>OX243927.1:0-10000000 GCA_945859725.1 Drepana falcataria | reverse complement strand
AATTTTTTTTTCCATTATGATTCCATACCATTATGATTACTAAGATGCATTTGAAAAGAATTTAAAGATTGTTGTGTCTGAGAGACGACGACATACTCGCCATCTGCGACGTTGACACTTGATAATAGTACGGCATTTTATAATTCTGCCTACCTCTTCGGGTGCGTGGGTAGAAGACGCGAACTTACAATAGGTGTGTATGTCAGAATACGCGAAAACTTGCGCCGAAAGTTTTTCATAAAGAAAGCAAATACCTACTACATATTTTTCATTCCAGTGAAGTCGTATGAATTATTTTTGGCCTGTGTTAATTCCATACGAACCTAAATGGATACTTTTATTTAGATTTTGTGGCAAAAAAGGAATACAATTAACGGATATGTATCTTCCACAGTGTGTTTGAAATCTCGCCAAATGTTTTTCGTCAGAAGCGAAAGCTGTTAATAACCCGAGCGGTCAGTGCCCTCCTGAAATTCATGCAGTCGTGTTTATGGAAAGTACTTACCAACATATCGAATCAAAATCAACACTGAACGAGATCTGTTAAACGTACCATCTTACAAATTCGTAATATTATGCTCAATAGCCATTGTCTTCAAATAATTAAAAGTACCTATGTCCATATGACGTGCGATAAACTCTTTTTATCAAGAAATCATGCCGCTACTTTATAGTAAGTAAGTAGTTACCGCGCCGCCTAGGGTCGCTTGCAACTAGGATCCAAAGATATCGCTCGCGTTACTTAACCTAATCGTACTAAATTGGTCGTGTCAGATCTCTCTGCGTCAGTCACTTTCTTAGAGAATCTTGTTAATTATCTATTTCAATTCTCGCTTTATATGTACTTATGTATACTAAGTACATTAAAGTTTAATATTCTTATGAGCACTAAGATGTAATACAATTATAGGTTTCGACAAGTCTTTATAAATCATCAAAAGGTTTTCACAGGGACAGCAACGAGCTAATGTACTCTTTACAGGCGTCCATTTATGTACCTATACTTAATTACATGGTTAACATTTACCTACTGGACTGGCTAGCATGTATGAAGAGAGTTTAATGTGAATAAAACGATAGAGGTTTGAAGTCTAACGAGAAGTGGCGCTCTACTCTCTCTCCCTATCTCATGTGGCACTCACTCCATGATATGCATATATTATTATGTACATATGTAAAATGATAATAAGGTAGATGGATATTTAATATAATATTACATATGTTTTGAAGACAGACAGATTGACTTCATATTACGATCTCTTTACATATTATCTACATAATTGGACCGTTGGACGGATATTATGCAATTCGGAAAGTTGTTATAATATTAATATCAAATGAGTAAACTATACTAAAGAAATATAAAATATTTTAAAGGTATTGCAATCGCCCCTGACAAGTACATAACATGTAACATATTTATCTATACGATTATATTGTGACAATATACCAACGTGGTGGCCGAGTGGATGGATTACTACGCAACACAACATTGCAAGTTCGAATCCCGAGTTTTATGAACTTAAATACAGTGATACACCACCACTACCAGCCTTACGGTGAAGGAACACATCGATAGGAAACTTGCATACGCTAGGCTAACATCATCATCAAGCCGTGATGGCAGAGTGATTCGAGTAGTTGCCTGCAACACAAAGAATGCAAGTTCCCGACTGTAACAATGAGTTTTTCTAAACTTAAGTACAGTGATAAGTCACACCACGAGCTTTACGGTGGAGTAGTATACAAAGCGAGAGTGTGTACAAGACGAGGCAGAGGAAGACCACGCTCCAACTAGCTAGATCAAATCGATCGGACACTCAAAGACGGGAACGTCAAGAGTACTCGAAACCGGCAAGCATGTATGAAGAGACTGATGAATGTGGACGAAGCGAAAGAGAGAGAGAGAGAACTGGCGCTCTATACTCTCTGTCTACCCCGTTAGGGACTCGACGTGATGATATGTATGTATGTATGTATGTACCAGATATAAATCCTCAAGTATTTTTCTGTCAAGGAAACAATAACTTGATTTATAAAAACGGCTCGACACGCCATTTAAAGTAAGGTAATAATTCTCTGCGCTTTGTCAGTATAGTGAACACACATTCTAGAATTAATTTCAGGAATAATTGCATGTCGACACGGAAGTAAAGACGGCTCTACTTAGATACTTTCGGATAGTAACATAATGAGGATAATAAAACTAAGAGTAACCCACATTGCGAACTCAAATGATGCAATACGCACGTAATGTACATTAAGATTGTTAAAGATGGATACAAAATAATCATGTTACCGTTATGACAGAATAAATTGCCGCACAAGTGTCTCGCGTGTAATTTGAATGCGTAAATTCTAAGATTCTGAAATTATATATCCTCACGCCTTCCCGCAAGGGTCGCCGAAGGGGTTGGCAGAGGTGTAGGTGTAGGTAGTACCCACACACGCACTTTCCGCCAGAGATTTATTTTAGGTGCCAACGTGACACATGGCGAGTCCATCGCCTTTACTTAAGCGCGACTATACATACGCCATCTGTCATATTGGCACCTAAAATATATCTCTGGCGGAAGGTGAGTGTATGGGTATTACCTACACATTTCTGCCCACCCCTTTGACCTCCGGGGAACCTTGTGGGAAGGCTATATTATATTATAAGACGTTAAAGTATGCAAAAGTGTATTTTTCCTTAGATTCAATGTCAACCCTGAGCTGTCCTCTTCCTGAACTGATCATGACAGAAGCAGACTCCATCGTGGATCCTGACTCTGATGAGGAACCAGAGAGAAAAGACTCCTTAGACGTACATGAGGAAGGTAGGCACATAAAATTGCAAAGCTTTAATTAATTTAGATGATACTAAGCAAAAAAGTTTTTTACCTAACATCTACCTACAAAGTCTTACTATCGCGTTTCGTTATACTTTATGAGAATTGTACTATGCCATAATTATTGACACTGAATGTAGGTTCACATGATATAAAAATGGTGTTAAATTTGGTTTAACAAACATTAGTTATAGATCTATGCCAATATTTCAACATCAATGTAAAATTAAAGAATTAATTAAATTTTTCCTACATCGTTATCATAATGTATTTTAAGTATGTATACTAGTTTTTAATTACTTATTTAAAAAGGAACCGGTCTGTTTGTTACTTTGTTCTTTTATTTTTCTGTTTTGTACGCAGACGAATTATTTGAATGCTGACGTACGCAGCCTAATGCCTATCATACGCATCCGGACACGTTAAAGACCAGGTTTATCATTATTTTATTTATGTCGACGTCCTTGTCAGACCTAATTCCCGGGTTGTGTCCTTTGTTACCGCCAAAGCGGAGCGAAATGTAAATCCTTCATTATCACCTGCTTCTTGTAGCTCTTAATTGAGGATACAACGAGACAATGAATTGCCTTCTAGTTCAGATGTATGCACATCCCGGTATTTGCTTACTAAGGCTTTCTAGTTATCCGTTACGAGTTGGCTCAGTTTACTTCTGAGGCTGTCATTTGTTTTTTGTAGTGAAATGTTTCCATTAAATGCATTTATATTTTGATAATTTTCAGTTCTATACCACCGCTATGACAAGAATAACAATATTAGTGTCTGTCTTCACAATAACTAACTCAATGATAATTATCGAAAGAGCGATATTTCTTATTTGCAATTAAAGCCTTAAATTAGCCATTTGAAATTCTGTGTGTCCTTTAACGCTCTAGTAATTCAATTTCCAAGGATTGTGACTACGTAAGTAATCACAAAACCACGCAACATATCTCATTACACATTCCTGCATTATAAACAAATTCTTTCCAAATTTATTAATTAGTACGTATTATGAACCAATTAGCGTCTTATTATCGCAATTGGAGAAGTTTTGTTTCCTCGTTTAGAAATTGACTTGCAAAATTTATTACAAAGCACTTAACACTTTTGGTACTGTCGTAACATGTTTGAAATGAAATAACCTTTCCCATTCCTTCTCCTTTCAACTTCGTTTGAAATTCCCAAGTCTGGTTTTCTATACCTAACATTAATATTTAGTTTTAACCTGCCAATAGTCGACTGATAATGTCATATACTATATGCTAGGCGGTGGAACAATGAGCGCTCTTGTGGCTGGATTGAGACGTGCAGGATCGGCCCATTCCCTATCTGCACCAAAAACATGTGCTTCTTCAAGATCCTTACCGCCTTCACCTAGTCATACGCCCAGGTATGTATAATTATATCTATTCTCTGTGTACTGACTCACTCCGTATCAGGTTACCACAAAGTTATTCTGACAGTTTGGTTCTTCCTTCCTATACCTGAATGGCCTTAAATTGTTGATTAAAAATTACACGTTCACTACAGGTATTCAGTAATTTATGTGGCGTAAAAAAATATAAACACGATTTCGTGTAATCTAGCTACTAAGATTTCAAGGCCGCTTTCAAAGATAATTAAGATCAATTGAATGCATAATGGTTAAATTGCAAGAAGGCCTAATAATTTAATTTATGCAGCTCTTGTTAATATCTTAGCATCGCCCTACAATCTTGCATCAGTTAAAATTACAGGCCATAACTTTGATCTATCTTAAGATCGCGCTTTGAACCATAACGTAACATATAAGACTGCAATTTTGAAGGTAACTGTTTCACCATTCTATGGTACCTACATGATGAAGTAAAACTTGCTGCTAAACTAACTAAGTTTAAAGAGTACTCATAGCCTAATTATCCTCCCACTGATTGACCGATCTGTCAATACATATTGCGCTTATCTTTGCCTGGCTCCTTTGAAAGATTAAGTTTAGTTTAAAGTCCATAAATCTTTGATCTTCTTCATAAATGGTATTATGAACACCAAATATGTGATGATTACAAATATATAGTTATTGAAATATATAAAATACAATATTTATGGATGAATAAGAAATGTTTGTCTGTAGTATGTTTAATGAAACTCCATGCTTTGTTTAGTTATATCAAAAAATCCTTTGTCATACGCTTGCTGTCCAGCCTAAAGTACGAGAGCAGAGTGGTAAAACTTTTCACGCTAGCCCTTGTGACGTAAAGGAAGCAGTCACTGGAACCGGCCAACCCGTTCGCCGGATGCGGCGTGACCTGGCTCCAGAAGGGAGGGGTGGCCGCCATGCTGCAACCAGTTCTGCGCAGCGCCTTGCCGCCGGACGCACTCCTTGCGGCCGCCAGGGACTCCGCCCCTGAACTAGCTTCCAGGCTGTCCGCACAGCAGATACATGAAATGGTACGCTTTGTACGTCTTATATTAAACTCAAAATCCGATCAATAATATCTATACTAATATTATTAAGAGGAAAGATTTGTATGTAAGTATGTTTCTATGTAAGTATGGTTGTATTGAATAGGCTACTGGACCGGAAAAAATATTTCACCATTGTAAAGCTACATTCACACTGAGTGACATAGGCCATATCTTCTTTTATAAAAAAAATGTATGACCACCCGTGCGAAGCCGGGACGGACCGCTAGTTATGAGATAAAGACAATATATAAATTCCAGTTGTTAGCAGTCCGCGAGGAGTTGTCGGCGGAGGACGCGAGCAGCGAAGGCAGCGGCGAGGGTCGCGCATGCGCACTGACTGCGCTTATGCTGCACTGCTGCGCTGCGGCACAGCTTGCTCAGCGCACTGACCCGCCACACACTTGATACCATTAAACAAATGTTCATTGTCAGAGTGACTTTCTTCTTCTGCCTGTAATCTCATATCCCAACAATATAAATATTTAAAAGTTACGTACATCTCTGATTAGCTTCACCATTCGAGCTTTGTCTAGGACGCAGGAACTGATCCAAGTTAGCAAGGTATTCTAAAAACATAGGTATATTTATTTCGATCGCTTACCTATGCCCAATGTCTATGCCAAGTTCAGAAGTGAAAGTGACATATACGCCATGGGCCTTACATGACGTGCTATTTCCATCATAATTAAAGATTACGAAAGACACAGGTACAATATGACGTCTATACATCTGTCTCTTTGGCAATGCGGAATAATTATGGTATTTGCAAGTCATGTGAAGGGCCATATTAACCGGATATCAAACAAGCCGTGGTGGCCGAGTGGTTCGAGCAGTTGCCTGCGACATAAAGATCGCAAGTTCGAATCCCGACTGTACCAATGAGTTTTTCTGATCTTAAGTACAGTGATTAGTCACACCACGAGCTTTACGGTGAAGGAAAACATCGAGAGGAAACCTGCATACGTCTGAGAAGAAATTCAAAGGCGTATGTATAGTCGTGCTGGAGTAAAGGCGATGGACTGGACTCGTATCACGTTGGCACCTAATATACCTCTGGCGGAAAGTGGGTGTGTGGGTATTACCCATACACCTCTGCCTACCCCTTCGGGGACCCTTGTGGAAGGCGTGAGGATATATTATTATTATTATTATCAAACAATTCTTATCTATATAATTAAACACGCAACGACTTACATTCTGTCTAGCTTTATTACAAATATTGCTGGGTTTCGACACTCCATGGTTAGTACCCAGATCTTTATAAATCTCTTTACGATCTCTACAGTGTGTACGATCATCGCAAACCTATCAAGGATTCTCTGGTGTCTGCTCTATTGGTCAGCAAAAATAGTCATAGGTGTTCGGAAAGGATCTCTTCAGATGTCAATGCGTAGTATGGAATTGATTGTCAGCTTTCCCAAAGTGACACTTAATGATACAGCATTATGATACGATATTGGACAGAAACAACTTTGCCACGCGCACACAGCTAAACACGCAATATATGATACTATCTGGTTATATTCTAGCAACCGTTAACAAGTCGTAACAATAAAAGAAACCTCTTAAAAAAACATGTTGCGTACATAATCTACGTTCTATGGCGAGATGAGAATATCCAATCTCGATTTTGTCTTTAAACAAAGAATATTCGTACGCAGAATATGTTACAGACGACAAATAGCCTAAGTATTAACTCGTAACTGTTCACCCTTATCGCTGAGAGATAAGGACGTATTTCGTTTGGAAGGATGTGGGATCAAAGAACGAAACGCATGTGCTGTGCTCATTGCCTCTTAGCTGGCTCGAGTCCAGCTTTTCCTGAAATAGCACAAAGGATCGACCTCTATTTTCACAGGGTAAAAAACATTGTGTAAAATGTCAGCGGTCGCGATGATGTTGGAAAATTTGGTGCGTCACGGACCGCGTGTGAGCTCGTGGCACACACGAGTATATATTTATTGAGACAACAACTGATAATGACTGTAGAGATATATTATAAATAAATATGCAAGAGCAAATTACTATAGTTATCATTCTACTCAAGAACATCGTGACCTTTTTCGGAAGGAATCAAACCTTTCTTGCTTCCTCTGAATTAATAAGTACGAGTGTAAGTAAGGTCATGGTCTTATTCAACTTCACCTTCTGCCACGGATTTTATTCAAAAAGATGCATACTATCTAAGCCAGAAATAAGTATATCTCACTTAATATTAATCATCACGATATAATAAAACATGAATTCATCTTACACACCCCTTTGTTCCAAGTTCCTGAAAAGATGAATCACGGAATGAAAAAAATTACTTCACGCCTAAAATACTTATCTACTCGCATGAAGTAAACATGCTGATGAAAAAATACGCAATGTAAAGTAAATAAAGCCCAAGGTGAAAAAAATTCCACCAGAAGCGGTAAGTACTAAATTTCTCAATAAATATAACGCAGATGTTCCCGAAAGCAGGCCATGAGAGTAGGAAATAAATGGTAGACACGAGGTCGTCGCATTATAATTAGAAAACTACTTAGTTGAGAGAAATAGCTTTAATAATAGTTGCTTCCGAAAGGCCTCAGATTTGACGTAACAAAGAAGTAATTTATATAGTATGACCTACCTACTTCAAAACTTGTATAGCATGTCAAACACACAAAGAAAACGATAATTTCTTCTTTCGCAAATAACAACTTTACAACTGTAAGATATTATTTACATAAAGACAAAGAGCTTTTATTCATAATGTTTTTGGCATTTGGAGTTTACAGTTTTGAATAGTCCTAAATTTCACACCAAGAAAACGGAAGACAGCTTACTCCGCAGTATTAACACCGAATTATCTTGTTTATTATCCAGAAAAATTAAATTGTAAATATTAATAGGAGCACAGGAGACGAGTTTATAGTTTCTGGCACACGTTCAAGGTTGAACAGTTGAAAATCTACGTCTCAGTTTGGCCAAAACATCAAACATTGCGTTCAACAGACGACATACGGACGTCAATTCTTAAATTGACGCAAGGAGTTTTGAAAAAACTATGCCACTACAGTCTAGTATGATAAGATCGGCGTTGTTTGAAACATATCTAACCTAGCTTTGAGGAGCGACTTCGTAATCATGAATATGCTGCAATGCTAATGCAATTACCTGCCTTTTGACAAATAATGGCAGAAAAAACCGCGCATGCACCCCCACGGAATTACTTCCACGGTACCTACTGGGAATATTAAAATATAAATAACCATGAAGTATTTTTTTTTATCCTCACGCCTTCCCACAAGGGTCCCCGAAGGGGTAGGCAGAGGTGTATAGCGTACGTATATAGTGTACCCATACACCCACTTTCCGCCAGAGGTATATTAGGTGCCAACGTGACAAATGGCGAGTGCATCGCCGTTACTCAAGCACGACTATACAAACTTGAATTTCTTCTCAGACGTATGTAGGTTTCCTCTCGATGTTTTCCTTCACCGTAAAGCTCGTGGTGTGGCTAATCACTGTACTTAAGTTCAGAAAAACTCATTGGTACAGTCGGGATTCGAACTTGCGATCTTTGCGTCGCAGGCAACTGCTCGAACCACTCGGCCAACACGGCTTATTATTAAACTATATTATTTTCATTGACACCTAATTACCCAATGCTATTTATTCCCTCTTGAGGAAGTCAAAATATATAAGGGTCTCCAAATTGGTAAAAAAAAGAAGTGGACGAAATTTACGATCTCATACTGCAAGCTCCACCATACCGATAAATTTAAGCCGTTAAAGAGAGATTACAGTAATGTATCATCACGCTCTGTCAGTAACTTGGTAGGAAGAGATGGTTCTCTCTTGACCTACAAAGCTCTTTCACCTCAACCACATCTACCAGTGACTGTACATGCTCGGCAATTTCGAGCCTCTAATATGCTCTTTTACACCAATGTAACATGCCGTTTTCAATCTTTACCATCACACCCTCAATTAATGGTATTAAATCGCCATCAGACCAACTGAATAATCAGCTGAATACGACGTTTAATTCACTTTCCCTAGTTCTCGGCAATTTCAATAACGAAGTGTTTTTTACAAAATACTCCAAGGTTGTTATGAAACAGATGATACGGTTGGTTTGGATTTTAGAACTGGAAAGTAATCAAAGTTAATGACCGACTATGATTGAAATAAGACAGGATAAATTATTGTTTTCATTAATTAAGGTCATAATTTGTAATCTGCAAATCAGTGCTTCTTTAAGAATTACGCCATAGGCACCTTATATGATATATTAGTTGTCTGTGTCAATGTAGAAAGTGGGATGACGCGTAAAATTTTAACTTCAATTTATGTGTTACGCGTATCCGCTTCGTCCGTAATAAATCACAAAATGAACGTGATGGCTCATTGGGAACTAGGCTGGAAAATCATGTTCGACGAACGGCCCAACCTTTCACGATGAACGCAGTGATTGAGCAACAATGTGCATTCAATCATTTGACCAGCAACAAACAAAGCGGATCCGATAGGGGCTCTTAGTGCTATAATGGCCCATTAATGGGACTCAACGAATGCTAAGAGGGTTGTTTATTCAAGCGGGAAACAGTGTTTCCTTTGTGGCAGGATGCGTGACGGCTGTTGATCTCGCAAGCTTTCCGCGTGCCCGCGAGTATTCGATTTGCGTCAACTGCGCAGCAGACAGTGCGAGCGAGATGGCCGTTTGTTGTTATAGCTTTCTCCGTCTCGCAGCATGCTTCTTTGTTTTGGCAACGATATAAAGGCAGGTTGCAGGCGCCGCGCACGAATTTTAGCAGAGTGCTGCCGTGGACCTAGGCGCAGTGCGTTTCGGAACGGTAGTAGATGATACGCGACTCTTCAGTTCGGGAGAAACTTGCTTTGTTAGTTGAGCTTGGAGGAGAACCAGACAGTGTCATACCGGACTTGGGAATTTGTGCAGTGACTTAAATTAAAATTGTGCAGTGATGAGGCCCCCAACGGAATACGATGGCAGTGCGCGGATGCCTGCCGAGGCGGAGGAAGGAGACCCTCGGGCGCCAGCGATGATGATCTGCGCCAGACTCGCCGGCCGGGCCATCATCAGAGTAGTGGGTCGCTGCGAGGATGCACAGGAGAACTGCCAGCTCGGTACGATCCTAACGCTATTTGTTCGAGTCAATGTTATTACCTATATATCAATAACTATCGATCCTTGCGATACTTGCGTTCATAGGCGGGGGTATCCGTTTGCCATCAGGCGGACCGCATGCTCGTTAGATACCTCAGTAGTATAAAAATAGTTAAGTTTCTTTTTTTATTCTATCGACATATAATTAAATATTATAATGGAAATGAGTATTGTATTTGCTTCATAAAGCGCCTTGCTAGAACTCTAGATAATTGCAAACTAAGATTAGATACTCTATGTTGAAACAGTGATTCAATGAAATTTAATTATGCCAATATTATGCATTTTGCAATTATTTACCGTTGTCATGCAGCTACTACCACTTATACATACTTACCACATGACTTGCTCTGCCCGGGTTTTTCCCAGCGCCAATTTTGATTATCCGCTCCTTGGATAATAGCATTATCCTAATATACTAACTGTACTCGCGTAATTTTTTTTTCTAAAAGATAACTTTTCCCATTTTTCATTACTTCTCTAGTTATCTCTTTCACTAGTCTCTCCTAGTTATCGCAGCGTGATAATATATAGCCTTATAGCCTTCCTCGAAAAATGGGCTTTATACAAAAATATTATTTGAAATCAGCTTCTTCGGCTCTTCAGCGGCGGCGGGAAATTTTGAAGTAGTTCCTGAAAAGCGCTATCTTTAAATTAAACTAGCAGTTCCGCCCAGATTCGCTCGAGTGGAAAAAAAATAATTTCCTGAAACACAATCGCAGCGATCAATCGCACCTATCGGGTCCGATTGTGAATCTACTAAACCATTCTCGAATCCACCTAAAGACACACAGAAAATGTAATTAAAATCGGTCCAGCCGCTTAGGAGGTCAGTGACATACACACGCACAGAAGAAATGGAAAATAATGGAATAAAATAGGCATACATATCACATCAAAACTGCTTAAGAAGCAATAATAGTTTAACACAGGTATCAAACAAAAGAAAATAAATTCAGTACACTAACGAAACCTAAATTTTTCCTAGCAGTTCTTAATGCTAATTTACATGTAAACACACAGAAACACGAATGTTATCAGGAATCGTGTTGTGTAGGTGTGATAGATAAACAAACGCGATTGTGGGCTAATGGGTCATGAATGGAATTCAAACACCTAGAAAACAAACAAATTAATTAGGTAAAATAGAACCAAAGACAGTAGTATTTTTTTATACATTTTTTGACATTTTTTATCATCATTCGTTGAACTCGATTTTCACCCACTTGAAAACGTCGGATTGAAATGAAACTTCGCACACATTTAATCAATATGAAATAAAAAGCACCGAACGTTTTTCTTTTAATGTTTAATTATTTTCAACTTTTATGTTCGGCTAGTTGCAAAAGTGACTATTTCCTTTATTAAAACTAGATCAAACTAAACTAGCCTAGAGAGAGCTGGCGCTCTTATCTCTCTGCCCATCCCTGAATAAAAACGAATATTTATTGTGATTAGAATCTTCATCAAGTACGAATGATTGGACATCATGGGCCGTTTACGTGATAAGTATCGAAAGGGAAATCGTTCTCGGAATAAATTACTTAAAACTAGGCCGGCAAGAGTAGTCACCTCAAAACATTAGATTCAGTTTCTGGACGCACCTACCTATTTACTGCACATAGCAATACACTTATGATATTGTAGAGGCCAATACTTGGGTTGGTAATCCTATGGTATAGTCCTCTGCATGGCCAAGTTCTCACTTGAGCATTTTTAGGAAGGAACCGAGTTATCGAATCCCATAGAGAAACATCTTTATATGATCATAGCAATAGTGTGGCAATGATGCCTTCTTGTCACCCTTTCGCGTTACGGGTAGATTCGGATGTTTTATTTAGTTTCGTTTATTATTAAGTACTTAGTAGTTTTTTCCAACGCAGCTTTATTTCTATTTCGATAGAAAAATCTGGTGGGGAGCCATACATATTTGAGTTAGGGCGTACAGTAGTACGAGGCTTGTACAATACAGACCTAGGAAAAAAATATCAAATTCAGACCTCTATACCAACATAAAGCCTTAAAGATTGTCCAAGTAATTTCAGTAACAACAGGTAGGTATTTGGCCGAGACCTTTTTCTCATTCATAACCTAGATATTACCTAACAATCTTAATAGCTATACGGAATTCAGAAATTATGATAATGATGCACCAATCAATAAATTTGTGTTATGTCATGAGGCGTAAAGTTGCGTTGGATTTTGATTCACTTCAATCATTATTGAGGTTAATCAACGGTTATTTAGGTAAACGCTAGAACGTAGTACGTTTAACGTGAGTTAAGTAAGATTCTACTAGAGCAAGCAGGCACCTAATAGTCACAGTACGTTTACCTATACTAGTCAATTAGTAAGAATATAATTTAATCAGTGTGCATACAGTGGTCTGGATGTTCCTGGATGTACCTACGCTAATCATTGTGGTATATTATTCTTACTGGCCATCTGCAATCTATCAAGTATAACTACTATTTTAAATTCTCATTGATGCAACAATACCTATACTCTGCTAGTTTTTCCCAAAGGGGAAACCTTCAAGAACTAACTATGTTGCAGTTTGAAGTCTTATAATAATATCTAGTTGTGATTGACTTCATAAATAACAAACCCTTCATATCTAGTTATTTTGGATGCAACTCATCAAAGATATATATAAGCATCATAATGCTTGAAGTCCAAAAACTAACTTAAGTTCGTTCTAAAATAAAATTGTAAAAGAACATTCAATGACGACAATTAGACTTCAATTTGATTGTCAGTATATACGTTAAATTTACATCAAACTCGTTAAAATGGTAGATTCATTCAAGGAGACGTTCGTTCATTGATATCATATGTATCACTAAAATATATGTATATGTAAATTTAATTACGCTTTATAACAACTAGTAGAATAACAATAAACAATAAGTTCTTTGTTTTTATTGTAATCTTATCGCACTAGCTCACGTAGGTAGCTAACAGCTATTTAATTGAGATCATCTGATATCGAATTGCCTTATTATGACAGCCTATTACTCTTTAATATAAAAAAAAAGCTGAGTCCTGTTCCGGAAGAATTCCGAGTGTAACGGGAATTTCATGGAAACCATAAAGGTACATATCGAAACAACAGCGCGCATGGTAAAATCGTTTGAGCGGTATATATCACATTCTATTCACAACCCTTAATATGCGGTACCTATTCAGGTTTAATATGCGGAATTCAGGTCTTCTACCTGATTGCTAAATGTATCTCCTGACAGTACTATGATTAGAGGTCAATCATCGGTCTAAGAATGTATATGTATATCCTCACGCCTCTCCCCACAAGGGTCCCCGAAGGGGTAGGCAGAGGTGTATAGGTAGTGCCCAAACACCCACTTTCCGCCAGATATATTTGAGGTGTCAATGTAACAGATGGTGACTCTATCGCAGTTACTCAAGCATAATAATCGGTCTACGAAAACTACCGTAAATCATCTTATGTCATTAAAATAGACCAGAAAGAAAATATATATACTCATTTGGAGCACATTTTACCAACTATCTTTGTTTTCATAGAACCACCATTATTTTTGCCCCGCTTACGTAATACACTCCATTGCCGCATTTTTTGTCACATTACGTTGTCATGAAGTTACGTACGCTCATAGCTAGTTACCTACTCTACTACACAACTAAAATTCAAAGACATCAATGAAAAATAGCGAGATGCTGTCACTAAAAGGCGGCTTCAACAAAATTAAGCCTTATAATAAAAGTGATAGAGCAATAAATGGCATGTGTTAACTCAAATGAATAATCACACGAAATATGCCACAGATTGCGTCAAAGCTGGTAACTTAAATGAGTGTTCTCTGTTGCATTCGGCTTTCGTAAACGAAGATATCGTGTAAAAATTGTGAAACCCGTCGAGGTCAGGCCGACCTGCAACGGTGTTACTGGCCTTTGTTACGCGGATTAATTTCATGTGTTTAATTAATTCCTTACGATACACAATCGCTTTTTGCAATAAACATAGACGTTGAGGTAATAGCGCAATGCCATTGCTCATTGCGTGTTTATTTGTGCACATACATATTTAAAAAAGATTCATAACCCACTGAAACTAAATTGAAAGTCACGATGTGCTAACACAATCATAATTTAAACATATTTAAGGGAACTGTTCCTTATAATTATAAACTATAAAACTATCCCTTTCACAATCATAATAACAGCACGACCTGACTTTTCCCGATAGTTAGGTACAGCTACTTTGTGATTAGTTCCGGCGGACGCTAAATGTTAACATCAATTCTTCAAAAAAAAAAGAAATATATTTATAATTCAAGTACTATTTTGTCATCTCATAAATTTTCTTGCTTTAAAACTTATATTTTTCTTCGTTGAAATTCTCTCTGCACTTGAAAAATTATAATATAATTATCTTTGTACAAGCGCACTTTGAGCGCGCCAGAACATTTTAAATTTATCCACTCCACTACCGTACGGAGTCGTGTTACGTGTACGGAGTACGGAGCCTAATATTAGTCGGTTATTTTGGAGAAGTGAAATACGCAGTTATACCCTTCCGTTTCAAATATTGATTATACAAATAAACTAACGCTGTTCTGCTCAATATTGTGCGTCTAAATTATTTGACTTTAAACCGTAACAGTGAATGTAACATGAAAAATGGTCTACGTACTTACAAATTATATATAGGTACAGTACAAGTGATAACAAAGTAAACAATACCCATCACTTTGCCAACATAAAAACTATTGTTAGGTGTATTCCTTAATTTTAATCAAATAAGTATTTGAAAAAAAAATTGTTCGTAATTATTGTCAGGATCTTAGCAATGTACCTATGTTCAAATATATATTTTGTACATGTAATAAATAATCAGCAAGATGTTTTGATGTTAAGAAGTCACTTCTACAAACTATCGGGTACAATGATAATGATAATACCTAAAATATACCATAATTTCCTCGGTAGCTACGTTCCACTCACGGATGCGTAAGGGTCCCATTTCAACCAATTAATATTAATAAGCAATACCTACATATATCTTGTTAATATTATTTCAAGACTCAATATGAAACTTTTTCTCATACTAAACCAAGCCTTATTGGCTCCCGGAAGGCAAGAATAGGCACAATGTATGCGTTAGTTAACATGCGGAAGACAAGCGTATACGTACGTTGCGTGCCACGATACGTGCCGATATATCAAGCGTCGATTTAGAACATCTCTCTTGCTCGTGCGCAATGATACCTATCTATACTTGGTAGATGGAACCAGCTTATATGCACATGTTGGCCTTAGCAAACCAATTTATACCTTAACAAGCGAAACTACTGACGGAGAGGTCACTGATCGTTAAATACACTTCCTTGTAGGACAACTGAACAGTCATGACTCATTATTGTAATCTGTACATAGTACATATCTGTTTCTCAATAGTTATCTAAAGCCGTTACAAGTAGCTGTGTTTCATTGTGTAGGTATATACCTCTCTCAGCCAAATCCGAAATGTATGACTCAGTATTAATAAGAATTTAACATAAAAAGTCCAGATGCCGCTAGAATGACAGTATATTTTCCTGTTTCACAATATTTATCGGCCGAAATAATTTTGAGCTTAAAATTTTATATGTCCTCACTATATCCATTTATAACCTAACCTCCTCTCCCTACCCTTGTGGGAAAGGTCCCCGAAGGGGTAGGCAGAGGTGTATATGTAGTATATATACACCGCTTACACTTTCCGCCAGAGATATATTTTGGGTGCCAACGGGACAGATGGCGAGTCCATCGCCGTTACTCAAGCACGACTGTACATAAGATACGTCTTTGAATTACTTCTCACGTATACCGGTTACCTGTCGATGTTTTCCGTCACCGTAGAGCTCGTGGTGTGACTAATCACTGTGCTTAATTAAGTTCAGAAAAACTCATTGGTACAGTCGGGTTTCGATGTTGCGATCTTTGTGTCATAGGCAACTACTCAAACCACTCGGCCACCAGGGCTTAAAGTTTTGTGTTTGTTTTGTGTGATTAATATGTACTTCACATATAATCAAGCCAAAAACCTTGTAGAAAAATTTAATTAGGCCGTTGTTGGTACATAAAGTATATTTTACGAAAAGAAAACAAACCGAAATATGTTACGTATTCAATATATTAAAAAAAGACTCAAGCAACAATTCTATGATTTCAGTCAGCTGTCAAATGTCATAGATTGAAACAAGATATATAAATATTTTTTATCAATTACATACTCCAATTACTGTCCAATTAATAGAAACAGTCATGTTGAATAGTTTGCTTGCAGGGACGGAGGGAGCTAGATTATAAAAAAATCTACGATTTGCGTACATATGGGATCAGTGGCGTTTATAAATAACTTTACAGGCAGTCTGTTCAAACTGCCCGCGCTGCCCACAGTTTTGCATTGCGACTGTAACAAAACTAACAATTCGATTATCGTCGTGAGGTGATAGAAACATGGCTCTTGCTGTAACACGCGTGATTTTGAGATGTGAAGATGCACAAGAATCACAATTGCTAGGTAGGTATGTTGAAAAATTTAATATCATGCTTTGCTAGTAGACTGTAGAGCTTGGTGCACGATGACGCAACCGCGAACTAACTCCAGGATTCAATTTCAATTTTGTATCAATGAGAAAACATCTATATAGTTATATAAAATAAATATATTAGTTGTAATAATTAATAGTAAATCAAATTTCATCATGGCAAAGTTTCTTTGTCATACTGACAATCCAGGCTTGGCAAATTAAAGGATACTTGCATATATCTACATATATGTTCACTGTTTCGCTCCCGTGGGTAGCAAGAATATATTTATCTTCTTGCTAACTAGTAGATAGCCCTTCTCCATAAAGAGGCAATCTAATCAATCTCTACCTCTACAGTATATGTACATTACCTCTATAGTATATATTACAGACTTATGTTCTACAATTTGTATTAATAGTATTAATTTCTTTGTATTACAGATCTATCAGAATGTCAGCTTATGCAGGTACCTGATGCAGTGTACCACCTAATGCGCCACACTGAGCTCAAGAGTTGTGACCTCAGCGGCAATGTTATAACCAAGATTCCGCCCAAGTTTGCTGTCAAGTTTAGTTTAATTACAGGTAAAATTATAGATATTGGTGAATATGATGTCTGAAAGCATAAGTGCCAGCATCAACATGGTATTCCATGCAAGTTGCAAAGGAATAAAAAAGTTTTATTAACATTACCATTAAACTTTGGTAAAATTTTAACACTTCCTAATGAATGCATACTGGCAGATGTTGTATAATTGAATTGTTTACATTTTCAGACCTAAACCTCTCAAATAACCAAATGGCCAACCTACCTGAAGAGCTTTGCACACTCGCCTGCCTGGAGCGGTTGGATATCTCACACAACACGTTTGTGGCACTGCCACAAATTACGTTCCAGTGTCCCAGCCTGCACACACTCCTAGCACACCACAATCAAATTATTGGTATAAATTATTTGTTCCTTTATATCTATCTATTCTAAAATTACATGACTTTACACAAGTCATTGATTTTTTCAAAAGAATCATTTAGGGTTATTACTAAATGTATGCATTTTTGGTTGTTGAAATTAATTTAGTAATCCTAACCTCTTTCTTTTACAGAAGTGAACGTGGACAGATTAGCTAGATCTCGCGCCCTTGAATATGTGGATCTCAGTGATAACCCAATCCCTCCAAGAACTCATGATGAGCTGAAACAGGTCACGCGTCCTTCAATCTCCATCTCAGAGAGAGTGAAAGAGGACTGGGAGGAAGATCTCATTATGTAGGAAAATTTGCTCTCTGTGAACTTTTGCATTCAGGGCCAGTAAGTGACGAGTGGAAGCTGAACCGATAAGGGTATGGTGCAATATGTGATGGAATTACTGGTTCTAATTAAGCTGTGATCTATCTCTGGAAAGAGGACAATATCAACATTAATTATCTAGCGAATAGAATATTTAATAGAAATAATTTGTGATGATAATTGAAATATTTTGTGGGTAAGAGGATTTTAACATGCTCAAATGTTTTACTTACTATAAAAATACTTTTGGAAGTCACTTAATAGATAATGGTAACAAAATAACAAAGAAAAGATACAAAAGATAATATTTTTGATATATAGAATGTTTGAATGGTATTGTGTTGTTATATCCTATTGTATTGAATACTAGTCCATCATTTAATTAAGTGAATCGCTTTTATATTCCAATAGGAATGAATTTTATTAATATTTTAAGGTATTACATGTAAGTACACAAAAAAGCAATTTATACTGTATTATTTACAATTAATTTCAATAAATACAGACAAAAAAGTTTACTAAGAGATAATAATTTAATCTAATTAATTGATGTTATGCTTCCTTAAATTGACACACAAAATGTGTTCAGTAAAATTTAATTTAGATGTTTGGCATACCAATGGTGCAATTATCTCCAAGAGTCATCTTTTGACTGTGGAGAGTGCGATGGCGAATTTAATTGGCAATCTATATCAACTTGAGCATTTTTGTTCATATCTCAAAAGGATGTGTTCACCAAACACAAATTGACTGATGAAATATGACAGGATGAAAACTGAATCATATTCTACCTACTTACTTACCTAATAATCCTTTAAGTCAATATGATGTCTTGCAAGTAAAAATAAATAAAGTGTTTTAAGCTGGTAAATGGACATGTACGTTTTGTTTTATTTACTTTGTATCAATATTAAAAAATCTGCATAAGAGCATTCTTTTTTTACATATCTCCAGTCGAGTTATATATTTTAATATTTTAACAATACTTATTTATTAATACTTTAAAGGAAACTTGACCCTGATAGAATCTCATCCCTATCCGTCTGGTGCCATGGTCAGGGATCCTAGTAGCTTGTACTGGCGGGTTAATTTTACGCTAGATGGACACCAATATTTGTACCTATATGAGAATTTACATTGTTATACAATCCCTTTAGTATAGATAGCGCCATCCACGAAGACGCGCCCCACCATTCTTCCCTACGGTTTATTACACTAATGTTGAGTATTGGTGGTACACACTGATTACGTATGAGTGCACACGCAATTACAAATGATAGACTCCGGTTATTCTCCCCGCACCCCGCGACCCTCTTAACTAGAAATTGGTGGGGCGCGTCTCCGTGAATGGCGCTATCTATATGCTTTTCTACGTTTGGGACAACGTTAATTCGACGTCTACGTCGATTGTCGCAATCATAGACTACTATTGTATACTGGTCACAATCGTGGAATCGCAGTCGTAAATGTCGATGCCCCATATCAAGGAAAATAAAACAAGAAGTTACGTAGGCAGCAGAGGTAGGCAGGTAATGTACTGAAACGTAGGTGTTATTTCAAAGCGGTTACAAATAATAAGCGATTTATTATTATAAGTACACTCCTCCTAATATGCATAGTGCGTTTCCAAAGACATGTACAAAAAAATCTAAATCTGTTATGTTATCCTCACGCCTTCCCACAAGGGTCCCCGAAGGGGTAGGCAGAGGTGTATAGGTAATACCCACACACCCACTTTCCGCCAGAGGTATATTAAGTGCCAACGTGACAGATTGCGAGTCCATCGCCGTTACTCTAGCACGACTATACATACGCCTTTGAATTTCTTCTCAAACGTATGCAGGTTTCCTCTCGATGTTTTCCTTTACCGTTAAGGTCGTGGTGCCTTTTATCTAAATCTGACATTGTATTAAGCAAGTTACAATCGATCACACACACATTCCCCTATTAAATTGGTCCCTAAATAGAACTTCTGTTCCGTTCAACTAAAATTCCCCCCCGATTTATATAAGCGCCGGCCAGTAGCCCAAACCCAGCCCTTAAATTCTTTAAAGAAAAACCAGTCCAACCCAGATTCCTAGCTCGCGATCCAACAAGTCCAACAACGCTCTAAGCCAAGGGCCGTACCCCAGGGTACCCTTAGCTGTATGTGCTTAGCACCTTAAAAATGCCTGGCTTGGTCTCGCTTTATTGTTCAGTTAAGTAAGTAGCAAAAGGTCCCGGAGCTCACGCTATGAAAGAAAATACAAAAAAAGACTTGCAGTACAACAAATCAACAACTTGATATAAAAGCCCACTATAACATAGTATGACGAAATAAAAATCTAAGCCACCGTAAAAAAAATTAAGTAAACAACATTCAAATTAAACTGGGACTATGGAGGGTAAACTGGGACTGACAGTCAAAATCTAAACCAAAATACAAACGCCAAAGACTACTATTGAACAACAAACGCGAATTATCAAAAACAGGAAAAACTAAACGTCACATTTGACACGCAGCCCAAAATTTTCGATCTAGTTTTATCAAAAAAAAATTACAAACCACGTATCAATTTCAATGGCTGGCCATGGGGTTGATGATGATCCAAGCTTAAAAGGACTGAGCAGATATTTTAATAGTCAAACAAATAGAGGCCGGGCGAATGTAAGTAAGCCCATATACATGGAGCATAGTAGTCACTCCACACGACGTACGCTTGCTCAGGATGTTATTATATATGGCTAAGGCAGCTTGTAGCCTGATGGAGGCTTTTATTAATTATACATACATACCTATACCTACATATCATAACGCCGAGTCCCTAACGGGACAGAGTGTATAGAGTGCAAGTTCTCTCTAAACTGACACCTCTTTCGCTTCATCTACATTATCTTCATACATGCTCGTCGGTTTCGAGTACTCTTGACGGTCCCGTCCTTGAGCGTCCGATCGGTTTAATCTAGGTAGTTGGAACGTGGTCTTCCTCTATCTCTTTAAGCACAAATTATTAAATATTATTTGTCTAAACTATAATTAGACAAAATATAGGTTTAAACTAATAGGACTAGGCAAAATAAAAGTAGTCAACCGCATGATATTCGCAACGATGTCTAACGCACAGGCAATAATCCTAATGTGTGACTGTTAGAACAATACCTTCTAGTTTCGTAAAGTATCATAAAATAATGTCCTCATCATTATTCTCTCTTCTTCAATGTTCTACACCATAAAAGAAGAATGTGAAAAGTAGGGGCTTCGCTTAAACGCAGGCAAGACGCAGCAGTTATGTGTTCGAAAGAGATGAACAAATGAGCGAGTGTGTGGATTATAATCGAATTCGCAATAAAAAAAGCAACTGACATGAACGACGACGTTATGTGACGCAATTGTAAAGATGAAGAAAGAAATGTTACGTTGGTTTGGACATATAGAAAGGATGCGTCAAGAAAGATTGGCGAAACAGATATACGATGCGAGTTTGTGGAAGACCACGTTCTAACTACCTGGATCAAATCGATCGGACACTCAGGGTTGGGAATATAATCTATATGTACCCACAACTAGGATATAAGCTTTTTATTACAATTTAAATATTTTTGTTTTCCAGACATCAAAAGTAACAATGGCTTTCGTGGCATTATACTACGTTTATTATAAACTTTTTAAATCGAAGTCAACTCCAGCGAAGAAATAATACTGTTACTACAATGGTATGACTAGTTCTACTAAGATCAGCTAAGGATAATAAGTATTTTAAGGGTAAAATTGCGCACATGTACATAAACATAATAAATAATATTTAATATTATTAGATATATACCTCGAAATATTACGCTAGTATTCAATTGCTTTTCTTTTAATTTTAGTTTTCAATATAATATTAGCTAATGCGGTAGAACCATCAGCATTTTTATAAAAGTGAAGCAAAACGTTTCTGACATATTGTTTTTTGTATTTGTATAGGCAGATACCAGATAAACCAGATTTAGCTATCCCTATCGCACTTCGTTTAGGAAGTAGCAAGCTATCCTGCTGTCATCAAATGTCAGATATTGAATTTTAAAAAATCAGATTTGTAGTAAGCAGGTAACATAACGCAAACTACTACTTGCTGCACATTTTGTGGATAGTGTCTCTTACATAATTCGATAAATTTTCAGGTAAGTTTTAACAATAAGTAACCTATACATAATCATTTGTATAAGCCACATATGACACTCCCAGCTATTGTTACACGCCTTTATTGAGAGAACGTATTGCTTTTTCTAGGATGGCCGGAGACTCCTCTGTAGATGAATCCCAGTTCAAGGGAATGTCCAAATATTTTAACAACCAAACCAACAGAGGAAGGGCTAACGTAAGTACATCATAAGTAAATAGCAGTCGTTATAATGTTCTCATGATGGTACGGTTTACTAGTCATAGCCCGGAAGAAGTTAGAGGTTATCAGGTCTTAAGTATAGTGTATATAATAATTGTAGAAGTTGATCTGACCTGATGTACATTCATAATATTTCAGTAATATTAATTACATTGATACCACTTGGAAAACTTTCTCAAGCTACTAACATACCTGTAAAATTTCTAAGAATGGCATTATGGGTAAAAATCACTAGAGGTGTAGATATATGGTATCACTTTAGTACTACTACTAGCATTTATCTTATTACTGAGATGTATATACATGCATAAGGTTCCTGAACAACAAGGAATAAAGAAAAAATAATACATGAAGTAAAAATAACTTATTTGTATTAAATATATGGTGAAAATCTGTTCCAAAACTTAGCATTAGGGCAAACCTAGGCAGAAATATTACCACAGTAGCAGGTTAGCTGGTAATGCTCTTGATAAGGGTTACTGGTTACATTATAAAATGTTTTAGAGTGCTTGAAATCAGCAAGCTGGTATAATGTGATTGTAATGTGTGCAAAACAATACAAGTCTGTTAGTATTAGGTAGTCATCATGAGTATATATATATATAGGACCTTATTGACACTGTATTATGATAATAGTAGGGGAGCCCAAGCGGGGATTTCGGGATTTACAAAAGCGCGGCAGATTAATATACAGGAGGATACTTTGTACCCGGTTAACTACCTCCACCAAACTTGAGCCCCATACATAAGGCCGCCCGTGAAGGATACAGGATCAGTACTTTGCTGCCCTCCCCTTTCTGTAACTTTCTGTGACGCTCGAGTAAATCCCCATTCAGCATCGTCGGCTCCCCTACTATAATAGAGAAGTTATAAAGATCAATGAGCTATGGTGGTCAAGTGGTTCGAGTAGTTGCAAAAAAAGTCGAAAGGTTGCAAGTTTGAATAAGGACTCAACCAATGAGTTTTTCTGAACTTAAGTACATTGATTAATCACTGTATTTAAGTTCAGTTGTGTTCAGCTCATACCACAAGCTTTACAGTGAAGGATAACATCGAGAGGAAACCTGCATGTGCTTGACAAAGAAATTCAAAGGTGTTTGTATAGTAAGTAGTGTGCTTGAGTAATGTCTCATTAGTACCTAAAATATATCTGGCGGGTGTGTAGCTTACATCTTTTACTTACTTTTACTAGCTTTACATCTCTGCCTACCCCTTCAGGGACCCTAGTGGGAAGGCGTGAGGATAAATTATATTATCATATTATAATGCACCTAATATACCTCTGGCGGAAAGTGGGTGTGTGGGTATCCCTATACACCTCTGCCTATCCCTTCGGGGACCCTTGTGGGAAGGCGTGAGGATATATATATATATATATTATAATGATCAAAGAATGTCAGCCACTGTATCATATTTTAACATGTCATGTCCGTTCCAGGTGGCCAAGGCAACCTATGCAGTTGCCGGTGTGCTGATCCTGTACTTCACATTGAAACCAAAGTCGAAGTCCGCATAAAATACATTCTGTGATCATTTGTCTAATTATTTCAGTGATGGTGATGTATAAGTTATTTAGTGATTAAAAATCATGTAAAATGGTACATTTGTTTTTATTATTGTGTCCCTGAAATACAATTTTAATCTAGAGGGTTGTATCTAATATTGTCTTAAACAAAACCTATTATGAAGAAAATTTTACTTGAAGGTATAAATTAAAGTAAAATGTCCAAATCAAACTGAATACATTATACATTAAATTCCTATAGAATGCCATATATGACAACCAATATTGCATATTTTAAAAGACAAAAATATAAATCTTAAGATTCCCAAAGGTACTTTAGATATTAGATCAGAATTCTTTGGTTTTATGTAAACATTTATATGTTATAGTTAATGTTACAAGAAATAGAGATTTTAAGTCCAGCTTGGTTATGGTTAGCATTTATAAGAGAGATCAAACTGGAGATTATAATAAACTTAAATTAATGATTAAATACAAAAATAAATAATTATGATAGGTGTAATAAATATTGTGGACACAAATTTATTGTAATACATATTGAAGCACTAGCACCAAAATATAATCTAGTAATACTATTAAAGCAGCTATTGAGAGAACATTTACATGTGCTGACCTAATTCGACAATCCTCACCTTTCTTTATACTTAAAAAAATCATCCCAATATTTTTTTAGGAGATCATTTTATAGGAAAAGCATAATTTTATTCACTTATGGGTTCTTACTAGAATACTGTATACATATTGATGTTTAGTCATTAAATATATAAATCATATAAATAAACCGCTTACATACACCAAAATCTGAATTGTATTTCAAAAGCTTGCACGTATAGCTATATAAATATCACAAGCTTGTCATAGACTGCAATGATTGACTAGCGATTACAATATTTGTTCAGTAAAATGCTACTTTCCTTTACTTTCATCTTAACAAACCAAAACCTCGGTACCAACTCCACATTAATGTGCTTCTCCAACTTCCTTTGTGAGATTATTCATCGTAATATTAATAATAATGTATGTACCTAACTTGTGAAAATAAAAATTTGCCATATAAATAAGGTATGACCTTAAGAAAATACTAAGTGTAGGTATTTGTAGTCACGAAACTACAGCTTTGAAATTGCTATATTATTATAATTAAGTGAAGACAATGTGAATTTTACTTGAGTTGAGAACTTCTCTACCGTCAGAAGTAGGAGAACATTCGTTATATTGCTTAGGCTTGGGTAGGCCAGGAGTTGGTGGCAAAGATATGTGGAACAAGGTATTAAGGAGAGCGACAACTGCCACCAGGATGTACATGCAAAAGTGAGTTGTCTCACAGAGCTCGACTGTCCAAAAACAGCTAGGTAACTTTTAATGGTGTTTCAATTTGGTTCCGAATGAATGAGACTATATTCAAAGGTCCCCACAGTTGGCTCGTGCTCCGTATACCTAATAATAGTACCATGTATCAAATTTACCAGGCAATGGTGATCTGGACCTAGTAAAAGCTTTTGTTTTCTACATATGACCAAAACGAAAAGGACGCATCCCACAATTCCATGTGTTGTTTTTGTTTTTAGTATTTTTACCAAATACCGTGAATAACATTTATCAGCATAGAAATGTATAGACTAGACTGTGAAACAATTTCATATAAATATTTTTACCTTATTTATATTACAAATACAGAAAGTTAACAAACGAACACGACACCAATAGAATATTGGCAGTGTTGCCGTCTCGTTGTACAAATTTAGTATTTTCGTCGATAAACATCCGAATACCAACTCAAGCTTTTGCGCCGGTAACTAAGCTCTGGATGTAATGCTCGCAAGCAACTTTGACTCTTATAACTTATTGTTCATTGTGCATTGCAATGAAAAAGCCTTACTTAATGTCGCTTGTGAGATATAGAGTATAAAAGTGTTTACTAAGCTACAAATTAATATCAATTCTCGTCTTAAACTAGTGAGAGTATTTAAGCGATATTTTTACTGAAATTTTGTTTTGTGTTCGTGATTTATAATTTTTTTCATATGAACGCTTCGTTGACTTGTACTCAGTGAAGATTAATTTAATAATTGCATAAAATATTTTTTAGGAGACAGAGTACGGATCTCTCGTTCTAAATTTGAGTTTCTCAAGCGTCACCATACTGAAGACCGCGACAAATGCCAGTGCTCACATCCGATTCCATTCAATGTACACTGCCATAACAACTCGATCGTAGACTCAGTATAAAGAATGCGACACGCGAGTAATGCGAAGTCAGTAAGTCTTAAAGCTGCGGTAAACGCTTACATAACGTCGATAATATGCGGCGTAGATTTGTTTGCCACCCTTGTATGAAATAGATGAATACGTCACGACACACTACTGAACAAAAACACATCCAAATTCGACCACGTGATAAGTTGGCAAGTGGTTTTAAGAGTACGAATAATCATATATGGAATTCAGTACGCTTGCCACTGCTTCGTTGTTTGTTTAAACATAATACAGGTTTCACCATAAGCCGAAGCCCGGCAACTATCGATGAAGTTAATATGTGGGTTCAGAGCCACGTGGGTGGTCGTGTGAGCGAATAGAAGGCCGGTGGGACGGGAGTAGTGGAGCCGTCACCATCGGAGTCGGATTCTTCAGAAGATACGCGTTCCGCCGCGCTTAAGGCCACCCGCGCGTATTCATCCGTGTCTATACTTTTACAAAAGTGGATCGCGTATCTGAAAAAAAAAACATAATTTTACAGGTATCAAATACAATACATTATGGTATTATACAATTCCACACTAATTTACATAGTCCCAAATTAAGCGGAGCTTGTGTTATGGTAACTAGGCAACGATATATTATTTACTTATATAAATATATGTAAACATAAATACATAGGACATCCAAGACAAAGGTACAAATACTCGTGTTCATCACACAAATATCTGCCCTCAGCGGGAATCGAGCCCGTAACCTCAAGTTTATTCTGTACAAAAGAGGCGTAGTGGCTGAGTGGTGACACTAGTCGCCTGCGTCACAAAGATTGCAAGTTCAAACTTCCTTACCAAATGATGTACAGTGATTTATCACACAAAGCCGCTTAACGGTCAAGGAAAATATTGTGAGAAATCAAGAATATGTGTGAGGAAAAAAGTGAAAGACGAATATAATGTGCTCGGAAGGCGGAGACATTTTATATTAGCTGTGGCTAAAACAGGGCGGTATTACACATTTGTCTACAATAATAAATCCGAATAAAAAACATCTGTTCTTTGGGATTAGTGGCTTGTCTATGAAGCCACAAGTCGCCCCGAATGTACTGTGATAAGTAGCACCGCAGTGTAAGATATAACAAAATTTTATTAGTTCCCACAAATGTCAGCAGCAAAACACGGGCATTCCGAGGTAATCTTACCTTAATTTTTCTCTCAAGACCGCCTTACATGAATATCTTGGCATCTTGAGTAGGAAAAAGCACGTGTAACTCTCCGGCAAGAAGTGGTCCGGCGGCTGGTACTTATCAAGCACCTGTATTTCAGGAATACATATGTAAAAAATATTCAAAACAATTTGAACATTATACCATGAGAATAGAGTTCACAATTACCTGTAATACAAAGTCCCTCTGTCTTGGATCTTGAGGCGCTCTTGGTAAGCGAGTCCTCCCCCATACAAAGCGCAAGAATAATGCCCTTTCGCTGCCCGACAACTCTTCCATTACTTCCCAGAACCACTGGACGAGTGGCGCGTTGGGTTCTACGCCTAGGAGAATAACGATTTCATGTACTTATTTCTGTCAAGTCTGTGTTATGTCATATGTACATATATCATCACACCGAGTCCCTAACGGGGTAGGCCGAGGGAGTAGAGAGACAGGCTCTCTATTCTTACCTCATTCGCTTCATCCACATTCATCAGTTATTTCATAAATGTCCGCCGGTTACATTATTGATACAAACAAAAGCGAAAAAGTTTTATGAGCATCTTGCATAGTGTAATATGACATTGTAATTAAGGGATCTAATCGAGAACATACTCTAGTACCCTACTATATATATCCTTCCGCAATACCTTATTTTTATCTCCAATCCATTCAGATTAATTCACAAAACAGCTGAATAAATCTGAATGGAGTCTTAGATACGGCTACGAAATAATAAAAACTAGTTTTTATTGTGAGAAACGTCATCTATCACGTTGGCACCTAAAATACCTATATATATTCAGCAAAAAGTGGATGTGCACATCATATAGAATACAATTGACCTATATGCCATCAAAAGAACTTTTGTTCTGTCCCTTAACATAATACGTGAAAACCTTTGAGACTGACCATTCAGTAATAAAAATAAATAATATATCCTCACGCCTTCCCATAAGGGTCCCCGAAGGGTTAGGCAGTAATAGACCTTAATAAAATGGCATATGTCTGAAATTATATTAAAACTAAGCTTATTTATTACCTTTATACGTAGCCGATGCCCGTAAGGCTTGCACCGGTATATCCGGAGACCCACATACTAAAGTCTCTAACTCTGAAGCATTGAATAACGCTAGTAAGGGCGCTGGTATAACGCGGGACATGCCATCTCGTACTGCTCTCACTTGCTCGTCAAATTCATGGAGTCTGTAAAATATTAATGAACGTTATATAACCGTTTTTTTATCCAACAATAGTGGCTAACAACCATACGGCCCACCCGATGGAAAACGGTTACCGCAGCCTATTTACGTTTACAATACCGAAGTATTACTTGGGCGTTGCCACTCTGTGTTCTGAGAGATATACTGTGTTGGCAGCAGAGGGATTAATCCCATTATAACAATCTCCCCCCCCCCTCCCAAGGAGCTCATTACTGGAAACTTTATTCACCGCGTAGGTACACAACACGAAATATTGTGATATAGAGTTCAAAATACGATTCGATTGGTATTTCACCTGTAATGTAGCGCTAGTTGCACGTATTCATCTTTGTTATCTGGCGTGACCCTCTTGTGTCTCGTAGATAGGGATACTTCGTGGCCGGCCGCTGATGGTATGGAGAAGGGAAGCTCGAGATTTTGTAGTTCCTAGGAGTTTTATTATTAATTAATTATCTGTGTTGTATCTACGTTAACTTTGATTATCTGTACTAATATTGTAAATACACCTTAGCATAGCAACAAATAGCCGTCCATTCAATGTTTAATTTTCGTAAAACATATTAGTTTGGATAATAACCGTAAAGCAACATTTGCGGAATTGTTATAACAGGGCGCCAAGAGAAAGGTACTCTAAAACACTGTAGATGGTTAAGTGCACGGAGTACAGATGAAACCGTACGCATGACTTCGAATTTTGAATATAACCTCACGCCTTCCACAAGAGTCCTGAAGGGGTAGACAGAGGTGTATAGGTAGTACCCATACAACCATTTCCGCCAGAGATATATGATAGGTGCCAACGTGACAGGTGGCGAGTCCATCGCCGTTAATCACGCTGCTTCTCAGACGTATGCAGGTTTCCTCTCGATGTTTCATTCACCGTAAACATCGTGGTGTACTTATACGGGATTCAAACTTGCGATCTTTGTGTCGCAGGTAACTACTCGAACAACTCCGACTGAGCCTATGTACCTTATTAGTGGGCGTCATGTCTCGTATACATAGTAAGGCGGGTAGGAAGTCTTTGTCGACCTCCGCCAGATCTTGCGGCCGCAGCGGCTGGCCGGCCAACTGCCGCCACACGCCCTCCGCAACGGAGAGCGAGAGGGGCGATCCCGTGCGGATGGCGATGCCCATCAGAACACCTAAGGAGACCATTCAAATTACAAAAAAAAAACTCGTTTAAATTATTAACTATTTTATTAATCAGTTATGATTTTTACTTATTAATAGAGCGTTCTAGAAAGTTTGGTGCCATTTATGAAATGTTGTATTCGCAAAAATGCAAGATTCCATACAAATAACTCTTAAGTAATACATATATTTATATGCGGGAATCGAACCAATGCAATGCCTTGTCACAGTTTTTCTCTTATAGACTTATATTATATCGTCTCACATACATTACATCCATAGCGCAAATCAGTAAGCCTCATAATCTATGAGACTTACTGATGTATATGTTGCTTGCCTATGACAGCTGTCAGTAAGTTTCGATCTGACATGATCGCTTAAATATGACAGGTGACAGAGAGCTTTAGCCTGCGCGGCAATAGCCTTAGACCACTTTAACACATATTGTTCTATTAAGCTCTGTTCGTTATCACTTACCCAAAAATCTAAAGCAATTTAAATGCAGAGGTGTGTTAGCTGTGGGATTGAGAAGGAAAGCGTCGCGCGACGCGCCCGCATCGCCTCGTCCGTTGGGCGTGGCCATCAGCAAAGGGAGTGACCCGTTCTGGAGCTCCTCACACATTTCAGCTATACTCTCGCTGTAGCCTCCGCCGCAGTCGTCCACGCTTTCGCCTTTTACAAAGATTCATTTTAGAGCTTCGATAAGTCCACATTCATCATATGTACTGCTATATTATGTGGCGGATTAACACATTTGCCTCGAGTAAGCTATTGAAATTTAGCCGCCCCTACCGACCTTCACTATTCGTTATCGTAGTATGAACTAAAAAAAAATTACATAAATTTTTTAACAAAATTAAAATTTTATTTATTTAAATAACCGTGAGACAAAAAAAACTCAAAATTCCCGCCCTGGGCTCCAGCCACTCAGCCTGCTGGTAAATCCGCAACTGATTACAACATATAACAGTATCGTGTAGTACAACTCACCTACGAACTTGACCTTCCAGACGCGGTGAGGCAGCGCGAGCGCGTCCTGCGTGAGCGCGGGTAGTCGGATGACCATCTGACCGAAGACTGAGCGCATACCGGCCGGGCCCGCTAGCCCGCCGCCGCGACGAGCTCGCCTCGCTGCCACGCGAGACAGCTCCACCACCGGACCGTGCTGCCGTTCGCGGACCATTGTCGCCATTATAGCCTGCACACACCACACGCGTGACTACCAGTACCCGACGCGCCCCACTATTCTTCCCTATCCTAATATATATAAATTACGTGCCACGTTGTTTATCCGCGATGGGCTCCTAAACTACTAAACCGATTTCAATCAAATTTGCACACCGTGTGCAGTTTGATCCAACTTAAAAGATAGGATAGCTTACATCACAATTGGACCCGATAGGTGGCGCTGCGATCGTGTTTCAGGGAGTTTAACTTTTTCACTCGTTTCTTTTTCACCAATAGTAGTTTATAGTGTAAGTGTGCACGAAATAAAATTTAATATACTTTTATATACATACTCCCCCTTTCACTCCTAGAATTTGCATGAATTCAACGATAGCTAAAATATTTTGAGCCGTATAGTAAATATATACAGATCAACATAATTATTTCCGAATGCTTACCTTCCTAAATGCCGCTTCTTTGACACTGTAGAATAATAACGATCTCAGCTGATCGAATGGTCCATCCAATATAAGGAGTGGCAAGTTGGGGCAAACCAGCTCAGAGAATTGATGCAGCAGCACCTGGAAGCAATACTCGAACATCAAGGGTACCACCACCATTCAACAGACCGTCTGGTGTTGTGGTCACATTACTTGTTTGCGAAGCTTAAGGTCATGACTTCGTTGTGAAACTTGTCATGATATTTGTATGATGTACATACATATCATCACGCCAAGTCCCTAATGGGGTAGGCAGAGAGTATAGAGCGCCAGTTCTCTCTAGACTTGCATACCTCTTTCGCTTCGTCCACATTCATCAGTCTCTTCGTACATGCTCGTCGGTTTCGAGGACTCGTGGACGAGTATGTACCTTTGTATGATGTAGATGAATATTTGAACGTCTTGGATATATCCAAGACGTTCAAATATTTCAAAACTTCACTTGTATACAAGTGAAGTTTGTGAGGCCAATTTATATCCTAAAGCATTGTGCCATTATAATAATGTTCACGCCTATAGCTTACCAGTCTATTGCATATCAACTGAGGGGTCATGTCTCTAAGCAGGTGGCACTCCAGAGGCGGCGCCGGCGGTAGTCTTGGAGCCCTAGGCGCTTCCACACACAATGCGACTGTGTGTGCACTGCCGCAGGCTACCCTTGTTACTCGTTTACCCTGACAAAAGACAAGTAAATTAAGTTGAACATACGTTTGAAAAAATGGTGTGTAATAAAATAACTATGCATAGCCGGATAGTCGCATACACACCACGTATTTATCTATATGCTATCCTATGAATATAAGGTACGATACGAACGTATAAGTTAGGTGTTATATAAAGGATTTTAAGTATTTTTTTGACATGATGATAATCCCGTCTATCCAATCTCTGATCAAGCGCTCCACGATCAAGCTTCCGACCAAATGTGATGATAAAATTTTGATGATTAGGTATCTCTTCACACATTGAAGAACTTGAGACATAAAATTGATTTACATTTTAAAATGTATATATAATTAATTACCTGCAAGGCCCCCAAGAGCCTCGGCCTTTGAGCAGCAAGCGTGGTCCCATCACCGAGTTGCCCTTCGTCATTATCACCCCAAGTGTACACTTCGCCAGTATCAGTACACGCTACGCAATGTAGACTTCCTGGTAATACAAATAAATACGCATGGTATACAAATATCAAAATAAGGTCCCTCTATTAATTTCTTTACCAGATGTCGTTGAGATATTTTATATGCGAAGGTAGAAGGGACGGAAGATCCTTTGTGCCTTAGGTATTTCGATTAAGTTAATGTTTTTTGGATGGTTTATAATAATATATAGCTGTAAAAGGTATAGTCATGTACATTTGAATAAAGAACCCAGCTTATTAAGATTATTCAGTGCCGTTAAAACATGTATTTAATTCACTCGTTTCTCTTCAATCTCGTTCAGTACAAATGTTTACTCATTAGATTAGTAGTAACGAAGTGCAAATTACCTGTAGCAATGGACACAATCATCTTCCCTTGCATTCCCGTGACCCGCATCGGCCGTCGTACGTGCTCATAGCTTCCGTGACCAAGTCTGTGATAATCGCCTTTGCCCCTGCACAATATATCACAGGAACTTTGTGAGTAAGGATGTGTTTGTAACGCAGTGACGAACCAATAGCTAAACGGATTTATAAAAAAATCACTCTAGAATAAGCATTTTTAGCCGCGGGTAAAGCATGTATGTAACACTCAATACATGGATCATGTATGTAACATGTTTAAGAAGACCTACACTAATGTACTTTTGTACTCTTATCAAACTAATCTTCTTCTAAGTCGGCCCCTCACTGCTGAGGATCGTGACTCCGCCGATTAATATTTTTGATAGCAGCTCTCCACTTCTCCCTATCGGTTGCTTTCTGGAGCGCGCTGCTTAACGTCGTATCCAGTTGGTTGGATATCTGATCACACCATCGTGTTGGGCTTCTACCCCGTGGTCTGGTGCCGTCCATCTTTCCCGTCACCATGAGTCTCTCGAAATTGTCAGGGTCTTTGCGAGCTATGTGACCAAAGTATTGTAGCACATGTTAGAGGCAGATGGTGGATAACCTAGGCCTATCAAACTAATACGAATCCTAAATTAAATTATAGAGTTGTGTTTCATCTAACTTATTTTAGATCGCATTGTTACATACATCCTTATAACTTGTCCATCGTTTGATGATCTTAATTTTATCGTACAAGAGTAGGTACTTACCACGTGTATACACTCCCACACTGACACAAGGCCACGGAGAACTGCGACCCGCATTCCACTTTGATCACTCTCAATCCCTTCAAACAGTCAATTCTCATCGGTAGCTTGCATCCTTCTGATCCTCCTCGACCTAAAGAGAGTTTGCATATTTTTTTTTGTGGCCACAAAGGCAGAGCAGGTTGGCAAATAGAGTAGAGCGCCAGTTCTCTCCAGACCAACTTAATAAATATAACCACATTTTAAATATCTTCAGATTTTAATGAATTATAACACGGTAGATATATAATATGTGAAAGTAAAAAGTGCACCCGAGTTCTAGAGTACTCTCATTCAAACAAATGATTAAAATTGTGAATGTAATGTAACAATTTTACTAATGCCCATAAAATAAACTAAGCAGCAGGCTACTAATTCAGTAGGTTTAAATGATAATGTAAAAAAGAAACAGTTACCCAGTTTTCCGTAGTCTCCATCGCCCCAAGACCAGACGTTGTCATCGTCAGTGATACACAAAGTTTGAGCGTCACCCGAACCGCAAGCGACGTCTATGACTCGGAAAAGCGATAAGGCTTCAACCTGCGAAAAGAGTTCTTTCAGTTATAGATCACTAAATAACTAAGATGTGACCTGTATAGTGATGGCGCAGTTTCCTGTAGTATTTAATACTGCAATAATATGTCCTCCAAATCCTTTCGGTAGTGTTATGTGAAAGTGTAACAAGCAAAACTCTTTTCCTCTCTTTTTTGCTATCTTCATCTTTCTTCCTCATAAACACACATATTTACAAACTTCCGAATTAATCAACAATCAATCACGTATAAATAATACAATAACGTTTTTTTTCTGTTTTTAATTACCATATCTTATTTAATTGCTTTGTTACTTAGTTATTTAAATGGTTTATTGGTGTAATCAGCATGTCATGCTAATGAATAAATAAGATAAATAATACTCACCAACTTAGGTACAAGTTGGTCTTCAGAGTCACCATGACCTAATCTCCCGTACCTCCCCTTGCCCCAAGTATAGATGCGCCCGCGGGCCGTCAAACACGCCGAATGAGCGCCGCCGCAGGCAATAGCCACCACTTCTAGGCCTGACAATGATGTTATAAGCTTTGGACGGTCGTAACTCCTGAAACAAACAAATTGTATGTAATGTTTGAAAAATAAATAAAAAAGTTATTAAATAATCACAATAACTCAATAAAGACAATAAAAGAAAAGATGAGTAAATAACAAAAAAAAATAAGAAGAAAAAACTAGATCAGAACTCAAACAGAAACAAAAGAATTTATAGATAAATGTAAAGAGACCCACAATGAATCGTAATTATTATAAAATAAGAAATAGTATATATAGTTAGTTGCCTCTCATTGCTGTGTTCTTACAGGGTGTAATATAAAGTACCTACTATATAATTTAATATCTAACAATGCAGTACTGAATATTAATATGTGTAAGTAGACAAATGAATGTGGATCAAGTGAAATAGGTCAGTGCAGAGGAGACTGGCACTCACTACATTATTTCTGTATACATTATCTGTCTCGTCTATGTAAATAAAGCGTTCGTATTAAAAATATTGGCTGCAGCGTTTATTACCGGTACGAAAGGATATGGAATTAATATGAATAATCATACTTTTAGATGTTGGAGGAAAATATAATATCCAATTGTATTAGATATGTAGACTGAACTCACACTCTATTCCCGTGCCCTAGTTTGCCATCTTCGCCTTCACCCCAGCTGTAAACGTCTCCGTCTACGGACAGCGCCAAACAGTGCTTTCCTCCTGAATTACAAGCTACCTGTGTAATTTAAGAGTGTTAAGAATGTTAACATAATAATATACGTATTTATAAACTTTTTAAATTCCATGTATTATATTTACCTTAGTAATGAACACGTGCTGTATAGACGCTAATAATGTAGGCTGTGACACGGAATCTATGCCGCCAATGCCCAGCCGACCACCGGCACCGTAACCTATATTAAAAAAATGCGGATGTATACGAGTAACTGGCAGAAACAAGTGAAATCAGGTGAGGAAAATGGCGTAAAGTGGTAAGATATTCGCAAGTTTCTTATATATGTCTGTATTTTTTGTTCAGATGTCGTATGTCGTCACTTATAAATACTCTGGAATAAGAACTTAATAAAAGTGGCTTAGGCTATAGAAACTTACTACAAACGAACCTTAAACGTATGCCATTACGTTTACCGGATCGGCGCTCTCATTGGTGAATGAGTCAGCCAATCACAATCCACATTTGCGTCAACGGTTCGATTTTCAAAAGTAACTTTCAGTATGCCTAGATATCGTCGATATACATACCAGTAGCATAAACCTTTCCATCGGGCGTGACGGCGAACAAGGTCTGTTCGCCCCCAACGAGCTGCACGGGATTGAGTCCCGCAAGGGCAAGGCAAGGCGTAGGCGTTCTAACTTTGGCTCCATCGACTCCCCCCAACTGACCGCGGTGATTGTGTCCCCAGCCGTACACTGCGCAACCGCGGGCACCCCCGCCCCACCAACCACACCAGTCTTCTGGACGCCTGGTGTAAACGAATAAGGTAATCTATATATACTTTTAGTGTGTTTGGTTTTACCTCAGGAACTACTGGTTCACTACTTGGATCACGCTACTAACAAAAGGTGCCGGAGCATCAATAGCGGTTTCTCCCGCGTAAAATTTGCTAAAATAGTTACTATCTACCAATCAAATCAACTTTTATGTGTGTGAGTGCTAGTATTCTCATAAGTAGATAATGCCCAGTAACATACAATGAGTTTGACTCTTTGAGATGAGAATTGAGTTTTGAGTTTGTAGTGTCTTTTCAACATAGAAGCCGGTACGTTTTTAAGAAAAATTACACTCATAAGCATAACTAACATGTTTGCTGCAGGCTAGGTGACCAGTGACCAGGTTAGTTAAAACAGTATATCTTGTGAACAAGTTCTATTGAAACACTGAATTATTGAAGCACAAACACGCTCACTTGTTAACCCAATGAAGCAGCTGCTCATCATGTTGCTTGGTAAATCTTGTATTGTCCTCCCAGTGCATGTCGGTTGTTCCATCGTCCATATTATACACTCCGAGGTCCGCCAGTCTCTTGCGTACGTCAGATAGGAACGGCAAGGGCATGGGCACGCGGCGTAACAGTGCGTCTGCGCTGCGCACGCAGAGGCAGTACCGTTTGAACCACGCCCACCGTGCCGCATCCGGACCGCTACAGATGCGGGAGTCCATACGCAGGCCGCACGCTAGCCATGCTAGCTCCTAAAGGGGTTCAATTAAACAAAAAACCCGTTTTACCTCAGTTTAATTTATCTATACTATAAAGCTTGTGTTATAATTCAATATACTGATTAAATTACTCACCTTAAGATAATGTGTATGCAATAAATGCGTGCCTGTACGCAGTGCGGGCTCTTCAGATTCATATTGTGCTTGCAATAGCTGAGGTAAGTGTTGCAACGCGGGTGGAGTACCCGCATTCGCTTCCCCGCTGCCGCAAACGACGCCGCGGAGACGTCGCACGCACCATACGCGTGCCCGCCAAGCTATTTAAGAAAAAAGTTTATACTAGAAATAGTTTCAAAGAGGTTTACTTCCGCGAACGCTCAGGCTGCAACATTAACATCCCTTTGAGATATTCCCAGAGATTAAAGCATAGAGTTCTTCGATGGAGTGAAAAGAATCCTACATGGTTATAGGGTTACAAGCGTCGGCGGTAACTGCTTATCATCTGGCGGACCTCACGCTTGTTTGCCACCTTAGTAGCATACAAAAAAATAAGACACGTTCAAAAACCACAATCTGAGAGTCGGACAAGTGTACTTACATAACGTTGGCAATTGTGCACATATCGCCAACGCTTGGGCCAATCTCGGGGCTAGTTGGTGATCGTTGGATATAGCCGCCAGCAATGGACCGGCGAGCAAACGCCACGCCAACTCCACCGAGGGGCAGGAGAGCACGTAGCGGTCGGATCCACTCTCCTAAGAACAACATACATATATATGTATACTGTCAAAAGGAACTATAGACATTGCAAATTAAGATCTAACAGTAACAGTACAGATTACTAGATTTATTATTATTATTATTATTAATCCATTTATTTCAGGCAACACAATAAAAGTACACGTACAAATATAGGGCCCATAAATATATACCTTAACCTAACATACACACAAACTTTATTACAATATATACCTTAAAGACTAACATACATAATTAATAAATATCCTTAGGGTTTTCCGCTCTTGCGCGCATTCCTATAACGCCGGTACACGATTCCTGCAGGCCAGAAATCGGATTGGAAGAACATGTCACGATGCTTTGCAGGCACCTTGAGGACGTACGATTTGAAATTCGTTTCTCTCGCAGACTCAAGACGCTGCAAGTGTAACTGCATCGGTGACGGGTCTTTGCACCAAAACTTTGTCCTCTCCTTCACAAATCGCAGAACCTCCTCGCCTGACGTTTTAGGATCCAACCTCGATATATATATTGCGATGGTGGGATCCACAACACGCAGAGTGAACTCCGATGCGACGGTGGCGGTGGCGGTACCTCGACGATTACGCGATGGTCTCGTCCGGCTTTTCTTCTTCACCAGGGTGAAGCCTTCGTCGTCGACCTTTGGTCGTCCCACACCAGTGTGAGGGACTTGGTTAGGTTGCGGATGACGAGACGCTTGCGCATAACTCTTCTTCTTCGGTTGCTGATGCACTGGAGGAGTAGGGAGTGGCGCAATCTGCGCAGGTTGCGTTGTTGATACGCCAGGGGTCAGGGTCGCTGGACCCGGGCGGTCAATTACCTGCGCATCGGTATTCTCAGTTGTCTTGCTGACGGGTGAAGTTTGACACCGCTTAACGCCACGTTGGGTATTTATATTTCCCGCTGACTGCGGCGATAACACGGGCACAAACTTATTACGTAGCTCACAAACCTCATTTTTCAATCCAGCGACAACTTGCTCTGAATCAGTCAATTTGGTCCGGAGATCAGTCACATCGGCACGTAGCGCCGTGATGTCCTTCAGTAGCCTGGTGACGTCGACATGGTCGAAGGTCACCGGGGGCAGCTTGTGCAGATCACGCGCTACATACGTAGGGACATCATCAGGGTCGGTCTCATGGAAGAGTTTAAATATGTCTTCAATGTCCTTCTTGCCATGGCCATCTCTCTGCCTGGTAATGACACGGACTTTGGTCACAGCCGTTTCAGCAAGCACCTTCTTTGCCTTAACGATGTCATCCTCCGAGTAGCTAGAAGTCAGGATTTGAGTCAGACTGATCTGATCCATAACATCCAGCTTGTTCTGTATGAACGCCAGAACCTCGTTGACCAGGATTGTATCCGATCGCTTGTGGGTCGCCATTTTAGAACGTCGCGTATGATCAGCGCGAAAACATTGAGGTCAACATCGACACAACCGCTACGGAGCGACCGCTCTAGTTGACGTTACTGACACGACTGATTTAATTGTTCTGTAGTACACAGTAGCATCTGTTTTGTGTCTTTTATAGCACTAAAGTGGTTAACATGCGGAAACCGTATCTTATCTAACACGGTCAGCGCCGAATATGGTCGATTGCAACACCTGGGGTGTCTCGCTTACGCTTTGCCGACCCCGCAGGATGTTCACATCCTTCTTGAAGAAGTCCACGCTTACTTACTTTCTCTCTATTCTGTCTATGAGTGTTTAAAAACTTACAGCTAAAGATTGTGACGGCAGTACTGGATGTGCTGTGAATCGCCATCCCCAACCATTAACTGAACCGTCACTCGTGAACCTCCAACGTAATTCATCACCTGTTGATATATAGAGAAGGTAAAAAATCAATTCAATACTCATTCAATCACCTCTTATCAACCCACTGCTGGCCACGATTTCTGGTATGATGTAGTCGTCTGACTATTTTATTATTGTTAACGTTCTGTCCTCTAGGCTGTCATTTTCTACTAGCCTTGGTTCACCACCTACACTTACCTAGACAGAATGTCTAGCAAATTGTGACGCGTAATATATTTTACAATAATTAATTGCCATTATCTATGATGTTCTTATAAAAGTTTTTTGCCATTGACCAGGACCTAGGTTAACATACATATTATATATTAATACTAGCTGTCCCGCCCAGCTTCACCCGGGTGAAACAGTAAAAAAAACACGTTTTTCAACTATTACTTCCCCTATGGCGATAGTTGAAAAACGTGTTTTAAAAAAAACAAATGAGTTTCGTAAAATCCGTTCTTAGCTGACCTGTACACCGCGTAAGGAATACTATTACCAAATTTCAAGTCAATCGGCCTTACAGTTCCTGAGATTTCGTGATGAGTCAGTTCCAAAATGGGATCTCCTATATATATATATATAGATATAGGAAGTCTTATGACGTATAGGAAGGTCGTATTATTATATAGCCAATTTCATCAACGAAGCCGACAAGAGCCAAGCCCTTTAATTCATGATGTTAGTGAACATACCATTGACAATAATTTCCTGTGCCCAGTCGGTGGGCTCCCGCCCGGAGCGCGTGGCCAGAACGCGGCCGGTACTGTCAGAGATGGTGAGAGGGTCGTTGCGTCTCTCGGTTGAGCAACCTTGTTCAAATACTACACGTAGGGATGATGCTCCAGGGATTTTTACTACTCCTGAGAACGTTAAAAGATTATCACACACCACGTTAACATTTAACGATAAACAAAAAAAATTTTTACGAGGTTTATTTAAAATCTTATAACAGATAAAAAATAATACGTATGTCTCCAGAGTTAGAGTGACAGTGAGTATTTTCACAGTGAGTGAGGATATAAACTAGAACAATTTTTTAGGACTCCCCTCATCGTATTTTGGATTCCCTACATTTGTTATTATTATTAATTACCATAACATTATATTAACCATACCCCAAGGTATACATTAAAGGTTTTAAGAAATATAAATCAGAATATAAGCAATCTCCAGTGCAAAATTCAAGCAAATCCGTTCAGCCGTTCGATATTTCTTTTGGATTATACTTTAAGCCTGCCTTCAAGGGGTAGGCAGAGGTGTGTAGTACCCACACGACCACTTTGGATTAGTGTACCTAACATGGCGACCATCGACATTGTAAGTACCCACCTGATATGTCGGTGTCATCGGCGTATGGATGAGGGCTGTCCACAGTGACAGGTTGAGGCGGGGCCCGCCCCCCGCCCGCCGCCGCCTCCTCCAGCTCACACACGCACACTTCAACTACCATATCGGCTACCGCTGGCTTGCTGGCGCACAGAGCTATGGAATATTAAACTTCTATGATGCTGAGTTACAAAGGACAAAAATGTATGCTATTGAATATCTTCTCAGGTTACTAGACATATGTAACTATCTTAATAATATGTTTAGTGTGAAAGTCTGTGAGGATTTTTGTTCCTTTTTCACGCAAAAACTACTGCATCGAATTGGTAAAAATTTGGCAGATAATGAATACTAGCTGTATTAATATTTGTAGGACATAGGTATTTATTGCGGAATTAAAAAAATCGCATTTATAATATTACTAGGACGTGGTTAAGTATACTGCGATATATCCTTACCCATCAGAACATCTGTGATAACTTTGACCGCGTTGTTCGCATCAGGCATCCGTCCCGCCGCAGCTAACTTCAGCAAATCAACTAGCGCTCTTGCATCGGACTCGCCCAGTTGCGAAGTGAAATCATCTAATGCCATCTATATTGTTAAAAGATAGAGAGAAGAGAATACAATGCAACACACGCAGTTAATTATTAAGATATGAAGATATTAAGATCCTGGGATATAGTTAACTGTTGCGACAAAAGTGACCCCTACTGTTCAGGTGCTAGACTAACTTAACTGATATATAAATATAATCGTTACGACCATAAAATACTTACTTTGGGAGCTTCAGCTTGCTGTACTGTCATAGTAGCTGCGGCGACTGATACTGCGCTCGATGACATCACAGCGGAATGTCTTGATGATATAGAGCCGCTAAGAGGACTGCTTGCTCCGCTCTGGAAAACATCCATATTAGTGCGCTGACTGGCTATTTGCATTGCAAAATTATGTGAACAAGTGGGGTTGAATTGAATAAAAACATGAAGTTTCAGAGTACTAAAGTCAATTAAATTAGGAAGACAATATGTGGAGTAAGAGCCTGATGAAATAGAGACCTCCTGACTGGTACACCTCCTCTAGAATGACTAGCGGCTAGGCGGTGAATCGGTGATAGAAATAGGTGTAGGAAAATCCCGGATTAGATCCGCGCATGATCGCCATGGTTGGCCAAAAGATAGGAGACACCCCGCCCCTGCTGTCCCCCTAGACATGGAAGTAACTATAGGAAAAACGACACAAGAAAGAAGAGATACATATTGTAATTAATCAAATGTTTTACGGGTAGAGTAGCTCGATCGGCCGGTGCCTCTCCGCCGCCGGTGCGCGCGTCGCCCTCCCCATCTTCGTCCTCGGTATCAACGGCCACGCTCACGGGCATTACACTTGCGCATGCCTCGTGAGCACGCAATGCCTCCACCAATAAACTGCGAGCCTGGTCATTACAACATAAAAGCACTGATATTTATACATACTGAAAGTAAGGTAAGAAACGGGTAAACGTTAAGTGCTGCTAAGCACAGAAACATAATAATAAGGTAATACGTGAGTGTTACCTCAGGTGTTAGTTACGCCAATGGGCTACGGTAACCGTTTACGACTGGGCGAGCGGCACGATATTTGACGACCGTCTGGTCTAGTGGTTATAGAGCTCCTGACTGCGAAACAGGTCGCGGGTTCGAATCCCGCTGAGGGCAGATATTTGTGTGATGAACACGAATATTTGTACCTTGGTCTTGGATGTCCTATGTATTTAAGTATATATCTATCTATATAAGTAAATATATCCATACCATAATAAATATTACCATAACACAAGCTTTGCTTAATTTGGGATTAGGTCAATTTGTGTGGAATTGTCCCAGGTATTTATTTATTATTATTTATTTCGCACGCACATTTAGTTCGACGATCAATATAATGTTTTTATAGTTATACGGTAAGTAAAGAAAAAATGCCAAATAATATCTCTTACCTGAGTAATATGCAATGCTAGTAGTATAAGCGATAACGCGTGCTGCACAGCTACAGGCGGCTCCAGGGCTAACGCGGCTGCGGCTAGCGATGGCCGCGGCCCTTGGGGTTCTTCCACTACGCATTCTTCGGAATAAAGACCTGATCAAATAGAAAAAACCATCAAATTGCTTTATATCATCATATATTAATAAATTATATAAGATTTGCGCCAGGCATTGGCGTTGGATTTTTATACACTCTAACAATATAAAGGCGTGTACCAAATTTCAGATCAAACAGGAAGGGCTTAAATTTTAATTGCTTTATAAATTATCTTCATTCAAATACATTTCAACAAACAATGCGAAGTAAATAAAACCGGGAAAACACAAAATATATTTCAATATGTATACTTTTCCTGTTTAAAAGAGCTTAACAATTAGAAATCTTGGGATAAAAAAGGCAGGTAAGTCTGAACTCTGAAGAACGATATACAGTAAAATTAATAGATTTTATCGCTAAATTACCTAGACTCTGTGCGCCTAAAGGATCCTTCAAAGTGGGGAAGGATAGTGGCGCTACATGAGGCGTTTGAGTCTCCGCATGCAATGCAGCCGGTCTCAACGACCAAGCAGCCGAATGAGAGGATCCAGCTGCGGCTCGCTGTACGCCCTCGACGCCGGCGACTAGTGCCGGGCGGCGGTTCACGCAGGTTGTACCATTGCCTTGCTGTCCGTGGTCGTTGTCGCCCCATGCCCACACCTATTCAATACAAGATATAGCATATACAAAATAGCATATATTGTACTGATATATACACAACACATATCCATATGTACGCAGTGAAAGAAGGAACGTAATTTTGAATATGCTAAGCTGCTGGTGACGCCAACGTACAAATATTCCGACAAAGTCTGGGCACGTGGAGGAACGTGCCCAGACTTTGTCGGAATATTTGTAGTTTTATTTCCTCTGAACAAACAAGTGGATTGAGATAATTATAATAATATATATCTTCACACCTGGTCCCTGAAGGGGTATGGAGAGGTGTATTTTAGGTGCCAACATGACAGATAGCGAGTCCATTACCGTTACTCCAGCACGACTATACATACCTCTTTAAATTTCTTCAACAAACGTATGCCGGTGTTGCCACCACACGTCGGGTGTAACCATATAACATATTAATAGTATGATACTTGTATAAGAAGCTGAACGAAATGTTTATACAATGTGTCACTGACCTGATGATCGCTTGTGACAGCCAAACAATGTAAAGCACCGACTGCAACATGAATAATGCGACGGCCGCGCAGAGCCTCTACCAGGGTCGGCCGACGGACATGCGCGTCACAGCCGTGACCCAGTCGAAAATAGTCGCCTTTGCCCCACGTCCATACCTAAAACAATAAACAAATGAAATATATATCGTAATGAAAACCAAATAATACAATTAATCCATGCGAATGTGACGACTCGTCGCGACGTGTAGCCAAGCCCACAATTTCTCTTTTTCTTCCATCTGATATGACCTCAATCACAAATTAACTTTTCATTGAGTTTCTTTTGAGATATTTATTGTGCATTAAGTTAATTTCATTATGTTCATTCAAAAGTAGAAGTATAAATAAATAATTGGATATATGTATTTTTGGAACGCACTACAGTACTTTTAGTAAGTTTATTAAAAAAAATAGTATCCTGTGTTAAAATAAATATTTTCTGATATTTCACATAATTTATATATTGTTTGATTGATCAGTCAATTTAAAACTTACTTCGCCATCACGAGTCAGAGCAAGGCTAAACTGGGCTCCACATTCAACTTGGATGACTCCTAGTGTGTTCAGTCTCTCTACGTTCATTGGTACAGCGCACCCATCGGATCCCCCACGACCTGCGGAAGTAGAGTAACCTAAAAGAATTATAGGCATAAAACACGTCAAGCACACCTTAAAATTATTCAAGTTACCTAATTTGCCAAAGTCACCGTCCCCCCAAGAGAACACTTTGCCGCATGCAGTCAGGGCTATAGTCTGCGCGTCTCGCGATCCGCATGCCACTTGTATTACTCTGAAACTGGCTAGAGCTTCTACCTGCAAATAATTTATGTGAAGATTATATACATTTCGAAATAAATATTATACATATTTCGAAAAAAAATTTGTTCAGATTTAATACAGGTAACAAATTATCTTACAAGATTGTAATTTTTTTTATAGATATTTTAGATAGTCTATATTGTTTTATTTCCAGCCTTGTTAAATTTTCTGATTACAATAGATATAGAGCATTGCCCATCACTAGTTTTCTTCAGTTTTATTGATCTATCAACTTTTTCGGTATAATTATGAAGTAAGTAGAAATAAGTCTTAAGAAATATAAAACGAATGAGTTCTTTGAATATACGACTAGAGATGTTTGGCATCAAAACGGCATTTTATTAAAAAAAAAAAAAACAGAAAATAAAACAGCGAATGTATTTACCATCTTAGGCGCCAACTGTGTACAGTCATCTCCATGGCCAAGTCTGCCGTACTCGCCCATTCCCCAAGTGTACAGATGACCTCTTGCAGTGACGCACGCACTGTGAGCTGACCCACAGGCAATGCCAATAACCCGTTCACCAGCCAGGGTCTCTATAAGCCGCGGGATTTCTAGAGTGAGGCGGTTTCCTTGACCTAGCTTTCCGTCTTCGCCCTCACCCCATGAGTAAACCTGGAGATATGGATACGCACTTATTAAGATATTTATGATAGACCCTATTCTAGGACTTATCGCTTTTCCATAAAGGTCGGGGGTGGGCGGAGGTTTAATAACAACCATTTTCAGATGGGGATATATTTAGAAACAAACGGGGCGAATCTGTCGCTATCCCTTAAGCACGATCATTGTACTTAGACAATCCCTTCAAATACTCGAGATTATTTTCCTCTTTCATGCACCATCTCGTAGTGTCAGAAAAACGGTGTCAAAAAAATGTCAAAAAAAGTCATCGGTGCGTATTGGAGTAAAAACCTGGCATAGAACGTGACGACTAAAGTGTACATATTTTAGGGAATAGACGCATCAAAGGTAAACACTTCTTCATGAATATGCAAGTTTAGTTTAACAATAACTGGTGAATAGCATTGAACCGACCTTGCCATCAGCGGTAAGCGCAAGTGCGTGCTTTCCGCCGGAATGTACTGCAACACGACGCACGAGTGCGTGTGCGAGGTACGGGTTGGCTCGTGGTGTGGACACGTTATTACTGTGGCCGAGGCCTAGTCGACCATTTGTTCCTTCACCGCATGCATATAGCTGTTAAAAAAAACGACATGGACTTTGAATACAAAAGGGAGAATTATTTAAACGATTTGAGTTCCATTACCTAGATCAAACCAAACGGACACTCAAGGTCGGGAATGTCAGTGTGCCGTGCGAAACCGGCGAGCATAAATGAAGAGACTGATAAATGTGGACGATGCGAAAGAGGTATAAAGTCTAAAGAACTGGCGCTCTACTCTCTCACTGCCTGACCCGTTAGGGACTCGGCGTGATGATATGTATGTATGTGTCACTATGATCTCTTCATCCAGCTCATCTTATTTAAGTACTTACTTAAATATATACATCACGCCGAGTCGCTCACGGAATACGCAGTAAGGGTCACACGCCAGTTCTCTCTAGACTTACATATCTCATTCGTTTCATCCACATTTATGGGTCTTCATACATGTTCACATTTTTTTTTGTACTCTTTACTTTTTCATCCGATAAATCCGTAGTGTATCCGATGCATTTGAAATTGGAACGTGGTCTTTCTCTACTCCTTCGTCCACAGATTTTTGCATATTACTTTTTTTTTAATTTTTCGTCAGTTATTTAATTAAGGGCATAAAATAATGTATCTTCACTTACTTTGCCATCATGCGAGACGATAAAAAGCGTTTTGGATCCGCCAGAAATGTGCACAGGCCGTAATGCACTAAGTGTTGGCGAAAATACAGGCACTTTCACTTTAGAACCTTTCACGCCGCCCAGCTGATCCTTGTCGTTCAGACCCCAAACGTATACCTACAGACAAAAAAGGATTATAGAACATAGACATAGCATATAAAACATATCCACGTAAAAGGGAACAAATTAAAAAAAAAAAAAAAAAACCGAGGAGTTTGTTTCGCCGTTTCTTCTCCTGGCAGGTACTTTTTCTTGGAAACGGTGGTAACTTTAGTTTATATTAAATATGTGACGTTCAATAAGTGCTCCCTGTGTCCCTTACATTGAATAAAATATTTTGATTTTTGATATTTTTTTGATATATATTAGCTTCAAAATATATTCAAGTACTAACTTTTGGGCAGTCATTTGGTAGAGAGGGTGGATTATTGTCAATAGATGCTGAATTTGTCGGATTTACTCTCTCCATCCAATCCTCGGCTACGAAATTCATACTCTGAAATAAGGTTGATGTTAGCGTATGTTTGATTCCTTTTAAACATTATGTTATTAAACGTCGTAAAAGGTACATGCCATTAAAACTTCAGTATACAACGGATTTGGTCTGAAGCCCGTCACGTAGAGACCGTGGACACGACAATCTGCGTTCACGTTCCGATTCTGTTTTATCCCAATTTCTATACACGGGTAGTACTGTAAACAGAATATAATTATCGCAATATGATTATAACAATACGATCAATCACAGAATAGTTATACCTACAAAATGTATAGCAGGCAAAATACAATGTGTAAGGATCAAACGCACAATTTATTTTTGTATCTTTTTCACGTCAAACTTTTTCTGTCTGTAATACCAAAGGACACAGTACCGAAACAAAATTACAACCGTAATCATCCTGGTAGCAAATTCATTCTATATGAATCAGAATACATATAGTATTGCACTAGCTGCTAATAAGTATATAGTGTACTAGCTGTCCCGCCCAGCTTCGCTCGGGTGAAAAAGTTAAATTGCCCGTAACACGATCGCAGCGCCACCTATTGGGTCCAATTGTAAATCTAAACCATTCTCGAATCTAGCTTAAGACACACAGAAACACACAGAAAGCTTCGCCCGGGTAAAAAGGTAAAATTCTTGAAACTCGATCGCAGCGCCACCTTTCGGGTCCAATTTAATATAGCCTATGTTACTCGGGGATAATGTAGCTTTCCAAAGGTGAAAGAATTTTTGAAATCGGTCCAGTAGTTTCGGAGCCTATTCATTACAAACAAACAAACAAACAAATCTTTCCTCTTTATAATATTAGTATAGAATACTAGCTATTTTTGTTTTGCGTAAGGTATAGTCCCTTTGATATTGTGATCGGTCTTTGAAAATCATTTTAGTACATAATTTTTACGGGAAACATTAATTGTCTTAATATTATTTCTTACTAGCTAATGCCCGCGGCTTCGCCCGCGTAAAGTTCGAAAAAGTAGCTTTTAAAATATTCCTACTAGAATCGGTTCAGCCGCTATACCGTGATAGAGCATCATACATTATAATATAAGAACTATGAATTTTTCAGAATAAAAAAAAGTAACCTATGTCCTATTCCTAGGTATAAGCTATCACCATTTCAACTTTCAGCCAAATCGGTTCAGCCGTTTGGCCGTGAAAGAACCGCAAACATCCAAACTTACAAACTTTCACATTTATAATATTAGTAAGATTAGAGCCCTTACCAGCTTGCAATCAGCCAGCAGCTGTAGCTGAGCGAGGTGTGCGGGAGGGCGAGGCGGTGTGGGCACTCCGGGCAGCGCGGCCAGAGGTGCCAGCCCCGCGTCCTCGAAGCTAGCGCCCGCTCGCACGGCCAGCGCGCCCGGCCCGTACAGCCCTCCCGCCACGCCCAGCCCCAGACGGCGGATGCGGACGCCGTTACGCATCTCTATGCGGATCCAATGCTGCACACACAAACATCGAAAATATTCATTCGTATTCCGAATTAGCGTCAGCGAAATATAGTTTCCCCTATAAGCTAGGTGACCGAGTGGTTCGAATATTTGCCTGCAACATAAAGATGTCAAGGTTGAATCCCGACTGTGCCTATGAGTTTTTCTGAACTTAAGTACATTGATTAGTCACACCACGAGCTTTACGGTAATGGAAAACATCGAGAGGAAACCTGCATACCTTTGAGAAGCAATTCAAAGGCGTATGTATAGTCGTGCTTGAGTACCGGCGACGGACTCGCCATCTGTCACGTTGGCACCTAAAATATTTCTCTGGCAGAAAGTGGGTGTGTAGGTTACCTATACACCACTGCCTACCACTTCGGAGACCATTATCCGAAGGCATGAGAAGCATTTATTTTTATCGATTATCCTTTAATACCGAGATAACAAAAAAAAAGTCGTCGCTACAAGACATGACATGGAAATGAAAAGTGCAATACAAAACCGAGTAAGCCATACCTGTCCCGTGCCACTAGAACTTTGCCAGTACGTGTGCGGCTGTGAGTCTAGCAGCCGCCTCGCTCCAGCACCAGGGCGACATGAAGACACTCGGACTGCTCTAACGGCGCCACGCCATCCTACTCCCGTGCCGCCAGCGCTTTCTCCCCACTCCGCTGAAAATATTTCACATACTTAATATTGTTGTCCCTTGTCAGTTACACCGAAAGTCATACTCTTAAATTTAAGAAGAATAATACGCGTTCTTTTAATGCATAAAAAATAACTTTTATGAAATATCAATTATACTCACATTTATCGGTAACAAGTTCCATCTCACTAACTTGTCCAGTCCAACCAGGTTGCTGAGGAAAGTCGACGGTCAAATCACGACCTGTTGTGGATATTGCTGCAAAATAAAGAATAAACACTCTTTCGCTTACTCTCTTTAGCAAGGCCACCACTGACCCAAGTCAGTCCTACACGGGGTAAGAAAGGCACAGCAAGAGAGTAGTCCTCTCTAGACTTAGTGACACTCTTGATCTTTGAATGTAAGGTGATCTTCCTCTGCCTCTTTAAACCGATATTTTCGCATTTTATGTTTGTTTTGTCAAGCTTTCTTTACAATCAGACCATGCACGCATCTCTTCATCTTTGTAAACACACATTTTTTTTCTTTTTTTAATACAATAAAAGTGGCAATCAAGCATACGGCCAACCGAATGAAAAACGGTTACCGCAGCCTATTTACGCTTACAATACCGAAGTATCACTTGCGCGTTGCCACTCTGGGTTCGGAGTTATACTGTTTTGGCAGCATAATGGGACTAATCCCTCTGCTGCCATCACAATATAACAATCCTCCCCCCTCCCCAAGGAGCTCATTACTGGTAGCCTTATTCACCACGTAGGAACACAACACAATAAATTGTGTTATTTGGCTACGGACTTCTATAAGGTGGAGGTCCTCCCCCAGTCGAGCAGCTCCAAATTCGAACGGGAAACCCGTTATGCCCTACCTCTCTTAAAAATATAAATGCCATTTGCTTTTCAAAAAAAAAGTTACCAGTAACGGTGCCGACACTGGAGTGATCGATACAGCCCCACTTGTACCGGGGCTGTGTGACCGCGGCCCGCACGCGCACCCTATCGCCCACTGTGAACGGGGGCATCCCAGATACCACTTCAGCGTGGACTGCGCGTACGCCTGCTACTCGGCCTAGACCCCGCCATTCCACCTACGGCAAAATATTTATTATATGCGAACTGGCTTTTTTGACTTCTTTTTGGTAATATACATTATTATATATCCTCACGCCTACCCACAAGAGTCCCCGGAGGGGTAGGCAAAGGTGTATAGGAATAAAGGTGTATGTAAAGGTGTAGGTAATATTCATACACCCACTTTCCGCCTGAGATATTTTTTTTAGGTGCCAACGTGACAGATGGCGAGTCCATCGCCGATACTCAAGCACGACTATAGCTAACTAGAACTTAAGTTCAGAAAAACTCATTGGTACAGTCGGGATTCGAACTTGCGAACTTTGTGTCGCAGGCAACTACTCGAACCACTTGAGAAACCTCTTGGGGAAGGTCCATTATATTCAAGTAGAAAATAAAATATTTGGTAATAAAATAGAAAACTTACATGCAAGAACACGTTCTGTTTAACATCACGTTCAACTTTCTGCACTTGACCGACGTCGCCCAATGCCACCTACAAATCAATCAATTAATTCATACAGAATCTACACAAAATATAACAAAACTTCTATGAATGACTGTGCTTACCCCCTCAAAAGTCTTACAACACCGAACAGTCATCCCAGGAGTGATGACATCGGAAAGATATTGCGCGTACTCTTCTTCTGAAGCGAAACAACTTCTCCATCGGTATGGAGTCTGCTTCTTGTCTTGTTTGGAAGTGTGAGGTTTAATTTCGTACAACGTATCATCCATGCCCTGCTGAGGAAGCTCCAGCAAGTAAGCAACGAGAGATTCCACTGACGGCAAATTGGTCCCACCTGGAAAAATACTTATTGAGAACACAATAGAGTCTATTTTGAAATGATTATGTAAATCACCTATGGAAAACGTACCTAAAGCTTGAATTGCGCCGTATACGGCATGCCTGGAGAAGCCCATTTCTATAACTTGTTGTACTTGAGCAGAGTTCGCCCACGTGTTAAGGTCTTTACGAGCTGGAATTAAATCATTGACATATTAATTGCAGGTACTGTATACTATATTATGTGTTCTCCAAAACACACAGCGTTGGTTGAAGAAGCCGTCTCTAGATCTCGCCATTTTGCCAAATTAAATGGAATAACTTACCAAGTTTCCATGTTTTTATACTTCTCTCTCTTTCACTCGCAGTAGCGCGCGCCAAATTTGCTCTATCCTGGAGCGCGGTGTCAACTGTCACTCATAGCGTCTTTAGATTTTGCCGCCAATGGATGCAAAATCTTGTTTTGTAAACTAAATTTATGTTATTATAAGTGTTATACACTTAAAACTACAGGAAATGTTTAAATAATAGTCGTGGAAGTTCGATTGAAATATTTTTTTTAAGTTGAGTGCGCGTAATTCTTGTTCGGTACTAATGTTTGTACCAATACCAAAACCGAGGCTTCCGCGATTGCAGTGCTCAGGTAAATGATCGACCAGCGGTATTCCGTGATAGTCACTGACCGTGGTGATCCCTCTCTCAGTCTGAGTGTAGAGGATGAGAAGAGTTTTTTATCCTCGGAGGATGAGGTAGCGGCTTCAACAGCCAAGAAAAGAAAGCGAACTACGCATAAAGATTCTGATTCCGATTATTGCAGTGAAAACTGAAGGTACCAGGTAAACTTTATATCAGGATATATGTTACAGTTGCCACAGTATTGTCAACTTCATCATAGGCTACAATAAAAGTCGGAGTTCCCTGACTCTGCCAGTGCTGGTAACTCCTAAGTCAACCTTAGCATTTTAACACCACTCATTCCGGCACGCAAAAATTGCATACGTTATGGCAAATAAGATTGCTATCTTATTTTGGCTTATTAAAATTAATCAATCTTAAAATAAATTAAGATTCATGTTAGTTCAAGATACTTTGGATTAGTTAGCATCTGCAGAAGCAGTGTTAACTCCGGCCAAGAAGGTCTATATACTACTAGAGTAAAGGATTTATTATAGCAGGGCTTGTAAGATTTATAAGTAGTACCTAGTAGGGCAGCAGCAAATTTACAAGAATTATCCCTAAGTAAATATTTGTGAGAAAGCTGCCACATTCTTTTGTCCAGGTGTCCTTACTGTATTATGATAATAACATGGAGGTAATTTGTGGTACCGTAAGTAAGTCAAAGGGAAAGTATATATTGAAAATGAAAGTCGTGTCGGCAGAATGGTTCAAGTAGTTGCCTGCAACAATGATTGCAAGTTTAAATCCTGACTGTCCCAATTAGCTTGTCCACGCTTAAGTACAGTGATTCATCAATCAGTTGATTTATGGTGAAGGGAAATATTGAGAGGATCCTTCATATGTTTGAGAAGAAATTGAAAGGTGTATATATAATTGTGGTTTAAGTAATGACAATGTACTTGCCATCTGTCACATTGGCACCTAAAGTAGAAAATACATGTCTGTAGGAAAGAGGGTGAGCAGGTTTTTGCTACACACTTCTGCCTACCCCTTTTGGGACGGAGTGAAGATAAAAAAGAAGTTAAAATGTTCTTTAATGATATTTATGTATGAATTTACTGTAAGAAGGTTAGAGCATCCCTGTCAGACATAAGCTCCAAACTTAACTTAGCTTAACCAAGGAGAGATAGACAGAAGGGGATAAAATCCTTAATCAATAAATGTAAAGGCGATGGACTCGCCATCTGTCACGTTGGCACCTAATATACCTCTGGCGAAAAGTGGGTGTGTGGGTATTACCTATACACCTCGGCCTACCCCTTCGGGGACCCTTGTGGGAAGGCGTGAGGATATATTATATATTTTTTACAATAATTGTATACACATGTACATGCATAAATGCACCAGAATACCTAAGATCCAGAAGGAATCCCAGAGATCAGAACTGAGATTTGAATAGAGGTGAGAGATGACTTTTTAAGTGGGCTTAGAGGTTGTAAGTCAAGGGGAAAATTTCCCAATAACACTAGAGCTTACATGCTTACATGAGAACTTCAGGGAGGTTGCGCTTCTTAAGCCAACCAAAGAGCTACAGTATGAATTCATTCTGAAGTTCATAATAGCAAGTCTTATACCCTTCACTAAGACTCTTATACAATATTGTAACAAAGTTTGTTTGGAAAGATATAAAGTAGAGAAACAAGTTTGTTTTTAAATAGAGCTGTACTCTGAAATGACAAAAACAATATTAAAGAAGCAAAGATCTTACAGAGACATGAAACCTGTCCAAGTTTAAGTTGTTCATAGTTAAGAACGCAGATAGCATTCAAGGTCCATATTCAACCTATGGGAAGTATAATGGTGAGAGTATAATATACAGTCAGGCTGCGGACTTCATAGCAGTAGAAACTAACTACCTGGCAGCAGAATTGTACTGTTAAGGTAGCAGGGTACATGCTAACTTAGATAATGTTTTACTTGGCTACTAGAGCAAGTCAATTTAGTTTCCCAGTTTTCAGAAACTGCAGCCTTTCCAGAAAGTCTCTAAGTAACTCAGTTACAGAATTGATAAAGCCGGACTTTACCAATCTGTTTACTACAAAATGAAGTAGTAGGGTGAGCACTTTGTCACCAAAGGTAAACCTGGACAAATACTATTACTACCCTATCTTGTGTACCAGAAGCTGAGATGCTGGCAAGATGCCATAGATCACAATGCTATTGCACCATACAAGTCACCGATAACTCGCTTTCATACCACATATGCAGCAGATGTGGGCTGGAATGCTCAGCTGAATGAATATTACCTTTCATTAGCCTGGCAATATCAGTTTTATTGGCATTTAAGCCAGTGGGAGAAGTTGGCTATGTCTGGAGCAATAAGACAAGCAAAGCATACATAGCCTTCTCTTGAATACTCAGATTGTGGTGGGCAACAAAATGTTATTAGAGTGTTGTAGGGTTAATGCGGTACTCAATCTAGTGTCCTCCTAAACCTAACTACCAGACTATTGGAGTTAACAGATCACTTAGGCACCACTCTCTGACTATCTCACTGATGAGATTAAGTGTCAGAGCCGACCGCCTCTCAAGAAACGGATCCGTCCCTGAATGACAACTATTTTACCTGGCCTCGGGGGCCATGTTAAAAAGATAAAGGAGTCTCAGAATCAAGCCGTGTCGGAATGGCACCTGGGTTACTAGGCCTCGAAGGCCATACTTCTAAGAAAGGGAGGTCCCAGACGGACTTAAGAGCTTTCCCAACCTATCGCCTCTTACAAGAAATACACCCGTGTCGGAATGACACCTGTTGCCCCAGGCCTCGGGGGCCAAATTTCGAAAGTGGGGCGTCCCGGACGTAGTCGGCAGTTGTGCGACGTAACGTCATTGGGACTCGGATGGTTTGGCATGATTTTGCGATGCGTACCGTCCAAGGCGACAGTTTCAATTGGGCTAGTTATTTTCCTCCGCCAAACTTAAGTCCATGCCGTCTCATTACGGCAGGTAGAATATCGATTGCCCCTCATTGGATTCGGTTTACACTGCCCGAGGAAAGCAAGAGCTTACGAGGAATCGGTATCAAAAGCGGACCTATGCAGGAAGCTATGTATGTATCTATATATTATGTATATAGTCAGGTCTATACCGACCAGAATGTATCCCAGGGCTAGTAACAATAACCCAAGGGACTATTGAGGATGATGTACAAAATAGTAATAAGTTGAATTAAGAAAATGGGTGTCAAGGTGTCACATAAGATAAATCATAGGGCCTTGACACTATCTAGGTAACTAGATTACTTGCTAAATTATATCTTAATAATGACTTTGCCTGCAATATGATAATTCTTCATAGATCAGTAATTTGATTTACTGTGCCACTTTAAGTGTAGATAATATATCAGATACATATTTCATGTATTATTTTCACTAAGCAAATATTAAGACCATAATATAATTGGTACTGGTATAACACCAGTTCCTTGCGTTAGAATACAACAAGTTTAATATTCCAGATAGTAAGGATCTGGAAGGCACATTCTTACTCTTTAACATAATTCGGAATATAATATGTAATATGATTAAAGGAAAGGGAGGGATAATATATGCCCCACATTAAAGATGGGAGGGAACTGACTCACCCTGACCATAATGTATGCCCTGTAAAGCATATCAGATGTCTTAGACGTGCCACACAAGAAAGACTAGGGCCAGTCAGGCTGCTGACTAGCTGGATAATCTCTATAATAAGTGTGGGTAAACCAACCGCTACAAGGACTACAATAACTGGCTGTATTAAAATGATATTCGAGGAGCTTAATATTGATGCTCCCTCGAGAAGTATCAGGGCTGCAGTCACTTCTAGAAGTTACCTAGAAGGCAGCTTTTGGTTAAATAAAAAAAAAAAAATTATATACAAAGCCATGAAGCTTTTATACTGGCCCCAGGTAGATCTGATCATTCTCAGGAATGTATGAAGAAATTTCATGTTTTTTAATTATAATATTGTTATTGTTGTACTGCTATTTTTACAATATTGATATCATTTAAGATTTTAATGATAACCTAGTATTATTACTTTTACTTCTATCTCAATAGGAGCAGTTTGGCTCAGATTATCGTTTCTTTTGTTGAAAAGATATTAATTTCATCAAAGCATTATTCCATAAAATAAGTAAGAAGTTTTGCAAATAGCACAATACTTCAAGAGATCCTCTCTTGGTTGTTCTGTTTAACAGAGGATTTGAGTTTATCTCAATTTATTAATTTATCACATAGCGTCTACAATCAGATACTGATTCTCTTTCACCAGCAGATAACAAACAGGTCTTCAACCAACGCTGTGTGTTTTGGAGAACACATAATAGAACTGTTTTGCATTCCAACAAAACAGATATTATGTGTGCGAAGAAACACACAGCGTTGCAGCAAGGGCTTGCTGGTGGATATTGAAGACTTCTATGAGTGACAGTTGACACCGCGCTCCAGGATAGAGCAAATTTGGCGCGCGCTACTGCGAGTGAAAGAGAGAGAAGTATAAAAACATGGAAACTTGGTAAGTTATTCCATTTAATTTGGCAAAATGGCGAGATCTAGAGACGGCTTCTTCAACCAACGCTGTGTGTTTCTTCGCACACATAATATCTGTTTTGTTGGAATGCAAAACAGTTCTATTACATACGTCTGTGGATCCTTATACTTACATAAAGACGCTGTGCTTGTCGATGGTCCCATAGAAAGTAGCATGGCATTACTCTTGTCGTTTAAGGGAATTTCAAACTGTGACTCGTGGTCTCTGTCATCTCCTGTCCATACACAACCACACAATATCACTTACACTACATGTAAATAGAATGAAAAACTTTTAGAGTACGAAAGGAACAGAACGAATATAGAAGTCTTATGAAAAAAGATGGGAATATTTATGTGTGGGATGGGCTATTTAACGTAAATTATTCTACAATTGAAAATTTACATTCATGGTATAAAAATATACTTCCTCTTATTTCAGGATTATCTATGTTACATTTTATGTTCAGAGCTTTGAGGATGGTTGATTTAGAACAATTAACAAAAACCTTACCGTTGCTATGAGCAGCCAACTGCTGTACAATCGTTAGAGCCGCAGCCGCTAGCTCCTTAGGCGCATGTGAACCGGATAAAGGACTGGGTCGCGTCGCCAAAGCCAATAATCGGCGCAGTAACGTTCCCTCAGTGCCCTGAGATTGGGCACTACGTTCCAACGTTCCTAGGGAAAGAATAATAACAGATAGGTGATGGTGATGGAGTGCGAACGAAAAGGTACTGAAAACATAAATACGCCATAAGAGATATATGTATTTACAAACCTTTATGAAGGTGGTCTTACAACTATTTTGACGATATAATTAAAGTGGACGAAGCGAACGAAGTATGTAAGGATTGTAGCAAGTGGAAAGAAGTGGCCTCTGCCTACCCCTACGGGAAAGAGGCGTGATTATATAAATGTATGTATGTAATTTTAATACAAGGCATCGTGAACGTAGAAGAAGAAGGGTATGGAGAGAGCAGTAAGTAAAGAAACTTGTCCCAAATAGTTGTTGAAAAGCTAAATTATCACAAAGCATATTCATCGTATTTGCAATACTTATTGAAGCGCTCTCACAACGATTCGGTTAATATCATTCGGACGAATCGTAAAAAAACTCGCTACAGAGAATTTCTAATGAACTTCATTCAAAGTATCATTGTGTTTACGCATAGATTCATTTAAGTCTTATCATTTTGCAGAAGCTGTTGCTTACCAACATTATCAGGCGGTTGCATCAAAACTTTCCTTAAGCGAGTTCGCGTTGTCAATAACCCACGCACAGCACATAATGTTAACAGCTCCATTTGCTGTTTTCTAAGCCCGTATACATCAACTTCCGCTATAAAGAAACATGATATTACGTTTTAGCATAAACACTGGAAATATGATGTCTTTACTTTTACTGTTAGCCTGGTACATCCTACTGCTGAGCAAAGGATATCCAGGTGTATATGTCTCCAACATATTAGTATTGGCCAGTCAATAGCCCTGTATAGTCTAGATCTTTACGCCATGTTCTGTTCAATCTACCTCACTGACTCTCTAGTCTAGTCTAACCATGGTTAGCTTCCATTTTGTGATAGTTTTCGTCCGTTAACCGGCCGACATGCGGCAGACTTAACCGGCCCATTCCCACTTCACTTTGGCGTACTTTAGAGCTAGGTCAGTAATAACGGTCATTTGTCCCCCTATGGACGCTTGTGACACCGCTTGCAGGAGTGCCGACCCGGCAGGAGATTCCTTTCACACCCTTATCTTTACTCAGTGTGGAATATTACCTGGTAAATGGTGAGGGTGCATGGGCGAAGCTTGCGGGCCCGCGCCCAGTAGGGCCGCACACACGCGTAATGCGCTCTCACCGCCGCCTAGCGGCTGGCTGAGTCTGTCGCATTCGGCGCTTTGAATACAGCTTAGTTCAACCTAAGAAATTATTATATTGAATAAATGTTACGGAACTGCATACAAATTAATTGGAATAACCTTTTATTCTGTCAAATAAATTATATCAAATCGAGACAACCAAAAAAAAAAATAAGAAACTTGCCTTCATACCAAAACAACAGAGTATAAATTTACTACCTCATAGCTATAATAAAGTAATGAATTGTGCTATAATCTAACCTTAGTAAGAGAATTATCATCATTAATTAGTGTCACTTTAGCCCGTGGTGATAGTTGAGCAACAATTGCGTTGCGTGGAGGAGACCCAGCTGAAACGCGCTGCCCCAGTCTGATACGCCATTCGACTCCACCTATCACGCCTAACGCTCCGGCTGTAAACGAAAATAAATTTAAAGGATCGTTAAATATTACTTAATTTTACGTAATAGGTGTATTCCGCGGTGTCATTTGCGTCAGAATTGATTTCATTGTTAGATTTTTGGTCTGGAATAAAATATAGAAATTACGCGTCACGTTGTTTGTCCGCGATGGACTCCTAAACTACTTAACCGATTTTAATCAAATTTGCACGCCGTGTACAGTTTGATCCAACTTAAAAGATAGGATAGCTTACATCACAATTGGACCCGATAGGTGGCGCTGCGATCGTGTTTCAGGAAGTTTAACTTTTTTCCCCGGATGAAGCTGAGCGGGACAGCTAGTATTTATATATTTGTTAATCCAGCTAATATAATCTATCTTTGTGCCAAGCTTGATTCCATTCCGTTCAAGAGGTTTTTGCGTCAAAGTCTAGTTTATTTTATAAACTCATTTACGTAGGTTATACAAGTGTTTCTTGTGAAAGAGGAACAAATATCCTCACACATCTTAGTATTTATAGTATTAGTAAGATTTATCTAGTCTGTAGAGGTACCTATAAGACAGGTATCCAAAGTGGGTGGAGCAGGCTTAATAGTCTGTGTCATATCTTGACTTGACTGCGGCCACCAATGCCAGTCGGTCGTCACCTGTGGATGAAAAAATAAATCATATTTAATTTAATTCCCTTTCGATCTGGCGTTACTCAATAAAAAACATACTCATACAACCTTTCTTATTTAACATATTAGTAGGATAACCACACATCCTTATATTAGTATATCCTTATATCGTCACGACCATATGGAGTACTCACAAACCCACTTTCCGCCAGATATATGATAGGTGCTAACGTGACAGATGGCGTATGACATATAAGAATATACAAAAGATTGACGTGTAACCCAGGAGCCTTCCCTAATAACTCTATGGACCAATCAGGTCAGTGATTTGAATTAAGAAGCCTTACCAGTTGGGCAGCCATTTGCAGTTTGTCTAACAATAGAGAGGTGATGGGCATGTGCCATTGCGACGCGCTGTGCAATTGTCGTACAAGTTGGACAAGAGCCGCACAAGTTGCGCCCGTGTAGCTGGCCGTGGCAGGTGCGCGCCATCTGTTGTCTAGAGTACATAAGGTTTTTCATAATTAAGATGGTCAATATAACAGTAAACACGGGAATATTATTCCATCTCTCTTTCTCCCGATATTAAATATATAAAGTTATATATATTAATGCCATTGTAATAAGAGTGCATATGCCGTTATAATTAACCCAAAAGATTCCGGAAATATATATATTTAGCTGCCAACAAGACGGAGGGCGAGTCCGTTTCTGTATCTCAAGCGCAACAAAATACTTGCCGACTTCTTCTTCATCGGTATTAGGTGCTAGGGCGTGATGGTTGATCTTTAAAGCTGGATCTAGGGTGTGTGTCTCGAGCCAGAGTCGACCAATGAGAGCCAATAGCTGAGCTCCTACAGTTTTCCGCCATTCAGGTGCTCCTTTATGTTCCACCAGTATCCGCCGCAACAGCCACAAGGATTGGATCTATATTAAGGACACATTACATTTAAATGCATGCACCTTATGTTCAGGATTTATAGCTTAGTCGAGAATTAATTAATTGAGCGTCAATACCGTAAATATTGTTTTTTTTTTTACAAAAAAAGTATTGTTTAATTTTAAAATATATATTGTTAAGGTTTAATCATTACCTTAGCCCGACGTAGCTAATAAGATACACTGTTTAATAAGGTTTATTTGAACACGATTAGGTAAGGTAAGATAACGTAAGGTACTCACTTGTAAATAAATGTGATCTAGTATGATGGGCTTGTCTGTCGTTGAAATAATACTATAGCAGAGTTCGAACCACGAGTCGGTACATAAGGACATTCGCATCTCTAGGCTTTGGGCACTCGCTGAAAACAAATGTATTGATAAATCAAGAATTAGTCCCAAATAGGACCTAGAAACATGACTTGTGCTCTAAGATGCTAAGGAACATTCGAGCACTTCGAAACTTTACACCCATAATAATATCACAGTTAATTTATCCTAGATATCTTCAAATTTGTTACAATTGGAGTTTGAGTTGATGAATGGACCGAATATTGATTATACTAACTCAAATAGAGTAAGTGTTCTCATATCATATCTTGTTCATATAAAAATTTACCTCTAAGTAAAGCAAGCGCCGTATGGTAATGTGCCGCGAAGGCAGTTGGTGGAGGCGTGGCGTGCGCATGCGCTAATGTGAGCAGCCGTCTTTGTAGGGCTGCCACATTACGCCTAGCCACCGTGCTAGTCGGGGATTGCAGCACCCCTGTGCCAGCGCAAATAGACCGGATTGCACCCGTACATGCGGAGCGGACTTCACTCACTGGCCACCATTCTATGTTGTTGTCCACTATAATGAAAGAGTTATTGATTCATATATGAAATATTAAACTATACATTTAAAATTAAAAGCGTATTTTTATTGCTGTAGCGTTGGTAGTTTAAAAAAATATTTGCCTTATTAAATATTCAAAGAGGATTAAAATACACACATAATATTCCTGCACCAAGTTCCTCACGAGACAATACACAGTCATACATACAATAAACACATCGTTCCGCGACTGTGTGTTAATAATTTAAAATGAAAACGAAACTTAGACCCTAAGAGGCCTTGATAGCCGATGCGTAGTTTTATAACACTACTATTTATCCATATAAGTTATTTGTCAAGACATTGAAATTTCCATAAGAGTTAAAATATGAACGATATGCTTTTGTAGCTGAACTAGGCAAAAAAAACAAACTATTATTCGTCTCACCAGTCCCCTGCACAGTCTCATCAACGGACGGTGGCGGCGAAGGTGACCGCGCCAACTTCAGATCATACTTTCCCTCTTTTCCCATCCTATAAGAGTTTGTGCCCCCTGCGTCCCAGGCGACACGAACCCAACCATCTTCACCCAGCTCACCGATCACGCGACCTTCACCACCGGGTACTCCATCCTGGTTCATAAGGGTAATTTTATAAGAATCATTTTTATTACAATTATTCAGAACACAGCGTGAAAACTAGATATACTACAAAGAAAACTACAACACAATCAACTTTAAGTACATAGGTTTTAGCTTACTTGATCGCCCCATTTCCAGTCTTTGCCTCTGACCACTCTAGTACCAATCTTCATCAAAGAAGCTAGTTCCGGACCAGAGAGAGACGCTCCTCTTGCGCGAGCACCTAGCCTCTCATCCTCGTAAATAATCAAACAGTCCGCTTAAATGGAATAAATAAATAAATATTATAGGCGACCAAATAAGATCAATAACATAAACTGTCCCTTTACTTACATTTAGACCTCAGTCCATTACATATCAGAGAGGAATACTGTAACGTATCTCCACCGATTTGTTTCAATAATGACAAACATGAGCTAAGCGCTCCTCCATTAACGAGTTGCTCCAACTCAGTACCTTGACATCCTTCTGTTAGTAGCGAGAGTAAAGTTATCAGGAACCTACAAGTAATGTTAAATTTATATAAACTTAAGTATGATCTACATAAAGCTAAATTTAGAATAAACTTACCTTGCTCTCGAAGGTCGATTCAACAATGCATGTGCACCGTAATTGGCGCTCATCTTCAAAGGCAATGATTGTGTCTGCTCACCTTCCTGAACTCTAGCCTTTAACTCCATGAGCACAAAGTCCATTATTTTAGATCTTTCTAACAGTACCATATATTTTGAATAGGGTATCACAGATTCAATGCCCATTAGTGGGGGAGTTAAGGGTACAGTCGGCTTCAAATGCGTGTAAGGAACGGAGTCTGCTAACGAAGCGCCTAATAAACCAGTCAATGCTGCGTATTTGACACTCTCTGACATCGTTTGTGATGAATGTAGAATACTATTTATCATACAATAACCATTTCTCCGTATGTCTGCCCTTTGCATCTGTAAATAAAGTGTTCATAATGTTTAGAAGAAGAAGTACGATCTAACTGTATACATAAAGTCGATCGAAAAACCAAAGCAAATAATGATAAATATGTATGCAGTGAAAGAAGTATCTTAGTCTAAAGATAACTGGCGTTCTATTCTCTCTACCCTATAAATACAGTACAACTTGAGTACAGTGTGAATACATGTCTGTGTGTACAAATAGAAAATTTGTTTGAAAATATACCTGGCAGTATAAAGCTCGTCGCAAAATATCAATATCACAGGGTTCTTCAGTCATAACAAAATCTATTATTGCTATTGTCATACGTTGCTGTTCTGACGTTACTTCTTCAAGAAGCCAATATAAATCTGAAAGCCAATACAAGTAAGTATTTTAACACGGGTCCCCGAAATGGAGAGTAGAGGTGTGATGTGGGCGGCGGTAGGTAACCGCTTACCGCGAAAAAAATTACAGAACCACATTTCCGCTCGAGATATATTTCAAGTGCTAACGTGACAGATGTCGAATTCACCGGCGTGTCATAAGCATCTATACATACGTCTTTGAATTTATTTTTCAAACTAATACAGGTTTCCTCTCGATATATCTTGTTTACCGCTCGTGGTGTGACTACTCACTGTGCTTAAGTGAATAAAAACTCATTGGTACAGTCTGAATTTGAACTTGCATTCCTTGTGTTCCAGGCGACTACTCAAACTCTGCTACCACGGCAAGTAAGTAAGTTATATTAATTTTGGTTCATTAAATAATTTGGGGTGGTTCGGGTGTCTTACCTTTTTCTTCACAAGCAAGCCTGGACACCCAAGCATTAACAAACTTATTTCTCTCCGAAGTATCGTCATCTTTCTCCTCATCAGCCATTATCAGATCAGTCTTCAGATCATCAGCAAGTATCATCACTTGCTTCTCGCTTTCCATAGATTCCTTTAGTATAGAATTATCAGTCATATCGTTTATAGAACTAATTGAGATCTCGTTTGTAGGCGTCTTATCATCATAATCTTTATCTAGCATATCGTCTGGCTTATCACAGCGAGCTTCCCGAAACCCGTCGTAATGCGATGCGTTTTTCAAATCTTTCCCTAATGGTTTTTCTTTGGTTTTCAGCTTTGTTCTTGTCTGCAAGTTGGCTAATTCTTTGCTGTTAATATCTCCACTGCCGTCACCCTTAGAAGGTTCCACGACTATGCTTGGAGGAACATCATCAGGAGTCTTGGATTGATTAGCGATGGTGGACTTTAAAAGTAATGCATCGCCTTGCAATAGACTGCCTGTGGCTTTGAACATGCTCTTACTCAAACTATTTTGTCGGTTGCGAAGGTCTTTTGTGGTCTCGAAACTAGACAACAAAATAAAAAATTATCGGCATATAAGTATTACTTTTTAACTAATATCCTCACGCCTCCCACAAGGGTCTCCGAAGAGGTAGGCAGAGGTGTATAGGTAGTACACACCCAATTTCCGCCGGAGATATATATATAGGTGCCAATGTGGCAGATGGCGAGTCCATCGCTGTTACTCAAGCATGACTATACATACGCCTTTGAATTGCTTCTCACACGTATGCCGGTTTCCTCTCGATGTTTTCCCTTCACCGTAAAGCTCATGGTGTGACTAATCACAATACTTAGGTTTAGAAAAACTCATTGGTACAGTCGGGATTCGAACCTGCGTACTAAAGTTAGAGGCTAATTAATTACCATTTATTAAAGCTAGGTGTCTTGGCAGCTCGCATAACTTTTTGAAATATTTTCTTAGCCGTGGGAGAACGACGCGAGGGTGGACGGGCGTGCAACGCTGACACAGCAGGAGATATCGCAGCTCGTACTTCGTGAAGGAGGAAGCGAGCTCTCTCTAAAGGTGCTGCACATACCTAAAATATAACAAAACACATTTTTATTTTCTTGTACCGTGTACTTCTTACCTTAAAACTTTTTCATCAAACTGGTTCTTAAATAGTAATACATACTTCTTTGTAGCCTCGAGATAGTTGCTGCCTTGTTCTCATTAGCGTCCATTTGCTTTGTTGGACTGCTTTGACGATCTCTGACATCGCCGGCGATAATTTAATCTCGCCTTTTTCCATTTCTACATGGAGTAATATATGAAATTAATGTACAAAAGCAATTGTGACGAGACTGAGCGCTTATTGCTTTCACAACGGAACAAAGAACATGTGTATTATATAAGTAGTTTACACAGAACGAAGGTATTGATGAAAAGCGATTGGTTTATATAATACAATATATCTTACCAGCTGTGGCGGTGGCTAATGCATGTTCTTTCAAACCGGAATGATATAGTAACACAGCGAGTAATGCCCTTCTTAATTCTTCTAGAGGATGTTCTGGAGGGAAGTGAGGAGCGCATCCTTCGCGCCTTTCACACGCCCACCACAAGTGAAGAGCTAGAGGGTCCTGGCAAGGAATACCTAACTCTTAACTTCAGAATATAATGTAGAAACCCAATAGATGCTTGTTTTATGTTTACTTATGAGCCTTTAATGCATTAGAATAAGGCTAAAAGTAGATTGACACGGCCTGTCAACCTATTGAATACAGGTGAAATTAAATTAGCTCGTAGGAACAGGTTGCAACTATTACGATGAATTTGGAACATTGAAACGTTACGTTGAACGTAGAAACTAGGCAAGATAATTTGACTTCTATCCCATTTTCGAATTTGCAGCTCTCTCGTCTCGTCTAATATGAAACTTTGGCGACATTTTTGATTCAAATGTTTACTTGATTATATCTTGTTGTTCCGTCATCAGAATTACAGAGTACATTTATGAAAGTCTACACTATAAGAGGTTTGCACGTGACACATTCGACACTAGAACAAAAAAAGCAGTTTCATATAAGAGACAATACAACAGTGTAATATTATAGTTTTAAAACTTACATTAAGCTTAGATTCAGCAAGTGCAAACAATAAAGCATCAGCTTTTGCTGGCGACGTGGAGACGTTCACGCGGGGCGGAGGTCTTGACAGGCGGGAAGGGAGGGGCGCGTCGCTAGCCGGGCTGTTACCACCCGTGGAGGAACCACTGCGAGCCTCGGCCTTTTCCTCTTCGAAGGGGTTTGTTAATTTTGACACCTAGTAATTAAATATATCATACAATTTAGTCAAGACTTTTATAAAGTACATTTAATTTGTCAGATTCCCACACTGGATTCACACAGGAACCTGACGGTCGCTTTTAACGTATACAAAAAACCAAACCAGTAATTCGGAAAAAAGTCGAATGAATTAAAATGGTAAGTTTTTTAAGGTTTAAAAAAATTGGCTTTTAGGAAACAGTGCAACATACAAAAATATGTGTGAAACTTCCTTCTTGAAATCAAAGTTGATTTAATTTAGCAGATTAAACTGATGTTTTAATAGAAAATGCATTTAATCGATCGAACTATTATCAATTTTTATAGTAATAAATATTATTTCCAAACCACATCACTGAAATTAATGTTAACGATATTGTGGATGAAGCGTAAGAAAAGAGCGTCTAGAGAAAATTGGCACTCTACTACATCTGCACACTTACTGGGAGATACGGCGTGATGTGTACATCATCGTTCTAACAGAACTTAAATGAATAATCAAATTATCGAACCTGTAATCCTCCCCTTAAGAACAGAGCGGTAGCATACGGAGCAGCGTCATGTTCAGCTTGCTGCGTGGGTAAAGATTTCGCCAAACGCGACCCGCACTGTGTGACACCCACGGCAAGATGAAAGGCACTGGACGATAGGATGTGGTAACAGCGCAGGCTGGCGGTACTTTCCTGTTTAAACACCAATCCCCATAAAAAATGACACGAAGAAGTACTAGGTCTTCGAATAGTGAGTGACTTTTTGTGCTATCACTTTAAATGGCGACTAGCGTTATCAATAGTTGGGTTTATATGGCCTTAAAAAGTCAAGCATGTTTTAAAGACTGATGGAACTAATTGGGACAAGAGGGGGTACCAGTACTCCACAAGGAGTGACTGTTGAGAATTGGGACTCGTGCGTTTCACGATTCCACCCCACAAAAAGTTGGCAATGCACACGTATATTTTAAGGTAAATAAAAAACTTGTCTCGCTCTCATATATCAGGTGCGTGAGAGGGCTTCTTGGAATACTTTATTTAGCTAAATACATCTACTTACACTGCACACATGAGCATATATTTGGTCAGCGTATAGTCCGACACATTTCTCAGTAATCCTTGCGAAGAACATAGCGTGAGGGTCCACACTGAGCGCCGCAGTAGCATCACATCCCTTCAATTTGCATACAAGCTCCACAGTGCTTGCGTTGTCACACTCGAAGCCGGCAGTATCGAATACGTAGCCAGCCACAATAATCCAAGAACCGCCCTCTTTGATGTGGTTCTGGAGGTCGCATCTAAAACAGCGATTCATTAGATTAAAAATTCAATGGAATTTAATGAAATTAAATATTTAAAGATATTGTTGTTAAAAGAGAGTAGAAAGGAAGATGTTCAAAGATACATTAAGATAATATTAATGTACATCTTATTGAATAAAAAGTAATATCCTGCCGGCTTTGGAGATTCAAGTATACATTGAATCTGATCCTCACAGCGATTATGACACATGCCAGTAATATACCAGTCGCTGGCAAAAAACTTATTACATCTTCAGATTCCATAAGACAAAATGTTATATTCCAATTCACTTACTTCCGTATGACCTTATTGTTAGGCTGTTGCTTCTTGGACATCAACCCCGGCCATCCTAGTAGGTCGGCGTCCAGCTTAGCAGCGGAGGGTAGACACCGCGCAGCTTCGTCACATGCTCTCGCTATTTTAACTAGTGAATTCGCCGACTCACACAAAGCATACGGCGCACGAGCTGCGCATGCGCATAACCATGCGCTTAGTTCACTTATGACGCGACCTGAGTGATTAAACAAATATTACTGCCTACCAACTGATGTAGAGTTTGACTGCCTAGCAACAATATGTTGTACCTTCTGCCTATCTTGATAAAATAATTAAACATTATTCCATGATAGCCGTGGTGGCTGAGTAGTTCCAGTAGATGCCTGCGACACACAGATTGCAAGTTCGAATCCCGACTGTACCAATGAGTTTTTCTGAACTAAAATACAGTGATTAGTCACACCACGTGCTTTACGGAGAAGGAAATAGATGGCGAAATAAATAAATATTCACTTCAGTTAGTTAATCAGTATGTTTAACGTCACGCCATCCCAGAACGCCCCCTGAAGGATTATGCAGAGTTGTAACAACACCACCTCGCCGGATATATATTATATTCTTATTAAGTACATCCATTATTTTAAGTAATCTTTACTTACCGACAATATCAACGGTGATTAGATCACACAGAGCTACTAGCTGCGAATTATCAGCTTTATGGACTGAGTTACAGAAAGAAGATAGTGTGGACTGCACGTGTTCGGCTAATAACGCCATATATTGGGTTACAAGTGCTCGCACTCCGCCACGGGTGCTGCGACCACCTCGAGACCACATCGCTTCACAAAAAAGCAACCTGTAAAAAATATGCAATTTAGAACGAAATTTTCAACACATTAAGACTCATCTTCATTTGATTTAAACATTTTAGGGTTACCTTTGAAATCTTATGAGCAAATCACAACTGGGGCTCACTGTATCATGCCCTTTTGGATCATCAGTCTTGCTTGTGTCACCGTTGATTATGGCATTTATGTGCATTTGAGTTTGACAGCTCGTGTTGCGGATCAAGTGTTTAACCTGAAGGGACAAATCATGATACGAAATTCAATCATACGCAATAGACATAAGGGTGATAGTTGAATAAATATACGCATACCAAATGCATCAATGGGACGGAAGCGCCTTTATCCGAGGAAGTAACGTTACTGATTTGATATTCTTCTGTAATGCCTGAAAACGTGACATATATAATGGTTAATGCCGACAGCTTTCTTAGTATCCTTCCGCGTCACTCAGACTTGGAACATTTATTTTATTTATAAATGAGTAGTTAAAATAGCTTTTTAGTTATCTATAGTGTGTTATTTTATTATAGTCTCATTGTATACATGTACGGTTCAAAGTAAATGGTAGAGATGATAAATAGAAGAAAATGTATATGTTTATAAAGTATTTATTTTATAAATGGTAGGGATAGTTGTGAATTAGTTTTGCCATACCAGGTCCTTCACCTCCTTCCCCTATCGCCGCAACCTGAGATCCTCGTTGGCCAGTGACTATGTCGATTTGGTCATAGTCCCTATAACAAAGCATTTCGGTATAGTTCTTATTGAACGCCTTTAAATGACACAATACAGTAGTAGGTACTTACAAATCGAGTTGCAAATGATTATAAGCATCAGTTGAATGCGCCTGCAAAGCGTTTTTCAAAGCGTCTCTCAGACCACCGCCTCCGAGAAGTGACCAGACTAGCAATTCCGTCATAAATCGTGCACCGGCACTCGCTGGCATGGAACCTGAATAACAAAAAAGATTCAATTTTTTTTTTATTGACATTCGATTAGATCCTGTTCATTAACCACCGTCTCTATCTAATTCAGTTTGATAATAACCGCTACTTCTGAAATATGATATCGGTAAAATAAAAAGTGTTTTCTTCCCCTTTCCCACAAAAACATGTGGACATGGTGAAGGCATTGTAGTATGTATACCTCTGAACATTGGCGTTACTCCAGTAATACCAATATTTTCCTTCTCCGTTAAGCTGGTGGGGTGATATAGCAATGTGGCCATAGAATTTAAATTTAAAAAATACGTATTTTTATTCCATCAAGTCCGCTAAGTGGTTACCGCTGTCTATGGGCGCTCGGATGACCGATGTTAGCCCCGTGGATTGCCGACCAAAACTAGTTACGAAACGGTAAAGCACGATGGGATTTAAACATGGAATCTAATATTTGCAGGTTACTACTTTATTTAACCACTCGGCCAATTTGAATCTATCGCAAATTTGAATTCAGAACAATGATAACCTTGCGGCAAGAGCGCGATGAGGTGGTGTGCGCGAAGGCGAGGCGTGGGCAGCAGTAGCGGCCAGGCGGCGGCGAGGGCTCGACGTGCGGCGGCGGCGGCGCCCGGACCCGCTCTGCCCTCCACCAGCGCCTCCAACGCCGCGTGCATCCCTCCACGCCACGCGCACTGCTCCTCCCCCACTTCACCCCCGACGGAACATTGCCAGGCGTGGACCTACACCACGCAACATGTATACTAAATAAATGCAACGAAAGCCCCCTTCAACGACATACACTATGAACCACAATATAATATAATCAAATTAAAGTGTAGCTGTGCATAGCCACTCCGAATTCATGTTGCCAGTTATTAGAGGTCGTTCAGAGCGTACCCACAGATATAGAATAAATGTTCTACTATTCATTATTTTTTCATTACATACATATAAATGGAAACACAGCCCATGACGTGTTAATGAACTAAACATCTATTTAAGATCTTCAAAGCACGTTGCACAATTAAAACAAACTGTAAACTTCAATATTTCGAAAGTTCAGTAAGCTTATCTATATAAATTTGCACTTACTTGAAGCCTCAAGAGATTTAAGCAGGCAATAGCGAGGCATTCATTTTCTTTTATTGTTGTAGACGTAGTACTCTGCTCTACTGCTTGTCTAAGTAACCTCTCTAGTAATCTGAAAAAGGTTGCGCAATTAATTTGACGACGTCAGAGAAAAGGGATCACGTAATAAATTCGTAAGTTGTTTGCGAACTTTGTGGTATACAAAAAACTCACTTGAATGTGTTCTCTGACAAATCTATAACGAACGGCATGGAAGACGGCAAATCTCTGGGACTCTCCTCGCTCCATACAATAATCTGACTAGGTCCACTTGTCGCACCTGTTAAAATCAAACATGAAGGATTTTTATCATGTGATAAGTAAGACTCTCTGACTATTTATTATAAGTGCGATATTAAGGGGAACTTCTTATACCCAGATAAGTCATAACAGATTGTTGTGATATTGTACAAACTGACTGAGTGACAAAGAATACAATTAATTAAATTTATTGTAATCTAGTACTTTTTTAGCACAAAATCCTGAACTATGTTTTAGTCTGTACCCGTTCAGTGTAATATTAAAAAAAATCTCCCTTAGGACTACCAGAGGGAAGTCGCCTTGAGACTACTTGTGTAGGTTATTCATACAACATGAAAATATTAACATTGGAGCAAAACGTCATAAGGAATAGCAGGAGTAGACATACTTCTTCTTAAAGCTCTTCAAGTCCTCACGCCTCCCCACAAGGGTTCCGAAAGGGTAGGCAGAGATGTATAGGTAATACCCACACACCCTTACCGCCAGTGATATATTTAGGTGCCAACGTGACAGATGGGTCAATAGATAATACATACATACATATCATAACGCCGAATAGCTAACGAGGTAATGAAAGAGTGTAGAGCGCCAGTTCTCTTTAGACTTACATACCTCTTTCGCTTCATCCACATTCATCAGTCTCTTCATGCTTACATGCTCGTCGGTCGAGTACTCTAATAGATATTTAAATATACATTTATAGCCAAAAATAACAAGAAATCGAGAAAACTTTACGCACCGTTAGCTTTGAAGGAAGGGCTCAGAACCTGCAACAGCTGCGGCACTGGTCTTGTCATTTGCACGTGTTCGAAGGTACCCCACGCGTATAGCGCTCCATCAGCCGATAGAGCCACGCCGTGGGAGGGGCCAACAGACAACTCCACTATTCGTATACCTAAAATATTGTTCATAACAATAATTTACCTTGCTAACTATCAGGGTTTATATTACATTGCAATATACTAACTATGTTACCTTGCAAACCTTCCAATAGCTTTGGTATCTTGATACTTTCTAAGTTACCATGACCAAGACGGTAGCCATCTGCTTTACCCCACGTGTATATTTGACCCCTAGACGAAATAAACATAAATTAAACTAAAGTGTAAGTGCATAATATGATAAAGTGGGCACTACCTACACACTTCTGCCAAGCCCCTCGAGGAACCCTTATTGCAAAAGCGCGAAAGATATATATGATAAAGTGCATTATTATGAATTTAGCCTCGTACATTTAAGTTCGTCAAACTAAAGATAATAATGAATCCAAATTAAATTTAGGCCATGGATTTTCAAATTGATATTCGATGATAAGTGGAAAGTTGTATTTTTCATTAAAAACAGCGCCATCTATTGGACGTAAAATCCAAATAATTTGGATACTTTAACATTAAAACTGATAACTGACTTAAATTAAGTATCTATTACGTTTTGCCAGTGTTAAGCTCGCTTACCCATCCGTAAGCACGGCATGCCAATCCTCCCCAGTATAAACTCGGGTGACTTTTAACGCTGATAGGGATATAAGTGTGCGGGGGGCACCGCCTTCGCTATCGCCGAACACTTGTACCGCGCCCTCCCATGTACAACAAAGGGTGAGGCCTTCACCCCAACCTGAGTAGTTTGAAACACTTATTATTTGACTGTTTACAAAAGAACACATAAACGTCATCAATATGAGTCCAGGGTTTAGTAGAAATTCAGGGTCATACATATTTATACATGAAGAGTGGCTCTTCTGCCCTCAGACAAAGAACTTATTTTTAAATGCATCGAAAATAATCTAATCTATTCATTATAATTTTTTTTTCAGAATAAAATATATTTTATATATATGTATATATTGTCTCACCTAAGGCAATATCAATGACTCGCTCAATATTGTGCGCGTTGAAAGACACTGGTTGGGGAGTGAGGCAACTTTCTATGGTGCCATGGCCGAGCCTGCCCTGAGTGCCGCGTCCCCAAGTGTACAGCGCGCCCCGCGATGTGATCACCGCACTGTAAAGAAGCATGACCTCATGATTTCAGTCTAACCCAGCCTAGCCCGTGAATGAACAACGCCCAATGTCGAAGTCCGAACCCCCAGGGCGTGATGTAGCTGTGTTTGCTTAGCACCTGAAAATTGCTGAAGGCTTTTCTGTCTCGCCATTGTTCGCTTAAGTAGCTAAAGTTCCCAGAACTCATGCTAAGAGAGACATTTAAAAAACAATACATATATGTGTATGTACTTTTCATGTTAGTTGGTCAATTGGATGAATAAATTTAAACCAGTAGAACGCAGATATAAGCAATATTTAGAAATATTTTTTTTTTAAACTTGCCTCTAAAATGTGATCATTAATAGGTTAAGCATTGCTTAGGTACGTGTGCGAGCAAATAGATAAACAGAGTTTTAAATATTCTCTTTTATACTGTAGTTTATAACTCCCTCGATGCAGATTTTCCTGCATTGTGTGACCAATATAAAAACATTAGGTGTGTAACTACTCTTTTTTGCATAAAATTTATTATATCGTTCATACAATCCTTATTTACGCTTTACCTGCTAGCAACCCCAGCAGTGACTCTGATGACCTCATGATGCGCCATATGGTGGATAGCAGCTGGCGCGTCCCTGGGCGCGGTATCACCGTGGCCGAGTCGCCCGTCTTCCCCAGAGCCCCAAGACCACACGTTGCCACATGAAGAGCAGCACAGGAAGTGGCGACCAGCAGAATGGCAAGCTACTTGCGTAATTATTTTGCTTTCTAAGCCTGTACAAAAAGAACGCAAACTGTCTTGTTATTTTCAAATATAGAGAAAACCTTCTCGTGCTTTTATTTTCATAAGATGTAATCCGTTTTTATATTTAAATTGTATTTGACATAGAACAGAGAGAAATTTTAACCCATAAGAGAATTTAGTTTTTAAAGTTCAAAAAATCTTATTGCTATCATATTTCAGGAATGTTCTAGCAACAAATGTATTTGACGTCTTTAAATATTTAGCACTACTTACGCACAGTGAACACTTCCCATATAAAATAATTATAGAGATAAATGCATGTAACCAACTGCTTCTCATCTTCTCTAAAGGGTATTCTTCATTCAAATTTATACTCACCAGGTACAAGTTGTGGAGTCATCGTATCATAAGGCAAGGTGTATACAGCTCCATCATGTGTAAGGAGTAAGGCCACCTTCTCTGCACAAGCTATTTGTTGTATCCTTAATGTTCCTAACTGTAAAGGTCCAACACCAAGCGAGACTACTTCTTGTGCTGATTCTGTGCACTGGAAATATATCATAGTAGGTACAATTTTAAGATTCAATCAAATTGTTAATTTATGGTTTCATTAAATAATTACTTACTGTAACAAAACCTTTCAGTGGCGGCAGCAATGGAGCACCAAGTCGATCCAAATGGCACAATAATGCAATGCCAGCTTTTCTAACACACATTAATCCATCTCCACTTGGTATGTTAAGCTCCCTGTTAAAACCAAAATATTATATAAGACTTTATGCTTTGATAGATAGGGTGCATTTTAGTATAAACAGCTTTTTTTTTATTTACTTGAGGAATATCTCTGTAGGGTTCACTTCTGTCGAAGGCTCGTTGTTTACAATAGGAGTAGAAGCAGGCACTTTCGCCATTCGCCTTAGAAACGGTCCTAGTGGTGCAGTGCATTCTTCTAATATAATTCTACAATAAAAAAAAAGGTTAATATTTTTCTGTCATTGATTCAACTAGATAACATATTTACGAGTAAATATCTTGCCTGTTATCTGGTTGACGCTTTTGCCTTGGAGGTAGTGTGACTAAAACATCAGCGGCTTTCAATAAAGCTGGCAGTTCTGCTCTTCGCGCGCATAACTCCACCCACACACAGAGTGATGTTCGCCAGTCACCCAAAGGTACTTTGCAGCCTACTTCCCTGTAAATAAAAATACTTTTGAAATTAAATATATGATAGTTTTGTAAAATGTTATTGGAATTCGAATTCATAAAAGAATTTATTTTTCACACCAATTGACCCAAACCAATGAAATTACAAATGGATGTACAAACAAACTATACTTAATAAAAAAAATTAAGTGGAGATTGAACAAAATACATATGTATATATCAATGCTGAACAATCCACCTACCATGTATAACTTGCTTTTTTATAGGTATTTAGTGTTTTTTGAACATCCAACTGATTGTGCTTACCCTGCCACAACTTGATGAAGGAACTTGGCAGCGCTATCTACAACTTCAGCCCATATTTTCTGCGACCTAGGAGCCTGTTGCGCGGGGCCCGCTCCAGCGAATAGGGCTGCATCAGGCAGTACGCGCACTGCATCGAGTGCGTCTCTTAGTAGCGCCGAGCATACGTCCGCGTCCTCACCGCATCGCCAAGCACGTCGCACAAGGGATAGAGCTAGCCGCAGAGCTGCGCGGGCACCTACCCGAGCTAGGGCACTGGAAATTGTAGTGCATCAGTAGCAAATTCCTTTTGAGTCTGAGTGTGTTACCATGTTTAACCAAACCATGTTCAAAAACAATATATGACTTCCGAAACATGTCATATGCCATAATTACAATGACAAAACATTTGAGGGTGGATATATAAAACAGAAATATCTCTGGCGGAAAGTGGGTGAGTGGGTACTACCTGTACACCTCTGCCTACCCCTTCGGGCACCCTTGTGGGGAGGCTTGACTATTTATAAATAATGTGTTTAAGTGTTATTTATAATCTTGCAATTTATCCACAAAATGAGTTCTCCTTTTTATCCTAACCATACAAATAAAGTACTCTTTGAGGTTTTCTTTTTTTTTTTGCAATGCTGTGCTTACACTACAAATGATAAGCACGGCACGGCACATTAGAATAACAATCTAGCCCTAGAGGCTGAGTTATTTTAGACTAACTTAAATTGCTAAAGTACTTTAGCACTCCTTTCAGGTGAAACTAAAAAATGTTTTTGAATTGGATACAAAGTACAATATGTAGTGTTCCATTTGTGTATTATGAAGTTTTAATACAATGCATCTATCTTGATATAAATTGCCTCAAGATTCCAGCTAGATCAGCCATACACATAAACCCCATAACAATCTGTAGTACTAGGTAAGCAGTTCCTTACCTCTCAGAATCATCCGTTTGTTCTTCCCCATCCTCCTGACTTTCAGTTGAGAGTTCCATTGGCTTGTTAAGAGTGCTAACAACATTGTTTAGTACTCTATTACTAACAACATGGGGTGGCTTTCTTTCTAATTTCACTTTCTTCACCTCTTTGTTATGGCTTCGATCTCTGGAAATTTTGATTATGTACATGATACATACCATATTGTATTATGTTATATTACATTCATATTTATTGCATTGTTAGACATTGCAAATTATATAGTAGGTACTTACACTATAACTTAAAAATATCTAACATCCTGAAAGGGCAGCAATGAGAGGTATCTATTTCTTATTATTTAATAATTATGATATGGGTTTCTTTACTTTTTACATTAAATTTCAATATAGTTATAACAAAAAAATACTATAATAAACTATTGCCCATAGCCTTCTTAAGGAAATAAGCTACCAAAAAGTCAGGCTAGCAAAAATAAATGTCCTATATATAATGTTCCTTCAGGCCTTGTACAAACACATATTTTCAACTTAAGTCCTGCTAGGGTTTTATTTATACTCTAATTTGCACAGCTAATATGACAGATAGCACTGGTGGGATAGATATATATCAGCTTGCTAGCAAAATTATACAAAAAGTAGACAGACATTAGCTAACTATTATGCATACCTACTATTTTACATTCACCATAATTTCACTTATACTCTTAGTGTAAACTATTATTAATTACTTGAAATCCAAAAGCAAATTTAACGAAGGCCCACCTTATGACAGCAACCAGATGCCTGTGACAGAGTAAAATCAATCTACGAATTTGTGATATGAATGGACAGCTGACTGCAGTGTTGATTGCTCTCATTCTTTGCTCCCAGATAAGAGAATCCATCAGACTTTGAAGACATTCTGGACCTATTAAAATAACCCATTGTTAAAGTATACAATGATTCCAATGCCTCCAAATGGGGTAAAACTACCTCCAAATTATTGACTTCTTATATTATTGTGAATAATGTGAATATATATAGTTTACACCTACTCTATAAAAAAAGAAGAAAAAATATAACATACCAGGATCTGGTTTCCATTTGAGGTCATCAATAACTTGAAATGATGGTTGTGGTGACACTATTTTGGACTGGATGGCTATCCTCAGTTCTTCCTCAATAGATAGGCGAGTGCAAGGCACACAAGCACAGCCTGAATGAGGGCCACAAAGGCCATCGCAACACGTGCAGGTTAAAATCTAAAAATATTTATATATTTATGTTTGGTGTGAGAAAGAGTATCCACTGTGTTTATTATAGAGGGGGCTTTAAGCTATCCGCTATATTTGGAGAATAATACGGTAGTTGGAACTTACTCTCAGGCCACAATAGTATTTTCCACTATCCCCGAGTTTCGCTGTTACTCCAGCCCCATTTAAGAGTCCGTTTCCGGCGTCGAAATATATTTCTCTGTCCTGTAAAAGGCTGTTGAAAAGTGTTGCCAAGGCCTCAGAATTATGAAGAGCTTCCTGTAAGTCTGGGTTTAACCATTTTGCGTCCAAATGATGTTGAGGACGAAAAATTAAATCGTCCTGTTCGTCAGGGACAGACATTTTCGCAACTTGCGTTCGATGTAATAATTAAGCCATTTTATATAGAATAACAGTACCCGATCTAACCCAAACCACATCCATTTTGATTTACAAGTGACTAAAACTTTTAACTAAACATACGCATTGATAAGTAATTATCCGAATAATTTAGCATCAGTCGACAAAACAGCGACTTGGTGATACCTTACTACCTACAATCACACAAGCAAAAGCAAGCAACACTGACATCTGACAAATGACAACGAGTAAACCGTTTTGACAGTGACAAGATAGTGATATTTTTAAAGTACATAAAAAATGGATTCTAGGCCTTCAATCACATACAAATAAGTAGCATAACATTATGGACGTCTACATCACAGATGAGGAACGTGTTCAAATCATAAACATATAAAAACACCTCCAAACTGTACTGTTTGCTCAAAGATGCATTTTTGATGCACTTTTCCATATCAGCCCCGCGCCTCTTCGAAGTCAGCCCGAATGATAAATAAATGAAAAAAAAAAGTAAGGGAAATTGTGTAATATCTGTGACAACAAAACAATCCACAGACAATAAATAGACATGGGTGTATGTTGGACGGACGTGTTGTTAAGTTAGATTTAATTCAATAAATTTACGTAGCCGTTTTTCTAACAAATTAGGTAGTATATTGAGTTTACAATTGTTCAAATGGATGCAGATATCTTAATCGGAAACAAAGAGTGCTTCCACGGTAATGCCGGTGTTTTATTGTTTACAAGTTTATGTCATCTATTGAAAATCAGTTACAAACAATGTGCTTGCCAAATAATTTGTGAGACGAAGTTATTGACCCCTGAAATGTTTTGTTTTGTTAGCACATGTCCTTGATTAAACTTTCAGTTTTATAATTAGCGATATAAAACGAATAATTAAGGATTTCTATAATTAATTGTATGTGTGAGTCAAATAAACAAAACAGGTTTTCACTGCGTCATTTTTATAACCAATTTTAGTTTTAATAGCCTAATAAAAATATATATATTTTACTGACCCGCACAACATACATCATATTTAAATACTGTTTTATAATTTTAATAATATTTTAGATGAAGACTTCCTTGATCAATTGCTTATCAAAGATTATCAATGGTCATCTTTACTGGATGTTACTGATGCATCACCCAGTGAGATTCTAGCTGATGCTGCTCCAGTTCTTGTACCCCCCATATCACCAGTGCTGAGTATCAAATCATCACCTAGCAGCAGCAATTCTGATTCGGGAAGTGAAGATGACTCTACAAAAAAGTAAGTTGACACTGTACAGTGGACCCCAAAACTGTTCTACCATACAATAATATCAGTTCAACCTCAATCGTGTTTTTCTGGATGAAAACATATCCTATGTCATAATAAATTTATCTCTCTGCTACAATTTATTCAAATCTGTTTTAGTGTAAAGGAAATGTTATTGTGATACTGTTCACATTTATGGTTGTATGGTTAGATGGCAATCTGGTCTCGTGGTTGGTGTTCCTGACTTCGAAGCTTGTTGTCACGGGTTTGTTTCCACAGGCAAATATTTGTGTGATGAACACAAGTATATTTTGGACTTTTGCCTTGGAAGTCCTATGTCTGTCTATATAACTATTTGTATATTGTTGTCTAGTTACAAAAGATTCGCGTGTCGCTTAATTTGCGACTGTACATTTTTGTGCAATTATCCTAAGATATTTATTGTTTTATTAGTAGTTCGAGTGGCACTTCAGCACGGCAATCATCACATTCACCATTTGATTGGGCGTTTAGCTTTGATGATGAGCCTCCAAATAGATTGAACCTTGAAGATGTTGAACTGTTCTTACAAAAGAAAGGCCAGATAAGTAAGTAATATACCTTTATTTTCATACTGTACTTTTCTTTAACTGGTACTGTAATTATGTTAATATCATAGAAGGTAGATAATAATGTAGTTTTTTTTATTACCAGCATGTCCTGCCTCACCTCCAGTAGAAGTCAAACCAAATGTTGGCCCACCAGAAAGAAATGTACCAGTTATGGCAATTGAAAATGGTGTTATTAAGGCATGTACCAATTCAAACTTGTTTGGTCCCAAAAAGATAGATAAAGAGAAAGATATTTAACTCTTGTTCATGTATCTCATACTTTATTTGTTTCAGGGTGTAAAGCTTGAAAATAGTAAGCTGAATTTGCAACCAAATGAATGTAAAGGTATGGCCATTTGAAATGTTTTTTATACCCTTTGTGTGACTTACTAAAGCACGGTCGCGGAGCAGGAAGAATTTCGTACAATGACCTCTTTACCTACTGACAGTGGTCACAAACATTTTTATATGTGTGGTTTGCATGAAATATTTGAAGGATAGAAAAAAACTAGCTAACTAACTAACTAACTAACTAACCAGGATTCCTTAATGTATTTAAACACGTTAATAATCATAACCTTCTCAGATTCACTAAAGTGTGACATTTTTCTTTTCTTCCGCGGAGAAACAAACTTCTTGAATGGACGCGAGGTAGACGGCACTGGTTCCATTTTAAAACAGTAAATTAAACTTAACAAATCAACGAAACCACTTAACAATTAAAACAAGACAACAAAAACTAACAAATAACAACAAACTAAGATAAATGTGTTTCAAAATTGAACGAGCACTAACGCATCCCAAGATGGAATGTCGTTAGTTATTCAAAAATTATGAATCATGTCAAATACTTTTAATTGCGACCAAAACACCAGACGCAAGCAAGAACAAACCTTACGGTCTCAATTAAACGGTTTTCAATCCCTGGCGACAGCGGTCATTGCATCTGTGCGAGCGAGACGCATTATATTTACGCGGGAGTGACAGAGATGGGTAATAATAGGTTATCGTACGAAATTCTTTCTGTTCCGCGACCGTGCTTTATCTTGTGTTCAGCCTATGGGTGCATGCAATACTAACTTAACTCTTCTCTGATTTACTTATGGAAGTAACATTTTTTTTTGTAGCCAACCTGTTAAATGCTTACTACAAAGTGATAAACGAAAATAGCTTTACTCCAATTGGCAATACTATACCAAAGGAGGAAAGTCATGTGTTTACTGAACAAATAAAATCAGTAGCTGAGCAGAAAAAGGTTCCTAGCATTCTAAAAAGATCACCAAACATAATCATCAAAGCCCAAAACTTAGTTTTACCAACTGAATGTGTAAAGGGTAAAATAGCCATCACACCATTGCCACAAACCAAATATGTGGGTGTCATGGAGAGTAATGGATTTGATGTTAAGGTCAGTGTATTCTTTTGCATATTGTATTTTATTATATTACACCAATTCAATGAAACAGTCTAGGCTCGCATGTTATTTTTAATTTGGTATATGAAATATCTCTTGACAATGCTACTACCAATATACCAATGTTAGTATAGCACAGAATATTATATTCTAAGTTGTTCAATGAATGACCATACGCCAGACTTCTATATTGTTATACAACTTTAACAATGCAACTGTTAAAACATAAATATCATAACACCGAGTCCCTAACGGTGCACGGAGGACAATAGAGCGCCAGTTCTCTATACTTACATACCTTTTTTTCTTTTTTTTATACAACAAGAGTGGCAAACAAGCATACGGCCCACCCGATGGAAAATGGTTACCGCAGCCTATTTACGCTTACAATACCGAAGTATCACTTGCGCGTTGCCACTCGCAGTCGGAGTCGTGGTCGGAGAGTTATACTGTTGGCAGCATAATGAGACTAATCCCTCTGCTGCCAACACAATACAACAAACCTCCCCCACCCCAAGGAGCCCATCACTGGAAACCTTATTCACCGCGTAGGAACACAACACAATAAATTGTGTTATTTGGCTAAGGACTTCTATAAGGTGGAGGTCCTGCCCCAGTCGGGCAGCTCCAAATTCGAACGGGAAACCCGTTATGCCTCTTAAAATATATACCTCTTTTGCTTCGTCAACATTCATCAGTCTCTTTATTTATTTTTTTTATTTTATTTCTCTTCATACATGCTCGTCGGATTCGAGTACCCTTGACGTTCCCGTCCTTTAGTACCCGGTCGATTTGATATAGGTAGTTGGAACGTGGTCTTCCTCTGCCTCTTGCAAATACTTTCGCGTTGTAGATCTGTTTCATCAATCTTCCTTCACTCATCCTTTCTATATGTCCAAACCAACGTAACTTGCCATTCTTCATCTTTAGTTCTAATCACACCCTCGTTCACGCCAGTTGTTTTGCGAATCTCTTCTTTGCAGTTACAATTAGGCTCAATTGACTTCTTATGATATCTGCAGAATATATATAATTTTTTTAATAGAAGCTCGAGAACCGATTATAGAAAATAGAAATTCAGTGTTAATTTTGCACCTTTTAAAAAAAATATACGTCGATAATAACAGGTATGTAGGTTTAAGGTTAATAATATGTAGGTACGTTCTTCATATAAAGGTTTTTTTTTCGTTAATTGTTTTGATGCCCTTGCAAAGAACATGTGGTAACTATAGCGCATATGTGTTTAGTTATTGTTATTGAACATGCATTGTTGTAGCATACATTGTGAATAAACGACGTGCATGTTAAGCTCAAGAAAATTACATTTGTCTTGTCAAGCTAATATGGGTATTATATTAGTAAACAAATAGGTTCTGCTTCAGCCATGCTATCTGCTGACTTTAAACGGGGGCATTGCACAGAATAATGAAAGTGGACGAAGCGAAAGAAGTATGTAAGGATCGTAGCAAGTGGAAAGAAGTGGTCTCGGCCTACCCCTACGGGAAAGAGGCGTGATTATATGTATATACTAGTGGTCCCGCCCAGCTTCGCTCGGGTGGAAAAAAAAAAGATGGTGGCGCCACCTATCGGGTCCAATTGTGAATCTAAACCATTCCCAGATCCCCTTGAACACACACAAAAAATTTCATCAAAATCGGTCCCGTCGTTTGAGAGGAGTTCAGTGACATACACACTCACAGAAGAATTATATATATAAAGATGTATATTAACTATGGATACTCTATATCCATAGACTATGTGGAACTAACTGAACGAAACCAACCAATAAGAAAACACATAGGTTTAAAGTTTCAAAATCATTTTTTTTTAATATAAAATAATAATAATAATAAAAAATATAATATATCCTCACGCCTTCCCACAAGGGTCCCCGAAGGGGTAGGCAGAGGTGTATAGGTAATACCCACACACCCACTTTCCGCCAGAGGTATATTAGGTGCCAACGTGACAGATGGCGAGTCCATCGCCGTTACTCCAGCACAACTATACATACGCCTTTGAATTTCTTCTCAGACGTATGCAGGTTTCCTCTCGATGTTTTCCTTCACCGTAAAGCTCGTGGTGTGACTAATCATTGTACTTAAGTTCAGAAATAACTCATTGGTACAGTCGGGATTCGAACTTGCGACCTTTGCGTCGCAGGCAACTGCTCGAACCACTCGGCCACCACGGCTTTATTTTATATTATTAATATAAAATAATTTTTTTATTTCACACTATTACTAATTTATATTGATTGCCATTTTTAACACTATTATTAATTTAAATTTATTAAAATTTATTTTCAATTTTTAGTTAAATTTTCTATAAAAAGCGTGTTTTTTAGTTTTTTTAAACTATTATTCATTTTCTACTTTTTAATTTGGTTTATAAAAATGGAATAATTTTATCAAATTAGTGTATTGTCATCGGTCCTCGATAAATCTACAAAGTTTGAACGAAATCTGGCCGTTTAAAGTGGGTCAAAATCGCGCCCAAAGAAGTCGGTTACAAACATACAGGTGAAGCTAATAAAAGCGTGTAAAAAGTACTTATGTTTGTTCATGCAATAAGTTAACATAAGACGAAGCAGATTGTAGTATTTGCCGTACAAATATAGACTTACATACATATTATGCCGAGTCCTTAACGGGGTGGGCAGAGGGAGGTGAGTGCTTGTTCTCCCTAGACTTGCATAACTCTTTAGTTTCGTCCACATTCATTACTCTCTTCATACATGTTCGCCGGTTTCGTGTACTCTTGATGTTCCCGGATGTCTCCTTTGGCACATACTTTCTCATTGTATATCTGTTTCGTCGGATTTTTCTTCACTCATCCTTTCTATATGTACATGTATGGCTGATTTTGTGGTACCAAAATAAGTAACCAAATAGTGTTTTACCTTCCAGGTGACTCAACCAGCAAGAGATATATTTATGAATTCAAAACCAGTTGCTACCAATCAAGTCACAACAGCACCAATAGTACAAAATGGGGCATCAAGTGAGAGTGAAAGTCCAAATAGTCCCACATATAACATGAACAACTTCAGCGAAGCAGAGATAAGAGCTTTAAAGAAACAACAGAGGATGATAAAAAATCGGTAGGACTTATTTAGTAATCTCATAATGCTTTACATCCATACCTATATATGGGCCCACGCAGGCAGAGAGTACATCACTAGTTCTCCATAGACAATAGACTTAACTTCTTTTGCACTTCATTCATTCCAATTCATCCGTCTCTTCATACACTTTCGCATTTTACATCTAAATAACACTGCTATAATAAAGTAATTCATGAGCTTAATTGTTTTAAATTATGACTAAATGCATACTATAATTTGTTGGTTTGATTGACATATTCAGTGAGTCAGCATGCCAGTCACGGCAGAAGAAAAAAGAGTATGTAACTGCCTTGGAGCAGCAGCTTTTGGAAGCACATCAGGAAATAGCCAGGTTGAGGCTTGAAAACAAACTGTTGAGGGATCAGATGGACACTGGAGGCAGGGGAAGAAAGGTAAAGTTGCGACTTGGTTTAACCTTACTATAAACCTTACGGTTCTTGTATCTCATTGACACATTTACATACTTAATTACCTATTTTACAAGTGTTTAATGTTACGATTAATGGAATTCAAGAGTAAACAACAAAGGTTTGTTCAAGTGCACCATGTGACTGGATCGACAAACAATATTGTAATAGGTATGACTTAGCAAATACAAGTGTTTTGTACGTCAACAGATACCGAGACTGGATGCGTCTGTTCTGATACCTAAAAGGAACATAGCTGTCATATTCGCTATGGTGTTTATGGTGTCCTTGAATTGGAATGTCCTTGGGTAAGTTAAAATACACACTTTTAATAGTAGACTGATAAAGTACAGTAAAAAATAGCACGCTTTGCGAATCTCTTTATTGTTGGTTCGATCTAATATCGTTACGAAATATTTTTTTATGGTAATTTTCATGGTAACTGTATTTATACTATTTTCATACTTTCTCGAACGGGCTTCAATATCGTGCTCAGCTGCTCGTGCTCAGATTTTTATTGCCCATCAACTTAGATATGTCTGTTACTGGCAATAAAATAGTTTAAATTTAAATAAAAATCCTTCAATATTTTTTTTAACTCTATGCCAATATAATATATAAAGTAATTAATCATATTTGAATAACAGATGGAACACGAAACCCTATGTTGGCCCCGCAACCACTCATGGCAGCTCGAGGCACTTACTATGGGCGGAAGAAAATTCAGACATGCTCACAACAGGTTTGTTGTATAGATTTTCTATTTATGTAATGTCTGTCCAATGATCGTCTGTCATTCCAAGCATATGCGTATTTTAAAATTTGCCTGCACCTGTTAGACAATTTTATGAAGTTATTAAATGGCATACACATTAAAAAGTTATACTACATTGTGTGCAATGTAAACTCGTGATAGTAACGTCACAAGATGGCAGCACTTGAATCTAAAAACTAGTGAAATACCAATGTTGCCGTTTAGTGGGAATTAAACAGTTATTCCTATATATTTGCCTAAGCAGTCTTGTTCAGATTCACGCTTATCCACGTTTAAAATAAACATGATATGCATTTAATTAAAAATATTTCAATATATTTTGTCTTAAGAAACCTTTCGGAAGGTTGTTGCATATGGCGAGGCTACGCATGGAAAACACCGCATAGAATTTTAGAGCATAATAATATCCATATATTCATATGTACGCTGAAACCTTCACTAGGTTAGATGGGAGAGAGAAAAGAGCGCCATAACTCGTTTTGGAATATCCTATGATCCGTTGTTGCCCAAACATATTATGTAATTTAAGCTATCTTTCAAACTGAAAGCCATGATGACACTTTGTAATTTTTTTATAGGTGATCAATTGGACAACGCGACTTACGGGACAGACTGTCAAAACGCCTCCGTGCAAGTAAATGATTTCGTGAATATAAATCAAAACGAAAGTTTGAGGATAGCCGGAGAACTGAACAGGTGGATAGGTGGCGGGAAAACATTGAACTGGACATACGATGCGTCGAGGAAGAAACGGAAAGTGTTTATCAGTCAAGATAAAATTGACGGTGGGTAAAAAGCATTTCATGTTCTGCACTTCAATTGATACATGCGCCATGCGCCATGGCGGAGACCTCTTCCTTATTCTGACTGATCTATGTTAAACATACATATATCATATGATGTATAAGTCTTTAATTCAGGCGGCCAATATTCATCATATTTCTCACGCCCTGCATATGGTCTAAAATACATTAAAAGACGAATGAATGTACTCGTATCTGAAAGGGCGACTGACCTTATGTCACGTTGGTATCTAAAAGCATCTTCTTTGTATCAAGGGTGTAAACACATCTCTGTCTAATCTAACCCTTCAGCAACACTTGTACGAGGATGCGAAGATATATATTAATTATAATAATATTTTCTTACACATACATATCATCACGCCGTATCCCAAAGGGTGTATTCAGAGAAAGTAGAATGCCAGTTCTCTACACATCTAGGTTATATTGTATAAATACATATGCTAGATGTGTTTCCACTATCTTAGTCTGTCTATCATATGTTTGACGACCGTCTGGTCTAGTGGTTAGAGGTCCTGACTGCGAAACTTGAGGTCGCGGGTTCGAATCCCGCTGAGGGCAGATATTTGTGTGATGAACACGAATATTTGTACCTTAGTCTTGGATGTCCTATGTATTTAAGTATATATCTATCTATATAAGTAAATATATCGTTGTCTAGTTACCATAACACAAGCTTTCCTTAATTTGGGACTAGGTCAATTTGTGTGGAAATATCCCAGGTATTTATTGTTATTATTATTATTATATGTTAGTAAGGCGGCAAATGATAGATAACTTTAACTTTTTTGTTAATCTCACAGTAAATTATTGTGGTTTCACAGGTGGTTTTCTAGATACATACAAACTGTTCAACAAATTAAACATGGACAGTAACCTCATAGATTTTCCGAGTTCAAGGAGTCCGAACAAGAACGTAAAAGAAAAGGCACGGCTCCGGCGTCTAAGAAGAAGTAAGGACTTGGACTTCACGCAAAATGCTGTCATTGATTACGAAACGCTGTATCGCAAGCCGATGAGAAAAAGTGTTGAAGACTTCAATGTGAACGATTTTGGAGAGTGGAATGAACTGCTCCAAGCCTTACACAGACGAGATGATACATTCTACGTAGTCGGTGTTGGTAAAGGAGCACATTTGTTGTTGCCAGCCGTGTCACATAATGACACAAGGCCGCCAAAAATGGCACTGATACTGCCTGCGAGAACTGGGAATAGTATGTATTAAAATTCTACTCAAAATCTAATTGAAAACAAGATTATTAGTTCTTGCCATAACCATCAGAACGGCGTATGTAGTAGTATGGTTTCGTTTTGGTGTGTCATGCATGTGTCATTAACATACATACATAACGTCATGCCGCGTCCCTCACGGGATAGGCAGAGAGAGTAGAGTACCAGGTATGTCTAGACCTGCATACCTATTTCTCTTCTTCTCATTAATCAGTCTCTTTATTAATGACTACAGGTGGAAATATATATATATTTTTTATAGTAATTAGATAAAAGTCTGTATATATCTTAGACTAAAAGAGGTTTTATTATAACCTCAGCATTGGTGATATTTACAAAAACAAGACTATAATTAAATCCTTATCTATGTTTTTATGGTCAATATTAAGCGATAAATCTTGTTTACAGATTCCTTACTAAGTGGGCATGTAACGCTCATGCAAATCGATTGTTCAGTCGTTAACACATCCCTGGTAAAGTTAAAGTCCGATGCCCTGCCAGAAAGCTTGAGAAAACAGTCCAATGAAGCCAGTCCTGTCCGCGCCCACCCCAGGCCAGAGAATAAAAATAAGAACTACAGAAGCAGAAAGGATAGCGTTGACGCTAGTCTTGTAAACGTACTCGATAATACTAGCAGTAACGGATCCAACTATCCAGTGCGTGTAGTTAACGAGGGTCGTAATGACGTCATGAACAAAGACGATACCTTCTCACAGTATTTGTTATCCAAGTACGAGGAAACAAATAAAACTAATTCAGTACGAAAGTTAAGGAATGTAACAGAATATCGGGTACCAAACAGTAATGGGACTCCGCCATAATTTTGGTGTTCTACCCAATACTAGCGATTATTGTTATTTTGTCCATTATGTTTAAGTTGAGTGTCATAATTATGTACCTGTATGTCTATAATAAATCACACTGTCGAATGTCTCGACCGATTGGCAGGCGCGTCACTTCACGACAGTTCATCTCGACATGATTTCTAATTGAAAATTCAAGTGTGATGTATCTTTAGGATGCGTAGTGATCGAAGACTGAAGATGATGAACCGTGGTATTGATTGAAGAGACATGTTACTTAACCAATTAAATGTAGGGGCCTTTCCTTAGACCACTACCCGCGCGTTGCACGCCCATCTTATAAATAGGTATCAACGGAGACGTGGAATACGCCTTTTAGCGCTGGCAGCTGATCTCAACCTTCTTTACTTTTTTTTTATAAGTATGAATATAATATATTCCAATCCAAATTATATTTAAGTATTGACAAATTATTGAGGATATTTTTTTTATATAGTTTATAATATTATTGTAATTAATTAAATTGTAAGATTGTTTTTGCTAGTTTAATATATTTCTTCTTTTGTTCTATTACTTAACTGACATATTTAGTTCTCTTACGGATTTTAGGTCATGAAGGTATGCAAGGGAGCAAGGTGCTCACACAACTTTTACAAATTAAAATGTAAGAAATTACCATTAACATGCATCATGCTTTATTTTGTATGTATCTCTCTATTTTTATTACGGTTTTATTATTAAGAATTATTAGCTATTTTGTTCTGTTGCATGGCTCATTTTCAGTTTGTATCAAATATTTTGATTAAGGGGTTTATTATCATAATTACTTATGCTTTGTTAATTTTATGTCTATTAAATGTATAATTCTGTTGATTTTGTATTAAGTTACAATAAAGTATTGTTTGGCTGAAAATATTACAGCAAAATAAATATATTTTACCTCAACGTGAACGTTTTCCAGTTTTTTTATAACTGACATTCTAATTTTATCTAATTGAAATTAAAGATTCCCTTTATTGATACATGCAGGATAGAACATGAACGAAGCTATTACGTTCATCGGATAGTAATCTCTTCATTCTGCTTTTTTTTTATTCCTCAGTTCGCGTCTGATATTAATACTCAGAACAATAACAAAACATAGAAGGAAGCTAAATTTAACTAATATAGTCGTCTCTGTTTTCTTACACAAGCATAACAGCATTAGAAAGAGACAGATGTAGGTTGCTCAAAATGCAAAACGTCACAAAGCATACGTCAATTTGGCTACCTTTGCTACCTTTATGATACTAAGTTTAAAAGCTACTTAACGTCTCAGGTTTTTGTCTATGACTTTGTTCATCGCATTTTTACGTATAATGCTTATGGGTGCAAGCGAGTTGAAGTCCTTCGTAGATTTTACGTGTTTTTGTAAAAATAGTACAAAATGAACAGTGATTTAGTGTAAATAGCAAAGCTTAAAGATTAAATAATGTCCTGCGTTATAGTGGGATGTAAATCACATTCATCTCGCAAAGAAAATGATGCGGAAATCATAAGCTTCCATCGGTAAGTAATCAAATATGGTCATTTTGTCGGTTTTGCATTCTCACTGTAGGTTATTTTGGCATTCTTTCAAATTATTTGAGCTAAGTGTACACGGTAGTGTTTTGGAATCAATATTTTATGCAATTAAATAGTTCGATTATAAGAAAATTATAAATTTTAAATCGGCATATAAAGATTGGCAATAGTGCTTACAAAAATAAACTATCGATAGAATATCGATAGAACTAGCGTCATCTAAATTATTGCATTATTTTTCTTTACACGTAGTTTTGGGAGGATTAAATATTTAAGAGTGAAATAAATACCTAAATACCCACGGTCGGTATGAGTAATAAAATGACAGGTGTCAAAAATCGTGTGGCTCATGGTATAATAATTTAAACTCATGTGTGGCTATTATTTTTTTTGTCATTTTCAGATTTCTCTCCGATGTTGATATGAGGCAAAAATGGATCAACGCTATTGCACGTAACAACTGGGAATGGAAAAAACAACAACAACGTATTTGTTCCAAAGTATTTTTTGTCAATGATAAATAAAATATCGCAAATTTTTGCTACCAACGTCAATTTTTGATGATTTACTCGAACATTCATTCGATAATGATGTATTAGATGATCATAGAGATCATAAATTGATAAGCAAAGAATTTTTAACAATTAGAATACATTATATCGCAAAAGAAATATCTTCTCCTGTAGAAAAAGTAAGGACATTCCTAACAAAAACTATAATTTTTAAAGGACAATGATTTTAATTTTTTGTTAGTCGTTCCGGGGCCAATCGCCCTTTTGAAATTTTATTATTTAAGCATTTTCTTAGTAATTTCAATTTGTTAATAATTTATCCTGTTTATATAAATAAATAAGTTGATCAGACAGAAATGAGTTCTTTATTTCACCTTAGTATATTTAGATTTATTGCCATGAGCGATACCTACCATAAACTAAGAAGTCGATATCGGTATTTATTTTAAGCATAGTCACATCACTAGCTAATATTCTTTTGTCTATGACAGCGTACACTTCAAATGTCGTAAAGCGCCTTCTATGCTTTAGTTATTGTTCTGAGTATTAATAGGTTAGGTATCGGTCACCACAGATAACTTAATAATACCAAACAAATGTCACCAAAAATACTATAAATACTGTCACATGTTAGTTAGCCGAAAAGTCACTATCAGCTGTTCCGATCGTATAAATAACCTCAAAAATGTTTTCGTCGCTTAAAATTTTAAACAATATTTTAGTATAAACAAAGTAGTAACGTAGTAAGCAATTAGCTTTAAATTACAATACTAAAAACACTTCTAACGACGTGTGATTGTTTGGTTTTTCAATATGAATTGTTTAAGACTTCTTCGTTTTGCTGAGCACCAAACTCTTGATAAACTCAAGATCCTATCCCTAAGAAACATTACAAACCACCCCTCTAAATTTACGGAAATAGAAGACAGATGGAGAGAAAGAGATGGTTTATCAAAGCGCTGGCGGCTTATATACAAAGGCCCCATGGACAAGGCACTGAACTATCTGACATTATATCTTACATTTTCAACAACCACAGTCACCTTGGGCGGTCTGTATTACGCTGCATTTGTATTTGACAAATCTAATATGAACAACCCTGTAATATTGGGAGATGATGTTGTTATTGCCAACAGCCCTCTAGAATGTCTGGTCTATGTTGGATCATTTATTGCTCTCCATATAACTTTGACCATTTTTGTATCAAGATATGTACTGCGAATGTATCAAGATGGGGACAATTACTTAGCTGTCTTTCGAGGCAGTTTCTTTAACTCTATAAAGAAACACAAGTTTCACTTGAAAAGTTTTAGGAGATTGAAGACTTCATTTTTTGTTACTTGGAGTGATGCAAGATTCGATTTAGGCAATCAACATGCCATTATATTAGAAAGGTATTTTAAAACACCTGAATGTTTTAATAACCTATTAAAAAAAAGAAGTGCAGATGATCAGGGCACAGAGGAATAATATTGAATATAATTTTGGTAGTGATTACTATAACAAATGATGAACCAGTAATAAAATGTTGTTTTTGTACAGTCTTGAAACAGATTAAAGTATCATAGTGCAATGGTTAGTTCAAAAACGAAAGTTACCTCAACACACAAGGTATATGGATACTACCTCCACATGAAATCTTTGCCTACCCATTCAAGGATGTGTGTGAGAAGGTCTGAAGACACTTTTATTTTTACACAATTGCAATGTAACTTATGCTTATTTAATTTGTGTGGTTATTATTAATATCTAAGTGATAGGTGCAGCATTTGAATGAGTACACTGGTATAATCCAAATGTTTTAAAAAATAAATCAATATAAGTTTTATTAACATTTTTTATTTCAACTAACTCATAAATATTATGATCAACTCTAAATCTATACATTAAAATCCACCTGAGTAAGCAATGTTCCATTTTTCTCTTGAATCTCTTTTTATTGTTGTAGAATTCATCTTTCTCTTATCATTATCAAACTCTTCCAAAGCCTCAATTTTGGCTGGCAATGGTTCCAAGGTTTTGGTCACCAAACACTCACCATTTTCCTTCAAAACAGTGTACTTAATATCATCCTTAGTTGGCTCACCATATGGAAATACAATTGGGGTAATTTTTACTAAATGTTTCACTTTCCATAGCTTAGAGTTCATCTCTGGTATGTTTTTCACTATTGCTACTCTAGACTGAAAAAAAAAGAGGTTTACTATGTATCTAATGTGACCATTTATTTTGTAAGAAAAAATTATGTACCTATTGAATATACACTACTTTAGTTATGTCGCAGCTTGTAACACCAATGGTGATAATGAGTATTGTCATAATTGCATTGTACAACACATTAAATACACAATCATAATTAAATAAAAAATATATAGTACACATTATATTATGTTTAAATACCTCTTCAAGAATGTGAAGTTCCTTCAATATACCCTTTTGCCAATAGGGAAAGCCTTTAGCAGACTTAATCCTTTCAACTCTAAAAAGTTTACTGGGTGTAATTTCGGGCTCCTTATAGTCTGGAAATCTACGAAACATGTATTAAATAATCACCTCTACATCGTGTACGTACGAAATTCTAAGATTTGTATTTTGAATACCTGGGGTAATAAACTATGCCTCCAGGGTACTTAATACCACCTGGAGCTTTATAGCCTTTTGATCGAAAAAACATCGATAAAGGGCTGATACTCTGAAGCAATTTTCTATTCATTTCTACTTATAACATAAATATTAACTTTAAGAAATGTTAAGACTTTTAGCTAACCTCTCACAAATCAAATGTGTCAATGTATATTGTAATGTCATAAAAAACGCTACCCCAAAAAGCACAGCATAACTATAAATTAACACAAATATATATAAAATATATTCATTTTATCTGACCTAGAGGCATTTATATTTTCTTGCCACTATTAACCCTGGGATGGCAAGTGTGGATGTGGAATTCATCATCAATTTTAAACAGAATCCGACAAAAAAACTAGGTATCATATCTCATGGCTATATTAAAAAAAGACTACAACGTCAGGCAAGGGCATCCCACAAACAAATTCAAATATTTCAAACTTTCATGTTGCTGTTGAGAAGTTCATTAACAAGTTTAACTAACAATTTTAAGTACAGTTTTAGAGGAAAATTTGCTCCGTTTTATTATAAATTTTTGTGTTGATTAATTTGTGATTATGGTAAACGATTAATATACGTATGTCTATTAATATTATACGCTATAATCATAACAAACAGAATTCATGAAGAAAGTCAGGTTTGAGAGTCCTGTTCGACGCGTTCTAATACCTCAAATGAGCGACAACGAGTGCCATTCGCCCCGACCATACATGGAGAAACAAATACAGTCAAATGCGCCTGGTATATACTATGAATACTCGCGATTATTGCCATTTAATAGCGATCCAGTGCAAAGGTTTGAGGCAAGCAACAGTTCTCCTTATCCTTCAATTCATAAGACGGGTATAAGCTCATTCAAGAAAGACTCAGGTTGGTCTCCATCTAATGAGTTGGAATTGAGCATGTTGGATGGATCAGACCATGAGCCTAGGAGACCAAGCTTTTGTAAACCTATTCTCAAGCCTACTGAGGTTCAAAGGGGTCAGATCAATCGAAATGAACAATTATATTCCAAAATAAATGCAAAGCCTTTATCTTCAATTGGGAATCAGTTACAGATACCTCCAAATGTCCTGAATAAGACACATGATTTTTTCATAAGAAGAGGCAATTTGGATAAGTTGCATTTTGAGAACCCAGTGCAACATTTTGGGAATTTGAGTCTTGGTAAAGAAAACAGTTCAGTTATACAAAGTGAGCCTATGAAGGCCACAATTAAGCCTGTATCAGATATTTTCTACAATGCCAGTCATTTGGAGCCATTTGATGGTAATTCTCAAGAACAAAATCTCTGTAAATGTCATCATTGTAGGTCAAACACATCAAACATAAGAATAGACCCAAGGCCAACAAATACATTTGACCCAATGTATAGCCAATGTCCTTGTATGGTTCCTCCACCAGTTATTTGTTCTCATTGTAATCACACACAAACCATAAACCAACCCCCGAGGCACAGCAATGAGGAGTTCAAAGCAAAGCCCCAACATGCAGTAGATAAGAAAACTTGGGCAATAGAAAGGTTAGAAGAAAGCAAAAAGGGTAAGTGTATGGAGGTAGAAAAGCAAACAAATATTGTGAAAGATAAGAGAGAGCCAACTGTGTCAGATTTATTTAAGATTATTAAACTGCAGAATGAACAGTTACAACTGCTGCAAGAGAAAGTTGATAAATTTATAACTGCCAATAATTCTCAAAATCAACCAACTGAAAAGTATTCAGAGCAAATTGTACATATTGATGACGGACATAAGATCTCTATAGGAGTGATGACCAGCTTTGAAATGGTTCGAACATCCACAATAATTAATAAAGAAATTGTTAAGTCCTGTGACAATGCTCAGATACAATGTAATAAGTCTCAGATAAGTATAAAAGAGGTAGTCTCCAAGACACCAGTGAATTTGAACTTTCTAGAAGGTATATCACCCACTGACAAGCCTGTACAAATACAAAATGACTTTGGTACTGAAGCACCAGTACAGACCTTGTGTGAAGAGAAGACACTGAATGAGCAAAGCTTGTATAATCTCCAAGTGGACAATGTCACTACCCCCATGATGTCACCAGACCAAACTTTGTATCTAGATGTCAGGGATTACAGTGAGTAAGTATATGAAAAAATTAATGAGTAGTAAAGCTGTAACAACATTTTACATGTGCCTCTTATTTGCAGATCAGATTCAGGCAGTGATCGCTCCAATGTTGGATGGACCTATTATAATAAAGTTATGGTATGTATGCTTATTGACAATATCATTATCTTTTAGTATTTTTCTTATTCCACCCAAGATCTGGTTTCTACATTGTTTCTATTTGATAAGCATTTTATGTAAAACCAGATTGTAAATTAAGTGAGAATGTGTGTGGAATGTTAGATATGTTATGTTATTACAAAATTTACACTAATTACACAGTCGGCAACATGAGTAGAGCTTTTAATATTACAAAATTCTGTGTCCAAGAAAATCTTTCCTATTGGTATTATACTTAGACTTGCAGTCTGTCATGTTGGCTTCTAAATATATCGAAAAGGGTGTTGTATTACACCTCTGCTTACCCCTCGGGGAACTATTGTGTGACAAGCGTGACAATATTATTATTAGAAGTTTATATTTGGCTTGCATAAGTTAAAAGAAACATGTTTTTTATAGACTCATGTGAATGGTATGCTACATGACTCTGACATGCCATCTTCCGCAAGTGCCATGTGCCGAAATGCAAGACAACAATGTATGCAGATGCAGATTGACAAGACAAATGTTAGTGTGACAAAGAGGTAAGTTATACATTTTCTTAGCCATTAAATATTAAAAAACCAGTCTCTTTTGTGCCTCTTATCTAAGTTCTTTCATTGGTCTATGTCAGGTACAATTTATTTGACCTCGGCACCATACGATAATTATAGTTATGTTTGTGTGTGTGTGTGTATGCTTGAGGTGAGGATTTTATTTTTATTATAATTATATTTGGTCGCTTCTCAGAGTGAAGTTCGGCGATGACCCCCTCGGAAAGCACCAGCCTCACATTTACACAGCCCCAACAGATACAAGCTTGAAAATGAACCAGCTTGCAGCCAAGTACCTGAAGAATGGACCTCCAATGATGGCCCAATATGTGGTGCCCAAACCAGCGCCACCAATTGATATGTCCTTTGCTACTAGAAATTATATGGAGAGGCATAGATTGTTGCAAGGTACAAAAAATGCAAATTATAATAATAAATACCTGGGACAATTCCACACAAATTGATCTAGTCCCAAATTAAGCAAATCTTGTGTTATGGTAACTAGACAACGATATATTTACTTATATATATAGATATATACACAAATACATAGGACATCCAAGACTAAGGTACAAATACTCGTGTTCATCACACAAATATTTGCCCTCAGCGGGATTCGAACCCGCGACCTCAAGTTTCGCAGTCAGGAGCTCTAACCACTAGACCAGACGGTTGTCATTGTATATATATATATGTCTTCACGCCATCCCGCAAGGGTCCCCGAAGAGGTAGGCAGATGTAGCACCCACACATCGACTTTCCGCCGGTGATATATTTAAGGTGCCAACGTGACAGATAGCGAGTCCATCGCCGTTACTCAAGCACCGCTACACATACGCCTTTGTATTTCTTCTCAAACGTGTACCACCATAATGCTCGTGGTGTGACTAATCATTGTACTTAAGTTCATAAAAACTCACTTTCCGGCGAGGTATATTAGGTGCCAACGTGACAGACGGCGGGTGTATCGCTGTTACTCAAGCACGACTATACATACGCCTTTGAATTTCTTCTTAGACGTATGCAGGTTTCCTCTCGATATTTTCCTTCACCGTATAGCTCGTGGTGTGACTAATCACTGTACTTAAGTTCAGAAAAACTCATCGGTGCAGTCGGGATTCGAACTTGCGATCTTTGTGTCGCAGGCAACTGCTCGAACCACTCGGCCACCACGGCTCCGTATAAAGGATATATTAATATTATATTATTAATAACAGTAATTTCGATTTCAGGTGCACCACATCAGTCAAAATCGCCGGTAGGTGACATACCGAGGTTTCTAGATGTAACCGCCTTGAAACAACAACCTAAGTTCTTATAATTGTATAAACATCTAGGTTTAGTCGAGGATGGTATGAGTTAGTCTTTCATAACGTGTTTTTGTCACCTTCACTCAAGAGAGGTAAGAAAGAGACGGATGTATATGACATCTATAACACTGTTTTTTTAAGTACTGACTACCCACGATATTGTTTGTGTAATTAGCGAACGAGGTTCGAAGTTAATGAATTAAATTAATTAATTATTTATTTCCTACTTAAAGCGAAAGAGGTTTGCAAGTCTGCAAGAGTGGGCATGATGATATGTATCTATTTCCAATTCGATTATAACTTGACTATAAATTTGGTGATAATGACATATATACAAACAAACATTTATGTATGTACACACATACATATGTAGACTTATCGTTAAGCTGAGCATTCACAGGGCAGGCAGAAAGAGTAGAGCGTTAGTTCTATATACTTACAAACCTCTTTCGCTTTATTCAGCCAGACAGTAATCTTAATACTTGCTCGACGATTTCGAGTAAGTACCTACTCTTGACGTTTCCATCCTTGAGTGCTTGATCGATTCGATAATGTTGACATTATTGTAAATATGTTGATTATTTCTATTCTTATACTTTATACGTATGAAAAAAATGTATTTTTTGTATGTATAATAATCTTGAATAATAATTAGTTTGTAGGTACTTCATTGTACGTTTTGTTCCTTTTAATTATTTAATTAATGTAAACGACTATTTTTTAGATTATTAAAAATTAAGCACGTGTTAATATATATATATTAGTCGATGAAGTCGATGAAATACTAGATTTATATTAAAACATTCAAAGACCTACTTGTAGCTACAATAGCTATGCAATGTTTGATACAAGATGTGACACTTACTTCAAGGACCGTATGCTTGTTTGCCAACTTTGTGGTATAAAAAATATAGTTTTTAGGGTACCATACGTTCTAATGGAAAACGGAACCCTTATTAGATCACGTTTTATATATCACAAAAATAGTATAGACACGGCTCACTTCATAGGAACACAATAAGACGCTAGCGTAAGAAATGTTGCGTTCCTGCGATGTGTAAACCTTTCAGAACTCTATGAGAAACGGCAGGGCTGGTAAAATGAGGGAACAAATTGACAACGGATAACCGCTTATCAGGCGGGCCGCATGCTTGATTGCCACCCAAGTGGTATTAAAAAAAGTCATTATTTTTGTCTCAGATACACTCAGACTCATAATATGGGAGAAACAATGAGTCGGTTGTATAAATAGTGCAATCAACGAAGACGCGCCGCACCAATTTCTAGTCGCGTGGGTCGCGGGATGCGGAGACTGATCCGATTCTGTTATTTGTAGTGTGCGTGTGCACTCAGGTAATCAGTGTGTATGCACCGATAATTCGCAACATTAGTGCAAGGTTGCACACTTACACTATAAACTATAGGGAAGAATAGTGGGTCGCGTCTTCGTGGATGGCACTTTCTATAGTAAGTTTAGCTAGGAATGTATTCCAGAGAAACACTAATTTGGAACATACATTTATTTAAATCTCAGAGAACATAACAGAGTAAATCGCTACATTTACAATAAGTAGGTATAATATTCTTCTTTGGAATAGTTTTTTAAAACTTTATAGTAACATTTATGTCTTCTAATACATCAATTAGTAAATAAAATGACTACTGTTGTAAATATTCATTTTGTCTACACACATATTTTTTACTCGTTTTGTAACAATTTGTAATTCACATACTTTTCATACTATATTATCACATTTTTGGAAACAATAAATGCATTAATGGACCTTTACATACACTTTTCAAATGTATTGTATTATCTATTTTATTAATATATTTCGTTTACGGAGGTATTAATTACTCTCTCACATGCGACTTGTACTTATCTTTGATTATGATATTAAAAAAAATACAACAGTAAAATATATTTTTATTTTTAAAATATTTATATTTATATTTATTGTAGGTATGAATATTAACACGTTGCAGTTTTTCGTATTTACACAAGTTTTCAAAACTGCATTATAATTTGAAGAAATATTTTCGTTCGATAGAACATACTTATGTTAGTTACATACACGACAAATTACCTTTATACCACCATAATTTGATCTTAATTACTCCACAGTATAGAGAACACCTTAGTTAATCCCTTAATCCGATTCGAAACTATTTACCTTCGAATATAAAGTAACACAAACTAAACCAATCACATTGAAACGAAACTGCTACTTTTTTAATTTATATCTACTTAACACCTAAATTATGCAAAACATTTTATCAGCCCATATTGACCTTCTGCTGGGATCAATTCCAACTTCCGACCGAAGTTCAAGTGCATTTCCTGTTCGTCCTATCTTTTCATGATTAAATCTTAATATTTATTCTTAATACATAATACGAACATAATTATTCAGTTTGGTTCTTTTAAAATTTGTTTTTTTTTACACAGAAACCCACAACATTAAGATACATTCAATTTGAAATCCAAACGCTTTCAATTTATTTAAATATATTAGTATGTTATGCATAGTAATTATACACTAAAAACCTAGATAGGTGACATCTTAACAGATAACTAACATTATAATTAAATACTCCTATTACACAGTGGAGATAAGACTGTATGTAATACTTAAATAATAATTCAATTCTCTTGCATCGCAAATTGTTATAGATTACAATTAGTCTAGAAAGGGAACAAAATCATATGGATGGCACATTCATCATCTGATATCGAGATTTTCAAAGAGTAACATTAGTTCAATTTCTCCTATAGAGTAGGTACTAGTATACATCACTTTTTGTCTCACATGTCACAAGTCAAGTAGTGACTATTGTAGAATATTAATAAATTAAACATTTATTATACTAGATAATATACTTATGCGTTAGCAGCGTTTCATAGTTCATATATCGTTTAATTTTTTTTTATCTAGCTGCAACTCGCGCCCGACTCTCTTTGCCTGCCACGTGAGGGACTTGATGATATGTATGTAAATATAATACATTTTCTCAATTTTCGTTGCAAATAATTGTACCTATACGGCAGCTTTTATAGCATTGAACGGGTCTACACAACCTAAGACGGTTTTAAATATCCTTACTATTATTATAAATGTGAATGTAAGTTTGTTTGTTACGCTTTCACAAAAAAAACTACTATCCGATCGCCATGAAACTTTGTACACATATTCTTGGAGGTATAAGAAGTAACATAGAATAAATTTTATTGAAAAAAAAAACATTTTTAGGAAATATAAAAAGCCGTCCACACCGACGAAGTCGCGTGCACAGTACCTCATAAACGTGTCAAATCTATTGTCTTTATAGTTTCGGAAATAGCTTGTACTACATCCGTTTCTATAAAAGCAAATTACATATAGGTAATTAATAAAATAATAAATAGGTCTATATGTCTATCAGAGCAGTTGGTATTAACGGCTGATAAAAATCTCGAAATATAAAATTCATACACTTAGGTTCCAGACAAAAGCGCACACTAACCAATGTTCGCTGTGGACGGGGATAGAACCCTATTACGAGCGAATATTTGTGAAGAAAGCAGTTCTTATTGCCAGTCAACATATTAAGAGGTATGTCAGTAACAACACAAAACTTAGGGGTAGGTAGGTACTTACGTTTTGTGTTTAGTTTTTTGTATGCATTATCTTACGACTCCGACTGAAACGCTGCATCGAGAATCGTGTGTTTATACCTAAGAATTAAGTTTAGTAGTTTACATCATAATACCGATGTAGGCATATACATTATACCTACCTATATTAAAACTATAAACAGCAAATTCTTAAAACGTTATTTCATTCGAACATATTTAACATTGAAAACTATATACCTACTTATAACATTTGCATTGAGAAATGTTACTCGTTATCAATAACTTGAGCGTACACTTTGTGCATAGCAATTCATTACATTTTCATCCAAATAGATAGATACACTCGGTATAACCGAATCGAGTTTAGCTCAAGATATATATACACGGATATATACTTATGTTGTCGAAAATAGCATAATACACATACCCAAATGTCTATCGACATTCGGGTCGGATCTCAACTGTTGTATTAATACGTTACTTAATATACAGAATGATGCAGATATTTTTTATTTATTTTTATTGATGCTATAAAGGTGGAAATCTCGAATTTAGTTGCGCATTGCCGACCCTGTCGGGGGTAATAGCTACCAGGTTAGAGGATAAAGGAGATAAAGGTAGGTAGATTTAAATACAGACAGATTTTAAAGGTGTGTCTTGATAATATATATTTTTTCTATCATCGGGAAATTTCGAATTGCTCGTATCATGTTTGCACTACAAAGTATTAAGCACCTAATCATAATGCATATAATCATGTCCGAACGAAGCATTCCAGAGTAAAAATAAATGATTTTTTTATCGCCTCTTGATTTACAACCATGCTAGGCCATTTTAAGCAACGGCCCAAAATGATCCTGCATTTATCTGTTCCCCACTCCAACCGTCGTAACATTAATCTTTTTCTAATAAAAATATATGCCTTAAAATTCTAGTCTCCACAATATTAACGATAAGATAACAAACAATTAATATACATACTTAGCACGTACCTAAAAGCCTATAGTTTTTTATACTACGGTAGGCAGAAAAAAACACACGATAGTCATGCTTGATTGCCATTCAGAATTTATCCACGATAATTTAATTAGGCTTAATATGATTATCTCCATGAATTTATTATTCACTTCACACAGCTGTCTTCATTATAACACTTATTACAGTACTAAAATTACATAGGGTCTACTGTAGAAAAAAAATATATAAGAGACCTCCTTTGAAGTATTGTTTAAAAAGAAAGTATTCTTAATCCGAATTTGGATTCGGTAATAAAAAAAACGTTTTTATGCGGAACTTCCTTTTGAAGTTCTTAAGAATGACATTAATTCACGTCAGTTTTACGGACAACTGACTACGATGTCATAGCTTCTGTTAAAACAGAAAAAGATCAAGAGATTTAAAAAAAGAATATACAACATAAAAATAAGGTTCGTAACGACAATGATAGAAAGGCTACAACAAATGACTGCCTTCATGGTTGCAAGCGGTCGACACCTGACTCAATTTGAATATAAAATTTTATTTGTACGTTTTACGTACCATGTATTGTGCTTGCTAGTTTTTTGACTCATTTGTTTTTTATTTCCCAAATTGTTGCGTTTGCGTAGCGTATGAATAGTTAATGTGTGCACGATCTACGGAATATATACGACTGCGAACACATAAGACATAAGGTCTGTCTGTCCAAAAATTAGGCATAGCAATAATTTTCACAAATAAATACACCAATATGACTAGAGATTGTGTGTAACAATATTGAACTGCTTATCTTAGGCAGGTATATACATACATATATATATATATTGACCTTATTACATGTGTTTTCTATTTGTGCACTTTCCATATTCAAAAGGTTGGTGAGTTGGTGACGCTACTCGATAGGGCTTATAGCGTCTCGTCGTCGCCACCCCCTCTTGACTTGCTGTCAAGTCTCAGCTCTGCTAATCGTTGCCTTATGCTATTTGGCCTGAAATTTAAAATGTATTATAATACCTTAGTGGTTCCAGTGTTTTTATAGAACAGAACCCGGGTACTTATAATAAAGTTAATAAGAAAAATACACCTAATATACCTCTGGCGGAAAGTGGGTGTGTGGGTATTACCTATACACCTCTGCCTACCCCTTCGGGGACCCTTGTGGGAAGGCGTGAGGATATTTATTTATTTTTATTTTAAGAAAAATACATCCACATATACACACGCACATGTACACACACGTGCACTTATGTATATATACACGACATACTATGACCTACTGATTGCACACATGTTTCGGCTTGTTAAAAGAACGATAACGAATTAGTAGTTTCCTATTACTAGATGTATTAAGATCATTTTAGCACAGTCCTAACAAATTTTAGTTTAATCACACCATTAAGTTACTATACTGTAGTGGAAACGCAATTGCCAATTGGTATCTGAATTAAATTGAGAGGGTCGCTTCAATACCATTACTTTTTATGATACTGGAGTTCCAATACCTGTCACAGAAATAGGAAGTGACGACATGATCAGCCGAGACAGACTGGCGCTGATATGCGCCGGCACTGAGGTTGCTCTGAGGGATCTTGTAAATCCGCACACAGCGACCGCTGTTCTCTGGAAGTACTGTCAAACAAAGTTATAATAAGGCTCTCACGAACACGAACATGAACGAACGAATCACTACATTTTATACAAGCATATATCACTTTCGAAGGAGGCACATAGATAGATTCTACCAATTCTCGTCTCTATTCATAGATTGTCAGAAAGTTATAAATAAAATTTCATTATTCTTTATACATTAGATGCATCATTCTTTATCTATAGCTGATGACTATGAAGTATTCTATCATAACTTTCGCAGCTCTTGTACTCAATGTGAGGTCTAGTTTGTTCTAAAAATGCGTCACCATTTGAAAGGGTCAGCTTCGAAGGAGCTTACCTTGTGGTGAAGTCGGTGGAGAAATGGGTGCCATACGTTGTAATGGCGGTCGCATGTTTTCTTGCTCGGATGATACAGAACTGCTTCTGCTTGAAGCTGAATTGTTCTCAGAAGTTCTCGTTTGGTTGCACTCGCCCCTGTTCGAGCAGATAAATGTTGAAATTGCATTCTTTCGCAGGCGAATGAAATAGAGACCTTACTTTTTCATTTACTTACTTATTTTCATTATTATCGTCTTCGTCAACCGAATAAGGTCCACATTTGCTCATCTGCCTGACTAATTCGTAGTCGTGCAGACTGAGACAGGGGTCGATTTCCCGCGATAACGGCACGTACTCCGGAGCACACGCCACGTAGAATATGTCCTGGAATAAAATGTTTATGCTGTGGCAGGAAAAGCTATGACTAACTAACATTGGATCTCCCTGAGATTTTTATCCCATGTTAATTCATATTTACGGAATGGTACTTACTCTTCGACCACATAACAGCTTCAAACCAGGAATACAGGCGGCGTGTACCAAAGATCCGTTAGCGACCAAGCGTATCTCTAGTAAATCTTCAGCGAATGCCATTATGTATGGAAAGGCGCACACTGAAACAAGAATTGAGAATATAACGATCTTTCTTTTTATTTGTTTTATATAAACGGATGCTTTGAAAAGTTGTTAAGAGATAGCATACCAACAGCAGCAGGAACGGTTGTCCAATGAAAATCGTATTCACCGTCGCTCTCCAATCCTTTACAAGTTAATCTTTCAAAATGGCATGTATCTGAAACATACATTGACCATAAAATTATTGTTTTCTTATACCATTTTTGTTATATATTATTATTATATTATATCTCTGTGCCGTTCAGTAGTATTTGCCTAAAAGAGGATCATCACCAACTTTCACATTTATAATATTAGTGGGATTATTGCACTTACGATTATAGCAAAGAACTATCTGCCCGTCCCGTTCATCACCAATGCGAAGAGCGTTTACGAGTGTTCCACGACGAGGCCCGCTGTCCTCGGAGTTTTCGGCCCGTTTTACAGTCTTTTTGGAAAAAAGTTAAAGCTATAAACTAAAACACTTGTTCACAAAAAAGCAAATTAAAAGGAAGTTAAGATGTTTGTTACCTGTCCTGTATTAGATTCTAAAACCTCCCAGTGGTGTTTATACCCGACTACCATTATTTCTAATTCACCCGCCATCAATTTTATTAGCACGGGTGTTTCACTTAATTGGATGTCCTAGAAAAACAATTTCGTCAGTTTGCTTCGTGCCTTACATCTTAAATACGCCCAAGGACATTGCTTACCTTGATATGTGTATATTCGAAGCCCATCTCGTTATCAGTCTTTGATTCTTCAATCATAAGCATTACCCTTCTTCCGATCGCTACCGCTAGTGTTGTTTTTCCACCTTCCCCTAAAATTTACGTACAGTATATATATATACTTAAATTCTTTCATAACATTTGAATTACCATCTACGTTATTTATTATCACGCCGGTTCTCTGTCGGAGTAGATCCAGATAGAACGCTTTCGCTTCATCTACATTTATCAGTCTTGCATGTTCACTGGGTTAGTATTCGTATTTGTATTAAATTGGATAAGCATATGACACTCGTACCTGTTTCAAGTAAATCAAAGTAATGTGCAGTCTTGGTCCGTGGGAGTCTAGCGTGTTTGCAGTCCTGTAGTGGTCGCATAGCCCATGCACCCGCGCATAGCTCGTGCACTGGCAGGGCGTAGAGACCTGCTCCCCCCGCTCCACCAGTTGTAGACCCACCCCCAGCTACGACCCTGGTCCCAACGCGAAATAAGCCAGCGCGTTCACTTACGCGAGCTGCTCTTACGCACCCCTCCCATCTTAATACTACGCGAGTTGTTCCACTCTCTGCAAGACAGTTAAGTTGCTAAGTTTTCTATAAAACTGTTGATCAAATTGATGACCTAGTTTCTAATGACAGTTTTTCTACAGATTTGATGTTTAGTTCATGAATACTCATGTGAAATTAAAGTACGTTATTCGCAATGGTTTCATTGGGCTGTTATTACTAAATATTATTGGGACTTTAAGTTGTAAAGTTGACTAGTTTTCTACCTTCTAAAATATATGTGTTCGAAGTAGTAGACAGCAAAAGCCGTCCTTCTGCTAACTGCTCCGCACATACTGGCGATGCCGGTAGAGGCGCCGCTCGCCATACACGGCCTTCCCAAGGAGCTCGACGGGATCCACCAGAACCTGGGCAATTTTTTTTATTTTTTTTTTTATTTATTTACTTCAGGCAACGAGGCCCATAGACATACAATAATACTATATAAAATTAAATATAAAATACAATAAATAACAATTACAATATTCTTAAGATTAATTTACACGTAATTTATACGTACGTAATTTATACAAATTTATACGTACGTTACCTCTAAATCGCCGGAAGACTACACCTTTCGGCCAAATCGGCAATGAGCAACAGAATCAATCAGAATCTTGTTATTGAACGACGTTAGAAATACGAACGAAAATTCTCACCTGTAGATACTAAACTGGTAGGAGCATCGCCTCTGAGCACAGCGTCTAGCTTAAGCGCTTGTCCTACGTGCAGGAATCGTTCTGTTCTGGCTGCCCCCGCGCCCCCTGCACCTGTTCCCCCTGACCATACATCCGATAGCGCACGACGAGAAAGCATTGGCTAAAATGAAAGCAATATGTTAGGGGTTTAATCTATACTAATATTAATGTGAAAGTTTGGATGAATGAATGGTTGTTTGCGACTCAATCGCGTCAGAACGGCTGAACGGAATTTGATGAGTTTTGGCACAGAGATAGGAAAAGGACATATATTTTAATAAAAAAGGACAAAGATGCTTAGGTTTGAGTAGAACTTAGGTACAATAGTATACACGAAGCAGTTTCTACTCGGTTACTACATTAGCAAATTTAACGCTTAAATAAATTAATCAATCAGTTTATTTGTAAGCGAAAGTATAATGCCAGTTAATCAATTTACAATACTAATAATTTACAACAATTTTAAATCGTCTATCATCATCTCCATGATGATAGACGTTTGTAAATTATTAACGGAGATTGTCAGCATAATTTGTAGGAATGGTAATGACAATAGCTTGATATCCATTAGTGTAAATTTATGTCGCCGAACTATACAATGTCACATGGTAATTGAGAAGAGACATTGCTCACAACCCCGGGAGCAATAAACCCGTTTATGAACAATAATTTTTCCTCGTTAAAAGTTGCATAAAGGCTTATATTCAATTTTATTATACTTATGATAGCTTATTTATCCATGTTCTTGATCAAAACTGTAGGTAAAAGTACACATAAAATCAAATAAATAAATACCTTGAAACAATTCCACACAAATTGACCTAGACCCAAATTAAGCAAAGCTTGTGTTATGGCAACTAGACAACGAAATATTTACTTATATAGATAGATTTATACAGTTATATATGGGACATCCAAGACTAAGGTACAAATACACAAATAACTGCCCTCAGCGGGAATCGAACCTGCGACCTCAAGTTTCGTAGTCAGAAGTTCTAACCCCAAGACCAGACGGCCGTCAAACCACAAACTGCCAACTATATTGTGAAAGGATGCACTTTAATCCACTCCAAAATGGGTCGTGGCTGTGAATAATACATTCCACTGTTTGGTGGTTGGTGTCTCCTATATTATTTGGGTCATACTGTATAGCTCGCGGCAGTCGTTATTGTATAAGTAAATGTGTTAGGAAAGTTAGTTCAGCCTCAGAATGAGACTCACCACCTTGTGGTCGGAGCAGTGCTCTGCGTATATATCCCTTATCAGCGTATCAAGTGTCCTTTGTCGTTTCAGTGCAAATGTTGGAGTTTGGAAGGCTGCTTTCTCACCATTCATCAGTTTCACCTAAAATAAGAGAGAAGATTAATTCCGCTCCATTTATACTCCACTACCCATTCAGCACACAGTTACAACGCGAATGCCTCATTTAGGTCCTCCATGAACCTCAATGATTTACGACCGTATTTAATTACCTAATTACAATTATTTTTAGTGCCGCTGCCCTTGAGATGTGAATTTTATTGCCCTACTTATAGTTAGTTCGGTGTAATTAGCAAAAAGTTTCGGCTACAGCTATGCGTCCATTTACCAGCAGAAATTCCCTGAATAGCTGTGGGTCGTTGAATATAGGAGGACAAGGTAATGAGGGTCCGAAGGGGGGCACTGTGTCGTCACTATACACGCTCAGCCTGTAGCCTTCGCCTTCTACCTCTGATACCACTGCAAATATATCTGTTTTGTTTGTTAAGGAATGTATTTAGTTTACCGTGGTTTCACTCGCGTGCTTCAACTCTCCGCTAAACCAATGAATATCGCATTAAAATCCGTTGCTTAGTTGGATAGCATAAGAAAGTTCTAAATGTACAGACAAGGGGAAGCGACTATTCTACACTATGTAAAAAACTAAAAAAAAGCATCCAACCCTTCCTACAGTAATCGGTTGTCGTCAGAAGTCGACAGTAAGCGCGTAGTATAGGCGCCAGCATTACTTAACGGTCACTTCATTGTAGACCTTATTTTGGGTGAAATTGTGCTAGCAGCAAGATGTACAAAATGGTTTTACTTCTCTTAGTAAAACCATTTCGTACATCTCGTATGAACATAGCTGTTCGTATGTGGAACAGCTATGTTCATACTGCCTGGTTCAGATTGTAATGTAGTAAAGAGTTCACTTTTAAACATTCTGTAGTCCTTGGTAAAGTCACCCACTCTCACCTCACGTCGAACATACCTTTTCCTCATGACAAAAAGTACCAAAGTTTTGAAAAGGATACGCGTAAAGTGGCTCTTAACGCACTGAGGATTGAAAGTATTGTGGACAGAGTCGTCTGTGAATACTATGTTGACGATATCATTCCCAATGTGCCGTTTGCGTTCCAGCTGGAATATGAACAGGGAATATTATAAGTACACGCAACTGAGATATACAGTTTTAAGCAGCTCCTTCCCAGTCGTGAAGAAATTTTAAATAATATATTATTTATTTTATAAGCGCTACTTAACCTTCTCGGATCTGAATAATAATTAAGTTATTAGGAGGACTATGTTATAGGTATAACTCAATCGAGAATACTTCGTAATGAATGATGTAATAAAACTCACCTGCTGCTTGTTATCCTTGGAGAAAGGCAACAGCGTGGACACGTGGAACATAATTTCATGGCCCTGATGCATAGTGTAGATAGAGTGGCTTCCCGTCATGTCACCTGTTATAACGGACACAATTTAGATATGTCTTGGCTTGACATGACTTTTATTAATGTCGCACCTTTTTCTAACTTAGTTACAAAATAAAATTTCTTGATGTAGCTCCAAAAAGTCTTGTAACCTTTTAGATAAGGAATTTCTGCATGAATCTTGTCAGCATCTTTGTAGTTTTAATTGGTGGCTCAAAATATATACATATAAAAATATACTTATACCTATATATACTATTATGATAACAAATGTATGCCTGAATTAATGGAGATTGAACCTCACACCTAAATCCCTCACGGGGTGGGTAAAGAGAGTAGAGGAGTAGAGTGACGGGGTAGGAAGAGATCTCTTTTGCTTCATCAACATTCATCAGTATCTTCATACAAGCTCGCCAGTTTCGTACTCTTGACGTTTCCATCTTTGAGTGTCCGATCGATTTGATTTGGGTTCTAACTATACCTATTACTATAGATTGGGTTGTAAAAAATACCAGAGATTTCAGGTCAGGTCATACTTGGACGATTATGTTTACCTTCACCTCGAATAAGTTCGTTTGTTACCTTTAACATCAAGACCTCCTCGAAATCGGTTCCAGCCTCGTAATCGAATTTTGTCGCCCAAAAGTGAAATAAATCGGTCCCATTTCTCGTCGCCCTTTTCTGAAAGATTGCGAGACATTTAAATGACCCTTCATAAAAATATTCCTTTGCCTTTAATATTTAACTGTGCCTTTTACCGTTCGAGAGCATTTCATCATCAGTCTTCTGGACGGGCTTCATGAGCATCACACCGATCTTGAAGTTCACAGAACCTTCTTGCTCTTCGAGAAGAAGAATGTCTTTTTGCAACTCCGCACACGTTATCTGTTTCAATTGGTTATCATTATATAAAAGTGCGTAAAAACAGGTACCTTAAGGCTTGCTTTCGAGTCAGATGTCTTACCTCTCTTGGTACCTTGTCCATCCTTTCCATTGCAGAGAACTGTGCCAGAATTTGTTTGATTGTAGGCCGCGTCGGTGTTTGCCCACCCGCATTACTCCAGGCACTCGGCGGTAAATATATTTTGTGTGCGCCCTATATAAACATGGTAATTAGTGAACTGTTAAAGAAGCTTTTAATAGCTCCCCCTTTGGTTACGTTTTCACGACGAGAAGAGCTTCGTAATAAGCACTATTATATACACTTTGTTGTATGAGTTTAACAGTTTCTGAAATACTTTATCGACTACGTTAAGCACTATCTCATTACTTACTTCGAACAAACAAGCGAAACTGATCCTTCAGTTATTAGTAAAGTAGTTAACTCAGTTGGAAATTTGTTTGAATCATGCTAGAAAGTTTATAATAATTAAGCTTCGACCAATAGGTGTCTGAAGATGATAAATAATGAAGAAAATAATCCGTACTAAAAGATTTTTATTTGTTATTGAAATGTTGACAATAATTCACAAAACAGATTGCACGGATTGAAGTAAGTCGCACTCTGACTAAAATGGAAGATATTGTATTATATTCCTTAATTGTTTATACTAAGAACATATTACTCATACATAATGATCAGATTTAAGATATAGCCTGGTGCTGCAAGCGTCCATAGGCGGCGGCAACCGCTTACCATAAGCCGCATGCTTGTTTGCCACCTCAGTGGTTAGAAAAAAGGCAAGCAACAGAAATGTCAAGGGTTCCATACCATTTTGTTGAACAGTATGGCCCTCAAGAGGCCCGCGCCGCCCTCCTGCACCACGCTTAAAAGGTACGGTTCTCTTGAAGCGTCTACACCTATATAATTCTGGTGCACTGTGAAAAAAAAGCTTAAATTAATATTTAGGCGTAGGTAATCATCGATATTCAGATAACTCATTAATTGCCAAGGTTTCCCTAGAGAGAAGGTAGGTAAAGCGTAAGGTTCTTTCAGAAAGGTGTGTAATATATATATATATATATATATATATATTGTATACGTATATATATATATATATATATATATATACGACTTCTCACAAGGGGTAGGCAGAAGTGCATAGGTATTACCCACATACCAACTTTAGGCCAGAGATATATTTTAGGTGCCAACGTGACAGATGGCGAGTCCATCGCCGTTACTCAAGCACGACTATACATACGCATTTGAATTTCTTCTCAGGCGTATGCAGGTTTCGTCTCGATGTTTTCCTCCACCGTAAAGTTCGTGGTGAGAAAAACTCATTGGTACCGTCGTAATTCGATCTTGCGATCTTTGTGTTGAGACAATACGAACTACTCGGCCACCACTGCTCTCTAAATCTTTAACATAGCTCTTTAAAAATGTTTTTATCTACATACAGATTTTTGACAAGTCACTTAGCGTCAACTCGGTAGCGGCAATAGTTATAAAACGAATATTACACACGCACAGAACGCTAGCTACTCACAAAAATAGAAAAAAGCTGGAGAAAGTGCGATAAATCGAATAACAAACGACTTTACCCCGAAATATTCCACCAATTTACGAGTACTCTACTGAATCCACAAGTTTCGAAGATTCTATCAAGAAAGCTAACATGACTGTTTACACAAATCGAGGCGGCACTAACGAAATGAATAGGAACAGCAAATAATTACCATTGGGATTTGTACCTACTGACTATAGTAAATTTCTAAATGAAGGGCTATAGCAATGAAATTATTAACAATCAAATGTTATCTTAATTAGACAGTAAAATACATTAATCGCCGAAGCATGGCATTGCTTTATTTATCTCACACATATTTGATACTGTAAAATATTAATATTGATATCTTCACACCTTTCCACGAGGAACAGAGGGGTAGGAAGAGGCATAATGACTCCCACGTCTTCTAAAATCAAACTAACACACGATGTTTTCCTTTACCGCTGAGCTCGTGGTATGTAGGTATATATGTGCTCATATACATATGCTTGGATGGCTGCTTAAACTGCAATCTTAATTACGTTATCGACAACTCGAATCATTCTGCCTCCACACTTGCGAACGTTTTATGGAATAAAATAGCTTTTTTATATAAACACTCAGTAACTTAGTAGCGCAGAGAAGGACTACAACAATAGCTAAACAAACAGTTAGCTTTGTCAATAAGTCTAAATGGGAATTCAGAGCTACCAAAGTGTTGATGTACATTTGGGTGCTAATTTCGAGTACGTGTTTCTGTTTCAAACATTTACTCAGTTGTAAAACGAGTTAACAGCACTTATGCGTGTACAAATTAATTATCAGAATTAACTTTAAAATGTTTTGATTTGAGCGTCGATGCGTACTAAAAAGAAATTACAAATACCCATTAGGAAGATTAGTAGTACATTTACGCAAAAATTTCGGAAATTAAATCGAATCAAACAATGCATATGTAAAGTATTATTATATATAGTATATTTTATTCGAATTTCACTGCATATTGAAGTATCGCATTGACCTTTAAATATATCTTTGCCTAAATTTTCTGGAATGCCAGTGCGGTGAAGTGTGAAATCCCAAAAAATATCAAGTTAAAATCAAGTTTACGTCCGTACAATCATTACGATATTAGCAATATAGATAAAATAAACAACGAATATATTTTTGTAAGTGCGTAACCTATTTCTTCCAATATATCAAAAGGAAATTATAGAGACGGCGGCACGGGCAAGTGGGTTCCCTTTGATGTTTATGTCTTTGGAAATGTGAATATTTATTGAGTAATATATGAAATAAAGGAACAAATTACAGGTTGGGTAATTGCTTCAGTGATTCGCGTGTATGAACGTGAAACCGAAAGGTTATTAAAAACAATTGTCATAAAAAATGCTCAGTAGTTTTTGAGTGAAAGAGGAATAAATCTTCTACATAAATTTTGACATGTACAATATAAGGATTCATTCTCTTGTTTATTTAGGGCTACGCTTGTACGTACGTGTTATTGTTGGCAAAAGTAACAAGTCATTGCCATCAGACGATATTATTGTATGGATATTATCAATCCTCTGCTAAACGATACAGAGTAACATAAGCCGAATGCTTACAACAGTATACACCAAGTTTGTGAATCACTTGACATTTCCTTATTCTTAAAGCATTCGTTGCTTAAAAATTGCGCACTTAACTTGAAAATTTGAATCCTACTGAAGTTCGAACTGTGAGATTTACCTCAATAAACCAAGGGTAATAAAAGCCTTCCTATGTCGCACTAAAACGGATTAGCTTCGAAAAAGATAGGTTAGAATTGGGTAAATTGAGTCTGGTTGAGGTTTATTCGCCAAAGGGTCTGTAAGACTACCTGATTTTATTCTTCTGATGTTTCAAAGTCAATATGTATGGTATATATAAACGTCTTTGAATTTCTTAAAGTATGATGGCTGCCACTCGAGGTTTTCTTTCACCGTAAAGCTCGTGGTATAATTAATGTCAAATTTGTTGCAGGCGGCTACACAAACCACTCGGCCACCACCATAAGTAAGTATAAGTAAGTATATCGTTGTCTAGTTATCACAACTTAAGCTTTGCTATATCACAAAGATATGGTAGATTTTTTTTGCAATAATCATAACTATATATTGTAAAACATAAACAGGCCTCGAATCCCAGGTTACTAATCTTTACAGAAATTCAAATGTTGTCTTCTCGTTACTGTAAGCTTCGCACAAAAAGATCTATTTGTATCGAATCGATCTTGCTCTAAGTGTCGGTATTTAATTAAAATCTATTTTATCTAATTTCTGTTCTAAGTCTTAAAACAAAGTAATAACGCAGAATGATTTAATATCAACAGAAACTTTACTTAAGATCTAGGCATTTGGGTATTTAAGGTTTTCTATTAAGTTTCACAAATTAGAGTATTAATAAAATAGTAAAATACAAATGTTTAATTGTGGTTGAAATGTAATTTTAATCTTTTTTTATTTATTCTATCCGTGTTGGCCGAGTGTTTTAACGTCTAATGCTGGTTCGAAGCGCTGTAATCAGTACCAATGCGTTATTTCTGAACTATATATGTTTTATTTCCCGAGGCTCAAAAAAACCATCTCGAAAACCAACCGCATACTTGAATTACAATGAAATATGTAGGGTATCACTTGGCGGAAGCCATTAGGATCGCCATCTGGCAAATTGGTATCAAAATCTGGCTCCGGCGAAATGTGTTACTATCCAAGGGAACGGAATCCTAATAATCCTACTAATGTTATGTGGGTGTTAGTACACCTCTGCCCACACCTACAACTTCTAGGGGAAGGCGTCAGGATGTGGTAGGATATGTACGACGATAATTTTAAGCGAATCCGCGCAATCTAAAGCCGTAAAACAAACGGGTCGGATAAAATGTCGCGTAAATATGGCATTGGGCCAAGCAGTTGGTTGCATGTGCTGGTGGATATTGCGTGTTCAAATAACTCCAATAACACTTAAATAGAAGCGTTTTACCTACCAATAAAACGCATATTAATTTACTTACCTTATTCGAAGCTTATTTAATTTGAGATAGGCATTATGTTTCCCGCGTCAGACTATTTCCGGTTTGTACTAATGTCGCTAACCCCACCACGGTAGAGGGCGCTAGCGCCCTACGCCGCCATCTATAAAAGCTGAGAGCGGCGAGTATTGCCTCATTGAGTCGAAAATTTACCAGGCAGAGTTTAAAGTATAAGCTTCGAATAAGGTAAGTAAATTAATATGCGTTTTATTGGTAGGTAAAACGCTTCTATTAATTTGACTTGACCGTTATTCGAAGCTTATTTAATTTGAGAGCTGTTTGTTATCGCCTGGTGGTGGTGGTGACACTGACGACGCCAATGTGAATAAAAGTAATTTTAAATAACAACAAATATATCAGCTTGATATTGTATTAATTATATCACAATGATTAATTTTGGTATAGAATCAAGTTATTGGTGTGAATAAATTAGTTACAGTGGTATTTGTAGGTGCAGGCAAAACTGTTCGTCTATAAAATTTGCAAAAGGTGTTTTGAGATCGCCAATTTCCCCTGGAGAGGATATCTTCCATTGGGAAATTATCAATCCAGTTCTTTGAAGCTACCGCAGATCGGATGCTTCCAGGCGTTGCAGTTATGCCTGCATCTTTAAATATTGTCTTAATCCAACCTGAAATAACAGTTTTTGAAGCCATTTTGGCTTCACCTCTCACAGAAACAAATAAATTATATATCTTTGCAGAATTTCTACGATCATTAAGTAAATCAACAGACTTATTAATCCAATAGACTGGATCCAGATTTCTATTGCTAGCGTTAGGGTAAAATATCCACCCTGATTGCCGATGGTCTGAAGTATCTGTCTTTGATCCGAAAGTAGGCCATAATGTTACGCTACCGTCGTTTTGATTGTAATGATTCGGATCGATTCTTAATAGGGTAAGATCGTGTATCCTTTAGGCCAGGACCAGGCTACCCATTTCTTCCCGGCACAATCATACGTTTTGCGCGTAGAAATACGCCAGGATTTACCTAACAGTTTTACTTGACTATCATTCCAGTCTCGTAAGTTTTTAGTCCACCCCCACATTTCCACACCTCGAGAGTCATATCCTGCACCCTTGGTGGGGGACGCCCGGTCGATACATCGACTAGGATTTGATCGAGGTGATGAAGTGTTAGCGGGGGCGCTAAGGCTCTGTTCATTAGATCGGCTCTCCAATACACTTGGTGCCAACGAGGTACTATTAGTAAAAAGATCCCTTGAGCATGGTTCAGATGGCACAGTACTTTGGGTATTAGAAAGGGTGGAGGAAATATCCATGCTAGTTTGAATTTCCACACCTGAGAGAATGCGTCTTGGAATAATGCTTTGTGGTCTTTTTGATCTCGAGATGCATAATTTAGCACTACGTGAGCTCGACTGGAAGCAAAGAGATCTATCACCGGAGTTCCCCATTTGTCGAACACCTTCTCCGTACAACTGGGCAAAAGATGCCACTCTGGGTCTAGTCGTAGTCTCGACAGGTGATCCGCATGGCTGTTGTATATTCCGGGTATATGAAAGATTTTCACATGAATTTGGTACATTTCTAGTAACTGAAAAATTTTGTACGTTAAGTCCATGAGCGTAGTGGACTTTGTGCCCCCCTCGTGACGAAGGTATGCAATCACGGTTTTGTTGTCGCATTGAATCAGAATAGTGCTGCGGCTCAGCAACTGACAATGACCGCGTAATACCTTTAAGATTGCCAACATCTCATTGAGGTTGCAGTGTAGGAGACTTTCCGAAACTGTCCATTGACCTGACAGAGAGAGATCGTCTAATCGAGCTCCCCAAGCGATGTCCGAGGCATCCGTCGTGAGATAATGTGACGGAGGGGGTATGTGAATGGCTGATGATCGCTTGCAGTTCAGGAGCCACCATTCTATATCGGCTCACACTTTTTCTGGAATATAATGCCATTTTTGATGCGATTTCATCATATTGTTGAGCAGACTCAGCAGGTTTCGATGTCTCAAGCGGCCTGTTGGGACAGTAAAACTCACAAAATTTAGGAGACCTACTAGGCTCTGAACTTGTTTGAGGTTTGTGCGCTTTCGGTCTAGCATTAGAGCTAGCTTGGTGGTCAAGGCAGGTACCTTGATACTGGGTAGACTTTTTTGATTGGACCAAGGATTCCATTGAATGCCCAGGTACACTAAGGTTTTTGCAGGTGTTAGCATAGATTTCTCGTAATTTATTACCCATCCTAGTGTAGTCAGGATATGGATTACAGATTGAACTTGATTTTTTAGAACCCATTCTTCTTGATGTGCAATCAAGAAGTCGTCCAGATATACTAGTACCCGGATTCCTCGCTTCCTGAGTATTTGAGCAATCCAATTTGTTATTGTGGCAAAAGTTTTGGGCGCAGTACTTAGGCCAAATGGTAGGCAGGTCATTTCCCATAACTGTGTCCGATACATTAGTCGTAGGAACCTTCTGTGACTCGGCGCAATTTTGACGTGGAAGTATGCCTGTGAGATATCTATTTTGCAAAGCCAGTCTTTTGGCTGTAGAAAGTCCGGTACTCTGAACACGTTCAGAAGTTTGAACTTGTGTTGCATCACATAATAATTGAGAGCCCGAAGGTTGAAAATTGGCCGAGCAGTGCCGTCGCTCTTGGGGACCAGAAAGAGTGAAGAGAGGAAGCTTGGAGAGCGTCGAGCTCGTTTGAGAACACCTTGTTCTCTCATCTTTTCGATGATTGTATCCATTTCTTCTGATATACGAACTTTCATAGTGCTTTTTGTTATTGTTGGAAAATTTAGGGAGGTTTCTTGCGAAAAGGTATGCGGTACCCTGATATGATCTTGAGTATAAGGTCTGGTGCTCCCAGTAACTTCCATTGGTCTAGAAACTGTACGAGCCGGCCTGCTTTGAATCTTGCGTCAATACTTACGTTGCTTTTTGTCGCCTCCTTTATTGTTGGATGGCGAATAGGCACGTTTTTGTCCTCGTGTAGACTGGTTCTGCATCCTTGTTTGGTTTTGAGGAGCTCCACGTCCATGAAATTTCCCACGATTATTCGGTGGAAACGAACGGGAGCTGTAGCCGTGCCAATTTGTGGTATAACCACCCTGCGAGGGTGGGGGGCCAGCTAAGCAATAGTTCTGTGAACTATTAACATCATGACCTGAGTTATGATGCTGATTACACTGCGAGGGTTTTTTGAAATTTGTGTGCTCCTGCGAGGAGGCACCAGGTTTATTCGTGGAGACTTTATTTGATGGCCAAAAGCACTTTCGCACTCCTCCTACCTTCTCCAGAGCAGTAGTGAATTTATCTGCGTTGAATAGGTTCATGTATGTTGGAGGTATTTTGCGAAGTGAAGACTTGACAAGAGGATCTCTTACATGTTTGATTACAGAATCCCTTCTCATTTGTAAGATTTCTGCACGGTGGCCGCAAATCATCTGTAACATATCTGTAGAAGTCTTCTGAAACTCTCCACAAGACAAAAGTTCTACTAATTTGTTATTAAGTATTTCAGAATTAGGGGTCACCTCCCCAGAGAACTGTGCAAAGTCATTACACAGTTTTTGGATTGAATCTCTGTTTTAAAATGCATAAAGTTAAGGCAGCATATGCTTTATCAGCGTGTATGAGATGACGAGGTGATTGGAAATTAGCAACCTCTTCATTGATTTCAATATTGGTGAACCCTGGAGCGTGGTTATAACTCTTTTGGGTTTCAGAATATCTAATCTCATTCCAATCGACGCTATCAAAATGTTGAAGGCTATTCAAAAAGTTTAAATGAACCTCCGAAGATTTAGGCATGAATGGTTCTTTTAACCTTGTTTCTACATTAAAGGACAGGTCATTAACCTTCGATGCATGTGCGCAAGGGACATCTTCATTATTATCTCCATAAAGGTTACGACTTACGTTTGAAAATAATGATATGGAGTCATCATCTAAATTTGTTGTAGGTACGTTACAGTCCCCGTCTCGGCTTGACAACAATTTTTGAAGACTGCGAACCTTTCTGGATAGCTTTTTATATTTACGCTGTGAATGGTGTTCTCCGCGTTTGCTTCCTTTTTTATTTCTCCGGCGACTACGTCGATGTTCCGGAGAGCGTAGCCTACCAGCAGAGCTATCGCTTGAGCTGCTTGTGCTCGAGCTTGAACTACTCTGTTGGCTGTTTCTTGAAGAGGAAGTTCCCGGCAGAGGATTAGCCCCTTGATTTGCACTATTATTACTTTCTTCCTCCATCGTAGATACCTAAATTTTGATCTAGATATCGTAATAATCCACAATATTAATTTATATACTTATTTATGTAATATATATGCATAAGATGTACATAAGCAGGTACATTAACACATAAACAATACAGTTGTAATAAAATAGTATACAACAATGTAATAATAATTATTGATACCTGTTGAACGCTCTGCTCAAGCGTCCGTACTGAGCGGGAAACTAGACGCCAATGAGGCAATACTCGCCGCTCTCAGCTTTTATAGATGGCGGCGTAGGGCGCTAGCGCCCTCTACCGTGGTGGGGTTAGCGACATTAGTACAAACCGGAAATAGTCTGACGCGGGAAACATAATGCCTATCTCAAATTAAATAAGCTTCGAATAACGGTCAAGTCAAATTAATAAGGCAGCAATGGTTTTTTTTCTGAATGTATCAATGCCCTCGCCTTTCGCAATCGCTATTGGCATCCGATTTTTTTACACAAAGATTACAGTCCTAATATTCTAATACATTTATGTATTAATGTAACACTTTGGCCATTTATATGACGATCTGTGCCCCGCGGTTATAATTTGATTTCATTGGTAGTTTTTTTGCTAGAATAAAACAAACCCATGTGTTAATTCAGCTAACAATCTACCTTTGCGTCAAATTTCATCCAATTCCGTTCAGTTCTGGAGTGATTGAGTGACAGACATCCATAAACTTTTACATTTATAATATTAGTAGAATGGATATACCAGAGAAATTGGAATCGAAACGAAATAATTATACAATCTTATTTGGGTCAGAACTTCTTTGTTTCTTGTTTGGACGCGCTTATCTAAGAAACTATTAATCCGATTTTATTTATAATAATATATAATAATAAATAATATACCCTCACGCCTTCCCACAAGTGCATAGGTAAGGTAGGTAGATAATAAGGTTATAAGGTAGGTGCAAACGTGACAGATGGCGAGTCCATCGCCGTTACTCAAGCACGACTATACATACGCCTTTGAATTGCTTCTCAGACGTATGCAGGTTTCCTCTCGATGTTTTCCTTCACCGTAAAGCTCGTGGTGCGACTAATACACTGTACTTAAGTTCAGAAAAACTTATTGGTACAGTCGGGATTCGAACTTGCGATCTTTGTGTCGCGGGCAACAACTCGAACCACTCGGCCACCACGGCTCTTTTATTTATTTATATTATCAATCAAACAATATGTAAGTTAAAAGCATTATAACCAAAGCACTTACATACTTAGCATTTTAAATCATACATATCATCACGCCGAGTCCCTAACGGGGTAGGCAGAGAGACTAGAATTTTAAATTATATAGATACAATAATACCTAGTTTTAACTTTGTGCAGACTGTGCGTTCAAGAATTTCAGCACCTCCCTATACATAGTTCTCTCCCCATCGAATAATATGCATATGTATGTGTGTGAGCTGAATGAGCATGGGAATTTGAATTAATATGTTTGCATTAGGTACCCTATTGTTAGTATTGAGGAAGGCTACCCACGGGAATGGAGCAGTCATCCTGCTAACCCCACAATATAGGCTCCGGAAAGCAAGCGTGTGCTTGCAGCCTATCTTAGCCTCTCACCTTCCTACAAGGGTCCCGGAAGTAGTAGGGGTAGGCAGAGGTGTATAGGTAATATCCACACACCCACAGCACTTTCCACCAGAGATAGTCATATATAGATGCCAACGTGACAGATGGGGAGTCTATCGCAGTTCTTCAAAGTGTGAAAAATAACTCGCTGTCAAATCACAGCTGTTCGACCCTAAATGCTATGAAGGTCAACACACCCCAAAGCCGCGCGTCGAACTGCAAAGGCTCGGCACTCGCTTATATCCTAAACGATTTTACCCTTCATAACCAAAACGGAAATGAGAGTTGTGTTCTTATTTCCTTCTTCATTCATCGCACTCGTGTGGATAATTCTATGGAAAGGACGCAATGTCGAATTATCGGCAAAACGCTTCGATTCTTTTCACTTTTCCTTATTCGTGATCGGCGGCCTACGTGTCTGTCTAGGATATTATGTTGTCTAACAACTCGGCACTATGGTAGTAGCCTTATTTGTGATAGTTGCGGGTTCGATTTTAGCCGACTACAAACGTGAAAAGCGTAGTTATATGATGAATTTTTTTTTTCAAGAGATTCAGGCAACACTTATCGAACGATACATATAATATATAAAACTACAGTTACCACCGTTTCTTAGGAAGAAAATGTTTTTTCCCTGTTTTTTCTTAAACATTGATTCCCTTTTACGTTGTTGTTGTTACCCTGGTACATCCCTAAGTATCCTGGTAGATCCCTCAGAAAAAAATCTTATTTACGTATAAGTTATTTGCAAGTCATTACCATGCATGGCTATCATCTATTTATTCTAACTGTGCCCGCGACTTCGTCCGCGATCCAAAAAAGTTATTATTCGGTTCCTAAAATAAAAGTAGCCTAAGTTACTCCTTTTTACATAAGCTATCTGCCAGTGAAAGTCCCGCCCAGCCACTTCAGAGATTAGCCGGAACAAACAACAGCCAGACATACAAAAAAAATATAGGAATATTTATTAAAAAGCCGTGGTGGCCGAGTGGTTCGAGCAGTTGCCTGCGACGCAAAGGTCGCAAGTTCGAATCCCGACTGTACCAATGAGTTTTTCTGAACTTAAGTACAGTGATTAGTCACACCACGAGCTTTACGGTGAAGGAAAACATCGTGAGGAAACCTGCATACGTCTGAGAAGAAATTCAAAGGCGTATGTATAGTCGTGCTTGAGTAACGGCGATGGACTCGCCATCTGTCACGTTGGCACCTAATATACCTCTGGCGGAAAGTGGGTGTGTGGGTATTACCCATACACCTCTGCCTACCCCTTCGGGGACCCTTGTGGGAAGTCGTGAGGAATATTTATTTTGGTATATATTGTATACATCCATATGCATTTGGTATATGTACCGTATCCATATGCGGTTATTTTAATATTACAAACGGACACTAATTTTGTTTGTTTATATAGATATTGTATAATAAGCTTTCCGAATTAATTTTCATTTGACTGCTTTAATTTCTAGAAAAGGTATTTAAATTATTTTCTAATGTCATTGTCATTGACAACCATGGAACATATGGTGTTGTAATCACGTAAACTTAAATAGTTTATTGACGACGTTATTACGAGTAAATGGGGGAAGTTGCATACGTCGGAGAAGATATTCTGTTAATAGTTATGAGAAGTCGTGGCCGATTATCGGGCGAAAAGTGGGTTGCTATTACACCTCAGCCTACCTACTCTATCGTGGAACCTTATATTACCTGGTTATATGTATATCTACATTCCATCCATATAATATATGGTATACCTTCTTGGTACTTTGAATAATAATTTCTTGATGTAGATTTTATGCCCCAAAATGACTACAGAAGAACTAAATAATGGCAAGAGAAAGTGCTCACTTTTGCCGAGAAAATACTTGAAGTACCATCGTGTTTGAAACTCGGGGTTCTCGAGTACAGGCGCGTTTGGTGGCCCGAATAGCTGCAAAAAATATAACACGTTATATAAAACACAGGACATAATGCAGAATTAGGTATAATTCTTCTTTCCTAACGTAGAAGATCTAGCCGTGTTTTGTAATAAGTGGCACGGTTTTGATAGGACGTGAAAAAATTATTACTGAAATTGAATTTGCTTATACATATATCATCATATCAACATGGGGTAAGCAGACATTTGAGGGCCGGTTGTCTCTAGATTTATATTATCGCTATATTATTATATCCAACTTGTTAAGCCTCGCGGTTTTGCCCGCGTAAAATTTTATTTGTATTATATATAATTATTCAGCTAATAAATGATCTTTCTTTGTGTCAAATTTCATCCTATTCCGTTCAGAAGATTTTGTGCAAAAGTTGAACTCGCATTTATAATATGTAAGTACGATGGGTGTACAGACTTTTTTTTATAAAATATGTAAAAACAGTATTTCTTGTTTTGGTACCTCATCTTTCTCTCCGAGTGAGTTCCCATTCTCCAGTCGGTAGCGGCGCGCGACCGCGTCCACCGCGCCGCCTGGCTCGATGCTCGCTGACAGCTGTAATTACAATATACCATTAATACAGATCCGCTTACGCAGAATCCGCGAGCAAAATTTCAGTATGGCTTTGCACGAATTGATTGAATTATTCAATTCTAATATTTTTCCACACATCCACCGTCCCCCAGAGATATATTTTAGGTGCCAACGTGACAGATGGTGAGTCCATCGCCATTACTCAAGCACGACTATACATACGTCTTTGAATTGCTTCGTAGACGTATGCAGGTTTAATATCGATAGGGTAGGAGAGAGAGCACCAGTTTAATCCAGACTTACAAACCTCTTACTTTAGTCAAGTATATTGTAGGTTCGAACCCCGGTGACTTGTAAAAAGAACGGTGAACTTAAATATATTATTCATACTAAAAGTGATACGATGAAACCTACCATAAGCGTAACCTGTATATAAGGGATTTACCATCGTATCTTGCAAAATATAATTCCCGCCGAAAGAGAGTGTAATCAAACTGTTTATCCATTTGGAGACCCGTGTGGGAAGTGAAATGATAATTATCCTCACACCACTGCTCCATGCCCCCTAATCGCTAATCCTGAATGTGTTGTTTGTGATGGAGGAAAGGAAATTATATTCGGATATTTGAAGTTTTGTGACGATAAGTATACGAGGGTGTTTTATAATTATATCTTCAATTAGAATAATGGCTGGATAGATATAAATTATTATTTTTTCTACATGTGTCCTTTATTGAATGTATTATTTTAAGCGTAGGAGCAAACGCTTTTATCTGCTAGTTATAGATAGTGCAATCCACGAATACGTGCCCCACTATTCTTCCATACATTTTATAGTGTAAGTGTGCAACCTTCCACTAACGTTTGAGTATTATCGGTAAACACTGATTACCTATGAGTGCACACGCACACTACAATGATTATACTGGGGTCAGTCTCCCCGCATCCCGCGACCCCTTCGACTAGAAATTGGTGGGGCGGGTCTTCGATAGGGCGTGGATGGCACTCTCTATAACTACATGAAGAAATTATATATCAATGGTGTACAACACTTATTCTGTTCATAGTCGGAGCTTACCCGACCTCTGCCATACGAAGATCGCAACAGAGGGAATTGCTGTGCTGGCTGACGCCCTTACCAATATTCGGCAACAAAGCAGTGACATCTTTAATATTGTTGGCATACGGTGATCGCTTTCTATTGGACGGAACTTTCCCAATTTTCTAATATAAAAGAATCTCCGCGCCACGTAGGCGAATTACTATTGAGGAAAATCTTAACAAATGTTTTGAGGTTTGCGTCAGACAATTTAAAGCAATTATTCATAATGTTAATAAATTTATCCCAGATAACAGGTAGCCGTTTCTCATTTAGATCTCCGACGAAATAATAAATTTACATCAAACGGTTCTCCTGTTGGTTTTTGTGCGTGCCCATTTCCAACATTTTTATGAATTCTTCTTAAAACTTAATCGAGAGACGATTAAGTTTGCCACTAAGCGGCTCTAAATTGCTACTAAATTTTATTGTAGTACCTTGGTAAAAGATTTCTTTTTTCACAATTGTATTTAATAATTCTACTTCACGCCCTACCACAAAGCTCCAGTAAGGACGGACAGATGTGTAATAATAACTTCTTTTGGCCGCATATGTTGGGGCCAACGTGACAGATAACGAATCGGCTTTCAACCAGGCACAACAAGCATATGCAGATTTCTTCACGACATTTCCTTCCTTGTGCTGTAATAAATTATTATGAAGCTTAAAGCTAATTGATACAGTCGTGTACCGAACTTGCAATCTTTGGCCTGTAGGCAACAACTCAACCCATGGGCCACTGAGCCAAAATATCCCACGAATATTAGGTAATGTATTTTTTCACGCAAAACTTTTTTTTTTCACTATCGAACGGAATTGTCGGCCCACGGCACCTCGTATTTACATGTTCTCTCCAACCAGCATTTTGTATTAACAACCACATAGAGACATAATAAAAGTATTTCTATTGAGTTGCATGGTTTCATCCAACAATGCCTGTAGAGTGCCGGAGAGTAGTAGAGTACTTTGTGAACTTGACATCTACACTGAAGAACCAACAACTTGAGTGAATTGCTGCAAACTTTTTGTTTACATCTGTGGAAAGGTGTTCGTTTTATTCTGCTTTTGATATTATCTATTGAAGTACATTTTTGTAAGATGAGCAAAATCCAAGTCCATCCTCCTTTTTGCTTGTTTTTTTAGATCGGAATCGATTAAATTATGTGTAAGATATGCATCTTATTAATTAATGTGTATTTACGCCTTCCTATAAGGCACCCAAACGCAGAGTTGTAACACAACGCCCTCAATTCTCGTGAGATAAACTTAGCTGTCATCACTAATATAGACAAATATTCCACACTGAGTGAATATTTTCTTTCCATAAATAATTACCGGTTTTGAGTACTCTTAAGATTGTAATTGTTATATATGTACAAATAAATAAATATGCAATTTGTATTATGTATTTAATAGCGTTTGTGACACGTGGCCGTTTGATTTAAGTGCTAATATGCAAAGTCAAGATCATGGCTGTATTATAAAAGAAAAACTGCTCGTGTCTAAAAAATAATTTATAGATGACTTGCCTGACAGATGGCTTATTAGGCTACGTCTATCACGGAGAGAAGGTGTGATGGTATTATATTTTAACAAAATTATTTCACGTAAATATCTCATCTAAAATCAAATGGCAAGTGAAATGCTAAGCTTTCTTAAATATAAATTTTAACGGCACTAGAAAATTCGTCAGGTGTTGGATACTGTTGAATAAGGGATTTACAATTTTAAAAGAGGATATTGCTTATTTAATATAAAATTAATTAATACTAACCGGATCCATAGGCTAGCAAAAAATATTTCAATTAAAGAACGCTTTTACCTTAAAGGATCCTGACAAACGATTGTCATTTGGTAAAGCTCAATTAAAATTGAAAATTTGTAACATGAGATCTGAAAATGAAATGAAATGAATATGAAGCCGTGGTGGCCGTGTGGTTCGAGTAGTCGCATGCAACATAAATATAGGTTCGAATCCCGACTGTACCAATGCAATGACTGATTCTGAAATTTCATAAGAACAGTGATAAGTCACAACACGAGCTTTATGGTGAATAAAAACATCGAGAGTAAGCACGTTTTGTATAATCGTGCTTGGGAGACGACGACATAATGGCTATCACGATGACACCTACAATACCACATATTTTAGGTGTATTTCATAGGAGATTTAATAGTTGAAAAGTGGGCCAACCCATCGGGGAATTTTATACAATACATATGGCTTTGTGTTTCAATAGTTTTTCTTTTTGTTTCTGATATTATTAATTTTATTGAGTGAGTATTTTTTTTTGAGTTTTTGGAGTTTATTGGAGTTTACTCCTTAAGAATCGATTTTCATATATAAGGCGCCCGGTATGAGAAAAATATGAGAGGTAAAATCTACTGATGAATGACAGCGTTACGTTTTTGGTGCTCTCGTACTCTCCATGGCAACGAGAATAACAGAATGGCGATGTAATTAATGCTAATATTTACTTTCAATTGCATATTGTATTAACCTGATATTAACCTACAACAACTGTCAACTTGCGGAGGTTTTACGTAAATTTTATATTTTATTTATAATTGATATAAATATAAATGTATATCAATTGATATTTATTTCAAAATTGAGAAAATTCCTCAATGAATAAAAATCAATCTATAGATGTGTCATGCATACTCTAAGTAATATAAGAAATACATTCATTTACCCTTATTAACTAATCTATTTATTTTATAATCGTTCGTAAAGAGTAAACTCCAGTCGTGCGTCGGAGCTGACACACACTTTTTTTTGGAGTTTACTCCTTAAGAATCGATTTTCATATATAAGGCGCCCGGTATGAGAAAAATATGAGAGGTAAAATCTACTGATGAATGACAGCGTTACGTTTTTGGTGCTCTCGTATTTTCTTTCTTCAGCTTTCTCAAATGTTGGTTTCTCGAACTTTTCCTTCATATAAATTATTTGCTAAATATCCGGTACACTGGCTCTACGTGATCCGTTTGCAAAACTAGGCCGATTCTGGCGGCCTAAATAATAACGGTCAAATCGTAGTGTCGAGTCACGCGGCTGTTGGAAACAGGGCGCGACGCCGCCGTTGCGTTTTTCCACTTGATGTATAGATCCATGTGGCGCCTGCCTGACCCCAGGTTGTCACGGATCAATTTGCTTTTGTAGTATAACACCCACCAGGTGTCACCGACGATATTATATTTTACGTTATTTATCTGCTACGTCACGCATATCGTTATTAGGACCCAAATAGCACCGTCATCCTGCTTGGATTTTTTTTGATTAGAATTTTATAAATATCATAGGTTCTTAGATGTTTTGATATAATAGAACATCGTTATTAAGTTATATGTCAATCACACTCTTATATTCTATTATTTTTTATAACTTTTTAAGCTATTGTATAGCTTTTATCGCGGGCTTCGAGCGCGGCGACCGAATCAAGAAATTCCGTAAGGAAAATAAAAAAAAATTTATATAGAACAGTTCCAAATTCAAAATTGCCGGGAAATATGGTAACGACAGAACTTAGAAGGCATGCCTAGTACGAAACGAAAGTAGCTGTTTGTGAGAAAGTATATATGTGTATTGGTATCTATCCTAACTGTATACTGCCACACTAACCGCATGTGCTGTACGCGTAAAATTTGTGTATAGTGTTTTAAATATGAATAAACAAAGTGCATTTATTAATGAAGAAAGTGATGAAAAAATTGTGAAAGAAAATGAGTGAGTACTCTATATACCTACAATACATACACTAATTATTATCACAAATACGAGTACCTCACAGGGTCAGAGAGTATTAGATTGGACCGCCGGTTTTTTCGCTTCATCTACATTCTACAGGCTCCTCACACATCGCAGTTTTAAGAACTCTGACATTCCCATCCTTGAGTGTCCGCTCAATTTAATCTGGGTAGTTGGAACTTTAATAGTCCACATTTATATACAATACGGTCAATAAAAACATTATTTAAAATAATAATTACTGAAATGATACACCAATATTTTTGCTGCCATATTGTAACGAATCCATCCAAAATAAATCCCTTGCAAGTAAACGTATCAAATTGTGTATCCAGAAATTCCGTAACGAAAATAAACATTCGAATATAGAACAGTTCCAAATTCAAAATTGCCGGGAAATATGGAACAACTGAACTGAAAAGGCTAGTACGTAAGCAGCTGTTTTTGAGAAAGTATATTTTTTTTTATACAACAAGAGTGGCAAACAAGCATACGGCCCACCTGATGGGAAACGGTTACCGTAGCCTATTTACGCTCACGATACCTAAGTATCACTTGCGCGTTGCCACTCTGTGTTCAGAGAGTTATACTGTGTTGGCAACATAATAGGTCTAATCCCTCGGTTGCCAACACAATATAACAATCCTCCCCCCTCCCCAAGGAGCCCATTACTGGAAACCTTATTCACCGCGTAGGAACACAACACAATAAATATATAGGTGTATTGCATAAGTTGATAAAAAATGCTATGCAATAGCTTTACCGCGGCAGTCCCCGAGTGCCACACGTTTTTTTTGTTCATTCATGTTTATTGAAACTAAATTTATTTGCATTATGTATTACTATTGCTATATTAGCAACCATGAGGTAGACAAGAGTATAATAAAATTTTTGCCGGTATATATGTATGTACCAACATGACATAAATAGCATATCCACTTAACAAATATTCTTTAAAATTACTTTCGTGTTTTTTTTTTTTTTTTTTTTTCTTCTTTGTTACTAAGGCACAACTATACATACAATTTCGTCTTAAACGAGAAGAAAAAAGGAGTAGAGTTACAACAAGTAAATATCCTCACAAACCTTCGCATTTATAATATTAGAGAGATAACACAATTGGAAACATTACATAAACATGAAATATATTTGCAAAAAATCACCTTTCCGACCATTGGTCCGGAACTTTGCCTTTGTATCTGCCACTAAAGGATTTTTGGCAAGGTCAGGATATCGCTACAAGAGTGAATTTATTTTCATTTACATAAAAGCTTTTTACTCCACGAAGTGGCAGAAGAACACGGTTCCTCTATTCAGCTAGAATTATCGCCGTCCTATGTTTTTTGCTCACATTTTACGCGTAGCGACCGATATCTGGCTTCGCTACGCCCTACGAAAATTTATTCCCAGATTTATGTGGCGTTTTACAACCTGGTCTATAACTTACAGCAAAAGATTCGTAGATACATATTTTAACATTTACTCCTTCATGGGGTAAGCTGAAAATATTGTACGTCCTAGCAGTACATTTATAAACTTATATATATAATAATATATCCTCACGCCTTCCCACAAGGGTCCCCGAAGGGGTAGGCAGAGGTGTATAGGTAATACCCACACACCCACTTTCCGCCAGAGGTATATTAGGTGCCAACGTGACAGATGGCGAGTCCATCGCCGTTACTCGAGCAGGACTATACATACGCCTTTGATTTTCTTCTCAGACGTATGCAGGTTTCCTCTCGATGTTTTCCTTCACCGTAAAGCTCGTGGTGTGACTAATCACTGTACTTAAGTTCAGAAAAACTCATTGGTACAGGCGGGATTCGAACTTGCGACCTTTGCGTCGCAGGCAACTAACTGCTCGAACCACTCGGCCACCACGGCTTTTATAAACTTCTTACGTTAAATCCATATTCATGAACCTTTTCCGCTCTCAGGTCTTCAAGCTTTCCTGAAAAACTGGGGTTCAATGGGGGTATGGGAATAATTCCATCGAATTAGAGTTCTTACGTTTTAAAATACTTTGTAAAGAAAAAGTAATATTTATATACATATCTCGAGACATTATCCTTTAGTTATTGACTAAAGAAGTCAAAGACATCAAAACATTCAAAGATAATATATATCCGACGCAAATTATTGCAAAACACCACTGTCTATCCTTTCTGGGGACCCTTGTGGGGACGCGTGAAGATAAAAATATACACCAAAACGATATTTTAAAAATAAACTCTTTGTAGGGAAATATAAAAGCAGTTTAAATCGCTGCGTCACTGCAGCGCATATATTCTAGCCAATTTAAACATTCACCCATACTTAAATAGGTTGTGTCAATCTATATGTAACAGTTTGATTTAAGCTTCGACCACATTATGGTCGCCATAAAATAAACGCCTTAATGCTGTTTTATGAACGTACATATAGTAGGTATGTATACGTACTGTTGTCAAGATTTCAGGAAGAAATGAAAAGGTTTTGTTCTATTATTTTTATTTTCACGTCTTCACAAAATGGCAATAAAATTGGTAGAGATGCAACAACTCCTTATTACCGGATATATATTAACGTATAAGATTTCACGAATAAATTTTTTTTTTATCCTCACGCCTTCCCACAAGGGTCCCCGAAGGGGTAGGCAGAGGTGTATAGGTAAAACCCACACACCCACTTTCCGCCAGAGGTATATTAGGTGCCAACGTGACAGATGGCGAGTCCATCGCCGTTACTTCAGCACGACTATACATACGCCTTTGAATTTCTTCTCGGACGTATGCAGGTTTCCTCTCGATGTTTTCCTTCACCGTAAAGCTCGTGGTGTGACTAATCACTGTACTTAAGTTCAGAAAAACTCATTGGTACAGGCGGGATTCGAACTTGCGACCTTTGCGTCGCAGGCAACTGCTTAAAATTTCTTCTCAAATGTATGCAGGTATCATCTTGATGTTTTACTTCAGCGAAAAGTTCGCAATGTAAGTTATTTACGGTACTTAGAATCAGAAGTACGACAACTGCGGTTCAAATAACTTTATAAACGTTATAAAATATATTGCATAAAATATAATATGAGATAGTCGTCGTTTTATTACAAAAAGTTCAATACTACCGATAAATTGTATACCGTGGGCAGTTCTCGGAATTTGCGGCTCCTGTATCATATATATCCTGTAGCTTCATATCATATTGCGATCATTTTCAGATGGACGAAGGTAATAGTAAGCCTGTAGCCATATATAAGATCCTTTGCCATTTGTCTGTTTGTCAATATATCTAAGCAATATTTCGTTTTTTTAAGAACAAGTCAAATTATATTAAATACTAACTTTACGGTGATCAAAAACATCGTGATAAAACGTGTACGCGTCTGTACAGAAATTGAGTAAAGAGATTTTCAAGCGACGTAGGATCTGATCCATCTGACACTGTCTTCTACTTGGCACCTATTTATGTACTCTGCTAAAACCGTCTTCTATTACACCGTTACTCTTTCTGTATATTTGAGCTATATATAGATAGTGGAAGATATGCACATATATGAGCTGAACTAAAATAAACTCACTTAATGTCACTTAACGCATCTCAGTCTAAGCACTGTAATCTCTAAAAGTACTGAAAGGATTATTAGTATTTACGATGCGACTAATGGCACTAGTAATGGAATAACGCGCTACACGAACCCGGAACTGTTCAATGGGGTTTATGCGAAGACGAAGTAGTCAGTAGTTAAATTTACTTTTTTAATTTCCAGATAGATATGTATATAGACAAACTAAGTATCTTTATTTTAATGAATTGATTGCCCGTTTTAGGATCTGATAAAGAATATTATTGAATTACATAGTTCGCTTATTGAAAGTTATTGGTTATATATGTGTATATCATAATGTTACTACCCATGGAAGCGGAACCGTAGAAGGATATATGCTCAAATCTCCGATATGACAGAATGACGGATAAAAATACATACTTGTTGCCAATTTAAATTTTTTTACCCTATTTTCGCAATTTTCGTTTATTTATCTTTTTAATAGTTTCTGCAAAAATAACAGTTTTATACAATGTCTCAGAGTAATTATTAGGTAGGTACTCCCTTTAATTATGTTACCTTTCGTTATCTTTGGAGCTACTTGTTTTATTGTATCGTCATGAGGATATATTCACAACGAGGCATTTGTGAATATATCGAGGCATTCATCTATGTAGTACATACATATACATATCAACACGCCAAGTCCCTAGCGGGGTAGGCAGAGAGAATAGAGCGCCAGTTCTCTCTAGACTTACATACCTCTTTCGCTTCGTCCACATTCATCAGTCTCTTCATACATGCTCGTCGGTTTCGAGTACTCTTAACGATCTATGTAGTATATTATAAGTAAATTTAATGCGGGTCAAACCGCGGGGCGCAGCTATGTATATCTTTACGCTTCTTATGTAGTTACGTTTCAAAAACGATCGTCAGCTGTCTTACGCAGAAATAGCGCTTGTGGAAATAAATCGTAGGTACTGTGACATTGTTGCTATATAAATAGATTCCATTTTAGCTATGAGAAACTAAGGACAATGTTAAGCTGTTTGCTGTGTGTCATTAGGTACTTTTTATTTTCAAAGATGCAGATAAATTGCATATCAAATCAATTTACAGCGTATCATATTAGACTGGTATTGAAGCACATGCAGTAAGTACCTTCCTTCGTTTCTACCTTTTACGATAATACGAAGGAAATACTAAGTTACCATAGGTTTTCTAAATATAATCCAACGAAAGAACGAATTAACAGAGAGTAGCTACGTAATCCCAACTTTTACCATAACTGCTACTTTGTACTCACTCTGAAGAAGCAATTAAGAACGAATACCGTATTTGGCAGCGAGAGGTTATAAGGTAGAAATTACTGCCCGGACTACTTTATTTTCCTAATGAGACGTCCGTTACACTACCTGACTACAGCTTCTTATTTAGCACATTCCGGGAATCACGTGGAAAGGGAAGCAGGGGCGCGATCACTAATAAGTCCCAGTACATTTTGGAGTTTATTGAAGTTTACTCCTTAAGAATCGATTTTCATATATAAGGCGCCCGGTATGAGAAAAATATGAGAGGTAAAATCTACTGATCAATGACAGCGTTACGTTTTTGTTGTGTTTATGTTTGGTTTATGTTTGGTGCTCTCGTACTCTCCATGGCAACGAGAATAACAGAATGGCGATGTAATTAATGTTAATATTTACTTTCAATTGCATATTGTATTAACCTGATATTAACCTACAACAACTGTCAACTTGCGGAGGTTTTATCGTAAATTTTATATTTTATTTATAATTGATATAAATATAAATTTATATCAATTGATATTTATTTCAAAATTGAGAAAATTACTCAATGAATAAAAATCAATCTATAGATGTGTCATGCATACTCTAAGTAATATAAGAAATACATTCATTTACCCTTATTAACTAATCTATTTATTTTATAATCGTTCGTAAGGAGTAAACTCCAGTCGTGCGTCGGAGCTGACACACACTTTTTTTTATTTAATTTCGTTACCTACTTTATATTTGCCTGAGCGAGATAAATAGTCAACTGCCAACAACGTAACGTCAAAATATTAACTACTAGCGGCCCGTCCCGGCTTCGCACGGGTAGACATTAAAATATTTTCTTGTAATTAAAATAGCCCATATTAATCAGTGATAATGTAGCATTCAAATGGTGAAAGAATTTTTAAAATCGGTCCAGTACTTTTGGAGCCAATTTCTTACAAACATACTCATTTAAACAAACATACAAATCTTTCCTCTTTATAATATTAGTCAAAAAGTAAAAAATATGTGGACGTGGCGCTTTGAGAGCTCTTTATAATAACCTTGGCTTCATAATATTAGATTTCAGGTTGGCAATTTGGCGACGTGACGTGATGGTAGCTCTGTATCAAGAGACCTGACACGCTGTAGGTCAAGGTTAAGAAAAGTGGTACTTCACAAGTAACAAAGACCGATCAAGGAGTAGTAAAACAGAGTAGTGGCTATTATTCTTTATCAGAGCCGATAGACAACATTCCGGAAAAAACAGTATTTCATGCGGCCCACAAACTAAGTCCAATTCACGAATAGATTAACCTTCTACGCGAATAGCCGACTAACTAACGTATAGTTGTAAAGGTCACCGTATAGTGCTGACTTGATAAAGGGCTATAAGAAAGTATCGTAAGTATATACTAGTCGTACCCCGCGGTTTTTCCCGTGTAAAATTTGATTTTGTTGGTTTTTGAAGTGCACTTTATGGGTTAACCACTTTATGGAACTCGCGTCATCGTCACCGAAAACTTTCCATGAGCTATATGTGTACTGTGTATATACTATGTGTACTTTCTTCAACTGGCTTCCCCACCATAAAACAGTTTTTGAAAAAACTGGCCAAACGTCATTTCGATTCTGCTGTAAATCACCCCAACCCCCTCGTCGTATCGGCCGCCCGATACACTCCTTCCCTTATCTCGAAGATAAGGCGTCCAAGACATGCCGTCATCGAACCGGATGACGACATAACGGTCCTCCAGGACGCCCGACAAAAACATACCAACACTACACACAACCGATCACTGTTCCGTCCTCGCCGGCGAGGCTCGACGCGAATAAGCCGTAATGTTCCCCCCCGACCTCCGCTGCAAACGCCGGCCCTTGCCGAGCCAGACGCGCAAATCCCGTCCCCAAATAATATTTAAATAAAATGACCAGTCCAGCCCAGCTCTCTTGCTCGCGATCCAGCAACGCCCTAAGCCGAGGTTCGTACCCCACAGGGGGTGCCCTTAGCTGTGTTGCTTAGAAATAAAATGCCTGGCTGGAGGCCTAGGTCTCGCCATTGACCGGTTAAGTAGCAAAAGTTCCCGGAACTCACGCTACGAGAGACAACACAAAAAAAATCAACTCGCTTCATCGTCTACGCTCGCTTCAATGTATATATGTATCCTTGATCATAACTACTTTATAAACCAAAAATTATTCGATAATAATAATATAATAGCTCGAAGATACAATTCACAAGTTACTTAGTTTTCACTTCTATCGGCAGTCCCCTAAGACTGCCCCGCATTTTTTTTTGTCGAAAAACCTAACTTTTGCTATTCCGACTATCTACTTCTGATCCGTAACAAAACAACCTCGAAAACTTTTGCTTTTGTACTAAGGCAGCGAATACTGAGTATGTCAGAGGGAGCATAGAATAGTATAAATGGTTCCCACCAATGTCTAGTCGAGGGGGTCGCGGGATACGGGGAGTATGACCCGAGTCTATTAATTGTAGTGTGCGTGTGCATTCATAGCTAATCAGTGTGTACCGATAATACTCAAGCATTAGTGGAAGGTTGCACACTTACACTAAGTATAAGCTATAAGGAAGAATAGTGGGCCACGTCTTCGTGAATGGCACTATCTATACTAGGTATTGCCGAAAAAATATACATTATGTGGTACAAACGTGTTCGGCATCCAACGTATCGATAATAACCGAAATAAAGGTAATACAAGTTTCAAGCTGTTTTTAGTTATTGATATGATTAACATTTATATTTTAAGATAGATTATACGTAAAAATATGTCCATATTCTTAAATAATTGTGATGGATCGGAGATCGTGACAATGTTTGGACACAGCGACCGGGCTGATGACTGAGAAGAAGGATTTTCTTGTTAATGTGTGAAATGTATCGCAGGATTATCTCTGCACAGCGCGAAGGAATTTTATCATTATTATCCAGGTTAAGCCGACACACGCACAGATGCAATAGACGCCATAGATTGGGGTACGGGGGCAGGTAACCTCCACGTGGTGTACTCTGGGCACCGGCCGACAGCACTACCCTGATGGGGCCGTGCTGTCGACCGGTGGCGGATAGCCTGCCAAGGGGGGGGGCACACTCTACAGGGAAACTACATACACACAAGAATACACAACAAACATTTTACACACATACACACACAACATACAACAGGAACACAAAGTCATGCATTTACCTCATTCACAAGCAATCACTCATAACAAAACTAGGGGGTCCAGTCACATGTGACATGGAATGGTGGCCGCTCTAAGCTCTCTGCTTATCAGAGAAGTTTTTGGACGCGAGTCGAAATAGGGAAGGTGCCCCGAAAGGGGTGCTCTAGGGTGTATTTCGCTTATCACCCTCAAAATACCGTAATCACCGAATCGCACTTCAACCATTTCAGCAAAGCGAGGCTGGATACGTCGTGTGAATCAGTGACCGGTGGGCTTGCCTTTATTGGTCGACCTACGAGGAGACAACCTCTCTAAATAACTGACAGTGAAGTCGTTAAAACCTTGGGGAACCTGGGCCAACCTCATAGTATCTGTAAGTCCCTCATTACTAGTGGATGGGCGTAACCCGGTAATGATTTTTATATCGACCCTACTCGTGGGAACAAATATGGAACTAGAATTCAAAAAAGACCATAAGAAGAAGGAAAAGAAAGGGAGAAATAAGGACACGTCTGATACGTCACATGTGTCGGACAAGGAAAAAGAGGAGTCGGGGATGCGATCCCAGTCGGATGCTATTGATAGTGACATAGGAGTCACTCGAGCGGATAGTCGAAAACGTACCCATACAAGCAAGGGATCTGGATCCCCAGCTAGTGGGGAGGGTTTATCAGCTCCAAAAGTGGCGGCAACAAAGCGTGGGCGTGGTCGCCCACCTGCAGCGAAGCAAACAACCACTCGAGCGCAGCGGGATGCGTCTGGATGTTTTATTAAGCCGCTAGGAACGGGGGCATCTTTAGGGATATGTTCGGGCCTTAGCGATGATCTAGATAGCGATAGCTCTATCATGTCTCTAGGTTCAGAGCCTTCACAAGGATGTAAGCGTGTTACACGCGCTAGTGCTTTCTTTAAAGCAAAATCTGGTGACGAAACGGATTTGGATGAATTAGGTGTCACGAACACTAGGGCCAAAAAAAAGCTCCCTACGGTTGACGACCTCGGCAAGAATATGCAGGCACAGCCTACAGCAGACCTCGGTCTCTGCATCAAGGAGCAACTAACTGCAGTAGAAAGGGTTGCAGATCGATCAAAGCATCTGAAAGGCAATTTTGTCCAGAGCCTACGGATGGCAGTGCGCACAGTGCAGGCTGCAACTTCAGAGTTGGCCCAGCGCACCTCTACCAATGCTAATATTGAGCGTCTTGAGCGGGAAAATGCCAACTTACGCTCTCAGATGGCGGACTTGGCCATTAAAATGGAAAAGCTTACGGAAGAACTTTCAATTCTCCGTAAGGGGGATAGCGTTCGAATTGAATCCAATGCTCCTGCCCCAGTTCAAGGAAGCATAATTGGCGTAGTTGAGGATCTATCCCGCGACATCATGGCTCGGGTGGGTACAATGATCAGCGCGCGGCTTGAGGCCCTCGAGGAACGCTTGCTCCCAGAGAAGCGCCTTCGTCCGCCACTAGCATCGGATAGGAAGAAGGCTTTGCCCCTGCAGACCCCCTCCGGGAGTCAGATGGAGAGAGAAAGTGGGGCGCAGCCACCAGCTGTCTCAGCGGGAAGTAAGCGTAGATCAATGAAAAACCGGCCTACTCCCGTGCCGGAGCTACCACCGGTGAACCCTGGATCTATTGACGAGCGGTCACACGAAGTACCGACTGTCTCATGGGCTACGGTTGCTAGTCGCAATACTTCTAAATCGAAACGAACTGGACCACCAACTCTGGTGTCTAACGCAAGGCCTCCAGCCCGACAAACAGGGAAGAAAAAGCCAATGCGGCTCCCATCATCTGCTGCAATTACTGTGACCATACCAGAAGGTTCGGAGGTCACATACGCTGCTGTGATGGCTGCCGCAAAACAGCGGATCAAATTGTCAGAATGTGGAATAGACTCAGTTCGCAACAGGAGAGCCATAACTGGCGGGCTTATTCTGCAGGTGTCAGGACCGGAGTGTGCTTCTAAGGCTGATGCACTTGCGATTCGTATGCGTGAGACACTCTCTGATCTGGGTGCTCTGATAGCGCGTCCAGTGAAGACGGGGGATGTAAGAATATTAGACCTTGACGAAGCCACTACTCCAGAAGAAGTGCGGGCTGCTATTGCTGAGACAGGATGCTGCACAGCAACTGACGTTAAAGTGGGTGAGATTCGCCGTGCCTCAGACTTAGCGATGGGCACTGTTTGGGCACGGTGTCCGCTTACTGCCGTTCGTAAGCTTGCAGCCGCTAAGCGCATTCTCGTCGGCTGGGTCTCAGCAAGAGTCGAAGTGCTGGAGGCAAGGCCTCTGCAGTGCTTCCGATGTCTCGAAATGGGTCACGTGCGTAACACATGCACGAATACTGTCGACCGGAGCTCGTGCTGCTACGCATGTGGTGAGCTGGATCATCGAGCGAACAATTGCAATCGCCCTATTAAATGTCCGTTGTGTACAGCCTTAGGCCGAGCTGCTAACCACAGAATGGGAAGCAAGAAGTGCTCTCCCCCGAAGAGCAAAACCAAAATGAGCCGAAAGCCGGTGTCTGTACCAACAGAGACTGGAGGACCGATACCCGAGGTAGGTCCGGTCAGGGAGGAGGTAATGGATGCGTCATAATGGACCACACTGTTAAAGCTCTCCAATGCAACCTCAACCATTGTCGAGGTGCGCAGGACCTTTTCCTGCAAACCATCGCGCAGTGGTCAGTCGGAGTAGCTGTAGTAGCGGAGCCCTATCAGGTTCTCCCGAACCATCCTCGCTGGTTCGGTGATGACTTGGACTCCGTCGCTATATATTGGGGAGGTGGAAGCGGTGACCCTCCTTGCTCTCTTATCCAAAGGGGGCCGGGATTCGTCGCCGTACGGTGGGGTCATATCGCTGTTGTGGGCTGCTATGTCTCTCCCAACTGTACACTTGCTGTTTACGAGGCGTACATGGACGAGGTGTCCAACTGCATTCGCGGTTGTCTTCCCCGTCCCGTGCTTGTCCTGGGCGACTTTAACGCTCACTCTCGTGAATGGGGGGACGCCCGGGATGATGCCAGGGGAGAGACTGTGCTAGAATGGGCAGCGACACTTGATCTCCGTCTTCTGAATCGGGGGGCTGTCAGCACCTGCGTGAGATGGCAGGGGGAGTCCATTGTTGACCTATCGTGGGCGACGCCCGCCGCCGCACTCATGGTAACGGGATGGAGAGTGGCTGAGGAGTTGGTGACACTTTCGGACCATCGCCACATCATTATCGACGTGGCCCTACGCCCTCCAAGCCATGGAAGTTACAGTAACAGCCCGCTTCGACGGTGGTCTCTCAAGCGGTTGGACAGAGATAAACTCAGAGCTTCAGCCATAATTGCAGCCTGGCCTGAAAGACACGCCGAGGGGATACTGCCGGATCCTGAGAGAGAGGCTGTCTGGTTTCGGAGGATCATGACGTCGATATGTGATGCGTCGATGCCCCGGAGTAGGCCTACCGAGCAAAGGGCCGTATACTGGTGGTCTGAGAACATCGTGGAGTTACGTGAGGAGTGTCTCCGCTCTCGTCGCCAATACACACGAACCAGGAGAAGAAGGCGAACTACTGCTGAAGAGCTAGATGGAGCCTACCGAGCCTATAGAAATGCTACAATGGCCCTGCAGCAAGCGATTGCTAACGCTAAGGCTAGGTCCTGGAGCGAACTTCTCGAGGGTGTAGAGAGAGATCCATGGGGGCGTCCGTATAAGATGGTTCTTTGTAAGCTACGTCCCTGGGTTCCTCCACTGACGGAAACCCTAGACCCTGCCTTTGTGGGACGTGTCGTCGATTCCCTCTTCCCCAGAGTCCAGGATAGTCTGGTGCCTCCGGATTTGCATTTGGCATCGAATGTCTGGTCTGAAGACCTCGAGGTAACGAAAGAGGAGTTCAACCGAGCCGTGAAACGCCTCGGAGCACGGAACACGGCACCTGGACCTGACGGTATTCCAGGTCGGGCTTTGTTACTGGCTCTAAGTGATGGACTAGGGGATAGACTACTTCAGTTGTTTAGTGATTGCCTTCGCTGTGGTGTATTCCCAACGGTCTGGAAAGAAGCTAGGTTGGTTCTCCTTCATAAAGATGGGAGGCCCGCGGATTCCTCCTCTGCATACCGCCCTCTTTGTCTACTAGATGACGCAGGAAAGTTGCTGGAACGAATCATAGCAGACCGCCTTTGCACGCACTTGTCAAGTGTTGGGCCGGACCTGTCGAAAGATCAATATGGCTTCAGACGTGCGCGGTCGACAGTGGACGCGATCATTCGCGTTCGAACACTGACAACGCAGGCTGTTACAGGGGGTAGAGTGGCGTTGGCGATCAGTCTCGACATCGTCAATGCCTTTAATTGCCTGCCCTGGGATGCAATCAGAGGGTCACTGGTGTACCATGGTGTGCCTATCTACCTTCAGCGTGTGCTCTGTGCGTACTTACGCGACAGATGCGTGCAATACGTGGGCGGAAATGGACGGCTACACAGTAGGGAGATGTACTGTGGGGTTCCACAAGGATCTGTATTGGGGCCGCTCTTGTGGAACCTCGCGTATGATGCGGTACTGCGTGTCAACCTCCCTGAAGGCATTAATGTCGTCTGCTATGCGGACGACACACTCGTGTTAGCCACTGGGAGTACATTTGAGGAGACTAACCAGCTCGCCGAGCTTGGGGTGGCATGTGTTGTGGAAAAAATCCACGAGATGGGTCTGAGGATAGCGCCGCAAAAGACCGAGGCGGTATGGTTCCACAAGATGCCTAGGGGGAGGGAACCACCCAGCTCGTCGGTACGCGTGGGTGACGTTGATGTCCAGGTCGGGCTGTACCTCAAATATCTTGGGCTCACTTTGGACAGCCGCTGGGGCTTTGAGGAACATTTTAGTCGTATGGTGCCCCGGATTAAAGGGGTAGCGGGTGCTCTGCACAGACTGCTGCCCAATCTAGGGGGACCAGGTGAAGGAGTTCGCCGCCTCTATGCGGGGGTTGTGCGATCCATAGCCCTCTACGGGGCACCCGTCTGGTCCAAAAGGCTGGCTGGTGTAAGGCGCTGCAGAACTATGTATAGAAGTGTGCAGCGTCCTGTGGCCATTCGGGTCGCACGAGGATACCGCACGGTTTCCTTCGAGGCGGCCACTGTCCTCGCACGGTTTCCACCCCTAGATATCCTGGCAGAGATGGATGCTCGTATTTACGATCGCCTCCGGCGGACGGATGGAATCGCACCCCCGAATGCGGCTGAGGTGAAGAGAGAAGAGCACCGACATGCACTTGTGGCATGGCGTGAGCAACTTCGGGAACCGCAAAACGCTCGCCAACGCGCCGTTGGGGCAATTCTGCCAAGCTTCGGGTCGTGGCTGAGGAGGAGGAAGAATGTCACCTTTCGGCTGACTCAAGTTCTCACCGGGCATGGGTGCTTCGGTGAGTTTCTAAACCGGATCGGTCGCGAACCGACAACCCAATGCCACCATTGTGGGAGTGACCGGGATTCCGCACAGCACACGCTGGAAGAGTGCCCAGCGTGGAGCTCGGAGCGACGGACCCTGGTCGGCAGGATTGGGCAGGACCTCTCCTTGCCAAGCGTGGTAGCGGCTATGCTGGCGGATGAAGAGTCGTGGAAGGCAATGGTCACGTTCTGTGAGTCGGTGATGTCCCAGAAGGAGGCCGCTGAGAGAGATCGACAGAGAGCCGATCCATCTCGGAGACGACGACGACGACGACAGGGCGGTGGCAACAGACGCCCCCCCCTACAGTCTGCCCAATAGCCAGGGCCTAAGAATTTCGGCTATGGTATCCCCTGCCTGTCGTAAGAGGCGACTAAATGGGGTTGACGGGCTTGCGGATAGTCAGGGTGGGGGCCCTGGCTGTCACACAACGCGGGCCAAGGATTGGCGGGAGCGCCATGTGGCTCGAGCTTCCGATGGCACAGTGAGGGTAGTGGGGGCGAAGCTAGGCGCCCCTGGGATGTGCTAAAGCAAAGTGCAGGAGGGCACTGGTGCGTTCCTCAGGAGATCCCAGAGCCCTCCTATATACACAGAGGATGGCCACCGAGGGGGTTTTAGTGAGTAAAAATCTCACATAACCCGTTCGTCCCCCCCAGGACGGTCGGGTACCTATAGAAGGTTTCCCCCTCGAAAAAAAAAAAAAAAAAAAAAAAAAGACGCCATAGATTACCGTTACCACCGCTTCTAAGAATTAAAAATATGTCAGGATAAAAAAATGCGTAACAAACACCCCGATTATTTGCTTCTGAAACCTTGCCCTTTTTTAAAACGGATTATATTTATTATTTTGTATGCGAAAAAGGGTTATTAATGTACCTATACATAATTTCGATCGCTAATGTACTAGGTGGAAATTAATGTGGAGGAGGATTTATTAACGTGCGGCCCTCCGGGAAATGCCGAGGGTTGCTTGCAAATTAATCATTTAAAGCCGCGTGCTTACCTCGAGGCTGTAACTGATTAATTTAGCCATTTGTTGGTTCCTTATAAAATGGTCTTTGATCTCGAATGTCACGCCAATTGGAATTTTATTTTATTCTGACTAGCTGTGCCCCAAGGCTTCATCCGCGTAATGTTTTATTTCTTTCGCAGATTTTTTTTCTTGAGTCATATGTATAATAATAATATATCCTCACGCCTTCCCACAAGGCTCCTCGAAGGGGTAGGCACTGGTAATATATGTATTAATCTAATAATATAATTCTGTGCCGAATTTCATCCAATTCCGTTCAGCTGTTCTAGCGTGATTGAATAACAAATGTCTTAACAAAATTTCGCACTTTAAATATTAAAAGGATAATTGTCATACGAGCATTTAAAGATAATCATTAGTATCTTATCATTAGCACCGTAAATATGATATGTGAAATAAGCTCTTTCGTAAGGCACTTCTTTCACCACAAAACGTTGTGAAATCTCATGTAAAACGAAGTCACGCCTATGGAAAAATCTATTCAATAACTTTGTTAGCTAATAAAATTCAAGAAGGGTGTGAAAAGATTCCTGCTGGGTCGGCAGCGCGTGAGTGATAACCCCCCTGGTGTTGCAAGCGTCCATAGGCGGCGGTAACCGCTTACCATCAGGCGGACCGCATGCTTGTTTGTCACCCATGTGGTGTAAAAAAAATACATGTGGACATTTATAGTGACCTTATTCAAGATCTCTATTTGTCGATTAATGACTTAATAAATAGTTCGTTCATTGCCATCCAGAAGAGTTGTCAAAAGACCATTTAATTACTGTTGACGTTTTTTCCGGGCTCTATTTCCAGTGGTTAACACTGTAATTAACAGTTTACATCCCGTGTGTTCCGGAAACGATAGTCCAGCACGCCTTTGTGGACAATATAATTACCTAAACAGTAAAACTACTTTTGATGTTGTAGACATCACCGTAGTGTATTAATAAAGTTACGATGATAGCGTATATACACGATTTTCTAGTATCTTAACACGTAATATAATAATAGACTAATACAATTTATGATTTCACTTAAAATTCTAATGTTAGCGTTCGAAATCGCTAGTAGTTCAAGAATAGAGAATGTGTAAAAAGGAAACAAATTCAACTCTTAATAGATAGAGAAACTATTTTCAATTAGAAGAATAGTTTAGTTAGAAGCGCAGAGAGCACGTAGCGTATCGTTATTATTCGTATATCGTATCGTATTAGCGTATCGTTACATAACGTAACGTAACGCACCGTAGCGAAACGTAAAGAAATATATTATATTAGAATAGTTTCGCCGTTTCACAATACAACCATTAATATTGAACTCCGGGCGAATATATACATGTATAAATAAATATTGATTTGGAAAAGTATTTCACCCAGACGTATAGCAAACAAATATACTCATATGCTGCTGAAGAATAACACAATAACGCCATTCGCTTAATTCACATTAAATAATCTTGTAGTAAATTCTATGCAAATGCTTAATAAGCCACTAGACTGCTCAGTCAGAGTTATATAACCATAAAGCTGATATAAACGGCATATTCCTCGAGATTCTGAGCGTGCTATTATAATGTTATTACTCAGTGACAATGAGTTGAAGACTGCTTGATATACCCACTAGATTGCCTCGTGGTTTCACTCGTGTTAAATTAGATTTATTTAACAGAGTTTCAGAATGTTTTCTCAAATAAGACATATCGTGTGTGTTAATCATTGTATTTAAACTTCCCACCGCTCAGTGTTTCATCTTGACGCTCTAACTTTTTATAATGTCTTGCCTATTATAAAAGAAACTTTAGTTTCTTTCCACTTATTTTTACATTAATCCAGCTAATAATTTATCTCTGTGATCGTTCTATAATAATATATCTCTATACTGGTAGTGCGTGATAGAGGTTTATAATATTATTTACAAAGAACAGTTGAAACTAACTACTTACAGATAAAATATTTGTCCCAAATCGGTATCCCGAGGCAACGTGCCAAGAAGACTAGCAGCATTGCCACGCTGGATATGCAATGCTGATTCTCTGAGCGAGATCTGTTCCAGCCCGTCTGTCACGAGAGGTCTCGACTAGACGGCGCGAGACCTCTTTAAAAAGATGGTGAGCCTCAGGACCCTAAGTCCCCAGAGTTTCAACCGCAAATGCAGCAAATATGTAACCTGACCCGAGACAGGCATACTTGCGGCGCTTGAGGCACTCCTGCTGAGCAGCAGCGGCGCCGGCCGCCACCGATGTGTCAGGAAGATGTGAGGGAGCCAGTGTATCGACACACGTAGCGTCCCACACCAAGGGCCGACCCATTCTCCATGGCATCAGAGACATACCGTCCGGCCTCCGGCCATCGCCGCCAGCGAGACCGACTGGTTCTAGCACAGCAGGCACGCCGGCGCTGACCAGAGCCCGGCGTATCAAGGTTATCTATACGAGAGCCGTGGTGGCCGAGTGGTTCGAGTAGTTGCATGCAACACAAAGATTGCAAAGAGTGTTCCAAAGAGGACACTACAAGATTAGTATGATTTGTATTGAATTTATCCAAAAAATATTATTCATCACGCCCAGTCCCTCGCGAGGTAAACAGAGAGAGTAAATCGCCAGTTCTCTCTAGACTTATAAACCTCTTTCCTCTTAAGTTATCTGCATAGAAAAATATTGCATATAGGTCTCTTTAACGTTTTTTATATATAAGAGAAAATACTGTTTCACGTAAAATAAATTTACGTACAAATTATTAAAATATTTTCGGACAAAAATAGCTTGCTTCGTTCAGTTTTATAATAGAACAGGTGTTTTAATAAGTTCTGTGTAGAGCTATGAAAAATCCAATATACCTTGAATTACTGCGCTCAGTACAGTGCAGCTGAGCTTTACAATTTTTTATTTTATTTTAATCAAATTTATTTGTGTTTACGTGACTTCACAACGGACGGAGAATGACGGTACAAGATATAACGGGACGAGAAAAATTGAATTGTTTTTTGTATGTGGTTTTCGTGCGGGTTGTCCATCTCATCATACTTGGTTTCACGGCCGGGTAAACACAGGGCTACACTGTTACTTGTGTTTACAAGTAGGTTTGTTTGGGTTATTTAGCCATCATGCATAAAACATAGAGCAGTTTACGGATAAAATGAGTCCAAGTCTTCTTCTTATCTTCTTCATCTTATATATATATATATATATATATATATATATATATATAAATAAATTGCCGGATATAATATAAATAAGAGGATACACAGTATACTCGTGTCTCTATAAATAACTCATTGATACGGGCTTAGAATGGACCTCGATATTTAAAAAGCATCTACACAGTATACACAAGCCCTTATAAATATAACGTGAAGGGTTATTGATGAATGATCCGGTGAACCGTGAGCAAATGGTCACAATACACATGCTATTGTTAGTCCGAACCCGAAGGTGTCCCGCCATATTAATTGATTAGGTCTGGACTGCTTAGTGCAGTGAACCATAATTAATGCAAAGATCGTTAGTTAGACATTCTATCCACTTAATAGCACGTGGGAGTTGCAGGAGCCTTGTGCAGTCATTTGTTCATCTCAGTTACTCATGAGCGATGAACGAGAATCGATCAGGCTAAGCTCTACGCTGTCCCCTGTCCTACGCTTTTAATTAATGAAAGCTGCTTCTAAGGCCTGAATATTTATGTGATATTCATTTGTTAAATGCTTTGTGTAGGGTTGATTGTCCTTGAAACTGAGTTACTAGACTGTCTGTCTGCCATTTAAGACGTGATGTCTGGTGATAATGAGTTGAAATTATGTTATGCGATGAGCGTTAATTACTTTGCTATATTTACGAATACTCAGTAATTCTTATTTACACATATATCAAAGAAGTTAAGCCCCTAGGTTACCACGTGTAAGTAGATATAAAATCACGTAACTTTGTAATATTGATAGTGTTATATTAGTCGTGACGTGCCGTTCGATTGCAATGCAAAGATTGCAAACTCAAACCTTGACTGTACCAATAAGCTATAAGCTACCTTAAAGCATAGTTTTGGCGTGAATGAGGGCGTGATTGTAAAAATGAAGAAAGGCATGTTACGTTGGTTTGGACACATAGAAAGGATGAGTGAAGAAAGATTGACGAAACAGATATACAAAGCAAAAGTGTGTGCAAGAAAAGGCAGAGGAAGGCCACGTTCCAACTACCTGGATCAAATAGATCGGACTCTCAAGGACGGGAACGTTAAGAGTACTCGAAACCAACGAGCATGTATGAAGAGACTGATGAATGTGGACGAAGCGAAAGAGGTATGTAAGTCTAGAGAGAGCTGGCGGTCTATACTCTCTGCCTACCCCGTTAGGGACCTGGCGTGATGATATGTTTGTATGTAAAGCATAGTAATTAATTGCACAACGAGCTTAACACTGAAGAAAGTATCAGAAGAAATTTAAACACGTGTTAATAGCCCGCTTGAGAAACAGCGAAGGATTCGCTATCTCTTACGTTAGCACCTAAATATAATTTCTAGGAGGAAATAGGGTGTCATTACACACCTGTTTGCGCTATTATATACTTTCAGGGGAAGATAATTAATTCGCCTCCAATAATTATAGATATTTGAAAGCAAACGTTAGAGCCCTAGTTTCGTTTTGCATAAGTCAAGTCAGGTGTTGGTTGCGTGTTCGTGTGGTACGTACATATTTGCATGTTGCGCTTGTAATAATAATAATTATTATTTATAATAATAATAATTAGTATAAAGTATTTGTCCCAAACGACTTAGTGGGTTATGTTACTCTGAAGTTGTGTTTTTATACGACTTATTATTGCAACAATTGCTCGGTATGTCTAATTACTATAATAATATTGTTTTATTTTATGTACAATCTAAAATCATAATTTGAGAAGATCTAGATCAGGGTTCTATAAGTTTTTCAAGTGTTTCAAGGGTCATTTTTTATCAAAGTGAAATTCATGTGTTCTGTTGTAGTGATACATGGTATTTGTTTTTTTTTGTTACTAAATTGACAAACAGGCAAGTCTTCCTGATGGTAAGCGGCTACCGTCGCATTGCAAACCCAGACATACACCCAATTACATTGGTATGTAGAATACAGAAATGTATTTTTCACATCCTCTGTCATCCTTCGGGGGTCCATAAAGAGCCTCGAAAGTAGGTCAGAATTGAAATATGACGGCATATAAAGATCTGTCGTCTGATAAAATTAAATAATAATATTTATTTATTTACTATACTTTATATTAAGGAGCTTATTATAGGCTTGCCTCTTACACATCCTGTCAATAACTATTCATTGGTCGAACCAACGTTTCTTATTCACGAGAAATTGATGTCGCTTATATTGAATCTCTTTCCGAATCCAATACTGTTTGGGAAAAGCAATACTCGTTTTACAGACTAAGATTTTATGTGAAAATTTCGTTCAAATACAATCCATCCCGACTATGAATAAAAAGACCCACATATTTAAACTTTGCTGGTATCAAAGCCAACGCTTACATTGTAGAACAATAACTTGCCCATTATTACAAAGAAGTTGTGATTATTTCTACTTCCAAGGTGGCATAGTTCGATTGATAATTGGTAAACTTTATTCGGGTAAAATATTTGTATTTGAGTTTTTCCGTTCATGCTGTGTAACGTGATATCAATGTATGCATATTGAAATAAATTATATAAATATACCTACATACAAACATATCAATCAGCACACCAATTCTATCAAAGCATAGGGTAGGAAGCAGGTACTCTGTGAGTCACTCTACAGACTTCTTTCGCTTCATCCACATTCTTAATTCAACCAAATGTACGTAGTAGTTTTGTAACAAATTTTTAGAATGGATCTGTACAAGGTTAGACATTAGTTGACATTAACTTTTTAACTGGTATGAAAATGCGATCATGTGTATGTTTGTTAGGTTATGTTTTATTTTTTTTCCCGATCATCGTGAAACATTTCATACAATGTGGTAGGACCTTTTCAGAATAGTTTAAAGCATTTTGTTTCTTTATTTACAATAACAACAATTAATAATATTTACAAAGAACAGTTGAAACTAACTACTTACAGATAAAATATTTGTCCCAAAATATTAATATATTTTGTCTCGTGACAGGAGGGCTGGAACATATCTCGCTCAGAGAATCAGCATTGCTATCCAGCGTTGCAATGCTGCTAGTCTTCTTGGCACGTTGCCTCGGGATACCGATTTGGGACAAATATTTTATCTGTTTAAAGCATTAAATGATAAACGCGTATAACATAAACGCGAGTAATGACGTTTAAGCTAGTATATAATATCCGTGGAGGAAGGAGTAGTGGTAGTCGAATGATTCATGTAATGTCGGATGGGCCGTATGCTTGTTTGCCACTCTTGATGTAATAAAAAAAAAATTGCTTGCAGCCCAAGAGTGCAATCTAGAATCCCGACTTTATCAATGAGTTTTTCTAAACTTAGCAGAGCGCTAGCTTTACGGTGGAGGAAGACATCGAGAGGAAACCTGCATATGTTTGAGAAGAAATTCAAAGACGTATGTATAATCGTGCTTCAGAAACGGCGATGGACTCGCCGCCTATTACGTTGGCAACTTAAATATATCTTCCGCGAAAAGTGTGTGTGTAGGAACTTCTTACACACCTCTGCCTACCTTTGTGGGAAAGCGTGAAGATATATGAAGATTATATAATATCGTTAGCTTATATTTACAATAAACAAAACAATGAGAGCACTACAATTAAAGTTCTATACAAGGAACAATGCGCCATTGTTCCCATCACTTGTAGAATGGAAAGGAATAATTTATTCGATTTAACTTGAAGTTTGTATGGAAATGAATGTTACTGATCGCCTCCCCATCAATGACACGGCATAAATAAAAATACCTTGTTATATAGAAATATTTATAGAGGACCCAAAAGCTCGTTTTAACCCTTATCTTTACGGTATAAATAAAGTTGCCCAAACCATTCCTTATAGACTTACCCCCAAACTCTTCAAACCGTTGAAGCGTATCCGAAATCTTTGTAGCAAACATATCGTTGTAGAGTTTTACAATCCTTTCTCACCACGAGAACACTTGGGATTTATTTGAAGAACAGGGGTGGTAAGTAGGCATATGGTCTGAAAAGGCGCCTACCCCCTAGACAAACGCCCATTCGGTTCACCTAACACTATTGCCATACGACCTACATCTGAAAGGCTGAGCGTGAACAGTGCGATCTGATGACCTATTGATAGTACTAAGGCATGAACGATAGGCACCAGGTGCATGTCGCCGACCGTATGATAAGTGGAGTTGATGTCCTAGCTGCATTAGGAACGAACGAGTTCTCTCTTCTGCCAGTCAGCCATTCGATGTGGAACGGTGGAAACCGTACTAACCGCAAGAATTCAACACTATCCAGAAGCAGTGCGGTTTGGCTGCGATCGTCTATAAGGTGAAGTTTTCAATCAATAATAGCTTCATTTATTTTACTGTAAGCGCAATAGATATGGTTATATATATTTAGATCGCGTTATCGTAGTGTTTTGTTTTGTTTCATTCGTAGCCATGGAACTTGATCGTGGCCTTTGGTCTCGCCATTGTTCGGTTCAGTAGGTAAGTTCTCGAAACTCACGTTACGATGAACAACAAAAAAAATGTATAATTACGTTTTTTAAACTTCTGTGAATACAGGCTTTTAATAAAGTAAAGATAATTTTGGACTGCGGCTTTTCCAGTGAATTACATTTTAGGTAATTTCGAAAAAGTGTTGGTAATTAGTTCAGCATCACGAACGAGTCCGTTAATTACTCTAGACTAGTCCAGCTCCAGACTAATTAATTGTCGCACTTTTTATTCTTACTTTTAGTCGGCACGTTCATTAGCACGATGTTTTCGTGTTACATTGTCTGGCGTTTTTATTTGCTCCCTGGTAATATCCATCGTGGCATTCGTGTCGCGGACTCGTTAATGCTAAATGATCGCACTTTTTAAACATGCAGTTTAAAAGGTGCACTAACACAAAAGTATTAAGTACTACATGCAGCTTGTCTGAACTGTTGTTATATTTCGTACCAATATTGTATATTTTCACAGGGGTTCCCGAAGGAGTAGAAAGAGGTTAAGAAACGTATGCACATTTCAAATCAATGGTTTCCTTTTTTTGTAAAGCTATGTTAATCTAAAACCTTTACTACATATCTATCGATCGATATACCTTTACGTATATATGTAGCTGTTGAGACTACAATGATAAAAATTTGGGGCTTATTATTGTTTGGATATAATAATTATTTATATAATCTGGTAATTATTTACCAAATAGATCGGACACTCATGGATATAAAGAGTACTCGAAGCCAGGGAGCAAGTATGAAGAAATTTATGAATGTAGATGAAGCCACGAAGTTCCACGACGAATCAAATAAGGAAGTTAATTAATTGGTTCGTTTACACACACTAGTCACTGCTAGTCTAGCACAATCCGTTCGCAGATTAACGTTGACTCTGCTAATTGTAGAATATTGTAGTTTGGGTTTAATTAGTCCTAACTAGTGCTAACTAGGAGAAAGTTCGATCAGATTAAGAACATAAAGGTCCACATGTATCTAATGCCTATTATTTTACAAAAATAAACCTGTATAATTCTTGAAATTTATACAAAGATATTAATCATCACATTTTTAAATCACGTGGGAATTCATTTTGTTTTTAAGAAAAAACAATCACAATTTACGAGACAATATTGTTGGGATTCGAAATGAACTATTTGAGGAATTCGACATTATACGAATTTAATATTCTGTGCGAAAAAGGTTGAAGTTTTCGGCTTATTGTTCCATATCGATCTTTCGATACCATTCCATTGATTATTTTACTAGAATATTACGCAAAATATGAGTAACATTACTTGCACTGTGAGGCATCCCGCACACGGTTAGGAAAATATTCTAAGGCATTATGTGAAGTTGTCCTGAGCGAAGGCGTCAGACTCCGAAGCATATTGCAGGCAAAATGTATGTATGTAAAAAAAAAGCCGTGGAGGCCGAGTGGTTCGCGCAGTTGCCCTCATAACAAAGATCGCAAGTTCGAATCCCAACTGTACTAATGAGTTTTTCTGAACTGAAGTACAGTGATTAGTCACACCACGAGCTTTACGGTGAAGGAAAACATCGAGAGGAAACCTGCATACATCTAAGAAGAAATTCAAAGGCGTATGTATAGTCGTGCTTGAGTAACTCGCCATCTGTCACGTTGGCACCTAATATACCTCTGGCGGAAAGTGGGTGTGTGGGTATTACCTATACACCTCTGCCTACCCCTTCGGGGACCCTTGTGGGAAGGCGTGAGGATGTAAAGTACCAAACAAATTTACGCTGGAGGAAATCTGCCTCAGTAAATCTGTCTGGAGAATGCAATGACAATGCCGAGTCATTTAGTATGCTCCCACAGTTTGCTGAGCTGAGTGCTCGTACTATATTATTTATAGTTATTAAATATAACATCGAATATATCGTTGCTCTTATATCAAATCAACACATCAAAACCAGGCATAACATCGTACCACTATCCAAAAACTCAACCTCAACGATATACACACCTTTTAAGATTTCTGTAGATAATCTATTTATTTTGGCAATGAAAAGGTCCCATTTCTAGTGTTTTTATGTAGATATAATTCTTAAATGTCAAGACATTGTAGTCAGTATCGACATAATCTGAGTTGATCTGACTAGGAACTTATATTTAGATATTTTTAGTACATAGATGCCTTTGAAGAGTTCCGGTCGCATTGCACCAGGCACGAAATTCAGGAACAGGAAGTCTTATTCGGGCACTTTACATGCTATAAAAATGCAACGGATAAAGTTTTATAGCAATGATTCAGTTTTATGTAATTTTAAAGCTGTGGCTGCCGAGTGCAACGAGTAGACGCCTGCAACATCAATATTGCAAGTTCGTATCCTGACTGTATCAATGAGTCTGGACTTAAATACAGTGTTTAGTCACACCAAGAGACAGCAGAACACAACGAGAGGATACTTGCATACGTTTAAGAAGAAATTCAAAGACGAATATGTTATCGTGCTTGAGAGACGGCGATAGACTTGCCATCTGTCACGTTGGCACCTAGATTATCTCTGACGAAAAGAGGGTGTGTAGTGAGAGTGTGTAACACACATTCCTACTCGCCCTTTCGGGAAGCCTTCTAGGAAGGCTTACATAGAAATATAATTTATTGGGGTCATGTTATAAATATGACGGTTATGTTTTGTGTATACCACTAGGGTGGCTAACACGCGCGCGGCCCGCCTAATAGTAAGCGGTTACTACCGTGTAAGTACTTTTGCAACGCTATGAACAGAAAAATTAGATTATTGCGTGGATTGTTGGCGTATAAAAAATATATGCTTCAAGTGATGACGTAGGCGAACAGCTGTGTAAGGTAGAGTTGGTTCTGCGAATATAAGAAAGAGAGGTAGGGCATAGCGGGTTTCCCGTTCGAATTCGGAGCTGCCCGACTGGGGCAGGACCTCCACCTTACAGAAGTCCGTAGCCAAATAACACAATTTTTTGTGTTGTGTTCCTACGCGGTGAATAAGGTTTCCAGTAATGAGCTCCTTGGGGAGGGGGGAGGATTGTTACATTGTGTTGGAAGCAGAGGGATTAAACCCATTATGCTGCCAACACACTATAACTCTCCGAACACAAAGTGGCAACGCGCAAGTAATACTTCGGTATCGTGAGCGTAAATAGGCTACGGTAACCGTTTGCCATCAGGTGGGCCGTATGCTTGTTTGCCACTCTTGTTGTATAAAAAAAAAAAAAAAAAAAAAAAAATATCAATTCTGAATGGCATGTCAATTCAATTTGCAAGTTTGCTCTTCAATTCGTCTTCCGCAATTCTTATTCATATTGTTATCTAATGGTTCAACCTGTTTTAAAGGTATCATTATCTATTACAAAGTATATACACAGGTACAGTGAAGCGAAGCTTTGTTGGCATTGTTTGATTATTGTTCCTTCACGGATGGGTTACTAGATTCAAATTAAATTTGCATAGGAAACAACTGCTGAAGAGGCACTTTAACGTAAATATTGTGTTTATGCAAAGTACGGATAAAATGTTCGTACAAAATGATTTTGCGAAACAATACCTATTTACTTTATTCGTCAGAAGAGCAGAACAGTAAGAAACTTTTTGGATCAGTATACAATATATTTTAATCAAATTGGGATAAAAGATGCAGTGTATTTATTGGTGACTGTATATACATAACTAGCTGTCCTGCCCAGCTTCGTTTGGGTGAAAAATTTATTACCTATTTGGATCCAAGTGTATTTCAGACCATCCAGGAACCCACTCAAATATACCCACAAATTTCATCCAAATCGTTTCAGTTGTTAAGAAGAAATTAGGTGACAAACATACTTAGAAGAATTATATATATTAAGATGTACGAGTAGGTCGCGGGTTCGATTTCCGCTGAGAGCAGATATTTGTGAGACGAACACTAGAACTGTCCAAAGGTAATTAGTTATACATCTCACTATAAACGATAGTAGCTCCATTAAGGCGTTGAATGATATACGGTTAGCTTTTCATGAGCTTTTAACGTCGGTTCAACTTAAAATATAAGGACACCAGCGCATATATACTTGTATATGTTCTATAGGTTTATGATTCGTAACGTCAGAATGTAGAGCGCTCTAACCGGTATGTAAATATAACTAAATAATGCATACAATTTTATTAGGCTACGTAGTGTACACTCGCCTGTGATATCGTACCGCTACCGTTGCAAAACTCATGTTTTTGACAGCCGCGAATATACATACTTAAGCTAGCTACATAAATATTTCTATAATTTCCATCAATTCAATGGCGTATGTATAGTCGTGCTTGAGTACGGTAAGTACATGAATAAGTGTTCACACGGCTATATTGGACAATACTAACGATTTCTTCTCTTGATCGATCACGATCTCGATACTTCATGCAATTTCCTAATAGTAATTAGCAATGAACATGAAAGCCGAATAAACGCAGTTGAGATGAGAGCGTTAAGAAGTATGATAAAAGTTAAACTGACAGGATAAGAAATAGTGAGATAAGAAAACGTTGTGGTCTGAAAGAAGATGTAGTGACAAAAATTGAGAAAGATATGCTGAGATGGTTTGGCCATGTCGAGAGAATGAATGAAGAACGATTGACGAAAAAAGTGGATAAGGCGAGTGTGAATGAAAGTGTTGGAAGGGGGAGACCTAGGCGGACGTTTCTAGATCGAATTACGTCTTGAAAAAGGCCAGGTCAAGAGTACCCTAAACCGAAGAGCATGTATGAAGAGAATAATGAAAGTTGACGAAGCGAAAGAAGTATGTAAGGACCGTAGCAAGTGGAAAGAAGTGGTCTCTGCCGACCCCTTCCCGACCGACGGGAAAGAGGTGTGATTATATGTATGTATGTATGTATGGATGTAATTAGCAATGATTTATCACACCATGAGCTTTGAGATGAAGGAACTTAATAAGAAGGAATGTATTTCTATATAAATTCTAAGGCGTATATATGGTCGAGTTTGGTAGACGGACCATTTTTCATGTTAATACCTAAAGATCTATATTTAAAAATTATAATTAAACATGCCTTCATAATTGCCGTAGAGTGACAGTTACCGCTTACATTACTCTTTGGTCGTATATGCTAGCTGGTTTCGAGTACCAACAGTACTTACTCGTTATACGTTCCCAACTGTATTGTTATAGTTAACCTCACTTATTTTGACACCTGGCCTGAAACTGTTAAAAGTGCATGACATATTCCGACACAAAAATGCCTCATGCTAGGACTGGGAAACGGAAAAGCTTGAAAATGCATTGTGGTGTGAGAAACTTAACCTTTTCATGGCTTCGTGTTAATTCAAAAAGCAACCGAAGCTTCTGAAATTCATACATTCGTGCTGAATTTCATAGCTGTGGGTGGTTTTACCATTTTAAGGTTTGCAATTTTTTTATTTCAAATGTCTTTCACCTGACGTGGAGCTGGGGCATAGTAAATACCGATTTTTAGCTTCGTGCCTTCCCAACGGGTCACCGGAAGCGGACAGGCAATGGTGCTATAAAGCCTACCTGTCATTAGTGAAACAACATTGCTTTCAAGCATTGCAAAGAAGGTTTTAAACTTAGTCTCTCTTTCTACCCGTAGAGATTTCGACATGATGAAATGTGAAACCAAACAAAAGTTTTGTCATGTACAAAAATATTTTGTAAGTGATTTATTTATAGATCATACATTATATTGCCATGTTTAATCTTGTCAATTATTGAAGCTTTATAGAGATTACCTTGAAAGTATTTTCGCAGCTGTCAAGTGTTTTGCATGCATGGATGTGTTTGTTTGGAAATGATGCCAATAAAATGAATAGAAAATCACAGACGTAGACGTCAGTTTGCCGAACTTAGGTCTGGAAAGTTATCTACAAGTTTGATGAGTTAATACTCAGAATGGGATCAAAGTTGGTTTGTGTGAGTTTATAGAAGTTTGCTTACATTTACCTGCTCGACGGATCCATACTGGCGCCTGGAGAACACGCCTCGTCTGGAGATCAGCTCACTCGCCGAAGAGCTGTGAACAAATATATAGCATTATATTGATGTGTAGATAAAATTCAACAAAAAATACTGACTCATTTCACTACTTGAAAACTCCTTCTGACGGAGTAACTTGGAAGCGCTTAAGACTAATTAGCCACCCTACTAGCTAGGTATTAACATTATACATGTGACAGTTGGTGAGGATGTTTGCTCCTTTATTACGCAAAAACTTCTCAATGGAAAGAGATGAAATTTGACTCAGAGACAGATCATTAACACATATAATGTTTTATCCGAGAAAGAAAGCAACCTATGAATCAAATATTACGCCATTGAAACCTTAATGCACAACTTGTTAGCCATATCCTTAGTTACAAATGAGGTAGACAAAATAGCATCTGCTGTTAAAAAAAAGTGGCTGGAAGGTCCACTGTACAGAGATTCGAAACAAAAAACACTGCTTTCCGGTTGTGTTTCAGTGGCGAATTACGTGTTCCGACGCAGGAGGACTAAAAAAACAATTTACTTAAAAGAATTTAAGTTATGTTTAGAGCCGACCCTTTATACAGTATAGAATACCTATAAGTATACATTGTGTACAAAATGTACCTATGTCTTGAAACGGTGGGTATAGTTAATTATAAGCTGGATTACTCAAACTTGAAACTCAAAAAAATTTGAACTGGAAAAAGTATAGTGATTTAGCCCCCCACGAGCTTTGCAGCAAAGGAAAACGTAGTAGTAAGTTTGATAAGAAATTATATGTAGTCGTAACTGAGAGATGGCAACAGGCTCGTCATTTCGCGTTGACACCTAAATGTTCGGGAGAAAAAAAGGTGTTGCACGATATATGATAAGATTTCATATTGGAACATCAAAGTCAACTGTCACCTTTCTATATAGGGACAGGATATTAAAGTTCCAGGTGACGATAGAGGTTGCCTGGTCAGTTTCCGGTAAGCAATTATTCCCAATCTGCTCTATCTTACATTTAACTTGTGCCAATTTCGTCCTCCTGGCATCTCAAAGGTCAATGTAACGTACTGAAAAGGTCAATGTAATGTCAATGTACTGAACTAGCTTGGGTTGTGTTTATTGAAATTTGAATTTTACAGACACGTGTACGGAATAGTAATATAGACTACTGAAATTAATGATTGCCTGCTTTTGCGGAATCAACGCGTGTTATACTACATATTTTAAATGCTTGTCAACAGCGGCCTTTAGATCCAGTCGTTTAGATCAGACTGCCTTGTTAATTTTAAAATTTCATAACGTTTCATAGACAATGCGCTTATAAATGTAGCCCAACGATGATTGGATTGGTCGATCGACGATCATTGTGGTGGGTCGTGGCTATTTTACTTAAAATATCATTCAACTGTCACGCAGGCTTCGCTAGAGCACTTTTAGTCTCAGCTACCTTTGTTTGCAGGTCTGAATAATGATACTATACTAAGGTACAAATACTCGTGTTTATCACACAGATATCTGACCTCAGTAGGACGAAACGACATCTACCTTTTCGCAGTAAATTTTGAACTGTGTGTGAATGATTCGTTTAGTTTTCAGTCAACTAAAACTGTCAAGTTAGGCGTTCCATTGTTAAATATTGATAAAATGTAGTAAGTGGATACATTCTATTAAAATAAAAAAGGTTCATGCTCCATATACCACGCTAATAATAGTAGGTTTGGCCCTTTGCGATCTACAAAGAGGTTGATATATTATTTCATATTGTACAGATGTTTGAAATACAACGCTTTTCACAAAGGCCTACTCCTAGGGGTGAATAGAATCTTTCTTATGTAAAAAGACGGTGTTGTTACCTGTAGGGTAGATAAATATAATTTTATTTATACAATTCTTTATTTGAATGTATGTTGTTACTATTTCTTTTTGTGGTTATCAATAATAGTTGCATTACCTTTTGGTCTTGACAATAATTGTAACAAAGTATTTACGTCACGGTTCTGCAGTTTTTTTTTAGTAATATTATGTTTAGTTATATACATATATATAACATTATTATGTGGTTGTGTGGCTACCCATCCGACTTCGCCGGAATACTCATATCCTATCACTTCTTTACAAAACTTTGTTTGATCCTAGAGCCCCCCGATATCTTCAGGAACGCTTTGAATTTCTTTTTTCCAACCTGCACCTACTCCGTAAAACCAGAGAATTTGTCCTTAAAACTCCTACCTTCACCTCTTCTTCCTATTCCAAGTCTTTCACTGCGCAAGCTGTCCGTCTTTGGAACTCGTTGCCCCAGAACATCAGGCTTGCACAGACATTAATCTCCTTCAAAAAGCTTTTATTTGAACACTATTTCTCTTTTTAACTTGTTTATATATATATATGTATACATGTATATATTATTGTGTGTATGTTATATAAGTATATGTTTCGTATTTATTTATGTAGAATGCCTATTATTTATATATTATAATAATTGATTATATTTCATCCTCTCAACTGTCACACCTACCTTTTCTTTCTCTGTTTCTTATCTCTCTCTACACTTGGGTTGCCTGGTAGAAATCGCTTTTGCGATAAGGCCGCCTATTGTGCCTACTATATGTTTTTCTTTGTCATTTCTGTTTGTTTTTGTAAATGTGTGTGTTTGTACAATAAAGGATATATTATTATTATTAATTAAATAACGTAGCATAAATCAATACTTATTCAGCAAAATATATATCTTCAGCCTTCCCAAAAGGCTCCCTGAAGGGGGTAGGCACAGGTTCACGGCAGTACCAAAACACCCCCTTTCCACCAGAGACATATTTTAGGTGCTAGCTTGACAGATGGCGAGTCCATCGCCCTTACTCAAGCACGACTAGATATACATACGCCTTTGAATTTCTTCTCTAACGTATGCAGGTTTCCTCATGTTTTCTTTCACCGTAAAGCTCGTGGTGTGACTAATCACTGCATTTAAGTTCAGAAAATCTAATTGGTACAGTCGAGATTCAAACTTGCAATCTTTGTGTTGCAGGCAACTACTCGAACCAGTCTGCTATCACGACATTTTTAAACGAAATTTCCTCTATGTGAGAAAATGAGTTTTCTTAATGGTAAATCGGCTACCCCCTGTGCGATTGCAACACTATAGGTTTTGTCGGTAGTTTTGTACGAATTCGCGTTCCTAAATTTGAACCCACATTTAAGCTATCCCAATTAAGTAGGTAATAGAGTTAGCACGCCTACATGTTGAGATAGCGAATGTAGATGCAATGTAATTTGATTGAAAGGTGTCCCGAAATAGGCATGTTCGCCTGGGTCGTTAAAGGCGTGCTCATTCGGGATTGACGCAGGATTTAAAGTTTATTGAGTTATTTTACAGAGTGATTTTCTTTATCTTACAATTTGAGATTGTTCGCCGATAGAGACGTTAAATTGAGAAATACAATCGCTAAAGAAAAATTAATCGGAATTATTCTTTTGATCTGCGCAAAATAATAAATATAAATGTATTCTGAATTTGGCTGAATTTCAATCATAATAAGATACATTTTACGGCGTAGTTTTTATCTCTGGAACAGCAAAATCTGCTCTTTCGAATTAAAATTTGTGTAATACAATATATACATATAATAGAGCCGTGGTGGCCGAGTGGTTCGAGCAGTTGCCTGCGACGCAAAGGTCGCAAGTTCGAATCCCGACTGTACCAATGAGTTTTGCTGAACTTAAGTACAGTGATTAGTCACACCACGAGCTTTACGGTGTAGGAAAACATCGAGAGGAAACCTGCATACGTCTGAGAAGAAATTCAAAGGCGTATGTATAGTCGTGCTTGAGTAACGGCGATGGACTCGCCACGTTGTCGACGATCTGTCACGTTGGCACCTAATATACCTCTGGCGGAAAGTGGGTGTGTGGGTATTACCTATACACCTCTGCCTACCCCTTCGGGGACCCTTGTGGGAAGGCGTGAGGATATATATATACATATAATAGTTCACTATTATACGTAATATATAGTTAAATAATATTTTCTTACTTTGTTAATCAATTCTGGACTAGATTCGACTCAATGAGGCTCAATCACTTAAAATTTGACTGAAGTATTCCATATAACCTTTATTCCTATAAAGGTTATATGGAATATATCCTATATAAGTTTTTATGGTTTCTATTTTAAAGTAGAGCGCCAGTTCTATGCTCTCTGCTTACTTAGTGAGAGACAACGCGAGTTGATGTATATTTCTGAGTAAATAATGATTTATACCTCTAATAAAACTTCACGCAGTCATCTGCAAAACAAAGTTTACTAGTTTTTGACTGAAATTTATCAACTTAAGTTTTTTTAGTTTTTTTTTAGCTTTATGATGAATAAAAACATCAAGAGGAAACCTGCAGTTTGTTTTAGAATAAATCTGTCACATTGGCACTAAAATTATAGCTCCAGCGAAAAGTGGGTGTGTAGGTTACCTATTTCCCCTATTTAAGTGGATAAAAGGGACTGATTCGAGATTCGCTTGATAAACTCTTTATACCCAAGTCGCAGAGCTCTGCGGTTTTCCAATTGTTTTGTTTTCATCAAGATCACAAACTAAGATGTTGGTAAAATTTCCAATAATTTGGAGAGGATTGGTCTCGGGGACCCTCCAGGGAGGGGCTATTGAAATATCGCTTACGTCAGGCTTCGCTTGGGACAAATGGCACTCAGCACTACTCAAATTCAATATGGAAGCCGATCTTGAGTCAAGACGCCAACCGCTAAGTTAGAAGAGAGCTGTACAAAGAACTCTATTTCGCACCTTTTGCCCAGGGATGTAATTAATCGCAACTATCTGGGTAAATGATCAAATATATTTAATCAGTTATTTCAAGACTTGCAGTATTCACATTTAATACAGGTTGTTGTCTTGTTTTAAATGGGGTATTTATAGAATAAAATAACAAAGGATATAGCGCCAAGAATGGAAAAAAAAAAAAAAAAAAAAAAAAATTTGAAGCTAGATCCGAGGAAACATCGTTCGACGAGAGAACGAGTAATGAGAAGGAAGCAGTTTTCTTAATATATAGAATGTTATGCACAGGAAAAATTCGATCTCGAGGCGGGATTTATATTTCCCCCGGAGATATATTTAGGAGGCGACGTGACAGATTGTGAGCTTGTCGCCGTCTTTCAGCAATAACCATACGAACATATTTGAATGTCATGTCAAGCATATAGGGTTTGAATCTGCAATAATGAGTTTTCTCGTGACTATTTAAAATTATCAGCTACCGCGGTTCCATAATTTAAAATGTTCATTAATTAAGTAAATATAATATATCATCACCCCTTCTCACTAAGGTCCCCGAAAGGGTAGGCATAGGTGTATAGTTAATACCCTCTCACCCACTTTCCTCCAGAGATATATTTTTAGGTGCTAGCGTGATAGATGACGAGTTCATTGCCGTTGAACTCAAGAACGGCTAAACATACTTTGAATTTCTTCTCAAACATATGCAGGTTTCCTCTCGATATGTTTACTTTCACCGTAAAGCTCGTGATGTGACTAATCACTGTACTTAAGTTCAGAAAAACTCATTGGTACAGTCGGGATTCGAACGTGCAATCTTTTCGTGCAGGCAACTACACGAATCATTCGGTCACCACGGATCGTATTAATTAATACGAGCAGTCGAAGTACATATCGAATATCGAAGTAGATATCTACCTTTTGAGATATGGCTTCATTGTTTCTGTGGACCCAGTGAGAACCCCAGCGGTATATTATTGTGTATGTTAGTATAATAACAACGTTGTACATCGTCCTATGCTTATGTAGATATATAAATGGCGTATCAATGTCGTGAATGTGTCGCATAGGACGTTTACATTGACATTTTACTGGCGTAAGCACGCTCCGCAAAGCAGAAACATGACTGAAGTGGCGAACATTGATTTCTAATAGACTTTCCATGTCACTCTTCATTGCAATTTAAATGCTTAAGCGTGTTAGGATTTATCGATATGTTATTGTACGAATAGAAATCATAAAGTAATAACCTTGGTGTGAGCAGTTGTATATATTTTCGTAGTCTAGAGAGCTGTTTACCACTAAGGTGCAAACAAGCTAGATCTGTCTGATGGTAAGCGGTTATCCTTTACCTTTATTATCTTTTACCTTTTCTTACAGAAAAGTTATCACGATGTCTTAAAATGTTCGGTAATTATTATCATTAGTTAAAAATTTTACTCAAATTATAACTTAATACCTACTTATTTAGTTTAGTTACGTAGTTGTATTCAATATTATTTGAGTTTCATAAAACTGTTAATATAACAAAGCATACATATTATCACGCTGAGTCCTTAACGGGATTGGCGGTACATAACATTATTAAATAATTCATATTACGTATGGGTTTGTAGTTACTATAAACATCTACCTGCCTCTTTGGAGACCCTTGTAGAAGACATATCCATAGGTTTCGTTTTTACTCTGAGATAGGTATTTAGATTTAATGTTTTCAATGTATATTGAAGATAGCTGACGTCTTCGCAAAGACGTTATCATGAACAGAAAATCATTTTCCACTGTCAGCGCATTTCACTCTCAACACACCCCCTGTCTTGACAAATGGTTAACGAAAAAACCCGGAAGAAAATTAGCTTGATCTTCATTCAATTAAGACGGTCTTACAGTTTGGAAAACCAATTATCGCTTTTCATTTAGCCGAAACCCGTACCGTGACCTTGCAAAGCGGGTGGAATTGGGAATTCTTCAATACAACTTTCTTTGCTTAACTGACTACGAAACGTAGTATAGCCAGAGTGTTGCATTATTGAAACTGAATCAAGAATATCTGGGATATGTGACAATTAACTTGCTCAGTGGCTAAGCTGGCCTGCTGACTTCACTCACAGAAGCACTTAATATATATGATTTGTTTTATCTGTCACGACTATACATATGCATTTGAATTTCTTCTCTAACGTCTTCAATTTTCCTCTCGATGTTTTCCTTCACCGTAAAGCTCGTGGTGTGACTAATCACTGTACTTAAGTTCAGAAAAACTCATTGGTACAGTCGAGTCATTGGTAATTCTAACTTGCAATCTTTGTATAATATTGCTACCACGTCTTTTGTATTTTTATAGATATAATTGTAAAATACAATACTTAAAATGAACTAATGAGCCGTGGTGGCCGAGTGGTTCGAGCAGTTGCCTGCGACGCAAAGGTCGCAAGTTCGAACCCCGACTGTATCAATGAGTTTTTCTGAACTTAAGTACAGTGATTAGTCACACCACGAGCTTTACGGTGAAGGAAAACATCGACAAGAAACCTGCATACGCCAGAGAAGAAATTCAAAGGCGTATGTATAGTTGTGCTTGAGTAACGGCGATGGACTCGCCATCTGTCACGTTGGCACCTAATATACCTCTGGCGGAAAGTGGGTGTGTGGGTATTACCTATACACCTCTGCCTACCCCTTCGGGGACCCTTGTGGGAAGGCGTGAGGATATATTATTATTATTATTATTACAATACTTAAAGATTTCGATTATAACTATAATCGATACTAATATTATAAAGAGGAAAGATTTGTATGTAAGTATGTTCGTATTAAATAGGCTCGGAAACTACTGGACCGATTTAAAAAAAACTTTCACCATTGGGAAGTTACATTAACCCTGACATAGGCTATATGTTCTTTTATAAAAAAAAATGTCCACTCGTGTGAAGCCGGGACGGACCGCTAGTCTTTATGTATAGCTATATATATATTACTTATATGCGTGTGAATGTCACTGAACTCCTTTCTAAACGGCTGGACCGATTTTAATTAAATTTTCTGTCTTCAGTTGGATTCGAGAATAGTTTAGATTCACCGGACCGGATAGGTGGCGCGCAGGATTTTTCACCCGAGCTAAGTTGGGCTGGACAACTAGTATGTATATGTTTCTTAAGTGTTATGTTGTTGAGAGCAGCAGTACCGTCTTAATTCAAACAGTACTATTGCAAAAGATCTGTTTTTAGTTCCTTTTTTTTATTGAAGAGTAAACATTGATTGCGGCTAGTAGCAGCTCTTCCTACTCATTATATGTGAAAGCTCAAACACGGCTCATATTGAGTTTTTTTTTGTATTGTCTCTCGTAGCGTAAGTTACGGTAACTTTTGCTACTTAACCGGTCCATGGCGATACCAAGGCCTCCAGCCAGGTCATATTAAGAAGACTAACGGCTAATATATGTAAATACTACACGTGCGCTGACGTTTAATAATGCTGGTGTAGCCTCCTACCCTCAAGATGGTAGAAGTAGTAGTTAACACGCAATCCGTTGAATTAATTATGAAGCGAGTCCGCAGAGCCACGAGTGAAAGGACCACTCTGTTGGCATTTAACTAAATTTCATCACGCTTTGTAGTATTGAAATTTATCGAATCCTCAAAGGATATTTTTCATAATGGGGCTTGTTGACTTGTCAAAGGTTGTGAGCTATTAACTCAATGATTAGCAAGCTAAGGTAATTTAGGGAAAGGATCAATCGAGATCATTTAATGAGGGCAACGAGAGAACAACGTATTTGTCGTTAAGGGAATATGTAGGCTTAAACTTTGCCGAACAAAGATGAACGATGGGAACTATACACATACATACATATATAGGCATATAATATATGATATTCGTATCTTCTTTTTATATATACAGGTAACCGAGGGCGACACAAACAAATTTAGATTTTTTATATGTGAATTAACATGGATCCCGAGATGGTGTAGATCGAAAATAGGGCCCGATTTTTTCACTCAAGCGAAACTCAGCGGGACAAATACTTTATAAATAAAAACTTATTAGGATATCCGCCACTAAACTACCTACATTTATACAATTTTTTCTCGCAAATATCGGCCTCGGGCATCCAATCCGCTACCCTAAGTTTGGCAGTCAAGAGCTCTGACCGTCCGGCCGTCGTTATGAGGGCACAACTACGAGTAACTATTTATTCTTTTCAAAGCTTCGTAACTAACCCAAGACCGCGTGGTCAATTTAAACCTCGACCTCAAGACGGGTGTCTTGAGGTCACTAGAGTGAAACTTATTGATGTTTCACAGGTGAAAGTAAGCTTGCTTGTACAAAATATGGAACCTTGGACACTAATAACCGAGTAGGTATTATACTTGTCGCCGGTATGGAGTCCAAAGGTTAGAATAATTTGTTGATCGACTACAATTGTACATTAGGCCTAAATTGGAATATATATTTCAATTGTACGAATGAAATAATGTATGGTGATCGAAATCAATATAAATAAGAAAGGCTGTTCGTTACTAAAGAACAGATGATACAGTTACCTGAAAAATTGGAAACATCGGGGAAAGCGGAAAGTTCTTGTTCCCCTGGAATTTTGTGAGCTCGAGACCGCCCTCGATTCAAAGGATGAATTATGCATATTTTTTTATTCACTATGCTCCCGGAGTGAAATCAATTCAATTAAATAATCAATATCGTGAAACTCTGCTAGGACAACTTCTGTCAGCCCAACTGGCAAAAACCAAAAAAATACGGACGCATACTCAATAATTATGTTCCTCGATTGTATTCTTTACGTAAAAAGTATTCCACACAAATTTACCTAGTCCCAAATTAAGCAAAGCTTGTGGTATGGTAAGTAATAATAATAATAATAATAATATATCCTCACGCCTTCCCACAAGGGTCCCCGAAGGGGTAGGCAGAGGTGTATAGGTAATACCCACACACCCATGTAAGTAATGGTAACCTAGGTATGGTAAGTAGATAACGATATATTTACTTATATAGATACATATATACATATATGCATATGACATCCAAGACAGGTACAAATACTTGTGTTTATCATACAAATATCTGCCCTCAGCGGGAATCGAATTGTGACCTCAAGTATCCAAACTTTTTATACCTAAGTTGCTCATAATAGTAATTCGCATCCGGTTTTTATACCTCTAAGGTGGTAAACAAGCATGCGTTCCGCCTGATGGTAACCGGCTACCCCGCCATTAGACGTTTGCAATACCAGGGGTATCGCTCGCGCGTTCCGACCCATGCTATCATCTCTTATAATTGTCGTAGCATTTGCCTTCGTCAAACATGCTCGTATATTTCTTGTAGTAGTGGTTTCGTGTAGTAGAGTAGTAGTTCACTATGTTAGTGGCCTTAAATAACAATAGACTATCGTTATTTTTTGTTTAAACCCTTCATATGTGCTTCTAAGGTTAATTGTAATGACTTCAGTATCACTAAAAATACACGAAGGCGGAATACATCTAAAATACGGCACTGTTTAGTATTCATGAAACAGTGTGGGTGAATTTACATGTCGCATGTGCAAAGTGGGACATCGCAACAATGAATGTTCCTAACCAACTAATCTAGTTATTAGCATCAAGCACTGAGGCATACTTCTTAGTGTGCCTCAGGTTTATCTATATCCTACTCCTTACTTAAGAAACACATTTGAAGGGTAAGATTCTTCAATCTCGTACTGAAGATATATATTTTATTTTCTTATACCACTTAAGTACCTTTTACTTGTTTGCTAGGTAATCGGTGACCGCCGGTGAACGATTTGCAAAATATAACACGCGCGTTATCGACCCTGAAAAGTATCACGCGCCCTTGTGTAAGAATTCCTATTCCTAAAATGTTTTAATCTTCTCAGGTGTTGGTTTAATCACGATTATTTCCTTCATCCTTAACATCATGATAAATAAACCTTGTGATTAATCTCCGATATTGGTTCAGAAACCTTGCAGGTAAGTTCGAACCTGTAATCATGACTACAGGTAACTATATAAGCCGCTTCACGACCACGGTTTGCTACCATGCTTACGAACCGAACCGAAAAAAAGTATATTTTGTTACCAACTCGTTTAGAATAGGGAACATGTGTCCAAACAGTGAGTGTTTTGTTTGATAAACAAATTTTACAGCTGAAAGCAATACCGAAGTTATTTTAGGGTGTTTAATTGGTAAATGTAAATGCAAAAACAATGTTTGAAACAAATACTCCGCAGGTCTCTTTGTAAAAACACTAATTTGATTAATAAATAATATATAATATATATAATATAATATATCCTCACGCCTTCCCATAAGGGTCCCCGAAGGGGTAGGCAGAGGTGTATAGGTAATACCCACATACCCACTTTCCGCCAGAGGTATATTAGGTGCCAACGTGACAGATGGCGAGTCCATCGCCGTTACTCAAGCACGACTATACATACGCCTTATTATTATAATATTATAATATATTATTGATTAATTAGTAAAGTTTTTTTATTTAAAGTTAATTATTTGTGACATAACAAATAAATTAAAATAAATTCAATACCAAAACATGGTTTAGTCATGAATTCGATATGAAATGTTAATAATTAGGTACTTCACCAAAAATTATACGATATCGTATATTTCGAGACAGCTGGTAATTGGTCCATTTTGAGCTCAACATTTTGAGAATGTTTTGAGACTATTATCTTGCTGAAACTAAAATACAACAATGCTTTTCATCAGAAAATCTGATATTTTTTCAATAAAATCTTCGGTTTCTTTGTGTACCTATGTCCATATTTTTATACGATTTATCTTTTTTGCTTAATCCGCTTACAAGATTTCGCATTAGTTATTTGAGGTTTTGCAAATGTAACAGGAATAGAATCTTATGTAATTCTTACCTACTTCTTTTTGTTTGGTTTGTTTTTCTCAAACGTATGCAGGTTTACTCTCGATGTTTTCCTTCACCGAACAGCTTATGGTATATTCAAGTTTGTTAAAAAGGTTTCTACAATCCAATTTATTATATCTTTTTAATTTGTTGTACGCTCATTAGGTTTAAAATGCATAACTTGTAATAATTTAAAACAAATTAATTTTCACATAATTCTAGTGAGAAATATTTTCTATAAATCTAAATCTAAGTTCTGAAAAAACTTATTGCGACATTCGGACTTCGAACCTGCAATTACTGAGTTACAGACGGCTACTCGAACCACTCGGCGACCACAGCTCTAAAGAATATAACATGTTATATAGTATCTAGATGCAGTGAACTGTCAAAATATCCGCATTAAAATTGAACGATACAAACAGTTTATCGGAAATGACTCCAGCTAAAATACTCTGCGTTAACATTGAATGTCAGACGCAACGGCCAATATTGGATTTTCATAGCAATTTATGCAACAAAGCAATTTATGTTGTATGGTGCTATATAAAGTTTTAATTTGTTTTGTATTCTCTAGTTCAATTCCAACAAACAGATGTTTCAAAATGTTGATGAAATGTTAATTATATAAAGACCACTACCTAGTTCAAATTAATCGAACATTCGATGACGGGAACGTCAAGAGTTCTTGGAACCGGCGAGCAAGTTTGATGAATGTGGATGAAGCTAAAGAGAACGATAAACCAAGAGGGTACTCACGCTCCATGTACTACATGTTTATGTGTGTGGATAAAGCTTCAGCCTGAAAGTCATTCTTATATATATATATATATATATATATATATATAAATATATAGGTTATATATTATATAGGTTTCAAGAACTCTTGACGTTCCCGTCATAGTTCCCGTATATATATATATATATATATATATATATATCCTCACGCCTTCCTACAAGGGTCCCAAAGGGGTAAGCGGACCTGTATACGTAGTACCCACACACCCACTTTCCGCCAGAGATATATTTAGATGCCAACGTGACAGATGGCGAGTCCATCGCCGTTTCTCAAGCAAGACTATACATACGCCTTTGAATTCCTTCTCAGACGTATGCAGGTTTCCTCTCGATGTTTTCCTTCACCGTCTTAAGTCTTTCTTAGTTATCTGAATGTAAGTCAGTACAGTAAAAATAAGTTCCAAAGCCTTGATGCTAAAGCTCTTTATTTTCATACCACTAGGTGACAAACAGCGATGCGGCCGACCTGATGGTAAGTGGTTACCGCCGCCTATGGACGTTTGTAACACTAGGGGTACCCGTCGCGCGTTGTCAATCCTGCAATAATTTTTTCACGCTCGTCTTGAAGAACTCAATGCTGTACTCTCTAGGGAAAACATCAACAGCTTACGGACGCTTGCCCCAAGGTTCGTTAATTCTGTTGCATCTGGTATACGTTTTAAACACCTATAAATATGATTATTTATAAAATTTATGAGTAGGTATCCTACGTCATATAGTACATATGTCTTCAATATGAGTAGAAGTTGAAATAGAAGCCGCGGTGGTTTGAGCAGTCGCCAAGAGTACATGTTCGAACTCCGATTGTACCAATAACTTTTACTGAACTAACGTAGAGAGGTTAGTCATAACACGAGCTTTACGGTGAAGGAAAACATTTAGAAGAAATGTATACATACGTATACTGTGTACGTCTGAGATAAAATGTACGCCAGTATTTTTTCTAATTTACATTAGGATTAAGAACAAGTGCTGTTGATTGCCTCTCGTTTCACGAGCAAAGCAATCCATTTAAGGGAATTGTGAGCAGATGCATGTTCAGCAAAAGGTGCCTCTTAAATCTTGTTTTTGTTTTCTAACTAGATGAAAGCTAGAAGGGAAAAACTTGAGGTGAATGTTATCTGTACTGCACTTTTATTGATTGAAAATTTCATGAGATGATAGCCAACTTCCACTAGTTGTAGAGGCACCTGAAGAAGAAGAAAGTATTTTTTTTATACCACACGGGTGGCAAACAATCATGGGGTCCGCGTGATGGTAAGCGGTTACTGCTGCCTATGGACGCTTGCGATAACAGGGGTATTGCTTGCACGCTGCCGACTCTGCAGGAATCTTTTATAAAAAAAAATATTATGTTTTATTCCAGAAAAAAACTGTGTAGTTCAAGAAAGTTACTTTTCTTTCATCGTAGAGCTCATGATGTGACCCAGTACTTAAGCTCAATATAACTTATAATACTAAAACATTCGACCACGGTGACTTTCATAAACTAATGTGACCGCAGGAGTATCATATCTCCCCCTATAATCAGACGCGATCAAATTCTATCATTACGTAGGGTACGCAACATTAGCAACTCAAAACAAAGAACGAATAACTTTGCTAAGTACGGATCAAAGTGGCGCAATGTCGTTTTAATTACTGTTCTCTCGGTTCGACGGTTCAAAAGCTTTTCTTTGAGCTCACGACCGTAATGAAAAAAGTTTTTATCATACAATGTATAATGATATTAGCGTTTGCTTCGCATAAGAGAAGGCAACACGTATGCGTCATAATTTGTACACACGCACAAGATAAATACCTACTAAAAACTAATCATACTTGTCTGACGGCCGTTTGGTCTAGTGGTTAGAGCTCCTGACAGCGAAACTTTAGGTCGCGAGTTCGATTCCCGGAGAGGACAGAGATATTCGTGTGGTGAACACGAATATTTGTACCGTAATCTATCGTTGTAAGTAAATATATCGTTGTCTAGTTACTATTACACAAGCTTTGCTTAATTTGGGGCTACGCCAATTTGTGTGGAATTATCCCCAAGGTATTAATTTATTATGTGGTGACAATAAATTTGCAGTCGCTAGTCGTCAATCTTTCAAGAATGTTCATACATGGGGCAGAGGAATTATATATCGTTAATAAATCAGTCCTTTTGCCTCGCTTGAATAATGATAAAAAAGTCATGGTACGGTCCCAAGACGCCGTTATATTCGTGACCACACAGAGTTAATATGTACTACAGATCCGAACCCTAATGAGCAGCGCTGTGTTTTATTGATCAAAAAGATTATTTGATATTGATCTTAAATTAAGCCGTGGTGGCCGAGTGGTTCGAGCAGTTGCGTGCGACACAAAGATCGCAAGTTCGAATCCCGACTGTACCAATGAGTTTTTCTGAACTTAAGTACAGTGATTAATCACACCACGAGCTTTACGGTGAAGGAAAAAATCGAGAGGAAACCTGCATACGTCCGAGAAGAAATTCAAAGGCGTATGTATAGTCGTGCTGGAGTAACGGCGATGGACTCGCCATCTGTCACGTTGGCACCTAATATACCTCTGGCGGAAAGTGGGTGTGTGGGTATTACCTATACACCTCTGCCTACCCCTTCGGGGACCCTTGTGGGAAGGCGTGAGGATATATTATATTTATTATATATTATTTCTTTTTTCTACAATGGGAGACCGGGGAGCGATGAGAAAAAATACTGGCACCAACATAAAAACATACGGCGATGCAATAAAAACAATAGATAATAAACAAATGACGGACAATCCAAAACGTTTTGTGTATGTGACTTTGTTCCATGTGCTACTAAAAGCGGGGTGGCGTGACTGTGGCTATTCTAACAATCCATTTTGAACAAATCATAATTTACCTTTGTAAAACACAGTCGGTACAAACCACAAACGTTTGTCAAACGTTGGATCCAATCTGACTTAATTGGACAACGTAGGCCGCCCTATTATTTCGTGTACGTTTAATGAAAAAGGAGTTTTTTTAACAATGACCTTTTAAAGATTGGTTCTGCCAATTTGTATAAATGAAAATTGTTATGAGCAGCAGTGGTAAAAGGCGAATATATATTTAGCATATTTTTATATGCATACATTCATATCATCACGCCGAGTCCCTAACAGGGTAGGCAGAGAGAAAAGAGCGCCAGTTCGCACTAGACTTACGTACCTTTTTCTCTTCGTCCACATTCATCAGTGTCATACATGCTCCCGGTTTCGAGTAATCTTGACGTTCCCGTCTTTGAGTGTCCGATCGATTTGGTCTGGGTAGTTGGAACGTGATCTTCCTCTACCTCGTCTTGCGCACACTTTCGCTTTGTATCTTTTATATACATACCATATACATATTGATATGCAAGCACACAATAAGGTGGTTAGTAAGAGGCTTCCAGTTTACAGTAGTAGTCTTTGGTTATCGGGGCGAGTTTCGCAGTCCATACATTTCGCATACACACTTACGCGAGCGATATTTATTTGTGCAACAAAGTTAGCGAAGGATTATACAATCCACCTCTTGTTACTTACTTAGTACCCTTATGACATCTGGAGGCCTAGGTCTCGCCATTGACCGGTTAAGTAGCAAAAGTTACCGGAACTCACGCTACGAGAGACAAAAAAAAAAAAAAAAAATATATACCAAATGTGAAACAGTGTTGAATTATTGAGATGATATTCCATAAAATGTTGTAATGAGACTTACGACGGTGGTTTGAAAGATGACTGATGAAAAATTGGCAGATGGTGAATATTCCTACCTAGATCATATTAATGTGACAGATGTAAAAATAATGAGCTCTTTGGGGAGGGGGAGGATTGTTATATGCTATGATACTGTCAACACATTATAACTCTCCGAACATAGAGTGGCAGCGCGCAAGTGATACTTTGGTATCGTTAGCGTACATAGGCTACGCTAACCGTTTCCCATCAGATGGGTCGTATGCTTATTTGGCACTCTTGTAGTATTAAAAAAAAACAAAAAAGATGACCGATGGCGAGTTCATCGCCGCTCTCGCTGCATCGCGTCTCAAGTATATGCATGTCTTGGAATTTTTTTTCAAACCATTCAGGTTTCCCCTTTATGTTTTCCTTCACCTGAAAGCTTGTGGTGTGATTCATCACAGCACATAAGCTTAGAAAATCTTATCAGTACGGGTGGGATTCGAACTTGGAAATCACCACGACCTCGACCACGACTCTCTCTGTATGTTTTATTATAGTATGAGGTTTTACGTGAATGGTGCAATTAGTGGAAATAAACATCGTGTAACTAATTGTTTATTAATAAATCAAACACGCAAGGGCGTATGTTATCGTTGTCGAATTAGAGAGTTTTCATGTTTTTACATATGACAGCTATGCCCCCATTTACTCGCATTAAGTTTGCTAACATTACACGAAGGGGAAGGGAAGGGTATTCCTTTTTCTTTCATAAAATATATTCTGTATCTTATCCCAGGCTATATAATATCTCTGCTGCTGATCTTATCCAATTTCGTTCAGCCGTTTAGTGCGATTCTGTAACAATCTATCTTTCTATTTATCCATCATAAAATTCACATTAGATTCGATCTACATACATAGATAATTCACAAAAAATGTTATGGTGCCTATTTCCTATATTAGACGTGGAACTATCCAACCGATGTGCCCCGAACCGGTTTCATTTAGAAGGAAATTATTCAAAAATGAGACCACTAGAATAACAGATAAAATGCTTATTTGCGTAGGAGCACACGGTATGGCATATCTTGTTTAGAGGAGTACATATACGAGCAGCATAAAAAGCTTTTCTGACCGTCACTACTACAAAAAGCCACTCTCAAAGAGCCCGATGCGCATAACAGGAATTTTCGAGGAACTTTATGCAAGTGAAATTTCATGGAAATCTGATAAAAAGTTCGCAAAGAGCATCAGAGCCGGAGGTTCAGTAGTCACTTTTAAACTCAATTTGTAAGGTACACTAAAGTGGCCAACAAGCGTGCGGTCCGCCTGATGGTAAACGGCTACCGCTATCTATAGACGCTTGCAGCACTAAGGGAACGGCTCACGCGGTATCAACCTAAAAACCTTACCCATTACTATTATCACAACACCAGCTTTACAGTGAGGAAATTTACAAACGTTTGATGATAATTTCAAAGACGTAAGTTTGTAATGGCTCCTACATGCATCTTATGAGAAAGTGTTATTACACCTCTCATAAGGTCCCTTTAAAACGTGGTAAGGCGTAGGAACGTAAATATATTATGAAATTCTTACAATAAGGAAAAAAATATGAAAATTCCAATATCACCGTCGGGTATAGTTGGTGTCATTTTCATTTGGGAATGTGAGGCTCGGTCCGTCAGCGGGCCCAATCAATACAAATAGCCCGTATGATGAACGTGCTTCAAATACTTAGCTTGATCGATGAGCCTTATTTTTTAACACCAATGAGGTTGCGAGCAAGCATGCTGCAAGCTTGATTGTAAAGAGTTTCACGCGCTTGTAGCATAAAAGGCATTGCCAACTCTGCAAAAATATCTGCAAAAAGCCGTGGTGGCCGTGTGGTTCGAGCAGTTGCCTGCTACGCAAAGGTCGCAAGTTCGAGTCCCGACTGTACCAATGAGTTTTTCTGAACTTAAGAACAGTGATTAGTCACACCATGAGCTTTACGGTGAAGGAAAACATCGAGAGGAAACCTGCATACGTCTGAGAAGAAATTCAAAGGCGTATGTATAGTCGTGCTGGAGTAACGGCGATGGACTCGCCATCTGTTACGTTGGCACCTAATATACCTCTGGCGAAAAGTGGGTGTGTGGGTATTACCTATACACCTCTGCCTACCCCTTCGGGGACCCTTGTGGGAAGGCGTGAGGATATATATATAAAAATATCCCTTCCAACAAGTGTCCTCGTAGGAGCAGGCAGTGGTTTATAGGTAGTACCCCACCAGAGATATATTTTAGGTGCTAACGTGACAGATGGCGAGTGCATCGCCGTCACGTCGTGCTTGACGACTATACATACGCCTTTAAATTGCTTCTCGAACGTACGCAGGTTTCCTCATGGAATTTCCTTCATCCTTTCGTTCTTTGCTGTTAGGTTCTTGGAATGCACTCACTATTAAGAACAGTGATCTATCACACCAAGGCTCTATTGATCCTATCTTCATATAATATATATATATCCTCACGCCTTCCCACAAGGGTCCCCGAAAGGGTAGGCAGAGGTGTATAGGTAAAACCCACACACCCGCTTTCCGCCAGAGGTATATTAGGTGCCAACGTGACAGACGGCGAGTCCATCGCCGTTACTCAAGCACGACTATACATACGCCTTTGAATTTCTTATCGGAATTTGAATCTTCATCACTATATTCATCACATATATATATATATATACATACATATATTTTTTGTAAATTAATACGATCTTCATGATACAACACATTTCATATTAACTCTTTAAATCCGTGTTGCTCATAAGTTTAGAATTTATGACTTCATTTCGGGCTATTGCGGACAAAGTTGCGACCTAAATTACAAAGGTCTGGACAAATTTAGTTCCCTTGGCTATTATCATAAGTACCTTAAATCTGATAACAATAGGACCAACTGCTTTTACAGTTGAATTGTTTATTTATAAAAATAATATAAGTGAATTAAAGTAACTTAAGATTTTCTGTTATTTTATACAAGAGTTATTACATTAACAGTGAATTTAATAATAAAAGATATCCCCATATTTCTATATCACGTTCAAGTTTCATAATTTTTTTTATTTACTGTAAAAACAATTACCAATATTTACAAGAAACAGTTGTAACTAACTACTTACAGATAAAATATTTGACCCATATCGGTATCCCGAACGTGCCAACAAGACTAGGAGCATTGCTACACTGAATAGCAATCTGATTCTCTGAGCGGTTTAGTTTCAATGGTTGGAAAAATACATACTTTGTCACGTCGAGTTTATTACGGGGAACAAAGGGAGAGAAGAGCGCTAGTCCTCTCTAGACAAACCTCATTCACTTTGTTCACATTCAAATGTAATTTCACCAAATAATTCAGTTTACGCACACGCACATACCTACATGCCAGTAATTTATTATTTCGTAGATAGTTCGTGCGAGTTCCATCGAGGTAAGTTCACTACTTGCGCGCACGAGAAGGTGTAATTAATCTGAACTTGTCAGAACTAAGTTCTACAGTGATTATGGGAGTGTTTCTACATGGGTTGTACTCAAGATTGAAATAGATGTCTCATTAACTAGGTCAAATCCGGGTTTATTGAAATTACAATATAAGATGCAAATAATGTTATGTTAAGAACACGGTTTAGAATAATTTGTTACAAAGAAAACACACTGTAAAATAATTCTTATTGTAATTCCAGCGCCGTTTTGCATATTATATTACGTAATTACCAGTAGGCTCTCGCCATACCGCGATCTTGTCGTAATATTCGGGAGTACGAACGGGAAAGAAGTACCGATACTTTTCTTACCATAAGGAATGGTTTAAGTAGGTATATCAATGTAAGAATGTTGTCCATTCTTTAAGTATGGACCGGATGAAACCGGATTGGACAGCGGAAGGGATAAATCTCGTTATAAATTCAATGTTGCGAATCTGTTAAGGAATTACCCTTTTCAAATTTCATGTAGGTATGCATTTCTACTCGAAACCGCCGATCATTCAATCTCCAGGTAGGATCGTTTCATACATAGTCAGATGATGTACATACACAATTTTACCACAAGCTGGCTGAACTACGATCAATTTGTGAGTGAACTAAGTGTAAGATTATTTTGATCTAATGCTCTTTAAGCCAAATTGGTTGGTCATTGTAATTAATCAAATGTCAAATGCATTACGCACATGATACGACAGATTTGACATGTGAAGCGATTAACGATGGTGTGTTTTAAGGCTCGCTAAACTGACTTGTGCACGTTAATATACTCCGTAATAACTAGTTATAGTAAATAAAAAGTTTAAAAAACATGAAGCGGTTGTCGCTTCAGATCGTCACAGAAATTAACATTAATATCTTCTTATATACTCGCCGGTTTCGAGTACTTTTGACGTACAATAACAGTCAATTTAATCAATATATGTCTGCTGTAAAGTATCCACAAAACCAAAAGAGAACCTTGAACGACCACTATCTGTACTGTACGTGACCGCTACACAATCCAATTAAACTGATTCGACCCACAAACCCTGAATCCGAATGCTGCGATCATGTTCCGGAACGCCGGATAACTTATCGAGCTCCGGTTTATAACAACCGGAGCTGTAAGTTACGGACAGTGTAGACTATTTCCTATACAGTGACGTTATTTCCGAAACTTTGTTAAAACTTGTCTATTGTCGTTAAAATGTGCGGGATAACGTTGCCATTCTCTTTGACATTTTGCACGAGACGATAGACGACAAGATGTCGTTTGAGAAGATAATGTAACATTTAAGAAAACTTACAATAAATCTATAATATCATTGTATTTTGTATTTTTCATGATTTCTGACTGTTTTGACTTAGTCATTGTCAAATACTGGTGGTACCACGGCTTTTTTATAATATTAGAACAAATGGAATAACTCGTAAAAGCTAAATCCTATAAAACAAAATATCTGATGTTAGTAATCAATCAACGTAACTGAAACAACTGAAGCGAGCATCAGATGTTTCATGATTGTACTAATGTATAAGTTTCTCAATCTTGGAACTTAATACGATAGGGAGACAAAAAAGGCTTCGCACTTGTTGGGGTCGCACCTTGTTGGGGTCGTTAATCGATCTAATCTGATGTGGCTGCCTTTCGAATTATACTATATTTACTTTAAATATAAAACGCAAAGGAGATTTACCAGAAGTGAGTGAAGTAATTGCAGAGTTGGCAACGTGGTGATACCCACCACTACCATTAGTTTGGTCAAACTTGTTAAAAAACAATTCTTTCTTTATTGTTTTCCGTCCTTCATGTTTAAAAAAAAAAACAAAGTTACTTCCACCAGAATTTCGCATTACATTTAAGATGAATAATGTAAAATGTAATGCGAATAATATGAATAATTAATCACCATCGAGAACAACAAAACAGAGCCAGAACCGACTGGCGATTAAGTGTATACATACGATTATTTTTAAAATTCAGCGACTGGGGGCATATTGTATGTATATCGGAGTTTAAAAAAACCGACAAGGGATCGATCGAAATTACTGACAACTTGACAGAGACATTTAAATGATAAAACTTGGCGAGTTTCGAGAGACCTAAGTGACAGGATCGAAGGCTTAAGTCGTAATGTTAAGGACACAGCGCTTAGTAATATAAGGAAATTATCGTATTAGTATACCTCTGCCTACCCTTTGGGGTCTCTTGTGTGATCAAATCAGACCTAGATTAAATCGATTGGACACTCAAGGTTGGGAGCGTCAAGTGTACTCGAAACCGGCGAGCATGTGTGAAGGGACTGACGAATGTGGACGAAGCGAAAGAGGCATGTAAGTCTAGATAGAACTGGCGCTCTATTCTCTCTGCCTACCCCGTTATGGATTCGGCATGATGATGAGTATGATAAAATGTATTGTGAACATTTCTTACGTAGTCAACTAACCCAATCCAAACAGAGCTTGTACATTCACACCGACAATGTTACACTTAGAAATCTCAGCAAACAAATATGCTTTGCAGCTTGCAGTGGACGAGGATCAAATATGCAACCATTAGCACATAAGGTAGGGCTACTTTCTGCGCCAAATGGCTCAACAATCGCGACAAAGACCCGTCCAATTTTGCGCTGATTGAACACTTATTCACTTGTGATACCTTCGGTGTACTCTAATAGAGGAAGTATCATATTTGGACTCGTAAAAACAATTGTCCTTTTGAATTATGTACGATGTGATTAAGTGTTTAAAGACGTCATACCTCGAACCTCAAGTACAAGAATCAAATAAGGGTCATAATTTGAGAACATAATACCTACTATTTATTACCTAATTTTATAAATGGTTCATAACCGTTCAGTCAGTTTAAGTACTAACAGTGATTCATCATACATAGGCTTTAATGATGGTAATATCTTCACGCCTACCCAAAATTAGCGAAGATTTTTGTTACTCAATCACGCCAGAACAGCTGAATCGAATTGGATAAATCTGGCAGACAGATAGATTATTAGTTGGATCTAAATTTCTGGTTGGTGAATCCGCGGGGCACAGCTAGTAATACAATCTTGCCAAGTTCCCCATTTTCATTAATATCTTCATACATATAGTTCGAGTACTTTTGTCGTTTCCTATTTTCGAGTATTGGATCTATTTGATGTAGGTTATTATTAAACAAAATATTCGTAACTATAATTCCAGAACAAAAGCGAAATCTGCAATTGAAGAGATCACACGTCTCAAATAGCTTCAAACTATTTCGGTTAACAAACTGTATACACAGCACTCTTCCATGTATACACAGCACTTGATAAATGGCTGCTATACTTTACAGCTATACACGTGAATAGTTCATGTGATGCGCCAGCATTGTGCATGTTACCGACACTTTGTAAGCGTCAAATTCCTAACAATACTACACGTGTGCGTCATAGGGCTTGTCAAATTGGGAACTGGGTCGGCAATATTTGTCATATTCCCTGTAAAGGCGACAATTTGCCGCCCCGGTATAGACCAGGGGTCAGTACGACACCCATCCATATGATAAACAATGTATCTCTCATAATGTGCAGCTCACTGAGCTAACATCCTCACATCATTGTGCGCTGTGACCTTGTATTTCTTGTTTCCGACAATTTTGCATTGACTCTGATTTGATTTTGTATTTCGTTTACCTTTAATACTTCGGCGCCTTCCTTAATGATTTGTCGAGTAAATTAGTGAAACCGCGATATCTTATCACCGTATTAGCATTTCTGACTTGTCATTTACTATTAATGGACTGAAAAGCATAATAGAACGAGTGCATCGCCGTTTCTCTAACACGACTATATATGTATTTTTTTACTCCTTTCTTGTTTTCCTTCACCGTAAAACTCGTTATGTGTGATTGATTTAGTCGGGATTAGAACTTGCAATCTTTGTGTTGAAGGCGACTACGCGAACCACTCGGCCACCACGGCTCCTTGTTTATTTCAAATAAATACCTGGGGAATATACGTTTCACCTGTTCAAATGATATGGAAGTTGTTCAAGGTTGTCGGAAGGAGGTCGGCTGAGCTTGTACACAATCATGACGAATAGCGGTCATCAATCTTGACGTGAAACTTTTAAAAGCCTTCAAATGTAACTTTTAAAGCTCTGCAAAACTCTCCTCGAAGATTAAAATATGTTCCAACGTTTAAACGTGCCGCTAACTTGCTTTTGGTTTATGCTAAAACGGTGACACATTTCTTTGCAGTTTTGTATTCGTCCTTGACATAATTTTTCTTATTATACGTTATTTTAACCACAACATAAATATGAGAAGGCGTTATATTATATACGGCAACATAATAGTTAACCGAATTATTGATGGGATAGTAGACAAAACATATGAAAAACAATTTTAAGAAAGGTATGGCATAACTGGTTTGCCGATCGAATTTGTAGTTGCCCGACTGGGCAGAACCTCCACCTTATAGATGTCCGTAGCCAAATATTTTTTTTTTGTGTTGTATTCCTGCGCGATGAATCAGGTTTCCAATACTGAGCTCTTTTGGATGGGGGATTTTTATATTGTGTTGGCAGCAGAGGAATTAGCATAATGTGTATACTACCTACACAGAATAGCTCACCGAACACAGAGTGCCAACGTGCAAGTGACACTTCGGTATCGTGACCGTAAATAGGCTACGGTAACCGCTTCCCACCAGATGGGCAATATGCTTGTTTGTTAATCTTTTGGCATAAAAAAATAACATCAGCAGGTATTTCTAGAATCATCGTGTAAATTCTATTTTGTTTTTCTGTACAAGTCAACCGTTAAAGAGATTGGTTATGTGAGGCGAATCGTAAAAAGTGGCGATGTGTCGCCGCCGCGCTTACGTTGCGTATTCAAGGCGTGGCTTAGAATCATGATTTAATTTCAACTCGATGGAATTATTTCACCTTTGATTTGACAGGGCGGTATAAATGTACATATAATTGTACATGTAATCATTGTTTTTCTCATCAGGACGATAAATGCAAATACAGATGTTACCGTAAGAAACTCCATGGTTACTCTTTTCAAATCGTTTGGTATTGCAATATTATTATTATGTTACAGCATTACTAGTATGGGGAGACAGCGTAGGCCCGACAATAGGTCGTTGCTTACTATACAAAAAAGCGTAAAACAAGATAAATATATAAGCCTACAATGTTCACAAATTCACAAATAAAAAAAACAAGTGACACACAACATTTGTGTCACAATGTTTAATTTGTCATGGTCGTCTGGTCTAGAGGTTAGAGCACCTGCCTGCGAAACTTGCGGTTAATTTGGGACTGTCTCAAGGTGGTGGAATTGTCCCAAGGTATTCATTTATTTATTTATTGTCATTAACTACTTTGTACTGTAACTAATTCTGATTCACCCAACACGTGATAGATTCCTTTACCTCTAGTATTCCTTCTCGTGTCGTATACATAGTTGCCACCCATTCCTTATGTCTACCATTTAAAAGGACGTTTTGATCAGTTAATATTGTACAAAATCAAATCAATATAATGAATTGCGAGGGGTCGCTTTGCGTTTATCTGCATATCGCATTATCAATATCGATATCTGGAGCGTTGAAGTTAATGAAGTGAGATTGATTACTTTTATCTAATTCATACGGTGATTCAATCACCATAATATGTAGGTATATTCGACATGTGAGACTGTCTGTTCTATAATAATAATAATTTATTTATTTATCAGATATCTAAATCCATTTCTTGTTAGTAAACATAGGCTTATCTACTAGGTTAGTACAAATAAATTACAAATACACACAATAAAACAAATAATTACAGAACAGACTACCACCTCACCCGACACCCTTTGTGACATGTCTGGCACAGCAATGCCTGATGTAATGGCAATCTATCCTGCTGGCTATCATAGTCAGGACAATGTTGGAGCTGGCCCGCACCCTGTGCACCAGAGAGGCACACCTTTTGCGCATAGTCGCAGTCGGGGCACTGCAGAAGCGGGGCAGCCCCACCATCGCCCTGAATGCGTTATTGAACTGGACACGTAGGACATTGTAGGTCTTCTGGGTATAGTTAGCCCACAGGCTGCATGTGTACAGTGACGTGCAGTATGCTCGAAAGAGCGTCACTTTCACTCCAACCGAGCAGCGCGCAAAGCACTTACAAAATTTTCATATATACTTCATACTTACTCACTGGCTTAGACTACATTTGATAATGTCATGCGTGATTGTTAGATGGATTCGGCCTAGGTAGTCTACCATCGGAGGACCGGCCGCAGGAGGCAAGCCGAGGTGCGGCAGATGCCTCCTTAAGAGGGCAGCGGGCGACGGGGCGGGGGCCTTGTCGCTCGCGAACACGATGCCCTCGAGGTTGAAAGGCGCGGCGCGTGTATCCGACGCGTCCTCCCAGGGAGTCAAAAGCCCGGCCACAACACAGGTCGGGCAGTGGAGTGGCTGCCCCCGCGGCGGCGGGAGTCCAATGCAGGATTTTCCCACGTAAAAAAAAAAAAAAAAGGTAGTCTACCATATATCAGGTTTTTTATCATGGTTCACCATGATAAAATGGTATTGCCACAGAGTAGAAAATAGTTTGGCGTTGGACGAATACTAACCAGCTGATGCTGATCGATAATCATATTCTATAATAAATACATACATACATCACTACGCCAAGACTCATTAGGGGTAAGTAGAGAGACTAAAGCGTCAATTTTCTCTAGATTTCATTTTGGATTTAGATACAGTTTTACATAAAACAAGAAAGTCATAAATTAAAATTAAGTTAGTACATAGACAAACAGTTGCCCGCAGATAACACAGATTTGCATGTATAATCAATGGTATAAATAAATGTTCAAAACAGGATACTGTGTCATATAGCTGCAACAAGTACCCTTAACTCTGAATAACTGCAAATAACAACAATGCTAGTTACGAGTAGAGCTTACTAATTGGACTGACCTACACCGCATAATGCATAAGGCCTGCGGGATATTAAGTGTGAAGTGGAGAATGGAGCGACTATCGTACTTTTACACAATTCATTTTGACGCCCGTCTGGTCTAGTGGTTAGAGCCCCTCACTGCGAAACTTGGGGTCGCGGGTTCGATTCCCGCTGAGAGCAGATATTTGTGTGATGAACAGGAGAATTAGTAGCTTAGCCTTGGAGTTCTTATGTATTTATGTCAATATCTATCTATGTAAGTAAATATATCGTTGTCTGGTTCCCATCACAAGCTTTGCTTAATTTGGAGCTATGTAAATTTGTATGGACTTGTCCCAAGATATTTGTATTTCCTGCATTCAAACGCAACATCTGGCTTTAGTTATAGGAACAATAAAAACAAGACAGTGTTTTATAGTTTTAATGGCCTTTAAGAATCGAAGTCAGAGGTTTTAGCGACTAAGCCTAAGGTCGCGGGTCCGTTGCACGCTGACCATTAGACCAGAACGCCGTCTAAAAATTAAATATTCAACAAAGATCTCTCTATTCTTGTGAGAATTATTAGGAATATACGTCTGGTTGTTAGTCCTTTGAAGGAAAAACACATTTATAGACGAACTTTTGCTTCAGTCTAGAGAGTTCTTTGTTATAAGCTTGCTACAATATAGCAAAATATATTGGAAGCGAGTCTGACTAGCCTAATATTGCGTCGCTGAAGTCGAGGGTTATTTTATTTCGTTGGCGGGACGAAAAAATGACCAACGACGCTACAATTTTAAAATTCAAATTTTTCTATATTCACTATACATGACGCTCTAAATTTAAAATGCCTTGATGAAATGGTTTTTAACGTTATTATTATATATATATATATATATATATATATATTATATATATTCAGTTTCCAAGCCTTCCTAGGTGGGGCTCCGAAGTGGTAGACAGAAGATTTTAAAACCACTTTTAATACAACCGGATATACATTTTAAATACCAACGTGATAGATTGTGACTGGTGCCGTATCCGAGGTACGACTGTTCATACGTCTTTGCATAAGTTCTCCAACGTACGAAAACTTCCCCAACATGTTAATTCCTTACCGTTAAGCTCGTGCTGTAATAAATCTGCACTCATATTTAGAAAAACTCATTGGTATCGATCGCTGGCATTTTTAATTTGCTATAATGACTTCAAATGACCTGAGCAACTTGGTTACGTCTCTCATTGTACATTTTCTGAATAATTTTACAGTGGATAAGATACATATTTGTTACAACTTCAACGTATTTTACCCATATTTCCCCATATCGGATGACATTAAATTAATTTACTGAATAGCAACGTAATCATCTTGACTTGACTCACGGCGATGAAATCTCAGATATGGCTGATAAGAAAAGATCTCCTTTCCTGTACTTTAAAAGTGTATTTCGGTTAGGAATATAATATTTTCACAAACTTTACTGACGGTACGATGAAGTCTCAGGAACTCTAACGCCGCAAACTTTGTAGTTCTTTAGCATCTATTAATATATAAAATATTCTATAAAAATATAAAGCCATGGTGCCGATAATGCCGAGTGGTTCGAATAGTAGCCTGCAACACAATGTAGCTCATTAGTGTAAGTTATGAGGTGTAATTATTCTTCAAAAACTCTACGTGCGCAACAGTATCATTTGCATTACAAAATAGAATTAACATTTTGTGACAGACCTACATTAGTCAAAATTTTCCGCTAAAGCGAAAGAAATGTGCAATTCGTCATTCGCTTGTGGGACTTCTTTTCAATAACTATGCGACGAATAGGCTTTCACTTGAAACTACTGTTAGGAGTTTCTAACTATTAAGAGAGGTAGGGCATAACGGGTTTCCCGTTCGAATTCGGAGCTGCCCGACTGGGGCAGGACCTCCACCTTATAGAAGTCCGTAGCCAAATAACACAATATTTTGTGTTGTGTTCCTACGCGGTGAATAAGGTTTCCAGTAATGAGCTCCTTGGGGAGGGGGGAGGATTGTTACATTGTGTTGGAAGCATGCAAGCAGAGGGATTAAACCCATTATGCTGCCAACACACTATAACTCTCCGAACACAGAGTGGCAACACGCAAGTGATACTTCGGTATCGTGAGCGTAAATAGGCTGCGGTAACCGTTTCCCATCAGATGGGCCGTATGCTTGTTTGCCACTCTTGTAGTATAAAAAAAAAAAAATAATAGAAACTATTTGATAATATATACGTTTTTAAAGTGTATTTTGTTATATTGTAAATTAGTTTCTATTTTTTTTTTTTTATTATTATTATTTTCTTTTAACATCATATTGGCATACCTACTGTAAGGATGTTAATGTGTGTGTAAGTAAAAAAATAAATAAATCTTGTTCATAAATTTTAATTCATTCAATAGACCCGTTTTGTTTGTTTATAATGATAATTTATATACTTGGTGATTTTTATTATAATTATAATATGGGTTTCATTAAAATATTATATAAAGGGGATATATAAAGGGAGGGAGGGCACAACGGTTAATTCCCGTTCGAATTCGGAGCAGCCCGACTGGTACCATTACCTCCACCTTACAGAAGATCGCAGCTAAATGGCATTACCCTCGGGTGTGTCGTGTTCCTGTGGTGAGTAAGGTCGCCAGGCTCCAAGAGGAAGCGGTGTGTCGGCAGCACAGGACCAGTGGTGCAATTCCGCCGTGGTGGTGACCAGGCGCGGCATGTCGGTGCGGTTGTTAGGGAGACCCGGTGAAACGGCTGTCCGCTGGCCGCCCGCATATAGTAGGGGTCCCGAACCCAGGGATCACCTAATCTCCGCCCTGGGAGGCTGACCTGCACATGTGTGTAAAGTCCTTGGTGTAGTGGTCGTGCCGGAGGAGGAGACCGGAGTGGACCCGGCCGCTGCATCAGGGGGGGATCGGGGGCCCTTCCGACTTCCGCTCCGGCAATCCGCACTACCTGTACATCACTGCGGCGGATTGAGACTGCGCTTTGTCCTCTTTGATGCCGACACAACGATTCCTCTTCTTCCTTTTCAGCACCCTTAGAAATTTAAAATGGCCAAATTTAAAAATAGTAGAAGTTTCCCAGCGGCCTCCCCTTCCATATTAAAAATGGACTTTTGCAACATCAGGGGACTTCATTCTAATCTAAATGCAGTCCACCAACACCTTGAGACGACACAGCCGACTCTGCTATTTCTGACGGAGACGCAGATATCCTGCCCTGATGATACATCGTACCTGAACTACCCCGGGTACAAGATGGAACACAATTTTGTGCGCCGCGCCGGGGTATGTATGTACTTCCGGGAGGATATTTGCTGTCGACGTCTCCACGGCCTTGAAGACAGAGACCTGTCAATTTTGTGGGTGCGCGTAGACTATGGTGGCAACACCCGAATCTACGCGTGCCTTTACAGGTCCCATAGCGGTGACACAGACACAGTTCGCCTATTTGAGCACCTGCAATCGACAACGGACAAAGTACTTGAGCAGTACCCCTCCGCGGAGTTGGTGGTTTTAGGAGATTTTAACGCTCACCATGTGGAGTGGCTTGGCTCTCGGTCCACTGACTGCGCGGGGAGGGCTGCTTACGAGCTTGCCCTGGCTTATGGCTTCTCGCAGCTGGTACTCGAACCAACCAGAATACCTGATATCGAGGGCCATACAAGCTCTTTACTGGACCTTCTGCTGACCACGCGACCGGACAGCTATTCCATCTCGGTGGGTGCGCCGCTTGGCACATCCGACCACTGTCTGGTCCGGACGCAAGTGCCGTGCGCAAAGGCCGAAGTGCCCCGACCCCCGGGGCGGCGGCGCATGTGGCACTACAAGGCAGCAGACTGGGATGGATTGCGTGAGTTTTACGCATCGTACCCGTGGAGGCAGATCTGCTTTGCATCAGAAGATCCAGACCCCTGTGCAGCAGCCGTCGCTGAGACGATACTGGCGGGAATGGAATGCTACATCCCAAACTCGCTAGTAGCTACAGGGGTAAAGAAACAGCCGTGGTTTAATAAACCCTGCAAGGAAGCTAAATTATACAAGCAAGCCTTGTATGAGGCGTGGACCACGGCTCGATCCAATCTGGACCCCAACATATCTGATGCAAAGCGGAAACTTAATGCTGCCTCGAGGCACTGTAAGCGAGCGATTGCCAGGGCGAAATTCGATTTCGTCAGCAGAATTGGTAAGAGACTCGCTAGCTACCCTTCTGGCAGCCGTGCTTTTTGGTCCCTTGCCAAGGCTGCTGAGGGAAACTTTTGCCAGTCGTCCCTACCACCACTCCGTAAACCGGATGGTAACTTGGCCCACAGTGCCAAAGAGAAAGCGGATCTATTGGGCTCTCTCTTTGCCTCGAACTCGACTATGGATGACGGAGGCGCCACACCGCCAACTATCCTGCGGTGTGAGAACTCTATGCCGGAGATAAGCATAACCCAACGGGAGGTCCGGCGGGAGATGCTGTCTCTGGACGTCCATAAGTCGAGCGGGCCAGACGGTATTCCGGCAGTGGTGCTTAAGCAGTGTGCTCCTGAACTGTGTCCTGTTTTGACGCGCCTATTCGCGCTTTCCTACTCCACCCAAAAAGTCCCAACTTCGTGGAAGACCGCCCACGTGCACCCAGTGCCCAAAAAGGGCGATAGATCAGACCCATCGAATTACAGGCCGATCGCCATCACCTCCCTCCTCTCCAAAATTATGGAGCGAGTGATTAACACGCAACTCCTGCGATATCTAGAGGGTCACGGTTTGTTGAGTGACCAACAGTATGGCTTCCGCCACAGTCGCTCAACGGGTGACCTTCTAGTATATCTCACGCACCGTTGGTCACTCGCCATTGAGAGTCAAGGTGAGGCATTAGCTGTTAGCTTGGATGTGGCGAAAGCGTTCGATCGGGTCTGGCATCGCGGTCTTCTATCGAAGCTTCCATCCTACGGACTGCCAGAGGGATTATGCAAATGGGTCGCCAGCTTTCTGTCCAGCAGATGCATAAGAGCCGTCGTTGACGGTAGCTGCTCCGAAAGCATGGAAATTAATGCTGGCGTCCCGCAAGGCTCTGTGTTGTCCCCGACTCTGTTTCTTCTGCATATTAATGACATGCTTTCTATTGAAGGCATTCATTGCTATGCAGACGACAGCACTGGGGACACTTACTACACGGGCCGTGCTAATCTCCCTCGTTCCACTGTGGAGGAAAGTCGCGAACGACTTGTGTCTGAAATCGAGAGTACACTTCGCAGTGTCTCCGATTGGGGTCGACTAAACCTAGTCCACTTCAACCCCACTAAGACACAAGTTTGCGCGTTCACCGCAAAAAAAACTCCATTCGCTGTGGCTCCACAATTCCAGAACACTCTCCTGAACATCTCGGAGAACATTAGGATCCTTGGGGTCGATATTTCTAGCGACGTTCAGTTCCGTGGTCATTTAGAGGACAAGGCTAAGCTGGTGTCGAGGAAGCTCGGTGTACTCAACAGAGCTAAGCAGTACTTCACACCGCAACAAAGGCTGCAACTTTATAAGTCGCAAGTTAGGCCACATATGGAGTACTGCTGCCCCCTGTGGGCTGGAGCCCCTGGATACCAGCTTGGGCCTTTTGCCGCGGTTCAGAAACGCGCCGCTAGAATTGTCGACGATCCCATGCTCGCAAGCGGCTTGGAATCACTAAGTCTGAGGAGAGACTTTGCCTCCCTGTGTGTGTTCTACCGCTTGTATAACGGGGAGTGTTCTGCAGAATTGTTCGATATGATGCCCACTTCCACCTTCTACCACCGCACCTCTCGCCATCGACGGGGAATTCATCCCCATACCTTGGAACCACAAAGGTCTCGCACTGTGCGCTTCCAAAGAAGTTTTCTTCCGCGAACGCTCAGGCTGTGGAATGAGCTCCCCGTTGAGGTTTTCCCTGGAGAGTACAGCATGGAGTTCTTCAAGAAGGGTGTGAAAAGATTCCTGCAGGGTCGGCAACGCGCGAGTGATACCCCTGGTGTGGCAAGCGTCCATAGGCGGCGGTAACCGCTTACCATCAGGCGGACCGCATGCTTGTTTGCCACCCAAGTGGTATAAAAAAAAAAAAAAAAAAAAAAAAAAAAAATTTCTATCGTAAAGTCGTAATTTCCATTTATTCCAGCACTCCAGTATGCTTTTAAAGAAAAACATACTACAAAAGAACGGTTGGGTCAAGTGAGACTTGTACTCATTTCAAAGTTTATAGACCTCTTTCGATTTATCTACATTTATTCTTTCACATACATGCTCGCTGGCTTACAAACAGACCAAGTCCGTGTTTCAGCGCCGTATACCTGACTTTAACCTCATAAATCTCTTTCTCACATTAATTGAAAATTATGAGGTCATACACACGAAGTTTGCAGCATAATTTAGCTAAATCAATATTACTCGTGAACTGCGTCATCGCATTAGTAGCAGCAGGTATCATAAAAGCATTGTTCCATTAAAAAATAATAGTGTATTCTTAGTGCTTTGTGTCCATGTTAATCACTCTGAGGTGTAAGGAATGCTGCAAGCATAAACAAGTTATATTTTGTCGAGTCATTGTGATGTTCAGTGACGACATTAAGTCTTTTGTCCGTACTTTGGTGAGAATGAAAATGAAAATAATTTAATAAATTTAGACTAATATGTATAGTAAGACTTAATACGTATTATTTATATAAATTTATCAGTATTTATACTCAATTTCAATGTACATACTTCAAGTACATGAAAATATTGTTTCAAGAAGGACCGGCTTGAAACTCAGAAGAAATCTTTCAATCTATATTAGCAAAAATCGTAAATTGATAATGTACTGAAATACTATTTAGTTGGAGCTGTGGTAGCCAAGTGGCTTATGTAGTCCCTGCAAAGGCAAGACTAAATGCAACACAGTTTATACGAAAAGCTTTTTCTAAACAGCTCGTGTGAGGCAGAACATTGTAAGGGACCTTCATACGTCTGAGGGCAATTTCAACGATATGGGTGAAGTTTTTGAGGGATGGTAAAACAGACTTGTCGTTATATTAGCACTATATCTCTTATAAGAAGGATTATCACAATATTGCCTACCGGTTCCCGAATGGCAAGGAGTTCAACCGAAAATACACAGCATTCCGTTTGAAAGACAAATGTGTCATAGTTTAGGTGTGAAACAAGACTTCCCTTTCGTTTCATAAAACCACGGTAAGTAGGTCACTTAACCTACTTTTGGCTCCCAATTGTCTCGTCCTATCGTAGTTTATGGGTTAGTCCACCCTTTCGCATTTTAATTACTGGTTTAGTGAGTTAATACTGCGATCGAGAATGTCAACATTTCGCCAAACCAATTTTACCAAACACACCCTGGTACATGCCAACAGGCTTTGAGTTCACGAATGAATGAACTGTTAAAGAGTCAATTAAACTTTAACCTTTAACCTGGTGTAAGGATTCGATTTAGTTACCGACTTAAAAAAATAGGTTGTCAATTCGTATGTTAACATGTTTTTGTACTTAGTATGTTTGATAATTGCGTCATATATACTCGTATGTAGACGGGATTTGCGATGTTTTTTTTGTCTGGAAAATGTTTATTCCATAAAGGGCCCTAGAAATAGATGGAGATCGGACGATAACTTTCCAAGATCGTCCGATAACCATCTAAGATAACTGAACTCTATAGTATCTAGATACCAGCAAATTAACTGCGGGAGCTGACATTGCATACATATGTGCATTGTTTACGCAAACACACAATATAACGTCCGCATACGCATATGTATTAATTTAATCAATATTTATTGCACTGTAAATACTACTTACTGAACAAGTACACAAAACAAATAATATAAAATGTGACAGTAATAAATACACCCCTTCTTAAGGCACAGCACGCTTGAACATAATTATACGTAAGTATAAGTCACTGATACTCAAAGTACAGGCTCTGCCTAGTTTAGGGTTTTTGTTTCTAATCTAGATCATTACTAGTTATACAATTGGATGCTTCTTGTATTACGAGATTATTAAAAAATATTCTCGGGCCTTCCAACAAGACTCCCCAAAGGGGTATGTGTATTCTTAAACGTTCTCAGAAGGGCGGGACCCTTGTAGACAAGGGTAAGTAGAAGTTTATAACAAAACTTTGCGCCACACAACCACACGGCCACCACCACTTTAAAATTGAACATATCGGCGGTTTCCGTCTAAAAACCAGATTTTGAGGTGAACCTACTCGCTTACTAGGCGAAATATATGAGTACATAAGTACAAGGAAATGGCGTATGGCCATTCGGCTACAATCCAAGAGCCGTGTTCACTTGTGTTGTAAATTTTGTTTCATTATATACGAGTACCTACAGCTGTCAAGTAAACTCTCGTCTTAATTAAATTTGTACTGGTGATGCGAAATTTACATGTACCTACAAAAATAATTAATTCTGTCTTATTGTAAACTAAACGTTCCTATATCTAACCTAAAAAGCTAACATGAGTTTGAATCGCTTAATCCCCCGATAAGTAAGAGAGATATGAGAAAATATATATACTGTCGAATTAAGACACCTCCTCTTTGAAGTCAGTTAAAAAGGCGACTGGAATTCCAACTGTCATTAGTGACAATTTGTTTATTGCTATCTAGTTATAGATGTATTTCGAATTATTATACCTTTATTGATTTCAGATATTATGTATTCCATTTTCGTGTAATTATAATTAGGCATCATTCTAACATGTTATTTATCTCACAACATTTTTATTAACGTTATTTAAGAAGGTTTTTTTATTTATTGATAAAGAAAATTAATGTCGTGCCCGGTGCCGAGATCCGGTTCTTACTAGATCTTTACAAGGAACGAGGACAGATACCTGTATAACAGAATTTCGCAACCCATTTTCTAGGAAAAGTTTACTATGTGGGTTAAACAAGTTGCTAGAGGCTCCTTAGAGATGACTTACCTTTTCCTCTAACCACACACTACTGAAAGTACCAGAGGCCTGAAATCCTTCTATAAATGCAACACGAACATCTTCACAAAGGATGTTTGTAACTCAATCACGGCGATCGGCCTAACAGCATTGGATGATATGTTGCACAGAGATAAGTTTTTACTGATGATTGGTCTAAGTAGCCATCTAGTCTAATGGTTAGAGCTGCCGACTGCGAAACTTGTGGTCGCGGGTTCGATTCCCGCTGAGGGTAGATATTTGTGTGATGGACACGAGTATTTGTACATACCTTAGTCTTGGATGTCCTATGTATTTGTGTATATACATATCTATCTATATTAGTTATTATATCGTTGTCCAGTTACCATAACACAAGCTTTGCCTAATTTGGGGCTATGTTATATAGCAATTTGTGTAGAATGGTCCCAAGGTAATTATTTCTTTATATGTATTTTTGTAATGAGAATATGGCTTAATTAATAAGATGTTATATACAGAAAAAAACTACCTAACTACCAATTTTTACGCGGGTGAAATTGCGGGCCAAAGCTAGTGTAAAAAGTGTGTTAGAGCTCCGAGTAGCGAAATTGAACTTGAGTCCCCTTTGGGCACAACACGAATATTTATACCTGTGACTTTGGTTTGCTAATTTCTGTAAATAACATTTCCTTCAATACTAGCTGTGGTCTACTATCATCCGCATTCGCGTAAACTTGAATTCATTTGTAGATTGACCCCCTTTGTATCAATATTATAAGGTAGAACGGTGTTCGTATATAAAAGTTCATATATAAGTGAAAATTATATATTTATAACGTTGTAATAATAATAATGTTATAATAACGTTGTTTTGGCAGTAAACTGGCAGCTGCATCTCATTGGGGATCTTTTGTCGGATTGACCCAATTACCAACTCGCAAACTGGAACGCCGTTTGTTTCAAATTATATCTCTCATTCTTTCCCATCCGGAATATATAGGAAGCGCTTACAAACGGAATAAAATATTATTACTCGGTTGCTGAAACGATCCGTTAGAATAAATGGTTTTTAATAATGTTCTTATTTAATACGTTTATATCCTCACGCCTCCCCATAAGGGTCCCCGAAGGGGTAGGCAGAGCTGTATAGGTAGTACCCACACACCCACTTTCCGCCAGAGATATATTTTAGGTGCCAACGTGACAGATGGCGAGTCCATCGCCGTTACTGAAGCACGACTATACAATACGCCTTTGAATTTCGTCTCAAATGTAAGCAGGTTTCCTATCGATGTTTTCCTTCACCTTAAAGGTCATGGAAATGGTCGTCGTCAAGGACTTACCGCGGTACTTAAGTAAAAAAAACTCATTGATACAGTCGGGATTCAAACTTGCAAACTTCGTGTTGCAGGCAACAACTCGAACCACCTGACCACCACGGCTGTTCACATAATATTAGTTAGATATTGCTTATATTAGTGTATTAGTACAATGATCTAGTGGGTTCGATTTTATGACGTCACTATATAATAAGGCTATAGACATAACGGGCCTCGGATCACGGTAGGACTTCGTCTTGCCAAATCGGGCTAAGAGCCTTTGGTTCTTCAATACTAAATGATATGATATAAAAAAGTATCATCTTGCTTAGTCCCTATTTGGGTAGGTAAAGGAATTAGAGCATACTTCTTTATATTGTATATATGTATACTATATAACTGATTATGCTTTTTATATATTTATATTTTTTTGCTCTCAATAATGTCCCATTTCTTTTGCATTTTTTTTTAAGTTTATATAAAAAGTATACATATCCTTAATTGTCAGCTATGATCGCATTTCAAAACAAAAGAAGTTATACAGTTCCGAAATTGCATTTGTTTATAAAGTTTTAACAAATCTTGTTCCGTATTCGCGTCCAATCATCATCAATCATCCTGGATTGGACCATTTACTTCATACCTATTTATTTATTTAGGGATGTAAATCTAAAATATGATCTGCTCTCTCGGAATAATGACTGCTCCAAGCAGTAATGGCGCCAGCATGTATAATCTCGTTTAGACATATAGAATGGTTGCCGAAACAGATACAATGCTAAAGGATTTAGAAGAATAAGCAGAGGAAGTCATTCCAAATACAAAGATCAAATCTATCGAGCACCCAATGATGCGAGGCGAGCATATTCAAGATATGAAAATACTGGTCAAGTGAAGAAAAATATGTCTGCAAATCTGGAATAGTCTACAAGAGCTGTCTGCTTAGCCCTCTCTTTACGGCTTTGTCAACTTACACCTTGTCAACATACATACATACATACATATTATAATCACGCCGAGTCCCTCACGGGGTAGACAGAGAGCACAGCGCCAGGTCTCTCTAGACTTACAGGCCTCGTGCTTCATCAATCTCTTCATACATGCTTACCTTACTTTACCTTAGTCCCTAACGGGGTAGGCAGAGAGCATAGAGCATATAGTATATATCCTCACGCCTTCCCACAAGGGTCCCCGAAGGGGTAGGTAAAGTACGTGGTGTGACTAATCACTATACTTATATAAAAATTATAATTTGTTTGGTTTAAATGATAATTAATCAATAGATCGTAAGTAGGCTAAAACGACAGGAAATGCTTTTTATATTGTGTGCATGTTACTGTTAATTCCATCATCGAGGGACTCTCGACTTTTAATGATAGGCGATTTTTCATTCAGCCGACAGCGCGATTGATGTCCCTCGACTAACTAATTGGTTTTGGAAACTCGTTGTACGTCGTACGGTTGCCAATACTAATCCTACTCATATTATAAATGCAGAATTGTGTGAGAATGTTTCTCCCATTTTCACACAATAACTATCGAACGAAATCGGATGAAATGTGGCATAGAGATTATTATCTGGATTAAATAAAACATAGTATTTGATTTATCCCAGCAAAATATTATAAAAGCAACCAACGATAAAAAGAAAAAATATATATTTTTCATCCTCAATATATACCACTTACTTAGAGAACCATGAACTATGATTCATGTGCTCTATGACTCACGCAGGTAAGTGATAATTAATGTGACCGTTGACCCGCTGACCTTTCGGACCAATTAAGCTATGACAACGCTTGTGCATTCCGACGCGGTTCGATCGTATTTACTTTTTCGGATTTGTAGCTCTGATTTTATAGCGGCAGAGATGAATGACGTCACACTATCCGGCGAATTGCAATGTTCCAGATAAATCTGATATTGAAAATCGAAAGCCTTCATCAAAAATATTGCAAAATTTATTACGTACGAGTACTAATGAGATTTCCTGATCTTAAGTATGCATATTCGCGCCTTACAACAAGGTTCGTCGAGGAGGTAGACAGATGATTAACTTCAGGCAGTTATTAATTACCCCACAAGCTTTATGTTGAAGAAAAACCACGAGATGAAACCTGCATACGTTCAAGAAGACATTTTAAGACGTATGTATAGTCGTTCTTGTTATCCCTTGTCAGAAGGCCCCAAGGATATAGACATATTATAGAAGTAAGTCTCTCTTCAACTACATATTGTACTGTAAGTGCCTATTCATATGTAAACAAGGATTGTTTCTGTATGAGTAATGTAATATTGTGTCCTTATTTATCCTGTTATGTGGTTACGTTCTGTCTCGTTGACAATAAATATACTTACCATAACAATAAAATGTTTTCATCCGTACTTTCTTTCCACAATAATAATATTGGTTTTCTAAGTAATTAGATGTGACTCGTTTAAGGTGTTGGAGAAAGTTTGGAAATTTAAAGTGACGTTCCATCTTTTACCTGGATTTTATTATCCGATTCTCTCCCCTCTTTGTTATAACTTCTATAGATAGTTATAGACATCATTTGTATGTAATCTATAATCTATAATATATAATCACGCCAATCTGCCTAACCCTTGTGAACCCTAACGTGAAGAAAAACATACGTGTTTGCCGGATGGTTGGAGTAGTTGCCTGACAACACAAACATTGCAAATTCTAATCCCGACTGAACCAAGATTTTTTAAACTTAAGTACAGTCACACCGCGATCTTTACGGTGAAGAAAAACATCAAGAGGAATCCTGCATGCATTTGAGAAGAAATTAAATAACGTATGCATAGTCGTGCTTGAAAAACGGCGATGGACTCGCCATCTGCCACGTTGGCACCTCAAAATATATATCCGGCGGAAATTGTGTATGTTGGTATTACAAACCTCTGCGTACCCCTTCAGGACTCTTGTGGGAAAACGTGTTGAAAATAAATATACATAATTAAAAAATAACGACATGGTCAATAACTCACATAGCACTGCTAGCCCTCCTATGCAGTAGCTGTAGCAGGCTGCCGTCGGCTGAGGAGCAGAGGCTGCGCGAGCGCGCCCGCCGCTCTCCCTCTCGCTCGCTCCTCTCTCGCCACCGAGCCATCAGCGACTCCAAGCACAACATTGCACCACCATCGCACACCATTCGTCCCGACTCCACGTAATACGTTCCACTCTACCTCTCTACATACCCCTCGCCGATTTCCAATTCGAAATTCAAATTTTACTTTTAGTCAATATCCATTAAGCGAACCGCTATTACTATATACCGCTATTTAATAGCAACAGCTACTAACTTCAGATTCATAAAGTTTGAATTGTTATTCACATTTTCGATCGGGACGAACGATAGAAGTCGAACTCTTTGATAGATATCAACAGCTAAATGGTTTGACACTTTATTGGATGGTCACAAAAACACACTTTACTTGTTTTAGTACAAACATCGGCGGTAAGTCTGACTTAACAAACAAACAATCGCATTAGTAACTAGGGCAAGTCGTTACATCACCCGAGATCGCGGGCCTAACTTAAACTGGTGCATATAAAATTACGACGAATATAGTCTATGCTTGCTATGCTAGAATCTATGCTTTCATCGGATGTCATAAAACCGAATCGTTCAAATTCGGTTCAAGGGAGTGAACGTGAAATGTTTTTATAGTTGAAGTTTTCCGCGATCGAGAACCTCTTCGTGGGCGAGACGCGTCGCGGCCGACGCTTGACTACGACTGAACGGAATGTTATCGCTGAGCGCTACGAGCCGTAGCCATTCGTGGCCGTAGCCTCGTAGCCACCTTCTACAATATAACCTACGTTTAGAACTACCTTAGTCGCACCGGTTCTCTTTTGACGTTATATGCGCGCAGTTGCTTTCCCTCTGAATATTATTGTGAAACTTTTGTTGAAGTTTAAGGCTATGAACGACAATATCTTTCACATTAAGTGCAACATTTACATATATTTATAGCCACCCGCTCATGATAATAGTTTTAAATAAAAAAAAAACACAATGTATTTGTAGGTAGTCTTAAGGTTTAAATTTTACAGTCACCTCACAATAATGTTTATAGTCTACGCCGTTCGGTCGGCACCGTTCCGCGATCAAGGTTGTATGTGCTCTGGGACAATTATGAAAAAAAACAGGTAAAACTACCAGTTATGTAAAAAACGTGTCCAAAAAACGGTAAGTTTTTGTTAAATAAACCTTTTAAATTAAGTTTTGTCTACATTACACTCATACACATTACATGATGGCCAGGAGATGGCATGAGAATAGAAAAATACTTTGATTTCCTTAAGAATGTATTAGACGCAGAAAGGCAAGCGTTGATCTGTCTTTATTAACTCAGATTCTATTTCCAGTGTTATAAATAGTCTTGGAGTGATAGTTGCGAACTGTCACTAATGAAAAACGTGCCTGCTGCGGATCGAAAGACGATCACAACTGTTCCTAGGCGGTTGTTTCACTTTGTTGCCTAGAGAATCCAATAAGCCCTCTTTTATCATTATTTATAGAACACACTAGAACATATATATATATATATATATATATATATGTTACATATATATATATATACGAGTATGTGTTACTATATGTTTAACTTACCCTCTTTTCTCCGGAGATATATTTAGGTGCCAGATATAACATACATATAGCTACTCAAACCCGGTTTCTCAAGCCCGACTATTACTGTATATTGTGTACTGTTGCATTTAGTGTAATAGGCCGCTCCAATGTATATATTAAAATAAATAAATAAATACAAATTAAACCTTTACATGTTTAGTATATAAATATACAGTATAGTGGCCGAGTGGTTCAAGAATTCGCCTGCGACACAAAGGTCGTGAGCTCGAATTCGAGCTGAACCTATCGTATCTCTGTGTTGTGTCATTGAGTCTGAATTCGTTGCTTTTGAGTGAGTGAGTTTTCTGAATTAGGTACAGTGATTAATCACACCACGAGCTGTACAGTGAAATAAAACATCGACAGGGAGTATGCAAACGTTTCAGAAGAAATTCAAAGTAATTTGTTTAATCGTGCTTAAGAAATGGCGATGGACTCGCCATCTAGCACGTTGCCAATTATAATATATATTCGGCGAGAAGTGGGTGTGTAGTACCCACACCTCTTCGGGGTCTCTTGTGGGAAGGCCTGATGATTTATATACATAATTTAATAAGTATATATAAGTCCCGTTAGTCCGGCGTGATGATATCATATCATAATATATATACCTATATACCGTTAATACGCTAGACTTGCCTGCGACACAAAGATCACAAGTTCGAAACCCGGCTGAACCAATGAGTTTTTCTGAACTTAAGTACAGTAATTAGTCACACCACGAGCTTTACGATGAAGGAAACATCGAGAGAGAACCTGCAGATGTCTGAGAAGCAATTCAATTCAAAGTCGTGCTTGAGTAACGGCGATGGACTCGCCATCTGTCACGTTTGCACCTAAAATATATCTCTGGGCGTATGTGTATTACCTACCTACCTTACCTATGCACTTGTGGGAAGGCGTGAGGATACCTTTAATACGATTTAAAAATATTATCAGGGTTTGTCATGGTATGAACATGATATGCGGAGTATAAGACAAGTTATTCGGAGGGATAAGGATAATGTGACAAGAAAGGCTTTGCACATGATTGAAGATGGTTGGAACGCAAGGTGGACGGCTAGAGAAGCTTTTGAAAGCTGATGTGAATGGTGAAAATACTAGCTAAGGAGTTAAATACATAGGATAGCGGCTAGTCTATACTCTATACTTTAATTTTAATATTATAAAGAGGAAAGATTTGATTGTTTGTTTGTATTTAATAGGCTCCGAAACCAATGGACCGATTTAAAAAATTCCCTCACCATTGAAAAGCTACATTCACCCTTTATGACATAGGATACATTTTCATATATTAAAAAATCTTATGTCCACCCGTGCGAAGCCGGGACGGACCGCTAGTAAAGAATAAGATTTAAACACAAATCGAATTTACCTGAAAACAGAATAATAATTTGAATATGTCAAAGCCTTCCTCAGAAGCCTTAAGATAAACATAAATGTATTCCAGTCTACTGGAAAAAAGGCAAGTCACATAAATGTTATATACTCGTAAGTGTCGACGACTTTCAGAAGCACTTTTGGTTTCGATTTTTTAGATCTCATCTATACATATTATATGTATATACTTACCTAAATACATACATACATATCATCACGCCAAGCCCCTAACGGGGTAGGCAGAGAGTATAGAGTGCCAGTTCTCTCTAGACTTACATACCTCTTTCGCTTCGTCCACATTCATCAGCCTCTTCATACATCCTCGTCGGTTTCGAGTACTCTTAACGTTCCCGTCCTTGAGCGTCCGATCGATTTGGTCCAGTAGTACTTACCTAAATAATTAATATAATATGTTGTGTGTGAAATAGATGAATGTGTATGTGAATGTATGGGTTGCGGTCATCGCCGTGAGGAAAAGTTCGTTTGAGAAGAATTTCATAGAGGTATCTTAAAACCTCAAATAAATATATATTAAATAAATAGTTATCTAAAAGACCGCGGCCGTTTTGTCTTCTGTTACAGTGATTGGATAAACTAAATTGCTGCAAAAACAGAATTTTATTGCACTTTTTTTTACCTTTTTGAGATAACTAGAAGATAGAATAATACACCATTACGTATATTTTAAGTTTATCGCGTTCATACTAACAGGAATAAAAATATGTGTAACTGTGCCCTATTGTTTCAACCGCGTAAAATTGAATTTCTAGTGCTTTTTTCTACATTAAAACATAACCTGAGTGCTAATCCAGATACTCTATCTCTGTACCAAAATTGGTCTATTTACATTCATTAGTTTTTACGTGAAAGAGAAACAAAAATCGACACAATATTCGCATTTAAAATATTATATATGTAGTAATAATTATGGTGTTTTAGGTGTAAGTTTGAAAGATGGCGAGCCTGGTAACGATTAAGTTGAAAAATGGAATGCGTCAATTGAATCCGCTGCAGTTGTTTACATTGCTGGCCAATGCAGGCCGAGTCAATGTTCGCTTTATGTGGCGTAGCTTTGCCAAAACTGAACCTCTGCGTGTAGCTTCGTTGTATTTAGCTGTGTAGGTATAGTTCAAATATCTGGGTTAGTTAGGTTAGGTAGGTTGATTGGGTTGATTTTAAAGGCCATGCGCGAGTGAAGTCTATTACCCGCATAACCGAGATTGCAGGTGTAATTATATGGGCTTTTCTCAACATAAATACAGCGGTTGGTAGTATTATGAACTTTACGGAGAAGGAAAACAACGCGAGGAAACCCTTATACGTAAAGTCGTTCCTGAGAGAAGTCGAGAGACTTCCTATCAACACATATAAATCTTTATACTTGTCTGGACGTTTTGATCTTAACGTGCCAGTTATTATATATTTAGTTAATTATTAATTTATGCAAGATTCCTGAAAACTTCTCCCATTGCAAAAATCCAATTTTTTTATTTATCAACTAGTTATTTGTATTCTCACGCCTTCCCACAAGGGTCCCCTAAGTGTAGGCAGAGGTATTAGTTATTTATTTATTATTATATATTAATTATATATTTAACACCCATAATTATTTAACATTAAAATAATATTGCCTGAGCTAAGGTCAAGTGACGTGTTGTGTTATTATTCTACGCATCTGAGCAAATGAGATATTAAAATGGTTGAGTATGTCTTCTTAGATTAGTCAGTCTTAACTTAAACTTAGTTAAAATAATAATAACGATGTATAAAGGAGTCACTTTTATACATCGTTATTATTATTTTAACAAGATCGTTTTTTGTTTCTTGGATATATCCAAGTGAATGAGGTCCTTTCTCCCTATCCCTCCTATGTAGCTATCTGATATTGTAACTTTTTGCAATCCATCGGAGGGCTTTGTTGTGACGTATTGAGGACAAAGATCCCCCAACGATAGGGCAATTCGCCGTAGCCTTGTGCGCTTTCTCCACGGCCTATATATACTAATAATATAAAGAGGCAGATGTTTGTTAGCTTATGAGGAACTAGTAATCTCATTTAAAAAATACTTATTCTTCCTTATACAGATAGTTTATTTAGGAATGTTATGCTGTATAATGATGATACTACCTAAGAGATAAGATAAACGTTTAAGCAGAAGAGCTAGCATATCGGTATATACGTCGTGTAAATTATGTCTGTACTTATTTTTACATGCAATCAATTTATTGGATTTGACATAGAATGTATACTCGTCCCAAATATTATCATCATATTAGAGTACTTTTAAAAACGATGGATTTTACTAACATTTTTGTATCCATCGAATCGAAACACAACATTATCTGTTGATAATGTCTCTAGTGGTTAGAGCTCCTGACTGCGAAACTTGAGAACACGAGTATTAGTACCTTAGTCTTGGAAGTCCTATGTATTTATGTATATATCTATTTATATAAGTAAATATATCATTATCTAGTTACCATAACACAAAGTTTGCTTAACTTGGGACTAGGTCAATTTGTGTGGAATTGTCCCAGGTATTTTATTATGGTTTTAGTTCACCAACTAAAGTAATAGCCTAATGTACCTAATTACACAATCTGATTATAGAAGCAAGGATCGGATTATGAAAGGTAAATATTGTTTGATTATAGCCTTCAATTTGGATTTTGGCGATATTTTACAAAAGAGGTCTGTAAGTCTATGCAGAACTGGTGGCTATACTCTCTGCCTACTTCATTAGGGACTCGGCGTGATGATACTGTACTTAAGATAAATTTATTGTATAAATGTTGTACATACTTGTCAGATATTAATGTGAATGACTGAAAACAACTTTAATATTTTTGGTACAGTTTGAAAAGGAACATATGATTGATAACCGAGAATCCCAAGTAAAATGGGAAAATCTTAGCTGTTGCAAGGCAGGTAGTTGTAGATGAGCGCCAGACCTTTCGGACTGGGATTTTCTTAGACTCTTTGGAGACAATCAGTCTCTTTATAGACGCTTGCTACTTACCAGTCAGCCAATCCACATCCTTCATTGGTCTAGATAGTTTGAGTTTTATATAGAAACATGAAATCCGAATAAATGCAGTTGAGATGAGAGCGTTAAGAAGTATGATAGGAGTTAAACTGAGTGACAGGATAAGAAATAGTGAGATAAGGAAACGTTGTGGTCTGAAAGAAGATGTAGTGACAAAAATTGAGAAAGGTATGCTGAGATGGTTTGGCCATGTCGAGAGAATGAATGAAGAACGATTGACGAAAAAAGTGTATAAGGCGAGTGTGGATGAAAGTGGTGGAAGTGCGGATGGGCATAGGCGGACGTTTCAAGACCAAACCAGAGAAAGAAAAAACCAGCAAGTGGATAGAAGGTGGTCTCAGGTTCGATATATTGTATTCAATATATCGAAATAAATACGCCATATTACTCCTGTACAACACCACAGGATGCAAAATGGAATATTGGGCGTTCAATATAAATTCAGGTCGGAAATGATAGAGATGTTATCTGAATCCCGCCGCTTCCCGCAAACGCGGGATCAGGAGGGGTCGCGGGGATTTTACTGGGAATCTCTACATGTACGCCGAACTCCGATTTCCGAAAACCGTGAAAATACGCCAACCTGAATTTGTAGGGGTTTATTATTTTCCTTTATACGTAAAATAAAGCTTTATTGTTTAGTTGCTTAGTGATACATTGTCAATGTGTATACCTATTTTTTGCCTTTTTCGCACAAGATTCATAGTAGGTGTAGACAAAACTGTAATAATACACTCTTGCACGACACATTTGTACTTTACAACGTGACTTTATTTCTGGGCCATCCCACTATCTGGTATTCCCACGACGATTGCTAGACGGCATATTTTTTTAAATAAAAAAATTTAGAATTATTATATTTCACAGAATGGCCTTTATTATTATAGTTTTTTAGTACAATATTATTTGGGGATGATGGTGGGTATATGGGTAGTAGTTCCTTGCCTGATCGCACTTTCTGGAAAGAAATTTCGCGGTTTCAAACGTCTAAGCTGTAGTTACACATGTATAACGAAATTCTTTATTGGATTCTTTGTAAGGACCATTCTTACAGAAATGCTACCTTTACAATGAAATAAACCACCAAATGATAGTAAGCGAACTAAGTATTTCAAACGATGCTGCTGTAGTGATAGATGATCTTCGGTCTGCTCGCGAATACTGTTACCGAGTTAATATGTTCATATCATGGAATTTATTTTAACATCTATACAAATAAATAAAATTGGAGTGTCTTTTTGTAATATTAAAATAACCGCTTTTTACTACATGTTTACACGGTACATATACCAAAATAATTTTCTTACTATTTCTGTCTGTCTGTCTGTCCGTTTGTTCCGGCTAATCTCTGAAACGGCTGGACCGATTTTAACTGGCAAATAAATGAAGTAAAAAGGAGTAACTTATGCTACTTTTATTTTAGAAACTGAAATATATTTTTTTAAGTTCCACGCGGACGAGGTCGCAGGCACACAGCACACATTTACTAGTAAATAAGTTAAAACGCATACCTAACGCATCTAAGAGTCAAATAAATATGTGAGTGAGATGATTACATATACATTGCAATCTGCCAGTTGTATTGGGGTTGTCGTGTGATGTGTGACAGCGACTTTGATGTCCACCGCCTACTCAAGTTGTAATCTACGATGGATCAAAGCCACTGCGTGAATATATGAACAAATCATTTTCCTAGCAAAATAACTTCACCCTTTGCTGGGACCCTGTTCATCTCCAAGCTTATTGGAATATAATAATCATGGAATAAAATGTACATACTTTGTGTGTAAAGATTTTTCTTTCAAATATTTTTTTATAAATAGATATACTCACCCTAAAATAAGTCTGGCGATTATTCGTCACCTAATATTAGGTTTAAGGAGTTTCCTTCCGATAACGCTCAGGCTGTGGATTGAGCACCCTGTTAAGGTTTTGTAGAGAGTACAGCATGGAGTTCTTCAAGACGGGTGTGAAAGGATTCCTGCAGGGTCGGCAGCGCGCGAGAAATATCCCTGGTGTTGCAAGCGTCCACAGGCAGCGGTAGCCGCTTACCGTCAGGCGGACCACATACACGTTCGCCATCCGTGTGGTATAAAAAATAAAATAAAAAAGGTTTACCACATTGACCTCAAGGAACTTTTATTACTGAGGCAGTAATGTGAAGTATATTTTTTTTTGTCATCTCAACGCCATACTTTAATTTCTTGCTCGGAATTGTCATTAGCTTTAAGATATACAAACTATAATATTCATAGGCAATCACTATCTTGATAAATTCATTTGTATGTTCCTTGTTTAATTTAATGGGAATGTATTGTTATTACTGATGACGGCGGTCTGGTCTAGTGGTTAGAGCTCCTGATTGTGAAACTTGAGGTCGCGATTCGATTACCGCTGAGGGCAGATATTTGTGTGATAAACACAAGTATTTGTACCTTATTCTTGGATGTCCTATGTATTTATGTATATATCTCAAACAATAATAATACATATCCCTACTAATATTATAAATGCGAAAGTAACTCTGTCTGTCTGTCTGTTACCTTTTCACGCCTAAACTACAGAACCGATTTAAATGAAATTTGGTACAGATATAGCCTAAAGCTTGAGGAAGGACATAGGTTACTTTTTAATGCGAAAAAGGGTTGTAAGGGGTTGAAATAGGGGATTAAAGTTTGTATGGAAGTTTCGTCATTTTTGAAGCTAGAAGCTTGAAACTTATTTTTCATGGTCTAGATTACATATTAATTAATATTACATTCAAAGTTTGAAAAAATGTTACCCTTAAGGGGGTAAAAAGAATGCTGCTTAATATCACTTTTCCGCGCGGACGAAGTCGCGGGCACAGCTAGTATAAATAATATGTATGAAGAGACTGATGAATGTGGACGAGGCGGAAGAGGTATGTAAGTCTAGAGAGAACTGGCGCTCTATACGCTCTGCCTACCCCGTGCATGGGTGCAATGTAGATATTAATAATATGTAAAAGTTAAAAATGGGTAGGTACTGTGGGTTATCCTTTAGAGATAAATATATAACATCGCGGACTTTTTTACCTATCTTTTTAAGATATACAATTCCGTACATTAATTTGATCCATCTCGTAAGGTTGAGTTTGTTACGACATAACATAGTAAATCTTTCGGTTTTTCTGTGCTATAATATATATGTTTTATATTTATATACACCTTTCTCAAGTCTCACTCTATCTATTTCTGAAAACTGCATGCGGCAAATCCGTTTAATAGTTTTAAAGATCTAAGCAAACTTTAAGAGAGGTAGGGCATAACGGATTTCCCGTTCGAATTCGGAGCTGCCCGACTGGGGCAGGACCCACCCTATAGAAGTCCGTAGCCAAATAACACATTTGTGTTGTGCTCCTACGCGGTGAATAAGGTTTCCAGTAATGAGCTCCTTGGGGAGGGGGATGATTGTTACGTTGTGTTGGAAGCAGAGGGATTAAACCCATTATGCTGCCAACACACTATAACTCTCCGAACACAGAGTAGCAACACGCAAGTGATTCTTCGGTATCGTGAGCGTAAATAGGCTGCGGTAACCGTTTCCCATCAGATGGGCTACGACCCATTATTTAATAAATTTGTAATAGACTTACCGGTTTGTGCACCCTGCTTGTTTGCCACACTTGTTGTATAAAAAAAAAAAAAGAACTGCCAGCGAAAGCGACAAAAGTTTTAAGAAGAATTATAATTAAGAAGTGATTTTTATACTATGTAAAGATACATATATATTTGTAAACATTTTCATCACAGAGAGTCCCTCACGGGGTTGGCAGGGAGATTATTAATTATTCCTAATAATTATTTGTGCGACCTCCTAAAGTAAACTTTCAACACTCCCAAGAAAACTTTATATAAGACAATTCTCAAGAGCATTGCTGGCACCTCTCCAAAGCTGCCTTCTAGTTTAGTGTTGCCAGAAAGAGGTGCTTAGCCACGCCGGAATCAAAATGGCATGTAGGTAATTGTGTCGAAATTGAATTCGTAGAATTTTACTTGCGGAAGCCGTGGTGGCCAACACTATGAGTCGAATATCGCAAGTTCGAATCCTTAAGTACATTAAGGAAAACATCGAGAAGAAACCTGCTTACGTCTGGCAAGCAATTCAAAGGCGTATGTATAGTCGTGCTTAAGTAACGGCGATGGACTCGCCATCTATCACTTTGGCACTTAAAACATATCTCTGGCGGAAAGTGTGTGTGTGGGTACTGTATATACACCTCTGCTCTGCCTACCCCTTCGTGGATCCTAGTCGGAAGGCGTGAGGTTATGTAGTCTAGTCGTGCTTGAATCACGGCACTGGTCACAAAGGGAGCCCTTTACACATATACTAGCTGTCCCCGTGATTAATTTGATTTGACAGTTCGTTTTTTTTTTTGGAATCATATACTAACGTGTGTTAACGTTAATCTAGCGAAGGATCTATGTCTGTGCCAAGCTTTATGCAATTGCGTTAAATACTTTTCGCGTGAAAGAACAGATATCCTCGCACATATTCACATTTATAATATTAGCATGGATACCCGCTTGACTTATTGCGGGCGAGAGGGAATAGTGTATCGGCAATTGGCGCCCTTTAAAAGGAACCCAACCGATCTGATTAGCTTGACAAGGCGTTTGAGGATAGTGGAAGTCCGTGTGCTGTCAATTATTCTCAATATAGTTGGCAATAGTAATCACCCCTGGTAGCAAGCTTCCATGCTGCCATGGTCACCGCTTACCCTGTGGGTCATGTACTTGTTTGCCAGGTCTGTAGTATAAACCAATTATTACTGCCCCCGTAATGCCATCAATATGAAGGGTTAAGTTCGTATGAATATAAGATTAGACTTCGTCATACCCTTCTCTTCGCCGTGACAGCTTGTGACCCAAGTTTAATCGAATTGGGAACAAATCTTTAGAAGTACGTACCTATAAGTAAGCATAGCTCTACGTTAAAGTTTAATAATAATCCTGTGTAGTGGTATACTTAGCTTTGAGTGGGAGTGGATGAGACGACAGATGTTAGACTGAAAATATAATTATAATGTTATTTTATGAGTAGGTAACCTAGGTAAGGTATATCAATACACATTATACAACAAACTCGTCCGCCGCTTCTGTCTCTATGCTAGTTCGTAAATGAGTTACACCAATTATTGGAAGTGCCGGAAGAAATCGAGCGACCAAGGTGATGCTTCTATGGGTAGTTTAGAAATAGTCATCCTATTTTTTTAAATGACATGTACTATGCTTGAATTGAAAGTTATTTAGACGAATACCGTATTAATCCTAGACAACTAATCTATTCTACTCTCCCGGCTACCCGTGCGAAGCCGAGGCGGGTCGCTAGTTTTACACATAAAACAATGCGATAGTCGTGCCATCTGTGAATCACACGTAGGATCGTATATTCAATTAAGCGTGCCCTGTTATAAAAATAAAAGTAAAGTAATTGTTTCCTGTAGCGCCATCTATGCATCCTATAAAGGTATTCTTAGAAAGCGCCATCTTTTGAGTTGCTGAATTTCAACCCAGTGAGTTTGTAATAGGGCAGCTATGCAAGTACTGCTCTTAAACTCCAATGGAGGGCGCTACAATCGGAACTGCAGAGTGCGTGCGTTCTGAATCCCAAGCCATTATTGTTTCACACATGACAGTTGATCAATATATTCTGTGTCACAAAAATTACAGTGTTTTTGTACTTTTATGAAGATTATGGTGAAATAATTTTGTTACTCTCTATAATATTCTCTTCAGGTTTTTCATTTATTGTTTTGAATTTGCGTAAGGTCATGGTATTTGGGCGTGTCAAATTGAAAGATTGAAATAAATGTACCTGGTCAATTAGTATTCTGTGGTTAATTTGTAGAAAGTTAAACAACATACTTAAATTATAAACGAAAACATAACAATAAATCGTTTGCTTGTGTAATTGATTAATCCAAAGCGAATGTATTAAATTTGTGATAGACTTACCGGTTTGTGCATCCTTCAAGTGAGGTACTTCTGTGCTCAGGTTTGCATTTTTTGAGTTGTACATTGTGCAGCTTATTTTTAATTTTTACGCTCAACTTTTTAGGGCTACTTGGTAATTTCATAGTATTAGCCATTATGAATAAAGAAATCTATATCACCATAAATCTAGGTACTAAATATAGGCATAAATAGAGCCATCCAAATTTGTTGTACTGTTAATTTACAATAGTTTTTTTGCAGATTACCATGGATATAGAGAGTGAAACCGCAGAATCCGACCACGAATTTGCATTTGAAACGGATCATCTTGCATTACGAGGAAACAAAGATTACTCTGAAATTCTCAAATATATTGTAAAACTTGAGGCCCAGAAAATACAAGCATTGAAAGATGTTGAAGACTTGGCTGAAGCACAAAATGCTGCTTTAGAAGACCCCCTAGCATTCATAGAGAAATTAAAATCTGGCAATTTAAATTTCCCTGCAAGGCAAACTATCGCAGATTTGCCGAATATTGATTGGAGCAGTTATAATATTGATGCAACGTTAGACTATGACATTATTTTAGACACTAAGGCACATGATGATATAGACACAACTAAAGTACGGGGCCGTAAATTCACAGACAGTAAACCGGAAACATTTAACCAGTTATGGTCTTGCGAAGAGCAGAAACGTCTAGAGGAGTTGCTGGAAATTTATCCTGAAGAGCCAATTGAAGCCAGACGCTACAAGAAGATTGCCCAAGCATTAGGCACTCGGACACCAATACAAGTCATGAGTAGGATACAGAAGTACTTTGCAAAATTAGCTAAAGCAGGGCTACCTATACCAGGCAGAGCTCCGAAAGGTGTTGCCAAAAATAAAGCAAAATCAATATTCTATAAGAAATCAACATTCTTCCCTAAACTACATGTACCCATTAAAATGGATGATCCATATGATAGTGGTGAGGCCCAGGAGAACTTGTCAGCTTTTGATGGTAAAGATGGAAATAAATACATGTTGGAATTGTTGAAACAGGCCAAGGAACAGAGGCTATTGGATGAAACCGCACCAGTGTATCAGACAAAAAGCATTTGTGTTGGGTGTCAGAGCACTGGATTTCTGGGTGCCAGATGGACCGATAATGCTGGCACAGATTATTGCACTGACTGTATTGTAAGGCTCCTGCCAGCAGAACGACTCATGCCAGTTCGACAACCTGTTATTTAAATAAATATAAAATAAAGCACCATTGTAAATACAATCACCAATAATTTATCTCATTCATTTAAAGCGTTATTTCACTAAAATAACTACGATTTACAAACACACTAAACACATTACATTTTAATCTAGATTCTAAATTATTTTTGAGTAACGGTAGCAAGCTAGGTTTAGCTAACGTATCGTCAACAGTCGGGCGATCCCGGCGACTGATGAAGATCCACTGGCCTGGAACACTGGGCACGGCTTGCACCCAACTATTGTACCCCTATGTAGATAGATACCTAGATATCAGAGGGTTACAATTACGCCCTACATAACAACCCTACTACCTATGTTTTACGCACAACTAAACATGCAACCGGTATTCGCGAAGCAGAAAACTAATTTCGCCCCTAAGATGTGTCATGTGTAAGCTAATTGTGTCCACACTAATTGACTTCAAAACTGTGGATGACTTAATCATTCCGCGAAGCGTGGTAAGTGATTCATAGCACTACAAAACTGTAACTCACCTAGATCCCCCTTTCATTTGATACACTGAAAATAATACATACGATTAATTTTGTTGTATGAATAGGTAAGTTGTGCCCGAGGCGAAAAGGCTGCGTTGGACAAATATAATAAGTTTCTTATCAATATTTTTGTGTAAGAATTTTTCGGGTAGGTTACTATTTTATCATAACTGTTTTATCTTTTTTCTTGGGCTTTATCCGATCGCATTTAAAGCATTGCAAAAGTTACTCTTTATGCTCCAAAGGCGGCAAATACGTATAGCCCGTCAGATAGTGCCTAAGCGTTACCGACCGGATATTTATATCTTATGTTAAACGATATATCATTGACGACCGTCTGGTCTAGTGGTTAGAGCTCCTGACTGCGAAACTTGAGGTCGCGGGTTCGAATCCCGCTGAGGGCAAATATTTGTGTGATGAACACGAGTATCTGTACCTTGGTCTTGGATGTCCTATGTATTTATGTATATATCTATCTATTTAAGTAAATATACCGTTGTCTAGTTACCATAACACAAGCTTTGCTTAATTTGGGACTAGGACAATTTGTGTGGAATTGTCCCAGGTATTTATTATTATTTTTTATTATTCTAAAGTAGTTTGGAGATATATTCTGGAGCTCTACTCTCTCCACCTACCCTATGGGAAACAGTGCGTATAAGTAATTTATCATGGAATTACAACAAAATAAGGTAGAATACTAATATAATTTATAAAAACTGCTCTGGGCTAGTCTGGAAACAGTGTGTATAGGTAAGTAATTTAATCATGGAGTTGCAACAAAATAAGGTAGTGGTCAAGGAATACCAATATAACTTATAAAACCACTCTCGACTGGCCTAAAATAGGTTTACGTTTGTATTACGTATTTGTTTTGTGCCTATCCATCTCTCAGATACGATAACGATGATTGGGTGCGGTGAGGCGCATTGAAACACAGTCTCTCGTTGATTAAGAGCCAGCCAATTTCGGTCTAGAAAGCTGTGTTTGAATTAATACGTGGGTTTTTTTATTTACCTACCTACTTGGCACAAAACTTACTAAGTTATGTTATTAAAATAAAATGATTAATTATTAAAAGTGCAATAATAATTTAAGTTCGAATCCAACTGTACCTATGAGATTTTCTGAACTTAAGTACAGAGAGATAATGGCGATCTGCTCTCTCTCTGACTACCATGTAAAGGACTGCGTAGTGATTTTTATGAGAAATTTACCACTTTGTATCATAGTGCATTTATGTTACTACTAGGGCAGTTCATGCGGTAAGGTTAGAGACGGCGACGGACACCCCATCTGTCACTTTGACACCTACATATATCTCCGACGAAAAGCGAGTATTGTTACACCTAGGTACCAACCTTATCCATCGGGGTCCCCTGGGGGAAGGCGTGAAGGAACGATTGCTTAAAACATTTATATTGTATGCGTTGCGTTAAACATTCCTGCCAGGTAAGTAGACTTGGAACTTTGCGAGAAACACGTAAATAACTAATGAGATAGTGTAGGTTTTTACTTCGAATCTTGCAACTTACTAAGAACGGTGTAGTAAGACAAGTGTTGTTAGCTAAGTAGCTTTATAATTGATTGGAACGCCTCACGAAAAACTTTAAAGTTTGAACCGTGATGGCTAAGCGTTTAAGTAGCATCTGATAATTAAGTGCAAGATCTCAACTTTCCGAACTTAAGTACAGTGATTTATTACATCACGAGTATGACGTAACGGTGAAGAAAAATATCGTGAGGAAGTCTGCATTTCTTCTCAAACATTTTGTTTGAGATCAACTTCATGGACGTTGATACAGTCGTGCATTAGATATAGCGACAGAATCGCCACCTAGCACTTATAAATATCTTCATCGAAAAGAGGGTGTAATGATTACACCTTTGCCTGTCCCATCGGGTACCCTTGCGGGAAGGCGTTCGGATTACGGAATTTAGTTATAACTGAAAGGAATACAATCCAATTGAAAATTCCGTAGATATTCAAGGTGGAATTTTCAATATATTTTCAGTAGGTACGTTACCCTTCCCTTTGTTTCGTCTTAAATGTGTTACATTACGACACCGGGAAGCTTAGGTACGCCTTAATAAAATTTCAACCACAATGTTTTATCTCGGCTCTATTAGTTCAAGTGTTGCAAGCGTCTATAGGCGGCGGTAACAGCTTACCATCAGGCGGACCGCATGCTTGTTTGCCACCCGTGTGGTATAAAAAAGGTGACTTGTAAGTGGGTGGGTCAGCGCTCCCGGCTGTGATGGTTAAAGTCGCTGGTTCGATAAACGTTCGGTCAAATGCTTTTGTTAAGTTTAGGACTAGGTCAAATCATATAGAATTTCCGAACTCTAACAATAATTCTAATATTGTAATTAAATGGTATAATTTCTTAGATAATTTCCAATTTTCTACGGAATCCGGACAGAGCAAACATTTTATTAATAATCCATAGGACTGTTTTCAAGTAGTCGCCTGAAATCTTAAGATTTCTTGTGATTTCTTAATGAACCGGCGACATGTAGGTTTTACATCGTTCTGGAGCATTGCACTATATGGTTGTGAGACGTAGACAATGACAAAGAGTGATAGAGAGGTGTTGGAGGGACATTAGTGATTTTGGGGGAATTGTGGGACTGGAGAAGGATGGTGAAAAACAGCTGGACGAAAAGGGCAAAAAGAAGACATTCTCAAAAATACTAAGAACTATTAAGGATAGTCGAGAATAGAAGAGGAAAGGTGATAGGCCACCTCATACGACATTATAGCTTCTTTAGAAATATCTTCTAGTTCTATTAGAAGTAGGTAAATGTAAAGGGAAAGAGAAGATGAGAGCATGACAACCAATAAAGATTAACATACATTAATCAGATCAAAGAAAACGTGTCTCTCATGACGTTTAGGAAGGTCAAAGAGGTTGCGATGGACAGAAGCAAATGAAAGGGACTACATCAGAGACGCCGACAAGAGCGTATACTTAAGTTTATGGTGATGATTTAGGTATTATTACGTCTCTTCCAATTTCTACAAATATGAACTAAAACTACCCATTCTGCGAGACATACAGCTATTATGTACCAATGAAATATTTTTTTATTGGATAAAGTAATGCGAACTTCCAAAACTTGTTCAGACAAGCAGGTAAATGTTACCAGATAATAAATATTACCAGTTCTGATGTATCAACTTTAGCAGTTAAGCAAACTATCTTCTCAAACTATATTCCCTGTGTGATGAAAGTTTGGGAAGCTGTGACCCAAACTCAATGGCAAAATGCCTAGCTTCCTTTGCATAATATTAACCTTATAAAACCACAGTGTATTGTCCAAAGAAAAAGGACACTTTTTCCACTAGGATCTAGTCTACTACGAGGATACCTCGTGAACCATATCCCCAGAATGTGATTAGCGGGTAGTAAGTTGCAAAACTACTTTTGTTTATTTCTTAAGTTAAGTTGAACATGTAGTGAGATGTCAGGAACTTTTAAACACATACAAATCATCATGCTGTCTCTCCGAGGGGTTGCAGAGAGAACTGAGCGCCAGTTCTCTAGATTTACATACTTCTTACGCTTAAACCATATTTGTCAGTTTCTACAAATGAGCTCACCTGTTTCTTTTTTTTTATGCCACTGGGGTGGCAAACAATCATGCGGCCCACCTGATGGTAAGTGGTGGACGCTTGCAATACCAGGGGCATCACTCGCGCGTTGCCGACCCTGCAGAAATCTTTTCACACCCTTCTTGAACAACTCCATCCTGTACTCTCCAGGAAAAACCTCAACGGGGAGTTCATTCCACAGCTTTCGCGGAATTAAACCTCTTTGAAACCACGCAGTACGAGACCTTTGCGGTTCCAATATGGATATGGGGATGAATTACCCGTCGATGACGAGAGGTGTGGTGATAGAAGGTAGGCGTAGGCACCATGTCGAATAATTCGTCAGAACACTGACCGGACATTATAATTTTGCTGTCCAATGACCACTCTTCGGACGTCTAAGTATTCCCTACGATTGTCATGACTATCGTGGTACATAAAAAAATATTGCCGTGTATTAAGTTTGCAGACTTTCCAGAATGGTTTGACATAGTGATTTAATTATTTGAGAGGTAAGTGCGTGGAAAAAAGATAAAAAATAAAGGTTTCCAATTATGTGAAACTGGACGGGAAGAGCAAGAACGTTAATCTTATGTATATCACTGTTTAGCGGGAGCCTACTGACTATTCAGAGGCTATCTACGATGCCTATAAGACATTTAGATATTCAGAACCGAAGCATCGTAATTTTAAAAGCCGGGCTCTTGACGGCGTCTCCAATGAAGTGTAATTTGCCTCCGTTCAGCGCAATCACTTTGACCCCCTTATATACTATGCAAAACACCTTTGGTCTGACTCTAATCATACTTAATTACTTTCAAATAAGCCTTAGTATGCCTTTTTCTGTATCTATTTCAACTTTTTTTACTAGAATGTTTTTTTATATGGATGGAGCGAAAGAGGCCTGTAAGTCTTGAGAGAACTGGCGCTTTTCTGCTTTATATGAATGCAATTTTATTTTAAAAGAAACTGTCATGTTATTAAGGGTGGAAATTCTCATTCAACATTCAACTCATTAATGAACTCAATGATCGAATACATATCATTTATTTAACACACGCAATCCATCAAGCTATAGAAACCTGCCTATTTGTCAACAGGTTAACAAAGACCACGTGTCTTTGTTAACACGGATTACATCGTCTCTACAACCATGGTTCTCTTGTTCAATAACTATCATATACTCGTATTGTTCTAACTCGCGTGATATCTCTACATAAAATCGTATAATACAAACTTGTGTTTCTTTGCGGGAATCCGTATTAATAACATGATGCGGCCATGGACGATATCTTTATATATATAATTCTTCTGTGAGTGTGTATGTCACTGAACTCCTCTCAAACGACTGGACCGATTTTGATGAAATTTTTTGAGTGTGTTCAAGGGGATCTGGGAATGGTTTAGATTCACAATTGGACCCGATAGGTGGCGCCACCATCTTTTTTTTTCCACCCGAGCGAAGCTGGGCGGGACAACTAGTAAATTATAAATATATAATAAACGGGCTGTCAAATGCAAAATAAGTGTGTAACATTGATATAGATTATATTTTACTTATTTGCATATTCTGCTTGCAATAAAATCTATTCAATAAAATTTTACAAATTATTTAAATTATATTGTACTGAATATTTAAAAGACATATTGCATACTCCAAATTGTGAGAGTAATAAATGAACCACTAAAATCAAAATACATACCGTGAGATTTCGTTACGTGATGTAATCAGGTCACTCATATTGTCCGGATAATCCGGATATGCTATGCTGAATCAACACTATTCAACTCTCGTCATTGTAAATTTAATGACTTATTTTGGTTCCTATGATGTTATCTGAAATACGTTAGCTGCGCATTTGCTGAAATATTTTGTTTAATTCGTCATCATGCTGGAATTTACTGAATGCTCCAAATAAGAAATAGTTAAGGTAGAGTAATGAGATTTTCAGCCTTTTGTGTTTTAATTCCTTAAATCTAATCTAATGTCTAAGGTCTAATGACCCTTGATCTTTCCTGGCAGCTTAAATACGCTTTGCGGAAGATCTGTTGTGCTCAACCTCTAGAACTCTGCAGTAAGTTTTGATAGTTTTGGGCAGCTATATAAGGCTTGCAAATATATAATATATAATGATATTCTTATCTAATTCCTTCTTAAACGTATGCAAGTTTCGTTACGACGATCTCTTTCACCATAAGTAAAAGTTATTATAGATCACCGTCGTCTTTAAGTTCCGAAACAATACAGACCCAAGGCTTGTGCCAGCAATATTTATAATGCAGGTGACTTTTTAAAACATTTGGTCACCACGGTTTATTTTTTAGTCTTAATCCTTTCTACAAAATGTCCACGTGTCGCACCGGAACTGTGTCAGGAATCAGTTCGAATCGCCAATTATCCCGTGTTTGTACTCCGCTGCCGGCCCGCATCCCGCATTACGCCTTTTCTCATTACACGCTTGGAAATAAAATGTTTGTTGGCCCTGATATTGCGGTGCAAAATAAATGTACTTATACCTTATAGTGAGCTTCATTTCTTAGGTACATAAATAATTATATACTCAGTCTAAAAAGTATCGTGCATGGAGGATTTGTTTATGGTTCCATATTTTTCTGTTAGATTGGCACAACTGTTTTCCATTTTGGCACAGAGTAAGAGTTTGAGTTGCATCTGTTATTTACATTCAATACAGTGCTATTTAAGTTACATATCTAGTGTGTATTGAGAATCTCATAATGGACAACAAACATTAAACAAAGAGTTTGTCTTAAATTTTGCGTCACCAATGGAATTGCGTCTTCGAAGTCACTGAACATGTTACAGGCTTGCGGTGAATCGACTTTATAAAAAACACGTGCTTGTGATTGGTAGACATCGCAGTGAAGGAAATAGTGACTGAAAATCCTCATTTAAGTTTAAGAGATATAGCCGCTGAACTTTCTGTGATACACGAGTCGATCCGTTCCATTTTAAATAATTACTTGGGTATGAAAAATGCCGCTCGGCTAGTCCCAAAATTTTCTCCAAAAAGCTCGATCGATTAGGAGTCTCTGAGGATATGCTAAAACGAGTCACTTCAACCCAACATTAATGAAACGTATTGTTACTGGTGACGAGAGAGTTTGACATGCAAATCAAGCTTCGGAGTGGTGCATACCTACCTACCAACTGAAGTACTGAACCGAAACCGGAAAATCACGTCAAATTCTATCAAAAGTCAAAGTCCTGTTGACTATCGCACTCGGAATTCTTGCCGGAAGTTTAAAAGGTAAATAAAGTATATTATTCAAGAAAGAGTCACACAAATACTTTGAAGGTGATAAATCTGAATGAACTATTATCATTTTGTGTATTATTGATATTTTCCCGGTAATTCCTTGACATAATATATATATATATATATATATATATATATATTTATATATATACAGACATTTGTAGCGTGGGCGGTGTTATTGGGGTCGAATCTTACTAAGGTTTTATAGACTACTTTTTAAATAATAGATAGCTTTATGTACATATATCCTTACGCTTTCCCACAAGGGTCCTCCGAGGCAGGGTAGGCAGATGTTTGTAATAGTATCGAATAATCTTACCTCATTTAATTTACCTAGGTCCAGAATAAAAGTTGCTATCTTGATATTTGAAGAGTGTAAAACCGATAGTAACGTAACGCTCGGTGCTAATCCTGTTCGAAGCTCGAGGAAAAATTCTCGTATTTCATTACGCAAGATGCCATTGGAACGGAGATTAGCCGGCGAGAAGGGCGCACACAATTACTCTAAATACCTAGTGATGGGACTGAAGGTTCACAACTTCAGGCTTGCTCACATTACACTAATCTTAGTACTAAGCTGCCTTTACCGCATTTCTGATACGAACATATCAGGCATTTAAATTGTGTAATTTTGTACAAGCATTTTTAAACAATGCTAAGTTGGCTTCCACAGCCCCTACATGGAAGATCATTTCATATGATCACGCTTCTCCCCGGGTCCCCGAAAGAATAGGTATAGGTATCACCTTCTGTTAGCCGGCGGTAATGTATCAGAGATGTTCAATTATTTGAGAATAAAAATAACCAAACCTAACGGCAATCGGAACTGACTCTTCATCAATCAGGCGACCACCTGAACACGTCCTCACGTAACAAAACATTAAATATTTTATACCAGCTTTGAATGCTATGTTATATATTGTGTGTATAAATAAATAAATAAACCATGGGACACTGCCCATGTATTCCCAAATTAGGCAAAGCAACGATAAAACAAAAAAAAGCAACGATATATTTATTCGTATTGGTGTCTTGTTACCATGACACAAGTTACAGTTACAACAAATACTCGGGTTCATCACACAATCACTGTACTCAGCGGAGCCCTAACCACTGGACCAGACGGCCGTCATCATTCAATACTACAATAATTAAACGAAGAAGATATTCAAAGGCATATGCAGAGGTATGTATTATAGTGCTTGAGTAACAGCGATGGATTCGACATCTCTCACGTTGGCATCTAAAATATATCTCTGTTGGAAAGAGGGAGTAAGGTTCTACCTGCACATGTCTGCCTACCCCTTGGGATCCCTTATGGGAAAGCATGAAGATATATGTTCGGATATAATTTCGAAACAATCGACTGTTTTAATAACAAGTTATTTAAATTTCTCGTAACAAATTATTAAATGATAAAACATCATCAAACCATTTCCATATCGAAATATTGGAAGGCTTCAGAAAAGGTGCATTATACATCACATGAATGTTATCCGTTGTATGTAGGTAATTGTATACCCGTATCACACCATACCTTTTCATGATGACACCTCTTTGTCTGATACGCCGGACCTCGCTCAAGTGTTCTCACTATAGGTACACTTTACAGATTTGATTACAGCCTTAAGTGACATGTTCTTAAATAAAGTGGAACACGAAAATTCGTCCTTCGTGCATTGAAAAGAAAATGGCGCCTACAGATGCCTCGCCGCTGGTATCAAATTATCTCACACCGCGCTGCGCCTCTGATAGATTCCTTACCATTTATTTACGTAAATAACGTTTACTCACTGAAAAAGCAATATAATCAATGATTTACTGGTCACTGGTTTCGTAGTAGAGTATGAATAAAAAAAAATTGCTGAGCGAACTTTTTTTTTAACGTGATACTGTATCATTAATGAAATATTTTCATAAAGGTATCTTAATGCTAAAATTGAATGAAAAAAATGAACTCAGCTTTACTATCAGGAGCTTTACCACGACGTGTTACTGAAGTGTTTACGGGGCGGGCGTATTTGCAGCACGTTGAGAGTATGTCAGCAAGTAAGATTGACTATGAGTTGACATGTTCTTAGCGAAAGAAAAGAAAGGAATAAACCCTTCCCCGATTTAACTACCACGTTTTTTACAAAATTTAAGAGAGGTAGGGCATAACGGGTTTCCCGTTCGAATTCGGAGCTGCCCGACTGGGGCAGGACCTCCACCTTATAGAAGTCCGTAGCCAAATAACACAATATTTTGTGTTGTGTTCGTACGCGGTGAATAAAGTTTCCAGTAATGAGCTCCTTGGGGAGGGGGAGGATTTTTACATTGTGTTGGAAGCAGAGGGATTAAACCCATTATGCTGCCAAAACACTATAACTCTCCGAACATAGACTGGCAACACGCAATTGATACTTCAGTATCGTGAGCGTAAATAGGCTGCGGTAACCGTTTCCCATCAGATGGGCCGTATGCTTGTTTGCCACTATTGTTGTATAAAAAAAAAACATATTGTTTAATTTTAACAACGCAATATACCTATATAATAACACGTTATCAAACCATCTTCATATCAAAATACTTCGTATATTGCAAGACTTGTAAACGTGCATTATATGAATGAAACAGATGAATTGAATCCGGTTTATGTAATAGCTCTTGTCACAGTCGTCACTTGCCGAATGTTAGTAACATTAGGAGCGCGAAATTTTTTGAACACGGTCATATTGTTACGGTTACTCTATCAAGCGCCATTGGCTAAGCATATCTGGATGGATACAAGCAGTAATAAATAAATCTCCACCACAAGTTAATAATTTTATCAATAGTGGAGTGCTGCTAAAACCTGGTACGGAGTAGGTACGAGAAAAGTTATATAGCGAGTGTTGGCGGTTTGATATCGGATTAAAGTCTCACTTTGGATTATGACTCGAGGTGGCGGGTATAGCCTTGCATTACTGATCAAAGTGCTGCTCGGTTTCTATCTTAGACAAATTCCTTAGTGTTACTTAATTATGCTGACTTGTAAATTGAGCCTAAACAACGATTATAAGAGACTGGTGGTTTAAGTGAAACAGGTATGTAAGTCTAAAAACAAGCGAATGTGAATGTTGATGTCTGTGGATGAATTGGGAGAGGTACCAAACAAAGGATCGGCGTTCTTCTACTCAATGCTTAGATTTTCTGTGTTTACCAACCCTATGAAGAGTTGTCGTAGACGATAATAATAATAAGGAAAGCTCAATAAAAAGTTACGGGACATCGTCGTTACACGGGGTCAAAGAATTTGCGCAAGTGTTCGGACGCATTAGTATTTATGGTTGGCAGAATCTTGGTTCAACATCTATGATTATTGACGAGAAGTATAAAAGTGTTATTATGAAAGGATTTGCCATATTTGGATATTAGACTTTTGGTTTTAATACGTACACATCACACCGAGTCCCTAACGGGGTAGGCAGAGATAATATAGCGCCAGTCTGGAAGACTTACATAACTCTTTCGCTTCGCCCACATTCATCAGTCTCTTCATGCATATTCGCCGGTTTCGAGTACTCTTGACGTTCCCGTCCCTGAGTGTCCAAGTAGCTGGAGCGTTATCTTCCTCTGCCTCTTCTTGCACACACTCTTTTTATATACACTCTCATAAAATGGCATTTGTTCACCTAAGCATAAAAAATAATAGTTTAAAAAAAACAAAAAAACACGCTTTTTATAGAAAACCGAACTAAAAAATAGAAAATAAATTTCGATAATATCTTAAAAAGCGTGGGGTGCAAGGTGTCAATAGTTATAAATATCATTTCTTAAAAAGCACCCCACGCTTTTTAAGATATTATCGAAATTTATTTTCTATTTTTTAGTTCGGTTTTCTATAAAAAGCGTGTTTTTTAGTTTTTTTTAAACTATTATTTATTTTCTACTTTTTAGTTATTAGTGTATTGTCATCGGTCCTCGATAAGTCTACAAAGTTTGAACGAAATCTGACCGTTTAAAGTGGGTCAAAATCGAGCTCAAAGAAGTCGGTTACATACATACAGGTGAAGCTAATATAAAGCGTGTAAAAACTGAATAACTTGACGAAGTTATGTCCATTCGTTATTATTACTGTACTCAAACCAGTAGGTTTGAGCAAACATCTTAATTTATCGGAAGTGTTCTAAGACTCTAAGTATGACGTAGAACACGTTGTCAACTTAGTTGATACGAGCAAAACTCTACTGTACAGTGACTACCTAAAGTCCATTTTACTTACTGAGCCGATTAAACATACTATATTCCAATCAAACCGTACTTAAAGGGATGTGCGTCTGTGTACACCCACGCCTCAATTTCCTGGCTTTCACATTAGTGAATTCAATTATGAAGTTAACCAAATAGTATGTTAATATTTGTATCTATTCAGGTCAGGTCAATGTGTGTCGAATGTACTTTTTAATACTATTAAAGGGACAAGTAGGCTTAGTTGGTGACAAACAGTTTTTTTTTTTAAGGGTGAAATTTATGAGCTCCAAAGGAGTCCTTGCGAATGGTATCCAGGCGAAACCGGTGAAGGGCAAGATAGTGCATTCATGGATCCAGTGACAAATAATCTTCATGTTGAATATTTGCCTAGAGTTCAGCCTAAAGTTGTTCAAGAAGACGCGAATTGAAGTAACGCGCAAATACCCATAAGTGGCGTTTATTTGTGAGGTTATAAAAAACGTTAATATGATTTTTATTATGAAGATATTATGAAGATATAAATCTTAAAGTTTATTCCATCATCAAATATGTTTTTAACTACGTCAATGTAGTGATAGCAGCCAAATGGCATTGCTTCTGGATTGTCTTGTGATCTCGTAGTGAGTAAGGAACCTTTAGAGCTTTACATGGGATGTCTACTGGCAGAAGGGAGACACGTTCCTTTATGCCAGCTCAGCAAATGAATCCACCTTAAGAATGCCATGATAATACTTCATGGACTCAGAGAATATAGACTACAGTTACCATATGCTATCAGGCGGGCTTTATCCTTATTTAGCAATAATTGTAAAAAAAAAGTTTCTATTACCTATCGATCGGAAGAGGTCCATTGGTCGGTAATAAAACACATTTACGCATTCATTCATGTGTATGCCAATATCGTTGGGGACGTTATCAAAACTATGCTCGAACTGTCGACACTGGTCATGCAACCTCGACGGTATCGAGGTCCCATGTTTATTTGCCTCGAACTGTTTGTATGAATTGTTTATTCCACCCGCGCCCCAGTTCCATTTCACGCAGGTACCGGTTTGGAATATTCATCAATGTTGATGTGTATAAGATAAAGAGGATGGAATAAAACTTCTATAGTAATTGGTATTATAATAAGAACACACAAAAATGGTCAGATTTTTAGAACCTAATTGTATGTTTTTTTATATTTACACTCGTTCCAGAAAAGCCTTCTAACGGGAGGCCGAGGTGAGACCATCATTTTTTCACTCGACATTTAGGTACCAAATCAATGGATAGCGAGTCTGGAACCATATTTGAAACACGATTTTTAAATAAGTCATGGAATTTTATATTCAAACTAGTTGTCCCGCCCAGCTTCGCTGAGGTGAAAAAATAATAGCCACGGACCCAATTGAGCCATCTATCGGGTCCAATTGTGAATTTAAACCATTCTCGAATCCACCTGAAGAAAGCCATAAAATTTCATTAAGATCGGTCCAGCCGCTTACGATTCTATATACAGGACATACAGACAAACATTCATTAACACTTGGTCCGAATAAATGTTTTCCTTCAAAGTAAAGCTTGCGATGTGATAAATCATTCGTGCTGACCACCGGATTTTGATTCTGCGCTCTTGATTTTGCATTTGACTATTTAAGCAACTCGGGCGCCGCGGCTTTCTGCACAGCAATCAGCTTTACTATCTAGGTATTTAAAATAAACACTTAACGTGGTAGCATTATCATATTTATTGCATTTAATATTCAATTGTGTGAGCAGTGAGAGAATAAATAAATAAATCTCACAAGGGATAGTAATTTATCTTTGCTTTTACATCGAGCAAGAAATAAGCCTCCGAAGTTTGTTTGGGAAGCGACTTTCTGCGCGAAGTAGTAAGATGTTTTGCGGTAATTTAACGTAATCGGATTTGCGATCGCAAATGACATCCTATTTTATGCCATATTGAATAACAGTAAAAAATTAAATATTGGCAAGAAAAGATTCGTCAAGTAACTGACTGGTCAATGAGGATGAAATTCTTATGATGATGAAGCTATAGTCTCGGAAGAGGTAGGCAGAGGTGTGTAGTATTTATTACCCATGCACTCACTTTTCGTCGGAGATATAGCTTGTGTGTCAACGTGATAGATGTCGAGTCTATCGTCGTTATTCAAGCACGACTATACGTCATTGAATTTGTTCTCAAACGTATGCAGGTTTTCTCCATATTTTTCTTCACCGTAATGCTCGTAGTGTGACTGACCGATCACTGTTCTTAATTTAAAGTTGAGAACCTTCCGATACATTAAAAAGTATTTTTTTATTTAATAAAGGTTCTTTCATGTACAAACTTCAGAAAAAGCCAAAACAAATATTCCTATGTACATAATAATTACTTCAGTTTTGTCAAGGAAAATAGAAAGCTTTTTGTATTGTTTCTGCAAAAAGTATTTAGGTCAGCAGGATATAAAAGCTACACTAAATGCAATAAAAATTTAAGCAAATCCCAGTGTTCTAGATTCCGCAATGCATAGGTGAAAGCAAAATGAAGAGAGCAATTTCCTGGTAAAATAACGCTTTCAACAAACATAGTGCTGTATATTGAGATAAAATCTAAATCAAAATATTATATTCAACGTAAGGGACACAGGGAACACTTATTGAACATTACAGGGTGCCATGACGTATTATTTGCTTTGATTATTTTAGAGTGTGAGAGGGTGAGATTTATTGATGGTATATACATCTGTCTCTTTCGCACTTTTGAATAATGGTGACAAAGGCGCGCCTTGGTAAGGCCGCTGAACATTGTCGTGTATTTAGTGGAAAGTGAACAAATTACAGATGACGATTAAGCCTCGTAACGCGCGGCTATTAAAGTGTCGGGAAGTTGAACAATAAATTTCACATTAAATGCTAAATATTTACGACCGTTACATTTACTGGCGCCATAAATTTGGGGAGTGAGATCCTATCGAGCAGGCACTTTTACAATGTTACAAACGCGGGTCGCCATTTACATATATTGCGGCTCACAATGCCTTTACTACTCCCGAAATTAGGGACTCGAACAGCTAGTGCAAATTGCGAATATACGTTACGATGTCTTCTTAGCCGACCTAAAAAAATGTGTGTTAAAAAGGAGGTTATAAACACAGGTTTGATTGCCAATTTGCAGCAAATTGGAAGTTTTCAAACAAAAAAAACACTACGAGAATATATTTATATTTATATTTTTCTACACAGTCCACGTAGATGTAGTTACAAATGTAACAGAATTATTTTCACCGGAGGTATTTTAAGAGCCACCGTGACAAATGGCGAGTCCGTCGCTGTTTCTTAAGTACGATTATACACACATCTTTGAATTTCTTCTCAAACGGATACTTGTTTCAAAATAAGTTAGGTAATTCGATTATTTATTAGTTGGAATAACACACAAGAGAGGTTTTATTCCAGAAAAAACGTCCAATGAAAAAAAAATAGACAGCTAGTAACGATATATATGTATATATATCATCACATTGAGCTCCTCACACAGTAAGTAAAATAAAGCCAAAGCTAGCATGCTAAAATGTTCATTTTGTATGTCCTTAGATTCAATAACAAGTTGGATGGCGTAGAAAGATCCCATTTTATGCCCGGGCCATTTTACTACTTACATAGATATAAAATCCCGAAAACCCTGTTGAAATAAGGGCTGGGAACGTAAACATGTTTGTGTGTGGAAACTATTTTAGCACCATTAAACGGTTAAAAGCTGGAATTTGTGTTCCAGTGGGATTAGTTTGAAGTTTCAGTTGCCTTACGCTCGTAAGGACGATGCTTCTACAAATCCAAATGTACCTATATATACCTACATGAACACGAGTTAGTCTTGGCGATCCTATATATTTATGTATATGTATAAGTAAAAATATCGTTGTAAAGTTACCATAACACAAGCTTTGCTTAATTTTGGAATTAGGTCAATTTGTGTGGAATTCTCCTAAGGTAAGGTAGGGGTAGGCAAATTGAGAAGAGCGCTATTCTCCTTTAGATTTTCAGACGAACCTGCGCATTGAATGAGTATATTTTTGGTCAGTCATTTTCATCATATAAAATTTCATTATCCGATGTTTTTCCTAATCGCTAAAGCTCGTGGTGTGATTAATCACTGTACTTTTTACCTGCTCACTGGACTGAACGTTCAATAAAACTGATTGGAACAGTCGAGGATAGAACTTGCAATGTTTGGGTTACATGTAACTGCTCACACTACTAGGCTCCTTGACAGACAGACACGGCGGGGGATTTGTATTGTATCAAAATCAATACTTTACGGTTCTATTGTCCATATTTATATAAAATATACTCTTTTTGCAAATAGAGCCACAGCTTCGCAATATATCTTGTAGTCCTAAGAGATTTGTAACATTTCGCTGTCGGCGGACAAATGCGAGCATACTCGTAGGTAACATACGGGATATACGTTATCTGTATTTGAATTATGCAGCATCTCTGTGGGGCTTTGAACATAAGACCGAAAGAATAGATACAGCTTTCCTAGGTTGTACATATAGGACTAAGACATGCCAACGAAAGTAGCCCCCTTTAACTGGCTCCAGCATCGGCTTTTTTTAACGTTAGTGCTTTTCCTTATTGGACACACTTTGTAGAACCAAGGTTAAATTTGTGAGTGTGTTTTTAAGAGTACCGTAGGTTATATATAATGAAAAACCGAACCTTTTAAAGGATCATTCATGTATCAGTTTATCCATGTCATAGTTAATTCCCTTCAATTATAGTCACAAGTCAGATTGATCTAGTTGAAATTTAATACACATATTACCGTAACCATACCGTTTAGATAATAAGCCAGACACGGATGTGTAACATAAAATTTCCTTTTTAATTAGAATTTACTAATTATTTAGTTTTAATTTATACTAACTAATTATTTAGTTCTAATTTTAATTAATTAATTTTATAGTTTTAATTTTAAGTAATTTAGGTTAAGTGCAGTCGCCGTGTGGGTAAAATTTTGACATTAAAGAAACAAATTCAAATACTTTGTAGTTTTGAGGGTTTAAAATATAGATTTTATATTACGTATCAACAAAACTAACGTATATTTTAAAAGAATTTGAATACTTTCGTTGTAAGGGAAATATTGTATCGAAGGGTTCGGTTCGATGTTTAGTGATGCACGCGTTTGAAAAGAAATTCGATTGCCCAATTTTTTTATCAAACATACACTTTACAGAGTAGGCTGTCACGTTGACTCTTACATATTTACCGGCATACATATTAGGAGTTTTTACGCCGGCTACTTCTTTGAGATCCCTTGTGCAAGCCTGCAAGGGCGTGACGAAAGATTGTACATTACTTTAAATAAATTTCTTACTGTATGCGTTTATAGTCAATGTGATGCCAAAATATTCACAGAGAAATGAGACTTGAGAGAGGGATATGAATTTTATTACAAGCCGCGATGACGATCATAAACATGATAAGGCCACCTTAACGACACGTCGTAAAACTAAATACTACACCTTCGTATCATCTTTATTAATCTGATAAAAGCTTCTATTTATATACCTTGTTCATCTTCTCGACTTCTTACAAGGCCCTTGGCGTCACAAATTACTGTACTTAAGTGCAGAGAAACTCGTAATCGAACTTGTAATCTTTCTGTTGCACACAACTACTCGAACCACTCAGTCACCACGGCTTACAGTTTATATTTAACAGCATATTAGAACAAGGAAGATTAATAAAGAACTATAATATGCATAACCAAATAAAATAACGTTTATTTTTCTGGATTGAAAATACTCCTTATAAATATGAAACCTTTTTACGACTCAAAGGATCGTAATAATAAAATAGAATAAATTGACAAGGTAATAAATAGATGATGTCCTGGGCAAGGACACATGCAATATTTTATCTCAATATCCACACACATTATCCCTATTTTACTTAATTTATTATTTCATGCCGTGGTGGCCGAGTGGTTCGAGTAGTTGCCTGCGACACAAAGATCGCAAGTTCGAATCCCAACTGTACCAACGAGTTTTACTAATCTTAAGTACAGTGACTAGTCACATCACTAGCTTTTAGGTAAAGGACGACGAATGCATAGTCGTGCTTGAGAAACGGCGATGGACTCGCCATCTGTCACGTTGGCACCTAAAATATATCTCTGACGGAAAGTGGGTGTGTGGGTACTACCTATACACCTCTGCCTACCCCCTCAGGGTATATATAATATTATTAATAAGAAAGTTTGTGAGGATGTTTGTTACTCAATCACGCCAGAGCGGTACAACGGGATTAGATTAAATTTGGCGAGAGAGAGAGATTTATCTGCCGGATTAACACGTCATATGAGTTATGTTATGCCATAAAAAATCTACCAACGAAATCAAACTTTACACGAATCACGAGGCACGGATAGTTAATTGTATAAATAGCTTGCAAGAAATCTTCCCCTTGGATAAAATCAAAAACCAGTAATAAACAACACGATACTCGTACACGATACAGACCCGAAAGACTTTAATAAATAAATTCTCTTCACGACTGAGCAATCCGGATTACCATCAAACACTTCCTGTTAAATAGATTGTGTCCTTGAGTCGAGGATATAATGAAAAGTGTATCGTTCCGGGATATTCCCAGGGGATGGGCATTAGCTCAAACAAGATTATGGAGCCTGGAGGTTTGTGCACAGAGTAATAAAAGGGTTCGCGGGAGCTAATACTTTATTCATAGCATGTTGAGTATATATACTCAGCTACGGATAAAATATATTTTTAATTTCACACAGCGGCGTAAAACTGTGAGCTTATTTATGAAACACTTATGAGAAACTGAGCTATGTATGTACATATATAATGTTCAAATAGATTGTACAAAAAATACGGTGAAAGAAAACATTGTGAGGAAACCTGTTTACGTACAAGAGTCAGTACAGAATAAGCTACAAATATTACCGCTACGAATTGGTATAAATTGACAGTATAGCAATTGCCCTGAGGGTAATATGAAATTGTCTAATATGAAATGAAGAAAATTGAAATAAGATTCCAAGCAGTAAACAACCTTCGTTGCAAAATAGCCGAGCAAATTTTGCTTACCTGATAGCCACATCCAACGTTTCATTGCGTACTTACTTTATTATGATAATCCCAGTATTGTAGAGGAAACTTCACCACTCCACACTCCCACCCCTAAGCTTAATATCGTAAATTGTAAATTGTAGCTGTCGTCATTCCGTACCTTGCGAATCCTTTCCGGCATACTAGTAATTAGTTATGACTTAGCTTTGGTAAGACCCGTGATTTGGGTTATTTGGGGCCGCTTCACTTAATCGTCTTTCCCACAACTATCTCTGAAATGTAAACCAATATCTTCCTAAAACTGACGGCACAGAATAAGGAAAAAATACTTTATTTATTTAATACAATATATAATAACTTTAACTACTTTTACATGTGGTATAAGGGTTATACTGCATACGTAAAGTCCACGTAATGGTCCATGTCAGAGTAATCTAAGTGTTCATTGGCTCGAAACCCATCCGGTTATGGGCCCAGCACGCTTCCACTGCCCTACCATCGAACAAACTTACTTAAATTCGTGGGATACTACCAATAAATCTTTTCTTACTATTATGTTACCTATATATACATAATTACCTACACGTACTTGAAACCGGCGAGCATGTATGAAGAGACTAATGGATGTGTGCACGAAGCGAAAGAGATATGCAAGTCTAGAGAGAACTGGCGCTCTATTCTCTCGGCCTACCCTGTTAGAGACACTGCGTGATTTTATGTATGTATGTTACCTGCATAATATTTAATAAAATAACGTTGAAGAATGTTAAAATATCCAATATCATCTCATATTAAACCCTCAACAATCAAATCTATATATATATATAGTTCCCTAGCACTATTCAAACGAGGGACGAATGATACCGTTATATTTCGTTAGACGCTTTTCGGATATTGGATATCTGTGTGTGAAAATGATACGCAAATAGTATCATTGTTTTCATATGTATTTGGTGAGTGATATAAAGGAGCCGTGGTAACTGAGTGGTTTAAGTAGTCGCCTGCAAGATAAGTACAATAATTCTTCCCATGTTTCGTGAGCTTTATGTTAAAGGAACGCATCGTGAGGAAATAGTATGCGTTTAAGAAGTAATTCAATCACGTGCCTATTGTCCTTTAGTTGTTTTTGAGCAACTACTTTGGATACCTGTGACGATCACACTTAGATTGGATTTCCGGCGAAAAGAGGGTATTTCCCTTATGGGAAAACGTAAAGAGGGAAGTAAATAGAATACTATATTTACGACTTCACCATTGACGGTCGTCTGATATGGTCAGAGCTCCTGAATACGAAGTTTGAGGTCAGAGGTTGGATTCCTGCTGAGGGCAAATATAAGTGTAAGTTCATCACACTTATATTCATACCTAAGTGTAGCATGTCCTATGTATATATATAATTGTCTAGTTGCCAAGGTACAAGGCTTTGCTTAATTAGGGACTATGTCAATTTGCGTGGAACTGTCCCGAGTTATTTATTTATTATTATTATATTTTCTGGCTAGATCACGCTATGATACCTGTAAATAATAACGGCGGTCTGTTTCAATGGTCAATGCAATAAATGTATGGATGCCTAGTATACTGAGCCGTTTGGAGCAATGTGCAACTTACAAAGGCCATGCTTTGCTTTGGTAAAGACAGTACGTTATTCAAAAATATTTTTTTAATATAAAACTCATTTGTACACTTTCTGTTTGTTAGCTTCCCCTTTGCTTAAATTTTCGTTTGAATTATTTCTTGTTGGAACATTCAACTCAAATTTAACGGCAGAGTTTGGATCACGTGGCCTTGCATTAAAATAATTTTCTAGATAAACTTGTGAGCATCAAAACAAATTTCTATACAAGTATAACTTTAGCAAACTTTCGCTCTACTTCGCCATGTTAATGAGGAAGTTTAAAAAGTTACATTAAGCCGTTTATGTAAAATGAAAAAAGCGCATTCATTTTAATATTAAAACTCTTCTTGAAACGAGACTTATTCAACTTAATCATTGTGCAGATTATGTGTTTTCGCAATATTACTTATTTGCCTATAATGTGTAGTTATTTCCCAAAGGCAATGGCAATTTTATGTTTGTAGCAGTACGGTCGAAAAAACGAATATCCCATTGTCTCAAGGGGGCCCCTAATCCATGCTTCATGCCGTTACGAGACCGGAAATGGAATTGAATATACATACTAATATTCCCAGTACACCTTTGGAATGGAATAGAAATTGTTTTCGAGACTTACTTATTAAATCTCGCCGTGGTGGCCGAGTGGTTCGAGCAGTTGCCTGCGACGCAAAGGTCGCAAGTTCGAATCCCGACTGTACCAATGAGTTTTTCTGAACTTAAGTACAGTGATTAGTCACACCACGAGCTTTACGGTGAAGGAAAACATCGAGAGGAAACCTGCATACGTCTGAGAAGAAATTCAAAGGCGTATGTACAGTCGTGCTTGAGTAACGGCGATGGACTCGCCATCTGTCACGTTGGCGCCTAATATACCTTCGGCGGAAAGAGGGTGTGTGGGTATTACCTATACACCTCTGCCTACCCCTTCGGGGACCCTTGTGGGAAGGCGTGAGGATATATTATATATTATATATATTACTTATTTAATGCTTATCGAAATATATTTACAAGAAAGAGAAGTGAAAGCACTTAAACTTGATTAAGCAAGAAAACTTAAGAAAAAATTAAAGTAAGATATCTCCACTAAGAGAGCCGCAGAGAGTAGAGCGCCAATTACCGCTAGACTTAAAGACTACGCTACATCCCCATTTATTAGTACATATTCGCCCACTTTGAGTTTTGCTGACGTTCCTATCCTTAAAATGGTAGATCGAATAGGTAATATAGGTAAGTATTTAAGGACATTTTATTTACGTTAATTTATATATCAATTTAAATATAAGCAATTTACAATATAATTCTCTCTGTCTACCCCGGTAAGTACCTACTCGGCGTGATAATATAATAATATAAATAAATAATAATACGCGTCTGTGTCACGCGACGCGCATCCATAGGCGACGGTAATCGCTTACCATCAGGCGAACGGCATTCTTGTTTGCCACCTTTGTGATGTACAAAAAAACTAAAGCTCATAAGCGAGAGCCTGGATTCTATCTCGCGACGTTATTGAAGTATTAAAAGTTTCGCCCACGTTGCAGTTTTAATTAATCTCGGCTTTAGCTTGTGCATCCTGTGACAGGAGATTATAAAAGTTGTTTGTTCTTTGCGTCAAATTAATACATACATCTATATATATGTGTGTGTGTGTATATATATTATATATAAGCACCATGTTGCATACTATGTTTTGATATCCACAGTAAGTACTGACCGATTTAGTTTGACATCAATATTAATAACTTAATTGACATAGATACTAGAGTAGGTATACATTTTACAATTAATAAATTTCTTATTTACTTTAATTAAACAGGCTGTGTTACGTATTACAGTGCTTATCGAAGTTTTTGTTTATGAAAACATTTCGAAGCAGCAGAATTTAAAAGGCCTCTTCGTCTAAGCCTCGCTTATATCCTACTAATATTATAAATACAAAAAAAAAAGAGCCGTGGTGGCCGAGTGGTTCGAGCAGTTGCCTGCGACACAAAGATCGCAAGTTCGAATCCCGACTGTACCAATGAGTTTTCTGAACTTAAGTACAGTGATTAGTCACACCACGAGCTTTACGGTGATGGAAAACATCGAGAGGAAACCTGCATACGTCTGAGAAGAAATTCAAAGGCGTATGTATAGTCGTGCTGGAGTAACGGCGATGGACTCGCCATCTGTCACGTTGGCACCTAATACACCTCTGGCGGAAAGTGGGTGTGTGGGTTTAACCTATACACCTCTGCCTACCCCTACGGGGACCCTTGTGGGAAGGCGTGAGGATATTATTTATTATTATTATTATTTACAAAAAAAAATTGAAAAAATCACTATCCAAGGAAAACATACTTAACGCGAATGAAACCGCGGCACACAGCTAGTATGAGTAAAACACAGAAAATAGCAGCTTCTACGCAACGAGCTTGAGGCGTTGTCCAACAATATTTGCATAGATAATAAAGTCAAAGTAACTTAGTCTCTTCTAAGGGTTAATCCTTCTTAAAGCAAACTACATTAGCATTCGAAGCCCAAATGCTCACCTTCCACAATTAATTCGTTTGGCAATTAAGAACAAAACGTCAAACATTTTGACATTAGCTTCTGTCATTGACAGCACCTGATTACTAGGCGCTAAAATGGTTTGTAGTTTCAATATTTTCATTATGATCGCTATTGCTCTTGTCGAGGTTATTACTGCTTGCTTTTTTGTTGGGAATAAAATCAAATTTGTCCATAATAATAAAGACCACTAAGTCCCCTTTGTCAACAGATTCTAGTCTGTTGAATAAGTAGAGACATATGTAATTTGTTATTAAATATGAAGCTGGGGTATACCAATATACAATTTAATATCATAATGTCCAGGAAATACAATGTGTATAATATTCTTTACATTAATTTAGAATATTTTACTGAATACTAAGGTGTCAAGAGTACTCGAGACCCTCGAGCTTGTATCAATAGATGATGAAACGAATGTAGATGAAGTGATGAGGACTGTAAGTCTAAAGAGAACTGGCACTATACTCTCTCTGCCTGCTCCGTAAGGGACTCGGCCTGATAATATGTTTGTATTTGTTTTCAAAATATAATATTGTAATGAAATGTAAATGGATCATGTTATCTGATAAATAGATTAATAATAATAAAAACATTGCGTCATGAAAGAACCGTGGTGGCCGAGAGGCGTAAGTAAACACCCACGAACTTAACAATACAGATTCAAAGCCTAGTGGTAAATGCCACATAGCACGCCTTTATAACAATTACACTTTTTCACCTCTGTTGCTTAATGAAAGCGATAAATTTGGTCTTTTTGGTTGTAACAATAAACTTCACAAACCAAGACATATTTTTGGTGAAAGGTTTTGTTTACGACTGTACGTGGTTGGCAAGTTCGCACCAAAACATTGTGGGGGTACGGAGTGGTCACGTCGCGTTGCGTGTCTATGGGACACCTAATTTCCGTGCTGTTCGTGAGTGTACAAGCACATTATCCAATAACATGCACTTATGCGTGTTTAATAGGAATGTATTCGCAGTTTGTGGGAATCGTAATACTATTATTGTGAACATTTCATTAAACGCAAATGATATTCAACTGGTCATATCGTTCACAAAAGGCGTGAGCGACATATGTACATAGTACACGACTTATAATCCGTACGTCAGTATATAATACGTACATACATATATACATATCATCACGCCGAGTCCCTAACGGGGTAGGCAGAGAGTATAGAGCGCCAGTTCTCTCTAGACTTACATACCTCTTTCGCTTCGTCCACATTCATCAGTGTCTTCATACATGCTCGTCGGTTTCGAGTACTCTTAACGTTCCCGTCCTTGATCATTCAATGGCTAATATATTATTGTCGGTCTATAAGGTATATATGAGAGTAGATTAGCGTTGCTTTCTCTCTCTCTTTCTATATCTTTCTCTTAGGGTACTCCGCTGGATGATATTTGGTATGCATCTTTTTACTAATTAATCAAGCTTAGCACTATGTTAAGACATAACGTAAGTTAGGAAAATCGCTCCGCTGCATCGTTATTATCACGATTGACCAAGTAATATACTTTAAATCTAACCTTATAATAAAGAGACTCATTATAAAGGTTCCGTAAAGAAATCGTAATATTTAATGTCGTATGATACAGTTCATACATCATGGGGCCGACTCAGAGAGTAGATTGCAAGTCCTCTTTAGACATATAGATCGCTTTTGTTTCATCCACATTCCATCGCACCGTCCGCCACGGGGTGGAGAGAGAGAGTAAAGCACGACACCTCTTTTTTACAATCTAAACACCTACTTATATGCTCACCGCTTCACGTTCTTCATTTGTCATCATCATATTATTTTAATGATAGCCATGCATGGTAATGAATTTTTCCTCTTGTAGAGAGTTTACATAACTTCAATCTTTTCTACCCCTACATAAAAGAGAACAAATGTTAAAAAAGAAAGCCCTGGGGCACCGTGTCTTCTAATAGGTTTTTTTTCTTGGAAACGGTGGTAACTTTAGTTTTTTTTTAATATGTGACGTTCAATAAGTGTTCCCTGTGTCCCTTATGTTGAATAAAAGATTTTGATTTTGATCAATTACTAAGCAGACACCATAAAGTCAAAACTTGTAACAGTTTTTTACTTTAAGTTAATTTTCATCCTTTGAACGAAGTTACCAGCTCAAGGTCGCTTTACCTAGTCATAAATCTATAATTGATTTGCTATCGCCTTCCCTACAGGTAAATGATTTATGACATTTTAATCCAAGCTCGACAAAGATTGCTTGTAACCTATATTCAGAGCGGCCACAAAGACCACGTCTACATGTTGGTGAACTTTTTCAATAGACTGTAACCTTCGTGATATTATCGTACTATTTTCATTCTAGGCCATTCAACGTACTCGCTACCTAACCGATCGCTTTTTTTCAAGGAAAGCCTGAAATAACATAGGTGGATAGTGAGTAAAAAATATATTTTCTTACGTATATTTTTTCGAGCTTCTTGAATATGTTGCCAGAAACAGAAAAAAAGAAAGTGATTATAAAGCTTGAATAGAATATTGATATGAATTCATGATAGGTATTCTCGTCACGTATACCGCAAGGATCCCTGAGAGGTTAGACAGAGGTGTAGTGACTCATTCGTACGTGTTAGAAACTCATTGGTACAGTCGGAACTCAAACTTGCAATCTTTACACTGCAGGCTTTACACAAGCCCTTGGGCCATAACTACTCTACACATAATTACTTCACACATAAAAATAGATAAAATGTTGAATAAACCATCAATTTTCTTTTCATTTTCAAGTCATTGCAACTTCGAATCCCGACTTTACCAATGAGTTTTTCTGCACTTAAGTACAGTCATTAGTCACACCATAAGCTTGTTGAAGGAAAACATCTAGGGGAACCCTGCATACGTCTGAGAAGCAATCCAAAGGCGTATGTATAGTCGTGCTTGCATACCTGCGATGGACTCGCTATCTGTCACGTTGTCGGAACCCTTGTGCGAAAGCAAGAGGATATATATATATACAAACACGATAATCATACAACGAATAAATAAGAACTCCATCTACGTTATCTCTCACGAGGTTACCGCATAAGACTGGCAGTATTATTTTAACTCGCTGGATAGTGGGTCTGACTCTCTGTGGGAGACGTGTTTCGGGCCGGCTGTCACGAGAGGCCCCGACTTGTATACGAGATGGCGTGTATGCCGGTCTCACATGGACGGTGAGTTTCTACAACTTACGGTGAATATGAATATGTATAATATTTTGGATTAGTTGTATCATATGACAATGCCCCGCATTTTCAGTCGTGTTAAATTGATAAATAAATTCATATTTGACGGCCGTCTGGTCTAGTAGTTAGCGCTCCTGACAGATGGCGAGTTTATCGTCGTTTCTTATGCACATCTATACATACACTTCTCTTCTCTTCCCATCTTTGAATTTCTTATCAAACTTAAAGCTCGTCACCCACTGTACTTGTTCCTGTAGCAAAACCTCACAGTCGAGATTCCAACTCGCAATCTTTGTGTTGCCGGCAACTACTATAACCACTAGAACTTTGTTATATTAAACAAAGTTTGCAGGAAATTTTATTTAGTACTTATCTGCCTTCGCTTAACTTTTTGTAGGTTCTCGATGTCTATGTTTGCCATTTAATTAACTAGTGATTGTGTAAATCCTTTTAAAGTCTGAAGTTAAAAGCTTGTTAATACTTGAGATATTTTTTGTTGCCATCTGGGCTAGCAGATATAGCTCCTGGCTGTAAAGCTTGAGAGTGCAGGTTCGATATCCGGTAGGAACGATAAATTCGATATAATGATTTCCAGTTTGCCTTGGGTTTTTACTGCTAGTACATACATATTCGGCACCTAAATATTCGATGGCGGTACTTTTAGTGAATAATGAAACACTTTAGAGAACGGAGGACTTTTCTACAACGAAATTTGTCATATTATTTATTTAGAGCTTCGTTGAAGTAAAATTTTAACAATGTTAAAATTGTTGTTTTTGTTTAAAATGTTTGTATTAATTTAGAGCTTTGTTGTAATACAGCCGCGGGACATATTTAGTTTTATAATTAAACTGACTTGGTATATAATATACCAATTCAGTTATAGTATGTATTCTTTCAGTATAATAATATTCAACGGTTTATTTAGCTAACAATATCATTACAAGAGGCCATGTAAATCGAGCCGTGGTGGCCGAGTGGTTCGAGCAGTTGCCTGCGACGCAAAGGTCGCAAGTTCGAATCCCGACTGTACCAATGAGTTTTTCTGAACTTAAGTACAGTGATTAGTCACACCACGAGCTTTACGGTGAAGGAAAACATCGAGAGGAAACCTGCATACGTCTGAGAAGAAATTCAAAGGCGTATGTATAGTCGTGCTTGAGTAACGGCGATGGACTCGCCATCTGTCACGTTGGCACCTAATATACCTCTGGCGGAAAGTGGGTGTGTGGGTATTACCTATACACCTCTGCCTACCCCTTCGGGGACCCTTGTGGGAAGGCGTGAGGATATATTATATTATTTATTATGTAAATCGAGTGGTCGCCTAGTCGCCTTGGACGTCAAGGTTGCAAGTTCGAACCCGACTGTATCAATGAGATTTTCTGAACTTAAGTTCTGCCATTATTGAAACCATGACCTTTACGGTGAAGGAAAACTGCATGAGGTACATGAGAAACGGAGGCGGTCTCGCCATTTGACACATTAGCACTGAGATATATCTTATATTATTCTCTATATATTTTCCTGAATATATAAGAGCCGTGGTGGTCGAGTGGTTCGAATAGTTGCCTGCGACACAAGGATCGCAAGTTCGAATCCCGACTGTACCAATGAGTTCTTCTGAACCTAAGTACAGTGATTAGTCACACCACGAGCTTTATGGTAAAGGAAAGCATCGAGAGGAAACCTGCATACGTCTGAGAAGCAATTCAAAGGCGTATGTATAGTCGTGCTTGAGTAACGGCGATGGATATTACTGGCGGAATGTGGGTGTGTGGCTACTACCAATACACCTCTGCCTACCCTTGCGGGAAGTGTGAGGATATGAGAATATATAGTTGAAACTATTACGATACCAATAATTATTAAAATTCAAGATATTTATATTAAAACGTTTACGCATTACCTATACACCTGTATCGATGCAGATAAAGCCATGATTTTAAACGTACCTACCGTCTGTTAATCGCATTCTTATATCCGAGCGTATTTGAAAACTTTTCGAATCATTCTCAGATTAAAAGTATTATAAGTGCTACAAAGAAAGGTAGTAATTACTCACTGGTGGTCGACGGTGAGTGCCCTCCGTGGGGGCGCCACTAGCGCTACAGGCCAAGCCGCCTGAACTAACGACTCGCGCACAAACTGCTCCCACGACGGGGAACTTCCTAGAATGAAAAATTACACAGTTGAGCTAAAACAATTTCATTCGCTCATTCTCGAACATCATTTGTTTTATTCACGCTTCACAAAGGTCCTCCAAGAAATATGCCTGTATTTGGTGCCCGAGGAGTGAGTAGGCCGAGTGGATCGAGTTCGCCATCGACACAAAGTTTGCAAGTTCGAATCCCGATTTTTTCTAAATAACCTTTCTTCAGCAATCCAGTCGAAATGAAAATGTAACCTACTGAAATTGTATTCTGAGAAAATTCGTAAGCAATTAAAAAAGCATGTAAGAAAAGGTTTTACAGTACTGATGTGATATTTTAAATTAATCCAAAAAACATGTAATTGCAAACCTACAGAAACACTTAAAAAATTAGAACGTTAAATCCATCAGCCGTATGTTTGCTCTGAGGCGAGATAACTTGCCTCTAGTAGGCTCTACAGGGTCACATCACTCGCAGCTCCCTATACTCGGGCCTTGACCTGCCCGAGGTTGTCACGCGCGACCAATTTCAACACTAATTTGGTTTCAGCTTAAAGCTATGCCTAAATTTATAATTAGCCTCTTCGTATGTATGATACATACGAAAAGTATATAATATAATTGTGAATTTCATGCCATTATTGCCTTATAATTGAATGCCAATTTCTTATCACTCTCTGAACTTATGGCTGAGTTTGCAAAGCTGTTTGTTACGCTATCACGTGAGAACCGCTGAGAGGAATCGGATGACAATTTAGTACAGAGAGATTAGCTAAATTAACCCGTATTGATTGTTTAATCGATCGTTAATTGAATATTTAAACAGAGAGAAAAACCTACTTCTGAAATAAAATTTACGTGATTGAAACCGGGGGGCACAACTTGTATGTATTGATTAGTTCACTAGTGCCGTGAGCGAGGTCTTAACACTAGTAAACTTGGGTATAGTTCAAGATACTTCAAGAGAGGTTGGTTACAATTAATGTTCCGTTCAGAATTGAAACTGCTCGACTCTCTCTGTCACTTTACAGAAGATCGCGACCAAATAATGCTGCTATTGGGAAGTGTTGTATCTCTGCGATGAATAATGTTTCCTCATTCGGTCATTCATAGTACCAGCACTCTCAGTATAAGAAGAATGGCCATGATCGTATTGACCTCTCGATCTTCGTTATCCGTCCAAATAGACATAAATTACGTTAGCCGCCTAAAACGTGTGTCACTATAAAGTATTATATTTTCTTTTAGAACTCACGGAATACAAAAACTAGCGTATAAGGATAAAATTTACGTTCAAAAAAATTACCTACAATAGCTATTTCTGATACGATATTCCAAACTCTAAGCTTTCGATCGTAAACAAATAAGCATTTTGGAATTAATCGCATATTTTCCTTCGGTCTTAACAAGACTAGCCCCCGGGTAGGCGATATTTCCGCTCTGCCTTCATGAGGCTTGTGTCTGCACATAGTTAGTGGTTACATTTCGCTTAAGTCGTAAATACCGATTAACTCTTAGTTATTTTGAAATATGAACTTTGAAATAGTCATTATGTTACGTTTTGTTTTTCAAAATTTCTTTTACAAATTTCTAACACAATTTTGTAAAGTAATTTCGAAATTATGTTTATCTAATCTATATCTATATAACTCAAAGGTGACTGACTGACTGACTGACATAGTGATCTATCAACGCACAGCCCAAACCACTGGACGGATCGGGCTGAAATTTGGCGTGCAGGTAGATGTTATGACGTAGGCATCCGCTAAGAAAGGATTTTGAATAATTCTACCCCCAAGGGGATAAAATAGGGGATGAAATTTGTATGAAACTTTGTCAATTTTAAACCGATCGGGCTGAGACTTTGCACGCAGGTAGATGTTATGACGTAGGCATCCGCTAAGAAAGGATTTTGATTGACTCTAACCCCAAGGGGATAAAATAGGGGATGAAAGTTTGTATTAAACTTTCTCAATTTTAAACAAAAGTTAGCCGTGGTGGCCGAGTGGTTCGAGCAGTTGCCTGCGACGCAAAGGTCGCAAGTTCGAATCCCGTCTGTACCAATGAGTTTTTCTGAACTTAAGTACAGCGATTAGTCACACCACGAGCTTTACGGTGAAGGAAAACATAGAGAGGAAACCTGCATACGTCAGAGAAGAAATTCAAAGGCGTATGTATAGTCGTGCTTGAGTAACGGCGATGGACTCGCCATCTGTCACGTTGGCACCTAATATACCTCTGGCGGAAAGTGGGTGTGTGGGTATTACCTATACACCTCTACCTACCCCTTCGGGGACCCTTGTGGGAAGGCGTGAGGATATTATTATTTTATTACAATTTTAAACCGATCGGGCTTTGACTTTGTATGCATAAAGCTACTAAGACGTAGGCATCCCCAGTACACACCCACATCCAAAATAAATAAAAAAATATATATTCTAAAAATATATACAAAATAATATATACTCACTATCCCACGCGGACGAAGTCGCGGGCACAGCTAGTATAACATACTTTTCGAGTACTCTTGACGTTCCCGTAGTACATAATGTATAAATCTTTCCTCACTCATCGGTTCCATATGTCTAAACCAACGTAACATGCCTTTCTTCATCTTTACAATTACACCCTCGTTCACGACAGTTGCTTTACGAACCATTACTCACCATGTTTGTGATATAAAAGACAAAAAACTTGTAATTTCTCAAGAGATTTTTTCCTCTGTCTACGTTATATAATCTTATGAATCACGACCTTTTGTACTTATTGTTTCCTTACGCAATAAGAACAAATTAAATACACATTTCTGTTACTGTTGGTTTAGGATGCTCTACTAGTATTTTTGTTTTTCGTTCGTATACTTTATTTTATATTTGTGGTGGGTACTTTGTTACCCTCACGCGCGATTCAATTAATATTTCGTATCATAAACTGGCGAAATGAAAATATTCTCCATATTTATTAGGCAGCAACGAACCTTTAAGGTTTTGAACAGTTTTTCTCAGTAATACAAAATATTTTTTGTCAAAGTTTTTTATAGTCATTTAATATTAATTCTTACAAGCTATACATATATAGTGATAAGTATAGGATCTTTTATTATTTTATTAAGGTGCACACAATGTACATATTTGGACACTGTAATATGAAAATCTAAAATTAAAAACCTATTATGTACATCAATAATAGGCATACACAACACTTTTATAATCTGTTACATAATAAATAGAAAGAATTTGAGTAACATATTTTTTGCTTATCTATGAACACTGTCTAAAATATTTTTTTTGGATCTAAGATAAACGATCCCGAGTCGAGCCGAGCCGATCGAAGCCGATGTGCATGTATGAACATGAACTGTGACTGAAAAACGTGGATGAGGCTAAAGGGGTATATATAAGACTAGAGAGAACTGGTGCTCTACTCTATTTATTTACCCCATGAGGGACTCCGCGCGATGACATGTAAGTATGTGTATTCAATATAATTTGTAAATCAATTACTCCATATCGAATCCACAATAAAAAGATTTCCAATAAAATTGATGTGAATCACGTGTGAGTGTCAATAAAGATGAAGAATGCTATGTTAGGGTGCGATTTACTGGTAGCATGAATGAGTAATGAAAGACAAGTCAGATTTACGAGGCGAATGTGTATGGAATAAGAAACAGGTGAGGACTAAATTCGAACTGCTGCAACTGCAATCAAATTGATATAACGATCAAAGATGGACACGTTAAGACTACTCGAAACCAGCAAGCATGAATGAAGCCAAAGACGTCTGTTAGACTTGAGTAGAACTACGCTTCATTTTCTCTCTCCACCTCGTGAATAACACGGGGAGACGCTATGTAAGTTGTATTTATTTAAAGTCCTTATAGCTTTAAACCCATTTACCGCTTTATACTTGTCTTATTTCATATTTTGTCAGCGACCCTTATTTTAGTCCCGCGAGTGAAGTTTTGTTTGTAATTTGCTTTACAGCTTAAAGGACTTAGTTTGAATTTAGAACAAAGTTTGTAATCAAAAAACAAATTCTACGGACAAATATTTCACTAAGCAAACGGAGTATTGTTTAAGGCCAGGGTTCTCGCTAGGAACTATTGCCATCACTGTGTGCGAAAGGGACAGGTGTATAGAAGTCACCTGCATTTAGCTCTTTCGCACTTTTAGATGATGAGGGCAATAGTAGCTTCGTAGTGATAAGTTGCCAGGTTTCATTATCACAGTGTTGTGAGTATGTCGAGTGGGTGGTTCCAGTTTACTCCTACTTTTCACTAAAAAGTCCTACAGAGGCGGAGGAAACTTTCATAATTTATAATAATTTGTACTTACAACGCTTTGTTAACGTAGTAAAGTTGAACGTGAGTTTATAAAGCAGCACGAACAAAGGCAAAGTTTTAGCACTACGGTTTTTTTTTCAAACAGACTGAGTTCGAAACTCAAAAAATAATAATTAGATGTACAATACCTGAGAGCATAAATTTAACATCTTTACTATAGATTTTGTCCAGTTTGTCCATCGCCGTCAAGCACGACTATACATGTTTGAATTGTTTCTCAACAAATTTTATCATGATAGATAGCCAGACAACAGAAAGGGCCACTACACTATATAAAATACCACCTGATATGATATTTTCTTACTGTACCTTAATAAAAACTATTGTTCTATAAATGTCAATAGTTGTAAGAAAACATGAAGAAGAAATAAAAAATGACACAGTAAAATAATATTCCGAAAAGACGCACTGTTTAAAGCTCAAGAGATGGTTAAAAGTATGACAGATGCCTTGAAATTTTAATTAAAACGTGGCACAAACTTACAAAACTTTTCTCTAACGGGTGCATATTTAAAACAAGACTACTTTAACCGCTTGTAGGAATAATAAACTGACTGGTTATTTCTCGAATAAACTGGCTCTCGTTTTGAATTCATTTTAATTCTACACTAAAAATTTTGTTCTAGTCCTTCGTGTGTTCTAATGAAATGTGCGAAAGATTTCGTGTGTTACTTGAACAATTTTCAACCAACCAACCAACACACCTCTGCCTACCCCTTCGATGAACCTTCCGGGAAGGCATGAAGACATATTATGAAAGTAATTCGTCTTAAATGGAATACTAGTATTTTCTAGTTCCTACTCATTGTGTGTATTATGAATAACACTCAAGAGTGGTCATCCAGCAAGTATATAGAAACTGCTGAATGTGAATGAAGAGAAGGAAGACTGAAAGACTAGAGGGAACGCTCGTCTCTCTCTTCCTAGAGTCGGAAGAAATGTAAGTGGTGGTATGTAAGTATGACAATAGATAATACAACTTTTCGTTGTCGTGGAAATTAATGGCCGGATTACCGTTATTCCACGTAAGTGAGCTTGCTCGCACGCTTAAGATTATTATCCTATGTGTTGTGACTCGCATTATTTTCCCATGAATACACATCGCAAAGATAGCACGAATACCTCTCGCTACATATTGCGTAGCGTAAGCAACTCGGTACACCCACCGCTTTTCCCGGGAGATATGTATTACTGTGGGTTATACATTCAAAGTTTTCCTAACTAAAACGAACATGAATGCTGACGTCTGTTTGCCCGTTACATTTTTCATACTTTTTTTGATAAAAATCCGTAACTGATAGCTTGAATTGTATGAACAGATATTTGTATTCAGAATTCGTATCCTGCGAGGCCGGAATGGCACATACAAGTCTGTCTTTGAAATTCTTCCCAAGCGTATACAGGTCTCCTCATGATATTTTCCTTCACCTTTCCATATCTTCATGTCAAAACAAATGATATGAAAACACGAGTTATGGACAAAAATAATTAGGAGTGGAGACGCACGACGTAAGTTAAGGCTTGGATAATATGCAAAAAGCGTACGAAGTTAGCTTATATGTACCGTTGTTATACATTAAGCATCCGACCCACAAGTTCTCGCCACAAGTGTTTTTGCTCTCAAGATAAAAGAGCATGACAGTTATTTAATATTCCTTGTAAATGATATTTACCATTTCCATCTGTAATATGAAACGTCCTTGTTTATTATACTTGTCCAATGAGGCGACGATATCAATCATGGCATTCCTCCGTCATTCGAATTATGAATTTGGTTTTGGCCAGTAACACCCAACTAACTACTGTTTCGTAGGATAAGTCGACGTTTATACCCTTACCTTACTTAACCTTGTTTTTTTTTTTTTTTTGTATTGTCTCTCGTAGCGTGAGTTCCGGGAACTTTTGCTACTTAACCGGTCAATGGCGAGACCTAGGCCTCCAGAACTCTGGTTTCCCTTCAAAACGTATAAATCTTTCGCCTTTTACTTACCCTTGTCAAGCCTTTTTTTATTTATAGCTAGACTTGTTGCTCGTTACTGGACCATGTACAGGTACTTATACTAACATGCATACATTATGTGTCAAGTAAGCTGACAAATCTTGTGACGTTAGTCTTTGAATTTATTCTCAGCCATATCCAGGTTACCTCTGGAAGTTTTCCTTCACCGTAAAGCAGTATACTAACCTATTAAAGAATATTTAAAAAAATTGCAGATATCAACTGTTTCAGAAAAATAAACGAAAAATCTTCCGTACAAATTGTGTGGGAAGGTTAATTTCAGGCATCTATTTCAACTTGAGACGATGTCATGCGTACGTACATAAATCCTAGAAGCTCTGGTGCTCTGAATTTATTTACCCTGTAGAGGGTAACCTTAAAGCCATTTTCTTGGTACATTTACGCCAAAGGGAACGGAATATTTTACCCATAAAAATATAAACAAGACAACAAATGTGCTGCAAGCCAAACAGCGAACTTTGACTCATTTTTATCCACAGAGCTTATTAAAATTTGGCATTTATGTATGTAATTAAATATCTAAATGGTGTTGAATTAGACGATACGAAAGAAATAAAAATTACATCTTTACTATGACTACCTATATATAAATATAAGTTCCAACTACCTAGATCAAATCGATCGGAATGTGGACGAAGCGAACGAGGTATGCAAGTCTAGAGAGAACTGGCGCTTTATTCCCTCTGCCCGTTAGGGACTCATGATATGTATGTATGTATATTTTCTCTATTAATATAGAATATATAAAAAAAATATTCTTTTATAATATTCTACTCTCAGTGAACAGATGATGCTTAGCGCGCAGACATGGTGAACTTTATTAAAAGCAAAACAAAGCGACCCCTATCCGTGGTAATTAGATTTGTTAAGTAGGAAGTTTTGAATTACGAATAATAAGAACTGTCAGTTAGTATTAAATTGTAGACTTTGGTTAGTAATCATCTCTTTCTGCCGACGTCACAATGCGAGCGCTCGACAAGTTTAAATGAATATTAAAAGTTGATGAGTTATCAACATTTGAATATATCAAACCAAGCTTTGAACGCTGTAGAACAAGACTTTCATTGAAAATTAAATTACTGCGCGCATAAACCAATATTTAACTCGACGTCGAGGAATGCTAAGTGCTATCGTGAACTTCATGCTGTTTGAGTGGCACTGGAATATCATGTTAAAGCTGAGTTTAATGAAAATACTCAATAATTGTGGTTATTTATTTTGCGCGTTGGGTTTTTTCTTGTTCAATTTGTACTTCAGTGAAAGAACATGGGCCTTAAAACGGTTTATGAGTATTTTAAAATATATACTTCTCTGAAAACAATGTTTACTATGACGGGCTATGGTAGGTAATGATTAATTCAAAAGTGTGAAAGAAACAGACTTAAAAAGCATTCTGCCGCATTAACATATTTGAAATAATGATTGCCACAGTACCTAAGATACAAATTAAATAATGATTCCAAATCAATTTGGCCGTTTTCATGTTTTCAAAGGGTAAATACGTCGCGTCGCACCCGGCTGTGTCAGCACTACCCTCGCTCCATTTCCCGTTAACATATCGTAATCGATCGATACGGAGCAGACTTGATATCAAATTCACCAAACCGCCTATTTTTTTTAAATAGATAAGTTTTTGTGTCAATTCGTTTCGGAATTTTTGGAACGCTATTTTGGTTACTAATGAGAACCTACGATCTTTGTTACAGGCGACTACTAAAAACCACTCAACTAAGGGTATTTGTGGTTTATATAACTAAATACGATTAATTTATTTCGTTCCATACTAACTTATTGCCGAAATCTCATATCTCACCCAACAAGTAATCCACGGTTCTCTGCCATACAATGAAGTGTCGGATTAATTGGCACGACAACCGCAGACCTAAGCCGAGCTCAAGGTAAACTTTATAATTGGTAGCTTAGTGCACCACGAGTGCAGGTTTGAAAGGGGCTGTCGTTTATGTGGTGATAATCCAGACACGTCTCTCTAGAGCCTAGAGAGGCGTGTCTGGGCTGTCATCATGGCCGTCTAGAGTCTAGAAAGCCGTGAGGTCTAGTGGTCAATGCTCCTTGTTGATAAGCTTACGGTCGCACACTCGATTCCCAGTATTATTGTAGGAAGATGACGATTATTTTTGGGATGAATAAAATTTATAGGGATCTTTATAGGGACATACGTTTGTGTTTAGGTGTCATAGTTCGAGCTAGGCTTCGTTTAGGACTAAGATAATTTAGGTTCGCGCTTAGAGGTATTATTTTTATATAATGAAAATATTATGTCTGCTTTTTATAAGACTGAACAGAAAAGGTGTACTTCTTTGATATATCTTCACACCTTCCTACAAGGGTCCCCGAGAGGGTAGGCAGAGGTGTGTAGGTAGTACCCACACACCCTCCTTCCGCTAGAGATGTACTTACAAAGGTGTACTTACTGCACTGTCAAATCACCATTCAATGTCAGAGTTCGAATACCGAATACTAGCAAATATATACAGCTTTGTGCTTCCATACTAATAGTCAACCTCATCATGACATGTAATCATAACTCAAGAATATTTTGAGAAACATATGATTTCTTGGTAATAAATTGCTCTTTGGAAAAATGATAACAAATTATATTAAAAGAAACTACGGTGCTTGAACAATATCTTCTTCAATATCAGCTTCTATACGGTACTTGAAGCCTCATAAATTTCAGTAGACCCACGTGTCATGCCCAATATACTGCGGCTTACCGCGTATATCGCGCGAACGCGTTTGTACTCGGTAGCCTTGCACTAAAAGCTGTAGTTATGAATGTAAACTAAATTAGGTCCCAACAGTTGTAGCTATGCCACAAGCTACACACCAAAGATAACGGATTAAGATAACGGTTAGCATAACGTCATTTGTCATTAATACTGTTGCGTTAAAATTGTGAACTTGAATCTTTTATCTTTTTTTTAAGTACAATCAAAAGAACAGATTTCTCAAGTCAAAGTTACCTCAACTGCAAAGTTCGAATACATGGTAGTTACAAAGATATTGTGACTGTGTAACCAGCATAAGTGTGATTAGTTTGCTTCTTATACTCTAGCATATTTACTACAGGAACCCATCATAGGGTTGGCATCGCACATGCTTTGTCTTAAGTATTGCTTAACCTATAGATGAGGTTTAGTAACTACTTGCCATCAGACAAGCCTTACGTATAGATAGCTAAGTTGTGAATTAATTTCGTATTACTCGTCTCTCTATTATTTATTGGCATGTTTGCTTAGGACTGCTCTGGTTGTTGGTCGCTAGTTGTGTGTTTACATTTTGGCACGTTTGAGTTCTAGTTCACCTTATTTATATATATATATATCTTCACGCCTTCCCACAAGGGTCCCCGAAGGGGTAGGCAGAGGTGTATAGGTAATACCCACACACCCACTTTCCGCCAGAGGTATATTAGGTGCCAACGTGACAGATGGCGAGTCCATCGCCGTTACTCAAGCACGACTATACATACGCCTTTGAATTTCTTCTCAGACGTATGCAGGTTTCTTCTCGATGTTTTCCTTCACCGTAAAGCTCGTGGGGTGACTAATCCCTGTATTTAAGTTTAGAAAAACTCATTGGTACAGTCGGGATACGGGATACTCGGCCACGACGGCTCTTTATTACTTATGTTATATATTACAATAATAATATCCAATGAGTTTTACTTTATGAACATGACGAACTATAAGTAATGATTTAACCCACCAGAAGCTATAAGGTTAAAGACGTGAGGAAAGTGGCACTAGTCCGAAAAGTCCAAGGACGTTTGTACGTTCGTCCTTGAGGGTAAGAGACAGCCTCGTCGCCTGTCACGTTGGCACATACATAAATGTATTTCCGGCGAAAATTGGTCTAATCCTTTGAGAATCACCTGATTAAAGTTATGAAGTTAATAATCGTATACAGATATCGTTGGCTGAACCATCTGACCCACAAGTTTTATTACAATTTGAATATTATAATTTGTAAGTCCATAATGGATAACAATTACTTTTTGAACCAAAACTTTTTAGATGTTCAGTGATTGATCGCCTATTCTACTAAACTAATATATTAGTTTAGTAGAATATGCTTTAAGCCCATTAGAATCTTGTAGCCTTTTTTAAGCTAGCCTTTATACTGAACTAATACAATACAATGTGCTAAATTCGCTCATATTTTATTAGATACATGCAAAGTGAATTTTATAGTAGGTAGCCGAATTTGTGAATGCAGAATGGTTCAAGCGAACGCTGTGAATTTTTAATAATATAAAGAGTAAAGACCCTTGATGGGGAAGCGTGTGTAGGAAAATTTTGTGGCATGCCTTTTTACTCAAAGGCTTTTATTACGCACAAAATGGGGGCATGTAGAAATATTACACGAGCTAGAAAATACGTGTAAATAATTTACAACGTCACAACATATTATGGCGTTGAATTATTCGAAAAAATTATGGTTTTCTTTAAAAATAAAAGTGCATATCAGGAAGCTACGCCATCATAATATACACTAGGTACACTAATATACACCTCCAATCCTACCAACCTACCAAAATGCACAATAATTTGGTTTTAGTAAATGGAATATCTGTTTTGGAGCAATAGCACTAAGGGAACTGTATTTCAAGTGTTAAATAGTAGTCTTTGCTGTATTGTGCAACTACCGTAAAAGGGAATCATCTGTATGCTAGGAAAACCATTCTCAATTTTCACTTCTCACTTTAGCACAATATTACAACATAAAAAAATATATAAAAAATACCGCATTGACATATGTCAATAACCTTTTACATACATACATACATACATACATATAATCACGCCTCTTTCCCGTAGGGGTAGGCAGAGACCACTTCTTTCCACTTGCTACGATCCTTACATACTTCTTTCGCTTCGTCCACTTTCATTATTCTCTTCATACATGCTCTTCGGTTTAGGGTACTCTTGACCTGACCTTTTCTTAAGTAGTCATATTGTGCAATTACTACTCCAGTCGGTAAATTCCAATTTTGATCCAGATATACATTTGTTATGAATAGTATAAATTTGTCTCATGATCATTATTTCTTTATAAAACACAGAGACAATAAACATAACGTAACATGAAGTGTGGGTATCACCTTCAGGGCAAACTTTGTTAATGATAGCGTGTCAGTGAGCCCCTTTTATTGAATAGATCACGTACGGCACGTGTTTGATTAAGGGTCCGCAAGGGTCGCAATAGAAAGTGTAACACGTGTTACCTGAATATACGGTGCGGTCGGTCTAGTGATAAATTCGTGCATGTCGTACCGACACATTTGCGGTAAAAGCCGTCCCAAGGCAAATTAAAACTGACGTAACTTCGATTCAGACACGGTGCAAGATGTAGATATATCTTCACTCCATTCCACAAGGGTCCCCAAAGGGGTAGAAACAGGCGAGACACTACACACTTCTCACTGGAGATATATTAAGGTGCCAACGTAACAAATGACAAGTCTGTCTTCGTCTTTGGACCTTTCTTTAGGCGTCTTCGAATATCCTAAAGCATATGTAGGTTCCGTCACGATGAAGCTTCCGATATCATAAATGAATATACTGAAGTTCAGGGAATACTTATTGGCATAGACCACCGCAATTAAATCCTCCATATTTGATATGAGTTCAATCGTGCAATCTTGAGTACATACATACATACATGTCATCACGCTTAGTCCCTCACTGAGTAGGCATAATGAAGAGCGTCAGTTCTCTATATGTGACTATTTAAACCACCAGCCGCCACGGCTCCTTTTTGTCTTGTATTAATAATGTAATAGTAATAATATTGTTTATTGTTGTTATTGTAAATAAAGTTTTAACATTTGGCCCAATGTGCTTGATTCGCAAAATGTTTTTCCACGGGAAGCTGCAATGCGTAATAATCTGGGTAACAACCGCCTATGTAAACAAAAGTACCTAATTCCAAAATGTTCAACCTGTTTCTGGTAGCTTAAGCGAGTAAACGTTCTATTAGTGAATAATGTTCTACTTTGCAAAGCAATAAGAAAGTAATAATCCCCCTAATGTACCAACAGAGGTCTCTAAAGAAAACATAATATAATTTAATAAATTTCTTACTTCGTACTTAATCACTTGTCCGTAATGTTTCCACAATATTCTATTACTATAAATTAATGAAATTTGTACTTATGTAAGAGATGTTATATCTGCGAGGCTGCAACAGACTCGTCGCCGGTCATATTGACTATCTTGGGAGATGGTCTCTCCCTCAGGCTATGTTCGATTTTCAAACACTGAAACTCCCTCGTTGGTAGTCCCTCTATTAAACCAGAGACTCGAGAGGAATAGTTTTAAGAAACACAGCGCGGGCCATATCATGCTACCACCAACAATGGGCCTGCGTTACGCGAAAGTCACAGCCCCTCATTCTTTCAACCCACATGCCCAGGCATATTATAGGTATATAAAAAAACTTAAAAATCTTTATCGCATCATGTAATTGAATAGAATTCTATAGCCCAGCTCAATTGGCCACTTTACGAAATTTTTTTTAACACAAACATTATAATTAATTAAAAACAATTTAAAAAATGGAGTAGCTACTGAATTCAGGCAGAGGATAATAGGTAGTACCCACAGACCCACTATCCGCCAGAGATCTATTTTAGGTGCCAACAGGCGAGTCCATCGCCGTTACTAAAGCACGACTATACATGTACGCCTTTGTATTTCTTCGCAAACGTATATTTTCCTTCACTGGGACGCTCGTGTTGTGACTAATCACTGTACTTACGGTCAAAAAAACTCTTTGGTGCAGTCGGAATTCGAACTTTCAATCTTTGTGCAAGTGCTCGAACCACTCGGCCACCCGGCCATATTAGAAAAAATACTTAAAAAAAAACAATATTGTGAAGTTTCTGAAAAATTTGCTTATTTAGACTTTACATAACAAAATGTACTGTATATTCCGTTCGCAGTACCTACTGGTACAGGTGGAGATCCCTGGAGACCTTTGATATATTGACATTGTGCCCTGATTTACGACTGGCTATCTGTTATATATATTTTCAATACTGTATACCGTACCTTCGTACAATAATAAAACTCATAACATTTGATGGCATTCACATTTCCAGCATTGTTTCAGAACTTGTCCCTTTGTTGTTCTATTTCATTTGTTTGTTCGTGAGCGGAATAGATGACAAAAGACAACAAGCGGCTCTGGGCAAAATCCTTTCCTGTTATCCTTCTCGCTTTCCAATGTATGGTAGGGAATGGCAATAGTTGCGGTTTTTTCCGCAGGTTGTCATACTAATTATATATATATCGGATAGCGTGAACGGAAACAGAAAGGATTATGCCTGAATCCTGTGGCTCTACCTAACTCTATATCTAGCTATCATTAATTCTCCGAAAGGTAACGTTTTGTATATTTTAATCGTTAACCAGTTCGTTGTTCGCAACATTTTAGTTTTTATGGAGAAGTTATTTCCATTAAAATATAGCTTGAAACGCTGTACATTTTTTTGACAGGTATTTTAGCAAGAACTCGCTAGAAACTGACGGTACAAAAGCGCTGGACTACAGTCACATAGTCTTATTTGAATTGTTTTATGATTACTGCGACGTTACAAATTATACCTTATTAATCCTTCTCCTTATTCATCCTCTTAATTATCCCGTATATAAGGTACAATTTGTAGCGTCACAACATTACACGTACAATATTCTCAGTAGGTCCGCCTTACAATTTCCACACTGGTGGTCCTCACTATTTTCATAACTGATCAGGGACAAAAAACGTTCCGATAACTATCTATTTAAAGCAGAGAGAAGCAAAGAGCTAATATATATACCACTTCTTCGCATAAATGAACTTGCAATAAATGTCGCAGAGAATCCCATAATTTTGTTCACCAACATAAAGGCAACAAAAAATATCGGCAACAACGCGACGTAGTTACAACTTCTCTCCCCAGAGACCAACGTTTATTCGGAGACCATAAACATAAACAAAAACTTCAACGCAATAACGTGAGCCAACGTGAATGTAGGTATAATATGTGGTGGAACCGGTATCATAGCATTCAAGCACAAAAACCAAAAGCACAAAAAGAAACTGTATTGTATTCCGTAGCGCTTGCTCAGTCCTTTGCAGTGAAGACTGTTAAGTTCAAATAGCAAAGGAGTCTCTATATCGATAACAAGAAATCTCAACCTTTTTAGATATCAATAAATTTTCAATTTTCCATATGCATAATTATATTTCTAATATATATCTCTGGCGAAAAGTGGGTGTGTGGGTAGTACCTTTACACCTCTGCCTACCCCTTCGGGGACCCTTATGGGGAGGCGTGAGGATATTATATATAGGTACTTACTGCATATCTTCACGCGTTTCCACAACGCTCCCCAAAGAAGTAGACAGTGTGTCGGAAATGAAAATAATTTTACAAAGAGATATTTCACAGGCTCCCTTCTCAATTTGAGAATCAACAATAAGATCCATAGATAATAAATTTCAAGCAGTGACGCTTGAAAAGACCCGTGGGAAAGTTACAGTATCTTTGAACGCGATCGCAAAAAATGTAACCCGAAATTGAATATTAACTTTCCGACTGCGCGAAATAAAATATTAAAAACGTGTCCTCTATATTTCAAACGTAGATAGATACATAACAAAAGAACGTATTCTACATTCTTATATATTTTATGCTCAACAAAGCCGTTTTGCTTCCTACCGTCTATAGAGATACTATATTTAGCAGAGTTTGATCGGTTCGTCTTTTAGCTTAGCATTAAATTCACAATGGCATCGAGCGCGGGTTCAAGTATCATGTGAAAATAAATAACATTTTTTTTAGAAAATTCTTTGGTTCATACCACTTGAGATCACAGGCTTAACTTTAGTCTCACACACTTTAGTGTCAAAAGTAGCCACTCTCAGTGGCAGCCTTCGCCAAATATGTGAAACGTTTTATAATCATACCAAAGGCTTACGTGGCGATTGATTTAAAAAAAGAATGATATTAAAAAATCGTGTCATATAAGACCCGGGTGAACAAAGGGCCGATGTTGGAAACTGAAAAATAGCTTAAACTACTACAATGGCACGTGCATAATGCTGGCTCGCTGCCAAGGAACTAACAACCGAGATACGCGCCGTATCTTAATTAAGTAGGAGTAGGAAACTTGTTTGCATTCCTCCTAGCATTGAGCTCGTGTTATCTGGTAAACGATTTATCGATTCTGACGCTGGCAATTGGTGAAGGTTTTTACTTGAATAAGAAGAGATTTTTCGTTGCCAGCATGGATTACATTGCGCTGCCTTGTTAATCATTTTGTTGAGTTTTCTGCTTAGTAAAGTTCCGTCAAATGTAGTTTATAAAGACATTGAAATTTATGTATTAGAAAGGTTTTCATGTGCAGTTGTATTATACGTTTGCACGTATTATCTTCAACGTAGAGACCTATGTTCCGCTATTCCGCTGCTGCTTTGGAGTGCTTCCAAAAACTATACGTAGCGATATCATATAGTTAGCACATTTATGCAACATTTTATATTTTCTAGCCGTGGTGGCCGAGTGGTTCGAGTAGCTGCCTGCGACACAAAGATCGCAAGTTCGAATCCCGACTGTAACAATGAGTTTTTCTGAACTTAAGTACAGTGATTAGTATGCTTTATTAGATTAGTAGACACACCACGAGCTTTATGGTGAAGGAAAACATCGAGAGGAAACCTGCATACGTCTGAGAAGAAATTCAAAGGCGTATGTCTAGTGTATAGTCGTGCTTGAGTAACGGCGATGGACTCGCCATCTGTCACGTTAGCACCTACTATATATTTATGGGCCCTATATTTGTACGTGTACTTTTATTGTGTTGCCTGAAAGAAATGGATTAATAATAATAATAATAATTTTCTGGCGGAAAGTGGGTGTGTGGGTACAACCTATACACCTCTGCCTACCCCTTCGGGGACTCTTATGGGAAGGCGTGAGGATATATATATTACTAGCTGTAGTAGAAAAGTTAAACTTCCTGAAAAACGATCGCAGCGCCACCTATCCAATTGTGATGTAAACTATCCTATCTTTTAAGTTGGATCAAACACACGGTGTGCAAATTTGATTGAAATCGGTTAAGTAGTTTAGGAGCCCATCGCGGACAAACAACGTGACGCGTAATTTATATATATTAAGATTTAACCAACTTCAAAAGTAGGTGGGTTGGTGATTATGCTACGCATCTTACTAAGTACTCAATATACTAAGAGGATTGGTTTTGTATCGCAAGAAACGTAATGCTTGCCACAAGAAAGAACTCTTTTTTATGTCCACTTTTTGACCATTGCTTGTGGAGTTTTGGCAATAGTACCGTTGGGATAACTTTGCCTACCGGAGTAAAGTGCAATTAGACTGCGATCTTTCGAAAGATAAAGGTACTGGTGCAGTCCCAAGTAAGCAACCCTAATAGCAGTGGACAACTGAACATAAAATTATTTTTGTTCTACCTGCCTTTAATTTTGCTTTATTACTATGAAGACATTCTTATAACAAACATACGAATATAATACATCGAATACTCAAAGATGGGAACGTCAAGAGTCGAAACGAACGAGCTTATATGAAGAAGAAACTGTTGAATGTGGATAAACCGAAAAAGGTTTGTCTAGAGAGATTTATCAATAATCCCTTACCTTACCCCTTTGGGAATCATTGTGCCAAGACATGAAGATATTTACTCGTATGAATTAAATAAAATTAAAGCAGGGCTCTTGTCGGCGTCTCTAATGAAATTCCTTCTATTAACTTATGCCCAGCCTAATATCTTTGACGTCTCTATAAGTCATGTGTTACATTTCCTTTGATAATTTATGAGAGTTTGTTTCGCTGTTTTTTCTCCTGGCAGGTATATTTCTTGGAAACGGTGGTAACTTTAGTTTTTATTTAGTATATGACGTTCAATAAGCGTTCCCTGTGTCCCTTACGTTGAATAAAATATTTTGATTTCGATGAATCTATGGCAAACTGTTTTATGTTGGTTGTATAGACCTTAAGTAAACAATGACTAACATCTCGTGCGCAGTTCGATGTAGATTAGTTAAACACTCTAATGATGATGGGATAGTAATTTAGGGATGTTTAAACATGAAGTACCTAAGATTAATCAACAACAGTTTTGGGACAAGGTTTCGAAAGTAAAGAGCGCTGCTAAAAGTAAATCCCGCAGGCTTTACTCATTTTACCATTTATAAGGGAATCTTTATATATATAATTCTTCTGTGAGTGTGTATGTCACTGAACTCCTCCTAAACGGCTGGACCGATTTTAATGAAATTTTCTGTGTGTGTTCAAGGGGATCTGGGAATGGTTTAGATTCACAATTGGACACGATAGGTGGCGCCACCATCTTTTTTTTTCCCACTCGAGCGAAGCTGGGCGGGACCACTATTAAATATATAAATGGTGTGAATGAGGGCGTGATTATAAAGATGGAGCAAGGCATGTTACGTTTGTTTGGACACATAGAAAGGATGAGTGAAGAAAGATTGACGAAACAGATATACAAAGCAAAAGTGTGCGCAAAAAGAGGCAGAGGAAGGCCACGTTCCAACTACCTGGATCAAATCGATCGGACGCTCCAGGACGGGAACGTGAAGAGTACTCGAAACCGACGAGCATGTATGAAGATACTGATGAATGTGGACGAAGCGAAAGAGGTATGCAAGTCTAGAGAGAACTGGCGCTCTATACTCTCTGCCTACCCCGTTAGGGGCTTGGCGTGATGATATGTATGTATGTAAATATATAAATAATTTTGAGTGAAAACATGTAAAAGCTTTGTTAAATACGTACTTCTGTGTAAAGATCTGGATTTGCTTTTCTAAATATTCCTTTTTTATAGCAAAGGATGATGAAAAAGTAATCTCACACGTTTGCTACTCCAAAGGTATCACGTGTACGCAACAATAATTTTTTGACTACAATAAACATAGTTCCATATGTGCATACTGTATAATATGTATCATTTCGCTCCATATGTAGTTTCATATATATAATTTCGCTGTCGCGAGTCCCTAATGGGCTAGGCAGCTAGAGATGCGTCAATTCTTTCTAAATTTACAGACTCTTTTGCTTCGTCCAGTAATTATACAATACTATACACGATTGAAGATTATTACGAGCCTGACTCTCTATACCACGACCTGTGTATCTAAGACCGTTCACTTAACTCAACGAGCAGCTGAAGAGACGTATGGAAAACGGATCGTGCGTTAATCAACGGAAGTATCAGACTGGCGTAGTACCTCTTTAAAACAGCACAGCTAGGAGACACAGCTCTTATTGCGGTATACTTCTGGCAAAATCAAGACCTTCAAAGAACAGTGAACGGTATATATTTTAAGTGAACCGCATTTCCCACGTGTAAATCTGTTTCGATGTTAACAAAGAGAAAAAAGCAGTGGAACAGTCGGGTTCCAGTAAATTAAAGCACGCCCCAGTTTCCTTCCTAGTGCTAGCCGGCTCGCGCTAATGGTCCATCGGCGGGACCGCGCGTTAACTTTTGTATACCCATTTCTACTAAACCCTCGGCCCTATATACGATTAAATTAAGCCTTTCGAATAGACAATATTCAAGTATGTTAATTTTCGTGTAAATAACCGCAGAACCCTTTAAATTAGTCGTTTTGAGATATCAGAATGTCATTGCACCCGCAATGCAGACAAAATATTAAAAATTAATAAAACTAATCATATGTTTATTTATTTATTTAGGTCTACCAACGTATGCTTACAATAATACTTAAATACTATTACATTTTGAAAACTTCAAACTAGAGGAAGCGTACAATTATAGGTAAACACGACACGACGATAAGAGTAGGCTTAAATGTAATAAAAATTCTGCATGCTGGTTACGGTTTGGCGGAGCTGGTGAGGAGAAACATGTCAATAAGATCACCGTATTCGTTTAATTTAGAAATAGCCTAGAAATGGGGGAATTTGCACCAAAAACAGTAAAGATCAGATGATTAAATGAAATTAATCGAATATCTAATCTTTCAGCACTTAAAGAAAGTCATTTATAAGAAAAATGAAATGCAACTTAGTGGAATTAAAAACTTTATAATCGAAAGTTAACCATCCGTATGAAGCCGTAGTAATTTATAAATCAATCATTCCACAAAGGTCTGACCTCTGACAAAGCTGACCTCTGACTACGTTATATAGCAATATTTTAATTATACTGCTAATGTGACCCCTAATTAAGCTTCATATAGTTTACCCTGATTTGTGTTAACTTTCTTGTTTAAATTATCTTTCATTATTTCTCATATCTTAGAAGGAAAGGTAGAGGGGCAGAGAGGAAGACGATGTTTATATAATGACGTATGTATAGGGAGGTCAAAATGGTTGCACTGGACAAAAGCAAAGCGAAGAGACTGCATTAAAGTCGCCGAGAAGAGCCCAGTTCTTAAAATTTATAATCATGAATATTTCTCCTAAATGAAAAATTCGTGTAAAAAATATATCCGCGTTCCCAAAGATGTATGGACGATTGCTAATAATTTGCAAAGTAAATTTGCTTAGACCCTGAAATTAATTATGTCGGTAAATTGTTTGTTAAGTTAATTATTTGTTGTAAATAAAAATAATAATCTATCTAATTTATTCGAGCCTAACCGAGGAATCAACAAGAATGGCTTTGTTGATTTACGAACACATTGCATGGTAGTACAAAGTAATTATATATAAAAGCATATAGTAGATTGAGTCGTTCAGGAAAAATATTTGGTACAAACCCGGGTGATTCAAACTTGCAATCTTGAATTTGCAAACCACTATCTAAGCCGCACGACCGTAGTGCGCGAGCAGTTTTACCATAAACTTTAGAGATACGAAAAATTTTATAGTTTCATTTATGGTGTTAAAGGAAATGTTTTTCCAAAGCTTCTGAAATTTGCGAGAAGGGTTGGATTATGTCGGGGCCTGTCAACTAGTCCCATGTACTTCCGTTTACGTTTCCTCAGGTACCGCAAATGTCAACACACAACCCTTTTCACTGTTTATTCTCCTAAAGTACCGTGGTGGCTGAATGGCTATAGTAATCGCCTGCAACGCAAAGATTGCAATTTCGAACCCGGCGTTCTGCACTAATCAGCTTGATTCTGTATTAAATAAGTACGATTTATAATTAGCTTTGATATGAAGCAATACATCGTGACAAAATATGCGTACATACTTGGAATTCAGCGACGGATTCACCATGTGTCCCGTTGCCACATGAATATCTCCGGTATTGTGACACCTATGCGTACCCTTCGATAATTGCAAATGCGTAATTTATCTATATGAAATCAATGACAACTCTTACAGAACAATTTTCGTCTAATTGTTGCTTGTTTGAGTCGAGTACCAAATGATGATAAAGAGAATTTCCAGGGGAAAATTCATACGGTCACCAAGTATATATTTCTTTTCTGCGGACAAAAATTGTCAAGCGAGGTTGACCGAAAAATAAAAGAGCATATGTGTATAAATAAACCCTTAAGCGAGTGGTTGCGGCAGCAATAATTGCCTCGAATGGCTTCGACCCCTGCTGTCTGTAGCCAATGTTTGCGCATTTAATGAAACTGCAACAGGTTTGACCCGGATTTTACTTGAACCTCTTAGCTTCTGGCTTATTTCATTTATATTTATTACAACCGCACAAATAACAAAGGCACATACATCTAAACTTATGTTTAATGAGGCAGGATTACTTTATCGGAACTACTAATCTATAAATCTATCCCTTTTGCACTATTGTTTCTTTATACCTACCTCTTATGTGGCAAATAAGCATACAATCCGCCTGATGGTAAGCGGTTACAGGGGTTACAGTGAATATGCGCAAGCGATACCCGTTTGCGCGTGCCGACCCTGCAGGAACCATTTAAATCCATTATTTTATTTTTTTAGGTTATTATGATTGCAATAACAAACCATGGTTATACTCCTGAATTTACTGAAATAAAGTCTCGTCTTATTCTCAACCAAGCTACGGTATTCAACCCAATAGGCGATCATTTCGCCGAAATTTAAGGAATTTCCTAATTATATCTTTGTAAAATTGAGGCAATAGGTATGCAAAGTTCTTTGGCTTTATGGAATTCGTTCTAAAACTTGGCTTGAAACTGAACAATTAACAACAAAGGAGTGAAATTGAGATATTGTAAAGTTTATTAGGTACCTATAATGTATTATATATAGTCGTGAACTAAGCGTCAAAGTTTGTTTGTTTCGGCAAGTTTCGCGTAACTGCCTACAGTTTTGTGATGATGTATGAGTTGTGGTGATGTAGACCCTAAATATTATCTAATATCTAATCGCTTAATCAAATATTGATCTAACTAGATATTAAACTGATAAAATGTATTAAGATATATACATAGTCATTACAAAGTGTGTGCAAATAGAACCAGAGGAAGACCACGTTCCACTAACCTAGGTCGAATCGATTGACCGGCGAGCATGTATGAAGAGACTGATAAATGTTGATGAAGCGAAAGAGATCTGTTAGGCTAAGGAAAACTGATGCTCTACTCTCCTATACGAATTATTTCATATTTAAAGAAAAATATTGCATTCGATTAGATTTTCATTTTGTTATTGTGTCATAAAACTGCCCACTAACCTAGTCCCCTAAGATTGCTGGTCGGATCGTATAGTTAGATAATAAAATATTTAGAACTCTATTTAGTAGAGAGGCTTCATACTCAAGGTTTTCAGCACTTTGTGTGTCCGTATTATAGATAAACCATCTAAGTGCTGCAACATTTATGTAAAGAACCCTGTTTGTGTCCATATACATCCCGTGGGACATTGCAAACCAAATGCAAATGTAAAACAGTCCACTGTTTACGACATTTGCATGAACATAAGACAAATCCTTTACATCCCAGATATGGTGGGTTTATGTTACTAACCGCCGACAAAGTCATGAGCTCATTTACGAATTCCCAAAGGGGTTCCCGTTGGCGTAGGCAGGGGTGAAGAGTACAAGTATTTTTTGCAGAAACTCCGTTTTAATAAAAAATAAATATGCGAATATTCAATTTAGATGTCAAGCTTCTAAAGCACGACTATACATATATCTTTGAATTTATTCTTGAACTTATTGCAGTTTATATTAAATTGAGCCCCTATAGTGATTTATTCTCTCACTAGTTCTACGATCAATGAACATTTCGTAATGAAAAATTGAATATTATATAAGACAAATCGTGTCTGAGTGACGGACTCGCCATCTGTCAGCTTGGCACCTCAATATTTCTCCGTTAGAAAGAGGCTCTTATTACACTTCGCTGGAGAAGCGCGGAGTTGTAAAAATAATGCTCTCTTCTAAAATAATACTGTGTGCTGTTACACGTCATGACTGACTGTTATTTCTAAAGTGCTACTCGAGAACAAAAGGTGAGACTTATGTCATTGCTATGCTAGAATAGAGAATAAATACATCACGTTTTGTAGTGTATGTCCCGGGCAACTATACATTTCATTATTCTCAGAATTGTTATATATGTACATCTTCATGCCTTCCCACAAGGGATCCCCGAAGGGTTAGACGGAGGTGTCTAGGACCTACACACCCACTTTTCGGAGTGCGGAGATTAGGTGCCAAAGTGACAGATGGTGTGTCCACGCCGTTTTCAGGCAAGACCATACAATAAGTTTCCTTCACCGTGAAGCTCGTTGCGTGACTAACCACTGAGTTGAAGTTAAGTAAAACTCATTGGTACAGTCGGGATTCGAACTTGAAATCTTTGTATTGCAGGCAAGTACTCAAATCACACGGCCAGAATCTTAGAATTGTAGTTCTATAAAAAATCTTGTTTGAAGCTACTTGGTGTAGAAATAATATACAAAGATAGGGATAACATACAATGGCAATGGTTGCCGAAGGGCGAGACGGTGCAAGGCGTCGAGGCCCTCAAGCTCGGGCGTCCTCGCACCCTGAAGAGGAAACCTCATATTCTTTATGTTAGCCTGGTCTAATTCTTGCATTCCACTGCTAGGCAAAGATCCCCGTAATGTATTGACTTCCTATTGAATTAGCTAAAAAATTTGCCACCTTCTGAATACCAATACAATACTTTGTAACACGACTTTAATCATGGCACCTCATTTAAAAGAATATAAATAATTTACAAAAAAGGATTCGAAATATGTATATGAGACACACTCTGTTGTTGTTGTAATCAACTTTAAGAAACCTAAACTGTTTCGTCAGGTATAAAATACTGTCCATTTATCAACATATAGTTGTGTCCTAAGAGATATTAAAAGCATTTCGTTCTAATTAATTTTAAAGTGGGTCGGCTGATTCGTGATGCAGACTAATTGCTGTAAACGTTTGCGTCTTTTATTTATTCATACTCGTGTTTCCGGTTTGAGGTTTGCAAATGAAGTAGGTATGGTACACCTTCGCTGTTGTTCGTTGTTCCGCCAAATAACAAGGATTTATTACAATTTTCAATTAATAATTTTCAACACAATACTACACAGCTATCATCTTCATAAAACTTACGTATTTTAAGAGCTACCTACTTTTTATAAAAAAAAATATATTGTGACCCTGACCGTATATGACCACTGACATGAGACAAAGGAGACCAGAACATAATTGAGGTACCTATATTTAAAACGATTTACAGCAAGGACCGGCATAGGTGTCAACTCATTCTTCCTCCCTTTAGTGGCCTACGTGACTTATGTCATCAAATAGTATCAATGTTTTTTGTTTATTAGCAGGGAAATAAAGCTGGGAATGAACATTAACCTGAAATAAATCACGGCAATCACGCGATGGGTTAATCACAAGCAACAGCTTACAATGTATGTAATTGTAAGCCGTGGTTGTAATGTCACAGATGACATAATATATATGTAGTTAGTTTGTGTAGTGGATGTTCCTTTGAGTAAACACTACATACCTCTAATAAATAAGGTAATAATAGTAATAAAGATAGGCGAGTGAGAGTTATGATGGAGGATTTTTTTTTATGTTTTTCCACGAGCTTATAACGAACGAATAAAGTTATCCTACAAATATTTTTATGGCAATAATACTTTGGCCATAACCATTATAATATTTATGTAATATCTTATTTTATTGGAGACTTCCTAAATAAACAAATTAATGGATGACAATAATATAGCGCGTAATAATGTTATATGCTTCAGGATGCATAAACAAATCGTTAATTTCTTTCAATTGAAATCTATAAATATCGCCGTATTTGCGACAACCTTTTGTGTTAGCTGCAATAAATTTTCAGCGCACAATAAAAGCACAATGGGCAGGCTTTAAAGCCACAAACAGAAGCCAGTATCAGCTTCTCTCTCTTCATAGAAGTACAAAAGGATACCCGCCTGCCACTTGTGTTATTTGTCGCAAGCTAAAAACGGAGTATTTCAGTGCTTTAAGATTGTTTAAACACACTAAAGACCTGTTTCACACAAGCAACAATTTTAATGAGAATAAGACAACGATATACCTACCTACTCATTTGTATGTACACATAATTTTGTACTTTTAAAGGTGCATACATAAATCTATAGGTATACGATAGCGTACGGTGATCACGAAACAAATATCACGCTTTTTTTAAGTATCAGATTGCCCTTACCATGTATCTCTGTGCCCTTATGTGCTGTGATGTTTTAATATACACTAAATTGTATGGCGGAAAGTGGGTGTGTGGGTATTACCTATATACCTCTGCCTACCCCTTCGGGGACCCTTGTGGGAAGGCGTGAGGATATTATAATTATATATTTTTTTTTTTTTTTTTTTTATTTTTTTTTTATACCACTTGGGTGGCAAACAAGCATGCGGTCCGCCTGATGGTAAGCGGTTACCGCCGCCTATGGACGCTTGCAACACCAGGGGTATCACTCGCGCGTTGCCGACCCTGCAGGAATCTTTTCACACCCTTCTTGAAGAACTCCATGCTGTACTCTCCAGGGAAAACCTCAACGGGGAGCTCATTCCACAGCCTGAGCGTTCGCGGAAGAAAACTTCTTTGGAAGCGCACAGTGCGAGACCTTTGTGGTTCCAAGGTATGGGGATGAATTCCCCGTCGATGGCGAGAGGTGCGGTGGTAGAAGGTGGAAGTGGGCATCATATCGAACAATTCTGCAGAACACTCCCCGTTATACAAGCGGTAGAACACACACAGGGAGGCAAAGTCTCTCCTCAGACTTAGTGATTCCAAGCCGCTTGTGAGCATGGGATCGTCGACAATTCTAGCGGCGCGTTTCTGAACCGCGTCAAAAGGCCCAAGCTGGTATCCAGGGGCTCCAGCCCACAGGTGGCAGCAGTACTCCATATGTGGCCGAACTTGCGACTTATAAAGTTGCAGCCTTTGTTGCGGTGTGAAGTACTGCTTAGCTCTGTTGAGCACACCGAGCTTCCTCGACGCCAGCTTAGCCTTGTCCTCTAAATGACCACGGAACTGAACGTCGCTAGAAATATCGACCCCAAGGATCCTAATGCTCTCCGAGATGTTCAGGGGAGTGTTCTGGAATTGTGGAGCCACAGCGAATGGAGTTTTTTTTGCGGTGAACGCGCAAACTTGTGTCTTAGTGGGGTTGAAGTGAACTAGGTTTAGTCGACCCCAATCGGAGACACTGCGAAGTGTACTCTCGATTTCAGACACAACTCGTTCGCGACTTTCCTCCACAGTGGAACGAGGGAGATTAGCACGGCCCGTGTAGTAAGTGTCCCCAGTGCTGTCGTCTGCATAGCAATGAATGCCTTCAATAGAAAGCATGTCATTAATATGCAGAAGAAACAGAGTCGGGGACAACACAGAGCCTTGCGGGACGCCAGCCTTAATTTCCATGCTTTCGGAGCAGCTACCGTCAACGACGGCTCTTATGCATCTGCTGGACAGAAAGCTGGCGACCCATTTGCATAATCCCTCTGGCAGTCCGTAGGATGGAAGCTTCGATAGAAGACCGCGATGCCAGACCCGATCGAACGCTTTCGCCACATCCAAGCTAACAGCTAATGCCTCACCTTGACTCTCAATGGCGAGTGACCAACGGTGCGTGAGATATACTAGAAGGTCACCCGTTGAGCGACTGTGGCGGAAGCCATACTGTTGGTCACTCAAGAAACCGTGACCCTCTAGATATCGCAGGAGTTGCGTGTTAATCACTCGCTCCATAATTTTGGAGAGGAGGGAGGTGATGGCGATCGGCCTGTAATTCGATGGGTCTGATCTATCGCCCTTTTTGGGCACTGGGTGCACGTGGGCGGTCTTCCACGAAGTTGGGACTTTTTGGGTGGAGTAGGAAAGCGCGAATAGGCGCGTCAAAACAGGACACAGTTCAGGAGCACACTGCTTAAGCACCACTGCCGGAATACCGTCTGGCCCGCTCGACTTATGGACGTCCAGAGACAGCATCTCCCGCCGGACCTCCCGTTGGGTTATGCTTATCTCCGGCATAGAGTTCTCACACCGCAGGATAGTGGGCGGTGTGGCGCCTCCGTCATCCATAGTCGAGTTCGAGGCAAAGAGAGAGCCCAATAGATCCGCTTTCTCTTTGGCACTGTGGGCCAAGTTACCATCCGGCTTACGGAGTGGTGGTAGGGACGACTGGCAAAAGTTTCCCTCAGCAGCCTTGGCAAGGGACCAAAAAGCACGGCTGCCAGAAGGGTAGCTAGCGAGTCTCTTACCAATTCTGCCGACGAAATCGAATTTCGCCCTGGCAATCGCTCGCTTACAGTGCCTCGAGGCAGCATTAAGTTTCCGCTTTGCATCAGATATGTTGGGGTCCAGATTGGATCGAGCCGTGGTCCACGCCTCATACAAGGCTTGCTTGGATAATTTAGCTTCCTTGCAGGGCTTATTAAACCACGGCTGTTTCTTTACCCCTGTAGCTACTAGCGAGTTTGGGATGTAGCATTCCATTCCCGCCAGTATCGTCTCAGCGACAGCTGCTGCACAGGGGTCTGGATCTTCTGATGCAAAGCAGATCTGCCTCCACGGGTACGATGCGTAAAACTCACGCAATCCATCCCAGTCTGCTGCCTTGTAGTGCCACATGCGCCGCCGCCCCGGGGGTCGGGGCACTTCGGCCTTTGCGCACGGCACTTGCGTCCGGACCAGACAGTGGTCGGATGTGCCAAGCGGCGCACCCACCGAGATGGAATAGCTGTCCGGTCGCGTGGTCAGCAGAAGGTCCAGTAAAGAGCTTGTATGGCCCTCGATATCAGGTATTCTGGTTGGTTCGTGTACCAGCTGCGAGAAGCCATAAGCCAGGGCAAGCTCGTAAGCAGCCCTCCCCGCGCAGTCAGTGGACCGAGAGCCAAGCCACTCAACATGGTGAGCGTTAAAATCTCCTAAAACCACCAACTCCGCGGAGGGGTACTGCTCATATTATTTATAAATTGTACAGGGACCGAAAGTGTGTTGCTCAGCTTCGCACTCAGGACTTTTCTAACATCAAATTGCATTAAATAAGTGATAGCATACACCAGATGGATTTATTAATACTGGTGCAGAGCCGTTAGAAGTAAATTTTCACCAGATCACTTTTAGTCGATGTCAGGTTGGCCAAATTCTTAGGATTACCTGCACGTCTGAAAATTCTCAAATGTCTCCGATCCTCAGGATGGCATTCGTGGGACGATAATTGTCTCAATAAGTGGACTCCGTGTCACTTACGTTTAAATAAAGTGTTTTTATTTTTTTACTTTATTTCTATCTAGTCTAGCTGAAAATAATATACTTATATTAATATAAGATATTTTTCTTTTCTCATTAATTTCCATTATAACCCAAAATTATGTACAGGTTGTAATAAAACACGATTAACACAATTATGATACGATTTAGGCCCATATAATTCCGAGACCTCCATTAGCTAAATTTGCGTGTTGTAATATTACCTTACACTCACTTTTTCTAGAGCCCAATTTACATAGGCGCTTCTGTTGAATTCATATAAACTCGCCCTATATTCGGGTTACGTGACAGCGTGTTCCGGCCATTCACACGTACATTTTATACGTATCATTGTGTGGGATCATTTCTACGTACATAAGTGGAGTCATTTCTCGGTCGCCAGCGAAACCGCTGTCGTCGACGCCGGAAGCGAGCTTCCGGCCGTTCGAGTTAAATACCCTCTTTCTTTACATACAGACAGTGGAACTAATTTCAGTTGGATTCCATTTTAAAGAGAGAAGCTACAGTCTCCTTTAACAGAACCGTGCATCCGTGTAATAGTATGCGTCATTTAATTTTAAATAGGATCTGTTTCTGATGTGATTGGGTTGCTAGAGCAATGACATTGTTTTTAGTTAGATTTCTTTCGCTTCACAACGAGAACTGATCTCGCTTCTACCAGCCTTTCCATGCAGAAAAACCTCACCGGAGCACAACACTAGCCGGACGCCAATAATGATGAATGTGAATGAAACGAAAGAGATATATTTATATTCGGTTTAGCTTTATACCGTACCCCTTAATTGAACCTATATGTATACATGATTTGTATCAATTTTAAATAACCTATTTAAGAAAACTAACGACGTGACGTCATCGTATATACACGCATCAGTAATAAGAATCATAAGACATTCAGTCGGACCCTATGACTAACTAACGCTGTTTTATTTACGACATACATAACACACACAAGAAGGGTGTGAAAAGATTCCTGCAGGGTCGGCATCGCACGAGCAATACCCCTGGTGTTCCAAGCGTCCCTAGGCGGAGATAACCGCTTACCATCAGGCGGACCGCATGCTTGTTTGCCACCGTGTGGTATAAAAAAAACTATTTATGTACATGAACAGTTATCGCAAACCCGATTTCATATTGTTACTAACCTCGATACCTCTACCCTCTAATACCCTAGTCCAAAAGCTTATATAGCTTTGGACTGGATATTTTGCCCCTCTGCTATATCCCTGATAAAGACACATATCCATTAAACTTTAGCCCACAATATGGAGGTCTAACGAAGTTCCTCTAATCCTATTGAGTTCGGTGGTTGTCGTGGGATTATTGCTTTTCACTGTAGGATGCTCACACCGTTTACACAGATGAAAAGGATAGCTGATTGATGTGAACATTGAGTCGTACTTATTTATACGGTAATCTGTAAGTGTCATCCCATTCCCAGCGTCCTATCATAATTAACATAAGTAGATAAATAAATATATATCACTATTGTTCTTTATTGTGAAGAAGCATGCAAATAGCATGTGCAGTTGAAATGCGTTCTCTTAGAAAATGTGCGACGTAACGATTTCAGATCGAATCCGCCACCCACCTGCCACCATAGTGAAAAAAGCCATCAAACTCTTCATGTAGGCTCTCCGGTTTCGTGTACTTCCTCTTTAATCTTTTGACTTAGTAGGTATGTGCCTGAGAGTGTTTTAATGTAAAGTTAATAATACGCGAATAAATAATATTGGTCATCATCGTTATCATATTTACCCTCAACCCTCTGCTATGTATAACACTCCTCTCTATCGCGACCCTACATGAGTCCCGACTAAAAGATATTTGTTTATAATAAAACCTAATAAATAAAATATAAAAACTATTAAAAAAGAGGTGAGAGTCAAAAAACAAGCGAAAACAACAAAAAAACTCACTGTTTTATAATACCTTAGCAAAATTTTCCTGTAAAGAAATGCACTTCCATTTTCTCTGCAGTCAATACGATTTTTAATTTCCCCTGAGCATAGAAAAAGTCCGACAAGTTCCGTTTTTGAGCTCTCATAAAATACAGTTTACAAATCGTGGTTATTTTTCATTAATATACAGCCTTCAACATCGCTAGAACAAGGAGGAAACCATTCAATTTCCCTATAAGAGCTACTGTGCAGGATTGCTTGGGATTGTAACGGCGTTTCTATTGTTTTTATGTTTTAAATTAACCTAAAATAATAATCTACACCAATTTAAAGTATTTAATAATAAAACAACTACGTGTGAACTTGGCTGTTACATTGATTTGTTTCTCGAGCTGTGCACATTTTTAAACCTATCACGAGCTTCATTTTATGCTGAAAGATAACATAGTGAGGAAACCATTGTTACGTTGTATCCGACTCTGGTGTCAAGAAGCTGTATTATAATATCTGTAATAATAATCCAGTTATAGTATTTTCTGTTTCCCCATTACTTTCCCAAACTAACAAATAAGCAATCTATTGTTTCAGGAAAGAGTACTAAATATCGCCCAGACAAAAACACCATTATAAGTGGGTTAATAATTTTATCTGACCGAACTATATTTATGAAATTCTAAAAAGATACTGTTACAGAGTCGAATCCTGTCACGGAACACAGATCTCGTTGTCATTTTAATATCTATATATATAAAAATGTTATGCTGGTTTGTGTACGCTTCAAAAACTCGAAAAGTTCTGCACCGATCGAGCTGAAAGCTTAGCATGATATATAATCCGCATCAAGGATTGTTTTTATCTAGGTTAAGTAGCAAAAGTTCCCGGAACTCACGCTACGAGAGACAATACAAAAAAAAAAATATTTTTTGCATCAGTCACAAATCCACAGCGAAGCGTGGCAGGGTACAGCTAGTATCTCATATATGCATTAGAGAGTGAACCGGAGTCAGCAGTGCAGAGCAATTATTCCGGGATACTCAAGACAGGCAGAAGTTTTCAGAGCGAACGGCCAACCTCCAGTAATGGAGTGGCACCTTCAGAAGAAGACGGGATACCTGTACTCAGGGAAGGCAAAGAGAGTAGATTCCCAGATCTTGCTAACTTTGTTAAACTTATCTTGTTTTATGTATGTTTTGTATAGTAAGCAACGACCTATTGTCGGGCCTACGCTGTTCCCCCATACTTAAGTACTAATGCTGTAACATAATAATATTCTTATTGTATACCTAATGAGTAAAAAAGAGTAACTAACCATGGAGTTTCTCGCCGTTTTTTCGACGTTTTATAAGTGCCCATCTAGGCCTATCTATACTAATATTATAAAGCTGGAGAGTTTGGTTTGATCGCGCTAATCTCAGGAACTACTGGTTGGAATTGAAAAAATATTTTTGTGTTGGATAGTCCATTTCTCTAGGAAGGCTTTAGGCACTTTTATAACATCACGCTACGACTAATAGAAGCGAAGCATAAATGAAAAAGTGTTGCAAGCACGGGAAAATTATTCCTTTTTGAGAGCTTCCGTTGCGTGCGCTGCGTAAACGGTTTAAGTTACGAAAATATAATGTATGAGGGAATTGTTCCTCTTTAAAAGTTCTTAAAAAAAGTCCACGGCATCTTGTCTGTCTTTTAAGATTGACTCACTATAACCTTTTTATTGCAATCAAGTCCACGATGGGCTCCTAAACAACTTAACCGATTTCAATCAAATTTGCACACCGTGTGCAGTTTGATCCAACTTAAAAGATAGGATAGCTTACATCTGAATTGGACCCGATAGGTGGCGCTGCGATCGTGTTTTAGGAAATTTTACTAATTCAACCGGGCGAAGCTGGGCGGGACAGCTAGTGTGAAATAAAAATATTTTGATTGATTGATTGATTAAGAGTGTTCTCTCTAACATATCTCAATACAGCGGAAATTGGGTAGAAGTTGACACAAAGGTTAGGCGTAACCCCACTCTAGCTAGACTATGGCGTGTCACTAACAGGGTACGTTGGTCATTTTACTGTTCCTTTTGAGTGCTCCGTATTTTAGCCAGTATATCCGACGTTTGTCCGGATAGGATCGTCAAACGGTGTAGTGTTCACGTGAGGCGAGTAATTGCTCTTTTCACTACAATATTCTGTTCATAGTTCTATAGTCGCAAAGCCAGCCTGTTGTGTTTGTATTTCCATCCATTTGTTGTTTGTAATTTTCTGACCCATTTATTTAATTATCACTAACAAAGGCATGGACAACGTTTGGTTTGTACGAACAAAGATATTACTATATACATACATATCATCACGCCAAGTCCCTAACGGGTTAGGCAGAGAGTATAGAGCGCCAGTTCTCTCTAGACTTACATACCTCTTTCGCTTCGTCCACATTCATCAGTCTCTTCATACATGCTCGTCGGTTTCGAGTACTCTCTACGTTCCCATCCTTAAGAGTCCGATCTATTTGATCCAGGTAGTTGGAACGTGGCCTTCCTCTATTATTATTACTATATATGTAAAGTATGTTCCGGTGCGGTGCCTTGCACACGTTTCGTTTACTGCTTCAAACTGATAGAGCGACAATAATATTCTGAGCTAGACTTCTCATTTAAATACTTACATCATCATCTTCATCATATCATCACTCCGAGTCCCTAACGGGGTAGGCAGAGAGTATGTAAGAGTTACATATGTAGGCCTTTTGTAAAAAAACGATATTTCAAAGCAACGTATAGTTCTTAACGGCCTTAGGGACATCAACATATTCCTTACCGACATACTTACGTGACAACACGCCCAGTCTCTCACGTAAGTAACCAGAGAGAATAGAGCATTCTAATACCAAGTAAAATTTACATACATTGAACTTAGGTACTTATATCGCGTTTCAGATCAAAGATCTGCAAATATGTAGGTAATCCCTCCCGAGGCAGATCTTTTTATGATATATGACCTTGTTATAATTTGACCTAAACTAAAATGTCAATAGCTTAGCATTTCATTCGTAGAGTCCATTCGGTTTACGCAAATCTGTACGTTACTGATTATTGTCACTCAAATAGCTGGCATCAACATAGGTGAAATAATTGCATTCCGTTAATATTTTAGATGTAATTCGATTATTCGTTTCTCCTAATCACTTTTTGGTCACCAGAATAATTCTACAATATACATACTTTAAACCGAGCTGGTATGAAGATGTGAAGAGTGATGAATGTGGAGGAAGCGAAAGAGATGAGTCTAGAAAGAACTGGCGCTCTTCTGTCTCTGCCTTCCCCGTGAGTGACTCGGCCTGACGATATGTATGTAATCATTAGTAACGTCCTTCATTAGTAAGTATAGATAGCGCCATCTATATTTATTTGGTTATGAATAAAAGCAATAAATAGCTTGAAAAACAGCCTTCCCACAGAAGGCACGAATCCCATATAGGAAGGTCCCCGAAGTCGTAACTTTTCTGAGACGATAAGGAACCTAAATAAATAAAACGATGTAGAAATTTAAATCAAATCGATCTTAGCCAAAGGTACATTAATACATATATATAATCACGTCGGTGTCTTATCGGGGTAGGCAGAGAGAATAGAGCGCCAGTTTTCTCCAGACTTACATACCACTTTCGCTGCATCCATATTAATTATTCTCTTCATACTTAATCGCCGGTTTCTAGTACTCGCGATATTCCCGTCCTTAAGTGTCCGATGGATTTGATCTAGGCAGTTGGAACGTAGTATTCCTCTGCCTATTCTTGCACACACTTAGAATATCTATTTAGTCAATCTTTCTCCACACATCCCTTCCATATGTCCAAACCAACGTAACATAGCCTTCTTCATCTTTACAATCAAACTCATTCCCGCCAGTTGTTTTGCGAATCTCTGAATTGCGGATACGATCTGAAATCATTACGCCGCACTTATTTCGAAGGAAACGCATCTCAGCTGCATTTACGCTATTTTCATGTCTCTGACATACTCAGGATTCGCTGCCGTATTATAGTAGCAGTAGACAAAGGTTCTGTTACATTTATGCTGGAAAATGCTTGTAGGTCCCCATTGAATTCGTCCACACAGAATCCTGGTCACAAACTAACATAATACTCGATCTGACATACGTCCGCATCTCCCTCTTTACAATTCCCCTTCGTATCTAACGTGATAAGAAATTACCTTGAATATGGAGCAGGTACCTTTTTAAGTGGCTGGGGTGTAGAAACGCTTATCGTAGTTGCAATTTAAGCTCTACGTGCTTCAAAGAAGACATGAAATTGCACGGACAAGCTTTAAGTCTAAATTAAATCTGCTTTTCGTTTTGGTGATTAAATTGAGCTTCGGCATCGTTAATTCCATTTTATTACACTGTATCAGTACCTACCTCTGAATAGCCTTCATAATTTAAGTACGAAGGTACGGATATGTGTGTAGTATTTAAGAAGGTACCTATGAAAAGCCAGAAAACTGAAAAATACCATGCATATTCAGGCCTTGCCCCAGGCGTCCCCAAAAGAGTAGGCACTTATGTATCATTACGTGAATGTTATAACGTATTAAGAATTCGACTTTCGTTTTAATAATGTGCTAGATACCAATTTATCTAGTATGTCATTCGATGCTGTAAGATTTGTACCAATTAATTATTACTAAACATAAGAAGATTGAATATTTACATCGGAAACTTCATGATGAAGGGATGTATGTTTGAGAAGGAGTTTCAGGACGTGTGCTTGAGAGAGAGCGTCAAATACGTCATCTGTCACGTTGATATCACGCCTAAATATCTGGCTAAAAGAGGATATCTAGGCCTTTATGGGAAGGCGTGAAGACACTCATACATAGTTCTAGTCCAAGCAACATTTTCTTAGGTCTGTAAGTTTTCAAAACCTATCTACTTTAGGGTTTGTAGTCATATAAAGGAAAAGACTCGCTCAAAGAGTAACAAATAGAGGAAAAGGTTCACCATTTGATATAATTCCTAAGCGTGTGCGATTCTCTAACAGGTCACTTCCAGTGTGTACTCTCCTGATTAACATTTAGTACCATTTTGCTTTTACTAGCCGTGGTGGCAGAATGGTTGAAGTAGTTGTCTGCAATACAAAGATTGCAAGTTTGAATCCCGACTATACCGTTTTTCTGAACGTAAGTACAGTGATTAGACACACCACAAGATTTAAGGTAAAAGAGAACATCAAGAGAAAACCTGCATACGTAATTCAAAGGCATATATATAGTCGTGCTTGAGTAACGGCAATGGTCTCGCCATTTGTCACATTGACACCTAAAATGTATATCTGGCGGAAAGTGGGTGTGTGGCTACTACCTATACACCTTTGCTTACCCCTTCGAGGACTCTAGTGGAAAGGCGTGAGTTTATATTATATTTTGCTTTCACTATCAAGCTGGCAGTTTTAAAAATAATATTGTTAGTTGGTATAAGTATATATCCTCACGCCTTCCCACCAGGGGCCCTAATGGGTAGGCAGAGGTTGTATAAGTGGTTTCCATTTAAACGGTATATTTGTTCAATATCAATATAAATACTACCTATTCATTGTTAAAAAAATAAACAATCCGAACATTTTAATTATTCTATCAATTATACAGTCCAGCCGAGAATATTTCATATTCGGTTAAACTCGATTACGCATTCAATCAATGCAGCGGTTTTTATTAATCAATTTCATTTCGAGTATATTTATCCACATTTTCGAAATTTTAAGGATTTCATATCGATAGTCATATGGAAACAAAACAACGAAAAACATTATGTTGATAGATAGATATATGTACCTAAATATAAATAATGCCAAGGCAACTATTAACTGTAACCATGAACAAACTGATGCTCTTTTCCTCGAGTAAGTAGGTACTGGGATCGGGTTAGTAATGAAACGACATAAAATTCCCCAAAAGTGTCGAATAGTAACTACCTACTATTGCTTACTACACAAATATCAGCCCTCAGCGAGATCAAACACGCGACCATTAAATTTGCAGACAAGACCGCTGGCTACTCGCCTATTAGGTCAATTAAAAGAACAAAACGTAACGCATTAACAAACAATCAATTAAAAGAACAAACGTATTAACAAACAACGGTCAAGTTAAAGATATCTACATATCTTCTCGCTTTCCCACAAGGGTTCTTGAAGGGGTAAGCAGAGGTGTGTAGGTAAATGTAGTTAAGTTTTAGGTGCCAAGGTGATAGATGGCGAGTCCATCGCCGTTTCTCTGTCACTACACACACGCATACAAACACACACGCATTTGAATTTCTTTACATAAATAAATATATAGGGTTTCCCTCGATGTTTACCTTCACCGTAACTAACTACTTATTACTTATCCCCGACGACCGTCTGGTCTAGTGGTTAGAGCTCCTGACTGCGAAACTTGAGTTCGCAGGTTCGAATCCCGCTGAGGGCAGATATTTGTGTGATGAACACGAGTATTTGTACCTTAGCCTTGGATGTCCTATGTATTTATGTATATATCTATCTATATAAGTAAATCTATCGTTATCTTGTTACCATAACACAAGCTTTGCTTAACTTGGGAGTAAGTCAATTTGTGTGGAATTGTAAATACCTGGGTATTTATTTATTATTATTTATTTATTTTAAACTGAAACTCTTTGAATAGGTCTTAAAGAAAATTTAAGAAAGAAATGTTCCTTTGAGGCAACAAAGTGACTTAGAATTTAGATTACTTTCCACCTTGCTACAAGAATGTTCAACTAGCTTCCATGTATTGTTGTATTGCTTCTTGAGACTTAGAAGTAACAATAGCAACGCAATGACGCTTTGCTACTATCTTAGTTTTTTTGGGGCATTAACCCCAACTATTGTGCCTAAATACCAAGGTTTCTATAAGATAATTATATTAGCTATGCATATATACATACGTCAGAAAACTTTATATATTAAACATCATTTTAAAAAAACACTCTCTAATTAAGGCTGCGCCAATCGATACAAAGAACACAAGAAGATCCTTTGTGGCTTGTAAAACTCGAACTACTAAAACATGTTTTGCACAAAAATTCTTTGATTTTAAATCAGGAAGACTTTATAATAAGTTAAACAAAGTGCTATCTATATCTAACTTACTCAAATACCCATGTAAAAGAAAATTATTAGATTGGCTATTAAAACTAAACTATGAAGAAACAGAAAAAATACTAATATAAGACCTTGTAAGTAAAATGTACATATATTATCTAGCTTACATAGACAACACATACAGACACAAACACACACACAAACACACACTAATTCATACACATTCACACAAACACTTACACACACATACACATCCACATATCACTCAAATATAACCCCATAAAAAAAACATACTCACAAATGCTCTAATTTTTTAATAAACGCGCTTATACTTGGGCACATGTTATCTCATGAGCATCACTATCATATGTTTGTATATAACGATGATTTTACTTTGTATAATTTGGCGTCTCTATTTTCTCAACTTCACTCACTTTTTATTATTAAGTAAAATAATGTCACTTACACCAAGAGGGGGAGCCAGGAGACCCTTAGCACAGGGCAACCTAGTTTGGGCTCCTGTCTCCCACATACGATTGTATCTATACTAATATTATAAAGCTGAAGAGTTTGTTTGTTTGTTTGAACGCGCTAATCTCAGGAACTACTGGTTGGAATTGAAAAATTATTTTTGTGTTGGATAGTCCATGATTCTAGGAAGGCTTTAGGCTATATAAAATATAAATAAATAATAGTTAATATTAAAAAAATCTCTGAAAAGTGAGTGTGCGAAAGAGACAGACAACAAGATTCTGAGACGTTTTCAATATATTGACAAATACTCTGTCAGAGTGACGTGTAAATATTGACGGTAAAGGTGCGTTCCACTAAGCGCCCACAACAATGAAAATTCTCCTATACCTAATCGATCCACATAACGACCGCGGTCGTTGTGGTCGCGGCGAAAACGTCAATTATAATGTCATAACTTACGCTCACGACGACCCATCTAAAAAGGTGGGTCGAAGTGATCGTTGAATCGAAGAAAATTTGCGTCATTTTCAAAACTCAAAGCATATAAAATGGCGACTGTACCTCTTACCAAATATCCAAGTGTCGCCGCAAGACATTTTAATTCCATTTGAACGTAAATTAATTTAGAACACCAATAATATTAAATATAAAAAAAACATTATATTTTTTTTCAATATAAATCTATTTAAATTAATCAAGTTTATTTTCAAGGCTAACAGATTATAAACTAACATCTTAAATCTTTTGCTTTCTTTTTACTAACTCGCCGTTTCTATTATTTACCTGTACGCTCAAAACGCTCTGTAATCCATTCCATTTGAGGTTACGACAGTAACGCTTACAAGCAAACTGTGGTCGTGAGCGTGATCATTGTGAACGCTTAGTGGAACGCACCCTATGTATAGCTAGACTGACATTTCATTCAAGTAGTAGTTTTGACAAACCTCAAATTACAGTTTCTTTCATAACAACAAAAGCAAAAAGATGTTTGTTGTGTTTTAGTGTGAGTTTCATAATTAATCGTCGTATTTTATTAGTAATACCACCCGTAAGGCGTCAAAATATCCGTTGGCGCACACCAGTTCGATCGCAGTGTAACGCAAGTCCTGTTCAATCGCAGTGTAACGCAAGCCCAGTTCAATCTTCGAGCCAATGAGACTGAAGAACAGCGTAGGCAATGGTAAATACAAATTTCTCCAGATTTATTTCCTGGGGAATTCTGAAGAAGAAGTAAATGAACGCTGTTCGCAGATATCATTTAGCAGTTACAACAACTTTTGCATGAACATAATCAGTTGATCCAATTGTTCAAAACTGTCTTACAAGTAATGTGATGCCATCGGACAATCAGAAAATAGTGATCACAGCAGACAAGCGACCTGCAGGAGACAACATGTCATGAGAGAGGCATCAATGCATCAATGTTAAATGATGTTGCCTTAATTGTGATTGGGGAGAATATGGAGTCTCGCGATATTGTAATGTAACCAAGAAATGATGCCATCATCCTTCAGCATATTAGGGCAAATTCTCACCTCTTATCAAAATAATCTAATATCCATGTAACAATAAATGAATATAAACTACACCTAAACAATACTTTTAATGCCTAACTTTTTAACATAATAGTAATGTTTCAAACTACTTAACCCTTTCGTTAACAAGTCAGCAAGCATTTCAGTAGTTGGCAAATTGCCTTGGCATTGAAAAAATGGCATTGCCATGTACTCGGCCTCAGTACTGGACAATGCCACTGTCGGTTGTTTTCTGCATTCATATGATATTACAGTACCAGACAATTCAAAACAGAAACCTGTATAAGATCTCCTGTCAATAGTATTTGATGTCCAATCTGAGTCTACAAATCCTTCTAAGTTTTTATTATCATTTGTAAACATTAAACCATAAGATTTTGTTTTATTTAAATATTCTAACACTCTCTTTGCGTTTTTCCAGTGAACTGCAGTAAAACAATTGTTAAATTGGCTTAAATAGCTGACACTGTAACTGATATCTGGGTGTGTAAGTATAGACAAATACATAAGACTTCCTATCAGTTGCTGATAAGGATATTATTTACAAACATTTTCTGACTTATCCAACTTCAAATTACATTCAATAGGAGTATCAACAACATTACAGTTTGACATCTAAAACTTATTTAAAATATGTTCGACAAAATGCTCCTGATCTAATGATATACAACCATTTTTATATACTTTTACTCTCATACCTAAGCATTCTTTCACTTGCCCTGAATCTTTAGTTTTGAAATTTGACATTAAACTATGTTTCAGTACATCTGTCAATGCCTTGCTACTGGAAAATATGAAAAAATCATTGACAAACAGAGTTTTTAAAATTTGTTCCTTATTTACCTTTTACTATATAAACATGGTTCCAATTTAGACTTAATATAACCCTGGCTTAACAAACAATCATCTACTCTCTTATTCCACTGCCTTGCTGATTGTTTCAGTCCATAAATTGCACGTTTTAGTTTGAGTACACTGTTACTCTGACATTCTAAATTAGGTGTTACTTGCATGTATACTGTTTCATCAAGGTACCTAGCCATTTAAAAATGCAGTGTTAACATCAAGATGAGTAATTTCTAAATTTAACTTTACACTTAAAGAAAATAACATTCTCAAAGTTGAGTGTGTTAATACAGGTGAGTATGTTTCTTTATAGTCCACACCTTCTACTTGGGTAGAGCCCTTAGCGACTAAACGAGCCCTATATCTCACTTTATTATCACTTTCAAACTTTCTTTTGAAAACCCAAATTTTAAATTCTTTTCACAAATTCTAGAGCAAGTGAATGAATTTGTATATCTAGGAAGCATGTTCACACGAGATGGAAAGTATGAAAAAGATATTGAAAGAAGGCTAACTGCCGGTATTAAGGTGAATGGGGCCATGTCGGTGTTGATGGCCAGCAACGGTTGCTGTCCACAGCGTGATATTTGTGCCTACTTTATTGTATGGCAGCGAACCCTGGGGTATGTCAGAGGAAGTATGAAGATAGCTTAAATGCAGCTGAGAAGCGATATCAGCTGCGAAAAACGTGCGGAGTAACGATCTTAGTTCGAGTCCGGAATCAAGAGATTCGCAAATCAACTGGCGTGAATCAGGGCGAGATTGAAAAGATGAAGAAAGGCATGCTACGCTGACTTGGACATATAGTAAGGTTGAGTGAAGAAAGAAGGCCACGTTCCAACTACCTGGATCAAATCGATCGGACGCTCAAGGACGGGAACGAAAAGAGTACTCGAAACTGACGATCATGTATGAAGAGACTGATGAATGTGGACGAAGCAAAAGAAGTATAAAGTCTAGAGAGAACTGGCGCTCTATACTCCCTGCCTACCCCCTTAGGGACTTGGTGTGATGATATGTATGTATGTATGTAAATTTTCACCCATGCGAAGCTGGGCGGGTCAGCTAGTTACATATATTCTAGACTAAAAAATGTTAACCAAAATGTTTTGTGGGAGTGAATAAATAAATATTATATTATATTATATTATATATATTATACATATCATCACGCCAAGGCCCTAACGGGGTAGGCAGAGAGTATAGAGCGCCAGTTCTCTCTAGACTTACTCTTTCGCTTCGTCCACATTCACAGTCTCTTCATAAATGCTCGTCGGTTTCGAGTACTCTTAACGTTCCCGTCCTTGAGCGTCCGATCGATTTGATCCAGGTAGTTGGAACGTGGCCTTCCTCTGCCTCTTCTTGCACACACTTTTGCTTTGTATATCTGTTTCGTCAATCTTTCTTTACTCATCCTTTCTATGTTTCTATGTGTTAGCACTATAATCTTATGTATGTACTTTCAATGCAATTTAGAACAGGGGTAACTTATCCTGATTAACACACTAGACAATCGGCAACCACATTTTCTGTAGATTGTAGCTATTGAAGCTTAACTTTGGGTAACACCGAAAAGTGTATTATTATTCATGCCTCTATATACTTTGGGTGTAAGTATAAGTTAAATAACTTTAGATTTCGGTACAAAGGCCAAGGAAAATACTATACATTTTTATTCAACTGAGTACAGTAATTATTCACACCAAGTGCTTTACGGTAATGGAAACATCAAGAGGAAACCAGCATACCTTTAAAGATATTCAAAGACGTAAGTATAGTCGAGCTTGAAAAACCGGCGAAAATCCATATCCTATCCTATCCTCCTCCTTACCCTTCGGGGTCCCTTAAGGGAAGACGTGAAGATTGATAACATAATTAATTCTTATTCCAAAATCGAATATTCAAAAATATATACCTTTTTTATTATATTCAATATAATACAGCGTTAATTGTCTATACTCCACGGGCAGGCTGATGAAACTAATAGATGTTATTAATACCAAGTAATGCTCTCAATTTAATGAGCAACAATATGCTGTTCGTGTAATGGCTTGACCTACGAGACCGTACACGAGTCCACTGGGGCTGCTAAATGATTCAATAGCGAATCCGCCCACAGCGGGTACGAGGCCAGCAATTAACAGTACGCCGGGCCAATGTATTCTTGCGGCGAATCAGCTCGAAAGATTCCAGAAGCACTGAATTGGCGAAAGAGGGGTTTATACAAGCTTTATGCTGATGGTTCACCGATTCCCGTAACTTCTGTATTATAGTCACCTAAAATTATACACACTAGTTAACCGATACCTATTGCTTTCATAATCCTAACGCCGTCCCACATGGGTCCCCGAAGAGGTAGACAGAGGTGTATAGGTAGTGCCTTACAGATATATTAATATATACCTAGTATTAATACGTATAATCACTATTCCAAAAAGATGGTTTAAATATATATATATACTAGTTGTCCCGCCCAGCTTCGCTTGGGTGAAAAAAGTAAATGCCTTAAAACACGATCACAGCGCCACCTATCGGGTCCAATTGTGAATCTAAACCATTCTCGAATCTCCACGAACACACACAAAAAATTTCATCAAAATCGGTCCAGTCGTTTAGGAGGAGTTCAGTCACATACACACGCACACAAGAAATATATATATTAAGATATGTACATAACTACAATTATCACTTATAGTCCCTCTCGGTGTAGACAAAGAGAGTAAACCGCCCGTTCTCTGACAGACTTACAGACAGGTTCGCTTCTTCCACATTCATCAGTTTTCTCATACGTGGTCTCTGGTATCTGCATAGAGTACATTTTAGATACATTATTTAAGTAGTTTATTTGACTAACAACGGATTTGTTGGTTACGATACAAGTAATTGGGTTTCCTGGAAATTTCCATCAAACCTAACTAAATAATTTATTTAACAAAATATTACTTAGTTATATTCAGAAGCGCGGTTGAACTAATTAACGCAAAGCTTTTCGTATCTTAAAAGGTTTTATATATTTTAATTTGCTTAAAATGAAAATAATTCCCCAACAGCACGGTGCCTCGGCGTAAGCAAACACAAAAAAATCAAATTATTCGTTGCTTTACGAACAATGTAAACATTCGCACAGAGCGGTTATTTTTATGATTTTAATTTAACCATTACGTGCCGGCTCGCTTTTTCGTACATACTTACAACACGTTAACATTTAGTCTCCATTATCCACGATAACGATGTAAAGTAGCCTCGACAGCCCGATACAATTGAAATGGATTCCAAATTTGAACGTACATACATAATTACATTTTATGTAGCTATTTGACAACATGACTACGTGACCATATACAACGTGCAACTTTAGTTTTTATTAAGTCTAGCTGTCCCGCCCAGCTTCGCCCGGTAGAATTAGTAAAATTTCCTGAAACACGATCGTAGCGCCACACATCGGGTCCAATTGTGTTCTAAGCTATTCTATCTTTCTAGTTGGATCAAACTGCACACGGTATGCAAATTTGTTTGAAATCGGTTCAGTAGTTTAGGAGTCCATCGCGGACAATCAACGTGACACGTAATTTATATATATTAAGATGACGTTCAATAAGTGTTCCCTGTGACCATTGAATAAAATATTTTGATTTTGATTTGATTTTGCAACGTATAACGTACCACAATGCTATAATTTCTTAATAAAACATATTGACAGCGCACAAAATGACAATTTATTCTATCGAGTTATCAATAAAGGCTATAATAGGCTGGCATTATTGTCGTGATATTCGTATTCGCTCTTTTGAGAGCAGAAATTCAAATACGTGTGTGAAGTCGGGCATGCAGTACGGCTTCATACACGCTATCTGTCACGCCTTTTATATACAGTATATGATATTATATAGTACATATACTTCGAAACATGTTATATTTGTCCATATATCTTAATATATATAAATTACGTGTCACGTTGTTTGCCCGCGATGGGCTCCTAAACTACTAAACCGATTTCAATCAAATTTGCACACCGTGTGCAGTTTGATCCAACTTAAAACATAGGATAGTTTACATCACAATTGGACCCGATAGGTGGAGTTGCGATCGTGTTACGGGCAATTAAACTTTTTCACCCGGGCGAAGCTGGGCGGGACAGCTAGTATACATTATATATTAGAGCCGTGGTAGCCGAGTAGTTCAGGTAGTCGCCGGCAATGCAAAGGTTTGTGTGTTTGAGTACAGTGATTAATCACACCACAAGCTTTACGGTGAAAGAAAGCATTGAGAGGAAGCCTGCATACGCTTGTGAAGAAATTCAAAGGTGTATGTATAATCGTGCTTAAGTAACGGCAATGGCTTAGCCATCTGTCATGTTGGTAACTAAAATATATCTCTGGCGAAAAGTGGGTGTGCTTACTACTTATACGCCTCTGCCTACGCCTTCGGGGACCCTTGTGGGATGGCTTGAGGATATATATTATAATTTATATAGGTATAGTTATATATTAATATATTTTCAACGTAAATTTTTAGATTCATTGCAGGCTATTTATAATATCTAGTGACGGCTTAGGTACACGTCACTTCGAAACAGGGATGCAATTGTATTAATAAATGGAACACATCCAGTGCATTGTCGAGAACATTTATTGTTCTATGCAAGCGTTGTGAATATCTTACTTTGACATGAATATCCTTCATAATGTATATTAACATACAGATACATACCCCGAGTCTCTCACGGGGTTAGCAGAGAGAATAGAGCGCCAGTTCTCTCTAGACTTGAAGACTTCTTTCGCTACATCTGCATTCATCAGTCTGTTCATAGATACTCGCCGGTTTTGGAATAAATGATAATCTTATTGTTCAGAAGTACCGTAAATTTACGTTACACTTAAAATACAGTTACTTTTTATAACTCTCCAAAATACATCCCCACGCCCCCAGAATGGTCCTCGAAGGAGGTGTATAGTAAGTACCCGCACACCAACTTTCCGTAAAATATAGTTTGTTGAAAAGCCTTACAATTGAAATGTGTAGACGTGTGTTTCTACTAAGTGAATAATAAATATAATTAATTAATAAACCCTAGCTTTCAATTACAAAAACCACATTCGTAGCGATAATACGTTTGGTAACGCTTTATATCCAGCTTCGCTAACGTTACGATACTAAATCGAGTCAGCTAATATTGAACTCTGTTTCAATTTGCATGTAAATCAGCTGGGCCAGGGCCACGCAGTATGGGCCGTGTTAGGGCCAATTAACCCCCGAAAACTGTTTAAGGCAATGCGCGCTCGCGTTTGAGAAATAAACGATCAGAAAATACCAAAAGCATGCTATGCTACGTATAATAAAAAAATAAAATAAAATATTTTTTGTATTTTTTTATTGTTCGATGTATATTCTACGGTCTACGTGTGTTGTTTTACATTATATATACTTACATACACTCTTCAACTAGAGTGGCAAACAAGCATACAGCTCACCTGATGGAAAACGGTTACCGTAGCCTATTTACGCTTACGATAGCGAAGGATCACTTGCGCGTTGCCACTCGGTGTTCGGAGAGTTATACTGTGTTGGTAGCATAATGGGACTAATCCCTCTGCTGCCAACACAATATAACAAACTTCCACCCAAGGAGCTCATTATTGCAAACCTAATTCACCTCATTATTACTAACGCATTAAAGAGGTTTGATGTTGATAAGAAGATTATAGGTCAGAGTTGTGTATTTTGATTTATCATTTCTGATTCTTATCATTGAAGCAAGTATAATTTTATTTTCAGTTGCTTTCGTTTCAAAAGGTAATAAGTCGTTCTAAGAGATGTAGGAATTAATTTGAAAACCAACGATTTTCCTACCATGACTTACGACTTTACTTACTCACCCTACTAGGTATTGGCTAATGGTCACTTATTCAATTAACCATACGTGAACGCTACATTTCCAGTGATCGATCGTTTGAAGCAGTTCAAATCGTTCACAACACCACAGTATTGCGCATTCAAGGTTGATTTTTAAGATTCAGCCTTTAAGTTGTTTAAGAAACGTACGGTGAGTAATCAATTATTTAGTGTTAGAAGGTCAAGAGAAGAAAGGTTGGCGAAACAGATATACAATAACGAAGTATCTGTAAGAAGAAGCAGAGGAAGGCCACGTTCCAATTACCTAGATCTATTCGCTTGAACATACGAGGATGGGAACGCCACGAGTTCTCGAAACAAAACCTTCTTCTTTACAAATTCAAACAAATACTTACCAAAATTTATCTAGAAACGTATCAAGAAACCGAAATCAAATTAAACAAGGGTGTCATTGTTAATTCTAAGTAAATAGGCGATTAAATGATATTTTATTGAAGCAGCGAAATCAGAAGGTTCACGATAAGAGGAGCAAACACCACGGGCTTTGTCCACACTGACCCAAATTACCCCACTTTAAATGCAAATCATCCACAGAATGATCGCTTTCATCCCAAAGGACATAAATACGAGACCTACGTTATTTATTCCTTACCATACAAATCTTGGGAACGTAATTATTCGAATTACGCTTTTTTTGGGATGATTAATAACGCTTTTTTTTTATATTAAAAGTCGGTTGTAGTAATTGGAGTAGCATTAGTAGTAGTTTGCCTGCGACGCAAAGATTGCAATTTCGAATCCCGACCGTACCAATGTTTTTTCTGAAGTTTATACAGAGATTATAGTCCGCGCGGAACTAGCTGGCCGCGCCTTGGTGGAGACGGGGTTTGCTATAATAATCGCAACGTACTGGTGATTATACATAGTGATAACTTACATTGAGATGTTGCACGTAATAAAATAGAAAACAGATGTTTCATGTCATCCGATAGTAAGTGTACTGTAGAAGTGAATGAGTAAGAAACAATTGAACTTTAGAAGTTTTATTATAATTATATAGGAATTTAAAATAAATCAAAAACAAATTATATTAAATTATTCTTACTTATTAGTCCTCTGAGTCCCTTAACTCTGGACTTTCTGAATTTACTTTCTTTCTGAAAATATCAACATGTCCTTTCCGTTTTCTTATGTGTTAAATACACATAAGAAAACGGAAAGGAAATGTAATTTTTAACTAGTCTATTTATCAGCGAACTTGTCTTGCGATTGATATCCACATTTGTCTGTACTACCTAAGTACCTAATAACAGCAAGCGTCTTCGCCCCTTCGTCCCACCGCTCACACACTTAAGGCGCGGCCGACTAGTTATGACTATAATCACAACACGAGTTATACGATGAAGGAAGACATCGAAAGAAAAATCCGAATAGGTCTGAGAACAACTCCAAAGACGGATGTACCAGTCATGTTTCAAAAGTGGTGGTAGACTCACCATCTATCACGTTGGCAGCCAAATATAGCTCCGGCGAAGAGGGCGTGTCACTTAACACAAGATGGAGTATAATTTGTAAGTGTAAAGATGACTATATTTATCACAGAAAAAACAATTTGGTATCCTTGAATTAATAATACTATTAACGGTTCATAAAACCTAAGCAATTAATTTTATTAACGTAAATTCTTCTTACATTTATTAACTTGATTGGGTCATAACTCCAGGTTAATCAAATTAAAAGATGATATCCCTCCAGAATATTTGCAACAATATATTTCTAATTACTTACTTACAAAATCATTCGAAACAATAATTAAATTTACCAAGTTCTTAGGGAGTCAAGATCAATTGAAAAAATATGAATATTATATAATATAATGGATGTTTTTCTTCACTGTAAAGTTTTTTTTACCAAAAGGTTGGCAAACAAGCAGGTGGTCCGCCTGGTGGTAAGCGGTTACCGCCACCAATGAACGCTTGTGACACCAGGGTTATCGCTAGCGCGCTGCCAACCCTGTGGGAATCTTTTCACAACCTCCTTGAAGAACTCCATGCTGTACGGCATGGGGAAAACCTCAAGGGGTATAGTATGTGATAAGTTTAGAAAAATACATCGGTGCAGGCTGATGGGATTCGAAACAATTCTTAATTCACAAGTAACTTAGCCAGCCACTCGCGCCACTCGCTCCATACAACACATATTATTACTACGTTTTCTGCTTATATTTCACAAAAGTAGTGTATGCAAAGAAAACAGATTTTGTTACGGCACATGTTCCGCAAACAACTCGTAAAAGTTACCCGGAAAATACACTGTTATTTCCCGAAGAGTTTTTATATTCGAAAACTAATGCGCCCTCGAAAGGAAAACGACATATGTACCAACCACAACAAGTCACTTAACAAACTTGATACTTTAGGTGTTTTCAATCTTCTTAAAATCAAACAAACGTTAAATATACTTCCAGCCTTCATTAAAAATACAAAATTAAAATTAATTAAAAATATTTGTGAGTTTGTCATAATTCAATTAATTTTGGTTTAGGTATATTTTTGATACGGCGGGCTCTGGTCACCGCCGGCGTGCCTGCTGTGCTGGAACCAGTCGGTCTCGCTCGCGGCGATGGCCGGAGGCCGGACGGTATGTCTCTGATGCCATAGAGAATGGGTCGGCCCTTGGTGTGTGACGCCACGTGTGTCGATACACTAGCTCCTTCCCATCTTCCTGACACATCGGTGGCGCCCGGCGCCGCTGCCGCTCAGCAGGAGTGCCTTAAGCGCCGCAAATATGCCTGTCTCGGGTCAGGCTACATATTTGCGGCGTTTGCGGTTGAAACTCTGGGGCCTTGGGGTCCTGAGGCTCACCATCTTTTTAAAGAGGTCCCGCACCGTCTAGTCGAGACCTCTCGTGACGGGCGGGCTGGAACATATCTCGCTCAGAGAATCAGCATTGCTATCCAGCGTGGCAATGCTGCTAGTCTTCTTGGCATGTTGCCTCAGGATACCGATTTGGGACAAATATTTTATCTGTAAGTAGTTAGTTTCAACTGTTCTTTGTAAATATTGTTAATTATTGAAAATAAATGGAAGGTATAAGCAATAAGTAATTGAGGAATCAGGTAAGGTTTCTTTATAAAAGTTTGTGCAAAACGGTTTAATAGAATTGCTTGATATTTCCGACAGAGGAAGATTATTAGCCAATAAAAAAAACTCTACCTTTGTAAAAAACCAACCTTAATAGTTGCGGAATTAATGAAAGTGAACAGACAGACACGCAAATCACTTAAAAACAGTTAAATATTATCATTCGTCGTCAGTTCATTCATAAATTCATTCATTCAGAGCAGTTTAAAAATATAATCATTTTACTTGTTCCTATCGGAGTTACATATATATATAGAATAGACCTTACTATAATAGCTAAGCGAGGTATTCTCTCAAGTATCTATCGCTTATCTTCCTTAACGATATCATAAAATGTAGGGAAGATTTATTGTTCTTGGTGATAATGGCTGGTGTTAGTAACATATTCAGCAGTTTGCTCCTACCTTTAAATGGCTTTTAGATGTATAAAAGTAGTGAAAACGGGATACAGGAAAATTATCAAACTTCTATTGATAATGCTGCTTGTTACTCCTTTCCACTGAATCACTGGACGGCTTAGGCTGTAGTATGGAGTTGATATTTTTTGTGTACTTAATTCATCATCAGCCGGGCCAACGAGCGGTTGTTGGCTGTCTGCATCCAACGGCTGCCCTCTAGACAAAGTCCTTTTGTGTTAGCGTTCGCGCTATCCGATATCTATGACAAGCTGCGCAAACATATGCCATTGCCATACAATGGATAGTGCAAACGCTAACACAAAAGGTCTATCGCATGGGGTAGGCCTACACAGCGTTATCCAGTTCGCAGTCTACGATGGTATATATAGATATTAGACACACATATAAAAAATATTAAATATAGCCGTATTATCATAGCTCTCTTTAAACGCGAGTCGCTACTGGTATGGAATAACTTTAAGTAAATCAACTGGAAAAGCTGTGGGAGTTAAGTTGGAGGAGTAGACCTAAGGGTAATAATTTATGAGCGAAATTAACGAAAGAAATACAATACCTCTCACTCGTACTAATAGCCCTACCAGGTCTATTTCAACTAGTAGCGTTGCATATACTTATTGTCACTCTTATTAACTTTAGCATTAGTTGATAGCTATTAGTAATAAAATAAACTAAATATTTTCCTAAACACACTAAAGTTCAATGGGCTTGAAAGATAGTGGTTCGACACCGCTCAGTTCAGCATCAAGTACGTTAGCTGAACACAAACTTACCTGTAATCACAGTTTCCGATCTTCATCACTACAATTATTACCCATCGCTTTGACCACGTTCCATACCTATAAAGTAAATGTTAAACTACTTTAACATAGCTTATCTTCTAAAGACACAACCAGGGCTACATCTCTGGAATCCTTTGAACATTGAAAACAATGAAAGTGTTCCAAAGACAATATCATGCCCGCAGTGAAGAGCGCTTTATTTTTGCAGCTTCCTATACGCTTTCGTTGTGTGTGATGTAATGCGAGAAGAAAATATATCGGATATCATGTTGCTAGTTTAATTGAAGGTATTTTAAGAGACCATATATTAATGCTATTCTGACAGCAATCTCAGACATATGTGAGACGACACGCTGCATATTTTATACTACGTAGGTAATACAGTATTTTTTTTATTGGCTTTAAAACAAAACATTACCATACCTATAAAATTATTGTATAACATGTATAATAAATTAAGTCATTCGCGTTAATTATCGAAATAACTGCAGGAAACACCTAAAGATCGCATGTCAAATATGTTAGTACTTATATCGGTGTTTCGAAGTTCGGAAATCCGACTCGTATACCTACTAGGTACAAACACATGAGAGAAGCGCCGCCGCAAAAGTGTCGCACCAATAATATCTGCCTCAGGGTAATTGTCAATCTACACTTCAACGAACTTGTGATAAATGAGCGTTCTGCGCGCTGAATCGATAATTTGATACATGAATGAACCAAGGGTTTGTCTGCGAATAATGCATGCGAATAATTTACAACATTTGATCTACGTACATATACTTATGTAAGTAGTTTTTATCTACACAAATTTTATTAATTTAATAGGTGTCCCACCCAGCTTCGCCCGGGTGAAAAAGTAAAATTTCCTGAAACACGATTGCAGCGCCCCCTATCGGGTCCAATTGTGATGTAAGCTATCCTATCTTTTAAGTTGAATCAAACTGCACACGGTGTGCAAATTTGATTGAAATCGGTTAAGTAGTTTAGGAGCCCATCGCGGACAAACAACGTGACACGTAATTTATATATATTAAGATTTATTTATTATTATATATTAAAGAGGACATTTTTGATTGTTTGTAATGAGCATACAAAATTACTTTACAGATGGATGGAGAGACGATGGTATATATTTATCTCTAAAGGTTAGCCCGCAGTAACCATTTTTATCTTTTACATATTATACCTACGTTGCACCTATGCGAAGCCGGGGTGGGTCGCTAATCTATATATATAAAAATTTATCACCGAAATGTTTGTACGCGCATAACTTCCAAACGACTGTACCAAATTGGATAAATCTTTCTTTTATGTATTCTTTATTGTCGGGAGAAGGTTTGTATGAAAAAAAAAGATTGCTTCTGTGCGTGTGTATGTCGCTGAACTCCTCCTAAACGGCTGGACCGATTTTAATGAAATTTTATGTGTCTTCAGGTGGATTCGAAAATAGTTTAGATTCACAATTAGACCCGATAGGTGGCGCTGTGATCGTGTTTCAGAAACTGTTACTTTTCACCCAGGTGAAGCTGGGCGGGACAGCTAGTAATATATAAGTGTATAAACAAATTGAATGCGGGTGACACTACGGGTACATCTATATTATGTATAATAAAGTGATGAATAGACATGGCCCGCTTCGTGGGAAACAATGAGACTTCAAATACATTTCAGAATCATAAATTACGACTAATTATAACAATATTTCTGGATTAGGATTTTGAGGAGTCGTAGATCTTTTTAGTCGTAGATGTATTATATGGCAGACAATTGTAAATCTACCTAGTGGTTGAAGTAGTTCAACGTTAAGATCACAAGTTCATGTGTGCCCCGTTGAAGAAAAACAATGTGAGAAAGCCTCCTTATTATGTCTAAAATTACTTTTTAACTACTTAAGTGAAGTCATTTACGCATGCTACGCAGACTCGTCGTCTCTCATATTGGCACTTAAATATATCTCCAGCAAAAATACTGTGCTATTACTCATGTATCTGCACAGTTTTGTGGGAATTAGTCATGATATAAAATATAAAAAGCAGAATAAACTCATCGTAACACAACCCCGACGAGTTCGAACTTGCAATATTTGCCTAGCAGGCGACTACCCCAGTGGATCATAATCACCGTCAGAGTCCTATACATTATTCCAATCTAATTAACAATTCTGCAAATACTGCTGGTCTCCTATCTCTCAAACAAAAGCTAAACGACTTCAATTAAGTTAGGTTAGATCCACAAATGTTTGTTTACTTGGGATACGTCCTCTGAACTTGGTTGGTACAATAAATATTGTTCATTTTTAATAGCTGTGCGAAATAAATTGGTGTAATAAAAGCCGTGGTGGCCGAGTGGTTCGAGCAGTTGCCTGCGACACAAAGATCGCAAGTTCTAATCCCGACTGTACCTATGAGTTTTTCTGAACTTAAGTACAGTGATTAGTCACACCACGAGCTTTACGGTGAAGGAAAACGTCGATAGGAAACCTGCATACGTCTGAGAAGAAATTCAAAGGCATATGTATAGTCGTGATTTAGTAACGGCGATGGACTCGCCATCTGTGACGTTGGCACCTATACACCACTGCCTACCCTTCGGGGACCCTTGTGGGAAGGCGTGAGGATATATTATATATTATTATTATAAATTGGTAAAAACGTCTTTCTGAACAGATGTAGAAGAAACAGAAGCGGTCTGTCTGATTAGAGCGAAGTCATGATCTGTGTGTATTTCTTCATTGAAGATGAAGATGAAGAAATACACAATAACAATAAACAATATTACTTAAAAGTAATATTGCTATGTGTATAAATATTTGCATTATACACCTTAAAATAATTCGCCAGACATTTAGGTCTAGCTGTCAAAACCCCTGCCTAAAAATAAATAAAAGAAACCGCAACCTCAAGGTGCGCCTTGAGGTTGCGGTTTCTTTTATTTATTTTTTTTGTATTGTCGCTCGTAGCGTGAGTTCCGGGAACTTTTGCTACTTAACCGGGCAAAGGCGAGACCTAGGCCTCCAGCCAGGCGGTTGCGGTTTCGATCCCCGCCGGGGCTAAATATAATTTGGCGTAGTTTGGTACAAGATCAATTTATGTGCTCCAGGGTGTATAAAAAAAACATTACAACATTTTGAACAAAGAAAATATATGCCTACCCCTTCGGGGACCCTTGTGGGAAGGCGTGAGGATATATTTATAAATATATTTTTTTCTTTATTTGTTTAGTTATTCAGACAAACAGCTGATCAATTTTATAATTGCTTTTATGGGCGTCGAATAATAATGGAAATGGAAATCGGATCCAATTATCCCTGGTGAGAAGTGCTAGTTTTAGCGACAAATAATTTATATCCATAATGAGGGAAATATTAGCGTCCCTTTGTGCTACTGTAATTAATTACAAATACCTTTGAATAATATCCAGCGTCGGAAAATAAGCTTCTACGATGAAATAATATTATACACAGGATCAATGCTATGAAGGTGAACGGATCTTGTGAAATTGTCAATGGCTTCAAACAAAAAAATAAGTAAATGTAATTTATATATAAAAAAATCGGATAAAGATAATTTTGCTCAGATCATGCCGAATCTTGTAGAAATAGAGAAAATAATGATAAGCTACTATACATAAACCATAAAGATCCCAGATAGATCCCCTAAAGGTACATAGAATTTGATTTCTGTGAACTGCTTAGACATTTCAATCTGATATCTGTGAAAGTATTCGGTTTAGGATAAAAAAGTAGGAATATTTAAACACATGTTATCTTTTTGGCAGATTTTGACATACATTCATGTTGAAAAACATGCGTACCAAATTCGGCAATAAAATTTACATAATCGTATAACATAATTCCTCTTTACATACATACATACATATCATCACGCCAAGTCCCTAACGGGGTAGGCAGAGAGTATAGAGCGCCAGTTCTCTCTAGACTTACATACCTCTTTCGCTTCGTCCACATTCATCAGTCTCTTCATACATGCTCGTCGGTTTCGAGTACTCTTAACGTTCCCGTCCTTGAGAGTCCGATCTATTTGATCCAGGTAGTTGGAACGTGGCCTTCCTCTGCCTCTTCTTGCACACACTTTTGCTTTGTATATCTGTTTCGTCAATCTTTCTTCACTCCTTTACACTTAATTCCTCTTTAGTATGTGTATACTGAAACTAGCAAAGATATATCCTCACGCCTTCCCACAAGGGTCCCCGAAGGGGTAGGCAGAGGTGTATAGGTAATACCCACACACCCACTTGACTTTCCGTCAGAGGTATATTAGGTGCCAACGTGACAGATGGCGAGTCCATCGCCGTTACTCCAGCACGACTATACATACGCCTTTGATTTTCTTCTCAGATGCATGCAGGTTTCCTTCACCGTTAAGCTCGGGGTGTGATAATCAATGTACTTAAGTTCAGAAAAAAGATATATTATAAATGTACGTTAAATATTTATATAATTATTTTGTATGTATAAACTAATGAAACTGGCTAAAGAAATATAATTATATGGAGATAATTTAATTTAATTTAATTTGTATTAAAAATAGAAACACGCCTTACAAAGGATATCTTTATAAAAGAATAGAAGCAAAGCCAGAAATTATATCAGTCTAATATTTATTCAAGTTGAAGGTTCTAGCCAAAGGCATTCTTGGCGAAATCAAATGAAACTATTCGGTGGATCTCATAAAGAACACTTACAAAGGCCTACATAAGTATTTAATTCAAATCGTATCTTTAACTTAATATATATTTTCACGCTTTCCGTGAAGTACTTCACGTGTATAGGTTGTACTCACACACCCACTTTCCGTCAGAGATATATCGGTGCGAACGTGATAGATGGCGAGTCCATCTGAGTGTGTATAGAGCACGAATTTAATTCCTACCAATCGACTAATAATAATAATAATAATAATAAGCCTTTTATTCCATGCAAAAAAAAGTATCACATTTACATATTTTAAGAAAAAGAAAAGAAATGGTGTATAAGTTTGTTTGCATGAACCCCTCCTCAAGTGAAGGTGAAGGCCTCCTCTAAAGAATACCATGTCTCTGTCTTTACTATTTGCTTTTCTAGCTATTTGCGGCCAGCAGGTACCAGCTATTTTTATCAACTCGTCTGCCCATCTCGTGTGGGGTCTGCCTTTGAGACGTTTGCCGATTGGACCCTTCCACGTTGTTACCCTCTTGGTCCATCTCTCGTCCTTTAGCCTCGCTACGCGCCCAGCCCACTTCCATTTTAATTTCTTAGCGTAAGTTAGAGCATCTGTCACTTTGGTGGTTTCTCTAATTTTCGTGTGACGAATCTTTTGCATCTTTTTGATATTTAGCATACTTCGTTCTATTCCGCGTTGGCAGGTAGTGATTTTGCTCTTTAATTTGGATGTAAATTTCCAATTACCAATCGACTAAGTTCATATAAAATATTAGAAACTAGATAGAACGGTGTATTTCATACTCTCCGCCGTGGAAATCGTAGTCTGACGGTATCAATACTTCATCTTCTTCAACATTTGAAGGGCTTAACAGAGAAACGGTTAAATCCTCTGTGGTAGGGTTGGGAGTACTTGAACAAATAACTTCAGAGAGTCTGCAGTATGTACATAACAATTCACTGCGGCTACACTTTAGGAAATTCTAACTGCTCGCGATGAATCTTAGTAGGACAATTTCTTCGCAAGAAATGAAAATTGAATTCCGCAAAGTAAAATGACTAGGTGTCTGTGAGATGGGTTAATAGGATAATTTAATCCAGTCGACAGAAATTACTCTTGATTCTGTCGCTGTCAATATCAGAATTAATATAGTTACCAAGTATTATGTCTTGTTTTCTCTCACAACTTACCTTATTTACTGAAATATCAAACAGTTTGTGATCTGTATAAACAATAGCTAAATGTTTAGTCGTGATAAATATATAGCAGACAGACGTACCTACAAAAAATTACTACGATTTTTTTTACTAAAAATCACGCATTCATGCTGGACTAAAAAGTCGTGGTGGCCCAATGGTTCGAGCAGTCGCCTGATACACAATGATTGTAAGTTCGAATCCCGACTGCCAAGGAAGTTATTTACAATTTTAACGGATTACCTATATGATACTGATATCCCTCTAGAGCTGTAACTCTCGTTAACCTTGAAAACGAATTCAATGTCTTCCGTCTAAAGTCATTCATTAGTTCCGATACGAAAAAGTGTAAATTCTTACCAACCTTTTTGCGAACAACTTTGTAAGAGCCCAACTCTTGAGAAGTTTTAACAATTATTGGAAAAGCAATTATATTTCACGATTTTTGTTCATTTGTTGTTCTAAAAGATCAATAGAAGCTGGTACTTGCCTGACTCCAAGGGCGCGAGTCCTCGAGGCCTGCCGTCATCCACTCGTCTCTCCATTTCAATACTATCTCACCAGCACGTTACATCTCTACGTCTACAAAGAAACACATTACTTATGTATTCATTGAAATAACTGTGGTAACTTTATACGATGATAAGGCTGAATGTGAGGCATTAAGGAGTAATGACCCAGAAGAACAACCCAGAAGTACAAAGCCACATTGTCTTAGCCTGGTTGATTGATGGATTCGCGTCAGTTTGACCTACACTTGTTAAACGAACGGCTAGAAAGATCATTCAACGGATCCCTCGTTCAGAATAAAAATTACCCAAGCTGCTTATACGGATGTTTGTATTAAATCTATATAGAAGAGACTTTAACAAGGTCACAGTCAGAAGGTCCTATTTCTAAGCAGTGTTGTGCGATAAGTAAGATATTAAGAACTCCATGTGTATAAAAAATATATTCTATATAAGCTCATACCGCTATAAGGCATACGTAGGTACCGATTCTGCCTATCTAATTGCATTTATTCAATGAGACTGTAATTTTATATACATCAATACATATATATAAACACATAACATCACGGCGAAACCCTCATGGGCAGGAATATTTTAATGAAATTAAGATCACTACATTATATTATTATTCTTCAGCAACTTACTGAACGATTGTGCCGTAAGCACTGGGTGATTTATTGCGTACTCAAGATAAACAGTAAATATACCTGAACTAATCGTTTAGTCTTAATAGAAAGTCGTTTAATGTTAACTAATTAACTGGGATTACCCCACATGTATGTGATCACAAATAGATACCAGACCCTTATAAGGTAAATGAGCCCTGATCTCAAAATAAGCAGCTTGTACTATCGATATACTTAAACAAACATACATAGGCGGATAATAAAGATTTTTTCCTATCTATCTGTTTGAAGTGAACGGGATCCAACCAGTGATTACAGATGATCACTAAAAACTGTGCGAACGAGTCATACGGCCAGTGTAATGAGTTCGACGTTTTCCTTCACCGTAGTGTTAATCACTGTACTTTTTTTTTATTTACAATAACAACAATTAACAATATTTACAAATAACAGTTGAAACTAACTACTTACAGATAAAATATATGTCCCAAATCGGTATCCCGAGGCAACGTGCCAAGAAGACTAGCAGCATTGCCACGCTGGATAGCAATGCTGATTCTCTGAGCGAGATATGTTCTAGCCCGCCTGTCACGACAGGTCTCGACTAGACGGCGCGAGACCTCTTTAAAAAGATGGTAAGCCTCAGGACCCCAAGGCCCCAGAGTTTCAACCGCAAATGCAGCAAACATGTAACCTGACCACCACCGATGTGACAGGAAGATGGGAAGGAGCCAGTGTATCTACAAACGTAGCGTCCCACACTAAGGGCCGACGCATCCTCCATGGCATCAGAGACATACCGTCCGGCCTCCGGCCATCGCCGCGAGCGAGACCGACAGGTTCCAGCACAGCAGGCACGCCGGCGCTGACCAAAGCCCGGCATATCAAGTCAAACTCATTGGTACAGTCGAGGTTAGGACTTGCAATCTTTACGTTGCAGTCACTCGACCCAATCGACTCTAAACCCGAGTTTTATACATAAGTATGTGTTATTATATTGAAATGTAGGTGCATTTTATAGTAAAGAACAAATCTTGAAATAACGAGCCGTGCCCCGCTACTTATCATCATCATTACGCCACACTTCGCTTGAAGAACTGGTGTATTAAAATAGAAAGCACTATGTTGGTCATTATCTCTCACACAGAGGCGGCTAGAGTCTGGTCTAGTGGCTAGAGCTCCTGACTGCGAAACTTGAGGCCGCTGGTTCGATTCCCGCTGAGGGCAGATATTTGTGTTAAGAACACGAGTATTTGTACTAGTCTTGGATGTCCTATGCATCTATGTAGATATCTATCTATATAAATAAATATATCGTTGTCTAGTTACCATAACACAAGCTTTACTGAATTTGGGGCTAGGTCAATTTATGTACCTACAATTTTTTCAAGGTAGATATTTTTAGAGTAGCCATATTACTAGAACCTTTATATGGCATCTGTTATTGTTATTATTGGTATATTTGTTGCAAGAAAAGTGTGTATCAAAATTTCCAGGAACGTAAATTGTGTAAGGTGTATTTGAATATTCCTTGTAAGTCATTATTACTAGACGATACGGCTTTCTTGTGAATTCTTCGCCATATGCAAAGTTCTCACGATACTTGAGACCAAACAGCTTTCTATCCATTCCAATTTTAAAATACTTTTTATTCAACCTACACTTTATTTAGGTGTTTATGATTATAAAATTAAGGTGTAGGTTGAATAAAAAATATTTTAACAACAATTTTAGCAACAATTACTACCAACAGTCAATTAAACTATCACAACATCTTCTCGCTCCTGAAACGTATGAAAGCACTTAGGCTTTGAAAAAAAAACATGGATATGAACCTTAGCCGGAGCTTAGAAACTGCAATTTTATTTTGCAGCCGACTTTTTCAATTATACGGTCACCATGTTGCCTTTAGTTTTTCTAAAAATACCTAAGTGGTTAATTTACGTACCTTTATAAAGTTTAATGTCGTTGGCAGATGTAGAATTGAAACATCCGTTTTATTAAACTGCCGTAAATCGTCAATGAAAGTAGGCTCTAATTTGCGCGTTTGTTGAGATAATTACAAAGAGAAATCACACGTACGCTTTATTGAATGTTACAAGAATAATTGTAAAGTTTTAATGCTACGATGGCTACGCTTCGTAGCTCTACGGCATTGTAGCGCCTACGCCAATAATTAAATAACTACAATAACATTCCAATATCAGTTCTGCCCCAATGCATACATTTATTCTACCGATAAAATGTATACAGTATCGCATAATAAGTGTACACCATTATATACTTTCAAGAAATCTAGAAAGTATTCAAATGCAAAGCAAAATTCCATTCCATGTTTATTTTGTATTCTAAGCAGCGGTGTAGGATATGCATTAACATCAATCCATACTATTGGTGGTTAGTGGTATGCAACGGCAACATCCATCCCACAAAAGCTCTCACCTATTGACAAGCTCATGGTGTGACGACTCACTGTGCGTTCTTGTTAGGAGTATATTCAGGTAGCTCATTGGTACAGACTTGATGAGATGACCCGGTGTGTTGGGTGTGACCGGGTGTGGGTGACCAGGGCATAAACCTATCCAGATTTTGCAGGTGACAATATAACCTACGTAGGTTATAAGGTAGGTATATTTCTTCATCTAAGTTTTGAGGTTTTCATTCGTTTCATAAATTCTTACTTACTATATGGTATAATATTTTATATTAATTCATTACATTACAAGCTCATGGTGTGACGACTCACTGTGCGTTCTTGTTAGGAGTATATTCAGGTAGCTCATTGGTACAGACTTGATGAGATGACCCGGTGTGTTGGGTGTGACCGGGTGTGGGTGACCAGGGCATAAACCTATCCAGATTTTGCAGGTGACAATATAACCTACGTAGGTTATAAGGTAGGTATATTTCTTCATCTAAGTTTTGAGGTTTTCATTCGTTTCATAAATTCTTACTTACTATATGGTATAATATTTTATATTAATTCATTACATATCATCACGCCGAGTCCCCTCACGCGGTCAGACCGCCAGTTCTCTCTTGACTTTCATACCTCTTTCGCTTCGTCCACATTCATCAGTCTCCTCATACAAGTATTAATTAAATATACAATAAAATAAACTGGAAGAACTCTGTAGGTACAAGTCTGGTGGTTTAATCTATCTGTTTACCCCATAACATGTTCAGCGTTATGGTTTATATATAAGGTGAACAAAGGATAATAATCTATGTAGATTTGACACGAATATTATCCTTTGTTCATTAGTATACAATCAATTAGTATACACACGAGAATCATACAATAAGCTTATCATAAGCTAATCAAGTAATTTCACACAAACAAGCTTGTTAACTGTTAGGTTAGGCTGTAATCAGATCCTATTCGCTTAGAGATGTTGATCTCACAAAATAACATATTTATGTTATATGCATAGAATCACATGCTCCCATAAATAAAACTGCTCAAATATATTCAAATGTCTGTCGTAAAGAATATATGAGATCCCTTCCCACCTGTGACAGATATACAAAATTTATTGGGATCTGATCGTAGGTGCAATAAAGATCTATACAGGCTTTGCTTTACAATATTTATAAAGAGTTTCGTTTGGATGCGTTTAATTGGGTAAGGTTTGTCAAGTTGCAAGTATGCGATCTCTTCGAAAAATGTGCGGCGTAACGATATTAGATCGAATCCGCAATGAAGAGATTCGCAAATCAAATGGCGTGAATGAGGGCGTGATTGTAAAGATGAAGAAAGGCATGTTACGTTGGTTTGGACACATAGAAAGGATGAGTGAAGAAAGATTGACGAAACAGATATACAAAGCAAAAGTGTGTGCAAGAAGAGGCAGAGGAAGGCCACATTCCAACTACCTGGATCAAATAGATCGGACTCTCAAGGACGGGAACGTTAAGAGTACTCGAAACCGACGAGCATGTATGAAGAGACTGATGAATGTAGACGAAGCGAAAGAGGTATGTAAGTCTAGAGAGAACTGGCGCTCTATACTCTCTGCCTACCCCGTTAGGGACTTGGCGTGATGATATGTATGTATGTATGTTTGTCAAGTTCAAAATCCTGATTGAAAGTTTACTTTCTGGTCTGTATCGTGGTTTCTACGTACACCAAAGGATTACGGCTGAGATGACGTTATGTGAAGTCTTGCTTGGGGCACGGCCATAGAATCACAATCTGTAGTATGTGACTGAGTGTCAGCGCATAAATTTGTCATCTCTTTCGAAGACGTCTATGGAAGGGCGTGAATACGATTTTTGATTCCTACGTATAAACTGTTCTGTGTTAATTTCGGCCTTAGTATGTGCAACTTTAAAAGAGTAGTTTAGTTAGACATTAACCAATGACGTGTCCAAACAACCCCTAGAATATAACTTTATTTTATAGCGGCTATAAGCTATTACTACAACAAACGTAAATTTTAAAGAAAGACCAAATTGATCAATTATCGGACATAAGATTTCTAAAAAGCCGTAAGATAGACTAACTAAAATAAAAATGTTCCAAGAACATTTATACTCGATTATTATTTTCGCGGTTCATGCAATATTCAAAACTTTTACCTTCTTTCTTCATTCGTAAACAAACCCTATCAAGAATAAACCACTTTATAGATACTAAAATATAATCGTAAAAGTTACCACAGTATTTACTGTTATTATAACATGGCTAATTTAAATATGGTTGTATTTCGATAGTTTCGTGTATGAGGCAGGGTCGGTTTGGTTCTGTCCTGCGTGTCACGGTACGCTCGTTCGACGCGCAACGCCGAGCGCTACTGCTTGAAACTGTAGGCCACATCGCTCGCTTCAGACTGCCCGCCACTTATGTAAGCTTCACGCCGCGTATTGACATTCTAGCTGTGATCATTCAACATAAAACATTGTGATCAAACTCTTACTGTGTGCTTCCAAGCTGGAACAACTACATGAAAACGTGGTACGCCCGTCACTATAGCCTACGGGAACTTTAATTCTCTTTAATCTGACCTTGAAGCTTGAATTGAGAATTCTCTCAATTCTAATGATTCCATTAGAACATCAGAACACTGTTGTAGTACAATCAATGGAACAATAGAATGTCTGATGAGACATCCGCTTCTCGCGAAAACCATTTGCGAGTCGAATTCACCTATGGTCGAAATCACAGCAACGATTTTTCATTTGCTTGCACGAGTAGCACTCTTTTACAGGACTAGCACTATTTCTGGATACACATTCGTTGATAGGCAGTGTTCCGTAATGTACAGGTGTTAGCAAAACCACATGAATAGGTACCAGCGTTCTTAATCCACCTTTGTCTTATCCATCCTATTCTAGACGCGTCAGAATCCCTGATAAGAAGCTTTAAGCGTAAAATTTATCGTTTACGAGGACTTCAAGGTGTATCAAGGATTTTTAAGTGCCTACCAAATTGTTAGCCCTATTAATTAATTGATTTGTTAGTATTAAATTTAATTAATTTGACCTAGAAGAGGAAAAGCAGAGTAGAAAAGAAAAAGCAAGAACCATTTCAAATATGTTTGTTTCAAATACTAGGTATGTATAACGGGTGGGAACTGCGAGAACACACTCTTCATACGGTTCCATCCAGACAGTATACATTGTAATCTTTGCATCCAGATGACCGAATAAATTGACTTGTCACTCAAATCAAAACAGTGTTTTTATAAGGTTACCAATAAAGAAGTTTAAGGAATCAGTTAATCGTGGACACGAATACACAGTACCTAGGGGAAGGGGGGGGCATAATGGGGACGCGAGGCACACCACCATACCGGGGCCAGCCATACATACAAGTGCTAACTAACTAGTGCGTAACTACGCAGGCTAGCCGTGTTTTGTTTTCGCTAATAAGAGGGCATTTCGCATCGGCCTTCAGCGCGGCAGTGACCAGCGATCAGAGTGCACGCATTTTTTTTTACGAGCAATTCTTTTTTCCGGCGACACTTCATTTAATTTTGAGTGATTACCAAAACGCGTTTAAAAAGGTAAGTGTTTAGCTTACTACTATAGTTTTTTTTATGTGTATTACTACTAACATGAACTATTGATATGTTTTGAGTAAAATCACTCTGACCTTGAATAAATTTTTTTGTTCATTGTGCTAAATTCTTTTAGACATGGGGGCATAACGGGGACATGGCTATGGGGCACAATGGGGTACCCCGTTGTGCCCCGTCCCCATTATGCCCCTGCATGGTCTGCTCATTTGATAATATTACAATAATATTATTTATTTTGTTTTAGGTATATAAATGATACGAACACAAAAAGAACAGTTTCAGAGGTAGTAGTAGTCTGTAGAAGGCATGAAACACGCAATTTACAGTTACAGAAAAGCAGCTCAATTGCACGGTGTTCCACAGACCACATTGGAGCACACACAAATAAGGAAGGGTGAGGGATACCTCGCCCTTCCTTATTTTTTTACTACCTGGAGCTGAATTAAGAGATATCATAATTCAGGTGTCAACAAGTAGGCTCCCTTCCTTCTGCAGAACGAGGGCAGACGATTACCGTCGAGATATGTTTCAATGCAGCCGGAACTTTAATGCCCCCCTGCAAATATCTCCTCGACATAGACGACATGCAGATTTAGAAGAAATACACATCTGCTTAATTTGTGCCAAATAAAATAGTATACCCCGTACTGCCCCGCACTGGGTACTCCATACTGCCCCTACCCCGAGGCACGATGGAGTTTTCATGGAGGCTTAGAGAAATTAAAATTAAAAATATTATTTAATTTTTTACTTTACCAAATTCGATGCCAAATGATAACTTAATAAGTAACGAAAGAGTTGTCATTAGTTTTTATTAATAAATAATTTATGTTTATATTTTTATCGTTCATTTCCCTTAACGTCCCCGTTATGCCCCCCCTTCCCCTACCTAATGAATAAACTTAAAAGCAGAAAGTATGATTTCATTACGTACCTACATACATATATTAATAGTAGTCTATGCCTACATACAAACCGAACCTACTCATAACTCAATTTAAATGCGAAACTTTAGTTCGTTAAAGTTGAGAATGGACAGTTACTCTGGTGGCTTTTTTGTATTACGTGATAGAAATCTTTCACGAGGTCAACAGTCAATCAGTGTCATTAAAGGGCTATAGTTAATGGAATCTGTAACTTATCATAGACCTCTGATTAAAATTGACTGAAAAACTTAATATGCCATCGTCAATCTGTCTTATGATTGATTATGATAATAAATACGAAAGCACAGTACTCCACTCCAGTTTATGTATCTACTATTATCCTTGCTTTAAATATGCTGCAAATATTATACCTAATGCATTATATGCCTTCAATTCAACTTAGATCACTATAGAATTGTTTTAATGTTGTAACTCATGCTTTAGTGAAGCATATATTCATATTATTTAATTAATAATGAGTAACTTCACGTGTCTAAAAGACTATTATCCACTTCATTACTCATAAAAAAAACTATGCTGTGTCTGTAGTCTCAGTCTGTACTTAAATCAATAATAAATAAATGGTGATTTGATATGTCCAAACCAAGTATTTGTTTGTAGTTTTTATGCACAAGCAAATCTGTGGTTAGGTATTTCCCCCGTTAAGAATAATACTACAGATTAGATGTGTGATTATTACCACTGAATATTTCATGGTGGCTATTGAATAGTCCACCGGTGAATAAAGTATGATGTGATGGTTAACTTGAACAGTGTATTTGCGTAAAGATTTATCAACAATTCGCTTTTTTATCTAACAAAAAGTATAAGAAGTGTTGAAACCAACATGTCCAAAGAAGACCAAAACAAAAGAAAATCTGGAAAAAGGGTCACTTCAGGTTTAACTGAAGAAAAGAATCCAAAGAAGAGAAAGACTGTTAAGAATACTGATGAAGATGGTATTACGAAGTCAAAGCAGCTTTCACAAAAAATAAATAATAGAACTCAAACCAAACGAAATACTACCGAAAAGCAGTGCTTGAACACTAATCCTAGAATTTGTCCAAATGGCAAACCAATGCCTTCCCTTGCAGAATTAGAAAAAATGTATGAGGACTCTGAAGACGAAAATTTATCCACAAACAGAGAAATCATTTCACCAGAATCAGCAAAAAAGGTTGTATCAAACGTAGTAGAAGCTTTATCAAAAATTACAGATCCAAGCGAACTACTTGATATTCTACCTCCACAACCCATAGTTCCACAAAAGAAACAAAAAAAAACTGGCATACCATACATAATTGGGTGCAAAGATCGTCCACAGGTAATCAGGAAACCAGCGACAAACTGGGCTCAGGGTGACGATGAGTATGGAGTTCATGTAAATGCAGCAGAACCTGAAGATCTTTTAGATGTTCCTAATAAGCGAAAAAAGAGATCTAAACGAGTCAACTTGTCCAAATCCCAGTTTAATGCTCAAAGTGATGATATTGCAAGTACATTACGAGATAATGAAAACTTAAGTGACGGCAGCACCACAAGTGATAAAACAATTCCTTATTTTGATGACACTTTCAATGTCACTACTTCTCCGAGTGGTAGGTCATTCTCACCCCTACCTAGCACATCCAAAGATAGTCAGACTTTTCTTAAAAATGATCAACGCTTCTTCGAAAGTTTTGAAAATGATGATAGCAATAGTGATGTTGAGATTATTCAAACCCCTTATGAAACAATTATCATTCATGAAACAAATATTACACCCATGCAACCAGATAATGATGATGATGCTGTTCAGTTTGTGAAACAGGAAAATAAACCAAATGATACAGGCAACACTGACTTAGTTGTTGATGAAGACTTTTACAGCTCCTTTCAAATTAATGAGATTTATGATGATGTAGAAATTATAAATGTTGATGACATAATAGCGGAAAATAATGCTATTATTGAAAAATATCGACATGCAAAGAACCAAGAAACAAGTTTAATTACTGATATTGTACCTATTTCCTCACACCCTTCTAGTGAACCCATCAATACCTCAAATAGTCAAATGGGAATGCCAGAAGTTAATAGCTCTGATAGTCAACATAATACTACAGACCTGGTAACTAATTTGGAGGCACCAAGTTGTATTGTCTCTGAGCAAGAAAATATTGTAACAAATGTAGACACCCAACATACATCAGGTGTAACATCAAGCAAATTTATGGATAAAATAAGAATTGTTTCAGATATAGTAACAGATTTCTTCAAAAGTTGGCAACCTCCAATTTGCGAATCCATTACAGAGTCCCAAATTCAACCTCAAAAAAATTTGCCTCAAAATATTGAGACAATAGACTTAACAACTGTGAACATAGATACCCCAAATCCAAAACCAAGAACAGGGGTGGGTAATTTACTGGACAGAATAGCAGAATCTATTACTAGAATATCACCAATGTCCAGTGTTCAAGCTTTTACATTTCCTTCAGCAGTTCAAATAGATACCCAACCCACTGCAAATAAACCAGGAAAACATAATAAACAAAAAACAAAAAGGAAGTCATGTAAAAATACTAATGAAGAACCTCCTTCACAGACATCCCGAGGTGCTAGTATGTTTGGAGATTGTCCAATCTGCATGGATACTCTAGGTACTACATCTGTTGCATCAACTATGTGTGGACATGTATTTTGTTTGAGCTGTATACAAACCTCAATTAGGGCTAATGGAAAGAAGTGCCCATCTTGCAGGAAGAGCTTGAAAGGTGCAGGTTACCATCAGTTGTTTATTTAGATGCTGAATGTTGGGTTTTTCAGCTTTAGATTTTCAGACTGTACATTGTACATATTTTTTTTTCTTATGGGTTTAAGATATTTGTGCCATACTTGAAGTATATTTTGTTATTTGAATATTGAGGTTGTCAGAGTTCCATACTTCAAATATTGAGATTATGGATGTGATTCACAATAGGGTGAAATTGTGCTGTAATGATAATGAATATTTGTACTTTAATCTTGGGTATATGTACATAATATATATATGTATATATATTGATGTCTTGTCTAGTTCCCATAGTTTTGGGACTAGGTTATTTTCTGTGGAGTTGTTCCAGGGTAATATTATAGATCTGCACATAAAAGCAGGAGCCTGAAAGGCCAATATTTTATAAGATTTTTTAATATTTATTAGTAGTAGAATAAGTTGCCATTATTGAGAAACTCTTAATATTATGTCATTTCATATATTGTAATTGTTGGAGTTTCATGTTCCAACTACAAATTATTATCTGTCTTTGATTTCCTCAAAGGAATTAAATATTTATATAATATTACTGTATATATGGACAGTGCAATTTCATGTGATCCTGAATGACAGTGTCACATTGACTATTTTTAATGACTTGGAAGCCAATAACTGTATACTTGATAATGATAATAATTATTCCTTAATCTAACGAATAATCTATCATTCCAATGAATAGTACAACAGACTGCCAAAGATACTTAATTAGTTTTTTCTTCATATTGACTCATATGATAAGCTAATTCAATAAAAAGTATCCACCATAACAGATCTGACCTAGAAAATAAGTTAACTAGGCGATAGTGACATAACTAATATACAAATAATTTTCTGTAAATTCTAAATTCATCATAAGAATTACAATAAATGAATTTATCAAAACATTTTGTGTTATTAAATGCTTCATAAGAGGAATTGCTCAGTACTTATTGATATTTTGCTTGTTTTGTAATGTATTGAACATTTAATGATATATGAGATAACAAGGATGATGTTGTTAATTGTAATAATTTATCTTGTACTAGTGTTGCCCCAGGTTTCACCTGCATTAGACTTGATGATACATATATTATGATTACCTACTCACTTCTGCCCCCACTTCGGGAAACCTGGCTTCAATTTTCAAATCAAAAGCTTCAATTGAGTAAAAAAAATTAGTTCCTGGAACACACATGCTGCTATCACATCTATCAGGTCCAATTGTAGCTGTGGATATAAATCATTCTCAAATCCGCTTGAACACACATACATTACCTATGGTTCTCTCAAGTGTGATTTCTCAGTCACTACAGAAATCACTTTTCTATCCTTGTCTACAGTCACACTAAATATAGTGTACTTTTAGTGTCACTATGTGCCAAAGGGGAATAAAATGCTTGTAAACATTATTAATAGATACATAATTATTAATTGCAACTACAATTTTATTGATATTTATAGACAATGAACTTAATGTTTAATGCCATTTTAACAATAAACTAATAAATAAACAATATAAATTCTTATATATTTTTGTTTTGACTTTGATTACTTAAGAGTTAAATAAATCATATATAAAATATTGCTTTAATAGTTGCAATTTCTCCATAAAAAAAATATGAATGTAGATTTCATCTGCCATCACTCTATATTGGAGTTATTAATGTTCATAATTAATTATTTTCCATCATTACTAGTGCTACCTCCGGAATGCAGATGATCGATGGAAGTAGATAACTGTTCTAAGGTTTGAACTAGTTGTGTCATTTTGTCTCTACCAGAAGAATTATCAAAGCTGTCTTCATTCGGTTTCTCAACATCAGCACAGAGCTGAAAATGTAAGCGTGCTAAGTTCTCTTGCTGATCCCTTATACTGATCATTTGTTCCCGGCTGCACCCTGAACCGAATGCACTTAATTTCCCTGTATGGAAATCATCCAATAATTCTAATAGTGCCTTTTCCATGTGCTTTACATCTGGCGTTTCTTTAGGTCTATTTTTTGGTGGCTTGGTATAGTTTGAACGCATCAAATCACGATGTAAACGCTTTTCGCTCACGTAGGACACCTTTGTAGATTCATTCACACTGTTGTTCCCGGTACTTGTGAGGACTTGTCCAGGAGTCCTGGAAGTAAGACTAGCTGCTCCGCTGGATAGTTTGTTGCTCGTGACTGGAGAGGTCGCCGCCCGTGATGTTTTGTTTTCTTCATCTTCTGGTTCATTCTGCATCAGTTGTTGAGTTTCGTTAGCTTCTTCTAAATGTAAACTCATGGAAGTTGTTGATATATTAATTCACTACTTGTATGAGATTACAGACATACAATACCGTATGACCGTATGACAGACAATAACACACCATAACATATTCCACTTTGTAAGACAATTACTTTAGTGTTGATTACTGTATCATTGTGAGTTTATCCTGTGTATCCATGAAGGAACACAACTTTTAACCTGAGGATAACAACATTAAATTAAAGGAGTTATATTTTTCTTTTCATAGATGATATATTAATAGATTGATTGAGATTGGGCTTCAAATGTCTGTCAATTAATCATCAAATTGTTAATTTACCTAGGTACCTATTGTCAATTTACAATAGATTGACATCTATCGGCACTGGTATGTCATAACACTAAAATGTTTTTTTTATGTAAATAAACATAACATAGATACTAGTCTTAGAGCAGCATGCATTTTAGATATCTTACTACTGTACATTACATGTGACCGTTTACGAGGATGTTTATTCCTCTTTCATACAAAAACTAGGTACCTACTAAACGGAATTAGATGACGTTTAGTAGAGAGGCAAATAATTGTTAACTGAACACCAAAGCTTACAAAGTATACAAGGATGTTTAATTCCAGAAAAACCATTCAATTCCACCAATGAAATAAAATTGTACACACTTAACTTTTCTTAATGCTTAAAGTTCATTTCAATGATTTCAGATTCTTATATTATTTTATTCTGTTGAGTGTCCAAACGTAAAGTGACATTTAAATTATGTACGATAATTTATTTAATATCCAATGAAGGGTCAAGGTAACTGCATGATTTTAACATAGATTTCATTATCTTGTTCTATATTGTTTTGCATTTGTGTTTTGACCCTGCATATTAAATTTTATTATGAAAATAATTAATATTTGACGCAGATAAATGAATTTAATTTCAATCACTCAGCAACACTGGCTGGCTAGTGGCTACAACTGTCAAAGCTGTCAAATAAAATTTACGAAGAAAAAGGTAAGAAGAACTTTCATAACAGACATTTTTAAAATTATTATTTATTTATCACTTCGATATTCCGTGAATAAATTGTTATGTATAATTAATCTGTGTTTTGCGTAAATATTATTGGCGTTACAATATTAATCTGATGTGATGTCGATGTAGCCACCATTGTCTATTTTTTCTGGCCACATCCTCAGTTTCATTGAGGCACATGTTTCGCTCGAATACCGACAAAAAATTAATAGTTTTATCATACAGTACAATTACCTTTGCTTACCGCATTGTTTGCAGGTTTGAGCCATCGTCGAATAATATTGTTAATGCCTATACGAAATCGCATCTCATATTGTATTATACCGTATATAGAAGTAAATCTTAACTGGTGTGAAAATCCCGTTAAGTTTATAGAAGAAAATGACGGATCCGGTCGGACTCGATCCTCAGCTCCGCAATCGCTTAACGCGTTACATTCACACTGGCAATGAAGACCCCAAATACTTTCCTGGATATTGGTCTTGTCAAAAGTATTTTGAAATAGACAAACTGCCTGTCATTAACGAGATTTTAGCTGATGGGACCGACAATGTTGAAGTTGTTAATATAATTCTTATGGTGAGCATAGACATTATTTACCCTTTAACTTTTTATTTTTATTATGATTATGGACTCATTATATCCCAAGTCTATGTTAGGCAATTGTAGTCAATTCTGTGCTATAAGTATTACTATCATGGGCCACCTTTATTTGTATGCAGACAGGTTTGTTGAAAGTTATTTATTTAAAAGCTAGCATCAATAATTTCAGGCTTACCAAGATGGTTGGTACACCAGGTTCGACACAATTGCCTTTGCTCTAGCTAAGTGCCTATTGCTGGGGTCCACAAAAGTGAAGGAAGTCACATACAAAGCTGCTGCTCAGGCATGTGTTACTCCCGAACAGTTGTTGCTCTTTAATAAATTCACCAGGCAATTGAAAACAGGTAAACAAGTTTCCTTACTTGATTAAGATCAATATTTAATCACACACTGGCTGTGCACATGGTTTCACCAGCATAAAAAAATATTTCATTGCGGGACTGGTTCTCTTGCTCAGCTACTTTCGGAAAAATCTAATTCAAACCCAATTGCAGTTCCACTTATTAGATTGTTTATGTATGTATTTTATATATGTATTATGTACATTATCATATGAAATATTTTTTCTGGAAAAAAATATTCTAATAAATGCAATTCAATGGTATATATTTGGTTATGGTATGTATTTGGTTGTGCTTTAGTAAGGGTGACAGACAGACTCCTCATCTATCTTGTTGGCACCTAATATATCTCTGGTGGAAAGTGGATGTGTGGGTATTACCTATACACCTCTGCCTACCCCTTAAAGGATCCTTATGGGAAGGTGTGAGGATATCTATGATTCTAAATCTTTGTTAATCTAGTAATAATCTGCATACCAAATTTTATAAAATTTCTCTTCAACTATCCTTGCCTAGAAAGGAATATCTTCATATACTCACATTTCTTTATATTATTAGTCAAGATCGGCTATAATAGGAGAGTAATAAACTGAAACTGATTATACATACATACCAAAATATTAAATATCATATTAACATTCAGAATCTTGTACAGTATGTATAGCCATGCTTGAGTAACGGAGATGGACTCGCCATCTGTCACGTTGGCACCTAATATACCTCTGGCGGAAAGTGGGTGTGTGGGTATTACCTATACACCTCTGCCTACCCCTTCGGGGACCCTAGTGGGAAGGCGTGAGGATATTATATTTTATTTATTATATTATTATTTTGTACAATAATTATAATGATCAAACAATCCTCAGAGCAAGTTTCATAAACATGTTTTTTTTTCTTTATTGTTCTACTAGCAGTGTCCTATTGTTTCACCTGCAAATAAATTTATTATTTTCCTGGAGTTTTTCTGGATTAAAACACATCCTATGTGTTAAAGCAGCTAATAATCGATCTCTGTACTAATTTTTTTACTTCGTTCATAGTTTTTGTTTGAAAGAGGTATAAACATCAACACAAACCAGCATTGATAATATTGAGGCTCTACTTGCAGGTAATGGCCGTGGTTGGTGTAAGAATGTGAAGGATTGGTACATGACCAAAGAACCAATGGAGCTAGCCAAGGAGATGACTAGGGTGCGGGCTCGCAATGGACGATCTCATAGGACTATACTCCGAAAAGCTCATGTGAAAATACCAGATGATGATTATGGTAAGTGGAATGGTTTCATATGCCATATACAATAAAAGGATGAAGGTATATTCAAATGTTTCATTTATCATCACAAATATCAGGACCTCCAGGATCCAACCCTTGTGCTTCTCAGCCAAAATCACCAACTGTTAGGCTTTCAGGGCACTCCCATCTTTTGTACAATGAAGAATGACGTAAGTAATTAATGTGTGCACATTCCAGCACGCGATGCCGTGATCAAGTACGCGATATTCGGCTTAAAGCGTGCAAAACAATTGCTGGGGGACAAGCAGGGCGTCAAAGAGATCTTTGAGTACATCCAGAAGGTTGAAGATATACGCCACTGCGAGGACCCCGCCGTTGCAGCCGCCATTGCCTCGCGCAACCACTTCACGCTCGACCACGTGCCTGGACATCTGCTCACCTCGCAAGAGGTATGTCCTAATAATGTTTCAATGCGAAAGTTTGTGAAGGTGGTTGTTCCTCTTTAACGCAAAAACTACTGAATGGTTTAAATAAAGTTTGGCACAGATATATTCTCTTATTATAACCTTGATTAGCACTTAGGATACTATTTATTCCATCATGACTTTTATTTAAAGTAAAGTTAAGAGAGGTAGTGCATAACGGGCTTCCTGTTCGAATTTGGAGCTGCCCGACTGAGGCAGGACCTCCATCCACATTATAGAAGTCCATAATCAAATACCACAATTTTTGGTGCTGTGCCCTGCGCCATGAATAAGGTTGCCAATATTGAGCTTCTTGGGGAGGGGAGAGGATTGTTATGCTGTGTTGGCAGCAGAGGGATTAGTCCCATTATGCTGCCAATACAGTATAACTCTCCGAATACAGAGTGGCAGCTTGCAAGTGATATTTCGGTTTCCTATCGGCTATATATGCTTGTTTGCCACTCTTGTGGTATAACAAAAAAAGTAATTAAAGTCAATTGATGATTTTTTGATTCAAATTTCTCAACATCAAACTAAGGATCGAAGTGTTTCCTCAGGTTTGGGAAGCAGTGATGCCTCAAATGCCCTTGAATGATTTGCTGAATAGCATCCAGCGTATCCACAATATGGGTTTTCTGACGGGCAACTCCACCACCACTGCTATCCTGGTGTCGCTGCTGGGCAACGTGGATGTGATCAACAAGTCCAAGATCACAGCGCTCAACGTCTACATAACACTCTGCAATTATAAAAAAAGATCGAAGTTAGTATTCATCCATTGACTAGAATTTATGTCTAATCTAAATTATGCTAATCTATACAAATAAATAAAATTGAAGTGTCTGTTTGTAATATAATAATAACCGCTTTTTACTAACTGCATATGAATGTATACACAGCACATATACAAATGTTTTTTTCTTTTCAAGTTTTGTCTGTCTGTTTGTTCCGGCTAATCTCTGAAACGGCTGGACCGATTTTGACGGGACTTTCACCATATATTTCACGATAGCTGATATAAAAAAGAGTAACTTAGGCTACTTTAGAAACTGAAAAATATTTCTTTTTTAAATTCCACGCGGACGAAGCACAGCTAATCTTTTAATAAATTATGAAATTGAGCCTGGCTTCAATAGCTAATTGCCGGTTAGTATTACTCGCAAAGTAACGACCTGACAAACACTACCTGATACTTAAAGTAATGGTTAGATCCACAATCAAGCCGTACTAGCAGAGTTACAACTGTGTGTTGCACAGGCTTTCCTGGTCAGGTGACTGAAGTCACCGCTATTGGATATCCTTGCGCTTACCGATTTTAGTAAAATTTGCGCCAACTTGCCTGCACCTGCTTACTCAACGGCCGCACCAAGGGTGTATTTGTTTTCGTGCTCTTTGAACGTGGGTCACAATGTTATGTTTCTGTGTAGATTAAGATTAATTAATATTAATATATAAAACTTGTGTAAAATTTTTGTATTATGTAGTGATGTGCTGTAATGATGATGTATAAAATATAAAATAAATACAGAATATAATTCCCAGACCAGCAAAGTACGAAAAAACAAAGGTCGCCCACGAGAGAGAGCAACGACGCCGCATTCGCCAGATATTCGACAGTAAAACTGGTGTCTGGCAGTGGATTACTAACAAGAGACATCCCAAGGAGATGAAGCATTTGGGTGAGGAACACTCACATTACTTGCTCTTAGTTACCCGAATAGTAATCATTTCATATAAAATAAAGTCCCAGCCGTGTCTGTCTGTTCGCGACAACCTCGTAAACTATTGTTAATGTTTGTGTAAATTAATTACCATCTGACTGATGACACTATATGTATTATTATATATGAAACTTCAATTTGAAAGCTCAAGGACGGGAACGTCAAGAGTACTCGAAACCGACGAGCAGGTATGATGAGACTGATGAATGCGGACGAAGCGATAGAGGTATGTAAGTCTAGAGAGAACTGGCGCCCTGCACTCTCCGCCTACCCCGTTAGGGACTCGGCGTGATGATATGTATGTATGTATGATTTGAAAGCCAAGACAGTATGGTAACCGCTGACCATCAGAAGAACATATACATGTTTGCTGTACAAGAAATAATATCCATTTCTCTTTCGGTAGTATATAAATAGATAATGATTCTGAATGAATATTATTTCCTGTTTGCGTTAAAGGTTTTTGTTTCAGGAATCGATATGCCACCCAACCCGGTGGTGATATCTGCTTTGATAAAACTGATCGACCTGTCCTGGGTGCTGACCCCGCCCACCAACGCTCGCTACTTGATCACTATGGATATGAGACACCACATGTTTAAAGGTACCATTATAAACATTGTTTTTGGTCGCTACGAACAATTATATTCCTTTTTTTCATCGCTATATTAATTTTATATCTTGATGCTGAAGTGGCAGACACTTCAGCACTTCGGCAGAGGTGTGTACGTACACACACACCTTTTTCGTCAGATTATTTTCTATATTATATAGGTTGTCTTTAAAGACAGAATAGTTGTCTTCCGGTATGTTGTCGGGTATTGTGAATTTGCCCTCATGACGTTGCAATAAAAAGATAACAAAATTACAACATTAAGAGGGAATTTAGTAGAATTGAAGGGTGCAATACTTACTCCGAAACATGATTTATTGGTTTTTTTTCCAAAACTATGTTAAAAAATCTATACGTAAATAAGTGTGCCATAACACAACATTTGAGGGTACACTAACTTCTAGCCGCGGGGGTCGCGGGATGCGAGGCTTATGACCCAACTCTATTAATTGTAGTGTGCGTGTGCACTCATAGGTAATCAGTGTGTACCGATAATACTCAAACATAAGTGAAAGCACACTTACACTATAAACTATAAGGAAGAGTAGTGGGGCGCGTCTTCGTGGATGGCACTCTACATCTACATCTACATCTGTACCCGTACATAAATTTCTTGGTTTTTAATTATTAATTATGCTATTTTGTAGGTCGTCACTTCAGCAAGAACTATGTAGTGCCGAGGAAGGGCAGGAAGACTGCGACTAAGACAGCTCCCAACATGGGCGGCGGCGATGGGGACGGTGAGAAGAAGAGCAAGAAGCATTTGCTGGCCGAGTGCTTCTACCACAGCTCCGTCACCCCCGGACACGCCGGTGAGAGATGTCCCACGTGTTGGGGCACCTTTTGTTATACCACAGATACCACCAGATACACCACAGATACCATATATATGGCGAATTCATTGCCTACTTCTTGTCTACTATTATTAAAAAACTAGCGGCCCGTCCCGGCTTCGCACGGGTGTACATGAATTTTTTAAACATTTTGACATAAAAAAATAATTTTCTTGCAATTAAAATAGCCTATATTAGTCAGTGATAATGTACAATTTTTAAAATCAGTCCAGTACATTTTGAGCCAATTCCTTACAAACATACTTACGTACAAATCTTTCCTCTTTATAATATTAGTATAGAAGAGTCGTGATGACCAAGTGGTGGCCTCGACTGCACCAAGTTTTTCTGAATTTAATTGTATGTAATTTTAAATTAAAAATTGATAGCTGATGGAGTAGAATCCGCTATGTCCGCGTCTAATAAAATTATTTAATTTTTTTTATTAAATAGCACATTAGCACGTCCATGAATTCCGTGCAATAAATTATGTTTATAGGTACATATATATTATATACACACACACATACATAGCATACAATACATATATACACATACCACTAAGGTGCCTTACCGCCGTCTTGAACGCTTACTTCATCAGGGGTATCGACCTTTATGAATTTTGCCTTATGTCATATTTATCTGGTTTACAGCTATAGTCCTCGCGCTCCAGATCCTAAAGCGTGAGAAGAACGTGACGCTGGCAGTGTTCTCCGAAGAAGGAGTACAAGTGGTCGCTATAGAACGGAACTTTTCAAGAATGGACGATGCCGAATTCCAGCTTAGGGTAATGTTGCACTTACTTTAATTAAGGACGTCGAGAGGACACTTAATTCTACATATACATTGATAATTTCTTCCCGCCCAACTTGTATTTTCCCGATGAAAAGTAGCTTATATCATTATATTCAAGGATGACTCCTTTTCAAACCTCTCTAAATCAAAATTCATCAAACCTGGTTTAATGGCCTAGGCTCTAGATACGGAGCTGTTATCAATAATTGCAATATAAATACTACATGTCTAACGAACTATACAAATAAAAAGTAAGTGATGTAAATACATCAGTGTACGGGTACAGTACGCCTCTATTTTAGACGCGATTTTAAGGAGCCCTAAATATAGTTTTTTTTTTTCAAATTTTTAAGTTAAAGTGTTCAATAGTTTTTGAAGATAGATAACTACAGACAGATCCTACTGAAGTATTTTCAACCGGTTTTCACATATATTAAAGAGGAAAGTTTAAATGTTTAGTTAATATTGTGCAACGGCATGAATCATATACACATATGCCTTTTAGACGAGTGAAATCGCGTGCTGCAACTAGTTTATTAATATGACTGAAGCAGCCTGTTACATATTTGTCTGTACAGAAAGCGAACCTTGGTCGCGTACAAATGGACGCGCCGATGGTGTGGGCCACCAAAACGAAGCAGAAATTCGACGTGTTCATCAACATGGTGGACCGGAGCACGCGCTACATGGAGCTGGACCAGAAGGACCGCGGGGGTCGTGGTCCCGCCGGCCGCTTTGGTCCCCCGCCGCCCGCCGAGAAGCAGTTCGTGGACCATTGCCCAGTGCGGGCGCTGATGCGCTACAGGAAAGCTGTTGGAGTCAACGACGCCAAGTTTGTCACGCTTTTTTGTTTTTATTCAATAAGAGTAGCAAACCAGCATGCGGCTCACCCGGTGGAAAACGGTTACCGTAGCCTATTTACGCTTACAATACCGAAGTACCACTTGCGCGTTGCCACTGTGTTCGGAGAGTTATACAGTGTTGGCAGCATACACTTTTTGTTGTTGTGTCTCCATACATGCAATATAGTGCGCAGGGTAATAGAACGCCTGTTACTCATTTCAATTTTTCCATTAGTTTTTTTTTAATATAGGTGGTGTACGGTCCATTTAAAACGATTTACCGTGCATCTTTTATGAAACCGAATAATTGCATTTATTACTTTTATGTAATAATTTTATGAATTATTATTTAAAAAATTGTCAAACATATATATTTCGTCGTCGCGTCGTCGGGTCGCAATTACGATCCAGCCCGCGGCAAAATGCCTTTGTAGCGATGACATATTTAGAATATTATTATTGCCTATGTTCCAAAAAGATACGAAAAATGTGGGCTGTATAGATTTTTGTCCCGTTTTTAACAAGCTATTTTTATATTTTACTTGGCGTGATGATATATATGTATATATGTATTTTTATATGGAACTATATTTTTCCAGACTTGTAGTGATGAACCTGGCGTCGCATCGCGTGGCCACCACGGACGGCACACACGAGGGCGTTCTGGACGTCATCGGCATCGACGAGCACGTACCACGCCTGCTGGATGCGTTCGTGCTAGGACAGTTCAAATGAACCCTCTCGCCTCTCCATTAACCCATTACGGCGTACAGGCAAACCCTTAAACATTTTACCTTTGCCTCTTACTAAAATTTTGTAAACTAGTTGTGCCTCGCGATATTCGCGGTAAACTTGGTATATTTATGCTGGAATAATATTGATGTTATGTCCAGCCGATGATCTACCTCTGTGCCCAATTTCATTAAATTCCATACAGCCGTTCTGGCGTTATCGAGTACCATCCGCACAAACATTCGGATTTATTATATTAGTATAGAGAGTTAGAAAATGATATATGAAGAATAAGCTCAGTGATGTTAAAAGTAAACTTTTCGATTCCGTTCCATTTTCATTCGTCTCCATTCAAATGAGTATTTATTTACATAAAGACATCACATCGCAGTTAGTAAGTAGATAGCATGAAACCAAAACGCCGTTCTGTGAACGATACACCGCAATGGGTTTAATGACTTCACAATGGCTGCTAATCCGTTAGTCGGCGACAAGATTCACGTATAATAAGTTAGATACCTACAGATGCCGAAACCTTCGTAGTCAAGTAACTGCAAGTGAACCGAACACCTGCAGATGGAATAAATATTTAAATATCGAATAAGTGTCGCTGGCATCCGTTAATGGCTGCGCCGTTGAACCTTACCTAAGTATTTACAATGATTTGTTTGATTTCCAAATTTGTACCGTGATGTGTTCCGTACCGCGATACGAATTTTTGAACTGATTTTCGAACTTCGAATGTAATTCTAGACGGTCAAGGTCTATATTGGTTTGCATGTTAATTATAAACTTTTCGCGTATTATAAATAAGTTTTTAAATCGCTTAAAAGGTAGTTATACGACGGTTATATATTAAAAGCGTCCGTATTAACCCTGTTTTTTGGATCTCTGCTTATGAATAAACGTAGGAGCACGAATTTTTATTTTTAAATATTAATGTAGGATCAATTATGTGTTTCCGAAGTACATTATATACATTTATATAAATATATATTATTTAATATATATTTATATAAATATATATTTATATTATATATATTATATGCATTATATATTTATATATTAGGGCTGATAGCCGAGGGGCCCGTGTCCGCGATGCGGGCTCGAATTCCGCTCAAGCCTATATATATATATTTATATATACTCTATACTCTCTGCCTACCCCGTTAGGAACTTGGCGTGATGATATGTATGTATGTATATTTAATTTAATTATCTTCCATAGTACAAGCTTTGCTTAGTTTGCGACAAGTTAATTTGTGTGAAATTGTCCAAAGATATTATCATTTACCGTTTCGCTGTGTTATATTCCTTTATCTTTGGTCGCGAAGGTAACAGCTAACGACTCCTAACAATTATCGGTCGCATTCGTATTTTGTTTACACTTGAGTTTGAACAGGTTCAATCGAGTTCTCAATGTTTAACCTTAAGTATAAAGTGTATATCCCTAGGTTAAGCTTAGTATTGTGTAGCTAGAACAGGGTCTTTTTGGTCTGACAAAAAGTTTGAAACCTGACACACCCTACTCACTGCTGTGTTCATTACAATCACTAAACGGGGGTCAAATCATGACAATACGGGATATTTCTTTTATTGTAGTTATAAAAGAAGGTATTTCAACATACTACTGTCCATTTTTACACCTCAGTGGGATTGTTCAACGGCAGTATTTTTCAAGTTGTTGATTTTAAAGTTTGTATTTATTTATCATTAGTATTTGACTACAATAAAATGGAGGATGTGCGTTATTAAATGAACTTTCGTGATTGCCAAAGTGAAAATTGCATTTGTAATGTTATTCATGCGAAGTACTGGCCGGCGAACAATCGTTTTTAGATGATAATGAATGGATTATTATATAGGCATATCTTTCGTATTCCACACGGAAACAGGTACATGCGCGGCCACGTGCACGCACGTGATCGAGGGCATGGATCCGCTTTCATATTAATACGTAGCTATTAGGGAAATCCGTTTCGGATTGTTGGTTACTTTTGTACTAATATATGAACGGACCTCTCAGAATCTGTGATCACTTGGTACTCTCTCGGGTTTAAGTAATATTTTTTATATAATCTGAAAATAGTGAAAATTTTCAAAGCTTTCCAAAACTCGTAATTGCTAAGCTTTTTTTGACAATGTTGTTTTGTTGTGTAATTTCTATAAAATGTTACGGTTATTGTCTATGTCAATCGACGCAATGTCAATTTGTACATAAAGAGGTTGGGGTTATTGTAGGTTTTTTAACTTCAATTTCTTTAGCTACTGTAGCGTTTCGTTTATAGCGTTCTTAGCTAACACGCGTCGCCCACATATCTAGAAAAATAGCATTCTGTGATTGCAAGATGCCTTGACAGCCTCACATTAGTGATATTATGGCTAATTTGGCTCAGTTTTCTTTGAAAGCGAAATATTAAGTAGATTTGAAGAAAACCGCCATATTTTTAGATGATAGTATTAATAAATGATACAAAATCGACCATTCTGTTGTTGCTCCCGTGTAATACGGAAGTGTTTTTTTTTATTGTTTACTTCGTTATACTTTCTTTAATCAAAAATGTTTTTCAGTGGGTTCTATAGCTTGCTAGTGCATTTTTTCATGAGATTTTGATCTGTATTTCAATTTGCAAAACATTTATTATGTTTTAAACGCTTGTTGCATTATTTTAATATTAAGTCATGATAACTTCACTTCATTAAACCCTTTCACAACCGCATTCAAAACAGCACCACATAAATTTTTGTGAGTAACGAAATGTAATATCATTTAAAAATGTACTTGCATGTTTGTTTTCACGTTAAATAAACTGATTTTATAAATGTATGTTATTTATTTTTTACGTGACTTCTATCTGAATATTATAACCAAGTAGCTACCCGCAAACCTATTTAACCGATTTCATCAAATGAAGTGTGCAACCTAAAGTTTCTTGTGTACCTATAAACATAATACATAACTATAATAGCTGTGGTATCCAAGTTGTTTGATTAGTCCCCTGCAAAGAAAATATCCATGTTTGAATCGGCTTGTCTGAACCTATGAGCTATGATTTTTTCCTAATAGTTCTATACTGTTACTACCTTGTAGCAATTATAATACTTGGCTTTATGAACACTTGGAAGTGAACCTTTTCTTTACTGACTTTCTGGGGCTAACGCTGACCAGTCAGACGCGCAAACATACATAGTCAGTATACAATAATAGTCATTGGTTTTAGCCTCAGCCCATTTAACTTGGTAATATACTCATCTAATCTATATAATGTTAATGTATATGATTTGCCCTATAAAATACTCTAATCTATGTAGGTATATGATGAACAAGTTTAGTTCAGTGCACAGAACATTAATAACTCTGTTCAAGACATCCATTGTCATTGAAGACAACGTCAAATTTCTTCATAAAGTACTGTCATTTCGTTCGATTTCGTTATAATTCATTGTACTGTGATTCAATTTTCATCTGTGTTAACGTCAAAATATGTGTGTTTTATGTATGTGTCTCGACTGAGTAGAAAACAAAACGCATTTTTTTCCCTATATCAACTCCCACAACTCCCTTCTCAAAATGAATGACGTGGATAAGTGGATAGAAATCGCGAAGCGGTGTAAATACCTTCCTGAAGATGATTTGCGGGAATTGTGCAATATCGTCTGCGACTTGTTACTGGAGGAACCCAATGTTCAACCGGTTCAGACGCCTGTGACCGTTTGTGGGGATATACATGGACAGGTAAATCTTTAAAAACCCTTTATCTTATCTTTGATTACCTATTTTCCGAGTGATAGCACATTTGTACAAGGATATTAGGGATAATAAATGATAACCTAGAATCTGCTATGTATTACTATTAGAAAGAGCTAATAAGCTACACCCAACCAAAATATTGTTCATATTTATCAATGTTTTGCCTACAGGCAGGTAAGGTAAATAATAACAATCAAGTATTTTATTGCGGTAAAAGATTACATGAAATCTTAATTAGAAGCCAGAGCCTCCTTTTAAGCAAACACTGTCTGTGTTAGAAGCCCTGCTCTTCACAATGATGCTTTTTTAACTAATTACAATAGTGATAAACTACTTCCTTCACCATTATTACTTTGCAGTCAGTTTTGACTTTTTATCCTTATTGATGTAATTATTACAGTTTTATGACTTGGAAGAATTGTTCAACATTGGTGGTCAAGTGCCGCACACTAAATACATATTCATGGGTGATTATGTTGACCGGGGATACTACAGCTTAGAAACCTTAACACTGCTTATGGCACTTAAGGCTAGGTATCCTGACAGGTAAATCTTTAAATATATAATTCTTCTGTGAGTGTGTATGTCACTGAACTCCTCTCAAACGACTGGACCGATTTTGATGAAATTTTTTGTGTGTGTTCAAGGGGATCTGGGAATGTTTTAGATTCACAATTGGACCCGATAGGTGGCGCCACCATCTTTTTTTTTCCACCCGAGTGAAGCTGGGCGGGACAACTAGTATTATCTTATAATCCAACAAATTTGAAAGAAAAATAAATATAACAGTGAGATGTATCCTGGAATACCACATAAAAGCACATTTGTTTCACATTTAGAAAATAAGGTTACATTCTTCAAAAGATTCAAGATGACTGCTCATGTAGGTACAGTTCAGTGAAATGGTTCTTAAGTATAATACTATATACCACGGCACAAATTTTTATAGAATTAATGTGTACTAGGGGTTTTCTTCTATATCCCAGGGGTATTCTTATGGGTAAGCTAAACAACTTAGGCTTTAAACTAAATGGTCAAGCCAACAAGTAGAGTGAGCCAATTGCCAGTCCACTAAATCAACCAGGTCAACGGATAAATTAGTTATATCTTTGTAAATGTATTTAAAAATATACTTAAATTAATGTTAATTAATATTTACTCTATAGGATTGTACTGCTTAGAGGAAACCATGAAACATGTCAAATCACAAAGGTGTATGGATTCTATGATGAATGTCTCAACAAATATGGAAATGCTAATGCATGGAAGGATTGCTGTAGGGTATTTGACTTGTTAACAGTGGCAGCTGTGAGTATTCCATCCATTTAAAAAGTCAGTTTATTTATATTTATTTAACATGATCATGTCATAATATGTAGATAATATGCAATAGCTTAATAAGTATTAATATTATATAATATGTATTAATATTATAAGTGCATTAATATTTCTTGTATAACTGTTAAAATGTTACATGAGTAAATAAAATAGTAATATCAGACACTTTTAACTCTCTGCCATCCTGTGTGGTACTTGGTGGGACTTATGTAAATAGATACACTGTTTCTTTTCAGTTAATAGATGAAACAGTTTTATGTGTTCATGGGGGACTATCACCAGAAATATCAATGCTAGATCAGATCAGATGCATTGACAGAAACCAGCAAATACCGCACAAAGGTGCATTCTGTGATCTCTTATGGTCTGACCCTGCTGATGTCAAGATGTGGTAAGTGTTCATTTATAATTGTAAAATTTATGTGTATGGCTAGTATTGTTGTACTAAGGTCAATAGGGTTTGTTATGACATTGCAAGCATGAACTTGGGATTGGAATTTTAGATGTAGGGTTGTTAAAACTCTATCACATGTATTGCATTGTGTAAACCAACACCTGTCAGACAACCTTATCATCTGCTATGTTGCCAGTGTGTAAAATGTTTAACTTAAGCTTATATATTTTACTTTAGGGTTGAAATTTATTTAATTATTTTTAGGTCTGTGAGTCCACGCGGTGCAGGGTGGTTGTTTGGTAGTTATGTAACAGAGCTGTTTATGAACTATAATAATCTGAATTTAATATGCCGAGCCCATCAGCTAGTTAATGAAGGTGAGTCAAATGTGCCCACTGCACTTACAATGCAACTTATTTATGTTTATGTTATAGCAAGTTTATTGCATGTTATGTTCAATATTCAATATTCTTGTTGATAATTCCAGGTTACAAATATATGTTTGACAAAAGATTGGTAACAGTTTGGTCTGCTCCAAACTACTGCTACCGCTGTGGTAATGTGGCATCTATACTGGAGTTCAAAACAGTAAGTGACCGAAATGCAAAATTATTCCATGCAGTGCCAGACAGTGAAAGAGAAGTACCTCCACAACACACTACACCATACTTCCTTTGAGTTATAATTTAAGTAAAAAAATATTCCCCAACTGTATATTAGACAAATTTTGTATAATAAATTGTTACATAATATTGTTTGGGTCAATTTTATTGCTCATAAGGGAGACTGAACTTGTGTCCTCTATACCTATGATGTGAAGTCTTTATTGTAATATTTTTTTATATGTATGATATACTCAAAACTCAAATTTGAGTTGTATTATTGATGTTAAAGATTTGATAAGGCTATATATCATATAAAGTGTCACCCCTGTACCACCTATTATGCCAAGAAATTTACTAGTATACTAAAATAAACAGCAGTACTTGTAGTAAAAATTTATTATATTCATATAGTTAGTAATACAATTTTATGAATATACCAGTTTAATCCCTGTTGTAATCAAAGGTATAGTCAAAGTAGGATTGATCAAAGCTCTGTACACGCACATAGCCGTCTTCGCCTCCAGAAGCGTAACTCTTGCCATCTGGGTGGAATGCCAAACTGTTGATAGGACCAAAGTGTCCCTTGACTCGGCCGAATTCTTCTTCAAACACCAAGTGGAAGAATCGCGCATCGAACTTGCCCTGTCTAGTTGAGGTAGTGGTCACCTCCATAGCATCCTGACCACCTCCGAGGACGACATGATCGAGGATAGGACTGAGGGCGGCAGAGTTTACGGGTCGCTCGGTTTTGTACTCCTTAAGTAGTTCCAGGGAGCTGGTATCAAACAGCTTAGCAGTTTGGTCCTTAGAGGCTGTGATGAACATAGTGCCGTCACGGGACAACTGCATGTCGTTGATTTGATGAGTGTGCTCCTTGATAGACTGCACCTTCTTGCCAGTCTGAGCAATAAAAAAAAACAATTTAATAAAACCTATAAAACAAAACTTTAAAACTATCCTTCACAATGCTCTCAACATAAGTTATAAAACCACTTGTTTCAAATCCTGATTGTGATCGACTTTATCTACTATAGATTTATTTAGAAGATTCTCGCACTAAAAAAAATTATCAGCATCTATTTTTAAAGGTACATAAATGCAAATATCCCAAAGTGATAAGGTGTTTTGGCAGCAATAGTTAAAATAAAATGTAAATTTAATTAGAAAATATCAATGAATTTTAATTAATTACCATGTAACGTAAGTATACCCAAATAATATCTGTCAAAATTAAAATTTAAATGTCAAGTAAAATGTGAAATTTACCCGAAGGTTATATTAGCCGTAAGGTATTATATTACCCGAAGGTCCCATTGAATAAGATCTCCAGCCTCATGGCCGGTGATGAGGGTCTCGTCCAGGCTGCCCCACACCATAGACGTGACCTTTGAGTCTGTGATCTCCCACTTCAGGATAGGAGACTGGCTGGAGATGGATTCATCAACTGTTCTTGTGTCAATAACTGATACCTGGTACAAACAACAAGTACAGTTATATTGTGTACATATTTACATCTTCACACCCTCCCACGGTTACGCGTAGTAGTCTGTTGAGGTCTGAAATCTTAATAATTGTGGAGTTACAATACTTTCCAAACACACTGGGGGTGCTTATCTCTGGCAATGGTAGATCCAGTTTACCTATAATTAAACCTATAAAAAACGAAATTGATGGCAATACTACTGGCATGGGACACAATACAAAGGGCACACCACGAATAAAAAAATAAGAGAGGTAGGGCATAAAGGGTTTCCCATTCCAATTTGGCCAACACAACACAATATAACTCTCAGAACACAGAGTGGCAACGTGCAAGTGATACTTCAGTATCGTGAGCATACATAGGCTATGGTAACCGCTTCCCATCAGGTGGGTGGTATGCTTGTTTGCCACCATGGTTGTATAAAAAAAATGGTTTGTATATATAGGAATGCACACTTTTGAGCATACCCTACTGGGTGCAACATGTATTTTTTGGTATTTAATAAAGAGTTAAAATAATGTGAGTATAATAGAGCCGTGGTGGCCGAGTGGTTTGAGCAGTTGCCTGCGATGCAAAGGTCGCAAGTTCGAATCCCGACTGTACCAATGAGTTTTTCTGAACTTAAATACAGTGATTAATCACACCACAAGCTTTACGGTGAAGGAAAACATCGAGAGGAAACCTGCATACGTCTGAGATGAAATTCAAAGGCGTATGTATAGTCGTGCTGGAGTAACAGCGATGGACTCGCCATCTGTCACGTTGGCACCTAATATACCTCTGGCGGAAAGTGGGTGTGTGGGTATTACCTATACACCTCTGCCTACCCCTTCGGGGACCCTTGTGGGAAGGCGTGAGGATATATTATATATATATATATATAATATTACAGGATACAATATCAGTATGTCAAAATATTAGATGGCATATGTTTGGCATCAGAAAGATTTTCCTTAAAAAATTGCATGTTAATTCATATGGGTTGTGAGCCCTGCTATAAGACAATCTAATTATAAGTATGATTATTGTACATACCTCACATGGGTGGCCCATAGCTTTGTCAGTGGTGTAGGCAGCCTGGTATGCACTATAGCTGAAGTTGCAAGTTCTCACTGACGAGTTGGTCTTTATAGTAGCAATGTTCTTGCCAGTTTCCAAGTCCCATAATCTGTCAATATTGATAAAGACACACTATAAATAGTAACAATTGCAGAGCACCATAACCATGACCTTAGTATGTCATGAATATAGTTGAGCTCTGCTGTTAGAACACGAAATTTATTACTGCACACTAACATATAGTGAAATGATATATCCACTTATTTTGCGTACATTACTCTTTACAGTCATCACCCTGCAGGATATGGCCTTAAACTAGACAAAGCATGGAAAGAAGCATTTAATAAATAAGTAAGCATACAACATTATAGGGAATCTATGTACAGCAGTGATGACTATCAAACATAAATAGACAGTGTAGATTGATTTCTGAACAGCTTGCGAGGGAATTAAAGTATAATACTAAAAGTGTCTATGAGTCCAGTTGTAATTTCTAAACATGAGCAAGAGACCCATTAACATGGCCATTTCAGAGGGCTTTACTTATGTTGTTTGTATATTAAAATGTGCTTTGAATGTCTTATAAGTTCTGGCTATATTATCACAATTACTATGTCACAGGGGTGTAATTTTTTTGTACCCTGATAAGCCGCTTTTGCTTGATCTACTTTCACCAGTAATTTTTATATGCTTGCCGGTGTAAGTTGTAAGCTGGCAAGTGGAATTAAAAGCAGTCAGAACCAATGAACAAATTCAGAGGTGAATGAATGCCTGCCTGAGTCAGTAGCTGATAGTGTACTAACCTGCAGGAACTGTCACCGCCGCCAGTGATAAGGTTAATAGTTTGCCAGTCAACGTCTAAACACCACACGACACCACCGTGGCCGTTGAAGGTACCGAGGCGCTCGCCGTTCAATGACCACCAAACATTTGGCTTAGAATCTTTCGCCGCCGAGAATAGCAAGTCACCTTCACGGTTATACTTGATCTGTGTGATAGCACGTTCGTGCCCTTGCAGCATAAGAGGTTTCTGAAATATAACGACAATCACTAACAACTCTTCGCAGCGAATGTTTTTAACCTATTTGTATCTTCATATTTCTTTATCAAGTCCAACTGGAAATTTTTCATTATCAGCAAATCGAGATACTCACCATTTTGTTAGACAAGCCTTAGCGTGCGTTTTCCTTTAAATTTACGTATAATCACAATAACTTAAGCATGTGGCAGAGCGGTGACAAATAAAATCGACAAAATGAATGACACCTTAACTTGACAGAAAGAACCACAAACTTAATAGAAGAAACTTACGAGAGCAAATTCTGGTGTTTTATTGATAAGATATATTTTTGATGTGGATACTGGTCTTTCAGTCATTATAGTTTGGTTGTTACTGATGATAATAAAAAACAGACATAAATATTACAGGTTATTAATAATAATAATAATTTATTAGATCAAAATAACGTAAGCCGTGGTGGCCGAGTGGTTTGAGCAGTTGCCTGCGACGCAAAGGTCGCAAGTTCGAATCCTGACTGTACCAATGAGTTTTTACTGAACTTAAGTACAGTGATTAGTCACACCACGAGCTTTACGGTGAAGGAAAACATCGAGAGGAAACCTGCATACGTCTGAGAAGTAATTCAAAGGCGTATGTATAGTCGTGCTGGAGTAATGGCGATGGACTCGCCATCTGTCACGTTGGCACCTAATATACCTCTGGCGGAAAGTGGGTGTGTGGGTATTACCTATACACCTCTGCCTACCCCTTCGGGGACCCTTGTGGGAAGGCGTGAGGATATTATATTATTTTATTATTTATAAAATAACGTATATACAATTTATTAAGCTTAAATATATAGTACATTGTGTCTATTTATTAGCCTCTGCTGCCAAAGGGTTATTAGGTTCCTACTAACGTACGAGCAGAAAATTTTACAGAAATGAGATCCTACCATCACAGGGCTACGTACTAGAATTATTGGATACATACCTATCATCACGCTGAGTCCCTAACGGGGTAGGCAGAGCGAATATATCGCCAGTTCTCTTTAGACTTACATACTTTTTCGCTTCGTCCATATTCATCAGTCTCTTCATGCATGCTCGCCGGTTGTCAAACATTAAAGACAAGAAGCAGAATATGTTGATGAGTTCTAGTTTTATATTATAACGTCCACGTCTTTTCACATCGACAATCGGAGCTACTGCTCCGATTGTCGATGTGAAAAGATCGCTTGGTTTAGTAAAAAAACATGGTGATACTTAAATTTATGATAAGTAATGCAAAATGTCGTCAAGCTTATGTTTAAGCTTTTTAGCGGAGAACAAACTTGTGTCTTAGTGTTTTAAGAAGGGAAGTGGATTAGGTACCTAATCTTTATGCTTTCAAGCGATAAATGAATAAAGATAACTGTTGGTCCACTAGTTAAATTACTCATCCACTGCGTTACGATAACTTGTATCGTGTTTTAAACGTTTCAACATTTGTATAAAATGTTTATAATTATTGATAAAAATATTATAACCTAGTCGTTTTAAATACAAATCGACCACGAGAAGTAATAAAATAATCAGTGTTTATTTCACATACATTTTATTTTCTTAAATTATTAACCATTGATTTCCAAGAGTACAACTAAAAAACAAATTAAAGTACAAACACGTTATGCATCGCTAACTAAACACAACTGCAGGTAACTTCTCTTGGCAAACCATTACACATTCGATTGACTAACATCCGGCGCACCTCTTGAACAAGACAGATAGGAGACAAACTCCAGAGTACCACTAACAGTCACTGTTTACCTTAACTTGGTCGAATTATAACAACAGCCTTTGATCCATCGAGAACAGTACATCAATCAGCCACTAATGTGATTTGCTACGTATAAACATAGATCTCTAAGGTATCAATAATACTTAATAGTATGCTAGTTCTGAAAGCGATAAGTCTTCATATTGAGCGAGCCCAACTAAATACGTGAAACAGCACACTCAACCATTGAACTCTTAAACATTTAAAACAATTTTGGAGCTATAGTAATAATTAACTTGTGTTTGAATGATCCCGAGGCACTTTCAGTGACAATGCAAGTGAATAAAACTTATGTGGGTACTCTATATATTTCATAGATAATGGATCTACAATCTAAACATGAAAAAAAACAGACAATAAGCTAAACGTGTTTGTTTAATGTAACCGTAACAAAATGGATTATTGTATTGAATAAAATATGAAGTAACTCGTAGAATAGATAGTCTATAAATGTACATAGAGTTCAAATATCCATCTGTGACTTGTAATTACATACCATAAACACTCGTCAACATTTCCAAATATATAATATTCTCTTACGGCGTTACACTCGTCTCATAATTACGTTTATACAATGTCTAATGTACACACAATTTAAATCAACCCCTCATTTTACCCGAAATACTTGAAACGCTATTTTTATACACAACAAACCTTATTCTATGAATGTGAAAATATTTCGTCACAATATCTTAGATGTAATTAATTATTCTCTTATGGACATTAAAGAAATTGTGAAATGCATTAAGTTTTTGTTACACCCTTATAAATATATTAACATTTATTACGTTTACATTACTATATATCAGTCAAAATATTTTCGCAGTATTATCTACGAACCGCTATTGAAATTACTCGTATCTAGGTGTTTTTATTAAGAAAAAAAAACTGTATTAGAGTGTGAACACAACATAACGTTATCTGTATTCACACTTTCATATGTTCATTCGGTATTGTCCAACAAATTGTTCAAGGTACGAGTAAGTTCACTGCCGGTTTCGGCCAAGTCATGTTCACCGGCTCTAGCTTTTATGCAAATACATTATAAAAAAAAACAAACAGCAAGCGAAAGCAAATCATTTATAGTTATTTATTCATGTTTCGGTCAGTCATTTTTATGTCCAAGTGTTTTATTAAGAATACTAGAAGATTTGTAGTAAATTAAGACAAAGATGCAAGTAAATTTATCCGCCCGAGCAGTAATCGATCCAAAATTGCAAGGAAAAGCGAGTGGCCACTATTTGTATTTACATATCAATGTATAGCCTCAGGGGCTTTTCGTGTATTACGCTAATTAGGTACTCACTAGTAATGCGCCAATTTTCTCGTTAATGACTAACAATACTATCCTTTGTACAACGCCAATAACATTATTACAAAAAGTAATTCCCATTTTTTATACACTGCCGTTAGTTCCGTCTTAACAATATGCTATGCTACTAACAAAATAAGTGTCAATATTACTTACATAAATTACAATTACATATAATATTATTAGTAGAACGATGCACGATTTGCAATTAAAGTTACATTTATGGTTTTCGTCATTACGTTAAAAATCTACAAAGGCATCTTCACCTCAGACTTTAGATTAACACCGTCGTTCTGATGATGTATATTACAAACTAATTGTTTATGATAAAGTTATATTAAGAAATATAAGTAATAAATAAATATAGTTACCCAATTGCCGTAAAGAATTCACGTAATGAGACCGAATAGCGGCGTCGCTGGGGCAACGCCACTTTGAAACGCAATATCCCGATACACTATCACTGTACTATCACAATTAACTAATAATTTCACCGACGATGTCATAAACTAATTTAAGCGTACGTAAATAAACACAACTTAAAAAAAAAGAAAAACTATTTAGGCATTTGATGGCAGTATCGTAACTGGTTGAAACCGAACTAACTATACAATATACAAACACATAAACGCTAACACTAATTTTAATGGTAACACAACGAGGAACGGACGTGTGTCGCTCAATACGGTAACACTATGGTATAGTCATAAACATTCGCTTACAATATTGATTGTCTATTGTTTTTTTTTAAATACACACTGTCAGTCACAGTATCTATTGTAATCTTTGCTGTGTGTTTAAGATTTTATTTAATTGTGTTTCACTGAAAGCAGTGTGCCTGTAATGTTATTTTTTACTGAAATTAACGGTGTATATTGACAACATTCGTGATAACGCGACTAACACATAACACAATTCTAATTAACTAGAACCTAAGTCCTTAGAACGAACTTTTTGGTTGTAATTACTTAATTTTAAAAGGCGTACATCGCCTACCTATATCTAGCTAGTGGTAACTGTTCACCGTTGATGGAACGTTTATTACAATTTAACATTAACGATTAATACAAGAGTTATTAACGATAACGGCAATTAACTTTAAAGATGAAAGGCAGTGATTACGGACCATAATGTTTAGTCTTTTAAATAATTAATTATAGAGAATTACTATGATTTTTTTGGTGAATTTATGATATTTTTTTATATGGTTTATATCTAAATGTTTATATATGACTAATAAATGACGTATTAGTTTATTAGTGACAGTCAAATTGTTAATTTAATGTAAGAAATTCGGTCGCTACTATGACGCTGAGTAATGTGTAGGAAACGTTGTAAAATTACAGTATGAACGTTGAAATTATGAAATGTCTCAGTCTAGTTAGCCTTGATTTAATTAACATAGTCATATAATTGAAAATCTTTCTTCATTATTTACGATCAGGAATGCTATAGGGATGAGGTGACATTTTAAATGAATGAAGTAATGGCAAATATTTCACGGGTTTGTTTCAAAGTTCAATAGTTAGTAGTAGTGGCATGAATTCGTAGTCCTATTACAGTATGGTAAGTATTGATGGCAATTTCTTTTTAATATTTATTATTGGGAATGAAACAAAATTTGTGGCGTTGAGCATGTACATTTGAACATATCTAAAGAAGCAAAGATAGGTACATTGGGTAAAGCACCTGTAATAAATAGTATGCGTAAAAAATATGCGACCGCTGACGAGGTTGAAAATCGGAGCGGCGTAGCGTATTGTGTAGCGCATGCAACTCTAAGTGCTACGGGCTCCGCGCTACGAGCTACGCCGCCCAGTGTACTTACATCTAGTTAGACCAGAATTAGGAGAAGTAAAAAATAGAACGGACTTATGCGCGTAGTGATACGAGAAATATTGGCAATAAAAATGCATAAGTTGTGACTATAAGAACGGCGCGCGAAACCGTGTTAGTGTATAAACAGTACAGTTGTATACAAGCAGTCTTGGTAAACACTGAGAGTAGGTACTTAGTGCTACTTACATTACGTACGAACAAGTCATATAAAATTACATTAAAACATTTCAATATTACACACCCAGCGATTATTCTACTGGTTAATCCTAGACAATATAAAATGCAAACTAAAACAGCAATATTTCATTCACAAGAAACAAATCTGTCTGAAACAACACCTTACTTGCTATGTTGTAAACTACAATCTGTATTTATACAATTCATATATTATGCGGTTATCCGACTGTCAATTTTTAAATAGTAACATATATATAACATATTATATATATTGTAATCTATTCTAGCACTATGTAGTATACACTACCACGTATAAAACACGCATTCAAGTCCCTGGTATCTTAAATTAGAGCTATACTTTATAATAAATCAGTCTGTCGATTGGGACGTTTTAATTCCTCTACTAAACAATAAACGGATACACTGATCGAGTCAACAAGGGTATAAAGTACCGCACTGTCCTGGGGCCGGCACGAGCGGCGCGGCGCGGACGGCGCGCTCGGCGCGGCGCGGCGCGGCTAGGAACATTTGTACGGGAGTTGTGCTGGGTGCTCTTGCGCACTCGCGGGCGGCGATCATAAGACGAGGGTGCAGCGCGAGAGGGCGGTCTGGCGCTCGTACATCGAGAACTAGACGCCCTGCTGCGCCATGTACTATCTGATCTCAGCTGAGTTCAACACGAACGGCACGTAGAACATCTTGCTCTCCAGCAGCAGATTGGCCGCCGCCTGGATCTGAAAGCGCCAACACTCAATACATCAATTTCCTTTTAAAGTTACCTAGCTTCTTAAACTCGTACACCCCAGAATGCTGACAATAACTTGAGTTTGTGTTGAACTGATAAACTAGGCGGGTTGTTTGTTAAATAGTATACATAATATTTTATTTCTAACATGTACGGATTTATAACGAAAGATACCAGAATACAATTTGTATACAACTAGTTACATAAGTCATCGGTTGTCAATGGAAGTTTTGTAAATAAATTTCCAAGTTACGGCGTGTAAAGAAAATCTTCTCTTTTATATATATTTTTATTCTTTGTTCGCTTATTTAAGAGGGAAGAAATTGGTCATATCCAGAGTGGAAAAAAGACAGGTGAAATGTGAAAGCCCTACGATTTTATTATTTTCCGCATTGCTAACTTCAGGTAAACGTCTGTTAAAAAACATGTGAACGTTATTTTATTATCTAACACTACTCACTTCAGGTATCCTGGCGAACAGTTCCTGCAGCCTGCCCGGGTGGTGCGGCGTGACGTGCTCCAAGTAGCTGCGCAACACCTGCACGTAGCGATCCTGGATTCCTTCCAGTTCTACTTCTGAAAGAAACACAACAATCAACAAACACGTACTAACACGCAGCGTTACAAATCACAACAGGTTTAATGCAATGTAAGGGAACCACTCACTAAACGTCACGTAATAAATATAAAATTAACACCGTTCCCCTAAAAAGTAACTCTTTCTAGAGAAGTAATGGCGAAACAAACTCACAGGGTTCTTAAAATCGGTTCCCTTATTACATAGCGGTAGAGAAAGATTATATGTACATTATAATTGTTAGCTTACGCACGCCGTGTCTCTTCCGGAGCATTAGTACATTAATTAGATGACCAATGTACACACAACTTCTGTTCCACTCCCTCCCGTTTGTACTTTTCTCTTTCACAATTTCATGCAATCTTATATCACTTACGCTTCGCTTCCGCTTGCTTCACAGTTATCGATCTCTTTATACGAAGCCGACAATGTACTCTATATTAGTCAGACAGCCAGACCGTCTATCAAACTTGAATTGTATTGAACTTAAACTATGTCTCTTCATGTGTAAAAATACATATTTTTTAGGATTAAAAATATATCAAAATTTATAGGAAGGAAATATTCTGTACAAAGCAATTAAACATTTTAATTTGTAATTATGTTATCTATATGTAGATCTTTAAATAAAAAAATAAGTTCGGTCTAACAGGTATCGTCTAAAATGGCATTTGACTCGCACGGGTCAACTACTCGCCTCTAGATGGCGCTACACGGCAGCGGTTAACCAATGCCATTTAGCGCGCGGTGCGGCGGCGGTGACGTCACGCGCTCAGTAGGTCACTCCGATAGCGGGGCAACGACCGCGGCTAGCCGTTGACCTCCGCACGAGCTCGCTCGCGTCCTCACTCGTTACTACCGTCTCGCTCTAGCGCGCGCTTTTCCACTATACTGTTTGTACTCGCGACCGTTTTTATTTGTGTTCTGTTTTATTACATTTTAATTGATGCTTGTTTGTTTTTATTAAACAATATGTAATTATGCTGATGACTGCATTTTGTCGTTAGTGAACTTCAATTATATGTCCAAATCATTATAATGGATGTTGATAAATTAGGTCGTCATAACTGCGCGTGTACAGTCGGTTACATAAATAGGTGCGCAAGAGGCGCGGTGCTCACGGCTGAGCCGTCGTTCCCTGCGCTGCGCAAAAGAGAAAGTTCGCCTTCCGCGTCGCGCTTTCCGCCGCGAGAGTGAAATGCTGTCCCGTTCCCACTGACGTAACTATCTCTGTCATAGTATACGCAATATACTAACGGTTGAGTAAGCGGATTACATAAAGTAAATAAACATCATTTTATGTTTTTCTCTATTTTCAAATTAAATTTTATTGCCTTATTACAAGGACACAATAGTATGCTATTTTCTACAAAACAACAAAACTGTTTTCAAAGATTACCGCATACATACCTATGATATAATCTATGGCTCTTCAATTATGCTTAAGTTGGCGTTACTACCGCGCTGCGCGAGCGCAGTAGTTGTATCAGCACTTTCCATTTCAACGTGCTCTGTACTTGAGCTGATCGGCTCCCTATCAATCACATTGACTCACCGACCACACTACACTTTCGGGGAAAGGTTGTGAAAGTATCACTAATTGTGAGATAAGTCGAATGTTTTTGGTACATTGGCCTAGAAATTTGATTATGGTATCTGTCGCTGCTACCTATAGTACTGGCCTGGTATATGCTTTGTCAGAGTCAGAAGCTCTGTGTGAGATGACCATAATTTAGGCTGTGTGTATGTTTTAACACTACTTCTGTGCATGTATATGCATATGAGTAGTATTAAAACGTTTGCTACAGTAGACTACACAGATGACACATTCCAATAAAACATTCTAATTTTGAATTGGGACAAATATTTTATCTGTAAGTAGTTAGTTAGTTTCAACTGTTCTTTGTAAATATTGATAATTGTTGTTATTGTAAATAAATAAAAAAATTGAATGTACATAAATGTATATTTAAGCTTATTTTCTACTATTTATGATCTGTGGTGTTTGGTGGACTTGAAGTTGCGACATAAGAAAGTCGTTTGTATATCTATTTACCTATTATTTTACATTAATTCTGTTCCTGAAATGCGACTCGTGAATTTAAAAACATATGTTAATTGGTTATAGATGGCATGCTACAAAAGTCTATTGCTATTTAATCATTTAAATTGAAGCAACTGTACTTGGAAAGATATGGACATTCAATATTGAATACGAGCATTTATCAGATCCAATCTCGCAAATAACATCAATTCAATACCAATTTCCCAGAGATAGCTCATTCGCTACGAAATGAAGATGAAATATTTCACAACTAGCTGTGCCCCGCGGCGTTACCCGCGTGATATTTAATTTAATTTCATTGGCAGATATAATAGATTATATGTTGTAGGTAATCCAGATTTAGACAGTGTCATCCACGACGACGCGCCCCACTACACTATCTTTCTTACAGTTTATAGTGTAAGTGTGCAACCTTCCACTAATGTTTGAGTATTATTATTAAGAGATGTAGGGATAACGGGTTTCCCGTTCGAATTCGGAGCTGCCCGACTGGGGCAGGACCTCCACCTTACAGAAGTCCGTAGCCAAATAACACAATTTTTTGTGTTGTTTCTACACGGTGAATAAGGTTTCCAGTAATGAGCTCCTTGGGGAGGGGGGAGGATTGTTACATTGTGTTGGAAGCAGAGGGATTAAACCCATTATGCTGCCAGCGAACACACTATAACTCTTCGAACACAGAGTGGCAACGCGCAAGTGATACTTTAGTATCGTGAGCGTAAATAGGCTACGGTAACTGTTTCCCATCAGGTGGGCCGTATGCTTGTTTGCCACTCTTGTTGTATAAAAAAAATTATTATCGGTACACACTTTACCAATCACGTACACTTCAGTTAGTAGCCTCGGGTCATTCTCCTCGCATCGCGCGACCCCCTCGACTAGAAATTGATGGGGCGCGTCTTCGTGGAAAACATTTTTTTTATACCACTTGGGTGGCAAACAAGCTTGCGGCCCGCCTGATGGTAAGCGGTTACCGCCGCTTAGGACGCTTGCAACACCAGGGGTATCACTGGCGCGTTGCCAACCCTTATGTAAAAATCTATCTTTGTGCCAAATTTTTATCCAAAACCGATGAGCCGTTCTGGGGTGGTTGGATCACGATACATCCCCGCGAACTTTCCCATTTATAATACCTATAAGTGGGATATCCCAATGTAACGCTTCCATAAGTGAGCACTAACGATATAATATTGTTACGTATAGTGACTGGAACATACTAGACATTGCTTCCGAGTAGCTCACTTTCACATTTTAATTAGTAGGTAGGTAGTTTAATATGCAATAGCTTATGTCTAGTTAAGTCTTAGGATTGATGTGACGATATTTTAAACGCTATCTGCTAACACGAAACCTAAGTTACGGTAAATTAACCAGCGCCTTAATTATGATTTAACATTGATTTAGTGGTCAGTGTGTCTGGGAAAACTAGAGGTCGCGAGCGATTCTTGCTCGGTAAGTGCATATACGCGATGGACGGGTATATGTATCTTAGCAATGGATTCCTGTGTATTTAAGTATATATCTATCTATATCAATATGTAAATCGTCTGTTTACCATACTAGGGTCAGCTCCCAAGTTTGCGAATCAGGAGTGCACAAAGCTGAGGTCCGAACCCTGCAGGGGGTGCCTTTAGCTGTGTTTGCTTAGCTCATAAGAAGTGCTTGGCTCGAGGTCCTTTGGTCTCGCCAGTATTCGGTGAATTTTTTTAAAAACTACCTGTCTAAGTGTAAAGTTGCTTCTTCAGTGTATATAAATAAGGTACTTAATGTCCGTCCGTTTGGTCTAGTGGTAAGAGCTCCTGACTGCGAAATTTGAGGTTGCGGGTTCGAATCCCGCTGAGGGCAGATATTTGTGTGATGACGAGTATATGTACCTTAGTCCTTAGTAGTAGTTGTATTTCCTATGTATTTATGTATATATCTATCTATATGAGTAACAATTTCGTTGTCTAGTTACCATAACACAAGCTTTGCTTAATTTGGGTATAGGTATTTTGAGTGCAATTGTAAAAAAAAACTTATTACATCAAAGAGCGCAGTATAATGTGCGCACGCGGTGAAAATAATTTTCAAACATAGCGTGCGACCTACTTACGCTACGATAACGCAGGATGTCATAGTTTCCCTACCGCCAGTACATGCACTATTCACCGCACTTAAACTATGCAACTGGGAACAAAAGGCTAAAATGGAAAGTGCACGTTAAAATGCACTGAGCCGTAGTGGACTGCAGAATCAGCATTGCCAGTTCAACTCCCGGTACCAAAGAGTTTGTGTACACTTAAATACTGTGATTGGTCACATCACGAGCTTTGCGGTGAAAATAACATGGCTATGTTATTTACATACTATTTAGAATAATTTCAGACATCTAAAGGTCGTGCTTGAAAGAAGACTTAAGACGCCGCTTGTCACGCATAAATTTTACTACCTTCTTCGAAAAGGGCATTATAACAACCTGGCCTATGCCTTTAAAGAAACTTCTTAGGAGACGTGAAGAAAGAAAAGAACTGCGTATACAATAACGTTAACAATATACCTATTACCTACTCAAATCTATATTTACCTTAAAACAATATTTTTTTCAATATGATGATTCTCTGACGACGATCTTTTCACGACGTAAGTTTATTTTTGATGTTAATTTAAATAGCTATTTACAAACAAAACTTGTTCTTTCACAGTAACAAAAAAACAATAAAAAAGTCTGTATTCGTAATTTAAATTGCGAAATGAAACCAATGATCATACACTTTCATTCTTTTTAAAGAGCCTTGGTGGTCGAGTGGTGCACAAAGAGCTGCAAGCTCGAATTCCGACTGTACCATTGAGTTTTTCTGAACTTAAGTATTGTGATTAGTCACACTATGAAATTTACAGTGAAGGAAAACATCGAGAGGAAACCTGCATACGTTTGAGAAGAAATTCAAAAGCGTATGTTTAGTCGTTCTTGAATAACGGCGACGGACTCGCCATCTGTCAATATATCTCTGGCGGAAAGTGGGTGTGTGGGCACTACCAATACACCTCTGCCTACCCCTTCGGAGACCCTTGGGGGATGGCGTGAGGATGTATATTCATTCTTTTAACGTATCAGTGAATTTTGTTATCCGAACTTCCAGGATTCTAATCGAATTTGCAACGACTGGTAACTAGGTTACATGTATCGTAAATCATAATAATATTAACAGACCTACACATACTTGCACTATCATTATTATTAAATCATACATGTATCTATTTGAATTTAGAACTAGGAGTAAGTAGATTTTAAATTAATTCGATTTTAAAAAAGATGAGGTATTTTTCTGGTAATTTTTCTGTGAATAATCCTCTTTCTGGTACGAATATTTTTTTACTTATAATGTATACATAACTTGGATACTAGTATTTTTTTGCATGTTCTTTAATTTTTTCACTTTCATTTAATATTTTATAAAATAATTGCCTAGGCGAACTGCTTGATTCCCATCAATAATTATTTTTTTATCTTTCACCTTCTTTGAATAGAATATCCATACAAAATTGCTTTAATAAAACGTTTTTATTTCCAACATTATACTTGATTTACAGACTCGTTTTGCAAAACTATTTTAAATCAAGTTAATTTATCCTTATAAGTGATTCCTGTATCATTTAAGGAAAAGTACGATAATAACATAGAATATTCTAGAACCAGTTCCAATCTAGTTCTCGGAACTATAATCCAATATACATATATCTTATTTGATTCTAGTTATGGAGGAATCTGGCTAATCATAAATACAATGTTTTTTATTTGAATCTTGCGTTGAACAAACCAGGTCCGAGACTCATAAATTTACTAATAATAAATACCAATACAATTTAGTGTTCTTTATTCGAAACTTTTGTTGAAGAGATCAGACTATGAAGGAATTATTCTTTTTAACCACAGACTGTACGAAATGGATCATAATTTAAATTTACTTTTTCATAGTCAAATATAACAATGTTTTAGTCCATGCAAAGAGCCTACAAGGAAAACTGCGGCGCGTAAATGGTGTAGTCAGGTACGTCATTAGGATGCCTAAGCTACGTAATATAACTGACCTACATGCCAGGCCGATGTACCCTAGGACTCCACTAACTGGATTACTAGTGGTGCATTCACTGACGTAACGGAGTCATTCCCTGCTGTGCTCAGGAAAAAACGACCTTGTGTTTAATGTGGCATTATTGAATTTATATAAATAAATTTAAATAATTGAAGCCGTGGTGGCCGAGTGGTTCGAGCAGTTGCCTGCGACGCAAAGGTCGCAAGTTCGAATCCTGACTGTACCAATGAGTTTTTTCTGAACTTAAGTACAGTGATTTGTCACACCACGAGCTTTACGGTGAAGGAAAACATCGAGAGGAAACCTGCATACGTCTGAGAAGAAATTCAAAGGCGTATGTATAGTCGTGCTTGAGTAACGGCGATGGACTCGCCATCTGTCACGTTGGCACCTAATATACCTCTGGCGGAAAGTGGGTGTGTGGGTATTACCTATACACCTCTGCCTACCCCTTCGGGGACCCTTGTGGGAAGGCGTGAGGATATATAATTATTTTATTATATTATTATTTATTATTATATAAATAAATGTAATTTAGCGTTTTCAGGCAATAAGGAGAGTATTTTAATGCTAAATTGAAAGATTAAAGCGTAGCATAGGTACACATAGCGTAGTGTACTTTAAATGCAGAATGTCCTTTTTAACGCTGGTAGGCGTACAGAAATTTGATAATACTTCCATTTATACAATTTATTGATATGTTTACTTTGACTCACTCGTTTTATGTTCTGAATATGTTTAAAATTTTATAAAATCAACAATTTTTTGTCATCTTCCAACGTAACATTAACAGCGTATATCTCTTATGCTTTAAATTTTATGCTTTTTTTATACGTTTAAATAAAAAGTAAAATAATTATTATAATTAATTCCCAGCGCTTTCATTTTGAGATAAAAATACAGTTTAGCCAACCATAATGACATTATCTATTCAAGCTATCCTTCCTATAAATATTTGATCAAGATGCATGATAACGTTTGAAAAAGGGAAATCTAGGTAAATAGATACCCAAATTAACCCTGGCAAATCGTAAGAACAAGTCAAATTTGATTTTAAGGGCGCACATCTTCCCTATCTTGCACACAGTGATTGGAACCTAGAAGAAAAGTTGCTACGCGGACAAATCTGGAAGGAGGCTAACACGAAAAGAAACAAAAGAATTATATTAATTTACCTTGATTCAAGAGTATGTAGACCTTCAAACACACGTACTCCTCCATCTTGAGCTGGATCCGGCGAAACACGCAGGTAATCTGCGTCATCTTCTCGACGACCAAGCCGACGTCCAACCTCAGCTGTTCCAGCGTGATCGGCCGGCCCATCAGTGACGTCAGACAGTTTTGCAGAGTTCGCAAATTTGCGTTAACCTGGGAAACAAAACTTAGTTTTAGATTTTAGTATAAAGCTACTAGGTACTGTATAGAGCTTGTAGAGTTCTTTAAAACGTCATAGTGCTGACAGTAGAACGTGCGAGCAGAAGCTCCCATATCCCAAGCTAGGCAAGAACAAAAGACGATTGCGATCTAGTCTAGATTCATTTCCATTAGGCGGATCATCAGGCAACTTACATAAAGAATATTTATTATCTTATTCATCCTATATACACTTTGTGATCGATAGATCTTCATCTATTTTTATACAGTATTTAAAAACTGCTAAAATAATGTTACATTTATTGGAGAGTGGAAACTTAATCTCATTACATAGTTATGTTTCAGAATCGTGTTCCTATTTACATAATGCATGCATGTAAGCAATAAAAGGAAATGCTCTAGACAATGAAACATACTCTCTATGTAATTACAAGCCGCTGCTATTATATTACCGCATAGCCAAGTTATATTTACGTAATCCTTGCAACTCTAAGGCCGCGGTCGATGCCTAAGGATAGCGATAGTTAAGACTATGGTTTTAGCATACTCAGTAGAAATACGAAAAGAGGTTTATCTACTATAGATATATGTATATAACTGTCAGATAAAAGTGTCAAATATGTCAGTTTTTATAAGAAGAAAGAAGTCTTGTCTTTTGGCAGATACTAAAGTATGGATTCTCATTTTCAGCTTTAGCCAATGATTCTGTTGGATCATAACGTTATTAAATAATTTTATAATTACACCAAAAATCATTAAGGCAATAACTGTGTTCATGCATGTACTATGTGCAATTCCTCTTTTTGTATTTACATATATCTAGCTAGAGTCCGAGTACAATTTTAGTATCTACAGAAAATTATTACATATCAATTTCTATGCGTGCGATAAGCTCACAGTAGAAACGCTTGCTGTTTGTTGTTTTGCATTATTCTACTATTCTAATATAGACGGTTATGCGAGTGTGCAAGCGTCCGACTGCAGCTAGTTCTCTGTCGGCGACTTTCTACCGGGTTGCGCAAGCGCCGGTGCATATCACGTAACTGCACTCTAGCGCATGTGGCGGAAGTGTTTGGAGCTAAGCGACCTGAGCGTTCACGAATACCAGATCTAGGGCTTATTAACGAGTGCTGTGGAAAAGTTTATAATTGCGACGTAAAATTTCCAAATCGTTATTAAATTGGTTGGTTTTAAAGGCTTACCTCTTGCATAAAGTCGTGCTCATGATCGGACGAGGCTGGCGCATGCGCGTGCTTGCCGTGCATTGCCTGGTACGCCGCCGTCGTCAGGACTGAGATCTCGTGCCATTTCTCCATCAGAAGCTTCGAATGTATTTCCATGGGTATCTCCATGATGAAAGGCAGTTTTTTCGTCCACGCGACCATTTTGTGTACGATGGAGTCTCCGATCTTGCACAGCTTATCTCCTATTTCCGATGTATCATGAAGAAGGTCGGGTAAATGTCGCACAGTTGCTATGTCTTCCATTGCATCACAGTCTATCAGAGCTCGGATCATATGTAATGCCCTTTCTAAAGGAACAGCTCGATCTCTTGACGACGAAACAGCGCTTTCTAATCGCGCCCTTAAATGTAGCACCTAGAAGGAGAAGGCGAATGAAAGACAGATCGAGGTTTTTGCTTTACGGTGGAAGAGAGTTTAAAAAGCAAACTATCTATGCTGCACAATTTTATCCTCGTTAAATTCATTCATTCGTTAAAATAAAATTTGACATATGTATATATGTAAAATAAAAGTAGCCTAATTAACTTCTTATAAATTTTAGCGATCTGCCAGGGAAATGGCCGTTAAAATCAGTACAGTATCAGATTTTGAAATTGATTAGAATAAACCGACAGACGTACATAGAAATATAAATTGGGGATTTTGACATCAGTACTGTGTATCCTTTCAACAAGTTTTTGGAATAAAATTATTATTTAAATATTATGCACTGACATTGCAGTTTTATTTATTGGTATAGATAAATTTACCTCGCTAGGATTGGTCAGCGCAGTCTTAAGTATGGTGCCGTTGAAGTGCGGTGGTAGTGGCGGCAATGGTTCCTTGGGCTTCTCAGGTGGCGACGCTCGACTTGTCGTCGTCGCCGCCTTATTAGCCTTCTTGTGCTTCTTGTATTTCACTTTGTACAAGTTGTAGACGGCTCCACTATTCCTTCCGCCTGGCATTCGGTCTTCTCTAACGGCTAGGTGATAAAAAAAATCAAGTGAAATAATGTAAAAACAAATAACGTGTCGTGGTTATAGATAAAACGTACCTTGTAAAACCATTCCCTGCTCGATGCATTTCTTGAACCTGCAGTACTGGCATCTATTCCTTTGTGCTTTTGTGATTTCACAGCCCCCATCAGCAACACATGTGTATACACGTCGATTCTGCACAGTCCGTTTAAAAAAGCCCTTGCAACCCTCACATGTAATAATACCATAATGCAGTCCTGTCGCTTTGTCTTCACATATCATACAGATCATCGGTTGTTCATCTTCATCTCGTTCAGCTTCAGGGGCGTAAGCGCGAAGCTCTGGTCGTGGGAGCGACAATGAGCTGGCTCCAGCGACGGGAGAGGTGCCTGCCACGCTTCCGGCTGCTGCACTTAAGTTCAGTGCATGTAATTGTTGATGAGCAGGCAATTGGGACACATCCCCTGCCCACAAGAGCTCCATGTTTAACGGTGGACCCCGAGGTCGTCTTAGTTCTCCTAAATTGAGCAGCAACCGTGCGGCAGATTCTTCACTGCAAGAGGCTGGGTCGGGTGTAGGGGGTGCTGGTGTATGAGACGCGCTGGCTGCAGGTTCACCACCTGATGATGGCGCCGGGAGCGTCCAGAACATCGTCCTCACGCCTCCAGATTCACCCATAATAACGGCGGGCGCGCCTCGCCATTGCGTGGATCCTCGAGCTCCGGGTTTAGGGTCATGAGGTTGCGGTGGGAAATGTCCGCCTATAAGCTCCGGCTTTACGCCGTTGATACAGGCAGCGGGGGGCCAAGGGCCTGGGGAGAGCGATGAATGCGAGCTGGGTGGCGGCGGCGCAATGGCACGTGGTCGATACGGTTGCGGCGGCTCCTGCTGCATACCCTCCAACTTCACGGAGGAGAGCTGAGAAGCTTGATTCACGTCATGCTTCGGTGCAGAGCTCTCTAGCTTTACAGCTCCTTCGAACTTGATGACGGAGTAAGGCGGCGCGGAGCGGATGACGGTGGGATGGCAAGCTGGCGAAGGCGTGGGGGAGCCGCCACCGTCGAACACGGGCGGCGGGTGTGGCGGCGTGCTGCACCCGGCCTCGGCCATGCGCGGTGAAGGCGGGCCTGGGTCCGGCGACGACGTGCTCGTATCGGCGGCCGACTCGCCTGTGGACATTCAGATTGCGGTGAATAAAAGCGATACACGACTTCTTGTCTGTGCATCAAAGAAAAAGAGCACCTTAGACTTTTCAGAAGCGACAAATAGAAACTAGGTGAAATGTCAACGACCGCACGACGTGATCGTAGATGGAACGCGCGGGGCGCGACGCAGGGACGCGACACTGCACTTCCCGACGCCGCGCCGCCAACTAGATTAGCCGGTTGCGTCACGATATGAGCGTTGTCCAGGCACGGGCCATTTACAAAATGTATCTATTGTATTTTAGGATGAAATACACAAGACACTACCGCCTCGTAAAGGACCTCATAAAATTATTAATTATAGAAAGTATCTAACGAAGGCAGCGTTCGATTGGAGAGTACGGGTTGAGATGTGGCTCGATCTGCGCGGTGAAAGTGAAAGCAGCGCGCGCGCAGATGCGGCGCCCGGAAGCGTTGCGCCTGCACCGAACCGACACAAAGGGCTCCGCGTAATAACTACGTTTATCTCCATTTATTTATACCGTTTATTCATACATTTGCACGGTTGTATACGTTAATTAAACATGAACATTATGATCAGTCTAATAATATACGACATCCTTTGATGTATGATAAAACGTACCAACTTGCATTCATGAGTATGTATAACAATATATAAAAAAACGATAATATTGGTTAGCTAAGTTATCTGTAAATTATCTGTTATATTGAAATTTACTGAATCTATATTTTATATAATTAAACTTATAAATGTTCACAAAAGCACACAAAGTATTCGATTCTATAATTAAGTAAGAATACAATCACATCTACGAGTAGATCCGGGATCTAAATAAGTCTACACAGTTGGCAAATCACACCCTATTCCAGTTAAAACAGAAACTTTACCGACTTTTTATTACTAAATCCATAGGCGTAGTCTCTTTACCCTCACACGTGACTCCGCTTACATCGCAAACACAGTCTACAGTCCAGTGACTAGCAGAAATTATTAGCTTATTTCAATCACATAATTGTCCACAAACATTTAATTGCCAATTCGCAATTTGCGTAACTGATTAAGTGTAATGATAAGTTCTTTTTTGGAATAATTTGGGAATGAACGGCATTTGGAACCGGCGTTCGAAAAGCGAGGCGCGCGGGCGCAAATTTTTGCGCAGTTTTGTTTACACGAGGAAAAGTAGCGAAGAAAGTTTTCCAGTGTCGGCGGCGCGACGGCGGGCGGCAGGCGCGCGCAGTGAGCCCGACCTACCGCACGAGCGGCGGCGCTCCCCCGCCTTCCCGGTCCCTCCCTCCAGCGCTATTAGGTCACTCAGGCGGGCGTGCGTGCGAACTGCAACCGCACAATGACTAGTGCACCGCTCTCGCTTCGAGGACGATCTCTATTTCACTCCGCGTCCTTTGCCACATCAATGGTGGGGACCGATCTTTCTAGCCGCATGATGCAATGCAATGCCCGCCTGCGGAGGTGCTTTGTAACAACTGCGCCTAGACAAATGTCCCATTTTGATTTGCCAGTCGCCACTCTAGTATATCTATTTATTAGCGCGGTTATATAAACTGCGTTTGGCGACATTATTGGCATGTCTTAACATTCGCACTGGGCTCTATGATCTAGACCCTCAGTCTAATATACTTTTAATTTGTACAAGGAAAAGCTTTGGTAGTTATGAATGAGGCAAGATTGTCATTGCAATACCCGAACGTGCTAGACAGACAAGAATAAAGCGTGTTACGCAACACGCTCTTTTATTTCAGGGCGGATGATCGCGACGGATTATTCGATCGGTGCAAGCCCGAAGGTCGGTCGCGGTCACCGACACAGCAAAGTAGGTCACACCCCTACCACCGTCCGCCCGCCACGTGTCGCTGCGCCCGGCGCCGCGGCCGCCCGCCCCGAGACGCGCCCAACATTCATCTATTTCGGGAAAACTCATAATTGTTGTCTCCCCGTCGGATACGTTTTCCATCAACAAATAGATATGGTACTGGATTTTCCCAATTACATAACCATCAATTGAACATTGTTGTGTTCTGGTTTGCCAGACATTGTAGTCTGTAAACCTACGGTAGCCTGTGAATCTACCAGTAAGCTTGGTTGTTGTCCTGCTAAGCCCTTTCTAGAACAGTTCTAGTAACTAAAATATTAACTCAATCAAAAAGTTTGCCACAGAGCTAGTAGATGTAAATGTTTTTCACGATACGGTTGTGACAATTAACCAACTGATTTGTAGGTATAAGAAATTCCTGATTGTTGTGTGATGAGCAGTAGTATTTGTATCTTATCTTGGATATCCTATGTATTCAAGTATTTAAAATTGTAAATATGTATCAATAAACAGTTTCTAGGTTTTACGTTTGGAGCTATTTTTTTCAAGAATGGAGTTGTGACCATAAAAGCTTAATAATACCTTAATAAAAAAAAAAATTGTTATGTTGCCGAGACCTTCAATTGCCAATGCAGTGTTTATTGCGACGATGCATTTGCGAATACATTCGATATCTTGGAATAACGTAATCTTGGTTCGGTTGGGGAGAGGTTTGTTCACACAATGCTCTTATTTGAATGATTGACTATATGGTTCGAGCACGTGCCAGGGGCGCGTCATATGACGTGGGGGGCATGACAGCACGCGACACACCCCTGCGACGCGACTCGGTAAACCACACAAAGCCGTTATCAAGATTTGTACGCGAATATGTGAATGATATTGTTTACTTTGGACAATATTTGCGCCTATCTAATTTATATGCAAAATGTATGCTAACAGTAAATATAACAGGTAGTGAAGCTTTAACATTCTCATGTTGGTACATGTGTTCCGCTTTTGTTTTCAGTATCACAATGTAAGTTTTATAAAGGTTCATTCATGTTCGCAAGCGCCCCAAGCAAAGTTACGTTGTATGGCAGTGAACATCTTTCTCTCATGATTTATTCATGAGGCCACAATAGCAATAATTACGGCACTGGCGTTTATTGCTTTCACCTCTCCGTTTATGTAAACTTTCTTTATCTGTGACTTCACATGAACCGTCACTGTTACGTAACAAGAGCACATTTGAACGAATGAACGAATGAATGAACTTTGATAACTATCATTACTAGTACTCTTTGTCCAATTTAATGATACGACAAATTATCATATTCAAAAAAAGAATATATTCAAAATTAGAAGTTGCTATATTTGTGATATGTGAAATAAATTTAAGAAAAATACAACCATTATTTGTAATTCACCTTTCAAATCGAACAACCGTTACGTTTGAGACATGACAGCGACATTGCCGCTGTAAGAGGCGTCGCACAGATCTGGTTTTGGGAGATATTTTTGTATGAATGCAAGTGAAAGTTACGCCATTTCTCGGACCAGTTGGCGTTCTCACGCTTTATTATGCTAAGCCGCGGATATTATTCAACCAGTCACTACGATTATCGAACTTGTAACGCCATTGCGCAACGGTAAAATAGATTTTCACGTCATCAAAACATCGATACAATTTGAATGTGGGGTCACTGTGGAAGGATGATCTCAACACGTAATTAAAATGTGAACCTGAACTTGAGTAGTGCGCTGCTTGGGACACAGAACCTGATGTGTTGAGTTGCTTTATTGACAGCGTGCTGCATACTAATTTGTTTCCTTATTTACCTTTGTCCATTCGACTTAATGTTTCTAGTCTTATAACTGGCGCCTGTGTGTTTAGTAAAAATTTAAATACTATCATATGCAAAAATTCAAAGGCGTATGTATAGTCGTGCTGGAGTAACGGCGATGGACTCGCCATCTGTCACGTTGGCACCTAATATACCTCTGGTGGAAAGTGGGTGTGTGGGTATTACCTATACACCTCTGCCTACTCCTTCGCGGACCCTTGTGGGAAGGCGTGAGGATATTATTATTATTATTATATGCAAATACATATATCAAATGTCAAACTTCCCCTTACATTTAAATTTGGTCTCCGTAATAATTGGATCAATGATTTTCTATGGCACTGTACCGCGGGATGATGTTTCTTAACAACTGTACATATCAAATCAATAAAAAATTATATAAGTTATTATTTCGCTATTGCACTCTTAACAATAGGGCATGTCCACAAAGCAGATTCATTTAATATATCTCTAGCATTGTATATACGTTTAAACATATTTGTTGTATATATAGAATAATTCAAATAGTTTTAGAATAGTTACTTTAAACTCATAGCTAGTTGAAACACGTACCAAAGAAAATTAAATTGCCACTGAGTTCCAGTCAAAAGTGATAGCGACTCGTGAGCTGTATCACAAGTAGATCCTCGCGTGAATAGCAACTAGGGTTTGACCTTTGTACTACTGTGCTGCACTGAACACTGGCACTATTTATTTACTAAGGAGGTTAAAGAGAATTACTGTGTTTAAAAGTCTCAGTTCCATTTTTGTCGTCTTTAAGTTTAAGTTATATCTTCAAACCTTCTTATAATATTTTCAATCTCATTTTCAAATATTCTATATATTTTCTTTTGTATTGTGTATATGCTGTATAATTTTTAACTATTTAGAGTAATTGGCCACTGGCCGTTCTAATGTGTATTTAAAAAAAAAAAAAAAATAAAAAAAAAAATAATAAGTGACCAAAAATGCAAGCATCGGTACAATACCCTGTTTTCGTTGGAGATATATTATACGGCCAACGTAACACATGTCGAGACTGTCGCTGTCATACATCGATGACTGAATTTCTTCCCATTCGTATGGAGGTTCCCTTACGATGTTAGTCGCCTTTACGGCTCGCGGTGCAATAACTTACTGGACTACTTATTACTTACTTTACTAGAATAGTTTATTGGTACTATATATTATTCAAAAGTATACATTGCGACAGTACACTGTACTGTCTGCAGCGAGAGAAGCAAAGGAAAGAAAACATTGAGACGATTTAGTATGGAAGAAATATATAATATATATAATATATCCTCACGCCTTCCCACAAGGGTCCCCGAAGGGGTAGGCAGAGGTGTATAGGTAATACCCACACACCCACTTTCCGCCAGAGGTATATTAGGTGCCAACGTGACAGATGGCGAGTCCATCGCCGTTACTTCAGCACAACTATACATACGCCTTTGAATTTCTTCTCAGACGTATGCAGGTTTCCTCTCGATGTTTTCCTTCGCCGTAAAGCTCGTGGTATGACTAATCACTGTACTTAAGTTCAGAAAAAACTCATTGGTACAGTCGGGATTCGAACTTGCGACCTTTGCGTCGCAGGCAACTGCTCGAACCACTCGGCCACCACGGCTTTATACGGTTTTATATGAAAGAAATAATGAGATATTAACACAAAATGGGCTAAATAATTACTTATACGTCATAACTTCATTCTTTTATCTTACTTAACTTTCGTCAACGTCTGAAAAATTACGTAGGTACACTTCGTTATTTACAAATAAAATTATTGCTAACGAAGCTAGATAGAATGAGATATAAATAAAGGTTAATGAACTTACCATCGCTACTACATCGAGAGTCAACTTTCCGCCTCTTCAGTTTGAGGTCTTGGAACAGACTCATGTTGTCGAGGTCACACGGGCCGCGGCTGAGTGTCATTATTCCTGTGGACAATCGAAAATAAATATAAGCAAGGTAGGATAGCCAGAACAATACTTAATTTGCTGAGGAGGGAACACAGTTTCGGTGAACATGGGTATGTATGAAGACACTGATGAATGTAGATGAAGAGAAAGAGGTCCGTTAGTATAGAGAGAACTGGCAGTTTACTTCCTTCTAAAACTATCAGTGCTTTCCTACCTATATGATAAATGCAAAAGGTTGTGAGGAAGGTATTAGATGAAATATTGGTTCAGATGTAGATTATTAAAGAAATCTACCAATGAAATAAATAATAATATATATCCTCACGCCTTCCCACAAGGGTCCCCGAAGGGATAGGCAGAGGTGTATAGGTAATACCCACACACCCACTTTCCGCCAGAGGTATATTAGGTGCCAACGTGACAGATGGCGAGTCCATCGCCGTTACTCAAGCACGACTATACATACGCCTTTGAATTTCTCCTAAGACGTATGTAGGTTTCCTCTCGATGTTTCAGCCCAGAAACAACCATAATGTACTTATAATATTTTATTACGTTTGTACCTCATTGTAAATGAACATGTATGTTTTTTATGAGAATAAATTCTTTAAACCTATTTTTTCCCTCACCGTAAAGCTCGTGGTGTGACTAATCACTGTACTTAAGTTAAGAAAAATGAAATAAAGTTACTAATAATTAGGTAAAAATAAGTAACCTACGATAATTTATTGCTATCTCTGGTTTATTCGCGTAGAAGGATTCTGAAGGATACCGATACATGATTGTTTTGAAATTGTAATAAAAAATTCAAACGTTTCAATGTCAGTGCTACACATGGCGACGTGTGATTGACTGTAGCACTACCATGCGTCACGACCATTATTTATTTCCTCTTCACGCAACTTTTCATATCACGTATTCAGAATTCCATGGCATCTAGTGACGTATTCTGAGCAATTCAGGTGCCATTATATTAATGCAAGTTAAAGTTTGTAGCAAATATTCACGTAAATCGGTTACGTATTGCTGTTTTTTTATTTGTTTATGTAAATATTTACGTCACATGTAAGTTTTAACTATAAAATATACATAACATTGTAATAATTTTGTATAAAAGTTTAACTTCACCTCAGTGGAATCTGACCAAAGTAGGGATGTCACTATAAAAATGAATTAAATGTCACGGAAGAAAAATTCTATATACCTACTTTAAATATTTATTTGACGGATATATATGGCATCTACACCAATTGTTCGGTTTAACTGCAGAAAATAAGGTAAACACATTGTGTGAATACAAAACAGAACTAAACTTTTAGATACATAAGAAGATATAGCATAAATTGTATATGTATTTGTACGTTGGAAGTATGAACCCAGGTGTCCAGGGCCAAAAATAAAAAATCTTACGATATTCAGACGAAGAACCTGGTCATTCCTAATGATTGATTCATAATTATCCTTCCTTCTTGGTATATCACTCGATACATACTTGCTTATTATTATAACGATTATCTTAAATTGTCGGATCCCGTAATAGGCCCGGTCCTTAGAACCTTAGAGCTAATACGAACATCACGAATTCGTAAGAGTATTTGCTGCTATGAATGCGTGTAGCAACACACGGCGTGTTGACTCATATCACTGATTTACGTCTTGGTAGTATAGTGCTGTAATTCTGACGTAGTGTATGAAAAAATGCGCACAAATATTCATAGCTGAGTCGATTGATAAGAGATCGAGTCATTCGCACGTCACTTCACAGTTCCCTGATAAAGTGGTACGCCAAGGCATTTAAATGCTGTTTCAATCAGTTATTTTATTTAGATATTGTATTTAATATGTGTGAATGTAGACGAAGCGAAGAATGCAAGTCTAGAGAGAACTAGCTCTCTTCTCTCTCTCTGCCTACCCTATGAGAGACTATTTATTTAGATGAATCTTTTGGTATTAAAATGGTAAGCAAATATGAACATTGCTTTTGACTTCATTCTTTGTGGATGCACCCCGTATTTTCCATTTTATTATAGTAGCTAAGTTAAAGCGACTTATGATCTACTCTTACTAATAGCATGCCGCTCATGCTATTAGTCTCCGTGTGTAATTGGTACTAAAGTCGCCAACAAAATATGACATATTGACTTTCACAATTGTCAAACTCCAAAAAAACATGCGACTTTCGATATAAATGAAGTTTAAAACATTTACACTAAATATCTAGTTGGCATCAATTGTTTGGTGCGCGAACTTGAGTGCAACGTTCTTTCAATCTATTTCGTCAAAGATAAACGAACTCTAGCACCAAAATAGCGGAATGTCAAAGACCTTGATAACGCGAAATCGACTCAATAAAATAATTCGCACATTTGAGCGGAGGCGTCTCGTTCGTACGATTTCTTCATAACACGAGGTCATAGTTGTTTAACTTCCGCGACCATGACGCAGGAAACAGTATTTTTTATCATATTTAATAATATGTAGTTATGACAATGTTTGTTTGTATAAATTCGTTTCTCGTTGAATACCAAGTCCGTAAAAATACTCCTTTGTTTGGTAAAAATAGATTGTTTATTCTTAATATACGTACATTACTCCTATTTATGAATATAAAGAGTACTTATTTCAGAATATGTATTGGTTTTTCTCTTATTGACCTACGCTCCATCGATGTTGTTGTGCACACTGAATAAAATGTTACGCAGGACGTACGCGTATCTATATTTCCTACGCGTAATATCCTAGATATACAGTGCGACTGCAATGTACACAATTAAGGTACTAATGTCTGTATATTGGACTTGGTGTGCACAGACGGTCAATACGCAAGGGTCATTTCCGAGGCGGTCAAGTTAAAAAGGCCGTAACGCTTTTTACCTCAGTACCTTACCTTACCTTACCTTAGTACCTCATCAATCAAAGACTTTAAAACGAACGACGCAGTATTTTAATAACACTACGTTACAAGCATTCAACAATTACAAGTTATAATGGTATCGATTCACTTCAGAGGTACCGGGCCGCGCAGTCTTGAAGCAACATCACGCGGAAGCTACCTGCACCAGTGTCCTCGCCCAGGGTCGGTCACTCGACCCCACTATTTGGTGCTTTGTTTAATTGTTTACGATGGCTACGGACATTTCGTGTCCAATAACACGTACTTCAAAAGGAAGAATAAGATCGAGGCTAGATAGTACACTATCTTTGTATGTTTAATATTGAGTATTTGCTCGGAAGATTCAATATACGTATATAAATTAGGTAACTTAAATAACTAACCTAAGCTCTCTGGCGGAGCGTGAGTGTGTGGGTACTACGCAAAAAACCTCTGCCTACCCCTTCGGGGACCCTTGTAGGATAGCTTGTATAATATATAAAAAATACAAAATTTCCCCCCCACCCACTTTCCGCCAGAGATATATTAGGCGCCAACGTGACAGATGGCGAGTCCATCGCCGTTACTCAAGCACGACTATACATAAGCCTTTGAATTTCTTCTCAGACGTATGCAGGTTTCCTCTCGATGTTTTCCTTCACCGTAAAGCTCGTGGTGTGACTAATCACTGTACTTAAGTTCAGAAAAACTCATTGGTACAGTCGGGATTCGAACTTGCGACCTTTGCGTCGCAGGCAACTGCTCGAACCACTCGGCCACCACGGCTCTATTATATACAAAATTTCCAACCTGCAAGCAGGTATAGAGAGACTAATAAATGTGGACGGAGCGAAGGAAGTCTTAAGCCCCCTCTATACCCCCTCTATGGGAATCGGCGTGTTGAAATGTATCTATGTTATTTTGAACGTTATATTTTGTATATACATATGTATATTTTCAAGTTGGTGACAAGTATGTTTTTTTTTTATACAACAAGAGTGGCAAACAAGCATACAGCCCACCTGATGGGAATCGGTTACCGTAGCCTATTTACGCTCACGATACCGAAGTATCACTTGCGCGTTGCTACTCTGTGTTCGGAGAGTTATAGTGTGTTGGCAGCATAAGGTTTAATCCCTCTGCTTCCAACATAATGTAACAATCCCCCCCCATTATGTTATTTGGCTACGGACTTCTATAAGGTGGAGGTCCTGCCCCAGTCGGGCAGCTCCAAATTCGAATGGGAAACCCGTTATGCCCTACCTCTCTTAAAATGCTTCTACTTAAAGCACGTGGCTACATAAAACATGTTTTACCTTCATTCAGTACTACCAACCAAGGTTACAATTACCATTACTCTTACGGAGCCCATTATCAACACCATCTCTGTAATGACATTTAGTACACTTCAAGGGCCAACGGAAGTGACCTCTCTCATGGAGAGCCTGTCGTCGCAACAAACACGATGCAGTCGGCTTTACGACACGTGTCTATCAATCACTTGTAGAGTAGTTTACATCCTACTTATATTATAAATGTTACTCAATCATGCCAGAATGATAACGGAATTGAATTGAATTTGTCAAAAAGATAGACTAAGCTTAATTAACAGTGTTTTGTTCCAGACCAAACTGTAATTTTACCCAGTGAAGCCGTGGGGCACAACTAGTATAAAGTATTTTCAGAAAACTAAGCGATCTAGTAAATATTATGACATGTATTTGTGAAGTTCGGCAATTTTGTAATCTGATAATAGTTAACAGACAAGCGCGATGTAACGTAAGATTTTAACAAACTCAAAACTAGTGTCTAGTAACTTTGAGGAACCACAAAACATTTTTAAAGTTTCTTCTCTTTGTTTCGTAATAAATAAACTGTTTAAATGTAGAAAAAATTAAACATTTAAATAAAAATATCAACTCGAAATTCGAAGCTACGTTGTTCTCTACAAACTTCATAATAATAAACTATTGAGAAAATTTTACGCTATCATCGATATATTTTGGATATCACCTATTGTGTCCAAATTTACGTCTAGTCCGTAATGTAACTCGTAGATGTACTAACACCGATAATTCTTTGAATAATTTATTTATTTATTTAAATATTTATTTTCATATAGTACGATCTGTTAATGTTAGATGTAGTAACTAACCAGGTCAAAGCACAGACTCGTACACGGAAAAAATATTACTCGTATCAAGCTCCCGGTGCTTAAATCTGAATGTGGACGCACGGATTGGCTTTCGAAATACACGTATTTCGAAAACCAGCTAGAGAACATCCTGTTGAATATGATATAAAATATTTGTTTCGAGAAGTTTGTACTACAAAAGAATTTAGAATGCACCGGGCCTTGCCACTCAAATCAATCGCGAGGAGGCAAGGTTACATCAATGTTGTACTAGCTAATGGCCACGTTTCGTCACACTGGTTCTTCTAAGGCACTGATGGTGGATGTACTAGTTGATTATTCAATTATCGAATAATATCGAATTCTTGGCGTAAGTTGGACGTTATAACTGCTGTGGAATGATGTGCGAATGAATAATTCATAAAACTAATGTAAAGCGTGAAAATTTATTTGAATTATTCTACGTTACATTTGCAGAATTTAAAACTAATATTAGATCTTTATGTATCGCTACTGACTATCAATAAATATTTAAAAATAAAATTTGAATACATTGAATAATCGTATCTAATTATGACGTTAATACCAGGAAGGCATTAATATCACCAAAACATTCAGGAAGTCGCGAATCTCAGACATCTATCTAAAGTTTGGATTACTACAAAATAATACATCTTAACAACGATATATTTGCGATTTCTTGGCAGTGAAGCGTTTGGGTGAACATCTTCGTAGGCTGTATAGCGTATAGGAAGTATTTCGGTTCCGGTCACAATGTCAGTGCCGACTGCGAGGTCGGCTGCCCGACTCCACGCCAACGAACGCCGACCACTTTGTTTTGGTATTAATGTTTATTATTTAGGACGTGTTGTGATTTTTCTTTCCAGTGGAATATATTCTCCCATTATTGGAGGTGATCTGCGTAATGACTTTAAATACTACATTTTGATACTGAAATTACGATAACTTCATAAAAACACTATACTAGGGATATTGGAAATGTTCTCACACCGTCACACAAAGGCTCCAGTAGACTACACACACATTTCGTCTATTTAAGGTTCCATGTGTTTATGAACAAACGACGGTGAGTCTGTCGCCATCCGCTAGCTTCTTTCCTCAGATTTCAAATTATGCTCAGCTGAATTCAAGTTTCCCCTCGTTGTTTTCCTTCACCATAAAGCTCGCAATGTAACAAGTCAAGTGGAAGTAGGAAGTCTATAATTATCTCTCGAATTCTGTGAAATTTGTTTTATATTTAGCACTCAAGGGTGAGAACGTCAAGAGTGCTCGGCGAGCATGTATGAGGTGACTAATGAATGTGGATGAAAGGAAAGAGGTCTGAAAGTCTAGAGAGAACTGGTGGTCTGCTCTTTCTGCCTACTTCGTGAGAGGCTCAGTCTGATGATACATATATATATATATTTCGGTCTCCATTGCATTTGAACTTGCAAGATCCGTTATTAAGATCTTGCAGGTAGATATAGCGCCTAAATATATATCTCTGGCGGAAAGTTGGTGTGTGGGTACTACCTATAACACGTCTGCCTATCCCTTCGGGCACCATTATGGGAACGCGTGGATATATTACTATTATTATAAATATAATATAATTTCAACATGGTATGCGGTATTAAGTTTGTCGTAATATTTATATCCTCTGGCATATTTAAGCAGTTACCGCCGTCTTTGGATACTTTCAACACCTTATGCTTATGCGTTGCCGACGCTTCAGGAATATTTTCACACACTTTTTGGAGAACTACTGGTACTTAAGAAACTAAAGCCACTAGTTATGTATTTAAAAAACAAAGCATACCTACATGTAATGTGGTTAAGTAAAGTTGTGCTCTAACATGAATTTTGGCCTCTCTAGTGGCCTCTACGTCTGCGCCTTGACATTCAGCGCGTGCGCACAAAGCTAAACGTTCCATTTTTAAGCGCAATACTTCCGATCAACCACTTCCTATTATGATTAAATATACAACCACGATAATATACCTTAATGTGAGATACGTCAATACCTACTAGCGCTATTCTACTACTCTGAGAAGCGGTAGAGACATAAGCTTCCGTGTAACGTGGAATTTAGAATATTAATTAACAAGATATGGATGTCAATGACATAAGCTATGGACTGACAGTGCAGTCTTTGTCCGAATTCAAGTGTCTGTTATCGGGTTGCGAGATGAAAGGTTAGGCCGATAATAACATTATAAGAAACGATGATGCGAGTGCATTAAAAGTTAAAACAGGCATGCCAATGACCGTCAAATTGAGTTTTACTTTGAAAACTCAACGATTTCCTTCCCGCTTACTAAAATAAAAATATTTAACCTTTTGTATATACTCATTAAGTTTTTACCAGCCATGCATGTGTGTTTGTGGATTTTGTTAATAATTATACACTTTTAGTCATAAATACATTGTGGGAAAGCGTGAGGATATATTTATTTATTTATTTTTAGTCATAAACTTTTTCATTTACATACTTAAAAGTGTCGGCTGCCACTCGTCACGCGGATACTGGGCCAATGGGACATTAGCGTTAACTATTCAAACTAACGAACAATAGTGCTTTTTGACAGGCGAACCAGCGCGCCATTATAATATTGAACTCGGTCCTCCCACTACAATGCTTTGAAAGGAACCAGTGACATTCAGCACTTTTCGCTTTCACCACATTGGAAAGTGAGCGTAAAAAACGTATTTCGGCAACGGCCAAAATGGCGGCAGATCAACGACCCCAAGTCATAGACCATAGACAAAGGGCGGCCATATTGCGACGAAAGTAAAAGTTTGGCCGGCGTAGTCACGACTGCGATCCACGAGATGATTCGGAATGTCACGGCTACCTCGATGCCGCGCTCCTTTGTTTTGCAACCAATCAAAACAGCCATACTATAATTGTCATAAAGTATTTTGTATATGTGCCGTTTCCCATGATGTTGATGCGACGTCTGTAGGCTGCAGTTACTGTATCGAATTACATTCAGGCCTTGACAGCGTCATTATCTCTGAGCGCAATACATATACTCGTTGGATTCATTTACTAAGGAATTGCGTGTATTTGATTTTATATAAGTACATACATATCATAACGCCGTACATACATTTCACAGGGTTGGCAGAGATGTTAGAGCACCAGTTCTGTCCAGACTTACAGTCCTCTTTTGCTGCAGCCACATTCATCGGTCTCTATATATATATGCAAGTACCAAAGAGGATTTGCAGATATCTGTAGCGAAGTAAGTACTTATTACATGGTGCTTGATGAATTTAGATCAAGTACTGAATACTAAGCATGGTCATTTTATAGATCATTACGAGCGCTTATTTGTAAATATCTGCTAACAATATTCTACGGAACCAGTACCTGATTCTGCATTAAGCTATATTTAATCTAATTTTTTATTCAGTAGATCGTTTCAGTTTCAAAGAGTAACAGACACATTAACTCTGACAGAAACGCATTTAAAAGCATTATTTATAATAATCTTCATGTCTTATAATTCTTCATAATTTTGATGTCGGTCGAAGCAGCTTTTAATATTTCATAAAATTACAAAATAAATGTAATGTTTTTTTATTATACACCTCATTATTATTAGACTCAGGAAATCACTCTTCGCTGGAGTGAAGACACATGGAGGAAAGACACACCTGCGTGGTGTGTCTTTCACCGACTCATGCATGGCTACTCATAACTCCTTGAATTCCTTCTCCTTACAATATAAATACATATCATCACGCCGAGTTCCGCACGGAGTAGGCAAAGTGAGTAGAGCGCCAGCTCTCTACTCAGCCCTCCAGAACAATATGTTCCTTCATTTTAAAGCTTTTGGTGCAATAAACCTCTGTAATTAATTTCGGGAAAACTCTCTGGTTCAGACGATAGCATACTAATAATATAATACATAATAGCCACTGCTTATTGTGGTTTTATTATTTTTCTACTATGTTTATTTAATATTTTAAGTTTCTCAGAACTATAATTTTAGGCAACACAAGTAAGTTTATTAAATGAAACATATACAAATGTCGATCGCTTTAGTATTTATTGCCTTTTCTATCTTTCGTAGCTCATTGCGTAGCTGTTGTAGCACACCGCTACGGTTCGCCTACGCTCACTAGTATTTATTCTTGCTCATCTTTTTTAAAATATTTTTTATGAATAAATCTTATTAAATTACGGTTCATGATTTATAACTATATTTATATGTAATCTTTATTAATTGTTGCAATTTTTTTTTTTTTAATATTTTGAGAATATTTTTTTATTTTTTTACAATGATTTATAAGAAGAAATGTTGTATTTACCCATGGTGGAGGTCATGTTCTGCAGTTGCAGCGCGTGCGCGGAGGCGTCGAGCGCCTCTCCGGGCCCCAGCGTGGCGCCCTCCGACAGCTTGCTCAGCAAGAGCGCACGCACATCACACGAAGTACCACCTTGTCTCAAATCACCGATCACCTTTTTAATTTACGCCTCCGAAAATTTTTCGCCGCACCAACTCTCAGCATAGTATTCCAACGCAAGCACTAGACACGATCAGCATGTAGAGTCCGGCGCACTTCCTGCGGAACAAGCGCGGTCACGATTACCTTCTGAGCTGCGCGCTTTCCGAACCTCTAGATTCGGCAAAATCACGATAACGACTGCGCGCGAATGTCGTCATGTCGAAATTCGAAACACTTTCACCTAAATATTCCGCCTCCGTTTCGGCGGACGCGGGCGTCGCTCTCGGCGCGCACGCACACACCGCTGGCTCCGTCAGTGCTCAATTACGTACGCTGTAAAAATTGCGTCAGTGTTTTTCGTAGTCGACCTTACACTCAACGACCGTACAGCCGAAATATAGTTATCTCTGTCTGATACTCATTCACCGTTACGCGAGATGTTTTTTTGTTTCATTTTTTTTATCTGACTGTTTCATTCGAGGACACGCGTGTGAGTGTGCGGATTTCGATAGCGGGGTCGTTGAACTGCCGAAAAGGGATTCAGTATGGTTGGTTGTTGGTAATGTTTCAGTAGTCGGTAGGATATGTTATAGCGCGAGGCGATGCGCGGTGTCGCTTCGGCGCGCCTCGGAACTGGGTCAGCCGCACGCGCACGCGCTTCTCTTCATGACCGCGTAACGACCGTTCTACACATTACACGCATTACCTACATACGATTTACAATCACATTTGTAGTTGAAATTAATAAGACTCATAAAATTTTTTAGTTTCACAAATTGAATAAATCATCATAATCTTAAGGATTGCGTAATATTCATTAATAGCTACATAGTTCTTGAGAGAGAAGCCCGACTCAACTGACATTGTCATCGCGTCTGATTGCGACCGATGATGTGATTGCTCTACTATTGCTGATATCAACGTTACACCAAAAGTTTTATCATTCCGACTAATCATTACCAGGTAATTCCTCCGCCCGTTTTGTCTGAAAGGTTAGGCAGGCCGATGGCACACTTCGGTGTCGGCTTACATTAAAACAGAGTTCATTAGCTTCTGCTATTATTCATAAGTACATATCTAAATAACGCCCCTGAATCATTGTCCTCGAACAATGAGTACTGGATAAAAGTACCTAGGCTCAGTACTTTCACGTAAGTATCATTTGCATACAGTTCGTCTGACAAATCACGCTTTTGAGCTTGCTACATTGTATACATTTCTCTGAAGTACCTTCTAGTGTTATCGGTTGGACGGTTCGCCCATTTTTTTAATGTTATGTAAGGTCCGAGGCCTGAGATTTGTAAGTCTAGTGAGAACTAGCGCTCTACAGTACAGCATGGAGTTCTTCAAGGTGTGAAAAGATCTGCAGTGTCAGCAACGCGCGAGAGATACCCCCGGTACCCTACCTTTTTGGCGACTCACAGACTCGGCGTGACGATATGTAAGGTTTAAATAGCCCGTGGAAAAACCGTTTATTATTGTTATGTTATGTAAAATGTGCCAATTAGCAATGAAGGTGCGCGCGACGGCATGCGCGCGCGCAGTCAGGTAGCCCGGGGTATATTTAGCCAGGAACACCCGAAACTGGGTTAACTATTATACTGGGTATTCTTCTGAACAAAACACGGCCACTCAAGATATTGACGCAACGCGCTATGTATGGATGGCCTATCTGAATAATGGGTGAAAGCGAGCCTCGCCGCATAACCCCATTTTGGGAGCTGCGAAAACAGGAAGCGCATGCAATATTTGATATCTTGAGAATGTTTTTCTTGGAACACATTTGCTATTTGTTAAGACTTTCCGTTAGAGCAACATATTAGAAATTATGAGTGCGAATTGGAAGTTGAGCATGAATTTAGTTGGTATTTATTACGATACGAAAAAACTAGCCGTGCTAAACCTCATTGGCCGTGCTAGACAAATTAATATCTGAAGTAGAGAGTGGAGGGACGAACCCGTCAGAACCCCTTAGTGCAGAGCCGTGAAAAAAAAACTTGTCATATAAAGAAAATAAATAAGATGTTTTTGACAGAGTATATCTCGATAAGATGCTATAATTTGATTATCTATATCAGTCCTAAACTACAAGTGACGCGCCTAAAATGCTCAAATATTGACATAAGATATTCCTGAGAGATGTGACAGCGAGTTACCATAGATATTTGAGATAAACGGACCTTTGTATTCAGTTGTGCATAGACTAGTACACAAAACGTTGCGCAACAATTCACCGAATATAGAAAATCGGCGACAGTTCTCATCGTTTATCAGTTGACTATTGAGCCATATCGACTTTCATTGTGATGATAGTGGATTATTTTTCACACGCTCTGCCCAGACTAGGTGATCTAGTTGGAGTTGAACGACCTACCTTAAGCGGCAGTCGATAATCTTGCATAATCTGCCAATATATGTGTGTATTTTTTCCACCTTTCCAACAGTACAACTGGCTTTGTTCGATATCTTTGCTATAATAATCAATTATACTCGGAGATTGATGATTGCTATGCTGACAGATAAATATTGCGACTGGGGATTATGACCTGTTACTGAAATCAGAAATCTATAAATCTGTCTCTTCCGCCCTTAATTGCCGACGACAATAGAACCTAATGGCTCCGGCTCAGTACTTTTTTCTGGTATAAAACATATCCTGTATGAAATTTGGCAGTTATATATTATTAATTGTATATTTTATCTGTAAGTAGTTAGTTTCAACTGTTCTTTGTAAATATTATTAATTGTTGTTATTGTAAATAAAAATTGAATGTATTAATAATATATAAGTGCCAAATTTCATTTAATTCCGTTCAGCCGTTCTGGCATGATCAACAGTAATATCCTGACCAACTTTTATTATATTACTAGGATATTATAAGCAAGTAAGCATCACTTCTGACCGATAAGAGTGACGTGTTGTTTTTATGAACGATTTTCAGTGAACTTTGTCGCCGACGAGCTGGGTGACGATCAAAATTTTGACTAGTTTTACGATGAAATGTGAATGACTTCGTACATACGTGAACACCGACAAAGTGTTAATATTAATGAATCCACATTAAGACGATCTGGTTCCTCCCTAACAATCTTACTAATATTATAAATGTCAAAGCTTGTGAGGATGTTTGTTCTTTTTTCACGCAAAATCTACTGAATCGAATTGGATTAAATTTGGCACAACAATAGATCGTTAGCTGGATTAACACATTGGATAAGTTTTATTCCGGAAAAACCTTGCAAACAAAACAAATTTTACGCGGGTTGAACAGCGGGGCATATCTTAATATATATAAATTACGCGTCACGTTGTTTGTCCGCGATGGGCTCCTAAGCTACTGCACCGATTTCAATCAAATTTGCACACCGTGTGCAGTTTGATCCAACTTAAAAGATAGGATGGCTTACATCACAATTCGACCCGATAGGTGGCGCTGCGATCGTGTTTCAGGAAGTTTAACTTTTTCCCTCGGGCGAAGCTGGGCGGGGCAGCTAGTTAAGTTATATTTCATTCATTGCTGACCGTGAATATCTCTATATAATAATATATCCTGATTTTTATATTTATATGAGGATATATATATTTATATTTATATTATTATAATATATCGTCGCGCCTTCATACAAGGGTCCCCGAAGGGGTAGCCAGAGGTGTATAGGTAGTACCTACATCCCAATTTCCGCCAGTGATATATTTGAGGTGCCAACGTGAGAGATGGCGAGTCCACCGCCGTCATCCAAGCACGACTATACAATAAACATACTTCTTTTGCCTTTGAATTACTTCTCACACGTATGCAGGATTATATCTCGAATATAGTAGGTACGTGACAATATCCTTAAATGAAATCTTGAATATCACTAGACAAATGACACGTGTTAATTTCATTAGGACGTCCTTACTATTGAAATTACACTTTCAAGGTTATAACAAATTAATAATACTAAATAAACATCCCAAATAAAAATAATTTGACCTCGATGCCTGCGATTGCCATGACATCTGTGTGTCATCGACTACAGTGCCAAGTATCATTAACAAATTCTTTAATCAACGAGTTTTTTATATACAATGCAATAAAGCATTATCATTACTGAGGAGTGAACATTAGGTAGGTAGGTACCAAATTTTAAGGCTATGTTGAAAGAGTTGTCGGTACTGCCTATGAACGAGTATGGACGTACGAATTAACTATAAATATATCGTGAAGAACTTATATTTTATATATATACTAGTGGTCCCGCCCAGCTTCGCTCAGGTGGAAAAAAAAAGATGGTGGCGACACCTATCGGGTCCAATTGTGAATCTAAACCATTCCCAGATCCCCTTGAACACACACAAAAAATTTCATTAAAATCGGTCCAGGCGTTTAGGAGGAGTTCAGTGACAGTGACTCACAGAAGAATTATATATATATAGATATATATATCCTATATATATATATATATAGATATATATATATATATATCCTATATATATATATAGATATATATATATATATATATAGGATATATATATATATATATATATATATATTCACACCTCCCCACAAGAGGAAGGTAGTGATATGGGAGTACCCACACTCCCACTTTTTCGGAAAAATATTTTAGGTCCCCACGTGAAATATGGCGAGATTATCGCCGTTCAAGCGCAACCAGACATACGTCTTTGAATTTCATGTTTTCCTTCACCGTCAACCTCGTGTTGGCTGTGCGTGTAGGTTCAGTTATGTGCAGTCGAATGAAGAGGTGCCAAACACCACGAGTCTCTATTTATTGATTTTATCAATATACGAGGGCTTGGCACCTAATTACTGTCTTCACATTTAATCAACTCTTCGATTGTAGCGAGTACATTAATGTATATTAAATTCAGAACAGGTTCTAATTAGGTAAAAACCGGAGATCTTAGTTCAGTGGATTTATGCGAAGTTGAATCAATAATATTAGCTAGCAAATAAATTGCGTTGTATTCATTATATATCATTAGTATTCCCGTATTGTTATGTAGACAATAGACATTAACGCTCGGTCCTAATTTTCCGTAATAATACACCGGGCATGGAAACAAGTTTTGGGAGTGCGAAAGGAACGAATTTTATAGACGTCATAATCATACCTTACACATTCTTGAATAGTGAATAAATTTGCACGTCATCGAAAGGCTTCTGTGAAGAAAAAACAATGGCACTTGCTATAGGCATGCATGCCGATGGTAAAAATCACCACACAACGAACGTCAGCTAAGATGGCGACAGGACCTACCCAACTCATACGTGGATTAGCCCATTAATGCGGGCGAGTCCACTTTAGAGGGCCAGGAACCTGGCAATCATGAAGCAGGAGACTTGTAATGCCATGCTTTTTAGAAGTTACGTCATGAATCTTTAAGAGTAGTTATTCAATGTGAGAATTAAACTTGTAGCGTTTGACAAGCTTTGTAACAAAAAATAATTCCGTGTAAGGAGGCCATTTGGGAATCAGTGGAGCAATGCCATTGACGACACGGCGGAAGTGCTGGTATGTAGTCTTCAGTATGGATGGAGCCCTGCGCATTTCCTATTACATAAGTGTGTGCGGCGAAGCACCGCCACCATCGACGCAAGGCCTCGCGTCGCGTGGTTTCACAATCGCTACGCTCAGCCACCGCAGCCGTTTTCACTTTTTCGCTGTCAAGAACGAATGCTAACGATAAACAAACTAACATTTTGGCCGTCACTGCCAAACTCAAGCTAAGCAACATACGTCGCAATGACCGTTCCATGCCAATACATTTCAATCTCTAACTCTACGTAGGTGGGTTCAAATTGCACCGAAGTATGTACGTAATTTGCGTCAGGGTTCACCGTGCATATCAAAGTTCTACAAGAGAAACAGAAGGCCTTCCATTCACGAAAACGTTAATGCAAATTGAACCGTATTAGGAAGGTACAGAACACCAATTGGATTAACAGACGAATACGATAAATGCTGTTACGATGTACAAAACACGGTTGTAGAAATACCGAGGCTGTTCATTGACCTTTTTAGACACATAACACTAGAGAAACAAAAGTAGAATTTTATTAGATTTAAAGAGGAACCTTGATCTGCAATACGTAATTTGGAGTTGTGCAGCCAGATTATCCTACATTATCTTAGCCAATTCTGCGGTGTGTATCTAGTATTTGATTTTCTATGTATTTAGACATAACAATTTAATAATAGGAATGGTTGTATAGCATCAACAGTAATTAATTCGACTATGGTATTTACGCGTACAAGATTGGCCCAAAATAATTTTAGCCGTTGAATAAGTACGGAGGTTGAAATGAATGTCGGGTCATATGATAATGGTTTTAAAGTCATGAAATAACCATCTTATTTACGATACGTAAAATTTTGAAATTGTTACATATATATCGAATGTTCAGATTGCAATTCTGCAACCTTTCATTTTACATTTCGAACATGTACAATATTTCGTTCGTTGTAAACTTTTTCAGATCAATTTAATAGATTGTATCGGGGTTCTTTTAACAATGTTCAATTTATGCATAATTGTGTATTTTGGGACTAATTTCTATATGACTGTGACTATAACTGCATTTCTTAACTAAAGATGCAGTTTAAGTAAATTTGTCGCAACGCAACGTTTTTAACATTTTAGACATTTTAGAATATACTTACATGTTACTAAAAATATACATATATGTATGTATTTATACAATCTGAAGGTTATGTTATTTTGGAATGGTTGGAAGGAATGTTATTCTTAAAAGTTAAGAAATTCATGCTTTCCTTTCTTAAGAAATACATAAAATAACCTTGATAAATAAAGATCGGGATGCAACCCTCCAATTTAAATAAATTATTTTGAACAGGGTGCATAAAACGTAGCTCAGAAATAAACTTGTCCAGCTGTGCCTCGCCGTTTGATCAATAGAATTTGTAGAATTTTATGTCATAGAAGATTTTATCTGGTATAGAAACTATGAAAAATAATAATCTAATAATCAACCAATTATTCAGCCGTTCTGGCGTGATTTAGTTAAGGTCCTCACAAAGTTTCGCATTTATAATGTTTATACTGTTACAGTGAACAGTTGTTAGTACGTTAGCACCTAAAAATTTATCTCTGACGAAAAATGGGTGACGTTCCACAACACTTGGGGGCGTGTATATCCAATGCATAGACGCGAAAGTATAAAAGCTTTAAAACCTACTTACTGAATATTTTACAAAAAAAACAACGGGGGAACGAGCAGAGCGGTATCCCGTACTTGGGCGATTTTATTGCAATCACGCCAATTGTAAGACAAAGCATTGTGTGGGGATCAAGAGTGCTTACCTGTCATAATAACAGTGCGGTTGCAAAGGCTGACATTGCCTCTCACTGGCACACGTAACTGACGTTACGTAAAAGGTCTTTACCCTTGTTTATTTGGGACAGCTATATAAAAGAGATGTTTTAATTTACCAGTATTAGCAGTCAAGTGTGATTGGGTAACGGCGAACAACGCCGGGTGACGCTCACGATCATCTCCAAATCACTTTTCAATTTACGTTTTGCAATATCTCCGAGCTATTAGCGATTTTTAGATATATGCTACAAGTCACTTTAAGTCACAATTAAATCGCACATATACACATATGTGCGATTTAGTCCCATTTTTAGATTTAGCAAATATATATGAAAAGGTTCACAAGCCACATCTAGACGATCAAGAATCAAGATTACGCAATAGCAAGACAAACTGTGACTTGTAGCATCTATCTAAAAATCGCTAATAGCTCGGAGATATTGCAAAACGTAAATTGAAAAGTGATTTGGAGATGATCGTGAGCGTCACCCGGCGTTGTTCGCCGTTACCCAATCACACTTGACTGCTAATACTCGTAAATTAAAACATCTCTTTTATATAGCTGTCCCAAATAAACAAGGGTAAAGACCTTTTACGTACTATAAAACTCTACCCTAGTAGGTAGGTCCGACTACCTACTACGCCTACCCCTTCGGGAACCCTTGTCCGAATGCGTGAGGATATATTATTATATATACTTCATATCGTGTCACTAAATAGTCAATGACATGGAAATGGGATGATAAGACTTGGACTAGTGAAGAGTTTGTATTTACACAACTAAATACACAAATCTTCTTAATATATATAAACTACGTGTCACGTTGTTTGTCCGCAATGGACTCCTAAATTACTTCACCGATTTTAATCAAATTTGCACACCGTGTGCAGTTTGATCCAACTTAAAAGAGTATAGTTTACATCACTATTGGACCCGATAGGTGGCGCTGCGATCATGTTCCAGGAAATTTTACTTTTTCACCCGGGCGAAGCTGGGCGGGACAGCTAGTAGAAATATATAATCCAAATTAGGTAAAGATGTTTTATAACCTAATCCAGTTGAAATGAACATCCAATGTCATTTCTACGTGACAGATTAGCAAATAAATAATTGAATTATTCGTAGATTTATAACTAGTAATAGTTTATTTATTTATTTATTTACACGCTGCTGCTATTACTGCATTAAGAGAGGTAGGGCATAACGGATTCTCCGTTCGCATTCGGAGCTGCCCGACTGGGGCAGGACCTCCACCTTATAGAAGTCCGTAGCCAAATAACACATTTTTTTTGTGTTGTGTTCCTACGTGGTGAATAAGGTTTCCAGTGAAGTGAAGGAATGAGCTCCTTGGGGAGGGGAGAGGATTGTTATATTGTGTTGGTAACCGAGGGATTAGACCTATTATGTTGCCAACACAGTATAACTCTCTGAACACAGAGTGGCAACGCGCAAGTGATACTTAGGTATCGTGAGCGTAAATAGGCTACGGTAACCGTTTCCCATCAGGTGGGCCGTATGCTTGTTTGCCACTCTTGTTGTATAAAAAAGTAAAAAAAAAAATTCATGATATGTATTCAGACATACATACGAGCATTATCGCGCCGAGTCAGAGGCAGAGAGAGTAGAGCGCCAGTTCCCTCTAGAGTTACAGAACTTTTATCTATATATATTTATGTTTAGCTTAAACATTAATCTATACTATAGAAGCATCGTTTCTTCATGCAAGCGTTGCCCTAAGCTTTCGCAAGCGGTCAGCGCTTGCCGGTGCATCTTTTGCGTAAGCGCAATGTCACATATTATGTAAACTTCGGGCTTGACAGTCAATCACGACTTTTAGCCTTAACGTTAAATATAATAAAAATGTTATAATTTTAAAGCATGGATGTACAGATGATGACACAATCACCCCAGAACAGCTGAGTAGAATTGGATGATGTTTGGATTAGGACATATTTTATCCTAGAAAAATAAATGAATGGTAAGACTCGAGCTGTCCCCTTCATTTAACGCGGGTGAAACCTCTGATCATAGCGTTTATATATACATATGATCTTGTATTTGGAAATAATATTTGATATTTATTTATTTTATCAAGCTCTTAGCAGTTGGCTTTCTTTTATTGGTAGCGGCTCAACTAATTAAGTTCACACTTTCACTTTGTATTTTTCAGAAAACATTCTGTTGCGCAATTAAATGAATTCTTGGCTCGATTTTAGTCAAATTCGATAATTAAAAATGGTACCAATATTGGAATCTCACAGCGGTATTCCCAGCTGTGTTGCTTACAAAAGTATTTTTAAGAACTCGTGTGAAATTCGTTTCAAAATATATAATAAGGTCCAAGAATGGTTTTGTCTATAGCTTTACACTTGACTCACAGTGGGGACTCACAGCAACGCGCGCTAGTTACGACATTTCCGAGATACTACAGCACTAAACGAATTTCCTCATATAATCTCGCCTTTAGTCTGCTACCAGATATTTATACGCCATCCGCTACGTTAAATAGAATATCATCACGTTGAGTGCCTTACGAGGTAGGCAGAGAAAGCCTCCTAACAGCTACTTATATTAGTTTATACATATATAACTTTATACCAAAGTAAATAATGCACATTGTGAATCTTTTTTATCACCAACATTGAGAACTGAACTCTCAGGAAATAGGCGATGAGAGTAGAGGGCCAGCTCTTTCTCGACTCATAGACCTCTTTCGCTGAATCTACATTCATCAGTCTTTTCTTACATGCTCGCTGATCTCTAGTACTCCTTGAGTCTTCTTTCGATTTCATGTGGGGAGTTGGAACGTGGTCTTCGTCTGCCTCTTCTTTCAGACACTTTCGCATTGTATACGTTTTGAGTCAATCCTTCTTCAATACTCGCATGAAATGAAAATGAAAATGTTGTTTATACTTCCCTATTTATTGCTCGCGACTATTTCTGTAACCATGTTGAAATACAATACGGTACCGGGCTCGTACTCCGAAACTATGCTTGTTTTCTTGAAACAAGAGACTTCACGCGCCGAACCTACTGAAATATGGATCCAGATATTGCATTAACATCATTTTATTTCAAAGAAACGCCGGTAAGTCGGTCAAAAGGCGATAAATGACGTCATGCTACTAAACGATGCTGTAAACGACTCGAATCCAAATAAATCTTTGTGTAGAAAAAAATATGACAAAACTGTTGCAGTTCATAATGGTCTTTCAACAGGGAAGATTAATGGACGTGACAACAAATTAAACAGCTATCTGTCGAAACCTAAGTGTTGTAAGTATGTAATTTCAGTTCTTATAATTATACCTCAAATGAAACTACCTATGCAAAAAGCTCGTTTTAAATCGATCTAACAGACTTAATAGACATTGCGTTTCTAATGACATTAACTGAGAGAGCAACTCAAAAGTTAACGCTTATGTAGGTATTTACTTGTGTTACATTGAAGTCTCATGCGATAAGAGAATTAGGTCTATTGAGTTTTGAGTACTTGAGATCCGGCGAGGGTGTCGGTAGGTGTAGTGTGGTTATTCAGCACGCGAACGAGTCACGCGAGCTCGCCACAGTAACACACTGGCTAAAGAAACTGCGAGGAAAACGCCTTCCGGGGTGAACGGCCTCGTTGCGTCAAGCGCTTGGTGTGGCGCAACATGCGCTCGCGCCCCACCTCGTTCCACGCACACCGCCATCTACCGACACATTGCACAACCCATGCTATGCCACTGAAAATGAAAATTCACCTACCTACATGAAACAGCTACAACGGAGCATATGACTGGTTACTTTTAGAACAAGTTGTTTCAAATAGAAAACTGTATATTTCTGACAGTATTTACCTTTAGAATGAGCACATTAAATATTGAGGTTTTTTTCGACAATTTACACATAATAGCTAGCCTACTTAAATATATGAATTCATCAATCCATAATTGTGATACTATTGCAATGCTCTCGATGTTAACTCTGCAAATAAATTGCAATAAACATGTAACGAGTAAAGCGTGAGTGGCGAAATGAAATTTAATTCCTAGGTCAAGGTTTAGCTTCTCTTCGAAATGGGAAAATTGCCACATATTGACGACCTTAGCTCGCGGCGAGACCGCCGGTTTCGCAAGTTGACTGCGGTAAGGCCCAGAATACACTTACTGGGAGCAACAACTGTGAGTTCCACTGTGACATGTGTCGAAGCAAAAGTCCAGGCAGTTGATATTACCGTAAATATTTCGCTGAAGTTTGTTTAATATATTTTTTACACCGATGAAAGTTAAAAACAACTTTTCCTTTTTACTTACTTGTAAAGGTTGTGTAAGAATAAGGCATATTTTTGCAAAAAGGAAATACATATATACATGTATAGGCGTATAATTATCGATACAATAATTCGATTGATGGTATGTTAATAATAGATAGAATATTTAAATGGAGATGAGGCCTTAGAGGCGAAGAAATGGAAAGTGAGTTATACAACGGCACCTGACTGGGCCGTGAAAGGCTCGTGCGCTTAATGTCAGCCAGCCGTGGTCAAGGTTTAAAACTTTGAGTGCTTGCTTCACGCGATATTATCTTTAGTCTTAGCCGTTTGATCGACGTCCAAGCCTCTCATAATTTGCCGTTTTAAAAACATACTCATTATAATGCTGCCTATAAATTATATTAATCACATACATGTCTATTTAACTAGTCTGTATTTACTGCTTAGTTTAATTGCGTTAAGTCACCTACACTCAGGTCATCTTTTGAAGTTAAACTCTGTCGATTATTAATCGTATTTTTTTACTACTGCAATTGCAATGATATAAGTAACAACTGCGTATCGTGCTTACAATTTCTTTGGTTACATAAAAGGCCAATAAAAAAACCGGTAGAAAGTTCATTGTCTCGTACCGAGAAACGGGCAAGCTACGAAAGCGAGAGTAATCGCGTCTATGCGCCGCCGCCGGTGCAGGCCGGCTCGGGACAACGGTACCCAGTGTAGGTAGCGGTACTTCCCGTAGGCTTTGTGTCCACTGACGGCGTTAATAGCGATGTAACCGTCCGATGACGGACCATGAAAATTTTATTAACTGGTTTATCATTTCAAATGTTCTAATACCAGGAACTACCGCAATAATAGTTGTAATAAATAGCATCTAATTAAATTATATTGATCTAGATCTATACAGAACTATTAAGATATATTTTTTATGTCACTTGCAATTAATATTTCAGAGTACGAAGTTCTCTTGATAGCAATCCAGATGTTTCCTTTATCATTCTTACTCATTTCAGACTATCGTTTATCTTAGAAATACATAATTAGCATATTAAAGTCCCTGTCACATTTATGTCTGTTCGCGATCAATTAAAGAAATTTTCGTTCGAAAAACGTTTTTCAATAATAGATCGAGATTTTAGGGGGCAGTTTGTTTTATTGTATTTTATTGAACTACACTTTAATAGTTTTAACTGTTCTTATTTATTGGTTTAAATTCATCTTGCTGTTTTTAACAATTTATTGGTTATGTACTTGTTAATGTGAAATGTCTGTCACACGTGTGTGAATTAAGCTTTTTTCTTTCTTTCTTTAGGAATCAGTTATAGTATCGGATTAAGTAATTCATTTTAGTAGTAATTATGCACAACATCTTACATGTATTCCAGTTTGTTTCGTAACATAATATTTTTTTTATAAATACCAAGGATACCTTTTAAGTTTATACTTGCATAGCGCCGTTGGTTTCCTTAATAAAAAATAATAATAATAATTTATCGATTGTAAAACCGCGAGGTATCGTTATCACCTGCTATTATGATATAAAGAATTACTTATTTCTCACTTGTCAAATGCATATTAATAAAAACGAGGAACAAACATATTAATTCGAATGTATAACACGTTTATGGTATAAGTCATTAACATCGGTGTTCCAGGCACCGGTCAGGTACCATTGAGACCTCAACTACTTTCTCTTTCGATGGTCGATGATCGCACATGTACACCTACACATACTGCCGCTACGTTTGTGTGTGTGTGTGTGTGTTTAGTATTGTTACATCACTTAACTTTGGCTGACGCATCAATAAAGCGAAAGGTCAATATCTATTTATAGTACAGTTACGCTCACTTTCCATAGGTATGTTTGAACTGAAGCCTGATATGATTTTCAAGATCATTCACCTTAGCCGAGGGAGTCCTGGGTCCGGTGAATGTGGTTGAATGTTTACAATTTATAATCAAGAAGGTCGTAATATTAAATTGTAATTGCATTGCGTGCAAATACTTAAAAGTAAACCGGTAAAATAATTACATATTTGGCAGGGAAACTTTGTAGGCTTCTCGCGAAATTCTTACAAAAGACATAAACGCAAACTTACTTTTTTGTACGCACATATTTTTTATAACTTATGAGAATATTTGTAATCTTTTAATATTTTATTGAGAGCCGTTTAGCACTTTGTGTGGTCCTTAATCCATGTGTATATTTCTTTATTTATCTTCCCATTTTCTTCAAGAGAGGGGAAGATTAAGGTGTAATCCATAATGTACAATGTGCTAACGTGACAGATAATATGACGCCATGCATACCAAAAATTTCTACGCATGATTTTTCTGGAACGTTCCCTTAATGGTAAAACTCTTGACATGGCGTGTCAAGACAGTGTCAGTCAAGAGTGTGACACTAGAGTGCTGTTCCAATGAGTTTAGAAAAAATAGGTACACACCATCAGAGATCGCACCTTAATTATTTACAGAAGTCTATTAAATTAAGTACTTAGTGGTGTAAGACGTGTTTAATAACTAACTGTATGATTACATGAGTTTTACTTCCATATCTCGTGGTTGTTCCTTTTGTGTTATGTTTCCGTGTAAATCAACAACCACTTTCATGCAGGTGGGATAGTGCCGTAAACCAGTCTCGCAACTCTGTCTCACCACTTTTTATCGTGAAAAATATTGACAATCCGGTTGACTAGAGTGGGAAGTGATGTACTTTTTATGGAATTTGTTATAATGTTTATCAGTTCATATGTAACGAGAGTGTTACCAAGATGATGGTAATACGACAGTTTACGTGGATATTGAATATACGAGGAAATCACTTTATTACAACAACGGAATAATATACGCCTTTATCCACACTAAAATTAAAAACTAAATATTGATCGAAGCTTTTTACATCTCTATCTACATATTGCATACATCCTCATAAAATTTAGCATTTTGTAATATTAGTATAGATTAATTCAAATAATGTATATTAAGCAATAACAACCCGTAGGTAATTTATAGGATCATATGTGACTAAGCGATCGTGGGTTCAATGCCTGACCTCATCAGTCTTCCGTGTGATGATTTATTATCTGATGACAGAATATGGTAAAATCTTCTTAATTGAATTAAACAGCAAGGTATAAAATGTGTATAGGGTGACCAGAATGGTGCATTATGTCATCTTTTTCTAAATTGAATTTGAGTATACGTGTTGTTTGCAGAAAACAACAAGAACAGAAGAAGAAGACACGTGTAAATATCCACACCATGTGGCTAAAAAATACCATGTCTGGATTCTATTTGAAGCCCAGTATTTTTTAAGCTTAGAAAATATTTTTTAAAGCCCTGGCGGCTGAGCAGGTCGAGCAGTTGTTGGCACTATCGCTGACGAAAGGAGGGTATCCTTAAGAGGGTATATATACCATACATCCCTGCCTACCCCTTCGAGGACCCTAGTGAAATTGCGCGAAGATATAAGAAACAAGTTCGTACAACCTCCAACTTGCACAACAGTTGTTTTTAACAACTGAAGGAGCTTTAGTGAGAGCATAAAGCCCGTATCCGGCGACACTAATACGTACAATACCAATAGAAATAGAGATATATTAACTTAACTCGTTTGGGTTACAATAGTGAGTCCGTGACTTGTCGATAATGGTGCGCAGAGGTTTTCCAGCAAGGCCGTGCGCCCACGCTTCGTGGGAAACCCTACATGCGCTGTGACCCTAGTAGTTGTAATAAACATTTGTTACACGACAGTAAACTTGTATTTAAAATGACGTGGCTGATTTGCTATAGATGTAATTCCAATTAGCCGTGTTGGCCGCGTGTTTCGGGAAGTCGCCTGCAACGAAAAAGTGCAAGTTCGAATCATGACTGTACAAATGAGTTTTTTATGAACTTTTGTATATATTATATATAACTTCGGCCATTCAGAGGGGTCAAAGGAGTACAGTACACTTTTTCGTTTCAGATGGCGAGTCCATCGCCGTTTCTTACGTACGACATACGTCTTTGAATTTCTTCTCATACGTATGCAGGCTATTATGCAGTATGATTTACATCACTGTGAAGCTCGTGTGGGGCTTATCACTGTACTTAACTTCAGAAAAACTAAATCGTACGGTCGGGATTCCAACTTGCAACCTTTGTGTTACACTCCCGGTTACCACACCTCTTTTAATTATTATTATAATATTCATAAAACTGAACGCAGGATGAATGGCGAAATGAATAATTTAGTAATTCAGACTATAAAAGCATCATCGAATACAAAACCTCATAAAACCAGCTGTCGCCACCTAGCGGCAAGCGGATGAACATTTATTTACTATTTGATATAAATAATGACTTACCGTATAATAAAAAACTAAGTTACTGCGTTATTTAAAAATTATGTCATTAAATTTTTTCAAACCGTCACATTACGTTTGGTGGTTTGAAAGTTTTTAATTTTTATTGGCTAAAACGATCATACATACGCAATGTAATAATTTTACATTAAAAAATATTACGCAGTTTTTATGTTCCACAAAAATAACATTGTAACTGACAATTCCTATGTAATGAATGGTATTAAATGCACAGCGCTTTATAATAAAACAGATGCGACATTGTTAGATGACAAGCTTACGGTGTTATCATCATTGACCCTAATTTAGACACCTCCCGCAGGCCGGAGGCTGACTAACCATCTGCAGATAGGCCCGAGCGGAACACGTGCTATTATTCATTCGATCATTGTTAGAATTCAGAGAAATACAATATGTACTGGCACTACTGGCTGTCTTTTATTATGAAAAATATTTTCAGCACGGCTATACTCTCTGGTTCGATTCCGGCCCGGCATTGGGCTACTTAATTTATTTTGATTTTAAAACGTACGTATTAATAAATATATATATATCATTTTATATTTTATTTTATTTCACATGTAGATATATGCTTCGATGGGGAGGGAACTATTTATAGGGATGCGTTGACATTCTTGGACGGACAGATGTCGGCCCAAAGTTAGAATTAGGTATTATTGTATTTCATTTAAAATGCATAAAAAATGCTAAGTAAGTGCTTTGGTTTATAATGTTGTTGACTTACATATGTTTTGATTAATAAATAAATATGATACACAGTACGTAAGCAACAACGCAACAACGCTTAAGGAAACTTAACAAAGTCAAATATGAACTTTAACTAGTTGGTGTAAGATTCAGAATCGTCGTTAACGTTAGTTAAGATGGTCGATACTGTTTTATACAAAGAGAGAGACTGCATTAAATTAATTAGCATTGCACTAATAAGCTACAAATAAAAATTAGGATGAGGAGGTGTTGCCAACACACAAAAAATATAGTTGGTATTATGAAATGTTATGTTTCTTAATAATTAGTGGCAGTAGAGGAGTTATTGTTGATACATCTTATGTAATACAATAGCTTGTTTATAGCAGGTATATTAATTCACAGTTCTTAGAATTTTGTTTTTAATCGTGCACTACTCTGAGTGTTCTTTACGAGACGAAGGACTATAAACTAGTCATATTTTTTTTAAAAGCCGTGTCGGCCGAATTTTTCTATTAGTTTCCTGAGACACAAAGATCGCAAGTTCGTATCCCGACTGTACCAATGAGTTTTTATGAACTTATACAGTGATTAGTCACACCACGAGCTTTACGGTGAAGGAAAACATCGAGATGAAACCAGCATACGTTTGATCAGAAATTCAAACGCGTATGTATAGTCCTGCTTGAGTAACGGCGACGGACTCGCCATTTGTCACGTTGGCAGTTAAAATATGACTCTGGCGGAAAGTGGGTGGGCTGGTACTACACTTCTGCCTACCCCTTGGGGGTCCCTTGCTGTATTTAATACAGAGATATAATAGAGATTAATACAGAGAGAGGATATTATGTTTAATACAGAGATAAACAGATTTTAGAATATCCGTTACATTGTGTATAGGTACTTAGTAGTAACGTTAAGTAATTCATGAATTTTTCATGAAGCATTTATTTATACGCACGTAACTCGGTACTACGATAATACATTCCCACTCCTAGTGACAATGCGTCACCTTGCCAGCGTTCGTTGACGCATCTACGTTTTGTCCAAGTGACCTTAAGCCTAAGCGTTAGACTAACTACTAATAACAACAACCAATTTAGCCTGTCCCCCTCGCACAGATTGATCTAGCATAAATTCAGAGCGAGACGAAGCTACGTGAATGATGATTTTACTTATTACAAACTAGTATTCACCTTCATAAAGGTAAAGTATGGACGGCTCTAACAAAAATGAAGGGCGATAGTCGTTTCAAGTGTTTGAAGGTAACGGACCTATGCTGTGTACTAATTGCTGAGAATTCACGTTTGTAAATATTACGCCGAAGCGGTTGGGAATTATAAATGTCGCATGACGTCAGCCTGTCATTGAATCGGCCCAAAGCTAGAGTACTTCTTGTACCAAAATAAACACGAACGTCCAAACTGTCAGAAATATAGGCCCTCATCAATGAAATTTACGATACGCAGCTCTTGTCAAACTTTAAGCATTTTTCGGTATAATCTGTTAATATTATTAATACGAAAGCTTGTGAAGATGGTTGTACCCCTTCCACACAAACACTACTAAACGGAATTCGATTAAATTTCGCACAAATATAGATTATTAGCTGGATTCATTCATAGGAGATGTTCCAGAAGAAAAGATAGATAAAAAATAATCTACCATTGAAATTTAATATCACGCAGGTGAAACCGCGGGCACAGCCAGTGGAATATGAAAGTTATGAATATAGTAAATACCTTCCGAAAGATGTCTGTTCATCGACATGAATCTCTTCACACATACTCCAATTATTACTCCAGCAAAATGTCAAAATTGTAATAGTGTAGTAGTAGCAGATATTTGAGTATAGAACTTTTTTGTTATAGTAGCCGTGGTGGCCGAGTGGTTCGAGCAGTTGCCTGCGACGCAAAGGTTGCAAGTTCGAATCCCGACTGTACCAATGAGTTTTCTGAGCTTAAGTACAGTGATTAGTCACACCACGAGCTGAACGGTGAAGGAAAAACATCGAAAGGAAACCTGCATACGTCTGGGAAGAAATTCAAAGGCGTATGTATAGTCGTGCTTGAGTAACGGCGATGGACTCGCCATCTGTCACGTTGGCACCTAATATTCCTCTGGCGGAAAGTGGGTGTGTGCGTATTACCTATACACCTCTGCCTACCCCTTCGGGGACCCTTGTGGGAAGGCGTGAGGATATAATAATAATAACTTTTTTGTTGCTAGCCTTTTTTAATCCAAATGAACTAAAACATAAGTGAGCAAGTACATGCGGGCTTCGTGACGTCATCACTGCATCCTTTCTCTCAACTTTCTCCGTCCTTGGCGAGCAAACGATAATAGATACTAACATATACCTACAACACCAAACACGCTTTACAGACCCTAAAGGAAAGGCGAGAAAGTTGCAAGCAATAAAAAGTTTTTACTGAAGTTCATATTTCGTATTGTAAGTAATTTCCTAAATATAAATGCAGTATTTCATTAATATTGTTGCCGCTTGACAGTTACAAGATCTTATCGTTGAAAAACTAAAGCAGTATAATTACTTCAAAAGTAACTATTAAAAACTTTGTTATGTTTGAGAAAGTGTTACATTGCGAATAAAACATTTAGGAGATTAATCACGAATTCATTGTATGAGTGCCCAAAAGTGCCAAGAGAAATTGCCGGTTACATTGAATTTACTCAGAAGACTAATGTCTTAATAACGCAGAGGCTTCGGTATCAAGCTTGCCGTATGTCAACTTGACTCTTTACATTGATAATATTTACAAAGAACAGTTGAAACTAACTACTTACAGATAAAATATTTGTCCCAAATCGGTATCCCGAGGCAACGTGCCAAGAAGACTAGCAGCATTGCCACGCTGGATAGCAATGCTGATTCTCTGAGCGAGATATGTTCCAGCCCGCCTGTCACGAGAGGTCTCGACTAGACGGCGCGAGACCTCTTTAAAAAGATGGTGAGCCTCAGGACCCGTATTTATTGTATTATATTATATTATATTTATTATTAATTTACATTGTAGTAAAGACTAGATAGTCTAGTACTAGAACTACATTTACGATCGAATGTTTGAAAGCTAGTCATCCAATAACGGTCACTGTACATTGTAAATTGTATTATAACAATAAAAGTAAAGCTTATTATCTGAAATGCATGAATAACCCTGAAAAAATAAGCCATGAATAGGGTCGTCATTTGATGCCGGTTTCGGTTCATTTAAGTTATTTTAGACATACCGGTTAACGAGGAAAAATGATTCACCCGCGGTATCTTTAGAAAAACGCTCCGGTAACATACTATGGATGTTAGTGGAAAATCTGTGACCCATTTAATTCATCGTGTATTTCATTTCAAGGATTTTCGAAAGGAAACAGTACATTCTCTGAGAATACTTATTTTTTTTATAAATTACCAGATGATCGTGAATGATGTTTCCTGCACAGAAAAAAATACAGTTTTATATTTTTAGTCTATGCAAATGAAAGTTCAGTCAATAGTAGATATAATTTTAAACAATAATAAAATAAGTGTTACGGATATAAATAACAGTTACCCGATATGCTCGCCATTATCAATTGGAATAGTGCAAGAGACAGGTTGCCCGGCAGATAACCTAAACGAAAACGCGAACGCAGTGATAACGATAAGTGTGGGGCTACGGGCGCGAAAGGCCCGCGTCGCACAATCGTTAGATAAACATATGGGTCACTGAACCGACCTAGTTTCGCAGAGAGCCACACCACGGGCCCGTGTGCGCACGTTTTACTCAAAAAACACACGAACGCAACTCTTCAATCGGGCACACATAAGTATTCACGCATACACGCCACGCACATTTATGCAAACCCTAACATGCCGCTTTACTGTTGGAACTCGAACTCATCTCACTTTATTACGGTGGATGTAGTTATTTCGATATAGTTTAGTTAAAGCGCATTACGTGTTCTGCGATGCTGACTCTTAAAACATCTATATATATATTTTATGCATACACTATACAGAATGAAATAAATAATATATTTTATAAGTCTATCGATTTTCACATATTGAGGGATGTCATCAATTAATAATATTTGTTACGCGATGTCTTTGTGATTATTTATCCGGTTATATGGAATATTTGGTACATCTAACAGTGGTACTTTTTTTTAAATTTGGCAATTCTGTATAAAAAAATGTGTCCAATAAAAACATGGGTCATTAATAACATCCTTATTTCTAACGAATAGCCTGCAGTTTTTAATTTTTTTTTCGATTTGTCACTCATTCACTTCATCAGCGTATACCCTACCATATGTTTGAGTGAGTCACTTGATTAGTTTGGACATTCTATACATAAATGCAAGAATAAATTGAAGACCAAGATAAATTAATATTGAAACTATAAGAAAACGAATGAGAAGAGATACATAGTGTCTGTCTGACATCTGAAATAGCGATAACTGTAAAGAAATATTTACGTACAGAATATAATATAAATAAAAGGGAAATAGCATAATTATGACTATATCTATATAGAGTACCTGAAACCGACATTACAGTAAGAGTATACGAAATAAATGCATGTAGATGAAGTGAAAGAGGTAGAGTGACTTTGGGGGGATGACGTAGCTTAGTTACCACGTGGCTTATTCTCGACAGGACTTCACAGAATTACACCAACACAAATGATTAACTGTAGATGAGATACCGAAGGGCTTTTGTTTTGGTTTTCTGGTTACAAAAACATATATAAGGCATATATAGAGAAGATAAACCCCTGGAGCAACGAAATTTGCGAAAATTGTATCGTAAATTTGAAATAATTAACATTGGTTTATTTTACGTTCTACTTTATCGTACATAAAGTGAAAGCAATTCCCTGATAGTGCATAGACACTTTCCATTAGCGTAGCGCTCTGGCTTTTGTGCATATATACTGCAGTCACGCAAAGGTTATTCGAGCCCTAAACAGGCGAGCTCCATCCAGAAACCATGCTGTTCTCTTCCTATATTCTGATAAGACTTGACCTTTAGTATCATCAATATTTAGTACAAAACATCAAGTTATGGTATACGTTATTCAGATCGACAAAAATGAGGGTGAAAATACTATACGCGCTATTCTCCTTAAATATTTAGTAAAATAAAAAATTGTTAAGAACTATCTCTAAATTATATGATCCAATGTTAATGTAGGTACTGCTTCTTTGACACACTGAAAGATTCATACATAAAAGTGTCTCGTTCTAAGATAAAACGTGATAATTTGCGAAAACAAATTAATTTAGGTAGTCGATAAAGTAACAAGATAACCTACATTTTATTGTATGAGATTCGCATAGCTGAGTACGATTTACCAAAAACAAAGGCATAACAGTGTCTTCGTCAATAACATTTACGTATCTAATAATAAAACAGAATCACTATACCAAACCTGACGCTAGAGGGCGGCACTAGTAGCTTGGTTAATCCAATATGGCGGCCAAACCAAGGAGGGAATATTCTATTATATTCTTATGATTAGTCTTAGGTTCGGCACTTAAATTCCTTCCATTTTAAATAATCTATGGAAATTTTATATAAAGATAAGTTAACTAATATACTAACTTTCCAATTAATACGTAATATTATATATTGGATAGAGTGATAAATAACTGTTGAGAATTAGATTTCTGGAGGTAGTTAGATGAGGAAAAAAATTGTAACTTTGGTCGGTAACTAAAAGCAAATTACAATCAAAACGATTCAAATTTATTTCTAGACATTTAATGCAAGAAACATTTATACAACAACTTGTAGCCTCTAAATTGCGTCAGGCTTCATAATAAAATATATTTAAATTAGATAGGTTACTATATTGTATATACATTCTAATCGATACTAAATTTTTTTTCAATTAGAGAAAAAATATCTGAACATTTAATATACGTATATATTGATATTGTGTCCCATTGGTAATGATGTAGTCAGAAGATATATTGTAGAGCTTAGGGAATATAATTTAGGGAAATACCATTGACTGAATATATTTACTTCGATTAAAAATATTGTCCTATATAGCATAGACAAACACGTGTTCCTGGTGCGGTGTGTGCGTGGCTAATAATAAACAACGAATTATTGGAACGACGTCCTTAAAGTGCATGCCAACGTGATAATAAAATAACATAAATCTACAAGACTGGTCATCATCTCACCATAAAACATTTCGTTCAATTCTCGTCCTCTGTGGTCTAAAGAGTTCGTGTCCATTCAAAAACAACAGGCTCGAATCGCCGGAGCGAGTACTACTTAATCGTTTCTATATAATAGTTCATCACTGAGACGTGTCATAGAGGTACGTAGTACGGGGTAGCGGTAAGGCGGCATGCACAAGTCGCGGGAGTCGCGCTCGCGGTTGGCGCCCGCACGGAAGTAGGTTAGTAACTAAAGTTTTGTTTGCGTGAGGCTGCGGCGCGGTGCAGCGGCAGCGCGCGGCCCGCCGGCCGGCCGCCCGCGCCCCGCGGTTCGCGCATCTTTCACTTTCGGCCGCACTGCCGCCCGCCCTCACGCGCTCATTGTTGCGCTCACACACCACACACAAACTACCCCATTCATTTTGAACATAAAAGCCAAAATCCATATACTTACGAGTATTATTTGAATATAAGTAATATATGTACAAAAACAAACTAGCTATGGGCACGCGGTTTCACTCGTGGAAAATTTGATTTTATTGTTATATATTTTTAATCTACGTAATAAATATCTGTGCCCAAACTTTCGCATTAATGTAATTGTTTGGATGAAGACAAAGATTGAAGACACTCTGGAGAATGAAAAATATCTCATCTCCCATCCTATCACGATTAAACAATGTCAAAAAAAGCATCGTCTATCGTCATCATGTTTTTAATACACAATATTTTGTCCTGGGCCTCAATCGGTGCCGTACAGTACAGGGTTGATCATTTTGTAGATATAGTTGAGAGAAATTAATTTGCATATTGCAATACGACCTTGTGTCAGATACTTACTGTAAACAAACCGTATTTATACTACTTTAGGTAGAAAAAATACCGTGTCATTTTACGCTTAAATAACATTATCTCTTTGTTTATAATTTATGTCATATAACACAAATTATCTCGTATTAAAAATAAATCGTAAATCACTGTGAATTTTTCTATCACGAACTCAATAGTCTTTTGAACTCAAAGGTCTTGGCTGATGCCGTGGTACTGACAACAAATTGAGGCACAATTACTACAGACGCGTAACCAAGGTTTCCATATTAATGTCGATGTGATCACTTAGGGTGCCTACGTCTACTTGCCTACTATAGGTCCAAAGTTCCATTCGAGACATTCGGAACATTTATACTTGAGGCAAAAAGGGGTAATTTGATCGAGATGGTATTAATTATGATTTTCTATGTATTATACATACACACGTATGTAAAATATATAGAAAAAAATATATATATAATATAAAGCAAGGTCAAGTAAAAATAATTGTCGCCAATAGCAATAATTACACACAGTGATTTAATTGAACTAAGGTTGAGAAAGTCCCCGCGATGGATATTTTGGAACAAGACCACTTTAGACCAATTTGGAACTCTGTACTTTAATCTTTAAGTTTTAAAGTTAAAAAGTTTATTTTCATATGCATATCATATTTGGCTTAATTCTGGAACAAACGAAATAGTGCGGTCTTACAGCTTGTACTGGTACATCATACACACTCAGCGGGCATTCATTGTCGGTGGTTATGTAAGGCGGAGGCCGCGTCGATGCCGCTGCTGCGAGTAGCGCGAGTCAACGAACGGCATTGACACGCGCCGCCCGCCGCCCGCGCGCCCCCCTCTCCGGCGCCCCTCGCCTGCTGAAACCAGCAGCTGCGAAATTGGGTCACGAGCTCCGAGCCACCTCACGGATACCAGCCATTCGACACAGACCTCCGATGGCTCACAACAATCTACTTGTGACGCGTGTACATCTAGGAACGCGCTCTGCAGCACGGCTCTACGAACACTGGTGCTGTACTTGCAAGACGACAAATGAAATAAACCTTCTGCCGTTTAAAATAACTATGTGTTACAACATGATAGATCGAACGCGGAATTGCGGTTGGTTTTATAGACCCCGACGTGTGTTTAGCTTTATGCCGGATGTTACAAATATATTGGACGAAATATGTATTTTAACTAGGATTATTTAATTACTTAGGTCGTAATCGATAGTAAATAATCGTTTAACTACTGTAGTATGACTCAAATCTGCGTTGGTATTTATTCCAAGTGAATATTTGGTCTAGTGCCACTTGCATTGTCGAAGGTGCGTTATAATTGAACTCAGGCCAAAACTATGTGGTTTTTACATTACGGTGTATAAATATTACAAGGTTTATCTAACATACTTTTAAGGAGACATAAATGCAATATTACACGTAAAATAGCTTCTAATATTAAATCGTTTCTAATATTAATACATGAAAACGGAGAAGGAAAACAGCACTGCGCCGGCATCGAATGCTCGAGTCAACGAACGTCATTGAGGACCTGTAGCAATCTGTTTTCCTCTCTATCACGCTAGATACAGAGCTTAAAATCGCTCGGAGTCGTCGCACAACCTAGCCTTGGCTCCTACTGGCCTGGCTGACTTAGACATTCTATCTACTTTTACGAGTAGCTACATTGGCGAAGGCTCCAGTACTTGGTACTTAGAAGTACTCTGTACTTAGTCGATATAATAAGTTTAAACTAAGCATCACTCAAGTGTGTGTTAAGTAACGTTCTAATACCTATTAAACACTTTCATTGGATTACCTGTTGACATGAATCCACTTGTGGCTCATTGTTTGCGTGGAAAATTCTATTACTACATTTGAATATAATGTACAAGTGATGCAATGTATTATTGATTTGTGTATGATCAAATATTACTTCACGTCTTTCCAGAAGGGACTCCGAGAGTTAGAGAAGTATTAACATACATTTTACAATATGAAGCATGTATGAAAAGACTGATGTGGAAGAAGCGAAAGAGGTATGTAAATCTAGAGAGAACTGGCGCTATATACTCTGCCTACCTCGTTAGGGACTCGGCGTGATGATATGATGATGATGATAAATTTACAATAGATGTATTTTTGTATCAACTTGGCTGATGGCTACATCATTGCCATTTTGATCTCTTAACAATCGTCTTTGAGTTTCTTCTTAGAAGAAGGTTCTCTCCAGGATTTTTTATTGATGGTAAAGCCTGTCCCTTGGAAGATCACTTTACTATAACTACTACTAATACTCTAGAAGACTTATTGGAACAGATCAAAGTTAGAACTCGTATACCCTTACTTAGCGTGGCAACTTAAGCCATAACTGTCCGGTAATACATTGCAATATTTTCTTAATGAATAATCTTAATTTGTTATTGGAGTACTAAAGTTATAAGTACATAAATAATTTTCTACGATAATCCTCTTATCAAAGTAGAAATTACACTGGCTGGTAGTCAAGACAAGTTCTTCTTAATTTTGAAGAAAAGTGAATCGATAATTCTGAATGCCTCGAAGCAAATAAAAGATACGCGGAGTTATTTTAATAGAAACATTTTCATAAAATTATGTAATTTTCAAAAAAAAAAAAAAGAATCCTTGAACCGCATTTGTGCTTGGGATCTGTCATGAAATGAGTAATCACTTGAGAGGTCTTTAGGGATATCTCAGTAGAATAAATTGCTTCGGAAGCCTCAGAGACTATTCTAACGTGAAGGATGAATTCAGATTACACAGAAATTGAAAACATTAAGAAACCAGAAGTGGCCCGCGGTTTTGACTGCGTTAAATTTGATTATTCGGGTAATTAGAAAAACCGACTTCCTCAATAAACGGGCAATCTATGGCAAACATATTTTTTTCTAAGAGTTCCTGAGATAACGCGTTCAAACCAACAATCTGCATCCTCATAATATTTGTATACATATATATTAGAAAAAACACTTGTACATTGGGTTTAGGTAAAACAAAATTACCCAACTAAGCTAAATATCCCGTGTTTTCATTCTGAGAAGCGAACTCAGCTTCCTCACGTGTAAGCAAAGTTCAAAGGGTTGTAGAGTATATAAGGGGAGTGAAGAGCAAGTAGCTAAATGCATAAAAATATGTATATATCCGAGGATTGCCACGTATCCATACAGGGGGTAGGTAGCCGCCCTAGTTTCATGGCGCGCGCAAGCTGCATCGGGTGAAGGAACGTCATTGACCCACCTGGCGTCGACGCCCCTACCTCCCCGTCTCATCCTCCACCCCACCCTCAGACCATCAGACTGATAAATATAGCGATCTCGGGGAATATGGCATTGAAATGCTTCAGTACCTGAAACCTAGAGGCAGGTGCGTCAAAGTGCACCGTATGCTTACGTCAGCCTCGGGATCAATACTCATATCAATACTGACTCCACACTATTACCCTATGAAAACCCTGCGATAGGTCTTTCACCGGTTTAATTGTATGGTACTTATACTACTTATACATCGTTGATTAATTATATCATCACGACTTCCCACAAGAGTCCCCGAAGTGGTAGGCAGAGGTGTATAGGGTGTATCCACACACCCACTTTCCGCCAGAGAAATATTTTAGGTGCCAACGTGACAGATGGCGAGTCCATCGCCGTTACCCAAGCACGACTATACATACGCCTTTGAATTGTTTCTCAGACGTATGCAGGTTTCCTCTCAATGATTTCCTTCACCGTAAAGCTCGTGGTGTGTCTAATCACTGTACTTAAGTTCAGAAAAACTCATTGTTACAGTCGGGATTCGAACTTGCGATCTTTGTGTCGCAGGCAACTACTCGAACCACTCGGCCACCACGGCTATTTTTATTTAATAATAATATTATATAAAATTTATATTTGGCTTTAAGAGATCTTAAAAAAGAGAATGTTCATTAACCGTTGCATTTAACTGATTACCTCATGATATATTAGAACGAGCGAAAAATTATCTGCATGCAGCATGTATAAAGAAGGTATATTTTCCCGCCCAGCTACGTTTGGGAGAAAATGAATAAATACGACGTGATTGTATGTAAATGTATATGTAAGTATAAATATTTAAAAAAACCGATCACGAGGCAGTGCCATCTATCGGTGTAATTACCAATCTAAAGAATTTAAGAGCTCTCAAAAAATTCCAAGTTTTATACCCAACCGTTTAAGAGTCAGTTAAAGGTCTTTTGATTCATGCAGTAGAATTATACATACCTACATAACATCACAGGTAGTCCCTAAGGACACTAGTCCCTATCCCGTAAGGGTAGGTTGAAAAAGTAAAGTGCCACTTCCACACTGCTTTCGACAAATGAAAAGGCGTAATACAATATGATGATATAATAAAAGATATGTGTAATGTAGCGACTATTTTTAAACGTACTTGTAATAAAATCAATAAGACATCGCAGTCGCTGATTTCTTCGGAAACTTCCATTGTAGTTTATGGAACTAAGGTTCATCCCTACCTACATACGTTTACATATAATTATATTGATACTTAGATAATAATAATAATTCATGCTAAACGTCATTACGTATGATATATTTTGCCACAGATAGTAAATGTAAAGTGTAGATTATTTGACATATAACTTTTTTTAATCTGATTCGCCGTCTGTCATATTTTTACTTTATTATATGAATCTGAAAGAAAATTGTTGTTATTTAATACGATTCTACCTACCCCTGTGTATGTCTAGTCTTCCCATGAATTGACCTTTTCGTATTTTATAATTAATATTATATTCCAAACCGACGAGCACGTATGAACCGACTGATGAATGTGGACAAAGCGAAAGAGGTATGTAAATCTAGAGAGAACTGGCGCTCTATACTCTCTGCCTACCCCGTTAGGGATTTGTCGTGATGATATGTATGTATGTATTCCACGAGACAATATTACAGGGTAATAAACAATTCTGTTGTTTATGCGGTTTTAGTTTAAGTAAAATAAGAAACTGTTCATTTCAATTCGGCTGAAAAGTGTCCCATAATGTTTATTCTAATCAATATTATTTGACATTAGCATAGATGTAATTTTAATTGTAGAGCTGAGACTTTTTTAATGTAAAGTAATAGAGTTAAGAAGTTAACCCTAGCAGTTGCTAAGCCAACTTCAGATGCATAATTAAAGTGCATGGCTAAAGGTTACCCGCTATAATTCGTTTTGGGCGGGGCAGGGGTGGCCCGGGCCGGGGGGATGCGAGGCCGACACGTGCCGGTTGCAGCGGGTTAACGAACGTCATTGACCCAACTACGGGGCCTACTTATAGCGGGCCGATAACACCCCCGCGATACCGCTGTGTTTATGTTAAACTGTCGGTACTTTGATGGGCGCGTAGTGCGTATGTGTGCACTGTCCTCGTCGAAGTGCGTGCTGATAATACTGTGCACCTACACGATTAATAATTATTGTTTTGATACTTTGAATTTTCAAAACCGTGGTGGCTGAGTGGTTCTAGTTGCCTGCAAGCCGGCAAATGCAAGTTCGAATTCCGGCCGTACCAACGAGTTTTTGTGATCTTGAAGTAAAAAATCGATATGATGCATACGTTGGTCAAGATAGTTAAAGACTTTTTATCCGTATGAAATTGTTATTCCATTGAAACATTTTTTAGGAAGAAAATATCCTCGTTTTTCTTGCGAATGCTCTATATGTGTGCCAAATTTCATTAAAATCCGTTCAGCCGTTCTGGCGCTATGGAGTAACCAACATCCTCAGAATTCTTCTCAGAAAATGAAGTTTCGCATTTATAATATTTGTAGGATTTTATAGATAAATAATGTCTGAACTAGACTACGAATCAGGAGATAATGAACACATTAGGATGTTAAGGACGCTATGTTCCAAGCGCCTGCAGTTGTACCTAACCTATAGAATAATTTTCCTTCTAGCCCAGTTGTTTTGTGCCAATGTCAAGTGTAACTAGACTATTCTTATGAAATGTACTATAATCTGCGTAATTTATAAGATAATTATAATGTTAGTTGATAACATCTCCACTATTAGACACCAATATTATATACAGAAACAAACACATAAAATGCTTTTTAAAGTTGATATATATATATATATATATATATATATATATAGATATAGGTATTTAACCCAGCAGTGGGGTTAGTGTTAGTATGAATGGCTACAAAAAATATAGCAATAAAATCTAAATAATTTTTTTTTTTAATAATTTACTCAATAAATATAAACTTTCTACTTCATAAATATACTGAATATTGTAAGCTCTCTCCGATATATGTACATATTTAAGACGTTCATCAATGCTTCTTGATAAAGTCGAAATTTTAAAGACAATTCAGAAGGAGGTATTATCAGCACAATCGACTTCCGTTGCACTGGATTTCTACTTCCGGCCTCGAGGTGGCGATCAATACCGATCGGGGAACGAACCCGTGACCTCCGACTGAAAACTAGGACGCTGCGCAGGCGCGAAGCCAGCGGCCGCACGGTGCATTCTCTCACACGAAATTGAATTGCAAATTTTTAAGCAATCGTCACTACACATCTCAATGGCTTTTGGCGTTAGGGCGCCGGTAGCATCTCTGTGCTAAAAGTGAGGGTGATTGGTGCATTCCACTCCGCCCTGGCTATTTAATATCGTTTGACATATACGTGCCGATCGATAACGCAAGGGGGAGACAACGTTACGGGTAGTATATGAACGCACCTGCGGTGTACTCATGCTGCAACTCTCACGTCGCGTTGTATGGACTAACAAGCGTAGTCATTACACGTTTCCTAATTACCATGTATGTGGTCTGAACCAAATACTTCAATGGCAATTCACTTAGAAAATATTAACCAACCAACAGATACTTGTATGTACTATAAACTTAATTGGTTAGTCCGTGTTGTGATAGATTATTGACATGAGCGGGGTTCGAATTTGCATACTTGACTTAGCAGGTAACAATTACAATCACTCGCTCACCACGGTTTTACTATGAGTAATTTATAATTATAATTAACGCATTATTAGAGTTCTTTGTTATTTTATTTATTTCTCAAGTCATTGTATGCGCAATATCCCTTAAACACGACACGATCAATCTAGATATTAGCTCCATTGACCTTTGCAATCGCGTATAACGCAACGCAACGCAACAAACAAAGCCACCATAGCGAGCCAAATTCTATACTTACATTCGAATGCATACGAAATTCATTAATGATTTATAAATAGAATAGTCATAATAAAGACTGCAATCACGAGATATTAACTGTTGAAGGTAAAGGCCGCCTAAATGTTGTTCGACTAGTAATTACTTAGTATAAAATTTGGGTTCTTACTCAAGTCTCGAGCATGGCCCTGTTGCAATGCCAAGGCGACTGCCAAAAGGCGAAGTGAGGTCAGAGCCCAATGTCAGGGGCCCTAAGAATTTTGTCTCTGTAGTATTTAATACGTGCAACCTGTACCTAGCACCTGAGGGGATCAAGGTTTACAGGAATAGCCAACGTGATGGCATCAAGTGTCGTGTCGATGCAACGCTTATCACTACCAGAATTATCTGTACCATCGCTTATAGCTAGCTTTAGCTGCCAAAAATCCTAACAATGAGGAATAGGCCCGACTAGGTTATATCAAACCGTATATTTTTTTGCGTTAATATTATGATATATCTAAATATTATTCTTTGTATTATTTTGGCCGCGGGCGAGGGTCAAACAATAGGCACTGAAGTAAAAAATTTTCATTGATAGAAATAAATAATGTATATATAAACCTATACATAAATAATAAATAAATACCTTGGGACAATTTCACACAAATTGGCATGGTCCCAGATCATGCAAAGCTTGTACTATGGTAACAAACGATATATATTGCATAAATACATAGGACATCCAAGAGTAAGGTACAGGAACCTACTCAGGTTCATCGCACAAATATCTGCCCACAGCGGGAAATCGAACCCGCGACCTCAAGCTTTTGCAGTCAGGAGCTCTGACGACAAGACTAGACTATAATAAGAAATAAATAATAATAATCGATCAGCGATTATAGAAATTGAAATCATCACACTCGCTATTACAAGAATATATTATGATACAAAGTTGTCTTAAGCGTAAGCAGGAACTACTGGATATTTTATTTCTTATACATTTTGATAATCCATCTGAAATTAGACCACGATCTTCAGTCTTTTTCGAACAAAGAAAGTGACGTCACTAGCCTACTGATGGTAAGCATACAAGCATATATACATGCCTGCAACACCCAGGGTGGCACTAGCGCGTCATCGACCTGAAGCAACGAGGATGCGACGAAAATACAGTGAGATGCCATTTGATATTTTGGAATGTAGAGGTCTACTCCAGTCGGGTAACTGCTATAAAATTCTGAGCGAGAGGAGAGGCCCCCTTAAACCTCTCCCTTCAGATATTTATTTAGCACCACCGATTGTGGGTCAGCCACCCACTATCAAATCTTAATCCTGTAGTTTCCGAGGTTCGAGCTTATAGTAGGGCAGCAATAGATCAAAAATATGTACCAACTAGCATAATTGACAGAAAGAGTATTCTAATATATATATACAAAGCTCAAAGGAATGGATGTAATTTTTTCATTAGGTCTTTAACAATTAAAGAAATACAAGCAGACCTATAGATCTAAATTGAAACATTGGTTCCATATTATCGCAAGGAAATTCCGTTAGACGGAACTGCGATTTTTCACTGAAGCGAAGCTGGGCGGATGTGCTAGGGACAACTACCAAATCTTATATCAACTTTATTATTCATTTAGTACTTTCAATTCGTAAAATTGTGTTGGCAATATTTTACGAAATGAACAAGCTTTTAAAGTAAGTACTGTACGTTTTGGTCATTGCATAAATAAGTTGTTATAAAAAAGAGATATGCTTATTTATTTTACGAAATGATTCTTTTGTTTTGGGTCATCTCCCTCTTTATATCTTGGCACATTTTCGACACCGCAATATGTGACCGTTAAGACATATTAATCAGTAAATAATAGAATGTATTGTCGGACGTATCAAAATAACTGAAGGGGAGAACTCCGGTCAATGAAGTCATTTGTTTTTATCCGAAGTCAAAGAAGAGTATATATTTATATAATAACATACTCTTGAGAATAGTTGGTGTCTTGTCAAATATAAAAACTCCTAGATTTTGGAGGTACGTTTTTTAATTGAACTTTATGTTCATTTGCTGATAGCTTAAAATCGGTTACACACGGGGATGTACGTGATACACACGTGTCCCACACATACATCCCTAATGGGTAGGAGAGCTTATCACTACCCAATAGGGATGTTCTGCAAGACGGAAGTACTGCCATATTTGGACTGTGACTCGTACCCATTGGTCACATTACGCACCTCTTTTTAATTAGCTGTTCGTTTTCAGGGCTTACGCAAATTATGCCAGAGCTAAGCCTGAAAATACCTGCACCATCGACCCCTAGTACAAAAAACATAGCCGGACGTACCCTTGATGTTGTAGCCGCTTACCGTCAGGTTACGTGCATGCTTGTCACCTTATTGGTATAAAAAATTTGAGCTGGCTTAAAGCTAACAGTGAATGATGAAAGATATTACTACTGTAACACTCGTATAACAAATGACCGCTAGCAATTGTAGAACAGGTGCTAAACTAGACTCTATTTTACAGAATAGAGCTGTTGATATTCAAAACGATTTATTACTAATTACAAGTGTTTACATAGTATGCTGCTAACGCGAGCCCGCTTTGTGGAATAGCCGATAGTAATTAAGGTCAACTATACAATGCTATGCTACGCGTTCAAAATAGATCGCTAAATTATTTTTTAATGTACCTAAGTACACTAAGAAATGTATCGAAACTAATAATATGTATACCATAGTTACAAAACCTCAAAGAAACCATAGAACGAAGCCATACCCTGCTTCAAGATCAACTCTCGAAATTTCGAAGGTCGTAGCTATTTTACACGTGCCGTTATCATTGATTTTGTCCTGTATATACATGTACAGTGGCAGTGACAGTGGTTTGGCCCCCTTTTGACCTATTTACAGGTCCCTTCCACAAGCCAGTGACGCAACCGTGCGCGTGTAGTTATATGATTGTACAATATGCCGCTACGAAAACTTTGAATTGAGAGTCATTCATTTCATTGAGGGATATGGCCAGCTTTTAGGTGCTCGTATGTTTTGAATACAAAGAGAAGAATAATATTCCAAGATCATATGCATGGATTGTAGTTGTGAAATTAAGGCTATGGAACCATTCGTAATTGATATGTAATTCCCATACTTGAACTTTCTTTTGTAATGTTCTGTCAACGCTATTTTAGTAGGTTTTGCGTCCGTCCGTCCGTTGCGTAACAATCCGCCGTTAGAATAAGGAAGAAAATAATAAAAGTACATAAAAATATAATATATTTATCTTCAATAATTTGCAACAGTGAGAAGTGGCGTCGAAATGACTGGTTCATAATTTTCCTCTATAGACAATTTAAAGGTCAATACTATTGTATTGAACGAATAGTAGTAGTACCTATACGGACTGTACTGAAATGAAAGCTCCCATAAATAGTAATGTAGCGAATAATTATGTTTGCAGTTACGAGTTTTGAAGTGATATTTGATTTCAGTTGAAAGAATAATTCAAACATCACTTACTGTTTTCACCTCAGTCGTATGTACAAAAATTTAGAGTACTTTAGTAATTGTGTAGTTCTGAGGATTTTCTAGCTTTATAAGTCGCTATTAGAACCTAAATTTAATAAATTATTTTTGTTTCCGTACTCATCGGCTTAGTAGTCGCAGCATAAGTCAGATTGTTTGACTAATGTATCATATAAATATCATACATTTTCTCTTCTTATCTGAAACAGACATGCAATAGTGTTTTACGCCAAAGTAAATAAATTGTATGTCAGTAGGCAACAATCAATGTTGTAGGGCACTTTCTGTACTCCATTAAATTTATAATAGGGATGGCGTATCTGAAAATAGCCCGAAAGTTATCTGAACAAAGCGGCCATGTTGTTGTGCGTCTGGGGCGGGCGGCAGAGCGGCGGGCGGCAGCGGCGGCCGTCGTTATGGTAACGTTGCAGCCCGACGACGCACCGACCCACTTCCGCGACCCGACCGCCCAAATGTTAATGACCTCCAAAACCCAGGTCGAAGTTCACGCTTTACACGAGTAAGGGATACTGTTCACGTACCCTACACTTTTCAGGGGCCGCACGACGTATTGATCCAAAGGCATTTTGTTTCAAATGCTATTTAGGTTAAAGGGATCCGACTGAGGTACGCAGTCGCTCCAATATTTATTTTGCTTTGCATCGAATTAACATTATTTTGAAGGACGAATGATTTTTCGCCTTTCAAAGATTTATTACAAGTTTTCCTTAACTCTTTTCATTCGCAATGGACCTCAAAAGTAAGGTTTAGTAATTTAATTAATTAATTAGACTAACAGAAGAAATTAATTAGACTAACGTCGCACGTTAATGATGATATTGTTGATCTTCACGTACGTGTTGAAGTTCTTAGATGTGAGAAGGTTTCCATACATCATCTCGTCATTTTTAAATACTAACAGGTTTTGAACCCGCCTCATTGACTTTATGAGTGACCTAGACCGGTATAATTTAACCTTAGGTATCGCAAATTGTAATTTAGTTGAAAATATATTTTTAAGAAGCCGTAGCCGAGTGGTTTGGCTAGTTGCCTGCAACACAAAGATTGCTAGTTTGAATCCCGACTGTACCAATGAGTTTTTTAAACTTGAGTACAGTCACACCACAAGCTTTACGGTGAAGGAAAACGTCGACAACAAACCTGCATACGTTTGGAAAGAACATCAAAAACATATTTGAGTAACGGCGGTGGCGACTAAAATATATCTCCGGCGAAAAGTGGGTATGTGGCTACTACGTACAGACCTCTGCCTACCCGTTTGAGGACCATTGTGGGAAGACGTGAAGATATAAAGTAATAAGTATAACCTTAAATATAAATATTTAGATTCCATATTATCTCTCTTTTGCAAACGTAAAGTATGTCAAATAAAAATAATATGTTCCGCCCGATAGCGATGATATTTCAGGGATTGTTGTACGCGTGTTAATGAAGTATTTAATCTAAAAAGAATTACGAGCATATTAGCTAGTCATCATCATCATCATCAGCCCACTCTAGTCCACTGCTGGACATAGGCCTCCCCTAATGAGCGCCATAGCGCCCTGTCTTCAGCTTGCCGCATCCAGCATCTGCCAGCAGTCCTTCGCAAATCGTCATCCCACCTGGTCGGAGGGCGTCCTACACTACGTTTGCCTAGTCGAGGTCTCCACTGAAGAACACGTTTATTAGCTAGTGGCAGTTGTGAATCTGTTTCTTTAATTGATATCCATAATTATGGTAATTTAACAATAGTGCCTGGTTGGCTAGCTTTGCTCGGTATTTTTTTTTATAAATCGACGTTTTCTAAAAATGAAACCACAAAATTGCATGAAAATCCGAGATTCGGATTATATATATACACATATGTACAAGAATTGCTCGTTCAAAGGTATTAGATTATAAACGCGAATTGGATAAAATTCTAATATGTAATATATTATATTTAGGAGAAAGAAAAAAATCAAATTTTAAGCAGGTGAAATCGCGAGGCTATAAAACAATAAAAACACATCTGTGTGTAGTATGATAATGAAGTATGTAGTTGATATGTATCGTACAATATAGCGCGGAGTTATGACTAAAGGTAAAAACAGTGTTAGTCATTTCGCGAAAGCAGGATGATATCGGAAGTAACCACCTTGACCTAGTAGATAGACGAGTCTCCGCGATCATTCGGCGAGCGCATGGTCTGAGCAAGTTATTCGTGCCATCTCTCAAGGGCTACGCGGTAGGCTGAAGCATACTCCCACTTCGTCAGTAGAGATATATTTGAGCGCCAATGTGACAGATGGCGAGATTGTCTCTGTATTAAAATTTTCTTCTTAGACTTATGTAAGTAAAATCTCTGTATTGGAATTAATTACGTAATAAATTGTTGGTACAGGCAGATATGTATATATATTTATAAATAAATTATATTACTAAGTTTGAAAATTTTTATCACTCTATCAAGATTTTTTTTATTTAACGCCATCCCACATGGGACCCCGAAGGGGGTTGGCAGAGGTGTGTAGGTAGTACCCACAAACGCACCTACCACCGGAAATCTTACAAGCTTTTTGTTGCAACCAACTGTTCGGACCACTCGGCCACCATGGCTCTTATAACGGTCACTTTCAAATTAATTAAATTAATTATTTAATTAATTAAATTAATGCACGTTGATGAAAAAACACCACCTATATAATTCCCTAGCTGGCGTATAAAGATCAATCTAATAAACTCTGTTAACCTTATTTTGCAAAAATATCATATGAATAATATGCTTATTCAGTTCACGGACGGAGATCTTCCAGCAAAAATGCAATTTGTTCATGTTTTTGCATGTCATCTGGACCAGTACCACGCGGTACTGGCATCGTCATTAAGGAGTGCAAACGGGACAAATATATATCGAGATTATATTTCTATTTCTTTCGCACTCATTGATAATAACGGCAATTTCGTGATACGGCTCCTGGTCATTATGATGCGAGTTAGATGATACGAGCCTTCGCTCTATTACTGATTGACCCCAGCAGGGACAAGCGAGACGAATAGTGTTGAATTGCTTGTAATTTAAACAATGCGTTTGAAGATATTTTGTTATCTATGTAGGCCTAGACTCGCGCTGTTTCTATTTCATCGTATACCTTCAAACTAAATACATTTCTGTCAGGTTAAAAGGGATTGTACAAAACATTAATTGACAAACCTATAGTACTTTATTTCATCACGTACTTTATTTCAAACATATTATTGGTCAATTGAAGCGGAGTCGTTCACAGCCAATTAATTCACATTGCTATCTCCTTGGTATACAGTCGTGTGTCAAAGTCCGAAGCGAATTCCTAGGCAGCATTAGCACACCTACATGTGAAGGAAATTGCAAATAATTTAGCTTATTATAACTGAGCTTAGACGAGTCTGTATCTGTGTGCACATTTGTCTGCGCAACACAGCTCCAATTTGACGGACATAGACTGCAGTCGAAGGACCGCTAATAGGGTTGCGACTCACTAGAAGCTGGAATCGCTGAAACGATATGGGAACATGATCCTAAATGCTATTGTTGCTTTTACCTTTTAAGGTGATGCTAAGTCGATCACAATTTGACAGCCCTATGCCAGAGTCCGTAGAGTGGTAGCTCATACCACTTGGTGATGCAACTAGCTTTGTGCGCATGCGCTTCGGATTTTACGACAACCGGCGCAATTTACAACGTATTAAGTTCAATTATTTTAAGTGTTACGTAGCGATAGAACGTTACAGTTCAAATTTATTACAACTACATTCACTTCTATTCAATGTTTTTATTACTGTGCGTGGCGCCACATAAGGTACGGACATTTCTCAACACTGATATTACGCTATGTACTAGGTGTATGTAGGCTTCATATGTAATAGATGCATTCCTAGTTTAACTTCATGGTATACAATAGAAGTAATCAATCATATCAATAGACAGGTATCAACTATCAGAAAATTCTGGCATAAGATTTGTGTTGAGGCGTGCGGACTACGCAAACATTTTGACAAATGCGTATTAGTTATAATAAATATTTATAAGCAAATATTTAGTTCACATACTATTTATTAAAGCAATCTATTCAGAATCTATCTTACTAATTTCTATTTATAATTGTGACAGTTCGGATCTTTGAAGTCCAGCACACTCCATGCGCTAGTACAGATGAAATTCGGATTATGTATGCGGTTCTTTAAAGATATTTTTAAAGTAATTATTTATTGACTGGCGCTCTACTCTCTCTGCCTACCCCGTAATGATATATTTGTGTGTACATATCTTTTTAAGCTATTGCATATATTTTATCGCGGGCTTTGTGCGGCGATCGAATCAAGATATTCCGTAACGAAAATAAAACCTAACACCTTCAAAATTTAAACACATTCGAATATGGAACAATTCCAAATTCAAAATTGCCGGGAAATATGGAAACGACTACGAAATGAATGAATACGACTATGAAACTTAAAAGGCTTGCCTAGTAAGTAAGCAGCTGTTTGTGAGAAAATATATAGGTGTACTGCATAAGTTGATAAAAAATGCTATGCAATAGCTTTACCGCGGCAGTCCCCGAGTGCCACACGTTTTTTTTTTCTATAACATGGATATAAGGCCTTATTTGGCCTTCATTCCAGCACATTTTGAACTTTAACTTCTTGTTAAGATACGCGACGTCATGTATTTCAATGCATCTCATGCTCAATGCAGATTTTGAAAGCGATCCTAAATCAATCACTCAATGGACCACAGAATTTTTACTCTCTCCACCTACCGTGTGAGAGTCTAGGGGTGAAGATGTATCGTTTGGCGAATGTTTTAAAAGTTACCATAGAGTAAGTAGTAGGTTTGGACATATATAAAGGATGAGTGAAGAAAGATTGACGAAACAGATATACAAAGCAAAAGTGTGTGCAAGAAGAGGACGATCACGTTCCAATTACCTAGATCAAATCGATCGGACGCTTAAGAAAGGTAACGCCAAGAGTACTCGAAACCGACGAGCATGTATGAAGTGACTGATGAATGTGGACGAAGCGAAAGAAGTATGTAGTCTAGAGAGAACTGGCGCTCTATACTCTCTGCTCCGTTAGGGACTCGGCGTGATGATATGTATGTATGTATGTACCATAGAGTAACAAATCTAGAGCACATGCAGGATCTCCGTTCAACGGTTAGCGGCGGTTCAACGGTTATGAAAGCGCACATCACATCTGCAAACAAGCGTTTTAAAGACTCTGATGTATACAAAAACATGAAAAGCATGTGCGTCCTTTAACTAGTAGGTACTTGGCTGTACAGGGCGCGACGCGGGGGCGGCGCCTATTCCCAGCGCGAAACTAGGCCGGCCGCCGACCGCTGGCTGCAGTCGCACGGTACAAGCGACGAGCGGGAACAACCGGAAGGGTAGTTAATACTAGTTAATTGTTGTTGTTGCTGTTAGCCTGGTACATCCCACTGCTGTGCAAATGTCTCCAATGCAAGATTTAATATTAAGTAATATCTGTTCGTTGAACTTTTTTGATTAGTAGTAGTACTAAGTAGTGAGAGTTTAGAGATGTAATTCATTCGTCACGTCTAGGGTGCATCCTACATGCATGTATTACTGTAAGCCTTAAGTATGTATAGGAATATCGCTCGTAACATGGACCACTCGAATTTTTAAACTTCGAACGCATACAGTGCCAACACATATTTTTCTTAGAACAGAGGTTCAAGAATCAAGATCTGTGTCGTTTGACACGGAATCGTATATCTGATCTTCTTCCTAACGTATTTGTGTCAGTGTAATGTATTCCAAGCACGCAGGTGCAAAGATTAATGTGGCTTTTAAAAATAATATAAACAACTTTTTTCAGTATGTCATGCAAAATATTATTAATTTTTTTTTTGTTAAAATATTTTTTTTTTCTGTAATTTATGGTCACTACACAGTCTTAAACCAGGCCTAGTTTATTAGTAGCCACAGACATATAGATTGATAAGCAAATCTCATAATATTATGTATTAAGATTTTTTTAAGAACGCGCAGGCGCATGTGTTTGGGATAACATTCTAAGACGTTGTTAGTACGGTGATACTTGAGACAGCGACGCATTTGTTGTCCCCTAAATCTGCTACGTTAAGACCAGTGGTTGATACCAATCCTTTGCCTACCTTGCCTGAATAGGTAGGCATAGATGGTGGATATCAAGTGGCGTGGGCATGGACCTAATATATGATAACTTGTGCTTTAGTATACATAAGTGGAATGAAATATTAAATTACCATGTAGTCTGAAAATCTCACTGGATCTGATCGGAACAGTAGACTTTCGTTCTTTTTCTCATTGCAATATATCTATATCTACTAGCTGTCCCGCCCAGCTTCCCCTGGGTGAAAAAGTTAAACTTCCTGTAACACGATCGCAGCGCCACCTATCGGGTCCAATTGTATTGTAAGCACTTGCACACGGTGTGCAAATTTTATTGAAATCGGTTGAGTAGTTGAGGAGCCTGCGCGGACAAACAACGTGACACGTAATTTATATATATTAAGATATTAATTTGGTAAGAAATCTTAATAGACTTATTCATGTTAATTGTATCCAGGGTAATTGTAACGTTGATAGGCATCGCGACCTTCGCCGGTGTTCCCCGCATTATAAACATGTCCATTCGAGTGCAAGGAATGTGCAACGTTCACTCACATGCACATTGTATTAGCAATTGGTGCGCGTGCAGTTGGCTTAGCTATTATTGTGAGCGGCGCGGCTGACCAGTTCGGTTAGCTACCATTGCGTTACATCCGCGTTCATTAACGTTCTCCTTGGATGATCTATACGCTCGCGAGATCGCAACAGAACCACATTTCGCTTGCACTTTCGAAAGTGAGTCTTTGTTTTCACTTCGTAGCGGTAATTTATAGTAATGAGGAGAGATCATTGTACGCCGTTTTGTAAATTGTTCCGCTGAAACGCGCTGTCTCGCCGTGTTTGGCACCATGCCAAATATGTCACAATATTTTTTCAGCATTCTCCCTGTTCTACATAATGTATATCTTCACGTCTTCCCACAAGGTTCCCCGTAGGGGTAGCGTACCCATACACCCACTTTTGCCGTAGATATATTTTAGGTGCCAACGTGACAGATAGCGAGTCCATCGCCGTTACGCAAGCACGACTATAGATGGACTTTAAATGCCTTGTCAGACGTATACAGGTTTCGTCTGGATGTTTTCCTCGTAAAGTTCATTATGTGTGACTAATCATGTGTTGCAGGCGACTATTCGAACCACTTGGCTTCCACGGCTTATATCGGCACCACTTGATAGTGGTCTTGTAAAAATTGCAAGACAAATTCCACGTGACGCATGCCCATGAGGCCTATGGCGAGTCGTCGCAGCGATTGCAGGTGTTGAAACCTTGGGGCTACTGCAGGCAGCTAGCTCACTTTCACTAAAACGCATTCGCACACACAATATATATTTTCGTTCTTATTATTTCGAACATTTAGCGGAGATATAGCATACTAGCAGTGCCGACGATTTCATCCACGCAAAGTTTGCTATCATCGGTTTATGTTTTTTGGAATAAAATTATATGTATTCTAGCTAATAATCTATCCCTGCGCCAAATTTCATCCACTTCCGTTCAGAATTTTTGGCGTGAAAGAGGAACAGACATCCTCGCAACTATTCGTATTTATAATATTAGTGATGATCCGTAAGTAGTTGGTTATACAACTTTCTTTTGTTAATACTGTAATTGCTGTTATTGTAAATAAACCTCACTTATACTACGATAGGTTGTTTGAAATGCAACGTTACAATTTCCTTGCGTGAATTGTGTGTCATCTTATCAAGAAATCCTTCAGTTGTTAAACTGGAAAATATTAATATGTAAACAGAGTCATGGTCGGTTGTCGATCTCCTAATTTGATGGTCACTCTGTTATCATAGTTTGGAATTACCTTGTGATGATAAATGCGATATCTACCAGTAATATTTCCCAAAGGCATACATAATTTTGTTCATACAGAGCTGCCATTTTATGTGACCGAAATTACGAATACATGTAAGTAACTTAATTTAAGTCACTCATTAAAACAGATAAAGACAAATGGCTAAATAACGGACTAAATATTCAGTAGCCGTAAAATCCAATTGTAAGAATAAAAAAAACATGTTCGCAGAAATTCGTTCAGCAATAATTTATAATAAAAATATTGTCTGTTTACACAGGCCACGGTCTCGAGCACGAACTTGTCCGATTTTTATTGCGAGTTTAAAGAAGCGAGCGAACTTGCCCCAGTGACCACGAGGAACGCTAGATATAAATATAATAGGTCCACGTCCAGTAATAGACCTGGTGGCACATTGCCGCCGCGGACAGATACCCTGTCCAAATACCCACCCGTACTCCCGCTGGCTGCACCCTACTGCCTAGTGCATACGTGCGTAGGATGCACTTTGACATTTCAAACCGTACATGCTCATGAAACATACCAGGGTATAATAGCTTGGCATTGCAATGATTATATTGTAAAAAACTTGACAGTCAACTCATGTAATATAAACCATGAAGTTTTTTGTGGGGACGTTTCCTGTCAGCTTATTTTAGTGTACGAAAAGGTGCACGAAGGGGGAGCAAACAGTTGACATTTTCTCGTTGAATAGTACTAGGATCATAGAAGTAGTTGCGTGGTGCAGGGGGCTGCGAGGGGCGCGGGGGGCGTTCGCCGGTTCGCGCGGTGTAACCTACATACCGGTCAACACTCCGGCTCAGTCAACACTCGCTACAGGGACATTAGGTGCGTTTGATGAGCCACTGCACTTGTACAAGTAGAGCAAGCAACTGCTGACACAAATTTACTGATAAAATTGAGGAAGAATCCTATCGTTGAGGCCGTTTCAAACAAACAGTTTTCCGATGCAACTTCCGCGAATTAATAAAATAAATTTTGAATTTCTATGTTAATTGGCATGAAATAAGGAAAATAAAAGAAGCTTCCATAGTTTCATTCCATATTTCGGTGACATACTGTATGTACTGGAAAATGACAACAAGTGACGACGCATGACACAAAACCGAACTGAAAATTGTGTTGAGAAAATTATTTTTCGTTTGCAAACCTTCATATTTGTAGCAATCCGTAGTTTGAACACTTACCTGAAACAAAGTAGAAACGAATTAGTGAATAAATATGCATTAAATATCCGTATGAACCCATTATTATGACTATAATAAATTAATTTTGGTGACACGCATCTGTTTAAATAAGAGCAGTTTTTTACTCACGCGTAAGTGGGGCGTACAACCTACTAAATTAGAATTCATAAAATTCAATGTGTTACTGTTATACGAACTTTAAAGACGGTTAATGAAAACAATTTTAAAGTACAGACTAAGGCATGTAGGATTGGCTATTATAGGGCAAGTAAGCAGGCAAGTAACTTGAAAGCCTAACGCCACGTGTAAACGGACTAACGCCAGCATTAGATGCGAATAGACAAGGCTGTAGCTATCAGTAAAATGTTGAGAGCGAAAGAGATGGAAGTACAAAGTATTTATTGCACACATAACCATACTACAAGTGCAATACACGCACACATAGATAACTTTTCTATTTCTATTACATGCTCTAGGGTTGGCTACTGGTGTTAATAAAAACAGTTAAATTCAACGCTTACATAAAGTGATGTACCGAATACGCTCCACTCGTAGCAAGAGCTTGCTGTAGATCGAAAATCATCGCCAAGACTGTAAATTTACAATAATAAGTATGTCAGGGGCTTGACTGTTGACTCGGTAAAAGATTATTTTGTGATGTGATTGTATTATTATTAAAAACATTACGACGAGAATTCATACAATTAGGAATGATTGAGTCAATTGAGATATTTTAGCTATTTTATCATCCAGTCTAAATATAAATTGGGCTATTAGCAGTTAAGTAACCGTACTCTTTGGTTGAGTAACTAGTCGGTTATAGTGACTTGTATGTAGGAATATTGGGTTGGTGAAGAGGTACACATATTGTTTAAATAGAGAGAAAGGAGGTTAAAGAGTATGAAGGTAATGCGCACTTGATACAAAATAGGCGGTATCACGATCGCGGGTGATAACAGCGGTCCGAACTTACGGATTGCGTTGCGACAGTCTGTGTCCTAGAACTCGCTGTGAACCCGAGTACCCTCAATAACTCACACCAAATTGTTATACGGCGCCGGCGCCGTATCACAATATTGCGCACATTCGTTTTTAATTAAATATTTCGTTCACTTATTTAACTAATTACTCTAGATTTTATAGAAGCTACCAAGAAAAAATAATATAACTCCATTTTTTTATCATTCTTTGCAATATAGCAATTGATCACTTAAACGTAGCATCCGGTGATCATTTCAAGGGTTTTAAGGGCTCTTATCCAAAGCTGTCCTGCAAATTAAACTTATAATTTAAAAATACTTGAAAAAGACCTAAATGTCAACTCGTGTTTTAGTTAAATGTAATGTTGGTATACACGTAACATATCTCCTATAGCAATCAAATACATATCTAGCCATAATCAGGGCCGGATTTTGGAGAGTGCAACCGGGACTATACAAAAGAGACTTCCACAAAAAAGGGGCCCCCCACAATAGACTTAAAAAAAAACAAATTCAGACTAGTAAATTTATATAAAATATTTTTTTTTGCTATTTACTTTTACCTATAGTAGTTTGTACAAACATAATTTTGTTAAATATAAACAGAAATCATCGTAGGAAGGCGCGTCTAAAATCAAAACATCTTAGTAGTTAATTAATGTCTTCCGAAACGTTTGCAGGTTTTGCTTCATAAAGTTTTATTCCAGAAAATAAAATCTACCAATGACGTCCAATATCACGCAGGTGAAATCGCGGGGCACAGTTGGTATTATATAAATGTTGCATTTGTTTGGTTGACATTTTGTGCAATATTTATCATTTGTTCCACATTCTAGAGGTATGTGTTCCTAGCACACAAGTCCCATTGAAATTGGGTTATCTTGATAGATCGCTGTTTCTACGCGGTGTGATCCCGAAACGTGATAACGTAACGGTGAGGAAAAAATAAAAAACATGAAACACAACCACAGTGGACTCTTTCAAATTAAATATTCTTATATGTCCACGCCTTCCCACAAGAGTTCTCGAAGAGGTAGGTGTAGCAACACTTATTTCGACGGAGATTTTTTTGCAGTTTAATCTTCTTTTATATTATTATTATATTATATAATATAATATAATAATATAATATATATATATATATATATATATATATATATATCATCACGCCTTCCCACAAGGGTCCCCGAAGGGGTAGGTAGAGGTGTATAGGTAATACCCACACACCCAGTTTCCGCCAGAGGTATATTAGGTGCCAACGTGACAGATGGCGAGTCCATCGCCGTTACTCAAGCACGACTATACATACGCCTTTGAATTTCTTCTCAGACGTATGCAGGTTTCCTCTCAATGTTTTTCTTCACCGTAAAGCTCGTGGTGTGACTAATCACTGTACTTAAGTTCAGAAAAACTCATTGGTACAGTCGGGATTCGAACTTGCGACCTTTGCGTCGCAGGCAACTGCTCGAACCACTCGGCCACCACGGCTCTCTTCTATTAATATAATCTTCTTTTTACCCTACGTAAAAGCGAACTAATGTTAAAAAAGGCAACTGGGGAGTTTGTAACGCCATTTCTTCTACTGACAGGTTTTTTCTCATGGAAACGGTGGTAACTTTGGTTGTTTATTTAATATGTGACGTTCAATAAGTGTTCTCTGTGACCCTTAGGTTGAAGAAAATATTTTTGTTCTTGATATAAGATGGCGAGTTCTTCGCCGTTATCCAATCACGATTACATATACGTCTTTGAATTGCTTCTTAACAGTTTGTAGGCTTCTTTGCAATGTTTTCCTTTTCCGCAAAGCTCGTGGTGTTATTTATCATCGCACTGAATTTAAAAAAAAACAGTTGTGCAGTCGGAGTTTGAACCTGCAATCTTTGCGTTGTAGGTAAGAACTCGAACCACACGGCGTCCACAGCTCTAAATTAAATATTCAACAGTTGTGTTTATTAAAATAATCTTGACCTTCATTAGTCTAGCATTGGTACTCTTCAGGAGTTTTAATTAGCTATTGTTCTCGTCATCATTTAAATGTGAATATTAAATATATTCGCAGATTGTCATCGAATAATCAAGGATGGGAACTGATGATGGAAGACGCAGCGAAAGAGGTCAATAAGTCTAGAACTGGCGCTCTTCTCTCTTTGCCTACACACAGACACAGCGTGGCACATTTAAATATAATTGAGAAAGATAAAGTGCATCATTAACTTTGGTATGGAATCATAACGTGTAAGCAAATATAGGTCGTATTGAGAGGATGAGTTTCATAATGGAGTGTTTTAAAATATGGTTACGACGAGTTTACGAGTTTATTAGTCAAACCATTAACATTTTATGACAGACGGAATCATCTGGAGCCGATGCAGACTGACCTTTCGAGAGCAAGGGACCAGCGACAACCGACGTTCTAAATTCAAAAGATCGTCATATTGGCAGAACGCCAAATATAATTAGTCATCTTTCGCCAAGCTCCTTACTGCAGCTATAAAGATTTGTCATTTCTTAGAAATATGTAATTTCATTTCCGATTTTAAGATTATGTGTGTACGAGTACGCCGATTGTTTTGAAATTCTTTAGTAGGGTATGAATTTTCATTCTGCTATAGAGGTACCTGCCTGCTACCAAAATGTCAAATATAGTTACACCGATTTTTTTACATATTTTTATTATTGAGCAATCTCCAATTTGTTAAAGTTTGCGTAATTCCCTTTATAAATTAATGATCTAATTTGAATAACACTTTGTTAGTAATTTGCATACAAAACAAATTTTATAATGTTGTTTATATTGAAATAACGCTTATCGCCATCTATTGGGGAATGATTGAACGAATACTATATCCACTCGCCGCTAGGTGGCGCTCAGCAGCGCTGTTCCAATGAAAATTATTGAGTTAGCGAAATATTTTGCCTATTATTATTACTATGTATTCGTATACATTTGTTTGTAGCTTTAATAAGCATATATAAAACCTATTTTGATTGTAACGTATAAAAATAAATGCCAAAAGTTAAAGGATAAACATATATATACGTATATATATAACATTAGCACGACAACGTTCTTACTATAATATTTCAAATTCTTTTAAAATACAATAGAAAATATAAAAATTGCCTACGTATCTCATAATGTACTATTGAATCGTAGCATCTTGTAGCAACTACGACTTAGCCAGGTCCGCAGGCTAGTTTTCAAATTGCTGAAGTCCTTCGTAGCAAGACAAACGCTACGATTGTGACTTGCGATCTTTAAACAGTTAACAGGCAGATCTATAATGGGTCCATAATTTTTGAATTTTTTAAGTACTTCTATGGAACGAAATAAAACAGGTATTTTATTCCGAAGTAAATTTTGTACATACATATCTTCACGTCGAGTCCCTCATGGGGTAGAGTTAGCGCCAGTTCTCTTTAGACTAACAGACTTCTTTGGTTTCAGCGCATTAATCAGTTTCTTCATGATTTCGGTTTTGAGTGTCCTAACGCTCCACTTCTGGAGTTTTTTCATCCATTTCACCTAGTTTTAACGTGGAAATAGAAAAGATGTTTACATGCACATCACACTTGTGAAACTTACCGTTTTTCAATTACCAAACTAATTTACGGCGATGGACTCGCCATCTGTCACGTTGGCACCTAATATACCTCTGGTGGAAAGTGGGTGTGTTGTTATTACCTATACACCTCTGCCTACCCCTTGTGGGAAGGCGTGAGGATATATTATTTTATTATATAACTAATTTACAATCCCATTTTAAAAGATTCCGGAGCCAAAAGGGTTTGCTGTTGCCGATATAGCACGCGCGTTGTCCAAGTTATATATTATAGGAATACTATATCTGCATGCTCCCCATCGTTTATCCCACAATTGTCCCCGAAGGAGAAGGCAGAGGTGCATAGTCGCACCACATTCGAAATTTTAGGAATAGCTTGATTACACAATAACGCGGAGATCCCTTTACCTTCGCTCTCTTCTCATGTAGAGCATCCAAAGGTCATCTATCCCAAGGTTAAACGGACGCAAGCAATATTGATCCCAAAAGAAAATTTTCTCATGAATAATTTCGCATTACTTCACCTCGCCCTGCAGGCAATTACACAGATATGACCATAATATATATCCTGAAGCCTTCCCACAAAGGTCTCCGAAGGGGTAGGCAGAGGTGTATAGGTGGTACCCACACACCCACTTTCCGCCAGAGATATATTTTAGGTGCCATCGTAACAGATGGCGAGTCCATCGCCGTTACTCAAGCACCACTATACATACGCCTTGGAATTGCTTCTCAGACGTATGCAGGTTTCCTAGCGATGTTTTCCTTCACTGTAAAGCTCGTGAAGTGACTAATAACATATGACCAAAATAACACAAAAAACATTCGACAGTCATTAAAAGTTGCGATTTGTACGTACGAATTCTCTAAAACACATATACACAAGAGATAAGTATGAAGTATAAGCCACCCCATCCCTGATCGCATAATTGAAGTTCATATAAATATTGCACTCGTGTGCGTGTCCACACACAAGTCTAGGTACGCCAGTGCGACTGCACTTCGACTCGTTAGGTTAGGGTAGGTTAGGTTCAGGCTACGTTACGAACTGCGTATGTATACAATCAATAGTAGTATGTATAGACATTCGCATACGTTGACTGGAAACGTTTATTTAGTTGTATGACTGCTATTGCTGTGATGTTAAATAAGTTATTATAAGTACTGGAGCTTATCACACAGCGAGATGAAGGAAGGAAAAAGAAAGTTTCAAAGGCTGTGTATATATATATATATTGTGTTGCATCACGTTTTAGAAACCGAATTGCCATTTGTATAATAAAGTTGGATTAAAATCTGCTTGCCCCTTGTGGCGCGCATATTGTTCCCATTGTTTTCAGATTTATTAATAACACATTATTCTCAAAAAGTAAATATTATTTCTTATAGATAATATCTTATTAAAATTTATATTATCTTGTGGTTAGAGCTACTGAATGCGAAACTCGAGGTCGCGGGTGCGAATCCCGCGGAGGGCAGATATTTGTTTGTCGGGGTGCGAATCCCGCGGAGGGCAGATATTTGTGTGATGAATACGAGTATTTGTACCTTAGTCTTTAGTCTTTAGTCTTAGTCTTGTATGTATGTGTATATGACCTATATAAGTAAATAAATATATCGTTGTCTATCGAGAACGAGAGTCGAGAAACCGCGGATACAACAACTTCACAATAAAGTTCTTTTGCATAATTATCACAGCTAAAGGAAAGATTCAAATGAACAATATATTTATTCTAAATAAACACAATGTAAGCTTACGCTCTAAACGCAAACAATTAAATTCCAAACCCATGAAGGAAAATAATAACTGCAAACAAATTATTCCATTATAATGCCTATCTACCACTATGACGTAAACCTAGCAAAATCGACAAACAGATGCACTGCTATGGAGCACACTGACGCGATATGCAAGTGTGTGAGCGGGTGTGGGACGCACACTGACGCGATATGCAAGTGTGTGAGCGGGTGTGGGGTGGCCTGATCCGACGTCTAGATGCCTAGATATCTAGAGTGCATCGTTGGTATAGGTTCTGGAGGGTAGGTCGGCACTCCCACGCTCGATGCACTGCAACGACCAGCATAATCGAACGGGACGCCCGCTAAGGAACTTCCAGTATGTTTTTCTACTACGTTTTGAGCTTGTCAATCTATGTATACTAATATTATAAAGAGGAAAGATTTGATTGTTTGTTTGTTTGTATGTATTGAATAGGCTCCGTAACTACTGGACCGATTTGAAAAAATCTTTCACCATTGAAAAGCTACATTCACCTTGAGTGACATAGACTATATTTTCTTTTAAAAAAAAATTTGTCCACCCATGCGAAGCCGGGACGGACCGCTAGTACTATATAAGTTTATTTGTGCAAATTAACAAAAGCGCTTTATTCTGATGCATATCTTTGTTATTTTCATTCTTCTGCAGTGACAGAATTTCACCTAAACGGCTGGACCGATTTTGACGAAATTGTTTGTGTGTGTGAGTGTCACCTGCAAAATCGAGATTGTAGGCTCCATCCCTGACTGCACCGCATCAATCAGTATATCCTGAACTGAAGTACTGTGATCATTCACATCGAGAGCTTTACTATCAAGGAAAAGCTCTATTATTATTATATTATTATATTATATATATATTACTAGTGGTCCCGCCCAACTTCGCTCGGGTGGAAAAAAAAAGATGGTGGCGCCACCTATCGGGTCCAATTGTGAATCTAAACCATTCCCAGATCCCCTTGAACACACACAAAAAATTTCATAAAAATCGGTCCAGTCGTTTGGGAGGAGTTCAGTGACATACACACTCACAGAAGAATTATATATATAAAGATTATTAGCTCTAGAGGAAACACGTATCGAAAGATGGGACAGACTCGCCATCTGTCACGTTGGCACGTAAATATAGCTCCGACTGAAAAAAAAGTGTTATTGCACGTCTGCCTACCCCTTTCAAGATCCGTAAAGGAAGGCGTGAAGATATATGTATAAAATATAGGTTTATAAAATTATTATAGATAAAGTGATTTTATTTTAGCTTTATAGCTTCTATCGTAATTTATCTATAAACCGGTTGCAATGCAATATTATATTACATTCGTGATTGCATGCGTAAAATCAATCAAGTTATCACGAATAATAACACAATGGCGTATACCTTGATGTCTATAGATACATGTTATATAACATAAACAGTGTTTATTTACCAATACGTATGTCGTCCTCGGTCGTCGACCCCAGCTCCTGTTCGGGTAATTTCGGCATTGTTCGCAATAAAGAGGGGGATAGACTTATGCAGGAGTGTAGGGGTGCGAGTGCATATCCTCTGAGGGTAGAGACCTTGAGCTGGGAAAATCAAGGGTAACGTTTGCTTGTGTGCGTGAGTCCTGAGAACCAGTCGTGTCGACAGCTACCTATCAATATATGTTTATAATATCAGCAAAAGCAGCACAGAGGAAGAAATTTATAGTAATTACATACACACTGATGATTTACGAACCCCTGCTACGATACTGTCTATAGAACATTTGGAGTCGTAGTATCTTAGAGTTGTCCCAAACATACAAAAAGTAACACATCATTAAGTAATTTAAACACTTAAAATAAGTATACGTACATATGTTTTATTTATTTATTATTCATCCCACTTACTGCTATTTTTACAGGATGCTGCACAATACAATATCGAAGCCATAACAATTAATTACAATTAATTTATCCTATAACTAATTACAAATAATGAGCACTTTTACATATTACTTACCTAATAACTTCAGGCAGAATCGATTGACTAGCATTATTGAAGTGTATAGAGTATTTATTGTATATTGTAATGTGATACCATAGACGATAACAAGTAAAACTGGCGCTAAAAAAAATATATCTTGATTATGGCGTGAAATACAAATGTCATCTGGGGAAAAACAATTGAGAAACATTAATTCAATATTAGAGGTCTCTTACGGGACACTAACTTGTTTTCTTTTGTTTGCAACTCATTGACCTCAAAATTTTATACTGAAATTTAATTTCCATACATATTGTCCCTCGCGGGGTAAGCAGAGGGAGTAGAGCGCCAGTTCTCTCTAGACTTCATTCATCAGTTCCTTCTCGTCTTTTGAACATTTCCATACACATTCATTAGTGAGTTAAAAACCGTAATGCCTGTGCGATTTAATTCATTTATATGCAGTTGCGAATCCCTAATGAGTTTTACATAATTTTAGTTCTAACCATGTTTTGGCTGATGTAAAACACTGAGAGGAAAGCTGCAAACGTTTGATAATAAATTAATTTTTTTGTGAGAACCGTACCTTGAGTAAAAACTTCTATATTATATATATATATATATATAAATAATATATATAAAAGAGCCGTGGTGGCCGAGTGGTTTGAGTAGCGTGCGACACAAAGATCGCAAGCTCGAATCCCGACTGTACCAATGAGTTTTTCTGAACTTAAGTACAGTGATTAGTCACACCACGAGCTGTGCGATGAAGGAAAACATCGAGAGAAAACCTGCATACGTTTGAGATGAAATTCAAAAGCGTATGTATAGTCGTGCTTGAGTAACGGCGATGGACTCGCCATCTGTCACGTTGGCACCTGAAATATATTTCTGGCGGATAGTGGGTGTGTGGGTACTACCTATACACCACTGCCTACCCCTTCGGGGACCCTTGTGAATGGTAGGGAAGGGAAGGGAAGGCGTGAAGATATATAATATAAGTATATAACATATTGCATCCAGCATGGGAAGTTCCAAAGTTCCTGGCTAGTTATTTGTGCAATGTTCAAGAGAGGTAGGAAGATAATAATATTTTTTTTTAATTAATATGAATTTTATCGTATGAAAATTAAATTTATCTTAATATAAAGAGGTAGATTTATTTGTGTGTTTGTTTGAAAACGAAAAAATTATAAAGCAATTTGTAAAAATATTATGACGTAATATATTATCTCGTTTTCTGAGGAATGGATGGCCATCGTGATGGTATAGACAAATTTAACGTGGGTGAAACCGCGCGGCACAGCTGGTATATTAATTATATTGCAGTTAAAAGATAATAATACTTTTCATCATGCATTTAAAGTTGCAGTTTGCTTATTCAAATCACCAAATCAAACCGGAGAATGATGTAATACAATTAACCCATCAAGCCATAAGCCCGCTATAAAAATAAAAACGCATGTCAACAAGCAACAACCACGACCACGTGCTCTACCGAAAATAGACGAGCACGCACACATGGAAACACTCCCACACACATGCATCACACATGCTACCACAGGCCTAGCAGAAAAATCAATATTTTGAGCAAAACTACTTCCCTTAACGCAGCTGTGTGCGCGGCCACCGACTTCTACTGACAAACGCCCGATCAACGATTAAAGCCAAACCGAATCATACCTTATCAGTAACGGAATAAAGTGTTATTTCCTCCATTTAGAACAGGGGTTGTTAAATCATGAGGGTATAAAATAGTAGTGCCATCCTGCTCCAATCAATCGGATGGCTCGGTCGCGCGGCCGCGTGGCGCCGGCCGTCGACCTCGGCGGGGTCGTTACCCCGCGACAGTTGCACCCTGCTACCCCGAGCCGGCAACTCCGCGCACCCCTGTTCTTGCCGAATCTTGGACTCGCGCCTGCCGCCTCTGACATTGACTCAATGCAAGGTTCAACGAACTTCCCGACAAAGCTTCCGCCTTCCGGTGCATTTTATCAGCTCTAACCGAATTTAATATATCTTACGTTGAAGCAACCACGGTGTTGCATAACTGCGACTAATTAGGTTTTTAAAAGAGTGATGCCTTAAAACTGTTTCCACAAAAACAAGCACAAACTTTGTTAAAAGGTTCCCGTTTGTATTGCAAAACCCAGTTCTTGAAAGTTTTGGCTTGGGGGAAATGTCAAACCGAAGACTTTGAAAATAATTTTAACTTTAACAATGTCAAAGCAAAAATAAAACGTGTATAAAAACTATTTTATACAAAATAATCGTTCATTTCACAAACAAAAAATCCCATTAAATCGATATATCTTACTATCTTCTGACATTACATAAGCGTTGAATTTGTATCCGCTATAACACATCTAATAGCAAAGCAACGTATGCTAGCAGCCATAGCTCCAACTGCAATATACATGAAGCTTGTTTTTACGTTTAAACATAATTGTATATTTCTTGAAGCCAAAAAAAATTATTAATAGTACTCGAAAATGTATCGCGATGAAGCATATATGGTTTACACTATTACGTTTTGCAACAATACGTCGGGTTGTCGAATGTAGAGCTAACTTAAATATATCGTACGTCTCATAGCAAAAATAATTCAAAACTCAGTGTGATAGATGTTAAAGAGTGTCCGGAATTATCTTTCGTTAACAAATTGAAAAACGAACTCGATGGTTCGCCGAAATTAACGAAGTGTGAAAGTGTTTGCGATGACTTTGCACACCCTTTTAACGAAATTATTTTTAACGAGAATGACGACCGATTAAATAAGTGGATAAGATTTTTCTTAAACAAATAAAACCACCACGAAAACACACAATGCGGTGTTCGAAACCGATACTTAATCGCACCAGATCTATTAGAAAATTAATCACTGACTTGATAGGTTAGACATCAACTAAAAAAATATTATCTAACCACCTAAATACGTTTCACCAAAAAGAAAGTCAGTTACTACATACTTACTTCAGGTATGAAGATTAGAATACTTCTATATATGCACGTGATTAAATATAATAATTTTGTTTTTATATAGTTCAAGTAGTATTATATAGCCAGCCATTCCACAGTATGCTTGCGCACGCGCATACCTCGTTTATTTCGCTGCATTGAAAGGTTAACTTTTACTTTTACTGTTCTTATTTATACATTTGTCGGTTCCAAGCGCCTGCGCTCAACTTTAATTGGTATTAAATTTTACACAATAAATCTCTTCCCGGACACGATTAGATCGAATAATGTCTCGGGTTTGGCACATTTCTCGAGGTTTCCGGGTTAATTAACCCGTAATGTTTTCATTACACAACATTTTTAGCTTGACCTATATTTTGACTAACATGTCGAAGTAAAATACTTGTGCATACGTATGTATGTACAGTATTTGACTGTTACATCGTACATTTTAAAACAGCTGAAAATAGCTAAATCTTATATCAAAGGCGACACTTCCTCGTTATTTGCCGATCGTCCATTACTGCACTATTTATCTTTTTTGATGTATGATATAAATGTAGTACGTCTGCCGACATATAAATAAACGCACCGCGAGATGCGCTACTAGATTCACCAACAGCTGTAGATTCAGCCGAAGGCGTTCGGGGTCAATGCCCACTCGTATTTTCAACATGTGCCGACGTTTTCCGCCTTCCACGGAAAGCTCGTCTGTCCTTCGGGAGCCGTCGCCTATCTTCGTCGCTGCTCGATTCTTTCGGCGCTTCGTTTTTTACAAAGCACTGGCCGATTTAAGACGCTTTATACTTTTTCCAATAGGAATACTATTTTGTACTTCTTCTTAGGGCTAGGAAGTCTTCATAATGCTCAAGGCGATTAAGTAAGTGGATGGAGCTTGAGATTATTTTCATCACGTTTAATTGTCAAAATCACGTGTTGTTAAATTAGAGCTGAAAATTATATAAGACAGTTGGTAACGTCTTTATAAGACAAGGTTTTTGAACTGTATGAGTTTAAACTATCGCCGACAAATCACAATTATCCGATTTAAACCAAGGAGATTTTTTATTTAAACACACGGATTTGACACACTACTCTTTACCTAGAGGAAAACAAAGTACAAAAATCAGGATTCAGCAAAGAAGAAATTAAAAAACGCATCGTGTGTCATGTTCAAAAGATATCGACCGAAAGATAAACTTACCATGTGCAACGTTGGTGCTTAATGTATATAACACGGCAATGTTTCACCTTCTGGAATTTCCAGACCGGAAGAACCAATAATTCGGGAAAATATACATACACAACGACTCTCTCACTGGGTAGGTAGAGTAATAAAGCCAGTTCCCTTTAGACTTACAGACCTTTTCATTTCATCTTCATTCATCAGTCTTTTCACACATGATCGCCGAAGCCGAGAACTCTTGATGACACAATGATACACACTTTTGAATCACATATTTGTTCCGTCAATATTTATTTACTCAACCATTCTATATGTGCAACCCAACGTTATAGAAATAATGCGCTCGCAATATCTTTGTATCAACTATCAAAGTGTCACAGGAAATCCAAACAAAAATATTATAAGTGTAGCGAATATGTTTATTCAATAGAGCTACCTCTGGCCATGACATTGGACACGACATGACATCATGCGCATGCGCAGCCATGATGGCATTGCTCGGCAATACTCGCACACACTCGCAATCCTGATAAGCAGATGTGTACGTGATAAATGGTTGAGGTATCGTTTATATGAATGTCAATTAATCACGTTTATAAAGGTATATAAGGTATGTATTCACCTACATAACCTTCGAAAACATATACGACATACCATAGAAGGTAGGATCTGGCAACTTGAGACACATTAATGTTAATTATTGTTGTATGTATGTATAGTCCTAACGAAGTGAAACGTCCTACATTATGCTGTACAGTGTACAATTTATATTGTACAGTAATAAGGGCAATGACTTTTAAACTTGGCCAAAAGTTTGTTGGAACTGTGTCATCTTCCAAATAGAACCATTATGACTGACATTCTACTTGAGGAAAATAATTGCGAAATAAACTCATTTCTCCTGTCAACATATGGAACAATTATCCAAAAAAAAAAACTTAAATGAAGAAATAAGGTAAAGAATCCCTCAAACAAACGTGATCTTCGAACTAATTCGCTAAAAATACACGTCAAATATAAATAAATTGCAAATTGCGCTTATAAGAGCAGGCGATAAACAATGAAATCTCACTAAGAACCACTTCTAGGAACCCGTGACCATCGTAAATATATACCTGACTGAAAGGGGGTGTGTGGGGTCTACCTATGCACCTCTACTTACCTTCCCTGCGTGAGGATATATATTATTTTGTTGAGACAAAGATGAGAAGAGAAAGATTTTGGAGGCCCCTTCCACCCTGCCATTCTTCTCCAGCACTACACCTTCTAAGGTGTAGTGCTGGTGAAGGTGGTCGTACTGGCGATGGATGGAAAAAATCATCTGGACGGCAAGGGTAAGAAACTTAGACGCACTCAAAAAAAATTAAGACTCAAGAGTTCTGCTAGAGACAGTCGAAGATAGAAGAGGAAATATATTAGGCGACCTTATACGAAATGACAGATGCTTTAGAAATATCTTAAAGAAGAAGGGAAGAGAGGAAGGGGAAGACCAAGATTAACATGCATGAGGCAGATCAAAGAAAATTGTCTCATGACGTATAGGTTGGTAGTCATAGAGGTTGCACTAGACAAAAGTAAATGGAAGGAACTTCATCAGGGACGCTGACAAGAGTCCAGCTCTTAAATTTATCATGATGATTATTTGATGGCCTTCAGAATTTTGACTGAGATGATGTTCAGTAAAAAATATAGATACATATATAATAATATAATATAATATATCCTCACGCCTTCCCACAAGGGTCCCCGAAGGGGTAGGCAGAGGTGTATAGGTAATACCCACACACACACTTTCCGCCAGAGGTATATTAGGTGCCAACGTGACAGATGGCGAGTCCATCGCCGTTACTCAAGCACGGCTAATTCATACGCCTTTTGAATTTCTTCTCAGACGTATGCAGGTTTCCTCTCGATGTTTTCCTTCACCGTAAAGCTCGTGGTGTGACTAATCACTGTACTTAAGTTCAGAAAAACTCATCTCTATAACTGTACTATATATTAACAAGGTAAATGACAAGTATAGAGATCTCAGCAGACGGTTAGTAACTTTAATATTAATTAAAATCAATAATAGTTATGTAATATTTTACTCACGTAAACAAATGTTTAATCATATATATTCATCGTCATATATCAATATTTAATCATACGATATACAAAAATATTTCGTGCAAGTTTCATATACCATAGTGGTAATTTCGTATACGCAATATATTAGTACTGAGCAAAGTTTGTGCCAAGGTCATTCATGTCAAATGAGAATATGCACGAATTACAGCGAAGGGCAGCGCGCCCTTGAGCTTTGAACTCATAAAATAACCGCGTCTACTATGCAATATTAAATCACATTATGTAATTTTCTATTTGCAATATGTACATATCTAATGTTTTCTTGTAAAAAAATATCATAAGTGGTAATCCAGCTGAGTTCTGTCCTATATAAGTCTAGAGAGAACTGGCTCTCTGCATTCCCCGTGAGGGAGCCGGCGTAATGATATGTATGTATGTAATTCAATTTAAAAAAGAGTCTATCTGTGTCAAATTTAATCTAGCCACTGTTTTATAGTTTCAAATGAATTCTTCCTTCATGACTTCTACCGAATGAAAACGGTGCCACGAAGTGGTTATTAGAGTTAAGAAAGAGAAAGAAGTGGTTGCTAGATGGTATTTGTTGAGGTTTTGGTCAAAAACTCGTTCACAACTATGACCTTGTGCGCAGGCGCATTATCATGGTGAAAATTCCCAGTAATTTCTTTACACACACACGATGTTAACTTCAGTCGCATACGTTGATAGCCTACCAGGCAAATCTTCTATCACATCTCGACCGCTTTTGAACACTTTGTAATACTCATAAGCGTTTTTGATAAAGTCGATTCACGGTAAGCTTTCTGTATGTTTCAGTGACTCCGAACAAGAAATTCCATTGGCGATGCGAATTTAAGACAAACACGTTGTTTGATGTTCCCAATACATGATTGACTGTATGTAGTGTACCTATGTTATATTTATAATTTTTAAACACATAACCTGGATGTCAACACGTATAGTTAATAATTAACTCATTTGTACTGTATTCACTCTATCGTGACTCCTTAGCCATTCCATTATCGTCCCTCGTCCTCTTACTTAAGCCAGTGCCAATAGCTGGCTGACTGTCTATTTGTTTTCAGTGAGTGGTGGGTGATAAGTGATATTAAAGGTGTTTTGTTGATTCTGTCATAGCTACTGAAGGCGTATATATTAAAAAAATTGAATAAACTCAGACTTGTATCCGAATTTTATAAGTCAACAAACCAATCTTCAACCTACTTACAAGGACCTTAGTCGGAAGGCGTGAAGATATTCATTGCGGATTCGATTTTCAATTTACATAGCGGGATAGACATAGAGGATAGAGAACCAGTTCTCTCTAGACTTACATACTTCTTTCCCTTCGTCCACATTCATCAGTCTCTTCATACTTGCTCGTCGATTTCGAGTACTCTTGACGTTTCCGTCCTTGTGTGTCTGATCGATTTGATCTAAGTAGTTGGAACGTGGTCTTCCTCTGCCTCCTCTTGGACACACTTTTGCTTTGTATATCTGTTTCGTCAATATTTTTTAACTAATCCTTTCGATATGTCAAAACCAACGTAGCATGCCTTCCTTCATCTTTACAATTCATTCAATTTAAGGTGCATTAATATACATATAAGAGTTGTGGTTTTGTAATAAGTCCAGTAATTCCAGTGCGATAAGAATGTGCAATAAATAAAGTGAACTTGTGTTCGGGATCAAGGGCACGTAGGACAATGGTGGTCAAGTGTGTGTTGGTGTATCAGTTGCATTCGCAGTGATGCAGTGTTTATGGTTTCGTAACTGTGATGGCTGTGGCATGAGTCACGGCCGTCCAAGTTCATTGTCGCCCGCCCGAACTTGAACCCGCTGACGGGTCAGTGGCACACAGACAGATACGCTGCGCTATACTATGTTTTTCAGTTAACTTGTGACTGTACCATTGTGACTGTCTGTCTCATTGGTAAGCAAAAACATTTACGGCGAAAACTCCGAGTTATACCTCTGGTCCAATTTTGATCTTATCAAGATATACTATTATTGCAATGATTACATCTTCACGCTTTCCCAATAGGGTTCCCGAAGGGGTAAGCAGAGTTGTGTTGTATTCACACACCCACTTAGGTCTTTACTTTTAGATGCCAACGCGACAGATGACAAGTTCTTTACCGTTTCCACGTTTCTCAGGCACGACTTGTCCTTGAATCTCTTCTCAAACACATGCAGGCTTCCTCTCAATATGTTCCGTCACCGTAAAGCTAGTGATGTGACTAACAAGCACTGTAAATAAGTTCAGAGAAAGATTATTTAAGAGACAGATGTATACAGCCTGGCAATAATTATCTCAATATCACGTCACAGGTCATAATGCCTGTGTGTTTCATACTTCAAAGAAGCTTTAGCATAGCATATCTACGCGTATAGCACAAGCTGCGTCATGTTATTGATAAGGTCGGTAAACATGAACGCGACAATGGTCGTTGTGTACACACCGACTGCGTGACAATGACTCGCTGGACCCGTCTCCAGATATCATTACACATGTATGTAATGATAACCGTACAATCACTTCGTTGTTTACAACAATTCATTTGAAACGGCCGCTGTATATTGTACTCATGTAATAGGGTTTTGAGTAAGGGTCGATGGTTCCTAACTATGTGAGGTAAACACTAACACATCGGTGCCCCATGTTAAGTCGTTGACCTGTGATATGAGCCGTCCCACGCAGGTCATGAACCTTCTCTTATCATATCTATTCCAAACATAACAAGCGCCATGTGGTATCTGATAATTATGCCAAATACGTTCGTAGATATGCAAAACACGTGGCTTGTCGGATGCAATATGTCAATCTAACAATGGATGAGGGAATTTTGCCAAAATACTAGGCACACTCTCACAGTCCTAACGCCATCAAGGGTCTCCGTAGGGCTTAGCAGAGGATAACATAACACCCTCCTTTCGCCGGAGATCTATTTAGGTGCCAACGGGACAGATTGCAAGTCAGTCACCGTTTCTTTCTATATGAATAAATATAAAAATAATAAATAATAAAAAAAATATTATTTTTATATTTTTGAAATTCATACAGTTGAAACTGTATGAATTTCTGCCAAAATATGTTCCTAAACATCGAAAGGAAACCAGCATACGTCTGAGAAGTAATTCAATGACGTATGTTTGGTCGTGCTTGAGGAACGGCGATGGACTCGCCATCTGTCCCGTTGGCACCTAAAATATATCTCTGGCGAAAAGTGGGTGAGTGGGCACTACCTATACTACCTCTGCCTACACCTTCGACCCTTGTGAGAAGGCGTGAGAATATATTATTATTTTTAATTATTTTCCATCACCGTAAAACTCGTGGTGTGATAAATGACTATAGTTAAGTTCATATCTCCCTGGTACAGGCCGGGCTTATTTTGAAATTTGTAGGCAACGCAAACCACTTGGTAATAACGCCTTAAATAAATTTTGATTAATTTGGCATGTGCATTGCGGGATCAGATCAGATCAGATCAGATCAGATCAGAACAGAACATTTACGTATTAAGATTCAGTAGAGGTCGAAATTAAGGTCAACGAACCACAATTTGACAGCATCATACTTTTGCCCTGTTCTCTATGCTCGAAATATCTGCATTACAGTGAAGTATCACTGCATTTTTCATAAACAGGATATGGGATTTGGGATATTTCAAACAATTGAACTGATTAAATTCAATAAGGTGATTTTGGACTTGATATGACTCAGGGACACTAAGTGTATTACTTATTTACACTGTGATCATAATTTTTTTTAACAAATTTATTTAATTGTGTTATTTGCTTATAAATGTATTTAAACCTGTGTCCCGAAGTTCCGCGTAAAATTAAATTACATAAGAAACTATGAAGTTTTTTAATATGGCGTGAGGATATATATATATATATATATATATATATATATATATATATATATATATATATGATAATATATCCTCATATATATATATATAAAATAATAATAATATATATATTTGCGTTATTAATTTACAAGTCACAACAATTCGGAGTATCTCAGGGTCAACGCTCTTTAATTGATAGATAGGTATGTATATTGTGAATGAATGACCGATAAAAAATGCCGGATATTACAAATTCGGTGGCTGAAGTTGTCTCATAAATATTGTTTCTTTTGTTACTATATGCATAAGCGCATGTCATGTTTAAGAGTGTATCAACACAGTCATGGCTCAAGGTTAATAACCCGGCGTTACACCTATTTATAATGGAATGTAGGGTACGTCACCGGTGACGTTGTTTTCAATGTCAGCGCTGATTTACTGAGCAACGGATTTATTTCGCTATACTTGAATTTGCTTCGAAGTACTAGGAACACATGAGTATACCTGTATATACTACCGCAGTAGCAATAGTCGAGTTCAATGAAACTCAAGCATTACAAACAGTAAAGTTGTCAATTGTTTGCAAAATGTGATTCAGATTCCAAATTCAAACGATTTCAATATTCAATATTATTTTGCTGGTTTAGCATGAATGAATAAAGTATGCAAATACGGTTCACAGAGCAACCTCCTACTATAAAAGATTGTAGATGAGGAAAATGTCACAAATAAATCGATTAATGCGTACCGAACCGTTCATTCAAGATAATATGCACAAATTTCTTTTAAAATTCATTAAATTAAACGGCATTCAAAATGGGATAATCAATACATACCTCTGTATAAATTGTTTAATACTCTGTGCGTAATAATTAGTTACAATCATTTCACTGATACCGAAGTTATTTCACTAACACCAACATAACGACACATCAGAAGTTCAATTACAACGAAATATCCTCCTTGCGAGTTTATAGATTACAAACACTGGCACGTTGTTTTAATAACAATAAAAAAAAAGCTTTGTTTAGATGTAGACTGCATCAATCACTAAGATCACAGTTTGTGTTATGTTATAATCGGTAAAGGGTCGACCGACTCGCGGAGTACAATAATATAACGTATACGATAATTCGGAGTTCACTCGCGGCCGTCTGCGGGGTAACGACCGTCCTTAGCACTGCTAAACGAAGCCTACGGAACTATATCTGTCTCTTTCTAGTTAGAACTTCCTTACTAACGCACAACGATTTTCATACTGTCGCTTGTTCATGTTGCTACAAATGTATCTGTATATTGTAATTATATAAATGTTCATTAATTATCAATTGTTTATTGCACTAGTCACATTGTTATATGAGCGTATATTTTGTATATTTTGCTTAAATTTTTGTCTGTTTATAACGTCTCATTTTTAATAAATTTTATATGTATTTACCGAAATTATGTTTATTTTTGTTTTTTTTTATACCAAATGGGTGTCAAACAAGCACGCGGTCCGCCTGATGGTAAGCGGTTACCGCCGCCTATGGACGCTTGCATCGTCATTTTTGAACGAACGATTAGAACGAAGACGAGGTACGGGAGTTGGGGACTGAATTTGATAAGCCTTGAACTATAGCAAAGTTGTAAAATCCGAAATCCGCGTTACCGCAGCACCTTCCAAGAAACGATATGAAGTAGAAACACCTAACCTACCTACTTCCCATTATGTGTACTTACACTTTCCAAACACTAGATGCTTTACATCCCTTCCAATGCAAATTTAAACAACGTACAAGATTTATTACACAAATATTTACCTTAAAATAGATTGTAAAGAAAAGCACTAAAGTGTAATATCACGAAAATAAACTCGAGTCGAAAGTTATTGGGCCTAAATATTTAAATATGGCTGGTAATATATATAGTACACTAGCTGTGCCCGCGACTTCGTCCGCGCGGAAAAGTGATATTAAGCAGCATTTTTTTTACCCCCTTAAGGGTAACATTTTTACAAACTTTGAATGTAATATTAATTTATATGTAATCAAGAGCCTAAAAAATAAGTTTCAAGCTTCGAGCTTCAAAAATGACGAAACTTCTATACAAACTTTAATCCCCTATTTCAACCCCTTACAACCCTTTTTCGAATTAAAAAGTAGCCTATGTCCTTTCTCAAGCAATAGGCTATAACTGTACCAAATTTCATTTCAATCGGTTCAGTAGTTTAGGTGTGAAAAGGTAACAGACAGACAGAGTTACTTTCGCATTTATAATATTGCTAGTTATCCCGCCCAGCTTCGCTTGGGTGAAAAAATAAAACCCACGGACCTAGTGGCGCCACCTTTCGGGTCCAATTGTGAATCTAAACTATTCTCGAATTCACCTGAAGAAACACAGAAAATGTCATTAAAATCCGACTACAATTCTATAAAGGGCATACAGACAAATATTATGCCCCCGACTTCGCCCGCGTGGAGTTCGAAAAAGTAGCTTTGGAAATTTTTCTGCTAGAATCGGTTCAGCCGCTATGCCGTGAAAGAGCATCATCTATATATATATAGGAGATCCCGTTTGTGAACTCACTCATCACGAAATCTCAGGATCTATAAGGCCGATTGACTTGGAATTTGGTAGAAGTATTCCTTACACGGTGTAGAGGTCAGCTAAGAACGGATATTATGAAACTAAACTTTTTTACTTTTACACCCCGGCGAAGCTGGCCGGGACAGCTAGTACTTTATATTATACTAAACCTTTGAAAAGCCGTGGTGGCCGAGTGGTTCGAGCAGTTGCCTGCGACGCAAAGGTCGCAAGTTCGAATCCCGACTGTACCAATGAGTTTTTTCTGAACTTAAGTACAGTGATTAGTCACACCACCAGCTTTACGGTGAAGGAAAACATCGAGAGGAAACCTGCATACGTCTGAGAAGAAATTCAAAGGCGTTTGTATAGTTGTGCTGGAGTAACGGCGATGGACTCGCCATCTGTCACGTTGGCACCTAATATACCTCTGGCGGAAAGTGGGTGTGTGGGTATTACCTATACACCTCTGCCTACCCCTTCGGGGACCCTTGCGGGAAGGCGTGAGGATATATTATTATTATATATATTATTATAAAGCTTTAAATTTTTCAGGATTCAAATGTATCATTTGTCCTAATCCCAGGTATAAGCAATCACCATTTAAATTTTCAGCAAAACTGCTGTTTTAACTTTCCTAAATCTTTTTTTCAATAAAAAGTATCCTATGTTACTTCTAATACCTCCAAGAATATGTGTACAAAGTTTCATGATGATCGGCTAAGTAGTTTTTACGTGAAAGCGTAACAAACAAACTTACATTCACATTTATAATATTAATAAAATAATATTATATAGTAGGGATGGTTAAAAACTGATTAAGGGACAAGAGAAGAATTATATACTTATACATATAAAGATATATATCTTTATATTAACACATAATTCTTCTGTAACCGCATTCGTCACCTAGCCTGTCTTTAGTGGTTGGATCGATTTAGGTGAAATTTTCTGTGAATATTTAGAGTAGGTACAATTAAATATGCATTTAAACCTAGTGGATAGAGCAACAATCCTGTTTAAGGAATTATTTTTCTTTATTTTATCACCCAAGCTAAGCAGGGCGGCAGAGCTAGTATACAATATATAATCACACGCCTTTCCACAAGGGTAGGCAAAGGTGTATAACACCACACACCCACTCTAATGATACTTGAATTTACATACAAAGTACTAGGAATACATGAGTATACCTGTATTACCGCAGTAGCAATAGTCGAGTTCAATGAAACTCAAACATTACAAACAGTAAAGTTGTCAATTGTTTGCAAAAATGTAATTCAGATTCCGAATACACCACTCTAATTAAAACATTTAACATATTTTCACAATTATAGTTCTATTTCATAGTATGGTTAAAAAAATACTAATTATTATTATTATTATACCAGTGGCAAATAATAGTTGGGCCTGAAAGTGGTGTAGTGTGAACGTACCTGAGCCGTGGGAGGCGATGAACCCGCGGGGCCGGCGCTCCCGTGACGTCACCGTCTCGCACGCGTCTACGCTGACATGTCATCGCACCTACGCAGATACTATTATATGACCATTCAGGGCATTGATATCTGTTCCGGGTATGTACGGTCAACCGCACTTTCAATTTTATGTGCGACGCTACGTTCTCGCTGCCCGCACGCCAGTCGTGCGTCGGGAAGTGCAGGCATAATAGGAGCCCTTGAGTGAGGCCTAGGTCTCGCCATTGACGGGTTAAGTAGCAAAAGTTCCCGGAACTCACGTTACGAGAGACAACACAAAAAAAATCTAAATAATAAGTTTAAAAAATGTATATGTAAAAATAAGGTCTTTGGTTAATAATTTCTGTAATTAAGCGGATAAAGGGTGTGTTAGTAAATTCCGTACTTTGATAAAAAGTAAATACTCGTATATTTACGCTCATACCGGACGTCCCTTGTTCCAATCAATGAGATCCGGTAAAGCTTCCATAAAATGTTGCTACGCTATTGCATTAGGTTATTACCTGTAAAATAGTTGTAAGTTGATAAATAAATAAATAAATAAATAAATAAATACGTGATCAACAGGGCTTATGCCCAAGGAGCCAGTAGGACTGACCGTCACAGACCAGTTTGATTTTCGGTAGTCTCTGAGATGGAGATCCTGTTGTCCAGAATCTCCAACATTAATAAGGATAGTTATTCACAATGTATATGTCTAAAAGAATTGTATCCATGCCATAAAAATATTTTACCAAAAAAGTCGATTACATCATTTTTGACGTTTATGAGCATGTTTGAAGAGACTATGGAATGTGAAGGAAGCGAATTAGGTCTGTAGAAAATAGTCTGTTCAAAAATAGTAGAGTTCAATATTGTGATCAATATTAATATGTTGCATCGAGAGCAAGGAGGATGCGAGCTGAAGTCACGACACGCAATGCATTTCAAAGTAACGATCTTCAGGCGTAGAGGGGAACGAGACAAATCCTTCTCTGAGCCGGGATTGACTACGAATCCCTCTAAGCCTTCTCTTCACGAAGGTGAACAGAGATTGTTATCGTGTTCCAATTGGAGTGAACTATCACAGAAACAATGTTACTTTTTAAACAGTGGCGGTACAGCTACATTGCAAATCGACTATGACTGGGTAACCTTATTACACTGGGGACTCCGTGTTAGGGACTCCTCCGTGGTTCGAAGAGACTTTAAAGCTACATATCTCACTTGTAGAACTCTGAAGATCGTTAGAGAATTAAGAACTGTTCGTTATCTAATTACACGTGACAGATGGCAAGTCCATCGCCGCACGACTATACATGCGCCTTTGAATTTCTTCTCAGTCGTATGCAGGTTTCCTCTCGATGTTTTCCTTCACTGTAAAGCTCGTGGTGTGACTAATTACTGAACTTAAGTTCAGAAAAACTCATTGGTACAGTCGGGATTCGAACTTGCGACCACCACGGCTCTACGGTTTTTCACTTAATATTGTAAATTGCTTTTCGTAAAGCGCATTACACAATAAATCTATCGACGTTAGTTTCATAGCCACTCAATGTTTCGTTACCACGCACAATGAATAACAATCAAGATTCAAATGAATCATTAGATTTCTCGCGGTGGTTAGGCGTTGAGGATTTCCTTGCAATTCTGCGGCGCTACCAAGTGCAGCGGACGCGGAGAAAGTGCAACTAACGCGGAAGGGAAGACACCGCCGTAGGCACAGGTCACATACAGCGTCAGTTAGACAATCATCTATTGAATTAAACACGCGTATTAGCCTCTACAAGTCATTATACTTCTGACTACTGACATTGTAATACTCTTACTTTCTCTGAACGGAATTATCGCAACATTTTTTTCATGGTCCCTAACGCTCTAAGCCGAGGCCTGTTCACAAGGGGTGTCCTTGGCTGTGTTTGCTTTGCACATATAAAGTGCCTGGCTAGAAGCCTTGATTTCGCCATTGTTCGGTTTCATAGGTTAGGTTCCTGGCATACAAGCTACAAGAGACAAGTTTTTTTTTGCTATTATCTTGCCTTCCCACAATGTCCTCCGAAGAAAGAGGTGTTGCACCCTCTTTCCACCAGAGATATATTTGGGTGCCAACGTCATGAGGAGTTTGTCACCGTCGCTCTAGCACGACTGTACACACGTCTTTGAATTTCTTCACGATGTTTTCCTTCGTAATAAATCACTGTACTTGAAGTTCAGTCTCGTCGTTTGAAGGCGCAATCATGTTTTGCAGATCTAGCCGCGGAACTAGTTAAAGGGTGTTTTACAATTAAAAAAACCATTCATACGTATATCAATAACTATTTCTGTATAATACGACCTGGCTTACATCGGTGCATTTCTTAGAGTACCACCCAGTAGTAGAAAAACCCCAAACTTTTTAAACATTAAAAAACATACCTACTAGCTACGCACACATCAATATTTTATTTTAAAAATGAAAATTAGTAATTCTTATAACCAGTGTTATTTTCAATGAGAAATCGTTTGAAATACGAACAATACGAAGTACCGTAAGGCAAATTATCCATGACGTCGGTCCCGTTGCTGCGGTGAGACAGTGCGTGACGTTTGAAAGTAAAACCGTAGATGATGGAGTGACGAACACACCGTGTACACCTCACCTAACTCACTTTTCATTAATCGCATGGGTTTGTAATGCATAGGCTACACTTGTAGACTTTGGCATCTCTAGACACGTATACTGGTATTTGAACTGGAACGCAGTAATAGCAGATTGTATAGAAATACAGAAATAATGATTAAAATTGTGATAAAGATAATGAAAAGTTAAACTGATTATAAAAGTAATAGACAAAAAGAAAACAGCAATAAATAATTAAAGATACACAAAATCTCGGAGCACCGTATCAGAGAAAACTTGAAAAAATAAAAGGTGTATTGTTTTTGGTATCAACTCTGACGTAGAGTGGATTGGATTAATGTTTAAAACTAATATTATGACGAGTAAAACTAATGTCATGTCGAATAAAACTAATATCATGTTGAATAAAACTAATATCATGATGTATAAAAAAAATTCAAAACTACTTGTACTACTACTACTATACTCATGTAAATTGGATCACTTAAGATCCAATGAATAATTTCGTAAAACGTAAGCAACATTATTTCTTTACTCCTAAAAAAATTACACGTTAAATTTGCATTTAAGGATGATTTGATTATATATTTCATTCAAATAGGTTAACATAACGTTAAAACAGAACTGTGGCAAAAAAAATACCACCAACGATCAAAATGCACATTCAGTTCCGGAATAGCTACTTACTACTACGGAATAGTACTAGTAATTAGTACATAAATACATATCATCCGAGCCGAGTCCCTAACGGGGTAGGCAGAGAGTATAGAGCGCCAGCTCTCTCTTTCGCTTCGCCCACATTCATCAGTCTCTTAGCACTTACGCGTGGCGTAATTAATGCTTCCGCGTTCTGAATCATTTTAATACCTAGAATATTATAAATATTAAAAGATATAAAAAGAGAAAGTGTACTTATTGTATAGGAAATAAGTATCTTTACAACTATACTCCTCCCCACTATAAGTATTGTTGCATATCGACGCAGCGCTAGGTTTCGCCGCGAAATGCAGTTACGTATATAATACTGAACTAGGCACTTCCGCGAGCAAGCAGGAAGTACCGAACACTTTCCCTTTTGCAGCAGCCGACCACTGCTCTATGCATCAATATAACCCTACCAAACCAAGAGACAGCTAATGCTCTAGCTGTCGCATCAACCGCACGGCCTACACAAGCTGGCCGCACTATAATGCAGTTAACCAACGAATGAGGCTAAGTGCCTCATGATGCGTGGCAGCTGCTTAGCATTTGAATTAAGGTATAACGTTCGAGTTAAGGTTACGTCCTGTAGAAAATTGCGAGGAATGACTTCCTATACCTGGACCTCAACAGCTATTATTATCGCAAAGTATCAAATTTTGGACTAACAACAAAGACCAATGGTCTAACTTTCTAAACACGATTTATTCTGGTTCTTATTTCTATAAAAAGTTATTCAATACATCGCTATATGTGATAGTTTAACCCCTTCCGTATGTATATCAATGGACAACTCATTAATAATTCATAGCGACGTAACTGGTTATGAAAACCGACGTATGAATTCGTACCCATATCAACATTTTATTAATAGCAGAATGGAACGAATTTTGAAAGAGTTTTCTATAAAGTCGTTAGCGCAGTATTCGCGCAGTTATTGGTGAAAGAACAGGCTTTTGTAATACAGACGAGGTGGCGCCTTCAGTGACCTATATTCGTGACGGACGTTGACTCCGTGGCGGATCGTGAGCGCGGCCGAACGCCGTAGGGGGCTGCTACCGAATCTTTGATCGAACAACCAATCGGAAACGAAACATTTCAATAAACACGTCACAAATTTTTGATTTAGTTAACCTTTACATATATGAATATTATACGCAAGACTTATGAATAGTTCTATGGAATAACCTAGGCTTATCGCCTTTTCTATGTTTCAACTGGCGGATAAGCATGTGCTACTACGCAAAAAAAACATTTTATCTATTGTTTTGGTAGTCAAAAAACATTTTAGCATTTATTCCCTTTTAAATTTAATCCGTTTGGGCAGATCAGTTAGATAGTTCATAGTTTTATTTATAAATATTATAGATATTTTTTATGACAAAAGTCTACAAAGTTTGTCACATCCACTAAAATCCACTAAATGAGGATAAAATAACCAAATCAGTTAAGCTTGAACTGAGTGTGTGGAGTTCACGTTCGGGCGGCGACCTCCGAATAGGGGCCCGGCCTAGTCTGGAGGCCGCGAAACCATTCCCACAATAAATGTGTTCCGTCACCGACTGTTGCCAGATAACTTCACTACGTAATTGAGCTTTTAATTAAACGGGATTCCAATATTCGGCTTGTGTCAATAGTGACACTTACTTGGGTCTTTGTTCCCAGTGGAGCCTTTGTTCTACAGAAAACAACTCAATGTTACTCACTCATATAAACACTCTGGGACATCTCTATTAAACCAATACAAAGTCAGAATTTGTTTGTTACTATGAATTTGTAAAAAAAAATGGAATTAATTTAAAAAAGTTCTTGTGCCTTAGATAGATTTTTTTGAGGTAGGGTAAATTAGTTGAATCTAGCGTACCGTACTATACCACTCCTTACCCATTTGGGTACCCTATCTCTGCTATACTAGAAGGATCCCTAAGTTGAAGGTTTGTTCATAATAATGGCTGTTAGGCAGAAAAATGCTTTCTTTACCTGCAAAGGTAATAAATTACGGTGTGATTTTACGGCGCAAGATGTAGGACGTGGAAACTGTAAACTAACTTATACATGCTTGCAATAATAATGTGATAAGGAACAAACAATGCTTGCTGTATTGAGGGCAACCAGACCTCAGGAACTAACGCCCAAGGAAATCATTAACCTACTATCCATACCTTGCAGATAGTGGAAAAATTTATGCTGAAAATATTTTGAAAATTCTGTTGACATTAAATGTTCGCGCACATGTTTCAACTTGCGAAATGACACAGTTTTTCTGTAGATGGAAAGGTAATGCTGATTAGCGTGCCTCCACTTCGCTTCAGGAATATTCATACATCATGTTTATACGTTTGCCTATATAGTGCTATATTTATTATATTATTTATTATATATTATATATTTTGGTTATTGCTATACGTTACACAAGCCTTAGTGATGACACCAATAGCCAGCAATGTTTTGAGATAAATATCAAAATTTCCTTTCCTTCAACTTATATTGCCTATCGAACATAATTAGTATATCCTCACGCCTTCCAACAAGGGTCCCCGGAGGGGTAGGCAGAGGTGTATAGGTAATACCCACACACCCACTTTCCGCCAGAGGTATATTAGGTGCCAACGTGACAGATGGCGAGTCCATCGCCGTTACTCAAGCACGACTATACATATACGCCTTTGAATTTCTTCTCAGACGTATGCAGGTTTCCTCTCGATGTTTTCCTTCACCGTAAAGCTCGTGGTGTGACTAATCACTGTACTTAAGTTTAGAAAAACTCATTGGTACAGTCGAGATTCGAACTTGCGACCTTTGCGTCGCAGGCAACTGCTCGAACCACTCGGCCACCACGGCATAATTAATATTTTATGCATATTAAGTGCAGATTATGAACGTGTATGGTTTACGAGAGCGATAGCAAGTGCTGAGTGCGGGAGCGTTGCTAATCTAAGTGACCCATATACCGCGGTCGGTGAAAGACCTCGTAAACTACTGTCGCGAAGCCGCCGCCAATGCTCGTGCATTATTCCCGCAACAATACACCGTCATTAAAACACCGCACGATAATTTTTCTAAACTATTTCGCTAAAAGGTAAAAAATTTAATTAACAGTGCCTAATGTTTTTCATGCATAGAAAGAATAGCTGCTGACGTTTGAACATTTGTTTTTAACAATTCATAGGCCAGAGATATTTCTGATATTGGCTTACGCAAGTAGTGTCGATTCAGTACATAATGGAAAAATCCAAATTAAAAAAGGCTTTTTAGCACTTTTTAAATCTTACATACATATCATCACGCCAAGTCCCTAACGGGGTAGGCAGTGAGTATAGAGCGCCAGTTCTCTCTAGACTTACATACCTCTTTCACTTCGTCCACATTCATCAGTCTCTTCATACATGCTCGTCGGTTTCGAGTACTCTTAACGTTCCCGTCCTTGAGAGTCCGATCTATTTGATCGAGGTAGTTGGAACGTGGCCTTCCTCTGCCTCTTCTTGCACACACTTTTGCTTTGTATATCTGTTTCGTCAATCTTTCTTCGCTCATCCTTTCTATGTGTCCAAACCAACGTAACATGCCTTTCTTCATCTTTACAATCACGCCCTCATTCACGCCAGTTGATTTGCGAATCTCTTCATTATTCAGCCATATACTTAGGTACTTACATTGTTATACTTAGGCCTCTAGTGTATCTTCTCAACCTTTTTCCATCATCTCGGTCGAATGGAAGCGATAGGTAATTCGACAGCTGAAAATAAAAAAACCTTAGCGTTAATATCATCAGGGTGGCTTACATGTCTGATTGTAAGCGGGTCAGCTTGTAAAGGTGGTGCCGGAACAGTTCTCCCAATCTTACGTCACTTCCGTTTGAGGAATGGGTGCGTGAGTTTTTCAAATTCATATTGTAACGTAAATTTTATTCAATTAATGTTATACATACATACATACATAGAGAGCCGTGGCGGCCGAGTGGTTCGAGCAGTTGCCTGCGACGCAAAGGTCGCAAGTTCGAATCCCGACTGTACCAATGAGTTTTTCTAAATTTAAGTACAGTGATTAGTCACACCACGAGCTTTACGGTGAAGGAAAACATCGAGAGGAAACCTGCATACGTCTGAGAAGAAATTCAAAGGCGTATGTATAGTCGTGCTTGAGTAACGGCGATGGACTCGCCATGCATCTGTCACGTTGGCACCTAATATACCCCTGGCGAAAAGTGGGTGTGTGTTACCTATATATATATATATATCCTCACGCCTTCCCACAAGGGTCCCCGAAGGGGTATATATATATATATATATGTATACATACATACATACATAAAATCACGCCTCTTTCCCGTAGGGGTAGGCAGAGACCACTTCTTTCCACTTGCTACGATCCTTACATACTTGTTTCGCTTCGTCCACTTTCATTATTCTCTTCATACATGCTCTTCGGTTTAGGGTACTCTTGACCTGACCTTTTTTCAAGACGTCCCTAATTTGGTCTAGAAACGTTCGTCTAGGTCTACCACTTCCAACACTTTCATTCACACTCGCCTTATACACTTTTTACGTCAATCGTTCTTCATTCATTCTCTCGACATGGCCAAACCATCTCAGCATACCTTTCTCAATTTTTGTCACTACATCTTCTTTCAGAAAACGTTTCCTTATCTCACTATTTCTTATCCTGTCACTCAGTTTAACTCCTATCATACTTCTTAACGCTCTCATCTCGACTGCATTTATTCGGCTTTCATGCTTCTTCTGCCATACCCAACTTTCACTTCCGTACATGAGTGTCGGAACCAACACTCCCCCATGCACAGCCAAACGAGCCTTGAAAGACACATTCCGACTGCCCATGAAGGAGTGCAAAGCTCCATTCACCATGTTTCCTGCATTCACTCTTCTTTCAATATCACTTTCACACTTTCCATCTCTTGTAAACTTTGAACCCAGATACACAAACACCTGTTCAATTTGTTCATCTCCAATCACGATATTGCACTCTGACACTGCCTCATCTCTTTCAAACACCAATACCTTCGTCTTCTTTACATTCATCTTCATTCCCTTTCTAATAAAAGCTCCACTCATTAATGTTATCATAAACATATAGCCCTTAGTCTTACAGGAATGAATTAAAAAGAAGGAGGTAAAGTTTTTAATTCGGGTGTAGGAAGCATTCCCAGAAATTTCATCCAAGTAAAAAAAAACATGAAATCTCTTAAAAAAATTGATCAAAAGCCGATAATAAAGAAAGCCAAACGTTAATATAGACACATTAATTGATATCCTTAATGACATTATTATTGCTATAAATTGGAGTTATTGTACGTATTATGCATTTTTATATTATATATGAGGTATGTATGTATTTATTATCTTAGACACTAGCATTATTTCCGCGAGCAACATGATTACTGTAGGGTATTGCTCTTTAGTGAGGATACTCGAACTTTTCACATCCCACGTGCGTTCGAGCGAAACACGTGTGAAGTTTTGCCAAACATATTGAGGCCTAGATGACACATAACTAGACCAACCAAATTTATCATTGACAATTTATATCAAAGTGAATTTAAATTTACGACTTATGAATTTATATTTAAATATTTTTATGAATTTAAATTTACACATCAATTAATATATTTTTGACAAGAAGTATGACAGCAAAAGCTTTCCTCAATGCATTGAAATACAGATATGGAATGCACGATTCATGTCGCTGCAGTCGATGGTATTACGATTATTATAGGAAAACATTAGTATGCGTTTTTCACACTAGTACAAAAAGCTAGATTTGTAAAACACTATTCAAGTATCGCTAAACTTTTAATGCAGCTGTTTCTAAAACTACGTGAGCTTTGTTAAATAAAATTAATATTAATACATATTCTTCTGCTACATACTTTAATGTAAACAAATTTACCGAAACTCATTTCCGAGGAAATTTAATAATCGGAATAATGTAACACGTTCCTGTCCGGCCTTTGTAACAAAAATATTTTCATCCCTTTCTTTTACAAGGAAAACTATAAAAGAATTTCCTTTAATTTAAGTTGAATCAAAAATGCACCTGGTTATATAAGTGAAGTCAAATCCTCTGCAGCATCCCCAACAAAATCCTCAGTTACAAAAATCCTCGAAAGCAAGTCACTATTCACTATCTTACACATAAACGGTCACAATCCACTGAAAGATGTGCACTAGTCTGAAAACCTGAGAGAGATCACGTCACAAGTTCATAGATGGGACGTGCCATGCGTACCAGGGTGTCAGATAAACATAGGAGGTGTCGGCTACTCGGAACAATAGCAGCGCGGCATGAGACGCGAGGCGACAGTAACGAGCGCACGGCGCGCCGGCAGAGCGGTGACTGACCGGCACACTGCCGCGCCACCCCGCCTAGCCTGGTTCCTCCGGGACCCTTCCGCCGGGATTCGGACCCGCAACCAACACAACCCACCGCTTTCCACACGCAACCCGACTTCGCACATGTCGCAAACCACCTCCAATACCATCTTTGTGCCTCATTGTCTCAACAGGTTTGGGAAATATTCGCATGAGCTCTCTTCAGCTTAAGCGTAACGATCGTGCATCGTTGCTCGAAATCGTGCTCCGCACCAATTTAAAATTCCGGACATGTGTGTTGCAATAAACATGAATATGAATGTTAAATCGCTTCATCATACCAAATCTTATGCGGAGTACAAAATAGGGGTTGTTGACTTCGCTGGGTCAAACCAAACAGCATTTGGATTTGTGCAGAAAGAGCACAACGCAAAGTGCTTACTACGCATACAAGAGAATCATTATTATTGTTATGAAACTGGAGCTTAGTTACATTACATTTCAAGGGAATGTTTGCAAGGAAATGGATGACGACCTCACTGGTCAATGAACAGAATCAATGGTCAAATAAGCTGGTGTCATATAAATAACTTGTTTTTCTTCATGTCTTCCCATAAAGATCCCGAAGGGGTAAGCAGAGATACAGTAAAACCCTCTTTTCGCTTATCTATTATTCGTCTATCTTCTCTATTTAGCGCCTCTTGAACGTGTTTCTTCACGAGTTTCCTATACCGTAAAGGTCGTGTTGTTTTAGATCACTCGGCCTTCATAGGTCCTTAATTATTACTTTTATTATAAATAAAGATGATTTTGCTATAAGCTTGAAATATGCACTTGTCTATTTTTGTTTTTTTTTAACTGGTCTCTGCTTACCCCATGGGAAAGAGGCGTGATTATATGAATGTATGTATTTTTTACCGGAAGCCAATCTATATTTTTAGAATACATATTTAGAACCCTAACTTACCCTTTCCTATTTCATCACCTTAAAATATTTCTTTGGAATAAAGAATTCTTTGCCAAATTGTATTACGATGCGTTAAACCGTTATGTCATGAAAATAAACTAACAAACATGTTACTTTCGCGTCTTTAACATTAGGACACTTACTCGTAGCACGAGACTTAGTGTGGCAAGTGTAAGCGGGCGATCAGTGCTAGGCTGCGGCCTCCGTGGTCGACAGTGAAAGTGCTCGGGTCTAGCGCACCTCCGCCCAGAAGGACCTTGTGTTGCTTCGTAATATTACCGAACATATACCCCGCGGCTACACCCGTGTAAAATTGGATTTCATAGGTAGAGATATTTTGGAATTCTGAAATAAAAATATCCTGTGTTAACCTAGCTAATAATCTGTCTTCAATTCAATTCCATTCACATTTTTTTGCGTGAACGAAGAACATGCTGACAAACTCTCGCATTTACAATATTAGTACAATTGGATACAGTTACATTCACACGTTTAGCGTGACCTTTGCTGCACCATCTCTATCATCATCATGCATTTAAGAGCTGGGCTCATGTTGACGTCTGAAGCAATTCCTTCCATTTACTTCTTTGTCCAGCGCTATTTCTTTGACCTCCCGATGTCATCTCTATAATGACCTTAATCAACTATATCTTAGCAGTCTTACGATGTAATTTGTCTTAGTTCTCAGCTTGTACACTAGAAAAACGAGGACTAATACAACCTCGTGGGTGTTGTGTGTACAAATTCGCTTTCATTAAAATGTAATATATATTATTATAATTCTAATTAATTCTAGTTAAGGCTGTTTTAATTATAAATATGATTTATTATGAAATAACTATATGGCCTAAACTTTAGTATTCTTTATGCAATTTATATATACATAAATAAAATGTGATAAACCTAGATCAAATCGATGTTACCCCCTGATGGGAGGTAAATCCTACTTGATAAATGCGGATGAAGGGGTCTGTTTGTGTAGAAAGAACTGGATTTCTACTCTCTTGTAATAACTTAGCGTGTTGACATATATTTTGTGATTTATGTATATTACCGAGATCCTATTTAAACAACACATACCTACATAGTGATGTAGCAGGTTTTTTTTATATATTTCTTTGACTTAAGTTATTGAAATAAAAATAAAACAGCATTAATAAACTAATCTTAATTAAACTTGACTAAATAAAAGACCAGTGCCAGCTTGTTGTCCCGCGGGAGAAAGCCAAGAAGGCTGGTAGTGTTGCTACGATGGCAATGTACGGCAATGCTAATTCTTTGCGCGTGAAGATACGTTAGATACATGCATAAGATACGTAAAGATACGTACGAAGGGCATAACGGGTTTCCCGTTCGAATTTGGATCTGCCCGACTGGGGCAGGACCTCCACCTTATAGAAGTCCGTAGCCAAATAACACTATTGTTTGTGTTGTGTTCCTACGCGGTGAATAAGGTTTCTAGTAATGAGCTCCTTGGGGAGGGGGAGGATTGTTATATTGTGTTGGCGGCAGAGGAATTAGTCCCATTATGCTGCCAACACAGTATAACTCTCCGAACACAGAGTGGCAACGCGCAAGTGATACTTCGGTATTGTAAGCGTAAATACGCTAAGGTAACCGTTTTCCATCGGGTGGGCCGTATGATTGTTTGCCACTCTTGTTGTATAAAAAAAAGCCAGCCCTCTTCTCACCAGAGACCTTGCTCAAACGACGAGAAACCTCTTTGCGCAGTAATTGAGCGTCAGGACCCTATAGCCCCATGGTCTCAATGGTAAAGGCCGCAATGTATGAAAGCAAATATAACAGCTGACATAAATACCTATAACAGGGAGATAGGAAGACTAAGGTTAACACACGAGGCAGTGAGTCAGATCACGGTCAAAGTATCTCAGTCATGGCATGGCGTACAGAGAGGTTAAAGATATTGTGCTGGACAGAGTTAAGCGAAAGGAGTTGCATCAGACGGCGACAATAACCCTGATCTTAACTTTATGATGACATAACAAGTACTTATGTCTGTACTTGTTTCCGAACATAGCAAAGTGTACTTTTATAATTGAAATGTGAAAGAAATTTGTAACCGCTTGTTCCTTTGTTGGGAACCGTTAATGAAGATACTCATTTGTACTCGTTACATTACGGTTACAGTTTCCGGAGTTCAGTCACCTTAACGAATGTTAGTATCTCACTTTCGTCCGATGTCCAAAAGGACCATCTGAAAATTCTACTAATTTTATAATAATAATATTAATAATATATCCTCACGCCTTCCCACAAGGGTCCCCGAAGGGATAGCCAGAGGTCTATAGGTTTCTCAATTTCCGCCAGAGATATATTTTAGGTGCCAACGTGACAGATGGCGAGTCCATTTCCGGCGAAAATATGATGTGTGGATACTGCACACACTATGCTTACCCTGGTTGAAAGGTGTGTATACATATACGTACGCATATGTGTGTACGTATTTTATTATTAATATTAATAACTAGCTGTAGCCTGCCACGCTTCGGTTTGGATATGTGACTGATGCAAAAATAGATAAAAACAATCCTTGATGCGGAATATATAATATCATGCTAAAATTTCAGCTCGATCGGTGCAGAACTTTTTGAGTTTTTGAAGCATTCACAAACCAACATAACATTTATATATATTTATATATAATTTTTATATTTATATTCATACACTAACACCATTGTTTGACAAATTTATAACAAACGTTATCAGAAATATAATTCACTGCAGTGACTAAGAACGCATCACGAAACAGTGTGATAAATCACCAAAATCACGAGACCTCGCAACCTGTGCGGTGATGCAGAGCAGTAAGGCTTAATGAAATTCATCAAGGTCTTATTGACTGGTTATCAATGTAGGCGGCGTGTTGAGGTCTACACAGTACACGGTACGCAGGAGCGATTACGCAAAGCGACGAGCTTCCCCGAGGAGCGAGGTCGTTGGCAATGGACTCGGTTCAATGTCACCAAATATATCACCCAATGTTGTATAATACACGCACAGTTTTGATACTTGACTAATAAAAGCAACGTCTTCTTTTTGCTCTGTCTGCTTAATACATTATCGCGGCTAAGCCGTTGAACGTATCTTGATGAAAATTTACAGGGAAAAATATGTCAAACTACTGCACTACCAAAATATTCTGATATACATATAAGTCGTCGCAAAAATTTTTAAATGTTATTATTTCTACTAAATATAAAATAACAAAACATAATTATATTTACTATATATTACATAAATATATTAATTTTCCAATAAACAATAATGTATAGAAGTATTTACTTTAAGGTATATATTTTTTTAGTTAGGAAAGTGCTACTACTCTGGAACTAATAAACTAAATTATTCATCCATTCAGGACATCCCATTTGTCAGCAGCAATAAAAATGGGTGTGTCTTTGCATCTTCAGACAAAAAATCAAGACGCGACGGTCGCGCTATACGGCCGGGCTCCTGACGGGGTCGACGACCGAACTTTTCGGCAGGCGGCGCCCCGAGTTTCAGCTGTAATGTAACGCGATCCTGCACGCACACATATGTACACTGCATTGACCGACGTACGCGCACGTGAACTTGCTGTCACCCACACCACGTCGGGCCAACCGGAAAAACATTGTCGAAATGCTGATACCCACTTATTCTCATATACCTACTTAAACAGTCTACATGAGTATTTGGAATCCACTAAAGTACACACTGAAACTTATAATGGGTACGTACCTATTTAAAAGTAGAGCCGTGCTGGTTGAGTGGTTCTCGTAGTCGCTTACAGCAAAAATATTGCAAATACGAATCCCGACCATTCACTGTACCAATGAGTTATTTTTGAGCTTAAGTATAGTGATTAGTCACACCACGAGCTGTAATGCGGTGAAAGAATACATCGAGAGGAAACATGTTTAGTTTGAGAAAAAATCAATGTCGTAGTCGTGATTCAGAAGCGGCTGCGATGATGAACTCGCCATTTGTGACATAAAATATATCTCCGGGGAAAAGTGGGTGTGTGGGTACCATAACACACTTCTGCACACCCCTTTGGACCCTTTGCGAAGGCGTAAAGAGACACTAGATAATTGATACTGTATTCTTTATAATCCATACTGTAAAACCCAGCAATGAACAAAAAAGAAGTAGAAAAAACGCACGCTTCCGCCGTGTGCCATCAAATTTGCCAATAACAAAATATATCGGCTAGAACAATAGACGTGACCTCGAATGTTTCAATTTCAGCCGTGAACTGAATGACCTTTGAACTTGGGAGGAGTGAATGTACCCTTGACTCGAGCAGCCGGGGTCCTTAGCCAGCTATAATTAGAGCTGATGGTGATAACGGTAGGTACTTCGCAATCTACAATGGACGTGTCATTTGTCATGCTATGTCGACGCAGAATAACTGGTTTTCACATCAGGAATAAACATAACATTTCTCTTCGTATTTTAAATGGTAATCGATTAATATTGTTCATTTTAAAATGGTCCCTATTGTGTGGTTTTAAATATTTTTTTTGCACTTTAACATTTCACTATTACTTTTGTTTAAATAAATATATATGATTGAGGTTGCATATTTCAACTTGTTTATTAATACTTGTTTATTTACAAACTTGTTTATTTAACTTGTCAATTAAAAAAAATATTACTGGTTCATATCTTGTAAAAATTAATACTTGTTTATTTACAAACTTGTTTATTTAACTTGTCAATTAAAAAAAATATTACTGGTTCATATCTTGTAAAATGTGACTAACTTGAGCTCATTTTTTTTATTAATAGTGACGTGTTTGATCCTAGTTATTCCGCTGTGACTATGAAAGTCATCATACTCATTTATCTTTAAGTAAATGCTTAAATTTCACTGCATATATATAATATGTATAAAACTAGGTCCCCCGCCGCGTCTGTATGTTCGCGATAAACTCAAAAACTACTGAACGGATTTTCACGTGGTTTTCACCAATATATAGTGATTCACGTGGAGGGTTAGGTGTATATCGTTTAATCTATTTGATCTAAGTACAATGTAGGTAAGGAACTAGGAACGTGCAATTCAAATGTCTGTTAACAATTAGTAATCTTTGAACCCGTCCAATTTCAGTAATGTGTAAATATGTTTACGTACTAAAAATGTTCTAAATAAGAATATGTCTAAGTACGCACTTTAGACACTTTATTCCAACACAATTATTCATTCTGACAGCACATAACACACACGCCATGTACCTACTATGCAAGCGTGGGTGGTCACTTTAAAATCTAAAAAAACTTTAGTATATTTTCGTGTTTATGTTGCGTTTTAATTCAACAGAAGTGTTCACAGAAAGTCGTAGATACGTTGTATGATAAAAATAAAATGTCTCCACCACGCATTAAGAGGTTGTTCACCCAATAATTTGGGCATCGCCCTGCTCCCTTCAGGACTATTTGTCAATGTGTAGAATCTTGTCACGGAGCTTCTTCTGATTGAATTGACGAGACGTAGGCTAGGCAAGGGCGTAGGTTGTTCAAAAGTGATAAATATGCCACCAGACCGTTGAAAGCGGCTTTGGTTTAACTATAAATCATTTTATTTTTCTAAAATACATGATTAACTGCATCTGCTTCGGCGTCGTCGAATCTTCGATGAAATCATGTGGTGATAATTTGATGTGTCTAGGCTACATAGATAGATATCTAGATATATAGAGAGATAGATATATCAACGTGTGATGCGAATTCGATAATGCTGCTTAACCACTTCATAAGCGTTGCATAATAAATAATGTGCAGCACACAATGCGAGTACGTAGGTACGCAAAGCGACGCAGGCGCAGCACAGACCGACACGTGCACGCACACATGCCCCTTCAGATAAGCCCGGTCGACGACCTCACTAGAGAATACCGCCTGAAAACGCCGCAAGAAAACATTATCTGAAGGTTGCACTAAGACCATTAAAATAGTCCATCTATATTGGTACGACTAAAAGTGAGACTGAAGCGTCTTCATCCGCACTTAGATCGCCCAATAAATACGCAATCGGCAGCATTGCTAATGTATCCGTAGACAACGGAGACGAGTTATTGCTTAGAGCAGTCGCGCTAGGCTAAGCTGTGATCTTGCATGGAGTGAAAGTGGTCGGCTACTTCCTGACACGAGGAAAGTGAACGCCGCAACAAGACACGATATCGCCGCCCTGCCTAGATGTTACAGATACACATCTCACGTTCAATATAAAAGTGAGAAAGTACCTATAAATGCCTATTTACATGCAAATGTATAATGTAAGCGATCGCTTATAGTTTTTATTTTATATAGTTGTGCCACGATATGTATTGTCGTAAGCTGTCATTCTACGCGCTACTTGAACCATTGAACTCTTGATGAACAAGAAAGTAAGTACAGTAAGAATATATATATATCCGCGCTCTCTCTCACGCCTTCTCACGCCTTCCCACAAGGGTCCCCGGAGGGGTAGGCAGAGGTGTATAGGTAATACCCACACACCCACTTTCCGCCAGAGGTATATTAGGTGCCAAAAATGATTTCCTTACCCCTATCTAAAAAGGTAACTAATTTAAAAGAAAACGGGGAGTCTGTTTCACCGTTGCTAACGTTTCCACCGTTGGTAACGGCGGTAACCGTACTTCATATTTAATATGTGACGTTCAATATGTGTTCCCAGTGTGTGTTGAATAAAATATTTTGATTTGATTTGACACAGTGAAACCTGACATATTGGCCCGCCCTACAGAACGAGCACATTTTTATTAAACGATAGATGTTGTATTTAATATTTATAGCGCATATTTAATTTAATTTACTACCGCCGCTACTCCTCAACATCAATTTATTTAATCAATGAATCACTCCCAGGGAAGGAATGTGGATCGTATCAGCCCCGCCGCCTGTGTCATTGTCTCATATTAAATTAAACGATTTGTTATTTAAATTTTCATACTATACACATGATATATACATATATATATATATATATATGTATTATATATTATATATGTATTATTCGTATTGTATTTCACTTTCTTATCACACCATTTTGTAAAAAGTTATTGTAGTAGGTAGTTTGTATTGAAATTCTGAATGCAAATTATTGTAAAATAAAAACGTTCCGAAATCATAGATCAGATTGTGACGAAACTATGGGAAGGTTTTCTGGGGACCGTCATTCCTGACTATTAAATCTGACTCAAAATAAAAAAATACGTAAGTCGCAAAATTGTCGTTGCGTTTGCAACGCATGCCGGTTGCAGTCACTTGTACAATTTGAGTGTCAAACGTGACTTTAATTTGAAAAAAAAGTTTGGCCTACCATAATGGTTAATGAAGAATTCGCCAGTCATACCATCCCTTTTTATACTACTAAGGTAGCAAACGAGCATGCGGTCCGCTCCACCTAATGGTAAGCAGTTACCGCCTCCCCTCGCATTGGCGTCCCAGAAAAAGTCCTTTCGTCACTATTGGAGTGAGTTGAGAGAATAATTTGGCCTGTTACAATGTATAAAATGCTATGTACTTGTTTATAGCTTGCCATTAAATTATATTTAAGTTCAGTTCAATTTCAGCGTCCACCATTTTATATTCATCTATATATATATAGGAGATCCCATTTTTTAACTGACTCATCACGAAATCTCAGGAACTATAAGGCCGATTGACTTAAAATTTGGTGGAAGTATTCGTTACGCGATGTAGAGGTCAGCTAAGAACGAATTTTATGAAACTCCACCCTAAAGGCGTTAAATAACAAAAAAACACGTTTTTCAACCATTGCTTTTTATTGCGCGAAGTACAAATGTATGTCATCTGGGAAAAACAATTGCAAGAGAGTCGTTCTTCACTTGGGTTTTAAAACTAGAATTCGATTCAATGTTCATTATTATTTAAAGATTTTAAACATTTTTTTTTATTTTTTTTTTGTAATCGATTTTTTATACATTTAACCAAGTGTTATTTGTGACCTTTATAATAATTTAAATTAGTTATTAATAAATTTATTTCAACGCATAAACATAGATGATGCTCAAATATAAAACAATATTAATCGGAAACCAAGAATCGTATTTATTGCATATTGTTATGGGATACCATAGACGATAACAAGTAAAACTGGCGCGTACCATAGATTGATTATGGCGCGAAATACAAATGTCATCAGGAAAAAACAATTGCGAGAGAGTCGTTCTTCACTTACGTTTAGTAGACTCGGGACAAGTCGGGCAATTTTTGTGTTTTTTTTTTAGTTCGGAGTAACGATCGTAGATCGAATCCGCAATGAAGAGATTCTCAAATCAACGGGTGTGAACGGGGGTGTGATTGAAAAGATGAAGAAAGGCATGTTAGGTTGGTTTGGACACATACAAAGATTGACGAAACAGATATACAAAGTGAAAGTGTGTGCAAGAAGAGGCAGAGGAAGACCACGTTCCAACTACCTAGATCAAATCGATCGGACGCTCAAGGACGGGAACGTCAAGAGTACTCGAAACCGGCGAGCATGTATGAAGAGACTGATGAATGCGTACGAGGCGCAAGAGGTATGTAAGTCTAGAGAGAACTGGCGCTGTATACTCTCAGCCTACCCCGTTAGGGACTTGGCGTGATGATATGTATATTTTTCAATTCTTTACCCTTATGGCAATAAGGCAAGAAATCTGTTGTAACGATATTCACAACATTCTATAACTTCTAGAGGACAACTGTTGTATTCTCTGTGACACACCGGTCCTATCCTGTGTTAATTCAGCTAATAATCTATCTCTGTGCCTTATTTCATCCAATACCGTCAGTAATGTTTGCAAGCAATATATATTCTTATACTTTTGTAATGTTCGTAGGTAACACGTGAACGTACTGTTTGTCGTTTAATCGCTTTTGCTTTGCTAATAATTTAACTATGTGTATTGGTTTTTATGTTACCTATTTATTTTTTATACTTATAATATGCATCTTTATTATAAGGCTTTTCTTTTATTTAATCTTCTATAAATATAAAAATTAATGTTTGCCCTTTTAGAATCGTAAACGGCTGGATCGATTTTAATAAAATTTTCCGCGTGTCTTCAGGTGCTTTCGAGAATGGTTTAGATTCACAATTGGACCCGATAGGTGGCGCCACTGGGTCCATGGCTTTTATTTTTTTCACCCAAGCGAAGCTGGGCGGGACAACTAGACTATATCTATAAATATATTTTATATATAGAAGATCCTATTTCTGAACTCACTCATCACGGAATCTGAGGAATTAAGGCCGATTGACTTGAAGTTTGGTAGGAGTATTCCTTACGCGGGGTAGAGGTCAACTAAGAACGGATTTTATGAAACTCCACCCGAAAGGTGGAACGCGGGGGCGTTAAATAAAAAAAAACACGTTTTCTTCATAACTATTGCTTCCATAGGTATGAAACTTTGTCAAAATATTCTTTTTGGCATGATATTAATTACCAAGAATGGATTTGACGATATTCCATCCTTCAAGGACAATGCGGGGGTGATAAAGGTAAAAAAAAACTTTTGACCTGAAGCTCCTTTTGGTTTGAAACTTGGCAATATCTGTTCATTATTATTTAAAGTTTTTAAACATATTTATTTTTTATTTGATTTTATGAGTAATCGATTATTTATTCATTTAACCAAGTGTTATTTGTGACTTTCATAATAATTTAAATTATTTCAACCCATAAACATTGATGATGCTCAAATATCAAACAATATTAATGACAACCATGTATCGGAAACCAAGACTATTCCAAATTCGCCTCTATCAATTAGCTTCGTATATAATATTGTTATGGGATACCATAGACGATAACAAGTATATAAGATTGATTATGGCGCGCAATACAAATGTCACCTGGGAAAACAATTGCGAGAGAGTCGTACTTCACACTTCACTTTCAAGTGGAAGTTTTGTATCATATGTTTAATAAATAACGAAATATCAAAGATTTGTAATGTGACGATAGACACATATTTTTGTGCGCTTAAATCGCATACGCTGTGTAAACCTTACGAGATAGATCAAATGAATTTAACACGGATTAGTATATCTTAAAATGATCGATTATTATCATTAGTATCAATATTGCACCCGTGCGAAGCCGGGGCGGGCAGCTAGTCTAATATATTCACAATCGTAAACAAATTATCCGAGTAGACATTATGGTGATTCGCTATGAGTATACGCGAAATCAATAAAATACGTATTTATTTATTATGGTAGGATTATTTAAAAGAATAGCTATAAAAATATTATATTCTTTCCCTTGAACAAGAAACTATCTCAACTAAGCAGTCACTACGAGTGGCTGCAGCGCTAAACGCATTTAGTTTGAACGATCATTTCCGGAATATAAATATTGAGATGGGATTCACGAATATATGAATGAATGAAGCGAGTAATAATTCAGGTGATGGATGAGGTCGGTACGTTAACCCTGGGAGCGGGTCTACGACCGCCCGAGTTTCACACCGACCAGCTGATCGCCGTCCGCTGCTCCGCACACGTCACAATGCCCCCGCGATCATATGACTAACAAATGTATCAACTGTTTTTAATTTGGGAACACCGTTATTTCCCAAAGTTTTCCTTGTGATTGATGCATTTATTTAAATTTCTTCATAAATTCTCACTCCATATCATTTCAGTAAATTATTCTTGTATGTCCACAACATATAGAAGATAATAAATAATTACAGTTCTATAGTCAATTTTGTTTCTTGGAAGAGAGGCGTCTTATATCATAAATCTATTTGTATACTTAAGGTCTGAACAACGATAATTTTTACCTATAATATAACATATATATATATATAATAAACAAAAAGTTTATTAATAAGAAAAAATAATCTTCATTACACAAGGAAATACACAAAATATGTTTAAAAAATAAGAAATTTGCATATATGTACTTAATTCAAGCTGAAAAACGCACAATATGGAGGTAAAATTACAAGGAGGTAACATTAAAAAACTACAATTGTAAACTGGAAAGTAGCATTAAAGGTTAGCGCAGTGAACTTAGCTTATCAATTAATTTTGCTACATAATAATTTTAGCACTAGATAGCCACGTCTCAATATTTTTTAGAATTGGCCGTTTCCTATTTCCAGTCGATTTAAATCTATGGCCATCCTTTTTAGTCTCAATGTCTAAGAGTTGATACGGCGAACTAAAAAAAAGTATTTGACATATTTTCTCTTTTCAGTGAACGTTTGTATGATTTTCGTATTATATTTTTTTTCCAAATTGCAGTTAAAAAATTGCATCACATCACGTGCTGTGATATTATAAATCAATCAGGTGTGCGAATTATAGTATAATCTAAATTGAAAGAACACAATGAGGCAGAAGCCAGGACCCGAGGTGAGCAATGAGGAGCGAATGCATAGTCGTATGCAGCTGGTGTACGCACGACGTACTCGAGAACGGCGCATCTTCTTCAACGATCTTAAAGACTATCGCAGACAAAGGGACAAGGAATTCTTCAAAGAAATCAACGATAATGTTGGTCCCGCGTGGTATCATGCCCTCAGTGTGCCGCAACGTTGTGCCCTAGATACTTTAGAACGCAGTATATACCAGGATTTGCTTGAAGACCGACCTACACGCACTTCGAAAATCATAAGAATACTAGGGATATACCCACGACCCACGTTCACAAACCTCATGACATGTAATTATTTGGGACGTAACGATCCAAAGGAGATGCTCGCGCAGTTGTTCGTGGTGTTTTATGGTCATGCAATAGATGGTAAGCGTGCCACCTACTGCCTTAACGGTAAAGTTTTGTTATCCAGTATACTATACTTGGGACTGGACAATATAATCGACATGTTGCGGGAAAGGTTTCGTCCTGAGCCCCAGAAGGTCCCACCAAAGATAAAGCCCAAACCAAAAGAGCCGCCTCCGTCGTCGCCGTATCTCCAGCAACAAGTTGCAGTTTTGTATTATCCTACTAAACCAGCGCCTACCCGACCGCCAGCTTTACCAAATTTGGAAGAACTAAACGAGCTAGCAACGGCTGTCGAAGAAGATGAACTTGTCATACCAAAACCCCCTCCACCGCCGCCACCCCCACCTGCCCCTAAAAACAGACTATCACGCTCCTACTGCGACAAGTTAGCTGGAGTCGTGTCAATGGGGCCCCAATACTCTCTGACCGATCTCGCCAAACGAACTGCAGCCCAAACTGGCATCAAGAGGATTCGTGCAATGTCACTCGAAGTTAAAAAAACTTACGGTGTTAGTGGATCTTCATCTAGAAAAGTTCGGCGGAAAAGAAGGCCCGTAGCCCCAAGTACTGGAATGTGGAACGCTCAATATACCATCAATGGTGTTTATACTATACATAATAAAACTGTATTTGTCTTAGGAAATGTATCTATACTGCCCCCAAATGGTGACTTAATACACGGCGGCTACAAGTATATTGAAGGTGAATACGTTAACATACATTGCGGGTTCAGAGCGCGACCACCACCACCGAAACCCGACCCTTGCGACTGCGTGAAGCAATGGCAAGAGGCGATCTTCAAATACGTTAAAACGACCAAATGCTATTGTGGCCACCATTATGATTATGGTAACGAAGGAACGTTTTTAGCCGATGAAGTGCCATTCTTTGAAAAACCGACCGGAAAAGCACCGTTTTCTTTCAATTATGCAACCATTTATAATATGGACCCCAAGAAGCAACTTATTGATAAGGAATTCAAAAAAGTGTGGGATACAGACAGTGTTCTCCACGTTGACGTGGAAGATGGGACGGTCAAGAAGGAAAAGAAAAAGAAGAAAGAAAAGTTGGTGAAAAAAACTTCGACAACATGTTTAGGGCAGAATCCGAAGGCGGAGGATTACTTGAGGTGTGCATTGCGGCTGATGAGACGCGACAATCTGGCGGCGCGACTGCCGGACGTGCACCTCGCACCCGAACTCAGGGAATGGATGCGCCGGCGCATACATGGGCCAATCACTCCCCAACAAAAGGAAGCTCTCCGAAAGAAAAGTACAACGTTCTGGCAATTCTTCCACTCTCTATCAAACAGAGGTTTCGGGCATCGAACCCCGGCTAACGAGGCACAGTACTCCGGTGTCACAACCTGGAGGAGCAAACAACAACTGAATGATAAATTTAGAAAGTTTTCAGATAACTACAGACTTAAATTGTTCAGATCATTCGCCTACGTCAATAATCTTATGTGGGCGACAATGTACCAAGCTGAATTTCCGAATAAGAAGTTCAGAGAAATATACTTTTCTTATTTGTTCACACGTTGCGAAGAACTCACGCTGCAACACCCGTATTCCACCAGGGAAGCGAATGAACGCTACAACGTTTTACTAAAGAAACGCTACATTTGTCTACCAGCAGGCATTGAAAAGGAATAATAAACAGATTTTATTACTTTTTATTAATTAATCAATTTTTGTGAATGGAGCCATGTCGGCGTTGATGGGCAGTAAAAGTCTGAGCAAGAATGCTCGAGTTGCTGTCCACAACGCGATATTGGTACCTACCTTGTTGTATGGCAGCGAATCCTGGGTATGTCAGAGGAAGTATGAAAATAGCTTGAATGCAGTTGAGATGCGATCGCTTCGAAAAATGTGCGGAGTAACGATTTTAGATCGAGTCCGCAATGAAGAGATTCGCAAATCAACTGGCGTGAATGAGGGCGTGATTGTAAAGATGAAGAAAGGCATGTTACGTTGGTTTGGACACATAGAAAGGATGAGCGAAGAAAGATTGACGAAACAGATATACAAAGCAAAAGTGTGTGCAAGAAGAGGCAGAGGAAGGCCACGTTCCAACTACCTGGATCAAATCGATCGGACTCTCAAGGACGGGAACGTTAAGAGTACTCGAAACCGACGAGCATGTATGAAGAGACTGATGAACGTGGACGCAGCGAAAGAGGTATGTAAGTCTAGAGAGAACTGGCGCTCTATACTCTCTGCCTACCCCGCTAGGGACTTGGCGTGATGATATGTATGTATGTAATTTTTAAAAATTCCAAGCTATATGTTATCTTCTTCCATGTAAATGGAAGTGTATGGTTGTATGCTAGTCCTCCGAATGCGTTCCGAAATCATTGATCACATTTCGATGAAACTGGTAGGATGTTCTGGGAACGCCTTGCATTGCAACGCATGCCGGGTGCAGCTAATGAAAAATAAAAGTCAAGAATACATAATTCATAATTTAATGTGATAAGTATAACGTATACCTCAGGTATATTTACATGAAGTTAGATCTTAAGATTAGAGTTCCACTGCAAAACAACTAGGTTGTAAAATGTGCGGTTTCTATTCCAAAATAATTTTGTCGTCTAAAAAGGTAGGTACGATTTCAAGTGTCAAGATGCTACGCTATAATCCATAAAGTAATACTCCAAAGGTACTAAAATATTAATTTTATTTCATACTACACTTCACTCGTACGTCTTAGAGATATTACAAGTCTTATGGGAGTAAAATGTTTAATTATTATTAATTTAAAACTAAGGGCGGGGCGCGGCTGCGGGCGACCCCGCCTTAAGGGATATTCAATCGTCTTTGGTATCAATGTTACAGTAAGCAAACGTTGTCGACACGGGACGCGAACATGAACCCATCTAACACAACTGATATTATTATAACAAAATATTATTTAAAATAATGTTATAATATAATGATGTTTATATTATAACAAAATGTTAATGTCATTTAAAGCATCTTCACGTTAAAACTAATGAAACAAAACTAAAAATAAATGGCAAAACGAACAACTGATGTGATCTGTTATACAATACCATTGAGACACTATTGCCTTAACAATTTAAAGCCACGCTATGAGATATAAAAGAGTGTACTAACCTTTGATACATATATATTAGTAAAGTAAATTAGTTATACGACAGTTACATTGTACAATTAAACAATTTGTGCGAACAATTTAAGAGAAATTTGTAATATACATCAAATCTCATCATACAATACATTTTACAGTGAGAGCTATTAAGGGACAGAGGGCAAGTCGATACTTATATTACGTAAGACACTTGACTTATAAGAGCTTTTTATTCTACCCTTATAACAACCCTTCGACCGCGGAGTTATACTACCGCGAGACTGTCAGTCTCATACTACGAAACATTGGATTACACAGTATATTATTTACATTACCTAATTAAAAAAAACAGTGCTAGCCAGTAGACTCCGAAGCAAGATCGTAATGGATAGTTTTTATATCTTTTGGTGTCCAAACCATAGAGAGAACAAATCTGACAGAGAAAAGAGGTGGTTTCAGTATTTTTATTTCGCTAAAAGCTAAAAAAATATCGTATTTTTTTACGATTTCCAGCTGTAAAGGGTAGGCAGAGGTTCCAGCAACCTCTTTTTGCCAAATATACACATAAATAGGTCTCAACGTGACAGATAGCGAAACGACGTTTCTCAAATAGGACTATATGCATACGTATTTGAATTCTATCTGATATATAAATACGCAGGTTTACTAACAATGTTTTTCTTCATAAGCACATCATGTTGGCATATAAGCGAAAATAGTACTGACCACCGGGGTTTGAACCTGGATCTTATATTGACAGGTGACTAAAAGAATTGAGAAACCTCCTTTTCTGAAGTCGGTTAAAAACAATTGGTCTCTGGATTCCTATTCGTAAATAGATGTTGTATGCGTGTCTATATCTGCAGTTCCTGGTGCGAGTGCGGCGCGGGATGCGGCGCGCGCTGCTGCAGGTGCACGAGTGCGGAGAGCAGCCGCGTGTTGGCCTCGTCGAGCGCCGCTATACGGTGCTCTTGCGCCTCGATCACGCGCTGTTTGTGCGACAACGCCGCCGCCATCTTGCGCTGCTCGCGGCGCAACTCTTCCTCCACGCATATCAACCTGACAAATTACATATATATTATAATAATAATAATAAATACCTGGGACAATTCCACACAAACTGACCTAGTCCCAAATTAAGCAAAGCTTGTGTTATGGTAACTAGTCAACGATATATTTACTTATATAGATAGATATATACTTAAATACATAGGACATCCAAGACTAAGGTACAAATACTCGTGTTCATCACACAAATATCTGCCCTCAGCGGGATTCGAATCCGCGAACTCAAGTTTCGCAGTCAGGAGCTCTAACCACTAGACCAGACGGTCGTCAAATATATACATACATACATATCATCTTGCCGAGTCCCTAACGGGGTAGGCAGAGAGTATAGAGCGCCAGTTCTCCCTAGACGTACACACCTCTTTTGCTTCGTCTACATTCATCAGTCTCTTTATACATGCTCGTCGGTTTCGACTCCTCTTGACGTTCCCGTACTTGAGCGTCCGATCGATTATTATAAATAAATAAAAATATACATCCTCACGCCTTCCTACAAGGGCCCCCGAAGGTGTAGCCACAGGTGTAAACGTATCACCCACACACCCACTATCCGTCAGAGAGACTCCACGGGGAAAAGTAAATTGTTGTTTTTCGTCGTAACGAATATTGATATCTTTAAAAGTGTGCAGAAGGGGTTATTCCAATTCCACACACTTGTATGAAGACCAACTTGAAGATTTGACAGTGTTTTGTTTTATCCTTGTGTAGAAAATAGTGTTTATCAATCACCTGGATATGATGGCCTTCATTTTAGCGTCTGTATGATCTTGTCCCGGCTCAGCTGGGCCGAGTCGCCCTCGAAGCAACTCTACCGAGCATTTCAACCTCTCGATTTCACGCTCGTACTGTAACATAAAATATTTTCATCGTCCAATAGGAACCAAGCTAGCTATATAGGAAAGAGAAGCAGCCTGTACAATATACACTTCTCATCAGAAAAATCGAAACACCTTGCAAGTTTATGTTTTGTAAGAATTATCAGAAAAATTCGTATATTTAGGAATATTGTCAAAATTGTCAAATGTCGTTTAGTAGTGAATAATATGAGGTTTTTTTTGTATTTTAAATGCATACATACATCACAGACAAACGGTAAAGCGTGTGAAGTCAGTATTATTACTTGTGTTCAACTGTGGTGCTAACCTGTTCGATGGTCCTGTGGTGCTTGGAGGCGCGCCGGCGGCCCGTGGTGCTATACAGGGTGTCCTCCAGCTCGTCCGAGCTATCCGTGAGGTCGCGCGCAGACTCCAGACTGAGTCGCCGCTGCAGCTTGTCCCGCGTCCCGTCGCGAGCTCCCCTCAGCGCCGCCCGGTCGCTCGCATCACTTCTCGTCGCGTCGCTTCTCGTCGCATCGCTTCTCGTCGCCATGCGCTCGCCCGCTTCACTTCTCGGCGCCACTCGGTCGCTGGCCTCGCTCCGCACCGCCGCACGCTCGCTAGCTTCGCTCGACTGCGATTCGCGACCAAACACCGCGCGCGGCGACGATTCTCGCCTCTCCCTAACACCGTAATACTCCTGATGCCTCTCCAAGTCTTCGTTCAATCTACTGCTAGATACTTTCGCCCCGGAGTATGTTCGGTCTAACGGATAGTTAGTCTCAGGAATGCCGTTGTCCGTCATGGAATACTTTTCTGGAGAGTTCTTGGAGTTTTCCATGTTGTACAGCGCTTTCTGGCTACGCGATATCTGCAGCCGGTACATTTCTTTGTTCACCTCCTCGACGTTCGAGTCGGACCTGCTCATCGGGTATCCGGAGTCTGTCGAAATGTGATGTGGTTTGCTTTCGTACAGCGATTCGCCTCTTTGTCCAAAGTGCTTAAGGTTGAGTTGATTTTGGTTTGTAGAGTAAGAGAGCATAGGGTTTGTTCGCGGCATTCGCGTTTTGCTACTCTTCCGTAGGCTCGGCGAGTTGCTCGAGGACTCGTCGTCCCGTACCCTCGGCGAGTTGCTGTGGTTGCTCCTCTGGTATACGTCATCATAATTACAATTGTCTCTGGCGAGTTTTCGGTGGGTATTGTTGTGGTTCTGTTGGTCATAGTTTCTACTATCGTCGTTGAAGTTAGTAGAACCTTCCTCCGAGTTGGTCTCTACGTTGTCCGTGCTCAAGCCCTCCTCATCGATCGATGAACTGGATGAGCCACAAGGGCAACGCTTGGAATTTCTGTTGTCATTATTTTTCTTTTTTTCCTGCGACTGTCGATTGTCTTCCATATTGTAAACCGGATTTGTGAACACTAACGGAGCTACTTTGGAATTCATATTAACATTGACCTGCGTATTCACGTTGTCCGCCGTTGTGAAGTTCTGTATTCCGTATTTCTGTATGTCGTACTCAATTTTCTGTTGCACTGGACTCTTTGGGTAGAACTTTTCGTTCTTATTGTCGTAATACTGCTTGTCCCTTTGTTTTTGGTAGTTCATCTGCGAGTAGCGACTCATGGGTTGCCCGCCGTTCTCATAGGGTTGGTGGTGATGCGCCGTGTTCTCGATAGGACTGGAGCTTTGACTGTAAGTAGCTATACTCTGGTAGCCAGAACTGGCGACGTTAGACAGGCCACTGATGGAAACATTCGAACCGTTGTTAGTGTAAGAGTTAATTTTGTTCCCGTTGACCACGTTATTATTATTCGACTTGGAATGGGACAAGTTCTTTTTCGCCGCGACCTTATCGTCTACTAAGTCCGGATCGTCGGCGTACTTCAAAAGATCTGACAGCTCCTCGAGATTTGCGGTTTCTTTCATAATAGTCTGCATATCGGTGGGACAGTAATTATGGTTGATGCTATCGCTACTCGGCGACCGCTCGGTACTGTTATAGTTAGGGTTGTGGAAGTGCGCTTGTTGATAGTTGTTCGGCTTGTATCTGTCTTGGAACCTGCGCTCCAAGCTCTCAGTGATGCCGTTATTGATGCCTTTGGGATACTGGTCCGAGCCGAAGCCAATCTGCACGACTTTCAAGTTAACGCAGTGTTCCTGGTTGTTGTACTGTGAACTGTAGCGGTCTGGGTTTACGTTTTGACTCACCGGGCTCGAGCCGTAGCCGTTTCTAGGCAGCGTCGCTGAGCGCAAGTTGAAACTAGGCGATTTGGACACAGCCACGTAAGAACTCTTGTATTTAGGCTCCTCGTTGTTTATCTTCGTTGGGGTCATCTCGAATTGTACGCCGTTCTTGTTCATGATCGGAGAACTGTGGGCGAAATTGTTGGTCATTTGGCCGTTGGTGGTCGGTTCACTTGTAGTTTGTTTCGCGGGTGTGTTGCACGTTGGGTCGTTGAACCTGTAATTGAGAAAGAAATACTTTTGAAGGCTATAATGTAAAGGTTGCGCAATGCGCAAGGGAGGGAGGGCACAACGGTTAATTGCCGTTCGAATTCGGAGCAGCCCGACTGGTACCATTACCTCCGCCTTACAGAAGATCGCAGCTAAATGGCATTACCCTCGGGTGTGTCGTGTTCCTGTGGTGAGTAAGGTCGCCAGGCTCCAAGAGGAAGCGGTGTGTCGGCAGCACAGGACCAGTGGTGCAATTCCGCCGTGGTGGTGACCAGGCGCGGCATGTCGGTGCGGTTGTTAGGGAGACCCGGTGAAACGGCTGTCCGCTGGCCGCCCGCATATAGTAGGGGTCCCGAACCCAGGGATCACCTAATCTCCGCCCTGGGAGGCTGACCCGCACATGTGTGTAAAGTCCTTGGTGTAGTGGTCGTGCCGGAGGAGGAGACCGGAGTGGACCCGGCCGCTGCATCAGGGGGGGATCGGGGGCCCTTCCGACTTCCGCTCCGGCAATCCGCACTACCTGTACATCACTGCGGCGGATTGAGACTGCGCTTTGTCCTCTTTGATGCCGACACAACGATTCCTCTTCTTCCTTTTCAGCACCCTTAGAAATCTAAAATGGCCAAATTTAAAAATAGTAGAAGTTTCCCAGCGGCCTCCCCTTCCATATTAAAAATGGACTTTTGCAACATCAGGGGACTTCATTCTAATCTAAATGCAGTCCACCAACACCTTGAGACGACACAGCCGACTCTGCTATTTCTGACGGAGACGCAGATATCCTGCCCTGATGATACATCGTACCTGAACTACCCCGGGTACAAGATGGAACACAATTTTGTGCGCCGCGCCGGGGTATGTATGTACTTCCGGGAGGATATTTGCTGTCGACGTCTCCACGGCCTTGAAGACAGAGACCTGTCAATTTTGTGGGTGCGCGTAGACTATGGTGGCAACACCCGAATCTACGCGTGCCTTTACAGGTCCCATAGCGGTGACACAGACACAGTTCGCCTATTTGAGCACCTGCAATCGACAACGGACAAAGTACTTGAGCAGTACCCCTCCGCGGAGTTGGTGGTTTTAGGAGATTTTAACGCTCACCATGTTGAGTGGCTTGGCTCTCGGTCCACTGACTGCGCGGGGAGGGCTGCTTACGAGCTTGCTCTGGCTTATGGCTTCTCGCAGCTGGTACACGAACCAACCAGAATACCTGATATCGAGGGCCATACAAGCTCTTTACTGGACCTTCTGCTGACCACGCGACCGGACAGCTATTCCATCTCGGTGGGTGCGCCGCTTGGCACATCCGACCACTGTCTGGTCCGGACGCAAGTGCCGTGCGCAAAGGCCGAAGTGCCCCGACCCCCGGGGCGGCGGCGCATGTGGCACTACAAGGCAGCAGACTGGGATGGATTGCGTGAGTTTTACGCATCGTACCCGTGGAGGCAGATCTGCTTTGCATCAGAAGATCCAGACCCCTGTGCAGCAGCCGTCGCTGAGACGATACTGGCGGGAATGGAATGCTACATCCCAAACTCGCTAGTAGCTACAGGGGTAAAGAAACAGCCGTGGTTTAATAAGCCCTGCAAGGAAGCTAAATTATCCAAGCAAGCCTTGTATGAGGCGTGGACCACGGCTCGATCCAATCTGGACCCCAACATATCTGATGCAAAGCGGAAACTTAATGCTGCCTCGAGGCACTGTAAGCGAGCGATTGCCAGGGCGAAATTCGATTTCGTCGGCAGAATTGGTAAGAGACTCGCTAGCTACCCTTCTGGCAGCCGTGCTTTTTGGTCCCTTGCCAAGGCTGCTGAGGGAAACTTTTGCCAGTCGTCCCTACCACCACTCCGTAAGCCGGATGGTAACTTGGCCCACAGTGCCAAAGAGAAAGCGGATCTATTGGGCTCTCTCTTTGCCTCGAACTCGACTATGGATGACGGAGGCGCCACACCGCCCACTATCCTGCGGTGTGAGAACTCTATGCCGGAGATAAGCATAACCCAACGGGAGGTCCGGCGGGAGATGCTGTCTCTGGACGTCCATAAGTCGAGCGGGCCAGACGGTATTCCGGCAGTGGTGCTTAAGCAGTGTGCTCCCGAACTGTGTCCTGTTTTGACGCGCCTATTCGCGCTTTCCTACTCCACCCAAAAAGTCCCAACTTCGTGGAAGACCGCCCACGTGCACCCAGTGCCCAAAAAGGGCGATAGATCAGACCCATCGAATTACAGGCCGATCGCCATCACCTCCCTCCTCTCCAAAATTATGGAGCGAGTGATTAACACGCAACTCCTGCGATATCTAGAGGGTCACGGTTTGTTGAGTGACCAACAGTATGGCTTCCGCCACAGTCGCTCAACGGGTGACCTTCTAGTATATCTCACGCACCGTTGGTCACTCGCCATTGAGAGTCAAGGTGAGGCATTAGCTGTTAGCTTGGATGTGGCGAAAGCGTTCGATCGGGTCTGGCATCGCGGTCTTCTATCGAAGCTTCCATCCTACGGACTGCCAGAGGGATTATGCAAATGGGTCGCCAGCTTTCTGTCCAGCAGATGCATAAGAGCCGTCGTTGACGGTAGCTGCTCCGAAAGCATGGAAATTAATGCTGGCGTCCCGCAAGGCTCTGTGTTGTCCCCGACTCTGTTTCTTCTGCATATTAATGACATGCTTTCTATTGAAGGCATTCATTGCTATGCAGACGACAGCACTGGGGACACTTACTACACGGGCCGTGCTAATCTCCCTCGTTCCACTGTGGAGGAAAGTCGCGAACGACTTGTGTCTGAAATCGAGAGTACACTTCGCAGTGTCTCCGATTGGGGTCGACTAAACCTAGTTCACTTCAACCCCACTAAGACACAAGTTTGCGCGTTCACCGCAAAAAAAACTCCATTCGCTGTGGCTCCACAATTCCGGAACACTCCCCTGAACATCTCGGAGAGCATTAGGATCCTTGGGGTCGATATTTCTAGCGACGTTCAGTTCCGTGGTCATTTAGAGGACAAGGCTAAGCTGGCGTCGAGGAAGCTCGGTGTGCTCAACAGAGCTAAGCAGTACTTGACACCGCAACAAAGGCTGCAACTTTATAAGTCGCAAGTTCGGCCACATATGGAGTACTGCTGCCACCTGTGGGCTGGAGCCCCTGGATACCAGCTTGGGCCTTTTGACGCGGTTCAGAAACGCGCCGCTAGAATTGTCGACGATCCCATGCTCACAAGCGGCTTGGAATCACTAAGTCTGAGGAGAGACTTTGCCTCCCTGTGTGTGTTCTACCGCTTGTATAACGGGGAGTGTTCTGCAGAATTGTTCGATATGATGCCCACTTCCACCTTCTACCACCGCACCTCTCGCCATCGACGGGGAATTCATCCCCATACCTTGGAACCACAAAGGTCTCGCACTGTGCGCTTCCAAAGAAGTTTTCTTCCGCGAACGCTCAGGCTGTGGAATGAGCTCCCCGTTGAGGTTTTCCCTGGAGAGTACAGCATGGAGTTCTTCAAGAAGGGTGTGAAAAGATTCCTGCAGGGTCGGCAACGCGCGAGTGATACCCCTGGTGTTGCAAGCGTCCATAGGCGGCGGTAACCGCTTACCATCAGGCGGACCGCATGCTTGTTTGCCACCCAAGTGGTATAAAAAAAAAAAAAAAAAAAAAAAAAAAAAAAAAAAAAAAAAAGTTGATCTTCGGGTTTAAATTGGTTGCTCAAAGTGATATTCCTATCCAGTGATGTATAGAAAATAATAAATTAATCAATAAAAATATTTTCATTCCACATAGGCCTATGCACTTATAAAACGTCGAAAAAGGTGCACGGTTCGGTATCAAATAATAATAAAAGTTGATATAAATGAATAACGGTTCACAGGTTTTAATATTTGCCTGTTTAGGCTACCAACATCACATTGCCGACCCAGGCTTTGAGCAATGTTTCTCTTGGAGCCCATGCTATATCCTCATACAGGAGTCATTCCATAACCTATCCGAGACGTGTGGTCTATTTCAGAATTAAATGTATTTTATATTACTATTCTATCTTGGTTTTCTATGGTCTTTGGTCTCACCTGAATATATTATCCGCTAGTGGAGCAGATCCATTGTCGTTGCTCACCAACCGCTTGCTGAGATCATCCAGTATGTCAGACAGCGGGTCTAGTTCCTAAAAAAAAATAAAAAAAATCTTTAGCACTCATAATAATAAGCGGAGGCCGAATGCTTCGAGGAGGTGACTCCATAGCAGAGATGGCAAGTTTGAATTCCGCTGAATGAGTGAAGCCGAGCTTAAATATAGATAGCGCCATCCACGAAGACGCGCCCTACTATTCTTCCGCATAGTTTATAGTGTAAGTGTGCAACCTTCCACTAATATTTGAGTATTATCGGTACACACTGATTACCTATGAGTGCACACGCACACTACAATTTATAGACTCGGGTCATACTCCCCGCATCCCGCGACCTCCTCGATTAGAATTAGGTGGGGCGCGAATTCGTGGATGGCACTATCAATACAATTAAACACATCATGAGCTTTAAGTTTAAGGAATACATCGTTCGGAAACTGCAAATATATCTGAAGGAATTCAAAGACGCTTGAGAAAAGATGACGGTCACGTTGCCACTTAAATATATCGCCGGAGACAATGTGACAGCTTTCGTTACACCTTTGCCTCCCCAGAGGCCTTTATGAAGGCTTGACACTACATACAATAAGAAACGATTCCCTGGAATATTTAACAATGAAAATACACGGTGTTCAAGTGATTGCTCACAGAAGCAGGCAAGTACCTGCATCTTTTTTTTTTTTTTTTTTTTTATTAATTTTCAATGTCCCTCTGACGCGGTGTCAGCGTGGTCAGTATTTTTTTGCGTTTTTGTATTTTTAGCCTCAGTGTAATTTTTTGGTTGAGATTTTTCTTCGTACCTGCATCTTGTTGGCGGGTAGCTTGGGTAGACTGTCGACGAGCAGCCCGTGTAGGGTGGCCAGTTGCTTGCCGAGGTCCACGTGCGGGGCCCACTCGGGGTCGGCCTCCACGGCGGCCTCGCCCCGCGACCCCTCGGCGCCTCCCGATGTTTGCGACGCGCCCGAGTTGCGCTTACTGCCGTCTGGCTGGCTTGGCTGTTGCGGCTCCGGTCGAGTCTAAGGACAATATAAAACTTTAATATTTCCTTAACAAAAGCCACAGTTACCAAGGCAGCGACGATTTTATCAAACATTTTATGAAAATGTGATAAATACCACGAGCTTTACAGTGAAGGAAAGCTGATGGATGTATATTCGTGCTTGAGTAACAGCGATGGACTCGCCATCTGTTACGTTGGCAAATAAAATATATCTCTGGCGGAAAGTGGGTGTGTGGGTACCACCTATACACCTCTGCCTACCTCTTCGGGGACCCATGTTTCTTTTTACTCGGATCAATACTTATCCATGTAAGAAACATATAAGCCTGCACGAAAGGTACATGACTACTCTATGCCCGAAAGGCATATGGCTAATCTATAGTTCGAAAGAAATAGTTACCGAGATAGCTCTGAGGAAGGCTTTCATGTTGGGCGCCTCCTGCTCAAGGAAATCGTTGAGGAACTCCATGAAGGCCTCTTTGCCCTGGAAGCGTGTAAAGTTGGCCAGGGTCTGCAGCGTCTTCGCCACTAGGGTCAGGTTACGCGCCGCGCGCTCGTTCGGGTATTCTGAAAAGGTTAATTTTTAATTATATTCATGATGATATGGATACTAGTCCTTTAGTCGAATTCTGTATTAATGGACGTGGTGTCACGTATTTCACAGAATCTCGGATTTTTTGGAAATGTCTTTAGTAATAGCATAATATGCGTCTAGTAACACTGTCTTAATATGATAATATTGGGTTCCAGTTAAATATATAAACTCACATATACGACACGGACTTATAGACTCGCCATCGCTTATGTTGGCACCTAAAAATATTTCTCGAGAAAAGGTCTTCGTACACCATTGTGGGATGTTGTAAAATACATGAATGGCGTAAGAAATAGACATCTGTTCCACTCATAAAGATTTTCAATTCAAACAAAAGACATGCAGTGTTCCGTACCGTGAGTTATTCCAAAAAGGCTCGGCGACAGAATAGCCGGGCAGAGGAATCGCAGGAAGATCGAAGCGCTTATTAAATTGTCCGATATGTCTTCCCGTCCCATTGAAATTAACCTGGAAAACGTAAACGTAATGCTTTGAAACATAGAGATAACTTTAAGCAGCTACCACTTCAGCATCATGAATCTCGGCAGTTCTGGTGTGATTGAGTAACGTCGATCCCATCTAAACTCGGCAAAAAGAATACAGATAACAAAAAATATCATCAATTAGGTCACGACTGTTTGTGTGTATTCGCATAAATCTTCGGATGGTTTAGATTCATAAACGGACCCGACAGGTGGCGCTGCGATAGCATACGATTTTTCATTCACTTGGGCAGTTGTAAAGTTTGTATATAAAGTTGTAATGACTTTTATAGCGTACCTCTCTTGGAAGATATTAAAGAAATTCCTGAGCGGAGGAGGAAGAGCGGTAGGTTTTTTAAACGTACCTCTCTCGGAAGGTAGCGAAGCAGTCCCTCAGTGGGGGTGGGAATCGCGGCGCGGAGGCGGCGATGGAGCGCCAGGCCAGCGCCGCAGCCTCCCTGAGCGCCGCCTGCTGCCGCCGCAGCGCCGCGCCGCCGCCCGCCCGCAGGGGGTCCACCTCGCACTCCGCCGCGCCGCGCCCCGCCGCCGCCGCCACAGCCTCGCTCAACGTATCCTTCAAACCAAATACTCATTCAGAATCTATTACTCGACACACGGGACACAGGGAACACTTATTGAAAGCCATATTTATTTAAATATACAGGGTGTCTCAGAGAATCGAACAATTGTCTTATACAATTTGTCGCGTGTTGTGAATGTATCTTGAAGACGAAGAAATTGCTCCAAAATTACAAAACGACAACCTTCTTAGAGGGTGTAATGGGGCTGTTTGTTTTTGAATTAAAAACTATATCGTTACAGCAGATTTTTATAAGAAAATAAGTATTTTTTTAATTTGCTTCCTTTCATTATGCTCTATGAAATATCTGAGCAACTGTCGTATTTTCTGAGACACAGTAAGGTTCCAATAATAGTTTTTATAAATATATTGGCTCCCTTGCTATCCATAGTCCTGGTCTTACCGTGACGGGACTATATCCGTCCTGTTCCTATAAAATATAGTGCAAATGAACTGACGGATTTAGATCTATAGAATAGTTTTTTTTTAATCCATTCGGACGCCATAATTTGAGAAATATCCCTTGATGACTTCCTATGTCTAAAAGCACCTGTGTAGTACCTGCAAGTACTGGTCGCCGACGAGTTTGAGGTAGGCTTCCATGCTCTTGGTGGCCAGCGAGTTGCCGCGGAAGGTGAGCGAGTGGTCGCCGGTGCGGCGCACGTCCAGCGCCACCACGTCGGCCAAGTACCGCGGCGCCAAGCCCGCCCCCGCCATACACAACACCAGCGCGCACCCGATGTCTTCCTTCGCCTTCACACCTATCACGAGCCGAACGTCACTCTATCACGAACTATATTAAATGTACCTAGATCCCTGGTGGAACCACACTTAAAATGCTATACTTTCAGTGTAGTGCCACCACCAACTTTTGTTGTTGGACGATTCCCAGTTAGACTATAACAGACTATAAATTCATATATACCTAAATAAAAATTATCTCTTCTTGATGGGTTCAGTTTTCTTCATACATTAAAGAAATACAAGATGCCTATGTGTGTACCGTCGCAAAAATATCTGTTAGTGTTTCAACGCCTACCTATACTTACCTATGCTAGTTTCCTAATATTCTAGTCTATACTTAACCTTAACCTATCCTAGTTTGTTAATATTATAATTTGTGAGTATGTATGGTCCTCTCATGCAAAAACTACTCAGACTACTACTTAGACTATCATACAGTATATATTATACAAATTTACGCGTTTGAAACCGGGGGGCGCTCCTTATCTAATAAAAGACGCCTCTTTGTGTACTGTCGCAAAAAGGGTATGTTTTTTTCAAATATGGAACTTACCAATAACGGGCTCGAGATATTCACACAGCCGTTTGTAGTTCTTCTTGATGTAGTCGAGGAAGCGGGCGTAGTGGTCGAGGGGCAGCACGTCGACGCACTGGTAGCGGCACTTGATGCGCAGCGCGGGCGTGGGCGCCGGCGCGCGCCCGCCCGGGGACGCCGGCTTGTCGCCCTCGCTCACCGGGTACCAGCGCTCGTTCAGGTACCGCGATGACACGTCGTCCACCGGAATACGGACGGTACCTATATATATAATAATATATCAATGCTTTGGTGGCCTGGCTGGAGGCCTAGGTCTCGCTATTGACCGGTTAAGTAGCAAAAGTTCCCGGAACTCACGCTACGGGAGACAATACAAAAAAAAATGCTTTGGTGGATGTGGCTACACATGCATTACACTTGCTGCAAAGATATGCTATATGCTAATTGTACGACTTGTTTAGCGGGCAAGCCATGTCCCCGACAAGCTGCTTCAATGTTTGTCTTCGAAGTTCAATCTGTGACGTTTTGTGGAAATAGCCATGAAATAAATAAAATATTCAGTTGAATCTAGTTGGGTGTACTTGTTCCACCCACGTTAAAATAAGTTATCAATACTAATTTGCGAAAGTGTGAGGAAGAAGAGGCGGAGGAAAACCAGTTTGCAAAATCTAGATCAAATCTATTGGACACGCATGGGAACGTGAAGAGCACTCGAAACGAGTCAGCATGAATGAAGAGACTGATGAATGTGGATGAAGCGAAAGCGGTATGTATATCCAGAGAGAACTGGCGCTTTACTGTCTCTGCCTAGAAGATATTCAAAGACGTATGTGTATTCCTGTCTGAGAAACGGCAACGGACCTGCCATATGTCGCGTTGGCACCAAAGTTTATATTCGGTGAAAAGTGTGTGCTAACACCCCAGTCTACCCTTTCGAAGGACTTGTATGTAGGCGTGAAGATGTTTGGACGTGACACTAACCGACTAGAGCATGCTTGTGCCTCTTCCGCGAGCTTCGTTCGGGCTCTCTATATACATTGACGTGTATCGCGCCCACCGCCGGCAACCCGCTGAACTCGTACACCTCGCCCCAGAAGCAAAGCTCAGACTTTAGCTTTGATGACGACCTGGTGGTTGAAATAACAACTTTATATTAATCGTGTTGAATGCTATATTTGCCTGGACCTAGGAACTAGGTGTCACCTGTCATAATCCTGCTGGCACAGCTAGTCCTCTCAACATAAGCAAGGTTTGTTATTTATTATTATGATCAAAACATTATGCTTCTTTATTTTTCCGGGTTTTTATGAACATGATCAGTTCCCCGCATTACTTTACTACGAGTAAAATTTTCCTGTCCGTAAATAGGGATAAAGTAGGTTTGGAAATACTTCGTCACATATACAATATGTACGAGGAACAATGTTACATTTGTGTTTTCCTTATTATTATTACCCTTCCATCCTCTACTATAATTATAAAGTATGGGTTTACCTACGTAGCAGGTATTTATATTTGACCGCCCAGAACTTAGTATTCCTTGGTATTAATATTATACCCCACACAGAGCATCAAAATAATGTGTTTCGGACGTATTTCAGCGGTCAAATTAAATTGTTGTTGCTACTCGACTGAAAAATTTGAAGGACTTTTGGTTTTCTGTATTATATAATGTTAGGAAGGCGTATTGTAATATAAAGGTTGCCTTCCACTCACCTCGCATACAGCGTGTCATCTAATAATATTTCGCAGTAATATCGTTTCTTAGGTGGGATTTCTTTCGCCTCTAGCAACCACAGTTTGACAGTGCGCTCGCAACGGCGCGTGCGCGTTTCATCTGGCCTCGCCGCTTGGCGTAAACTGAAAAGCAGAAAATTGTTATGATCAGTCAGTCAAAAACATAACTAACCGAGTCCTGTTGTTTCACCCGCGTAACATTTGATTTCATTGGTGGATCATTTGTGTTAATCCAGCTAATAATCTATCTCGGTGTCAAATTCCGTTCAGTAGTTTTTGCGTGAAAGAGAAACAAACACTCACTTTTATATTATTAGTAGGATAATTTGGTACCGAGAATGAATGAAGAACGATTGCGGAAATGTATGTATAAGGCGAGTGTGAATGAAAGTGTTGGAAGGGGTAGACCTAGGCGGACGTTCCTATACCAAATTAGGGACGTCTTGAAAAAAGGTCAGGTCAAGAGTACCCTAATCCGAAGAGCAAGTATGAAGAGAATGATGAAAGTGGACGAAGCGAAAGAAGTATGTAAGGATCGTAGCAAGTGGAAAGAAGTGGTCTCTGCCTACCCCTACGAGAAAAAGGCGTGATTATATGTATGTATATATGTGTATAATTTGATACCTGTATATCCAGCGGTCTCGTTCCCTACGAGAAGCGCAGGAGAAGTAACGGGGAGGCCGGTTCTCTGCGCTCAGCGCGAAGCAATGCGGCCTGTTCAATACTGACGAGTGGAGAGCACGGATCTCCACCTGCAAGTATAGAAGAAACATAATTTGCTTAAGTATCACCACTGCCCTTAATCACTTACGGAGGTATAGCTTCCTCTAACTAAAGCCATGTTTAACGGTCGTTTGTTTTTCCTTAACCAGACCAGAGTGATGGTCGAGAGGTTTAACAAGTTACTCACAAAACCAAGATTGCAGATTCGAACGTTGGTCTCTGTAGGTTTCAAAGAGGTTTTTAACATTTAAAAAGTTCAGTATATCACATCACGAAAGGTGTACAATACTGCATGCGTTAAAAATAAATTCAAAGCAAGCCGAAATAGTAGTACTTGAAAAGACTTGAATATATCTCCGGAGAAAAAAGCTTGAATATATCATATCACCGGCGAAAAGAGGGTGTTTGGTGCCTATTCCTTCGGGGACTCTTGTGAGTACAAATGATGGTTACCCGATTTTGCAAGTGTAAAAGTACATACCTGATTCGGTGGTCCCAAGTCCATAGTGGAAACAGCAGGTGACTGAGCTGATAACAGGCTTTCATGAGATCTGAAACAAGTTTAAAATCAAATTAATTTTTGTAAAGGAAAAGAAGAAGAATTATATATTTGTAATTTGCATATAATAACATAATATATCCGACAAAAAGTGGGTGTGTAGGTACTACACACCTCTGCCTACCCTTCGGGGACCCTTGTAAGGAAGGCGAGAAAAACATTAAGTTATATTCGATAACTCTGGTAAGTAGGTACCTAATCAATACTAATACTCCATAAATACTTTTCCAGTTTAATCATTCTATCGTCCTTCGAGGACCCTTATTGATTATATAAAAGTGTTTAAGCTTCAGTCTAGTGTTTAAGGCTAATCTCCTAGTTGCGTTCGTAGTAACCGGATTGCGATAAAACTTTGGTGAGTTTTTAGGTACGTGTACGCCCGCCCGCAAAGTATCCTATAGAACATGTGCGAACTCGGGCGGGTCACCCAAATATAATTAAGGTCTTATAAGCTTCGACGTGTTTAACGAAAACTCGCCGTAATTCATTAAGAGATAGGGACGCTATTGGCATGAATATAGGTTTAAATTGTTATCCTTCAGATTCATGTTAAATATACCCAAACCGAAACACAAGCAAGCGAAAGCCCTTTCTTGCATAATATGGTAAGTACATTAACATTGTGTGACCTGAATGCATATAATCTGTAATCAATTGAAGGTTTTCGGAAACGACTTATAACAGGTCAATATTTTTACTTTTTGGTAAACAAAAACGTGAATACATTTGCTAAACATTTCATAATTGCGGTAACCGGTACCATGCATGAGTGTAAGAAAGAAAACGGTACAAAATTAAGTTCATAATATATTTTTTTATGTATATGATGTAAAAACCGCGTATATGAATAGTCTATTACGCCACTTTATAAAGGCAAAGCATTGTTTGCATGCCGTAAAAGCTTTCCATAATGAGGACGAACACATGGCGATAAACAAAATGAATTACTTGTGACTAATAAGGGCAGGAGTACAACATACGTTGATATTAAGAAAAACCAGTAAAATATAGACCCTATTTAAATATCGTTCTGAAATAAAGCTTGTCCTGCCGAGAAGAACTTCTCTATAAATGGGCAGAACACATGGTACTCACTCACGTAGCACCATATTATAGTTAAGTGATTTCTAGGTCATTGCCTGGAGAAGTATTTCACTAGGTTTATTGGACACCAGTAAACTATGGCCTGTCAATGGTTAGAGGATACCGCCTCATTTCACTTACAACCGACCTAGTATAAATCCATTTAGACCGCCTTGAATAATTACATGTTGACCATGCCCGTACGCTAACCAAATGGCAATTTATTTATAATAATATTAATATATCCTCACGCCTTCCTACAAGGGTCCCCGAAGGAGTAGGCAGAGGTGTATAGCTAATATCCAAGGCGTATGTTTAGTCGTGCTTGAGTTACGGCGATGGACTCGCCATCTGTCACGTTGGCACCTAATATACCTCGGAAAGTGGGTGTGTGGCAATTTATTTGATTACTGATATAGTAGTGTCGGGAATTAATTAACGTGTTCAGTAAATAGCTCGGGTATACGAGACGGGGATGGGCGACGCTCCTACACATAAAATACTAGTGTTGGAATAACGCCTAGCGGTCACGATATACCTAGCATTTGTCATTTTGGTAATTCGCAAGCTTTGATATGCTCAAAAGCTGTGTTACGCGTTTATTAATTTCTTCATTTATATTCACTATAAGAACTAACGATAATCAACTGGTATTTCGCCGTTTCTTCCCATGACAAGGCAAGGAAAAGAAATTATAATGAGTATACTAAGAAGATAAAGAATAAATTAGTTTAAGTTCAGATATAGCTGTTGATTCGTTATACTGCGTTTTGAGCTAACAATTAAAAATCGTTTTCATGGTGCTAATTCACTAAGAGTTTATTTTACTTTTTCTTTTAAATAATATTAACACTTAGTTAACTTTTCTATCTGAGTGCTAGTGTGAGACTTTTCAGAAAATCACCGGCAAAATCGCGAGTCAGAGATATTATTAATTAATATAAGTCGCCCAATAAGAACATTTCACCTACTAAAATTATTGCAACCGGCTATATTATAATTTCTCTTAGGAATCCTTTAATTTATTCAAATATCCTTGTGTTTAGTATATTTTATATACTGTAATTTGTTTTAGATTAATCTAAAATAAATCTTTAAGATAAACCAAGAACTCAACATTGCGATGGTATGTTGACTTGTATGTACTAAAACTATAAATTACCTGCTCTGTAATAATTTGTTAGTCACAATATCCCTCAATATGTTCTTATTGGACGTAAACTACGTACGTAAACTCAATAATTCTACCAATAAATGCGAGGAAATAATAATATGTATAATCATTAAAGTACCTTTGCTTCGGAACTAACTAGAAGTTACGCTCATTATTGGGTAATTATACTACCTTTGAAAGAATGTTATAAGCTAATTGACTTAATGGGCTCTAGCTTACCTTGAAGTCCTCAGCGCATGTGAGGGTGGGTGAGTGGGGACGGCCGCCAGGGCTCGTTCCCTCTCCAGTTTGGTCGCGGACTTGGTCCTCTTGAGGGGGTTGCTCCTGAAGGACCGTTTGGAGAAGAAAAAAGAGGCCAGCCGCGACGGGCTGTGCTGCGGCTGTGCCCCCGGCACTGGCGTGCTTGGTGCCGAGCCTCGCCGACATGCCTTCTCGTATGATGTGTCTGCGAACAAATAATAACTGTTATAAAAAATATGGTTGTAAAAGTAAGGGTTTTATGCACGTTACGTCTAGAGAGAGGCGGTTTACGCTCTCTGCCTCCTCTGTGAGGGATTCGGCGCAATTATATATACCTACTAATATTTAATGTATGATATTTATAAATATGAACCCGTTTGAGTGTTACCCAAATCATCCTAGTTGTGTATGAGATAATATATGTATATACTACATAAATCCACTGCCGCAATTTGCTCAATTGATACTGATTTAGTGGCCTTGAAAATCGCTATGATCGTAATAATGGTGATCAGTTTATTGGTATCATGTCACCGATGCACTGTCGCACAGATAGTTTCGTAACATAATATAGAACGCACAGCAATTGGCGCTGTGTATGGCGTGGTTTCCGCCGGAAGTTGCACGCACGCCCGTGACCGCTGCGCATGCACAGAAATCGATGTCAAAAACTTTCAAGAAACATTCACTGTCCAAGGACAATATCATTATAAAACGTCAAGCCATAGAAACAAAACAATGAGTAGCTTGTTTACTTTGTCCTACTAGTCCTAGTTACTTTTTTACTAACGTTTACTAACGAATTTTTGTGACGACGTTGTTCCTATTTCACGCAAAACCTACTGAAACTATGGAGTTTAAATTTGGTACAGAGATAGATTTATTAGCTAGATTAACATAGAATAAAACATAGGATATGTTTAATTCCAGATAAAAACTCCCAATTAAATCAAACTTTACGTGCGACACAGCTAATAATAAATAATATGCAAAAATGATTCATACTTAGTGCCGAATATAAATGTAATGAGCATACAGAAAAGTAGTAAGAAAAGTAGTAGTAAAAGTAGTATCAACATAAATATTAGCAAACCACGAAGGAGGCGACATAAATAGTGCTTCTATTTCTAATGTCAACGACATCAATAGCTTGACGTGCGAAAGAAACAGATGTTCCTTCTAATTCCATTACCGTTATTGCTTCATGTTATGTGATCGCTATTGTCGTGTCAGCGAAGTACTTATACTAGAATATTATTATGTATACACGCACATATACATAATACCACGCCGTCCCTCACGGGGTAGGCAGAGAGAATAGAGCGCCAGTACACTCTAGATTAACAGAACTAATCCTACTAACACTATAATTGCGGATGTTTCTTACTCTTTCACGCAAATAATGCTGAACTGAATTGGATGAAAAAAGGCACAGAGATAGATATTGAGCTCGATTAACACAAGTTTTATTCCATAAAATAAAATTTTACGCGAGTAAAACCGCGGCTTTAGTACACTGTCTGTTATGCACAGTCGGGTAAAACGTCTGTCTGCAGTCAAATACGTTACAATGTCTAAACGCATTAACTTAAGCCAAGGAAAGCATAAAAACATGGCCGTTAAAATCGAAAAGCGCAATGTTTCAACCCCCTGTGAAGTGAATGACCTGGTGCCAATAAAAGCAAATGCACGTAACAAGAAGTTTTAAAGATGCATCATATGTGCCTAATATACAAATAATATCATTTTAATACTAGCTGTCCCGCCCAGCTTCGCCCGGGTGAAAAAGTAAAATTTCCTGATACTCGATCGCAGCGCCACCTATCTTTTAAGTTGGATCAAACTGCACACGGTGTGCAAATTTGATTGAAATCGGTTAAGTTGTTTAGGCGCCCATCGCGGACTTGATTGCCATAAAAAAGGTTATATTGAGTCCATCTTAAAAGATAGACATATGCTGTTGCAGACTTTTTTTTAGAACTTTTAAAGAGGAACAATTCCCTCACACATGATATTTGCGTAACTTAAACCGTTTACGCAGCGCACGCAACGGAAGCTCTCGAAAAGGAATGTTTTTTTCCGTTCTTGCAACATTTTTCATGTATTCATTTTTCTTCGCTCCTATTGGTCGTAGCGTGATGTTTTATAGCGTAAAGCCTCCCTAGAGAAATGGACAACACAAAAATATTTTTTCAATTCCAACCAGTAGTTCCTGAGATTAGCGCGTTCAAACAAACAAAGAAACAAACTCTTCAGCTTTATAATATTAGCATAGTATAGATATAAGCCGCGGTGGCGAGTGGTTCGTGTAGTTGCCTGCAACATAAAGATTACAAGTTCTTACTCGAACTATTCGACCACCAACGGCTCTTTACAAAAAATCCTGATGATACTAATAATTAATGTATATTTTGTAACATGTAATATGTATGAAGAGACTGATGAATGTAACAGAAGTCTAACATCTGAATAAACAAGTACCAAACGGCAATTGTTTTGTCGAGGTGGTTCCATTAGAGTGTTCTTCGCAATCGTTATGCGCACCCTGATAAGGCGCCGATAAGCGCCCACGAGGAAGTGCCACACGACAAACTGTAATAGCGACAATAGCGACGCCACAGTGCGTTAACGACATACATTTTTCTATTGTATACATTCCATTCGATATCAAAATGCCGTTGTAAGAATTTCAGTCGATCAATAGAATCTACAGGGATCTCAAATGATTCGTCAAAATAAATTGGAAAATAGAACAAAGCGTATAAAATTGTATATACTCTGGATACTGCCGTATATACAGTATTTTATAGATTATTTATATTAATTACTAGCTGCATCCCGTGATGTTGAACACCCGCAGCAAAACCCAGAACAAAACGTATACATCATGTAAATATATGGCATGTATGTTGGTACAAATAAACCATGTTTTTATCGTGTCTGGTTGTCCTTCCAATGCGAATCAATCTGTGAGCACATTGAACGGAAACATCACTTTGGCCGTTACGATAGTAATAAAATAAGTAGATCCATACACAAACAGTACTGAGCATGATTAATGACAAAACAACTACCAACCGGATGACTTCCACTTTTCGTTAAGTCAAGTTTAACAAATTACATACCATTTGCTAAGGAGCCCATTTGTTCCTCGACCTGCAATTAGCGTGTATTGTCGAGAATGAATAGTGGAACACAGTTCACTTGAAAACTGTCAGCTCATCCACATTAGACGTTATTAGCAAGAACGCTTAGCAAGGATTTCGTGTTGGAATAACCACTTCGGACAAAGCATATTAAACTATAAACAATAGTATAAGTGAAGGAATGTGTGTCAAGTTAGAGCATGATATTGCTAAACATACCTACTCAACAGATGCATTATATACCCTAAGCTGAGTCATTCGTATTGCTAGGGCGGCGCATTAATTTTAGAATAGCTAGTACAATTTAAGATATTGTGATCAATGTGACGCTGCAGACTCTCAATAATTAACTTGCCGAAATAAGATAAAAAGGTTGTTCTCTTATTGAATATACATTATGGGTAACTAATGGAAGACGATAGGAGATAAATTACAATTTATTAAAGTCCCGTTCTGAACTATATAAAATCTTACCAGAGTGTACAGCTACGTCGTCTTCAACATCGAGGTATCCGCGTCTGATGCTCATGGGACTGCTGGCTACCTGAGCTTCATGTTTCCTTATCAAGGCCCCTATTACTTCCTTTTCACCGCCGTTATTATCCACAAAACTATCATAATCGGTGATATCCATAACAACTGAAATCTGCTCATCAAGTCCCTCTTCGATATGCCTTGCTGTTATGCTCCGTAGTAAAGAATTGCTTCTTGAAAGCTTTGTGCTTCTTGATCTACGAATAAAATTAAGACCTGACATTCTACCAGGACTTTTAGTAGGGCTATCTGGTGTCACTGTAATTTTTGGCGTTCTGAATATAGATGTAGAGCTACTGCTGCTCCTAATAGGCGAAGGCACATTCAGATTTTGTGGCAAAGTTTTAGACTTTTCCTTACCAGGCGTCATAAGCTTTGGAGAATCTGGTATTAGTGATAAATTTGATATCATTATTGAATTTTTTGCAGCTATCTTATTCCCAATACTTGTTGTAGAATTATTCAACTTATTCGCCGAAATAGACCCTCCTAATGGAGAGAATATTCTGTCGTAGCGCGGCTCACATGAAGTAGTGCTACGGAGCCGGGGTTTCGTTTTCCTGTGAGCATTTTCAGCAACTAGTCTGGGACTTGTCAGATCACGCTGTCCCACTCTCGTTAAAGCTTCATTCGAGCTCATAGTAGAAGACAAAGGTCGTCGGCTGTGAAACCGTCGTTCTGGACTGAAAAAACTAATGTCGCTTTCACTTTCCGAGAAGAACGAATCACCTCGAGATGGGATTTGTAACCTACCAGTCTCTAACACATTTCTTGTTTTATTTCTCACTCGAACGCTGTCTATGATCTGTCCTGATATGAGGGCGTCTTTTTCCTCTGGCGTTAATGGCAAGTAATTGTCGAAGCTTTCGAAGAGAGGTATGTAGAAGACAGAGCGGCGTCGCGCCGGCTCGTCGTCGGTGGCCGTTGCGGTGGGCGACAGTGCGCTCGACATAGTGCTATTGCGCAGGATGTACGCTGAGTTAGCGCCGCTTGCCGTCAGCGTAGTCGTTTCGTCGCATCGCTGCAGTCATTCGTTTCACTTTGAACAATTTCCTTTCAAATAAACCTCCTTAATTCCCATTTCACATTTCGTAATTTGAATCCTTAATTGGTTTATTACAAGTCACTTAAAACATAGTTAGAGTATTAAACTTGTCCAATAATGTTACATACTTTTGTATAATTTATACAAACACAGTATAATTTATACTTTTTGTCAATATATATTTAAATAGCCAAGACTGTCAACAAATCGACAGTATTTAATCATGTTGAAGTATCATACCAAGTAACACGAACTACGAGTATTGATCGTTAAATAAGCAGTTTTGTTTTATCAAAAGCCGATAAGATTATGCTCCAACTGTACCAATGAAGTTAACGTATCGAATCGATGAAAAGAGGCCAAATCAAACACACGGTGTTGTCCACTATTACATAGTTCATTCCTCATAAAGGAGAACGTAGCATCGAATATGCAAAACTAAGAATTTTATAAAAAAAAAAGGCGGTAGTTACCAGTACCTCCTTTTTTCTCCTTATGAATCAATATTAATTTATGAGTATAACTGTCGTATATTATAAAGGATATAAAGGCAGTGACACATGTTTCATGTTGAAAGGGAGTGGGTGTCGTGCGAATATATAGGGTCGCGTTAGGTTACTATCATGCGAAGGGCGCAATTGGCTAGCCAGTTAGGCCACCACATATCAGTTAATTTAATTAACGAACGCGTGTATTTTATGAATATTTGCGTAAATTTAAAGACTTATTGGCGACTATACGCAATTAAATCCAATTAATAAATAAATTAAATATTTTACATCTATACTTAAACGAATAAAGTAAATGGGGTTCGTTTGTAACTTCGAAATAACAGTTTTTTCTCAATGTATATGAAGTATGGAGTCGGTTTGTTTGTTCCGGTTAATGTCCAAAAAGCTAAAACGATTTTGAGGGGACTCCCACTCTCAGATCGATAAAGTTTAAGCAGCGCAAAACGCAGGAAAACAAACCTGGTAGCAGCGCCATTTGGCTGTTATCTCCAGTATTGTAATAAATAAAACAGGCAAATACATAATTGGACAGAATACACATATGATGAATACTAACACAGTACAACATCAGTACCTACCGTCACTTTACCCCGGGTTTCTGTCCAAATTCCAGAAACTCACGGCGGAATTTGACTGACAAACAAGGGTGAGTGAATGCTTTTAACTCAGCACCACATTACTTACTGTAAGTAATATTATGTATGTTATTTTTTTAAGTACAATCTAACCGATCTTTAACTCGTACGGTTTCAAAGCATCCATTAAAGAAAATTCGCAAACCATAGCAAATTTCAATTGAGTGTACGAATTAAGCTTGCGGAACAAATATAGTTAGAAAATAGAATGCGGTTGTTAGCGAAGCATGTATCAGATTCGGATTGCAAATTCGCTTGGATTTTCTATGCCTCCGTATGAAATTAGATTCCCGGTGTAAGTAAACACACAGAGTTTCTGAACAACTGTCTACATATGTTGATTCAATAAATATGCAAAACTATGTTAGATTTCAAATGGTAAGTTAAAATGAAACCCAAAATGAATCCAAGGATTCGTTTAGAAAAAAAACTGTTTGTCGCAGAACAATCAGAAATTAGAAATACATAAGTACAATGCTCTTCTAAAGTAGGAGGCTTGAGAAGTATGTAAAAATGCGTTCTGGCTTTGCAAATGAAACGTGATAAACATAGCAAAGCAAAGTAAAAGTTGCAACATGGAACAAATAAAAACAGAGGTGGGGAAAAACTTGAGCCCTTGGCCACTCGTGGCCGCCGGCGGGCTGGTAGCATGGCGTGACTAACGCGCGCGCACAATCATGATTCAAGGCAGCATCCATCGTAACTATCACCATTCCCCGGCAATTTAAACTCTCTTGCATTTCGTACTGCAAGCGAGATTGAACTGCAATACGTTGAGATAAAATTATGTTTTCTCCGCTTCGTAGAATATTAAGCCCTAGACAAGTTTACCAAACACCTAATAAAATTAAACCCTGTTGCTCATTAATATGTTTCTTACAATGTAATCCTTAAAGTATTTAGATCAAGCAAAAAACAACGTCTTCAGGTCCAATTCAATACGATTCCAACAAAACAACCATATGAACAGTATTCATACTTAGCGACGGATCTCACCACAGCACACGCGGTATGCTCCGGAGTGTGTGAAATATGGTGACGAAAATAAAACATCTCAATATGGCAGCAAAACAGGATATTTTTCTCACGCAGTTTCACGCGAACTATCTGAGCAGCAATTATATACGCAATTTACTCCAGCCCTGCAATGGAACAATTTTATGCTGTACGCTTGCTTCTCTTAATGTCCGCAATATTTATAAGTACAATTATAGTTGTGCTTAACTTTTTGTCAATACATAAGAGTGTATAGCCGAGAAAGAACTCGTTCATGACAATTATGAAGTCAATGAAGGAACTACTGATAATTACCAATGAAAATGTGACATAATAACTAGCATGCAATTACTTTAATGTATGCTAGCTAAGTGCTTTTTACAACCACATATCATATTTTTATAGTAAGTTGGTTGCAACTCGCTAGGTAGGCAGAGAGAGTAGAACACTAGTCATTGCAGAACTCTTTCGCGTCCTCCAATCAATCTTTCCATGCACCTTTCCTTCAAAGTACTTTAAAGTTCTAACACTCAATAGCTTGCTCAGTCTAGATTGAAACGCGATCTTCACGTACTTCTGTTCAGTACCATTCTCAGTGTTAAACTATTCTGAGAACTTTTCACCCGTCATCTTCCTATATGACCAATCCAACGTAGCCACGCATTTACATCTTAAGAATCACACCCTGCATGCTAGTTTATTAGCGAATCTTCTCAATAACAAGTAGATTTTATACATGAAGTAACTACTCTTGTCTCGTGGTGTAAGAATGTTGAGAACACAGAAAGCAAAGTCTGACAATGCCTTAAGACAGTCGGTGCTTAGCAAACAAAACAACTCAAAACAGTTGCGAAACTTTCCTCTGGACTTTCGCAAATAATTCCGACCGCACGTTGGCCAAATGGAACGAACCTAAATCACGGGTAGTTAGTATACATAAAATTACCAAATACATAATATTATAAAGGATTATAAGTGTGACATAATATCATATAAGATAGAAAAGCATTTGTTTCGATTCAGACTAAAGTTGGATTATTTATGAGCATTAATTTAGAAAACAAAAACCGACTTCAAAACTGATGTAAGGAAACATTGACGAAACAGATATTCAAAGTGAAAGTGTGTACAAGAAGAGGTAGAGGAAGATCACGTTCGAACTACCTCGATCAAATCGATCGGACACTCAGGAACGGGAGAGTCTAGTACTCTTCTCGGCGAGCGTGTATGAAGAGACTGGTCAGTGTAAACGAAGCGAAAGAGGTAAAGTCTAGAGAAAACTAGCGCTCAACTCGCTCTGCCTACCCTCTAAGGGAGTTGGCGTGATGATATGCTTATGATGCCGAGACTTCGAAACTTAACCGAAACCAACTTAACTTAACTTGGCAGAATGATCGCGTAATATATGACAAAAACATACAGTCGAATTTCGAACCTCTCCCTTTTTTTTTAAGTTGGTACATACATTAACAAGGCACTACAATAATACGTTTCTGTCAGTACTCATTTTATAAACTATTGTATGTTGCAATAACGACTTATAAAATTGCACTGCAGTAGTTGTCATTAGTGTAGTCGTCTACAGCTACACAACCATTATTCATGCAAATGACATCGCCCTTACTTTGTAGTGCATTATATTAACGTATTTTTGACATGCACACATCTCTGACATAACCCTCTGTATATCTAACATAATCTTTTAATAACTGAATTATTACTTCTACCTGAGAGGTAGAGAATCAGTTGTATACTACTTAGCAGGCATTATCGCACATTTATTTGAAACTGCGTTTCCTATTCCTTAAATCAATAAATAAATAATAAATAAAATTAATAATTCAGTTATTCAGATAGGGAATCTCCGGCTCGTTAACTAGACTTGAAAGCCGAGAGATCTCTCGTCGTCGAACTCTCGAGAAATTGGCTTCTTTGCAATACATAGTTATCAAACATGGTACTTATTAATTAGCAATTTCATATTGAAAACGCCAAAACATGGCGGAGCACCAATAAATATGTGGTAAAGGGTTCGAGAGAAAGTTTTGACAGCGTAGAGCGCGGATGTGAGCACTTCCTTGCCTCCGTCCCAAGGAGTTGTGAAATACGAACGATAGATACTGGTTTGACGACTCGATATGGCTGTAGGCTCTGGGTATTTAATATTCTCGTACGGCGCCATTGAGGCAGTTACGATCTATTAAGTAAACATTCGGAGTCATCAATGTTTTGTGATAATCGCAGGTATTTTAAATTTCAGTTAGACAGTAGGGAAGGGGCGTGGCGTCAGTAAAACCTCTGGTTTAGAAAAATAAGCACGTATGTACGTGTACCGCTAACGATAAGGCGTGAATACTCAATCCTCGACTTAAACTACTTAAGAACTGAACCCATAAACTACGTGCTTTTATCAGAAAATAAATGTAAAATAAAGAACAAGTTTTGATATTAAGGCTTAGGTATATAAATCCATACAGCAAACTTTACGTATGTTTAAATGTGTTACAAGGATCCGGTTCTAAGAGGAAGTGAATGTTTTAATGAATAACAGGCAATTCACATACCTAATATATATTGTACACGACTACTTTTAAGACTTTTTGTATTATACGGACATAGGTTAAAACAGTTCCGTGACTGTAAATATTATTTACTAGCGACCCGTCCCGGCTTCGCACGGGTGGACATTAATTTTTATATTAATTTAATAAACATTTTTGCATAAAAATTATTCTGTCTTGCAATTAAAATAGCCTATATTAATCAGTGATAATGTAGCATTCAAATGATGAAAGAATTTTTAAAATCGGTCCAGTACTTTTTGAGCCAATTCCTTACAAACGTACTTACATACAAATCTTTCCTCTTTATAATATTGGTATAGATAGGTTCTCTTTGCCAGTTTCAAACATAAAACGAGCAAATATCAAAGTGATTCAGAGGTGAATCTATCTTAGTTATTTGGAACGCACTCCAAGTCAGCTAGCTACCTTCGTTATGTAGAACACTGGGTACAGATACAAAGCAAAAAACCTTTATCCAATCCCGTTACGTTAAAGAACTTACTGACGAACGGACCTATAAACTTATGATCGTGTGCCCAACGATTCTGTAATCTCTTTAGCCAATCAAGTATGACTTGTACTATTATTGGGGGCACTCCTAGCTTTACATTCATGCTGGCGGTGCTCCGCGGTTTTACCAACGTAAAAAATATTTTATTGAATGTTTTTCTTTTCTAGTATAAAACATAACCTTCTATCTGTGTATGTGCCTGTGTAACATTCTCACAAACTTACGGATTTGTTATATTAGTAGGAAGAGTTGGGCACAAAATAGTTTTTTAAAGAGAGCATGCAACTGATTCTCCAGCTTAAAAATGCATTGCTCTAGGATAGGATTGTGTTCCTGCGGCGGGCTCGGTCCCTACTCTAGAACTACCTATATTCTGAATTACTAACTATGTTATACGAACTACGATCGTACCTTACGTTGATAACATCAGAACATCAACCTTAACCTTCGATTTGCCTTGTATTGTTTCGATAACTTCTATGATAAGAGATTTACACAATTATCGTTTACAACTTTTTAGATTAAAGTTAAAAAGTTCAAGTAAAAATAAAATTTCCTTCCTAAAATATAAAGCCTTAGTACACGTTCTCTAAACAGGTATTAAGCAATGGACGTAGAGCATCGTGCCCCTCGGGATATAGGGCAGGCAGTGGGTCGAGATAAAAGCCCTTAGTTACAGCAGCGCATGTCGCCGGCAAAGACAATGAAACGGGGGCAAGAGTGTGAGTATTGAGTGCAATTTCAAGGGACACATATACACATACATTTTTTATTCTTAATTCGAAAAAACAATAAGGAGAGTAAAAAAAATGAGGAAGATAAAGTTCAAAGTTGAGAAACGGGATCGAGTGATGCAAACGAAACGCGTGCGAACAAAACGTGTTTTGAAGGCAACTACGTTGTGCAAGAACAATTTTCTATGCTTACGCTACGAGCGAGCCGAGAGGCTGCTGTGTTTGGATAAATGTTAACATACAATGTGGTGATTTTACGCATTCATAAAATTTACGAATAGATTTTCCACATCTAGTGAAATATCGTGCCACTGAGTATTAAATTATGTACCTACCGTACATTCTTAAACCTTTAATAAAAGCTATAATTTCTGAATATATAGCAAAGTAGGAACGAGGATCTAATACAGACAAAACAGTGGTCGGTGTGTTGTTAGCTAACAACACAATACCTACAAATCGTGACGAGGCTTGCGCGAGTCCTAGATAGCCCCATACGTTCACCAACACAAGGTCACGACCAGAGCCTACAGAACAGTTTTAATATTACCCACCACAAGCTACCTTTAGAGTTGCATTAATTAATGTAAGGTCAATAGCACGATGTCTAAACTCTACCAAGCCAAAGCTGGTTTAATTGCTTTAGGCTTAAAGGGTAAAGCTGACTGACTGGTCATTTAGTTTTTCATGAACGAATCGTAGTAAACAAACAACACGTGTATCAATAAATTAACTACCTAGATAAATTCATTATTAAACTTGAACGTAAGTATGTATTTACACAATACTTTACATTTACTTCGAATCACCATGATCTCTTTCACATTCCTTTATGGCATGGCATAGCTTTTAGTTGTCATTATCAATAATATCCTGTATATATGTACCTATATATTTCAGATTATTAGATAGACGATCATCGTGCCTGCTCTTGTCTATGATATATGTAGTAATGGTGTTCACATTTAATTTTAATTTATTTGGAAAATTCATGCAAAACATTGATTGCTTAAAACAAATTTAAGTGCAATATTTGAACCAACTTCTTTGTATTTTCTATACTAATATTATAAAGAGGAAAGATTTGTTTGTTTGTTTGTTTGTAATGAATAGGCTCCGAAACTACTGGACCGATTTCAAAAATTCTTTCACCTTTGGAAAGCTACATTATCCCCGAGTAACATAGGCTATATTAAATTGGACCCGATAGGTGGCGCTGCGATCGAGTTTAAAGAATTTTTCAAGAACCTTTTTACCCGGGTGAAGCTTTCTGTGTGTTTCTGTGTGTCTTAAGCTAGATTCGAGAATGGTTTAGATTTACAATTGGACCCAATAGGTGGCGCTGCGATCGTGTTACGGGCAATTTAACTTTTTCACCCGAGCGAAGCTGGGCGGGACAGCTAGTTTATTATATATAGGTAAGTAGCCAAGCGATGGACAGAAGTTATTCTGCTTCTTCTTCTAAAGAAGTTTTCTTTTTTGGAAATCTGTATGATAGTGTTCCACGTTTCTTCCTAGTAAACACGTTTAAATCGGAAACGCATCTTGTATACAAATATAACAAAGAAGAGAATGTATGGAACACTTGATTAAAAAAACCGATCTAAAGTTCCGGCTGTATGTATGTACATACAAGCACGCTAATCATTCATAGGAATCTTAGGCTAGTTGCGTCGAACTTGAATTTAATCAACACTTTTTTGTTGATTACATACAATGGTTTTTATGACTCACATCACGTGTGCAATAATGCTTTGTTAGTATAATTTCAAAATTTTGCTGCCTATTATATAGGTAGCAACATTTAAACACAGTTTTGAATTGTGCTAGAAATATGTTGAAGAAAAGTTTGGTTCTTTGGTTGTTTACCGATTATCCAAAATTAAGATTACTAGATATGAAAGTACATGATAGAGCTATCATTCAAGCATAATAATAGTTCCTATCAAAGTACCTACTTCGTGTTGTTTATTGAAAAGTAATTTCAATACTAACCAACTGCTATGTTATTTGGGCGATAAATAAATTAATTTACTTAAATGTTAGATATTAAATGGAAACGTACATCAATTCAGTGGCCAATGAGATAGCCCGGCATCCTGTCAAATGTGTATGTTTTGGGGTCATTGCTCAATGGTTTGGATGATCTCTTTTGTTGTATGTATATTTCAGAAATATATAATCTCAATTCCGGCGTCATTTGAGTAGGCACTGCTTCCATCTTAGTAATGCATTATATTCAAATTGGTTGTAAGTAAATTAGGAGATAAAAAGTTTAATTAGAACCTTTTACCTTGTAAGGTAAGCTGAAGTCGAAAGAGTGTATTAACACATCAATTGGACAGTAGACTAGAAACACCCTAATCCTTATTAACACGTTCAATGCACTGTTTCACCTATAACTTTATGTGTATCTTTTAACAATGCATCCTTAAACAATTTATTATTACGTATATTCAAAAAAACTTTTTTTATGACATTTGCGACGTTTTTAGTTAAGTTAGTAGTACTATTAAGTCCAAAACAAACAAAGCAAATAAATTAGTTATTTGTGAATAATTCTCGTTCTGGTAAGGTAAACATCTAGAGGTAAATGCGAACACCTTTATTAAATATAATTTATTTTGTTAATTTAATTATTGAGAACCAGCCATGAGCAATTATGATGATATAACGATGAGGAAATGTACCCACACCTACATTGTTTAGCGAGATCGGTAGCCGCTTTGTTCAACGATTTGATGAACGACCAATATTATTGTTTACAGTCATAAGTTTCTGACATCATTGGTTAATGTGGTAAGAGTTTATCAACTCTAAGGATATCAATTTGCCATAAATGCTTAAATTAACCAGTGAAGCGGTACAGGATGTAGACCAATACGGTAATATTTCTGCTAGGGTATAAACGGAACGATTTTATAATAACCATAGAGAAAAAGAGAAAGGAAAGCGAATTCAAATCACCTGTTTAGTATGTAAAGAGACACCTGCACACGACAGATGTTGAACAAAAAACAGCCGCCCCTTTTGTCGATCGGGAACCAAGGCCTACGCGTGGTTTGAAAGAATTCCATATAAGAGCATTTACGAAACAGGAACGCCAATTAGGCGTTTCCTTAAAGCACACAGATTTCTTGCCACGAAGAGAGTATTACATAAACTACGTAAGGGTGCAAGAGAAAATAATAAAAACGGTTCGTGTAGAGTTGCAAGGTCCGGTTTGCGCCGGCGGTGGCAAGCCTGGAATGTGACCCAGACCTCGACGGGACGCGATTGGGTGACTCATATGAACGCACAAACTTTTTTGAATAACAGTATGCCTCTGTAGGTCCAGAATGTTTAGAAAGCCTTATATTACTGGCGTGGGTGCATAGATAAACAGGATTACACGACACCTACAACTTTTTACATCGCTCAACATCCCACACCGCCTTTTAAAAATGTTACTTGAAGGTGAATTTGATCATAGCTCATTGAATTAATTGTATTCTATAAAATTTGCATCGCTATAATTTTAATGAATGCTAAATATTGTGTTAAGGTAGTCGATATTAATTTACACCAATCAATAGTAATATTATAAATACATTAACGTTTGGATGGATGTTACTCGATCACGCCATCACGGAATAAGATGGAGTTTGGAATTTGATTCCAGAAAAAAACACGATTGTTAGAAGTCTTTTCATGTAACATTTTGGCAAATTTAACGTGGATTTAAACTACTGGGCGAGGACTACGAGGGCGAGAAAATTTTTCTAAATTATATTTGGTAATACTTGAGCATTACAACAGAATATGTGATTCAGACTCTAATTATGAAACGGAATAAGTGTTTCCTCTGTTTGACCGCAACAACATACCCATATATAATAAAAGCACAATAAACTTCATTATATTTAGCAGAATCCCAAACTACACAAATGCTTATTTATCTCGGAGAGGCTTTAACGGATCACCGGGAGAGTTAGGAATTGGATAAGGGGGTTAAGCCCTAAGGGTGGACTAGCTGTTGGGAAACTTTATATATATTTGTGTCTACTGTATAGTGAATAACAATGCTCAATTCTTAAATGCAGATAAGGATATCAATTGCATAATGCGCATTAATTTTATCAAAATGTGTCGCCAGTGTTTTTTGCGAAAAATATTACTCTTTTTGTGTTTTTTTTCCCTTAATATGAGCAAATCTACACATTTCCTGAAGTTGACGCAATTTGGTCTTAGTACTTAATTCCAAGAGTGGCTGTCACTACTATATTTAAGGATTAAGTCGACTACCAAAGATTTACACTAGAATGCATAGGCTTGGGATCAAATAAAAAAGGGGATATGCTAATGATGGTGCGGTACTTCTGGGCCTACCTATGGTATGCCTAAGGTTATAGTATGTCATATAAATACATGTTCGTTGAAAAATGGGTAGACTTCTGCTATCCTATTTTATAACGCAGTGCGGAAAATATCACGATCAATATTACCACTAATAAATTATTTCGCTCAAATAATCTATTTATAATTTTCCACATTAATCCAATATTTGATTGTTAAATATCTCGCGACAGTTACGGTCTTTGTACATTTGAAGCTTTTTAAAATGCAGATACATTGCCTCAGAAGAAACATGGGCCATTGTTTCGTTGACAATACTCTACGAAGCGTGAGACATGGTTTTATGCAACAAGTCGGGACAGAGCACGTGCGAGGATGCCGTTGATAAGGGTAAATAAATAATTTTGAACGTGCTCGTGTTGCACCCCATTAAATAAATTCCTTTTAAAAGGGGAAGTTTACGTAGCCAGTATGCTAATAGCTGGTAACACTTGCAACCGGTGAAACCACTTGTGTTTAGGTGAAAGTCACCATAGTATCCACGTAACTTACTCATAATCATTCTATGTATGTATGTACACAGATAAATAAATTTACTTATAATTTTATATTTTGTTTGTATACTAAATTATAATTATTTATTTGTATAATATATTAAATGATTGTTGTTAACAACATACACGCAGGTGTCTTTAGGACAATTTTGACGCTCATTTGTTTACTTCTCGTTTTAGCCAGACTAAGTATCGAGGTAAATAACAGGTCATATCGTGTCGTTATCAAACAGTAATTGGCAAGATGATAAATATGATAAGTTTTAGAAATAAATAATTAATTCGACTTATCAATAATGATTGCTGAATTTCAATAGTGGCTGAATCTTGACTACAGAACTTAAATTACTGGACAAGTTCTTAATACTCCAACATTATTTGTTTTGTGCATAACTGAAATCAGTTTTGTTACATACCACATTTTAAATAACTTGACAGTATTATACAAAAAAATATTGAATCAAATTTATTAGTTTCTCATCCAAACGGTATCAATTTCCAAGGGGTTTTTCACTCACTTTCACAATCTAATAACACAAAATGCACTCAATTTTGCAATTCGCGGTACGACACAACAAAGACCGACGAACAGCGCGCGACCATCAAGGCAGTCGAACTAAGTAACTTTGTTGACAAACGCGTCGTGCGTCGAGCTCCCACCGCCGCCATATTGAATTCCTTCGGCTATCTCCGACTAACTTCGTGTATCTTCGGTGGTATACCCAATGCTCTGCAGCTGGTGGATATTTAATATTACCCATACGTCAAACTGCTTGAATTATGCCAGCCCTCCCCTATTTCATTGCCCATGAAATAATAGCCCTCCCCTATTTCATTGCCCATGAAATAATATGTTATATATATTAGAAGGTAATTATGTGAGTATAATTATATGTATACTGTGGTAGTTATATCTGTTCTATTTATTTGGTTCCTGTAATAATGTTTACAGAAAGGGGAATCTTGCAAGTAAAAAAAGAAACCTAGGTACCTTTCTAGCTAAGGCCTTATCACCAGGAGCATTTAATATACAAAAAAAAATCTACTTGGTTTGGAAATGTCATGTGAATTTACTTGAAACTGCTTGTTTTTAAACGAATAAAGTAAACTCCAAATCATAAGAGATAATATAAAAAAGCTTAATATCTTCATTGCGCATTAAAGTTAATTAAAAAGCGGTCTCGGAAAATGAAGTAACAGTACAGTTCGAAGAAATAAAGGCAGTTTCGAGGTTACTGATAATAACTACTTACAAGCTTACTTTTGTTTTGTAATGCTAATTAAGAGGGGCTAAACACACGTTTTAATACCCTAATCTCATTCGTGCACGCTACTGTACACATGTGGTCATGTTTATATCAACGCAGTGTCTTAGCATTATGCACTCATTAATTATTAATTTATTTCAATCATGAGCATGAGATAAATGCTCATTCATCCTGTATAAGCGGTTATTTTGTAATTTTCTTATTCAATAAACATTTTTTTCTATCGTTACTCATAAGAATTTTATACACATTTACGTAATATTCATTAATTCTCATTTAATGAATATTACGTAGCTCTGTATTTTAATTAATTGCAGCGTTCTTTCTCCATTATTATTTATGTCCAACAAATGCAACCTTACCTTCAGGGGACTTTCTTGGGAAAGCCTGAATATATTTTTCTGTACTTCTCTATATTTGAAAACCAACATTATAGTGACATAAGTGTTAGATCTTGACATTGACAGACTCGCTGACATCCCAATATCAGTATTTTTCAACTGACACCTTTTTGGAAAACCGTGAAGAGACCATGACTTCATAGGATAGTTGTTTACCGCAAGCCAATCAACGCTTGATCATGATGCCTTAAGTAGATTCGAAGGTGTTTAAAGTGAAGATTACTCTTCTCAAAATGTTTACTCGCCGCAGGGTACATGAATAAGCCACCATACTAAACATTATGCGAGTTCCGATCGGTCATGAACCTACTAAACTGGTTCTCGCTAGTATTGTTCTTGCTTCACATCAAACCAAGGGCTACGACGAATCGTATTTGAATAAGAATGCTCAGATGCGGAAGCTTGATATGCAAAACGTCTCGTTTGATTTGCTTATAGACGGCAGGATGCTGTGTACTTACGAAATATATAAAAAAATACGTTATGTAAATACATATCTGTTATTATGAGTAGGTGATGGTTGTTTAATAAACAAAATAATAATAAATAATGTGAAGAAATCGAAATAGAGGACGTTATATTTACATAACGATTGAGTGAAGTATATTAGGATTTTATACATAATTTATAGTTCGACATAAACAATCATTATCATTTCAGAGAACTCGGAAATTTACGTACGGTTAGCGCCACCTGTTGACCAGTAGTAAAACAGTAGTACTAATCACGTTAAGTAGATGGCGTTGCTTGTTTTACTGACACTCGCTACTGTGGTTTATTTCAAATTACAGTTGACATTTAACTTACCTGAAAAAAATAAAAACATCGTAAATAAAGGAATAATCTGTATCATATGAAGTGTTAAGTTTTGCTAATTTCCATGATACGCGTTCCCCGATTGTTCTGAGAATTAATCAGTTCGACGAGCTCTTCCATTTATTTTGTACTAACTGTCCCTGCAGTTTCATCCGCGTAATATTAGATTTGTATTTGAGTATAAAACCTATCCTGTGTGTCCTGCTCATAATGCAGCATAAATATGCATATAGTTGCATATATTCAGGTAATTAATAATCTATGCCTGTGTCAAATTTCATCCAATTCCGCTTTGTGGTTCCCATCTATGATCCACGTTCGTAGGGTAACTACAAAATATAACCGGAAGCTGTCCACAATAAACACAAACCTTCCTTTATGATTAAAATCCATTCAGTAGTAACGGTGAGAGACTAGAAAAATGTAGTCACTCGTAGATAAGTTCCTCGGCTACTATCAGCCATACAGTACGTATTGGCAATGTAGTATAATTTACATATGCACATACGTACTGTCGCTTCCTGCGTACGGCACACTTTTCACTTCATATGCGATAACGCGAAACATGAACCCATCGCAGTAATTACACCTAGCTAGACGATACTGTACACTATATTATATTGTACACTATATTATATTACTTTACGATTAGCACTATAGCATGTGTAAAATACTTAATAAAACACACGCAAACATTGCATTAGCTTTACTTAAAAGTAAGATCACATGTCTCATTTTTTCTGAGGTACTTTAACCTTAATCCTACTTCCTACTTATAATGCAAAAGCGAATGTTCGTGAGAATGTATGGATATTTGTTACTTAATCACGCCAAAACGGCCAAACGGTAATTACTTATACGGATGAAATTTGGCACAGAGATGGATTATCAATTGGATTCAAACAAAGGATTTCATTAATTCCAGAAAAAAGTTGCAATTATATTAAAAATTAATAACTAAGAATGATTGAGTTAAAGAGAAATTATAAGACACACTGGAATATACCTTTTCTTAAATAACAACGTACTCCGGTTCTTTGAAATTACAAAAAGGGTAGAAAAAAAATGCAATCTTCTCGCCGGAGCTATTAAGATGCCTCGGGCAGAAGAAGAAGTGTTTGTGTTTGTGAAGATGGCGAGTCTATGAGCGTCTCTCGGGCACGACTTACACTAAACACTTGCTTTCTTCTGAAAGGTGATATATCGCTGTTACTACTACTAACTACTATTGACTACTCATTGGTACAAGCAATCGGGGTTTTGAACCTGCAATCCTGATTTTGCTACCTATCTAAACAATTCATCCACCGCACTAACTTCAATTTATTACACATCTAGTCATATATATTACAGTAGGTATACTTATGACAGACCGCGTTAATTGTATATATGTTGCCAACAACTCCGTAGCTATAAATAAACGCGACGAGTGCAATGTACCAAAGAAATTAACAACATTCTAGTTGGTCAATACACAAAAGACACGTAATACCCACGTTATTGTATACATCACATTAAGTCTACGAAAAGCTTACTACAAAATACACACATACCCTGATGTAATAAGGCGAATAAGTATATATATTGTAATGATTAAAGTACAGGGGAGGGAGGTTACAGTAACAAGCATGCGGTCCACTTGATGGTAAGCTCACCTTACACAAGACCCGATCGAAATGGGGTCGATTTTGGATAGTTTTGTGCTCCTGCGGTGAGTAAAGATTCTAGAACACAACATGGAATTAGTGGTGGCAGAAAGCGGCACCTGGTGTTAGCTTATAACACACTATCCGTATTTCTATAGATGATCGCAATCATACTATAAAATCTAGTCTACTATAATTATTTCCAAGTGCGAAATGACATCTATAAATCATTCCATTCCTCACTCTCGAATAACTACGGCAATTAAACGTCATAGTATAACCCCAGGTTACTTCACAGACCACGAGATACTCACACCACACGCTTTACGGTGAAGAAATCATCAGAGGAAACCTGCATACGTTTGAGAAGAAATTAAAGGCAGGTATTAGTCGTGTCGAGTAATGGCGAGGGACTCGTCGTCTGTCCCGTAGGCAGTTAAAATATACCTCAGGCGGAGAGTGGTGTGTGGGTACAACCTATACACCTACCCCTTCGGGGACCCTTGTGGAAAGGCGTGAAGATATATCTTCACAGACAATTAGTTACACTTGCAGAATACGTACTTAGCGTAGCGTATCCTTATTAACATATTCTGAATGAATTAATTACCGCACGGAGACCTATAGAGGAACAATGCTGCTGCTCAAGATGCTAATCGTACTGTAAGTTGTACTTACGGCGGGGCAGGACGATAATTGCAATATTTTGATGAGCTCACGAGTGATCTCATGGCGGTGTAAACTAAAGCAACTGAGCGGAACGACGTCTTAATTGACACCATTTGCTTTATTGAACCATGACATGCATCGCAGAAACTAATAAACTGAGACTAAACCGATATGCGACAGACTGTAATGAGACAAATCCTATTAATATTATAAATGCGAAAGTTTTTGAGTAGGTATGTTTAGATGTTTGCTACTCAATCAGGGCAGAATCCAGGCTGAACGCCTTTGAATGAAATTTGACAGAAAAATTGTTTATTAGCTGGATCGACACATGGGATATGTTTTGATCCGATATTAAACCTAAATAAAACTATACTAATAAGATCGATTTTAACGCGAGTAATAATGATTAAGAAGAAAATCTCTTAATAGGATATATTGTACAGATATGAAACAGGTATGCAACTGACTGTGAAAGCTGCATGAGAACCGTTCAGATCATTTTCAGTTTATCATGTTCACTCACACCCACAGATATGGCGGAAAGAATATAGATATATATATTAATATTAAAGTGATATACCAACACCAAGATAGAAAAAAATATGAGAATAAATTCAGTTCGCGATGCGTGCCGCATCTATTTACCAGAACAATTAGCACGTGTGCCTATTTCCTGGCCCTCAATTTCATTCAGGTCGCGTAGGCACGGACAAAGGGACAGAAAAGTCGCCGTGCGTGCACCCAGTCTGCTTCCGTCGGTAATGGATGCTGCACACAAAAACCAGTACGGCCGCAAACGAGATGCCATACCAACAGCAATGTCGCTGTACTAGATTGACAATATCGATGTCGTCGGCTACTCACCGCGTGCAGCGGATGATAATAATTAACGAACAGCTTTATCCTCGGATACCTGATATTCGAGCTAGCAATCGTGTGGGAAATACGGTATATAGGTAAAGCTACCCACTACTTAAAGCATTGTACACTGTGTTTGGAATTACGATTAGTTTTAGAGTTCAGTACAAAGTGTTCATACCGTTACGGTCTCATATATTTTATTCCAATTTTAGCTTCGCCCCCTGCGAAGTAGAAACGTAGAAGTAGAAAAGTAGTAGAACGTCCAATGTAGATATGTACAAATAGTATGAATAAGTTAAAAATGGTTACTGTGGGTTAACCTTTAGAGATCTATTGCTGTAAACTGCATTAAAATTTTATAGTTTAAAATTTACATTGAAATTAGATTTAAGCTAACAGACAACGGAAGCGACTTCATTGTATACTATGTAAAGATTAGTACAGTACAATTAATTATTTGCTCCAACAAATGTAGTTCTAAATATATCCAAAGCCTAAACTATGGCATGCTATTTAATTGCAATCATAATTAATATATTTTTTAAGGAACAGTGTATAGGATAGGACTTCAGTAAATCTGTCTTGATCACACCCTCGAATTAAAGTAAAGATCTGGGGAAAACATATCTTCAATTCTTCCACAAATAAAACACTAAACATTATCGTTAATCAATATTTTTTTAATATCAAGTCCAATACGCACTTATTATATGTACGTTTGTATACACGGAACCTTAGATACACGAGTGCAACTAGCGCTTGTCATGTTTATATCTAAATACAAATTTGACAAATGGCTGCGCGCGCGGCTTTAGCGTCTCGTTGTTTAATCAACACATTATGAATGTTGGTTCGATCACCACTCGTCATGAACAGTGCTCTCGACTTTAGGAAGTAACTAACCCAACGAAACTATCAATGTTGTGTGTAAATAAATGTATTAATGAGTAATGAGTATTTACTGTTTGCCGCATTGGAAGACTTAACTCGGCCTTGCATGGAAACGGACTGAGGTAAGACAACATTTCAGAACCATTTATTTTCAATCACAAAAAAAGAAGCAGTTGAAAATGTTTAACCATAATGTAAATAAAGTAAATTAATGGCTGCTTCGGGTCAGGTTACATATTTGCGTCGTTTGCGGTTGAAACTCTGAGACCTTGGACCTGGGAGTCCTGAGGTTCACCATCCTTTTAAAGAGTACTCGCGCCGTCTAATTGGGAACTCTAGTGACAGGCGTACTAGAAAATATCTCGCTCAAAGAATCGGCAATATCAGCATTGCACGTTGCCTCGGGATACCGATTTGGGTCAAATATTTTATCTATAAGTAGTCAGTTACACAATTGTTTTTTGTAAATATTGTTAATTGTCAATTAACACATAAAACACGGTTCAAAGAACGGGGCCTAAGAATATTTTTTGTTTCTTTAATAAGGATGCTTGTAACATGTGTTAAATCAAAACATCCTTACAATATTTACCCTACATTTACCATAACGGAAGTAGAGCCAGGTAGCCAAAGGGTTTACATGAAAAAGATAGGAGCACGGGAAGCGGATGCGTATTGCGTGGTGGCAGCGCTCGCGCCGCACAGGTGCGCCGACACGCCTCAAATCAGTTAGCAACGAGTATGGGGCTAGTCTATAGGTAAACACGCCACTTTTTTGTTTTACCAAACGTGAGAAGAATAATTTGAAAAACACGCAATTTACAACTGGTTAAAGCTCACAAGTCCAAATAACAGAGACCATACCAAATACCGTGGCATGCTATCGCCATCATTATTCAAGAGTGCGAGAGGGACGGATATATGTGACGTCTATAAATCTGTTCCTTTATCGTGATAAAGGAACACGTGGTGTGTATGCCATGATACTACATAATGAAACAACTCGGTTAAAATGGTATCAAAAAGTGATTACGAAACAGGATTTTTCCTACGATACCCTAATTACACATATTAAAATACATTCTGGTAATCGATAGCTTTTCTTACTCGTGTATTTAATAACACCTTTGCATAATATTACCACGCGTCCATCACATACAGAGATCGCCAGTTCTCTCTAGCCTTACTTTCTTTTTTCGCTACATCTATATTCATCAGTCTCTTCATACATACTCGCCGTTTTCTAGTACTCTTGACGCTCCCTTCTTGAGAATAGATTTGATGTACATGATGTACATAGATTTGATCTACCTACGTCAAGTCTTGCGTGGTATAACACTTCCTAGCATGCACCGCTTTTTAGACACACTTACAAGCTAAATTATAAAAATCTCATCACATTACAGATATATAATTTCACCGTATTTTCGTCATCAACGAAGTTGTATACGTTACTTACGACATCCTTATATACCTACTGCTTAACATGTATATATGCGTGTATCTATCCGGTGTGTGAGTCATATTTATCAATCTAAGTACCGAGTGGTACAAATCAATGCCAAGACCAATTCAAGGATATTGACGCCTTCAAATGATGCAAGTAAAAAGGTTTATTTTAGTTATCATTATGTAAATTAATACTTGAAGTAGCTAGTTAGTTAGTTAGTACATGCATTTTGTGGCCATTCTTTTCGATTTCTGTCTGTATTGAACATAACACAAGCGAGTTATCTATGAGGATAATAATATGACCCATTAGCAGCAGCCAATACAAGGTCGTTGATGTATACAAATTATGTTTTAACTTGGTGTTATGAACAATGTTTTTCATAGTATAGCGTACAAAGAACTAAATTATATTAATTCTGTTTGGTCGTTTCAAAGCTTAAGGTCCAATTAAAACTGCGATATCTTTATATCCGGAAATTACGAAGTCGGAGATTTAAGGCTTGGATTTTTTATAGCACTTCTATATTAGGCTCATAAATATGTATTAATAAAAAAAAATCCAATCCAGTACATCATTGACGCCGTAATATGTAGCTACCACGGCTTTTTAAAGCTTTTATTTTGAATGTCTCAGTTTTATGCAAAAGTGAAACATTTTAATAAAATTCTATACGATACAACAGCCAACCACGATGATCAGTTAAACTTGAGAATTTATAGTTCAGGGCTGTCAAAAATAAAACACACTTCCATTTATACCATTTCCAAAAAAAATCTCATCTGTGAGCATGGCAATGGCAAATGGTAGATTTATAGTGCCTGCCTTACTGATTATGCTATCTTATAGGGCCCCCACGTGTATTGTATAACATACATATCATAACGCTGAGTCGTCCCTCACGGGATGGAAAGAGTGAGTACATCGCCAGTACTCTCAAGACTTACAGACCTAGTTCGTTAGACGTACAAATCACGTTATACGCATTCATCAATCTCCTTCATCCATGCTCGTCGGTTTAGAGTACTCTTGACCTTCCCATCGAATAAATCTAGAACCATGGTATATATTGAGGTAAAGCTTATAGTATGTAACATGATAAATTTACACACATGTAACATCCCTATATGGTAATGGTACCACATATATGGCAATTGCATTACAGTATTGCCGTAAACCGTAAACAGTTATTTCACAAGCGATACAAAGTCTACCTTTACTTTATTACTACTAACGTACTTATTTATTATTTAAAGAAACAAATCGATACTCCGTTTAATGAGACCTATTTTCATCCGGCTTCCGTCTTGAAACATGGCCAATTCGCCGAATACATGTGAATACAATACAACGCTTACGCTACTTTCAAATGACCTATTCTAAAAAAATACCAGCAAACTGAAAAATGTGTACATCTAAAATATATTCCCAAATAACAATATAAATACTGACCGTTTAGTTCCTCCTGGGTACATTCAAAATCAGCCAGTGAAAGAGTTGAAAGATCTTCCACGTAGACTTGGGGATGCCTGCTCAATGAGTGTCTCCCACCCAGAGAGTGGTAGCAGCTTTCCTCCTCATCGGGGCCCTCCTCCGTCGAGGAGCCTTTCAGACAGGAGTGGAAGCTCCGGGAGAGACGTCGCTCTGTACTCATCCTCACTCATGTCACGACGCACCACGATAAATTAAACTTTGTCACTTACTAATACCGCACTAATTTCTTTAGAATATATATTTCTTTCACTTTATTACACTTTCATTCAGCGTGAGCACATCGTGAGACGATTCAAGGTTTCTGACTCATAACGTGTACGGTTTTTGGCGTTATCTATTCCAGTTTCGAAATGTCGTCAGCGATCTTTGTATATTCAAGAAATTCTGTTTACACTTGCTTAATCATTACCGAACATACATGTACACTACACACCTCCTATGATAACACTGTTCGTGTTATCTCATATCATAAGCCCTGCAATTGTCAAAGTAATGATAATCTATTGCGCTAGTGATCTACATGTGAATAAACAGTACTCGATCATTTCCATTTCTCCGAGTTTTAGGCCTTTTTCCTAGTAATTTAAAATTATTATACTTATATTTAAGTATAATAGAGTTATATTATACGAATATTTTTCGATTTGTATCTTTATGGGGTAACCCCAATGCGATCGATACCTTTGCTCAAATCTCAAATACACGCTCATGAAATTCGCTAGGTTTTCGCAATATGTAATTACATTTCTATGCATTACACTGATGATAAAAATAAATTAGAATCAGGAAGTTGGTAGGTAGTAGACTAATGCACACTGTTATCCGATGTTATTGCTCGCTAATCGGGGAAAATACGTTTCAATTCAGATTAATACCACATACTGTAACATTTAACGCCTATATTACATATTCTATGCAGATATCTCGACACAAGTTACTCTCCGCGCTTCATGTATGCGAGCCATTTCGACATTCCACGTGGGTTACCAAAAACGCGTCAACTCGAATAACATGTTACATACGGAGACACCAGGAAACACGACAATCGCCGGTTCAATGCACTCTCGAAGAATGAGTCCTACTAAAGCCACATTCGGCTAATGAATGGCAGTCGAACAAAGCCATCTCATCTCTCTCTACGTGGTCCCTATTATCTGCGGCTCTATGCCTTATGTTCCAACCGTAACTTATGTGTTACTAACCCAACTTCTTTATGCCTGTTAAAAATTGTTTGCCATACTGGGAAATAAAGTTTCGTGAATCTTTAATTCGATAGGGCAACTATTGTAATGATCTAAGTATAATTGAGGCAATGCAAGAATTTCCCAATTACTCTTAACCTTGTTAAAAAACACTATTAAAGCCAATGGCTATAGTTGTACCATTACAATCTCAAGTGTCTTATTTTTAAGGTAACAGATTGATTGATTAATTAATGATTTGTAATGCATTTAAGTGTGTTCGGATCTGCAATTTGTCATTTTCGAACGAATTCGATTTCGAATCAGTATGCAAAATGATATTAAATTGAATAAGATATGTATTTTTTTTTAATATTATGTAAATTTATTCGGTAAAAAGATAATTAATATAATTAAATTTATCACACTGCGTGCTTTACAATATACGGTTGGTATGCATTTTCGTTCCTGAGCGACAACGACAGACTCGCCATCTGTTACTTCGGCACCTAAATATATCTTCAGCAAATAGTAAGTATAATAAGTGTATTTATAGCTCCATAGAATCCTTTTATAAAATTAATATTAATAATTGATTTAGTTACCAATTATTGATATACATTTTATATTTAATAAAAGGATTCTATGGATATATAAATACACTTCCTAAGCCCACTAATACTACCCATATTACTAGAGCCCACATTCGTAATTGCCTGGAAGTCGTTACCGTAATATATATCTTAATTTCCATAAATTACGTTTCTAACCGAGATTATTCTTAATAACCGGAGATAATCGGAATGTTAACAAAAAAGTGTTACGCGACACTATATGAACATAGTGTGGGAGGAAGGTGTTTTTACATAACATTCAGATAAAACAGGCACAAAATGTGCGTATAGGAAGAGTTACATTTGAATTTAATTAACCCAAGATTGTACTTGATGGTGTATTGACAAAAAGAGTGAAATCTTCAACGACCCATTGTCTCACTGGAAAGTTCACTGTGGGAGCTTACAACGACAAGAATGAGGAGATTAATTCAGAAATTACACTATTTGTTGTTTTATTATATTCATATTTCATCTATTTCTATATAATAGCTTAATATTACTAGGCACGTGTTAGTAAAAGGTCAAATAACAATCCTTGTAGGGCTCTTGATAACAATGCTTCATTCTGTCACAATATTGTTGTGAAGGACGTCTCAAGGTGCCTAAATTCAAATTACCGGAACTAATTTTGATTGAAAAATAATCAAATAGGTAGGATTCCATTGTAGTACCCACCGAATGGAAGGAATGGAATAATTCGAAGTTTAAAATAGGTAAGCGATTTCATGAATAGCTCAAAAGATAAACAACGTAGAGTAAATATTGTACTGACACTGATTATTGAACAAACGCCGAATTGATGACGTCCGTGAAATGGCTAATCAAGTAAACGGACCAGACTTATAATGGAAACATGTTTGAGGCCAAGGCCTGGCAAGTAGCCAACGCTTTCCGGCATGAGTACGATATTTTCCCAAGATAAAGTACAGCACGGCTGCGTCCAGCGGCCTACCACCTAACATGCAAGATTATCAGCACGCTACCTACTACCTAGCTCGATCACAATAACTCTTGAGCACAATACACCATGGCGCAAATGACCATGCATCCTTTATTAATAAACTACATTCGTCTTGGCCGTCACGACACAAAACCTTGGTCATGCGATCTGATAACAAAAAATACATTTCGATAAACAATGCTACATTCATTAGTGACCTTAATCGACATCAGTACTTGAAACTGTGAAAATAAACAAGAAAAAGTCTTAATTCAGAGATTTGCTGGAAAACGATAAGATAATGTAAATAATTCTGATAAAGTATGGAGGAACGTGTATAGTTCTTATATCAAAAGTAAAGCAGCTAAGTTTCATAGTAAGAAACTTTGAATAGGCCGTTGGAGCAAATAAAATACATCCGGCTGCGACAATCGCTGACATGTTAACTAATGACAGGCCAGGTATAAATCATGTTTATAATAGCGAGTCAGCGCGAAGATGGTCGGAGGAAGCAGTCGATTTACGACGGATATGACCATTGGTACAAGTAGAGCGCTGTACAGGCCTCAAGTGTCGAGAGCTAATCATGAATAAGTCTGTGCTTGAAGTTATTCATCCCACTCTTTTCTTGCGTTGAATGTTAATTATCCTTATTAGTTAATGTTAGGTTTAATTGGTGGAAATATTATTTATCGTTATGTACTATAATATCCTCAAACTACTGTCTATTACTTAATAAATAATGCTTATTATATTGACGGACTGGTCGGTTATAGACATGTGGCCAAAATTAAGACAAAAACCTTTGATAAATGGGTATGGCCGATCATATATCGGCTATTATCAACGTTTAAAGTAAGTTGTAACCAAACATTAGGTACAATTTATAACAACCCAGCGTGCTACGATAATAACAGTGTCATCACATAATCTGTTTACATATACAACATCGCTGCTTATTTAAATTTCCTCAATAAATCAATATGTTAAATCCCATGCAGCCGTACTGTTTATTCACACAGAGAATCACGTTCAAAATAGCTCGACACAGAAATAAACCCACACGTAATAATCGAGAAATAAAACCGCGAACACACAAGCACTGAACATCATACGAGATATGTTTATTGTGACAAACTAACACATTTCCTTTTTATATCATACCTACGTCTAGAGTTCGTAATTAAAGACAACAGACGGAATACCGCATGACTGCCTCCATTCAGAGATACCAACAAACTGAGCCGCGCCGCGTACATGACGAACAAGAGCTGCGTACGCGCATGCCTCGCGCCCTCCACGACGCGACGGACCGTTTATTTACTATTCACAGTTTGAATTTCAAACGTGCTCCAATAATCAACATGGCGTATACATATGCTCTAGCTTAACTTAATGCTAGACTTCACACCCGTGTTTGACCGAGATATCATAATTACTGATAGAGAGATAATGTAGGTAAAATGTCGGTGTTATGATGTTTCTTCCTATCCATTCGCAGGTCCTAGAAAGGACACGCGAAGGAAATATAGCAGCTGAGAATTAATACACCTAAATGTTACGTATAAGCACTTAAACTTATAAGAATGACACTGGCGGGCAGAAAGGAAGTTTTATAACTTCAATATGAAAAAAATAACGACAAATCAAAGACCTAACCGAAGAAACCCTAAAGCTACAAACTGTTAAAGTCTACAATCTCATAAATCTTATAAGAGTGAAAGTTACCGAACGTTCGGCATTTACCACCAATTGCGACATCCAGTCGTGAAACCTGTTAAAAATTTCCACTTTTATTATTTCCTTTAGTTTAAAAGGTGGGCAAGGTATGAGGGAAGTGGGTGCATCGAACTGGAGGGGGTGGTTGGTCGCCAACGCACTTGTGTAATTATTTTAAGCCCGATAGACGAGGACGGACAAACAGAGACGGGCTGGAATGCCGACAGCGTGTTTAAGGATAGAACCACACTATCTGGTATATATCAACTACAGCCCAACCGAGCTACCTGTTTAGCTTTAATTGTCACTCTTCCAGTTGGAAATAAAGCTCGTCATTGAAGTACACTTATTTATATGATACTCCGAATGAAATTGAAAGTTATAAATTCTTAACAGATGAAAGAATCTATGAGAAAAATAAGCTATGGCGCACTTTGATTAACCGTAATCCATATTTGGACACTATTCCTACAAGGGTAGACAGAGGCTTGATGCAGCCTCATTTTCATCACCAAGAGGCCAACCACAACTTTATGTCCTTTAAGAACGTTCCAAACGTATGCAGGTTGTTTCATACAGTTTTCTTTCGCCACTTACGGTGTGCAGGCTGCTTTGATGTGATAAATCTCGGAACTTAATTTCTTTTCTTCTTCACAAAAAATCTCCAGTACAAGCCAACCTGGACTTTGCAGGACACGGCCACCTCGGCTCAAGGCAAATCTTTTATAATTATATTTTCTAGACCAAATGTTGTTCTGAGTAAAAATTTTTGAATAGCTGTAATATAACACAGTTGAAGGAACCATTTAGAATAAACATTAATGTATACTACTACGTGACCAGGACCACGTGATAGAACCATCGTTAGAGAGCTACAAGCATAATTAGACGATGGTTCGTGTAGACGTATATATTATCTACGTACATAAACTTTATATCACGCGATTACTGTGTATGTGTTTGTGTGCAAGTGGCATAGCTAGTGGTCGACCTTGAGCTCCAAGCTATGTTATACATCTGTCTTGGATCTTCTTGTTCACGGACGCGCGATCTCGTCTAGATAAAGAAACGAGTACTTGAAAGGACTTTATGAATCGCACTTAGATACGTCTTTCCATTGCCAGTTAGTGTCATTGGTATTTGTAGTTTGAGATCAGTGATTAGCGTTCCTCACAGATGCAGTAACAGTGCTGGTTATCTACATTGCGTAGGAGCAGTATGGGCGGCGCAGCTGTGGGCGGCTGAACTTGGCTCTCTAGCAACTCTTGCGCAATGCGTTACGGTATTAGAAGCCCTTCTAAATGCTATAATGCTACATGAAGGCGAGGAGAATAAAGCTATTTAACGACAGTCGTTTGTTAAATAGTTTCTTGATTAAAAAAAAACTTTTTAAAATATTTTATATTAAATTACTTGATTTATTTCGTAAGTCAACCTCTTAAGTATGCAACATAATCCACACATAAATAACAAGGAACCGGACTCTTGATCTTCACTTGATCGACTTCAGTTAGATAGTTCCAAAGCAGTAATCAAATCGGGGGTGGAAATAAATATACAATTGAATTGAACATTAAAGATGAAAAACAAATATTATTTGGATGTAGGTAATGTGGCGATTGTACGTGTATAGACAGAGCAATTACCAAATCGGTCGGTTTTATAGAACAGTAGTTCAATGAAGCAGTTCGTGGCAAGGAACGCACAAAAAGTGGAATAAGTAACCAACTTTCGTTGAAGAGAAGTGTGCCAATAGAGTGCAAGCGGTTGTGCGTGAGCACAGACAGTGAACTGAGGATTACAACTTGTGAAAATGAAGAAAAATATCCATAAATATTTCAAACAACTTGAAGTGAAATGAAAACTAATCAGTGACAGACAAATTAATGTTAGAAAATGTCGATGATTCATTTGAAGAGAATTAGACGGCGCTGTATTCTTACGTTCAAAGAATGACGGTGGCCGAATGTCTTTGGTAGTCACGTGCAAAGTCGTGATCGAAGGCTCAAACTCTATGGTCTATCTATACCAATGAGTTTTCTGATCTTAAGTACAGTGATTTATCACACTATGAGTTTAAGCAGTATGCAATGAACCGTCGTGTCTGTCAGACGGTCAAAGACGGTCATCTGACACGTTTACACCTAAATATATCTGCGGCAAAAAAGCTGTGTTAATATACCTATACCTACCACTTCAGAGGCCAGTTGGAGCATAAAGCTATACAATTAATGGCGCATACCTACAGTAGCTATATAAATCCATATACCCAGAAGTATAGCATATACTATATGTCAAGTACAATCAGGCCAGTAGAGTATAAAGAATCCAGTGTGTCACACACAAGCCAGCGGCAGAGATTAAGCACGCAACACATAGTGTGTAGTACTAGGCATTAACTACCTAACGACTAGTATAACCCACTTTCTTTGCACATACTAAGCCTACTTCAATGTTGAAGTTAGTCAGTAGTCCTCAGTAAAGGATAGGTAAACCCTTTGATATCCAACCACCTAATAAATAATAAAACAGCCCAGACAGATAATTTTACTAATTTGTTTTTTTTTCGCAGTGTTTAATTTTTACTATTCCCTACATAAATTCATGCTTTCCGACAAGGGTCCCCGAAGGGGTAGCCAAAGGTGTTTAAGTAGTACCCACACACCCACTTTCTGAGATATATTTAAGGTACCAACATGACAGATGGCGAGTCTGTAGCCGTTACTCAAGCACTATACATACCTACTTTGAATTTCTTTTCAAACGTTTGCAGGTTTCCTCTCGATGTTTGTCTTCAACGTTAAGCTTGTGGTGTGACTTATCACTGTACTTTAGTTCAGAAAAAAAATTATTGGTACAGACGGGATTCGAACTTGCAGTATTTATGTTGCAGGCAACTATTCGAACCACTCGGCCACTACTACGGCTCTCTACGAATATTATTTTTTAAATAATCTTTAAAACTAAAGCAATACTTCACGACTTATATGCCCTAAAAATCAGTATCGATGGCCGAAAAAGTGTGTCGTTAAAATAAAAACTCAATTATCTTTAGTATGATGTGCGGCACAGATTTCAAAGTTTATCGCCTACAATTTCTATGAGTTTGCAGTTACAGTTTCCGCATCCGGAGCGGGTGTTTTAGTCCAGATAAAAACATGTAGAGTTTACTTCGGGAGCATATTTAGGTGACTTGCTGGCTCAGTAAACAGTGCCAGCTTGTAAACTATTGGACTAACGCCAGATACCTATACCAATCCTGCGTTGAACGTGCCGGAATCGGTGGAACGTAATCGTTTGTTCACGGTTAATTGTATCTATTTTTCCAATAAAGATGAACTCCATCAAATTGTTCAAAAGTTAAATAGAGAACTTCCCCTTCGCTAATACTCCATCGCTTCATAAGAATGAACTACGCCGGCTACTTGAAATCATGTTGAGAGGGAAAAATTGTCCGATTTGACTCATCGAGGAATAATATGAGTTGAATTTCAATAATCTGTGTATTGGTATGATATTTGATATATGTAATAACCTGCCTTTGCCAAAGACCATACATTTATAACGTGGTATTTTTGTAAGTTAAGTCAGAGCAGCGGAAAATAAACAATAATAAATAATGTAAATAAAACTGAGAACTGGGCAAGGGTGTAACATTAATATAACAGTTTAGATTGAAGCGCTTTGTTGTACGTCGTAAAACAAGAGAATAACATCTCACTTTAAAGAACAACTTGTAGTTATTAACGATGCAGGGAGAAAATAACATCTATAATCATCTAATCAGCTCTTATTTCGGACGCCTTATGTCCAAATTAAAGCGTAAATCTGGTCTTTTCTCAAAATATAATGTAGGTCACGGATCTGATATATGAGCCAACTGCATGTGAAGAGGCTGGACGCAACAAGCCGTTCAGCAAGTTGGACATGTGGCAATAAAGTGTGTATTCGATCTCGTAGTTGTCAGAACTTTGGATGGCACACATAAATGTACATATGTGCAAGCAAGGCGCTTGTGTTGTATGGCTTTCTCCACATTCACAATTCCGAAGGCTTACCTTTTCGATATTACTTCAAGCACGTACTCTTTGTAGTGTTTAAACAAGTTGATTCGAAAGTTTTTCATCGTGTAGTAAGACATTCGTTAACATCATAATGTATATTATTCATCTGAACTTTGTTTTACTATTAAACACAAATGTTACAACGGTTGTCTTCTCACACATTCGCAATACGCAGGAAATTATAAAAATAAATCGAACCAACGATTCAGACAAAGATCGTGTTCGTGACTATCGTTAAGCTCATAAAATTACTTAGAACAAGACATGGCTCGATCTATCGTATCGTTAGGAAATTGCAGAATTAACTTTATTTATACACATTTTCTGATGACGTTAAGTTTAAAATAGTTTTTATAGTTCGAAAAGAGATGTAATTCAAATGAGTCTTATTTATGTGGTCTAAACGACGGTTGTGATTGATATTGTTGTAAGAATGCAAGGGTTTGTAAATGGACTGATTTCACGTGTTGATGTTTCACAGTCAATCATGCAATAGTTTAGCAAAGAAGTATTGCTTTAATAAGGAACTTCGTCTTAGGTTCCCTCTTCGTTGATCGTTCAACGTTAGCCTTGATTAGTTTCCTCCATTTGCAATACGTTTCCCATTGTTTCATCTTCATGGGGTTTATTGTAAATGATATTGAACAAATTACAAAGAGCGACTATCAATAGAGAAAGTTACTTTCACACGTTTTCTTACAAATTCTCGAAGCTTTTCACGATATTCTCATAACAGTATTTTTTATTTGTACTGATTCGGTCGAATTGAACCAGGAAAACAATTTGCGAGAACTATCACGCATCATCGCAAGATCCCGAAAGAGTAGGCAGTGGTATGTATATAACCACATTTTGCCGGCGATATATTTAGGTTTTGGCACCTAAATATATCGTGATAGAAGATGATGAAATCCACCGCCGTCCCAAGCGCGACCACTTTCACATACATCTTAGATTTTTTCAGGTTAATTCTGGTTTCCTCACCTTTTACTCTTTCACCTTAAAGCTCGTGGCGTAATTAATTACTGTCCTTAAATTTTAACAGTACCTATTTAGTTATAGAAAAGTTGAATTGACATAGTCGGGGTACGAACTGCAATACTTGTATCTTTGGATTTATACTTGGAGCCTATCGGCCGCAACGGCACGTAAATATTTCCATTCTATAATGTTAAGTTTACAGCCAGTAGTATCACCGTGTCAGGCCGAGAATAGAGAAGCACTACTGTAAGTGCACGTCAATTTCCGGTCAGTATGTAGGTAGCGGAAATTTGGGGGAATGACCCCACGGCACCAGCCACCGGTCGCTTCATGAAGTGAAACAAAGCTGCAAAATTTGTCACCAAAATTATTGGGATTTGTATATGATATTACGATAAATACTTTGGGTGTGTATAGAGATTTGGATAATATGGCGACACGGCGTGATGATATGCATAAATAATGTAGGAAAGTGGATTGACTTTCTTTGAAGATATTAAATTGAAGTAAACTAAAGATTATATAAATTTTTTAACTACGTATTATACTTTATACATGGGGTTGTTTAATAGATACGCATGACTTGTTCGTGGAACCTTATCCATAGTGCACTCCAATGAACCGTATTTAATTAAGGTGGAACGTAAATAGGGAAGATTAACCTTCTGAACATGCAACACCTTCAGACAATTTGGAGTCTCAACATGAAGGTATAATCAAAGGTAGTACCCACACACCCACTCTCCGCCAGAGATATAATTCAGGTGCCAACGTGACAGATGGCTAGTTCATCGCCGTTACTCAAGCAAGACTATTGCATACGCCTTTGAATTTCTTCTCAAACGTATGCAAGTTTCCTCTCGATGTTTTCCTTCACCGTAAAGCTTGTGGTGTGTAATCACTGTACTTCAGTTCAAAAAACTCATTGGTACAGTTGGGATTTGAACTTGCAGTCTTTGTGTTGCAGGCAACGACTCGATACACTCGGCCATCACGGCTCAAAGCGGCTTAATAAATATAAATAATACAAACGTCCAAGGACAAGGTTTTTATATCACGAAAATTTTTACTTGGGCTTTTCCCTATTGGTCTCACGACGATGAAGACACGGGCAGAAGGCAGGCTAGTGAGTAATAAAACATTATCATCATTAAATACCGATAAATTGTATGAAATGGAATTCCAATGGAGAAGACCCTTTGAACGCAAGGAAAGCTTTTATCGTATTTGACATAAGTTATGTTTATTGAGACAAGGTTGCCCAAAAATCCCAGATTATCCTCCGAGGCGTGTTCTCACGCACGTTACACTATAGGCACCACGGGGAATTCAGTCCAGTGACAAATACCTCGGCCTTATCTGTCACCAAGGACTACTTCGCGATTTATATGGATATCGCTGTTCGGAATAGTAAATTAAAGCCCGAATCTAAATTAGACGAATTAGAATAGCATTGAAAACGGTTTTCACGACCCAAAACAGACTTAAGAGCGTTTCTAAGCAATTTTTGGCAAATAAAAAATGTATAACGGCTATTAAAATTCCTAAGCATACTGTACACCCATATCAAATTCTTTTTAAATACAACATCAATGGCACGGTTGAAGAACGTGGGCCGATTGACAAATATCCATTATGAATTGCTTGTTTACCTGCATCGCAGAGGAAGCTGTTAGTATTCGGCCAATGTTTGCAAGACTACTGCAACCGCCTGGCAACATACTGCAGTTGTTTTTTTATTCAACTGTCCGTATATTGCCTCATTGGTGCTGATTCCAATAGAATTTTGTTATGAAGCAAATGTTGGTTTACCCTTCGTCATTTAATGGCTACATATGTACAGAAAGCGTCCACTCTAGATTTGTACTCCTACACTTGTCACTTCATACTTCAAATGTGGCTGCATTTAACGTCTCATACATCAGTCTCCTCATGCTCGTCGGGTTAATGGGTATTTGATAAAAACCTAGGTGAACAATTCCAAGTATAAATAACACTTTTTTTGTCAAGAGCTCGGTAATGGTGTAGGTACTTGAAGACAATGCAACATGTCATTGTTATTCGTAGAACAAAACAAGCAGGTCCCTATTGTCGACGCGGAGTGGGGTACTAGAGAATAAAGTGCAGTGGAGCAGGTAGCGGGATGCAGGCCTGTGCGTTTCTGGCAACACCAAGGCACATGTGCGAGCGAGTCTGTAGCAGCCGGCAAAGCAGATGCTATAAATTTGGTAATATATTTTTCATCGGAAATTTGATCAGCTGCCCTAAATCGAAATCCTTAAAAGAGTTCGCGTTTTAACATTGGTTTTTATGAGATGATAACATCCACGAAAAGTATTGTTAAGATAACTCCGATACTGTAGTCGTTGAGGTGTGTCAAAACGCCTATTCATTGCGGACTAGCCAACCGTGAAGTGGCGGCCTTCTCAGTCACGCTACCAAATCCAAAACCTCTAGGAATGCTCATAAATTCCTTCAACACTTCAAATTCCCCTTTAAGTTGTTGCGTACTTCATAAAAACCACACTTCAAAACGTAGTTATAAATTATTTGAGGTGAAAGAGACCCACACATTGGCCGTTGCAATACCTAAACTTTAACACAAAACAGCTGTCAGCGTCTCTAGTTCAGCTAATACTATGTTGAAATGTATCGTCTGAGCTTTTAATCTGTTCGGGTATGAGGTAATAGCTTGAGAATAGATAACAAGAATGGTGGGTAGGGTCTGCAGAGATAAGCCAAAACGACTGATAAGGTTTGGTGATAATATCTGAAGTGATAAACATGGCAATCATGGGAATAAGCTTAATATGATTTTTGGTGATGCCTAATACGTTTTATATAAGTTTACAGATGTCACAGGGTAGTATGAAGGGACACTGGGGCAGCTATATTTAGGATGCTCACACGATGGCAAACCAGCGGCGTGTATATGCTTGGCCCACTGGACGCAATCAATATACCCAGTTATTAATTTATTTATCACAGGAGACCGCACTACAGGGCCACAGTTAACATTATCCTATGACCTCAGAATTTCAGAATTGTGACATTTAAGGTGTCTTTCGAAGTTTAAATCAAGAGACAATGAAAAGGAGGTGCGCAAAGTTCAGATACGATTCGATATTACTCAATAAGCATTTTAAAACAGTATTTCAGATAAAACATAAGAAAGTAGACTACATTAATGCTACATACGATATTTATACAAACACAGTCACTAACAGCACTTGTCAAACTCACGTTTATGAAATAAAACTTGACATACACTATTTCCACAAACGATAATAGTCCATGAAAGTCGACACTTCTCTTAACATTTAACACAAAATAGGGTATCGCAGCTTTTTGACGGTGGTGGCAAGGACCCAAATGTTGAACTACAGGACACAACGTGAAACGGAGCGATACAACGCGCACGCGACGCGGCCTGCTCACGACTGTTGTGTTGTTTACCAACGCGCCGCACCCGGCCCGGTGTGCAGCCAACATTAGGGCTGACACCCTACTGTTTATTAAGTATCATTACATTCCGGAGCGTTTTTTTTACTATGAAATAGATTTTTTATGAATCTCGTTGAGTTTCAGAATGTCAGGAATGCGACGACAAAGGCACGACAGTGATGTATAATGATCTGCCGATACGTTTCGCAACACGTACATATTACCCTTATTATTTATATTCTAAAGTAGAGCAGACATTTGAGTAAATAAGAAATAGTGATTTCTATGACATCGGGATTTGTGTTAGTGGTAACCCTACAATAATAATTTTAGAGCTTAAATTCAGAAAAAACTTGGTCACCTGATAAGAATAATATATCGTGTCGGAACTTGAAAGTTATCGTTTCACTCGTCTGTGAAGTTTGTCACAGTGAGAAATGAGCGTTGTACCTACGTTGTATGCAGCAAATACCATAAGAGATACCTTGACTGGTACACAATGGTGTTCTGGTACAGCACACGACTAAATGTACCAACGAGTCTGCCCTTAATGTCTTTAAGATGTTACGATCTTTGAGTTGTATACATTGTCCAAGAAAATCTTTCTGCAAAAGATCGCATCTGGTATAATATTTCCAGAGCAGAGAAACCAGACTGTCGCCTACAATTGGGTCGACAACGGACGTTTTACAAGAGTAGAAATTTTGAGCGGAGCTGCCTACCCGTGAGAGACTCGGCATGATAATAAGTATGTATAGTCAAATTACGTTAGCGACTGCATTACGTTAGAAAAAGTATGCATATAGTTAACCAAACGGAATTGTCACTGATAGTCAAACTAGGGCACGCGCATACGCACGATAATTTTATTCTTGCGGCAACAGTTTTCTTTTTTGCCTCGTGTATGCTCACCGATAGGATATTTGGGACGAATGTGCCCCGCATCTATATGGGCATGGTAATATTAATATCAGTAATGCGTGTGATAGGACTTCAATGTGCGCCATATCTGCGTATAATTTGAGCTTCGGTGATAGATAACACTGTATTGCAACATGAAAGTGGAATACGAAATCATTTATCACCATTTATGTTAATGTATATAAAATTGTAAAGAGTGTCGTCACGTCCGTGAGGGACGCAGCGTGATGTACGTATGCGTATGTATTTATGTAAATAAAATTGCAATCTGAATGAAGATGTGTTCAGTAAAATGCGATACGTAGAAAAAGTTTACGTCTCGGCCAGACTTATCGCAACATACGCCGGAAGAGATTGATAAACATCACCCGGCTAAAATTAACACATAAAAGCAGTAAATGCAGAGCTTTGAACAGTCGCCGTAGCTGTAAACAATACCAAAAGGGAAATTAAAATATAGACGAAACGTTCGTCCGTCGGAACAAGATTAACGTATCTCGCCTATACAAAGATGCGCGAGTCTCCACGGACGTGGGAAGACGTTCACTATTATTCATATAAATTCTTGTACTGCAATATGTCCTTCCCGAATGTTCCAAAGTAGATATGCCGGCGAAAGTAGCGCTGAAACGATGGGACGCGGTTCTTGTTCCAATTTGTATGCGTAAAATGGCACATCTGCATTGCCGTTGAATAATATTTTTGGCACGACGGTTTAAAAATTGAGCCAAATATCCGCAATATGGTACAATCGGAATTTACTTCAAACACCTGCATTCTATTCACATAGGTACTTAATTTATTAGTCGAGTATCATTCAAATATATATATATCTCTGCATACCCCTTCGGGGACCCTTGTGGGAAGGCGTGAGGATATATTATTATATATGTTTATACCTCGGTATATTATGCATGCTGAGCCGTGTCCTCGACACCGTCTCAAACGCGTTTTGAATAGTTGAATTAATTCTATGTGCAAACTTAACTCCGAGGTTGCTTAAAAACGAATTTTGAATGCACTCTTGTGAACTTAAAGAAACAATACCGCCTATCCTAGTTAGATGAGTCAAAGACTGAGAAAACAAATGACGCCATAATCATAATAGATCGGAGAGTCAATAGAAGGCCTAGCATTGACGGCTAATTGAATAACGCTGATTCAGTAACGGTCAAAGGGTGACGTCGTCAGGCAAGAGACAGAAACATTCTCAGAATAAGGGATCAGAAATAACTTTATAAACATGTCGATGTTGAACACGTTCCGAATTGGGTGCGAACGGATGCGGTGTAACGGTGTTCTGATGCACAGCATCCCCGTTAATTCCAGCATCCGGTGAGCCAGCGTTATACTCTTGCAGTACCATAACGTGCTTTTGTCATAATTATTACATTTTGTGAAAGGGACAGATACATGAGGCACTAATAATCTATCTCTTTCGCACTCTTGTAAAGTGATAGGAATAGCACGTAGTAGTACCGGATAGCGGACAATGACATGCGATATGCTCGAATAGTCGCGGCATATTAATTATTGATAATTTGTATGCAACGCATGTTGTCACATTCTCAGTGGTGCCTTAAAAGATTGTGGTGCTTTATATCTTTGGTTGCGCTTGGCGATTAATTTAGAACAGTAAGAATGCACTTTTATTATTTTTAGAACTGTACGTTAGCTAACAATGTTTCCAATAAAACTTTTATTTTTTTAGACGTCTCTTCTTGACGTTTGATTTCTTATCGGTTGTGAACATAATTAAACATTTCAAGATCGGAAAATTATACTTGTCACATTGTCTTAGAGTATACATCGTTGTTGAATAGAGTAAATCTATTACTCCATTACTATATATAAGTGTAAATCTTTGTAGATAGTGTTATTTACAATAGCAATCGTTAACACAATTTACAAAAAAAGTTGTAAAACTAACGACTTATAGATACATTTATTGACCCAAATCGGCATCCCGCGGCAACGACAGTATTAGATTACGGTATCTGGAGTTATTATTACTCTTACTCCACCTTTCAGGATGGCGTGAATATATACATACATATTATGTAATAACGAAGTAAATTCTACGCCAAGTCCCTAACGGGTGTTACGCAGTGAGAATCACGACTTGTTTAAGATCGATTTATTAGAGACTTATTACAAATTTAGGGAACTAGTAGTGTGAACACGATGGAGTCAGGAATGGAAGTGTCGAAGGAACGGAGGGTGTGGTACTTATATCTAAAGGAACATAGTGTGCACTTAACTTATCTTAAGAGTGTGCCCCTAGCTAATCTTAACTAATGCTTGTTAAGTGACAACAGATGTCTTAAGAGCCTAGCTTATCTTACGAGTGTGCCCCTAGCGAATCTTAACTAATGCTTGTTAAGTGACAACAGATGTCTTAAGAGCCTAGCTAAGAGTGTGCCCCTGGCGAATCTTAACTAATGCTTGTTAAGTGACAACAGATGTCTTAAGAGCTAGTGAGTATGAATAGTAATAGAATGACAGATATATTTATAGCTATCGACTATGAAAGAACTTAATTAATTAATTACAGGAAAAGATAGTGGTTTGATATACTTAGGTTAATAATTAAGGTAGGTTTAACATAGTAACTAGAACTAGGTATAACATAACACCTCCCCCCTTAGAACAAAGATTGAGCAGAGTTGCTCGATTTTTGAGGAGTTTGGCTTGGAGAGATTTCTTCTTCGTCTTCGGATACACACGAAGTAGTAGTGGCGTTCAGCGATGTCATAGGGATTTCGATATGTTGACGGCGTTGAGAACGATCAAAGCAGTTGTTAAATATTTGTATACAACCGTCTTGGTGTGACGATGAAGAGGGTCTACATGATGGTATATATTTGCAACATTTTATGCAGAGATAACTTAGCATGATGAGCCCGATGACGGCACCCATGAGAGAAAATTTTGCAGTGTGTTTTTCATAAAATGTTGGTTGATTTTCGTGTAGCAGCTTAGAATGAATCGTTATTTGTTCTTTGATTGAATTGAGCGAATCCAATGGAATACTGTTTAGCTTGATTGGCAGTAAGTCTGGTCTTTCTAATTTGATGTTTGATTGGATGCAAACGTTTTCGATGTCGACTGTGATTACAGGATGCGTTATGTTCATTGATTTGGGTTCTTCAGCTAAAAGTGTAACAAGGGCTGTGTACATTTTACAGCCTTGTTCTAGAGATATTATGCCTGCTCCAGAAATTTCGCCGTGCGTTGTCTTGCCTTTGCATTCCAATGCGTATGGGGTATTATGTTGGACTATGTAGATCCAATTGTAATTTTTTTTAAAGCTTGAAACGTATTGATGCGTGCAGAGAAGGTGGTGACATCGCATGTTTCAGGAACATTTGTGCTGGCTGAAGTTTGTATTTGGACCTCGCAGATTGGTCTCGTGTTGATGTTGTAGATAGGAAGATCCTTGCAGATTTTGGCCCTGGTTGTGAAGTCCTTGCATTTGGTCAGCAAGCTCGTAGTGATGTACTGCTGTCTGGTGGTACTCATGGCAAGATATGTTTGTTCGGGAAGTATGGTGGAATATAGGGACGAGTCAGGGCTTCGAATAGGGATGGAATAAATATGGAATAAATTGAACCTTTCGTTTCCAACTAAAGGGAATTCTAGTACATATATAAGTTTATTCATATAGATATAAGATATAATGGTCGCGGATTCGAGAATTATATGAATATTTTTTAAGGTTATTTGTGCAACTAAGTTTTGACTTGGCCTTGCAGCATTTGAAGCCAGTAGTTCTTTGTATAAACGCATAGTTGATATGATAGAGGGATGGATTGCGCCTGATTTTATTAACAATATACTTGTGACAATATCATCGATGTCTTTCTCTAAAGATGTTAAGGCCTCTATGATTTGAATTGAGACGGTGGATATTTCTTCAGATATAGTCAGATTAAATATGAGCTTATTTGTTGTATTTACATATGAATTAATGTTGGCAAGGTTTTCGTTAATGATACGTTCGTCATAGGAAATTTTCAGTATAGTTTGATTGAAATTAGTAATTGTAGATGAGATTATTTGTAACTGTTGTTTCAGAATGTGGTTTGCAGATAGTTGTTGGTTTTCTAATTTACTTATGCATTCGTCGTAATATATAGCATCCTTGGCATCCGGAGTGCCAATGAGCCATTTGAGAACCGTGCCTAGACCGTCGAGGAGTTCGCGCTTAATTCTTTGGTTTTCGATGTAGAAGTTAATTTCTTCTAGTCTAGAGTCAATTTTAGCCAAGCTTAGTTTTATGTATGAGGTTGTAGTAATGACGCTTGGTAAAACTGAGTAAGGAGTAATAAGGAACTGGTAATTGTTAACGAGCCTTTTGATTGAGTGACGTGCTATAAATAAGGGTTCTAAATTTCTATAAATAATTAGCTTCCAAGACTTTTCGCTTATAAGGATTTCTCCGATGTCTTCAAAATACAGTCCGGAATTCGAGGGAATAGGTTGAATATGGGTATCCCCATCAACAATAGTTGTGGAGTACCTGTAAAACAGAATATTTTAAATTAAATGATTCGAGAGTTTGTAGACTTATTCATATATATATTTTGTTTGAGGAAAAAACATTCGATGTTATAAAAAGTATCTAATATATAAATGTAATAATAGAGCTAACTATAGAACTGATGTAGGGGTTATTCACATATTGATAGAGTTTAGTACCGTATTGGACCGGAATTAGCGGTAGGGTGTGCCAATATGCAAGTCACCCTGAAACATCGGTAATATTTATAACTAAGACTACTACTAGGTAACTACTAGATAACTAAGTGTTCCGAGTGAAATCGTATAGTGGTCGCAAGCGATTCGCATGTACTTTCAGATTTTTCCCAGACTTATGAATCACATAATTTTCATTAAATCCTTTTCTGGAAATTACGTATGGGCCGTCCCATTTACAGTCTAAATTATTTGGATTGGGTACTTTCAACATTACTTTGTCGCCAACATTAAATTGAACTATGTTATTTATATTGTTGTCGTACCGTTCCTTAGCTTTTTCTTTCATTTTCTGGAGGTTGTAACGAGCAATGTCGCGAGAGACTTTAAGTCTTTCATTTAGGTCTTGAATGTAATCGTGCGTTGTGTAGTCGTTGTTTTCTTTAAGTGAGTACAAGGAACGAGGCTTGTAACCGAAAAGCAATTCATGAGGTGTAAACCCTGTAGATTGATTCACGGACGTGTTGTGGCACATAGTAGCGAATGGAATTATTTGATCCCAGTTTGCATGGTTTCGTCGGTGATACATGCGAATGTGATCACGAAGAGTTGCGTGGAATCGTTCTAAGGAACCATTGGTCTGAGGGTGGTAGGCAGTGCTAACTGTATGATTCGTACCTAATAATTTCATTAATTGTTTAGTGACGCTATTTACAAATTCCGTACCCTGATCAGAATGGAATCTTTTAGGAATGCCGTAATGTTGACAAAAGATTAGGAGAGATTTCGCTACAGTAATAGCTTGTTTATCTGGTATTGGGTATGCTTGGACGAATCGAGTTAAATCATCTTGTAACGTAAGAATATATTTGTTAGATTCGCAGGTAACGTCTGAGTATGATACTAAGTCGATTGTGACGCGTTCGAATGGTTCGGTGGAGGATGAAGTAATAACCATAGGAGCTTTATATGTTTTCCTTTGGATTTTATTGCGTTGACATGTTTGGCAATTGTCGATGTATTTTTTGATATCATCGGTCATTCCTTTCCAAAAATATTCGGATCTAATTTTTCGCATTGTTTCTACGATGCCGCGGTGTCCTGACAGAGGATCGTCATGGAATTTTTTTAAAATCAGAGGGATTTGTTCCGCACTTGGAGTGGTTACCTTATTTTCACATATGGTGATGTCGCAACCATATGCATCGGCCAAATATGCAGTGATGTGTAGTTGTTCGTTACCTTTGAGTTTGCATGTGGGATCGATTTTAAAATCTGGAATGTGAAGTGTTTTGAGATCGTGATTTTGTAAGCAACTGAGAAGTGTCTTGAAATAACTCTCGGAATCCCAAGGGTCATAATGAGTGGGTCTTGTATAACCAAATAAAATGTTTTGGTTTTTGTCTGAGACTAATAAATCAGTCTCATAGAGTGTCTTGGGTTTATCTAAAAATGGGTCTACTTGAGAACACATTAAAATAGCTTCGTTAAAAAGGTAGTTTTTATCAGATACTTGACAAGAGGTTGGAATAAGTATGTTTTTATGTCGTTCGTTTAAGAGGCTATCCGGTGAAATATGGAGGTTTGGAGTGTTGAGATTGTGGGAACTGATTTCTGAAAAGTGTTGATAGTTTAGTTGTAAATAATCTTCAAAAGTACTTGATTCGATAATTGGACTTTTACCCTTATTTGTAGGGTCGATAATGTTTGAGTGGAGAACTGGAGGGCGTGAGAGCGCATCTGCGTTAGTGTTGTTTTTACCTGCTTTATATACGATTTCATATTCGTATTCTTCAAGTTTGAGGCGCCAACGAACTAAACGGCTGCCAGGATCTTTTATCGAGAAAAGCCAAGTTAAAGGTTTGTGATCGGTAACGATTTTGAACTTTCTTCCGAATAGATAGGGTCTAAAATGTTTGACTGCCCAAACGATTGCTAATAGTTCGCGCTCAATAGTTGAATAATTTGATTCAGCTTTATTTAAAGTTCGGGATGCATATGCAATAGGCAAATCCTTGCCTATTTCACCTTGCGAGAGCACAGCACCTATAGCGTTCATGGAAGCGTCAGTGGTTAGGATAAATTCTTTTGTGAAGTCAGGGTATTGTAGAATTGGGGGACTAGTAAGAAGGTGTTTGCATTCATTGAACGATGTTTGTTGGGTTTCACCCCAAATGAAGGGAACATCCTTTTTCAGGAGGCTAGTAAGAGGCTTCGTGAGCTTGCTAAAGTTAGGGATGAATCGGCGATAATAGCCTGATAGACCTAGAAATGCTTTTATATCTTTACATGATTTAGGAATTGGGAATTCTTGGACAGCTCGTATCTTATCTGGATTTGGCTTAACACCTTCGCTAGATATTATATGGCCAAGATAAGCGACTTCACGTCGAAGAAATTCGCATTTGTCAGGTTGGACTTTAAGTTCGTATTTACGAAGTCGGGAAAATACCTCTTCTAGCTTTTGATTATGTTCTTGAAGACTAGAAGCAAAAATAACTATATCGTCCATGAACACGAAGCATCTTTCACCCTGTAATCCGCACAGTACAGAGTCCATTACACGTTGAAATGTGGCGGGGGCATTTTTCAGTCCAAAAGGCATTCTTTTGTATTCATAGTGACCATAAGGAGTATTAAAAGCTGTTTTAGGGATGTCGTTTGGATCTACTTCAAGTTGCAGGAAACCTGATGCAAGGTCTAATGTTGTGAAATACTGTGAGTGCCCTAATTTATCTAGGATATCGTTGATGTTAGGTAGAGGGTAACTATCGCCTACAGTAACGTCGTTTAGTTTGCGATAGTCGATGACTAGGCGCCATTTCTGTTTCCCAGAAGCGTCTTGTTTTTTAGGAACAACCCATATAGGACTACTCCAAGGAGAAGAGCTAGGTCTGATAATATCTTGATCTAGCATTTTTTTAACTTGGGATTTTACCTCTTGCTCGTGCACTTGAGGAAAACGATAAGTTTTTGTATGTATTGGAACGTTAGTGGTAGTAGGTATGTGATGTTTCGTATGGTTACTAAACGATAAATAGTCTCCTTCAACGAAAAATATGTCGGAATATTCGGCAATTGTTTTATCTAATGAGTTGGCCTCCTCTTGGTTTAAATGACCTCGTCTAATAAGGGATAGTACTTTGTTTTGTCTGTCAGTCTGAGATGTTTGGTTTAAATTATTAATTGAGAGATTGTTCGTTTTGTTTGTTTCGTAATTTAAGTGAGAGGGTTGGACCTTGAGGTTGGGAGTGCTAATCATTTTGTCGAAGTTGTCAGTATTCACACAAGTGATAAGAAATGAGTTATTCTTGACTTCGACTAATGCATGGGGAATGACAATACCGTTATCTAGAGTTTGCTTTTCTACTATTGCGGTTCCAGAATGAATACTGTTTGTATTGCATTTAATTACAGTTTCAGTGCGGCTTTGTATTAATTGGCTGGCAGAGTTTATAACGTCTTTGGGTATTTCATTGAGATAATGAAGTCCGTAAGTTTTATCGCGTATTCTCATTGTTTTCGATTGAATGTAGATATTGCAATTGAATTTAATCATGAAGTCGTTACCTAATATACCATCGGCTTTTATATTAAGGTTAGCGACGTGAAATTTAAAAGGTGGTAAGTTATCTAAGGATATATCTGTTGTACCTGAAGTTGTGGTTGACGTTTGAGTACTAGAAATACCTACGATTGAGACGACGTCAGATTGATTAAGCGTAGATGAACCTATTTTATCTTTCCTTATGACAGAGATTCCAGCGCCAGTATCAATCAAGAGTGTGACGGGATTGCCATCTATATGAAAGGTGCAATGTAGTAGATTCTCGGGAGGTATATCATTTAAAGCGGAGATAGCGAATGATTTGATATGGGTTTTTGATCTAGTTGGTTTGGATTTGATTTTAATTTTAGATTTGGGTTTACGAGATACAGTGGATGTAGTAGAGTTATTTGATTTAAAATACATAGGATTTTCCTTGTTAGAGTATACAGTGGATTTGGTAGGGTTAGTAGAGTCAGTGGATATGGTAAAGTTTGTAGATTTAGTAGAGTTGGTAGAGTCAGTGGATTTGGTAGGGTTAGTAGAGTCAGTGGATATGGTAGGGTTAGTAGAGTCAGTGGAATTAGTAGAGGCAGTGGGTTTGGTATGTGTTAGGGTATCTGTTTGTGTGGATACGTCTCTAAGTTGTCTCCGATAGACTGGCATTGATTTAAGAGGCGTATCATGTGTGAGCGTGTGTGTGTTTGCTGGTTGTGGTCGTCTTGTTGGCGGAGGATTCGTTTTGTCTAGATTTGAAGGTTGTTCAAATCTTGTATCGGGGTCGGTGAGCAAGGTGTTGAAACGATTTCCAACGAGTTGCTCACCTCGTTGGTCGTCCAGGAGTTTAAATGGTTGATTGGTGTCTGAGGTGCAGGAAGTGCACGTTGCATCGTGTTGTTTCTGAGCCGGTTATTGAATGCTCTTTTGCGACATTCAGAAATAACATGCCCTAAGTTCTTACAATATGAACATATTTTTGCTATTTGTTGCGGGGGATTATTCGCATTACCTAACATAGGTGGTCGCGTTGGTGTTATGAATCGTTGAGTATAGTTTGTACGAACTGGTGGTCTGCTAAATGAGACGGAGGGACGCGGAGCTGTTAGTTTGAAGAGGGACTGTCTCGCGTTGTTCATAGCGCGAATTTTATCTTCTTGGAGGGCAAATCGGCCGGCCTCCGAGAGAGTTGCGAAACCTTTTGTTCGTAACATTGTGCCTATATCTGAATTGACGCCATTGACAAAGACGCTTAGCGCAGTTTCTTCGGCCGTGGATAAACGACCGTCAAGCGTGTTATCTGATACTACGCCATTTAATTTTTCTACAATTTTACTTCTACACAAGTCTACTCTATGGAAATATTCCGTCATTGATTCATTTGGCCTTTGGAACATTGACTGTAGTTCTAAATTTAGATGTTGTATCGTTTTAATATTTGAGAACTTTTCTATTATGAAGGATCTGAGATCTGACCACGAAGTATGTTGTTTACAGTGGACATCAGACGCACCCGAACCAGTGATATTATTCAATGCGTATACAAGGAGTACTGACTTCTGGTCCGTTGAGGCTAACTCAAAAGCAGAGTCGCATGAGCGAATAAATCTGTAAATATGGTCGGTCTGATTTGTATCAAATGTTGGGATTAATTTAAGTAGGGTACCGATGTCTAAAGCCATTTTTAGATTTGCGTGTGAACCAGAGGAGACGGAGAGATTTAAATTTGAGAACTTTGCCTCGGATTTAATTTTAGTGTTCATTAAATATATATATAGATAGATAGGATACAGGAAAGAGAGAAAGAAAAATATTATAGGAAATTGAACAAACAAGTCTTAGCCACTCACCACAGTAACAGGAGAAAATGGAGCTGCATGTCCGACGAAACGTTTGAAAGCCTTCAGCTACCGTACGCGATCTGCGATGGGCGATGTGTGTCCCGGTGCGGCTCCGTACGTTGGTTTCGATTAAGCGAATCACGCAAGATCCTACCGACTGCGCCAAATTGTTACGCAGTGAGAATCACGACTTGTTTAAGATCGATTTATTAGAGACTTATTACAAATTTAGGGAACTAGTAGTGTGAACACGATGGAGTCAGGAATGGAAGTGTCGAAGGAACGGAGGGTGTGGTACTTATATCTAAAGGAACATAGTGTGCACTTAACTTATCTTAAGAGTGTGCCCCTAGCTAATCTTAACTAATGCTTGTTAAGTGACAACAGATGTCTTAAGAGCCTAGCTTATCTTACGAGTGTGCCCCTAGCGAATCTTAACTAATGCTTGTTAAGTGACAACAGATGTCTTAAGAGCCTAGCTAAGAGTGTGCCCCTGGCGAATCTTAACTAATGCTTGTTAAGTGACAACAGATGTCTTAAGAGCTAGTGAGTATGAATAGTAATAGAATGACAGATATATTTATAGCTATCGACTATGAAAGAACTTAATTAATTAATTACAGGAAAAGATAGTGGTTTGATATACTTAGGTTAATAATTAAGGTAGGTTTAACATAGTAACTAGAACTAGGTATAACATAACACGGGGTAGGCAGAGAGTATAGAGCGCCAGTTCTCTCTAGACTTACATACCTCTTTCGTATGTGGACGAACCACATTCATCAGTCTCTTCATACATGCTCGTAGGTATAAATGGCAATTAATGTGGCAATTAATGGGTTATGAGGATGTTTGTTCCACTTTTACGCAAAAACTACAGATCGGAATTGATAGAATTTTTGGATTGGATGAAAATTGGATGGAGGCACGGAGATAGATTATTAGCTGGACTAACTAACTATGCTCAGTTTGTGACTAGGTTACTGTGGGGATATATATTCAAACAGGAGTTTCTTACAGGGCAGACTAAACCGTCACGTCTCTTTGGACTTGACTTCCTTTGTTTTCATCACATTGGGCAGGGTCTTTATACATGACCGTTGGCTTCGACCACTCTTGGCGTTCTATTTTATTCATTTATATATTACCCTATAAACAAATTCTGATGTGTATCAGAGAAAATGTCTGCAACGCTTTAGGTACAGCGTACCGCCGAAAGCAGAATTACAATTAACCTACGAATGGTACTTTTAATTTCTTCAGAGTGCGTGAGACATGTAAATTGAGACCTTAGAATGTTATATAGAGCGCAATTATACGCTTTCTATTCATTCACTGATGCCGAATGCAAAGGCATTAGATTACTTACCGTATAATTAATGATAATAAAACTTGAATTGCTTCGACACTTACCTGGAACAAAATAAGATAATTATATTAGTTAGGTATTTAAGTAAATGAGCAGTGCCTTTCGTTGGTATTTATTTATCTGTGTGTGTATCTTTGATACGAGATTTGGAGCACGTCAATTGCAATTTTCAGATTCCCGGCTCTCGTTCCCTAGAGTGTACAGGGTTTCCCAAGTAAATGAATGCGATTTATGCAGAGTTGCAACGCATTTGAACTCTTGTGTCGCAAGCCTAAATGATTATCATCAGGTAGGCCACATGCTGATGAAACTAAGTTGTATATAAAACCGCAGTAAGACATGATTGTGGTTGGAACGACGTTGGTGGACCTGCCAACGTCGTTGGTGGTCTGTCGCTGAAAGACATTGCTAAATTATAAACGATAGATCATCAGCATCTGTTAGCTGACAAAAAATCGCATACATTATCAGCATGGTGTCTTAGGACAGTCATTGTTTTCCAAGTTTGCACGTGTTTAAAATTAAAGTTGAAAAATCTTACTGTAGTATTTGAAAATGTATAAATACGTTCTAGTTATGCAATATATCTTAATATATATATTTCTTGTGTGCGTGTGTATGTGACTGAACTCCTCCTAAACGACTGGACCGATTTTGATGAAATTTTATGTGTGTGTTCGTGGAGATTCGAGAATGGTTTAGATTCACAATTGGACCCGATAGGTGGCGCTGTGATCGTGTTTTAGGGCATTTACTTTTTTCACCCAAGCGAAGCTGGGCGGGACCACTAGTATACATATATATTGCAATACTGGAACGTAATATGTCAAACCAAATAATGCGTTTTATTTGGTTTGACATAGAAATAATATAAAGTAACTATGGCATGGCATCGTTAGAAGATTAAAATTGTGTGGCGGACGCCCACCTCCGGAGAACATATTGCAGTTATTAAATTGAATAACAAATGCCAGTATTAAAAAAGAAAAGCTTTGGTGTCTTATTGGCTTAAGTTGTCACCTGCAATGTCAAGACTGTAGGTTCAAGCATCAGTGGTATGAACATTGGTGCAGTGAGTTGTTACACCGTAAGCTTTCTGGTGCACACATAGTGCGGAATTCCCCGTTTGAGAAGAAAATCATAGAAAAAATTATATATATACATAATATGTACAAAGTATTACTGTGAATATATATATATATATATATCATTACGCTAAAGCGATTTAGGTCATCGCGCTAAAGGATTGATCACCAGTTATCTCTAGACTTACAGGCTCCTTTCGCTTGATCCCCTTTCATAAATGCTAACTGGTTTCGAATACTCTTTCGTTCCCATCTTTGAGTATTCGATCAATTTGACAAAGTTCCAACTATCGGATGGTTGGAACTCGATCTTCAATTATGAAGATCACTCGGTATTTATTAGTTATATACTCAATTATTACATGTGTGTGTACAGTGTGTGTCAACATTGTCACCAATATACAGCTGCAAGTGTTACCTAAATATGTATGAAATAGTGAGTAAGATCGGTATTGTTGTTGGAAATAAATGCTTTTCTGTGGTTGACGAGAAAATCAATGTTTAAACAAAATATATATCATTACGTCGCCATGCCCCTTAGGACAGAGATATTAGCAACAGCTCTCTGATCTCGAAAGTCTACACACATCTTTCGCTCCATCTACATGCAACAGTCTTTACATACATGCTCGCCGGTTTTGAGTACTATTGACATTCCCATCCCTTCATTGTCCGATCGATTTGATCTAGGGTATTTAGTTGCTTAATCTTGCGGGCACATTTGCAATTCTTAATCCATGCTTCCTCTTACGTACCCTGAAATCGAGTCAAGGATAGAAACCACGTGGTTCACCTTCAACACAAGGCAACTGTTTGCTTATTTTCAAGCGCGTAATATTGATAATTATCTGTATGATAGGACAATAACAGAGAGAATACATAAGAAAAAACACAAACCGGCCTCCACAATAGCTGACTCACCCGCTAATGAGTACCTACTCTACTGAATCATTGTTCCAGAGGCATAATTAAAAGTTATTCAATGTACAGTGTGTCTGGGCCCACACAATAATAGGATATTCCAGTAAGTAGCAAATGCAAGAGCCGTGGTGGCCGAATGGTTCGAGTAGTTGCCTGCGACACAAAGATCGCAAGCTCGAATCCTGACTGTACCAATGAATGATGTTTTTCTGAACTTAAGTACCTAAAAAAATGCTAACGTTTTATATGAAATTCAAAGCCCTATGTGTCACGTTACACGTCACGTTTATCTCTGGAGGAAAGGGGGTGTACTACCTTCATACCTCTGCCTACCCCTTCCGGGACCCTTGTGGGAAGGCGTGTAGATATTATTATTATTATTATAATCAAAGACAAATGTACATCTAGTCGTGCTTGAGATTCGGCGAACGAATCGCCATATGTCACGTTGATACCTCTACCATATAAATGTCACGTTGACACCTCTTCCATATAAACAAGCTTATGAACGTACAACACTATTTACTGTATATTATATCTCTGATATCCAAACGGACTAAGAGTTTCTTTTCACGGAAATATAGGGTTGAAAACTACTGACTACTTCTGAGATCTGAGTCAAGTAAAAACTATGGAGAATTTAGTAATGATGGCCTTCAGAGCGTAACTAGTTTTTATAAACCGCGAGCTCTTACTTCTTCATGGAGGAGCAAGTTTCTCCAGACAAGGTCGGACACCGCTTATGGCGCGACCACTGTACGTTCCGTACCACTGTATGTTCGCGGATACAGTACATGTGGACTTGGACGGATCAAGAGATACGTATATTAAGATCTCGTTGTAACCTTTAGTCTAATAAGCTCTAATATTCAGATCAGATCGGTCTTACCAAGTAGAGTATTTAAATACGGAATAAAATAAACAAGGCTATGATAAATGAACTTTTAAAAAGCCTTTGGTAACTAACATAAGTTAGGATTAGAATAGTAAGGTAGTTTTAAACTCATCAATACTGAGAAAAAAACCCTCCTTCGCAAGACACAGCTGCGATGGCAGAAGTAGTACCGGTTCTCGAGGTTGGCAGCACCAAGTGATACTATTAGCTACGGTGACAGCCTACCATCAAACGAACCGTAAGCTTGTTAAAATGCTTTTTAACAAGCCTTGTCTGCTTCTTTATGCTTTTTCTAGAGCCACAATACCAGGAATATTTACAACCAGAAACTCTAAAGATAAAAGAAGTTGCGGTTTCTAAGAATACAGACGCATAATTTTGACACTTTGGACACAAAGGCTGGGTCACAATGTGATCACAATCCATGACGCGACCGTCATACCACGTGGATTTTTACCTTCAAATTTTATTTATAAATGGAAAATGAGAACACTGTGATGATAAACGTGCACCTAAAGACAGATCTACTGTTCAAGAATTGATAGTCAGCGTACTGACGCAGTACCCCTACCTGACAGAATGAACACTGCTTTAGAGTGGTGTTGTATCTGTACAGAGAGTGAACGTTTCAGAATTCTATAAGGAACTGTTGTGCCGGCAGAAGGGTATCTGCTCGTTTCTGATGCTGCTATACCATTACAGTTTAAAGTAAGGAGAACCATCAACCGGCAACCTAAGCGAGGTCGTAAGCGTATCTTTGTTGTATTAAAAAGTAAACTTGATCGTATATTCATATACATTAATTATTTTCCATCATTAAGGAGACCGAAGACTAGCATTCGGCTTACCCTATGGTCTGGTAAGTGGGTCAAAGTGTAAAAACCTGCCGACCACTGACACTTGTGCAAACACATATTACATGTGCCTATGCGGTGTTGCATTCAAACAAAGTATTCTTCAGTTGCCAACGCCGACGCATCATCACAAATTTAAGAGCTGGGCTCTTGTCGGCGTCCCTAATGCAGTCCCTTCCATTTGCTTCTGTCCAGCGCAACCACCTTGACCTCCCTATACGATCTGACCCATGTATGTTAATGTATGATAACGCAGACTACTTACATAATAATTTTCTGTCAAGGAAAATTTTATTTCCCTATGTTGGGTCACAGTACCGAGTATTGTGACACCTTTATTAAAATATATTGAATAATATCCGCATTTTCCTTCATTGCTTTTTTTCCGATGTCTGGTGTACACGATGCATATTTTGTCATATACATTTGAATGTTATCACGAGATGTCGCTGGCTGCTTATAAATCGACTATAGGTACCTACGTTCTCTATGCGATGTAAAAAAACAATGTTGTTAATTATTTTATTTCTGATGAAGGACAAGACTAATAAATGGATAACATCACGCCAAATCCTTTACGTGTTAGGCAGAGAGTTTGATATCTTGCACTAGAAAAGGTCTGTAAACCTCTTTCCAATAGATATTTTTAACTAAGAACCAGCCCCGAACTAGCAGTCCGATGACACGAGTTAGAACACTTGGGAAGTTATAATGCATAGTAATTATAATCATTATTCTGTTTCTCTACCGTACACCGTGGACATATTTATAGGAACACAAAGTGAGGAAACATCTCATGGTTATGTGTAAATACTCGGTAATTAGCGGATTTACGTAAAGACGTGGAAACTGTGTCGTGGGAGGCATTATTATCGGAGCCTCTGGAGTTATGAGTGACTCGTGTCAGATTCTCTTTATATCAGAGCTCATTGTTTTGATGTAAACGTACTTCACAGGATTGCCAACTGGCGTCCTTTCATTTTTATCCGAAACAAAAGACAATTGTTTTCGCATAAGGACCAAGTTGCGTGTCATTGTGAAGCCGGCATTCTTTCGCGAACGACTGTCCTGGGTCACGGATAGATAATTCTAGACCATCTAGAAAAGTATAGAGACCTTAATTTTGTGATTAATGTCATTGAGGTCGACTTAAAATACGATAAAAATAGTGTAATTTCCGGGGTTCTCTGCTCACGTTACTTACGTAATGCCTTTGTCATACGGCAAATATGTACATTTGTTACGTTTTACAATATATTATCACCAGTCTCAATAAATTATGAATAGCTAAGATTATAATAAAAGTATGTCAGTTCACAAGTTTACACTTTCTGAGGTCTCGGCGAGCGTAGGCAGCATAATGTCATAAAGTTTATCCATTTACAGAGTACGGCGACACGTTTGATGCGGTCGTTGTAGTAAACAAAGGAATGAATCATGTTTTCCCACAATTTCAGACAGAAGGCAACGACCACTGCACGGAGCGTAGGTATAAAAAATATTAGGTAGGCACTTAGAATAACAACGCCTAAGTGAAAAAGCTTTCTTAGTTTGGGTCTAGGTCAATACGCGCAGCGTTGCGTCTTTTTTCTACATTTTGATTTTACTAAATTTGAATACCAATAAATCTCTTTTAGCGATCTTAAGGATACGTAAATGTACATGGACAGCCTCATTACTGATACTACTGCCATCTGTCTTTGTTATAATCCAAAAGTTTTGTTATATTTAACTTTCTGGAAATTAAAAATCTCTATATTATTTTATAACCTTCAAATTCGGAAGCAATGAAAGCTGCCTCAGTTATAACTATACTGCAGTATCATCATTATTACTGTTCTATTTCAAAGTTTTAGAAATATATCAGTGCTTCTCTCTTGTGTGAAGTAGCGGTAATACTACGTAATATATATTCTCGCCGTACGTCGAGAGATGGCAGTGACGTCGAGAACTCTGCGATAATACTACGAAATACTTACATGCTCGCAAGGCGTCGAGAGATGGCGGTAATGTTGCGGCGCTACCTCCTTGCATTGCTGCTAGGGCAGCGAACGATTCACGATCACATGGAATAACTTCACTGTATTTCCTTTTTCTGTGCATTAAGGCCCTCCACATGTTAAATCGTGGCCGTTTCTCCCTTTGTAAACTCATCACTGCACTATTGAAGTCACTTTTCACGAAAACGCTTATTTACTCACTTTCACTCATTTTCTATAGAAAGTAAACATATTTAGTAAGCAGTTGGTCTCTGTTACATTTTAAGATATTTAGATTTGATAAACATACGAATAAATGAGGGCAATTAAATGAATGTACGACAGATACAGGAGTACTACGCTCACTGAACATGGTTCGTTGTCTTTCGCTCGAACAATATAAGTACCTACCTAATAAAATATGTCATAGTCAATGTGTTCGTTCATCAATGGAGAGATTGAATTCCATTCCACGAAGAGGTATACTTTTTATCACTTGTTAAAAGTACGGTCATAATCTTTAACAAATACCAAAATAAACGGTTCTGGATAATGCTCATTTGTTATTTACTCAGAACATTTAATGGAATCATTAATAATTATTTTCTGAAATACGATAATAAATGCTAAGTGTCATTAAGGAATGATCGATTTATTTGTAAGGGGCATAGCCTGACCACTTAAAAAAATTAAAACAACAACAAAAGAAGTCATGTAAGTACTTGTTCAACATTAGTGTAGAATAAAATACATGAAAGGGTAGATTTTAACAAAATACGAATTAAATAACATTCTACGTAGGTATAGTTTTCCTTGCAAATGAGTAGTGGAGTTCACAGGGATTCTACCAACACCGGCAACGAGTAGTAATCCTGGCACTGGAATGCATGCAAAAGCTAAGGTAACCGTTTTCCACGTCAAAAGTTATCTGCTAAACAGGTCAAATGGCACATTAGAAGTTCGTAGGTTGCGTTATTTAGAAAATATCTTAACTTTTTTTATGATATATGTAGCTGCGTGATGCCTGCCTATACATAGACCATAAAGCAGGTTTTAATAAAATGAAGTTGTTGACCTCCTAAGAGGTTTTATTACTATTATAATAATAAATAAAATATCCCCTCGCCTCCCCCCAAGGGTCCACGAAGGGGTAGGCTGCATATTATTATTTGATATATATTCCCCTTACACAATTGGGTGTATGGGTACAAACCCACACACTCAACTGTCCCACCAAAGAGATGGATGAACTCGGAGGAATCATTTCGTTGGAGATATATTAGTGTCAACGTGGCAAAGCACGGCTATAATAAGTATATCTTTGAATTCCTCCTTAAATGTATGCATTTACGTTATAACCTCACGATGTTTTCCTCAAGCGTAAATAAAACCGTGGTTGTTCTATGACACTGTACACGAAGTGGTTGGTTTTTGGAAGGAGACTATGTTTTGGGAAACTCATTGCTGTAGATTGCCCGTATTCGATCTGGCAATCTTGATTTCGCTGGTGACTACTTTAACAACACGACCATCATTCTTATTGTTACTTTACACTCATATGTATGTAGTTAATAACGTGATATATTCCGTAACGTGATTATGTCTCAAATATTATATTTGAGGTCACAGTCTTTGTACGTGGGTAAGACATATTAGGACCCTAATGGCGCTGGTGCGAAGGAATTGGATCATATAACAGTGCGTGACACTTAATACAATAAAATTAGTACGGCAATTTGAGTTCACAGTTGCTATGTGAGCACCAAGCATCGGCCTGGTGGGCTTTCGGTATATCGCTAGGCTGTTCGCGAACTATTTGTCGTTTCGGTTTCCCGTTCGAGGATAAAAGATAAGCACTCAATTAATACCCCATCTACAATATTGTTCAATACTACAACTCAATTTCTACCGTGATGGCCAAGCAGCTCGAGTGGCCGACTCAAAAATTGCAGATTCGAATCGTGACCGTACCAAAGAGTTTTTAGGAACTTCAGTCCAGGGATTACGTCCCGTGCTTTATGGAGAAACGTGGATTGCCTTTCAATATGTTACATTAGTACCTAAATAAATCTCCAGCAAAATGTGGGTGTTGGTACAACTCTACCCCTTCGGGACCCTTGGAAGGCGTGAGACAACATCTAATTTTCAAGAAAGAAAACGTATTTGCCGTAGTTGTCAGTTGACGCATATGCTAGCACTAATAGTTGAAGAAGATCGGAAAAGGTAGAACAACAGTGGTTAATACTAGAGATTCGCATCTTTGTTAATCATATCTACCATCATACGGGTTAGAAAACACCGTAAATAAATCTGAATACGTCTGAGAAGAAATGTGAAAGCGAATGTAGTCGAGCGTTTATCAGGAAATTACTTCATAGACGTATACAGGTTTCCTCACGGTGTTTTCCTATACCGTAAAGCACAGAGAAATCACTGTATTTAGTTTAACCTACAATCTCGCTTTTGCATGCCGCTAAGTAACTATACAGTAGGTATGCACGGTATAATACAATGATCTTGTAAAAATTAAATCGAGTAGTAACGAGTTTTTCCGGCTTTTAAGTTTACCTTTTCGTGATTAACTGTAATTAATTATATTCGTTTAATATCTTGCCTTCAATTACGTCGCGTGTGATAAAATAAAGAATCTTATATATTTTATCTTATATGGGTTCAATCTACTCGTAAAATGATTGAGCTGGTTTAAAAGCGCGCTACGTTATGTGAAACAATAGTCATTATTTTAAATAAATATAGTTTTACCTGCCCACAACCACAAAGGTCACCAAAGAGGTAGGCAAATGTATAATTAAACCTTATTTAAGCAAGAAATAATTTAATATGTCGTTTTGTTATCGTTCGACTGTAAACTATATAATTTATATATTTGTATTAACTTGACAAGTCAAGTCAACCGACTTTGTTGACTATAAGATGATTCATGTCATCATTTGATCCATTGTATGCAAACATTAGTGATGTCAGAGTTACATTTGGCACAAACAATGACAAATTAAGACAAAATATAATACGCGGTTTGTCACGGTGTGGCGGCGCGACCACTGGTCTTACTCTTGTGATACGGAACAAAGCTCTTGAAAACGTATTTCAACAGAAAACAAATTATCATATCATCACGCCGAGAACCTAACTTCCCTTGAATCATTTTATGCCATCATGACATTTAAACTTCTCCCCGTTGCCTTGTAGCCTATGTGCGATACTTTATATGTTTATAAAACTAACACCGTATAATCCTAAATGATATGAAGAAAAGAAGAAGTAAGGCATATATTTAGGTGACAACGTGACCGATGGCGAGTTTCCCCACGATGTTTTCCTTCACCGTGAAGCTTGTGGTATGTTAATTTACTATATTTTAGTGCAGAAACCACTCATTGATAGTAACCGCTGAGGCTGGAATCTGCAATTTTAATTTGCATGGCACTACACAAACACATCTACAAAGACTAATATTTTTTTTCGAAATTAGAATATATTATAATTCCAAGAGCGGTCATAAAATTATACTAGAACGCGTAGCTCATGTTTGAATATCCATAGATTAAAGTGTGTATGCTTGCGGAAATTTTGCGAAATACTCCCACTTCCCAGAATTGTTTCGAGCCACAATCACCCCGAGCTCGAAGAGTTTTATTGTTTGTCTAATCTTTAATCGAAAATTAATTACATTTCCTGCGAACATTTTCGAACATAATTTTAATGCGAGCTTCATGAGAAATTTCATTCAGCACCATTTTATGGGTTTTCGTCTAACATAGAATAAGCCTGGCGATTTTATCTCGTCATTCTTTAATTAAAGCTCGTTCTTGGCACAAATCCAGGGTCCTGAAGTGAAACAGATTTGACCTCAATTGTTTAATCACTGAAAAAGTATCATCTATTCTGGGCGTGGGTATTTAATATTGCCATAGTAATTATCATCTATCAACAGTCTGCATTTCTAAACATGAGAGTAAATAATTACAACTCTTGGAGTCATTGAAGACCATTCCATGATGCCAAAGCATAGAAGAATCGAGATGATAATATCTAAGATAAGATAATGAGCGGCGACGGCCTCTATGAGTAATGAATTCGTGCAACTTTTCAAATCAAATTTTCCTCGCACTTTGTTGTTAGAAACTATTACTCTCCTGTCACAATTCCCTATTGCTTCACAATGTAAGCATAAAATTGAGCGTAATGTTAATACTTTCTTAGTAATTACATATTTTTCTCATTATATTTCTCCTATTTGATATTCGTAAGCCGTGCTATTGTAAGTAAAAGTAAAAGTACAATTGTTAGTCTTGCTCTCTCCATATAGAAGACATTTCCATAGAGACTAGCAAGCAAGTCTCTGTAGACTGTAGTAAGTAGATTCTGTCTCCGTTGCGTATTATCAATGTAGTTATATCTTAACATTTATTACTCATCAATCGCACATCGCACGTGGAGGAGTAATTTAGTACCTACCTTCCTACAGCCCATAGTCGGCCCACACAGGACGGAACATCGTTCACTAAAATTAATCATGCATCAAAGCTATTATTAGTACGAATTATGTTAACGTTACAAATACGAAAGCAAGCACGATTATGCTTATTACTCAATTCGATTGAGTCAAAAAGACTACAGAATAGTTTCGCTAGATATCACTAGAATAGTTGGAAATTAGCCATAACAAAAAGGATGTTCCAGAAGGGGAAGGTATAGTAGTATAGTACCCTCGCATTTTGGATACATTTTGGTGCCAGTGACGGATGGTGATCCTGTCGACGTCTCACCGGCCACTCAGAACGCTTGATCGATTCATACTTGAGGGTAGTAAGACTGCATTGAATATGGAGGTATTCACAGTGAGACACCTTTTTTATTACACAACAAAGGGGACTAGCATATATCGTAATTGGTGGTGAGCGGTTTCTTTAAACTATAGACGCCTGCAATACCGAAGATATCAGTTGCAGGTTGAAGATTTTATACTAAGACGTTTCCGTGTGACCTGTTTCTTATACTGTAAACTTTTTTTATCTTGAGAAATTACCAGCCCGGGAGCAGTTCCATCTGCTCTGCGATCGTCAGAACGATACGAATAATTAATCCTGGAGTATCCGCTATATTAAGGCGCGCTCATAGCGAGACTCATTTTTTCCTTTCAGTTGATGACCACACTAATTATGGGCATGTCCTCTCATTAACCTTGATGTGGCAGTTAGTCACTATCGACGTAATATGTCGTTGATTCAACTTGCATCAGGTGGCCCGCTGCCAGCGCTCTGTTTACACCAGCATGCCCATAAACCAGAAATAAGGCTGTGTAATAACTCCCGAATGACGAAACAACGCCCACGCGAAAGACAATTGCATTTCATCAATGAATATAAATAGAAACGGATACTGAATTTTCATGAATTATATAAGCATAAGAATTTAGTTAAAAGCACTACCTACATTCATATGTCAAGATGTGATATGAAATCAATATAGTACGCCAATTGACTTCATCGACACGTTTGCTAGAAGAAATCATACAAATGTGTTGACGATTATTATACTCGACTATCGCGTGTGACCCGGAAATGAGCTTATCAATTATACTGACATAAACACTGTAATATAGTTACTATAAGGACAGTCAGATACGTAAATAATCTGAGACTAGATAAGTAACAAGATGGTGCGAAGGTCGCAGAGATTAGAGACAATTGCTTCATATTTGCATCCAAACAATATAATATATCCTCACTCCCACAATGGTCCCCGAAGGTGTAGGCAAAGGTTATTAGGTAGTACCCTCACACCCACTTTCGCTAGAGATATTTTATTATCTATCAAGCAATTTAGCTTACACGTCAATGTTTCAAAAACATATACAGGGTTCCGTGGATGCTAAAGCGTGGATGTAAAATGTTCCACTGGATAGCATTTTTTACAGTCATCCAGCACTTTTTGATGTTTTTAACCTAAACATATATCTGTATGTACCATTTGGCTATACTTGATGTAGTGAATAAATAAATAAACCATGCAGCCACTGACATTAATAAACTGCAACATGATGCCTCGAGTGCAAAAGACAGACATGTGATATCCCAGAAGTTAATCGAATATTCCGAAATCAAGTCTACATTCACGGGCGAAGTAGCGGGTAAAACCTAGTGGTATTATCAAATAATAATAACATAGCGTGAGGGGCCTCTCGTGGCATACCGCGCACATAACATATATCAACTTGCGGAACACGTGCCTGCGCGTGCATCGTCCAGCAACACAACGATCACTAAGTTACACACACAGCGACCGAAGCACTGATTCTATCTTCTGCATGATAATATGGGCCGGTGCATACATTGATGCGTTCCTTATGCGATAGCTAACTGCTTGTAAAATTCCAAGCATTAGTGTGAGAAACTGTTTCAGGCACGTTCTTGTACAAATCACTGGGCCCAGTATAAATCAATTAAATTATAATTTCCACGATCTCTCTTAATTATTCTTCCGTAAATGAGTTGACCTTTATGTTAAGATTAGTAAATAGTTTTAGTTGACATGTGTGTTTAAGTTGATGAAGCTTGCGATGTATATTTGAACGTAATATTTAGCTAATGTGACTTGGTTATTAAAAGCTGTCTGATGACGAGGGACGGAAGCATATATGCGCCGGCAATACCAAGAGTCTTCTTATTTATATGGGTAAAAACCAACTAGGTTGTTTTGGGTGGCGTTGCTGTGCTGGAAGAATAACGGACTCATGGGTCCAACTTCCGCCAGTGCAGCCTTTCCTCGTGAAGGTTTGTCGTTTTTGCAACTGTATAGTTAGCAGTAACATCCGAGGCCTTAGCTTCATTACCAACCGGCTGACAGCCAGTTAGCACCATTGCACTGATTTTCACCGCGATGAAAAAACAAGAGCAGAGCCATTGAAGTGTGATTGTGCGAATTGTATTGCTAATCATTTCTTATTTACAAACAACTTTTTTGCGGTTACACGCATAGTCCGGCTTGTTTCTAAATAACTGCAAATTTGCACGGTTGAGATCGAATTTAGTTTTTGGAGTTTACTCCTTAAGAATCGATTTTCATATATAAGGCGCCCGGTATGAGAAAAATATGAGAGGTAAAATCTACTGATGAATGACCTCGTTACGTTTTTGGTGCGCAACTTTCTAATTTGGTTGTGACCAACCGCGCTCAGTACGCCGCCGCCGCTTGTGTGTGACAGGTATACAATCCGCTTTCAATAAGTTTGAAAAACAAGTGCAGATATGCCGTATTGCTCCATTCTTGAGTGCAGGAATGCTAGCCGGACAAAAATCTAGCTAATAGTGGCATTTCCTATCATAGGGAAGTGTTATTTTAAAATTTTATTTTATTACGTTAATTTTGTTTTATGTCCAAATTTTTTTAATTGTACAGTACAAAAATCAATCTTATGTAAGGGCAATATGATCGAATTTTATCTGTAATAATAGTTAAAGAACTTTCTAGAAAATTGCATCAGTTTCGCGCTACTCAACCAGTGCGAGGGTGTAGTCAATAAAGTATCGATATCGATAATCCGATTTTTACGATAGTTTTACTACTTATTTATCAACATTCCTAATGAAATATTTGTGCACATCTGAAATTGACTATTGTGAAAAGTTTAATGTAAAATATTTCGCCGATTAGTTATAATAAATGTATATAAAATGAATAAATATATATTTATATATGTATATTATTTTCATTAATTTGTTAATTTACTCTTTCATATGGTATTAATCTTATTTTCAGTTGGATAAACTCTTTTTGCGTATGTTTAGACAATCGTACTTAAGGAGTAAACTCCAGTCGTGCGTCGGAGCTGACACACACAATGTTTTTTTCTAATATCAATTAACGATTCTAGAATTTCATTTTCAAATGTATGTACGCCTTTGATGAACCTCATTTTATATTGATCAGAATAATACCTGTAATAATATATTATTACAGACACAGTTGTATTGGAGTGATTATTACTAACGTTTAAAAATATAGGTTATGGTCGAAATAATGTAGCCAAATCTCCTAAGGCTTACTTATCAAGTGATCTGTGACGGTAAAAGCTGATTGAGCAGTTAGTTAAATTGCATTACAAATTCTGTTTTAAACGATCGAACAGTCAGGAGCGTCACGACACGAATACCCGAAACCGGCATGTACGAAAATACAGATAAATGTGAAAGAGGTATGTAATACCTCTTACGCTTCTCCTAGAGAGAACAAGCCCTGTACACTCTTCGCCTACCCTGAGAGAGACTCGACGTGTTGATAAGTATGTTTAACTGGCAATCTATATGTACTATTATCAGCAGCAAGAAATATCTCTATTTAAATAATAATATATATCCCCACGCCTTCCCACAAGGGTCCCCGAAGGGGTAGGCAGAGGTGTATAGGTAATACCTACACACCCACTTTCCGCCAGAGGTATATTAGGTGCCAACGTGACAGATGGCGAGTCCATCGCCGTTACTCAAGCACGACTATACATACGCCTTTGAATTTCTTCTCAGACGTATGCAGGTTTCCTCTCGATGTTTTCCTTCACCGTAATGCTCGTGGTGTGACTAATCACTGTACTTAAGTTTAGAATAACTCATTGGTACAGTCGGGATTCGAACTTGCGACCTTTGCGTCGCAGGCAACTGCTCGAACCACTCGGCCACCACGGCTTCAATTTATATATTTATATATATATATATTTATATATATATATATTTATATATATATATATATTTATATATATAGCGGCGAGCGCATTGAAAGTAAGGATATTATCTATCCTTACACTCCTTATACTTATCCTTGCACTCTTTGCAGACTACACATCAAAGCATATTCAGTGCACTTCAATGGCTTCTGTCAAATCCCCCTACCCCTTTTCCCAAATCCCCCTACATAACCCGTAGGTAGGTACGAAGGGTAATGCCTAGAACCCCTTGCCAAATGTCTAATGAATTAAGCTAGGGGTTCAGCGAATGCGAGGGTCGGAGTTAGATGAGCATGCAATTTAAAAACCAGTCTTGGTATATATTAAATCACCTCCCCTAAAGCAAATGACTAAAGTTAAGCGGTGTCTACGGAGTTAACGGCGCGGAAAGTATTTCATTGATGAGATAGGCATATGAGTCAGACAGTTCAGCAATGAAGAGATTTACTATACGGATTGTCGAAACAAACGGGGCTTAGATTGTGCTAGCATGTGTGCTATGTGATCATTTTCTAATACTATAATTATTATATACAATATGCCTTATACAGATAATATACATTATTTGAAATTATTGATTTAAATTATAAAGATTATAGGTAATAAATCTGTATGGTTTTTTGTGTTACAAAACAAAGTTACAAATATCAATTTCATATTTTTTTTTTGAAAAATACTTTTCATTATTTTATTATGTTTGCCATGAACAATTATTTTTTACTTAGTTAAGTTACAAACAGAGTGTTTGTTTGGACATTTACTCAGTATCTTGACAGATGAAACTAACTTGTGTCGATACTAACTATATCTACCCTTCTTATGCATACCCCTTTGGGGACCATTTGTGGGTAGGCGTGAGGAGAAACTAACGTAAAATTACAGAATATTATTTCTCAAAAGCTGCGCGAGGACAGCATAATATTCATAGAAAAAAACTAATAAATTATAGATTGCTTACAGTGATGAAGTTAAACGAGCTCCTATAAGTGCTTATTAGTTCAAACAACCATTATTTCATACATCAAGATTGATCTCTAAGATTTATGTAATATAATGAAAAACAGAGGACACGATTTCAATAATATACACGTTCGTAGCGACATGTTCAATCAACTCAACTTTCGCTAGACTCGTAGGTTTCACTGCCGAGAAATTAATGTCGTTTGACAAGTTATGTCCCGCATATATGATAATTTCAGATTAAGTAAGAGGGTTTTATTACACAATAATCGTCTATGAATTATTTATTTATTCGCCAGAATAAAGGCCTAGATTGGTTTAAGATTTCAATCCGAATCAATTATTGTTTTCTCAACTTAATTAGAATGACGTAACATACTTCGGACAGAAATTTCCATCCGAGAAGATATTCAGACGGGCAATAGGCTCGCTATCTGCTACGCTAGAATCGAATATCTCTACGAAATTTGGGTGTTACGACCCCTCTATGACTACTTCCTTCAGAATCTAACCTAGGGACATCGTGAAGATATGTGACTACGAAATGTATTTGCAACTTTTTATTAATTCGTTTGATTGCACCGAAAGTATGTCATAAGTAGGTATTAATTATAACCTTTTTCAAAAGATAGGTAGTACCCACACACCCAAAGATAAACTTCCACAGTGTATTAGCGACAGTTTAGTTATGAACTGATCATTATTTAACTGCATACCTACATGCGATATAAGACAAGATTTAAGTAAGAGTGGATTCAATTACAAATGCGTATCCCGTACGTCAGCATCCTATTGTGATAAGCAAGTGTGAAGACTAGGGAAGGGACACAAATTGAGGAAGTGGCTACTTTATCTCCTAAGCATCTACGAAGGCTCTCAGCTGCTACAATGATAAACCGCTCAAAGTTTATATTAGGCCGATCGTTTTTTGTTTATAAACGGTGAATACAACATTTATAGATATTTCATCAAAAAAATACTGTTACTTTTATTATAGAACAACCGTTTTCAGTGTCGTGTTGAGAATGGCAGAGTACCGTGAAGGTTGTAATCTGATTTTAGACTTAGGTTTTTAACTACGTTTTTAAATAGGAGCTAAGGTGGCTTAGTCGTTTAAGTACATAGTCCCAAGTCATGATTGCAAGTTCAAGCACCGACAGTCTGTACCAATGAATTCTTCTGAACTTTAGCGCAGTGCTTTGACACACCATAAGTTTTACGGTAAAGGTAAAATCATTGGAAACCTTAACATGTTTGAGAAGAGTTTGAGAAGAAAATCATAAACATATGTATAGTAGTGCCTCAAGAACGGCGAGAGAGGCCATTTATCCTTATGTTAATACTAGTCTATGTTTATCATGTTGAATCCTAAATATATTACCAGCGTGAATTGTCACACTGTTGCCTACCGCTTCGGGTTCCTTTGAGGAGACGGGTGAAGAAATATATATGTACAATTACAGAAAGCATATGACCATCGTTGCAATTTCCCCTCGCGTGATCACATCGCCGACCGGATGCTTTCAATAGATATTCCACAACGATTGGAAAAATTAAGCGATCTCGGAACGAATTCATGGCATAGTTCATTTCGTTCATTACGTCATAAAAAGGAAGTCGGTCACTAAACGGAGACTCTATGAAGTTTGACACGAAAGTCGATCTGCACGGCATTTTACGCAACGTTCGCCGCGATACAAGAAAGTTGTTAAAGGTTCTGTATAGGTAAGTTACCTACATATTATGTAAGGGTGGTTATTTATTATTGTCTTGTCTTACCGTAATGCCTTAAATATTTGTTCCACCTTAAAACTCCTGTTCATGATTATACATTTATATTTCGATTTAATAAATAATTTATTCGATATTTATTATTCGTTATGCTATCTTAATTGTTGAAAAGAATTACAAATGAAAGGATCTGTACATAATCAATAAAGTTTAATTATAAATTTAATCAACTTTTAAGGCCCATAAAGTGGGTGTGTGGATACTACCTATACCTGCCTACCCCTTCGGGGACCCTTCGGGGACCCTTGGGGGAAGGCGTGAAGATATAGATATATTTAAGGCCCATGTGCAGCATAGAAAGTAAAAATATACCTAACCAAAAGTTGTGTCTGGTTTACCTACCTATAAAATTTATTTTCAACATTTTTACCTACTTATTGTATGACATCAAACAGTTAAAATTAGGGAGCAATTTTGAAATGCACTAGCTTAGCTTACATTCTCAAATTTGTGTTAAATTTTATTGTTGTTATACAACAAGATGAATACGTAACGCACTGCGGCAATTTTCTGTGATTTTATTGCTTTACTGAGGAGTAAGTACACTTCTCGAAGGACGAGGTCACAGGAAAACTGTGTACTTATTTGTGATCACTATAACTCGTTCAGAAACAAATGTATACAAATATTCAATAACATTGCGAGAAATAAACCAATATCAGTTTACAACTATAATTCCGATTTTATTGAAAATGGTGGCTACTAAGAATCATTTTATTATTATTGAATAGTTAGTGTATTGATATGATCAAAGTGGCTGCAAAAAATTCGCCATTTGCCACATTAGGACCAAAATGTATCTTCAGCGGACAGACGGTGTGTATACATCCCACCTTACACCATACTTCTGAGTGTGGATTTTTTTTATGAATCTGTGGCAAATACATCTTAATATATATATTTCTTGTGTGCGTGAGTATGTGACTGAACTCCTAAACGGCTGGACCGATTTTAATGAAATTTTCTGTGTGTCTTCAGATGGATTTGAGAATGGTTTAGATTCACAATTGGACCCGATAGGTGGCGCCACCATCTTTTTTTTTCCACCCGAGCGAAGCTGGGCGGGACCACTAGTATATATGTATAAATAAATAAACATATACGTTACTATAGGTTAAATACGGCTAGCCAAGAACTTGACACCGCCAGTCTATAAACTGTCAATCTTGGATCATCGGACACAATCTTTGGTTTCAACAGTATCATTCGAATCTCATAACAAAACGGCTTTAAGTCAAAGTCTTACATATGTATCATATTACATTGTTTTTTTATTTGTTTGCTGGCGAAGGTTTGTAGTGTCATAATAACTACCCATTTTTCACTTAATAATATAATATATCCTCACGCCTTCCCACAAGGGTCCCCGAAGGGGTAGGCAGAGGTGTATAGTAATACAGTGTAATACCCACACTTAAGGTTTATTATGGCTGTCTACATACATAGGTGCTAAATTGACCAATGGCGAGAATGTCAGGTGCGACCTTACATGTTTCTTAGAGCATTTTCAAACGCATACAAGTTTACTCGCGGAGTTTTCGTGAAGAAGACGTGAAAATCTTTGTACTTAAGATCGAAAAAAATTGTATCTCGACCGGGGTTTGAATTTGCATCCGTAAACTTGCAAGCTACTACTTAATCCACACAGTTCGGCTCAGTACTAACGAGTAAAATGTCTTATGCTCGTAGAACTATATGTAAACTATGTAATGTGACGTAATCATTTAAATCATTATCATCTTAATGTGTCCAGCGAATAACAACAGTATAATGGTTGTCATCAAGGCGAGCAACTTCTGTATATATAATGCGCATTGCGCACATACCACGTGATAGGTTCCCAAATCATCACAATTGTGAACAAAATTATAATAATACACGACCGGTCCTCAAGGTTTGCCTAATTACCATTAAACGGTTATTCAATGAAAAATAAGTCCTTTGGTTACTGCTGTGAGAACTTCCTACGCACATGGGCATCTTGAGACCAACTGTCTGTGATCGATGGGCATTTTTGTTCTGACGACTCTTGAAGGTCTAAGTCAATTGACTGTAAGCCACGTAATGATATTGTATTTAATAAAACTTGGCGTGTGGGATGAATTGAGAGTTGAAGGAACACATGGTACTTCCTAATCGCGGTAAATTTCAAATTTAAATAAAGAACTACGTATAAAGAATATTTGAAACGTTTATGTCCAGAATTAATTTATAAAGAAGTTAATTAGGACACATTAATACTTTTAGGTATAATCATGAAGTTATTATAAGCAAATAGACTAATCTTATTCAACGCTAAGTCTACTGTGATATACATTAGGGATGACCAAATCGGGGCTAATATTTACTATAATAACAGATACTTTAGAGCAAGTCTAAAATGTTTGGAAAAATTCTCTGTCGAACTAAATAGTTTACCTGAAGTTGTGACAGAATGTCAACAGAAACCATATTATGCTAATCGGTAGGCATTCCAAACAGCTGATGGATCACAAACACTGGCACCAACTGTATCACCGCGTATAAGGAGGTTCGACGCAATGCACTCAAACTTTTTACACCAAAAGTTAAGGATGCGATATGAACCTTATTATTCAATTTAAAAATAATAATAATTATAGTTTTTTTAAGAGAGTATCTGTTCGCTGCCGAAGTGCGTCAGGTCGGAAGCGGTGGAACACACTGGCGCAGCGCCGCGTGCCGCTCGCCATTGACTCAGAGAAAAGTAGGGGCGTCACACACAATGTAGTGATTGTATGTAATTTTCCGCTTGTTGTTAACAATTAAGATTCAAATCGTGCTATACATTTATACACGATTTTTCATTGTTATTAAATATTGTCCAGTGAAAGTAAATCAACACCTGTCAATTGACTTGCCATCTTACTTATATATTCTTGCATAAAATGCACATTAATCTTATTCATTGCATTTTTCATGATAAAGAGATATTTGAGAAGGCGTAAGTGACAGCCTTGGTGCTACAATTGTTCAGAGGCGGCTGTTCGACACGTAAATGATATCTTTATTAAGTGAAGTCGATGATAATTGTATGATGAGTTTAACTTAAACATTCTACGGCTTGCGGTATTGTAAAAAGTTTCGAGCGTTTTAACTATATTATAATTTAAAAACTCCCCCTTATATGCACTATTTTCCGTACGTTTGGAAACCTGAAACCTGGATACGTTTACGAAGAAGTTCAAAGACGTGTGGTCGTGCTTAAGAAGCGGCCTCGGACTCGTCATCTATATTATACGTAAATATACCTAAATACATAATACTTCCCATCAGAAAAATCGAAACACCTTGCAAGTTTATGTTTTGTATTTGTAATTTAATTGTGAGTTAATCCTAAATACATACATATAATGACGGCTCTTTCCCGTAGGGGTAGGCAGAGACTTTCCCTTGCTACGATCCTTACATACTTGTTTCGCTCCGTCCACTTTCATTATTCCCTTCGTTATGCTATATATTATTTCATTGTGCTCTTCGGTTTAGGGTACTCTTGACCCCGCTTTTTTTCAAGACGTCCCTGATTTGGTCTCAAAACGTCCAAGGTCTACCCCCTTCCAATACTTTCATTCAAACTCGCCTTATACACTTTTTACGTCAATCGTTCTTAATTAATCCTAAATATACACATTTTTCTGATGAGAAGTACATTTTCGACGCAAATAGGGTTGATACCCTTCAGGGACTCCTGTAGCTGGTGGCAACCCTAGCAATAGAGACAATAGAGAGTATCATCCGCCGCTGCGTCGACTGATACGCTACTGCAACTGCATCCGCAGCCAGTATTGAAACGTTGTTAATGACTCAGACGCGGTGACAGCTCTGCGAACGAACCAAATACGTAAATGATAATCTCTATCTCTATTTCTGACCATTCATATCAATGTACTAATTAAGGCAACAATATTTATCCCGCCTGATGGTGAGCGGATACCTATCATTCACACGTTCCCCTATAAATAATAAGGAACTTCGTTCCAATACCTTGAGACAATCCCACACATATTGACCTAGTAAACTTCGCAAAACTTGTGCTGTTGAAAGTAAATAATTATATAAATATAAGTTAGTTATGAACATAAATACATAGGACTGCTAAGACAAACGCATAAATATATATACGGCATATTCAAACATTCGCCCTCAGTGGGAATCACACTCCCAACTTCAAGCTACTAGACTCTGAGCACTAGACCAGACGACCGTCTTTGTATAAACGCCATAGCTTCGTTAGCGGTATGAGGGACGAAAAATTATAGCTTTCTATTAAGATAACTGGTACCTTCTCTCTGGTATTGTTGTGTTGATGGAACCAAGTCCATCAACACAACAATACCAGAGAGAAGGGTTATTTAGCTGCTACTAGTAGGTAGAAATAAGTAGGACTAATGCAATCGAGAGGCTTCATCGGTAAATATACACTAGCTCTCAGTTCATTGAAATCAAGTACATACATATATACGTTAAATATGATGTCCATCGTTAAATTTATATCTCTAACATTCAATTTCAAACATTTTAAAGATCTAAGCATTAAAGTGTCTCCAGAAAAATCTAGTGCCCATCGTCCGTAGTTCCTTTCGTCAGCCTTATTTACAGTTGCATTCGCGTTGTCAGGGATGCAAAAAGAGCTTGTGGAACATAAAGTTATAAGAGTTTTAGGAACGAGATTTAGAAAGATAACGTTTAACTCGTACTGGCGTTCTCGACCGACAACCTGATTAGATTGTCAAAATCTTTACGAACGCGAGCGAAGCCACGGGATAAGTACTGTAGTCTACCTTTTCTAATCTATAAGCAATGAAGCGTAGGAATATATATATAGGTGCAGTGTATCGTTCACGAAAGTTCAATAACGTTGGTCTGCGAGACAAGTCCGCCTTTTAAGGCTGTGAACATGCGCCGTCACTTTTTAATTGACTATAGAAATCCTCGGGCGATACAAACACGGTTTTATTAAGGCAGAGGAGCGTATGGTCTGTTTCGTTGATCTGTAGTGGCGAGTTCGATTCCCGCAGAAATATTCTTCTAGTCATCAGTATGTGTTGGTCTGTTATATTAGGTTTAGTAGAACTGTAACGATCCAGTGGTATCCAGTGCGCCCCGATTGCCCCATAGTATTACTATATGTACGTCTGTGATGTTTATATGTATGTAGCTATTTCTATGTAATTGTTTGAATTTACCAAACAGGAATCTCCGCAGTAGTACGCATAAACAAAGCGGTTAAATAATGAAACGAATACTCTTTTAGGGTGAGGAAACACGCCATGTTAGTAGCCAGACAGTGGTGACTGTCGTATTTAATATTCAGGGCAAGCGTCAGTGGTGTTTATCGGAACGGTGTGTAAGCCGCCTAACTTCCCTATTAGTCCTCGTGAGTCACACACGAAGTAAACGCGAGGAATCAATGCCGTCGCCCTCATAACGAAGGACAGCTTTGAACAATGCGCTGTTGCCTTACAATATAGTACCTGCATATGCTTGGTACAAACTCATTCGTTATCAAAATAGCGGAATTGATTACGAATGAGCGCTCTGGTCACTTGGACAGAGCTCCAGGAGCTAAGTTTAAAGTCGCGGGTTCGATTCCCTGGAGGCTGATACCCACGCATGTGATGAGTTCTAATATCTTTACCTCAGTCTAGAATATCTCATGGACTCCATAATAATTTGTTTGGATGCATTTAGTTTGCGAGCAGGCCAATTAATATAAGACAAATATCTGTAAATTATACAGATAATAATTATTTATATATAAACCTCATAAAACACTCTAAATTAACAAGCCGCCGTTTAAAGAGCCCGATTAATATAGATATAGCGAAAGTGTAAGTTATGTGAGCCTGGAGGTCGGACACTACACTCCGCGTGTCCTTGTGGGAATCAGCATAATCTATCTAATTATGCACTAGTTTCTTTAGGCCGTCGACACTATAAAATCGTTTTTTTAGCTTATTATCTCACTAACGAAAATATATTTCATCTTTTGACAGAAAAATAAAATGTATTATTGTTAGTTTCTGTGGCTGATTAATTAAAATTCTCTCGTCCTGATACCACTTAAAGCGGAATCAAAATTGATGACACTGAGCCTCAAGTTATTTTTAAATATGACATCAATACGACGATGAAATAAGACTTACGAGTATATGCTTGCATTTCAAAATACGCTTTTAGGAAACTTGCACTTGCAGTTTATGCATACCATCTTGGAGAAGCAAAAAATGACCATCATGCCTTCTTAAAGCGGACCCGAATAAACTATTTTTTTCGCCGTGGATATATTTAGGTGTCAACGTGGTAAATGGCGAGTCCATTATCGTTTCTCAAAACGACTATACGGCTGTGAATTTCTTAATAAGCGTATGCAGTAAGCTGCAGCTCTTGAAGCTCTTGGTATAGTTCATTCCTGTACTAAGGATCAGTAAAACTCATCGATATAGTAGGAGGTTTGAAATGACAAATTATGCATTGCAGTTTGCATGCATGCAATAACATTGCAGTTTTAAACCTTAGCGTTTTAGCTCAGCTCCAGCGCACGCAAGTTCCTGTCACCGACAAACATTACGAAACGCAGTGAAGACAAAAACGTTTGTACCAAATTAGAATTTGGTTTTGGTGAGCGCGCGTCCGCTATTTTGGAGACATCAATCGACCCCAGTGTTCTCAAACTGACAAACCCGTGTCACTCACAAAAAGGTGAACATATATATATATATATATATATATATATTCTAATTTCCTTTGAAATGTCTTTACACCTATCACCAGTCAAGAATAGTTAACTGGGCGTTATGAACATTAAAATTTAGTTGCCCGTTCGGTATTCGCATTTCTCTCATCAGAATACACACCGGAGTCAGCAGTTATCTACCTCGGTTTCTTTTCCAAATAACAACACGGTTCGCCACAGAACCTCTTTCTATTCGCGGAATAATGTTTCATTCATTTATGACCATTTGACGTAAATGTGATGTCTGTGGTTTGTATTACGCACAATTAAAGCACAATTAATGACTTTGTGCTTTCGTAGAGACAAAAGGAATCACTTAACCTGATAATTAATCACTGTTCATCAGAAAGTCCGTGATTAGAATAAGAGACCAAACATCGGAATGGGAATCACATTGGAATCTAAGTTCAGTGTAATCCTTTGAAGAAAATGTTGATTTCGTAAAATTGCTGGCCATTTAACTTGAACTGCATCTCGTCAATGCATAGTTTCAATGGCTCACAAGGTTGGTAATCGTTTATCTAGCGAAAGCGATTACTAAGCATACGTCTCCCATCTTTCACAAAGATCAGTCAGTTAAACATACAAGAAGGTACTGATATAAACAAAATACGCGTCTTAAAGTACCTATCTATATAGTAAATGCTATCGTCAACCCCAGGTACATTACAATAGCTAAAGCGATTAAAGTAATCCCACGTATCTAATGATACGCATTTCACTCCGAAGAGATTGATAGTGAGTGTGACTTGGGCCGGGGGAGTGAAGTCAATTAAACCGGCCGAGGGCTTAATTGTGCCCATTTTAGCTCGATTGCGCCAGACAGGACGGAGAGCCGAACTGGCCCAATTGCAATAATGTTCTTTCGCTTCAAATATTCAGATAAAGTCATCAACATTGTTGATGAAGAATGAGAACCAGAGTAAGCCTTAAAAATAATTAATCAATAACTAAACTAAATAATTAAACAATATATTTGTGTAATAATGAAAATATTTAGTACCGTTACCATCTACTGATATTTAAAAGATTGTTCCGAAAATCAATTAATTCCAGATTAAAGTGTCTTTCTAAGCTCATGGCTATTTAAATATAAAAAGTCACTTCTATAAACAACATTTCTTGCGATGCAGCGCGCAACCACTGCGTTTGGCTCTTTTAAAAGAACAAAGAGTCCCTTAAAAATGTGAAGCTGCTTGTCTCTAATCTTCGTGGCTAAAGGAATCGTAAGAGCAAGTATGCTGAGGAGCGTGAAACTCAAGTAATCGATTGTAGCCGGATGGGTGCGCGGGCGTCACGGTATACGCCCTTCGCCGGGTCGCTGCAGCTAATGACACGTTTACAAAACCGTGACAGCTACATTGACGATACCATAATATTCACTACATTGTTTTACAACAAAAAACGTTGTACACTTCTTATCTTGGAATCATCTTCAACTTAGTCGCAGTGAAGGTACAATTTCATTTTTGTTTTAAAGGTATGTACCCACCTCTCATTGCATGTTGCGCATTTTAATTATTAATTGTTAAGGCTCTAACTGTTACCTGTTAACTAAAGGTAAAATTGAAGTCTGCGAGTGAGGTAAAAATAGGGTTACTAGTCAGGGAATATTGTCGCAAAATGTTAATTTCGATAAATATGTTCATAAGTTTAAAAAAGATTATTAACTAAATTCCATGCCCAAAATAAGGGCAATTAACTCCAAATTAAGACCCTATTAGATATATCTATAAAATGTTTAAACCTAGTGTCGAGCAATACCAGCAGAATCACTAACTATATGTAGTAAATAATCCTCAAAATAAATTGTTCAACATATTCTATGTATTCTCAAATGGCTACCGCCATCTCTACATCTGTATTGGAAACTATTACTCAGCGCCATCTAGTGTCGAGTGGAAGACAACTATATTGTTTTCTTTGTATTGCACTAGATGGCGCTAATAAGAAAGAAAACTATGTGTATATTTATTATTTGCCATATTTTTTGGTACGTATAGATATAAAATAAATAACTGTTGTTTGTTTAGTAAATATCCGCTTACCTTGAGCCGGTACTGCTCGCAGTGACACAGCGTCTTCATCAATTTCATCTTCGACTTCTTCTTCGGTGATGGAGGGCGGAGCAGCCCAGCAGCGGAGCCTGACACCAGGATTTCCCACATGCCCCCCACTGTCTAGCCTCACTCTGGGCAAACTCCGCGATGAATACTCTCCATTGTTATTATTTGCCTGTCAAATATAAAAATAATCAAATTAATAATTGCAAAATTGCATGGGAAACAACGAACGACACATCAAGCGAAATAAAACAAAACGTTTGTTGACATTTAGCACAATCAAAAACCGACAAGATTAAATAAATAGCAATGAGCCCCATGACATGATTCATGCTTTCACTTTTAATTGAAAAGGCTGCGATGGTGAGTTTGTTGTATTACAAAAAATATTTGAAAAGTCGATAGGCCGGTTGCGTGGGAACTTGACTAGGTGCATTGCTATTTAGATTGTAGCGATCACGGCAAGGCCTTATACGGACCATTCAATGTTCCATATCTTCTTACATAGCGCAGTGAGAGACGGGGACGGTAAGAGGAACGATACGATAGGTATTGACCAATCTGCTATCAAGAACTTCATAGAAATACTACACGTTCACTTATATTAAATACCAACAATTTTTATAGGCATTAAATACTGGTATTAAACAAAAACTTTTTTTAGAGGAATGTATAAAATATTATTGTATTTTGTTTATTTAGTCATAGTCGGATACTAGGGCTACCAACTCATAATCATAATGAATTGCAAATTTTACTTGTGACAAAAAATATATTTTTTTATATGACATAAAACATATATACCTATAGCCTTACTTAAAAAATTAAGCCGTGGTGGCCGAGTGGTTTGAGCAGTTGCCTGCAACACAAAGATTGCAAGTTCGAATCCCGACTGTACCAATGAGTTTTCTTCTTGACTCCTCCACGCACCTTCCAGGTTAGTCAGTACGAACGTTATTTCAATGACAATATTCCTAATGAAAGCTATTACCAAGCTTAATAGGAACACAGTTACAGCCATGACACGATGCAAAAGTATCACATAAGTGCACAATGCTGACATAACAGTACAAGGGAAGGAATCCGGGGAATGATAGGCGATGTGAACGGCAGAAATTGTTGGCGCGTGACGCTGGGGAGTTAATTTGTCACCTGATAGGCATTGCAACAGGTGATTGCAACTGGTATTCGTTCTCATGTTCTCTCATTGGTTAAGGGAAATCATATTAATGTGGCTCGTCAAAATAAAATATGCGTTTTGTTAATATAGATAGTGCCATCCACGAAGACGCGCCCCACCAGTCTCTAGTCGAGAGGGTCGCGGGATGCGGCTTGACCTGAGTTTATTAATTATAGTGTGTGTGTGCACTCATAGGTTATCAGTGTGTAGGTACCGATAATACTCAAACATTAGTGGAAGGTTGCACACTTACACTAAAAATAATAATATAATATAATATATCCTCATTATCCTCACGCCTTCCCACAAGGGTAGGCAGTAGGCAGTAGTAGGCAGAGGTGTATAGGTAATACCCACACACCCACTTTGCCACCACGGCTCTATAAACTATAAGGTCTTATAGTGGGGCGCGTCTTCGTGGATTGTATAATGGCTATTCGAATGTATTTGCATTTTACACCATCTAGTCAAACAGTACTGGAAGTGCCAGTCTAGTTGAGCCTACCATGAAGAGGTTATGCTCGCTTGCCAGCTTAATGGCGTATGATGTATTGTAAAGAGAGCTCTAGGCACTCCACACGACCGGGCTCGAACCTGCAATCTTAACTTTACCACTAACCTACTCAAACCACTCGGCCAACACGTAGAAGACAAGATTATAAAAGTGAATTTCTCAACTGCGTCGAAATGACATGCCGCAAGAAATTGTGTAAGTACCTACTTAACCCCTACTTTATGTTTTAAGACATATTCAACATTGCCACACAGTGGGCACCATTAAAGCGATAATTTTATGTGATTAAAATAAATTTAATGTCGATAATACACAACTAGTAGAGTTTTAAAATAACTTAACATTACTACGTACATTACCGCTTACTAGACACATAGTACATTAAAACATCCAATACATAAGTCTAAGGATGTACTGTCATATATGGTTGCACAGCTCCCATTGTTATAAGCTTTGCTTAGTTTATGACACACACCCACTCTGCGCCAGGTATAAATTCTAGGTGCCAACGTGGCGGATGGCGAGTCCATCGCCGTTACACATGCACGACAACACATACGCCTTTGAATTTCTTCTCAAACGCATGCAGGTTTCCTCTCAATGTTTTCCTTCACCGTAAAGCTCGCGGTGTGACTAATCACTGTACATACGTTTAGAAAAACTCATTGGTACAGTCGGGATTCGAACTTGCAAGTTGTTGCTACTCGAACCACTCGGCACAACGGCTTATTATTATTATTATATTATGTCTAAGTAAATTTGTGTGGAGATTCCCAAGGTAGTAGTTTAGTGAGTATATTTAGAGATAAAATTATAGGTTTTTTATTCTTTGCATCACCTGAAACTACACCTCAAAGATTGATACAGATAGTGCCATCCACGAAGACGCGCCCCACCAATTTCCAGTTAAAAAGGGTCGCGGGTTGTGGTGAGTATGACACGGGTATGTTAACTGTGGTGTTCGTGTGCACTCATAGGTAGTCAGTGTGTACCGATAATACTCAAACATTCGTGTTACTCACTATAAACTATAAGAAAAAATAGTGGGGCGCGCCTTCGTGGATGGCACTAACTATAGACATCAGATTTTTTCTTGCTACATGTTTGTAACAATGATAATCACGTGTAGTATAAAATTGTATTAATGAGTAATTAATCTCTAGAGTTAAATCATGAGTGCGTTAATGTCAAAGCTGAACAGAAGGTAACACAAAGCATTTTAACACACATCGTGTCTTATTCATTATGTGAAGGAAATGCTCCATTAAAACAATTAAAATCAATTATTACTTGATGTACCATTATAACTTGTATGCCGGTTGATATATCACATATACATATCATATGTACATATGTATGTATGTATAACGAAACCTTGACAGACAAGTAGAACTGAAAGTGAGCATGAGATGTTTTTCACGAAAGTTTCTTATATGCTTCAAGTGAGCAATTATAAAAATATTTTTATTTTAAACTTAATTCTTGGCGGCAAAAATAAGTAGTCAGAGAGAGTAGAGCGTCAGCTCTCTATGGCCTTACAAACCTCTTTCGCTACTACTACATTCAAGTTGTATGTACATCAAAATTGTATGCGAGCAAAGAAAGCCACGGGTCACATTTAAAATAAAAATATTAAAAACTAGCTTTTGCCCGCGGCTTCGCCCGCGTGGAGTTCGAATAAGTAGCTTATGTATTTTTCGGGATTAAAATGTAGCATATTTCCATTTCATTTATAAGCTATCACCATTTCAACTTTCAGCCAAATCAGTTAGCCGATTTTCCGTGAAAGAACCGCAAGCATCCAAACATACAAACTTACGCCTTTATAATCTTAGTAAGATTATATCCTTATTTTTTATGTATTTTTTTTATACATACAGTACGTAGTTATGGTAGTTTAAAAGCATGCATTTAAGCAATAGTTCACGAGGTGCAGAACACGACGAGTATGGCCCAATTACGTGGAAGCTTCCTTGTTTCCAAACACAAAGCTAAATTTAGATACACATTCGTCACACGGAACACTAAACGACACGTTTTATTTAAAATCGTACTCATGCCTGTTGCATCTGACGGATACTGCAATAGACATGTGTTCCCAACTTTATACAATAATAATAATACTAGGGAATACTTCCACGCAAACTAACCTAATTCAAAACTAAGCTAAGCTTGGGCTTTAGTAATTGGACAATGATAAAAAGACGTCATATACTAATTAAAAATGTACCTAAGCAGGAATCGAATCCAAAGTCTCGAGTTTCGTAGATAAGATAGGTAACTACTAGACCAGATGGCCGTTAGAACATGACTTGTAAAGCAGCCACTATATGCGGCCAGTGCACCTCGTAGTCACTTCTATTATTAGGTCAGAGAAAGCATGAAATTAGAAACGAGGCCCTTTGAAATGACAGCGGATCACGGCGGGCTCGAGTTTGACGAGTTTGAATAGCTTAAGTAAAGAGTAATAAGTATACTACTACTATACCAGACTTGTTATCTTTTTACGAAATACAGTAAAATACAGACATACATATACATATTAGCCGTGGTGGCCATGCGGTTTGAGTAGTTGCCTGCGAAACAAAGATCGCAAGTTTGAATCCTGCCTGTACCATTGAGTTTTTCTGAACCCAAGAACTTAAGTACAGTGATTAGTCACACCACGAGCTTTACGGTGAAAGAAAACATCGAGAGGAAACCTGCATACGTCTGAGAAGCAATTCAAAGGCGTATGTATAGTCATGCTTGAGTAACGTCGATGGACGAGTCCATCTGTCACGTTGGCACCTAAAATATCTCTCTGGCGGAAAGTGGGAGTGTGGGTACTACCCATACACCTCTGCCTACCCCTTCGGGGACCCTTAAGGGAAGGCGTGAGGATATATTATTATTTATATCATCATGGCGAGTTGGCAGATAGAGTAGAGCGTCAGTTCTCTCTAGACTTACACACCTCATTCGCTTCATCTACCTTTATCAGTCTTTCATAAGTGAACGCTGGTTTCGAGTAGTTTCATGTATAGAAATACATATATAAATTTAGAATATATTTCTGCTATTTTTTATCTTCTTTAATTCCAGGTACGAACCCGAGGTTACTTATTTATGGTAAAGGAAATCACTCTGAGAAAGCATGTATACTTAATACAAAGACGTATGAAAATTCCTGTCTGAAGGAACATGACAGAAGTGTCATTTGTCACGTTGACATTTAGGTATATACGTCCTCGGTGAAAGTTAGGTTTCATGCTAACACTACCATTAACACAAAATGTGTCCTAGTTATAAGCTAGTGTCCTAGTTATAAGCTAGTCTTCTAGTTATAAGCTAGATCTAATTTAAATTTAATTCGACTATTTCCATATATTAATTAATTTAAATATTAAAAAGCGAAACGTCGCGTATATTTTATGTATATAATACGTATTCTAAGCGTAATGTAGAAATTTTACAATAAATAAACGTTATGTCAGTTATAACATTGAAATAATTAATTGACGATGTTTTGTAATCATGTTATTTGTTTTAATTAACATCTGTTTTATTAGCGCCACTGAAGAACGATAATTTCCTGCTTTTATTCTGTGAAAAGTCTCTTTATGAGCCAATTCGCTAATGATTTTACAATCTTAAATTGCATACAGTAACCTAACAGAGGATCGTCGTGCTGTATCTAGTTACAATTAACCTCAGCTGCGTCCCGGTGGCCTTTTATAGAATATTGATAGCTTTATTTACTCAAATACAGATATGTGAACTTCAATGTTGATTATAGGATAGATAAGGAGTTTAAACATGTGCTATCATCAGTCGATTACATGCTAGACGTCAGTATCGAGCGAATAAGCAAGACTAACGAGTCGATTGTCCTGACCGCTCTAATTCGGCTACTTCCAGATACTTAATATCTGGATATCACATTGTGAACTCTTAATCTGAGATTTCAAGGAAGCTCGTTGCAACCTTTAGCCTCGGCATTGCCTTGACCGAGTGTGAGAAGAACATCAGTTGTATGTGTTGTACAAGGATGTATTTCCTCGGTTAATTCATTCAACCATTATCTATGTTGAACTTTCTTAACAATTTGATATTTCATAATCAGATGACCAATAGTGTTCTCGGATCGAGTTTAGTTCTTACAGTTAGTAACAGATTTTTCTCAGGGAGTAGTTGGATTGACAGAAAGTAGTTCCTTACAGTGCTAGCCAATGCTCTTTACAGTAAAGGATTTTTAATAAATGTGATCTAGTATAACGGACAACGGTAACCGCTTACTCGCTGGTCTTATACAGAAAAGTCATAGAGCTACAAGTTGTTAATCAAATTGACGACAAAAAATTGCAACTACACTTCAAAGCCAATTATATTATTAGACTTATTAGATAATTGATTTTTACGAAATATTCGTCGTTAAAGCATTTATTATAATGAGCCATCGCTGGTTTTATAACGATATATCGTCAAGTGAGCTCGTAAAATGGTAATGACAGGTGAAGTAGTATCGATTACTATCGGCTTTTTACTTTGCATGTTTTATGGTCATGACTACCTTATAGAGTTGCTACAGATTTGACAATGGTCGCCTATTGTATTAACCGAAAAGATCCTATCAATGCAATAAGTATGTATGTATTTACAGAACTACAATATATTAAAGTATGATAATCTATTTAGGCTTCAAAACAAATATACAACATTATTTAGGGAATCTCCGGACCTATCGTCAAATTTTTTGAGTAAATCTCATTTTGATCACGAATTTTTATTTCTGTTTTTTATTGAGAGATAACATCGTAATATATCGTAATGACCACTTGAAAGGTCATTAGAGAGCAATGGTATGTCGTTCAACATTGGGACGACTCGCCACGGTCCGTCGCGCAAGTGGCATCAAAATATGGCCATTACATCACCCGATCTGATTCTATTTAAATCGAGGCATGAATAAAAAGCTTTATTTTCAAAACCACGTGGCACGTGCATAGCCATAGTGCGAGAGGGAGAGGTGTGTAGACGTCATATACATCTGTCCCAAGATTATTGAATTTTGATTGATGACACACCATAGTAATTAGGATGAGTTTCGTTCTGCGAAATGATATGTACGGATGTTAAGCGTAATTCAGATTGCTGACGAGACAAACACTAACCACAAAAGCGCTACTTTTTATGTTATTGAATAGGGGAGTCACACAAAGAGCCTTACCTTAGTGTCCACGTAAAATCCAGGGAACGACTGGCCGGCGGCGTGTAAAAATACAAATACATATCAATATAGATAATCATATACTTCTTAAGTATGTACCGACATACATACATGTAAATTACAGATACCCTGAGGATGTCTGCTAAGCTAAAAGCCATGGGTTAGATCCTCCTGAGAGCAGATATTTGTCGCAGTTGTAGGCTGTTGTGAATTTATTCTCATGATAACAAAATGACAACATTATTAATTCACTCCGAAACATGCCTGTATACGTTTTGTTAGAAACTATTGATAACAAAAAGTACCTAATTAGATTCTAGATGTATAATAATTACAGTCATGCATAAACATGATCGTTACAGCAGATTTTGTAAGCGTAAATAAGGCCAAAAACGGTCAACATATGTTTTTCTTTTTAATTTGCTTCCTTCCATTGAACCCTGCCATATATTTCAGCTGCTGTCCCATTTTCTGAGACATCCCTAAAATCGTAGTCTAGTCGCCATAGTGCAAGCTAAGGCGTATAAAAACCCCCTCGTTAGTAACGACATTCATATGTTTTCTGTTCCCATATTGAAACAATAGAAGTCGGTTAACTAACGTGTTGCTTGACCGTTACATAACGATCAATCTCAGCGTAATAATCACATGTATGATGACAATCCGTCAAGTAATAGCGAAGTCTAAAAACCCGTTATCTGTGATCTTCGTGAGAAGCGGAACATGCTCACTTCGTGTTTCCGTTCTCATTGTTCGAAGACATCCTGCTTCTGATTAACAACCACGTAGGATGGACTGAGACAACCATGTCATTTAGACATAAATAATGGCCCAATCACTTGAACCCTATACCTACGAGTACTAATAATTCATTTATTATTCCAACGACACGTATTCCATCTGAAAATATACTTGCAGCAAAAAGAGGGTCTTGTTGACACCACTGTCGACTCCTTTGAAATCCTTGGAAGGCGTGATGATTCTTTGGAAAACGATTCTATATACTTATATATGTATCTATTATATAATTTTATTCGAGGGAGAGAAAGTAAGTACCAGCAATTACTTAAAAAAAAACAATATAACTACAAAATATAGTTAGATAAACTATTCGGTCGGCTTATTAATTTTAGTGAATGATACATCCTCACGCCTTCCCACTGTAAAAGTAGTACGCCCACACCCACTTTCCACCAGAGATATATTTTAGGTGCCAGGCTGATGGCGAGCACGACTATACATACGCCTTCTTAAATATCTTCTCAAACGTTTCCTCGCGATGTTTTCCTACAAGTCAGCTCAAGGTGTGAATAATATCATAAAGGTGAGGTTTGTTTGTACGGATATAAATAATTCCAACTACTGAACCGATTTTTTTTTGCATTATATCGCCAATTTATTGAGCTATGTAACATCTGCATGCTACTACCCAAGGGAGAGGATAATCAAATTTTATGCGGGACACAGTGTCTAGTTCGCTTTGTCTTCTATGAGTCCAGCAAAATACAACTCAATGTACCGTAAAGCTAATTAAAATAAATTATATATATAAATAAGATAAATAAATAAAATCGTAGACCGATCCTTCTAGAGCTTTTCTCATGCATCGCCCGCTTAATTTTGATTTATTCAAAGCCAGCGCATTCGCCTACGCATCGCGATTGTTTATTTGCACTCGGCGCAGTGGCGTCTCTAATCATTTTCTCCTATTTCAGACAAAAGCAGATGCCTTCACGTTTGTGTACATTTAAGTTTCAAGAATATCTTTGAGGTGTGTTTGAAACTAGCCAATCACAAACTAGTGTAATAACTGAGCCATCAATAATAACGTACAGGGAAGACAGTAAATTCTTAGACTTCGCGTAGACTTCAATAGCAAATTATATTGCACATCAATACTTGAGTGCATTTGAGGATGTCAATTGCGCGTACAAAGACTCTACCGTTCGTGACTGAAGCAGTTATGTAATAAAGCTTAAACGCATTATTGACTTCAATGTGCACACCCGGTTAAATGAAATGACGACGATCTCTCGCTTGAAAAATGTCACTTAAGTGCAGTCTTACCTTCCGTTATTTGTGGAGCACGAGTTGCAATTTAACCAACGTTTACTGTTATGACAAGCTATACTGATGTAGCCTGTACTAATATCATAAATGCGAAAGTAACTCTGCTTGTTTGCTCATTAGCTTTCCACGACTAAACGTCTGAGAAATTTTGTGAAGAAATATTATGCTACCTTTAATTTTTTTTATCTTATCACATTGGCACCTAAAATATATATCTGCCGGATGGCCGCCAGTGGGTGTGTGGGTACTACCTTCCTATACACCTCTGCCAACCCCTTGGGGGAAAGGCGTGAGGATATAAATATATATATATATATATATATATATATATATTATCTTATTTTATCGTTTGTATAGGGAATTCATAATTTCGCAATCTAGGAATCTGAAAATTCGTATCTAGTCTTCAATTTAGTAGTAAATAATTCGAATCTTTATTTCACTTCATGCAGGCTTTTGAGCTTTAAAAAAAAAAGAAATATATATCTTAACATAATTTTCGACCAATATTTGTAAGTTGTTTTAAATGGACAAAATCGGGGGTAACATTCAGAAAAAACCTAATCCTGTACGGCCATAATTACAATAATGATGATAATCAAAAGTGCGTTGGGCATTGCAAGAACGCTCAGTACAAATCTGCTTTCTCTCAATCCGTAATGGGTCTGCCTCAGTTTATATACTGTAATCGGAGATAATAAGCGAAGCCCCAAAATTGAATCATATCTCTTTGTTTTATGAGCCAATTACGCTGAGATCTATAAAGACATCGAGAAAATGGATGTGAATTATATTTTATAACTTTTGATATAATTTGAATGAATGAAAAGCGTCTAAGAGCATTAACGTTTTTAACATTTCAGATTATATTCGAATACTTTTGTTATAATTGAAACCGATCAAATATTTCTAAAGTAACATAAATCAATCAAGGACATTCCAGCGAGAATCTCGATAAAAAATAAACGCTATACTTGAGGCAATTATAATTAGATGAATATCCATATCGATCTTACGCAATCCGTAATGTCATATATAAAATTATAATTAATCTATTATGTCACTAACTAAAGACCTAATATTTCAACGAATCTGGTAGTAATTATGTCATTTATTAATAACCAAGTGACTTGCAGTAAGTAGACTCAATTAAATATGTTATGCGTTGAAAACAAAATGAAACGTAAGTACATATATATAGCAAGCTTAGGAAAGCGGAACGAACGAAGCATATTTGAACTACCAATTGTGGAATTAAGCAATAAAGTCCGATGTTTGTGAAAACTTGGGAAAGTTGGCGTAATTGGGCATATTAACTTACGTACGATTGGGAACCGAGTGCATCTTTCAGGTATCGACAGCAAAATAAATGCGTAAAAAACTGGGGTAACTGGATTATTGCAACTTGAACAATCATTCTCTGTGACACTAATGAATATACCTGACTATTATATATCCACACAAAACACGTCCAGGTCTAAAGTTTCGCTCTATTGCCATCGTGTTTAGCAACACATCCGGTTTTCGGGCGCTCGTTCATGAAGGCACTATTTACTGACCCATACAAGCCGAATACCAGACGACTGGTATCGAAAGCAAAAAAGACTCATTACCATGCCTAGTTGGAAGAAAAAAATAACATCCTGGATACTAACGATTAGCGTTATACATATTTCCAGTTCAATCAACTTCTTGGCAACCTCATTTTTATATTGCTCTAATTGTTGCTTTTTGTTGCTCAATTTAAAAGAAGCAAGATGTTGCCGATTAGTAGCGTATCGTATCGTTTACGAGACCAAACCATTTGGCTTCAGATTCATATGGCGAAAACCTCATCAAAAGAGTACTATGCTTATTTGAGTCTCTTTAGTAAATACTAGGGCCGTGGTGGCCGAGTCGTTCGAGCAGTTGCCTGCGACGCAAAGGTCGCTAGTTCGAATCCCGACTGTACCAATGAGTTTTTCTGAACTTAAGTACAGTGATTAGTCACACCACGAGCTTTACGGTGAAGGAAAACATCGAGAGGAAACCTGCATACGTCTGAGAAGAAATTCAAAGGCGTATGTATAGGCGTGCTGGCGTAACGGCGATGGACTCGCCATCTGTCACGTTGGCACCTAATATACCTCTGGCGGAAAGTGGGTGTGTGGGTATTACCTATACACCTCTGCCTACCCCTTCGTGGACCATTGAGGGACGGTGTGAGGATATATTAGTATTATATTATTATAGTAAATACTAAAGAGACTGAAATAAGCATAGTACTCTTTTGATTACTTACTTACACCTAAATTACAGACTCGTGCTTTAGGATCAACTATGAATGATCAAGTATGATAGTAAGCGAACATCATTATTCAACTAACACCATTTTTATTTTATTACTTAATTAACAATTATTGCAAGAACCTTCATCATCTTTAAGGATTTTATTTTATCCAAACAAGTTTAAATAACAAGCTTAGCTGAGCAGCAGAAAATAAAGTGGGTACAACAAGCTATCATATCGTAATTGTTTTTATATTTATAATAGGCGATTCTATCTTAGAATTATGCATAAAAGGCCCTAAATTAAGCTTCCTCCGGTAAGATTAGATGGAAATAAATTTAGTTTCAGAGTAAAATTTTATGCAAATCGTTATTAAATACATATATGACTTTACAAAGAGGACTTTACAAGGACAATGTTGATTGTCTAGAGTAAGATTGGAGATATAAATGTTTGATTTTAACAATAACAGCGGGCTATAGTTAAATATTACAGATACTCTAATTAAATTGAGTTATTTAGTTCCCGTATTATTTCCACGTTAATGATAGTAATATCTTTGAACACAGCTCCTATACCATCAACTATTAAAAAATAGATAACGTTGGATTCTGCTGTTTTGAAGGGATTCTTTTCAATAGGTAATGCAATTTATACTCACAGCAAGTTCCTCACTGGTGTAGGCAGTGAGCACGCGCCTGTCCTGTTGCAGAACGCAGAAAAATGGCTCCCACGCCAGCGGTACTCCTGATGCTGCGCCGCTGACTGCACTTGAGGCATTGTCTGCGGACAAAATTACAAAAATACTTAACAAATGTCATATACATATGTATATGACGCCATACTGAATGTAGTATATATAGGTACCATTCTTCATTTTAGTTAGTAACATTTATAAAAGCTATTTCGTTGCGGTTCTTAATTCAATATAGAACTCACGTCGAGGGTTGTAGAACACAAGAATACAATTTCCTATCATTTATATAATAACGTAATTACTTCTTGTAGTAATTACATTGGCTATAAGCCATATATAGAAAAATATTACACTTTCAAACAGCATTCTTACAGATCGTGGAACGTACGGAGATTATAAACATGAATTCATGTGCAAGAACATATTCAGAGAGCTTATCCAGGGAAGTGTATGAGACAAGCTTGCTATTACTGGAAGACACTTTGAAATGTATATGTCGGTCTACGTTCGGATAGGCAATGATATATTATTTACACGTAGGTGCACATCTTTATACCAAGTTTCTTAAGGGGTAACTTAAGTTTCTTAAGCACAGAGAGTAAAGTGCCAGTCTTAAGCTTCCAAATCTGGTTCGTTTATAGAGGTTCTATTGACTAAATTACATAAAAAGATCTAAACTAGGAGGAAGCAACAAAACATAATCGTGTACTTTAAATAAAGTGAAAGGTGTACCTACCTGTTATCTGATTTAATATATTATACTTAATATGTTATTATAACGTAGATTACACAATGCAATTATATTTTGAATACATTGTTCTCTTTACGCTTTCCCACAAGGGTTTCAGAACGTATAAATAGATGTGACTTTTCCCCCGTCCATATTCATTATTTGTTTTAGGTGACAAAATGACAGATGGCGAAACTATCGCCGTTCAGGCATGGCTACATGCATGTTTCTTTTCAACACATTTTTCAGGCTTTCTCACGATTTTTCCTTCACCGTAACATTATTACCTACTTAAGTGCAGTAGAAACTCATTGATACACACAACTGCACTATAGGTATTACTGAAATATGATTGATTGATGATTACTGAAACCACACGATGACTACGGATCTGGTGATTGTTTACCTTGAATATATAATTACAGGTATATATATATTTTTTTTATATATGTATTATAAGAAGTAGCAGTAAGTGGATACTTTAGCTGCTTTTACACTGAACATATTTAGAAAAGCTTTACTTATTTGAAGATATGAATGATATTAGCATAGGTCTGCTTTAAATACATTTATTTACCACACTACCTTATACCTTATTTTCGAAACAAGACATCATATATTTTAATTATCTCTGTGCCAAATTTTCATCCGTACAGCCTTTGAGGCGTGATTGAGTAACAAACATACTCACAAACTTTCGCATTTATAGTGCTAAGTAGGATATACAGCAGTATGGTATTCGGGTGTTTGTACAATACTGCAGTGAAACAATTTGGAAATCAGGCCACGGTTTCACAAGCCGCGGAAATTCCTGCAGGAAAGAGTTTAGCAATCCCAAAGACTATTGATGAATACATTAACATTTCAATAGTAGTTACATCGAAACTCGCAACATAGGTAACAACATCGGTAACAGTATCTATGCTACGGATTGACATACGCTGTCAAACCCCGTAAAAGTGAGCTGTCATCAATACTTCTATTCTATTTTGAGTTATTTTAATTAGCGTATCATATTTTTTAAACCTCGTTGTATTTTTAGCTTAAATTGCTTAAATAGCTAAAAGTATTACAAAGAATGTGACCCGGCTGATAGAAAGTGGTCACCGCAGACTAAAGACACTCGAAATACCAGCGCCTTGTCGTTTTTGTGTTGAGAGATATATCAACAGAATAAAGGGGCGAACTTATACTAGCACAGAATGTCCTCGGAGAACATTCTAGATACCTGAATATGTTTCCAGAACTTTCTGGAAGAAGTCTTACTCACCTTACACACTGGTTACATCTTCCAAATACGAAAATATTTTAAATTCGACTCTCTCTCTCATTTTATGCTTCTTTGTAACACCGAAAGTATTATGTATTTAGGTAACGCTGGCATAATAGAAAGAATGCGGTCCAACATACCTTCTCATATAAACAGTTGAATTTTATTTTATAACGGATCATAATTCGTATTAAGAATTACTGCTTTTTGTAGATTTTGGTATGACTTCTTATTACACCTTCTCGCTGTATTATATTGTAGTACTTGCTTCTCGCCTTATTATTCGTAAAGAAGTCAGGCAGAGATGTAATAAAAGTCAACAATAATACCCTCTTTTGCCGCAGATATATTAAAGCGACGCGACAGATGGCGTCTGTCGCTGTCTCATATGCAGATTTCTCGATGTTTTCCTTAACCGTTATACTAACCCGCGTGGTGTAATAAATCACAATAATTAATTTCAGAAAACTCATCGGTTTAGTCGACTACCTGCAGTTCAAACCGAAGATGAAATTAGAAAGTGGCAACTTAAACGATTTTTCCTCTTTTCCTGGTTTCCTCTCGATGTTTTCCTTCGCTGTAAAGCTCGTGCGAAATACATATAGATGAAATGTCGTGGAACAATTTCCTCCATGATCTTAAAACAATGGAACGACGCCTGTTCCTTCCTACATACAGCCCTCAAAAGGACAATGTGAGTAATTGACTCTAATAAAAGTCCTCTACCCGAGAGCAGCCCGCGCCTTCACTGGAATAATGCGTTCCATTTAATCTATTAAACAGTGACTCAGTGGACACTCAGCCATATTTATAACATCGTTATATCAATACGCTATTTACGGCTCTCATTTCAAATACGACGACACAGGAAGCTCTATCTTTTGTACTTTTTACATCAAAGCAAGTACGTTGCTTACACAAGGATAAGATTAAAATACTAGATCTTTAAAGTAGTTTGAGTAGTTGCGTGCAACACAAAGATATTAAGTTCGAATCCCAACTGTATCGATGAGTTTTTTCGAACTGAAGTACCTACAGTGATTACTCACACCACGAGCTTTACGGTGAAGGGAACATCGAGAGGAAACCTATAGCATATGCTTGAGAAGAAATTCGAAGATGTTTTGTTTTATGCGACTAATTGAGCTATGACAAACTATTTTAATGTTTATGACTACCTACCCAAACCCAAACCCACTTTACCCAAACCTACTTTACAGTAACGACTTATTATTAAACCATCGTAAGGCTATTATTAGACCAGAATGAATCACGATGTTTAACGGCCAAAATAAAGTGTTTCTTACAAGGCATTGGTGCGCCTTTCAACTTTTAAGGAGGTTTGCTTTAAATCTTAGTCCAACATTTTGTCCTGACCGACTTAACTTTAAAACTAAATATACATTGTTAACTGCGGTTACACTAATTCGCATTGCAAATCCAAAATGCAACTTTTTTTTATCGTGCAGCTGCTCAGAAGAAATTAACGAAGTTTTATAAAATTTTCATAGAATTATGCTTTACAATGATTTGCAGTATTTTCCCTTTAATAATGGCATACTATGTTAGTCAACGGAATTTGAGACATTTATTATATTTACCCACTGCACCCCAGAGACCTTACCAGAACGTGATATTGTTTTACGAAAGTGGAACTAAGATAGATTTATAGACGTCGTATACAACAGTCTCTTTCGCACACTTAAAACACATCGTAGTAATAGGCTCAGAGACCACTGTGGGATAACGACTTTATGTTGACTTTACGCATGCAACATACTTTTTGGCACTTGCACATATTGTACAAAAAACATTAATGTGGGAAAAATATATATGTTTTACTTGAACGTAAGCTCGTTGTGTAGGGTCATTTCAAATAATCGTTGCTCCGTAAGCGCTTTAAGTCCTATTTTATTACCGTGTCAGGGTCTCTTAACACCATCGTCATGTGAATCTGAATGAATCACATTTCCGATTCATTGTTCTCTTCATTATCGCTAGTTTTGGCAATTAGCACATTGCACTCGCTATTATTCCCCAGCCTTATTCATTATTCCGGCGATATACTCTTATCATCATTACAAATTTAAGAGCTGGGCTCTTGTCGGCGTCTCGGATGCAGTTCTATATAAACCTAAATATGAGTTTACGGTGAAGGAAAACTTCGAGAAGAAATCTTCAAACATTTGCGAAGAATTCATAGACTACTTGTAAGTACCTGCTTTAGAAATGGCAATGGACTCGCACATCAGTCACGTTGGCACCCTAATATATTTCCGGTCAAAATATGCCTACTCCTTTTGGGACCTTGGTGGCAAAACATAAAGATATATTATAGTTTTAAATTATTTTATCACGTAACCTTAAATCAATTCTAAACACCGAGAGAGAATATTTTATAACTATTTCGAAATCTTATCGCGTTTATTTCTCATAGAAGCGTGGTCCGTGCGCTAAGAATTACCGTCTCAAACCCATCGTGCTTTGGAAATAGCCAGCGGCTATCGGAGTGGGTATCTCGGACGGAGTCACGCACCCTCTCGCCGCAGATTCGCAGCGAGCACGAGCGGCCACGACGCAGCATCGATATGTTTACTAAATAACCCACGGACCAAACCGTTTACGGCCTAATGATAACTTACTGCGAGCTATAAGTGTACTGCGGCTAACATGCTTATTCGGACTCTTCAGTCTTTTACCTAATTTGGTTCTAAAGTTCCGATCGTGGTTCCATACGTCATCCAACATTGTTGGACAACAACAAGTCTTGACGTTTTCATCCAGTTATATATATGTACTTATTCAACATTTACTCAAACCACCTACAAAACCGCAAATATAAAAACCCTTATCGTGAAATGCGGACGTTGAATTAATCGTGGTCGAAGTATATCAAGGCAGCCCAACTACTTTTCAAAGTCCAGCGATATAGATCGGATAATTGTAAAGATAAGCAATCAGGGTGGTAAATGAGGTAGCAAGCTCGTTATCTCGAGCTCCCCCGGGCAATACTGCTTAACGAACAGTTTGCAACTCGTCATTTTAGCGCGGACAACTCGCCTTGCCATTTTAATAACAATATTCTGTATATCATCTCACACGAAGCCAACTGACTCTGAACTAGGCAGAAACCTGTAAGTGCAGGTGTATACATAGATAAATATTACTAGATATTACATAGATATATATATATATATATATATATATATATATATATTACTTTATACATTTTGTTTTTTGTTTTTTAGTTCATGTTAATGCCCATTTGAAGAACAATGAGTACGTGGTAAAGCTAAAGTATTTTCTAAAAGATTGAAGATGATTGAAGGAACATTAAAGCGTGTGTGTGTACCCAAGGAATAGATAAATAATACCCCTGAGGTGAGAAACTAGCATGCGGTCCGTTTGATGGTAAACGGTTGCCGCCGCTTATGGACGCTTACAATTGGGATACCAATTAATTTAGATATTACATTAAAACTTAAGACTAAAATATTTCTATAAAGCTCTATTAGATAATTTGAAAACATTAAAAGCAGTATGTGTTATACAAACATCGATTGGTAACTGTGACGTAACCCAATGATGAAGTGAAATATATTAAAGTCAATAACGATATCGATATGAGGGAGCTTTTAAGCCAGTGTTGAAAATAGCTCAAGTAACCAGATACTGAGTTCGGACGTGTGGGGTCGTAAGAACGGGAGAGATGAGAGCTGAGCAAACTCATCGAGGTCACATACACTTGTTCGTAAGTATTTATTTCACTGTTGTGCAATTATTTGTATAATAAAATACATACTCGTGAGAGACCATATTATCCTACTAATAATATTATAAAATGCGAAATGTTTTGAGGATGTTTGTTCATCTCTCAAGCAAAACTTCTGAACTGAATTGTATGAAATTTGACACTGAGATTTATTATTGGCTTTACACATATGTTTACACATATAAAAAAGCCGTGGTTGCCGAGTTGTTAAAGAAGTTGCCCGCAACACGAAGATTGCAAGTTCGAACCTCGACTGTACCAATGAGTTTTTCTGAACTTTAGTATAGTATATAAGTCTCACCATAAGCTTTTTACGATGAAGGAAAATATCGAGAGCAAACCTGCATACGTTTCAGAAGAAATTGCACTTATAATAATATATTGGGCGGAAAGTGGATGTGTGGGTACTACCTATACACCTCTGCCTACTCCTTCGGGGACCCTTGTAGCAAGGCGTGAGGCTATACATAAGTCTTATTCCAGATTCCTTGAAAAGTTTGGCCAGTGAATTTAAAAAAAGTGGTTTGAGTTGTTTTTTGTATATTCATTACATACAATTTTACAAACTTAAATATCCCCACGCCTTCCCACAAGGGTCCCCGAAGGGGTAGGCAGAGGTGTATAGGTAATAATAACCACACACCCACTTTCCGCCACAAACTACTACTTTTACAAACTTGAAAATATTAAATTCTTTCCTCTTACATTATTCGTGTAGAGTGCAACATTGTGTTTTATTTTGAACCACAGCGATCCTCACCGGTCGAATGTGGTGCAGCCCTTTAAGCAACAAACTCGATGTAAAACAATGAACTTGAAATAAACAAGTAAACATCGCTCGCGAGGCACCTCCGTCCGTTTGTTTATAAATACACCGACAATACGCTGGCTAGACAAACACGAAGAGGACTGTGCATAATGATAGCATTTCCATAACATTACATGTGGTACAAACAATACCGACAAAGATATTGTAACAAGTAATTATTTCATTTATTAATGGCCTACATACGCAACGTGGGAAAATACGGGTGTTAACTGGAGTCAATCATGTTTAAAGGGAATGTTTGTGAGCGGCATAATTATGATTTTGACGATAATGTAGGATGATGCATACATTTTTCTCACGTCTGCTGGACAAGAGGCATCAAAGGGGTAGGCAGGGGTGTAACGAAAACCTTGTTTTCGCCGCAGATATATTTAGGTGCCAGATAGCAAGTCCGTCGCCATTACTCCAGCACGACTATACGGTTTCCTCGCGATATTTTGTTTCATGGCAAATCTTTCATTGATATAGGATCGAAGTTTCAATCTTGATTCTTTGGTGACTCAATCCAACATAGCTCAAAATGTTTTTAATCCTTTAAAATGTGACAAAAGCGCTGTTTTTTTTTCACAGACAACATTCATTATCTTGGTTATAAGTCATTGAGGTTTTTATAGGTGTTGCAGCCAGTTACCCTTGACAATGTTGACTTTATTTAATTCAAAAGATAAAATCTACCTCGTTGCCGCTGCGATCGTCGACAGAATGGTAAAGAGTAAGCTGACTGAAATAAACACGTTGGTTTCGAGACTGCGAGTCTGTCTCCCACAAGGGTGGCCATTTTACATTAAACATGAGTACCAATATTAATGGCAGGTATTTAAGTAGCGGCTACTTGTTTTACTCCTGGAGACGTAATTGAGAGGAGTAGGCGATTGCCATTGTTATCTTATACTTACTACACTTCGCTGTACCCGCGGCTTCACCCGTTTAAATTTCATTGGTAGCCTTTTTTCCTACGTATAGGTAAAAACTAAGCATCTCTATGGGAAATTTCATCCAACTCCGCCCAGTTCTTTTAGCAACCAACATCATCACAAACTTTCGCATTACTAATGTTCAGAGGTGTTGTAGGAATAGTAACGGTTCAAGGGTACTCGAAACTGACGAATATGTAGAACAGATCGATGAATATGAAGAAAGCTCTACGCTCATTGCCCACCCGGAATAATTCGGCGTGATGATAAATATATATAAATAAATGATGGTATATACCGCGAGATGCGATAGTTTTTTCTGTATTGCACAGACAGACAACCCTGCGGTTGCCTGTTGGAAAACGGTTACTGCGTGCAACTCCAATTCAAAAGCCAACTTGACAGACGGCGAGTCCATCGCCGTTGCTCAAGCACGACTGTAGATCTCTGTATTTATTCTCCAACGCAGGTATGCAGATTTCCTCTCGATGTTTTAGTTTAAGTAACATCGTGGTAGCTTCAATAGGTGCGCAGAAATGTAATCATTAAATTCAATCAAGAATTGATAACGTCCTACTTCGCTTACACTTATACATTGACACATATACAATACAATTAGTTAGGCAATGTCATTTGTGTGATTATATATTTTAATTCGACTAAATGCCAGGTCAAACTACGCAAGTGGCTTTAAATTATTCAGATATCAATAACCTCGTATGTTTTTTGTGGGTGTAAGTATGTAGCATATATTTATTTCAATGTTTACAAAAGTAATATATATCCTCACGCCTTCCCACAAGGATCCCCGAAGGGGTAGGCAGAGGTGTATAGGTAATACCCACACACCCACTTTCCGCCAGAGGTATATTAGGTGCCAACGTGACAGATGGCGAGTCCATCGCCGTTACTCAAGCACGACTATACATACGCCTTTGAATTTCTTCTCAGACGTATGCAGGTTTCCTCTCGATGTTTTCCTTCACCGTAAAGCTCGCGGTGTTACTAATCAATGTACTTAAGTTCAGAAAAAACTCATTGGTACAGTCGGTACAAAAGTATAACCACCCCGCACAACAAACTAACTTTCCTGAACGATTCTCGATGTAATTAGGTATGGAGATAGCTTGAAATCCAGGAATTGTCATGATCAATTTATGTTTGAATTCTACCCCAAAAGAATGTCAAAGTTTGTACCGAAGAACCGACATAAGACAAATCGTCATTTAGATGTAAACTGCCTGTAAACCTGCCTAAAGGGACTCCTTTTAAGCATATTTTTTAGTTATTATATATTTTTTTCTTCTTTTTAGTAGTAAGTAAGTTTTTAGATGTAAATATATCCTCTAATCCATATTTCTAAACGCATGTTTGTGGATGGATGTAAAGACATTTATAAATCAATCAAGCGCTAACGGCTGAAAGATTTTAGAACATAGCTACTGTCGTTGAACCATAGATAACATCGAAGGGTGAAACTAGTAATTAGATAAATATAGCAACCACACATCATCACCCAAATGTTTTTCCTGCGAAGGAACGAACGCACTACAGTTATCACAGGCAATTACCATCATACCCAAGACTACCTCATACATAAAAGCTACGTATCACCTACCTATCTTTAATAATATTAAAATATCTTCACTATCACTATACATTTAAGAGCTGGGTTCTTGTCAGTGTCTCTGATGCAACTACTTCCATTTGCCTACACCAAACCCTGTCTGTGCCTATATGTCATGACACCTCTTCCTTCATCCCACTCATGTATGTTAATCTTGGCCCGTCTCATATTCTCTCTCTCTACCTTTCCTGTTAAAGATGAAAAACTGACGTTTATAAAGTGGCTTGTCAACGTTCCACTTCTACTTTTATCTATCTTTAGCTGTTCTTAGAACTTCTTCTTCGTCGCTAGCTCTACAGAACTGGGCTTGTGTCGGCGTCTCTGATGCAATTCCTTCTATTATGTCATTGAAGGAATATTGATTACAAGCAATAGTAATTCTACGAATATTTGACCTTCAATTACGCTTAGAAAAAGCGCGGGTTTCTGCATAATGGTTCTCTGGTAGAGGTAAAGGTCACTTGTAGAGTTGCTGTAAAGGGCAGTGACCATCGACGCGCAAATACCATCTACTATTATAATTATACATATGCATGTACGCATTTCTACGCTATGCCAGCACTAATTGTATCAATCCCCGTCAGCGTGCATACATTTGCTAACACGCTAATGCATCACTTATTCCATGGTATCGTGGGAATTATACTCGTACGCAATTTCCACGTATCAGTGAAATTTCAGAATTGTAAATTGTTGTCAACCTACTCAACTATACATAGTTAGATAACAAACAGAGCTGGCAATTGACTAAGTTCATTCTCAAAGCTTTCCGTCAAGCTGATTGCTGCGTGGGCGCCAATCTCCGTAAGCTATAATGCATTGTTGCGCGATAGATATATATACATACCTCTACATGTACACACATGTATAAGTGTATATGTAGACGTTTTGACAGATGATTACGTAGGCAGTTGAGCATATTTGTAAATGACACACTGAACACGAGTCTGCCTGACAAAACTCGGCGACGATGATGCACGCCGTGATCTGAATATTGATTCAAAGCTCAACGAAGCCATTCATTCCTCTTCAACTTACATTCACAAGAAGCATCTAAATAGGCAATTTAAATATTTACATACAGAGGTTGAATTGAATATTGTTAAGTTCATTCATGTGTTTGTCCCGAACCATGTGTCAGAGTAATGCCTACGTGTCTTATGTTTGATTTGTAAAGGTTCATATTGTATTTACTAGTTCACTGGTGTGTAGGCGTGAGTGCGACGCGAAAGTGCCACGATCTCATACATATGACATGACACAATTAACCTCCATCAAGCATATGACTATTTAAAGGTATAATATACAAAAATATCAAATCAATCGGACACTCGTACTCATACGTACCGTCATATATACTAGTCGGTGACGTACGCGAAACCTACTAGTAGATATGAAGAGAGTGGTGAATGTATATGAAGCGAAAGAGGTCTGCGAGTCTAGAGAGAACTGGCGCTCTGCTGTCTTTGAACGAACCTACCCCTACAAAAGAAACACTTGTTACAATGAATCGTGCCACAGCTACAAATTACAGTAACATTAAGACTACATAACCTTTTTTGTGCGTATGAATGCACAAGATACAAAAGACGTGACGATACGTGACATAAGAATACAGGAACAATACGCGGATTTGATTGGACGAAAAAGGTTAAACACGCGCAACCGCATTTATGTCTACAGTCGATCTTATTACTCAGAGACGGTAGCGTAACAATGCAGTGATTATTACTGGGTATGTTCTATAGTTCCCGCAACGGTGCTATTGATGTTACGCAGATGCAGCGTTGGATAACATCAATATATTTATTGCAGTATGCAACGGAAGTCCTGTGCTACGAGTACGAGGCTTATTTATTATGCCGAGGAGCATAGAAGATATTTCCGATTTGTGAAATATTTCTTCGACTTGTCTATGTGAAGTCTTTACCGTAGACTATAAGCACTTGTATACCAGATAAGAAGTGGCACTCGAATTACCTATTGATATAATATAGCTGTGTTAGCATAATACCTACGACTTCCGTTTACATCAGCTTATTTTTTAAAATACCTCATCCTATGAACATTACTCTACCTGACAGCTCGTTATCTTGCAAAATAGAGGTACTTTCACAGTCTGCTCCAATTTTGAATGAAATATCGCTCTTGCTCTTTATAATCGCTTGTCTAATAACGATTGGGCGTACTGTTATGATGTATAACTATTCCGAGCTAATATCTCGTATTGAAAAACCTTGCCGCTGTCACATTATGCAACGTCAAAGTGACGGCATAAGCACTTTAAAGAGATGACAACTTTCCCTATTGATTGCTCATCGCCTGTCATCGGCGGAAGCGTTCGAACGTGTAGCTTTTACATGAACCAACATCGCGACAAGTTAGAGCTCACGTTACAATGTAAATTATTTCTTAAAGGCATGAACAATACGTTAATGTCTTTAATATCGTCGAATTTCCCTGTTTTATTAACTCATTTACATCGTAGCTAAAATGAGCGAAGTTTTAAATATGTATTCAAACGAGATTTTGGAAGAGAAAGAATTAACAATATTGCAAACTACTTCATCCTGGTGGCATGTACCGCAGTTAAATGGCAATAATAATCCTAAATCGTAGTATCGTAAACTATACTAGTTACTGTAGTTATCGTAGTAGCACCACCCGGGGTATCCGCCAGTACTCTTGTACATAATACTTATCGTAACCCTCGTTACGAAGCTCTACACGACAAATCAGTCCGAATAAAGTCTGAAAGGGGGTGACTTTTTAAGTGACCCTTTAAGCTTTATAATATTTATTTCTTACAAATAAATATAAGTCAATTTTATAATAACACAAAGCTTGGGTTTTGCACGCAATTAATGTGAGTATTAGAGTATGGTTCACGAGTCACGAAAGGTCGACCCCAAATTCTATAGGTTACTGCTGGACAAGAAAGAGGGTTGTAGATGTGTGGCGACAGTCGATTTAAGTACTTCGGGTCCGAAAGCTTAACAAGCTATTTGAAGCAGGGAGGTGTCCCAGAAATGTTTTGGCAGTCATCCAACTTCTGATCACGCGTAATCTTACTTTGCTTAACTCTGCAAATCAATCGCATACAAAGTATTATCTTGTACAGAAAATATTGACGTAATAGCAATTCGAAAGTGTCTGGAAGTAGGGGGAAAAGAAGACCACCCTCCAAATATCAATATTAAATCGATCAAACACTTCTGGATGGAAAGAACAAGAGTTCTCTAAAACTGCGAGCATGTGCGAAGATACAAAAGAATGAAGCGAAGGTCTGTAAGAAAACCTGCGCTCTACTCCCTCAGTCTCTGTGAGGTACTCAACGAGATGACACGTTTTTATAAAGGCGTAGCCTCATGTAACAATGCATTTATTGACTAAAACCACCACCAAGATTTATTCACTTGTTTCTCGTAACGACAAGAAACACGTAACAATACGTTTAAAAGAACCCTTTACATGCAAAAACATGTTTAGCGATTTCACTGCCATAATACATCAAACGAAACAAGCACATTTACATGCCATTACAATTTAATTAATGACATTGCACATAAAAGCTACATATTTAAAATACCGAATTCACCAGTTTTGTATAATCATAGTAACATGCGTGCATAATTATGTTAAAGTTTCATTTAACTAGCGTATCTTCACTTTGAGTTTCTATTGCTGACGATGATAAGTACACGCTTCTGTGAGAAAGTTTACGTAACTCTCATGTAAATTATGTCATGTAAGTTTACATGACACGTGTATATAGTACATTCTAATGTAAGTTGTTACTTTCATCTGGGCTTAAGCCAAGAATAGTACATATAATGGATTTACATATATCAACATGCCGTGAGGGACTCCTCACGATGTAGGAGATAGGAGATGGTAGAGCGATTTCTCTCTAGAGTTACAAACTTTTTTTTTATATCACAAAAGTGGCCTCAAGCAAGCGGTCCGCCTGATGGGAAGCGGTTACCGCCTATAGATGCTTGCAACACCAGGGTATTACTCGCGCGCTGCCATCCATATTTATCAGTTATTACTACAGGGGCGCACCCCGGTAATAATACATAAAAAATAGTCATTTGTGACAATTTCACACAAATACAAAGGACATCTAAGGTATCGAACCCGAAACCACGCGCTTCGCAGCCAGCTCTGACGACCAGACCAAAGGACCGGAGCGTCTAAGTTAAGCTATTCTAAATCTAAATGGAAGACCGAAGAAGTACTTAAGTATTCTCGCCTCGATTCATGTTGCTTGTATAAAGCTTGAATAAAATAATGTTTGGACATAAACTGGTTGTTGAATGGAGACCACGTTCCGAAACTTAACCAGCAAGCCAACGACCAATAAACATAGCGTGACCTTAAATAATCTTGTTGTGTTAGTATTATATTATTACAGTCGGAATGCTGCTCTAATGTATGTTACAAGATAGTCATGATAAGAAAGTTATTGTAAATAAATCCCACTAGGCCTTTGGGTATCGGTAGGTGACAATGACACAAAGTGACAGCCATTGGTAACACGGTGTTCGCCTTGACTTTTGGAAACTATCACTTCGGGTAGCAGAGCATTGGCTGGTGACGTCAGGTGTACTGGGGAACTGGCCCGGTGAGTGGCACAGGTGTGGCGGGCAACGCGTGCCACCGGCCAACAGCTGCCTACCACTCGCTGACATTTAAAAATAAGTCTATAATTACGCATTTCATTACTTGATTGACTTGCTTATTAACATGTTATGCCCATGTTTGTAAGGTTAAGTTTAACTTAACTTCGAACTCCTCTGGCGGAAAGTGGGTGTGTAGGTTCTACCTACCTATACCTACACCTGTGACATATGATAGTATTATTATATAACTTCGACCTCAGCTGATCGACAATCTGTTCCGAGATAATATCCTTTTCTGTCCACGTTCACGCATCAATCGATAAATTGTATGCCAACAACATAAGCTGCAGAACAAGACTTTTAGACTCTTTAGACTGAATTTTATTTTATTTTTTTATTTTTTTTATTTTATTTTATTGAGGTACACCAACAATATACATATTCGGACACTGTAAAATACAAAAATCTAAAATTATAAACTTAATATGTACATCAATAACAGGTATACACAACACTTTTACAATATATGTTACTTAAAAAAAAAAAAAAATTGTAATGTATGTTTTGCTTACTGAACACTGCTTTGCTTTGCTTACTGGACACTGTCTAAAATTTATTTTTTATCTTGTTTTTAAAATTCTTAATAGATAGGTGAAAGATGTCTACACCTTCTAGGCTTCCGCAGATGGAATTATATTCCGAGCAAATTCGTGTTAATGGATTCGTGCTAATTTGTATAGAGACCACTGAGGGGCTACCTATACAGCACGGCTAATGGCTTAAGTTTGTCACTGCCTCGCCAACTCAACGAGTAGTTTCGGCACTCCGATACAAAACATTCCTGACCTCAAACATCGTCATCGAACTAAAATACATCACACAAGCGTCCCATAATCCTCCCTCACCGCGAATAGATCGTAACTTACTCCCTGCGAAATTCCTGCGAAACCCTTCAAATTGCATTAAAACAGATTTTTATCTAATTGTTTTTATTAGACACTAGTCTATATAAGTAAGACTATCAAAAAATCTACTCAGACTAGACTAGTTAGCCGAAAGCATAGCACACTTAATTGTAAAAAAAATCGTGCCACAGTATATATATATAAGCTAAAGTTATATGTATTCTGTGAACGTACACTATGCCGTTTGCCTTTAGCCAATAGTCTGCTGTGAATAATCGCTGTGCCATCAGGTAAAACGAAGGATCGCGTTGACTCTCACGACCAACAGAAACCGCGATTGAATGTCTCAGTATTTAGAATTTGAAGGCAGGCAATACAATCAACGTGTTACATTATTTATCTATATCAGCTACGAATAGACGGTGCATTGCATACGCCTCGTTCCCACGATCACCGTATTCGATTGCGTTGTTTACATTCATTATCTATCCATATTATTAGATACCTATATCTAACGCTTCTGAAAATAATTTAGCCGCAAAAATTCCCCTAAGTTTTTTTGTGTAGGTCTGTCGTTGATTACTGATATTGGTCAGCTTAAAAAAAGGTTTTACTGGAAAACGTGAAAAGGGTCTGTAAATCTACAATGAACTGGCGCGCTACTTTAGTTATGTTCCAATTAAGCGAGACTCTCATACAAGAAAGATTTTGGCATATTTATCTGAAATTCTCATCAAATTCTGATACATCTTCCTCCACTTGGTGAGTAGGTATATATTATATAGAGTATATATTGGCATAAACCACCAGAGTTAGAACCAAATTGTACCACTCGGCCACAATAATTTTCCCTGTTCTAAATGAAGCTAACTTATAAATAATTGAAGGACGAACATAGACAAAAAGCTACGAACAAAGATTATTGAAGGGAACTTCAACAGCAACACCAAAAGGAGTCATACTTTTACATGTAAGGAGAAGTAGAAGCTAGTACTAAATCGTACATAACAAGTACGAAACACAGTACCACGCTAAACATAGCGCTTACACAATACGATTGTGATGTACGATGAAGGCAGATTGCATCCAAATGAAAAATGTACAAATGAGTATCAATCAATGCGTCACGTTCACAACGAACAATAGAGAGCGAGCTGTGTGAAATGCACACACTCATACTGACATCCTAGTCTAATAATAAGCATCTTAATTTACGGCTATTTCTTCAAAGAACTTATTTAATACTAATTTATAATCCATTTCCTCCGATTACTTACGCCCATAAAGACACGACACAGACATAAAAGCTTCCCTTCTCGATAGATTTATAAATACAGCGTCTATTTCTCAACCCCATAAATAATTGCATATTGAACAGTACTTAAAAAGGTGTGGTAATGGTGTAGTTGACTGTGCAATGTCAAAATTTAAGCCCTAGTGTTAATTTTTTTTCTGAACTCCAGTAGGTACAGTGATTTATCTAACCTCAAGGTTTACGGAAGATAAATAATAATAATATAATATATCCTCACGCCTTCCCACAAGGGTCCCCGAAGGGGTAGGCAGAGGTGTATAGGTAATAACCACACACCCACTTTCCGCCAGAGGTATATTAGGTGCCAACGTGACAGATGGCGAGTCCATCGCCGTTACTCCAGCACGACTATACATACGCCTTTGAATTTCTTCTCAGACGTATGCAGGTTTCCTCTCGATGTTTTCCTTCACCGTTAAGCTCGTGGTGTGACTAATCACTGTACTTAGGTTCAGAAAAACTCATTGGTACAGTCGGGATTCGAACTTGCGACCTTTGCGTCGCAGGCAACTGCTCAAACCACTCGGCCACCACGGCTCTAAAGATAAATTCGGGAAGATAAATATTGTAAGGAAATCCGCAAACTTTTTCGAGTAGTCAGATAGGCGAAAGAGGGTTTTAATTTACCGCTGCCAGTTCTTAGGAACCCTTATTGAAAGGGGTAAAAACCATAAAAATGGTTATTAATACAATCTGTACAATCTAATAAGCATTATCATAATGGGATGGGAACGTCAAGAGTACTCGAATATATCAATAAACTGTATCAATAACGAAATAGATAGAAGTCTGTACGTCTATAGAAAACTGGCGCCTTACTAACCGTTACCACCCCCGTGAGGGGTTTGACGATGTACATTCATGTATGTATTTATAAAAATCCACAAACATTTTCAAAAATGGGATCTCCTACATATATATAGATATATAAATCCAAATATGTTGGTGTTCATTCATCTGATGCGTATGACATAAATGTCTCATCAAAATACAGTTGTAAATATTTTTATATCTTCAACGCGCAGTCCGTGTCCTTAATGTCAACAGAAAAGGTTATCTAACATAATGTTTACACTAACAGGGAGTACAAATAGGGCGATCACTTCGTCAACTGATTCGTATTTCAACAAATACGCATAGCCTTGAATGTATAAAGATTAAGACTTGCAGTTATATCGTTCACTACTGATTGTTGAAGAATGTGGTCTGCTAACTAATGAGTTCTGGATTTAGTATGTAAAACTGTAGCCGAGAAACTGTGACTGACTCGCCATCTGTCTCGTTGGTACCTAAATATATTTCCGACCATGAGAGGGTGTTTTTACACTCTGCCTGCCTTTGGCTCTTATTGCAAACCGTGAAGATATAAAATACATATCTTATACATACACACCATTACGATATAATAAAATCTTTTGTATTAGCCCACAATCTCTCCGAGTGGATATCATAGCTATTTGTCTCCCTTTCAGTCGTATACATGGTGTGGATACACTATATTTATATACTTACATATTAAATTTAACATGGAAAATAGTTCATATAATAATTGAGGTATGAGACTTCGTTTGTGCATTACGTACCTAGGTGCTAAACGAACGAACACGCAAGTGCCTTCCTGTCGGCGCAAGAGGCTCACAGGAAGAGCAACCAACCTCATTAGAAAGTATAAGCAGTTGCATCACATACATAGCTGGTCGGGGATGGCAACTGATCGAGTACACTAAGATTATTAACGTTATTACTTCTGAAGCCATATACGCAGGAATCAACTGTACCTGGTGCTCAATTCTATACACTTTAGGAGTCGCCTTTAAGAAACCGTAAAGGGCTTTGAACTTCTCAACCTGTTTTATTACTTTGGAGTGATTCATTTACTTTTCATACAAAAAAAATCGATTCGAATTATTTAGGAATCGGCCATTGTATACGTAAATCGCTAACGATACCTTATCTATAGCAGCTTTCTATAATGCAAGCTGCTGCAGCGTGATTCATGCGTGAGTCACTATCCAAATAAGTGAGGAAAATATTTCAAAGGAACATTGATTTTTAGCACAATGCATGCAAATCGTTGAGATTCTTGTTTTTGGTTGCATGCAACAAGGTTGGTTGAAACGTGCGTTCTTTAGTGTTGATTTACAAGGCAATCGCTCTCACGGTGGAACTGTCAACTGCTTACCATACGGATTTTAAGCAATGCAAAAGGATTTAAAAATATGACCTGCACGAAAACTCTGCTGCCATGCTAATTTCTATTAAAATATGATCTCAGCAGCAAAGGATGGACATATATAGTAAAAAAAAACACTGTAACAGCCAGTGTGTATTTTAGATAGTTTTTTGATAATGGCACAAAACATTTTGCTTAATACATAATGGTAGGTATTTGCAATTTGAACTTGGAAGGCGTGAGCACTTAGTAAAACTTTTTTTCACAGTAACTTAGGCAGCCAGTGTGTTTTTAAAAAGGTTTTGATAATGGAATATGAACATTTTTTATAATACCTACATAATAATATTTGCAATTTAAACTTGGAAGGCGTGACCACTTAGCGCATGGGCAGTATGACCACAACAGTATGTTAAACATTTGCTGTTGCTGTTGCGCCTGTTACCTTAGTAGGATTGGCTTACTCACAGCCAGATTTTCAAGTGCATAATTACAACGCACATTCGCGACATGAATAATTTGAAAAGATATTCAACAAAGTGAGCGGATATGGTATGTAATTTGTATTGAGAAACAACCTATCCGGTACTACAAATATTTTTTTAATGCACTTTGATATAAAGTTTCTCTAACTATATTTGTTTCTCAATATATTCATTGACATAAAATAGCAATCGACACTTCAACCCAAAAAAAAAGTCAAAGCTCCTCACTCACTTTACAAAATTAATTTGCGAAATAACCTTCTTCTTCACGGAGTCTTCCTCTTCTAAAACTTCATGCTTCTTAACTGAACCATTTCTGTCTTTCCAATATTGTTATAAATGCCAATATTTGTGAGAATGTTAGGGTTTCTTGCACCTCGTCATTTTACCCGTGTCAAATTCGTTAGTAGACTTTTTTGTGGACTTTTCTTCTAATATAAAACACACTCTATGCGTTCATCCAGCTAATTGCGAAATTTCATCCACACCATGGGACAAACATCCTCACAAACTTTTGCATTTGCATTTCGCATAATGTTAGGTAGTATAGTACGTTGTCAAACTAATTTGGTACATTGAAAAAGCAAGGATATATAACAGAGATTTAGATGCACGCCCGATAACTGAAAATGAAGTAAGTATTCATTCCGCCATCTACTTCGCATTTAAATTGGCACGCGCCGGCTATAAATAAGCAGCCAGTTATATTAACGGGCACAAGTATCTTTTGTGTAACCGCTTATCTCGTTCTTCGTCAATCGAATTTACATGTGAGCTAACAATCGCCCTCTATCTATCTCCGCTGGTAATTAGAAACTGTCGGGTAACGGTCCACTATTTGTAGGCAGTGAGAGCTCAAATAAGAGTTTACACGACAACTGCTGTCAAATTCAAATGTCGAATTGAAAATTTTGTTTGAACGACATAACACGAATTACACCGTCTGGTTCAGTAACTTATAAAAGTACATATACCACTTTTTCTTTTAAATAAATTTTAGGACTAAACAAACGAGGCAAGAGATCCAAAACAGGATTTATCACTGGATGAAATAAACTAGTATTATTGGCGATAATATTACAATTTCGGCAGCAATGGGTATCTGAACAAGTTGTCGGTGACTAAAGAAATTAAGTTTATAGCTCTTTAAGTTAAATATCTTAAAGTATATTGTGCTCTAGTCGATAACCGCACCTGTGATTGCGGGTATGACAATGACTTCCAGTGATTGATGTGATAGTAATTTGCGCGCACCGTTGCTCGTATCCGATACGAGGCCAATTGACCAGACCACATGGCGACACGCTGCTGAAGGTGCATCATGCTCCTAATCTCTTTTGTACAGCGGTAGCTCACTTTAGTTCTCAGATGATGCTTAGCAACTAAAAGTTAATGAAGCTTGAAGATTAAAACCTAACGACACTGTTGACAGGGGCAGAAAATATAGTATGGAAACTCACAAACGTTTAGAAGAACTTTAAAGTCGTATAAACAGTCCTGCTTGAGACAAGTTACATATAAAACACGTATAAGCAATGAAAGATTGACGAAACGGATATACCTACAATGATAATGACCTGAATGAATGAGCCAATGACTGCCCATTCATTCAGGTCATTATCTCTCCCTCTGGAGATCACATTCCAACAAACTAGATCAAATTGATCGATCCATCAATCAAGAACAGTAATGTAAAAAGTAGTCGGAATCGACGAACTCTTATAGTTATATACGAACATTAAAATTCAGCAAGTAACTTACCAGCGCTGCTTTTGTCGGGTAACGTATATAATATCCCACGGAGATTAGTAGAAGCAGACACAGTCTTATCTCCTAGCTCTGAATTTTCGCATTCATTGGCTTCGGTTTGCGCTGGCTCAAACAGAGTCAAGTCTAGCCCTTCCATATCGCTACGCGCCGATACTCCATCCTCTTCCACCACACGATCGCAAAAGTGCTCCGGAGAGTCGACATCTTTAGGACTACGGCTGCACACACCGTCACTCAGAGGATCGCAACAGCAGGTATCGGAGAATGGTTCAAAGTCCCTGCAGTCAAACTCACAACGTTCGAAACTGTCACATGTACACGAAGATAACGCATCCGAATCAGATCCTTCTACTAAATACACGTTATTGCTCTGAATAACATCTTTGTGAACGGATTCGGTTTTAGATGATAAATAAAATGCGCCCGATGAATACGACACTTTGTGGCCCTGGAGCTTTATATTGTCTGGTGTCTGGGTGTCGCTGGGATAAGTGTGACTGTTTTCATCCGACGTGACGTCATCTATTTGCGGGCGGCAGTCCTCATACCGCGCAAAGCTGGAGGTATCGGTGAGGTTGGACGAACGATCCACTGAATATACGTCTGCATAAGGATCTGTTGGGTCGCTCCGTAATCTGAATGGGGTGTGATGTGAACGAGCGCCGAGGAATAAAGTGGTGTAGGGGCAAGTGTGTGGCGGGCGGGTGCGGTCCGCGCGGCGAGGGTAGCTGGCGGCGAGCGGGTCGCGCGGCAGGCCCTCCGCATCGATGTAGGCCTCGCTCGTCGACAGCACGTTGTATCGCCAGTCCGGCATCGCTCACCAACAACATTACGGGGTTACACTGTACAATACTGGCACCATCACACTCTCACACTAACATCGGCTTCTGTTGATGATAGAGTCACTTGCATAGTATAATCTGGTGGAAACGCCCGAATATTTTTCACTTCAGTCAGCGTCCACAGCTGTTACAATACATTTAAGGTCAAGCAACGTATATCAGCAATACAATCTTATGACACACTTATGTTAATTCGATGCATTTTAATGTATCATAAAGGTTAAAATCGGTTACATAATATCATATTATTTTAGAGAAAGACTAATATCTCACGCGAGGAAAGATGAGAACGGATATTCTTTAGCCAATATATTAATCGGATTAAACTGTCAAGCTAAAAACATTGATGTAGTACAGCATGTAGCACATAGCCTTAAGTGGTGCAAATGAAATGCCCTACATTAAACAGAGCCGAGCTATAAACGGAATAATAGCTCCAATGAACGCTTAACTATGCACGACGCCAATTATACTGAATTCGAGGATCTGTGTAACTATATGACCTTTAACGGTACCGTATAAAGCCTATTTTAAAGGTGACGGAGCTATTACCGACACGTCAAATTATTAACAAGGGCCATTAGACCTTGCAGATGAAAATTGTTAAGTTGATAATTGAAATGATCAAATAAAAAAGAACTACGTAATCAACGTTCAGGCACGATATTGCAATCTAATCAGAGCTCTAGAAGTAATTTGTATGTTAAGTATACGCAGGCAGAGGTGTATAGTAAAACACCTTTTCCCTCACGTAACAGATACTGAGTCTTTCGCCGCTTTTTAAGCAGAACTACTATTCAAACCACTCGGCGAACATGGCTCTTCATGGTCTAAAGTTTGATGCCGCGACAGGGATTGCATTGTGCTTATAAAACTGGCTCTAAGCTTCCAGTTAACAACTATGGTAAACAAAATAGAGAACTCTAACAAGAGTGCCGGATGTATTTGCGCGACTGGTTGTAGATATTGGCAACAGGTTCAATACATTACGGTATTGACTCGGCGATAACAGAAGCGCTCCGTTACTTTTGCAACATTTCGGCCTCCCTTACAATTTAAATTCTCATCAAAACGGCTTTAGTAATTCAATTACTGCTATGTTCGAATTTGATTCGTTCGTACTTAAGTTAGAGCTATTTATAGTTTTTATCACATTGGTAAATTAATGATAGCCAAAAGTGGAAAAGATTTGCAGTTATTTTACTCCTAGTAATAACGCAAAGGACAAAATACATAGTGACCCCTATAATAGATCAATTCTGTAACCGAATTGAAATCGTTTGAGCTTAATAGATTGTCATTTGTTATGTAATTGTTCTAATAATAGCGTCCCAATGAATCTAACATATTTTGTTAGCTGCTATATATTTTATATTTCTTGTCCTAGTGAAAGAAACTAATAACTGCAAGTATTTAATACATATCGTTGGTATTTTACGGAAATCCATAGCTTTGTATGATCTGTCCTGACCACCGCATACGTATAGCTTAAAATAAGGCAACTGTCCGACCTTGCACCTAAAAGAAAGTGTTATTACACCTGTGTAAGTGTAGGACGCAGGCGTGAAGGACTAAAGAAACAGAAACTTTGATGTTGTATAAAACGAACTCAGAGATATAGATAGATAATAGAGATACGTGTGTAAGTAACCGTAAATTAAAAAATAGAACATTACCTACCAGTACCTACCAACGTTTAATTGAACATTAAGGAACAGAGTTAGAAATAATTTTTTCCACAAAGTTAATCTTGCATAAGTGAAAGGTCAATGGCTGGGAATCGTGCTCAGAAAACGCTATTATTTTGTAAGTACTTTGAAATTGTTATAGCGGCTTGATAATAACAGATGCGGCTCGAGGCCGCTCCAATGCTGTACTGACATTATAGAACACATTTTAGGAAAAAAAAGTTCAAGTTATTACGTTACGTCCAACCACTATTTATACGACGCTATCATCTTAATGTATCTTTTAATGGACAAGAGAAATATTGTTAAGTATCATATCTAATGTTTTTCTTTAATTGTAAAATAATATAATAATATATCCTCACGCCTTCCCACAAGGGTCCCCGAAGGGGTAGGCAGAGGTGTATAGGTAATACCCACACACCCTCTTTTCCGCCAGAGGTATATTAGTGAGAGGTATATTCTTTAAATGTAATACTGAGAAAATTTAAAATGCATTACGAAATCATGGGTATATAAAACACTGTTTTTTTTTAACAAATGTCTGTAAGACTAGGGTATAGACTGAATCAAAATGTATTTGCTAATAAGAACTTCAATCTCTAATGGATGTAAGTATATTGTATCAATCCCAGACTAAGATAGGAATCCCTAAGCAAACCGGTAATAAAATTTACGATGGATGTATCTAATTACAGTACAAGTGTATCTAATTACAATACAGGTGTATCTAATTACATAAACAGTTAAAACTCACAGCTTAGATTCCTAGACGTAGATGTGTAATGCCACACACAACACACCCATGACTTTAGCGATAGTGAATTGTATTTAGCAGAGCGTAGCCGTGGCACGTGTTACCATTGTACAAGGTCCGTGGACCACGATGGACAAAAACACCTCAAGCCACGGTCAACGCACCAATTTGAACCGAGTTGACCACTTACTAAGCATATACCCACGCTCATTCCAGAAATGCTCTAAATCATTTTATCGTTAAAATAACCACTGCTTGAGTACTTGATAATTCAAGCGTCACTGGGAATAAATGGGCATACTTTTATTAGAACAAAGGATCATACTTTGTAAGGCATTATTAAACAAAGTTCGCCCATGAAGTTGCTGCCCAGTCGTGAGGTAGGCTTTAAGAAAAATAAGCTTTAAAAATACAGCAGAAACTTTAATTATGTCTGTATTAACTTTTCGTAATGTATTTAAAAGAATATTAATATGTATTATTTATTTCCCAAACAATAATGAAATATCTAACAAAAAAGTATTTACGTCTAGTAAATACTTTTATATTGGAAATACATCTCTTAAGGCCAAATAATGACTGAACATATTTTATTATATATCCTCACGCCTTCACACAAGGGTCCCCGAAGGGGTAGGCAGAGGTGTATAGGTTGTACCCACCCACTTTCCGCCAGAAATATAATGTAGGTAGGTACCAACGTTAAAGCCAAATTCGGCTCTGAGTTAATAAATCCTTTGATGAAAACAAAGATACATTCATACATATAATCACGCCGAGTCCCTTACGGAGTAGGCAAAGAGCTCTTGTAAACTGAGCACCAGTAATTAACGATATTTTGTTAGACCTTCATGAACCTAAATTATTTGTATTAATTTCAGATTTTTATGAAAAGGTAAACTTAACTGTACTTATTAATAATGAAATGATTTCGAAGACCGTTTTGTAAAATCTTAAAGCTCATTCCACGTTCACTTTTTCTTAAACGTTTTTAAGACAGTAACTAACGTGTTTTAAAACCAACAGTTAACCTTCGTAAAATACAAACACAATTAAACTTGAACAGTTCTGAACATTGTAGTAACAAGTTCCGAACATAAAACTCTCTTGTAATTTTATGCTGAACCGTAAAAGGCGTATAATTTTCGCACAAATTAAGCTTAATAGTCGGCACACTTTTTTCTAAAAAACACAAACGAGTCTTGAAATAGACTATGATTTAATCTTACTTGATTATTAAAAACTAACATTCGCTCTCATTTCGCTTTGATATATCATAGCCTGTGGCCGAGCAGTCGCCTGATCCCGACTGTATCAATGAGTTTTTCTAAACTTATGTACTGTGATTAGACACACCACGAGCTTCATGGTTAAGGAAAACATTGGGAGTTAACCTATATATGTTTGAGAAGAAATTCAAAGTATGTATGTATGGTGCTTGAGCAACGGTGATGGACTCGCCACGACGTTGGCACCTAAAATATAACACCGGCAATAAGTGGGTGTGTACCTATGACTTCCCCTTCGGATATCCATGTGAAAAGGCTTATAAGTGTAAATGCAGGGCGCATATTATGCCTGTATAAATAAATAAAGAAATAAACATAAAATATAAAGATATTTAACACTAACAGTACCCCGCTGGTTCACCCGCATTAAATTTGATTTTTCGCTCCCTATATATTTTTATTTTATTATCCGCTCCCTTGCATAGTAACATCTTCCTCTTTATTATATTAGACTTGATGATATGCGGTTGACCTGCGTACCAGCGTCTTAACGGAAGTCTGACCTACGGTGGACTAAGGTCTGTCTCCCTAGGAACGTACGACCTGGTTTGAAGACAGCAGACTGTTGGGATATTACTGGCATCCCCTCTTTTACGAAGTAGAACACGATACCGATGCATTCTTTAAGTGATCCCTAAGCACTTCAAAGTAAAGCACACAAACAATTTCAGTTATTAAAAATCTCTGAAGTCTACTCAACCAGAGTGGTCGGTATCCTTTTGATGTTACCCTTTCGATACAAAAGTCTACGTCGATATTACTGTATCATTAAAATAAAATATCTGTACAAGGTATTGTACACACGTCTGCACACATTAAAACATAGTGGACTATTTATGCCTTGAGAAATAAAGATTGTGTTGTTTCAAGATATAGTGATATTAATCTATCAAAATTTAAATCATATCCGTGCTTTTGTTTCAGTGACATTCAGATTTACGTTGTCATACATCACCCAAAGTTGTTTTTTTACATACTTAATACGACAGACTAATAATGTTTATGACTTGATATATGTTTAAAACATAACATTTTGTTTTTTTTTTTATTATTAAGTCACATTTTCTCGCCTTACAATATCCATCACTATATCCGCTATTCTATTTTATTTTTGGAGATAAATTATAAGTTGTATAACTAGCTTTATAACTAGCCTCTGCTACAAATTTCCTCCAAGTCCGATAAGCCGTAGGTACGTACGTTATCGAGTAAAATACATGAATCCATACATACTCATAAGCTTTACTAGGATATTCATGAAAATATGAGAAGGCTTAACACTACTACAAGTCAGTAGTATTAACAATAACATAAATACTAAGATCAGTATTGTTGCTTCGAAATTGAGGCGATCCATTCCATCCGCATAAACAAAGTAGTAAAGTTTCTTTTGTCGGTCGGTATAAATGGTACATTAAAACAATAGCGTTTATAAATGTCTATGGAAAGTGGGCTTTAAAAATATAGGAAATATCCCCTACAAGCTTAGCTGGCAATGAAACCGCGTGGTGAGTACCGGTGAGAGACAGTATATGCCAGTATTGGGGATTATAAACCAGGTTTATTGTTGACGTCCGACGAAGCGCTTACACATAAAAGATCAATATTTTATGAAATGCTTACAAAGTATACAATTTACATAAATATTATAATAGCTAAGATTACTAAATAGTTATGACAATAATAGCTTATGACTTTGAGATATTATTCCTGATATTGCATGTCGGTATGAGATATATTTTAGCAAAGATGTATTCTTATTTTATACGAGAGCTGGTTATCTTTTGTTTCTTATATATTTAAGGTTTCCATGTTTGTATTTTTTTGTAAATTCATTAGCATGTTAATTTTAGGTACCTTCTATTTTTCATAAGTGATATTATAATTCGAAGCTCGCATATATATTTTTTTATATTTACTCGTATTAATGAAGGGAAAAAGTGTTTATTTAGTCTTGTGTTTGGTTTACAATTGACATTGAATCGTACATTCTGATTTTATCTTAGTGTTTGATTAGACACTGCAATTAAAATAAAGTTCTCGTTACGCTAAAGAGGTCGGTTAACTAAACTATTTTATGTTCTTTTTTTATACAACAAGAGTGGCAAACAAGCATACGGCCCACCTGATGGGAAACGGTTACCGTAGCCTATTTACGCTCACGATACCTAAGTATCACTTGCGCGTTGCCACTCTGTGTTCAGAGAGTTATACTGTGTTGGCAACATAATAGGTCTAATCCCTCGGTTGCCAACACAATATAACAATCCTCCCCCCTCCCCAAGGAGCCCATTACTGGAAACCTTATTCACCGCGTAGGAACACAACACAATACATTGTGTTATTTGGCTACGGACTTCTATAAGGTGGAGGTCCTGCCCCAGTCGGGCAGCTCCAAATTCGAACGGAGAATCCGTTATGCCCTACCTCTCTTAGTTATGCCCTACCTCTCTTATTATTTTATTTTATTTATTATGATTTTAGGAAATTATGCCATTTATACTTGGTGTCAAACTAAAGTCAGCCGAGTAAAATTAACTTTATGCTTATAAATGAAAGCCCTAAGTTTATCATTACCACATAAATAATCCGTTCACGTCCAATCAAATCGATAAATCGGTTGTTAGGAGCGACACGTGAAATTGTGGACGCCGGCTGAAGTAAACAAACAATGCAAATCAACTGATCCTACCCAATGGTAGTACACTACACTTGACACAATCCTTGTCACTCACTAAGTGCTTGGAAGCGGCTTGACGGTTTATTTCGAATGTTTCGATCGTTTCGACTAGCGCACACTGCACAGAGGTGCGCTTGGCGGTTCGCGCTCAGCCCGACTGGAGTGCGGACTCGCGACGTAGCGGAGGGCGCCCAAGCGGCGTAGTTCGTACCGCACAATACGAAACGCTCATCTGTTCGCAGCTGGTCGCGCCGCACGCCACCCAACCAGCTCGTTCCAAGTAAACCGTTACCAGGGGACACCAATTTCATGTACACACATTAAGCACACAAAGGAGTATCCCTATCGAATTATAATTTGACAGTTGTCACTATAGTCAAACCAGTTTATAATGTGTACGCCTAGATAAATCCGTAAGTTAAAAGTACGGGGGCGTTCGTTTATTCATAGTAGTTCGTTCAATTATTCATTTTCAAACCCTCGGAGTCCATCCCTGTTATATTCCATTGTTATCTGTCCGATTGTCGGCTTCATTATCTGGAGGGTTGGTGCGATCGTCACCATTCACGTCGCTATGCAGAGGAAAGGTGTCAAGTATCAAGATAATGTCACACTCTAGTGCCAATTTGCACGTAAGTGTTAGCTTTTGCTTAGTTGATATTGTCCGGGACCGGTTCAAGTATGTTGTATTACATTTGCCTTTCAAAGTCATAATTACACTGTGATTATACAAAAGTCAAGTATCAAACCAATTTAGTCGGCCGTATGGTATAGTGGTCAGTCCGGAGCTCGGGGTCATAGTTGCGATTCCCATCGAAAGTGAATATTTGTATGATGAACACAAGTAGGTGTATGTATCTTAGTCTTTGATCTCTTATGTATTTACAAATCCTCACGCCTTCCCACAAGGGTCCCCGAAGGGGTAGGCCGAGGTGTATAGGTAGTACCCGCAAATATATATATTTTAGGTGCCAACGTGACAGATAGCGTGTCCATTGCCAGAACTGAAGCCTTCGTCTTTGAATTGCTTCTCAGACGTATGCAGGTTTCCTGTCAATGTTTTCCTTCACTGGAAAGCTCACGGTGTGACACGGTATAGTCGTGCTTCAGTAACGGCGACGGACTCGCCATCTGTCACGTTGGTCCCTGAAATATATCTCTGGCGGAATGTGGGTGTGTGGGTATTACCTATACACCTCTGCCTAGCCCTTCGGGGACCCTTGTGGCAGGGCGTGAGGATATATACTTTTGTATTTATTATTATAATTGAAAATATAATAGTATCAAACCAAGGTAGCCCATGTATATTGGTGTAATCCAGTAAGTGTTCAATGAGCTGTGGGTACATACATGTAATTTCACACCAAGCTTTTAGCGCAATTGTACAAGTTATTATTGTATTGCTTAATAGAGCTTAATTGAGCAGCCAAAGGTCTGGTATCTTGGCCATTATGTTCCGTAACGACCGCTGACACGGTATAGTGGCATCACCAGAGTTGGTCCGCACTCCGCCTTCTCTAATTGCGAAATACATATTAGTGACGATCTGCTTCAGGTCACTTAGCCAAGAGAAAAAATAATTTTATACATTTGTAGTAACCTGAGACAATTAAAATAAAAATAACCCGAAATATACAAAGCTTGTACTATGGAATCGGCGATATACATACTAGCGATTATATATATACCGCGGTTCCACTTGAGTAAAATTTTTTTTTTCCTGGAATAAAACGTATTCTATGTGTTTATCCAGCTAATAACCTATCTCTGTGCCACATTCCGTTCAATAGTATTTATGTGAGTGAGGTAGGTACACACATCATTACCAATTTTTTCATAATACCTAGGTATTAAATAGTATATATAGTATATTATTAAGTATCAACTTTTTTATCAAATAATAATAATTCCTAATAAAAAGTTGAATACCGTGCGCACAGTGGGCACTAATTGACTAAGTACTGAGCTAATTTTAATGTATCTTTATTATGTATTCCTGCTTGTGTCTAAATAAAGCTACAGAAAAAAAACATATTCAAATACACATGTCGTTTATCAACATCATCATTTCAGCCTATCCCTGTCCACTGCTGATCATAGGCTTCACCAATCGCTCTGCAGCTCTGGTCCGTCGCCACCGGCATCCAACGAGGCCCAACGATTTTCACCAAGTCGTCGGTCCATCTGGTAGGTGGCCGTCACACACCGCTAGCGAGTTCGTGGCCTCCACTCTAGAACCTTCGTCCAATTATCGCGCTATGTGGCCGGCCCATAGCCACTCAGCTTGCTAACCCTACGGGCTATGTCGGCATCTTTGGTTCTCCTACGGATTTCCACGATTCTGATTTGATCTCGTAGGAACTACCAAGCATCTACGTAGGTATGAGGTATGCATGTCATCTAAGACTTAGGTTATTTATTTTGGTTACTACAAAAAGTACCTAGAAATAGTTAATTAAACATCAAAGTCTTTAGATAAGGTGATTATCTATTAACCGGCGAAAAAGTGATTGAAGACAAGTTTAACGAGTTAATCTTAAGTATCACGCTGGGAGAGTTATAAGGTAGATTATTAAATTCTAGCGGTATTCGCCAAATTGCTCACGTAGTAATTAAAGAGTGTAGTTCTGCAACTCCGGTGCTGCAAGCACAGAGGTATGGTCAAGTAAGAATATTATTATAGTCAATCGTTTTATAAAACAATTTATTCAATTGTGCATAGATTGCATCACGCTGAGTCACTCACGAGGTAGGCAGAGATTAAAGCGCCGGTTCTCTTTAGACTTACCGATGTATATATGACGAATATTATTGTTTAGCAATTCGCCAGCCAAGTTCTTCAACCCTACAGCAATTATTGCGAACAATAACACCCACATGCCATGAATATGCTCCGGCGACGGTGCAAATCAAATAGAGTCGTCGACCCCCTTACATGTGGGCGATAAAGACGTACAGGAATTTATTTAGTTTTAGCCAGTAGCATTAACATATGGTGTGCATATTGCTGAAACTAATCACGATGGTTACTGAATATGGGAAGATGTTTGGTAATAATTTATTATTATACTAGCTGTGCACGCAACTTCGTCCGCGTGGAATATTGACTTTGGGCAGCATTTTATGGATACATCTTTTGGTTTATTTTGGATATGTTAAGGGAGGCTTACCACAATATATTATTGAAAACCACATATAAATCGGATAAGCCGTTTTTGAGATTAGCGCGCACAAACGCACAAACGCACAAACAAACACATAAACAGACAACAATTCTAACAATCATTGTTTTAGATGCTATTTGCGTTGTTAAAGGTCCCGTTAATATTTTTTCTCATATATCAGCGTGTCCATCCATGTAAAGTCAGCGATCCGTTACAATTTTATTATATGTATTGATTGATTGCTAGAGATTGATTTTGGATATTGATACTGTTTGGGGGCGTCCATAAATTACCTGAGGTGTGTTTTTTTTTTACTTTCTGTCCCTCCCTCCCTCCTGGTGAGATGTCGTGAGATTTTATTCAACCCCCTCCCCCATCCCCCAATCTCAAGTGAGATTTTTAAAAAAGTGGGTTTCTTACGTAAACGCATTGGATTGTTATTGTAAACAGAAAAATTGCTTCGTGCTTTTATTTACGACTAGTAATCAATATTGCTGAGAGTTTAATTATGAGTGTTATAAAAATGTAACAATAGAATACTAAAATCGTAACTACTTACTGTGATTAAAAAAAGAATATAGTCAGTCCATGGATAATCATGCGCGGTCTCAAGAGAACCTATTGGAACCAACATGTCTATATGAGTAAAATCATCTGCTCCTTCAACTTCGTCCTGATCTAGCCACAGCCGTTGACGCTTGCGCACAGTAACTCATTAGCTCGTCTTGTGACAATCCGTGAGGGTCGCACTTTGCGGAACATACGCTAATAAAAATTGCGTGATATTTGTCTCTCTCCAACGTAAGATTAGATGAGATTTGACTCGACCCCCTCCCCCCCTTAAACATCTCACGTAATTTATGGATGCCCCCTTACGTTGGTAGGAGGGTTGGCACTTGTCACCTATTAAACTTGCTCGCTTGAGTGCTTTACGTAGAGATTAGCAGAGTCGTAGGGCATAACAGATCTACCATTGATGGACATATGATTGTATTTGTCCATCTAGGACGATTCTACCACATTAATTCTAACAATCCTTTTATAACATCATAAGGTCTTTTTAACTAGCGCTTACAGCTAACAACTACAGGTTTCGATTACCGCTTACCATCAGACGGTCTTTAATATAGTTTGGTTGCTTTATGACATAGAATATAATCTTTAAGAAATCACATGTACTGCAGTCACAATCACAATAAGATATAAATAGAATACAACAAAGCGCCATCTGTCGTAAAGTTAAATAAATATTTCGGCAGTAAGTCTCTACTGTCCTAATTGTACAGTAGCAGTGGATATTGTTGAATGGTGAAAAAATAACGCTATTCGACACTAGATGGCAGTGTAAGTTCTTTCATGTTGCAATCCATTAACTTGAACGTTTTCCATGGGTTCAATATTATTAAGGCTGTTTATTATGTGTGAAAGGGAAAGTTCATTTCACTTTTGACACAGACATATTCATATATTATAGAATGAATATATTTATACCATTTTAGCCTACATAAACTTAACTTGAAAGTAATGAAAAGAACCTACTTCTAAATAAAATGTGCCCTGTTGTACTTGCCTACTTTGGACATAAATTTTTACAGGTTAAATTATTGAAGGCCAACATTAAATTTTATGATAAACATATATTTTATACAAATGGTGTTATGAACTTATTTATTACCTACACACAAAATGTATGTATTATTAATTTATATTAGGTACAATACGTGTCGTTTGTACTTCTACGTCTTACCATACCTACCAATTATAACACTAAGATACCTTAATATAATTTCCATAATTTAACCTCTTGTCGGGTGCAGCAGTGACTGATATAATCTGCGTGCGGTCGGATGACTAACGTACAGGTTTAAATGTACAACCACTACGTCATCTCGCTGTTTATAACCACATTAAAATTAGACACAGGTGCTGTTCACAAAATGAACATCTCAACAACAATTTTCTACGTACACTGCGTTGGTACACTGTACGAATACGCTGTATGTCTCACACCTTATGAACTTTAAATTTAGGCAAAACTTGATCAGTCGCCGAACGCCTGTCATTGGAATGCTTCCTCTTTAAGCTGTAAGTACCTCAACAGGTGTCTAAGCTGTGGCAAATCATTACGTACACTTTGCATGCGCGACCGTTACGATGAGCTCACTGTTTTGAGTGCAGTTAGGCTTTCCACAAACGGGCAACTTGTTATAGCAGCGGCAGGCGACAAATTTTCGCATTTATCACTTCCTAAAGAGATGTTAAAAGATGGCACAGGCAACGTCAACGGTACCCTGATACTCAGACATGATTATAAATCTCTTCCCACCACGATAGAATACGATGATGTGTAACAGCACCCAATTTTCATTGAAAATATATTTAGGTGCCAATGTTACAGATTCCGCCGCCGATTCTCGAGCACGACTTTACTCTGAAATTCTTCTCAAACACGTCCATATACATATTACATATATGTCGATTAATGAAGAAGACAGTTTACATGTTACATATTTTTATTCTGTTCTATTTTGTGGCTAGACTGTGGATTCCTTTAGACGTAGTGGTGGCCCAATACCCAAGCGTCCGGCACCGCAGTAGATCGCAGTCAGGTCACACCTCGTCCTTCCTCACCCATCCGGAGCTCCACATCACACGAGTTTGTCCGCCCCCGACAAACACCGTTAGCTTATTTGCACGTCGTGACTTAAGCCTTTTTTTGGGATTCAAGCGTTACTCTATCGGTCCGTTGAACTGTAAAATTTGTTGAGTGGATCGTGAGTAATTGTGGTTTTGTGAATTCATTTCGGCGTAAGTAGGTAACGAAAAGCTTTAAATTAATTATTTTAAGGAACAAAGGTTTGGCTTGGATGTCTTTAAAAAATACAATTTCTTGATAAATACAAGATTCAACTGTCAGATTCAACAGATTTGACACAGATATGAGAAAATTTGCACATTTTTCATAATTACCACAAAAATAAAATATGCTACTGTTATCGAACAGCCGGTTCTGTTGTTATCAAATATTTATAAGATTTTTGACGCAATATTTAATGAAGGGGTAGGCAGACGTGTATAAGCTAACCCACACACCCACTTTCCGCCAGAGATATATCTTAAGTGCCAACGTGACAGATGGCGAGTCCATCGCCGTTACTCAAGCACAACTATACATATATACACCTTTGAATTACTTCTCAGACTTTCTTTCTTCTTCTCGTGCCTGTCGTTCTCTCTCGACGTTTTCCTTCACCGTCTATCTCGTGGTGTGACTAATCACTGAAAGTTCGGAAAAACTCATTGGTACAGTCGGGATTCGAACTTGCAATATTTATGGTGCAGGCAACTACTCGAACAACTCGGCCACCACGGTTCTTGTCTCCTATGAATGGAGAAGTGGTGTAGGTCATATGTACCAAAGAATTAAAAAACATTTCAACAGAATTACATACATTTACATACCCCCGATAAGGTTGTAGTGATCACAGACTGAATGGAAAATAATAAAGGTTTAGCGAATATGATTATACAACACACGTCGAATTTATTATTGGTCCCCAAAGTGACAGGTGTGACTATAGTCGCCATTAATTTTTTCTTGAATTTGTTGTATACTGTAAGACCATTTGAATTCAAGATTGATGCTACTACGATGCTTTACCTCCAATACACATGATAGCGCTAAACCACATAGAGAGAGAGAGGTAGGGCATGAGTATTTTCAAATTGTAAAAAGAATCTACGTCCCTAGTTTTTTAGTCCACCTAGGAATCAGATCCAGAACCCCACTAGTTTTAAGCGAACCACTTCTCCGGCGGAGCGTTGAATTCGTTTGTATAATAATTATTTATTTATAGTTAGAGATAATGTCATATAAACCAGTTAGATAAATAATACACAGTGATAAAACCGAATTCATCAATATCTTATTTGTTGATGGATTCATTAATATATATCCTCACGCCTCCCACAAGGGTCCCCGAAGGGGTAGGGTACACCTCTGGTGTATAGGTAGTACTCATACACCCACTTTACGCCAGGGAAGGTTAAGGTGCCAACGTGACAGACGGCGAAACCATCGCCGTTACTCAAGCACGACTATACATACGCCTTTGAATTGCTTCTCAGACGTGTGCAGGTTTCATCTCGATGTTTCTCGGATTGATTTATGTAGAAGAAATAGCTATGCATAAAAGAACATCTTGTGTTCGCTCTCTTTGGTGGACATCACGCAATAAACAGAATTGAATACGCAAATTACGGCTATTCAAATTAGTGTGAAACCGCCTTTGATGACCGCATATGAGTATAGAATGTGCCGCGGGCGCGGACTGCGCTCCGTTATACGCTCGTGTAGGTACTTTTACATTAACATTTATTTATGTACAACCTTTATGTAAAATGATAATACGTTATATAAGTTAATGTGTAATTATTTGATTACTATCTCTGTACCTACTTTCAATTCATCTTATCCGGTGTAATCTTATCCAAAAATCTTAAGATGTAATGCGAATAGTATATAATGCAGGACATATATTGCTTTTACAGCATTTGTCGGGAATTATATAGGTGCTACGTATCACAAGGCGAGTATGTCGCCATCCACCACCACCAACGTTTAATTTATTTTCGAATATATGTTCCCTCGCTCTGTTTTTCTTCGTCATAAACCTCATGGTGAAATAAATTGGTATTTTCATATGAACTCTATGGTACAAACTACCGAGGTCTGAACCTACAACCTTGACCTAACTACAACCTGACTACTTAAACAACTCGGCCACCACGCTCTTTCTATATTTATCTCTGTAACTCAACATCGTTACATGATTTCCGGGAAATCAGAGTAGATAATAAAAACGGATTGATAGTATAAAATAGTTAGCGCCATCATTTACGGCAATGCGGCAATCGCTGGTTACATTTAGAAGTGTTGTTTATAAAAGTCTATTCGCGGAAACAAGTCTTCAACAAAATCGTTGGATAAAGTAATATTTTAGCTAGCAACACTAACTAGCAACAAAAAAAAAAAAGCAACACGTAAGTGTCTTGTTCAAATCGCCGGTATCACTACCGTTTGTTTTGTATTGTATTGAATTGACAGGTCATTGTATTTGACAAGCACTGTCATGGTTGACTTAAATTTCAAGCTAAGAAAAGGTATAGCTTTAAAATTTTACCAGCACAATAATTGTTATGAACATTCTATTGATTGATTCAGATAATATTGACGTAAAATAGTGCGTGGCTAATTGATTGCGTAACTACCGACATTTTATTGTGTGAGGGGCTGGCTGTACATGTTACGTTTGAAGCTATTGTCAATAATGAATTTAATCGAATGGCACAATCGTATTGGTAGTACAATGTACGTAAAAGCTTCCGAGTGCGGAACCTTTTGAAAGATAAAATAATTACATAACCTTATCGAACGCAGCCAATATCCAGCGCATGTAATTTTATGCATTTTGCGTTGCATACGCTGGGGATGGCGGAGGGGCGGCGAGGCTGGGGTGCGATCATCCCGGGTGGAATTGAGTTATACGGCAGGCCGGACCCGGGAGCGGTCTGTCTGTTCTGTACTCAGTACGGCACGAAGGAGATTGAGCGTAGGTATTAAGTACCTATGTATACATCCTATGTACTACCTTCCTGTAGGGTGACACATTTTCAGCTTTAGATAATACATACATATCATCACGCTAGATCCTTAACTGGATTTAAAGAAGTTTGTAGATTCTTACAAAAACTAAACTTTTGAGCTGTACAGACCACCAAACTAAACTAGATAGATTACTGTTAATAAAGCGGCCGATAAACATACCACCATAATATAGGTACACCTACGATAATTTATTTTATATTTATATACTACACCTAGGATACTTTGATCATACAGATATTCTTATCACACTACGGTTTTCTGTGGGCGGGCACCTAGAACCTACGTACATTACAACATGGCATCGTCCAAAATTATCACATAAGACAAGGCTAGCAATTTTTTTAGGTACATTTGAATAAACATTCCTTTTTCTTGTCCGTATATTCTCACTACTCACTTAAAACTATAAATAAATAGGTATGTACTAACATAATATTCAAACAATATCTTAGAGTTCATACAAGAATTGCATCAATTGGAACCTTGATTAATTACCGTAGTCGATCAAACTAAGTCAATGCAACACTGCCAAAATATTACTCATATCATGTTTGTAACGTACTTGGTGAAGATACCTATACCTACCTAGGTTCTAATGTTGTAATATTGAGTCTGTCGCCGTGCCTCAAGTATGGCTGAATTTTTAAATTTATGCAGATATTTTCTTTATATTATTATATTTTCCTGCACAGTTAAGAGGCACTGGGAAAGGATTTGCATACGGTTTTCACCAATAAGTGAATTGATATTTTAGAGGAAGGGATACATATATATAATATACACTTTGTCATTGTACTGCAAGGGAGCGGAGCAGTACTGATATATACGAACTTAACGCGACAATAACCGCGGAAAACCTACAGATAGTTAGGTAGAAACTTAAAATTCCACACTACAGAGTTATAAAAAAAAATATATCCTCACGCCTTCCCACAAGGGTCCCCGAAGGGGTAGGCAGAGGTGTATAGGTAATACCCACACACCCAATTTCCGCCAAAGGTATATTAGGTGCCAACGTGACAGATGGCGAGTCCATCGCCGTTACTCGAGCACGACTATACATACGCCTTTGAATTTCTTCTCAGACGTATGCAGGTTACCTCTCGATGTTTTCCTTCACCGTAAAGCTCGTGCTGTGACTAATCACTGTACTTAAGTTCAGAAAAACTCATTGGTACAGGCGGGATTCGAACTTGCGACCTTTGCGTCGCAGGCAACTGCTCGAACCACTCGGCCACCACGGCTTCAGACACTACAGAGTTGAGTAGCTTAATTAAAGGTTTTGTATAATGTGTTAAGCCTCGGTCCGATGATTTAGGGAAACCATAGTAAAGCCATTCACCATATGCTCCATAAACACGACAGCCGGCGGCAGGGCTGGATTCAATTTACCAATATGCAATCACGAATTACGATCTCACTCAAACGCCTAGTGATGATATAGACGTTTCGCGTGATTCAACACACTTAGCACCTATGACGCCCAACTATTAAGCTTCGAAATGTCATCATATACTTAAATGCAGCACTATTTTCGTAGTATATACTGGCATATGAACGGATACGTGTCTCGTTACCATATTCGGCAAACATCTGACGCAGCGCTATTTATTCACAAACCAGTCCTGACGTTGAGCTTAACTTGAATATCTGTGCCAAGGATTTACCTCAGTAACCTAGTCGGTGGATGTTATTTTGTTATTGATTTATTGACAATCGATAGCTTTAATAGCGTCGTTTAACGTTATGAGTTTAATCGTCGCTTTAAATTTTCAATGCGTATGACAAGGTTGATCATTCATTGCAATTTTATATGTGCATATGTATTTTGTGACATGATAATGCAGTAAGTGACTGGTTTATTTAAAGCTTAGGTTTATTTTGGATGAATGTTGTAACAAATAAAGTAGGACAAGCGAAGAACCATCCCGCTTGCATCAAACAAAACAAATGCGCAACCGGGAAGTAACCCGACGCGCGCAACCCAAAGCACAATTTAAATAATAGTTCTGTAATCAAATTCATCCGCTCCATTCTATTCATAATTCATAAGAAGGTACTACTTATACATATATTACCAATGAGTTCCGGTTCCTTATCAGTTACAATACTCTATGGCCAGTACACAAAGCTATATTTCATAACACATAATCTAAAATCTGCGACCATTAGCGCTTGAAATTACTATTCTATTATAGTATCCCCTGCCGCGCGCCCGTTAATCTTGCAAAGGCAACGACTGCTTATCAGCAATGAACACGTCGTTATGTGCGGCCATTCATTATTGTAAAAATAGGTACGTATTATGTAGGGAGTGCGAGGGTAGTTGCGTCTGTGGCAGTGTCTGTCAATAATATTGTCGGGAAGAGGCGTTGTCATGGCGACGAGGGAGCGCTTCCTATATGACGGTCGCTGCCCCCCGTGACACAACAGTGCGCCGAGGGTTGAAGGGCGAGAAGCGAAAGAGGTCCGCTGTCTGGGATTTATGCAAGGGTGTGCGATACACGAGATGGATTCTAGCACCCTACACTGTTTTAACGGTGTAAAAACAACCACAAAGAAGCGTGAGGTCGCATGCTACTGCAGGCTTCCCAGACTGAATAAAATTTAAAGCTTTAACATATGATGCTCATGTTTTATTCTGTATTGATACGGTTCAGCTATATTTTCTACTTAACATCATAAAACATGGATTTATCTCCCACACGATAAGTGTGAATATATGAAATGATTTGTTCCCATGTTATTCGATACTCTTGTATAGCCGCAATCGCGGTCCATCGCACCTATAGTAATTATTTATGTAGGTATTTTTTATCTCTCTTCTAATAAAAAGTATCGCTAGAATTTGAGACCCGGGGCAACTGTGATATAAGATACAAAATATTTTTATCAGCCAAATATTTATATCTCTACTATTGTCTGGATGTCCTTCAAATTAAATATATTTGCATAAGAAAATATGTATATCATTGTCCAATTTCCATAGCTTTGCCTAGTTTGGGTTAAGGGTCACTTTATGTGGATTCATTCTAAGGTACTTACTTTGTAATACAAATCTACGGAAAATGTCTATTTTGACAACTTGTGACGTACATGACATTTTCCGAAGATTAACTACTTTATTGCTACCACTTATTACTAATGCTTCTCCAAAGCGCGGCTATAACTAGACACCAGTCACTGCGACGGTAACTAATCAGCGATTAGCAAATTTTACGCCAAATTACCCACATTAGCCGCGCTGTACCTACTTTCTAAAATTACCGAAATACAGCCAACCAATAAAAAAACTTGTATTTTTGTTAGCTTCAAAATGTAAACATTACGTTGGATATGCTTTTCACAAATTATATAACAGCATGATTGTTATCCCTGCAGGATAAGTTGTGCGTCGCGAGATAGTTATATCAACTGGTTTTCTCGTCCAATACAGAGGAAAGTCGAGAAAATAACGAATCGACAAAAATATCGCAACTTACATGCTAGTGCCATTGGTTTGTATGTTTGTAAGACGGTTCCGTGGGGAAATAACGATAAAGTTTATTTTCCAAAATTCAGCACATTACTTTGTTACACCTTGAGCTTTATGGTAAAACACAACATCGTGAGGAAACCTTTTGTTTGTGTGAGGCGTATGTGTCTGAAAATACGGTCAAGCCCGTATGTTTGCCTACCAGGCTCTACGGACTCGCCAACTATCGTATAACCTATAAATAAATATCTGTCGTGTAACCAATAAAATATATATCATCTATCGTAGGTTTAACATATAAAACGTAAACGAGTACAGTTCGCGAAATAGATGGCTATACATGGTAGATTAGAGTATCTTTTTACGTATTTTTATGAGTAAAGATGGGTTTGGATGTTAAAATTAAGAGCTTGAATATAAAAAAAAACTTTGAAGGTCGTATTGTCATATGACATTGATTAAATGAATGAAAATAAAAAGTCGATGGAGAGTGAATAAGTTCGAACACTTATAAGGAATTCTCAGCTGAAAGAGCATCTCGTTTCATGCAACGTTCATTTCTGTGAACGCAATGTGGTTTCACTTGAAGTAATAATTACTCAATGGAGATATTTTACTTACAAAGATTTATATTTCTCAATTTCTTATTTTGATTGAGTTATTGTTGTTTTGATGTACGGCCGTCTGGTCTAGTGGTCTAGCTGCAACTCTTCTGGTGAATATACACCTTAGTAATATACTATAATATCTTACTAATATTATAAATGTGAAAGTTTGTAACTTTGGATGTTTGTGGTTCTTTCACGGCAAAACGGCTGAACCGATTTGGCTGAAAGTTGAAATCGTGATGGCTTATACCTAGGAATAGGACATAGGCAACTTTTTTTTTTAAATCCTGAAAATATAAGTTCTAATATTATAAAGTATGATGCTCTTTCACGGCATAGCGGCTGAACCGATTCTAGCAGGAAAATACATAAGCAACTTTTTCGAACTCCACGCGGGCGAAGCCGCGGGCATAAGCTAGTACCTATATAAATATTCTAACGTGCTCATACTCGCTTGGATGGAAATATAAAAATAATAACAAGATCGTAGCGCCACCTACCGGGTTCAACATCATAAATCAAAACCCACCTTGAAAACCGCATCTTATAACAACTTTTAAATTTAACGTGTTTAGGGAGGGATTCTAAAACTTTGTTTTAGAATATCATGTTGCGCAATAGAACACTTTTTAGTATAGTTCCGATAATTCATAAGTTTTTAAACTAAATAGATACAGTGGCATATGACAATGTATACATTAAAGGAAATCATCGCGAGAAGTCCTCCGTACGTCTGAGAAGAATTTTAAAGATGTATGTGAAGAAGTTCCAGGGTTACTCACAGAATCGCCATCTGGCATGAAGAGAAAATAAACAACAGTAAGAACATATACACCTCTGCCTATCCCTTCGAGGACCCTTGTGGCGTGAAAAACATATTATGAGGAATATAAACGTATTTTGCTTGCTTCAAGAAAAGAAACGATGCCGAGTGAAATCCTTGCTTGTAGGATGGCGGACGATGCTAGAAAATCAACTAAGTAAATGTCACTTACCTACTTTCTTGTATGTTAATCATTACATATGTATCCCTACAAAGGCATAGGTAACGTCCGGTTTGGCTTGATTAAACAAATAGCTTTCATTCTGCATAAATGCTCAATGTATTTTATACGTAGCAGTATTGCCTGTGTCCGTAACTATATAAAAAGTGATAAAGAGTTACGTGAACTAGTTAGTATAATTGACAATATCTACGTAAAATAATAAATCCAATTAACTCAGTCAAACTTAACAACACTTGTACTGTGAGAAATAAATAACGATATAACTTCATATTTATTTTCTCTGACTTAATCTTTTTAGCACTTATTTAATACAGTGATAAAAGATTAAGGAAAAAATATTGGTTGTCATCAGACAAACATGGATATGATATTAGTTTGATGAACAGGAATACACCATGCACACAAATAATCGCTTCGTTGTCGGAAAGCCTGAAGATCCTTAGTGTCCTAAAATGTCGCCCTCCACACCGGTCTCCATTCAGGTGACAGTAATCTTTGTTTGTTACTTAATGTCGCCCCAACGGTTGAACGAAATTGAACAAAATTTTGTGTAGAGCTTGCTTATAACTTGGATTAACACATAGATTAACTTTTGTCCCTAAATATTATGTATAAATATAAATTATGACATAAAGTTATAACGTTGAAATGATGGTTGATGTAATAGTAGTGTGGTTTAAAATGCTTTGTCGACAGGGAGGCGGCCGGCGACCCCGGTCCAGTTTTGTTGATAACCATACCGACCGTGTGAGGAATGATTTCGTGACCTCTCTGTTCCACTAATTGAATGATAGATCACAATATTACTCACTCTACAAACACGTTGTTTGAATAAAAAACCCCAGAATACGCAGCTTACAAACATTGTAGAAGTTAATATTTATCTACACGCACTCTTTCAAAATGGAGTACCAAAGAGAGTTGTGACATCAGTCACCCTTTTTCCCGATGATTTATTTATTTATTACTGAAATAAGAATATATATATTACAAAGAACAGTTGAAACTAACTACTTGATGATTATTTTTAATTTCTAATGTGACGTTATAAAATATTGAGGAGCATATAACGGCGCTCTTCGGGGACATTTTCCAATCACGCGCGTTGTCTTAGGTGAGGTTTGTAAACTAATGACATATTCTTACATTACTACAAAACACAGAGAGGATTGATTCTCTTTATCCAACCTGAAACCGAGGACATAACGTTTTAAATGTTAGGTTATAACATTTCATCACCACGAAGGTAAAACCTTATCGTGTGATTGAATTTATAAGTTTTTTTACGAACCAGTCCACCGATTTCCTTCCGTAGGAATGTAATTCCACTCTCGTAGCCTGTTTATTAAAAAAAACGAAAAGATATCGCATAACTACAAAAAAATATCTAAGTAAACTGTATAACTTTACCTTGGTAACAAAAAATCTAATTCTAGTCATAGTCAATATCAATATTAAACTATTGCATGTTTGTCCTTATTTTAAGAACAGCGTCAGCTTTGACAAAAAAAAAACAGATTATTCGTGTCGAAAAAAGAAAAAAACATTATACGTGTTTTTTCTTCGTTGTGATACTGACACTGACACTGGCATATAAATTAATGTTTGTAACAACTAAACACGTGTCTATATTCTTTAAAAAAAGTTCATAGTGATGTCATTATAGAATGCAAACTTTGCATCCTGATTTATTTTTAAACTACTTATAATGATACATATATATACATAATTAAAAACACTATTATCTTTACCATATTGCCATAAAATGATACCACATTAAATTGCGCATTATTCATTGTTTGTTACATCGCGCCTCATTAAATAAATACTCTTTAGAAAATTACTAAAACGGCATAAATACACGTTACTGACCTCATGGTCTCACGTAACGACATTGTAATTCTGCCTAAAGCTATATGATTCAACTATATTTTTAAGACATGGGGAAACTTGACTTAATAATGAACAAGTATCTGAGTATCATTTTGGGAATAATTGCTTTCACGTAGGTATATACATACTCGTAGTTACGTGTTAAATCTTGCGGATTGTAGGTGGTGCTGAAAGCGTACCCTGATTCTTGGCTATATTACGCTGGCTGGTACAGTTGGAACAGCAAGGCAAGATCCAATATGTGGTAATTTATCATGTGATAGGACCTACCAATTACCATGATAAATGCATTTTTAAGTACTACGTATAAACAAAACGATTTATCAATTATCATTAACCTTCAACTACTTAATATTTGTAATCACGTTGTTATTGATAACACAATGAATAACTTTCATAATCAGGTGATCTCACGACCCAATATCATTTTACGTATAAGTACTTACTTACTTATATCTACATGTAGCGTGCATTTCCGTCGTATTGTCCGATACAAATGGATAATGTATTTTTCGGGCAATGAGCAGGCACAATGTAGGCACTATCCCTACCGACGTATGCGATGCTCTGCGGACTCAATTTAAAAAACTTTAAGAAGATTACAAAATGGCCATTTATATAATATAACCTTCATGGAAATGGACGCAAGATTATTTAAAAATATCTACTATTGAAATAAACATATCTATTATTATATTACTATTGATTGGACGTTAGTAGATTTTTAACGTTTACACAAGACGTGCCGGAAAATATGAAGTTGCATTTACTGTTAGCAATTTAACCGCTCAATTAATATTCACATCCTTTTCATACAATCCATATAGTATCAGTGAACAAAAAAGTATGTCTAAAAGATACCTTCAAACGTGCAGACATTTAAAATGAGGAAATAGGCAATTAATAATTTCTTTTATTTACACAGTTTGACTTCTTTTTACTTCGAAATGTCAGTTTGCGCAACACTAAATGTGCTCGGGTGATGTAAGGTAAGGTGTGCACAGTTGTCCTACGCTTTTAACGGGCCTTAACACAATAGACAGATTATTATAACTAGCGCACGCCTACACTGAACCTTAGATTAGATACATACTTGAACATGAATATTGCATGAGTGCAATCTCGGTGGAGATTAAGACAGATAGCACGATTGTAGGGTAGCGTGATCAAGCTCGCAGAGTGATTAGCGTGATTTATAACTGAACTGAAAGTCCTAATGCCCCCAGCTACGCAGCCCTTGGTGACGTACAATCACCACCCCTCAATTTTCTCAATCGTCCCTAACATTACGACTCATTTATTCATTTCATTTGATTCTTAGTACCACTCGGCCATTCGACCCTTTGTCCAATATCGTAAAGCTCTCGTTCAGATTAGGCTTCAAATTGTACAAATTACTACTTAATTAAACGGCTTTAGATACATACATACATAAATCAGATTACATATATATACCTACATACGAACATAAATAATCTCTTAAAGGATGATTTCCACTTCTACTGTTCTATTTATAGTTGCATATACTATAACTTTGAAAAACTATTATTAATCCCTAATAAAGAAAAGTAGAGTGGAAGAAATGAAGAGGAAGACCAATGTCAAAGAGAATTGCCGTAATGGCGTATGAGAAGGTGAAATAAATTGCACTGAATCAAAGCAAATGGAAGGAGTTGCATCAGAAACGGCGATATGAGCCAAGACTCTAAAATGTATGATGATATTGATAAACTTTCTAGAACCACAATAAAGAATTGGTTGGGGCAATTTTATAGTTTTACTTAATTGCAGTCGAATTTATTCCATGCGAAGAGTGAATATGTCATAAAAAATATCAATTAAATACTTTTCGTATTTTTCATTGTTACGTACAAGACACTAGAAAGTGAACAAGTATTTTGCGAGATAGGAAGCGTTGCTTTTGGAAAATAAAACAATGGCTTTGGTTTGTGGTGTCAACTGTCAAGCCAGGAGCGGGCTGAGAGAGTTTACTTTCTACAGATGTCATTCGCAGGCGCGGCACGTGCTGGGCCTTAACCACACGCCACATCAAACACTGTATTAATAGGTAGCTATAACGGAGCTTTTCTCGTCACGCACTTTGTATAGATAAGCGAGTACTTATGGAGTAACAGTCATGCGTGATTCCTTCATTCTCAATTATCGGTAATAAAAGTCACGTGAACTAGTATTTTTCGATCAACCTGTATATCTACTTCAAATACTGTCCACTAAATTAAAGTTACAAATAAAAAATTAGGCTATACAACATTTATACTTTTTACTTTATAACTATACAGCTGGGGTATTCCAAAAAAATACTCTGGTGAAGTCATATATTATCATTGCCATGTCCTGAAAGTTGCTTCTCTGACTCTATTATCTCAGGATAACAGAGTCAAACTACTACAGTCAGGGTTTAAGATTTGGACGTACATAAAAAAATACAATGGATAAATCGGTGAAGCACCTACATAATATGAATATATAAACTTTAACAGATTGTGTGGTGTATTCTCAAAGACATGCCATCCAAACCATCAACATTATAGCAACATTTTGTGAGTTCATTAGATCTTTTTATTTAATCCTTGCCCTGGTAACCACAATAAAGAATAATATTTTTTCTTCGTGACCGTAAGGTGACTAGCGACGTGACTACTGGCCGAAACAACCTTATACCATTACGAGGAACATGACATCATTACTCCACGAAACCCGTGTAACAATACGTTATGCTTACATACCAACGTCCAGAGCCAATGACATACAATCATTTTATTATTAATATTGTAACACAATATATTGCCAGAGCTCGTGCGATCTGTTAATGTAAATAACAAACTCCTACTCGAAAAGTAAGATTGCTAAGGTGGTCTCCTCAACAACGTAAATTATAATCAACATTTATATTTCCTTATTTCTGCGTTTTATTGCTAACTTCACTTCCCCGAAAGAGAAGGTCCCCGAAGGCAAATGTATAGTAACACTCTCATCGCTAGGTTTATATGTATATGTGTAACGTGACTGAAAGCGATTCTGTCGCCATCACTTAGACTATAAATTTGTCTTTGAATTTCTTCCCAAACGTATGCAGGTTTCATCACGATGTTCACCTTAATCATACCGCTCGTAGTGTGATAAAGCACTATACATATATCCCGTGTAACTCTCTCGTTCTGCTCTTAAATACACATTATATTATGCAGATACATATAGACTGCATATTTAAATACTTTCATATGCAATTACATAACGACAAGTAGGTACCTCACAGATAATAACGAATACAGCACGAAACAAAAGTTCAATACTCACAGCATGTCGGTTAATCTAGGATATTGTGCCAAGAATATGTAAACCGCAATTCGATTGCATTGAAATGTGTGTATTATTATGTAAGCATCTACCTAAATCATGAAATTATAACATTCTTTGAATATTTTAACAACATAGTTATGTACTAACTGTCAGATCACAAAGTAATATTGCCACAAGCAATTATATATTCTAATGAGGAAAGGAAAATGCAATCACTGATCCACATGGCTAGACATGCCGATCGCAAAATACGAATTGGCCCGTGTAATGAAGTGGCTGCACCGAAAGTGGTTTTTAATAACTTCACGACTTTTCCATAGCGACTGTACGGTTTGAGCAGTAGCCTGCGGAATGAAGATTGAAGTTCGAACCCAAGCGTATCCTTAATAACCCAATATACCATTGAGTTTTTTCTGAAATGTGTATTAAGAAGTGATTTATCACACTAAAATTGCATATACATATTAATATCCTAATTCGTAAATCTATAGTCGTGCTTGAATGAGTAAAGATAAACGGACGAACACTCAAGCATCGAATTCTTATAGTATTCGTATAAATTTAGACAGTAGTTAATCTCAGCTTTTTTTTTCTCCGCCGCATCCGGCGGCAGCGGCGTTCTGCTTTCGAGTCATAATATCGACCTAATAATAAATTTGAACAATGAGATGTACCTATAATACAATAATAATGAAATATATACCATAATTGTGTTAGCTTGTAGTACAAGTAAATATAGTTATGAAAAACATCAAGGTTTTCCTAGAAACAGTATTTTCTTAACAATAACATAACACCCCTTCTCAGTAAACGTTTTCCTGTTAGGATCTTCATATCTTCACGCCTTCTCACAAGAGGGTGGATGACCCCTTATATAAAAGAGATATTAAATATACATCATTCCATAGGTACACATTCCATTACGCCGGGGCAGAGATAATAGACCGCCAGTTGTCCCTAGTCGTACAGACAGACCTATTTCATCAGTCTCTTCATATATGATCGCCGGTTTGAAGTAGGTGCCCATAGGTATGGGTTCCTACTCTCGACTCTCGACGTTCCCGTCTTCGTGTGTTTGATCGATTTCATCTAGATAGATGGAAAGTAGTCTGCCTCTTCTTCCAGACACTAACGCATAGTATTTCTGGCAGATATTAAACAGGCGCATAATATATTTGAGCTTAGACCCTTTAATGAGGCTAGAAAGCGCGTCAATTGGTCCCAGCCTGATGGACCGAAACTCGATAGAAACCACAACGCTGGCCGTATAGTTTCCACTGCAACTAGGCCATACGCGAACGACCTGCTACTCTCTTGACGATAACGCTCGCCATTGTAATAAATACTTATAAATATATATACAATCACTGTTTTGCTAATTTCTCTTACGTATATAAGCGAACACACAGCTGTTGCAGTGCAATTTTTTTATATAAGTAAATCGGTATATACATTTTGCTTAATTTATATCCAGATTTATATAGTCTTTACTAATATGTATTATAAAGAGGAAAGTTTTGTATGTGACCGGTTTGAAAAAATCTTTCAGAAATGGAAAGCTGCTACTACTAAAAAAAATTATGTCCACCATATTTTTGACGCTAGTATATAGAATATAGAAGTATAGCATAAAGCGGAATGCGTACATAAAGTGGAAGAAGCGAAAGAGGTATGTAAATCTAGAGGGAACCGGACTCTCTGCCTACCCCGTTGGGAACTCGGCGTGATGATATATATGTATATGCGCGAAGTATAGCACAAATTAAACATACATATTATTTTTTATTTGTGAATGTAACACCTTTCTTACATTATACCGGGTTTGTTTGTTTGTCTATTTGTTTGCTTATTAACGCGCTTATCTTTGTTACTACTAATGCGATTTGAAACATCTTCATCCATTAGAAGGCCCGTTTATTGAGAATGGTTATAGGCTATTTATATTCATAAATCATCATGTTACATCTTTATGAAACCGCGGGCAAACACCTACTTCGTCATAATTAGTGAATGTAACATTGAAGATATTCGCAATGAGTAATCCTGCACGTGTCTCGATGTGTTCAATTTAAGAGTTAAACAATTAGTTGCGACCGACGTCAAGTTATCAGTAATTGTTGGATCAAGAAGCCGCGCCTGTCTGTGTTGCCAGCAGTTACCAATGTTGAGCAATTCGACAATTACTCCCAATCACAACATTGGGGCCACAAATCAAAAACAATTTATCTATTAACAGTTTGAGTTAGAATAAGTAGGCGACTATATAACTGAAAATAGGAAATTACCGTAAACCCTCATGACAATACGATATAAAATACTTTTAAGTATTAAAAGACCACATTATTAATAAAAGAAAAACAATATATTCTTAGATAGCGGTATTATGATGCATTTCACACAATTAAAAGCTAAAAACGTATTTTCGCATAAAACAACCGTTAGCACACTTGAATTGTTGAACCTGCTGTAATTGCCAAAGAATTCGACCTTTATTGCTCACGCGCATACATTTGTATACTGTGTCACTGATTGAGCACCTACGTAAAACGCCCCAAATAACCCAACACCAATTCAATCGGCGTAAACGCAAGAATTATTTCGGATTACTTAAGTAATTATATAATACAAGTTCTATCATAGGTAAACAAAACATTTATAAAAGTATGTAAATATTTTATGTTCCGAGATTAAATCCTTACCTACGCATTTTTTTTTATTTCGATCGCGTTGAAATGCACTTCAAGTACAAAGTACATTTAAATAAATATTTAATTTTCTATTTTTTCAATAAAATTTATTTGCAGTGCAGATTGCAACAGGAAAATATATAAATGATAACAATACATTTAATCAGCGTCGTAGTCGAACGGAGTACGCCGTTTGTTTATCTACACTAAACGATGCCCAACAAAATTAAATAATGTATGAGATGAAATCTGTGGAATGTAACTTACCGCATCTGTAGAGCCATCCCTCCACGCGGCAAGGGTAGGGGATGACAACCATCCTGTCGCTCCTCATGTTGCACTCAGTAACTCAACAACAAACACTGTGATGCATTCGAAACATAGCCACTTTACATTTCACTATCCTTACTCTAATGGCAGCGCGGCTGTTGGACTCCGGCAGATCAAGCACTTGACAAGCCTCAATCGCCGCACCTCACTTTCACCAACTGCCGATAAAAACACAACCAATAAGTCCGATAGCTAAATCAATAGGTAAAACAATGCGGTTCCTTAAAAATAGTAACTGTTGCCAATTTGTTAATAAAAGACAAATAAGCTCCTCAAGCTTAATAAGGCATTTAAAACTTATAAAACTAAAGTTTAACAAATTCAAATCTATGTAAATAATGGTTTGTACAAATTGGGTTGTTTTGGCAAATGTTAACCGCGCCTGTCAACCCCAGGAAAAATAAAAATATATTTTTATTTATTCTATCCAGCCAAGCGAATCACAGATTGATATGTTAACTAGATAAGTGCAGTAGGAAAATATATTGTGTTATAAAGTGGATTCCAAATGTGCAGTTCTAGTTACTTATTTAAGTTTAAAAATATTCCGATGTGTATACCTATTTACTTTAAAAAGAAAAAAGATACTCTTAAACACCACTGTAATTATATTTAGGAAAGTGTCGGTATGTTAATGCGTACGATACTTAAATAACTTATTTTTGTTTATCAAGGCTAAACCTAATCTTATCATTTTCACTTTATCATACTGAAACGGCTGAATAAGATGAAAATTTGCGAAGAACATAGCACTTTCCAAGCATTAAAAAATTTACATAATCTTATTGTATATTAGTAATGTGTCGTGTTTTAATTAATACCTTATTAATTCATAAAGACAACAGTAATTATTATGCTGGTATTTAAATATGAATTATAAAAAAAACAAGTCAATCTTGATAGATAGAGTATTGTAAAATACATAAAATAAATTAATAACAAAATCATTTTTTCTTTCTACCCTCAAAGGTTTTAAATTAATATTAATCATAATAATAAAAATATCATACCTACGTATGTTGAAAAACGTCCAAAATAAATTTTATAAGCTCAATCAATAAAGGCTTAGTATTATTCGCGTTTAATACGCACACGATAACCCGATTGCACTTAATCCGTTCACAAATAACACATCCACATCCGACACAAGCAAACAAAAAACTGAATAACATTTATTGCTCGTTTCTGCTATCTGTCCCATCCATTCTGTTTCCGCTCTATTCCTCCTTTTACTCTGTGATAAAACGAACGCGATAGTGCTATTTTCTCTCTCTGTCATTTTATATTGACCCGCCTTAATGCGCGCGCAGATTATATCCTCCTACGCTTATTCTTCAAAATACAGCTTATTAATTTTAGCTAATCTGTGCTTCTATTATTGAATAGATTCCATGTGTCATAGTGTATGCCTATAATATTTAATAATATAAGTGATAATAATATGTAGATATTGTATCCCGAATTAAATAGAATGAAAAATTATATAGTTATATTTTTATTTATAGTGTTTATATAAGTATAATTGTATAAAGTATAAATGTGGATTTCATGCGTTGAATCAAATCATTTTTATTGAAACTAATTTGAACACTAATGTTACTACGAACACGCAAGATTTAAACAAAATAATATAGGTATGAAAAATCTGTATACCTAAAAAACAAATGTTAGTGTATTTACGTACGGAAACAAGTATCCGTGCGTGCAGTGACTATAGCAATGAAGGACGAGGCGAGCCTCTGCAGTTGTGTTGGACATGTATTATCTATATTTTGACAATATTTTTGAATCTATATCCTTCGTAGTCCGTACTGTCCGTACAACCAAAAAGTCAGTTTGTCGAACAGACTAGTCTGTGGTCCAAGATGGCTCTAAAAGCGCTTGTCGGACAAAGTAAGTTAAAAAATATTGATATATACACTGTTTATAGCCATAGTTTACACTAAAAGATCAACGTATTAATTTCGTATATAGAATAGAGGAAATATATATCTATCATGCTAGTCCTGCTGGCTTAGATCCAGATTTCAACTACCTACGTATATTTAGGGGTTTATCTTCGATGACTAATTATGTTTTTGTTATGTACTTATCCAACAAAATTGCTGCAATTTGTATAATTAATTGCCCTGATATAACATATTCGTATCATGGATTTGGATTCCATTATTGTATTCTTAACAAATACCTATTATGAAAAAAAAATTCGCTGGTTGGTGCCCTGTCGCACTTATCATTGATAACATTAATGAAACACTAAAATAAACCTTTTTAATTACGAATGAGTTATTATTGTATTTAAAATCTCTTACAATAACGAATGTCGACCATTTAGGAGGTTTTAGGAAGTAACTTGTAAAATATTGATTTTCTTATGTCATTCTAGTTAGTGGGGTGGGGACAAGTACGTCATTTGAACTGCACTAACAAGATTATAGTAATAATGATCCATTGAGAAAATCTTTACTGATTTCAAATGACTGGCTGATATTAATGACTATATCCTAATCATTTTAAAAATAACAGAACGCCACCATCACATTCTACAACATACCAAAATCAAATTAAATGAAATATTTGTATTTCGTCCATGGTTCATTTTTGAATTAACTAATTTGGGCTATTAAAGCCAAAAGCTAATTAAAGAATAAGCTATTTTCACAAAATATGGTGGTAAAATGCATGTGGTTTATATTCCACATGCACTAGTTATTATAGTGACAACATAACTCTACATACCCAAACTTTGACAAAAATGACTACCAATTAACAAAGAAGCAAACAAGTAATTACTTCAGATATATATCCAAATATATTTTGTGCAGAGACACCCGGCGCTCTATACTCTCTGCCTACCCCGCTAGGGACTTGGCGTGATGATATGTATGTATGTATGTATTTTGTGCAGAGATTATGAATGAGGTGATCCGCTATCGCGGTCCCAAAGGCAAGGAGTCACAGCGTATAGAATGGAGGATTCTGATTGTGGACCAGCTGTCCATGCGCATGGTGTCTGCATGCTGCAAAATGCATGATATCTCTGCTGAGGGAATAACATGTAAGTATATAATAAGTATAATACTAATAAAGAGCTATGGCGGCAGTGTGGTTCGAGCGACGCAAAGGTCGCAAGTTCGAATCCCGACTGTACCAATGAGTTTTTCAGAACTTAAGTACAGTGACTAGTCACACCACGAGCTTTACGGTGAAGGAAAACATCGAGAGGAAACCTGCATAAGTCTGAGAAGAAATTCAAAGGCGTATGTATAGTCGTGCTTGAGTAACGGCGACGGACTCGCCATCTGTCACGTTAGCACCTACGTGACAGATTCCTCACCTTCATCAAGACACCTTCTGACGAAAAGTGGGTGTGTGGATATTACCTATACACCTCTGCCTACCCCTTCGAGGACCATTGTGGGCAGGTGTGAGGATATAATATATAAATAATACTGTAAATAATATGCAATATGAATGCAGATCATTTTCTAAAATGCTAAAGCAACAATAACTTCTAATTAAAGAAGGCCTCAAGATATATAATAAGTTCTTTTGTTGAAATACCTATGAATTTTGCATTTTCAGTTGACTCAAAAGTCCTGTTATCTTATAAATATAGGTGATTTCTTTACTTAGCTTGATACATTTGTCTGATCAAACATGAAATACATCAAGATTTCTATACTTTCAGTGGTGGAAGACATTCACAAGAAACGGGAGCCTCTCTGCACCATGGATGGGATTTACCTAATAACTCCCTCAGAAAAGTCAGTGCATGCTCTCATCAATGACTTCTCTGTTGGAAACCGCATCATGTACAAAGCTGCACATGTGTTCTTCACTGAAGGTATATATTTTTATAAAGTTTATAAATAGAAATGATACCAGTTTTATTTTTTTATATTCATTTGTTTATTTCCTTTTGCCTTTTTAATTTAGTTTTATTGTTGATTTAATTTTGTTTACAGCTTGTCCTGATGTTCTGTTTGATGAATTGTCTCGTAATCGAATAGCTAAATATATCAAAACATTAAAGGAAATCAACATTGCTTTCATTCCTTATGAACAACAGGTTTGTTATTTTAAATATTCCCACAAAGAAACCTTGGTTAATATGTCAATGCCCTCTGTAGGTTAAGCTCCCCATTAATTTTGCAACTTACATACAAACTTGTTAATTGTTCGCACGCTGCCATATTGTTAGTGTGTCCTGAGGAGTTATTCAATGAACTGTGCAAGTCTTCGGCTGCAAGAAAAATCAAAACTTTAAAGGAGATCAACATTGCTTTTTTGCCTTATGAGAGTCAGGTAAATATGTACATTAGAAAACAAATGTAAAATATTCTCTTAACTGAACAGAATGACTTTTTATTTAGGTACGTAAATTTACTAAAATACTGATCATAGTTTTGATGTAGGTATTCTCTCTGGACTCTCCCGAGACCTTCCAATGCATGTACAATCCTGCATTGGCCCAGACTCGCAATGCCAATATGGAGCGCATTGCTGAGCAAATTGCTACACTCTGTGCCACGCTTGGAGAGTATCCCTCCGTTAGATATCGCAGGTGAAATATACATTTAATGTAATTATATGATTAAACTACATGTGCCATGTGCTTTTACCTGGTAAAATTTGATAAAAAATATATCCGATCTGAACTCTCTGGTCTGAAACAATTAAAATCTCTGTGCCAAATTTCAGCAAATTCCATTGAGTAGTTTTTACATGAAGAAGGAACAAACATCCTCACAAACTTAATATACAACAGTTATGTCATATTATCCCTTGCAACTTTGTACATAATTAAAATGTATTGTTTTGTAGTGATTGGGAGCGCAATGTGGAACTTGCTCAGCTTATTCAACAAAAACTGGATGCTTATAAGGTAATAATAAGATGTGTTTAAAATATGTAATAATAATAATACTAAACCTTTGAATTCAAAAACGTTACTATGTGGGTCACTACATCCGGCGTAGGAATAATTCAAAAGGAAGTTTCAGTTTTATTATTTATGTAGATGGTAAAAAACACACGTAGCCTGATGGTAAGCGGCTGCCGTATATGGACATTTGCAACAGAATTCAATCGTGCATTTGTCGACACTGAAAAACTATTGACTTCTATTTCTTTCTTTAACATACTCTGAGATTCTTCTTTCGTGTAGGCTGACGAGCCTACAATGGGTGAAGGACCAGAGAAAGCTCGATCTCAGCTGCTCGTGCTGGACCGCGGCTTCGACTGCGTGTCCCCCTTACTGCACGAGCTGACACTGCAAGCTATGGGCTACGATCTCTTGCCTATTGAGAATGATGTCTACAAGTAAGCTATATACCTATACGCTTTGCTCGGGTGCGGATAAGTGAAAGTTCCTGAAACTCAACGCCACTTATCGAATTGTGAATCTACTTAACTAAACTATCAATTTTCACTTTCACACATATACCACACTAGCTTTGCCCCGCGATTTCAGTCGCGTTAAACCTAGGTATGCTAATATCCGCCATACATTATTTTTGCGTAACTTTAACCTTCGCAGCGCACGGAAAAGAAGTTCTCAAAGGCAGAATTTTTCATACATTACCGCGTTCAACCAAACGAACAATCTCTTCAGCTTCATAATATTATACATATTTATTATTATTATCGATTAAGTAACTCCTATCGTTTTAAATGCATAGACAATATACTAACAACATCCCGATTCCATAGTCTTGTAATTACCTGCATTTTAATTTAATTAAAGCATGCGCATATATATTACATTAAGTCAAAAATCAAAACGATCAGTAAAGGACTTTTGGAGATTTGTGATTTGGAACAAAGACGTTAAATGAGTATATTTATATAATTTCAGGTTTATTTTCATAACACAGTGCAATCTATATCTGACTTGATCAATCCCAGGTACGAAGCAACTCCGGGCCAGTTGAAAGAGGTATTACTGGATGAGAACGATGAACTATGGGTGGAGTTACGTCATCAACATATCGCCGTCGTGTCGAACTCTGTCACCAAGAACTTGAAGAAGTTCTCAGAGTCCAAGCGTATGGGCGGCGGTGAGTATATTATCAAACTTTTACGTTTATTGTTCTTACAAGGTATGACGCGTATTTGATTTCTTTTTTTTTATGAATTCACATTGTAAGGTAGAAAACTTAATCATCGTATCATCACGCCGAGTAGAAAACTTAACTTAATTAAAAATTGTCTGGTATTTAATACATTTGTGAATTGTTTGCAAACTGTTTTTATGGGGCAACTAACTGCTATGATACTTAACTTTTTATTGCTTTTCGTTTTGTAACTACTGGTCTATATCAAGGTCTCTACCTACTCTTTTTATTGTAGGCGACAAGCAGTCCTTGCGTGACCTGACCCAGATGATCAAGAAAATGCCGCAGTACCAAAAAGAGCTATCCAAGTACGGAACACACCTACGTCTTGCCGAAGACTGCATGAAAGCTTACCAAGGCTACGTCGACAAGCTTTGCAAAGTTGAACAGGTTACTATTACTTTTGAAAACACTTTAAGTATCTGTTCACTTTAAGTATGTGTTCACTTTAAGTATATGTTCTAGACCGATTTAAAAAATTCTTTCACCATTTGAATGCTACTTATCATTGATTAATTAATTTAGGCTATTTTAATTGCAAGAAGAAAATACATTTTATGCCAAAATAAATTTCCACCCGTGCGAAGCCGGGACGGGCCGCTAGTATTGGATATTCAAAGAAATATGACTTTCATATTTTATGTTTTGTATTACATCATACATTAAGCTTTACTTTTAGGACCTCGCTATGGGAACAGATGCTGAAGGTGAAAAAATCAAGGACCACATGAGAAGCATTGTCCCTGTACTTCTAGATCAGGTTAGTTACTGTTAAATGACGTTGCGACAGATATAAAATATAGTCAATTGCACACAATGGTAATGCAACAATGTTGAACATATGTATTTAATTGAATGCAACTTCTTTTTAAGACCTAAACACTACTGAAGTCGAAATATTTATATCGACGAATGTGATTACAGAGCGTGATTAACTTCAACAAGATGCGCATCATCGCATTGTACATCATGTCCAAGAACGGCATTTCTGAGGAGAACCTCAACAAGCTCGTGACGCACGCGCAGCTGGAGCCCTCCGACAAACAGACGCTGCTCAACCTCGCCAACCTTGGCCTTAACGTAGTCGTCGATGTGAGTACCGCTTTCTATCAGGCTAACCACGTGCCTATTTGCCACCTTTGTGGTATAAAAAAAGATTTACGTTAAACATCGTTTGATAACTACAAACTCGAAAGGTTTTGACAGCTATCCGAGCCTTACCAATAAGCAAACCATGCATGCACTATGGATAACAGACAACAATTAAGACTAGGTACCAATAACACAAACATTTTGAAAGTGATTGTGTTCCGACTTCAAACAAATGCGGTCAACCTTTTTTTTTATATCTTCATAGTGATAGCTTTGCTGATTGCCAACTCATTGTGAGGCTCCATAGAGCTCTCATAGTAATAAGACAGATAAAAATCTGTATAGTGAATGTGACAGTTCACGATTGTATTTTTAACATGTTTATCAAATGATTTGTTACCGTGTGGTTCATGTAACAAGTGCTATGCGTCATTCTTAAATATAAATTGAACATACTTTTATAAAAAATAAGGTTTGTTTGATGTTGTTGTATTTGCTTGTTCAGGGTAACAGGAAGAAGCAATATCAAGTACCCCGCAAGGAGAGAATCACTGAACACACATATCAAATGTCACGATGGACACCTGTTGTCAAGGTAGGCCTGTCATATTTAATGGTATTTCAGTCTCCTGTTGACTGATAGTTTTTATGTTGTATACTATACTACCGGTTGGTAATATGTCTGTCTAAGAAAAACTAGCTAACTACTATTCACACATTTACATATCTTCTGTGAATAACCTATTGTTTCTGTTAGCCTGGTACGTACCACTTCTGCACAAAGGCGTTTCACCGTATGATTTTCTTTGAGCCCCGTTTTTGTGAAACCATTATTAAATGGCATCATGAATTTATCAATTAATACTAATCAATTTTGAATGTGTTAATCTCAAGGATATTATGGAGGACGCTATTGATGACAAACTAGACCAGCGTCACTTCCCGTTCCTCGCTGGACGCGCGCAGACTTCGGGCTATCAGGCACCCACGAGGTAATTCAATGCAAACTTTTGCTTGAACGGAGTAAAGGTAAGTTTTCCTTGATTAAAGATGAATATGTAGTGTTCTCTGTTGCAGTGTGCGATACGGTCATTGGCATAAGGACAAGGCTCAGCAGACGATCAAGAATGTCCCGCGCCTGATTGTTTTCATCGTAGGGGGTAAGAACTACTATATATAAATAATAAAAGTCAATTTAATAATATTATATAAGGGCCCGTAATGTTATCCAGATACACCGGTCCAAGCTACAGTCTGCCAGTGTCCCGGAGAAAACAAACCTTACATTTCGAACTATTACTATTTTTAATAATGCACTAATGCATAGCATGATGATATCTCGTTTCATTGATGATACCAAATCAGGAAGTTTAGAAGAAAAGAAATAAAAGTAATTATTGTCGTAACAAAAACAAAAAAGAAGAATATACATGGTATTGAATAAAAAAAATATCTTTGCAGGCGTTTGTTTCTCTGAGATCCGCTGCGCGTACGAGGTGACTGCTGCTCTGAAGAACTGGGAGGTCATCGTTGGCTCCTCCCACATCCTCACTCCGGACAACTTCCTGTCGGACCTCAGCTCTCTCACCGCCTAAACCTTATTCGCATTTACTCGAAGGAGTCGCTAACAAGAATATTTAATTTATAACACACTCGTAGCCAGAACGTGTCGAGTCGAGTATTAACAGTTCCATATCACACATAAAGTATAACACATTTATACTGAAACAACTTTTTTTGTTTGTAATTTGTTTATTTTGCAACTATGGAAACCAAATTAAATATAAGAATAATTTATTTTGTGTATATACTATCAAATATGAATATGAGTGTCATGTTCATTTCCATTATGTTTATATTTGAAAAAATATACATAAACAATTTTAATTTGAGATTGCACGTATATAGTGCATTTACCGGGTCGTATTATCGCCATTGAAGCGATATGTCAAAAGTTTTTTGTAACTATGTGTACACATTATGTGAGTTTACTTGGCAAAACATACTGTGTTTTGTAGCAAAGAGTAGGTTCCTATGTTAAACTTAGTAGGTGTTGTTGTACTTCTACCATTTATTGTGATATAAAATAAACATACATATGTACATTGCATTTTTTGGCCGTGTAGGTTATCGTACATATGTACAATGGCCTCAATTTGTTACAAATCTCGTCTATTTAAGTAGTGTTTCGCTTAATCCTGTGCATGAATGACTACGATCTTTTTAATGTATGTTATAAAATTTTATTAGTTTAATTGAAATAATATTATTTCAACTTCAGTTTTATACATAAAGCGTGTAATAATTTACATAATTGAGTTTGGGAATGTTTATATTGTTGATGTTTTAACAAAACTTTTAAAATATGTTTAAGTCAATTTATTTAGGTGTTAAATATTGTATTATTATTTTTAATTATTCTTATACTTGGCCTTTTTAATTAACTTATTGAACTGTTGATGAAATAGATTGATCTTAAATTTGAATTATCAAATGGACACTGAAACCTACAAGAAAATTATGTAGCAGATTTAATTCTTGGATTTAATAATTTCCTAGTGATAACACCAACTAGAAATATTTGCGAAACTTCCTCGAATAAAACATGATTTTCCAGCAAATACTTAACCGATTTTAAAGTCTTAAAAAGTTCTAGTTCATAATTCGCTAGCAATGGTCTTTAGTACTAGGCCTGACTATTAGATATAATATATTAATATTCTTCGTCATAATGTTAATAGTACTTACTCACATGATTTATGTTTACATTCCAATATTATCATTATATGGATGGCGCGATACCAACATGCCAGTTACTCGTACACTAACTAAATATTAACGTGTGTTACATTTGCTTTTGACTCATTACACGCATGTTTCAAGTAACTCTATCCCTAACGGTTTCAATGGAATTTCTTTCTACGAATGCTGAGGCTGAGGAATTAACTTCCCGTTAGGGTTTTCCCTAGAGAGTACAGCATGGAATTCTTCGAGAAGGGTGTAAAAAGAGTCTTACAGGGCGCCCAAAGGCGACGGTGACCGCTTCGCATTAGACGGGCCGCGTGCTTGTTTGTCACCCCAGTGGTATAAAAAAGTATTGAAAAGCTCTCGATAAACAGATTTCCAATATTGATCCCCGATACATATTGTTATTCTTAATCTATAGGGCAAATGGCGACAATGAAACATTTTATTGATCTTGCTTAATGCTAAAAATGTGATCGCATTGATCTTGTTCAAGGCAAAGATGTAAACGTGCGTGCTAATGTAAGCGTGTGCGTAACCCATTGACTTAAATATACTTTAGGTACAATGTTTCTGATAACCTTAATGTAAGGTGCTTTTAATACATCATATTCACCAAAGCAATATTTACGATATAGCAATCGAAAACAAGTACAACATGTATGTAATCATATTAATGTACCCAATACATTAAAATAGCGTATCAAATGGATCGTGCAATTATGTAGGAGTGTTCGTATTAAAATAGACAGTGGTTTTGATTATCAATATTCGATTGTTAAATGTTTCATTAAAATATTTAATCATAAATTAATAAATTTGTTGTTTTATTTTTGTTTCAAGGGACTGATTAATGTCGAAGGAAAATTTTGTTATATAAAGCATGTAATGGCTGCTTGATTTGACATTAACTGATAAGGACTTGTATTTCGGGGAAATTCCACACACATTAACAAGTCCCAAACTAAACTGATGATTGTATTTTGCGAATTGCTTTCAGAGGGACCGAGCCCAAAAATTATAGATTAGAACATAAATCAATTGGTGAACACATAGGATCCTTTATGGCTTACACAGGTCTTGGGCACCGGTGAACATCACATTTCACGACTCGTTAGTCTGGTATCAGTGGATAGTTCTATTTACACTAAGACTGACCATACAAATATATAATGCGAAAGTGTGTGCAAAAAGAGGCAGAGGAAGGTTAAGTTCCAACTACCTAGATCAAATCGTTCGGAGAAGGATAGGAACGTCAAAAGTACACGGAAGCGGCAAGCATGTATGAAGAAACTGATGAATGTGGATAAAGCGAAAGAGGTACGTAAGTATCGAGAATACTGCCCTCTCTGCCTACCCCGTTTGGGATTCGGTGTGAAGGTGAACACTTTCTTCCTTCAAACGTAGGTAGATGTGTAACATTTCTACACATTTAATCAAAAAAATTACGATGACGGTTATCAACCGAAGCTGACCTAATGTTATCTCTATCTCGATGTATGGATATTAGAGACGTACATAAACGACACCCAGCTCAGTCTTACTCTGGACCTTTCAAACGATACCCGATCTCCAAAAATGGCAAAAGATCTTGTAATTCTTGCATACTCCGGAGGATTGGATACAAGCTGCATATTGAAGTGGTAATGTTCACGCTAATAGACCAAATTAAGTCAATCTAATTCAGCCGAATAATTTGTTCGAATACCACGACTTAATGATTCGGTGGTACGTTAGGGACCTGCGTAGGCGTAGCAGGATAGGTGTGGACGAGCCTTCTTTTTATGAATTTTTATAAAAATCTGTCTTCAATATAGTAATTTCATTTCATGTAGTATTTTAAAATAGACATTGAATTGACTTTTTGAAATAGCTGTTAAGTATCAAATCATTATTAGTAGGTACATAAGTATACCAAACATTTCCTTTATTTGCAAACATTCAGGTTGATACAAAAGAACTACGATGTCGTGTGCTACATGGCTGACGTGGGACAGAATGAGGACTTCGCTAAGGCTACCGAAAAGGCACGAAGGATTGGTGCGAAAGATGTAAGTCTGCATTATGCGTAAAATAAATTAGGTACTTACCGACGGTGATTTTTATTCGGATGGTTCTTTTAGGTTATCGTCGAAGATCTGCGCAATGAATTCGTCTCAAACTACATGTTGCCTGCTGTACAAATGGGTTTAATTTACGAGAGTCGATACTATCTGGGAACGTCTTTAGCAAGGCCTTGCATCACTGTTGGACTCGTTAACGCTGCTAAGAGACAAGGAGCAAAGTAAGTTCAGCCTGAAAATTACATATCATAATCAGTATGATATTACACTTGAATTGCAATAAGTCGATTTTCATTTGTCCCAGATATGTTTCTCACGGTGCCACCGGAAAAGGCAACGATCAAGTCAGATTTGAACTCAGCGCATATTCCTTGTGGCCCTCTATAAAGGTTAGTATTTATTTACATATAGGTACATGGACCCCCGTGAACAGATGTACGGCTTCAGCTAGATATTTATTTATTCGGATTATTCTCCAAAATAATGCTTCCGGGCTTCCGGACAACCGGACTAATTACGAACAATAATTTGACAATATAAAACAAGGATCAATTAATTAGCATATGCATGGTTATCAATTTAATTACCATATTTTGTACGCAGATCATTGCACCATGGCGACTACCCGAGTTCTTTGAAAGATTCCAAGGCCGCAGTGACCTTATTGAATACGCGACTAAAGAAAACATTCCAGTATCAGCAACCCCTAAAGAACCTTGGTCAACTGATGAGAACATTATGCATATTAGGTAAAAACAAACATTACAGCCTAAACACTTACACGTTCATTTATATCATCACGTCGAGTACCTAACGGGGTAGGCAGAGGGGGTAGAGCGCCAGTTCTCTCTAGACTTACATAGCTTCTCTTTCGCTTTGTCCACTTTCATCAGTTTCCTCATTTAAGCTCGCCGGTTTCGACACTTGACGTTCTAATGTCGTGTCTGACGATTAGTTCTAGGTAAGGTCCTCTGCCTCAGCTTCCGCACAAATCACAGTCGCAATTATATGTCCAAACCACCGTAACATGTCTTTCTTTGCAATCGCAGCTTCGTTCACGCCAGTTGCTTTGCAAATCTCTTAATTACGGATTCGATCTAAAATGGTGACGCCGAACATTTTTCGAAGGGAACGCATCTCAACTGCAATTATGCTACTTTCAGGCTTCCTCTGAAAAACCCTGGATTCGCTGCCGTATAATAATATACATACATACATATAATCACGCCTCATTCCCGTATATTAATATCTTATTTAAAATAGCGGTGGTGGCCGAGTGGTTCGAGTAGTTGCCTGCGACACAAAGATCGCAAGTTCAAATCCCGACTGTACCAATGAGTTGTTCTGAACTTAAGTACAGTGATTAGTCACACCACAAGCTTTACGGTGAAGGCAAACATCGAGAGGAAACCTGCACATGTCTGAAAAGCAATTCAAAGGCGTATGTATAGTCGTGCTTGAGTAACGGCGAACGACTCGCCACCTGTCACGTTGGCACCTAATATATCTCTGGCGGAAAGTGGGTGTGTGGGTATTACCTATACACTCTCCTCTGCCTACCCCTTCGGGACCTTTTTGGGAAGGCGTGAGGATATATATATTGTTTAAAATATATTATATCATCATATACAGTTACGAGTCAGGCGTACTTGAAGACCCCGCTGCGATACCTCCCAGCGGGATATTCAAAATAACCCGAGACCTTCAGCAGACTGAGGAGTATCCAAGTGTCATTGATATCAATTTCGAAAAAGGTAGTAGTATAAAACTCAGTTATTATGTTGCTCTGTTAAGTATTTAGTTCAGTGAGGTGATTACGCAATTAAATAGGGTTGAAAATATGAATTAACTGTACCCAGTTTTCAATATGCCATTTAGTTTTTTACGGTTATTATTCTTACTATTAATGTCTCCTGTAAATGATTACGCCTACTTAGATACATTAACATTTCGTTGTTTATGTGAAACTTTTTAAGTAGGTAATTATAGTATTATAAATATTATATCATTAGGTATAGATATTATACTCACAGGGAACTTGGCGTTTTTACAATATATATGTAAGAATTATGTCTCATAGCCTCTCTTCAATCACTTAGTTTGCCTCCTTTGAATTTGATGGTTACGTGAACCTAGCGCGAAGTCTTTCATGTAGACGCATAGTAGTAGGCAAATTGAAGTCACACAGAAGGATATTCAACACTATGATAAGCTAGGTCTATTGTCAAATAAGTTATATCTAGTAAGTCTTAATACTACAGTTCTGTAAAAGGCGGAGGTATCTACGCGTAGCATTTATTTGCATTAATTATTTAATTAATTAGTACCTAAATAAATGTTAAGGCGTAGGTACCTACGCATTAGGAAACAAATATTAAACACTAATGTTTCATTAAAGGGGCTCCGGTATCGGTACGTATCCCGAGCGGCCACGAAAAATCTCTGCTGGTATCACAACCACTGTCATTAGTAGAAACTCTAAACAAGTTGGGAGGACAGCATGGGATTGGTCGCATTGATATTGTTGAAAATCGATTCCTTGGACTAAAGGTAAATTATTGGTGTTACAGACCATGCAAAATGAAAAATTTCAAAATTGTTTATTGTAAATTGCAATAATGGAAACAGATTATTGCTTTCAGTCGAGAGGGCTATACGAAACTCCGGCAGGAACGATTCTTCACATCGCTCACGTTGATTTAGAGGCTTACGCTCTTGATAGAGAAGTGTTGAGGTAATTCATATTTATAAAGTTTTTGCAGGTTCTATACGTTAGTTTCAAACCGATAAATTAAAATCAATCACCTATTTCTATAAACCAATATTAGTCTAATAATAACCTAAACTTTACAGAGTAAAAAAAAATCTTCAGGACAAAATGGCTGACTTTGTGTACAATGGCTTCTGGTTCTCCCCTGAAGCATCTTTCACGAGAAAGTGCCTGGAGCTATCGCAAGAATCTGTAAGCGGATCGGTGACCGTCCAACTATACAAAGGAAACGGTAAGATTGACATAATTTTTTGATCCTTGATACCTACACGTAATTGTGAAGTAGTGTGGTAAAAAGTTAAAAACTTCCTATACCTCTCTACCTCTTTTGCCAAATTTAACATTTTTGCTTTCGCATTACCCGAGCTGTATAGGTCGATTGATGGATTATAGTTGGGAAAAAAATAAATTAGGGCCTACACTATTAAAAAAATATTGTTCTGTAGGTATTCGTCGTTTTCTGAATTCGACGTACCCCAGGTTTCTCGTAATCCAGATTCTTCGTACTCTAGATTCGTCGTACTCCATAATAAATGAAAAATCAAATACACATTGTAACTTATTTTAATAAAAAAATTAAACTAAGTTGCCATTCCGAATGTTGGAGAAATGTTCACTAGTTCAATAGATATATAGTTTGTAAATCAGAGTCCGAGGGAGTACCCTGAGCTTGGGGGCCTCGGGGCACTGCCCCGTCTAGCCCCTAGGTAGCTACGCCACTGTAGTTGGGTAAATAAAACTTTGCATGTTTCTAACAATGCTTCCAATTTATTTTACAGTGACTGTACTTGCAAGGAAAAGCAGAAATAGTCTGTACAACCAAGATTTAGTATCTATGGACATTGCTGGAGGTTTCTCTCCTGAAGACAGCACTGGTTTTATTAATATAAATGCCCTAAGGCTTAAGGAATATGCCAGATTTGCCGCTCAAAACAAGTAAAGACAATAAATAAAATGAAATATTATTTTAATTTTGTGGTTTTATGTATACCCTATAGATTATAAGATTATACAGGTATTAGATAATGTACGAAGATAATATATATAATTATAACAAACATATAAAACAGAGCAATTTATTCTGATCTTAACTTCATGCCTTCCCTTAAGGGTAGGTATCCGAAAATGTAGGCCGAGTTGAAAAACCCCCATTTCGTAGGGATGCATTTTTAAGATGCCAGTGTAACGGCCGTCAGTTTTTGATATACATCTATAGTCTATACTAATATTATAAAGCTGGAGAGTGTTTGTTTGAACGCGCTAATCTCTGGAACTACTGGTTGGAATTGAAAAATATTTTTTGTGTTGGATAACCCATTTCTCCAGGAAGGCTTTAGGCCATAAAACATCAGTCTACGACCAATGGGAGCGAAGCATACATGAAAAATGTTGCAAGAACGGGAAAAAATAATCCATTTCGAGAGCTTCGGGTGCAAAATAAAAGAGTCGAAGACTTGTCTGTGTCTTCAGGTGGATTCGAGAATGGTTTAGATTCACAATTGGACCCGATAGGTAGCGCTACGATCGTGTTTCAGGAAATTTAACTTTTTCACCCGGGCGAAGCTGGGCGGGACAGCTAGTACTAGGTATAAAAAAAATATTACGTCAATATTTTCAAATAATGAATATAAACTTTTAACGCCTTTTACCATTGTAAAATGTTCCCCGTGCAGTGGTGTGACACAAAATCTGATATATTATGTTTAGGTGTCTATGATGGCGAGTCCACCGACGTTTTCTTATACATATAATATACTAGCTGTCCCGCCCAGCTTCGCTCGGGTGAAAAAGTTAAATTGCCCGTAACACGATCGCAGCGCCACCTATTGGGTCCAATTGTAAATCTAAACCATTCTCGAATCTAGCTTAAGACACACAGAAACACACAGAAAGCTTCGCCCGGGTAAAAAGGTAAAATTCTTGAAACTCGATCGCAGCCACCTATCGGGTCCAATTTAATATAGCCTATGTTATTTGGGGATAATGTAGCTTTCCAAAGGTGAAAGAATTTTTGAAATCGGTCCAGTAGTTTCGGAGCCTATTCATTACAAACAAACAAACAAATCTTTCCTCTTTATAATATTAGTATAGACATACATTCATATCATCACGGTGAGTCCCTAAGTGGGTAGGCAGAGAGAATAGAGTGCCAGTTCTCTCTAGACTTCAAACCTCTTTCACGTCTTTCACATACATCGGTATCTCTTTCAAAATTCTATTTCATCCTTTCCATATCGTGTGTAATATAAAACTACGAATATAATAATTATATTATTAAACTATTATTATATTTTTTATTATTATTATTATTACGAATAGATATTTATCTGATTTTATTTACCCTATTTTCTTCGTTCCGTTCGTTGCATAACCTAATTCATCTTAATATATAGAAATTACGTGTCACGTTGTTTGCCCGCGATGGACTCCTAAACTACTATTTCAATAAAATTTGCACACTGTGTGCAGTTTGATCCAACTTATAACTAGTTTCTAGTGGTGTTGCTGATATATTAGTATTAGTTAAGATATCACTAATATTTGACGTATTCATGTATTAGAATCTGGCCATCTATGATATGCTAATATTTCTCAGTCAACTAATATCTCTAGTGACCATCCAAAATATATCGGATTATAATATTCGTAATACTTTGGATTCACTCGACTCAACTCGGCCGGAGTGATCCCGAACGTATTACCCGCTCTCATCGCCATCGCACTGTAAGCAGTGATATCGTAACGACGCTGAGATCCTATCAACGTAGTTTTAAGGTGCAAATTCGAGTGACATCGCATTCAAGCGAGACGAACAGTTTTCGAATATTTCTCTCTCAACTAATATTAGTTAGAGATTACTAATATTTGACGTATTCATGTATGAGAATGTGGCCATTTATGATATATGCTAATATTTCTTAGTCACCTTATCTCTCTAGTGACCATCAAAAATATATCGGATTATAATATTCGGAATATTTTGGATTCACTCAAATGTCACAAATAGTGACATTTGACATATCACTAATCCTAATATATTAGTTAAAATATTATAATATTACCAGACGAATATATTAGTATTACCTAATATTGAGAAATATCGGTATTAACCCAACCCTTAGTTTCTCTGGTCAACGTCTGGAGCGCTAGTGTGCAGAATAGATAGTCTGTTGTTTTAAAATAGTGTCGTTTGTGTGTAATATAATATCTGTACTCTAGTTAGTCAATGTTGATGTATATGTCAAAGACTACTATTGATATCAATTATCATAGACTACTATTAATTTCAGATTCTGTGATGTTGATATTGGTAAGAATATAATTTTTGTTTTCAATGCTACTTTTAATAACTTTATAAACCAAACACAAATTTACAGCTCAACTTGACTTGAATTAATATGAAAACTTAAACGTCTCACTGGAGTTCGCTTCTGAACTCTTCAGAGTATTTTAGTTGTATATTTTAAGTATCGTCCCGCAATAGCACTTCCTTATTTGGTACAATTCACGCACCGAATACCGACCAACAAAATGCAAAGAAGTTTACCTCAAAATAAAGAAGCACTGCTGAAATCATACACAACAAGATTGAAGGAAGATGTTAAAAGTATGCTGGAGAATTTTGAAGGCAAGGCATCTTATATCCCCATTTTAATTGCATTTTCTGTAAGACTGATATGTAACTCTATTCAGCTTTGTCGTAAGTAGTTGTGGAAATATATTATCAACCTTGCCTGGCCACTTTATAATTTCATTGACTGTACAGGGTATCCTTCTAGAATATCATTGTCATTTATCAAGGTTGTGACACTGTTCTGAGCAAAATATGTTGCAGTTGGCCATTGCAAGGTGTCAATTGCAAATTGCAAAATTGATTAGAGCTTATAATATATTGAGTAAAGTTGGTTAGCTACTGGATGTAATTTGCATTAACAACCATGAATGATATTGGTTGACCTGTTACCTGCATTTACTTCTGGTTCTGATGCTCATTGTGTATAATAATTGCACTCAACCATATTGTTAACAAGTATGTGGGATCCATGATCTCAGACACTATCAAATCAACCTGGTAATATTTTATTTGATTTTTACAGAAATCATAAGACTAGCTAAACTAGAGAATGAGACTCAAGTGAATAGAATGACACAGATAGAACAAGATACATTTGAAATGCAAGTTCGAGCAGCTAACATTGGTATGTAAAAATGTTCAATTTAAATTTATTGATTGTTTCTGAACTTGACTTTGTATTTACAGTGAGAGCCGGTGAGTCACTCATGAAGCTTGTGTCAGATATTAAGCAATACTTAATATTGAATGACTTTCCATCAGTAAATGAAGCCATTACACAAAACTCCAAACTATTCAGAACTAAACAACAGGAATGTGACCAGAAGCTAATGTCACTTCGAGATGACATCGCTGCAGATCTATATGACTTAGAAGATGAATATTTCACTAGTATATATAAATAAATATTATTTATGTAAAAAAAATATGACTAATTATTACACAAAAACTATCAGTCAAACAAAATTGACTGTAGACTGGTGACTAGAAGACTAGTCTCTTTCAAGTGTCATGTTTAATGTAATTGACAAGCCTGATGTCATAGCATTTTGAAAAATATTAATTTATCTGATGTCAAGTCAAATACATTGAGGACATAGAGGTATAAAAAAAGTAAAATTTAAGATTATACATAATGGATTTATCATTTATAATATTATATTTTCTGAATGTAAGTAGAGTGATTAGTCACACCACAAGCTCTACACTGAAAACCTGCATGTTTACAAAGTAAAATCAAAGTCCTATATATATATATATATATATATATATATAGTCCTATGTATAGTCATGCTCGAGAACAAGTGATTGGTTCTCCATATACATATTACATTTCGATTTACAATATCTGTGATGAAAAGTGGGTGTGTGAATACTATCTGCCTACCCCCTTAGGGTTGTGCAATATGTATAAATCTTTGAACTCTTATTTGGCAAATAATATTCATTATAACTATAAATATTTACAAACTAACAATAGGTTCAATCCGAATTGGCATCCAATAGTATTGTGCAAAGACAGTAAGCATTGTCATGAAGGATAGCAATGCCTTAGAATGAAATATTCCAACAGGCAACAACAGAGGTTGTTGTTTAGGGCAAAGTGAAAATTGTTTATGGACCCTAATAAATTAAATAACATATACACGGGAATTGTTGTTTTAATTAAATCAAAAACTACATAATTTATTTTGCTACATAAAATGTTTGTATTACTTTGAGAATAGATAGTGGTTTCCTTGTCCTGGATATTGCTTTGCAGCAACAGGTCTTCCAAATTTATGATCTTCCAAGAAGAAGTACAGAGCAAAAGACCCACCTATTACTCCCAAGAACCAGGTCCACTGATGCGCTAGGGAAAATCTAGGCTTCATACTAATGTCGTACCGGTCTCCACCTATTATCTCGGAACTTGCATGCATCTAAAAATTTATATTTAGTATTATGGACAAAATATTTTAAGTCAACAATTCTCTGAGCTCAGGACCACTACTTACAGTCTCATTGAAATTCCTCTTTAATTCAGGGCAATCATAGGGATAATGAGGATCTTTCGAATCAGCTCCAATATCAGGCATCTTGGGGTAATCACCATAACCCATATCTTCTGGGTAAGTTTGGTACTCTTCAATAGTCAACCCATATTTCTTTGCTGCTTCGCAACGCTCCTCAAGTGTTTTAGGATAGGGTCCAGGTTTGTACTGGTAATTCCAGTCTGAAAAGTGTATAATGACGTAACTGACTCAAAATTGCTTTGAATGTTTTTACCTTCATACCCATTAAACAATATATTTACGGTTTCGTGCTGCATTGCAAAATATTGCAGCTGTCTTTCTTATTGAACTTGGACTGGTCAGTAAAGCATTTTTTAATATTAAAGACGATGCCATTATTCCACGCCAAAAAAGCAGACAGATGTCTTGTATTTAGATGGGGCTGACAGATTCTCATATATTTTTGTTGCTTTTGAAATCCATCAACTGGATGTCACAGATACAATATACAATCAGCTTGTCTGCTTTTATTATATGTTAAATAATATTATCTCGAATATAGATTCTTAATTTGTTAATATCTTGTTACTGTTATTAACACATTACGTATATCACGTCATTCCTCCATAACTTACTCGATACCCCGGGCTCTGGTCAACGCTGGCGTGCCTGCTGTGCTGGAAGTTGGAACCAGTCGGTCTCGCTCGCGGCGATGGCCGGGGGCCGGACGGTATGTCTCTGATGCCATGGAGGATGTGTCGGCCCTTGGTATGGGACGCTACATGACATCTTTCTGACACATCGGTGGTGGTCAGGTTACATATTTGCGGCGTTTGCGCGTGAAACTCTGGGGCCTTGTGGTCTTGAGGCCCACATATTTCTAAAGAGGTCTCGCGCCGTCTAGTCGAGACCACTGGTCCCAGGCGGGCTGGAACATATCTCGCTCAGAGAGTTAGCATTGATATCCAGCATTTGTCTTGGCATGTTGCCTCGGGATACCGATTTGGGACAAATATTTTATCTGTAAGTAGTTAGTTTCAACTGTTCATTGTAAATATTGTTGTGTTGTTAGGTGTTGTTATTGTACATAAAATAAAATCCTTTAGTTAGAGCATAGTATAAAGAACAAAGTAGGTTATCTTCATACAAACGCACCGCACGCGGCTTGTATGTGTGCGCTATTGTATCTATGTGTCGACGCACGCACGCTTTAACAAAATCTCGACCCGTTTCTCAGTGCGCCAGTCGGGGCTAACACTGCACAAGGGTCGCGCGCGCGTCACGGCTTTTCGGCACCGCTAAATGATTTATTCATCAACATCATCAAAATGTCTGATAATCGCAGAAGAACGTATTGCTGTGTGTTTGGGTGTCTTAATAATTCATCGATTCCAGACCTGTCTCTGTTCAGATTACCTATTGAACAGGAAAGGTAAGTTAGTCACTTATTCTAGCATAATATAATTTTACTTGATGATGAGATACCTACGTACTTACATGTTTTTTGTTTGTATTAGTTTTCTATCACACAGGAAGTAGGTAGGTAGGCCTAATTTCCTACTAGAATGTATTAGGTACTTTTGATCTGGCAATTGGTTTGCCGCTATTTCTTTGTTTACGTTTAGTTATGCCGATTTCTCAGTATTGTAGGTATAGTAACTAAGTACCTACCTACTTACAGAAAATCGTAATTCAAAATAAGTATGTACGAGTACCTAATTGACTAATAGTAAATCAAATACATATAAAACAAAGTTCGAATCATAACAACAAATTCGATTATAGTCTAAGAGACAGTCGTTAGTTTTTAATGTTGACTTGACGTTGCCGCTGTTCATGCGGTTGCTAGCGAAGCGCGAACAGCTGCGCCTAACATTTAGCTAAAAGTGACAACCCTAAGACAGTAGGCAATTATATCGCGAATTGGGCCGGAGATAGCCTACTTCCTCTCTTTATACTATGGTTAGAGTATATATTATATTCTGTGATTTCTGACAGGTCAGTTATGCACGTCTCACGTCCTATCACATTTGACATCGATCAAATCACATCAAAGACACTCGCTAAATACATTTTGTTTGTCCGTAAACTTAATTTATTTTGACTATTTCCACCAACTCATTTAAGTATTACCTATGTGTTTGTGTCTCTGAATGTAATGTGTGAGCATATCCTGTAATGTGATCATATCGAGCTACAATAATAAACCAACCATGCGATGACAATAAGAACACAATAATTCAGTGTTACATTAAGATGGGTAACGAAAGTTCTCAGCTAAGTGGATTGGAGATCGAAGAAAAAGCGGTGGAGATAACAGATTTTTGGTGCCATTATCAAGCTACTATTAATGATAGTTGCAGGTACTTTAGTTTAAAAAGTGATGGCTCCGTATCTGTTTTTAAGGGAGAAGCAGCTGGTGGTCCCTTATGGGCAATATCAACACCTCTAGAGAAGTTTTCGAACGTAAGTGCATTACTTAAAGGTTAGCTTAAAATGCCTTGCCATGTGTGTATTTGTCTTTATAAAGTATGCATTTTTAGAATCTTCTCAAGTTTCGGCATCCATGTATTGTTCGGTATATATCAGCATGGCAGCAACGGTCTACTTTGCATTTGGCTACAGAGTATGTCCAACCATTATCACAAGTGTTAACCTCGCAAACACCACTCCAAATATGTATAGGACTTAATAACATACTGAGAGCACTAGTCTTTCTACATGAACAGGTTAGTATTATATTTCATTTCTTTCTATATGTATATAATGTTTTTCTATCCTATTGTATTTTTTAAATCATAGACATGTTGATATCTTATTCAATATTCCATAAAAGAATATCTATACCATCTATACCATATATTATATAATTATGTTATCCCCAGGCTGGCATGTCCCACAACAATGTCAGTTTGTCAGCGATTTACGTGACTGGAGATGGACAGATGAAATTAGGAGGCTTGCAGTATTTGTGTTCATTTTCAGAACTTACACCTGCATACTTGAAACATGCAAGAATTCATAGGTAATGTTATAATTTAATGTGATATCATGATGGATATCTACAATACAATTAACTTTTTGTCATATTTTAGGTATGATAAAGCAGTAGATCCAAATGAAGATTCATATGAGATTACAACTAAAGTGGACCAATATAGCTTTGCTGTTTTAGTTGAAGATGTATTCAAGGGACTCAATGATGGTATTAACAATTATTAGTAGAACCAAGTGTATTGGATATAACACACATATTAAACAAAAATCCAATGTTGTTTCAGATGAAGTGCCACATTTAAATGATTTTAAGAAATATTGTAGAGACAAACTTCAACATCAAGATCCTATGAAAAGACCAAGTCTTTCAGAAGTCCTTCAACATAATTTTTTCAACCATGAGTTCATTACAATTTATAAATTCCTTAATTTTCTGCCCTTGAAATCAGAAGATGAAAGATGTCATTTCTTTTCTAATATTTTGGATAATCTAAAGTGTTATGATGAAGAAACTGTAGCCAAACAATTGAGTGGATTATTGCTCTCTAGACTTACTATGTTGGACCAAACAGCAAGGAAGAATGTTATACCATTTATCCTTAAGCCCAGAAATGGTAATTTATTTTTTATATAGAAACAAAACCAAGTTACCACATGTTAATAATTTCTTACATTTATTTCCAGAGAGAGCTCAAAATGTTGAACACACAGGATTTTTTAGCTTAGGTATATTTAAAGACCATGTTAAACCTAGATTAATACAACTGTTTGGAGTTAGGGACAGCCAAATAAGAATGCTATTATTGACACATTTTTCCAAATTTGTTCATGCCTTCTCACACGAAGAACTATCACAGCACATTCTACCAGAGGTAAACAGCTGTGTTTATTTTTCTATTAAGTTGCAATTAATGGTGGGCTACTATATTATTTTAACCGGTATTTAACCAATTTTTATTTCTTTGCAGTTGCTCCTAGGTATTAAAGATGTAGATGATACATTGGTGGCTTCAACGTTAATATGTTTAAGTGAATTAGTACCAATTTTAGGAGCTGACACTGTCATAGGAGGCAAAAGGTCAAAATTTTTTTCTGATGGAAGACCCAATTCCAAATCCAATCAATTGTTTCAAACCTCCCAAAAAGCCCCTGAACACATGTTTACGACACAAAAATCATTAGAAGATTTGTCTCATGCTAAGGATATATTCGATTGCAGAAATAGTGACATATCATATGAAAAAGGTTTGCAATTGAATGAAAGACCATCACCTGTAGGTGGTGAATCATTAGATGAAGAGGTTGTGGTGGAGTTTCATACAAACAAAGGGAATAGTGAAGAAGACTGGAGTGATTGGGAAAATCAGCAACAATCATCATCAGCAAAACAAATGTTGGATATTGTTGAAGATAGTTACTCTGATGAATGTGTAAATATTGATTTGAAAAATGAAGTACAATCCATACCAGATAACACAACCAATAAAGATAACATCAAAGCTAGAACCACTTTATTACAAAAAGCTGCACTTGCTGCCAAAAAAAATATAGTTGACATATCAGAACTAGATATTAAAAATCAAAAAATTGATTACTCCAAAAGGAATAATGATGAATTCGACTTCTTTGCTGATATGGCACCTAACATAGAGAAGCCTACAGTTGTGACCGTTGATCACACATATACACAAGATTTTAGTAGCAATTTAAACTTTGTTCCCAATGATGGGCCAGATGAAGATGAAGCTTGGGGAGAAAATTGGAATGATTAGTTTTTTTTTATTAAAAGGCGATTAGATTACATTGAGTATTTATTACGGGAAAAAGTGAATACATGTTAGAAGTTCACGTCGTAAATGATTACGAAACTTCTGTTTGGATAAGGTTAATAGATAACTTGTATATTTCCATTTACTTCAAGTGTCTTTTTTATAGTTAAGATTAGCTGTACCAATCACTTGAGTACAATGTAGATAGATTTAGGATAAAATATTAATTTTAATTGTACAACCCATGAAGCGCTATGTGACTGGAACTGTGCAATATTTACAATAATTTATTTCAGTTTACGTTACTTATACTTGATGTTAGTGAGATTTATGTGTAGTAGATTCACAGAATATTAAGAAATACATATTCAGTGTATAATTTTCTAAAATTTGTCATGTAAGTACCTTAAGTTAGATGTATGATTACCATCTAAGATTTCATAAATCCCACAAAATGTAATCTTTTTATTTTATGGTAACAAATCATCAGCAATTAACACTAACATAATTCAATCAAAATGTTCTATCATGTTATCCAATGCTTCATTAAAAATTAAATAATAAACTAGTGTTTTACTTATTCTCAATCATTCTCACAACCTCACTATTAAAGTCAATTAAATTCAAAATTACTTCAAACACAGCCACTAAATTACGTGTATTTATTGCGTGTAAAATAACATGGCTTAGCCAAATAAATATTTTCAACAATGATCTATCTAACTGACTGGTAGGTTTCAAAATACTTAAAACTAAAGGGAATAGGTATCTAAAAATACACAATGTAAAATAATCTAATGGATGACAGCACTTGTAAAATAGCACTTGGAGTATGGAGTAATAAATTATAAAATATGTGATTTCACAGGCAGAGAACAGCTTCCTGGGGGAGCCTACACTTATATACTAATAATAATTAAGGCATTACCAAAATAATGCAGACTAGCATTTCAAAGTAAGACTAGAAAATCAACAACTCATATGTGTAGGTATGGAAATACTGTGTGAGTATTTACTAGTGTAATTAAAGACTAGTGCCTTAAATGGCAATTTTTTTCTGCAGTGCAAGGTCTTTTGAGGAGTCATTAAACACTTCAATCATCTGCTGGCGGGCCATATCTGAGAGGGCTTCTAGATCATTTCGTGTCATGCCTGTAGTGGGTATAGGAGGTAGTGTGGTGATGATCACCTTCCCTGTGAACAAAGTAATCCTTATTGCTAATAAAGTTTTTTTTTTTGCAAAAATCGGTTTATGAAACACATACCTGGTTCAAATGTTTTGGTCTCATCATCTAAAAAATAATATTGGCTAAAAACAACAGGCATAATTGGAACTTGTGCATCAATGGCTAGATAAAAAGCTCCTTTTTTGAAATTTTGTATACTGCCCTTATTATATCTTGCACCCTCAGGAAAAATCCACAGCTTGGTCTAGGGACATTGCAATTAATTAATAAGTTAAAAGTTTATTTATTTTTCAAAGAGTGAATATTTATATACTAGTACCTTCTGTTGTTTAACTCGTTCAGTAGCTTCTCTCATAAGTTGTCTAGCTCGATCAGTTTTTAACCGATCGATGAACACAAGTCCTGAAAGCCAAGCTCCAATCCCGAAAGCTCCCGTGAACATCAGTGGTCTCTTGGCGACCGCCGTGCAGCGCTTCATACGAGGCCACATTTCAAACATTCCTGTATACATTACAGATCTCGTAAAGGATTGGAAATTCAACAGAATGATTTTATATTTAAACTGGATTACCTAATATATCTAAGGAGCTCTGATGATTGGATATTACGATATAGCACTGCTCATTATCCCAGTGCTCTAGTCCGCGCAATTCCCATTCTATACCCACGATAAATGACGCGTATCGGCAAAACCTGGAAGCAACTCTGTTGAAGAAAAAAAATATACGTGTAAGCGTAACGTTGAAATTGAAAATATTCATTAGAAACACAGAAACAAATAATCAATAACTTACATTAGATTTGTTACATCGCGCGGATATAATAGAACTACAGGTAATAATATCGTACAAGTAATAAGTACATATGCATAATACAGGAAAAATTTCAAGTGATATCGAAAAACATTACTCTTTTCGTATAAAAAAGGCAAGGTAAATATAAAACCCGCCAAAAATAATTCAGGATATGAATAGGAGGAAGCCATAACGAAGAAACGGAAGGAATTGACACTGTTGAATAAAGCTGCCATGTAAAAAAACTTTTTTTGTTGGTACATATAGTTGCTGTGCTGTTGTATTTCCATTTAATGAACCCAAAAATGTTTAGTGTAATAGTTTAGTGTAGTAATACAGTGACTTTAGTTGAAGAGATAAGCTCAGGCTCAGGAATCAAGTTCATTCGCCTCAGCCTAAAATTTAATTAAACCAAAATCTACATTAGCTTGTTTACTTAGTAGTGAACTATTTACAGTAACAGCTCTAGACAAGTCTGAAGCTCTAGTAATAAATATATAATTTGATTGATTAATTTATAATAAATGTTATTATGTAGTACAAATACTATACTAAAAACTTAATATAAAAATTATATAAATATATATAAAATGCGATTGTGGGAAGGCGTGAGGATATATAAAATATATATAATAAATATAAATAATTTTATCAAAATTATCAAAGTTTATCGCGATCATTTACCTAATTAAAATGTATTGACTAGTGTTCTTTCATTAAACATTATTACAATTACACTGAGTAAGGTGTGCCAACCAAGAAAAAATTAAAAGCATTAAAATATTTGCTAGTGGCAAGTATGTACCTGTTCTGTCAGTTTGATTTCTTTCTTTCCGGCGGTGTCCTCCGTAGGATACCGTTTAAGTGATATAGCTTTTAATTAAAATGGTGAGTTTGGTTCCGTGAAATAAATATTCCTGTGAGATTATTGAAATGCCATCATATGGCTAACGTTTAGTTTTCGAAAGACTGTTTGAAGATGTTCTTAATTATACCTGATAAATAATCAAAGCTGTCGTTGTAATTTCTTATGTTAAAATTGTTTAACTTCTAAATTGTAATGAGCTTAATGTTCAAGTGATATTGTTTATACGGGTATGATGTTTGTTTATCGTATTCAACATGGAAAACCATTCCAAGCAATTTCAGTTAACCGAATAACCTAAGTGATGAAACACTGACACATGCGCGTCATCTGAAGCTGACGAAGAAACAATTTAGACGTGTTGTGCCATGTTTTATGTGCATTGCATTAGTCTGTCTTGTTCTCTGAAGCAGCATTTATGATTATAAAGTGTCTCTGATATACTTCTCTAGCAATTTTACATACTGTGCACATTAGGGTTAGAATTCACTATACTCTTTTTTTTTTTAGGGATTCGTGAAAGTCGTCAAGAACAAGCAATACTTTAAGAGGTACCAGGTTAAATTCAAGAGGCGTCGTGAGGGTAAAACTGATTACTATGCCCGCAAACGTCTTGTTGTTCAGGTATGTATACAATACAAGTCTCTTGATTTTTTAACAAATAATCAGTGGTCACATAAAACTCTTCTTTTGTTTGGTCTAACACTTGCATGCTCCTTTCAGGACAAGAACAAGTACAACACTCCCAAGTATCGGCTGATTGTACGTCTTTCCAACAAGGATGTTACCTGCCAGGTTGCATACTCTCGCATTGAGGGAGACCACATTGTATGCGCTGCATACTCCCATGAGCTGCCGACTTATGGCATCAAGGTATGATTCTATTCCTTTAGATACTTGTTTGGTAAAAGCACATTAGCACAAGCACTGAAAATATCATAATTTGATTGTTCATTATTAAGCTTTCCTTGTGTTTAAAATGATGATTTGAACGGGCGGTCTGAAGCGACTGTACAATACGCACAAACCCTGTTGTTTTATGTTCATTACTGATAACCTCTGAACCTCTTAACCACTACAAAGTTTCATCAAATTTGAACCTAAATAAAGTGATTTTGTAGGTTGGTCTGACAAACTATGCTGCTGCCTACTGCACTGGACTGCTTCTTGCTAGGAGATTGCTGCAGAGGCTTGGACTTGACACCCTTTACACTGGAGCCACAGAAGTCACTGGTGATGAATTTAATGTAGAACCTGTTGACAATGGCCCTGGTGCTTTCAGGTAATATTCTTAAGTGTTATATAGATAGTGCCATCCATGAAGATGCGTCCCACCAATTTCTAGTCAAGGGGGTCGCAGGATGTGGGGAGTATGGCAATCTATTAATTGTAGTGTGCCTATGCACACACACACTACAAACTATTAGGAAGAATAGTAGGATGCATTGTTGTGGGTGGCACTAGCTATAATGTATGTAATACTTCTTTACATGATGACATTATTACGGGCGGACTGAAAGCAAGTACAATGCCAAAAAAGAATGTTGTATCGTAATTATCTGATAAAATTTATTTAGCATATAAATTGTTTTTTGCTTATATTCAATTTTCTATATCTGCCAAATTAATAATTCATCAAAATTTTTTTTAGATGTTACCTGGATGTTGGTCTAGCACGCACCACCACTGGTGCAAGAGTGTTTGGAGCAATGAAGGGTGCTGTTGATGGAGGTCTCAATGTTCCTCACTCCATCAAGAGATTCCCAGGCTATGATGCTGAAGCAAAGAAATTCAATGCAGAAGTTCATAGGTCAGTTTATTAACCCACGGTCAATTTGATTTCAACTTCTGTAGCTCCTTTCATCCTCCAAATAATAGATAATCTGTTGATTGGACAGCCATATTGGAGCAATATTATAATTATCAAGGCTATTGGTTGTCAAAAAAGTTGTAAGCAATTTTTTGAACCGGTCTTGCAGACAGCAAGATCTCTTAAATATTTTATTGATTCAGCTTATTCAATTTTCTAACTTTCATTTGTTTTCAAGGGCACACATCTTTGGTCTCCATGTGGCCGATTATATGCGTAATCTGGAACAAGAAGACGAAGATTCTTTCAAGAGACAGTTCAGCAAGTACATAAAATTAGGTGTAAATGCTGATGCAGTGAGTATTCAAACATTTTTTTCCGTACTACTAAAAACCATTTTTTTCTTTATCATTCACTTTTTATGTAAGGGAGGTGGTAAAAGATTCAAGAGCGCCAGTTCTCTATGTTCCTTTTTTGCCCCTCATATCTCTTTATCTCATGTATACACTTTACCAGATAAAGAAAAAACGTCCAACCAAATTACTGTTCATATCTTCAAATATGATCAGTGTCGAAGTTGGACAAAACTATCTTGCATAATTAAACATAACTTTTTGAAACCAATGTTTTAGAGAGTCTCATTTTGTGCAACAAATACTCGAAATAATTTATGTTAAACAAATTAGTCTCTCTCATGAATACTAATTATATCTGGTTTATTTCAACAGATTGAGACCCTGTATAAGAAAGCGCACGAGGCAATCCGCGCAAACCCGGCCCACAATAAGAAGGACCAAAAGAAGGACCCTGCCAAGCAGAAACGCTGGAACAAACGCAAGCTTACCCTAGCCGAAAGGAAGAACAGAATCAAGCAGAAGAAAGACTCTTACGTGAAGAGACTTCAGGCTCAAGCTCAAGAGGCCTAGGCAGTTATGCTAAAATAAAAGCCCTTGATTATACAACATTTTATGGATTTTAATTATTTTAAAGTTACCCCTATCTTAAAGAACATACTCCATTGCAAGTACGTTGCATAAAGATTGCAAGTTTGAATCCCAATTGTACCTATTAGTTTTTCTGAACTTTATGTACAGTGATTAGTCTCACCACGAGCTTTACGGTGAAGGAAAACATTGAGATGAAACCTGCATGCATTTGAGAAGAGATCCAAAATCTTATGTCTGTGCTTGAGTAACGGCTGTCTGGTCTGGTCTAGTTGTTAGAGCTCCTGACTGCGAAACTTGAGGCTGCGTGTTCGATTCCCGATGAGGGCAGATATTTGTGTAATGAACACTAGTATTTGTACCTTAATGTTGGATATCCTATGTATATATATATATAAGTATGTATGTATACCGTTTTCTTGGGGCTATGTCAATTTGTGTGGAAATGTCCCAAGGTATTTTTTTATTTTACTGTTTCGGCACCTATAATATCTGGCGGAAAGTGGGTGCTACCTATACTATACACCTCTGCTTAACCCTTCGGGGACCCTTGTGGGAAGGGGTGAGGATATATTATAGTATATGATGAGGGAAATCGTTAGCTTTACAGGTTAACGAGTAATCGGCCACGTTATAAAATGTGCTTGGAACTACGTAAGTTTACACTGTACATGATCTGATACGCTCTTGAGCGGTTTTTATTATTACTAAATTACAGTTCAATTAAAGTTCTCAACAGTTTTTTTTTATTATTCTCTTACTATCATCAGATACTGTATGCAGTCATCAGACTGCAAACATCGTTTTCTGTTTTGATTAATTCATTGTGATATCTCGAGATAAGCCATCTCTCGTCCAGCATCACAGTCGGCATCTATAGTTCCGCGCAGATGAGACGGAATGTTAGAGCAATAATACATTAGTACGTATAATTTGCTATATAAATTAAAATAATATAAATACTAAGGGCGAGATAAACTAAAACAATACGTTTCATACAGGTAACTAAGTATTTACTGTGTGTATATATTAATGCAAGCTGTCGAACTATGTATTATCAGTGCACGAACAGAAATTTATTAACCTGTGCAAAGACGCCAAAGACTACTATGAATGAACCTGTGTAAAGCACGGTCGCGGAGCAGGAAGAATTTCGTACAATGACCTCTTTACCTACTGACAGTGGTCACAAACATTTTTATATGTGTGGTTTGCATGAAATATTTGAAGGATAGAAAAAAACTAGCTTATTAAATAAATTATTATTAAGTATTTTGTTAAACAATAAACTCTTCAGACATTCCATTACTTTTATTTATAACAATTTTGCAATAATATCTCAATATAAAACTGAATCACAGATGTGTTATTCCTCTGTCGTGGTCGAGTATATATATGTATACGATATATGGCCGATTTTGAAATGCCCAAGATATCGGCTGTTTTGTCCTTCATTTCTTTTTTTGAAGGATATTTATCGGCAGGCCAGGATTCCTTAATGTATTTAAACACGTTAATAATCATAACCTTCTCAGATTCACTAAAGTGTGACATTTTTCTTTTCTTCCGCGGAGAAACAAACTTCTTGAATGGACGCGAGGTAGACGGCACTGGTTCCATTTTAAAACAGTAAATTAAACTTAACAAATCAACGAAACCACTTAACAATTAAAACAAGACAACAAAAACTAACAAATAACAACAAACTAAGATAAATGTGTTTCAAAATTGAACGAGCACTAACGCATCCCAAGATGGAATGTCGTTAGTTATTCAAAAATTATGAATCATGTCAAATACTTTTAATTGCGACCAAAACACCAGACGCAAGCAAGAACAAACCTTACGGTCTCAATTAAACGGTTTTCAATCCCTGGCGACAGCGGTCATTGCATCTGTGCGAGCGAGACGCATTATATTTACGCGGGAGTGACAGAGATGGGTAATAATAGGTCATTGTACGAAATTCTTCCTGCTCCGCGACCGTGCTTTAGCCGGCGATTCTGTGATTCTGTGGTGTTTGTTGTGTGTTGTGTTGGTGATTGTTCTGAGTGTTGGTGTATATGTAGAGTTGAATTAAGTTGTAATTTCTTATAAATATAGATGAAAGGTGAACATGTATCCTGCAAGTATATAGTAAAACTTCTGAAATATTATGAGAAAAATATTTGCTTTAAATTGACATGGACCTGAACACTGATAACTTAATTATTTGCAAAATTTGCCTACAGAATAGTACTGAAGATGATGAATTGGAGTCCTATGAATCGGACGATACTTTAAAGAAGATTTACACATGTTTTCAAATTGTTCTTGATCCTAAAAAATATTTACCATTTACTATTTGCAAACAATGTGCTGAAGAATTAAATAATGCTGACAAATTCCGTCTCATGTGTGTTACTATTGATGAGAGGATGGCAGAGCTGCAATTCTCTTTAGGAAACGATGTTAATAATTTAGGCAGCATAATCACCAATCATTACCCCTGTGAAGAGAATCTGGAAGACTTAGATGCTATTGACTCTGATGATAACCAAGGACTAAAAGATCTCAAATTCGCCACTAAACACCAAAGTATTATTAAGGATAAAGACTATTTTAAATGTCCAATGTGTGATAAAGTTTTAAAAACAATGGCATCTCTTATAAGGCATAAATCCTCAATGCATGAGAAAAGGAAGAAAGTGGGTAAAGTGACAGGTTTTGGTGCCACACGCTGCTATCACTGCACTACATGCTCATACTCCACACCTCACAGCCAGACTTTAGTCAATCACATGAGACGGCATAACGGAGAGAGACCTTATCACTGTGAGTGTGGAAAATCTTTTACCCAATCATCTAGTCTCACAGCTCACCGAAAAACACACAGCACAACAACTTATTTTACTTGTTCTGTTTGTGGCAAGCAATTCAAGCATGCTTTTGCATTGAAAAACCATTTAAGAGTTCATAATAGTGGTAGTTTCAGCTGCAACATTTGTGATAAGGTGTTGAAATCAAAACAATCCCTTAGAGCTCATCTGCACCGCCACTACAACATATACAATTACAATTGTGAAGAATGTGGAGATACATTTATTACCTCAGCAGAGCTGTTAAACCACAGGAAGAAACATAACTCTAATAAGTGCCTTGAGTGCAACTTGTGTGGTTATAAGACTAATGCAAAGAGAAATTTAACTGTTCATATCAAAAGGTGTATATTTCAGTTTATAAAAAATAAAATTTAAGGTTTAGATTCATAGGAGATGGATTCAGTTTGGTTCAATATGAGCTGTAGTGATATGCTCATAAAAGTTGTCTGTCAGTCATTAGCACAAAAATAGTTCAGTCCAGAAGGATATACTGTTATGTAACACAATTTTTGTTTTAGGCATGCAGGTAATAAATCCTTCAAATGTGACACTTGTGAAGTAGCATTTTACACTCTTGGAGATTTGAGACGTCACCGTCGAGTGCACACTCGAGAGAAGCCATACCCCTGCCCCATGTGTGCACAACGGTTTATGCACAGCACTAGCCTCAATAAACACATGCAGTCAGTTCACGGGGTTCAATATAAATGGGGTGATTTCAAATATAAGGAGACTAAGAACAAGAAGATAGTGAAAATTAATTACAATGAGTATGATAACAAATAAAACACCATTTACACATAAATTGATTTATTTATGCTAAAGCATTATATTAAAACTACGCCACTTAAATAGCCCTTGGGAGTTGGATGATTAAATGGCTAGTACATTGATGAATTCTTCTAATAAGTCATATTCTATAACTTGGGGGGTTATTCCAAATGTTTTACAAGATGTAAATTGTAGTGTAATAAAACTGTTTATGCCATTTTACGTCAGGATGAGACTACATCAATACATTAAAATCTAAGAGTTAAAATCATAGAGCTAAGGCTAATATCCTAATTTCCTAGAACCATCAAAACAAACCTAAATTTGATTTATCCTTAAAGATAGTAGACAAGAAGCTGTATCTGTGAATAAGTAAAATGGAACCTCTCCTTAATATGCTTACATCAATAACACTACACATAGATAGGTGATCAAGATTCATGGAAATTCATAGATTATGGTTACATAAATATTTCCTCCAATTGTTCCGGGTTATTATTACTGGTTTATTTTAATCTTCGTCGTAATCCTCATCGTCGGAGATGTACTTCCGCTGCTTGCGCTTTCTGGTGGGAGTGTTCTTGCTCTTGTTCTTCAGTTTGATTTTCATCTTCATAGACCGGTTCGACTCTCCATCAGAGTCCTCTTCATCTATATTAATATAAAACATAGTTAAAATAATAATAATAAGGGGTAGGCAGAGGTGTATAGGTAGTACGCACACACCCATTTACCGCCTCATGGCAACACATGGCGAGTCCATTGCCGTTACTCAAGCACCATACATGCGCCTTTGAATTGCTTCTCAAACGTATTTAGGTTTCCTCTCGATGTTTTCCTTCACCGTAAAGCTCGTGTAACTAATCACTGTACTTATGTTCAGAAATACTCAAAGGTACAGTCGGGATTCGAACTTGCGATCTTTGTGTCGCAGGCTCGAACCACTCGGCACTTGGGAACAGAGTTTATAGTTATTAAGGTGCTAGCGACAAGCCAAACCAATATATTATGGGTGTAAAACATAGATCACTTGGAATATGAAAATTGCCTGTGAATATGTTAGAAATGATGTAGTATGTAACGGGTATATTTTGACGTCTTTCAACAAAGAGGTGCAACAAAAATGTTCCTAAATGACATTTAGCGGGTCCGTGACCGCGGCGTAATAATGACATAAGACACGTATGTATCCGTGAACGCGTTTACTAATTACGTAAACATATTATACTTTACGAGATGGATAACTTGATCAGTGATATTAAAATATGGTTACTGAAAAAAAAAATCGATAATGATTATTCACACCGAATTGACGTGATAATAAGGACCTTTATCATTTTCATCAGATTCATCAGAGTTCTGGCCGCTCTCGTAACGTCGCCGAATCTCAATGAACACGTTGCGAAGTCGCACAGAGTCCTCGTAAATCAAAGACGCCTCCTCGTTGTAAGTTTGAGCATTGGCACACAAGGTGAAGAAATCGCGCTCGAGGTCCGTTATGTCGTTATACTGCAAAAAATACAGTACTTTCATATTGAAACCGGAACGCATTCCGTGTTCATATTATCATGCGTTTTTATCTTATTCAGACAGATTACCATAACAAACTAAAGAGATACAGTTTTGCTTTGGATTGCAGTTTAACTAAATATAGGGGTATGGAATGGTATTTCTTATAACTCAATTAAAATATTTTTTACAGATAATTGCAACTAAAATAACCCAAATGAGCGTACCTACTCTTAATATCACATTTTAATGTGTTACATATAAAAACTACCTTCAAATATACATATCTCTAACTCAGCGCAAGTATTGGTCAATCATTAAGCGTGCTTGCAACCGACTGACTATTAGTAATTTTACCTTGCTTTCTTCTATGCGGTTCATGATTTTTTTGATGTCTAATGGCTTTTTGATTACTTCGTAATAGTCGGGTAGTTCTCGACGCGACGGAAGCTTCATGAACGGCTCGGAGAGAACCCGGCCAGCCCTATGAAAAATACATAAATATATAGTTTCTCATTATGTCCACAAAGATTGCCTTCAAACAAAGTAGGAATGTTACTCACTCGTCAGTGTGATCAATAACCTTCTTCATGATATTCTTCAATCGTTTCTTGGTCTGATTTACCTCTGTCTTACTCTTCTTCTTCGAGGAACTCGGAACTTCTTCCTCGTCAGATTCATCTGGGTTACGGCTGAATTAAAATTATAATAAGATACATAACATTTAGGCCTATTGGAAACTGTATTTTATTTTATAGCAATTATTTTGCATGAGAACTGTCTGTAAGACTCGCCGTTTATTAGAGCTCCTAATGAGAGTATCGCAATCGAAACGTAAGCGCGTTTATATGTTCTTATTTATTTTAGCATTTTTGATTCCCACGTGTAGATTATAGGTTATATATATATATAGGTTAAATAAATGGTTTCAATGCATCATGAATGCTCACCACTTATGGTCTATACGTGTTCGTCAAGTTAGTGATGTACTTACCGTCGCTTCCGGCCCTTCTTCCTCTTCTTGTCGAGCACTTCGTCGTCGTCATCTTCCTCTTCCTCCTCCTCAAACTCCTCATCGATGGCTTTGAGCCATTCCTTCTCTGTGAGCGAGTCCGTGTAGTCCACCTCTTTCCGCTGTCGAGACCCGCGCCCTAGAGTCTCGTCCTCATCCAGGTAGTTCCAACCCTGTCCCTGAGTTGTTACACATACATGTATAAATTGTTTCCTCGAATACCTATATAGCATATAATGCAACTGTTATCGTAACATTCATAAGGCGGAGGAAAACATAGCTGTCAGTATTTTTCACCAAAATTAAGCTAGTTTTTAAATTGATCCAAGATATAAGAAAACTTCTCGATAATAAATATATAATAATAAATCAAATGACGATAATGAATAACAAATTTAGACGCGATTTCATCGTAACGCACATGCATTAATTCCAGTAGCAATACAATTCATATTTGTAAGGATGATGTAGGGGAATTCATATATGTATGGATATCGAATTCCTAGCTTGGCTGACCCATCGTTGGACACTTACATAGAGAGCTATCACGCGTGCCATGCAGTGCCGGATTGAGGCAGCGCGGGGTTTGTGGAAAACTCTATCAAGGGGATTCCTGGATTGCTTTAAGTTATCAACTTCATGGTTTTAAATAATAATAAAAATGTCGTAATATATTCGTATTCATAATAATAAAAAGTTTGTGCGCGGGGCCCATATCATTTGCTACTGTTGGTAGTTGGCTAACGCGCCCTGCATTACCTTGTTGCAGACGACCTCGTCGTCATTCTTGACGAGCCAGTCAGGCAGCTCCGACTCCTCGATGAGCCGCGACTGTGTCTCCGTCTTCTTGCGCTCGATGTCTACCTGCTTGAATATCTCCAGTTCCTCTTCGGAGCGCGCGATCATCTCGTTGATCAAGTCGTCGTCCGGTAGTTCGTTCTCCTCCTAACAATTAAAGCATTGTATTTTTATATCTTATCACCATCCCAAACCAAGGTCCCCGAAGGTTTAACAACACCTACTGCGCCGCAGACATAGTTGGGCGTTTTTTTTTCAATTATATTTGAAATGCTTGCTTTTAGTGCTTATTTGAAATGGTTGAGAATAACGAGAGCTGGTAATACCCAGTTTTGTAGTACGATAAGTCGGAAAATATTGAATATCCGATTATACTATACTGAGAGACCACGGGATCACTAATATGTGGAATATATTGGAAGATTCAATTATACTATATTGAGAGATCACTAATGTGTGTGCTAATCACTATGTTTACCTCTTCATCATCCCCATCCTGGTGCAAAATGCTCTGCAGGAACTGTTGCCGCTCGGAGCCGGTAGACTTTTGGTCGAACATACCCGCCTGAATTACTTTTTCGTCCATGTTCAACTTGTATCTGTATTTATTTTTAAGATATATAAATTGGTGCACATTTGTATCAAATCAACGTTTTATATATTGCTAGTTTAAATGTACCAATATATAATATACCAATGATTGTAATAGTCATTCATTTGTATTTCAAATTCCGGGTCATTATATACCTATAGGACACGTCGCTTTTTTACTTTCAGTCGATGATCGTATATACAGCCTGTACTATATACATAATTTAAACATAGGTACAAATAAATCATACACCAAGTTCCTGAGTAGGCATAGCAACTAGTGCTAGGTGTCTCTAGATCTACATAATTCTTTCGCTTATCCACTTCATCGGTCTCTTCTAAAACTCTTGACGTTCCCTTAATATATATAATTTAAGCAAAGTTATTATTAATTAGTGATGTCTACAGTATATGCATACCTGGCTGCGGCCAATATTCTTTCTTCAACGGAATTGACAGTCATCAACCGCAGTACGCGCACCTCATTGCGCTGTCCGATACGATGCGCGCGATCTTGCGCTTGCAGATCCTACAAAATGTACAGTAAGTACCTTTAAATATAATAATAAATAGATTTATTTACTTAATTATGAAGTTTTATATATTTTTCAACAAGAAATTAACTAGACAAATCACTACTACAATACAAAATTTGCAGGTACAGTGTCGTGGAAACACAAGACTATACATTTCTACCAATTTAGAGTATCAGTGTTGCTTTAAATATAAAAAAATTCTAGCACAATTCTACCCATAGGTATTATATTTAGTGCTATGAAGAGGCTAATCTTACACCATACGGTTTGATGTGTACCTGATGCGGATTCCAGTCGGAGTCGAAGATGATGACAGTGTCTGCGCTTTGCAGATTCAGACCAAGGCCTCCGGCGCGCGTCGACAGTAGGAATATGAAGTAATCTGAGCCGACTTCGTTGAACTTCTTCAGCAGGTCCCCGCGGTCCTCCGCCTTGGTCATACCGTCCAATCTACGCACACACGGAGGTATCATCAAAGAGCCTTAACATGGACTATAATGGTACGAGACAGTGTTTTTTTTTTATACACCAAGAGTGGCAAACAAGCATACGGCCCACCCACATGGAAAAGGGTTACCGCAGCCTATTTACGCTTACAATACCGAGGTATCACTTGCGCGTTGCCACTCTTTGTTCGGAGAGATAAAATGTGTTGGCAGCATAATGGGACATCATTCTGCTGCCAATACAATATAACAACTCTCCCCCTCCCCAAGGAGTTCATTATTGAAAACTTTATTTCTCTCTATCTTCTCTTTACAGTTAGCCTTTTCTCTCTAGCCGTCTGCCTTGTCTTATAATTCTAATACTATAAATGAGAAAGTTTATGATCGTGTTTGTTATTCAAACAAGCCAGAACAGCTAGAATTGGATGAAATTTGTAACACATTATCAGCTGAATAATAAACACATAGGATATGTTTTATTACAATAAAATAAACTACAAATCGAATCAAATACTACGCGGGTGAATCCGCGGAGTACACGTAATAATATAAGTATTTATATGTTTGTAGCAGGAACTACTACTTATAAAAGACCAAAACTTTCTTTGCAGATTTTTCTGACTAAAGTGATTTGTCACACGAGTCTTATGGAGTAGAAAATATGGTTCGGACACCAGCTTATAGCTGTAGTAAAATTAAGTCATCCATATCCAGCTGTCATCTAAATACCGGTAAAATATTGTAAAGGTTGTAAAGATATATTTATATTTTTAATTATTATTATTATTATTAGATTGGAGTATTACCGCAAGTACAGGAAGCCCCTCCAAGAGAGGTAATCCTCGATGATGGTCATGCACTGTGTCATCTGGCAGAACACGAGGACGCGGTGCCCAGTCTGCTTCAGCTTCGGCAGAATACGGTCAAGCAATTCGAACTTTCCCGATACGCGGTACAAATCCGGCCTATGGAACATTAAAACATTTAATTCATTCTTGTCGTGATTATGTCACGTCACTTACTAAATTCGAAAGGAACCACAATATATGTACTGCCGCCGCACCTCAGCATATTATACTAAGGTGCGGCGGCACTAATACATCTAATATGTTAGGTGGGAATATTTGTAAATTATAATAAATCAATACATACGTGCCATTGCTAAACAATTATCAGCTTATATATATAATAATAATACATCCTCACGCCTTCCCAAGGGTCCCCGAAAGGGTAGGCAGAGGTGTATAGGTAATACCCACACACCCACTTTCCGCCAGAGGTATATTAGGTGCCAACGTGACAGATGGCGAGTCCATCGCCGTTACTCCAGCACGACTATACATATGCCTTTGAATTTCTTCTCAGACGTATGCAGGTTTCCTCTCGATGTTTTCCTTCACCGTAAAGTTCGTGGTGTGCATAAAACGAACACCGTTGGGTTGCCACGGGTGTGACTAGTCGTGAGGGGATTAATCAATAATATATAAATAAATTGTTAGTATAAATAGTTAACTAGGCCTTAAAAGTGAGATAGGCCATCGTTATACGTGCCTCTATAAACACGTGTATCGTTTCATTGATAAAGATGGTAGGTAGGGCAGTTACCCGTTAACCACGCCGCTGCCGGAGCCGACGTGGTCGCAGAACTTCTCCTCGATGTGTTGGAACATGAAGGGGTGGTTGCAGAGCTTGCGCAGCTGCACGATGGTGTTCATGAGCGCCTTGGCGCCGCCCTTGCCCTTGTTGCCCTTCTCCGAGCCGTCCGTCAGCAGCACGCCCTTCGACTGCATATGCCTGCCGCCAGTTAACATTAATTAATATCGCTTTTATTTCCGACCGCTACCGAAACTTAATTTACTACTGAAATTTACATTTATATATACATATAATACATCTAAAACTAAAGTCTCATCAAATCATACAAAATTAATGAAATTGTTCTTCTATACTAATATTATAAAGAGGAAAGATTTGTTTGTTTGTTTGTTTGTTTGTTTGTTTGTTTGTAATGAATAGGCTCCGAAACTACTGGACCGATTTCAAAAATTCTTTCACCTTTGGAAAGCTACATTATCCCCGAGTAACATAGGCTATATTAAATTGGACCCGATAGGTGGCGCTGCGATCGAGTTTTAGGAATTTTAACTTTTTCACCCGTGCGAAGTTATCCCTTTCTGTGTGTCTTAAGGTGGATTCGAGAATGGTTTAGATTTACAATTGGACCCGATAGGTGGCGCTGCGATCGTGTTACGGGCAATTTAACTTTTTCACCCGAGCAAAGCTGGGCGGGACAGCTAGTACTGAATAATTAAGTAAAGTCTAAATAACCAAATAAATTACTGTCTGGTCTAGTGGTTAGAGTACGCGACTGTGAAGCATGAGATCGTGGGTTAGACTCCCGTGGGCGGATGTTTGTGAAATAAACATGGAACCTATGAACGTACTTTATATTATCCAGACTAATGATGCAACAATGTGTGTTACATTGTTGTATATATACACCGAATTACCTTGTTCAAAGTTGTTCTTTAACAACTTTGGACAAGGTTTTCTCTTTAGAAAACCTCTAAAGGGAAAGGATGTCTAACGAATGATGATAGTCTAACAACCCATACTATATCAATGTTTACATAGTTTGAAACTAGGTCAATTTGTGTCCAATTATCTCCAGGTATCTTTATCAAATAGTGTTATTAGTATGATAGCGTACTTGTATAGGACGCGCTGCAGGCCGCTCATGTCGCACTTGATGATGTACTCGACCTTGTCGGGCAGCTGGCTCTCCACCTCCTTCTTGAGCCGCCGCAGCAGGAAGGGCCGCAGCACCTTGTGCAGACGCCGGATGATCAGGATCGTCTCCTCCTCGTTCAACTCCACCTGCACATACACAATATATAGTTGGAATTATTACAAATAAGAGTACCACAATAGTATTCTATACTAATATTATAAAGAGGAAAGATTTGTTTGTTTGTTTGTTTGTAATGAATAGGCTCCGAAACTACTGGACCGATTTCAAAAATTCTTTCACCTTTGGAAAGCTACATTATCCCCGAGTAACATAGGCTATATTAAATTGGACCCGATAGGTGGCGCTGCGATCGAGTTTCAAGAATTTTACCTTTTTACCCGGGCGAAGCTTTCTGTGTGTCTTAAGCTAGATTCGAGAATGGTTTAGATTTACAATTGGACCCAATAGGTGGCGCTGCGATCGTGTTACGGGCAATTTAACTTTTTCACCCGGGCGAAGCTGGGCGGGACAGCTAGTTAGTTATAACCGGATATCTTTAAATGCAATTAGGTGAGACTTAAAATTGTAACATACTTAAGTATTAATCGCCAATATAAAGAGATCATTCTTCAACATATTTTTATCCATCGGGTGGGCCGTATGCTTGTTTACCACTCTTGTTGTATAAAAAAAAAATATTTCAACAGAGCCAGCGAATATTTGAAACAATGATATGTCTGCAAACTCCTGCGATACAAACATATTGATTCATATCCTCGACTCCTCCGATTTGAACTGTAATAGAGAAAATGAGTCAACAAAGCTATCTCGCGGCGTACAGTAGTGTACCTTCTCTCCAGTGGTAGCGAAGGGAGCATTGAACCATTGTTCGAAGGTGGAGCAGCTTTTGAATATGGAGGGCAGGAGGAAGTTCAGCAGCGCCCAGAGCTCTGGCAGCTTGTTCTGCAGCGGCGTGCCCGTCAGCAGGAGGCGGTGCGGCGCGATGTAGTGGGTGTTCAGCACCTGGGTCAGCTTGCAGTGGTGGTTCTTCATACGGTGACCCTCGTCTATTATCATGTACTTCCACTGCACCTACGGTTCAAAAAATGTCGTGTTATTGATACTGTGCGAAATTACACATACTTAAATAATCTATTTCCACATTAATGCTACCCACTGCCAGAGTAGGTTAGACCTATTCAAATCTAAGGCGTTCCGCCATAAGAAACACGTTTACTTTCGCTTCTAGCACGAACACGGCACTTCGAACCTTCAACTTACAGAAGCCGTGTCAAATAGCAGCATAAGTAGATGACGAAAGATCTAGTTACCTTGGCGAGCACTCCCTTGTCCTTGATAACGTACTCGTACGTGGTCAGCAGTACGTTAAACTTGGTTGACCGCATCTGCGTCTGCACCAGCCGCCGCGACTGCGGGGAGCCCTTATAAGACACCACCACCACTGTCGGTGCCCACTTCTCGAACTCCAGTACCCAGTTGGACAGCGTACTGCGGATATAACGTACAGCTTACACACGCCTTCTCGCCACATCTACCAGTTACCAGTACACAAACACATGTCTACTCACCATCTCTACCTTTTTGCATACACAGGCCTACTCCTCACCACTACCTGTACGCATAGACAAGTCCACTCCCCACCTATACCTGTATACATACACTAGTCTACTCCCAGCCTCTACCTGTATGCATACATAAATCTACTCCCCACTTCTACCTATCCTACACACATATCTTCTCCTTACCTCGTGTGAAAAAAGTTTTGATTTTTGAGTGAAACATACATAAATAGCAAAAATAACATACCTGAGAGGTACAATAATAAGAAAAGGTCCGTTGACTTTCTTCTTTTCCATAAGAGTCGTTACCAGAGCGATGGTTTGAATGGTCTTCCCGAGACCCATTTCGTCGGCCAGGATACCGTTCAGATTGTTGTTGAATAGCGACACCAGCCATTCCAGACCCTACGAAACATGAGAGTTCATTGTTAAAACACATCTATATTAATAAATTAAATAAAGTTTTGGTCAAACATCTTATAAAAGTATGTATATATATATATATAGTAAAGAACAATTATGTCTATTCGGTAGGACTGATTTTGGCACATTTTCTGGTAGATAGCAACTGTTATAAGAAGTAACTCAGGTCACATTCACATTTCCTGCTTGTAAAAATTGCTAAAATTACAGAAAATTTTGGTTTGATCCTCAAAACTTTGCATTGCACGACCTACTTGGGGCCTACGAAGAAGTAATCCTCTACTAGTAAAACTTATAATAAAGATGTAATTATGTACATGTATGAGTACCTTAATCTGGTATTCCTTCAATTTGCCATTGACGAGAATGCTGGCTTGTTCCGTCACCGACTCGTGGACTGTGTGCGCAATGCTGCAAGATATCATGAGTATTACGTACCGTACATTGTTCTTTACGGACAAATTCAAAATAACCAGCACTATTATAAATCTATAATCCAATATGTATATGTTTAATCCAAAGAAAGCCATGTTACATTGGTTTGGATGTAGAAAGGATAAGTGAAGCAAGATTGACGAAACAGATATACAACGTGAAATTGCATTCAAGAAGAGGCAGAGGAAGATCACATTCCAACTATGTATGTAAGTCTAGGGAGAACCGACGCTGTACTCTCTCTGCCTACCCGATTAGGGATTAGGCGTGACGATTTGTATGTACAATCCAATATGCATAACATATGTAAATGTTAACACGACTAATTAATAGTGTTACAATTATATAATAGTACCTGTAATAAGTCTGTTCCTCAGTCTTGTATTCGTCATCTTCAACCTTAGCTTTCTTGATCATGTCACGCGCCCTCTCTTCGTCGGTCTTCTCCTTGTCGCTCTTTTCGTGATACTTCTCTCGTCTCTCTCTCCTCTCTGTCATTTTCATGAGATTATGGCGATTTCAATAATTTTATTTCATCGCTTCTGTAGCAAAGCGCTAATGCAATAATAATACTAGGACTTACAAGTTTCTATGCATAAGTATAAATACAATGCCCTATCCTATTCACTGCTTAAGGCAATATTTATCTCATTCGTTTTAAACTTTGTAATTTATGTCTCACTTTGTTCTTAGTAAATAATTTAAAGGTTGTTGTCGTGTTGGCTTTTAGCGGTATGTTCATATTATTGGCTGTAGTAAAAATGAATAAATAAATTGGATTAAAATATGTGCAGTAATTACATACAAAAGTTTGAAATTACTCGCTTACCATCATCATCTTGGCTGTCATCCCCAGAGTCTTCAGAGTCCGAAAGCACCTCCCATCCAGGGTGTTTCTCCATCCAGTCTTTCAGTTGGGATAGCAGAGGAGCTTCTTCGCCTTTGAGTATCTAAAATTAGCATAACGATAATTATAGTCCTTCGATCCATCACAGAGAGTATAATAACAAATGGATCTGGCTGTTAACGAAAATCAATTGAAGTTACATACTTCGCCCGTCTTTGGGTCCAGAACGCTGACACGCGAGTCAGATGTCTGAGAGCTGTCATCCATCGCATCGATTTCGCCACCTTCCAACAGCTTCTTTTTCCGGGATTTCTGTTCAAACAAATAAAATATATACAGTGGTTTCAACTAAGCTACAAACAAAGCCCATATTCCAACGAGATCAAATCGACTCAACACTTCAGGATAGAAACGTCAAATGAACTTTAACCTGATGATTGTAGATGAAGCGAAAGAATTCATTGCATTGCAGTTTAATATCTACCTGGTCTAGCAGAAAAACTGGGTGTCCCTATATTAAAAAATTTTTTTTCGCCTTCATACATTACAGGTTATTACCCAAATCGGTACTGAACCCAAATATTATTAATTATTTATGTATTATTTCCCAAATATACCTTTTATATTTGGGAAACAATTATTACATTTTATTGGTAGTTTAAGCTTAACTTGGAAAAGCTCTTACGGCCGTAAGTAATTGACATTCGAAGCATGTATACACAACTATGTATACGCTACCCTTTTCCTGCGCTCCTCCTCTTGCTGCTTCTTGCGTTGCTCCTGCTTGTGTTGTTTGACCATCTCCGTGAGACTGGCGATGTACTCGTCGGTCTGCGACAGAAGGAACGCCAGCCGCTTGTCTTTCTTTTGATCGATGAGCTTCCTGTAACCCTCTTCGTCTTCCGCCATTAAACTGAAATGGAATGGATGTTAGTTAACGACAAATCTTATCTTCACATTCCCACAGGGACCCCGTTTCTATACGGATGCGGAATGTCAAGAGTTCTCGAAACCGGCGAGCATGTATTAAATGGGCTAGGTTAAAAAGAGGTCTGTAAGTCAAGAGAGAATTGGTTGTCTGCTCATTCTGCCTACCCCGTGAGGGACTCGGGGTGATGTACATAATATCCAGTAATAAAAAAAAACTAAGAAATTACCGTCGCATACGCTCCTTTTCGATGCGCTCCTGTTCCTTCTTCTGTTCGCGCTCTGCATTCGCGTGATAATTCATGATGGCCTTGTTCATACGGCCCAGCTTCGCGATGTTGTTGCGGTGGTACTCCTTGAAGTCCTTGGCTGGAATGATGACATACGTGACGTGATCAAGTACAAATCTCCTGTTCGTAAATTAGAGGTACAATGTTATAATATCCCCTCCTCCTCCCCTTACCAATTTTTCATACACAGGTTTAAGTAATATATGACTGATGTGACAATGAAATGTGAATTAATGTATACCGAAATATATGTATCAGTTCAGATGACTTGTGCTCTGGGCGATCTGCCTAGCCTATGCGAGACTCGCCGTTCTATGTGTATGTACGTATGTTCTAAATACATATATATAATAGTCGGTTTAACAAGGCAATTGCAGAATGGTAGCTAAGCTAAGATGAAATTAAATGAAAAAAAAAATGAAATGTATGCAGGGTAGACAACTAAGCCGATGATCTGACGAGGACACAAGACACGACCCCAACCGTGGTGTGTTGGAGAGGACGCTTATGCCCAAAAATGATTTGACAAGAGCCTGATCTGATTGTTTGATCGACGGATGTAGAATTCGAAAAAAATCGTCTTTCACTAAAACCACTTTAACATTTCAAAACAACCCAATAATAATTACAATGAATCTGAATCATTAGGCTTTCTTGTTTGATATTTGGGACAATTTGGTTACCGTGTTGGAGGACAGTTTGCAGGAACTCCTGGTGCTTCTGCCGACGCTTTCTCTCAGCCTCCAGTTTCTGCTGCTTCTCCAGCTTCTCGGTGGCACGAGCCTCGCGTAGCCCTTGGCGCTTGGTGCGCTTGTAGGCTTTGATGTTCACCGCTGTCTCTAGGGTAGTGTCGCGTCGCACTTGCCCCAAGATCTACGTACATGACAATATTGATCATCCCGAAGGAATCAAGGAAGTCATAAGGGTATGTAAAAACTCTCACATCACGATACTTTATCTGTAAGAAAAACTACTGAGCAAATCAATTGTATTGCTGAGCATGTATGAAGAGACTGATGAATGTGGACGAAGCGAAAGAGGTATGAAGTCTAGAGAGAACTGCCGCTCTACAATTTCATGGGTTACATGTATCACGAGTAAGTAATCAAGACATATTGGATATTATATGGCTATACGTTTCTTTGTTTACCTCAGCCCTCAATTGCTTCTGGAAGTTTAGCACGCGAAGAGCTCGCAGCTCGATCTGAGCTTGCAGCCGTAGGTCGTCGGGCATATTGGCTGGCAAGCTGGAAAGCACCTCAATGCGGTGTGCAATACGCGCCGCTATTCTGTAACAAAACGATATTCCTAGTTCGGTTGGCCTTTTCCCTTTCGTGTGATTTTATAAGGCGAAAACTTAACACGTTGGTACCTGTTTTCCCTTTCGTTCAATATTTGTAAGGGATCAATGCCAACTGGTTTCGGTATGCTGGTAACACGATTCTGCTTCGCGCCAGGAACCGGCGCACCTGGCTGGTAGTAAACATACAGTTTAGTGGTTTATAGCGGGTCTCAGGAGAATTTTAAACTATAAAGAAATATTTATTAAATTATAATTATGTACATATATAGTATGTTAAATTGAGCGATTTCTACATTTAATATGAATGATTTTAGAATACCAAGGTTCACATGAAACTAAGTAACCATCAGTTTTGGTTGCGTTAGGGAAGCGGAACCAAAGTGCGGTCAACGAATGAATGACCGAATGCCTGAACGAATGAATGAGGTGTGGCTACCTGGTGGGGCTGAGGCGTGGGGCCGGCCGGCCGAGGCGCCGCCCCCCGCGGCGCACCAGGCGCCTGCAACACGACACACACATCCACTACATGCCTCTACACAAAACTATAAATTAACTAATCAATAAACGGGTACTTTCTTAGAACTTTCATATTTGGTAATGTAAACGAGTCTTTCTACTAGCAACTGTAAAAATTTGATCCAAAGGTAACAGCTGAAATATATAGGTATATTTCCAACCAATTCATACAATTTATATATAACAATTCTTGGTGGCAGAGTGGTTCGAGATTGAAAGTTCGAATAGCGACTGCACCAATTAGTCAGTTGGTCGGTTTATAGGTACTACACACCGCTGCCTACCCCTTTCGGGATATATATATTTGTTCTATAAATCATCTGGTAATCCATCTCTATGCCAAATGTTATCCAATGCCATTCACTAGGTTTTTATTGAAAAAGCAACAAACATCCTCTCAAACAGGAACATTTACAATAGTAGTAGTATTAGGATGGAACTTATTAACGGTTGTATGTATGGTAATACTATTAGCAGACAATGACCGGATTAACAAGTGGCGGCGTGAGCTGCGTGGGCGGCGCCATCTGCGCGGTCATGGGCAGCGGCGTGGGCGGCGCGCCCCCCGGCTGGCGCGGCGCGTCGCCCGCCGCCGGCCCGCCGCCCGCCTTGCCCGGCGCCTCCAGCGCGGGGCAGTCGGCCGCCCCCTCGCCCGCGCGCTTGCCGGCCGCCATCAGCGCCACCTGCTGCGGCAGCGGCTGGTTGCGGGCGAGGCTCCGGTACGCTGATATCTGCGCCCTAATAACAAACATTATTGCTTTACTCGATCTGCCTGAACATTTGGAATGCTTTTTGTTTGGAATAAAACATATCTTATGTTAATCGGGATAATAAACTCATCTATCATTAGTAGTTTTTGCGTAAAAAACAGAACAAACAATCTAAAAAAAGTCACATCTAAAAAAAATCATAGCTTCTGATAGTTTTTTTTAACCTTTGTTTTCTCATTAAGTGAATTGTAATTCTTAGAAATAAATGTAATTCTAACCGTATAAGATAATATTTCAAACAAGAGTCCAAATGATAGGTACCGGAGTACCGACAAACTAACAGTGCGTCGAGGTGTAACTCGACGAATATGATGCCAACATTTTGATTTCGTTTAATCAAGATGGCCAGTAGCAGTAAATAAATTAGGGTAATACTAACTTAAGCTGACAGAGCTGGTTGTTCGAGAAGAGGCCCTTATTTGGATCCTGTGGGTTGGATCGAGCCCGCAGCGCGAGCAACTGCGAGTAGCGTGGGTCCTCCTGCAGGCCCTTCTCCTCCATAGAGTCGATCGCCCGCTGCAGCGCATTCAGGTTGTCGGGGCCCGAGGCAGGCAGCGAGCCCTGTTGCGGCGAGGAAGAGGGCGGAGCGCCGTTGGCAGAGGGCGGCGCATGCGGCGGCGTCTGAGCGGCCGGGGGGTGTGGCGGCGCGCCCTGCTGCGGGGGCGCCCCGGGGGGCGGGGGCCCGCCGTATCCGCCCAGAGAGTGATGCCCCGGGTGACCGCCGTGAGCCATCGGCACCCCACCCGCGCCTTGCGGACCATTCCCAGGCGGTGGGCCTCCACCCATTGCATGCGGACCCTGAGAAAGTCAACGACTAAATTATTTCGTCTCCCAATTGATGTCGCGAAACGGTAGAATATACCGAAGATACGACAAATAAAAAGTTTTCATGCCTTCCCACAGAAGTCTCAAGGGGGTTTTCGCCATTTTAAGTGCCAACGTGCCATGGCGATGGCATCGCCGTTCCTTAAGCACAACTAGATATACATATACATTTTTTTCTCAACCGTATGCAGGTTTCCTCTAAATGTTTTTCTTGACCATTCTAAAAAAGTTTGTATTATTATATTTTATATTCCGACATTTTTATCGTATCGTATATCGTACTATGGAAAAAAGAGGTAACAGGAAAGTGAATTGCCACTCTATGGTATATACTCCGTGAGGGACAAGTACTATCATAGCCCACCTGAAGTCTAACAGCGCTTTACAAAATGTTGTTTATTACCATTTGTGTATTATTGCCGCACATAGTGCGACCCGATCCCGAACCTGCCAATGCAACGTACAACTTGTATACAATTACTGCTTTTAATAATCGGGAAAGGTCTATATTATATTTGTTTCACATGAAAAATGTTAAAGTGCGATTTTTGAACAGTATATCCAATGAAGCAGTTATCCCCATGCAAGTGCTCGTGGACGGTTGCTGTAGAAGCATATTTGAGAAAGTCCTCGGAGAGCGTGATGTCGAGTTTACCTTTATAAACATTGATGACTATTCAATGTAGGTACTTATACATAATGAACATCTATAATGCTACTAGCTGTCCCGCCCAGCTTCGCCCAGGTGAAACACTAAAATTTCCTGAAACACGATCGTAGCGCCCCCTATCGGGTCCAATGGTGATGTAAGCTATCCTACCTTTCAAGTTGGATCAAACTGCACACGGTGTGCTTATTTGATTAAAATCGGTTAGGTAAGTAATTTAGGAGCCCATCGCGGACAAACAACGTGACACGTAATTTATATATATTAAGATTGGTACTGCGGTAGTGACTAGTTTTATATTCAGTAGGTGACGTACAATAACTATTCCCTGTGTCCCTTACGTTGAATAAATTATTTTTAAAACGATTGGCACCTAAATATATTTCCCTTCTTGAATTGGTACATTTCTGTCTACACTTACGGGAAGGCGCAGACACAAACTTAATGTAATATTTGTTATATTAGAGTTCATAAAATAAGAAACATGAAACATGTTACGTTACGACGACGGTATTGTTTTAGACAGACATACACATACGACTGTGACGACCTAGGACGAGTGAATGGTAAAATATTGACAAAGAGACGACTAGCACTGTATATAAACTGTGGCAGTGTCTAGGAGCAACTATCTGGATAAAATTATTCGGTTGAGAACCGAACAAGCGCGGGGTGTCCCGGCAAACCTCATAGGTTTTGAACTGAACTAGTTTAAAAAAATCTCATCTTAGAAATTTTTGCCAAAACGTACGCTACCTATTAGACGATTTTATCATGGCAAGTCATTAGAAAAAAATCATGGAATTCCCAATTCCTGTTCCAACTGCTATTCGAAACTCCTGGAGATATCCATGTAGATAGTTGGCCACTTTATTTTGCTTCAGTCAGGGACTTCGATTATCTACCATAAGCATAAATATTGTACTACTTCACACAAGCCTTACAAAAATTTACAGCACAAACAATCAGACCGATACATTAATAACGAAAAAAATGGATATGTCACGCAAATTCCTTACCTGGGGAGAAATAACACAATGGGCAACACTGAAAGAGAGATCACCGACAGTGCAAAAGATAGTACTTGGGAAAACATACGAGAATAGAGAACTGTTTGTATTGAAGTTATCGACCGGGAAGAAAGTTCCATCGGTGTTTGTAATGGGTGGCGAGGAGGGGAGAGACTGGCTCTCATCGGGGTTACTGCTCAATATGGTCGACGACATTCTTCGTAACGTCACCGGGCTACATAACTTGTTAAATTATTACAACATTTATATACTCCCCGTCTTTAACCCTGATGGCTATGAATATAGTAAGCAGTATGTAAGTATTTTTCAAATGAAAAGAAGGTCAAAATACTCTTTTGTTTATTGTGGTCTGTAGAGTAGTCCTGAAGTTTTCTGATGTGTGTCTTCACATCAAGGATTGGAGGGAAATATTAATATATATAAGATATTGTTATATATGAGGTATTGAAAATTTCACATGTAACATTGACCTCAATTTGCATTTTTTTATAACGGCATTAGTCGCCTCGTACAGACATAATGGATGTCCAAAATTATTTCTATGCTTGGAATAGGTTTTTATAAATAATTTAAAGACACGAAAAAATTACTTGTTACTTCCCTGGGACACAAATTTTGAGCATATTTTGTTATCAGGATCGTTTTTGGAGCAAAAACAGAAAAGTGTTTTTTTCGGATAAGATGTGTTATTACAATAATACACCCATTGGAGTAAACATAGATAGAAATTGGTACTTTTCTGCTGATTCATTGCCATGTGAGTATCACATAGGAGCCAATGTCTTTTATTTAATTTGTAAAAAAAAAATATTCCTTAAATGTAAATACAGGAATTTATAAGCTGTTATTGCCTACAGAATAAAATTCATTAATTCTGTTTCAATAGTTGGAGATAATGCATGTGACCCTGTCTACATTGGAGATAAATCACTATCAGAAGCAGAGCCTCAAGCAGTTTCAGAGTTCCTCAATAGTATAGCTCCCCATTTAATGGCATTTATTAACATAAAGGGGTTTGACAGGCTGATATTAGTTCCATATGCTAACAACACAGATCATACAAGTAATTATGCAATTTTGGTAAGTAAAAAATATTTGAAAGAGCCTTTATTTAACCATTGGAAGCTTTATTCAAGCTATAGCTCTCACAGCTCTCTACTAACAATTATAAATGGGATAGTTTGTGAGTACATATTTGTCCATGTACATAGAAAAAATGTATGTGCCTTTCAAATAGAGCATTATTAGAGCATAACAGCTGTTGCACTGTTTAAATTTAAGCTATCCATGTTTTCAGAATACCATCTATGAAAATCTTTCCAAGTATGAATATTTTATTTATCACTAGACATTTGTCCAGGTATATATGCCTTGTTATATTTTTAAATTTTCTTCCAGATGGAAATTCTGGAATCTACTTGTGAGAAACTACACCAAGATTTTAATACCAGTTTCTATTATGGTAATACTGCAAGTTTACTATGTGAGTGTGACTATGAAATTTGACTTCTGGTATATGCAGCTTATAGTAGAATGAGACACATAGTAATAAGTAATAAATATTATCATGTTCTAGATAATGCAACTGGAAATAGCGCTGATTGGGTTAAGAAGAATTTGAATGTACCAATTGTGTACACAGTGTACTTAAAATTCGGAAATCATTTGATTCCTCACCCATATGACCAAATTCCCTTGAAGCGGCAATTTGCCTTAATTTTAGAGAAAATCTTGATGCTTGCCCATGATATCTACCATCCTCTGTTTAATGAACAAACTATGAGGACTTCAACTCCCATGCTTATTGTGACTATATTTTTTTGCAATTACATACAGCAATAATACATTTGATTAAATCACCTATACCTAGATTCCTAACTGTATCATAAAAATATGTAGATTTAGAATTGTAGACTATTGTCATCCTTCCAAAGAGGTATAGAAGTATATTTCTGCCTTCTAAGCCGAAGGTAGGTATGTCCCAAAGGTTCTATTAGGTACCAACAACAAAATGTATAAAATTTCGGCTGCGTTCATAGCGCAATGTCTTACAGCATTATTTATGGGTTAAGGGGTGGTGCAGACATAGGACTTATTCTCGCCCTGCAGAAGCAGGCTATTCATGCAAGTTATAGCCGTAAATATATTAAAAAATTTGTTATATATTAGAAATCATATTGTATAATTTCAGAGAAATAGCAACTTGCACTTACATTGATTTAGAATTTGTTTTTATTTTAGGATGCCAGAAATGTAACAACAGGCCTTTGACACTGGGCATATTTAGGTGATCATGTGACAGACTTGTCTCTAAATATTTTTAATTACTAATAAAGTAACTAGGACATAACTTCAATAAAAATATTCCAAGTTCGAATGGTTGCCTTCAACACAAACATTGCAAGTTGGAATCCCAACTGTACCAATGAGTTTTTTGAAATTATGTACAGTGATCAGTCACATCCTGAGCTTTGTGGTGAGGGAAAACATTGAGAGGAGACCTGCATTCCTTTGAGAAGTATTTTAAAAGCATATTTATAATTGGACTTCAGTAACCGTGATGGACTCACCGTCTGTCACATTGGTGCCTAAAATATATCTCTGGTGGAAAACAGGTGCAAGGGTACACCTCTGCCAAGTTTATACTGCTACTTTATTTAAAGAAGATTAATTGAGTCTTTAAAACCCAAGGGACAGTTTAATTGTACAATTAGAATTAAGTTGGAATTGAGGTATAGTTTACCTGTCCTGGTGCCATATGTCCAATTTGATGCTGCATGTATCCATGTGGTGGGGTCTGTCCAGGCATACTAGGATGCTGAGGGGCTCCAGGCATATTTGGATGTCCATTTGGTCCTGGTGGATGTGCCCCTGCTGGTATAGGATGGCCTGGTGGTCCAGTCATGTGTGGACCTACCATATGTGGTGGCATCTGGTGCCCACTAGGTGGCATTCCAGGATGCTGTGGGCCACCTGGTGGGCCATTACTGTTTGTAGGTATAGCGTGAGAAGATCCTGATGGAGACATATGATTGGGCATCGGAGGTTGCCCAGCTCCAGAAGAATGTGACGGCGGCGGTCCATTAACGTGTTGCTGACTGTAGGGACTATGTGGCGACTGCGGTGGCGCCGGGCTCTGTATAGGTGGCCCCATGGGACTCGGCGCTTGGGGCGGAGGCATGGGGCTGCTCTGAGGAGACGGGCTGGCCATCTTCTTTACGTTAAATAAAACTATTCATGACACAAATTCTACTGGTTTTTCACTATTAGTCTCGTATTAAGAGTATGGCGGAATGATTTCTTCCAGTTTTGATAGATGTCCGCCACCTCAAGCGTAAATTTTGGCCACGATTTAACTCGAATTCTATTAAGTTACTTATTATAATGACATCTGGAAACTATTAAAGTAATTGGTAAACCAAAGCTAAGTACTTCTTATGAATAGCAAAACAATGAAATTTATGCAGAGAACATGAAACTCGAGATTATTAAACATTGATTGCTTGCTTGCTACAAAAGGCAGCAACCACAGAAACAGAATGTACCACAGAAATCATAGAATACCATTTCCTTAACGGGAATATGTATTTATGGTTATGGTGTCCTATAAATTGTTTAATTGCGTGTAATTTTGCCATCACAAAATTCTTTAATCCTAATGGTTGAGTAACCGATTTACTGAGATATTAAAAAATATAACATTTTATGTGTGTATTGATTTATATACACCTAAAATATATCTCTGACGGAATGTGGGTGTGTGGGTACCGCCTACCCCTTCGGGGTCACTTGTGGGAACGCGTGAGGATATATTATTTTATATCATCAGTCATCACGCCGAGTCCCTAACGGGGTAGGCAGACAGTATAGCTCATAGACTGGTATAGCTATAGAGCGCCAGTTCTCTCTAGACCATAGATTAGTAATATATTGCTCTAGACTTACATATCTCTTTCGCTTCGTCTACATTTATCAGTCTCTATCATCATTATTATTATATATTACATTATACATATGTATTACTTTATTATAATTATTGAGAGCTGGAGGCACCGGTGTATGGTCATTAGTTAAATCTTTCTGCTTGGACTGTACAGCAAGTGTATCATCTATGGAGTACAGACCGGCTAGACGCCAGATACTTTATGGAGAGTTACTACTCTTTTTAGTCTTTGGTCTTGCCGGCGTCAATCCATTTCCATTCAGTGTTGCCAACTTAACGGATTTCCCGTCATATCTAGCGGATTATGTTATAAAGAAACGGAAGAAATACTATTTTGACGGCTAACGGGTTTGTTGGCGGAATTTAGTAGCAAAAGATTTTAATTTCAATTATTTTTTACAAGAATCCATAAGCTCCTTATTGGCTCATTTCCATTATTCAAGCAATATAATCACACTCATAGAATCACAGTGGAGTGCAATAAACTTCACGAAGTGGAACAAAGTTGACAATACTATAGAGTTTTGGTCAGAAGTTAAAGAGTACAAAGTTGCCGCTGGCACTAACCCGTATAAAGAACTCAGTGATTTTGCATTTCATATTTTAACTTTGCCATATTCGAATGCAGAGGTTGAACGAGTGTTCAGTGTAATGAATGGCGTAAAAACAAAGCTACGAAATCGAATGAAGGCAGATATGGTTAATGCCATCCTTTATATACGAGCAGGGCTAAAGCGCAATGAAAAAACTTGTTACACATATGAGTTACCAGATAAAGTATTGAATCAAATTGGAACGACTCAAAGTTATAGCCAGCCGTCAACTTCTACTGCACCCGAAATTATTGAGACCCCAAATAGTGACGATGATTTAGACAACATAGAATTAGATTTATTTTAAAGACTGTTGCACTTTATTAAACTTCAATGAATATTTGTATTTGGTTTTTTATTTAACCTTTGTACCATTTTACATTTGACGGATTTTACTGACGAGAAAAATACGAGATTTAACGGATTTTTAACGGAATTTCGTACTAAAGTCGGCGGAATCTCAAAATTATTGTTGGCAACACTGTTTCCATTCCACCAGCATATGGTATCTACGGCTGGAGGTTGGGTGGAGATCTACCCAAAGCAAAGACTACTAATCTACTATTTGATGGATGTACCAACTGAGAATACCTAGCTCACAAACGGTGTAGAAATTACTATGCGGTTTCATCAAATCAAATACCTCAACAATTTTTACGAATCATATACATTCAGCCGTCCTGAGAGTAATAGTTTCAATACTATCAATGCAAGTCGGTGATGACTTATACAGGTCTTTAAAAAAGTGAAAATCGGAAGTTGAAAAGGTAAATAATGATACAGGAACTACACGTTGATAGTCCTCATACCTAGTTTCTACTACAAAGAGGGAGTTTACTATTTGCAAAATGTTGATGATTTTAACTGCGGCATAAATTCAGCCCTATCAATTAAACTATTTTTATACGAAACAATAAACAGTAAAAATGAATGAAGAGGAATATCCTGAAACAACATGGACATACATCACACTGTGTGCTGAACCAACAATATATGAAGGATTACGTTTTGCAAAAGATTTAATAATTGCCAATATAGTTTTACGTGCCATAATACAATTCATTACATTGCCACATAATGTGCGACATAGTGTTAGTCTAGTCATAGGGAGCTTCCTTTTATATCAGTCCATTGGCCCTGCATTTTTATGGACTGTGGGTCTTGCCACCGGGTCCTACATATTAATAATACTATTGTCATGTGTTACAAAGAAATGGAGAGGTTTAGTGATCTCTCTTTCTGTTATTTCATTTCTGCTTTCGTGTGAAATATATGTACTTAATCCTAAAATGTGGCAGCAAATTCGTGGTATTCAGATGATAGCAGCAATGAAGATTATATCAGTTGCTATAGAATTGGATAGAGATCTATTTAAATGTATGCTAAATCCTGTGGAGTTTGGAGGATACATATTATGTCCAGCCAATTGTATTTTGGGACCATGGATATCATTCCACACTTATAATCAATATTTAGACGTTAAGTTTTTGACCAGAAGGTGGATAAAAATTATTATTTTGAACCTCAGTCTATCAATGTTATTCTTGGTCTTATCAAATTGCTTAGTACCCTGGTATATTGATGATGAAACAGCAACATGGTTGGTGGCATACAGAGATGCTCAAGCATTTAGAATGTCCCATTATTTTGTATCCAGTATGTCAGTGGTATCAATGATAAGTGCAGGGTTTGGATTGACTAATGACTGTCACTCTGAACTCCAAATAGTCAAGCCATTTTTCATTGAAGTTCCAAGGTCTTTAGTTCAAGTTGTAATATACTGGAACATTCCTATGCACCAGTGGTTAAAAAATTATATATTTAAAACTTGCCAGCCTTACGGTCAGTTCACAGCAATATTTGTAACATATGCAGTGTCATCATTGCTTCATGGCCTCAACTTCCAAGTGTCTGCAGTCTTGCTGAGTATAGGGACATTTTCATACATAGAGTACAACTTGCGTTATAAAGTAGCATCAGCACTTGAAGTGTGCTGTTTAGCAAACCCTTGTATCAAACAATGTGACCATAAATATAAGAAAGGTAGTGTACTTGCCATAGTTACAAATGTAATATTTTCACTTATTACTATCATACATCTAGCTTACCTAGGAGTAATGTTTGAAGCATCTTTCTCTGTTCAAGAATCTGGTTATTCATATTTTCATACATTAAGCAAGTGGGAAAACCTTAATTATTTTAGTCATGGTTTTGCAGCTTTCATGTTTGTGATATATTCAATGATGTGATTATTAAGAATATTATTATTTATAGTATAAAGTACAAGGATTATACATATGTACATATTTCTTTACCACTTTTTTAATCTCTCGTATTTTAATATTTTGATCTCTACAAGCATTGTGGTTTAATGAGACAACTGCAAGTCCTGATTGCAGATTCAAACTCTGGTGATCTGTTCAATGATAATATAATAATTAAATGTGGTTATTTATCACTCAACAAGCCTTTTGGTAACATTGTGAGGAATTCTCAATCTCCATGAGACCGAGAATCAATTCCAAGACATGTGACAGAACAGTAATAGGCTTGTCATCATTAGCACCAACATTTGTCTCCCAAGTTATTAACTATGCTCATATTCCTATTGACCCTTGTGAGATGTATAAGTGATCTCTTTAAGTATTTGAATTTTTATTCAGAGCAATACCCATGATTAAGGTCCATTATTCTATGTTTAAGGTAAAGCCAAAATATGGTGTTTTCTATGATATTATGTCAAAAAATATGTTAAGTTTAGTTTAGGATCAGGAAAACCTTAGAATTTTGTAAAAGTGGAAAGTTGTTAAGATGCTATTGTTAAACAGTATGTAGGTACTGTACTTTACAATGCTGTTGAGTAAATGTGATACGTAGCCCTTCAGCCCACTGCGCTTTGGACATAGAGTTAAACTTAAAGAAATAGAAACAAAACCCTATTGAATATTGCTTATACATACATACATACATATCATCACGCCGAGTCCCTAACGGGGTAGGCAGAGAGTATAGGGCGCCAGTTCTCTCTAGACTTACATACCTCTTTCGCTTCGTCCACATTCATAGTCTCTTCATACATGCTCGTCGGTACAACATCTAACTAGCTCTGTCATAACATCGATCAATTCGTTCATCTTCTCAGCCATACCTCCTCTTACATTCCATAACCCACCCTACACTCTTTACTCCACACCCCGCCGCGAGGCACTCCGCGTGATGTGTGGCGGTCCCATCGCCGCTCTGTGACGGATTATTTATAATATCAAATAAATAAACATGTAACTCTTTATTTAAATGCATGTTCTGCTACTGCCATTAAAAAGCATTAACTCAATCGTTCAACCATTTTATTTCATCATCAATAATTTTAAAGTGCCTCTTAAAATCAGTATTAAATGATACAACATGTACTAAATATGTCCCTTCATGGTTATTTGTATTAAATAGTTGTATGCGGTAATTAAGTCTTTCAGGTGTTGAGTTTTCACAACATGGTTCATATTGGCTGAGTATTGTATCATTTTTTGAACTGAAATATTCTGGCCTTGTATACAAGATAATATTCTTGTATTCTTTGGTTACTTTCTGTATCATTAATAGTAAGTTCTTTAAGTACAAGTCCATCTTTGTTATTTTGAAACTTTGTTCAGACCAGTAAAATGCTGTTAATGTATCAAATATTATTAATGATATGTTACAATGGTCAATTAATATGTTTTCTAGATTGTGGATGGTCGAGTGTAATTGTGTAACATCATATATATTCACAATATGAAAATTTCTGAGTGTATCTCGAAGCAAACTCTCTGGATCAAGTTTACAAAATGTATTAGAGTTGTGGTATCTTATTAACTTTTTTCTTAGCAAGTTAATGAAGTAGTATGTGTTGAAATGGCCATCCACATTAAAGAACAGTACTCCGGCTTGTACTCTAAATTTGCCAGGGATTAAAGCTTCGCAAATTATATCTGTTATCAGAAAAGATGTACTGATGTTGCTAAACACTTCAATAATATCTCCACACCTTGGTCCAGCATTAAATAAAGTGGGATAAATGCTGCCTATTTCTGGTTTCTTGTTCAACCTCGCCATCAATTGTATTCCTGATTCCATTTTATAATTCACATTATCCATTATTAGAACTTGTGACAAATATTATACTGTAATCCTTAAATATTTATAAATAGCAAAAAAAGACAACCAAGGAATTTAGAATAAAAATTGTCCAGTTTAAACTTTATTACTGTTTAAATTATTAGGTTTTTATAATATAAATTCATAATATGGATACCGTGCATTCGATCGTATACAGGTTAATATCATGTTCCTATTTTATTTTTCTTTTGCCTACTTTTGGCAAATAAATAAGCTAACTGACCTACTTAATATATCCAAACAGATTGCCTCCACAATTTTTTTTATGTTCAGAACTCTGCCATTATTATTATTATTATGCATCAATAAGTGGGGCCTAGGAATATCAAATATGCAATTAATTTGGTGCCAGAGCCAGAGCTTTTTTAACTTCAATTGTCATTTGCCAGTTGAAATGTCAGAATGTTTTTAGTCTGTCTTACTGTCTTATAGATAGATGAAAAAGAAATGTGAGTAAAATAAAATTGCTCCACCGAGAAGTAAAAATCGTTTGAATCTAAAGAAAAGTAGTCCTTTTTAAACACATAATATTCATTTACCATACAACCTAAACCTGTATACCAGTTTTGTGATCTTCCTATATAGCGCCTGAGCCTAAAACAATGTCTTTAGACTAGCAAACTTGAAATTTGTACAAATAATGTTTTCTTTCAAATACATTGTAGTATTAATTTTCGTGACTATAAACAGTTTTAGTTATGTTGATGCCGAGCTTATTACAGCTACAGTTCTCGGATCTGCTTTTCTTGCTGGTGGATGGTATAAATGGGATACTCTGAAAGATAATACAGTGTGTCGTTTCACGGAGTGTTGTAATGACGAATATATACCATATGACATCAAAAGTAAGTCTACAATTCGATGATGAGGCTTGTAGTATCAATCTAGATCATTTACTTTTCTTTTCGCTCCATTCCATGATCCATAAAGGAAACTTTTGTATTCTAAAAAAAGTTTAATGAATATGATGATCCTAACTGCTAATTCCTTAATAATATATTGTAACATACCTATGTACTTTAATAAAAATTTTATTTGACAGGATTACAGCAGTCTTTATCTTTACGCATGTTTGGTCAACCTCTAGTCAATGAAATAGTCAATATTCTGATGGCACACAAAGAGGCTTTGGGAGATGAGAACAAAAGAAACAAAAAAGCTTTGGTATTAAGTTTGCATGGTTGGTCTGGCGTTGGGAAAAATTATGCTGCACTCATGATAATAGAAGCCATATTTAAAAAAGGCATGCAAAGTAAATATGTCAAAGTATATATGGGAAAAAAAGATTTTGACTGCACAGATTTACAAAAGAAAAAAGTAAGTGAGAAAGATGTGAATAAAAATATAACTTGCTTCTGTACGCTACCAATATGAAGTTCATCTATAACTAGTTCAAGTTTGTTGTAATTCACTATCTATTTTTATTCTCCTTTAATATTATGATGAGGAACTTACATTGCACTTTTATCTTTATTTTGCAGGAAGAATTAATGGTTACAGTGAATGCATTAGTAAAAAAATGTCCAAGATCTGTTATTATATTTGATGAGATACATGACATGTGTCCATCAGTTCTAGATGCCATCAAACCTATGTTGGACCACCATCAAGCTGTTGATGGTGTAGATTACAGGTACATTAATATTTTCATGTGTGTAAAATCTTTTGCAAAGTTGTATATGAAAGCTAATTAGATTCAAAATATGGGAGATTGTATGTATTAGGGATGGTAAACCACAGGCACAAGTACCACTGATGGCATGCTTCAAAATACTTTTCTTTGGTAGATTGTATTTTGAATGAGGCTACCAGTGCTATTAGAGCAATTGAATCATCCATATAGTTTACCAACCTAACACATTATATTATATTAGTACTAAATGAAAAACAATTATCTCCTATTCAAGAGTAAGTACTGACAAAAGGTCTCAAATGATATGTGCTAGTATGTGAGAAATTTAATAACACTACATCAATAAACTAAAGATACTAAGGTATAAAATATATATGTAATAGATTTAAAAACCATAAAATATACTTGACTTTTGAATATTTTGCTTAGCAATATGTATTAGATGACAAATTTGTTAGCTTTTCAATAATAAAATGTAAACAAAGCATAAACCATAATAAAAATGGGTTACTACACTATTAAATGTGTAACACTTATGTGTAGTGTGGTTATAGTATAAATCCTGTTTTAGGGATAGCATCTTCATATTTATATCAAACACTGGAGGACAGGAGATAGCTACAAATCTTTTAGACTTATATAAGCAAGGTATTACCAGAAATAATGTTGAATTCCATGATTTTGAACCCATTATAAGGAGAACAGCATATTTTCAAGGTTTGTAATAAGAAAATATTATGTAGCAGACCAATCTTGCAGTGCATGGTAAGATAAACCTCCATGTAAATTGTTTTTGCCACGCGTGAAATGTCAATCATCCATAGCATTGATTAAAATACTTTATATCTTGACCATACTAGTTGATATCAATCCTCATGCCTTCCCTCAAGAGTCCCTGAACAGGTAGGCAGAGGTGTATAGGTAGTAACCACTCACTCACTTGCCGCCAGAGATATATTTTAGGTGCCAACGTTAAAGGCGAGTCTGAAGCTATTACTCAAGCAGGACTGACTATACACACCTGTGTTTAAATTTCTTCTCAAGCATATGCAGGTTTCCTGTCGATGTTTACTTCACCGCTATGGATGTGGTGCGGCTAATCACTGTACAGTTCGGAAAGACCCATTGGTACTGTCTGCAATATTTGTGTTGCAGGCAACTACTCAAAACATCTGCCTCCACGGCTTCAACCTACTATTTTAAATCCAAACCTAATACAAAAAAATATAAGGCCAAGAAGGACTTAAAGTCCCTTGCTTGGTAGGCAGAGAGGATAGAGTGCCAGTCCTATAGGCTGTCTTAAATTTTATTAATTGCAGGTGGATTTGAGAAAGCAGCCCCTATAGCTCACCATTTGATAGATCACTATATACCATTCCTTCCACTAGAACAAAATCATGTGGAAATGTGTGCATTGGCAGAATTTCGTTTTTATGGCATTTACCATCCCACTGAGAAGATGATGGAGTAAGTTATGTTTAAGATTGAGGATAATACTAATAACCGGCTTTAAAGTTGCATTATTAAATAAAATACATTCTTTACAGGGATGCAATGACTGTAATAACATATGGTCCTACAGAAGATCAGCCTATCTTCGCAAACAATGGCTGCAAAAGATTTACCAGACACATTCCTTATGTTATACAAAAACACAAACCAAGATCTGAATTGTAAATAAGTGTAATTTCTTCTACTGAACTTGTGATAATATACAATCAGCTTAAAGCTGTATCTTAATATTATGTTGCTGCCATGAAATGTCCACATGTTTTGTACCTGTTATAATGAAGTAATAACAATCATTTGTTGTTGTTGTTCCTAAGGAACATACAGTATGATTTGATTGCTTTGCTCATGAAGTTAAAACTTCCAATTGTTTAAAGTGTTTATTAAGGAAACAACGTCCATTTCGTATTGAGCAAAGGGTTAGATTTTTTTTCATTTCTGTTTTAAGAGGAAGGTAAGTGTCTCAGTCGTTGGGGCTATGATTAAATGTGGTTGTTACTTTTTTATTTGGGCTATAGGAATAAGGCTAGTCAATATTCTAAAGATGTACCTTCATTAGTGTATTGTCTGTTCATCATGTATTTGTCAGGTAATAATGCTAATAAATCCCTATCCACAACAACCTTCGTACTGTGTACTAAAATATTAAAATACCACAAGGGTCCCCGAAGGGGTAGGCAGAAGTGTATAGAGGTGCCAACGTGACAGATGGAGAGTCCATCGCCGTTACTCAAGCACGACTATACATACTTTGAATTTCTTCTCAGACGTATGTAGGTTTCATCTCGATGTTTTCCTTCACCGTAAAGCTCGCGGTGTGACTAATCACTGTACATAAGTTCAGAAAAACTTATTGGTACAGTCGGGATTCGAACTTGCGATCTTTGTGTTGCAGGCAACTGCCCGAACAACTCGGCCACTACGGCCTTAAAAATAAAATACTCTCTCTGCATGTTATTAATGCTTTTTAAGATTTTTATTATATTAAGTGCAGCCTAATGTATTTTGTCTTAATTCTAAGTATTTATTTTGGCTAAGATACAGGGTAAAACAACTATAATCGTTGTTTTGCTAAAATCAGGACTAAAATTCTTGTTTTTAGAACAAACTGCACTAGAACTAGCTCTAGAACTAACTGATAATAATTGATAAGAATTTTGCAACCTTATTTGGGCTTAGCTTGTATATATGATGTATCATATATACAAGCTAAGCCCAAATAAGGTTGCAAAATTCAGCAATATTTTCATTGTGCAGTTATAAAAAGGCAGCGAAACAAATCAAATCTAACATCTCAAGTTTATTTAGATGTATATAGATTATATTATAAGAGGTGCAACATTAACTGTGCTTCAAATCATTAATCTGTAAGTACTATCTACCCTGGGAATAGTTATACCTACAATTATTTATCATTAACACAGTGCAGTTAATACTGAAATAAAACTTTATTTCTTGCTGCATTTTTTGAGCAGCTTGAAGTTTGTACAAGACATATTATATTATGCGGTCACCCAAGTGGTATAAAAAAAACTTTAATGTAAAAGTTACATAGGTATTCTTTCTACTCAAATTAAATGAAGTGTTCAAGATATAGGTAATCTTTATTTAATATTTTAATCATGTTTACTTCCATGACTAATTAGTTCTATATATTAAAACATCAGCCTAGATACCTAAACTTATTTATAGTCCCCGCTTCCTACTTTTTGCGTCAATTAAACATACATACATATCATCACGCAAAGTCCCTAACGAGGTAGGCAGAGAGTATAGAGCGCCAGTTCTCCCTAGACTTACATACCTTTCGCTTCGTCCACATTCATCAGTCTCTTCATACATGTCAATTAAACAATCAACATTTGTACACAATATATTTTCTACTCAATTATTCACAGAAAAAATGTAAGCGTAAAATAAGCAACAGTACATTATATCTACTTAAGGTTTATCACATATATTTAGCACAAGCATAAGTGTAAGAAATTGTCTGGATAGCTCAGGTGTTCTGAGAGCCACTGCAGTGGTGTGTCAGATGGGATTACTATTCCATGTGTCCGGAGGTTAACTGAAAACAATAGATAAACCATATTATTTCCACATTTGAGTCCCTGGAGTGCTTTTTGGCAGGTCTGCATATGTGATATTTCATTGTGGGTCATTGACTACTACTTAGCTTTATTCATATGCTTGGATATGCTAATCTCTCAAAAAATATCTTTTGCATTATTTAGCGTGTCTATTGAGGAATCATTTATCATCTATCATGCAACAACACAAGTGATTGGATAATAATAAATTAACAGGTGAAGCCATGGGGCATAGCTAGCAAGTGACCATCTATCCTACCTATCAGACATTCAATCTATCTATTGGTGAAAACCAACAACTGAGTATAGTTACAGCAGAGTCAGATTGCTATATATACATATACAGATAGTGCCATCCAGGAAGATGTGGCCCTCCAATTTCTATTATGACCCGAGTAATTGTAGTGCGCGTGTGAACTCATAGGTAATCAGTGTGTACCTATTAATACTCAACATTAGTCGATAATAGTGGGACGAGTCTTCGTGGATGACACTATCTATACAAGCAGGAGTACAGTGGGTGTGAGGACTTTAATTTATATATATATGTATAGATGCAAACCATTATCTTCAGGATACAGTTCTGTTAACATTTGCTTTAAAATTTTCCTACTGCCATCACTGTTCTTTGGGCTGATGAGACGTTGAATGCATGTTCCATCCTCTGAGTATATTTTTACTGGAATATGTTTAAATCCTTCACTGTCACCATGTGATTCCATAAGTCTTCTGTTAATTGCCCAGAATTGATCAAATTTGTCTGTGAATCATGAAATTCATGCATAGATCTTCTATCAATCAAATGAATCATTTAAATTTGATAAACATTAAGATAAGGTCAGTTATATATAAAAATTAGTTCAGTCAAGTATTAGTACATAAATACATATCATCACTCTGAAAGTAGGCAGAGAGAGTAGAGCGCCAGTTCTGTCTGAACTTACATCACTTACCTCTCTGGTTTCATCCACATACATCAGTCTATTAATAAATTAAAATTTTCTAAGCACATTGACCACACAGTTAAAAAAGCTAGTTAAATGCTTGGGTTCATTAAAAATCATTAAAAAGAGCAACAGTCCACCAAAACTAAAATTGTACTTTTAACACTTTAGTGCAGTACCACTTGGAGTATGAATGATTTGTGTGGTATCAATTGAACTGTCATCTCATAAAAAAATTAGATGAGATGTCAGCTTGTATCAGTATCATAATATACCTTAATACCTAAATTAATAAAATAAATAGTATATAAAAGGTTGTACCATTTTGTAAGCCAAGCCATAATTGGTTATGGTCTTTTTTTTGCATTGTAGACATTACTTGTCCTCTATGTTTCAGAACATCAGCTTCTTTCACTGTTGACATGTAGTGGGCTTCAACTATATCTCTGAAATAATAATAGTTCATTGATTACAGATATTAAATCCACAAATTAATTATGAAATGCCAATTTTTTTTATTTTGAGGCAACACAAAGATCTTATAAAATTCAATTGAATGAACATTAAGTTGTGTGCGAAACAATAACAGTTTAATATAATCTCGTTGTTATGGCTCTTCTTCTTCTATTTGTTACATCTAAAACACCTCACTTCAATAGACTAATTATGAATGTTAGCTAATTTAATTATTACTTATTTGAGCAATGCAGCAGGGTCTCTTCAGGAAATCTTGTAAAATGCACAGTCAGGATCCAAGGTAGTTGAGGATCATTCCCACATAACAAATCGTATAAGAAGCCTATGGGGTAATGCCACTTTAAAGGCTGCCCATTGTAGTCCAGCCACATTTCACTGTCTGCATTTTCCTGAGAAATATAGCGTAAAAAGTGTCTCTTCATCTGGAAAAAATATTTATTCCAATAAATATTCAGTGGTATATATTGTATTTACTTATGAGTTCATTTTTATCTACATACCTTGTCTGTTACTAAAGGAAAGTAGCTAAGTCGAGGCACCATTACATAAAATGGGTCTGGTTGCTGTATTTCCATAATCTCTTCTTGGTGTAACTGAAAGCATATAGGCAATTTTCCGTCCCATATTTCTCTTAATACCTCTCTGTCATTAGCCATGTAGGATGTTGTAAATTTTTTGCCTCCTCTTCTTTGAATAAAATAAAAATCACTCAACTTTCAATAACAATGTTGTTATATTGTGTGATCTTCTGAATGGGCGAGTCTTCGCAAACATATAAAACAAAACATTGATTCGCACACAGTAATTTCAGAACACTATTACCATAAATCCACTAAATTGCATGTAATAGTAAAATTTCCAAATAATCTAAATCACTATGGGAATCAAAATTATGCCTAATCTCATACTCTCATAATAATGAATTTGTATTCATCAAGTCCTCTCCTCTGCCATAATTGAAAGAAACAAATGTCAAATTTCATGTCATGTTATTGTTAATGTATAATGTGTATTCATGCCATGGATACCGACCTTTCAGAATAAACTATTCTAGCGTTTCAATGCTTCCCAATGTAAATTTATTTATTAAAATAGACATGCAGATATGATAGTGTGCCATCCATTCACAAACAAATCGCAATCAGAGTTGGACTCCAAGAAAGCGTTGAGCGCAGAGTCCAAAAATAGTGCGAGGGACGAGAGAGAGAGTATAATAATCGCGACTTCGTACAGGCCGACATAGAAAAGAGCCTGTGTTTCCTGGCGCGTGTCTAGTTGTCAGGCACAAATATTTTAGTTATCTCTTCGAGCAACAGGGGCATTCATATTTCCGTTAATATGTATTAATTCCATTGTATTGTATTGTAAAGGGAACTGAAAATCATCATATTCAGCAAAATGTATGTACTGCTAGAGATTGGCCTGGTTTTACGTCAGTGTTAAAATTATATTGTGTGACACTTGACAGATTCTTGACATTCGGAATTCGGAAATCGGAACTGTTGAAAACAATGTTAAAAACACGTGTGGAATGAGATGAGACTCGAATTCTTCAGCAATCTTTTTTATTGACAATAATTAACTTATACACATCAAGCGCGGTTAAGCACAAGCATTTCCTTTCGTTGCTAACATTATGGGTAAGAAGAGAAAACACGCCACAAAAGATGATGAATTTGAATACGATCCCGTACCCAAACACTTGGTTACTTCTCATATAAAGAAACAACAAAAACGTCTTATAGTTATATTGGAAAACGCTCAGCTAGAAACAGTGAAGGTAAAGTGTGACAATATTTTTTCTACCTTTACAGTTGAAAACCGATTGTAGTCAATCGACAATCATGTCTACTCGCTCAGTATTGGAATTCCATTCCAGCGTGGTGCTATTCACACTTATATTTAATTCAGCTGTTCATTCTCAGGAATTTTAAGTATATATTTAATGCAATTTACAATCTATTCATAACTCACTAAGAACTTCAAAATTTTTCTTCAAAAAATTTCGTCAAAACTCAACCCACATGTAAAAATATATTGTTTAATTACAGACTGGGAACAGTTTTGAGCTATTGAACTGTGATGATCATGCAAATATCTTAAGGAAAAATGATAGAGAGCCTGGCTCATGTCGGCCTGATATCACACATCAGTCCCTACTTATGTTGATGGACTCTCCATTGAACAGAGCAGGCCTTCTTCAAGTGTACATTCACACTGAGAAAAATGTCCTAATTGAAATTAACCCTCAAACACGAATACCCAGGACTTTCAAGAGATTTGCTGGTTTAATAGGTATGCCTATGTTTATTGTTTATGTATATTGGTTTTGAGGTTTTCAGAGTTTACACCTACTTCATAATGTGTATGTTAGCATTATGAAAGTTAATCTGCTTAATATCTGCCAGTAGTTTGTCAAAATGACCAAAATTTTTCAACCTTTCAGTTTTTTAATACATTTGCAAGTCAAGTATACTTTTTCATCATCCACTCCCGATTTTTAAATGGAGTACTGACTCAAAGTTTAGCTATATCTATAAAATTCTGACCACATCAAAACTTTATAATTGCACACTTTTCTTGACATATGTATGTAACAGCCTTACAGATCTGTCTGAAGGTCTTTGGCCAAAAAATACATACATACATATCATCCCGCCAAGTCCCTAGCGGGTAGGCAGAGAGTATAGAGCACCAGTTCTCTCTAGACTTACATACTTCTTTCGCTTTGTCCACATTCATCAGTCTCTTCATACATGCTCGTCGGTTTCGAGTACTCTTAACGTTCCCGTCCTTGAGACTCCGATCTATTTGATCTAGGTAGTTGGAACATGGCCTTCCTCTGCCTCTTCTTGCACACACTTTTGCTTTGTATATCTGTTTAGTCAATCTTTCTTCACTCATCCTTTCTATGTGTCCAAACCAACGTAACATGCCTTTCTTCATCTTTACAATCACACCCTCATTCACGCCAGTTGATTTGCGAATCTCTTCATTGCGGATTCGATCTAAAATCGTTACTCCGCACATTTTTCGAAGAGATCGCATCTCAACTGCATTCAAGCTATTTTCATACTTCCTCTGACATACCCAGGATTCGCTGCCATACAATAAGGTAGGTACCAATATCGCGTTGTGGACAGCATCTCGAGCATTCTTGCTCAGACTTTTACTGCCCATCAACGCCGACATGGCCCCATTAACCTTATTTCCGGCAGTTATCCTTCTTTCAATATCTTTTTCATACTTTCCATCTCGTGTGAACATGCTTCCAAGATATACAAATTCATTCACTTGCTCTAGAATTTGCCCATTTACCGATATAGCACACTCGGTCACTTGTTCATCTCTTTCGAATACCAGAGCCAAAAAATATGTTTTTAATTTCTTTTCTATTTTAATTTTTCAGTCCAGCTGCTGCATAAATTTTCCATCAGAGCTTCAGATGGACCAATGAAGTTACTTAAAGTTATAAAAAACCCAATAACTTCACATCTACCTGTGGGAGTGAGGAAAGTCACAATGTCTTTCAGTTCCAAGGTAGTTCAGAACTGCAGAGAGCTGGTCCCTAAAGATGAGCCCATTGTGATGGTCATTGGAGCCATGGCACATGGTAAAGTGGAGGTGGACTACTCTGAAGATGTTATATCAATCAGCAATTACCCTCTATCAGCAGCACTCACATGTGCAAAACTATGCTCAGCCTTTGAAGAAGTTTGGGCTATTGTTTAGTTTAAGAATAAAATATAGTTTATTAACTTAAATTGTTTTATTCCCTCAAGTCATAGAAGAGACTGATGAATGTGGATGTGGACCTAATCTAGAGAGAACTGGCGTTCTACTCCGTGCGGGATTCGGCATGATATGCATGTAATATATGTATGTCCTAGAATAATCATCCTTCATCCATCCAATCCTTTTTTAAACTTTACTTCCACAATAAATTTTGATAAGGCTATTAGTTTGCTTTATCTATCTTGTTGCATGTTAATCAGACCAAAACGTTAGATTCTTCAGAATATCTTATTATAACTCTGCGTAAAAACGGTTTGCTTTACCTGCGTTGTTAGTCATTAATTAGTTTAAAACTTATCCGTAGTGAGGATCCGTATTTAAATTAGTTCTCTCTCTGTCAACTAGATGGCAGCACATAACGAGTACTTTTATCGTGGCACTGAGACTATTTTTTACTTCATCTGTTTATCTGTAAGCGTTTTATTTATTTTACCTACAGCTCGTCAGTTTAATGCAGTATTTATTTTGCACCCCCTTCAGGGTATTAGGTATGTCTACGGTGAGTCCGTGGGATATAGCCCGAAATCTATATTTTTTACAATATTATGCGTACTCTCTTTAGAACGTAGACAAGAAAGACTATTACTCACGATGACATCGTATGGAGCCCTAGTGGGCAGGCTCCAGGGTATATACTTTGTAGTCTGTCTATGTGGAACAACTCGATGTCTATCCTCTGTGTAAAAAGGAGTGTTCCAGCCTCTAGGATCATCAGACCGATAGTCTCCAGTACTTAATCTGAAAGCGGCTCATACTCTCGACATAATAAAATCCACAGTATTTGAAAAAACATACCAAAATATATATCTTTATTGAGCTTAGAATCAAGGCGTTCATGTTACAATGATTTAGTGCCGCCGGGGGTCGTACCCGCCACCGATAGGACAGAAGCTAGGGCCATTACTTACTATGTACCACCTGCAAATCATGATGACCGTAAGCGAATGCGTAGAATTCCGTTGGCAATGTTGGTATATTATATTAATTGTATTTATAAAGGGAGTTTGTAATGTTATTATATGCATTTTAATTTAGGTAACTATCGTGCACTGGTTGGTTTGTGGCCTTTGGAGGTTTCCTCTGAATAAAGTTCTTTAGTTAATTTTATTTGAACATGACAATATGATTCAATATGAAATAGGTCTCGGTAAATAATTTGCAAAAAGTATGAGCGGAAGCGTGTGACATCCGCCAAATTAGTACCTACCAGCAGCATCCTGGCGTGGCGTCTCCCCCGACAAAGTATCCAATTAGGTAGCCCAACTGTTTTTGTGACAAGTCGCTACGCTTTTATGTCACCTTAAAATAAAAACACATTTTCTATCTTTTAACGGTAATGTTGTTAGACTGCGCATAATGTGTTACCCGCTGTTCAACGGCAATGGTCCCAAGGGAGCTATATTTTTATCGGGTTAATATTAATATCTAATATGTTAACCAGAAATCTTCATTCTGTATATCCAAATCTGCTAGACCGTTGGCGCTGAAGTCATTGAAGTGTTTCGCGTATATTACATAAAGTACAAGTATATAACCATAGTTTCCAAAGACAAAGCGCAATATTAAAGTTCTAGGACTAGGTTCTAGTTCAAGAGTTCATTATTAGTTATAAATCTATATTATAATATAATATTATAAATCTAGTGATAAGCTTAGATATATGTATATATTTTTATATTATATTACTTTTCACGAAAGTACGGTTAATTGCTGTTATTATTAATAAATACATATCAAAATTTGGTGTCCAGAGATGTGAAGCCCGTGAAATATTTTTTTTGTTAAGGTTCGCATTCTTGGTTCATAAGTTCGTTTGGAGTTTGGGTATCTTGAAGTATCTCGACTCAACGGAATGCAAGAGCGGGGGAGCGGGAGCTACGGAATGTGTTCACTTCACTGTTCATCATTCTTTGTCCTACATTTTATTTAGATACCTACATCAAATCGCCATGATTCTTGGTGTTGCTTACATTTGCGTACTTAAAATTATTTCAACCTTCGGACAAGATTCATTTTAACCGTACGAATTCTTCTACGTTATTCATAAGAGAATGACAGGTTCCAGATTTAAATGACTTTTTTACTGTTTTTTACTGGACAGTATATTTTATTACCGGACTTTGTTATGACGTCGTACCTAAGTGACACAGGCACTTACATTTACACAATTATTTATTTACTAGCTGTGACCGCGACTTCGTCCGTGTGGAAATAAACAAAAAAAATATTGTTCAGTTCCTAAAATAAAAGTAGTCTAAATTATTCATTTTAACATCAGCTATCGGCCAGTGAAAGTCCCTGGCCGACAATATAAAAAACTTGTCAACAATATAAAAAAAAACTTGAAGAAAATTTGCTATACTTTCGCAATAGGTAAAGGTAGGTAGGTACCTTCTCTTGTTCAAGGCGGAATATAATAATGATAAAATATATTGATGGAATGATAGGTAGCAAACAATCACAATATATTTTCTTCCTTAATTATGATTGGGTGTTCAAATTATCCACATAGGGAAATCTTTATATCGGGTATCATCAAAAGATTAGGTAGCGTGTGCTTACCATTTATATGAAATTTCTTGGAAAAGTGGTAATGTATTAAGATTTAAGTCGTAGGTATCGTGTATTCTTATCGTACTAATCTAATAAACTGTACATTCTTGGAAGTTGGAATAATGTGTAGGAATCATAGAGCAACGTTGGTCCCGTATCCGGTCGGCGCTGGTCTATGATAACACACAAACTTGAAACAAAATTAAATATAATCAGTTAAGGCAACGAAATGTAAATGGAGGATTGGAGAATAAAATAATATTAGCCGTACCCTGATGCTTCACTCACGTAAAATTTGATATCATTGATAGATTTCTGTGTTTTAATGCAGCTTAGGTATAATCTATAACTGTGCGAAATTTCATTCAATTCCGTCCAGTAGTTTTGCGTGAAAGAGAAAAAATCCTGTCAAACTTTCACATTTATTATATTGATCAGGACAAACCAACCTTATTGATAGTGACTGATTAATATAAAAAACGTTAAAACACTGGCCGCTTTATTCCTCAATATAAAGAAACATGCCGTTGGAATATGATTTAATTAAGTGTATCATTTACCAACAATGCTGGGCGAAGTTCGATATTTAAGCGATGTAAATCTAGGTACTTATATGGTCTAAGTATTTAGTTGAACTGCATATCTATAGGATACGCTTCATGCAAGGAATTGGAATGTGGTCTATTTGCTGCGTCACAAGTCACAACTGTCCTTCGTGACGTGACTCACTGTTAGGTTATTTCTTGGTAAGTGTCTTGTCGATGTGGCGTGATGTGTGATTAATATGTAACTAGGTATATCGCAATGTACTTACGTAGCTAGCTATTGTGCATTGCATTGTTAGTTTTCCTAGAAATTAGATGTCGTAGGTAGAAACTTTTATAATTGGAAAATATGTTATGTATTTTAAATAATTGTTTGTTTAAATTAAGTACAACGGAATACTTAATAATGGTTAAGGACCCAAACAGTCATTTTTAATCAGAGATTTTATCTAAATTGTATCTACTGGGCCATCTGAATATCAGACAAGTTCGTTTTGTCTTACCATACAACAACATATAAGTACATAATTATTCGTTAGTACCCATTATTACGCTTAAACATGTAAACTACAGCTACAACAAACAATGTAAAAAAAAAACATTGACAATAATACTTACACTGGCCTTATTGAATGGAGGAATGGGATTTATACCCAGTTTATGGGCAGTTCAAAGAGAATAGTGCGCCTCCAGCGCGGGGTGCAGGACAAGCGTGGCATTGTATGTAGATGCGAGCACACGCTGCCATATCGGGATGCGGCCGCCTCACGTGCGTGACAAAGAGCGCCCAATATTGCTCAGTAAGTACACACATATCCGAGTGCGCGCGGAGCATGCCAGACGAAGCGGCGGCGATGAGCGCCTGCGCCGCCAGACCAGACCGTTCGGCGCCTGCGCACAAAGGATTAATTGTATTCCTCGCCGCCCGGCTACACAAGGGACCCTTTGGTCGATCGTTTTTTCTTAGAAATTCCTGATTTCAGAATGACACTCAAACAATGGGTTTCCGTCCCTTTATTGGCACCTAATTTTTTGTCCCCGAGAGTTCTAACAAAATCAGAACCTGTTAGGTAATGTCAGAGAAAATTTCGCCGCCATCTCATCCCGACTTTTTGTTAATTATTTCATGAATAAAAAATTACTTTGTTTGTCGAGTAAGGTTGGTGTACTTACATAATTGAGGTGAAGCTAATTAATTATGCTTTATCTCTATTATGTTCATCTGAAAGAGCAGGCAGGTATATAGTATGCACCAAAGTTTATACATTATTAAGTTTACTTCATCTATGCTACTACATACATATTTGGAGCATTTAATCATAATTTTAGGAAGATAGGTAAGTTTGCGCTAGGTGCGGCGGCGCCCACGCCACCGTCCATCAAACAGGTTTCCTCTCACCGACCGCCACGTTCTCCGCTTACCCATATCTACCTCTCGCACCAACAATTCATCTACCCGCTATATTATATCCGTACTTACCTAGTATTTAGCTCCACTTATTTACCTGCTAACTATCCTCTAGACTACCTTGTTTAGTCATTTAATGAGTAGGTTATGTATTTAACAGTTTCTTGAGTATAACGTGCTGCAACATTATATTACGGTAGAACTTACCTAGTCGTAGCTGAAAAATTTCTACATATAAAACATGTAAATAATTATTGTGATTAACAATAACCAGGGTGTTCGAAATTCCATGGTGTGCGAAATGGAAAAGTAACGTGGCGTCAATACATCTGTCTTTTTCGCACTCGATTAATGATGAATAGCACATTGTGGTATGGCTCGTAGATAAGGTATAAGGTTCTTTAAAAATGTGATTGTGCTATATTCACCTGACCAAGTCGTTAATTACCATCTACACTTTTTCCCACGTTCGTAGAGAGCTGACCACATTGAATTTGGAATGCAACTTTATTTGTATGATGTCAACACAGCGAAATGTTATCTACATCCGCTTGTGGGGTCTTCGTGACACATATTGGGTGAAATTACGTGTGCTGTGGAGATTAACGTACTGTGTACATTACATCCTAACTCGTTGCTGCATCTATACAATATTATGAGGTGGTGAAGTTTGTTTTTGATGAAAACCGACATCCAATTTCTTTTTTTACCAATCAATCAAAATCGAAACAAAATAAAAAGATTTTTGTCAACCAAAGATACACAGGGAACACTTATTGTAGGTACGTCACGTACCTACTAAATATAGGACTAACGCTACCACCGTTTCCAAGAAAAAATATCTGTCAGCAGAAGAAACGGTGAAACTCCCTGGTTTTCTTTTTAAGATTAGTTCCCTTTTGCGTAAGTGCAGAAAGGCAGAAATAAAAATACTTTGCGAAAGGAGCAATGCATTACCATGCATGGCTATCATTTTAAAATAGTTATTGAATGAACTTTCAGTGATCCATATTATTTGCTAGGAGTGGGCATATACAATATAAATTGCAGCAAATATTGTATTAGAGACTGGAAATGCTGCATTTAAGATAAGATACGGTTACCTACATATCCGAGATTAGATAGAGATTATCTGAAGGAAAGTAAGGTGGAGTGAAGGCACTTTTTTCGTTATATAATGTACCCACCAATGTACATAAGTTTCATAATTTAGTAACTTGCTTGTTACTTTTGTAAAAGAAGAACTCGTCGCACAAAATAAGACTCATTCTATAGTGCAACCAGATCGAATTCAAGGATTTTTTCCGACAATATCTCAGAATTACATTTATTAGAGATACATTTCGAGATGTTTTATCACGACGACGAAAGTTTTCATATTTTATAACTTTCCTGTCTATATATTACTAATTACTGTCCCACAGTTCCACCCGCTTAACATTTAATTACATTGCAGTGTTATGTCCTGGAATAAAACATATCCTATGTGTTACCAGATGTAACACATAGGTATGTGTACCCAGATAATAATCTATTTATGTGCAAAAGTGCATCCAATTCCGTTCAGCCGTTCTGGCAGACATACAAACTTTTACATTTAAAATGAAAGTAGACTTCTGCATTTCGGGGCACATATAGATAATGCCATCCACGAAGACGCGCCCCACCAATGTCTCGCAATTTTTCTCAACTCGCAACTCTTCAATTTCTCTGCGTGTGCACTCATAGGTAATCAGTGTGTACCGATAATACTCAAACATTAGTGGAAGGTTGCACACTTCGCTATTAACTTTAAGGAAAAACAGTGGGGCGCATCTTCGTGGATGGCATTATCTATATCAATAGGAAATAACTATTATGAGAATAAACTAATTATAATGTACGTTAGAGAATCTAATGAATGAACTATTCATTCTTTATTGACTGCTGATACAGTCTTACAAGATAAATCTTAATGTTCTTTGTCATTTCCTGCTTACTTACTATAAGTAACCTACTTGGTAAGTAAAGTCAAATAATCCTAATGTCTTTAATTACTTAGTTACAAACAATCCTTATCTCCCTTAAACTATTTCTAAATGAATTGTAGATAGTTAGTAAGTTCCTTATTAACTCTGACACTTACTTAATTCGTTTCAGAACCTATTTGTTTTCATTTTTTTCTTCAACGCAAATTGTAGAAGTAAATTTAAAACAATTAATTGATTCATATGTAAAACTGCTAAAGAACACAAGAACAAAGTGTCTTATGAACAGTTAGAGACAGTAAGAAATGTGTTAATGAACACATTCTTAGTTAACTCTATTTTAGCAATTTAAGTTAGCCTAAAATAACTCATTAGCCTCTAGGGCTAGTTCGTTATTCTAATGCCATGCTTATCACGTAAGCGCAGCATTGCAAAAAAAAAAATATTTAAGACTTGTTGCATTTTTATTCAGTACCAAAGAAGGCCTATGTGTTAATCTAAGTTGTGGTCTGTATCCGTTAATCAATTTCTACCAAATCCATTCAACCGCAGAGTAACGTCCATACTCACAAAACAAGTTTTTAAGATTATCGATATCTCCGGCGAAAACTTGTAGTGTTGGTAATCTCTACCTACCCCTTCAGGGACCCTCGTGTGAAGGCGTAAAGGTATGTATAGTATAGGTATTGGCAAGATACATGTTGTAAGAATTGTAATGTAGGAGCCACAAATAACTTATTGCATTTAGATGGCCGTGGTACGCCCGCTGGCTTGGCGCCACTGACCGCTACCGCCATGCGCCAGCGCGTTGCACAATCGACTGCGTTCACAAACCACTTATATTTTTTAATGCAGTATTAATACACGATAAACTTACGTGTAATGAAATTACTTACTAGTAAATTAATCGTCCCGTGGTGGCCGATGGTTTGGGTAACCGCTTGCATCACTGAGAGATAGCAAGTTCAAATCTCAACTATAATATAGCAATGGGTTTTCTGAACATTAGTTATCATATAAAAATCAATCAAATAATAAAAAAACTAATTGACTACATAGTAACTACGTAACTACTCGAACCACACATGGCTATGATGTCTACCATAAGCATAGTATAAAGTCTCCCTAAATCAGCTATAGATAATTGCTACATACGAATTGAATTAGTATACCTAATTCAATTGGTGTATTGAATTGTTGTTATACGTATTGAATTATGTTCATTGGTAATGTTATACGTGTAACCAAGACCACGAAGCTGTGAGATACACAATGGTTGTAAAAACAAATGTTATTTATGTATGCATTTGTGTTCAATAATTGCATCGGTTTATTGCTTTGTAATATTCCAGTCACATTTGCATCAGCAGGTGGCGCCAGGCTCGTTGGCCTCGTTGCGTGTTTCATACACCCGATGTTTTTTTTTTTTTTTTTTATATTATACAATACTTACCTACACCTATAAAACACTTCGTATCTCTCTATGGATTGACATTCGCTGGTCTGTTGTTTTGCTCTCAGCACAAAGTAACCTATTGTTAGCTATTATGTATTTTAAGTGAATGAAATACAACTAGACATCCCATAATATTGAATGAACTATGAATAACAATTCTCGCCTGCGGTAGATACTCCGAACATACTCTATTGTAAGTAATACAGGTACGTTATTATTATTATCTGGAGTTTGATTGAGTAGAACGTTACTTTTATCGCTCCCGACGTTAAATAGGTTAAATAATTTTTTAATACAATTTACAAAATGTATAATTTAGGCGACTTACGCGAAGTCGACAACTACCTGACCTGACGTGACCTGTCATAGTGACACCTAAATATATTTCCGGAGAAAAGAGTCTGTTTTTGCCATAACCCAGTGTGGGAAGGCGTTTATAGATATGATAATTATTGTTATATCGCGTTTCCATTGTTTTCGACACCTGACTTACAAGTGACTGCATGTAAGGGGTATTAGAGGTGGGTGTGTGACGGTTGTTGGCAACGACTTTTGGCGCACGTCGTGAGCGATACAATTATACGAACAATATTGGGTTCTTAGGTTAATTAGGTCATTCTATACCTTATGGTCTACAGATCTCGGCCTATGCCACACATCACAATTTACACCTTGTGAAAATGCGCATAGGAACCTTAGGCCAACGTACATTTATGTGTAGGTACCTACATAGTCCCCAATGTAAACATACATACATATCATCACGCCAAGTCCCTAACGGGGTAGGCAGAGAGTATAGAGCGCCAGTTCTCTCTAGACTTACATACCTCTTTCGCTTCGTCCACATTCATCAGTCTCTGTGTAAACAGCATTATTTATCACAACTACACGTAATCTATATTCATCTTGGATTCGTTGAGTACCTATGTCGTGAACCGCAACCGCAGTGTAATTGAGGAGCACACTGTACGCCATCTGTCTATATACATAGATACCATATAATATAAACATACAAATGTATATGTGTCTGTAGAAACTTAAAGATATAAACTGCTGAAACAATAATTGTGCCCTGATCTATGTATACTATAACGCCACTGTTCTATATTTGGACGTGATGCAATCGCGCGGATGGCGACTGTTCGCGGTGAATGACTGTGAAATTGAAACGCAAACATTTGCCAGCAAGCAAATAAAATACGTGCTTGGAGGAGCCGTCACGTGACATGTGACTGACATCGCCCACTATAAAGACCAACAAAGAAGGTTTTTCATTAGAATTATATACATTTCCCAACTTTTACCTGTAGGTACAAAGTGAAAAAGCAACGAAACTAGATTTTTTCTTATACAATACTCTTCACACGGTGTCAGTGCGAGATCTGCTTGTTACGCACTCACCGGAGCTCGAATAAATCTTTGTCAAGGTCCTGTCCAGTTTCGAAACAGTAGTTTTGCGACTTTTGATTCTGAAATGCTTTGGTAACAAGTTCATGATAAGATTTAAGATCGATCGATCCGGTCTCGCTCGCGGCGATGGCCGGAGGCCGGACGGTATGTCTCTGATGCCATGGAGGATGGGTCGGCCCTTAGTGTGGGACGCTACGTGTGTCGATACACTGGCTCCTTCCCATCTTCCTGACACATCGGTGGCGGCCGGCGCCGCTGCTGCTCAGCAGGAGTGCCTCAAGCGCCGCAAGTATGCCTGTCTCGGGTCAGGTTACATATTTGCTGCATTTGCGGTTGAAACTCTGGGGCCTTGGGGTCCTGAGGCTCACCATCTTTTTAAAGAGGTCTCGCGCCGTCTAGTCGAGGCCTGTCGTGACAGGCGGGCTGGAACATATCTCGCTCAGAGAATCAGCATTGCTATCCAGCGTGGCAATGCTGCTAGTCTTCTTGGCACGTTGCCCCGGGATACCGATTTGGGACAAATATTTTATCTGTAAGTAGTTAGTTTCAATTGTTCTTTGTAAATATTATTAATTGTTAGTAACAAATATTGGATTTATGTAAACAAATAAATAAAATTGGTGTCTCTGTTTATAATATTAAAAAAAAAAAAAAAAAAAGATTTAAGATTAAGAAATCGAATTTAAGATAAAGACGAATCCTGTGTAGCTGATTTCTATTTATTCAAACTTTATGTTGATTACGAGCTGAGTAGGAAGAAGTAACAAGAACCTAAGTGTCATATACAAATAAAAATATTCAGTTTGCAATAAGACCATAGAGTATCCTAAAAATAATAGATAATGTCAATACCTGGTTATCAGCAGGTACACAGAAGTGTTGTAATAACGCTTTAAACGCCGACACCGGAGTCATATTAGGTGCCAACGTATTTTATTTCTTCTCAAAAGAGTTGGTAGTTTGTAGCGATGTTTTCCTTTATCATAAAACTCGTGTGATAAATCACTACGCCAATTAACTCGGTACAGTTAGGTTCTTGTCCACATAAGTTAACATCTTCCTTACAGGTTAATTAGTGAGCCCTATCGCCTTCGTGCATGTGAAACGACGTTAAGTACCTGGTATAAATTACTAATTTGCAAGAGAATAATGAGATAACTGCACCAATCTAGGTCTGCGTAGCAAATCTTTACCTAAGCTATGATTAGCTACAGATGCTGCAGTGGGCGGGCTTGAAACGTAGATAGAACGTGATTGCATCTCTCACACACGTATGCCAATATTCTTGACCACCATTTATATTGCGACGTCACCTGATTATAATTACACAGCGCAATAGTTTTTAGAGCCATTATGCATTTATCATACTAAATTACAAAGTTCATTCGTAATCTGCTTTTCAACTAAGTCGGTGTCAAGTTATTGAATAAGAATCGGTACCTACCGATGACGCACGGGCCAAGACAGACATATTGGTTCGCACTATTAGCATTTTAAACACGATAAGCATTATTACAGGGTGCAACAGAACAAATACAATAATCATCTATTCATTAACGTATTTGCAATGGATAATCATAACGTATTTGATGAATGCGGACAACACAAAAGAAGTAGGTATTTAAGACTAGAGGGAACTGGCGCTCTACTCTCTCTGCCTTGCGCGACATGGCGTGATGGTAAGTATTTATGCATTTGTAGTGCTATGACATGAATATACATACATACATACATATCATCACGCCAAGTCCCTAACGGGGTAGGCAGAGAGTATAGAGCGCCAGTTCTCTCTAGACTTACATACCTCTTTCGCTTCGTCCACATTCATCAGTCTCTTCATTGATTTTTGATTGATTGACATGCTCGTCGGTTTCGAGTACTCTTAACGTTCCCGTCCTTGAGTCATGAATATAAAATCCACTTAAACTGTTTCGTTGCATCCGTTTAGCTCTAGGTCTATGATTGGTGTCAGTTAGACATCTTTGTCAAGTTTATAGATTTATGTAATTTAAAGTAAGCGTTTTCTTTCCTTATGTGTAGTAGAAAGCTAATGTGGTCGTGAATGAGGCGAACAACACTTGTTAAGTAGGGAGGAAACGCGCAGGTGAGGTGAGATGACCACAAACCGGTTGGCAGCGGCCGCCCGTCTCCGCCTTGGCCGACCAACGCCTCGACTGTTTGATTCCAAAACACGAACACGGCTCCATCAAATTATCTTTTTTAATCTCAACTGGTTATGTAGATAGGGACCAGCACGGATTGTGTAGCAACCAGCCAGATACCTATGTGCCTGCGGCGTGTCGCTATATGGTCCGATTTTATCTACTGTACCATAATACGATAATAGTGGACCCGTTCGTATAAAATTGTATTAGTAAATTAGGTTCATTTAAAATTTTCCTCTAAAACGGAAACATAAAAATTTTCGTCCATAATCATGCACCGAACTAGACGTGCAATCATTAACTCACGAGTGCGAAATGGACCGATCTATATGCGTCATATGACATCTCTCGCTTAAACATTCACATTATTATACGACATAGTAATTGCCTTTAATTCTGAAGGATTCATTTCTCATCCATGGTTAGGCAACTATGCTGGTACTCTAATATTTAACGATGATCATGTGACCAAAAATGCAACTGCTTGCAATGAGACAGCAATTAACACTTAACTCGCAGTCTGGAACTCGTCGTCTGGTAACATCTTATTGACTCTAATTGGTATAGTAAACATCATCGGCGCACGCGCACATCAATTTTATAAGTGTCATAGTTATTAGCAATGTTATTCAGCAAACATTTCCAATAGGTGTCGTCCTGGGTATTGCAAAATGTGAGATTTGTATAATTATTACCAGCTTTCATATCATCGTTGGGTGATTGGCTATCACCTAAGAACTCATCTTATTCGGGCCTAAATATCAAAAAAAACTGTCTTATTTTGCTTTGCCCCAAATTCTGGATAAAAAACGGGATACGTTACACCCTTACCTACCCCACTATCCTAGCGTAGGTTTACACAAAATATCTATAAAAAAACTATTTTGATATAAAGCTTCAACTTTCAGCCATATGATAGATTACCTACCAACAAACTACTCTCTAAAATATTAAAAGTGGCTTATAGATAGGTACGAACATTAAAAACTATTGAAAATTTGGACAGGAAGCTATAAATTTGCTACTTAGATAATATGTCCGAATCCAGGAATTGTATGACACAGGAGTGACAATACGAGTAGGCAACAGGACTGACATACATCTTATGACAATATAAAAAATTTGATAAAGGTTGGATATTTAGTAACCAAAAAACTCAGTCATACAGCAATAACTGCAACAACGTATTAAGTAAATGTAAAATGTCTAGTTAGAACCATCGATGTCTTATTGATCGATGGTTAGAACAGTTAAAAGCCGGTATTTATTTATTATAGAACTCCTATAATATTTAACATTGGGTTACTTAGATCCTATATTAAACCCAAAAAATGATCTTCACCAAAGGCACTCGCTATTGTACTCTTATAGATAATCATTAAATATTGAACGCAATGCAGTAATTATGTTCATTTGTTTAGTCAAATGCCATAGAATCGTATTCCAAGGAGGTATCTAAGAGCCCATTAAGATCCGACGCCGGCCAGTATTGATACAGTTATCAACGCTGCGATCTCTTGAGATATATTATGGAGCTCAACTGGTCCCCATTTGGATGATGATTCGAACACACGTGTGCTTCACACTTTGGTCTCACAGATTTTTCATTATGGGATTATCAACTCAATAACACACGCGATAAGATTATTTATTCAGTGCAGCTGTTTGAATGTAAGTCATTGTTAGCATTGGTTTACTATTACTAATAAAATATTGTATATGATCTGATGTGTTTGAAGTGAAAACTAGCTTGTAGCCGTTGGAATAAGGTATTAATTGAAAGGCGAAGGGCAGCCGTTAGATCGTTTCGTGCCCGCGCTGTATTCATTGGTATGGCGAACAGGCCCCGGCGTCGATGTGTCTGTGGGTCTGATTAGCTCATTTTATGAGCGGCGACCGCTTGTCTCTCCGACACACCGACACATTATTACAGGCTCAAAAGATTCTCCGGCAGTTATAAACTAACTGACGCTACTTTTGAAGAAGATATAATAAATAAATAAATAAATAATACAAGTAGTTAATGAACCCCAAGTAATAAATTCAACTATAACGAAAATATACGCCTAAAATTTACAAGCCGTTGTGTACATCTTAAATTATAAATCCTGCTGGAACACGATATGACAGTTTAGAAATTGTCCAAGAGCCAAGAGAAGCCATATACATACCTACTTAATGGTAAAATGCTTAATAGTAGAATTGCAAAAGCAACGATATGTTATACCATCCATTTGACTTGGAAAGTGACCGCTTGTTATGCGAAGAGGTAAATAACCTGCCTATTATAGACAATTGACATTGTCTATCTTTTGTGACAGAATAGTAAAGTCACCTCAACTAATTATTATGTTCTGATATATGTTCCCGATCATTTTATATGTTTAAATAATTTTTGGACAAGATAAATACATATGATTACACCGAGTCCCCAAAGGGGTAGGCAGAGAGTAAAGAGCGCCAGTTCTCTCTAGACTTACACACCTTTTTCGCTTCGTCCACATTCATCAGTCTCTTCATACGTGCTCGTCGGTTTCGAGTACTCTTGTCGTTCCCGTCTTTGAGCGTAGGATCGATTTTATCTGAGTAGTTGGAATGTGGTCTTCCTTTGCCTCTTCTTGCGCACACTTTCGCTTTGTTTATCTAATAATAATATCTGTTTCATCAATCTTTTTTACACACCATTAAAAAAAATCGGGAAATTTATAATTTCTGTCCAAAATTGACAATCATAAGTCAGATCCAAGAAATTAAGATTTCTATCATGGCGTAAAGGGAGGTCAAGGAGACTGTGTACTGGACAGAAGCAAATGGAAAAAGTATTTGTTTACAAGAGCCCGGCTTTTACATCTATAATCTATATTATTTGTTGTGAAGGAAAAAGGTTTCATCTACACTACAGACAATTTTATTTTATAGTGACCTTAGTAATTTTTTTAATTACAATATTGCTGAAATCCTATTAGAAACTGCAAAGAGTGTTTTATTCCGGATTAGTGCTCAAGTAGTCTAACCCATCGCTCGAACGGATATTGACCTTAATTGAATATCTCTTAAATCGCAATTGGCTTATACCTATCGGAAACTGTAGAACTTAAGGTCTTAATTTGTTTTTTTACTGCCCCTCGAGCTTTGTGAACCGGAAACTTGTGATATTTTTCCGAACAAGGGACAGACCAAAAAGAATCCAACCAGGCCAGCCAGTACTTTAATGCAACACAGTTCAAGACGCCTCCTATCGGGTTAGGACCTCGGCTTGGGTTCTGGTGGTACTTGGTGGTTATGTCTGTTGTTTTTGTAACTTGTTCAACGTGAATCAAGTATGGGAGGTTAGAAAAAATAAAATTGAGTGCCTACTTACTTACTTACATCATTTCAAGATGGCCTCGCGCAACTCGACATCTCTCAACACCATGCAAAAAACTCGAGCTAAATGGAATATTTTGCGAACACCATGATGTCATGGTGGATTATATTACTGAGTGCTTCGACCTTGCTTGTCACTTGACGTTACTAAGTACTACAAGGTTCTTAAGTTTATAATTATTTCTTATATATAGATACTTATACAACAGGCATCCACAAGGTACCTTCTATCAATGAGTTTTGAGTAGAGGTAGTCTATATGACACGGACGATATAGACTATCAACTTCACATCGTTCAGAGAGTACAGTGCAACAACTCTCTAGACTACAGACTTCCTTCAATTCATCCAAATTCATCGGAATCACCTAAGATAATGATGAGTAAGTACTTACCTGTCTCAATTAATAATGTAAGGGCGTTAACAGACAGATATAAGACCTAGGCTTAGCTACTTTAGGCTAGCTTACATTGGCTACATTTGCCTCGAAAAACTCGATGCTGAGAAATAGAAGATCATCAATTACCGATTGTTTTTAAAATAAAATCCGTTTTATATTCCCTAGGTCGACTATGATTGCTCATAAAATAATGTTCTTTACAATTAAGCACACATAGACAACACGGAACTTGGCTAACTGGTATCTATCTATACTAATTCTGGTAGCTAATGCAGGTAGGTATTTAGTGTTTGAATACATCATGCGGCCACATCAGCTCTCGTCTAGATCTAGTCTGTGACTTGTTTTGGCGCTGTCGCCTGAAGGGGCCTCATATCTGCGTGTTAATTACAATCAAGAGTTCGGCTGACATAACATGGTTGGTGAATGAGAACAGTCGGCGCTGAACTGAGTCCCAAAACCAGCTTTATAGGGGCTTGGTCGAGCATGATGTAACCTAAAAAGTTAAGGGTCCACTCCCATAAACTGGGCCCGGGTTAATAAGTGGTTTGTGGGATGTAGTAGGATCATATAGAAGGTGTTTCAACTCGCATTCAGATTTGTAAGAGGACTTATAACTTATGTTAAGCATAGAAGTTATACACTTATTTGAGCTTACTCATCAAGAGGTATTCGTCACAGTGAATCTTTATCAACGCAAATAGCACCCAAAATCATGATTCTTAGAAATGTTGTCTGTTTATCTGTGCGTTTGTGCACGCTAATCCCAGAAATGGCTTATTCGATTTAGAAGTGGTTTTCACTAATATATCGTGGTTAGCTTCATTTACCATATCTATACTAAATATTATAAAGGAAAAATATTTGTTTGTAAGCCCAAAGTCACTATTCCAAGCGGACAAAGTCGCAGGAACAGCTAGGTTTTTAATTTAATAAATACATACATAATAATATTTCATTGCATCTGTTCCCATTGTACTGAACAATAGAGAGAAATAAAACACTTGTATTTTGGTTGGGTAGAGGTTAAAGTAATAAAATCACTTACATAACCATTGGTGTACAAAAGAAAGAAGATAAAACCTCATTGTACATAACCAGATTAATAAAAAAAATATATAATTCATGGTTCAATCACTCATATTATTATAATGTTGTTAATGTAGTGAAGATAAGGAGGTTTTTAATATATATGACTGGCGGCACACCCTGTTTACCTAAATCGCAATGCTCTGCGTTTTGCGCTCACTAATTCACTAATGAAATAGTTTTTTTGTTCTGTGCAGTGTGTTGATGTTTACATAAATATTGACAAAATGGTTAGTTGAGAATTAAATATTATCGTGAATGGGTTCGGTAATGATATAAACAGGAACCGATTATTTTGCTTTTATCATACTAAGTACCAACATAATTATTGAATATCTATTCATTAAGGCAAACTATGAATATTATAATAACTCCACAAACGTTGTATGTGCAGTCCTGTAATTGTCAGCCACTTAAAAATAAACGCGTTTATTAATCGAATTTTCGGAGCAACTTTTAAGAAATTTGATCTGATCTTAGGCCGTTTACTGCCTCGCATTCATAATTTTTTCATAATCTTATCATTACTTAAACTTCATTAGGTATTTGTTCAATCATTTTTCATTTTATTAAGTTCCATAATTTTCATGATCATCAATAATCAATTACAACTAGTGGAAGTTTTGAGATAATAAAACAGATCGTGCGCAAAAGGCAGTTGGATCGCTGTTTTCACGGCCGCAGTTGGACGCAAGGCAGGCGCGGCAGGCGGCCGTCGCACGACAAAAAACAACTTTCCTCGAAACGGCGATGGCGCTAAGTTATTGACGTAGTCCAAAAAGTCATAAGCGTCAGGCTTTTCTAAGTCACTTGAGATCTTGCAACTTCGCTAAAGTTTGAGCCGAAATAACTTGTTGAGGTTCGTTGCGGGCGGAGCGGGTGTGAGCGGGTGTAAGAGGGGCTAGCGCCGCCGCCGAGCGACGGCTTGTCTACGGCGGCAAGCCGGCGACACCCTGTCTGCCACGGACGGCGGCGTTGCCACTCCGTGCGCATTCCTATCCGCCCGCACCCCTTCCATGTTCTCAAACCTCCCGCGCGTTCATAGTGGCAACGCCGCATGCAAACTTGTTTCGTAAACGGATGTGGCAGCGACCGGGGCAAGGCATGATATTTTATCTTGCTCTATCTTGCCGGTATATACAGGTGAAATAAGGATAGAAGTAGTGGCGCTACGTGCTATCGGCTCCCACTTGCGGCATTTTTTCACGCCGAGAATGAGGCGAGATTACTGCCTTAGGGCAAGTTCATACTTTGGATGAGTTTAACTCCGACATTAATGTACGTTTTGATTTATTTACCAAGTGTGATTATGATATTTATTATTATAGATCATATTACTTTTTTTAAGGTTTATAAATAATATCCTTTAATATTTACGACTGGCATGGCCTATAAGATAAGTCATGAAGCGAAATTCATTAGACTAGGGAAAATCGCGGAATGTATAAAAAAATATGTTATAGGACATGAATATAATAACCACATAAACATATTTTTTAACAGCAACGTTACTTGTTGGCCAATGCGACTTAATGGGTAAATCGTTAGATTTATTTAACGCCTAGGAGATAAAAACACCAAAAATATTTATTTTGATGACTATCGAGCATATCAATCAACAATATCCACTTCTAAAGCTATTATTCTATTAAAATGAATACCTTCTTACATTTATTAATCGACTTGCTGATCGAACCAGTGTGCATAGGGTTTTAGTGGTAGGTATACGCGTCCCGCGTCGCACACTCACGCACATCGGGCAGGCAGCGGCGCGCCATCAACATCCGCGCCGCGCTGTGCCGTGCCGGCTGAGCAGTCAGTTCGGCGCCGACAACCGCCACGCGCACACGTTTCTACATACTTTATAATGGCCGCTGCCCACACGCAATCGGCCCCCGCGCCCTCCGACCGTCGCACTGAGGGTCGCGCCGGTTCACGACGTATCTTCCCACCACAGTTTAAGCTTCAAGTTCTAGAAGCTTACAGACGCGATGCACAATGTCGAGGAAATCAACGAGCCACGGCCAGGAAGTTTGGCATTCACCGCCGTCAGATCCAAAAATGGCTCCAAGCAGAACCTACCTTACGAGCTGCCCTACTGAGAAGAGCACCGCAGCCAGCGCCTTCACCACCCCCATACGCGGCGGGCTCACCTGAGAGCGCACGCCTGCCCACACCCCCTCCCGCTATGGTGCCCACGCCAGTACAGCTGCCCACGCCGCTACCAGTCCAGATCCCCGTGCCTCTACCGGTACCGATGCCTGTGCCCTTACCTATAGCCGAGCCCATAGATCTGTCTCTACGTAAAACAACACAACCACCTGTGCCACACTTAGCATATACACATCCTGTAGTACAAGAGCCGCCACGAAAACCTTTCAAACTGTTCCGACCGTACCTATTAGAGGATGAAGAAGAGAAGCGACCAGCTTTGGCGTCCCTCCCGGTTACCAGTGGAGTCCACGTGTCCGCATTCGTGCCAGTGCAGAGCGCCGCCGGGTGCGCGCTGAGCGCATGCTCGGCCACTCGCTGGTGTTCCCCCGTACCTTCATTCCCAGCGCCGCTCAGATGAGAGCACGCCAGCGGGGCCCGGCCCCGTTCTTCCTGTGATCTAGTCGCCGACGCCCGCCTGGCGCCACCCGGGGCGTAGCCCTCCATCACCGTGCCTTAATGTTCACGCCACCATAGTGCATTATATACCTAGTTGTCTTGAGATAACAGATTATTTTGTGGATAAAGTATAAGAATGTATTTTTATATGTGGGGTTTATGAAGCACACCTACATTTATAAAGATTTTAACTATTATTATTATATTATGAAATAAAACAGTTGTTTACTAACCTGCATTTTAATTCAAATCAATTGTCCATTCAAGTTCGCTCAGCAGGTAGCGCCACCGCCACCGGGCGCCATCCTTTGCCCCAACTACCTGCTCGCACCAACGGACTTATCTAACAATACTTTTGAAATTACGGACCTATATTTGATTTCAACAAACTATGTACTATTACTATTTAAAAATATGAGGCCCTTATGAAATTAATGATTTGGACCAGCGTAGGTTGAAATATAAATAGCTTTTACCTGCATATTTAACGAGCATTCAAGGATAAAAATTACCAACTTTAATTTGATTACCAGATTTTAACTGATAATCAAATAAACACTATGTTCATCTTAAAATGCTGACTTGGAATGGGGCTAGTTTTTTATTGTAAGGGTAGTGCTACGGTGAAGGTGTAATACCCACTTTCCATGTGCCAACGTGTCAGTCTTGCAAATTGAGCAACAAACGTTTTTAAGAATTATTCTTAATATGCAGGTGTTTTCATTATGGCTTCCTTCACCTTAAAACTCAAGTTTATTTTAGTTTAAAAACCAATTTTATTATATGTAATTATTTTTTGTATGTGACTACTTAATCCACGTAACGGTCGCTTAATCTATAATAATATAATAATTTAGATGATTTATTTTATTTAATGTAGTTATTTCTAGAATATAAAAATCTATGTCCTTTATACATACAACCCTATTCTGCCGTTCTGGTGACATCCTCAGAAACCTTGCATTAGTAATATTAGTATGATAATATCCTTGTTGTCTTGACTTATATATAACTTATTATTGGTTTAACATATTTTCCCTGTTTTACATAATGTTTCCAAAGCTACTAAACGCTAGATTGCTACAGATTGCGATGACAACTTCATTACCTACCTACTTCAAATTGTTCAATCATAATTTCTTATGTATTTACTCAACACCTGCGTCGCATCATTTTACTTGTGCATTGAGTTATCGTTCACGCTCTTTAATTTGTATGATAATGAAAAGCTGTGGAAAATTTCCATACATCGGATAGCGTGAACGCTAACAGAAAATATTTTTTAAAGCTACGGGTACTCGTTTGGAGCATGGTTGTGCCTAGGTACTAGGAATATCTGCTCTTCCATACCTAGAATTTCATCAAAAATATATGTTTTGGGATTTTTTTCTTTTCTCATATGTTTATATTTTTGATATTATTGTGTGTAATCTATCTGGTGCGACATTGCGTAATCCCCAAGCGTAATACGATTTTTTATATGAAAAACATCCGGCTCGCTTGCTCTTAAGGCGGGTACTTTGTATACGCCAGTATAGATGCTTGCACTATCTGAGGTATCACTTGAGTCATTATACTGAGAGGAGTACCTAAGTAGCCGTCTAGGCAGCTTAAAGACCGCCTAATTTCACCTTCTTTTGTAGTTCTTGAAATAACTCACTGTAGATAAAACACTACCCAAGAATAATTTCCGTTCAGTTCCACAGAATGATCAGTCAAATAAATCCCTAAAGTGCATCACCAGAAACATTTTATCCGAACGAAAGCTGAGCCGAGATATATCTAAGTGCTCAAAAGGTTTTACAAATTCGCGCAATATTTATTTGTTAAAGAAATCATGAAGAAAATTCACTCACTTCAGCTAATTACAGTCACATAAATGAGAAGCAGCTGTGAGTTCAAATTGTGTATTTCATAAATCATAAACACTGAAGGATTGTCATAGATACCATCCACGAAGACGCGCCCCACCAATTTCTAATCGAGGGGGTCGTTTCTTCCATTGTGTTGATACGAGAATTTAATATTTGAAAGATCAACATACATATGTTGATACCTGGTACTAATAACGAAGGTGTTTTTAAGTCTGTCATCACGCTGTCCAGTATTAGGAAAAACGAGCAGAGCGCCAATTCCCTCCAGACTTGACAGACCTCTTTCGCTTCACCCACATTCATCAGTCTTTTAAAACATGCACGCCTGTACCTACTCTTGCCCTACCATTTAGGTATGTGATATGTATGTTGACGTGAGACACGAATTTAGGTATTTTCCTACTTACATACCTATCTATAGTGTACGTACGTAGAATGACATGACATTGCATTGAGTATTCATTTGCGATAGTATTGTAGTTGCGATAGTACATACTTACCTCAATTACAATATGTACTACAAATATAGCAAGTGGATGGGCTCTAGGTTCATACGTATTGGTCACTGTGTCTTTTCATCTAAACCTTTTATAAACTATGCTGAATATCTTTCTTTCTGGAATAGAACATACCCTATTGGTTAATTCAGCTAGTAATATAACTCAGTGCTAAATTTTATCCAATTTCATACAGTAATTGTAGCGCGAAAGAGAAAAAAAAATCTTACAAAGTTTCACATATATAATACATATTAGTATGCTTTAATACTAACCTACCCATATTTTAATACTTATATACAATATTATCTTACTATAAGAAGGTAGGCAGAATAGTTATTATACCTTGATTATACCTATTATTGTCAACGCAAACTTTTTCCGGCACCACACCCACAGTCCACGATGTGGACTCGTATGTATGTACATGCGATATGATATGATATCAGATGTAATAATGTATATGTGGCAGTGCTGTGGAATGGCGTCGTGCAGTCTGGCTGTCGCGAAGCAACGCGTAATGCGTAATGCGTATAGAGTCGGCCGCACTGCACATATGTCCGACGATACATCCTACGCACTGATGCACACCATGCATAAGTGTTCTAAGTAGTCTCTCAATTCTCTATCATGTTGTTAATATTACGGGCAACACGTCAGGAGTATATTCTCAGCTCGGTGTCCTAGGTAGGTCGGAAATGAAACGGCTTTCTTATCAATTAGCGATACAATCAAAACAGCACCAAGGCTGCGTCTCATTACCTTTACACCGGATGAATAATAAATCGAAACAGTTGACTAATTACAATCCCTAACGATTTGTGGTCGTGTCTTTAACTAAAAACTAATTTACAAAAAATATTAATGTGATTGATGTTGTTTAATAAATAGCTAATTGTTTGATAGATAAAGCAGAAAAAGTTAATGGCATGAACAATGAAGGTTAAAAAAGTGAAAAAGTGGCTAATGACCCAAACAAAACCACATACCTAAATAAAATTGATGTCACTATGTTATGAAATATAAAAATGGACCAACCGGTATTTTAAATTTGGAACGATCTGATAACAATATTTTTTTTGTGGTACATCATTTATCTGTACCAACTATCCAAAGACCAGAACATAGCCAGTCTACGACAGCATTATTATAAAAAGGGTTCTAGATATTTCCATACCGTGCCTCGCTCGAAGCCAAAATATGCTCTACACTAGGGGCCTCTGTAAGTATTTTAGTGCTCGCCCGGGGACGGTGAAGACCACGTGAAGACATGTGACGTGTGTGCTTGACGTGTTGGATGGAATATTTCGCCATATTTTCAAATGAACAGTGACTACGCGCTTCGAAGCAGGAATAACGATTACCTACGTACCTATTTACTATTTAGTGTAGTTTAGTTGCATTCGCTCGCACATGTCTGTTGTATGAGTCTGCAGAATGATATTTACGGCCTCTACCGGACGAACGTGATGGTCCATAAAGCTCAAGTTGTAGGCAAAGCACCAGCTATGATGTCAAGGATATTTTTGGCTCATGAAGCAACTGTAAATTCTCTTTATTATGGGCCACGGGTTATAAAAGACGCAATAGTATACAAAATATAAGTAAAAAAATATAAAACCTATATTTTACATTACTGTTCCTTAACTTAGTAAATACGTTTTCAAGTACCTTGTTCTTAAATCTCGCTGACTTCCCGCAATTCTCTTTCCAAATTTGTTCATCCATCATGAATTCAAGTGTAGTTTCTTTTAGTTAGTTTGTTGATTTTCATATAAGAATAGTACGCGATTAAGAGATTTTAAGGTGAAGATAGGCATGTTGAATGGTAATTTTATAAACGTATTTAACGAAACATAATGCGAAAGTTTGCAAGAGGCAGAGGAGGACCTCGTTGCAACTATCAGAACAAAATTGTCGAATACTAAATTCAGGATTGGAACATCAAAAATTATTCGAACCCTGATGAATGTGGATGAAGCGAAGGAGGTAAGTAAAACTAGAGAGAACCGGTTCTCCATCTGTCTAGCCCATGACGATTTCGGCTTGATGATATATTTATGAATATGAATTAATAATAAATAATTAATTATTTAATTAATATTAATTATTTTACACTTAAAAAATGTAAACGGAATCCCCAAGGTACTGTGTGGAGCCTCAATTATTTAACGAGTGTTACATAATATTTATTTATGTTGATCAATACATTTTATGGCCATGTTTATATCGCATAAACAATGTGCAAAAATATATGAAGTATTCATGATCTATGGTATCTCCCTGACATCTTCATACGGAGAAATAGTTATACCATTCGAAAGTGAAGTTAGTGCTTTTGAACAATTTCATGACCTAGACTTTAGGTTTTATGTTCTCTCTTTTCCTACGTTCTTTCGAACTAGGTCTATTTATCATAATCAGATTTGATCATGCTGATAAAATTTAGTTAAAACTTACTTATAAAATAGTTATTGTGCTATTTTTAATGGTTTGATCAAAATATGTAGTATAAAGAACTTTATTTACAATAACAACTATGTATCACAAAACAGCTGTAGAATCAAAGTTCAGGCAGATAAATTATATTATATTGATAAAGTCTTACGTTTTTGTGGCGTTTGGAGTCGAAACTCTAAGGCCGTGGGGACCGGATGCTGTTCATTTTTAGAGGGATGTCTCGAGGAAACTCTGAGGCCTCCCGTGACAAGAGGGCTGGTGAATATTTGAGCGAATCAGCATTGCCATACAACGTGGCAATGCCGCTAGTATTCTTGGCACCCTTCCGCGTGACACAGATTTGGGTCATTTATTCTATTTATTATTATTATTATTTATGGTTAGCTTATATTTATTATTACTTGATAAAATTGAGTATGTTTTTTTCAATTAACCGAAAGGATGTAGATGACGAGCAACATAAAAACATTTTCCTGATATCTCAACTTCCCAACATTTTGAAACCTTGCACAACGTCCGTCGTCTGTCAGTTTGTTTTCCCAGCGCAAACAGAAACTAATTAACCGCGATGCCTTTGTTTGCCTCTTCCAGAAATCTCTTTAAATGCAAGTTGTTTGTAGTTGTGCCGGCTCCACTTCAAATATGGTTTGCTTTGATGTCGGGGCTCGGTCCTGGCCGCGCACGGTGCGGCGTAATCTCTCAAAGATATCTTAGCCCAGTCTCAGTGGCGTGTCGGACGACTCAGTGGAATGGAATGCTGCCCTTTCACCTTTGTTCAAAAACATCATAACCTTACATTTCAAACATAACATTTATTTATTCATAACACACCGTGTATGAAAACAACGTGAGAATTTACTTGTTGTGTTTCGGTATTTGTTACCATTGACTAAAGAGGATACTTTCCGTATTATGACACACTTAGTTCAAAATGTCTGAAAAACAAGTCAATAATCACGAAGTATTTTGTGTCGGCAATCAGTAGCGAATATTAACGATACATTTAGGTAAACAAGAAAATACTCATATTACTGCTGATATTTGATATCCATTGGTTGATGAAGCCTAGCCTACGCTGAATTAATGTTGACAATGCTGGACGAAGCCTGTGATGCGGATATTGATATGTCACATTATACGAATAATGGACGTCAAATTTGATCATCAATTAAGAGGACGAACAAAATCACAAAATTTTCTGCATTTACCGACAGACAAAGCAGAGCTGGGAGATGTGAGTTAAATAGTACTTATCTGTATCACTTCTCTATGTTTATAGGTCAGTGAAGAGACGAACGAGTCGTAGGCATTCCTACTCCTGTAAGTAAATGTCACGCCTACCAATATCACACGTAACTCTGTCTTAGGTACCCGGTTTCACTCAATATACACATGGCCTTGCAGACTGTCCAGTTCTAAGGTATAACCACGACTTGCTATTGCCATCATTACTTAGGCAGGAGTGCGAAAGGGTTGAATGTACATAACGCCAATTAATTTTAACATGATTTTTCTGCCTGGGACTAGTAATTTAACATTATTTCTTAAGTCCAGCAGTTTTTTATTCGTTCCTGTTTCTGATAGGTTTCAGGTGCTCATTGCACCTAAATCAAATCAGATATTAGGATAATACATGACTCGGACCTGTTCTTATCTTGTTTAACCACATAATAATTAAAATAAAATGGTAATTCTGAATTGCAGGCATGCATTGCAAGCATTTTAAATGTAGGCGTAATGACACGTTTGTTTAAAAACTGCCTGCATCTAATTAAGTAACACTACCCCAAACTCGTTATCACTACCATTACATTACGCTAAATGCGCTAAGTCTGCGGGTACGTAATAGGCAAGTACTAATAATTAAACGACCTATAAAGATCCCTACGGTTGAACTCCGAAATAAATCAAGGCACAGTCGCGTGATTCATTTCATGCAACATAAATAGTCGAGTCACAAGACAGACGTTCTGGCGCGGCGGCAACGGCTTCGCTGCACGGCAGAGCGGGGGTGGCTCTTGTGTGGTGTGATGTGATGTGCGACGATGACGCTACACGCTATGGCCGCTGCCGCTTCGCTTGGCGCCAACGCCGCACCGGCCGCTCGCGTGTTATTTCCGACGCCATTACTCACACCGACTTCGACTAATTATAATATTCAGCTCGTATCGACTGTCCGCTCCCATACATATACTGTGTCAGCGTGGGGCATAGCAAGACGCAAGACACAATCACATTATATCTACTTAACATTTTGGTAGGTCCTGTCCAATTAGGCATAACATTGTTTGACATAAACATCAGTCGGCTTTCAATATGGTCGGCGGCATCTGCTGACGGACGTATCTATATAGAGTAGGTAGAGAGAAGGATTGATCGGTGAGATGAGAAGCGTCGGAACCGTTGAAGCTGGCAGCGCACGGACGCTAGTGCGTAGTGTTGGACGTAATCAGCGCGCCCCCTGACACCGGCCGATACAGCGGAATACCTAAACAGCACACCCGATAGGTACTGCCACTGATAGCAACGTGAACTTATGTCACTACAGTATCCAACTTAAATTACGTTCTATGAACAAACACTATTACGTTGACTTTATGTTATTATTCATGCAAAAGTAACATCTTTCGGCGTGTTACATATTCCAACAAATCCACACAATGATGTAACTCTTTTGTTAGTAATTAAGGGGAATCCCGTTAATAAATTATTATTCCATTGGAACTCAGAGCTAAGGAAAGGTGGCGTAATAGTTCTTGCATTGATAACCTACTTATAATGTAGGTATAATTAATAGTATGGGTGGTATTGATTTGAGGAAAACCACAAAGCGGTAATTAAGATCACCATTATTAGTTGCACTTGCTAAAAAGTCGATAGAGGAAGTAGAAAGATGGGAATCCAGCATCCACGGAGATAGCCTGCAACTTAAAAAAGGATTTTAGTCAACGGAAAAAATACATGTAATTGACTAATACATTCAGGATGAGGATACAAGCGACAGCATAAATAAATTCACCTTCCCGACAAGGGTCAATGGTGCGGCCGTGGACTCCCCATTATTCAGGAACGATGACCGGCCGTGACGCAAGCCAAGCCAGTGCCAATGAAAGCAACATTTTCCTACCAAATCTCTTTCTGCGGGTATTGTTACCTAGCTAACGTCAACGTGCCAAGATATAAATATCTGTAGCAGCAGCATACGACATTACCAAACTTATTTTAGTAGAGCGCTGGCGTTATAGCGAACGATAATTAAAACGGGTTCGTATGAATTCCACGAGTTTTTAACGGTTGCCCTCCCCGATAAACTCTAGCTGATTGTGCGCCAGCGCCACCCGAAGCGCGGACCACCCGAGAGTTGCTTCACTGAGCTGTAATTGATGTCGTAAATATTCGTGGCGTAATAGGGATAATTCCTAGCACGCGGCCCTAAGTCGCGATAAGGCCGAAATCTAAGATAGCTTGGCCGAAACTGTTTGTTCGGTTGGCTTAAGATCTCCTGCCACTCTAGCTTGGTGTTGGTAAGTAGATAACAACATGTGGAAATGCAAATTGCAAAATGAACGGTATTATATTTGATATTGTAATTATGAAGATCAATCGCTTCAGCTACGTTACTCTTGTTTGTTAGTGTTATAATATTATGATATAATATCCTTACATTACAAAATATTTCTGGACATTTAGTGGCAAATCCATACGAAGTAGATGACCCAGTTGACACACAAAGAGTGACTCAAAGTAAGTATCATTGTGGAAATATGTTGTACGACTGTGACCAAGTGCAGCAGATCGGCTCACTAATTACATCTACATGTCGTGTGAATTTTGGTCTAGTATTTTATAAGAAAATCATTTTGCTAGCTTCATTCATAACTAAATGTTTAACATACCCACTGATTTTACTGCAGTATACAGCGAAGTTACGAGAGTAAGTCGTCCTCAAGTCATCCTTCTTTGATTGCGAATTTATGAGATTGTTGTCCTAGCTTGATAATCAGTAACTTTTAGCGATTTGTGGTAGACACAATATAATCGTTCATCATAAAACAAAAGATATGTGATGCAACATACTGGTGTAATATTGTCCTCCTACTCACAGCTCGACCTACGTGGAGTCTGATGTTATCGACGCCCAATTCCACATAGGTAGGTAGAACTGGTTAGTTAAGTTGGGTGCGCCAAGTAATTTGCTGAGAGAGCTCGTCCGCGGCGGGGGAGGGGTCGTCCGGGGACAGCGACAAGTTGTCTGGCGGGCCTGGCCGGCGTGGCGCCCCGCAGCCCGCGCCAGCCAGGTTATTACAAGCCTGACGTGCCGCCGCTCCCGCGCTCCTCGCCGCAGTCCGCCCGCTGCGCCTGCGTCGCCGCTTCTCGGAAAACGATACCACCGCACCAATATTTCTGACACACACATACAAAATCAGCGGTTAGACCGCGCTATCTTTGACAGCAGAATTTAATTTACGATGTGCTAACCTAACGATTCTTTAAGTTAATCTCATGTGGCAAGCATGAAATTAACAATTTTGGGTTGCACAGAAATTAGAAGATGCAGAACTTTTGGGTTTGAAATTGTAAGTTATGTCTTCCACAATCGCTAGCTTTCTGTTTGACAATTGACCTGTGATTTTTATTTGTAAAACATGTAAAGGCCCTGTGACTCTTTAATTGTTTTTGTTGTGTTCATATTTGTGTAAAGTACCTAACTGTTCTGGGCTGAGATAGATTTCTCTCACGTAGCGACCGTTTGGCTTGTAGCGCCCTCGCATCCGTGATTGATTGAATCGGATTGATATGTCTACGTATGCAGCGTGTAGGTAGTCAACACAAAGGATATGACTGGTGGCTGTGGTAGTGGTTCATGGATGTATACCACACTACACTCCCACACGCGTATCGACGTTCACGCATAAATAGGTTCGTCTAAGTAGGAGTGGCGCGCCTCGTGTGGTGTGCGTAGATAATTTATCGAGGAGCGGGCAAGCATTGCTCGCCGCGTTCGCGACTTGGCCGGTTGGTAAGCTAGGTCGCACTTTATATGGCGAGTCGTCTAATCCACTGAATAAATTACCATTGGGCTTAGGTTTCTCCTGAATGACTAATGGACGTTTAAGGAATTAGCTCAACTCGCATTCTAAACGCTTTCTAATTTCAATACTTTCGGTATTATAACACTATATTTGGTGTTATTGACGTCATTAGGTGTAGGTGTATGATGCATCCCTTTGAAGTGTGGCTGTTGTGTAGCTGAAGAAGATCAAACATCAAGATACTTTGAACCGCAAACTTACAACAATATATAAGTGATATACAATAAATTAAATAATGAATAATCATAATAGGTGTTCTTTTGGGTAGATCTCCTCGGAATACCTTGCCGGTTAACGAATTTTGAGCTGTAGAACTAACTATAAGCGGTATATTTATCTGTTGGCACGAGATGGCATCGTGCCGGCGCGGGCGCAATGAAAGTGGCGGCGCTTCTTTCTTATTTCATACCACAATGCACAGAGTATGGATGGCGCGTTGGCGCCATTTGCGCTTCAATATGCATAATGTGATTGTGAATTTTAATAGGCTGTTAATGAAAACTATTATGTTATTGTTAATGTTTTAAATTTCATGGTTAAGTTTGTATGTAATATAATAACTGTTATTTATACAAATAAGATCTCTGAGCTCAAATGATGGTAATCTTTAACCGACTTATTATTACGAATAAGAGGTATGTAAGTCTAGAGAGAACTGGCGCTCTATACTCTTTGCCTACCCCGTTAGGGAACCGGTAATCTCGGTGTCCTAAGTTAATAACTGAAAATGAAATAGAGCTAGATTTATAACCTATTTAGTGAACATAAACCGACTGCGCATTATCCTCAACGGATGTTTTTAAACGCACATTTGCTTTATGACCTAAACATACCTACAAAATATTCATAACTTGGAAAGACAGTTTTTACATGCTCTTCGGTTTGGAGTACTCTCAACTTTGAGAACTTCAAAAGATGACCACGTTCCTTTCCTCCAGACTCTTTTGCATTGTGTTTCTGTTTCGTCAACTTTTCTTCACAGATCCTTCACTCATTGTTCATCATTTACTCACATATAAATATAAAATTATATCTTGTGCCGTTTTTATAAAACTTAAATTGCATTCCTTCGAAACTCATGGTCCCTGAAACCCTGGCGTCACTGGGCAAGTTGCAACTTTTCTTCCATTCTCATCTATGCCGGGATAGGGGCATTGGCACAGATTAACTACTATCCGTATCCATAGACTTAGTAAAAATAACTGAACCAAATCCAAAAAGTTAAGTAACACAAGTTTCAATTTATCGCCTGTGCCTAACCTACTATTGTTGAGATTGAGATTACTCTTCATATTTAGAGCTAACATTATAAACATTTAAACTTTACTAGACGCCAGCGAGGTAGACCACGAAGGAGATGGCGACTAGACCTGGACACGACATCCGTGGACTGGCCAACACTGGCATTGGACAGAATCACCTGTAAATCATTTGGGTATGCGTCTTTGCCAAACAGTGCGATGTACAAGGCTATCAATAATAATAATAATATACTTTACTGTCTCCCGGAATTTTGTTACGCAGATAAAGATACCAAGCTTATAGTTTCATAGGTGTCTGTCAGTATAGCATATACGTGATTTAAATACATATGAAATACAAGACACTACAAAATCAATCATTTACACAGATACAACTTACCTACCTACATTTTCTTTAGCTTGTAATTATCATGAGCGCTCTCGATGTGTTTATTATGGGCAGGCACGCATCTAGTGAACCGTTGAAGGTCTAACGCTCGTATTACTTAGTTACTTAGGTATTACAATGACACGGACATACCTACACAAGCATTCAATGGCGACGATCAGTCTAATCAAGTCGGTAGGTGATGTAGTAACTATGAGTTAAATATGTAGGATTGCTTTATCTATATACCTATTACAGAGCTATGTAATTATAAAGCTCTTTCAAGAATGCTTATAAACTGTCGGATTATAATCCGATTATACTTATTTTGAAACCAATAAAGCATGTACCTAACTATCGTAAACGGCACTGGCTGCCTCATTTAACGAAGTTTTAATTGGTATTATCTACTCAATGTATGTCTTTGACACATTTAGGGATTTATCATACCTATTTAGGTGACAGATCCATAGAGATTACTCTATGGTGCTGTCAAACATGGGAAACGTGGAAAAAATCCATGTTCTCAAAATTTGTTAAGTTCTTTATTTTGTAATGAGGGCGTTTCACACATTTATTTTTACGATTGAATGTTATTTTATCATTTTTTTATTTTTTAAACTTATAGAAATTATTATCATCTTTTCGTTCGCAACAAAAGCGTGTTTAATTTTTTATTTACTTTTATTTTCTGTCATTAAAATCCAATACCAACTAATTGTATAATACGTCGATTCAAATTCGCGCTCCTTTCTCATCCTGTTGCATTACTACACAGCTGAACATGTATTCAGGACGCTGGCGTTAATGTGTTTCCTAATTGATAAGTACTTGCCTAAGCAACGGTAAACGCACCTACCTAAATGAGCTGCCTGGCTAATTCGAACATTCTTATTACAATGTATGTAAAAGAGACGTAAATAAGTTTAGGTACAAAATACAAATAATATTTAAACAATTTTTTTAATACAACCTCCTTTCGGCGGACATGTTTGTATATTGACATGAAGGTAAGAACAAGATTAAGTAAAATCACGTAGTTAATTGTGAAAATATATATATGTTTAAAAAAAAGCTTTAATCTTAGTTTAAAATGTTATAATTAAAATTAAGTGTAACTAGGTAATAGTTTTTGGCTTATGTTTGAACTAAGATTGCAAATTAAGTATCTTTATAATTATATCTTTCAATTTCACAAACTAAAGCTTCGCATTAAAAATCAATTAATAAATCAATTAAATAAAAATCACTTATTCTCTCTCTCATTATGTAATACGTAAACTTATAACGATATCTTCAAACTTTGGTTCACGATCAACAAACTTAACCAACAATTTTGGTGTTGCGGTCCGAAAAACAAAACGTTGAAGAAACGAGCAAACGCGTTTATACCACCTACATATTAGGAACCCTGGTAAGACCGCTCGCAACCATCTGGTTCCTTTCTAATATGTACTTACAATATAAGGCATGAGCACCCGTGATACTAACAAGGCGCCATAAGCACGATAAGATATTGTTACGCTGGTCGCCGTAATTAGGTTGAAAGCTGAACTACTTATCTCCACAGGCTAGAAGTAGGACACAACGGAATGTCCTGTAAAATTGTAGCTGCCCGACTGGGCTCTACCTCTGTACCTTACGGAAGATCGTAGCCAACTGGTACTGTTACCGGGTAGTATTTTGTTCTTGAGGTGAGTAATTAGCTGTGCTGACATGAGCGTTTTTTGTTTTATTACACTGGCTATTGTCTCTCATAGCGTGAGTTCCCAGTTTAGCTATTTAGTCCAATAATAACGAGACCGAAAAGCCTTTAGCCAGGGCCAAAACCAGGTTCACTCCACGCAAAATAACACGAAAGAATGGGTAGGTATAAGGGAAATAGGTATTGGTTAAGCTTATCGGTTACGGCAATCGTTTGCTATTAGGCGGTTTCTTTTATTCGCAGTTAGTTGTACAACTGCTCCGAAGAACCAATTGCCTAGGCATGAGAACCGTGGTGGCCGAGTGGTTCGAGTAGTTGCCTGCGACACAAAGATCGCAAGTTCGTATGCTGACTGTACCAATGAGTTTTTCTAAACTTAAGTACCTACAGTGATTGGTCACACCACAAGCTTTACGGTGAAGGAAAACATCGAGAGGAAACCTGCATACTTTTGAGAAGCAATTCAACAACAACAAATTCAAGTGTAGGTAATCAAAGGCCCTGGGGCAAAAAAATTACTAGGCCCCCAACTAAACTATTAAAAATCGTTTGTTCCGTATTCGTCGTCTCCCGAATTCGACGTACTCCAGCTGTGTCGTAATCCAGATTCGTCCGAGGGGCCTCCTAATCTTGAGGCCCCAGGGCACTGCCTCGTGTAGCTCTCCGGTAGCTACGCCACTGCAAACGTTTGAGAAGCAATTGAAAGGCGTACCTATGTAGATATATGTAGTTGTGCTTGAGTAACGGCGATGGACTCGCCATCTATCACGTTGGCACCTAAAATATATTTCTGGCGGAAAGTGGGCGAATGAGTAATACCTATACACCTCTGCCTACCCCTTCGGGGACCCTTGCGGGAAGGTGTGAGGATTTATTATTACTAAAATAATTTTCTCTCACTGCTTCGAAGGCTCGAAAGCAGCAGATGAAAATTTAAATTGCCGCGATCGCGATACATTACGAGATGGAAAGCTCCTCCGCCAGGGCGGTGAGCGTCAAGGTAAACCGGCGCGGGCTGCAAGCGCCGCCACCTAGTCTGATCGGGCACTCCCCCGCCCCCCGCCCCGTGGCCACATTCTGCCTTCGTACGTAACCAGCCTACGCGCATTAGCTACGTTCACAATAGTTAACGCATTATAGTTACCTACATATTTAATAATGCCCTTATTTATAATGATTAATGTAGGTATTCTGTGCTGTACGCAATGGAAGCTGACGTATGTTAACAGTTAGGTAAATACCAAGTTAATGCTGTTAGTCCGCTTTCAAATGTTTAAGGAAAATCTATTAAAAATATTGTACAGCTCGTGACGATACATACATCTCAAGTCAACAATTGTTGCTCATAGTTTTTATACTCATATACTCTCGCTGGAAACTTAAAACCTTGATATTTAATATTTCTGATTACGTGCAAAAGTATAAAAGTCCTCCATGTTGTGAAGAGAACGAAGTCTTTCCTGACGTGCTATTGCCATCAGTATTCGAGAGTCAATAAGAGGCTACATCTGCCTCTTATTCTTATATAATATATCTCCAAAGTTAATAAGATAAATATTTTGTAAAAATCTGTATGATGCATGATGAGTCTATGGAAGATGGCTGTTATAGAGCATGTTAATGGTTTCCAAAAGCCTAGTGCAACCACCAGCTCAAAACTCAAATGATGGGCAATGAGCAACTCGTATAACCAATAATAGGTATATATCCTCACACCTTCTAATTAGGGTCCCCGAAGGGCTACGCAGAGGTGCATAGGTAGTACCACACGCCTACTTTCCGCCAGAGGTATATTAGATGCCAACGTGACAGATGGCGAGTCCATCGCTGTTACTCAAGCGCGACTATGCATACGCCTTTGAATTTCTTCTCAGGCGTATGCAGTTTTCCTCTCGATGTTTTCCTTCACCGTAAAGCTCGTGGTGTAACTAATCACTGTACTTTACTTAAGTTCAGAAAAACTCATTGGTACAGTCGGGATTCGAGCTTGCGATCTTTGTGTCAGGCAACTGCTCTAACTACTCGGCCACCACGGCTTTTAATAAATACATTTCCGATGAATTAAAATTACCATAGAGTTATTAAGATATGGGTTCTTAATTAAAAGGACTTGGTAAGTGTTGTTATCGGCACCTTGCCTTTGGGGTCAGGGATAACAGGCTGAACATTGTACTGTACTCTATAATACATGTTATTATTAGTATAAGAGTTATCGTTTGAATAGCGGATAGGTTCTCTGCATGGCGCGCAATGAGTCACCACAGATCGTGATACAACTCACGTCGTCGTCGCCAGTCGAACTCGACGCTTCTGCGCTGAGTTGTCACGATATACAGTCACTTCACTTGTAGTTTCCGATTATTACACAATTTGTGCAGTAATAGTCAAAGAGCATAGACATATACAAAAGAAGAAAAGTCTAAAGTTATGCATTTGAAATGTGAAGTGGCTCCGCGGAATTATTTCATTTAGCCATTTCTTTACGTCTTTTGAGCCAATATCGGCGATATCAAAGAATAGTATTGACATGTCGTTTCTATTAAAACATAACATAGTATTTACGCGCTAAACCTCTTGTGTTACGACCACTCAAAGGCGACTATGACCGCTTACCATCAGGCAAGCCAAATACATAGGTACATTCGCAATTTTAGTGGTATATTACAATGTGTAGCAGACCAAAACAGAAATATTGTGGAAGACTGTTTACATTGCCTTTAAAATTTGATCATGATGTCTTTGAATTTGTTGTATGTGTATAAAAGTGTTTGCTATAAGTATATTTAATGTATATACTTACATATATACATTTTGTATACCTACCAGATGCTTTGTCAGCTTTCCCATCCAATAGTGAAACTCCTTGAAAATATGTACTTACCTTATTTTGAATGTACTACGTGAAAGAGGTTGATATTTAAGCTAAATCTTTATATCTATATAATATACATACCTAATTACAAATTAGCTTAGAACCTGTTGTCACTCCTTGTAAATGACTCATAATATTACATAGTAGCAAAATGTTAAGTGAAAACAATGATTGCATCATGTTTAAAATTATTGAATAACCTATTTTCCGGGCACACAAATGGAGAACTATGTCGCTAAATCGAACGGGAAAGGTGGGATTAGGGCAATGTAGAAAGTGTCTAGTCGCATCGTATTTCGACAGTGTAGTAGACAAGCCAATAATATTGGGAATAGGTAGAATCGGTGTTCTTCCTATTCTGTGTATTACTAGTAATCTGAATAAGTCATTGAAACAAAAGTTATATTATTCACAACGCAAAAATCAATGTATGATCCGCTCCCGTATCTACAGCAATTCAACGCGTCGAAACCTGTCAATCACATGTACGCAGTACGCACCTACGTGTACACATATTTTTCCAATCATTGGTCAGCCGAATCCCCAGAGCGTTTCCGAAAAATACAATAATAAAGCCAATGGTTTTGCATCATTGAATAAAGCAATCCATTTAAATAACCAGCGCCTTCATAGGCGCCTTAATCAAGTTAGAGCGAGATCGTTCAGGCCATCAAACAAAACAATCATTATGCTTTTTTGTACTCCAAGATATAATTTTATATTTGTCTCCCATAAATGCTTAAGTTTATTTTCTTAGATTCTATTTGCATTATTATACCGGGCAGCTCCACGCCAAGGGCGAATGGCACCACATCCTACTAATATGCACCCACGCAAAAAATAGTGTAACGATTGTAATGAAGTTTAACAAAAATTACAAATATCAATAAAGATAGGTACAGTATTAATAGGTCATAAAGATCAAATGTGAAACCGCGGCACAGGTAGTAAAATACTTTTCCACATCTACCATGGTAGCGCCTATTGCTGCCTGGCGACTAGTAACCGCACCACCAGCTATGCAAAAGCAGGCTGCTGCTGCTGCTGGCACAGCACTAGCTACAGCCCGCAGTGCCATCTGTGAGTAGATGTCAATAACTATGATCTTAAAAGTTAAAGATACACTAGTTTTTGCGTAATAAAACCAGTGGCTGTATTCATTCTCAGTATTTACCAGCCAGGTCTGCAGTTCCGTATTGGGGTATAATAATAGGAGAGGTATGTTACAAGTTTTCAGCTTGCTTCAATCAAATACCTACCCAAAAATTGGTGCCAGCTCTCGGACTAAAAGAGGTAGCAAGTAGTGTTAATTCAACATCCAAAGATTTGATCAGAGAAATGCATTACATAACGCTCGTTGGTAGCTAATTCGATTTATTTCATTTGATTTCCATAAAGGCGTATTGTTAGAAAGATAAGAAAGTCAATCAATAGTTCGAAAATAAATTATTTGCAATATTAAATCATGCATGGTATTGTACACACGTTATGGCTTCTTTTTCCAATTGTGTGTAAGTGCAATTATTTTCCCACCATGTAAGTAATGATGACGTAAGTAGTGAGTGATGTTAACGCAAATTGTATTTTTGGCACAGGTGTAAATGGTTTTGATTACCCTGAAAAACCCAATTTGGAATACAAAAGGAACCCTGCTCCAGATGGACACAGGTAGATATGAGTAATCCTTAAACTAATTATTTATTAAGGGGTAGAAAGACAATAATGGTGATCATTTGCCTTTTTATTACTTACTCTAATACCTAAAGTAATAAAGGACGCCTTTGATGAGTGGTTTGCATAGTCGCATGCAAAATAAATATTGCGTTTTCGAGCCTGGTTCGTATTTAATTGAAGCCTACAGGGCGTCTCAGAAAATAGAACGACCAAAAGGTTATTATTTAAAAAATATAGTTCGATTTTACATAAATTAATTACTGCAGACTATAATGCTTTCTTATTATGTTTTTATACTGTTTTTTTATTATTTTATGTTCTTAGCCTCTTTGTTGAGCTTTATCGTTTATTTGAGTAACTTTCCTGCTTTCTAAGTCAAATTTTACAGCGTAAGTTCACCTTGAAGGTCCATTCTAAATACTAGTGAAAATAATTGTAAATACAGATGATTAGAATACATTTTACCAAATACCAAATTTTACTCAATACAATGTTAGTGTAAATTTATCTCCGCATAGTGTATAATTTACTTTTTGACGTCAAGGTATGATGTACCTATAGATAATTAAGGCTGCATTCGTGTTTATTCCTGGGATATGTTAAGTAGTTCGCGTAACATTTACCTACAGATGCGGAGTGTGCCCTACTTATTTCCAAAAAATCTGCGCTTTCAATTTCCAAACCAATGGTACTTTTATATTTGACAATCATTGCGTGATGGACCTGTACAATTGCTTGGAAGGCACCGGTTGGTATAATCATTTTAGAAGTAGGTAATTAATTCACTAATACACCACAAACGTAAAAAGGAAACCCCTAAATAGAACCTTGCGACCTCTTCGAGTCCGATTGTAAGAGGAAACTGCAGACTACAATTTCTAAGTGGACCAGTATAGCTAAGGCTAAATCTTTTTATTTTTAATTTATATTTAGAAGTTTTGTAATGCAAAAATAGACAAATTTTCACCTAAAACTGGCCTAAAATTTGACCATGAGAAACCATTTTTTCTATATATCGATTCTTTACTGTCATTACTAGAATCTAAAAGAAAGCGCTTTTAATTCGGCACAGACGTAAGTATACCAATATCCTACTAATGCAAACATTTGTGAGGATGTTCGGTCCTTTTTCACGCCAAACGCTACTTAACCGAATTGCATGAAATAAGGCAGAGATAGATTATTAGCTTGATTAACATATAGAATATGTATTATTGGCAATTGAGTACACCTAAAATACGTATAAAGTATATTTTAATGGGTATAATGGTTAAATTTAATAGTGTATTCCAATTCCGTATCCATCTGTGTTATGTTGGTTAAGTCATTCGTATGTATGCTATGATCTTTTCAGAGTTTATCCCCATTAATTACGACAAATGCTTGTACTTCGGCAACTTCGCATACGTCCACGGCTACAAATACGAAGACTTCGACTACGGAGATGACCACGTACACGTGAAGAGCGTTAAGAAAAATCCAGATTTGCTATCCTGGCATCAATAAAAACCACAATAATCAATAATGGTTTATTATTGTAAAAACTCACGAATAGCCGAAGCCGCAGGCTTGATAAGATTGATGTAATATCGCTAGTGTGCATATGGCTTGGATATTTTTAAAGTCTATTTCTGAAATTGGGGCTGTTTTTACACGCACAATATGCGGTTGATTTTTATAAGAAGCCTACATGAAAAACATAGGCTATGTCACTGCCATATGACCAAGTCTCTTGTAGTCAATCTTGTCGAGTTGAACGAGGGGCCTCAACTGATCGGCGAAGGCGCGCATGTCCTCCGCGATCGCGTCTTGACCATGCGGCGCGAGCACCTAAAATGTACATATTTTTTTATTATTAATTAATATAATTAGATACATGATCTTTCAAAAACGTGAACATGTCAGATAAAGTTCTTCGAGAAGGGTGTGAAAAGATTCTTGCAGATCTGTGACAGTCATCGCTTCAAATATCCATGTGACAGTCATTGCTTACCATCAGGTAGGTAGCTCTATTGCTTGCTATAGGGTCTTAAAATACCAAAGCAGTGGTATCAACAAGGTATTTTGATACAGTGAACAGCTGTCATGATAACACAATAATCTGCAAAAAATTGCCGCTGTGATGCACTGGGTGCAGAGTAGTACCAACAGTATTCTGATCACATGAGACAATAGGAAGAGAAAAATACTACGGGTAAGTGTATGCCTACCATACTACATGCATACCAACTAGTACAGTACCTAAGTTCATAATTTCATCATCAGATCAGCTTCCTACAAGTTTCCCCTGGTGCTCTTAACAATATGAAGAGGTTAAACATCAGTACTTACGGATAATTCAACTAAGTAGCTTTGAGATATGGGCTCAGGTGGCATGGAGTTTTGGGATATCTTGAATACTTTTGCTACTGTGATCTTCATACGACCTTTTCGGAACATGTAACCTGGAATATTAGAAAAGTCATACATTTTGATAAATTTGTTAAATAGAATTAATATACTGACAATATGGACAAGGGTGTGTGGGCTATCAAGGCTACTTGAGGCCATAATATTGATTCTCACTTGGTGTATATTTCCATGTTAGTCTTAGATGTCTTATGTATTTAAGTTCATTTCTTATACAAGTATGAATAGCATATTTTTTGCTCAGTTAAAAAATAGGTAAATTTGTGTGGAATTGCTCCATTATTATTATTATGTTATAATTTAAAATTATAAAGACATTTGAATGAATAAAGTTTACGAAAAGAAAGGTAGAACAATCCAACATACATATCATTATACCAAGGAACCTCACAGGGTAGAGTAGAGAGCTAGTTCTTAATAGACAAACAGATCTCTTAATTAAATCATTATTATAATTATATTCAGAATACCATATAAAATGAGAGACCCAGGGACCAGTTATTGAATGTCACACATTAAATACAAAAATTACAGTTACCATCATTACCTTTAACACTATATTCAAATTCTATCCTGCATCCCAATTCATTCAGAAATTCTATCAACATTCCACTGCAAGCTATGTCAAGGCTTGAACGCACTACTGTGGGCCTACTCTTGTCTCCAAGATCTGGCTGGCCTATGTAACGCAGCTGAAAAGGCATGTCGCGAGCATCTAGTGCTTTACGTACTCGCAGCATAAGGGGTGCAGTCTGAAACAGTATATATAACATTTTATCTTGGCATACATGCCTTAACACCTTCCCACAAGCGTTAGGCATTATTTGCAAAACATGTTCAATATACTTTATTGTAAAACTTACACACGAAACACAAAAAGAGTTAGATGTTCAATTTACTAAATAGTATACCATACATACAATTTATAAGATGTTTCTTTCTTACCTGTTGATTGGGATCTCGCAAGCTAAAGCAAACTTCTTGGTCGTCGAAAGTCTCAGGACCAGCGTCGACATTGTCGCAAAGACCACGAAGGCGATGAAGCAGCACTTCCACGGCTGAATCTAGGACGGATCCCTAGAAATAGAAACAGGCTAACAAACATCATAATTACGTACAAATCTGCTTCTCCTCTTCCTCTGCAATATGTACATAGTACAAACCTGAAGCAGATATTCTTGATTAGGTATTATGTTAGCTTTCAAAGCTTGTGATAAACTGTCTGTAGCAGTTATCGGGGCAGCATTTGTAGCTGACATACCGAGTGAAGTAATTTTTGTTCTCGTATAAATAAAATAATAAATATTATCTTCTGGAGACAATTAATTTTTAAACTTAATTTAGTTTACTGATCACTGCAACCAAAGAGTACTATTTAGTATTTAGTAAATAAATACGTAGGTACCTACTTAGCATTCTGACATTTGATTTGACTGTGAACTGCTGTTAGTAAACTGACAGTGACAAGTCGGGATTAAACTCAAATTATTCATAAAATGCTCAACATTAAATAGTAGTCTTTGTGCTCAACGCATGACATCGCCGACATCGGTACACGGAAATGGTTCAAAGTTCAAAGACGTCGTAACTATTTATTTTATCACTATTTATTCGGGCGAAAAAGAAACCGTTTAGAATAATAACATAACATGGGAGAAAACATAAAGCAACTATCAAGGAATAAAGGACACTCGCAAAACAGCAGATATAATATTTCCCTCCATCCACCTACTAATACATTACAGATTACATTAATGGTCAATATCAGTAACAAATAGGTCGTTAAGCATACTCAGTGTGCAATATACTTTATAAATAATCCTTGGGACAATACCACACAAATTGACCTAGTCCCAAATTAAGCTAAGCTTGTGTTATGGTAAATAGATATAAATAATAATTAAATAATATATCCTCACGCCTTCCCACAAGGGTCCCTGAAGGGGTAGGCAGAGGTTTATAGGTAATACCCACACACCCACTTTCCGCCAGAGGTAAATTAGGTGCCAACGTGACAGATGGCGAGTCCATCGCCGTTACTCCAGCACGACTATACATACGCCTTTGAATTTCTTCTCAGGCGTATGCAGGTTTCCTCTCGATGTTTTCCTTCACCGTAAAGCTCGTGGTGTGGCTAATCACTGTACTTAAGTTCAGAAAAACTCATTGGTACAGTCGGGATTCGAACTTGCGACCTTTGCGTCGCAGGCAACTGCTCGAACCACTCGGCCACCACGGCTCATGGTTAATAGACAACGATATATTTAATAATATAGATAGAATATATATACAAATACATAGGACATCCAAGACTAAGGTACAAATATTCGTGTTCATCACACAAATATCTGCCCTCAGTGGGATTCGAACCCACGACCTCAAGGTCTCTTCTCAAGAACCTTCGCAGTCAGGACCATTAGACCAGACTTGAAGGTGAGCTCTAACGACTGCTCAGAAAGACCGCTGCCAAAGAGCTTAATTAAGACAGTTGTGCCGATATGCAAGGTAGGCTCTATACATCTGTAAGCAGTTAAGTCCTAATTACCCCAACCAACAACTCCTATCATAGAGCAGTCAGGACGGAATGCTTAATTGGTTATGCTTATTCCCTACATCGCGTAGGTAACACTTGTTAGTATCAGACACTCAAGGAAATCATTCCATACAACTATCACCGGTTACTTTTATAATCTGTAACTAACAAAACGTCAGTCGGAAATTCTGACAGGGAACAAAATATACTTAGACAAAAATTGTTTGTGTTGTTAAAACACATTGTATTGTACTTGTGATATTTAAGGTTAACACTTAGCTTTTGTTGAAAGCTGAGCAGTGTTCGCTTGTTTGATTGCGTTTTAATTTATAGCTCTGAAAAATGACGGGCCATGTCTCAATAAGACTTGCATCCGAAAGGGTAAATCATTGTGTAGCTTCTAATAATGATTTACCGCGTTTTTATACTCCTGGTGAGATAATAACGGGTATGCAAGATTTTATGCGGTAAGATTTGACTTGTGTGTATAAAAATAACTGGCATATAATTTATTGATATATTTATTAACATGTTCTAATGATAGTGGTCATGGAACATATGCAGAGGATGATTCGCTCAAGTCGTCAGTGGCTGGTGTCATGCAGAAAGTGAACAAGTTGATTTGCATTCGTCCATTGAAGAGTAGATATGTTGGAGAGATAGGCGACGTGGTGGTAGGTAGAGTACTGGAGGTTCAGCAACGTCGATGGAAGGTGGAAACCAATTCAAGACTTGACTCTATCTTGCAACTGTCTTCTGTCAACTTACCGGGAGGAGAACTGGTGAGTAATTGATTGCATTTGTATCCAACCCATGATCTACCTATTAATAACACACCTTTTCATAAGGCTTCCCAAAGGCAAGAATAGGGTAAAATGTTTATACATTATCTTTTTGCTGGAGAAATATTAAGTAGTTACCTCTAGAATATGTGAAATTTCATACAATCTTTGAATTTCTTATGGGTCTAAATCTCAGAAAAACTTAATGGTATAGACCATGAGGATGTGAGTCTGAATTCCAAGTTACTAGAGAAACATCTTTGTCATCACAACTCATTAAACATAGTACAATTGTGACACTAAACTGAGTTTGAGTGCATAGGCTTGCATGATAGCATACAGTTAACTTTCACATATTGTTTTTTCTTCTCCCCAGCATTTAATAATAATAATAATAAATAATAAATACCTGGGACAATTCCACACAAATTTACCTAGTCCCAAATTAAGCAAAGCTTGTGTTATGGTAACTAGTCAACAATATATTTACTTATATAGATAGATATATACTTAAATGCATAGCATTCTCTTCATACATCTTAAAAAATTATGAAGTCTAATATTTGTTTTGCCAGAGAAGGAGATCAGCAGAAGATGAGCAAATGATGAGAAAGCACTTACAGGAAGGTGATCTGATCAGTGCTGAAGTTCAAAATGTAGCATCTGATGGTTCACTTTCACTTCATACCAGGAGTCTGAAATATGGAAAGGTAGCTTTTGGTAGGATAGGATATTTTCATGGGTCTTTTTCAGTAACAATAAAATACCATCCAAAGATTTTTCATATGTATTTAATAATGTAAAGTCACCAATATCATATTACTTAGCCTTTGTGATATTAGAATTCACATCATTCATTATAAGTATAGTATAAAATAAAAAATCTCAAAAGTGCCTTAATATTAAATAATTATTTCAGTTATCTCAAGGAATATTAATAAAAGTCTTTCCATCACTCATTATAAGAAGAAAAAACCACTTCCACAATCTACCATGTGGTGTCTCGGTCATTATTGGGAACAATGGCTACATCTGGATTAGTGTACAAAAACAGGATGTCATGCATGAAAGTAATAAAGATGATATTGGAAACTATGAAATGCAGGTGAGGTTATGCAACTCTTTAGTCTATGATATCTGAAAATGAAACAAATTTATATAAATAGTGTGCATCATAAATTAATGTGTTGAAATGTACTTGTTAAGAATGGTCTATAAGTTTGATACCCGCTGACAGATTTTTGTATTCTTTGGACCCATAATACAAATACAATCTCTTATAGCTTTTAATGTATTGAGTAACGAGCTTTAAATAATCACTCACTAAGTGTTCTGTTCTGTTGACAGCCTGTAAGCTCACTATACAGGGAGACAATGGCACGAGTGAAGAACTGCATAGCTGCACTGGTCGCATCTAAAATGATGCTTGATGATACTAGCATTATGTTTGCGTATGAGGCGAGCTTAAAATACGACAATGTTAAGGATCTGTTGGACCCAGAAGCTATGTTGGATGTTGCATTCCTTACACAGCACAGAATAAATGAAGTGATGGAGATGTAAATATTATGACCTTTTAATTTTAAACATTAACTTTTAATTTAAAGATTTTGTTTTAGAATATCCTGCTACAGATAATCTATTTTTCTTTCATATTTGATTGGAGACCGTAACTCCCTGGTAAAGTAGGTGTTGTGGTGATATCATCACAACTATATTGATATAAATTTATAGTAAAAGTATGTATATTGTAGTCTAAAATGGTATGTTAATATAAATTTAGAAAAGGTATGGTTATTCATAGCCACAATTATAGTGTTTACTTATATGTACGTATAAAAGTTTGTAATTACAACTATTCTTGATGTTTATCATATAAAAAACAAAACTTCATAAAATGTTCAGTCATTCATAAATTCTCATCACAACACAATTTATAGTAATCTGTATAATTACAATGTAGTAGTATCCATATTGATTTCTTCCATAACTATAATCTACACAATATTTGGCATTTTAATTATTATAAATATAATGTAAAAGATCAAAATAATATGTCTATGATCGGACACATTACAAAATATTAAAGTTTAGTAATACATTTATATGATTACATATAAAGTCATATGATATCAACGATAGAATGTTCTAATCTAAAACACGTCACAACTCTGGAATAACTTTGGTATTTGGCATTATTATTCACAACTGCTTATTCCTCTTCCCCAGGATTTTCATGAGATTTTTAGACATGAAGTAAGGTTTTTCTGGAGACCCGTCATTTCTCTCGCAGTCTTCCACTGAAAACATTTATTATTTTGTTTGATAACTGTACACAATGTAATGACAGGGAACAGTCAGCGCCAGCCAAAAAATTGAGTCATTATTTAGTAAGAATCGAACCCGTAACCTCACGGTTCGATTCTTACATAATCAAAATGTTTCAGTCAATGAAACAAAGACTTTATATAATTGACTCAGCTAGACTTAGAAACAGTAATACAAAGTTTGAAAGGAAAAGATAATTACGGAAGCAGAGGAACAAGGTGTCCACAGCCATCGCGTAGACGTTGAAGAATATGGTGCAAATGAGGTAGGTGGCCACGCTGAGGATGACGGCCGGGACGTAGTTGTAGTTGAGCCGCTCGCCCTTGGTCACTTCGTAGACGAAGTTCCACTGCAGTAGGTAGTAAACCGCAAACCCTACGCCGATCGATATCAGCAACTTTGACAGGAAGAATATGAAGTCTGTCACCTGTAAAAACATTAATAGATACTAATCTCATTATTAATTACAAATATATAATATAACTGGCTGTCCCGCTTAGCTTCGCCCGGGTGAAAAAGTAAAAGAGTTGAGTTTCATAAAATCCGTTCTTAGCTGACCTCTACACCGCGTAAGGAATACTCCTAACCAATTTCAAGTCGGCCTTATAGTTCCTGAGATTTCGTGATGTGTGAGTTCAAAAATGGGATATATATATATATATATAGACTAGCTTATGCCCGCGGCTTCGCCCGCGTGGAGTTCGAAAAAGTAGCTTATGTATTTTCCTGCTAGAATCGGTTCAGCCGCTATGCCGTGAAAGAGCATCATACTTTATAATATTAGAACTTTGAATTATAGAGATTAGAAAAAAAAAAAGTTGCCTATGTCCTATTCCGTGATGGCTTAGGTATAAGCCATATAAGATTTCAAATTTCAGCCAAATCGGTTCAGCCGTTTTGCCGTGAAAGAACCGCAAACATCCAAACTTATAAACTTTCACATTTATAATATTAGTAAGATTATGAATATGTAAATGTTGATAAAATTCATTTTGCAAACAAGCTTAAATTTAAATATTTCGTTAATTCTATTAAAGAAATATTTAAATGGAAGCTTGTCGTCAAACTGATCTATAAACTGAATAATGATTTAGATAAAGTGCCTTGTTTACGATACATGGCTTATGATAAGGGATAAGAACTAAACAGCGATTTTTCTAGATACGAGAGAGATTAAAACCATTCAACTTTATTTTTAATAATCTATGCGTTTTTAAGGAAAAAGGTTCGGATATAATACTTATAAAAGTATTCAAGTAGAATCGGAGGGTATACCTTGTCCAAAACAACAACTCTGACGATATTCCTCATGAGCAAGGAGAAGGCATCCCTCGCGCTTTTGCAGAAGTTGCCCCCGTGTACAGCGCACATGATATACGCATTCTTGTTGATAAACTTGAGGAAGTTCTCCAGACACCAGAAGAAGCACTTGCAGCAGCAGAGGACGCAGCGTGTGAATGGATTGTCGAACTTCTTTAGTTTGTGGTCGATGTACTCTAGAATCACTCTTATTACCCGAACTATCGCGATGATCAGTGCTCCAAACGCAACCGTGCCTAAATGGTACCTAAAAAAAACATTTTATGTTATTATTATTAAAAAAGTGCTTTTGAGAATTATGGGCATATCACAACGGGATATTCCATTATAATTTGGTAGATACCCGACTGGAGCAGTACCTACCACTACAGGTATGACTGCTTACAGCCGTTGTGTTTTTCCGGAAATCCACATGAAATGGTCGTGCTACCAGAAGTTTTAAAAGAGTCAGGGCGTAATTTGTAGCTGCCGGACTGGTTCAGGACCTCCACCTTATAGAAGTCCGTAGCAAATAAAAAATGTTTTTTTGATGTTTCCTGCGCGATGAATTAGGGTCGTTATATTGTGTTGTCAGCAGAGGATTAGTCCCATTATGTTGACACAGTTTAGCTCTCTGAATACAGTAGCAACGCGCACGTGATACTTCGGTATCGTGAGCGTAAATAGGCTACGGTAACCGCTTCCCAACAGATGAGCCATATTTTGCCACTCTTGTGGTTTAAAAAAAACTTGGAATCGGTTAGTCCCTTATACTCACCCAACGTACGGTCGACAACGCATGATATCAGGTATTGCTTGCGTCTAGGTTACGGTAATCGCTTAATAGCAGGCAGGTAGTATGTCTGTTTGCCACCTTTTTAGTACAAAAAAATATGTAGAAGTTCACCTACCACATAGTCCTAAAAATCCCAGTTGTCAGAGTGAAGAAGGGTAAGTCTCGCTTATGGAATGTCCAGTACCAGGTAGAGAATGTGCTGGCGAGTATCATGTCTGACACGCCGCTGATGAAGAACATCGTCCAGAAGAAACCAAGCAGATTGACCACTAGAACACAAGGGAATACGTAATGTACCCTTGTACTTAAAAACCTTCCTTGAGAAATTATTATTATTGATAAGACTAGTCACACCACGAGCTTTACGGTGAAGAAAAACATCGAGAGGAAACCTGCATACGTCTGAGAAGCCATTCATGGACTCCCCATCTATCACGTTGGCACCTAATATATCTCTGGCGGAAAGTGGGTGTGTGGGAATAACCTATACACCTCTGCCTACGTGAGGGCGTGAAGATATTATATTATTTTAATTATTGAATTCAAATATGATAATTTTAGAGTTATTTGGGCCAGGAACTCTCGCGGGTTCCCAGAACAACATCAAAGGAAACTTTGATAAGGTGATGAAAATCATAATCTCAGCAATGGTTTCATAGGCATATGGATATGTCACATAGGGGATAAACGTATATTATATTTATATATAATGGATGGTGAGGTCATTTTTAAAACGAGCAATGTACTAGGTACCTAATTATACCTATGCATGATTTTGTACTCACGGTGCAAATAAACAACGCTTTGTGGATTATCCAGGCCGGTGAAGTGACATGTTGCGCTGTCACACGATCTGCCTAAGCTGTTCTTGCAATTAGCACTGAACGTGTAAGGATCACAAGTAACGTAGTCCTGGAATCAAACATAATCATTTCGTAGCACACTTTAAGCATTTAGACAAACCTAGATACAGGATGCCAATAACTACAAATTACTTCATTATCGTGGTGTTCAGAAGGCATTAGTTATCGAGTAATTAATTTTTCTTTTAGTTACCTTTACTTTTTACCGATAAATCAATATTTGCAGTGTAATGGTTTTGAGGTGTCCTAAATCCTATCGCATTTGAAATTATATTTTTGTTAATTTGTCCAGTTATTCGTAACTGTCATTGTACTTAATGCATGTACAAACACATTTAAGTGTGCTGAGACCTTCACCCCTCAGGGACCCTCACAAAGCGGAGGTAGAATCCTTAAAAATTCTCCATCTTATCCAATGATATAGTTGGAACCATTTGCGAAATAAAATCGAATTATTGTAAGTAATAAGCTATCTCTATTGCAAATTCCATGATACTTTTTCATTCAATAGTATAATTACCTCCGTGTAAACGTTGTTGGCACAATGACAGTCGGTATCATTGCTTAGGTTCACAACTTTGAAGACTCGATCTCCGATGGAAAGTAAGAACATGAGGACGACAACTCCAAATGCGATAACGGCACATTGCAGGACCCACGGGAATATAGGAAATAGCACTGTTGATTTTATCGCGGTCACTGCCCTGAAACATAAGAAAACTTTATTATTATTACAACAATGAATAGGTCCAGAATAATATGCTCTGAATTCTCGTTAAGATTGCTACGGAGCTAGATGGCGCTAGCAGTAAGTTATCCGGGATAAAAGTTCCGATACTTTCCTGTAAAGCAAATTTCAGTGAAAAAAATGTCCTAGCTATCTGAATGCTGAAGAAGACTGAATTGAGACATATTCTCATGCTCATGTTCCACAGTGTTATAACAATGCTATGACTATTACACATGACATTAATAAAATTACGTTACGTAATTAATTATTTTCGTAATTTCGCAGTTATTATGTAACTTGAAAGAGTAATTTAAGAAATAATATTTTTAGAGATTAAAAATAAAGATAATCCGTTTTTTTAAGATATTACTTACTCAATTTAGATTTCCTAACATACTTAACATACATCCTCCTACGGGTAAACGACGTAGAAATTGATCGGTATTTCTACCCCATACAACACTAATACATTCTACACTAAACAAGATCATTACAATGTTCTATGTATTTATGTATATATCTATATATATAAGTAAATATATCGTTGTGTAGTTACCATACATAACACAAGCTTTGCTTACTTTGGGACTAGCTCAATTTGTGTGGAATTGTCCCAGGTATTTATTATTATTATTATTAATTCGTGACTCACTTGCTTCCCTCACGGATAAGTGCAATAGCGATTGTGATCCTCGCCCGGAGGAAGATGACCATCAAGAGAAGTACGACGAGGACAATTGCCACTAGTACGAGCAGGATCATCCAGGTTTCCTGCTTAGTGAACCAGGACTCTACGTAGCCTTTGAGGTTGGTCGTGGGGTGCAGCGTCACAGGATTGGCGCGGTAATAAGCGTAGTTCTTGTAACATACATATGTTGCTGAAACACGTATAACAAACAGGCGTATGTTATGTTTGCTCCTTTATATTTCCTCTGACGTCATATTTTAATACTAAAGATAAACAAAAGGGTACTTCAGTCCAAAGCATAATCTATATATATATATATATATAGGAGATCCCGTTTGTGAACTCACTCATCACGAAATCTCACGAACTATAAGGCAGATTGACTTGAAATTTGGTAGCAGTATTCCTTACGCGGCGTAGAGGTCAGCTAAGAACGGATTTTATGAAACTCAACTTTAAAAAAAAAACACGTTTTTCAACTTTGGCCTCCATAGGGGAAGCAACAGTTGAAAAACGTGTTTTTTTTACTGCGGGACAGCTAGTCATTCATATACATACATTGGTTATGTATGTATATGAATTAATATTTAATATAGTAGTATAGTATCAGTAACATACCAATACGCCCCTAAGCGATGTTGTGATAGCCGCTTATAACCGAGTGGGCCGTATTGCTATTTCCAACCTCAGAAGTAAAAAGACGTGATGACCCAGTGGTTCGAGTAGTTGCCTGCGACACAAAGATCGCATGTTCGAATCCCGACTGTACCAGGTCATCTGAACTTAAGTACAGTGATTAGTCACACCACGAGCTTTACGGTGAAAGAAATCGAGACCTGCATACGTCTGAGTTCAATTCTGAGACCAATTCAAAGGCGTATGTATAGTCGTGTTTGAGTAACGGCGATGGACTCGCCATCTGTCACGTTGTCACCAAAAATATACCTCTGGCGGAAAGTGGGTGTGTGGGTACGAGTACTACCAGTAGTATAAACGTGAATGTAGTCAATAATTTTATCTCCAAGTCTACCCCAGACCAGGAAGTGAGTATATCCACACCTTCATATTATGAGAAATGTGTACCTACAGGCGCCAACATTACGTACAGGCACTACTTTTTGTATTTATTTCTTAGACGACGGAGGTCCAACAGTGTGCTGATAAGGAGCCATCCATAAATTATGTCACAGATTTTTTATCCCCTTCGCATTCGTCATATTCTGAGACCCCCATAACGGGTGATATAATTTACGGAAGGCCAATCAAAGAAACTTTAGATAGTGTATTTACTGAAGGCGAGGAGAGCCATGAGGCCCGCCATGGAGAGCCACACGAGCGGGCCCACCAGCCATCGCAGCAGCAGGATGTACACGAAGCACAGTAGCACCACACCACCCAGTGCGCCGGCCATGTACCAGCGCGACTGCACCAGGTCCGACACTATTTGTGATGACAGCTACACCAGACAAAAAAACCTTAACACCCTTGACACTTACTTACTATATACGTACTTACATTAAGGACAGATATCCCAACATAAATAAATAAAAAAAATATGGATACGTTTTTATACTTTACATTATACGTGTCATGAATTAATAATAACATTCATGACATGCATACTAGCCTCAGTCGAGTCTATTTTTTAAGTTAACTTTTTTCAGATCGCAAATTGCAAATTGGAACCCCGACTGTACTAATGGGTTTTTCTGAACTTAGGTAGGTTATGGTTGTGTGATCAGGCACACAACGATCCCTACGGTGGAGGAAAACATCGTGAGGAACCTTCAAACGTTTGAGAAGAAATTCACAGACATATTTATTTATCACGTTGGTACCCAAAATATATTTCCGGCGAAAAGTGGTTGAGTAGGAACATACATTCTGCCAACCCATTCGAGAAGTATTGTGTGAAGGCGTTTTTTAATATATATCAAGCTACAAATTCAAAAGCCTACGATGGATACGGGAGAAAGTTATTAAACTAACATAATTATAAATGTTGAGAATGTATGAAGTTAAAGTGAGATGATTTGAAAATGATTTTCATGCAGTAATTAAGCGGATAATTGTGCTGAATCTACGTGTTATCATCACATAAAGGTTTAGTAGTCGTTGCTGTTTTTTGAGACTTATAGGAATAATTATTAAACTATAGATAGATCGAAGTGTGTAGTCTGCAAAGTCAAGATTGTAGGTTCACATATCAGCGGTCTGTAGAAATAAGTTTTACTTATAAAATAATACTTAATCATTCATTAAATATCTAAAGTGATTTATCAAATCACAAGATGTCCGGTAGTTTATGAAATCTTACGTTAAAACGTATGAACGGCTTAACGGACGAACTAGTGGGAAGGCGTGAAGATTACACTTTAATTGCACTTTTACTATGTATTAATATAGCATTAATAATCATCGAACTTAGGTTTTACTACATCTGTCGACAATTTAAGGTAAGCTGCATCAGCATTTAGCAATATATTTTTTTTACATTACAGACATTTATTTTAGATATTAAAATGCATAAATTAACTAAATAAAGTAATGTTTTTGTTTATGTACATAATGAAATCATTAAACCTTCATGTAAATGTAACTACATATATCCAAATGGAGTGCATGCTTTTACAGATACAAGTCTTGAATGATACTAAATGATCGTGTCGAGTTTGTGTTGTGTGTACTCAATAGCCAGGGCCTCAAATAATTGGCTGTTATCCCTTGGCTGTCATAGGAGGGTGTAATAGGAGGTCGTGTAATGGAAGCATGTGTACTACAAGATGGTTTGTCTACTCGTTTTCTCGTGGTACACATACAGCACCACTGGGTCAGAGTATCAGAGAGGGGCTCTGGCTATTATTAGGCCCGGAGTTTCTACAATATATATGGCTTGCACTGTCGAAAGCATTGCGTGCTAAGGACAGTAACTGCCAAGATGCGGAAGCAAAGAAGGACGCCGGTAAGTACCTCTAGAAATCCCGTAGCACCGGTAAATAGTAGGGGTGCTTTGGAATATACCATAAGCCGACTGCTCTTCCAAGATAGATAGTAAAGTAAATTTATAACTTTTGGCTTGCTCTCAAAAAAATAATGTTAGATGGTGACTGTACCTGGTCGAATCTCACTATTTCGGCCATCTGGCTAACAACCTGCTGCTCGGTGAGGTTGGCCAACTGTTCAGCAAGATCGCGTATCACCGGCATCAGCTCGCCCGTATACGCCAGACACCGGTCCAACACTGCACCGACATCACCAGCCACCATAGTGATACATATTAGTTGTGCATTGTTTGGCATCCATAGTATAGTTGTGTAGGAATCGTTAGTATCAAGGCACAATGTTACAGGCACTACACTAATAGGTACGAGATGTTACAGTACAACGTGAAGATTAACGACGTGCGATATTATAGTATGCCATACAGATAAGTTAGTCGTCAGACAATCCAAGGCTTGTTGCTAGTAAAGCTAGTGTACACGTGCAAGGGTGGCGGCGTGGTGCGAGCCTCGCACGGCTACCTACGACTTGGGTCTCGCGTTCGTTCCCTGAGAAGAAGGTGACTGCGCTGGCAGCGATCCAGCCAATGTACGAGTCAAGAGCCGTGACTCTGTTGAGGAGGGACTGGTGCTGCTCCTTTGTATTGCGCAGGCAACTGGGGCCCTCGCGCTCTAGCCTCGCTGTGCGCTCCTCCGCTGAGCCCTTGCATTGGAAGGCCGATAGGTCACCGATGCACCGGTTCAGCACTGAAGCGTACGTTTTACTGAGCTAGTTAATTTTTATAAGGCTTTCGCCTATACGGGCTCTCAAAAGGAACCATGCCACACAATAAAAAAACAATGACATAAAAGCTACACACTCGATTAATGATACTCCATGGTTATTCGGTCTCACAGTCCACAAACATTCATCGATATATTCTATGGTTTACCTTCTTGGCTGCGCAGTACGTAGCTGGCGCACTTGCGCGCGTCCATGTGGGCTATGGCCTGCGCATACGTCAGGGTGTCCACATTGATGTCGTTCGTGCACACCATACGGGATTTATATTGTTGGAAGTTACCCTCGTTCATTGACATTGAGAATATTACCGTAGTGTCTGGACATTGCTTCACACAAACCTGCAAGATCGACTCAATTTAAGAATAACGTAAATTATACGTCCTCAAGAATTAGTCACAGACGTCGAGCGGGAGCTAAAAATTACCACACCAAAAAAGTTATGGTAATTGTTTTTCAAGTCACTTCATGAAGTAGATAGGTAACTAGGTACAGCTTTTTGAGATTAATTCATCTAGAACATCAGGTATCTACTTGTGAAGACGTTGGAAAAATTTACCAAATTCCTCCATAGTATTCGTACAGTCTGATCCACAAACCATTTCTTCGGCTGACGGAAGTGGGAAGAACACGCAAGGCTACAATTACCGCTTACCCTCAGGGGAGCCGGGCAATATCTGCCTCCTGTAGATAAATTAAACAACTACCTGAGGCGTAGAGCAGCCGATGATGGGTGAGGAAGCTGAGAGGCACTTGGTGATGTCAAAGAATACAAGGTACTTCTTGTCTTCGACACCCGCGTCAAGCCCACAATGACGACCGAGTGAGTCGATCGGCGCCAGTAATTGCTGCACGTCTCCATGCTTTATACCTGCATTGGTATATACAAATGTTACATTTCTTACATTTTGAGTACATGTTAAATTTAAGGTGCTAACGAGATGGATAGCGACTCCATCAGCGTTACTCAAACACCACTATACGTATTTGAATCTCGTCTCACACGTATCACTGTACTTAAGTTCAGAAAAACTCATTGATACAGTCGGGATTCGTAGTTGCCTTGTATGGTAGGCAACTATTCGAATCACTCTGCCACCACAACCAATATATATAGTTTAGGAAAGATTTAACAAGAAGAATCGTTTATATATACCTGAAATACCGACGTGGTATTTATTGTTGCCCTATTTGCTTGACTTATCCTTTCAACTATTAACTGTAAACTAACAATTCCGGGTAACCCGGTGTGATGGGATCCACATCCCAACACACGACTTCCACAGATGTATGAAAAAACTTATTTAGATTTAATTGGAATTCTGTATAATTGCAATTAGTTTTATCAATACACTTCATATATTACTTGATAGGTGTAATAAAGTTTAGTTTTATTTATTTTCTCTGACAAAACATCTTAGCAACTAGCAAGTTACATATTTGTATGATGATAAATAAGTGTAACAACCTTTGAATTTCTTTCCAACGGATTTATGTTATCTTACGATGTTTTTCTTCACTGTAAAGCTCGTGATACGACGAAATACTACATACCGTTCGAATTTGGAGCTGCCCGACTGGGGCAGGACCTCCACCTTATAGAAGTCCGTAGCCAAATAACACAATTATTTGTGTTGTGTTCCTACGCGGTGAATAAGGTTTCCAGTTATGATCTCCTTGGGGAGGGGGGAGGATTGTTATATTGTGTTAGCAGCAGAGGGATTGTCCCATTATGCTGCCAACACAGTATAACTTTCCGAACACAGAGTGGCAACGCGCAAGTGATTCTTCGGTATTGTAAGCGTAATAGGCTGCGGTAACCTTTTTCCATCGGGTGGGCCGTATGCTTGTTTGCCACTCTTGTTTTATAAAAAAAAATACATCATATCCAAAAACTCATTGGTACAAACCACCGGGGTTCGAACTTGCAATCTTTGCGTTGCACGTAACTACAACGAGTATAACCGCTTAGACACTACGGCTGTTATTATTCGTACCTACTATTGTGATCGTAATTCTTGATTTGTGTTGACTATTAATAATTCACTAGTAGGAGAGATAATGTGTTAACAAGAGTTACGTAACTAATTACGTAATATTTAATACTGTTTATTTTCTAAATTATCTCGAAATATATATATATATATATATATATATATATATATATATATACATAATTTGATAAATAGGTAATAGGTCGCGTTGTGTTCTTAATCGACGCGGTTGTTTATTCTTAACGCGACCTTTCATTGACTCTTATCGAGTCATCGAAAAGGTATTGTTAAACCATTTCTACTGTGCAAGTACATAACCATTTATGTATGTATGTATGTATGTATGTATAAAGGTAAGTTGTTATCTCAGGTCATGAGGTTCCATAGTCAAGGTCTAAATAATTTCGTTATCATATCGAAAATCTTTATTCGGTAAAAATCTATGGGCTTTTATAATTACAAATAAATCTTCACGTTTTCTCACAAAGATCCACGGAGGGGTGCGCAGAGGTGTGACAACACCTTTTCGCGGGAGATATATTAAGGGACCAACGTGAATGATGGCCGGTCCATCGTAGTTTCTCAAGCACGATATAACATAAATAGTCTTTGTCTATAGTCATAGTCTATACATAGTCATAGTATTTGAATGTTTGTAGGTTTCCTCTCGTGGCTTTCATTGGCCGTAAAACTCGTGGTGTGATTAATCACTATTCTTTAGACAAAACTCATTGGTACAGCCGGGATTCGAACCAGCGATGTTTGCGTTGCAGGCTATTCCAACCACTCGGTCACAATGGCTCACGGGTTGTTTTTAATTTTAAATAAATTACTGGTATAACAGACATCAAGTGGCAGGTTGTACTTTGACCATCTTGATCTCAATGAATGACTCCAGGTGAAAAATATAATTATTTCCTCCATTGGTAATTATTTAATGATATAAGGGAATAAGGCTATCTTCCTAGGCAAATAAATAAATAATAAATAAATACCTGGGACAATTCCACACAAATTGACCTAGTCCCAAAGTAAGCAAAGCTTGTGTTATGGTAACTAGACAACGATATATTTACTTATATAGATAAATGGTATTAATAAGAAATAAATCCTTCTGATATAAGGGAAAAAAGGTAGGAAATAAGGTATTTCTTACTGTAGTAGCCGACGTAGCCCCATGCTCCGAGGAATACGACGAATGCTATCAGCCACACGATGTCAGTGCACGAACGGTTATGGGTCGGTCCGTTAAACGAAGGATCGTAGTTAATTGGCTCCCCTGTAACAAAATATTGTAGAAAACTTAGTGGCAACTAAACATTATTAATTAATTCCATCATCGCCATAGCTCTTGCAAGTTTTGTCCAACAAAGTTTGCTGTAGTCATGGCCCGTTGTTTCTCACACTCTTGTTTAATTTAACAACACAAATTGAAAATTATATTCGCTTGGAATTATATCCAATAAAAAATATTCTATGACAGGTAAAGACCATAATCAGAATGGCAGATTCTCCTCTCGATTAAAACACGTGCTGCCGAACTAGAGTAATGCGTGGATGCATTACAGAAGACCCCAACAAAGCTTTAAAAATATTTTGGGGTCTTTTTCTGAGAGCTTTCCACAGTCCATTTCATACACAATTTGCAAATCTATTTGCTTGGAATTAGAAACAAACCAAGAATATTCTATGATTCTAAGGTTTTGCAGCGTTTCTTTCTTACTTTAAAAAAGCTTTCAAGCTTTTCCATTAGTGACTACAGAGTGCTTTCCACAATTAGTGACTAGATTGCAATCAAACAACTGCTGATAGAGCTTGCAATGCGTCTGATGCTGCAAGCGTTCTGTAGGCTACAATGACAATTCCCATCAAGTGGGTCATATGCTTGTTTACCTTGAAGTTAAGTTCCTGCGATAAAGAATATTGTCCTTGGTTGATTTTTTGTTGGTTTAACAACGTAGTAGTGAACAACTACAGTTGTCTACAGGCAAATTGACGCAAGTGTTATTATTATGTCATAACCTAACAGGTTATTAGTAAGGAAGCAGAAGCGCGGTAATAACTTACTGGATTCCTTCGGCGGAACACAACAGTCCCCGCAGCAACCCATTTCAATACAAAATTTTCAGCATTATTCTAACTAGAAATGATTCTAGTTTTCCATTTTGTTGTGAACACTGTACGTAATTGATGTTTGATTCACTATCAGATACTGAACGCTACTCACGCCTTATCGTTTAATGTCGATAAAGCAAATAATTTTGTGTTGCACTATGAAATTGGACATGACTAAGAATAGAGCCCACGTGATTTTTGTGTAGTTATTCATGTTTAAGCGGAATTTTTACTAAATAGGTTTGTTTAACCGCGATAGTTTTAAAATACGCATTATGTACATTATTAATACATACGTAATTGGTATCACTGTACAAATATTTAAAGATTCTGAATATATGTTAAGTAACGTAGATTTCCTAATTATACAATGAACGTCAGTTAACGCAGAGTATCTGCTTACTTGAAGATTAGATGATATCACCAAGACTTATATTTGTAGCTCTCGATACATTACACATGAAGTCGTGACGCAATGGTCTAAATGTTCATTAGTTTTATAACGACCTAAAATGTACATGGAATTAATGTACATTATTTCATACCCACCAATTTAATAAATAAAATTGGTGGGTATAAGAATAAATTTAACGTCACTATTATATATATTTACCATTTATCTATACATATCAACAAATCTTTAAACTATTATGTGCAGACATTACTCATTTGTTTTTTGTAGCTTTCTCCGATAAGATTTTATTATTACAATTTCTTAAGTCCGACTACGGAGAAAACAGATGTCGCTAGTAGTTTCTAAGTTTTTTGTAAAATATACAGTTTAATAGCAGTCTTTTTAATATTTAGTAAATTTATAGAGGATATATATATAATTTATCGTCACTAGTTTCAACATTTTACTCCCACCTTTGCTTAGATTTCTTGTACATATGTACCCAAGAACAATCAACACTCCTTTAGTATTTGATGTAATTGGTAGTTTTGAAGTTTGTTCAGTGAAGTTCTAACTATTGTAGTGACTAAGTCGTTAGGTAAATATTTATTTTTGTGCATAGAACAGTGTTTGATTGAACCTATCTAAGATTAAATATCCGCAAATAATAGCGATAAAACGCTCACTCTCACAATACAACACTAATTATCAGATAAAACATCGCTGATATTGTTTACAAAACAACTGACGAACGACAAACACCTGTTTTTCTGTCGTGTAATTTATCTATGTAGCCTAATTTCTAACAAATCAAGCTTTTCAAATAAGATAACACGTTTCAAATATTTAACAGGACGTTATGAAACTTCGTAAGACACGTGTACACTATAGAGTCTTCTCGCATACTGTCTACAATATTTTATTGCTACACCAACATTTACCTTGTGAGAATTTCACAGCGCTGCATAAAGGACCGTTCACATGATTCATAACCACAATGCACTAAATACAATGTTCTGACTAATGCCGGCGCCGAATAATGGAAAATACATGTTTAACAATGACATTTCAGACCATTGCAATGGTTATCTTTATTTTTTTAAATATGTATTCTAATTACGCATTATTATGCAGTAGTTTACCACAGATAATAGAATGTATGCCCTCTTTGTAATTACAAAATGTTACAAACAAGAGATAAGAGATTAGAAATGACTAATCAAACATTAAACCATGAATCATGGTGTCCATTTGTGTTCTTCTAAACTTATTCTGTATGCCGAATGCCGATCCTATCTGAGATGGAAAGGGACAGATATATTATTTAGCTCTGACTGAGTAAGTATTTGCGCCGCGAGATAGTTTTGTCAACTTGTTTTCTCGTTCAAGACATACACTCTACTATATTCGATACAAAATAGCCCTTAATTATATTATAAACATTTTTAAGACAAGTAAAAGATAAAATATGATGGTAAAACAAAGATTACGAAAATCGTCGCCTAAATACAATTCGTGATGTAGACGGCATCTAATGTCAATAGTGAGAATGACGGTAGTTATATTTACGTCTTGTCGGAGGATGGTGATCGAGGACGATGTGTCCGAGCCGCAAATAACACGAATTTACTATTAACATCGTACATCTACCACTGGATGGGCACCTAGATACATTCATGTATAGACTCGATATGATCCTCTTATTGTTTACCCGTTAGCTCGTACCCACGGATTCACTCGCGGAAATATGTCTTTTTCTCATAATGTTCCATGTTTCAAAATACCACCGGACCTTTTTCCTTTCTGTATTCCTTTGTACCACAGACGTATTTATACATCAGGGCCAAAAGGGCGGCGCAAGCCGCACCACCTCGCACACAGGTTTGTTTTGACTTTGTTCCTGAAATTTGTGTCCGACCGAAATTGATTTTTCAAGCGAAACCGAAACCTCATTTAAACATTAAATTGATGAAATTTACTTTTCTTTTATACATTTATTAACATATAAGAAAAAGTGTTATACAGACAGTTATGCAGTGCTAAAAAAAATAAAAACATTACATCATTAACGTACATAACAAATATTTTTTATGACATGAATAAACAAGACTGCGATGGACTCGCCATCTGTCACGTTGGCACCTAATATACCTCTGGCGGAATGTGGGTGTGTGGGTATTACCTATACACCTCTGCCTACCCCTTCGGGGACCCTCGAGAGAAGGCGTGAGGATATATTATTATTATAAATAAGACTTACTCTTGAAGTAAACAGCTATATATATGTATTATATAAATAGCTATAGTTAGGTGCGAAGTTTACCGAACCACGCATGAAAATTCACGAACACTCGAGTTTCGGGGGGGTGGAATGTTTTTACTTGTTGGACGCCAATCAAAAAACATCTACCGTGGTACTGACAGGATTTTATTTTGTAATTACAATACATATTATGTTTTTTTGTAAATTTTTGGGCCGTCAACCTATATGCCCAGGACGCTGGAACTTAAAATACGCCACTGTGCTGTTGCAATGTATTCTTGTCAATAGAGTTTTGAACAACTATTTTTCGGGATGAAATTCGACAACGTCCATGCAATATGATCGATAAAGTAGTTAAGGCGTGAAATAGTAACAAACAGATCAAACTATATTTCGCATTTGTACTATTCGTTAGGATATTGTTTTTGATGTTGACGTCTATTTCGATAAGAAATGGGAATCGTAGCATTTAGGCCCAACCTAATCATATCGCGAGCTCAATGGCTACGCTGCTAATTCAGCTATGACACGGGGGGTGACTAACGAATACTCACATTATCTAATATCATTTGATCAACCGTGAAAGCCTACTTTAGGTATTGATCCAGCAATTTCATTATCGTGGTTATAATCGAGCATTCGTGTTATCTATCGTCCACTACAGATGCAAAGCATTTTATGACTTTGATTTCTGTTTCTATTCAATATGACGCCAGATGACAAGGTGTCAGAATCTAAATAATAGTAGTTCATTGAGTGTTGCGAATTATTTGTACTAGATGTCAACTTCTTGTGATATCTTCTCGACGCCTACCCACACAGGAATGGAAAGATGGCGGCGTAATAAGGTTCCCATTAGACTGATGCTATACGGCTGATGTTCCTCACACCGTTTTTCTTCAGCGTAAGCTGCGTGGCAATAAATCACTCTAGAAACTTATCATATCACATGATTGGTACAGAGACAGCCGGGTCCTGAACCTGTAATCTTAAATGTGTAGGTGGTAACCACCCAGCCATCGTGGCTGCTCCTCTTGTTTGCGCCCATATATATTCACTTAATGAAAATACTACCTACTTAGAAAATAAAAATATATATACAAAAATCTTGTCAAGTAATGCGTAAATCAATAGCATATTATTTTGTATACATACATATTATTATGATCCATTTCAAATATAAAAGTATAAGGAATACTTTTATATGTATTTGAAATGAAGAGTTATTTTTGCCGTTTTACCTCGGTATTGTTCATTCAGGTACATTGTTATGTTACATCTATTTATGTTTATGTATATATTTATATGTATTATCTGTGTGTAATTTTGTATTTACTTATTACTATTGTATTTTATTATTATATATATATATATATATATTTACATATCTATTTATTAGTATATATATATTTATATTCATGCGTGTACATGTATGATATTATATTGAATTATATATATTCAGTCATATTAATATTTCCGTGCCGTAAGCCGTGGTGGCCGTGGCTGGCCAGTTGCCTGCGACACAAAGATCGCAAGTTCGAATCCCGACTGTACCAATGAGTTTTTTTGATCTTAAGTACAGTGATTAGTCACACCATGAGCTTTACGGTGAAGGAAAACATCGAGAGGAAACCTACATACGTCTGAGAAGAAATTTAAAGGCGTATGTTTATTTGTGCTACGTCTGAGAAGAAATTCAAAGGCATGTGTTTAGTTGTGCTTGAGTAATGGCGGTGGACTCGCCATCTGTCACGTTGGCACCTAATATACCTCTGGCGGAAAGTAGGTGTGTGGGTATTACCTATACACCTCTGCCTACCCCTTCGGGGACCCTTGTGGAAGGCGTGAGGATATATTATTTATTGAATTATTATTGATATTTCCCGTTTCTTAACCCCTCTATAGCCTGCCATACCCTTCTCTGCATCACCCAAAGGTTGACTGGTAGAGAATGCCTACGGCATTAAGTCCGCCTATGTAAATAATTTTGCAGGGTTTTTTAAATAAATAAATAAGTATTTATAACCAGGATATAAACATGCGCTTAGCTACTTACTACTTACAGACTTAAATTCGTAGACGTATGTAAAGTAACGACTCTCCAACTGCCACAATGGAACCTAAATATTTATAAGGCGAAAATAGCGACTTATTACACGTCTGTCACCGATTTGGGTAGTCATGAGTATTTATAAATTTGCAATAGTAATACAAACAAGAAAATATTTATTCATCTTTCATCATTTCCTCATCAATGTGATAAATCATTCTGCAGTTACATATGTTGGTAATTATGCAGAATGTATATGTATGCGATATGTAACATATATGTTCCTACATATTATATTTCCAGAACTTAATATCTGTGTCGAATTGATTATAAACGATCTGCAAGTATAAGTTAATAATAAATACCTGGGACAATTCCACACAAATTGACCTAGTCCCAAATTAAGCAAAGCTTGTGTTATGGTAACTAGACAACGATATATTTACTTATATAGATAGATATATACTTAAATACATAGGACATCCAAGACTAAGGTACAAATATTCGTGTTCATCACACAAATATCTGCCCTCAGCGGGATTCGAACCCGCGACCTCAAGTTTCTCAGTCAGGAGCTCTAACCACTAGACCAGATAGTTACCTACATAATAATTGTTGTAGCTGTTACAAAAAGATGCCGGTTTTGTGAAGGTCGGTACCCTCAGCTCGGAAACTGATTGCGAGGCTTGTCGCTCGCTACTGTCGAGCAAGGTCTATTTCATGGAAAAATTAATATGTAATGTTGTGATAAGCCTAAGTGGGTTGACGGGGAAAATCAGCCATTACTGCCATAAATTTATTTCCACACTTTAAAACCTACCATTTTGATAATTAACTACGTACTGGCAGTGTGTTGTGATGTCCTCAAAACGTAAGATATAAATATTTTCAAATGGTTACTTAATCTACGTAGGTATATCTTTGAACCATTAATAATTCTAAAAATTAATCACTTACCATAGTCTTTTCCCATGTTAAAGTCTGTTCCAATCAGAACACGCCAACATTAATTATCCTAATTGCGATAATTGACGTGAAATCCAATTGTATTGCAGGAACTGTCAGTTTAATACCTATTTTTGTAGGTACTTATCGGCTCAGCTGTATTGTGTTAATTTCAATTCACAAAGCAAAAGTACGGAGCGAAAATTACGAGCACTTTAAATTAACCACTGGTCTATTGTGTCACTGTAACTCGAATGAAATTCGAATAAAACTACCCATATGTTTAAATAAGCCTTAGAAGGCAAATGCCACAAAGTAACTTTTCATATTTTTCGTTTGTTTATTAACAAAAGTGAAAGTTTATCGAAGCGTTGAATGTAAGCCGAGCCGTGCGAACGCGCGAGCTGCCGGACTGGTACTCACTGCCTGACTGGCGGGCGGGCACTGCGAAAGCGAAGAGGAGAGGAATACAACACAGCCTAGAATACATACGCGGTGGCGAGCACTACTACTGACTCAACAAGTGAACTAGTACATACAAAGTGGTTACTCTGTGGGGCGATCACTACAAGGTACATATCCACTTGCCCGACCAACTGCATGCACAACGTTGACGTTACACAAAAGATGTTTGACTTCGTCATTACTTGTATGAAGTACATAATATTACTGTACATATCACAAACAAGAAGGAAATAACGTTGTCTAAAGCAACTACTCCGACAGTACGCTCAATTAGGTTATGGGATCAGTGTGAATGATCCCAAGATATATTATGGTTTGTTGACTTTGATCGTATGGAAAATAATGGTTTGGACTTATGTATTCTTATTGACTATATCCAAGCGACTACATAAGCAAGTTGTTAGTCGAGTGGTCAGTGGTCCCGTTGACGAAGCAAAAGGTCGCGGGTTCAACCCCTAGTGAAACCGTAGATTTGTGTAATGAACACGAGAATTACAGATACCCAACCACACACATTCACAACTTTTTTATGTTGGTACGTGTATTGTAGGATATATATTTTTTCTATATCTAGTGTACGTCATGTGTACATGGACATGCATACATTTGCCCGTGTTATATTTGATTTCTTTGGTAATTTTTATTTCTGGCTTTATTTTCCCCGATGAAACATATCTTATATGTTAATCCAACTAATGATCTATCTCTGTGCCAAGTTTCATCTAATTCCGTTCAGTACTTTTTGTGTGAAAGAAGAACAAACATCCTCACTAAATGAGATAATTTAAAATATTATTAGGTAGGATTAGTACGATAGTGTTACGCTGAAATGTTTGTTGATAATAAAGATAATAAGATTGTATAAAAATACCCTATAACTTAAATTACTTGGCTTATCTATTTGAACAAAAATTTACATATTATCATATTATCGTCATTGATAATAAATATTGAATTGGCATTTGATAAGGGTAATTATTATAAACTGTGGGAAAAGGTATTACACCGACAATAAGCCGTGACGTGTTACTTAGTACCTATGCAATAGAAACTCTGATCTTTTCTGTAGAAAAAAAAACAAGCTTGATCTTGTTAAAACTTTTGCTAACATAGTTTGACAAAGCCTATCTTGACATTAATACACATTGTTGTTAATACATATATCATTTTATTAATAAAAAAAATATTAATATATTATAAGTGGCGTGGTGGCCGAGCGGTTCGAGTAGTTGCCTGCGACACTAAGATCGCAAGTTCAAATCCCGTTTGTACCAATGAGTTTTTCTGAACTTAAGTATAGTTATTAATCACACCACGAGCCTGACCCACGACCTGCATACGTTTGAGAAGCAATTCAAAGGCATACGTATAGTCGTGCTTGAGTAACGGCGATGGACTTGCCATCAGTCACGTTATATCTCTGGCGGAAAGTGGGTGGGTGGGTACTACCTATACACCTCTGCCTACACCTTCGGGGACCCTAGTGGGAAGGCGTGAGGATATAAATATATAATATATTATTGGCCCTCCTTCCCACAAGTGTCCCTGAACCGATGGGCAGAGTAACACCTGCTAATCGCCCGATTTGTTATTACAATAATGATATCGGGGTCTTTTCGCGCCTCAGCCACGACATAGGTTTATATGCATTTCTTCTCAGATTTATAACCTGTATATAACTTATGCAGGTTTTCTTGCGATGTTTTCCTTCTTCGTAATACCTACTTGAAGCCCCTTTGGAACCGTAAAGCTCTCTAAAATCATAGATAACTAAATACTTATTACGTTTATAATTAGGTAGCTAGAAGAAGCCGTAGTGTCCTAGTGGTTCGTGTAGTCGCTTGCGTTGCAAAGTTTGCAAGTTCGAACCCGTAAGTAGCAATAAGTTTTTTCAGATCAGTGATTACTCTACGACTATAGGTCGTCTGAAGGTGAAGGAAAACATCGGAAAACCCGCCGTCGTGCTGGAGAAACGGCAATGGATTTGTCACGCTGCCACTTAAACATATACCCGGCGAAGAAAGGGTCTTGTTTCAAATCTGCCTACCCCTACAGGGACCTTAGTGGAAACAATGATAACATATTTTTCGTTTTCATTTGTTGCTATTCAATTTCACATCTATATTGTAAACTCGGAAAGTCCCGCGTACGAAAACAATGTCTGTTTACCGTAATAATCCCACTTCGCAATAACACTATAAATTATCACCACTGATGATACATACATACCTATCAACCTAATATACAATATCATAGTATTTATTAAAGCATGAATTAAAAGTACCTAACTACAAAGCAATTTTAAAGTAGGCATGTTATGTACTTATCTTTTATATATCTAAGTCTTCAATCGTGAGTTATATTTGCTACTATTATGTATTCTGTACTATATATATATATTCTGCGCTTTCGCGCTGAACTAGTTGGCCGCGCTTTTAGGTGGGGACGGGGACGAGACGGCGAGGTGCCTACTGATCGCAACGCACATGAGATTATAAACAGTGATGACTTATCTGAATATATCGCACTTAATAAAAAAGAAAAAAGTTGTGCCACGCACGACATCAGATAGTAAGTGCATAATAGACGTGAATAATAAAAAACAGTACTTTTAGAAGTTTTTATTGCTATAAAAACAAATTGTTTTGATATGCATCACTACACTATATCTTTTTCTGGATTTTCTGAATTCTACCCAGTTTTATATTCCGAACTATCAGTAATGGTTTTCTGTTTTTTAAAATACGTATGCACTTAGGTTATTACATTTATAACATGCCTATTTATCGGCGGACTCATCTTTGAATGAAATCTCATGTGCGCCCATACCACAGAACACATACTCTAAAGTCGTCCGTACTGAGTAATGCTAACTAGTCTGTGCGGCACTCGTTGGCCGCGCGGACTATTGATGACAAGTTAAGTATATTCCATAAAATGCACAATAAATACTTACAAAAACCTATGTTTATGGTACAGCTTATCATGGGGGCGGAAGAAAGAGAAATGCGCAAGTGTGTATGTAACTATGTATGTAGGTACAACGTATCACAATTGTATTTGTTAGTACACATTCAAGATCATATTCCGCATAGCCCTTGTTCGTCATAAAATGTATCCTGCAGTGATAAAAACTTACAGTTACCCTTTATTTAAGGACGCTTTGAGAGATAAATGTAACAAAGGAATTAAAGTGAATATAGCAGGTAAACGGCCAGCCGATCTAGCTGGCGTCGAACAAAGGGCCTCCGCTGCATCTCCGTCTGGCTGTTGACCTTTTGTAAGCCTTCGAACTTCAGTACATACCTACATATGTACGTCTAATCATATTAACATTTCAATAGGATAGGGTATTAACTATTTTCGCGTGGTTTCTGCTCCGACGAAGCATAATGGTATCAAAGTATTTGTTTGGCTTTATTGCATAAGTAATAATGTTAAGTAGACAGTATATAAAATATACAGTATGTAAAAGCTAATACGGATGCTCGACTGTCTGTCTATTACGTTTAAAAACGAATGAGTCTCTAAACGGATTATGTTGAATAAAAGTCAATATTAAAATAAACCAAAATCTTAATTAACAATTCCAACCCATGTTGTACCGCTTCAGGAATTTAAATTCTTTGCAAAAATGGAAAAGTGTAGCGTCAATCTTGAATTTGTCTCCGTATACCAAGGTATTTTTAGTTTACCGAAAATGATACTAATTTAGAAATATCTATATACCTAGTAGGTATCTTACTAATATTAAAAATGTGAAAGTTTGTAAGTTTGGATGTTTGCGGTTCTTTCACGGCAAAACGGCTGAACCGATTATGCTGAAAGTTGAAATCGTGATGGCTTATACCTAGGAATAAAACAGGCTAACAGGCGTTTTTAAATATAAAGTATGATGCTCAACCGATTCTAGCAGGAAAATACATAAGCTACTTTTTCGAACTCCACGCGGGCGAAGCCGCGGGAGTTCGAATAAGCTAGTATATATAAATACTTAATTTAAATTAATAGTTAAGAGGTATAGAAAAAAAATGTTACTGTAATTGTGTAAATAAATCATCATAATTTGAACTAAATGTTTATTTTATTTAGTTTATTTTTTATCTTTTTAGCGTTTTTTTTTTTTATAAGTCGGATTTACTTTTATACGTATTCACAGATTCCTTGTCTACGACTAACGAATTGAGATGGCGCCTTCCGGTCTCGTCACCCTTGCCTCGATTGTAACAAAAGTACGATTTCCTCAGTAGGGGGTATATTATTCTGGCTCACAGCCAGTATTTTTAGGAGTTTTTGTCACAAACATGTTTTCACTTTTACGTTTTATAAATAGTAGGATTTCGAAGCTCGCTCATAATGAAAATAATAACATTAAATTACATAAGTTATTCAGTAGTTTTGGGTTTTCATCATTCTACTGTTGAGTACCTACCTAGTGTAGTCATGTAACGTTTAAGATTTACAAAGAAAAATGTTAACAATATAAATTATCCTTCCCTGTTCCCATCACTAATACTTGTTGAGGTGCGGGCGAGAATTGAACCCGCGAAAATTTGTTTCACTTGTAGTAGGGCTCATTAATATGTATTGTATTGATGAGCCCTACTACATGATACAATATAAGAGGTATGTAAGTCTAGAGAGAACTGGCGCTCTATTCTCTCTGCCTATCTCGTTAGGGACTCGGCGTGATGATATGTATGTATGAATAATAATATAAAAGATTTAATTAAATACATACAAGTAGAGAATAGGGAGAGGTAGAGAAAAAAGTCCACCAATTCTCATGAGAGAATTTGTGCAGTCTTGAGACTTAAATAGCTTTTACGCTTCATGACAACATGGTACTTATCTTATGAAATATATGAGCTGCGCGACTCCGAAAGCTGAGGTGGTATATATATCTTCTTATATATAAAATTCTCGTGTCACAATGTTAGTTACCATCTCCGAAACGGCTTGACCGAATTTTAATGAAATTTTATATACATATTCAGTAAGAATCGGCTACTATCTATTTTTCATACCCTTAAGTGATAAGGGTTGTCCAACTAACTTTTTTTATTAAATTTTTTCACCCGAGTGAAGCTCGTCGGGACAGCTAGTATATATATATATATACACCAATCATAACAAATATCATTTATATCTTATGCTCAATGAGAATATGAACGATATTTTAACCCATGCGTTCGACGGCGCCGTGGCTTAGTTGGTTAAAGCGCCTGTCTAGTAAACAGGAGATCGTGAGTTCGAATCTCGCCGGGGCCTTGATGAAACAATTTTTTTTATTAATTTGTTATTTTTCTATTTAATTGCACTTTTAGCAAAATCGATTTTTTATCAGCGACTCCCGCAAGGAACGTGAGAGCGTCGGCGGACCTAATGTGAGGCAGCTACTCGCCGGTCAGCCTCAGTCCAGCATATTGTATTAGTATGTAGTAAGACTAGTTGTTATATTTGTCATAATGTCGTAATGCATCAGCCCTGTAATTATATTTTAACTTGCCGATGTATCTCGCAGTACAACCAAGCTACTTAGCTCGCGCATCAAAAACGCCCTGAAACAAGATCCTAATAACCCGACATGGGATGCCCGAGCTACGCTGCGGCTCTAGACAAAATCCTTTTCTGATCACGATATCCGTTAAGCGATTGCCATACATATGGTAGCGTTGACGGCTAATAGTTTTTTTTTTATCTAGAAGTGGCTAGTTTCGGCAGGTCCAGAACCCAAGCTATCAGAGACAATACAAAAATGATCTAGTTGTTTGATACAGTCCATTGGGTGTTAGCTTTTGTTTTGGACTTCCCTAAATTGCAGTTTTTAGCAGCGATCTGTAGGTTTCATCACCCAGTAGATCTTCGGATTAATCATTCAAATCACAATGCAACGCGATGGTGTTCGCAGATTTCGAGTACTCTTAACGTTGCCTTGAGGTCTTCTTCTTTTGAAAATTCCTCAAAATATGTATGAACTCCATGAATTCTATATTTAATGGAAGATCCGATTTGGAAGGTTGTCGTGTGGAGCAGATTGACATTATTATTGCAACCGCTATTATTAGTGACGTCAGGGTAATATTGGAAGGTAGTCAAATAAATAAACAAGAATCGGTCATAATAATTTTATTCGCATATAATAATTGATTATGATACATGGAGTGCTACCACCGCGCATCGGTCGACAGACGCAGAGAGCATCTTAACTCCAACAATTACATTTATTATTCATTTATATTGCATCGTACGTTCTGCAACAACCGTCGCTACATATTCACTAATGAGAGGTCTCGAGGCAGCATCGGTCACGACTCACGGACGTGTCGTCCTCGCGGTACTTGGGTCGATCGCAGCGAGGCCGCCGACCGTTCGCGTCTATAATTATATACTTAAATATAACAGTCAAGTAGCCGGACGTCTGTCCGATCGATATATTTACATTCAAACGGATCACCTCTCGTAATCACCGCGGCCACCGGGGCCGGTCGGGAAGCGCCTCGGTCTGTCATTCTAAACAGCTTAAATTCACTTCCATAATTTACGTCTTATTTAATTAAAATACCGAAAACCTAAGGCGACGTCGGTGGCGGGCGCGGGTTCTGTGTGAAGCGCGGCGCTCAGTCGGCCTTGGCCTCGGGCGCCGCGGCGGGCGCGGCCGCCTCGCCCGCCTCGTCCGCGCCGCCTGCCGCCTCGCCGCCCTCGGGCGCGCGCTCGCCGCCGCCGTCTGTCGGGCAAGCTCCGGTTCGGTACGAGGCAGGTGCAGGTGACAGTACAGAGCGGCATGGCAGGGCAGATACTAACTGCGCGGCTGGTGGTAGTACATGTTGGGGCGCGGCGCGTGGTGCGGCGCGGGGCGCGGCGGCGCGGGCGGCGCGCGGTACAGCGGCAGCGCGGCGTGCGGCCGCTGGATGGGCGCCGGGTAGCGCGCCCCCAGCCCGCCGCGCGCCGCGCCGCCGCCCGCCGCGCCGCCGCCGCACCGCAAGTTGTTGCCGCCACTCACCATCTGACACCACAACACACATTCTCCATAAGGAACCAGGCTTATCCATGCCGATAGGTCTTACTATTGAAATTTGGGAAGTAGCACAACAAGGGCAATCAAGTACAAAGTAAATAATTTTAAGAACTGGATTGTTAAATAAAGGCCGCAGCTTTGACTTTGGATTTTCAATGACTAATATACATTACATCCTACATACATTCATAATGTATGTAGGATATGTGCCATCAGTGCATAATAAAGTTGATAGATATATTAAAATGGATATGAGGGTAGTACCTGCTGCTGGTGGTGTTGGTGCGGCGTGTGCGAGGGCGGTGGCGCGTGGTACTTGTGGTGCGGCGGCGAGTGTGGCGGCTTCTGTGGCTTGGGCGCGCCTTTGGGCGTGGGCGAGGCCGCTTCGCACAGCGGCGCGAACCCATTGGCATGTTCGTGCAGCGGGCTCTTGAGCTGCTGCTGCGGGGGCCCGCGCGGCTGCGGTGGAGCATACTGCTGCTGCAGCGGCGCTCTGTACTGTTGCTGTTGCAAATAAACTTGATTACAATCATTGTTACATGTTTATAGCTGGCACCTACGAACACACTGAATGTGAAGGAAACAAAGGAGGTCAGGTCTAGAGATAATTACTGGCGCTCTACTGTTTCTGCCTACTCGCCATTGTGTTAACTATTTTAAGCCATGATTTAATTGGACACTTAATTGTTTTTACTTATCAAGGATTATAGCCGTGGTGTCCGAATGGTTCAAGTAGTTGCTTTCGACACCCAATTCGACAAGTTCGAATCCCAATTGTTTGTGAGACTAAGTCAAGTGTAAGTAGATAAAAGCTTCTACTACTACTACTACTTCTGCTACTAGATAATACCTCACAATGGCACCTAAATATATGTAGGGCGAGAAGGGGGTGTTTTACAGCTCTACCTACTACTTCAGGGACACTTGTGGGATGGAAGGTGTCAATGCCTTGTGGTATGAATTTTTCATAGATGGTGGCGATATCGTCACGAGGTGTACCTGCATCTGCTGCACGGCGGCTGCGACTTGGAGCTGCGATGAGAGGAACTGAGAGCCGAAGGCAGGCGACTGTGCCGGCTGCGTGAACTGCAGCGGGTAGCTGGGGGCGGGCGCGGCCGGCGGCTGGTAGGGCGAGTAGTACGACGACTGCGGCGGCGCGGGCCGCGGCAGCAGGCCCTGCAGCGAGTAGCCCTCGCCCACCGGGCCCGAGTAGCCCAGGTACTGCTGCTGGTACGTGTTCACGCCGCCCACTCCTCCCACTCCGCCGCCTTTGCTGCCTAAACATCAACAGACACACATTATTACTAAGTGACATTCAAATATTAAGAGTTCCTTCATTTTTCGGGTACTAATCATGAAGATATTGCACAGTCCCTAACGGGGAAGGCAGAGAGAAAGGAGTGCCTCATATATCCTCAAGCCTTCCCACAAGGGTCCCGAAGGTGTTTTGTGTATAGGTAAACACAAAAAGGAGTGTCAGTTTTCTCTATACATGTATAGAGAAATACATAGTATAGAGTATGTATTTCTCTATACTATCATACACAACATAAGAATCATGAATCCAAAATACTACAGCTGGCTTTATGGGTTCAATCATATCAAATGAGAAAACTTCCTAAATAATATTAAGATCCAAAAAAGTTCATAGAGCTATATATAGGGTGAGTCAAATTGGCTGACTTTGAGAGGTATCCAAAGTTCAGAGGTATTATTTTTTAATAAATCATATGATTTTGTTTTGGCTTTTATATACACTTAATGTTGTCTTTTATACATTGTTGTGTCACACATTCAATATGGTAATTCAACTTCAATAGTCCTGTTTAGTTAACTTGAATGTGTCAATATAGAATGTATATGCGGAACTACTTACTAAAATAAATAATTATCTGAATCATGCATTATTAATTGTAACTAAATTCACATGAATTGAACCATTTACCTTTTTAACTCTGATTTGTCAGCACATAAGACTTTTAAGAAGATGATACAATGATATTGGTTGTGAATATAACGATCGTGTAAGCATAACTATGTGATTAATATACATACCGATAGCGCCGATTTGTTGATTGGAAGGCTTGACAGTAGCCGACATCAAGGAGTTTGATGTACTTGAGATGAGAACTGTACTGGGACTGTTCCCCAGTTGGCCTGACTGGCCGAATGCCGCGCCACCGCCGGCAGCTGCGGCCTACAAGTGTACGTAAAATTAAAACCATTTCTCTAATACACATACCAAAATGTTAAGGGTAAAGCCAGGTTAAGACAAATTTCTATCCACTTGTAGTAAATTAAATACTTATAGAAATTCTCCAATGTATTTTGTGTAAATTGGTTACCAGCGTCCCGCCTTGGCTTTAAACAGATAGTAGTTGCTCTACTATGCTACATCTACATGTCATTTATGTGGTAGAGTCGCATTAGCTAGTCAATTGACACAAAACCTTAACAAATCACAGATATAATCCATCTTACTCATCACTCTATAGTCTATTGATGAAAAATAATTCAGTTCTTTTTGGGTTTATGAACAGGCAGACACACACATGCGGTGGGGGACTTTATAATACATAGTGTTTTAAGCAAAATGTTTACCATTCGATATTGACTTGGTAGGCTCTGGAACATATCAGGAGGCGGCTGGTAATTGTAAGGTGCCGCTGAGCCAGCGCCGTAAGGTGCTCCAGGGAACCCGCCAAACTGGCCGCGGCTTTGATCAAGGAAGGCTCCGTACAGGCCGCCTTGCTGCTGGAGCTGCTGCGACGAGCCCAATAGCTGCTGCGATGAGTTGAACATGACGGCCGGCGGCGACGGCACCGACAGGCCGCCGTAGCCGCCCTGGTAGCCCACGTGGTTGTAGTGCTGAGGCGGGGGCGACTGCAACTGCTGCGTTGGTTTCACTTTGCAAACATTCGGTGGGGCTCCTGTTTCTGTATTATTCTCTTCAAATCCAGCGAATTGAAGCTCCTCGCTGCCTTCGGCTACAGCAGGCATCTCCCATACCTTTTTAACACTGGCGATTTTCAAATTGAGATCGGCCGCCAAGGGAGATATTGTATTCGAAGTACTCATATGTACACCACGCGGCATGCCTAAGGACTTGGCAGTTTTATCCTCAGTGAGCTGACCGAGATCGGAATCAAAGGCAAAATCAAGTTTCATATCAGACGAGTCTTCAGCTTTCTGTGATGCATCGAAAGACATTTGTAGACCTAAAGAACCATCTGCATCAGGGACAGGTCTATTATTGTCAGCGATAATTTCTTGTATGGACCGTGGACGTGGCCTAACATCGCCATTGAATGTAAGTGGACGTGTTTCCAAGTCTGTAGCTATTTCTTCAGCTTGTGTCTTGGCAATATTACCACTAATTGGATACTTTTGTTGCAAAGCCTCTTCAGGGGTAGCAGTCTTATAATTTGTGTTTTCGAAAATTATTGTTTCTACAGGCGGAGTGGTCCCATCCAATACTCCCGCTTTATCTGTGGCCAAGGCGCAGGTTGAAGGAGGTGGTTTCGCTTCGTTCGGAGTGTCTCCAGGAGTACTACGTTGGCTCGATTGTCCAGATTTAATTTCAACAGATTCCACTGGTTCCTCTGCGTTAGCGCGCAGTGTCTGCGATATAGGTTTATCCCAGGCATTCACCGGTGGGGGTGGCGGCGCTGCCCCAGTGTCTGGACCGAATCCAGTCACCAATCCCATTTGTTGCTTTTGTCTTTGTTTGACAAAACGTGGTGCTAGATTAGCTTGGCGAGGACGCTCATACTGAGGGTTAGATTTAGTGGAGACTGGAGCGGAACCCCGAGCATTATTAGATTTATCGTTTGAGCTCCTAGAAGATGAGCCGTTGCGGCCTCCACCCTGGCTAGAGTGAGATCTAGGCTGCTTTACCTCGTCTTTTATAGGACCCTTTGAGTCTTTAGAGTTTTTCTTATTTCGCACTTCTTGGAATCCATCATCTACAATCTCTTCATCTTTTTTGCCACTGGTTAGTTTTAGGTCAGTCATAGATTCTGCAATATCAGTTGTTTTATCACTTGAAAGATCTTTCTTAGCTGCTTGGGGATTACGTGTCATATTTTGACGGTTACTAGAATTTTGATTTCGCCCTTGTCCTCTCTGTAACTGAACAGGTTGCCGCCCGGCAGCCGAGCGTCGTCTACCAGTACCACCGCCTTCGGAATGTTCAGATGTAGTCTCCCAATTTTCATCCTCACCACTGTGCTGACCACTGGCACCCTTCGGGCGTCGATCCCGGCCCCTACCCGTGGATGAGCCTGTACGCGGCTTTCCCTTGCCCTTGTCATCAGACTGCACACTATCCTTTGTCTCATCATTATCTTTAACAGCCCTATTAGCCTGGCTGAAAGGGCTTTTAGTGTTAGGTGGCCCGTATCCCGTTACTCTTTTGGCCGGTGCGGGTGGGCGGGTTGTGCCTTGGAATCCACCCCTGCCACGCCGTGATGGCTGTCCTCTAGGTGCAAATGGTTCTCTATTTTCCATTCCGTCGGCACTTGGAAGGCCATGGTCTGCGGTAGACCGATTTGTGTCGTCAGGTCTGTCAGTTTTTTTAGGACCACGTGGACTGCGGGGTGCTCTCCGACGTTCTTTACGTTCCATATTTGGAGCTCCGTCGGTAGAGCCGTCGGATTCACTTGCTCTATTATTAGAACGGGAGCTGCGATGTGAACGTCGTCCACGAGATTCTCTCGGCCCCCAACCTCTATTAAAAACAGCATAGCCACCACTGCCATATCCCCTGCCTTTCTTCTCAGATCCAGATCCACTAGACTTTCTTTCAATGGGCTCCTTGCTCGGGATTTTATTGAGTTGCTCATTACTGAAGCGTTCATTTCTTTTGTCCTCGACAGGGCGCTTTTGAAAATCTGTACCACCATGAAGAGATTCAACTGAAATTGTTTCATTTACTTTGCTGCCTGTGATATTTGAGGGATCAGTGCTACATTTAGAGGCTATAGATTCAGATTCAGAGACCTCCTTTTCAGATTTTTGAGATGTAAATATAGGTTTCACAACATTCTGTTGAGGAAGATTTTCTATGAGCGACTGTTTTTGTGTTTGACAAGACAATGATGAGTTTTCATGTTGCGTAATAGGTTTAGGAGGTTGAATAACTGGTTTAGAAATAGGCTGATTGTCAGAAAAGGAAGTTTGAGATTGACTGACAGCAGAAGATTGTAATTGAACGGAACCATAAGAATTAGCTTGAGTCACTGGTGGATTATTGACAATGTTTGGAACATTTGTACCATGGTTGTTGTGGTATTTAATGGGTTGGCTTTGGGATGGAAGTGTAGTTGGCATACTGGTAGGAGTGTTATTTGTATTAGATGGTTGTGGCTGTGATTGTTGTGTATTATTCTTAACATCATCCTTCTCAGTTTCAACTACATTTTTATTTGTTTCAACCTCCTTAGGGGGAAGCACTTTTTCTAAAGAAGTTTTTAAAACAGTGTAGTTAGCTGATTCATCCTGCGCTGCGTCAGCCCATGAAGTTTTACCAAAATCTCGTTCAGAAGATTCTCGCTGCGAGCTTAATGGTGGCGTGTTTCTTCTTTCTGGTGCTTGCACTTGAGATAAAGACTCGGATGAAACGAAAGTTTCAGCAACTCCTATACTTTTTCTTTCAAATACTTCAGTCAGCTTGTCAGCAGCTGTTCTGCTACTTTGTTCTATAGTACTTTCGGTAGACTTTTTGTCGGATTCATTTCTTCTGTCTTTGTAGTCGTAATCTTTATATGAATCTTTAGAATTTGATCTTTCATAGTCTTGCATTTCTGAGCGCCATTGTGGGCCAGACCCATCTTTATCCCTTCGAAAATCATCTTCGCGGTCAGAATAATCTCTGAAACAAAAAATTACAAAGCTCATTGTATGTAAAAATCGTAAGTAGAAAAAATATTACTAAGCTTTATATAGAATGATAGCCTTAATTCAAGGAAAAATATAAATGAATATCTGGTCATTATATACCTTCTTGGACCCATAGGACAATGAGCTGGGACACGTAAATTATTTCGTTTAGTTTAGTAAAGCACGGTCGCGGAGCAGGAAGAATTTCGTACAATGACCTATTATTACCCATCTCTGTCACTCCCGCGTAAATATAATGCGTCTCGCTCGCACAGATGCAAGGTCATTGCATCTGTGCGAGCGAGACGCATTATATTTACGCGGGAGTGACAGAGATGGGTAATAATAGGTCATTGTACGAAATTCTTCCTGCTCCGCGACCGTGCTTTAACATACTTCATTATTTTTTATTTAAATTTGATTACTTAATTAATTCTATTTTGTTTGTCACTAAAATATGTAAGTTCAAGACTTATGTTTATACTAGCTGTCCCGCCCAGCTTCGCTCGGGTGAAAAAGTTAAATTGCCCGTAACACGATCGCAGCGCCACTTATTGGGTCCAATTGTAAATCTAAACCATTCTCGAATCTAGCTTAAGACACACAGAAACACACAGAAAGCTTCGCCCGGGTAAAAAAATAAATTCCTGAAACTCGATCGCAGCGCCACCTATCGGGTCCAATTTAATATAGCCTATGTTACCCGGGGATAATGTAGCTTTCCAAAGGTGAAAGAATTTTTGAAATCGGTCCAGTAGTTTCGGAGCCTATTCATTAGAAACAAACAAACAAACAAACAAATCTTTCCTCTTTATAATATTAGTATAGATAAAAAAATCTAGGATTAATATCTTTTACCTGGAATACGATCGTCGGCCGTTGTGAGGCGCATGACGCGGAGCATTATAAGATGGCGGTTCCTGACGTCTCGGCGCCGGCTTTCCAGTGAAAGCCCAACCTTTATGTTGTTCATCTTGCTGTCTATTTTGCTGCTGTTTCAAAAATCTTGGCGGTATATTGGCTTGGAAGATTTTCGAAAACGCAGGGTTAGATTGATCGCGTTCACGGTCTCGGTCACGTTCACGTTCACGGTCTCGGTCCCGGTCACGATCACGGCCATAGTCACGGTCTCTGTCTCGGAAATCACGATCGCGTTCTCTATCTCTTTCGCGTTCACTCCTTTCTCTATCTATCCTATCACGATCACGTTCTCTGTCTGAACGGTCTCTGTCTCTTTCGAAGCGGTCACGATCATTGCGGTCCCTGTCCCGCACATCCGTTCTCTCCTTGTCACTTTCTGGTCGGTCCCTGTTTTCTATTCGACCTCTGTCTCTATTATCCATTCGGTCACGTTCGCGATCTCTAGCATCCCGATCACGGTCTCTATTGTCAAATCTATTATCGATTCGATCTCTATTGTCCACACGCTCCTTCTCTCTTTCACGGAGATCATTACGGTCCTTATCTCTATTATCGATGCGATCTCTGTCTGTATTTTCAGTGCGATCCCTGTCTCTGCTATCAATCCTTTCCTTTTCCCTAGAGTCTTGCTCCCTTTCCCTGTTCTCAGTACGATCTCTCTCCCTATCTGGTCTATCTCGTTGGTCTTTAGACATTGATTGCACTGGTGCAGACGTATCTCGCATTTGACGTCGATGTTCTTCTTTAATGAATCGAGCCCTAGCGACTGCTTGGTCAACTTCATTTCTTTGTTTCTGTCGCCTCTCTGCCCAGAGCTGGTCTTCATCACCCGGCTCGCGTCCTCTTGGTTCTACTCTTTCATTTTCAATACTGGCCCGGTTACTGTTCTTGCTTCCTTTATTAGGAGCCGACGACTCCCCATCCGAGAAGTCCAACTTTTGGCTGTAACGAAAAATAAAGAAATTAGTAAGGACTGTTTGGGCTTCTTCTCAAACATATCCAGACTTCCTATCCTTTTCCTTCACCATAAAGTTAGTGGTGTGATCAATCACTGTACTTAAGCTTAGGACTCATTGGTAAAGAAGGGTTTGTATCAGTAATCTTCACTAAACTGATGTGCGTTTGTGTGTTCACTCACTCATAGTCAATGTCGTCGTGTTGCGCCCAGCCCGCATCCCGCGACATGTCATCGAGCGAGGAGATCTGCTCGTCGCGCAGGATGGGGCGCGCCGTGAGCACTTCGACGGCGCGCGGCGTGGCGGGCGGCGGCCGCGTGGAGCGCGCGCCCCCGCCGCCGCCGCCGCCCGCACCGCCGCGGCTGTCGCGTAGCGAGCCCAGTGTGCTCAACCCGAACCCGCTGCCACTGCTACCTTTCATCAGCTGGTGTGGACAAATAAAATTACAATGTTTAGCTCAGCATGCAGCTTAGAAAACATAGGGGAATTCATTCAAATTATCATTCAAAATTGTTTTGAACTATATAGCCTACAGAGTTTCTTCTGCTTCTTTCGGGTACATTTTGTCATATCCTCACGCCTCTTCTCACAAGGGTCCCCGAAGGGGTAGGCAGAGGTATAGGTAATACCCACACACCCACTATCCGCCAGAGGTATATTAGGTGCCAACGTGACAGATGGCGAGTCCATCGCCGTTACTCAAGTACGACTATACATATGCCTTTGAATTTCTTCTCAGACGTATGCAGGTTTCCTCTCGATGTTTTCCTTCACTGTACTTAAGTTCAGAAAAACTCATTGGTACAGTCGGGATTCGAACTTGGGATCTTTGTGTCGCTGGCAACTGCTCGAACCACTCTACCACCATGGCTCTTTTTCATTATATGTTTATTGCAATTTGACGGACATATTTTTTATACGTACGAAGGAAGGCAGTATGGCGCGGAAGGCTGGTGTAGGCTGTGCGACAGGTGCGGGGGGAGCGGGATCTGCGCGGGCGCCGGCTGACCCACCGGACGTCCAGCTCCCTTCGGCTAAAATAAATAGAAACATTTTGTTTAATAATGTACATTGCTTATACTTCACAATTATAGTGCTATAAAAGTAGTAATATCATGAAATCCTCACTTTGTGGTCTTAGCTGTAGCTGTGGTGCTGAATGTTCTGCAGAACGATGTGAGGGCTGAGCAGCTGCCTCCAATGAAGGGAACTCGGTGCGGAAATGAGGAGACGACGGTGGCGGTAGGGCCACCCATCCGCCGGGACCAGTACCAGCAACCACACTGCTTGTCGCTGTTGTTGTCTGGATTGACATAATCATTGTCATTAAAATTTCCTCATTAATAAAATGACAAAAAAATAAAATTCCATCTAGCCTGAGGCATAACTCAGCCAATTCAGTAACAGTATACCTGCATGTATTGGATTGACCCTCATTACCTACATTCCTATAGGTAATGAGGGTCCCTGGAAAATGCTAAATGAGCTGCTGAAGAGAGGTATCTACTATCAAATATTGCATTAAATTGGAGTAACCGCAACTAATAGCTGCAATACTATATTCACATCTTCATATGTATTATCTACCAGTCCCAGTCTGAAACTTCCCAAATCTTCTTAATATACAGTCTAAATATTACCAGTTTATTCATAAAAAATTATCAGCATGTTGAAGAAATATAATCAACAAATGAACAGTAAAAGTCAATGACCTCACTGCAGACAATAAACAAACATATGTATAGATACTAAGAATAACATTGTCTGAATTGAGACTGAACAATTGAATATTGCTTGTAGTAAAAATATTACAGTCTAAAGCACGGTCGCGGAACAGAAAGAATTTCGTACGATAACCTATTATTACCCATCTCTGTCACTCCCGCGTAAATATAATGCGTCTCGCTCGCACAGATGCAATGACCGCTGTCGCCAGGGATTGTAAACCGTTTAATTGAGACCGTAAGGTTTGTTCTTGCTTGCGTCTGGTGTTTTGGTCGCAATTAAAAGTATTTGACATGATTCATAATTTTTGAATAACTAACGACATTCCATCTTGGGATGCGTTAGTGCTCGTTCAATTTTGAAACACATTTATCTTAGTTTGTTGTTATTTGTTAGTTTTTGTTGTCTTGTTTTAATTGTTAAGTGGTTTCGTTGATTTGTTAAGTTTAATTTACTGTTTTAAAATGGAACCAGTGCCGTCTACCTCGCGTCCATTCAAGAAGTTTGTTTCTCCGCGGAAGAAAAGAAAAATGTCACACTTTAGTGAATCTGAGAAGGTTATGATTATTAACGTTATTATAAAGGTTATGATTCAGTTTTATATTGAGATATTATTGCAAAATTGTTATAAATAAAAGTAATGGAATGTCTGAAGAGTTTATTGTTTAACAAAATACTTAATAATAATTTATTTAATAAGCTAGTTTTTTTCTATCCTTCAAATATTTCATGCAAACCACACATATAAAAATGTTTGTGACCACTGTCAGTAGGTAAAGAGGTCATTGTACGAAATTCTTCCTGCTCCGCGACCGTACTTTACAAACTGTCAGGTGTGCACTTGAGAACACACTTTACAGAACAGTACACCAACAATCTAATTGCTTCAAAGACCTTCACAAGTAAACTACCTATATATAACTGCTTCCTCTCTCCTACCTTATTCAATGCATAAGTAATAAGTTTTCTATATCATTTACCCAAAATGTCATCAGAATAATATTAATAAATCCATGACTTTCACTTACTATAGTCTGAGAGGTGCATGTTGGTGTAGTAGTTACAGTTGTGGCAACGGCAGTGACTGAGCTGGAACATTCACACAAGAACTCTTAGATTGAGCTTACTGGAACATTCTAAGAGTTTTTTTTTCGCAAATATAAAAAAAAACATAAACATAATGCATAACATACCTAGTATTAGGATCTTGACCTGTTTCAGTTTTCAGAGATGGCAAATTAGCTGGTGGTCGCCTTGCTGAGGGAACTTTCCCAAGACTTTGCATTCCATGTTTGCGGCTTAGTTGAGATTTCACAGAAGACGGTTCCAAATTCTCATTCTAAAATTTACATGTAAAATAAAAAAAACATCCATTAAGGCATAACAAAATTCATATGTAAGCTGTGATGACTATTATAGATTATATTTTAGCATACAAGGGTATTTTATTTTCATCATTAATTAAGCAAATAAATGTAAATAAATGATTTAGCAAAAATCATTAGTTTATATTATTTATACAGGTGGTAAAAACATTTATGGATATATTATTGACATTAATTGATAAAAACTGTTAGCTATAAATGCAAGTGTGTGTTTTAAAGATAACCCTTGATTAATAAGAGCATAGTAACAGGGTGACTCTTGTTAAATAATAATAATAATATATCCATCACGGCTCTAACTGGTTAAATAACCAGCATGAATAATTTTTCTTAAGAATTACATAGCCTTTTTTTAATGCTAATGTTTCACAAATCAAAAGGCACCTAGTTTCCTTGAGCCAACAAGATTGAGGTCAACCTAGTCAGCTGAGACAACTACATTGTACCTATTGTGTGTAGACCTTATTGGTAGTTTGGCACAGTAAGTATTCAATATATACATGAAACTATGACTTAACACACAAAGTACAATCCATCAGTTATCCAGGATAAAATTACTTAGGTATTTAAAAAGCTTGTAATGAAATTAAGTTGAACAATATTTCAGGTGGGCGTTAACAACTTTGACACTGCTGTTTGAATTTTTGAACAGAAGAATGTGTACTCACCCTGTTAGCGCAGTACAAGCTATTGATGTCCAACTTCTGATACTTTTGCTTGCCGGACGTCGGCTTGCTCTGCGCCGTAGTGCCTCCGCCGCCCGGCGTAGAGAGTGCAGACATGCTGCGATGTAAACACCATCAGGAGGTTACCCTCGCGCCGACCACCAACTGCAATCAGCGCGACACTATAAAACACTTTCTTAAACTCGCGTAACTAAGGACAATTTACAGGGAACTATACGGCCAGTAATGTCGTGTGCAGTTGTCCTTCACTAATGTTTCGATCACTTTGTTATAGGTAAGGCTTACAATAAGGAAATAGATAATCTTTTTCACTGCATTTTAATACAACACTTTCACAGCACTGGTAGCACAATGAATTTCGAGCCCTGCCCTCTGAAGTTTATTGACGTGTTACATCCGACGGATGTACATTCGATCGATGACTACTTTAACCCTCGAATCGTTTAATTTGCTTTGATATCCGATGCCCTGTTAGTCAAGTATCTCTATATTAGCACAAATTAACGGTACTAACTATAGAGAACTTAGCTGTTAAAACGGTAAATAAATAAACTAATTTTCGTTTTCCTATGAAACAACAAAATCAAAATAAATGTATACCTTAGTCCGTTACACTTTGTTTAAGGGAGTTAAAATTATCTAAGCTCGATCGCTAAATTCTTAATTAAGATTACTTTGGATTTTAACTATAATCTACCCTACCAAAACTTATATCACTTTAATATAAGATGGCGTCTCCAAAAGACGTTCTCCTTCCTTTTCACAATCAATAGTGTGACGTCACAAAGAGTCTGCAACATAGCTCACTCTGGCGTTGAAAATAGTAACTATATTAAAAACCAAAGATAATATTAAAAGGTAGGTTTGGAATAGATTTGTGGCCAGCATAACATAGCCCTTTAGTCAATCTGATTATTTTCTGCTCACAATATTTTTTTCAATTACTGATTCAGGCAGGCGGTCAGTGTTTTGTTTTCTTTTATAATGATTTGAACCGTGGAATAATGAAGATCAAAGCATAGCTTTTTTAAATAATATTAAGTATATACTGGTACAGATACTGGGGTTTTTGCAAAATTTAGATATTATTTTGATTTTATGTAATAACGTAATATTACAGTGACCATCAGCAAGTGGGCAGCATTACACTTCTTATACAGACCTACCTATTTATTGCAGTTGGGTTACTATTCCACTGTACTGGTACTACCGTGCAATTTATTTGTGCTGAGCCCAGCTAAAAGGTTTGATATGTAGCCTGTTGAATTCAATTTGAAATCCGAGCTAAAAAAAATGAATAATAAAAATGATAATAAAAACTTTTTGATTATAACAGTGAATGCAATAAAGCTATTTGGGCTCGTAGTACCAACATATTATCTATTATTACAATATATTTTCAGGCCTTACTATATCTATTGTTGTGAAATTTTAGAATGAAATATTAGGTAACAAGTCGTTTGTTGTAGAAATAAGTATAAACTGGACTGCTCTAATACCCCGTAGAATATTATGTTTATAATAAAGAAATAAGGATGTTCGAGGATCATGTTATACGAGGTTTTTTTTATTCATACAAACGATAGATTATATTAAAATTAAAATATGTATGGAGATAAGGGAGACAGATATACAATATGTTGGTATCTTCATTAACGCATGCGCTGTTGGGTCTCATCGCAGTATATTGATGAACGAAAAATCAGTAGGCGAGGATCTGCGGAGAAGCTCATAAAACCAGAAGTGTTTGAGAAAACCGGCAGCCATGTCCGGGAATATGGGAATGGAACAATTGATTCCTATAGTAAATAAGCTTCAAGATGCCTTTACTCAACTGGGCGTGCATATGCAGTTGGATCTACCTCAAATTGCTGTAGTGGGCGGGCAGTCAGCAGGAAAAAGTTCGGTACTGGAAAATTTTGTGGGACGGTAAGTTTTTATCTATATTCAAACAGGACATAGCTTAAAACATGACTCGAGTTTTATAATTACCTACATTCAGTTACTGCATATTATCTTAGCAATGGTAGAAGGGATTACATTAATGAAATCAGGGTAACAATGCAGGGCTCATATTTCGGGCCCAAAGAATCCAAAACAGGCTTAGCATCTACTAACACTTTTATCATATATACAGGGTTAAAAGGTCAAAAGCTTAAATTTATTCACAACACAAAATAATAATAAACCTTAAATAAAAAGTCAAATTGTAATAAGTTTGATTTTACTTAAAAAGATTTTTTAATAACTGTAGTTTATTAATTAATCGACATAATAAAATCATTTGTGTTCCAAATTTGTATACTCTTCGTCTTCGATGTACAGTGGCCTACATTTAGTGCGCATGTCAAATAATATTGATTCTTAGCTTCTAACATATAAGATTGGAAGCGCCACAAGAATTTTTAGCATGAAACTCAAGTATTTTTATTATTAAAAGAACATGAATAAGCACTATAAAACACTTTGTACAATTCTAAATAAATAACTTAAAATAGCAAATTGCAAAGTGTTTTTACCTTTTTCTTTAATTTAAAAGCATGATTCCGGCCCATTGCTGGATTATTATTTTTATCATTTTAACCGTACTAGAAATAAAATAATTACCTATACTCCTCTGCCTACCCTTTCGGGGACCTTTGTGGGAAGGCGTGAGGATATATAGAAATAAAATATACTTTCGGTGTAGCGGATTTTAATGTGTTCAATCAGTGTTATTTTATATATAAAATAAGTATGTAGAATAAATAGTATGTAGAATAAATAAATAGTAGTAATAAAGTAAGTAAATAGAATAAATAGAAATTCTGTTGCGCATATACCAGTTATACAATTTGTAGAACGGCATAAGCGAACAATAAAGATTTTAAAATCTGCAAATACTGGCAATATGTATATTTTGGAATCATTCGATTGCCATACTACAAAACCCGAAGACCAAAAAAAAGCTTATGACATTAGACGTTTTCTTTGAGTGACTTGACGTAACACTTTGACATATTGACAGTAACCGAAAGAAACGTAGCTAGGCCAGCCACCCTCCTCCATATTGAAAAATAAATTAGTTTATCGATGATGAATTGATGATGAGCAAGTGTTATTAGTGTTTATTAAGTGTGAAACTTTAATGTATCTCAGAAAAAATGGCAGGGAATTTTGGAATGCAGCAATTGATCCCCATTGTAAACAAATTACAAGATGCATTTGTGCAAATGGGCGTGCACATGTCCCTAGATCTACCCCAAATTGCAGTTGTGGGTGGTCAGTCGGCAGGAAAGAGCTCTGTATTAGAAAACTTTGTCGGCAGGTGAGATTTGAGCGGTTAAATATTTTTGAATAATGGTACTGGCGATGCCAGCGTCTTGAGTTCTATGAACTCATTTTGCGTGAAACTTATTGTTTACTAGATAAGATTGGAATTAATTTCTGCATTAGTACCCACTCAAACTAGGATCAACAAACATCAAATCCGTAGAAAAGTACATTTCCCTTGTATTGTTGTACCACATAGTATGACTTATGTATTTTTTTGTCGATTTAATTCTATTGGAATAAAGAATTTCTTATAACTAATTCAATTCACACAAAGAACTGAAGAACAACATACTTATTATACAGTCATGTTATCATTGAATAGCATGTTTGGGATCTTGACAGCTGCTTTGTCACATATTTAGTTTGTTGTGAAGTATTATTTTATTTGAAGTCAGAAATAACACAGGCGTCAGCTGAGAGCAATGAAAACATAATGAATAAGTTTTCTTTTTATTTGTTTATTATTTTTCACACCTCCTGTCACCTTTGTCAGTAGAGTTGAAATTTGTGATCATAATCATGGCATACATTTAGAATATCAACAGTAAATAAGTTAATCATTAAATGTTTTTCATTCTATGATTATTTAAAACATTAAGTAATGTTAAACATAAATATTTTATTTTATTTTAAATTGAATAACATAAAAGAAAGTATAAAAAAACAAAATCATTTTTTTTTGAGTTCCCTGTGCCAAATTGGCCTAAACATTTATTTAGTACATAACAACTTACATCTACCATAATAGGATTCATACCCTAATGCACTAGTGCAGTTATTATTGGCCCTCCTTGTTGCCATGCCTGCCACATGTTCTTATCTCCAACCTCAGCAAATATTTAGTGGGCATATCTGTATCCTGATTCTTATGCCTATTGTAAAAACTATGTATGAATTTGGGTTAGTTGGTTAAAATATAAAAATGGTACCATCTCCTTTTGTGTATTGAACTTTGTTTCTATAAGAAGATTATTAAGTTGGTACTTACCTTACTTTGAATTGAATTATCAAGTCTATAAGCAATAATCTGTCGTGAACTTATCAGGTGCCTTAGGAAGATATTTAGGCCTTGCATTGTAAGGACGGAATTTAAAACAGACATGTTATTTTTCCTTCTCTTATCTTTATTTTTAGGCTTTTGTTTGAAAATTTAATCTAACAATGCATTAATTCATTCAACATTACATTAACATGATCATGTTGATTGTATCTGTTGTACTTAGTCATGACTATATTAAACCTGATGACCTCAATATGCATCAAGCTGAGCATAAATGGTCTTTGCTTAAAATTTATAGTCACATGCTATGAAGTCATTTCAATGATAGTTATGATGACTTGTCTGGATAATTGATCAAGCAATTTGAGTTAATACAAGATCAAGTTTTTTTTCCTAAGAAGATAGGTATACTTAATTTAAGTCTTATTCATAATTTATTAAATGAAACATACATATATATATATATATACATAACAATTATTACAATGAAGCTGAAGTGCAATGCAAATATGTATATTTTTGACATTTATTGAAAATAGTAATTATTAATTGTAAGTGTAGTAATATGAATGATTTGGCATCTGTGATATTAAGATGCACTGTGTGGGCTCGGTCTGCCATGCACTGTGTATGATAATTGACACCGTGAGTTTCCTACTATTTATGATTATCATGAGGATCCCACCACACATCTTTGAAACGGCTCAAAGTATTCAGTTTACGTAATTACAATGTGTCCCTATGAAATGACAGAGTTTGGAGTCTGAATATATCATCTAAAAGTAGTTGCAACTCAACCTCTATCTTTTCTATCTTTTTCTTATCCTATAAATGAATGTATGTTTTTGTTCTAGGGACTTCTTGCCCAGAGGATCAGGCATAGTGACACGCCGTCCTTTGATTTTGCAGCTTATACATGGAAACGCAGGTATGAGCTAAGCAATTTTGTTTTCACTATTCATATAAGACACACAGGGACCCCTTATTGAACGTCATAATATGTATACAAATTTACATTTTTAACAAGCCTAGTTACCGTTTCTAAGAAGAAACCTATCCTCACCCCTTTCCACAAGGGTCCCCGAAGGGGTAGGCAGAGGTGTATAGGTGGTATCCACACACCAACTTTCCGCCAGAGATATTTTAGTTGCCATCGTGACAGATGCCGAGTACATTACTCAAGCACGACTATACATACGCCTTTGAATTGCTGCTCAGATGTATGCAGGTTTCCTCTCGATGTTTTCCTTTACCGTATTACTTGTAATTGTTGATTGTAATTTGTAATCGTTATATGTAATGAGCCAGAAAGTAAAACCTACCTCATGGTTTTGTACGATATCCTTAAAGGTAAAGCACAAAGATTTTGCATTGACTCTTCAACTCATGTGACTCTATTTGCGAATTTTTCCACATGAGTTTATCGAACCAAAATATATTCATGCTGCATCATTAACCTTCAACCAAATGTTGGATGTTAAAACAACTAATTATCTTACTAATTGTGTGTCATTATAACATGTAACCGTCTGTATATACCATGGTGGAGTAGCGCAATCGATTAATTATATAGTTAAGAGTGCCGCGGCGCGGTCTGTATTGGGGTGGGTGACCGCTGCATCAAACAAGGAATCAATAGCAGTGTCCCGGAGACCACACTTAGGCGTCATTTCCCATTCCCAATTGACCATTTTCAATTCGTATTTGAAAAGAAAAACACACATTTAAAACATATTTCGAGTGAGTCGGGACTTCTCCCCAAGCCTTCCCACAAGGGTCCCCGAAGAGGTAGGCAGAGGTGTATAGGTAATACCCATACGCCCACTTTCCGCCAGAGGTATATTATGTGCCAACGTGACAGATGGCGAGTCCATCGCCGTTACTCAAGCACGACTATACATATGCCTTTGAATTTCTTCTCAGACGTATGCAGGTTTCCTCTCGATGTTTTCCTTCACCGTAAAGCTCGTGGTGTGACTAATCACTGTACTTAAGTTCAGAAAAACTCATTGGTACAGTCGGTTTTCCGAAACAACATTTTGCAATGAAAGGAATTATTAGTCTAGCCTAGTGTAAAGCTCTAGCCGTGTGATCAATAGGCGATATATTACCTTTTACTATTACGTATTTTTCATTTACGAATTCAAGCAACTGAATTTGTGACAATGAACTCTGTAAATTTTTTGTGATATTTTTTCCCGTCGCGTATAGGTCAGTAGCCTTCCGGCTTGTTCGATACTAGCGACTTGTCACGGCTGGGAAGCGCCTATTTAATGTCAGAAAATAGCAGACTGATAATGATAGCAGATGCAGTCTTTCAGGCGTGAATATAAACCGTAACAAGGGATCAAATTTCTCAAAATCATTACCATTTGATTTTGCGATTTTGAAAATAAACGTATAATATTAATTGCAGAATACGCGGAGTTTCTCCACTGCAAGGGAAAGAAATTTGTGGACTTCAATGAAGTACGCAGTGAAATTGAAGGCGAGACGGACCGCATCACTGGGTCCAACAAAGGCATATCACCTGTGCCTATCAACCTACGTGTTTACTCTCCCAATGGTAAGAATATATCATGAATTTCATGCGTTAGAGAGAGAAGTTGGGAGAGAGAGAGAGGTGCGGTCACTGAAGTTACGACACTAATACTCATGTATGAAGTGTATATAATTACCTGAAAGATTTATTTCGTAGACATTGCCCGGTTAAGTAGCAAAAGTTCCCGGAACTAACGCTACGAGAGACAACACAAAAAAAAAAAAATTCGTAGCTCAGGCCGCATGCTGGGTTGCTACCTAATTAGAATTAAAATTCAGTATTACCTAATTAGAATAAAAAAAAATTCTGGATTAAGTTAGCGCGGGCCCCAAGTCAATTCCATCACCCCTTGATGGATCCTTGGATTGTTTCAAGTTTGGCATTAAATGTACCAAAAACCTTCTGTTATTCTTCCTTCGTGGCTTATCCGCTTGCTTAAAAATACAATACTGTTTTAATCATTATTATAAAGGCGAAAGTGAGTTTGTTTGGTACGCCTTAACGTCTTAACTTTTCAACCGATCATCGAGGAATCTGTTTACATGTCAGAGATACTTAAAACCACGGAGACTACCTTTAGTTTCTATTGCTTTAGCTACGGGTAAGATCGTGTGTTGAAGCTAGCATCAGTGAATGTTGCAAAACCATTATTTGTGGAGTACTGGAAACCTTACCGTAGGAACAAAACACTACCCGGGAGCAATGCCATATGTGTGCGATCTTCTGTGTATGATATCGTAGTAAATGTGTATATGTATAGATGAACGAATAGGTAACTTGAATATTAATATACCAACAGTAACATTACCATTTACTGGGCAAGGAATATATGTAATGTCTTGCAAGTAGATGCAAATGTCGTTAACGTTTTAAATACCATACGCTATCTTATCGTGTTATTAATAATGTGTTGTTAATCAAATCATTAAAGAGTATGAATACTCCAGACGAGTATATTATTGCTGAGAAGTCAAGTCGTAGGTAGCCAGACCAATAAGTGCCATTAAATAGTTACAATCTTATAGAGTTTTCAGTTATTAAACCTACTGAGTGCAATAATTCCGTTTGTTTGTCGGTGATATATTTAGGTGCAAACGTTTATAGATGGCGAGTGATAGATGAACGTGTGCAAATTTTTTCACGATGTTTTCCTTCACCGTAAAACTCACGTGATATTTCATAGTACTTCAGTTCAGTATAACCTCATTGGTATAGACCGCTGGGGTAAGAACCTGCGATCTTTATATTGCATGCGAATTACTTCACTTCAGTTGTCTCTAATACCGAGTCACTAAAGTTCTCTCTACCTAGACTTACATACTTCTTTAGCTATTAATTACAAGTTTGATCCCGGATGGGGCTGTTTCATGCAAAGTTTATTTTCGCAAATTCTTGAGAACTATATATATATATATATAAAACCCATCTATATTATACAACCCAGTATTACAATATGTAAAGTTTTTTATGAATTGAATATTTAAATAGCTGATGATGAATAGGAATTTAAATAACAAATGTCTCTGATGACATAAGTAAATTGGTAAGAAGAAAACGCGTAAAGCATGATTATGATCAGTTCAACGCCCGTTTTACACGTCATTGATTACTTAGCATTACAAGTTAGTGTCGGTACATATAGTAAGACTATATATATTATAGATAGACGTGAAAGCATAGTCCAATATATTCGGAGTAGGGCGATTGGGTAATGAAGTAGACGATTACTAATCATAGACCAACAACCTCCCACCTTTGCCAGGTCATTTATGGTCTTAAAGCATTTTCCAAGCGTCCTAAGGATGCGATAGTTCGCCTTTAAAGATAGTCGATTCATTTAGTCAAGGCATCGTCAATGGAATCAGCACTTGTGGTGGACGGTAGACCTCACACGTCGCCCTCCCGGGTGTTCCAATAACAACCAACGGCAACCAAGGTTGCATAAGGAGGAAATTTTACTTATCAGGGAGTATCCAAACATCGTCCTAGAACGGATCGACCTCGCCTTGGGGCGCTTCTCGATCAATAATAAAAAACAAAACGTGTTCGGCCTTGTGTGTGGATAACGAATGAATAATTAGTTGCGAATTGCACACACACAGTCATAATCTGAGTTGTGTGTAATTTACTATGTTTCCAAATATTAACCAACGTACCTCTGAATTAATCAATCAATTGGGTCTATAAGATATGTGAGCAGGAGTCGCGCGAGTCTGACCTATATATCAAACGTCCGTTCAAGGCTTACTAACAGTTGCCCGTAATGTTTATTATTACAACACTACGAACCCGATTTCTTTTGTTTATGTAAAAATTGAATTCATAATTCATGCGGTGGCGGATGTTTTCATCTGTGAGGCTAATCTAGACTTATGTAGAAGGTAATCCCAAAAAGAACTTTTCTGATAGTAATCAGACTTTACCAACATGCAGTTGGTTCTTTAGAGTGACCTTAGGCCTTTATGGCGGGTAAATTAAATTGCATTTCGAGGACACATATTTCGCAAAGTAAGTCGTAAATGTTATTTTTTTTTATTTACGGACCCACCCAAAGCCAATTACCTAATTCGCTTTGGCACACTAAGCACACTTTTTACTACATTTACTACATACTCTATATAGTATATACCGTATCTTTTCAGGTTTAAATGTTCTCTTCTTGCGTTTATATAAAGTTTCACTTTTGCCTACCTCTTCGAGAGTCCTTATAGCGTAAATTATATATATATATATATATATAATTATAAATATATATATATATATATATAAATATATATATAATTTATAGCGAAAGAGGTATGTATGTAAGTCTAGAGAGCCTCTCGGCCTATCCCATTATGGACTCTGCGTGATTATATATATATGTTTTAAATATGGTTTGTGGGCTGTTAATTCCTGCAAGCGGTTATCTCACATCGTTTGTGCTAACAGAGATATAATATGACGTCATAAATCTTACCTTATCATTGCTTACCTTTGTGTGTTGCATTGATTCACGCATCCATGAGTGAAGTATGAAATACTCTCGCAGGAATAGATAATTTTAATTATATATAAGTGTATTCAATTATTATCGCTGGGTTTAATGGGGTCATGATATGGAGTTATGATTGTTTGACTGGCAATTGAATGTGCTGCCGAATAATAAGCAATGCAATGTTGCTTTTAATTGGATTGACTAGATAACAATGTCCTTGTGTTTTCTGTGGGTATAAACACTGCCGTGTTACTCATCCTCTTACTCATTGCTGTCTGATCCATATTTGATTGAAATGTTTATACTGACGTAAATGTTCGACATGGTTGTAAGGCGCTTGTTCCGTAATGCGAATGAATTGGTTTGCGCACACGCAAGTATAACTAAGTATTCTTGGGACCTCGTCACGACACGCTGACATGTTACTGTTCAGATTTTATTCACTTAATTCTGAGCTACGTTTACAGAATGTCATAGTCATAGTCATAGTCATTAATAATAGTACCGTGGGATAATAACACAAATTGACCTCCCTACACTAAGGAAGCATGTACTATGGGAACTAGACAACAACTAAATAACGATACCTTAAATTCATAACATGAAATCCAAGACCACAATGTATACAGCTATTACAATAATGAACTTACTCACATAAGGTACCAATAGTACAGTCGTGTTAGTACGGTAGTGTTCTTCATACAAAAAATTGCCTTCACAGAGAATCATTCTGACAAGTTTCGCAGCCGGAAGCTCTGACTCAGACAAGACGGACTTCATTGAAATGATAATGGATCGACACGAGAGTAACCAATGTCATTCCTTACTTTGTTAGTAGGCCGATGTAAAATTTTCTTCTAGTCTTGAACTTAACGCTGATCGACCTGCCGGGTCTGACGAAGGTGCCCATCGGCGACCAGCCGGTGGACATCGAGCAGCAGATCAAAGCCATGATCTTCCAGTTCATCAGGCGCGAATCCTGCCTTATCCTCGCCGTCACACCCGCCAACACCGACTTGGCCAACAGCGATGCCCTCAAGCTGGCTAAAGAAGTTGACCCACAAGGTATAACTCATAATGTAAAATTAAGTTTGTCCCCAGAGTATAGCAAAAGGAGTTCTTCGAAAGTACAATGTGTGGAATAATACCTGCAACAAGCCGGTGGTACCACTGGTATTGCATGCTTGCATGAGCGGCGTTAACCTCTTACTACCAAGTCGACTTGCGAGCTGCTTGTTTGACACCTGGAGTATAAATATAATTAAATTAGGTTAAATTATGCTCTGGGAAAACATAAAACGTATTCAAATTCGAAAGGAGTTCTAAAAAGAAGAATTGTCCTGTCAAGAAACAGTTGTGTTAAACTCTGTGTGTGTTTCCACGGTAAAGGCCCAACTATTCATGGAAGCATTCCACTTTTTAAATATAATATTTATATACTATTTTATAATATACGTCGCTTTTTGAATACGTAACGTGTCAACGAACATAAGAAATTACTCTTAATACACCTCTGATATGGTATCTATATAGGGTATTCTGTAAAATTTTCAGGTCTTCGTACCATCGGTGTGATCACAAAGCTTGACTTGATGGACGAGGGCACGGACGCTCGAGATGTGTTAGAGAACAAGCTGCTACCATTACGCCGCGGGTACATTGGGGTCGTCAACCGCTCGCAGAAGGACATTGACGGACGTAAGGATATATCCGCTGCGCTCGCCGCTGAGAGGAAGTTTTTCCTAAGGTACATACTTGATTTATTTCCTGTTATATAACATATCCTATGTGTTAAATCCAGCCAATGATCTCTGTACCAAATTTAATTCACTTCCATTTAGCCGTTCCCGCGTGATTGATGCACAAACACTTAAAATATTATTATGAGAAGTCAGTTTATCGGTTATCAGAGGGTAAGTAGATATTATGTTGAACACGAAGGAACAAGTGAATGCTAATTTCAATGGTTAACTATGCGTGACCGTGGCGCGATGGCTCCGTCGTAATGTAGCAACCCGAAGTATCCCAGTTCGAATCCAAGCGAAGTATGATGTTGTTTTGTATTTTTTAAGTTTATTTTATTGTGGTAGGAGGACACGACGGTAGTCGACAGAAGCTATTAAGAAATCTTGTGAGCAACACATGTTTTAACTTTGTTCCCGTAATATTTATATTTTGCTCGTTCAAGTAACGAATTTTGTGTTTGTGATTGTGCAATAAGGGGTGAGTTGCATGTTTTACATATGAACTAGTTTCTGCTGCTTATGTATAGTCGAGGGATAAACTTATGTACCTCGTGTTCCTCATTGTTGTAGCCTACCGGAATGCCCTTTTGGATTTGACTGTAAGACGAATTGTAAGAAGTTGATAACTTTCCTTGAAACGAAGGATCTAGCCGTGGCTTGGTTTTGGCAGAGTTCCACGAGTCAAACAAAACTCTCCTGGCGCCCACACCTACTTATTATAAGTTAGATTAAGTATACAGATAATTTCAGTTAATATAGTTTGTTATGATATTTCTTGTTGAATTTCAATTATATCAAAAGAACCCGTAACAAATGGCGCCCAACGTTAAATTTTAAGGGTTCATCATAAAAATTATAATAATTTTGTTACTAGAACCAATACTAGATACCTCGTACTTTTTCTTAAGTACCCTCTTTTTGATTAATATTTTGAACGGGATCTGTGTACTCTTAGTAAATATAGTGACTAACATACTACTTATGAATTAATGTTAAACGTATGTTAATATGCATTAACTTTGTACACTATACTTTGATTTAGAAAACCATTTGCACTGATACATTTCCGATATACTAAATTTGATTGTAAGCTTAGAAAGTCGAAATGGATCCACAGTTTCTTTTAAAAGATGAAGTTGAATTTGAACTTGCGTGTCGCGGGTATGTACAACCGGGGGCCTTAGTATCCGCACTAAAGCGTTTACTCAAGAAAATGTTACATGTTGAAAATTTACAACAAGTATCTTATGAAATTCGAGCTCCACAGTCATGCATCGCTAGTCCAACGAAAGAGTTAAATATCTGCTCAGATAAATTAAATACGATTCAATGTTATATTTCCGAGTTAAATGAAAAACCCGATAGACAGCTTCACAAACGTTTAATTTCCCGGCTATGCCACATAGTGAATCGGTTGAAGCTTGTTATTGCCATTGATGAATTAGATAAAGAAAAAAAGGTAGTTCTCTTGGATAAAGCGTCATTACTGATAAATGATTTAGAAAACAAGAATGACATAGAAGATGCGGACGAAATAACTCCAGAAATGAAGGAAATTTTGCAAAATTCTTTGAGAGAGGATGGCAATACAATCTTGGATCATATTGAAGATAATGCCTTTGCTACTTCGATGAGCGCGTCTACTTCAAAACAAATAAAAAGTAGTACTAGCGAAACCGATATTCCTCCTCAAAACTCATATAAGAAAAGAATTAGTTTTGTTCAAGAAGAAATAGACTTACCTACTTCTCACCGAGAAAAGGCATTAGAGGCGAAATTTTTCAATTCCACATCTTTTGATGACACCCAATCAGAGCGAAAACATAAATTAGTACCAATTAGTCAATGGGGTGTTCAATTCGCAGGTGATAACAGATTTAGTGTTAATGCGTTCATTGAGCGAGTTGAGGAGCTTAAAGATGCTAGAAATGCAACATATGAGGATTTATGGAGACATGCCATAGACTTCTTTAAAGGTGATGCTTTAATTTGGTTCCGTGCTAATAGAGAATATGTAGACACTTGGCAGGAATTAGTTATCTTATTGAAGCGTACTTTCCAATCTCCTTATTATCAAGAAGAATTATTAGCTGAAGCCAAGTCAAGATCTCAGGGTAAGCAAGAGTCAGTACTAATTTTTATTTCAGTAATGCAGAATTTGTTTAATCGGCTCCCAAACAAAATATCAGAGAATGACAAAATCCTAATTATTTTGAAGAACTTACAACCATATTACCAAAGAGCAGTATGTAGGGACACTTTTTTCTCAATAGGAGATTTGGTCAATGTTTTAAGGATTATTGAAAGAACTAAAATCAGCTGTGATAATTTCCAAGAACCTAGAACTATTGTCAACTCCTTGGAACCTGATTTAGCATATAAATTGAATCCTACATCCAACGAAAGTAACGACATTTATGAAATAAGAAACTTGAATTCTACTCGTAGTACCAACATTCAAATGAAATGTTGGAATTGTCGCAAAATTTGTCATCTATTCAGATCATGCTCCATGCCAAAACAACGTTTATTCTGTTATAAATGCGGTCGGTTTGGAGTCACATCAAAAGATTGCCCCTGTAAGGAAAACGCGTTAGGGGAAATTCAAAAACCTGCAAAATGAACTTTCCCCTAAGAACAACTGATACAGAATGGCAGGATTGGTTAAAATATGTGCGCTCCTTTATGCATAATGAGATAGCATCGCCATTGACTTTTAAAAAAGAATTTGATAACAGACCGTACATTCACATAAATATCTTAAATCACCCATATAGTGGACTTTTAGATTCTGGAGCGACACGTTCGGTAGTAAATACAGAATTTTCCAAAACATTGAAACAAATAGGGGTAAAAAACCAAAAACTAAAGTGGATACATTTATCTACTGCTGACGGAACCAAACATTGTATTAAGGAAATATTTGACGTTCCGGTTCAGTTTAATAATCAATTTCACATAATATCTATGTTAGTAATGCCCAACTTATCTCAATCGCTAATTTTAGGTAAAGATTTCTTTGATCAATTTGGTATTTCATTTAAATTTAATGATTCATTACAAAGCACTCCCGTTATCAACATGATTTCTGACCAAACTACAGCAATAATTGGTAAAGAAAATCTTAGTGTAGATCAACAACAAACTCTAGCACACCTTATTGAAATGATAAGAGCCGACATAGGAAATGGCTTAGGTAGAACAACTATCATTAAACATAGTATAGACACGGGAGATAGTAAGCCGATTTATCAAAAACAATATAATTTTTCTCCAGTTATCAGAAAGCAAATAGAATTAGAATTAGATGATATGCTAGCTAAAGATGTAGTGGAACCTTCACATAGTCCGTGGTGCTCACCTATAGTCCTAGTAAAAAAACCGAATGGTAGTAATAGACTTTGCCTAGATAGTAGACAACTAAATAAAGTCACAAAAAGAGATACTTACCCTTTCATATGGACATATGCAAGAATACAATCCGGGATTGCAATGAATCGATTGCCATCGATACTCGTGAATACTTATCCAACCTTAAACGTACACCTTCACTTTTTAAAGAAATACAAGACAAGTTGCAAGCATCACACGATAAGAGTGTAATACCATACAATACAAAAAGGAGATTGGCTAGTTTTCAGGAAGGAGATGTGGTATGGAAAAGAACAAAATATCTCTCTAGCGCAGGAAACAAATTCATGGCAAAATTAGCACCAAAATTTGAAAGGGCTATCATAATAAAAAAATTGTCAGACAATGTTTTTAAGTTAAATAACAGTCAAGGCAAAGCGATAGGTACTTGGCATGCAAAGGATTTAAAGCCTCAATGGCACGGATAGGTGAAACAGTTTACTAAGAAATAAAATATGTGTCTTCTAGTGACATATTTTATTTCTTTACTGTGGTTGAGGGAATATTATGAGAAGTCAGTTTATCGGTTATCAGAGGGTAAGTAGATATTATGTTGAACACGAAGGAACAAGTGAATGCTAATTTCAATGGTTAACTATGCGTGACCGTGGCGCGATGGCTCCGTCGTAATGTAGCAACCCGAAGTATCCCAGTTCGAATCCAAGCGAAGTATGATGTTGTTTTGTATTTTTTAAGTTTATTTTATTGTGGTAGGAGGACACGACGGTAGTCGACAGAAGCTATTAAGAAATCTTGTGAGCAACACATGTTTTAACTTTGTTCCCGTAATATTTATATTTTGCTCGTTCAAGTAACGAATTTTGTGTTTGTGATTGTGCAATAAGGGGTGAGTTGCATGTTTTACATATGAACTAGTTTCTGCTGCTTATGTATAGTCGAGGGATAAACTTATGTACCTCGTGTTCCTCATTGTTGTAGCCTACCGGAATGCCCTTTTGGATTTGACTGTAAGACGAATTGTAAGAAGTTGATAACTTTCCTTGAAACGAAGGATCTAGCCGTGGCTTGGTTTTGGCAGAGTTCCACGAGTCAAACAAAACTCTCCTGGCGCCCACACCTACTTATTATAAGTTAGATTAAGTATACAGATAATTTCAGTTAATATAGTTTGTTATGATATTTCTTGTTGAATTTCAATTATATCAAAAGAACCCGTAACAATATTAATCGTGTTAGTAGAAACAAGCCTGCATATATTTTTAACCTATGATCGAATGTAGCAGTGATCAATCACTCTATAGATAGTGCCATCCACGACGACGCGCCCCACCAATTTCTAGTCGAGGGGGTCGCGGACTGCGGGGAGTAAAACCCGACTATATTAACTGTAGTGTGCGTGTGCACTCATAGGTAATCAGTGTGTACCAATAATACTCAAACATGAGTCGCAGGTTGTACACTTACGTAAGGCAGAATCGTGGGGCGCGTCTTCTGGCACTATCTATAATTCTACTCCGCTACTATGGCTAAAAGATTAATAATATGCGTCTTAATTGCAGTCACCCATCGTACCGCCACCTGGCGGACCGGCTCGGCACGCCGTTCCTGCAGCGCGTGTTGAACCAGCAACTGACAAACCACATCCGCGACACGCTGCCTGGCCTACGGGACAAGCTGCAGAAGCAGCTGCTTGCCCTGGAGAAGGACGTCGACCAGTACAAACACTTCCGGCCCGATGATCCCTCCATTAAGACCAAGGCTATGCTGCAGTGAGTACGACAAAAGAAAAAGTTGCGAGTAAATAACATTGTGAAAGTGTGTCAAAGAAGAAGCAGAGGAAGACCACGTTCCAACTAATTAGGTCGAATCAAACGGACATTCAATGAACGTCAAGAGTATGTATGGAGACTGATGAATGTGGATGGAGCGAAAGAGGTCCGTTGGTGTGAGCGAACAGATGCACGCCTACCCAGTGAAGGACTCGGCGAAATTTAGCCGGTACCTTTCTAATTGAACTAATAAGGTATGGCTCCTGATTGGGAGGGAGGGGGGGCCTAATTTGTGCAATTAATCCTTTTATAATACCAGGCATACTCTTGAGGAGGGGGAATCCGAAAAATCGTTTTGGGGTAGGTCAACAGGTCAATGATGGTTGAAACCGTCCTTACGTAATTATGGCATTAAAAATTAAGAAAATGTTATTTGTTTTTGAAGGATGATCCAGACCTTGCAAACAGACTTCGAGCGTACGATCGAAGGTTCTGGCTCAGCTCAGATTAACACTAATGAGCTGTCGGGCGGTGCCAAAATCAACCGGCTCTTTCACGAAAGGTTTCCCTTCGAGATCGTCAAAATGGAGTTTGATGAGAAAGAGCTGCGCAGAGAAATCGCTTTCGCCATTAGGAATATTCACGGTATCAGGGTAGGTGGCAACATAATTTTAATGGTTATAATTCAGTCCATTACCATATAATTATAATTGATGGTGTATGGTAACGCATATATATTTAAAAATAAATATCCTATTCCAATTGAAACATTTTTGGATTATTCACACAAAATGACCTCGTACTGAACTAGCCGATGCTGATACTATGAGAAATATACAAGGATATATTTTAATACTTATGTAATGGATAGATACATAAATACAATACATACTGTTCAAGTCTAAATAAATAGTTATCATCTTGTGGAAAAAATAACAATCCCCTTAAATGTTTGTAATTATGTAATATTGTTCTATAGGTGGGCTTGTTCACACCCGATATGGCGTTTGAAGCTATCGTGAAGAAACAGATATCGCGCCTAAAGGAACCCAGTCTCAAATGTGTGGATTTGGTCGTGCAGGAGCTATCCAACGTTGTGCGCATTTGCACGGAAAGGGTAAGATGACAACATTTTGTTCAGGAAAGTTATGCAATTGTATTTGTATGTAATAAACGATCGGAATTCGATTTGAAAGTGAAGGTAATGTTCTTTCGACGGACGGGAACGTCAAGAGTACTCGAAACCGACGAGCATGTATGCAGAGACTGATGAATGATGACGAAGCGAAAGAGGTATGCAAGTCTAGAGAAGAACTGGCGCTCTATACTCTCTGCCTACCCCGTTAGGGACTTGGCGTGATGATATGTAAATGTATGTATGTATGTATGTTATTAACAATACTCTGTAACATTTAAAGTTAAGTGTTATTTTTGGCAGCCTGTATAAAGATGTGCATGTTGTGCGCAGATGTCTCGGTACCCGCGACTGCGCGAGGAAACCGAGCGCATTATAATGTCTCACGTGCGTTCCCGCGAGCAGAGCTGCAAGGACCAGCTGGTCCTGCTCATCGACTGCGAACTCGCTTACATGAACACTAACCACGAGGACTTTATCGGGTTCGCCAAGTAAGCTACTTATATTTCTCTAACACGATGCTCAAGTAACGCACAAAAAAAGATGCCAGGTTTATGATACACTATTAAGTAATATATTTTCCAGTGCTCAAAATCAGTCTGAAAACTCGACGAAATCAGGACACCGCGCGCTCGGCAACCAGGTTATCAGAAAAGGATACATGTGCATTCACAATTTGGGCATTATGAAAGGTAATGTTTTGATATAACACACGTTATTATGACAATAATCGCTGATTCCAAAACGTTCAGGAAATAATTTTCCAATCGAAAAAGTTATTATTTTGATTGGAAATTGGTCCGTGTTTGCGAATCAGAGGTCTGGTCAACCCGCGATACCGGCAGTGACTTTGTATACAGCTGGAGCTAGCGCAACCCGAGAATGCTTGGAAAGAGACTAGAAATAGACGAATATCGGTGGCAGGTGGTTCCCGCGACTATTGGTTCGTGCTGACGTCGGAGAGCATCTCCTGGTACAAGGACGAGGAGGAGCGCGAGAAGAAGTACATGCTGCCGCTCGACGGGCTGAAGCTGAGGGACCTCGAGCAGGGGTTCATGTCGCGCCGGCACATGTTCGCGCTCTTCAACCCGGAGGGCAGGAACGTCTACAAGGTGCGTACGCGTCTCTGTGTGTCACGTGACTGGACGACAGCGTGCCGGGCATTAATACTGAGCTTTTGGTAAGGATTAGCTCTCGTGCAGTTCAGAGATTACAAGGGTTATTGCAGACTAGGCTCGTTTTCGAGGTTTTATTCCAATAGCAATGGAAAGATTATTAGGATTAGGATAATTTCTGGAAAGAATGATTTAATAATTTCTGTTATTAAGTATGATGTTTATTCATTTTCTTAACTTTTAGTTTGGTTTGGCGTTTTAGGATTACAAGCAGCTGGAGTTGTCGTGTGAAAACCAGGACGACGTCGACTCGTGGAAGGCGTCCTTCCTCCGCGCCGGGGTGTACCCGGAGAAGACCTCGGAGGCAGCTAACGGGGACGAGGTAAGCCACAGATACATACATGATGCTAAAGTATTGCCTGTACTATCAAATTCTACTTTCCTCTTATTTATCTCCTATATTCTTCGATTTACTTTTTTTCTACAATCTGTTTATATATTGCTTAATTGTGTTATACTGATATGATAAATTTGAAGAGTTTTTAGTGTTTGAACGCTCTAATCTCTGTAACTATTTGTTTGAAAAATATTAGCATTTGATATCCCAAACATTTGTTCTTTAACATCCCGCTACTTACGTTACGAGCAAAAAATAAGGATTTCTTTTGACTTAAACGGCGCGTTAATACGCCGGACGCAGATAGATTCTGTGTGATAATAATTATGATACATAGATATCATCACGCCGAGTCCCTAACGGGGTAGGGATAATGATTCAATTGTGTTTTAACCATGTTACAGTTGTATTTGTATACATTTTTATATCACTTTTATATTATAAAACCTGTTGTTTTGCCATGCTATACAGAGTGAAGGATCTGAGGTTTGTCTATACTGGATTCACAGAACATGCCATACAAACACACAAATACAATTTCAGTCATGTTGATGTTGACATAATATACACGTGAATTTTAAGAAAACTATTAAACAAAAATACTATTATTATTAGTAATAATGTTTAGTTTGCCAGTCACCACGTGCGGTTTACAAGTTTTCTCATTACCTGATCGATAATTTTATGTAGCATGTGGCATGTAGAGTGCTATATAGCAATTTGGTAGTGTTTCACCCTCCCATATGCACATTCAATCATATATGTATGCAAACCATAACTAAAGCACGGTCGCGGAGCAGGAAGAATTTCGTACAATGACCTATTATTACCCATCTCTGTCACTCCCGCGTAAATATAATGCGTCTCGCTCGCACAGATGCAATGACCGCTGTCGCCAGGGATTGAAAACCGTTTAATTGAGACCGTAAGGTTTGTTCTTGCTTGCGTCTGGTGTTTTGGTCGCAATTAAAAGTATTTGACATGATTCATAATTTTTGAATAACTAACGACATTCCATCTTGGGATGCGTTAGTGCTCGTTCAATTTTGAAACACATTTATCTTAGTTTGTTGTTATTTGTTAGTTTTTGTTGTCTTGTTTTAATTGTTAAGTGGTTTCGTTGATTTGTTAAGTTTAATTTACTGTTTTAAAATGGAACCAGTGCCGTCTACCTCGCGTCCATTCAAGAAGTTTGTTTCTCCGCGGAAGAAAAGAAAAATGTCACACTTTAGTGAATCTGAGAAGGTTATGATTATTAACGTGTTTAAATACATTAAGGAATCCTGGCCTGCCGATAAATATCCTTCAAAAAAAGAAATGAAGGACAAAACAGCCGATATCTTGGGCATTTCAAAATCGGCCATATATCGTATTTTAAAAGAATATACCGAATATATAGAATAATTTATTTAATAAGCTAGTTTTTTTCTATCCTTCAAATATTTCATGCAAACCACACATATAAAAATGTTTGTGACCACTGTCAGTAGGTAAAGAGGTCATTGTACGAAATTCTTCCTGCTCCGCGACCGTGCTTTACATAATACATAACTACTCAAAATAATCGAATTCATTTATTAAAAAATATATTCATAAATGTATTCACACCTAGTTGTATTGAGGTGTATGTCGTTAGCAACTTACTTTTTTTATGCTGAAATCTATTTTTTATAAAATAATAATAATATAATATATCCTCACGCCTTCCCACAAGGGTCCCCGAAGGGGTAGGCAGAGGTGTATAGGTAATACCCACACACCCGCTTTCCGCCAGAGGTATATTAGGTGCCAACGTGACAGATGGCGATACGCCTTTGAATTTCTTCTCAGACGTATGCAGGTTTCCTCTCGATATTTTCCTTCACCGTAAAGCTCGTGGTGTGACTAATCACTGTACTTAAGTTCATCTATTTTTTATAAGTAAAAAAAATTGTTCCTAAGTAAATAACTGTTTGTGAAACCTTTCTTTGCTCCATAATGTATTTATATGGATTCTCATTGCAACTGAACAAACTATTATCTTTTTTAATTTCACGCGGACAAAGTGGCGGGTAATAACACTATTTGGTCTTTACGTGTATTTTCCACTCGTATTTTGTCAATTCTTCTTTTCTTCTCAAACACAATAGTTTTTTTCTAGAACATTAGTTTGTAACACGTTTGAAACATTTCCTTTGAAGTTTTTTTTATTTTTAGCATGTATATGTTTTTATTTTTAGTTATTTCTGCCGGGGTTGGGTGGAAATGAACGAAGCGTAAGTCACACGTATATTACAGCTTTGTTTGCTGAATTTTGGAATGGTTTCAAAGGTGATATGCAGTATTACTAGGCGTCACGTTGCAGTTTGTATCAGGAATGCTGCATGAACAAAAGGTTCTTAAAATTTCGCTGCCTTGCTGTGTTTGGTTAGTGAGAGGATTTGAGTTTTGATACCGTACGTTGATTTGGTTTTGGGTTGTTTTCATACAGTCATTACAGCTCGGTTTAACTTAGTATATGTAGTGTAACAGTTTTGCGGGACAATGGTGAGTAATAAGGTTGTATTATTGCATCAATTATACACGCTTGAACATATGAAGACCAAACATTTGCATCAAGAACGTACTAACATCGACATTGTTTTCTTTTTTTTTTTGCCATTTGTCAAAACTTTATTCAAGCTTATCCATTGATTTAACGTGTAACATGCTTAGCTACCTAAAAGAGATAAGTCAAAAAAATTATATTAATTTTGAATGGAGAAGTTTGGGCAGAGCGTTTTCGAAACCGCAGACCGAGGCCTCTAACCGTATTCTATTTAAACGTATGCTACGTTTGAACAGAAATCCGAAGACGAGATAAGAAGAAGTATGAAAAGTAATGCTTGAAAGGTGACGTCAGTATGACACCATAATATATTTCCGACGGGAAAAGGTGGTTACACTTTGTGGGAAGGTGTCAAAATTTTTTTGTTCTGCAATTATAATATGATTAGTCTTTAATACAATAATAATGGATAGTTATAATTTTAAGGTATATATATCCTCACGCCTTCCCACAAGGGTCCCCGAAGGGGTAGGCAGAGGTGTGTAGGTAATACCCACACACCCACTTTCCGCCAGAGGTATATTAGGTGCCAACGTGACAGATGGCGAGTCCATCGCCGTTGCTCAAGCACGACTATACATATTTTTGCCTTTGAATTTCTTCTCAGACGTATGCAGGTTTCCTCTCGATGATTTCCTTCACCGTAAAGCTCGTGGTGTGACTAATCACTGTACTTAAGTTCAGAAAAAACTCATTGATACAGTCGGGATTCGAACTTGCGACCTTTGCGTCGCAGGCAACTGCTCGAACCACTCGGCCACCACGGCTTCTTAATTTTAAGGTAGTAAATCATATTACTGACTCGCTTAATAGCACTCGCTGGTTCGACAACAAAATACCAAAAAACCGACGAATGACTCGCATGCTTTCGCTATTAAACATTATGCAGATATGTATCTTCTGATTTTTCTTTCATAGTACAATTATGTTTAATAATATATTTATATATATGTACATGTTAGTACATACTATTACCATATGCATATGTAAACTTTATCCGTAAAAACACATTCGGCACTTCCGCCTTTTTATTAATATGTACGAAGTTTGGATTATATAAAAATATTATATTAAATATATATAAATAATTATCTAAGAATATCCTATCCTCAAGAGGACTTATTTCATGCATGCAACTAAGGTTATCTTGTTTAACATTTATAGGTGTAGATTTGTTATTAGCATTTAGTTACATTTATGTTTTTATTTACATGTATTACTTGCTGTAAATCTTCCTGCAATAAATAAATAAATAAATAATGTATATTTCACGAATTATTTCAATCAACATTCAAATTTATTGTACCTAATAATAACGATCTTGATTGGAACATACACTTCATTAAGCACATCCAAAGTCTAACAATTAATCAGTTCGTTGTTTGTACATTCACCACCGTAGAGCATTGCGTGCTAAATATTTCCTCTCACTGATATCAAGAGTATCGTAAACATTCCGTAGACTGTTTAGGCTTTGTATTGTGATGTTTTGTTCTTAACTCGATTACTTTATTAGTATTAAATAATAACGGGTAAAAGGGAATCTCTACTTGAAACTAGCTGATGCGAGAGTGAGATAACGAGTTTAAACGCCGTATGTGCGAGCAGGATCGAGTTCGCTTTCCTTTTACTCCACTTAAATGTTTGTTGTTAGCAGTGTGTAAGTGTAGCGTTTGTTTGCAGAGCTCGGACAGCGCGGGCACCAGCAGCATGGACCCGCAGCTGGAGCGGCAGGTGGAGACCATCCGCAACCTGGTCGACTCGTACATGCGCATCGTGACCAAGACCACGCGCGACCTCGTGCCCAAGACTATCATGATGATGATCATCAATAACGCCAAAGATTTCATTAATGGGGAGTTGCTCGCTCACCTATACGCTTCCGGGGATCAGGTAAAGCTTTCGCAAATCTTTGTATGTACCTACATATGTGTCGGTTTATGTCGAGCGTGATAAAGTTAAATGTACCTAATTAGACGATGTTATTAGAATCATTAAAGATAAATGTCTCTTAGTCCAATATTTAATTTGTAGTCGTTTTTGCAATAATTTATACCACTGAAATGGTAAGCAAGCGGCCCGGCTGATGGAAAGCGGTTAAAGCCAAAGAAAAATGGTACCGAAATATTTTTTAACTTATATTGGTTGCGTACAGTCTCAGATGATGGAGGAGTCTCCGGAGGAGGCGCTGAAGCGCGAGGAGATGCTGCGCATGTACCATGCGTGCAAGGAGGCGCTGCACATCATCGGCGACGTGTCCATGGCCACGGTGAGCACGCCCGTGCCGCCGCCCGTCAAGAACGACTGGCTGGAGAGCCGCCTCGACGCAAACCCGCGCCTGTCGCCGCCCTCGCCGGGGGGCCCGCGCCGCGCCGCACCCCAGCAGCAGGGTAATATGCTCTACATCGGCTCTCTTACTTCCGCGTATAATCATAGTATATTGTCGAAACCGGTGAGCATGTATGAAGAGACTGATGAATGTGTACGAAGCGAGAGGTACGTTGGTCTAGAGAGAACTGGGGCTCTATTATCTCTGCCTACCCCATTAGGGACTCGCCATGATAAGATATATGTATGTATATTTCTTACTGAGATCGTCAGTTATTTAAGTAGTGGAGTAATGTTTCATTGGATGGTGCGTGTAGGCTCGCTGGGTCAGAGGGGCGCGCCGCCGCCTCCCGCGGGCGCTGGGCGGCCGGCGCCCCCGCTGCCCTCGCGGCCGGGAGGCGCTGCGCCCCCGCCGCCCGCCGCCCGCCCCGCGCCCGGAGCAGGCCTGCCCGCACCGCTCATACCCACGTTAGTATAACACACACTCATACCCGCGCGAGGCACACACACCGGTATCGCACAGTCGTACTGCACACAGATACCACACGCATATTACACGTTCATAACACGTTCATATGAGACGTTAATATCACACACCCATACTACCATATTCATACTACACACTCATACCACACACACACATACCGGACGCTCATTACGTTCCCTCATACTTACTACAGTCTTTCCACACAATCATACTACACGCTAAACTACACACGCATAATTCAGACCCAGATTAATGGCGGTATTAATCTTACTACAAATTAAAGGGAGACTTTCAATTAGGCACACAAATTCGGAATTCAGAATTATGCACAAGAGCCCCTCACAAACCGTCCGTCAACCGTTTTCCTTTCGAAATAGTTAATATCCTAATGTGAAATTTAAGATTAACTGTCAGGCTTTACGACTATGATGATTCATATATGAAGTAAAGTATCCTTTCAGAGAAGACCTAACAGTTAACACAGTAAGGGTTTTTTTCGTATACTAATACTGTACTACTACAATATTTTTATTTACAATACAATCATTTGTATAAATTACAAATATATTCTGATCTTTGGGGCTACACTGTCGGCCTATCTGTCTATTACCATTTTATAATGAAGCTACTCCACCGATTGAAATGATTCAGCAGGACATATCAATGCATTGTATACTTCTTATGACGTTTGTCAATTGTATGTAATGAGTGCGCTTTTCGCATCGTTACGTTGGCAGTACTGCGCTTACCAGGTGTGTGAGCTTTGCTTTAGCGTACTCAGGAGCATCGTGTGGGTGATGTAACCGCCATAATTTGTTGTTCACTTACTGTGCTTCTTGTGTCATTATGTATTTAAGTACATATTATATTTGGAAATTAACAATTCTGTTGTAATTCTGTTGGTAAGGGTACATGGTGCTGTTGTTGTGCTTTTCAAAGGAACGTAACTATTCAATTTGATAACCTTATAATTAATCTTTAGTCCGTCATACAGTACAAGGAGAGTAGATTGAGAGTGTGTGGTTGTTTTCGCAGGCGGCGCTAAGCGTGCAGCGCGGCGCGTGCGCACTAACTAACTAACCTAAGTTACGTACGAACATGGAGGTACTAATACTGATGAGCTGTTAACTTAGTACACTTGACGTATGCTGTATGCACATATCACGCGTTGGATTGTCAACTATCCCTAATAGCGTGGCTATTGTAGCTGTCAACTATACGTTGTTCGTCCCAGGTAGAGTGATTGTTTCGAATCTTGTAGTAAGTTAACAACCGTCGGGAAGTTTAAAAATAACTTATACATATGTTATAAACATTATTATTAGCCATGTAAATTACCAGTATCGAATAATACGTCTGAAACAATGTTGCTTCCATAAAATTATTACATAAATATAGTGAAATTTACCATAACCAATTTAAATAGCGTTAAATGTGACAGATGCTTAATTATACTCTGTGGGCAGTCGAATTAACCTTGTCGGTGAATGCAGAGGTTTTTTTTTATGTTACTCTACATGTATTCTCAGTATTTTATGGCTATGGGGTTTGGACGTAACGAACAATTCTGGCTGCCCACGGCGACAGCCATGTTTTTAATATATGAATTATATTATCTACGCCAGTTCTTGTTGTACATTTACATATTGTTCATGTGTAGCTGTAGAGTTAAGAGACAACAATCAGCCTCTCTTTGGTATACAATTTATTTTTGGAGTTATATTATGAACGGTAGGGCATTAATACAATTAATTTTGGTTTATTAGGTTTGTGCTAATCCATGATAGGTTAAGATTGCATGTATTGTGCACTAATAATGTGTGTGTGTGTGACCTTCTATGTTTTCTTCTTTCGCAATTATATTAATTTTATTTGATGTGGTAGCGTCTGTTTCTGAATTCATATAATGTATTGTAAGTATATAATAAACACAATGTAAATGACTTATAGTGCACCTTGCAATGTTAGTCACAGTTGCCCTGTAAGAATACTTGGTTCTGCAATTGCTGTTACATACTTGTTATATATTAATGTTAATACTGATACAAATTATGGCAGTTACGTTACTTCGCCATGTCTTACAGAGAAGCTGTGAGAGTGGTTTGTTTTTAAATTGTTTGTCTCAACGGATGTGTATTAAAACGAGCTTGCTAAAGGTTAAACCACTCACCCGGTACATGATGCCTTAAATTGTGATTATGAATTTAACCCGATTTTTACAATTTTTTCAATCATTTATTAATTTAAACAGAGGCCCGTTGTAAAATTCACATGTAGTTGACATATTATCTGCACGTCGAAACGTGAATCACGGTCAAAGATGGTGCCTGATTCCATCTTATTCTCGAGATGTTATTTCTAACTTATAACTTATAACTTGGTATTTGTGGTAATCCAATGACGACAAATAGGAGGCCGGGCGGCGCGGGTGGCGTTGCGAGCGCCATGAATCAGCTGCCTCCGCACATGCGCCAGCAGGTCAACCAGGCCGTGGGCCAGGCCGTCACCAACGCCGCCATCAACGAGCTCAGCTCCGCGTTCGCCAGATTCAAGTAAACGCTATGTCTAACCCAACACTTGTACGTACCAACGCACGAGCTACGCGCGCGGACGTTACTTCGAACGTTCTCACACGGTCTCCCTAAAACCAATTGTGTTGGCCGAAGTGACTATGTTCGCTGTGCGACATGTCTCATTCTGTTTCTTACATCACCCAATAAGTTTGTCTACGAAATAGGGTTATGAGTGACAGATATCGAGTTGTGTGTTTTCTGGTTCATTGCTTATACGTGCTGCAATAAACTTTTGTTTAGTTGTTGTGTGAGCAATTTAATGTTAGTTTAATCTGCTTAATATTGGTTAAGTTGTTTCCTTATGGAATACTTTATTCTGTCGTGTAATCAACCTGTTTATATTTGAATGGGGGTTCATAGCTCCTGGTTGGTCTAATGACAGTTGCCAATTGTTTCGAATGAACAGATTTCCTTTTTATAATTCAAAGCAGAATGATTGTAATGTCTGTCTAACATGTGTTGTTGCGCACACGTATATGTAAACACTGCTTGTGATACATAACCAATGTTACCGTAGAGTAATGTAAGTATATTGACATTGTAATGTTTTAACTATTAGTCGTATTAAATATAATTTAATATACACGAAACAATTAGTTTGTTGCTCAATAATGTTTGTTTTAACATACTATTTCCTGAATTTAAAAGCTTCGAAGGTCGCGCACACATAAAAACCTAGATCAATAATTATATACAGGCTAAATATATTTTGTTAACATTCCAATTAAGCCTCATTTTAAAGTTGGTTAATGTTTAAAACCAATATACAACAAGATATTGTAAGTATCTAATGATTTTGAACATTTATTAACTCATGTCATGCAGACACAAAGGATCGGATATTTTGTATAGTATACTTTTTAAATTATAACGGTTATATTCAGTATTAGTTGAGGGCGAAGACGTTATTCACGGACTGCGCTACAAATGTAATATTTACGAAAATGCTATCAGTCCGTACGCACTGTTATGTAGGTAATAATAATTAAATATCGTAACCAAGGGGATATGTCATGAAATTTATGTTATGGTATTATTAATTGTAAATGTTATATTCAGTGGCTTTTAAGATAGGTGTATATTGAAATTTACAATGTAGCGGGGAGTCGTCGGCCCGACGAGCATATCAGTATATTATGCGCTAGTTATACACGGGAGCGCTCGTGTTAATGTTACCGCACTCGACACTATGTCGCGTAGAGCTAGATGCGTAGTGACAGTCGTCGCCGCATGTACCCACATCAATGTCTAGTATGTTCCAGTAGCTTAGAACTGTGGCGCTCTCGTACCTCTTCGGTCTCACCCAGTGAAAGTGTGAGCGTTTTATGCATTTACTCCAGTTATACCCCAGCTTGGCTGTTCACATATATTATTGAAGAGTCTATAGTCAAAACCGACGCAAATTTATATTTTCACTATCGATACTTAAATAAAATGTATGTAAAATTATATAATTGTACTTATAATGGCTAAGACCAAAGCAGTTGTCTCTTATATTGTTGCTGCTAGCAATACCTTTGGTCAATTATTAGAATGTTTTATTGATGGTGATACCACAATGAATTCGTTATTAAATATTGCAATGAAAGCTTATGGGTATTTTACTCTTCTAACTATACTAACTCATCTCGCATCCTCTGAATCATCCATTCATATACTATGTAGAAAAGGCGCCAAATGTATCAACTGTTCCCTATTTAATCATTGTTCAAAATAATCTAGTGATTCGTAAGAATCTGTTTTGTAATGTGACTTGATCCGCCGATCTGGAAGGAGAGGCCGAACAGCTGTCACTGTGTTAGTAACGGAGTTCCTACGTGTAATGAAGTGTTTGAAGCTATCTCAGTGCCCTATCAGTGTAAAAAAAAATTCAACCTTAAAAAAATTTGCTCTCTCTTGTTAATAGCGTTAGTAGGTACCATCGAAAAAAAGGTATAGGCAGTGATTGTTGGATTTGATATAGTTTATGAATATTGTTAATCTTATGCTGTATAAATAGAGTAATTAAATGCTATATGTGTACTAAAGATGTTTAATTTATTCCAGTAGTTTATGCATTACAAATGTCATTTGGCTTAGTATCCTACTAACATACAGTTGTTTCGGATTATTATATACCTACCGGATTTAATATTAGGTAAGCTGAGTTTGAATTATGATGCGAATATTTCAATAAGAAATTAATTGTGTTGGCCTTTTTGTTAATTATAAAGCAATGTAATGCAATTTTTTATAGTTTTCTTATTGAAGTATTGTGAGGTTATGCTTGCGGTAAGCGGACACTGTATTGGGAATGGTGCATGATTGATATAGTGTAGCTGTTCGTTACTAACTTCCACGCAACTAATAAATATTGCTGTTGTATTAAAAAAGATTGCCATGTGTTTTTAGGTATTCCATAGATCTCGGTATAGACTAGATAGAGTAGAGTATTTTTTATTGCATTATAGTTAGGCTACACTTTACAGAAAATGTTTTCGGAACAATGTTTTATAGTATCTTTAGTTATTTCAACATGCAAGTTCAGTTTGCTTTACGCTTGTATTGTCATTATTTTGCACTAGACGGTATTATCATATTAGTTGTAGTAGCGAAGTGCCTGCTATGAGAATTTTATTGTACATTATTGTTAATACTTCTAAATATAAATTAGCCGTTGATGTGTATTAATATATTTTTATTTCGGTAGCCGACCTGTTCCCAACGTGCCCCCGAAGCTGCCCGAGCGACCGCAGAACGGACGGCCATTTTGAACGCCTTGTCTTCGCCGCCATCTTATGATACGCTTCACTGTAAATATGTTTCTGTATATTGCTTAAAATATTTAATGCTTAGCATTATAGTGTAATGCACATAGACTTTATGTTAATCGGATATAATAGAGAAATTAATTATGGTTCCCTGTAATATCAGAAAACTATTTAAAATGTAATAATATTTTTTGACAAACGAGAACTTATGAATTAGTATAAATTGATGTAACCAAAAACTATAATATATCCTTGCTCCGGAATTAGTTTGCGACTAAACTAAACTAAACATACTTATAATAATCTAAATGTTTCTGCCGAATTAGGAATTCTAAACGGTATTGCAAAAGTCTTCGGTCAACGGTCTAATTGCCTACTCTTTGCCGTCATATAATGACGCAAACTAAACATGAGCATTATTGGTAGAGGATCTGGTTCTTAAATTATTTCAGAACGAGAGGTCAGATGCCTAGTTCGCAGTACCTAATGGAGAGTATAGGGCTCTAGCGATTCCTGTAGAAGGGATATGAATCCAATTGACAATCAATTTATGGTATTATTTGGTGAAATATTTAAAATAACGCAAATTAATTATACTTCTATGTAATAAGGCGGAAACGATGTTTGTAGGTCGCTAAGCTCGACTGATATTATTGTAGAATATTGGAATGTTTGTGATAGCAGAGGGTGCTCTGATTGCGCCTTCAATTAGAGATTGAACCTTATATTTATCGTGTTAACGTGGCATTTAGTATTACGGCCTGGCACGTGAACAACGAGGTGAATATAATGATTGAGATTATTTTGGTGCAGGAAATGATATACGCAATTTTATATTCATAAGGGTGTTAATTAAACCGATTGATTTGGACCGAAAATTCTATGTCAGGACGTCTACTATGAATTTTGCATCACTAGCAAGTTTACACTACGTAAAATGTCTCGGTAATTAATTTTGTTCTATTTAAGGGTAAAAGAAGTTCGAGAGCTATAGGTAAGCAACTATTCTACCTAACGTTGAGACTATTAACGCCGGGTAAACTTGCTAGTTGACGTAACCGCATGCTAGGCGTACTGGGCTTTTATTGCCTGGCTTATATACCTGGCGCCTTACCATGATGTACTATTGCAATAACAATTCAAGAATGTTTATGCTAAAGATGTTAAAAAGAAGCTTCTTATTTATTAATTCAGGTTTAAGCAATATTACAAAATCGATTGTTCGGTTTGACTGGAAATAAGTGTTACATTTAATATTATATTGATTAATTATTTATATATACTAGATACCAAGGCGAATCAAATTGTGTGTGTGTCTGCGTGTGCGTGTGTGCGTGCGTGTGGTGTGTGTGACGATTTGAATATGTACTTTTGCACTTTTGAATTATGGTTGCAATAATATATCATGGTACGGTCCGTGCTCTGGTGTAACTGGAGACTAGTCAAAAATGTGTAATGGATTTAATTTAAGCATTTGTCTTACAAAATAGGAATAACCATTGTACCGTACTGGTGACTTCGAGTGGCATGTATTATTATTTATTTTCATACATTCCCTTCTTCGCTGCTCTCGAGCCAGGTTACTGTTGATGTAATGTATATATTATGTATGTTAAAAGTTTTAATAAATCATACAAACTTGTTCATCTTTGTATACTGTTGTATACACTTGTAATAAATGTGTATATAAAATATTGTGTTGTTTACATTGTCCATAACTCCTGCTAATGGTGTAATAGATAGGCTATACTTGTCGGGTCATTGGGGATTTGGAAAAGGGTTGCTAATGGCACCAAATGGTTTAAGTTTGGGCTATGAATGTCAATGAGCTCGTAGATGTAGGGATGTATTGATAATAATTGTATCATAAAACATATTTGTTGGATGCATACTTAATACTGTTTATACCTACAAGTTAATAGGTATTTAAAAGTTTGTATTGACCCGTCTGTAAGTTATGGTGCGGAGCTCGCCGTTAATGAATGCTAGGACAAAATGGGGCTCCCTTTCAGAATTCTGACTAGGAAAGCGTTATACTAGTAGTAGGATATAGTATAGTAGTAGGAATGGTAGGTAAAATCGAACATACGAACTCTCAATGGGAATTGCACATGATAAAGGTAAGTGTTTTGGGTATTTGATCGGTGTTAGGTTGTGAGAAGTCTCGTGTGATGTAAACCTTCTCTAAAGACAACCTAAGAATGCTAGGATGAGGTAAGTCGAAATAAAGTTGTTTCGTATTTAATAACCTTGCTCATGTCTCGCACTACACAGGCTTGCTGGACGCTCTTGAGTTGCAATAGTCTCCCTAGAAAGTTATCTTCAAGGGATTTATTAGATGTACATAATTAAAAGCCTTCCCACTAGGGTCCCCGGGTTTTTTCGATTTTTCTGATGAGAATCCAATCTTTGAGTTGCTACTGAAAGCTGCCACTTTATGTTCCCCGTCATCATAATGGTCATGGTATGTCTAATTGCTGTACTTAATTTCAGATAAACAAATAGGTACAGGCAGAATTCCAACTTGCTTTTTACTTAAATCACTCTGCCATTGCGGCCCTGATTTGGGATTCATTCTTCAGGCATCAAAAAGTAAATCACGAATTGCTTTTTGAGTGGTCAAATTATTGTTAGCGAGTGGAAAGTTTATTTTTATCGGTCGCACCCTTGTCCTTTGTGATTGTTAATTGTCGAATCGCATGATGGCGAACGCTTTTAACTACGTGAAAACGTTTCCGAAAAACAAGCTACTTTTCTTTACGAATTAGGTTACTTTGAGATTATAATGGCTGTGATGTAATTTGTGTTAAGGTGCAAATGTGAAAACAGATAGAATCTCGACTATATTTCATATGAAAATAAACTTGTGTTTTTATATAACTACTAAGATTTGTGAAGCAGCTGATCGCCAGAGACCAATGAGAGAGGCAAAGAGAAATGTCAAAAATATAGATATCCTTTTGGTCGTGTCACTTGCAGCTCTGCTACATTTTTTAGAATTACACGTAACTAGTTATAAAGCATGTGGCCCGCTTTCTAGTACCCAAGCTGTTACCGCGGCCTATGGATGCTTGCAGCACTAGGGTACCTATCACTCGTGCGTCGTCATCTCTGCAAAGATCTCTTTACACTCTTGAACTTCTTGTTGTATACAATTATCTTGTACAACAGTCACTGCTTCTACAAGTCAATTAAGTGTGTTACTTATACGAGTATATAAAGGCAGTGTAGTTTCAACCTTGATCCCTGTCATTTGCGTGCCTTGATTGCATACCTAACACAAAGATAATCTCTTCCAGATTTATGAGATTAGATAGGTATTTACCATCGTTGAGATACCTAGGTGATTCAATAAGCTTTCTCAGCGATATCAAATAGTTGTAGCTTCATGTTTGTAGGTAGGTATAGATCATTAGCCACATTAAGCCGCAGCCACGCCCCACGCACACCGCAGAAGACAAAAACAGTGAACATTATTACAATTTAATGAAGAGAGAAAGCCATTAGGAGCTGGGACTTGATTAAATCGTCGGTGAGCAATTGTCGAGTGTGCGGCGCCCTCAGTGGCGGCCTGCGGGGGCCTAATCGCACCGACACGATTCTGATTACGTGTGATTGTTGTATCAATCATTTCCCCTATCAAATTATTCAGTGGCCGGTAATTGTATCGGCGTCGCCTCTCTGTAATGGCCGCGGAGACGGAAACATTCGGCTGCACTTAGTCGCGGTTTGTTACTCTATCCATTGTATGTAATTCATATGCTATTATAAACACTATTTGAGAGGAAATTCTTCTTGTTTCCTAACGACCTGTATGTATAGGTAGACTTAAGGCGTATGTTAACCTTGATACCTATATATATCATCACCCTGAGTTTCTCACGGGGTAGGTAGAGAGAGTAGAGAGTCAGTTCTCTATAGACTTAACTATATATATCAGTCTCTTCATTCATGCTCACCGGTTGACCTCATAGGGTCCTATGGAAGTTTTCCTTTTATTTGTTTTTTGTAACTAACTAAACTCTTGGCCTGCTCCTTCCTCGCTTCCCCTGTACTTTTCATCGTCTCATCATCTGCCTTCGCTGTCTTCAGACTTCCACATTAGAGAGAGAGAAAGAGACGGCAAATACTTAACTAGTTGCTATTCTATACTTTGTGGTATCATAGGTATCTAGGTGGCTTATTATACATCTAGTACCAATATTAGTGGATACATTAGTGTTCATTGGCTCGGCTTTTAAGAACTAATTATTTTTTATAGTATTTCAAATACATTTCAAGAGAGGTAGGGCATAACGGGTTTCCCGTTCGAATTTGGAGCTGCCCGACTGGGGCAGGACCTCCACCTTATAGAAGTCCGTAGCCAAATAACACAATTTTTTGTGTTGTGTTCCTACGCGGTGAATAAGGCTTCCAGAAATGAATTCCTTGGGGAGGGGGGAGGATTGTTACATTGTGTTGGAAGCAGAGGGATTAAACCCATTATGCTGCCAACACTGTAACTCTCCGAACACAGAGTGGCAACGCGCAAGTGATACTTCGGTATCGTGAGCGTAAATAGGCTACGGTAACCGTTTCCCATCAGGTGGGCCGTATGCTTGTTTGCCACTCTTGTTGTATAAAAAAAAACATTTCTATTTGTAGCGACGGCGTACAAAACATTTCCGAGAAAGTTAATTCATATATGAAAAGTTGTATAGGTGCCTTATGAGCTGCTCTCTGCCTCTTCCTATCATGTTGTAGATGTTGATGTCACCAGCAAACATACAGGAGATTCGCATGATGATATTCGCATGGCTCTAAATAGGTACAACCACGTCATACCGGGTCTATCATGTGGTAGGGTAAAAAATAGTTCACCAGTTCCCTACAGACCTACCTTTTCCAATTTGTTAGTAAATCACGTTAGCACCTGAAATATATCTCTGGCGGAAAGTGGGTGTGTGGACACTACTTATAAACCTCTGTCTACCCCTTTGTGGAACCTTGTGGGAAGGCGTGAAGATAAATTATAATATTATTTTATAATTTAGGTATACATTCGCCTACATTTCCTGCCAATTTATGACTTACAATAGCCACATTATAATTTCACCCCGCTGTGGGTAATCTTCTTTATAGTGTTCCATTTCCATTTATCGCGAGAGCTATAAATCGTCTCGTTTAGGTTTAATAAATGTAGTAGGCATGGCGCAGTAACGAATGTAAATCATTGAACAGCATATTTCCCTTATCGCTGGCCGCGTGTAACCAGCCGATTAGCTATGCAAATCCATGGAATTCACTCCAAGCGCTAAACGATGCTTTAAAGGTACCTTTGGAACATTGTAGCTTTACCGCGGTATAATGGAATATTGCTTGCGTATATAGTAGCGTACACTTACTGAAATAGCGACATGAAAATCACAAGTACGAATCCCGACTGTACCAATGAGTTGTTCTGAACTTAAACGTACACCGATTAGTCATACGTCGAGCTTTACGGTGAAGGAAAACATCGAGAGGAAATCTGCATACGTCTAGGAAGCAATTCAAAGGCGTATGTATAGTCGTGCTTGAGTAACGGCAATGGACTCGCCATCTGTCACGTTCAACTAGAATATATCTGGCGGAAAGTGGTAAACACCAATGCCTACCCCTTCAGAGACCCTTGTGGGAAGGCGTGAGGATATGTATATATATAATACTTATTGAAGTACCTAAGTGGCTGTTTTTGTTGTTAATACCAACAAAAAAGAGTGTTGATGCACCTCTGCCTACCTTTAAGGGACCCTTGTGATGTGTAGATATAAGATATCAGAATCAGCTGTAAACCTAGCCGATATTTACTTAAATCGGGTTTATGGGTACTGATTAGTAGCGAATGATGCGAAAAATATCTACTCTCTCTGCCTACCACGTGAGGGACGGCGCGATGATATGTACCTATGTACATATAATAAGTGCTATTTGGAAATTTATTACTTATGACAAATCTACAATTAATTACGAAATTATATTTAATTAGATCGAAATCGTTACCTATTTCACACTACAATTTTACTTCTTTACAATTTGAATCACTCCCTTAATAAGGCAAAAAGCGTTATTAACATCAAGATAACCATCCTTAATTAGAAAGTATCCAGTGACAGATATACCTACCTACTTATTCGAAAAAACAAGGGAGTCGACTCAACGGGAACCGAAATCAGTACCTGCTTGTGTAATAATTAAACAGTTGTCTAATTTAATTGGCAATAGGCGAGTTCCCACAAGTCAGAAAGTCACCCTCGCTCGTTACGTACCGAATTTCCCAACAATTAACATGCGAGTATAGCAGTATGGGGTAATTACAGGTGTGCGGCATGCAGTAAACGGCGGTTCAATCATGGCATTCACGCCACCACAGAGCCCAGTACACGACAGCTGCTGCGCGCACTACACACCGTCATTTGTTAAGCGAAATTACGCCTAGATAAAAGTCGCGGTCGCCGAGTTCTTTGAGGCGCCTGCAAAATAAAGACTGTAGGTTTAAAGCCCGATGACTTGAACAAATCACTTGTTTGTGAACTTATTTATCACTTTGCGAAAGAAAGAAAACATCGTGAGGAAACCTGTATTTGTTTTGAGAAGAAATTCATCGACGTGCTTGAGAAACGGCGACGGTCTAGCTACCCATCACGTTGGCACCTAAATATATCTCCAGAGTGGGTGTTGTTTTACCCACTTGTTATATGGGAAGGCGTAAAGATATAATAAGTGATACGATGATGACATTCAATACGAATAAGTAGGTTATTTCAATAAAATTATCTAGTAATGAATAGCTTGAAATCATATCTATGAGGTTCGCGTGCTTCGCTTCAATAAATAGAATTCAAAGAGTCTATGGCAAGGAAAAAAAGTAAATAGTACGCATTAATATCTCATTTCATCGCCGCAATTTGACTGTAGGTCGACTGTATAATTATATCTGGCTCGGTAATTAGGGACGTCACATTCTACCGGTAATTGAAAAACTTTGCCATCGATAGGATCGCTAAAACACCGAAAATTACGTTTCTTCCATTATTATTTGACTTGTGGTTCTTATCGGATTTATTCGGCATACAATTTGAACTTTTAATGATAAGTCTTCAGGGCAATTTCTTTCGTATTTAACGCCTGAAGTAAATATAGCTTGCTTAAAGTAAAGTGGTTTGAGCAGTTGCCTGCGACGCAAAGGTCGCAAGTTCGAATCCCGACTGTACCAATGAGTTTTTCTGAACTTAAGTACAGTGATTAGTCACACCACGAGCTTAACGGTGAAGGAAAACATCGAGAGGAAACCTGCATACGTCTGAGAAGAAATTCAAAGGCGTATGTATAGTCGTGCTGGAGTAACGGCGATGGAGTTAAGTTGGTCGTAAATGCACAATTAATTTAATAATAAAGCGCAATTCGTGCGGTTAATGTCGAGATTTCTGGTTCAAGCAAGTCTGTACCAATGAGTTTCATCTAATAAAATTCATTAAAGAGTCTAAAGTACAATTATTTAACACACTATGCTTAGATATGTGACAATAGATGTCGCTTTATGTTGTCTAAACAGGTTGGTGTATTGACGTATAGTCTAGCCACCGCATACCTAAATATATAAGCCGGGACGGCCAGTCCTCCCCGGTTTTCATTATTTTACTCTTAAAAAGTTTATCTACTTGGTAACGTGGACTTTTAGGGCAGTGCTCATTGTTCGCACGATAAGCTTTATGGTGAAGAAATATTGTGAGGATTTTTATGGAATCTATCTATGTACCAAATGCCATCCAATTCCGTTCAGCCATTGTAGCGTGTTTGGGATACGGACATCCTCAGAAGCTTTCGCTTTTATAACATTAGTAGGATAAACAATAGACTAGCATTGCCCTGCGATTTCACGTGCGTTAATTTCATAGGTAGGTTAATATATTATTTCTGTCGCGTAGTTACATGATATATAGTTGTATGATATACATGATATGTATAAATCCTTCTTCTAAATTCTTAAAATCCTCACGCCTTCCCACAAGGGTCCTCGAAGGGGAGGAAGAGGTATGGAGATAGTACGCACACATCCATTTTCCGCCGGAGGTATATCTTAGATGCCAACGTGCCTTGATGATATGCATATAGCCACAAACTTTACCTCTTTATAACATTAGTAAAGATTTATTCGATATAATGCATTTAACCACTTGACATTAAACAATAAAGAACAAGCACTAACGAAACAGCAGCGGCACTTGAATGTTCGCGTCGCGTTTTAACTTTTTGTAAAGTGCAATACTTTCCCAGCCCTCGGTGACTGAAGTGCCATTCAAAATGTTACTGCGTTTAGACAAATGAACAGCGCTGCACCCTCGATATGGCACACGCCATGAACGAGGATATAGCACGATATGTGATGGAAGAGACGCACGAAATCGCGTCATAGTTTTATAATAATTCGCTTTATCCCAAGAAAGAAGAATCAAAAATGTTACTCGATTGGATTGGGGTTATTTTGTAAAGAAAGAAGTTATTTTGGGTAAAGAGAGGCTTTGAACAGCAGTGATGGCTATTGATATAATATATATAAAAAGCTCCTCGGCACTATCTTTTGTAAAAACTAAGTACTTATGAGTGCGATCGGCAACGCACTAGTGATCCATCTTTTGTTACAAAGGCGGCGATAACCGCTTACCATCAGGCCAGCCGCTTCTTGGACACAAAAATATAATCTTGTCTATACACGTTCCTCTTCCAGTAGCCATATTGATGTCCTTCCACAAAATGGCGGAACTCGTAGAACACAATAAATCAATTGGAGTGGGTGGTTGACTTTTCACTCAAATGTGTGGTTAATTGTAACCGAAAATGACTGTTGATCGAGCCACACTTAATTTGAGTGGTGCTTTAGCGCAGTGCGTGGGGTTGGGGCTGTAGATGGGGTAGAACGTACGCAATGGTTGATTTCGTGATAATTTTGATATTTGTACAAATTTCTGGTAAACTACCGGAACTAGTGCAGCTATTATCTTTTGTATTTTAATTACAGTTCTGATTAACGTGCCTACCGTTTTAGGGCTCCGTTCTTTTATTTTACAAATTCGTACCACTTTCATATTAGTCTGTCTGACTGCAAATATTTTTATGCGGACTAAGTTCGAAGTATGATGATGAAATAAAATTTACCGTCTTACCTAGGTTGCGTACACCGTGATCGTTAAAATTTAGGTAATTAAAAATATTTATTTTCACATATTTTGATACTATCAAAGTTAAACTCTAAAATCTTTAAAGGTTCACATCGTTGACCAAATCCAAGGCTACAGTTGTGTTCAAACAAAGAAAACATTGTTTATCCATCTGTTGCAATTTTGTGTAGTAAGCGCTGGTACTTTTCGGACTTGTTCGGTTTTTTTATATAACTAGAGTAGTTGGTCAGTAATAAAAGACATTCAAAGAAAAGGCTACTCAATAGTCAATCAACCTCCTGCTCAAATAAATTGTACACTTAATTTATATTAAGCAGATATTTATTGCTTATACAGTTACACGTTCGTACTTCAACGTTGCACCATTCCTATATAAAATGTGGAAACTTACTTTTCCATTCATTATCTTATCCATATTAAATCTGAAAATATTTAAATAACATTAGTATATTCTCATCTTAAGAAAGCCGTGGTGTTTGAACTTTCTACAATTTTCTACAACACCTCTTCCTACCCCTTCGGGGACCCTTCTGGGAAGGCGTGAGGATATACAATTTATTTGTGGCGTCACAATTGCAGGAGCAGATCCCGGTTTGTACCAATGAGATTGGTTTCTTAATTACAATTACATTAATCGCACAATGTAATTTCTTCGAATACGATTAGACGAAATTTTTCACATATTTTCACGCCTTCTTACAAGAGCAAGGGCTAAGCAGTGGTGGTGAGAAATCTTTTCGCCGGAAATATATATGTACCAGACGGCGAGATTATCGCGGTTTGCTCACACTCGCGAAACTTCGCTTTTAGAACAACATCAGATATAATATATCGTTACCTTGTATGTATATGGTATCGCATGTGCCTACAATATCTTTCATTCATTGTCTTGCCAATAAATGTCAATCATCTTCTTGAAACGCTCGTCCAGCTCGCCTTGAAGGCGCTGCTTGCCGAGCAGGAACACGATCCTCTCGTGACAGTCCATCATGCCCAGATAATCGCCTTCGATAATCTTCAGTCGCATAGGGTAGCGGTGGAAAGTCGCAAGGTCCAATTTTGCTACGATATTACAAAAAAAAGTTATTTTAAAAATCGAATCATACCGATCGTTTCTTACTCTACTAGGACAGGAACTACATACATATCATCGCGCCCCATCGAGTCCCTAACGGGGTAGTATAGAGCGGAGAGTATAAAGCGCCAGTTCTCTCTAAACTTACATACCTCTTTCGCTTCGTCCACATTCATCAGTCTCTTCATACATGCCCGTCGTCGTCGATCGGAAGTGGTGGAATTTATCATACATAAGGTCAGTAGCACGCGTCTATCGTATAGGTATATAGGCAATGAAAAACATATATCCGTAAGGCACAGGTGGACAGGAAGACCTGTAAGTCTTGATATTGTTCGATTTAGAAGCAAATGTAAAAAATGCTAAGGTAAAGCTATCAAAAAGGATTATATCATATAGTGGTATGGAATTGAATCAGTTATCCAAGTAAAATAATAATACGAACGAATAATACATTTAGTTCCCGAAAAACTCGCGCATACAATCCAAAGGAGTTTCTTAAGAGAACGGCGCTACTAGCAATATGTGTGCTTTATCAATATGGCGTCCTGATTCCGAGTTACGAGGCGCACACAAGTATTGCGCAGTAGATAATATGTATATATGTGTTATGGTTAATTTACACTGAAGAAAAATGTATTTATATTTCATATCTCTGCAAGCTTGGAAGGCACTTGTTTTCTTTTTAAATGCCACAATACCTGTAGGAGCTGGCATCTGCAAAGTTCTGAAGGAGCCGTCACCCCCAAGCCTCTCTAGGTAATAGTCTCGGGTTCTGTTAGCTAGGACACCGTCGCAGGGAATTTGCATCTTCAGCGTTAGTTTGTCCCATTGTAGGTTCTCCACGTATTTCCCAATTAATTGGTTGAGGTTGTTGCGTTCCTAAACACAGTTTTCTACGTAAATAAAACAGGATGATCGACAGTTTTATACATGGTTTGATAAAAACAACAATAGTATCACACCTTGTGGGAACAAGTTGCTCATGCAGAGGTGTAATAATATATTTTTTCCTCAGTTATTAAGGTGCTAACGCGATATATGTTAACATAAACATCTACGCCTTTGAATTTCTTCTCATGCCGTATGGAGGGTTCCTCTCGATGTTTTCCGTAAACCTTCACCGTAAAGCTCTTGGTGTGACTAATCACTGTACATAAGTTCAGAAAACTCATTGGTACGGTCGGGATTGGAACTTGCAATCTTTGTGCTGCAGGTAACTAGTCGAACCACTCGGCCACCACGGCTATTCACTATAGTAGGTAGTATTAAAACATGAAAAAGTTTTACCTCATCTGTGATGGGTAAAAACCGAACACAGTGCGGGTCTCCGGATCCGTTGGTCTTCTCAGTCTTATAGTGCAGGAGGTTCCATGTACCGTAAGCCTGGGTATCGTTGAAGGTAACGCCTTGGGAAAACTCCTGGCAGGAGTGCTGCTTGTCGTGGGCTTTTGGGGCGGCGAATGCAATACATGATATTGCCAGTACTGCAATAAATACGTTATAATGAACTATGGCGTACTAGTTCCAGCCTCATTTCTGAATTCAATCTTCCAGGGATCCATGAAAATACAGACAAAAACTTGCATAAAAATTCATGGCGCCCTTCTCGAGTTTATGCGAGAATAACGAACGCCTGATTTGTATATATAAAATATAGTTAAACAAGATTATTTGCACCCCTGTCGGTAGTTATATATACCCATTAACGCAGATATAGTGAATGGAAGGTATATATTCTTATGATGAATTTGAAAAACTCTATTTAAATATACGATGTCTGAAACTTGGTCCACGAAAGATTTCGTACTCGGATAAAATTAACAATACTTTAATGATACTTTTAATTTCTCACCACAAATAACCTTTTAGTACATGCCATACGAATAGTAAATATTGGTTACTCACACTAATTATTGGCAAGTTACGTACGATGACGTTTAACAAATATTAATTACAAAATTGTTATTCAATAATAATAATAATTATTATATATAACAATTCTTAAATAATTTGTAAATTCTCAAAATTTACCTGAGAGCAAAATGAGAGAGATCGCCATGTTGGTTGACTGCTGTGCCAAGTGCGGTAATGAAGAGAATTACTTGATTGTCATAACGATGACAAAGATTAGCAGTAGCGAGCACGCAAAGCCAGGATAAAGGGAAACCAAATGGATCTGGCAATTTTATTGACAAATTAGTTGTGTCCCGTAAAATTATCTTAATTGTTTTTTTCTGCAACAAAACATATTTCATCAAAAATTTATCCATCATTCATATTTTAACCAAATCCTTTCAGGTGCCCGCTTTTATAATATGAGGGGTTATGTTGGGCCTTTGATCATAATATTATATATCCTCACGCCTTCCCACAAGGGTCCCCTAAGGGGTAGGCAGAGGTGTGTAGGTAATACCCACACACCCACTTTCCGCCAGAGGTATATTAGGTGCCAACGTGACAGATGGCGAGTCCATCGCCGTTACTCAAGCACAACTATACATACGCCTTTGAATTTCTTCTCAGACGTATGCAGGTTTCCTCTCGATGTTTTCCTTCACCGTAAAGCTCGTGGTGTGACTGACTAATCACTGTACTTAAGTTTAGAAACTACAACTCTCATAAAACTCTCGTAAAAACTCATTGGTACAGTCGGGATTCGAACTTGCGATCTTTGTGTCGCAGGCAACTGCTTGAACCACTCGGCCACCACGGCTGCACTTTTGCCTTTGATCATTTGTTTTCTTAATATGGTCATGTCACACATCATTCTTATCTTGGTTTTGATTCTCACTTTGATGTTGATGTTACAATATTTAATTAGTACCCTAGGGTATTATTGCATGCACAACTTGGTACAATACCTCCTGCAGGGTCGGCAACGCGCGAGTGATACCCCTGGTGTTGCAAGCGTCCATAGACGTTGATAACCGCTTACCATTAGGCGGGCCGCATGCTTGTCTGCCACCCAAGTGGTATAAAAAAAATTTAACTAATAAATCTGGTAAAAATTGCTTGTTAGAAAATATATACATATGCAGCATTGATGTCACACAAAATATGGATGCTACCGAAAATTCTAGAATTACATCCAGTCCGCATCGCGTGGATCCGTGTGTTCGTGCGTGCGTTGGTGTCGCCGATGAGTGCGCTGCAGACAGAATAAACAGCAACTTCCCGTCTGACGTCCTTACAAATTGACATTATAATTCCACTAATGCTTTAACTCTAATCGAATCAATAATGTCTAGTCCTTACAACTGAGGGATAAAGGATGAGGTAACGCCTAATAGCGTAGAACCTTTTTATACCTAGGTATGTAAAGTACCTAGTTTGTACTAATAAGTAGTATGTAATAATATTTATTATAATAATCTGTGTGGGTTCTACTTAAACACCTCTGCCCACCTCTTCGGGAACCCTTGTGGGAAGGCGTGAGGATAATAATCTGTGCTCCTCGACACGGCACGTATTGTGAGGACGTTTCCTTTATGGGATCGTAGAATCGTAAATGTATTTTATAACCAATCGATGAAATGTGTTGGAAGCAGAGGAATTAAACCCATTATGCTGCCAACACACTATAACTTTCCGAACACAGAGTGGCAACGCGGAAGTGATACATCGGTATCGTGAGCGTAAATAGGCTACGGTAACCGTTTCCCATTCCCAGGTGGGCCGTATGCTTGTTTGCCACTCTTGTTGTATAAAAAAAAACAAAGGAGATCATACATTCAATATTATGCTGTTTTTTGTAGATATATGTATCTTCACGCATTCAGATAAGGAACCCTAAAGCAGTAGATATTGGTTTTACGTTAATGAAAATATCATGAGGAACCTAGCATATGGTGAAAAGAAAAAAAAAACAAGCGTGTAGAAAAATCGGAGAAAATAGTGTTTTATTACAACCTCTGGATACCTCTTTGTTATCCTTGTGCGTGAAAATATTCAACATAATAAATATTAATATTTAATATCTTATCTCAATATCTATACTCGGTGCATTCTAAAATACTTTCACATTCTTTTTTTTTTTCATTTGAAATCGAAATATATAGGCTGCCAGTACCTACCTACATTCAGGTTTAGTCACTAAGTAGTTAAGCACACAATATTACATTACCGTTGAACCGCAGAGGTTCAGAAAGTCCTGTGTGGTTAACAAAATGCACGCGTGTCCTTTGTTCTTACTTTTACCGGCGTGTGCAAATTGCGCTTAAAGCATTTGTTACATTAAAATAATTCACACTATTACTATGTAGGGAATGTAATTGTTGCATGTGGTGGGAATGCGAACAATTTTGGTCTCAAGTGTATGGCGCTGCGGTTATGTGCGCACGCGCTTCTGGTTTTGACTGTACACGATGCAAGGAACTTTTGTTGATATGCCACCTGCTATTTTAACTTATTATACTTTTAAATTTATATAAACTCAGCAACTCTTTGCACTGACGGCACTTTTCATCTATATTATTTAATGTATTCATTCATATATACTTCCCCGTCTCGAGAATGATGATATCAATCGTTATAAAAAAGTTTAACACAATATTGATGCAAAATAAAATAAGTATTTATAAATAAAACTCATCCAATATCTAATAAATACTGTTCTTTTAAATCTTGCCAATGATTTCGTCCCACGCGAGTGCTACAGGTTGAGCAGGTATAGCAGTGTATATCAAAGGTATATTTTAACATTTGTGTTGTTGTTCCCGTGGAGTATTCTCTAGGCTGTATTTGTAATTCAAGCTTGGTCGCAGCCTCGTCAGTCCGTACATAACTATCTGGTTTATATCCATCGACTATCTCCGAGATTAGATAGCGTTGCAATTTCGCAGACCTACGCCCACCGCCGCTGTACCGATCTTACCGTATAATCCAACGTCCATGTGCCCTCGTTTTACCTCGGGTATAATGAAATGGTCCATAATACAGCCACTCATAAACGTTGCTTCGATAATCGGCCCGATTATTTGCTGCTTCAAATCATGACTGCAAACAATTTTACGTTTTTGTTGGCGAAACATTCTCTGTGTGTTTTAGCTGAATTGTAGTTAGAGTGATTTGAGTGAATTTAGCTCGTTATGAGCACATTTCTTTTCTAGAGTAATCCTTGTTAAGTAATTTCATTCAAATATTGAAGTTTCAGACATTACTCTGGCTGGGAAAAACTATTTGTACAAAAATGTTCAGTGTGAAAATTGCGATTGGAACGGCGCGGCGACTGGTCAACCAAGTGGAAGAATTTGTTTGATAATAAAAACAATTCGACTCGACACGGTATTTTTAAGATATTTTTAATATTACTGAAGCTTTCTACGCTTACATGAATCTTTTTTTAAATTATAAAGTGTATTGAAACGAGTATACGATAATAGAAAGCAGATATTCCATAACAATTAAACATCGATTAATTTTGTTCATGCTACAGCTGGTACATTAGTATCTACCTATTTATATAATAATGCATTGAGCTCAAGACTCGAGGGTGTGAGACAGCACCTGCCAAATGAAATTAGCGAAATCATTTTTCTTTCTGTTAAACTCAAATTAAAAATGGGTAAAACGTGCGCGAGTCAGCTTTTGTTCAGACATCCCGGCGTGGTTTTAATTATTCCCAACCGAATGCGTTAATGTAATCAAAGCTCGATACATCATACTCGCGCTATCGCTCCGCCTCGGTTTGATTAATAATTCTAATGAGCGGCGGTGCCAAACGAGTTAATTAAGCGTTTTTTAGTGGTGCCTGTGCCACCGCGGCGGTAAACGGGCGCATCAATCACCGCTTTGTGCATGCCGCCGAACTTCTTAATGATTGAAATGATGGTTGCGCCTACGCATAGCTCTGCCAGGATACTAGCAACACCTAGGATTCCTAAATAATGGTCTATTCACCAGATTGCAATTTAGAGTATTCAATAAACATATGGTCAAAGTGATGATACGCTGATGCTTTGGCACTTTAAGCAACTAACGTCATAAAACATTATAGGGAATGCAAGCTGACTGCGCAGCGTAAAGGACAAATGGGACTCCTGTGTGGAACAACCAATCATACTGATTATTTTTGTCCTGGATCTAATGCAGTGAACGTACTGTCCTACTAGGACTGCTCAGGTTTGGAATTGACGATCCTGTCACGATCAACATTTCCTTGATATTACCGATACCCTTAAACCCAGTTATCAGTTTTTTTAACGCTATACAAGGAAATCTCCAACCACTCCAACCATATTTATCCATGAAATTGTTAATGTAAGCTACACTTAGTTGTTATCTAACAGTGTCTGAAGCTAGCTTAAGTGCAGAAAGGCTTCTAGCAACCAATAGGATTTCGTTATTTTGATCAGCTGACAGCCCAAAACATCGCTGACCAATCCAGTCTTCCTTATTTTACCCATTTCAATCGATCAGTATGTAAATGCCATGACTGTTACAGTTTCTTAGAATTATAATCTATTTACATACATAAATAATTATAAATTACAGTGCTCATGTGCTTGTTAAAGATAATTAGAGACGAAAAAGGTTTTGATGTATTAGAGCTGATTTAAATAAAAATTGGAATAAAAAAGCTATCATTCAGTAGCAGTTTTAAGTGTTTATAAGCCCGCGGCGAAACCAGAATTACTTTGCTAAAATAAAGATACGATATGATATACGATACCTTCTAATTTCTTTAAGAAATTTTACTTGATTTTAACTAAAATGGCAGGTAAGCGCACTAAACAATATTCTTAACTTAAATAGCAGTAAAATTCGACTGGTCCGACTTTCTTTATAAAGGTATTTATGATAGAAAGCTTATATTCAAAGCTAAGAAGAAAGTAGGTACACTTCAAAATGGCGGCTTGATGGACTAAAGCTCAAGTAATAACCTAAATACAAAATTACATTACAATTAGATTTCCTATACTTGTTATGTTTCTTTTATCATAGCTAAGAAAAAAATTTACGATCGAAAAATATCAGTTGCGTAGATATCTTAAAGGTCCTCGAAATAAATGTGAGGCATTAGTGTGAATCAAAACAGTTTATTCTGTAAAACTAGTGGGAACGGACGTCGTCAAACATTATCAATCATCCACAGAGGCCGCCGCAGGCAGAATTGCTTTAATTTGATAAAACGCAATTAGCTACCAAAAAGAAATCTAATCTTAGAGGCGGCTTCGGGTTTCTGACGGCCATGTTTTTGTGCGTTCCACATTGACGATTGAAATAATAGATCGTCAGCATGTACAAATTTTGGTCATATTACAATATAATACTAACTTTTGAGGCAGTTTGTTCAGATTTATTGACACGTCATGTAAACTTGTCAAGAAATTTTTTTTTCCTTTTACGGCGACTGTTACACAACAACTTAATATTTATACCACTTGGGTGGCAAACAAGCATGCGGTCCGCCTGATGGTAAGCGGTTACCGCCGCCTATGGACGCTTGCAACACCAGGGGTATCACTCGCGCGTTGCCGACCCTGCAGGAATCTTTTCACACCCTTCTTGAAGAACTCCATGCTGTACTCTCCAGGGAAAACCTCAACGGGGAGCTCATTCCACAGCCTGAGCGTTCGCGGAAGAAAACTTCTTTGGAAGCGCACAGTGCGAGACCTTGTAATCGATAATTAAAACATCCCATTTTATTTTGATAATTGTCATAGATAAAAAAATATGTTTGAGGGTAATTTAGGGAGAAATCCAAATATAAACCTATTTCGATGACTTGTTGGGTAGCGGCGAGTAGGAACGCGTTACCGTTCGATTTTGAGAGTTAAGTGTTCTATATAAATCATTATTTTAATTTCTAGTTTAGCCTGGGTTTTGTACCATGAATGCTTTGAAAATGACTGAATTGTATGAGCGCTACGTACAATTGAATGGTTGCCGCAGGTTTGGACGAGTCATTCGGTGGCAGTATCAAGTGGAACGCCGCGGGGTCCTGCCTCTAATTCACCGCGCTACCAACAGGTGGCAGCAGCGCCGCTTTTCAAATCTGACAGACGCCATTGCCTTCACGTCAGAAAGCCGCGAATAAAATTAATGATGTTCGCGCCTTAATGACGTTTCACGACGCCGCTCCATTGTGTCCGTAATACAACAATTATTGAGATCATTTATTAAGTTTATTGATCTTTTAACTTAATCTTTTATTTAGTAATTTAGCTCGGTGCGAGCGCGCGAACTCTGAAAAAAATATCTCATATGCGGCGGTATTTTTTGGACTATTTTTGTCATTATACGGCGTGATGTGAGCGAGGCTTTGAATATAGAGGCAATTACCGCCCCGCATGTGGTTTGATTATGTACCTCGGTTCTATTCCATCTAGCGGTGGGTATAAAATATCGGTAAAAACATTACCGAAATGTTCCTCGATGCTAGTTTTTGAGCTTCCGTTGCTAAATTGAGTTGATGTCGAGAGCTATTGTTACAATTTGCTTACTTTTTGTGATGGTCAATGGAGATTAACGAAATGGGGACTTGGCGCTATTTCGACTTGAACCAATGAAATGGTTTTATTTTATGTTGGTATATTATATTACATTTATAGTGGGTAAGTAACTCGTATGAATAGTTTGGAACCCGTATTATGGAGCTTGTTAGTGAGAAGTTTCGGGTAGTTAGGGAGTTGTTGCGAGTTGGAGACGTAGCTAATTATTTTTTTTTTTTTTTTTTTTTTGTATTGTCTCTCGTAGCGTGAGTTCCGGGAACTTTTGCTACTTAACCGGTCAATGGCGAGACCTAGGCCTCCAGCCAGGCACTTTATTTCTAAGCAACACAGCTAAGGGCACCCCCTGTGGGGTACGAACCTCGGCTTAGGGCGTTGCTGGATCGCGAGCAAGGGAGCTGGGCTGGACTGGTAATTTTATTTAAATATTATTTGGGGGCGGGATTTGCGCGTCAGGCTCGGCGCGGGCCGGCGTTTGCGGCGGGGGTCGGGGGGGAACATTACGGCTTATTCGCGTCGAGCCTCGTCGGCGAGGACGGAACAGTGGTCGGTTTTGTGTAGTGTTGGTATGTTTTTGTCGGGCGTCCTGGAGGACCGTTATGTCGTCATCCGGTTCGATGACGGCGTGTCTTGGACGCCTTATCTTCGAGATAAGGGAAGGAGTGTATCGGGCGGCCGATACGACGAGGGGGTTGGGGTGATTTACAGCAGAATCGAAATGACGTTTGGACAGTTTTTTCAAAAACTGTTTTATAGTGGGGACTTTGAGGTCAACGTGGAGTTGACTATTACGCATGTACCACGGGGCACCTGTGGCTCTCCGGAGAAACCGGCTTTGGAGCACTTGCAAGGGGTTAAGTGTTGACTTGCTAGTGTGTGCGAACACTACACCCGCGTATGTCATGATTGGTCGAATGCACGTCGTGTAAATCCTCACCTTGGATTTCAATGAGAGTTTACTTCGCGCATTCAACATGCTGTGAAGTCTACCGAGCGCGAAGGCGGCTCGCGCGCGTACCGCCTTTACGTGGTGACGGAAAGAAAGGCGTTGATCGAGGATCACACCCAGGTATTTGGCTTTTTCTTCCCATGGAATGGGTTTGCCGAAGAGGGTGATGGGGGCTACCCGTGGGCGTTCGAGGCCTTTCCAGAATAGAATGGCTGCGCTTTTGGTGGGGTTCACTTCAATTCTCCATTTCCGGAACCACCGCCCTAGGGCTGTGACCGCGGATTGGAGGTTGTCGTGAATTCCCTCGGGAGTTCTACCTTTGTAGTAGATAGCCGTATCATCGGCGAATAGAGCGCTTTTAACTCGTCTATGGAGGGGAATGTCGCTAGTATAAAGCGTGAATAGGAGTGGCGAGAGCACTGAGCCTTGCGGGACTCCTGCTCGTATGGGATGGGGGGAAGAGAGTGTGCCCTCGACTCTGTAGCGGAAGGAGCGGTTCGACAAAAAGTCCCGTACTATGCGTACTAGACGGTCCGGCACGCCCAACTGGTACAGCTTGTATATTAAGCCGTTGTGCCAGACCTTGTCGAATGCCTTCGCCACGTCGAAGAGGAGCATACCCGTGGTATAACCGAGTTGGAAGCCGCTACTGACGTCTTCCACTATACGGTGGACTTGTTGGACACAAGAGTGTTTGGTTCGAAAACCGAACTGTTGGTCAGGTATGACTTTCTTAGAGTCTGCAAAACTCTTTAATCTATTGTAGATAAGTCTCTCGTAAATCTTGCCAAGGACGTTGAGGAGACTGATGGGGCGATAACTGGAGGCTTCGGTCTTGGGTTTCCCTGGCTTGGGAATACCTATGACCGTTGCACTTTTCCAGGATTGGGGGAAAAAGTTGTTGCTCAGTGCTGCATTGAAGATGGCAGTGAGCAAAACTATGAGATAAGGAGAGAAGAGTTTGATAACTCTATTAGCGATCCCGTCGGGACCTGGGGCTTTCCTGGGGTGAAGATCCTTGATCACTTTCCGGACTTCGTCCACCGTGATTGGGGCGATAGGGTGGTCTGGGTGTTCGGAGGGTGGGTGGGATAGTTTGCTTTCGACCTCCACCTTCCGACTCTCTTCTCTTCCTTCTGACACCTCCGACTTTCGGCGTCCACCTTCTTGAGGTGGCGCTGGTCTACTGGCAAGGTGCTGGGCGTACATTGAGCCTCGAGACTGTCGGCCAGGCACTCGGACTTCTCGTCGTCGTCAAAGGCGGGCCCTTGATTTGGACGAGTGAGTGGAGGCATAGACGAGATTTTGTCTGATTTAAGTTTCCGTTGGAGATGCCAAAAGGCCAAGTGATTCGGTTCAAGTTCCCCTAGGAACTTGTTCCAGCGGGCGTCTCGCAGGTCTTTCATGCGGTATCTCAGATTGCGCTGGAGTGACCTCAGAAAGGTGCGGTTCGCTTCAGTCGGGTGAGCTCTATGCGCTCGGAGGGCGGCGTTCTTTTCCGTCACCAGTTCACGCACGTCATCCAGCTTTCAGTTTCAGTCAGAAGTTTCCAGCGATGGTCTTCCATCACCGGAACTTGTCGTGAACAGGCGTCCACGGCTGACTGTACGTGAGCTGTGATGGAATCGACCGCCTTTTGAGTGTCGGCTGCCGACTCTATGAGGGGCGGGATACTATCTAAGTGAACAGATGAAGAGGACTTGAGGAGTTCCTCCAGTTTTCTCCAGTCTGTTATCTTTTTCTGAGGTGGGGGCTGACCTGAGTCCGGGGGGCCTAGTCGGGGGGAGAGCGCTAAGGTAACAGGTCGGTGGTCGGAATCTAATTCGTCGTGCGACCTCAACGAGTGCAAACGGAGGTTTACATTCTTGATGATCACAATGTCTAGTACGTCCGGTCGGTGGTTGATATTCTCGGGGTTGTGGGTGGGGTGCATAGGCGCAATGACGTCGAATTGGAGGAGCCCACTGAGGTCCTCCAATTGGCGTCCTCTGTTATTTCGTGAGTGGCTGTTCCAAGCATCGCTCTTGGCATTCAGGTCACCCGCGATAATAACTGAGCTACTGAGGTTGATGAGGACTTTGATATCAGCTTTGATATCGGCCGTCGAGTTAACAGGGGAACAGTATGCAGAGACTATCGTGATCGGCTGATGGCCGGTCATTCCTAATCGACAGATCGAGGTCTCTATGTGGGAGAGGGTTGGTGGTTGGATCGGGATACAGTGCAGGGACCTCTTGTAATAGATCAAAGTACCGCCGAGGGCGGATCGAGATCTATCATTGCGAACCACGCAGTAGTTTGCAATTCTAGGGTCTCGGTGTGATGGTTTCAAGAAGGTTTCCTGCACTAAGAAAACGTCGATATTGTTGTCGCGGAGGAACGCGGCGATCTCTTCCTTTTGGCTGTGAATGCCGTTGGCATTAAAGTAGCCAATTGAAAGTGATCGGGGTTTGATTCTGCTGCTTACGTTTGAGTCCATTATTGGTTGGACGAGAAGGTAGCCAGGGACTCTGATACATCGGCGTAGTCGCCGAGCACTTTGAGGAGGGCCAGAGGGTCCTTCCGGACGGCCCTGAGGCTTCGTGCCATCTCGTTAACCCTTGAGAGGTTGACGGTGGAGAAAAGATCCGCCAGGAATGCCATGTTGGCGGAAATTTCAGAGGGGGAGGAAGTGGGCTGGACCGCCTGGGGTCTACGCGGGGGAGTAGCAGCCTGGGGCTGGGGCTGTTGAGGTTTGGCGGTGGAGAGCGACGGCGGAGGTGTAATCTGCGGGCTCGGAGCCGCTGAGGGGACAGGTGGTGACGCTTGTGGGAGGGGTGGAAAGTCCCTCGGAGGGAGGGCCCTCCACGGGGAAGGTCGGGGTGGGGCGGGTTGCGCGGGGGGGGCGTTACGCCATTCGCGGGCCGCTGCCCTCTTGACCACGACCGGTCTGGGTTTGGGGGCTTTGGGGCATCCCCTGTAATTGGCCGGGTGGCCTTCTTGGCGGCACAGCACGCAACTAGGGGGCGAGTCGGCGAGTGTGCGGTCCTTAGGGCGCGAGCAGTCGCTCGTCCCATGATCGCCCAGGCACTTGACGCACCTGGGTTTCGCGTTGCAGTTACGCGAAGCGTGCCCGTATAGTTGGCAGTTGTGACACTGCCCTATAGGGCCGCCCTTGTGGGGGGTTTCAACCCTTATGCCAGACAGGTGGCATAAGGTTTTTAGCTTAAAGACGGCTTTGCCGTCGGGGGAGTTCTCGCAGATGGCGAGAACCATGTTGAATGCCTCTCCGGCATTTTGTCGGTGCATGCGGTGCACCTCCTTCACCGCGACATTCTGAGCCTTCAGATCATCTTTGATCGACTCGGTATCGATTTCGCGTGGGACGCCGCGGATGACGACCCGGAGTAAACGGTCCTCCGGCAGATCATAAGTGTGGTATTCCACACTTCTGGCCTGCAGGAGCCTCGTGAAGGCTCTGAATTCGGTCGAATTCGGGAGGTGCACCTTAATGCCTTCGGCTGTGGCCGTGGCACGGGTGAAGGTGATTCGGTTGGTTTTACACCAACCGGAGATTTCCGTCCACTTGGACTTAGTGTGGACGAAAACGGGGGGGCAAGAGCGCTCCTTCGTCGAGGAAGGTCGCGTAGGTCGCGGGACGGGGGAGAGCCGGCTAGCCTGAGGGGCTTCGGCTTCCGGAGAGGCGAGAGGGGCGGGGGAGGGGGGTGCCGGGGAGGGGGCTACCGGGGAGGACTGTGCGGAGGGCACGGGCACGGTCTTGGGGGCTTTAGTGGGGGGAGAAGGTGAGGTTGAAGCCTCCTTCTTTTTAGCGCGTCTGGCGCGCTTCTTGGAGCCCGTGACGGGCGTAAATTCGTCCGAGGAGCCTTCGGACGACTCGGATTGCAGTGACTCCATTTCGGAGTTCACAATGACAGATTCGGGGGACAAGGGGGAGTCTTGAGACTTGTTGGCCTCGTTTGCTACGGCTATGATGGCGCTCTTGTCGAGCGCTGCTGTCGCCTCGGCAGTGGGGGTACCCGCGTTTACATCGCGGGTGTATTCGTCATATTGACGTCGGAGGGTGGGCACGGCTTCTAAGAGCCGCGCGAGGAAAGCCAGTGAGGCTTGGGGGTCCATTATTGTGGACATGGTGGATGCAGACGTGGGAAGGCAAAGCGGCAAGGGAAACGTGTTTCGGGGCGCGGTCGCCCAGGGGAAGAAACACGCAAAGAAACCCCTGGTGACTTAAACGTTAGACCGATCCCCGGGGGGTTGACCCGGGGGTGTGTACTGAACCCTCCCTGTCGGGTGTAGACAGGGAGGTGAGTGTGCCTATGGTGTGAGCCCTAAGCTTGTATTCCCGCTGCCAGTCTTATTGTGCAGCGGGTTCCTGACAGTTCCGGTGTAGAGAGCACTAGTCCGTGGACAGTGCCCAAACTAACACCGGAGGATAGGAGGTAAGGGATAGGTAGGGTGGGCGGTGGGTGATAACCAGGCGCGACTAGGGTAGACCCCAAGGCCGGTGAACCTGGTACGTAGCTAATTAGCTGTTAGGTGACAGTTAGCCGCCTTTGACGTCGGCTTACTGAGGGTTTACTAGGTATTTTGCTGGAAATCATCACCAAGGCCTGGAAAGATGATAGCGATAATACCAAGATGTATGGTACAGATAATCTTATATATTAAAGTTTAATTATCTGGTTAAGCTATCAATGTTAAGTAAAATAAGTATATTGAAGAATGCTTAAAAAGTTACTTGTACAGAAGTGTGAACTACCAAACAATATTATGACGTAAGTAGCGTTGTTTACTAGAACTAATAAGTAAATATTATTATATTTGTCGTGACACGGGATCAGAGATGTACAGTGATCAATGTCAGAATACTTAGTTGCAAATTACTGGAGAGCTGGAAAACACGTATTATGAAATCACATCTAACAACTATGATTATCGATATGATATTTCCTTCAACAAGGCTTATTTTCCAGCAATAATTCCAAGTATAATAATCCAAAACGAAGGTAAATGTGTAGCTACATAGATGAATTTATCGGTAATTCCTCGTGCCCGTTCCAAGATCGTCGGAAACCTGTGCAATTAGATGCAATCGTGTTGGAATTATTGTAATAACCAAAAAGAATCGATGTTCTAACGATCGGCGATTGCTGCGAGGCGATTGGCGTAGCGGCGGCCAATGCGCGCGCACGCTGCGCTCGCGTCGTTACCCGATCAGCGCCAGATAACCTAATTATACAACTAAGCCGGACGTTCATTGTTATTCTACTACTCTCCTTTATTTTTCAGATGTTAAGCTTTACGAATATACCTATCTTAATAGGTTCATATCCGTAAATTCAAAGTTATGATTAAATATCGAGTTGAAACTAAGCCATACCATTATCGATCCAACCGTCTAATCATTACCATGGGCAGACCACCGACGAAAGCTGTTACGAAAATTAAAATGTGAGCCTAGATGTCGAATGCAATCATTCATTCGTACATAAATTGTACATTGAAAATAATTGTGTACGTAAAACTTTGGTGGTAACTAATAACATACATTGAAATATACATAACTGGCCATTGACATGCTCGACCTGCTGTCTGCTGGAAATATTGAAACGGTATTTCGATTTTCTAGACGATATTGCTTTCAAATTTTTACTAGACTGACTAGAAAGAATACCGGGCGATCGTCAATTGTAATTTTCTAATCAAGATTTTCTTTATCTTAATTGAAAGCATAGTTGGTTTTTCAAAGTACAGTTCGTAAGTATTTTCTTTAGAATTTGTTCCTTCTATAATATTCTAAGCAAGCACATAAACACTATTTTAAGCGTTTATGAAAAGCGTTGCCTTCGACAAATTTAATAGTGTTGTCCATATACATAATTTTACACAGTAACTTTATTACAATAATATGTAATAATAAGAAAGAAAACTATATTTCAATTGAATACTCATGTGATGTATTTAGAGCATAGACAACGGAGTTCTGACTTTTGGTAGAATTCCAGGACTCAAACAAAAGTAAAGGAAGGGGTCAGAAGGTGACCTTAGGCTGTCTCTACACATGTATATGTGCTGGATTGCAAATCTATATGAAGTTATAGCTATGCAGGTATCTATGGGAGCAGCATTACCTCGGAATGCTGGCTGCAGTCACGTAGCTGCGGAGTGCACGGAGCGGCGCTTCATTTGCCGTACGTGCCTGCGCCCCGACCATCAAACGCCATCAACACTCATTATAGACACACAACTACAATACCGAGTCCTGGTGTCAATCGTTCCATAGGACCGAACAATTTTGTTACATACAAGACATTAAGATGCATTTTAATGTTGTGCTGATACGTTTTAGAAGACTTTCCGAGTCGATGATTGATTAGCAAGACGGATTATCTTGAACTAGCTGTCCCGCCCAGCTTCGCCCGGGTGAAAAAGTAAAATTTCCTGAAACACGATCGCAGCGCCACCTATCGGGTCCATTTGTGATGTAAGCTATCCTATCTTTCAAGTTGGATCAGACTGCATACGGTGTGTAAATTTTATTGAAATCGGTTCAGTAGTTTAGGAGCTCATCGCGGACAAACAACGTGACACGTAATCTATACTAATATTATAAAGAGGAAAGATTTGTTTGTTTGTTTGTTTGTAATGAATAGGCTCCGAAACTACTGGACCGATTTCAAAAATTCTTTCACCTTTGGAAGGCTACGTTATCCCCGAGTAACATAGGTTATATTAAATAAATAAATAAATAAATAAATAAATTGGACCCGATAGGTGGCGCTGCGATCGAGTTTCAAGAATTTTACCTTTTTACCCGAGCGAAGCTTTCTGTGTGTTTCTGTGTGTCTTAAGCTAGATTCGAGAATGGTTTAGATTTACAATTGGACCCAATAGGTGGCGCTGCGATCGTGTTACGGGCAATTTAACTTTTTCAGCCGAGCGAAGCTGGGCGGGACAGCTAGTTTATATATATTAAGATAGCTGATGCGCGCAACTCCGTCTGTGTACCTAAGAGAGGGAGTTGTTTCAGTAATGAAGTGAGTGAGAGTAATTTAAAAAGTTCTATTTTACGATCAGATATCGCAAAAAAAAAAAACAGTTCACTGAGTTCAACTGTTCCGTAGTGAGCCGACCACGCGTCTTAGTTGCGGGGTTATTTTAACATTATGATATCTATCTCCTAAGATGTTGATTGAAATCAAGTGATGTCAAGTACAATTTCGTTAACATTTAAATACTCGTGATTAATAACATATTTATTTGGATAAGGATTAATATTATGTTGATAAAACATATTCTGAAATAATGCATTGATTTCGAACAAATTTTATTACCAAAAAAAAGGTTACAGTGAGTCAATCTTAAAAGATAGACATATGCTGTCGCGGACTTTTTTTTAAGAACTTTTAAAGAGGAACAACTCCCTCATACATGATATTTGTGTAACTTAAACCGTTTACGCAGCGCACGCAACGGAAGCTCTCAAAAAGGAATATTTTTTCCCGTTCTGGCAACATTAGTCATTTATGCTTCGCTCCTATTGGTCGTAGCGTGATGTTATATAGCCCTAAGCCTTCCTAGAGAAATTGACTATCCAACACAAAAATAATTTTTCAATTCCAACCGGTAGTTCCTGAGATTAGCGCGTTCAAACAAACAAACAAAAAAACTCTTCAGATTTATAATATTAGTATAGATTTAGTCTGTAGTTTTTTCTATGGAAAAATATTTGTAATTGTAAGGGATTCGAACTAAATAAAGTGGGCATTCAGACTGTACCAATCAGTTTTTCCTAACTTAAGTACAGTGATTCGTAACACCACGAGTTTTACGGTGAAGGAAAACATCGAGGGGAAACCTCGTTACGTTAAAATACGTTTGAAAGAAATGTAATTACACGTGTATGGTCGTGCTTGAGTAATGGCAACGGATTCGCCATCTGTCACGTTGGCACCTAAAATATATCTCCGGCGGAAAGTGGGTGTGTAGGTAAAACCTATACACCTCTGCCTACCCCTTCGGGTACCTATACGTGAAGATATGATATGAGAAACTAAATAAAGAACCATGTTTCAAATCTGCTCCTATGTTTTCCTCTGCGAGGGAGTTACTGCAGTACTGCGGTTGGCATCAGTTATTCACTGCCTTCTTTGGGCATACATACATAGTATGTCAAATTCATCTAGGATCTTATTGGAAAGCTATAAGTAGGGGCTACTGATAAGAAAATCTAAAAATAAAGTACGCATAACATTCCGTTTTAACTACTGAACTTTTTATTAAATAAAATAAAACCTGCGTTGTAACAAGACGTAAACACTTAAAAATATATATTAAATCTTTGCAGAATATAAATTCCTGCTCTCTGCCTTCTTTCCTTCCCATAAGTCTCCGAACTTGTCAATGGAATTGTAATAGCGTCCTTTTTTACCTCGCATATATTGTCGTTCAGGCTGATCAGATTCTTAACGAACGTTCCCGTTCTTCCGTTAAGGCCTAACTTTTGCATAATTGTCAATACATTGGAGTAATAATAATAGAGGCATACCATCCCTCACGTAGCTTGTGTCAAATGTGGTTAACATTCGCCAAATGTTGAACGTTCGTAGTATTTAATAAGAACGAAGTCAACCGCATGTCGTTTGAATGCTGTTTCCGTGCAATAAATATAATTGAATGCGGTTTCGCTCACCCTTAAATGGTTTAAGACAAACTCGAAACTCTTTGGCACTGCGTATTGATAATAATTGTACAAAGAGCCAGTAATAATAGCGCATTGTGAGTATAATTGTGTGTATTATTTTACGAAGTTATCTTGAAATTTTTAAATGTCATCTTCCGTAGCCTCGAGCTGGCAATTATAACTGAATAACTACGTATGTATTTATTCTTTGTGACTGAAATTGTATATTTATTTTGAATCGCGGGATAATATAAGACAATTTTTAAATCGTCTATGCGCTATACATCTGCATACATACATATGTGTGCGTGTGTGGCGCAGGTCACGTTTTGTATGATAATCATTTATAATTTTCTTTAAGGATTGATTTTGATTTTAATGTGGCAGTTTCGAGCCCCAGTGGTAAGTATCAACAAGTTTTTTTTAACTTAAGTTCACTGTTAAATCACAACGAACCTTACGGTGAAGAAAAACGTTTCTTCTTCAACGTTATGCAGAAACCTGCATAACGTTTAAAAAGAAATTCATAAACGTATGAAGATTCATGCTTGTGAAGCAGAGACGAACTCTCCATCTATTGCATTGGCACCTAAATATATCTCCGGCGAAAAGAGGCTTGTGATCTCGGCCTACTCCATCGCGGACCTTTTTGTTGGAAAGTAGTGATATTTCAATACATTGCCTTGCACTAAATACCATTGTAAATATTTCCACCGCTCTTTATTTTCAAATAAAACGGTGTCATGTTGCAATAGTGCGGATGATTGTCTAGCGGCGCGGGCGCAGGCGTGGGCGGCGACATGTACAACACATTTGTACCGAGAACGCCCGCCGCAGTTTTATTATAATTCACTTACTGTGTTCCAAAAACTTATTTCCCAGATAATCTGATAACATTTACGGCCTGATAAGTATTGTATGTTTTATTTTAATAAATCTGTTTATCTAAAGCAGCACCTTCTTTTCGCCAGATATATATTTAGGTGTAAACGTGCCAGTTGTCGAGTCCATCGCCGTTTCACATGCATGGTAGACATACATATGTCTATGATGTTGTTCCCAAACGTGATCAGGTTCACTGCAATATATCACATAAATCACTGTAGGTACTTAAGTTAAGAAAAAAAACATTTCATGGTTATCTGTCATATTGAGTATTATGATTATCTATCATATTGGCCGGTAATAAAGTGAATGGGCCCATGTCGGCGTTGATGAGCAGTAAAAGTCTGAGGTGTAGCTGTCCACGACGCGATATTGGAGCCTACTTTATTGTAAGGCAGCGAATCCTGGGTACCTATGTCAGAAGTATTAAAATAGCATAAATGCAGTTGAGATGCGATCTCTTCGAAAAATGTGCGGCGTAACGATCTTAGATCGAATCCGCAATGAAGAGATTTGCAAAACAACAGGCGTGAACGAGGGAATGGCGGAATGGTGGGCAAGACGAGGCAGAGGAAAAACACGTTCCAACTACCTAGATCAAATCGAATGGACACTTACGGACGGGAACGTCAAGAGTTCTCGAAACCGGCGAGCGTGTATGAAGAGACTGATGAATGTGAACGAAGCGAAAGAGGTTTGCAAGTCTAGAGAGAACTGGCTTTCTATTCTCTCTGCCTACCCCGTTAGGGTCTCGGTGTGATCGATGTATGTATATACCTACAAATATTAAACATACTATTGCTTAAACCTGTGTTAAGCTAATGTTTACGCTTGAAATATCTTCAAGACAAGCTAAACTCTAATCACAAAAGACGCACTCATTAAATAAACAACACAATATAAGTAATCTGTATATTAGTTTCCAAATCAGCGAATCATGCGACGTGCGAGCCTTTTGCTGTTAAAGAAAAATATTATAGTCAAGCGTGGGTAGGAATGTTTAGAGGAATCCGTATGAATATAAATATCTTCATGTCCGTATGGATTTGAAACGTCCATTATTGCGAGATACACGGCTAAAATTCAGTTGAAAAATTTGCAAAAATCAGAAAAAACTCTTTTGAACATTTCATAACATTTTTTCCTTTAACTCTAAAAAACAAGACTCTCAAATACCTACTTTATAGACTTGATATATTAAAAAGGATTGTAAATTGTATTTGTAAAATACAATATAAACGTTTATATGATCATGCCGAGTCTCTAAACTACCTGAACTCTTTCACTACATCCACATTCTTCATTTGTGATAGTCATAGGTAATACAGGGTTTGACAGTAAGCTTATAAGCCAATCTCTAAAGGTAATTTAGGGAATCTCCTACAAGGATGCACAATAAAATAAGGTTCTACTATGATGTTATGTTATTTATAATCGATTTTATGTAAGGTTCGACCACCACCAAGTAAGCAGAGCACCTGACTCCAAAGCTGAGGCCGTGAGCTCGATTCCCGCTAGTGCTGACTCGATTTTTGTTGACATGTCACAACGTAATATTAGGGCTTATAGTTGACCTAAACGGAATAAACAACTTTTATTTTAATTATCTTTTACGGTTCCCTAAAAAGCTAACACGTCGTAGCGGTTTAAAATTAAATCGAATAGACTTGAGACACCGCTTGAAAAACTGTTGTCTTCCATGCTCACCCACGGGAAATAATTGGCGTATGAAAAAATACAGGAAGTCATTAGTGGCGAACGAGCGGCATCAATTTCACGAGAACGAACAGCGTGCCGCTTGGGACGCTTTTACACCTCAAAGGGGATTTTTCCAGTTGGAATTAACAATATTTTTTTATGAACTGAAGTCTCTAATTTGATTAGTAAGTTCTCAATAATAATATAATATATCCTCACGCCTTCCCACAAGGGTCCCCAAAGGGGTAGGCAGAGGTGTATAGGTAATGCCCACACATCCACTTTCCGCCAGAGGTATATTAGGTGCCAACGTGACAGATGGCGAGTCCATCGCCTTTACTCAAGCACGACTATACCTACGCCTTTGAATTTCTTCTCAGACGTATGCAGGTTTCCTCTCGATGTTTTCCTTCACCGCTTTACGCATCTTTAAGTAAACTCGCAACTTTAAGTACGCATGATGATAATCTGCAACGATAATCAGCAAATATGCACTTTTATATAAAAAATCTATATTTTCATGCATTCACGGACAGATCAGCTAAGTCTGTAGGCAATAAATCGTCACACAAGGGTTGTTTTGTTTCTTTTCTTCTGGTACATTTTTCGATGACGGAAAATCTAAACATCAACAACAGTGTGTATACATAATGTGTATTCTGTTGGTGTGTGTTTAAAAAAAAACAGTAAAGAGTTGCTATACGTGGTTATTGAAAACCTCGTAATCATAAGGCACATACCGATATACATGTCATATTTTCCATCACGCATATTAGATTAGAGCTGTTACGCAACGGTGTGACCGTAGCCTCTCAACAGTCAACACTAATAAGCCTGCGTCCTCGCAATTTGACATTTTAGACATTTTAATTCGGCTTATGAATAGGTCTTTACGCGGTTTGTACGTAATTTGTGTTCATTGATATAATATTAAACGTAGCTCATTGAACGCGTGTCAAGCTGTTGGCTTCGTGTTCAGCTGCGCAGATTGTCATCCCTCTGATTATCATGATATCATACATGCTATACATACATGAATATACTGGTGATTGCTTCTCTCTAATTCTATAGGTACCCCGTGCCTGTCAGAGCAATTTGTAGCAGTACATAATGTTGTGCTATTTGGAGCGTGTTCGTTAACTAGTATTTTTATCAATTTTGCTAATCATTTTAAATGCTATTCCGCTGTTGTAGTAAACACTTAAGCGTGTTTCAGCACAGTTAATTTCTAATGCGAATTAAGACGTAACATAACAAATGTTAGCTAATTATATTGCGCTATTCCATTATGGGGAAGTTATGCAAAGATAATCGCTCGAAATGGTACATTTTAATGTGTGTCATTAATGATATGCAACATCTTACAGAAACACCATTAGCTGGTTTATATCGGTTGGATATTACAACATAGCCAACTGTACGTGATAAGTAACTTTTGCTATATTTAAGGTATTTTTTTATTTACATACACATCATGACGCTAATAAGAAGAAGAAGTCCCCTTAAGGAGTAAGGTCGGCAACGTGCGAGTGCTACCCCTGGTATTGCAAACGTCCATAGGCGATGGTAGCCGCTTACCATCAGGCGACCGCATGCATATTTTTCACCGCAGGTGTATAAAAGTGGTATAAAAATATCTTCATCGTAATTAATTCCGCTTTAAAATACATACATATAGGCTCGCCGGTTTCGATAAGTCTTCGACGTTCCTATCCTTGGTTGATCGTTCGATTTGATCTAAGTAGTCCTCTCTGATTTTTTCTTCCAAACATTAGAATTGTATGCCTTTGTCAACAAAGTACGGGCGGGCAACTTTTGTAACCTTATCCATAATAAGTAAAGTATATAGATACTAATATATAAAGTTATATCATATAAAATAATATAATATATCCTCACGCCTTCTGAGGATATATTATATTATTTTATAGTGTTCTTGAGTAACGGCGAGTCCATCGCCGTTACTCAAGCACAACTATACATACGTCTTTGAATTTCTTCTCAGACGTATGCAGGTTTCCTCTCGATGTTTTCCTTCACCGCTTTACGCAAGTTTAGAAAAACTCATTGGTACAGTCGGGAACCGAACTTGCGACCTTTGCGTCGCAGGCAACCGCTCGAACCACTCGGCCACCACGGCTTCTACCACGGCACGGCCACGGCACATACATAAAGTTACATAACCAAACTTAAGTCGCGGTACATTGCCCTGAATATGTTAATATCATCTATGTTGGAGATACAATCCCATACATATATGCATTAGACCAACGCGTGTGTTGATATTTCGATGACAGTTTTATAGAGTGTTTATGCAACTAAAGTGATACTGAGTCGGGAAAGCCAACGCCGCGTCATAAAGCGAGTGTTCAGAAACGACACCCATAAAACCTTTATGATTAGTCAACCCGCTGGCGAGGACGATTCATTATGGACCATTATGCGTCGTGTTTATCGACTTACTCTATACAAGCCAATAAAATAACGAACGACCGAGATAAGAGGTGGACACTCCTCTAATCTCCGGAACAAGGGACACTAATTCGATTGTGGTTTTGGTCGAGCCTTTTTCTGAGTTTAAGGCACAAATTGAAGTGTTAAAAAAACTACAAATTGGCTTTTTCGAGGGCCATTCATTAGTTGGACGTTGAATGGCGTTGGTTGTGTTGTTTTCGCTCAATTAGTTAAACGGAAACCCGAGCCGGCGACCCTGCGAGCCGCACACGGCGCGGCGGGCCGGCCACAGTTCGCCTGATATACGGCACTTTAACGTTTTCCCATCAGCATTATATATGTATACTCAACGCCAATAAACTAAGTAGATATAAATTGTTCACTCATAAAATTAAGATTTATGTAAATGGATTGGGTAAGTGTTTGTATGGTGAATAAATAACCGGTCAGCTAGCTATCGCGACGGGCGTTTAGCTTGTCTTCATAATTACGTTAAACATAATATTATAATATCAGTTAATTTGAAAGTAAAGCTGTAAATGACTAACCATCTAATAATGAAATTGACAATCTTAATAGATTGACAATTTCATTCGACATGTCTTGGACTTTCTATATCTATATGTGTATCTCTTTATAAAGACTACTAGCTGTCCCGCCCAGCTTTGCTCGGGTGAAAAAGTTAAATTGCCCGTAACACGATCGCAGCGCCACCTATCGGTTCCAATTGTAAATCTAAACCATTCTCGAATCCACCTTAAGACACACAGAAAGGGATAGCTTCGCACGGGTGAAAAAGTTAAAATTCCTAAAACTCGATCGCAGCGCCACCTATCGGGTCCAATTTAATATAGCCTATGTTACTCGGGGATAATGTAGCTTTCCAAAGGTGAAAGAATTTTTGAAATCGGTCCAGTAGTTTCGGAGCCTATTCATTACAAACAAACAAACAAATCTTTCCTCTTTATAATATTAGTATAGATGAATATATGCTCATCATACACAAGTTAGCGAGAATCAAACCTGCGACTACTGGTTCAGTTCTTGCATGATATGTATATGTATTGATATGAGCAAGCTTATTGAAGTGTTAAGAATCATTTCGTGTTTGGTTCTTATATCTTCATGTATTTCCATAAGAGTTTCAAAAGGGCGGCCGTCTGGTCTAGTGGTTAGAGCTCCTAACTGCGAAACTTGAGGTCGCGGGTTCGAATCCCGTTGAGGGCAGATATTTGTGTGATGAACACGAGTATTTGTACCTTAGTCTTGGATATCCTATGTATTTATGTAAATATATATATCTATATAAGTAAATATATCGTTGTCTAGTTACCATAACTCATGCTTGAGTAACGGCGATGGACTCGCCATCTGTCACGTTGGCACCTGATATACCTCTGGCGGAAAGTGGGTGTGTGGGTATTACCTATACACCTCTGCCTACCCCTTCGGGGACCCTTGTGGGAAGGCGTGAGGATATATTAGGTATAGAGTAGCGGTTTTATCGCCCCATTTTTCCCAGGATTGGTATTTGGGTCTTATGGTAAGTAGGCTTGCGGACACTTTTCATACCACTTTGAAATTCGTCTTAAACACATGCAAGCTGTCGTGATGTCTTCCTGTGATACATAACTTTACTTGGGTCTATATTTTTTATTATACATTATAGACAAACAACTGATTAACGTAACCTATAAGCGTAAGCAATACTAGAGATATATTACTTGCTTTGAACTTGTGATCAACTTTGTAAATGATAATTTAAGCTACTCGACCTTCGAGAATATATCGTAATAAGTACATCTCATCTCACTAGCAGTAATGGTGTTGCTTTGATAGATTTCAATGATCATGCAGTTAAAAATTATGTCGATGTTAATTTATTCCTTTTTTTCGTTGTGCTCATATTAATGTACAAGAAAAAATCTGACTTTCATATCTGCTTGTCTTGTCAAATCTGTTATGTTAATTAGTTATGAGCGTAATAAAACTTTCTAATTAAATTCACGATAATTTAGCGCAAACACCTACATAATTCTCATGGTTCGCTTATCACGAAACACTCTTAACCCAGCTCGTGTATCTAAGGAATTGAACTAATCCTACGCAGGTAACATATATGGCTGACAAATTCTTTTTAAGTTTAAAACGTCTACAATAAGATGATTTTAACACATTTAGCGTATCGTCCGTATAGTTAAAAGCTGTATAATAGCGTTATCTCTGGGCCGGTACTAAATTGGGATGTCTTGGCGAGGCGTGGCGGGCCCTTATCAGTTTTGTCGTGTTCATCTTGAGTTGTGTTAGGCTTTACTCGGGATATTTACGTCGGTCGGCGACGCCGGGGTGGCGACCAGGCCTACACGCGACAATGTCGAAAACTTATTGCTGACACTAGCGTACACTTGCCTAGTAGATATATAATATACAACCAACATAACGAAAACAACCGGTTTTAAAAATGGAATGTAACAAATTCTTCATTGATTCATGAAACAAAATTTTGGATTTAATAAGTAATTTGGCATTTTAGGATTTGCTCTATCGTCGCTTAGCTTTCTCTAAGCCGTTGCTTATTAGCACTTTTCTGTGACAATACTGGCCAATAGAGTTACTGTCACAAGTGGATCGATTGACAATGCAATCGTATTTAAATTTGGAATGTAAAGATTTCTTGAAAGATTCCCTGAAATAAAATTTGAGAGCCTTTTAGGATTCTCTCCATCGATGCCTCTTAGCTTCCTCCGGGCCGAAGGCTTATTAGCACTATCATTAGACATTACTGGCAATAGAGATATGGCCACAAGTGGATCGATTAAGGAATAAAGCGACAACCCTTGCCGGACGCATCGGTTTGATGAAGCTCTTTCTCCATACTTTTTCTGTATTTTTTTTTTATCTTATTGTCCGTGGTCCATTGATAAACGGACAGGTATACGTACTCAGACAGGCGCCAACATTCCTCGCTCCGACCTCACACTTACTCGGTGTCTTATAAAAACGGGCACACTTTTTTATATTAGCACTTTTTGGACTTATTGGACTCCCTTTGTGTGAGTCGTGGTTGTTTGTTTTGGTTATTAGGCCCGCTGTAGGAAGTGGACGCGATAAACCTATTGGGCCTAAGCGTTTTATTGTACCAATTTTGGATATCCGTTTTCGTTTCACTGGGAGAAGTATAGATGCCCATTCGCTTATTTATTAGACGATGGTTAACACATAAGTGTCCATTAGCACCTCGGCTCGAATAATTCTTAAAATGTTCACTATAATAATATCGAGGCTCATACTTATAACTCATTAGAATAATTAAATGTTTTTGGTGTTAATTATACAATTAATGGCACAGGCCAACCGGTAGTTGTATCACGGCTCCGGGCAAAATACAATGCGGAACTAATGCTATTAGCATTTTATGAATGGTCTAAAAGCATGACACTGGACATTGGAAAGTTGTGATGGCGAAGTTTGAAGGTGAAACACATCTCTGTATTTATTGCAACGCATGCGCATATGGTTATTTTTCTTCTGTTATTTATGACAACGAGCTAATGGACTGCTTTTCTACACTCACGTAAGAGTTGACATCAAAATGCATCGAAAATTACCTTAAAATACCAAGATCTCATTAAATTTTATGTAATGGTACATATATTTTATAAATCAGTAAGCATCACAAGAAGAATTTATTTACGTTCTGAAAAAAAACCCTAAAGCCATCGGACTGAATTACTATTCTTCCTATTACCCCCTATAATAATATTAGTATTTTGTTTTCTTGAGAACCTTGTTCTTATGTGTGATATAATTTGAGTACTTTATATAACAGTTTTAGTCGAAATTACAATAAGTTGTCCACCATAATAACGAAATTAAAAAGTAATTTTTAATTTTCATGGCAATATCGGAACGAAAAGTATTTCTGATACCAAATGATTATATGATTTACCTACACGAAATGTGCAGTGTATTTTCAAATACGAATAAGCACGCTGCTCGATGGTAAGCGGTTACCGCCGCTCATAGACGATCGCAACACCAGGTATGACTGGCGATGCGAACCCTAAATGCGTGTTAGCAAATTATGGACAATTATTGCGGCTGTCCCAGGGCGGCATCTCCCCATAATGAATAGCCGGTGCCGTCATCGGCTCCTCTAAAGCTTTCTGAAAGTCGCCTAATAACACCTCTAGCCAACCTAGTGCAATTTTGATTTATTTGCCGAAGGGATCATTTCCGGCCTTAAATGACTATTTAGTGTCCATTCATGTTCTGATCTTTTACCTCGGATAAAAGAAACAATTTGGTAATTTATTTGGTGATTTGGCAAATTTTATTTGTGGTTTTAGATTTTTTGTTTGGAGTTGTTTGCGAGAACGTTTGCATAATTTGGTAACTTATTACGGGCTCATTTATATGTAAAAAACGATACGTTTTTTGCAACGAATTTGTATCACGCATATAAATCCTTCCAATTATGTTATATTTTGATCTGTGGCCATTCTGTATCGCACCTTCAGTACAGTTTTATATTCTGGCACATATAATTGCGCATATATAATTATGTTCATGGATTGTTTGTAATCAATGTTTTGTGTAATGATTTTCGCATGATTGCGCGATTCTTAGAGCCCATTATTTGTTATTAGGAATGAAGTCAACCACGACATGCATACAGTCGTAGCTGTAAAGTTATTTTCCATATCGAAATCATTTTCGTGTCGTGACCCTAGGCACTAGTTGCAGCCAATGATTATATTTGCTCGAAGCCTGTTTATATAGGACAATGTTGTTTGATCAGTCAGTACCAAAGTCAATATTGTGTTGGTTTTGTTTCGACCGAGCTGACGATAAATCGGCAGGGTTCGTGTTATTTGCACGGGATCACTTTTCTACGACTTTCACACACGCCTGTAGTATTTCGATGCAAATTGGTTTTTTGATAGCTCTAATGGTATGACAAATATTGTTCATTTATTGATGTTGTTCTTGGAAATTGTTTGAATTGAAACATAGCTATAATGTTTTAGAGTTTATTACTGATATTAATGGAGGAAGATTCGTTTCTTAAATATATTTATATAGTCGTAAACACAAGTATAATATTGAGATATGAACACGACCTTTATACTAATATGTTTCGGTTCAAAATTGCAAGAGTTTTAAACAGAATTGTATTTAGAACGGTACCTCGCTCATAAAGAGGCCGGATAAAGACCAGGTATATTTCAATCCAATAGAATTTTAAAACCTAAGTTCAGTGATTTACGGATATATCACATGGTCACTGACCCCTAGGCCACTTATGCTACAGTGATTTCTCAACACAAGGTCGTAGCGCTAGAGCTATTACTGACCGTAGTATAACAAGCGTTTATATCTATGGTATTCAGAAATAGGAGAGGTCAATCCTGGTATTGTAACCAAGGGAGCTGTCACATCATCCGGGGGGCTGTGTTAAAATCTTTGTGGAATTAAACATAGGTACTGGCCATTAACAATAACCGCAGGCTCAAGTTTAAATTAGGAACTAAAATTAAAAATATGAACAAATATGATATGATCTATAGGCATAAAAATAAATTGCAATATTGATACAAAATCTTTATGTGATATATCCGCTTCTCACACACAGTTTGTGTTCTGAAGCTAAGGTTAGATACCACTTAAAGGTATTGTCACAAAAAAAAAAAACATTGATAACTATTGAATTATCCTTTATCTCTGCATTTACAATACTGTGTGTGATGTCATCGTGCCCTCGACCAAGTATCATTAAGTACCTTTAAACTACCACATTAAGTTGACGAAAACTTTTCTGGTTTGGTTCTTATAGTGTCAGTTATAGAGTCCAATTTTGAAAGTTTAAGCTTGTATAGTGCGGCAAAATTAAGTTGGTAAGTATTATCTCAATCCCGACTTGTGACACCTCGACCGGTCCTTCGCTTTTCGTGGGTACCTCGCCCAACTAGGAGACTTGCATTTTTGTTAGACTATCTTGGTTACGAATTATGTCGTAATATTTTTTGTCGGAACTGAGATAGCACGAATGTTAAGGTTTGATTGGATCATCGATCAGGGATGTTTAAAGAATTCATGTCGGATAATCGGTATAGAATAGCTGCTCTTCTGATAAGAATAAGCTATCATTTTTATTTGTACGCTATGTACCTAGTACGCTATGTATGTTGTATTTGTAGTATGTTTTCGAAAAATAATATGTTTTTTTTTTCAGTTTGTGTAAATAATTACACGTTGGCGCCATCTGTCCCATTAGCACCTAAAGATATATCTCTGGCGGAGAACTGTGTAGGTACTACTTATGTGCCTACCCCTACCCGATATATTATTTACTCCTGACTGCGAAACTTGAGGGTTTGATATAATAATATATAAATATCTGCCCTCAGCGGGTACGCTGAGGGCAGATATTTCTGTGATGAATAGGTACGGGTATTTGTTTACGGGTACCTTAGTCTGAATTCATGAAATACCTCTATAATTGTGGCTTGGTAACACACAAATTGACCCAGTCTTAACTGAATATGGCAACGATACACAAATATCCAACCTTATAATATATAATGTAATAATTGTAATAATTTTCTAATTAATGCCGAGTAATCGATGGTCGGACGAAAGTAGCCGCGTTTGAACAGGCACTGCTAGAGGCGCCTAACCGATTATCTGAGCGAGCTCAACTCGGATTAATTTGTTATAAGACTAATAAAGTCCCTAATTAACCAATTAGCATCGTATGCGCGTGTGAGTATAAAATCGGGGAGCAGTAAACAACTCCGATGCTAACAGATCGTTACTTAACCCAATTATGATACACTAGTGGTCCGTCCCGGCTTCGCACGGGTGCACATAAGATTTCTTTTTAATCTATATATATATAGGAGATCCCATTTTTGAACTGACTCATCACGAAATCTCAGGAACTGTAAGGCCGATTGACTTGAAATTTGGTAGGAGTATTCCTTACGCGGTGTAGAGGTCAGCTAAGAACAGATTTTGTGAAACTCCACCCGGAAGGTGGAGTGCAGGGAGATCCCATTTGTGAACTGACTCATCACGAAATCTCAGGAACTGTAAGGCCGATTGACTTGAAATTTGGTAGGAGTATTCCTTACCCGGTGTAGAGGTCAGCTAAGAACGGATTTTGCGAAACTCCACCCGGAAGGTGGAGTGCATGGAGATCCCATTTGTGAACTTACTCATTAGGATATCTAGGAACTATAAGGCCGATTGACTTGAATTTTGATAGGAGTATTCCTTACGCGGTATAGAGGTCAGCTATGAACGGATTTTGAAAAACTCCACCCGCAAGGTGGAGTGCGGGGAGATTCCATTTGTGAGCAAACTCATTAGGATATTTCAGGAACTATAAGGCCGATTGACTTGAAATTTGGTAGGAGTATTCCTTACGCGATGTAGAGGTCAGCTAAGAACGGATTTTGTGAAACTCCACCCACAAGTTGGAGTGCGGGGAGATCCCATTTTTGAGCTCACTCATTAGGATATCTTAGGAACTTTAAGACCGATTGACTTGAAATTTGGTAGGAGTATTCCTTACGCGGTGTAGAGGTCAGCTAAGAACGGTTTTTATGAAACTCCACCCGCAAGGTGGAACGCGGGGAGATTCTATTTGTGAACTCTCTCATCACGAAATCTCAGGAAATTAAGGCCGATTTCCTTGAAATTTGGTAGGAGTATTCCTTACACGATGTAGAGGTCAGCTAAAAACGGATTTTGTGGAACTCCACCCGCAAGGTGGAGTGCGGGGAGATCCCATTTGTGAGCTCACTGATTAGGATATCTCAGGAACTATAAGGCCGATAGACTTGAAATTTGGTAGGAGTATTCCTTTCGCGGTGTAGAGGTCAGCTTAGAACGGATTTTATGAAACTCCACCCGCAAGGTGGAACGCGGGGAGATTCTATTTGTGAGCTCACTCATTAGGATATCTCAGGAATTAAGGTCGATTGCCTTGAAATTTGGTAGGAGTATTCCTTACACAATGTAGATGTCAGCTAAAAACGCTCAAATATCAAACAAAATTAATGAAAATCGGAAACCAAGACTATTCCAAATTCGCCTCTTTTTCTCTTATTTAATAAATAACGAAATATTTAAAGATTTGTAATGTGAAGATAGGCACATATTTTTGTGCGCTTAAATCGCAAACGCTGGGAGTAGTATATCTTCAAATGATCGATATAAAAGTCCGCGATTGTATTTAATTATCTCTAAAGGATAAACCACCATAACTATTTTTATCTTTTACATTATTATTAGTATCAATATTGCACCCGTGCGAAGCCGGGGCGGGCAGCTAGTCGAAGATATAACCTATGTCACTCAGGGTGAATGTAGCTTTCCAATGGTGAAATAATTTTTCAAATCGGTCCAGTAGTTTCGGAGCCTATTCAATTCAAACATACACATACAAATCTTTTCTCTAATATTAGTATAGATCTACTTATATCATGCTGCGACTTCGTCCGCATTATAAAAAAACCACTTGGTATTGAATGATTACGCAATTAAGTTGAAAAACTTTATTTATTTATCACCGAATAAATTTTAATGTTCAGATCCCTAACTTGAAGCATACACAAACTTTGAACCCTTATCTCAGCCTATACATACATTTATAAATTTAAATTAAGGATGAAACATTAATTATGATCCGTTCAGCCGTTTAGACGTGATAAGGTCAGTTAAGGTACCTAATTAACAATCAAACAAAGTTCGCGTTCAATTTACCTAATATTATTGTTAGATTTTCAATTTTGTGTTAACCTAGCTAATAAACTATCTCTGTGTCAAGTTTAATCCAATGTGGTCACTAGTACCTAGTTTGTTCGTGAAAATGAACAAACATCCTTACAAACGTTAGAATTTCCAGTGTTAGTATGGATTCCGATTACAAAATAGAGTTCATAAGACAACTTGCGAAGTCAAGATGCAGATGAACCCCGGCAGTCTGTATCAATGAGTTATGCGGGATATAAGTTCCTACAGATTTATCACAATACGAGGTTTACGATAAAGGAAAAATCGCGCCTTTTGAGGACGCGGAGAAAAACCTTTGAGGACAAAAATGTACTGTCGGGACTAGATGTCGACAGACTCGCCATTTGACACGTTCACGTCGAAATGTATCTGTGACTTAGGAAGATATTTATTTATTATATTTATCTAAAATATTGGGACTCTGGTGAAAAAAGCGTGGGAATGTTTTGTGTACTAACATAATACTGATTTTGTAATTGTAAATACATGTGTATAAATGTAGCATAATAGCGATTCTAAGATGAACCCTCCCCTCATCTGAAGAGGCAAATATTTATTTATTTTCTATCTACACCTTCAGGATTGGTGGAAAAGCGTGGAAATATATAATGTACTTGCATAATACTGATTTTGTAATCGTAAATACATTATGTATAAATGTAGCATAATAGCGATTCTAAGATGACTCCCCTCATCTGAAGAGGCTTGCATTCCTGCACGAAGTTCAAATCAATGATTCTCACAGAACGAAACATTTGAAATGAAATGGATCATTTAATAATACGAATGAATATAATATGAATCAAACGTTTTATTTTCCATATAAGCACGTCACGTACGAACTAAATAATCGGTCAGAGAACCGAAAAATATACTAAGATCGCTCCCATTAGGTCACGATTGGATCATTCGATACAAATCGTATGAAATCGATTCGTATCGAGGATAAACACTACAATCAGGCGGCGACTTGCAGCTGTTAGTTGCGATCGGCGTCATCCACTAAAATAATATGACACAGCCGTTTCTGGATCTCCTTTACGCTACCCAAAAAGGAAAACTTTTGATATAGCCGTAATTAAGTACCGTCTCGCATGTAACGGTGGCAACATAGGCTTAGGATAATAATTTCTTTGACAGTTGGCGTGAACAACGAGCCGTGTAACGACTGACATGTCCTGTGACAAGGATAGACTTGCCGTCCTTGCTGTAATACTACAAAATGCAATAATGCAAAACGCATGCATGCGTGCAAACTATTCCTGCGTAATCACTCTGGTGTTGGCGACCTTATGGCGGAGTTGCTGTATTAGCTAACAGAGACCAACTAAGACCACTTCTGCCAGCATAGCCGTTCCATTTGGATTTCGAGCAACCTAGGTCACCTCAGTGGCGATAAATCTCAAGAGGCGTCTCGAGTCTCGAGTCATCATAAAGAGGAACTGAGGAAAATATTTTATTTCTCATATCGAACCACAATTTTAAGATATATAATTCGTGGAGCTCTGGTGTTTAAACAGTGTGGATTAAGTAGGCATGTGCAAAATAAATTAAATATCTTATAATACATTTTATATTATTTACTTATTTCTATTTCTGACTAAGCACAATGAAGCTAACGCCGAAGGAAAGTATCGCAAAAAACCTGCTTATGAACTTATTTAAAGACGTTTGAAATCCTGTCTGAGTCACATTGACTTTTAAGCCTATTTATTCGAAAGCTCAACATTTGCGATTCACAACCTGAAATAGCTTTTGTAAAATACTAGATTCTATTTATAATATTTTAGATATCATCACGCCGAGCCCCACAAGATGTGGCCAGAGAGAGAGTAGAGCTCCTTTGCTTCATTCATATTCTTCAGTCTCTTCATACATGCTTGTTGGTAATACTAAATAACGATTTCAATAGGTAATTTATTTATGGGTACTAGCTCTATTGGCTAATTACAAAATTGCCTTGCACGAATACTTCATGTTTTATCGATGATATTGCGTAGAGTGGTTTAAAAAATTGCCTTTTAAAAATACATGCATACAAAAGCAATTGTATCAAATATTTATAAGCGTTGCTATCACATTGGCTAGAAACATACTTGTTTTAATTTAATTGGTAATGGCGTTCTTATCTACTTCGGTTAATACTGAGCCATACAAGCCATTTAGTTCTACTTTGTATCTTTCCCGTCATCGCATTATTGTAGTTTTTGTTCTGACGCTACCAACAGAGATCAACCGCCAGACATTGTAAGTGGTTACTCATGCTTTCAGAACCTATAATTTGACAATATTTTGTGTCATTTGGGCTTTATTATTACTTACGCCATCACTCAACTGAGGATATAAGGTTAATACTCGGCGTAGCGGCCGCGGGGGCGATTAAGGGCGATGTAACCACAGGGGCCCCTAATTCAATATTAAAAGCATCCTACGACATGATCGGCAACTAATAACACTCTAATTTGTAGAAATGTCCCTGAGAAAATGTCGGTATGTCAACCTTTCTGTTTTTTACGCAGTAGGTACAAACGAAATGGGCCATTTTCAAATTATTTCAAAGCATTATAATAGTATTTATAGACACGATTTTTGTATTAATGTCCGCTTTATAGCTCACAAATGGCGGATTGTGGCTCATTTTAGCTATCATTAAGTCATATAGCATATTATGTATGTATACAATGAAGTAGGACACTGTGTGTATCCATTATGTTTAATGTAATTTTCATGATGTCAACTCTTCATGTTTTAGCAGAAATGTCGTTTGGGTACTAAGATTATTAAATTTTAGTTATTAATATTTATTTATTTAATAGCTATCTATCACTGCTGGGTAAAGCCCTTGATTTATAAATATAAATAAAAGAAAAGAAAGTAATAGATTGGATTTATAAATATATGTATGTATATATAAATATATGTATGTATATATAAATCCAAACATATATATTATATATTCTGCGATGAGTAAGGTTTGCAGAAACCAAATCGGAAAGCAACAGATAAGACTTTTGTATACAGTCGTTTGGGAGATGCCTTTGCCGATAGATATATGATGCCGATGTTTTCTGCTATGAGAGTTTGACAAGAGCAGCAGATGTAATCGTAAAGCATGTATTCTGGAGCTGTGGCGCACTTCCTATGCGAGATCTACTAGGGAAGACATACTGAAACAATGGCCCATATGTATTGGCTAATAGAGGGATGATTTTACCTCGCCGATATGTATATATAGTTGTGGCAAGGGCAAACCAAAAACCCAAGAGTCGAAGTGTGCCAACTATTGTGGACCCTATTAGCCTAATTTAAGATAAGATATTAAACATACTATAACGTATGTTTTGTGTCTAATCGTGTAGAGATTCGAGTATTAGTTAAAATTAACATGACGTGTGAAAGCTACGTTGGCCGAGTGGTGTCGTTTGACACCTACAAAGTTAAGGATGCAAATTCTAATCCCAACAGTCTCTACATTATGTGTTTTTCCCGAATTTAAGTGCAGTAAGTCTCAAACTATGAATTTTACCATGAAGAAAAACATCAAGAAGAAACCTTTATACGTTTGTACGGAAATTCAAAGACGTCAATATGAGAGACGACAATAGAGTATGAACTTAGTCATATTACTAAAGAGTTATTCTGAACTTATTTGCAGTGTTTAATCAAAATCAAAATCAAAATCAAATTTCGCTGAAGGAAAACATAACACACACGAAACATGAGGAAACCTGGGTATGTTTGAGAAGAAATTCAAACGCCAGTACAATGAAGAAACCGCGATGTACTCGCAATTTGTCACGCTGGCACCTAAATATATCTCAGTCGGAAAGCACATACTACCTACAAGTTAATTTCCATACCTATGTATTTCGCATTGAAATGCAATATCAGAAGTGGGAAATAAGCACGTAACAAGTTGTAAATGAAGTCCGTCTGCGCCGCAGGGTGACACCAACCGGAGTGTAAGCGAGGCATCGTTTTGTGTCCGCATTATGCCGCTAGCTCCCAGCCCATGCATACTAACGCGCCAGTAATAAGGAGGGAAATTTCATGTTTATCCCTCTATCTAGCCGGCCCTCTGCACTCCAATCAGGATATATCGTGCGGCTAAGCCGTAGAGACGGAAGATGACATTTCGTACGATTCTGAAGTTTGCTTTTGTTTTTACACTTATTGATACTACCAACTACTCAACTAATATTAATAATTGTCAAAGTTTGTGACGATGTTTGTTATAGAAATGGATGAAATTTGTCATATTTTTATTATTATATTTATTGTTATATTTTTATTAGCTAGATTACCTTTCTGTTAATGTTTTATTCTAGAAATAAAAAACGCGCTGGAAATAAAATAATGTATTTATTACTACATAAATTTATTTAATATTTAAATTATTATCTAAAAGTCCAGCTAGAATATCTGTTTCAGATATATTTATATGTCGTATTCTATGCTGTGGTCACAGATCAAAAATCTGCGATACAACCTCTATGGTTTTTATATTTTCATATATGCCTCATTGGTCTAAATTAAGCATGTTGGACTTTATGGTATGATAAACTTTAACTCTGACAGTTAGAGTTAAATTACCCAGAGTAGTGACAAAACGTGGAAAATTAATAGCATGTGAACTCTTTATGGCCCGAAATGTGTGAACGCGCTAATCTCAGGAAGTAAAAAAAGCTTTAGATAGCCGGTTTATTGGGAAAGGTTATAGACCTCACTATATTATCCAAGGGAGTGAAGCAGTTATTATAGATATAAAAGAAATATGAAACTTAGGCCGGGCAAGTGGCTTATACATACAGTTATATATATCTTTTTACACGTTTTATATTAGCTTCACCTGTATGTATGTATGTAACCGACTTCTTTGAGCTCGATTTTGACCCACTTTAAACGGCCAGATTTCGTTCAAACTTTGTAGACTTATCGAGGACCGATGACAATACACTAATAACTAAAAAGTAGAAAATAAATAATAGTTAAAAAAACTAAAAAACACGCTTTTTATAGAAAACCGAACTAAAAAATAGAAAATAAATTTCGATAATATCTTTAAAAGCGTGGGGTGCTTTTTAAGATATTACCGAAATGATAATCACTCTACTAATATCTGTCAATAAAATATTTATAACTATTGACACCATGCACCCCACGCTTTTTAAGATATTATCGAAATTTTTATATATATTTTTCCTGTGCGTGTGAGTGAGTTCAATGATATGAACTCCTCCTAAACGAGTAAATCGATTTTAATGAAATTTTCCATGTGTTCAGATGGATTCGAGAAAGGCTTAGGTTCATAATTGGACCCGATAGGTGGCCTTGCGATCGTTTTTCAGGAATTTCAATTTTATCACCCGAGCGAAGCTAGGCGGGACAACGAGTACAATTATATATATAACTGAGACCTTCTGATATCAGGATGTACTGTCACAAGCAACACATTTCACGTATAAATCTTGTAAAATGAACTAAACCTTGCTACTGTAAGATTAATTTGGGGTAGTAAAGTCAACTCAAAAAAGCCTTAGAACCAAGAGTACTGCTAAAGTCAGTCGAGAATACAAGAGAAAAATTCATAGGCCACCTCATACAACATGACAGCATTTAGGAATATCGTAAAAGGAAACGTAAAGAGCAAGATAGGATAAAGAAGATCAAGATTGACACACATGAGTAAAAACAAGGATAAAGTGTCTGATGACGTATCAAAGAGATTTCGCTGGACGAAAGTAAATGGAAGAAATTGCATCAGAGACCCGGATATGAGACCATCTCCTAAATGTATGATGATGATGAAAGTCAATATAACGATCTGTACTAATACAGGTTAAATATTTAAAAAGGTAGTGGAATCTGTTCACAGTGCTACATTATAGAAAGAAGAAAATTGCTTTCCATTGAATGCATTGTGAAGGTTTGCAAGAACTTATAATCGCAACGAAAACTCTTTAACAATGGAACATAAATTAAGGTTATTAGAGCCGATGATGTCCATCGCATAGCCTAATGTACAAATAAATATTGTCATTAAAACATGACAAAACGATTTTACTAACGTCATTTTGCCGATAAAATGACATTTAATGTGCGTTTGATGCTGAATTAAATTCTTATTGTAATGCTGGACTATTATTTTATTAATAGCATTATAAATGGCAGTGGAATTGTCATAGAGTTTATAATGGGTTTTTTGTCATATGTCCTTTGCGGTCGTGGCCCATTACACGGAGCCGTGTGGTCCGCGCACCGACATGTAGCTGACCGAACAAAAAACGTCTTTAAGATAATCGTCCTGTAAAATATTATTTTCGATTCATGATCTTTATTTAAAATCCGTTTTAAAATAATTATACAAATACCTTCCAAGAAAACACTTGTTAGGTACAAGCTTAGCTTAGCTTCTAGTATGTATGCCTTACTTCAACTACTTCTACAAGTATATACTTAAATAGATAGATATATACATGAATATATAGGGCAGCGAGCGTGCATGAGGCTGGTGAACGTGAATGAAGTAAAAGAGGTACTCACAAGTATAGAGGCCAGGCGCTCTAATCTCTCTGCCTACCACCTGTACTATGTACATATGACATCCAAGACCAACATACAAATGTACATACAACATACAACATACTCGTGTTCATCACTCAAATATCCGCCTTCAGCGTGAATTGAACCCGCGATCGCATTGCATTGCAGTTAGGAGCTCTGCCAATAGACTAGGCGGCCGCCTAGTTATTTTGGTAATTGACGATTACGTGACTTAGAAAACTAATACGTAGAAAATAATATACAGTTTTCCTTTACTAACCGCTACTAATATTTCCTGGTATGAAATTCAAATGAGAAAGTACTTTCAGCTTGCACGTGACATATGCACTAAGTTCCGACCCTTAACACATAACAATAGCATGGATGCTGTAAGTTGTAAGGTGTATGCACCAATGGTGAGATTCTAATAAGACATGTATTAGAAAAATTATATCCTATTTACTTTTTGCTGATGATCTAAAATTCTATAAGAAGATCGAGTGTCCTCAGGACTCTCTTTTATTGCAACAAGACCTAAGCCGTTTAGTGAATTGGTGTGCTGCAAATGATATGGACCTTAACATATCCAAATGTTTTTTCATTCAATTCACACGTAAGAAAGTTAGTCATTCTGCTAACTATTTAATCAACCATGACTCCATTAAGCGCGTTTTTAGCATTCGCGACCTGGGAGTCATCTTAGATTCTAAATTGCGCCTCCATATGCACATCGAAAATATTGTAAACAAAGGTTTTAAAAACCTAGGCTTTATTTTGCGTAACAGCAAAGACTTTAAATCTCCACACACAAAAATTATTATATATAATAGTATTGTACGTAGTGGATTGGAATATTGTAGTATTATTTGGAACCCGTACTACGATATTTACAAAAATAGAATAGAATCAATTCAGAAACGATTTCTTTGGCATCTTGTTTTTAGTTGCAATTTGGGTAATAAATTGAAAAGTTATAGCGATAGACTAAACCATTTTAAAATTGCATCCCTCACTGATCGTAGACGCATAGCCGACCTAGTGTTCTTCTTCAAGCTTGCTAATAGTATACTGGATGCACCTAATATTTTGCAACAATTGCGATTTAATGTCCCATTAAAATTACCTAGAGCCTCCAGGTACAACTTATTTCGAACTTCTTCCAACAAGTCGAACCTAGGCTTAAATTCACCATTGAATAGAATTATCAAAGACTTCAATGTAACATCTAAAACGAAACAAGTTGATATCTTCGCACGCAACCTAAATTCCTTTAAAATCTGTATTTAAAATTCATATCTAATTTTAATTTTAATTTTAATTTTATTAGAGTTCAATTCTTTTCTATCATGTTCAATCCTCACTAGGTTGTAGGTTACATTTTCTTTTATGTTCAGTTAAACTGTTATTTTAACATTCTAAACTAGTTATAATTTATCTTGTGCTGTGTAAACAAAATAACATTTATACTCTTGTTCGTTTATTGCATGCCGTCGCCACCTATAATTGTAGTGACACTCACCATGTATACATGTACCATGTTAATTGATAGTTGTTAAGTGTTTTCTATGTTGGTGGCCTTTAAATAAATAAATAAATAAATAAATAAATAAAACAAAATTAATGCTCGTTAAAATTCGTCTACCTATCGGCTTCTAAGCTTCCCACAAAGGGGTGGCAGGAGATTTACATTACCCTCGATTACTACTTCTATTACTACATACATATACATACTCTTCTCTTCATCCCGAGTCCTTAGGGGGTGGGCAGTTAGAGTTCTAGTTATCTTAAATAATTATTATCATAGCCTATCTATTTTCACTAGACTACTGCTAGTATGATTACTATTCTATATTTTCTCTTTCTTTCTCTTATCTCTCTTAACTTATATATTCTCCGTATCTGTGCTAAATCAGAAAAATTCAGAAGTACATACCAACGAGTTTTGAGCCTGCGATCTTGACATTGTAGGTTACCATTAAAGTCACTCTACCACTGAGCTATTTTATAATGCAGCAAACATAATTAGGAGATATAAGCGTAAGATGATGCATTTTAGGTATTTCGTAAAAATTACCGCTAACACGGCAACGGGCAGGCGGCGACGGTGAGCGCAACGTTGCGTAAAAATGCACGAAGACGCGCGCGGGCGCAGCTTAATGCAGATAATGAGACCGTCATCGTTTACAGAAGTAAGTTTAATTAACGTAAAAAAGCGCGTTTACTCTAACCGTTGGTCTTATCGCACGCATCTCGCCACTTGTAATAACTTTTGTTCATTATTTAGTTGCGCGCTCTACATGTCTGCGCCGTTTCCGGCCGCCTCTAAACACCAATTTTATGCTCATATGCTTGTTTGATTTCATACGTGAGCCATTCTATTTAGAGAATCATTTCTAATTAATTTTCAGTCGTAAACACAGTGTTCTGTTAGATAACATCACATCGCAGAAAGGATTTCGGTATAAGTAATCATTATTTTAATTACTATTGCTTTATAATCAACGGTTGTATTGTCAGAGTTTTATTAATGAATGAGCATTTTAGTTTTTAATTGGAACGTGTGTGTAATAGTGGAACGTATAAAAAGTGACCTTTTGACACTTGTCCTTACGACCATACAGGTAGGTGGTTTACTTCTTCACTGTGGGTAATACTTTTTGTATCATGGTAGACCTGGGAACAGGGGCCATACCGTGGCATACCTTCGGCATCAATTTTCAGGAGTGTGAAGGGACAGATGTACACAGGACAGTTTTTTTTTCTATTTCGTATCATAGTAAGCAATAAAACATTGACGTTTTTCCAACCATGAAATTGGATGTTAGTATTTTTTATATACTAATAAGTATAAGCAGGCGGTCTACCTGGTGAGCGGTTATCGCTGACTATGAACAATTGCAGTACCAGGTATATAGCTCACTTGTTTCCAAACCTGCATAATTATTTTACACCTTTTCTTATGAACCTCTCGCTATACTCTCTAGGAAAAAACTGGTGAGTGAACTCATCTATAAGTGTCATCTATCACTCACCTATAAGTGGTATTATATGCAATATGTATATTGTACTGTACCTAGATATTTGTTTTTATGTTTCTGATTTACATACATACATATCATCACGCCAAGTCCCTAGCGGGGTAGGCAGAGAGTATAGAGCGCCAGTTCTCTCTAGACTTACATACCTCTTTCGCTTCGTCCACATTCATCAGTCTCTTCATACATGCTCGTCGGTTTCGAGTACTCTTAACGTTCCCGTCCTTGAGAGTCCGATCTATTTGATCCAGGTAGTTGGAACGTGGCCTTCCTCTGCCTCTTCTTGCACACACTTTTGCTTTGTATATCTGTTTCGTCAATCTTTCTTCACTCATCCTTTCTATGTGTCCAAACCAACGTAACATGCCTTTCTTCATCTTTACAATCACGCCCTAATTCGCGCCAGTTGATTTGCGAATCTCTTCATTGCGGATTCGATCTAATATCGTTACGCCGCACATTTTTCGAAGAGATCGCATCTCGACTGCATTCAAGCTATTTTCATACTTCCTCTGACATACCCAGGATATACATGCCATACAATAAGGTAGGTACCAATATCGCGTTGCGGACAGCAACTCGAGCATTCTTGCTCAGACTTTTACTGCCCATCAACGCCGACATGGCTCCATTCACCTTATTTCCGGCAGTTATCCTTCTTTCAATATCTTTTTCATACTTTCCATCTCGTGTGAACATGCTTCCAAGATATACAAATTAATTCACTTGCTCTAGAATTTGCCCATTTACCGATATTGCACACTCGGTCACTTGTTCATCTCTTTCGAATACCAGAACCTTAGTCTTGCCAGCGTTTAGGCGCAGCCCCTTCTTTTCACATTCTTCTTTCATTATGGTAACTAGTGACTGCAGTTCGCCCTCTGATGACGCCAGTAAAACCGCGTCATCGGCGTATAGTAGGCAGTTGACCACTAACTTTCCCATTTCCACTCCACATCCGTTCGTTCTTAGTGCTTTCAGACAGTTTCTGATTCATATGATAATAATTGCCTGAGTGACGGGAAGTTTTGCTACTTAACCAAACAATTGCGACACGATAATGACTCAAGGCACTTCTTAGGTGCTAAGCATCATCAACAGCTTAGTTATGTACATTGATATCATCACTACGAGTCTCTCACAGGGTAGACAAAACGAGGATATAAGCAATAAAAAAAACTCTAGTCAATAACCGCCAGTACCAGCCCATAGAGCCGGTCAATAGAGTAGATAATGAAAGTAATTATCCTTGGTATGTCTGTTTGTATGCACATAAGTACATACACGCCATTATATTTTCACGCTCCAAGACACCGTTGCTCAACAGTACCCAAACTTGCGACCACGGTGTTCTCGGATCTTACGTAAGTTATATAATCAATATGAAACTATATCTGCAAGCCTGCCCACACGAGTCCTCAAAGGGTAGGCAGGGCCAGTTGCCTGTTTTATATTAACTTAAATAATTATGTAATATTTTGCGACCTTTGGCACATGTATGATACATGTTCCCGCGTAAAGTTAGAGCAAATTGCTAGATATTGGTCCATTCAATTGTTTTTGGGCGAAAGAGTTTTAAGCAAACACATACCTAATATCTAGGTTTACGTATATTCGCAGAAGATATATTTAGTTACGAACAGACGATGCTTACCTTACCGTGCTCGTAGTGTGTTTAATATTAAGATAGATATCTAGCACCAACGTTTATACCTAATCATTTACTTAACACGAAAGTACATACCTACAAAATAATGTGAATGCTTACAAATAACTTTAAATATCAGTACACATGGTGGTCACAACAATGTCATATATATAGAAACACAATGTATTATTAATTTATCGAGGACCGTTACAGTTGAGTGAGTTCCATTTAAACAGCTCATTGAAATGCATCGTCGCAACGTTGTCCTTTCAAATGTAATTTTATTAACCGTTTTGACCTTCCTCGTCGGCGCGTATCATAAGAAATCGATCAAATAGACAAATGACTGGTGATCATGTTCTTGTTTTGAAGTTATACAAATATAAAAAAAAAATAAAGTCGTAGTGGCCGAGTGCTTTAAGTAGTTGAAGAAATTATATTGCAATTTTAAATCCCGGCGCCCGATACCAGTGTTATATTAACTTAGTGTATTGTTTTGTAGGGAGCGTGGGTTCGATTTTTGTATGGGAATGAATACATATGTGAATAAATTTAACGTGCCAAATTACGGCGGACTCGAAGACCCACGAGGTTGGGAAGACGTGAAGATACCTATATATTTCACAAAATCCGGCTGGATCTTTATGGCAGTGTCTAGAGAATGAGATAATATATCGTCACTATGTGTTAGACTGTTGAAATCAGCGACTACCTAATAATTGCTTCATCACCTGGGCTATCTGTCTTATAAAGATGTATATGTAATATTCGACCAAAGATGGCGTTAGTAGCTGAAGGCGCAAGCGTTTCAGAAAATCGTTTCACGGGGCAGCCTCGAGCTGATAGGACTGACCAAACGTCATTTTAGAAGTGAATAGACCTCTGATTTATCTTTGATCGTAAAGAAACTTTAATAATATTAAAGAGTCAATACTTTAGGAAAGCGTAAAGTGTCTACTATTAGACAATTTGAGCTCTACATTTATGCCCTAAAAAGCATCGTTACGAGTTGTTGCATTTTACATATGAGTAGTAGGTCGGGCTCAAGACTATTAAATTGTCAAGGAAACAGACGGTATTCCGGTGTAAAAAGATATGCGTGTTATCTAACACTGAACATCTAGCGATTCGTCTCGTTCACCTCAGCTATAAGTTTCATAACAATCTGATTAAGGGTAAGCGAACACGCGATCATACTTTTTATTATTCTTTGCGTTTGCTTACCTAGCCGTGGCGATCAAGTGGTTTGAGTAGTCGCAACTCAAGATTGCAAATTCGAATCCCTTCTCAATGAGTTTTTTCTGAAGTTTAATACAGTACAATTAACCACGCCACGATTTTTACGGTGAAGGAAAACTGTACAACAATGTTTAAAAAGAAATTCAATGCAGGTTGTATAGTCATGCTTCAGAAATGGCGATGAACTTGTGATGGCACCTAAATATATCACCGGTGAACCCTTTCGAGGACCCTTGTGAGAAGAGGTGAAGAAAAATATATACTTAAACGCAAAACGATCAAAATTGTATGCTCTATCTGTAGCAATACCCACGGTTGCATCACCTAGTAACGTCGGTGAAACAAAGGCTCTAGTCATTAAATAAGTATTTGTTAAGCTTGCTCTGTGTAAAAACGCTCGCTAAATTAATGCGAACCTCCAGCTTCCTGATAATCAGTAATTATTGCAATTAGAGTACAGTCAGCGACGTGCTGACGGGTATTACATACTGTTTGTTTCATTAAAGCTGTGTATTCGCTATTGTTTTATGTATGCAATGGGAAAGTGTGTGTAAGAGGAGGCAGAAGAGATCGATTAGATCTAGGCAGTTGGAACGTGGTCTTCACTCAAACTACCTAGATCAAATTGATCCGAAACCGACAAGCATGTATGAAGAGACTGACGAATGTGAATTTGCATTCTACCTTCTCTGATATGTATATATATGTACATCATCGTATCATGATATGTGTATAGATATTTGCAGTGGTCGAGTGATTCTAATAGGCTTATACTAATTTAATATTGCAGTTTCGAACCCAGGTTTTCTGTACTTATAAGTTAAAATTGATAGACAGTGATTTACTCACCATCTGTCTCGTTGACACCAAAATTTATCTGTGGCGACACCTAAATATAATCCATTTGACATCCATTATGACATCTCTGCCCCTAAGGTTATATATACTTGTAAGGCTTGAAGATAAATGAAGTTGTATTTTGTCATATTATCTCTGTGGAATATACTTTTATCTTAATATACGTACCTATAGTTGGTGCTAGCTGCTTCGTCTGTATAAAATTATTAAATCCCAATTAAAATGCTTATCCTATTCGACAGCTTTCAAGTTTTGTTTTCACGCCTGTGTATTTCTGCATCCATCTTGTTCCTAAATTCATCAACAAGTTTTTGGCGGTTTAGGCATGACATCTGAGCAGACAAACAGAGTAACTTTTGCGTTCAAAATATTAATATGGAATTGAAACTATTGCACATAACATGAAATTAAATTTCAGTCTCAAACGTAAGTAATTATGATGTTCCGACTGATTCTCTTACCACGCGAATACTTACAGCAACTTAATTGAATTTTTCTTTGATCATGAGAAATGTATTGTATAAATTCCATCGAAATGGATTTAATCGGTAGTGGTGCGGAATTGTAAGTAATTTTCCAGTGATTAAGTAAAGAGTATTAATATAATGAAAGAGTATGCTGTCGTTACGAGGCCCGGCGCAGGCGCACACCGCGACACAATTATGTCATTCAAGCAAATCGATTACGTGGGAATAATTTAGATCTTCTCAAACAAACACATTGATTGTCACGCGGAAATTGACATCATAATTCAACTGTGATTGTTATTTTTAATTAAGTTGGATGGAGTCACCGTGATTTATTGATTCAGTGTTTTTGATGTGCGAAAAGTAGGTGTAGACTGAAATAAAATGATGCAACGAATAAGATGAGGTAATAATTTATTCAACTTAACTTTTTAATGTCAAAGGTTAACGAACACGACGCAACTGAACTGTTAATTATTTCGATTGTGCCGGAAGTTCAAGTATTTACGTAGAAGTGGTAATATTGTTACACATTACGCCATGTAAAAAATCCTAGTTTACATCTCAATGTTTACTTAAAAGACTAGCCGCCCCGGAAAGTGTAGAAACGTTACATTTATAATTAAGCTATTCCTCGGAAATCGATGGCAAAAAATATATTACTTACTCGACGCGATACCGAGAACGGAAACGCTCGATAAACGTTCTAGTTTGCCGAGCCACAGGCGACTAATAAATTTATTATCATTTTTAAATTATCATATTCGTAACATAAATTCTGAGTGGTCTCCATAAAATTGGTGTGATTAGAGTTTTTCAGCACTGGCTGCGAGCACCGTGAAATTACCGCGAATGTAGCTTCCACACATCGTTTCTACAAATTTACATTACAGATAGTGCCATCCACGAAGACACGCCCCTCAAATTTCTAGTCGAGGGAGTCGCGGGATGCGGGACGTATGACCCGAGTCTATTAATTGAAGTGTGCGTGTACAGTCATAGGTAATCAGTGTGTACCGATAATAATCAAACATTAGTGGACGGTTGCACACTTACACTATAAACTATTATAGGGAAGAATAGTGGGGCGCGTCTTCGTGGTTGGATACCTAGCGTTCACGTAGCATATCTGAGACCGAGTCTTACACGAAGCTTTTTGCTTTGAGTATTTACTAAGGGTTATTATGTCTAGGTTCTTGTGTACTTACAATTATCTTTAAGCGTTCACAGTGTTCATAAAATTAAAACGTTAAATGATATATAATTAGCAAATTTACATTTTTTATGTGAATTTAGTGTTAATGTTCCTTGATAGAGAAAGGTAATTTAATTATGATCATCATAATGAGCCGTGGTGGCCGAGTGGTTCGAGCAGTTGCCTGCGACCCAAAGGTCGCAAGTTCGAATCCCGACTGTACCAATGAGTTTTCTGAACTTAAGTACAGTGATTAGTCACACCACGAGCTTTACGGTGAAGGAAAACATCGAGAGGAAACCTGCATACGTCAGAGAAGAAATTCAAAGGCGTATGTATAGTCGTGCTTGAGTAACGGCGATGGACTCGCCATCTGTCACGTTGGCACCTAATATACCTCTGGCGGAAAGTGGGTGTGTGGGTATTACCTATACACCTCTGCCTACCCCTTCGGGGACCCTTGTGGGAAGGCGTGAGGATAATTAATCTAATATACATATATCTTCACGCCTTGCCACAAAGGTCTTCAAAGGGGTAGGCAGAGGTGAGTAGGTACCTCTTTACCACACCTACAACCTACCCACACACCTACTTTTCGCCAGATATATTTTATAGGAAAACGAAGGGTGGCGAATCCATAGCCGTTTCTCAAGCACAACTATGTGTACATACATATCTATGTTACCTACATAGATAGGAATGTCTTTAAATGTCTTCTAAACTGTAAGCAGGTTTCATCTCGATATTTTCCTTTAACGTAAAGCTCGCGGTGTGTCTAATCACCGTATTTAGGTTAAAAAAAATTCATTGGTACAGTCGGGATTCAAACTTGCAATCTTTTAGGCGACTGGTCGAACCACTCGGGTTCCACGGCTGTAATTTAATATTACTTTTATAAAAGTCGTGAGTGTAATCATTCAGTTCCGCTTACATGAGAGTAACAAGCGAAAATATGTTACCAAAATGCTTCCAGCAACAATTTGTTATTAAACATGAAAATTGCTCAAAATCTCCGTGTTTAATATGAAGCCATTATAATACACGCCAGGCTTTGTGCATTCAATGCATATTTGCAATATAAGAAGTGAGTATTTAAAGGCATTTGTAGTCTTAAATAGCCCTTCAAGCTATTAAGTAGGCACGCGAGCGTGAAATGAACATCTGAATATTGTATTATCAATCGCTGGAATTATTTTTTACCTCCATAACTCATTTAATGGTTCCCTTGACCTAAGTATTAACGATTATCAATGGGTTATCGCTAATTATTACCATTTTTATTATTTATCACTCATCTATCATTAATCTCTTGTTTTTTTAGGGTTCCGTCGTAAGCTACGAATACTTTTATGTCATGTCCGTCGGTCTGTCTGTCCGTCTGTCCGTCGGTCCGCTGGTTAACTCAGAGATGCTTGGTACTACCGAGCTTTAATAGAGTTAAGTATGGTAATACCTACATATTAACAGCGCCGACAAAGTTATAAATTTTCTTTTTCGTGTACACACGTCAAACGGGAATCATTTTCGTGTTGTGTGATAAAAATAGTTAGATAGCTTATTAAATAATAGTACTGGTATGTTACATTCGTAATGGAACCATAAATTTAAAAACGTTCTTATGGTTCCATTCACGAAATATTAATCTTTAAAGTTCTCACTTGCAAATTTTTGTTAGAGTTATGTGTCCCCTCTACCAGGTAAATAAAGCGCTTGTAGTTTATATGATGAATTTAAAAGGAAGGCTAGTCAGCCAAGTTACAAAGGAATAACTACGGAACCCTACGCTGCGCGTTGTCTGACACACTCTTGGCCGGTTTATATGTTTAAAATTATGTTCATCTAGAGTATAATTTTTATCCAAGCTATTATAGGGTAAGTTTTCGGTAAGGGTAAAATTCGTAATAAATCTCTGTACTGCAGTTCCACTTAATTTTAGGTAAACAACGAGCAGCCCTAGTAAAAGCCAATAGGCCACAGCAAACGCTTACTGCGTAAACTATTTTATTTTTGTAACATAGTGATGTGGTACAAAAGTTTCGAATTCTTTGAAAGATCAGAGGCTCACCATCTGTTTTCTCCCTGATGAGTAAATGATTACCTTACAACAATAAGCGCGGCACCTGGCAGTTATTAGTTAGCTCCGTATCACCCAGGACCTGCAGTTGATTTCATAAATTAATGAGTTCATCAATGTTCACAGGACAAAGGCCATACTGTGCCGGTTTCCAGCCACCTTCCTGAATTCTTCTCCATATCATGGTCCATCTAACTGCAACAAAACTGATATTGTGATTTTCTTTGCATCTGTCTTCTATCCTTCCTACAAGGATTCTCGAAGGTCTAGGTAGAGCGGCGTTTTTGCCGGAGATACTTTAAAGTGCTCATGCGACAGATATGGAGTCCGTCGCACTCAAGCACGACTATACATACGCCTTTGAATTTCTTCTCAGACGTATGAAGGTTTCCTCTCCAAGATTTTTCTTCACCGTAAAGCTCGTGGTGTTACTAATCACTGTACTTAAGTTCAGAAAAACTCATTGGTACAGTCGGGATACGAACTTGCGACCTTTGCGTCGCAGGCAACTGCCCGAACCACTCGGCCACCACGGCACTAAAGTAAAATTTAATTAAATTAAATTATTTGAAATATTACTTAGTAAATCAACACAACTCAAGTCGATCGTAGCTAACACATTAATAACTGCCTTGTACATTAAATGTATATATAGGTACTAGTGGTCCCGCCCAGCTTCGCTTGGGTGAAAAAAGTAAATGCCCTAAAACACGATCACAGCGCCACCTATCGGGTCCAATTGTGAATCTAAACCATTCTCAAATCCATCTGAAGACACACAGAAAATTTCAATAAAATCGGTCCAGCCGTTTAGGAGGAGTTCAGTGACATACACACTCACAGAAGAATTATATACATAAAGATTTTAATATTGCAGTATGTTTGATTTATTACACCCAACATTTCTTTTATAAAGATTTACAGTGGGTTTTGTTCCCGAAGGAGTAGGCAGAGTCGCAATATCACCCATATTTTACCTGAGTCTCTTGTATCATATCGTATCTTGTCATCTGTTACTACAGCTATTTACCTACCTACGTATATATATGTAGAGACAGATGACATGACTGTTGCCTTTCCTAAGCTATTTCACGTCTTTGAATATATTTACCGACGTCTACAGATTTCCTAACAGTGCGTTCCTCCATCATATTACTCATGGTGCTACAGTACTTGAGCAGAGAAAAACTCACGTGCTTCGTAGTTTCACCCACGTAAATGTTAATTTCATTCGTAGATTTCTTTTCCGAGCTAAACATACCTACTTTGTTTGTGAATCCAGCTTATAATCTACCTCTATGTAAAATTTCATCCAATTCCATTCATTTGTTTTCGCGTGCAAGAACAAATATCCACACAAACTTTCGCATTCAAATATGATTTTATTTTATTTATTTATTATATAATAATTTTAATTTTATTATATGAAATTTATCAAAAAGAGACTTATGGTTGAAGCGTTGTGATGGAGCACATCATATACTTAGAAAGGAGTACTAATAGAAGTAAAAAGTACAGAGACTGCGCTCAATTCTCCCTGCATACTACGTAAAGGACTTTTAAGCCTGTATGAGGTTAATATATAAGCCACGACGTACAGTGAAAAGCTGCTCGCTACGATGTTTGTTCAAACGCTCATTGATGAATTGTGATGGCGGAGAAATGGCGTGTTCTCTCCACACCATAAGATAATTTAAAGAGTTCTACAGACTTAAAAGACTTCATGAACGTTAAATGTTATTATTCTGATCATAAGTTACAATTGTGAATATAGCATTATATCAAAAGCCCTAAAGCCGGTGTACTGTGACTGCCATAATTGCACTATTTAATGCACTTTTTGCCTCCGAGCATTAGTAGTGTTTACGGAGTGTGGTATGCTTGGTTGAATAATTTAAGTACACATTACCTTATTAGGAATGCAAATATCTAGAGAGCCGTGGTGACCGAGTGGTTCGAGTAGTTAGCTAATATTGCAGGTTTGAATGCAGACTGTACTAATGAGATATTTTGAACTGCAGTGCTTAGTCACACGAGTTTTAAGGTGAGCTAAAATATCGAGAGGAAACCTGCATATGTTTGAGTAGATATTCAAAGGCCTATGTATAGTCGGGCTTGAGATACGGCAATGGACTCGTTGGTCCATTTGCTATGTTGACCCTTATTCGTTTTGAAAGTGTCGCTTAGTTAGTTCGAATCCCGACTGTACTTGCCCCATGTATTTTCTACGGCAACCCCACCCCATTGTTGATGTAAATAAATTATAAATAAATGGTATATACATATATATATATATATGAAAATTATAAATAAATAAATATGTCATCAACGCTATCACCATAATCACGAAGGTGAAGGCGAATATATAATGAAAAAATAATTTATTTCAAAAGCAATAATCTCACAATAGAAAGTAATTTCTCTGGCTATTATTATGTTCAATTTGTAATTATTAAGACTTCAGCAAAGAGAGAGTGAGAACGAAAGACAGACATGCATATTTTTTTAATAGAAAGCGAATTGAAAACCTACTTTCAACCCTGAGTTAAACCAAAAATAATCCATTTGATAAAATGATAGAATCTTGATCATGTGCTTTGCATTTCATAAGCAACATATCCTGACCCAGTAATAATTAATTATCAATAAATGTCAAGACTGACACTTTGGAAACACGGCGCCAGGCCAATAGGCTTGCACCTGTCGCATTAGCTTTTCTTCTTTATCTTTGATAACGTGTTTTTATACCTTTGCCTGGGTCTCTACAGTACATGAAAAGGTGGTCTAATGTGCTTGAATGTAAAAGAAACATGAAAATATTTTATTGGCCAATGTAATTAGCACGTAAATTTATTAGAATCACGTGACAGGCATTAAATAATTTCGTAGACTCAGAGTTGTAATTGAATTGCAGAGTATATAAACCACGTTATTATGAGGTTCATACAATAGTCAAACCTTAATTGTACGAATTCGAGACAATGCCCGTGGTGTCGCCAAGTTTCAGCGCAACACGGCCATCATAAAGTGCGACATCCCGCTGTGAGAACGCTTTATTTTCCTATAAAAGCGTTTTATACACGTATAAAAGCTTAAATCCTCGTGGAGCTTTCTCCCGGCGCGGCTGTTGGCAAAAAGAGCATAATATGTGGCGCGGCAACATGGCCGGGGCACGCCCCGCGGCCACGCGCGCAGGCCGCGCCCGCCGCGCCCATTGGCCGGCGCCGCCTCCCGCCCGCGCCCTCAGTCGCTGCCGAGCCTTCGCTGCGCCTCGCCGTGCCGACCACACGCCGCACGACTGCGCGCGCGATCATATCTAGCTCTCACACGACATCATTATTACGACGATATAACACGCGTCATTTACTTGCAGTGACTTCTAAAACCAATACTTATAAACTTTTGTGAATTTAAATAAACTGTGGGCACTATAGAAGTTGCGTAAAATAATTGTATGATAAGAAGAACTTAACGCGCGAATAATTGTAGTGCATAATTATCTGAACTCAGACTGACCCTGGTGCGCAGGAGTGGGCAGCAGCTGGTGCGTGCGGAATGCGCGCGCGGAAGAGACTCTCCATCCGCTCGCGACAGTTGCCTAAAGTGGTTCCGGTTTAATCAGTAACTTGTTGTGGCGGTGTCCTCTGCGTGTGATGTTTCTGGTGCGGTGACGGGCGCGGCGAGCTGGGTGCTAGCGAGGTGGTGAGCGTGGGGCGGGGGTGGCGCGCCCCCGCGCTGGATGCGCTAGGGGGCGGAGGCGGCGCGGGGCCCGCCAGCGGCACGCTGGCGATGACGGTGCAGCGCGATGAGCGCGACGCGCGCGCGCCTCGCACCAGGTTCATGATCACCGATATCCTCGACGCGCCACCGAGGGACCTCAGCGCACACCGGGACTCCGACTCTGACAGGTCCGCCACGGATTCGCCAGGTCAGTACACATACACCCACACCACACACTAGCACTAGCTAATACAAACATAAGCTTCGACCAGTAGTATTTCGCTATACTTTCTTTGGACAACTTACAATCTCATGTCAATTGCGGTAGAACTGGTGCTTGAATGTAGGTACCCTACCTACTGGTGGTGGTGTGTTCATTTAGCAGAACTAAAATTTTCATAATCATGATTAAAACAAATAAACTATTTAAGCTGTAAAATAACACCGTAATTAATATAATTAGAGTTTTTAGAATAACATGCCAAATAGTCTAGGCGTAGCCTGACCGCTACGCGCTCCGTAGCACGTAAGAAAAGACATCAACGGCACAGCACACTCATCCATTAACAGCGTGTCTTCAGATGAACATTTGTCGCGTATTCTGTTACGATTATTTCGTTCTAGTGCTCATTAAGAACTATAACAAACTGAGATATGATAATTTGCTCCACTTCGAGTGGTGGGAATGGAGATAATAGGCGCGGATAAACAGTCACGCGACGTTGTGGATACACTAACACTATAAGCCGACTCGCAGCGTGTACTCATAACGCTATGTTATAATGGAGATAGTACGATAGCATATTACTGTTCCTTATTGCCATAGGAAAATATTAACTAGTTAATTAGTAGGATGTAGTTGAGGTCAAAGGAGTCTGTAAGTGTGAAAGAACTGGCGCTTTATACTCTCTGTCTACACCGTGAGGGACTCGGTGTGGTGATATATATGTATGTATGTTTTTTTTTTATACAACAAGAGTGGCAAACAAGCCAACACAATGTAACAATCATCCCCCCTCCCCAAGAAGCTCATTACTGGAAACCTTATTCACCGCGTAGGAACACAACACAAAAAATTGTGTTATTTGGCTACGGACTTCTATAAGGTGGAGGTCCTGCCCCAGTCGGGCAGCTCCGAATTCGAACGGGAAACCCGTTATGCCCTACCTCCCTTATACATGATTATTGATTAGTAGATATGATATTAGGCGTAAGGACCGTGAGATTCCTGGTGTAAAAAAATGATTCTATTATTCAAATAAATATAAAAGAAATCATAATAGAAATAAGCCTAAATTGACAATTTGTAATGTTAATTTAGGACGAAATTAGCATCATCTATTCTTTCGCCGTAGGTAGGTCTATTTATACAAGACGAGTGTCTGGTCTAGTTGTCATAGGTCTTGACTGCGATGCTTGAGGTCACGGGTTCGAATCACGCAGTGGGCAGATATTTGTGTGATGAACATGAGTATTTATACCTTAGTCTCCGATGTCCTATGTGTTTTCATGAATATATGTATGTACATAAACAATTCCGCAAAGTAGTATCTACTTTACGGAAATTCATTTTGACCTCTTAATTTTGAGCCGATTGACCACAAAAAATATATGAAATTAGAATTGTTTTTCAACAGTTACGTCACCTTAAAAACGATTAACACTCTAGCTAAAAAGATTTACAAGCTGTGGCCGAATGGTTCGAGTTCGAGAGCACAAAGATTGCAAGTTTGAATCCTGACTGTATCAATGAGTTATTCGGAACTTAAGTGCAATGATTAGTCACACCACGAGCTTTACGGTGAAGGAAAACATCGAGAGGAAACCTGCATACGTCTGACAAGAAATTCAAAGGCGTATGTATAGTCGTGCTTGAGTAACGGCGATGGACACGCCATCTGTCACGTTGGCACCTAATATACCTCTGGCGGAAAGTGGGTGTGTGGGTATTACCTATACACCTCTGCCTACCCCTTCGGGGACCCTTGTGGGAAGGCGTGAGGATATATTATTTTTTATTTATATATATTAATAATAGTAATATTAATAATAATAATATAATAATAATTTATATATATACGATAAACCCGTGGCTAACCTAAATCACCAATATTCCGGTATTTCGTATTATGCATAGCTAGTATTTAATAAACTTAGGTATCTATGATAAAAATATATTCATCGTAACTAATTGAACGAAGAAGGTAACGTAACCAATAATTCTAATAAATAAATATTTTCAAGCCCCCTTAGAATCTCCGAAGGGGTAGGCAAAGGTGTAACAAGACCCTCTAAGCCGCATGCAGGTATATTTGAGTACAAACATGCGTCCCTCGCCATTTCTTAAAGTTCAGGAAGTTAGCTCCGATGATTTTAAAGCTTGGAGAGTGATATATTACTGTTGGTCCGACTTTCCGTTCATTGGGTTCGACCGCCGGGATTCGAACTTGTAATGTTTGTCTTGCAGGCTACTACATAGAATAATCGGCTACCACGGCTTTTTTTCTAATATTAGATAAATAGTTATAAATAATATAGTCGTGCTGGAGTAACGGCGATGGACTCGCCATCTGTCACGTTGGCACCTAATATACCTCTGGCGGAAAGTGGGTGTGTGGGTATTACCTATACACCTCTGCCTACCCCTTCGGGGACCCTTGTGGGAAGGCGTGAGGATATATATATATATATATATATATATATATATATATATTACAAGCAAATATATTACATAAACATGAAAATCCATGAAATATTTAAGTAAATAAATATTAAAATTGAATGTCACTTAGGAATTAAGGATTTGTATCTGATTCCAGACAGAGCTTTGTATGCTTCGGTTGCGGCCAACCGTTCTTAATTTTGTGTGACTTTTTTAGGTCTTGGGATTTGTACTTATCTATATTATCCTGTTGTGTGCAAAAGTTTTAATCAAAAATGACTACATTAAAATATAAATATGGGTATATGTCTGTAACGCTTTCATCATTCTTTAACATATAATAAATATATGTATTAAAATAAATAAATAAATAAATATTCTCACGCCGTCCCACAAGGTGTATGGGTAGTACCCACACACCCACTTTCCGCCAGAGATATATTTAGGTGCCAATGTGACAGATGGCGAGTTTATCGCTGTTACTCAAGCACGACTAAACATACGCCTTTGAACCTTTCCTCGTGCTGTGACTAAATCACTGTACTAAAGTACAGTAAGTAAAGTAAGTAAGTGTACAGAAAAACTCATTGGTACAGTCGGGATTCGAACTTGCGATCTTTGTGTCGCAAGCAACTGCTCGAACCACTCGGCCACCACGGCAATGTATGTATTTACAACTAAAATATAAAAAATACGTATGGTTGTATTCAGAGACGGCGATGAACTCGCCATATGTCAAGTTGACACCTAAATATAAATTGGAGCTAAAAGGGTGTTGTTACACCTCTATCTACTCCTTTGGGATACCTTACGGGGTGTGAAGATATTCGTGATAGTTTTGATAATTTCTTTATAAAACAATGTTTGCAAGTTTGATCCCGACTGTACCAATGAGTTTTTTTTTTACTTAAATACAGTGTACAAAAGAAAACATCAAGAGGAAACTTGCTGTTTAACGGCGGTGGACTCACCATCAATCAACATGGCACCTAAATTTACTACTTAATATAGTTTGAGTACTACCTTCACACTTTTGCTTACCCCTTGTATCTTCACACCCCCATCCATGTGGGTGTGAATATACAAAAATAACCGTATTTTTTTTAAATTAAAATTAACTCTATGATAATATCTAGGAGTTCTCCCTTAAAAGCATAAAATACAACCAAATAACCGAGTAGGTACCTACTTAGTCGAACGTTAATAAGTAGATAGCGGTTCATAAAGGGCCATGCATTATGATTTTCACGTATTAATTTAAAGCAAAGGCCGTGTAATCTCGGCCTCATTAATATTTAATGCCGGCAAGCTCCGGACTAATTAGTATACTCTGAGACAAATGCTTGTTATCAAGATTGTATTAACGGTGACAATAATTATATTTAAAAGGGCTTCTAATTACTTATGATTGGGTGTAGTTTATTATTATTTATGTAGTTGTAACATTTTGATTATATCCGACTTTGTATCACTGTCTTAAATTGAATACACATACTTTGTTGTGTCTTTTTCTTTATATTTAGTTTCAGCATGGGCTGATGTTGTTAAATCTATAATGAGGTTTTAATGCATTGCAAGAAACTTTTGTTTAATTCACAAGACAGGCATAGGATGGCCATGTTCCTACTAGCTTGGTTCGATTAAACACTCGAGAAGAACCAGATTGGATCTCCAGACTGTATCGAATAGCAATATCGTTCGAAAGTGATAGAGTAGAAATGTCTGCCGTCTCTATTTACTCCTAACACTTGCCTTAGTGTTGCTCAAACAGCTCCACTTTATATAATAATAATATAATATATCCTCACGCCTTCCCACAAGGGTCCCCGAAGGGGTAGGCAGAGGTGTATAGGTAATACCCAGACACCCACTTTCTGCCAGAGGTATATTAGGTGCCAACGTGACAGATGGCAAGTCCATCGCCGTTACTCCAGCACGACTATACATACGCCTTTGAATTTCTTCTCAGACGTATGCAGGTTTCCTCTCGAGGTTTTCCTTCACCGTAAAGCTCGTGGTGTGACTAATCACTGTACTTAAGTTCAGAAAAACTCATTGGTACCGTCGGGATTCGAACTTGCGACCTTTGCGTCGCAGGCAACTGCTCGAACCACTCGGCCACCACGGCTCAAACAGCTCCACTTTGATAATAAATAATGGCCCTCGTTACAGCCACAACGAGAAAAACATTTTAAATATCAATAGCCAAATAAATTAACAAATTTAGATAACTAATACTAAATAATGTTCGAGTTGAGATCACATTATCCCTTCGTCGATTTAATAGACGAGCCGATAAACTCGAGGCGTTAAATAAATTAAATAATAAAATGTATAATGGCCAGTGATAAATACAACCCGTTCGTAAAACTCTACTGCGAGATAAGTAAGCCCTTATAAAACGTACCAAATTAATCCTGGCTGAAAGGACTCTCGACTTTACACCGGGGGAAAAAGAAAAAAAGTGACGTCATAATCAGCTTTTTGTCAAATGTCAAGCTGCGATCACATTTTAAATTTTGAAATAGCTCACCGAAATCCAGCAGATCCGTCGACATTGTACACTGACCTGCATAATCACTTTATGTGTAAATAAATATAACATTTTAAAGTGTTTAATAATGAACGTATAACAACTACCTATAATTTTATATTCCTTATTGTAGTTTTTATAATTTACGAATTTAATTTCCAATTACTGTAGTTAACGTCCGTTGGCGGCAATTAAACGTTTCATGCAACTGTAAATACAAAAGTTCTCGCATCAGAATTTTGTACAATCGCACTTACTGAGAATGCGAAAAAATCATACAAAGCTTAAGTAATTAGCGGCCGTACATGCCAAGACCATTTACCCAAGTAATTAATCTATACTTAATGATGAGGTTCACTCACAAACACACAACTTAATTGAATTGTAAGGACTTGGTGACTCATTGAAATCCTTATTGCCTATATTAATTCGAGTACGTCTCAATTACAGAACCATGGCAATACTTCTTTATTTTGTAGTATTATATAAACCGTTGTACCTGACAGTACCTAGAGCTCGATGCCACCGGCTCGACTCGTTACTCCAAACGTCAAACGCAACTTCAAATGCGCACCATTGCTTCGCTAAGCTGCTTAGCATACCTTTTTACGAAGAACACTTGCTCCGAGCGAAAACAAACCTTCCTATTACACAAATAAAGTTCTCATCAGCTACCAAATTTATATCGAGCATGACTTTTAGCATCGCGATAAGGGCGAGATGAAGGTGACAATTCTTTCATCGCACCAACGTGATAACATCAAAACTTTTTATTGTGACAATAAATAGATTACCATTGGTATAAATAGGGCCAGTTTGGATTCTCTCTTTACGTTTCGTATTGGAGGAGGCTTTGTGTCAAATTTGACGGGCGATGCGAGCTGTGAAATTGGGTTCGATTTAAAATATAAAGGTCCGTCTCAAGACTGTGATTAAAGTTTCTTTCATCAGCTCGGATTATTTGTAGTTTGTTTAGTCTGTACTAATGTCCGGGATGTCACGATACTATTTCGATACGTTTATTGATAGGAACATCAACGTGATACCTTTAACAAGCTCGTGTTGATAACTTTTATTGTCATCTATTGACTGTTTAAAGAAAATAAATAAATACATACATTAATATAAAAAATGTAGCTGATAAGTATAACAAAATGTGAGATAAACTACAGATTTATCTAATTTATAGACTCTTTAAGATAACTTTCGACTATAAGGTTTTATATTTATGTCGTCTGAATGAACAGGCGTGTGTAGACACCGTGTAATAGCCTCTCAGACCACTTGTACGTACAAAGTGTCGGAAAATGCATAGTTTTTCATGTGATTACACATGGACAGGCCCAATGTATTGCGAAGGCATCGCCATCTTGATAACATTTTCGATACATTTCACTTCTTATATATCTACTTTCTCGTCAAGATTTATGTTTTAAGAGCCGTGGACCCGTGGTTTAAGTTAACTAGAATCAAGATTGTAGGTTCGCATCCCGGTGGTCTGTACTATATCCTCACGCCTTCCTATAAGGGGCCCCGAAGGGGTAGGCAGAGGTGTTAGCACCCACACACCCACTTTCCGCCATAGATATATTTTAGGTGCCAACGTGACAGATGGCGAGTCCGTCGCCGTTACTCAAGCACGACTATATTTTGAATTGCTTCTCAAACGTATGCAGGCTTCCTCTCGATGTTTTCCGTCACCGTAAAGTTCGTGGTGTGCTACAAGGCTTCAAAAACACTACAAGGCTTATGAGTGTGGTTTTGTCTTCGAATTCAAAAACAGGGGCTAAAATATATATATATTTTAAGCTAACAATTCCGGCAACGCCCTAAGCCGAGGTTCGTACCCCACAGGGGGTGCCCTTAGCTGTGTTGCTTAGTACTAAAGTGCCTGGCTGGAGGCCTAGGTCTCGCCATTGACCGGTTAAGTAGCACAAGTTCCCACTGTTCCCGGAACTCACGCTACGAGAGAATACAAAAAAAAAATCCGTATCTTCAATTCTTTGACGAAAAGCATTTACGTTTGACTACAGACATGCAGACAAGAAATATCCTAAACTCCTTTATTTTTATCAATGTAACAGTATTTTTATTAACACTGGTTTTTCGAACGGTTTTTATAATAATGTGGAGAATGATTTCAAAAAAGTTGATCTCTTTAGGTTGCGTAAGCAAAGCATTGTTCGGGCTTCTTTCGAAATATAATCCCGACTTCAGTGAATCCAGTTTCCGATCCGTTGAGTGTTAAGTCCACATTATTTGTATAATGCCTACAAGTTGAGATCGAATCTAGATTTGAAACGATATAAATTTGCAAATAGTATCATATAATAATTATATTATACATGTAATTATGACCACTAAGTCGAAACATAAATGAATTATTTTTATACTTACAGTGGGCCTCCCAACCATGACTTTACATAAGTTTTGAGAATATAAAATTAATTAATTTCTGTCTTCACACCTTCCCGTAAGCGGCCGGAAGAGGTTGGCAGAGGAGCAACAACACTATATTTTCGTCGAATATATTCTGGTGCCGAAGTAATAGACGGCTCTCACGACGACTCACATTTGTCTTTTTGTTATTCTTCTCAGACGTATACAGGTTTCCTCTCGATGTTTTCCTTCACCGTAAAGCGGTCTGATTAATCATACATACTCATGCTAGGAGATCACTATACACAAGTCCGGAAAAATCGAATTGGTACAGTCGAGGTTCAAACCTGCAATTGTTGCCTTGTATAAAGACAACTCAAACCATTTTGCTTCTACGGCTCCGATGATGTTTGAATACAATCATGTAATATCGTAATAATATGTATTATTTATACCAGAACTCCACAGAGAGGTTTTCTTAGGAACGGAATGTTTCTTCCCATCCGGTCCCGAAGCAACTTTCGACATACCACTGCAGGTGAATATGGTATCTAGGCGTCAGTAGGCTACTGTAACCGCTTTCCACCAAACAGACTTTCTGGCAACATACTTAAGCCCAACACATAATTGAAAAAAAAAATAAACGTCATGATGGTGTGTTATATAAACTATCTATTCCTATTTTATTGCCAGCCGATCAAATGCAGAGTCCCGGATAACATAATTATTTCGTACATCTGATGATTGCTTCAAATTTAAATAAGATTTCGTTTTAGATATATTAATGTATTTTTAAATTATTAATTAATTAGCTATTAAAACGTGTACAAATATGTTAATCTGATGCGCGGTTTAGAGTAATTGCTGAATTATGGAAATATTATTCGAATAAAGTATACTTAATCTGCTATCAAGCAAAATTTGATGTGATTTAACGTTCAGCTAGTGTTATTTTGCGAGTCCTTGTTATTCCCATGTTTATATTTGTTGTGAATATAAATATATGGAGAGGCTACCCATAACTACTCCCTAAATCTGCTTTACATAATTTTGTACCTGTCATTTTCTATGGAACGAAAAGTCTTAGCTTTACTAAACGTGTTTGTTTTACAACAAAGTTTTATTGAAACTGACTTTGACAACATTAGATTTTAATAGTGTGGTAAGCTGTTTTGAGTGTATTTTTAAGAATGCTATTAACTCAAGAAAAAAATATATGTTCACAGCTTCTGAGCTTCAAGGCTCCCCAAAGGGGTAGGCAGATTAAGTAGTACAGCCATTGTGGTATTGAATAGGCCAACGTGACAGATGGCGAGTCCGTCGCTGTTTATCAAGCACACAATAACTGTGTTAATTTGAAAATAAATTGAGTTATTTTGTCATACTTTTTAGTCCTGTATATATTGCCTGTGCCAACATTTTTTTCATTTACCCGCGGAAAATGTTGTCCGCAAATATAAAGAATATACATTAACATGTATGTACCTACATTATATCTTGATATCATTTATATGTTAACACGATGCAGGAAGACAATTATATACATTTTAATCATACGGATGTGTCCGTTAATAATAGTGTTGTATACCCACATTGTAGCAAGTTCAAGTTTTCGAAAAGAGATAATTATATATTCTTGCACCTTGTGATATAATTGTCGAACTTTAAAAACAATAACTTAAAAACTATGTTGTCAATTTTACCTTTTAGGGTTTTGTATGTTTGACGGCCTTCTGGTCTAGCGGTCAGAGATCCTGACTGCGAATGCAAATGCGACTGCGAATGGGAATTTCAGTGGAATTGTCCAAAGGACTTATTATTATATAATAATAATATAATATATCCTCACGCCTTCCCACAAGGGTCTCCGAAGGGGTAGGCAGAGGTGTATAGGTAATACCCATACACCCACTTTCCGCCAGAGGTATATTAGGTGCCAACGTGACAGATGGCGAGTCCATCGCCGATACTCCAGCACGACTATACATACGCCTTTGAATTTCTTCTCAGACGTATGCAGGTTTCCTCTCGATGTTTTCCTTCACCGTACAGCTCGTGGTGTGACTAATCACTGTACTTAAGTTCAGAAAAACTCATTGGTACAGTCGGGATTCGAACTTGCGACCTTTGCGTCGCAGGCAACTGCTCGAACCACTCGGCCACCACGGCAACTGTTACTTATTATTCAAGTTAGATTATTAGCAGTGGTTCGAGTAGTTGCCATGTTATCCAAGTTTGTATGTAACAACTTGAACCGCTGAAGTGACCTACAATGTATCGCTGGTATCACTGCGAGGGGTAGCTTAAATTCGTTATGACACTAAAAAAGTATTCGTCTCCAACGCAGATTGAACACGCAATTAGAAAACGAACTATTTGAGTTCAAAGTTCTTTTTTATGACCACTGTCGAATATGTCATATCAATCATGAATCAAATGTCGATAATGCGGCCGGCCTAAAGGGTGCTTGCAACACAACGCATGTTTTATTTGTGCTCAGGTTTCTGACTCGTATTATAAACATATATCCTCAAGCCTTCCCACAAGAGTCCCCGAAGGGGTAGACACCTCTGTCTAATTGCTCATGAAAATATCATGCATTACTAGATACCTCTATCTAGTAATGCATGATATTTTCATGAGCAATTAGTTTGGCCTTAAAGATGACGAGTCCATCGGCGTTTCTATACATATTCAGATGTGTATGAATCTTTCGTAAAACGTATGCAGGGTTCCTCTCGATGTGTTCCTTGCTCGGGAACATCACGAGCTTTCGTTGAATGATACCACGAGCCGGGATTCAAACATGCAGTGTTTGTGTTGCAGGCGACTACTTGAACCACTCGGCCACTACGGCTCTTACTCTATTTGCATCATGCTATAACAGTTGTTATTATATTGTATACCTGCGCCTGCCCGCGCCGCCGCTCACACGGTTCCTGCCGCTATTGTACCCAACTCATTAAACTTGACTTCTAGGCACATATTGTAAACCGACAGCGATTCAACATATTACAGTTGTTAATAGAATTTATTTTTTCAATTATATTTCAATTTCAATTATAGTAACATAGTCTTTCAACAAATATTGAGGTATCAATAAAAATACATAACATTTTTTCAGTAAAAGTAGAGTGATATCATTATATTATAGTACCTAGAAGTGTAGATATGTACATATAAAATGTATCAGGTTATAAAAAAATAACAATAACTTGTGCCCTTTTGATAGGTTGTAGTTTATAGATAATAGTTAAGAGTACTCGAAACCGACGAGCATGTATGAAGAGACTGATGAATGTGGACGAAGCGAAAGAGGTATGTAAGTCTAGAGAGAACTGGCGCTCTATACTCTCTGCCTACCCCGTTAGGGACTTGGCGTGATGATATGTATGTATGTATGTATGTAGTTAATATACAGGTAAAATACACGATTTAAAAAAACGAATATAATATGAATAGAATATGTATATGAATAAAACTATCCAATCAGGAAGTGGATTACCTGAGAGAGTAATTGCACAGAATGCATTTAACGAAGGTGGTATACAGAACAATTTCGAGCGTACGTATATTGCTCCGATCGCTATCGGCGACAATGTAAACGCAACCTTATTGTTGCGCCTGTACGTTACAGTAATTAGGCAAATTGTATAAACGGCATATGGGCTATTATTTTACTGCTACCGGTTTAGATTTAAATTGCCATTACAGTAGATACTAGTATTCCATATAATGAAACAAGCTTGCCTTCACCACAAACTTCAAATAGTCACCAGCAAACGACCAATGATTAGTTCATTGATGCGTATTACTAAGTCTAATTATGTACAGTGATTTTTCATTAGCCTTTCGGTGAAGTTAAATATCGGAAGGAAACCTGCAGACGTGTGAGAAGAAATCTATAGACGCATATAAAGTCACGTTTGTAACACTAAGACAGACTTGTTGTCTATAAAGTTGGTGCCTAAATTTATCTTCGAATACTCTTGGGGGAAAGCTAGAAGACCAGGTTTTATATATATATATATATATATATATATATATATATAAACTAGTTGTTCCGCCCAGCTTCGCTCGGGTGAATAAAATTAAGCCACGGACTCAGTAACGCCATCTATTGGGTCCAATTGTGAATCCACATCCATATAAAGATATATATTATGTATGTTTAACACTATATCACACACAGTTGCGTTTAATCAATGACTTTACTCATTATAATGAATAGAAAACGCTTCCCATTAACGGAAATAATTATGTTCACGATGCGAGGGGGGTTTTATCATATTCTAATTGTATCCATTGTTAAATTAATTTCCTATAGCGGATTATTCATAATTATAAATGTAACGAGCTAATCAATCTTGGTCCTTATAGCTAAAATGAGCTGCTGTGTCATAGTCAACGTAGGTATTTTTTATTTATAGGCAGTTTTAATCGAGTTCTTAGAGCTCTTTAAACACCTTTATCGACTTTTTGCAAACGTCCATATGCAGTGGTAACCGCTTACCATTAGGCTGCGCGTTAGTTTGCCACCTGTGTACAAAAAAAACCCTGGGATATTATCCATTTGTTGTTCACAAACAGAACCCTTAACATGAGCTGTTACGGTTTCACGAAACAGTTGTACGTATAAATCTGTCTCTTTCATACTCATGAAAAATGATGACAATAGCGTATTAGGGTACGTAGTTACATAGGATTATTTCAGATTTGATTTAATTTCTTTCTAAAAGCCGTGGTGGCCGAGTGGTTCGAGCAGTTGCCTGCGACACAAAGGACGCAAGTTCGAATCCCGACTGTACCAATGAGTTTTTCTGAACTTAAGTACAGTGATTAGTCACACCACGAGCTTTACGGTGAAGGAAAACATCGTGAGGAAACCTGCATACGTCTGAGAAGAAATTCAAAGGCGTATGTATAGTCGTGCTTGAGTAACGGCGATGGACTCGCCATCTGTCACGTTGGCACCTAATATACCTCTGGCGGAAAGTGGGTGTGGGTATTACCCATACACCTCTGCCTACCCCTTCGCGGACCCTTGTGGGAAGGCGTGAGGATATTTATTTTATTTTTATTTATAATTTCTGACATTTGCGTCGTAGACTGTCCGAAATGTAGAGTCTAAAAACTTGACAACTAAGATTAATACGTCATTTATTTGGCCCACGGGAGGGTTTATTTTGATGCAGTTAAAAGCTATTTGTGAGTACAAGGAAAAATAAGTGAAGAAAATGTAAATAATGCTAATAAAAAGCATGTTTGACCTTGTGACAATCTAAAGCAAATTTTTGTAATTTTTTTTTATAGTCTGCTCATGTACCTTACCACTATTAGGGTTGTAAAAAAATCAAAAAAATTAACAGGCCAAGTAGTTTAAATAAAATCATTACATGTCGCCGACATTGGAATGAAGTTGTGACAGCCCTGGCCTTCGGTCTTATCTCGCAACTTGTGGTGCGAAGTTCGATTACCGCTTGCAGATGTCTCGAGTAACCTTAATATTAATTTAGACTATATTCCTCACAAAATAAGACATAAAACTGATTGGTAACAATAACAGTATGTCACTATTTAGAAACATACATTTGAATTAGGCATCAGTGTAGGTACAAATACCAACAAAGTATTAGAATAATATTTTTTGAAATATGAACTCACTGTAATTTAGGTACAACTAATCTACTCAGTTACAATTGAGGACAATTAAAAGTTAATAAACAATTTTAAATACATCATTATATTAATGAGTTCTTATACAGGTATATTTTTTGTTCAGATGACCTCCAATAATAACTTTGCTAATCTAATGATCGCAGTATTTATTAAGCAATTATAACTAGATTGAAATCAATTAACTGGTCGCATAGGCAGTGTAATATAGCAGGTGTGAACGTGGTCCTCTGCGCCTGCGCGTGACAGTACTCCGAGGTCGCTAAAATATAATTTTCAATTATAAACGTATTAGCAAGCCGGCACCTACGCACATTGTTTCATACTCCCACTTAACATAGAGGTCGAAGCTGTTATTATGTTGTCGACGGTAAAAAACAATAACGATAAACTGTTATTGCGGAGGTTTGTTGGTTTGCTAAATTATATAAAGACCTGAACGACTTAAAACCCTCAATTTACGACCTCGTTCGGTAACACTTTGTTTGACATACATTGGATATAAACAATACTTGACTCAACAGCTGAGTTGTCAGGATTTGTCTTTTAGCATCGCTAATTTGTTTTATGTAACTTGCAACACCCACGCTAAGTGCCTGTCTAAAACCTGCCTTCGAATATTTTTGAATATCGAAATCCTATCGGACATTGGGAACGGTAAAGAGTGAGAGGCTGATGTATATGAATCAAGCGAAATAGTCTGTAAGTCTGCCTACCCTGTGATACACTGGGCGTAATGATATATGTATGTATGTATGATATCATTTGCAACTGCACTCAACTTGTTTGTTATTATGAATCGTGTTGTGATGATAATAATTTTCACGGTCGAGTAATGCCAGGCGGCAGTTGGTTCTTATTATAATAAATTAACAGCGGTGAGCCCTAATGGGCTTCCCGTTCGTAATTACACTGTGGACGAAAGGGTCGTTTGGAAAAAAAATCGCCACTCAACATTCAACTATTTATTTTTATTTAGCGAGCTCTTTTATAGAGGGCGTAATTACGAATATTCAAATACGTTTATGTGCTGGTGAGTTGAACAAAGCTGTTCTTGATTTTGAATATCAGCTAACGAATATTTTTTAATTCTAATATTTATCATACTTATGAATGTACCGTATATGTTCTGGAAATGCCTTCTTGACTTACAGGACAATAAATCTAACATTGATCTACAGACTAACATCTCTACCATTGAGTTTTTCTGAACTTATCTACCTAAAGTGATGTATCACACCACACGCTTTACGAATGCCGTGAAAGAAATCTGCATACCTTTGAGAAGAAATTTTAATATGTAATGAAGGCGACAGGCTGTCTCTGTCTGTATGACACGTTGCCACTTAAAGCTCTCTGGCAACGAGAGGATGTTAATACATCTTACTGGACACAGATGGTAAGGCGTGAAGAAATGTCAATCTCAATATGGGGTCATTGTACTTTATGTAAGGAATGTTATAAGTATGATTAAGTATATCTATATTGAAGTTAACTGACAGGACTGGCCGGTGAGCACGGTACGCTACGGCGCACGGGTGGCAAACCGCAACGGCTCCACGCCACTGCACTAATCCTTTACGCGCTCTCCAATGATAACAATATCTTTTTAATATACAGAGTACCTTAGAAAATTGAATAATCAAATATGTGCTAGAGCAAAATGATAGGAAGCAAACGATACTGGTAACTTGTAGGTACCTTATCTTTATCTCTGAGTATAGATAGTGCCATCCACGAAGGGCGCGTCTTTCTAGTCGAGGGGGTCGCGGGATGCGAGGAGTATAAATAATAAATATCTGGGACAATTCCACACAAATTGACCTAGTCCCAAATTTAACTGTGCACTCATAGGTAAGCAGTGTGTACCGATAATACTCAACATTGGAAGGTTGGACACTAACACTATAAACTATAGGAAAGAATAGTGGGGCGCGTCTTCGTGGATGACACTATCTATACCTATTAAGTATATCTTTGACCGCACGTGGTTAAACTGCCGTAAGTGAGCTCGGGGGCAGTCGGGTAGGTACAGAGCAAGTGTTAAGGAAACGCAGCCAGGCATGGTGACCACAAGAAGCCCCGCGAAGGCTTCACCTATACTCGTTTAAGGTTGTTGACTTCACTCGTAAGCTTAAAGTAAGTGCTTGAGGAAAATAACCCTGCGCCGTAAAGCCATAAAGGTTTCATCACAATCATTCACAGTAATTTAAATAGAGGTAAACCTTAATAGTACATAAAATGGTATGTTACATTTCATGTTTAGTTACTAGAATTTTATATAATCAAATGAATTGGCTGGTGCTTGCACCGGCAACGCGCTAGACATTCCTTTGTTTTCCACGTGTGCATAGGTGGCGGTATCTCTCTATTTATTTATTTTATGGTATCCGCTTACCATCAGACGGACCGCCTGCGTGTTTGCCACCGTAGAGGCTTATCTTTATATAAAAAAAATGCCATAAAAATATGCTCATGAAACTGAATTTAGTTCATTGAATGACTACGCTAGAAGACTTAGGACCCGTTCTTTGCACTCATTACCATTTTCATCTAGTCCGAGCTATCACTACGCCTAGTACCAACTCGCTTTAAAATATTGATTTGTACAGGATGCGATGTAAAGTATGTATATAGGTAAGGCATATGGGAAATGCATTACATAATAACTTTTCTGCCCCATACAGGGTATATAATTAGTATATGACTGTAAGCTGTGCAAATTTAAAATAATAACATATTATTTCTTGCCTACAGGAGTGAAAGATGACTCGGATGATGTATCGAGCAAGAGTTGTGGCGGAGACCCTTCAGCTCTGGCCAAGAAGCAGCGAAAAGCGCGCACGGCATTCACTGACCACCAGCTTCAGACACTGGAGAAGTCGTTCGAGCGGCAGAAGTACCTCAGCGTGCAAGATCGCATGGAGCTGGCTGCCAAGCTCGGCCTCACTGACACCCAAGTCAAAACCTGGTATCAAAATCGAAGGTAAGACTATAATAGGCTAGCTGTAGAGCTTTCACTCGTAAAAAATGATTTCATTCGTAGGTTTTTTTGGAATAAGACGTATTCACACACTCATATATCATAACGCCGAGTCCCTAACGGGGTAGGCAGAGAGAATAGAGCGCCAGCTCTCTCTAGACTTGCATAACGCTTCGTCCACATTCATCCGTCTCATTCATCAGTCTCTTCATATCAATCTATCTTTGAGCATTGTATCCAAATCCGTTCCTTAATTTTGCCGTCAAAGTGCAAACATCCTTACAAATCTTCGCATTTATAATAGGAGTAGGACTCTTTAAATACCTTTGAGCCTGTGCCCTGCGGTTTCCTCCACACGGTCCAGGATCGGAAAACCTTCTTTAATTCTTATACCACTTAAGTGGCCGGACAAGCATAGACGCCTAAGGACTCCAAGGGTATTATTGTTCGCGCATTGTCCCTGCAAGTTCTTCACCATCACTCATTCTTGAAGATCAATGATCTTCTTGAATAACACCATGATATTTTCTCTAAGGATTTATCAGCGGAGAGTTCATTTCGCAGCACGCAAAATAATTGCGTTGAATATTCCAAAGAATTCGTAAATCAATTGAAAAAGTAGAATTCCTAACCAGAACTACAAATAAGCTATACAAATCTTTGTACTACAAACATTATATTGAGGCAGTAAGTGTATACGACTAATCTATTGGACTTAATGTCCATGAAAATGAAGAAAATCGTCTTAGCGTCAATGCTTGTCCGTTTACCACCTACGCTGTAATGGAATTAAAAATAATACGTGTGGAAAAAAGACCAACAAAAGAAAACAATTAGCCAACATTTTGAGGTATGGTCCAAGTCGAGAACCGAACGAGTTCTTCAACTAAATTAGTCATTTGGATCTCAAACTAAATGACAGTTTTTACTATAAATAAATTGATAAAAAGAATTCCAATTGCATTTACTGCACTCCAGTTAATACTCCATGTACATAAAATTGACATTTACCGATGACTTAGATACACATTCTTTTTACTATAGGTATCGCTCGAACAAGAGCTTCGAACAATTCAAATAATTGTATGGATTCTATATTCAAAATTATTATAAGAATAGGCTAACAGCATTATCGCTGAACTCTTGTGACTTGTAACACTCCTCCGCCGCGGTAACATCGTGAGAGCGGCGGCAGTAATACAAAGCAGTGCTGAGTCAGCGGTATTATCGAGATGAGCTACTGGCGACTGATGTCGGTACTGAATGATTTACAAACATTTGTAGAACTAAAGAAGAATTCATATTTATACGGCTAAATATTGGTAGCCGTGGTGGCCGAGTGGTTCGAGCAGTTGCCTGCTACACAAAGATCGCAAGTTCGAATCCCGACTGAACCAATGAGTTTTTCTGAACTTAAGTACAGTGATTAGTCACACCACGAGCTTTACGGTGAAGGAAAACATCGAGAGGAAACCTGCATACGTCTGAGAATAAATTCAAAGGGGTATGTATAGTTGTGCTTGAGTAACGGCGATGGACTCGCCATCTGTCACGTCGGCACCTAATATACCTCTGGCGGAAAGTGGGTGTGTGGGTAATGGGTATTACCTATACACCTCTGCCTACCCCTTCGGGGACCCTTGTGGGAAGGCGTGAGGATATATTATTAAATATTGGTAAAAATCCAGTTATGGTTTATTTTTATGCATAGTTCTCTATATAAAAAAAAATTAATATTACAGAAATAAGTCATATTATTTTTACACAAGAAGCTAAAATAAATTAAAATGTATTACATAAAGTGTACAAAGAAGACATTGAGTCTAGTAGCTTATATTATATAAGTTGCTTAGTCGATATTGAATAAGATCAAATAGTTTTATCGCCGACAGTACCTGGGGCGGCTATTTCAAAAACAAACGTTTGTAATTAGGCGGCCGCCGCGCGCCGCCGCCGCGCCGCCGGCCAGCCGCGCACCTCTGCTACAAAAAACAACGGTAGCCAAAATCAAACCATACTAATTTTCTATTGATCCGATGCTATCTTTAATCAAGGTCGTGCATTTATTACACTGTCTATGTAATGTTCACTTATATATGCATATTTATCTTAAGGTATGGCGTTTATAATATTCACTTCACTCAATGGAAATAAACATCTTAATATATATAAATTACGTGTCACGTCGTTTGTCCGCGATGGGCTCCTAAACTAATTAACCGATTTCAATCAAATTTGCACCCCGTGTGCAGTTTGATCCAACTTAAAAGATAGGATAGTTTACATCACAATTGGACCCGATAGGTGGCGCTGCGATGTGTTTCAGGAAGTTTAACTTTTTCACCCGGGCGAAACTGGGCGGGGCAGCTACTTGACTTTATAATTTATCGCGTTGTTGTGGGTGAATCGTACTAAAGTTCGCGATCGCGATCAAAGCATGTGTAACCTTGAAACACACTTTATTTTCAAGGAAATGTAGCATACTTAAGGATGTCTACCTAATACATACATGTGCTAACTATGACTAAGCTGAAGCGTGAGGCGTGACCGTCAGACGTCCGTCACCCACCCTGTCTGTCGCCGGGGCGTCGTCTCTGCTTTTTTGCCCGAGTTTTTGTCGATTTTCCATAATAAAGGTTAAACTAATGTTTGGGCTTCGATTTTTCGGTTCGTGAAAGGGTGTGAAATCGTAGTTAATTGAAGGATGTAATGGCTTTTGTGTGCGGTCACTTTCTATCGTTTCGACAAACACAGACGCAGTCGTTCTTTTGATCCTAACACAAAAATATTTAAAGATTTGAGTGGGAGCGACCGTGTGGTTATTATACACTTTGTGTTGTAATCGTTATTTGTAATTTTAACTCGGCAAAAAATTGATTAGCGCTCTTTAGATGAGGTGTGCAATTAATTTTAATTACAAGACATGCCGTTTGCCTTCTTGGCCATTATAAATAAAATTAATTACATACCTACCTACATAAATTCTATTACCTACTTAATTAGTGATTTTCCTGCACACAAATTAAATGGAAACAATTTACATTTTGAGCAACATGTTGAACAGTTTAAAGTGTGGTCCCGTGTTCGCCCACTGTGGGCCTAACTATCATGGCCGTGGCTAAAAAATGCCTAGAGGAAATCGTGCATCTGGTATCATTGCACAACCATTGCTCATTTAGAATTTAGCTTCAACAAACTGTAATTAGTGAGATAAGATTTATGGCTCTCTGTAGTAAGTGTAGCTAAATATGTATAATAGACGGCGAATTTTGTCCGGGTTTTACCTAACTTCATCTATTATTGCGGTTTCTGTACTATGTAATACAAAATTACTAGTTCTTGTGACTATATATAGTTGGCATGAAGATCCAGATACTTTTACAAATACATATATATATATATATATCCTCACGCCTTCCCACAAGGGTCCCCGAAGGGGTAGGCAGAGGTGTCTAGGTAATACCCACACACCCACTTTCCGCCAGAGGTATATTAGGTGCCAACGGTTTTCAGGTTTTATTATATTATATTATTATTATATTATAATAAATAATATATATTTATATACATATATATATGTATGTAATACATTTATATTAACCTTATTTATTATTACTCATATGTATTTTTTTAACTTATACCTCCACATTAGCGTAAATGACCACGTTGTCGTGCTAATTGTAAATAAATAGATATATATGTCGCAGTACCATCAACTAGACATTAATTTAATTACGAAAATCTGTTTTTATAATCAGATTACAAATTTAATGATTTTAATTAATCCAAAAGTAATTTAACAGCTTAGCAAAGCAATTGAATGACGGAAAACGGAAACGTCAAGTAGTTCTCTTGAGTGAAGTCAATACAACGTGGTGACATTTCTGATGACGGATGAGGATGAGTGACCACTCTGATAGCGAGGCGCCGCCTTCAACCTCGTTATATATTATATTACAACCCCCCTCAGGGGGTTCTTCTTACAGATATTTTTCGCTTCATACACATTACATACATTTATGTTCGCCAGTTTTGAAGATATAATCCAAATCGATCTAGTTCGTTTAAACATGGACTTCTAGTGGTCTTCCAGACACTATCGCAGTGTAGGTATACATTAATTATTAATTAATATTTTGGTAATTTATAATTAACGCACTGTTAATTTTTAAATAAATTGGCTTTGTGACTCATGAGTGAATAATGTTTTGTGTTTCTTTCTATACATTTGTCAAACTTTAATACCATAAACTTATACCTAATCTAGTCGTTACCGTTATTCCTTAGACTAAAACTAAAATTATTGCAAAGTAGGTTTCTCTTAAAGTAGTTATTAGGTGTATAGATGGGCAGTTCATTGGATCAGTGGCTGAGCGGTCACTCACATCCATTACGAAGAGGGGACGTGTGAACTGATCTGTGCAAGTCACGGGCGCGCCGGCGCCTGCGCCGCATAATCATTACCTTCTGCCGCCCGACGGATATTTCAGACACCGCTAGTTAACTTGTGTAAATTAGATAGATATGTTTTCAGTGAGTGACTAAGCCACAATTTTATTATCTGTACATAAAACTATGCATTTAATATGTATTACGATGAGCCTCTCATGGAATAGGCTTAGAGAGTGGAGTGCCAATTCTCTCTAAACGTACCGACCGCTCTCGCGTAATCCACATTCATCAGTCTCTTTATATATAGTTTTGATATACCTAAATAATAAATACATTGAGGTCAATTCCACACCAATTAATCTAGTCCTAAATTTTAAGAAAGCTTGTTATGCTGATAACCATATAGAGGAAGGTTTATAATATGTATACAAACTTACATATTATACAGCACAGATTAGCCGAAAAATTCAAAGAATTGTAATGTGATGTCGTAACAACCATATTTATGTAAACCTTACGAGGTAGATCAAATTTATATACTACGGAATGGTATATCTTAAAAAAATAGATTAAAAAGTCCGCGACGGTATTTATTTATCACTAGTGAATAACATACAGCAACTATTTTTTATCTTTTACATATTATTATTATTATCTACATTGCATCCGTGCGAAGCCAGGGCGGGTAGCTAGTTGTAATATAAGTATGGATAAAATACAGGGTGCATGTACTTTGGTAGTGATTTTCTGGAAGCGGAAGAACGGCCTCAGTCAGGAAATTTGAACCGGCGATTTCACTATTACTAACTAGCCTTTTATCTCTCTTCAGGTTGTTGTTCATGTATCAATCCGAGGATCAAATGAAAATCTGGAGGATCGTCCACATTCATCAATGTCTTGATACATTCCCGCCGCATTCTGAATTAGTGTAAATAAATGCACTGTAACAAGAGCGAACAACATAACTACGTACCCACTCCACTTGCTGGGTAATTATTTATCGCATAATCCGCGGCGCAATACATCGCTTTGCACGGCAAATTGCAAATTGTTCGAATGAATTTGAAATTGCAGCGGATTGAACGCGATCGTTAAAGTTTATAATTCGTTTTGCGACTGTGTCCGTCATAAATTCGTAATAGGCTGGGGCTACCACTGGATCGACGTTTATCGGCGTTTAGTCGGCGGCAACGTGTAATCCCCGACGATTACCTAATGATGCATTCTTTAATGACACACGTGACTATGGACTTGTGCTGTGACTCCGCCTGTCTATTCCTTACAACATGTCGATAGTATTTAGTCTCTATGTGAAACACAAAATGTATTTATATGGTAGATGTAGATACTGGTAAAATGATCCATGCTACAAAATTTTTAATCTTGTTGAAATTACAAAGATTTAATAATACCCACACACCCACTTTCCGTCGCCAGATTTAATAACATAACAAATATATAAGATAAGATATGTTTAGTTATAAAATAAGTTATTACTATCGGAATCCTATGCTCTTAGACCTTACCAAAACATGCTATTGCAGTCATAATTCAAGAGTATTTAAGCAACAGATGTATATGGAATCTATTGTTCTATTACTACAACTATTCGTCCATTCGCACCCTTACAACTATCACCAATATTGTACTTAATTACTAGCTACACCCCGCGGATGATCCACGTAACATTTGATTTTATTTGTGATTTACTGGAAATTTTCTTCTAAAATGTATCTTTTGTTAATTAAATGTCCTAATCAGCTTTCAGTTTCAGTAAAAAAAACTGTTTTTGCGTGATATTGAAACAAACATCCTCACATACTTCCACAGTTTAGTATTAGTTAAGGAACTGAATCAGACAGACGTTTATCTAAATATTGAACAATGACCAAACGTTCGACGCTATTCAGCACAAATTCGTATCATTTGAATAAGCGTAATTACACGAGCGTAGGGATTGTCAGGCTCGTTTCACACTATACTAAACAGGTAACTATAAGTTTAGGTAACCGAATTGTATTTTTCTACTACATATTATATATAGCTCAATGTCGCTCAAAGTAATGTAGGTACTATTGAAAATTTGGTGTTGCAAAAAATTTCCACTTTTGTAATTGTGACCCAAATTAGCGCCCTTTTTTCGCCGAACATATATTTTTGGTGCTTCATAGCTATGAAGAAGAAGAAGGCAGAGTCCATCATCTTTCTGGCAAAACTGTACCTATATAGGTACATACTACTACATACCATTTTGTTTTTTGTCAAACGAATGCAGGGGTTCTTTCTTTTATCGTAGGTATATCATGATTCACCGCGAGTGAAGATGCGGGCCACGCCTAGTAATTATGGCAATAGTCATAGCCCGGCCTATGTCGTTTGTTTATGCTTGCATGGAATTCTTCAAAAGGGATGTGAAAACACTTTGCAACGTCGGCAACGCGCGACTGTGTGACCTTTAATGATGCAAGCGTCCATAGGCGGCGGTAACTACTCACCTTTGGGCTAGGCTAGGGTTACATGCCTTAGTATGATAACAAAAGTCCAGATATAGATTAGTTTCATTGATATACATGACGTGTGTCCGCGCACGCCTAATGACATAATACGCAGGTAGATACTACTCGAAACTGGTGTAGCTACCGAGAACAGCCTAATCGCTTAAAGCGAACTTTGCCAAATTACACCTCCACAGGGACACGGGATTCGAACCAAGGACGGTCCGGTCGCGCGGCTTATCATTTGAACCACTAATCATTATACTGCAAATGGCATTTCAGCTCCGGTTGGGTTTTAATAAGCGCATTCCGAGTTAGATTATTGGCAGTCGGTAATTTGCCGGCTCTAACGGCCGATCGTGACGCAATCGCCGGCGCAGCGAGCTATTTATGTGAGCCAACACTCGCTCACTAATATTCTTTGTTCCTTGCTGACCTTTATTTTCATTACTATTGAAAAACTTAAATACTATGAAAATTCACGTTAATAACGGAGCCATACGGAGTTACATTACATTATGGAGTTACGGTACATTAAATTTTATTATAATTTCGGTTCATCTAGAAAAAGGTACCTCTGAGGTTACCTCGGAGGTACGTGTTTTGTTTTAGGTAAAAATAAAATAAAAAATGCTGCAGAATTGAGAACATCCTTCTTTTCTTATGTCGGTATGAAGCTATGAATGTCTTGTTTAGTATAACGTTCAAAAAAATTTTTTTTTTATATTACACATAAAAAAATGCTGTGTTTGCGAATTGTCCTCCTTCCATTACAATGACGAGATAAAATACATCCAATGTCCACCCTGAAAGACAATCCTAACTACTTTATATTATGTAGGTATAAATGTGGAAGTGAGTTCGTTCGTTTGTTACGCTTTTACGAACTTTCATAACTACTAAACTGAAAGTTGTAAAATTTTGCATACCTACATCTTGTGTTCAATTGGTAACTCCCAGTATTTCTTCTCCAAAAAATACTGATTTCAAGGGATCATAGGTATTATGCTTAGCTCCTACGCTTAGCTGTGGATAGCGCGTGGCGAAGCTAGTTCATATGTGTGACATATGTTTTAATTTAGATATAGAGTAGTTTCAGAGAGTTTATCTCCTACATTCAAACTTAGAAACTTTAATTACATAGCTTAATTTACTGAAACACATTAATCCAATCAATGAAGTATTTGAGGTATAATACTATCTGTATTAATGTTCAGAAGTACACATTTTCCACCTTTAAGGAATAACTATGTTCTGTACATATGCACCTAAAAGGTCTATAAATTTCCAAATTCTGTAATGACAATACCTATTCATCCCAAATTGCACAAGCGCCCAAACTTTAACAATTTTAATGAGAACACTCGTAGAAACATGTTTCTATAACTTTGTGAGCTGTCTGTATAATAAATAGCTTCGTACCCAGCTTAGATAGTACAAGGGCGGGCGCGGCGCCATAAGGCGTAAGCGCCAGCCGCAGCGCGACTTCTTCCGATCGATGAAAGCGTTCTTTGTTTGCCGGATATACAAGCCGAATTCGCATCACGTCGTCCAAAAACCCAAATCGAGATAAACAACCTCCCCCTCAGAGAGGTCGTAAGCGGGATCGTTTTATCGGACGATTTTCGTCTTTAACTTAAAATGTTAAGGCGCGTTTTCGGATGGGGCCTGCTCGAACAACAATTGAATCAGTTCACGCAGCATCAAATCACTAAACCACTGGGCGGAGCGTACTCAGACTCCGCCGGGGGACGTGCGACAGAGACAGAACACCCCACTCTTGTAGCGGTACGCTTAAATTAGAGCGAGAAAATCATATGGGTTGAAAGGCTCGACTTGAGATAGGAGTCTAAATTTAAGTGCGCTCAAAGAGCTTTTTGTGGCTGTGGCCCGCGGCGGTAATAAAAAGAATAGTGTCACTGAGCAGATTGCTCCTCATTCAGCACTTGACAATTAAATAAGTGGTCTTGAGTGACGTGCCATAAGAGCACCCGTCATAATAATATGATTTATGAGCAAGCCGCCACTTTCTATCGATCAATTGTCAGCTACTGATAATTAAAGTGTGCTGTTTAAATTAAGCACTAGTTCAATTCGAATCAAATAAGCATCTTGCTTAAAGATTATAATAAAATAATGTGATCGATTAAGTTTAAATTTTTATTCGAATTGTAAAGTAATATTGTGTCAAAATAAGGCTAAATATCAATTCATACAGATTGACCAGAAAAACTTGACGCCTTTTAAATGGATGTGGGGGACGCTGTTGAGTCGTGCCTAAATAAAAATTATAAGCCGGACAAAAGAGTACCTACATATTTACTTATCGATGAGAACCTAAATTAAGGATATCTATAATTTAAGTCCACTTCATTAAGTATTTTGAGGGATTGAAGTCATTACATTAGAGACAACATATTTTTTTACTGGGATTATATACAAGTTTTACTATTAAATAAAAAAAATATTCACCCATCATAATGATGATCCACATTTGATGATCACCCCGAAAATATATGTGTCCTAACATATATTTTCTATAAAAAATAAACCGTGTGAGAAACATACTTAAGTACAAACGTGTTCACATAAATGGAAAATAAGCTTGGCGCTAATAAATGCAAACATAAATCATATTACGAAAGACGTGGAACAGAATACGGGGACTCCCCCTAATTTACATTTAATAAAATTAAATGATCCATTTACAGAAATTAATTAACGAGGTAGTCACTGAAGCGACAGCCCCAGGACGCACACAATACAGTAGATAATAATACCAATAGTGATGCGCCGCAATAATAACACCCCACGAATTAATAAAAACCTCACTCATTGACAATAACCAGCCACTTTGGAACTAATCGAGGACTCGCGAACCAAATTAAATTAAATTTTCAAGTAGGGGATGTATTGTTGTTCTGTTTTCAACTTTTATTACGTTATTCAATTAAGCCCTGGATTGTAAAAAACCACTAATGATTACATATAGACATATGTAATTAGTGCTGACATAAAAAAAATTGTTAAATCTTGCCACTGCGTAACCGGCTATTTAAAAATGTTGTAATATCAACTAAGGGAGGTAGTGTGATTGTATATTTAATATACATACATATATAAGCTTAAGTTCAGAAATCTCATTGGTACAGTCGGGATTCGAACTTGCGACCTTTGCGTCGCAGGCAACTGCTCGAACCACTCGGCCACCACGGCTCAAACTTAAGTACAGTGATTAGTCACACCACGAGCTTTACGGTGAAGGAAAACAACGAGAGGAAACCTACATACGTCTGAGAAGAAATTCAAAGGCGTATGTATAGTCGTGCTTGAGTAACGGCGATGGACTCGCCATCTGTCACGTTGGCACCTAATATACCCCTGGCGGAAAGTGGGTGTGTGGGTATTACCTATACACCTCTGCCTACCTTTTCGGGGACCCTTGTGGGAAGGCGTGAGGATTATTATTATTTTTAAATATAAGCTTAACAATAGGTACCCGAGAACCCCGAAAACCTTCCACAAGGGTTCCCGTAGAGTTAGACAGAGGTGTAACAACACAAGGTACCTAGTACTTAATAGAAGGCCTTGGTCGATTGGTTCAAAAAGTTATCGCCTACGTAGCGTAGTTGAGATCAAAGCTTTAAGCCGTGACGGCGAAGCCTTCTCGATCTTAAATACAGTACTTGAAGGTAAAGGAAAACACTGGGAAGAATCTTGCAAACTTTTAACCAGAAATTCAAAATGTTTCAAAATTCAAATTCAGAATTCGCTTAAGCATATGGATTACCTGTGCCTGTCTCTTTAGGGACCCTGGGACCCTGGGGGCTAAGTGTGAAGATGCAAATGATGTATATGTGTTTTATCTTCTTACCCTAAAACCTTGCTGCATTTACTGCTTTATCCATATGTACGCCTCTAATTAGACCCTGCTTCAATCCTGTGAATTATATATAGTTTGCATGAGCCCTGCTCGTCCAATAAAATGATTAAGAGCTACGACAAATATCGTGTTTAATCCTAACGGTACTTCAGTAGCATAATTGAAAGTTTGAACAGTGGAAACTGTCTCATCCCCGTTGCAGTAATAAACGTAATTTATATCAGTTCACCCTTTCCCAACTGAATCAAATAAATCAAATTAAAGCACTCGACCGCGCTCCAGTGAACACGCGAGTGCCCAAGACGTTTTGTCAAATTTATTATTTTATTTATATTTTTTTATTAGTCGTTTCATTGCGGCTTCTTCATTGTTATCTCGAGTGGTCTGTGACAAATTTGATGACTGTTGGGGTCACAAGCTGCGTAGGGTCCGTGATCTATGGCTCGCTATTGCTAGGGTTGTAAACGGTAGTTTAGAGAATTTTAGAACCGATTTAAGTTCCTAATGTGGCATAAATCGTTATTGTGTAATTTCTTGTGGGATTCGCAAACCGTCACATACAATTTATTTGATGTACTAATGGACCGTAATGCTATTGTCAAATGTATATTTTAAATGTTATAGAAATATTGTGATGAGATTTCATAGATTTCGTTAACACATTTTATTGCAAACACTTGTTAAACACATCATTAAGGATTCTCAACACATTTAGCTCGCTGAACTCGACACACTTCTCATGACCTTCCCATCCTAGAGTGATCGATAGATTTGATCTATGTAGAAAGAACGAACTTACTGGCACTGCTTCAGTCACTTTCTTATTGTAAATCAGTTTCGTCAAGCTTACTTTAGGACGATTATCCTTTCTATATATAAAAGAACAGACTTTCTTTATCTATCACAGCCTTGTTCACACCGATTGCTTACGCATAACTTTCTTGCGCATATACTTAGGTAATGCAATCTACTTAATATCATTACGCCGAAATTGATAAAGAAATTCATTTCAACTGCACTTATATTATTTCATATCCTGCTAATCCTGTGTATGATGCTGTTTGATTAATCACATTAAAACAATGTTTAATTTTGATATTTTTTTGTCCTCAGAACGAAATGGAAGCGCCAGACTGCCGTTGGCTTAGAACTGCTAGCAGAAGCCGGTAACTATGCAGCTTTCCAGCGGCTGTATGGAGGTTACTGGGCAGGGGTGCCTGCGTACCCTTCGCAGCCGGCGCCTGCAGCTGCAGACCTATACTACCGACAAGCAGCAGCTACTGCCGCCGCCGCAGCTTCCGCTTCGGCGAATACTCTGCAGAAACCTCTGCCTTATCGGTAAGAATAGTAATACTGTAAAAAAGTTTCATTCGTTTCTTTGAACACGCTAATTTTAGGAACTATAAATAATAATAATATATATAAAATAAAATATAATTTGTTATATTAATATATCATATTGCTAAATCATAATCGAGTAACATATCGTCCCTCTTCTACAGGCTATATCCAGGCGCTACACTGGGTGGAGTACCACCTCTCGGTCTGGGTTTGCCAGGTCCATCAGCGCACCTTGGATCTCTGGGTGCGCCGGCGTTGGGAGCGCTGGGCTATTACGCGCATGCGCGGCGGACACCATCACCTGACGTGGACCCTGGCAGTCCCGCGCCCCGACCGCGCTCTCCCCGAGAAGCCTCCCCTGAACGGCGCACCGACGACGAAGATGATGACGAACCGATACACGTTTAAATTGTGACAAAACTCTTAAGCGATAAAGACGTTGAAAAGTAAAGTGAGTGACTCGTGTGTTAAAAAGACAAAGTTACACAGAAGCCATTTAGTTCGGTAATCCTTTGTTACCATCGGGTCGGTTGGTTCTATTCACAATAATACAGAATACGTATTCTGTAACGTTGACGTTTCCGTTTCGCACTTCAAATGGGACTTTACTCACTTTGTATTCTTCTTCAAGTACTCGTGAGGTAGGTATGGATAGAAATGTCCAAAATATGTGATATTATAAGCCCAGATTTGATATAAGAACATGTAAAATAGTAATTAAATTGATGTTGTTTTAACTACGTATTAATAAACTATCTAGGTACACAGCTTCGTAAGTGTATACGTAAACTGGAACATTCCGTTGCAGATATTAATTTCATAGTTAAGAGAAGTTCCTCGGGTGGAACGATCCTCTCTGCTTCAGTGTCGACTTGAGAAACCTTTCTGCAAACATTATGTTACATTACCTGTTCATACAGATATGTTTTCCCAGCTCCCCGTATTCAGTTATTGACTTATTTATTTTGAAATAGAATAATTTCCGTAATTGCAGACCTTGACCAAAATATATTTCTCTGAAATCTAAAACACATTCATGCAATGTTTAAAACGTAATCAAATTGCGACACTGAAGCTTAATTTGTATAATATTAGTGATTGAACTAAGTCGACTATAGAGTAATCGACGTAAATCATTGTGCAAATAAACTGTATATTATTATATAAATACTACATAATTATTCCTATATGATGTATGTATTGTTAGTATAAAATACACGATTAAAAGTATTATATTATGTATGTAATAGAGTACAGTATGCTAATAAAATGTAAGACGTGGCGATGTACTTAAGCAATGACACGTGGCATTCTATGTCCAATAGTTTTTGTGGTGTTTTGTAATTAAAATGTTGTCAATTAAATCACAGCAATTGTTTTCTTCGTTCGTTCTCTTCCTTTGTTCGACTGGTACCTTTCGCTTACTTATGAGTATGAGAGCGTTTCTTTGTTTTGTAATGGACAGAAATATTTATATGATTAAAGAGCATTGCACAAAGGTAGTTTGGTTTTACTTTCAAGATCTATTGCTTCTCTTACGGCCGTCTTGTCTCGTCGATGAGTCTGGCTGTTTGAGGTCAAGGATGGGATTCCCTCTGGTGGCGAATACATATTGAAGAAAACGAGTTTACATGAAACTGAGTCTTGGATACCCCATATATTTATCTGTATGTATATATCTCTATTTATGTAAGTATTTTTATGGTTGTCTAGTCGCCATTATAAAAACTTTGCTTGGTTTGGGATTAATTGGAAAATGGAATTTGTACTTGTAATTTTGTACGCAGCACGCCGAGCCCACACGAGAAAGACGAAAATAATATGAATTATCTTACAATTATTTCCTCAAAGTTCGGAGCAAGATAAATAAATAATAAAAAATATATATAAAAAGTACTAGAATTAATGCAAGATCCTTCAATAAATTTAACCTAGCTACCAAGGTACATGAAATCACCATATATTAAGAATTAGAAAGAGTTTTGTAAGTCTAGAAAGAAGCCGTGCTCTACGTTTCTACCTACCCCGTGAGGGACGGCATGATGATGTAGACGAAATGTTTGTAGAATTACGTTTGTAAGTTTAATTAACAGCATTAGATACTATACTAAGCAAAAAAATAATGAACATCCTATCTTTTCGAGATATAGATAACGAAATAGATCGAGTTCGTATAAAGACTAGTGCCCCATGCTAAAACTCTAAAGGTCTGGTTTTTACGTGATCATTGGATATACGATTGTGAGGGTGTTGGTTGTGAAAAACGAAAATGCGAAGTTAAAATGCATACAATTTTATCCTTTAGAGTACTAAATAGGTGTAACAAACACCGAGCATTGGTAGCCAAGCAGCGGCTAACTCCGGCTTGTCACGCCATCGGCCGGCATCGTGGCGGCTCGTGTTAAATTGTGTGTGCTATCTCCATTTGCAACTGCGGTTCCGTTAACTTTACCAATGTATATGTGTTAACGGTAGATAAAGCATTTTGCATTACTTACGTTTTTATACTCTGCGAAAGCAATCCTTATTATTATGCAAGCGGTTGTACGCAATATAAAAGTGCTAATACTTTTTCACTTCAATTTACTTTCCCCGTGTAGTTATTATGGCAGGATTTCCTTTAACGTACTCTTAAGTAAGCATTTTATGGCAGTTAATAAAAAACGAAGCGCTAATAATTATAAGATTTGGCTTTTGATAGTGCGTTGCGTACCTAAGCACGTCACAAGTAATTTGGTCAATTGTAGGATTTCATGTTGAGCAGTCACGGTCGTCAGGGGCGCCATATAAAACAGCTTGTCCTCGAGCGTGTTCACAACCGGCCCTCGTGTAATTCAGGGGAAACTTTCTGTGATTTCCTCCGAAATATTTTTAGCGGGCATAAAACCTATTTAAAAAGCAATCAGTCAGGGGCGCTGATTGCACGCGGGGCACGCCACGCCGCACAAAACGGAGCAATTAACAGCGCCCCCACCCACCCGACTGTGGTCCGGCTGATCTAATCGCAAAACGACCGTTTTCTAGAATCGCCTCTACAAGCTATTGCGTGCTGTGACGGTCAGGGGTTACAATAGCAGTCCAGAAGAATCGCTTTACAATACCCCACTATTCTGTATTCATGACTTGAGCAGACTAGCTTCAGAACTATCTATGTGAGGCGCTAAACACGTTAGTACGAAAATTTTAAGAAACTTAGTTATGACGCAAAATTATATGCATAAGCCATAATAATCACGAACCACATATAATTTCAGCCAGCCAATTTCTTGCAAATGGCAATCCGTCTTACAGCCGATGAAGTACCTACCACGGAATGTTGCTAGTCAATTCATATTATTCGGAAAGGCCACTAGATAAATGTGTGGTTATTACATGCACCCAGCCCCGAAACAAAATGTAACGTGCGTCTAACATGACATCACAAATACATTATTACAAGCAGAATTCATACAGTTTAATAAGCCACTTTGAAATGAATAGATTAGTAGATTCGTCTTATCTAGCCGCTGTAACGCAACTTTCACCGTTTAAAATGTACAATTAACTGTAAGTGTTCACAAACAGAGTAAAGATCCGACGGTAGATTAAAAATTATGTAAAGCACTCTACGGTTACAAGATTTTCTGCTCACATTCTGCACTATTAATTGTTGTATTTTTTAACACTGGCAAGATGATAATAATCTTGCTGGTTTGTAAGCCCACGAACACTGAGACATTGCTACGGCAACAAAGCAACGTCCAACATTTGTCATATTTGAAACTCTACGGCACCACAACGAAACTCTAGTTCAGTTCTCTAATTATAATTGCTTGACCGGGGAATTGTCAACACTTTACATAAGATTGTAACTAAATGACACTTCTTATTTCGTTCTGGGATAGTGTTGGGTGTACTAACTACGTGTACTACTGTTCGTTCCATACGCTTCAAACATATTCTGGCAAAATGCTAAGACTTCTCGACGAGGCAGATAGAGTTGTTATCCATATATATAAACATGAATGTTTGTCTGTATGTCATTTATAGAATCGTTAACGGCTGGACCAATTTAAATGAAATTTTCTGTGTCTTCAGGTGTATTCGAGAATGGCTTAGGTTCACAATTGGACCCGATAGGTGGCACTGCGATCGTGTTTCGGGTAGTTACAATTTTTCACCCATGCGAAGCTAGGTGACACAGCTAGTTATTAAATAAAACACAAATTAATATGGTTAATGAGTTCCGCATATAAAGTCAGCTTATTAAGACAACTAATATGAATCTCTTTACAAGATTTATAGAGATGCTATTTTGTTTAATTTTTTTAGTTATGATTGGAGTTCTATGAAAAAGGCAGAACACGCAAAGCGCTATGCAGCCATCCAGCTGGTGCCATATTAATATGCATGTTCGTTAAACGTTGCTTAATCACGACAGACACGATACGTTTTTCTACCAGCTCTATTGAAAGTAATACTTTATGTTTGATGACAGTACTAATGCACTCGGCGTATATATATATTCTTGCTTCCAACAAGATTCTCCCGAAGGGGTAGGCAGAGGCGTAGTCGAGGTTCAAACTAGCAAGCTCTGTGTTATGTGATGTGTATGAAAAAAAAACAAAATTCTTAGTTCTTAGGTTATAAATACCAGGCGAGCTGTGCGTATAGTTTAACAAGGAATATGCCCTATATTCTCTGTCAAACTGTCAGATGTAATAGAAGGAAGTAGCTTTTCGCGGAAGATATATATACATATATATGCGTACTTTCAGTAACAATTAAATATTATCCAACTGTTCATTAAGAGTAATGTAACGCGTGTTATAAAAACGAAGACATGGTCAGTTTGCTAAACGACTTCCTTGCATTGCATTGTTGAAGCCGTTAAAAGATTGTCTAATTGAGTGAATTATGGTCTTGAGTTTCCTCAATTTGCATATTTCATATTAATGGCTGTACACTAACGTTTCCTACGGCTAATGTTACTTGCCAATTACATAACGCAAAATATGTTATCCTAAAGTAATTATTAATTTTACAACTACAATTTGCAATATTTGCATGATTTAACGTCACTAACACGATTATTTCGTAACACACATGGGTAGCAGAATTCGCGTCTTCATTATATCTATTACGTAAATACAACCTTTTTAGAGGGTTGTTTGTCGAGTAACTACTGCAGTTGTTTTTTTTTCTTCAAGGAGTATGTAGGTTTTTATGACTGCCTTTTGCTAGCTACTTCGTCCGTATGATTATCCAAAAAATCGTTGCAATACCACTTTATTTACAAATGCGAACGTCCGGTTTGCATGCGACTACACAATAACGAGCTTGCATTTATCGTTAATCTCTAACTTACATTAATTTATTTATATATGTATATACACGTATTGCATGTATTCACGTCAGCCGTGAAGATTCTCCGAAGGAGTAGGCCAAGGTGTAAAAACACCCTCTTTTCGCCGGAGATACATTTAGGTGCCACCTTGTCTTTATATGTGACATAATAGCAAAATATTTTCGGTGAAAAAAGGGTGTGTCACTACTCACCTCTGCCAACCCCTTCGGGGACTCCTGTGGAAACATGGAGGACATAAGTATATTCATACGTTGTTTATTATTTCAAAAAATAATGTGAAGCATAAAAAATAAATATTTTTTTTAAATGGTAAACGTTTAGGACTGATTCAATGGGAGCTGGCAGCACCTGCGCGTTGTAGATTGGTATCTACTTCCGCCGCCGTCGCGTAATTACTCATTATAGTATTTAGTTATAGTCGAGTGTAGCCTCTGTCCACTACCCTGCGACAGGGGGCACCTAACTTGAGACTAGTTACATATTTACTTCCATGTGGCATCGTGGAGCTCACATTTATACTGACACTAGTAGCAGTCAGGTACGATATCATGTAAAAAAAGCTGTGTCAGCCCATAGGTTTCAGTAATGTTAACCCTTAACCTTAGCAGGGGAAGTAAAGTAAAGATGGCGGGCTTAAACACCGACTCCGGCTTGTAGCAATATTTTTGTGATCTTAAGTATACTTAATAATGGCAACGTGAAAGTACTGATGAAATGAAATTCATGGGTTCCCAAAGGGCCCGGTCCTTTACCTAGACTTGCTTCGGGATAAAAATCCATCACGTAGAAAGCCCTTTCAATAGTTTTCACATTTTATTATTATTACTATCAGTGACAATATTTTTTTTTAAATTGACAAAAATATACAGCAAATTTCCCATTCCGATACAATTCATCATCCGTTATTTAGTATATTTGTATTTATAAAGTTGCCGCAGTTAGCAATATGTGAAAGTAGTTGAGTTGCCATGTTCAGAGCGGATTGGTATAATTAAAATATGAATGGGTATTTGCATATTAATTAGTGTGCTAACGTAAACGCAACTAATGGATGCAATTAAAATACTTGAACTATTCATATTGTATGCAGTTAATGTATCAACTCGGACGTAATGTTCCAATTTTCAACATTACTATTCTCTCACGCATCGGAAATGAGTATTAAGTGCATTTTGCATCGCAATGCAATGCGTTTGCATTATTGAGTATTTTAATTGCCCATTTAATGGAATATTTCCGAAGCTTAAGTTGTTTACGAAGGCGTTAAACGTATACAGTCTTATTAATAAAAATAGCTTATTCTTCTCTTACTCCAAAGTTACACCGGGACTAGTTAATTCTAGATTAGTCACGGAATAGCTCCGTGTTAATAACGGTATTAATAAATACGAAGTAGGTTCGGAGTAACAATACAATTCTTACACTGAGATTAAGGTGTAGGTTATGGCAACCCACTGATATTAAAAGTAAAAAGAATGAACAAAATGACCTGGTCGAATGAAAAGACACTGACAGTTAGGTAAATTTGAGACTTTTATTTGACAATCACAACTTTCGTGCGTTGAATTCAAAATAACGGTTTAAGAATTTGTGTGATTTGCAGAATATACTAAAAGCTTGAAAGATAAATAACACAAGAAACGGCTGGAGATATAAGAAGTGGAGCCAAAAAGAAAAATCGAAAAGTGCTATTCTAGACAGGGAGATGTTAGAAATAAGAAAGGCGAAAATGCTGTAAATCTTATTCAATAAAAAATATCTTGTGATATCGCCATATGCTTTTTTTTATTAAATAGAATGCTAAAATTTTATTAAATGTTCCTAATTATTTATTTACATTGTGACCGCACATACACTCATCATTTTATACCTAATTAAAATATCATCTTCTTCAAGGTCTTCAAAAGGGTTATTGCGAGTTTTATACAATTTCACATGACTTATTAATGGTTATACCTATATATTCAATTCCTTATATCATTCTCAAATGAAATATCTCTATTAATTTTAATCTACATTAATTACAAAATCAGACGCTAGTAAGTACTTGAACGAACACCAAACAAATATAAAAATATTATTTGGTTATGTTTAGTTCATATATTTCAATGGAAGTTGGAAATACAATACAAATCTATGCTTACTCAAGCTTTAAACCATGGGTCTCCGCGGAGTAACTTTTACTCCGGGAGTAAATGTTGATTAGTTATCTCCGTCCTTACTGCTAGTTTATTAATACCATATTTGCCTAATCTTTGCGTAAGTCTTGGAGTAAAGTTGTTCTGACTCTAATCATAGTTTATTAATAAGGCTGATAGGGTTTAAGGCGAACGATTGATTGTACCTATTTATAATGCTATACAGGCCACATGAGCGTATGACGAATACACCCGCGATGTAAACGCGGGTACCCCCACTGCCGAGGCGACAGCAGCGCTCGACAAGAGCGCCATCATAGCCGTAACAAACGAGGCCAACAAGTCTCAAGACTCCCCCTTGTCCCCCGAATCTGTCATTGTGGACTCCGAAATGGAGTCACTGCAATCCGAGTCGTCCGAAGGCTCCTCGGACGAATTTACGCCCGTCACGGGCTCCAAGAAGCGCGCCAGACGCGCTAAAAAGAAGGAGGCTTCAACCTCACCTTCTCCCCCCACTAAAGCCCCCAAGACCGTGCCCGTGCCCTCCGCACAGTCCTCCCCGGTAGCCCCCTCCCCGGCACCCCCCTCCCCCGCCCCTCTCGCCTCTCCGGAAGCCGAAGCCCCTCAGGCTAGCCGGCTCTCCCCCGTCCCGCGACCTACGCGACCTTCCTCGACGAAGGAGCGCTCTTGCCCCCCCGTTTTCGTCCACACTAAGTCCAAGTGGACGGAAATCTCCGGTTGGTGTAAAACCAACCGAATCACCTTCACCCGTGCCACGGCCACAGCCGAAGGCATTAAGGTGCACCTCCCGAATTCGACCGAATTCAGAGCCTTCACGAGGCTCCTGCAGGCCAGAAGTGTGGAATACCACACTTATGATCTGCCGGAGGACCGTTTACTCCGGGTCGTCATCCGCGGCGTCCCACGCGAAATCGATACCGAGTCGATCAAAGATGATCTGAAGGCTCAGAATGTCGCGGTGAAGGAGGTGCACCGCATGCACCGACAAAATGCCGGAGAGGCATTCAACATGGTTCTCGCCATCTGCGAGAACTCCCCCGACGGCAAAGCCGTCTTTAAGATAAAAACCTTATGCCACCTGTCTGGCATAAGGGTTGAAACCCCCCACAAGGGCGGCCCTATAGGGCAGTGTCACAACTGCCAACTATACGGGCACGCTTCGCGTAACTGCAACGCGAAACCCAGGTGCGTCAAGTGCCTGGGCGATCATGGGACGAGCGACTGCTCGCGCCCTAAGGACCGCACACTCGCCGACTCGCCCCCTAGTTGCGTGCTGTGCCGCCAAGAAGGCCACCCGGCCAATTACAGGGGATGCCCCAAAGCCCCCAAACCCAGACCGGTCGTGGTCAAGAGGGCAGCGGCCCGCGAATGGCGTAACGCCCCCCCGCGCAACCCGCCCCACCCCGACCTTCCCCGTGGAGGGCCCTCCCTCCGAGGGACTTTCCACCCCTCCCACAAGCGTCACCCCCTGTCCCCTCAGCGGCTCCGAGCCCGCAGATTACACCTCTGCCGTCGCTCTCCACCGCCAAACCTCAACAGCCCCAGCCCCAGGCTGCTACTCCCCCGCGTAGACCCCAGGCGGTCCAGCCCACTTCCTCCCCCTCTGAAACTTCCGCCAACATGGCATTCCTGGCGGATCTTTTCTCCACCGTCAACCTCTCAAGGGTTAACGAGATGGCACGAAGCCTCAGGGCCGTCCGGAAGGACCCTCTGGCCCTCCTCAAAGTGCTCGGCGACTACGCCGATGTATCAGAGTCCCTGGCTACCTTCTCGTCCAACCAATAATGGACTCAAACGTAAGCAGCAGAATCAAACCCCGATCACTTTCAATTGGCTACTTTAATGCCAACGGCATTCACAGCCAAAAGGAAGAGATCGCCGCGTTCCTCCGCGACAACAATATCGACGTTTTCTTAGTGCAGGAAACCTTCTTGAAACCATCACACCGAGACCCTAGAATTGCAAACTACTGCGTGGTTCGCAATGATAGATCTCGATCCGCCCTCGGCGGTACTTTGATCTATTACAAGAGGTCCCTGCACTGTATCCCGATCCAACCACCAACCCTCTCCCACATAGAGACCTCGATCTGTCGATTAGGAATGACCGGCCACCAGCCGATCACGATAGTCTCTGCATACTGTTCCCCTGTTAACTCGACGGCCGATATCAAAGCTGATATCAAAGTCCTCATCAACCTCAGTAGCTCAGTTATTATCGCGGGTGACCTGAATGCCAAGAGCGATGCTTGGAACAGCCACTCACGAAATAACAGAGGACGCCAATTGGAGGACCTCAGTGGGCTCCTCCAATTCGACGTCATTGCGCCTATGCACCCCACCCACTACCCCGAGAATATCAACCACCGACCGGACGTACTAGACATTGTGATCATCAAGAATGTAAACCTCCGTTTGCACTCGTTGAGGTCGCACGACGAATTAGATTCCGACCACCGACCTGTTACCTTAGCGCTCTCCCCCCGACTAGGCCCCCCGGACTCAGGTCAGCCCCCACCTCAGAAAAAGATAACAGACTGGAGAAAACTGGAGGAACTCCTCAAGTCCTCTTCATCTGTTCACTTAGATAGTATCCCGCCCCTCATAGAGTCGGCAGCCGACACTCAAAAGGCGGTCGATTCCATCACAGCTCACGTACAGTCAGCCGTGGACGCCTGTTCACGACAAGTTCCGGTGATGGAAGACCATCGCTGGAAACTTCCCGATGACGTGCGTGAACTGGTGACGGAAAAGAACGCCGCCCTCCGAGCGCATAGAGCTCACCCGACTGAAGCGAACCGCACCTTTCTGAGGTCACTCCAGCGCAATCTGAGATACCGCATGAAAGACCTGCGAGACGCTCGCTGGAACAAGTTCCTAGGGGAACTTGAACCGAGTCACTTGGCCTTTTGGCATCTCCAACGGAAACTTAAATCAGACAAAATCTCGTCTATGCCTCCACTCACTCGTCCAAATCAAGGGCCCGCCTTTGACGACGACGAGAAGTCCGAGTGCCTGGCCGACAGTCTCGAGGCTCAATGTACGCCCAGCACCTTGCCAGTAGACCAGCGCCACCTCAAGAAGGTGGACGCCGAGGTCGAAAGCAAACTATCCCACCCACCCTCCGAACACCCAGACCACCCTATCGCCCCAATCACGGTGGACGAAGTCCGGAAAGTGATCAAGGATCTTCACCCCAGGAAAGCCCCAGGTCCCGACGGGATCGCTAATAGAATTATCAAACTCTTCTCTCCTTATCTCATAGTTTTGCTCACTGCCATCTTCAATGCAGCACTGAGCAACAACTTTTGCCCCCAATCCTGGAAAAGTGCAACGGTCATAGGTATTCCCAAGCCAGGGAAACCCAAGACCGAAGCCTCCAGTTATCGCCCCATCAGTCTCCTCAACGTCCTTGGCAAGATTTACGAGAGACTTATCTACAATAGATTAAAGAGTTTTGCAGACTCTAAGAAAGTCATACCTGACCAACAGTTCGGTTTTCGAACCAAACACTCTTGTGTCCAACAAGTCCACCGTATAGTGGAAGACGTCAGTAGCGGCTTCCAACTCGGTTATACCACGGGTATGCTCCTCTTCGACGTGGCGAAGGCATTCGACAAGGTCTGGCACAACGGCTTAATATACAAGCTGTACCAGTTGGGCGTGCCGGACCGTCTAGTACGCATAGTACGGGACTTTTTGTCGAACCGCTCCTTCCGCTACAGAGTCGAGGGCACACTCTCTTCCCCCCATCCCATACGAGCAGGAGTCCCGCAAGGCTCAGTGCTCTCGCCACTCCTATTCACGCTTTATACTAGCGACATTCCCCTCCATAGACGAGTTAAAAGCGCTCTATTCGCCGATGATACGGCTATCTACTACAAAGGTAGAACTCCCGAGGGAATTCACGACAACCTCCAATCCGCGGTCACAGCCCTGGGGCGGTGGTTCCGGAAATGGAGAATTGAAGTGAACCCCACCAAAAGCGCAGCCATTCTATTCTGGAAAGGCCTCGAACGCCCACGGGTAGCCCCCATCACCCTCTTCGGCAAACCCATTCCATGGGAAGAAAAAGCCAAATACCTGGGTGTGATCCTCGATCAACGCCTTTCTTTCCGTCACCACGTAAAGGCGGTACGCGCGCGAGCCGCCTTCGCGCTCGGTAGACTTCACAGCATGTTGAATGCGCGAAGTAAACTCTCATTGAAATCCAAGGTGAGGATTTACACGACGTGCATTCGACCAATCATGACATACGCGGGTGTAGTGTTCGCACACACTAGCAAGTCAACACTTAACCCCTTGCAAGTGCTCCAAAGCCGGTTTCTCCGGAGAGCCACAGGTGCCCCGTGGTACATGCGTAATAGTCAACTCCACGTTGACCTCAAAGTCCCCACTATAAAACAGTTTTTGAAAAAACTGTCCAAACGTCATTTCGATTCTGCTGTAAATCACCCCAACCCCCTCGTCGTATCGGCCGCCCGATACACTCCTTCCCTTATCTCGAAAATAAGGCGTCCAAGACACGCCGTCATCGAACCGGATGACGACATAACGGTCCTCCAGGACGCCCGACAAAAACATACCAACACTACACAAAACCGACCACTGTTCCGTCCTCGCCGACGAGGCTCGACGCGAATAAGCCGTAATGTTCCCCCCCGACCCCCGCCGCAAACGCCGGCCCGCGCCGAGCCTGACGCGCAAATCCCGCCCCCAAATAATATTTAAATAAAATTACCAGTCCAGCCCAGCTCCCTTGCTCGCGATCCAGCAACGCCCTAAGCCGAGGTTCGTACCCCACAGGGGGTGCCCTTAGCTGTGTTGCTTAGAAATAAAGTGCCTGGCTGGAGGCCTAGGTCTCGCCATTGACCGGTTAAGTAGCAAAAGTTCCCGGAACTCACGCTACGAGAGACAATACAAAAAAAAAAAAAAAAAAAAAAAAACACATGAGCGTTGGTGATCCGAAGATTGAAAAAGGATTAAATAGATGAGGATATATTATAGCTGGTATTGCACGAATATAATTTAGAAATAAGATTTTTAAATTGTTTTTTTTTTATTAAAACAGAATTTTATCTATTTCTTGAGCATTAATGAACAATAAAAAAAAAATTCTTTTTAATTAAATTGATTATATGAAAAGTATAATCGTGCCTAATAAAGAAACACATTTATAAATAATAAAAATGAAATAAAGTTCGGGAAATTATATCATGATGGTATGATAATTGGTTAGAAGTGTACTTGTAACGTACCACCTATTGCACTTTGTCTTATTAAGCAATGTATGTACATGAAATCAATTTATTGCTTTTTACTGTTGCCATCATATAGTTGTTAATATATTTGGTTAAATAAATTAAAAAAATATTTAAAGTAAAAATATTTCTCATATATTGATCTTGTAATTTGTACCAAAATAATAAAATTATAAATAATATATCAAAAGCATGACAATAAATCGAACATCTAATTATATAATTACATGTATTCAATACAGTAACCTATTACATGACATTCTATTGCCATTATTATTCAAGAGTGCGAAATATTCATATTGCAATTGCCCGTTATGGTAATGCGTCAGATCAACACTGTCGTCATCGGGTAGAATAAAATTAAATGCAACGTAATTTTCGCTACACGCCATGTGCCCTGTTACAGTTTAAATGCATAGATAAAAGTGTCTTGCCATTAAGATACGTAATTGAGCAGCCAAAGCGATTCGAATAGCAAAGCGAACTTTTTATTTAACACGAACTCGGTGCCGCCGATACCATCGGCCGGTAATTAAGCGTACCATTTAGTTCGCCCGTAAACGATCCGACGTTACCTTCAAAATGCTTTAAATAACACGATTATAGTCTACCTTATTAAACCTATGTTCAGTAATTTACTTATTGTTATTTGTTGACTGCTTTACTGTCGGGACCCGCTACTGTCGGCAAAGAAATTTTATTTAACCAAGCTTTTGGTCAGTCTATGGAAAGAAGCTCGTAAATTAAATATCTTTATACGATTGAGCTGGAATTCAGTTTTTTAGAATAATGAAGGTAAGTTAAGATAGTCTACTTTTTATATCCTTAATAATTTCTATCGATATAAATATTAGCACTGACAATAAAAAAAAAATTAAAATAAAATTCAAGCTATCTAATACAGCATTGTATTTAAAAAAAAGAAGATCAAATTAGATTTCATGACATTTTCCTTCACCGTAAACTAATGAAGTGAAATTTAGGTACAGTGAAATCACTCTACATAATGTGCACTATAAGTACAGAAAAACCGTACAAAATGTAGGTGAAATTCAATCTTAAGTCTACTCAAAGCTCAATCCACTTGATTCCCAGAAAAAAAACAACCTCAGTATTGACATGACAAGTAACAATGCATTGCCCGCGTATATTATACATTCAGTAATCAATCTAATTGTTTATTTTTTGTTATAAAAAGTCCAGTCTAATCACATTTCCTTCTATTTCAATCAAAATGAAATTATTAACAGTGTTGTTTAAAAACGCCGCGACCAGCAACCGGCGACCAGTGGCGCGCAGTATGGGAGCGATGCTATCGCGCGCCCGTGGGTAATTAGTCGTTTCATTTTAGTCGTCGCGTTCCGACCGACGCGATAACTCGCCTGCACGCTTTGTATGCACTTTTTTGTAATTAATTTCTTTGTATCGATTGATTCGTTGTGCTATCATACAGGTTGATTGTTTTAATGTATGTTCTTTTGGAATTACTTGTTTTGTAATGTTAGTCCTGTATTTCGTATGGTTTTATTTGAAAAATTGTAGTTAGCATTTTCCCTTAAAGCAAAAGACTACAGGTAACAGTGACTTTTCCCAGCGCGAATATCAACGAGACTGATGGCGAATCATCCGGGGCTTTGAGTCTGAAAGTCGACAATTTACAGGTCTTGCGAACGAACTTAGAGTTCACATAAACTTAGGCGGCTATGGAATGTAAAGATGTAAATTGTTTTATTTGTTTTCTTTAATAGGGCAGCTTAAATGCCCAACATCAAATTGCGGAATCTTAAATTAAGTAATACTTAGAACACGGAAATTGACTACGCAGTCAGAATATACCATTGAAATACTCTATTGAGATCATTTTTATTTATTCTTAAAGCAAATATGTTCCTTGTATTTATGATAATACGTATGATATTATTAAGTATATATATTGCCTATACACCTCTGCCTACCCCTTCGGGGACCCTTGTGGGAAGGCGTGAGGATATATTATTATATATTATTATATTATGAAGGTATGATATTATAATGAAGTCACGTTGCGTATATTAGGAGTCACAATGGGCTGCCGCTAAAAGGAAATTATTTTATTATTAGCCCGGTACCCGCAGGTAGCGCCCGCGACCGCGTGCGCGCGCGCATATCTTTTGACAAGCAAATTGGATAATGCACGGGAAACGCGGCCAGCGGCATTGTTCTGTCAGTGTCGCGCGATTGTCAACGCTTTTCGAATTCTAATCTGCCATTTTGTGATATTATAGAAATGAAATGGACGTTTCGCGGTTAACTGCACCCGAACCAACGTGCTGTATTTTAGTAATTATTATATTACCGATATATATTTTTAATGTTTGAACTTAGAACTACATACATGGTGGAAATGGATACGATTATGTCTTATACAAATACATTGTAAGATATAACATAATTCACGAACAGGATTATTATTAAAGATATATTATATTCTTTCCTGTCAATGTAAAAACGTGTATAGTGCGGTGTGCCTATTGCATAAAATAAACAAATAGAGGATCAAATGGCGCACTAAAGTCTGTACCTATCATTATTTTTCAACCGAAGTCCGAAGTAAACATCCATTATGCGGCTAAGTTGTGTTGGTAATGAGTGCGCGATATCGGGCGTTTTGTAGCGCGTAATCGCGATGTTATCGGCGCCCCTCGCCGCAGGGCCGCAGGACCCGCGCCCGCACCGGACCGTAGCCCCCTCCGGACTCTCGCACCAGTGCGCCACTGCCCGTTTAGCTCGAAGCAAGCGACAATTGACGTCATAAGTTTTTGCTATGCACAGTTGCTAAATATGTGTGTTGGGTGTTGGTGCAGAGGTGTGTAGGTAGTACCCACACAACCCCATATCACAGTAGATACATTTTAGGTAAGGATTAGATACAGATTCCGAGTCCATCGATGTTTCTCAAGGGCCTTATGAATACATGGGCCTTGAAATAAAATTAAAACGGATGCAGGTTTCCACTCGATGTCCTTTTAACAATTCCGACAATTTTGGACAATTAATAATTAGTTACAGGGCAAGTAGTCTTAATTCTAAGTCTTGATTCTAATTTAAACCCATTTCTAATTGGAACATAGCACGTTTTTCAACGACACACTCATGATGTTTTTCATCAAAACAGATACTGCTTTTTAATTACAGTGTGTACCAATTTGCAGTTTGTACAATAGATGTACTTGACAAAAATTTGCAAACAGAAACAATAAAAAAAAATTCAACACACAAATGTTTACCGCTGGCGTGTGTCAAACCCACGACCGTTAGAGCAGATGCTGGGTGACTCACTAATACCCTTACTAAGAGTTACTACTTGCTAGTTACGAATAGAAGCAGGAAATCCAAGTTTTCTTTAAGGAATTCTTTATCTTTCATTCAGGTTTGGAATGTATTGTTGATAAAACTGATCGGTACCTCAGCACTACAAGAACAATGGCCCTCCTTACTAATTTAGCCGTCATAATTATCATACAAACAGGTTTAATTCTTAGCTCTGCGTTCACGCATCACAGTATTAAATTATGAATAATGAACTCGGATTTTAAGCTTCGTTACTTCTTGTCAGATAAGCGAGCTTTTGTCCGAAGAATGAGCTTCGAAAAAACTAATCATAATTACCATGTGGGGCATAATTAGTTAACGATATTACTTTAAATGTATTAAGTTAATGTATGTGTATAATTATTCACGTAAGTCTGTTATAATTTAGGTTTTTGTTGTGCGCCCATTTGCAAAAGTGTTTAATTTACCGAAAAGCGTCGAAATTCGCCTTCTATTTGTCATTCACGAGTATATAGGATAGGCATTATGTAAATGTATGTATTTAAATGTTAGTTGGCTACTGAGTTTCCGTTGGTATGCAAAATTTATTGATAATTTGACTTAACGGCATCCTTTATTCATATACGTGATTTCCCATTTTACCAGTAGTGGTTCGTAAGTTCAGGACAGGCGCTCTACTATCTGCAGCCTATAAAGCTAAATTTCCTGGAGCCTCATTCTTAGGTGGTAAAAAATTAAGCTAGATTTTTATCTTCATGCCTTCCCATAAGGGTCCCCGAAGAGGTGGGAAGAGGTGTACAGCTAGTACCGCCAGATATATATTTTTTTGTAATATTAAATTGCTCCTTATGAATATGGGTAGGGATTAACAACTTGCTCTAGCTTACTAGGGCCCATCATCATATTGATTGGTCCATTCGTTTATAAACTGGTCACGTGTTCTATAACCAACATCGTGGAATTCTGCAAACGTATCCCCACTTAAATGTAATTATTTCAATACCAGACGTGTCATCTTTTCTGAAAACAAACACGACCCCCACAAGTATTTTATTAGAGTCATCTTAATCGCGGCCAGCGTGTCGCCCCAGTGTGCGTATCACTAATTGCGACGTCCGGTGGAAGTGGCCAGTTCCGAGTATCAGGTGACGTTCTGCACCTGTGTGCGACGCTTTGTATCCTGCATGTGTGAGTTGAACAGGGAATTGGTTTCCAATTAGAATTGTGTTGAGACACAGTGTTGTACGACAGTCACGTAGAGAAGGAATATGTTCAATTAAATCCTACATGTATCTCGTTGATTATGGTGCAGCTGAATAATGTCTACGCAACTATACCTAATTAAATTTGATGCTTATTAGAAATTATATTCCGCCCTGACAAATCCATATTTTGTGCAGGTTTTAGGATCGGTAACGCGCGAGTGATACCCCTGGTGTTGCAAGCGTCCATAGGCGGCAGTAACCGCTTACCATCAGGCGTACCGAATACTTGTTTGACACCGATGTGGTATAAAAAAAAGGTAATTTTACGTGTGGTGACCGTTAGTTATAGTAGTAACGAAACAACCTTTCCATCATTTATAAAAGCTGTATTCTATTTTGTTCTCGACTGTACTAATTTTGTGACGCTGTGTCATGAGTACAACTACATATAATGATGTATGAATAGTTACAACATTGTAGCATAGTGCCTGTTGCTAATTAGCCAGCCTTTGATTCCACGATTACGACCACAATTAACTTTTATTATCTCCGCGTTTTAATTGTACCCACCAAACACTGGCGTTAAATAAAAATTTTTTTTTTCATTTTGTGAGAATTGAAGCTGCAATGTTCGAAATGTTTTTAACACCTGCTGTGCCATACGAAGTTTCCCACTAGAAGAATATTACCTCTAACAGTGAACCCCTAATCCAGCTACTTGTGGATACAACGTATGTTCTACGAAGCACTATTTACCTGCAAAGGCAGTACTTTTGTGTTTTAGGTTAGAGCTTTGAAAAGAGTAACCATGGAGTTTCTTGCCGGTTCTTCACCATGTAAACGACCAACTCGAACCGTGCACCTACTTCGACGTTTTGTAAGTGCCCACCTAGGCCTATGTGAAAAATATTTTGATATTGATTTTGCTTTCAAATTTTACCACATATTTAGGTACCCATGCCAAATTTATGGCAAGACTTCATATTCGTCTTCAAAATCCTTCTCAGACATATTGAGATGTCTTCACGACAGTGATTTACCTCTTACCTCTCGATGTTTTCCTTCAACGTAGAGCTCGTGGTGTGGCTAAAAAGTTCATAAAAATTCATCGGCACAGTCGGGATTCGAACTTGCAATGTTTGTTTTGCAGGCGGCTCGAACCACTCGGCCACCACTACTTCTACAGTAAGCAAAAATATATTCGGCCATTTATCAAAATCACATGCATGACGTGTTCAATAATGAAACGTTACGAGCTAAGGGCAAGAAATGTCGTGAGCTAATGTGTCCAGCAGGTTCGCCATTTTGTTCCTTTCTCCCCCATAATTACGTAATTAGTGTCGATGAATTGGAAATGCATTTACGTTGTGGTCCCTTTTGTCCGAGCTCGTCAGTCTGCGCTTGCGACTATTGTTTAGCACGACAGCTGTTGTGGGTTCTGCTTGCTACTTCCCCGATGAACTATTGCAAGTTTAAATTTTTTTTTAATATAAACGATCTATCATTACGTTGTTGCGGTGGAATGCTAAGAAACAATTCATTGCAATTTGTCGTTATGCTCGCGCAGTTTAGTTCTTGGCATCCGAATTAATTGGACTTGTCTTCATTATGGAATACAAAAACTGCATTCGATAGTTTTTGTAGCTGTAAAATTTTATTGGTACTTACAAAGTTGATAAGACAGTCTAAGAAATATTTTAAAATTTAAGGGAGAAAACAGCTTGTACCTCATAACCTTGCTATAATATGCATAAACATAAGCTCTTGCTAATAATTCAATGGTGCAAGCCATATACACGTGTGTCTTTCGCACTCTAATAATCTTTATATATATAATTCTTCTGTGAGTGTGTATGTCACTGAACTCCTCTCAAACGACTGGACCGATTTTGATGAAATTTTTTGTGTGTGTTCAAGGGGATCTGGGAATGGTTTAGATTCACAATTGGACCCGATAGGTGGCGCCACCATCTTTTTTTTTCCACCCGAGCGAAGCTGGGCGGGGCCACTAGTATATTATATAAAGATAGTGCCATCGACGAAGACGCGCCCCACTATTCTTCCCTTTAGTTTATAGTGCAAGTGTGCAACCTTCCCCTAATATTTGAATGTTATCTGTACACACAGATTACCTATGAGTGCACACGCACACTACAGTTAATAGACTCGGGTCATACACCCGCGATATTGCATCCCTCGACCCCCTCAACTAGAAATTGGTAGGGCGCGTCTTCGTGGATGGCACTATTTATACACTCCGATTTCTCTTATACGGCTCTGTACAATATATGCATGCTAAGCTAATAACACAAGGCTGGCTATAAAGCCTGATGATAAGCGGTAACCGCCTATGGAAGCTTGCGACACCCAGATATTTCGCGCGTTTCCAACCCTGAATGTGCGTTATGTGTGGTTTGACGCTAGTAGTAGTAGTAGTATAATTTTCTTTTCCTAACATATGAAGAATGTTTGGAGAATGTACCTACATAACGCTCGCAGCGCTGTAAGTTTTTAGCAATTGATATATATGGCTACCTAATGAATGGTGCAAAACTCATGGTTGAAGTACTGACCACAATATAGTTTAGTGTAGAATGTGTTTATAGTTGATTGGGCGATCGGCCACGCTCTCACCGAGGGTCGGTCAGCCATCGACATTTGGCGCGCAGGGCCGCACACGTCATTTCTAACCGACCTGGTAAGTATTTAGGTACGTGTTGGCATATAAACTTTTGTACATCACTATTTGTTAAATTGTATGCAGTTTGAGGGAGTGTAAATATATCGTACACGTTTTAGTAGCAGGTTATAAATTACAGTAGGTTACCTACCTTACGTAAATTCAGAGCTCTTAAATTTGTAGAAATTCAAATCTAATTTCTTGGATAATTTTTAGAAATTAACTTCAACTTTCCTTCAAATGAAAAAGCGAACGCGAAGGTATAATAAGTACATATTCAATAAATAAAAATATCAAAATTATTCAACGTATTATCAGCAAAGGTATCGCGTAAAAATACCAACTATGATTCCCTAAAGGAGTCCTATTTGGAATTCGTTTAAAATCCACTACAAGCTATTTTCCATTGTGAACAAAACAGGAAGAATTATCTCACATCTCAGTGGCCGCAGTGCGCTTTTCATGAATGGAATGATTTACAACTGCAAACCACAAATAAATACAAGAACAGATACGAGTACGCCCCAGTTTATATTAGATTTATGGCAGGACGCCTTGTGATAATATTCGTTTTCAATTAGCACCCAATGTATATCGTTGGAGTGGCGTCGCGACCCGCCGGTTGCACGATTCGATACGCAATATCGACGCGCGAACAACACCCGATGGCTCCATTCATCATTATTATAAATGTGCCACACTCACTTATTTACGGAAATCGATATTTTTTTCGGTATCGATTTTGAATGCTCGGCGTCGACACGTCGATAAACGTGACGTATTGTGGAGATGACCCCGGCTTTGTCCGCGCGGCGGCCCGCTGCGCGCAGTTGACTCCCGCACTAGAGCGCCGCCGAGCTGCCATCCGCGGCATTAGTTCCGCCTCTACATCATATCATTTTGTAATTATTGATTATAACAGGTCACGGTTATTGGTGAGCACCGAACATTTCTAAAACAGACCGACTTAATTAATGATCAAGCCCTCTTTGTGGTTGTATGATAACTTTAATTATCAGCAACAAAAGCGACAACGGAACAGTTACGCGCGACTAATTTTTCATAAGCCGCCGTTATCCTGGAGCAAACTCGATCGATCATTCGGTAGGTACATAGAGAAGCGTCGGACCAGAGTGCTTTACTGCCGCAATATTGATAAACGTCGGCGGGCAATCAGCGGCCGGGCAATTTGCGACCGATTGTCCGTGGCGAGATGCGAATACACGCAAATTGGACGCACCCTATGCACGTTCTAACCGAAGTGTTTAGGCCTCGCCAAGTACTTAGTACCAGTCTGTTGTAAGGCTAGTGAGCTAATCATCTCTTTAGGTAACGTTAACCACAAACTCAAGAAATAATACGAATTAAATGGATACCTTTATAGTTTGTGGGTTACAAGTTATGGTATCATTAAATACTTCAGCTGTAGTTTATTCACATATTTACAGTGAGATGTCAAAAGGAAAATTTGTTTGCTATTTTTCGTTGCCCTAAAATGGTTTAATATTCGAATTTTAATGTTACCTAGTCGACGAGAATCGTGAATAAGGATAGAGCGCTACTCTCACGGGTCACACATAAATATCTAATGAGAAATACGATTGCACAAGAAAATGATATCGATATCAATTCGATATTCGTTCTAAAGTACGCAATCACGAAAACAAATTTGCGTTCATTTCCTTTCCCTCGGAACAAACGCGGAGCGATTCCGGCATAGCAATATCTTTTATAAGGCGGTAGATCGTAATGGAAACCATTTCTCATCAATTTTCTAAATAAAGGCGCACAGAAGCCAGCGGATAAAACAAAGCGCGAGCGCTCACGACATAGATTGAGCTGAATTATCGCTTTACCGCAGAACACAATCTGAGTTCCCTTGGTCTGTTCTCACTGTACGTATACGTACCCGATACAATCGTATACGTAGTACGTAGTTGCCTCACGCAGCGGTATCGCATCGCGGTGCCGGACCGACTTGTGCACTCTCGCTCGAGATAACACGTGTGAATTATGGTAAATCTACACAGTTTTTCTTTCGTTATCAATTTACTGCTTAACAACACTTGATTCTGATTAAATTTAAACAATAACTTGTTATCCGTCGAAACGCTTCGCAAGCGATAAGGGGTAAAACGTTAAACGTGTTTAAAAGATCGATTTATTCCAATTCATTGAACTGTAAAATGTAGGATTACGGAGCCACCATGATCTTCATAAGAAAAACATATCATTAGGTACTGTATAGTATCTGCGTTTAGTGATATGATACTGTTTCGTATTTAAAAACTACGGTACTATAGGTATCTTGCATACGTTCAAAGAACTTCCTAATGTAGCTTATTATATAATTAGCCACTGGAATAAAAGTAATCTATCTCTGTGTAAAATTTTAACCAATTTCCTTCTGTTTTCAAAACTGGCTTAGTTTGTTAAGAAAAACTTCGTGTGATCCGCGACTTCATAAGCTTAAGATGAAAGCCAAATCTGTCACGGAGGCAAAAGATAACGTTGCTCTGCGTAGTGCTCTTACAAATATAACAGCACCGTTGTTTGACAACTTTGACAGTATATATTTCCAAGTCATAAGTATACATTATACATAGATTCTTACAAACAAAATGAGATAAATATACCAAATTTTCCTGTCGCATGCAAGTAAAATTAATAGTCTCAAATAAATGTACAAAAGAATGGCGGTAATTCAAACGACAGTAGCAATCAAAATGTCGCGTAACAAAACCGCTGGCAAATTGGGTGAAAGTGTGACGTTAATATTCGTACACATGACAAATGGCCGATCTTGTACTAATACACCGGCGGCGTAATGAGCCTCGAGTCAAATGGCCACCGTTGCGTCACATTACGTCGTGGATGTGCGTGCCAACACCACATTATCTACTTTTTAGCAATAGCACTCCACTTGTCAACCTGGCTGCGACGTGAACGAACGAAATGAATTTTAGACTTGTAAATATATGTAATTTAGGTTAAATATATCACGTAAAAATTCCAGAACCACGGAATGGCCGCACTAGCAGGCGAGGTCCCATATACTGCCAGCATAGGTGTCCTCTCACTTAAAGTGGGTGCATGGGCACTACCTATACATCTCTGCCTACCCCTTCGGGTCCCTTGAGGGAAGGCGTAAGGATATATTATATTAAGGCTTGAAAATGATATTTGTACTTACCCCAGTTATTACAATAGCTAAGCTATGGTGACCATCTAACGGTAAGCAACATTTGTAATTATTTTAATACTTACCCGAATTCAAAATAATTTTAGAACGACAATATTCTGTTGGTATGTTAAAATAATAAAAATTAAAGAAAATCATTATGCTTACGATCTATACAAATATTTGCATTAATAATTCTTTATATAATATAAATTTAATTATACTTTCCTTTTCCATCAATTTATCCTACCAAATATTCGCGCACTTGCAGAGCCGCACTTCTCTGAAACGTTATATGCAGCCGTATGTACTCAATACAAGTATTTTATTGTTTTAAAACTACAGTGATGAAATCTCCCTTAGATTTAGGATTACGTTAACAGGAGTGAAAATCAATGTAAGCTAATTCGGATCAATTTGAACTTCATTAAAATGTAAGCGCATTATTCACGTCTATGTTAAGTATGTAGGTGTAGGCGTACTTAATACGAAAGTAGATATATACAGGTTATTGTAAAGCTTGCGTTTTGAGCGCGTAACCGGTCCCAAGTTGTAGCGCATCGCTTATCCACGCATCATTTCCACGTAAGAAATGTTAAAAGCGTGTCCGTGGGGAGACCAACGGTAGCCGTGTCACCTACATCATTGCGCTTAAGGATTCAATGCACAGAGTACTGAATGAACCCACCAATACATTAATAAGGATAAGGCCAAGAATAATAACTATAACTTTCCGAACACAGAGTGGTAACGCGCAAGTGATACTTCGGTATCGTGAGCGTACATAGGCTACGGTAACCGTTTCCCATCAGGTGGGCCGTATGCTTGTTTGCCACTCTTGTTGTATAAAAAAAAATTATAATAATGTACTGTATAAGGTATATTTTAAATAAAGAATAATAATAATAAAAAATGCAGAGCCTTGCCTGCCGATAGTTCGAATGTTCGAATAGACGCCTGCCACGCAAATGGTACAAGTTGATAACTGCAAATGATACCCGATTAGTATTTTCGAACTTAACCTACGTGAAATAACCTTAATTGATTAATCACACCAAGATCGAATCAAAGAAAAACATTATGAGGAAGAAAAGTAAGTTTGAGAAGAAATTCGTGCTTGAGAAATGGCGATGGTGATCCATCTTGACACCCTACTGCGGGACAACGATTTTGGACAAGTTTTAATTTAGCTTACTCTAAGTTATAGGTTAATTTAAGTAGAATACTAAGGACAAACTAAAACATAGAGAAGCCAAGCTTCTTAAAAACGGTGGTAGCGGGTATTTATATATAATATGTGACTCTTAGGTTGAATAAAATATAATTGGTTTTGATTTTACTGATTTTGAGCATATCATTTGTAAAATATGTAAGTAGGTATATTAAACGGCCTCCGCAAAGGCGACCAATCCGCTTCGAATACAGCCTCCAATCGCCGCCGCACCGCGCCAGTAGCTACAGTAGCGTGGCTAACGCGGCGACACCTGCGTCCGCGCCTAATGTCTCTAATGGCACTGTCTTACGCTTCAGCCGTGTCAGATTCGACTTATCCTCGCCCTACCGACTTTACCGCGGCGTAGCGGTGCACCTACGAACACCACTAACTACCAGCTCGAATCGTAAGCTACACATTTGTCTACTTGTACTTATGCTTCCACGTGAAAGCAGTTTAATTTAGACTGTGTACAGTCAGCCCGACTTGGTTAAACAATTTGCAAATAGAACATTTGCCAATTGTTTATCCAAATCTTAGACGCTTAGTATCTACCTACATACCTTATGAAACGAATGAGCAGACAGCTTAAAATTAAATTATTCCTACATTTATATGATGACTAGGCTCACTCAACAGAGCTCCTGACTGCAAAACTTGAGGTCTCGTGTTCGATTCCAGCTGAGGGCAGATATTTCTGTGTTGAACACGAGTTGATTTTTTGATTTATATACATACATATCTATATCTTATACGTATATACGTATAATACGATGTGGGACAATACGTTTAGGCGCTAAATGTATTGTCCCACATCGGTGTCACTGCGGGGATATTGTCAATGACTCCGGACACCATGGTCTATCCTGCATCAGCAGTGCCGGCCGGATATCACGTCATTCCTCCATAAATGACTTGATACGCCGGGCTCTGGTCAGCGCCGGCGTGCCTGCTGTGCTGGAACCAGTCGGTCTCGCTCGCGGCGATGGCCGGAGGCCGGACGGTATGTCTCTGATGCCATGGAGGATGGGTCGGCCCTTAGTGTGGGACGCTACGTGTGTCGATACACTGGCTCCTTCCCATCTTCCTGACACATCGTTGGCGGCCGGCGCCGCTGCTGCTCAGCAGGAGTGCCTCAAGCGCCGCAAGTATGCCTGTCTCGGGTCAGGTTACATATTTGCTGCATTTGCGGTTGAAACTCTGGGGCCTTGGGGTCCTGAGGCTCACCATCTTTTTAAAGAGGTCTCGCGCCGTCTATCGAGGCCTCTCTTGACAGGCGGGCTGGAACATATCTCGCTCAGAGAATCAGCATTGCTATCCAGCGTGGCAATGCTGCTAGTCTTCTTGGCACGTTGCCTCGGGATACCGATTTGGGACAAATATTTTATCTGTAAGTAGTTAGTTTCAACTGTTCTTTGTAAATATTATTAATTGTTATTATTGTAAATAAACCTTATTAATCTATATCTTCTATATCTCCACTTAGATAATAATATTCTGGAAACGTCGATGAGATATGAAACGAAATATTAACATGACTGATTATTGCACTGGTGAAAGCATATTATGAGTTTCTTCCAGTATCCGGATTCCGGATTCATAATAGGATAGCAAGTAAATACAAAAAAAAGGTTGTAGTAATTGATATTTTTAGTCATATCTCAGGCAATCTCTGTATTTAATCAATATGTAGTATATACGTAGATAATCACGGACCATGACGGGCTATTGAATCGTTATTCTAGTGCCAAAGGATATAATGCTAATATATCTTGTCCATTTAATAGGAATTGTCATTGCAAGAACACATTCCCCTAAGTCCTCAGATGAACAGCGCCAGAATTCGGGATATATGTATCTTAAATGAATCCGTAAAATTCGTCTCAATTATGATGGTGTAAGAACGAATACCCTTTCAATAAAGACGAAAACATTAGTTATTATTTAGGTTTATCTTCCTTTCAGAACGTAACAAATACACTTGACTTTTAAAACTAATTCTTTATAAAAAAAATATAAGTAGGCACTCGTGACTATGTGTTATCAATCGGAGGACATAAAATATATATATAAATCACAAATTACTACAACAGGTATCTTAATATCGACTTTCAAATCCAAATGTATCATAAGACTGAAACTCCCAGACAATTCCCCGAATGTTATCGAGCACTAATGACAACATTAACTTTATAAATCATAAAAATCAAATCAATGTAAGTTTTAACTATAAAAGCAACGCTCACACGAATTAAGAGGAAATGGGACGTGGGTACATCGGTTAATGTAATAAAGACGCAAGCATAATCAAATCATACATAACGTGACCGAAAACATGCGCGCGTCATAAAAGGAGGCGAGCAAAGAGAAACCGTCTCGTCGGATGCACCCAAGGCCCCTTTAAAATGTAATCTCGTTCACATGATACTGCGGTAATCACCGCACTCCGTATCTCAGTACAAGTTTATAGCCAGCGTTATCATCGGCGTATAATGAGTTATGTGGTGGTTTCATTGCTCGTTTTGTGTCCATCAAGAGGTATCGGCCAGGCGTCATCCATCATCTACTGCGACTAATTGCCTGCTACCTTGCTTCGGCTCTCGTATCCTTTTAATTCGTCCTCTGACGACCTATACGCTGTCGAGGCGAGTTGTTACGAATAATTGCCAGGAGATCGCTCGCACCGCCTCGACTGCAGATTTAAAACGCCCAACAAAAAATCTGGTGCATTAGTCGTTTACTGACTCATTATATTCATGTACGGATATTAATACGAAACAGAATTGTGTAAGGTTTTTGCAATCATCAACTTTAAAGAATATGGTAGGTTGAAATTAGAATTAAACGTCCTTAATGTTCTTTCCATACTAGCTAAAAATAAATTTAGTAAGTAAAAGAAATAAAATGCGAAACACAATCACAGCGCCATCTATCCGGTCTAATTGTGAAACTACATACACAAGAAACGCACGAGTCGGCCTAGTGACTTAAAAGAGTCTAATAGTGACTTCCACTTCCATCGTATATAATATAATATATGTTTATAGATAGAGCTCACCCAATAGAAATGTCCAACCAACTCAACTGACGCGTGGCTCCAAGGATTCCCGAAGGGATTCAGGATCAGCCTCTGTTCGCCGGGGATATATTTGGGTTAACGTGACCGATAGCTTACCTATCGCCGACTATCAGACACGAATTAACAAACACTTTTGAATATATTCATAAATGTTTGCCCATAAAGTGATAAATAACTTTACCTTAAGAGATTGTAAGCTCGAGTGGTTCGAGCAGTTGCCTGCGACACAAAGATCGCAAGTTCGAATCCCGACTGTACCAATGAGTTTTTCTGAACTTAAGTACAGTGATTAGTCACACCACGTTACGGTGAAGGAAAACATCGAGAGGAAACCTGCATACGTCTGAGAAGAAATTCAAAGGCGTATGTATAGTCGTGTTTGAGTAACGGCGATGGTATCGCCATCTGTCACGTTAGCACCTTTTTTTTTATACAACAAGAGTGGCAAACAAGCATACGGCCCATCTGATGGGAAACGGTTACCGCAGCCTATTTACGCTCACGATACCGAAGTATCACTTGCGTGTTGCCACTCTGTGTTCGGAGAGTTATAGTGTGTTGGCAGCATAATGGGTTTAATCCCTCTGCTTCCAACACAATGTAACAATCCTCCCCCCTCCCCAAGGAGCTCATTACTGGAAACCTTATTCACCGCGTAGGAACACAACACAAAAAATTGTGTTATTCGGCTACGGACTTCTATAAGGTGGAGGTCCTGCCCCAGTCGGGCAGCTCCGAATTCGAACGGGAAACCCGTTATGCCCTACCTCTCTACCTAATATACCTAGTTACCTAGACACCTCTGCCTACCCCTTCGGGGACCCTTGTGGCAAGGCGTGAGGATACCTTAAGAGATCTGCAGTGTCCATCCGCAGTCCATACAATTTCGTTCAGAAAAATTCGTTGGACTAATGATGAATAATGAGGACTCGAGTTCGACCCCACAATCTTAATTTTTCGGGGGACTATTTACACACCACTCTGCTGCCCTGCACATTTTTACCTTTAATTCACCTTAAGAATACAATCGAAACACGTTGTTTATTCAATTGTTTAATAAATAGGAAGTTATAGTATATGATGTCATGCATATAAAATTGGATAATAGAAGCAAATACTAACAATGCATAAAAGTCCCTAGATTAGCACCTGAGGCGTATATAATATGAAACGAAAATTATGTGATCGTACAAAAAGCTAATAATATTAGCGGTACAAAGAGTCCGAGCGTAATCTATACAAAAAACGCATAACAACAAACACAAGCACTTAATGCAATACAAAAATCGTGCAGGGGCGATCGTAAGCTAACCACTCGATCATCGGCCAGAGGCTAGCGGCGGCGAGCGGCGGCTAGTCACGAGTCCAGCGCAAATAAAAATACTCGTAGCGTAGAGGACAGCGCTCCATCAAAAGGGGTAGGTCGATTAAGTGTCGGTTTGTGTTTTATTCGGCGGGGTAAGGAGGGGGCTCGTATGTGCGGCGCCGCATTAATCATTAACGCAGCCTGCTTAATGACACCGCCGAAATGGGACTGTTAGGCTTGTCCTGTATGCTATCGATATTTTCCCAAAAGTCGACATTCTTGTGAAATTTACTTCAGGAGTAATTCATAATTTCAAAGCTTAGCGATGCTTTGTTTGTGTATTGAAACACGCATCAAAGACGCATTGAACTTGAGCACATATGAGTAGATTTGCAGATTATCAAGGAATGTCAAATTAATGATTGTGTGGTGTCCATAATTTTGAATACTCAAGGTATTGTAATAAGTAAAATAACAAGTAAATTCCACGTTTCAATTTCCATAACGCGAAAACAATCCATAAATATATCCATAAATTCCACATTACATCCATAAATTTACATCCATAAATTCCACAACACGCGGCCAGTTTCATGGAGTATCAACTCAACCAAATGACCATCAGGTCATTTAACCCAGAGTTCAAAAGACATCCATTTGTAATCGAATACTCAAGTGTGTGTAATGTTAACGTGGTAGGTATATACTAGACTAGGGTTTAGGTATAATAATCATTAACAACATAAATAACGACAACAATTTGTTCTTCCTAGCAAACGAGTAATCTACCCATAACATGTTAAAAATGCATTTTGAAACGCTGCCCTACCTTCAACAACACGGTAGTTATCATTCGAAATATTCCAAAAACATCGATAGCAATAAAGGACAAGCTAACACCACTTCGGCCGATATTAGATGTCGCTATTAACTCCGCAAAACGTAATTAATCGAATAAGTTTATGATTGATATAACCAGTTTGTGGGGCGCTTAATTCACTTTCCCAATTCCTTTTATAAAGTTATCCTTTAAGAGAATTGATTGGTTTCTATCGCGTTACTGATTTTCTAATGAATCAATTCAATTACTAAAATGTATACCCGAGGAAGCGTAAATAACAAGTGAATATTAGACGAAAGGATTTCTAACATCATTATGATACTGTAAAGTTTGTTTTAGTAAAGTAATAACATTTGTGAATATATCGCTCGCGCACATGCACTGTAAATTATATTACGTACTCTTGTTAGTCATTTAATAATTATATGAATATCTTCACTTGGAACTCATACGATCATTGCAAAATGGTTATGGCAAGTAAAATTCGTATTCTAATTCATACATGAAATGTAACGAATGGCTTTATGTTTGGGAATCTAGAAGATAATCCATATTACTTATATTATATATTTTATTTCTTTATGAAAAAATAAATCCGAAAATAAAATGTATTATTTTAATATTAGTATATTAGTATATAGTATATTAGTATATTAGTATAGTATATAATTTCAGGATATTTGCCCAACTACCGGTGGACCGGTAGGTTCTTTAGAAAAAGACGAGCGCCCTACTCTCTCTTTTTCGGTGGGAGAAACATAAGCCTTATAAACCTCTATAATTTATTCGAATATTAATACGGTTATATTACATAAACATATAAGTATCATATAACATTATCGCGAAAAAAATAACAAAATCACGGCTACGCGTACATTAAAATATCGAGTTCCTAACGAAACACATCCAATCACCAGATTCGTTTAACACTTGGTGATTGAGTAGGTACCTACCCTTGAGGTAGTAATACAGAAAAACTGGGGGGTGGCGAGACAGCGGGTTGGAGGGAGAGAGAGGGAAGGAGAAGTAGGAGGGGACGCAATTTGTAATATTTCACGAGCCAGTAGACGCTTATTAACTAGGCGTGCAAAAAATCGACGCCGCAGAGATGCGCAACCTTTGATGCAGTCTGTAGTCAAAGGGATTTTCAAGCTACTTTTGAAAAGGGGAGCGCATTCTCACACATAATTCTCTTGTTAAATTCCTTGATAACATTCCCTTTCAAATTCCCTTATTCAATATTTTATTATATCAGATCACTCAACTCACTCACTCACTGTATAGTATCGTGAAACCCATACACAAAAAGTGTATCAATAGAAACGTATATTCACGCCGAAACCGAACACGAGAAAAGTGACATTTTACTCTAAGACAAAATATATGGTTAGTTTTATTAACAGAAATAAACTAAGTACTTATTGTTGAAACTATAAGTAATATTACAAAAAAGGTTTTCATTAGTACCAATAAAAACATATATTTAAAAATGTGCACAGCATCTGAGTAATGTAAAAAGTCGTATCTAGTCAGGCCAGAGTATTACAGGGCGGAAAATAACAGAGCCGGAGTTAGCGCTGCTCTTGTTATGGTATATCGAGGTACGGAGGTGGTATTGTGCTGGGATTATGCGAAGTAGGATCAAGAAACCTTTGGTGTTAACCTATAAGTCACGGATATATAAAGTAGGTACTTATCTTTGTTCACAATACGCTTTTCTCGTATTTAACGTATTTTTGGCATCGTTTTAACTTGTAAATTTATTATAACACTTAAACAATATCAATACACCTACTTAAAGCAGAATGTTTAACCATTAAAAACTTTTAACTTTATTAGCTCATAATAAATGGCGAAGCTGCTAGAAAATATTTCTGTATTTTCCTCCATAATGACCGGAAGTAACGCAGCCTCCTAACTCCGTCCCTGGCCCCATAACTTTACCAGGAGGTCATTAATCGTCGAGGAGGGCGACACTTACCCGCCCGGGCCCTCGTACTTAAGCGGTTTTATACAACTCTACTCTGCTACCGAACCGTTGTACTAGTACATTTATTCTACATTTAGATTTAGATTTATAGAAATTTATTTCTTATATAATATTATAATATATAAAAATAAATAAATAATAATAATATATTAATATGAATAATAAGAAGGTAGAAAAAAAATTGGCCGGCCAAGTGGTGACTTGTTGTTGGAATATGACACAAAGTCAGTTAATTAGGTAAACGGAAAATAATTAATATACATTTCATTTCAATAGGTATATAATTTTTTTATATAAATATTTCATTTCAATATGTATAATAGGTAGGCAAAGGTGAGAAAACATACTGTTTTAGCCAGAGTTAAATAATATACGTAGCCTTCCCACAAGGGTCCCCGAAGGGGTAGACAGAGGTGTATAGGTAGTACCCCCACACCCAATTTCCACCAGAGATTTATTTCGCCGTAGCTTAAGTACGAATAACCTTTTATTTATTTTTTTATTTTATTTATTTATTTAACCTTTGAATTGCCTCTCAGACGTATGCAGGTTTCCTCTCGGTGTTTTCCTTCACGGTAAAGCTCGTGGTGTGACAAATCACTGTACCTAAATTTAGAATACTCTTTGGTACAGTCGGGATTCAAACATGCAATCTTTGTGTCGCAGGCTACTTACTACCCGAACCACTCGGCCACCACGGCTTTATAAATATATAATACATATAAATATTAAAGCTTTAAAAGCCACTTATCACACAAATGTTTGTTATTGGTGGGGACTGAACCCGCTACTACTATTTACAGCATCATGGTACAAATATGTGTAAAGAAACAATCTTACGAACCAAGTAGGTATTGAAAGGGAAAGAGAAACGCCCTGCCTATTGGTAGGTACAATGAACCGTTTAAGTTATACGTAGATGCATTAGCATAATTTTACTGCGACCAAGTTCTATCAACCTTCACGCCCTAAATAACAACCTTAACATTATAACGCTAAGGTATACGTTCGATAGAAAAGCTTAACAGCAACTATGTCATATCTAAGCGTGTAGGGCGGGCCGCCCAAACGTTTAGCGAACGTTTAACGAAAGCTAGGTGCTGAGGACACACCCACGAGGGTGCCCCGTGGATTTATTTTACATAAAAGAGATTGGTTTAAATGGTTTGAGTTGAGTCGAACTTCACTTAGGTAAAGCCTTGGTTGAGGGATTCGTTCTCTGTGGCTCGTTAATTCTATCTGTGTCTCAATTCTTGATGTATTGTTAATAGAAAAATTTGGTTGACGACTGGGACATCCCTCTTTTATGATAATAATTACCTTAGCCTCACGGGGTAGACCCCATAGGTAGAGAGAAGAGAGATTTTTTTCGATAATATGTAACATTATTTACTGCGATGTGGTATTCAGTGATCCAGGAAGTATGTGTAAATATACTTCCTGGCTCACTGTATATAAACCTCATTGCATAAGGATTGTAATTCAAATTTCCTTATCTGACTTGTCATGGGATATTCCATTTTAAATTAACAAACAGCGCGGCTGTTTTTAAATAAATCGTGGAGTTTCTTCAAAGAAATTTTATACGGTGATAGTAATTTTAATTTAACTTTGTTCTTTAAGTTCCACAAATGTAATCCGTTGTAGTTTGATATCATTATCTCATTTCTGCCTTCAAATTTACCTGCCGAGTAAAAATTCTTGGTTGCTGTAAAGTGGATAAGTTTTAATTAAAATAATTATTCACAAAGCATGTAAGAATATTACTTTGACGTTTCTAACGTATATTTAAAGTTTATAGATTTTGCAATCCACGAAGATGCGCGTATGTAAGAGTGCAACTTTCCACTAATATTTGAGTATTATCGGTACACGCTGATTACCTATGAGTGCACATGCACACTACAATCAATAGACTCGGGTCATACTCCCCGCATACCTCATCCACCTTAAGTACAAATTGGTGGGGCGCGTCTTCGTGGATGGTACTATCTATAAACAGATATAACATTTAAAAGTTAACTCTGTTACCAACACATTCACCACTGGTAAATAATTCAGGTGTACTTAGCAGGCAGTGCTGCTCGGCGGTACTCCTGCACTCTACCAATTTAAAATGTCATTTATTTGTACAAATGTACAACCCCCGGCATCACGTACTGTACATCGTGATATTACACGCAATGGCGGAGGTGGCTTCGTTATTTGGTAGGTACGAGAAGCATTACGTATTATTCAATGGCAGCACTTACACCGAAATAATTATATTTGATGAAAATGTTGTGCATTGCTCGACTCGCTTTTAATTATACCTACAACGGATTTAATACGCTAATTCTCTTGTTAAATTAACACAGTATTTGATATGAGCTATTGCCACATACACAAGTAATAAATCCAGTATTTCCACTACACTAGAAGTCATTAGAGGTCAGGTCACTTTTGTCAATCAATGTATTGTTGTTTTGGTTACAGTTTTATTTCAGATTAGTTCAGCGTTGGTGTCAGTGTCACCACGACACTACGTGCTAATTTACTGTCGGAAACTCAAGTGCTTTATTTATTCTAAATGCAAGTACCAAGGCCACACGATCGTCATACGCTAGGGTCACAACGAGTAACGAAGGCGCGTTTGATATGTTAATTCATATAATTCACACCTTTTCACTGCTTTTACAAGTTGTCGCGATACGATATACTCTTCCAGTGTATCGTTAGAATAGTGCCTTATAAAATAACAAATCTAAAATATAACCTTCGGTATATAGTTCACCTGTGCTATAATCTTTGCAGTAAGTTTTAATCTATACTAATATTATAAAGTGGAAAGATATGTATTTTTGCTGTGCCGATTTCATAAATTCGTTCACCATTGGAAAGCTACATTCACCCTGCGTGACATAGGCTGTATTTCCTTTTATAAAAAAAACTTATGTCCACCCGTGCGAAGGTGGGACGGACCGCAAATATAATATTTAGAAAATCTCAAATATATTTATATAAGCCATCGTGCCTTGGTTGGTCGTTAATGTATATATCACCTAAAGAATCAATTGCTGTTAAGGAATTTCGTCAAAACGTTACGACAGCGGTACATTGTACTTAAATTATACATCTTGTATATGTGTATGTGTATCTTCACGCTTTCCCACAAGGCTCCACGAGGGGTAGGTAGAGTCGTGTTGCTAGTACCCACACACCCACTTCTCGTAAAATTTGGCTATTTTGGTAGATTTTTTTCTGGTCATAAAATATATCTTGTTTTAATCCAGTTTATAACATATCTCTGTACCATATTTCAAAGATTTTCGTTAAGTTAACTATAATAACTAACTGGCGGGATTGAGTAACAAACATACTCACAGGCTTTCACATTTATAATATAAGCAAGAGTGATTCTAACTGAATCTACATGATTAATCATTAATATTGCCTTGAACAAACAAGTATCAAATCCGTTACATCTCAACCAATTTGGTTCAATGATGAAGTAGTTAGAATCTATTTGCGACACTTCTCTCGCAATACAATAATCAAATTTTAATTTTTAAAAGTGACAACATTAAACCCACGCCCGCTCTTCTGTGTTGCCACGTTCTGAATGCGTAATGAGAACGAGAAGCGCGCGAAAAGGCGGCCATATTGCTCTTAGCACCCTTTAATGGAGAATATTTGAGAATAAAACGTACCATCCTGATTAAAGTGTAAATGAACTGAATTGATATTGTACAAAGTGATTTCGGATGCTTTACACGTTGACGAGGGCATTTATAATGAAAGGGCTCACATTTATATTAGGTACTTAGGAAATTTGCATCGAACGACAGCCCAGTAAAACAAGCGTAGTTTAACCACTGTTTCTTACAAATAATGTTAATATTTATATAAAAATAAAATCCCCACGCCCCCTCGGGTCCCCGAAGGAGTAGACAGAGTAGTAGAGTAGTACCCACACACCTACTTTCCGCCAGAGATATATTTTAGGTGCCAACATGACAGATGGCGAGTCCATCGCCGTAACTCAAGCACGAATAGTAATAGAAGATAATCATAATTCTAACTAGATCATACCGGATCCTACAACTATTGGCATGCCCATATTTATCAATAGTTGATAGAGGTTTAAATATATATCAATAAAACACCTAGATATAATAAATAAATAACAATCAAAAAAATGTTTGTCGCTGGTATAGAAGAAAGACACCAACCAAAGAACACAATACATACTCAATGGGGCCACTGTCACCGTCGTAATACATCGTTTAAAAATAAGTTTTAAGTATTATTATAAGCCGTGGTGGCCGAGTGGTTCGAGCAGTTGCCTGCGACGCAAAGATTGCAAGTTCGAATCCCGACTGTACCAATGAGTTTTTCTGAACTTAAGTACAGTGATTAGTCACACCACGAGCTGAACGGTGAAGGAAAACATCGAGAGGAAACCTGCATACGTCTGAGAAGAAATTCAAAGGCGTATGTATAGTCGTGCTGGAGTAACGGCGATGGACTCGCCATCTGTCACGTTGGCACCTAATATACCTCTGGCGGAAAGTGGGTGTGTGGGTATTACCTATACACCTCTGCCTACCCCTTCGGGGACCCTTGTGGGAAGGCGTGAGGATATATATATTATTATTATTATACGATATATATTGTCATATATATATATGACAATTGTTAGGTATGTATGGAGCGGAATAAATTATGTTATTCAGAACACTGGTTTATTGATAATGGCGCGCATATACACAAAAGCCCGCCAATACAAATTGCTGACAGCTGTCATTATAAGTAACCGCGCCAAGCCGAAAATCACTGACAGCCGTCAGGCAAGACGGTATACACATCATTCCTCCACACTAACATTTTGAAATCTGATGACAAAAAGAAACGATTAATACAAAGAAAATTTAAAATATTTACACACTTACAAAACAAAAATCATATATATATGATAGTGCAATACAACCATAATACCCCACAACTTCTAGAAGACAAATGTTCTTTTTTCGGAAACATAACACCCTATAGCTACAGTTAGGAGTAGCCAAAAGGGGTGGCGGCCGCTTGTAAAGCATTTAGTATTCTAATAATTCTAGCAATAATATAATGTTAAATGCATTACAAAATAAATACCTCCAAAGATAATAAAATAACACCACTATCAAAGGGTAATTCACTCCGAAACATGGCTCTATGGGTTTTTTTCAGAAACCTTTTATCAATGACATAAGAAAAATATAAACGTAGTTAGAATCTTCATGTATAACTTTATCGTTAAAGCAGATGTATTCGAAAGTAAGGTATAAAATTGTCAACGTAAAATGTTATTTTTAAATTTCCTTTTTTAGTTTATGCATTGTGCCCTATCACACTACATTCTGAGACATCCTGTATACAAATTAATATCTATAATATAATAATAATAATAATATCCTCACACCTTCCCACAAGGGTCCCCGAACGGGTAGGCAGAGGTGTATAGGTAATACCTACACACCCACTTTCCGCCAGAGGTATATTAGGTGCCAACGTGACAGATGGCGAGTCCATCGCCGTTACTCAAGCACGACTATACATACGCCTTTGAATTGCTTCTCAGACGTATGCAGGTTTCCTCTCGATGTTTTCCTTCACCGTAAAGCTCGTGGTGTGACTAATCACTGTACTTAAGTTCAGAAAAAGTCATTGGTACAGTCGGGTTTCGAACTTGCGACCTTTGCGTCGCAGGCAACTGCTCGAACCACTCGGCCACCACGGCTCCATAATATAATATAAAATATATATATTATAAATAATCTTAATATATATAAATTACGTGTCACGTTGTTTGTCCGCGATGTGCTCCTAAATTACTCAACCGATTTCAATCAAATTTGCACACCGTGTGCAGTTTGATTCAACTTAAAAGATATGATCGCTTACATCTCAAAATTGGACCCGAAAGGTGGCGCTGCGATTGTGTTACGGGTAATTTAACTTTTTCACCCAAGCGAAGCTGGGCGGGACAGCAAGTATAACTATAAAATTACGATTTATAAGTACACATTATAAAACTAAAATCAATGCGCCGATGGATTAGCTTCAAATTACTGAAAGCAAGTAAGTTCGTGTTACAAATCCTCAATTAGTGATCATACACTTCAGTTTATGCCGGCGTTTACATTTCGTTACAAACAGGTATGTTGTGTTCGTTTGCGACGATGTCCTAGATTAACATATGAACAGACACGTTAATTAATACATTGCATGAAAAATACCATCCTGGATGTTATGACTTTAGCAAGCGAGAAAGTATAATTTTTTTTTTATGTATATTTAATGTAATTTTATTTAATTTAATGTAATGTAATGTATACATAATATACATAATATGTACATAAAATGCGTAGAATAAAACAACGTTCTTTCACTCTTATGGGTTATTTGTATGAAAATGTATGGCATAAAATACGGCAAATAATTCAAATAGTACCTAAATAATATCTAATTAGAAATTATTATTTGAAGAACAAATGCCAGATAATAATCAAAGTGACCAGTCTACACCCATAGCTACTCTTTGCACGTCCATCAATTGCGTATGTGAGCTGCGTAGCCCGCTAAGTGGATCTCCATTTTAACTCCTGAAACAAGCCAGTTGAGGCTTTCAGTCGGATCTCGGCATTTGCATGATTGGCATTACGCTGATTACTCCATCCTCTCTCCAACCCCCGCGGTGCCCATCAGCCTACCCGTAACTTCAGAAAGTGCCGTAAACGTATGCAAATGGAGCTTGTTGGAAAATTGTTTATTTATGCTTTTCGTGAAGAATATGAAGAGTATTAAGGTGAAGTCACATATTTATGAAAATATGGTCACTTTAATTTGGTAGCCCTGCTTTGTGTGGTAAATATGGTCGAGTAGGACGAATTTGTTTATGGGCTCCGGGTAATTCGTTATAGTATGGCCATAGATACAAATTTGAAATTAAAATAAATTGCAGTACCATACTTTGTTCGCCAAAGAGATTATTTTATATGATTTGACAGTTTTCAACATAAATTTGTCCCACTTTGATATTTTCGTATGCTGTGATGGACAGATACGATACGATACGACAAAAAAAGATACGATCTGTCCACACCGATCGTATCTTTTCTTTAGAGTTTTCATCATTATCATGTATTTAGGTAAGCATTGACTAATTACATTTATGTATTATACACGGATGTCATCTTCACGACCGTTAAATCGTGGAAGTAAGAAATACGTTTGTAAGGAAATATAAAGAGCATGTACCTCTTCCTACCCGTATCCTTACATAAGGGGAAGGCCTTATATAAGGATACGTAAATATAAATATATGTATAGGGGAAGGCCTTATATAAGGATACGTAAATATAAATATATGTATAGATGAGATGTGAATGCGATTCAAGCACATACTAACTAACTCGATAGACACATACTTATAATATTCGCCTTGAAACTTACATCATTTCATGCAGTGGTGTTATTATTAAGGGTTGTACTATTTCCCCCTTACCTCCCCCCCCTCATCCTCGCCTCTCGACAGAGCGCCGCTGAAAGTGCTTCAGAAAGTGTCGTTTATGTACTCAAAAGCATATGCAAATGGATGTTTTAAAATTTTAGGGAGCGAACGCCACTTTACTCCCCGAGGCACTTGCGAATATCAAAATGTAAATTTACCCTTTTATGTTTACAAATCTTGTAAATGAAAGCGTTCATTTTATTGACATAGGCCCGGTAAACATCTACGGCCATTTTGAAATACTTATAACATTTACACGCAGTTAAATGTTGATGTTTCTTACCCAAAAAACTACAAACCTACAGAGATAAATTAGTAGGATATGTTTTAATCGAGTGAAATGAAATTGGATTTAACGCGGGTGAAACCGCGGTACATGGTTTTTTACTTTATATAATATTGTGCAATAAATTGATAGATTAATGAGTGTTTTAGTGATTCTCGCAGTAAGGTGAGAAGTCGGAAGAAGTGTCGCTCGGTTCGCCGGCCGCGCCGCTCCCAGCAACTCGGGTTTCCATACTCGATATCTTCTCATTCCCAATCGATGTGAGAAAGCTATTTAAGCTATGTCATGCTTCCTGATATTCATACCAGCTAAGCACAAGTTATACATACGTCTCTCATCCGAGCCGATGTGGCCGGGTGGTTTGAAAAGTCGTCTGATACGCAAAGATTTCAAGTTCAGACTCAACTTATCATATAAATATATTATAGATGTAAAAAGAGAAGGTGAAGGAAAACATCGAGAGGAAACCTGCATACGTCTGAGAAGAAATTCAAAGGCGTATGTATATTCGTGCTGGAGTGACGGCGATGGACTCGCCATCTGTCACGTTGGCACCTAATATACCTCGGGCGGAAAGTGGATGCGTGGGTATTACCTATACACCTCTGCCTACCCCTTCGGGGACCCTTGTGGGAAGGCGTGAGGATATAGTAGTATAGTATAGTAGTAAAAAGAGGATATTTTTATATCTCTGCCTACTTCTCCAGATACCCTCGTAGGAAGGCGTACCACTACATATTAAATGTAAAACCAAGCTAATGTAACATAAATAATAATTACAACATAATGTTATACGTATTATTATAACAAGTACGTAGTATTATATATATACGTATATGTTTGTGTTATGGTGACAACATTGTATTTCATAAAACTTTAGCACTGAATCCCGGGGGCATTTCAACAGAATCCAATATTAGATTCATTCACCCGTGTTCGGACAAACATTTATGATATCAAATGTATGAGATGTCGAGGTGTTGGTTACACAATGTCACATTTTTCGTTCGCTTAGGCCAGCGACCAGTGGCGCGCGAAACGCACGTTACGCCCCGTGCTCATTCGAACCACGACACCGCTCTCATACGAGGATCGAGTTACCCGCTTGTCATTCGTTTTTATGTATAATGTCTCATTAGTTTCAATTTACCTACTGATTATCTTAATATTTAGTGACAAAATACCAACCTTCAATTTACAATATATGTGATGACCGTGTCCTTAATAGATTTTCCGGTTTTGTGAGTAAAACGAATTCTCTAAACATTATTTTGAAATTTTAAAATAATTACGTATGATGTGCACGCGAATTTAAAGTTGAACGTAATGCTCGAGGACTCGCCATTTGGCACCATAATATATCTCTGACGAAAAGTGGGTGTGGGACCTCTTCCCTTCGGGGACCCTTGTGAAGGAAGGCGGGAAGGCATGAACTTAAGATGTGCATGTCTCCACTTGAACTTTCATATCGTATACGTTGCCCCCTGGAGAGCGGCGAAAGAGTAGCAAAGGGAAGATGCTGTACGCAATGGGCTCCCGTTCTAAGAGCTGCTTCTTGAAAACCCACTGAAAGATCGCGATAGCAATAGCTGCCTTAGCAACAAAATCGTAGAGCTGGTCCGTGTAGCATTTCCTAGTAGACTTCTATTTACTTTACGGCAGGTGAATAACGTTGTTTTTTTTTATACAAAGTAACCAGTTAATTTACGTCATCCAATGTCAAAATTGTTTAATACTTGGTATTTACTAAAATGTATATTGTTGTACTCACATGTTTTTTAGCTATTAGTCGTTAATAAGACTAACGATTAAATAGAAAAACTATATATACGACCTCAAATACAATGGTAATTACTTAAACTACAAAAAACGTTGTTACTAATTAGTCTCAGATTTAAATGTAATGTGAGACCGTTTTTTATTCCAATTATGACGAAATATTTGATATAATTTAAGATATTTTTATTTTGATCTTATTACCAACTAACTACAATCAAACCTAAACCGAGAAATTGCACTCATGCCATTTGTAAATAAATATCTTCATGTCTTCTCACAAGAGTACGCAGAGGTGTGACAGAACTCTCTTTTCGCTGGAGATAGATATATGTACCAAGAAGACAGATGACGAGCCCGTCGTTGTTTCTCTTAGGTGAGAGCACAACTACACATACATCTTTGAATGTGTCATACGTATGCAGATTACCTCTCTATGTTTTTTCTACACTAATGTTGTTACTAAGCACTGTCGTGTTATCACTGTCCTTAAGTATAATGTCAAGTCATTGATACAGTCGGGGTTTTCAACCTTGCAATCTTTGCGCTTTAACGCACTAGAACCATTCGGCCACCGCGGCTCAAATAAAGTATTTTAATTGGCTTAAATTTGACAGTGTTCAAATTACTCGTTTAAACCATTTGTATTGGTGTGTCAATACGATCAGTGTCAGCCGACCACAGTGTAGTCTCTTCTCGTTAAAATTTTTACTAGCTGCGACGTGAAGCCAATGATTTGAGAAGTCAGCTGGCTCCTTCAGAGCTGGTATTATAGCCTAATAAACACGCGATAAGCATGTGTATCGACTGCCGGCTGACCACAACTTAATAATACTTGCATTGGTATTTACATCCTTGTATGCAGTTGACTGAACAAATTGGCTCGAGTTCCAGAAAAAAAGAAATTATTACGATCGATTTCAATTTGAGCTACTTAAGCAATAAATACCATTATAAACTATAAGAAGAACAAAATATCAAGCAAACACATAAGGCTACTCATGTTATACATGCGAAAGTTCGTTAGGATGTCTGTTTCTCTTTTATGCAAAAACTACTCAAGAGAATTTGCAGACTTTTGGTACAGAGACAGATTAATACATAAAATATTCTAGAAAAAAACGCAGATGAAACCACGCGGCACAGATAGTTATAGCCTATATCCGTAGAAATGTGTTTATGTATGTGTCGCTACTGCGTATGTAATACAAATGCCATATGTCTGTGTGCGGCTGTGGTCGGCGCGGCTCGCTTGGTAAACGGACGTAATCTCGACTAAACACTGATCAACTGCCGTTTCACCCCAGTGCTGTGTGGTTCGTTGTGGAGTTCGATTTAGTGGAAAATATATTTCAATCTAGATGTCCTGACTTGATGTACACGATCGCAGCGCTACCTAATTTTCTACTGCATATCGGTATACTATATATAAAATTTAAGTATTCCATTCCAGTAGTATTTAGACTTGCAGATAAAAGATTCGAAATAAGTGGCTTCAGTAGCTTTAATAAAAACCCCGAATATTACTTAGGCTTTTCTTCAATATCTACAACTGCTTGAATGTCTGTATAGGACAGCGGCCTATAACAAATGTACTACTGTAGTAAATATGCATATATACAGAGAACTGGCGCTCTATACTCTAACCCGTTAGGGACTCGGCGTGATGATATGATGATGATGATATGATAGATCAGATTTTTCTTTTGTGCCAATTATTTTAAACTTTAAATGTTTTATTCTCATCGTATATGATACATCTAAACATTAATAAACAGAATCGAATATTAATGTAAACATTATGAGCGGTCGGCTAGACAGATTCGTTGACAATTCACAGTTAATTCTTCAGATTTTTAAGGGAAGAGGGGAGGAGCTTTTATTAAATATTTGCTACTGACCCGTGAAAATATCCCACATTTTTCAAACTAGAATCTTGTAATCGACTGCAAATAGACACATTTTATACGTAACGTGGAATACCTATATATATATAGCTTGCGAAAGTTGTGTGAGTTACATCAAAAAACTTTTTCCCCCTAAGGTCGTCAAGCATGCAACCTTGTCTGATGGTAAGCGATTACGTACATTTGCAACTACTGAACACTAGCTGCATACAAAATAAAAAAATATTGTATTGATTAATGCAGTGAAGCTACATTAACAGGGCAATTGTAAACGGATATGATCAAGTTAAACTATTGGTTAATGTATCAGTAACACGTAAGACGACTCCCAGCGGCTACTAAACACACACACACACACCACACACACACACATACATACATACATACCCAAATACAGTGAACATCAATGAAGCAAATACCGCCCCCAAAAATCTCTTAGATATATTCTTAAGAATCTCCGCTGGGGTAAGAAGCCCTCTTTTCGCCAGAGCTATATTTAGGTGCCACGTGACGTGGCAGATGGCGAGTCCGTTGCCGTTTCATAAACTTACTTCCTTGTATTTCTTCCTAAACATAAAGCAGGTTTCCTCACAATGTTTTCCTTCAAAGTTCTCGAACTACTCGGCCACCATCGGCGCTGAATATTTCACGGAATATTAACTACACAGGAATTAAACCAACGCAAGTGTTAATGAGAAGTTAATGCCACAATTAGTTAAAAGAAATCACACTCGAGTGATATTGTTCTTCGCGTGTGTGTGTGCTACGGGCTATGCGCCCGCGCAATTTCGCAGTGTTTTGTATCGTCGTGTGACCGCAGACTCCGTTCAGCTGATACCGAGCTCCGGTTACTCCCAGTGAAATCGTTTCGTAAAGGCCCTATTGGCTTCTGCGTTGGCACTTTGTTGGGTTCCGTATAAAGGTTCTAAGAACTTAGAACCAAAGCGTACCTTATAAATGCATTAATCACTGCTACTTTATAATAATAACAAAACCTTGCATTATCTTATCACTTTGCTACTATTGTTTTTGAAGGTTTTTTAGGAACTCGAACTGGACAGAGTAGGTAAATAATATCGGCTCTTCCTCAAATATATATTTTTGGGTGACGACACGACAGAGGCAAGCAAGCCTGATGCCGCCGCTATCACAATGCTTTTCTATCACCTGAAGTCTGATATATCACTGTACTTTATTATGAAGAAACTCTTGGGTACAGACAGGGTTTGAACCTGCAATGCTGATTGTGGAGTTTACTACTAAATTATAGCAACAATGAAACTACAACGTCAACTTTTTTACATTTAAGCGACCCTTCATGAATTTGCCACCGGCCTCAGGTGGTAATATTACGCCACTCCAATATTGCTCAAGTATAACAAAGAGCTTACCAGGTCTATGTATATCTTAAGTGCTTCATGCTTTGCCTTAAAATGCAATCAAAATGGCTCGGAGTTGTAATTACAATTGCGACCGTTGGCAATATTGTTAGTTTTTCCGCGTCTATTTAGCTCTATTTACTGTGAGAGCATCGCAGTTAATGCGCTTATGAATAATAACGACGTGTGTCGCTCGCGAACCATTAATAGCGTGTTTTTGCTATCTACACTATGATTATTTCTTGTAAAACGGATATTTCTTACCATATTTCAGTGCTTTACAAAGCGACTCCCGACTTAGTGTTCTTTTTTAATAGGAAAGAATCTCGATAGGTTTCCGCATCATTAGCTGCCTCGCAGACACGGATATACCGGTAAATAATACAATTGCCATTTTATTATTCATTGCGTATAGTAACACTAAATTTACTTACTTGGAGAAAGGTTTATGGACCAGAAATGCAGTGCGGAAGTGTGTGGAAGAAGAGGAAGACCACGATCCAACTACTTAGTAAGTCGATCGCACTCAAGGATAAGAAGGTCTTAGGTACGATGTATGAAGCCACTGATGAATGTAGGTGAAGCGGAGGTCTACATATCTGTCTACCATTAGGACACGGCGTGATCAATATACATGTATATGTATACTTACTCTATATTATAATACTAATAATATCCTCACGCCTTCCCATCCGGGTCCCCGAAGGGTTAGAGGTGTATAGGTAGTACCCACACCTTCACTTTCCGCTATATTTGAGGTGCCAACGTGACATACGAGTTTTAAATGACTTCTCATACGTATGCAGGAAAACATCGAGAGGAAATGTTTTCCTTCACCGTAAAGCTTATGGTGTGACTAATTACCTACTGTAGTTACGTTAAGATAAACACATAGGTACAGTCGGGGTTCGAACTTACTATCTCGAACCACTCGGCCACCACGGCTCTTACTTTATATTAGCTATACCTACCTATTACGAGTAAAGCAAGAACACATAGAAATTGCCTCTGTTACATGCTAGTTACATAATGCAGTAAATCGAGGAACTCACTTTTAATCCGATACACGCCGTCTGGTGCTGATATGTGTAATTGAATACATACTGTATGTTACATAGGTATGTTATGAACAATATGTTGTAGTTGTTTTTACGCAGCAAAGTCGGCAAATGAGCGCACAGGCCGCCTTAAAGTAAGTGGTTACCGCAGGCCACAGGCGTTTGCTATAGGTACCACACCAGTGATATATTTCGCTTCGATTTACTAGGAACTAGTGCTGCCTAAATTTAACGACTATATACACTTATATTTTTAATAAAAAGGTTGTTTTTCTTGTAAATTCTAGTTGTTAAGCCGGATGGACGAAAAGTTAATTATTACTCCCTGAGAAGTGTTTTCTCTCTGACCAAGTTTATGCAAAATTTTACGAGTAGTAGTTGGATAGGTAAAACGTGAATGCATAAGGCATAATCCCCAGCCTATCGCAGCAACGCTCTAAACCAAGGCCCCAAGGATGTGCCCTTAGCACTAAAGTGCCTGGCTTGAGTTTCCAACTGTACCATGACAACCCTTTCTATTATGTCACGCTGTTTCATAACATAAACTTACTTAATACCGAAATATTTATTGAGGTATAACTATAACTAAACTAAAAAATAATAATAATATAATAACCAAAAAATATTCTTAAAAGCAGTCCCTTTAGGCAGGGTTCCGAAGATACTGGCAGCGTTCCCCCTTTGAATAGCTAGGCTAATTCTTTGTCCGAGGTAGCTGCCAGCTCTTCGGTCTCCTGTGATACCGAAATACATTGTATTATTATTGCATTAAGCATAACTTCACATGACAAAGAAACAGTATAAGAAATGAAGCACACAAATAAAATAGCCGAACACTTAATCCAATTCACATATTAATTGTTGCACATACAGTACTAAAGAGCTGCCGCAAACAATTATAATTGATAACGTTTTCTCATTCACTCAATTATATTAAATGGAGTGAATGTCGGCAGTTTCCCGGTTTGAAACAATACGATTATCAGACGGCTACATCTCGCGAGCAATGACACCGCGCTTCGCTACTGTGACCATAATTTTGTTACTTTGAGGAAGTTCATAGCTCAGCTTATTTGCATAACAAAATGAGTAAAATGCCCATGAATACATAAAGTGACAGGACGAACCCCGTAAGACTAACCTTTGAGTAAGCTACAGGCTAGTAAAATTATACGCAATTTACGACTGGAACTTTCCCAAGCATGCACATACCAAGTTTTATGACAGCAATAATTCTTCAACCAGTAATCCTCAATTATAATATAATACGGAGCGATTGATAATTATAATGCAATAAAACCTATTTATTGGTTTATATCTAAGCACTAGCTTGAATATTAAACGTTTTCTCCCTTTAGTTCCAATCGTTAAACATTATAATTATTATCAACACTAAATTAATCTTTTTATCGTCCTGTGCCCACAAAAATGTTTTTATTATAATTTGCAGTTTTATTATTATTTTAGTTCGTCATTAAAACTACTGACCATAGCATGAAGCTGAAGTATGCATTTTTGATTAATATTTTTTTAATAACTTCACAGCATAAAATCATTTTCAGAGGAGCTTCTCTCCACGAAAGCTAGTAGTGGTCTTAAGTCCACTCTGAGGTAAGAGCCCACTCTGGGGATAAGGGCATGAAGAGAGCAGCAGGCTACCCGAGTGATACATCAGATGCAAACGCCCATAGGCGGCGGTAACTGCTATACATCAAGAAGGCCACATGCCTGCTTGCCATCTTATTAGTAGTTATATGAGATATTTTTAATGTAGGTAATCTTTATATATAATCTTTACATTTCTTCTGTGCGCGTGCTTGTCACTGAACAGAGCCAAAACGGCTGGACCAATTTTAATGAAATTTTCTGTGCCCTCAGGTGGATTTGAGAATGCTTTAGATTGACAATTAGACCCAATAGGTGGCGCTGATATTTATTTTTTCACACGGGCCAAGGTGGGCGGGATAGCCAGTATCATATGAAACAATACGTTCAATAAATGTTGCCTCTTTGTGTTGGATAAATTGAACATTCCTAGCTTTGCAAAAAAGATGTGTCACATTAGGCTTTTAGCCGAGTTCCCACGCTGCTCTTACTGTTAACCTAACAGCCTGTAAGCGGTGCACCTATAATACTTAAAAATTAAAAGTTATTGTTATATGAAACGTGTGAGAATGTTTAATTAAATAAGTGGAATAAACGGAACCAGCTTATTATGTCCAATGAAAGTGACGACATCTACGTAAACATCGTGGAGACTACGGCAACTAATGAGTTTACAGATCATTATTCAAGTTAGGCAATAAATGCATTAAAATGCCGCCCGAAAATGTAACGCAAGTGTTCATAAATTGCTGTTATTTTGCAATGCCCAAGAAAAATGGATAGAAAACCGTTGCTTTAAGGATGCACAAACAAAAATTAGTTCCAAATTATCAAAGCATAGCTAAGACGGGATGAATCTGGTGCAAGCTAGTAGCCGCAGCACGCCCTCGGCTCCGCCATGTGCCTTCTCAGCGCTCATTAATGAGTTGGGCTCGGGCAAAAAATATGTTCGTCTACACAATACGGCGGCGCATGACTCGCCGCTCTGCGATCAATTATTAATAAAAAAGCGGCCGCTTCATTGAAAGGGCGATTAGCTCAATATTTATATGGAATATTCGGTATCAACGGCGCTTTGTGCTCATAATTCGGTGGGTCGTGACGCGGCGCGTTTGACTCTCCGCCGACCAACGCATAGACCAACTGCTACGCAGCAGGCATCCTTGCACTGCTTATGTGATAGCCGTATTACTCAAACTACTCGTGGAAATTGTAAACACGGTTCTGAATTAAGAATAATGAAAATAATTAACTCGATTAAAGGGCGTTTATGGAAGTCACCAGAAACTACAATCAATTCGGATCATATCCTTGTGAAATATTTATGTGAATTATTTGAAAATGTGTCTATACAATTTGAGGACTACACAGCTTATATCTTATTTGCAATTTGATTGAATTTGCAAATGTAGGTGGAGACTCACAGAGGCTTTTCATATGTAGGCAAGTTGCAGCCCATAGTATGTAGCATTATTAGAGTAGGGCCACCAACTTGGGCGCAGCTCATTGTGCTCCCGAATTGACTGACTCTTTGAAAAGAATTCTTCGCCGTGAAAGCAGCTACTATATCAGCATAAATTTATTTAATCTGATACGTTTCCATGCACATCAATCATAGAGCTCACGCACATACTAAATTGAACCGAATTATGAAGGAAATATATTACGTATGTACCTATTGAACCACGCGCCGATACATTGATTCAATTATGAATGGGGTCTATTTTCGGCTTCTAAGGAAACTAGAAACGTAGTAAATCAATTTCAAAGGATATTAACTTTCATTCATAAAGCAGCACAAAATATAAATAACCTCTTGATTATTTGCATAATGCCAAATACTTTTCGTAGCACGTCGTAGCACTTACCACGTACGCATACCTAGAGTACCAAAACAAAGCTATCTTTGTGTTGGACTAATCGGAAAAACTCATTTGGCATTACGTGTCCATTTAGGAAGTAATGGTTCGCGGAACGATTTTTCAGTAGAACTGATGCTAATGAAAAGGCATTTTCACGAGGTTTGGCGCCGGGCGGCATGCAAATGTGCCGGCTAATGACGCGAAGCTGCGCGTCGCTTCATGGTCCTGCCCTGATATAGATAGTGTTATCCACGAAGATGCGCCCCATAATTCTGTCTTATAGTTTATAGTGTGCAACCTTCCACTAATGTTTGAGTATTGTCGGTACACACTGATTACCTGAGTACACACTACAATTAATAGACTCGGGTCAAACTCCCCGCATCCCGCGACCCCCTCGGCCAGAAATTGGTGTGGCGCTATCTATTTTTGTTAATATACAACAATTTGATAATCATATCTATGTATGTATAAATATACATATAGCTTTTGAAATAAAACGAGGAATTGCATTCAATTAGGTATTATTTCTTCGTAGGTATTTTATTTTATTTATTAAGGTACACCAAGGTATATAAAACTTTTATACAAATTTAAATAAAAACATTACCAGACTAGATATATTAAGTTCTGAAGAATTCATGGATCATTAAAAATAAATAAAGGTCGCAGAACGTTGAGATTATGTTAATGAAGTAATAATGATCACGAATGATTTCTTTAGTCATCGCGCGGATCATCAAAAACAATTTCCAGAGAGGAAAGCCCTTCAACCTTGAAAGGGACGCGAACGCGGCATGAAAGCGCCTCACAATACTCTTTTAATTTGTCATTATGAAGCAATAAAAACATTGTAAATGAGAGCGACAAAAAACTCGTTCAGAGTCTGACAAAAACCGCGGGCTGGGGCGAAATTCGCAAATCATTCCGCCATAATGACGGGCGCTTGAAAAAATTTAAATATCAAAAGGCCGGACGGGGCACGGTAATGGTTTAAAATCATTTTTCATTCGAAGAGTCACTCGTGAGTCAGAAATATGAAAACGGTAGCCATCGGCCGCGCTTCCATTAACTCGACTCGACGCGCGATTAGAATTTTGGACGGAGTCCATCTTTCATCCGCTGCCTCCTCGCAAATAACGTCAGAAAAACATTGATCAATTAAGAATACCCAATGAAAGTACGCATTCGTTCGTGTTATTTTATTTACAATTAATTTAAGTTACATTATGTATATTATGTGTTCTTTTTCCTCTTGGAGCCGTGTTCTATCGGCGGCAGTCCGCTGTCGAACTCGCTCGCCGTGTGCATGGAGCTTTGCTTGTTCACCACTCTGCCACTGAACCCTATTTTAACCTTCGGGAACCTGGATACGATAAAACATCCCATTAACATAAGTTTTTAGGTACCCGTCCCAAATTGGGCCGATTGGGGCATGATATTTAGGTATGTAAATATTTGACTATAACTATCTTCGCTGCTAAACTAATAATCGTTTCGGATGTTCATGTACGAGCAGGTAATTTATGAATAACAAGTATTCCAATGTCAGTGAAATAAGAAATACAATTATAACATTGTAAACTTTAAAAAGAATATATACCTACTAAAATTCGAATCTTCCCCCGAAAGTGCTGCTCCTTAGACTGCGACCCACTACTATTACACGACCCACCTATTACAATCACGCCTAATGCCTTCTCATAAGGATCCCCATAGAGATGTATAGGTAGTTCCCACACACCTAATAACAATAACTATCGATATAATACGTTAGGTCTTTCACCGTATCATATGGCCAGCTATTGTCACCTATCTCGGCATCTATACCAACAGGGTCAACTTAATTCAACTAACCCGGGACGCTTCTTCTCCTCATCCTCATGTACAGTGAGTCTGTTGAGCGGAGTCTGTTTCTTCAAGTTAGGGTCGGCTTTCGCCCTCCTGGCAAGGGCTGCGGGCGTGTCTCTGAGGGCGAACGCTTTAGCCGCATGTCCCAAGTGAAGTTGCTTCGCGTCCAGCCATTGGCGCACCTCGCGAGGGTAGCCCGCGTAAAAACGGACCCATGATGTATACGCTATATTAATATTTATGTATTATTTTGCAGTAACTTGTTAAGTATTTCTATGCAATATGTTCAAAACGTTTCAGATGCAATCAAAGAAGTATGGGAATTCGTATTTGTAAGACAAAATGAATGGCTGCATATTCATGTCATCCCGCAAGGGACGTCCAATAATTCTTATTATATAATATATACGCCTTCCCAGTTCCCACAAGGGTCCCCGAAGCGGTAAGCAGATGTAGTAGCCGTAGGTAGTACCCACTTACCCTCTTTTCAGCGGAGTTATATTTTAGGTGCCAACGTGACAGATGGCGTGTCCATCGCCATTACTTAAACACGACCGTTCCGTTGCTTATTAGTTATTACTATTAAATAATGATAATAAAAATATAATAATAAACAGTTCTTGCTATAGCAAGGTAATATATAACCTCTACTGGCCCTGGCCAGCCAGTCCCTGGACGTTTGTGCGGTGTGCTCGAGGCGTGACTGCACGGCCACCGCCGCCCGCGCCGCGCTCGCCGCGCTCGGCACCACACTGCGCAGCGCTTCGAGAGCTTTCGACTCATCCGTTTGCCGCAGCCTAATTAATATATAACATATACCTCATCACGCCAAGTCCCTGACGAGATCGGCAGAGAGTGTAAAGCTGATGCTTTGCAGTGATGTGCTCTCTAGATTTGCAGATCACTTCCACTTCTTCCACATTCATCAGTCTCTCCATAAATGCTCGCCTGTTTCGAGTTCTCTTGACATTCCCATCATTTAGTGTCCGATCGATTTTATGTAGATAGTTGGAACGAGGTCTTACTCTGCCTCTTCTTCCACGCAAATTCGCATTAGGTATATCTGTTTCGTCGATCGTTCGTCACTCATCCTTTCTTATATGTCCATTCCAAAATGACATTATTCTAATTTATAAACCGCATATTACCTTATACTTAATATACGTAGCTATACATCACACTCTTAATGTTTAATCGTAGGCTAACCCACTCACATGAAACCAGTACAAGTGCCAGTAATTTTATCCAATAAAATCTTGAGTGACTTATTTAGTATAACACATTAGGCCCTCATTATGAGCTGATGCCCCATTGGCAGTGATAACTGCTCACCATCAAGCGCTGCTTGATTTTCATTTCAATGATATGAAAAAAAGTCTTAGTTTTAATATTTTTAGAATTGATTGAATTTAAATTAAAGCGGTAGTTCGTTGTAAAATTCACATCCGATGAATAATATTAAAGCGCGTGGTCCAATGAAAATCCTTCATGATCTATTAAGTACATATCATTCCACACTAACTGTAATGTCTTTAGAATTAGAAACTAGCAAAATCGTTTTTTATATTAAGATTTAACAAGAAAATTACTGCCTAGGCTATTACGAGTCCATCAAGAAACTAAGCAATCGCAGCGTTTTAAGTCACTATAACCAAAATGCTATTAGAAACTTTAAAAAAAGAATGTTACAAAATATAATACAGGTAGGTAATCAGTTTGATCTGAGACTATTCGCCTAATGCAATATCCGGTCACCAGCGCTCTGGTTAATCTAAGTGGTCTTGCGCCATTGGCAAGGAAGGCTAAGCTAAGATATACCCACTAGCGGACTAGCCACGTAGCATGAGTACCTGTAGCATAAGAGCTACGGGTCCCGGTGATTTGGGCACTTACGCTTCTGACCGTAAAAACAATACATATATTATAACAAATTTTTTTGGTTTTTTTTAACACGATTTTGATAACTCAAAGCAATGCAAGGGCCCTTGATAGAAGACTGAGTTACCTGATTCGCTTTTGTTCTAGGTGTCTGACGAACTCTGCTTCACTTGGGAGTAGGAACATCACCGCCGCGCCCACTTGTGTCGCCCGCCCTGTGCGACCTACCCTGGTAACAGGAACATAACATTTTACCATATGTTTTAGATGAACTATGGATGAATTGATAATTTGACAGTCCCAAATTTTCCATAGTCTATCCTTGGATGCCAATTACCCTTTTTTGGCTTTGTTTACATATGTGTTAAATGTATTAATAATTTGTTAAAATAATAAATGTACAGGACAGGTTTCCTGGGTCGTGCATGTTTTCTCTCGATGTTTTCCTTCACCGTGATTCAATATTACAATTTTCGCGTTGCAGTCGACTACTCGAACCAATCAGCCACCACGGCTCTTTTTAAGATGTACAATGCATGCAATGTACGAAGCGCCTTTAGAGCCTTGTTATAGAGTCGCTTCTGCATTGCAACAGATTGATCCGCGAAAAATTGGTTTGGAATATCTACAAAAAAATTACTGAGCATTGTTATACGTCATCATAGCTTACACGTTCCTATCTGCCATTACGTGACAATGAGACTAATTGGCCAAATAGTAAACGTCAACAAAACAATTTACTTACCTACCCGCTATCATAATCACTTAATTAAGTACAAAGATGGTAATCTTGTTTCCGCGAAACTTTAAGCGACAGAGTTTAACAAAAGAAGTCTCATACGTAAGTAATGGTTATTATATTTAAAAGCTAGTAGGTACTTCACAATGAAACGAATAAATGACTGAGCACCTCGTGTATCCATTGTAATTAGGGGTTTATTCAGGTTAGCTACTGAAGTATCTACTTTATAGAGGTCGCGTGGAATTCAATTAGTAATGTCTTCTCTTATGAATCATTACATTACCCCCGTGGGGTTTCCCCCGCGTTGAAATCAATTATACATATGTATAACTACAGTGTCATGATGTCATATAGCCTATTGTTCCTTAATCAACGGGCTATCTATTGCTAAAATAGTGTTTCTAAACATACTTCAGGAAAAAAGAGGATACATTACTAAAGACCTTTGCAGACTCCTTCAGAGACCCATATTGGAAGGCGTCAAGTTATATATGTATCTACAATATACTTCATACATCTCTTTTGGCCTCGTACTGTAGTAATGGAATAAATACATACCTGTGTACATAATCTGTGGCGGATGCAGGCGCGCAGTACTGCAGTACCAGGTCGACGCGTGGGACGTCTATCCCTCTGGCAGCCACATCCTATGAAAATACATGGTATGTTGGTCTGTTGATGGGGTTTCCCATTGAAGTATAAAAAAACATAGGTACAACATTTTGTCCCTTATTATTAAATTATTTTCAAAGTACTTCTCTCCTCTCTATTAACTATCACTAAGTAAGAACTATGAGAATTGATTATTATGGGTTATTATTAGCGAAATTAGCAATTTAACAAATATATACTCGATAGATAAGCTAACCGGGTTGACAAACTGACATTAAGTTACAGCCGCAATGAAATTATTTCACAAATTTCATTGTGACTCTAACTTTCACCAATAATAACCGAAAACCAATAAATACTCTAAGTCGTAATAAGCATGTGTTACGTCCCTACGCCGTCTACTGCCAATCGTCATGCAATTTTCACTCGAACGTATAACATATTAATTACTTCTTAGATATTAATAACTAGCTGTCCCGCCCAGCTTCGCTCGGGCGAAAAAGTTAAATTGCCCGTAACACGATCGCAGCGCCACCTATTGGGTCCAATTGTAAATCTAAACCATTCTCGAATCTAGCTTAAGACACACAGAAACACACAGAAAGCTTCGCCCGGGTAAAAAGGTAAAATTCTTGAAACTCGATCGCAGCGCCACCTATCGGGTCCAATTTAATATAGCCTATGTTACTCGGGGATAATGTAGCTTTCCAAAGGTGAAAGAATTTTTGAAATCGGTCCAGTAGTTTCGGAGCCTATTCATTACAAACAAACAAACAAACAAACAAATCTTTCCTCTTTATAATATTAGTATAGACTACATTACTAGTAGAATGAAAGAGAACATTGGTATATTAGAAAATGTTTCACGTTTAGGTTTAGGTGTACGAGCAGAAGCTTTTGCGGTCGAGTACATAGCGAGACGAGAAGTGTTAGCGGCTTCCTCTGCGAGGACGATAGGTATAGCTTCAATCCTACAAACAACACCCTTCACTCAAGGCAATACAGGTTGTAACTGAACAGTAACATCTTTGACACTCTGTTATACTAATTCTTCATACATTATTGATTACGCTAATCATGGAACATAAACACGTAAACATACAACTAATACACACTTAATAACAATTTATCCGCATTATTATTTATTGTGAGCCGTGGTGGCCGAGTGGTTCGAGCGAGAGAGAGTTTCGAGAGAGAGTTGCCTGCGACGCAAAGGTCGCAAGTTCGAATCCCGACTGTACCAATGAGTTATTCTGAACTTAAGTACAGTGATTAGTCACACCACGAGCTTTACGGTGAAGGAAAACATCGAGAGGAAACCTGCATACGTCTGAGAAGAAATTCAAAGGCGTATGTATAGTCGTGCTTGAGTAACGGCGATGGACTCGCCATCTGTCACGTTGGCACCTAATATACCTCTGGCGGAAAGTGGGTGTATGGGTATTACCTATACACCTCTGCCTACCCCTTCGGGGACCCTTGTGGGAAGGCGTGAGGATATATTATATTATTTTTTTATTATTTATTGCTAAAAAAAGCGATTATTGGTGGTGATTGGTCGTAATCCGTGTACCAAGTCGTTGAGAGTTCATAAACGAATACTATAAACCTATGTCGTTTAAACACGGAGTGAAGACAAACCATAGGAACATATAATTAATGTTTTTGATTTCGATCTCCAACTTGCGTTCTTTTAATGCGAACGCAAGTTACATGCATCAATCACTTCTTATTCACATGTTGCAATTAGGTTCAAATTGCTTTTCACGCATTACGAAATATAATTTATACAATAAAATTACGTCAATTTATAGTTTTTCTCGGTGTTGTCCGTGACTGACACGCTGCGCGGCGGCGGCGATAGATGTAATAAATACAGATAATGGTATTTAATCGAGGCATTGTCGGGAGGCTGTGCGCCGCGCCGACACAGGGCGGCTGGACTGCGGCTAATAGTCCGACTGGCAACAAAGCGCGGTCGACACACAAAGGTAAGCAAGCGGAGGCCGCGGTGGCAGCGTCACTACCAGCATTTTAATAATGTAATGATTAAACTATTGCTTGGATTCCCTCATGTATAAACTCACCTTCATTAATGATCGTGTTCCTTTTAATACATACATACATACCTACATATAATCACGTCTCTTTCCCGTAGGGGTAGGCAGAGACCACGTCTTTCCACTTGCTACGATCCTTACATACTTCTTTCGCTTCGTCCACTTTCATTATTCTCTTCATACATGCTCTTCGGTTTAGGGTACTCTTGACCTGGCCTTTTTTCAAGACGTCCCTAATTTGGTCTAGAAACGTCCGACCATCGAAAAATAACTGCAAGTATTAACTAACATGTATTACAAAAGTTTATGCTCATTCCACTTTAGAACATTACATTTCAGAAGAAAATAAAGTAAAATTCTAAATTCAAGAGTCAGTTCTCTTCTGGCATTTTGTTCGCCTGGAAAGGTGGTGCCTTGCTTTGAATGCTTTCGGATCGGATTCGATCCGGACCGGGTAGAAAAATTGGTGTGAAAATATAATAACTTCAGGGTAAATTTTATATTATCATAGTACGCTACTGATACCTATAGTATCTTTATAACCTATATAATTTTCAGTTTTCTTCTGTAACGGACAGATACCAAAAGTATTAATACATACAAATACTTTTAGTACCTAAATTAAGTACGTATATAAAATAGTCGAAAAAATATTTTAATTTATTTACAAACTTTTACACAATTGGATATTCTTTGAATATATTAGTACTAAATCCAACGAAGAAGATTTTTTTAGTAACGTTAACGTTTTTTAGTAACGAGTAACGTTGTTAATATACAAATGTAAAAAGTAATAACTTACGGTACAGATCATAACTCCGTTCCTGGCGGCACGGAACTGTTTGAACACCTCCATGCGGCGCTCGTGCGGCATTGAGCCGTGCAAGCTGAACATTTCCAGTTCCATGGGCAACAGGCCTCCTTCTGAAGGCTCTTGGTAATCCACTTGGAACTCCGATTCGGAATCCGAAGATGCTTCGTCCTTTGAAATGGATGCCTTTATAGATTGAACGATTCTTACCGCAATTAATCCCAAAAACTGAACTTATTGTGTACAATTAAATAGGACCAAACCTTTATTCTCTATCAATGTTCTAAAAGTACTTAATTTTGTCGCACTCACTTTTCTAAATAATTTTTTTTATCCTTCGAACAATTTTAAATCGGATAAGTATCAATCATATTCAGTTTTCAAATAAAATAGGTGCAGCAGTGCAGTTTATGTATACATATACATATAAATGTATGAATAATATGCATCTTCGCGACTTCCCAAAAGGGTTCCTGAAGAGGAAGGCAGGGGTTTTCGATCACACATAACAATTTAATGTTTAAGCAATCTTACCTCATTTTCACCGCCCCCAGTAGATTTTCTCTTCTTTGCCTTTGAATTCGTAGTCTTCTCCCGGTTTTTCTTATTATTCTTCATTTCTTTTCCCGTCAACACAGTTTCTATCAACTCTGAATGGTAATCCACCATCTCTAAGGTTGCCATGAAAACTATCATTTTCCCCCCTTTCTTGTTCAACACGCAATGTTCCACAATTAGGGAACAAAGTGTCACCAATCTTAATTTCATTGGAACGATTAGGAATGTTTGATTTACCGAAGCGGGTAAAACTAATTCATCTTCAACTATCGCTGTTTTGAGGGCATCAACAAACGAATTTCCAACTTTAGTGGATTCAACGTCTGCATCATCCTCGACCACAGCCTTTTTTGCGTCCAATTGTGATTGAACTTTAAAGTATTCATAGTCAGAATCGCTGTCACTATCATCGGCTTTATTATCAGATTCAACTTTAACATTATTTGTTTTAGTGGTTGTATCTTTACTTTTAAATAAATCTGGATGATTCAGACCAGAAAATGACTTTAATCCTGAAATTTATTATCACATAAGTTTCAAGAGCAAGAAAGGATCGAAAGCTTGACGTGGCAATTGGCTAGACGGCATGATGGGACAAAAGCAGTTAAATAATACTGGCCTAGAAGAGCAAAATAAACGCAGGATAGACTACGAACCTGATGATCCACAGAACCGGAAAGCATGGCGTGTTGGAAAGGAGGCCTATGCCCATCAGCGGGTTCACAAGAGGTGATAACATTGATTGAATTCTTGTAGCATGCTACAATACACTTACCCCTTTTCATTTCAACATTTTCATTTGCGCTTGTAGAACTAGTATTAATCTTTTCTTCTTTTACATTTTCTTCCACTGGTTCTACTACTTCTTTAGATTTAATAATCTGATCAATCTTTTGTGGTTTCAGTGAGTCCGAAACAAGAGCTCTACCTTCCGAAGTGTCAACAAAAACCGGATCTATCATTGTAATGCCTGCCAAGTTTTCAACTGCCTAAGAAAATATAAAGGAATATAAATATAAAGTATAAAGTAAGATCCTTTTTCATACGCACGGCAAACATATATATGCCCTCTCCCACTAGGTAGGCAGAGCATCATCTTTTCATGCATTCTCGCCAGCTTAGAATACTCTTGACATTCCTATCTTTGCGAGAACAATTACCTCAGTAGTTAGAATGTGATGTTCCTCTGCCTCCCCTTCCACACACTTACGCATTGCATCTAAGTTTCGTCAAACTTTCCTCACTCAAACCTCATATATACCTGTAGTTAGTACATTACCTTGGTTAATGTGGCTGACAGTAATATAGTCTGTCTCTCTGTAGACAGGAATACTTCAGTCAGGTGATGTTTGATTTCAGTTTTCTCATTGTCATCTTCTGGTACTTCGGCGTGTTCAGTCTCATCGTCACTGGGTATTTTCTTCTTTATGGTTTGTTTAATGAGAGCTAGGGGATCATATGTAGCTGCCTTTTTGTGATCTTCAATGGCTTTCACTATAGCAGCAACATCCTTTTCATACCCCATGTCAAGTAAGCGGTCAGCTTCATCCAAAACCAAACAACTACACCAAACACGTCCATACATTATCAGCATATAGATAAAAAAAACATTTATATTCAATTTACATTGTAGATGCAAGAGATCAGATGCTGAGACAGCCTCATATAATTACCAAAAGTCTAGAATTAAAAGTTACTTGAAGAAACGGATATAAAGATAACTGAGCACAAAGAAAATTTAATTCTGTCCAAATATATAGCCTCATATCAAGGATCTTAATGTAGTAGCATAATTTCATTAGGGCTGAGAAGTTTAAAGGACAGAAATGAAATTATAACAAAATGTGTAAAGGGGTGAAGTGGCTTTACCACTTTACACATTTTTAAAGCCAAATTTAAAATTATATTAAAAAGAATAGTACTCACTTAGTCTTGGCAAAGTTCAATGACTTAGTATGCCTCAAATGATCATTAATTCGTCCTGGAGTGCCAACTAATACACTCAACCCCTTCCTAAGTCTTGCCTTTTCAGCCTTACGCTTCTGCCCTCCACTTAATAACCCAGGAACAATCCAATGGAATGGCTAAAATATATTTGGTTTGGTATAATATGCAATCAAAGATGGGAATGTGAAGAGTAGTCAATGCTGACAAACAGCTCTAACTACCCTATTAAGGGTGTGATGACATGTATGTATGTAGAAAAGTCACAATTAATGTCACAAATATATAAATGTTTTTTCAAACATGATATTAATCTGTCTGTCTTCAAATCTTAAGAGCCGTGGTGGCCGAGTGGTTCGAGCAGTTGCCTGCGACACAAAGATCGCAAGTTTGAATCCCGACTGTACCAATGAGTTTTTCTAATGTTAAGTACAGTGATTAGTCACAACACGAGCTTTACGGTGAAGGAAAACATCGAGAGGAAACCTACATACGTCTGAGAAGAAATTCAAAGGCGTATGTATAGTTGTGCTTGAGTAACGGCGATGGACTCGCCATCTATCACGTTGGCACCTAATATACCTCTGGCAGAAAGTGGGTGTGTGGGTATTACCTATACACCTCTGCCTACCCCTCCGGGGACCCTTATGGAAGGCGTGAGGATATATTACAAATCTTTATTTTATTTTTGTTTGTTTTAACATTGAATAAATCTCATAACAGGAATAGGTATAGGTGTATATATATTTATTTATTTATTTATTTACTAAAAAACTTCCTGCAATAACAATTGCACAGGCGGACTTAATGCCGCGGGCATTCTCTACCAGTCAACCTTTAATACCTAATTTAGTAATAAGTTAACCAGTAATAAGTTAAAGTCATAAATGATTATATATATATATACTATATATACTAATATTATGAATGTGAAAGTTTGTGAGTATGGATGTATGGTACTCAATCATGCCAGAATGGTCGACCATTTTTTTTCCATTTCATTTTGACCATTTCATTCAATTCCGTTCGAATGGAATTGAATGAAATGGCACAGAGATATATTATTAGCTGAATTGAAACATAGTATTTGTATTATTTACAAAATCAATTAATTCAATAATGTTTTTTTACAATACCACAGAGTAGATAATAGTATCTTTATAATTTGATAGTATTCATAGTGCAGACCTGTCTGGGTACAATGAGTTTAAATATAATATTAAAACTTTTAACTACCTCTTACCTTAACCAATTTCACAAACAATTCATATGTCTGTACTGCAAGTTCTCTTGTAGGGACAACCACAATTGTTCTGATACCATCATGTCTGTTGACCTTTGGCCGTATAGCTTGCAGCCCCTCTATAATTGGTAGTGCATATGCCAAGGTCTTTCCTGAGCCTGTTTGTGATCTTGAAAACATATACCATTTTAGCAAATGATAAAATATACTTTATGTTTTTAATCAGGAAAAGCTCTTTTCAATAATCATATAATATGTTTAAATTATTAAACCAAAAGAATTAAGTTTTAACTAATTTTACCTGATTAGAACATCTCGCCCTTGCAATATAACAGGTACAGCATTTTGTTGCACAGTCATCATGTCTTTCAATCCCATTTGCTGCAGTAAGTTGGCAATACTGTGGGGATGTATGTCTAGGTCTGAGAAATTCTTTCCAGTAAACACTTTTTCAAATATCGGTTTTACAGCTCTCTGGCCGATGCGAGGCACATCTGGATTGTTTTTAAATAAAGAAGAAATCCACCCGCCCGGCCTGGGCTTTTGCTTCACTTGTATATCATCACTTAAATTCTGATAGTTTTGGTCTTTAAACTTCCCTTTATTTTCAGCGAGATCTCTTAGACTCGTCTCTAAGTTTGGTTTATCAGTGGTTTTCTTAGACAACTTTGGCACTTTCTTCTGAGGCTCAACATCATTGGTTTTAAGTGACGCGGTTCTCTGGCCTATGTTCTGAGGTCTTTTTCTTGCTATAATTGTCCCCGTAAACGTAGGTTTTGATGCAAATTTGTAGCCTGCAGCATTATTCTTAGGTTGCACGCCAGCTTTTTTGTTGCTCTACAAAATTAAAGAATGATATGAATAACAATGGTAACAAGACGTTATTGAGTTTGGCTTACTTACTTTTTGGTTAACCGTAATATTCAACTGTAAATCGTCCATTTTCAATACAACACAAAGTAATGTTTTGATTTGTAGGTTAAGTCCTATCCTATACTTCAAGCACACGTTTGTTTTCATTTCAAATACTGTCATTGAGTATTATGACATTAGTAATATTCAACTTTGACATTTTGAAATTCGTTCAAAAACTAGTTCGAAGATATATTCATCTACTTATCTTATACCTCAGCTAATACTCAATGGAATATTTAAAATAACTTCAAGCTTACATTATAAATAATTTAATATTAAACTAGAAATATAGGTGGCTGGCCATTAAGCAACTTTTTGATATGGATGCTGTGTCCGTTTACTGTTGAGTTGACGAACATCTTTACGAGCTACTACTTAAACAAAGATCTGGAAAATTCGAATTTATCGAATAAGGGATTGGAGGACAATAAGCAATTGGTACTATAAATCAACGGCTTTAAGCTATGGTAATGTACATCATCTTCTGTTGAACGGAGGTGGACCGACGAGCGATGCACCTCCCGAGATCTAGAGGCCCTTTTGACCAGTTCCATGGTAATCACGAATTCAAGTTTATTTGCACGCTCGGAATCAACAGTACTCCATGTGTTGTTATTTATACCGTATGACATAAAGTGTAATTCTGCAGCAGGTATAAGTACGTATGGATTTTATTTTAGCACATTCATCATACATGCTCGCCGGTTTTGAGTAGGTATTCTTGAGTAATCGCCAAATATGTATAAGTTTCAGTTCGAATCCCGACTGTACCAATGAGTTTTTCTAAACTTAAGTACAGTGATTAGTCACACCACGAGCTTTACAGTGAAGGAAAACATCGAGAGGAAACCTTAATACGTCTGAGAAGAAATTCAAAGGCGTATGTATAGTTGTGCTTGAGTAATGGCGATGGACTCACCATCTGTCACGTTGGCCCCTAATATAACTCTGGCGGAAAGTGTGTGTGTGGGTATTACCTATACACCTCTGCCTACCCCTTCGGGGACCCTTGTGGGAAGGCGTGAGGATATATTATTTATTATTATATTATATAAATGGTTTTAGGTAATAAAATTTTTACTAAAATTTGCAATAAATTCGCCATGTTATATTTTGATCTACTTACTGATCATTGAACAGAGTGCTTGTGAGCACGTGTTATGGAAGCGAATATTGGCGGCATCGCGCGTTGACACGTGCCGCCTAAGTATTGCTTTATGCTGCTTAGGGGGTGGAATAAATATTTGTAATCCAAAAAGCCATGTTTATGAGAACCACCTAATCCCCTATATTAGTTATGAATAGGGATGTTTAGACACAGGCGAATGATCGCTGATTGTAATTTAGGGGCTTGGGAGAATGAATGAATTTTCATTTATTCTAATGTTGCCGTGCTGTGGTGGCCAAGAGGTTCCAAGTAGTTGCCTGCAACACAAAGATTGCGAGTTCGAATACCGAAAGTACCAATGAGTTTTTGTTATTTATTGCATAGACCCTGAAACGAAGAGTTTTATATAGGTAGGTAACAAAGGATCCGTTACACAAGATCACATAATAGTAATGGGTTGCTTTACGATAGGTGAGTTTTCCGTTATTCTGCACAGGACTGTTGTATTGGCAGGTGTATCCGTTCGTTAATTAAACATAGCATAGAATAAGGTCGGGGACAGACGCGAGTGATACCTATTGGGGGATGATGAATGGACGGCTCCCCGTCCCCGTCGGCTCCCTAGAGAATACAGCATGAAGTTTTTCAAAAAGGATGTGAAGAGATTCTATCAGGGTTGGTAGCGCGCTAGTGATACCGCTGGTATTGCAAGCGTCCAAAGGCGACGGTAGCCGCATACCATCAGGTGGAACATTAGCAAGAACCTTTATGCTACAATAAGCCCTTATCATCAGGCAGCCGTATACGTATATTGTGTAAAAAATTCTGAGTAAAGAACAATATTACTCTACAAGTAGTTCATATAAATTAGTCCAATATAATCCGCCAAACAAATCCATGCACTTGAAATTCAGTGGGTGCTCCGCTGGGCACACAAAGGGACGGGGCGAGGTGTGAGGGCGCGACGTGATTACCGGCGTCCGACCGGGACGACCCGCGGGATCCACCCTTGTTTCCCGATGCACGTGACGACTGTTTATTTTAGAGGTTCCTACCAATGTATTATGTACTTCGGCATTCATATATTTATTTATTTTTCGACCTTCGACAAAGGATCCACAAAAATTATCTTTACAGTCTTAAGCAAGCGTGCCGCTTCAATTATATGATACCACAGCAAACCTTGAGATATAATGGCACCGGGAAAAGTTAAGCAATATAAACATATCATTGGGATTGATAAAAAAAAACAAAAGATTCTAGATTGTATTTAAAATGTATTATGTTAAAGCATTCGAAAATTAACAGTTTTCAAAAGTACAACACATAAGCGATATTAACTTGCATTTCATACAGATGTAAAACGTTGCAGATACAAGATTCCAAAAGAGAAAATAGTTTCAATAAATAAGTTTAATAGAATATGAAATATAAAGAATAATAAAAGGTACAAGACTATCCCTGTTTAAGCGAGCACTGTGTCGTATTTACATAAACTCCTTCGGGCTTGGGACATTATCGATCGATGGCAAATATAATTGATAAAGCTTTCTACTATTCCTGCTGAGAGCTATCTCAAGATCTTACATATTTCTAGAAAGTAATAGAGTGAAATCAATACCTGATGTCGTGCTGTTACAATGTGCCTTGAAATCAATTTTGAAGCTTTACTGAATAAACTTTTAAATTAAAGTTATTATTATAAGTATAATCAGGATCAGTCACTTTTGAAGAACTTGAAGCGTCAACTAAAATATCATCGACAAGATAAGGAGCGGGTAGATTCAACAGATACCTTCTATGTGCCTTCTGTTGTATTCATTCTTCTCACAACACACAACACTTTATATCGTATTTTTACTTTGTCTGAAAAAAAAACATAATTTCCACAGAAATGCCCAGCCTTTTGGAATTGGTGTTAGATGGGAATCCGTTGTACGGCAATGAACTGGATTACTAAAGACGGCTTACAACGGACTTCGGCTATCTAAGAAAATTTCATAAAATATTTTTTAAAAATGTATCTAAGAAATTTTAGAAATGATTAGAATGAATTTCATTCAAATGGCTTTCTTAATGCATACCAAAATGTGTCACCCGTCGATAATATTGGCCCTACATTGTTTCCGAAAGTTTCACTTAAACGCGGCAAATGTACCTACATCAAAGTAAAGGTCTATCAGATCTTTCGATTTAATATTTTATTTAACCATCCGTAATTAAACCTGTCATATTAGTAAAATAGGCACATTGAAATTTGGTCAATTTTGTATTATTATAGATCATTTCAACCCAACAATTACAAAGCTATTCCATTCAAACGTCACGGACTTCAAAAATTACTTCTAGGTACGTATACCAAATTGGAGCTGCGATTGCGTGACACTTTCTGTAACAATGGCCGATAGTGAACCACTTGTTTAAGCTAGGAATTGAAATGATGATAATATTCGTAATAATAGCACCACTTCGCCTCGGCCGCTTGACATTTATGACAGATTATGACTCTGGTAACACTAATAACTGCAGCGCACGCCATCTATCTATTAGATGACGCAAGTACCTAGAACATGACGACTCTAGGATTGAATTTCATTAATCGAATAATGATTGCGATGGACAGATTGAAGATTACAGACCAAATCCAGTTGGCGGCATGAAGCGATAAATTGACCTATTATCTACTTCAATTAACCTTTTCATGATATTGAAGTAATAGAAATTCTACCAATATTTTGATATTTTTTACTTGTCACCTTCTAAATGATACTGTTTGATGCAATGATTTCCTTACAATGTTACATAGATAGAGAAGCTAATCAAATCAATAGTCTTTCGTCATAATCGACATAGGGTACCTACATGGATCTAAGGATTGCATAAGTAAAAGATGATGATACCTAATACCTTCGACTTAGATACCCTTAAATTCCTAAAATCCAATACTTAACTCCTAAAACCAAATAAGAAAATCTTGGAAAAACTAGTTTCTGCTGTTCGTCTAACACAATCTAGGTTTCACATGTAGGGTGTCGAGGGTGTGACGTGCGGGCAGCATCAATTACCTTATGATATAGGTATACAAAATTATTTTTTGTCAGGGTATATACAAAAGAACCAATAACATAGTAACTCTCTTAAAATGCCTAAAGCTTCGAACTTCTTGCTCAATTTTGACAATTGTTAATAATTGAAGTCTCATTTCAAAATATATCTGTCACTGGCCGATCTTCATGGAATGCATTTAACACAAAAGCAACCAAAACAGTAAACATATTAAATTGTATATAAATTAAGTGAACGAACATTGACACATTTAAAAACTTCATTCACATCGTTTACTTTGGTATTTAATTGAATAATATTTTAAGAAGTCTTCGATTTTGATTTCAGAAGTAGTTGGAATGGCCCTGAAACCGACCACATGCAAGGAGGCAATAGCCCGCTGGGAGAAGGAGAAGGGAGAAGTGGCCGCTGACGCCAAGGTAATAGAGCTGCAATTCCAATGGCCACCAATTGAGAAAATGGATGGAGCCCTCTCCACGCTAGTTAGTTGCGAGTAAGTCTTCGAATCGGCTATTTCTATTAATTAATTATATCTAGAATTAATGAGCAAAGTACCTAATTCATGACTAGCGTTAAATAACAAACGTACTTACGTAATTCGACTTAGGCTTTAGAATTAAAAGACGTAGGAAGGTCATATAGGTATCTACATCTTATATTATAAACGTTTTGGTATATTAATACATAAACAGAAATATGCTTTAACAACTTAAAAGCTTCAATAAGCTTTCATAGAGATCCAAATTCCCACGATTCCACTTCACACTTAAAAGCTATAATAATATTAAGTTCAAAATAATAAAAAGCACTCTTACAAACAGGCTTATATTGTTTTTTGGCGCTCTACTCTGCCTACCCCATAAGGAAGTCTGCGTGATGATGTAAATGTAGGTGATACCTATGTATGTAAATAAGTTAAATATTTATTCTAGCACAATGTTATTTAAATACAGTCGAAATATGTATATTTTTTGTGAACTTAAGCCCAAGGAACAATGTTCAAGAGATAAGCAAAAACAGTGATAAGCACTAATGCATGTATGGAATAAAGTGTGAAGCGCCTCTTACGATAACAATTACAGTTACTATTTGCAGAAAATTGAGTTTGTCAACAAACATGATTGATAAAATAGCAGGGATCGCCGGTATGAGAAGCTTAAAAGTTTTATCACTGGGACGAAATTACATCAAAACATTAGCGGGAATTGTAAGTTAGCTTTATGTATCACTTATATAAATCTAATTAGAATAACATGAATATATGTTTAGAAATGTTTTTATTCTTAATTAGTACTGCAATTTTCCATATCTTCTTCTTCTTCTCTGTCACTATAATGTATCTATCCTATCAACCTATCTGTCGATAATTATATGGACTCATCAAATACATTCTAAAATAATAGGAAACTGTAGCAGAAACCCTTGAGGAACTGTGGATCAGCTACAATCCCATCGACAAACTGAAAGGCGTCGGAACCTTAAAGAACCTGCGTGTGCTCTACATGTCCAACAATCAAGTGAAGGAATGGGTGGAGTTCAATAGATTGCAGGTGATTTATTTAAAAGCATATTATTTTTTTGGCATTTTTGCCATCAGCAGTCCCAAAGAGCAAAATACAACAGCTAGTCAAAAGTTCAATAACTTTCTACTTATGTAACACCTTATTGAACGGTGCATTCAAATTATACCTTTTCAACGTTCTTTGTTCACTAGAAGCAAACAAAGAACGTGGAAAAGGTATCATCTTAAAATATTTACCTAATAATTTCATAATCTTGGTCGTGAAAAGCATGCGTTTATGTCACAATTTTTATGAGGAATGGTGCACTGGGGAAATGCTACAGTTAAATCTTGCCTTGCCAAACACACAAAGGGCTCCGAAGGAAAAGACCCGAGGTGTAACACCCACTTCACCCCAGAGATATATTTAACGTGTCAACGTGAAATGATAATGAGCCTATTGCCGTGTCTCAAGCAAAAGTACATCTTTAAATTTCTTTTCAAAAGTATGCAAGTTTCTTCACAATGGTTTCCTTTGTGGTAAAGCTGTTAGTGACAATATGTCCGTCCTTAACTACAGGAAAACTCATTGATATAGCCGGGATTCAAACTTGCAATCTTTGCGTTGTAGGCTCCCTCGAACCACGCGGCCACGGCGGCTTTTACATACAGTAAATCTTTGTATAACAGGAATGCCCGTCTCTGAGAGATCTAGTGTTTGTCGGGAATCCGCTATGCGATAATCAGCCGGATGTGGACACGTGGCGCACGCAGGCTGCCAATCGGCTCCAACAACTAACCAAGCTGGACGGAATACCTATTCTCAGAGATTAGATAATATAAATCAACCTATACATGTCGTGGCCAGGATACGCTATTGGTATACGCATTGATTGGTATCAACGCCGGAGCAATGCGTATCGTCCAATTCAATTGCTTGGATTACTTTCAAGTAAATCATATGTTGCGTAATTATTCACCGCTTAGCTCTTATACAAAGTGTGAACTCAGGTAAATCCAGATTTAGAAATTCTCATGTGAGAAACGACAATACATGTTCAATACTTAAACCACATTTCTCAATAGCAACCGAATTTCCCCAATTTATAGTTATTAATAATAACAGCTTAATAATTTCGTCATTAAGTACATTTTATATAACGAGCTGAATAAACCATGAACTAATTACAAGCATTTATATTAAATTTCACAAGCATACAAAAACTCAAGGAAACAAAATGTTTATTTGATATATACGTGACTTACTATATCTAATCAAAATTAATCAAAGCAGGTAAGTACAATTTATCCAATTGGTGTATGAATGGATCCTGCGGAAATTGATTCGCGTAGTAAAACGTGTGGAAATTGCTGGACAATGTAAAAACGTGACCCCGGATTTATAATGCTTAGCTTATTTCATCCCAAATTGCCGGAATCTTCATGTGAATGCGTCGCCATTGTCCAGCTAGCTTTACAATTCGTCATAAGTCTCAAAGCCGGCTTAATAGCCTGCTTAATTCGTGCCAAAAGGAAGTACGAATTGGCGGGGGATGCTATTGCCGGCGGAAAAGTCCCTCTCTCGTAGACGCACGAATAACCCCGCTATTGTGTTGCCACTAATAAAATTTAATGATGTAAACGGATAGCGCGAATTTATATAACTCAGAAGCGCTCGGGGAGTTGGGCGCTGAGGGGAAATCAATTAACAACGTTATATCAATGGTAGAACAAATTGAATTTTGGCCTATTGTTTTCCCTGATACTTTAGGTGAAAGCATGCCTACTTATGTGATTGTATCGCTATAGTGTATAGTGAACAGCTATGAACATAATGTTCTTAATGACAATCGGGACACAGTGGAGTGTATGTTCATCAATCTGTCATTTCGCGTCATTCATTGAGAGTGCTAGATGCCGACTACCATAAAGGAGCAGACGGGGAAGGAAGTAATCGAAGAGAGTAGAGCGCCAGTTATCTCTAAACTTGTATACCTCTTTGGATTCTGCCACTGTCCATCGACGCCGACATGGCCCCAACTCCTTATTACTGGCAAGAAGGATAATCCTTCTTTCGGTATCTTTTTCATACTTCCCATCTCGTGTGAACATGCTTCCTAGATATACAAACTTATTCATTCGCTCTAGACTTTGAAATTCAAATACAAAATATAATATCGGCGTGATGATATGTATGTATCTATATTATTAATATTGGGAAAATGGCGTGTTACAACATCATGATTTGCTTAAATATAATTTCAAATTGTTGAAAACGTGTAGTAATTACTAAAATAACAAAATAATTGTTAAAATTGTAATTGCCTACTTTTTATTTATTAAATGTATTCTAATTATTCATAATGCAATTGCTATGGTAGGTACAATAGCTTATCACATGGCTGTAACGACATAATAATACTGAAATATTAGTGGAACTGGAATGTATAACTTTCAATAGATTAATGGAACCCTGTGGAATTGTATGCTCTTCCTAATGGACCGATAATTGTCCACGCAAACAGAAGTAATTCCGTTAATCACATTGAAGCTCACACCTTCCCCACACATTAAGCACGAGTCCCTCTATAATGTACACATGCCGCCCGCCGCGATCCAACTCCTCGTTATTTAATTATTAACACTACAATCGACCTAATTTTGATTTCTATTTGACATTTCGATTACGAGGCATATAGCCGCCGGCGAGCAGCCATTTTGTGACATCTGTCCTCGAATGTGTTACCAACTATAAAATTCAATTTCCCCAATCGGCTAGCACGACACATTTATTATTCATAGGTCCGGTACATAGATGCCGGCCACTAACAGATGTGATCTTTTACGTGAAGGAATATCACAAATACGATGTCGATAAAAAGGGTATGATTGTAAGAAATATGAATTTAATATGAGATCATGTGAATCCAATATACGATATCATCAAATATTATGCAAATCTCGTAAAAGATTGCCAAATACATATTTCACCATCGCGTGACAAGGTGACTAGCCAGTCGCGGGTAACGAATATTCCGTGAGTTTTCATTTCAGTTATTGAAAGTTTTACCTCGGCTGATTCAGGAAAGCTATCAATTTTGCAACACTACGCAAGCATTCGACTTCGGGTCACGCTATGGAAGCAATTTAATACTTAACTCGTTTGACTGATAGCTATTCCAGTAATGACTGTATCGTCCCAGCTGGTCGCCGCATATGTCGACTTCCAACTCAAGCTCCAGTATCGGTTTCTTCGATTAGTTAATAAATCAATCCATGTCGTCGATAATGCACAATCCATTTGCTCGCATGTAGCCTAATTGCTGTTGGCGCCGCCCAATAGCCACATTAGGCTAAAACGTTGCGCAGGCAGCCCGCCCCTGAGTCTGTATAAAGCGTATGTACATGCGAGCCGGCTCTTGGTGTATTCGACTATAATGGCTGATTTTCTAGCTCACGAGATGTAGCCCCGGCAAACTGCCGCGCTTACGCCACTCAAAGGCGGAGAAAATGGCTTAAGTGCTTTCTCTATTATGCTTAAGGTCGTTCATGAAAAGGATAATTTTCAACTTTCCACAACCCTCGCTCGGGCCGGATGTTAGACTTTTGAGGATACGAATTCGAAAAGTAAAAGGACTTCTTTGGAAATATTACATTTACTACACTACACACACACACACACATTACACTAACTAGGCAAATTTTATGAAACTTAAGCTTTTTTAAAGCCCTGGTGGCCGAGTGGTTCAAGCAGTTGCCTGCGACGCAAAGGTCGCAAGGTCGAATCCCGACTGTACCAATGAGTTTTTTCTGAACTTAAGTACAGGGATTAGTCACACCACGAGCTTTACGGTGAAGGACAACATCGAGAGGAAACCTGCATACGTCTGAGAAGAAATTCAAAGGCGTAAGTATAGTCGTGCTTGAGTAACGGCGATGTACTCGCCATCTGTCACGTTGGCACCTAATATACCTCTGGCGGAAAGTGGGTGTGTGGGTATTACCTATACACCTCTGCCTACCCCTTCGGGGACCCTTGTGGGAAGGCGTGAGGATATATTAAGCTTTTTTTATATATTGAGGAGATCTGAAAAATTATATTGTATCATACATATTATATGCAACGTGAATATCGCCAGTAATTCTAGAGAAATGCCAACGCATTTTTTTACTAGCCTATTTTAGCCTATTCCGGTTTGAATAAAATAATTATTATACAAATAAATAAATTAATATCATCGAGGGATGTTCATAGTATTCCAAAGTCGAGTGAGATAATATATTTTTAAGTTGGGTAACCTATTGTCGCGGCAAGCGTCGAGGGTAGCGAAATAAAGCTTTTCCAACAAACAATAGTTCCGGCCCTTTGTCGCGCTCCGAGTTGAGTAAACATTAGTAGTTGAGGGTATTGTGAAAATCCGCTTTCTCCGCCTCCGCCGCCGCAGCCATCGCTAAGAGTAGGTACACGGACAGCTAACTGCCACTTACCCTTGTTCCCTTTTGTTTGTTTTAATATATTTTTCCTCTTTAATTATGGAACCTTTTTGTGCTTCTTAATTGTTATTAGGAATGTTTGTTAGGACTTTGAATGACTACTTAAGTCATTCAAATCCCTTCATAGCCAAGCCCAAAAGTTGTCATCAAAATTTCGATTTTTTTATTTACACATTTTGGTATTTTCTGAAACTAGATAGACAAATCAAATAGGTACATTATCAAACAAATGAGTCACAATGAATGCAAAAGGTAGAAGTCACGAGCGTACCATAAATAACTTTTTCGACATAAACATTAACACCTACTTTCCATAATAGGCGATAAACCAAATTTAGTTTTCATGTTACCCACCCTCAGCAGCTACTTATAATAAGCAATGATCAATGGAGAATAATCCTATTGTGTCGTGCGCAGACAAAAATACCATGTCGAAATTATTCCGCTACGCTTTCGCGCTAATATCACCATTACATTAGTGTTAAACCACATTGTAGCTAGGACTATACGTACAGTACAGTTACATTAAAGGATTATCGTTTGTATGTTCAAATATATCATGCAGAATACAGGTCTTATCGTAGCATGCATTTTTAACATTAAAATAGTTTAATGGGATTTCTGAAAAATATCTAAATCAATAGAAGAACCTCTATATACGAAGCAATGTATTAACTAAAAAAAACCCTTTGCTGAAAAACCATATAGTATTACAGTGTCTATAATAAAGGCTAAATAAATCTGCACTTAATAAAAACGAAAGTACAAAATTTATTTACGAAAAATAAACATTCCGCTCCAGTTGACGCCCGCCAAAAACACTAAAGGATTACGTGACAAAATGTTGACAGTTGTCCCAGAGACAAAAGGAAAGGAATCCCAGCAGAAATAGGTAGGTACGCATAATGGCCTGTGTTTATTTAATTTAAGTCACTGGCAGCACAGAATAATGTTGTGTTTTCGGCAGCGGCAGAGCGTTCCGACTTGAGCCGGGAGCGCCTTGGGGCAATAAAATTAATGAAGCGTGGAGATGGGACCATTTTACTTGTATTATTCGTCTCTTGCGGGCGGAGACTGGAGCGAATGTCCATTAGTTCTGTTTTAACATGTTAGCGAGGTTGAAACGTTGTAAATGCGATTTACTTTACAGAGAGGGTGGAAAAGTAGCCCGAGAGATTTGTTCCTGATCAATAGCTGAAGTGATTGGAACTGATCTCAAATATTTATGCGGATGTAACATCGTCATAAAGGCCATTCGAAGGGGCTTCTTTTTACTTGCTTATTATTATTAGTATTATTTTGAAAAAATATACAAATAGGTAAAGTACCCTCGTGGGCAGGCGTAAAGATAAAATACTTGTCTATAGTGTATGACAAGTTAAATCAATCAAAATAACAAATTCTAACAAAACCTTAACCAAAAAATTTTGTAAAACACACTTGATATTATGGAGTAAGCAATAACAATGAAGGTATTACAACGCATTAGCTGTTAACTGATGATCACAATCATCGGCTGCGGCTATACGGGCCGTCGAGCGTCCTTTGTGATATCATCTTAATCTGCGAATGAATCGTCCCACAACATACTAACGGCTTTTCCATTTTTCGCTTGTACATCATTATTGAGCATTGAGGAGAATGAGAGGTCAAAACTAGTGTTTAAGTAGACAACGTAAAATAATACGTCACTTGGTAGTCGACACTTGACCCGCTGCACGTGTAGATCTCAACTTTGTTTATTGTAACGTTAAAACCACTTATAATCAGACAAGAAAATACGACGTATTATGTAGTTAAAATTAATATATTAACCCTGTTATTTTGAAAATGTATGAAACAAAAGCTGGTGCACCACAAAACAGTGGTATCGCGGGCGCTAAACCGTCGCACGCTCATTACCCGAACATTTGCTACCACTATTAGCATATCAAATGGCCTTATCTGATGCAACGGCTGCTCGCGCCCGATCGCTAATGTTCGTACCAGAGACAATAACACGATTACTGCAGTAAGTACAGTAACAAGAGCCCTCAACAAGGGATTTTGTGGAATTTGCTGATTCTTATCTTTCAATATTGCTAGGGTGTCTTATTGTCTGAAAATCTACATTTGCAATATTACACATTGTTTATCACATTTTAGAGGCATCAGCGCGCGACTGTGTTGCCAGCGCCCAGAAGACCTTTTGCCATTATCATTTAACGGACCATAAATATGCCTAATAGCCGTTTCAGAGTTAAAAAAAATAATTTAAGTAGTATTTTTTTACAATTTTGTGTTTTCAAAAAATAACCAAATAAGCTTTACATGCGAATGATAAACTTTTACGAGTCTGTTACGTAACAACAATAGGCAGAGCGCAGCCGAGCCTCGGAAGCTCAGTGCGTCCGATTTCCATACAAAAACTTCTATTTCCCGAGCTAAATGGCACGTGAGAGGACATAAAACTCCGGGAAAACTACCCCGAGTTACGCTACTATAAACTTATCCATTCTTTTTTTATTATTTTACCCTTTACCCTATTATACAAACTAGCCTACCTAGTTAGCTACTGTTTACTACGCTTTTATTGCATCCGAATGGCACGGACGTAATGATTATGATGTTGATGAATTTATAAGTAAGTATGTCATTATGATTATGACATACTTACTTATAATTTATTATGATCTCATGTGTAAAAAAAAGTATAATTAAAGAACAAAAATGTCTTAGTAGGTACCTACGAAGATTAAGAATAATACAGGGAAGAATTTAATTTTCTTAGGTACAAATCAATCAATCGTTAAATACACATAAATTCTGTATTAGAACACCATTTAAAAAAATCAACCCTCAGTTAGAATCAAAGAGATAACACCGCATCTATCTAAGTATAAATATGATATTATGTGTGGATTGAGGCTTAGTAATAATATGATAAATAATAATATTTTATTTCGGAAAACATGAATAGTTTTAGTATACAATTGACTTAAAACTATGTTATGTATATTTGAAGTATGTATTAATTTAAGGAATAAGAAAATTATTGTGTGTGTTGCTACGCCCATCAGGGTATATTGTATATCTTTATATATATAATTCTTCTGTGAGTGTGTATGTCACTGAACTCCTCCTAAACGGCTGGACCGATGTTAATGAAATTTTCTGTGTGTGTTCAAGGGGATCTGGGAATGGTTTAGATTCACAATTGGACCCGATAGGTGGCGCCACTGGGTCCGTGGCTTTAATTTTTTCTCCCAAGCGAAGCTGGGCGGGACAACTAGTAATATATATAATATAATATCCTCACGCCTTCCCACAAGGGTCCCCGAAGGGGTAGGCAGATGTGTATAGGTAATACCCACACACCCACTTTCCGCCAGAGGTATATTAGGGGCGAGTCCATCGCCGTTACTCAACCACGACTATACATACGCCTTTGAATTTCTTCTCTGATGCAGGTTTCCTCTCGATGTTTTCCTTCACCGTAAAGCTCGTGGTGTGACTAATCACTGTACTTAAGTTCAGAAAAACTCATTGGTACAGTCGGGATTCGAACTTGCGACCTTTGCGTCGCAGGCAACTGCTCGAACCACTCGGCCACCACGGCTCATTGTCAGTTTATAAAAATTGTAAGCTGTTGCAAAATATTAAATAAATAAATATGTTAGTGAACCCATTCAGTTTTTACACAGTAAATAACTGATTAAAAAAAAACTAAAAAACACGCTTTTTATAGAAAACCGAACTAAAAAATAGAAAATAAATTTCGATAATATCTTAAAAAGCGTGGGGTGCATGGTGTCAATAGTTATAAATATTTTATTGACAGATATTAGTAGAGTGATTATCATTTCGGTAATATCTTAAAAAGCATCCCACGCTTTTTAAGATATTATCGAAATTTATTTTCTATTTTTTAGTTCGGTTTTCTATAAAAAGCGTGTTTTTTAGTTTTTTTTAACTATTATTTATTTTCTACTTTTTAGTTATTAGTGTATTGTCATCGGTCCTCGATAAGTCTACAAAGTTTGAACGAAATCTGGCCGTTTAAAGTGGGTCAAAATCGAGCTCAAAGAAGTCGGTTACATACATACATACATACAGGTGAAGCTAATATAAAGCGTGTAAAAATAAACTAATAGATCATAAAATTATTTATATATTGCTCCACCTACCCCGTTAGGGACTCGGCGTGATGATATGTATGTATATATTGGTCGCCGAAGTTTATTACTCTTTCTTGCTCAGCAGCCTGCTAGCTGCATAGCATGATGAGAGGTTGTCTGTAGCCTTCGTTTGTATTAGTGATCACGATCGCAAATTGAAAATTATTGCAATAATTATAAGTCTCCATACAAAGTCTAAGTGATGATTACGATGATGATGTTAAGTTGTCCTTTCGCACTCTTTATTAATATTAAAACACTTCACAGACCATAAGTAAAACAGTCTATCACAAGTACGAACTTCAGGTCTTGAGGTATTTAACAGCTTTTAACCCAACAGTTAGTTAATACAATCATATTTGGTAAACCAACGCTGGCAATTTTCCTCTAGTTACAATTATAAATATAGCGGGAAGGTTATAAAGGAATATTCCGAAGTCACGAGATGAATATAGGAATGCTAAGTAGGTAGACAGTGTCTACTTATATCATAAAAACTTAGAGGGACGTTATCCGGGGCACGTGAAAGTGATGCTGGGCCCACCGACTTGTGCCATCTCCCGAGGAAGTGATTTGTCAGCGCCGCCCCCTCTCGATTGAATAATTCAAATAATCGAGGTATTTATATGTAAATAGCGGACCACATCTCCATACGAAAGGGCCGATCGGTACATAAATTTGGCAAGACGACGAGAAAACTGCGACGCACCACCGATCTGATTTATTTGGCAAGTTTGGAAAAAGTGGCGCGCGTCAGGAAATGTTTGTCTAATCGTGTTTATTGCCCAAGCCGGGGTTTGCTCCCCACGGCACTCAGGGCAGGGCAACCCAGCCCACACCACACTACTGCTACTCCCGCCAGTGGCGAACAAGCGAAAACAACTGTTCATGCATGCAATAAACAATCTCTGGATTGTAATAACTCATCTCCTAGTTAACCTTTACCGTGTTACCTCACGCCTTCCCACAAGGGTCCCCGAGGGGGTAGGCAGAGGTGTATAGGTAATACCCACACACCCACATTCCGCCAGAGATATATTTTAGGTTCTTGACTTGACACGACTGGCTTCGGAGACGTATGCAGGATTCCTCTCGATGTTTTCCTTCACCATACAGCTCGTGGTGTAACTAATCACTGTAGGTACTTAAGTTCAGAAAAACTCATTGATACAGTCGGGATTCGAATTTGCGATCTTTATGTCGCAGGCAACTACTCTAACCACTCGGCCACCTCGGCTCTATTATAAGATTAACTATCATTATGGTGGTTAAGCCCAATAAGGTACGAATTCGTACCTCCTACCTCAGTAGTGCAAAGGAGCAATAATTATGTGTTGTATATTAGAGAGCATTTGGTCGCAAGCGGTTTGTGGTAACGAATATCATATGTACGCAGCACTGTATTAGTCATGTGTACGATCCGGATAGCGTCATCAATCATGTCGGGGAACGGGGTGCCGGGCAAAGTGTTAATAATCGCTCACACTATTGTTCATTATTTAGGACTCAATTCGCGCCGCCTCTGGCGTTCACAGCTTAGTAGGTAATAAATGTCACTAATTTAATGATTCTGGGATGATGAGAAGCGTTATTACGATGGGTGGGTTTTTGGTAGGTATAGTCACAATATTACCTAATACTTTGGAATATATTCTCCATTACTAATGAATCCATATCATCAGGTAGACCACAGTCGACATTCTTTTGCCTACTGAAATTAGAGACTGGAGCGCTTTTTGTTCAAAAAAGACTTGATTGAAGAACTTAATAATTGGGATAATTTCACAATAATTTACTTGATCCCAAACTAAGCAAAGTTTTGGGAACTATGCTGAAAAGCTTTGTATACCTTAAAACCTTCCCGCGAGGCTCACCAAAGGAGTAAGCACAGGTAGGTATGCTTATACCCATGTTTGTATAGGACCTAGCTTACGTACCTACGGTAGGTATACGCACTTATATAGATATATGTATTCTGAAATGCCACCGTCCACAAGACCAGGAGCTCTGGCCGCCAGACCAGATTTTTATTAAAATAATATTATAGCTCTATGCTTCTTTTATTATTCATACTACGAAGGTACCTACTGTTTGAATTGTAATGTATGGTATAACTTAAAAAAATTATTTATTGACTTATACTTATATAAGAATTAATCACATAAGTTAAGTTCTATACTTTAGTGATTAAAGCTTCTCGTAAAACCAGCGTTCATCCATATAGCATTGAGGTCTACAGAATAGAGAATAATCAAGTGAGCAACAAAACGCACTTTATCAGGTGGCAGCCGCTTTATTCCGCTAATGACCAACCCCTCCAGGGTAATAAAAGTCGATATCAACTCCCGCTCGGACCCACGCTCAAAAGATCTTGATACTTCGTTGCCCCAAAACAAAGAGATCTTGTCTTTGGTACATTTCAAATTCTAAAATAATGAACGTTTCGGATATTTAAACATACATCCACGTAAGTTAGGTTTGATTATTAAGAAAGTAAACCCATTCACCTAATTTTCAATTAGGTACGTACATGGTTTACTTTCCAAGAAAAAAATATACTTTTGCCTTTGCCTTAACCCTTAGCTCTTTGGGACCTTAGGGTAATGAAAAGGTAGTGTCACACCAGGAGCTTTACTAGTTACTGTTATAAAGACATTATCCAAAGGAGAATGTCTTTTAGCAACAGTATGAAATCAATAGTACCTTATTTATATTGTTTGTTCTCTGTTAGTCTGAACACTGCTCAGTTCAAGCCTGGGTATTTTCACCGTTATAAAGAGTAGGTCCCTTATATAAGGGCAGGTACATTATATATCCCATATTAGCCTGGCAGTTCTTTACTACTAGCATTTTTCTGATGTTGCTTTAGCGAGTGGAAGTGGAAGGCCAAGAGGGACGCCTTTGCACAGCAGTGGGACACAGATGGCTATAAATAGAAAGCTAAAAAAAAACTGGTGAGGAATCTTGTTTGCAAATTGCAAGTATCAAGTGATATGCGATGGACTGCTTGTTCGCCGAAGCGCGGCTGAGAATTAGCGGCAGCGGGAAAGAAAAATGATTGTGACAGTCCGGCACACAGCGCTAATGGAGTCTGCGTCTGCGAAATGTACCCACTTAGAGCTCCGTGAACGCGCCCTGTGCACCACCAGAACGACTAGTTCAGCATACGACTATCCTACGGAGGTATAACAAAACATACATATGTTCACTTTTTAGCGATCCTACTGATATTTGAAACTTTTACACCATTTGTTAAAACTAATCTTTAGTGTAAAAGTGATCAGATCGAATGATAACACTAGAATAGGGTGACTATCTGATCTATATATCTACTTAAATTCAAATCGCCGGCGAAATATCCAAAGGGCAATTTGAACCAAGTTGAAAAGCGCAGATCCACCCCAGCGATACAATAGAACGCTCCCCTCGCAAATTAAGTGTAAAACAAACCTAATGAAATTTAAATATCTCTTCGGCGTCGCAATAACTGCACAAATAAAATCATGTCGCGGGGAGAGTATAATCGCTTCCATTGTGTACACATTGTACGAAGTTATTGTCGTCGGGAGTTATACAACCGTGCCATAGTACAATGGCGTTCAATTCTCCCCAAAATACCCTCCACGACCGAATGCGGAGTGAGTGTGACAAGGTAACAGGGGATGAGAATGACGCAAGGAGGGCGGGGATGCTCTCTAGACAGTAATAGGCTCTTAGGGTGATGGCAAGCCTCTCATTGTTGGCTTGTTAGTGGGTAACTCACAGTAATGCATTTAACGGCGTATAGACATATGTACCTAATACCTATATACATAACGAATCGGTTTGCGGCGTAGACACCAGATTTCGTCAATAATTAATGTCTGTATTCCTACAAGATATTTTATAAAAAACTAAACAAGCAAGTACGTGTTATTAAAATATTGCAATTGCACTTGCCAATTGCAATATTAGGTATATAATATTAAACGTATTACAAAATGTGAATCTGGAACTCGAGCATGATATTCAGAACCAAATATAAAATAATATAGTTAAGTGATACCTTCCTAGTAAGTAAATCCTAAAAATATATCTCTGGCGGAAAGTGGATGTGTTGGTTTTATCTATGAACCTTTGCCTACCCCTTCGGGCACCCTTGTGGGAAGGCGTGAGGATATATAAGTGAAGTAAAATAAAACAACAATTTAATAAATTATTCTTAGATAGTTAGTTAAGAAATATTTTTTTATCAATGATATTAAAACTGTTAAGTAATTTTCAATTGACAGGTACAAGGGCAAATGTCAATCAACTATTTTAAGGTAGACTCGAAAACACGATGAATCACCTACTACCTAATAAATACCTACCTACCGTACATATCTAAGAGTTCCGATGCTCAAATAACTATTCTGTAATTTCCCAATTACTTATTCGCGGCCCACCTGCGGAAACATTATTATTATTCCAGCAGATTGAGTTGAATATCCAAACGAGTCTCTTAAAATATTTTCTCGCCCCTCAAAGGGAAGAAGACAAATTTTCTTTAAGTTTAAAAGAAGCTTCCTTTCAAGAAATGGAAAAAAGTTACAATCGAAAAGGAAATTTGCGTTTTAAAACCTCTAATGAAGCTGAGAAGTTTGTAATGGAGGGGCGAAAGGCTGCGGCCAAATTGAGGAAAAAACTTGTAACGTGGCGGGAGAAGGTAGGGAGAACCTCTGTCGACCTACCTGTTACCCGTCTGCTTTAGCAAAAGACAATTATTTATACGAGTACATATATATATACGCCGCTTTATATATATATATATATATATATATAAAGCGGCGTATAAGCTTTACGGTGAAGGAAAACATCGGGAGAAAACCTGTATACATTTTAGAATTCAAAGGCATATGTATAGTCGTGCTTGAGTAACGGCGACGGACTCTCCATCTGTCACTTTGGCGCCTAAAATATATCTGGCGGAAAGTGGGTGAGTGGGTGTGTGAGCAAATATTTACCTACATTTATTTATTTACTCACATGATTACTGACGATATTTTAGAAATGTAAGTAATATTTAAAATAACACGTATGTCGTATGTAGTAATAATATAAAATGAAATGTATTAAAGACTTGCATTTGTGTAAGAATTTAATCTAAGGCGAAAAAGACAAGTAGCGCCATCTATCGATTCATGCGCATCCAGTATGAATTACATTGTGGCTTAAAGCTTTATACATACAATCGTGAAACGCATCAGAGCTGGAAATTGGCAATTAGCGCTTTAAGCAGTCTATATTACTTTACTCTTTGGCTTTAGTATTTAAGTAGCCTGCACACTCCCACTCTCCGTGCGTTGTGCTTGCTGAATGATCATGTTGCCAAGTTTCAGGATGCTGATGTATTCGTTGACTCTATGCCTTATCTTATTCACTGCTTAAGGAAATATTTATCTCATTCGTTTAACATTTGAAATTGTGTTTATTTTTTGTCTTCAAACTTGTTGCCTTCTTAGTATAATTGAAAGCGCTAAATAAATGAACGCGTTGGCTATAAACTGTTTGCTGTTGCTGTTTGTATTATTGCCTGTAATAATCAATACATATCTAATCTAAATCTAATCTTATAGGCTGGACCGATTTTAATGAAATTTACCGTTTCTTCAGGTGGTTTGGTGGCGCCACTGGGGCTGTGGCTTTTATTTTTTCACCCAAGCGAAGCTGGGCGGGACAACTAGTAAATAAATAAGTACATATCACGTAACGTCTCTTTCGCTTTTTTAAATAAAACTGATTAACATTTTTTTATTTCTTTATTGATATGTGCAGGTGGACAGACAGTTATATTATGGTGGCCTAGAAAAGCGAAACACACGTAAGCTGGAAACCCAAGCCGATGGTCAGAACTCGGGTGGTATCTTAGCGGTGACTGGAAGAAAATAGCTGTGACTGGCACAGGACTAAAAAATGTGGCCCGTTGGCGAGACCTATTCACTTGCTGGTCACCAAATGAGACCTATTTGGTTGATTTATAATAATTATCCATTATAGAGCCGTGGTTCGAAAAGTCGTCTGCAAAGCAAAGATAGCAAGCAAGAGTTTTTTCTGAACTTGTCCTGTGCTGTGATTACTTACCTCACACCACAAAGCCGCGCCGCATGAGAAGGGAAGGGAAAGAGAATTTAAATGTTTTTTTTTTAATTTGTATCTTTACGTCTTCTCTCAAGGGTAGGAATAGATGTATAGGTAGTATCAACACACACACTTTTCACCGGCATTTAAGGTACCAATGTGACAGATGGCGAGTCCATCGCCTTTTCTCAAGCATAGGTTCAGTGTAGGTACTTAAGGTTAGAAATCCTAATTGGTATAGTCATGATATCTTTGTGTTGCAGGCGATTGCTAGAACCACAGGTCTTAAGCGGAGAAACGTATAGATATATATGTAGTCGTGTTTGAGAAATTGCGATGGACTCGCCATCTGACACATTAGCACTTAAACATACCTAATGAGTGTGTTACTAGACAGCTCTGCTTACCCCTCGGGGACCTTTGTGAGTAGGCTTTTAATGTGAAGTATATATGTGATTCGTGTAAAGAAACGAAATATGTATTCATTTTGTAACAAAATTTATTAAGGTATATAAATATGTTTTATACTTTACACGAAACTTCAATGACGACCACAAAACATTCGGCACGAGGCGATTATCACAATACAAATCACACGCTTCGTACATGTGCTGTTCAAACAAATCATCAAACCACTTAAATTCACAATATTCGATAACTATTATTGTAACATGTTTATACTTTGCGTGCTTAATAATAGATACTAATAATTGAAAAAATCTTTAATTAATACGAACATTAAAATTACATATGAGGAAACATGTAAAATACATCAAATTATATTGTATATGTATATACAAAGGGTATGTATGCCATAAGATATATAATTGAATGAGTGCTCGCTACATACGAAATACAGGCACTTGGTGAACGTGACTAAGTGAAGCAAAGACCCGACTTTAATTTTGATTTACATTAAATCCATACGTCACAAACTGCAAGCGAAAATTAACTTTACATTGTTTTATATTAAGTCGGTAGTTGATTGTGTTGATTAAATATGTCTAAATACTGTTTTGTAAAGTGAAACGTCGCTTGTAGGTATATGAATTGATTTAATGGTTTGCTTCAATGACGCTGCCGTTCTGCAAACTGAGTAGTTACTCGCTGTGATCTAAATGGATCTAATCCAAGTATGTTGTATTAGTACAGTTATACTGGAAAGCTTTTAGTACGAAGGAACTATTGAAGAGATGCATTATGACCGTAGTTCCATGTGAGGTGTTACTGCTGTACCGCCGCGTTAGCTATGATCGACGGTGAGTTGATGATCTCCCCGAGACTGTCGAGGAGTTCCTTACGGTAATCGTCGAAGTCACCATCAACCTAGAAAAAACAAAGCATTATTTATGATCAAAATTGATCACGTGATTTAATGTACAAGCTGGCGCAGTGTAGGCATAATGCAGTATTTAACCCTGCATTTAGAGATACTATATACTACATACATATAAACTTTGACTGTTATTCTAAAAGAAAGTTCACGCTGCTGGTAGCATAGATTTTCACATTTAAATTACGAAAAAAATTTATTTTGAAATCGGACACGCAGCCTTAGAAAACAAACATAAAAATGTCATCGATTGCTTATATCAATAATTTATTGCTTATGATGACTACATCATACATAGAATTGGACTCATGACCTCATTCGGCTACGACGTCTATACGAAAACCGGGCGACCACAGATTCAAAACTTTGCAAGCATGTTTTAGCACATATACAGTAGAGTAGCCCACCTCATTGATGGTCTGGTCCTCGATGACGTAGAGCGCGCAGTCCGTCTCCCTGATGAGTCGCTCGTCGTGAGACACGATCACCACGCCGCCCTTGTAATCATTGATGGCCTCCGCCAGCGCGTCTATGCTCTCGATGTCCAGGTTGTTGGTGGGCTCGTCCTGAACACGACATACACTCTGAACTACACTAAATACATTTACATCAATACATTTTAGTGGATAGCTTTTGGACGTAAAAAAATAATTATCGAATACGTTTGCAGCGACATAAACCTGTTCCAATTACGTCTCAAAAAAATATATATTAATTTAATTTTTGTGAATTTTTATTAATGATTTTTTGTGTTATTAACGAACGGCGAACAAGAAGATAAAATATATAGATAAACAGATACATATACATACACATAATAATAAATTCCGGGATAAAAATCCCTACGAAAATACATATGACAAACAAGCCTTCATGATTTGGTGACGGAGATGACTCGCGATCTTTTTAATGTTGTGGTCAAAACCAACTGTGGCAAACGTTCAAAGCACCACTAACCAGGATGACAACATCGGGAGCCATGAGTGTGAGTTCGGCGAGGGCCACGCGGGCCTTCTGTCCCCCGCTGAGGTCCTTCATCTTGATGGTGTGCGCGTGGCTGGCCAGCCCGAAGGTGCCGAGCGCCTTGCGAGCCTTCTCGTACTGCAGCCCGAACAGCCGCTGCAGGTACTCCACCGGGGACTCCTCCGCCGTCAGATGCTCACCCGAGTGCTGGTCGAAGCGACCTATCCTCTAGGGGAGATAGGGCACTTATGCACACATACGTATCTACTTTTGGTTGCCATGTCAAATCGATTTAATTAGGGCAATAGGCTCGTTTCCGCTAAAAATTAATAGATACATTAGTTTCTAATTATTATTATATAAATATTTGTTTTTTTATAATAAATTATGTTGTTTTTAATTATCTCCATATCGTGATTAATCATTAATCTTACTCTATCTAATGTATTGTGAACACAAGCCTATTGCATATGTAGATATACTGATGGTGAGTGAGTGACTTTATCAATATTATTTGATCTTATATGTTATAAGCTGAAGACAGGGCGCTATGGCGCTCATTAGGGGAGGCCTATGTCCAGCAGTGGACTAGAGTGGGCTGATGATGATGATAATATGTTTTAACCTCAATACGCAATGGTTTAGAATATATTTTCAACATTTAGGCACTAAAAAAAGAATCGTGTAGGTAGGTACTAACCAGTCGATGGTTCCTGATGAGCTCTCCGCAGATGGGACTCAGGTCACCGACCAGCAGCTTCAGGAAGGTAGATTTGCCGACACCGTTGGGCCCCACAATGGCGATACGAGTGTTCAGATCGATACCAAAATCTACGCCCTTGAACAACGGCTTCTGACCCGCGAAGTTGAAGTCCACATCTACAACAAATTGTTACTCTTTAGCCGTTACTAGTGCCCCGCAGTTTTACCCACGTACCTAACTAACATTTTAATTCATTGATCCAGCTAATATCTCGGTGCCAATTTTCATCCAACCCAATCGGCAGTTTTTGCGTGAAAGAGAAGCAAACATACCTCACAAGCTATACTACTATTAGGACCATAAATGCCAATGTTTTAAGTTATACAAAACAATACGCCATGTGTTAAGAATGTTTAATTTTACAGAGCTTTAACACAAGCTACTTGACGACGACGGTAAAGATGTTGATGTAAAAGCTATATCTTTTCTTTTTATATATTTTCATTGATTAAGATTTTTAATATAGTATAAGTATGGGAGAGATTGTAAGTGCGATAAGAAGTCTGAAATGTGGAAAAGCTGCGGGAATAGATGGGATTACGGCTGAGATGATCAAGTACGGTGGACCAGCGGTCTGGGACGTCATCTATTTGCTATGCAATCTTTGCTGGGAAAAGGGTGATGTTCCGGACGACTGGAGGCGAGCAGTCATCGTGCCTTTCTATAAAGGAAAGGGATCACGATTGGACTGCTCCAACTACAGAGCCATCAGCTTGGTCAGCTTAGCTAGTAAAGTGTACACGAAGATCCTGACGATAAGAATGCAAGAGCGATCCGAAAGGTTTCTCTGGGAATCCCAAGGTGGATTTAGACCAGGAAGAGGATGTATGGATCAAACCTTCTCGCTTCGCGGAATCGCGGAAAAGTTTTTGGATATTAACCAAGGGGTTTTCTGCGCTTTCGTCGACTTAGAGAAGGCATTTGATAGAGTCGTACGAAAGGAACTCTGGGACGTGTTGCCTGGATATGGAGTGAGCAGTTCCCTACTGCATGCCGTGAAATCACTCTATAGTGATAGCGAGGCGTGCGTTAGGGTTAACGGTGAGATGTCACCCTGGTTTGATGTGAAGTCGGGGGTCAAACAAGGGTGTATCATGTCTGCCTGGCTGTTCATTATATATAACTGTCTGAGAGCACTAAGAACGAACGGATGTGGAGTGAAAATGGGAAACTTAGTGGTCAACTGCCTACTATACGCCGATGACGCGGTTTTACTGGCGTCATCAGAGGGCGAACTGCAGTCACTAGTTACCATAATGAAAGAAGAATGTGAAAAGAAGGGGCTGCGCCTAAACGCTGGCAAGACTAAGGTTCTGGTATTCGAAAGAGATGAACAAGTGACCGAGTGTGCAATATCGGTAAATGGGCAAATTCTAGAGCAAGTGAATGAATTTGTATATCTTGGAAGCATGTTCACACGAGATGGAAAGTATGAACAAGATATTGAAAGAAGGATAACTGCCGGAAATAAGGTGAATGGAGCCATGTCGGCGTTGATGGGCAGTAAAAGTCTGAGCAAGAATGCTCGAGTTGCTGTCCACAACGCGATATTGGTACCTACCTTATTGTATGGCAGCGAATCCTGGGTATGTCAGAGGAAGTATGAAAATAGCTTGAATGCAGTCGAGATGCGATCTCTTCGAAAAATGTGCGGCGTAACGATATTAGATCGAATCCGCAATGAAGAGATTCGCAAATCAACTGGCGTGAATGAGGGCGTGATTGTAAAGATGAAGAAAGGCATGTTACGTTGGTTTGGACACATAGAAAGGATGAGTGAAGAAAGATTGACGAAACAGATATACAAAGCAAAAGTGTGTGCAAGAAGAGGCAGAGGAAGGCCACGTTCCAACTATCTGGATCAAATAGATCGGACTCTCAAGGACGGGAACGTTAAGAGTACTCGAAACCGACGAGCATGTATGAAGAGACTGATGAATGTGGACGAAGCGAAAGAGGTATGTAAGTCTAGAGAGAACTGGCGCTCTATACTCTCTGCCTACCCCGTTAGGGACTTGGCGTGATGATATGTATGTATGTAAGATTTTTAATGTGGTAGTCTTCTTTGGAAAGCGAGTTATTGATCTTTGGAATGCTCAACTTGGTGAGAATCTTGTTCCTCTTTCACACTTTTAAATTGAACGGAATTGGATTACATTTGCCACAGAGATAGAGGTAGCTGAAATGATCTACCAATGTAATCAATAGTTCCACGGGTGAAATCTAGGTCACAGCCAGTAGCTATTATAGTGAGTGGGATAGTCCAAAGCGGCTTACTGTGCAAGCCGAGTATAGGCGGCTGCAGCGGCGGCGGGTCTGGGAAGGAGAACTTGACGATATACTCCTTGGGCCGCTGCAACAGAGACGCGGGCGCTGCGCCCTCCTCGTCCTCGCGCTGGGCCTTCGTACGATTCTTCTCCTGCTTGCGAGTCAACACTTCCTTCTGCTTTTTCTCCTGTCATACGCAAGTGCCAAGCAGTTAATAACACAACCCTAAATAGAAAATAGTAGTATCCGTAGGATATAGAGGACTGAGCAAAAAAAATACATTGGTAAATGTACATATCAATAAATTAAAAAAAAAAAATTACGTCTGTCCTCTATGCGATCCGAAGCCATTAACGAGATTGTGATGAAAATTCTGTTCTTATCTGTCTGTGTCGTGGCTGCCTACCCTCGGGAACAGAAATGAAATATCTGTCCTCGAGACCAGCGGTGACAACGTCCTCTTTACGCCGTTGATATATGTAGGTGCAATCGTGACAGATGGTGAGTTTATCGCGGTTTCACAAAGACGAATACACGTCTTTGAATTTCTTCTCAAACTTTTGCAGGTGTCCTCTCTATTTTTACCTTCATCATAATTCGCATAATGTAAAACAAATATATATACTCACTGCCGCCTTCTTTGACTGTCCGTGCGCCTTCATCTCCTTCAGTCTCTTCTCCTGCTTCTCGTATTCTTTAATCATCTCCTTCCTCTTCTGAGCGTACATTTTCTTGAACATGGAGTAGTTGCCCTTATAGTAGAACAGCTTCTGTTGGTCCAGGTGGATGATCTCGTTGCACACGTTGTCCAAGAAAGATTGGTCGTGGGACACCACTAGGAGGGTCTTCTTCCAGCCTTGGAGGTAGCTAAATCACACATTTACAATGACTAGCTGTGTCTCACTAGCATAGAATGGATTTCATTGGTAGTTTTCTTTTCTAGTCTAAAAATGTGTGTTAGCTATACAGCAAATAATGTCACTGTGCCAAATTTCACCCGATTCCGTTCAATAGTTTTGGCGTAAAAGTTCGTCCCTCACAAACATCTTTACAAACGTTCACATTTGATGTTTACGCCTCGAGGAAAGCAGCGAAGGGGCAGAATTATACCCACTATTTACCGATACTATTACGGCAAAATGTATCCTAAAAAACTTGTACAGTGATTACACGAGCACACGGTCGAGCAGTGGTCACACGAGCTTTACGGCCAATGAAATCATCGAAAGGAAACCTGCATACGTTTGAGAAGAAATTCAAAGGTATATATAATAGATAGCAATGGACTCGCCATCTGTCACGTTGGCACCTAAAATATATTTATCTTTGGTGAAATGTGGGTGTGTGGGTACTACCTATACTCCTCTACCTACTCCTTCAGGTTTGTGAGTGAGGGCTTGAGTATACATAATATATATAACCTACATTACCGATGTACATTTAAGTGGCGGGCTGTCAAGGGACGCAGATTTCAAATCAAGAAATTATTATCATGAAAAATGTGGCAACCGCATGCTCAATAATACTAATTGAGATTAGACATGAACTTACTTGTCCAACCAAATGACAGCGTTCAGATCCAAATGATTGGTAGGCTCGTCAAGCAGCAACAGCGTGGGCTCTATGTACAGTGCTCTGCGAACAAAAGATCACACTGTATTAATACACTAGCTTATGCCCGCGGCTGCACCCGCGTGGAGTTCGAAAAAGTAGCTTATGTATCGTTTCTTATATCGGTTATATAGAATCGGTTCAACCGCTATGCCGTGAAAGAGCATCATACTTTATAATATTAGAACTTTGAATTTTCGAGATTAAAAAAAAAATTTGCCTATGTCCTATTCCTAGGTATAAGCCATCACGATTTCAACTTTCAGCCAAATCGGTTCAGCCATTTTGCCATGAAAGAACCGCAAACATCCAAACTTACAAACTTTCACATTTATAATATTAGTAAGAAAGATTATAGAATAACAAACATATTAACCCGCGTATTGACGATCTTCCGCATTAATAGGAAACATAAGGGCGCAGGCATACCAAAGAAAATAGTCATCATAAATCCCATCGCCCGTATTTGGCTAGTGGTGCCATCACTGTACCAGCGAACAAGGGCATGCAGAAGGCACACCTTTAAATATGGTCTATACTACCGTCCCTTTCGCACTTATACGAGTATATTACATATTCGTACGATATTCACGGAACCCCACAGGAGGCACCCTCAGCTGTGTTTAATTAGCAACTAAGCGCCTGGCTGTAGGTTTTTTGCTCTCGCGATTGTTTGGTTAAGTAGCAAAAGTTCCCGGAATTCACACTACGAGAGACAGTTCTCAAAACGTTGTACCTGGCAAGCGAGACTCTCATCCGCCAGCCACCGGAGAAGTTTTTCGTAGCGCGGTTCTGCATCTCGCGACTGAATCCCAGACCGGCAAGGATTCGGCGAGCGCGGGGCTCGGCCGAATCGGCACCTATCGCCTTCAACTCTGCGTACACCTATAAGTTAGTAGTTTGTAACATAATAAGTTTTACAGAAAGAGACTAGCTATCCTGCCTTCTCAAGTCAAATCTAGACGTCGCGGGATGCTGGGAGTATAACCCCAGTCTATCAATTGTAGTGTGCGTGTGCACTAAAAGGTAATCAGTGTGTACCGAGACCGACAATGGTCAGACATTAGTGGAAGGTTGCACACTTACACCATAAACTATAGGGAATAATAGTGGAGCTTGTCTTCGTGGATGGCACTATCTATACTTGGGTGTAAAAAAAATGGGCGGGCTGACTCTAAATTTATTGGTCACTTTAAAAGTATGTATAGTATATAATGCAAAAAATCTAACCTCGTTTAATTTCTCCTGTATTTTCATATTCCCTTTCTCAATTTCAGCTTCAAGCTCCTTGCATTCCTTTAATAATTCTGAAATATAAAAACACGTCCTTATTTAAAATTTTGTTGAATCAGAGTGCATAAGTTTATTACTTTGCTTTATTAGATGATATTGATGTACAAATCAAACATTATGCATAATGTCCACCACATATCACCACCAACTTATAGTTTAATGATGACATTGAGTACATTAGACTGACTTATTTGGAATCTAAAAAATATACATTTACGTTTTAAAAAAGCTTGGTTCAAAGCTTGTTGGCGTAAAGAAAATACGTCGTTACACAGTTCGATAGCCTCATAAAGTATAATCTAATGTGAAAATTAAAGCAAAAAGACGTTCCTGAGAAAATTTTGCCCCCAATACGTCCGGAGAAATGTATTATTTACAATTCGGTTAAAAGGTACATACATATGTACCTTTTAACCGAAGTTAGGAAAGGTTTAAAACAAACTCACCAGTTCTCTTAACATCGGACTCGAGCACAGTATCGACGGCGCTCATATCGCTCGCAGTGACTTCCTGCTCACACAACAGTATGTCTATGTGAGGTGGTAGTGGAAAGGCGCGAGTAGCCAGATGCCTGAGGAGGGTCGTCTTCCCGTGGCCGTTGGGGCCCACGAGACCATACCGACGTCCGTTTGCGATCAACAGATTCGCGTTTACGAACAAGTCTTTTCCTTTAGCACTGATGGTAAAATTCTCAACTTTTATGTCGACCGCATTCTCCAACGCTGCCATTTGACCTGTTCATACCACAATATACCTTTAGATCAGTGTTACCCAACGTGGGGCCCACGCCCCACAGGGAGGGCAATTTGATAGTTAAGAGAGGCAATTTTAAAATGGACACGACACGATTATAACCCATTCACTTTGGGTTATTTTAACAAAAAATATGCATTGAAGGCCTTAAAACTTTAGAAATGTCAAGGTAGGGCAGTGCGTAAAAAAGGTTGGGAAGCACTGCTTTAGACTTTTTTGTTTGTTAGATACTATTTAGGCCCTGATACGTGAAGGTAAAAATCATTACTGGTTCGGTATGTAGCTCACCTGCGGTCTTCTGCGCCTGACTAACAGTAAAGTTGGCGTCTAGTTCGCTGTGCCCCTGACCCCCCTTCTTGGTCAGCAATTCCATCTGTTTCTCATACTCCTGTTGCTTCTTCAGCTTTTTCTTCTCCTTGTGGCTCAGCTTCTTCTCTGCCGGCTCTTCCTTTTCCTTTTCCTCCACTAGGTCGGTGGACTAATCGTTGATAGTAAATTGGATTAGACATTGAAAAACTACTAATATTAAAGATGCGAAAGTTTGTGAGGTTTTTACTCAAACGCGCCAGAACGGCTGAACGGAATGGGTTGAAAGTTAGCAGAGATAGATTATTAGCTAGATTAACACTGTGATATCAAATTTCATTTTACGGGCACAGCTAGTAAAGCGATATATTTACCACATCATCAATTTCCTTTGATGGTTCCTCCTCTTGCAAGACATCCTCGACCACTGGTTTGTCTTCCACCCTCTCTTCTGGTTTAATTTTAGTCTTCTTCTCCTGTTACAATGTAATAACGATAACAAAATTATTTTAAATATAGATAGCGGCATCCACGAAGAAGCACCCCACCAATTTCTAGACGAGGGTGTCGCGGGATGCGGGGAATATGACCCGAGTCTATTAAATATAGTGTGCTTATTAACGCTTATTAACTATTAGGAAGGTTGGTGGTTTGGTGGAAGGTTGCACACTTACACCATAAACTATACGGAAGAATAGTGGGACATGTCTTCGTGGATGGCATTATCGATCCGCCACAAGGATACCCGAAGGTGGGCAGAGATAGAACAACATAATCTTCTCGGATATACACGTATGTATACATATTTAGAAGCCAACGAGACAGATTGAGAGTCCGTTGTCATTAATCAAGCTCGACTATTCACGCTTTTGATTTTTTCACTTGTAGGTCACTCAATTGGTAAAAACCCGAAATATTAGTTTGAGCTCAATTTGTGATTTGCTTCAATGCTAACTTTATGGTAAAGAAAATCATTGTGTGGAAATCTCATGTGAAATCGTGCTTCATGGCAAGCGACAAATTACCTTGGGTTTCACAGGTGGTTCTTCAGGCTCCGGTATGGGATCCTTAATATCGAATTTCTTTATTTCTGCCTCAAGGTCGTCCATATTGTTTTTCTTTTTGTTTTTACCTGTATTCAATACATTGATATAGTGAAGCTTTTTTTTTTATACAACAAGAGTGGCAAACATGCATTCGGCCCACCTGATGGGAAACTGTTACCGTAGCCTATTTACGCTCACGATACCGAAGTATCACTTGCGCATCACAATGTTTATTCCACAGTTAATCAACATTTCCAGACGACCGTGTGGTCTAGTGGTTAGAGCTCCTGACTGCCAAACTTGAGGTCGCGGGTTCGAATCCCGCTGAGGGCAGATATTTGTATGATGTACACGAGTATTTGTACCTTAGTATTGGATGTCCTATGTATTTATGTATATATCTATCTATTTAAGTAAGTATATTGTTGTCTAGTTACCATAACACAAGCTTAGCTTAATTTGGGACTAGGTCAATTTGTGTGGAATTGTCCCAGGTATTTATTATTATTATTTATAATTTATATACTGATAAATTACATAAATTGTATTTTATTGCTGTAATAATAATATATATATATATATATATATATATATATATATATATATATATATATATATATATATATATATATATATATATATATATATATATATATATATATATATAATATATATATAATATATATATATAATATATAATAATATAATATGTAATAATATAATTGGTGTTGCAAGCGTCCATAGGCGGCGGTAACCGCTTACCATCAGGCGGACCGCATGCTTGTTTGCCACCCAAGTGGTATAAAAAAAAAAACGCCGAGTCCCTAACGAGGTAGGCAGAGAGAATAGAACACCAGATCTCTCTAGACTTACATACCTCTTTCGCTTCGTCCACATTCATCAGTCTCTTCATAGTTATATACACAGTTTTAAGTAAATACCTTTGCTTTTTACGGGTATGACTAGATCCTCTTCATCCTCGGATGCTTCGATTTTCATTTCTGCTCCACTATCATCATCCGGCCAATCATCTTTTTTGCCTTTGCCTAAAGAATATAAATGCCTTAATAAAATATTAACACCAGTACAGGAGTAGTGCATAAAGCATTATTCCCTGTTCTTAAGACAAATGCGTTATTCTACTAGCACCTTATTCTTGTATGTATCATGTAATATCTAATTCTTCTTTATTATGGGAATAGACAATATGAAAAAAATAAGTATCCTACAAATATTCTAAATGTAAAAGTTTATGTGGATATTTGTTCCTCTTTCTTGCAAAAACTAAACATATTGGTTGAAATTTGGCACAGCTAGGTTAACACCAGAAAAGTCCAGGAAAAAAGATACCGATTAAATTAAAATTTTCAGGATTGGGATGAAGGAGCACAGTTATTAAAATTTACATTACAAGTTCCTAATATCAAATAAAGATCTTCTGTCAAATTAAAAATGCCATGTACAAACCTTTTTTGTTTTTATTATGTACAGGCTTGGTAGCGTTACTAGAGACATTGCTCACTACAGACTGTTCATCATCATGATCCTCTTCTTCCGAGTCTTCTGCTGCTAGATTTTTCTTTTTATTCTTTGCTTTGTACATATAACAAACAGACCAGTTTATCACTCATAACAAAAGTAAATTTTTAATAATTAGTAAATCATGTGTAAACAATATACCTATACCTAGGTATGTTGACACATTCATCAGTCTCTTCATACATGCTCGTAGGTTTCGAGTAATAAGTAATTAATGCTATAATTGGTATTTTGATTACATGTAACATAAATAACAGTCAAAATGCTTTACAGACATATTTATGAGAGGTAGACCACACTTAAATCTACATACCAAAATTGGTATTGCCAACTTAAGACAGTACCAATAGCCTACAAATGACAGCGCTTTTGGGAAATATTATGCTCTGTAGGAGAGTCATTAGTTATCAAACTATACAAGGAATGTCCATGCAGGCTCTCCTATCTGTTTACGCTAGCAATTATATTCATATCAATATAAGGTTCTCAACATGCAAGTGATACCCTGTGTTGCAATTGCAGAAAACTTTTATAGAATATAGTTCTGGTCATACATGCAACTTACTTTTCTTTTTACTAACAGGCTTAGCAATTTCCTCTTCTGACACTTCTTTGAGTTCAACATCACTGCCTTCTGATGACCAATCATCTTTTTTACCTTTGCCTGCAATTAAAAATACTCATATCCCTTAGTACATACTGATATTATATTGCACAACAATATGAAACTCATGAATAACTCAATAGTAGTACTAAATATATATATATATATATATATATATATATATATATATATTTATATATCCTCACGCCTTTCCACAAGGGTCCCCGAAGGGGTAGACAGAGGTGTATAGGTAATACCCACACACGCACTTTCCGCCAGAGGTATATTACTATTAATAGTAGTACTAATAAGCTATATAAACAATTCTTGGATTAATTTAGAATATACAAATTGTTACAAAAATGTACTAACCTTTTTTCTTCTTGCTGGGCTTGGAAGCAGATTTAGGTGCACTACTTGCTGCATTACTCAATACTGACTTGTCATCTCCATCATCATCTGACAGCTCAACCTCCTTCTTTTTATTCTTCGCTGTAGTTGTAACAAAACATATGCTAGTGATAAATTACTCATAATACAGTACCATACAAATATGAATAAAAATAAATGAAATCAAAATACTAATTGTGTAATTTAGTATATGGTATACCTGACACCTGATTCATATGAACATGAAAACAGAAATAAAATAGAATGGTTAAAGTAGAACATTAAGTACAGTGATTAGTCACACCATGAGTTTTATGGTGAAGGAAAACATCGAGAAAAACCTGCATACATCTGAGAAGCAATACAAAGGCATATGTATAGTTGTGCTTGAGTAACGGCAATGGACTCCCTGTCTGTCCCATCAGCACCTAAAATATATCTCAGGTGGATAGTGGGTGTGTACATACTACCTATACACCTCTACTTACCCCTACGGGACCCTTCTGAGAAGGCTTAAGGATCAAAAAAAAATAAGTAGAACATAGCACTGGTACTGAATTGTTAACAACATAACATTAAGTACAGTTAGTAGAGTATTTTTTAAAACAGAATATAATTTTTGAACATTATTATTTTAATACATATTAGATTAATATTGTTTTACTTAGATAAAATCACTAAGTGGTAGTAGTTATTTTATCTCAGTAAAACAATGTATTATTTCTATTGACTGTAGACCTTTACCCTCAACATATTTTCTATACAAAAAACAAATAGTATAGATACACCAAATTTTTATTAACTTATAAAGTCAAGCTATAAAATCAAGCTTGTCATAGAGCAAAGTTTGACTGTGATAAATTAAGTAAAAAGTAACAGAATGTGATAAATTAAGTACATTTAATAACACATCAATTTGTTTTTTCTTGTTAGGTTTTAATGCCAACATTTATAACCTTTATAATAACAACTGACAATATAAAAAAAAACAATTCAATTTCATTTAATTCAATTCAATTTAAAATGAACTACTTACAGATAAAAGTTTCATTATTATTAATACCTAACATGGAGTATCTAGACCTCCTGTTTGATCAAGACTTAAGCCTACCTAAGGCTTGCTAAGCACACAAATAATTAAAATATCATCCTTATTTCGTTAACATCTGTAGCTATTCTGACGTGGAAATATTTGAAAAAAAAAAGTAATTCAATATACCTTTCTTTTGTGACTTCTTTGCAGCGGGTTTGGGAACTTCATCTTCGTCAGATGCTTGTGTTTTTCTCTGGTGCTCCTCGTCACTGTCGCTCCAATCACCAGCATTACCTTTGCCTTTCTTTTTACCCTTTCCCTTACTTTTAGAGGTTATGTCATGAGAATCATTTGTTGCACTCTTTTCTTCCAGATCATTATCGAAATCTTGATTCTTCTTACTACTCCGTTTTTTCGACATTTTTTTTACACGACAGCAATCGGAAAAATATCACTACGTCTACAAATTTATTTTAATTTAAGTCAGGTAGGTACTTAAAGTTATGGGGATGGAAATCGTATTATCGTATGACTGACTTAAGTCACTTAACTGACGTCTGCACTTTGACTTTGACTCCTTTGACATTTTTCTTTATCGTTGGGTATCGTAAACAGTTTGGTACCTATACACACGGCATTAATTTTCAATGATCTTTCGTCTTGCTAATATAAATAAATCATTCGCATCATTTGTACTACCACTAGTAATAAAAATATATCTCTAAAAGGCCAAATAATATTGATAATATGCAGTCGATTTTTCTCTGATTGTGCCCAAATCAATATAGGAGAATAATTAAAATTAGAACTATTAGGAAACTTTAAAGATATCGGTTAACATTCTTATAATAAATAATTAAAATGTAAAATGCTATAAACTAAAAATACTGATTTGTTTAAAATAGATTGCGAATATCACATCACATACTTGCTTACCTTTGCGGCAGAATTAACGTATTAGTGTAGCTTATTAAGTTTAAAATGTACGTGGACTGAAAATTGTTTATTAGTTAGTTATTTGATAGTTCAATGTTTTCAGTCCACTTAAAATTCCCACTTCATTAACTACTTACCTACGGCCCAATCTACGCGGATACTAATCCACGTTCATTGGTCGAATGACATTGGCAACGCTGAAATTGTATATGAAAGATCAAAGAAGATAGAAATGTTCGTAAAACTTTTATTAGGTAATTTGACCAAAACCAATGAGTTTTGATGAACCTAAGTACAGTGATGAATCACACTACGAGCTTTACGGTGAAGGAAAACATCGAGAGGAAACCTGCAAGGAAAGGCGTGAAGATATATCTTTACCCTACATTTGGTTAGTTCTATTCAGATCGCAATAGATGTATTCATCGGTAACATAACATGGCATTGACGTCAAACTTATTTTCGCTTTCTTTTTTCTTTTCTCTTTACGCATCTTAATAATATTCATCAGGTCAAGTTTCTGAGATTAGCCGGTACAAACAAACAGTCAGAAAGACAAAAATATGATATTTTCTACTCCTACTACTTTTCTTTTATAAACTTCGAGAGTGGCAAACAAGCATACGGCCCACCCGATGGAAAAAGGTTACCGCAGCTAATTTACGCTTACAATACCTATCCTCACGCCTTCCCACAAGGGTCCCCGAAGGGGTAGGCAGATATGTATAGGTACTACACACACCAGCTTTCCGCCGGAGATATATTTTAGATCTACTACTTTCTTTACTAAAAATCATAGTTTTGTCACTTTAACGTGAGAATTAAACTTTACTTTAGACGGTTATGAAGGAGATTTTAAGCGCTAAGTAGAAATACACTATCTGGCTTTCGAGAAATAAAAACAATCGAAAAGAGAAAAATCTAAATATGAAAGAAGAAAAAAGCATCAAAGAAGGAACTGGAATTTTGCGTTTTCAAGTCATTAATAGTATTGATCATGAAATCCAAATTTATTTTACAGCGTCTCCTTGTATTTTTTATATTAATAATAAGCTTTGTGACAATCTGCGCGGGTGAAAATGTGAAGAAAAGTGTTAACGATAACAGAGATGATAATGGAGAAACCAATGATGAAGCAAAGGATGAATCCTTGGATATCCCTGTCGAAAATGAACCCGCTAATATTACTTGCACCAGGAGACAAAATAGTATTATGCATGAGATATTTTCGGCTAAGCATAAACAGTTCCCTTTCATGGTCGCTCTAATGTCACATCAGAATGGATACTTGTGCTCAGGATCGGTTGTGTCAAATGGTTTGATAATTACTACGGCTCAATGTACAGACCAACCAATAAGCTACGTTTTACTCAATACTACCAAAGATAAAAAAGATGATACAACAGTTTCCTTACACGTTATAAAAACGGAAAAGTTCCCCACATACACCGGAAGTGATTCGTCAAAAAATGTCGGTCTTATTTACACAGAAAAACATAATAGTTCTATAGCTTCAAAAATACAGATAAGTAACTATACAAACAAGCAAAATATCGTTGATATAGAAGCCATAGGATTCGGCTTAAATACGGAAGTGGGCCAAACAAAAGAATTGCAATATGTTGGATTAGAAAGCCGAGCGCACTTTGAAACAGGAGAACTAGTAGTGGGGTACTTTGACTGTGTCGAAACTAAGATTTTGACTTGTTTTAAAGATACAGGTGGTCCTGCTATTTTTAATAACGAACTCATAGGAGTTATTACTAATGGTCAAGAAGAATGCTCAAAGGATATATCAGCAACATATGCGATTAATAAAAAAATGGTAGAGATCTTGCCTACATATACCTTTAAAGCGTGGCTAGAAGAAAAGATAAAGAAAAATGAAGAGCAGGAACCCGTTGCTTTAGTAGCGTATCCCGTTAGACCAGAACCTGAATTTCTTGATAAAATGTCAAGTGGTATGCGTCATAATAATATACCCCTTTACATTACTTTTAGTTGCATACTTTTGTCATATTTCTAGGCCATTTCTTTATTATGTTTTATTAAAGCATCTGCTGCTAAATTGTTCTGGTTAAATTAAACATTATAATTTTAAATAGTTATTTATTTTGTAAATACACGTTAGTCCGAAAGATGTCCCAATTCTGAGCAAAGCTCCGTCCTGTCTGTCATGAGTGGTGATTTAGATAATAAATCGACCACGCTTGTTTCGTGTGGGTTGGTGGGTGCACAAGCCTAACTGAGCCTGTATGCGAGGTCGTTGATGAACTAGTCACTTTCATCCGCAACCGCCCGATTTGGGATCCTGCACTAATATCGTGTACACCATTTTTACCTCGTTTAGATCATGATGTTCGTAATCGAGCACTCAATGTGTAACAGTTTTACTTAATGTCGAGGAGGATACTGTAAATTATAATAAAGAAAAGACGTAAACTATTTGGATTTAGATTAATTTTACTGCATGATACTGACTAAATGATAATGATCCGAATGATTAATATGTTAATTGGCATAGAGTGTGCTATATCGGTAACTGGGCAAATTCCAGAGCAAGTGATTGAATTTGTATATCTACGAAGCATACGTTCACACGAGATGGACAGTATGAAAAAGATATTGAAAGAAGGATAACTGCCGGAAATAAGGTGAATGGAGCCATGTCGGCGTTGATGGGCAGTAAAAGTCTGAGCAAGAATGCTCGAGTTGCTGTCCACAACGCGATATTGGTACCTACCTTATTGTATGGCAGCGAATCCTGGGTATGTCAGAGGAAGTATGAAAATAGCTTGATGCAGTTGAGATGCGATCTCTTCGAAAAATGTGCGGAGTAACGATATTAGATCGAATCCGCAATGAAGAGAGAGAAGAGAAGATTTCGCAAATTAACTGGCGTGAATGAGGGCGTGATGGTAAAGATGAAGAAAGGCATGTTACGTTGGTTTGGACACATAGAAAGGATGAGTGAAGAAAGATTGACGAAACAGATATACAAAGCAAAAGTGTGTGCAAGAAGAGGCAGAGGAAGGCCAAGTTCCTACTACCTGGATCAAATCGATCGGACGCTCAAGGACGTAAATGTTAAGAGTACTCGAAACCGACGAGCATGTATGAAGAGACTGATGAATGTGGACGAAGCGAAAGAGGTATGTAAGTCTAGAGAGAAATGGCGCTCTATAATCTCTGCCTACCCCGTTATGGACTTGGCGTGTTGACATGTATGTATGTATGTATGGCATAGGTAGTTAACTTTTACTAATACTATGACAACAATAAAATTACAACAGTGGTACACAGGCCGCGAATGCCGCGATCGAATAATACATGATAAGTATGTACATTTAAATCTTAAATATCGAATATCGATATTTCCAGATTAAAAATGATAAATATGATATATTTTCATGCCTTCTGACAAGGGTCCCCGAAACAATAGGCAGAGGTGTGCTTAGTACCCACAAGTATTTGATTTACTTCTAAGACGTATGCAGGTTTTCTCTCGATATTTTCCGTCACAGTCCCGGGGACCCGAACCTGCAATATTTGTGTCGCAGATAACTACTCATACCACTCGACCACCATGACGCAGTTATAAAATATCGATACAGTCTACTCTCGATAATTTGACACTCGTTAATTTGAATCTTTAGTATGTTTTTTATTCCGGTCCCTTAAAAAATACTCGATAAATTGAATAAAATATTAATTCGTCCCTTCGGTAATTTGAAGTTGAAGGAATATTATCTTGCCAAACATGCGATCATTTGAAGTCCGGGCTTCCCTACCCTCTATACTTTGAAGCGTTATCATGCACATACCTGTCTGTACATGTACATCAAGTGTTTAATAGTAGTCTAGTCTTTGCAGTTTGCATGTCGCATTCCAGTCTTCTTTTGACAATGATAGCCTGCAGTCACACACTCAAAAAAGATTACGAACTTCTTTTCGAAATAAAAGTTTGTGAATAATTGCATTACTGAATTTAATTGTTGATACCTCACGCCTTCCCACAAGGGTCCCCGAAGGGGTAGGCAGAGGTGTATAGGTAATACCCACACACCCACTTTCCGCCAGAGGTATATTAGGTGCCAACGTGACAGATGGCGAGTCCATCGCCGTTACTCCAGCACGACTATACATACGCCTTTGAATTTCTTCTCAGACGTATGCAGGTTTCCTCTCGATGTTTTCCTTCACCGTTCTGCTCGTGGTGTGACTAATCACTGTACTTAAGTTCAGAAAAACTCATTGGTACAGTCGGGATTCGAACTTGCGACCTTTGCGTCGCAGGCAACTGCTCGAAACACTCGACCACCACGGCTCTCAAACGGCTCAACGGCTTGTTGATACATAATAATAATATAGAAAAATAAGACGATTTTCATCAAATTCTTATTTACTTGAGTCCCCCTCCCCCTCGTGGTTATTTAAACGCTTGTTATTTTGTGAACTCTTGATAATTGAGTTTCATATTATCGAGAGTCGATTGTGTTTTGATACGTTTACTTAAACCAAAACCATTATGTTATGAGATCTGGGCGAAATAAGACTTCGTCTAATCTGTATACATTAAATTTGTCATTTGTCATCATTTGTGCACTATTGTCGGATGCCTGTCTACAGTTATAGAGTATGGTCAAAGATTACAATGAGTATGGTTAGAGTGTATCTATCTATGGACTATTGTCATTAACCAAAAAAACAAATCCCAGAATCAAAAGTAGTTTCCATCAATCTTGTCACAGTCACCAATATTTTGCAGTCATCAGAGAGTACGTTTAGAGAATACGAGTAGGTAATCTTGGTGCACAGTGGCTGAAATCCTATTGCATGTCTGAAAACAATAAAGAAGAGGGGGTACGTATATTTATATTTCTGACTTGTTTAAAGTTCAACACTTAATATGTATCAATAGCTCTGGTTTACTGCGGATTGGCAATGTCTCTTACTTTTGAGGGGATATTTGAGACTCGGTACGGTGCCATTCGAATGAAAGGGTGTGATAGATATGGTCTGAAAATGTATGAGGCTTAATAATTATAACTCTATTGTCTTACATATTGATATGAGGTCATTACATCTTTGACTACCTCTTCGGGGACCCTTCTAGAAGGAGGCTTACCGCCTTATCACCTTGTTAAATGTGTATAAGCAACCTTGTTTGTACATAAACAAAATATTTAAATTGGATTATTCAGTAATGTGCGGTCTTGTAGGAAAACAGGGGGGCATCAATAAAGCCATCGGCACGTCCAAGTATACACAGGCACAACATCTATTCATTGTCTCAGGCTGATAATATAATGGTGAGGTATGGACTGAATACCAGGAGACCTAATAAAGCTAATACTAGTCATGCATCAGAAGGTATTGATGAAGTGGATAATGTTTTCAGGTAATAATAAATAAAACATAGATGTATTTATTTTTATGTTTCAAATTTTATCTAAAGTATAACATTACAAGACTAATTTCTATACATTAATATACTAGCTGTACCTGAAGATTTCACCTGCATACAATTTGATTCATATCATAGATATTTCTGGAATAAAACATATTATTAATTAATAATTAAATAATTAATCCAACTAATTTCTCTGCAAAATTTCATTCAATTCAGATCAGCTGTTTTGACATGATTGTGTAACCAACATCCTCACAACATTGGCATTTATAATATTATAAGGATTATTTTTACTCTTGTTTGTATTTCAGCAAATTGTCAAGCTCTCACAGTGATCTCCAAATAATACATAGGGAAAAAAGAAGGAATTCCATAAACACATCTAGCCTACATGCTTGCACATCAGATGAAAATGATACTGATTCTGAAGATGACAGTCTGTGAGTGTCCACATTCCTTTTTCACTTTATTATGCATGGCATGTGTCATTTATCCATTATTTGTATGATATTGCATTGATATAAAATTTTCTGTGAAAAAAAATATTTAAATCTATATATATATATATATATATATATATATATATATATATATATAGGAGATCCCATTTTTGAACTGACTCATCACGAAATCTCAGGAACTGTAAGGCCGATTGACCTGAAATTTGGTAGGAGTATTCCTTACGCGGTGTAGAGGTCAGCTAAGAACGGATTTTGTGAAACTCCACCCGGAAGGTGGAGTGCAGGGAGATCCCATTTGTGAACATACTCATTAGGATATCTCAGGAACTGAAAGGCCGATTGACTTGAAATTTGGCAGGAGTATTCCTTACGCGGTGTTGAGGTCAGCTAAGAACGGATTTTGTGAAACTCCAGCCGGAAGGTGGAGTGCAGGGAGATCCCATTTGTGAGCTCACTCATTAGGATATCTCAGGAACTATAAGGCCGATTGACTTGAAATTTGGTAGGAGTATTCCTTACGCGGTGTAGAGGTCAGCTAAGAACGGATTTTGTGAAACTCCAGCCGGAAGGTGGAGTGCAGGGAGATCCCATTTGTGAACTTACTCATCAGGATATCTCAAGAACTATACGGCCGATTGACTTGAAATTGGGTAGGAGTATTCCTTACGCGGTGTAGAGGTCATCTAAGAACGGATTTTGTGAAACTCCAGCCGGAAGATGGAGTGCAGGGAGATCCCATTTGTGAACTTACTCATCAGGATATCTCAAGAACTATACGGCCGATTGACTTGAAATTTGGTAGGAGTATTCCTTACACGGTGTAGAGGTCAGGTAAGAACGGATTTTGAAAAGCTCCACCCGCAAGAAGGGGTGCGGGGAGATCCCATTTGTGAACCCACTCATTAGGATATCTCAGGAACTATAAGCCCGATTGACTTGAAATTTGGTAGGAGTATTTCTTACGCGGTGTAGAGGTCAGCTAAGAACGGATTTTTTGAAACTCCACCCGCAAGGTGGAACGCGGGGAGATTCTATTTGTGAACTCACTCATCACGAAATCTCAGGAATTAAGGCCGATTGCCTTGAAATTTGGTAGGAGTATTCCTTACACGATGTAGAGGTCAGCCAAAAACGCTCAAATATTAATGAAAATCGGAAACCAAGACAATTCCAAATTCTTTTTCTCTTATTTTAATAACGAAATATTCAAAGATTTGTAATGTGATCATAGGCACATATTTTTGTGTGTTTAAATCGCAAACACTGGGTAAACCTTATGAGATAGATCAAATGAATGTACTACAGAGTAGTATATTATCTTCAAATGATCGATATAAAAGTCCGCCATAACCATTTTTATCTTTTACATTATAATTAGTATCAATATTGCACCCGTGCGAAGCCGGGGCGGGCAGCTAGTATTTTATATTTCTTATAATAATAATATATCCTCACGCCTTCCCACAAGGGTCCCCGAAGGGGTAGGCAGAGGTGTATAGGTATACCTGTTGTTTTGTCTTCTAAAGTATAAATCTTTTGTATATAATCAGAAATCATTGTTCCCCATAAGTTTAATCCCTAGTTTCACCCCCCCCCCCCTTCTAGTTTTGTTTCAAGTGGATATGATGGATTTTAGTATTTTTTTTTTTTTTTTTTTTTTTTTTATACCACTTGGGTGGCAAACAAGCATGCGGTCCGCCTGATGGTAAGCGGTTACCGCCGCCTATGGACGCTTGCAACACCAGGGGTATCACTCGCGCGTTGCCGACCCTGCAGGAATCTTTTCACACCCTTCTTGAAGAACTCCATGCTGTACTCTCCAGGGAAAACCTCAACGGGGAGCTCATTCCACAGCCTGAGCGTTCGCGGAAGAAAACTTCTTTGGAAGCGCACAGTGCGAGACCTTTGTGGTTCCAAGGTATGGGGATGAATTCCCCGTCGATGGCGAGAGGTGCGGTGGTAGAAGGTGGAAGTGGGCATCATATCGAACAATTCTGCAGAACACTCCCCGTTATACAAGCGGTAGAACACACACAGGGAGGCAAAGTCTCTCCTCAGACTTAGTGATTCCAAGCCGCTTGTGAGCATGGGATCGTCGACAATTCTAGCGGCGCGTTTCTGAACCGCGTCAAAAGGCCCAAGCTGGTATCCAGGGGCTCCAGCCCACAGGTGGCAGCAGTACTCCATATGTGGCCGAACTTGCGACTTATAAAGTTGCAGCCTTTGTTGCGGTGTGAAGTACTGCTTAGCTCTGTTGAGCACACCGAGCTTCCTCGACGCCAGCTTAGCCTTGTCCTCTAAATGACCACGGAACTGAACGTCGCTAGAAATATCGACCCCAAGGATCCTAATGCTCTCCGAGATGTTCAGGGGAGTGTTCTGGAATTGTGGAGCCACAGCGAATGGAGTTTTTTTTGCGGTGAACGCGCAAACTTGTGTCTTAGTGGGGTTGAAGTGAACTAGGTTTAGTCGACCCCAATCGGAGACACTGCGAAGTGTACTCTCGATTTCAGACACAAGTCGTTCGCGACTTTCCTCCACAGTGGAACGAGGGAGATTAGCACGGCCCGTGTAGTAAGTGTCCCCAGTGCTGTCGTCTGCATAGCAATGAATGCCTTCAATAGAAAGCATGTCATTAATATGCAGAAGAAACAGAGTCGGGGACAACACAGAGCCTTGCGGGACGCCAGCATTAATTTCCATGCTTTCGGAGCAGCTACCGTCAACGACGGCTCTTATGCATCTGCTGGACAGAAAGCTGGCGACCCATTTGCATAATCCCTCTGGCAGTCCGTAGGATGGAAGCTTCGATAGAAGACCGCGATGCCAGACCCGATCGAACGCTTTCGCCACATCCAAGCTAACAGCTAATGCCTCACCTTGACTCTCAATGGCGAGTGACCAACGGTGCGTGAGATATACTAGAAGGTCACCCGTTGAGCGACTGTGGCGGAAGCCATACTGTTGGTCACTCAACAAACCGTGACCCTCTAGATATCGCAGGAGTTGCGTGTTAATCACTCGCTCCATAATTTTGGAGAGGAGGGAGGTGATGGCGATCGGCCTGTAATTCGATGGGTCTGATCTATCGCCCTTTTTGGGCACTGGGTGCACGTGGGCGGTCTTCCACGAAGTTGGGACTTTTTGGGTGGAGTAGGAAAGCGCGAATAGGCGCGTCAAAACAGGACACAGTTCAGGAGCACACTGCTTAAGCACCACTGCCGGAATACCGTCTGGCCCGCTCGACTTATGGACGTCCAGAGACAGCATCTCCCGCCGGACCTCCCGTTGGGTTATGCTTATCTCCGGCATAGAGTTCTCACACCGCAGGATAGTGGGCGGTGTGGCGCCTCCGTCATCCATAGTCGAGTTCGAGGCAAAGAGAGAGCCCAATAGATCCGCTTTCTCTTTGGCACTGTGGGCCAAGTTACCATCCGGCTTACGGAGTGGTGGTAGGGACGACTGGCAAAAGTTTCCCTCAGCAGCCTTGGCAAGGGACCAAAAAGCACGGCTGCCAGAAGGGTAGCTAGCGAGTCTCTTACCAATTCTGCCGACGAAATCGAATTTCGCCCTGGCAATCGCTCGCTTACAGTGCCTCGAGGCAGCATTAAGTTTCCGCTTTGCATCAGATATGTTGGGGTCCAGATTGGATCGAGCCGTGGTCCACGCCTCATACAAGGCTTGCTTGGATAATTTAGCTTCCTTGCAGGGCTTATTAAACCACGGCTGTTTCTTTACCCCTGTAGCTACTAGCGAGTTTGGGATGTAGCATTCCATTCCCGCCAGTATCGTCTCAGCGACGGCTGCTGCACAGGGGTCTGGATCTTCTGATGCAAAGCAGATCTGCCTCCACGGGTACGATGCGTAAAACTCACGCAATCCATCCCAGTCTGCTGCCTTGTAGTGCCACATGCGCCGCCGCCCCGGGGGTCGGGGCACTTCGGCCTTTGCGCACGGCACTTGCGTCCGGACCAGACAGTGGTCGGATGTGCCAAGCGGCGCACCCACCGAGATGGAATAGCTGTCCGGTCGCGTGGTCAGCAGAAGGTCCAGTAAAGAGCTTGTATGGCCCTCGATATCAGGTATTCTGGTTGGTTCGTGTACCAGCTGCGAGAAGCCATAAGCCAGGGCAAGCTCGTAAGCAGCCCTCCCCGCGCAGTCAGTGGACCGAGAGCCAAGCCACTCAACATGGTGAGCGTTAAAATCTCCTAAAACCACCAACTCCGCGGAGGGGTACTGCTCAAGTACTTTGTCCGTTGTCGATTGCAGGTGCTCAAATAGGCGAACTGTGTCTGTGTCACCGCTATGGGACCTGTAAAGGCACGCGTAGATTTGGGTGTTGCCACCATAGTCTACGCGCACCCACAAAATTGACAGGTCTCTGTCTTCAAGGCCGTGGAGACGTCGACAGCAAATATCCTCCCGGAAGTACATACATACCCCGGCGCGGCGCACAAAATTGTGTTCCATCTTGTACCCGGGGTAGTTCAGGTACGATGTATCATCAGGGCAGGATATCTGCGTCTCCGTCAGAAATAGCAGAGTCGGCTGTGTCGTCTCAAGGTGTTGGTGGACTGCATTTAGATTAGAATGAAGTCCCCTGATGTTGCAAAAGTCCATTTTTAATATGGAAGGGGAGGCCGCTGGGAAACTTCTACTATTTTTAAATTTGGCCATTTTAGATTTCTAAGGGTGCTGAAAAGGAAGAAGAGGAATCGTTGTGTCGGCATCAAAGAGGACAAAGCGCAGTCTCAATCCGCCGCAGTGATGTACAGGTAGTGCGGATTGCCGGAGCGGAAGTCGGAAGGGCCCCCGATCCCCCCCTGATGCAGCGGCCGGGTCCACTCCGGTCTCCTCCTCCGGCACGACCACTACACCAAGGACTTTACACACATGTGCGGGTCAGCCTCCCAGGGCGGAGATTAGGTGATCCCTGGGTTCGGGACCCCTACTATATGCGGGCGGCCAGCGGACAGCCGTTTCACCGGGTCTCCCTAACAACCGCACCGACATGCCGCGCCTGGTCACCACCACGGCGGAATTGCACCACTGGTCCTGTGCTGCCGACACACCGCTTCCTCTTGGAGCCTGGCGACCTTACTCACCACAGGAACACGACACACCCGAGGGTAATGCCATTTAGCTGCGATCTTCTGTAAGGTGGAGGTAATGGTACCAGTCGGGCTGCTCCGAATTCGAACGGCAATTAACCGTTGTGCCCTCCCTCCCTCCCTTTTAGTATATTTAGTATTGATAGGCATGGAGGACTCAAGCAACTTCATGTCAAGACTTGAAGGGGTTGAAATAGGGGAAGAAACTTTTTATTTCATTTAGGTGTTTTTCATTAGTAAGGTGTGAAAACATTGCAGACACAGAGTTATTTTCGCATTTATTATCTTAGTGTGGATTAACATGAGACTTTGTGATAGCCTTCTATAAACTAACCAAAGAAATTGTGCATGGAAATAATTATAAAAATGAAATCTGTTACAATCTTTAGTAATATGCTTTTCCTTTACTTTTTCACTTACTTAATTCATGGCATTCTATTTCTATTTGTGACTTTTAAGATTACTTTGTTATTTGTGTGTATGAGCTTCCTATATCTACATTAACATTACCATCTCAACTAACAGTTCTTTGGGTTTATTTTACGCAGGTAAACCTCCACCTTCATCTTTGCCTCCATTTAAACAATACATTAAATTGGTCACTCATCATGTTATATAAAATACATGTGGCAAGTAATCAAAACTAGTATTATTTACATGCTTTGTTTATGCTAAATTCATCAAGCTTTCTATTGCTACAATAATACTATAATTAAGTGGAGGCCATATGTGACTAAAGTTGAGTTGGTAATGTTTTTCATTGCAGCAATGTGCTTTCAAAGTCTTTACCTGCAATCCTACCATCACATCCGTCACCTTACAGAAATGCATCTGGACAGTGGCAGAATGAGTTACAGAAAAGCAGTGGCTCAGTGAAGTCTTTCATGCCTAGTCAAATGAATGAAAGTGCAAATTCTTTTAATAACTCTTTTGATTCAAAAAGAAGGACCTTACCACATGTGTCACAAAATCAAAGTAACAAATTCTTTGTGATCATAATACCCATGATAGTGATTGCATTAGGTATTATATTATATCCAGATCGAAGTGTATTCTATGTGCCAGTAGGTACTACAATGTCTTATTGTGAAAACAACTTTTTCAAAGACATGAACAATCTTGGAGCCAAATACAGAATCAGTGAAGACTCAATTCTTAGAGTAAAAAGCGGTAAGAATTTTTATTCTTTTCATGTTTTCTTCTAACGTAACTTTAAATCATGGTCATATAGCTAATATACTAAAATTTATTTTTAGGTATATCATCTGTATCTGAAAAAAGGGATACCAGCTCCTTTATATTCGCCTATGACAGCCAGAGTGATAAATTTGATTACAATTTGTTTAATATGTTCATTGAAGAAATTGCCTATACTACTGCACAATATTTGCGTAAGTACATTCCTTTATTGAGACAACTTATTTTAAAATATGGTTTGTTTTACTATAAAATTATGTTACTCCCCAGGAAATGACAGCACACCAGTCAATCATCTGTCATTAGATGGCTCCAAACTGGAAATGAAAACTCATGGAGAACTCGTGACAAAGTACCGTGATGAAGTCACTAAAACAGGGGTGATGCTTGTCAAAGACATAGACAAAGTTCCATCGACCCTTGCAATGGCATTCCATTACTACTGTGATGAGTATGACCCATTAGCCAGGAAAAGTGCAATATTTTTTACACTGAATATGGCCCAATGTTACAGCAACACAGGTATGTCGGCTAGTCAACTGCAACTGGTCTTGACTGTGACCAATGAATTTTTCCTGAACTTATGCATAGTGATTAATCGCGTCACGATATTAAACACAACCTGCTTATGTTCAGGAACACATTCAAAGATGTATGTATATTTGTGCTAGAAAAACAATGATGGACACTACATCTTTTATGTTGGCACCTCAATACATCTATGGCGAAGTGCAGTCTGCCTCATATTTGTATTTTTGTTGATATGACCAGTGCGAAATGAGTCGAAGTGCGAAGTGAGTGAGAATGAGAGAAGAGATGAATGAGTTTTGTATCATTATCATAATAAAATTTTTAACTTATTTTCAGGTCAAAAGTCTACCCATAGTAACATAGAGAAGTGCTTGGCCAAGAAATGGAGTGCAGTGCCACAGGATAACATTGGACCATTGTTAACAAGGGTTGTAAACATTATAGTAGATGTGACGAATGTATTTTAAGTCAGTATTGTTGTAATTTTAATTTTATGTATTTGTTAAGGCATTTGTACACTATTGCATGAGTTGAGGTATTTTTCAACAGAACAACAATTTTACCAATAATATGTCAATGTAAATGTGTGTATAGTTAGTGCCTTCCACGAAGACACACCCCACTATTCTTCCCTATAGTTAATAGTGTAAGTTAATCTTCCACATATAACCATGACTGCACACGCCCACTACAATTTATAGACTCGGTCCATACTCCCCCATACCGCGCCCCTCTCTACTAGAAATTGACGGGGCGCGTCTCCGTGGATGTCACTATCTATATATGTAAATCTTACACATTACATTAACTTTGGATTGTATTGGAAAGCTTTTTTAAGTCTGTACTATGTACTTATAATATATAAAAGCAAACAGGAACCATGTCAAAAGATATGTATAGCTTCCATGGAGCAGTGATAAGTATGCCTAAGTGTTATTTTTATTTATTAGAACAGGCCCGGGCTTCCTTTTTTTAATGGGATGCTTATCACTTAATTTGTAGCATATAAAGCTGGCATTGTATGTTTTCTCATGATCACTGCCCAAGCAGACAAAAACTTTCAATCAAATTCTGCTAACTATTCTTTATCCGCTTAACAACTCTATTTTATAAATATACAGGTTTATTATATGTAAGGATTCAGTGCGTAGGTTTATTATTCTGCAATCCACGCGAACATTTATATATTAGTATGCCATATACTAATATATAAGTTGGTCTGTTTTCTGGCTTTTTATGAGGACAATCGCAGGCAGGAGATAGTGTTACAATATTAGCACCATATTCCTGCCTGCCTGTTTACAAGATGAGTTTACAGTATTCTTTGTTTTTGTTGTTTTATTTATTTTAAGTTTCATGGCATAATTTATTTTTATTTAACAACTGTAAATTTTTTACAAAATGATATTGCTAAGGATGGTTATCAAATAATATATTCCTGTGCACAGCCTAACAAACTCTTTGGCGATGAGATAAGATTAGTAAGAGAGTAGAGTTATTAAGCTTGTGCTATTTGGCTTAGGTTTCAGAAGCCTAGCATGAGAGTGTATCAAGGGTTAACCCTGTAACAGACATTATTTGAACAATGTTGATGCAAGGCCTTGGCCCAATGATAAAGCCCCAGTGAGTAAAGTAAGAATCAATCACTTACAATTAAATCAATACGTCATGCATATCTTATTTATTACGTTTGTTTTAATTTTAATCATGGTTTATCATACTCCAAGTAATAAATTATAATTTTATTGAAAACAAGATAAATGCATTTACAAAAATAATTTGGTTATAATTACACCCTTCATGGACTCCTTGGCGACAGGCATAAAGGCAATTATCTTTTGTCTAAATGCACTACATGTTATTTCAATGGTATTTATTTGTGGTTCCTTTACTAGGAAAAAAACCTTATTTTATGTCACATCTGTAACAAATATCACCCAGTTTTGTTCAGGAGTACTTGCGTGAAAGAGGTACAAGCACCCTCACAAACTTTCGCATTTATAATATAAGTAGGTAAGTAGGATAACAAATTATACAATAAACTTTCATGTGAATGTAATTCGTCTTCCCTGTGGGATGGTATACATGATGATTATCTAACTATAACATTCTACTAGTGCTCCACAATATTTAGTACAAAAAAAACTAACTTAAATTATACTTTGATTGCATATTATTATAATTATCAGCATGCCCATGGGGTAGGCAGAGGGAATAGGACTTATTTACTGAATAGGCCAAAGAGCACTTTGGTCAGAAGTGTTCAGTTCATGAGCATCATTAAGGTCATCTAAGCTATCTGGTTCTAATTCATTATTATTCCTTGTTGGTGAATATGAGGTAGGCACATCTTCTTCTTCATCTTCATCATGAGAATCTTCTGTGTCATCAGACTCATCATTACCTGCAACATTTTTTTTTACAACACAAATATTTTCCCAAGATTGCATTGGTATCAATACAATCATTACTAATAGAAGGGATGAGTGTAAAAGATTGATAAAATGGATATACAATGAGAAAATGTCTGAAAGATGAGCCAGAGAAAGATATGTTTCAATTACCTAGATTATCCCCTCTATAGCCTGCCATACCTTTCTCTGCATCACCCAAAGATTGACTGGTGGAGAAAGCCTAAGTTTTTAAATAAATAATATTAAATATATAATAATAAATATTACAAAGAGGAAAGATTTGTTTGTTTGTTTGTTTGTTTGTTTGTAATGAATAGGCTCCGAAACTACTGGACCGATTTCAAAAATTCTTTCAGCTTTGGAAAGCTACATTATCCCCGAGTAACATAGGCTATATTAAATTGGACCCGATAGGTGGCGCTGCGATCGAGTTTTAGGAATTTTAACTTTTTCACCCGTGCGAAGCTATCCCTTTCTGTGTGTCTTAAGGTGGATTCGAGAATGGTTTAGATTTACAATTGGACCCGATAGGTGGCGCTGCGATCGTGTTACGGGCAATTTAACTTTTTCACCCGAGCAAAGCTGGGCGGGACAGCTAGTATATAATATAATAGCTTGATTCCTCAAGATGATTGGAAACTGCTGAAAGTGTATGAAGGAAAACCAGTCAGTAAATGCAGAGAGAACTGGCGCTTTATTCTCTCTGTCTACCTAATGAGGGATTTTGCTTATATACCACATATGAGCCATATATATATATACCTTCTTCCTCATCTGTGTCTGCTTCCTCCTCCATTGGTTCAGGATCAGTTTTGCCAAGAGGTGCTCTTTTCATATACAGCTGGCCAATGGAATTCAACTATAAAGCATAAATCAGTTAACTGTAACAGTAAATAGAATAATTTATAAATATAACTTATAGTAGGAAGATGTGCAATGATAAAAAGTATGTATACAAAAATTCTGTTATTTCAAAATAGATATTGTTTAATCATAGGTGTATATTTGAATAGAATTGAAAACTACTATGAATACTGCCTTCATGAGTAAGATCAGAGGCCATTCCATGACATGCTACAGCTATTATTAAAAAATTATGAGGAAATTTTGCCTCAAGCCTGTCAGCAATAATCCCTAGTCAAAGATCTTAGGCTTAAGAATAGATAGGCTTTGCCATAACAAAGAAAATAAGTGGAGCAGATTCAGTTGCCTTAGCCAATGAGAAGAACATGGGCACGGGAAGGGATTTATATTCATGATATACATAGGTAAAAAACTCTATCTACCTAAACCGTTAGGGACTCTGCCTGCATGATGCTTTTTATATGTATGTATGGGTAAACTATTCTTCACATACTATATATAAATATTTATTACCATTCATAGTCTACTTTAAGACTTTTTTTATTACTTTGAATTGTCTCTTACCCAATGTTGGTTAGCTTGTTCCAAAGCAGTCAGTTCCGATTCCTCATCACAGGGGCTGTCGGCACTGAACCACTTTGGATCTATTAACCGTGGATATAAGACAGAAAATGGGATATTCATGATGCAAACCGTTGAGATAGATGTGCTCTAAATAGGATAATATCTCCTATTTATTTAGATATGGTATGGTGATCCAAAACGCAACTTATATTTAACGAATCAAAATAAGTTCATTTCATTTAACAAAATATTTACTTTGTTTGACTGACACTGACACAGATTTAAGATCTGTTTTTTAAGTACTAATATGTCTTCATTACATGGATACTGGCCTTTCAGTCACTCTAATTTATAGAAGAGTAACGCTTTCGTTCTTTTATTATAACTTAGCAGAACATAAGGCACACTCCTAATATAATACTAATATTTTTCAAAAAAATGCATCACCCAATTTAATGCTTATTATAAAAATATATCAGTAATTTATAGCGCAGCTTGTAGAAAATGACTACAAATAAAAAACCACAATAACACAATTTTCAAAATACTGAAATAATACAAAAACTGTAATAGCAACACCAGAAATTTTATCCAGTAGACTCCTTGCACCTCTCGAATCCCTGAACTAAAGTTACTGCCTCCCATTACTTAACATTTTATATTCTGATATCTCCCATATATTAAAGTAGTGGTAAAAAAACGGATATTCTTCTGAGTAGGTACCTACCATAGACTACTATTAATATACGGTAGGTACCTTAATCGATCTTGAACTATCCAGTTTTACTGACAATATCCAATTGACTGGGATTTCATCATCCCCTTATCGGGATTGATCACTTTCATTACACAGATTTCTTTATTATAAATCTAGCTTTTAGTGCAACATGCACTAAAAGCTAGATTTAGTCTTACCGTTTTTAGATCCTCACTGCTTCAAATATATTAATATTTACTCGGTGCAACGTACGTTATTGAATAACGATCCGTGAATTTAAAACTACAATTTAATATGTGGAGAACACCTGTGCTGCGATTTATCGCGGCGAACATGCTTGGTCACATATGTTGACCCAAAAATCAAATAAAACAGTACGAAGAACGTCGTGAGATGTAGACGAAATATGTTATCGCAGTCCGAAGATTTAACGAGCGTTTGTTCATTGTTAATTCCATAAACATTAAAGTACAAGATAGGAAAAAGTTAATACACTTTATGAGAATGATTTTATTGAGCATTCGTCCATGAAATTAAGCTCTCGGCCTTTAACATTTCATAAAAGTAACATGGCCTCACATTTGAAGTGTTTAATATGGTTTTGTACTATCACTGTTATTTGGGTAAGTTCTTCATGTTTTATTTAGCTTTCCCTCGGGGTTCCCGAAGGTATTCGTAATTCCACGCATATATATGTAACCTCAAGAGTACTCGAAACCGACGAGCATGTATGAAGAGACTGATGAATGTGGACGAAGCGAAAGACGTATGTAAGTCTAGAGAGAACTTTTGCTCTGTTCTCTCTGCCTACCCCGTTAGGGACTCGGCGTAATTATGTATAAGTGCATAGGATATAATATATACATACATACATACATATCATCATGCTGATAAGTCCCTAACGGTGAAGGCAGAATGAGTAGAGCGTAGTCGTAGTAGTTTCGAACGTAGTCGATGTGAATATTGGAAAATATTGAATTTCTTTCTCTTAATTCACAGATGCGTGCAGTGGCAACGATGGCACTTCTTAACCAACCATCATTATTCCTTGACGGTGAAGGCTCTGAGAGTGATTTAGCAGAATACATATCCTCAAAAGGGTATTTGCCAAGAGAGAAACAATTACCGAAAAGTTCCATAGTTAAGAATATCGGTTAGTACCTATTTATTTTTACCCGTTTTACTTAACTTACTACAAATTGTTTATTATTGCGTGCATAATACCAAAATATTAATTTTACAGATAACGATGTGACTTATCTACTTTCTAAACTATCCGACCAGGAGTTGATAAAACTTTTGAATGAACAACCAAAAAAGAAGGAATATGATCTACAGGATATAATAAAAGTAGCCATCGATTCATACCCTGCTCAAGAAAACCTAATGGTTAAAGATTTGGGTCAAACAAAAGTACTTGCATCGTTAAAAAATAACTATCTTAGTCAAAGTAACTTTGACAAAAGTGCTAAGCTTGTAACACAGACAAGTAGCCCCAAAGGCGCTTTTTTTAAGCTAGATCATAAAGAAGTTGATCCATATGCTCACAGTCCCGACGCAGATCCAAATTACGTTGCAGTTCAAAAATTGAGCAATTTATTATACAGTCGCCCTGTCGTAACAAATGAACCCGTAAATAAAAACATGGATGATGATGAAAAAAATGAATTATTATTTAATCTTCTTGTCGCGCAGCTGAAAACTCTTTGTTGTAAAAAGAGTAATCCGCAAAAAAAAAATTTCGAATATAATTATAAAGCACTGTTTGGTGATATGACTCGCGATGATCGATCAAAATCTTATACTTCTGACCGAAATCCCACGAAAAACCTTAATACAATGAAGAGCGAACACATGTTTTTAATAATAAATGACGAAGTAAAAAGTAATGGCAGTGAAGATATAATATTTGTTGACCCAGAAAGTCTCTCAAAAAACAGTAGCGTTTTGTTACTAGGACCAATTGCAACACCTCTATCCGACGGGCAATTGAAACTCGTCGTAAGTTTAATTATATCTATATAATCGTCGTAAATCTATTCTATAATTATAATCTATTTCAATATTTATTCCCCAGATGACGCGGATTTCAAATGAATTATCTAAGCCCGAATATCTGCCTCTATTGCAACAATTATCGGATGGAGTGATAGCTGATAATAATATGCGAATCGTCAAGAGCTTAGTGACAGGACGGGAAACCCGGAGATACATCAAACCACATCGATGTAACCATCAATCACCACTTGCTAAAGTTTACGGTGGACTAAAATGGATTATATGTACGGGATATCTCAACATGAACATTCCAAGCTTGTACGATTAAACGAATTTAAGCGTACAAGAAATAATATTTAATTAATTACAGATTGTAAATTTACATGAGCCTACACAAAATCCTTTATTCAATTATAATTTCTATAATTATAATTCAAATTTAAATTATATTATAGAGCTAAAGTAGAAGGACTCGTTACGATCTGTGCCAATGAGTTATCCTTCTGTAGTTCTTGGTATTGTTTTACAATAGTCAGTTGTATAATATTGTAAGTAGATACTAATATTTTTGTAATACTTTTTAAAAACAAAGCAGATTTAAAATCTTACATCGACTAGGCAGTATGAAGTATACCCTTTGCCTATTTGGACAAGTATAAAATGAAACATATTAGCAGACCAAGTGTACGTCGGTTCATGAACAGCGAAGGGGCCTGTAGCCGAATTAACGTTTCTAGTTAAAATAAGCAACTATTCCGGATGGCTCAAGACAGGGACAAGTTTTCAGAGCTAGCGGCCAACCTCCAGTAATGGAGTGGCACTTTCAGAAGAAGTTAAAATAAATAAACGCGAATAATTAATTATTTTGCTTTTATAGTAAACACTATTAATAATTTATTTATAACGCGTATATATTAATTTTATCAGTAGCATGTTACGCGTCTAGATGCAATTTTAAATAAAAATAAATTTAAAAACTGTGATAAGGAAAAACTATAAGACTTTATCAAGTCGATCATATAGTAGCTGAAATAGAGAAACTAAAATTTATTTACGAACAGAGTAAATTATTTGTTTGCCGTTTTTCTGACTTAACAACAGAACCTTAATCTCAGCGGACGTGACGTTTCACATTGGCTAGTCGACTGTCGAACGAAACGAGCATTTCCTTTTTCGCTAGAGATCGTTTCACCCGCCATCCCTCTGTCACCGGCCACTTCGCATTACCTCATAACCTGTTTCACACGTATTACTTACACAGTTGAAGATTAATAATGGCTGAACCACGTGAAAGGACTTTCCTAATGGTTAAACCTGACGGTGTTCAACGAGGACTTGTTGGTACTATTATTGAACGCTTTGAGAAGAAAGGTTTCAAGCTAGTTGGGCTTAAATTCGTCTGGCCATCCGAAGAGCTTCTGCAGAAGCACTACAGCGACTTAGCATCTCGACCATTCTTCCCCGGTCTAGTGAAATATATGAGCTCGGGACCAGTGGTGCCCATGGTTTGGGAAGGCCTCAACGTTGTGAAGACTGGCCGCCAGATGCTTGGTGCTACAAACCCAGCTGACTCACAACCCGGCACAATCCGCGGTGACCTCTGCATCGAAGTTGGCCGTAACATCATGCACGGATCGGACAGTGTTGAATCTGCCAAAAAGGAAATTAACCTCTGGTTTACAGAGAAAGAGCTCGTCGGTTGGTCTCCAGCGGCCGAAAAGTGGGTTTACGAATAACTGCAGTGTTTAACATCCAACTTAAATTCCAATATAACCTGAAACACGTGTAGTGCAGTGCAGGTTATGCACTTAGGTTATTTTTAAGTTTATCTTATTTTAAGAATAAAACGTGATATAAAAAAAAACCTTTCATTTCATGTGTTGTAGCCACGATAACCCTGAACCCAGCTGTTTTCATAATAATTATCTAGCTAATGCTCAAGAGGTAATTCAAGTCAGATATGTACTAAGGTCGTCTACCTAATCTGAACCTCGTAGATAAGTCAAGGTCAGGTTTATCGTATTGAAGATGTAGGTATAGTTCATTATCAGACTATTACTTCATCTTGGGAATAAGATTGGAGAGTTACTGGCAGGTAATGTTAAAACCATTAAGTAATAATTTTGATATCACCGAAATAAATTCATGATGTAGAAACTGAATTCCCACTTATTTATGATTGTGTATTGATACATCTGTTATAATAATATATCCTCACGCCTTCCCACAAGGGTCCCCGAAGGGGTAGGCAGAGGTGTATAAGTAATACCCACACACCCACTTTCCGCCAGAGGTATATTAGGTGCCAACGTGACAGATGGCGAGTCCATCGCCGTTACTCCAGCACGACTATACATACACCTTTGAATTTTTTCTCAGACGTATGCAGGTTTCCTCTCGATGTTTTCCTTCACCGTTCAGCTCGTGGTGTGACTAATCACTGTACTTAAGTTCAGAAAAAAATCATTGGTACAGTCGGGATTCGAACTTGCGACCTTTGCGTCGCAGGCAACTGCTCGAACCACGGCTCTATATCATACATCTGTTAACATCAATATTAGCACCCATTTGATACAGGTAGTTGCAATGAGGCCTTTCTCTGCCTCTACTTTTCATACACACACTTTCGTCAATCTTTCTTTATTCATCCTTTCTACATGTCCAAACCAACATAGCATGCGAAAGGCATTCATATTTACAATCAAAACTGTTGTTTACAGCTACTGGAGCATTTTAAATCAAGGCTTTTACTGCTCATCAATGTGAACCCTTGGCCCCATTCACTTTATTACCGGGAGTTATGCTTCTTTCAATACCTTTCATACTTTCCATATAGTGTGAAAAGCATGTCTTTCAAGATATACAAATTTTGAAAATTAAATAAATAAAAAATAAATATAAATTCATTCACTTGCTCTAGAATTTACCTATTTACCGAGAACTTGTAGTCTTGCGTTTAGGCGCAGTCCCTTTTCAAATTGCTCTTATTGTATAAAATAAATAATGAAAAAAACTATTATAATACAAAAGACAAGTGAGTTCTAGACAAATTTTACTATAATTACAATATATTCCATAACAATAAGTCTAAACTTACAAAATGCATCACTTTGATGCAAGGTGCATACTTGGATGAGTTGTACTTACAGCAATAGATTATTTCTTACTATTGTAATAAAACCAGAGTGCAAAGAGTATTGCTTCACAATTCCGTTAAGTATTCTACACGAGTAATTTATTGGTAAGTTCATCTCATCCCACATCTATATTAATATATTTTAAGGAGTCATTGGATATGCTACAATACTAAATCACATAGTCTTCTAGTTTCACACCCATTTTGGTGTATTGACAATTGATGATAAAATAAAGTTATAACAAGTGGATGAAATACGTTGAAATCATATAATACATAACAGGAGCAAATGGGTTGTTCCTCCAACCAATTATAATTGGAAATTGTTGTACTAGATACTTGATTTATCAATCATATTTTATGGTCAATAAAATAAAATCAGTCTATATTAGAAACCACAGTACATAATGAAAAAGAAAATATGTGATATATATTACAAAATAAATAGTAATATCATATATAATTCATAATTGAACTTGACAATTTTGTTTCCTGAAAATAGTCAACTCTCTTTGGAGCAACACTATATAATCCTGGTAAAATATTTACTGGCAATAAATGCTATTAATATAACAAATATATTGATGGTAATTGGCAGTGTCAGTAGCATATAACCAGTAAATAAAAAAATCATTAACTGTAGGTACCTTCATAATTCAATATCACAATTATTTTGCAAAATGCAAGTCCCATGAGCACTGTCATAATATGCAAGTCCACAGTGCTGCCTTTATCAGCCTTAATTATTATGCTACATTAGAAGTGTTATTCCGAATTGAAATAGTATGAGTCTGTTCAGGGTGGTGTTCTACAACGACTTCAACGGCAGGTTGTGCATTTTGCTGGTCGGCCGCTTGGAGCTGCGATGGCTGGTCTATTTGGTTTTGTTGCACTCGCGAAGGTAGTGGGGCTGTTTGGCCTGTCAATATTAATAAATTTTAGAATTTGCAATTTGGAAATAGGTATCATAATTATTTTAAGTTTGCCAGGATAATTTAAGACTGTTGAACTTGGCTGATTCGATATATATATTTGTGTAATACGTGAATAAGCTGTAACACGCGAAACTGCGAGGCTCAGCTAATACAAACAAAAACCTACGTAAAATTTAAATGAAATAACTTTAACATTCTATGTGTTAATTCAACTAGTTATTAGTTGAATTAACACAAGAATATAACTGCGTGTCAAATTTCGGTCAGAAGTTTTTGCTTGAAATAGGAACAAACATCGTCGCATGTTCAACGTTCGTCCAACTTTTGCATTTATAATATTAGATGAACTCACCATATTTCTCGTGTATGCCTCTATGTCTCTTGAGCGCGAATCTATCGGCGAAAGCAGCCGTACAAATATCGCACTTGAATGGCTTCTCGCCAGAGTGTACCTTGGCGTGGTTCTTGAGATGCGCGGCTTGACTGAACGCAGAGCCGCACGTTTCACATCTAGACAATCATATTATTTTTATTTTCTAGTTTACAAGCACACCTGGTACAGCGGTACCACAGTACGATGGTAATGTTCAAACAGATGATCAATTGAGCATAAACTAACCAGAGCAGACCTAAAGAGGTATCAGGGTTTCACTACACACCTATGAATAGGTAAATGTACACATTATATTACACACAAACAATTGAATAAGCCTGACGAAGCCTGTGGCGAATGCGTTTTATGTTCAACCGACGAAACCTGCGATGTGGATAGCGTTTGTAGATTTTATTCTAAATATGTTCTTGTTGTAATAGACTTTTATGAGTATTAAACCAATTGAATAATAAATTATGTTGATGGGATCAACTCACTTGTAAGGCTTCTCGCCGGTGTGAATGCGTCGATGGTTCCAGAGCGTTGCATGGCGCGCAAAGCCCTTGTCGCATACCTGACATAACATAACACACACATTTATCTCTAATTGAGTTACAGCAAGATACCTAACACAAATACGTTTCTGTGTCTTCTCTACTCTAATGTGTAGAAAAACTATCAGCTCACCTATTACAACATTATGCAAGGGTTTTGGTTGTTAAAAACCTGGAATATTTTTTTTTTTTTTTTTTTTTTATACCACTTGGGTGGCAAACAAGCATGCGGTCCGCCTGATGGTAAGCGGTTACCGCCGCCTATGGACGCTTGCAACACCAGGGGTATCACTCGCGCGTTGCCGACCCTGCAGGAATCTTTTCACACCCTTCTTGAAGAACTCCATGCTGTACTCTCCAGGGAAAACCTCAACGGGGAGCTCATTCCACAGCCTGAGCGTTCGCGGAAGAAAACTTCTTTGGAAGCGCACAGTGCGAGACCTTTGTGGTTCCAAGGTATGGGGATGAATTCCCCGTCGATGGCGAGAGGTGCGGTGGTAGAAGGTGGAAGTGGGCATCATATCGAACAATTCTGCAGAACACTCCCCGTTATACAAGCGGTAGAACACACACAGGGAGGCAAAGTCTCTCCTCAGACTTAGTGATTCCAAGCCGCTTGTGAGCATGGGAACGTCGACAATTCTAGCGGCGCGTTTCTGAACCGCGTCAAAAGGCCCAAGCTGGTATCCAGGGGCTCCAGCCCACAGGTGGCAGCAGTACTCCATATGTGGCCGAACTTGCGACTTATAAAGTTGCAGCCTTTGTTGCGGTGTGAAGTACTGCTTAGCTCTGTTGAGCACACCGAGCTTCCTCGACGCCAGCTTAGCCTTGTCCTCTAAATGACCACGGAACTGAACGTCGCTAGAAATATCGACCCCAAGGATCCTAATGCTCTCCGAGATGTTCAGGGGAGTGTTCTGGAATTGTGGAGCCACAGCGAATGGAGTTTTTTTTGCGGTGAACGCGCAAACTTGTGTCTTAGTGGGGTTGAAGTGAACTAGGTTTAGTCGACCCCAATCGGAGACACTGCGAAGTGTACTCTCGATTTCAGACACAAGTCGTTCGCGACTTTCCTCCACAGTGGAACGAGGGAGATTAGCACGGCCCGTGTAGTAAGTGTCCCCAGTGCTGTCGTCTGCATAGCAATGAATGCCTTCAATAGAAAGCATGTCATTAATATGCAGAAGAAACAGAGTCGGGGACAACACAGAGCCTTGCGGGACGCCAGCATTAATTTCCATGCTTTCGGAGCAGCTACCGTCAACGACGGCTCTTATGCATCTGCTGGACAGAAAGCTGGCGACCCATTTGCATAATCCCTCTGGCAGTCCGTAGGATGGAAGCTTCGATAGAAGACCGCGATGCCAGACCCGATCGAACGCTTTCGCCACATCCAAGCTAACAGCTAATGCCTCACCTTGACTCTCAATGGCGAGTGACCAACGGTGCGTGAGATATACTAGAAGGTCACCCGTTGAGCGACTGTGGCGGAAGCCATACTGTTGGTCACTCAACAAACCGTGACCCTCTAGATATCGCAGGAGTTGCGTGTTAATCACTCGCTCCATAATTTTGGAGAGGAGGGAGGTGATGGCGATCGGCCTGTAATTCGATGGGTCTGATCTATCGCCCTTTTTGGGCACTGGGTGCACGTGGGCGGTCTTCCACGAAGTTGGGACTTTTTGGGTGGAGTAGGAAAGCGCGAATAGGCGCGTCAAAACAGGACACAGTTCAGGAGCACACTGCTTAAGCACCACTGCCGGAATACCGTCTGGCCCGCTCGACTTATGGACGTCCAGAGACAGCATCTCCCGCCGGACCTCCCGTTGGGTTATGCTTATCTCCGGCATAGAGTTCTCACACCGCAGGATAGTGGGCGGTGTGGCGCCTCCGTCATCCATAGTCGAGTTCGAGGCAAAGAGAGAGCCCAATAGATCCGCTTTCTCTTTGGCACTGTGGGCCAAGTTACCATCCGGCTTACGGAGTGGTGGTAGGGACGACTGGCAAAAGTTTCCCTCAGCAGCCTTGGCAAGGGACCAAAAAGCACGGCTGCCAGAAGGGTAGCTAGCGAGTCTCTTACCAATTCTGCCGACGAAATCGAATTTCGCCCTGGCAATCGCTCGCTTACAGTGCCTCGAGGCAGCATTAAGTTTCCGCTTTGCATCAGATATGTTGGGGTCCAGATTGGATCGAGCCGTGGTCCACGCCTCATACAAGGCTTGCTTGGATAATTTAGCTTCCTTGCAGGGCTTATTAAACCACGGCTGTTTCTTTACCCCTGTAGCTACTAGCGAGTTTGGGATGTAGCATTCCATTCCCGCCAGTATCGTCTCAGCGACGGCTGCTGCACAGGGGTCTGGATCTTCTGATGCAAAGCAGATCTGCCTCCACGGGTACGATGCGTAAAACTCACGCAATCCATCCCAGTCTGCTGCCTTGTAGTGCCACATGCGCCGCCGCCCCGGGGGTCGGGGCACTTCGGCCTTTGCGCACGGCACTTGCGTCCGGACCAGACAGTGGTCGGATGTGCCAAGCGGCGCACCCACCGAGATGGAATAGCTGTCCGGTCGCGTGGTCAGCAGAAGGTCCAGTAAAGAGCTTGTATGGCCCTCGATATCAGGTATTCTGGTTGGTTCGTGTACCAGCTGCGAGAAGCCATAAGCCAGGGCAAGCTCGTAAGCAGCCCTCCCCGCGCAGTCAGTGGACCGAGAGCCAAGCCACTCAACATGGTGAGCGTTAAAATCTCCTAAAACCACCAACTCCGCGGAGGGGTACTGCTCAAGTACTTTGTCCGTTGTCGATTGCAGGTGCTCAAATAGGCGAACTGTGTCTGTGTCACCGCTATGGGACCTGTAAAGGCACGCGTAGATTCGGGTGTTGCCACCATAGTCTACGCGCACCCACAAAATTGACAGGTCTCTGTCCAACTGTCTGGAATAACCAACAACTGAGACTCCCATAAGTATTTGAGTCTCAGTTTCTTAGTTGCAGTCTCCTTCCAGTCTAGGCAGGATATGGATGCAAGACACAGGTATATCAAAGTACTTATGAAGGGTGACCTTCCAATACCACTAACGCGAAAACTCATGGACCTATTTTGTCATAGATGTCCAAATTCAAGGTTCACCAGAGTGCAATGGATCGCAGCATGCTAGGTGCTAAATTATCAGAACGTATTCGAAGCTCGGCGATCCATGCTCCTAAAGCCGCCAATCTGAAGTGAAAATGAGCGGGGTCCCGTCTACCGCAAGCCTGCCCATTATTGGGCAGAAATCACCACAGATAGTCGTCAGCCAGGTCGACCACAATGGAGATGCCTACAAGACCTAGACAACAAATTTGGGTACTGGCAAATACTAGCATTAGACAGACATACTTGGCAATCATGAAAGGGGGCCATTACCCACTGGGATGTACCAGGGTAACAGGAAAAGTTTTTGCATGAAAGAGGTACAACATCCTCACAAACTCTCGCATTTATAATATTACCAGTATTACCTCACAAACATAAGGCTTCTCTCCAGAGTGTGTTCGTTCATGATTTTTCAAATGCGGCGACTGAGAGAACTGCATACCACATGTTTTACATCTGAAATGAATTGGAAATTTACTATCTCTGTACCTAGATAGAAATTACCGACACTTAGCCAGCACTTAACAAGAGAGTCGTGGCGCAGTGTAGTTTCTCAAGTATGACTATACATAGATACCATAGGTATGTCATAAAATTTATTTCATTTATAAACATACCTGTATGGTTTCTCTCCTGTGTGAATTCTTGAATGGTTCTTTAGATAAACAGCCTTTGCAAATGCTATTCCACAGATACCACACTTGAAGTTTTTCTCACCAGAGTGCAGCTTTTTATGCGACCACAATGAGGAGTACCGTGAAAATGAGCCACCACATATATTGCAATGAAATGGCTTGTCCAAATTATTTAACTTATTTTTATTTCCTCCCACAAATATTATGCCAGAACCATTGCAGTTCTGACATTTTGTTATTGACTGTAAGTTTCTTTTTTTCACTGGATGGTGGCCTGGTACTGAAAAATAAAATCAAACCTGCACTTTAATTTGTCAAAAACTACTTATTCCAATGTCAGTCAACCCCTATCACTACTAGCAACAAGTTTACTCAATACTGAGGTGAAATCAAATTTCAAGTGAGTCATAGAACAGGCTGCACAAAGATTTTAATCTATACTAATATTATAAAGATGAAGAGTTTGTTTGTTTGTTTGTCTGTTTGTTTGAACGCACTAATCTCAGGAACTTACTGGTTGGAATTGAAAAATTACTTTTGTGTTGGACAGTCCATTTCTCTAAGAAGGCTTTAGGCTATATAACATCACGGTACGACTAATAGGAGCGAAGCATAAATGAAAAATGTTGCAAGCACGGAAAAAAATATTCCTTTTTTAGAGCTTCCGTGAGCTGCGTAAACGGTTTAAGTTACGCAAATATCATGTACTAGCTGTCCCGGGTGAAAAAGTAAAATTTCCTGAACTTTTTCACTTGTTGCACATAATTCCATTTGCTAATAATTTGATAGCCTACATTTTAACTACACTGAGAATACTTACAAGTTTTCTGTTGGTTGTTCTGTGTGGACGACAAGGGGTTGGAGTTCATGGATTCAGTATTAGCAGCTTGTGAACTTACTCCGCTCACCTCAAACTTGACATTCTCTTCAGCAGCAACAAATATTTGGGCCGCATTGGCTAAAAAAAGATTTAAAAGCTATCAAGTTCTATTGATATATCTATTGCCCAAATTAAATTAGAGTTGATACAGTTGTTTGATTCTGTATGGGTCATTAAACCGACTGCTAAATGTGTATGATATAAATAATCATGAACAAATATATGAGTATTATACCATTCAGTTGTCACTAAATAATCAGTAATTAATTGATAAACAAATATTAATACAATGAAGAAGCTCACTACACTATATAAATACAGACTTAACAGTCATTTCATTCAATATATAACATAATAATTTTAACATTAATAAATATGAGTAAACAAGACTTTTGAAACTAAGTTTCCAAAAGGGTTCTGTAAAGATCCAGGAAATTTTTGATAAAGAAAAAGGTTGTAGATGAGCATAGGAGTTTCTCCCAAGTTTCAAGATCTTAGCAGTGATAAGGTAGAAGTGCTTATGCTTAATTAAGGTAAGCAACATACTTTGTGAGTCAATTCTATCTTGTGCAATGCAGTTTTCACATCTTATTAACTTGGGTCCTTTTCTCTTAGGATTTAATGCAATTGGTCCACCGCAAGTTATGCATTTCTGTACTTTGTCTATTATGACAGGTTTCGCTGAAAGGAATAAATAATATTAATAATAGTATCCTCACCCTTCCTTCACTCTGGGCCAACCCATAACAAACTCAATGAGATGATATGTATTGTACTGTGTCCTATGAAAGTTATAAATGCTAGTTTGTGAGGATGATTCTTCCCCTTTTATACAAAAACTATTGAATGGCATTGGATGAAATTTGGCACAAAGATAGATTAGCTGGGTGAACACATAGGATGTTTTATTTAATAAAAAAAATATCCAACATAGAAATTACATTTTATGCAGGTGAAATGGTGAAGCAAACTAATAATTTATATATATTTTCAAAATAATACTCACTATCTTGTATCTGCACATGGTGTTGCTGCTGTTCATTGGGATCTGACGAGAGGATCTGTATGTGTGGGGGCATGGCCACATCATTGCCACCACTCACACCTGTTGCCACTACAGTTATGTTATTGTCTGGAATTTGTAAACAAAATACCAAATTAATTTATTTTCTGTTTTTTTTTTGCTACAGTATTGTAACACCATGAGTTCTACATATTATGTCAGCTGACATTAATATTATAACCATTGACTTTGATATTGACACTTTTGGCATGATTGTAAGATTGGCCAAATGACACTGCTCTTAGCGGATACAACTATAGTATTCCTGTGATGTAGAATGGATATGCATACAAAAGAGAGTTGTTATTTTTTATTGTGTTAGCAGCTATTATGTGTATTGCAACTCAAGGCAATATCCCATATATAGCAAGCGCCCATAAAATTACTACTTACAATAAAGTACAATGTAAGAAGCTTTATTCCATACATATTGACATACAATCACATGGCAGTTCTCACTATGTAGTGATAGTAGGCAAAGTCGTAGTGAAAAATCCAACTTCCACAAAATTTTTGTTTTAAGAAAAAGTACAGTATACAAAATACTTCAATTACCTGTATCTTGAGCATGTATCCTTTTATGAGCATTCAGCAATGTGAGGTGACCAAACATAAGCCCACAGACGTCACATTTAAAACTAATATTAGATATAGTATTTTGAATCCCATTTGGTGCTATTTGCATTTGATTAACAAGGGCATAGTTGTATGAGAATGGTTGTGCGATATAACATGTCTTGTCATCACTTGTAGTCAGCTGAGTTATATTGACAGCTCCAGCAGGGCCACTGGAAGCACTATTGCCTAATTTTCCTATCATGTTTACATTTGTAGTATAGCAGAATGTTGGGAATTCCTGGAAAAACATAAATTATTCAGCATTACTCTTTGAATTCAAAGAAATAATAAGTTCCTATCAGTCTAAAACAAGCTATGTTTTTCTAAGGATTAGAGAACTAGTTACCTGTTGTTGAGTTTGTTGGTTTTGTTGTGCATTCTTTTGCTGTACATTTTCAATATTTTTTCCCTGAGATTTCTGTGATGGGTGCTCCTGGTACTGCAGAGTAGGCACAGTGCCGGTCTGAACTGCGTTTGTCGTAAACATGTCGCTACATAAACAGCAACTATATTACAATATTCACATCAGTTACACATTTTATGGACCTGTAACACAATAAAATGTAACTTTGTGTTATCATCAAACATTTTTACAAATCACTTTAACCGCGCTTTTAATTGAAACACCGATGCAAGACACCAAAACACAAAGTGCGAAGGTAACAGGGAATATTTCTTATCAGCCTACTCTGCTCGTAAAAAGATCATTCGTTAGAAAAGCTGTGTCTGTCTCCTGCCAATAGTCGATATGTGCAAGAAAAGGATGACGGAATATCCATACGCGCTACGAGTAACTAAACGGAGAGACGCCATTGTATTCTTAGCTACCGACCGACGCTCGTCAGTAACATATTACGGACTGGAAAGTTTTGTAAGCATGCAGCACACTCAGGATACTCACCTCTTATCAATTCTGATATAGCCGTTCTTAAATGTTCTAGGATGAATTTGTTATTTCTAAAGATTTTGATTATTTTTATTTCTGTCTCACTTTCTTGTCTAATTCTCCATCTCACTATATAAATGAAATGGCGATACAATAAAATGGCGGCCGACAAACGAGCAGTTTTTTTGAGGCATGGGAGGTAAGGGTACGGGAGGGAGGGGGAACAGGCAGAGCAGCGAGGCGAAATAATTTTTAATCTTTTAGATTCATGAAACGGTAACTTGTCTTTATATCAAATATATTTAGAGTTCGTATACTCTACACTTGGCCCGGTTAAGTAGGTATGTTTTGATTTATTTTGGATGTGTGTTTGTGTGTGTATAGGGGATGCCTACGCCATAGTAGCTTTATGCATGCAGTCTCAGCCCGATCGGTTTAAAATTGAAGTTTCATACAAACTTTCAGCCCCTATTTTATCCCCTTGGGTGTAGAATTAAACAAAATCCTTTCTTAGCGGATGCCTACGTCATAACAGCTACCTGTATGCCAAATTTCAGCCCGATCCGTCTAGTGGTTTGGGCTGTGCGTTGATAGATCACTATGTCAGTCAGTCAGTCACTTTTGAGTTATATAGATATAGATTTTAACAATGATGTATTATATTAGATAAAACCTCATTGGATTTTAACTTTGTTTTGTTTTATATACCTACTCACCGAGAAGTAAATTTTATTAGGTATTTATATATTTTTGTATGTAATGGATCACATACTATTGTTAAATAAATAAATACGGACATAAAAATATCTTGTGTATGATTGTCATTAAGCTCTTTGACAAAATCCACAGACAGAAGTATAATCCCTTATCCCGTGGGAACTTTATTATTTTTCAAAGGGCATTTAAAAATAACCGTATCAAATCAATTTCATTTTCATCCATTCAGTTTTCGCGGATGCCAGACTAGAGCCGAAAGAAAAAAAACTATTTTTGTAACACGGCTTTGAAATACACACGGCAAGTTAGCGTAGGTACAATAAAACCATAGTCATGTTACAGCTACAGCCCCGTTACCTACCTATTTAGAAATATCCATTCGTAGTTTTATCTTCCATGTCCTGTGTGAAAAATATAGGCAGTAATGTGCGTACGGAATTCATTTATTATGGCAATAATAAGTTAACATAATTAATTATACCTCATTGTGAATTATATATTATAATAAAATTATAAGAAATAAATTATAATGTTAACGATACGAATACACAATTATATTATAATACATTAGGCATCATTAACATATCTTTTGGCATAATTAATAACAATTGTATATAAAACAAAGAAATAAATAACGACTGCGAGACCAAATAAGAATCTGAAAGTTCTGAATGTTGTTTCAAGCTTTGTGATCGCATTTTCTCTTACCAATAAAACTGTTTAATAATACAATACTACATATGGTATATCTTAAACTTCTTACAATGTACCTATGTAAAAGGTTCTTTCTCAATGAAATATTTGCAAATTTCTTCAGGATTACTTTTTGAATATTTATCGATATTGTATAATATACGATCCAATCTATTGGCCCAATTTTTACATGTTTGGCTTTTAATATTTTCTAATAAATTGTGTTTAGGGCACCAGAAATTTTGTATTGTGTTTATTTCCAAACATTCCTTCAATTTTTTCAGCATATGTGGCACTAGGTAAGTTAAAGATTGCCTCCAAAACTCATCACTTGTAACAGCAGATTCCCATAAGAATACAGTTTTTATATAATAACTTGCTAATTTCTTAAAGCCCTGTATATCTCTTAGTAATTTCAAAAGCTTCAAGGTACTTTTTAGGTTATTCTTATCCTTAATATACAATCTTTCTTGAAAAGGAAACGCTAACCTCCAACTATAATCCAATCCAGACGGTTTTGGAACAACAAAATATTCATTCTGTTTACATGATCGAACTTTTGAAAAATCGATTGTGGAATCTGTTGGTTCCTTTGGCAGAGTGAATGCTAGAGTTGGTACCAAGTCTATATCAATTTTATATTTGTTGTTATTGTATTCGCTAATAGTAATAGTATTAGCGGGACCGGACATTTTAGCTGAAATGATATACGAAGTATTGTTCACTTTTAGAATTTTTTGCCCATTTTCTTTGGGTAAAGTATTTAAAGCCGCATCAACAACTCTTTGCATCCAGGATCGAAATCTTTGAACTGATAAGCGATGTAAATTGTCACACCATAATTCTGTGTCTTTAAATCCTTTACTAGCCGTAGAGGGTGTTTTCGATAATCGACGAAATTCCGAAGGCATTTCAACAGCCGTATATCCATTTTGAACACCAGCAGCGTTAAGTTTTACCTTATTATAATTAAGAGGTAGGGTGAGAATAACATTCAAATCGAATTCATTTGGATGACCAACACGTAGCCTATCAAAGTAACTGCCTAAGTATGCCAAATTTGGTCTTAAACTGTGGAACAATGCGTCATAGCTCTGCATTATTCGTAATAATTGTTCTAGTACCGAGTACAGTATTATATTATTGCACTTTTTATCCCGTTTTTTAATTCGAACGCGATTGTGTATTATTTGTAGATATATTTCTTCTGTCGTAGTTTTGACGTATGATCTTGCTTTCGGCATCGCTCTGAAATCAATTTAACTTTCATTACAACATGACAACTTAAAGTTATGTTCCTCTTAATTTAACGGGTATACATATCCAACACGAGGAGGCCCCTTCAAGAGTTTTAATATAAGTAAAGGATACACTTGGCTGATATCATACCCGCATGCCCAAAGATACAGTTGGAGAGCAAAAACTATTACATTGGATGGAAAAGTTTTATTGGGCTTTTGTGGTGAACAGTGGATGGATTACTGGGCTATGGACAACAGACGTCAATCTTGCAATTAATTTCAAGATTGAATTATTGGCAGATGGTGACTTGCCCGCTAAATGAGCCTCATAAAAAGCCGCTTGATGTTTAGGCAACACCGACGCAGGCGGCTAAGGCAATCGAGACGTGTGCATCGGTTTCAGCTCTTACGGAATACGATGACCGTACCCGGAGTGTATTTCCCCGTTATTACGCATATTGATCACTTCAATCCTTCGAGCATGATGCTCTTGCGCCTCAGTCTTGCCGGCCAGTGAGGGCAAGCCAGAGGTGAGGACATAGGTACCGCCCCTAGGAGTTCTCGGGTACGTGGATCGGGCTTATCGCTACTCACCAAACATTATTATTGTTTACTAGCTGTGCCCGCGACTATTCCCGCGTGGAATTTGATAATAAAAAAAAAACTGTTTCTAAATTAAAAGAAGCCTAAGTCCTTTTTACATCGGATATCTGCAAAGTCCCGTCAAAATCAGTCCAGCCGTTTCAGAGATTAGCCGGAACAAACAGACAGACAAAAATTGTTAAAAAATATTTTTTGATGTACGTACCGTATATATACTCATATGCATGTAGTAAAAAGCGGTTATTTCAATATTACAAATAGACCCTCCAATTGTATTATTTAATAGATTTTATATCTACACTAACTGTCATTATTTTAGATAATATATTTAACATTTTAGTTATGTTCGAAACTTATTGCGGACCCAGTTTCTCCACATAAGGTTAAGTATGGGTACGAAGTGCTTAACGTAGTTTGCAAAATAATATTAATTTTACTCTGTGGGATATAAATATGAAGGCTTGAATTTAGTTGTTTTCATGTTATTTTGTTATCAAAGCGACGTGATATTTAGTAAAAAATTATTTGATCTATCACTTGAGTTTTCATTATATAATTTAGATAATCTATTATAGGAAATATCCCAGCCCCATTCAACTATAAAACCATGTTCACGAGCTCTTTTTTCTATCCGACATACACTACTGTTTAAAAATAAGGCTTTTTTTATCGACTTAAATGTGTAGACTATGTAATCGATTTGTGGAAAATCGATAAATTTTTCGCATCCCTTACGTCTAGAGCAGTCGCTAGCAAAGACTACTATTTGTTGCTAGCTTGTGACAGATACTTAGGTACATCATTTTAATATGAAAAAACACAAAGCTTACTAACCTGAACAACGTGCCTCCTTTGTAAAATTAGGTACTAATTTTAATTAATTTGAGCTGTGTTAAATTTCTTGAAATTCAATGCTTAATTCCGATTTTTGTCGCCTTGTTATGCTATACTGAGTTCCTACTAAGTATAAGTATGATTCCCTACCGCAACATCATGATGCTTATATTTATATGTCATAAATGTTAGTAAGTGTTGCCACTCCATCGTTACCTATTTCAGTAAAAAAAATATATGCATACCCTCTTGGGGATTGTCGGGCGGCCGGCATGAAGATTTATATAGAACTAGGAATATATTAGGAACGATTTATGCCCACCCCTGCGCAAAAATATGACACGCGCAACAATAAAAAAACATACAACAGAAAAAAATTAACTAATAAATTAAATTAACATAAAACAAAAAACGGTGTAGATGTCTTTATTATTATTTTTTTATCCAGGTGATAACGCTCGTCTGTGGGTGGGTACTATTTTAGACCACAGCACAATGCACATTGTCCTTACTGTGTTCCGTGCAAGTGAATTCCTGTCTGTATTTCTTTATACTACAATACTTTCCCTGATTTATTTTTTTGACTACTCAAATTGAAAAATATGTATTCCGATGCGACACACCTTTTCACTGTACAATTTTTTATTTTTTGTTTTGTATTCCTTGTACGCGTATGAAGACCTGTTGTGCAATGTTGGGGGCCAACTTTCAGTCTATATTACTTTACTCTTTGGAGCCAACTGAAAATCAGTTCTGAGTTTAACATAGCGTACACTGAGCTTAGTTCCATACACACACTATTAAGGTGCTTAACATAACATAGTTATAAAATGATTGTTGTTATTTATCCTTCTAGTAACGTAAGTTGTATTTGTCTATGTGTGTGTTAAATAAAGAAATATTATTATATAGGTACAAAAAGTATTTATCTCATTAAGAGATGCAAACTGTGTTTTAAACACAGCGTCCACATGTTAATCAAACAGACCCACAATTAGGCATTTTTACGGAAAATGTAAAATGTTTAGTATATGGCAGCAAACTACTTGGGGATTCCTGTACACAATTAACCAACCAAACCAAACCATGTTTTTTACCTTAATTGCTACTGGGTAGTACCCGCTCTAATGTTAGATATTATTTGTAGTTACCTTGTAAAGTGTTACATGTATATTATTACTTAGTAAATTCACAATTTTTATTATGTTTACTCACCTCAAACTTTTAAATTCTGACACACGCCTTCGATATTGATATCTACACGATTTGCTTTGATCACACACGTAGGTACTTCCAGAATGCGATTTTGTTTAAATATTTTTTTATTTACCACCTAAACGTGACTCCGTTTTTAGCCGAATTGCAGGTTCGAATTGCGTAAATCTGAGTCTCTTACAAAAGGTTTACGAAACGTGAGCATACCTACGGCCCGTGCCTGAGGGCCGTAGGTATGCTCCCTATGTCACGTTCAAGGAAAGTAGCTGTTATTACACTTTTTTTTGCCTATCCCTATGGACACCATTGCGGGGTGACGTGAAGATAATAATATCGATGAGGTATTTGATGGCTGGGAAATCGACGTCATTAACTTGCTTGTATGCTAACCACATAGAAACAAACATTGCATTGTTTATTATATAGTATAGTATAAGTACTTTAGACCTAGTATTTAAGAATGATAGCTAATGTTAAGAATATATTCTAATGTGGTACCTATAGGTACATACATATTATGTTAGCAATTTAGTGGCAATTTTGAAGTGGAAGCATAGTAAACATGTGAGATTTTTTTTAAAAACAATTTATTAGACTATAATATCATTTACATTACATAATGAACCCCAATTTTTGGAAAATACATGATTACTTTATATATATTATATCATTAAGCATATAACAAAGAACTATGTTCTCCTGTTTGTATGTCTGAATGCTTAAAACTTCAAAGTTACTGAACAATATTATGATAAAATTTTCAGTCAGATACATATTTTTTCAAGGTATATCAATATACATACATAAATACATAAAATTTATTTATTCTCTATTAGTTGTGAGCTCAGTGCTTGGATAAAATAAAGCTTATCCATAAAAGTACAACTTACACAAACTTATGTCATTTTAATATCTTTCCAAGCACACTCAGTTGAACCAGTGCCAACAAATTTATGGAAGCTAAGGAGTAAAATAAAATTAGCTCCTTGGGGAGGGGGAGGATTTTTATATTGTGCTGGCAGCAGAGGGATTATTCCCACTATGCTGCCAGGTACAATATAACTTTCCGAACACAGAGTGGCAATGCGCAAGTGATAGCTCAGTATTGTCGGCGTAAGTAGGCTATGGTAACCGTTTATCATCAGGTGGGCCATATGCTTGCTTGCCACTCTTGTTGTTTAAATGTCCTATCTTAAACTAGGTATAAGTAACAGCTAAATCATTCCATTTTCAGGTGTAAGCTTTCTTTACTGGTTTTTTCTTTTGCAATATCTTTTACAGGGTCAAGTGTTGGATCAGCAGTACCAATTGTGTTCCAATTTAACTTGAAGGTCTCTAGTGCTTCTTGCAGTGAATTAAAGCTGACAGGCTGAATGTCGTCCTCATGCTGCTTTAGTTGATTTTGGAGATCTTCCTCTGACAAAAGTAAACATATATTTCAGTCAGAATATAATGATTATTAGTTTGTAGCTAGCAGGAGAAAACCTGTTATGTTAAGAAACAAGAATTATCAATAGTTAATTTATAGCTATTAATGATTAGTGGAGAACCTCCAGCTTACAAACCATGCCATTAGGCACTGCCTCGGGAAGGGTTGTGCAGGCAGAAGCAAAAATATGACAAGGCAACAACCCTACCCAGTATAAAGTCTGCAACATGTGGGTTATACCTTTTATAATCATATGAGTAAGTCTGTATGCTTGTTTGGCACTATTTAAAAGTTAGCTATGAAATTTTTACATTTCATTCTACTGGCTATGCCTGCCATTTCACTATGTCTGACTTATATACCAAAGTGAACCCTGCAGGTTGTTTAGAAATAATTATTGATATTATTGCTCAAGAGCATTCTTCATTCTAGTTGGGGGTAATCTTTGAAACAACTGACCAATGTGACCACTTGATGACATTAATATTTTATATTTGACTAGCTGTCCCGCCCAGCTTCGCTCGGGTGAAAAAGTTAAATAGCCCGTAACACGATCGCAGCGCCACCTATTGGGTCCAATTGTAAATCTAAACCATTCTCGAATCTAGCTTAAGACACACAGAAACACACAGAAAGCTTCGCCCGGGTAAAAAGGTAAAATTCTTGAAACTCGACCGCAGCGCCACCTATCGGGTCCAATTTAATATAGCCTATGTTACTCGGGGATAATGTAGCTTTCCAAAGGTGAAAGAATTTTTGAAATCGGTCCAGTAGTTTCGGAGCCTATTCATTACAAACAAACAAACAAATCTTTCCTCTTTATAATATTAGTATAGATTATAACCAATCACCATTATATATTTACTTGGGAATAGTTAATTTGTTACCTTTTCCTTCTTTTGGAGTGACATAAGCATGCTCCATATTCAAAAGTTTTCTGGTTTTGAATAAGTATCTTAGATTTTTTTCTGGCAATTTGTCAAATAATTGATCTTGACACTGAGGTGCTGGATCTTCTTCAAAGAACATGTGTGTGCCTAGAGCATTCTCATATTTACCTGAAATTGTTCATGATCTCTTTGTATGATCTCAATATACCTATGCAATATGTCAGTCTATTGAGAACTGGCACCCTACTCTGTCTGCCTACACTGTTAGAGACTCAGTGTGGTGATATGTATATGTAAGTATATCTGTGATTAAACAAGATTTGTCACAAGATGATGAGATGATGTCTTACTAAGCCTTTGCATGTGCAGTTAAATAATAATATAGAAAATCTTTAACACACCCTTAAAAAATGTTCCATCCATTTGAATAATTGGATTTTTACCGCTTACACCAAGAACATGAATGCTGGAGTATTTGTTTATGTTGACACTATCTTCAAGTTCGGCATATACTAATATCTCCTCTTCAGAATCTGATGCATCTGCACTCATTTTATTTACGTTGATGAACTACCAGGCGAGACCTGCTTGAAACGTCTCCGGGAGTACCTTCTGTATAAGAATAAGATAGAATAAAACTTCTTCCTAAATACTGAAATTAATTTATTATGTCTATATAAATGCGTAGAGAAATTAAGTAAGTTTCAATAAGCAAGAAAACATACTATATTACTTTATGTGTGTGTGACTTTATCTTGCTTAATATATTCGTAATTGAAATACATCCATCTATATTACTTTACTCTTTGAATACATCCAACCTCAGACCATGTGGTAATTACAATTAAGCAAGCAAGTGCAATGAAAATTTTTGGGGTTGTTTGTATGCTTCGTAGCTTCAATAGTATTGACACATTGATATGTATGATACAAAGAAAACATTGATAGATGGTAGCTTTTGACGGTTGAACTAGCCCTCTCATAATAGACTAAACACAAATCTATGATTTGAACATTATTTTGTTCTGTTTGTCCTCCTTTTTTCTGCTCATAGACTATAACGCTATTGTCTATGGTATAAGATAATTTTAAGATAAAATAAATGTGTGATGTCACAAAAATTGTCGTCATAATTTTAAACAGTGCTATGTTCTTTATTTCGGAAACTTTTTGTTGATTGTTACTTACTGCCATTAATCTTGGTGAGAGAGAGAGAAATATTGAAATTGAGGCTGTATGATGCAGTCTGTAGCCTTAACTGCACAATCAAAATTAAAAAAGTATAGAAAAAACTGACGATTGAAGGTTACAACCTACCTACTACAGAAAATCGTCAAAATTTCAGTAAAGTTACATCGTGGTGTGAGTTTTAACCAAGTGTACTTTGTGAAACTATAAATTTTATACTACGTAGAGATGTCTGACTGGGATACAGTTACTATTCTTCGCAAGAAGCCACCTAAAGCATCTGCATTGAAGACTGAGCAGGCTGTAAACGCCGCACGTCGTCAAGGTTTACCAGTTGATACTCAACAAAAATACGGTGCTGGCACTAATAAACAACATGGCACTACTAAAAACACAGCAAAACTGGATAGAGAGACTGAAGAGTTGCGCCATGAGAAGGTGCCACTTGATCTGGGAAAGCTTATAATGCAAGGACGACAATCCAAAGGCATGAGCCAAAAAGATCTAGCTACAAAAATATGCGAGAAGCCGCAAATTGTAAACGATTACGAAGCGGGCCGTGGGATCCCAAACAACATTGTTCTTGGTAAGATTGAAAGGGCAATTGGTATAAAACTCCGTGGAAGGGAAAGAGGCCAAGCACTGCAGCCTCCTGGAGGGAAGAAATAACGGATTCTCTGGGAGGCGAAGACTTTTCTCCGATTTGTTTATTGCATAATAGTTCTATCTCAATTTGCTGTTGAGTGTGTATAAATTTATTGTATCCTAAACAGAAACAACATTTATTAGTAAAACAAAGCATTTATTCTCTGGAATGTTCTAGTTGTTCTACCAGACTGTGATGTTACCACCATGAAAAAAATCTATGAATGTTTGATCATTGGCAGTGGACTGTGAATATGATATGCAATAAAATAGCTATGACTACTAAAAGATTTTTATTGCACAATCAAAAGACATACAGTATAATATATTGTAATGTTATGTAAAAAAAAGTGTATGTAAGTATAGTTCCTACAAATTAATAGATTTAATGACCATACACTATAATTCAAATATAAATATATATATTCAAGTACAGTAAAAGAAAATGACTAAACCATTGCATGATAATGGCTGTAATAAAATATAATTTGCTTTGTATAACACTAAATTAATATTAGAGAAAGTAATAATAAATATAAACTAACTATAAATAGAATAAATGCCCCAAATCTGTGTCACGCGGAAGGGTGCCAAGAAGACTAGCGGCATTGCCACGTTGTATGGCAATGTTGATTTGCTGAGCGAAATATTCGCCAGCCCTCTTGTCACGGGAGGCCTCAAAGAGTTTACTCGAGACATCCCTATAAAAATGAAGAGCATCCGGTCCCCACGGCCCTAGAGTTTCGACTCCAAACGCCACAAAAACATAGTCTTGGCTCAAGGTAGCTTATTTGCGATGCTTGAGGCACTCCTGCCGAGCAGCCGCTGCGCCGGACGCCACCGACGTCTCCGGGAGGTGAGATGGAGCCAGAGTGTCGACGCAGGTTGCATCCCACACTAAGGGCCGTCCCAGCCGCCAGGGCACCAGTGTCAGACCATCGGGCCGCTTACCATCTTCTTGAGCCAGCCCATTGGGTTCTAAAATTGCTGGCATTCGAGCAGTGGCTAAAGCCCGACGGATCAGGTCATTGATGGCTGCATGTCTAGATGGCTAGATTTAATTGATTGAATGATTAAATTGACCTAAACCCACCATGAACTTATCGTGTTCAATAAATTTAACACATACTAATTATAGCCTTGCTAGAAATGCAATTTTCTGAAATTCCTTAATAGCCAGATGGTACCGTTCAGTTTGTTGCACATGTATTTTGTATACTTCACCTTCTCCAAATAGAAAATACTTTTGGGCTACAAATATTGTGGAATCTAACCTTGACTGTTTGAATAAGAGAACATAATAGATTTACTTTTCCGTACAGTAGACACACTTCTTTCTGCTCATAAAGGGCTATTTGCATTGTTCTTAAAAAATATTTTACAAAGTACCTACAAGGCTACTATTATATTTTATGTAGGGTTGAAGCCTCAGTTGATAGAAGGATAGGATATTCTGAAACAGTAAATTTATTGAGGTCAGAACATTAAAAAATATAATTATTTTGTAATTAGAAGGAATGTATTGCTTGAGTAACTGAACCTGAATAACTAGTGATGTGTGTTTCATTCTAACAATAGCAGAAAGTTGCAAACAATTACCTGTTTCAAGATCAATCTGACATAAGTAGAGGAATTTTCAATCACATGCTGCTGGTACAAGAGTTTGCCCTCTTTTGTAAGGTTAGGCTTACCAACCACCTTGTAGAAGTAGTAAAACTTTTAACAAAACTCTTACACCTTTCAAGTGTTTAATAGTAGTCTTTCTCTGTCTCTTAATCTTGACTTAGGCATAAGTACTAGCTTGACCCGCGATTTGAGCCGCGTAATCCATTCAATTAGTTCGTCAGTATATTAATAGTAGTCTATGAGTTCGTCGCTGTGTATACCCAAAAATATGTTTATTCCTAATAAATCCTCTTGGCCTCCGCGGACTTCATTTCAATCATTTCGAGCCCAATAGTTCCAGACCAGACCAGAGTTAAACTAGGCTATAGACTAATCTAGTTTAACTCTGCCGCAGCGCGTGTAGATCTACTAAATTACAATATATTTAGGTTAGTATATATTAGTAATGTATGTATATCGGTAAGATGACAATGACAGTTTATCTACAAATCGTAAATCCCCATCCCCATGCTACTAAAAGTATACCGGGGCAGTCATCATGTAGGTAAGTACATATAGGTATAAGTCTGCCAGAATCTCAAATCAAATCTGGCAAATGGGGAAATAAAATATTGTAGTGTGCAATTCTGGGTGTCAAAATGCCTTAGCTAACCAGGGGCTCCAGCCCACAGGCCCCACAGCACAGGCTGCAGTAGTACTCCATATGGGGCCGAAATTGAGACAAAGTCGTAGCCTTTGCTCTGATGTGAAATACTACTTACAACCGAAGTTCACACCGAAGTTCTTAGTCGCCAGCGTAGCCTGGTCTCCTGTAAAATAAACCCAACATTAACAAAACTATAATTTCTAAATTATTGAGATTAAAAGATAAATATCTATATCATGTTAACATTGTGGCTTTACATTCATAGAAAAGTATTTATTAGGCAAAGATGACACAGGAAATATATTTTAATGAAATTAATCTATAGCCCTATATAATACTCTAATCTATGTCTATAGTTGAGGTCTATAGTTTAGTAAGTAAGTAGTCTATACCAAAGATAACAATGTATACTATATGTAAGTAACAGTATATACCCTCATCAGAACCAAAGACTACTATTTTAATACTTGAAAATCAGAACAACAACAAGGGGCCCTATTATTTAGTAGTTTATAAAAAAAAACATCATACGACATAATTTCCTTTGAATTTTACGCTTAAAGTAGATTTAGACTTTGTTCTTGTGCCAACAGCTTTGTTTAATCACTGGAGTAGATAAATAAATCCATAACTTTTTTGTATCGCTTAAATAGTGGCCTGTAATTGTATTTAACTAACCAAAGAAAATAAAACTGAAAGAATATGTGCTTTCTTAAGTGATAAATTATGATTCCCGTAACTTACTTAAATTAATTAAAAGTGAATTAAAGTTTGGAGGTTATATTAAAAATTTACAACTATGTCTTTTTCATTTGGTTCAAATGCGACCACCCAGAGTTCAGCTTTTGGCGCTCCGAAACGTGAGTATTACAAGAATAGAATTATGTTTTATCTATTTATTTTTAACTAGCTTATCCCGCCACAAGATTTCGTTAACATACGGGATAATATGCAGTTTAAGTTTTTGAATAGTTTCACAGATTGCCCTATACATACAAACATATAAACCTCACCTTGTATTTATGTAAATTTGATTGAAGAGTTTTATTTATAGCTTCATTTTCATTTGGGAGCACAAACACTGCTACCACTAGCAGTGCTGGATTTGGAGGGTTTGGTACTACAACCTCATCGTCTGGCTTTGGAACCTTTGGATCAAACACAGCTAGCACAGGTAAATCATTATTTTCTTGTTTAATATTGTTTTTAGAATTCACTATTCACAAGGAAAATGGTTCACATTGTTATATGTCATCCACTAATTGTAAGCCTTTAGAGGAGTAGTACTCTATTCTCTCTGCCTTCCCAGTGAGGGACTTTATCTGATGATATGTATGTAAACTATGTACTAGTAATTCTTTACTGCCACTAATCAGAGAATTATACACAAAATGTTATACACTTAATAAAAGTGTGCTTTATTGTAAACCTACGAAGTGTTCTTTCAAATCTTTCAACCTATCTTAATATATATATTTCTTGTGTGCGTGTGTATGTGACTGAACTCCTCCTAAACGACTGGACCGATTTTGATGAAATTTTTTGTGTGTGTTCGTGGAGATTCGAGAATGGTTTAGATTCACAATTGGACCCGATAGGTGGCGCTGTGATCGTGTTTTAGGGCATTTACTTTTTTCACCCAAGCGAAGCTGGGCGGGACCACTAGTAACTTAGTATTTTGGTTTAGTTGCAAGAGCAAATTAATATAAACCTGCAATTTTCTTTTCAACAGTAGCACCATTTGGTGGACTAGGCACTGCTCCCGCTTCAACTGCACCATCTGTCTTTGGTGGTACTGGCTTTGGTACAGCCGCTGCCAAACCGACAGGTTCATATTTTATATTTTGTTTAATATTATTTATAAAAATTATGGCAGATTTATTATGATGTATTTGAATTATTATCATTTAATATTTAATTGTAGGTTTTGGCCAAAACACATTTGGTACCAGCAATCTTTTTGGTGGCTTTGGAACTGGAACTGCTGCTACAGGAAGTGCAGCCCCAGCATTTGGCACTAATACTCTCGGCACCAACTCCTTTGGTGCATCCACATTTGGTACAGGTTCTACATTTGGCACTGGATTTGGTGCAAAGCCAAATACTGGGTTCGGTGGCTTTGGCACAGGACTGGGAACAGCTGCTCCGTTTGGACAACCTCAAGTTAGTATTAGGAACTGAATATATACAACACAACCTGCTGTTCAACTCAATCAATACTGCTACACAGGTATCTCATGTTTCCTTGTGGAAATGCTTCCTCTAACTTACAATACAGTTTCTGAAGTTATCCACAAAAGATCAAATCTTCACACCTTTGCTTTATTAAATTACTGAGTAATTAAATAAGTATACTGAGGTGAAATGTCACCATCTTCCTACAAATGTATGCACATCCTATTGTGCACACTCCTAGGCTGAACTGCATGTACATATTTTTCATTTACATGCTTAATTATAAAGAGCATTAGTAGTAGTGTGGTTAAAATAGTCACCTGTAACACTTAAAGAGTGAATATGAACTGTATAGGCATGTTTTAGTAATGGCGTTGGTCTCTTCATCTGTCATGTTGGCATATTTTTATACCAATGAGACAGATGAAGTATTGTTATTTTTATATAAATATAATATATACCCTCAAGCCTGGGCCCCACGCCCCACAAGCGTCCGCGAAAGTGTATGCAGAGGTGTATAGGTAGTACCCTCCAGTAATATATTTTTTGTGCCAAACATGACAGATCTCAAGCAAGACTATAAATACGCCTTTGAAGTTCTTGTCAGACATATAAGTGCAGAAGTCATTGCCGTCTGGATTGCTTGCAATCTTTGTGTTGAAGGCAACTAACTACTGGAACCACTAGGCCACTATGGCTATATTATTAGACTCAATGAATATAGCAATAGTTATATTTTTTGTCAACTTGTTTTTGTAATTTTTCATGCTCTCATAAATGGTAAATTCGGTTTGCAATTGCAGCAGCAGCTGCAGCCACAGCAGCAGCCGGGACCAAGCTCGGCACACGAGGCCCTCGTAGCTGCGGTCTTCAACTGCTGCGTGTTTGGTGACGAGAGGGACCAAGTTCTCGCCAAATGGAACCTTGTGCAAGCACAGTGGGGCACTGGTAACTTTCATCCTTTAAATACTTATCAAAGCCAAACAATGTTATACTAATATTATAAATGAGAAACGGTAACACTGTTTGTTCCCCTTTAAAGCAAAGTTAGTTTATTTGTTGAATAAGCAGTGTAATAGCTTTGCATAACTTCAGACTAGAACAATTTGTGTGAAGTAATCTCAGAGTATATTTATAATGTCATTGATCAGTGTGAAAGCAACTTTCACCAATACAGTGGGCAGCTATCAACCTCAACACATGAAAAACGCACAAATGATACATTGTGTACAGCAAGGATCCTGAAATGTTTCAATATACAAAGGGATGTCCCACTATACACTACCTCTACTATGAATAATTTTCAGGTCAAGCTTATTACAGCCGAAATGCCCCAGCTTTGGAGCTGAATGAACAGAATCCTTTATGCCGGTTCAAGGCAGTTGGATACTCCAGACTAGGAGGCAAGGAGGACAAGGATGGGCATGTTGCCCTGATGTTCAATAAGTCTGAACAGGAAATCAAGTAAGGAAATATTACCATTGATTACTTGAAATTAGTTGAAAAGCAGAGGTTGCATGCTGTGGCTTATTTTTCTGCACTCAAACGTGATTATACATTTGTGGCCATTCTGGGGTGATGATCTGATAATGAGAGCTTTAAATTTGCCCCTTGCCATTAGACATTCTGGAATGTTTTTCAAGATATCACTCAACATATAATGGTGGAAATATTGAAAGGTTGTAACAAACTTAAATTAAAAAATTATTTATAAAGTATTTTCCAGCTGTAAGGATTTTATATTTGCGAATAAATTAACAATGTGCTGAATTTAGCTCATCTATTTTATAGAAATAAAAATAACAGCAATATTAGTCGCGCCGATTTTATGCTACGTAAATAAGTGATAAAATGGTATTGCTTCTGCCAGGACCGCCATACCATGTCTATTTCTGAATACCTTACTCACCATAATCTTCACTTAGGTATATGGAACTCCGTGTATAATACAAAAATAGCCGTGGTGGCCGAGTGCTTCGAGCAGTTGCCTGCGACGCAAAGGTCGCAAGTTCGAATCCCGACTGTACCAATGAATTTTTCTGAACTTAAGTACAGTGATTAGTTACACCACGAGCTTTACGGTGAAGGAAAACATCGTGAGAAAACCTGCATACGAAATGTCTGAGAAGAAATTCAAAAGGCGTATGTGTAGTCGTGCTTGAGTAACGGCGATGGATCGCGATCTGTCACGTGGGCACCTAATATACCTCTGGCGGAAAGTGGGTGTGTGGGTATTACCTATACACCCCTGCCTACGTGGCGTGAGGAAGGCATGAGGATATTATTATACGGAACTCTAGGACACCCTTGTTTTTAAAGCAAAGCCTGATATTTAACAAGGGTATCTTTGTATCCAGCACTATGTTATAATCTCAGTTCGCCTAAAGTTACATTACTATTATATCAGTGCAAAGTTTCATGTGTCTATTACAAGTATGTTGCTCAATAATCAATTTGCTTATGTTTCCAGGACCAATCAGCAAGCACTCACAACATCACTCGGTGGACTTCTTGGAAATAAGCCGAACCTAGTCGTCAATATTGATTGCATTAAAGCGGTTTCCGAAAGTAAAACCCAGGTATGTTTGTGTTATATATCTATTTTTACTATTAAAATGAAAAAGCGTACAATGACGTCTGACGTGATGACTCGCGCTGTCAAGTTATATCGAGCTGAATAGCTATGTTAGAAGCATATAAAGATAAATGGTTATGATAGCGGAATGCTTTCTTTACTAAAACCCCAATGGTGTGACTATGTTATTTGTCTCTCGTAGTGTGAGTTCAGGGAAAATTTGAAACTATCCCCAAAAATCGCGAGATTAAAAGATCATCCAGCCGTCAATTCTTAGGTGTTCGTTGTTTTGTATGTTGGCAGGTGGTGATATTTGTAGTGGACAAGGCAGCGGGTGGGGCGGTTGTGTCGGCGGCTGAGCTGGGCAACTTCCTCAACGCGGGGACGGCTCGCAACGCGCTCACAGGCGCAGGCTGCAGCGCCGTCACCGCCATCACTCGGCCCCCACCCCAGATGTTGACGCAATATCTGCAGACGCCACCGCCAGGTACTCCGCCAAGCTCCCTCAATGCCACGATGTCTCCTTGTTCCACCAGCCATTACACACTACCTCGCCTCAGTCGCTAGATAACACTTCTTAGTTTATTTCCAAAGGAAGGAAGGAGAGATATTGGTACATTAAGAGTACTCGAAAACGAAGTGTATGAAGAGACTTATGAATATGGGTGAAGAGGACTAGCACTCTACTGTCTTTGTCTACCCGCTATGGGACTAGGTGTGGTGATATGTATATCTGTAGACTAACAAAATTCTGTATACTTTGTTACAGGCATGGACACACGTCTGTGGAAGCAGGCACAGGCAGACAACCCGGACCCCGTCAACTACATCCCTGTTCCCATTATTGGTTTCACTGAGGTTTGAATGTTGTATTATTCGCCATTTTATGGTATACTAGCTTATGCGCGCGGCTTCGCCCGCGTGGAGTTCGAAAAAGTACCTTAAGTATTTTCCTCTTAGAATCGGTTCAGCCGCTATGCCGTGAAAGAACATCATACTTTATAATATTAGAACTGAATTTTCGGAATTAAAAAAAAAAAAATTATCCTATGTCCTATTCCTTGGTATAAGCCATCACGATTTCAACTTTCAGCCAAATCGTGTCAGCCGTTTGCCGTGAAAGAACCGCAAACATCCAAACTTACAAACTTTCACTTTTATAATATTAATAAGACTAGCTGGGCCCTACTTTACCGAAATAAAAATTTTACACGGGTAAACCAGGGACCCGTGTAAAATTAGATTTCATTGGTAGTTTTCTTTTCTAAAGTAGCATTCATCTTATTGCGTTAAGTGCACATCGTAACGACTGACGGATTAAAGCCGGGGATTGGTCCTGAAGGGTGGCGTGCGGAAAACTGGTATATGTACTAGTAATGAAAGACGGGCGTCTGATCTAGTGGTTAGATCTCCTAACTTCCAAACTAGAGATCGCGTGTTCGATTCCCGCTGAGGGCAGATATTTGTGTGATGAACATGAGTATTTGTACCTTAGTCTTTACCTTAAATAAATAAAATTGGAGTGTCAATAATATTAAAACAACCACTTTTTACTGGATGTATAATATACGATACATATACGAAGTCGCGGGTACAGCTAGTCTATCTATATAAGTAAATATATCGTTGTCTAGCTATAGATATTGCCATCTTCCTTCACAACCTTCCACTAATGTTTGAGTATTGTCGGTCGGTACGCCCTTATTTACTATGCCCGTATTACGTAGGGTGCACACGCACACTACGATTAATAGACTCGGGTCATACTCCCCGCATTCAGCGACCCCCTAATTTAGGGCTATGTCAATTTGCGTGGAATTTTTACAAGGTTTTATTTATTTATTGTTGTGCACTGACGCGCTAATTGTATGCAACGACAGATAAAGTTCCGCGCGCGATGTCAGTCGGAGGAGTCCGCGCTGCAGGCCAGCTGGCTGCGGCGGGCGGAGGGCTCGCTGGCCGAGCTGCGCACGCGCCGCGCCGCCTCCGCCGCGCGCCTGGCGCAGCTCGCCGCCAGGCTGCACGCGCTCAGGCACACGCTGCTGCAGGTACGCTAACATTATACACACACACACACACACGCACACACACGCATCCACACAGACACACACACCTACGTCCATATTCATTATCAAATTAATAATACAAATGATTATTTACTAGGGCACTATCAATAGGATACTATCAATTAATGAAAAATATTATACATACATACATATCATCACACCGAGTCCCTAACGGGGTAGGCAGAGAGTATAGAGCGCCAGTTCTCTCTAGACTTACATACCTCTTTCGCTTCGTCCACATTCATCAGTCTCTTCATACATGCTCGTCGGTTTCGAGTACTCTTAACGTTCCCGTCCTTGAGAGTCCGATCTATTTGATCCAGGTAGTTGGAACGTGGCCTTCCTCTGCCTCTTCTTGCACACACTTTTGCTTTGTATATCTGTTTCGTCAATCTTTCTTCACTCATCCTTTCTATGTGTCCAAACCAACGTAACATGCCTTTCTTCATCTTTACAATCACGCCCTCATTCACGCCAGTTGATTTGCGAATCTCTTCATTGCGGATTCGATCTAATATCGTTACGCCGCACATTTTTCGAAGAGATCGCATCTCGACTGCATTCAAGCTATTTTCATACTTCCTCTGACATACCCAGGATTCGCTGCCATACAATAAGGTAAAAATAGTATAACTTTCAAAAATTAATACACTAGCTGTGCCCGCGACTTCGTCCGCGTGAATAGTGACTTCGTGCAGCATTTTATGGATATATTTTTTTGATTTATGCTGGCTATGTTGTGTGAAGCTTACCACTTTATATTAGTGAAAACTACATCTAAATCGGATAAGCCGTTACAAAAATTCAAGCAATCAGTGTTTTGTGTGCTATTTTCATTGATAAATGTCCAAATCATATTTTTCTTCATATATCTTCCATGTACAGACAGCGATCCGTAACATTTGTATTACATGGCTAGATCGACGTAATGAGGTAAGTAGTGTCGATCGATAGCAACCTGTAAACCTGAGAAGCCTATGCGTTGCAAGCAAAACTTGTTTCCAAGTTAGCGTCCGTAAGAGAACTTGTATATTGAAATAATCGTCGTATGTCAAATGTTTTCCTCCTCCTGACATTTCAATTTCGCGCCATAATGCATTTATGGTACGCGTCAGTTTTACTTATAATAACTGTTGTCTATGGTATCCATAACAGAACTCTATACAGTTCAGTACCATGCAGTGGTGTGTGCGCAGGTGGTGGGGCGGCAGGAGGTGGCGGGGCGCGCGGGCGCGGCGCTGGCGCCCGACGAGGAGGCGGCGCGCGCGCGCCTGCACGAGCTGGCCTCGCAGCTGGCCGCGCCGCCGCTATACAACGTAACCTATCATTGTTATTATTATACTAGCTTTGCCCGCGACTTCGTCCGCGTGGAGTTCCAAAAAGTTGCTTATGTATTTTCCTGCTAGAATCGGTTCAGCCGTTATGCCCTGAAAAAGCATCGTACTTTATAATATTAGAATTCATAATTATTAGAAACTGAATTATTGGAAATAAAAAAAGTAGCCTATGTCCTATTTCTAGGTATAACCCATCACGATTTCAACTTTCAGCCAAATCGGTTCAGCCGTTTTGCCGTGAAAGAATCGCAAACATCTTAACATACAAACTTTCAGATTTATAATGTTAGTAAGATGCTAGCTGTGCCCGCGACTTCGGTTAGTGACTTTGCGCAGTATTTTTTTATTTATTTTGGATGTGTGTGTGTGTATAGGGGATGCCTACGTCATAGTAGCTTTATGCATGCAACGTCTCAGCCCGATCGGTTTAAAATTTACAAAGTTTCATAAAAACTTTCATCCCCTATTTTATCTTCTTGGGGGTAGAATTAATCAAATTCTTTCTTAGGATGTCTACGTCATAACAGCTACCTGTATGCCAAATTTCAGCCCGATCCGTCCAGTCGTTGGGCTGTGCGTTGATAGATCACTATGTCAGTCAGTCAGTCAGTCACCTTTGAGTTATATATATTTAGATTTGGTATTGCGGCGGATGTGTACTAACTACACGCCTCTGCTAACCCCTTCGGGGACCCTTGTGAGAGGCGTGTAGAAGTATAATAATAGTTTATGAAAACTACTATTTAAATGAAGCTAAACTAAGCTATTCTGTACATACTTACTGTTTTTTAAATATTGCACTAAAGTTGTAGTTAGCTAGAAGTTATCCTCACGTTATCCATAATATATAAATATCTAGTAAAAATTCGCATGCCAATATTATGTGACCGAAGCCGCTATTCAATCACGTACATTTAAACATCACTTTATGTAATCTACCGTGTTCTAGCGATTAAAATATTTAATTTGCTCGCGTGCGTATTAAGCCGATCGTCGCTATTGAAAAGTCTATGAGTTGCAAGCAAAGTGTTTTGTCACACCATGAGCTTTACGATGAAGGAAAACATCGAGAGGAAACATACATACGTATGAGAAGATGTTCAAAGGCGTATGTATAGTCGTGCTAGAGTAACGGCGATGGACTCGCCATCTGTCACGTTGGCACCTAAAATATATCCCTGGCGGAAAGTGGATGAGGTGGCGGAAAGTGGTGAGGGTACTACTTCACACCTCTGCAAATATACCTAACGGAGTGGAGCACTAGTCTTACTAATATTATAAATGCGAAAATTTGTGACAAAGATTCTCTGTGACGCAGAAGCTACTGAACGGAATCGGATGAAATTTGGCGCAGAGATAGATTATTGGCTGGATTAACACATGGGTGGTTAGTAACCGGGTTTCACTCGCGCAAGTTTTGATTTTGTTGGTAGATTTTTTTCAGGAATAAGGCGTATAGTACGATATATTGTGTTACTCAAGCTAATAATCTATCCCGAAATTCCATTCAGTAGTTTTTGCAAGAAGAAACATCCTCAGAAGCTTTCGCATTTATAATATTAGTAGGATTCTTAGTTTATTCCTCGACAACCTTAGGTAACCTTTAAATTGTCAATTCGCGGAGAAAGTATGTATGTCTGGCATGGATATCGGTAATCGCTTGATATCTGTGATGTGTGCGATATACGGCGACCTTGTCTGGCCAAACACGCGCCCTACGCATGTTCCAGCTATCTGTCGTTATCGCCAGACGCCAGACTACGCTAAGCCAGGTACAGAACGGTGTTATGGTGGCACTGATAAGATGTCAATTATGCCCACCTAACCTGCTGATATGCGATAATTACACTTTTGCGGATTTTATATTTTTTTGGATATCAATACGTTTTTCACTCATATTCCATCAGAATACAGACAGCTATAATACAACGCTGCACGGGATATGTTAATTTAAAAAAAATTACACTCTGGTGAACGTTATTAACATATAAGTAAACCACGATATTAAAGAAAATGAAAATAAACTCATTGTCCTAAAAGTTATCTTATGTATTGTAATCTATGTCGTAAAGCTTTATTTTTATATCAGTAAGTTTTCCGGTAATATCTGGATTGTGAGTGGATTATCACGCTGTAAGTGTGTGAAAATTCGCTCCTATAGAATCTATAGATAGTGCAACAATCTGACTGCTTTATTGCTCTCTGCCCGATGCATGCCTCGTGTTTTTATATGTACTTATCATGAATGACGTCGAGTCCCTCACAGGCAGAAGAGTAGAGCGCTACTTCTGTCTAGACTTACCTCTTTCACTTTATCCAGTTTCTTTATACCTGTTCGCTGGTATCGAATTTGTATAACTTTCCGATAGATATGATTGACTTTAATTCTTCCAAGATTTTGTATACGAGTCTCCTATTGTACCTATTGAAGAAGTCACGTTCCAATTATCTTTGACAAAGTTATCGAACGATCAAAGATGGTTATATCAGATGTTTTATTAGTATATATAAGATATTAATAAAAATAATGTATAAAGTGCCGTGGTGGCCGAGTGGTTCGAGTAGATGTCTGCAACACAAAGCAAAAAACGCAAGTTCAAATCCCGACTGTACCAATGAGTTTTTCTGAACTTAACTTAAGTACAGTGATTTACGGTGAATGAGAACGTCGAGAAGAAACTAAAGGAAAAAAATCCTCGCAAACTTTCGCTTTTATAATATTGTTGGTTGATGAAAGTTTTACTGAATTTTTTTTGAAACTATTAATGTTTTAAAAAACATAACATGTAGTTAGATTCTTCATGTATAAGTAACTTTATCTTTAGGTACAGCTGATTTTTATGCGAAGGTAAAGATTCTCTGATAAAAAAAAACAATGTTATATATATTTTTTTTTTGTACAACAAGAGTGGCAAATAAGCATACGGCCCACCCGCAAAACGGTTACCGCAGCCTATTTACACTTACAAATTACAATACCGAAGTATCACTTGCACATTGCCACTCTGTGTTCGGAGAGTTATACTGTGCTGGCAGCTTAATGGGACTAATCCTCTGCTGCCAACACAATGAAAATCCTATGAAAATGAAAAAAAATTATGTAATAAAATGTAATGAGCTCCTTGGGGAGGGCCCAAGGAGCTCATTACATTTTATTACATAAAACCTTATTCTCCGCGTAGGAACACAAGACAAAAAAAAAATTAATTTGGCTATGGACTTCTATAAGGTGGAGGTCCTGCCCCAGTCAGGCCGCTCCAAATTCGAACGGGAAACCCGTTATACCCTACCTCTCTTACATATTTTTTATTTTTATTAACTTCCCATCATTTTGCTCTATGACATATTTGACCAACTGTCCTATTTTCTGATGCACTCTATAAAAATATTATTAATTCAAAATGCTTGGTTGTTATTCGTATTCTTACGTTTTCACCTAAATATATCTCAGACGAAAAGGAAGAGAAAACATATTAGCCTACCTTAGATAACCCTGTATGCTAACATTATTTAGTCGTGTGTAGTCGGTAATGATATATGTATATGATTTACGTTTGGGGAACTAAATTGTCGTAGTGATGAGTGTAAAGTCCACTAATTGCTATTGTATATCATTTATATCTGGTTCTATCCGGTTCGTCAGGACAATGTATTTAATGACGAAGGGTAATTACTGATTGATACGATAGTTATCACGCTCGTCTTGGCAGTCATTTTATAACAAAATCCCCGTAAATGTATTTGAAGTTACAATTAATACATTATTTGTACGGTATATACGGTTGATTTTACATTTACAGCATGTTTTACTCCAGTTTAACCATATTACAATTACACTTCGAAATATTACACTTTCACACTTAAAATATGTTTGCATATAAAACTGGATGTGTTCTGCATTGTACATATGTTATATGTATTCAATATTGAGACTTAATGATATGGAATACAGTAAATTTTGCTCTATTACAGTTTTACTCTACTGTTTGCATATGAAACTGGATGTATTTAGCCTCGTAAATACACAGTTGAGTAAATGTTCGTTGCCAAACCCAGCCAAAACTGGTATGTTTCGGGTACCATGAAAATAAAATAGCATTTTAATCAGATCTTCATAATTAATACAAATGCATTTATCTTCACGACTTTCCAGAAGGATCCCCGAATGGCTGAGATTCGTTTGGGTGTAAACGGACAAATGACCAGTCCATTACCGTTCCTCGGTCACGACTATATATATATAGTTTGTCTAGGTTTCATGACGCTTTCCGTCAATTTAAATGCAGTGTTATATATCACGGCACTTAAATTGCGTAGCTCTTTGGTCCTAGGGCGCGATGGAAGGCCATTAAAAAAAAACTTTATTTCCCCATATGAAATAATTATATTTTTTTTTATACACTACATAGTAATAGTATGTACTTTTACATTGCTCTTCTTTGCAGGGTCGTCTGAACGAGTTACTATGCGCAGTGCGCTTGCAACGTAGCGCAAACGCAGGCGCATCACAAGAGCGCTATCACTTGGATCCTGGTAAGGACTGTTGTATACCTTTCTTTCTAGTACTGTAAACATGCAATCGATAGACCTGGTATTACCCCGTGTAATGCGAGTGATATGAACGACTAACGTAAGTACGTATATACATGATGTATATGTAAGGAGAAAGAAAATATGATAAGACTGATGAAGTCGATTGGATGGAAGGGAGACGTCTGTAAGCCTAAAGTGAATTAGTGCTATACTTTTTGTGTCTGTGAGGGACTCGGCGTGATGATATGTATCTAAATATACAAATAGATCGAGGCCGATACAATTCATGCGAGATTATTATTTTGTTTAGGAGCGCAAGAAGACGTGAAGCAGTTCCTGACGCTGCAGCAGCGCGGCATGGCGCACCTCCTGGACACGGCGCGCAAGGACCTCGACGCACTCAACATAATCGCCGAAGGCATGTCACGTCTCGTCAGAGCATAATTTCGTTGCGAGACGAGTCTGCCGTATTCATTCCGATAGGTACCTACTGAATAACTCCCTTTTTTGCACAAGAGAGAGTCAAGGAAACGTATGTTTTAAAATATGGATTTTGATATCGAATAAAATTTATATTATTGTACTAGTTTGTTTTGCAATTCTCGTCATGGTATAATCGGCAGAATACTTCCTATAAAATAGATACATTTCATTACGCCTCGTTCGCTTTAATTTAATTGGCTACTCTCCTATATACATGCACGGTTTTGAGCGCTCTTGAAGTTCCCATCCTAGTGTTCGATCGAGTTCTTTCTCTTCATCTTTTTCCATTGTATATCGGTTTCATTATATCACGAAACCAACGTAACGTGACTTTATATTTATTATCCGATATATAAGAGCCGTGGTGGCCGAGCGGTTCGAGCAGTTGCCTGCGACGCAAAGGTCGCAAGTTCGAATCCCGACTGTACCAATGAATTTTTTCTGAACTTAAGTACAGTGATTAGTCACACCACGAGCTTTACGGTGAAGGAAAACATCGAGAGGAAACCTGCATACGTCTGAGAAGAAATTCAAAGGCGTATGTATAGTCGTGCTTGAGTAACGGCGATGGACTCGCCATCTGTCACGTTGGCACCTAATATACCTCTGGCGGAAAGTGGGTGTGTGGGTATTACCTAAACACCTCTGCCTACCCCTTCGGGGACCCTTGTGGGAAGGCGTGAGGATATATTATATTTATATATTATTATTATATACATACATACATACATATCATCACGCCAAGTCCCTAACGGGGTAGGCAGAGAGTATTTATATTATTATATAATAATATAAAATAATATATTATATATATGCGGATTCGATTTAATGATGTTACGCATTTTTTGTAACAAATTTTATAATGCATCTCGATTTTATGCAATTTTCATGATCTTTACGTTATTTTAGTTATACGTTGTACGTTATAATTACGCCGAGTGTAGTGTGGCGATGAAGCGTTCATTTCACTGCCCCTGTGACCCGGCAGACTCCATTCTTAACAAATAAATGTGTAACCTACAAATGCGTAATCGTAGAAATCAAAAGCGTGCTGCATACGTATAACCAGGTTTTTGCAGTATTCAATACTATGAACTTTATGTCTATGTGATAAGGTCTATTTCATGAAAATTTCTTGTTCGATGTTTATACCTACCTCATGATTAAGAGTAAATTGAATATCTCCCATTCACCATCCCATTTTCCAATGTGTTATTTTAAGCAACAAGAGTGGCAAACTAGCGTACGGCCTGATGGTAAACGGTTATCGTAGCCTATTTACGCTCACGATACCGAAGTATCACTTGCACGTCGCCACTGTGTTTGGAGAGTTCCTCCCTCTCTCTCTCTGAGAATCCTCCCCCTCCCCAAGGAGCTTTATTTGAAACCGTATTCATCAAATTCTAAAAGAACATTTCTCACTATTGCTTCCTTCAACAGCTAGTTGCCTTACTAAGGAATTTTCATAATTGAATAGTTGGTTAGTTATTTAGTCTTTGTTCCACTATGTCTTGTCATGTACAATGTTTGAACATTGATAAATATGTGCTGAGTGTGATGAGTGGTAACAACCTATGCAAATATTTGGTTATTTTCTTTGCTAGCACGAGCGGAGCGTTCGCGCCAATTTATGATAATAACCATGTGATAATGAAGAAATGTATGTTAGAATAAAGCTCTCCGCCGCATTTATCAGTCTGAATTCGAAATAACTCAAATAGCACTGAAACGATTTTGATGTGGTTTTATAAAAGGATTTTCTATTGAATGCGTACGTGTCGCCAGTAATGTATAAAAATAAAACATTTAATACAGTCAAACCTTAGTTTATTAATCAACTTTTAGTACTTAAATCTAATGGCAAGTCTGTGCGTCTGACTAGGTCCTCGATGGGTTTGCATTCCAATCGCTTACTGCATATAAGGTTCAAGGGCATCTCGTCCTCGTGCCTATATATTTCTGTGGCTTCGACCTTCATTGTGACGTCATCACTGGGCAGGTCGTACGTGTAAACCTTCTCACTTAATGGATTCCTCAGTACTGGATAGCCGATATTACTGGAGTAGTAGTTTCTATACGCGTGTTCATACATCTGCGTATACTCTATATACGACATTTCATTGGTCGGTACTCTCATGGGGTATACAGGTTCGACAGGTGTAATGTAGGTCATTTGTTCTGGCGTGTATCGTCGCCGTATCGTGGTATCGGACAGCATAGCTGAGTAGTGGACAGTGGGTGAGTGGGCGGGTGGGTTGAAGGGAACACGGGCGTGGAGAGGCGACGTCGGCTCCGTGGTGTACGCTGGAATGCTGGACGGAGAGAAGGCGTCTGTGCTGTGCTGGTCGTCGGAGGAGTCGCCTCTCACCTGCTCCGTGGAAAAGTGCTTGTAAGTCTTGACGTGCTTCCGGAGACTGGACGGGTCTGTGTAGCGCTTGTTGCAGCCGACCACTTTACAGCAGTACGGCTTCTCCACGGCATGCGTCCGCGTGTGCTTGAACCTATCGCTCGAGTTGGAGTACGCTTTGCCACAACCCTGTTGACAAGAGATATTCATGTTATCAATACAATTATTGCTTGTATTTGCTCATATAATTAAATATAATTAATGAATGTCTGCATAAGATATGCTATGTAAATAAAAACACGATGACTATTTATTACTAAATCAAGTACGTATGAGTAAGTCTCGCAGTAAATGTCAGCGTAAGTAGGCCTGGTGTACTCACCTCATAAGGACAAATGTAGGGTTTCTCCCCAGAGTGAGACCGGAGGTGGATTTTCAGATTTTCAGCTCGGGAGAAACTTTTGTTGCACTGATTGCACGTGTGCGGTCTTTCGTTAGTATGCGTGCGCACGTGCACTAGCATTTTGTACCTGTAAACAATGGGAAAACAATGTGAGTCGCGTGACAAAAAAGGTAAAAAGTCTAGCGGTAAAACGACACAAAACGGAATGTATATTTTTCATGTACTGAAAAGTGAGTGAATGCATACCTGGCATTGAATCCCCGCTGTGGCCTTGTGCAGCCCTTCCAGGCACAGTAGAAGAGGCCGTCGGCGTGTGCGAGTGCGTGCGCGCGGGCGACGTGCGCGGACAGGCGCGCCACGCTCGGGAAGCGCGCGCCGCAGCCGCGCCACCCACACGCGCCTTCCGCGCCCTCAGCCTGCTCCCCCACGTTACGCTCGGGGCTAGAACCACCCGAGGACTCCTCGTCTTCAACCTGCATAAAATAATGAATAATTGAATAAGCAAGTGAATCTCATCCAGAAAAAGAGAGCCTGCTAAGATAGTATCCAGAAACTCGATGTTGGTAGGAAACGATCTGCACCTGCGGTGGGAGCGGTGGCAACACGACGTGTCGCGCGAGGTAGGGCGCAAATCTCTCAGCGGGCATCCATCTCGGGACCCTACACCCCTCGGCCATTGTATCCGATCTCCAATGCGGAAACACCAACATCGTTGCACTGATTAGGTTAATTCACAGCGATTTACAGAACTGTTAGTTTGTTGTGGTCACCGCGCGGTCGGCACGGACAATGATGGCGGGCGCCCGCGTCGCTTACTTATAAAACGTCTCGGAGTAACAACTCGCTGATAAGAGGCGAGTCCCCCGCGACGATATTTGCGCTCGCGTCATTTTCATGAAAAAATATTGTCTAATTAATTGACGATCGATTTAAAAAAATATAAAGAATATTAAAATATTTTCATAAAAAAAATATCGTTGATAAGGAGCATATTGGCGCGGCAGTGGCTGGCAATATAGTACACATAATATAGTGCATGTACAAGCGTTATCAGAAGCCGCCTGCCGCGGCTGCCGTCCAGTTATTACCGGTACGATAGACCGCGGTTCAATAGGTGACTGATATGGCGATGTCGGTGTGAAGCGACCTCTTACTGGTTCGTCTTGTTTATGAACGTATGTGTAGGAGCACTAGGTACGTCCAGAAATATATAAATGGACTATATGACAGTGAAGTATTCATATAGGTCCCTAGCCTAGCCTCCATGTTGATGTTGTCTGGTTGCGCTAAGTAGTTCACTTGTCACATATCTAAATGATTTAATTAGGAATATCTGTAAATAGGAAAAAAACCCTTAAGTTGTGTTTCAACGCGGATGTATCACGGCACGATAGCGATATGTTCTTATCGATGGCGAGATTGATAAAGGTAACTGATATGCGATACAAAGTCTACACCCTGTAGGTCTTAGGCCCAACAATTGGCTGGCTGCGTCTAGGGTCGTGCGTTGGATTATATAAAGAAACTAGTTGTCCCGCCCAGCTTCGCTTGGGAGAAAAAATTAAAGCCACGGACCCAGTGGCGCCACCTATCGGGTCCAACTGTGAATCTAAACCATTCCCAGATCCCCTTGAACAGATTTCTGTGACATACACACTCACAGAAGAATTATATACATAAAGATAGAAGAGGACTATGAACTAGCACCTTTGTGGCAATTTTTGTGTGCTTTATCATTGTAATGCATATATCCCACTGCTAGGCAAAGGCCTCCCTCTTCTCTTCCCATCCCTTAATTAAAGATTGACGTTATTATTATATTGACGAGTAAAATGGCGCCCTTTTATATTTACGCGCCCGAATACATTTCTTTAATAACCTATTTAAATAAATACAAGGACCTAATTATTAAATTTATCCATAAAATTCGTATTTTTTATATTTAGAATAAATGTATTTCATTCTAATAATAAAATTGTTACTGTAAATATTATTTAAGCAACATTTAAATAATTAAATGTAGTATAAAATACAACCCTGAATAAAACTTACCCGTGTATGTATACCTTAAAGTTAGGTTCTATAGCTAGGCCTAAAGATTAGATTAGCTACGATTTGTGCGTTGCGTAAATACAGCTCAAGTGTAATATTTACCTAAATAAGATAAGGCTGTCAACTGAGCCACTGATCATGAGGAAAGGTAACTGGATCACTCGACTCCTTGATGCTAATGCGGTGTTAGCCAACGTACCGAAGCGTGCCTTTGAACATGAAACATACTAATTCTAAAGAGTACCTCCATACGTACCATACTAAACGGACATATCTAATCTCATATAAGACCACAGAATATTGAACTGATGATAAAGAGTTTTCCTGTTAAGTAATACAGTGTCCTACTAGTTCTATGCACTTAGTCTTGTTGCTACACGTTTTTACAAGTGCACTCTGCGTTCTGGAACGTTCGACAAAGCCACTCATCAAACATGCCAATCCGAGAAAGAACCATCGTGCTATTGTCAATATTCATCAAATGCGGTCCAAAACATATACATCTGTCTCTTTCGCACTCTTGAATTTATCCTTTATTCAGACCGAAACCGACAGAAGTTGTAATCGAACAGTTTATCTGTACACTCACTGAAGAGTGTAAAATATGATTGTTACTACTTCAGCGATGCCATTGCCTCTCAGATTATATAGTGACAAAGTCAAACAAACGCAGACAGATCTATCTACCTCCGATAAGATATGGGCTAGGCCATTGGAAAAATTTGGATGTGATACGTATTGCGGACGCGGGTACCTACTGCAGTGAACCTGTGCTGCCACTATCTAATCACGTGCACAGTCTGCTTGGTGCGTGTTGCGCCGGCATACGTAGGGAGACACGCGCAACCATCCGCCATTCCACTTCTTAATTTATTTACTTAGGTACACACATATCATCACGCCAAGTCCCTAACGAAGTAGGCAGAGAGTATAGAGCGCCAGTTCTCTCTAGACCCATTCATCAGTCTCTTCATACATGCTTGTCGGTTTCGAAACTCTTGACGATCCCGTCCGGTCCCTGAGCGTCCGAGCGTCCTTAATTTATTTCACATATATATTTGGGGTGGAGAGTAGTTCAGCCCCCTTTGACAAAATCCGTTCTTGTTCACCATTCCACCAGTCCATTCTGGCAATGACGTTAGGTGCGGAAAAAGTTATGTCATTGCCATACAGTGGACAGCGTGAGCGCGGACATAAAATAGTTTTTAGAGGGGGAAGATTGGTAGACTCAGCAGTAGGTGAATATGCTTAATGTGATAATGATGAAAAATTGCAAAGTTATGATATTTGGCGGATGACCCTTAATGCCATTATTACTTCACTCCTTGCTATAAAGGGTATTTTCGAGGGGTGGTTACACATACTTTTTGTCAGTGTTTCCTACATTAATAATTTAAAGTTATCGTCATTCTGCAGTGAAATAAACCAGATTTCCTCTCGTAGTACTTAATTATTACCCACTTACATTACCCATAAGCTGATTTATCATGCGACCACCACGGCTTCTGTGTCATATATTCTTTTCTTAAACTGCAGAGCAGAGATATTACGATGATATCCATGTAAATTGGACTGAAGTTAAATGTGCGAATATTAAAATTCATACGAAGCATTCCGCATCTCCTGTTTACTTTTAACAATTGACATTACAAAGCATGTAGATTTTGCATTTACCGACAGTGTGAACAAACACTTGTATGAACCACAAAATTGTACGTCAGAATTCTTGCTGGAAGGAATGAGTGTGATTACGTTATCAACGCTGTGTCTGTGTGTGAGGACGGCTATAAGCGTGTGTGCTCTCGGCCCCCTGCGGCCGCGCACCGGTTTTCGCCGGTTTGCTTATCAGCTTGTTGTCTCCGCCTGCCTTCTGATATCGCTAGCTTTATGAAGGACTCAAATAATGCTCTATCTGACACGTTTTCATAATATGCTTGATTGTGGTCAACTCGATGTCCGCTTCGCGGTAGGCTGAGGATAATAAGACCACTTTGTTTGGAGATAAATATATTTGCGTCAAGAGACAGTTACTTAGGGTTATTTAAGGTGTTTTCACGTTTTTGTGGTGCGACAAATGTAAGCTTAGAGTCGTGGTGGCCGAGTGGTTTGAGTAGTTGCCTGCGGCACAAAGATCGCAAGTTCGTATCCCGACTGTACCTATGAGTCCGAACTTAATTACAGTGATTAGTCACACCACGAGCTCTACAAGGAAGACAGCGAGAGAAAACCTGCATACGTATGAGAAGCAATTCAAAAGCATATGTATATTCGTGCTTGAGTAACGGCGATGGAATCGCCATCTGTCACGTTGGCACCTTAAATATATTTCCGGTGAAAAGTGGGCGCCTCTACACCTCTCCCTAACCCTTCGGGGACCCTTGTGGGAAGGCGTGAGGATATATATTATAATAAATGTAAGTCCGAAAGTTTCGACTCCCCTCTTCTATTCACGCTGTATACGAGCGATTTCCCCACCCTTAGAAAGGTCCAAAGCGCACTATTCGCCGATGACACGGCCATATACTGCAGAGGTATATCCCCCGAGGCGATTCGCGGCTACCTCCAGACCGCGGCCAACGCCCTAGGGCGGTGGTTCCGGAAATGGAGAATAGAAGTGAACCCCTCAAAAAGCGCAGCCGTCCTCTTTTGGAAAGGCAAGCATGCCCTACGGACAGCCCCTATAACTCTCTTCGGCAATCCCATTCCATGGGAAGACAAGGCCAAATACCTGGGAGTGACCCTCGATCGTAAACTTTCCTTCCGTCACCACGTAAAGACGGTACGCGCGCGAGCCGCCTTCGCGCTCAGTAGACTCCATTGTATGCTAAATTCGAAGAGTAAACTCTCATTGAAATCCAAGGTGAGGATTTACTTGACGTGCATCAGACCGATCATGACTTATGCGTGTGTTGTGTTCGCACAATCCAAAAAGTCAGTACTCCACCCCCTTCAAGTGCTCCAAAGCCGGTTCCTCCGGAGAGCCACAGGTGCCCCGTGGTACATGAGAAACAGTCAACTTCATGTTGACCTAAAAGTCCCCACGATCAAACAGTTTATGAAAAAACTGTCGAAACGCCATTTCGATTCTGCTGAAAATCATCCCAACCCTCTCGTCGTATCGGCCGCCCGATACACACCCTCCCTTATATCTAAGATAAGGCGCCCAAAACATGCCGTCATCGAACCGGATGACGACATAACGGTCCTCCAGGACGCCCGACGACGACACACAAACGACACTACACAAAACCGACCATTGTTCCGTCCTCGCCGGCGAGGCTCGACGCGAATAAGCCGTAACGTTCCCCCCAGACTCTCGCAAGTGCCGGCCCGAGCCGAGCCAGTAGCGCAAATCCCCTCCCCAAATAACTAAATAATAATAAAATACCCGACCAGCCCAGCTCCCTTGCTCGCGAACCAGCAACGCCCTAAGCCGAGGTCCGACCCCACAGGGGGTGCCCTTAGCTGTGTTGCTTAATACTTAAGTGCCTGGCTGGAGGCCTAGGTCTCGCCATTGACCGGTTAAGTAGCAAAAGTTCCCGGAACTCACGCTACGAGAGACAATACAAAAAAAAAAAAAAAAAAAAAAATCCGAAAGTTTCGGATTCTCAATGCGATAAGTAAGTATAAAATGTACTAATGGAATGTATTCGTATGACCCGGGCTATTTTACGGACGGACAGCTCAGTTTTTACGCTATATCTATATGATTGTTAACTGTTGCCCAATCAAACCCAGGTTAATCCCAGCGCTGTTTGATTTCAAGCGTGTACCTTTATTTCGCAATGTGTTTTCACAAGGTGTCGTCATATTGGCGATGTTTACCGAGCGTATATCACAAAGTCCAGCGGGGGCAGGCGGTTGGTTCACCACGTTTGGATCCAACCGGTTACCCCTTATCGGTATGCACGCGTCCCTACAAAGTTAACGAGCAAACAGTGTTGGCTCAAACGTTCCATAAACAGACATTATTGTAACTGGGACGACTTATTATCTTTAGCAGACTACGTTGTTTACGCGCTCTTAGTTAGTTACTACCGCTTTTAATATCTTATCTCAATTTATTTAAGAGTAATGGATAAAAATAGCAGATGAAATTAAACTCGACAACAACCTAAATTTACCGTATTTACCTACACCTTGGGCTACTATGTATTGCAACTGGAGAGGACTTCATATCAAATTGTATCTAAAACTAATAAGTAACACAGGAATAAGTAAGTATAGAGAGAACTCTACTATCTCTGCTTCGATCTACGATCGATGACGATGCCTACGATCATGAACGAAGTAATCATAACAGGCACGGATGATATTCTTACAATTCATATAGGTTTCTTTTTAAGGGACAGGAAGAGATGGAAGACCACGAGTATTTTCTAGGTTCACAGACGTCTTTCGCTTCATCCACATTCAGGTCTCAGCATATTATTATGCTTGTTCCTTCAAAGTTCTTGACTGGACGGACCGAGATAGTAGAGCGCCAATTTCCAAACAGGTTATATTTTTTTGCGTTTTCTCTTTGCGTGTATCGCGTCTAAAGGCTAATTAATTGTAAAACAACTATAGTAACATAAAGCGTAGAGTGGAGACCTGACGACGTCCTGAAATACAAGCTGTGTCTAGTTTAGACACCAGTCATTATCAACATAAAATACCGTTTTCATTTGTCCAGCTATATGCATTTAATATCTTGTGGGAGAACTATATGTTATATATTTTATTTCACTCCAATAGTTATTAGGTACAGAAAGTTGACATGACGTTGAAATGACTTTGCAAGTATTTGGCCAGGTATCACTATGTGCAGCTAGACAGCAATGTACGTACCTACACGTCGGCGGCCGATAAGCGTGATAACTGATAAGCGATAAGTGCGGCCTAATACTGAGTCTATACACGCACCAAGCATCCCTCAGTCATGTACCCTACGCGTGCTGAGCCAAAAAGCTGGCGAATATTGCGTAACACGAAAGCAAAGGCTCAGAGCCTTAAGCAAATACAATACCTAGTAAAATTAATAAAATAACTTGTTCTGCAAAATCTACGCAAATAACAAAAATGTTATATACATGCATATCATCACGCCGAGTCCCTAACGGGGTAGGCAGAGAGTATACAGCGCCAGTTCTCTAGACTTGAATACCTCTTTCGCTTCGTCCACATTCACCAGTCCCTTCATACATGCTCGTCGGTTTCGAGTACTCTTGCCGTTCCCGTCCTTGAGCGTCCGATCGAAATAAAAACATTCCAAAAAACTTCTTGCGAATCGTTAAATAGCAGCTTTTGTACTTGTTTGTTTGTTAATTGGTTGTTTCATAGGCACAGGCACACATAGGCTTGATAAATAATAATAATAATATATCCTCACGCCTTCCCTCAAGGGGTGACAGGTGTAATAGGTAGTACCCATACAGGCTTATTAAGGCTTGACATTCTTGTTCTTGTGATTGAAGTAGGTACAAGTGTGAGTATATAATTAGATATGAGTCTATTTAATAATATTTATTGCAACTTCTGATCAGTGTTTAGTAACCAACGCGTAGTAAAATAAAATACCTTTAAGTACCTACATATCTGCCATCAACGTTTTATTATACAAAATATTTATTTCCAATAGTTATGGACTCACGGATTTTACAAAATAAATGAAGAAGTTGAAAATCCAATAGACAATAACTCTAAAATAAATATGTATATAAATGACTTACCATTTAAAATCCTCCTTGCGTTTGATTCGTAGCAGTTCGTGTCGTTGGTGCAATTACTTTTTTTCTGTATCGAGTGCAAGTGACCGCTGCTGCACTGATGACTCGGTAACTGCGGCTTTTCCCGCCAAAAGATCATGATGGGTCGACCACACGCGAACTACGCCAAAATAAAAAGTTGAAAATAGCCGACGCGATTATGCCGCGGCGAAATCAAAATAGTCATACGTGTAGTGACGTACAAATCAGAGTGCGTAAACCCGATTTCCCCCCAACAGAGTTTGGGGAGTTCACGTTGACATATTGCTTAAATTAGAATTTATTATTTTCGACGAATTATTTTTCACAAATAAAACTTATTTCTTATTTCTTAAATCTTATTTTTGTATTTCCGCAGTATCTATCAATTATACTTTTTGTCTTTTCTTATGTAACAGTTTAACTAAATAAAAAAAAAAAATTATATTATATTATATTTCACAAGGTTTAATAATTTTCGTAGTATTATTTTACTAAAAGTTCTGGACATGTCTAAATGACGACGCACTAGAATTATCACTTCAGGGAATTTTGTGGTTATAGTAGTGGGTACCAAGTCGTAAATTGAGTACAAATACACCTTGACTTCAAGGAGGAAGTGGTAGTTAAGAAGCAGGTTCAAAACCATAGTAAACAATTTACCCAATTAAAGGACCAATTAGTAAATAAAAAAAAAATTACAAGCGCCTTGTAAAATAGTTTTAGCAATTTTAAATTAGATCGTTTGATAGAAGATTCATAAACCACGCAGGTTTGTGTTGATTTTCATGAACTTCATTGATCTGATGATGGATTCATTGTTAAGGTTCATTGGTTAATTGGTAGGCAGAGAGCAAAGATGAATTATATAAACCTCATTGGCAGAGAGTCAGTGGCGTAGCTACCGGAGTGCTAGACGGGGCAGTGCTCCAGGGTCCCCGAGCTCTGAGGGCCCTCGGACTCTGACTTACAAACTAAATTAAATTGAACTAGTGAAAAATTTAATAATATCTATAAAGTTAAATTTTTCATTAAAGTAAGTTATATGATATATCCTCACGCCTTCCCACACGGGTCCCCGAATGGGTAGACAGAGGTGTATAGGTAATACCCGTACACCCACTTTCCGCCAGAGATATATTCTAGGTGCCAACGTGACAGATGGCGAGTCCATCGCCGTTACTCAATCACAACTATACATAGCCTCTGAATTGTTTCTCAGACGTATGCAGGCTTCCTCTCGATGTTTTCCTTCAGCGTAAAGCTCGTGGTGTGTCTAAACGCTCAGAAAAACTCATTGGTGTAGTCGGGATTCGAACTTGCGATCTTTGTGTCGCAGGCAACTACTCGAATCACTTGGCCACCACGGCTTTCTAATGTGTATTTGGTTTTAATTTTATTATGGAGACTGTATTACGACGAATCTGGATTACGACAAATCCGGAGTACGTCGAAGTACGTCGTCCGGAAAACGAAGAATACGGAACAAACGATTTTATGTAGTTTAGTTGGGGCCCTAGTATCTTTTTTGCCCCAAGGCCTTTGGTTACCTAGCTACGCCACTGCAGGGAGTGCTAATTATATAAACACTATTAAGGCGGTGTATATATTATACTTTTATTATATTATATTGTAGTACAGTTGGCAGCCCTGTGTTGGTAATAGGGTTATCGTAGGGAGTACTTATGTCGATTGTATAAATATGATTGATGACGATACCTACCTTATAACGCTTTATTTTGAAAAATTATGGATATCTGTTTACTTTTGAATAAAACCAATTTTTTTGTCTGTAAATAGCAGCCATAGAATGGGAAGATTACCTGCAGTAAGGTCCTAATAGCTTAGTACATGAGGAGTTAGTGTAAAGAGGTATTTTCCCACAAGCTTGAGATCGACATTAAACTTTGTACGAATTGAGAAAATACTCACACAGCAACGTGACAACGTACCTACAATGATTTTTTATCAAATGATATTTTTCCAAAGAGGATAGCAGGCAAAGGTTCATGAGGACAAATAAAACTCCAATATTTTCATGGAATATTTATTTAATTTGAATCGATAAAGTTTGTCTTTACGTTCCCGGAGGAACCTACAGAGGTATTACAAGGTTTTATAACATAGTCTGTTAGGTAATACTGTAGTAAGTGAAAAGTAAATACAATTCATACTTAAACTACAGATACCTACGTGAGAAAACAATCGAACTGATATTGTTGGCACCAGTCATAAATATTTTTTCCCTTTAAAGTAAGCAACACATGATTGTTATATATTCGGCTTCAAAAGGCGAACTTTGTCCCTATGCATAGTAATAGTTATAATACGGGGCCACGAGCTAAGCGTGTAGGTATACTACAACAGTTTTCGTATGCGCGGCGCAATTCGGTAACTTTAGGACGCCATTTTGAATGAGCTACATTTATAAAGTTCGTCTGCCGGTAGCAATGGTACGCAAATTTTTAAATTAAATATTTTGAAAAAATACGTGTATTCAATATGGCGTCATATAGTTTCAGAATTACGCCGCGCGCTAGCAGGTGGCACCAAGGAGAGGCTCTCCAACACACACAATAAACCTTTAACTTAAATACTATATTTTAGTTCAACGTATGAACACTCTCCTCACGTTTAATATAAGAATACTATCTAGTATTTATGAATAGGTACAAAACTGTAATAAAATTTAATTAAAACCGTAGGGTATTTAAGTACTTCGCTATTAAACTGGATTATCCTACTTTATGTAGTATTAAGTACTAAATTATGGAACTGTCGGCTGTATGTGCATACTGAGGGTGCATACGATGTTTGAACACAATATCGTATACTTAAGTGCCTACACAATAAAATTGAGCTTTCAAACTGTGGCAGTAACACAAAAGCTGGAGAGACAGTGCCTGTGATTAAGACAAAGATAAATAATTATAAGTTTATCAAAGTTATAATTGAACATTACAAATATAAAATGCCGCAGCAAGAACACGAGAAATGCCTAAATAAGACACGCAGAATACAAAAAAAATTTACTTCACGTCGCTAATTGCTAAATTATCTATAATATACATAATATAATGTCTATTAAAATGTAATAGATCCAATAATAATTAAACTAGATGGACGTCACAAAATACATAACTTCCTAAAATGCCAATTTCTTTAAGGAATGTTAAAACTATATATCGTGCTCATCATGCGAGTAACAAGCATCAACACGGGCAAGAATACGTATCAATCATATAAAACTACCATTAATTACCTACGTAAGTAAATATTTCTGTGATGTTGGAATATATAAGGCAGAACGAAAAATAATTTCGCAACGAATTTCACTATCACACTATAAAAGCGATGTCATTTTATCTAAATGCATATAATACCATAAACCCAAACCAAGTTCTAACTACATTGAAATCGGCGACGAAAAAGTAAAAACGCCCGCCCGCCCCTAAGTGTTGGTGAAATTTAAGAATCACATTTTAAATTGTCTTGTATAACAAATAGTCGCGGTCTTAAACTAAGTATCTGCATAAACTTATACTATTTAAATTAGTACGGCTTAATAAGTGTCATTTTTGGCAGGGTTATAGGACTTGGTTACTATTATATGTAAAGTACTTCTGCGCCGTGTGAAAAAAGCATCTTAACAGGGTAATTAATATAAAAATATGTATATAGAAACAAGCCGAGCCCCGCGGTAACACCCGCGTAAATTGATTTTATTAAGAACATATCTTTGTGCCAAATTATATTCAATTCCGTTCAATAGTTTTTTGTGAATGAGGAACAACCATCCTTACCAACTTTAATAAGGCAACATATCAATGTGCTAGCGGGGTCTTGTGGTGCGCGTGCGCTAGTCACGCGTAGGTTTCGCGGAATCGCTTCTGCAGATGGTGAGCGGCGTTGAGCAGGCGGTGGTGCAGCGTGAGGTGGGCGTGCGGCGCGAAGCTGGGCGGCGGCGGGGCGGGCGCGGTGCGCAGCGGCAGGGCGGGCAGCTGCGCCTCCCCGTCAGGGTGGCAGAAGAACGCCACGCAGTGCCGCCCGCGGGCCCGCGCGTATGTGCCTTGGGGCACCACGACGCGGTGCATCTGAAATTAATAATATAATGACTAGCTGTCCCGCCCAAAAAACCACCGCCCGGTGAAAAAGTAAAAACTCGAATTTTTGAGTTTCATAAAATCCGTTCGTAGCTGAACTCTACACCGCGTAAGGAATACTCCTACCAAATTTCAAGTCAATCGGCCTTATAGTTCCTGAGATTTCGTGATGAGTGAGTTCACAAATGGGATCTCCTATATATATATAAAATATTACATCGTTACAATTAATCACAAAGCTGATACGAATGTTAACTGGACAACGATATATGTAAATATACTAAAACTAAGATACAAGTTACAATGAATCGAACCGGCGCCTTCAAGCTTCGCAGTTAGGAGCTCTGATCACTAGGCCGTCTGGTCATTATAATGATTACGTCATTTGTTAAAGCTCTGCGTAATTGCCGCTAGCATTAAGTTTTCAATGTTTGTGAGTCAGTTTTAAATAAACTACAGCTGTCTCTAAGTTACCATTTGTCTGTGGTAGCATTTACATCGTTTGACATTAGTTAGTTTCTTCTATAACTTGTATGTTTTTTATATCAATGCTATTTAAATAATGTAGAGGCGAAGTCATATCTCTGTACCTACAGTTGGTATATCTTATTTTCAACTTATATTCTATTTCACTAAATATAGCGATCAGTCAGTAGCTATGACAATGAAATGAGCAACTGATATTCCCTGGAGAAACCGTTGCGAAAGTAACATCAAGTGTTCAATTAGTCTTTGAGTAACATTTGCATTTCGTATAATTATCGTCATTTGACAACATGTCAAAATTGGACAGGTCTAGTGCACCCTAGCAATATTTCGGCGAGACGTATTTAATTTAAATCGAAGATCAAACGTTTGCGCTCAAGATGCTTCGAATTCTTGATTGCCAATGTACATACCAATGCAGGAAGAAGATTGGTGGTCCACGACGCCAGCAATTCACCTGTTTGAACAAGAATGGCGCCTGGGAGATGACCAACTGTCTGCCATGTCTCGCTACCATTGAACTTCACCTGTGGACAAATACATAGTTAGTGGTTGGTGCGCATTGCTTTCGTTGGACGATCAATCGCTAGATATCAATTTATTGCCAAACACAGTATCATATGCATTTATAACCCACTTTTCGTTGGAGATATAATCATCACTGAACTAAAATTCTGAAAAACTAATTGGTACAGTCAGGATTCCAAATTGTAATCCTTGTGTTGCAGACGATTGCGTTAACTACTCGGCCAGCTTGGCTATAACTTGTATATTTGCACGTCTATAGTCACCTCAAGACCTCCTTCAGAGTCCTGTGTAAGGAGGGTAAAGGTGCCGTAGTCTGCGTGTGCGCCGCATCGCGTGTAGTGTGGTGCGTCACAGCACGGACCTTCGTCCTCCGGCGGCACCGGCGGGTAGTACAGTAGTCGCATCGTCGACGGGTTGCTTCCGTCACTGGACAGCATGCCAGAGTGACACGCCAGCAGTGTAGACGGCGGGATACCTGCAAAACATAGTATAACTTCTTAAAAAATTACATTATAATTAGCCTACGAACAAGGATATAATACCAACCGACAGACTAAGCTGTCATTGATGAGTTTATATAAGGATAACAAACAGGAAATTTTGTAGGGCGGTATGCATTTGTATGTAAGATGTAGCACATTATCCTTATGCAAACTACCTATGTTTCATTGTTCGAGTATCAGGTGGCTATTTATTACTCTATATTATTGGCCTGAATACCTAATCATTCTGAAATACATATGACATTAAAGAAGCTTGTATAACTTAATTACAATCTTAGATCATATACATATATATATATATATCCTCATCCTCACGCCTTCCCACAAGGGTCCCCGAAGGGGTAGGCAGAGGTGTATAGGTAAAATACCCACACACCCACTTTCCGCCAGAGGTATATTAGGTGCCAACGTGACAGATGGCGAGTCCATCGCCGTTACTCAAGCACGACTATACATACGCCTTTGAATTTTCTCCTCAGACGTATGCAGGTTTCCTCTCGATGTTTTCCTTCACCGTAAAGCTCGTGGTGTGACTAATCACTGTACTTAAGTTCAGAAAACTCATTGGTACAGTCGGGATTCGAACTTGCGACCTTTGCGTCGCAGGCAACTGCTCGAACCACTCGGCCACCACGGCTATTATATATATTTATATTATATATCATATACGTCACGAGGGGATCCAAAGCAAAAGCAAGTCTTGTCGATGAGACTATGATTGTAGACGATGAAAAAGGCACACATTGTTTGCACATTTTTTACATTGTTTGCACGTAAGGTTGACAAAATAAATGTTTGTACATTTTCAGGTGTCTGAAAGAAGACACAGTGGAAGACCACGTCCCAACTACCTTAGATTAGGTCCTAGATCAAATAGGTCGAACACTTAGGGACAGGACGTCTAGGGGACGTTTCGGGTAGGGTAGATACTCTAGTACCTACCCGAAACTGGTGAACCAACTAAAATAAGGATAAGCTCAGAGAAAACTGGCGCCCTACTTCCTCCATCTTTCTGTCTCATCGAATCTGCGCGCTGATATGAATATATAGAATCTTGATTAAAATCAGAAATAGAGGCCATCTGCATTTTATATTTACATGTGTGTGGCCATGTATTTGGCGATGCTTAAAAGGGAAATACAGGAGCTAGTATTACTAAAATACCAGTATGACGGTATATATAAAAATAAATAGTATATACCAAGGCCATAAGCCAGGGCCTGCAACAGCACTCGGGACAGGTTGGTCAGATCCTGTGCGAGTGGGATAGCATGCTGCGAAAACTCGGGCACTTCCTCTTGAGCGGGCATCGCAGCCGCCGACAGCGTCGTGATGTTGAAAGAGTGACGCAGCTCCTGAAAGGTGTTATATGCATTGTTAATAACATCATCCCTGTTAATGTTAAGTGCCCGGCGGTTTCACCCACGATAAATTTTATTTAAATGCTAGATTATTTACTGGTATAAGGCCAGCTTAATCCCGCTAATAATCTTTCATCAAATTCTGTTCCATATTTTTTGCAATAACTAAATGAATACCTTTTTGGTGGCATCGAACTGTTCCATTCCAGGTTTGACGTATCCATGGTTGTTGGTTGGGTTCCGCAGATACTGATCTTGCTGCCCTGCAGGGAGAGCGCAGAAGTTGTCCAGATCTGCGTACACAGCTTTCAGCTAGAACATACGATAGAGTTTTTGAAACTTGTCCTGCTTTCAAATCTGTAATCAGTAAAAGTTAACCTTAAGATGCTAATTGCAGGCGTAAGCAGTGAAAGCAGAGCGCCAGTCTTCTTGTACAATGAGCGGTAAATACTAGTTTCCTTCGCAAAGAGGACATGCATATATCCCCAGCGACACAATTAAACGACATAAGTTTCAGTGCCTTCTCTAACAATGTTCAGCCATTAGTCGACGTTAAGCGCTCATTAAGACACTGTAATTTGGTTAGAAGAAGAAATATCACATTACGTTCTTACGTAAGCAAGATCGCTGTCACCTAGACGATCACTAAGGTGAAGGCTGTCTCTGTATGAAAATATTAGGACAAATCGTTACACTTAACTACAGGGTCTTTGACGCGCATAATGATACTATACCTATTTGACGCAAGGATTAGGGTCAGCGACCGGTGTGTGCTAACTACAGTAAGATCTGTAGTTTGTTGATTATACTCTGGATTTGGTCGTGTGTACAATTGATAAATGTTAGTTAATTACCTTTTCATCGGCTATCCCGTGATTGACAAGGACGGCAAGGCCCTTTCCGCTTAGCGCAGTGATAAGTTGCTGACCGATACGGCGCACCACTGATTTCATAGGACACACATCAGTTCCTGCAAAATAAATATTTGATGGTCAATAATTTGCTGCTCTCTTAAGAAAGAGGGGTCTATGACGTGATGTGCTAAACGAGCTGCTTTAAGGAAGCAGGTACAATTGAATCTCGTCTTATTTTAACCGTTTTTACAGCGTTACTTCTGAGTAATGTCGTGTTACTGTAGTGTGTAGCACTTTCCTTCTAGAACCTCACAAGGATATACCATGCCAGCAGAAAGAAAAGTGTTCGTCACTTAGACCTGAATAATTATATCTCTGTACCTTTGGGCAATGTTCTGCGCTTATATGCTTAATGCATTGAGCTTACCATCTGGCTATTCATATGTTTGGAGTTTCTGAGGTATAAAATCAGTTCTACTATTTCATGATACTCGTGAAATGCATCGACATAACGTGTTAGAGTAAAAATTGCGTCACGCTACACTCGGCACAGTTAATCGGCTCGAGATATTGCCTTTTGAGAGAGAACAAAAACTATTGTGTTGGGAAACAGCAATCGCTTGGTTTCTATCCCTTTAGCACTTAGAGCAGGTTACAGGTAGAGCTAGAGTGATGATATGTAACATGTGAATGCAACTCCGTCAGTACTCTGAAAGATGTTGATGTAATGCGGCAGTTCACCTCGCCTTGCGCAATATGAATACGCGACAGTACACGCATTCTGAGTTAGTCGAAGGTCTGGCCGTGACACGCTTAATGCCGATGTCATGACATATATTTGTTTTGACCAATTGTGTTTAAAAAGCATCCGAATGGCACACAGCGAGGGTTGGAGTTCAAATGCGTGTTTACCGTTTCGAATTGCAGGTACTTGCGTAGTACATCCATCAATATTTACATTCACGCTTTTTCTATTGTTTTTGTTTGAAACCGAGTGAAGTCTTTATAAGTGAATAAAGTAATAGAGGTCTATGTGAGTAAGCTGATAATTTCCCCTAAGATGGAGTTATGTAAGAACGTTGTGAGAAGGATATCTGCAAAGCGAGAGATGTCCTGGTGTTGCGTCTACAAGTGCATACGCATGCTTGCCACTAAAGTCTGCCACCGTTTAAATTAAGCGTAGATTAAAGCTTTGTGGTCGCTACTTACTCCGTGATACACGGCATTACTTTGTTGTTGATATAGTATACAAACACATACATGTGAAGAAGAATTCTTTGTATTGTCACCGCTTTTCTTCGTCGCTTAGTTGTTGTTTTTTTTATAATCAATATTTTATATACATAATTACATATATTAAAAGATTGTAAAGTAATACTTTAAATATATTTTCATTGATTTTACAGGCAATTTTCTTATGTTTTATAATATCATGAGAGTTGGGTTTAGATAATTAATCCACCATTGTGGGAAGACGTAAGGATTTATTCCAGAGATATATTTTAGGTGCTAACGTAACAGATGGCGAATCCGACGCCATCCCCGTTTTATATTATCGTTGTTAATTATATAAATAATGTAGACACGTTTGATTTGTATTACGGAAACGCAGCTACGCCTTTAATTGAGATTCAAATCCATCGATATACACAGATTTAGCTCAACTCCAATTATAGAATAACTACTAAATATCACATTCGCATAATGTGGACTATTACAGTCAAGCCATATAACGTGATAGTCACCGTTAACGGCCGCCATCATGCCACATTTCGTTGTGCGTGACGTCATTCACATATGTTATCGCACTGCGACTGTCACCAGAACGGATTTCCAAATTAAAAACGATAAGTCACATAAAAAGTACCGTTCACCATTGACGCAGATCGTTTAACTTACAAATTTAGATAAGAAGATGAAAGTTCCAAAGAAGATGAGTAATACTTCATTGTTGTCTTTTAAAAATAGTTCATGGTTCATCTTCACGCCTTCCCTCAAGGGATTCTGCCGAGGTGTGACACTGGACACAACACCGTCAAATATTTTAGGCGCCAACGTGACAGATGACAATTCCATCGCCGTTTCTCAAGCACTATACCTACACACGTTGTTGAATTCCCAAACATACCCAGGTTTATTCTTGATGTTTTCCTCTATCAATCATCAAGCTCCTGTGATGAACTACAGTGCTTATTAATGTTTATGAGTACATTGAACGCATATTAAATGGTAGTGCTGACGCATCTCTTTAATCGATTTTCAAATAGATTATTTAGTTAGCTAATGCCGAAACAAAAACGCGGAAGAACCCGTGTTGCTGCCAACGATGCCGACTAACCCAATAACCGTAATAGGCGGTCGCAATTATAATCACGCTATGCTCACGCTCTTATCGGCCAGCGTGCTATTCCAAATTGTTCAGGTTCTTATTAATAAACATCATTATTTAATGGGATTAATAGGGGCATGACTACATTGCGTGTAGACCATATTTTTTGACAAACGTTTTGATCTTATTATTTCATTTATAAATTTATTTGACTGCAATTAACATGCGTTCTTGAATTGGCCCCAATGTATGCACATCAGAGATCAGAATATACTTCTGACTGTAAGAGGACGAAGTAGGCTTCATTATTTGTAAATGTTTTATAATAGATTTATCCATGTTTAGTTTTGTTTTTTCGTTCGGCACTTGGAAATAATCCCTAAAATTATGATCACAATGGTATTCTACAGTGTATTATAGCAATAGGCAACCATTCATACATTTCTCCTAATTCTATATTAAATTAGATAACCGGTATGGCCGTGTGGTGTGAACTTGCGACGTGTCATGTGTTATGTGTATGACAAGTCTTTCGTGGCATAAACTATGTCTAAGAATTTTGACTATACTATCGTAATTGTATAACATAGATAGATTAATTTGTGGTAGTGACTGGTAGTGGATTAACACATAGGGTAAGTTTTATTGAAAGAAAAACCTACCTCTGAAATCAATTTTTACCAGGTGAAATCGGGGCACAATAATGTTTACTGCCTGTAAACATTTTGCTAAGGCATTCTTTACCAGTCAACATACATACATATCATCACGCCGAGTGCCTAACGGGGTAGGCAGAGAGTAAAGAGTTCTCTCTCTACACTTTACCAGTCAACAATAGTTTTAAAGTTACAAGCGCGTTTTCGGTACAGATCACTTCCTTTATCTCAGTGGCAAGGCAATGTTGTTTTAGTTGTCATGATATCATGATATCAATGCGACCACCTTGACGTCACGTTTTAGTATTCTGGTGCCTTGACAGATAATATTGAATGATTGTCGCCAAGGTTCAATAATACATTAATCGTTATCTTGGTTAATGAATGCAAACAACGGTAAATCATATTAATTATACACGTATTGCCTATTTGAAAAGAGATAAAATGAATCTCCCGTTAAGAATTGCACGACTGCGGCCCAAATACTCTAAAAGTAGCATTGGGTCTACAAGGTGCCTTAAATCAAGGAGGACAATTTACATCACCGAATTGTTGACTAATGTCTAGAATAAACGGAAGGTTAAAATTGACGCAAATGGGGAACCTTTTAAGCTTTGTCTCTACTAGAAAAGCCATTATTTACAACAGTCATTGTTGTAATTAGCTATGTCATCCAGCGGAGGAATTTACATGTTTAAATGCCATCACGCAGACGCAGCATCTGTAAGACCACCGGTATGCAGTGTTTTCCTCAGTTGTGTGTGGTAACTTCCTAGATCTTCTCAAGAATATCAAGTTGCCAGTAATCGGATATTGGTTTCCTTCACAGCGTGTACTACGTGTGGCGTTACTTATAGCGCCAGTTGCGTACCACGAGTACTCAAGCATTCAGGTGGTATCTTATTAACCGACTTGAAAAACGAGAAAGTTCTCAGTTTCGATTTTTATATGCTTTATGTATATTGTGGTATAACTGTAATATAAATCATTTTGATGGCTTTGCCATAATCATCTGCATTACCATTTGCTGGTGTCACACCTCCTCACATAAGTTTTTAGAGGAGAATTTATTTGTAAGTAATTAGAAATTAAAAACACTTTTATCTTAAATTTTTTGTCAACTTATCACTGCTGATAAGTGATACGTGTTGACATTGATAAATTTGTTATTGAAATATAGATTGTATCAATATGGCTGCTGATTTAAGCAGTCGCCTGCAAAACTTAAATTGCAGATTCAAACCCAAGCGGTCTGTACCTACCTACCAATGAGTTTTTTCTGCACTTAAAGTACAGGACTCATAAATCATACGGCGACGTCATGACACCTGCAACACTACGGTGAAATAAAACATCGTGGAAAAGTTTTTGACGGGACTCACAGACGTGTGTATCGTAATCGTAGTGTTGATTCAGAAACGGTGACGGACGCGTTCTTGTATTAGCCCTTAATTTACGTCTACTTCGCACCACTGTGCAGGAGAATCTCTTCAGACTTATATGAATATGAATAAGATAATATAAAGTTAATAACTTGGTATGGTCTGATTGATGACGTTGTAATTACAAAAAAAGTGTTATATAGAGCTATAAGGAAATAAGAACAAAGTGCTTAGTAAGTATGTCTTCCATAATACAGTCATTCTGTATTTGATAATTAAAAACAGTAATATGCCTTTGTATCCATTTGGCGATACTGCGTGTAGTCTATTTAAACAAACCACTTTTTTACACAGACAGTATTGTTAGACTTTAGCACTGTTGACAGCTTAATTCGATGCTATGTGCTTTGCCATTGTTAAATATGCCAATTTTACTTGATCACTAGATATGTATAATATAATGTTTAAACATGTACCTCTTTCGCACTCAGACCAGGGAAGTCATGTTAGTATTGCATTCATAGTGACTTGTCCACATACTGACAATACGAGAGGTTGCTTTACCTTGCAAATCAATCGATTGGCGCCGTACATAGGCAATTCCACGAGCCTCTTCTTTGTTTTCAAGTCTTAATTTAGTATGATCAATGATGTACGGCATGGCCTTACGAGCCAGCTGCAAAAACGATGGAACAAAGTCACGCGGAAGTAGGCAACTCCAAGCCAATGTTAATCTGCGTAATAAGACATCTAAGCGTATACGAGTATGTAAGACAAGTTTCTCTGCCTATGTAATATGATGAAGGAATATGAAACATTTAGTGTTGTATGTATCGTTTACTTTATTATTTTATCAATGTATATTTTCGTTGTCTTACTAAGAAGACAACTAACGTTTTTTATTTCAAATACATATAAATATTCAAATTCTTCAACATTTTTGTAGTTTCAAATTTAAATAGTGATCAATAAAGATAGGAAACAGGGCGAATTGATTATAACCACCTATATATATTTATATTACCTAAATATCCTCCCACAATGATCTCTGAACGAGTAGCCAGGAGTATAATGGGAACTGAAATTTCGCCGGAGGAGTCTTGTCAAACTGCCAGCATAACATCACAAGGAAACCTGAATACGTTTAAAGAGTAATCCACAAGTACATGTCCGGCGAAAGGAGGGTATTATCGCAACTGTACCGAGGTAGGTACAGTTGTGATAGTACTTTTGTAGAATCTACCTAAACTTACCAAGACTATCCTAATCTTCGAAGATACTACTTTACGCAAATGTGGCTTGTAGGAACATGTAGCTTGAATCGACATATTATATAAACAGTGTCTGTATTACACATAGGTACTTAACCATATTCAATACATATGCCATTAGCGCTATTATTAAAACAGTTTTTACGCAATTATTTATCATTGAATAGGCATACTAGGGTATTATGAAACAAAACGTTGAATCCTTATAATCTTTGCTCATTTCCAAATAATTGACGAAATCGCGTGACTAATTTAGGACTTAGCCTTGCCACATTTGGCGACGGCATACAACAAATAGTTAATATCTGTTATAGTACATTCAGGTCATGCATTTATTTGTTTTTTAATGTAAGGGGAGCCGTGGTGGCCCAGTGGTTGGAGGATACGCCAGCAAAGTAAAGTTAGCCAGTTCGAACCCCGACTGTAGCAATGGCATCGTTACGAACTAAGGTACAGTAGTTATTCAATAACCAACTTTATGGTAAAGGAAAACATTTACAGGAAATCCGCATACGTTTCTAAGAACCGGGAATGGAGTCGCCTCATCTGTCAGGTTATGACCTAAGTACCGTATCTCCAGCAAAAAGAGGGTATGTTACAGCTCTGCCTTACCCTTTGAGGACACTTGTGGGGAGGCTATACTCACATTACAAAGCACCATTCACATACCTATGTATATAAATTGTGATCGATTGTCTTGAAAAGTTACTTGTTCGCGACTAACTGTAGTCAATAAATAAGAGAAATTTTGTAATTGTTTAGTGTATTGAGTGATCTGTAACTAAAGGTATTATTACCATTAGTTACAGGTCAGGCACCAGGCTCACACACATTACTGAGTACAACACACATCAATATTGTTATCGTAATTTTCATTTTGTAACTTACTGTTGTGTGAGAAATAAATTATTATAATTATTCATTAGTGTATTAGGTATGACGAGACTTTATGACTAACAATTCAATGAAAATATGGCTCACGAAAAGAACAGTTATTTGGTTTTCAGTGAATCATATGACCCGTCAAGTAATTTTTCGTTAATCTCGTATTGTTTCAAGTACCTACGCTTAGTCGTTCTACAGTTGGGGAAAATATATGTATGAGAATATTTAGTCTTTGTTCTGAATTTGGCGAATTTTCCGTTGACCCTATAACACTAATAACTCAATTAATGTCCAAACTAACAAAAACTTATGAATTGAATAAGTTAAACAAACAAAATATATACTTCATACGATATTCATTAGATCTAATAATATTTATCCGAAGCAAAGATGGCGTTGTTACACCTGCGTCTAGGGGATACTTGTGGGAATATAAACACATATTATTAAGCGTACAAAGACGACAAATACTGAACAGGCCAGTAGTCTATTGTCTTCCCCATACATTTCCGCAGTCGTCACGTTTCAAGTTGAACTTTAATAATATTGTAACCATAGATATTTAACTACGTATATACCTATGGTTGGCATATGGCAGTATAGATAAAATGACAACCAATTACAATCATAGAAATTCATTTAATTGACGGAGTATTTTTATTACGCGTGGAAACTTTTGTTGGATCGTAACGAAGTCCCTTTTATGGTATGCCTACTTGAACACCAAGAAATGCTGCGTTAATTAAATCGTTGACAATAAGATCACTTAACAATACCTACCACCAAGATTGTATCTAATAGGTATAATTACAATTCATACATACTTATCATCACGCCGAGTCCTATACGGTGTAGGCAGAAGGGTAGAGCAAGACTTAGTCCTTTCGCTCATTCATCAGACTCTTCATACATGCTCGTTGGGTTCGGGTACTACTGATACAACAAATACAATATTCATGATTAAATGTATTCTATGCCAGCTTTAGAAACAAGACCATAATTGTGGGACTCGTTTTGTTGGATGGATTGTTGGATGCGGTTGGCGGTAAGGGTAAGGCTTCGATTCGACACAGAATTTTACACAATATGTTAAGTATACTGCGAAAAGTCATGGTTCTAAGTATGAGCAATTCAAGTGTTGCGAATGTCCATTTCCGTTACGTTCTTTTCCATTAATTCTAGGTGAGAAGTTTCCTCACACCTTCCTACAAGGTTACCCGAAGGGAGGCAGAGGTGTATAGGTAATACCCATACATCCACATTCCGCCAGAGATATATTTTAGGTGTCAACGTGACAGACTATCGCCGTTACTCAAGGACGACTATACATTATGCCTTTGAATTGCTTCTCAGATCTATGCAGGTTTCCTCTCGATGTTTTCCTTCACCGTGAAGCTCGTGGTGTGACTAATCACTGTACTTAAGTTCAGAAAAACTCAGTACTGGTACATATGGGATTCGAACTTTCGATCTTTGTGTCGCAGGCAACTACTATCCTATAAATATATATAGATTTATTATCTATCAATGGAAGTCGGCGAAAACTTGTGACACTTTTTGACATTAAATGTCAAATTTGACTGTTCGAAAAAAGCCGCGAACGCTTCTTGATCGCATAGCTTGACATAAGTACTACGTCCTTGTACCTAACAGGTTTACATAAATAATTAAGTAATTTGTGTATCTTTGACGTTTGAAGACTAAGAGGTTTCTCGAAATATTTTATTTGTGAATAGAAATCGGCAAATAGTTGACAATTAAGGGTTCAGTTTTATTCTTATTTCTGTACTAACTTGACCTCTTTTGTAAGCCACAATCATGAAGCCTTTCAAAATGTATCCATTTCGTGGTATACGCTAAACTGTGTCACTCGCTGGCGCCTTGTGATTCTTATGATTAGGCTGCGCCTATTGTTGTTAATTGGCTTTACTTTTATGATGAAGATGCCAGTGGTTGTCCCCTCTTTTAAGTGAATACAAACTTTTCGCTGTATAAATATAGCATGTAGACACACAAAGGAAGGATATTTATTACAACAAATATATATACTGTATTTTTTTCGAAACTGACAGATCTATATATAAAGCGGTCACTTTCGATCTTTTCAATGGCAATATTCTGGCTCGTGATCCCATTAAACAAAAGAGCCAAAAGTAGCAAGATGTAAATGTGCATGAACAATAGTCGAACGTGATGAATGTTTACACGGGCTAGGTTTACAACGGCGCACACGTGTAGCCAGCAAAAGTGCACTCTTATCACTTACAAACACCATGATTGGTGAGGCCTTTTTAAATTCAGTCACGGAACGGAAGTTTTATTGCAATCAGCGCATTAACTGACTTGGTTCTAAACACGGACGACTTGTTACAATTAAAGCATAAGATAAGCGTCTCTGTTGCAACGTGAGACAGCGCCAGTGGTTTCTTGAGCATTGTTTTCGAAAGACAGCTGATGGGAGAGAGTAAATATATACAGCAGTTAAGCATTTATGCTTACCCAATGTGTTACATATATATATCATTACGCTAAGGATTTTGCAGAGAGAGTAGATCGCCAGTTCGCTCTAGACTGGTGTGATAAATATTAGTTTTTTCTTGTACCCTTTTCTGGGCCAGATGGCTTTGTTCAAACGGTTAATTATAAATCCGAACACCAAATACAAATAGATTTAAGCACTATGGACACTACTAAAGAATACAATAGTATTTTGACACTACTAGGAACATGATAGAAGACTCTTCTATTTCATACATTCTTGCCTGGATGGTTGACAGTTGGCAGTTGTAGAGCAAAGTGACATATTTGTTATGCACTAACCCTTAACTTCCATAGACATTTGGGCAAACAGTAAAAATAAAAAACTATATAGGAGATAGACCGAAGGAAAAGATAATGTTATGAAGGGAACCACCATTTGGGATGCATATATGCTCATTATGAGAGAGAGTGAGTGAGAACTATTCTTCTCATAACAGAACGCTACCAGCAGAATATTGGCTCAAGCCAAGCTATTTATTGCGTTTTAACTTTGGTCAAGGTGATTGATAATTAAGGTACTTAGGATTTAATCTAACAGGAAACACGTGTTTAGAATAAAATAATCGCAAATTCCATTGTCTGCCTGACAAAGGATAGTTCTCGTACGTCTGTAAAAAGACTGCAGAAAGATTTTTAGAAAAAAATTATGTGTTTAAAAATTTTGCTTTTACGAAACAAGGCTTCACGTCATATACATGAAATTGTACCCTACGTGCTTATCGAAGCATTGTCTAATATGCCTATTTATACTTACCTATTAAATTGATATAAGCAATTTCGTATTTCGACATTACATGTAAAACGCTATGTTGCAATCAGTACAACAATACATTATTTGTATCGGACTTCTAATCTTGGTTGTATTGTTACAATAGGATGGATCTTCTTTCAAATAATTGTGAAATTCATATCAGAAAGAATTTGTACGCGATGCAAATGTGATCCATTCCAATAAAGCTAACTTACTAAATTTGGCGATACATTTGATGAGTGCATAATAAGGATTTGATTTATTGCTATACATTTCATAAGGATTCGGTGACTATGTGGTAATATTAACTCAACTAAATCAGCAGTCTGATATCTCTTTTACAAATAAATCTGAATCTTATTTAGAATGAATAAAAAGGTCTGCAGCTCTAGAGAGAATGGAGAGATGGCGCTCTACTCCACGCAGACCCACACACTCCCTGAATACATTGTGGGGTACACAGAAAGAGTGGAAAAGGCACAAAATTGAATATATTTGAATTTTGAAGGCATATTTTTTTATGTGCACTTCTCAACATCTTGATACTAGATATAAACGTAATTAGTGGAAATAAATTCAACTATAAGCAACTAAATCAACATATGGTTATTAACCTTGTATATCGATCGTCTTTGAAAGGCATTGCTTCATTTTTCATGAAACATTCAATGTTCTTACCTGTTGAGCACCAAAGAAGTCGATGTCCTCGGATGCTCGTGTGAACTATTGAACTATTTGTCTTGTCCTGCTCTTAGATACGCTAGAGGGTTAGGTACTAATAAAAACCACAACTGCGTTCTGAACTTCTGACTCGTTATTGAGATCAGATTGGTTGGAGAGAAGAATTTAATTAAAAATGCACTTAGACTAATATTATACACTGAGAACGAAACGATAGCTCGTTCTATTGTTGATAAGCGCCATCTAGTGGTCACTTGTGAACTAAAACAATACAATTTGCATTTGGTCACAAACATTACCATTTATCGTGCCGAGGTAGATAATACATCCATCAATCATTGGCGTAGGTGTTTAACTATAGATAAATCTACCAACTTCGCATGAAGTCACAATTGTTGTATACAATAGCTACCCACAGTGGTTTCGCACGCATATAATTTGGCAAACTTCATTAAGATACATTGTATATTAAAACTTCCTTGTATGGCTCATAAAAAAAAACTGACTTTGAAGACTGCATTAACCATTCACCACATATTGACTATCGTTTTCAGCCAGACGGACAGATGGGTGGACTTTGTCTTATAATTATATACTTACTTACTTATTATAACCATTGAAATACCTACGAGCATGTATGAAGAGACTGATGAATGTGGACGAAGCGAAAGAGGTATGTAAGTCTAGAGAGAACTGTCGCTCTATACTCTCTGCCTACCCCGTTAGGGACTTGGCGTGATGATATGATGATGACGATGATGAAATACCTATGTACCTATTTTATATGCGGGCGAATCAAATAAAGAAAAGCTTACTGAACTACAGAACTACAGAAATACATCAAATATACATCCTACACGTAACATAATAGATCTATCCGGATAGAACGTCTAACCATAACGAACTTTTGCAATCATATTTCAAGAGTGCGAACGGGATGAATTACTATGAAACTTTTGTCGAGGTATACACCTATGTATGTTACTAACTCGTGTCTTCAGTTGCCTTGACACGGCTGCATCGTCTACCGCCACTCAAATGTAATTGCTCGTATCTAACGATGCACCAAGTAAAATATATGGAGGATTTTTGCAACAATTAGTTACATTACATTCGGTGTGTACTTGAGCGGCGAATTCAGTATATATATACTAGAAATATTAGAATCTCCTAAGCCTTAGTTATTGATTGATGTATTAAATTGAAAAAGTATTTCAAACTAGCTGTGCCCGCGACTTCGTCCACGTGGAATTTAACAAAAAAAAGGACGGTTTCTAAAATAAAAGTAGCCTCCTTTTTATATCAGCTATCTGCCAGTGACTCCTGTCAAAATCGGTCCAGCCGTTTCAGAGATTAGCCGGAACAAACAGACAGACGGACAGACCGACAGACAGACAAAAATTGTAAAAAAAATATTTTGGTGTATGTACATGTTATGTGTATGTTAAGGGAGGGAGGGCACAACGGTTAATTCCCGTTCGAATTCGGAGCAGCCCGACTGGTACCATTACCTCCACCTTACAGAAGATCGCAGCTAAATGGCATTACCCTCGGGTGTGTCGTGTTCCTGTGGTGAGTAAGGTCGCCAGGCTCCAAGAGGAAGCGGTGTGTCGGCAGCACAGGACCAGTGGTGCAATTCCGCCGTGGTGGTGACCAGGCGCGGCATGTCGGTGCGGTTGTTAGGGAGACCCGGTGAAACGGCTGTCCGCTGGCCGCCCGCATATAGTAGGGGTCCCGAACCCAGGGATCACCTAATCTCCGCCCTGGGAGGCTGACCCGCACATGTGTGTAAAGTCCTTGGTGTAGTGGTCGTGCCGGAGGAGGAGACCGGAGTGGACCCGGCCGCTGCATCAGGGGGGGATCGGGGGCCCTTCCGACTTCCGCTCCGGCAATCCGCACTACCTGTACATCACTGCGGCGGATTGAGACTGCGCTTTGTCCTCTTTGATGCCGACACAACGATTCCTCTTCTTCCTTTTCAGCACCCTTAGAAATCTAAAATGGCCAAATTTAAAAATAGTAGAAGTTTCCCAGCGGCCTCCCCTTCCATATTAAAAATGGACTTTTGCAACATCAGGGGACTTCATTCTAATCTAAATGCAGTCCACCAACACCTTGAGACGACACAGCCGACTCTGCTATTTCTGACGGAGACGCAGATATCCTGCCCTGATGATACATCGTACCTGAACTACCCCGGGTACAAGATGGAACACAATTTTGTGCGCCGCGCCGGGGTATGTATGTACTTCCGGGAGGATATTTGCTGTCGACGTCTCCACGGCCTTGAAGACAGAGACCTGTCAATTTTGTGGGTGCGCGTAGACTATGGTGGCAACACCCGAATCTACGCGTGCCTTTACAGGTCCCATAGCGGTGACACAGACACAGTTCGCCTATTTGAGCACCTGCAATCGACAACGGACAAAGTACTTGAGCAGTACCCCTCCGCGGAGTTGGTGGTTTTAGGAGATTTTAACGCTCACCATGTTGAGTGGCTTGGCTCTCGGTCCACTGACTGCGCGGGGAGGGCTGCTTACGAGCTTGCCCTGGCTTATGGCTTCTCGCAGCTGGTACACGAACCAACCAGAATACCTGATATCGAGGGCCATACAAGCTCTTTACTGGACCTTCTGCTGACCACGCGACCGGACAGCTATTCCATCTCGGTGGGTGCGCCGCTTGGCACATCCGACCACTGTCTGGTCCGGACGCAAGTGCCGTGCGCAAAGGCCGAAGTGCCCCGACCCCCGGGGCGGCGGCGCATGTGGCACTACAAGGCAGCAGACTGGGATGGATTGCGTGAGTTTTACGCATCGTACCCGTGGAGGCAGATCTGCTTTGCATCAGAAGATCCAGACCCCTGTGCAGCAGCCGTCGCTGAGACGATACTGGCGGGAATGGAATGCTACATCCCAAACTCGCTAGTAGCTACAGGGGTAAAGAAACAGCCGTGGTTTAATAAGCCCTGCAAGGAAGCTAAATTATCCAAGCAAGCCTTGTATGAGGCGTGGACCACGGCTCGATCCAATCTGGACCCCAACATATCTGATGCAAAGCGGAAACTTAATGCTGCCTCGAGGCACTGTAAGCGAGCGATTGCCAGGGCGAAATTCGATTTCGTCAGCAGAATTGGTAAGAGACTCGCTAGCTACCCTTCTGGCAGCCGTGCTTTTTGGTCCCTTGCCAAGGCTGCTGAGGGAAACTTTTGCCAGTCGTCCCTACCACCACTCCGTAAGCCGGATGGTAACTTGGCCCACAGTGCCAAAGAGAAAGCGGATCTATTGGGCTCTCTCTTTGCCTCGAACTCGACTATGGATGACGGAGGCGCCACACCGCCAACTATCCTGCGGTGTGAGAACTCTATGCCGGAGATAAGCATAACCCAACGGGAGGTCCGGCGGGAGATGCTGTCTCTGGACGTCCATAAGTCGAGCGGGCCAGACGGTATTCCGGCAGTGGTGCTTAAGCAGTGTGCTCCTGAAGTGTGTCCTGTTTTGACGCGCCTATTCGCGCTTTCCTACTCCACCCAAAAAGTCCCAACTTCGTGGAAGATCGCCCACGTGCACCCAGTGCCCAAAAAGGGCGATAGATCAGACCCATCGAATTACAGGCCGATCGCCATCACCTCCCTCCTCTCCAAAATTATGGAGCGAGTGATTAACACGCAACTCCTGCGATATCTAGAGGGTCACGGTTTGTTGAGTGACCAACAGTATGGCTTCCGCCACAGTCGCTCAACGGGTGACCTTCTAGTATATCTCACGCACCGTTGGTCACTCGCCATTGAGAGTCAAGGTGAGGCATTAGCTGTTAGCTTGGATGTGGCGAAAGCGTTCGATCGGGTCTGGCATCGCGGTCTTCTATCGAAGCTTCCATCCTACGGACTGCCAGAGGGATTATGCAAATGGGTCGCCAGCTTTCTGTCCAGCAGATGCATAAGAGCCGTCGTTGACGGTAGCTGCTCCGAAAGCATGGAAATTAATGCTGGCGTCCCGCAAGGCTCTGTGTTGTCCCCGACTCTGTTTCTTCTGCATATTAATGACATGCTTTCTATTGAAGGCATTCATTGCTATGCAGACGACAGCACTGGGGACACTTACTACACGGGCCGTGCTAATCTCCCTCGTTCCACTGTGGAGGAAAGTCGCGAACGACTTGTGTCTGAAATCGAGAGTACACTTCGCAGTGTCTCCGATTGGGGTCGACTAAACCTAGTCCACTTCAACCCCACTAAGACACAAGTTTGCGCGTTCACCGCAAAAAAAACTCCATTCGCTGTGGCTCCACAATTCCAGAACACTCCCCTGAACATCTCGGAGAGCATTAGGATCCTTGGGGTCGATATTTCTAGCGACGTTCAGTTCCGTGGTCATTAAGAGGACAAGGCTAAGCTGGCGTCGAGGAAGCTCGGTGTGCTCAACAGAGCTAAGCAGTACTTCACACCGCAACAAAGGCTGCAACTTTATAAGTCGCAAGTTCGGCCACATATGGAGTACTGCTGCCACCTGTGGGCTGGAGCCCCTGGATACCAGCTTGGGCCTTTTGACGCGGTTCAGAAACGCGCCGCTAGAATTGTCGACGATCCCATGCTCACAAGCGGCTTGGAATCACTAAGTCTGAGGAGAGACTTTGCCTCCCTGTGTGTGTTCTACCGCTTGTATAACGGGGAGTGTTCTGCAGAATTGTTCGATATGATGCCCACTTCCACCTTCTACCACCGCACCTCTCGTCATCGACGGGGAATTCATCCCCATACCTTGGAACCACAAAGGTCTCGCACTGTGCGCTTCCAAAGAAGTTTTCTTCCGCGAACGCTCAGGCTGTGGAATGAGCTCCCCGTTGAGGTTTTCCCTGGAGAGTACAGCATGGAGTTCTTCAAGAAGGGTGTGAAAAGATTCCTGCAGGGTCGGCAACGCGCGAGTGATACCCCTGGTGTTGCAAGCGTCCATAGGCGGCGGTAACCGCTTACCATCAGGCGGACCGCATGCTTGTTTGCCACCCAAGTGGTATAAAAAAAAAAAAAAAAAAAAAAAAAAATGTACCGTGTATATGCATTTAGTAAAAAGCGGTTATTTCAATATTACAAACAATTTTGTATAGACACTCAAATTTTATTATATGTATAGATATAAACTCTAATAGAACGTAAAGTAAATCAATAGAATGAAAATAAGATCATTCGAATACGTTGGAGGATATCAATGTTTGACTTGACAACTGATAGATATTAGCGATATTGCCAAAGATAAAAGTGACCACCGACGTCAGCATAGTGAAATTTTAAAACGTCGTGACATGCTATTAGGTATATAGTTGAGGTATATAGACTAGACCACCTGCTAGACCTTTGACCACATTAGATGCTTAGACCCCGCTTCTTTCAGTCATGTAATAGCACGCCTGAATAGAAGACTTGACTGCACACAATTTTTCAACTATAAATAAGCTTTTTACCAGCTATTAAAATAGTGTTTTGATGCAATTGGGAAATAAAGAGATATCGAATCATACCATTTTATTATAAGACCAAATAAAATTTAGACATTCAAGAAACTCCTGAGTGACTGACATGATTGGCAATTTTCTATTTCTCTGTAAGTAACCTATATCAATTCATTGATAGCATTTCATAGATTGTAGACTAGGATTTATTGATTGGATGCCATTATGCAAACGGCAAATCTGTGTTATGCGGGGCGTCCTCAACACAGGCCGCATTATAACTACCGGGAACTTATGTTACTTGATATATAATAACAATCACTGTTTGTTCCCAAAGGTGTTATTCACGATAAGACTCGGACGCTACGAAATGCCTAAGTGTAATTGCTGAATTTGTGAGGTTACCTTTTTACAATAAACAGAATTTAAATTAGGTATTTTTTTAAGAGTAGCTAATGGGTGTGGGTACGTAATAATGTAAGGAGGCTATACTTACAGTACGTTGTGATTAGGGTTGGTAAAACCTCCTCATAGAATGATGTCTGTATTTATCAGAATACAGATAAGTCCGTTCGTTTTGAAAACTTAGCTTTTAATCAAGCCATAAACACGCATCAGCTGGTTTTCCCAAATTAATTTAATGTTTTATAGATAACGAGTAAGGTACCTACTCGTTATCTATAAAACATGAAATTCTAGATCTATTTAACCTGCTGATGGTTACTTTAGGATCTTTTAATTCCAAATTACACACAGAGATACAATTTGATTTATTAATTGTCACGCATAACGGTCTTTTGGGTAACGAATGGTGGCATTGTTTTACATCAGACCTGTTTCCGAAGGAGTAGGCAGGTTTTTGTTATTGTACTCGTGAATCAATGAGGTTGAATAATGATAACTGGTACTTAGTTAGCACTGATATCATGTCGTGTGTTTGAAGTTAAGTTTGTTAAACTGTTGCGGTGACGCACACTGCGCATCATCCTGAAACAAAGTGCAGTAACCTACACAAGCTGAATCATATAAAATTTAATCATAGCACCTTCAATAAGGCTGGCTTAAGTTAACTTGAACAACTTGCCAGCTTTGTAAAGTACATTTAAGATTAAATTATTAATATTTTCTTAGAGATTTATGTTCTCAAACTCGTTAGTTATATTGAAATACGAATTCTATATTTACTTGTTATTTGTATATGTATCAGGAATGTAGTTATACCATTAAGCGTTTATGCTACTGTGGTGGTGTGTGATGGTAAGCGTTTACCATTACAAACACCTACACAGTGTTTTTTGTATGCATATACCATTTTATTCGCTGGTTAACACGTCTGAACGGATATGAATGGAATTGGACTGAGGAGAGGTGAGGAGGCAAATTTTTATCCCGAAAAATTTACTAAATTTTCCATGTACCTAACTACGGCCACCACCGCAGTATTCGACTAGCAACGTTAATATTACATAGGTAAAGAACTCATAATATCTAGACAAATATAATTCATCATGTCAGCTGTTGTTGATAAAATAATCGCAATATGTACATACCTCCTTATGGTGGAATTTATTTGAATGAGTTTGATACTTGTATAATTCCATGTGTTTTCAATTCCAGTTTTATTTCATGCTATATTTACTGTATTTCTGTACACAAATAATTGTAGGTGAAAATCGCGGCGGTATATTTTTTTATGAAGTTACTGCTAATGCGGTTTAATTGTACAGTATTCTCGGCCTCAGAACAGGAAAATATGATTTTTGTGTGTACATCCTTTGCAAAGTAAAATCCGCAGTAGGATAAACTACCAGTGGATTAGTGTTGACTCTTACCTGAAACAAAAAACAATCTATTAGCATCCGTGTTATCAGAATCTTTCAGCTTTCTGGTTTGCTCAGTAGAAACTGCCAGCAATATTTCTTCTTTTTGGATAGAAGTACAGACAGTGTACAGTGTACAGTACAGTGTGTAACGTTAGCTCATTAATAAACGTACTTAACAGTATTATTTTCAATAAATAATAATGTATTATTTATTCCTTGAAAAGTATAAGCAAAAGTAAGTATTTATTATATTTGTTCCACTATCTGTTTGCTTTGCTATTATCGGTCGCAAATCCCTTTCATCGGCTTATCATATTAGCGAAGCTATTTAGGAACAAGCTGAAAATTGTGTATGAAACGAAGTTATATTTATTTATCGAATTATATCCACTTGAATGAAACTTTATTCGCTATACAGAAAAAATAACAGCTGGATGAAGGGTCAACTTGAAGAGTGAACTTACGTAAAGCTACTATAAGTAGTTTACGTAAAGCTAATTAAAACATAACTTTTTTGTTGCGTGTTTCCCAAATTGAACCAAATTGTACAAAAATGGAACCAAATTCCAATCCACCTATCGGCTTTGAGCTCGGGAGAAAATTCCAATATTACTTCGAAGTCGGGGTAACGTGGGCGAGAACGGCACGTATTTGCTTAAATGGGTTGTCACTTCTAGGACAAAGTACAAAGTACTCTGTGGTACAAACGCTAATAGAATGCACGTCAATACGATCAGGCATCATCAGATCACAAGATACAGACACTTAATTGCTCGATTTTTTATAGGCTATTTAGAAGTTATTTATTGTTTTTTAACGGAGATAGAAAAAAATGTATAGCAAAGAAAAACCTTATCGCCGTGTATATAGTTAGAAATGTTTTTATCGTACTTGTTATAAAGCTGCCAAGGTAACTCCGCAAGGATAGAAAGTGAAATCTATTTCAGAAGTGCCATTCTCTGATTGCGTTCTGTCCGAGCTCGGTCTCTTATATTTATTTATACTTAGGTGCTTTTTGTTCGACCTATTGTTAAAGCTGTCGACAAATAACGGATTGAGTTTATATTTATTCTACAGGTAGTTTATATTCGCTTGATGATTATTCTCGGAACATGAGAAGTTATCATCCTTTACTCGGAAATCGCTAACGTCAACAATCAGATGGTGTAAGTAAATACATACATGAGTTATGTGAAAAGAAAAACTTTGATATTGGGTATAATTTTTATTTTTATAGTGTAATAAATCGGATTATAACAATATTAAATACACATACATCATGACCCCGTGTCACGGGGTAGGCATAGAGGAGAACGTGTTTTTTATATATTTTATATAGATGCTCGTTTATTTTTCAGCACATACTCCTAATAGAGATTGGACGATTTGATCTAGATAAATAAAGTGAGATGGTTACAAAAAAAATCATATATTGGATCGGATAACTTTTTGCCCTTCTCTCGCTAATCCGGAATCTTTAAAACATTGGTCATTCAAAACTAGGGGACAAAGAGTTTTAAATTGTATATATATATATCAAATAAAAAACATGAAATGAGTCAGAAGCACGCTGCCACACATGCATGTGAAATCGCCATTAAACATAATCCTTTAGGCAAATAAGCCGGCGCCAAAAGTTTATATAACGATACCGACTTCCGCTACTCTCTCTTTGAGATTACATTAGACAGGAAATAATAAAAAAATAAGCCCCACTTCCAATTGAACGGGGATTTAGCTTGTGGGATAAATGATGTGACGAGGATATTAGAATCTTTCTTGTCAACTACTTTTCTTTGCATAAAATATCATAGACGTTAGTGTGTGAGAGAGAACCCATATATGTGGGGACACGAAATGCCAAATATCTAAGATAGATGAATATCTTTTTATGAACATTATAGACTACTAATAGACACCCGTCACTATTTTCAGGCAAGGGATGATGAGTGTATGTTTATGATTCACTCTTGCGCATTCAGAGATGCGTAGGCGCAGCAGTTAAATTTTTTTCCATGTGACATTCATACAGTTATAGATGCTATGGTCTATGTTAATACTAAATAAAAACCTGAATAATTATTTAAATCATCTGAAGACAATTGCTTACCGTTAAACTTATTCTTGTACAAGATCTCAGTGACAAACAGTTTCTCTAACACAACGGGTGGCGGCCAACTTTAGCCAATTCGGTAATAAATCACTAAGCGACACGAGTAGACACTAGAAAAACCCATTTGCTTTCAAAGCAATTAGCTCATTTCAATGAGGACCATGTTTAATTATTTATAGAAAGAAAAGTAAGCAATTCTAGAGAGAACTAGCGGGTCTACTTTCTCTGCCTACCCGTGAAGGACTCCGCATGATGATATGTAAGAAAATGACGTAAGAAAGGAATTACATAAAGCTTGTTACCGTGTACACTATCACAGATAAATTGTAGAACGAACATAATGAAATGGAGCTTTATAATATTTTTTGTCGCTGACGGCCAACAAAAATAGGTTTATTTTCGTTGTGACGTCCGAAAGGGTTTGAACACGTCATATATACAAATACATTTATTGAAACACTTTCCAACACGATGGATGGATGCCAAAGGTTGTCAGTTCGATCCCCGCCGACAATAAATTTATTAAAGTTGCTTCGTACAGTGCGTACAAGCTCGGCTTAGTTTGTATGCGAAATGCTCTAGTTTCTATGTTGTTGCTGTTCCATCGCATTTCTAATGAACATGATAAAATTATTCGTAAACCATGACAATAAAATTATTCGTCCACAAATACGGTCGGTATTTTATTATTTCTAGTCGCCTTATAGTTTCATCAGTTTAGTGTTGAGGGTGTAGAGGAAGGCAGTAATTCTTGTATATTTTGGATTATATACTTGCTCTACTCTACGGAAACTCAATTAGAATCGAGTAGGATTGAAATGCAATTACTTTATTTGCATAGCTTTCAATAGGTTCATTATATCAACAAGGTAGAACTTGTTTGCAAAGCAATCATGCAGAATATTTGTGAAGCATTTCATTTGATTTATGTTATCTGCAGTCGAACGTAAGTAGGTACGTTCACGAGGACTCGCTCGTGGTACACGTGCCGGCTCAATAAGCGGTTCATAAATCAAATTGAACCATTATGATCGATCCAATATTGCACTCTGAAGGCAAGCTGCGGGATAAGGGTAACGCACTTGACTGACATCACGTCATGTATGAGATGATTGCAATTGATTCATGGCCTACATCGTACAGTTCAATGGAAATGCATTAATGTGGTAGGTATTTGTGTAAGTAGCCCGATTTGATATCAAACGCACTGCAACGTCAGTCTTCTGATTTGAGCGCCATGTTATTCCTGCTAGGTTTTGGTATCAACGCTCCAGCATTTTATCTAGAGCTACTACGACCTAAGGATAAAGATATAGCAATCAGAATTCAAGGATATTTTTTGGGGCAAATGTATAAACATTTCTGTCAACCTCTCTGCATAGTGATGGTTGCAGAGGATGCCGACGGTACGTTATCAATACTGGATCAGGCTAGTACCAACTGACCTTAGCAAATTACTTTTCTGGGCAATCCAGTCGCTCTTTGTCAAGCGTTCAGAGTTTGAGCACTAACGATCACAAAAATCTACCAAAAGCACGGGCAAATATAATTTTACGTGGAACAACCGCGCGTTAAATATTGTTTGGAAGTTCCAGAATTTACCAAAGAAGTGTGTGTGTAATATCAGATTTTATGTACTGATAGTCCTATGACATGTAAGCCATTCTAAGTTCCCAATGACGTCGACAGTTCACAAACATATCTATGCAAATACTGGTGGCAAATTTGGTGTACACAGATGCCGCGCGGCACACAATGGGCGCGCGTCACTGGGCCATGGCATTCTTGCCGAGGACAATGCTGGCAGACATCATCCATCCGATGTATTTCAATGCAAAGTTCATGATGACGTTATATTGAAGATAATTAAAACACTTTCTTGAAATGGCAATCGTCAGGGAAGCGTATCACGAGTAACTGACATAAATAATACTCCTACAAACAAACCGTAGTATTTTCATCTTCGGGAACGCATTTCAGGTACAGGACGATCCCAATCTGAGATAACACAGTTAGGTACTAGAATAGGGGCAGAGAAAGACTACCAAGATCTATTCCATCAAACACTCAAGGGTGGAAACTTAAAGAGTACTCGAAACCGACCAGCATGTATGAAGCGACTCATGAATGTGGATGAAGCGAAAGAGGTCTGTACTTCTAGAGAGAACTGACGCTCTAATCTCTGCCTACCACGTTAGGGGCTCGGCGTGATCATATGTACATATTATGTTCGTATCTGAGTAGTAGAGTCGGACACACCAAACGTAGGTATTTACAGAGTCGGACACGAAGTCTTAAATGAACAAGGTGGAATGGATAATTTGTATTTTTTTTAAACAAATTTTCATATTTTAAAATAACCTGTTTGTACCTATTTAGTAAGGCAATGACGCTACAAACTCGAACACGGCCTTAATTTTTGATTGGCTAGAGTCTAGAACGTCTTTGAGCTAGTGTAAAATTTATTCTGCCAACGTGACACCATAACTAAATCTTCTGTGTTCTAAAACCATTCCAAGTAAAGTACATGTCATAACGTTGATGCTATTTCGAGATTCCAGCACCGAGTGTATATATTACATATAAAAACAAAATAAACATAATATATTATGTTGGTAATCCGAAAAAATAAGCGTACCGGGTAAGTATGTGTTTAAAAATAACACCTAACTTATAAGAATTAGTGTCCGCCATGTGAAGGCGGAGTTTGGTTATATTAGATTCGTGTCTGACGATTATACTGACAGACGCTTTTAATTTTACCTTAAATGTATGAACATTTTCTTCTTAGAACAAGTTTTTTTTGTACGGACTGCTATTATTATCTGTGGAGTAGTAAGCATCCACAGGCTGCGGATATCGCTTGCAAAGCTGTAACCTGTTTGACACCTTTGTCGTATCTATATATTCAAGATGTCCAAGCCACAGACAATTAAGGCATCGATAAATAGAGACAACAGCTACTCATAGCAAACATGCCATATTTTATATTTAATTTATTATATTATTATTATACCTACTTTTTGGAAACTACAGCAGATGTGCGACCATCTGGTAGTTGAAACGAAGGTACCTTCTATAGGCTTTTTGAGCTACATAAAGAATAATGAGGTCGCCTCAGACAACTTAAGATACGCTTAACGCTTAAGAATATTTAGTATTTTTTCAAATAGCTAGTGTCAAAAAAGACAATGGTAAAGTTATAACCGGTTATTTCGCCGACAGTTCTCTTAGAACGGCAAATCGCACATAAAAGAACGGACTACCTCACTTGTATGGTAATAGATTTCTATACAAGTTTCATTAATGGTGTCTTGTTTGTTTACCATAATGAAGTCCTACTATGGAATCTAGATTCGCTATTGTCAACGGATTTGCGCTTTTAAATATTCAATTTCTTTTCTAACCTATAAAGTTACCCACCCGAACATTTAACCATAAACAAAGAGATAACTCCTATGTTATTAACTCTTTGTCATTAGGTATTTGTTGTAGACTTCTGGCAGACATCTGGCACTAGCCAGTGCTTTGTTTTGCACCTTGTAAAATGTGATAATCATTCGTTGGCTGCACATAATTATATAATATTTTATCATACTTTTAGCACCAAGAATCACGCCGTAGGGGGTAGGCATACCTATTGTTAGCATAGCATTCAAATGAACTACAAAGAAAGTACTGAGTAGTATAAAAAACTATTAGTCAAGTTATTCAATTATTTAAAAAATCGTTTGTAATTGTACACGTCACAAAGGTATTATGTCTGAACTAACACGCTACTTTATTTAACAAAATGTACATATCTATCAGTGTAATATATAACCGACTCTACTTCTTAACAAGTTTTAAGCGGACTAGTTTTCTCTTATATTATTATTATGTCGAATTTTATGCATTAAACGTACCTACATTCATATAAAATGATTTAATTTAAATTCCTTATATTCAGAAGAACGCTCACTTCTGACAGTATTGTGTTCGTAATACATAATTCCTTGTTACATAACGGAACATGTTCTTTAATGATTTATGTATCATACATTTAAGAGCTGGGCTCTTGTTGGCGCCTCTAATGTAACTCGTTCCACTCAAAACTGTCCAGAACAATCGTCTTAACCTGCCTATGCGTCACGACACGACAGACACTCTTTCTTTGATTAGACAGGCATCTTAACCTTTTTCTGCCTCGTCCTCACATTTTAAACTGCGTAATGTAAATATCGATCGGTGAGGTTAAGCAAAATATACCTTAGATATAGGTTAGGTTATAAGTATATGCTGATACCATACCGAGTCCTCTTCGTGAGAGGAGAGAGTCTACAGGAAACCGTGTCACATAAACATCTTTGGCTGTAGTTTGAAAGTCTGAAAACTGGTTTAAACAAGATGGCGTTTATATCTGAATTCTGAGGGAAGGGTTGCAAAAGCTGATCACAAAAATGGGAAAGGAAAGTGATAATGAAGAAACAGATATTGCCCGATTCTGATTAGGTATTATTAAATAAAGTATTTTTAAATAACCATACAATTGAGAAAGTGGGCCCTTTGCCTTTTTTGGTTTATTCATTGAGATTAATGTATCGATCATCAGGAAGACGACGATGTAAATTGTCTCAAAAGAGTTTGATGATAATTGAAACAGAGGAACATGGGTCGAAAGTAGTGAATAACCGCGATGGCCGAGTAACCGAGTTGGTCCCAATACGTTACCAAATGATAAGACGAAAAATAAACCAGTTCAAGAAACCGGCAATTCTAAGTAACACCCAGCCAGGAGTACCGTTTTGTTTGTCAGGATAATGTCAGTATCTAACGGTTGTTCGACGGTGGAAACTGGCAGTCAAACTTATTTTATTAGTAAACTAGTTGTCCCGCCCAGCTTCGCTTGGGTGAAAAAATAAAAACCCAGTGACGCCACCTATCGGGTCCAATTGTGAATATTAATTATATTTTGACCAAGTTTCATACCTACCTATGGAAGCAATAGTTGAAAAACGTGTTTTTTTTTATATTTAACAGTGGAGTTTCATAAAATCCGTTCTTTGCTGACCTCTACACCGCGTAAGGAATATTCCTACCAAATTTCAAGTCAATCGTGTGAGTGAGTTCACAAATGGGATCTCCTATATTTATACGAGTACATATAGATAAAAGTAAACAACCACGATATGTAGGTACGAGTACATACACACAGTTTAGTGGTAAAGGACCGTGACCGAGAATTTCGTGATAATAACATACTATATGTTTGTCACTTAAGTCCTCAGAACGAGGTATTTGCCTACCAATTGAATTACTACCTCCAGAATTGAGTAATTAAGTGCAGCGTTTGTTTAACACTCGTGGGCGAACAACTTTTCCTCAGCAGTGGCCCGTCTGATTTGAAATGGATAAAGCTTTAATTCGAGAATTGTAATGCAAGAACACCAATATTGCCTGTTCTTACAGCATACCTTCACGCCTTCACATAAGGGGGTAGGCAGTAAACACACAACCACTTTTCGCCGGAGATATATATATATATATATATATATATATATATATATATATATATATATATATATATATATTAGGGGCCAACGTGGCAGATGCCGAGTCCATCGCCGTTACTCAAGCACGACTATATAGGTCATTGAATTTCTTCTCAAACGTATGCAAGTTTCCTCTCGATGTTTTCTTTCACCACAAAACTTGTGGTGTGACTAAACACTGTGCTTAAGTAAAAAAAACACAGCTCACTGCTGCCTGTTTGTCCAACATAAATGATGAATATATGCATTTAAATATTGACAATAATCTAACCTAATAAAATAAAATCGTAAGTAGCTTGTTCTAGCTAGTATCAATTTCTTTAGACTAATAAAATTAGACGGGCAGTAACATGAATGAAAATGGTAACACTATAAATAACAACTCTACTCTTCTATAAATATCTTTATTAATTAGGTGTACCAATATAAAAGAGTGATGTAAGAAGTCAGTATATCCGGGGAACGTAGGCGCAACTAGTGATAGAGACTCAGTTATTTTATACAACTGGCGACAAAAATTGTATGTAGTTCAATGCTGCACGAACCTGAACCATAGTATAAAGAACAAAGTAGGTTATCTTCATACAAACGCACCGCGCGCGGCTTGTATGTGTGCGCTATTGTATCTATGTGTCGACGCACGCACGCTTTAACAAAATCTCGACCCGTTTCTCAGTGCGCCAGTCGGGGCTAACACTGCACAAGGGTCGCGCGCGCGTCACGGCTTTTCGGCACCGCTAAATGATTTATTCATCAATATCATCATCAAAATGTCTGATAATCGCAGAAGAACGTATTGCTGTGTGTTTGGGTGTCTTAATAATTCATCGATTCCAGACCTGTCTCTGTTCAGATTACCTATTGAACAGGAAAGGTAAGTTAGTCACTTATTCTAGCATAATATAATTTTACTTGATGATGAGATACCTACGTACTTACATGTTTTTTGTTTGTATTAGTTTTCTATCACACAGGAAGTAGGTAGGTAGGCCTAATTTCCTACTAGAATGTATTAGGTACTTTTGATCTGGCAATTGGTTTGCCGCTATTTCTTTGTTTACGTTTAGTTATGCCGATTTCTCAGTATTGTAGGTATAGTAACTAAGTACCTACCTACTTACAGAAAATCGTAATTTAAAATAAGTATGTACGAGTACCTAATTGACTAATAGTAAATCAAATACATATAAAACAAAGTTCGAATCATAACAACAAATTCGATTATAGTCTAAGAGACAGTCGTTAGTTTTTAATGTTGACTTGACGTTGCCGCTGTTCATGCGGTTGCTAGCGAAGCGCGAACAGCTGCGCCTAATATTTAGCTAAAAGTGACAACCCTAAGACAGTAGGCAATTATATCGCGAATTGGGCCGGAGATAGCCTACTTCCTCTCTTTATACTATGCCTGAACCATGGTTTGTTGTCTTTGGTCGTTACGATTTAAGTCATTTATTTCTAGTTATCACTGGTTTCATTGAGCCAGAGAGCCTTCAAACCAGAACATAGCTATACTCAACTGATTTGAAGTAGAATTTACAGAAGTTTTCAGAAATCGTATGAATGCTAGATAAGATAGTCTTGGCAGCTAGAACTTAGAATTGGACTGTCGTGTTCAACATTTGTTTTTCATTCCTATCTCCTGGCTTTATTTATTTTTTTTAGATAAAGTACTTAGATATTTTTTAACATAGCATCTATCTTATCAATTGACAAGTGATCGGAATATTTTTATGATATTGCAATACCAAGTTGGTATCTTGTTCATATCTAATCACTTTTGTCCTTCAAGTTTTTGTTCAGTTGACGAACATTTATGAAGGAATAAATTCCGCGAAATAGACTAATGTAAAAGTAACAAATTCCAAGCAAAAAATTTAGAGACGCTGTTGGTATATTATATTTAATTTTGTAATTCTTGTGTAATAAAAGTATTACGTAAACACTTTTGTTATAAAATGTAATACAAGTATTTGTAGTCATTGTTTGATCTCTCGGTTCATTTCACAATTAAATTGGTATTGGAGCTATATCTCCATATAAAAGTCTGCAAACTCGCGATGATTTTTTGATGTTTAACAATCACATATCTTCACGCTTTTCTTTCGTCTTTTGCTGTTATTTCCACAGATATTAGCGATAATATTAGCGATAATTTCAGTCTTAATTTGGGGAATTGCATACCATATAGAACGACAGATATCATGCATGCTGTCACAGTTTACATATGTATAAACTATTATCTTGGTGTGTTATTGTATTTAAGGATTAAATGAATAACATTTGTGAACTTTTCATCTGATAACCTATGTTGGTATAAGTCGTTGGTTTAACTTTATTAGACGCTTTAGTTAGTTTGCTTACTGCTGAGTCTTCTTCTGTATTTTGGGCAAATTTGTCGATGCAAGGGCTCAGTTATATGTATCAAACTAGTTACTAGGATGGATAAGGTTTGTTTATAGGATTCATGGATGATAAACATACATATACAGCCCATAAGTTAATAGCTACATATACTTGTAACGAAGAATGAAGCATGGAAAAATCACGGATTTTCCGATTTGTCATGAAGCACTTGGCACCTAATATACCTCTGGCGGAAAGTGGGTGTGTGGGTATTACCTATACACCTCTGCCTACCCCTTCGGGGACCCTTGTGGGAAGGCGTGAGGATATATTATTATTATTATGAAGCACTTCCTTATACTTTTTAAATGTATCTTTTTGGTGTTAGTGCTCTATATTATATTTCTATTGTACCTATAATTAAATTCATGAATGGCTGATGTTTAATAATCGCTGTTAAAAGCACGTTATAGTATTCTGTTATATTAGGTGAATATAAAATAAAACAAAGAAGACGGAATTTTCGTATTCCACAATGTCTGAACCACTTATCTGCCCTAGTTAGAGACTGGCTTAGTTATCATTACAATAGTTTACATGGCTAAATATAGACAAGGATACAAATTATGGCATCTTTTACCTGTGTGAATGTCATTAACTAGTGAACTGCTTGTTACTACGAAGTGTTTAACACAAGGCACAAGCCATTGCTGGGCAACAAAGGGCCAGGGGACATTGCCCTGGCAAGGCTAGGGTACGTTTTATAGCATTCTGTTCTCGCATAATCTTATTTTTTCTATTTATTGGGAACTCAAATAATTTTATCTGTAGAAGGAAGTGTGATTAAGAGACATGTTGATTGATATATTTACGGAGTCGTTGCATAATTTTTAAAGCTAAAAACACAAATATGACTAGACAGTGCAGTCAATAGTAGTCATTGAGTGCAGTGATGTAAGGTAAGGAAGAGCAGCGAAGTTCTGGCAACATAATCAAAAGGTAGGTGTTGTTACCTACGTTTGAATAATTTACGTGCGTGTTTATATTTGCATTCAAACCAAAATACCGAATGTTTGAATACCGAATGTTTGAATACCAAAGTATGACGAACAGTCGTGCATCAATAAAGCTGAAGCCGATGCAGGTAAGGAAACTAGGCGCTTGAACTGTGATCAACTGTTTAGGTGCAGTTAGTCTCCGGCGGGCGGTCTTTGAACCCATCCAAGAGCGAGATGCAGAGATTATTTTAATGACAACAAATAAAGCATCGCTGCACAGCTGCCGGCTCCGAGCACGCAACCATCCCGAGGGACTGTTTATAATAGGGGATCAGGTAGACAGACGTCTTTGTCATCGTGTGCATGACCTTAAAATAATACCTATATTGGAATTGATTTATTTATACACGTAGGTCCAATACCTGTTTAAGCGCGTCAGCGGTGTTTTTATGGTATTTAGATTTACCTACCCAGCTTTTGATTCATGCTTCGATATTGAGATGACCATTGAGCTATACTTAAGTGTCCTTAGAATGCAAGTGTCTGTATGTTGTATGGGGACGTGTGACCAGTGGATCTCACCTATGTGTGCGAGGTCGATGATGGGGATCTCGCAGCGAGAGAGCAGGGTCTCCTCGCAAGGGGCCGCCATTTCCGTCGGCTGCCGGGGCTGCTCTGTCAGCGCGCACTGATACCACTCCGACTCCTTATCACTCGACTCCCACAGTAATTAGCAATTAGCGATCGCGACACCGAAAGATAAATTAAGGTAAGAGAACGACAGATAAGCACTTAAACACCGCACGGTAACAACTAAATGTTAAAGTTTATTGAAGTTGTGGATGGTCTTTTGATTACCCCTGATATAGAAGCGTTCAGAACTCATTTGCATAACCTTGTAGTTCCTGCTGTAGGCGCTAAACGATCTGACGTAGCAGCAATAAGCTATACTGACTTGACACATTAAAATTTGGTTTTAGTTGCAGTCACAGTAAGTACTATGTGGTAAGTTTGCTCCCGCGTGTGCGACCCGACGGCGTCGCGCGCCCCCCGTCCCTTCGGCGAGTTTCGAATGTCTCTTCGCAAAGAACTGGCTCACCGCATGCGATGAGCGTACCCTGGCGTCCGATGGCGGCTCTCACTTGTATATCATCGCGCACACTTTCGCAACCGAGGACCGTGTCGAAACAGCTCTGCCTTGAGCACGCTGTCGTGAGGGAAAGCGTGTGTATGTAACGAGTGCGCGATTCGAGCGACGTTCGAAGGAACACTGGCACGCGGGCAAACACCGTTGACTGAACTGAACTAGCACTAGCTGTGTTACTACTTGCGAGTTGTGACTGGTGCGGTTGACTCATGCGGGGATTGCGGCTCACTTCGCGTCGTTGTCATGCCTCTCAATTCAACCGTTGCCCCGCACATGCCCCGCAGGCAGCGATGCCACACTCACCTCGCGTGCCATGCCACTCACCAAAACTAATGCATTTTTGCCTTTACATTTTCGTTACGTTAACCGACATTATAACTTAAAACATAGTTAGGTCATATATAGAATAACAAGTTAAATAGCTATACTTAGCTTACATTCAATGTTGTCTTCCTATGATTAGGTATCATATCAATTTACAACTGCCAGGAAACTATAATGTCTTGTATGGTGGCATAAATATTATCAGTTCAAGAAATGATTGATGGTGATGGGAGAAGACATTAGGGTCATCATAGTGTCTGTGGCGCCATCTGTACTTAACACGACTTAAACTTTTAAGGAAAGCGCCATCTTTACTTACATGTTGTAAGTAAAGTGCGGCAACAGAGATATTTCATCTTACAAAATATTTAATTCTTTCATCCATCAATGATTATGGAGAAGAGGTAGGTGAAAATTATTGAACTATTTTTGTACAAAATACGCACCACATCAATTGTTAGAAACATGTTATTAATATAAATACTAATCCTCACGCCCTCCCACAAGGATCCCCGAAGGGGTAGGCAGGCACAGGTGTATAGACAGTAGCCACATACCCACTTTTCGCCAAATATATTTTAAGTGCTATCGTGACAGAGTCCACCGATTATTAATATGACGCTCTAATAACGCTTTTTTCGTCGTAATGAAAAATAGTAACAAAATTTGTTTTAAGTATGTTTTATACTCAACACCGTTTGTGTATCATTCATAATTATATTCATATCTCGACACTTTTCCTTCATAAATAAATGTTGTGAGTTCATTAATGTATAAGTACTATCTTATAAGAAATGAATGAGTAAATACTTATGAGTATAGTGAGATTTTTTATTTATATAGTGTTGTTATAATTAATTTACAGTGGTGTTGCAGTTTATTTAAGGCATCGCTCGAAGTATGAGGAGCCGACATATCCGCCGCGCATCGCTCTTTGAACGTGTTGCTCGAAGACTCGCCGGTTGCTTTGTAGCTCATCTGCTGCTTCCTTGTTTAATGGGTCTTCTGGGTTTGGTTCCTAAAATGAAGAAAATGTATGTTTTAAAACCATGTCATGCTTAGGATATCTACAAGCACTAGTAATCAGATAAAATAGTATTCAATACTACAAGTTGTCGGAAGAGAGGTATGGGACAATAGAACCACTTCTCAAAAGTGGTTACCGATTGGGGCAGAACCACCATACAAGCAGAAAAATAGCACTAAATCTTAGTAACTGTTGTGTTCTTGACAATGGTTTTAGGGAACTCTATATCTATGCAGGGTATAGCTCTGCTGCGATAGAAGAAAGGGACGAACTTGATAGTTATTCCACATTTGCTCCTCATAAGACGGAGAACCATACTTATTATTATCAGATAGAGCATACATTTGGTTGCCAACTTTGCAGAAAAGTAAACAAAAGACCAGACAAACTCTAGTGTGACACATTATAACTAGAGAGCATAATCTTACTTAGTTTCGAACACACCCTTTTGAGTCATTAAACTAAGCATTTCAGACAAAGTACTTTGTAGTAGTGTATTCAACCATAGATTCTATGTATCTATATCAGATTGTTCGATTTCAATCTTTGCATGTATAGATAGACTAATCTCTGTTATTATAATATAATGAAACAGTACTGGTGCAATATGTGTTGTAACAAAATATGATTTTATTGATAACTACGCACTAACTTGCACTTTTGGCTGTTATTACGAGATGGGAGCCTGAATCAGAATCAGCATCACTAACACTTACGCTAATGTTACGCACACAGCCTTAAAATATTACAATATTCATATTTTGCTCTTGCTTTGCTGGTAGCATATCCAACATGGTGAATCTAATCCCTTGTTGGCCAAGATGTTGGTGATACTTTTCAGAGGTATAATAAGAATACTTTTCATCTGGCAATTTAACATACTTTTGAAGATTAAAAATATTATTGGAACTTATAGTAACCTCTACAAATGAACTTTAGGCTAAACTAACCAAATGTCTGATTCATATTACCATGTTTGTAGAGATGTAATTAAATAGTATATATATATATCCTCTCGCCATCCCACAAGGGTGCCCGACAGGGTAGGCAGAGGTGTATAGGTAGTACCCACCCACTTAATTAAATAGTGCTCCTTGCAATAACATTGCATAAGTATTAATTACCTATCAATTCATAATACTTACCAAAAATAAATATTGAAGACCATAAACTATGGAGTTGACAGTTAGTACTGGTTTCCAGTCTTCTCTGAGTATGTTCAGGCAGACATTCCCCTCTAAGTCTATGTTGGGATGGTACACGGCTGTCTCACACTTTACTTTGGGTGGTTCATGGGGATAGTTCGGTCCTACCTGAAAATACAACATATCATGTAAAATCGATCAGACTCTCAAGGACGGGAACGTTAAGAGTACTCAAAACCGACGAGCATGTATGAAAAGACTGATGAATGTGGATGAAGTGAAAGAGGTATGTAAGTCTAGAGAGAACTGGCGCTCTATACTCTCTGCCTACCCCGCTAGGGACTTGGCGTGATTATATGAATGAATGAATGAATCATGTAATATAAGGTATCCCAAAACCTCCACTACACTCCCTAATCTAATCTTCACCATTTAAAAAAATACTTAGATATCTAGGTTCCATCCAGGCATCCAGGTATCCAGGTAGTTCCCATGGCCTATTATTAATAGGTAAAAAAAATTTAACTTTACTGTCTTAATCTGTTCTGTAATAATAATCAAATTACATATTCTATTAGTATGTTACATATGTAGTATATAAATTAAAAGACAAGGAATTTGGCACAACAAAGATACTCTATCTATGCTTATTTTAAGCTGTTTAATATATTATTTATGATTATTAAATAAAACACACATACTTGAATAAATCAGAGACAGAATATTTATTTAAGAGGATGGTTATATTAGAACAGTTCAATATATGCACTTTAGGTCTTACCTTAAAGCTAAATACAAATCTCCCTCCTCTGTAAAATCCTTCATCAGGACATATGATTAATTTGAAATTAAGTAGATCATCTGGATCGGGAAACTCTGTGTTGCATGTTTTGGGCAGATTCAGCTCATTCAAATCTGTAAAGAGAGGGAGTGCCTTGAAGGAAAGCCTAAATTTGATCATGCTTAATACATACCTGGCAATAATTACTAATGGGAATAAATACTAGCAAAACTTATTTGTTAGGTTTAAGAAAGTCATTCACACGACAGGTATTAATAGGATGACGTGATAAGGTAAGTACGTATTTTTTTTTTAATATGCATCGTAGAGTTTAATAATCCTGAGAAACATTTTAATGTATCCAATTTCTTCGTCACTCACCTTTTGTAATCCGCAATTGTGCCGCTGATGCTTTTTTTTGTGATCCTCCTGCTCTTGATGAGCCTTCTTCGTCTTTTTTTTGTTGTTTTAATGAAAAAAGTTTAATCATTTTCCTAACTAATCAATAAAATAGAAATTAATACAAATAAATCCACGATCTATTTTATTTTGACAGCAATTTTTTGTAGGAAACTTCAATAATTTTTAGACAGTTGATACTTCAGAATCATCGATGAACAAATCAACATTTATACAATTTTAAACTATTCCATTCCATTGGATATTTACCTAGTAGACCAATCACATACACGAATTTGTACTTTGTTATTGAATGAAGTATGGCAAGGAAGCCAGCCAGGCAAGACACAGTACACAGCAAGAACTTGGTGGGTACAAGTAAGCAAGAACAGTATTATTATCTTTAGTCAAAATCATAGACAATATTAAAGTATAAATTAATGGTGCATAATTTGGGAGTGTACAATATACTCTCAAATTATGCACTTTAATATTTATACTAGTAGAAAATATGTCTAATTGAGAATTTGGCGCATTACGTGTCTCTGTTATTACCTAACTTATTATTCGGTTCCAGTTTGGTGTATCTAGGATATGGGCATTGCTGATTTCCATTAGTCAACTTTGTACAACTTTAGGAATCAGTTATTATAATAAAATAATATATTTATATATATATATATATAATATATATATATTATATATATATATATTTCTATATATTTCCTAATTCCTAATGAATAATTATATATATATATTATTCATTAGAAATTAGGACAACATTAGGAATCACTCATTAACCTTTATTTATAGTTTTACATTATTATTATTAGGTTCTGTCTATCGCCTGCACCACAAAGATTACTTAGTACTTAAATACAGTGATTACTCAAATAACGAGCTTTACGGTGCAGGAAAACATCAGGAAGAAACCTGCGTACGTTTGAGAAAAACTTAGACGTATTTATAGTTGTGCTTGAGTAACGGCGGTGGACTCTGTATCTGTCACGTTGGCACAAAATATATCTCCGGCAATCCTCGGCGAGCTGTAAGTGAGTAGAACAATACACGCTTGCATCTATGATCATAATATTATAGCATTATAGGCATCTCAAACTTAGCGTGTAAGTTATCCAGTTATATTATTTATTTAGCTATGGACTAGACGACTCTGTATTATATTTTACTGGGCCTTACTTTTATTACTAGTTGATTGCCAATTTATTCTTCCAGATACTCGCATTGTTTATCTATTTCGTCCTTTCTATATCTTCGTACGTCTTAAGTAACTTATCATGCTTTTCTTCACTCTCATAATCGCACCTTCATTCGCCTAGTGACTTAGGGAATGTCTTTATTGCAGATTTGATCTAATACCGTTACGCCTCATCTCTACACAACTACTACATATACAACTACATTTCTACTATATTCATGCTTCCTCAGAATAACCAGGATTTGCTCCCGTATAATAAAGATTTTAAATTCAATTTAGTTGTTATCTATGATCAAAATTTTATTCATCGGGCAGCACTCGCTGACTGAAAGTCTCGATAACTGCTCTGTCTTTTTTTGTATTTTGCTTGATCTGTGGCCAAAAAAACTATAGACTTGGTTTGGTTTCTCATTTTTACCATAGCTTGTTTCAGTTCTTGCGAATGCAAAAGCCGAATAATTTGGATATAAAATAGGTACTTTATTAAAAGTCTAATAATTATCTTGGCCCTACTTGCGTGTAGTTGACAGTATAAGTTATGATTAGGACCAGTTGCGATATAAGTTTAAGTATGTAACAAAGTCTAGATTGAAATTTATTTCTACAGTTCAACAATATGTCAAAAAAAGCTGAAGATGTTATAGATGTCTCGTCTGATGAAGAGCCGGCACCTCCAAAAAGGGTAAGACTTAAATAAGAAATACCTAATTAAGTACTAACATAATTTACATCTCAGTGGAAATTATATTATAGTATTATTCAGAAATATATAATGTATGTGCTGTAAATAAATAGAACCAGTAGTGGTAGTTTGCCATCTATATCTTTGTATTATACATTTTGTTATTATTAACAAAACAAATCATATATGTATTTAAGGATTTCGTTGCTTTCAGCCAAAACCTGTACCAAATGCAATGGTACACATACCACAACAACTGCGAGGAGTGACAATAAAACCCATTAGGGCAAACCCTTTATCAATACAAAAAGCCTTGGCTGGCAAGCCAATCACCTTAACTAAAGTGTCCAACATGATTTCAAATCCATTCGCAAACAAAAATAAGCATAATAGCAGACAGATGCAAACTCAACACTCAACATCTATAAAACCTATAGCAAAAATACATAAATCAATGGTTGATGCAAAAGTTACGAGATTTCAACAAATTTTACCACCTAAAGCATTGCCTGCTCCCACAGCAAATTCAACATATGTTACTACTCCACAAGCTACAATAAAAAAACTACCTTCGAAGCTATTAGTAAACCCTATTAGGATTCAAAGTCCAAATACATTAAACAAATTACCCCCAAGTATTACAGTAACAAGAACATTAGGACTTAAAAGACAAAACAGACCTGGAATATCTAATGTTGCCAAAAAGAGGCCAAAGTTGTTGACAAAGAACATTCCAGATGAGGTTTTGACTGTAGAGTTGGATGATGATGAGGTGATACCTGCATCTACTAGTAGCCCTCAGTGGTACATGAGGCCTGAAGAACTTAAAGAACAAGAAGAAAAAAACAACAAAGAACCAGAGCCTACAAATTTGATAGAAATAACCATTGAGGACAGTCCCGTGAAGCCTCCTATTAAGCATGCTTTTGAAGTAGGTGTTGAGCTTGCAATCACCATTGATGACAGCCCTCGAAAGAGTATTACTTTGAAAAACAATGGTAATGGTAGTGATAATGAAAACATGAGCACTAGTAAAGAACCACACAGCAAGAAGAAACTAGAATATCCAGGTGATCATAAAGTAGGTGATACATTTGAAGTGGAAATAGTATCAATGAAAGCATCAGAGTCTACTACTACTGCTTCTACCTCTGATACAACAACAGACAAAACTGATCATCAACAGTTGATTGATGATAACATTGTGTTAATACAGGAATCCCCAGCAAAAGGTTTGGAAAATTTTCAAACAAGCACACCAAAGAAAGACAAAGTTAGAAAAATACAATTGAAATCTAATCCCACAATGGAGAAGGTGGAAAACCCTGAGAGTGGAGAATTTCATCCTATGTATCAGAATTTTATTGATTTATGTCTTAAGTTGGAAAATTCAGATGATATGCAGAAAATTGTGGACAAGAAAATAAAAGCTTACTATAAACAGGTCCCAAAACAGTATACAGACTCGGAGGAGTTCATTGACATGATTTCAAGTAAGATTATGGCAATCAATGCTGGACCTCAGAAAATGTATCTGTACATTAAAGATATTGTTGATGAACTAAATTTACAACGAAAATTATCCAAATCAAATACTAACAGCAAAGAGGCAACAGTAGCAGGTATTTTATAATACAATTTATTAGCTGTATGCAGCTTCACAATGGCTAGAATTGTATTAAGTAAACTATACTTATATAACTTATATATAGACGAAGCGAAAGAGGTATGTAAGTCTAGAGAGAACTGGCGCTCTATACTCTCTGCCTACCCCGCTAGGGACTTGGCGTGTTGATATGTATGTATATACTTATATAACTTCCTCTTATATATGGGGTAGACAGAGATAGTATAGCTCCAGTTCTCTTTAGATTTAAATACATCTGTTGCTCTGTCCACATTCACTATATTTATTGATAACACCACATTAAAATCTGAGTACGGAATTTATTTACTGTGTAATGATAATATAATCTTGTACCCTTTTTCTAATATATTAACATGTTGATGTGACAGATGTGACAGATCACCATCTACCCCTATTTCTCAGATACTGGCTTAACATATATATATCTAGGTTTAAAGAAATTTATTTCTCATAAAAACATGAAGTTCATTTATAATGAGAATATAAAGATACTTAAATTGAGTCTAATATTAAGGCAAATATCTATGTCAAATATTTGCCTTAATACATATAAGACACCGAAGAAGTGACAATATTATAAGGCTTCATCAACAATAGTCGCAATAAGCATATTTGTATCTCAATGGTAGCCTAGGCTTGAATAGAATTTTGAACTACTTTCAGAAACTGAAAAGTTCCTATACGGAGAAAACAGTGAGTTTGATTCAAAACATAAGAGACAAATACGTAAACTGGAGAAAACTCTTAAAAAGTTACATCGTGCAATTAATAAGTTGGAAGAGCAGGAGGTGGACTTTGATGATGAAGAAGACTCTGTTTATTTACTCACTGAAAGGTAAGCCATATATTCTGCACATATATTTTAACAAACAATTTATACAGGTATTTTTTTTATAATAAAAGTATTTTTTACATCCGCCTTAGAGCTTTAGTGAGACTAAAGCTCTAAGGTATATTTTTGTGGGAGTAAATGAATATTTATATTGCAGATATAAAGAAAGGATGGTACGAGTTCATGCAAAGTTTTGTCAGTTGACCAACACCAAGTTGCCGTCGGAGCCCCGAGTGCAGATCGATGCCCGCCCGGGACAGCCTAAAGGACCGGCCAAGCGGCTCGAGAAGTGGATAAATAAGAAGGTGCCCATTGGTACTCCACTACCATTTCCAGATTTTCATGATGTACTACGTTGTGTCAAAGATGCAAATGAAGATGATAATTTGGGCTGGAATGACGCTGATATTATGGAAGAAGGTTCTAAAAGTTTTTGTTTTATGTTTTACACATCCTTGTATTCAGTTACTTGCATGTAATTATTAAATTAAATAGAAAAAAAATACTTAAAAAAAGTTAAGAAAATAAAAAAATATCTGGTCGCTTAAGGAGATATCAAGCAGACTATGTTTTAAAATATGTTGTGATTTTAATTAAAAATTTCAGCCCGAGATTTGTTCACAAGATGTGGTAAAAAGCTTCAGAGGCGTAGACAAGAAAATGAATGGCGTTTGGCAGCATTCAGAATTCAATCTGAACTGGATCCAGCTGAAAATAGTGATGAGTTAAGGAAAAAATTGGATCATAATCTTCAGCTAGCATCAAAGAAAGAGTCTGATGTGTTTAATAAGTAAGTTACATGGTTCATTAAATGCTGAGACTGTGTTATATAGTCAATTACATATCTTATTTGATTCTGTTCTTCTTTAAGGTTTGCTGATAGGCAGAATCTACTTAAATTGGAAGCTGTTGAGATTGGTGATAAGGAAGCAGATGAATCACCAGTTGAGAGTGGCGATGACGAAGTGAGCGAAGAAACAAGTTCATTGGAAAATACAGAGAAAAGGAAGGAGAGACTCAAAAGACTTCTTCAACAGAAATCTAAAAATAATTTTGTAAAAGATGATCAGCCAGATAAAAAAGCTGAATTAGATGTGTCTCCGCCTGATGCTGAAATGGATAAAATGGATACTGTTAAAGAGACTGAAAACATTAAAAATGTTAAGGATAAAGTGGAAGGAGAAGCTTTGTTGACCAACAGTGATGCAACTGATAGTATTACCCAAGATATGGATCAATGCAATGACAATGAAAAAACTCATTCCCTCAGTGACGACAGCAATGCAGTGGGATCAGATATTGATGAGCTCCACCTGTTGCAGAAGCTACATTCAGGAAATGAAAATGTTACATCTACTCTTGAATCTTCAGACTCGGACACACCTATTGCTATTTCAGATACATTGGATTCAGACAGTGATAATAAAAATCAAAGTGATGTTATAAGTATTGAAAATTCAAGTTTTTCTGAGGCAGACAATAATGACGAAACTAATAATCATACCGAGCTACAAACTAATGCGCTTGGAGCGACTATAGACAAGAATGTAGTAATTGAATGTTCCAATGATGGAAAGAAAATGACGCTTAACAAAAGTAATAATGATGAATACAATGAATCCATTGAAGATATATTACTGGCGTCGTCAGATGATGAAACTGTTTTAGAAAACGAATTGAAAACAAAAGACGGCGAGGTGAGTGGTACTATGGGAGATGGTGATAAGATCATAGAAAAAACTGAACCACACTATAACACATTGAAAGAATGTGAAGATATGGATGGACCGACAGTCAAACCTACAGAAAAACCAAGCCCTGAAACACCTTCCGAAGAAAATCAAGTGTTGGAACCAACAAAAGATCTTGAAAGCGTTACAGCAAAAGCTGACTCAACCTCCGTGGAAAGCTTAGCTCTTGATAGGCCAGTTGACGAAAATTCTGTAACGTGCAAAGATTCTGAGCAAGATAAAATTGATGGTTCAAATAAAGCAGCTCCAGATGAAGGTTTAGTTAATATCCCATCAAAGGTTGTAATTGATGTTCCAAAAGAAGATCGAGCTAATACAGAAGAGGCAAGTTCAAACAATGTGCCACTAGAGGGTTGTCAGGAAAATACTACTGTGGACGAAATTATTTCACACAAGACCACTCACGAAGCAAGTAAATCTGTATGTGCAGTAAATCATGACAATGGAACTTCCAATCCAAATCAAGAAAAACAGGCCAACTGTGATGTGGTTGAAGAAATAGCCTCAAGATCGGGGTTGAGCGAAGCTATTGTTACTGCTATGCCTATTGAAAATGTCTCATAAAACAAGGCGACGTAGTGATTGGCACTACGGGAGATGGTGATAGGATCATAGAAGAAACTGAACTATAACATAGTAAATTGAAGTAATGTTAAGATATGGACGGTTTAACAGACAAGTTAAAAGAGAGAGCCAGCACTGAGCAATTTTCGGGAGTCGGTTGGCTTAGATCTGTTTACATCCGTATTCTATAGTTAGGATTGCATCTTGAATAGAGAATCATAGGGCACCGTCATATATCATTGAATAAAGGGCAATGCATAAATTGGGGTATTATTTAAAAAATGCTGAGTAGTATAAGACAATTAGAGGTATATCACTTTTTTATTAACGACCCGGCTCACTGCGGCGTCGTACGGGTGTACTAATGAGACAAAATATATAATAATAAAATCAAAGATAACAAAAAGATAAATTAGTCTAAAAAGCACCTGCCGTTCTGAAGTAATGGGCTTTGGTTACTTCTATTCGGCAATAGATTTTTATTAGTTTTTCAACGGGACTGGTGTGTTTCGGGTATGCTCTCTATATCTTCACGCCTTCCTACAAAGAGTCCGCAAGAGGTAGGCAGAGGTGTAACACCCAATTTTCGCCAGAGATATATTTAGGTGCCAGATAGCGATTCCTTTGTTATAAATTCTGTAATAGTAGGTAATGATGGCACTGATCACAGTTTATTTATAAGGCGATATATCACGATTAGTGAGTTAATTGTATGTCGATTTGGTATGTATATACGATTGTATATTGATTTAATACATTATTTTGCAATACGAACTAATCAGCGTTTCAAACACAATTTTAAAGGTATTTTATGTAATTTAATTTTAGTTAGTTAATTATGAACAAGTTTAAGTTGCTATAAAAGATTGGTATAAAACATAATGAAGTAATATTTAGTGATTCGACTACACTATATAATACTTGGGGAAATTCTTCTCAATACAGCATTTACATATACATTCAATAAAGATTATTGTTTATATAGAACACTATTTTGTGTTTTATTACAAAAATCCCGATAAGAAAATTTGGTTCAAACAATAACATGTATTTATATATATGCCTATGTATCCTCACGCCTTCCCAAGCGTCCCCGAAGGGGTAGGCAGAGGTGTATAGGTAATACCCACACACCCACTTTACGCCAGAGGTATATTAGGTGCCAACGTGACAGATGGCGAGTCCATCGCCGTTACTCAAGCACGACTATACATACGCCTTTGAATTTCTTCTCAGACGTATGCAGGTTTCCTCTCGATGTTTTCCTTGACCGTAAAGCTCGTGGTGTGACTAATCACTGTACTTAAGTTCAGAAAAACTCATTGGTATAGTCGGGATTCGAACTTGCGATGTATTTGCGATGTATTGTTGCGATGTATGTATGCGATTTTGTTTATTTTGTATATGCAAAAAAGATAATTTGAGACAATACTTCTTGAATATATATATGTATGCACGTAGTACAAACTTGTACCATGAACTAGACAATGGTACACATGCATATTGTGGGGTTGTTTACCACATACATATAGCAGACGAGTCCTCGAATGGAAACCACGGACGGGAAAACGTAGTTTAGGGCGTCCTGAGGCACGGTGGACGGACGACCTTAAGAGGGTCGCTGCCGGCGGATGGATGAGAAGGGCCGAAGACATAGTATGGTGGCGCGCCATGGAAGAGGCCTATGTCTAGCAGTGGACTGTAGTAGGCTGATGATGATGATTACCACATAATATAATCATGAATTATTTATATTAACAATTAAATTGTGTCTGATACTATCCGCCAGCAACCGCTTTAAGGCTAGTATATTATGTATTAGCTACATTTAAAATTGTATTTCATGTATTGAATTCTTTTTGTTTTTTCCTGTAATAAAGAATAATTTGATAATCTATATCTGTGACTAAAAACATAAAATATATGCTCTTTGGCGAACTTTATTAGTTGTAGTTATAATCTTATTCACGTAATTAGGTACTAAACATCATTGTTTTCAAGAGAAATGCGGTACCTAGGTACTTTCGCTATACCACCTCCTTTGCATAATCCTTTTTTTGTTTACTTTCACACTCCGTCTATTATTTGTGGATGATGATAGTAATCTTAATTTTTTTTTCTGTCGCCAAAGTCATTGCCATACAATGAATGATTAGATTTTGTCTAGGGGCAGTCCAGTTCTCATGATAGGGAGTGATTATGTCTATGATAGATTTAAATTAGCGAAACTCGTCACAACATTTATTTACAAAGGTCCAAACTTAAGTACATAATAGTAAATGCAGCCTTATAGCACGATACGTTTATCACGTGAAACATATCGGTCCCGCGGCGAACGTAAACTGGTGCTCAGCATCGACGAACGATAGCGGTTGGAAATCGCTTATGGGCAACCGATCCGTCCGTGACGTCTTTATCTCCAGCACTATTTCACCAGAACCTTCCTGAAACATTAAAAGCATTTAAATTTTGCAAAGGAATATAATAGCGGCGCTTCGCGGTTTCACCTGCGTAAAAATAGATTTTAGTTAGTTGTTATGTTCCAATTCCGTTCAGCCGTTCTGCAGTGATTGAGTAACAAACATCCCCACAAAATTAAGCATTTAGAATAATAGTAGGACGTTAAATATTCCAATTCTGAAACATATTTTTAACAATACTGCTCCTTTAATTCTGGATTATACACATGGAAGGATGGACTACATAGATGTTGGCCTGTTCCATCATTAAAGATTGAAAATAGCAAATTCATCATACATTTTAGATACGTCGAGTGAGTGAAGAAATTTCAAGGTATATCGGCACCTACCTGGCAAGTGTCTTTCACCAACTGCGGTTCCCTAAACTCAACTGAGTTGAAACCATAAAGTTTGATGTTATTCAGTCTGATCAGCTCACTTGGGATGTCAGATCTGAAATGATAGGCAAGACTTAAAATACTTAAGAAGACCAAAATATGCTCTTTGATATAAGCCGCCGCATGAGTTACTGGTTCCTCAGAAAGTCAAATAAATTATAAACCTTTGTGGTGCTTTTGTATTGACGCATGTATATGTGAAGTTCTGTCTTGCTCCAGTCGACAGAAGCCTTAAGAATCGCAGTTGCACGCCACCATTGTTTTCAGCTTCGTAACTCAACTGAAAAATTGAAACAGGCTGTAAAATTCTGCAGTATTTTGTATTTGTCGACCAAATTGTCACTAATTACTAACCTTGTACCCGTTAGCAGTCTGTGAAAATTTGTGTGACTTGCCATCGACGTTGAAGACCGCTGGCTCTCGCATATCAGCTTGTAAGCAAGTGCTGTATCCCTTGCAGAATACTTTGATGGGACGGCTGCTGGAGCTGCCGCCACGAGCATCTATCCAGTAGTACCCTACAAGCAAACGTTTGTGAGATTTTAGTGCCATTCTTCGCATACATTGTTCATGAAGATTAACTTTATATCTGTATCATCACCTATTTTTATTACCAGTAAGGCAGACGGATACATTTTGTATTAATGAAAAGGTTTTTACACGCTTTTTATTAGCTTCACTTGTATGTCAGTATGTCAGTATGTAACTCTCCGTGGGTAATTAGCGCGCCTGCGGCCTTTCTTGGTTCTCATAGCCGTTTCTCTGGCTCCCTTTTGAAAAATATCGAACTAAAAAGTTAATAATAAATATAGTTTAAAAAAAAACTAAAAAAACACGCTTTTTACAGAAAACTAAACTAAAAAATTTAAAATAAATTTTAATAAATTTGAATTAATAATAGTGTAAAAATTCTTAATAAATAATTAAAAAAAAGCGTGGGGTGCTTTTTAAGATATTGTCGAAATAATAAATCTTCTATTCTTATAGATATAAGTATTTTATTGACAGATATCAATAAAATATTTAGAACTATTGACACCATGCATCCCACGCTTTTTTTAAATTATTTATTAAGAATTTTTACACTATTATTAATTCAAATTTATTAAAAATTTTCGCAAAATGAAGCCATTGTTTTATTGCTACTTTATTTCAATTTGTTATTCGTCCGTAAAACTTAACAAATTTATTATCAGATATTTGAAAATCGAAGCTATTGAACCCTGGGTGGTGTTTGTCAGTGCTGACAGAGCAGTCGCCTGCTTTGTCAGTTTGTTGGCTGAGCGTGGTCTTACCTTACAGAAGATCCTATCTTACAGACAGAAGATCCATACGCACCCATATGATTGTTCATTAGTACGATTTTGCAGAGAGTTGTGCTTTTTAGAACTTTTCGTTGTGACACAGCTGACAGTATGAGACCGGCTTACCTAATTTGCTGCACACAGCAGTTACGAATTATGTAAATCATCTAGACATCGAGCAAGTTGTTATAATTTGCCTTTAAGTGTTGTAGGTTGCATTAGAAGTTCTTGCTAGGAAATAATCTGTAAAACTGTAAATCCCTACCATCAGTCAAATTTGTATGAGAACTTCGTAAGTCTCGACAGGATAGCGCCGGGTTGTCGCGTGTGCCCCACGGGCGTTTGACGGACTCCAGCGCAGTGCGCGCTTTAAGCACACCCATCATGATTTCTTTAGCCCATTCAATCTCTTCATCTGAAATAAAATTACTTTAAGTAGGTACTCAAAAGATGGTGACTTGTATTGCTAAATATTTGTAGGTAATGTAATCAATTATTGATTGATTTTGTTTAAAGGTATGTGCTAGGAGTTTATTATAAGACCAAGCGGGAAGAAAGGTAAGGCAATGGCTATCTTCACATATTTTCTTATACTTACAATAAGACAACTAAACACAGTAGGTAAAGCGATTTATTTGTACATCAAAGTTACACAATTAACATATAAATACCCTATAATACTTGAGCTTAGATAGAAAATTGCTATTTCCAATATAGGTTTGTAGGTACATACCTTCCTCAAAGTTATCTTCAGTGGCTGACTCCTCTTCCTCTACGCTTCGACGACGGCGTGTGTAGGATGTGAACAGTTCTGGCGGTAGTTGCGGAGCGGGCGCCGGCGGCCCGGGTGGCCCTGGCGCACCCGGCGGGCCAGGCAGTCCTGGTCGACCTTCGGGTCCTGGCTGACCTTTAGGGCCGAGCATACCTTCTGCTCCTGCTAATCCAGCTGGTCCCATTTCTCCTTTTTTTCCAGCAGGTCCTTCAGGGCCCTGATCGTCAGAAATAATATTGAAATTCGCGTTTCTTCGAAGGTCTAAGACCCTAATATCTATGAATATACTCATGCCTGGCTAAGCCTACCTATGAAGTTGTTAGGTTCTATAGAATGCAGCTTTATCGTTTAATCGACTAGTTAGCTAGATAATTTGCTACCTCACATCGTATATTTATGATGACGCTTGTAGATACTGCAAGACTACGTTGCCTAGCAAAAAGTTAATATTTCTGTTTTTTGTCGTGGTGATTCCGTTAAACCTTCATGCCTCCTTGGGCGTATAAGAACCTAAGGCGGTGTGCTAACGCATAAAACACAACAGACCAAGAAGCTGGCCAAAAATAAAGTGCGAATGTGAAAATAAAAAAAACGGTATCAATATAACTTAATAAATGATAATGAATATAAAGTAACGACGGAAAGGTGTCCCCTGTTCTAAGGGGAGCAAAGCACGGCGAAACATATGGGGCAAGCCAAGGTACACATTTTGCTTGGGGTTGCTTTATAGCTAGAGGTTCTACAGATAAAGTAAAAGTTAATAACCATGTCTCCTTTAAGCCCTGCAGGGCCAGCTGGGCCGGGTGGACCAGTTTTCCCAGATTCTCCCTGGTCGCCCTTGAGGCCCATTGCGCCAGTGTCGCCAACGTGTCCTTTCGGTCCTCTGTTCCCTTTGTCTCCTCTTAACCCAGGAGCGCCAACTGGACCTGCCTTGCCAGGAGGTCCTGCGGGTCCTGCGGTTCCTGGTGCCCCTACTTCGCCCTGGGAATTGGAATCGTTATACGTTATGAAAATCGTTTTCATGAAAGAAATATCTTAGTTAAGCAAATAATTTGGTTAAACTTTAATGAACAGTTTTTTAATGTATTTAAACAAATCTTTTCGCAATAATTAAAGTACTATATACGTAATTGTAACAAGAACAGCTTCCTAATAATAAATTGTAGTTGTTAAACATAATTATATTGGCTGACAAAATGACTGACCGGAATTAGATCAAATGAAACAGATGAAATTTGACTTAGAGGTAGATTATAAGCTGGATTATGATTTATGAGTATTTTACGTTTTATTGAAGAAAAAAACATATTACTTACATTAGGACCAGGCGTTCCTCGCACACCACGTTGACCTTCCGGCCCAGGCGGCCCAGCCGGTCCGACAGGCCCCACTTCTCCTGGCATTCCTTTAGGGCCTGAATCACCCTTCTCTCCTGGCACACCTGGGCTGCCTTGCGTTCCAGCTGGACCTTCCGAACCCTTTGCAAAAAGAGTAATAAGAGAAGATCACTTACTGAAACCGGTAAGTTTAAGTAAGTGATTTTTTTCGTTCTAGTACCGATTATTCATAGCAGTAACTGTTTCATTACAATATTTATAATATCAGACGATACAGTGCCATCGTAGCTGAGAGCTTTACGTAGTCACTGGCGAAATTACGAGTGCTGGTTCGTACCCCGGTCTAAGCCAATAAGATTTCCCATATTCAGGTAAAGTGTGATTTGTCACACTGCGAGCGGTGTAGTTTAATTCAGTTAAATGGTATGTTTGAGAGATCGTGACATAGTCTCTATCCGCTAACTTGGCTACGGTGAAAAAAGGTGGTTGTGACACCTAATATACTCGTTGTATTTATTAATAATAATAATAGAACTTGTGGCTGTTCAGATATGTATCTTGTGAATTAAGAATAGGAAGTGTATAGTGTGCTACTTACAGGGTTGCCAGGTACGCCAGTTTCACCAGGTTTCCCCGGAGAGCCAACTGGCCCGGGAGGTCCAGTTGGGCCTGTGCTTCCCTCAGGCCCATCTGATCCTGGTTCGCCTTTGATCCCTTGAGGCCCAGTCTCTCCCCGTTCTCCTGGGAAACCTGCTGGTCCCAAGTCACCTTTAGGTCCTTCTGGACCAGGAAGCCCTTTTGCTCCTGTCTCTCCTTGCATCCCTGTAGGGCCATCCTCTCCCCTTGGACCAACAGGTCCCCGAGGTCCCTATAATATAATTTTGGTATAATTTGATGGTCTGTTGTTAAAACAAGTAAGTATATTGTTTGTGGAAATTTTGTGATATACCAGTTTTCCTTCAGGCCCTTGAGTCCCTGGCGGTCCCGGAGCGCCTGGAGCACCAGTATCACCGTGTTGACCTTCCGGGCCTCGTGGCCCCACTTCTCCCTGGATACCTTTTGGTCCTCGCTTTCCGGGAAGGCCTGACAGTCCCACTGGACCTGTTGGACCTGTAGGGGTAAAAATACATATCTAATATACCTTAATATAAATATATAAGATTTAGAGGAATGATGCTAGCAAAAGTAAGTACCTTAATTTGCACTTATATTACGAAGAGTACATAATATTACGATTAAACAAGCTTACTGGTAAAATGCAGGTATATTTGCTTATGACTAACTTGTATTGTACATTTGAACAAATTCATAGTCTGATACGTCAACCACAGCCTACTAAAATTGTAGCTATTTATTTAAAATAATATGTAGAGTTAACGTTTCTCCTCTGTAAAGATATACAGAAAAGACGAAGACCTGTAATTTTTAACATGATAATACAAATAATTTTAAATAAATACCTGGAGGCCCAGTGTCTCCTGTATCCCCCTTTGAACCTGCTTGTCCTTTCAGGCCCGGAAGACCGGTTGGTCCTTGCGGCCCTGAAGGCCCTCTTACGCCATCAGTACCGGGAGATCCAGGTGGGCCCAAATCACCTTGAGGTCCTTTATCTCCGGGCAACCCAACAGGACCTACTTCTCCTCGAAGACCCTGTATACCTGGTGCTCCTAGTGGTCCCTATATAATAAAATCAATTAATAAGAGGCATGCATGAATTTAAAACACAGAAAGACAATAACAATGAAATATAAAAAAAAATAATATTGAACCTACTTGCTCTCCAGAAGTTCCTTTGAAACCCTTCTCTCCTGGTGGTCCAGCTTCCCCTTTATCTCCATCTTCTCCTGGAGGACCAACGGGCCCTGGAGCACCTGCTAAGCCCCTAGGTCCAGGAAGACCATCTCGGCCGATTGAACCTAAAGCATAATCATAGTTATATTAAGTACTATTAATCACTATTTAGGTGGCATGTGAACAAGAGAATTTAAAGAGATTGTGCTGGCAAATGGAAGGGGTTGCATCAAGACACCAACAAAAACCCTTTCTTTAAATCTATTTTATTGGACAGTGTTGAGTATACATAATACATATTAAATATATAATAATAGCTATTTTACCTATTGGCCCTGGCTCCCCAATCTCTCCCTTCTGGCCACCAGAACCTGGTGAACCACGAGGTCCTTCACGGCCTTGAGGTCCTTGCGGTCCTTCCCGACCAGTCTCTCCGGGTTGCCCTTTATCACCTCGTACACCAGCTGGACCTACTGGGCCCACATCACCCTTAGTTCCTGGTGTACCCTACAACACACCATAAATATTGTTGATGAAACTGACTCATATGACTATCGGCACATATCTATGTTAGAACAATCTTACTGCAATCCCAGGTAATCCAGGCTCCCCAGACGGTCCCGGAGGACCTGGTGAACCTACGGGTCCAGGTTTCCCTTCCGGTCCAGCAGGTCCTGGAAGTCCTTCTTTACCGGCTTCTCCTGGAGCTCCAATCTCTCCCGGAGTCCCTGGAATACCTGCAGAGCCAGCTGGTCCGGGTGGACCGGCGTCACCATTTGGTCCTTGAGGTCCTATTAGCCCAGGAGGACCTGTAAGTCCTGGTACGCCCGGCTCCCCCTGTTGAGTGTTAAAAAGGTGTGTAAAAAAATACATAATCTCAATTCAGAGTCACAAACATTACATATTATGCCAATTCTGCATATCATACCGTCGGTCCTCGCTCGCCTATCGGTCCAGGTAGCCCAGGTTTACCATCAGGACCGGGCGGTCCAAGGCCGCCTGGAAATCCTCGGACGCCTTCCAAGCCTTGAGGGCCTCTTTCACCCATTTGCCCAGACGGTCCCGGTTGGCCAGTGTCTCCTTTCGCCCCAGGTGCTCCATCTGATCCGCGACGGCCACGTGGTCCACGGTATCCCTGGTTTAAATAAAACATTTATTTTTAACCAATATCAAGTTCTCTAATAATATAAGTAATTTTTTAATATCAAACTTACTCTTGGCCCATTTTCACCACGATCTCCCGGCGCACCCACTAAACCCTTCAAAATAAAATATGTAATTTGATTCTTATCCCTTTAGTTACCAATAAAGCAAAGATAAATGAATTATATACTAGTTGCGGCCCGCAGTTTCACCCGCATAACATTCGATTGTATTGTTTTTTTTTATGGAATAAAACATGTATTGAAATTGTTATAGACGTAAAAATTTCAGTAATATCTCCGCTAAATTTCATCTCATTCCATCAGCCATTGTGCCGTGCTTGGGTCACAAATAACCTCACAAATTTTCGCATTTATTATATTAGTAGAAAGTAACATTACCATGACCCCTTTAACCCCCCTTCGGCCTCTCCGTCCGGAAGCTCCTTTATCGCCTTTTTCTCCTTGGATACCCGGATATCCTGGTGGACCCAGCAGCCCGGTCGCACCTTTCTCACCAGACGGTCCCATTGATCCGGTCTCTCCCCTAGGTCCTTCTGCACCCTTTAATAAAATGGACATAATATTAATATCCATGACTTACCAAAGTAATCTGTTAAAATGCCTTCTTCATACCTTTTGACCTTCCAACCCTTCAATGCCAGGTGGCCCAGGCTCTCCAAGTAATCCTCTCTCTCCTTTTGGGCCCATTTCACCCTTCTCTCCTTCAATCCCTGTGTAAACAAGTTTCTTTATTTTATTACTAAATGTCGTACTAAACTTATTTATACATATACATATGATTACTAGATAGGATACTAGCTGTACCACGCCGTTATCAAATTAGATTTTATTTATCGATTTTTAACTGGATTTTTTCTTTAATATAACAAATTTGTTTGTTTGTGAATGAGGAACAAATATACTCACAAACTTTCGCATCTATAATATAGTAGCTGTGCCCCGCAGAAAACGATTTCATTAGTATAATTTTATCTCGCTTTATTATCTGATTTAAACATATTATCCTATGTGTTAATCCAGCAAATTATCTATCTCTGTGCCAAATTTCATTAAGTTCCGTTCAGCCGTGCTGGCGCTTTTGAGTAACAAACATCCATACAAACAAACCTACACATTTATAATAATATATAATAAAATATAATATATCCTCACGCCTTCCCACAAGGGTCCCCGAAGAGGTAGGCAGAGATGTATAGGTAATACCCACACACCCACTTTCCGCCAGAGGTATATTAGGTGCCAACGTGACAGATGGCGAGTCCATCGCCGTTACTCCAGCACGACTATACATACGCCTTTGAATTTCTTCTTAGACGTATGCAGGTTTCCTCTCGATGTTTTCCTTCGACGTTCAGCTCGTGGTGTGACTAATCACTGTACTTAAGTTCAGAAAAACTCATTGGTACAGTCGGGATTCGAACTTGCGACCTTTGCGTCGAGGCAACTGCTCGAACCACTCGGCCACCACGGCTCCACATTTATGATATTAGTAGGATATTTCAGTCGTATTTTTTAATTACCATACATTGGATTTCTCTAACGTTCTCTCAGTCATCAGTTTACTAAACTATTCATAGAGTGTCAGTTGTAGATATAATTACATACCTCTTATTCCTTTGTCCCCTTTATCCCCCGGAAGCCCTCGAGCTCCCGCATCACCTTTCAATCCTCTACTTCCTGGGAATCCTAGCATCCCCTTAAAAATAAATTTAACAGGTACACAACCAATAAAATAAATTTCAATTGTTTTTGTCTCTCTCGAACGAGACTCGTCGTGTAATAAAAAGTCACTTACCTGTGGACCTTGTGGTCCCACATCTCCTGGAGACCCCTGCTGTCCAGGATTCCCAGGCGTTCCAGGAGATCCTTCAGGGCCCGGTAATCCTGAGATTCCCGGCTTACCTTGAGGGCCCTAGAAGAAACGACTTGATTATTGAACACTGCGTCATATAACTAAGTCAGAGCATTTTCATTATCAAAAACTTATTGTATTATGTAACATTATATTATATAATGTTACATAATAATAAATACATTGGGACAATTTCACGCAGTGACCTAATACTAAGGCACGTCGACGGGAACTTATATCAATACGCAAATGGATATCCACCCATCAGAAATCGAATTCACGACCTTGAGCTTCGCAGTCAGCATTGATAAACACAAATCTACTCAATACACATTATTATGTTTGCTGGCGGTGATTGAACCTAGCTCAAAGAGGCTTTTAGGCAGGTTTGTAATATACCTACGTGTTAATATAACGTTTTTCGGAGTACGCAAGTCTAATGTCGTACCTGAATTCCTGGTACACCAATAGGCCCCTGGGGTCCCGACGAGCCCGGTGACCCCATTAATCCCGGTTGTCCTTGAGGCCCAGGTGGTCCGGGTTGGCCTGCAGCCCCTTTAGTACCTTGAGCACCTTCTATGCCTGGTATACCTGGATACCCGATGAGCCCCGGAAATCCTCTAGGCCCCATAAAACCTCTTGGTCCCTAAAATTTTAAAAATAATTACTCCTCAACACTCTATAAGTAGCTCTCTCCTTCTCGTATATATTTTTTTTATCACACAGAACTTTGTTCAGAGGTTATTAAGTAGAGACTTCTTTAGTACATATTTTTATTTAATTGCTTAATACACCTATTATGTGGTCTACATACTCTAGTACTTAGTACATATCAAGAAAAATGCACTTAGATGATAAAAATTCAGGCGATATTCTTGATGGTAAGCTGTTTGACGGCATCGCATGCTTGCGAAACCGAAGCTACCTTGAAAAATATTTTGTATGACCAAATTAACTGTGCTTTAGCTACTTAAAAATATATACCAATTCTCCCGTCGGGCCAGGTGGGCCAGTCAGCCCGTCATCTCCAGGAGGGCCGTCCTGACCAGGTGGACCTGATTCACCTTGCAGCCCTGGTGAGCCTCTCTCGCCCTTATCGCCAGGCATGCCCGGCAGTCCTGGGTAGCCCTGTTCTCCTTTGGGGCCCGGTGCTCCGGTGGAACCTCTCTCTCCATCTCTACCAGCGTGGCCACGTCGCCCTATTCTGCCTGGAGAGCCTTGTACTCCACGAGGTCCAGATGGGCCCTAGACACAAAAAAAAATTACACTACTGATGAACAAGACAAAATGCGTCAATCGAGAAGCAATTAATTGGTTTTACCGGTTCTCCTTGTTCTCCCACTTCCCCTTTTGGACCTTCGGGACCAATTTCTCCCTCAGGCCCTGATGGACCAGTTAATCCCATTGGGCCTTCAGCTCCTCGCATTGCGGCCTAAGAAAAAATAAATACATTTAAATAAAATTGTACAGATATGGTCTTTTGGTTAATCGTTATCATCATCTTATTTATCACACCACGAGCCTCACGGTGAAGGAAAACATCGAGCGGAAAACTGCACTCGTCTGAAAATGCATAAAGATATACCTATTTATATGCAGTTGATGCTGTTTTAAAATATATATAATATATCCTCACGCCTTCCCACAACGGTCCCCGAAGGGGTAGGCAGAGATGTATAGGTAATACCCAGACACCCACTTTCCGCCAGAGGTATATTAGGTGCTAACGTGACAGATGGCGAGTCCATCGCCATTACTCAAGCACGACTATACATACGCCTTTGAATTTCTTCTCAGACGTATGCAGGTTTCATCTCGATGTTTTCCTTCACCGTAAAGCTCGTGGTGTGACTAATCACTGTACTTAAGTTCAGAAAAACTCATTGGTACAATCGGGATTCGAACTTGAGATCTTTGTGTCGCAGGCAACTGCCCGAACAACTCGGTCACCACGGCCTTGTTTTATTGCAAACCAAATTTAATAGCGCCTGACCTTATTACTTCCTTCGTATGTCTAAATGTGCACCGACTGACGCTCGCAGGGTGGCTGTATACATATTTTTTATTTATTGACTCCCATATAAAATGTTACTGACATTTGTAACGTCTATTACTAACCATATGTTGAGTTAACATTTGACGTAATGCCTCTGACTGTACATCGGGACCTTTTTCATTTCCCGATTGCTGCAACTGTAAATAGAATATGGAAAAAAGACACTCATAAAAATGTTATTAAAATATATTTGAAAAAAGAAATCCTACTAATATTATAGCGGATGAATACGGTGCACAGCTAGTTAATAATAATATTTTTTACCGGGACAACAAACACATGGCCGGGTGCTCCTTGAAATCCTTGTTGACCTTCGATGCCAGGCTTGCCGGGCTCCCCTTTTGGTCCTCTTGGGCCCTGTTGTCCTGGTGGACCAGGGTACCCTCGCGGACCCGAGTAAGTACCAGGGCTTCCGTAATCATAATAGGTTTCAGATGAATCATACAAGCTCGTGTTACTCTGGAATATAAATTTCAATTAAATAAACATTAATTAAAGACATTTTGTTAACAATGTACTGGAATCAGCGCATAAACTTAGTACGACACTTCACATGTTAAAAGACACTTTTCTTACCTACTACGTAGGTACTTCACGTAAGACTACGTAGATATTTGTGGTAAATCTTTGTAAGTTATTGACAAACGAACAGATTATTCGTTCGTTGTAATATTACCAAATACATTCAATATCTATGCTCTATTCTCTGTCGGGGAATTTTCTAGATACCAGGCTAACAGATGGCGAGTCCGTTTCTCAAACTCGACTATACATACGTCATTAAAATTCTTTTTAAATACATGTCTCACTATGTTTTCCTTCACCGTAAACCTTGTAAGATACGCACACATACATACCAGGGCTTAAGATACTCGGCGATCAAGACTATATCTATGTAAAATTTTAATAGTGTACGTACCCTGTCCTGTGTAAAGCGTATCAACATGTTTGGTGTACACAGAATGACTTAAGTATAATATTATCTTACTTGTGAAATATCCGGCGGGTGTGTGAGCCAATCTGTGTCTTCCGTCGTGGTCATTGGTGTGTATGAGGACTCGGTTGTGACTAAGGGCGTCGTTTCCGAATCCTCGGTGTCCCGTCGTTGCGGCTGGAATGTTACGTCATTTTCAGTTCGCATAATGATAAGAAAACTTAAGCTGGATTTTGTGCCTCGGAATTACTCACTGTACTTGCTCTGGGCGTTGTCACTTCTAATATTTCAGAATTTTCCGGGGAAGTTCGTTCGCTGTAAGGTATGAATTCATTGTCCTCTGTAAATCTACCAAATATACTATTCTCATCTGAAATATATTTTAAAGCTTTTATATTGTATTGGGAATGTATTAACGTTTGTATGCAAGAACTAAATATATTCAAAATATACGGTATTATCATTCATATAAGTACACTACAAAAAGTAAATACAGACATCAGTTAAGTTTCCACCGTTATAAGTATGAATGTTTATATTTTTTGTGATAAATGCAATAGTTTTAAACAATGGTGTAATAACAATATGTTTTACATTAATAACATTTCCCATAATAGGCATCTTACCAGCATCGGTTGAGGTCGGATACTGTCCACCGTATGCATATGAATTGGAGATTTGAAAATTTGGTCTTTCAGTTGTAAGATCCCGCCCAGCTATAGCCCAAACATTGTCAGATAAGTTCCTTTGTGTTATTCCGCCTCTAGTTACGTGACCGTGTTGACTTCTTTGATTGTCGTCAACAATTAGTGTATTGAGACTGGGCGGTGCAGATGTAATGTATGAAATTGGTCTGATTTCTGGTTTGCTTTCTTCAACAACTGGCTTGTTTTCTGGAGCTCTTTCAGTTACAATGTCGTTATCTAGTCTTGTATTATAATTGTGAAGGACTCCTAAGCGTTCATACCCATTATGACCACCACAATTTGGGGCAATAGTGTGGCAAATTTCGTAAGCTGTGTCTGGTTTATTAGAAAATTCAAGGATTTCAATATCACCCTGTAAGATATTAATTGCTTAGTTAATTAGTATCGATTTGGGTGACACAGGCTCATGCTTTATTCATACTATTTTACCTTCATCTCAAATCCTTACCGTCGAAAACATTTTTTACGAGTAATACATTATTTAGCCGCATATCGCATTTAGGCGCATAAATGTATGTATCATCATTCCGAATTCCTCACGGGGTAGCCAGAGACAATAGGGCAGCAGTTCGCTAGATTTATTTATTCTAGAATAGGACATTCTACTTTTTACCTAAATGTAAAACTTACTTCATAATACTGGTCGGGCGTAACTTGCGTGCCCACGACCAAAGCCCCAGCCAAGTTGAAAGAGCTGCCGGGTTTACGGTCTAATAGTAATGACTCCCTGATCTCACAGTCAACAAGAAGAGTTGCTGAGTTTCCTTTGATACTTAACGCCAATCGATGCCACCTTAATATGGAAAATGTAGGTACATGATTACAAGTTAAGACCTAATACTTAAAAATAATCAATATATCTGAAATAATCAATACTTCTGAAGCTATCCAACAAGAATCCAAGAAAAGAAAGTAACCTAGAAAAAACGTATGAGAAAGGAAAGATATTAGTAAAAAAGTGTTTTAGCATCAAATTTATTAAATGGCCATAGAAAGCAAAACAAAAGAATGAAATACAATTTTATGAAGACACTCATAAAGTTGTATGTACCTTCCATCAGCAATGTTGGCTCTGAATGTGAGCATCTCATGGTCTGCAGGATCTCCTCTGGTATCTTCATAGTAGAGTTCTATCAGATCCCCAACTAGCAGCTGAAGCTGCTCGTCGCCAGCATCCGAATACAAGACGAACACGGGGCTTTGTTCTGTGCCGACTGAGATAAGGGCATTCAAAATTAGAACGCACATTTTCGAAGAGAACGCCTTTCAACCAAATTTAAAAAATTACTTTCTCTCTCGGCAAGTGTAGAAGAACCCGGCTTTAATATATGTATGTATAAGGGAAGTTTATAGGCAATATCAACCAGAGCGCTTAAAGACCAAGCTCTGCACTCAATAGAGTAGTGAATAATATTGGTTTAATGCTACACCTATTATATATGCGCGCCCTCCGACAAGGGCCACGGAAGGGTCTACCCTTCCGAGAAAGGTGTATCACCACTCTCTTTTCGCCAAAGATATATTAAGTAGCCAACGTGACAGATGGTGAGTCCATCACCGTTTCTGAAGAATAACTATACATACGTCCTTGAAATTCTGCTGGTTTCTTTACGATGATTACTTTCACCGTAAAGCTTGTCATGTGAGTAATCACGGTGCTTGCGTTCAGAAAAACCCATTACTGGTTAATAAATAGTCACTCCAGCATTTATAGCGCATAAGTGTTTGATGTATTATATACCTGCTAGTCTTAATACAGCTAGAACAGAGAAGTCTTCAGGGTATGTGTTGTAGAACATGCCAGCGACCAGCCGGTGTATGGTTGCATTTTCGTTGAGAGTGAAAGCTGTGTACTCGTCTTCTGGTACCAGTGGGGACTGACAGCGGCCTGGGCTACGCGTTACTCCCTCAGGCAGCTCCCCGCCTCGCACCACCGACAGTACGTCGAAAAATTCTAATTCATCTGTTGAAATTACGCGTCATTAATAAGTTCCATTACAGGCAGTGTGTACTTTTCCTTTTTTTCCTTAGTTCAACTTAGCTGTCATGCCGGTTTGTGGCATTAAGCTTGAAATAAACCACGAATTGTTAGAGCTATAAAATGAAAACCTCGAACGTCGTTGTCATAAAAACATGTGATTACATTACAAGAAAATATGAAAAAACATTTTGAAAACTCCTAATAACACCTATTTATTTAACTTTTTGATGTTTTGATGTTTTGATGATATTTCTCTGGTCTACAGGGCGTTATTAGTATATTTTAGGTGAGTTGCTTAGTATCAAAATGATGGCTTACACGCCTACGTGAAATGTTTGATTGGAATTCAATTTGTGTATTCTATCGTATCATGAAGGTAACTCAATTTTCCATACATATCTAACTCGTTACGAGTATTGTCGTTGCTATACGGTATCAATTGAAGAACCAATTATTATTTTTATACCTATGTATGCGTATTGAAAACTCGAACTAATTTGACATACCTACCTATACGTTTAAATGCCTTACTGAGTTTAATAATTTATTTGATCATAAAGGGGCGATATCTAGGGACGCTGTTCAATAAATTCGTTTCTTAGTCGACATGATGTAAATGAATTCTTGTGGGTATTGAAAAAATTCTTTACGTGATGTTCTTTCAAGGAAATTTATTATTTCAACATGGAGTACGTATACCATCTATTGACTTACTTATGATGCTTTTACGTGATATATCAAACGAGTATTGAAGCTAACAAAATACGAAAAATCTAGAATTAAACAAGATAAATTACGCGGATATTACCAAGTCAGTTGATTATTTAAAGAAGCTGTAGATATTTGAGTTGCATATAGAATACATTTTTAACAATAAATGTTAGCGATATATATATAATAAATCAATTGATTTGTATAATATAAGTTGGAGTAAGAGTTAAAGATGACGGCCAAATCTATTTAAGATTCGCGATCTTTCGAGGAGTAGGACCCTAAAATACTCAATCGATATTCATTCGTAAACAACTTGCTCGTTGTTTACTCGATATTTTTTTCGCAAAAATATGCGTAGACATGCGTCTCGGAATCGAAAGTAAAAATATTGAAATGAAACAAATATTATTTACTCACCGTCGCCGTTTCCCCCGCCGAGCGCACAAAATAAAATAATGACTATTCCTTTTCTATATAGAGCCATTTCGGCCTGTATATATATATAACTGGTATGTTAATGGTTGGTCCCATCCCGGTGAGCGTACGCGGGGGACGAAAGGCCTCGCTACTGGCAGCCTCCGGGCCTTGTGGACGAGGTGTGACCCCAGCACATGACAAGCTGAGCCACCGGCCGCGGACTCCACACTGCCTCAAACGCGCGCCGCTTGTAGCACATCGTTTAGGTACCTTGTTATTGCATTGGTGTCAATGTAATGAAGATCAATGAGGCGCCAGGGCCTTACAACTGTGGTCGTTAGTTATTAATTTCGTTATTGGAATCTTTGCGGATGCCCTCATTTCATATTTAAATCTCATGAAAGAAGTCAGACTTTACCAAATTATAGTATAATATAATTATTATCTTCTTGCCTTTCCAAAAAGATCCCCAAAGGTAGGCAGAGGTGTAACACAACTTTTTGTCGAGGATATAATTTGATGCCAAGGAGAAAGATGGCAAGTTCATCGTCGTTTCTCAAGTACAACTCTACATAAGTCTTTGTACTTCTACTGCAGGTTTCCTTGTCCTCCTTCACCGTAAAGCTCTTGGTGTGATTAATGACTGTGCTTAAGATCAGAAAAAGCCATTGTTACAGTTGGGGTACGACCTTGCTTACGATCTTTGCGTTGTGAGCGGCTCGAACCACAGCTATTCTCTCTCTAGATATTAACCACGAAATAATGACCCTTATGTGGGGACTGAGTTTGGGTAGTGGTTACAAACGATTGTCATTTATGCTAAAAATATATGATTGTTTTTATATTTTGCTGATAGGCTTAATACAAGGACATTTGTATGCGAGATGTCCAGAATTTATCCAGATACGTGCAATTACGCATCCACATATTGCAAAACTTTACGACGGAAAAAAATAGACGAGCAACAACAAACAACGACAAATTTGACAAATTACATAATATCGTAAACATACTTTACCTTTAGACCTCAACGTGACAACCAGTACAGAGAAATGTGGAATAATAAAACTGTTTACGCTCACAAGTTATATACTTGCTCACGAAATGTTCTCCGCATCTGTTGCTGATATAGATACAGTCCAATTCAACGATTCGTTGGTACTCATCAAGCGTGGATGCTTGTTCTAATTCTACTGATGACTTCTCCAAACAATCTGTATCTAGGCACTTATAAGACACTATTTATTAAATTTCCAGCGCATTTATTTAAGAATAAAATAAGCATTGGTTTTTATTATATTATATGCTGTGGCTACGTCTGGTTACATGGTATCGAAATCAAGCATGGTTACCACGTTCGGAAAAAAGTTATTTGAGGAGCTTTTGCATAGCCCACATTCAAAAATATATTATTACTTTAGGTTGCCTTTGCGTTCGATAGATGGCGCTGTATATAGGTATAAAAGTCTCGAGGTAGTAAACACGTAAATACATATTTGCAATGTCAACATTTCAGGCCTATAAATTGACTCGATTGATTCTCGATTTTGCAAGAACCAATGCGTATATTTTTTTGTTCAAATATACTAGTATTCAATCAAACGTCATGAAGGCTGTTGTCGTAGTATTAGCTGTGTATCAACTACATATTTACCTACCCATACAGGTAGGTATGTGAAACAAAAACGAATCTTTGCCACCGAAATACATTTCCGGAGATAAAAGATTTTAGCGTTTTGGTTTTAGATCATTACATACCTACTTACTTTTGGAGACTTTTGTAGGAAGTCGATTAAAATGATGAAAATAATAAACGTACTTAATCGTCCAAATAACATTTCAAATTAATAATAACATTTAAAATGATTTTACATTTACCACAGTAATAATGGAACATAAAGTGTGAATTTACGTACGTACATACATACATACATATCATCACGCAGAGTCCCTAACAGGGTAGGCGTAGCTGTCTATATATCATTATACGAACCTACTTATCTATCGTAGGAATTCCTATTATGAAGGTTTATAAATGCGGCTAAGATACCAGTTACAATGATTTATTAAATCGCGGCATAAAACAGACCCGTTTATATTTTGTTTCTCAGAAAATCATAGCCAAGTATAAACTTTTTTAAATACCGATAAGACGGCAACAAGCACGCGGCCCACCAAATGGTAAGCGGTTTCCGCCGCCTCTAGATGCTGGAAGCATCAGGAATATCGCTGGCGCATTGCCTACCCTGCAGGTATCTTTTCTTAGCCTTCTTGACTATATTAACTTCACGAAATTGTACTATAGGTACACTATGTCCCTCACAATGTGTAAGACTCGTTCATTTCTGTAAGAGCATTTTATAAATTCAAATTCTATCCGTGGCGAAATATCCAAACTACTATACCTATATAATAATAATATCCTTTCCACAAGAGTCCCCGAATGAATAGGCAGAGGTGTATAGGAAGTACCCACACACCCACTTTCCACCGAAGGTATTTTAGGTGCCAACGTGACAGATGGCGAGTCTATCACCGTAACTCAAGCACGACTGACTATACGTACACCATTGAATTGCATTTCAAACGTATGCAGGTTTTCTCCCGATGTTTTCCTTCACCGTAAAGTTCGTGGTGTGACTAATCACTGTATTGTCTGTAATCACTGTCGGGATTCGAACTTCCGATATTTGTGGCGCAGGCAACTACTCGAACCACTCGGCCACCACGGCGATTTATGGGAACCTAACTTAAGAAGAACTGACGTATGTGAGAATTAATATATACGGTTCAGACATCTTTATCACATTAAATAGAAAAAATATTTTCACTCCGTAAAGTTAGTTTTCCAATTGAACTAGTTCTGATTTCTTTTTATCTTCAAATGAGCAAAAGTAGACTTCAATGTTGATAATTACATTTTCAGATTTAAATTATACAGAATAAGTGCTACGTACGTGTCCCTTACATCCAAAAGATTTTAAATATTAAAAAAAGCAAATAATAGAAAGCTGCGGCTGCGGCGAATAATGGCCGAGTGGTTCGAATAGTTGCCTACAACACAAAGGTTGCACGTTCGAATTCCGAATGTACCAATTAATTTTCTGAACACAAGTGCAGTCATTAGTCACACCACGAGCTTTGCAGTGAAGGAAAACATCGAGAAGAAACCTGCATAAGTTTGAGAAGAAACTCAAATACTATAAGATACTCAAATACGTATGTATGTTGGCGTTGGCGTGTGCGTGGGTACTACCTAGTACCTACACACCACTGCCTACTCCCTCGGACACACGCATATATATATCTTATAGTTATCATATTATCATATCATCATCATCATTATCATCACAGGCGGATACTACTTGTATGCAAGAAATGCACTGTTGGAATCCACTATTAGTTATAACGTTAGTTGTTCATATAATAACGCTTAAAGTAATATTTACCTGTCCCCGCATCCGGTAGCTAAAACTCGTACTTGTTTAAGCAAGTCAGAGGTATTTATATCTTGGCTTGTTTCGTTTCGTATAAGTCTGATTAATTAGTTTCATTTATAAGCGGGACGATTGCTGGTGAAGTATGAACGCTCACTTAGGATGAGTCCACATAAAACTTGTTCATAAAACTTTCCCTCATGAAACGAAAGAACTTTTTGTTAGCCGTACTGATTTGAGCGACTCACAAACTGAGGATTTGTCTTTACTAGTGTACATCGTGCCTTTCCAAGTTGATGTACATATCATATTACCTATTATTTTCGCGATATCAATGTAATGAACATATTGAGTAGCATATTTCAAGTCTCAGTTTACGTCACAATACGAAGACATTAATTGTTAAACCTGTCAAGAGTTGTTTGAGTGGTTCGAGCAGTTGCCTGCGACAAAAAGATCGCAAGTTCGAATCCCGACTGCACCAATGAGTTTTTCTGAACTTAAGTACAGTGGTTAGTCACACCACGAGCTTTACGGTGAAGGAAAACATCGAGAGGATACCTGCAGACGTCTGAGAAGAAATTCAAAGGCGTATGTATAGTTGTGCTTGAGTAACGGCGATGGACTCGCCATCTGTCACGTTGGCACCTAATATACCTCTGGCGGAAAGTGGGTGTGTGGGTATTATCTTTACACCTCTGCCTACCCTTTCGGGGACCCTTGTGGGAAGGCGTGAGGATATATTATATTATTATTGTCAAGAGTTGATGACACTGAGTATTGGATCTTTTAACCGATTAAAAGGAAGGAGGTTATCAGTTAACTACGTATGAATGTAATGTTATCGGAATCACATTCATTAATTAGGTCTAAAATTAGATGCGTAACTATTTTTGTGCCAATATACACATTTTAAGGACTTTGACGTCGAAAATCTTTAATCAAACTCATTCATACAGTAGGGATTCGAAATTTTTTTTGCGTTACAGTCTACTCACACGTCTCGGTCACCACGGCTCTGTCGTTTTATTTTTTTCGTGGGATAGCACAAGAATATTCAATGGGAAAAGTTTTAATCATAAAACCTCCTCTCCCCAGAGAGGAGGAGAGTTAAATGAAATATTTCAGAGCGAGTAACTTTGGTTACAAAAGTGATTTCAGCCAGCAGATGTGAGTTGGCCTCGACCTCTAGCTAACTCAAGTGACGGATCCGCTTAGACCTGGCTTAGACACTATGCATGTGCTTTTAGTTTGGAACGTTTTGCACTTCTAGTGTTTCAACTTAGTCAAAACTTGGAAAACAGATTAGAAAATTACTATCTGTAACAAACTTTGTTTACTAGTTTCGGTACGCTTACACAACTCTCGGATTTATTTCAAATTGCTAAGGATAAGGATAAGCTATTTGGTGTATACATTGATAGTTTACTGCCGTCCGGTCTAGTTGTTAGAGCTCCTGACTGCGAAACTTGAGGTTGCGGGTTCGATTTTCGCTGAAGGCAGATTTGTGTGATGAGCACGAGTATGTATTTGTACTGTAGTCGTGGATGTTCTATGTATTTAGGTATATATCTATCTAAATAAGTAAATATATCGTTGACTAGTTAACATACCATAAGCTTTGCTTAATTTGGGGCTATGTCAATTTGTGTGGGATTGTCCCAAGGTATTATTATTATATATCCTCACGCCTTCCCACAAGGGTCCCCGAAGGGGTAGTCAGAGGTGTATAGGTAATACCCACACACTCACTTTCTGCCAGAGGTATATTAGGTGCCAACGTGACAGATGGCGAGTCCATCGCCGTTACTCAAGCACGACTATATACCTACATACGCCTTTGAATTATGATATGATATTTGAATATGCAGGTTTCATCTAGATGTTTTTCTTCACCGTAAAGCTCGTGGTGTGACTAATCACTGTACTTAAGTTCAGAAAAACTCATTGGTACAGTCGGGATTCGAACTTGCGATCTTTGCGTCGCAGGCAACTGTTCGAACCACTCGGCCACCACGGCTTCTATTAGTATTATTATTAATTAAAAAAAAATGTTTGGACACTACAGACATTGCTAACCGCTTAACACCAGGTGTGTCGATATAATGCTTGTATTTAATTTTAAAAGCATTATGTAAGTAAAACAACGATGTCGGATCCTTATTTATTGAATTAAAAAATGACCCATTTTACTACCCAAATACATACCAATAAATAAGCTTTAAGGTTTTTTAATATTCAACTATCAATGAACTAAGAACAATATTGTAAACCTAAATCCGAAAAATGTTTGTAGTACAATTTATTTCTTTGGCTTCAAAAGGTTGGGATGTGTTTCCTGGAAAAGTTCTTCATTTAAGAGAGTTTCGTATAGTTTTGAAACTGTCGGGTACTTGGCGATGTCCAACTGATGCCTAAAACAAGAATAGTTCTGTTAAGTTACCATCAACAATAGTGCCAACTTTATAACGAATCAATGTACCTACGGTAGGTACAGCCTTACAGCCTTACCAACAAAACATAATTTCAGCCCCGTTTTTCGTTAAATGTAAAACATATGTATATTCAACTGTTTTCAACAACATAATTTGGGATGAATTATGAATTACTTTTATGTTTAAATATAATTATTCGAATATTGAATTTCGTACAAAGGTGTATATGTACAATGTTTGAGAGGAGTTGAGATCTGTAGACATCACAATGCTCTCTTAGCGTTATTAGCAAGATATCAGGGAGAGGTTGAGATAATGAGGGCAAGACACCCTCAGATCTGTTTTTTAAGGATACAGACCTATTTTAACTACCTCTTTTGTACTAGACTTTGTATTGTACTACTCTCATTCTAACGTTGAAGAGTAACACACATTTACCATATACAGCAACACACGTTCATTTATAAGGAGTTTGGTTGTTACATATTTTTCCGGAAACCTAACCTTATCGAATTTTGCCTATTGGGCAATTGCATTAAAAAATGATTTTGACAGAAGATATGCCCTTTGATATACCCTTGATACACGATCCACTCTATTTGCAAGCAAAAAGGTGACCAACCTAATTGTATGCTTTATCCATACCTCGTGACAGCATTGTATAACTGAGGCACCAGGCAAATATCGGCCAGAGTGATTTGATCGCCGACGCAATAGCAGCCGGCAGACTTCTTCAACAAATCTTCAAGGGTTTGCAGACCTCGGTCTGTCCAGTACTTCGTGAAGTTGACGTATTGTTGTTCCGTATCAAAGTGCGACTTAAGGCCTATATTCTGCAAGGGCTGGATACCGGAGACTACCGTCTGTGGAAACGAATTGTTAGCGGAATATATATTTTTGTTTTTATATCATCTCGGTCTGGCTGGAAAGGGAGTGAAGTTGAGATTGATCCCACGTGGGTTCCGAGTCCCTCAACGAACAACTCAAGTAAAGTATTTTTACCGCACCATCCATAGGGTGCGGTTCCCCTAAGAATGGTACGGTAAAGGTAAGCCTTTAGGCTTGTTGGCCATCTAGGCCATAGTATACTTAAAATATGTTTAATAGACATAATAATGGGTATTTCGCCCATTTGATTAACTAGATTTCATAGGGTTCATACCAAGTTTCACAATAAGAGGGTTAAACTACGCAGTGTATTTAAATTAAGTGTGAAATTAATACGTATAATTTTGAAGCTATAAATCATAGGCGCTCTTTGAATCACCAAACTTATTGGCCCTTAAATACTCCATTCAAAGGATTATTTGATGAAGAGTCGTTACCGGCCTGCTTCAGCTTTTAATTTAATATGTAAGTCTTATTGGTTTTTTTAATTATTCTCGGCCTTTCGACACTTGAAATCTGGGCCGTCTGGATATTAAAATATTATCGCCAAATTTATTGTTTAAGCTAATTACCAGTGGGTATATTTCTAGAGTTTTAATTAAGAACGGACCAAACGGTGGAATTAATGGATTCAACTTAATAGAAATCTGTTTGCGACACTCGTATAAATTCAGTTTTAATGCCATTTAACCATCGAGGGAACATTCCATATATTTAACAAAAAATATTATTGCAGCTCGCATTATTGAATGACATACTATGGTGCACACATCTTTGCGGCTTCCCTCAAGGGTCACGGAAGTAAAGTAGAGGTGTAACACACTTTTTTCGCCGGAGATATATTTAATTTCCGACGGTACAAATGGCTACGGCCACAGGTGGCAGCAGTACGATGTGAAGTAACGTGAGCTCTGCTGAGCAGACCGATTTTCTTGGACGCTAGCCTAGCTCCAAATGACCACGGAGCAACGTTGCTAGAGATGTCAATGCTCTCCGAGATGTTTAGGGGAGTTATGTAGAATTGTGGAGCAACAGCGAATAGTTTTTATTGCGGTGACCACGTACACCTTGTGTTTAGAGGGGTTAAAGTGGACTAGGCTTGGTGGACCCCAATCGGAAACACTACAAGTGTACTCGATTCATCTAATATTATTAACTAATACCCACCTCGCAAATTTCTCTCATGCGCGCTCGAAGCAGTGGAGCACTTGGAGAGAGTGCTGGTTCTGGTCGCGTATCCTCTAAGTACTGTACAATGGCCATTGATTCTACCAATGTCTCTCCATCTGCACAAACATACCTTTATACCAAACATACCCTTAAACAATGATGAACTGCTATATACATTCTAGCTTCACTCGGATGAAAATATAAAATTTCTTGAAAAACGTTGGCAGCGCAAAAACCTTAGTCCAATTGTGAAACTAAACCATTCTCGAACCCACCTGAAGACACACAGATTTTTCATTCAAATCGGTCCAGCCGTTTAGGAGGAGATCAGTGACATACGCAAAGATCGCAAGTTCGAATCCCGACTGTAGCAATGAGTTTTCTGAACTTAAGTACAGTGATTAGTCACACCACGAGCTGGGCGGTGAAGGAAAACATCGAGAGGAAACCTGCATACGTCTGAGAAGAAATTCAAAGGCGTATGTATAGTCGTGCTGGAGTAACGGCGATGGACTCGCCATCTGTCACGTTGGCACCTAATATACCTCTGGCGGAAAGTGGGTGTGTGGGGGTGTGTGTGGGTGTATTACCTATACACCTCTGCCTATCCCTCCGGGGACCCTTGTGGGAAGGCGTGAGGATATATTATATTATTATTATATAGATGCATTGCTCTTCACGCCTTGTCATGATGGTTTCTAAAGGCGTAGGTAGAAGTGTAATATCGTAATTTTTGCCTATGATATACCTATGCTTAGTTTATGGACTAAGAAGCATCGTCAACAACATATATAAACATGTATACATTTGCTTTTTTTACCAACGTATATTTATATAATTTCATTCGATAAAATACATTTTTATATCGGATTTACATACATAAATGGAATTGATCTTCACTAAATCCGGACACGCGATGCTTTATAACACGCCCAGTGTTTCAGGTAAATCCATCAAAGGATTATTTTATTATACAGGTTTGAACACTTCGTTGCACCCGAACCGTTGCTGTAGAATGTTTTCTTAAACATACGATTTATATTTACATATACTCACATTTATATTTAAAGCTCTTGTGGATTCCAATCGTTTTAAACCTTTTTATATAATAAATAATATATCCTCACGCCTTCCCACAAGGGTTCCGAAGGGGTATATAAGTGATATATTGATTTCTAAAAGGAATCTATAATTTTTATTGCTTTATTTTTTTATTTAATTCCTAAATGTGTGAGTAACACCCTAGTGTATATAAGTTATACTAATATTATAAATGTAAAAGGTAGGGGGGATAGATGAATGTTTGTTTATCAATCACGCTAGAACGGCGGAACGAAATTGCATAATTTTTTGTACAGATACCTATAGATTACAGTCTGGAATAGGCCTTTTGGATTACAAAAAAGAACGCGAATTCTAAGGCTCGAGCATTTGTTATATTGGATAATAAAGAAGAGAGGTAGGGCATAACGGGTTTCCCGTTCGAATTCGGAGCTGCCCGACTGGGGCAGGACCACCACCTTATAGAAGTCCGTAGCCAAATAACACAATTCTTTGTGTTGTGTTCCTACGCGGTGAATAAGGTTTCCAGGAATGAGCTCCTTGGGGAGGGGGGAGGATTGTTACATTGTGTTGGAAGCAGAGGGATTAAACCCATTATGCTGTCAACACACTATAACTCTCCGAACACAGAGTGGCAACACGCAAGTGATACTTCAGTGTCGTGAGCATAAATAGGCTGCGGTAACCGTTTCCCATCAGATGGGCCGTATGCTTGTTTGCCACTCTTGTTGTATAAAAAAAAAAATTACAATAACAACAATTTCATTAAAATCGGTATCAAATAAAATATAATATATATATATATATATAATATAAATAGATAGTTAAAATCACGGGTGAACCTGTGGGGTAAATCTAGAAATATATTAAAGCAAAGTTGTCGTAGCCGTGGTGGCCGTCTGCTACACCAAGATTGCATGCATGATTGCAAGTTCGAATCCCGACTGTACCAATCTTTTGAACTTAGGCACAGTGTTTAGTCACACCACGAGTTTTACGGTGAAGGAAAACATCGAGAAGAAATCTGTATACGAGAAGAAATTTAATTATGTATAGTCGTGCTTGAGAAGCGCCGTGTATCACGTTGGCACCCAAAATATATCTCCGGAAAAAAGGACCCTTGTGGCGGGGCGAATGAATATATAAAAGCTAAGTAGGTATCTACAGTTATTATGCGAACAGGTAAAGGAAACTAATCTTGAATAATGCCATATGACAGGTTACTTCTTGTAGTAATAATTAATTCAAGTGCAAACCCATATAGATTGACTTTGTCCCAAACAAATAAAGCTTGATAACTTAGCAAAGCTATAGCAACGGACATATTTTAGTGGTAGCCTGCAGTGTATAGCCGGACCTTTGATCAATGTACCGAAAGCCCACACGCTCGCCCTGTCGATGTAAACGTAGGAAAATAGACCTTTGTCACAGGAAAATTAAAAATATTGCACGGAAGTGTTAATAATTCACCGAGTATATTATCATCATCCCGACGGTACGCAGTGAGAGTTGTACGCCAGTTCTCTCGAGACTTTGACTTTTTTCGCTTTATCCACATTCACCAGTATTCATACATGTTCGCCGGTTTCGTATACTTTAGACGTTCTTCCATACTTACGTGTTCGATAGATTTAATATAAATTCGTCGTCTGCTTCTACGTCTATATATTATTATCATGTCACACAAAAAGGGTATATAAGATACTAAGTAAGAAGCGTTGTTTCACCCGCCGCTTAATGGAATAGTATCCCTATATTCTTTTGATCAAATCCTTAGGGTATCGCGATGTTAAATAGCCTATTTACCTAACCTTCGTCAATAACTGGGCTACCAAGTTTCATTTGCAAAGTTTTGCTTTGCAATCTTTATTGCAGATTTGAGTGTTAAAAATAAAAATAAAAAGTAAGGTAAGATAGTTTTAGTAAGGAACCATGCACCCAAATGGCACCGGTAGTGTTCTTGCAGTGATGAGGTTTTCCAGAACTCAACAAGGAATGGTTTGCAAAGGCAACGTGTGACTAATTCCCAGGCTTTAGAAATCTTCTATAGGTAACGGTGACCGTTTACCACCAGTTGTAAGCAGGCCGTTGTGTAAGGTTAGTTACCTGCAGTTTTGTGAAATGGTGAAATGAAAGAAAAAAACATTTTAGGAATTATTTAAGAAAATATTATTAAATGTGAAAGGTTATTTAAGTACCTAAAGCTGCTGACAAAAATATGTTTTGCAGTATTTCAAAGTTAGTAGGACAGTCGCGCCGCTATAAATTTAAGTGAAACAAATCGTTTCTTTCAGTACCTACAAGCGTCTATTACTTACGTGTCATTGTACCTTCAATAAGATACAATGACCTAAATAGTTCCCAATTCAGCCTCAGTTTTTCTATGTGCGTTATTAGATGGCGACACATTAATTAAATAGCTATTCGCAGTGTTATTGACCGGTCCACTTGAGTAACTGGTGGGTCGCCAGCTTGCCGCAGGCATAGCTTGATTGTGTCTCCAATTGTACTATTATAACATTCTTGTCCTTTTGAGATGTGTTTTGCATACTTTGTGCGAACAGTCGAATCTGATTTAGCAAATTCTGTAATCTATGTCATACATCCAACGCATTTTATATATATACATACATACATACATATCATCACGCCAAGTCCCTAACGGGGTAGGCAGAGAGTATAGAGCGCCAGTTCTCTCTAGACTTACATACCTCTTTCGCTATATATATAGATATATATATATACCACGAGCTTTACGGTGAAGGAAAACATCGTGAGGAAACCTGCATACGTCTGGGAAGAAATTCAAAGGCGTATGTATAGTCGTGCTTGAGTAATGGCGATGGACTCGCCATCTGTCACGTTGGCACTTAATATACCTCTGGCGGAAAGTGGGTGTGTGGGTATTACCCATACACCTCTGCCTACCCCTTCGGGGACCCTGGTGGGAAGGCGTGAGGATATTATTATTATTATTATTATACATATATACATTAAAACCGTTTTCGTAGAAAAAAATCACATCAGGAGATTGAACGGCGTAAAAAACTTGCGGGTTTAATTTTTTAACGTTTGTTATCTCTCTTCGTAGGGGGTAGAGAAATATATTATTCACATATAGTTGTTAGTTTAATTGGTCTGTGTATTAGTCACACTGGCTCCCAGTGAAGAAAAACGTCGAGAGGAAACCTGCATAGGTTTAAGGTGAATATTTAAGACGTACGTCGTGCTTGAGTAACGGCAATGAACTCAATATCTATAACGTTGGCACCTAAAACATATATATATAACAGTTCTTTGCCATGCATGGCAAATATGCATTTATACATATAAGCCCATTTATAGTTATAAACTCTGCTTAGTATAGATGTTCTGATGTTTTATAATATTAAACTTCAGCATGCAACGTGTTAATGACATGGTTATAGCGCGGTGTGAGTGCACTCGATCGCTCCGAGGGGCTATTGTGGCGAGCGATAGGCCGCGATGGGCCATAAGCGTAATCAGGGTTGGCGGATCACTGCGGTGAAAATATTACTCTGTTACGTAGATTACATAGGCTGCTAACGTGTTTTCAAAAATACTATGAATGATAAGATATACGAAATAGGTACTAAATACGAATATAGCATTACGCACCATTGTTACCGTGTATAGTTCTTGTTTTAACGCTCAATATAAATACATACATAATGCATATTTTTATGCGTACCTTTCGAAAAATGTGCGGCGATAATAGATATAATCTGCCAAGTAACTGGCATAAACGAGATAACATTATGATTGTAAAGATGGATTGCAAAGGCTATTAGGTTGACATGGGCAAATAGGAGATGATAAAATCTGTAAATGATGATAAAATATGAGTAGAAGAATAATTTACGAAACAGATATACAATGGGAAAGTGTGTTCAACACGAGACAGAGGAAGACCATGTTGGGATGTACCAACCACCAAATCAAATCGATTGGACACTCAGAAACGGGAACGTCAAGCAAAGAGTACTCGAAACCAATGTCTGAAGAGAATTATGAATGGTTGAAGCGAATGAGATCTGTAAGTCTTGAGAGGACTGGCGATCTTACCTCTCTCCCTACTCAGTGTGATGCTATGTAATATAATATGCATTTATTTATGATTGACTATCACACTATAATCGTATAACTCCTAGAATACACTATAGGTAGGCAGGTATTGGGTACACAAATGTCAGATACGATAGGACTTCTGTTAAATAAACTATCACAAAGATGCCAGTTTTCTTTAAATCATTTTCCTCCACTTTTTGATTTTGTGGTGTTATTTGTCATTAAAGAATTTGAAGAAGGTAATGCTACCAGCCGGTTAACCGGGTAACAATTTGTTAGCCGATACACAAAACACAAACGCTTGTATCGCCATATTGTTATAATTCAAAGCCCTAGCTCACTATCATGCGATGACATCAGCGATTATTGAACTAAATATGCAAAGCTCTCAACTAAGATTGAGTTTCGGCCTAATGACCCGTATCACATGTGTGCGTAGTATTGTACTTTATATTTACCAATTTGATCTATATTTGTGTGTCTTTTTTCAAGATGTCATCGAATTAATTCAAAATAGATCCTGTATATCCGTATCCTTATATCCATCATAGATTGAATTCTTTTTTATTCTCGTTAATAAATTGTTAATAAATTTTCCGCTAAATATTCCAACGTCTGTTTCCATTCGACAAGAATCAAACTCAGTATTAAGTGATTGCACCTATCAGACGAAAAAAAATTATATTAGGTATTATATTTAGGGCCATTTACTTTAAAACCAAGTGGCCACTGATATCAAGACATAAAAAATCGACACAATACCTTAATATTTTCTAATGTCCTTATATCGGTTAAACCTTCCAATCAAAATTCCAATTCAATCTCATTTAGTAAATTTGTTTTGATAATTGTAATATAATCATCTCAGAAACGCTTTCTTCCGTGCAGTAATATGATTCCATTTTAATTTTCTTTGAATGAAATCTCCTTATTGGGCATCAATTTCGTTGGCCTACTTTGTAAACGTCATTTCAATCTATTCACAAAAACATAGAATATCCCGTACTGTTCACTGTGACCTCAGTAGTGTTTTGAAGGGGCCACTGTGTGATTGCTCTTGGTAACGCTGATCATCGCCTCAATATGTCCAAAAGGTTTCTGAAGATATTTCTACAAAATCCTAAAAAAAAAAATCACACTTGTCTGCGTCATGGGGTCCCGACAGCGTATAACGGCACTTAGTGCGGTCACATTACTCGCACCTAGTCGCTGCGCCCTAGTCTAGAAACTGAAGTAAGAAACATTGATTCAGGCAAGAATGAGAGAAAAAAAAAAAATTGTTCTTCTTTCTTTTGTTTTTTTTTATTGAGTCAATAAATAAGAATAAAGTTCCTTTTGGTGAATAAGTAGTTTCTCTACTAGTTGTTGAGTCCTTTAAAATCTAAATACAGAAGTCGGCAAAGCGCATTTAACACCTTGAAGGTCTTTCACCTGGCCATTGCGCCACAAATCGACTAGTTTGTTTGAAATATTTATGTATATTGCTGACACGGAGCAGGTTTATTTAAGTATGTTGGTTTCGATGACTGGTGCCCTTCTGTATATTTTACCTTTATCAGAAAGTGTACACAAAAGTTCACTTAACCTTGTGAATACAACCATGCAGTCAACATTACATAGCTATGTGCCATAAATTGTAAGCTACATTCAAAGCTGGATATTTTGTGCCCATTTCCCTTCTGGTAATCGAACGGATATTGGTGTATTAGGAGCTTTTATCAAAGCGCGAACACACTCGGCGTCATAATAACCCCATATCAACGGCTTGGAGTTCCTAATGTTATCACCAACAAAATGTGCGACTCACGAATTTGAAATTTAATCATATTTTTAGCTGAATGTTTCCAAGAAGGTCTTATTATTTTTTGCCTAGGGGAAATTACCTTTCGGCCCTTTTGGGATGTTGTGGGTATATTCAATCTACACGCGACCACAATAATTGTGTATATACAGAAAATGTGTTATGACATTTTGCTACGACACAAGCATATTCTGCGTGTAAGCTTAAGGAAATTGTAATTAGTGTAATCTAAGAAAACTAGTAGGGGTTTAACACTTATTGCTTCCCAATGGGCAGCAATATGGGATAAACCACGTGCTAGCGACCCACTATAAAAACTATCGAAGGTATTTGTTTTTTCGAGAAGCGTCTAAATAAACAACGAATATTTTATTTTAATGTCTTTTCTAGTCTTATTAGCACGTTGCCTCGGGATACCGATTTGGGTCAAATATTTTATCTGTAAGCAGTTAGTTTCAACTGTTCTTTGTAAATATTGTTAATTTTTGTTGCTGTAAATAAATAATTTTTCAAGTTTTGGTATTTTTTAATTCACATTCACATAAGTGGGTGTGTGGGTATTACCTATACACCTCTGCCTACCCCTTCGGGGACCCTTGTGGGAAGGCGTGAGGATATATTATTATTATTTATTAATTCACATTGATATTACATACATTCATACATACATATAATCACGCCTCATTCCCGTGGGGGTAGGCAGAGACCACTACTTTCCACTTGCTACGATCCTTACATACTTCTTTCCCTTCGTCCACTTTCATTATTCTCTTCATTAATATTATAAGGTAATATTTGTTCGTTTGGAACTAGGTCACCAAAAAATTTTCTTTCTGCTGTTTTTTGCAGAAGCTGACACAATATTAAGCGATTAGCGAGTAGCGATTCTGTCTTTTCAGGAATATACAGAGTGAGAAGCGTTTTACCTTGTGTACTCGTACATAACATAGCATTCGGAAATTTCATTTACCGGTACAGTACCATATTATATTGGTCCATAGTTGATGTATCTATAGTATCATATTTAACGAGGCAACGAGTCTTTCTTTGTTTGTCCAAATACGTTAATCTCCGGAATTAACAACTAGATTTGTTTTTGTATCAGATACCCCGTTTGCTGAGGAAGGCTATATATGTTTAGGCTCTATAGGCTGTATAGGCTTATGTTCATGCTACTACTCAAGGGAGCGGAGCGGTAAACATATATACACATGTGCTCAATTTCATTAAATTCCGTTCAGCCATTCTGGCGTGATTTAGTAACGACAATCCTTACAAACTTTCACATTTATAATTTTTTTATTATGTGCGTGCGCACATAATTCAGCGCTAAAATAGGTGTTTTGTGCTTACCTATAATGAGCGCGGGCACCTTCTGAGCTGGATTTATAGCCTTGAACTGCTCACTATGCTGCTCACATTCTCGGACGATGTCCACAGCACGCTCCTCAAAGGGGATGCGCTTGGCGTGCAAGGCAGCGCGCACCCGCCATGAGCAAGACGAAAGCCAGAACGAGTGCAGAATTGCGCGATCAGCCTTCCATTTCATTGGATTATAATTTATACATAAATATGAGAAAGGGACACGAATATGACGGGTATGTGAAACTTAGTAGAATATTTTCTATACAAATGGTCACGCTCAGTCCTTTGCAGTAGGCAAAGAGATTGGGCCCGCACCAATTTATACATAAAGAACTCTTTCAGTTCAGGCATATTTGTAAATCTCTTTAATTCGGTTGTTTCATATTAGTAGGCATTGTTACAGTATACATTGTAATCTTTGGTAGGCATATTATATACTGTAGTATTTGTAGTAAATATAAAAAATCCATAATGGCATTTTTTGCTTTAACTTGAATTAAATATTAACTACCTTATCTTAGGAGTAGGTATGAAAAGAAGCTCTGTAATGAAGGAAAAAACTATGTTATAAGAGGTACTTACCGCCATTTCTACTGTTGTTTCTACTGTTGTCCGATTTTTAGGTTATAATCGTTCACACTTGATGATTTGAGTTTTGTGGGAATTAAATATCGATCTACGCTTTTGAACAATTTTTTTTGTATTGTAATGGTGATAGTATAGATAGTGTTCAAAACCTAACCTTATCTGTCGACATTGAAGCTGGCCTGGAATAACAAGTGTGAAGTGTGACGCGCATCAGATACATGTTACGCGAATGATAATAATTGATATCATATCTTAGTTCAAGGTTCTGTGCAGAGATGGCGCTTCACATACATTAAAATAAAATTGATAACCACAATTTTTTTATAAAATTAATAAACCAATTATAAAAATAAAACATTAAAGCTGATATACATGATATTTATTTACATATATGATGACAGTATAAGTATGTATGTTATTATTCAATCACTAGTTAGTTAATATATTGCTAACGATACAAATAAGGAGGTATTGTGTATGGTCGTAACGGTACATTGACTATATATTTAATTTTAAAAGAAATAAATATCGTTAAAATTAACCTTCACTGTATGATCAAGACATTTTTTACACGCTTTATATTAGCTTGGGTTGTATCTATGTATGTATGTATGTAACGGAATCTTAGAACTTAATTTTCACCAGTTTCCAGAAGTCTGATTAATGAAAGATAAAGATTAATGAAACTTTGCATACGTATCGAGGACCGATGACAATACACTAATAACTAAAAAGTAGAAAATAAATAATAGTAAAAAAAAACTAAAAAGCACGCTTTTTATAGAAAACCGAACTAAAAAATAGAAAATAAATTTCGATAATATCTTAAAAAGCGTGGGGTGCTTTTTAAGATATTACCGAAATGATAATCACTCTACTCATATCTGACTATAAAATATTTATAACTATTGACACCATGCAATGCGCTTTTTAAGATATTATCGAAATTTATTTTCTATTTTTTAGTTCGGTTTTCTATAAAAGTCGTGTTTTTTAGTTTTTTTAACTATTATTTATTTGTCATAAGCACTAAACAAATCAAACGAAGTTGTTTCACGTTGTCGAAGAGGACGACGTTTACGCTTTTCTCGATAATACTCGAAATAATAGTAGAGGAGTTTAATGGTCTGATTCCCAGTGTTGGTTTAACTTACAATTCGCGATACATTTTCCTTGTTGGAAAAAGCTCGAGACTATCATAAATTGATAACTGCTAATTTCGCATTATTTTCATTTCTTCCGTGACAAAAGAATGCGTAGTATTGTTGATTATATATTCAGTACGTATAGCAAACAATTAATTGCTTAGATAACTAATCGATATAAGTACTGGCTCTACTCAAAATACATTTATTATAAGTAATTATTTAGGTCCAGTCAATGCATTCGTCGTTATTACTAAATTTGATCATATAATGTTCGGTCAGTTTATTGTACTACTTTATATAAATATAGGTGTATAATTTAATAGTCTTTTTTATAAAGAGTTATCTAGGTACAAGATTAAATGAATGTATTTGACAAATAACGGAGCACATAACGTAACAACATTATTTAAGATTTTAAATACTTTAATCCCAACTAAATAAGTATTATAAGTAAATTTATAATGATGAAGGTTACTTTTACATATAAAAACCACTGACAACGATGAAAATTGGCTATAATAGAAAATTGTATTCCGCGCTATAGGAGTTAATCATTATTAATTCATCTACTTGTATGCAAAGGGTTAAATAAAAATAAGCCTTCTAGTGACCCCAGCATTGTCTTAATTTGTTCAACCCCATCGCAGAGGAGACCCAGGGGGCCTCATGAATATAGCCCTGGTTTCAGCCGTCAGAACCCCTCCACCATCGCTGTCTGGCATTCCATAGAAAGCGTGCAAGTGGCGACGATGGTGAAGCTGATGACCCTTATGGTTCAGACTCTGTAGACGGCTCCATAAAGAAAATATTCTCTTGCGGACTGATTTACTCCCGAATGTGTTATTTTCTGAAAAGGTAAAACAATTAGTCTTCCCAATTGAAACGTGTTTTTAAACAATTTTTTTTGTATTGATAGATTACATATGAATGAGCGAACAAAAAAGGTTCAACATATTAGGTGAACGCTGCAATTAGGATTTTTACACTGAATTGTATTTTACCTTTATCCTCAACTGCCGAGTTTTTCGCGGTCTTTAGACTACAATTTAAATTTATATTCTTGATAACTGGGTGAAGCACTTGACAGAGATTTGCAACCTAAGTATATTTCATAACTCACCTGCAGAATTTTCAAAGCGAGCCGATTCGTCTTCTCTTTTTACTTTCATCATACTATTAGCGGGGATTATTTCATTTGTCAACCGTTCGTTATTTCCGTTTCGTTCTTCATTATTAGACTCCAGCTCCGATGCAATCAAGTTATTATCCTCATCATTGCCCAAACATGCTAAGCGTATTTTAAGTATGAATATGGGGTTAGGTTTTACTATGTTGGAATCATATGTATCTTTTGTATCCACATCTTTGAGAAATTCGTTGGTTATATAATTAAAATGATTATTTCGTATATTAGATTTTTTGTCATTGTAGTTTTCGTTGCCGGGGTCGTCAGGAACCAGATTCGTCTCTGCAGCATCTCGGTATTCGTTGAGGTTATTGTGAAGTCGGTCCAACTGTCGTGGATAGTTATGCCATTGTTCTTTTCGAAATCCCTCCCCATTGAATTGGTCAATCTTATTAAATAAATTGGAGTCATCTTCACCATTATTGTCCGCGTCAAATTTTTCAAGTTGTGTCGTTTTCCGTAAATTTTTATTATAGACTGTTGACTGTAAAATCAAATTGTTCATAAAATGTTTGCTTTGAAATCTATTGTTATAGGTATTGTCATTATTTACGCTGTCAGCCGGTATCAGTTCTCCGTCAAAGTCGGGGGAAAGCATAGTCAGAACATTACTCGTCGATAGTGCGACTACTGCCAGCAGCAATACTGGGACTAAGGACTGGCGCATCTGTAACAAACAATACACTTTCAACAAATCCTCATCATCTGTACAAAGTATAATCCTACATTCATCGCTTATTCACGTGAACAATCATTACGAATTGAGTTCATCGGTTCTTTATAATTGTATGAGACTGCGTTACTTCAATCAAATCTTATTTTAAATATAGAATCATTTATAAATAAAATATAAAAATATTGCTCGAAGCGTGGGAGCGGATATCCGCGAGGCAATTTGCGTATCCCTTCACACGGCAGGATAATGGAGGTCTTGTGGAAACTTTACGAAGGGTTTGATGTTACATTTATACATAGGTACCTCACTGGAGTTAAGTACGGAATGTAACTGTGATATAACTTGTGTTAAGTATCTTATGTTTGTCTTTCAAGTTGATGGCAATAGCACCCTATGGATATATGGAAGGAAAAATACATTTTCTTTGCATACGCGACACTCAATGAGAATGGTTCAAACGCCTTTAAGACGTATAGCTTGGTTTCATAGTTTATCGATAGCCTCTTATTATATTAATATTAAAAAGAAATCCACCAAGGGTGTAGAGGAGGTTTAGTAACTCATTTTTCATGTCTCTCCCTCCGGTAAGAAAGTCGGATAACTTTTGAGGTTTCCGGTCGACAAAACGTAACGTTTATGCATACAGAGAATTAAGTAAAACATTAAAGTTACAACCCATAAATATAAATATGTCAAATACTCCCAGATGCTGGCTATAAAAGATTTTATTTAAAATAGGTCAATGGGCCATCACGGGCTGGGTTAGTTGGCAAGAGTCCCCATTTAACATAAAACCACGTTATTGGCTTTCGAGGCTTCCCAGCAGTTTCCGACAGTGAGGTACACGAATGAGGAGGCAATAAAGGTTATTGATGGATCCTTAAAGTGTTAGCAATTAACGTCGCCGATATCACTCTGTCAGACAGTAAATAACGGAACCGCTGTTTCAATGACGTTTATTAATTATTACTACTTTAGACGTGGCAAATAAGCTTACGCTTCCCCGGATGTTAAACGGCTATATAAAACTGCTTAAAATTTTAATAAAATTATACTGTAGTCCAACTGTCACTCTCATACTCTTAAATTCACACATTTTTTGATGATATATGCATCTGTTCACTGTTCCTTATTCTTTTTTTAAAATATTGCAATAGCACGACGTCGTACTTGCAGAAGGGGGTTTGTGCATTCTTTCTTGCTAGTAAAGCACTAGCCACCTATTTTCCTTCTTTCTTCGAAAAGCGTATAAGCTACATTAAACACTTATCGGGCGAGACGTAATGCTAGAAACATTAATACAGTAAAAGTTTAATTACTTGTAACAATAAATACAGAACCGTTTAAAATTCACTGTTCTATATTCTCAACCCGCATCTTCTTTTGAAGGGAAATGTAATTAAATTTTTGATGAAAGCTTCTACTGTGTATTCCTAGCCGCTACATAATCCTATCTATACATATAATAAAATTGGAGTGCCTGTTTGTAATATTGTAATAACTGCTTTTTACTACATGCATATGAATATATATACGGTACATACAAAAAATTTTTTTTTTTACATTTTTGTCTGTCTGTCTGTCTGTTTGTTCTGGCTAATATCTGAAACGGCTGGACCGATTTTGACGGGACTTTCACTGGCAGATAGCAGATGTAAAAAGGAGTAACTTAGGCTTCTTTTAATTTAGAAACAGTTTTTTTAAATTATCAAATTCCACGCGGGCGTAGTCGCGGGCACAGCTAGTCTATACTAATATTATAAAGAGGAAAGATTTGTTTGTTTGTTTGTTTGTTTGTAATGAATAGGCTCCGAAACTACTGGACCGATTTCAAAAATTCTTTCACTTTTGGAAAGCTACACTATCCCCGAGTAACATAGGCTATATTAAATTGAACCCGATAGGTGGCACTGCGATCGAGTTTCAAGAATTTTACCTTTTTACCCGGGCGAAGCTTTCTGTGTGTTTCTGTGTGTCTTAAGCTAGATTCGAGAATGGTTTAGATTTACAATTGGACCCAATAGGTGGCGCTGCGATCGTGTTACGGGCAATTTAACTTTTTCACCCGAGTGAAGCTGGGCGGGACAGCTAGTAATATTATAAAGAGGAAAGATTTGTTTGTTTGTAATGAATAGGCTCCGAAACTACTGGACCGATTTCAAAAATTCTTTCACCTTTGGAAAGATACATTATCCCCGAGTAACATAGGCTATATTAAATTGGACCCGATAGGTGGCGCTGCGATCGAGTTTCAAGAATTTTACCTTTTTACCCGGGCGAAGCTTTCTGTGTGTTTCTGTGTGTCTTAAGCTAGATTCGAGAATGGTTTAGATTTACAATTGGACCCAATAGGTGGCGCTGCGATCGTGTTACGGGCAATTTAACTTTTTCACCCGAGCGAAGCTGGGCGGGACAGCTAGTAATATTATAAAGAGGAAAGATTTGTTTGTTTGTAATGAATAGGCTCCGAAACTACTGGACCGATTTCAAAAATTCTTTCACCTTTGGAAAGCTACATTATCCCCGAGTAACATAGGCTATATTAAATTGGACCCGATAGGTTGCGCTGCGATCGAGTTTCAAGAATTTTACCTTTTTACCCGGGCGAAGCTTTCTGTGTGTTTCTGTGTGTCTTAAGCTAGATTCGAGAATGGTTTAGATTTACAATTGGACCCAATAGGTGGCGCTGCGATCGTGTTACGGGCAATTTAACTTTTACACCCGAGCGAAGCTGGGCGGGACAGCTAGTTTATAATAAAGTACATATGAGAGAGGGGTAATGGGGTCACCTAACTCAAACCGTCACTTTTTCGAAACAATGTAACAGCTACTCATTCATATGGCATGGGTACCGTCTGGTACGATGGCGTGTCTGTAAATGAATCATGAGCTTTTGTATTCCACAAGCGATTTCTATTAACTCTATGGTTAATGGATTCTAGAAAACCCATTGGATGCCTTGCCTATTGTACCTTTGGTGGACTTAGCGCCAAGCGACACACATACGTTGCCTAGCAACCGGTATGACAACACTTCTATCCCTACTTATTTTAAAACCTCCCCCGCTGCGTCTGTCTCCCTGTATGTTCACCATTAAATAAAAAATACTGAACAGATTTTCGTGTGGTCTTCAGCAATAGATAACATAGAGATTCTATTTCACCAATAGAGACTAATAGAGTAGGCGTTACGTACTTGAATTTATTCTCAAACTTATGCAGGTTTCCTCTCGATGTTTTCCTTCACTGTGAAGCTCGTGTGACTAATCACTGCACTTAAGTTCAGAAAATTCATTGGTCAAGTCGGGATTCGAACTACCACAGCTAACCGAAAAAAATTATAATTAAAATAAGTGTTTGCTTAATAGGCATTTATACGAATGTTAACGATGTTTGCAAGCCGATTCCGCGCTGTATTGGCAACATTTTGGGTGATTGCAAACTGTTCCCCCATTTAAATCAAGAGTATTTACAAAAGCAACTTGAAAGCGATTTATAGCGAGTTAAGCACACATCGCATCACCGCTCCCTGTGATTTCGATTAACGTCCCGATTTAACAGAAGTATACGACACATGTTCTGGTTCCCACAAGCAAGTAGAACATTTTTGACGTTTAAAAGAATCCCGTGGGCTCGGTAAATAAATAAGTTATTTCCTTATTGAAAAACAATACATTAATTTTATGTATACCGATGATGTAAGAGTAAGCTAAAATGACTCTGAGAACGAACAAAATTTTTCTAGTTGTAAATATTAACAACTAGAAAAATTTAGTTCGTTCTCTTGGTAGTATTAAATCCAAATAAACTTGCAACTCTATTCATATATATAATATAATATATAATATAATAAATATATATATAATATGTATATAATATATTATGTTAGTTACGGCTGGTATTGTGCCTCCGTCCAATATTATGTTAGTTACGGCTGGTATTGTGCCTCCGTCCAATATTATGTTAGTTACGGCTGGTATTGTGCCTCCGTCCAATATTATGTTAGTTACGGCTGGTATTGTGCCTCCGTCCAATATTATGTTAGTTACGGCTGGTATTGTGCCTCCGTCCAATATTATGTTAGTTACGGCTGGTATTGTGCCTCCGTCCAATATTATGTTAGTTACGGCTGGTATTGTGCCTCCGTCCAATATTATGTTAGTTGCGGCTGGTATTGTGCCTCCGTCCAATATTATGGTAGTTACGGCTGGTATTGTGCCTCCGTCCAATATTATGTTAGTTACGGCTGGTATTGTGCCTCCGTCCAATATTATGTTAGTTACGGCTGGTATTGTGCCTCCGTCCAATATTATGCTAGTTACGGCTGGTATTGTGCCTCCGTCCAATATTTCTCCAATATGTCAAAAGTTTCCGTTAGTCGCGTGAGTTGTTTGAAAAGGTTAACATATGAAAAGGAGGTGTGTGATCGACAGGCAATTTGCCTTCGTCTGGCTGCGATCACGTTGTTTCGCACCGAAGGCTCGTTAGTAACTATTGTCACTAACGGATCACATTTACATTGTCATTTGGTCGAACCATCAATGTGCCTTCTTAATACCAACTAGGATATAATATATAAATATTTAGTTTTCTAATAAATATAGTAGTTATTTAAGAAATATTTATTTGCCATAACTTTGCTACAGCGGACACAAGAGGAATTCGAGACATGTATTTTAGTCAAATGGATTTGAAGCCGTGGAAAGGGAAGTGGGGAAATATTTACCCTTGGTATTGCAAGCATTCATAGGCGAGACCATCGCCTATGGAGGCTTACCATACAAATCCATAAATAAAATAAATTAAAACAGGATGTTGTGCTAATCAGTTTTCTGAACTTATATACAGTGGTTTGTCACTCATCAGAAAATACCAGCACAGCAAAGAAGCTGTATTTGACAGCGACAGGCTTACCAACTGTCACGTTGGTGCTTATTCATAGCTCCGGCGAAAAGTGGGCGCTATTACACCTCTGCCTACTCGAGGAACCTTGCGTGAAAGAGTGAATATATAATAATCGATTATTTGGTTTGTATCCCCATAATGGAAATACAAATAACAAATAAAAAATCCGAACGTTTCATAACTTCAGTATTATTTGAAAATAATTTTATTTAAATGTACATTTCAGTATCTCCCGCCTCCACTCAGTCGACCCTGCCTTACGCTCGCTCCTTTATCCACGCAGATAATTATGGCGATGCACTACTTCAGTTAATTGCTCATTCAAACATGAATATATTTTACACTTGCTGTGCCTCGTGTTTTTATTTGCACTAAATTCCTATAGTATTATTAATCTAGTAGTAAAGTTGTAGTTTAGACTAGCCCTGGGACTCTCCCCTCTCTCATTCCTCTGAACGACTTTTTGATGCTAAGTATGTGCCAGTGAGAGTCCCATTAAATCGATCCAGCTGTTTCGGAGATAAATCTGAATAAACAGGCAGATAAAAAAATTGTATACGTTACCGTAGTACCGTATATACTTTCATAATCATTTGAAATAAACACAGTTATTTTCATATTACAAACAGACATTCTAGAGCAAGTCAATGAATTTGTATATATTGGAAGCATGTTCACACGAGATGGAAAGTATGAAAAAGATATTGAAAGAAGGATAACTGCCGGAAATAAGGTGAATGGAGCCATGTCGGCGTTGATGGGCAGTAAAAGTCTGAGCAAGAATGCTCGAGTTGCTGTCCACAACGCGATATTGGTACCTACCTTATTGTATGGCAGCGAATCCTGGGTATGTCCGAGGAAGTATGAAAATAGCTTGAATGCAGTCGAGATGCGATCTCTTCGAAAAATGTGCGGCGTAACGATATTAGATCGATTCCGCAATGAAGAGATTCGCAAATCAACTGGCGTGAATGAGGGCGTGATTGTAAAGATGAAGAAAGGCATGTTACGTTGGTTTGGACACATAGAAAGGATGAGTGAAGAAAGATTGACGAAACAGATATACAAAGCAAAAGTGTGTGCAAGAAGAGGCAGAGGAAGGCCACGTTCCAACTACCTGGATCAAATAGATCGGACTCTCAAGGACGGGAACGTTAAGAGTACTCGAAACCGACGAGCATGTATGAAGAGACTGATGAATGTGGACGAAGCGAAAGAGGTATGTAAGTCTAGAGAGAACTGGCGCTCTATACTCTCTGCCTACCCCGTTAGGGACTTGGCGTGATGATATGTATGTATGTATGTAGAAACAGACACTTTTTAACTCACTTTTTATATATTACTAAAGAAACTCACTTATAACATTTGGGAGAATGAAAAAAAATCATGTTTACGAATGTATTCACTTTTCTCAGTTCTGCTTTATTGAAATCTCTATCTGCCTGAGTTAGTGTCGGTACAGTACGACTAGACTAGTTTTCAGCAGCTGCGGAATGTATTCAACTTTTAGTGACTTGTGCTTACAGCATATTGTGTGTGAAGGAATAACTTAAGTTTTAGGATTATAATAATAATAATAATATATCCTCACGCCTTCCCACAAGGGTCCCCGAAGGGGTAGGCAGAGGTGTATGGGTAATACCCACACACCCACTTTCCGCCAGAGGTATATTAGGTGCTAACGTGACAGATGGCGAGTCCATCGCCGTTTTAGGATTAAATATATATATATACATATTTTTAGGATTACTTTATTTTTTCTACACTATTGTATTAGGTTAACCTGTAAGGATAGTTGTAAGCATAATAAATAAATAAATAAAAACAATCTGCCTGTACAACTCGAACAATAAGAGTCGCATAGATAAAATCGATGCTTATGTCTACGTGGTGGTTGCATATATGCAGAGGAAATCCACGTTCCAACTACCTAGATCAAATCAATCGGACACTTAAGGAAAGGAACATCTAGAGTATTCGAAACCGGAGAGCATGTATGAAGAGACTGCTGAATGTGGGTAAAGCGAAAGAGGTATGTAAGTCTAGAGAGAACTGGCGCTCTACTCTCTCGGCCTACCCCGTGCCGTGAGGAATTCAGCGTGCTAGTTAGTGTATATGTAAGATTGTAAACACGTCAAAAAACCTACACTCTCATGTATGTAAAAAAATAGAAAGAAACTAGATTTGCCTATTATGGCATGGCATTAAATGCTCACAATATCATATTATCGCTAATATAACCAGTTACATTTTCTGGTAAACAGGTAATACTACACTCCTCGTCAACGCAAAAGGCATGAATATGTGTCAGTTTTCACAAACACTGTGTTCCATAGGTATATTTTATACGTAGTATGTATTTACTTTATGAAAATGTTTTCTTTGCGACTTTCGCGAGACAGAAATGCGATCATATTATTATTTCCAAAAGATATGTGTACTTTAGTGAATAAATCTTTCAGTTCTGAAACAAAGGTTGATTTTGGTTTATTTCGCTTATGCTATTTTATTTTGGTATCATATGTTTAATTCAAAACTAAATCAATGTTCTTAGGAGTATATATATATATGGTGTTTTCATCACGGTTATTCAATCATAACAGAAACAAATGAAGTCAGGTCAAATTATTACTCGACTACAATGGGCAACAGCGGGATAGTCCCGTTGTTGCCCAATAGGTTGTGGTTGAAAAATCTCTTAAACCATTGCAAACCTGAGTTCTACATCGGAACATCGCAGTAAATAGAATTCAATGATGCTTAAGAATGAGCTAGTTAAGTGGCTTTTAAGCATCGCCAGCCGTAGGTATATAGTCGGGCATGAATGAGCACACGAGAACACTGAAATCTGGAGATTTTTTCCACTCACTGAGCAGCGTAGGAAAATGAAATGGAACGCGCGCCGCTCAACCAAGTTGTACTGTTGTTTTCACCTTGCAGACTAAGTAAATGAGGGTTTCTATATACATCGTATGACAAGCAAAAAAGGGACTGTTGTTTAATAATAGATACACTATAGCAATATAGAAGATGCCAAGCAGAAATAACTTTAGCGACTACAAGAATCGATATGTCATCTTCATGAGAAGACCACTCGTTGAAATCTAGTTCATTGTAGCGCAAGGTATTTTTGGTTACGATCTTCTACTTAAAACACTAGCTGTCCCCTGCGGTATCTCCTGCGTAAACTTTGATTATTCATTCCTTTGGTATGTATGATGATATACCTAAATATCATTACGCCGAGTCCCTAACGGGGACTATACTGTATCCCTTAACTTATGTACCGTTTTTGCTTCAGCCACATTCGTCAGTCCCTTCATACATGCTCACCGGTTTCGATTACCTACTCTTGTCCCTGACAGAGAGCCCTGAGAGTCCGATCAATTTGATCTAGGTAGTTGGAACGGGGTCTTCCCCTGCCCACAACGCGATATTGGTACCTACCTTATTGTATGGCAGCGAATCCTGGGTATGTCCGAGGAAGTATGAAAATAGCTTGAATGCAGTCGAGATGCGATTTCTTCGAAAAATGTGCGGCGTAACGATATTAGATCGATTCCGCAATGAAGAGATTCGCAAATCAACTGGCGTGAATGAGGGCGTGATTGTAAAGATGAAGAAAGGCATGTTACGTTGGTTTGGACACATAGAAAGGATGAGTGAAGAAAGATTGACGAAACAGATATACAAAGCAAAAGTGTGTGCAAGAAGAGGCAGAGGAAGGCCACGTTCCAACTACCTGGATCAAATAGATCGGACTCTCAAGGACGGGAACGTTAAGAGTACTCGAAACCGACGAGCATGTATGAAGAGACTGATGAATGTGGACGAAGCGAAAGAGGTATGTAAGTCTAGAGAGAACTGGCGCTCTATACTCTCTGCCTACCCCGTTAGGGACTTGGCGTGATGATATGTATGTATGTATGTAGAAACAGACACTTTTTAACTCACTTTTTATATATTACTAAAGAAACTCACTTATAACATTTGGGAGAATGAAAAAAAATCATGTTTACGAATGTATTCACTTTTCTCAGTTCTGCTTTATTGAAATCTCTATCTGCCTGAGTTAGTGTCGGTACAGTACGACTAGACTAGTTTTCAGCAGCTGCGGAATGTATTCAACTTTTAGTGACTTGTGCTTACAGCATATTGTGTGTGAAGGAATAACTTAAGTTTTAGGATTATAATAATAATAATAATATATCCTCACGCCTTCCCACAAGGGTCCCCGAAGGGGTAGGCAGAGGTGTATGGGTAATACCCACACACCCACTTTCCGCCAGAGGTATATTAGGTGCTAACGTGACAGATGGCGAGTCCATCGCCGTTTTAGGATTAAATATATATATATACATATTTTTAGGATTACTTTATTTTTTCTACACTATTGTATTAGGTTAACCTGTAAGGATAGTTGTAAGCATAATAAATAAATAAATAAAAACAATCTGCCTGTACAACTCGAACAATAAGAGTCGCATAGATAAAATCGATGCTTATGTCTACGTGGTGGTTGCATATATGCAGAGGAAATCCACGTTCCAACTACCTAGATCAAATCAATCGGACACTTAAGGAAAGGAACATCTAGAGTATTCGAAACCGGAGAGCATGTATGAAGAGACTGCTGAATGTGGGTAAAGCGAAAGAGGTATGTAAGTCTAGAGAGAACTGGCGCTCTACTCTCTCGGCCTACCCCGTGCCGTGAGGAATTCAGCGTGCTAGTTAGTGTATATGTAAGATTGTAAACACGTCAAAAAACCTACACTCTCATGTATGTAAAAAAATAGAAAGAAACTAGATTTGCCTATTATGGCATGGCATTAAATGCTCACAATATCATATTATCGCTAATATAACCAGTTACATTTTCTGGTAAACAGGTAATACTACACTCCTCGTCAACGCAAAAGGCATGAATATGTGTCAGTTTTCACAAACACTGTGTTCCATAGGTATATTTTATACGTAGTATGTATTTACTTTATGAAAATGTTTTCTTTGCGACTTTCGCGAGACAGAAATGCGATCATATTATTATTTCCAAAAGATATGTGTACTTTAGTGAATAAATCTTTCAGTTCTGAAACAAAGGTTGATTTTGGTTTATTTCGCTTATGCTATTTTATTTTGGTATCATATGTTTAATTCAAAACTAAATCAATGTTCTTAGGAGTATATATATATATGGTGTTTTCATCACGGTTATTCAATCATAACAGAAACAAATGAAGTCAGGTCAAATTATTACTCGACTACAATGGGCAACAGCGGGATAGTCCCGTTGTTGCCCAATAGGTTGTGGTTGAAAAATCTCTTAAACCATTGCAAACCTGAGTTCTACATCGGAACATCGCAGTAAATAGAATTCAATGATGCTTAAGAATGAGCTAGTTAAGTGGCTTTTAAGCATCGCCAGCCGTAGGTATATAGTCGGGCATGAATGAGCACACGAGAACACTGAAATCTGGAGATTTTTTCCACTCACTGAGCAGCGTAGGAAAATGAAATGGAACGCGCGCCGCTCAACCAAGTTGTACTGTTGTTTTCACCTTGCAGACTAAGTAAATGAGGGTTTCTATATACATCGTATGACAAGCAAAAAAGGGACTGTTGTTTAATAATAGATACACTATAGCAATATAGAAGATGCCAAGCAGAAATAACTTTAGCGACTACAAGAATCGATATGTCATCTTCATGAGAAGACCACTCGTTGAAATCTAGTTCATTGTAGCGCAAGGTATTTTTGGTTACGATCTTCTACTTAAAACACTAGCTGTCCCCTGCGGTATCTCCTGCGTAAACTTTGATTATTCATTCCTTTGGTATGTATGATGATATACCTAAATATCATTACGCCGAGTCCCTAACGGGGACTATACTGTATCCCTTAACTTATGTACCGTTTTTGCTTCAGCCACATTCGTCAGTCCCTTCATACATGCTCACCGGTTTCGATTACCTACTCTTGTCCCTGACAGAGAGCCCTGAGAGTCCGATCAATTTGATCTAGGTAGTTGGAACGGGGTCTTCCCCTGCCTCTTCTTCACCTTATGTTGATATATTTATAGCCTATAACCCTGCTTATACCCGACTGATTATCTAAAGCACAAATATTTTAGTCAATTCAGACTAGTACCTAGTTTCTGAGATTAGCTCGTACAAACAAACGAACTCTACCTCTTTTATAATATTAGAATATTTGATGAAATTGAGGCAGGAAGTTCTAGCTTCGAATCAGCACACGATAAAATTACAAATTTTACTTTAAGTCATCGTCCCGCGGGAAGGCGCTGAAGGAAGAATTAGGTTAAATAAAGGTCGTTCCCTAGTTCTTATTTCAATACGTCTCATCATGTTAATGTCCTCGCTGTGTTCTTATGTTGGGTTATGACATACTTACATACATATCTCTGGTTCTCTTTAGACTTCTTTCGCTTCCTCGCCGCTTTAGAGTATTCCTGACCTTCCGATCCTTAATTGTCCGTACGACCAACGTAACGTTGGGTTGCTAGCATGCTGGATACATAAATACTCAAATTCTAAAGTAATGTAATTGTAATCCTCAAGCCTTTCCACAAAAGTCCCAGAAGAGGTGGGCAGAGGAGTGGAGCTAGTACCCACACACTTACTTTTCACCGGAGATATATTTTAGGTGCCAACGTGACAGATGGCAGATCGTTCGCTGTTACTCAAGAACGACTATAGATGCGCCCATGAATTTCTTTTCAAACGTATGCAGGTTTCCATTCGATGTTTTTCTTCACCGTAAAGCTCGTGGTGTGACTTATCTTTGTAGTTAAGCTCCGAAAAAACATCGAGATTAGAACTTGCAATCTTGGTGTTGGGGGCAACTACATAAAACACTCGGCCAACAAAAGTTAAAAATGGCTCTGAAAAATTGTGGCTTTATTTATACCGACACATTCTCCATCTTTTTGATGATCATTAATATTTGGAGATCCTGTGTCGTTAGCCTCACATGTAGTAAAATATTACTTCCACCATGTTATCTTCACCGGGTGCATTCAAATGGATGCCTCATCTTTAATTACAGTTAGCTCGTTCTCATTGCTAATTCCTATTTATTCACGTGTACCTAACGTTTGAGTCATGTCATTACACTTTTGTGTTTATTTAGGACTAAGGTACTCTCGAGACTAATATCTCGTGACTCCTGTCTAACGATCAAAATGGCTTCATAAAGCTTCCTGGATGTGGCTTTTATTTTCCCATATAAAAGTCACAAGATTAGTTTTCGTTAAGTCGATTTTTTGCATATTATGCGTCATATATGCCAGAAGATGAAATATACTTCTTGTCAGAATACAAAGTAAATGACACCATCCTGCCTTGCCACACACCAGCCTATCCCCAGGATTGCTTTCTTTCCAAAAGCTAACAGATCCCAAATTATAGGCCAACTGAGGGTAATATTTTAGGGTGAATATATGATTGTGAGTAGACTGCTGGCTGTTTGCTCCTACCGAATAAACAGTTTGATGGAGTTTGATTAATGGCACGTCATAAATGTCATGTGACAAAAGAATATAATGATCTGGCTCTGCACGCGGTTACACCGGTGGTATTAACCAAAACAAATCCTTCGGTTTCTATTTAGCTGCTCGGGTCGACTGAAATATTTATTGAAAGTGTATTTAATTTTAGAAATATCATTATTAAAATTTATTTTTAACTACTATTCACGTCAATAGACGTCATTTTATAACGGGCTTTGGTTTCGTTCTATACAAGAATGATATTTTTACCAATTAAATCATCGTCGCCTTGTTAACCTTATGTTCTGTTCAATTAGATTAACAAATGTATGTATCAAACATATGAAATTCCAAATCGTCTTTTCAAGTAGGTTTCGAGGCTTCTAATATTAACTATATATTTTATCTCCGTACCTATTAAGTCTTTCATTAATTCATGTTAAAATATCATATTGATTGATTATTTATGAACTATTTTAAATTTTACCTAACAAATAAATAATATAACGTTTGTCTTTCCATTATTATTTTATTGCTGTGACCTGTTGATTAGTGTTAGTTAGTTAGTTACAGCGTTAGTTTATAATGAATTGTATACTGTAGCTAATTAATTTTAAAAAATGTATAATAAAGGTAAGTAAATCAAGTAGCAATATCGGTTTAACGAGCCCCCAGCTACTTAGATATGGCGAGGCTTATGGAATTGTCAAGGGAAGTTCAGTTTTCTAACTTTGTTTTAATATACCCGATAGTAACAAACCATGAAGCGAGGACTGAAGCTAAATTAAATCCTTCTGGCTTAGGCTTCTCATACGTTTCATTCTATACCATATGAAGAAAAATGCATGTATGCATGCATTGCATTGCATAATGCATCTACATTGAAATGTATGTTTCGGAATACATTAAGTATTCAGCATGGTGTGACAAATGAGTACGTAAGTGTTAGATTTTTTTTTCCTTTTTTTTTATACCACATGGGTGACAAACAAACATGCGGTCCGCCTGATGGTAAGCGGTTACCGCCGCCTATGGACGCTTGCAACACCAGGGGTATCACTCGCGCGCTGCCGACCCTGCAGGAATCTTTTCACATCCTTCTTGAAGGACTCCATGCTGTACTCTCCAGGGAAAACCTCAACGGGGAGCTCATTCCACAGCCTGAGCGTTCGCGGAAGGAAACTCCTTTGGAACCGCGCAGTGCGAGACCTTTGTGGTTCCAAGGTATGGGGATGAATTCCCCGTCGATGGCGAGAGGTGCGGTGGTAGAAGGTGGAAGTGGGCATCATATCGAACAATTCTGCAGAACACTCCCCGTTATACAAGCGGTAGAACACACACAGGGAGGCAAATTCTCTCCTCAGACTTAGTGGTTCTAAGCCGCTTGTGAGCATGGGATCATCAACAATTCGGGACGAGCTTCGTCAGATAATTTAAGGATATTTAGAATATTGTGGATGATATAAATCAATTGATATACAACGGTAGATCCATTGTAACTCACATAGTACTAAATAAAATCATACATATAGATATCAACATGATAATGCTTTATTAACAATAACAACAACTAACAATATTTACAAAAAAAAGTTGTAGGTATAACTAACTACCTAAAGATAAAATATTTGACCCAATCAACAAGATTATTTAACTATGATTAATTACAACTTTTTTAAAAGACTTAAATTGCCGTAGCTTACATCTAGTCAATCTAGTCAAAAGGTACCCAGCCAAGTACACTTTGACATTGCAAAAAATTACACGTCATATTGTTTGGATTCAGTCTGCCATCTACTGTATCCTTACGTAAACCCTTTTCGATTGCAAAAGATAATCTAATCGCCGTATATATTTCGCCGTAATATTTTTAGGTGCAAATCTGATAGACAGCGAGTCCTCCGTCGTCGGTTACCGTGTATCAAGGATGACTACTTTGATTTTTATCTCAATCACATGCATGATACGATCACGATGTTACCCTACACAGTAAAGCTACCAAGTTCACAAAAAGCATTGGTAAACGCCAGGGCTTACATCTGCAATATTAATTTTGTAGGTGGGAACTAAAAAATAGTTCATCTACTTATGAACCAGTCTAAGATAATACTCAGGAGTTCAGCAGCAGGTACAGCAGTAGGTACTCCTGCGTGCTTGCCTGCGTACGAATATTATCGATAATCTTATTCCGCGGTATAAGATTACACATAATCGCACCCGAATTCCATTTAGGGGCGGTCACCAATGTTTAAACCCATTTGGCCCTCAATGATTCAATCAGCACAACAACGTTACACGGTTCGGGGATGAAACGACGGAGGATCGAAATATAATAAATTGGGCGTGTTAGGTCAGTTCAGTTAACTGATAACCGAGGCGCGATGTGTTATATAGATGTTATATATTGTGTCCTTCCATCTCCATGGAGACACTTAAAGTTATTTTATCACGTCAACTTTATTGAGCCTTTTGTGTTTTCTCATAAAATCGGAGATGTAATGTTTTAGGACATGCGCATTGGAATGGCAGATTTTTTTATTCTGGCAGAGTATTGGAAATAAAGACGACTTTCAAATTGACACATAATTTTCAGATAGACAGATTAAATGGTCCCCGAAGGGGTAGGCAGAGGTGTATATGTAATACCCACACACCCACTTTCCGCCAGAGGTATATTAGGTGCCAACGTGACAGATGGCGAGTTCATCGCCGTTGCTCAAGCACGACTATATATACATACATACATACATACATATCATCACGCCAAGTCCCTAACGGGGTAGGCAGAGAGTATAGAGCGCCAGTTCTCTCTAGACTTACATACCTCTTTCGCTTCGTCCACATGATCAGTCTCTTCATACATGCTCGTCGGTTTCGAGTACTCTTAACGTTCCCGTCCTTGAGAGTCCGATCTATTTGATCCAGGTAGTTGGAACGTGGCCTTCCTCTGCCTCTTCTTGCACACACTTTTGCTTTGTATATCTGTTTCGTCAATCTTTCTTCACTCATCCTTTCTATGTGTCCAAACCAACGTAACATGCCTTTCTTCATCTTTACAATCACGCCCTCATTCACGCCAGTTGATTTGCGAATCTCTTAATTGCGGATTCGATCTAATAACGTTAAGCCGCACATTTTCCGAAGACATCGCATCTCGACTGCATTCAAGCTATTTTCATACTATACACGACTATACGACTATACATACGCCTCGTGGTGTGACTAATCACTGTACTTAAGTTCAGAAAAACTCATTGGTACAGTAGGCAACTGCTCGAACCACTCGGCCACCACGGCTTACTAAATATGATGCTGGTCGTGTTCGTGATTGCAGATTGCATTTTGGTTTGAGTGAGCATGTGCGTTCAAAATGCACCAGTAACTCAGGCAAGCCATAATAACTATTAGAATTTTGGGACTTCAGTCAAATAAATCTAGTTCCAAACTAAGCAAACCTTGTACTACATGAATGAGCGAGCGATACATGCTTTTAAATATAGATAAATACTTAAATACACAGGACTCCTAAAGCTGAGGCTCCTCACATAAATATTCACCCCAGCAGGAATCGATATCACGTCTTTCAATTCCTAACCGGAAACTCTAACCAAACAACCGCCCCGATCTGTCCTGTTGACTACTGCATAGCGGAACTTTAGTGCTAGAGAACGTATTATGTTGTTGACTACATTCAGAAGACTGGAATAACCTTCTGAATGTTAACAGTTCCTAACCGGTTTTTCTCGGCAAGTTCTTCTGAACCGGGAGTGGATTGTATTCTGTACAAGTTGTATTTTAAAACGTAAATTCAAATTTTATCGGATTATTTAATGCTGCTTTTGTAAGCACTAAAGCACGAGCTTATCTAGCCTCTAAGACCTACATTCAAGGTATCCAATTCAGGACAGATTTTTCTAAAAGTTATACAAGTTCTATATAAAGGCTCTTTAAGATAGTCAGACTACTGAAGAAGACTGCGGGGTCAGACAATTTTTGTGTTATAGATAGCTAAGACTTAGTTGAAAGCTAACGCCAGTCTTAGGGCAAAATTCTATAAATATAATAATAAAGTTTTAATAAATAAATAATAAAGTTTTAATTATATTAATAGAAATGGGCGTAAAATGTGCTCATACAATATATTGATGCATGAAGTCAATCAAAAGAGGACGCAATAAAGTCTCCTATAATAGTGTTTGCTATTAAAACTCCCGACAAAAGCCCGCTTCTCTGAAAAGTGTAAAAAATTCACGCGTGGCTACTGAAAGGGTCACCACTAGTGCCTTTTAAAGGGTAGTAGCTGCACACATTTGTGTGTTGGCAAATATTTTGTCGCGAAATGGGTTCGTCCAACACTTTATTCTGTTTGAGTTGCTATTTTGTTAAAACAGTGAATATTATTTGAAACAACGTAAACAATCCCGATGGTTTTGTAAACAAAGTAAAAAGATTTTCAACCGTATTTTTTTTGCTCTGCTAATATAAATGTTTCATCTCTCTCTCCCTTCATCTCTCCCATACGAACTTTAAGTTGCCTTATATATATATATATATATATATATATACTTAAGATTTAAATGTACATTTATATATATATATGTATATTTAAATGTTTAAGTCTACAGAAACGTGTTTCGTTACACTTTGTAGACTATCATACCGAGATAATGTATAAGCAAATTCGATGGCCGACAGCGACTGTCGTTTATTATTGACAGATCGAAAATAAGGACTGATGAATCTAATTGTAAATAATAAAAGAAAAGTCTTCTAGAAAGTATTCCAATGCATTGAATCTATGAGTACTGAACACAAAAACATTGAATTGTCGAACCAAAAGGTTCATGAGGATAAAATATAGGAAAACATCGCAAGTAAACTCAAGGACACGTTTACACTTCAGATCGGCCATCAGACACATTAACACCTACATATGACTCCGAAATCAAGGTGTTTTTACATGTAAGCTACTTAAGTTCAGTACTTAAGTTATTTACACTGTTTTTACACTTTACACTTTACTTTTGTTACACTTTATTTAGTACACTACGGTACGGTACTACGGTAGTAACAATTTTGACTTCGTATTAAAGCCGCTGAAGATGTGAAACGTTAATTGTGCTTTGGTTGTAATTTTTTCTTATTTTCCTTATACATTTTCGACGATCATTGCTAAAATTAAGCTTACAAGAAACCAGTAAATCATAATTACTCCTTAGGTTTGTGTTACACTCCTAATTAAACCCATAACTCACGATATCCCTACTGTAATATAATCAAGTCATTCATTAGTATGGGCTTAGGGGATACCAGATCCACCCGTCCCGCTGCCAAATGCGTTACATTAGGCCACCTGAACCCTCTACATTTTGACCTACATAGGTAGCTTTACATCAGGTTATCCACAATGCATCTTACACCTGAAAAATAGATAAATTTTGCCGACATAGTGAGCTGAGATTTATAGCAAACAAACTATTTATTAGCAGATAGTAGTTGCGTTTGAAGCGTATAGTTTTCGTGAGATTTTTATCAGTTTTCGAGCGGCGTGGAAAAGAGTTTCTTAATTAACATTTACTAGTTAAGTACCTATTCAGTTGAATTATGAGCCTTCTGGCGTCAGTCCAATATGGTGTATGTGCATGCCACGCTTTCCACTTTTATTCTCTAGTAATTATATCATTCCCTTTATTGCCATCAAGTTCTATCCAAAGCAGACTTCTGCACTCGTAAAATGGACAGATTTTTATTGCCATTAAATCTTCTAATAAACGTGTGTTTTAACCGAATCTAATGAAATGAAATCTGTTTTAACTAATACTACATTATATTTTAGAAATATTCATACTTATTCGACCGCGTTCGCATCTCCTCAGAAACTCAAGGCTTCATTCAGCGCGTCCCCTATAATGTGAGTGCTCGAAATAACTGATCCGTGTTATAGTTGGGTACTTCAACCAACTCATGCATGCCCGTTTTCGATAACTCTATGCATGCCAATGAACCTGACTCACAAGTCGCTCTCAGCCTTACTCCCTTGTTAATTCGTATATGGAATGAGGTGAGCCCAAAGCTTCTGCCTATGTATACCTATCTGCGCAATATCTTATCTGAGCGCAAACTGGGTTCGAATTAGGAAGACGATATTCAATTTCTTTTTATTGCAGCTCTATCTCGTTTATCTTGATTGTGGAAACACGGGCGTTCGGCATTTTGGCAGATTATACCGTAAATTATAAATTAAAAGGCGCCGGCAAGTCGGAGTCACTCCTCAAATTAAATTGAATGCTGTAACTTGAGTGTCTGCTGACAAATGAAGATAAGGCCCGACAGGGATTTGCATCAATTCTAGATCCAGCAATTCACTGAACCGGTCGTCCAAGGGCATATTGATTGCTTAAATTCATTTTGACGTAAATCAAGACGTTTTAAAATTGTATTTGTTGTTATCGTCGGATGTTTCTATGAATTTATTACTAGAGAAATGATTTATATTAATTCATAATTTAACGTAATTGGATCTGGGTAATAATAGAATGTGATATTCATTTGCAAAGTAAACAATGAGTGTATCGCGTGACGATACCATAAGAATGCTATAACGGGTGTCCACTGGAGCCCTCGTACCATGGAAGTAAATCAAAAGGAAATTCTTTGTACGGTTGTCAGAGCTTTTGTTTAGGGATTCGGAAATATTGTTCATATATAGGTGGGATTTATATAATATAAGTAACGTTGATTGAAAAGTCTAATGTCTTTCCTCTAGTGCTGCTGACTTTGTCGGTACTATTTAAGTTATGTTATCTAGCTATAAGTTCTGCAAAAAATAGCACTAAAAGTTTTCAAGTATTTGATGTAAAATGTATTATATACATATACATTTTATCCTATTTTGGATCAATCCCATAGAAACTGCTCTAGTCGTAAACTGACCAAACTTATTACCCTAAGCAAAAGAGCCGTAGTGGCTGGGTTTCGAGCAGTCGCCTACAATACCAAGATTGCAAGGTCGAATCCCGACTGTACCAATGAGTTTTTCAGAACTTAAGTACACTCAGTCACACCACGAACTTCACGGAAAAGAAAAACATCGAGAGGAAAACTTCAAACGTTTGAGAAGAAATTCAAAGGCGTATGTACGTGCTAGTCGTGCTTGTGTAATGGCGATGGACTCGTCAACTGTCTCGTTGGCACCACGCAAAATATATCTCTGGCGGAAAGTGGGTGTGTGCGTACCAATGGGAAGGCGAGAAGCTATTCAAATTCAAATTCATTTATTTGCATCCAAAATTTACAATAAATAAAGTGTAACACAGTATAACCCAGGTAAATAACTTGAACAGAATAAATTGAACACCTTTGGGAAGCATTGAGTATTACTTACATTTCTATTATTTACTTTAATATCTACAGCTGTTACTTAAAAATTATTTGATGTTTTATTTTTTTACCTACAGTATTCAAAAGCATGATCCCAATGTGTATGATCAAAATTTACGCAGCTGAAATCGCGGGACTCGTCTAGTATTTACATAGGATATCTTGGTCTGCGGTACAAATACTCGTGTTCATCGTATATACCTTAAAATAGGTAGTAGTCTTTGAAGTTACCTCATTACGTCGTAAGATATACAAAGCAATACGATTATATCCTCGCATCGCTTTGACAGCGATCCGATAAAAAGTGTGCGTACGTCACATTGAAGGGTGTATTTATCTTCCACTTTGAAGGATAGCTTTGTATAATTTGGTTTGAACAGATCCAGACGATATGCTACGATACTCTTCAAGAATATTCATGCCATATTTGGATTTAGCCATAGGGGATCTTGTTAAACAATAAATACCTACTGTATAATACCTATAAGGGATGGTGTATGTATTTGTGAATGTTATTTATACATATTGAATAACCTAATTATTTCAAAAATATATGCGACAGAAGTATGCCATATTCTTTTTTCAAATAGCATAACTATTCTTAATTCCAAAGAACGTGCATTATCTGTTGTGTTCTTAATCTAACTGACGTTACAGAATGGGTTTTAATTAAATTTACGTTGCATTGTTACCCTTGCACAGCATTAATGTTGTATTTTTTGCTTTGTTCATGATTTTCATTAGCAGGGTCGCTTCCCATTATTCTTATGAGCTACCTCGACGTTAGGTCGCGTGATGAAGATCAATGGACTTGTACAGTCATCTGTTCATTCACAATGATAAAAAGTACGTAGTAATTAACGAGACTTGATAGTATTCAATTTTGATTTTAAGAATGGAACATCAAAAGCTGAGAATTTGAAGCTTAGGTCTGAAACTATGCTGCCTAGTGTTCCATACACAATAAATGCCAAGGAGAAAGGCAAAAAGTAAAAAAGTTTTACTTACATACAAAGAGTTAATAGAGGTCCGTACATAAAATTGGAATGGAACTTCCTATCTGCGAAGGTTAGCATATAAGGCCCTTTCTAATATTTCTTTTAGATGTAAATAAAAAATTTGGTCCTCGCGGTCCAAACGGAAGGCTTTTGACGTGATAGGTTATCGGGTCCATTGTGTGGTGCGACCCCCACTTTGAATATAGCGGTTGAAGGCGTGAGAAATATCTTCACGTGCGGGATGGGATATATTGGGAAAAATATTTTACCCGCGAGTCATCAGTTTCTAGCGTCAAACTAAGTATTTTGGTACAAAACCTTTTTCATCTTCATGATGACATATCAAGAAACATTGACAGCGAGACATTAAAAAAAAGTCTATGACCTATAGACAATTTAAAGTGACAAAACCGTTGTCATAACAGAAGGTCACTAGGTTGAGATCAAAGACTACCATTTAATCCTTTGCAACGTTCATTTACCAGCAAAGCTCAGCTCGCATTTGAATAACGGAACAGGCTACTTGCAATAAAACTTTTTTGAAGTAAAACCCGGTTCCTAAATTATTGTTTCAAACGAAACAAATCCCAGCTACTTGTTTGCTGCCTTGTTTAACTTTTTTTAAATAAGTTTTTGTAGAGACTTAGGAATGAGGTTAAGGAACATAAAGCATTGTACATTATCAGGATTCACAGGTCTGAACTACCACTAGTTGTTCAAATTCATTAATAGCTGAACAATGAGACCACGCATAATTTAGAAATTAAATGAATTGAATCCCATTGCATTGGATGAATGGCCACGTTATTCGCAATATTATTATTATTTGTATTCCTATATAAGTACCAAAACACAATGCTTTGCAAGCAAAAAAGCGTATTTGTATTAAAGATAATCACTGTTCATCCTCCTGCTATATTTTCCAACGAGCAAATGAAGTGAGGGCCTGATCGATAAGTTGGCGAGGCATTAAATGTTTACACCTCAGCGGACATCGGTCATCGGCGGTCGATCTGACATAAAAAATAGACCTTATTTCAGCGAAGAAAAATGATTTTACACACATTGAGTGGACGTATTGACTAAGGATTTATCAATTTTTTCTTAGTGTGAGTCCACTTTCATGAAAGGAAATGAAAGTGGACATGTAGTATTTTCACGTCTTCTAATGGAATCCCAGAAGGAGCTGTAGTAGTAATAATACCTTAGGACGACTCGACACAAATGTACTTATTCTCAATCTGAATAATGCTTGTAGGTACTGTGTGAACTGAAAACGACAGGCATAAACGAATAAAGCCAAATGTATACGTAAATACATATAGTATTTATTTACGTATACATTTTACGTACACATGCCCAACACTAAAGTATTCATATTGGTGTTTATCACAAGTACACGGCCCCAGCGTGAGACGAACCCGTGAATAAGAACCCTTGAGGGATTTAGAGGGTAGAAATTTTGACTACTAAATCACCGACTCTAACCAATAGATAAGTGCCAATTTGAAAGATAGCAATTCTGTGCGAGGCTTTATCTCAGGTGCGACTGAACTGTCAATTTCGTCTCAGACGCATGGAGGATCCCACGCTAAGTTTTGTGCCCACTGCTGTTCAAAAATACCGATATGTAGGTACATACCTGGTTGTGTAGGTTTCTTCAGATCTTGGGTTCAATATAAATGGAAACGATATTCCTTTGACTTTGGTTGATCTGCCTTCTATGTATATCTACCGTAAACGGTGCCACATTACCAATGCTATAATATTTACGTACACATAGGTACATATATCATACACAGTAAATGAGTTTAAACGTGCTTTTGTTTCACAATAAACTACACCGTAAATAATCACTGAAAAATACCTTGAAACGTCCGAGATTTAGCAGGTTACGGAGTTACCAAAACCTTGGTTTCATATAAGTAAATTCACCTCAAAAATTATTACATTTCGGATTCGGAGGTTTCATTATAACAATAATGAAACCTCCGAGTACATTTTTAAATTATGTGCTAAATTATAATTTGATAGTGATTGAGGTGAAATGTGGTTACTATTTTACTTGAGATGCTACCTATAATTTTGAAACATTTTGGGTGATTGAGATCTGGCTTAAGTCTGTCAGGCGGATTTATTCCAAATTCACAATGAATCGCTTCTCAAATTAAAGATTAAAAATAAAATCTTTTAATCTTTCAATCTGAAACGATACTCGAGAGGATTGCTCGATAATTATACTGGTTAAGCTCTTGTCTATTCGATAACGACTAATTCGTCTGATGATGAACCAATCCAATACACTTAGCTAGGAATGCCCGCGACTATGCCCGCTCGCGTTTTTTTTAATCCGATAAAGATAGAATTAGTTAGACTCGGGCATATAATATTTCATTGTATATTACAAATTTTATAAATAACGCTGTTCTATACATTGTTGTTTTCCTTTTAATTTCTAATTATAGTCTGTTGATTATAATGTATATAATTAATTTAATCAAAAAAAAAAATACACAATATAAATTATAAGTCTCCAAATGGACATGCATAAGATGTACACTTCTTTTAACGATAAGTAGCGGGAGAAGCCTTGAGCATTGCAATTTTATATCGTAGTCGGATATAAAATTGCAACACAATTCAAAGATGTAAGTTGAATTGAATGCTAATAAAATGCTAGGGTAGACCACGACAAAATCTTAGACTTCAAATTATAATCGCGTTAGTCAAATTATTTCTTTACTGTGTTACTTGATATGAGCTTCCGTAAGCAATTTAAATAATGAACATGTTTTCGACTGTGTTATGTTATCGAAAATTATGTAGGAACTAAAGTAGTAGATACCTGGAATCCAACGACTGAAAGTTGATGAAAAAATCTTGTTGCAGTAATCTCTACTGAAATGCAGTTAGGTGCAATCTCGAGCAAATCAGATGCCGGCAAATCTCATTGCTCTCTAGCTTATTTGTCGACCTCTGAATGAATTTGTTGCTTTGAGACAATATCTCGTAATTTTAAGAATACCGTTTCATCAGTGGTCAAATTAACTTAGAATATTTTTCTTGAAAGTTGTTCTAAAAGCCTTTGTTCCATTGATTTGCGGTCTGAGTGCACGTTTTACAGTGACACGAGTCAGAGCTCAATTGATTTATAGGTCCTTATATTTGCTTATACTCATACTGTCTAAACACATACAGTAACATACCTGTAATAGTCAGTGTTCGTCTAGGACAACTATTTTAAAGCAACAACATTGTAGTATATTTTAACCGTTTTCCAAGAACTTTCTCCTTGACTCTTTGACTAACTCTAGATGGATTCAGGGACCCTTGTGGGAAGGTGTGAAGATATATGTATATAATGCTTTTCTAGGCGAATAAAATACTTACATCTAGGTTGTGTTTTTCTGTATCTATTTAAGAACACAGTGAAGTTAATATATTAACAGAACATATGAATTTGTTTGCACGGAACAGAATATTTCGGATTCTTTAATCGGCGTTTTGTTCGTTTGACATGCCGAGAAGTCGTCCGAAGTGGTTACCCAGATTGGTTGAACGTTTGATAGACGTTAAATTGAATTTTCAGAGTGAAGTGCATATTTAACAACAAAATTTACCTGCCTACTTAGGAAATATTTGAATAAGAATACTTAGAATTTAAGCCTATCCTACTAATATTGTAAATGCGTAAATTTATGAGCTAGTTTCTTTTTCATTCACGCAAAAACAACTGGAATAAATATTTTTACGGAGATAGATTTTTTATCAGGTGGATGTGGATGGTGGATTAGATAGATAGTGTGAACGCACAAGCTATATATTATTTCTAGTAAAAAATCTGTCAAAGAAATAAAAAAAATCTAAAGGTGGATCCGCGGGGCATAGCTTGTTGAAATTATGTCATGTAGGAACTTACGTAAAGGAAAATGTAAGCCGTATACATATATCACAATGACCTTATTTGTTAGTATAATAATTTGAGTTAAGTCATGTCACTCGTTTATTCACCACCTGGACAAATTCGTTATTAATATCATTATTACAACATTACATATTAATATCTTTACTACAATTAATAACTATATTCATTGTAGCCATGATGCAAGTCGTAATTAATATACTTAGTGTTGTTCACGTTTCCATAAATCTCCCGGAAGGATTTGGCAGAGGCGTTGCAAAACACAGATTTCGATATGTTATAGCCTTTGATATTTTCAATCGGATGGCGAGTCTGTTGCCATCTTTAGACCCGACTGCCCATTGGTCTTTGAGCTCTTTCTGAAAGGTATTCGAGTTTTTCCTGATGTTTTCATTTTCCTCTTGATGTTTTTTTAGAAAGCATGCTGGAATATTTCCAGCAATACATCTACATTAACAACGTAGGTATTTTTTTATATTTCAAGCAGTTTATTTTTATGTTACTTTTTTGCGAGTTAAATAATAGGAAACATTACAAGATCAGTGTATTTTTCCTCTGTCTGTTTATTATACGGCCAACAAAATGTTTTTTCTATTCATCAAAGAAATATAAATGTTGAATAAATATAATATATGTCTATTTGAAGTCCATGATCTCGCTTACCTAATTTCGATTTAGACCTAGAGCAGCGCTAGTTTGTATATATTTACTACTAATAATAAATTAATAAATCTCTATTTCGGAACAATCGAAGATAAAATTTACAAAACTCAGAATATCGAAAACTATTCGCTTGGGAGTCGGTTGCGAGAGCTGCGATGATCCTGCGATGATGCAATGGTCGTTGGTTGGATCCCCTTCGGAAACAATCAGATGTCATCATAATTGTTTGTGTGTATAATTAAATGTCGCTGTAATATTTATTATGTATAATGTACCTTATTTATTACTCTATTTGAGCGATTAAATTAGACAGTCAAGGATGGAAACGTCAAGAGTACTCTACTCTCTCTGCCTACCTAGCGAGGAACTGTGGCGAAATGATGGATAAGGATGTTAATGTGTGTGTAAATAAATAAATAAATAAATGTAAGCATGTACTTTATTTTGCAATAACAATATTTATAAAAACAAGTGTAAACCTATTAACAGATCTTCATCTAATCATTTGTTAAATTGTGCTTATCAGTCGATAATACCACCCGTTCCAGGCTAGCTTAGGAATGATTGGCTATACATGCTATATCAATTACGCTAAATAATAAGGTACTTCTAACGTCTAGAAATAAATTTAAATAGTCACTAATATCAGCTGAGACCTAATTAAATCGCATAAGTTCTTAAGACTCACGGCATAATGTCATTAAATTAAAAACGTCGCAAAGAATAGCTCTCAGTACAAGGCTCAATTATTGAGAGCTTAATGTGATTTTCTGAATAAAAGGTAGCTTGAAATATAATTGTACATTTTCATTTCCCAAAGGGCGATCGTCTCTAATTAAGAGGGCACAGGTGCTCAAAATATAAACTTAGCGTTATTGAATATTTTATTCATTTATTGATGATGTTGAATTTACAGGATTTCTCAGAAAATAGGACAGAAATATGTCCTCACGCCTTCCCATAAGGGTCCCCAAAGGGATAAGCAGAGGTGTATAGGTAGTACCCACACATCCACTTGCCGCTAGAGATTTATTTTAGGTGCCAACGTGACAGATGGCGAGTCCAATGCCGTTACTCAAGTACGACTATACATACGCCTTTGAATTGCTTCTCAGCCATATGTGGTTTCCTCTCGATGTTTTCCTTCACCGTAAAGCTTGTGGTGTGATTAATCAGTGTACTTCAGAAAAACTCATTGGTACAGTCGGGATTCGAACTTGCGATCTTTGTGTCGCAGGCAACTAATCGAACCACTCGGTCACCACGGCGTTTTGGCATTTATGTTATGAATACTTTCTGAAAAAAATCAATAAGCTCTGGTTTTCTGGAGTAAATACATGTATATAAATAAAAGTAAATAAATAAAAATAAAATAATAAAATTACAGTAATATTATAAAAGTACCCTATCATAATGTTGTCAATTTGTTATCTTGGGAGCTTTGTGTTTTTTGCATCGTCATGAGGATATATTCACAAAATACCCGAAAACTTCCAGAAAACGAGTTCTATTTTCTGACACATCCTGTATTTTATTCCCAGTTCTCGTATCGACGTACGTCAAATATGTATCGACGAAAATTTATGAAAAATATAACGCACTTAACGCAACAAACGCATTCTGATCATATTTACACATACGCACTTACTACATAGAATGTTTGTATCTTGTAATTACAATAAAGTAACAAGTAATTCTGAGACAGTGGTAATTTTGAAAAAATTTACACCTTTCTACAAAGGTACCCGAAGGGGTCGACATATGTGTAACAGCGGTCTCATTTCGCGGGGTAAACATGCCAACTGTTTGTATGTATATAGGTGTCAGATACCTGCGTTGGTATCTGACACCTATATACGAAAGCGAAAGGCCGTTTCTCAGGCACTTACACATATAGGTACATTTCTTCTTCTGAATCTTTTGCAGGTTTCATAATGATATTTTCCTTCATCGTAAAGTTCGTGGTTTGATAAATCATTACACTTAATTTCAGATAGCAGTCGGGGTTTACTTCCAAGTTTAGCCGCAGGTCAATGTGACCGAGATCGAATTGGTTTCCTAGCATATATTGAGGTCTTCAGGTGCTTACTAACGATGATTAACTTCATTACCTAATAATGACGTAGGACATATTCCCTTTAGGGGTTCCCAAAATCCTCGAAGTTGAATGAAAACAATCTGTATGTAATGTAGTACACATTATATACAGATTGTTTTCATTCAATGTTGAGCACATTATTATAAATATGTAAAGTTCAGTATATTCAGCTTTCAAATTTAGAAACATCTGCGCGTGACAGAGGTATAAAACAAATGAGCGTTCAAAATGAGGTGTCCCCACCGTGCGATCGCAGAAGTCTTGTGAGTAATTATACAGCGGAATGTTTTCATTACGCCGAAATGCTGGTACATTAGGGACGAGGTCAAGAACAAAGCTTAGGTAATATATGGGAATCTAAATTACTTTAATGTCCATTTATGAAAACGTACCATTTGTTGCATACAAGCATACCTATATGTATATCATCGCGCCGAGCCCTACCTAGTATCTATATATCCCCAGAGGAACGATTCTGGTATTAAACCTATTTTCGGAGATCCTTGTGGGAAGGCCCGAAGAAGATAATACAACCACATAGAACTACTAACTAGACTTGCAAATTATTGTTACCCAAATTTTGTAATTAACAATGAAAATTAAAGCTTGAGGTCTTTTTATGAACATTTTAATTTGTAGTTCTTAATGTGTAACAAAAAGAGAGATTTGTATTTCTATTTTTAGAAAAATTACAGCTTGAGGCTGTCTATCTATACAAATAGTATCAAAGACATTTTGAAATGTGTTTACTAAGGAACGTCATCTAAAATTTTCTTCCTGCGGGAACACGACTCGCTCTGATATTCAGCGTTCGTGATGGCAGATATTGCAGTAAAACTACTTGTATATAATTCAACTAACACCGAAAGGACATATATTCTGAAACCGTAAAAAATACGATAAATACTAAATTTCTTGCTCTATGAGGAAGATAAAAGCTTCAACAATAATGCGAGTTAATGGTTTCAGAAAGGCTGAGGCGCAATTTGGATACATAAAAGCAAGTGGATGTATTGTCCTGACGCCAGTGGCTTCATTCCTCGAGGGCGGTAACACGCCTTGACTGGCTTGCGAGGCTTACGAGCAGATAGCAGGGGACACGGCTCATTCACCCGCTGTACGTACGTACAAGTTGTTAGCAATTTATTATGTCAACACACGGCAAAGTACGCTGAAGTGTTTAACTTTGTCGAACAACAACAAATGTCTTTGATTTTCGTGAAAATAAATATATTCCAGACAGACAGACAAAACGAGCCTCGAAAATAGGCAAGTGAGATTTCGTCGTTATTCACGAAATGCTGTTTACATTCATTCAATACATTCTTAAAACTTTATTTAATAAAGTTTGAATATTTCTTTTTCATTAAATGTTTTCTTATAAGATTTTCTAATTAGGTTTATATGAATAGACTTTTTTCAATACGAGTTATATTGAAGCCTCGAAAGGTAGGCAGCACACATTTAATTGAGACATGCATTATGGCAGATGGCGACTCTCTGTCCCCTAAGCGTGATTTCACATACGCTTTGAATTTAATTTCAGTTGCATATAACTGACCTTATGCTTTTTGCCTTCACCACAGACCTCGTAGTCTATTGTATTGTCGAGGTTCGAAAACCTGAGCTTTAAAGAAAATACTTAAACCACTCATCCCTTCTAAAGTCGTATACCTCGTATTCAGTGTATAATCAAATAAAGGAAAACCTTATCAAATATTCATAAAGGCACGCCTTATACAGTTAATTCAGAGTTAATGGATCTATCTATAGCAAAATAATTTGTAAGTCGTTAGTGGCCTAAATAATCATTAGTCGTTTCTAATAGACGATCTCGGAATTTCCGACGGATGCCTTGGGTTGCGACTCACTTAGGCCCTTGATGGGCAAGGCATTCCGACGCAGTTGATGCCTTTATACGCCAGTTATTTGAAGACTGTTAAAAGACATCGTTAACGAGACTTGTGTATGGGACAATTAAAACTGCCTACTTCCGTGGTTACAGACATTTTCGTTTTTAGGGTTCCGGGACCCAAAGGAACCTTTTTGTTAAGCGGCTACCGTCTCTCTGAATTTTTTTAGTACGTAGATAGTTTAGTCGGCTTGTTCTCTCGAAAAACGAGTAGACAATACTATCTCGCAGCATACATGCTATGACAAGGGATTACATTTTGAGGCAAATACGTAATAAATACGATCCTAACTAAAAGTTTTAAGTTTTAAGGTTCTAGTTTGTTCGTGGTGGGTAGGGGGTGTGTAGGTAGACTATAGGGGTCTAAAGTCTATTGGTTAGTTTTACTTCGATCGGATACGTAAGTGTTAATAATTTTTTAATCTACCAATTGAAGTAAACTTTCTTACATCAAACATAAATACATTTTTTCAACATCATGTCTGATTTCAACTCTTATCTATACATATAATAAAAATGTAACGGATCGCTGTCCGTACATGGAAGATATATGAGAAAAAGTGTGATAGGGACCTTTTTCAACGCAAATAGCATCCAAAACACTGATTGTTAGAATTTTTGTCTGTTTGTCTGTGCGTTTGTGCACGCTAATCTCAGAAACGGCTTATCCGATTTAGATGTGGTTTCCACTAATGTATTGTGGTAAACTTCACTTTACATTTAGTGTTTATTTCATGTCAATCGGTTAAGAAAAATTTAAAAGTTTTGCCAATTTAAAGAATCATCTATCTATATCTATACACATAACAAAAATGTAACGGATCGCTGTCTGCACATGGAAGATATATAAGAAAAAATGTGATAGGGACCTTTTTCAACGCAAATAGCATCCAAAACACTGATTGTTAGAATTTTTGTCTGTTTATCTGTTTGTCTGTGCGTCTATGCACGCTTATCTCAGAAACGGCTTATCCGATTTAGATGTGGTTTTTCAATAATATAATGTGGTAAGCTTTTCGTAACATGTACAAAGTAAATCAAAATCAAAATGTATATCCAAAAAATGCTGCCCAAAGTCACTTTTCCACGCGGACGAAGTCGCGGGCACAGCTAGTTATAAATAAATGCTAAAATATTCACTGCATGATCAGTCAAGTTTGTATAATCGGCACCTTATTGAAAGTAATAGCATTGAATGGTATCCAAGTTTGCTCGATAGATTACAAGTGTACCTACATTGTATAGGTATATTTTGGTGATACCTCGTGTTTATGGTAGTCGCATTATGAATTCACTGTCAATTTTCCAGCGAGAGGTGCGTTGCTATGAACTACTCTTAGTACCAAGCTCAGGCCTTCTTACAGACCCGGTGTTTAAAATTATTCAACCTATATGTATATTTATCTATTGGACTCCTCACATACAAAACTATTTACTTTGTCAGGGGAGGTCCGAACAAAGTAAATATACCTCTTTGTGAGAGCCAAGTGACATAAACCTCACGTCGTAATGAGTGACATGGCGTTCCATTCACTCAAACTGTCCCCAAATTAACGAGCTAAAGTGGTATTCTTGACAAAAATCCGATTTTATAGATACGTTGAAAACTTTTGTATCAGGCATGCTATACGGGATAAAGATAAATATAATAATATATCAAAAAGATAGAACACTGCAGGATGGGAACGTCAAGGGTACTGGAAACTGGACTGATGAATGTGGATGAAGCGAGGGGATGAATGTTTCTTGCTGCTCTACTCCATAAGAAATGTCCTTGTATGATGAATGATGAACAATGATGATCATTTTTCACCATTAATCAATGAACTGGACTCATGGATGTATATTTAAAAAAAATAAATCATGTTCTAGTGTTTTTTACCGGAAGCAAAGTAGCAATATTAAATATATACAAGATGGTAACCTACGTAGGGTAGGCCGGAAATAAAACTAGAATCACTTAGTTTTAAAAAAATCTGTGATGTTGCGTAACAAGTAGGGAAACTACAAGTGTATTATATCTGAGAATGATGCAAAGAAATATAACACAAATATTTGACAACTCAGCGTAGTTGCAAATAAGATGACAGATTGTAATACTAAGCAGTCTCTTCATGCAGTAACAGGACAACGATTTAGACAAGTATTTTGTAAAATTTTTATGTTTTTGTTTGTGTCATGTTTGGTTTAAGTGATGTTAATATTTAGTATTGGATTTTTCCTTCGTAATATAATCAGATATCAATAATCATTCATTTTATATTATTTATTAAGAGTAAAAAACAGATGCGCAATATTAATTATAAGTAGATTTTTACATACATCTTTTATAGCGCAAAAGATGTATGTAAAAATCTACCTAACTATTTGACTTATTGAGAACCCAACACCAATACCCGCATAATAAGCTAGGTAGGTAAAATAATATTACTGGTATTTCCTACTAAACTAAACTACGAATACTTATAATAATTATACCTACTTCTAATTTTAAAGTTATTATTACTATTACATTATACTTTAAATGGTTCGAAAGTCCCATCTAGGGGCTATTTTACTAACTATCCTCTTCTTGAATGTCCTACCAGTTCTTCTTGAAGCACTCGATACTTCAAATACTTATGCAAAATAACACCTATCGCAGCACGTTCTTATTGCCTATTCATTCCAATACATTTTATTCAAAGGTATTTGAATATCTTTGGGGCCTCAATATTTCAGGCTCAGATACCTATCGACTTCGAAATTGTCTTTTCGTCAGAAATTCTCACCGTGACGAAACGGAGGAATTGAATGTGTGCTAAGTTATTAGGTAATTCGTAAATAATGTCGTGTGTTTATATTTGGGAGTAGCGTTTGGGCAACTTTATTGCATTTAGATTCGTTAAACGGGATGGCATGAGAAAAAAGTGTAGCCATCTGCAAATTCAGAAATGCAGGTTCCATCCCTGGCGGTCTGTATCAATGATCTACAATAATGTATTATCTAAATTTTCTGCAATTTTTTAAGGAAAGCATCATGTGTTACTCCTTTACCTTGAAGCAACGGGCTCCGGACTTGTCACCTTATTTATCTGTGAGAAAAACAGGCTGTTCTTACACCTCTCTTCCTTCGGGAAACATTATGGTAATGCATAATCGTTGAAGCGTTAAGATACATACATAAAGACAAGAATATAAACTCATATATAAGTTATTTTAAACACAAATCTCAATCCCTTTGAATCAGGCCACCTGACCAGTAGCAACGAAATTCAGTTCAGCAGAGGTGCCTTGTTTTCGATCGCGCACGGCCGTGGTCCGAGCTTTATTATGCATTACTCTCAGCATTTGTCCTGGCCTGCTATTATTTATTAAGCCTGATTTTCTTAATTTACTGTGACTATTAGGAGCTAAATTATTATAAGTCTGTGACGGAATATACTGATGGATGGCTGGTGAGCATTCACAAGAGTTTTTTGATAATCTTCAAAATGCACGTGGATTAATTACTAAATACCATTTCATTATTTAGCTAGCCATCTATTTGGTAGAGCGAAAAAATTCCGGAAAACTTATAAACGGATTTCCGTAACGTTAAGACGCAAATCTCACGATTTACTTTTGCCGTGCCAATGTTGAGTGCAAGATTAGCGCAAATGGGTAATAAGTGCACCGTAAACACGAATGAGCCAATTGAGCAGGCGATTACGAGCACTGACATGCTTTTAACAGCTAAATGGATCAAATGCCAAGGTCTGTTCATTCAGCACATTACCCTTAAAATAATTTGTATGTTCCTCAGTAAGCATTACCGGTACTCCTGCGTGCATTGTCTACTGAATTGCTTAATGCATGGACCTCGTTGAAATAAAAATATTGAAATCACGTGTGTTACTATTTAGTAAAATAACAATTATAATATCCTCACGCCTTCCCACAAGGGTCCCCGAAGGAGTAGGCAGAGGTGTATAGGTAATACCCACACACCCACTTTCCGCCAGAGGTATATTTGGTGCCAACGTGACAGATGGCGAATCGATCGCCGTTACTCAAGCACGACTACAGTGTGATATCCTTTCTACGATACTCTAAGATATAAGCATAATATATATATATATATATATATATATATATATATATATATATATATATGATGATAGATGAGATGAGAACTGTCTTAATCTTAATCTACACGCCTCAAATCAAAATAGCAAAAGTGTTTTTCTTTCTTCATCTTTTATATTTCTTTATAAATCTTTTATTCAGGGTAATTTACACTTATTGAGCGTCATATACTCGATTTAAAACGACAGTTACAGCCGTTTCCATGAAAAGAAAACCTGCCAGGAGAAGAAACGGCAAAACAAACCACCCAGTTTCCTTTTTTAACATTGTTTTCTGTTTATATAGGAATAGAAAAATATTAAATTTACATATAAATTCTCTGAAAGAGGAGCACTTCCATTCCATGCATGGCTATCATTTAAATAATCAGATTTTGTGTAATAAGCTTTTTAAATTAGTTAACATTTAATGACAGCATTAAACTCTACAGAAGGTTTTTAAATTATTTTCTGAGATACCTTATTTAAAGAGTCTACCCACCAGGTTTTCGAAGGGTTAGGCCGTACATCAACATCCACACATGAACATGGCGAGTTCATAGCAATTTCTCAAGCAAACGTGTATATGTCTATGAATTTCTTCTCAAACGTATCCTGGTTTCCGTCGATTTTTCCTATACCATAAAATTCGGATGTGATTGATCACTGTGCTTGATCAGAATAAACTCATTGGTACAGTCGGGGCTCGAACTGGCAATCTTTTCGTTTTAAGATACTATTCAATCCAGGCCAATTGTTATATTCTACTCTCTCTGCCGAACCCGTGAGGGCCTCAGCGTGATATTTGTTTATAAAAACTAGATTAACTTAATCATATACTAGATGTTCAAACAAAATGCAAATAAATATACCTTCATAATTGTACTATACTTGTTGTTTGAATTTTAATGTATTATTTGATACACTTAAAACTCTTGAATTTTAAATAAAAAAAACTTACCTTAAGTTAGTAGATTAGTAGACAATAAGCGCAGGAAAACCTATCACGAAGTTTTCTAAAAGCACGCTGAAAACTGTATATTGCGTACTCAATTATTAATATGACTATTTTCTAAAACTACAATAAAACTTTTGAATACTAGGAATATTATCGATTATATTGCTTTACACCTTAATAAATGTACTTAGTTGTATTGGTGAGATACTTTGAGTTATCGTAAGAGTTAGTGTGACATTTTGCGCGATCGCATAGTTTACATGATGCAGCGGTCGCTTGTGCGACCAGGGCGGTGGCGCGAGACGTTATGCCGCGCCGCCCGCCCAACATAACTTTTTCACCACTCTCACTACGCACGGTTGAACGGAATTTCCAACTGTCACTTGTTAAACGGTACTTTTATTCAGCTCTTGAGATGCCAAAACGTTCTAACGTTTTGGCTTCAACTATTTTAACATGCGGAAATTATTACAGATTTAATTAAAGAAGAGAATATATACATAAATTTATATCTTAATATATATAAATCACGTGTCACGTTGTTTGTCCGCGATGGACTCATAAACTACTAAACCGATTTCAATAAAATTTGCACACAGTGTGCAGTTTGATCCAACTTAAAAGATAGAACAACTTAAATCACAATTTGACCCGATAGGTGGCGCTGCGATCGTGTTTAAGGAAGTTTAACGTTTTCCCCCGGGCGAAGCTGGGCGGGAGAGCTAGTATTATATATATAAAAGCCGTGGTGGCTGAGTGGTTCGCAAGATCGCAAGTTCGAACCCCGACTGTACCAATGAGTTTTTCTGAACTAAGTACAATGATTAGTCACACCACGAGTTTTACGGTGAAGGAAAACATCGAGAGGAAACCTGCATACGTCTGAGAACCAATTCAAAGGCGTATGTATAGTCGTGCTTGAGTAACGGCGATGGACTCGTCATCTGTCACGTTGGCACCTAAAATATATCCCTGGCGGAAAGCGGGTGTGTGTGTACTATACCTATACACCTCTGCATACCCCTTTGGAGACCCTTATGGGAAGGTGGGAGGATAGCTAGGTAGATAGATAGATAGATAGATAGCATTCAGTCACACACAAAATTGGCAAGCATATGTATGTGTATGTACAGTACAAGTATATGTACAGTTGTCCCTAATGATCAGTCGGGTTGTTCAGTTGTTTGTCACCTTTGTGGTACAAAGCACACAGCGCACAGTAAACAGTACAAGTTTCAGGTTAAATTATTCCTAGCACATACTAAAACGATTACTACGTTCCATTACTGCTTAAGCTATCTAAAAGTTATTCAAATAAAGAATTGGTAGTTTAATTTCAGTTATTTAGTGCATCAAAGCAAAGTAGCTATAGTTTTAATATCGTTTTAACGAATAGATTTACGCATTTAAAATATAGTCCAATTTTTGTTTTAACTTTATGTACTTTATGTCTTAGGCACTAATTGGTCCTTCGAGCCGAATCTGACCTTATTATTCAGGTTCAGCTGTAAAAATGCTAAAGATAAATGTTATTCAAATCGCAAATTCGTCATATTTTTGACTATATAATGCTATTTCTAGTTTCAAAAATATGAAATCATACAGGCCTGCAAGGTAAGGTGAAATACCATTGCATAAACTTGTAGTAATCGTGTCATATGGCGTATCCATCCCCGTTGTTCAAGCACATTGTAAATAGGTCTTTAAAATTCTTCCCGGACATGCAGGTTTCCTTTCGACAGACTGGCGTTCTCATATTCAGACAGCTTAACGTGAGAGTGACTACGCTATTCTATATGAACATAACTTTGTGCTGTTTCTTTAAAAAAACAGACCGAGATACGGGCATTTCCCACTACAAGCTATTTATGTTGAAGGTAATAGGATTGTTGCAAACAATACTGCAGATAAATTCTTGGTTAGTTTTGCGAACAACATTTATTTCACTTAAGTTTTATACGATATTTTTAACACGTGCTTTTATTCACCAAACACTCTTAACCTTTGAATCAACACAATCAAGCCGTTGATGGTGAACTTTACTATTTCAATAAAATTTTACAAATGTATGTTATTTCTTGAAAATGTCACGAGCGTTCGTGCTGTATTTTATAATAAGTTATATGTGCCATTGGCGTGGCGTAATGGCAAAAGAGATGTTGAATTCTAGAGAGGAATGGTTTCTCCTTATCTTGTAAGGGGCTCGACGTATGTAAATGGTATTATTCCCTATACTCTCTCTGGCTACCTTATGAAGGTATTTCAACAGGAGATATAATAATTTACACATAACTCACCATCACTCAGTCCTAAATGAAATCCAATAATCTAAGGATTCGTGGGTTTATTTATATTCTCCTGTTTGAAACATCTATTCAACATGAAAGCTTATAAGCCTCTAAGAGTTAACCTGTTAAACCTTAGTAATGGAAAGTGTACGCTGATTCAATTTTGCGTGAGGGAGTAAAGTAGGTAAGTAGGCATATTAAAAATCTCTTGCTCCTTGATAAGAACGCAAAATTGTTTTATAATTTCCCATTGACTTGCGAAATTCCTTTCTAAGGTTTTTTACAACACTCTGGTTTTGCATGTACAGTCGAGGTACGAAAACTTTCGACAATTTTCAAATTTCTGAATCAAGTCGTAGACTCTACGCAGACAAATTATACTTACTCCATAGGATAACTAAGGATACTCAATACCTACACCTTTGACCTACAGTATTTATATTATTTTAGGTCTGAATTAAATACGTTTCATGTAATAGTCAGTGTCATATATTTTCTTTCAATCAATTAGAGCTCTGCAATCAACGCGATATTCCATTTCGTTTGAAATTAAATGTTGCCATGACCGATAATTGCCCTGCAAACAAATGACATTAATATTATCGACATATTCTTACCCCGACTGTACATCATCATGCAAAAAGGTAATTTAGGTAAAGGGAATTTTGTCTTAATATTCATAAGGGTAAGAGCCCTTTTTGCTTTCATAATCGGCTACCAAAAGAAACTGCAATGACTGAGCGCCAATACACTTTTAGAGAATAAGGAATGCTCATAAAACCGGTGAAGGTGGGCAGCGATATATCAGGTATTGCTTGCTTACTATTAGCTCGCGCGTTGCGGGAATCTTTTCACACGCTCCTTGCTGAACTCCATGCTGTACTGAGAAATCAGGCCGTCATATTAATCACAGCCTGAGTACTTAATTTACCTACCTATTTATGTTTTTACTTCAGAAGCGTTTGGTGTAATTTCAAAGGAAGCTCTTTGAGTTATACCTTTGGGATTTGGGCTCATTGGTTTGAAATTGTTTGGGTCCAAGGTATGGAGATGAATTCCCCGTCGATATTTTGTTACTTTAAAAAATAAAAAGGAAATTAGGTGAGACATCTAGGTATACTGGTCGGTGGAGCTTGTTTGACGACTAAATTAATTTTATAGTGTTTTTAAAATATTTTATTTGATTTATTACTTTTGGATGGACGTAAGTTTCTTCTCAGAAGATGTTTTCTGGTTTGATGGTAGATTTACGACCATATTAGTACCCACCTAGTCAGAGCCTGAGTTGAATGATTAACATTTTCTATTTCCAATGTATTGGTTATTTGCACAAGTATAATTGGTTGAGTATAATTGTACTATTTCACATTAAGGCAAGGAATCGGCACTTCTGTGACTCCAATGGGTCGCTTTGAGTATTGAAGCGAACGGTCTCGGCAAATAAACCGTAGATTCACGGATGAAACATCTAGATCAAGAGCCTCTTAATTCCTTGATTAAAAGGATCACCTTTTTGAGATGTTTTCGAGTACATGTGTTCGAGTCAGTTCAATTATGTTGAGAACAAAGGAAATGGCAGTTGTGCAGAATTAATTTCAGTATCAAGGGATAACATCACTCAGCAAATTTCTTGAAATTCGAAGAAGGTTCGTTGGCACACAAAGCTTTTTAAAGATTATCGTACTAGAAATAATTATAGAAACAAACGAGTAAATGTTTGCAGAGACGATTCCTTTCTCCTGTTTCTCGTTATAGCTGTGCTTGTATTAGATTGTTTATAATTAAAGGATTAAATGTGTCACAAAGATGGAAATAACTACTACACTAATCCGTTGATTAAATAATTGTATTAAAAACTTTTATTGTCTGTTTAATCTTACATTGTAGGTACTTAATTAGGTATTCATACTCAGAAATGTTGACAGAAATATACACCCGCCTGGTAAAATAAAATATTTATATTTAGTTGTACTTATGTTTTAATATGTATATTTAAGATATACATGTGTATAAACGACTTTATTTATGCCCAAAAGGGTAAGCAGAGGCATAACAGTACTGTTTTCTTCGGACACATAATAAGATTAACGTGACAGATGGCGAATACGTCGTTGTTTCGCAAGAACCTGTACATATATACATCTTTGAATTCATTATTTAACAAATGCAAGCTTTCTAACAACCTTTTCTTCACAGAACATCTTGTGGTGATTGATATAAGGGAATATTTGATATTTTTTGATGAAACAAATTATTTATCTATCATCCGTTGATCCGAAAGATACATGATAGTACATAAGTATGTAATTAGTATTATATTATTTTAAATATATATCGACGAATAGCAACAACAGTCAATACAATAACGCAAAAAATATATCCACTTATATAAATCCAAATGTCTCAAAAGATTCAACTCTCAAATATATTTTTAACTTATGGTAACACATCAGTGACAGCCATCCAATTATCGTGTGCGCTCTTACATATTACCTCCACTGTCTAGCGAATCTAACTTAAAGACATACAATACTTAATTGCTAACTATAGGTACCTTATTCACAAATGCTTTCTAATATCGTGGACCAACAAATTCTTCAGGAAATTATCGTTATCAGAGAAACATTCAACGATGTCGAAATGGTCCATGTTGTCTTTAATCTCAAGATACATGTGTTCCATCAGGCATGTGTTGTGTAGAACCTCGTAGAACTCTCTCGATTGTTTCTTGAAAGTGGGACTATCGTTTTGGGCCGCGAGGATGTAGAGACGTACGTTTCTGTCTTGAAGGTGATTGAAGCAATCGAATTGGGGCGAGAGGGGAATGGCCCATTCATGCGGCAGCTGTACTGCGTCGTTGACGGATGTGTGGATCAGCTCGCGAAGGTTGTATACTCCTGAAATAAGGAACGCGCCTTGGAGGTGGTTGGACCCCGGGGCGCTGTCCAGGAATTCAGCGCTTGAAAGTAACTTGGCGACCAGATGAGCGCCTGCTGAGTGACCGGCAAAGTAGACTCCTCTGTAATAAACAATTAGTTTTATTTAAGTTCATATAAGATGAAGTTTTCATTGTAATAGTAATCATATCCAACTTTAAAATTATGCAAAGCTTGGACAGTGTCCTATTTATTTATGTATTATATTTATGTATGGAATATACATACCCATGTGGATACATAAATAAATAGGACATGTGTATAGGACTAGTATACTCGTATTCATTACACGAATGACACAGGAAACTTCCGGGTGTACAGAAAACACCTTACCTACTAAAGTTTCATCATCAACCGATCAATGGAGCGTCTATGCACTCAACATAGAAACATTTATATTAAGCTATATATTCTATATTCTATTCTATATATATTTATATTAAGCTTCACTGTATTTCAATCTGTAAAATACTAATTAATGCTCAGTTATATATTCGAGGTCGGATAACGATTTGAATTATAGCTCGTGAGATAATGGTCATTTTCAGTCCATTACGTTCGCCAGGGGGCCTTAATCGTGGATTACGGGTCATTACATTATTTTACAGAAACATGGTAATTATTTTCATAGATACCTCGAGCCCATTTTCTGTGCGTATTCAAACACGTATCTGGCTGCATTTTGAATCTGGTGGATTATTTCCGCCAGAGTGACTGCAGGGCACAGATCATATCCAATGACAATGGTCTTGATCTTGGCGCAGTACAGGGGCAGGGCTGGATAGCGGGAGATCTCTCGGGAAAGCTCCTGCCAGTAGCCGCCGTGAATGTACACCAGAATCGGAGCATCTATGGAAAGTAAAAAGATTGTTGGTTCTTCTATTAAGGATTTCCAGGTAGGGTTGGTAAATAGAGTTTTCTTGACACCGTAATTGAACACATCTTTTTTTAAACAACAAGTGGCGAATAAGCTTACGGCCCACCCTCCCCTTTCTCCAAGGAGCTCATTATGATCTTACGACCGTTATAGCTTCGCAATATCGGTCATAATTAGATATACATGATCGATAATAGTTATAAAATGGGTGACAATCATTTACTGCCTATATTTGGGATAAAGGGGTTATAATGGATTATATCGGATGGATTAGATTGATGGAGATTAGAATTTTATATTATTATGATTTTACTTTTTTAATCTGACTGCGTGATGATATGTATGCTGCGTGGTGAACATACGCTGTTCGCTTTATGTATACTGTATATTATTTGTACCGAGTCCTGGCTGGTTAGTTAGCTCAAAATAAAAAAAAAGCTGCTCAATAATGCATCGACATTATTGTAACAAGTTATATTGTAAATGTTGATAACACGATAGAGTTTTAAATTATATCTCCAAAATAAATGAGGCACTTTTGTCTCCGAAATGTTTATGTAAATTCCAGTTAGTTAATGAATTCCGTTTGCTGGTTTGGGCAACCCTACTCGTAATCCCCGAGCTCTGCAGACTGAGACATAGGTACTACATATACGAGCAGCTTATGGACACAAAACAATTTAGTAATGAAATGAGCTACACATCGTCTAGCTGTGTATTATGCTTAACACTGAACCACCTACAAAATTAACCAAATATATTATTATGAAGAATGTTAATAGGACGATCCGTACGGAAGCAAGATTGTTGATCGCCTAAAAAAAATACATGCCGACTACCATTTTTAGAACCAGAAAGCACTTTGAAAGATGTAAAAAAAACGTGAAAGATTTTCAGTTACATTTGTTATTTATTTTTACAAGCATTTATTTAACTTGATTTATTAGTATGTTAGTATCAAATCTTGGAAGGAAAATTAAAACCACTTCCCGACGTTCACACGACTACGCATAAGCTTTGCAAAAAAAAACGTTTTGGTACAACAGCAGACATTTTTCGTTTCAGTTAAACAGAAATTTCAAATTAAAGATTTTTATAAAAAAGTATTATTTTTATACAATGCGATACGAATGTCTGGAAGAAATCACATACAAAATTAACTATTACACACTTTCAATTCGTGACTAGAACTTGTGTCAGAAATAAATGGATAACTATTTGTATCTTTCCATATCCGGATAGAATAAAATGTGTATTTTCGCTTAACTTTGTATCAAAATTGAAGTTAGCATGAGTCCACTTTTCCACTTACATTCGGGACCATCATTTACATTCACTCATTTCGGATAGCGCGTCCAATTTGACATGGGTAAAACACATTGCAGGGAACACGAATAGGTCTGACTGACATTTAGATTTCTTATTGTTTATTTTGACGATAAATCTTCGAATTATGTAGTGGGTGAACTGTATAGATACGTGTTTAATTTTTAATAGTAAATAAAGACTTTTACGTCCTAAACGCAAGGTCATGACGCTAATTTTAAACTTACGCGTAGCAAGAAATACATTTAGAATGTTGATAGTCTGGTTGTTGACAATTTTATTTATTGTACTTTATAATTTTTAAGCGTATTTATTACATATTTCAAAACAAAAACAACCCTTTCATTTTAACTATAATATAAGCGTAATTATAAAATATTATAATCATAAAGAAAATAAGCGTAACTATAAAATACTAGCTTATGCCCGCGGCTTCGCCCGCGTGGAGTTCGAAAAAGTAGTTTATATATTTTCCTTATTATTATATTAGAACTTTGGATTTTTCGGATTTAAAATGTAGTCTATGTCCTAATTCTATATATAAGCCATCACCATTTAAATTTAATGTAACCGTAAAAATGTTTTTTTTTAATAAAAGGTATCTTTTTAATAAAGTTACTTCCTATACCTCCAAGAATATGTGTACAACGTTTTATGATGATCGGTTTAGTAGTTTTTACGTGAAAGCGTAACAAACAAACTTACATTCAAATCTATAATATTAGTAAGGATTATAATAATGCTTATATTCTTTATGATAAAGTAATACCATTGATTTGATTTGGTAAACTTATACAATTTTGCTATTTTGGAGTTTCTCGAATTGTTTATGCATAAATAGGTAGGTAGGTAGGTACTGCGCTCTACATAACGTCATATATTCGCTTCTAATTTTAAACACAGAGACGTTGACCTGTTTATTGAAGCTATTTGAAGAGCAACAGCGAATGCAGTACTACTATGTATTTAGTTTAAATCCATTGAAATAAGCGCGGACGTGACTTTGCTCGCGTATGTATTGACATATTTTTTTGCAGGCCAGACAAAAACTGGGCAAGGGCGACTAGCCCACAGTTCCTATAATTTTATCACAAAATAAACGTAAATGGCAGGGCCACAGACAGTATATTTTTTTACAATATATAGTTATTCAAGGCTGGGTCTGTCACGAGTGCCTATTCTAAGAGTACTCAAGCATGTATTAAGAGACTGATTTAAACGGATGCAACGAAGTAAGACTGTCGAGAACTGGCGATCAACTTTCTCTGCATACCCAGTAAGAGCTTCGGCACGATGTTATGTATGTATATTATACATGGTTCGATTTTCTGTATACTGTATGATTCCGGTGTGGTAAGGTTGTACTAATTACAAATTATCTTCTACATAATCCACTGCAATATGGAGTCATATTTCATCATGTAATGGTATCTACCATCTTCTTCAGTCTTTACTTTGCAGGTGACAAGTTGGACCATTTACATCACGCCATCACAGCCGTCACGGGTATTTTAAAAAAATGTATAGTATATATTGATGATACTAAATCGAATACAGGAATTAAAAATGTATATCACAATTAAAATTGAGATTGACAGCTGGCATTTTCATCAAACGAATTGACGGAACCATTTGCTGGTACTACTTTAGGCCGATGAGATTATTAGACGCTATAGAGATTATTCGATGAGTAATGGGCATACTAATCCGGGATTTCAGAAACCAATTCATTAGTGAAATGTGCCACATTCCAATTTAATTGGGATTTAACGAGGACACATTGAATCACAGGTACCAATGTCTTGGTACGGACGAACTTTATTGTTACAGCAATATATATGCGAAAAGGAGAAAATGTTCTAACTAGAATAGTTATTTTTATATTGCTTATTTTTTTTGCTTGCTTTTATTGTGCCCTATATAATATTTCAACAACTGTCATATCCGATCAATCGCCATAGATAACCTCGAAAAAAAATTCGTTTATGGCACATCCGATTCAGTTTTTTTTTTTTGTATTATCTCTCGTAGCGTGAGTTCCGGGAACTTTTGCTACTTAACCGGTCAATGGCGAGACCTAGGCCTCCAGCCAGGCACTTTATTTTTAAGCAACATAGCTAAGGGCACCCCCTGTGGGGTACGAACCTCGGCTTAGGGCGTTGCTGGGTCGCGAGCAAGGGAGCTGGGCTGGACTGGTAATTTTATTTAAATATTATTTTGCGTTTGCGGCGGAGGTCGGGGGGGAACATTACGGCTTATTCGCGTCGAGCCTCGCCGGCAAGGACGGAACAGTGGTCGGTTGTGTGTAGTGTTGGTATGTTTTTGTCGGGCGTCCTGGAGGACCGTTATGTCGTCGTCCGGTTCGATGACGGCATCGCTTGGACGCCTTACCTTTGAGATAAGGGAAGGAGTGTATCGGGCGGCCGATACGACGAGGGGGTTGGGGTGATTTACAGCAGAATCGAAATGACGTTTGGCCAGTTTTTTCAAAAACTGTTTTATAGTTGGGACTTTGAGGTCAACGTGGAGTTGACTATTACGCATGTACCACGGGGCACCTGTGGCTCTCCGGAGAAACCGGCTTTGGAGCACTTGCAGGGGGTTAAGTGTTGACTTGCTAGTGTGTGCGAACACTACACCCGCATATGTCATGATTCGTCGAATGCACGTCGTGTAAATCCTCACCTTGGATTTTAATGACAGTTTACTTCGTGCATTCAACATGCTGTGAAGTCTACCGAGCGCGAAGGCGGCTCGCGCGCGTACCGCCTTTACGTGGTGACGGAAAGAAAGGCGTTGATCGAGGATCACACCCAGGTATTTGGCTTCCGATTCTGATGTTTTTTGTGTATATTTAAGTGGATACCAGAATGGCTTAGATTCACAATTGGACCCGATAGGTGGCGCTGTGATCGATTTATATTTGCAACCAAACGCAGCTGGGCGGGACTGCTAGTCGCGCGTAAAAGCGTGCGTACATTACAGAAGCTTTGACATGACGTGTTTTTGCCATCGTCATTCAAAAGTGCGAAAGAGATGGATGTATATGACGTCTATAAATCTGACCTTTCCCACTCTTGATTGATGATAACATAGTCATGATAAGGCCTTAAGTGGGTTGTAGTCTAAGAACATTGTAGCAATCTAAGCACGTATTAATCTACCTACCATGTAACTACTAATGCTATAAATGCAAAGTTTGTGAGGATGTTTGTAACTCAATCATGCCAGAATGGCTTAGTTGGATAAACAAATTGGATATGTTTATCCGAGAAAAAAAAATTAAGTCATATTAATCTGTTGGCCACAGCTATTGTATCGATACTATTCTATTATATTCTTCTATTCTATACTTATCACATTCTGCCTTCAACTTAGAATTTTACAATAATACCACAAGGGTCCCGAAGGGGTAGGCAGAGGTGTATAGGTAATACCCACACACCCACTTTATATTATTTATTCCCACACATATCATCAAAGATTGTATCACATGTCTAATGAATAAAAGTAATATTTGTACATGTTTAATAGAAAATTTAATAAACATTTGCGGGACACATATCACTTGTTTTAGTAGCTGTATATATATATGTATAAATTAAACAATTGCCTAAATACTTATGTACGTATGTAGACTACTTGCATCCCGCGATACTGTCCCCGATATCAATATCCGACTTCAGTTCCAAGTTCAAAATCTTTGACATTTTATTTTGAGAAACATCCATTGAATTATGAAAAGCTACCACATATCAATAAAACATAGCCATCGACTAAGATGTAGAACGGCAACGCATTCGGTGGTGGTAACCGCTTACCATCAGCCAGGCCGCATATTTGTTTGCCACCTTAGTGGTATAACAAAAAGAGGTACAAATGTAACGGATAGACTGAATGAAAAAAAAAACAAAAGGTAGTGATGACTTTTTAACTCATTTGATAATTTCCGTGTCTAGTTTTTTTATGTTCGTATCGGATCGCATTCTACGGAGTTACGGGGTTAGAGCGAGGCAAGTACAACCGCGCTCCAGATTAAGTAGGCATTAAAACTTTCCTGTATAGTGTTTCACTTCATCATCGTGGATTATATAGAGAAGAAACATTAAAATAAGAAAAAAATCAGTAAAAACTGATAAATGTTTTATTTCTTATCATAGAAACAAATGTGACAAGAACAGTTAGCTATACATTTATCAATGATAATTAATAATAATTATATCTTCACGCCTCACCACAACGGTCCCCTGAACGCTTAAGCAGAGGTAGGTAGTGCTCACACACCCAGTTTCCGTCAGATATATATTTATCAGTAAATTATGTTATAAAAATAAAAAAAAAACAAGTAACAGTTGTAACTCATCCATGATACGATTGTGTATGATGTCGCTCGAGTTTTCGGAAAACAGCCGGTTTGATTAAAATGTTCATTAAATAAAAAAATTATATATATATACACTCTCAATTGTCAACCAACTTCGATCCTCAATAGTTCATTAAAATACCGTAAATTTTCGCATCATAAAAATTAAATAGTGTTTGTATTTGGAAAGAAATTTTATCGATCTATAAAAATACTTACCATTTGGCAGATCCGTTCCAAGGATATCCAGCTTTTGACCGGGCGTCGATCCATACTCAATCTCCAGTTTATGTGGAATGTTATTAGTGGCCAACTCACTCGCTGAAATTGAAAATAAAACAGAGTTTACTCCGGCAGCAAAATTTGGTGTTGCATAAAGTATCACAGGTAATATGTGAAGAAAAAAGTATTTAATACTAATATCATATTCAATAATTGAGCACTTATTCTAAAAGGTACTTATGTACAGTTATTAGACACACCACGAGCTTTACGCCGATGGAAAACTTAGACAGGAAACCTACACGTTTACGCCGTCTTAATATATGTATCTTGCGTGAAAACAGGGTGTGATAGTACACACCTCTGCATAGTCCTTCGGGGACCCTTGAGGGAAAAATAATAATTAAATCTTATAAATAATATATAATATCCTCACGCCTTCCCACAAGGGTCCCCGAAGGGGTAGGCAGAGGTGTATAGGTAATACCCACACACCCACTTTCCGCCAGAGGTATATTAGGTGCCAACGTGACAGATGGCGAGTCCATCGCCGTTACTCCAGCACGACTATACATACGCCTTTGAATTACTTCTCAGACGTATGCAGGTTTCCTGTCGTTGTTTTCCTTCACCGTAAAGCTCGTGGTGTGACTAATCACTCTGCTTAAGTTCAGAAAAACTCGTTGGTACAGTCGGGATTCGAACTTGCGACCTTTGCGTCGCAGGCAACTGCTCAAACCACTCGGCCACCACGGCTTTTAAATAAATATAAATATATTATATATATATATAAGAAATCCTCAAGCCCAACTGAGGAGCCCTTCGTGTACACGTATCTGTATTTAGGCATCTGCAGGTTATCCCTGTGAACTATCATCATACTGTGGATGAGAATAATACCTCAAAATATGACTGAACTGATTTATCACCATGTGTATAAGTACGCAAACCATAATAATTTATAAAATTTATGTAGTAGGCATAAAGTTTAGTACCTAATGAACTAAACTAAGTTTTGCTTAGATATGTAAATGATTATTGCGCAAAATATGATATGTAAATCTTTAAATCATTATTATTAATATTAAGATTAGATAATCTTTATATATATAATTCTTCTGTGAGTGTGTATGTCACTGAACTCCTCTCAAACGACTGGACCGATTTTGATGAAATGTTTTGTGTGTGTTCAAGGGGATCTGGGAATCGTTTAGATTCACAATTGGACCCGATAGGTGGCGCCACCATCTTTTTTTTCCACCCGAGCGAAGCTGGGCGGGACAACTATATTATTATAATATTAATATTAGAGCCGTGGTGGCCGAGTGGTTCGAGCAGTTGCCTGCGACGCAAAGGTCGCAAGTTCGAATCCCGACTGTACCAATGAGTTTTTCTGAACTTAAGTACAGTGATTAGTCACACCACGAGCTTTACGGTGAAGGAAAACATCGAGAGAAAACCGGCATACGTCTGAGAAGAAATTCAAAGGCGTATGTATAGTCGTGCTGGAGTAACGGCGATGGACTCGCCATCTGTCACGTTGGCACCTAACATACCTCTGGCGGAAAGTGGGTGTGTAGGTATTACCTATACACCTCTGCCTACCCCTTCGGGGACCCTTGTGGGAAGGCGTGAGGATATATTTATATAAGATTAGATAAAATGTCATAATCACGCCGAGTGCTTCACTATTCTCTCTTCTTACCCCAGGCAGAGTGAATAGAGCGCCAGTTCTCTTTAGACTTACAAAGCTCTTTCGCTTCGTCCACATTCTCTCTTCATACTCTTGACGTTTCCATCCTTGAGTGTCCGATCGAAATACTAGTATTACAATAAATGTATGAATTACGATTTATCCTCACGCCTTCCCACAAGGTTCCCCGAAGGGATAGCGTAGGCAGAGGTGTATAGGTAATACCCAAACACCCACTTTCCGCCAGAGATATATTTTAGGTTCTAACGTGACAGATGGCGAGTCCATCGCCGGTACTCCAGCACGACCATATATACGCCTTTGAATTGCTTCTCAGACGTATGCAGGTTTCCTCTCGATGATTTCCTACACCGTAAAGCGATTTAAGATTTAGGTATATTATATATAATACGCACCTGTTGACACGTGTTGTACGTGCTGATGCATGACCTCGGCAGACGTAGCGTACCTCTCAGACCACGTGCTGGGAGAGTACTCCCTCTCCAAATCCACGGATTCCATAATCAGCGACATCTTTCTATCTTGATTTGGGCTCTGGATCACTGTACTCTAAAACAAGAAATTACCCAAAATATTGTATTATCTATATGATGTATCCACGAGGTAGGCAGTGGTTTACAAACATATTATTTTCGCCGGAGATAACATTTTGTCATTAGCATTATGTAAGCTACATGTGTCTTTACAAACTTATATACCTCACAAATTGCTGTGATATATAGATGTACTCCAGTAAAAAAAAACATCATTATAAACCGTCAAAAATCAAAATCAAAATCAAAATCTTTTTATTTCACATAGGCCCAGATGGGCACTTATAAAACGTCGAAAAAGAAGCACGGTTCGGGTTGGTCGCTTCCATGGAGAAGAACCTGTCAACCCTTTCAACGTCGGTCTTTGTACCTGCAATTCTGATTTTATACTTTAAAAAAATACCTATTAGCATTTTAATCAGGAATTACTGGCACTCTTGTTATATAATTTTACCATCTACCCAGCCCAATATTTCCAATCATTTTTGTATCCGGTTCTTATCAAGTTTTCTATATGGCTCTAACTATGAAACTGGTTTAAGATATTTTTACACGGAGAAAACCCACGCTTGGCTAGCAGTCAAATGAAGGGAATTATTTTATTGTTGGTATGTGGTAGTTAGTGGATAAAAATCCAAATTCTTATGTGTTAACAGTAAATGGATGTCGAATATCAAAAATGACTTACAGTATGAAAAGAGTATCTATAGTTAATTATTAAAGTTATTATAAAAGATATATCCCTTCCTTTGGTGTTTATGTACACAATTATCATCGTGTCAAGTCCCTCAAGGGGTAGATAAAGAGAGTAGAGCGCCAGTTCCCTTAGTTTGGTGTTTACAATATCTTAAAACTTTATATTGTAGAGATAAAGCCATTCCGATAAACTTTAAAGGGATGCTTATCTCTGAAACGTAAGCCAAAAAATTACATTTCCGCGGCGTAGCTTCACCGTTTCGCTTTAGTTGTAACTTTCTGGGATCGTTAATATACATACATAATATACAAAAAAAGCTCTTCATAGTACTTCCGTTAACATTATAATATTTGTATAAAAAAGAAAAATACCTTTTCCTTCTTCTCTGACTTCCATTTAGAAAGCCGATAAAAGATGATACTTAATAGTTTGTTGAAAAACACTTTCACTTTAAACATAGTTACTTGGAATTGTTATCAAATACACGACTTCTTGGCACCAATTGATATTTGTGAATATTTATTATCTTTATCAATGCATCGTGAACATCTGACGATAAAACGTTTCGGTACTTAAACCATAAGTGCAATAACGGCGAATTTACGAGATATTTTTTTTAAATTTAGTACACGTCAAAACGGAGTTTGTGCTTCAATGTGAATGATGTCTCTGGAAACGATATAATATAAAAAAGTAATTAACATTAGTCAGTTCATTAGATAATTGAACTCTCGATTAAGGTATCAACATGGAAGCCATATTTCAATATAAAAAAATGTTATGTTACCGTTATATGAACACAAGTGTGGCAGCGTATTGCCAGTTATACACTCCGGCTGAGTGAGCTGTTTATGCTTTGATGGAAATCATTAATGGAAATGTATGGAAATTAATGCATATATTAGGTAAGGTAGTTTTATCAACATATGAGCTCTTACATCCGAGACCTTACTCGCTAGAATTGAGGATAATATCGTATTTTGGTTGGATATAATTTGTATATATATTTTCAAACAAGATACGATTCGGCTGGTGTATCTCTCGTTTATGCTATACCTATGCTGCCGAAACGCAGGCGCCTGTTACGTGAAGATAAGGACACGTTAATTTAACAATCGTTTTTAATATTCAATAATCTTTCTAGCTTCTAAAACTGCACCTTAAGAATTAATCAGGTTGTGGTGTGATTTTTTTTTTTTTTTTGTATTTTCTCTCGTAGCGTGAGTTCCGGGAACTTTTGCTACTTACCCGGTCAATGGCGAAACCTAGGCCTCCAGCCAGGCACTTTATTTCTAAGCAACACAGCTAAGGGCACCCCATGTGGGATACGAACCTCGGCTTAGGGCGTTGCTGGATCGCGAGCAAGGGAGCTGGGCTGGACTGGTAATTTTATTTAAATATTATTTGGGGGCGGGATTTGCGCGTCAGGCTCGGCGCGGGCCGGCGTTTGCGGCGGGGGTCGGGGGGGAACATTACGGCTTATTCGCGTCGAGCCTCGCCGGCGAGGACGGAACAGTGGTCGGTTTTGTGTAGTGTTGGTATGTTTTTGTCGGGCGTCCTGGAGGACCGTTATGTCGTCATCCGGTTCGATGACGGCGTGTCTTGGACGCCTTATCTTCGAGATAAGGGAAGGAGTGTATCGGGCGGCCGATACGACGAGGGGGTTGGGGTGATTTACAGCAGAATCGAAATGACGTTTGGACAGTTTTTTCAAAAACTGTTTTATAGTGGGGACTTTGAGGTCAACGTGGAGTTGACTATTACGCATGTACCACGGGGCACCTGTGACTCTCCGGAGAAACCGGCTTTGGAGCACTTGCAGGGGGTTAAGTGTTGACTTGCTAGTGTGTGCGAACACTACACCCGCATATGTCATGATTGGTCGAATGCACGTCGTGTAAATCCTCACCTTGGATTTCAATGAGAGTTTACTTCGCGCATTCAACATGCTGTGAAGTCTACCGAGCGCGAAGGCGGCTCGCGCGCGTACCGCCTTTACGTGGTGTCGGAAAGAAAGGCGTTGATCGAGGATCACACACAGGTATTTGGCTTTTTCTTCCCATGGAATGGGTTTGCCGAAGAGGGTGATGGGGGCTACCCGTGGGCGTTCGAGGCCTTTCCAGAATAGAATGGCTGCGCTTTTGGTGGGGTTCACTTCAATTCTCCTAGGTAGTGGTGTGAGAGAACGAACATATCAAGATACCAAACCCTGTGATTAGATTATAAATGTATTGTCAACATTTTGCTGAAGTCTAGTATACACTTGTTTCGTCTACCTTTCTTATTAAAGTGAACGCTTGAAGACGACGGAAATCGGCTCTAGACAAAAATGTCTATTGCGATGAATAATCTATATATATAAAAAAAAGTCGTGTACACTATTTATAACTTTTTTACCGTGCACGTGAGACGTGACAATTTGTTTTATTTTTTTTTATACCACATGGGTGGCTAACAAGCATGCGGTCCGCCTGATGGTAAGCGGTTACCGCCGCCTATGGACGCTTGCAACACCAGGGGTATCACTCGCGCGTTGCCGACCCTGCAGGAATCTTTTCACACTCTCCAGGGAAAACCTCAACGGGGAATTCATTCATAAAAATTCATGAGAATGGCTTAGACTCACAATTAGACCCAATAGGTAGCATTGCAATCGTGTTTCATGACCGAGTGTGTAATATCGGTAAATGGGCAAATTCTAGAGCAAGAGAATGAATTTGTATATCTAGGAACAGGCATGTGCACACGACATGAAGAGTATGAAAAAGATATTGAAAGAAGGATAACTGCCGGTAATAAGGAGAATGGAGCCATGTCGGCGTTGATGGGCAGCAAAAGTCTCAGCAAGAATGCTCGAGTTGCTGTCCACAATGCGATATTGGTGCCTACTTTATTGTATGGCAGCAAATCCTGGATATTTCAGAGGAAGTATGAAAATAGTTTAAATGCAGTTGAGATGCGATCTCTGAAAAATGTGCGGAGTAACCATTTTAGATCGAATCTGCAATGAAGAGATTCGCAAAACAACTGGCTAGGATGAGGGCGTGATTGTAAAGATGAAGAAAGGCATGTTACGTTGGTTTGGGCACATAGAAAGGATGAGTGAAGAAAGATTGACGAAGCAGATATACAAAGCAAAAGTGTGTGCAAGAAGAGGCAGAGGAAGGCCACGTTCCAACTACCTGGATGAAATCGATCGGATGCTCAAGGACGGGAACGTTAAGAGTACTCGAAACCGACGAGCATCTATGAAGAGACTGATGAATGTGGACGAAGCGAAAGAGGTATGTAAGTCTAGAGAGAACTGGCGCTCTATACTCTCTGTCTACCCCGTTGGGGACTCGGCGTGATGACATGTATGTATGTATGTAAATTTTCACCCATGCGAAGCTGGGCAGGACAGCAAGTAATACATGAATATAAATAATAGGTTGAATTCTAACAGATTTTTTTTCTAGATTCGCTTATCTCAATGTTCACAGGTGTAACAAATATTTTATATACAAGCAACACCAAACTTGGTGTGAGTCACGAGAATTTAACCATAAAATGTTCTTTGTTTTAGAATTATATAAATATAATTATCAACGAAAATTCACGTACCTTCAAATTTAAATGAATGTACTGTAAAAGTAATAAGTAATTCAGTTTAACTACTACATCCCAGACGCTTTAAGAATTCGAAGACAGCCTAGTCTAACCATAGAATTTTTCCGTACAGTAAAACAACTACTATTTTTACCGTTTTGCAAAAAAGGTAAAAATGGTGTTAATTTAAATTATCCTATACACTTGAAAATTCAAGTGTACGATTAGGATTAGGATAATCTCAGCAAAAGACCTCAGACTGTGGCTGTAAATGCTGTAAAAAAAAGGCTGGATATGATTCACGGACATATTTTGCTGAGTCAGGAGTACCTCAAGGATCCCATCTTGGCCCAGTCCTATTTTCCATATTTATTAACGACATTGTCAAAGAAATTCGATATTGTAAGTTCTCACTTTTTGCAGACGATCTCAAAATTTACAAATCAGTTTATTCTACTTCGGATTGTAACCATATCCAGGAAGATCTCAATCATATCAGAGACTGGTGTCAGAAGAATGGCATGTCTTTAAATACCACTAAGTGCTATCACATAAAATATACAAAAAGAAAAAATATTTATCCTTCAACGTACAACATCGATGGCACTATTCTTAAAGAATTTCATGAAGTAAGAGACCTTGGTATCATATTAGATAGTAAACTAAGTTTCATACCACATTTCAATACAATCGTTAATAGAGCTGCTCAGATGCTTGGATTCCTGAAGCGCAACACTCGTGGATTTCAACGCACCAACACTAAAATAATACTATATAATGCGTTAGTACGAACTCAGTTGGAATATGCCAGTGTTGTCTGGAATCCGTTGTATGTGTCCCATTCTCAGAGAATTGAAAGTATTCAGCGCTCTTTTACTAAGCATTTGGCGTATACATAATCACTTATTTCGCACAGAAACACATACGACCAACGACTAAATTATTTTAAGATGAATACTCTCCATCACCGTCGCCTACTCCACGATATAGTGTTTCTGCACGGAATAGTCAGTGGTAGGGTAGACTGCAGTCATATTCTGAACAAAATCGAAATCGAGGTACCGAGGAAGATCCCACGTCATATTATCCGGAAACCATTCCATATACCCTTCTCCAAAACAAACGTAGGCAAAAATTCGCCCATACCACGCATTTGTTACGAGTATAATTCGTACTGCGGTAATTTGCGTGATGTAGATATATTCCACCATCCATTGGGTTATCTAAAAACTGTACTTAAAAAAACATCTACATTTATATTAATTAGAATTGAAACAATTTGTCATTATTCTCTATAAATGCTTAATTTAATATACTTCTTTTATAATTATCCATTATAATATTATGTAGCTATATAAGGTGAATGTTGTGTATACCTGTCATTGATACACATATCAGGACTTTATTTTATGATTATAATAATAATAATATATAATAAATAAATAAAAATAAAATCTTGTAATTAAAACGCTTGGAAGCTAAAAAAGCCGTGGTGGCCGAGTGGTTCGTGTAGTTGCCTGCGTAACAAAGATGGCAAGTTCGAATCCCGACTGTACCAATGAGTTTTCTGAACTTAGGTTCGTACAGTGATTAGTCACACCAAGAACTTTGCGGTGTTGGAAAACATCTAGAGAAAACTACATACATACATCTCTTTCCCGTAGGGGTAGGCAGAGACCACTTCTTTCCACTTGCTACGATCCTTACATACTTCTTTCGCTTTGTCCACTTTCATTATTCTCTTCATACATGCTCTTCAGTTTAGGGTACTCTTGACCTGGCCTTTTTTCAAGACGTCCCTAATTTGGTCTAGAAACGTCCGCCTAGGTCTACCCCTTCCAACACTTTCATCCACACTCGCCTTATACAATTTTTTCGTCAATCGTTCTTCATTCATTCACATGGCCAAACCAGCATACCTTTCTCAATTTTCGTCACTACATCTTCTTTCAGGAAACTAGGAAAAAAGGTTCACTAAAACACCGTTTTTGAAACATATTTGAAAGTGAAATAATATTATGTTTTCCGCCTTTGGCAGAGCAGCACCCCCTTTTCGCTGAAGACAAACATAGGTGCCAACGAGAGGGCGAGTCGGTCGCTGTCTCTAAAGTACGACTATAACAAATGTCTGATAAGAGATATAAATAATTTAAATATCTGTACAAAATTTGGTTACAAAGTTGCTTACAAAGTATGGTTACAAAGTTGGTACGTACTTTAACTAAGATTATATAAAATTTTCTTTGTCTAGTTATAAATAAAGTTAATTTTCGTGACAGTAGATTATAGTAGATTTATCCAACTCGTAGTGAGTTGGATAAATCTAGTCTGCCTCTTTTGACGACCTTTGGCGCACCAGCATCGCTATATTATCGCCTCTAGATAGTAGGTAGTTTGTTATATAATCAGTCAGTTCGGGTAACCTAGAGCTTTGTTAACCTCGGCAAATTCACACAATGTTGTAGTTATACCACAGTACACAAATTCTAACAGTACTATAAACTTATTGATCTACTAAAATGCCATACAAATATGCCTTATGGTTGTTAGTTGCTAGGTATATAATATAATATATCCTCACGCCTTCCCATAAGGGTCCCCGAAGGGGTAGGCAGAGGTGTATACCCACACACCCACTTACCGCCAGAGGTATATTAGGTGCCACCGTGACAGATGGCGAGTCCATCGCTGTTACTCAAGCACGACTATACATATGCCTTTGAATATCTTTGAATAGCTCGTGGCGTGACTAATCACTGTACTTAAGTTCAGAAAAACTCATTGGTACAGTCGGGATTCGAACTTGCGACCTTTGCGTCGCAGGCAACTGCTCGAACCACTCGGCCACCACGGCTCTAATATACTCGTATATTATAATAATATAATATAATATATCCTCACGCCTTCCACTTCCCACAAGGGTCCCCGAAGGGGTAGGCAGAAGTGTATAGGTAATACCCACACACCCACTTTCCGCCAGGGGTATATTAGGTGCCAACGTGACAGATGGCGAGTCCCTTAGCTGTGTGGCTTAGTACTTAAGTGCCTGGCTGGAGGCCTAGGTCTCGCCATTGACCGGTAAAGTAGCAAAAGTTCCCGGAACTCACGCTACGAGAGAAAATACAAACAAAAAAAAATACGCCTTTGAATTTCTTCTCAGACGTATGCAGGTTTCCTCTCGATTATTATATATTATAGTCTGACCTAATTCCAAATTAGGCAAAGCTTGTGTTATAGTAACTAGACAACGGTATATTTACTTATATAGAAAGATATATACATAAATACGTAGGACATCCAAGACTAAGGTACTGATACTCGTGTTCATCACACAAATATCTGCCTACAGCGGGATTCGAACCCGCGACCTTAAGTTTCGCAGTCAGGAGCTGTAACCACTAGACCAGCCGACCGTCAATTAAACTATCAGAACAACACGCAAAACAAAATAGAATAAATACGTACCTAAGGTTAATAATAATAATAATAACACCCATAATCAAGTAACAAAAAATACTAGATCCTGTATTCTGTAGTTACAGGTAATATGACTACTGCTTCTAATCGATGTACTGTGGTGGCTTTGACATCGGCGCAAACAGTAGGTACCAATACAAAGTTATGGTTGTTCCAAATACAACATTATTATATGGTTGCTGACTCCATTCTTTCCACAAACAAAGGGCTCTCTTTTATATCGAGCATAATATGATTACCTGGAATTTATATTTAAAAATTAATATGCTGGTTAGCAAATGTTTTGCTAAGTCGATATAACGGAGTTGAAAGTAGGTTAAATTTAATGTTAATGTGTTGCAAAGCAATATCGACATTTGCGTTAAGTGAGCTTCATTTATGAATAAAAATTAACTATACTATAGGTATATAATCAAGAGAGGTAGGGCATAACGGGTTTCCCGTTCGAATTTGGAGCTGCCCCACACCTCCACCTTATAGAAGTCCGTAGCTAAATAACACAATTTATTGTGTTGTGTTCCTACGCGGTGAATAAGGTTTCCAGTAATGAGCTCCTTGGGGAGGATTGTTATATTGTGTTGGCAGCAGAGGGATTAGTCCCATTATGCTGCCAACACAGTATAACTCTCCGAACGCACTGAGGTAACGCGCAAGTGATACTTCGGTACTGTAACCGTAATTAGGCTGCGGTAACCGTTCTCCATAGGGTGGGCCGTAAGCTTGTTTGCCGCTCTTGTTGTATAAAAAAGAAAAAATAAATTTTACGCTATCGTAGTAATTCTAGATCATCTGTGGCTATCTTTGCGGTTAGAGTATATTGAAGTAGGGAAGGAAGTATAACAAAAGTATGAAATATCACTATAACTTGATGCTTGATACTATCTGCTACTTATACCTGTGCCCCACGGCCTTACCCGTCGCTCAATAATTAAGAAATACATTTTATTTTCGCGTTCCTAAAGGATCATACTGTTTTATGAAATAGCTTAATGCACTTGCCTCAAAGATGGGAACGTAAAGACTCTCGAAAGCTCGAAACTGGCGATCATGCATGAAGAGATTTTAAATGTATGTGGATGAAGTCTTTAGAATCCATAGAATCATGATAATAGAAACGAATATGTATGTAAGAATTAGGCTATCAAATGCGAGATTTGATTAAGATCAAAATAATTTTAACAATAGTAGTTGCAGAGACCAAACTAACGGGTAATCCATAAATACCAAATGAAAAAGGTCATTCTTCAGCTTTATGACATCAGTATATACATATGTATATAATATATTATTGATGTATTTGTAAGTTAACCTAAGACGTGTTGATAAGTTGGTATAATAAATTACTATAATTATGACGGTTATTATTTCTCATTTTTGATTATGTGTATCATTGAGGTTATTATAGTAGTAGAGTTATAAAGTAGAGGATAGTTGTATATTAGAAGTAGTGTCTTTATAACTACGATGATTATTAGGCCACGAAGACTAATTATTTACTTGAAGTGCAAAGAAAATGTTAGATGGAAATCAATACTTTACGACCAAGGCATGCAACCGCTCAATCCATTTCGTTCGCTTCGAAGCCACAACCTGAACAACTGCAGAAGGTGACAAGGCATGCCTATTGGTAAGCGGCTACCATCGCCTATGGGACGCACCAGAGGTATCTCTCGGGCGTTGCCGACCCTACTGAATCTCCTATCAATCAATATGTTATTTTCTCGATAAAAATGCTTTTTAATCGTCGGCGACGTTCATCCTCCATACTTTGAACCAGTCTTCTGACTCCTTACACAATTTAAGACCGCATTGGAACGAACTTATACCATCGTAATTACACAAGAGTTTATAAATGATACTTTATGTAAATACATGCCTTTAAATGTTGTTCTTAATATGATGAGCTCACACACACTCCGCTTAAGAAGGTATTTTAAAATGTAGGTAAACAGATAACAGAGAGAAACAGAGAGATAGAGAATCAGAGACAGACACAGAACAGAGGAACATAACGAATAGAAGTATATCTCGTTTTCGTTAGTTTTTTAGTGTGAAGATACCACACATAAGATAGTCCCCTGGGGAGGACGTTACGTATATATAAAAGGTACTTTGATCAAGTTATGATTCGATTCTATAGAATTACATACTTTTTTTCTATAATGCCAAACTACTCTCTAATTATCGGAATTTTCGAAAAAAAAACGTTACATCTATATTGTATTCGTTAATTACTTTTAAATTATCGATTTCAAATATTAAAGTTACTCATATAAACTGCTTGATAAAATGTCAATAACACAGTAAAAACCGGTACAATTTATTTTAGTACCTATAGGCTGTGTGATTCAAGTTGCTTTCAAGCAGGTTTGTTGTACCGAAGAGTGTTTTTTAAAAAGTTTCACCAAGAGCTTTATTGTGGAGGAAATCTTCATACTACCGAGAATAATGTCACCATCGTATCTATCCAAAGTAGTGCCTGAGTCACAGAGACATACGACCAATGTTGTACCTATATATAAACTGACCTCATTGCATACGAAAAGTAATCATTTGTAAGTTGACTCATGTCAGAGAGAGGGAGAGAGTAGAATTATTTATCCGGAGGAAAGTGAGTGTTATTACTCCTCTGTCTATACCGTCAAGCTTTGTGGAAAGCCATACAGATATTTTAATAAATTTATTTTTAATTAGCCGTGTCCCGTAGTTTTACTCGCGTTAAATTCGATTTATTTTTTCTGTATTGAAATATATCTTATGTTTTAATCGAGCTAATCTCTGAGCCAAATACCACACGCTTCCGTTGAATACAATAGTGTTTACGCGAAGCAGGAACAAAAATCCTCACAATCGCATTTCTAATATGAGAAAGACTTATATGCCTTTTTTTATACACCAAGAGAGGCAAACAAGCATTCGGCCACCTGATGGGAAACTGTTACCGTAGCCTATTTACGCTCACGATACCGAAGTATCACTTGCGCGCTGCTACTCTGTTATACTGTGCTGGCAGCATAATAGGACTAATCGCTTGGTTGCCAAAACAATATAACAATTCTTCCCCCCTCCCCAAGGAGCTTATTACTGGAAACCTTATTCACCTCGTAGGAATAAACACAAACATTTTTGTTATTTGGCTGCGGACTTCTAAAAGGTGGAGGTCTGCCCCAGTCGGGCAGCTCCAAATTCGAACGGAATATCAGTTATGCCCTACCTCTCTTAATGAGAGCCTGCCTATATTCGGGCCCTAACTCGCGTTAGGGTCGAAGCCATAAAATATTAATAAATGCTTGGTTTAAAATGTGCGGTTCCGGAGTTGGGTAAAAAACGTGCTAAGCGAACGTATGAAACGAATAACTACACATAAAACCACTTTTATATGAGAGGAGGGTATCGGTTGACTGATGTCAAAGTGGCAAAGCTTAAAGTGAATATTCATATAGATAGACTAAATACACTGCATGACAATAGGCACGTATTTTAATACAAGGTTAAAAAATCTGCTGGACAAGTGAGGTCAATGCACACTCATTCAATGCGATAGCGGTGGGGTGTGGGCAGGTACTGGATACGATCTCACATACTTACATAATAAACATATATTCCACTGGCTACTTAATTAACTTCGTCTTACAGTGCTAGTTTCTCTCTAGTTCACTTGATAAAGCGAAATATTGCGTACAGTATTTCTGTAGGTATGTTTATCGCTACGTCCCACAAGGGACCCCGGGGAGGCAGAGGTAACAACCCTGGTCACCGGCGATATATATTATATCTAGATTCCAACGTGTCTGACGGCAAGTAAATCCGCGTTTCTCTAGCAAGTGGCTAGTGCGATTAAACGTACGCAAACTTCTCATACATAAGGAGTGAAAATATACTGTTGCTTAATTTTCAACTTGTTGGAATTCCCACTGTCGGGTAGTGGGGTTTTCTTACGTATTAATGTCATGAAAAATATTATAATATTATATTGAGTTAGCCTTAGATTAATAAATTTTAACGATCACTCATGACTCACTCATGTACTCCTACAGGTGTACAATTTCATACGCTGACGTGTATATTTTATTTTTTGTATATATTTAGCAAATTATGTGCCACTATAAATATAGTGTCCATGCACAATTCTACACGCAGGTGCCTCATCTAGACGTACCATTTCAAACATTTATTTTTAGATATTTAAGCAACAGACGTATATTTGTCATGTACGGATATACATATACAGTCCCTACAGACATAATTATATTTTTCAATCTTAGTTTTTCTTAAATCTCTATCATTTACGAAGATTTTGGAAGGCTAGAAGTCTTACATAAAATATATTAAAATCATATTTCTATAATAGCAGATTTACTGCTTGGTTATAGAATACTTTGCGAAGAACGTGTCAATAACATGCTATCACAAAGGTTAATAATGATTATAAATAAATACTAGAGTACAATAAAACACAATAGCGTTAATATGTTGCAAGTCAAATATAAATTGTGCACAATGTATCGCGGTAAACGTTATAATTATGAAGATAACGTAATATCTTTGTGCACTATAATGTATTACGCGTTTTGTAACCTATATTGCTACAATATAATTCGTACTAATCTGATTGTATATAAGATTTGTATACCTTAACACCTGCTGTTTAAATATCAAAAGAGAAGAATATCATAAAATTAAAGGTACAGATTTACGAGTGAATATATACGTCATACTTATCTCCATTTCGCATTCTTAAATAATGAATACAGTAATCAGAGTATTCTTCCGATTATACTTCTAGCGCAAATAAATAAACTTTTTTTAAGTCTACACATCAATCTATAATTTATGATCAAGGGAAAAGCATCCATTGAGATTCTTCGTGTGTACTTCTACAGATTAAAATAGTCCAGAGCTTAACAATATTGACCGGCAGTCGCTCAGCAAAGGATGCAATTATATTTTAAGTCATCTTGGGTACTATGTACTTACAAATCCATGCGTGGGAAGGCGTGAAGATAAATTGTTTTTTGTGCAAATTCCTCCATTTCTAGGCTTCCTAACTATTAAACGAATAAAGTGATCTTATTGATATTTGGCATGTCTCTCCTCACCAGCTCCGCCAAACCGTAACCAGCATGTAGAATTTTAATTACGTTTAAGCCTACTCTTATTATTGGTGCAAGTCTTGTTTACCTATAATTGTATGCTACTTTTAGTTTTAAGTTGTCAAAATGTAATAGTATTTAAGTATTATTTGTAAGCATACTTTGGTAGACCTAAATAAATAAATATGTTGAAGAGATTTGTATACTTATTGACATATCAGCCTACTTAATATAATATGGAGATACAAATTGACCTCATTGATAAATTATCTAAAGGTCACTTAAACCGCCAGAGGAGCTATCGATATGATGTTCGTAAAATTGCTAAAACTAATATTACATTCCAATGTCGCGTATTAAAGTATTTTATTTAAACATAACTGCATGTTATTTTCTTTTTAAGAAGACACAGGTTTTATTTACTGTTAGGTACATTCTTTTTATTAATAAATATATTTTTCTGACGGCATTTAGATATTTTTATTAATACAAATTTGATTGAAGTGATCTTCTTATTTCATACGTGTTGTCTCTGAGCTATTAAAAGTAGAGCGAATTATTATACTACTTAACCTTCTCTGCATCAGACGTTAATGAAAAATAATGTGTATATACCAAGGTAGACTTGAATAATGGGCAATGGCTGTTATATAGCTTGCAGTGTTAGTATGTTTGTTTACGTCAAAGCTTGCACAAGTTGAATTTGAACTACTTTGTACAAAACCTTAATGAGACAAACACACTCCTCACGAATATTAGTGATCGCATCACTCGCATCGAAATCCGTTGTTTTTGTGAGAGAAAGAGAGAGACATACAGACAGACGTGGCGGGGACATTTTTATAATACTTATGTAGTGATTAAGTAGGTATAGCCATTATGCAAAATGTGTGTTGCAAATTGTAAACCTATTCATAATTTAATTATGTAAACAGAAGACAGGTACAGTTGTCTCATCAATTTTATACATTCCTACAGGGTTACAATAAAGCAGCATTAGGTAAATTCCAGATTGTGTATGGCCACTTAATAAAGAACCGGTCATATTGAATAAATTTGGGTACATACCATATATGTATGTACCCGGTGCGTAGATGCATGCCTTTACGAATTCGACAGATTTCCGGATAAAGTTAGTTAACAGAATTATAAAACATATCACAAAATACAACTCACCGGCAAATCCAATCTTTAGAATGTGAAGTTAATCGATTGATAAAAACTAAAGGTCACAAAGTGAGCGTTGTTTGTAAACAAAACAGTGTTTGCTGCGTGTGCGCACGTATTGCGACTTACAGTACTGAATGAATATAGCAACAAACCGACGCACACCACGCCCGCGGCCCTACTGGCTGTCTTCAACTGACAACTGAGAAACTGGTCTAATTATAATAAACCTGACGCATGCGCCTGCGCCACCGCGCCGTGGACAAGAGGAGACAGCGCTATCTGTTGATAGCGCTGAGCCTATTGTAAATACAGCGAAGCACTTCGCGTTATCTTAGGAATTTCACGTTTTGGAAATACTAACTCAAATACATAATTTAAAAGAGAAAGGAGAAATGTCAGAATATTCAATATGCTCTTTTCCATCCTGAATAATCCTAAATCTCCCATTTACCTAAAACAGTACTTTAGCTTCATATCCGACTCCCACGACCTACATCTGAGATCACCTGATTCCCTCCGTCTCTGTACTCCTATCCACAGAACCTCTATTGAGCACCAGTCCTTTGGAATCACTGCAGTGTGTCTATGGAATCAACTTCCACCCAATATTAGGAAAGCTTCCTCCAAACTAATGTTTAAGCGCTTAGTCAAAGAGCATTATTTGAAGGGGTCCTAGGGCACATTCACAACCTCAACTTCATTTATGTTAGTATAGTAGCTATTATATACTATATTATATGTATATATATATTTTTTTTAAATTTATATATTTTTATATCTAATTATAATGTATAAGTATCTACATAGATCAGGTAATGTATATATATATATATATATATATATATATATATTTCTATGCACACCCGCTACAATGTTTCTCCTGTCAAGGGTGGTTGACTGGGAGAAAATGCTTTAGCATTAAGTCCACCATTGTACTGAAATTGTGCATAAACTTTAAATAAATAAATAATTTAAACTTATTATTACTGTAGACCGAACCTTCACGATATTCAGATACACGGATAGTTAGTTTCTTGGTTAAGAATGTTCTAGATTTGTACCCAAGGAAGACAGGCCTTAAAACCGGACATCTAATTAACCAGTAATGAACAACTTTATTCAAATTATACATACATACATACATATACATATCATCACGCCGAGTCCCTAACGGGGTAGGCAGAGAGTATAGAGCGCCAGTTCTCTCTAGACTTACATACCTCTTTCGCTTCGTCCACATTCATCAGTCTCTTCATACATGCTCGTCGGTTTCGAGTACTCTTAACGTTCCCGTCCTTGAGAGTCCGATCTATTTGATCCAGGTAGTTGGAACGTGGCCTTCCTCTGCCTCTTCTTGCACACACTTTTGCTTTGTATATCTGTTTCGTCAATCTTTCTTCACTCATCCTTTCTATGTGTCCAAACCAACGTAACATGCCTTTCTTCATCTTTACAATCACGCCCTCATTCACGCCAGTTGATTTGCGAATCTCTTCATTGCGGATTCGATCTAATATCGTTACGCCGCACATTTTTCGAAGAGATCATTTACTCGAATTATTCAAATTAACTAAAATTATTCCCTTTAGGGATTTTTTTTTAGTATAAACTAAAAAAAAACTTATTATTATCAATCAAAGAACCAGTATGTATATATTATTCTAGTACAATGAGAGATCTACAAAGAAAAGTTGCCCGCTCGGCCTATAAACTGGTAGCAAATAAACTATTCGGTCTTCTCATTACCTTATAACATGCTATTTCAAATCAGTGCAATAGCATTTTCTACACCCATCTTTATCAGTCGTCATCTATATTCTATATCCATATTCACTCCCTTTTCTAGCTATATTATCATTCATCCATCCATCGTTTCATTGCCTTCTTTTAGCCTTCCAAACAACGGTTAAGGTAAAACCTTATCTTTCTAACAAGCACATGCATGAGCAACTACTCTTTTTGACATATTACATAAAAAAAACACTAGCAAATATGTCAAATATGTCAAAAAGTTTTTATTATAATGTATGTATTGGTTACACAACGACCATATATCAAATCCTGGTTTACTTTAGTCTTGACTTAAACTTTATTTAGCATTAAGGAGATTATGTATCGCATCGGCTATCCTCTACTAATCTATCGCTGTGCATTCTTCGAAGCATGAAGAACATTTAATACCCGACGTGTATGCTATGTGTTCTTGTAACGCACTAATTTACATTATATAGGTACATATGCCAACTAGCCAGCCAGCTACATATGCCAGTACAGAGAGCCGTGGTGGTCGAGTAGTTCGAGGAGTTGCCTGCGACACAAAGATCGCAAGTTCGAATCCCGACTGTATAAATGAGTTTTTCTGAACTTACGTACAGTGATTAGTCACACCACGAGCTTGACGGTGAAGGAAAACATCGATAGGAAACCTGCATACGTCTGAGAAGAAATTCAAAGGCGTATGCATAGTCGTGCTTGAGTAACGGCGATGGACTCGCCATCTGTCACGTTGGCACCTAATATATGTCTGGCGGAAAGTGGGACTGTGGGTATTACCTATACACCTCAGCCTACCCCTTCGGGGACCCTTGTGGGATGGCGTGAGGATATATAATGCCATCCTCTACATACGTAGTCAATGATCTGCATGAACTATATCCAAATGGTACCTATCAATAAGTATTCATAAATCTTATAATAACTGAAGCTGATAAAAGTTTCGAGGCTTTAAGTAGAGATTTTAGCAGGCTATGCAACGAGGCAGTTTTACCGACAGTCGAGCCGATTGAAATTTTGCGACGGTTACATGTAACTAAGTGCAACATAATACTGCCGCAATAATCCGCTTAACCGGAGACTGGTTTGAGAAATCGACCTAATTAAACAGTCTGTTTAATAGACTGGATAGATATCGCACAGTAGAGTCGAACATAATCACATAACAAGTAGCTCTATCACTCTCAACCTTAAGCCGTTATGGATGGGTGATTTAGGTATGTACACAAGTGCAAATTCAAGATTAAAGATTAAAACTTCGGCTTATATCTGAACTTCAGTGAGTTATCACATCACGAGCTTTACAGTCAAGGAAAACACCGTGAGGAAGCCTGCATATGTTCCAAAAGATAATTCATAGACCTGTGTTTTGCTGAAGAGATATCGCCTCGTCATCTAACGAATGCTGTCGTTGCATGAGCACCTGATATTATACTATGTAAGTATGTAAATATATTGCGGATGGTGTGACACGTCTCCTTCTTTGGATCTGAAATAGAATACAAAGTACAAACTCTTGCGAGAAAGCGTGACCACGAGTTCGACTATACAAAAAAACACTTGAGTCCTATCATACAAACTGTATTAGGCGAATGTCATCTATAACAATAATCATAAATTACGTGTTGTATTCGAGGGAGTTAGATTGACACACAGATTTGTTCTCAAGGACTCGGCTACATACATGATGTTTTTACATAGTTAGGTTGTGCAATACATATATCATTGAAAGAATTTAAAAAAGAATTTAAAGAAGAATTTAAAAAAGAAATTAAAAAAATTTACGCGGATGATACCGCGATACAGCTAGTAGGTAATGTAATCTAAGAGAAACGCGTTAGGAATAAATGTGTTGAAATATATTAAGTATCCTCATAAAAGGAGCCATCTTCTTCGGATATCTTAATAGTAGTGTCAAATAAAGTATGTACAAAAATTGGTCGGGAAAGGGCGACCGTTTGGTGACAAAAGAATTTGAGAAATCTTGCTCGTAAGGGCCATGTATTGAAGTGCCCCACTTGGTCCTTAATATTGTGGTCTGAATTTAGCGCTAAAAGGTGAAAAGGTCGATTTTTCAAAGGAGGTCTGGAAAGGAGATTAAAGTATTGACAATCAGTGACAACAAACGTAAATGTTCGTACCTGACAAAGGTTTGGTAAATTGACTTGTCATTTATGTGTAAAAATATTGTTTGATTGTATATAAATGAAGTTATAAACGAGCGTCCTACCGACGTATCTCAATCGTATATCTTCAATCTCCACGTGACATTGGCGAAATAGCTAAGATCAAGCTCGTCACCATTAACCCAAAATTGAACCCATATAGATAAAAAGATATGGAACAGGCCATACTAACAGATCGGTAAGCGAGTCAATTAAATATTCTTTTGCTTAAAACTTTTGATATAATTACCCAAATTGTCCTTGCTGGGTTTGAGATATTCTTTGGTTAATAAGAATTAAGATAAGCATTGACTGAAGCTAGTGGCTTCAGAGACTATTTCAAGCATTCATTTTTAAGTTAACGCGATAGGTGGTAAGTTTTTCACCCTTCTTTAGTTACGACGTTATGGATAGTGATATCCACGAAGACGCGCCCCACCTATTTTTAGTCGAGGAGGTGGCGGGGTGCTAGGATAAGGAGGTCTATAATTTGTAGTGTGCGAGTGCATTCATAGGTAATCAGTGTGTACCGACAATACTCAAACATTAGTGGAAGGTCGCAGTGGGACGTGTCTTCGTGGATGGCGATATCTATACATATTGACGATGACAATGACAATTTGTGAAAAATCTGAACATAATCTTAGCTTTCGCAGTCTTACCTAGTCTTACATTCCCTTGAAATTCCAGTCCCGGGGACCTGTCAAAATATTATGGAGTCAGGTTTGGTCTCGCTATTGCCAGTTTAAGTAAAAAGTGTTCGAAAGTCATGTTACAGTGTAGTTTAACACTGACGATTTAACAAAAATTACCTATCTGATGTAAATAAAGCAGATAGTGACGAGAATGAATTTCGGTTTCCGCTAGCATATAAAATACGTTTAGGTCTTATATACAGTGGCCTTCAGAATAGCCGTTCTTTTTTGTCTTATTTTTGTCTGACTGCACGTAAAAAGTTACCATAATTAAGTAGGTATACAATCTTAGTGCCTATTAATATAACCCTAGTTTGTATGTTTGTTTTTATAAGCATCGTTATACATTAACTGATGTTAGCCGATTATTATTTACCCCAATCAGGGTTAGGTACTGGTAGGTATGGTCCAGTTGAACTTAGGGTTTACGTGGACATAAAGTCTATGTAAAACCTAACAAAAATAAATATAAAATTACGCGAATCACGTTCACGAAATCTTGAAAAACTGAATATATCGTATAAATATAATTTTTTTAAATATAAATTATGTATTGGAGCGAAAGTTTTCAACAATGATGAAGAAATACAACGGGTTGTTAGTTCATTCTAACGAATAATGTCTCCTTGTATGTGTATGTATATGTAGGCTTAGAAGATGGTTTTGGTAGGCAATAGAGATTTATTTTAGTGATAACTTTTCAGATGTGTGCCTTTATAAGTTGCTCACGCGTCTAGTTTAATTTATCCAAGGTCAATCGCACACTCAGTATCAACCGACAAAATAAGTATATTCATTGTTCCATTATAGAATAAAGCTTACAATTTTTCATTTAAAACTATTCCCAACTAGAACTAGACTATTACCAACTAGAGTTATACGGATCACCCGAAAACTAAGTGCATCTGTTCCAGCGATGGCAGTTACAACAATAGGACCTACATTTTTTTGTCTATCAACATACTGGGTGCAATTACTTGCTTTGGAACCTTTGTGCTGTTGGTTTTATGGGCTTTTAGTGAGTATTTTTCTATCCATATTCGGTGTTTTAACGATAACATTAATTACATTACATTTTTATTTGAATTGAAATTCTAGATAGCTCCAAAAAGCATTAGCAACTGATATGTACGCCCGGATGTTTGTGTTATTGTGTACACACAGGCGCGTAATTAACGTCTTATAAAAACCGTGTGGCAATATTAAATTGTATAGCTATATATAATTTCTGCCGGTAGGATCGATACCTACTGACTTCTTCCTCAATTTAATAGCATATATCTATAGGTCAAATATTTTATCCGCAAATAGTTAGTTTTAGGTACATGTTTTTAATACATATTGCTATTATTATAGGTATATAAAGTAAGACTCTTATCTGGTGAATATTATTATGTATACTACTACATACCTACCTAGCATTTTATTTATTGTTGCAAGAAATACAAATGATAATTTCTTTCGCATACGTACCTTATACCTTTCGTAATATTAATAATATAATACCTGGGACAATTCCACACAAATTGACCTAGTGCCAAATTAAGCAAAGCTTGTGTCATGGTAACTAGAAAACGATATATTTACTTATATAGATAGATATATACATAAATACATAGGACATCCAAGACTAAGGTACAAATACTCGTGTTCATCACACAAATATCTGCCCTCAGCGGGATTCGAACCCGCGACCTCAAGTTTCGCAGTCAGGAGCTCTAACCACTAGACCAGACGGTCGTCAAATATTATTACCTTACCCTGATTTTGACATTTTATATATGTTGAACTCGCAACTACAATAGTGGGATCATGGCAAGATAAATGATTGTAACACATTTTCTTTCGAGCGGTCGAGAACTATTCTCCAAACCGACATTGGCAACTACCGATTAAATATTAGGTATAAATATCTAAAGTATTTTTTCTATGATTATATAAATAAGTTCCCGCGTGATTAATTACTCAAATACATTAACTAAATGGTAAACATTAATAATCACCCTTACGTAATTGGTTTATTAAGTAGCTATAACGATTACACTATCGTATATGCAAATAAATTTAATCTTACAAACATTAGTTCACAATATTGATTACCTACTGTTTGACATATTATGCAATCTAAGTACGTTGGATCTTAAGAGACACTAATGAGCCCGAGTCTGTAATATTTATCAGTTGTGTCTACAAAATATTACCGTGACTGACTGACACACAAGTCATAGTCTCAACTCTAAAGCATATACTACTGTCTAAAGCATTAACAGATCAGCTATTTAGTACCTACATACTACATAAAATAGTAGTGGAGTTCATAATATAATATAAACAGGTGTAGCGACCCAACGCGGCTTCGCACTGGTGCAAATAAGGCAGTAGGGCAGAGGTGAATATGTAGTACACACCCACTTTCCGCCAGAGATATATTTAAGGTACCAACATGACAGATGGCGAGTCTATCGCCGTTATTCATATACACCTCTGCCATCCCCTTTGGCATGTGGGAAGGCGTGAAAGTACGTATATAAGCCTCCATAAGAGGCTATGAGTTTGGTACAGCTGTACCTAAGTGTAAATTCAAATAAAAAATCTGATATTGTCTGACGCTTTTTTTCAGATCTCATATTACAAGAACCAAACACAACACCCTTATTAAAGACTTACATTGAGCTTCTTACCAATAAAAATAAGACTCTGAAGTTTTCAATAGAGTCGCAACAATGTGATTTTGGTAAGCAAAATACTCAAATACCACTCGTACCATTTAGGTCCTATATTGTAAAGCTGAAAGGTACCTATGTTGTTATACCGGATACTTGTGGAATAGTGTATATACAGGCTGCTATTAAATACCATGATATGATCCTTTTAAATTCGGACCAAAGAAAATAAAACACTTTAGTTTTAAATCAAAGCAAATTGCTCTATATTACGCGTTAGATTGCAGTTAATAACTTTGGAATTTGACAATAACGATAACTACCGGTTTCTTTATTAAACGTATTATAATCGTTTGTAGGTCGAAGTGACTACTCTATTCCTGCTCACAATAGAATCCCGCTGTTGCCCCCCGTTGATTTAGCTATTAAGTAATCTGTGTCCCACGTGGGGGCGTGGGTGGGCCCGATGAGTTCAGCTAGATTGATTGATGCGATTACATCATTGTGAATTTGTGACCAATTCTCTTTCTAGAGAGCAGTATTTTAATTCGTTTCTTTTGGCGACTTATTATACTTGTCTTGTGGCCAAACGGTTAAATCTGTGGGTTGCGAGCTCGTGTAGATGAAATGTATGTAGCCTACAACACGCCATTTTGGTACCGAGTTTTGTTATACGGGAGCGATTTCTATGTGTGTACGTCAGATGAAGTATTGAAGAAGAACATAAGCAGTTGAGATGTGTTCCCTTGGTTAAAGGTGTAGCATATTTTTTTTATTTAATCCACATTTGGTAATCCGCTACAAGAACTGACAATGCAGACTAGCATAGAGATTCTCGTAGAAGGTCTTTAATATGCTTCTTTTGAACAGAACCTGTGCCTGATGAATAATGAGCTGAGAAATGAAATAAATTGGTCAAATTATGTCGCAATAAAAACACGTGACAGTTCCTGAAACTAAGTATAATCTATCTATCCCTGTTTAGTTAATTTATGTTATAAGGAGATATATTTAAAATAAACCTTCTGCTTGTAAGTACTTAGTAGTACTAATTTCTTTATTTCTTACCTGATATTTTCCTGGAATAACTTGGCTTAAATATATACCTACTTAAAAGATCTATTGGAATATACCAATTAATATTTTAGAATTTCGAATACGTTTTAAATGACCATCCTGAGAAACGCGTTCTTCAACTTTGGATTTATGATACGCTTTTATGAAAGCCTAAGTATGAATAGGTAATTCGCAGGTACTTGAAGTATTTAAGCGACCATCTTTTAAAACGTTGTGCATTTTAAGCACTACTGTTCTATGAAACTTAAGTTTGCAAAAGTATTTCTTTCTGTCTTCCGGAAAGGCACAGTCCACAGTAAATTTATGAAAGCTATATGCATGCATACCTATGCGTTACAACTACTAAGTATGTAGCTATCTACTCAGGTAGTGGTTAGGCAAATTCAGTACAAGTCAACTGTTATCGACGGACGGTTAATCAATTTCATTGTGATTTGGACAACGCGCCGTTATCATTAAAATGAAAATATTCTCGCAAGTGTTCAGTTGCCAGTAATGCTGACATTCGAAGGCTTATTCGCAGCGGTAACTGAAAAAATATATCAGAGGAAAAGGGGGATTTTAGAAATGATTACAAAAGGTTAGTAAGTTTTATATTGAATACTCGTAAGGTAAATAAAATAAGGAAAGTAGTTAGTAGAATTATCCTCACGCTTTCCCAGAAGGATCCCCGAAGGGGTAGGCAGAGGTGTATGGGTAGTACCCCACACCCACTTTCCGCCAGAGATATATTTTAGGTGCCAACGTGACAGATGGCGAGTCCATCGCCGTTACTCAAGCACGACTATACATACGCCTTTGAATTGCATCTCAGAGGTATGCAGTTTATTATATTTCTCTCTGGAATGCATATTAATTCATTTGTTTTAATATATGTGTCATCCAATGAAAGAGAAAATTAATTAAAAGTAAGTCAAATATAGAAGAACGTTTTACTACTTCATAAGCCAATGATGTGTTATATATAAACCGAGGACTCTACAGTCGACGTCTCAGACTGTCATTGGCTGTCGATTGGTCGGCAAGAGGCAAACATTGAAAGCCGAACAGATCCCGCTTTCTTCGGGAATTTGGAAAGGCCCCAAGTGAACTTTACTTATTCTATTCAGCTCATGGCAGACTTTACACAAAAAATACCTACTCTGCATGGCTTGAATTTTGTTGGCGAAGTAGTTGGTCACCTCACCTACCAAATGAAGATTGCAGGTCGAAGCCCCGGTGGTCTGTTCCAATGACTCTTTCTGAACGATTTCAGCTTCGAGCTTCACGGGGAAAGAAAGGTTCGTGATGAGAAAATTCACTGTCGCATTGTTTCGATTATTGAGTGTTCTGAAGAATTGTTCGACACGATGCCCACTTCTACCTTCTACCCCATTCATTCAGCAGCATTCAGGAATTCAGCCCCATTCCTTGGAACCATAAAGGTCTCGCACTGCGCGGTTCCAAAAGAGCTTCATTCCGCGAACGCTCAGGTTGTGGTATGAGCTCCCCGTTGAGGTTTTCCCTGGAGAGTACAGCATGAAGTTCTTCAAGGAGGGTGTGAAATAATTCCTGCAGGGTCGGCAACGCGCGAGTGATACCTCTGGTGTTGCAAACGTCCATAGGTGGCTGTAACCGCTTACCATCAGGCGGGCCGCATGAGTGTTAGCCACCCAAGTGGTGTTAAAAACAAATACGTAAAGATGATGATCCTTAATATGATAATTATGTTCGTAGGAGTCCATGCAGCATCGCTCATATTCTCTGCAGAGGCGTTGACAGGCATTGTCATGAAGAACTCTGCTCCGGACCACAGCCACATAATGGAGAGCATGATCAACCTGTCAGCTATGGTTATCGTCGTGTGTATCGTTATTGTTGTGGCGTTTGCCATTTTCGTTAAAATATACTGACTAGTCTATTATAAACTGTAATAAAAATAACCTTACCGTACCGTAATAGTGTCATTAATTTTATTAAAACTCAAGCTCAAACTCAAGCAGTTGCCTGTGTGTGAACTGTTTACGGGCTTTACGGTTTTTGGTAGTGATAATATCCATCAGTGACGCCACTTTAGTCTATGAGTGCGTAGGACTGTATTAACTCTTCATCACGCCTTCCCACAAGGGTCCCCGAAGGGGTAGGCAGAGGTGTATAGGTAATAACCACACACCCACTTTCCGCCAGAGGTATATTAGGTGCCAACGTGACAGATGGCGAGTCCATCGCCGTTACTCCAGCACGACTATACATACGCCTTTGAATTTCTTCTCAGACGTATGCAGGTTTCCTCTCGATGTTTTCCTTCACCGTAAAGCTCGTGGTGTGACTAATCACTGTACTTCAAGTTCAGAAAAACTCATTGGTACAGTCGGGATTCAAACTTGCGACCTTTGCGTCGCAGGCAACTGCTCGAACCACTCGGCCACCACGGCTCTACGGCTTAACTCTTCATAAAATTAATTAGTCTGCATCATTGGTATTAAACTAGATATTTTACAACTGACATTAATTTGTGTAGATACTTCTGTACTTCTGTACTGTGAAGCATCTACGAGCGTCGCTTAAGGTACCGATCGCTTCTTCACAGAGTTGCATACATCAAATGCTTAGGGATTAGTAAGTGAATAGTGCACCAATAAAACATATACCCAATTTTGTTCGTAATCACTTTATTAACTTGAAATAAAAGATAATACAATGTTTGCAATAATAACGCCGGCCGTGCTATAAGTCTATGAGTAAAATTTCAACATCTTAACCATCCAATTGTAACTCTTATCCTAGTAAGGCTACCCTTAAACTCTACCATTTTAAGTATGGGCCAATGAATGCAATTATACAAAATATTACTTGCAATTAGTAAACACACCTATGTACGTATAGGCTGTATTCATCCTGCATCTATAATAATGCTACAGTTTTCATTCGCATGTACTTATTGTTCTGTTATTATTATTCGGAAGTTATTCCATCGTTATTGTACGACTTCAATTCCCAATAAACTAGATTAATTACACATCAAAATGTAACACATAAATGTACACGATTTATGCGAGACCGCAACCATATTTCAAGAGATTATTGTCACCAAATATTAAGATCAAATTGTGATTTGTTGAGCGTTTTCAGACTTTCCTATTTCATAGAAAATAACTTTATATAATTTGTTACAAAAATACAATTGCGTTACTAAATACGAGAAAAGACGTGTATTCGTATGTCCAAGGGCGTAAGACTTAGTTTCTGTAAAATTTAAGTGCTATAAGCGCGCGGGCGATACCCCCGGTGTTGCAAGCCATAGGCGGCGGTAAGCGCTTACCATCAGGCGGACCACTTCCTTATTTGCCACCCTTGTAGTATAAAAGAAAAGTAAATTTACAAAAGGAGAATATTGTTAAATTATGTTGATCCGAAGTTAACGATCTACTTTAATAATTTGATGACATAACAAATGTCGTTAGCGGCAAGTTTATCATAAATTTATTATTATTTATTAATATATTTTATTATATATATAATCTGCGTAGCACTAATGCTGAAAATCGCCAACTTTTAACGGCCGCAAGTGTTTAAAAAAGTATTAAATTAGCAAATTCTTCTGTGCACACACACCCGCTTCCACGTTTCTCCTGTCAATGGTGGTTGACTGGTAGAAAATGCTTTAGCATTAAGTCCACCATTGTACTTTAATTGTGCATAAATATTAACTAAATAAATAAATAATAAATTATTCAAATAGGAAAGTCAGCGAACGCCCAATATCCACTATACCATAGACAGAGTAATACAATCCCCGTAAATATGACTAAGGTATGTATATAAACAAATAATACAACACCAAACCCAAATTATAAATACACACGACACAATAATTGAAAAATGTTATTGCTAACAATTTGAATAATATTCAAAGTAAAAGCCAAATGTGAATAAACATTTACATATAATATTAAGTGTAAACCTTATGATATGCTAATGATATGATAAAAAATCTACACTGGGTCCAGCCAGCCACCAGAACGTCGATATAAATAATTGTTTTATGTATATAACCTAACATGCAATTCAATAATAAACATTACTTACATCACCTACCAGTATGTATCTCATTAAGGCAAAACTGAATTATTATATTGTCAGACCTATCAGGAAGCATGTTCTCTTAATTAGTAATTGATGATTATTGACTTTTGTTGTTTGTAAGCTTCGATAGAACAGGGCGAGTGCGCACACGCAACTGACGTATACGCGGGGCACTGCATCCCTGAACTACAACTGAGTTGCCGAAAAATCCGTAAATTATTTATTTCTATTTTCTCTATTTTCTATAACAAAGGTATATTTGATAAGTAAGTAGTAAATATGAGTAATATGAGTATTATGAGTGTCCAATATAGAAGATCTGATTACTTATGATTTTCCGGCAACAATTAGAGAGACGAGTCAAAAATTATATCTTACAATAAGTGCCTACCAATATATCACGTAGGCATTTCGATAAAAGCTATAACCTATGTATGGTTTATGATATAAAGGTGTTATGCGTTACTTGGAACTGGTAAAGGAACAGGCAATTGTATCTACTTGTAAAGTAATCCTTAAATGTCCAGCGTGCGTGACTAAGAACCAGCCTTCACTTTCAACTAGCCCCGAACAACGCGATAACACCATCTAAATGACTAATTCAACAACCAATATCTATCAAATAGTTCACACGCCAACGTTTAATATCCTTCGTTTCATGAAATAGAGTATTATCAGTTTCCTAGTTCGATTCAATCTTCGTATATATATGACAGTACTTAGCCAACGCTACATAAATAATAATATAATTATTGCGGAACTCATTACACACAAAAAGTATATATTATTAAGACATTTTTAATAATGGTTAAACCCTAATTGTTCACTACCTTATAATCAAGTGCACTTAATGATTCTCACTACATTTATTTGTTCGATTTTGATCAGCATTACACCTACCGTTCTAATATAAAGTGTCTCATCTGACTTTTAAAATATAAATGTACGTTCGTTGTTAGATTTAAGTTCATTCAGTATGAGACACTAGTACGTAGCAAATACAAATCCGTATACGCTTGTAGGCATCAATTTCTTTCACGATATGATTCTGAGCATTTTTCTTTTTGAATTAATAAAACGCAAAGCATAAAGGGCTTTACCATGACGTCCTAATGCCAATGCGACGACATGGGGGTGCCAATCACTCGACTCGTGACGTACGATATATACGTTTATATCTATCCCTTTCGCACTACTGAAATTATAGTTACACGTCTTAAACAGCGCCTGAACACATTTGTCAAATTATTTTTGTGTTTTATATGATATTAAGGGTCAATATGGTCCTGAAGCGGTGAAACGGACTAAATAAATACTTTAACAATTCGCACATGTTGGAACATAAGAATATATTCGGTAAAAAGTGGGTGTTGTCTGACGTCACACACCCCACAGCCTACCCCTTCGGAGACCCTTTCAACAAGGCTTGAAGATAATAATCAATGGGCCGTGCTGTGGTTTGCATTAATATTATGGACGGAGATTATATTCACTTCCATTTCATTTAATAACATGTTTTACAATATTTAATAACATCGATATTCTTCGCTGAGAAAGTGCTTTACAAAAACAAGTGAATAGTAATCTTGCATAATACATTATGTTAATATTTCTTTGGTGTTTTGGTGTGTCTAAAGTGAGTAACAGTGCCTTGTGCCATAGTGGTGTAGTGGTTTCAATTATCTACGTACATTAATTGAAAAATACCGGGACTGATTTAATGTGGATGAAATTTGGAACATAGATAAAAAGAAAAACTGTTCCCTGGAACACAAATTCCAACCTTCAGAGTTAAGAAACCACAAGTATATTTTCTAATTAATAATATTTCCTACAATCATTAATAGTGTCGGAACCTATACATTTTGAGTCTATTGACTTGCGTTAATGCGATACTTTTAAAACATATATGTAAACACAAGCTGCCTTGTATAACCTCACGTAACAACAGTATGAGCGTAAAGTAACTAGCTTTGTATATTGCTATGACAGTTAATTTAGCAATGGTATAAAATCATACTGCCTCGTATCATAGCTCTCTGATCGACAGAGTAATGAGCAGTATTATGTACACTTATATCTAATCTACACACGAGTGTCTACTATGGAAGCATCAACAACCGTCAATTCCGTGAGTGCTAAATATACTTGGCTTACAATTAAACCGCGTTTAATGGGAGAGTCGAAAATTGTTTCTGCCCATATCTAGAACTAAGTCGAGTTACAACCCTTACAACGAGAACAGTTCAAGCAATTTTCGCCTCTATCTAATTAATGGTCCATCTTTTACATTTTGATATTGTGCCACACCCAGTGCTGCTCGCAACCGTTCACTAACTTACAACTATGACGTACTGTTCGTTAACTAGAGAAGCGCATTTCGAATATAGTAGTGTTTGGAAGAATATGGTTAGTGGAATTGCTTTCAGTCTTACAACATCAAACGAACAACCAAAGTAAATACTGTTAAGTAGCTAAATCAAAATACATACATACATATATAAACTCATAAAAATCTATTCATAATTAACATTGTACATATGTTATATTAACATATGTATATTTCCATTATTCATATGTAACATATGTTAGGGCATAAACAATAGCGTCAACATTAAAAAAAACGTACGAAAAATAATCAAATCCAATATGGCAATAGTATAACATAAAATAAAATCTTGAACCACAGAGTTCATGTAAGAAAAATAAACACAAAGCAGACTCTGCTTGTGACGTTTAATAGTAGTATTGTCTAATACTGGTGTCCAAGCCTATGTATTACGTTACAAAACTTACCCACCTCACTTGTGGATGTAGTTTACCTAATGTTGCAATAGCAATGCTTCTAAGTTTTAGGATACAGCCAAATGTCTTCCACAATTGGACACGCGGGTACAAATAGATGTGGAGCATTATCTGAAAAAATAACATTTTAAAATTAAAATAATTGGATGTTAAAATATACCAGTAAGTTGGCATCGAGGATACTAACCGCGAAAAGGCGGGCTGTCTGATGGTAAATGGTTACCGCCGCCTATGGACACTTGCAAAGGTATTATAAATGTCCGACCCTATCGGTAAACTGTCTATCAACAATTACTAAAACTGTCCACAATTTTATTACTAGGATTTTTTTAACTTCCTTCCTAAAGTCAGGTGTGTAATAATACCTCTTTTAGGAGCTACATTATGTATACGATAGGTAAGAAAATATCACCGTCACCCATGCACGAGTGTACACCCGGTAACCGCTTACCATCAGATTTGCCGCCTTGGTAGTATAATAAAACATTCGTATCCTTAATACAGTCATATGTACCTGTATAATAAAGTTTGAACCTGAAAAATAGCGCTCTACAAGTCATTAAACATTAGTCTAAGCCGGGCGCTCATCACGTCTCCATTCATTGAGTTTATGTTATTATAATCTACTTAAGAGGATGTATTAATACTATAGCTAAACTCAAATATTAGGCGTATACTGTGTGTAAGTGTTTATGTAAAACACCACGTGTTTTATAGAGGTATACATTTAACGACTTTTATAAAAACAGTAGAGTATTTCTGGAGGAATCTTAACGCTAATTTCGGCTACATGCTACTTATATAACAAACGGGGAAGATTCCGATGTTTGATATTGAATCACATGATATGGCTAAACTCATCGGAGTAAGATGAAATTTGGAACACCAGATTAGATTAGCAACTTACGTAATATAAAGGCTCTAGCCTCGAATGGAGAAGAGATCAGGAAATGTTCCGGGCATTGTGGATTAGAATCACAGCTTGATGACGTAGGGATCCAGAGGGTAAAAGTCACTGCTGGCCATGTGTGTCGCATTGTACGCCATGCGATAGCCCCATAGATTCATCGCTTCTTTGCAAGCAAACTGAAATTGAGAACATACTAAGTATAGGCCAGTAGGATACGTCGAGGTGCACTAGCTCTTACTCCCAGAGCGGTTTCGTTGCTTAGCTCACTACTCACACAGTACCTACGGACGTCCGTAAACAATCTTTGATCAGATACAAATAATAATCTTTAAACTAGTTTATTAACTAACTTTTAATATACTTAGTAGTGACAAAATGCACAGTAAAAGGCCAAATACAAAACATATTTCTTCAAGTCGTAATTTTTAAAACATAGTTTCGCTGAAATAATTACTATAACGGTGAAATACACGTTTAATGTAACTTTTTTTAAATTTAATGTAACAATAGTTTTTGAAAAAACCCAATTAACTAGCTTAACAAAAGAGACTCGCTTGAATAAAGTTGAAATTTTGTTATCTTTCGAACTATTTGTACAACTCCCAAAATACAACTGTTCTATTTATTATCTGATACAACTTGTATTTATTTTAGATTAATTTACTTACAACTAATATTAAGTATAAATATGAAAGTTTGTGAGGATTTTGGTTCACATTCACGCGAAAGCTACTACGGAAATGGATGGAATTCAGCACAGAGATGGATTACTAGCTAGATTAACAAACAGATGTATTTTTGCTTGAATAAAAAAACTAAGACTTCAATAATATTTCACGCGAGTAAAAACCGCGTGGCAAAGCTTTCATATACCTTCTAGTCTGTTTAATATGTTGACAAGACTAATCTCTTCCTAGTTCTTTGCAAACTATACTTCCTAATCCTCCTTCTGCTTTTTGCGATGGAAGGATATTAGATTTTATCGTTATAAGCCAATAAGTATACAGTAGCCTATATTTAATAGATTCAAGATCATACCTGTACATCTGTAACGTAGTCGAAGTCCAGAACATTCTTCCACCTGAAAGGCACGTCGCGGGATACCCTGAAGGTGGAACTGACGCCAGCTACCTCCAGGTTTGTGTGTGAGTGTAGGAACTCGTCTATCGACGGAGTAGCGCTCAGTTTTAGGAACTTTAGCAAATCGTGTGTCGTCTCATTTGGATTCAAAGCTAACTCTTCGTAACGTAGCACCCTGCAACAAAGCGACACCTTTCAGTATACTTTAGTCGGGTAAACGATGACAGATTGCCATCTGGTAATTGGTAGCTAAATATATCTCTGACAAAAAGAGCCGTTAATACAATTCTGCCTACCCTTGTGGAGGCGGAAGATTATGTATCTTCTACCTAAACTGTAAGATTATTGATACACCTACTATTATGATCATTACCTAGCACAAAACGCAATCAAATCAGTATATATACATATATTAAAGTAATGCCAGAAGTATATAATGAATCTTGACCGTTAATATATATTTTAGGACAGAACACTGATAAACAACCGCATTATTTCAATTTGTATAGATTGTATGTCAATGTCAATTAGTATAATTAATAAGAATTGGGTCATGCGTCGTAGTAGGTCAGCAACGGGACACAGAGCAATATACAGGTCAGAAGGTTACATGTAAGTCGATACAACCGCAACCGGGAAGAGTCAACTACACATGTCCGTCGGGGACGAATATGGCTAGTTCCTGTCATGAGACCAGAGCTTAAACACATTTGTTCTTGAAGAAACTATTGCTGGGTACATAGTGCATATGTTGTAACTCCATACTTCTAGAGCACCCTGAAAACCACTGATAGCATCGGAATACTTGGAATCGACATTTCTAACTACGTTCAGTACCTTTGAAGGAATAAGTGTAGGTAAGTAAGCGGTTAGAAACTCGGCGTACCTACTCAATTACAAGTACAAACAAAGTATAATATAAAACATATTTATATAAACTGGTGGTAGGTCGGTATGGAAGTCTCAAGTCCGCCCCATATGGGGTACTTAATTTGACCTGGACACTACCTAGGGTCGTTTAACTTGGTTCAGAAGCGTGATGCTTGGATTGTCAACGATTACGGGCTCCAAAACGTTTGGCTCGAGCTAAGCCTGAGTTATGGCGCTCGTCTCTCTGCCTGCCACGTAAGGAACTTAGCGTGACGCTATATGTATGTAAGGCAGCGATACCGCGTCTAGCTATCGTAGTATGACATGTCAAATACCCTACCCACATACGAGTGGCACCATTGGGTTGAATGGGGGCGTATATTAATTCCATTTGTATAATTAAAACTGCTCACGTAGGTATGTAATATTTTATATCACACATAAAGGACTCCTTCATTATGAATATGTAATATTAATGTCTGTTACACCTAAAAATGTTTCTGGCGGAAAGTGGGTGTGTGGGTACTACCTATTCACCTCTGCCTACCGCTACGGGGTCCCTTGTGAGAAGGCGTGATGGATATATATTCTATATAAAGATATATTTTAGATTTTAAAGACGATATTTATATATATTTTAAGTAAGAGGCCGTAGCTCAAGCAAGATTAAACATACACGCCTATGAATTTCTTCTGAAACGTATGCAGGTTTCTTTCACCATAAAGCCCGTGGTGTGACTAATTTCTGTACTTAAGTTCAGGAAAACTCATTGGTACAGTCGGGTTTTCAACTTGCGATCTTTGTATCGCGGGCAACTGCTCGAACCACAGCCACCGCGGCTCTATGAAATACATATATACCTTTGGTCACTTATAAGCATACAATCCACTGATGGGGCTCACTTGCAAATTCATATCAGAATCATATTAAGCCTCTTTGAAGATTATATCTGAATATTTTTGAATTTGTATAAAATATAATTTTAACTATTTAGTGTAATTGGCTACTGGCCGTTATAATGTGTATTTTAAAATAATAATAAATAAATAATAAATCTCACGATTATCTCACCAGGGGGAAGGGAGGGACAGAAAATTAATAAATACACCTCACGTAATTTATGGACGCCCCCTTACTGGCTATATATTAGTATAGATAGATGAAAGCATTTTAAGAGTAAACAATCACGAATCCAATCACTAATTGCAAGAACAATATGCTGTTTTCCTGACAAAGAGTGCAAGTAAAATTATCTTCATATAAGAATGTGTACATTACTTATATCTCAAGAACAGGTTTAGTTGTATATACACAAAATCATTGCAATCTTTAACTTCACCTGATAAGTGAAAGCATCTTGTGTACTCAAATATGCAAACAGGCCACAGGCGACTAGCATCATTATTATATATAAAAATTTTGCATTGGAGATGTAAAAATTACAGGATTGGCCTGGAAAATATTTACACTCTTCATGAAGATAATTTTTTTTTCTATTTTGTCCTATGATTATTTAACTAGTAATAAAAGTTTATTATTTCAAAATAATGAAAGTACCCATAGTATGGTATGGGGCACATTTGTTAGTTATATAATTACTCAAATTTTAATTCACTATGAAAGTATATGTTAAAATCACACTAACAGATATGCTATACACATATATTAACAAATAAAAAAAAAGTTAAAAGAAAATCAAATTAATCTAACTCACAATAATCTATCAGGATACTTCTGGAGCAGTCGGCTGGCTGCTACATAGTCGCTGACCATGTCCGCACACAGAAGGTCTGGTTGCCAGCAGTCAGGGGCAGGTTGGCAGAAGCTCCGGTGTTGCCGTGATTGCATCACACCACGCGGATCACGCACCAGCAACACTACTTTCACATTAAGCCTGCATTGTTAAATTATAAATGTTACTTCAAAAGACTTTGAACATTAAAGCACCATTTATCACTAAAACTCTTGTACGAAATAATTACACAATGTTAATAGACTTAAGTGGTGAAAGTAATCCTATTACAACAATATAACAAAGGGATTACTGAAATATTTATAAAGGTTGCTTGAGTATACTGTCAATGTATATTGCTTGTTGTTATCAATCTGTAATCAACAGTTTGTAATGGTAAGGTAAATATATGCATAAAGTCTGTTTTTAATAACAAATTTACTTACTCTTTGTCATCCAAAATGCTCTGAATGAGCCGTAACCTCACTCGTACAACCTTCATACTCTGGAAGGGAAATAGCTTACAAAACTTAGTCGTGAAGTCAGCATCAAAACACAACTCCTTATTATATTTACAATGGTCCCATAGTCTTGTATTATGGCTGAATTGGTGCAAGTGTCCTTTGCCAAAATCAAAGTAGTCATCCATTTCATAAAATTCACATTTAAACATGTTCTTGATAGTGTCTAACGCCTGGTCGCCATGCGGAGGGCCTCTTATTTGTATAATGTCATATTTCAATAATGGCTCATAATGATAGAAGTTGCCTGGCACTGCATTCAAAACCTCACCAAGAAAAGTAGTTCCAGATCGCCAAGTAGATATTATAAGACTCCTCAATGGCTGTCCACCAGACTCTAAGAGCAAGTCTTCCAACTTGTGAACACCCGAGTGAGTAAAATTATAATTCAACATCTCCAACTTGACTTTCAATCGAGTTTTCTCTAATAGCTGGTTGATATTTGGTGAGCCATCATCGAATGGGTTTGTGGTAACAGTTTCTGGCAATGTATTGTCGTCCCCATCTTCGGTTTTCAAGAAGTTTCTGATATTCCTTCGGCTTTCGGGGGACGGACGATAATTCGTGTTATCTGTATATCGACTTCCAGCAAGGATTAATAAAACACTGAGACCGAATGCAAAACATATCGAATAAAAGTTAACTCGTCGCAACATCACGTCGAAAACACCAGTAAAACTAACTGCTGGAAGATTGTGAGAATGGCGATGTTATAATAATTAAAGCACTATCATTTATACACTCACAAACATTTTCTTAACGTTTTTAAGTACAACTTAATCATAATTCTTGAGTTTGCGTTTCCGCGGAAACACCGCATTGCACCTTCAACGCCATTTTGGACAAATGACATTTATTACGTCAAAGTATTTTTTTTAATTATTTTCATTTAAACGGCAAGGGTCAAAATATTTAAGTAATAATAAGCCTTTGTAAGCTTCACACACAACATTACACAATACACAGTATGGAAAGAACTTTGTCGTATTTATAGACTGCAATAAAAGCAACACGACTGATAGAGCTTATGTAGAACCAATGAATGCCGTTCATGCCGACGAAAGTAGGTGGGTAACTGTTTACACTGCAGCAACGTTCATTGAAAGGATGAATTTAAATCTGTAAGGAATATAGAAGAAACTCTTGATACCTTAGTATATATAAACGTTTCGGTGATTACACGTACGCTATGAGTAGGTATATTATAATTTGAAAAGTATCATGTCACTAGGAAATTGATAAGGATTTTTGAATAAATGAATTGGAACGAGTACCGCAATGCAGGTAGGTTTTTTGTCAGTAAATATTAGCTGTTTGGCATTCATATCTTAAACAATTATTACCTTAAGCCTCTGCGTTTCCTGGCTGTGTAACTGCCGATACCAAGCAACGATGCAATAGCATCCTGTATGTTATCTAAGTGCGCGGGCATGCATACTCTGAGGCCACTCGTAGCACAAAGAAGAGCAAGGCATCCAACATAGCTACCATTAACAGTATCTTGTTAAGGTCGTTTAAGTAATTTTTATAATACGTCTCTTATTTTCCTTTGATGCTAATGCTGCTTATTGTTCACGATACAATGCCGTCATCGCCCGGCTTCATCGTTCTACGGATTTGGTCAGGGTTGTATTTGAGCCTTCATCATAAAAATACATACGCATGCGGTTAACGTATGTCGATGTACCTATGTAATCAGCATAATTATATACTGTATATTAACAACGAGTCGAATATTAAGGTATTGGTGCATCTTGCGTCCAGTGCTCCTGTGCTCCAGGGGCGCTAAAGGAGTAGCTGGATAATTTCATAAGCATTGGTATGTATTCAGTTAATGAAGGTTTTATGTATATATGTATTTTGGTATACACATAAATAACAAAAATATATATGTTTCTAGAAATAGGGTTCCAGAGGTAGGTAGAAAGTAGGTATGTCCTAATGGACAGTAATTGTATGAAATAAAAGTTACATCTTCAATCATTACAATTTATTTTATAATGACATTTTATTTTTAAAAATTATATGCAGTCGATTTGATAATACTACACTTTGTACCCAACAATATGCATTTTCCCAACGGTTTCCCCAAGATAAAACCATAGACCAACCTCCAAGCCGACCAGACACAGCAACCAAGCTTGTTTCACTGTAAGAAACTTGTAACATCCGGTCTTTATAAACTCCTTAATGAGAGCCAAATCAGCTTGTATTTTCTGTCAATATAAATGAATAATTATTTTAAGCAGCAATTACCTACTACATTCCTTGAATAATAAAAGGGAACTAATGCGTACCTGGTACGTACCATGGTGGTACCATGGTAGACGTTTAACAGTGAACATTCGAGTGTATTTCTGGGTTTAATAAGTAGATTTTATTAATTGCCACAATTAATTCATTATAAGTTTGTATCATTAGCTTAATTGGCATTGCGTGGTTTGCTACTTCCGCCTAGGCCTACTATTATTTAAAATATATATCCTCACGCCTTCCCATAAGGGTCCCCGAAGGGGTAGGCAGAGATGTATAGGTAATACCCACACACCCACTTTCCGCCAGAGGTATATTAGGTGCCAACCTGACAGATGGCGAGTCCATCGCCACTATTATTTAATCTTTTCTTAATATATATAAATCACGTGTCACGTTGTTTGTCCGCGATGGACTCCTAAACTACTTAACCGATATCAATCAAATTTGCACACCGTGTGCAGTTTGATCCAACTTAAAAGATAGGATAGCTTACATCACAATTGGAACCGATAGGTGGCGCTGCGATCGTGTTTCAGGAAGTTTTACTTTTCCACCCGGGCGAAGTTGGGCGGGACAGCTAGCTAGTATTATATATGCGAGTGTGTGAGGACGATTGTTCCTCTTTCACACAAAAAATACTGAACATTGGAATTGGATAGGTACAATTTGGCACAAAAATAAACTATTAGCTGGATAACACATAGGATATGTTTTATTATAGAAATAAAAACTGTCAATGAAATATTTTTTATACGTGGGTGGAACCGCAGGGTGTAACTAGTATTTAATAAAGTAAAACGTTAAAGCATATTTCCTCGGACTTTAGGGATTTGACGTTAGAATCTGTATGGATTTAGGTTAGCACATCAGGTCTAACTGAATCCACTTAGAATAAATTAAATTTCGTTGCAAATTGGTCTCCGAGAAAGCCTTTTATTTTGACTAGATTAAGTCTACTGAATTTTTTAAATCGGACTCTACTTATCTGTTTCTGTTCTCACATGCAAACTAACAACCTTTTCATATGACGTTTATTGACTTATATGATCAACTAATATACCTACGTATGTATATGTATTGTCACTCCGAGTCCCTCCCCCCACCGAAATGATCTGTCTTTTTGGGAATCTTATTTATTAGCTATAAATAACACTCCATTAAAATTTCAAGCTGCCTCAAAATCATTTTTTATAATTTTATGCAAAAATTTTTTGCACGCATCTGGTAATGTTACAACCCCGATTAAATTGTCTGGCTTATTTTTTTTCGTATTTATTAAGTATTACACTGCAACATATATAAATTGCGTATTGCCTCAAATATATTTTTGGGAAAAAAAAATTAATATCTTTAAAAATGTAGGGGTTGATTTAGCCCCGCTACTCACCAGCCAGGTCTGCAATTCCGTGTTGGAATATAATAGGAGAGGTATGTGACAAGTTTTCAGCTTGCCTCAAATACCTACCCAAAAATTGGTGCCAGCTCTCGGACTATCAAAGGGTTGGCAGAAGGAGAAAGGCGCTAGTCCTCTCTAGGCTTTCAAACCTCTTTCAATCCATCGCCATTCTTCAGTCACTTATATATTATCGCAACTGAAAACTACTGCCTCGACGCAGAATCAATGCAATCAAGTCGGTAAGTAGGTACCTGTATTTCATTTGCGTTAGGTGGTGCCATTTCCAAAGTATAGAATCCTTTAGCCACTCGCATCTTCCTGGCCAGTTCTGATTTAGAAGCATTTTCAAGCTTCTCTGTTATAGAAGGATTGATTGGTAAAATAGTTGCCATTATATAGAAATAGGTACTACTTATGCTAATTTAACCTGTCTAAAGATTTATTTCCCTTTACGTTTATATAACTCGAAACCGACGAGCATGTATGAAGAGACTGATGAATGTGGACTAAGCGAAAGAGGTATGCAAGTTTAGAGAGAACTGGCGCTCTATACTCTCTGCCTACCCCGTTAGGGACTTGGCGTGATAATATGTATATGTATGTTTATATAACTAGGTTCCTTAAACGGCATGGCAGCTTCTAAATATCTAGTATGAAAGTTAGAGGGAAACGGAGGAGACCAAGATTAGCAGGAATAATAATAAGCCAGATGTCTGCCATGATATATAGAAGGAGTGATGAGAAGAAACAAACACACGTTGATTGTGTTTCTTCTATAAATTTACCATGTCTCAGTTACCAAAATATTACAGTTCATTAAAAGTTCTTTAGGAAAATACTCCGTTCTAAGGCCATGACCTTGTCGTAAATGTAAACTTCTTGAAGTCAAGTTGAACGAGCTAACAAAAGACTCGCGTAATTACTTCTTAAGCATAATCCTCCGTTTCCGCACGATTATACATTTTATACCTTTAATTAAATCCAAGAGCATTTCCTTATGCCTTGATAGGGGGGGCTTATAAACCTCGGTGAAGTGGTGCACTGACGCTACTCTGTTGCCTGTATAAAAAGTTATAATTAAGGCCTGACACGAACGATGCTCGCATTAAAGACATTGTTACCTATATACTTACGAAATAAATTAAAAACAGTTTTCCCAGAAGGCATGATGACGACTTTCAGTAAAATATATTATAATTTTAATCTCCAGTTACTAAATTATTTTTATTGTTTGACGTTGACAGAAGCAATCGTTTATTCTGACACAAATTATACATTAAGGTTAATGAAAAAGTATTACTATGTTTTCAATTAATTTAAAGCCGTTTTCTTCTAATTAAAAGTAAAATAATGCACAATGGCACATCCTCGTACCTCATTACGTTTAACGCTGCATAGGGGTTACAAAAAGTCTCCCATACATGTCTCCCTTTTGGCTATAGGCAATTAAGCTACAACTTAACGTAGAGTTGTCCTGGTTTTAATAGAATCGAAGCTGTCTAACTTGGGCAGCACATATCTATGGGCTTGCATGAACCACTCAAATATTTTTGTTATTTTATATTCTTGCGGCCTATGGAAGTTAGAAATGGCATTGATGTCAGAAGAAGTACAACAGAATCTCCTGTTTAATTTGATTTTTCAAACTAGGACAGTATCTCCACTTTATATGAGAATGGAACCACATAGCGTTGATATGTGCCAGGGGTGGCTGAGTTTTCGAGAATCCCTCGCGGCAGTGATCGTCCGTCCTCCTTGCTGCTTCATTAACAGCGTTTTTCACTCTCAGATAACAAGTAATTGTGGTGATACGCTTTGCCATCGTAAATTTCATATCAAATACAGGTTACGGTTACTGATAACTATTATATAGGCTGGTGCATTCTACTGCGTTCATTATAACTGCAATGCTTCAGTTTGTAATGAATCAAATTAAAGCAATTAATCATTCAGGCGTACAAGATGTTATAAATAAAGCACGTTAGACCGAAGGAGAAGCGTAGTTTAATGACTTCCGATTGGGGAGATCCGCGATCAATCTCCAGCCTATTTAAATAAAAATATGCATGTACGTAGTCAGTGCTTGAAACTATAATATCTATATCAGGCAGCGCGAATAGAGTAAAATACCTCCCTAGACTTACAGACCTCTTTAACGCGAATCTTATTCATCAATTATCATCACATGTTTGTTTGCTCACTATCTACGTCCCACATCAACTCTTAATACATTTCTAAATTAAAAATGCGTGGTTTAAGTATCACCCTTATATTAAGCAATAAAAAAAAATCACACATAACGAGGTGTTATTACTATCTATTTCTTCTTTTCATCTTTCTTTGCCGAAGGAGGTTTTGGGGGCGGAGGAGCTTTTTTCTTAGTCTCTTTGGCTGGTTCTGCTTTCTTTTCTGCTTCTTTCGGCTTCTCTGCTTTAACTTCTGCCTTTTCCTTGGCCTTTTTAGCTTCTTGAGCCAACTTTTCAGCCGCTATCTTTTTTCTATCATCATCTTTTTTTTTAGCTTCAGCTTTCTGTTTTTCTTGTTCCGCTTTTATGGCAGCCTCTTTATCTCGTATCTGTTTCAGTTCTGCCTCATCAATATCTTTAATTTTTTGTTCCAATCCAGATATAAATCCGTTAACGGCTTGGGAAACAGAATTTTCTAAGTTTTTACCAGCTGCTCCTTGAAAAAAGCCCCCAGTCATGGGCGGTATTGCTTCTACTTTAGCATATTGCCAAGCAGTCGCTAGAGTTGGCGCCAGTGCTTTACTGGTGGCTAAAAAGACATAATTTATAATACAAGATAAGATTTTTATTAACGCAAACAATGTTAAAATAAAACGCAAAGAAATAGAATGTATTGAGTTTTATATGATTATATTTTAGTATCCATCTTCGCCACTTCCCTTTCCCATTTTATCCCTAACTTTTTCTGCTTCTTTCTCAAGATATCTAAGTTCTCCTTCATACTGTTTATCGCGCCATATTGTCAATTTGGACACCAGTACCCCTGTTACATTATCTAAACCTGATTCCATTTTGGATACCAATTTATTGTCTACAATCGGTTTCGCGGCAGTCTTTCTGACTAACGATTTTGTCGAACTCCATATTTTCGAAACGAGCGGTTGAGCAGTTCTCACAGAAACTGAAATACAAAACAAAGGCGGATTTATTTAGAATCTTAAGCATTTCAACGTTACATGTACAGTCACATTTGTAGATATCCACATTTGTTTTGCTACAGTTTCTTTAAGATATGTAGGTTTCGTACCGAGTGCCAAGTCGAGGGCCATTCTAGCCATCCTTGCCATTCCGTGAGATTTTCAGTTAGGAAATACAATTTTGTTACATTAATTTAATACGATGCTTGACATTTTAAAAATTTTTGACAATAATAAAATTACTCCAGTAGGCTATGCATCGAACAATATAACCTCTTTGAATGTGACAGAATAAACTTATCCATAAATCCAAAAAAAAATATGTAATTTTTTTTCATACTCGTACCTTAAGCCAACCTCGGATATCGGATTAGCATTAGACTTGCATGAACAAGTCAACATTAGTATATTCCGTTGGTATTAATTTGGGTCAATGACATCTACATCCTTGAAACCCTGGCTAATGAACTTGCTTGGGGCCTTTTAAACTTCTGCGCCAAACAATAACTACTGTTGTATAATTATTATATTATCCTTAGTTAATGAGGCTCAATTTGTATAAGTCATGTTAGCTGGTTGCTTTTAAGGAAATACGATTGATATTTTATGAAAAATAGAATATGAGTAGTGGTGGCCTAACGGTTCGAGTAGTTACCTAAAACTTAAAGTTATATATCACACCATCCCATCCCAGGTTGTACCCATACACCCAATTTCCGCCGGAGATATATTTAAGGTGCCTACGGGATTTTTCATAATTGAATATCCGTGTACAAAAACATATCGGTTCAGTCGGCAACTTGTGTTGTAAGAAAAATTGGCCGAATGGTTCAAGTGGGTAGGCATACAGGGTAAGTAGGCGTGAAGACTTTTTATTATTATCATCATCATCATATCATCACGCCGGGTTCCTAACGGGGTAGGCAGAGAGTATAGAGCGCCAGTTCTTCTAGACTTACATCCCTCTTTCGCTTCATCCACATTCATCAGTCTCTTCATACATGCTCGTCGGTTTCGATTACTCTTATTATTATAATATGTTCATTTGAGAATGTTCACAAATTAACAGAGATAATGTAATACAAATTGCGGTTCCAAATGGAAAATATTGCCTAAAGTTTCGGTATAGATTGCCAATATAAAAGTTTCAGCTCAAAGGTTAGTGGAATTACTAAATAATGACTCTAGTTTGTCGAGCGCATTGCAGAATCACGAAGGTGGAATATGAAACACTAGTTAGCGACACGAACGCTGAGGACTTACCTTCTTGGGAAAACTGACTTCCTTTTCCCTTTAGGTACCTTTTTTTAACGTGGGTTCTATCTTAATTTTAATCTATCATGGATCCCGTCTCAGCGGAGATGGAGTATGTCTCTTATTGACTAAAACCCGTTGTGGGACCCATGGCGAATGCGATAGCATTTTGAGACCTCCTTAGGAACAGGGACTTCTCAAAGAGGCAGCGTCTGTTACTTCCATGTCACTTGGATGCACTAACTAGGTCTATCTATCAGACGATTTTTGGCACATTTACGTTTCCATATTATAATTAATGACCACAGGTTATAGCAACTTACACATTAGTTTCTGTCATACGTTTATCTTTATCAGAAAGAAGATAAATATTCTAACACTACAATGTGCCGTTACTTATACTTAAGTATGTACAGAAAAACCTGTTTGTACTTCGCTGTTGAAAATGTTGTTAATTTGTCAACACTCAGACGTGTTCGAGCAAATAAATCGCGTCACCTTAAACTCAGTCGGGGTAATCACGGTCAAGTATATCTTCAGCTCATTACCTATTAGTATTCCAGCCAGAACTTACTAACTGGAAAGGTGGAGTAATTTCTTCAGTCTAGTATCATCATCATACAATTTAAAACGGAACTCATATCACATCGTATTTGTTGAAATTTCTTTCATTTGCTTTAGTGCAGCAGTCTATTAGGCCACGACAAAGACTATACTATACTCTACCTCTTCCTCTAAGTTGTAAAGGAGCTATCATGTTGTAGTGTTATGTTCTATTCTCAACTCTTTTTTTCTTTTAGTTGATCCTCTCCATACTTCCCCAGACATTACCAACCATTTCCCAACATTTGTTTATAATTTGACATCGTCAAGTATGATAGATGTATGAGGTAGTGTAAGGTACTGTTAGAGGTCGAGTAAGTTAGGCGTGCCTGTAAATCTAGCCGAGGTGACCTCGCTGATCAAATTACGTGGTTGCTGATGTATTGCCCGAGCATACTCAACCAAATTATGAAGCAATCACAATTTGCGCGAATGAACCGTTGACCCAAATCAATTGTCTTGTGTTCATCTAATCATATTGCGGTGCAATATGTTTGTTGCTCACAAACTCATGTGCTAAGGTTATTAAACTAAAGCGCATGATGGCGAAGTGACTCACCCGAAGTCAACGTTGAATACTGTATTAAATTTTACAATTTCATCGCTTCCATTGCATTATACCATATGTGGGTTTAGTAGCAGATTCAGTTGGCTACTTAATATTGGTACTTGAGACGGATAATAATAATAATTAAAGTAAAGCTTCCGTCATACAAATGAAAGAGCGCAAATTCTAACCACAACAGTGCGCATGTTGTGGTACCAATCAGTTCTCTGAATTTCAGTAAAGGTGAGGTGAATATCAGAATGTTTGAGAAAGAAATTGACCAGCTTAAAGTAAATTCATTCATTCGTGCTTTGCCAAACATGTTTATTTTTAATTTCTCGCCTTTAAACAGGTTTTAGTAATTTAGCTACTTTCTTCTTCTAGTACTAGTACTTATACAATTTTCTGGAATACTATAGAGAATTACTGTTTCGCGATTGGGCAATAAACCTCTCCATAAAAATATTCTGATATAAAATTATGCCTTCTTTATTTTCAATTTTAATCATTACACTGTATGATGGATTGCTGCTTTAATATAAATTTGATGGATCAACGCATGGCAGATTGCGAAACTTGTCAGAGATAATATTCTTTCGCAATGTAATCCGGTAGAGCGCAGATTACAATTTTGAATAAGTAAGTAGCGTAACTGTGTTTTATTTTGGCTGTGTAGTAAAGTAGGTATGTAATGTAACGGCATATAAATCTACGCCAAATAGGAATGTAAGAGAGTACATTTGATTAAAGCGGACATGATTTTGTAGTTACATGATAGCATTCAAATTAAAAGAAAATTGCATACATACTTTATTATCATCAAGCTGAGTCCCTCATTGGGAAGCACAAAGTGTAAAGAAATTTAGGGATGTTATGTTCATTTAGATTTACTCCAGACCGCTTCGAATAAGAACTAATTCAAGGAGAGGTAAGTCAACATAATGTACCGTTGACAAACGAGTTGTCCAACTGGGATAGTGCCTCCGCATGGGTAATGTTTCCAGAAGCAATGGCTAGGCAGTAAAGAGAACCCGTTCATCCCTTATACTGCTTTTACAGCTATTTGACCCAATATAAGGTTGCCCGAGTAATACCTCTGGTAAACAGCCACGGTGCCCGTGTGGATCCAGTAGGCGCCTGCAATGCAAAAACTGCAAGTCCTAATCCCGATCTATCTAGTTTTATGAACTTATTTACAGTGATTTATCACACCACAAGCTTTAAGGTAAAGATGTACCTTGAGAGGACGCCAGCAGAAGAATTTAAAATATATATACATAACTAGCTGTCCCGCCCAGCTTCGCCCGGGTGAAAAAGTAAAATTTCCTGAAATACGATCGCAGCGCCACCTATCGGGTCCAATTGTGATGTAAGCTGTCCTATCTTTTAAGTTGAATCAAAATGCACACGGTGTGCAAATTTAATTGAAATCAGTTAAATAGTTTAGGAGCCTATCGCGGACAAACAACGTGACACGTTTATATACATATTAAGATTACTTGCTGTCCCACTCAGCTTGAAAAAGTAAAATTTCCTGAAACACGATCGCAGCGCCTATCGGGTCCAATTGTGATGTAAGCCATCCTATCTTTTAAGTTGGATCAAACTGCACACGGTGTGCAAATTTGATTGAAATCGCTTAAGTACTTTAGGAGCCCATCGCGGACAAACAACGTGACACGTAATTTATATATATTAAGATGTATGTATGTAAAGTGCTTGCTCGTTTGGTACCTAAACATGTTTACGTCGAAAAGAGGGTATCACACACCTCCGGCTTTCCCACCGAGGAGCCTTGTAGGAATACATATACATGCATGGTAAATTCTGTACCCAATATTGCGATTACTACTGCTCAACTCCATATCTGTTGTTGACAGCTTTTTCGATCTCAATTTAAATTTAAAGTAAGGTAGTAATAGTAGTAATTTAAAGTAAAAAATATTTTTGAAATTTTTGCACCGTAAAGTACCTAGAAATCGCACTATGTGACTTAAGCTTCGAAGGACTGTTTAATGTTGAACTATATTGTATTGTATAATGGCTGACCACTCGGCAGTCAGGTTTTTAGCAGAAGGAGTCCCGGTCCCAAAGCTACTCATAATTTCCTGCGCTCAAACGGTACACATAGAGAAAAGTTGTGGGTATCTATGTAATTAATTCACTGCCATAAATCCATCTCTGTAACTGTAAAAAAAGATTTACAACGCAACACACCATAGTTACCTTCGCTGTTTTATTATGGTCTCTTTACTTGCGGTACTTGTAAGGTGGTGAGGTGCTGCACATCGATATTTGATGTATCGATTTCGATACATCTTAATATACATATTTCTTGTGTGCGTGTGTATGTGACTGAACTCCTCCTAAACGACTGGACCGATTTTGATGAAATTTTTTGTGTGTCTTCAGATGGATTTGAGAATGGTTTAGATTCACAATTGGACCCGATAGGTGGCGCTGTGATCGTGTTTTAGGGCATTTACTTTTTTCACGCAAGCGAAGCTGGGCGGGACCACTAGTAAGTGTATAAAATTACGCATCTCTTTCGCTTCAAGCACATTAATCAGACTCTTTATGGATGTCCGGCGATTTCGAGTACTCTTGTCTCATTATCAACCTTATCTATACTAATCTATACTAATATTATTAAGCTGAAGAGTTTGTTTGCTTGTTTGAACGCGCTAATCTCAGGAACTACTGGTTGGAATTGAAAAAGTAAAATTTCCTGAAACACGATCGCAGCGCCACTTATCGGGTCCAATTGTGATGTAAGCTATCCTTTCTTTTAAGTTGGATCAAACTGCATACGGTGTGCAAATTTGATTGAAATCGGTTAAGTAGTTCAGGAGCCCATCGTGGACTTGATTGCCATAAAAAAGGTTATAGTGAGTCAATCTTAAAAGATAGGCATATGCTGTCGCCGACTTTTTTTTAGAACTTTTAAAGAGGAACAATTCCCTGATACATGCTATTTTCGTAACTTAAACCGTTTACGCAGCGTACGCAACGGAAGCTCTCAAAAAGGAATATTTTTTCCCGTTCTGGCAACATTATTCATTTATGCTTCGCTCCTATTGGTCGTAGCGTGATGATATATAGCCTAAAGCCTTCCTAGAGAAATGGACTGCAGATGGACTGAAATGCACAGCCGTGGTGGCCGAGTGGTTCGAGCAGTGGCCTGCGACGCAAAGGTCGCAAGTTCGAATCCCGACTGTACCAATGAGTTTTTCTAAAACTTAAGTACAGTGATTAGTCACACCACGAGCTTTACGGTGAAGGAAAACATCGAGAGGAAATCTGTCACGTTGGCACCTAATATACCTCTGGCGGAAAGTGGGTGTGTGGGTATTACCTATACACCTCTGCCTACCCCTTCGGGGACCCTTGTGGGAAGGCGTAAGGATATGGACTATCCAACACAAAAATATTTTTTCAATTCCAACCAGTAGTTGCTGAGATTAGCGCGTTCAAACAAACAAACAAAAAAACTGTTCAGCTTTATAATATTAGTATATTATATATATATATTTAATATAGATGAGGGAATTGTTCCTCTTTAAAAGTTCTAAAAAAAAGTCCGCGACAGCATATGTCTATCTTTTAAGATTGACTCACTATAACCTTTTATATGGTAATCAAGTCCACGATGGGCTACTGAACTACTAAACCGATTTCAATCAAATTTGCACACCATATGCAGTTTGATCCAACTTAAAAGAAAGGATGGCTTATATCACAATTGGATAGGTGGCGCTGCGATCGTGTTTCAGGAAATTTTACTTTTTCACCCGGGCGAAGCTGGGCGGGACAGCTAGTAAATTTCATAAAGGTAAGTTCTTAAAAGTCGTGGTGGTCGAGTGATTCGAGGTGTCGCCATTTAACCATAAAAAATATTAATAATATATTTATTTATATTTATAAAGCCTACCCAGACTCTGTTCAGAGTACATGACCTTATCATAAAATAAAGGTCAAATTGCGAATCAATTCGACATAAATATGTGCGTATTTCGATTGGATTCGGAATGTTAGCGTTTGTCATTTAATTCACATGTTGTAGTCAAACAGTTTTTATCATAAAACTATAAAATGAGGACAAGGATTTTGCAGATGTCGCTTAAAACAGTATGCGGGTGCTTTTAATATGTTGTTTGATAACAGAAGTAGAAATACTTCAAATTGTAGTTCAAATGTAAATACAACCTATGTTGTAGATACAATATTCAAAATGTATATACATAATTGCAAAATGTATATAAGTAATATATGTATGCAATGTATGCAACGAACCAAAAAAGCATTGGTTCTTCTAACCTAAATGTATTCGATTAGAAGTCAATGTTTGTTGGCACATTTTCACACAAATTGGGTGAGTCTTAAGCTATGCATACCTTACCTTGGGTACCGAACAATGACATAAAGACTTACAAATATAGATACATAGTTGAACTCAACGTCATAACAAACATTGGTTCTTCTAACCTAGATGATTTAGGTTAGGTTAGACTCGTATGGAGTATATAATCGTAAATAGGAACCTAAATTATTTAGCCTAGAAGAGCCAATGCTGCCAAATATGCCATTGAATTCAACTATATATCGATGTATCCTTGTAAGTCTTTATATCGTTGTTTGCTATCTAAGGCACGGGCTTCAATTTGTGTGACCACTTTTAGACGATCGTTAAAAAATGTGGGTATATTTTAGGGCTACTCACCCTACCTTAAGTGCTATAACAATTTTGTTAAAATTCTTTAAGGGACGAAGGATATGACGTCGATTTCTTTTGCACTATTGAATAATGGTTATAATAGCTCATAATTGTGCGCACGCGAACTTTATATCTCGCGCATTAGTATATTTAGCGCTTCAGTGAAGTAAAAGCGACAGTGTTACTGTCACCCAACACGTTTTAAGGTCTAATTTGCTCTGTCACAATACCCCAACTTTCGCTCAAACAGCGTCTGATGTAATTTTACCAAAATTGTCACGACTAAGTTGTTTTGTAACACGCTACATCTGTTTACATAGCAATTAGCACGTATTGTGTCGTCTCAGCTCAAAAACTTGACTAACATTGTTAGAAGGTAAGTGCGAATGAAAAAATGTGTGTTTAACTATTTATCGAATTCCAGATAATACTCGCCGAATAGCATTGTAATGAAGGTGATTTTGATTATATCGTGTCGTTTGAGTTTTGAGTGACAACATATAATTTGATTATGTTATAGGTATAGCGGGGAGCCGTGGTGGCCGAGTGGTTCGAATAGTTGCCTGCAACACAAAGATTGCAAATGCGAATCCCGACTTTACCAATGAGTTTTTCTGAACTTAAGTACAGTGATTAATCACACCACGGTGAGGGAAAACAACGAGAGGAAACCTGCATACGTTTGAGAAGAAATTCAAAGGCGTATAGGCGTATAGTCGTGCTTGAGTAACTGCATCTGCGTAACCATTGACATCACCAATCATATAAAAGCAATTATGATGAATTAAGTAAAGTTTTCTTACTGCTGACAATTGTAGACATCTCCTTGACGTACGAACTTGAGGCTCCTACATATTGCTTGTATTGTGAGTGCCAAACGATAGTTGGTAATAGTGAGTAGGCGACTGTTCGAGGGGTAATTGTACCGATTAATATCTTATTTATTTGACAATGGATTTGCCGTTCACTATTACAAAACATTTCGAGTCATTCTTTTCATCATGTTGGTTGCTTAATTGGAGCATCCCGCTATACAAAGCTGAAGTAACATTTCCACATATTATTAAAACTCACTTAAAAGAATAATTTTATCGCGACCTACAGAGTTCTATGCTCGTGCTTTTACTCGACCTTCGATAAATAATATTTAATTATTAGCTACTCGTCTACTCTTAAGCTTTCGTAAACTCATTTTGATCAATATTACTCACAGTAACATAGTTGTGAGTACGCATTTGAATTTTTTTTTTACATCCTTCATCGAACTAATAAAATATATTTTTTATTATACATATTATATTTTTCACACTTACCAATAAGTATTCCTAGCGAGTTAGGCAGACATTCGGAATCGACAATTAATCACCACTTATATAAGTACAACATATTTATTCAATAAATAAAATACGAACCCGTATCTTCAGTCGTTATATTATTATTATCTGTTAAATCTGGATGTCTTTGAAATTTTTTCTCCTCCATCCCATTATAAACTAGATTTATGATAACGACGAGACGCTTACAGTTCTGCGACTAGTGTTACTGTAATCTAATTGAAATTCTGCGTCAATTTGGACTAACACGGTATGTCGGGTATCACCGACGAACGGTTCATCTTAACAGTACCTATTCGTGCGCCGGAACTTATGCCAATCATTACAACCACAAACTGAATAGAAGATACTTAATAATTACAGCCATTGGGAGCATAGATTACATGTGTCCCCAATTGCAGATCCGGTATCATAGATTATTTTTGCATACGTAACATTTTCTGAATTGTCTCAATCTGGAAATTTTGAAAGCTGTGTTTCATAATTGCTAAGAGGGATTGAAAAGCCAAGTGTGATGCCCGTGGATGTGTTTTTATGAATTATAAACACCACACGCTTTACGGTGGAGGAAAAACATCGAGAGGAAAGCATACGTATGAGACGAACTTTTAATTGAATGCGCTAATCTCAGTGACTATTAATCGGATACCAAAAATATATTTTTGCGTTGACCGTTTATTTTCCCGCAAAAATTCAAAGCGAACGAAACCGCGGTCTTTATTAGCCACAGCTAGTCCTATTAATAATACTATAAATTCGAATGTTTGTGAGTATGTTTGTATGGATGTTGATACTCAGTCACGCCCGAACGGCTGAACGGAATCGAATGAAATTTGGTACAGAGTTAGATTATTATTAGGATGTTTTGTTCCGAAAATAAATCTAGTTAAAATGATACTAATGAAATCGATTTTACGCGGGGGAAACCGCAGGTCTCGGCTAGTCTATAAATAAGAGCTAATGGCCTAAGTCACACGTTTCCTTAACAATGTTGGAACTAATATTGCTCTTAGATTATTATCTAATTTGCAAGTAGACCATGCCGCGCCCTCTCGGTACAGTAACGGGAAATCTTTATTAGTATACTAGAAACACGCTAGTTTCAGTCGTTCTGAACTGCTACGTCAATATCATGAATCTATACATTTACATAACTGAAAAAGTAAACAAAAAAATTAGACCAGATTAACTTTTCAGTCACATATCTCTAGGTATGCGTTTAGTGGCCTTACCATAACATCCTTCTGCTATCGCTATTCAAAGGCGCGAAAGAGACTGATACCATACCATAGCAAGTCGTGGCTCGGCGCTGCGCCTGCGCCTATGTTAAGAGGGAGTGTTGCTAAAAGATCGTGCCTTCTAGCGAACAAGATACCTACTTTGCAGAGGACTTTTGTACCAGTAGACCATTTGCCTTTCACACTTTACAAGAGTAGGACGATGGAAATACAGCCCAAGTTACAGCAAAATGCAATATGACATATAAACTTATCACCTTCACCACGCCGAGCCCGGAGGGTACCAAGGGTAGGTAGGGGAGTAGCGCGCCAGTCCTCCTCGCGTCGTTATCCTCATTACTGAGGGTCGTGACTCCCCCGCTGCATCAGTTTCTCCCGCACGATTTCCCTCCATTTGCTGCGATCCTTAGCTTCATGAAGAGCACCGTGGAAGTTGATGTCTAGAGAAGATCGTATTTGGTCCGACCATCTCGTGGGACTGCGTCCTCTAGGACGCTTGCCATCTACCTTGCCTGTCACCATCAGCTGTTCAAGGTTGTGACCAGCGCGCCAGTACTAGGCCAGTATAGACATAAAGAACTCTTTCGCCTCATCCACGTTCATCAGTCTGTTTAAGTGGCCAATCGATTTGATCAGGTAGTTGCAACCAGGTCTGCCTGTGTCTCTTCTTCAACACACTGTCGCAAATAAATATTGTTAAAACAATTAATGTGGAATTCAAACATGATGATGTTGTGACCTTTGTTAATTAAATAATCGTGATAGTGGAATCGTGATGGTAGACTTTACACGGAAATGTATGTGAGGGTCGGGTTAATTATATATTTGGCTTTGCAAACTTAATCCTATATATTTAGCCTCATTTGCTGTATTTTCAATTAAGCGTCTACCAATAAACCTATTTATTATTGAATGACTTTTAGCCAACCATAATACAATTATGACGACACTCACTTCATGTTGGTAAATAATGAGTTTTCTGAAGGCATGAGTTTGGTATCTAACAATTGGGATTGAAAATCAGCTTTGTTATTAGAGAATAATTAAAATGTATGAAAGCATTTCAGGAGATATACTCGTATAGCACTTGCAAAGTACAGCTTTAGGCGTCGGTAGGTTGTAATAATGAGTTTTTACAACTTACACGGGCTACGTGTAACAAGTTATACCGTGAATTATGATGAAACCTGCATATGTCACAGAGAAATTCAAAGATGCATAAAAAACATGGGGTTGACACTTTGCTGACATTTGTTGATCGTAGGCATCTGAATATATGCCTCGAGCAAAGGGGTAGGTACCTTCGCCTGTCCTTTCGAAGATATACAATATAAATAGGGTATATATATCTTCTCAGGTTATTTGACATGGGCAAGATTAACATTGAACTAGGCGTAGTAGGCCAAAGGTGTGCAATGTAAGCAGGCATTATCCTTAAAACCGAAAACTTGACTGAGCCTGCGAGACAGCTGAAGTAGCACCAGCTGTGGCACATAAGAAGAAGAGTGAGCGCTAAGTTACAAATAGCTGTCTTTTCGAAGAGAGTCTTGGGAGGGATTAGTATGTAAACCTTTTGGTTGGACTTATAGAAAATTTGAATGTTTGTATCCTTATATTTAAATGAAAGTGACCACAAAGACGATTGTCGTTACTGACTCGTATGTACCTAAACGACGCTGCTTATATGACAAATGAACCACGTTTATCCTGTCGAAGCATTTCCTATAATCGTATTCAACTTCTTATATACAAAATTCTCGTGTCACAATGTTAGTTACCATACTCCTCCGAAACGGCTGAACCGATTTGTATGAAATTTATATGCATATTCAGTAGGTCTGAGAATCGGCCAACATTTATTTTTCATACCTTTAAGTGATAAGGGTTGTCCAACCTAACATTTTTTTTCCCCCGAGCGAAGCTGGGCGGGACAGCTAGTAATGATATAAACATCACACATCCTTAATGGTACACTCCATAACTTTTTTTATGTATTCACGATTTCTTTACAAATGAGTATCGTGACGAAGAGAATATACGGCCTGCGACCTCTGACGTCATCCAAGCATGTGTTATCAAGAATATCCTTGTAGATACCATATGATGATCTCACTGAGGATTACACATAATCCTATGTAAAGTCTTTCGTGTTTTATCTCGCATCGTACACCTACTAATTGCGTATTACATCATGCCGAGTACCTGCAAAATAATTCTTATGACATGTTATAAACTCATTACACGTTTACCTATTTTCCTCTGATGTGGCGTGTCGGGTAATCATTTGCCAATTGCCAACATTGCAATGATGAAAAATGACTCGTAAAACATCTTGTATTTCTTGTGGTATGCGATATATACACTGAATATTGGTATAGCCGACTAAGACACCAAGTGAGTCGTAAAGGTATTATGGTGCGATGAAGTTTGATCAGATTCGCCATAAAACGTAAAGGGCAAATTCTCATAAGTTTGCCGTAACAATTTTATATCTTTGCGATTTTTTATAGCTTTCCCCGAATGGCAGACATGGAATACAACCTACTTTCTGCCGAAGATATTTAGTGCCAGCGTGTCTACCGCCATCACTCGAGTAATACTTAATACTATGTTAATGAATTTAATTTCAGAAAACCCCATGAATTGCGGGCCCTGAACCAACAATCTTAGCAGATGACTATTTAAATCATTAATACCATGTATATGATACATGAGGAATTCATCCTCATACCTTGAAACCACAAAGGTCTCGCACTGAGCGGTTTGAATCGCTGTGGAATGATCTCCCTGGGGAGGTTTTCCCTGGAGAGTACAGCATGGAGTTCTTCAAGAAGGGTGTGAAAAGATTCCTGCAGGGTCCAGGCAGGAATGATACCCCTGGTATTGCCAATGTTGATTCGCGGCGGTAATCGCTTCCCATCGGGTAAGCCGCGAGCTTGTTTGCCAGCCCAATGGTAAAAAATATTTAAATAACATATAGAATTATATAAAAAAAAAACGTGGTGTCCGAGTGATTCGAGCAACTGCTTTCAAATGTGTCGCAGGCAGCAAGTTCGGATCCCGACTGTACCAATGAGTTTTTTCTGAACTTAAGTACAGTGATTAGTCACACCACGAGCTTTACGGTGAAGGAAAACATCGTGAGGAAACCTGCATACGTCTGAGAAGAAATACAAAGGCGTATGTATAGTCGTGCTTGAGTAACGGCGATGGACTCGCCTTCTGTCACGTTGGCACCTAATATACCTCAGGCGGAAAGTGGGTGTGTGGGTATTACCTATACACCTCTGCCTACCCCTTCGGGGATCCTTGTGGGAAGGCGTGAGGATATTATTATTATTATTAAATGTTTTGTCACCTACTTTAATATAGTAAAACTCAATAATCAGTAGGGTAGGTATGTTCTTTATTTGAAGGTACTACGAAACTACAATCGGAGTTCGATGGAAAAAAATATTACATATCGTAACTCGATTCACGAGGAAGGTTCAATTCTGATTAGTAAGTGTTCAATACATTTACTACATACGTAAAGATGTATGTTTGTACTACGCATCTGGTTAATATCCGCGTAACAGAGTTTTTCTCACAATTTATTAATACTGCAGTAAGTTAATCCAGGCACAGTAGCAACGAGCTTTGCAGATGTTTTTACTAAAAGAAAATCAAACACAAACCGAATGAAAAATTATTATAGTTTATAAATAAAAATGACGCTCCACGCTCTCTGACTATCCCGTGAGGAACTCGGCGTGGTGATACATAATATTTTTTTTCGTTTTTAGCTGGGAACTAGCTGCCCGGATGACAGGTGATCCGAGTATTAACATAGCATAGTTGCACGAGCTATCCCCACACGCCACTTGCTACTAGTTTCAGTGTGGTAACGCTTTTATATATCGACAAGGATACTTGCGTGTCCAACACATAATAAAAAACAAAACAAAACACACAATATGAATAGTTTTAATAAGAATAATATTTGCATACTGTGAATACACTGATAAAAAATTAAGTAAATGTGCCTCACAGCTAAATTACACAAAACTAGAACTATTTCGTGGGTCTTTTTTAATAGATTTTACACGCTTTATATTAGCTTCACCTGTATGTATGTAACCGACTTCTTTGAGCTCGATTTTGACCCACTTTAAACGGCCAGATTTCGTTCAAACTTTGTAGACTTATCGAGGACCGATGACAATACACTAATAACTAAAAAGTAGAAAATAAATAATAGTTAAAAAAACTAAAAAACACGCTTTTTATAGAAAACTGAACTAAAAAATAGAAAATAAATTTCGATAATATCTTAAAAAGCGTGGGGTGCTTTTTAAGATATTACCGAAATGATAATCACTCTACTAATATCTGTCAATAAAATATTTATAACTATTGACACCATGCACCCCACGCTTTTTAAGATATTATCGAAATTTATTTTCTATTTTTTAGTTCGGTTTTCTATAAAAAGCGTGTTTTTTAGTTTTTTTTAAGTATTATTTTTTGTTAATAAGATTCCGCAGTAAATATCCGAGTAAACTTTTCAAGAGCTTAATGTACAAGATAATACATGAGTAACAGCCAAGTTCACCTATAAATTATTTCCATTGCAACAAAATCAGGAATTTAGTATCGCCTTATCTTTTTTGTGTTCGCAGAATCTCTTTTGTCATATAGATAGTAGTGTTACTGCTTCTAGATTTCTACTATGGCATACGTCTAGTCTTAACGTAATAGTGCTATTTTGACCCGAGCTTTATTTTAACAGAGCTGTACAGTATATGTTGCTTTACGGCATTGTGCAACCTAATACAACAGCCATAACGTTCAATAAAACTTTACAATTTTACAACGCAATAGCCCCACGTTTTACAACCAGCAAACGAGCTTGTATTTATTAAATGGTGACATTTTAAAAGCATTTATTCATTACATAAGCACGTAAGTAAGAACGTCTTATTAAACAGTAGGAAGATTTCCGGGAGAATCGCGATAATTTTTCAGCTATTATTTTTGTTAGCAACTACTCTCCGAACACAGAGTGGCAACGCGCTAGTGATACTTCGGTATCGTGAGCGTAAACAGCTTACGGTAACCGTTTCCCATCAGGTGGGCCGTGTGTTGGTTTGCCACTCTTGTTGTATGAAAAAAAGAAAAACTACCAATGTGGTATTCATGGTAAAATCAAATCTACTAAATAATTATATTAACGTTACAACTTATATTCACAACTTATATTTTTCTACTCTAGGGACGTTTTAAAGCTAAACGCTAAGGTTTTCTTTACCCAATTAGTGCGGTTACAAAAACGACTAAACAACTGGCTAGTCGCATTTAGCACAAATTTCGCTTTCAAACCGTATGAGAACAAAATAGGCTTAAAGCAGGTTCTGTCGCTGTCTGTGTAAGTTCCTCAAAATATGGAAATCTGGTCTAAAATACATATACCTACATTTTCATTACGCCAAGTCCTTCACGGGGCGGAGAGAGTAGATCGCCAGTTATCTCTAGACTTATAATATACTAGCTGTCCCGCCCAGCTTTGCTCGGGTGAAAAAGTTAAATTGCCCGTAACACGATCGCAGCGCCACCTATCGGGTCCAATTGTAAATCTAAACCATTCTCGAATCCACCTTAAGACACACAGAAAGGGATAGCTTCGCACGGGTGAAAAAGTTAAAATTCCTAAAACTCGATCGCAGCGCCACCTATCGGGTCCAATTTAATATAGCCTATGTTACTCGGGGATAATGTAGCTTTCCAAAGATGAAAGAATTTTTGAAATCGGTCCAGTAGTTTCGGAGCCTATTCATTACAAACAAACAAACAAACAAATCTTTCCTCTTTATAATATTAGTATAGATATGTATATAATGAAAAAAAAAATTTTTTTATTTGATGTAATTATAATTAGCACACAGACCGCCAATTCTCAGCCATACAACAGAACCCTCTTTACTAATAACATTAGGTACAGAATGGGTCATAATGGCTGCGCCAACGCCCCAATTTGCCTTAGATATCTGGTCTACATAAACCATAAAACATTACGAAAGGAGACACACCTAACCCCACATCGTGTAAAGTAGAATTGCACTTGCAAATAAAGAGTGTCATCTTTAAGTTTATTAGACAAATGGCGTGTGTAAAAGAAATATGTAGTTTGCCTACAGCTTAAGATTGAATATCGGAAACATTGAGCTGTGATAATTTCTAGGTTACCTGACATAAAAATTATAACTCAAGACAGAACAAAATTACGCATGACAGCTATATTTCCATTCAAACGCAACTGTTTTGTCAATGTGACTAATTATCGAGTTGTTTTAAAAAAAATAAAATTAAAAATAAGTACAAAATCAACTCTTTACAATATCCATCCTGTATGGCTAAACGCCAGGTACTACGGAACCTGTGTTCGTTATTAAGGCAAAGGCTGATAATTTCAACTGCACACAACAAATAAACTAACTTCGGTAGACGTTTAACTACGATATACGCCGCATAAATAAAAAATGGTATAAAACGTCACGTTATCAGATCGGAAGCGTCATAGAACTGTATAAAGTTTTATGGAGTCTTGAATGTGAATTCACGCTAGCGGAACTGATGGAAAACTGCCTAAAAGCAAACATTTAAAGTTTATATGCGTTCAATTTGATAATGAATCAACATTAACTGCAATCAACATTTCTTTTCACTGTACACTTCCTGAGAACGGTTTTCACACTTCAAGGGTGATCAACTAGCATGCTAGCATGCTGAGAGTTAACTCAGCCTGTGGAGTTAAAGATGCATAATGGTGATATATAAAGAAGTATAGTTGGTTTTTAGCATATAAGGATTAGACCAGACCTTGCATTGAGTAAGCTTTCAATATCTACCTCGAGGGACCAAGGTTTGAGTCTATTTTAAGGATATCGTCATCTTAATATATCAGAGACGAAAAAGGCCACTCGTAAAGGCATTGTTTCATAAAGAATATGTATTTTCTAACTGCAAAAGTGTATTCGTGAAATCTTTTAAATATTTTATCTAAGAACTCCCCTCTACATATATCTATCAAATATAAAAGAGTATAGGTTTGTTTTTTTTATTATTAGTATTATTGCACTTTGAACTAAGGCCGCTTCTGGCCTCGAAATTGAAGAAATCTAACAAATGCTCTCAGTGACAGTCTGAGCTGAGCCACACTTGCGTATGTGACAAACCGGCAAAGATTAACCTTAATTTTTGTTATTTTCTATGCATTTTTCTTATTATATATATTAAGTGGTTAATATATTTATCTTCATTTATATATACTGTTGTCGAATCATTATTATGCAATAGATATTGCAAAAAACACATACGTACTCGCCCAGAGTATCCAGAATTCTTTCCAGCCTAGTAAATGCGGCCATGCCAAAAGCATGATACTGCAAACTTGGAGCCAGTGACAATAAAATATTATAAATGTAGGTAATAAAAATAGTACCTGTGACACAGATTATGTAATATTTACTTTTATGTCCACAATTAAAATAAATGACGCAATTAAGTTCTCATTTGTATGTTGGTAAATAATTATACAATAGGAATTATTTCGTTTGTCTGAGGAAGGTGATTTTTCAACTGTTTTCTTTTGTTCAATATATTTTTTTTTAATTTTATAAACGGAATGTTAATATATATATCTTCACGCCTTTGCCACTGATTCCCGAAGTTTCGCGTGGGGTATATTTATGCAAACGTGACAGATCACCATCCATTAAGCATAAGCACATTAAAAACGTTTTCTATAACGTATGCAAGTTTTTATTTTATTTACCTAAATGTAAGTTCTTCTTCCGTTTTCCGTTTATTTCTATTTTTTTCTATATTGGTAAAAGGCTTTGCGTACGTACCTAAGTAGCCTCGCGTTTAAACAGCTCGATCTCATTTGGACCCCCGACGACGCAGTCCGTGATCAGGAAATTGTGCAATACGTTTTCTATTACACTGTGGTTTCCTATTGCCATCGCTGTGCTCCCGGAAGCTAAATACACACAACCTCAGCTGTGTGCCCACTTTATGTAAGTATTTATTGATTTGCTATCTATCTAGGATATAAAACACGTGTATGCGCAAGCGTCCAAAGAGTCAAGAGTCCAAAATACCATATTCCAGCAGAGAACGTTAACTGACTTCGCAATTTAAATAAAGGCCCTCTCTGACAAGGTAGGATTTGCAATTTAAACACTGCAGTTAAGGCACAAAAAAGATAATATTAAAATACTATAGGGGAATTAAAGATGAATTGAGAATTCCTTACATTAGGCGTATTGAAAAAAATTTTAGTATTATGCTGCAATGACATCCTAATCTCCTACCAGTTATCCTATTGTGATGGTACTGATAAATTAAGACAATCACGCTCAAAAACGCAACGAAAACGGTGCTTCTGAAAACACCTAGTTTACCTAATTAAAATATAGTTAGGTACTTATTGCTTTTTATACACATAAACATGTGAAAATTTACGCAAATGTTCGTGCTACTTACCGAGAAAATCCTGGAGAATGTCGAACAGAGATTTATGTAAACTGGGCTAGGAACCAATTCCGAAGATTATTTTGAACGCATACACGAAACGGCTCTGGCTTTGTGTAATATTAAAAAGGAGCTATATGGAGTAACTGTCACGAGTCCCACCAATGCAAACAATGATAACCTTAAAAAATACAACTTAGAACATAATATAACTTCAACGGGTCTACAAGTCCCTTCAATGAATTCAACCAGGCGGTGTTTGACGTTTGTCGCTAATCTTGGAAGGGACAAAAAACAGACGGGCGATTTGCTGCCCATTCTTCCACGGACCCTCGTCTCGTCCTAAAGCTCAGAGCAAGCGCGGCGCTTCTAAGCCGGGCGCCCGCTCCGCCGTCCGTACCAGTCCAGTCTGCCGCGTGCAACCACCCGGGGCGCCTGTGTCTCATTTATGTGTATTACTAAAACTTGTCTTATCGGTGTTTCACCATTTGAGTGCTTAACGTCTCTTTATCCCGTGCATTTCGAAAAGTGTCACCTTTATAGCCGGTGTGACGGAACGATTACGTGCAAGTGGCCGGGCAAATGCAGGTTTGGAACTCTTGTGGGTGGAAAAATAAACATAGCACTCCGGTAAGTTTTATTTATTGATGTTGTAAATAGTCTGTTTCTTTACTTTCCTTGGTGTATGAGGTGGATCTACGCCAAATACTCTGTACTCTATGGCAGAAGCTCGGTATTTCAACGAGTTATGCTAATTTAACATCGCTTGGATTCTCACCGTTACGTTTTTATAATCTTCACTACCTGGAATTTAATTAAGAACTCAGTGAAAGCGAAATTGCCTTCATAGGTCAGTTAGTATGTACACATGTACAGTCTCATAAGGTCGACAATTTAATAATAACATACGGCATCGCAACGGCTTCCAATTCTCCACTCGTAAATGCGTAATATGAATTGTCTATTTTTACAAACATCAGACGGGTATAAAAAGAAGGAAACGATTAAGTATAGCGTTTCAAACATAATAATAACAGAGTAATTAATATGTATATATAAGCAATTGTATAAGTTTCATTATAGAAATTGAGTACTTTTCATGGTTGCGTCAGTATCAACATATAATAATGAAAGACATTAGAGTAAAATGGGGGATCTTCATAAGGACGAGTTGCAAGAGCAATGTAAACACCATGCTAATGATGAAAAGATACCTGGTACATTTTAAAAGAGAGAAGTTAAGGACTTTGCTAAATGTTAATACTAACATCCGTGGTTTTTGAACTGTCATAATGTTAACACGAAAAGGGGCGGCTACGTCTTGCAATATGCTCCACTCGGCATCAACAAGCCCTAATGAAATATGAATACATGGCCATAGCTACCGTCATGGTTGAATCACGCCCCTCGTTGTGCTCTAAATCAATAGACCGGTGCACACGGCAAGCGTTAAGGACCAAACACTTATTAAGCGCAAAATTAAGAAGGTATGTGTGATCACAAAAATATTGCTGGATATCTGGACTTTCGCGTTCTTCATTATTTCTATACTGCCCACATTGATTGAACTAAATACGCATGAACTAAGCTTTATCTAGAATAAATACAACTGTACAATTTTTACTGTACAAAATTATGATCGTTTCAAATTTTACTTTCCATTGGGTAAGTACTATATAGAAACTTGTTTGTGGCTTATAAATGTTATAGATACGAGGACCTCTGTATACAGGCATGTATAGTATCTGTGCATTATTTAAATTAGTCGGTTGTCAAAGCCAGGTAGCCTTGTTTTTGGGTCTTGGGAATAAGCCGAAATTTTGCGGTGGCTTTGCCAAACCAAAACTAGATTTTTTATAGGACGGAAAATTGATGGGCGTCGGATCACAAATTACTAGTAGAGCATATTAAAATCTTTTGTATTAAATACGTAGGCTATTCAATTGAACGTTCTTTTTTTAAAACCTTACAAGTAGGTATTTATCAATTTCCTAATACCGTAATGCCATTCATATAAAACCCCTTAATTATTAATACCTACCTGAAACATTGGACACAGTCTAAAATAAAACGAAATTGATTGCATAGTTCGGAAAGGCCAATATGATTTTGATATTGGCCCCAATTTTCTGAGAGGACGTTCGCTAAAATATAGGTAAGTACTTACCACAAATCATTCTCAAATGTTTTTGAAATACCAAACTATTATCCTGCACTGTAATTTATACAAACGGTTGCCACAGTCGTAAAAGATAACATGAATACTTGTTTGAATTTACCTTGATACCAATATTACGAAGAGGACAACGCTCTGTATGGTAAAGATGTAGTAATAATGTGAGGCCGCCAGTCAACTCTAAACCATCAAGAGGGTCTGGAGCTGGTGGTGTTTAGATAACTTAACATAAAGTACCGTCGCTGCATTCCACGACTGCAAGACGAGAATTAGCCATAAAGTTTTTTAAACCTTTCACACTGCCCATGTGATAACTATGTATTCTAATGCTCGTCGAAAAAATACCCATAATATATGCGGAAATGTTTTTGCAGCTGCAAGCACTGTGAACCCACTTCGAGATGTTAATCAGAATGTATCAAACGGTACTGGCGTTGTAAAGCATTTGTATAACAAAAGCTTAATGGTTCACTGAGACGCTCTTAAGGAATTCCGAAGGGGTAATAAAAGTTCTGGTATGTGAGGCTTTCACGCCTGCCCACATGCTTAGCTGGGAGTAAGTTATAATTAGTCTCGACTTAGCTATCTTAAGATATATTTTATGATTTGTCAACGGTTCATTTGATAATGTTACGAAATTAATTTCTAAAACTCTTTTCTTTGTTTGCTAAATAATTACTCAAATGTATCATCAGCTCGAAATAAAATTCTCAATGACTTCGAAATACTATTAACTATAACCTATAATCAACCTGGCATATAGAATAATTTAACTCTAAAACGCAATTTATATTATAATTTATAATTTATAGATTAGTCCTACAAATACTTTATAATTTAATCACTAGTTATAAACGTCTGGTGTTTCAAGAAAATATATTGGGAAGATAATTGTTGGACGACTAGTGAGGTATATGAGAGTTGATGATCCTTGGGTCTAGTGCTTGACCCTCGAGACCCTAAACGGACGGTAGTTAATGAAGCAGCTAGACCATTGTATTCCGGTGGTATGATATCCATACGTGTCTGTTCGAAGATATTCTGCTATAGTAAAGCCACTCGGTACCGACTGTAAGTTTATATAAGGTTACGGCACTAGTTAGGTATCATCAAGAGGCATTGGCAGTGGCCAATGCTCGTCATGAGAATGCGACTGTGGAAGGGACAAATTATAGACGACATATACATCTTTCCCCCTCGCACTCGAATACTTACGACACTTCATCATAGAGCCTCAGATTATACTCCATTGCTTTGCAGTCTAACAAATACGATGCCAGTTCGTATAATAGTTAATATTACTTTAACAATTAGCTAAGTAACGCTCGAATAAATATATAGGATGTTCAAGGTTAAGATAAATAAGTATTTTGGTACAAATATTAGTTCCCAACAGGAAACGATCCCGAGACCTCAAGCTTCACAATCAAAAACACTAACCACTGGACTAGACGGCCCACCTAATATATGTCTCTCTATGTATGCGATCCTATACGTACCTAGTTGATACATAAGCACATAGTACAGTGTTGACGCTAGTGGGCGCTCCTTCCGTACTCAATTACTCTCGGCTATCCAAACGAGGGTTTATTACATAATAGGAACTTAAGTACGTAACATATTATAATAAATTCATCGGCGATCCAGTGAAATGTGAATAAAAAATAAATCCAGCGCTATTTTATGCAACTATAAAAAGATGATTGTATAATAATAGTATAATATAATCTAATAATATATATATCCTCACGCCCTTCCACAAGGGTCCCCGAAGGGGTAGGCAGAGGTGTATAGGTAATACCACACACCCACTTTCCGCCAGAGGTATATTAGGTACCAACGTGACAGATGGCGAGTCCATCGCCGTTACTCAAGCAAGACGCCTTTTGAATTTCTTCTCAGACGTATGCAAGTTTCCTCTCGATGTTTTCCTTATATATAATAATTATATGATTAGATATTCGTTATATTATATCAGTATAAGGATACAAACATTCTCTAGTCTACAATATAACCAGGCATTGAAACGTACGAGTTTGAATTGATCTGTTCAAGAGCTCTACACGCTGGCATTTATTGAGACTTTACAAGTAAATTGTGTTCATTTTAACTGCGTTTCAGTGGTAATGAAAGCAATAAGCAACGGTACTCTGCGACTGGATGTCGAGTTGCATTCCTGAAGGCAAGTGCCACAGGGCGAGCGGCGCCGCGCACGAATCAACTTACCGATTCAAGACAAACAATCGCACACGCATCGGCTGCATAATGAATTGTGAATGCAAACAATGATAAGTTGCTTCCATGATGATAATATGATACTAAGCTTTCGTAAAAATGCCATTGTCAATCATTTGTAACAAAGCCGATTCAAAATATAATTGTATGATCACCAGTATAGAGTAGTTTTTGTAGTTACTCCTGCAGAAATAGGTATTATTAAATACTAGATGGATGTAAAAAATAATTATTATATACGATCGCGGCGAACCCTACGAACTACGCGAATGAACGAAGAAACATCCAGAGAACTACGCCCACAGGCAAAAAAAAATTAAAGTACTCAGTTCCAGTCCAGAGTTGAACTAAGTTATAAATAAAGTTTTGTCTAAAATATTTGCCCGTTACAAATACACACTGTTCTTAAACAGTGCAAATAATTTTGTGTCACTAATAACCAAAATCAAGCACTCAGAATCGTTCTTAAAGATGAGCACATGTGGTCGTAAAGTTAAAAAAAGAAATGTCATGTACAAAAAATGCGGTTCATATGGTAGGGAAGTGAACGCTTCTCATATTTAGAGGCATTAAAACTATGAGATTTTCGGTAACGTTCATCGCATAATAAGCTCGAGGTATAAACATAGAAGATGTGGAGTAGTGGTAAAAGTGTATTTTTACATTTCGCCGCTGCAATATTGTACCTATGCGAAAAGACGCGACTAATAAGAAGCTTTTATTGTCTCGTTTCCTCATCATACCATACCACCAATTGAAGTCGATATAATATTTTACGACAGCTAATTTACAAGTATGTACGCTAAAATAACAATGAACGTTTCACGACGAAGTTCACAGCCGGTCACGATTGAATCGTCTACACTTGCGACATCAATCATTTCCGAAAATACTTCTATTAATTCTGGTGCCAACATTGCTCAGTATATATATATATATATACTGAGCTATGCTGAGGATATATATATATATATATATATCCTCACGCCTTCCCACAAGGGACCCCGAAGCTCTCAAGCACGACTATACATATATTAACAACCTTCCTATTTACATCTTTGTGTTTGGAAACCTAATTGGTGTCATTCAAAACACAGTAATAATTAATATTAGGCTAATAACCCCTCACATCAGACGTCGTATCGTCGTGTGCATATGGCCTTAATTGCCCATATACTTAAAACCAATACTTATGTATTTTCTTGAGTATCTTAATATGCGGCTGTAGCTCAAGTAACAATTGTTTACATTGCCAAAATTCATTCATGCAGTAATTCGAGAAATCCAAATACTCATTGAATACACTTGTGAAATAATTGCTACATTTGACTCTTGTTTGCTGTATACTACCTAATTAATTATTGTGTTAATTGCAAAGGTAAACTTTTCCGATTAATCATTTTGCTGATGCACCTCTGTCTCGATATTTTAAATTGAAATTTTGTCAGCGAGCATTATGTATAACGGAATATTATAAAAAGTTATCCAATTTGTTTAATTAGGTACCATATGCACTATGATAACATAACACTAGTTTCTCTTTTCGTATTCGACCTCTATCATTATCTGTATGTTCCTAGCAGATAATTTTATAGCTCTGAACTGAAATGCAAATGCAAATTTGACAAACAAATTTTATCCATACAATTTTTTTAATACCACACGTGGAAAACAAGCATACGGCCCGTCTGATGGAAAGCGGTTCCCGCTGCCCATGGACGCTTACACCGGGGGTATCCCTCGCGCTTCATGAAGAACTCCACACTCTCCAGGAAAATCCTCAACGGGGAGTTCATTCCACAGCCTGAGCGTTCGCGGAAGGAAACTCCTTTGGCCCCGCGCTATACGAGACCTTTGTGGTTCTTAGGTATGAGGATGGAAAAAAATTATACTGTAGGTACATTATTATTCTACCACGTTCCAAAGTCGGGACCGAGGAGCATGTCTGAAGAGACCAATGAATGTGGTTTAAGTGAAAGAGGTCTGTATGTTTATAGAGAACTGGCGCTCTACACCCTCTGTCTGACTATCGGTCGGAGTGATATGCATATTATCCTGTAAGCTTGCCGGCATGTGTATGACTGTATTTGAATCAACCGTTTGGCGAAAAGCCTAATTAAAAATGAGTAATTAATCGATCGCATAGGTTTTTTCATTCCATAACGATAGTAACTCTACGTTACAATCATAAATGAATAATGACCTTTTTGCACTCTTGAAAAATTACACCAATAGAACGGCAGTAGAAATGCAAACATTAAAGAAGTTGTATTGTATTTATTAGGAAGAACAAGACTTTTTAATCATTAACATTTTAATTTTTAAGTTTTTTTAAGGCTTCATAAGTACCTTTCGATAATAATCAATTATCGTCAATCACGTCTTCGGTGGGTTTATCGTTCGTTCGCTTCACCGCATGTATAAATTAAATCTGGTTCATTAGTTTTGGAACGTCAGCACAGTTTAAGGTGATTACCTGCCTCCACCCCGTTAGGCAACTGAATACTGGATTGATAAGTCACTCCTCTCCACGGCGAATGGCTTTGTGCCAGAGCGTTGCATTAACTGCGAAACCGTTCCTTTGCTTAACATGTCTCACCAAGATCACGGCGGTCGCACGCAACGAATTAATGAGCGTATGCAATGACCAGCTTGTTACCAAGGGGACTCGGTTTGCATGCAACTTTGTACCTATTGTGACCTGAGCTTGGGAAAACTTGACTGCAAAAATAGCATCAAGTAAAACTGAATTCCGCTCCCTAATCACTTTTAAAATCTTCACGCCCTCCCATATGGATCCCAGCTCCTTTGAATTTATTCTTAACTTATTGCAGGTTATAAGGACTCGTAACTTACCCCTAAGGCCACATAAACTGTAAAATCACATTTACTACCATAAATTACGACCATAATGAAAATCATATTTATTATATTGTCGCGGCCTAAAAATTTAAAGCCTAATAAAATGCTTATTCTTAAATAAGAAGGGATCAAAAGTAAGACACTGTACAAAGCGTTAATTCAAGTATATAAGGAAAATCGAATAAGAATAAGAAAAACATGTGTATAATTTATTCACATGCGGGAAAGCTCCCATAGCTCAGATCAAAAGAAAACAATTTTGCTGACCCAATTCAGTCCCGGCTCGTTACTGGAAAAAATGACAGTTACATGTTATAATACACAACGCTTTGTATGTAATTTGTAGTTATATATAGCTAATAGCTCCTTGATATTCCCATGAACAATGAAATATAATAATCGTTTTTAGAACTTCCGTCGACATGCAGATAAAACATTACACAGTACTTCTAACATTCGTCATAAATTCATAGGCGTAGGCATATCCGTTTTTGCAATATTGTTGTGTGGTTTTATTAATGAAACATCAGTAGCAGTAGTCGCATTAATTTACTTAAAACTAGCTCTGCCTTGCGATTGCACCCGCGTTAAATTTGATTAAAATTGATTTGAAGCCTTATTTACTCGTTATAACATCGTCTAGACAGACATAAAATTTATAACTTATGTTTATTATCAATTTTTTATATGCATTTAGAAAATATTGTTTTATTATATAACAACAGACGTTTCTAGTTTATTTGTTATATCCGTAAATATTGGTATAATCTTAAGAAGTGTCTTGAATTAAAATACTTATTTTTTACACTTGCAATTTAAATTTGCTATATATTCGTGGTAAATGCTAGGAATAAAATAGGAAAAAACATTAATTTACGCAGACTGATGGGGGTGGGGGACTAACAATATATTGGTGTGAGATTGAAGTGAATATTAAAGTTACAAGACGTAACGCAAGCGCAAATGTACATATTCCGACTAAGTCATTATTGTCATTTCTAACGGCCTTTAGAAAATTATAAATTTAAAATTTTGAAAAATAATGTTAGTAAAAGGAACATATTAAATGTACACATTAAAAGTGTTAAAATAGTCTAAACTGATGAAATAGCTATCTGAGCATTCTGCAGGCCTAATGATGAATGTAGTAGCAATGTTATAATTATGTAGTATATTAACAGTATAAAGGTCAAACATGCCCTCCTTTTGGGAGCTGGGTGATGTTTTTCGGAGTTTTGGAATATTTAATGACTATACAAACAAAACATATTTGAGGAGCGATTCTATTTGGCTCAGATGCTATGTTCGGTGGAGGTACGTCATTCTAATATGGTCTGTAATACCTACCCTGTGTCCTCTTGTTTGCGTAATAATAGCAATTCAACCATTGGCCTCATTTCAAAATCAAAATCAAAATCAAAATCAAAATATTTTATTCAATGTAAGGGACACAGGGAACACTTATTGAACGTCACATATTTAATATAAACTAAAGTTACCACCGTTTCCAAGAAAAAAAAGTACCTGCCAGGAGAAGAAACGGCGAAACAAACTCCCCGGTTTTTTTTTTTAACATTTGTTCCCTTTTACGTGGGGGGAGAAAAGATTACATATATAAAATCTGTACCAGAGGAGCAATTCATTGCCATGCATGGCCATCATTCAAATAATCTGATGTTTTATAATAAGCCTTTTGAATTAATTTACTTTTAATTACAGCTTTAAATTCTACAAAAGGTAATTCAATTATTTTCCTAGGTAGCTTATTAAAAAAGCGTATACCTTGCCCGACAAATGAGTTGCTAGTTTTGTGTAATCTAGCTGTAGGAACATGGAGTTTATCTTTGTTACGTGTATTTACAGTATGCAAGTCGCTATTTTTCTTAAATTTTATAATATTCTTTCTTACAAATAACACATTTTGGAATATATATTGACATGGTACGGTCAATATGTCAATTTCCTTGAATAATTCTCTGAGAGAATCTCGAGGCTTAAGGCTATAAATTGCACGAATAGCCCGCTTTTGCAGCACAAAAATAGATCCAATGTCTGCAGCATTACCCCACAAAAGAATGCTGTAAGACATGACACTATGAAAATAGCCGAAATAAACTAAACGAGCTGTGTTGATATCAGTCAAGTGTCTAATTTTTCTTACCGCGAATGCTGCAGAGCTGAGTCTATTCGCCAATCCATTAATGTGGGGTCCCCATTGCAGTTTGTGATCCAATGTGACTCCAAGGAAGACTGTTGAATCCACAAGGTTTAACTCCTCGTCATTTATAACTATAGGGGTAGTTAAAACCTTTTTCACGTTCGACATTGTAAATTTAATACATTTCGTTTTCCCAGCATTAAGTACCAAATTATTGGCACTAAACCAATGAACCACGTCAGAGAGAGCATTATTTACATCGTCAAAGTTTTCTTTCTGTCGGTCTATCTTAAATAGTAAAGAAGTATCATCAGCAAATAATACAATATCATGTTTATCATTTACCAGGTGTGGTAGGTCATTGATATAGATAAGAAAAAGAAATGGACCGAGAATCGAACCCTGTGGAACGCCCATAGCTACTGGGCACCCCGGAGATATTTCCCCACGTATACACACTTTTTGTACTCGTTTACTTAAGTATGATGATATAAGGTTTAGAGCTAAATTCCTTATACCATAGTGGTCTAACTTCCTGATCAAAGTTTCGTGATGCACACAATCGAAGGCTTTGGATAGGTCACAAAAAACACCTAAAGCATCTTTTGAATCCTCCCAAGCCTCAAGAATTTTCTTAATAAGCTCGACACCTGCATCGGTAGTCGAGCGACCCTTTGTGAAGCCGTATTGTTTACTATGCATCATCTCATGTTTGTTAAAAAAGGCTAGCATCTGGTTAAGTAAAACTTTTTCAAAAATTTTGCTGAAAACTGGCAATATTGAGATGGGTCTGAAATTGTTTGGGTCGGTCATGATACCAGTTTTAAATAAAGGAATGATTTTACTGTATTTCATTTGATCAGGAAATTCACCGCTAGCAATACATGCATTAAAAACTAATGCTAAGTCTACTGCAACAATGTCAATAATACTACTTAGAACTTGTACAGAGTGTCCCCATAAATCAGTCGACTTTTTCATGTCTAGGGATTTAAAAGTTTTAATTATGTCTTCGGGGGTAACAGTATTGAAATAAAATTCAGTATGAGATTCTTCCACATGAGCTTTAAGAATTTTTTCAGCGGCGGAAGGTGATGAAATTAAAGATTTTGTTAATGAGACTGGAATATCAGCAAAAACAGATTCAAAAGCGGTGGCTACAGCAATATCAGATTTTATTAAAGTATCATTAATTTTTATTATTATTTTATCCTGTTTTAGTGCCGATTTCCCAGTCTCACTATTTATAATATTCCACGTTGTCTTAGTCACATTGGATGACTTTGAAATTTTATTTCTGACAGCAATAGACTTGGCGTTTGAACAAACCTTTTTAAACACTTTGGAATAATTTTTAACATAATTTATAAAATCTAAATCAAAATTACATGTTTTCTCATGGTAAAGTTCATACAGCCTTCGTCTACTTCTGTGAATGCCTGTGGTAGCCCATTCACCAAACGCCATATGGTTACCAATGTGAACAGTCTTAGGGGTAAATATGCGCTCATGTTCTTTATGTACCACTTGGAAAAGAGAATTATACATAGATTGAGGATTTTGGTGGTTACTTTTTAAAGGAAATTTACCGAGCATGTTACCACGAAAACTGTTCAAGCGACTTGCATTTACAGGTACGTAAGTAATCCGCTTTTTGGAAACTTTAAAATTATGTTTTCGAAAACTTACTAATTGGCCGCAGTGATCTGATTCTAGTTTATTTATGATGGCATTACTAATGGGCTCAAAATTAGTAAATATATTATCAATACATGTAGCTGATGCGCTAGTTATTCTTGTAGGCTCAGAAAACATATGAGTTAAATTGAAAGAAGCAAAAAGGCATTTAAAACGATTACTTGTGGATGAGTTTTCAAGTATATTAACATTAAAATCTCCACATACTATTATATTTCTGCCTGACTTACAAATTTTATTTAAAACTTCTTCCATAGCTTTTTCAAACTGTTCATAATCTCCACTTGGGGGTCGGTATACGCACACAACAATGTATCGCTCTAACTCTATACATGACAATTCAGTAGTACGCTCCGCAGAAAGATGCACAATGTCCCTACGTTCTTTATATTTAAGGTTTTTCTCCAATATTATCATGGAACCCCCACGTATTGCATCTTTCCTGCTGAAGGCACTAGCAACCTGGTGATTGTTGAAATTGAGCATGATCTGCTCGTCTCTTAGCCAATGTTCAGTTAAACATAAGATATTAATATTATTACAGTTCATGAACAATTCCAATTCTAATTCTTTATTTAAAATACCTTGTATATTCTGATGCACCAGGTTAAAAACATTTTTATTACATATGTGAGTTGTGCCAGAGAAAGCCTCTGTTGTCTTAGAACTTAATTTAAAGTATTTGGAACGTATTCCAAAGAATAACTATTCTGATCATGGTTTGACTGCTCAATAGAAGCAGTATTGGTAGCCAATGATTTGGCTGTACTTAAATAAAAAATGTGTATACAATAATGTAGCATACTTGCTACTTGTCTCTTAAATTTATTAGAAAGATGATATCTTTCATTAATCAAATTGTAATTCGAAATTATTGAATTATTATTATTCAAGTCAATGAATGAAAATATATTATTATAATTGCTTATAAGCTGCATGCAGCAATTTAATTTATATCTAATAGAATTTTCCCTCTGTGACAAACCTCTGCTATAGGGAAATGCAAATAATATTATGTGTTTTACACTAAGACAACTCAGCGAGTCAATTAATTTAGTCATTTCATCCTTATTCATATTTCCCCTTCTCCCACACATAATAGCTATGGTAGGACAGGAACTACACCGATCACTCAGCACCTCAGAGACAAGGTGTTTATACTCTGCACCAGGCACACAGTGGTTTATGGCCTGGCAAGTACTGTGTGACAAGTGCAACCCCATATCCTTCCCTAACTCATCACTATATAGTATTATATCCTGTGTTGGCCGGTTTTTGGAAGTACTAAGTTTATTGAGTTTATTGGAGCTGTCATTCAGCAATGGCTCAGACAGGAGCATGTGAGGCACATGAGATGGTTGCACATCAGACCCACAGTTACATTTATTTGACAAAGAAGTGAAGCGGTCATAATTATACTTTGACATATCAACCACCTCACTGAGTGCAAGTATGTGCTCCTGAATTTCAACACGAGAGCTATTGTATTTTATTGTAACTTGTTGCAGTGATGCAGTAAGCGCAGTGACCTCAGACTCGAGCTGCTGAATGTCAGCTTCATATTTTAAATAATTATTTTCTAATTTTTGTTGTGTCAAATTTAACTTATGGAAAACATTATTATGCTTTTTGCAAAATGCAAGAGCTTTGTAGTTAGTTTTCAAAAGATTCTTTGTTTTCTGAATGAATCTGTTTACTTTAATGTATTTTTTTAATTTATTTTTAGATGAGGGTATTTTACTAGGGATCAGCTCATGGTACAGTGTCTGTGTCCTTGTGTCTTGATGGTGCTGGTGAGATAGTTCCAGGGAGGCTATAGTGTTGTTTGCATCACCAAGCTTGTGTTCTAGCTCAGTGATGTGCCTCAATGTGTTTTCATACTCCTCTCCGCACTGGCCAAACCCATTCACTATTTCCTGAAGCTGATCCCTTTGTGATATGGCATCTACATAGCTGGTATGCAGCTCTGCCAATTCACTTTTAAGTTTTTTGTTACAATCTAAAATACTTATTACTTCCTTCTCATTGTCATCTCTTTCCTGTAGGAGTTGGTCACACAAGTCTTTACTCTTCTTTAATTCTATCAGCGTCAGTTGGAGTTTATTCTCCTCCTGACGTGCATTAGCCCTTCTGGTCATCATTGTTATTATTGATTGTGAGGGAATGAAAATAGACGAAGAGGAAAGATTGCGTGTACAACTATTGAGGCCGAATTAAGTATTTAAATGCAAAAAAAAAACACCTCGGAATGTATTCAAGCACCTTTAAATCTAAATGTACAGGAGATAAAGCTTACCTGAAAAGCGATGGCAATGATTCACAAGTTTTAAAAACTGTTGCTACCGGCTTAAGTTTGAACTGTCAAATTTTATTCAACTAAAATTCAACTATTAACACAAAATATACACTTTAAATCAATATTATTTATACCTAGGTGTAACTTAAAGCGTAAACAAAAGTTATTTTTAAGATTAATTACAGTTACACAATAAAAACTTAATAATTAAAGGGGAGTTAAATTTAGCGCAGCTGATCGCTAGTGTTGCCACAGAGAGAAAAAAAAAAAAAGAAAAAAAAAAAAAAAAAAAAAAAAAAAAAAAAAAGTGTGATGCCTAGCTCCGAAAATTAAAGCAGTACAGACTACTATGGACTCAAGTTTCGTTTGCAACGTTGCTTCAGATGTTCAGTCATCCTTTGGCCTATTAATTCACAAAAGATTCCGACACAAAACTGTAGAAATCACCTAACATGCTTAGGCCGATGATGCTGGCCCATGATATGGTTCTAAACCTTCAATTAATAAAGCTTTTCGTGGAATATCCGGTCAATGAAGTACAGTTAAAACCAATAGTTTGATAGACTTGGAAGCGAATCAATTTACTGGTTCAGAATATTGGATGGGTGCCAAGTTTAAGTGTGTTTATCAAACACTACGTAACTGAACCACTTTTTGTACAGAAGTAACTGTCGAACGGTCACTGGGAGCCGAATTTATGTGTTATTATTATGTGTTTTCTTGCATTGAGTTCTTTAAACATTAATCTGAAGCAGATGTTTTAATAATATCAGGTCAGATACAAGCACTAACAACAGATGTGAGTACTGCGGCAGTACACATACATACATATTAGTATGCAATTGAAATTTGGTTCGTAGTATGAATAATGTCACAAAATAAAAGGTTTGCTTGTTGTTGCGTTTTTGTGTATTTATGAGGAATCCTGTAAAATCAAGCTAATCTCGTTCTTTTTTTACATTTAAGCTAAGGATTTACCATATAAAAGCTATACGCTGAAGGAAAATATCCTGTAGTAGCGCTTTAGTTGTTAAACAGCCATCTCTCATCCGCTTCACTCACTTCGTCTGCATACAAATTGAAAACTAATGTCCTAGGACGCAAACGTTGTACATACTATGTAACTAGACATTATATGTCTCCCATATAGTGATCCCGTAAATAAGGTGATAGGGGATAAGTTAAGCTAAGCGTAATATTTTAACTCACATAAATAAACAGTGAGAATTACCTCTTCTTGTTATAAATATGTGCTTGATTACTTGACCATTTACGAACATTTACGCCTATCCAAAATGTATCATTTCGAGCAAAATAAAGAGTGAGTCACCTCCACGAACACAAATTTAACCATAACCAATATATAGAACTGGTATGTGGTGCTCGCCTTGACCTGTGTAATTGTATTGACAATCTCATTGCGACCAATTTGCACCATAGAGAAACGATAGAACTCGTCCAATAAAGTGTGAAATGAAAAAGTGACGCCGCCGTTCCATAACGTTATTGTCCTTGAATGCATTTGCATGGAATTTAATCAACGTTGGTGCATTTCAATTTACGTAATTGTGCGGTTTAACACAATTTTATCGATCTTTACGAGAAATAAATTAATGGAAATATGTGTGTGTAATGTTCAAATCCCAGCATCTACCTATGATGCATTGTCCTGTGTTGTCATCCGTGGACAATAAACAGACACGGAAAATATGACTGCTTTGGTTTATGATTGATAAACTTATTAGTGAGTGATTTACTATACGTATACAACTGATTGAGAATCGATACCAGTTAGTTTAATCAAGAAAAGCATTTACATTTTAAATTAATAAGACTCAAAAACATTCTTGATACTGTTAAGGCAAAACCAAGACCATTGACAAGAAATAGCAATGGAACGAATAAAACACAAAAATCAATTCAAAGTGCGTACACAAATATCGTTTCGCGTGATCATGAATTTGGAGGCCAGGAAGGCTTCTTTCAAGATGTTGACGTTCTCAGAACTTCCTTAAGAGGCGTCAATTTACCTCGGCTTCGACGCAGGCCAACGACCTTCGGTGACTCATTTGTACGACGTTACAACGATTAACTTAAGGAAACATCGCCGGTGCACCGAGCCAAGACCTACCCAAAAAACAACGAGGTAAAAATGAATTACCTACCTACGAGAAACGGGAAATTATTCCGTTGCCCCAAATATTTGTTGTCCAATCCCATATTTAAGATAGTTTTCAATCAAATATCGACGTCTACTATTATTTTACTTTAGCACAGTGCTTTATTCATCCAAAATGTCTTTTGTCCTTATGAATTTATTTTAAAACATTGCCTATATGTCGATGAAAAATATATTGATGTTCAGGAAGTACATAATTATATTATCAAACTCTCAGTTTCATACCATACGATATTTAGACCGACAGGTAACGATAAATTTCATTAAAATGTCTTAAATCTCTTACTAATAATGTTTGCATGGTTGCAGTTCAGGGCAGTCATTTGTCATCATTATGCATGCACTGCATATCAAGAGCGGCGAAGCGTATCATTGCAAAAGGGTTGGTATTAAGTTGTCGGAACTTAGCCACGTGCGGTAGACTTGACTTAAGTTATGGATCATTGACCCTTTCGTGTTTGCAATAATTGTACGTCATTTACACATGCCGTTCATAAGAGATTTAAACGAAAATAAAATGCACTTACGGTTCATCCGTTTAAACTAGTTGGTCTAAGCAACCATAATTCTAAGCCTCAGCCATACGACTTGTAGGATATTTCTCCATATCTGTCGTCATAGATATGTCTGTTTAATATTTTATTTACATGTTCACGAAGAGAACGAGATGTTGCGAAGAGAAAATTATTCATCTTTTGGGACTGCATGAGCTCAGACGAGTTGGTGATGATATAGGAAGGAGTTTTTAGTACAACTGTACAAGTCTAAAAAGCGAACTCTTGTCTACACAAGTATGATTAACAAGCAGTATGATTTAGGAATTTCAAGTTAGTATTTACGATCTCCGTTAGTTACATTGTTCAAACATCCATGTATAAACAAATAAATTGTTTTCAAATTTCAGTAGCTTTACAGTTCAAAAACTAGATGATTTATATGGGTAATATTACTATTTGGCAAGATTTGGCAAATGTTGTCAAAATTGACACTGACGGTGTGAAATGCAACGGGTATACTGTACTTCGTTAATAGATATGACAACGGTCCGTCGTCTTTAACGTATTGCGGTATTAATTGGCTATCAAATTAAATTAAATTGTTAATGGCAACGTGCTTGGGGAACGACCCATTACTAGCTAAACGATATGACAAACCGCGGGATAATGTAGCAATTGACTGCGCGTGGGCAACAAATTACAACTGCGACCTTTTAACTGGCACGTGCTATCTGTTACACGCTCATGGCGACTATATAATAATTTCATGATTGTATGAAAAATCCTGTACTGTTTTATATCCAATTAACTGCAAACGGTAACTAGTATCTTGTAATATATTTTTTATCATGCCATTGTTGTTGATGCCTATACTCCATTATGTAAATCCAGTAGAGAAAATTCGTCGATAAGCGTTGAAAAAATATTCCCGTGTTTTTAATTTAGAGTAGCTCCTTGGGGGTCATTAAGAAAAATATTGCAAATCTCAAAGGACTAAGTACTATGTTATTATTAAGGTAATCACTATACGTATATGTGTAAGAAGAGACACCATATTTTTAATTTAATATCAACAAAAATGGATTTATATTTCACAATATCTTCGGTGTCGTCTGTCATGAATCGACGCAATTGTCTGCTATTTTAAATACTTTTGTTTACATTTATTTGAGAATCCCCATTCCAGGTATCATTTTCATTCATATCAATTTTGCTACCACTAATAAATATCTCGCTCGCGTTACTTGCCACGACTTTGTTTTATAACATTACATACATACATACATATCATCACGCCAAGTCCCTAGCGGGGTAGGCAGAGAGTATAGAGCGCCAGTTCTCTCTAGACTTACATACCTCTTTCGCTTCGTCCACATTCATCAGTCTTTTCATACATGCTCGTCGGTTTCGAGTACTCTTAACGTTCCCGTCCTTGAGAGTCCGATCGATTTGATCCAGGTAGTTGGAACGTGGCCTTCCTCTGCCTCTTCTTGCACACTCTTTTGCTTTGTATATCTGTTTCGTCAATCTTTCTTCACTCATCCTTTCTATGTGTCCAAACCAACGTAACATGCCTTTCTTCATCTTTACAATCACGCCCTCATTCACGCCAATTGATTTGCGATGCATTTTATTTTTATTTGCGATATATTTATAACATTATCCGATCTATTCCGGTTATAAAGGTTTAAACATCACGAAGATTCTCATTAATATTATGATATTTTCTTGTCACACCAGTGATTCTAGAACAAAATTATTGTCTGTCATAATTCGCATTGTAGATTTCGGATAGCGTAAAAGCTGACAGGAATGGATTTTGGCCGCAGGACGGTGTACGAAAACACCAAGTGGAAGTTGCCATTCAAATGAGAAGAATTCGAAGCCAAATGCGAAGTATCTGAAATGTTGGTACAAAAATATATCTCAGGTGAAATGTATGCTCCGCAAATGTATGATAATATGAATCCAATACTGCTTATAATAGTAGTTTGCATGTGAGAGTTATGTTGTTGTATACAATTTGAGTTAACAAAGGAGAAATGGAGCCCGTACTGAGCTGCGGCTTATAGCCCACAGCCGAGCTGCCGACATCAAACAATTTGATGTCGTGACACAGACACCCACCGCAACCGCGGTGCAGATGGCCATTACTGTGGAATTACTTTCATATAGTCAACACCGCCGCAAATTAAACGATACGGCTTGCTACTTGTAAAGTAGTGGTTGAAGTGACAGTAGATCTTCTTGAAATTGCTAGAATTGTTCCATTTTTAATGCGCAATATAAGTGCTGACCGTATCTTCTTAGACATTTACGTAATCCTCGATATATACGAACATAAATTTCGGTAGTGTAAAAAGTAGACCAAGAAAGTGGTGTAATCAGCACCAGCAGATATCTTTTTCGACACCAGTGGGTGTGTGGGTACTTTCTATACAGGTCGGCATACCCCTTCGGAGACCCTTGTCGGAAGAAGTGAATATATATTATTATTATTATATTTCAATAACTTTGTAGTTTGGTAATTCACACGACACACGAGATAAACAGTGAGAGAGGGAATTTTCAACTGCAATTTTGCGCTGCATTGAGCATCGATTGCACCATATACTTTTTGTGGTGTAGATAAGGCTAGCTTAAAGCAATATGACTTTGTAGTAGGAAGTGGTAGCGTACTGAGCTTTGTTACGGACTAACCGCTTACGTCTACGTGATTGATTTTGATATCAGATGAAGCTGGAGATATCTTTTTTATTTCAAATTCACTGACGTTCGGGGTCTTTGAACTCAATTTAGTTGTCGTTGTTGTCCAAAAACTCAAAATCCGCACGAGCTACTTTTTCAAAATAATTAGCATGTAAGGAAAAAAAGTTTCATTTTATAGAACAGCCACTGGAACAAACACAATATAGATACAGTGGAACAAACTCACAGCCATTTATTTACAAGTGTAATTGTTTTTACATAAATAATTATTACACAATGATTTTAGCAGCCATCATCCTCACCTTTTCCAATGAACCTTTTTACTTCGGCATGTCGACTGTGATACCAAAGATTTGAATAGTAAATTGTAGACAAAATAAGCAAGACCTTCTTGGTAATCGTTGCTTCACTGCTTAGGATCGTGACTCCCTTTCATTTTCTTAACAATTTCCATCCATTTGTTCCATTTTACATCAACAGCTTGAAGTACGGAGCATACAGCTTGGATTACGGATACCTGACAAATTAAGATAGTCTACTTCGAGTATTGATTCTTGCATGGTAATGCGTGATTACATTCAAGAAATATAACGTTACAAACATGTTTACCGTTTGTTTTTACAACGTCTCTTTCTCGATTACAGCAGAAACTTGTTCTAGGGTATCTCACATTATTTGCAAATTTTTATTCATCGTGGATGAATCCTCTGTGTGTTTTAAATTTTAGCGATTCAATTTCGATGGTTGACCAGATTAGCTGTTTAAATGTAATGACTAAATAATTAATTAAATACTAGACTTTAAAATATTCAATTTATTTTGCATCCTGAGGTCGATCCCTTGGCGATTTCACCTTTAGTTTTCTCCGTATTGATATTGACGGGTTTACTCTTTACATACTCATATGTTACTTACATCTCTTTATATATAACCTTACAAAGATAAAGAATCACCCTGATATTTATATACTGGAACTGCTTATCAATCCTATTGAATAACGTTTGACCATCGGTACACTAATTGTCCCTTGGTAAAATAAAAAAAAATAGTTTGGAAAGAAGGTTGCTAACACTAATTTATAAAAAATATAAATACGTACCACTAAATGAACACTTCCTTGCCCCACACTAATTAGTTCATCTTTACGTAAGTCTTCAGGTTGCTTGGTAGTTAAACATTTATTGCATTTCCTCAACCAGGCTTTTAACTACACATTTGAGACTGAGAAATGTATTTATACCTAAGTACAACTATTCCTTACGGAAGTTATTTTTCTATTGAAATTTAAGTTGTTTCTGTGTCTGTTTTGGATTTCTCCTGGTAGTCAAAACAGTTTGCTTAATTTAAAATATTGGTTGTACGCCCATTTACAATGTCATATCATTCAAAGCCATATGGCCTTTGATATTAAAATACAAATTTGCATCCTGATAATGATTATAAAAACAAGGTTACAAACATGTATTCATCTTTGATTTAATATTATCAATTCTACGATAAAAGGATAAAGAACAACTATTTTTAGTAAGTCAATATTTGAACTTTGACTCACCCTCAAAATATTGATTTATATGTCGCTCTAAATCGTCTACCATTTGAATAAATTGACGGACGGATGCTGCTGGCACTTTTAATTTAAACATAATACATTAGGAAACCTTTTGCAGAACAGGTAGATGGCATAATATAGGTAATGGCAATACCATTACAATAATAGCCTAGCTCTTCTCCCACGGGTTATTACGTGGGACTAAAGGATCGAGATAATCGTTTTAAAGTATATAGTATAGTTGACTTCTTCCATCGTATGAGGCGAGAAGTCTAGCTATCTCATTTGCATATCGTGACTGGACATAGGTGGCAGTTCGTCGTAGTTGATGCGTATGCAGACCACGGTCTCCACTTCCGTTAATGAAACGGTTGAATCGCAGCTCGAACGATATTAGCTTCGAAACTCATATGTTTTTATGTGACTTCTCCATTACCATCTCTGTCCTCATTTGTTTCACAGTCGTCAGCTTCTTTTGTAGGCGTAAGAGTTTTAAAATGTATCAGACCTCTTTACTTTGGGATCAATAAGGTCGTGTTTTTTATGGCAAATTACCTTGAACTATATTATTAATTTTGGCCTCTCAGATCTAACAAGTGAAATGAAAGTTCATATGCAATATATTTTTAGTAAGACGCACAAAGTTTGATGCTAAAGGAAAATATAACAGACTAAAATAGCAGCGGCATATAGCAGAATAAATACTAATATGTAATTATAAAATCATCATCATCGGGCCCTTGTGGGAAGACGTGAAGGTGGAAAAATAATGTCTGTGTCATACTTATACCCAATTACTTGCCAATTGGTGTAGCATAATATTATATTACAATCGTATTTCATTGCGTGTTCACTTAAAACCTTCAGTTGTTGAAGGTTAGCCCTATTTATAAGATAAATATAATCTGTCTTAAATATACTTTAATTACTTCGATTGAACAACAAACTGGTATTAAATCATTTCAGTATCCTTTAAGTAATAATGTATACGTACATATTGCACCATTTGTGAAACTACTCCGTTCCCAAATGGTCACTTTCACGCCTTTCAAAGACCTTGTTCAATTTGTACAAATTTGTCACGTTAAAATATGACGTTACTGTCAATGTTATTTTGAACGCGTTGTATGTTATATCTCTTGACCATTACTTTTGGAAATTTTTCATCGTCTGTTAACGAGCATAAGGTCAGACCGCGCTGGACAATACCCACTTCCGCACAACAGCATGTCGTAGGCGTATGATATGTTTCCTCGACGATCTCAGATACTTTTGTATATACATATACTAGGTGCAACATGCGATGATGCCCGCAGTTAAGCAATGAGTATTGTAATTAAAAACCTATAAACTCTGATTCAAAGCTTTCTATTGTATATTAGCCGCACGCTTCGGTTTCTAATATATATATATATGCACGGTTCCAAAGAAGTTTCCTTCCGCGAACGCTTAGGCTGTGGAATGAGCTCCCCGTTAAGGTTTTCCCTGGAGAGTACAGCATAGAATTCTTGAAGAAAGGTGTGAAAGATTCCTACAGGGTCGGCAACGCGCGAGTAATACCCCTGGTGTTGCAAGCGTCCATAGGCGGCGATAACCGCTTACCATCAGGCGGGCCGCATGAATGATTTCCACCCAATTGTTTTAAAAAAAATCGCATATCAGGATTCTATATAATATGAAAATAAATAATTTCTAGATAAGCATTAAATATCTGTTATATATATATACAATTCAATATCTTTCACTCCTAGTTTGCTACAATTACGTTGGGTCATCTTGTTGTGTAAAGCTATTTTAGTATCGCCTTTCAAATGCCTTTGTTTCAGAAGTTCAGTAGTTCTCTTTCAGAATTCAATGTAACCAAAGCAAAGTTGTGTGGGTGTCTGAAAATTAATTTACAAATGGCTCAAAATCTCGATTGTTATGTAAACGTGAAATTACTGACAACTTTACGGTTAATTAACCAAAGTATTCATAGATTGTTAAAAGTTTTACAATAATCTATTTTTTCACACTTACGACTTTAATTTTAAGACAAAATCTAATTAACACCATAACAATGTTGGTGTCTTATACATATAGTTTAGAAAGTTCTATAGAACAAAATTTGTATAATATTATTTAGAAAAGTCAAGCTACGATCCCCAGCGCTTTGAACCAGTGAGATGTTCAGATCTTTAGTACAGTAATTTATTACACCAAGAGCTTTACGTTGAAGGAACTTTGTGAGGGAACTTCATACAAAGTCATGCGTGAGTGTAAACATATGTACATTTTCTTGATACAGATGAAAATAAAAGTAGTTTTTACATAACATTTGCTGAATGAATTTGTATCTATGTGCTAAGTGTTATGGGTGTAGTTACTGTAATGTAAATTGGTAATATATGTCCGGTAATATATTCAATAATGATGGAAATAAAACAGTTTTAAACAGCGGCTTTGTACCAAAGGGATAGTGCTACGATGATTTGTCCCAGTTAACAGAAACGGTCGTAAGAAAATGAACGTAAAGCTGTTTTACGTCATATCATATGCGCACTGGCGTGATGATATGATGATGTTTTACGTCATATCATATGCGCACTGGCGTGATGATATGATGATGTTTAACGTCATATCATATGCGCACTGGCGTGATGATATGATATTTTGCGTCATATCATATGCGCACTGGCGAGATGATATGATGATGTTTTGCGAATAAAATCAAACACATTTTAACGATTTTAGATCGAATCCGCAATGAAGAGATTCGCAAATCAACTGGCGTGAATGAGGGTGTGATTTTAAAGATGAAGAAAGGCATGTTACGTTGGTTTGGACACATAGAAAGGATGAGTGAAGAAAGATTGACGAAACAGATATACAAAGTGTGTGCAAGAAGAGGCAGAGGAAGGCCACGTTCCAACTACCTAGATCAAATAGATCGGAGTCTCAAGGACGGGAACGTAAAGAGTACTCGAAATCGACGAGCATGTATGAAGAGACTGATGAATGTGGACGAAGCGAAAGAAGTATGTAAGTCTAGAGAGAACTGGCGCTCTATACTCTCTGCCTACCCCGCTAGGGACTTGGCGTGATGATATGTATGTATGTATCAAACACATACAAACGAGTATATACGGCGATAGTTTCACCACCTGTCACTGACACTGACGAGAAATTGTTTTTGTATATATATAGTGGAAGGTGTAAAGAATTTTCCTGTAACTATATTTATTTATGTATTCCAAAGATAATAGCGTATGTCAAAAGCTGTCGATACGTATATACATATTTCCATTTATTTAGATAGGATTCTTCCTTTATATACCGGAAATGTGTTATCGCGTTAGCAATTGGCAGCAGGAAAAAACCAGAATTCCCATTAGCATTCGCGGAATTGGCATTAACACTTTTTCATCTGTTTTTTGTTCGGAATCAAGATCGTTTGGTCATTTTTCTGTGAAATATGATTGACGAATCAACCTATTTAATTATCTTGCACTAATCCTACTGTTTCTGTTTACCTCGCATATCCCAAGGCCTCCCCCTCATAATGTCCATGTGCTTCGTCCAACGCTAGTTATGGCCAGTCCACGGATGTGTTGCCCATGTATTGTCATCTTCGTGGTGATGTCGCTGACGTCCAGCTGCGTCAGTTTTTTAATTTTGGGGTTATTTTTCCCATCGAACGAAAGACATGCGACTGACCGATATTCTCACTACTGTTTGGCGGCTTATAGCTACGTCAGTAATTCACGCATTCCCACAAGGGTCCCCTAAGGGGTAGATGTGAAATAACACACTCGCCGGAAATATATTTAGGTGCCACATTGACAGACGACTAGTCCATCCATTCGTAAGCATGACTATACATACGCCATTTAATTTCTTTGCAAATGTATACAGGAATCCTCTCGATGATTTCCTTCACTGTAATTCTCGTGGTGTGATTAATCACTGTATGTATGATTAGAAAAAACTCATTGGTACAGTCGGAATTTGTCATGCAATATTTGCATTGCAGTCTCCTTGAACTAATCGGTCATTACGACTCTGTAAGGCTTATTTAAAAGTATGATTAACGTCTCTCTACTAAATAATCGTATGTTACGTTGTTATGACAAAGATAACGACTGCATAATACTGTTACAGTGCATAACGAAGACTGTTTAATTTATTCTTGCATGGTCATTATGTACACCAAATGTGTTATCTAACAGTTCAGTATTCGTTGGATGTTCTGTAATAAAATAATAACGGTGGTATTTTTCTTTAAGTTTGTATTTTAAAATAGTTCCAAGATGTTTGACGTAATGCCAGACAGATTTATATTATCTTCTTCAGTGTCAGAAGCAGTATTGCCATATACTCAGCAAATACGGACAAGACAAGGATAAGGCTGGCCATTTTGTTAATAATATCACCAAGGTGCCGCCTTTGGTTTTTTCAAGAAGCATTTGGGCCGTTTAATGTTAAGCAACTGTAACCCACAAGCACGATTAGAATGATTTTTTGCAAAATAATCTTCACTTATTTCTTAAAGAACTGCATGCATACCTCAATGCGGAGTTATCTGCAGAAGCTAATCTTTCGCAAAAGGAACCTTAAAACTGACACATTTTTGGGATGAATATATTATATCGTGCTGATATGGTATATGTGAATTTGCGTTTATTTATTACGCTTTCGTGTATTAAGTGTGGGCTTTTATCACTGCAGGTAACACCTCTGTTGCGGCACATAACTTCATTACGATACGACTGTAAAGTAAATAATGAAAATAATGTCCCAAAAGTCAGTGCTACCCTGGCCTCCTTGCACGGTCTATTGTATCATTGTACCTCAATAGCTAAGAGCATTGTTAAGACGATGCTACAAGCAGTCAGGGTTACACCTGTCTTCGCGGTGTCAAGGATTTGCTCCGAAGATAAGTCTTAAGATAATGTCATTACTACGGTCCTAGACCGTAACGCGGTCCGCGCGTAATGACGAATCATTATAAACTCCCGATACCATATACATTTTTATGAGCGAAAAATCCTACCAAACAGCAAAGCGTTATTACTTCAAAGGACAGTGCTTTGATCTAGCTTCACTTAAATATTTTGAAAGTCCTACATATAAGCACATGAATCTTTTTGGTTCTGCCTGAACCTAGTAAGACCATGTGACAGAAACGAACTCGTATAATTATATTTAGGCCAGTTTCTCGGCTTAACGAAGTAACATACTGACTAAGACACATTTATAACTCAATATTGTATTAAACAGTTACATACTCAATGCGATACATAGCATTTATCATTATTGCTGTGGCATTCAAGCAGTAACATGTAATTTGCTCAAGTTTAATATCTCAAATGAATTTTCTCATTCAACGCTACTAATAAAGTTTTAATTAAAGTAATGATATAAATCGTATTTGTTGCCATATATAATAACAGTAGACAATTTCAGGTAGATTAAGCAGCAGCATTAAGTAGCAAAACTAATCTGGTGTAACTATATTAAAATGTTAAGCCATTATGTATTACGCGTTCGTTTCGTTTCGGCTAATGTTAGTCGGAAGCTCCATTTTCATTAGCTTACAAGAATATACATAGTAGAGATTGTATAAATATTTTATTAAGATTAACGATACATATACACAATGCGAATGTGAGCGGAAGTCGAGTTCCAGCTAGCTAGATCAAATCGACCGAACACTCGAGGACGGCAACGTCAATAACAAACAACGAAATCGGCGAAAATTTATGAAGAAAATTATGAATATGGATGAAGAACGAGATCTTAAAGTTTAGATAGAACTGGCGTTCTACTCATTGCAGGCAGTAAGAGTAGATGGGGAGAGCCCCGTGGACTTGGAGTGATGATATGTGTATGTATGGGTACGTTATACTGTACAGTGTATATTTGTTGGTAAATCGCAAACAGCGCAAACAATCAGATTGTCAGATTGACTAAGTGAATATTTTTAAGTGAATTATATTTTTACATTTAAAAACTTTTTAATTTACTACCATTTTTTTCACTATAGGTCACTCAAGTTCGTTCGTAATCCCTCATAGTAAACGTTGTTATTTTAAACTAAAATCTATAAACTATAATCTTTCTATCCAATGGTGCCCAAAAGATTGTGTCATATGCTATCAATGATGCAGTTAGTGCGTGTGCAATTGGTTTGCCATCCCTGTCAAGGCTGGCTCAATACGGAGTACTGATGCTGAATAGACTGACGGAATGCCTGAATGATCACTGGTGAAGAATAAAGATGACAAATTCAATTAAAAACATGCGCGTGCATGGGTTCCGGTGATGCATCAATCGGCATTCAGGTCTCGTTACTTGAACATTTGCTTATAACGCTGTAATGGATACTAAGAATATTTGATTGAATATCTTATTTCGCATAAAATTGTCTGCTGTAACATAAAAGTTAACTTCAGATCTACTTATAATTATTACTCTTTTTTATCTTATTTATTTTATATATTTTCGAAGTGGGTATTATTGACAATCCTTCATTCCTTAAGTTTGGGATTTGAATATTCAAATCCTTTTATTTGGTAAGGCATAGAATTTCGAGTTTCAACTTTATTGTAAAATTATCCAAAATAAGCCAATAGTAAGTTGTTCTTTTCAATCTAATTATAAATGATGTTGTAGTTACGGTTTGAATTTTTGTATCAATGGTAATTTATTGTATTACGATCGGTAGAAATACTTCAATATATTTTAGCTAAGGTCATCTAGGTACCTATATAAAAACTTACTATATTTTAAAGTCTACAGAGAACTGACGATTGTTATTTAGGCCTTAGTCTTAAAGTCTATATATATTTCTATGTATATATATGAATAGAATCGTTGCCGTCCCGTTCAGTACCCAAAATATTTATATTCTTAATCTAAAGCCTTCCTACACGAGTCCTCGAAGGGTAAACACCCCTTTTCTCATACAAATATATATATAGAAGGACCTTCAAACAACAATTTAAACACAAGTGCTACTTGCAATGCATTTCACGTTCTCCTGCAGCATGGAATGACCTAAGCCATTTACTTTAGTGGGCATTATAATGCGTTAAAAGTAAAACACTTTCCCCATTGAAGGTCGCCAGTGGCTGTGCTTTGAATAGTACGAATGACGTTTTCTGTTGTTGAATTGAGCGGTAATAACTTAACTCTGCCTGCGACGCAAAGGTCGCAAGTTCGAATCCCGACTGTACCAATGAGTTTTTCTGAACTTAAGTACAGTGATTAGTCACACCACGAGCTTTACGGTGAAGGAAAACATCGAGAGGAAACCTGCATACGTCTGAGAAGAAATTCAAAGGCGTATGTATAGTCGTGCTTGAGTAACGGCGATGGACTCGCCATCTGTCACGTTGGCTCCTAATATACCTCTGGCGGAAAGTGGGTGTGTGGGTATTACCTATACACCTCTGCCTACCCCTTCGGGCACCCTTGTGGGAAGGCGTGGGGATATATTATTATTATTTATTACTAACCAACGAAATTTAAAACTTTTCTACAATTCTGAATGTTGGACACAGCTTCGCTTGGGCGAGTCAATTATACATATAATAAATACTAGCTGTGCACCCTTCCTGCACTGTAAGCGTATTGTATTTGCATGGATTACTGATACGAAAAATAAATAAAGGCAATCTATAAAGCTGATTGTACATTGTATCAAACTTTTAGGTGCAGAACATCTCGAGTTTATAAAGCGTTGTTTTGTATAACCATCTTAACCTTTATATAATTATGTAGATAACACGATCGCAGCGCCACTTGCCAGCGGGAAATTGTCAATTTAAAGCATGGCGAAAACGGCGATGTACTCGCCATCTTTCACTTTGGCACCTAATATATCTCTGGCGAAAAGTGGGTGTTACCTATACACCTCTGCTTGCCCTTTCGGGTACCCTTATGGGAAGGCGTGAGGATATATTCATATATGGGCGTGTTATCACACCTACTCTTAATTTGGTACTCTTGTGTGAGGGGGAGAAGAAATCATAAAAGCTCAAGTATTGACTCTTAATTTGTAACAAAGCTGGAAATAATAGCATTATAATTGATGCTCTGCCCGTTTAGTATAAATACGTATAAAATTGCACAGACCTTGTCGCCAATCCCATCATTCTGATTATACTATCTTTGTGAACTGTATCTTTATAATCGTGTACATTAAGCCAGCAGTACAATTAAATTAAACATTATTCATTGCACTAGTATTCTAATTTAATAATAATATATCCTCACGCCTTCCCACAAGGGTCCCCGAAGGGGTAGGCAGAGGTGTATAGGTAATACCCACACACCCACATCCCGCCAGAGGTATATTAGGTGCCAACGTGACAGATGGCGAGTCCATCGCCGTTACTCAAGCACGACTATACATACGCCTTTGAATTTCTTCTCAGACGTATGCAGATTTCCACTCGATGTTTTCCTTCACCGTAAAGCTCGTGGTGTGACTAATCACTAACAAAACAATAAATAAGAAAAAAATTATAATAATAAATATTCTTCAAAAAAGAAAGTATTATTGCACCCTCAATTCAAATGAAATCAAAGACAATTTCATACACCTTAAACCAAATGAGGTAACCTTCATAGTGTGTCATCTATCAGAGACTGACTCATAGAGACAATTACATACAAAAACTATATTCGGCAAGCTATCAAGAAGATATTTTTGCGTGGATTCAATAAAATTTTAATAGCTTTGATATTTTATGATAATATAATACTTTGATTTATTATATGAAACGTTTGTCTGTCATATTAATTTTATAATGTCATATTAATAGTTTATGTTGTAGGTATATATTTTTACTTGAGAAACGGCGACTCGCCATCTGTCACGCTGGCACCTAAATATATCTCCGGCGAAATTAGGTTGTTGCTACATATCTGTTTGTCTACTCCTGACTACCACAAAGATATATAATATAACTGGCATAATTATACATTGAAGTATCTAATCTTGATCTAAACTGATCCGATAAACCGAATTGATATCTCTGTAATCTGAGATGGTAGCTAGCTACTACTTTTTTGTTAATATATTCTTTATTTGTGCTTGATTGATAAGCAATTAGGCTTTTATATATTGATTGTATAATTTTCTCGGTATACTATTAACTAGTAGTTTTGATAAGTTATTTTTACGTTCACGTTTAAATTTTTTTTTTTTGTTTGTTTAACGATATTTATATTGCTCAAATAGGCTCAAAAAGGCGTATGTATAGTCGTGCTTGAGTAACGGCGATGGACTCGCCATCTGTCACGTTGGCATCTAATATACCTCTGGCGGAAAGTGGGTGTGTGGGTATTACCTATACACCTCTGCCTACCCCTTCAGGGACCCTTGTGGGAAGGCGTGAGGATATATATATATATATATATATATATATATCCTCACGCCTTCCCACATATATAATTCTGCAAAAAAAAATATAAGTTTTAGTCTCGAAACACTACATACATTTATAACTTCACAATAATAAAATATTTAAAAGTTTTTTTGGAGAAGATTTGAGCCAGTGTCACCTTAACAAGGCTTATTTTCATTTCAATTCTGCATCCCATTTATTAAAAACATGATAACATGATATTGCAATCATAAATAAATCAATAATATGAATGTAGCAAATTCATCAGTGACGTGAAACTTGAATTCCTGAGCCAATCATATATTTTTTAATTTCTTTAATCATTTTTTCATTAGTCATTATATATAGTCATAATTTCTTTTGTTAAATGTTTCGGACCTATAATAAATAATAATAATAATAATAAAACTTTATTCAATAAAAAAAATTACAAATTAATATCTGGCCCCCACACTACACACAGGCAGTGCCTGTCCCGTGGAGATTATACGATTGTACAGTATAAGGTACTAATTAACAGCATAGTTTTGGGTAAATTATGTTAGTTACATTATTTCGTATTTTCTAGATATCTACAATATCTACAAATGTAAAATATAAAATAAAGATTATGTGAGAAATGTGTGTGTCCATGTGTCTGGGTTTGATTGTGTGTCTACGTGTTTGATTGTGTGTCTACCTATAGAATAAATTGTAATGATGATCATGAACGTAATTGTCGCACGCCAGGTGTGAGGTGAACTGCTAAGAATACGTGGTTGGGTTGAAAATTACTCACAAAATGCGTACCAAGGTCGTCGAATGCGCAATGAACATTCGACTCAGGTTGTCGACTAGCTAACTACGTGGCGGCACTGTTAAAGGTAATGCTCATCTCATTAAGACAATACGTGTCAAGCATGCTATACGATCTTATTTGCTCTGGGGGTGTACGACAATCTAATCATAATGCATGAATGTTTAGGGGCAGGTGTGTGTGGATATGAAGTCTATAATTTTGTTCATCTTCTACATTTTGTATAAAGGCGGCAATATCACGAAATGTTATGATCGTTTAGTGTTAAATACTCAAGGCTAAAAGTAGCTAGGTTCTTGTAAAGTCTTATCATACAATGATTATTTTGATCCTGTCTTTGATTATGTTTTGGCATTGCATACAAGCGATATCTAATCTGCATACTTATCGCAGCCGTACAAAAAAGAACAACATACATATATTATTATGTTATAAAAGTATGTGCCTATGTAATTAGTCATGCTTTACGTGTATTATAAAGTGTGGCTTAAAGTAGATACTCTCTTAAAGATGCCTAATGGTGAAGAGCAAATTCAGTCATGTGCACATTCACATTATCATTAAATTATCAAATCGGTCTCCATCAACGCACTGTTAGCCTTAATTCACATACAAAATAAAATCAACAAGCGACTCGTCTGGCTTCGCTCGGGTACATCGTTTTTATTTCTAAAATAGATTACAGTAGCGTTTTCGATGAAAGCTACCAGAAGACTGGTCTTTTCCCCAAATGTTTAACAATTATATTATTTTATTTCAATAAATTTACGCAAGATCTTAAAAAATTATACACAATAACCTCCCTTGCTTCTTTTAATAACTCATTCGTTTGGTGAAAGCCGCTTTAAAATTCGTTCAGTAACTTAGGAGTTTATCACGAACATACAGAAAGTCTGACGATGCGGGGATTTTATAATATGTAGTGATACGTATCTCGTTTTTTCTTTACCTACCTCTTTGTGTACAGTTGTGGGCAGACGTCAATAAGTCTACTATGTTGCTCGTTATGATGGATTCCAGTTGTCAACCTCAAACGTTCACATATTTGCTTAGCTCCGGAAATTTAATAGTTGAATTCACTGCGAGCGAATTCCTGGATGCCATAAGAACTTACGATCCATTGTGCTGACCGTTTGTAGAAACGTCATGCCGGACAAACGGCCATTACGCTCCTGTAGGGAAACAATTTCATTTGGGTACCTCGTTTCAGATAACAACGCATGCGAGTATGTCATGACAAAAATAATGGAATACAATACTAATAATAATGATAAAATACAGAAAAAGATATCCATGGCCTCGTATAACTGTAGATCCTTAAAAAGATCCGTTGAACATGTTCGTCAGCTGTGTAGAAGCATGGACATAATAGCATTGCATATATATATATATATATTTTATATGTTTATGGCCACTCATTTGATTTTGTATATGCAACAGGAGAGCACCCACAGATTTTATTTGCGAGACTACAGGATACTACAGACCTTTGAGGAACTGCAACAAGCTTTTATATATATTTTCACGCCTTCCCACCGAGGTCCACGAAGCTGTAGGCAGTGGTGCCAACGTGACAGTTGGCGAGCCCATCGCCTTTGCTCAAGCACGACTATACATATCTTTTTATTTCTCAAACGTATGCAGGTTCCTCTCGATGTATTACTTAACTGTTTAAGTTCGTGGTGACTAATAACTGTACTAAAGTTCAGAAAAACTTATTGGTACAGTCGGGATTCGAACTTGCAATCTTTGTGTTGCAGGCGACTGCTTAAAGCACTCGGCAACCACGACTTTTTTATTTATTTTAAGGCAGCTATTTCCTAAGACCTAAAAACGTCAAGTTTGAAATATTTTACTAAAATTTACTGTTTCTCAAAACCACATAAATATGAAATGTGCCTCAAACCTTAACGTAATTAATTACGTATTAATTAATACGTAATGGGTAGTTAAACTGACCGTAGTGGATCTGTCCTTTATCTTGGCAAAGGTCGCTATCGCGGATTCGATCTCTGCTATCATTTTAATTCAAATATTCTCTACGTGTAATCTTTATCATGAAAATGATCTTTGTATGTTTATTTGCGTATTTTACGATCAGTTGGCGCTGTGTAAGATGTATATAATATCTCTTAAGGCAAAATTGGTACGAAGTTAGGAAACTTGACTGACATAGCTATGTTTATAGCTTGTACCGTAACAACTTACTCCTTCATTGTTGGTTAATGTTAATGATGGTTTATGTATTTTTCTACATCAACCATCATTAACATTTCAAAACCTAGCAAAAGTTATATATATATGTGTATACTAGTCATACAACCTAACCCAGTCCTTATTGATCCATGAACTTCGTGCAATACTAATATCAAGGTGAAGGAAAATAGTACAGCGCAATTAACCCTAATGATATGAGTAAAGGTAATTTTATGTTGATGCTCTGCCCACGACTTCGTCCGCGTGGAATTTAACAAAAAATAGAAAGAAACTACGCGACAAATTACGTAATTCTTTAGTTTGGTCGTAAAAAATATATATTACCTTCTTTAGCTTAAATTTGCTCATAACGTATCTATTTAAGAGCTATTGTAAGTGTTCGAGCTACTATTAGCATAGACAAAAACATTAACAATACAATTATTCCAACTTCATAATGGTTACTAGAACTTTGAGAGCCGTCAATTATAATTCAAATTGCTTCGTGACTCAAACCATCTTGGTTGTTATTTTTTCATTACGTAAACAGCTAATCGTTTACGCTTGTTTGTTGGATTCATTTAAATTAAATAAGGAATGTCCATTGCCGTATGGCCTAGTGGTTAGAGCTTCTGACGGCGAAGTGTGTGTGTCGCAGGTTTAATTCCCGTATTTTTTAGGTAAATGTTTGTGTGATAATAAAAAATGGTCGTCTCTCTCAATCTGAGATAGGTTAGATTAAGGCGTAAAGTATGGAAGTTAATAAATCAAGTCCGGAGTCTACGAAGCATGAAGATAGCCGTCAAACAGGCGCCACTTAGCTGGATCGTGAATTAATAAATAACTTAAATCACTGTCGCCATCGGCTATGATATTCATAGAGCTTGTTAAGGCGAAATGGTCCGATTAAAGCTAGGCGTGCGTGCTTGGATCGCTGGTTCTACGGGGATAAAACTTCAGCCCTTCTTATCTGCTAACTGTGAAAACCCTTATCTGTTAGCGTTCACGTTATCATATATCATTGCCATAATATATAGAAAAATATTCTATCTAGCCGAGCTGAGGAGATCAATTCATCTAACAACTGGCATTTAGCAATCTTAACAACGGATCGTTCTAAGATTAAAACAAATACTGCTTGTTAATAAGCCACTAAGGACAAAAATACGCTATATATATGTCGTCATCAGGTCGTTATTACAATTATAAAATACTAGCGGCCCGTCCCAGCTTCGCACGGTTGGACATTTATTTTTTAAGCATTTTCGCATAAAAATTATTTTTTTCTTGCACTTAAGATAGCCTATATTAATCAATGATAATGTAGCATTCAAATGGTGAAAGAATTTTTAAAATCGGTCCTGTAATTTTTGAGACAATTTCTTACAAACATACTCACATACAAATCTTTTCTCTTTATACTATTTAACCCATCTATATCTTATTTATATAGATGGGTTCTGGCTTTATGATACCTTCGTGTAAAGTTTCATTTCATTGGTAGAATTAAACATGTCCTATGTGGTAATCCAGTCAATAATCTATATATGTCTCCAATGTTTCATCCAATTCCGTTCAGCTCTAAATCTACGCTTATATATGTAATTTCAACTTAAGTGTAGAAAATTTCATCGGCCCAGTCGGGATTTGATACTTGTGTTGCAGACAACTACTTGAACCACTCAGCCACCACGGCTTTTTTTACTCATACGTTAGTAATAATATACCTAATTAGGTCCGTGGAACAACAGGCACGCAAAGAACAACGCAGTTAAAATCCAATCTGCTCAAATTACACAACTGTGACTAGGATTTTGAAATCCTATGGTTTAATATTGCTTCACTATTATCTGCACATTACCATCACAACTAACATATAAAGGAATCCCCGACAAAATTATGGGGAATGATTTATTTCTTGCCATTAAATAATAGGTCTTCGGAATCTGTTGCTATCTAAAATAATACAGGTATAAAACCCGTTTCTATTAGACCATGGCAGTAGAGACGAAGTAATAATCTGTTGTATTAACTAACACGTATGGCGTCATTAGAAATCTTAATCGAATAATAAAGGGTTAAAACGCATTATTAAGTGTTATATTAAGGTTTATAAATACCCGACATGGAATCAAAGAGTTTAAGTGCGAGATAGCATACATGGTAGCCATGATAAAGCGTAATTCTCCTAAAGGAAAACAGGGAATGTAATCTTTGTGTTTTGTTGCAGAAGCAGCATCAGAACGAGGCGCCAGCGCGGCGCCCGCCTCCACACGCCTGCTGATGACATAATATATTGTAATGCTGGCTCGAACAGGACCCTACAGGAAACTACGTCCTAGAGGACGCCGACGGACGTTATAGTGAAAAAAATCTGTTAGTTTAATAAGTGCAAGTGCCTAAATTTTTGTAATAATGTTGGGTAACCGGCGAAACCTTATATTCCGGGTGAGTATAGTTATCAATATCGCCATGCTGCTGTACGCGGCGATGCACCTGTCGAGCAGCTCTACTCCTGGGATGGAGTGGTCTCCCGTCACCGTAGAAGGTTCCGAGAGAAGTGCCGAGATGCGCTACATCTCCCGGGACGAGGTTCGGAACGACACCGAGACCCGCTCCTTCGAGTCCAGTGCCAGAAACCTAGAGGAGTCTACCTCTCAAAAAACGCCATCGACAATGCCATCTACTAACAAAACTGCTTCGAGCACCGCTTCGATAGCCGTACCTTCAGAAGTGGATTTTTCAAATGAAACTTCACTAGATATAGTTGACGAAAACGCACTATCTGAGGCTACTCTATTACGCCTACGTACGATCCTCGTGTGCAACGACAAAGACTTTCTTCCACAAACGCTTCAGCGCGGGGAGTTTTGGGTGCTGAAAAATTATATACGAGCTGACCACGGGAACATAATGTGTCATGAGACGATTACGTATACTACCCACGCTGGATTCGAATTCCTCGACAACGTTCTGCCTCTAGTGGAGCGGTGAGCATCTTTTGTTTTATTTTCTCTTTTACAGTACGGCTATTTACACGAATATATACAGTCGCATAGCTATTTGAATATGCAATTCCATGAAACCACTGGTGCGAGCTGTTTGCCACAAGTGCCACTGACCACAGTCATCCGCCTGACTGGGTTTTTTGTCTCTAATAGGTATGTATGTACATACCTACATTTGCCGCTTTACTAGACAGTCGTGACACGTGAGTGTGGCGTCATATGACGTGGTGATACACGCGTGGATGTGATGTCGAAATGACCCCAACGAACTAATGAAGCGAAACATAAGCTTCATTTCCGGTTTTCGTTTCATTGGTTGAACTCTATATCACCGGAAACAATCTGGTGAACCTAATGCATTTTAATAAAATAAAAATTATTGATATTCGTGTGCATAAATAAGAGAAATGTCAAATTTATAATTCGTAACTAATTGGTTATATTGACATACTGCATGTTTGCTTATAAGTCCATTAAGTGACTTTCAAGCATTGCCTCGAGGTCTCTAGAAATAGCCTTGTTATATTTTTTCTTTTCTTCTTATGTATATATCCGGCGATTTAAATTACAATTAAGTCAATGGCCGGCTGTTTCTAGTCGTCAGAGTTCCTATTCGTTCTCGGTTTCAGCTCGATCCCCGCCAGGGGCAGGTTTTTGTATAACGAACACTTATATTCATTTCATACATACATATATTCAGGCCATATATGAAGTATATATATCTTCAAGAAACAAAGCATTTATATTGTTTCATTTGCATCGCTTTGCCAAGTTAGGGACTAGGTCTACGTAGATTAGTGCTGTTACTATTTTGATTGGCTAAGAAAATATGTTCCCACGGCTTATATTTTATTACCCAGTTAAACTTAATACTTGTTTATGGTTTCACTAGGGCTGAGCCACGTCCCTCTTTCCTTATGAAGCACATAATACCTGGGGTTTATGACAACACCATAATAGGCAATTATCTATGAAATACAGTGCTCTGCCGTAATCTGTGGTACTAAAAGAATTGGAAAATAATACTGTTATTAATGTTTGTTTGTTACGTTAATAGCTTTTTTAACTAAGAGCCGCGGTGGCCGAGTAGTTGCCTTACACAGAGAAGTATAGTTTGCATCCTGACCTGACCAATGAGTTTTTTTAACTAGACATACAGTGATTAGTCACACCACAAGCCTAAAGCAACGGCGATGGACACGCCATCTGCCACTATATGTATATATATTCCTTAATATACTTAGAATAAATATAGTAATGAGTAAGATATAAATCTATTTTATTGGACTTGCTTCACTGTACTTCACTTTTCTAACAATTAAGTACCATCATAAATATTGCGACACGTAAGTAATCGATGGGCTACTTCGATAGCGATATTACATTGTATTGTCTACCTTTACAGTACCTACTCCACAAGATGCTAAAAGTAAAGTTCCAATTGCTTGAAAGGTATGGGGCGATGTGCCATATTGTATCATACCTTTCTATCAACTATTAGCGACTGTTTCACTCAAAAGTTCAGAAGGCTTTTGTTATTTTTAAACACTAAAGGTGCAGTAAATTGCGTGTTGCACGGAGACCAATGCATGCGCTATTACAGGGTTAATATCACAGTTTAATACTACACAGTCTAATAAAAAGTTGCTACGTGTTTTTTCCGTTGAACTACTACCATGCACACTTTAAACTTTATTTCATCAGTAGTAGCAAGAAATAATAGTGAATTATGAAAGTAAAATCTCTGCTTCTACGAACAGATAACAAGAGCGGATAATTGATACATCATTCATCATTCTTAATGAATAGTTACTTACATATATTGAAAGGTTGCCGTCCATGTCGAAGCCGGTTACAAAATTGCTCTGACCTGAATGCTCTCTGTCGAAGTGTTTGACCTACCTACAATAATTAAGCATTAGTACGAAATCACTCAGCTTATCAGCTTATTGCCTACTTAAATATTGTTTTAATTTTATCCAAGCCATCCTTAAAGAACGTGTAATCTTATACCTTACCGCAAGGGTCAACAAAGGGTTTTGCAACGGTGATATACGTAGGTGGGTACTACCTACACACCTCTGCTTACCCCTTTGGGGACTCTTGTGGGAAGGTGTGAAATAACTCCCAATTCTCATCTTTACCTCTTTAAACTTCGCCTTACATACCTTTCCCCAAACTGTTTCCTTCTCTCTAAAGCTCTTGGTATTTTACCTTCTCCTACCACATATCTCGCCATCCACGATGATTTCATCCCCATACCTTAGAATCAAGAGTCTCGCATCGATCAGTTTCAAAAGATTTCCCTTCCGCGTACGCTCAGACTATGGAATTAATACCCTGTTGTGATTTCCGTAGAGAGTGCACCGGGGTGTTCTTAAAGGCAACGCGCGATTCTACCTCTGATTCGCAAGCGTACATAGGCGGCGGTAACCGCTTACCATCAGGCGGACCGATTGCGTATTTACCTTGTTTGTATAAAAAAAGTATATGTATGTTTAGAAAGAACTGGCGCTCTATACTCCGTCTACTCTGTTAGGGACTCGGCGTGATGATATGTATGTATGTATAAAAAAAACGTCTCCACGTCAACAATATGTCTCAATTTTTCGTTTAGTTATAAACCTGAGAAAATCCAGCTCGTACTTTACGAGATGTTAAAAAATATAAATTATTAATGATAATAGCAACATTACTGAAAAGCCCTCTACTTAATTATAACTTTGTACACAGGCGTCAAAGTCAAGTACCGGCCACCATGAAAGATTCGCAGTGTGTCTAGCGGTCGTAGGTCAGGCGACAGTGTACACTGGCCGCGCCTCACACGAAGTTCATGACCTTAAAATAAATGGACATACAAGACAGCGAATATGTTCCAGGAATATTGTGCCAAGAAGCTTTCAATTTAGACTTGAATCGCTATTGTTCTTTCACTTCAACAGCTCAGCAATTGTATTTAATGAGCCAAATAAGTTGTACTACTTACCTGTTTAAATTGCGAAAGTATGTATGTATTGACTGTCTGTAGGTATACATTAACATGTATAAAGTCGATTTTTAAATATAGATAAATAATGTTTGATTTCATGCACGTGAATCCCGGGGCTAAATAAAACTTGCATAAATGTATGTCCATATTTCATTAGTTTTCAAATTAAATGAATTCATCAAGTAGAATTAATGTTAATATTTTCATCATGTTTTTTGCCAATTCAAACTCCAACATTCATAATATTACAATAAAATATATATTATAAATATATGACATTTAATCAAAATATAGCCCAATATAGAACACTAGAAGACTGGAGGCTCTACCAGGCTGAACAACAATGCCGATTCCCTATGCGATTGTTGTAATGGAGAATATACGGTTCCGCCGCCAGAAAATCACGCCTCTTACTTTACGATTTGAGAAAACATATTAAGTACATAAAACAAATGGAGTGTGTCTAAAGGCCAAATAACTGTGAATTACGCCTTAAGCCAAATTCGCTGTGTCGAAGCATGATACCATGATATCGCATTAAATACCAACATAGATATGAACAGTTTCACTCGGTGCTTGGTTAAATTTCTCCACATCTTCCCAAAATGCCCCACACAGATACTAATTAGATGGTAAAATGTCCGATATTGAGTCTGTCGTCATCTCTTAAACCAAACTTTTATAGAACTAGCTATAATACTCCTCTTCCTTGGATATTAGCATGATGATGAGCTTTTACAATAACGGAAAGCCCGTTAATGCAAAAATATTTTTGAATAATATAAGCCATTTTTAAATATGATTTTAATATAAGATTGATATACAGATTTAAAAATAGTAGATATATACTTGGCTGCTTATCCATGCTTTTCCTTCTACGAATTGGCAAGGGCCATTTAAGACCTAAAAAAAAATCCTCACGCCTTCCCACAAGAGTCCCCGAAGGGGTAGGCAGAGGTGTATGGGTAATACCCACTTTCCGCCAGAGGTATATTAGGTGCCAACGTGACAGATGGCGAGTCCATCGCCGTTACTCAAGCACGACTATACATACGCCTTTAAATTTCTTCTCAGACGTATGCAGGTTTCCTCACGATGTTTTCCTTCACCGTAAAGCTCGTGGTGTGACTAATCACTGTACTTAAGTTCAGATAAACTCATTGGCACAGTCGGGATTCGAACTTGCGACCTTTGCGTCGCAGGCAACTGCTCGAACCACTCGGCCACCACGGCTCTTTTTTAAGAACTATATAAGGAAATTCGTCCCTCCCTCTCTTCCGTTTCCCGTTTAGATCCAGCGATAAGGCCCTCCTGTTGTTGAAAGGTTGTATAAATAAATGATTATGATATCAGCTTTTTAAGTATACATACCTCAGGCATTCTGAGTATAACACTAAAAGGCACAATTAGGACAAAACGCCCGAAGCAAGGGCTCAAATTACGATGTCGAAGATAAAACCGCTACCAAAAGTATTCCGAGAATCAAGCAAATTTTTAAGAAAAAACATTTTAATTACCCATAAAGTAAAGAGTTTGTTATATGTTTGTTTTTTGTTTTGTTTTGTTTGTTTGTTAAGCAGTCAGAAAAAACATTTTAATTACCCATAAAGTAAAGAGTTTGTTATATGTACTAAAACTTTATTGAACACAAAATAAACATATTTCAAGAATCATTTTATTACCCACTAATTCGAAAAAATTTCGTGATGTACTAATAATTCAGTTTTACTTTTTTTATTTTAAATATATTTGTTTGTTTAAACGCGCTAATCTAAGGCTCTTGCTAAAAATCTCGGTCAATATGAAAATATATTTCTGCATTAGATACGACAGCTAGTCTATTAATAAAACAGAATGTAGCCAGTTTATTTGAAAGATCCATATTATATATGTAATCGGTATATACAGGCAGCAAATTCTCACTTCCTGCCATATATTTTACGTGTAAACGTAATAAATGGCGAGTCCATCGCCGTTACGCAGTTACGACTATAAAACTGCCTTTCAAATTTCTTCTCAAACGTATGCAGGTTTCTTCTAGACATTTTCCTTCACCGTAAAGCTCGTGGTGTGACTAATCACTGTACTTAAGTTCAGAAAAACTCATTGGTTTTCGGGTATTTGGTATAGTCGGGGTTAGAACTTGTCATTTTTGTTATGCAGGCTACTTGACTACTCGAACCATTAGGCCACCACTGCTACTAGTTTGGAAATATTAATTTTCAGATGAAAACGCTGTTTTTAAAACAGTGATATTTTTTATAGCTTTACCATGAAGGAAATGATTGTAAGAGAAATTGCGTAAAAAAATATCATAGAAGTTTCATCATACCCCTTCTGATACTCTCATGAAAGAGTGAAGTATAATAATGAACAATATTTACAAAAAACAGTTGCATAACTAGCCATTTATAGATAAAATTAAGATGTGATCTAAAATACTATGGATAGATCGACTATCCCACTAATATTATACATTTCAAAGTTTGTGAGGATTCACAAAAAAGTCAAAATGGCTGAACGGAAATGAATAAAATTTGGCAGAGATAATTAGCTGGAAAAAACTACCAAACAATTAAAAGTACGCGGGTGGAACTGCCAGCCATAACTAGTGTACCATAAATAATGCTTTTATTAGATCAATATTAGCTATAGCAGCTGAAGCAAACGTATTAACCGTACGCGTTATAGATGCCAACAAATCCCGCACGAGATCAGATAGCGCTGCACCAAGCCTTTGTTCCTTATAAGCATTGCAAAACTCGGTATTTCACGATGCCGCCTACTAATTAGTACTTCGCTGTGATTAAATAATCCACAAAATTATGAAACGTCAGTTATTGCAGCGAACATCATCAATCTTCGCAGATACTTTATAATAGAACATTAGACTATACACCATAATCTTCCTCTTGAACTGTCTCTTAATGTAAACAGCATTAAATTCCTTGATTGATTGAAATGATGGGAAGGGAATTTCTTTATGCTATGTGACGATTACTAATGAAATGCAAAAGCTTAGAGATATGAAGAGACGTTACTATACATATTTATATATATAGGATGAATCTGTTATCTTAGTCTTGCATCATGTTTAATCAATAGACCTGTATATTCAAGCCGGCTTGTGCAACAAACAAGATAAGAAAAATTATAACTTGAATTCATTAGGTATGAATTTAAACTACTACTAGTTTTATATATGTTTTTCTATTTCTCTTAATATTTGGATGTGAGTCGTGTGCAAAATTACTTACTAGATAGGCTCTTGTGTTGGCACAGAAATGGATATTAAATTGATGAAACCGATAATAAACAATGTACTATTATGACGGTTATTCTTTGGCTTAGTCTGATTATTTGAAAAGCTTTTAAGGTCGTGCTTTCGATTCCTGTTGAAGACAGATATTTATAATAATAAAATAATATCCTCATGCCTTCCCACAAGGGTCTCCGAAGGGGTAGGCAGAGGTGTATAGGTAATACCCACACACCCACTTTCCGCCAGAGGTATATTAGGTGCCAACGTGACAGATGGCGAGTCAGTCCATCGCCGTTACTCAAGCACGACTATACATACGCCTTTGAATTTCTTCTCAGACGTATACAGGTTTCCTCTAGATGTTTTCCTTCACCGTAAAGCTCGTGGTGTGACTAATCACTGTACTTAAGTTCAGAAAAACTCATTGGTACAGTCGGGATTCGAACTTGCGACCTTTGCGTCGCAGGCAACTGCTCGAACCACTCGGCCACCAAGCCTTTTTCAGACAGATATTTGTCTGTCGAAAGGAATGTTAATGCTTCACTCTTGCATGGTTATTGTATATAAGTGTAGAACCAGTAACATCAATATTGGCTTAGTTCGCGCCTGTGTTAATTTGTGAGCTTCACGACTTCACAATATGTCGAATTATATTAGGCGTCTATAACAAAAAAATCTAAAAAAGTTGTATTATATGCGAGAGACCTGTAACACTTGTTGAACGTGGTATTAGTTACAAAACATATACCCATATGTATAACAAGAATAATTATACTAGCGGTTCTTCAATATTTAAATTCAGAATGCTGTTCGTGGATTTCAATTCAAAAAGGATTTAAGAAAATTATCACTTAAGTCCTCTCTGAATTGAAATGCTCCATATAAAAAAGCAGTTCCGGTCTCTTGGGTAGTATCATAATGATACATGCCTTCCTCAATAACTATTTTAAGGGTTATTTAATTAAAGCAATAAAACTCGGCCTCTTTATAACATTGATATAGATGAATATTTCCCTTGAAAATACATATTTTTGTTCTGCCGCTATCGGTTCTTACGTAGAACTACCGCAAAAGGAAGACAGTAAATGTGTACAATGTCATACATATATATACGTATATACATCCGCGGTACGCAAACAAGGTTAGAGGACAACAATCATTATAAGCACCTGGTTATCGTTCGTTACAATAGCGTGGTTCGTGCTATTGCCGTTCGGTCGCTAATCTATACTAATACTAGCTGTCCCGCCCAGCTTTGCTCGGGTGAAAAAGTTAAATTGCCCGTAACACGATCGCAGCGCCACCTATCGGGTCCAATTGTAAATCTAAACCATTCTCGAATCCACCTTAAGACACACAGAAAGGGATAGCTTCGCACGGGTGAAAAAGTTAAAATTCCTAAAACTCGATCGCAGCGCCACCTATCGGGTCCAATTTGATATAGCCTATGTTACTCGGGGAAAAAAGCCGTGGTGGCCGAGTGGTTCGAGCAGTTGCCTGCGACGCAAAGGTCGCAAGTTCGAATCCCGACTGTACCAATGAGTTCTTCTGAACTTAAGTACAGTGATTAGTCACACCACGAGCTTAACGGTGAAGGAAAACATCGAGAGGAAACCTGCATACGTCTGAGAAGAAATTCAAAGGCGTGTGTATAGTCGTGCTGGAGTAACGGCGATGGACTCGCCATCTGTCACGTTGGCACCTAATATACCTCTGGCGGAAAGTGGGTGTGTGGGTATTACCTGTACACCTCTGCCTACCCCTTCGGGGACCCTTGTGGGAAGGCGTGAGGATATATTATTATATATATTATTATATTACTCGGGGATAATGTAGCTTTCCAAAGGTGAAAGAATTTTTGAAATCGGTCCAGTAGTTTCGGAGCCTATTCATTACAAACAAACAAACAAACAAATCTTTCCTCTTTATAATATTAGTATAGATTATAAAGAGGAAAGATTTGTTTGTTTGTTTGTTTGTAATGAATAGGCTCCGAAACTACTGGACCGATTTCAAAAATTCTTTCACCTTTGGAAAGCTACATTATCCCCGAGTAACATAGGCAAGAATTTTTGCAAGAATTTTACCTTTTTACCCGGGCGAAGCTTTCTGTGTGTTTCTGTGTGTCTTAAGCTAGATTCGAGAATGGTTTAGATTTACAATTGGACCCAATAGGTGGCGCTGCGATCGTGTTACGGGCAATTTAACTTTTTCACCCGAGCGAAGCTGGGCGGGACAGCTAGTCGGACATAAATCTGACCTACGTGTGACCATGCCGAGAATTCTACGGCATCGATAAATATTTGTGATACTTTCTCCTAAAACACTTTCATTTGATCAATATTTATTAATGCTAGCATTCCGCGCATGATATAGTAGGACCGATGTTCGTAGATCCATCCAATACATACGAACATTATTAAGAGGCACTATCTTTAACCTATCGGAGTTGGAATGCGCTGATTTCAGGAACTACAATGGTTCAAGACATGTATTTTTGAATAAGCTTATTGAGGAATGCTTGGCAACAAAGCGGCACATCACTCTAGTAACATATAAATACATTTTGGTTGTTCATTTCATCTCTTCACGTTGTGTTTTAAATGATGCTCAAAGACAATCGTGCAAGTAATACGGAAACAGCACAGGTAAATGATCGCACAAACTTGATGGAATCATCCTTATAACGACCAGTGATAATGACGCCTATCTTATACCCGATAATTTTATCCAAAGATTGTGACGCAACGGTAGAAAAACTGAAACAAAAACCTCTGCAATGCCAAAGATCCATGACTTCCAAGGCCAACGTTATTACTTGGCCCAACTGCTTTGTACGTCGAAATTACAGTGCTTTCGACGGAAATTTTGGTTGTTACAAGAAGGGACTTAACAAAGGAAGAATACTTTTAGTTATATAAAGTCAAGGTTATAGGTACTTGTGTCAATCAAGTGGGATCGCAGTCGATTTAACAATTGCACAAGAGATAAGTGGTCCAGTTGGCCACGCGCATCGAGCGATATCAGCGGATGCGGGCGCGATACCACGCGTGCAACTCCCCGTTGCTCGCATGCGCGTGCGCTGGCCCCGTTTCTGTTGCACGATCACTACGGATTTACGGATGAATAATTGGGGATATTTTGTTATACTTTGTGTAATGTACTCGTGGACAGTTTTCTTTGCACTGAATATTTTGTTTCGGCACTATTTCCCCATTGTTGATTTGTAATATACTAGTGCCCGTGGTTTCACCTGATAAAAAATAGATTTCGTGCTAGTGTATTTCTGGAATAAAATATAAAAATCATTATAATCACGCCGCGGTCCTAACGGACTAGGAGAGTAGAAAGTCAGTTCTCTATAGACTTACATATCTCTTCGACCACATTCATCAATCTTGTACATGCTCGCCGATTTCGAGTAATAAAACAGTTATCACATATTTTAATCCAGCTTTTCCGCGATTCAGCAACAAATATCCTCACAAACTTTGACATTCATAGTATTTATACGATATTACTTCATTATATACATATTGAAATGAAGTCTATTCTCTATTAAGCACCTTAATAGATTATAAAGTAATTATTTATTTTATTTGTTTATTCGGAGTTGGAGGTAGCCAATTCCAAATTTCATAAGATACCGTCCCATTAGAGCGAAGGGGAATCGATAATACTCGTAAATTATAAAGAAATTTGTGTGCAGTTACACACAAATTTCTTAATTTACAGATGGTTTTATTCCTCTTAATAGTTAGTGAGTTTATGTAAACAAAAAAATAAATAAGTGTAGAATATCCATAACATCGATAACAAGTGTTCAGTGCAACTGGAGCACGCGCAGTTAGCGAATCATTTTTAAATTGCTCATTATTTATGTAAATTGCTCAACCGGTCGTGCCCATCTCTAGTTTCCACGACGGCGAAAAGTGAAAATGCACGTTTTGAGGCGAGGTTTTGTAAATACAGAGGCAGTAAAACACACGTAATATGGTGTCCGGTTGATTTAGAGATCCTCGATGAAATCAATACTACCAGTATTGGTAACATTTAATTTAAACTATATTACACATAGAACGGGGTAGGTAGAGAGTATAGAGCAATATAAATTATATTAAAATTGTGATTAGTGTTAAATTGAGTTATTGAAATGGCTTATAAATTTTAAATAGTTATCGTAACATTGATTCTTGGATTATTGGAAATGGAGAGTAAATATATATATATATATATACTCTATTACAAGCGGTAAAACACACAATACAATACCTAACACACCTTTTCACTAACTACTTAGAACTAATAAATGAATTGGCGTGATAATAATAGAATATGGACTAAACAAATATTCTATCATGTCTAAAGTTTGAAAGGGTCATCGAAATCAAATTAACCCAAAAATCGTAGGTTATGGTTAAAGACAATGGAAAAAATATGGTCCTAAAAGTGGCTAGTTCCTTCGAAGGGAATAGGCCAACAACTCGGGAAGGTATATCATTATTGTAGAGAACTGCCACTACATAGAAATAAAAAAAAACTATGTATGAAACTGCCCTTTGAATGAAATGAGAGACACTGAGTAGTGATGTGAATTACATTTGAAAGTACGGAATCTTCAATGATCTTCGTTCAACCACTCACCTATAGTGATCATAAAATCGTTGCGCAAGATACTTGCTAATTGTGTACTTTACACAATAAGCATACTACTTTTCCTTTTTGTAAATACAATAATATATAATGTATTAGGTATAATAAGAGCCGTGGTGGCCGAGTGGTTCGAGCAGTTGCCTGCGACGCAAAGGTCGCAAGGTCGAATCCCGACTGTACCAATGAGTTTTTCTGAACTTAAGTACAGTGATTAGTCACACCACGAGCTTTACGGAAGGAAAACATCGAGAGGAAACCTGCATACGTCTGAGAAGAAATTCAAAGGCGTATGCATAGTCGTGCTTGAGTAACGGCGATGGACTCGCCATCTGTCACGTTGGCACCTACTATACCTCTGGCGGAAAGTGGGTGTTGGGTATTACCTATACACCTCTGCCTACCCCTTCGGGGACCCTTGTGGGAAGTCGTGAGGATATATTATTATTTTTTTATTTTTTATTATGTATACCCGGGCTAAATTCATATATATTAAAAAAAAAATGGCATTACAGAAACACTTCAATTCTATACCTTTATATATATAATTCTTCTGTGAGTGTGTATGTCACTGAACTCCTCTCAAACGACTGGACCGATTTTGATGAAATTTTTTTTGTGTGTTCAAGGGGATCTGGGAATGGTTTAGATTCACAATTGGACCCGATAGGTGGCGCCACCATCTTTTTTTTTCCACCTGAGCGAAGCTGGGCGGTACAACTCTATACGTCGGGCACAAGACCACATCTATACAATAGATGTGGTCTTGTGCCCGACGTATAGAGTTCAAAATCTTATTTCAAGATATGCTTTACATTCTTAGAAATAATATTTTACGTGAAAGATCAAAATTTGTTCAATAGTTTTAAAGTTAATCGCATTCAGACAAGTATGGCGGAGTACTTTGAACACATTGCACTAGCCACAAACTAAGCAAAAACTTGACTTGACGCATGACGCATACAAGCTTTGCTTTTTCCTACAAGCGTCCTCATTCCACAATGCATTTAATTAGTAGCCGTCCTAAAAACATTCTTAGAATTTGAAGCCACTCGCTTCGGTCTATTTTCTATAGCGGCGATGAATCAGCGTGAACGAAGCTTTTATTCACACAAATTACTAAACCAGTAGGCCCATTCAAAGTGTCATCTCACAGAATGAAGAAATGCGCATTCACCATTAAAACATGGAGCAGTTACGAAAATGCCAGAAGTAGCCGGTTACATTACGTATGGAAATTAATTTAAAATGCTTAAATCCAGCCTTGTATAACTTGCGCATCAATAATGCGGTTATTATCCTAATAAGTGTCAATCGAGCGAAAGAGGTGCGTATGTAATTCTACAGAGAACTGGCGCTCTACTCTCTTACCTCGTGATGAGCTCGGCCTGATGATATGTATGCATCCATCTCATATTTCTGAAGTAGGTACTAATTTGCTAATGTAATAATTATACCAATGCCAACGTTTTGTCTTATATTCTGCTAGATTTTCCTTAAGTTCCTTATCTTGTTTATTTGCTAAAACTAAGCCTTTTAGACATATATCATGAATAGTTTACAATACCTTTCATTTTAGCTCAAGGTTTTATCTGCCGTATAGATTCAGGAGATGTACTTAGGTGCAGTCTGTAGATTTATACCACAAGATTCAAAGTTAAACATCCGGTCAAGTGCCGATTTGAGCTCAAAGGTGGTGTTTGTAAATAAATTCTTAAACGCCAAACAGCTTGCATTCATATCTACTAGTAGGTATTTCTGAATGATCAGAGGTTGTTTACACGTAAAACCAAAACTGGTTAAAAAAAGGACTTCAATGATAATATAAGATCAGACAATCAATCTACTTATAACTCACCCTAATAAGACCTATGTTCTTCAGTATCCCTGCAACATGATATTGCAAGTAATTGTAGTATTGTTGACCACTTTCACCTTTCTCTCATCTAACAAAACGGGGACTGCAATTTTCACTTGGAAGTATTGATCATACGTGTCGCAATCGAGCGTTAGCCTTAGCTAGAGGACGACTACTGTAATTGCAACTGTAAGCCGATGCAATAATGTTGTCATTACGTTGTCTTGTGGCAACGTGGCGGTGGGTGTCGCACAAAGGATACAGCCTCGAATGATACGACTAAACCTGTTCTATCCACACAGTCACCACGTGCCACCACGTGTTCAGGTCTGCGTTCATTTGTTCACATTCCAATTAAGCCACAATGTAAGGAAAGCAATAGCGTATGGATTTCAAATAGCACATCCGCTGATATTTATACACGTGAATATTATAGCTTAATGTTTGGGGCTAGCTTTGGCCTGGAATCCTCGCTCGCGTCAGGGAGTTCTTGAATTATCTTGGAATTTATTCCTGGCTTAAGATGACTAAAGAAGTTTTGCAACATATATGTTGTGATTCATCATGTTAGCAGACCGAGTCGTAGAAAATAAATTTTTCACTCCTCTGGAACAGAACAATTTTCTGAATAAAACGTTATCTATGTAATTTTTTCTTTGATATGACAGCGTAATAGACAAACTTACTTTCGTATTATAATGTAAGTTATGAATTGTTAGCACTGTCTGCCTAATTCTTTGCTTTATGTATCAATATTGTCTTTAACTGAATGGAAATATCCAAGATACATTTGCCAAATATGTTTCCTGAAGAAGTCGCTATGAAAAAACTATCGAATTTATTGTGATTTGTTATAGGCAATTTAAATGACTGCAGAGCTAAAAAGTTTTAAATACTTTTGTAATTTTTAACTTTTATAATTGTGCATTTGAAGATAGTTTGCACAATCGTGCTAAAGTTTTCTTATCTCCTGACGCAATGAAGAATATAGTGTTGTAGCTTTGCTATTATACTATTAGCTATTGTAGTCATTGTAGATCCAGCCAAATTGACTATTGTTAGCTGCTTAAAAGGCGTAACAATAAATTGGTAGCCAGTATTTCAGGTCTGAAGTAGTGAACTTAAGGAGCGGTTCGCGTGTGCTTTGACATTGAATAATGAGAGGGCGAGAGGTAGCACGAAATTGAGGTTATGTTTTTTAACGAAACAAATGTGGGCCAACCTTTGTATTTAAGTACCTAAGAGTTATGACTGAAAATTATTGTTATTGAAGCAAAATTTGTATGATTGATTTAAAAATGCAGGATGAGACTTGATGTGATTCTGCTCTCGGTGATATCCAAACTAATCTTACATCTTCATCTTTTGATGATGATAACACACAAATTGACCTCGTCGCAAATTAATTCAAGGTACTGAACAACGACATTAAATAATAATATATTTACATTTGAATACATATGACACATCGAAGATTGAAGAAAAACTTGTGTTCATCGCACATATTTCTATTCGTCCCCAGAACGAATACCTACCCGACAGTTCCTCCGAAATCATTTATCTTGCATTGATGGAAAACGATTATTATCTACTCAGAACTCAGAATTCGCTTACAGTCAATTCGATTACCGCGGTGGATATGTCATAAATGTGGCCATTAAAGTTGTTTTACTGCAGACACGATTTAGTACTGCGTTACGAGATAACCTTCTCGTAACGCAGTCCTAACGTCTGCACCTATGTGCGTTAATGCCTTAAAAGCAACACATTGACAATGTGTTTGTAGACTAATCACAAATTCCATTTGTATTATCTACATCATTGGAGGGTCTTTCAAAGAAGTATTTTAAGGTATTCTATCGAGACTACGGCTTGTCAGTTTAGGATATTGAAGATTTGGAAAATCGGATCTCGATTTTCGTAATATTATAATGGTTTCAGTTACAGGATATGAAATTATTTCGAATTATCCGTTTTTTCGGATCCATTACAGATATTAGGTTTTTAATTTTGAGTCTAAATGTCCCTATCAGAAATTATTTGAAACCTTTATAAAAGATTCGGTTACGAATATAATTTGATTTCGGATATCCGATAGTTTCGGTTACGGTAACGGATGCCCATAACATCTCTGGTATAAGTACCATAAAATCCGGTCAAGGTAATAACGCCCTGAGGATGTCGTTGTCTTCTATTATATCGCCGCCTATTAAACTGCTCAGGTTTTTTTGTTCATCGCTTGTATGAACAAATCCTTTGCAAAATGGCAGTATAGGTACATTTTGATCTTTTTTTCTTACCCTGAATGTGTCAAAATGTTTCTTATGGTTTTTCGTACAACCTTGCCAAACCAAAGCTTGTCTATGAGACTGGAGAACGTTATGGTAAAAAATTAAATACAGAATTAAATTGATGAGTTCATGGACGAAAAAATACATTCTTGCAGCGTCTTATTCTTGTATTGCCTGAGGTGGCTGAGCATTCCCTGAATAAATACTCAGCCTAGGCAATTATTGCATGCGCACGCGCAGTGCTGACGGACAGATGTGGGGAGGCCTTGCGGTCCGCCAACCCAGATGAGCCAAGTGCACGGACGCCCATTACGGCATCACCATCTCTATACTGTTATCCGCATTGGGACTGCGGTAACACATGTAGGTCGAACTTGAACGTGAAATTAAATTTATGGTTTGTAAGAATTCCATTTGTAATTCTATATACGATTGCAGATCGGACACGCGTCATATAGGATCCCGTCGACAACTTGGCATTACAGTGGAGTATGGGATATTGATTTAAGATTATGATATGATTTTTGGATGAGTGCTCACGATAAGTTAAGATAAGTGTACAAATTTATTTGGTTGTTTTTTTCACCTGTTGTGAACTTTATTCGTTGATTAACAATGTTTGAATGGACGGCAATGCGCAGGAGTCCACAAGCCATACTTACTACAAAACAACTCAAAAACTGTACTTCGATTTGATTGGCTTATCAATATTCAGTGGACCCTGAATATTGATAAGCCAATACACAAAAAAGAAGTATCAAAGTAGATATACTTAATAAGTTATCGTAACAAAAACAACGATGTAGGTACTAAATAAATAATTCAGAATTTAATTACTTAAATAAAAACGAAGTCTACTTAGAAGCATTAATTTTTTTATGCTTTTAATTGGACTTGCTACGAAATGTTGCATATTAATTGTTCGCAAGTAGGTACTCGCTAACAGCACTCCAAGCCCGGAAAGAAGGGCCAGACCCCATCCATCACCGCTAATACGCTTTGACTATCGATCACAGCGAGCCCCAACTACCTACAGTCACGTTCCTAGGGGGTGGCTGGCATCAAATTATAGGTATTATTCGCTAGACGGAAGTTATTTGCCGAGAGGTTTGCGATATATCAGCGCAGACGGTTCAAAAGAAGTATAGGTCATTTAATCAATAAACTGGGTGTTTTTTTTATTTAGCAGTTCGAGGGATGTTGATCTCGGTATGGCCCCAAGCTTTTAGACCGCCAATCATAAAATTCTGCTTTGACCAGTTTTATTTATTTGTTAACCTTCAAACTTCATAACTGTCAGTTCATGATGATGAATCAAACGTGGACCTTACACTCATTGTATATATAAGTAAATATATATATACATATATCCCATTATGAATAGAATAAAAAAAAATTGTTTAGGGTCTTACGGTATTCCCATATGCGTAAATATAGTGTTTTGCTAAGTAGATATTGGAAAGTCATACTTACCATCGAAATTTAAAGTACCTATCGCTATTCGAATAAGTCATTCACTCCTAAAATACCATTGAGTATAGAATAGGTTCCACATTCGCTACAGACCTCAATAGGTATTACTTACCTGTAAATCTGGAAGTAAGTACGTATTACCAAGAGGCATATTCCAAATTCAAAATATTTTCTTGTTTGAGACAATTTATGTGTGTGTGGGTAATATTTTATTTTGTAGTGTGAGCATATTAAATTAATATGCTTATAATTAAGGCGTCTCATTAATCGGAGTTATCGAGAACGGAAGGCGCATGCCTAATTGATTGAATTGATTTAAATTAGAGCCACCTTAATCATAAGTTAAGGCCATTTTAAGAATTTACACATTACGAGATGGTTACGGAGAAGATGAAGACAAGACATTGGCATATACTTCTTGTGATTCAAGGTGTTTTCTGTTCAACGCGAGTGTTGGTCAGTCCACGGATCTGCGATTCTAGACAAAATCCTTTTCTATCAGCAATGACGTAAGGTGCGGAAAACGTTTTCTGCAGCTTATGTAATTGTTAGCTAATTATATGTATGGCTTACAAATTATTGGTATCGGATAGCGTGAACGCCAACAGAAAAAGATTTTGTGTAGAGCTACAGATCCGTGGATTGCCCAACACTTGCGTTGGACAAAAGACACTTTAAAACATAAGGAGAGGACTTTGCAGTAGACTTTGTAGGTACTAGGCTAGCAGGAACAATAAGAAACACATAAACACGAGTATACTGTAGTTTAAATTGTAAGCGTTACGAGCTCTATTATTAAAAGATTTCGAATAGACTTAAGTTTATCCAATAAAGTTAAAAGGATTTGGTGTGCAAGATTTTCATCGCTATACTATTACTAAGAGTGCAGAATGCAAAATGAAACCACGCTATTTTCGATCATATTGGCATTAACCATATTACCACTTAGGTACAACATGCCGCCAGGGGGCTAGGATATAGAAACAGCTAGCAGACATTTTATCGTCAATAAAGTTTAATATTGTTTGCGTCGGAAAGCTTTAGTTTAACTAAGCATAGCTGGTCGGGACAGCCGTAACATGGATTTCTGTCAATATTAAAGATCGATGCACTGAGCCTTGTCGATCGAAGGGAAATTGTATCATAGTGCTAAAAGGGTTGATTCCAATCGAAGGGGTAAGTTTTATCGTTACATTGTTGCATAGATACACGTACAATAGATGTAAGTTTGTATCCCGAACTTTAACTTCCCAAATTCTTAATTTGGGCGAATTATACTTAGAGCCTTTTCTTAAGTATAATTCGCCCAAATTAAGATACGCGTTTCTATTACCACTCAATCGTAGAAGTTTCCGTTAAAATGTAAGTACACACTCTATTACGAGATAGGTAAACTTGATTAAGTTCCTAATAAAATACGTAAATTGAATACATAGAAACGACAGCCAAGATAACAGATAAGATATCAACGCCGGATGCAATCTAGATGTCGTTAAACATTTCAGTAAATACAAACTATATGCGTATCATATATTACATATAATGCTCCAAAAGGAACGTAAAGTGCTAAGCAAATATTTTGTGACATTGATATGTCATTCAACAACAACTATGCAGTGTGTTTTTCCAAGTGTCATTTTTATGTATCTAGTTTTAAGGCATGTTCATAAATAATTCGGTACTTGGAAATTCGGTATTCGTAGTTGGAAAAAAATATATATATCGTGAGGATATATATATTCTTTCCTTCCCACAAGGGTCCCCGAAGGGGTAGGCAGAGGTGTATAGGTAATACCCACACACCCACATTCTGCCATAGGTATATTATGTGCCAACGTGACAGATGGCGAGTCCATCGCCGTTACTCAAGCACGACTATACATTTGCCTTTGAATTTCTTCTCGGACGTATGCAGGTTTCCTCTAGATATTTTCCTTCACTGCAAAGCTCGTGGTGTGATTAATCACTGTACTTAAGTTCAGAAAAACCCACTGGTACAGTCGGGATTCGAACTTGCGATCTTTGTGTCGCAGGCAACTGCTCGAACCACTCGGCCACCACGGCTTTTTTTTTTCTCACACATACTTGAATCAGGTACGTCTTTCCAAAGTCACTTTACACGGCTGTTTGAATCTTTCTAGATTGGATTCAATAGCGACATAATATGCAGTAAACAGACAACTCCCTGCGCATTGTCTTGCGCTGCGACGTTACCATCATTATTTATAAATGCGAAAGAGATTATTAGATTTATAGTGAAAGAGATTTATGGGGGCTATGTATAATACATCTGTCTATTGAACATCTTTGAGCTATAATGATGATGAGCTATTGCATAGCTCGTAGTGATAAGACGGTGTGCAATATTTTTGAGGTGTAATTATTTATTAGACTTCGGGAATATAATATTATTAATTTTAATTGCTTCTGTATTCTACGGGAAGCAATAATGAAGCATGATTTTGTAAATAAGACAGTGTATAAATTATTTTACTTATAAAATATAAAATTAGTTATAAAGACATACATAAAACGGGCGAAAATATGCTCGAATTAGTTTTAAATAATTTTTTTTTTGCATTTTATATCGCATTAAAACCGTAATGTTTGAAGAGTATGACACTGACAGATATATATGAAGTGTATGTGGTAAGGTGTCCCTGTCACACGCTTGAATAACACCTGTCCGAGCAAGCACTACCAGTAGCTCGTCATGGCACGTCGACCAGCCACTCAAAATATAAAATAACCTTTGGCGGACAATGTTGGCGGAGTCTAAAATCGACCTCACGGTAATTATCACGCGATCGCTAACAATCGTGTGAACTCATTGTGCTTAACCTTTCTCAGAAATTCTGGTGCATTTTTACATAATTACTATTTCATGTTTTTAGCCTTTGTTCTAACCGAAACTTTACTTAATAACTTTTCATAAATCCATGTCACACAATCCAACCAAACCTTCAAGTTGGCACAACATTAAACTTGTTAAAAAATATTTATTGACTTTAGCGTACCTGTGTGTGTTGCTTTGACTCAAACGTGGAATTTTAATAGGTACTTGGTACATAGTTAGTATGTATACCGTCTGTGTACCTACCCGAGGCTCCTTTGAATTCCAGGCAAGTAGCCAAAAGCCAGGTGTGTGCCGTATAAACACTAAGCTTGTAAACTTGCTAAATAGGACGTGAAAATAATCGATGACTGTACAAAAACAAAGGTGGTATTTATAACTGCAACGTATACACATACTAGTTTTAATCGTGATAATGTTAACATTATCAATCAATTCGTGGTCCGTCGATACAGGAAGCACTAAGGAAAACACAAAAAACTCTTTTAATTCAGGTAATTTTCTTGGGAATTCTTCTTGGGGAATAGTAATATTTTTCGGATGAAAAGTACTCTATGACCTTTTCTGTAAGTTGTTATTGCACGTTAATCGGTTGAGTAATTAAGACTTCGAGATTGTAACCAATGAGTTTTTATGTAGGTACAGTAATTTGTCCGTTAAGGAACTCAGTGTAGGAAAATCTTGATACATTTGAGCAAAAAATCTTAGTGTGAATCATCTGTCACATTGAAACCTGTCCAGTAAAAGTGGCTGTCTAATTGCTTACTTCGGGGACCCATGTAGGAAAGAGTAAACAGTTTCAGATTTTTTTTTCCTTGGCTGATTGTCTCGTCATAATGTTAAGCAATACAATTACATTGCATCTGCATTTAACATATAATAAGCAGTTTATAAAAAAAAAATGGTCTAGTGGTTAGAGCTCCTGACTGCGAAACTTGAGGTCTCGGGCTCGATTCCCGCTGAGGGCAGATATTTGTGTGATGAACACGAGTTTTGTACCTTAGTCTTGGATGTTGTCTATGTATTTACATATGTATAAATCTATCAATATAAGTAAATATATCATGACAATTTGTATATATATCATTTGTGTGGAATTGACATATTTATCACACGGAGAAAACTAATGTTTATTGCCAATGTTTCCAATATTAGTACTGTCCAAACGAGGCATAGACGCGAGGTCACCAGACTGTCGCACCCTCCCAATTCTACACCCCGCTGGTTCGTCGAATGTTTCACAAAATAATTCTAGCTACCTTATACATACGTATTCTGCTATATACGAAAACTTTCTGCGAATTTTTAAAGGATTTTCATAGTTTATTTTGGTCAATTGTCTAAAGTTCTTTTGATGTTTATAAAAATTATCCGTTTCTCATATTAATATGGAACATGCCACAGAGATTTCGCAATTACTTGGGATACCACATCACATACTTTGTCAAGCTCCATCTAACATTTCTTCACGACACTCGTGCTGACATTTACTCTGCGCTTCCATTGTGTAATGCCTTTACAGACCTCCTTGTTACGTCAGGGTAACATAATATTTCGTGGTTGCATTATAAAATTGTGTCATACAATTACACCTATACAATATAACAATGCATCAAATATTCCCCCTAAATACCAAAGCCGTTCAAACGGTGGCGTGAAGAAAAGCGAAATGTCACGTGACTGAGCCGTGAAGTTCGTGACCCATAAACCCAGTGGCTGGCACCTTAGTCTCTATTGTTAACAGCAAGAAAGGAGACCTTTATCGTTTAATAAATACAAATCGATTTTGCATAGTTTAAATAGGTTCCACCATAGGGTGCTATGTTATCATCATGTGTAAACTACAAAAGACGCCAGGGAAGATTTATTAGCATTCGATGACTTGACAATTGGAACTCCAACCTGAACAATCGGTTTATAATAAATCAAATGAGCTGTTTTCGAAGACGTGGCCTCACCTGGAGCATATACTAGACAGGTGGAATTCAATTAAGAAATTATTTATAAACTTATGCATTAATTTAAGCCAGTACATTGAAAATTATCTAGTCGAACCTTCGACGATTTTCATTACGACTAGGGTTTCGTGCAAAGCTTTGTTATTTAGTTGGGAGTGTCGAGTCGTAATTAACTCAAGACACGCAAATAGACCCCATGACACTTCAGCATTACATATTGAATGAATAAAAATTACCTACTGGATATGCAAACATTGCGACGATCTAGCGCACCTCACATACATTTATTATTTCACGTTACTCGAGTGGACTGCGTTTGTTCCGTAATTTAGTTTAGTAGATCAATTTGCTTCCATGACCGTAACTAAAGTAAAATATTCTTCTAATTGATATCTAACTTTCGATATGCCGTGACTGATAGCCACATTTTCATTAAGTATTCGACATTCGACGCCCGGTTATTATTTTTATGATTCGATATAGATTAGCTTTGTAATTTTAGGTTGTTTATTGTAGGAATTAATAAACTAACGTTGGGTACTTTTTAACTTTTTCGATTGAGACTCTTGGGACCTAAAATTTGTATGATTGGTCTAAAATCAGATTTTGATATCGAAGCATCAGAGTGGTCTATACATTTTTGTCTTGTGTCACAAATAATCAAATTCACCATTCTACACTCTATATATTATTATAAAGATGATAATAACAAAAATCTTGTTTCTTTTGTGTCAGATGGATGGCGCCCGTGAGTCTGGCAATCCATGCGCCGGGCGCAGACATGACTCCAACCGTGAATAGCATCCGGTATCTGCGGGACTGCCTCGGCAACGATCTAGTCCGCCAGTACGTCACCTTCCACCTGTTTTTCTCCAACAAACATATACCCAGTAAGGTTAGTACATCTTTATTACCGTACTGTGTTTTAAAGAGCTTAAAACTGATAAACTGTATGAGCATTATAACTCGAAATAAAAATGTTCATATACGAAGATTGCAAAACCTTCATAAAACTCGCAATAAACTGCCATTTGAAAGCATTGCCCAGAATTCCGGAAGCTTGTGATGCGCTTCTATTTGGCGAGCAGCCAGATATTTAAACGTAGCTCGTTCAGTTCCTGATTGTAGAGATCTCTTATAACATGGCGCAATAGCTCAATCGATTATACGGTCTATGTAATTTCACCCGTTTTCACCACCACTTCGAACTGATGTTTGCAACTTTGTTTTGCAGTTACCGTAGTGATCTTGTTCGATTCTCAATAAGGTCTTCACCGAACCACCAATTGGTCAACTAAATATTCATAATGGATCAATATTTTTTTTAATCTCAAGAGTAGAATCAGTCTTCATACATTCTTTGATCCTCCACCTACGATCTTTGATCTTTTTATCTTATTACTGAACCTTTTTATAAGACCAATCAACCAAGTTACACGTTTAACAAAATAAGTCTTAAAAATCGATACTTACGTTATTATAAAACATCACATATTATCTATTTCAGATACCAGATCCTGAAGTAGAACTTCAGACTCCTTACAAATGCACAGACATTCCTCCTTACAAAGTCAATGCTTCGAGCACATACATGAAGCGAAAGAACCTTCTGTACCCAGTGAACGTGGCCAGAAACATCGCCCGGGACGCCGCTCTGACCCATTTCATACTACCTTCAGACATCGAACTCTACCCTAGTCCATATTTAATACCAAGGTTCCTGAACATGATCGCAAGAAATGCGAAACCTCTCAACAGTTCCAAGCCCAGAATATTTCCAATCAGTCTTTTCGAAGTTGACGCCAAAGTTAAAGTAAGCAATGTCTTCATTTGATACTTTTTAATCAAGAAATTAAAAAAAAATATAAACTACTCTTCTTGGTTTTTATGGTATAGCCTGGCACGTCTGTATTCTGTGTTTACGATAGCCGGGTCGATCTCCACGGCCATTAATGTTTGTTCCGTGTAGTTTAGCATATTGACTATATTAAATTAAGATTAATAATATTGTAATAATTTCTGTTTCAGGTGCCATCAACCAAAACGGAACTTCAGATCATGCTGGCGAACAAGACCGCGATACCTTTCCACAAATACGTGTGCCCAACCTGTCACAACATACCGCAGGGCGTCCAATGGATGACCGCGAACGAGACCAGCCGTACGTGTCCTTACTGCTATTTTATTATAACTATTTTGTGCAAATTGTGTAAACGTTTGTTGCCAAAAGTGTGGCGCGAAATACGATGCAGTGGCAATTAATCGTTCTCCGTTACTGTCGTGAGCTATTTATGCCGTCAGTAGCGTGGTCGTATGGGGCATTCTAATTGCGTATTATGGTTCAACGACCGCGACTTACCCGCGTCGATCCCAGGCGGCTCCAACATCTTATGCCAATTTAAAAAATCAGAAGCCTTCTCATTCAGCATTGCTAAATCACGTTTTGAGTAAACAGAGAAATAATCAATCAACACACCAACAAATGTAACGGACGATTTGTGTATATTCCAGAGATGGATGTGTTCCACGTGGGCAAGCGGCATGGCAAGCACGTGCACTGGGAGCCTATATTTATCGGCACTCACCAAGATCCCTATTACGATGAGCGACTCAGCTGGGAAGGCAAAAAAGATAAAATGACTCAGGTATCATTATAAATGACTAAAAACGACCATTACAATCTAACTCATCTCTTACGAGTCCTAAAATTACTTTGATATACATTCTGGTCATAAATTCAACACTAAAGAGTGTTAATTCCAGCTAGTCTAATTGGTTCTAACCAGTTTTGATCACTATTAATACGTTTTGTAAAGAATAGTATCAGAATTTTAGCTTTCAGTTTTAACCAGATTTAGCCGGATCAAGACGTGTGAGCTATATATTAAAACTTAACGTAGTTGCGTAAGCTTAATTATATTGAGCCATTTCAATACTTTTTTAATTTAGATTGCTTAGTATATGTATATTATGGTAAATATGTATATTTCATCCGCTCAACTATCACACCTACCTTTTTTTCTCTATTTCTTTTCTCTCTTCACTTGGTTGCCTGGAAGAGATCGCTTTTGCGATAAGGCCGCCTATTGTGCCTATTACATGTTATTCTCTGTCTTTTTGTCATCCTATTTGTTTGTATGTGTGTGTGTACAATAAAGAATATTATTATTATTATTATTATTACTTCCAGGGTTACGTGCTATGCGTTAAAGACTATGACTTCATGATCTTGAACAATGCATTCTTGATCCACAAACCTGGCATCAAGAAATATGTGAAGAACCCTAAGAGAGACGCCATAGCGGGTCGTCAATCTGCCTACGTGAGATCCGTCATCATACCAGAGCTAAAGAAGCTATATGGAACTAGGAACGGGTGTGCAGTGTGAAAATCCTCTTTTTAATAGATCTTAAAAAAGCCGTGGTTGTCGTGTGGTTCGAGCAGTTGCCTACGACACAGAGATCGCAAGTTCGAATCCCGACTGTACCAATGAGTTTTTCTGAACTTAAGTACAGTGATTAGTCACACCACGAGCTTTACGGTGAAGGAAAACATCGAGAGGAAACCTGCATACGTCTGAGAAGAAATTCAAAGGCGTATGTATAGTCGTGCTTGAGTAACGGCGATGGACTCGCCATCTGTCACGTTGACACCTAATATACCTCTGGTGTAAAGTGGGTGTTACCTATACACCTCTGCCTACCCCTTCGGGGACCCTTTAGGGAAGAAGTGAGGATATATTATAATAGATCTTAAAGCAAAACATCGCTGCAACTATAATGCACACGCAGACAACCTAATACCAAACTACTTATTGGATTTTGTGTGAATGTTACAAACCAGCCCTACTGTATTATTTACAGTTGATATTAGCTTCGGAGCTAACAACAGGGTGCAATTTTCCGCCTCACTTGTTAATCTAAACGGATGGAATTGTCGCTCGGAATAAAACATATCGTGGTTATATTATTATATTGAAACATTGACTTACAAATTGATGTCTTCATGCTTACTTGTAAAGTATGCAAGACTGGTGGACTATATTATACATTTTTGATCTAGCGTGCGTAAATCTAAGTCAATTGTATTGTATATTTTGTTCGTATTTTGGATGTATTGTTACAATAACCGACTTAATTATTTCATGTACCAAATATGTATAATTGAATTATAATAAGACTGTGTTTAAATGCGTTAAAACTTATTGCAAATTCATTCGCTATTTTTAAACTAGATGTGCCCCGCAATTACATCTGCATTAAATTTATTTCTCTACCAGCTGTATCTGCGACTTCGTCCGCGTGGAATTGAACAAAAAAAATATTGTTCAGTTCCCAAAATAAAAGTAGTCTTAGTTCCTCCTTTTTATATCAGCTATCTGCCAGTGAAAGTCCCGTCAAAATCGGTCCAGCCGTTTCAGAGATTAGCCGGAACAAACAGACAGACAGAAAGACAAAATTTTTTAAAATTTTTTTTGGTTTTTGTACCGTGTATACATCCATATGCATTTAGTAAAAAGCGGTTATTTCAATATTACAAACAGACACTCCAATTTATATATATAGATATATTATATATATATTTAGATAAACGGACTTTTTAATACATAAATTTTTTTTAAAGAATCGCATTACTAGTTCCTGAAATTAGCGTGTTCAAACAAACGAACTCTTCAGCTAAGTAATATTAGTATAGATTTGTCTGTCGTGTCATAACGGAAGTAGATTCGACAGGACAATGTATCAAACGCCGTGTAAAATCGTACTTGACTTATATTTAAGTGCTTCTTTACACAAGTGTTCTAATGTTTTTAATTGAAACGCCTTTGTTTAAACAATATACTTTAGTCCAATCAACTACTAGTCTAGAACTGTAATGAGACATTTATAAGTAAACACATATCCCTACTATAATATGTAATGTACGCGTATATTTAGATTGACAGCTAAATATTCTGAAGGCATCGTATTCTGCTAAACCATTCTGGATATAATCGATAGATGTACAGAACACTTTGAGGATATTTTATTATATCTACTTATACTAATGTCGGATTACTTAACAAAGGACCATTTATTGTGAATTTTGTACTACTGTAAAGTTTTATACAGTATAAAATCGAAATGATAATGAATATTTATAATTCGCATTTATAAAACGACATGTCACATGTACGAGCTTAGAATTTCCGAGGTGTGTCATTAATCTGTGCAAGAGCGAGCCCGTTCCAATACATCCTATACAATAGCTAGCTTCTTAGTCTAAGCCTCAGTTTATTATCAAACCGCAAACTTGGTACATTAGACCCGTTTTAAGTGACAAACATCCTATATTACCTCATTTAACTTGTCTAAATTACATTAATGTTTGATTCCGTTTATAAATAAAATTCCTTTGAAGCCGTCCTGGAATATAAGTATTAAAAATACGTATTAAACTCTATTTTCAGCGTTCTTAACATGCTATAAGATTTAACTATGAGGCAGGTCTGTATTAGCTGGCTAGTAACGAATCTATGTATTATAATATGTTGAGCATTTAATTTAAATATATGTAAGACTTAGTTTATTAATTAATCATATATATCATCTCATTTCTTTTGAATTGATTTGTACAGATTATTATATATCTATAATTATGACAAGTAAATCGTTCTTGGTGTCACAAACACTACTTTATAGCTACAAGTTTTAAGTCCATAATCCACCGTCGATGTCGCTGCCATAGCCGGTAACGAGATCTTGATAGGAAAAAAATCTGCCAACTGGACTCGATGCAAGGAATACATCGTTGTATCAACAAACAAATATCCAGCTAATGCATATATCATAAGATTTTATTTTGTTTAATCAACAATGCAAGACATAATGAACCTTATTTTCTGTGATGTACATTTTCTTTTGCGCTAGATTACAAAATACTGTGTTATTCTTAAAAAAATAAATTTAAGGCTAGTATTTAAGTAAGGAAGTTAGGAACTACACGTATTGTGTCTGGCCTTATTTTGGTAGTAGTGCTATGTATGCTAATGATATTCAACAAGTGCTTAAACTCACCACGTTCAAACTTAGTCATAAGTAGACAATATAATTACGTTCGTATTTTTTTTAATTTGTAAATTTGTTATTTTAGGAATTCTATCTTAATTTACTTTTAAGTAGTTTGCAATCGAATCTGTATAAAAACTATCGATATTAATATGGATAAGTTACATCTTTTCTCTCAGTATGGAAAAGCGCCAATCAAGGGCAAATTTCTTCTTAACGCTTCCTATCATTAGTAGTTATTTCGTATTGATTAAGGCTTTGAGGGTTTTGGTAATGGTACAGCATGTGGTGAGTTTTCACTTGAGGCTTCAAAGTGCCTAGTGGAATGTAAACGCAATTAAGTCCCTAAATGTGATCATTTATGATACTGTATTTATCAATATGACTATTGTATTTTACCTTTTATATAACGATTTCGTAAGAATCTACAGGTCATGTAATCGGTCTAAAGTCAAAAATAAAATGATTTTAAATGATTTTGTTTTCTTTTTATGCTACAAAGAAGACCTTAACAAATAGCCCAGTTCTAAAGTGTATAATGAATGATACTAAATACAACTAGATAAAACACATACATAAAAAAGCTACTTTCTTGTGAGGGTGTAAAGGAATGACTACCAGAAGCTAGAGAAGAGAAAAAGTTAGAAAAGTAGAGCACATCGGGTTTCCCATTCGAATTTGGAGCTGCCCGTCTGGGGAAGGACCTCCACCTGAAGTCTTTATTTTTTGTGTTTCTGCGCGATGAATAAGGTTTCCAATGATGAGGTCCTTGGGGAGGGGGAGGATTGCTACATTATAATACATATTATATAGCATAATAGGACTAAACCCTCTGCTTCCAACACATAATTTAGAACAACTCTCCGAACACTGTGGCATTGCGTAAGTGATACTGCGGTATCGTGAGCATAAATAGGCTACTGTAGCCGCTGCCCATCAGGTGGATCGAATGCATGTTTGCCACTCTCGTTGTATAAAAAAAAGACCCAGGCACCCAGATGACATGAAATAACTACCCACACACATGCATCCTTTACTCAATGTTGTACTAAAAGGGAACCAAAAACCCTATCCAGACGTGAACGAAATTGTTCGAAAAATTTTCGAAACTGAACTTTTATTTTGTAATCAATTATTTTATTACAACTAAATTGGAACCATTACAATATAATATAATATAGGAAGTGAACAATATAACCGGATAACTAAGTGTTATCACACTAGCGTGAGAACGCTTGTATCCTAAAGCAGGCCCAGGCGGGTAATGACTGTCGGGAGGTCGACTTGAGTCTCTGAACCGAGCGAACTCGTTGTACGTCTCAATTCGGCTTGGTCTCTGTGGCATCTCTTCTTGAGGTGGTTCTGGCTTTGTCTCCTGCTCTTCCGCCCTTGGCTCTTCCTGCTTAGGTTCATCTGATTTTGCTTCCTCTGGTCTTGCTTCCTCTGCCTTATTAACCTCTTTCCTATCATCATCTTTGTCGTCACCATTCGCAAAACGAACTATCCCGTTGCCATTTATGCCGTGAATATATTTTATATTCCCAATTGCCAGGAATCTAATTGTAGAGTCAGCGATATCATTGTCAATGTGTCTCACGCTTAGCACCCGTAACCACGTAGTATTGCGGTAAAATAGAATAAAAACGATTAAATATATCACAGATGGCAATGACTGGTGCTGCTGCATTGACATTGTTTTTGACATTTAGGTTCTTTTTCTTCTATAATTAATGGCAAAAATATCTTATACTAGCCATGACCGGTTACACTCGCGTAAGATAATTTTTTGGGTAGATTTTTTATGGTTTCTTTTGCAGGATTCAAATATAGCCTATATTAATCCAGGTTATAATCTATCCCTGTGCCAAAATTCGCGTACCAAAAAAAAATTGTGATTCAAACTTGCAATCTTTGCGTTAAATGTGACTACTCAAACCACTTGGTCATCACGGGTCCTCGTTTGGGATAAGTTTTTAGCCGAAGTCTATGGTAGAAACTACGGTCAAATCACTTAGATACATTTATCTCATGTCAATAAAATGAATTATTTAAAAGTAGTAATAAGCCAAGAGCTATATACACAAAATACCAAATAATGTCGAGATTCCAGACGGGCGTCATATGGAATACAAATCGTGTACCAACGACGAGATAAGGAAGTTGATCTAGACGGAACGTGTATTGGTTTAGGTATTCGTAGTCGGCCGCAGCGCTACGGTACAACCCTATTTGGAGTGAATTTATCTCGGCAAAGTTTAACGGCCACGTCAAACGTATAATAAATACAATAATATAATATATTATTTATTATTAAGTTTGGCGAATGTGACTGATGTAAATTGAGTATTGGATTAGACCTGAGAATTCTTTAATTTATTAATGGACTAGCGACCCGCCCCAGCTTTCTGTCGTTCCCAGCTTGTTTATTAATACATTTAATTAATTTAGACTTATTTAATTTCAAGACGCCTTGAAAAATTTTCAATGTATTGCATTATCGATGAAGGCTCCATGGCGGCTTATCGTTATCCGATATTTTGCATCAATTGTCATCATTTTACAAAAAAGAAATTCACAAAACCTTAACAAATAACACACCTCAACCTTTCTCGTGAATTACTTTATCTTTTGTATAAACCGCTTTAAAAGTGTTGCTACGACCATCAGGGTATATTGTCAGTTTATAAAAATTGTAAGCTGTTGCAAAATATTAAAAAAATAAATAAATAAAATCCTTTGAGTGTATCGCGAACAGACACAGAGACAGACGTAGCAGGGGACTTAATTTTTTTTTATAATACATATGTGGTGATTAAAGAACGAACTGTTGCAAAACGCATGCAATATTAAATAATACTAACTTTGCGATTCACCTTTAAAACAATCAATAAAATTATAACTTAACTTAAACACGGAGACGCTTCTTACATTTATAAAAGTCACTATTCTTGATATATATTTTTTTAATTGTATGTTAAAGTCAACCTTTACAAGACGCTTAATAAAAATTCTGTAAAAAATTAACAACCTAGTATTATTTAGATTATAAAAGCACTGTTCAAAATAAATTTAAAACCCGTCGTCGTTATTTCTATACACGTTATTTCTATAGCTTCTAGATTGTTTTAAATATTTAATTACATCATGCGTCGATTGATTGAGGCCATTGATGATAGGAAATCAGGAATTTAATTTACCCAAAGATTTGCATTGCCATACGGACTGGCAATGCTGTCAGGCTTCTTGGCACCCTTCTGCGGGACAAAAAGTTTCCAAGGCTTTTACTTATGCAAATTTTACTTTAATTTTCTATTTTAGTTATTTCTACGTAGCAGCATCTGTAGATTGTATTTATATAGTTATATTGTATGTATACATACATACATTCACGCCGATTGCCTCCTCTATTATAGTTGCTGTGCCCTTCAAGTTCCATCGCGTAAATTTTGTTATTTTTCTGGAATTGAAAATATCCTATGTGATGATCCGGCTAATATTCTATCTCAGTACCAAATTCCATCCAACTCCGTTCAATCGTTCTGGCTTGATTGGGTAACAACCACACTTACGAACTTTGTCCTTAACCTACAACACTGATATTATAAAATAAGGTTTCCATATTTATAATATTTGTAAGTATTGTAATTTTGTATATAAAAATTGTGTATTCTATTTGTGTATTATAAATATTGTGTTTCCGCGGTGAGTAACGTTTCCAGAACCCAACATGGAATAGATGTGTTGCCATTATCGTTTATCCCTTATGCTACTAGCACAGCAACTTCAAAATAAGGCGTGAATTATATATACCATAGATACTGCTGACGTCTTTAGGCGCCTGCTTATTTGCCACCTTTTCATTTATATGTGCACATATTTATATAAATGCTAAATAAAAAACAACCCATAATTATAGCTGATTATCTAAACTAATGCCAAATGTGGACATAGTGCTAGGTAGTACCAGTATACAATCGGATAAATTTAGTTTGAACTGGTCGCGTTGCGTCCTGTCTCTATTTCACCATATATTTGTGAGAATCACTTAGGTGATGTAATAAGAACTCATACCCATGTAGCGCGGAACAAAAGGTCAAAAGTTATATAAAGAATGCACTGAGCTAGGTACTTGGTGACCACGCAATAACGACTAAGTAGCGGACATTCCACAGAAGTCTCTCGGTGATGTGTTACCTGTTTGAACAAGCTTAGTTACTACCTAAGGTCAAACGTCAAATACAACTTTTATTGTTAACGTTTTTGTCTTTCACACTCAATTAAGAAAAAAAATCAAGGTCATATTTTATGGGCGGAGAGACGTGGTTGACAACTGGTCAAGTCACCTACAAAGTCAGGCTAGCGAGTTCGAACCTGGACGGTTGGCATCATTGAGTTTTACAGATCTTAAGTACGTACATCTTACTTCTTACTAATATTATAAATGTAAAAGTTTGTAAGATTGGATGTTTGCGGTTCTTTCACGGCCAAACGGCTGAACCGATTTGGCTGAAAGTTGAAATCGTGATGGCTTAACCTAGGAATAGGACATAGGCTACTTTTTTTTTTAATCCTGAAAAATTCATAGTTCTTATATGTATTATAATGTATGATGCTCTTTCATGGCATTCTAGTGGCTGAACCGATTCTAGCAGGAAAAATTTCTAAGCTACTTTTTCAAACTCCACGCGGGCGAAGCCGCGGGCATTAGCTAGTAGTATATAATGTCTGTCACGTTGTTAACAAAATACACATATCACCAGCGAAGAGGTTCTTATTACACTTTCGTGGACCCATGTGTCATAGAAGACGTTAAATATAATCAAAATGTTAATAGTTTAAGGGATTTCATTAATAAGTGCCAGCTTAACTTTTGGCAAATCGCTTGAATATTTCGTTAATAAAAGTAATAACAGATGAACCTCGAACAAATGTGGAATTCTAATTTCGTACCGCAATTAGTATTCAAGTGACGGCTTCTTTACTACAGAAGATCAAGGCTTTTTTATCATTCAGAACGACTAGTAGGGTGACTGTTGTTGAAGAAAAAATATATTATTTGGAAATTCATGCCAAGTCACTTGAATAACGAACATACTTTACAAAGAGTAAATAGTCACATGCTAACCAAAGATTGCTTGCTTATCCCCAGCGGCCTTTATTAAATGTTCAGGTTTGAATTAAGTATATCTGTTCTTATATTATATATAAAGCAAAAGTGTGTGCAAGAAGAGGCAGAGGAAGGCCACGTTCCAACTACCTGGATCAAATCGATCGGACGCTCAAGGATGGGAACGTTAAGAGTACTCGAAACCGACGAGCATGTATGAAGAGACTGATGAATGTGGACGAAGCGAAAGAGGTATGTAAGTCTAGAGATAACTGGCGCTCTATACTCTCTGCCTACCCCGTTAGGGACTTGGCGTGTGATATGTATGTATGTTCTTATATAAAAAAAGGCAAATTAAGTGTTTTTGAACGCGCTTACCTAAAGAACTACTAACCGTTTTGAATAAATATTATTTTCATTAGTGATCAGTGAGTTCCTATCTCTCTACTACCCAGTGGGAGGAGGGAGGCAAAAGGGAACTTTAACGTGGGTGAAACCACATGGCTCGTCTAGTTTTCTTATATTATATACATACACTGCTTTCCTTTAAGTCCTTAAATTTGATTTGTTTCCGGAACAAGAAAAATACAATATTTTCAGTTCGTTGATAGCATCCATGAGAAAACGAATACGACTAAAGCGTATATGAGATCGTACTTCAAAGTAGGTTGAAAGACAAGTGACACAAAGCTCTTGCCTCTATCGAACTGATATCAATAGCATATGGCCTTCGGATCCGCTTTCCCTTCGAGGAAACAGCGACCACGCACGTCACGGCTATTTTCAAAGTGTCAGATTGGTGATAGCTTGATGTAACACAGGTGCGGCTGAGATGAGACTGGATTTCACAACGGTCTGTCCTCAAGGTCCATTGAGCGTCGCCATTCATCGTCCGTACGGGGTTCGTGCGAGTGGCTGCCAACATCAGTCAACATGTGGAAGGCTTTTGGAATCCTTGTGTGCTTCAGCGCTCTTGGTAAGTTAATCTTAATTTTAAGTCAGAACTTTTGTGACATATTTAAATATATAAATTTAAATTAATCTTGATTTAACCATTAAAATTAATCTTGATTTAACCATTGAAATTAATCTTGATTTAACCTTAATTTATTCTAATTATTATATAAAAAAAATAGTGTATTCATGTACTTGAAATGGGAAGAGATATACTTACATTTATTGGAGAAATGTGTCAGCGGCTCGGCAAATACGCATCTTTAAATCATTGTTTATCTTACAAAACAATTAAATTTTAATTAGTACTAAATCGATTGTTTTATAACTAACTAAGGAAATTACACGCAACGCCTGTTGTAAACAATGAGCCGAGATTAAACCGCGTATAACAAATTAGCGTGTTAGCTCCGACATAGTAAAATTATTATTATGTAAGGTTATGACCACTGTGGCAAATATTTCTGAATATTAAAATTAATTTCTCATATTTTTTTTAAGTACTTTTTATTAAGGTACTATAAATCTTCAGTAGTCTTGTAAAAAAATACTTACAGCCCAAAGAATGTTGACGTTCTTGGTTCATATTATATTTTAAACAAACAATATATAAAAGCATATTTTACAGAATAGAAAGCGAAATCGAGTTCAAAATAATTTCATGATCTAATTATAAATTAAAGGTTTCATCTTTTGACCTCCAAGCTTAAAAGACGCTCCGAAATCGGCATTAACATAAAAATCTCAATATTTCGTCATACAGACACAAAACGTAACGCGTAAGAAAAGTATTCACGCTTGCAAAGTTCTCATTGAAGAAGATTAGCTTCAAGATCATTTTATTCAATGTAGTAACAATGTCAACTTTTGTTTTCGTGCTCGGAATAAGCGTGTCTAAAATTACAATTCTATATTCAAAATATTTATTTTTGAGTTAGGTTAGGATTATAAATCAACCTTAACCTTATTTTTACATGACAGATTAATTATAATTATAAACAAAACGTAACCTAATCAATAAGATTAGAAATTCCTTTGTTACGTTTTTTTAATAACACAAAATATGTTATTACCGAAGCCTGTAGTTTTAAAAGTATGCCGTTTAATTTTTAATGTTCCAATACGGTAATAATATCTGTTGGTGGTAAATTAAATTAAATTTAGGTTTAATTGAAGTATAGTAGGTAAATATTTAGTTACAGAGATGCACGTTATTTACGTAACCTGACTTATCGTTTCCTCATGACTGTCAATGCAACAACTTTCGTTTGTGCAGGCAATATAATATCTAGGCGTAGGCAATGTAATATCTGCAAACATGTTCACTTCACAATAACAGACGATTGCAACCTAAGTACGTAGCTAAAAATTACTATAAGATATGACATTACTTGTGCATTATTAAAACCGTTAAATCCGCGTTAATACCTCAATGTGAGTGCTTATATCGCGCTGTTTACAGTTTGCGTCCACGGCATATAACTATCGTATCTACTCATACGCAATGACGTTAAAGAATATTTTTTAAGACATTCTCATACTATGTTACAATTACGAGCATGCCGAGACAACAAATAATTATTTATTTTTTTATCTAATTTTACCTCATAATCTTTCACGGCCAGGCCTCCTAAGAAAAGCAAATCTTTTGATAAATAAACGTAAAATGGAGTCTCTAAATTCAAATTAAATGAAATGTCAGAAAGACCCCGGTTCTTTTGAAATATTAGTTCCCTTTATAAGTAAAGGGAGAAATAATTATTTTAATTACATGTAATTGTTTGATAATGTAACGATTCATTACCATGCTAGGCGTTAGTTTACCTTCGCCAACCTCTTCGGAGACACTTGTGGTTCTATAGGTTCATTATAGTAAAATACATCTGTATGTACCGAATACCGAATGCTATTTATTCCATACAATACTTTCTCCACATCGAAAGATCAAATAACACCAATTGCTTGGCAACCCTTGCTCATCCATGTTATCTGCCCCATAAACAGCGTACGCGCAACAATCCAATTCTCGATATCGGGAACAGTATCAGGAGCAGACTACACAGCGGGTCAGCTATGGTGCCTGCAACGAGCTGAATGAACGGTACCCTGTCTCCGGAAGCTGTGACAGATACATTGAATGCATTGTAAGTTATAGTTATATCAAACGGGGATGGTATCGCCATCTGTCACGTTGACACCTAAAATATATCTGTAGCGGAAACGAAATGAATGGCTACTGCCAACACACTTCTACTCCTACTCCTTCGGGGACCCTTAGGTGAAGGAGAAGAGGACATAACCATGTACCATGTACACCAAGTACCTTCACCCCTTTATAAAATACCCCCCTTACGTTCATATATATTCCCCTACGTCCACTTACCTGCATTGCTAAAAACTCTGGACATTAATTTATTATATGTATTTGGTCTAAAAGAGGTTATGACCGGTAACAAACCTTTTCGTTACTTAAAAAAAATTAACAATTGTTCCATCTGGGAAAATATAATTAAATTGTAAAGATATATAATATGAATTTGGCAATGTTGTAAAAAGTAGGTTGTTTGTCTAGAACGTAAGATGAAACTCATGATTCAGACAGTGTGATATATTACAGTTTTGAACACAAACGACCATGATCTCATGAAAAGGAAAAGTTATTTACATCTTACGACATACCTACGTGGTACACAACATCTTATATGAGTATGCTAAAGATGCTTATAAGCTGTGAAATAGCGAGACATAGTTAGCTCTTCTGCATCCTTATAATGAAATGTTGGTAGTGAATGTGTAGTCAATAAGTGTATGTATGTTATTAATAAGAAAAGAACTTTGTTAGCTTCATGTCACACAGTTTATAACCTGATACGACGGGTAATAAAAAAGCCGCATATATTTATGTAGGTTTCATTAAAAATCTGATGAATTCAATTAGCCGAGTTTGAATTCAACTTTGACGTAGTTGTAATGTCACGTGATAGTTCAGTGAATACCTGCAACCCTACTTATTTTCTAAGACGAAAGTTTAAGAGGATGTTTGTTCCCCTATCACGCAAAAACTACTTAGCTCATTGAATATGTTTTATTCCATAAAAAAATAAGAAAACAAAATTTGAAATCCGATTTTACGCGGATAAACCGCGGAACACATCTATACCGTAACCATTTTTTTTATTATGTTATTAATTAACAAGTATGAAATCACAGAGTATTTTAGGTACTTCTAAATCGATGTATATAAAATATCGACAAAGGTGTGAAAATTTTACGCGTGATATCCGAATAACTATTTCGTCGTATCTTAACCATTTAAGTTCTTGCCTTATATATCGACTTTTCCCATTTCCTTAAATGCGTTCCTATTGATCAGTAAGTAAATGTTCCAATCCATGACCAATTTTGACATTTATATTTTTTTTATGTAAACAGAATGGAACATCAGAAGAGAAACTGTGCCCGGACGGTCTTCGTTTCAATCCCAATGTGAAATTCAACGCGTACCCCTGCCAGTACCCCAACGAGGTGCCCTGTCTCGAGCGCTCCTCGCTACGTGAGTTACATACATCAGCGGCTCATTACACTTTACCACTTCATGTATTCACAATTTATTCTTTGTGACTAACACCATATCATCGCCCATTTTAACATTTTATTATGCTCAACTTTATGTTAAAACGTTGAGACGGATCTTGTATATTTATACGTAGGTGACTAATAGGTAAAGGTCATTATGTGCATTCATTAATAACGGTATACTCTACGAACACATTACAAGGGATTGCATATTAATGGATGTTTAAGTCCTTGATGATTAATTAATTATCAATTGCTAATTTGGTAATTTAATTGCGAATAGATGAGCAAGAACACATATAATCAATTTGACAGACCATTTGGTACAATGGTAGGGACCATGCTTGTCTAAAATACTGGTGGTCGTGAAGTCGATCATCAGCCGCAACAAGTATTTATGTTGAATGCTCCTGATATAATATATATTATGTATGATAAGACTGTAACACAGGATAGGCAGAGAGTCTAAGGCGCTAGTTCTCTCTAGACATCTTCACTTCATCAGCCTTTCATGTTTGCCAGTACCTGTACTTCAGGCTTTGTCTAGTTTAGTGTCAACTTTGTGTGATGTACCTTGATTATCATTTTGGTATTTCTTCAGTCTACATTGATATTATAAAGATTTGATTGTTTGTAAACTTTTAACATTGTTCGTAGGTAATAGATAAACTTAAAAACTACTAATCCGATTTGATACAATGTTTCATTTATAGAAAGGAACATTATTCCTACAACAATCAAAGAAATATAAGCTATATTTACCATACATATGAATGAATAATAAAAATTTAAGCGGGCAACACCGCGGGGCACAAGTAGTCTAAAATATATTTTATTTCGTAGAGCCAGCCCAACCCACCGAACAATGCCCGCACCAGTTCGGATACTTCAAGATCGGCGACGCTAGGAACTGCAGCCATTTCAGAACTTGCATCGGTGGTGTTGGATTCGACTTCACCTGCCCCGAAGGCCTCGCCTACAGCTCGGAATCTTACCGCTGCGAGTGGCCCGATGAGGTGGCAGACTGCGACGTGGAAGGTAAAATAACCTTAACCTTATTAGAACATATGTCATGTCTCATCAGGTTTTTATTGAATTCATCAATTAATAACAATGTTTTTTATGGATTTTTTATCGAAATTAATTGAAAAGATCATCAATATTAACTTTAATTTTACGTCTACGTTTAGTAAAGTTCATTTACCATTCTGGTTAATAAAAGCATAAAAGCACAAGCGCAAGATAAAAGCCATTTTATCTTGCTTATTCATTAATAAATAGGTTAAAATTCACAGAAGTTTGTTTTCTATAATTTTTCAGAAAACTTAACGAGTATTGTTAGGGCTGACTAATAGGCACCTTTGATCCATCTCCTGATGACAATACACTAATAACTAAAAAGTAGAAAATAAATAATAGTTAAAAAAACTAAAAAAACACGCTTTTTATAGAAAACCGAACTAAAAAATAGAAAAAAAAAATCGATAATATCTTAAAAAGCGTGGGGTGCTTTTATTGTATTGTCATCGGTCCTCGATACGTATGCTAAGTTTCAAATTAATCAGACTTCTGGAAGCTGGTGAAAATTAAGTTCAAAGATTCCGTTACATACATCATAGGTACATAGATACAACCCAAGCTAATATAAAGCTTGTAAAAAGGCAAAAACTAACAGGTTGTTCCATTTCAGCGTTCCTCGGATTCAGATGTCCTGAAGTGCCTACCAGCAGGGAGCTCGGCCCACCAGCCGGCTACAGGTTCTACAGGTATATTAATTACATCATTAATTATGCAACAAACATGACATTAGCATATGCTAGTGACAGTGGTCGAAATGCGGATAACTAACTGGTTATCTAATGGCGGACGACGACCGGTCAGCGGCTAAATGTCAGAAGATGAGCGGCGACCTTGCTTATATAACCTCGTTATTAGAAATACCAACCGATTGCTAACACGTCCTTACGTTAAGCGATATTTTTATAGACATAATGCCAGAATAATGTATCCACATTTGACTACAATTTTTAATAGCCTAACCCACCTTAATTTATAATGTTTAAAATATTATTATTTCATCTTCAGACTTTCCAAGATGAATGACCGTTGAATAATAATATTTTTGGAGATATATATTTAGGTGCCAAAGTAAAAGACTCTACCCATTCTTTTAAATTATTAACGATGTCGCCTTGTTAACGATGTTTATCTTCATCGTTATCATCTGATAAGTCCTTAAGGGGTTTTCCCTGGAGAGTACCTACAGCATAGAGCTTATCTTGAAGGGTGTGAAGAGATCCCTACAGAGTCTGCGTCAGAGTCAGAGTCAGGAAGTAGACAATTATTTGAAAGAAGGTATTACTTTCGTAATCTAGCTTAGCCTTACTTACTTTTGATGGATAATACTACCACAATACAAATTTAAAAACGTTTAAAAGTAGACTGGATGGTCTTATCATTCCTTTGAACTTTACTATCGCTCTAAGAATGCCCTTATCACTAACCAAACATTATCTGCAAATAAATTAACAAATGTATCTATTCACAGGTCCGAAAAGAACTGTCAGAAATACTTTATGTGTATTGGAGACAAGCCCAGGATCCTGTCTTGTGGTACTGACTCCGCCTACGACGAACTGACTAATTCCTGCGTGTCTGCTGACGAAGTCGCAGCTTGCCCTGAAGAACTTAGGATTGAGGTAGCTAGGAATAAGGAAGAGGCAAGGCTACGGCTCGAACAGGAAATAGACTTCAATTCCAAGAATTTGGACAAGAGAAGGTACAAAGTCTAAGAAGATAATTACCACTTAATTGTTAATTTTTATCTTAATGATGTGAACGCACATCTGAATAGGTGCCTAGTCTTCCTGATGTAAGAGTCAATTTATTCGTTACCAATATTTGTGATATTTGTTTCTATTAATTTCAATATGATTCCATGCCATTCATTATTCGTTATAAATACATATTCTACGCTTGTCTTACGCCTATTTCTACTTAATATATCTTAGTTAAGCATAACTGTATAAAGAAACCTTTTTTTTGTGTATGTTTCACAATTGAGCTACCTCTGTTATAAATTTTGTTACCGAATTATGCAACTGTAAGCATTAAGATTATCATAAACAGTAAAAGAATAAACGTATTTGTTAATGACTTGATGATTTTTTCTTTAAATTAATACCGGTCTTAAAATGTTGTAACGTAATTAACAAAATGAGTACCTATATTCATTATTTATATGTTTAATATAAATTGTTAACCTATTATTGGGTCAGAACTACTCGGGAACTTGTTACCAACGACCAAATACGCAAGATGTTTACGTACATTTGCGCCGCTGTTTTGTTCTTTGCCGTTGCAAGTAAGTACTTATCCTCTTCTTATCCTTTAAACACATATCTTCATGGTAAGGCTTTGTTTTCGAGGGACCCGTCCGGTTACTAAAGCTATGTGGATTTCTCCTCCGTGCATTTCTCTACGTACAGCGGGGTCTCCTGTCCAAAGTACAAAGTACTCCTGGACGTAATATACGATACTGGACGGATATTTGGACGTAAGCTAGTGTAAGATAAGACACATTTAAGCGCATAGTTATATCCCCGTCAATTCTAGTAGGTTCTAGTTTAAACTAGATTGGTTCTGGTTTTAAGTAAGCCTTACATTTCATCGCTATCAAGGTGCGATAGAAGCGGCTATATTAATGAAACAGCTGTAAATCCGACCCTAGCGCACTCTCGATTATCAATGACAAAAGCACTACATACCACTTAGAGAGGGAAGCGAGCAGTATTATTTCCACGTATCATCAAGGGTCGGCTTTGCTACCCTTCTAATATTTAACGAATGTTTAACCTATATGTCCCATCGTTTTTGCAACAGGCCACGCGCACTTAGAACAGCCATTAGAAATAACTGAAGAAAGTCAGCATGCAACCTGCGTATATCAAAATGGTTATTTCAAGATTAATGGAAACTGCGATGCTTATATTGAATGTAAGGTGAGAGATATCAAAGTTAGAAAGTTTTAAAAATGGTTTTGCAAATTTGAAATTGATAGTAATAGATAATAATATATCCTAACGCTTTCCCATAAGGGTCCCCGAAGGTGTAGACTGAGGTGTATAAGTAATACCCACACACTTTCCGGCAAAATATTTTAGGTGCCAACGTGACAGATGGCGAGTCCATCGCCGTTACTCAAGCACGACTATACATACGCAGGTTTCCTCTCGATGTTTTCCTTCACCGTAAAGCTCGTGGTGTGACTAATCACTGTACATAAGTTCAGAAAAACAGTACAGTCGGGATTCGAACTTGCGATTTTTGTGTCGCAGGCAACTACTCGAACCACTCAGCCACCACGGCTTTTAGTAGCAATAGATAAAAATATCTATACTAATATTATAAAGAGGAAAGATTTGTTTGTTTGTTTGTTTGTTTGTAATGACTAGGCTCCGAAACTACTGGACCGATTTCAATAATTCTTTCACCTTTGGAAAGCTACATTATCCCCGAGTAACATAGGCTATCTTAAATTGGACCCATAGGTGGCGCTGCGATCGAGTTTCAAGAATTTTACTTTTTTACCCGGGCGAAGCTTTCTGTGTGTTTCTGTGTGTCATAAGTTAGATTCGAGAATGGTTTAGATTTACAATTGGACCCAATAGGTGGCGCTGCGATCGTGTTACGTGCAATTTAACTTTTTCACCCGAGCGAAGCTGGGCGGGACAGCTAGTAAATAATAAAACTAATATTGCCCTCATTTTTATATGATATACATACCTAATTCTTACCTACAGACACGTCATGTGTACACAATAATAAGTTTGTAATTTCTTATTTATATTAACAAAAACGTAATTTATAATGTCAAAAATACATAAGATCAAGTATGATCACATATCAGTAGCAGTGTATATTGAACATTGTAGTATTATGTTTACAAGAGATGGAAAGTGTGAGAGTGATATTGAAAGAAGAGTGAATGCAGGAAACATGGTGAATGGAGCTTTGCACTCCTTCATGAGCAGTCGGAAGGTGTCTTTCAAAGCTCATTTGCCTGTGCATGGGGGAGTGTTGGTTCCGACACTCATGTACGGAAATGAATGTTGGTATGGTAGGTATGATAGGAGTTAAACTGAGTGACAGGATAAGAAATAGTGAGATAAGGAAACGTTGTGGTCTGAAAGAAGATGTAGTGACAAAAATTGAGAAAGGTATGCGTACGTAAGTACGTATATAAGAGATACGTACGTTCATTCATTCTCTCGACATGACCAAACATGTCGAGAGAATGAATGAAGAACGATTGGCGAAAAAAGTGTATAAGGCGAGTGTGAATGAAAGTGTTTTAAGGGGTAGACCTAAGCGGACGTTTCTAGACCAAATTCGTCTTGAAAAAAGGCCAGGTCAAGAGTACCCTAAACCGAAGAGCATGTATGAAGAGAATAATGAAAGTGGACGAAGCGAAAGAAGTATGTAAGGATCGTAGCAAGCGGAAAGAAGTGGTCTCTGCCTAGCCTACCCCTACGGGAATGAGGGATTCACTCCTCTTTTCCGTAGGGAAATACGTACAATACATACTTATGTATTATAATTACATACATACATACATATCATCACGCCAAGTCCCTAACGGGGTAGGCAGAGAGTATAGAGCGCCAGTTCTCTCTAGACTTACATACCTCTTTCGCTTCGTCCACATTCATCAGTCTCTTCATACATGCTCGTTGGTTTCGAGTACTCTTAACGTTCCCGTCCTTGAGAGTCCGATCTATTTGATCCAGGTAGTTGGATCGTGGCCTTCCTCTGCCTCTTCTTGCACACACTTTTGCTTTGTATATCTGTTTCGTCAATCTTCCTTTCACTTCACTTCACTCATCCTTTCTATGTGTCCAAACCAACGTAACATGCCTTTCTTCATCTTTACAATCACGCCCTCATTCACGCCAGTTGATTGGCGAATCTCTTCATTGCGGGTTCGATCTAATATCGTTACGCCGCACATTCTTCGAAGAGATCGCATCTCGACTGCATTCAAGCTATTTTCATACTTCCTCGGACATACCCAGGATTCGCTGCCATACAATAAGGTAGGTACCAATACCGCGTTGTGGACAGCAACTCGAGCATTCTTGCTCAGACTTTTACTGCCCATCAACGCCGAAATGGCTCCATTCACCTTATTTCCGGCAGTTATCCTTCTTTCAATATCTTTTTCATACTTTCCATCTCGTGTGAACATGCTTCCAAGATATACAAATTCATTCACTTGCTCTAGAATTTGCCCATTTACCGATATTGCACACTCGGTCACTTGTTCATCTCTTTCGAATACCAGAACCTTAGTCTTGCCGCGTTTAGGCGCAGCCCCTTCTTTTCACATTCTTCTTTCATTATGGTAACTAGTGACTGCAGTTCGCCCTCTGATGACGCCAGTAAAACCGCATCATCGGCGTAAAGTAGGCAGTTGACCACTAAGTTTCCCATTTTCACTCCACATCCGTTCGTTCTTAGTGCTCTCAGACAGTTATCTAGATATATAATGAACAGCCAGGCAGACATGATACACCCTTGTTTGACCCCCGACTTCACATCAAACCAGGGTGACATCTCACCGTTAACCCTAACGCACGCCTCGCTATCACTATAGAGTGATTGCACGGCATGCAGTAGGGAACTGCTCACTCCATATCCTGGCAAAACGTCCCAGAGTTCCTTTCGTACGACTCTATCAAATGCCTTCTCTAAGTCGACGAAAGCGCAGAAAACCCTTTGGTTAATATCCAAAAACTTTTCCGCGATTCCGCGAAGCGAGAAGGTTTGATCCATACAACCTCTTCCTGGTCTAAATCCACCTTGGGATTCCCAGAGAAACCGTATTATAATTAATTTAGGTATATTTGTATTATCGCAGTATTATAATTAATTTAGGTATATTTGTTATTGTTTCCTTATTTGTACCCAGAACAACCGACCTACCGAGCAAATTTGTCCGGACGGCCTCCACTTCGATGTAAATGTGAAATGGCCCAGCTACCCTTGTAACTACCCGACCGAGGTGTCCTGCCCTGAAGGAAGTGTTACTCGTAAGTTAAACGTATTTTAAACTTAGATAAAATCAATCGAACAATCAAGAATACGATCGTCAAGAGTACCGCGCCATACATATGCAGCAGAGCATGTACATTTGTATGTATGTATAGACTATATTGTGGAACAAAAAAACTTGTTAGTTATTTACTACCTATTAGTTTACTTACATTATTAACTTATCATTAGTAATATGTATATTACTTACTTAATTAGTCCCTCTAGCACCTTATGTAATGCTATTATGTAATCCGTGGATAACGTATTCATAATGATTAAAATTTATTTATCCTATAAAATTGAAATTTGTATTATGTTGCTGTTTGTTTTTCCCATAATAAATAAAATAAAATAAAACAAGCGAAAGCGGTCTTAAAGACGAGAGAGAATTTGCGCTCTACCTACTCCGTGAGGATCGGCGTGATTATGATCCTTTCATTATACAATAAGAACATCGTGACACGCTCATTTGCCACGTGTCACGATGCGTGTCTTTTGTTTGATTGGTCGTTGAGGAATTATTTCACCAATACCTTGAGTACTTTCGACGTCCAAACTGTATAAGTACATAGTTAACAATTTTATTATAGTTATTTTACAAAGTTAATAATTTGCCTGTAGTTAGATAATAACAAAAGAAGATTACGAATGTGTTCCATCGTCCGATAGAACGGATGTGGCATTAAATGCCGATACCTATTTGTCTTTTTAAAAAATCACGGTCGATGCTACAACCATCTGTCCAAATGTAGTGGCCATTGGGATACTTAGCGATGTACATATGTAATCGGATTATTCGATGTCTTAACTAGCATTTGTGAATTTGCAGAGGCTCCTGAACCCACTGCTGAGTGTCCACATCTCCACGGCATTTATCCCTCCGATGACCCCGAGGTCTTTTGCGCCAGGTACAAGCTATGCGTAGACGGCAAAGCTATCGAAATGTTATGCCCACCTGGACTTGCCTTCAACCCCGCATACGGCGTCTGCGATTGGCCTGACCTGGTGCCCTCTTGTGACACTGAAGGTAATCTATACATACTATATACTGATAAATAAAATTAAGTGTCTGTTTGACATATCAATAATTTAATTTTTTCTTAATTAATATGTATACCTACTTACTACGGTAAACGGTATATGGAGCCTATAAAAAAAAAATATTTGTGCGTCTGTCGGCTATGGTTTGACCGACTTTGACGGGACTTTCTTCGGCAGATAGTTAATGTAGGACTCAGATAACATTCTAACGAAGATTGGCGAGCATCATACAATTATACTGGAACTTATTTTCAGCTCTCCTAAGATTCCGCTGCCCGGAGGTTCCTGTAAATGATTTTACTCAAGACTTGGAACCTGCTACATACTACAAGTAGGTATCAATGTATTTCATATTAGACGGTCATTAATTTCTCGGGCGACCCAAGCCCCTAACTGCGAAGTATGAGGCCTAGATTCGATTCCCACCCACTCAGGGTGGATATTTTAGCGATGAACACGATTTGTAGGTACCTAAGTATTGGACATCCTACTTATTTGAATATATATGTATAAAGAACATATACCTATGAACAGAAGAAGTTAGTACTGGCCGCATATATCACGAGACGTTAAGAAACAGATGAATGTGGATGAAGCAAAAGAGGTTAATAAAGAAATTTAGAGAGCTGGCGGTCTACTCTAACTACCTAGCCACTGGGTATCTACCCAGTGAGGTACTCGGCTTGATAATACGTATGAATTTGTATATTCACGCCCACACGGATCCCGGAAGGCAGAGGTGTGTAATGCACCAACTTTTCGCTGGAGATAATATATCTAGGTGCTAACGTGACTGAGCGAGTCCCTCCCGTTTCTCAAGCACGACTCGGTATACATAAATCTTTGAATAATAAATACGTCTTTGAATTGTATGCAAATAAATATATATGTATGAAGGTATATATATCGCTCCGTTTGTGCAGAATTGTTACTTACTTTACGTCATAAGTCCAGAGATCCCACTGGTGTTGCAAGCGTCCTCAGGCGACGGTAGTTCCTTCCCATCATGCCATATACCATAATATACGGTGGCCAACCAGCATGTGCCGTGGTGGCCGATTTGGTTCGAGTAATCATTACAAATATCGCAAGTTTGAATCCCGACTGCACATATGAGTCTTTCTGAACTTAAGTACATGTGTAAGTGATTAGTCACACCACGAGCTTTACGGTGAAGGAAAACATCGTGAGAAAACCTGCATTCGTCTGAGAAGCAATTCAGAGGCGTATGTATAGTCATGCTTGAGTAACGGCGATGGACTCGCTATCTGTCGCATTAGCACCTACTACCTACCTACACACCTCTACCTACCCCTTCCTTTGTGAGAAGGCGTGAGGATATATATATTTTTAGCAAATGTTAACTCGTTTATCTTTTATGCTTAACTAGATACAACGGCAGTTGCTACTACTTCTTGTCGTGTAAACGCGGCCGCGCGCGTCTTTTATCTTGCGACGAAGGGTTTGCCTTCAATCCTGCCTCCAGCCGCTGCGTCGAGGGAGACTCTGTCAACTGCGTCGATGGGGAAGTCACAATTAAATAGTCATTTTTACTTTTACAAATAAAGAGCTAAAGCATGAAGGTTTCTCGTAATTTTCTTCCTTATGATGAATATAGCATTTAGTAACTGTCATATCCAGCTCCTTTTAAAGCTTGTACGTGAGATATTAGAATGACAACATACATACATCATCATAGGGAAATGCCTTTGCCCTTTTGTCCTATTACAGTGGGATGTAAGGCTTACTGTAACATTAAGGATTTTGATGCGCTTATGACTGTTACTAATATTTTACAAAAAAAGTTTTATCCCAAATATCATATATAAAATATTATACTATTATACTACTAGCTGTCCCGCCCAGCTTCGCCTGGGGGAAAAAGTGAAATCTCCTGAAACACGATCGCAGCGCCACCTATCGGGTCCAATTGTGATGTAAGCTATCCTATCTTTCAAGTTGGAGCAAACTGCACACGGTGTGCAAATTTGATTAAAATCAGTTAAGTAGTTTAGGAACCCATCGCGGACAAACAACGTGACATGTAATTTATATATATTAAGATAGATGTGCGTCTTGTGCTCGACTTAGCACGCATACAGTTCAAAATCTTATTTCAAGATATGCTTTACCTTCTTAGAAATTATATTTTAGGTGAAAGCCGCATCAAAATTTGTACAATACTTTTTAAGTTAATCGCATTCAAACGCGGACAAACAACGTGACACGTAATTTATATATATTAAGATGTATATCAACATTTTTATTTTTCTACTGCCGTAATAAATCGCACGGGCTTGATTCCGAGACGGCCCTTAACCAATATTATTTTCGTTTTCATTTATCAGTCACGATCACACAATTATTAACAGTGCATTGCAGAGATTCATTATCTACATTTCGGTAACCACATACGGCTCGTTGGCAACCTCACAATATAATTAAACTACAATTTTATTGATTACAATGATGATTAGTTCAGATAACAAATATCAAAAAAATTACATATAAAATTTATCTAAAATTCACAGCCCCATAATTGTATTGTGAAGTGTGCATGTTACGGCCGTTATTTATTTGTTCGTGTAACTTAGAAGTCGACTTAAACTCGTCATGTTATGGATAAATATTTTCATTTTTGTCCCCTTACTTGTGAAAGGTAAGTGATATGGTATTAAAAAAAAACTAGAAAGTTCTATATTCAAGAATATGGTAATAATAGGTTACTAATTTTACAGTTTATGCACAAGAATCTATCAACAGTGCGCGAGTTCAAAATCGATTACCTTCAAGTTCACCATTGCTGCCACGACCCATCAGGGCATCACCACGTCTGGTAAAGAGGCAGTTAGGGCCCCTCACCTCAATTGATCCTAGTATACAGTCTGCTCCTGAAATTCAAACTATACAACGAGCAAATGCATCGACACCTGAGCCTGTATATTATTCTATGCCTTACGCCCTTACTGGTCTAAAAGAGGAGATACTTAATGATACAGATTTCACAAACATTAATAAACCGAAAGAGGAACCTCTTTTAAGCGAACCACCATATTTGCGGGAATTAAAACTAGCAGACGAATCTGAATTACGAAATACAGTACAGGATCCGCAAGATATCGACCTTAGCATTTTTGATCCTGAGGGAGCAAAAAAAGAATCTAATAAAGAAGAAGCAACCGTCTACCCTGAACCAAATGAAATAGAACCAATATATCAAGATAAATACATCTTTCCTAGAACATCACAGACTGCTATGGATTCTACCGCCACTGAAGAATATACTACTTATTACCCACCAAACACTGAAAATCTCTATGCCGAAACCACAGATCTAAATACTTATTACTCGTCAGAACAGTCAACCTCATTGCCCCAGACAGAATCAACAGAAATATCGTTTTCAATTCCTGGCATACCAGATAATACCTTTACACCATCAACTACATCAACAGTTTCAGAATCATCTGCATCCATACCTAATTTTGGAACTGAAAATCAGGAAACTTATAAGCCCTTGGTTACAAATTCACCAACACTTGTAGAATCAACGGAAACACCCGACAGAGAAACAGACGTTTCTATGCCATATGCACCGATATCTCCTTCTCTGGAAACTACCGTATCTGATTACACCAGCGCACTACCAATAAACCCTGAAAAAGTTTTAGTTACGGAAACACCTAATCCCGAACAACCAGTCAAATTACGTCCTATGAAGGATTTAGTAGATACTACTGAAAATATAATATCAGTCCTAACGACCAACGCAGATGTGACAGTGACCCCTTGGCAAGAAACCATACAGCCTTTACTATCAACTGAATCTGCAGTATTTTCCACCGAACTCCCAACTGTTGCAATAGAATCATTCACATCGGTAAAATACGATTGTAGCCAAGGAGATAGATACCATCCCGTTCAAAATGAGTGTGATTCGTACATTGAATGCGGGGTAAGTGTATGTTTATTTTATAACTACAATATAAAAACTTAAAATATATCTTCAGTCTCCTACCGCGTCTATCTGTCTGTTCCTGATGAACTCAAAAACTACTGAATTGATTTTCATGTGGTCCCTCAACACAAATAGTGATTCCTGACCAAGGTTTAAGTGTATCATTTGTTAAAGTTGTGTGTAAATGGTATCGCTTTTATGCAATCCTACGACAGAAAAACCAGTAGATATAAAATGCTTTACTACCGGCCGCGGCTCTAATAATATTTTTCAATAATAATAATGTGCATTAATTTAATGTTTTTTTTTAATTTTTCAGAGAAATACTTCTAAGAAGATAATTTGCCCGGATGGTCTTCATTTTAATCCTAACGCTGTGTATCCGAGTTATCCTTGTGTTTACCCCACGGAAATCCAATGCAAAAGTGGATCTTTAGAACGTATGTGTCTTGGTTTAATGTCTCTTTCATGTTTATCTACGATGATTCAAGCTTTAATAATTTTTAATAATGACCTTGGAACCACATTAGCCTCACACCGCGCGGTAGAAAATAAGTGTCCTTCCCTGACACTCCGCTGGCAATGATCCCCGTTGAAGTTTTCCTGAGAGTATAGCATGGCGTTCTTTAAGAAGGGGGTGAAAATCGTCTTGCAGGGATGGCAGCACGCTAGCGATACCAGGGGTATTTTGCAAGCGTCCATAGATGGCGGTAACCGTTAGCTATTAGGCGGACCGCGTGCTTGTTATCCAAATTAGTGGTACAGAACGAATACATTACAATATGATCCTAATATTTTTCCAGGTAATCCACGACCCACAAAGGAATGTCCTCGTCAATTTGGGTATTTTGGAATGAATGATGGTGATTGCAGCCGTTTCGTCATGTGCCAGTCAGGCAAGGCTACTCTTATGAACTGTCCACTTGGTCTCGTTTTCAACGAAGACAAAAGCAGTTGTGACTGGCCTGAAAATGTACCACAGTGTAACCCTTATGGTAAGTTTGAATACACGGACTATTGACTTCATTCTCCTTATTTTATTTAAACGGCGTGTGTAGAGTGTTATTGATAAAGGGCAGTTTTGAATGAGACAGGAAACTCAATCCTGTTATAAACCACTTTGAGACGGTTTAACACTCCTAATATAAGACTAGTTGATTAGCCCCGCGGTTCCACCCGCGTAATTTTTGAACGAGAAGCAGATTTATGAAGAAAATTGAAGCATGGTAGGTATTAATCAATTGAAATGATGCAAATTAGCTGTTTTCATATCTCTTTATTACTCGAAAAAACGTGCCATCATTTGATGTTTCTTGGCGTAAATTTGTCATAGTAATAGATATAGTGAAAATAATAAGTCAAATTGCATAGGTGGTGTTTTTGGAAGCCGGAGCGGAGATAATAATCACTCAGGGCCGCACACTAGTGCATTGGTATTAAATTCAATCAGACAGTAACCAGATACCTTTGCCAGATAGTTACGCGCGGACTGTGGGAATGAAACCTAGCGATCTGCCCACACCACCTGTGTGGTCTGTTAACAGATCGCAAGACAACATTGTTACTAAGTTGTATTACACTATGTGACCTAAGAAACAGCCTAGTTAATGTATCTTTTTAATTTTTTTCCAGTATTCAATGATATTATCTGCCCTTTACCACCTTTGGACGAAAACGGCGAGCCATCAAACATTATTTACAAATACAGGTAAATGTGTATCCTTAATTGTAATCTAAACTAATATCATGAAGAGGAAAGATTATTTGTTTTGTTTAAGACTATTTAAATCAAGAACTACTCGACCAATTAAAAATTTCAACCAATTTCACCATTAGAAACTTACATCTTGACCGAGTAACAGGCTATAGGAAAGATGTGTTAGTGGGCAACACCGTGGGGCACGGCTAGTATGCAATCGTAGATGAGAGTAATGCCGTAGAAGCCGAGTTGTTTATGTAGCCATCAGAAAAGTCAAGATTGTGAGTCCCACTCTACCAATAGTTTGATGTCTAGGAAAACTTTTAAAAGATGTATGCAAAGCAAACTACTTAGGCAAGGCTAGCACTCCAGGGACTCCCCGAAATGATGTACGTATATGTACTCGTATGTGCTTGGGTATGTATGTAATTAGAGTTTTCCTAAGACAGGCTGACATCAACTGTCACGTTGAGATGTTAACACGTAAAGATAACGTTATTACACCTACCCTGGGTAGGACGAAGCGATGTAATAATATTAACTGCAGAGCTAGGGGACTGGATTGCCCCATTTGACAAAGCGCGGCGCTGCTCGTTTCCTTAAGACCTAAGCCAAAAGCCCAATTGTTTAACGAGCTGATCAAACAGCAGGGCGCAAGTAAATCTCCTTAGTATTGATATGTGGCCATTTCAGACATTTCAAACTAGACACGACCTTCAGCATTTAAGATGCCGATTGAGAAGATGAAGTATATAGTTTAGAAGTATGATATAGCTTTAATGTTACTAATTGCAGATACAAGGATAGCTGTAAGTCCTACGTGGCCTGCCGCCAAGGTCGTCCACGACTTCTCAGCTGCGACGACGGCTTAGCGTTCGAAGAATCACTTCAGTCATGCATTGATGTTGCTGACGTTAGCAATTGTATATAGATATATAGATATCTTTATATATATAATTCTTCTGTGAGTGTGTATGTCACTGAACTCCTCCTAAACGGCTGGACCGATTTTAATGAAATTTTCTGTGTGTGTTCAAGGGGATCTGGGAATGGTTTAGATTCACAATTGGACCCGATAGGTGGCGCCACTGGGTCCGTGGCTTTAATTTTTTCTCCCAAGCGAAGCTGGGCGGGACAACTAGTATATATATATACTAGTGGTCCCGCCCAGCTTCGCTCGGGTGGAAAAAAAGGGTGGTGATTTTCTTCCACATGGAAATTTGTTTGTATTTTATTTGAGTCATTTATGAAATGACATTGATATAGGAAAATGAAAAAAAATTGTGTCACTTAATTTAAATAATTTTCTGCCGATAATTATAGGTAAAACAATCAAGTTATTTTTTTTAATACCTCCCGCTTTCCAATGTACGACATAAGGTATAACAGAATGAAACCCAAACTCCATTTTCCAACCACAAAAACAAATGTAATTTAATTAATTTTATTGTAATATTCAGATTTTTAAAAAGCCGTGGTAGTCGAGTGGTTCAAGTAGTTGCCTGCGAAACAAAAGGTCGCAAGTTCGAATCCCGACTGTACCAATGAGTTTTTCTGAATTCAAGTACAGTAATTAGTCACACCAGGAGATTTACGGTGAAGGAAAACATCGAGATGAAACCTAGTCGTGCTTGAGTAACGATGGACTCGCCATCTGTTGGCGCGTTGGCCACGTTGGCACCTAAAATATATCTCTGGCGGAAAGTGGGTGTATGAGTATTACCTATAAACCTCTGCCTACCCCTGCCCTTTGGGGATTCTTGTGGGAAGGCGTGAGGATATTTTAAGATTTTTCAGTCACATCGGGATTGGCTTCAGTAGTAGGATTTGTTAGATAAAACCAGAAACACACCTATATTTGCTTATCTATACAATATTAAAAAGAAGAAAGTTTTGATTGTTTCTTTGTTTGCATTGAATAGGCTCCGAAATTACTGGACCGATTTGAAAAATTCTTTCATCATTGGAAAGCTACATTCACCCTGAGTGACATAGGCTATATTTTCTTTTATAAACAAAATCTAATGTCCACCCGTGCGAAGCCGGGACGGACACCTAGTTCTTACATATTATATGCGTAAACAGAGAACATATTTGTCAAAGTAGGTTAATTCTGAATTTCAATTTCACATGAGATGAGACCAGAGAGTTTCGTCACAAATAGCTATGTGTCACTTCTGTATAATGCACTGTAAAAATAAATTAAGGTCCGAAGAAATAATTGTGCTCAGTAATAAAACTACCGGAATGTAAATTAATCAGATAGTTTTAGAAATCAGAAGACTAGTAGGTATGTAATCGATTTGATATACAACAAACTATGAACGGTACCTGTATTTACGGTCCGACTTCACTTTAATACAGCCAATACTTACCTACGTAACAACAAATATATGGTAGGATAATCTCCCAGGACTTTACATTACGAAATGCAAATGTAATTTATACATTAATAAATTATGGAATAGATATTCCTCAAAGACTAGTATCCATGTTATAAATTTAAACAAAAAAGAACAATAACCATTTTATTTACCTTCTGGCTTTCTGCTTATTTAGTGGTAGCGCGGGTTTTTTCCAAAATTATTGAATTGGATTCAAATTTAAAATTTATTTCGCAAGTGCCTTTATGATGACATTTTTACAAATAGTTTTGAAAAGGCAATATTGTAATGGATTTTGAATGGCTTACTTCGGCGACACTGCGGTACGATGTTTTCGATGAAATTAATAATAAGCGAAGGCGGCGGCACATTCCGCTAGCGCAGCCCTGGCGAGTGGCGAACAACGGCCCAGTCGGTTGCCCCTGCGGATCGAACAGTTGCGTAGTGACGACTTGCGGCCGTAGCCTCCGAGCCCTATTTGCATTTTTTTAAACGATTGTTCCAAATGTGAATTCAAAGATACAAAAACAATCTACAATCGAAATTCAATAATTTGTGCAACACAATAACTTCATTACGGTTCAAGAACTGAGATCAAAATGGAAGATTCCTACATTATCGCCAATTTCCACGCGCTGTGCAGGCTTTGTTTGAACAAAAGTACATTCTCTGTATCCATATTCGGAGCCGCGCCTGACGATGAGACTAATGTTCCCCTAACCTCCAAAATCGCTGAATGTCTTGAACTCCAGGTTGGTTTTCCAATATTCAAGTTTATAAACATTAAATATGTACGTTTATTAGCAATATGATGCATCGATCAAAGGTAGTCTGTAATTGCGTAACAAACGTAATAATTATTATATATGTTTAGTACATAGGTAATTTCGTAGTTTTTAATCTGTATTGTGTTTATTAATTAATGAATTATTGTTTATTTTAATTTATTGTTTCAGATGGATCCTAATGATGGATTGCCAAATAGAATATGTTACAAATGTTTATTTAAAGTTAATAAATGTTCAACATTCAGATCACAATGTATCCAAAGTGAGACCAGACTAAGACAAATAACAACACAAGTGAATGGATTAGACAATTCAAATTCATCAGAAATGAGCTCTTACAACTACAGCTCTCATGAAACACAGAAGCCAAAGCCAGAAGATTATATTGTTGAAGACAGTGTTGTAATGGTTGTTGATCCAAGTTTGGACTATGACTCATCTGAAGAATCTGAAAATATGGAGCCACCTGAGCCAGATATTACCGAGAGAGACAACACCCCTGAGGGGGAACCAATTTCGGAGTCATTCTTCAAAAATGTTGCTATGTGTCAATATTGTGACAAAGCTTTTGTAACACCAGAGAAATGTAAGGAACATGAACAGAACTACCATGATCCAAACTTACCATACAAGTGTGTAGAATGCAGTCTAGTCTTTGCTGAGAGAAGCCAGTATGTTCAACACAGCAAACAAGTTCATGGAAATGATAAGCCATATCACTGCCAAGAATGTGAAAAATGTTTTGGGAGACGTTCTGATTTAAGGAAGCATTCAATTGTTCACACAGGCATACGGCCTTATCAGTGCCAGTATTGCCTAAAGAGCTTCTCTCGTAATACAAACCTGAGCAAACATCTGAGAATCCATGCTGGGCACAAGCCTCATGTATGTCCTTTATGTCCAAGGAGCTTCGTAGCTAAAGGAGACTTACAGAGACATGTACTTGTACATTCTGGCATGAAGCCATATGCATGCCGCAAGTGTCCTCTGACCTTTGGAAGACGAGATAAACTTATTAAGCATGAAGTTAGACATGGACCTATCAGTCCCAATCATAAGAGTGAATTTGAAAATGACCCAGATACTCATGATATGGTAGTGAGCGTTAACCCTTTTAGCAATCTCATGACATCACCAACTGCACTCCAAACAGACCCAAATGTAGATTATGATCTACCCAGAGTACCTGATCATATTTCAGGGGAAAGCAGCTTTACCAATGTAAAAAAAAATCCATCCACTTCTGTTAAACCAATCCAGAACTCACCACCCAAGAAACAAGCTGTAAACAAAAATAGACCTAAAAACATAAAATGCCATCAATGTCCCAAGAGATTTTCATCTTTAGATGCTTACAAGACACATGTTTCTATTGCCCATATAGGATCAAGAGTATTTCAATGCAAGATTTGTTTCAAGAAGTTCTCAAGAAAACGAGAACTTGACAGACATGCATCCTTGCACTCTGGGATGAAACCTTTCTCTTGCAGCCAATGTGATAAAAAGTTCACTAGAAAAGACAAACTAAACAAACATGAGGAAACTCATGAATGCCTGGTTGTGAATATGCCTTGCATTGAATGTGGTGCCACATTTGAGAAGAAAGCAGATTTAGTTGCACATATAAAGTCCCACTTCACTGATAATTTTGATGATAAGTTGCCACATGGTGAAATGAAGGAGGATGAACCAGAATTTCCATTGGATGATAATTTTTATAACATAGACACCTGAGATTCTGTAATAAGTAGAAATATAATCAAGAGCATTTCTGTGGCACTACTATTTACATAAGCGCATACAATCTTGTACTTAAAAATAATGTCTTAAAGGATGATAATAATATAATGTTTCACTAAACATCTTATTGAATTTTAATCTGTTAAAGTTTTCATATACTGAACTTAATATCTGTAAATATATTTGTTTATGACATTAATATGCTAGAATTATGTTTATCATCTTAGTTTTAATGTATAGTAAAGAACAAAAATAAATGGTAGATAAAAATTATATAACTAGAGTCCTGATATATCTAACAAATTGAAATGATTAATACATAGTTGGTCATTTATTATTGTGACTAGGAATAAGCTTACCTTTTTTTTATTTGAATGGCTTCATTCACATTCTGGTGATACATTGTTAGTACAGCAGGAATACTAGCTAGTGTACATTACAAATGCCCAAAGATCTATTAAATTAAGTTTAAATGTTCTATTATTTGCCAAAAGTAATTTATATGCTAAATATTTAGTTTATCAATGCACAATACTTGTGATGTGTAAGGAGATTTTCCTATGAATGTGACAATTTCTATTAAAATTCTTGTTAGTTTCACATTTCAGTGAGACTATAGTGATTGAAACATGCAAATAGTGATATTTGTTTGTGATTAAATAAGCAATAAATGTTGTCCATTTTAACAATATTTTATTTACCAAATATCTTAACAGTTGTTGCTAATATTACACATAAGCTTATATTATACAAATCAGAAAAATTATCCAGCCATTGGATTTGCATGTATGGTAACCGATGTTATTCTGGCTTCTGTAACAGGTTTGAAGGTTTTTGGATTCACAACCATCTTCTCCAAATCATCAAGGGCTTCAAAACCATCAATCACTCTGAAATAAAATTATTATTTTAGTTAAGTGGAACCTAGAATGAGCGACATTTATATGACTATTTTGTTAATTATACTGTCATATTACCTTCCAAACACTGTATATTTGAGGTCTAAATGAGGTTGCTCCCCATAGGAGAAGAAAAACTGACTTCCATTGGTATTTGGGCCGTTATTAGCCATGCTGATAGTTCCTCTAGTATTATGCTGAAAAAGGGAATTAGAAAATGAATATGTAAAAATATTTAATCATAGGGACCCTTGTGGGAAGGCGTGAGGATACGAGATGAAACGAGACTAACTTTTAATTCTTCAACGAATTCATCTTCGAACTTTCGTCCCCATATCGATGTTCCTCCTTTGCCTGTACCCGTGGGATCGCCTGTTTGTACGATGAAGCCCTAAAATGAAAAAAAAATACAACAGATATTTTAGTTTTGTTAACTACCATAAAATCATAAATATTTACTTTCCTACCTTAATATTTCTGTGGAATAAACACCCATTGTAATAATCGCTTGCGCACAATGCTAAAAAGTTCTCGCATGCTTTGGGACATTGCTCGCAGAATAGTTCAACTTTTATATCGCCTACATCTGTATGTAGAGTCAATGACATTTTTAAGGATACGAAATTTATTTTACATAGGTATTATTTTCAAACTAGCGTCTAGCTTGTTAAAGTCATTTTATTAGCCTTAGTTCATTTAAAACTACATCGAGTACATCGGTTTCGGTTTCGATTTGACAATTTGATATTGATTGACATTTGACATTAAACGTTATCAACCATTAAAATCACAGACTATGATATCAAAATCCACAGAACACTATTTTAGGTAGTCCTTTGCGTTGATAAAACAAATAAAAATTAATCGCTAAATGTGTTGCTAAGCGCAAAACTCTAAAACGGCTGAACCGATTTGGATGTTTTTTTTTGTGTTTAATGAAGTCTGAACGCATTTTTTTTCACAAAAAAAATGCGAAGATTAAGTAAAAACAAAAAAGCTTTTAAAAAGTAAAAACTTTTTAGGTGGTACGAAGTTCGCCGGGACAGCTAGTAATCAATCTTTTTAGTTTGATATGTACCCAGGAACACTGAGCATAACCAATATAATTGTTATTAATGTCACATATCATCATGTCGAGTCCCAAACGGGGTAGGCAGAGGTAGTAGAGCGCCAGTTCTCTTTAAATGTGCAGTTGTATAGGTAATATCTCCACCCACATCTTCGGGGACCCTTGTGGGAAGGCGTAATTCTATTTTTAGATAGTAATAATAAGCAGGATCCTTTGAAATATTCTTATGTTCGTAACTGTATATATTTTATTTTTAATTGTAACATAAGCTTTTAAAGGCGATAAAACACCCATAAGACGATAAAAACACAACCTAAGAATAATACTTACAATTTTATTACAAAAAGATTCTTACAAAAATTAAATCTGCGTACCAAAGGTATTAAACACTTACCATAATAATATGCGGTCTCATAATTTGTAAAACCGTATACCTTACCTACCAGTTACCAGAATGACGCAGCTGTCATAATTTTTCCGTGAATTTGTACATTTGAATGAATATCCTTAATAATAATCCTTACTGTACAAAATATCAACGATATAATTATTATGATACCCGCAGAACAGTACTATTACTTAGAAGGTTGGTAAAAATAATATCACACGGTAAATACTTAAACTTTAATTTGAGATCACAATACAGCTTTATTCTACTCCGCCAGCCTTTTCATTTTGACCAGCGTGTGGCTCATGGGTATTTTCATCCACGTCACCATAGTTTCCAAGCAGTCTCTGACCAGTGGGATCAAAAGGCGATTTAAGATGCAAAGTAGCCTTGTATCTATGGCCCATAACTTCAATTTCGTAATTGCCATCCTTCAAATAATTTTTCGTCACCTCAGACCCTTTGTTGTTCACGTAACCAATGCCAATCGGTTTGTCTAAGAAATAGCCGTAGTCTCCTCTTCTTAAATATCCCACCGGTTCCCCATTTCTGAATATAGCTTCCTGGCCGAAAAGAGCCACCTTGAAAATAAAAAAAATATGTATTTACATATTGAAATGATAATGAAATATCTTCAATAAATCTTCACGCCACCGAACTTCACGATAACCATCCACAAGGGGAGGGGTGAACAAAGGTGTGCAGGTATTATTCACTAACCCACTTTGCGCTGGTGATATAGATAGATAGATGTTAACCTGACAAATGGCGAGTCCATCGCCGAATTAAAATAATGCTAAATAAAAACTACCTTATCGTCAAGCGTGAAGTAGGCATATTTTTTCGTAACCCCGTTTTTCATCGCTTTATTAACGTGCTCGTTGCCAATGAAGTCCCCATTCTTTCTGCATGTGAATGCCAAGTTAGCTTCTACGGGATTGTCGTCAGGTCGCAAGTCCGCATTCCACAAGTGGTATCCTGGAATAAAACGCACAAAACATTCACTTTACAAGTTTTTGTACAGTGAATTATCATACCATGAGCCACCTATTCACATGAGCCAGGTATTCAAAGGCACCTACGCCTTGAGATACCTCATAGACGGCAACAAATAGGCGATCTATATTAGTCCTATATATTGATTGTCTCTGGCTAAAAACGAATTTAAGTCTCTGCCTCTTCCTTCAGTTCTTTGTGGGAAAACGTAGGTATTTTACTGAGCCCAGTGTTACGAGTAGGTAGGAGGTAACAGATTATACACGGCATATCCATACCTGTTTGAATGCGCTGAACTCTTGATCTACCAATTCGAGTCTCGAACATACAATATATCTTTTTATGATAACATTACGTAACGCTATCCCTCAAGAGCCGTGTAATCGGAAATAGACGGATCTCGGGGCATAGGTAACCTCTAGTAGGTACCGGACATAATATGTTCATAGACTAAGTGCACAATTAAATCTTCATCAATCTAATGTAAAATAGGGTTACTTGACTCTCTACTCTCAACATTCTCTCTTTTCTTAAGATACGGGTAACATTATCTAAAATTGTTTAACCTTTCTCGGCGCTCAATGCAGTCAGAGCCCTCCAACCAGCGTTCTTGATTCCTTTAGCGGTGCTCAATGCCTTGTAAATTTGTACAGCATGAGAAGACGGCACATGAAGCTCCCATCCCAATTCACCCGCCCATGCGATCCGCAGTGCTCTGCAAGTGTAAGACTTCTTCTCCGGGGTGTGAGGTTTTGAGAAATGTATGCTGCGGTGAGTGTTGACTGGGAAGGCATCGTTTGATAAACCCGCGTCGGTGTATCGCTGAAGTATCCGTTGACTGAAAAAAATATATATATCTTGTACATAATTTTGTTATATTTAACAAAATTCAAATTATATAGAGAACACAAATAATGTTATAACGCTGTACATATTTATCTATACAAATAAATAAAATTAAAATGTATGTTTTCAATATTAAAATAACCGCTTTTTACTAAATGCATATGGATGTATACACGGTACATATAGCAAAATCACATTTTAAAAAATGTTTGTCTGTCTGCTTGTTCCGACTCATCTCTGAAACCGCTGGACCGATTTTAACGGGACTTTCACTAGCAGATAACTAAGCTAGCTTTATTTTTATGTAAAAGGCACAACTTGTAACATTTTTAAACGTGGTACCTGTCAGGTCCTTGTACACTCAGTATACACAGTTGCTTAGAGACATCGGTGATGGTGGCCCTCAGCTTGTGGGTCTGTATGATACGGCGCAAGTGGGCCAAAGTGTGGTTGGCGCTGAAGCCGCTCGTCACTACATAGTAACCTCGACCCTTTAGAGAACAAAATAAGGTCGAATTTGTTTCTGCAAGAAACTGTAACATATTATGTTCATTAGGTTACCTTGAAAATAGGTTCGTGCAATTGTCCACTGCCGCCGTCCAGGACAGTGACGGTCACATCTGCTTCGACACCCCCTTTGTCGTTCAGCAGAAGAGAATATTTTACCCTAAAAGAAGGTTGGCTCCAAAATAATAGGTATTACCTACGCATAAATTTTACAAGCATCCAATCAACAAGGAGGCAATTCTACATTCAAATTCAAATATTTTATTACTTTTTCCAAGGTACGTTGAAAGTTATGTAAATATTTACCTGTCATCGCTACTGGCTAAATCCGCCGTAAATGCTAGGTCAGCTGTCCTCTGAGCGTCCGGCCCTGTCACGTAGAATTTACCATAATACGACATGTTAAATAGTGCTGCCGCGTTCCTGCACGCCAGTGCTTCTTGTCCGATCTGAAACATGATATTTACTACTGATAACTTTCACAAGTTATTGTAATCTATCTTCAAGCGTTGCCACTAAGGTCCGCAAAGGATAGGCAGAGATACCTCTTTTCGCCGGGATCAACGTGACAGATATCAGTGTGACGAAAGTAATGTGATTACTGTTCATAAAACGCATTGAATGAACGCAACAATTGGCCACCACGGATCTGTAGGTATTTAAAAAAAAATTGTAACCCAACTACTTTCTTTCTTACCAGATCATGATGTTTGGAGAACCCAAAGCTGTGGTCTCCTTTGAGTACTTCTTCGTAGCGTTGGTCCAAGTTCCGCGGATAATCGTGAGTGCCGCCCCAGTCGTACTGTTGCACGCGAATCTGCAAACGAAAATCATCTCGTATTTAAAAAGTACAATCTGCTATATAATTATATGTACATAAATAATTAAACAGCTAATTTATGTTTAAATGAACTCACTTATTCTTGACTGGTACAATACAACGTATTAGACGTATTAAACTTTGTCTAGTTGGGGGCCATCAGTTGATATTATGTACGTATGAAACATCAATTATTTCCCTCTTTCAAATCAGTCCTTTTCAACTTACTTCGGGACATAAGCCTTCTCTCCAATTCACCTGATTATTTGCCTAATACTGAATTCAAAGTAAGTGATTACGTGCCTTTTCGCCGGGCATAAAGAAGGCCGGCCTCTCCCATCCCGCCCGGGCTTGCATCACGGCGCCGTCCTCCACCAACTCTTGGTGTAGTGCGTCGTGACTGGCGTCCCTCCCGGCCAGTGGCTCGTCGTGCGGAAACACTATGTTATAGTTGCGCACGTACGCCTCGTGGCTGCTCTCGCGCATCCAGTGAGCACGCGACATTTGTCCCGGGGTGAAACGACGGATGTCAAACGTGAACATGTTGTATTGCGGTCTGCGGAGTCATAAGAATTCAATAATTCCCTTATTAAGATTCGTAGTGGCCATGGTAGTCCAGACCAGACCAGAAGGGTCGCCGAAGGTGTATGTATGTATAAGGTGTATAGATAGTTCTAACACACACACTTTCCCCCAGATATATATTTTTGGTGCCAACGTGACAGTGGCCGAGTCCATCGCTGTTACACAAGCACATACATAAGCCTTTAAATTTCAAGTGTTATTCATAAAAGTCACGCGATAATTCTGGTACAAAAACAACAACATACCAACTTAAACATTTATAAACATTATTACGCTCTGCTTTTAATTATCAGCCAATGACACCGACTATGATAGCAGTGTTCACTTAGAGATAACCTTATACTGTTTTATGATACATAACTACTTTATTTGAGGATCTAATTGTCAATTTGTTCATGCATATAAAGTGTGGTAACAAAACATACTCTTGCTATGCCATGGCCATGATTCCCGGGGCATTAGGTATCTTGAGCACTAAGTGATTGAATGAGAGGATTGCGCCAAAGGTCAAGTAATATATCTTCTGCATAGCGCTCAAGTTACATGGCGGCTTGAAACTTAAATACATCTCCGGCGAAAAGTGTGTGTTACACCTCTGTCTACCCTTTCGGGAACCCTTATGGGGAGGCGTCAAGATATATTAAAAGTTAATAGATTAAAATATTTCCATAAGCATCCTCACCTTCCCGTGACAATCCATTCAGCCATTTGAATACCACACCCAGCCGAGAACATCATACCGGCAGAGTTGTAGCCGCAGTTGTGGTATAGCCCTATAATTGAAGCATGATTTAGGCAAAGGCTGAGCCTTGCGTCGGTCCTTTCAAGGCTTATAGCCCCTACACATTCATCAGCATCTTCACACATACTTCATCCAATCCAATGATTTGTTCTAGGCAGTTGGAACATCAGCCTTTACTTTCAATAAAATAATATAAATGTGTAGGTACCAATGAGCTTTTCGATGAAAGAAAACACCTGCTGCTGTCTGCTACTGCACCCATACATGCGCGAAGATAGTTAAAGATCTTTCTTTTAAATTTTAGTATTCTTGAAAGTATACTTAAACGGCGAAATTTGGTGTAACTATCAGTTAAGTCAGCACATAAATATACCTGAAGCGAAAAGGTGTTGTTAAACTTCCGCTTAACCCTTCGGAGACCTTTGTATATATATGGAATAAATACCTACGATATCATAAATAAATGACACGTTACCAAAAACATTAGGATCCTCTCCCAGCAACGGCTTGTGGTCAGGTGTAAACGACTCGGGCCCACAAACGGTGCTCTTGATGCCCACAGTGGCCAGTTTAGGGCACAGAGAGCCAGCGCTTATCATGTGCACACCGAATATGTCCCAGTCCAAGTCGTACAGGTGGAACTGGAGGTTATCTGGCACCTATGGGGATACATCGCATAGAGTAACCTTATCTGATTCATGATAACAATAATAATAATAATAATAATGTTTATTGCATTTCAAAAGTATACGATACATATGATTTTTTACAAACTGTATTCTCCTATTAAGTAAAAAAATACCTGTGCCAGGAGAATCGGCTCTTCCAACATAAATTCATTGGTCACTTGTGCAAGATATTATTATTTTTTTTTTTTCTACATATTCAAATCGTTATATAAAGGTAAACGTAAGCTATAATATTAACTTAATAATAATATTTTTATATAGCAGTGTGTGTGTGTGTGTGTGTGTGTATGTGCGTGTGTGTGTGTGTGTGTGTGTGTGTGTGTGTATGTGTGTGCGTGCGTACATGCGTGCGTTTGTGTGTGTGTGCGGGAGTGGCATACTTAAGTCGTGGACCTTTACATTATACGAGCTGTTGCAGGAGCGATTCTGTCTCATCATATGTAAGATTTGTTATCCAGTTTATGACACTTGTTTTGCAATCATACCATTGTTTTCGGTAAATTCCTAGTTCTCTGTTAATTTTATTGTACATTTTTGACGAGCGTACTTTATAATGTTTACAGGCGAATTGGGTTTTACATTTCGGTATTTGTGCAATCGTTACATTTCTTCTTTTAGAGTAGACTGGTGTCTCCGAAGGAATATGATAATATGAATGATCGATGTCTACAAATTTAGAATATAATTGAGGTTCCTTATAAAGTGTAGGGATCGTCTTATTTCTGTTTACTTGTATTTCCTGTACGATAATGCACATCAAATTGGGTAGGTAGATAGGACTTAAGAGAGGTAGGGCATAACGGGTTTCCCGTTCGAATTTGGAGCAGCCCGACTGGGGCAGGACCTCCAACTTATAGAAGTGCGTAGCCAAATAACACATTTTTTTGTGATGTGTTCCTACGCGGTAAATAAGGTTTCCAATAATGAGCTCCTTGGGGAGGGGGGAAGATTGTTATATTGTGTTGGCAGCAGAGGGATTAGTCCCATTATACTGCCAAAACAGTATATCTCTCCGAACACAAAGTGGCAACGCGCAAGTGATACTTCGGTATTGTAAGCGTAAATAGGCTGCGGTAACCGTTTTCCATCGGGTGAGCCGTATGCTTGTTTGCCACTCTCGTAGTATAAAAAATAATAATAATAACGCGGATCAGCTACAGGGCCGGATTTAGGGGAGGATAACAGGGGCTTCAGCCTACGGGCCTCCACAAAACAGGGGCCCCCATAATAGATTTCAGAAAAAAAACAATTCAGACTAGTAATAATTTGGCGACAGTGGACCTACACTCCTTTGCTTCCCCGAGGCCCCCAGACCTCTAAATCCGGCATTGATCAGCTAACATTGTATATGATCAAATTTAATATTATGTAGATTAAGTTGCGTAAACTAGATACCTGATCCAACATATGGGGGTTAGATTCGTAGCCTCCAACATTGCAGGTTTCCCCTTGAATCTTGATGTACAAATTTACGTCGTGGTCTCTGATGTTAGGGCTGCCTCGCACTTCGGGCGTGGCTTCGCAAACTACGTAGGCGTGCTTGAAGGGGATCAGCGGTAAGGATGGCACTCCAGCGAATCTAGCCACGCGGGGACCCCATGCTCCTGGAACGGATGTTTATGGAAGGATAGTTCGTTTTGGAATGGATTAAGGCGCTTTATTGGTTAATACAGACATTTAAATCATTCGGAAAAAATTGTAGAAGAGCGAACTAACTGCCGAAAAAGCCTACTTTGGCGACATATACTTCAATTTAGCATACCAGGCTAGTGTGTAATAATTCGACAAAAACACGATAACTATTCTTTTTTAAACTGAAAATATACTATTATACTAATAGTAAAACAAAGAACTTCGTTCAAGTCAGAAGTAAATGGACTGATGTTATTTTGAATATTGCATGACTAGTTGTCCCGCCCAGCTTCGCTCGGGTGAAAAAGTTAAATTGCCCGTAACACGATCGCAGCGCCACCTATTGGGTCCAATTGTAAATCTAAACCATTCTCGAATCTAGCTTAAGACACACAGAAAGCTTCACCCGGGTAAAAAGGTAAAATTCTTGAAACTCGATCGCAGCGCCACCTATCGGGTCCAATTTAATATAGCCTATGTTACTCGGGGATAATGTAGCTTTCCAAAGGTGAAATATTTTTTGAAATCGGTCCAGTAGTTTCGGAGCCTATTCATTACAAACAAACAAACAAACAAACAAATCTTTCCTCTTTATAATATTAGTATAGACAAATAGTTCACTATAGATGCGAATGGCTTACCTCCGCAATTGACGACGCATTTTGTCTTAATAATTCCTTTGTCGGTGTGAACGCTGGTTACTTCTTTATTTCCAAGTATATTGTGCGAATAGTGAATGTCGAGAACTGGACATTCTTCATAGACCTGTGAAACATATACTAGTAAGTTTATATATTTATTCGCTGTGAGCAATAAGCGCCTGAAACTCAGCACTACTTTTATTAAATTCTATGATGTATATAATAAAAATCTTAACAAAGGTAATATGCTCAGTATGTATTACCTTTCCCCCGTTGCTTGTGGCGACTTTGAGAAGTGCACTGCACGCCATTGCAGGGTCGATAGTACCGTCCTCAGTGGCATACAGAGCCATTTCAAACACGGATGGGTCCAAAAGAGGGAATACTTTTTGTGCATCCTGAGGACTAAGTATTTGACTTGGAATCCCCATCGCGTTTCCCAACGTATGCAGCCGCATGTATTCTTGAGTCCGGACCTAAAATAATAGTTTGACTAACAAAATAATCCAGAGCATTAACGCCGGCGCATAACTTGAGCGCTGAGCGATTAAGGATACTCTCACGACGTATGATAAAAAATAGACTTCTTTGACGCTATAGACGACAATGATGTACTTTATAAGTGCTTCAGATTCTTTGCTTCATACTAAAATTCGAGAGGACAGGATTTTATCCATTACAAAATTTTTGTAAGTTTAAACAAATCAAATTTGTTAGCTCTAGAACTAAAACTGCGACTACATAAGATGTATATATGGTATGCTATTATTTTGCTATTATTATCTAGAGTATACATTTTATTCAAAAAGAATTTCGTTCTTATCCTAAGTAAGCATAGTATTTATTAAATGTAATGTTATGTAGTCGCGTCAACAAATAACTACCGTAAAAAAAGAAACATGAACAACAACCCTGTTTTACTTTGATCGGATTCGGTACCTACCTTACTTCTGGAGATAAACATGCCTCCGTTATTGATCCATCCCGCGTAGTCTCCAGTTTCCTTCTCCAAGCCGCTATAGACATCCCGTGAATCCCGGAGAAGCTTCACTTCCAAATCACACGGCCTCAAAGACCAGACCAGACCTACGAATTGGGGAGTAGGAAATATGAGACTTGAGATCTGACTTTTTAACGTAAGAGAATTGCAATTAAACGGTTACCTATAAGTACACTCGTAAAAGTATAGTTACGCCTACGCTTGCCGTAGGTACGACTAGCTTAATACTATAAGAACTAAGTAACATGACGTGACATTGCCATCATTATTCAAGAACGCAAAAAGGACAGATTAATACACGTCGTATATGTAAAGAGAACTGGCGCTTTACTCTGTCTACTCGGCGAGGGACTAAGCGTGATGAAATGTGTGTATATTTATCTGTAAAACCACACATACAAGTTGACATTTAAATATTTTATGTCTGATATCAAGATCGGAACCTAAAATTAAACTTAGAATACTTCAATAGTAACTTTTCCAAGAGATTGGGCAAACACAATGTTATGGAAATCACTTGTATAAGATAAGTGCATGTACAAAGTTTCGCCATGGAGCATTGTGCTTAAGTCGGTACTGAGAAGAAGACCTAAACTTTTTTAAGTAGATATATCTTAACTATATTTTTTTTTGTCCTTTAATAAAGCTAATTCATGTAGATTGTCTTTAACTCGTAAGAGTCATTCTTTTGAGAGTGGTTGTAGGTGACTGAACTGACTTAGTCAATTAACTTACGTAAATAAAATATAAGCTCCCATTTTGTAAGCAAAGATAAGTATGTACTTGACGTCATTTATTTATAATCACGTTATGAGCCATCAAAACTGATACATCACATTGTTTTTAATAATAATTGTCACTGAAAAAATATTTTACTGATATTATGACGACCAGAACAAATATATTTGTTAGATGTCGGAATACGTAGTAGAACACGATAAAGTTATTCTTAGGATCCCAGGAACTGACTAAGTATGTGTTGTGAAGCGTAGTAGGTATGTGATATCCGCTTAGAGTCCTATATACAGATATATAAACAGAACAAGATAAATACATAAGCACTATGGCACAGTACCTAAGCAGTTCCCATTTATACCTATCTATACAATATCTATATATAAACGTTTCATATTCGAGCAATATATAGTTCCTAGTAAAAACCATAAAAATTCTATCCCTAAATCAGTCAGTTAGTTAGGTCCCATTGGTACAATATTATGTACATAATGAATCTCTAGTTATTAAAAAATGGTACCTATATAAAAAGGACTCACACGTAAAGTGCGCTTAACTTGCAACTCAACTTTAAGCCCACTAACAAATAGCATGCTTTCGTATTCCGAGCACATATGTAGGTACAATTGGGACGAATTTAGGGCACCCTTTAATTTAGGTCGTTCAATTGTCCGTATGGAAATGATGCGTCCACTTCACTTGCAGCCAAGGGCGCCGTAGATAATACTACTATTTTAATTTTTGTTCTAGATAAGAGAGGTAGGGCATAACGGGTTTCCCGTTCGAATTTGGAGCTGCCCGACTGGGGCAGGACCTCCACCTTATAGAAGTCCGTGGCCAAATAACACAATTTATTGTGTTGTGTTCCTACGTGGTGAATAAGGTTTCCAGTAATGAGCTCCTTGGGGAGGGGGGAGGATTGTTACAATGTGTTGGAAGCAGAGGGATTAAACCTTATGCTGCCAACACACTATAATACTCCGAACACAGAGTGGCAACACGCAAGTGATACTTCGGTATCGTGAGCGTAAATAGGCTACGGTCACCGTTTCCCATCAGGTGGGCCGTATGCTTGTTTGCCACTCTTGTTGTATAAAAAAAAAAAAAAAAAAAAAAAAAAAAAATGTTTTCCCGAAGTACAATATTTAGCCATTAAGTAGGTACCTCCAGCAAATCAAGTGATGTAAAAAAGGTGAAACCCATCAAATTGTGTCCCCTTTTTATGTAGCTATATGAAACATTCATCAATACAATTAATGTTTTCTATTGTGAGTTTAGAAGTTAACAGAATAAAAGTAACTAGTTTTATACGGATCTCGATATTCGTCCGATAATAGGTAAATATCCCAAACTCACATATGTATTTGTACAGTCCTATCATGTTGCGAGGTACCTAGAATGTCCAGATATTATATAATTTTACTTACCAGCTGTGTGCCATGTCGTCCCACTTGTGATCTTAGCTCTCTCCAACAGCACTGCGTTCACTCCTCGCTTAGTCAGCTGGTATAGAGTATTACATCCTGCAATACCTCCTCCTAGAATTCCGCCATTTATTAAGTACTTCAGTCTACCTACCCCGTTAGGATTTCGGCGTAATGATATGTGTGTATGTTATGTAGTAAGTATGTAGATATTTTATAGAACCGCATTGGATAACTATTTTACAGACTAAATTTCAGGTGATCTAACCAAACCAATGAGATTTTCTGAATAAGTACAGTTCTTTCCCACACCATGCACTTCACAGCGAACCTGCATACGTCTGTGAAGATTTTTTTTTTGTTATGAAAGAAAGACGTTTTAAGTCGTTCCTGAGATCGACTCGCCATCTGTCGCGGTCTCGCATGATTAGATATATTTTCGGCGAAGAGAGGGTCTACCCTTCGGGAGCAATAGTGAGAAGGAGAGAAAAATATACTTAATTAATACCCCAAAAAGGCCGCCTCCAACCCAATCCAGACAAATCTGCTTTGTCTAATGGTTGAAAAATAGATAACACTCGTATTTGTAACATCTGTATATATAAAAATGTTATGTTGGTTTGTGTACGCTTCAAAAACTCAAAAAGTTCTGCGCCGATCGAGCTGAAATTTTAGCATGATATATAATCCGCATCAAGGATTGTTTTTATTTTTGCATCAGTCACATATCCACAGCGAAGCGTGGCAGGGTAGGTACAGCTAGTTGTACATAATTCAAATAAAACTAGTTAGTACTTTGATAACATCTAACGAGACATACTCATATCTGTATTTTTATCTACAGCAAACGTATATACATATTTAATTGCGTACGTAACTAATGTATATAAGCGAAGTAATACTTGGGTGTCCGACAGCATAATTGATGTCTTCCCCAGCGCAGAGCTTTAATAGAAAATAATTACTAGCAATAGACGCATGCTATTTAAATAAAATCACCTTGAACTATTAAAATTTATATCACTATCATGATAGGAAACATTGTAACCTATGTATCGCTTTGACATCATCAATCATGTCTCATGATGATACCGAACTAGTGAGAAAACCTTTATTGTCGTAGATTATTCTATCAGTTCCCAGTGTATGGGAGTAAATAAAAGTATTCATAATTCTTTAGAAAATATCTCATATCGGTTGTGAACCCTTTCGAGATACGAGCCCAGAAATTGTCACACATTCATTAGGTCGACATTTAAGTACCTACTTACCAATAATGACCACATCAGCTGACGAAACCACGTCTTGATTTAAGTATCGACATTGATAACTGTTCCTCAGCAAGTTCGCAGTCCTCCGAATGCCCGCATCTCTGGCGACTTTGTACATTGTTCAATAAAACTTTTAGTGATAATAATTGGAGCCAATAGATGCTGCTCCATGCAGGATCGTCGGTCGAATGCCGGTGGGACACACACACATATACACACGCTAACTGGACGTCTTCTACTATCGTCAAATCATTATCAGTCAAAGTTCAAACTGTTATTATTGGTGTCGTTTATCACCAGCGCGCTTATTCTCCAGCTGTGCCCCGGGAACCATCCAAATTCATTGGTAGATGTTTTGTGGAATACAACACATTCTACCTGTTTATTTTTTTTTATTCAATTCCGTTCAACCCTTTTGGCATTCATCAATCAAACATCCATACATCCTCACAAACTGACACATTCATAATATTAATATGATAAATAAAGTTCCCACATACATCCATACCAATAAATAGATCAAAATCACATTATTTATATAGTTTTATTAACTTTAACATTATATTTATTTACATTATTACATTAGCCGTTACATAACCTAAATAATACTAGTTTTAGAATTATATTATTAATCTGCAAAGCTGTATGAATAAACAATATAGACACGATAACAAACTATGTTCTTTTTACACGAATCGAGTCTCTTACCAACATTTTAACACCAAAATCAGCCAAGAGGTGTTTGCTGCTGACAACCACGTAATCTAAAAAACAACATTAAAACATATAAATATATAGCAGCTTTAGGATGTTTGGCAGAAAAAACATACTTAATGAAGTACAACAATAATAAAAAAAAATTCGAGTATACATACATATTTTTATATACAACGAAAGTTATATCTAAATAAATGCAATAAAGTGATACACATACAATGCACGGATTTCGGTAAGCGCTTGATCGTTAAATCTTTTTAGGAGATCACAATCACCCTATCATCATAGGGGATCGTGTATAGTACGGTCAGCCAACAACTGACCGCACAAAAAGCTAATTAACGTCACAAATCAATCGAAGTGCTCACAATTGAAATTAAGGAATCATACAATTTTCAGTTCTTACTGCTTTATCTAAATGGTGTCCGGTACATGGTACTTATTAATAACTGTTATTATACAATATACTCGAAACCGGCGAGCTTGTATGAAGAGACTGATGAATGTGGTCGAAGCGAAAGAGGTATGTAAGTCTAGAGAGAACTGGCGCTCTATACTCTCTGCCTACCCCGTTAGGGACTAGGCGTGATGATATGTACATGTATGTATGTATATGTCTCAAACCAGTAGTTTCACTGTTCCTTTGAAAGTGTTTAATATAAATATTTCTTCATCTCTTATAATTAACATCAAAAGCTTTTATATAAATTTCGCAACGTTGAAGCATTATTAAGCTTAAGGATGGTCCAGAAGAATTATGATTTGCCTGCGACTCATCTTATAGACGCTTGTAACACGAGAGGTATCACGTGGACATTGCTTACCATATTCAGTCAAATTAAGTATTACCTCAAATGTGAAGCCTTTTTTATATTGTCTCGCGGCTTTAAGTCTGCGCACTTTACCGAACAATGTCGAGACAAAAGGCCTCAAGCCCCGCACTCTTGTATCTTTGATATTATGTATTTATATATGGTGTGGACTTGCAACTCTTGGTGGAGTTAGCCCTAGCCTGTGTTGTCTCGCCGCGTGGTCTCCAGCTGCAGTGGCCGCCGCCGCTTCGAGCTGGGCTCGTAAAGCTACCAGCTCTCGAGTCCTCTGGTAGATTGGGTCCTGAAATCAACGAATAGGATTAATTTATCCTCGGATATTGTTGGAATTATTACTTTGTAAAAGTTTGTGGCAATTCTTCATATTCTTATATCGTTATATATGTGTATATATCTCGCGGTTTCTATAAATAATAAGGAACTTCGTTTCAATTATAATAAAAAAAATATATATCCTCACGCCTTCCCATAAAGGTCCTCGAAGTGGTAGGCAGAGGTGTATAGGTACATACCCAGAGATATATTATGTGCCAACGTGATAGATGGCGAGTCAGTCGCCGTCGGCACAGCGAGTGTATAAATATTTTTATTACAGGTTAATGATGATGGTGATGGTAATAGAAATGTATGGGTTATTGTTATAAATACAATGGTGCATGTTCGGTTTATGTCTAAAAAGTCTAAAGTCCATTTGTTATTCAACTTGACTGGTTGTTTCAGAAATTTTCCTGAAACAACCAGTCAAGTTGACAATCATTCTTTGACGCACTAAGTTATCGAGTTATTCAGGAAAGTCCATAATACAAATGTGTCGCTTTAATTCGAATGAAGACTAACAAAATACTGAAGATATTTGTTAATAATTATTTTTATATCACCTGTTGCCTCATAGTCGGATTCCATCTGCAGTACAAAGCTTTCCATAGTTTGATGATCCTGAGGGATGCCACAGGGACGAGCACTATTTGAGGTCTGGCGTAAGGGGACTGCGGTGAATTGGGCCCAAAGGAAGATGGACCCCAGTACAAGGGGTTAAGGTACAAATCCTGCCTGCTGTTTATGTACGACCACAGAGATACTGTTTTTGTTTTCACTTCTGCAAAATAAAAAATTGACAATATATTATGAAAGCCGAATTAGACCAGCTTACCCTAATATTATATAGACAAAAGTTTTTTTGTGACATTTAAGGGTCTTCTTGGGCTAGTGAATTTCGAGACCACTTTTGAAAAAACTAGTTACATGTAGACAGCCTACCTAGCTAACGAACTAAAACGAGAACAATTAACAACAATCGTAATTAAAATTCGTTCACTACGTATTGATAGTGCCATCCACGAAGACGCACCCCACCAATCTCCAGTCGATGGGGTCGCGGGATGCGGGAAGTATGACCCGAGTCTATTAATTGTAGTGTGCGTGTGCACTCATAGGCAGTCAGTGTGTACCGATAATACTCAAACATTAGTGGAAGTTGCACACGTACACTATTAACTATAAGGAAGAATAGTGGGGCGCGTCTTCGTGGTTGTCACTATTTGTAGTACAATCGACTGCTTACGAATTAGTGCGACAAGTATAACTAACCATTTCAATAACAACAATATAGTGGAAAACTACATACTCGTTTACAATACGTTAACAAGTTCACTGACCTTCCTTGACCCTCTCTCGCTCGGTGTTGAACAGGAAGGTGCCAAAGCGGCAGGAGTATAGGTGATCCACGATGGTGATAAGAAGTCGCTCTGTGAACTCGAAAGCGGTTGGGAACTGCTGCTGCAACTGCCAGACGCAGTCCACCCATTGGACGAACACTGGAGAACGGTCCGCGTCCGAGTGGCGCTCATCGCCGTGGCCGATTCGCTGTGAGGGAAATTATGGAATGTACAATAGAAATACATTGCGAAATTCCGCTGGACGGAAGTACAGAAATGGAGCAGAGACACCCGACAAACGCTCAAATTTATGAGTAAGAAAAGTAAAGGTATCACTACGTAGAGTAGAATCACACTAACCCGCACTATTACAAACTAGGGTGACCAATTATTTTTTTCTCATGGGATGAGTAGTTCGTCACAGCATTCAAACAAGCAAACTCGCCTCTTTATAATTGGAAATACGTTAATGTTATAATGTGGAAATGCTCTTTGTGTTATAGTCATATTTCTGTTGATGATACATACATACATACATACATACATATAATCACGTCTCTTTCCCGTAGGGGTAGGCAGAGACCACATCTTTCCACTTGCTACGATCCTTACATACTTCTTTCGCTTCGTCCACTTTCATTATTCTTGTTGATGATCCTCAATAAAGATAAATAATTTTTAGTTGGTTTCAGTTTATTTTATTCTTACCAGTTGGAATTTGTGTCCGAACGACAACCATTCTTTCTCGATGAGAACCTCGAACCCTCGCAAGGTTCTGTAGTAGGGGTCTAGCATCAACATCGCTAGAGCAGTCAGCTGCGCCGTGCGGTCCCATCCATCCGAGCAGTGGACAAGCACGGAAGTCTTGTGATTTTCCACCTAAGTGAGAGACTGTTTCAACCATTACACGGCAGAGGGCAAATAATAATATATTTGAATAGCCTTATGATGCACGTCTATAAATAAAAACAAGTTAGAGCAACTGATATATAGATAATTTCCACGCATACTATGCGTATCATTTAAAAAAGTTCCAAGTGCGAGAAAGACTTCTTATCGGGGTTCCTTATGAATTAAATAATGCAATTATATATATGTTTTATCAAAAAAGATTATCGTTTTTACTGTACGTAAAGAGAAACTGTTTTATCTTTGTTTCTATACCAGGTAAGAGTTTGTCTTAACCGTTTACGGAACCCTACAAAACAGTATCAGTAAGATATAAGTACCTTGTCCACAATACGAACTGCTCCCGCCAAGATACATTTAATATGTTTCAACCAACAGCTAGCTTCGATTCCACTGAACCATCTGCAATTAAATATTATTGTAAGCATACTTCGGTCTCTTACTTATTCCATATTCACAAAAAAATCAATATCGATCGAACTCAAGGTTCAGATCGTCAAGATCAAATATAGTGAGATCTTCATCTACGTTCATCAATCACGCGAATGAAACGAAAGAGGTATGTAAGTCTAGAAAGAACTCCCGGGGTGATGTAATTAATGTATGTTTAGATGTATAGACAGAAAAGAAAGGAAAAAAGAAAGAACATTTTTATTAATCACAGGTGAGTGACGTGACATAGACAATAAAATATTACAGAATTAATAACATTACTCAATCTACGCATGTAGTTAGGTATAATATGGGTTATATAAACTTAGTTTAGTCAATACCGCACCTTGTCTGGTCAATCTGTGGAAAGCACAGTTCCTTCAGTTTGCGCAAACTCTCGCGCATCACGTGAATGTTGTGTATATCCAGAAACACTAGATCGGCATTTTGATAGGCATCTTCTGACTCGTAACTGAAATAAAAATATATCTTCAGGCCTTCCCACAAAGGTCCCCGAAGGGTTAGGCAGAAGTGTGTAAGTAAACCCCACACATCCACTATTCGCCAGAGATATAAGTGACAGATGGCGAGTCCATCGGCGTTTCATTGGCAATTCAATGACGTATTCTCAAGCACAGCTGTAGAGAAAACGTCTTTGAATTCCTTCTCAAACGTACGTAGGTTTCCTCTCGATGTTTTCTTTCACTTACTTTTACACACTTCACTTACTGGGCGACATGCTGGTTTTATTTGCCACATGATATAAACATAATTAATTACCCTCCGCCTTTAGCTTTGTTGGCAACAGCATTGGCAGTCGGCCGTGCGTCCATTATAAACAGTTTGTGCGCCTGAGCATTTGCGTCCATAATCTGCTGTATATAACGCTCATCTTCCCGGCTTCTTTTTCCACTAACCTATAAATAAAAACGTTATATGCTATACGCGTATGTGTCACGTGGTCTCACGCGCGTTAAATTGATTTAATTGGTAAACTTTTCTAGAACTTTTTGCGAAATAAACACATCCTACGTATTAATCCGGCTAAAGGAAAATGTAGGGAGTTCTTTAGTAAAGTATATACAATAAAGTACAAGTAAAGTAAAAGGAGTACTCGAAACCGACAAGCATGTATGAAGAGACTGATGAATGTGGACGAAGTGACAGAGGTATTTAAGTCTAGGAAGAACTATTAACTGAACTACTCTCTGTATGTTATGTTGTATGTATTTTTATATTTTTATTTTATTATTATATATTATTTATATATATGAATAATAATAAAAAAGGCGATGTAAATAAAAATTTTATGATTAGTTTTAAATATCAATGCAATGTGTAGCATTATTTTTTTATTTATATTCAGATAGTATGCACACTAAATTCTTACCCCAACAAGTGGCTGGCTACATCTACTAATAGTGGCTTGCGAGCTCGGATGTATCCAGGCAAGCACTGGTATTCTCCCACGGGATCTGTATGCAGCTACTGATCTCAATAAGTCATCATTCACGGCAGCTGGCACTGCCCACACTGACGGATAGCTGTCACATACTTCATACTTGTCATTGATTCGGGTAATGCGCCACATATCATTATTCACACCCTGGAATAAAACATATTAAATTTATGTTAAGCAATAGTAATAATAGTATATAATAGTAACACTCGCATAAAATATGAGACCACAGCTTTAGGTGAAGACAGCACTGTAACAAAAGCTCTAGGAAAGCAATCTTAATGACATCAATGAGATTCAGAAATACATAATGTGTGTATTCTACCATTATATTAATAAACCTTAGATCTTCTCATGATGGTAGATGTGGAGTAACACACCCTCTTTTCAGCAGACATATATTAAGGTGGCAACCTGACTGGTGGCAAATCTTCTTTGAATTTCTTTTGAAACATGTTGCAGGTTTACTCTCCATCAAGTCTCTCCATTTTCCTTCACCGTAAAGCTCGAGGTGCGATTAGCCAATGTACACGAGATCAGAAAAAAATCATTAGTACAGACGGGATTCGAACTCGAATATTTGCGGTGCTGGTGACACTTGCGCCACAGCGGTATCATAATGATATTATGTAGGTAAAACAAGTTGTACCAAACACAACATATATTTTTTTAATCAATTTCATGTGAGTAGATAATTTGTGGTTTGAAGATAACAGAAATGTATAAACAAGTGGTTAGAACATAGCCTAAGAGCTTATCTTTATGGAATGTATATGTGAATCATGCATTATTTTTATAGCTTACTAGCTGTGCCCGCGACGTTATTCGCGTGGAATTAAAAAAAAAAAAATTGTTCAGTTTCCAAAATAAAAGTAGTCAAAGTTATTCCTTTTAACATCAGCTAAAATCAGTCCCGTTAAAATCGGTTCAGCCGTTTCAAAGATTACCCGGAATAAACAGACAGACAGAGAGTAAAAATCCGTATACATCCATATGCATTTAATAAAAAGTGGTTATTTTAATATTACAAACAAACACTCCAATTTTATTTATTTGTATAGATTACCATTCTCCTCAACTCTGCAATGGGTTCATACACATGCCACCCATCTTCAGGGAAGCTCTCTGAATAACTGAAGGCAAATAGGGGAAGTTTGTGTGACAGTGGAAATGCTAGTTGCTGCAGTTTCTCAAATATTCCTCTCCTTGAATGGTTCTCTTGCTTGTGTGCAAATCGTAAATTTCTCATGTCCTGTAATAAGAAATAGCATGAGTCATCATTTCATTACTTACTGAAACCAAAGACCCGCAACACATAGTCTCTTGCGATAAACTCAAAAACGTCTTTGTTTTTACCTGCAGAATGATTCAGGAGGAAGGTTTATGTGTGTAATTTTTTATGGTTATCTGTAAATTGATTGAAATATGACTATAATTGTTGAACATGTGAACATGTCGGAAAGACTCAAGCTGCCTGGGAGCTTTAATTGAAGACATCCCTTTGATGTATCAAAAAGCAATGTAGGTACCCATGCAAATCCTGGGCAGGTATCTAGTCATAAGATGTAACATCTTATTTTTTCTCTTCTAATATAAGTCAGTATTACCTTACAAAATACTTCAATTCCATAGGAGTTTTCCCCTTTCGATGATGCACCACCAACCTTTTCTATACGAGATACCTAAGGAAACAAAAAAAAATACTATCATTTCTTGAATCATTAATCATCATTTATCAGATATCATCAATCTTGTACTCTTGACATTCTCATTCTTGAGCGTCCGAAAATATAATCCTATATTTAAAATTTGAGTCTATGTGGCAATTAAAGTTGCTAAACCTTTTAAAAAAGAAAAGAGAAGTCAGTAAGTTTGGAAGTGACATAATCAAATAAAATAACTGGATCATCTTCTAGCAATAACGCTATTAAGTCACAAGTTATGATAAATATATACCAATTAGCTTATTCCTGAATGGGGTAGACAGAAAGCAAAAGATCTGTCCTCTAGACTAATGAACCTATTTCTCTTCATACATTCATAGGTGAATTAACTATAAGATGTAATTTATTCAGAATTTACTTACCACACCAAGTGGCACACTTAGTGTACTTTGCAGTGGAGTCAGGTCTGTTGGCCGGAAATGCAGCTGATAATTAGTCACCTTGAGAACTCCTCGAGATGGACCACTATATGGGCACAGGTAGGTGACATCACGTGCCACACTCATTACCTTTTCACCATCCAGTAACTGAATGTCTCCCAATACATGAGGCTACAACATAAATACATTTGTCTCATATAATATGGGATATCCAACCTATTTCACTCTAGACTTAAGCAAAATAGGTATACATGTTGCTTCATCAAAATACAATCAATACTTATACAACAAAAAAGCTTTTAAAATATGTTGATTACTTGCCTGCATGAGTTCTTTGTACCGCTTTTGATTATGGATACAATTTACAAATAAACAAATATGAATGGTTCTAGTTTTACTCATTGTAACAGTAGCAAATACTCGCAACTAGGTCTAAACTAGAACTAAGTGTACAGGAAACGGCAACGCTTCGGTTATAACACTTGGTAAGAATAAATTAATCCATTTAGGAAACTTACGGAGTCCTGTCCGTGTTTAGAATTGAATGAACTTGATTTGGAGTCTGAATCCAAAGAATCAGAACTTGCATTTTTTGATAAAGAAAAATCCGAGAGCAATTCCGAGCTGTTGTGCTTGTCCATCGCCTATGTAGTCACGAAATTGATTTGATGTTTGATACTTCTCAGTAAATAGATTTTACCAAACGAGCTGTAACAAATTTGAAGATGCAAGATATAGGTACATAGACAGCATAATTTGACAATTGTCATTTTTTGTGACAAATTAGATTGTAACTGGTAGGTAGGTATGTACCTAAAATGATTCCTTGACAAATTACTACTGACCGTGACCGAGTACCGATCTATTAATGCGCAAGAATACGACAATCTGAAAATGATGATAAGGCGTGCATTTTAGCATAAAAAATAGCAAAAATTTAAGAAACAAAAAAAACCTAAAAATTATTAATGAAAAACCACACTGCCCATGAACGCACCGAAATATACAAGTAAGTAAGTTGTACTCGATACTGGAACGCAACGGACTTAAAAATGTATTGCCATATTAACAATAATTTCTCGATTCATTTTACCTACATAATAATTTAATTGTATAGTAGGCAATGACGATAGTGATTGATGAGATAGAATTTATGCATCTCATCAAAGGTCACATTACATAAAATACCTTCTTCATCCCCTTGCCTTGCCTATTTAGTGTTTTCTGTTTTAGCTATAAGTATATAGGTAGTTGAGAGCAATTAATAATTTCCGACATGTATATTATAGGGCTTGAAATAAAAAACATTTTTGTATTATAAAGTAATTAAAACATAAATACAGTCATGACAACCAGTAAGCTTATTAAATCGATAATTGTACATTGGAACTTTTTAAGAGGGTAATATAATGAAATTACCCGAGAGTATTTCAAAAAACACATATAGCACTTATAAGCCCAATGAGACTTTGGAACCTGAAAGAAAGTTAAAACCTGAAAATTTCGATTGGGATTATAACCATCCAAAGTCATTAGCTTTACTTTGTATTGAACAAATATCCGAAAATTGGATGGGTGAGTATCTACTCATTTATATTGTATTTATCTATTTTAACCAACTTTCAATAAAGGCAGTACAGTTAAATTCATAAGGGGTGATTCCAACTTCAGACGACCTGACAGCTCTATAAGACAACTTAGAATCATTACTTTATTACACAGGATACCCAAAGTTTGAGGATTTAATTGCCAAGGATCGAGAACTGTTTCTACAAATTCTTAACACAAATGCTCCACTACAAATATTAGTGGACAATATCAAAAGCGATATTTTCTGGAAAAGGTGTTATTATTCGAAATGGAACGATTGTCCTGTCCTTAAAGAAGACAAAATGTGGATCAATATATTTATGGAGAGACATTATGCTGATATGTTGGAAAATTTGAATCCACGTCTGTACGACCCAGAAAAAGTAATGATATGAAAGTAATAAATTTATATTTTTTTAAAGAGGCGATTAGCATGCTATCCGCTATAAGTATAAGAATCACTTCTCTTGCGCTTCTATCTGAGTTAATAGTAATCAAAGATTACAATGTATACTGTATAGTAATTAAAATTATTATAGTAGGAGTGTGGGTAGGTACTAATAACACACCTCGGGACCTACCACTGACCTACCATTTCGGGGACCCATGCAGGAAGGCGTGAAGACATAGATCTAGCATTCATATACATATTAAATCATTAATTTATTTGTTGTTATGGTTTTCTAGATAACGATCTTAGTAAAACTATGTGGCCCCTATATTCAAAGACTTTCTATTAGGAGTTTAGTACCAACAGACATCCCGGTCCAAAGAATGACTTCACCTGAAATGACAGATTTAGTAACAAGCCACATTCAAAATCGGGAACAAACACAAAATAAGAGTAGTGAAGACCTACCTCGAGGTACGTAGATACTTCATTCGTATTTTCAAGTGTTCATAGTAGTCTTTGATTCTTATCATGGTATGCTTAAGAATACACATTCACATTTTTTATGTAATGTTTATCGTTTTGTGTAAATCCAAATTTGTCTAAGTGGAAATTATTTCAAAGTTGTAACTTACACACTCTATCTAGGCAATGTTAAGCTATATCATACAAAAAAATAAGCTCTTAATTTTTTTTCCAGATCATATATCTTTACATGCCGCTTTAGGAAGTTTGGTCAATTTAGTTGAACTTCATATTACTTACCAATTGAGATTCATTGGAATTGAATATCGCAAAGATCAATTTCAATTCACTAACAATGATGCAAAAAATCTTGCACGCGGCTTGGAAAAATGTGTTCAGCTTAAAATATTTAAGTAAGAGTTTAATTACTTAAGGTACCAAGTAATATCTAGGGCATTTATGTTTTTCAATATTGATATAAAATGTTTTATATTTTCAGATTAACTAGAAGTGATATGAACTGTCAGCGTCTGAAATATTTACTACGTGGTCTGATAGACAGTCAAAAACTTGAGACCTTAGATTTCAGTCACTGCAAGATTGGAGATGAAGGAATTTCGTCTTTAGCTAAATTCATTTCTAGGCGTGAATCTTTAAGGAACATTATTCTGACGGACAATTTATTTGGTAGCTTACACATATTACGCTTAAAGTAATGAACAATAATAGCTAAATCTAAAACAAATATGTAGTGCAATCTGTTATGAATTGAATATATTTCAATTAATAATATGTACTATTAGAAAATAAATAATATTTTTCATACTGTCCGATCACTTAGGTCCTGTGGGAGCAGAGAATTTGTCACATGCATTAAACCATACTGGCTGTGGTATCCGATTTTTGGATTTGACATTGAACAGTAAGCTCGGATCTGCTGGTATAGCTCATATAGCGGTGTCTGTAGCAAGAGGATGTAATCTTACTCAGTAAGTTTAATGTTATGGTGAAATTTTAGTATTTTCGCTATTATTTTTAACGTTTACCTATATTTTAGCCTCAACTTATCTGGGTGTGGAATACAACCTGGACCCTTGCTTAAAGCACCAACTGGAGTTTGGTCGGCTACTAGTGCTGAATGTCCCCCAACATGTGGAGACCTACTAGCTCGAGCTATAGGTTTAGTAAAGACTCCGTTGAGATCTTTAGATATAAGTGTAAATGATATTGGATCAGTAAGTATAACTTTAGCACTTTTAAATTGAAAACTGAAATACACAAATTAAAAACTGTTTACTTTTGTTCCATATTCCAGCCCAGCGATACAGTATTATCGAATGCGATATGCCTTAGTTACATAGTTGATTTAAACTTAAAAAGATCTGGAATGGGACCTAAAGCCAGAGCTATTGCAGAGGCGGCATCAGCTGCTCAAAGGCTTAGAAGAGAAGCAGAAAAAGGAATGCGATTTAGAAGAAGCGCAGGAAGAGTTTTACAGGCACGCCGCATAGTAAGGGGAATGAACTTAGGTGCGTTAAATTATTAATTAATTACACAAAACATTATTAAAATTCAAACATATACATATATGTATACCAAATCCTCTGATTCTATTGTAAATTTCCTTGACAAATTCTCAGAATGAAGGATAATAAAAATAATATTTAATTGCAATGTCATGAATCGTAAAGTTATACCTATGCTATAAGATAAAACTGACTACTCCCTTATGTTTAGATGCTGACCCAATGCTATTAGCTCAGCAGTTATCAGCTCGACCGTCAATCGTTTCAGTAGCTTCAGAAGAAGGTCTCTGTTCTATTCAGACTCAGCCTTTGCCTTCTGATTTTGGTTTTGTTCCAGCCTTTAAGGTGCGTTTTATTTGAGCAACAACTTTCATATTTCCTTCCATAGTATCAAACGATAATTCTGTTTAATATACGAATTCAATATACGTAATATATTTTATTATTGCAGAGTCCATTGCCATCTTCACGAAATTCATCTATAACTGGCCCACCAACCTCACGCAGATCAAGTCATCATATTATTTTGGAACCAGTGAAAGTAATAAATGTATCAATGTTGTTATTTTAATTATATTTACTTATTACATAGTTTTAACATTAGATCCTTTATTTTAGGAGGTGCGCAGGACAGCATTGGTGAGGCGTGGCTCAGATGGATCTTTACTGCAGGCCAAAAGCGACAGTTCACAACGTCATATAAAAATATTTGTGTCTTAATTAATGGGGTGTTTGTCCTAAATGTGCACAATAAAAATAAAAGTATATATAGCTAATTATAGAGTTCAAAATTATCAATAAGAACATCAAAATTACATTCTAAAGAAGTTGTAAAGAAGTCTAAAGGAGTTTTAGGTATTTGTAGAGGCTGAGTGATTCGAGTAGTTGCCTGCAACACAAACATTCCAAGTACGAATCCCGACTGTACCAATAAGTTTTCTGAATTTAAGTACCTACAGAGATTAGTCACACTATGAGCTTTACGGTGAAGGAATACATCGAGAGGAATCCTACATACGTCTGAGGCGTAGTCATAGTCGTGCATGAGTAACGGCGATGGAGTCGCCATTTGCAAAGAGTTAGGTAATATAGAAGCCATCTGTCACGCTGGCGCTAAAAATGTATCTCTGGTGGAAAGTGGGTGTGTGGGTACTACCTATACACCGGCCTACCCCTTCGAGGAGCTATGGAGAGGCGTTTCGATATATATAAAAAGTTATAAAAAGTAAGTCTTGGTATTGTATAGTCGTGGTCCATTTTACGATTACTACTGACATTTGCTTCTTAAATACGTTTGTAAAATCGGCAGTATTACAAATATTGTTAATGCTCTCCATTAACCCGAAACCAAATAAATAATAAATTGTATGGTAACACTGTCTAGAGACAGACTATGAGCTATCCCTTTCTCTTAGTCATTCAATTCGTTCATTCAGTATACAGACTAGCCTGTATGAGTCAGTTGTCAGGGGAACCGGTATGATCATCAGTTAGTCAGTTCAGTTCACTTCATGAGAAATGTCATGTTCGTCAGTCAGCCATGTTTAATTCTGTGGAATGTGTTTTGAAATGGTGGTAGTGATAAAACAAATAAAATTAATGTGATTAAACTTTCCATGTTGTACATTTCAAAGTGATAAGTGAAGCTCCAATGTGTTTTTTGTGTACGTGAAGTGATCCTATACTCGCCAAAATGAATTGGGGTATTGAGCTTTGGGTAAGTTTCACTAGTTAATGGAAAACTGCGATTCACTAGAAAAACTTAACAAGTTTGATAGCACAATCAGGAGATATCATTTAGAATTCTGGTCTTTAAAACGAACATTGTTTGTGCAGAATTATATTGCAAAAAGGAAACGGTTTGATATATTTTGAAAGCAGCTGGTGGATATCTTCCGTGTTAATTCGTGTTTAAAAGTTGGTAATTAAATATTTCCTTATTTAAATTTTAATAAGTGATTCCTTATGTGTAAACAGAATAACGCGTACCAAGCCGTTCTGCTTGTGCACTAAATCACCAGACAATATTTCTTCTAATAATATACATTTTGGTTTGAAAGATTGTTAGATATACCCAGGTACTTATTGAGATATCTATGTATTGCTAATGCTGTGTAACGCTTTTTGTTTTCGTTTGGTAGAAAACTAGATGCAATTAAAATTATAGTGCATCCTGGATTTGGAAAGAAAAATCAACTTTCACTTTACTTATGTATATATTATTTAATAGATACAACAGCTTCTATTTGATTAAGTTTCTTAGAGCAAAAATTTCGAAGTCTCCCATAATATGACATAGTAAGAGAAATCCAGGTGTTGATATGACCTACCTATTATGGACTTCTTTGGAATGTTAAATTGACAAGCAAAATAAAATGTTGGTTTTGTTTCCCTCAGATTGAACCATCAATTTGTACAAATATGTGTATAAAATTAATCCAAAACTTTAAATCATAAACTTTAACTTTATCCACAGAAATATTTGTTTTTCTTATCAAAAATTTAAGCATGTGTGTGTTGAACATAATGAGAATGTACATTGAAGCTTTATCTAATGGGACCAGTCATCTAACCATTAAGATAGCTAAACATTTTTAGTTGTCTACATGTACCCAAATAAACTCAACCTAAAAGTAATAAAATAGGTTGACTAAAAACTTTGTGAGCCAAGAATACAAGTGCACATGAGGAAAAACTTGCTGTATTTTTCCTTTGTAATATCTTTTATATCAAATTGCTTACATGTGTATAACAGCTTGCATAGTAGGTGCTTTCCATCCAGACAAAGTCCTTACCAAAGCAATAACCTTATTAGAACATGTTGGGTACAATAATATTAGGAAAAAAATACTGTCAGCTTAATCTTAATTGTTAAATGTGCTATAAGTATAATATATAATATTGTATTATCATCATATCCTCACGCCTTCCCACAAGGGTTTCTGAAGGGGTAGGCAGAGGTATATAGGTAGTATAATATATATATGTATTATAATGTATGTAGTGTTCTGAGCACACAACTCACCCTTGACCAGAAGCCTAGTGTTGTCAAAAGTGGCTTGTGAAGTATGCAAGTCTAAAATGAACTGACATACTGGAAGTACCCAGTGAGAGACTGTTATCATTTATTTAGTTAATACATATGTGATAAATATATCAATCCCATCTATACATATATGCATTAAGTAAATGATTAAAACATGTTTTTTACATTTACATAAAATTTTCAAAATACATTTAATTGTTTTATCCTTAAGTACCTACATAATTATATGGACTGACTCTGTATAGTGCTGGTGAAATATTAAATTGTGAGTATCAATTTCATTCAAAGATAAGCCAATTCAAAGAATACCAATTTATATGGCAAAATTAGTTCCAAATGTTTATACTTAGGTACATATAACTAACTAATTGTCAAAATAATATTATTCAATTATGCTAGGTTCCATTAAATGAAGTACTAATTATTCCATGATTCCATAATGCAAATTGTTTGAGGAAAAGTCATGAAGAATGTGAGTCATGACACAATGCCATTAACTTATGCATTTAGCATATTTAAGGTATATCCAGGGTCATTATGTGTCTTGTATACCTTTTTTTGTTGTTATTGTAAACATAGTACGTAGTATAAACGTTTGTATGTTGCTAAAGCTATGCCCTTTGGTTTCACAAAAAAAAATATTATACACTAGTTGTCCCACCCGGATTCACTTGGGTGAAAAAATAAAAACTATGGACCCAGTGGTGCCACCTATCGGGTCCAATTGTAAATCTAAACTATTCTTGAATCAACCTGAAACAAAAATTCATTATAACTAGTCCAGCTGTTTACAATTCTATAAAGCACATACAGACAAACATTCATTTTTATATATATATCTACTTCCACTCACCACTCATACATATATGATATGATATAGCCTTGCTCAAGGAAGGGTTATCTAATGCCAAAACTTTTTTAAATCAGATAGTAGTCCCTGAGATTAGTGCATTCAAAGGAAAAAATTCTGTCTATTTATAATATTACTATAGATTATGTATATATACCTATATTTAATTTATTTTATAGCTATTACACTTATCCCCCAATATTGTTTGAAATTGAACTAATTTCAAGCAGTAACTTCAAGTAGGTTACAACCAAGAACAAGATACATTTTGTATCTTGCTTAGGATGTCAAAACAATGGTGGTTTGTGCCTGGGATGATAATTGTTTAAGGTTTGCCAATATTCTCCCCTAAACATTTGTATACAAATATTGTACATCAATAACTGTATAAAAAACCTTCTAAACCTTCTCAATTCATTTGTTTTCTTTTTGAAACATCAGTGATTGAGAAAGTATCTTAGGAAATGCATTATGAATGGATGGGTTTCCAGTCACCAAGTATTAAGCTGTGGCTTACTCTCATGATTGTAAGGTAAAAGAAAATTATGAACTTGTTTTTTTCCTAAATTCTTTGATTTATGGTTATTAACATATTTAAAAAAAAGCCCACACCCATGCATGACCCGCAAAATTATGTTTTTGATTTCTCTTTTGATTAAGAACTGGAAGTACCTTTCTAACTACCTATGTAAGTAGGTAGGTAGAAGTCAGTCAGTCAGTACCTTTTCGGATAATATACTTTTTTTAAGCATTCATGTCACTTTTCCTAATTGATAATACTGAGGTTGCGGTCAATGCCCTCCACACATACGTAGTGTGCATATATGTGTGCAGGGCAATGACGATATTGCTATTGTACAGTGTGTATTTAGATCTGGGAGTGTGCGAGAGTGGTCAGCGTTGGCAAGCTGCAAGGCCGGTGGCGCGGCGGCCCGCATTCCACTCGACTTGCTACCTAGTTTTGAAATGAGCTCATTTGGTACCACCTGTAATCAATATGTTAATCTTAATCCAAAGATTGAAAACTACACTATGTAAGAGAAAGTGAAATGATTACTAGGTAGGTAGGTGGGTTTAGGCAGGCACCTATTCTGAAAATGCCCGAGGTCTTTTTCTTAATGAGTAATTAACAAGAAAAATACTGTACGTGTTTTATTTAGTTGGACAAGTAGGCTAAAGAAGTCAACTTAATTAATTATAATTTTAGCCTTTCTAAGTTAGTTTCTGTGCTTCGATATCATCACAGTCAAATACCCATTATTATATGTAATAACCATTCTTGAATAATTAAGTGTGCTTGCAGTGAACGCTTATGGTTTGGCCGACTGGATGGCTGAATTGTTTCTAGAATGTCCCAAATATCATACTAAGGAATCAGCTCCTATCTTGATAGCGGTATGGAATGTACCTAATGAAAAACTATGTTTCTAATCGCGAGGTCGGCAATAGTGCAATTGATACCCCACGTGATATTGCAAGCGTCCCTTACCCTTCTGTGGTCGATTACCATCATCTATTTAGTTTATTCAACAATTACTTATAATACGATTGTTTAGTAGATAGTGAAATTAGACTTAAAACTAGAAGAGCTTCAGGTGTTACACAATTCAATTATAGCATTGTCCCTGAACCAGTTCACTAAGCGTTTTGTAACGCGGCCTGGATTACGGCCACAGTTGGATGGACACACGAGGCAAACTATTGTCATACTGTTAATCTCACGCCAGCTAAAATGCCAAATTGGCTAGGTATTGACTAGGCGAAATCGATACAATTGGTTTTACTTTATTAAGTATTCTCTGACTATACAATCATCCTTATCACGTGCTATTAATATAATTTTGAATGTGTCTGTTTGTAATTTGAAACTGTTTTTTATAAATGCAAATGAAAGCATGTACGGTATTTATGACTAAAACACAATGTATTACATACCATTAATCTGCTTGTTTGTTCCAGCAAATTTCCCAAACAGCTGGGTCGATTTTGACGCGAATTTCACTGGCCGATAGCTAATGCTATAATACGTAACTTAGGCTTGTATTTTCATGTATATTATATATGTATAATGAAGTTTGTGACTATAGTTCGGGGAAACCGCAGTAGTGCTAGTAGAAAATATAAGTCGCAATTTCGATCAAAGCTTGAATGAAAAAATATGTGCGTATATCAACCTCGGTATAAACAGGTACAACAACAACATAGAGCTACGCCACATCTACGAAGTCTGCAATGTAATGCTGGATTCCGTTAAGTTGATTGCTTGCCCAGCCTCTGCAATGTAGTTATATCAAAGACTTATTGAAGATCTGTTATGTGTACATAATATATCGACGTTACTGTACTTTGACTTCTTGTACGAACTTTACAACTACCTATGTAATTAATATACAGTTTTACCAGAATCTATAATATTATGGTTACTGATAGGCAAATAAATCAAAAGTGGAGTTCAGTGTCGCGTCGCGTCTGGTCACGTTGTTCGAATTATGGCACTTTCTTCGCGACACACAAAGTACAGACTGACATTCTATTATGCCTATTAGTATAGTGTCGCTATGTCCTCGGTAAGCGACGTTTCGCTTGATTGGCTTCTATTGACACATTGTTACTGGGGTATTAGGTTAGAGAAGTACGTGTCTGGTATCTTTGGAGAAACTAGAGAAATCTTAGCAGCAATTAGAGCACGATAATCTACCTACACTGTATATTGTGTAATGAGTTTTGATATCCTTTATTGCTACATTAGGTACATATATGAAAAACTTAGGTTTGAGTAATAACATAAATACTTACATAAGTACGTAAGTATTTGTACTTTTTACGGGTTTAAATTGCATTTGCTTAGCAAATATTTAAAAACAATCTATACACACTTAATTTTTTACATGAAATACAACTGAATAGATTGTACCGTCATTATAAAGTTAAACTTCTAGGAACAATTTTTCTGAAGTATAACGTTATAATATAAGGCGAAAGCTAAGGAAAAAGCTGATGTTTGTGTGTACGAGATGAGTCTGTGTGCGCAGGTATTACTTAATTTGACTACTTACATACAGACTGAATTTTCTAAACACCATATGTGGATGAAATATATTATAGTAACCTTTAGTAAGATGGTCAAAACGTTAGGAGGCTCCAGTTGTTATGTTATGGTACCCCAATGGGCGATGATATCATCGTTGAAATGTGGTCTTATTGTTTACTATACAAACTTATACGGTACACCAATCGCGGCGCTCCATTAGCTACCAAGATTGCTTTAAGTTTGTAAACTATTGTACGTAAACCCTACATCGAGGGACATATACTATACTAATTACTGCCTGTGTGTTTTCATAGTTAAAATATAATTAAGTAATTCGATATATAATTAATTCGAATAAAATAAATTCAAGTCATTCTACATTGAATGTTAAACTAGGCCGACCGTGCTTTATGAATCATCACATTAAAAAGTACCTCCCACAAGGGGCCCCGAAGGGGATGGCAGAGGTGTATTGGTAGTACCCACACACCCACTCTCCGCCAGAGATATATTTTAGGTGCCAACGTGAATTTCTTGAATTGCTTCTCAGACGTAAGCAGGTTCTCTATGTTTTCCTCCACCGTAAAGGTCATGGTGTGTCTTATCTAAATTAAACTATGTGAGTGACTTATCTAAATTAAACTATGTGAGTCTTAAAATATCATCGCAATTCGAGAAAACGGAATGTGAATTCTCACCTAGGTTTCTGAGATTAGCTATGGTGATGTCGAACCTAACAAAACAGTTGAAACTATCCACCTGTAATCTGAGCTACCCCCTACCATACCAATACACTAAATAGCATACTTTGTTTGCAATGGTCGGCGTGCCCGCTAAGTACTCCCGCTTAATTGGACTAGTATTAAATTGCCGTTAGGTGTGACCTTTAGGCACTGCCCTCACAATAATCTTGCTTGATAGCAGCCGCACCTGCGCTATATCATTTAGCTATAGTTAGTAGGTACCTAAATAGGATATCGATATTGGCGGTCCAAGGTCACCAACCATCCAAACATTCGACCGTATCGTCGCTATTATAGCGACGATGGACTAGGTCCGGTCAAAATAGTGGTCTAGAGTTTCTAGTAATGGGTCGCCTATTGGTAAGCGGTTACCGACGCCTATAGCCGCAAACAATACGGGAAGGGACTCATCCTGCCATTCCATGAGGATTTCTGATAGCCTAAATCAATCCAGTAATGCGTTACTGGCACATAGTATAGTGACACTACTTGTTATCTTTACCGCTCCATTCGGCAACATTCATTCTGAACGAGAGATCCGGACCAAATCATTTTTCGAGACGAGTACTAAAATTTTACGCCAGGGTAGATAGAAGATAGCGGACCTCCTTCGAACTAGTTACATACATCCATACATACATGCCCTTCGGTTTTCCACCTTTAATATGGCTTTCTCTGGCTTCATTTTTCTGATACATTGGCTACGTCCGTTTTCGTCTTAGTCGTTATATTATATAAACCAACGTACAACGTCTTTCTTTATCTTTAAAAATATACTGTTATTCACACCAGTTACTGCGAATCTCAACGCCGAGTATTTTATATAAGGTAAGACACTCGATACTGTACATTTATCCAAAGGGAATTTGACTACTGGTGTTCTAATTTCATACATCCTCTGAAATACCCAGGATGTTCTGCTATATAACAAACTTGGCATAGATATCGTGTATGTACTACTGTATTCTTCAAACAGGTAAAAAATATCGCCAGTACCCAAGTGGCCTTAAATTTGGAGGTGTCTTGGTATTACCTCGTGTGTATATTCACCATAAGATATTTGCGATAAAGTCGTGTGAGACGCAATTGGCTTGTGGCAGCAGGTCCAGTCCCCGAGGCAGGCGTGGAACCGGTTCGACCAGAATACGCAGGATCGCGCCAAATAATCACTAACTCTTCTGACCGCACGAAATTATATTCTATTGCCATAACAACAAAGTTTCAAACTCGAAGTAGCTTTCGCAGCGCGACAGTTGTTTTAACCATCTTGCAAATCGTGTTATTTTTGAGTTGACTGAGGGGTTATTGAATATGTTCATGCACATATCCTTCCTTTGAATTGGTCATTTTAATCGTAAACGATTGGAGTCGATGGAGTAACTCTGAAAAATATTATTTACTCAACTTATATTCGTTAACGACTTCTTTGATTTAGTTTTTAGTAAGTATGTAAGTACATATGTATGTACCTACTCTGGCTTATCCGAGGAATCAGCCAGTCGTACCGTACTTAAGTAAAGTTTAGTCTACAGAATAACTCATTTCCGATTACTTTTATACACCTGTACATATGGTGACCCTCTACATCTGTCACGTTAGCATCTAAATATGTGTATTTGCACCTCTACTTATTAGGGAATCCTAATAATTAATTTTAAAATAATTAGTATTAATTAAAATAAAAATCCTGTTGATGGGATGGCGCGAAGATGAAATAGGTATATACTTACATATATTATATATTGCGAAAGTTAAAAATGCTTAAGATGTGCACATTAAGAGAAAGTGTATCCAAATATAACGACGTAGAGCCGTGGTCGTAAGTGCAGCATGCGCTACTCGCTCAATGGACATTTTTTATATAGACCGCCAAGGCATTTTATATATGTTTTTTTGCTGAGTAGATAAGACAGGAATAGTTACTATATTATATTACGCACAAATTAAACTCAGAAATGAAGTTCAAAGCCGTTGTCCAAGCAATGTATGGATCTATCGTACCAAAAAAAATTCCTACGAAGTAAGTTTTTTAGAAAAAGCGAGATTTCTCTTTACCACGATGAATATTCAAACTGCTTACCCTTAGGGGTATACAAAAGGTTGTCGAAGTTTGTGTTGAAAAAGTGAAACCACTTAAGTAATATACAAATAGTCGATATAGACGCTGGGAAAATAATATTTAGTTCTGTTAAAGCGTTCAATAGATGTGAGGCGCTCGAGCAATTAGAAGGCGATACGATGGTGCAATTATGGTCGATCCGGTGTGCTCACCTTTATGAATGCTGTTCCGAATCTTAAATGCACTCACATACACACATACATGTGCTATTTACTACAACCGTTGCGTAGGCGCCTGTCTCAATGTGCTATATTGTATAGTGTTTTATGCAGGACTAAATAAAGTTGCCGATTGAAGGTAATCGGAACGACTATAGTGTGTGGATGTATGAATGTTTGTTACTCAAACATTCCAGGATGACGGAATTTGATGAAATTTGACACAGACATAGATTTTAAGCTGGGTTAACACATGGGCTATTCAAGAAAAAAATCCATAGCAAAGGCTCGAGCTTTTATAATATTAGTGTAGACATTTGACGCGTTTGAAACCGTGGGACAAAGCTTATATATTAAATACGTCTATTAGTTCACCTTCAGAAACATACAATACAAAACTTTCTGAAATAATGTTTCCGTAGGTCAATGTCAGTATTACTTGCGAAATTATCAAAAGCCTAACTCATGGCGAGTTGTCGCCTTGACCGATAGTTATCGTCTGATACAAGGCAGTTCAAATAGCATGACAAGTTGAGAATTGAGAGCTTTAACCTATAAATTTTACGGAAATCGCCGCATTAAAGAAGCAGATCTGGGTAAGCCGTTAGGTAGTGAGGCACTGAGCTTGAAACAGGAAGCACGACACGTGAACTAACGAGGTAGGTTAATTATAATGACTGGTACATATCTAAAGGTTCATCTTGCGACTCCGCAAGACTGTCATCTCATAAGACAGATCGTATTGCTTCCCTGAAACAGATACTTACTAGGTATATAGTTCCAACTTGCTACTTTTGTGGTGGTCATGTGCATACATTCAGGTGAATCTGTTCTTTTTTAATGAATAAGCTTACAACCTGATGGTAGACTGTTGTTTTCCTTAAGAGTACTCGAAACCGACGAGCATGTATGAAGAGACTGATGAATGTGGACGAAGCGAAAGAGGTATGTAAGTCTAGGGAGAACTGGCGCTCCATACTCTGCCTACCCCGTTAGGGACTTGACGTGATGATTGGTTCAGATGGACCATCCAAAATATAACTTATGTATGAATATTTTTTTTAAATGTACCTAATTAATTTGTCTCTACCGTTCTCATCCGGCTAGATAGCATTCTCCAGCAAGATCAAACATCAAGTAGATCAGTTCTTAGAACGGGTCAATATATTATTAGCCATAAAATAACGTATTATACGTTTTAGTGATCGTAAACGTGCGTGAATTGGCAGGCCTCTGGATAGCAGCAGTTTGGAAAAGTGGACATAAAAAATGTGGTTATAGTGTAACATATGTTTTTGTAGAGAGATACTAATACTTTGAATGTATTCATCCATGCATATGTTGAATATAAGCATGTGTATAATGTATCGTGGTATTCGTGGTTTGTATAAGTGCCTTAAAAGGCGCCGGATTTCTCCGTTTGGCACGTGTCCGCTAGTTAAACGCAGACGCGGAAGCGTGGCTTTCATCGACAAGAATTTTATTTGGTACAGCGCGCTTCTGTTTACATACGGCAACTATTCCATTGCTCAAGTTCGAGGTTATTCACTTGTACAGTACTATGCTATCATGACTAATCCTTCACAATGAATGTTGTAAAATTACTTTATCGGAGATTAAATTGAAAGTCAATGTCAGTTCATGATTATATCTGTATTCATATTTGAATTTCAGTGTCAATATCTACTTAAATTACTGCATTGTTTAACTAAAAGTGGTATCATCGTAATTGGCAAATTATTGATTATTTACCCTTGTTATTGCTCACAAAGTTTTCCGCATCTCAAATTAGAATCTGCATAAATGTGCTAATTTACTTTTTGTTTTGGTTTCAGGTGAGTAACTGTTACGTAAGCCAATGCACGTAATTCACCACTAGGTAACGATTCACTTGGTTATAGTAATTAACGAGATTTCTATGTCAGTGTTAGAACCATGTTGGCCTAGTCGTTCGCCTGCAACACAAAGATTGCCTGCATTCATGAGAAAAAAGGCATATGCTTAACCGTCCTTAGGCGGTGATGAACTCGCCATCTGCCACGTTGGCACCTAAACTACATAATATATTTCTAGCGAAAAGTGGACACACACCTGGATTACACACCTCTACCACATGGTAGAGGTGTGTAATACCCTTAGAAAGACTTAGAGAATTAATGTTATATATTTATGTATATTCTATGTCAGTCGCATGACTGAAGGAACAATAAATAAGGTTAACATTTACAGTGCTCCGTTGGGCCAGGCTGTTTCCGACTACGATTCGATCAAACACGACTTGTCACATGACGTAATAAGTTCGCAAGGATGGCTCTGACACTATTTGAAATGTCTACCCCAACTATATCTGGACTGTGTTATCAACTTTTCAATTATCGATTGTGGCTTAGAGCCCAAGGCAAGTCTGTCTGCCTCCAACTCTTGTTACATAAATGCACTCAGTTTCCTGTTACTGCACGATTTCTATTTTAATACACAGATAATATGCATCTTGTGTCTTGATATGACTGCAAATGTGAAACATTGCTGCACGTTGCATTTACTTAGTCCCACCTTAAGCGCTATAATTATATTGTTTAAATGACGGTTCGACAAACATGTTGAAGTTATAAAACACGTCCAACGATGCTCAGTCATGTACAGTCAGTATCATATTCAATCGATCGTGAGAATACGTTTCTGATATATGGTACGGTCGATTAGATAAAACTTATCTTTTATAACGATATCAGCGCACACATCAAAATGTTGTTTATTCAATATTTTCCTCGATATCTATTTGTAGAGATTGGATCGTGAATAGAATACACTTCAGTTATGATACTTTAGTATGCTCGGTACAGTGGTAGGTGGTGTTGCAAGAAGAGGTTAAAGATAGACGACCGGTTTAGCATAGTTGCTCAGCAAGAAGAGCTCGTTTTAGTTAGTGCGATTATATTTGAGATGATAAGATATATGAAGTATAAGTAATATATTTACCTTGCACTTGAAGGCCAGCAATGCACATATGTTTAGAAAACATGTCATTAGCTTGATCAGTACGATAATCGGTATGCAATATTCAATGGACAGCCTATTAACGTTATGCTTATTTATCTATGACTCCGAGACAACAGCCAAGTTGTTTTAGTAGCTATTACGAAATCAAGAATGCAGGTTCGTAAATAATGAGTTTTTCTGAACTTTAGTACGAGCTTTACGGTGCATATCGTGAGGAACCCTACATACATACCTTTCTCATGAAATTTTAAGATGCAATGTACTGCCTGAGACGCTAACAATCTCGCCATTACGTTGCTACCATAGTCACCGGTGAAGAAATCAGGTTAATAAGACGTGTAGATGATATTATTAAACTATTAAGTTATGGACAAACTGAGTACATCGCTCGTATGGGTATCGTATATATTGCACAGAAGGCAATTTACGAGCAAAATATGATATAAGCGAAGGCAAACTAATGCTGGTGTCTTGCAACTTTGCAAGTATGTTCATTTCCGCCTATTCAAATTGTAAATACTAATTTGTTTTACAATGAAATCACGAAGTTGCAAGTTTCTACCTACCTGGGCGTGTGTATTTTAGACATACAACATTAAAACACATTATTTTAAAGTTGTAAGTCATATTATACATAATTATAGGTATTGATTTAAGTAATGTTCATCGGCCAGTATTTACCTAACATGCGCAACGCGCACGTTCTATCTATATAGGTCGCGATACTTAATAGTCTTCATTACTGTTTTTTGCCACTGTAATAAATAAAGCTGTTGGTTCGTCGGGCCGCACCCTGCCTCGAGCTTTAGTTTTGCTAGGAATTCTCTAAATTACAGAGCAAATTAATATATGAATTTTCTTTAAAAAACTGCAGTAAGTAGCACTGAAGTTTGATATGTATATCAATAATTATGACATAACTTATTTATGATTTCTTTGTAGCACATATAATGCCAATACGATTACTGTACGATTATAGTATAAACTAATAATACTATACGTATGGTTTGATGGTGGAGCAACGAAAGTGTAGCTCTGTAGAGTCGCACGGGCACGGATGGCTGAGCATGAGCACTGCGCCGGTCCTCGCCAGCAAGTGGGTGATGTGTCGCGGTCTACCTCCCTCTACGCGTTTTCAACAGTCGCGCATCAGTTAATTCCGTTTTCTTCACCATTTGTAAAATAATATGAATTTGTAGTATGTACCTACTTATATCATGTTCATATTTGTCCATGTTTTTTAACAGGACTCGTAAGAACATCTTCAATTTGACTACTTTTAGTTTGTCGTCTTAACTAGGGGCTAATATTTCCGTCATAGGTCAACAGATTTAGTTTATCTGTGTGTTCGGTAGAAGTAGTCTTAAGTTGATTCCCTTTCCGTTATATAAATATCTATTGAGCGGGAGATACATCATCAACGGATGTCTTTAAAGGATAACTAAAATCACTAATTTGAAAAAAGTACAGTGTAATAAATACCTACTACTGTGTATAATTTTTTCTGTCATCTTGCCTTGACATAAGCGTCAAGGTTTAGTAGAGAGTTGACTGGTATGGTCGGCCGGTATGATAAAAATAAATTTACTGTACCAATAGATTAAGAAGAGTGCAAATATTCCCGCGGCATTATTGTTTTTCAGTTTAATCTATCCGCAGTGATGTGCTTATGTGTAGTCAGAGCCGGTATGAGAATTCTTCGTAAGGTTTGAGCGAGCACGTTCCGCGTGAGAATTTGCCTTCAGCCGTGCCGATGTAACGGGCTTATAATATGTTGTCTACGCGCAACTGCTTAGCGGGATTACGTTTCAAGGTTCATTTGTGAAAGGAACTGCCTCAGATGAGAAATATTACTTAATTTACCAAAAAACGCGGTTGGTTATACTAGCCAACGATTAATTGAAGACGTTTGTTATACGCCATTAATTAACCGACATGGTTTCTTTAGCGAGACTTGCCTTTCGACATTGGAGCAGTAAGATATATTTAAGTAAGTATTAGTAGTACTAGTATTATTTTACCAATGAACATGTTGACTGATTGTATACGTCATCCATTACTTATACGAGTGCTGCGTTTGCTGTTGTGATTCCAGTGTACCAATGAATGGGAAGAGTGAGTAGGTATCGTCCGATGTGGTTATATTGTGAATTCGAAACGATTCAATGCTTCAATTGAACCGATTCCCTCGTGATTTAGTTTAACAATCCAGCCATCACTTATGAATCATTGCTCAAAATTGTTGATATGTTCAATAACTGTAATTGTGTGTGAAGCGCTGGCTTTTTTATGGATATTGTTTATTTATTCAGAGCCCTTCAAATACATGTCGAAAAGGATTTGTTTATATGATTCTAGTTGGATTAAGGGGTTATGAAGGTGACACGAGTACTGACGTGAAATACAAGTGGAAAAATCACTGCGCTGACCCAAATAAGTATTACTTCAGTAGGATTATTATGACTTATAACTACTTTCGTGGAATTGTGTTAAGCCTTATTTAAATTTTATTTAAGTAGTCAGTGACGGTAACGACTGGTGATTAATAATATGAACAATGCAATAACTCACGATCTAATGCGATTCTCCAAAGGAAAAGTACTTTTTACAAAGAACGTTGCAGTACCTACGTTGGATGATATTAATACTGAGGTCGCGTGCGAGACATGAGCGTGCACCTCACTCCGTCCCCTTCATCCCATATGTCGCCAAGCGAACACCAGCACAGGGGTGGAATTTAAATATCCAATGGAATGTTTCGGATTCGTATTTAAAAAAAATTACCATTCATTCGATCCGAGAAATCGCGTTTGCTATATCGTCTGTATTATGTATTTTGAATGTAGCTATTTGTAAGAAAGCAGAAGCTGCATAAACAAAGCAGCGTTCGGACAGCTGCAGTGCTGACAGCTAATGATTTTGCTACTAACCATAAACTAGTTTTCACCTCACGCGTGACATTAGCTGAATAGATGAGTATTTCCTCGTTGCCCTAGAATACAGAAGAATTTGAGTTTACATGTGTTCATTTGTTTCAATCTCGATATTTCGCTTCGACGTGACTTTAAATTATTACTTGAATAAGCGCCTTCTTGTCACAGTTGTCACAGTACGTTAAAAACTGAAAAGTCGAAATCTATTGCTTAGTTACGAATGATTGATTCAAATTAATAACGAATCAAAAATTAAGAAATGTAACGCCACACGCCTTAAATAACTTTTTAATGTTTTTAAATTGGTTTGTTTACAAACGCGTCTTTCAGTGGCAGGGAACCTGGTCGATACACATTTAGTCTGTATTATTGTGAGCCGCGTCCATCGTTGGGTTAATGCACTCTTGCTCATCCGATCTGTGTTGTTGGATGTTCTTCCGGGTTGGTTCATATCGTCTCAGAATTGTACCTGTTTTGATGCGGTAACTTTTTGCAGTAGCAGAATTTCACTGAATCAAAAGTTATTAACCTTTTGCTATAACTTAAACAAGTTGTTTGAGGTATTTTTCGTATAGGGAAAAAAAATTATATAACTATTGTTTATTCAGTGCAAAATGCTATTCTTTGTTTTGATATGCCGCACCATCCAGCCGCTTAAGGAGAACATGAAACATACGTCCTTGTTTTCATCGGTTCCGTGTAATTTAAACTTTGATTGTTCATTGATTGCGCAGCTACTTGAAATACCAAGCGTTTCTGCCAGCCCAGTCATCAAAATATTGGCGCCGTTAAAATCAAAAATAGCACACACCGCGCGTTTTCGGCAAAAGCTGACGTCAGATTGGGGCCATTTGGACAATGTAAAACAAATCACATATTTAGTTCTTCTGAGTGTGTTTATTTTCAAACACTATAGATCGTTTGCACATTCAATTTAATAAAACTTATTAAATAAAAATACTTAATATTTTTTTATGAACAGGAAGAGTTAAAATATCATTGGTTTCAAATAAAACATGCAGACTTTTTTTACTTAAAAAATGCCCTTGTTTTATTAAATGGTTGAGCGATACTTTCATATCAGCTTTTGAAAGCAATCACAACATTATATATTTTATGTGCAAGTCAAGAGAATGTAGAATCCTTCAGTCAAAGTCGTGCTCGAGCCTAGGCAATTCGCCGGACATGGACCCATTATCTATTCCACCTGTTGTGGTCAGCCCTCGTGACCACTCCCGCGTCCGTTCTACTGTGAAATAATGCACATCTGCCGCTCGGAACATTTCGTTTGAACGCTTTAAATATACTTTTCACTGTCCTGATTCAAATCGAAATTGGTTCTGGAATTTGGACAATCGAGAATATTGGTGGCGAGTGTAAGAGCGCCTGTCAGTCAACAGATTTCCCATTCCGGGAGTGTTTTGTCATTTTCATTTTAGATTAATCGCATATTCCCAGTTTCTGCGTTAAAGTATATTTTTCGTATCGTATATTGTTCGAATCAAACTGTAAGAATTACATAATTGATAAAATTTAATGAATTTAAAAAATGATTAAATCCAATTACCGATGCCAATTTTTTTGTTAACTAAATAGTTGGCAAATTCCTTCAATTTACTTTTTAATGAAATGGTGATTAAGTTTACAACTGGTGTGTGGCGTGTTTGATGTGAAGTGGATTCTTGGTTGGTTGACGACGTGGCGTCGGGTAAATATGTTAGTGTTATTGCACTGTTCACACTGGACAGGCAAGAACAGTGGCCTCTTGTGAACGGCTGGGCAGCCGGCGCCTGTCTGTCGCCCTACTACAGGGCTAAACCCTCTTTGTCTACAAGGTTTATTATAAGCAAGGCATTCGAAGCTCTTATATACTTGTATATTTCCAAAACATCTAGGCTACGGTAGGTAGCTAGTTCATTTGTTATATAATATATAGTACGATATAAGAGCCGTCCAGACACTATATAGAATACTGTTTACGATCAATGTTCTCGAAATCGTGTTAAATTCTCATATACGTTTACTTTCCAACAATGCGCTTGCATTTTTCCACGAGAAAGCGGAAACGCGCGTGTCTCAACAATGGCGCTGGGCTCGTGCTGAACCACATTCTGCGCCTCTATTGTATATTATTCTAAGAATGGCCGATAACTAACTTCGTATGGCGACGTGTGTATACGGTTTGCTTAATATTTCCACGAGCATTTCAAATAAACATGGGACCTTTCCAAACAAACTACATCTTGAAACTGTGGTGTAGTAATGAGTGATGTAACTGACGGAATAAGTAACACCTTTGAAAAGATCAAAGCTTTAATTATATCCAATGCCGCTATAACTATGTATTTGCAGGACTGGTGGCGCGCCCCCGGTTGTAGTAAGTAATATTTATATATGAAGACCTTCACTTAGAATCCAGGGGAGAAACTGCTCCCTTAAGCGACTCCTAGTAAATAAATTACATTCAGAGATGGGGCTACTAAACTAACTAATCACTGTTACTCCTGCTTTTGAGGGGCCGACCGCTCTCGCTACAAAGTTTAGCCGACCTTCGTAGATCATGCATATTTTACCCAGAATTCCTTATTTCATATGTTCACATCGTAAAATATAACCCGCAGTCTTTTATAAAGTACTAGCTGTCCCGCCCAGCTTCGCTCGGGTGAAAAAGGTAAATTGCCCGTAACACGATCGCAGCGCCACCTATTGGGTCCAATTGTAAATCTAAACCATTCTCGAATCCACCTTAAGACACACAGAAAGTGAACGGTGAAGGAAAACATCGAGAGGAAACCTGCATACGTCTGAGAAGAAATTCAAAGGCGTATGTATAGTCGTGCTTAAGTAACGGCGATGGACTCGCCATCTGTCACGTTGGCACCTAATATACCTCTGGCGGAAAGTGGGTGTGTGGGTATTACCTATACACCTCTGCCTACCCCTTCGGGGATAGCTTCGCACGGGTGAAAAAGTTAAAATTCCTAAAACTCGATCGCAGCGCCACCTATCGGGTCCAATTTAATATAGCCTATGTTACTCGGGGATAATGTAGCTTTCCAAAGGTGAAAGAATTTTTGAAATCGGTCCAGTAGTTTCGGAGCCTATTCATTACAAACAAACAAACAAACAAACAAATCTTTCCTCTTTATAATATTAGTATAGATGTAGCTTGAGCTGGTACGTAGGTATACAGGAAACCGAGCCCTTTGTGTTTCTACAATGAATGCAACAACAAAAAGTTTTTTTAGTATCCAGACCTGGTACAATGCGCCCGCGGCTGTCTTCGTCGGTCTTCCCACGTACCTGCATTGTCTTTATTACTTTATTATCAGTTTTTTTCCTCTAAGTTGACAAACGAGTATGTGGCCCGCCTGATGGTAGGCGGTCAGCGCCTCTAGGGACCCTTGAAACACCTGGGGCGTTTCGTACCTCACGCGTTTTTCAATCTGTAAAAATCTTTTTATACTTTCATGGACGAGGGAATTATTTAATTTATTAAATTAGTGAATCACGATCAATTAAAATGCGGCATGATACGTTACCTAACCTCTGCAAATTGGATTTGTTAATGCTGGCATTTTTAAGACATTCCATTCACCAGTGAAACGAATAACTATGGTTTTATTATGTAACGCGCATCAATACATATCAGAAACACCATTTTTCATTACAGTATATGCCTGATACAAGTCATATATTTACTTCTGATTTGTTTGAAACTCACTTAGACACGACGTGGGTGCACAATCGTAAGATTTACGATTTGTGGCTCGTAAAAACTATATTTTATGAATGAAATCACTGCAATAATGGAACTCGCGATATTGATTATTAAGTATAGGTCGAATTGTAATAGTTGTATAATGTTTCGATTACTTATGTAATCTGTGGAGCAATTTCAGCACATGGGTTTTCGGTTTCTTGATCTCGTTGTTTTGCGACTTTCACAAGTAGAGTTTATGAAGGCCGTGTCCGTGTAGTAGGCACGATTCGACAATACACATTATAATGTGCCGAGTATTGCGTTACCTTTTAATATTTCGTAAAAACTTTAATCGTCATAATATGGTTTCGTATTGTCTGTCTGGTCTTATTTACCTCAAGTCTTATACAACGTCATTTATTTTTTTAACACCGCATCATTGACGTTAATGAGGGCTGTCCTCATATTACTTTCTACTACAGCGAGAGCGACTTTCCACCACTTTTACTTATTGAAGTTGGGTCCCAGGATTAAGGATTTAGGTATTGCGGTGAATAATAAAGGAATGGCATTTATTATGAATATTAAATGTGGAACGATCTATGATTGTGTATCTGGGTTTATTGTGTTAAATATACCTAATACGAGATTTAGAACAGACGTTACAAATTTAGAAGTTACAAATAAATGCCCTTAAATTATTATGTAAGATTATAGTATAACAGGAACAGCACCGAAATCAAAATCAAAAAAATAAAAATCAAAATATTTTATTCAACGTAAGGGACACAGGGAACACTTATTGAACGTCATATACTTAACAAAAACTAAAGTTTCCAAGAAAAATACCTGCCAGGAGAAGAAACCTTCGAAATAGTATACTAATTGTGTAAAGAATTACTGAAACACTGGCTGACTTTATTTCAGTAAAACAGTAGGTACGTGCCTACCGAATCGTATTTAGAATTCTATTGCTTTTATCTTATATTTTATTACCATTTGGTATTAAATCTTGGGTATTTTTACCAATTTCCTTTAAGCTATGCACGTTTTGCTATGTTTGTTGTGAACAACAAAAACAATTGAAATATTTTTCGTCGTTATTTTACTCTTCACAAGAAATACTCAGCGCAGACGTGACTGGAGAGTGTATTCGAGTACTTCCTTTGCCAACAACATTTTTTGCTTATACCGTACCGTCATCGTGTACTTCATTCTTTAAAGTAGATACTTATGTGTGAAAGGCGCTAAATATATATATACTCATTGAAAAGGTAAACAGGCGAGTAATAGCCCTCACATTTAGGTTAAGATAAAGTGATAACGTGATTGTAGGCGGGGCCGTCGCGGTCCATTTACAACTTCATATACGTCTTATTTTCTAAATTGTACTTTCAGTGTTTTCCAAATGATTCCAAGTTCTGAAAAACTCGTTGGTTTGTTTGCAATCTCAACTTTGCAGGTTACTTGTCTACAAAGACTATAAATCTACGGTTACATAATGACTAATAGTTGTAATAATGCGTGCCTCGTGTTAAAAACAAATCGTTTTTAACAATTGTTTTGTTGGTCGTTTGAAGGTTCGACAGTGTCGCCACATACATTACATTAACATATTTCTGGACAAGTTAATTTATATTTTGTCAGTGAAGATGAAAGTAGAATTGTTACGTCCACAGCCATTGTTAGACGTGTCTTGCATTGCATTGATGTAACTATTGAAAGTGCACATAAAAAGAAAGTATTTGTGTTTTTTTATATTGTAACAACGCATTACGCACATAAGTAATGTTTAAAATAACCTTCGATCGAATATTATTTCGGACTCTTATTTGGCAGCAAGCGTTCCACTTTTGTCTTGCTCAATAATTAAAGCTCATTCGGTAAACATTAGTTACAGAGTTTAATGGAAATAAATGAAACGATAAACTTCGCACCTGCTCTCCGATCAATAAATACTTTTCGTTATGCTATGATAATTCTTACATTTTATTATCTTGTTGACATTTACCGTTCGCAATCTAAAATGTCTTATTTTAAGCCAAACTTATTTATTGGGCCTGTACGTGCCTCTGTCTGGCTGTTTACACTATCGAGGGTCGTGGCCGACATGAGTCACGGATGACACGGGCAGGGGTGCGCGCCCCGACACCCCGTGACGTCACTCCTAATCGTGACTCACCTAACCAATATAGATTTCGACCTCGAGGCAAACACGACTCGAATCGGACAAGTGAAACAACGACGCAAAGAGGAAATCGAATCTGATTATTGACGTTCCCCTCCTCAGTTTTGTGCACCTTAGTATTGATTTCAAATAGAACATGCCTGCCTTCACGAATTTATTTAAGAATGGCATTGCAATGAATATCAAATAAGTTTATAAACAATAGCGTTTCTACTATTTATAGTATAGTTGTAAATACTTACGAAAATACTTATACTTAATGAAATACTAATGCTGGTAAAATGTTGTTTTTTTTCAAACTTACTACTTGTGATGTATTTCAGCAGTGATAGGAATAGGTAGGTACCTGGCGGGTTAGTTTGAATTGTCCTTCGAAGTGGAGTTTTCCATCTGGCACTGATTCCACTGCACGATCACACTCTTTTATTGGGATTTAATGAGTCCACACACTTATTAGTCTCTCGCGGTATTTTGGATAATTTAGGGAGTTTTATTGAAGGAGCGCGTGCGTTGCGTGTATAGCGAAAGCGTCGACTTTTTGAATGTGTAAGGGAGCGGGTGAATGATTTTGGGAACGGATTAGGAGAGTGTTATGAGCTAATGAGTTAGTGTGGTGAGTAGTGCATAGATAAAATAAATAATCTATTAAGCGGCGCGTACAACTCCCCCGGCCTAGAGGTTTCCTCTAGAAGAAAGTTGAAAAAGCGTTAAACTAATGAGCGAGTAAATGCGGGTGCGTTTGAAAGAACTAAAAACTAAAACATATATTTATTTTTAAACTTATTGCAGAGGAAGAGGACAGACTCTTACAACTGGACGTATATAAGTACCAGAGGCAGTGCGAACCTTTAATGTGCGAATAATATTGTCTTTACCGCGGTATACTTCGTCCACGATGCCCAACGGCCAACAAAGAGGGTGCGAATTGTTATCTTTGATAACTACTACAGAACCTAGCTGAACTGGATTAGTTAGCGTATTCCACTTTGCGCGTTGTTGAAGTGAAGATAAATATTCCTGACTCCAACGACGCCAGAAGCCTTGAATTAATTTTTCCAAAAATTGATATCGAGATAAGCGACAGTCAGCTATGTTTGAAACATCCTCAGTTGGTAGAAATTTTAAGGGTGTTACATTTAAAAAATGATTAGGCGTTAGAGCGGATAAATCAGACGGGTCTGAGCTTAATACACACAGAGGTCTACTATTTAATAAGCCTTCTATCTGTACCAAGACAGTGTTGAACTCTTCATAGGTTAATACCTGAAGATTTATTTGTTTGAAAAGATGAGTTTTAACACAGCGTACATTAATCTCGCAAAGTCCATTGAAATGCGGGCCATAAGGTGGGCTATGCAGAAATTTAATGCGCTGATCAGCTAATTGTTGACCAATGTAATTTTTATGAGAGTCAGACTCTAATAGCGTATAAATAGAATCGAGCTTGCGTTGAGCGCCTAAAAAATTGGTGCCTCCATCAGAATATATAATGGCCACAGGGCCTCTTCTACAGATAAATCGATTGAAGGCTGCGAGGAAAAGATCTGAGCTTAAGTCAGAGACTAATTCAAGGTGAATAGCCTTAGTGGTAAGACAGCAAAATAGACAAATATAAGCCTTTTGGCTTTTAACACCACGACGACGAATGTGTGTGATGTAAAAGGGACCGGCATAATCAACAGCCGTGTACACAAAAGCCTTAGCTTCGGACACTCGAAAACATGGGAGATCACCCATTAATGGGTTAGATGATTTAGGGTTAAGTCTAAAACACGTATTACATTGGTGTACTCTTTGTCTCACCAAGTTTCTAGCGGCTAGAATCCAAAACTTCTGTCGAAGCAGGGAAAGTAATAGGGAAGGACCAGTATGCAGATTACATACGTGAAAATAGTCAACAATGAGCTGGGTAAGGCGATGTTTCGATGGAAGAATAATAGGGTGTTTCTGTCCATAGTTAAGTTGCGAATGCGTCAGTCGGCCGCCGACACGAATTATATTTTCGTCGTCAATGAACGGGTTGAGTTTAATGAGGGGCTTACTGATGCGTTTATTATTTTTAATAGCGTGGCTATCTTTAGCGAAACAATTACTTTGTACGTGACGTATGAGAAAGAGTTCAGCGTTATCTAAGTCAAACGGTGTGATTAAACCGGTTGTGCGTATAATTTTTGCGAAACGCAGTACGTATACTGTGGCGCGTAATAGTTTTTTATAGGATGAAAAGCGTTCTATCAATTTATCTATTAAATGAGTTTCAGTTATGTCAATTTCAGTGACGAGAGAAACAGTTTTCTCTTCTAGATTATCGACTTTATTGGGCGATACAAGAAATTGTTTGATGGGCCACTCTTTGATAGGGTGAGAAACCCATTGCGGTCCGTGAAACCACTTTTCCTGATTTAATAGGTGTTTAGGTGTAACAGGTCGCGATATTATATCTGCTGGGTTCTCATCACCACTGATGTGATACCAGTGGTTGGCTGAAAGCTTGGAATTAACTTCCGTAATTCTGTTTGCTACGAAAGTGTGAAATTTAAAAGCGGGTGAATGTATCCACGTCAATGCCACAGTTGAATCAGAGAATGCGTATATATAATTTATTGGGCAGCGTTCACTTATAATATCACGTACACAGGATATGAGATTAGCTAAGAGCAATGCGGCGCATAATTCCAGGCGAGCGAGAGACACTTTCTTCAGCGGTGCTACGCGTGATTTAGAGCTAAGAAGGTTGACAACTCCTGGTGGATCCGCGTTAGTACCGACACGAACATATAAAACAGCTCCGTAGCATTTTTCACTAGCGTCAGCGAAACCAACGATAGTCACGTGAGACCCTGCGGTTATACCTACATGTCGCGGTATACTTAATTTAGACAGATCCGAGAGTTCACTTCTGAACTGAGTCCATTTTTGTCGTATGGAATCCGGGACAGGTTGATCCCAGTCTAACTCGCGTTGCCAACACTCCTGAACTAACAATTTCATAAAAGCTGTAATACAGCCTAAAAAACCTAAAGGGTCAAAAAGACGAGCGGTAGCGGAAAGGATAGTGCGCTTTGTACAAACGTCAGAATCATCATCGGTGATTTTATAGGTAAAAATATCATCGTGGGGCTGCCATTGCATTCCAATAATTTTTGTGGTTAATTCACTATCTGCGTCAAAGTTTATTTGTTGTGGATTTTTATGCGAGTGCGGAATTTTATTCATGAGTTCGGAGCTATTTGAATTCCATTTTACTAAATTGAAGCCCCCGGCCATGAACATGTTCACCATCTGATGATAAGTACGTTCGGCTTCGTCTATTCCGTCCATGGACGAAACATAGTCATCCATGAACATTCGGTTCTCGGCTTCTAGCGCGCCGATCGGAAACTTGTCGCGTTCGTCAGCCGCGAGCTGTCGCACTACGCGCATGGCGAGGTAAGGCGAGCTAGATATCCCGAATGATACCCGATTGAACTGAAAGACTTCAATGGCGGACTCCGAATTAAAGCGAAATAATATGCGCTGAAAAGGTTGATGACCTGGTGCGAGTTTGACACAAAAGTACATTTTCTCAATATCTGAGGTGAGAGCGATGGAGAATATGCGTAGGTTAATTAATAAATCAAATATGTTGCGTTGTAAATTGGGTCCTGTAAATAATAATGAGTTGAGCGATTTTCCAGAAGTAGTTTTACATGATGCGTCAAGAATAATCCGAGTTTTTGATGTTGTTTTTTCCGGTCGATAAACGGCCCTATGCGGTATGTAGTAAGCGTTATCGGTGGGACGGAGATCGTCCACCCCGACTTTGGTTAAAAAACCGCGATCAATATATTCTTGCACTGTGGCATTATAATCGTTGCGTAATTCCGGGATAGCGTCTAGCTTTTTTTCTAAATTAATTAAACGGCGTTTAGCGGTCGTGTAAGAATCACCGAGTTCAGAGGGATCGGACTTAAATGGGAGACTGACAGTGTAGGTACCACTGTCGTCACGCGTGTAGGTAGACTGGAAAATATTTTCACACATCTTATCATCCGGACTATAATGTATTTTATTCGGTACACTTTCGAGTTCCCAAAAGCGTTGCGTCAAATTGTCTAAAGAAGGCGAGTCAACATTACAAAAAAATGTCTTATCATTTGAGCGCGTGTTAGACGGGTCGCAGTCCGCGCGCCCCATAGCGATATATCCGAGCGTAGTCTCCACACCGATAACAGGTGACTGGGCAGAAGTTACTTTGTTCCCGCGCAACAATAATGCAAAGAGTTCATTACCTATAAGGCAGTCAACGTCTGCCGGCGTGTGGAAATCATCGTCTGCCATAGGCACGTTTCGCAGATGATCTAATTGAGACAAGTCTATGGGTGCGTTCGGCAAATGATCGGTGATAGAATTAATCACACGAGCGTTTATTGTGTAATTACACCGTTCGTCAAAGCGGGAATGAATTATGAAAGAAGCGGTTCCTAGCGAAATACTTTCCGAGTTGCCTATACCTTTTATTGTAGTTGAAGCGGGTTTAATATTTAAATTTAGTTTTTCACAACATTGTTTTGTAATGAAATGGCTCATAGAACCAGTATCTAAGAATACGCGGAGCTTGTGACATTTTTTATTATTATCATAAACATAAACAGACGCAGTAGGTAATACGACGGTATTTTTATTATTACCAGGCGCAGGCGTAATAGCGGAAAGTGACAAGTTCATCTGCGTTTGCTTAGCTTGAGACTGCGCTGAAGCGGGCGTTTCTACGTTGCGAGCGACGGAGTGCCCGCGCATATTGCAATCTACTTCGCGCGGTGTAGGCGATAGCGGCGGCTGCGAGCGGTTCGCGTTCGCGCGGCTACTCGTATTTGTATTATACCGTTGAGGTGAAGATGTGTGCGGTGATGAGTGAATGTGAGCGTTTTGGAATGATTTTGAATTATAATATGCGTTATTTTGGTTGTTGTTGTGAGATTGATCTACATGAATGAGTGTATGGTGTTTTCTTTGACATATTGCGCAGCGGTTTTGAGATTGGCAATTATTTATGTTGTGGAATCCCAAACAGTTTCGACAAAAACCGTGTTGTGTTACTAACGAGTTACGTGTGTGTGCGTTGTGTGATAAGAAAGTACTGCACTTGAAAAGTGCATGTTCGGGATAGATTTTACAAATATTACAATTGCGGGGTGATTGCGAGGGATGCGTGAACGAGTGGTGCGTTTGTGGTAGTCGATGCGAGGCGTGTGTGAATGTGTTGTGTGTGTGAAGCGGGTGAGAATACGTGTCGTCGTTGCTGGCGACAACCGAGTTGTTGTTGACAACAAATGCGTGTGTAGATTTTGTGTTTTTAGCGTGTTGCGGGACTTGCGGGTTATAATTTTTATTAGCGTAGGTAGGTTTAGAGTTCGTCGATAATGATGAGCGTAGTGAATGAATTTTATTCTGTTCTTTTATGAATTGCTTAAGTTGATTGAAAGTAGGTATTTTAACGCTGCGGTGCGCTTGTTCGAAAAGGTTCAATGTGTCTTTATCTAATTTACTCAACGCGATGTGAGTTATAATAAAATCGGAGATATCATCAATTTCTAAAAGACGTAATGCGGCTTCGGCGGTACAGAACTGTTCCAAAAATGCGTCAGTGTTTTGAGTTTTAAAATGTAACATTTGTTCAACGTACATTGATGCTTGCACTCGAATATCGTGATATTTTTCGACTAAATTATTCCATAAAATGTTGTAATTTTCTCCCGTATTAGGAATACTACTGCAAGCGGTCAATGCACTCTTAGAAAGTTTACTAATTAGGTATTGAGCCTTTTCGGTGGGTGAAAGCGTGGGGTTGTCATGAATAAGACTTTTAAAGTTTTGATAAAAGACTGGCCACTTATATGGAGATCCATCAAAACCTATCAATTCAATAGGAGCTAGCTTTTTAGAAAATTCGAATTTGCGACGTTCTGAGTTGGCCTTGAGCTGCGTGATCGACTTTTCTACGGCAATGATATTACAGTATAAATCATCAAATGCATCAAGTTCGCTAAACGATGGTTTGACCTCTTCGTTCTGTTGCAAATAACACATATTCAACGAGTCTATAGTTTGCAAGAAATCAGTTCTAGTCTTTTCCAACGACTGGACGCGAGACATAAATTGTTGCTCATTTATAGGATCGGAAACCTTTAGACTAAGGTCGAATAATTGTTGCACTCGAGCAAACAAAGATTCTTTTTTCGATTCTAATAAAGATATTTTACGTTTTAATTCCGCCATGATGAATTGAATTCAAAAATATGTACGGGAAATTAGGCGCAATGCGTGCGATAATAAGGGCGAGCGTTGCTTGGCGTGAGTCGACTACAAAATGCCGCGAATGATTTCTAGATTCAACGAAGGAATAGAAATATGTAGGTAATTATAAGATGCGTTAAGGAATACTTTTTGTATACAATAAATAAGCGTTATGAAATATATAAATGCGTTTAAATATATATGCGTTTATGAAATGATGCGTTTTCTAATTTGAACCGTGTAGGTAGTTAAATGGCGAATGATCGAGAACAAATTGCGAATTGCGAACTTAATTTGCGAAAATAATGAGCTTGTGAGTGTTTTGTGAGGGAATTTGCGTGTCTGGAGTGTTAGGGATAAATGATCCGGCGCGATTAGGATCAAGAGAAGAGTTGTGATGTATTTCAGCAGTGATAGGAATAGGTAGGTACCTGGCGGGTTAGTTTGAATTGTCCTTCGAAGTGGAGTTTTCCATCTGGCACTGATTCCACTGCACGATCACACTCTTTTATTGGGATTTAATGAGTCCACACACTTATTAGTCTCTCGCGGTATTTTGGATAATTTAGGGAGTTTTATTGAAGGAGCGCGTGCGTTGCGTGTATAGCGAAAGCGTCGACTTTTTGAATGTGTAAGGGAGCGGGTGAATGATTTTGGGAACGGATTAGGAGAGTGTTATGAGCTAATGAGTTAGTGTGGTGAGTAGTGCATAGATAAAATAAATAATCTATTAAGCGGCGCGTACACTACTTGAGTAGTTGTTCAGCAGCGTTGATAGTAAAAAAATAAATTTTGGTGTGTAAAACACCCAGAGAACAAACACATTTTTGAATAGGAAGTTTAAAAGTTTTCGATTTTCATTAGTAATATAATACATGTATGTGTGCAGTGGTAACCGAGTGGTTCGAGTAGTTGCTTGCAACACAAAGATTGTAAGTTTGAATTTAAGTGAACACAGTGATTAGTCACACCACGAGCTTTATGTTGAAGGAAAACATCGAGAGGAAAGCTGCATACGTTTGAGAAGAAATTCAAAGGCGTATGTATAGTCGTGCTTGACTAACGGCGATGGATTCGCCATCTATTACGTTAGCACCTAAAAAATTATCTCTGGCGGAAAGTGGGTGTGTGGGTACTGCCTATACATCTTTGCCCCCCCCCCCCCCTTCGGAGACCCTTGTGGGAAGGCGTAAGGATATATTATATGTAGATACATATTAGGTGACGGCTTATGACATGCAGTAGGTAGGTATACATATATCAAGCTCCTATATGCGATATAATGAAATGCCTGGGTATAGAAATTTAACCGGTATTGGAAAGTGCAAACGAAAGTGGTTAAGTCTGTTTATCGTAATATTGATAAATAAAATTATGTCGCCTGCCGTGTATCGTATTATGCAAGCCAACACGAGTGAGAGCCGATTGAATACCTAAGGTGGCTGTCACTCGTGCCTCACCAACAACCATCGTGAATTGTAAACATATACATATGTACTTATATCTATTTATTTTACCAAAGGAACATTGGATTTACTCAGACAGTGATTCAGTGTTTCCGGTGATCAAAAGACACTTATTACTAAATTTTTTTAAATTTCATACAAATGACATACCTACTACTAATACTATAAATGTGAAATTTGTTTGTGAGGATGTTTCTTACTCAATCACACTAACGGCTGAACGGATGACGTTTGGTACTGAGATAGATTAATTATTACTTGAATTGAAACATAGGGAGTAAATAAAATAAAGCTACCAATAATATTACAATTTTACTACCCGGCTGAAACCGTGGGGCCCATCTAGCCGTACAGTTTGACACCCTGGTCCAAATATGCATATCTCGTACGTAATTACGTCATTGATAGTGTCAACAAATTTTACTGTAATCAAGATAACCAACCATTACATACAATCAGGATTGTATTCTGATTAGCTAATGATGAGTAATAATAATCAGCAAAAGGACGTGGCAGGGCGTTCCTCTGCTGTGACTCATCAGTCGGCCAATCCGATTGCTTTCATCGCTTGTCTTGTTCCGGTATGAGTTGTCCGGTATGACATTACTCTGAGGGAAGTGTAACCGGAAATGTATATTGAGAAAAATGTATACGAAAGGACACGTTCTCGTGGCGGTTACAAATGCAAATCTCTCCCAATATTTATATAGGAAGACATTCGAGATAAGGTGACGCAAATTGCACGACCTGCGTTACACGATAGTCTCGCTGCGGTGTGTGTGACATTGGCATTCAAGTGAGACGTTCAGATACCTAGAATGCAAGGTCACTTGCCATAGCCGTTTGCATTGTAATTAATTTACCAACATATTGCCTGTTTGCTGTATGTATCGTTGCTGTTTTTACTACGAGTGTGTCAGCCATTCGGTGAGAGTACCAACAATATATTGTTAATGCTCTATACAACATCGTAACTCTCTCAAAGGCTTACTTGTGGAGCAGTCAAGTCACGTAAATTGATGACTTCCTCTAAATATGCGAAATTAGTTTCACTTAAAACTATCACTATAATTTGGTTTTAGGAACACATTTCCTAAGTATATATTGTACACTGATAATTGGAATACTGATACTGACTGGTAAAACTCAGGCAGATATAAGCGTTAAGTTATCGCAGTGTACAGACAGGTGTGACTAGTGCCAAATGCAAACTATCGATGGAGGATATTTATACAGCATTACCTTGTCAGGTTCAGTGACACACCTGCACCACCACCGGCGCCAAATATGACACAAAACAATGAATCACTCAATACTCCAAACACTATGCCGCGGAGATACCTTTGTCGAGGGTGCCATATTTTATAAACATTTCGAATGATGTATTTGTAATACACGTAACAAGTTACAGGTATAATATATACATTTAAGTAGTACTTAATTAAATTAATGATGCCTATATTTGTGTTGCTCACTCAAACAATTTTCCAATATAATCGATCCAACTAGCCAGTTAGTTAACAAACACGATGTCATATTATTGGTAGCAATATAAGTTGTCGCCAGCATTTAGCGCACAATTTGTCACGTATCGATTGTCAAATATGAATGTGAATTGTAATAATTAGACAAGGTAGTCGGCGAGCTAGTACACGTGTCGGTAACCGCACGAGGTGTGATCCGCATACTGATGATGATTGGAACATTGCGTGTGCGCATTCCACGGCCCGAGCCCGCCTCCCAACCGCCTTTATTTTAGACTACATGAGAACCGTTCTTAATACCTTCATTCAGCTTACCCAAAGCTAAAGCTATTATTTATGTTCAATGTAGGGGTTTTGTTTTACTTTTTATCTACTCGATTCAAACGCTCACCGGTTCTACAGGTTGAGTTTATTATAGTCCCAGTTTAAATAAATGTCCAGAATAATTTTGCGTAAAGTTTAGTAGCGTGATAATGTGGTATGTATACATTAACCGACATGTAAATGTGCGGGCTGTCACAAATCCAGTTCTCCCACGTCCAGCGCCGTCACTGGCGGTTAGCGGAGCTGCTGGAGCCAGGTTAACGAACTGGGCCATGACAATATTAATATCATACATTACACACTTGCCATTGTATTTTTGCCTTTCTCCATTACTTATGAGTGTACAATCTAACTGTAATTTTGGATATCGACTATTAAAACGTTTCAATACTTCACATCAGACAATTTTAAGTCGACAGTCAACATTGTCTTAGTTGGGTTATGCATTTGTTGCTATCGCTACAATAAGTCTGATTGTTGTAATGAGATGGCATTTTTATGGTAAACGCTCAATCTGAGCTGAACAGCCGTTTAAATATCGCAACGGTACATTCTCTCCTGGGCTTGACGTATGTTCAATAGCATTCATATTTCACAATAGTATTCATTCGGCACCGTTATCTATTTTTCATTGTTAAGTTCCTTAGGTGAACTATGACTTACAATTCAAGTCCTGTAGCAAAATTCCTTTGAATCTATCGAAAGAGCATGGCAGTCGTGCCTTGGGAGGGGTGTAAATAGGTTCCTGCAGGGTCGGACACGCGTCAGCGATACCGTTGGTGTTGCAAGCGCCTATTGGCGGCGGTAACCGTTTATCATGAGGCGGCGGAATGCTTATTTACCACCTTAGTGGTGTAAAAAAAGAATCCACGCCGCTTTAGAAGCTCAGCTTCCTTTCCGTATTATCTAACCAACATTCGCGTCCTAAACAATTGAATGGAGACTTGTATTCCTATTTGAAATCTAGACGTTAGGGATGTGTGGTCACGTCTAAAAATATTCCATTCACATTTCATGTAATGCGTGTCCACGAATGGTTTGTTGCACTGCGCGAGTGGATCTACGCATTCAATTAATGCTATTAAGTGCTCATATACACATGACTGTCATGTTTTGAAACGTTCGTTTTTCCAACAACCAAATATTTTGGTTATATTTTTTTTGTTTATCTATACTAATATTATAAAGAGGAAAGATTTGTTTGTTTGTTTGTTTGTAATGAATAGGCTCCGAAACTACTGGACCGATTTCAAAAATTCTTTCACCTTTGGAAAGCTACATTATCCCCGAGTAACATAGGCTATATTAAATTGGACCCGATAGGTGGCGCTGCGATCGAGTTTCAAGAATTTTACCTTTTTACCCGGGCGAAGCTTTCTGTGTGTTTCTGTGTGTCTTAAGCTAGATTCGAGAATGGTTTAGATTTACAATTGGACCCAATAGGTGGCGCTGCGATCGTGTTACGGGCAATTTAACTTTTTCACCCGTGCGAAGCTGGGCGGGACAGCTAGTTTATTATATATTTGATTAGAGAACATCATAATTGAGCCGTGGTGGCCGAGTGGTTCGAGCAGTTGCCTGCGACACTAAGATCGCAAGTTCGAATCCCGACTGTACCAATGAGTTTTTCTGAACTTAAGCACAGTGATTAGTCACACCACGAGCTATACGGTGAAGGATAACATCGAGAGGAAACCTGCATACGTCTGAGAAGAAATTCAAAGCCGTATGTATAGTCGCGCTTGAGTAACGGCGATGGACTCGCCATCTGTCACGTTGGCACCTAATATACCTCTGGCGGAAAGTGGGTGTGTGGGTATTACCTATACACCTCTGCCTACCCCTTCGGGGACCCTTGTGGGAAGGCGTGAGGATAAGGTCTACAAAGTTCGAAACACGTGATGATCTGTATGTATGTACGTCCTAAAATCATTCATTTTTGAGATCGAATTAATTCCTGGGTATGTGTGGAGGGAGCTGTATAAAGGAGTGGTCTGTCGGTGGCAATGTCATTGTACTCTGCACCTCTTCTTTTAGTCAAGGGCGAGTCATGGACGCATCATCGCGTGCGAATATAATAAGCAATTTTATTCATTTCTTTCCGTTTTACCACGTGGGAATGGGAAACATAATTGGTTAACCGTGTTGATTTAGGTACTTAACTATTATTATCTTACTTATCTATCGGTAATTTAGCAGCTGTCTTTTAAAACAAATATCTGACGTTGTCTTTTCTCAGACTCAGTTGGTCGGTGATGCGAAAGTCTAAACCTGGTGGCCAATCAGACAACAGCTATTTATTTTGGTACATATGGAACTCGTTAATTTAAATTCAAACAAACGCGTAACGTTCTTTTGTATTAGAACAATTCATTAGTGGACTATATTAAGTTGCTAAGCGCTATCATTCTAGGGGAGTGTGTCTAAGTAAATAAATAATAATTACTGGCCAGAAGAGCTAGCCGTATGTTTAGTAGTAGTTATCGGGTATTACTCCAACCGTTTCCCGCTGAGATGACCTCGTATCGCCGGTTCGCCACTCGTTTCCTCTTGTTTTTGTTATAAACGTTCTAACTACATGCTATTATTATATAGTTTAATAATGTTTTGTTACAATTAGTCATTCGTTGTTAACGTTATTGTTTGTTTCTTTGTCCCCAGGATCAATATGATAACCTAGCCGCCCATACACATAAAGGAATTGAATTTTTAGACAAATATGGAAACTTCGTTAAGGAGAGATGCGCGATAGAACTGGAATATGCAGGAAAACTCAGGTATATATAAAAACTTATTCCTCCACACTTAACTCATTTGGTCTATATTCGGGGACTAAATGCAATATGTATTTGCATATTCTAACACTAGCAACAGACACATTCATTCACATTTGTACAGCTTTGCCAATGTTGAAGTTTTTACACGTCTGCCAACTTTGTGATGGTAATGTTCGATTCGATTTTGATCAATCGGCACGTGTCTTCATCTTCATACACACATAATTGTAGCCGAAAGCTTCTCACTGACATCATTTAAAAGTATGACAAACGTTTAAAACATAACTTTGAATGTTTGAGATATGCGCTAAGCTGAGAGTTTCCCAGACATACATATTAAACTAAATATGAAAGTTTTGAATGAATCGTTGGAAACCTGTTTGCGTATTTAGTTATGACACTTGGTTAAATTCTCATTTATTTTTGTTTTGGAATTTTCGAAATCGATTTGATGTAATTTTGAGAAATGCTTAAATAATGACTAGTAAATTAAACAAATCGTTTATTAGAACATTGATTTATAATGCATAGTAGAAACTTTACGATTTAAGGTTTGATAATGGAATTTGTATTTGTATATGAATCAAAATAAATACAACTCAATTATTTTTACAGGAGGCTCGTCAAAAATTATCAACCAAAAAGAAAAGAAGAAGATGAATACCAGTGAGTACCTTTTATTGAATGCATTTTCGGGAAAAAACAGGATAATCGGGTCATTTCATCTATACTATCTGTGTAGCTATATGATAGGGTAACGTAAGGGGGATTGAACTTGGGTAGGAAAGCTGCTCGTGACTCTTGATCACAAATGGAATTGAACCACACGGCCTTAAACAATATTGGAGACCTGTCCACGTAGCAGGAATCAGCTAAGGATTTCCTACTAATATTATAAATGCGAAAGTCCGCGAGGATGCATCATATCATACATTGAAACTTGTTTGAATTAGAATATATTTCCTTAAATTCATCGCCATATACGGTCAAGGCTTTATAATGATATTTGACATCTTGATATCTACTATATTTAACGGCCGTAAGTGCTAGTGATTGTAGCTCTAGTTCCATGTCTGTTGGTGGTGGATATTTGTGAGACACCAATACGTATTATTAAAATACAAAATATAAAATAACCCAAGAAATTTAATTTAACGCCGGTGAAACCGCGGGGTAGGGACAGCTAAGTACCTACCCATTAAATCAATTTGCCAGCGCCCCGTCATCAACAGAATATAAATCAGCGATAACAGCACACAGCACACAAAACTTGTCGAAAGTCAAGTGCTCGAGTGTTAAAGCGACTAATGAAGTGGTCGGTGAAGGCTTTATGCCGTAATTTCTTGGAAACAGGCTTCGTGAAGCTTGCATTGCGAAGGTGGCAGAATGAATAAATAATTTATCTACAATTTCAGGTACTCGCCATGTAAATCATTTAAACAGCTACTCCAAGAGCTGGGCGATTTTGCTGGTCAGCGGGAAGTCGTTGCCGAGAATTTGCAGTCAAATGTAGTTAGAGAATTGCACCTACTCGCCAAAGAGTTGCGAGAAGAGAGGAAGGTAAGATATATTTACAGAGAACCATTTGTAATTGAACCTCTTATTACGAATGTTGTTTCTTAACTGGAGGTTCTTATAACCCATTACTCTGTGTTCGCGGAAATGTAAACGCGGCTCAAACTAACCTGTTTTGATAATGGTGGGTTTTGCGTTACCATGAAGGATGATAAACGTACAAGTTCACACTTTTGTTGGCAAAATGCGATAAAGAAAACAGAGGCCCAATAAATTTGGCACCAATAGCAGTCCAATTAATATAGTACTGGTACACCTTCGCTGGCCATAATAGTATACAGTCGTAGGTGTGCGGTGCCTATACTATTGATATATAACATGAGAATTTCTTCATGTCTATGTTATGTATATACGCCCTTGAAGTGTTTGTCATTAGTAGCAGATATATATTAATTACATATTTTAATGTCGTAAAAGTATATGTTTCATATTTAATCATAATGGAATTTGTGTAACATTACGCGGTAGGGCTTTGCGAGGATAGTGTCTATGACACATAGGTTATTCCAATTACGCATTTAATGCGAAAGAAGGATGTTCCATGGCATACAATACTGCATAGGTTTTAAAGTCGTGAGAGAACTATGCTTAAACCATCTGCAGCCGATATTTCTTGTTAAGATATACATACATATATGTATTTATGTAACGATAAAAGTGGTACGAGAGTGAGAAGAAGTGAGAGAAAGAGGTGGCCAAAAGGAACGAGTAGTCTAACAGCCTGTAACATATTTTTTTTTCTCTATTTCTTTTCTCTCTAACTTGGTTGCCTGGAAGAAATCGCTTTTGCGATAAGGCCGCCTATTTGTGCGTACTACATCTTGTTCTCTGTTTTTTGTCATCCTATTTGTTTTTGTATATGTGTGTGTACAATAAAGGATATTATTATTATCATTGCATTTTAGAACCCCGACATAGTCTGCGGGGTTTGAACCTATAATCTATGTAGAACGTGAGAGAACAGAATTATATGGAGAGCTCTATAGAGAACAGAAACTTTGTACGGAGTATGTTTTCTGTAACTATGATGAATAGTTACGAATATGATTTATAAAAATGTCACTGCAACTTATATATATGTATTCACATCCCAACGCCAATTTAATGACACCATTCAGTTAAAACATGAGGGACATAATATGAATTCACATTCGTATACAGTGGTTGTCTTATTTGCCATTCAGCCGAGATGAAACCGCACACATTCCGCGGTATCCAATGGGTTGTCGTGGGTTTTGCGAAGTCATCCACGTACCAGGTCAAATTTGTATGACATGTAGATATTATATAGAACCATTCATTACCAAAATAGTATATGAATGCTATTAAATTCGGTGTCTGTTCACTACAGAAAGATAATATTGTTAACTGGTTGTTTTATATATATATATATATATATATATATATTAAAACCATATGGTTTTTTTTGTTAGGTAAAATATCGAATATGGAATACAGAGAATTCTTATTAGTTTTCGTATAATTTTACTCCATATGAAAGTAGGTAAAAGACACGTCATGCAATCATATCGTTTCTTCTACGCTCTTAATGTCCGTATATGAACCTTTAGTGAAGTGCAGGTTTCGCTTATTAAATTCTGAATGTTTTATGTGTGCCATTGCAGCAACATTTAAACGAGGGCGCCAAGCAAATGGGCGTCTTGAACTCTTCGATAGCTGCCCTGGAACGCGCACGGAGAGCCTACGAGCGCGCCGCCAGGGAGTCTGAGCGGGCGCTGGAGACCTTCCAAAAGGCCGATGCCGACCTCAATCTTAGGTTATTATTATTGACTAGCCGCCTACTCCACTGTGTTGGCCATGTTCCCACATACTAATAGTTAAGGAATTCGTATACAAGTTGGATTTTTCTTTGCATCAACTAAATCGACTAACACTGCTAACAAGCTCTCGATGATGTACCCATGCCCAGTACAGGTGCACAAACAAGAAAAAAGTAATCTATTCAAGCCACCAGTATACATTATCACTAGCCCGGTGATATTCGCCAGTTCTACCGAATAGAGTCCGTCTATAATGTACATAAATCAATAATATAATGTTAATTCATATAATTACCATGAGTAAATATGGAGTGCGAATGATTTTATCATATTAAATTGACAATGTCTTCACCGACAGTTGTTTCAATATTGTATCGTTTTCCAACTGGCAGCCGGGCAGAAGTGGAGAAACAAAAGGCCAACATGAAAATCCGTAGCCAAGCGTGTGAAGACGCAAAGCAGGAGTACACGGACCAACTTCGCAAGACCAACGAGGCCCAGAGACAGCACTATGAACAGAGATTACCGCACGTTTTCAAACAGTTACAGGTAATACAATTCAAACGGACGTAGTTATACAAAAATGTTCCAATCCACATGTCATGCTAAAATGAGTTAAATATACAGATCTGCGTATTTTTACATCTACTACTTGTTTCATTAATCTGTTTCAGTCCTCAAGTGACAGTTTTAGGTATTTTATTTTGACATTATGTTCCAACCCACACTTTGTCAAATTAATGCAATATGCAAGTCATATAAAATGTATTAATCCGCAAGAAACATTTTAATAAACAATATTATTTTATTTCACCGGGAAAACAATGTTTCAATACTTTTGGAATGTTTTGACAAAATTATAAAATGGTCTCTTTTCTGAAAAAATATGTTTCAATACGTTTGGAACATTTTATCAAAATTACAAAATATTCAATTTTCTTGAAAATAATGTTCCTATTCTTTTGGAACGTATACACAATATTGTGAAATAATGCTTTTTCTTGAAAACACTGTTCCAATACTTTTTAGACACTGCTATGTTTGGGTCGAAGGTGAAGCTGGTAGAGGGGCGCAGGAGGTAGGATCATGTTTAGTGAAATATATTAAAACAAAAATACAGCCGTCTGTTAAGAATCTTATACTCTGGAGCGATTGCTACGGAGGGCAAAACAGGAACATTTAAATAGTTCTCTTACTAAATACTGTCTTAAGTTGTCACCCAACATAAGAAAGCATTACATTTCGCTTTCTTGAATCTGGGCATACCTTTTTACTTAACGATACGGAGTTCTCTAAAATTTAAACTGCTTTAAAACATCACCAGCGTATATATACAGCCGAAGAGTACATAAATATTTTTAAAAATGCTAAAAAAAAGAAACCGTTGCAAGTACAAAGAATGGAGAAAGCAGATTTTTATGGAACTGAAAAGATTGAAAAAAATATAATGAACAGAAAAAAATTTAGTGACAAAAGTAAAGTAAGCTGGCTAAATGCCAAAGAAATAAAAATAGAAAAAAATAAATTATACTCAATATTTATGAGAACTTCGTTTGAGGAAGAGATTAAGGAGTTGCTTATTGACAAAAAGAACAGAGAAATAAAGAAAGATGATTTAATTATTTTGTGGCCTAACGGAAAACCGATCGCACCAGCTAAGTTGGCAGATATGTACATGTTTATACCCGAGGACTGTGTCCAGTTTTATAAAAATTTAAAAAGTTCGGATGAGTTTATCGATGATTTTGATGGGTTTGGCGGTGAGCCTGACTTCGAGATAATTGATGAATAAATCATCAGCTTTTTTTAACTAAGTTTTTTATATTTGTTGACAACTTATTGTGCGCTCAAGTTATTTTCTAAAATATTTTTGTTTCATTTCATTGCTAAAGCTTCGTTCATTGCAAACATTGATGATTTAGATTTTTATTTTAACCGATTTCTTGTTAGTCTTAAGTTTTTTACAATAAATCCTTCTTATTTCGTAACAAGATGTATTTATTTAAAATAAAAAAATGTGGAACGTTTTTACAAAATATACTGAGTGCTACTTCATACAAAAAATGTTTTTTCAAAAACGTTCCAAAACGATTTTTCCAAAATACCTATATTTCAAAAAGCAATTTCGAAATAATACTATTATGATAGAACAGTATTATTGAAATACTTGAATAAAACCTACAGTATTTAATTATCCTAGTTCAAAGAAAAAAATGCCGAGTCAAAACACAAAAATGTATTTATCTTGGTTTCAACTAGTTGTGGATTGGAACATTTCTGTATAACTACGTCCAAACATTCTTTGATATTCTCTCCGCCTACCCCGCGAGGGACACGGCGTGATGATATCTATGTATATCTTTTGTTGAACACAACATAAATGTTAACTATGAACTGATACTTTGGAAAGAAATCAACTTCGGTCTCTTAAAGCTCCAGAATACCTGTTAGTGTCGTCATCAAACTAACAAAAATACAAACGCAAATATGTGTAGCTCCATAATTAGGCATCTTAAATAAATAAGCCGTGATGGCCGAGTGGTTTGAGCAGTTGCCTGCGACGCAAAGGTCGCAAGTTCGAATCCCGACTGTACCAATGAGTTTTTTTCACTCTATGTTTTCCTTCACCGTTAAAGCTTGTAGAAATGCAAGTAATTATATTTAAGTTCAGAAAAACTCATTGGCACAGTCGGGATTCAAACTTGCAATTTTTGTATAATACCGCCAAAATGTAGCTAGTATATGTATTTTTGATTGGTCTAATGTCATTATTAATGTGTGTAAAATTTTACTCATGTCTAAGTGCGATTGAGACATAGACATATTACATTTGAGTCGTAATGATTAATAACATGACGATATTTGATTACTACAATTTGCATTGAAAATAAAAAATGTTTGAGCACCAGATAGGCTACTTTAAAAGTAAAAACACAAACTATGATTTATCGGCGACGGTAGGCAACTTCGATGAGTATGTTTGCAAAATAGAATCAGTAAATTGAATCGATCAATGAAATATTTTACAAGGCGTGTTGCGCGTTGTAACTTACATTATGTGCGTCGTGTTTACTGACACACGTAAACAGTTTAGAAAATATTATAATCAATTTTCTCTGCACCTTCGAGCCGCTAACATGAGTCATGTCAGGTTTGAAACAGTTCAGGGAAATGCTGCCCATGAGCGCAACTATTATTTGACTGGTGCATTCTGGCACAATGCCAAATAGGTCACACCAGATAGTTACATTAATAAAACCCTACATCAATAACATGTGTTTTATTTCAGGACTTAGACGAGAAACGAATAAAAAATATAAAGAACTTTATGTTGAGTTCTGTGGATGTTGAAAGGAAAGTGTTTCCTATAATAATGCAGTGCCTAGACGGAATGGAGCAAGCGGCGAATAGTATTAATGAAAAAGAGGTAAAGTCACTTTTAGTTTTAAATTTATCGACTATTCGGCGGTTATATTATAATCTCTTCAACCTTCACCAAGTAGGTTTTAAGGTCAAAATTCCCATTACAATGTATTTTATGTTGATAATAAATTACATACTTACTTACCATGGGAAGTGTGATAGAAAATTATAACTTGTACCTACTTTTTCATCTCATCGTAAACATGTCGATCCATCCGTGTACAGCTGGATTTTCTCGTAATTTATAATGAGAATTAAAGTTTAACACATTCCATAACGAGTTTGGAATTAATCCAAGAGTTAGGTTTTGGGCTTGTTATTGGCAATAAATAATAGTTTGTGCATCCTTAATATTAAGATAAGTTTGTCAGCTAGTTGTCTTAACCATCATATTCAAGAGAACACTTTATACAGTAGGTACTGACTTATAACTATAATGTGTTTTCCCATTTCCAGGACACAAAACTAGTGATAGACAGGTATAAGTCAGGGTTCGTACCGCCTGAAGACTTCCAGTTCGAGATGGCGTCCGGCGCCGACACCACAGACGCGGCGAACACTCACCACACACACAACCACCTCACCGCTGCCAGGGGCACCGTGTCCGGAAATAAGATCAAGAAAAGAGGCGGGCTGCTCTCCATATTCAGCTCTAATAAGGTGATCATTAGTCTATGCTATGTCATAGAGAAAAAAAACAACATAGTTTAATTTTTTTTTTGAGTCTGGAATGGAATGTAGTGCAGCACTAAGGTACCTTTTTACGTAACGCCTTTTTTGCCAGTTATGTACTTTTGTACCTATATGTTTCGGAGCGTGAGTTCTTATGCCTAGTAAGTATATAGACTAGTATATAGACTAGTATATAGACTAGTATATAGACTAGTATATAGACTAGTATATAGTAAGTATGCTTACTAGGTACAGCGCTTCACCGGAACTATAAGGGTTACACAGTCCTGTTTGATGGCATGTATTGCGAAGCCTTAGATTAGACTCCGATTAGTAAAGTTCGGTGCTGACCAATCGCAGCGCCAAACGCTCTAAGCGCAACACACTCGTTAACGATTTCGTCGTAGAAACTGTAGGCACTCTGAAGCGGCTATCTTGTTCAACTAACACTCGGCACACATGTTATAAGTGTTCAACTAACACTAGGCACACATGTTATAAGTGTTCAACTAACACTAGGCACACATGTTATAAGTATTGTAATATTGTATGGTATACTGACTTGGGTGGAAAAATAAACAACAAATTTTTAGAACACACAACGTCGGGCTTCTAGAATAAGTTAAATCTAAACTATTCAGGATCCCACTCAATCACACAAACAGCGTCAAAATGGGTCTGACCTTTTAAAGGAGTTTAGTTAACACGCACTACTGCCTACTCCTTCGGGGACCCTTGTAGGAAGTAGTGAGGATATACAAGTTAACACGTAGGAGCAGAAGAATTTCGTGTATATCTACACACTATATGATTTATATTTTTATATAGGTATTGGTAGTCCGTTGTTGCATCGTCATATCTTTATGAATATTTCGGTAAATTTGGTTTGTTCATAACATTATTAGTTGTGACAATTTACCACATCCATATATTATGTTTAACTATTATTATTATTGCATATGCATAATAAGGTTAAAGGGGCTGTTGGCTTGCAGTTCTATGTATATTGGGCTTGTCGGAGCTTGATATAAGATTGTTCGATTATTATTATTACATATATGCATGGTATCAATATACCTATGTTTACGTACAATCAATGTTATGTAATTATAATTTACTTTGCATATGCTTGTTATTTGAACAACTGGCGCGTAGTATACGGTGCGTGGTGAACTTGCGCTGACTAAGCGCCGGCTGTTCTAGTAGGTCGTATATTACGTGTATGTTGGAGGAACTAATTTGTTTTTGTCTTTCAATCCCGTTCGATCCCTACCTAACACGGGTTCACAAACCAATTGATAATATTGGCTGTCGTCGGCCGGTGTCGTGTCGTGGCGTATGGATAAAGTAAGTTGGCCTGCGCCGAATGGGACTCCCCGGCCTCAGCATGAATCAATCGCTTATGTTCTATTTTCAATCTGTCACATTCATATACATTACTACATATACTATTTTATTTTTAAGTTTTATTATTTAACGCTTCACTTACAAACATTGTTCGCTTACTTGAAGCGATGTTTGAAAGTTTCTTGGAGCGCACTTATTTATATATACACATGTATGTACATTATTTTGCGTAAAAATCTGTTGCTTATATCCCTTGTTTAATATAATCTTTTGCTCCCCGTCTCGCCGCCGCCTAACGCTTGGCTACAGAAGATTGTCGAGGCGTGCAACTCGATCAAGGTCAGTCCCGCGTGGATGCATGACTTACATTCTGTACACTTTCACTGGTCTAATCAGCTTAGAACACTGACTAAATTTATTCATTGAATTATGTTTATGATACAAAAATACTGTCGCAAGTAAAAAAAAACTACACCCCGTGTGAGTATTAGAGTTGTGATGGTGTGTAGTGCAGAGTGGTTTAAGTAGACACCTGCATTGTCAAAATATGAGGCTCAAACCCCGGTGGTCTGTACTAAAGAGTTATTCTGACTTTACGGTAAGGAACTGAGAAGAAACGGTATAAAAACATTGTTTTTATGAATTACAAAGTCGTGACTGAGCAATGGCGATACACTAAACTCGGATATTTCGGGAGCTTTTTTTTACATTTATCATAACACAGTCGGTGTACGCAAAGATAGTTCAGCGCCATTTCTCTCTAGACATACAGCTCTCTTTCGGTTCAAGCTTTTTTTATTCGTAAAACCTATATTTTTAAATGTATGCTGATTAGTCCAGTAAAAGTATACAAATTTCAGTATGTTTCTGCTTGGTATCGCTTGTTCTAAGTTAACACCGCCTGCACGGCTTTATTTATTTCAGCGCACTCAGTACACCGTCGATGGTTCATTACATTAATTATATTATTGTGTTATATGTGAGATTATGACTAAAATGTGTCTTGTTGCAATAGAGCATAGTTTGAGGTTTAATATCATGAGTCCATTTACAATTCGTTCCTGTATCCTCGCATATTTGTACGTCCGCGAGCTCAATTGAGGCGGATGTAATGTCGAAATTATTAAAGCGAATTTTAAATGGACATTCGAAAAGAAAATACCAACAGAAGGTATTAGTTGCGTCATAGTGTTGTGTTCTAGTGAAGTTTGGTTTGCACTTGTTGTGGCGAGTGTATAATTGCAGATTTTGTTCTACATATTTGGCTGTGGATTTTGTGAATATTGATTTATTGCTAGCTTTCATTCACATTTCCTATAATTAACTGTTATTTTATGTTAATGCTGGACCTTATTTTATTACCTTACCTTTTATGACCTTATCTTGATGCCAGATAAGACTAGCTGAGCGGTGTAGCCTTGATATGTATTAAACTCGTTGTTAGGATAAAAGTAACGAACTAGTAAATATACATATAAATATACACAAATTCACCCAAATGTGTAGAAATGTGAGCTTTAAGGAAAAATGTTGTTGAATGTGATTGTATGCGTTTCAGAATAACATGTCTACGGATGGTAAGGAGGACTATTCAGATCTGCCACCGAACCAGAAAAAGAAGAAACTTCAAGCGAAGGTGCTCGAGTTAAGCAAACAGGTAAGGTTTTTGTTATTTTTTATAGTTTCACATATGTAAATAGATTATGCCTTCGAATTCTCATGTCTCGTCCCTACCTTCAAATCACTTTTCAACATCATTTCAATATTATTGGCAACACGTGATTATAAAAGAAATATACATATGCATTACACAAATATAATGGATATTACCAAATATAGATAGATACCACAGATAAAACCAAAAGTTTATAGACTTTAAAGTCAGATCATTGCAGTTATTATGTATACATCTAATTAATTATTGATTGTCATGAGCTATACATATTTACAAGATAATGTTATACTGTTTTCCTTTTCAAAACATGAGAACTATTATTATTAGCATTATTACATACATATAGATAAGCGTGAGCGAGCATATATATCGTACGTATGTATGTAGTAATATAATTATGAGTCCTGTAAGAGATAGGCAAAACAAAGAACGCTTTTATATTGTAGCTATGCACAGCTTAGTGTATGTTACTAGTTATAACCGGTCATTGCAAGCTATGACAACCCATAACTGGCTTTATTCAATTTCAGGTGGCTCAAGAACAAGCTGCAATGGAAGGCCTTATGAAGATGAAAGGAGTGTACGAAACTAGTCCCGCTTTGGGAGATCCCATGACAGTTGAAGGCAAGTGTATAAATAATAATAATAATAATTTACCTTCAGGTGAATGATGGAAAACAGAGCTATTCTATTTTTGAATCATTATCCTTTGCTCAAATGGGGTAATGCAGTAGGTATTAGCTATGAAGGTTGTACTCAAGTAACACTATTTCTAATTCCGTAGTGCCCACGACGAAATACACGATATAACAATTCCTTACAATACAAGGTCGTCGATGCTATACCCCTGTAGTAAGCCTAGCTTATTCAACAGTTTTTTTTTCTTTCTCTTTATTTAACGAGTTTTGTCGCACAGCGACTATGCTACTCTGTGAGGTCACCTTAATGTGAAAGTTATTATAATCTACGCTTATGTAACTTAAATAAACCCCTTATTTCATCAGAATTAGGGTTGGTCAGGATACTGTATTAATGCCTAAAAACAAACTTCACATCAAGTTTTCATTACACATTTTCCTTAATCAGTCTGCTCATTGATCAAATAGGTCAAATTTTTTCCGTGCACTTTTACTAAAAAATACACTGTATTGCTAAAATTATAAACTAGAAAGGCATAAAGCATGCCTATATACTTTATAAGTATATGCTATATACTATGATCGCCTTTGTGAGAAGAAAAGGTAAAATTCTGAGAACATTATTCATGCAAAAAACTGTTTAAAAAAAAACTTTTTAGTTTTTGTATTAATTTTGTTTGAACAGCCTTTCATATAGGCTACATTGCTTCAATCAGTACAACATTTCTAAGTATAAGAAAGTAAGTATATGATTTCTCCGCGGTCCATGCGACACCTACCGGAACACCGACTCAGGATTAGATAAGAGATTCTTATGTCGTAGGTCAATTGAACGAGTGCTGCGACAAGCTAAAGAAGCTGCGCGCGCAACTCAACAAATACGAGGAGCTATTGGCCTCGGCCAGTAGCCAGGTCAGCGCGCCCTCACTACAGCCCGCGCCGCGCACTAATGGTGCTGCGCCCGCGCAGGCCACCAGGTACAGTACTACACTGATTTCACACATTACTCTTATACTATATATTTATTTATTTATTTAAAAAACTTCCTGCAAAATTATTTACATAGGCGGACTAAATGCCGTAGGCATTCTCTACCAGTCAACCTTTGGGTGATGCAGAGAAAGGTATGGCAGGCTATAGAGGGGATAAGAAACGGGAAATATTAATATGACTGAATATATATCATTCAATATAATATCATACATGTATATATGCCAGAAATGTTTTTATAATGAGAGTATATATAGTACCATTTGGTAGATAATATTTATGTTCCGTCGAAAAGAGGGTGCTGTGTTTTCCTATGTACACATGTCCCTTTGGGTATATGTGTATATAAATTACTTTGTAACACTTGATTAGGCAATACATAATGTTTCTATTAATAGCTTAGCTACCGAACCTCGGGACCCCTCAGACCCTGATCAACAAACCTCATATTGAACGAGCTAAAAATCTCCTACCTTTGGAGTGTAATTAAAAATTAATGTTTGTTCTCTATGCATATAGTTAATATACCTTAATATTCTGATGATGAGTGGATATAGGCAAATTGTACAATGCTCTATGTATGTAAGCGCGTCTTGTATTGTGCGAGCAGTATCGGTTCGAACAGCGAGTCGCTGTCGCGGTCGGCGTCGGAGTCGTCGGTGAGCACGGGCACGGGCGCGTTCCCCGGCGCGGGGGCGGGCGGGCGCGCGCTGGGCGGCTCGCCCGAGTCGGGCCTGGGCGGCGAGCTGGCCGCCGCGCACGACCGCCCCGACCACGCCAACGGAGACCAGGACCACGACCAAGACCACGACAACGACCAGGACCATGAATCGGACTTCGACTACTACTACTGCGAGCCCGACCTCCAGCCCGTCGGACACTGCATCGCGCTCTATGCCTTTGAAGGTGGGTCAATGACATATACCACCAACTTCTACTTTACCAACTTATATTGTTGTGATATTATGTGACTTATGCTGTTCTTTTGGTTTCATTTCGCATTTACATCGACGTAACTCGGTACGAATCAATTACCAGCCTAGTTTAGGAGTTGAGTACAACAATATAGTATAATATTATGTTATACTTACCACACATCTGGCTGAATGCTATTCGCTGAGCGAGTTGGTTCTATAAACGTGGCAAACAAGAATGCGGTCTGTCCGGTGGAAAGCGGGTAAGCCCAACCGATAGAAGATCGCAACATCATGTGTAACGCTAATGACATTTTTATGCCATCCAATAAGATACTTTCACATTTATAATATTAGTGAGATTAAAGGTATTGAGTGATTGATATGTTTGACGATCGTGTGTTCTAGTGGTTAGAGCTCCTGACTCCTGAGGGCAGATATTTGTGTGATGAACACGAGTATTTGTACTTATATATCTATAATACGTTTATATCTATGTATATAAGTAAATATATCGTTATCTAGTTGCCATAACACAAGCTTTGCTTAATTTGGCACTAGATCAATTAATGTGTGATTGTCCCAGGTATTAATGATATGTATTGTGATGTTTAGGTATAGGCAGCGGGTCCACGATGCGCATGGAGAGCGGCGAGCAGCTGCTGGTGCTGGAGAGCGACGCAGGCGACGGCTGGACGCGCGTGCGGCGCCAGCGCACGCGCGAGGAGGGCTTCGTGCCCACCACATACATCGCCACCACGCTCTACTCGGAGGCCACCGACCACTAGCCGGTACACACTGCTACGCTATCTTTCCCTTGTATATCTACATTATACATATACATATATACCTAGAGGGATTTGGCGCTCTACCCTCCCTGTCTACTCCGTAAGGGACTCGGCCTAATCATATGTATGTATAACTAGTTCTTCCTCGTAAAAATTTGTTCATTGCTTATTATCCAGCTCATAAAGCGTATAGGTATATGTTATAAGCTATCTCTCAGATTTTTATCAAAATTAATTCCTTCAATGTTTTTGCGTGAAAGAGAAACAAACATTTAATTCATCCACCTGTGTTTGTCGTTATCGAATACTCTTGACGTTCCCATCCTTGAGAGCTCGATGTATGTAATGTAATAATGTATTTAATTGTGACGTTCAATAGAGAACAGTTGTGCGTTGTAGGCATATTTGAAAGAGCTCTTGAATTCCTTAATATTATGAATATAGTGCATTAAGTCGTTGGCATGTACTTTATAGTATAATTGAAACATTGTTACAGATGCGATGAAAATGGATGCAACGCGTGCTTAACGCACGGTGCACGCATATGTATGCAGCCAGCTGGACCACGATGGCCCAGCGGAGCTGCCGCGTCGCACCCTCAATTGTTCCTGTGGCCTATATACTAAACATATTTTTGCTATAATTTATCGTAATGTAAATGTTAGCATTATTTGGATCGCGTCCCTCCACCCGATCGCTAATATATGAATCATGCAGCCCGCCTCCGCCTGCGAGCAAGCAACACGAGCAAATCATAATAACATTCCATGATCTTATTTATTGTGTATATTGTTGGTTATATCGCGTACATATTTTATTGTATGATGTATACCGTAATAGCGTAACGTTAATTGTAATGTCGTGTAACTCATCTAGATCTTCATTGTGCCAGCTATTTTACCTGTTAAGATGTCTTCGTACTTATTGTAGTCATTATCCATGCTTTATGTGATTCTGCCATGAGTATTTGAAATTATAGCAAAAATACATTATTAACTTTATGATGTGTAAAATATGTAAACTTTAAACTTATCTCAAATTAAATTGTAAGACTTCATACATTGACATGTGTTTAATAGTGATTAATGGAATAACGTAACCGAAATATCAAGTGTTGTATTATAAATGCTTACTTTAAATAAATTTTACATAGTTATAAAACGCTAGCTAAATGTCGTAATTAGCCAATGCTATTTTCTGAATATTTGCCGTATGCAAGGAACGTATAGATAATGTATTTATATATAGGTGATGAGCGGCATGAATGTGCGCATATGATTTTTCTATAAAAATAAAACTATATTGAGGACATTGTAATCGTGTTTACTTAATTTCTTCATATTATAAAACGTTAAAAATCAAGTATCGAATATGCATAAGAATATATCCATAAAAGAAAGAAAACAATTAGTTGGAATGAATTCGATTGTAGCATACTTTTAACGAAATGGCACTTCTCTTCTATGTTTTGACGAACAATTATCCATTTCAATGTGTAGTTTTAGAACTAACGGGCGACATGCGGACACCTTTAAGGGACGTAGAAAGCAAACTCGTATTGCACCGACTCTGATATACATATACCAACAGATAAATACTTATCATCGCGCAGAGTAATTTATTCCAAACATGAATATAGGTACAAATGACTTCTATGTGATAATCCAGAAACGATGAAATAAAATCTTTGAACCGGCATAATTTTGCCTTGTTTTATAGCATTGTACATTTAAATTTAACCTTAAATAAAACACAACACAGCCAAGACTGCCTTCACAAATGATTCATATAAAGAAGTAGAGTATGCCACGACAATAGTATACATAATTCCAGTGTATATATGAGTTTTATATTATTTTAAGTGTTTACAACAATCATAGCTTTTCGAACTGGTTCATGGCTTAAGATTTCCCCTTCTAAGCCGAATGGTTAGTGAGCTGCGGCCTTGTCGGTAATCTCCTAGTTTATTGCCCTCATGGCTGACGTCGCTCACAGAGTAATTAAAATGTACAGTTAGCATTTGAAGTACATAAGTAGAAAATATTTTGAAGTTTGGGACCACAAAATCGGAAGCTGTTTATCCCTAGAACCCTAGAAACCGGGAACGCCGATTCATGCTTGAAAAGTATAATTCCTGCTAGAAATAATTGATTGGATTTGGAATAGGGCTTTCAACGGGAACAACATGTGCTCCTGATTTTCAGTTATAGGAGGATATTAAAATTTACTAGCGATAGACTATATACCTACTAGTAGAAATAATACGCATGGCGTGCGATTTGGAACGATGGCGAATTTAGGTGACTGCTGATACAGAAGGCGACTACGTTGGCACCCAATATATAATTAGGGTGTGAAAAGATTCCTGCAGGGTCGGCAACGCGCGAATGATACCCCTGGTGTTGCAAGCGTCCATAGGCGGCGGTAACCGCTTACCATTAGGCGGACCGCATGCTTGTTTGCCACCCATGTGGTATAAAAATATATAATAATAATGGTGGCGAAAAGTGGTTGCTACTTAATCTTTGGCAACCATCCTCATATATATTTAACGGGTAGGTATAATGCTAGATATTTATAATTAATGTTCTAAGTCAATGCAGTAAAGAGAAATCAAAAATTGAATCCAAGGATCTTTACAATCTAGTAAGCACAATAATTGGTTCTACTCGTAAATCTAGTTAGTATGTACAAAGGTAATTTATATAATTTGTAAATAGGAAAAATTACACGAGCATGGCTGATAAAGTTAGCAATGTAAGCCCACACGTCTCATACGTGTGGGCTTACATTGCGTACGCTGCTCTATTGGCCGAGTGCACCGCCTTCCGTGTATCGTCACGCAACAATTGCATAACTCCTTAATAACCAGCCGTTTATGACAGAGTATGTTCATTGCGAGCCTGCTTCACGCTGGTCAGAAATATTTCTCACTAGGCCGGCGATGTACGCTATTTTAAGAGAAATGAACCGGTAAAGGTACACCGGTTAAGTGTAGCTTTAAACATAACTCCCAAGCTGAAACGAGTTTTGCGGGAACTGCAGATACGTCATCCCGAGGTCGGAGATTGTGCAAATATTTAAATGGTTTTCCTGCTCAGAATCAAATAAGTCAGTAAACTAGGTGTTGCATAACAGCCTGTCTTAAGAGAATTGACGAGATTTTTAGATCAACTAAGTTATTCAAATCGAAAATATACTGTGTATACATGCATATACATAAACGCTTTATTTAAATAATTGAATATTCTAAGAAATTTCCTTATGACACCTTACTTTGAACGAAGACTTAGTACTTCGAAAAACCGAAACCGAGAAACCGATAATCTGAGTTGGACCAAGAACCAAGGAAAGTAAAGTAAATCATAGTGCAAAATTTATTTTAATCTAGATCTTGTAAATTATGCCATTGAAGAATAATTCTACACATTTATAATAATAATAATATTATTACATTATAACATTTATACGTTTATTAATATATGTGGACGAAGCGAAAGAGGTATGTAAGTCTAGAGAGAACTGGCGCTCTATACTCTCTGCCTACCCCGTTAGGGACTTGGCGTGATGATATGTATGTATGTATGTATTTATACGTTTTTACATTAATTTGAATAATTAAGTTATGAAGCTAAAATAAAAAAAACCTAAATATAAAATTTGTTAATCTGCAATGTAATACAAACCCTCAAAATTAAGAACATCCAAAGTTTTATAATCTACGAGATCCCTGTGGCCTAATAAAAAAATCCTTGTTATTTATTAGTACGGTGGAGAGTGTAAATTAAGAAAAGCGAGGTAAAAGTATTGTCATGTTTTATAATGGTTACCGATACAAGAAAATTACTACGCAGGTACACTATATATTGCAATTCGATAAGAAATCGATACAATTCTATGTGATATAACATTTTCTACTATTATTTTCGATGGACTCGCAGAGAATTCATATGTAAATTTAATCTGTTTCTACCCCTTTGTAAAACGGAATCACTGTTAAAAAAGGATACCGGGGACTTTGTTTAGCCGTTTCTCTTTCTGATATGTTCTTTTTATTGGAACTAACTGATTTATATTTAGTATTTGACTTCGATTTGATCGAATTCGATAAGTGTTCCTTGTCCCTTACTGTGAATATAAGATTTTTGAATTTGCTCGAGCCAAAATATTCTTGTTTTGTTATAAGTGTACAAAACAGATGTCCTATGGCTTAATAAATCATACACACTATGTGTTCTCCAAATGTAATTCACTTCCTTTCAGCTATTCTGGCGTGATTAACTAACTAACATCCACCTCACATCCATTCTAACTTTCACATTTATAATATTGGTATAGATATATTATAATAAGCGACAAAGATGCTAATATCTATTGATATTTATTTCTATCGTAAAACTGTTCATAAGTACTATATTTCTATAAACAAACTATCATGAATCTCTTCAAACTCTTCAATAAAATTAACCATGCAAAATATTACTATAAATTGGAATACTAAATACGTCTGGAATACAAATCGTTTTGGCGGTTCTTGCGCAAACAGTGCACGTTCTACAAAGCCTTCCAAATGAGAAAAGGATTAGCTTTTTCATGCAAGAGAAAGGTCACACCTGCGCTTACAACCTACGTTAATTGTGTATGCTTACCTACATATTAGAAACATAATGGGATTATGTTGCATCGTCGACAAAACATTGCTTCTCATCAATTAACTTACTATTCTCTGATCAATCAATCATACGGTTTCAAAACACGGTCTCTTAATATCTGGCAGTAGAATAGACCCGAATCGATTGCTTATTCAACCAACAGTCGTATGCTCTGTGACCGCAAACATTCCGATGCCGGATGAGGCCTTTCAACACAAAATTAATTCAAGACCGAGTGAAAGAATTCCGTTGAATTCCGATCCTTTTGATTGAGCAATCAAACTTTTATCGGGGTTACCCACTTTTATGATTTTTCGAAAACGTACGCGTCTAGGTCTTAGGTTAAGCACCGGTTCCTACCAGAGACGTGAGGACTCTCATATTTGTATGCTGTTTTTATTGTTAGTAATTTAGGAGTAATAATGCGAGTCAGCCTTCGGTGGTGAATACTAAAGGGCCCATAATTTGTCAGGCCCGCAATATTGGGAGCTCGCGTCATCATCGCGCTTCTTTGTTATTCCAGCCTCGCTTCGCTTCCACTTAATGAAACTTCACTGAAGCTCAATTAATTTAATTGCAAGCGATGGTGGGGACTGTTCGCTCGCAGGAACAGCATTACTGTAGCAATTAGATTAGACGACGTGAGTTGTTTATCATTAACTGAGCGAGCAACAAGCAGCATTTACCTGCGAAGCTTAGGATGGACGGAGTAATTGACATAAGTAGCAAACGTTAAGATAACCCTATGTAAGTGAAATTAATTAGAAGGAGCTACTTTCGTGTTTGCCGGTGGTGGTGGGTGGCTGCGCGCGCAGTGTCCGCACGACCGTCGCCCGGCGCCGCACGCGCATCATCCACTGCTCTCCACTGAGCAACCACGCGCAACTTTCACAATCCCTAACTGTTGAATAAAACTATTTTCGATTATTTAATACCTACGACATAAATCGTCGATTGTTAGTGAATAATAAAAATTGTGTTGTTTGTTAAGTTGAAGTAACACTAACATTAGAAGAACTAAGGAAATTGAAAAGGTTCGTTAACATTACATTTTATTAACTTTATCTAATACAAATTATACTGCATTACGGTACGTGCTTACTTGAACCCGGAGGGAAAAATAAACTCGGTATGCATGAAAGATTCGAAGTCGGTATATACCTAAATATAATAATCGAATTTGGCAAGTTTTCGAAATGAGTATTTATTCAAGTAGATTTTAATAAAATACAGCACCATAATACCAATAGGCTAGTTCTAGTTCTATCAATATAATATGTAAGGCAGAAGGTAAAAGAAACACCTATCCTAACAATAGTCTGATCAAAACGACTTACTCGAGTCAAACATTCAAAGCGAATTTAGCAAAGCAAGACTGACACACACTTAAGCGAATCATAATTTAAAATCAGCATTAGGTATTCAAATAATGAAGTCAAAAACAGTCATCCAAGTAACTGGAATCTTCGAAAATTTCAGGCTAAGTATCATGCTTAAGTTCAGCGCCTAATGGTTTCTTGGCAAGATTTTCAATGTTGAAGCTAATCCGACAAGCGCGCTATACAACTTGGTGGTTTACTTTTGCCGCCACCGAATATGTAACATAAAAGCTTATGTCTTCCTGTAAATGTGTTGTATGTTGAAGCAACAACAATGTTTTAGATCCCCTCTTTGCTATTAACTGCTGAAACATTCCCCTTTGCTATAAATATTACAAGTATTACTTACCCTACCAACTGGTACGCGAACCGAGACGCGAACAATAAAGAGAATTATTTATATACTTTTTTATAGGTATATGTATATATACAGTTCTTATTGATCAAGGAACATGACTGTAAGCTACGTGAATTTAATCATGCCGAGTCCCTGACGGGGCAGAGAGAATACGGTCAGTCCTCTCTAGACTTACAGACTTCTTTATCTTAATCCATATGCATGTCTCGTCACACATGCTCGCCGGCTTGGAGTACTCTTAACCATGCTTGATTATTCGGTCAATTTGATCTAGGCGATCATGGCAACGTTCCAAATAAGTAAAATAACCAATGGCAATATACGGTGGCTAACAGTCTAAATTTTAAAATAAATGCTTAAAAAGCATTGGCACCTAAAATATATCTCCAGCGGAAAGTGGGTGTGTGAGTACTACCTATATAACTCTGGCTACCCCTTCGGGGCAACTTGTGGGAAGGCGTGAGAATATATTTATGTGAAAAAAAGTTGGTCATATTTCAAGCTCAAAAGCTTCAAAACTTGTTAAAGCATAAGCTCGCTACTATTGTATTGTATTCTTTGTCAGTTTTTGTTTTAGTCGTCAGGGTATTGTAGTGCACTTGAGTAAGTAGTTCGTTTTTGATGAGCGTGTTAATCACGAGCACGGAATCCAGTGTTGCATCGTTGAGTTGCGTAACGTAGAACAAAAAGAACCACTTTTGTGCCGCTCCATTTCAGTAGGCAGGTATTGCGGTTCACTCAACTTCTGAGGAAAATGCGAGAACTTACTAAACACATACGCACACTTGCCTCACGCATCCGGTTGGTATTCATTGTTGTTTTCCAACAGTTGCAGTATTTTTCAATGTGAAATAAAGTCAGTCGACCGACCTTTACTATGTAATAAATATATTTCATTCGTTACTACATAATACTTTCAACTAACGGATCAGTATTACACTATTTTGGTAACAATAACATTTTCTTATTTCGTGGCTTTAAAAGCGTATTGATATGTTGCTATGCCTTCCCATAAGGCTACACAATAGCTACCCTAAGCCCAGGTGTAATAATCCCCTCTTTTCGCCGGAGATATATTTGGGTGACAACGTGACAGATACCGAAAGTATCTGGCCCCCTTTCAGTTCCGAATGTGTTAATTATGTAAATATGTCTGAAGGTATTCTCAGACGATTTCTAACGACTTTTCCTTCAAAGCTCGTGGTGCGATAAGCTTAAGACTGCATTTAATTTTAAGAAAAGTCTTCTTCAGATCACTCGACCTTGATACCTTGATTTTGCAGTCAATTAAACCGCTCGGTCACCTCGATTCTTTTTCACTTTGCTTTGACATTGAAACTGTAATAAATACCCAATATATTTGCGCACAAACAATTCACAAAATTACACTTACAAGAATGCATTGAAGAAACAATATAAATATCTACGTCTGCTGCGTGAGAAACGTAGCAGACGTAGATTCTGTTTTTTTTACAAAGCCCACTTTCATGTCAAAGGTTGTCTATGAACGCTATTCAACGAATTCCGATTAATTGAAGTGTCACTTTGATAGCTTTCAACCACAGTATAATTCTGTATTCTCGAGAAGAATAATAAACGTAATTTGAGACTTATTGAAACATCTTTCTATTCAGTTGGCAGTGTGAGCACGTGAGAAGGTGTTAAATAGCGTAGTCATTGCTTCGTCTATAGTGGCTTCGCAGCATATTCGGGCGTGCAAACGCATTTGTAGATGTGTTTGAACAGGCCATAGATTGAGTTAGCCGAGGAAGCATAAGGAGCATCGCGCGCTTAATCGCAGCTCGTGTTCTTGATAACCGCTGAACTTTCACCGTTTGTTAGTCTTGCCTCCGACAAAGATGTCAAGTTACGTCACTTGATTTTATGTCACTAACAAGCCATGTGCGCACATTTATGTAAGGCTAACGTTGACAGTATGTTCGAACACGTTAAGTTACCGGCTTCGGAGCGAAGCCTGGAATCTGGGTCTATATTTTCTCCGTGTTGACTATTACGACACGATTTTTGATGTTGTTGGCACGGACCATACAATTGTGCGAGTTGGCTAATTAATGGCACGGGCGGGTAAGGAAACTCGTTTTACTTCTCAGAGACCCTTTTACAAGTCAACGAAACGACTAGTAAGCGATAGACCCCATTAATCGCGAAAGCATTCCCGCCCTTCTTGAATTACTCTACGTCGATACAATTCGCTTGATCGCATGTTAACATTCAGCTGCCCGTCCATTAGGCGTCTATGGGTTGACACATTATGGCTTAGAATTTGTCTGTGTCTCTTATATTGTATTAGTGATAGGTGTATAGTTTTAGTGTTATATTGTGCACATTTATAGGGACATGGAAATTTATGAGATGTCATATACCGTTTCGGATGACCTGCAAAATAGAGGTTTCAGGTTTGAAGTACGACTGTACAAAATATTGAGATAAAATCTACATATGTATATATATATCTATACTAATATTATAAAGCTGAAGAGTTTGTTTGTTTGAACGCGCTACTCTCAGGAACTACTGGTTGGAATTGAAAAATTATTTTTGTTTTGGATGGTCCATTTCTCTAGGAAGGTTTTAGGCTATATAACATCACGCTACAACCAATAGGAGCGAAGCATACATGAAAAATGTTGCAAGAACGGGAAAAAATATTCCTTTTTGAGAGCTTCCGTTGCTTACGCTGCGTAAACAATTTAAACGAAAGTTACGAAAATATCATGTATGAGGGAATTGTTCCTCTTTAAAAGTTCTAACAAAAAAGTCCGCGACAGCATATATCTATCTTTTAAGATTGACTCACTATAACCTTTTTTATGGCAATCAAGTCCACGATGGGCTCCTGAACTACTTAACCGATTTCAATCAAATTATATGTACCGTATGCAGTTTGATCCAACTTAAAAGAAAGGGTAGCTTACATCACAATTGGACCCGATAGGTGGCGCTACAATCGTGTTTCAGAAAATTTTACTTTTTCATCCGGGCGGGACAGCTAGTATATATATATATATATATATAAGACATTCAGATTTGTATGTTTAGAAGCGCCTACGAAACGACGATAGACACTACATCTATTACGATGGCACCTAAATCTCCCGCAATAAATTTGTTCCTTGAGGAATTCTGTGGACCACAATCCTACCCAAGAGTTAATTACAGCTTCAAAGCTCCCTTAAAATAGTTCAAAATAACAATCGCTTCGTCCACATTCATCAGTTACTTCATACATTCTCACCGAATCGAGTACGAATGTCCGATCGATTAAGTAATAACAACAAAGTGCACTCCAATAAAAAAAAATAGACTTTCGTAAGACGTGAAAACAATGGGCTGTCATTTTGTCACCTACGTTCGTTATGACATTGCAATTTCACCTGCGACTGACCTTCTTCGTTTTCTTCGTAGCATTCGTTTGGGACATTGTGATAAATTAATGTTTGTCTGGGGAAATCGTTTAGGGCAATACAAGTTTTATTTGCGTATGTAGTTTGCGAGGCGGGTGCGTCAAAAAGACGACTAAAAGTGTAAACGTCCCCCCCGTTGCCCCTATGACTAAAACAACGGACACGTGAACCTAAAATTATAAATTTAACGTCGCATCTCTGTGGAATACATAACAAAATATTCATGATAGTTCGCTTTTATTTCCACTTGAACTGGTCTCGTGAATAAAATTCTAGGTATTTCCCAAGGGCGTTGCGCTGTAAACTCATTCATATTTTAATAAAAAGTTTGACGAAACGTGCTACGTTTATTTTGATCAGAAATACCAGAACGTGTGCATTGAATTACAACTTTTTATAATTTGACGCCTTCCAAAAGTCCCCGCGAAAAATGTTTTGTAATTGCTAACTTGACAGATAAGGAGTCCATTGCCGTTTCTTAGGCATACAATATTCGCCTTTGATTTCTTAACTTAAGATTGACTGATACGGTAAGTATGTCAATCTCAGCGGAAAATCATAGTAACGTCGGTTATTTATGAGACTTAATAATTAAGCAAGTAAATTAATGCTAATAAAATGTTTAATTTAGATTCAATTTTTAATGACCCATAAACTGACTAATAAAGGCTGTTGTAAATTTGCAATGATAACAAATAAGCTGTACTTAAGGTAGGGCCGTAAACTTTGGAAGGCCGAACCATTTTGTTATTTATATATTAATGTAACAACCATTTACTGAGTTACTGTAGTAACGTAGTCCCTAAATTTTACATTTTAAATATGATTTGGATAGGCTCGTGTACATAAAAGGTACCTTCTACGTTATTAAGGCGGCCAATTTTATATAATAAGTGCTACTTGAGTCAATCGATAATTATGAAAAAAATCACGCTACTACAACTGTTGGGAGCAGAACAAAAAGAAAGGAACAGGGGGGGGGGGCACTTTGATATGATAAAAAATTATATTCCTAAAAACACAGATTTTTTAAAAAACAAATCGATTTATTTTATATTTCGCCGGATATCGCCACTTCATTATATAAGGTAATTTTGTTGACAGCAACCAAGTTAACCAATAAGTTTCCGCCTTATGACTATCCAATAAATAAAATGTATATTTCTTTCGTCCCTTGAGGTCTCCTTTTCTCGTAAAAAGTTATAAAAGGAATGATCCCTTTTCAGTTAGACATGTCCTTATACGTGACATAATGTCTCCTTTCTGTCGAAGGGCATTGCTGATACATAGTACCTACGTATGGCTAGTCTTTAAATGATATGTATACAATTTAAGTAGAATTTCTTTTTGCCTTTACATGCACAAATAAAGTTATTTATACATACAGCATATACCTACGTTTCTTAAATAAATGAATTACACCATATTTCGGAATAACTATTAGTTATTATTACTTACTTTAGTAATGTTGTAATTTTATTATCTTTGGAGCTATTCGTTTTATTGCATCGTCATTAAGATATATTCATAACAGCGAATAACTTCTAGAAACCAGCAGTTCTATTTTCTGACAATTCTGAAACAAAAAAGTCAAGTAATTGCGAGGTGGGATTTAAAAAACAAAATACATCCTGTATCCACAAATCAAATTGAATTACCCATTAAACAGCTGTGCGCAATTTACTTCTTTCTGTAAAATTTCTTAACAGAGTATCTCCATAAGTCTAGACTTAACTGTTTTTGCGTAATATTATAATAAACGTACAGTTGGCCAACGTTAAATTAATACGCCTTGTTTGCCAACTCTAATAATGTTTGGAATTGCTTGTGTGAATTACATTAACGCGTCGGATAATATCAGTAAATAAAGGACAGGTGCTACATGTTCGCGGAGTAATTGCAACCCTCGTTAACTGGGAGCTCAATATTTTTGCGAGTCGTACGAATCTACTATTTACGAAGAGTAAATAGTAGAGCCGAGTGCGGAATCACTCGCAAAGTACTAAAGTTGAATGTGCAACAAGCACATTTGCACAAGGGTCCCCGAAGGGGTAGGTATAGGTATATTTAAGGTGCCAACGTAACAGATGGCGAGTCCATCGCCGATACTCATGCACGACTATGAATTTCTTCTCAGACGTATGCAGGTTTCCTCTCGATGTTTTCCTTCACCGTAAAGCTCGTGGTGTTACTAATCACTGAGCTTTAGTTCAGAAAAACTCATTGGTACAGTCGGGATTCAAACTTGCGATCTTTGTGTCGCAGGCAGCTACTCGAACCACTCGGCCACCATGGCGATATGATTTTGTTCGTTTCTTATGTAGTGGTTTTTCGTGACAAATCGGTTCGATATTTTACTTGAACGAAGAAAATCGATGACATCCGTAAAGTTGTGGCGGAGAGACGGCGATGGACACGCCATCTGTCGACACATCAGTATACATTCTGTAGTATACCTATACCCTCATGGACCTGTGACGTGAAGAGCACATACACAAGCGGTAATAATAGACTAACTCTGAGCTGCCTAAATGTAACAATGTAGATTTTAGAGATTAAATATTCAAAATATTTTCCGGTCATGACAAACAGAATTTATTCCAACAACAAATTTTCTTCCAAACGGACAGGCATCAAAGCCGGATTACCGGGTAACCCCAGAAAAAGGTCAAGCCTCACCAAGGCTAAAGTTCTCAGTCGTCATTCAGGCTCAGCCTTCATGAAACTTTCATTCATTATACTAAATTGACTTTAATTTCAGCTGCTTTAAGCCAGATAACAAAGCTTATTCCCGTAGACTATTTTTATCCTTCTCGTCTGTGTAAAAGGTAATTGTATCATCCCAACCTGCAGTTTCTTCTCACGCACTGCTAGCAACAATTGTTATTTCAGAATATGTGTTCAATTTTAATTACGCGTAAGTTCTTTTCTTTCTTTCATATAAAGGAACGCATGCGGCCCGGCCGATTGTATGTGGCGATCTCAACCTTTAAGCGCTTTTATTAATCGCTATCACCGTTTCATACTGTATTATGTTACCGATTTATTATGTTAGCAGCTTAGGGCATGAACGGTTACACCCTCACCAGAACTAATTTTCCTTGTGGAGCTCGGAAAACTTCAAGAACATTACTTAAAAGTAAATTGCAGCCAGATGGTTCCTACTGCTCCGAGTCATAATGTGTTCTTGCGACGGCGGTTTTCACGACTTCAGGAATAACGACTGAACAGACAGAAGAGGTTCGTCCTTTATGTTGCTAGCACAGTAGGTTAACTGTCTGCTCAATATTACATAAGCATCTCCGTAAGTAATACTCTTGTGTTAAAGAACCCGTGGTAGCCATGACGCTGAGCGTATTTTTGTTGGCAACTTTGTAGCACAACAATAAATGTATGACGTTGCAATATGCATTTCTAGATACTAACAATATGTCTATATCAAAATTACTGATAATTACAAGAAAGGTGTATTCTTAGAGGAACAATATATACAACCTAAATTGTGGAAATAAATTACGCAAGCGAGGTCCCATGAGGCCCCGGAGATGTCTGGCTCCGACGTCAGTTAACGTCGGTGAGCTGAAATTAATTCCTCAGAGCACATAATGAATAGGATTTATAGAGAACGAACTAATAAAGTGGAATAGTGCTGCCTTCATTTGACCTGAAATAAACAAGCTCGTTTGTCTAAAGGTCGTCAGTCAAAAGAAAGCCTAATATTTCCGCCTCTACTACTTTTTACGGTCGGTGCTAAACTGGTGATGGCTGTAAGGACGGAATGGACTAATTCAACAATTGATCGCGAATCGCGCGTTTGTGATGACTATCCAGTTTCTTCATCATCCTTCACCCGTCCACGTAGAGAGAGGCCGAAGTAAACAAAACCCACATTTCAAAGAATGTATCTAGGACAATGGAACTATTTGTTGTTTCGTTGCATGTAGGTAATGTGGACAGATTGAGAGAGAATCCGTGTCGAGGACTCACCAAGTAAACCGTTTACTTCCCACAATTTTATAATAACTTGAAGTACTCGTAGTGTCTTGGAAGTCGCAGATTGATTTATTAATGTTGTTACAAACAATAATGAAAGTCACGTCCAACGACCGCCTTTAACGGATCTTGCGTAATATTTCATTTCGTACAATTTATTTTAATTTCAATCGCGGATTTTGATAAATGAATTTTTAAATTAATTATCACGCTCGTATATTATTAAGAAATACTGACACTTTTTCGTCATGTTACGAAATCATATATTTTGTAATGAAATACTGAAATTAGATTTAATTAATATTTAGATAAAAAATAACATAATAAAAATGTTTATATCACTAGCCGAACGCGGGGGAATCGCGGTTCTACACGCGATTACATGTTCCGTGATTTGAGTTACATATTCTGTGACTATGAGTACCTTACTACCCACCGCCTTAAGAATTGCGTGAGAAAAAAGAAGGAATACAAACTTTGAATTGGTTTAAAAAGAAAGTTAACTTATTTTAGTTCCCGAAAAAAGATTAAGCGTGAAAAGACATATTCAAATATTCTAATCAAGGATAATTATTTTAATGAAATTCAATAGTCGTATGTAACGTCATGCTCGGCAGAGACGGACACGCCATCTTTCACGTTGACATTAAAGTATATCTTTTGCAAAGTCAGTTAAATTCATCAATTAGTTTTGATTGTTTATGGAGTAACCATCTATGTATGTCTTCTAAGTGCAGGCAATAACGGCTTTGAATGTGAATAGTTGCGACAGACTTGAGCGGAGTGCAAATACCAAGTGCGAGCGTTGTTGCGGCAGATACCACGTACTTTGCTGACGGCTGTCTGCCACGGAAACCACTATTCTCATAGCCGGCTCAATGTAGGTCATATTATGCAGCTTAACTATCTACGCCACACAATTGTAGCCAACCACAAATTTAACTGAACTCGACCGACAATTTCACCGCAAAATTGCAAAGATGTCATTCGCACACGTTAAATAAATTGCTATAGGCCGACCGCCACGTATGTATAAACATGCGTGCGTGCGGCTTCTGTTACAGCGGATTACGTAAGGGAGAGAATATTAATTTATTCCTGGGTGTGCCAATAAGTAACCTGTTAAGCCTGAAAGATAATTGCTCAGCTCTGGTATGTGACGCTAAACTAAACAGACAATCATATATGTCAACGCTTCAAATTAACGATATCGCGTAAAGTTATTTGCGTAGTGCCCAGCAACGCAAAGATTACAATATCGAATCCTATATGTACCAATTCGTTTTTCTCAACTTCAGTGAAGTTAAACATCGAGCGGAAGCCTGCCTACGTTTGAAAAATACTTATTGTTGAGAAACCGCGTTGAACTTGTCATCTGTCACGTTGGCACCTAAATATATCTCTGGCGTGTACTGGGTGCTACAAATCTGCTTCCAAATTAAAGTAATCAAGAATTGACGAAATACATAAATATCAAAGTAATCACCGGCCGAAGAGCGGCATTAGCGAGCAACGCGCAGTGAGTTACATAAGTGTTATAACGAGAACTGGTGCCGTGAAGTGGAGTGGGCTGTTTTAATAATTTTATTTCTACGAAACGTACGATGACCTAAATATTCTGCAAGCTCGTTGGCGGCTCTCTCCCCGATGATCCTGTATTCAGGCCCATGTTTGTGTTTATAAGCTCCTTCAATGCCGTTTAATTGGCTTTCGGCTTCGAGTCCCTTTTGTTTTGTTAATGAACGAACTGTGATTGTTCGGCCGGCCATTGTTTTTCTCTCTGGTATCGTTATTCTATTTTCCATATAAAAAAGTAGACAATTAATTTTGTATTTCGTCAAGGCTGCGCGACTTTGACGCTTTGGTTGCAGGGCATGCACTACATTTATCTCTGAAACATTGTTTGAAGCGGCTTAATTTAGAGTAGTAAGATTGATTAATTTAAAGTCCATATTTATATTTTATTTTGTATCCTCACGCCTTGATGTGTAGCACAGCCCCGTATTTTCGCCTGAAGTATATTTAGATGCCAACGAACCAAATGGCGAGTCTGTCTCCGTTTCTCAAGCGCTATACATAAATCTTTGAATTTCTTTTCAAATATATGCAGATTTTTTTTCGATGTTTTCCTTGTGATAAAGCTCGTAGTGTGACAAAATCAAAATCAAAATCAAAATCTTTTTATTTCACATAGGCCCAGATGGGCACTTATAAAACGTCGAAAAAGAAGCACGGTTCGGGTTGGTCGCTTCCATGGACCAATTATTGTACTTAAGTTCTGAGAAAGATATTGGTACAGTTAGGATACGAACTTACTACGGTATGAGACTTGCATATTTGTACCCAATCTGAAATAAATTGGAGAAAATTGCCAACCTTTTCTGTTCTCGTATCATGTTTAAATAATAATATATACTCACTAGATGAAATAATGTATTCTTATCCAAAAGTCCGGTGTTTGGTTTCGTCCTCGGAAAGATTACGTTTTCATGAAACAAAAAGTCGAGAATACATTTCCCAAGGGCCAAACATATTGCACTCGACCATTTTGACAAAATGTCAACACGAATATTAATTCCCTTCAGGCAAGAAAATTACAAAAGCGGACGTATTACCCTGACAAAAGATTTGTTTGTTGGATTAAATTTTGTCACAAGAATAGGGTACCGGTAGGTATATTATAAGAGCGAAGAATGCTTACGTAGCAAAGAGGTAGTGGCAGAGGAGAGAGATTTTGTAATCCTCCTTTCTTTGCACTGTTCATTACAATCTTCGAGAGCTAGGAGAAGCAGTGAGTTGAAATTGTAACGGAACAAATAATTTGGGGTTCCTTGGAATCGTTTTAAGCGTGCATGTCAAAGGTCATTAGGACATCGCAATGTTTTCATGCAAATCGTATAATTTGACGTTCTCAAAATTAAATTAATTATTATTTATGTCACAAAAATATTTTTATTAGGTACCATCCATGCTCCTCCCCTTTTATTTATACTGTCGACATTTCCAAACAACTCATTGTATTAAGTATTAACTATGTACATATGTGCACTTGTCATATGTAGAGAAAAAAAATATTATGAATGTTTCCAATTCCACATACAATGATTATGTGCATTTCAAGCCGATAATTTTAATTTAAAACTTACTTGGAATGTGACTGAATTAGTTACTATTTCAGGTGTATTATGATAATAAATATCTTTGTAACCTTTTTACACATATGTTCTCTAACATTACATCTATTGTACAGTAGTAGGTAGGTATATATATATACAGCCTTTCTACTTTTGTTGACGGGTTCATTATTGTTTCAGGAACCACAGTGTCGAGAATAAGTGAACACGTACATATTTGAAAAACCCAGTTGCCGGAATAATGTCGATTTGAATCTGAAAACATGTTTTCGATAATGTCTAAGAGAACGATGTTATTTACGGTACTGTGTGTGTTAGTGAGTGCAGTGGGTGCCAGTTTGAACTCTAACTCCTCGGAGGTCCTGTCATCCGGCAGCATGTCACGCATGGCGTGGCTGAAAAGTCTCTTCGACCACCACGCCTGGACAGAGAACTTAAACAAGGAAGGGGTCTCCCTTCCACCGCAATGTCAGGATCACATGCGGACCTACCTTTCGGCATTACACAACGGAAAGTTATGGGCATCTAAAAGTGAGTATCTTAAATCTGTTTAGACTTCATTGGTACTCGCAATTTCAATTCAAAACAAAACGTTTTCATTTATGAAATATCCTCCTACTTTTATTATGAAATAAGAAATGGTAATGAGTGTGCGATGTTCACCTAACACCACGAAATAAAAACTACTCAACCGAACATTTTAAAATTTTGCATGCACGTTGCCTTAGCTTTAGAGTTATACAAACGACATAGGTTATCCTATATATTATTATGTTATATTATGAGGTTATCCTTAAGAAGTTTCTATGGGGTCTGACCCTGTCATTACTTCTTAAACAGATTTAACTGAGGGTACTATGAGGCGTAGTATAGCATATAAAAGGTTATTGTGAGGCGAGAGATAAGAGCTACTTATGTATTACAATGAGCCTTCCATTACGTTGAATAGACAGAGGTGCGTGGTATTCTCATCGAATTTTATTATCATCGCGTTACGTAAGGTATGAGAGTGGTAAAGAAAGCCACCGCAGCCGGCAGGTCGCCGCCGAGTCAGCCGCAAGTGGGTCGCGCCGCAAGGCGGTTTTTGTCCGCAGATTAGGCCTCTGCCGTACACGTGATTTCATTTACGCACGTGACGAAGTCGGTAACTAGTATTTAATGACATAATTTTATAGAAAATAGACATATTTGTACGTTTATGCCAACACGACATTACTATTACTACGTTATTAAATCATTTTAAGCTAATTTCATAGCATTTACTTATTTCCTGCCTTTCTGCGTTTGGCTCATAGAATAATAAATACTCTTTGCTAATGGATGTAGTTAAATTTTCTCTCGCAGCAAATATTTCTGTGATGAGAATATTTTTGGTATTTTGAGTGTTTAGGTTTAATATGCTTTAAATCATGTACCTAGAGCATAGATCTTGCTTAAGCACTAAGATTGGGTTGGTGTGAGTTGTAAGAGTTTATTTTGTTGTGATAGTATTTTGATTGTCTAATTTGATTTTTACCATCTAAACTCTGCCCAAGAAAGCATGATCAATTCGTTGCCTTTACTTTTATCATCACCATCAGTTAGGTATCACAGTAACAGAGTTCTCGTACCCTCCTATTCTATGTTACGTGCTTTACTTACTCGTAACCCCGCACTGCAAGCCCGAATCGTTCACAGTCAACAGTTTATCGACACCCTCGTTTATCTTACATACATAAATATCCTCTCTACGTGGTTGAACTACGAACGGCTGCGGTCCTCATCTCGTTCAGTTTTCCTAACATCTTATTTTCGTTTAACATAAAACGCTGCATCCATCTACAATGTCGTCTCACTTTATGGACCCAAAAGATCGTATCCAATAATTAATGACTTATTCTTTGAAGGGATTCTTATAAAAGTCGATAAAAAATAATTGGTTTGAGATTAATTCCAAAAACTCGATTGAGATTTTATAATCGCAGGTAGGATCTTGTCGTTTTGAAATCACCTTGAAGTGACTAAACGCATTCCAAACATAACCGCGACGGCTTTCTAAATTCGCAATTTCTATGCGCAATTTATTCGGGCTTCCTTTGTTTACTCACCAATAACAAGTGCAAAAGAAGCATATATGTAGAATTGTGTAGTCCCATTCAATCATAAAGTGGACGTTTGACAGTTAGTTATAACTTTAGTAGGTTATTTGTATCTCTGCTTCCGGATATTGCAGTAATACATATTTTGATAAAATCATTGAATTTAAAGAATAAACGTGGAATAAGTACTTAGAACAATGAGTTTATTGATTAAAACGTAACACCAAAAAATATATGCAATTAAAAATATTTACAAAAAAAACTTTGAGGTGTCAAGGGACACCCGGATGGAACGAAGTTCAAGAAGCACACGTCACTCACACGGGAGTTATAAATATACAGCAAAAAAAAAGAACTAAAAAAAAAAACAGCGGGTGTATGGATGTAGGTATGGATGTATGGATGGATGTATGGATGGATGTATGGACGTATGTATGGATGTATGGATGGATGTATGGGTGTATGGATGGAGTCACTCACACGGGGGTTATAAATATACAGCAAAAAAAAAGTGTCGTGACAAAAAGTCTCGTGACAACTTTTCGTAAGATTTTTTTCCGTCTAGCCCCCTTTCACAACGCGCGATAAGGAACTTCGTTCCAAAAATTGAGGATATATATACCCTAAATGTTTTGCAATATTTATCCTAACGCTTTTCACAAAGCTCCCCGAAGGTGTAGGCTTCCACTTTCCGCCAGAGATATATTTTAGGTGCCAACAGCACGACTATAAAATATTTGTATATTAAAATATTGCTTAAAATCTCCGAACGATAGCGTATGCAATCAGTTGAGTATAAATCACTCGTATCTCACTCAATCAGTGTCGGATCAAGCGGGGCCCTAGCATTGCTGTAATTTCTTAAGGAGGTGAAAAACCCCGAACTACAAATTCTATATTCATCAATAAATTTTGGTCTGTTGTTGCGAAAGGTGGTGTAACTTTATTTATTTTAATAAAAATATATATTTAAGATCCTTTAATCCAATCTTAATTGGAGAAAAGGGTTGGTCCGGGAGAGCGGGGGCCCTGTATGTGGGTTCCTAGCTTCTGCTACATTTGCTACGTGGTTAAACCGGCATTCATTATATTTAATATAGAAAACGATTTTACAAATAATCGTTTTCTAATATAATAATAAATAATATTATTATTTATAAAATATTAATTTAATAATTATTTGTAAACTTTTTGTGCGCGTGGCGTCGTAACCTAAAAATATTCGGCTCGAATTGAAATTCGCGAAACTTTCTATATTTACATGTACTTTGAAAATATAGCATTTGTCTGTCGGTTAGTTGTAATTATCTGCTCTGAGAGGTAATTACGCTGTATGTAGTTAAGGGTGAAGAACGCGCCGCTTTGACTGAGAAATATTTCCGAGTATTACACAAATTAAACTGAAATGTATAAATGGCGTCGGCAGGCTTGTGCCCTCTATATTCGTCCATTAAAATCCTCCGCGATACTGAGGGGTTGTCCCATGAGAAGCAAAGTTTGCCGCTGAAATACACACCGTCATCCATCTCAAGTTTATTGTGTACTCAATGCATTACGCGTGCTTAATATCTAAGAATACGTCATCAGCCACGGAACATGTTTGAAGAGATGATTGTGGATGAACTGAAAGAAAGAGAAATAGAGACAGCTGGCGCTTTACACTTTTTCCTAAGCCGATGTAATAACGTGATGATATGTATAATAATGTATAATATCTAACCAAAGTTATATTTCATTGACCAATTACGAAAGTTTGTGAAGATGCCTGTTACTCTCAAGCACACCAGAACGGCTGAACACAATTGGATAAAATTAAACTGAGATAGATTAGTAGCTGTGTTAATAGAAATATTTTATTATTTATATTATTCGATAGATAATCATGGACTCGCCATCTGTCACGTTAGCACCTAATATACCTCTGGCGGAAAGTGGGTGTGTGGGTATTACCTATACACCTCTGCCTACCCCTTCGGGGACCCTTTTGGGAAGGCGTGAGGATATTATTATTATTATTATATAATTAGATATTTTATTTCGGAAAAAAATCTGCCAAAAAACCGTGTGGCCGGGTGGTTCGAGTAGAGGACTCGCAATCTGCCACGCTGGCACCTTAAATATAACTTTGGCGGAAAGTGGATGTGTGGGTACTACGGTACGGACGAAGGTGGGTACACCTCTGCCTACGCCTTCGGGGACCCTTGTGGGAAGGCGTGAGGATATATATTCCGGAACACAATCTACCAATAAAATAAAAAATATTGTAAGACCGCGGGCCACAGGTAGTCATGCGATTTAGCACACAAATAAAACCTTTAAGAATAGCCGCTTTATGAGATACGAATACGATTATATTTGGAATAAACTTGGCCTCTTTCCTGAGCATTCCATGTTGTAAATCACGGAGTCAGCTCTCGCATTACTGTCCGGTATATTCAACGTACCTGGCATTCCTGGCAATACCTATAACTCGCTTACATAGAATAGTTTTGGGAATGTAGGTCGGCTGACTGGCATACCTTCATGTATAAACTTTTGGACGAGTTATATTATTCAAATCACACGTATTGTAATGAATATCTTTTTCTTAACGTATTTTAATAATAATATATAATAATATATCCTCACGCCTTCCCACAAGGGTCCCCGAAGGGGTAGGCAGAGGTATATTAGGTGCCAAAGGTGTGTTAACGTATTTTAGTCCACTGATATTAAAGGGGTTATTCTTTAATTAATAATTATTTTATTGTGAAACAACGGGTTAAGGTTTTTTTGATGGGGAAATTAAAATATTTTTCAACTTCTAAGAATGATAGTTAGATGGCTATGAATTACTCATGCAGTCCTAGTACCTCTTTTCATTGGAAATGTGTAATATAGATAGATGGCAAGTCCGTCACGGGGTCTCTATCATACGTCTTTGAAATTTCTCTATAAACGAATGCAGGTGTTTTCTTCACCGTAAAATTCTTGCTGTGATAATTCACTGTGCTATCATTGAGAAAAACTCATTGGCGAGGCCTCCCCGGCCACGACGGCAATGACAAATCAATAGAGAACCGCTTAACCAACTCAAGTTCATAATCATAACGTACGCTGCATTCTCCTTACCTAGCTGTTGAACATTTCCGGCTTAGTATAATCACTGAAAATGGTCGGTCATTGTTCATGGAGAAGTTAATTGAACTTATACACGCCATTTTGATTATGAAGCGTCATTTACATATATTTATTTACAAAAAAGTGTGACAAAGAAAAAGCATTTCGCAAGGGTAACAAGTCATAAGAATTCCGAAGGGGTATAGTCGAGTCGTAAAACCATCCATTAGTATCGAGATTAGTTAGTGAGTTAGTTGCCGAAATACAGACAGAACTACTAATAGTTCTGTCTTTTTTTTATACCACCAAGGTCACAATCCACAATACGACACGATGGCCAACATACTGATGGTATGCGATGATCGTAGTCTAGGCACAAGCAATACAAGAGATATAGTTCGTGCGTTGGCATCCTAATGATGGACGGAGTTTAAAGAGCGAACTAATCCAAGCGCCTCTCGGGGAAAACTTTGAATTTCTTTTCAGAGTTGCCGTTGCCTTGATTTTTCACCCTCGCCTTACAGCTCATGAATGTCTGTCCTTTAAATTCAGGCAGAATAATTAGTATACACCGAGGTTTGAATTAACGACATGAAATGAAACAAATAAATAAAATTATGTAAATATATGAACCAGTTTGTAAATTTTTATTATAAACACAAAAGAGTATTTCATCGGACAATTTAACATTAAAGAATGAATATCCATAGATAGATGAGATAGACTTTTCGCTAGGTTCCAATAAAGAACGCAATTCTTTTTAGTTTTTCTCAGTTCGTCTCGGTCCCGTAAGGACCAAATTCCTCTGAAGGTGTATGTTTGAGTAATGCCAGTGTTTGTGTTGGATGGCGACAAAGCCGGAGGTGCGGGCCGTAGCTCAGTAATTTATTTAACGTCGACCTTTGTCGCCACCCCTTGGAGCACAGTTTACGGGCTGTCCACCTCTATGTACTCCGCAATTATTTACCGGCAACGTTTTTAAAAAAAACTCTGTCCAGGTAAAAATAAAAACTGCAAATTTTCCCCAGTGCCGACACGTTCCGAAGCAAAATATATTTTCATACTGATTTCTTATTCCAAATTATAATTTGGTAGCCGCGGTAACAACCTGCGCTATAGCGCAGGTTGTTACCGCGGCTTTTCCAAAGCGAGCAGCGACTGGAAGGGAAAATCACCTCTCTCGGTAAAACTCAGCAGTATTATTTCATTAAGCAAGCCGTGGTGGCCGAGTGGTATCGAGCAGTTGCCTGCGACGCAAAGGTCGCAAGTTTGAATCCCGACTGTGCCAATGAGTTTTTCTGAACTTAAGTACAGTGATTAGTCACACCACGAGCTTTACGGTGAAGGAAAACATCGAGAGGAAACCTACATACGTCTGAGAAGAAATTCAAAGGCTTGTTTGCGTGCGTGCTTGAGTAACGGCGCCATCTGTCACGTTGGCACCTTATGTACCTCTGGCGGAAAGTGGGTGTGGGGGTATTACCTATACACCACTGCCTACCCCTTCGGGGACCCTTGTGGAAAGGCGTGAGGATATATTATTATATTAAAAAAAAAGACAATTTGAATAAAATGTTTATAATAGTATTTGTAGTTTCCACCACATCCACATTACACAGTATCATTATTATTGGTAGGTCCGACCTCAAATTACATTAAAAGGGTTGGCACCTTATATTGTATAAACAGCTATAAATTAAAACTGAAACTTCCACTTGCCAGTTTGCGGTCATTTAGAATTGGACCGTTCCCAATTATCTCTCACACAAATTGATTGTCAAGTTTTAGACTTCGTCGGTTTCGAGTACTCTTAACGTTCCCGTCCTTGAGAGTCCGATCTATTTGATCCAGGTAGTTGGAACGTGGCCTTCCTCTGCCTCTTCTTGCACACACTTATAATAATAATAATAATAATATCCTCACGCCTTCCCACAAGGGTCCCCGAAGGGGTAGGCAGAGGTGTATAGGTAATACCCACACACCCACTTTCCGCCAGAGGTATATTAGGTGCCAACGTGACAGATGGCGAGTCCATCGCCGTTACTCAAGCACTACTATACATACGCCTTTGAATTTCTTCTCAGACGTATGCAGGTTTCCTCTCGATGTTTTCCTTCACCGTAAAGCTCGTGGTGTGACTAATCACTGTACTTAAGTTCAGAAAAACTCATTGGTACAGTCGGGATTCGAACTTGCGACCTTTGCGTCGCAGGCAACTGCTCGAACCACTCGGCCACCACGGCTCTTCACTCATCCTTTCTATGTGTCTACCTATCGTTAATAAAACTAAGTATTCTGAAATTAGCGTGTTCAAGCAAACAAACTGGATCATTATAATATTAGTACAGATTATTACTACAGAGTACAGACCCAATAATTCGCTCATAGACTATTTTAGGCCAAGTCAAGAAACATGCTGTTATCTCAATATTCCGAATTCAAAGATACTCCCAACGGCTCCAGTCCTATTATTATCTTCCAGAAACAGGATATCTGTCCATTGTTAGAATAAGGAGTTCGTTCCATTTCCAAAACACGCCTGTCGGTGACAGGACCAACAATAACTTATCATAATTACTTACTACATATATATAAAACTGCAAGCGGAAAAAACATCTGTTTCAACATTTAAGTGGGCTTTATTGTCAACCAGACGGCTAGTTCCTAGTACTAGCCCCAATTTTGTAGTTTTTTCCGGAATAAAACATCTCTATATATCTATATACATACTGCCAACATAATATTATAATCCTCCCCCCTCCCCAAAGAGCTCATTACTGGAGACCTTATTCACCGCGGAGGAACACAACACAATAAATTGTGTTATTTGGCTACGGACTTCTATAAGGTGGAGGTCCTGCCCCAGTCAGGCAGCTCTAAATTCGAACGGTAAGCCCTGTTATGCCCTACCTCTCTTGCCCTTCTTATCTAATTCCGTTTAACCGTAATTGAGTAACAAAAAATCTTACAAACTTTCGCATTTACTAATATAAGTAGGAAAGATTCTACTCAACGAAGTTGAATCTTAAATAATACAGACGAACTAAGAGCCTCCTCCTTTTTTGAAGTCGGTTAAAAATAAGTATTAGCCTCTTCGTAGCCAACAACAACGTTGCTTTATTCATTCAAGCGATAGCGAGCCAAAATAATTGACTACGTTCATTGGTTTTATTTCATGGTTCGCGCGTTCGTTGTACACCCGACGCTTTCATAAAAGTAGCCACGTAATGGCGATTAAACCGGATTTCGTTATCATAAATTAACTCAATTTCATAGGATGGTTACGTTTTACCTATTCATAACTATCTTTCAAAATTGTTCAAGGTTACGCAAAACGAGTTTCTAAAACACTTTCCAAAGAAACTAGCATATAATGCTGGTCAAAACTGGCTTACATAACGAAGAGAACTAGTTCATTTTGCTCATGAATTAAATTACAATTGGCGACCTAGTCTTCACTTCTATACTAATTATAAAGAGGAAAGATTTGATTGTTTGTAATGGATGAACTCAAAGTTTTTCCCATTATTATTATTATATTATTGTAATCATATGTATATATATACTAGCTGTCCGGTCAGCTTCGCTTGGGTGAAATTTTTATTATTATGATTATTTATTTTATTATGTCCTGAATTGTCTATCTAAACCACTCTCGAATCCACCAGAACACACACATAAAAATCATCAAAACCGTCCAGCCGCTTAAGAGGAGCTCAATGACTAACATACTGACAAAATAAATATATATAACAGATATATATATCTGAGGTGGACATGAATGAAATGAACATCCTTTTTCGCCCTAGATATATCAAGGTGCCAACGCGACAGATAGCGTACCGCCGCCATTTCTCAACCACGATTATACCTTTGAATTTCAACCAAATTCTTTATCATTTATATATATATATATAGAGGGCCGTCCCGGCTTCACACGGATGGACATAAGATTTTTTTATAAAAGAAAATATAGCCTATGTCACTCAATGGTGAAATAATTCTTCAAATCAGTCCAGTAGTTTCGGAGCCTATTCAATACAAACAAAAAAATAAACAATCAAATCTTTCCTCTTTATAATATTATTATTAGTATAGATAATCAAACTTAACGTGAGTGAAGCTGCACGCACCTATTTGTAAATATTTTTTAAAGATGATCGCGTTTGCCGGAAGCTGTTCGGGATCCGTGCCGCTGCATCTTCCAGACGCCTCGCCCCTGAATAATGCATTCCCCTGCTTATTGTATCACGTTCTTCTCAGTAGTTGCTTTTAGTTTAGTATTAATATCTTCGTGCTTCGTTGACGCGAGAATAGCACTAATTTATTTTCCTGTCGGGGAATTCCTAATGCACTTTCTTAGCGATGGTCTTCAGACGTTATCTATATTTACAAATTCATTATTAATTACGTTTTGCCATAAAAATATGATTAAAATGAACTCATTAGTAGTGAAGTATTCATAAACAAATAACTACTTCCTCTTTGGATACAACATAAAGTTAGCAGATGATCACAGTCGATTCATTTGAAGTTTTAGATACACAAGACAAAATCAATTGGTTTCATATAAGCCATAACTTTAAGCAACAGTAAAGCATTGTGTAAGATCAAATCCTACTTGAACTCGGTTCCCATACGTGAATAATATATAGAATTATCTAATTTTGCTGCACAAAGTATGTTAAGCGATTGTTATGCAACAAGGCTCATTCATATCATTGGTCCATAGCAGGCAGATAATATGAAAATTATCTCACAAATACGCTATATGTAGCGGAAAATAACAGTTTTCATACGTAATTTATCTGCAGTGTTGCTGCTTTCAAACGTGTATTGTTACATAATATGTAATTAAATACCAACTGTATCTAGTCACTTGGTCAGAGATGAATCTAACTAGGCTCGGCAGCGGCTGTACCAAGTCGCGGTACGCCATCAATATTCTAGAATGCGAAAGAGATAGATTAATACACGTTATATTCACATGTCCCTTACACATTATTAAGTTGGGTTTGCAATAGCGCATGGTACACCTAGTCTCTGATATGCGTTGAGCAAGGTGTATATGTTATAAGGTTATGACGTAACTCGCTGGTGGGACCGTGGTCCTTTCGACCACGCCACCGGCGCGCCGGTCTAAGCAGTCTTGCGCAAAATGCGACTCATAATGTGTAAATCGCAAGTTTCATAAGTAATCCGTGAAAGTAAGCGATTCATTTCACATCACGTTGCGGCCTATTGACGCTTTCTTGTTAAACAAGCTTTGACATAATCTACGCAAATCCAAATCCATTACTCTCGTACATATTATAAGGTGAGATGTCTTAGTCGAATATTTACCTAATCAATATATGAGTTGAGAAGCTACGCTAAACGCTTAGCAATAACACTGCTGATACATGCAGTTAAGCAAATTTATGGTATTCTACCATTTACCATATGCCGTCTTATACTATGTAGGTATATATGCTATATATATATAGTAGGTATACATTATATTAGCATTGAAAAACACACCCGGCGATAAAATTAAACGCCTGATGTATATATATACATTACAGTATTGTCAGTTAATTCGTTAAACACAATCAAAACTACATTATATACAAGGTTTCGAGAACAAATGTTTTTTTTGTTTGTAATAAGGTATTGAAATTGAATTGCAATAACACTTTTTGTTTAGCCCCAGTATTCAGTGAATTGTTAAATAATTAATCATAGATATGCTATGCTAAACTGTATCTAACACTAAACTTTGATCCAAAACGATCCCGACGAGCTCACAAGCGGCTTGGAACCACTAAGACGGAAGAGACCTACATATAACGGAGAGTGCTTTGACGAATTAGTCTTTAGGAACCTCACCTCATTCGCCATAAGCAGGGAATTCGTCTGCATTAATTAAAACCAAGCAAGCATTGCACGGTGCAGTTTCTGCATTGTTGGTTTCATACCAAGAACACTCGGTTTGAACTCCCAGCTGAGGTTTTCTCAGAGTATGTATTATAGGGTTTTGCCAGTAGGTTATTTGCATGCTCAGCAACGCGCTTATTTCGCTCCTGGTGTTGCAAGCGTCCATATGCTATTGTGAAAGCTTTCTATAAGGCGGGCGAAATGTCCCTTTGTTTAAAAAATAAGAACTTACAAACATCTGCAAGATCAGGAATAACTCAGCTACTGAAAATCAATCTCAAATTTGTAACCTAAGCTCCAATTCAATCCGCGGTTTGATTGTCAATTCGTACTCTGTTGCGCGTAGGTACGTCTTCAATTACAAGGCTCGTCGCACCGCCGGTGCCATCTCGATAACAAGACGGATTTACTTGTATAATGAGATTGCTGTATCGATTTTATTAACGATGCGCCACCGTTGAGTCGAGTGATGCCAAATAGATATACACACAAGAGTCACGAACGGGGAGGCGGAACAAGACTATTTTCGGAGCTATATAATGGTAGCCTGACACGTGGCGAGTCTACTGGCTGGAGGCCTAGGTCTCGCCATTGACCGGTTAAGTAGCAAAAGTTCCCGTAACACACGCTACGAGAGACAATACAAAAAAAAAAAAGTGGCGAGTCTGTCACCGTTTCTCACAACTCCGCATGCTTCATAAGCAACGAAAGAGCCTCATTCCTCTTTCGTTTCGTCCACAGTAATCAGTCAATCAGTGAATACATGCTCGCCGGTTTCCAGTAGGTACTATCGACGTTCCAAAACCAAATACGTCCAATCTGTTCAAGCTAAATCGAAAATCTTATTGAATGTCACATACGAAATATCTAATTACAGTCACCACCGTTTCCAAGGAAAAAAGTCAGGGAGAAGAAACGGCGAAAAAAACAAACAAAATTGTAAACTGTTGCAAAAATATTTAATAAATGTATGTAGAGACCGATGATTGTGGACGAAGCGAAAGAGGTATGTAAGTCTAGAGAGAACTGGCGCTCTATACTCTCTACCTACCCCGTTAGGGACTCGCCGTAATGATATGATGAAATAAATATATAAATAAATGGGGAACCTCCCCAGTTTTCCCTTCTTTAACACTGGTTCTCTTATTATGTTCATGTGTACGTAACGTTACGTATTTACAAAGGAAACAATTCATTGCCATCCATAGATATTATTTATATTTTCTGATATTGTAGAGGCTTATCGAATTAGTTTGCAAGATGGTTCGTCAAAAGTCATCGTAGATATGCAATTCCCGATTGTATGAAGCAAGGTTTAAGTATGGTAGTGAGCATGCGTTATCCTCACCGCAATAGGGATTGGCAACCGTATTTCTGATTGACGTTGCATCAGCAACAACGCACTCAAGTGGTGAAATCATATTGGTTAAGCACAGCATATTATGCTTGTCAGTATAAGGATATTTCAAAACGAGCAAGCATTAATTGAATCGACTAAATAATAATTTGGTTAATTTACAATGTGAAATGCAGAACAGGAAAATCGCTGTATTAAATAAAATCGTAACATAGTCCCCGGCTTCGTATGAGTGTTTTTTATGCCATTAGGTGGGAACCACGCATGCGATCCGCCTTGTGGTAAGCGGCTACCGCCGCCTATAGCCGCTTGCAACACCAGGGGTATCGCTCGCTATCGATACTGCAGGAATCTTTTCACACGCTTCTTGAAGTATTCCAATCTGTACAATGAAGATTGCTAAAACTTTATCGAATTCTGTTCTGTAGATTTAGCATGAAAGATTTAAAACTAGCTGCCCAGCCCAGCTTCGCTTGGTTTAAAACATTAAAGTTCCTTAAAAACGATAGCAGAACCACTTACCGGATTCAATTGTGAACACATTAAAAATATTTTTAATCCAAATCGGTTGAGCCGATTAGGAGGAGTTCAGTCTCGAATTATATACATGAATTCAGTCTAGAATTATATATATGAACATATAACTGTATTTAACATCCTAAAACAGCTGAACATCCTGTATGTTTGAACAAATCGTGCAGAAATTGATCGCGAAGTAGGGCAATGACCGGCCGTGACAGCAGCGTCTGCAGTCTCGCGGCCTACGGTCCATGGTCGCGGCAGAGCAACTCTTCCAGAACACATGCACTCACACACTTATGCAACAGTTACCAAGTACAGCCTTCACTAGTTGCCACTCTCCTTGCACTGCGCCGTAATGAGAGCACGAAGGGCGATGACTTCATGCCTTTAAAACAAGTATTTTCCTTGATGTTGTAAGGATTACTCGTACCATTACAACACAAAGTAAACATATTTTCAAATGGAACTTTGCTACGCATAAATAATCACGGAAAATTGTGAAGAACTGTTGTCAAAGATGGATTGCCAGCAATATTAAAACGGTGCCCGTCCTATTCGCGGAATATAACTGAAGGGAAAAGATTTTACCGGAACGCCGCTCGAGGCTGAAAGCTGAAGTTCTGAGCTAACATACAACATTAGATGGAAGTAAATTTTAAAGTTATTTTGAAGGCTAGCATACACTTTAAACACATATTTTACTAAAACTTTGCTGAAACAGGGATCTCTTTCATGAATATTCTGTGAAATGAGATGTAGGTACTTAATAATATTTTTATTAAGCGTAGCCAACCTTTAATTTGCTTTTACTTCGAAACTTAGATTTTTATGTCATTCAACTACTTTTCTTTGCGATAACAAAGGATAGAACATCACCAGCTTTTCTTCGAACATATAGTATAGTATAGTATAGGTCATAACGTGATATGTTGGTAGAAGAGCAATAGTCGTTCTTCAACCGCAACTCAACATGTCTCTGAATTTGGTCAGAGTCGTATGTAGGTTTCTTCTTAGCAATCTATTAAGTCCTTAGTTAATCACGGTCGAAGCTAACATCTTTCGTCTTAACATTGCTACTTAGCCGCTCGTCCTTTATGTTGTATATAAAAATACACACATACGTATTATTACATCCTTCACCGTGTAGGCAGAGAGAGTAGAGCGCCAGGTTTCTAGTAACAGACACTACATCCACATTCATGAATCTATTCATACACGCTCGTGGGTATCGAGCTACTCATGACGTCCCCATCCTTGACCTTGACTCCCATTCCGCGAGAGTTGGCCGCACTCAACGCTCTCCTGAATCAGAAACCTGATTGCGGATGCGTGGCTCAAAATAATATTGGAGTGCAAGAATGTCTGCGAGTGGGATGCGTGGCTATAATTTAATTAATTACGATTAATATAATTAATTATATACCTACATATCATCACGCCGAGTCCCTGCAGGGTAGGCAGAGAGAATAGAGCGCCAGTTCTCTTTAGACTTGCATACCTCTTTCGCTTCGTCCACATTCATCAGTCTCTTCATACATGCCCGCCGGTTTCGAGTACTCCTGATGTTCCCGTCCTTGAGCGTCCGATCGATTTGTTCTAGGTAGTTGGAAAGTGGTCTTCCTCTGCCTCGTCTTGAACACACTTTCGCTTTATATATCTGTTTCGTCAAACTTTCTTCACTCATTATTTCCATATGTCCAAACCAACACTGCCTTTCTTCATCTTTACCATTACGCCCTCGTTCACGCCAGTTATTTTGCGAATCACTTAATTGCGGATTCGATATAAGATCGTTACGCCGCACATATTTCGAGGAACTGAACATCATCTGAACAGAATTTGTGCTATTTTCATGCTTCCATTGACATGCCCAGGATTCGCTGCCATTCAATAAAGTAGGCACCCAAATCGCGTTGTAGACATCAGCATCCTTCAGACTTTTACTGCCCATCAACGCCGACATGGCCCCATTCACTTTATTGCCGGCAGTGATCCTTCTTTCAATGTCTTTCATACTTTCCATCTCGTGTGAAAATGCTTCCTAGTTATACAAATTCATTCGCTTTTACCAATATAACACACTGTCACTTACTTGTTCATCTGATTTAATCAATTGATATGCCGTATTTAATCAAATCCATATGAGGTTAATGCCCTAGCTTAATCTGCTGAAGATCTTCATAAGCCTTGCGGCAATATGAAACAGACATATTTCATATATGGATCTGCGTACAACATGAAAACCAGAAGCAAATAACAAAGCAATTGCTCTCACGCAATGACTTTGTAGTCTTTGTTCATTCTGCGTAGCTTTATTATATCCAATATTAAACATTGTGTTTGTATTACGTTTTATTAAGACTGTAATCACGTTTCATATTTGATATTGCCGTTCCTCTTTATTAGATGAAAGGAATTGGAATAAAATATTATAATTTCGTGGATGACTGTCAATTTACGCGGATAAGTAGAGTCGTGGTGACGTGGTGGTGAAGTGGTTAAAGTTATCTAAATTCATGGTTGCCATTCAAACCTGCATACGTTTGAGATAAAATTCAAAGGCGAAAGTATAGTCGTGCTTGAGTAACGGTGATCGACTCGCCATCTGTCACGTTGGCACCTAAAATATATCTCTGGCTGAAAGTAGGTATGTGGGTACTAACCTCTGCCTATCCCTTCGGGAACCCTTGTGTAAAGGCGTGAGGATGTATATGAGGATTTAAACCTCAACGTTGTGTTTTTCTAAAATTAGGTACAGCAATGTACACACTACGAGCTTTACAGTATAGGAACACATCGAGAGGAAATTCGTGTACATTTGAATGGAGGTTCAATGACGCGAGGTCGTGCCTTAGCGATGCCTAGAGACAGGACATACGCCTAGTTGGCGCTTAAAAAGTTCCATACAACCTTTGCCTACCGCTTTGAGAAAAATGAGGGAGAAGGGTGTTTATCTAATTTACTTGTTAGGGTCCGCAAATAAGAAAAAAAGTAATCTATACTAATATTATAAAGCTGAAGAGTTTGTTTGTTTGTTTGTTTGTTTGTTTGTTTGAACGCGCTAATCTCAGGAACTACTGGTTGGAACTGAAAAAATATTTTTGTGTTGGATAGTCCATGATTCTAGGAAGGCTTTAGGCTATATAAAATATAAATAAATAATAGTTAATATTAAAAAAATCTCTGAAAAGTGAGTGTGCGAAAGAGACAGACAAAAAGATTCTGAGACGTTTTCAATATATTGACAAATACTCTGTCAGAGTGACGTGTAAATATTGACGGTAAAGGTGCGTTCCACTAAGCGCCCACAACAATGAAAATTCTCCTATACCTAAGCGATCCACATAACGACCGCGGTCGTTGTGGTCGCGGCGAAAACGTCAATTATAATGTCATAACTTACGCTCACGACGACCCATCTAAAAGGTGGGTCGAAGTGATCGTTGAATCGAAGAAAATTTGCGTGATTTTCAAAACTCAAAGCATATAAAATGGCGACTGTACCTCTTACCAAATATCCAAGTGTCGCCGCAAGACATTTTAATTCTATTTGAACGTAAATTTATTTAGAACACCAATAATATTAAATATAAAAAAAACATTATTTTTTTTCAATATAAATCTATTTAAATTAATCAAGTTTATTTTCAAGGCTTACAGATTATAAACTAACATCTTAAATCTTTTGCTTTCTTTTTACTAACTCGCCGTTTGTATTATTTACCTGCACGCTCAAAACGCTCTGTAATCCATTCCATTTGAGGTTACGACGGTAACGCTTACAAGCAAACTGTGGTCGTGAGCGTGATCATTGTGAACGCTTAGTGGAACGCACCCTATGTATAGCTAGACTGACATTTCATTCAAGTAGTAGTTTTGACAAACCTCAAATTACAGTTTCTTTCATAACAACAAAAGCAAAAAGATGTTTGTTGTGTTTTAGTGTGAGTTTCATAATTAATCGTCGTATTTTATTAGTAATACCACCCGTAAGGCGTCAAAATATCCGTTGGCGCACACCAGTTCGATCGCAGTGTAACGCAAGTCCTATTCAATCGCAGTGTAACGCAAGCCCAGTTCAATCTTCGAGCCAATGAGACTGAAGAACAGCGTAGGCAATGGTAAATACACATTTCTCCAGATTTATTTCCTGGGGAATTCTGAAGAAGAAGTAAATGAACGCTGTTCGCAGATATCATTTAGCAGTTACAACAACTTTTGCATGAACATAATCAGTTGATCCAATTGTTCAAAACTGTCTTACAAGTAATGTGATGCCATCGGACAATCAGAAAATAGTGATCACAGCAGACAAGCGACCTGCAGGAGACAACATGTCATGAGAGAGGCATCAATGCACCAATGTTAAATGATGTTGCCTTAATCGTGATTGGGGAGAATATGGAGTCTCGCGATATTGTAATGTAACCAAGAAATGATGCCATCATCCTTCAGCATATTAGGGCAAATTCTCACCTCTTATCAAAATAATCTAATATCCATGTAACAATAAATGAATATAAACTACACCTAAACAATACTTTTAATGCCTAACTTTTTAACATAATAGTAATGTTTCAAACTACTTAACCCTTTCGTTAACAAGTCAGCAGGCATTTCAGTAGTTGGCAAATTGCCTTGGCATTGAAATTTTGACATTGAAAAAATGGCATTGCCATGTACTCGGCCTCAGTACTAGACAATGCCACTGTCGGTTGTTTTCTGCATTCATATGATATTACAGTACCAGACAATTTAAAACAGAAACCTGTATAAGATCTCCTGTCAATAGTATTTGATGTCCAATCTGAGTCTACAAATCCTTCTAAGTTTTTATTATCATTTGTAAACATTAAACCATAAGATTTTGTTTTATTTAAATATTCTAACACTCTTTGCGTTTTTCCAGTGAACTGCAGTAAAACAATTGTTAAATTGGCTTAAATAGCTGACACTGTAACTGATATCTGGGTGTGTAAGTATAGACAAATACATAAGACTTCCTATCAGTTGCTGATAAGGATATTATTTACAAACATTTTCTGACTTATCCAACTTCAAATTACATTCAATAGGAGTATCAACAACATTACAGTTTGACATCTTAAACTTATTCAAAATATGTTCGACAAAATGCTCCTGATCTAATGATATACAACCATTTTTATATACTTTTACTCTCATACCTAAGCATTCTTTCACTTGCCCTGAATCTTTAGTTTTGAAATTTGACATTAAACTATGTTTCAGTTCATCTGTCAATGCCTTGCTACTGGAAAATATGAAAAAATCATCAACAAACACAGTTTTTAAAATTTGTTCCTTATTTACCTTTTACTTTATAAACATGGTTCCAATTTAGACTTAATATAACCCTGGCTTAACAAACAATCATCTACTCTCTTATTCCACTGCCTTGCTGATTGTTTAAGTCCATAAATTGCATGTTTTAGTTTGAGTAAACTGTTACTCTGACATTCTAAATTAGGTGGTACTTGCATGTATACTGTTTCATCAAGGTACCTAGCCATTTAAAAATGCAGTGTTAACATCAAGATGAGTAATTTCTAAATTTAACTTTACACTTAAAGAAAATATTATTCTCAAAGTTGAGTGTGTTAATACAGGTGAGTATGTTTCTTTATAGTCCACACCTTCTACTTGGGTAGAGCCCTTAGCGACTAAACGAGCCCTATATCTCACTTGATTATCACTTTCAAACTTTCTTTTGAAAACCCAAATTTTAAATTCTTTTCACAAATTCTAGAGCAAGTGAATGAATTTGTATATCTAGGAAGCATGTTCACACGAGATGGAAAGTATGAAAAAGATATTGAAAGAAGGCTAACTGCCGGTATTAAGGTGAATGGGGCCATGTCGGTGTTGATGGCCAGCAACGGTTGCTGTCCACAGCGTGATATTTGTGCCTACTTTATTGTATGGCAGCGAACCCTGGGTATGTCAGAGGAAGTATGAAAATAGCTTAAATGCAGCTGAGATGCGATATCAGCTGCGAAAAACGTGCGGAGTAACGATCTTAGTTCGAGTCCGGAATCAAGAGATTCGCAAATCAACTGGCGTGAATCAGGGCGAGATTGAAAAGATGAAGAAAGGCATGCTACGCTGACTTGGACATATAGTAAGGTTGAGTGAAGAAAGATTGACGATACAGATATACAAAGCAAAAGTGTGTGCAAGAAGACGCAGAGGAAGGCCACGTTCCAACTACCTGGATCAAATCGATCGGACACTCAAGGATGGGAACGAAAAGAGTACTCGAAACCGACGATCATGTATGAAGAGACTGATGAATGTGGACGAAGCAAAAGAAGTATAAAGTCTAGAGAGAACTGGCGCTCTATACTCCCTGCCTACCCCCTTAGGGACTTGGTGTGATGATATGTATGTATGTATGTATGTAAATTTTCACCCATGCGAAGCTGGGCGGGTCAGCTAGTTAATTATAAGACTAACGCTCCGGCGTGCATCTATAAGACCGGTATTTTTGTGGTACTTGGTTATAAAACCTTTTATTGCATTTTGTGGTACTTGGTAACAAATGGTTTTATTATCTTTTTTGGTAACCATAGCTTTTTTTTGGTAACAAATGTTTTAAAATGAACCAGAAAAACACCATAAATGTATTCATGTAAACTAATATATAGATACATTTTCGAGTATTGCAGTAGGTATTTGTCCTCTGTGTCAACGTTAGGCAGTGATGTCCTTAAAGAAGCTATAATATCTGGCCTTTACTTTCCTTCCAGTTGCTCACGAAAGGCTTGTCGAAGAACAAATATCAGGGGTCACACCTTTGCTTACTCAGCCAAAAACTATCAATAGCTATTGGGGAGAAAAATTGCACGATTACCCTTCCTTTTTAGCAAATCGTGCGCTATTCACCACATAATATAAAAAAGAACCTCTGTGACCTAGTGGTTAGAATCGTCACCAGCAAAGACAAGATAGCAGGTTCTAAACTTACAAAGATTTGTAATGTGATGTCGTAAAAAACAATTTTTGTGCGCTTAAATCGCAAACGCTAGCTAACCTTACGAGATAGATCAAATTAATGTACTACATAGTTTTGTATCTTAAGAATATCGATAAAATAATCCGCGATGATATATATTTATCTCTAAAGGATAACTCACAGTAATAATTTTTATCTTTTACATATTATTAGTATCTACATTGCACCCGAGCGAAGTTGGGGCGGGCGAGGCAAAGCTTAACCTTTCAGTGATCTTTGTGCGTACGTTTAAAGAGGTAATAAAGGAGTATATGAAGAAGAACTGAAATTTCAAAATCTTCAAGTCCGGCTTAAATGTTTAAACTATTATAGCGCAGGTCTTTTAGTTCTTAAGCCTCAAAGTCTCTATAATCTAGACTTAATTTACCGTTATGATAATAGTTTTCCAAGTATAACATCTCTTCTACAGCTTCTCTCTATTGTGAAACGTTCATAGTTTACCTTCACCCTTTGCGCAACGATTAAATATATCTATGCTTTTTATGGAGGAATAATCAATGAATATCTGACGTATTCAAAGCAACATCATCTACGTATCTAGTAGAGTATATTTAAAAGCTTTCAGAAAATGAATACGGCAATTTGGTTTCAGCCTATGCTTTTGCCCCAATTTTTCACCCATCCATTAGCCTTTGATACGGTTAAATGGAAATGTTTTAGGGAAATAAAGCAAAAATTTTTTTTTTCAGTTTTCGATGCATCTGGCCAGTACAGCCCAAACGTGTTGTTCGGGAATGAGTACTGGTTGGGGTCGCAGAATGCGTGTGAAGACCTGCAGCTGACGAAGTACTACGGCCAGACCCCGCCCTTTGTCACCACCTTCTACGTTGCGAAGATCAACCTCACTATAGACAATGATCATCTACCCCAAGTAATTTTCAGGCTTAGTATTACAAAAATAAAAATACAAAGACAATGGGAAAAATCCCAATCACGTAATGAAACTTTGCGTCTTTTACCATAGAGAATCGTCAAAAACGTACAAAACATGTCTAGACAGTTTACCCTTACCACAATATTATCTATGGTGGGAATTTTTGTAATTCCTTTTCAAACCTTATGCGAATTAGTGCTGAAAAGTTTACGGTGGTAGGCCCCGTTGTTTGAGGCAGTTTTAACGTGTGGTCCGTCCCGAAAGTCATTTTCCACTCATAAAAGCACAAGACAATCTCAGAGCTATTGTGTGCGCTCAATGCCGCTGGCTGTGTGTAAGGGACTTTAATAAAAAAAGTTTCAGTACCTTGCGGTTCTGGTTATCTTTGTATGGTGTGTAACTTTTTAGTGATAAAACATTCCATGCGGGCTATATCTTTATCAGTTGTAAATAGAGTAGGTACTACAGTACTCTCTAATCATTTCTTGATTAAGTCTTATTGAGATGTCAACGTGACAGATGATGAGTCGGTACCGTTCTGCACAACTGTTAACATTAATAATTGGCTCGAAAATATATGCGTGATGTTTCTTCCGATGTAAGAAATACTGTACCCACTTAGTGTATGAAACCAGACCGAAAGTTTAGGCGTAGGCGTATTAATACAAAAATTACTGAAGAGATGAGTAAATATGAATCCATTTCTTTTTTTTACAAAAAATTTCAAACAAGCATGCGCCCTGTCTATTGGATTCCGCTTCCAATACCAGGGATATCGGTCGCGCGCGATTGCATGTGACTTGAACCTGTTCTTTCTCTCTTTGTTATTTTTACTTGGACTGGGCTAATATTTAAACGGAAATATCAGCTCTCAAACAAATAAGTCAGCTTTTATTCACTGTCTCGTGGTGATAGTACCGGGAACTTTAACTCGCGAGACTGAAATACATTCAGGCACTTCATAGGTGCTAAGAAAACATGGCTAAGGGCTTTATTGCCCCTGGGGGGAGACTTAGGGGTTGCTGATTCGCGAACTGGGAAGATGGGCTGGACTAGTAGATAGGATTTAAATAGGTAATTTTAGGTTTAATTGTGCGTTTTATTTGAGGTTGATAGAAGCTTTTGATGATGAAAAAAAAAACAGTATTCATATTGGCAGAACATGCTAATTTAAGTCTACGAGTCTAGTCTAAAAGTAAACGAGACGCTTTGTTGGCCCACCGGCTAGCGGTGATAGGTAAATACTCCATTATTTAATAGGGTTTATTAAAACAGCCCTGTGATATTCGAGTAGAACCTACCGAATTGTGTTGCTATTTACTAAGTAAAATTCAGCCTGCGAATTCTTAGCAAATTAATTGTCCTCAAGGGATGAACAGTATCCTATGTCCTTTCGTTCAGAAGGGTTCAAAGAATTTTCGTGAAAAGTTACATGGATAATGATGGCGTATTTTTATTCAGAAGAGCAAAAACAGGCACATTTAGACACTTTTGACTAAACAATGAACGGGGTCACCTTATAATATCCATAATAATGAATAAATAAAGGTAATAATCAAAATTCCTTTAGAATCGGTCCGTATCGAGCGTATCTAATGCCCTAAAATACGTATTTTGGTTAACAAATATCCTAAATAATTAATGTTGAGCCAAAAGCCTCATTAGATATTGACGACAAGTAATCCTTATCTGTGTGTGATACGTTCTCTATATTGGCTGGGCCAGCTTATGAGATAAGAACCTTGTCGGCATCGGGGGCATGTGATTTGATTTATTACTTCTATCTCACGTACGTGCTCGCTTGTTCAGAACCCGGGAACAATTTCATCTGGTAAGCACCTTACTGTGTGAATAATTAATGAAGGGATTGGCACTTAAAGAGGTGCCAATTCAACAGAATTAGACTGAATACTATTTCGGTGGTTGTATAAGCTAAAATAGCTGATGAGGCACAACCGGAGCTCCGGTTCAAAAGTTGAGCTACGCGATTGGGACAGAACAGTTCTTATGTATATCTTCAAGCCGACCCACAAGAGTCCCAGAAATGGTATGGTGTACCTATACCCACTTTTCGCCGGAGATATATTTTAAGTGCCAACAGACGGTGAGTCCATCGCCGTTTCTCAAGCACGACTATATATATATATATACGACTATATATGTATACTATATATACGTCTTTGAATTTCTTAACAAACTTATTCAGGTTTCTTCTCGATATTTTCCTTCACCGTGGCTGCGACTTCGCGGTTTGATTGTATTGTGGAATCACTGTACTTAAGTTCAGAAAAACTTATTGGTAAAGTCGGGATTCGAATTTGCAATGTTTCTGTTGCATACGACTATTTGAACCATTCGGCCACCGTGCCATTAATTTGGAACGACTTTGAGAGTATTGCTTGATAAGATCAAGCTATATACTTGTTTATAATATAAGCACAACTATTACTAATTATGTATACCTTCTTTACATGTTCATTTATCTCCAGAGCAGGCTAATGTTGGTGGGCCAGTGCGTGCCAGCGTCTTGTGACTACAGAGCAGTGGGGGCCCTGCTGGCTGCTGCCGAGGCCGCGGCGACCGCGCAAGCTTCCGCCGCAGGCCTCTCGTCCTATTTCCGCACACTCTATGTTCGCCCCGTCCCAGGTCCCTACAACATATTTGCTGATCCTAAGCTACACATTCTTGGGTATGTATCATTTAAATGTTTAATGAGAAACCCTCGGTTGCGCTCCGTGTTACCTGTCTTGGGTAACTCCATTCTTAATTTTTGCTCCTAGCAGTGGGTAGGGGATGTATAACAATATTATATACTTATTATACATACATGAACGGTCCAAGTGATTAAACCTCGGGGTATACTTACATTAATGCATAATTCGTCAATGAAACGTATCACCTAGGTACTTGCTCGATATCTATAGCTTTATTAAATCTTATCTTGATCGCTTTCCTATTTTTCTTTTTACACACGTGGTCAACTGAAGCATGATTTCAAGTTTAGTTTTGTGCGCGAAGCGAAGAGATTTCTGTCCAGCACTCTACTGAACTGGACGTACGAATCGTCGACCGAGGAACTATTAGTAGTTATTAACAGTAGATAGGTAAATGAATATTTGAGTCTATTAACATATGTATGTACTTGCACGTCTTAGCCATACACTCACACACACACACACACACACACACACACACACACACACACACACACACACACACATTAACACTCACTACTTACTTACACACAATCAACCACAAACACATGCACTCACACTTCTCAAATATTTGTTTATTATTATTATTAAACATAATAATATATATATTATTCGTTTTATTTTATTTTAAATTACTACTCCTTCTACTTTATTTACTACCAACTACTTTACTACAACTGCAAAATCGTAAATGAAAGCTAATCATCTTAGGACAATTACTAATATAAGCATCAACATTGTAACTGAATTGTATTGTCAAAATTTCTTCAAATCGATCCAACGCCCTATAATCGCATCATGGCACAATGATTAATTGCTTTGTAATTTGATAAATTGAAAGAGTACCTGTACCTGTATACATACCTATGTATACGAACACGTTAATATAACACAGACACTGCAAACGTTTTCATTATTCACGAATCATGAAGTAATTTACCAGAACAAAAAATGGGGCAAAAATGAGGATTAATGAGGTTCCTTTGTGTAATAACAAAAGAGGTAATTCTTACATGAAGGAGAGGCTCCTTTCTTTACATCAAAGTTTAGTAAATATTTTTTTTATTCAATCGACTTTTGCAATATTCTTTCTCGCTGCTAATTATTTTGAAGCGGAAGAGCTCGGAATGTCTAAAGTGAACTGGCGGTCGACTCCCTCTGCCTACCTTGTGAGGGAATCGGGTGGGAGGGAGGGAGGGAGGGGACATGTATGTAATAGTACACTTTACCCAGTTCAGATGATTAGTACGAAAATCGAACATCGAAAGCTCGAAGGGAAGAAAGGCTTACGAGTTGGTAAAATCATACAAGCCTCATTATTTGGGCGGGCGGGTCGTACGTGACAACGAAGCAAGAGCGTGCCAACAAAATATATACAAGCTTTGCCAGTCGTCGTGCGGATAGCTCGAGTGCATGATTATAAAGATTTACATATTGTCAGGCGTAGTCCCTCATAGAGTAGGCAGAGTGAGTAGAGCACCAAGGCACTTTAGACAAATCCCTTTCTACTCAGGCTCACGCTAACCATTGTATGGCAATAACATTCGTTTCGGAAAAAGTCACCTGTCTGAATTACCACTTATCGACCTCTTTCCCAGAAGTTTTGTCAGGGTAATTATAGCTCTTCTAGTGTGAGTGTATCAATGCGAACCAAATTTGTTGTTCTAGGATTTCCCCATAAACTCAACCACCATAAAACCATAAACAAAAGTACTTAATAGAGCCATATACCTACATTTGATTGTAGTTGATATATAATCGTTAGACAATGAGATAAGAACTAAGCGCATGATGCCACGCCAAGTATATAAACAACTTTCGAAAGCAGAGTAGAGCGAGAGAGATTCATCCACATTATTTCATCACTTCATACAAGCTCGCCGATTTTGAGACAACTCATCATACGAATTGATCTATGAACTTTGCCTTTGTCTGTCTCTTCTTTCTCACGAAGCCATTCGTATTATTTACCTGCCATGATATAAAATGTTAATGCAATGATACATTTATCATACACACACGTATCATAACGCCGTGTCCCTCACGGGGTAGGCAGGAAGAGTAAAGTGCCAGTTATCTGTAGAATTCAGACAATTCATCAATCTCTTCAGACATGCACGTCGGTTTCGAGTACTATTTACGGTTTCGAGTACGTTCCCATCCTTGAGTCGCGGATCGAATTTTATATATTTATTTACTTCTTCATAATATACAGCGATATACATTAGTTTAGATCAAAAAGTGTGGGTACTCAAATAATTACACGTCGTCAATAAATAACAAGCAGCCCGTATACAGAACAAAAGTTTACTTCGTGATCAAATAATACTGAGTTACGAAATTAGCAATCTAAAACAATGTTTAAACGTAAATAATAAATTAATATGAATGAATTCAACCATACTTGAAGGTATTGAACATTAGTTTTATATCAAACAAAAAATACAGTCCATCTAAAAGCAATCAACTTCATCTGCAATTTCAGAGGTCATTAACCGTAAGAAGGTCGACTTCGAGACTTTCTACAGTGAAAATATTTCACAATTAGCTTTTAATGTAGCTTAAGCTAGTTGTATGCCTCAAGATGAGTTCTAAATACCTCCGAACTAATTAAGCCATGCCATTAAGTGCTAGACACGATCTATTAGGTTGTTCTTATGTCTAGGGATTGTGTAGATAGTACAGCGCCTGTTTGAATACCCTCTGCAACGACCTTGGTATCTCTGGCCGCTACCACAATATCCTAGCAATAGTAAATTCGTGTGTTACGCAGAACATCAACATAACAAAATATAATAGCTACCACTAACGATAGCAGTACATTGGTAGAGGGGTGATTTGGTTGAATGGCCGCAATTTCTAAGATAACGCGTTCTCCTTTAATAAACATACATACATACATATCATCACGCCAAGTCCCTAGCGGGGTAGGCAGTTTCAAAAACAGTTTATCTAATACTTTAGTCTATACACCTATTTAATAGTATTATATAAGAAATATAGGGTAAGGTGGTGGGCGCATCGCCGTTTCTGGGTACAATATTAGATTTAACAACGGCTTGCAGCTTGATCTTTTTATATTTCTAATACTAGCTGAGACCCGCGGAGTCAACCGCGTAAAATATATTCAATTACTAGATTATTTTCGGGAATGTATCAAACAAACATATAATAATAATAATATATCCTCACGCCTTCCCACAAGGGTCCCCGAAGGGGTAGGCAGAGGTGTATAGGTTATAACCACACACCCACTTTCCGCCAGAGGTATATTAGGTGCCAACGTGACAGATATCAAACAAACATTCACATTTATAATATTAGTAGGATTCCACGATAAATACATATAAAATACTAGTTAAAGATAAAATACATACATATACATACCACCTCGCCGATTCCCTAACGCTAACGGGGTAGGCAGAGAGTATAGAGCGCCAGTTCTCCCTAAACTTACATACCTCTTTCGCTTCGTCCACATTCATCAGTCTCTTCATACATGCTCGCCGGTTTCGAGTACTCTTGTCATTTCCTAACTTGAGTGTCCGATCGATTTGATCTAGGTACCTACTTGGAACGTGGTCTTCCTCTGCCTCTTACACACACTTACGCTACATACATACACACCTATATTCTTGAGGAGTCCTAAAATGAAGTAGATATTTTCGTTCACCCCGTCTCATTGATATAATCTATATTGTCAAAGACTTCTGTGCATGATCGCAGGTTCGTTCCCCATCCTCAGCCATCGTTTGGATGATCTTCGTTATATAGCTTTAGAAATGAAATAGTTATATAGATCTATATAAGTATGAAGGTATCAGTGGCAAAGACTTTATAGTATAATGTCTGCCTAGTTTAGTGTTGGCGAACTTTGAGACTCGCTGACATGCCGTATTTATGTATTTTTTTAATACTGATGTTTAATTAAATTTTTCTTTTAGGTCTGCAGTGATAATAGTGGGTACGCTGATGCTATTCGCCTCAATATATGAGGGCTACCTCGAGAGGAAGTACCAGATAGAGACGGCAACCAGGGACCTCGAGCTGGCGCGCAACGAAAACCAAAAGCAACCTGTTGGTACTTCCATTTATAAAATATATATACTGTATTGTGCATAAATTCGATTTATACACTTCACAAACGTTTGTGTGAACCTACCTCTTAGTAATCGTCTAACGCCACCGATGGCGTATCGCTCTCATTTTTTTGACCCAATAATTAGGCCCATAAGCCCATAATAATGGCATCATAAACATGCTTTCACAACATCCAAGCAACCACAGTTCACCATACGTAGATTATTTATGTAGGGGTATCGAAGTGACAAAGACAAGTTTTAAAATTTCTTCTCAGAGCTCTTTTAGGATGTGCTCGATCCATTTGATCTAGGTAGCTGGATGTGGACTTTAACTCTTCTCATTGGCACACCGTAATTAGATTCTGCAATCATAACTTTGCAACAGACTACGTAAGCTACGCGGTCAAACGACTTAGTTTATTTGATGCGCGGTTGTGTATTCATAATTACATTACACACAATTAAGTTGACATATCAGAATGTACATCTCTGTAGATGGCACCTAATTTCGTCACATTCAGGATGCTCTGTCGAGAGCTCTTCGCACTTGTAACACCTTTTCGTTCCATTACCGCACAATCTTTTCATATATCTCTCAGCGGTATTCAAGTATCATGGTCCTCAACCTTTAAAAGGATTCGCTAGAAATACATATATGTGTATAGCCTTTTAAAACCCAAATATATATACAACCTGAGATCATACAATCAACATTATTACATGCTGCATTATAGTTCTCCATAGTAATGAGCCAATAAAAATCATAGTCTGTATGTATCTTTAGCATACAGGCTGTGATTAGCCAAGATTTTGCGAAGATATGCTACGTGTATTATGGATATTTGTAAATGAAGTTGAAAGAAATCGTCTTTTATGTGACGTATTTATAATACTTTTGAGTCGTGCTCTGCGAATAGTTAGCAAGAATATATAAAGAAAGAAAAAGGTCCGTCAGAGGACTGGCGATATCCTCTGTACCAGCCCCAAGAGAGATTTGGCGTAATGATATATACTTGTTGAAACTTTTTCGTTTGAACGCCCCCATCCATCTCTTCAGACCAGAGATCATCTGGCAGTACAATATTAAGGCAAACCGTTTAGCCGGCGCGGCTTACCTTTAAAGAAATATTGTATGCGTACTTCAGCATACGTGTATTAAATTTGTGAAATGATTTACGAATCGTGAGTCGCACTTTGCGAGTCTGTCTCCGCTTTTCCTCAATTATCAATAATATGTGAGGTCCGGACTCTTCCGAGGGACACTTGGCTGTGACAACTGGCACTGATTGCCGTTTGATTTTCCTGTTTAATATAGAAGCAAAGACAGCCCTGACATACCTTCTAACATAACTACTAGTGTATGACAGCTAAACAATTGCTCGTACGCTATAAAGAAAAAACATGGAGCTAATTGGGCTTTTTGCTTTTGTACACAAAATATTTATTAACAAGTTTCGTAATAATATCATTACTTTATATTTTATATCATTCACATTTGGCAACTCTTCATATAATTAGTAATGATTCGTGAGGTGAGGCCTAAGCTTTCGTGGAGGCAGCGAAGCGTGACCATAACGCAATTATACCTATGAGGAATACGTAAATACTAGTTAATTCTGTGGTGCTACTTGCATCCAAACTTTGACACCCTTTACAATTTTTTTAGGAACTAAAATAAAAAAAGAATTTACTGTACAGACCTACAAATGTAGCAGATATTAATTTTGAACAAAAAGCGATATTTTTCTCAACGGATTTTTACGGATTTTAAATTTCGTCGGGATACTAAAGTCCTGTCACTACATTGTCCAGTATTCTAATAATGCAACTGACAAGACTGCAAAACAAAAACAATATTCCGTTAAAAACGAAAGTATACGCGACCGGTTTGTACAGCTATATTGTGCAATACTCAAGCTACCCGCACTATGATTTCATGTAATGAACTTTATTAAAACAGTGTTATTGTACATGATCTGCTATAATCGTTTGGATGCGATTACCGTCTGTGGGCAATTACAATACCAAGGATAGCGCACACATTGGCTTGTCTAAAACATAATTCCTACACAAAGGAGTGCTGGTTTACCCCGTAACGATATTTTATATGAGGACAAAACTTTTATGCGATTTTTTAACAACGGTAATTGTTTATAAATATGCTAATGCGCTAATGAATCTATTAGATGTTTAATTATGTAAGAATATTTGCAGGCCAGCAACAATGCGCCGGCGCATGGGAAGCAGGAGGACAATAGAGACAAAGACCTTCGCCGGGAGACCTGCGGTGAGTATCACCCGACTGTTACAACAGGCACACGTAACACGCGAACATAAAACCATGTTATGAAACGTATGTAATGATTTTAAGTAATTGTATGTGTAATTTGTCTGATTGTACAATAAAATAACTATTTTGAAATATTTCAACTGAGTTTATCAATATTTCGTCTTTTATATTTTCGTTGTATATTCAGTTGGTATAAAGGGAATTGTCTGATGGATAGCACCTAAATATGTATATCTCCCGCGAGAAGAGTCTTCTATCACACTCCTGTGCCCAGGAACCCTAATAGGAAGGCGTGAAAATATGTGTACTCCTTCATGCGAACTGAAATCTTTACTTATAGTGCATGTATGAACGGTATGAAATAGTATGTTGATAGGTTAGAAATAAAGTTAAAAATAGCATTCACCCTCATGTTGGCGAGAGAACTTTAGCAAGAACTTTAAAAAGTAATAGCCATTTAAGAAGGTTTATTAGCTAACTCGTTGTTTGAAAAGGTAAATTTTTCATAAAAGGAATTTAATCAAGGTTTTTCCTTAGGCGCTTAGGCCTTAGTACACACGTAGGTATAAGCAATTAGAAAGTTTGCAGTCAATCCGTACCTCCTCATAGTTGCTCGAGTTTTCGCAATAGGGGCAGCCTGTAAAAGAGATTCCGGGGTGGCACGTCGCGAACCCACAAAGTTTGACCATTTGACATATAGTTGCCAAAGTACGACGAAATGTTGGATTATTCGGAGCCATGTTTTCTGAACCGTTTCGAGTATATCTGTAGATTTGTACCAGATAACTTATTCCACCAATTTGTTTTATCAAAACATGAGGATGGTAATAAAATTTTTTCACTATGCCTTTTTCACTACCTTATCATTATTCTCATTCTACTTAATAAGTATTATTTATTTACGTGTAATACAATCCGATAGCCAAGAAGCATTGAAGAATACATGATTAAGACTTGTTGAGCGCTCCAATTCTTATGAAAATTTAATTAAATAGTCCTTACATTTTTGATATGTTATATAGCTTTAGATTATGAGTGGTAAATTGTACTAAGCTAAGCTTAATCTTTTAACATAGCTACGATATTGATGGCCGTCGGGTCTAGGGGTCAGAGTTCCTGACTAGCAAGCTTGAAGTCGCGGGTTCGGTTTCTGATGAGGGCAGATATTTGTGTGATGAACACGAGTATTTTACCTTAGTCTTGGATGGCCTATGTATTTATGTATATATCAATCTATATTATTATATATATCGTTGTTTCGTTTTGTTACCATAATACAAGCTTTGTTTCATTTGTGACAATTTATGTTGAATTATCCCAAGGAATTTATTTATAACTTAAGTAACCGACTGTTCTGTTGTATTTCTTAATGCTATGCCTACATATCTGAAGCCAAGTTTGTTGGCAAAGTGAGAACTAAACCAAGCCGTTCAAACGCTCGGGACCATCAAGATAATGAACATTTGTTAATCCTCTGCAACGTCACTTCGTTAGCTGGAAACATGATCCCCAGATTGCCTTACACCTCTCAATATAAATTACCCGCTTGTATTCAAAAGCTTTGTGTTTTATCTAAAACGCAAACCTAATAGGGTGTAACGTGAAATTTCCTTTACTTTGGAAGATTGTAAGGAGGTTGGGCGAAGCCGTACTAGTATAACGGACGCTGCTTCAATATGAACTTCTCAGAAATACCTTTATTATAAATATTTAAAAAGCATCCTTATTTTTGAATATAATAATTAGTAGCAGTACCCCGCAGTTTTATCAGCAATTAAATTGTTTATCCCCTACCTTGGGTAGTAACATGAATTTCCATAATAAACAACGGTAAAAATATTTTTCAGGATTTCCGGATTCTCAGATTAGTACTCCAACCCTGCCTCTATATAATATTAGAATAGATAAATATTTTTCTAATGCCATACGAAGTCGCCCCAAAACGTGACTATATCGGTCGGAGCTAAAATCGTAAGCCCCGTGCTACGCCGTAGGCCGCAGTAGATACAGTTAAATACGTACATGACACAAATTATTTAAATTAAAGCCACCACAAAGGCTTTTCATAAAACGTGCCGTATATTTGCATATTTTGTTATTGTTTTCGTATTTGTTTTTGCTGAGAGATGACGGCTACGTTTTAATACATATAATACATTTGCTGATTACATTAAAATAATTATAAAAATTATTAGAATGGTTTTAAAGCACTTTATCCTTGCTTTGGTTAATATATTTTGGGATCGGAACTTAAATTCACCTTGAGCTGGTCACCGATTTGAAAAGTCGTTTTTGACCAACTAAAGTGTATCTTCAAGGTTATGCCAGTTGCAAGACTTTCTTATGCTTCAAAGACATATGTAGAATAAGCAAAGATATTCCAGTGTTGAAATTTGTTTAAATACATATTTAATCTATATCAATACAGCTGTGCCCCGCAGTTTCAACCGCGTAATCTGGACCTCAACGGTAGATTTTTCTGGAATAAAGCATACCCAAATGTCAACCAAATTCTGTTTTTTTAACTGATCGACGTGATTGAGTCATAAACTTTCGCACTTATAATAATGTAAGTTCTCATGTTAGTGACTTTTGATTTGATGGTAGTTCGTCGCTGTTCCTCAAGCCGTAAATGTCTTGTGTAATAAATTATTTCCTGCTATCTTGGCCTCGACGGCCCTATGCCTATGGTGTTCAGATTATTATTTAATTAATTTGAATTATTTTATTAGGTGTGTGGTCCGAGCTACTGCTGTCGTTCTCCATTCTGTCCAACGGCCGGACTATACTCAGCACGGATAGGCCGAACGATGGCGCCCTCACCTGCTTGCACGGAATGAGGTATGGCAAATTGAAATAACATATTTGAAAAAAGTAATGAATATGATTAGGCCGCTTCGACTCAAACCAGTGTTATACCTGTGTGAAACAAAACACAAAGAACATTCAAATGTATTTATTTATTAATGCGTCGAGATCACAAATTCAGGTTTTAAAAGTACAAGCAATAGAAAGATAATTTATTCATAGATAAAACCTCTTTGATTAATTATTTTTTTATTTTAAAACAATCTTATTTTATAAGGACCACGATTATTAAGAACCCTCATCGACGCAATGCTCTTGTATTCTTATTTGAAACAAAAATACGACGAATATAAAAAACACTTAAACTTGTTTGGGCGTCGAGATTAATACAGTTACACGCTTACATTAGTAGGTACGTAAACATTAAAAAGCTCATTGATTCCAAAAATAATTGCCATAATGATACTTAGATGTGATAAAACAAACACCCCTGATTTCAATTACTCTAACGAGAGCTTTACTACCGAAGTTGTGGGTCTTTGTTTTAGCGAGAGCGAGTACCTGTGATATCGATAATAATTTTGTTATGTTAAAAATGTAGGTACAATATTATTTAAATATAATATACCCTCATTGAAATTATTCTAGGCTCGTTTAAAGTTTCAGTTGTATTGCTTTCTCAGATTCATGTCCGTGACTTGGGTGATAATGGTGCACACTTACCTGACCATGTTCTACGTGGCTGACAACAAGACCATGAGGGTCATCACAGAGAGGAACCTTCTCTACCAGTCCGTCGGAAACGCTTCGTACTGCGTGGATACGTTCTTCGTTATAAGGTTAATTCAAAGTAGTGCTCATTGTTATTTTGACGCATAACGCATTGTAACATTAATTCATTTAGTTGATTCCAAATATTCCAAATATCTCCCTTCTCTGTTGCCACCCTCCGCCCCCCCCCCCTTGGGACCGTTAATTCCAACCGAGTTCTGGTGTATGTCTAGTTTGTCCCAAAATACATGAAAGTAAAAATTTCGTAAGAAGTAAATATTTAATTCCTTGTTATTATAGTTTTGTATTGTACTTTGTATTAAATTTTAAAATGTAACCGCTTGTACAACTGGAAAATTATTAATGCCTTCTAAATATATGACAGTGAAAAAACCTAATAATATACTATATCACTCTTCGCATATTATCATCCGCATTCAAAGCCCATGTGCAGACAACGGTAACTTATTACAAGCAATAAGAACGACTGTAAATCAAATTAATGTCCTGGCGCATATCACTTAGCGACATGTGTTTGTACCAGAATTCAATTTAACATTTAAAGCTGTAGCTCGGTTTGCATTTACTCTCGAACAGAGCCATTCTGAAAGAAACGACTGGGGCAGCATTTCCAACTGTAATGTAATTTATTTATTTTGACTCTACCTCAAATAGCAATTGCACCGATTGAAAAATGTTGGTACTGAATACATTATTAATGTTTATTCATCATTACAGTGGGATACTCGTTACGGTACTGTTTCTAAAAACAGAGGACAAAAAGGCATCAAAAAAGGCTGAACAGGAAGCGAAACAGGATATTAACAAGAACCACAATGGGTTTTCAAACTCCGCTTTATCAATATCTGTGATAAGCCAGCAGTCGTTCAAAGAGGATTTACTGGACGGGCCGAAGGCGAGCGCTTACACTAAAAAGGAATTATTTGGGATAGTGAAGTCATTTTTGTTGTTGTTGTCCTACCGAATAGTGAGACTGACGCCGGCGTATGCATTTGTGATCGGTGTGAACGAGTTAGCATTGAGGTATACGCACAATAACTCGGTGTTTGAACCTGCCATTTTTGACCACATCACGTGTGACCTCTACTGGTGGCGCAACCTGCTTTATATCAACAACCTGTACCCGCAGAGTGAGATGTGCATGGTCTGGTCTTGGTATATGGCCAACGACACACAGTTCTATGTCGTTGGTATAATACTTCTTCTTATATCTGTCAAGTAAGTATTTCCCAGACATCGCTACATGAATTAAGATTTAATCATAAGAAGAACACAGTCTTCTAGTTTACGATATGTGTTTTGTAGTAGTTGTCAACTAGTGTTTTAGCAACTATTTATTTATTTACTGAAAGTTATTCCCTACTTTAAACACAGAACAATTAGTTCAAGACTCGTGACAAGTTTGCGCCAGATTTTAATTGATAGTTTAATAATATTCATAAATATTCATACGATGATTTTAACAGGCACCCTAAATTCGCGGCCGCTTCGCTTGGTTTAATAATGGCCAGCTCTTGGGCAACAACCATCTTCATCTCCGTATCGCACCAATACAAAGCGCGGATACAGGAGCCTTTTGAAATGTTCGACCCACTTTACGATAAGCCGTGGTCTAGGATTGGCCCATATTTAATTGGTAAGTACTCCATCATCATCATATCATCACGCCGAGTCCCTAACAGGGTAGGCAGAGAGAGTAGAAAGTCATTCTAGACTTATATACCTCTTTCGCTCCGTCCACATTCATCACTCTCTTCGTACATATACGCCGGCTTCGAGTACCCTTGACTTCCCATCCTTGAGAGTCCGATCGATTCGATCGAGGTTGTTGGAACGTGGTCTTCCTCTGCCTCTTCTTCCGTACACTTTGCGTATTGTCTATCTGTTTCGTCAATCTTTCTTCACTCATCATTTCTATATGTACAACTGGTTAGTAAGTTATTGATATTAGAAAATAGAGTATCGCACAGTATTGATTTGTCTTTAGCTAAAATCTGCAACAACAGAGGTCGTTTTATTGTAAGTACTTTTTGTAAGTATAATAAACCAGTCTGGAACAATATCTATAATATCTGAACCCGTCAGGATTAAATTCAGAAATAATTAAATTGAAACCCCGCAAATTAATTCTGGAAAATTTCATTAAGGCGCGGAATTCCATTACCTAGGCAAATAATTACGTTTAAGGGAACCCGAGAAAATTAAAATGTTAAGATGTCGTAGTCACACATGTGATATTAGCTACAACTGCATTATTCCATAGAAAATATTTCGCAATATGTCACAAAATCCATAAATTGTTTTACTCCATAACAATTTACAAATAATTCGTTTATTTTATCGGTTTTTACAAAAAAGTTCGAAGTACTTACATATCATCACGCCGAGTTCGAAGTTCGAAGTACATATAATAGAATACCATCCCAAGCAAATTGGACCAATATTATATTAGCTATTAGTGTGGAATAAACTCCAGCAGCATCTTAATTTGTACCCAATACACGTTGAGCCAAATTCTATACGTAGACGTGGCTTCGTTACTGATGTAAGATCTTCTTAGCTGATAATAATAATTCATCGAACCGAATGTCGTACGTATGTCCGTGTGTCAAATATTGCTAGATTATATATTTTTTGTTTTTATTGTATTTTTAAACATAGCACCATTATTAATGTCATTTTCAAATAGAATTATTTAATTCTGACTTCATATTCGCATTCGTTAACTTGGATATTTGGCTTGAAATCTTTGGCAAATCATTAAAATTGGAAATTTGCCTAAGGCTGGGTAAACCCTTTATAAGTTGAAAGTATTACCTTAATAAGTACCCGTTGAGGTTTTCCCTGGAGAGTACAGCATGGAGTTCTTCAAGAAGGGTGTGAAAAGATTCCTGCAGGGTCGGCAACGCGCGAGTGATACCCCTGGTGTTGCAAGCGTCCATAGGCGGCGGTAACCGCTTACCATCAGGCGGACCGCATGCTTGTTTGCCAACCAAGTGGTATAAAAAAAAAAAAAAAAAGTTGTCCTTGTACGTCGAAACTTTTCCTATGACTTTACAGTCCCTTTCTAACATTGTACTACGCTTGTAACATTTCGGATTTCCCCCTTGGAGGTAGACGGGTCGCTCTTAAAACTGTTTCGTAAAAACCAAATAGAAAGCTGAACAATTCAATAAGTCCCCGCGTCTGTTACTGGTCGATTTTGTTAGAACATAATCCGGAACTAAGATATAGGTTTCACTTGTTCATGGGAATCAAAATTTTATGCTGGAAATAGTCTATAAAAAACAAAAACAATTTAATATGTGTAGTCGTAACTCTGCTAGAATGATCTACGGAGAAGTGTTGGTAAAACACACATTGACGCTAAGCACCGATCCCTTATGCTGGGACCGTTTTTGTAGGATGTTTATAGGTGGCGCAATAACGAAAGGCTTTTTACTTATAGTCCGGTGTACTCTGCTATATATCACCCAGGCCCGCCTCGCTACCCCTAGTGACACATCGCCGGAAGCGGCTGCCAACTCCAAAAGGCTCTCTAGATAATGTGTCTAACCGATAATGTAGCGTGTCAATTTATAATTATTCGGCGGTGGAAAATTTTACAATCTCGAAACAATTTAGGATATTTGTGTATTCAATAACAATCCACTTAATGGTTTTGGTATAACTTATTTGTCGCATAATTCCGTAGTTTGTTTAAAAGATGCATAGTTGGCGCTCTATACTCTGCCTACCCCGTTAGGGACTCGGCGTGATGATATGTATGTATGTATAGTAGGCGTAGTACCAGTTTCCGTTTTTATATCAAATTCAATATAATCATCAAACAAAAATAAAATTACGAACATTGTTTTGATCCTTAGGTATGCTTGTGGGCTGGTACCTACACAAGACCAAGTGCCAGACGAAGATCCCGTACTGGGTAGTGATGCTGGGTTGGCCTGTGTGCCTGGCCATTATTGCAACGCTCATCTTCAGCATGGTCAACGGGTTCTTCGAAGTGTGGCCCACTGCCTTCTACGTCAGCACCGGTCACACCGGTAATCAGTTTTTCTAGTTCCATATTTAAAAATTCTAAAAGGACCCCAACCAACTGGCCGGTGGTAGAAATATGACATGAGATATGACTCATATCATATTTCAGCCACTGTTCCATATTATTTCCGTTCGGCACAATGTGTTTTATCTTTTTCTGTTCTTTATATTTTAGCCATAATCTTTCACGTAATCTTTTTTTCTATTTACATTTATTTCGTGATTTCAAAGTACTCGCCGTCCGGTCTAGTGGTTAGAGCTCCTGACTGCGAAACTTGAGGTCACGGGTTCGAACCCCGCTGAGGGCAGACATTTGTGTGATGAACACGAGTATTCGTACCTTAGTCTTGTGTATTTGTGTCATATGTATTTATGTATATATCTATCTATATAAGTAAAAATATATCGTTGTCTAGTTACCATAACACAAGCTTTGCTTAATTTGGGACTAGGTCAATTTGTGTGGAATGTCCCGAGGAGGTATTTATTTATTTATACGTAATTTAATGATTTAATGTCTCGGTATTAATTACTGCGTTGTTGCGTTTTCAGGTTGGGGCATAGCGGTGGGATGGGTGACGGTAGCTTGCTGCTGTGGTTACGGCGGGCTGATTAACTCCGCGCTGTCATACCGCGGCTTCCTTCCTCTGAGTAGGCTTACCTACTGCGCCTACCTGGTGCACCCCACCATCATGATGTACACCTCATTCCTACTCGATGGACCCTATCATATGCAAAACTCTACTATCGTAAGTTCTTTTGTTTTAAGTATTTTCTTCTATGTATGTATTTCGATTGACAGAAGAGTGACAAAAGATAAATTGTTCGACCTGGTTTATCTGCCAAGTATTTATTGCATCAAGATGGTCGTATATTCAAGCTAAGTATTCGCCGTTACCCAACATTGAGGGAACGAGTGAATTGGGCATATTTATGTCTATTTAGGTGAGTGTATTCGTAACCTACCTATATATCTGCTTAGCCTCTTTATCCTGAGCTTATTTTCTTTGGTGTATTGTTATAGAATATCTCCAAGCTCAGTGTGTCGCTTGACAAAGGCCTCCTCTAACATTTTCCATTGTTTTCTGTCCCTGGCTACCCTCCTCCAGTTCGGGCCTGTCGTTAATTTTAACTCATCTTCCCATCTTATATGTTGTCTTCCTCTGTTCCTCTTGCCGTCTCTAGGCCGTCTCTAGGACATACCTACTTGATACAATTATATAGCACCTACAAAAATAAAGTAGGTACTGCAATTGCTACACGGCAGACTTGATACATAAACATGAGATTCCTTCTATGTACATCACTCAAAACATGTAAAAATATTGCTTACGAATCGGATCAACATAATGCTCAAAGAATCTCAGATGTGTTTTCAATGTCTTCTTGAAAGTAAATAATGCATGAACTTCACCGTGCACTGTCGTGTGCTTCTATCAAGCGATCAGAATCTACTTATTACAGTAATTTAAAACTCTTGCGCATTTTTTTAAGTAGAACTAAAGCAAACTACATATTTGTAGCCGCCCGTGACAAGTGACCTGGCATTTCGCTTTGTTCAACGTGGCAACGCCACGGTGACTGGAACTTGAGTCGTTTGTTTCATTCTTAAACTCTACAAACAGTGTAGTTAGTTTAATCTTTCAGTTTTTATTATCTATTTAAAACCTTTTCTATATAAACATTTTTGTCTTATAGCAGCGATGAAAATATTTATCCCGAAGCCATAAAACGGCGTTCTATTTGAATTGGTTCGGATTCGAAGGATTAAACTGCTGTAGTATCTTATTGGTGCTATAAATCTCTCAGCCGGAGGTGACTAAGGCAGCCTTCGGGACAGACAAAGGTCGCGTGCCGACACGGCTTGCAAAGTGCATATAACATTACATAACAGCATAAAAAGTGAATAACCTTTCGACTTTTCATACATACATACATATCATCACGCCAAGTCCCCAGCGGGGTAGGCAGATAGTATAGAGCGCCAGTTCTCTCTAGACTTACATACCTCTTTCGCTTCGTCCACATTCATCAGTCTCTTCATACATGCTCGTCGGTTTCGAGTACTCTTAACGTTCCCGTCCTTGAGAGTCTGAGAAAAAGAGTTTATCCAACTGAAAATAAGATTAATACCATATGTAAATTTAACAAATTAATGAAAATAATATACATATATAAATATATATTTATTCATTTTATATACATTTATTATAACTAATCGGCGAAATATTTTACATTAAACTTTTCACAATAGTCAATTTCAGATGTGCACAAATATTTCACTAGGAATGTTGATAAATAAGTAGTAAAACTATCCTAAAAATCGGATTATCGATATCGATACTTTATTGACTACACCCTCGCACTGGTTGAGTAGCACGAAACTGATGCAATTTTCTAGAAAGTTCTTTAACTATTATTACAGATAAAATTCGATCTTATTGCCCTTACATAAGATTGATTTTTGTATTGTACAATTAAAAAAAATTTTGACAAAACAAAATTATCGTAATAAAATAAAATTTTATTAAATAACACTTCCCGATGATAGGAAATGCCACTATTAGCTAGATTTTTGTCCGGCTAGCATTCCTGCACTCAAGAATGGAGCAATACGGCATATCTGCACTTGTTTTTCAAACTTATTGAAAGCGGATTGTACAACTGTCACACACAAGCGGCGGCGGCGTACTGAGCGCGGTTGGTCACAACCAAATTAGAAAGTTGCGCACCATAGGTGCGCACCAAAAACGTAACGAGGTCATTCATCAGTAGATTTTACCTCTCATATTTTTCTCATACCGGGCGCCTTATATATGAAAATCGATTCTTAAGGAGTAAACTCCAAAAAATAAAAATTCTTCAAGCTTTGCCACAAGGGTCTCAGAAGGGGTAGAAGTATGACAATACCCTCATTGTGTCAGTGACAGATGGCGAATCTATCGCCGTTCCTCAAGCACGACTAAACTCACGTTTTTTACTTCTTAAACGGATTCTTCTTCTCATAAAGATCGTGATGTGATTAATCACTGTACTTAAGTTCAGAAAAAATACATCGATGTGTACAGTCAGTGTTAAAAGTTACAGTATATTTGCAGGAAACTACCTGAACTTACTCGGATATAATGACTCAGATTACTTAGGTTCGTTCTCTCAAAATTGAATCGCGTAGGTAATCTATTCGATTCTAATACTCTGTACCTCGTTATCTTAAAAAATTAAAGCATTCCCGCGAGAACATTCCACATAAGTCCATATAACACGTATAATAAATACCGTTTGTATAAACAGTTTCAGTCCTTAAGGGAAATGGTTGGTCTTAGTAATGGTAGTTGCTCGGCAGATGCAGAGTAATGAGTCAAAGTACACCATTATTTATACGCGCCTCCGGTTAAATAAGTACTCCCACCAATTTAGGACGGTAAGCCCGTGTCAATACTTCTATGGCCCCGCTATAAATCACACTTTGATGTATTGCGCCAATGTATAGAAAAGCAATCCTTTTTAATATGTAATGGATATTTGTACCCTTATCATAGGGCCCTTCGCTAGGTGCTCGTAGATATGTGAACACAAAGGCTTTATCGAACAGGACCGAAACGTTATTATCAAAGCATATCAGTATTATTCCGAACGAGCGGGGCGAACAACAATACTCGATTGTAGCTATAGATTATGGAGATACGTTCTAATACATACAGACGGTCAATATCCCGCGATGTTGGGGTAACGTTTAGCGTGACCTATATTAGTCCGCACCTCGCGAACAATTTACGTAATGACCTTTCGTCCCATCATCACCAATGCGAACATTGTATTTTATATTAGCCAGCCGGTTAATAAATAAACAATTCTTTTTTATGTCGATTCAATAGATAATGGAATAGAAGTGCTATTCTTGCTTGGTGGGTAAGAATACATATCCAACATGCCCCTAAAAGGATTTTTATCCAAGTAATTTTATTAATTATTTATATATAAAAAAATATTATTGTACTTTGTATCTCTTCTTTAAAGAACTCTTTTTTCTTTTAAGTTCAAGTCTTCCCTTGAGGTAAGCAGCCCCTCTTTTCGTTGGATATATCACTGGCCATAGCACAATGTAGGCAGGTGCCCACGTGACAGATAACATTGTGCTATATTAGCTGTTATCCCGCAATTTTACGCGCGTTACATTTTATCATACATTATGTATATATGAGATGTACATTCCTCCTTCGCTTCGTTCACATTCGTCAGTCTCTTCTTACATGCCCACCGGTCTCGAGTGCTCTTGACGTGTCTGTCTTTGAGTGTCCGATCCAGTGAGGATATTTTATTCGCTTAAGTGACCAAAATCGTCCTAATTAAATAAAGTAAATAAAAAAATATATATAATACGATTGCTCCTCCGCTCCCCATGGTGATACTCGATACGGCGTATGGCCTTCCTCTATGAACGGACTTTCTAATCTATTTTTTTAATCAATCCATTGTTCTAGAGATAACTTCCTACAAACAAACTCACACATACAAACATTATAGATAGCAAATATTATTTAAAATGCTTCGTCTTTTCAGTACATACATACCCCTGTAAAAGGACTCAAGATATGTTTATCTTAAAGGTAGAGGAGGAATAGAGCTGGCCTTGGTGACAGTTCCCAATTTCTGGCGGGTTTTCATTTCATTAAAATTGTGCTTACCTAAATACATTACATTCATAATTTGCTACGGTAAGACCTTCGTTTAGATCCCAAAGCCTGATAAAATCTTCGTTGAAATTAATGTAGAACCAGAATTGCCGGCTTAAATAACGTCATGGTTTTCATTTCAAAAACATTGCATTTTAAATACCTTTAAATTTTAATACCTCGGGACTATTCCACACAAATTAACACAGCCCCAAATTAAGCAAAACTTGTGTTATGGTAACTAGACAACTATATATTTACATACTTATATACTATGTACATAAACAAATAGGACATCCAAGACTAAGATACAAATACTCATGTTCATCACAGAAATGTCTGCTCTCAGTGTGATCGAACCCGCGACCTCAAGTTACGCAGTCAGGAGCTCCAACCACTAGACCGCACGGCGAGTACTTTGAAATGAAGAAATAAATGTAGATAAAAAAGAACAGAAAAAGAATATACGAGTATGTGCCGAACGGAAATAATATTTAACAGTGGCAGAAATATGATATGAGTCATATCCTCATATCATATTTCTACCACTGGCCAGTTGGTTATTTAAGAATTTTTTTATTTCCTGAATCCAGCCTCGTTCACACTTCAAAATGTTCCAGATACACATAACCAAAACACAACTCATACATCCCACATCACACCACACACACAAAACCAATATACAAATTTCTCACACCCCTGCCATCATGCCCTGATGATGATGCCGTGCCTGATGAAAAAAACCGACCTTGAGTCGAGATTAAAGATTTTCCTTATAAATAATAATAATAATGTTTTTCATTTCGTTCTAATAACAAAGAGAAAAAGTAGGAAAAAAAGTTGAAGACGTATATATTTCACCAAAATCCAATTTTGAAATAAGTAAAGTTTTTAAAAATTTTATGGCACATTGTACAAGTTTTTCTGTACTAAAGTTTAGTAAAGAAAATCTCTTATACAAAGTACTTTGATAACGAAAACAGAAGACTACATGTATTAAATTGATAAATATTATATGTTGCCTACTTCGTTGCGAGAGATAAAGTTAGTGGCTCGTTCTGATAAATTACCCTTTTTTCCAGCTCGCTATATATGCTGGGTATGCTGTAATGGCGTTTTTGGCATCCTTCGCTATCTCAATGGCATTCGAAGCTCCAGCTGTAAGATTACTGCGGATCATCAACGGTGGCTCTCGGAAAAAGCAGCACTGAAGTAATACGCGTGACTAATGAAACAAGCAATGATAATTATAATAAACTTGTAAGAAAAGAGGCTTGACATGATTTGTACTGAAAATGAGATCGTAAAGCATTGTTAATAAATGCTTAAATTGTTGTAAATAAAAGTTAGTAGGATCTATTTTATTAATGTAAATTCTTGTATGATTAAGATTAATATAAATTGTATTAAAAATATATTTTCTACAGGTGTCTGCAGCAAATATAAATAAGATTGTGAAGTGATTAGGCTACTTTCCATGAAAAATCCATCATTTGCTATAAATACATACGTACCTACTTATCATCACGCCGAGTCCCTAACGGGGTAGGCAGAGAATTTGCTATAAATAATGAAACTAATTCCATTTTGTCCGCACTTTTACCAGCGCTATCTGGCTGGAATATATTTTTATTTCCGCGGAAGACAGTAAAATCCCCAGTTTACGGTAGTAGGGTAACTGCATACGTGGCTTAAGTAAGTGGCTTTTCCTCATAAAACCGATCGGCCAATCCAGCCTTAGAGAGCTTGCTCGGTATATGCAACGCTTGAAGACTCAATAGGCGCCTTGCGGTAATTTACGTATTTAGTAACGAGCTCTTGATATTTTATTAGTTTCTTTTTCAGAAATCTCGCCTATGTGATGACACGTGTACTGTTATATACGTGTAATATTGACTATATATATACGGGCTTGTATGCAATTGTCCCGCGACATATTCGTCTCGAATCCCTATTTGAATCCATTTTCATGGAGCGCAGAGTAGGAGTTTTGGTATCTTATGGATAAAACTGTCTATCCGATTAAAAAAAGACCTGGACTTGAAACTAAATGAGCTTAATTAACTCCAGGTGATTCCAGATAGGCGTACTGCATGATTTTGCTGAACGAACCGTGCAAAATTTAAAAATATTTTTTCATGTTTTGGGGTCACAGAAAACTTACGATGTATGGGCATATATATAATAAAAAAAAAACAAAATCACATTTACCTTTATTACTTTATAACATTTGTAAAGCTGTCCAAAGTTCGTGTCTATCATGATTCGTTTGGAAATGATGAACAAAGGCCACAAATCACTCAGTCCCACAGGCTATGAATCAACCAACGGCGCGTTCATCTCCACTCGAACCGACCGCCACATCCATAAATCGCCTTATTGGATAGTAATACCTTCCTATCACATTACTCGAGCCACTCGTAGTTTGCTCAAGTAGACCTTTATTCTAAAAGTCTATCGATCGCTAAAGTGTACCTATATAACATTCCTTTAAATTTGCGACAAAACAAATAAAAAAAAAGATATATATTTTTTTTTTATCAAGGCATTCTTTAATCTCCAGTGTAATTCGAACCGAACTGGTCTAAAGTCCCTTAACGCCAAACATGAAACTTTTATAACAATGTTCACCTTCGAACGACTTTTAGTGCGCTAAGTTAGTCAAAAGAGTAATGTTCACAGGTATACAATGGAACAAACAATTTCAGACTAGAATATGCTAGGCGTGTGTGCTAGGCAATGTTTGACCAGTCTACCTTTTATTACACATATTTGTAACAAAAGATATGTGATACCTTGGATTCAAACGTGAAAAAATATCAAGTTCTCTTTTTTTCGCGAGAATATTCACTGCGAAGATTGAAACAGCCAGATAGATTCATACAGATTAGCTATGCAAATTATACAAAAATCCCGTAAGGTACGGAGATAGCGGAGGAAAATCCAAGGAATATTACGTACCTACGTCTAAAAAAGTTACCAATAAATTAAGATTTACATATATAAATTAATTACTTGCAGTTATGTTATAAGCCTAAGGTCTTCGCCTTAGCAATAAGTTGTACAATTCGATCGATTTAATTCTTATTTGTACCAATCAAAGCGTTACTTAAGTTTCGTTAATACTGGGCGTAAGAGGAAGAAAAAATTTGTAAATTACTGGCAGTAACCTTCAATTGTACGTTACCTTTAGTCCGGCTGAATAACGAAACTCATCACATTGTCATGTACTTTGGTACATAAGCATAATAGGATATTAATTAAAGAAATCAATAATTATTGTAGGTAGGTACTTTTGTAAATATGATATTTTCAAAATAAATATGTAATATATTTTATTGTTAGCCTTGTTTTCTTTATTATATCGTCATGCTTTCCCAAAGGGTCCCTAAAGACTCCTTCGACCCTTGGGCAGTGATAAAATAGCTCTCTTTGGTTCCTTCATCGTAGCACTCGAATTGTGATTAACTTTATCACTATAATCATGTTCATTAAAGCTACCAACTATTGAAGCTCGGATTGCAATCTTGAATTTGCAAATGACTACTTAAACCAATCAGGACGGCTCTGTTAACTTGCTAACTTTATATGATAATAAAAATGTTAACTAGTCTAGTATGAAAATGTCTATCGTTACGTTAATGCTATCTATACTCATAGTTTTTATAATAACCTACATAATGCATAATATTTTGCGTGAATTTGCTTAGGTTTAGCGTTACATACTGTATTTTGTCTGAGTTATGATATTGAATCGATTAGTGAGAAACGATATTCAGACAAAACTGAATAATATAAAAATGCCGTAGTTGCCTGCGACACAGAGATTGCAAGTTCGATTCCCGACTGTACCAATGAGTTTTCTGAACTTAAGTACAGTGATTACGTAAGACACACAAAGAGCTAGTGAAGGAAAAAATCGAGAGGAATACCTGCATACGTCTGAGAAGCAATTCAAAGGCTTATGTATAGTCGCGCTTGAGTAACGGCGATGGACTCGCCATCTGTCACGTTGGCACCTGAAATATATTTTTGGCGGAAAATGGGCCTACCCCTTCGGGGACCCTTATGGGAAGACGTGAAGATATATATAAGTGATTGAAATTAGTATCAATAAATACCTAAATATACAATACCGCAGAGCTGCGGTAGCTTTGATAATGTATGACAATAATCACACACGCCAAATGGATAAAAGAAAATCAGGGACTAACCTAAATCAGCGGAGAGGGTGAGATGAGCTACCTACGTGCGCTTTTGTGCCGAAGTGCTCACAAAGGCCCCAGATTACGACGCCGCGTAATCGATCCGTGTCCAAAATACGTTATTACTTAACACCGATGCAATCGTCACCAGTTTATCACATCATTCTGAGAGCGTTTGTTTGTCGTTTGCTATGCCAAACGTTTTACAATGAAGAAAAACATGAGGGAGGAAACACGTTACGTGAATACATTTTAGAAGCATAAAAAGCTAAAGAATTTCAGTCAGTCCTTCAGAATTCAGTCTTTACACATTACCTGAGAAATAGCAACAGCCTCGCTATCTGACACCCAAGTATATAAGGCAAATGTAGGCGATATTCTTCAAGTTGCTCCCCGCGGTTTTTCCTACAAATTGACAGGTCCCGTAACAAGTATTTTTCAAGATAAAGAACTATGTTATTCTGTTAGGGGATTGGTAGGGTTGGGGTATCTGGTAGCTTTGAGTAGTTAAAACCTGAAAACGGAAGAAACTTTTCTCGCATCCCATACTAACAAAAAGCTAGTACCTACATAGATACTAATCAGATGCTTTTCACAATGCACATCACGTGCTTTGTGGTATGATTAGCTACAATTTTAAAGCTCTTCCAGAAGTTCTTGCTCGTTTGTCACAGAATATGATTGCAGTTGGCAGCTTTATACAAATGCTGCTATCCAACTTTGGGCACTGGGACTCAGTTTCAGATGGAAATTAATGACAAGAAATATTATGCTTGTCATTTCATCTCATTTTCACTGGTGACTATCATCAGCTATTGCACTTTCAACTATAAAGCGTAATCTTAATAACCATACGCATTCGGTCGTGTGGCTTTTTATACAAAGGCGCTTGACATAGAAATACAGTTTATTTTCGGTGTACATTTTTATAGATGGCTGGCGTGATAACCATCAGTAACACCACATAGAACAGAAATAAAGTGTCCGACATAAAACTTTTCGGGCTTCTTCGCACCGAACTTGTACATAATGTTATTACCGGTCCTAACTGCTCAAGGGGAACAGACGAAACACTTTCCTAACATCTTTTTGTATACTACTTATTTCAATAGTTTCCCGTTTTTGTGCGGAAACATATCGCTAAGTATTGTTTCAACTAGGCGTAAAATGATACGTGCTGTAGGGACTAGCAACTTCTATTTAACAAACTATAGTTATATAATCAACTTTGCCCCGTAATAAAAGACAGTTTTCATAGTGTTTCTGCACGTAATAGTTGTAGAATAATGTTAAGTAGTCTTATAACCTTTCTTGATTACTAGCAGAAAAACATGCAAACATAATAACGATAACGTTTGTTTCTCACACAAAATAAGTCAGCCATTGTAAAATCGAATCGAATGATTTAACTATTATTATTTTTGGTTTCATATACATACATCCTTCTCTTGTTATCATCCTTCAGTGCTACCTACGCCGTGCGTTACGATAAACGCCAGTTTTCTCTACAGCCAACAGACCTCTTTCGCTCTCGCGCTCTCTAATACATGCCCGCCGATTCTACTACGTTCCCATCGATTTCCCATCCGTGTCAGATCGATGTGATCTAGGTAGTTGGTTATATAACTATAAATATATATTAGCGAAAGAGGTAAGTCTAGAGAGTACCGCTCTATACCCTCTGCCTCCCCGTTAGGGACTCGGGGTGATGATATGTATATTTTGTTACTAGGCGTGCCTTTTAAGTTCTGTCGTTTCCATATTTCCCGGCAAGTTTGAATTTGGAACTGTTCTATATTTGAATGTGTTTAAATTTAGAATCTCAAAACAGTTGAAAGCATTAGGATTAATGCTATTGTTTAGACACAGCGTCGATTGGAATCTGTCAGGTTACGTACGAAAATGAATCTTTCTAGGAAAATGTTCGTGCAATAGTTTTCTACAACTTTAGAAGAGGCCTGACATGGCTTCAGTGTTTTGAAGAGCTAACATCTGTGTTTAGTGATGAAGCCCCATGTCTGCGGACTATCGAACACTGGTATTTAGAATTCATGTGTGGACATACTAGTGTTAGTGACAAATCTCGCGAAGGACGCCCAAAATCCGCCTTCACTGAATATAACATCATTGGTGTGAGACAACTAATTCTCGAAGATCGATATGTGACGTATCAAGAGATAGAGGCTCTATTAGGCATCTTAGGGAAAACCATTCAGAAGATCTTACATGAAGCGCTTGGTGTGAGAAAGCTAGTTTGCCGTTGGATACCGCATCTGCTTTCCGACGATCGCAAGGCGACCCGCGTCAGATGGTGTAAGAAAACTCTGCAAAGGTTCAACCGAGGAGAGTCAACTCACGTCTACGACATCATCAGTGGTGACGAATCTTGGATCTATGCCTACGATCCTGATTCCAAACAGCAATCTACAATCTGGGTCTTTCAAGACGTGCCAAAGCCGACTAAAGTTGTCGTTCTCGAAGCACTTCAAAGAAGATGGTGGCCAAAGCGACGCATCATCCTGCCCCACGACAACGCAAGCTCACACAGCGCTCGTCAAACGATTGAGTACTTGAAGCAGGAAAAAGTAGAAATTCTTGACCATCCTCCATACAGTCCTGACCTAAGCCCTAACGATTTCTTTACATTTCCTAAAATTGAAAAAAGTCTTCGTGGTCAAAGGTTCCAGTCCGGTGAAGAAACAGTCGACGCTTTCAAGTCAGCCATTTTGAACACCCCCACTTGGAGTGGAATAAATATTATAATAACTGGGTTGAGCCAATGTAAAAGTGTATTAAGCTACATAGTGAATACTTTGAAAACAAAAAAAGTACTATAAGGTTCTAGAAGTGATTTTTTCTTCAAACGACAAAACTTAAAAGGCATGCCTCGTATAGTTACCTACATAGGTATATGAGAGACTTTCGACCGTATTAATTTTGATTACAGTGGTAGATTTTTCTGGAATAAAACAGAAATCCAGCTAATTCAATTCCAATTCATAGTTATTGTGTGACGAAGGTACTATACTACTGTACTAAAGGTAAAGGTAACATCCTCATAAACTTTCAAATATATAATATTAATAAGATGCAAGATAGAGGGTTACTCTATATATGTGATGACTGGCAGGTTGGTATCCCAGCTGCGCACACAAAATCCTAGCTGACGGCTATGAAAAGGGTTTGAATCTACGTATGTAGTAATACGTAAGTTGTATGTAAGTTGTTGTCTGAAGACTAACTGCACCCCGCCGTTCCATAATATAATTTCACGGGAACATGGACTGTATTTCAAGAGATAAAAGCAGCGTATTTAGTATCTAATCACCAGTGATCCCGCGGTTATACTCGCGTTTTATTTCATTTGCTTTCCTTTATGATTACTTCTACGGTCATCTTGTGTATTAGCATGATGATGTTCATCTATCCTTACTCAATAAACGAGCTATTTAATTCAAAATTTAAGAATTTGTCAAATCTGATTAGCTGTTCTTAATATTGGTGCGTTCAAATTAACAAATACAATTTAAAAAAACTACTTAACAATATTAGCTCAAATCAAAATCAAAATATTTTATTCAACGTAAGGGACACAGGGAACACTTATTGAACGTCATAAACTTAATAAAAACTAAAGTTACTGTGATGTATTTCAGCAGTGATAGGAATAGGTAGGTACCTGGCGGGTTAGTTTGAATTGTCCTTCGAAGTGGAGTTTTCCATCTGGCACTGATTCCACTGCACGATCACACTCTTTATATTGGGATTTAATGAGTCCACACACTTATTAGTCTCTCGCGGTATTTTGGATAATTTAGGGAGTTTTATTGAAGGAGCGCGTGCGTTGCGTGTATAGCGTAAGCGTCGACTTTTTGAATGTGTAAGGGAGCGGGTGAATGATTTTGGGAACGGATTAGGAGAGTGTTATGAGCTAATGAGTTAGTGTGGTGAGTAGTGCATAGATAAAATAAATAATCTATTAAGCGGCGCGTACAACTCCCCCGGCCTAGAGGTTTCCTCTAGAAGAAAGTTGAAAAAGCGTTAAACTAATGAGCGAGTAAATGCGGGTGCGTTTGAAAGAACTAAAACTAAAACATATATTTATTTTTAAACTTATTGCAGAGGAAGAGGACAGACTCTTACAACTGGACGTATATAAGTACCAGAAGCAGTGCGAACCTTTAATGTGCGAATAATATTGTCTTTACCGCGGTATACTTCGTCCACGATGCCCAACGGCCAACAAAGAGGGTGCGCATTGTTATCTTTGATAACTACTACAGAACCTAGCTGAACTGGATTAGTTAGCGTATTCCACTTTGCGCGTTGTTGAAGTGAAGATAAATATTCCTGACTCCAACGACGCCAGAAGCCTTGAATTAATTTTTCCAAAAATTGATATCGAGATAAGCGACAGTCAGCTATGTTTGAAACATCCTCAGTTGGTAGAAATTTTAAGGGTGTTACATTTAAAAAATGATTAGGCGTTAGAGCGGATAAATCAGACGGGTCTGAGCTTAATACACACAGAGGTCTACTATTTAATAAGCCTTCTATCTGTACCAAGACAGTGTTGAACTCTTCATAGGTTAATACCTGAAGATTTATTTGTTTGAAAAGATGAGTTTTAACACAGCGTACATTAATCTCGCAAAGTCCATTGAAATGCGGGCCATAAGGTGAGCTATGCAGAAATTTAATGCGCTGATCAGCTAATTGTTGACCAATGTAATTTTTATGAGAGTCAGACTCTAATAGCGTATAAATAGAATCGAGCTTGCGTTGAGCGCCTAAAAAATTGGTGCCTCCATCAGAATATATAATGGCCACAGGGCCTCTTCTACAGATAAATCGATTGAAGGCTGCGAGGAAAAGATCTGAGCTTAAGTCAGAGACTAATTCAAGGTGAATAGCCTTAGTGGTAAGACAGCAAAATAGACAAATATAAGCCTTTTGGCTTTTAACACCACGACGACGAATGTGTGTGATGTAAAAGGGACCGGCATAATCAACAGCCGTGTACACAAAAGCCTTAGCTTCGGACACTCGAAAACATGGGAGATCACCCATTAATGGGTTAGATGATTTAGGGTTAAGTCTAAAACACGTATTACATTGGTGTACTCTTTGTCTCACCAAGTTTCTAGCGGCTAGAATCCAAAACTTCTGTCGAAGCAGGGAAAGTAATAGGGAAGGACCAGTATGCAGATTACATACGTGAAAATAGTCAACAATGAGCTGGGTAAGGCGATGTTTCGATGGAAGAATAATAGGGTGTTTCTGTCCATAGTTAAGTTGCGAATGCGTCAGTCGGCCGCCGACACGAATTATATTTTCGTCGTCAATGAACGGGTTGAGTTTAATGAGGGGCTTACTGATGCGTTTATTATTTTTAATAGCGTGGCTATCTTTAGCGAAACAATTACTTTGTACGTGACGTATGAGAAAGAGTTCAGCGTTATCTAAGTCAAACGGTGTGATTAAACCGGTTGTGCGTATAATTTTTGCGAAACGCAGTACGTATACTGTGGCGCGTAATAGTTTTTTATAGGATGAAAAGCGTTCTATCAATTTATCTATTAAATGAGTTTCAGTTATGTCAATTTCAGTGACGAGAGAAACAGTTTTCTCTTCTAGATTATCGACTTTATTGGGCGATACAAGAAATTGTTTGATGGGCCACTCTTTGATAGGGTGAGAAACCCATTGCGGTCCGTGAAACCACTTTTCCTGATTTAATAGGTGTTTAGGTGTAACAGGTCGCGATATTATATCTGCTGGGTTCTCATCACCACTGATGTGATACCAGTGGTTGGCTGAAAGCTTGGAATTAACTTCCGTAATTCTGTTTGCTACGAAAGTGTGAAATTTAAAAGCGGGTGAATGTATCCACGTCAATGCCACAGTTGAATCAGAGAATGCGTATATATAATTTATTGGGCAGCGTTCACTTATAATATCACGTACACAGGATATGAGATTAGCTAAGAGCAATGCGGCGCATAATTCCAGGCGAGCGAGAGACACTTTCTTCAGCGGTGCTACGCGTGATTTAGAGCTAAGAAGGTTGACAACTCCTGGTGAATCCGCGTTAGTACCGACACGAACATATAAAACAGCTCCGTAGCATTTTTCACTAGCGTCAGCGAAACCAACGATAGTCACGTGAGACCCTGCGGTTATACCTACATGTCGCGGTATACTTAATTTAGACAGATCCGAGAGTTCACTTCTGAACTGAGTCCATTTTTCCGGGAATCCGGGACAGGTTGATCCCAGTCTAACTCGCGTTGCCAACACTCCTGAACTAACAATTTCATAAAAGCTGTAATACAGCCTAAAAAACCTAAAGGGTCAAAAAGACGAGCGGTAGCGGAAAGGATAGTGCGCTTTGTACAAACGTCAGAATCATCATCGGTGATTTTATAGGTAAAAATATCATCGTGAGGCTGCCATTGCATTCCAATAATTTTTGTGGATAATTCACTATCTGCGTCAAAGTTTATTTGTTGTGGATTTTTATGCGAGTGCGGAATTTTATTCATGAGTTCGGAGCTATTTGAATTCCATTTTACTAAATTGAAGCCCCCGGCCATGAACATGTTCACCATCTGATGATAAGTACGTTCGGCTTCGTCTATTCCGTCCATGGACGAAACATAGTCATCCATGAACATTCGGTTCTCGGCTTCTAGCGCGCCGATCGGAAACTTGTCGCGTTCGTCAGCCGCGAGCTGTCGCACTACGCGCATGGCGAGGTAAGGCGAGCTAGATATCCCGAATGATACCCGATTGAACTGAAAGACTTCAATGGCGGACTCCGAATTAAAGCGAAATAATATGCGCTGAAAAGGTTGATGACCTGGTGCGAGTTTGACACAAAAGTACATTTTCTCAATATCTGAGGTGAGAGCGATGGAGAATATGCGTAGGTTAATTAATAAATCAAATATGTTGCGTTGTAAATTGGGTCCTGTAAATAATAATGAGTTGAGCGATTTTCCAGAAGTAGTTTTACATGATGCGTCAAGAATAATCCGAGTTTTTGATGTTGTTTTTTCCGGTCGATAAACGGCCCTATGCGGTATGTAGTAAGCGTTATCGGTGGGACGGAGATCGTCCACCCCGACTTTGGTTAAAAAACCGCGATCAATATATTCTTGCACTGTGGCATTATAATCGTTGCGTAATTCCGGGATAGCGTCTAGCTTTTTTTCTAAATTAATTAAACGGCGTTTAGCGGTCGTGTAAGAATCACCGAGTTCAGAGGGATCGGACTTAAATGGGAGACTGACAGTGTAGGTACCACTGTCGTCACGCGTGTAGGTAGACTGGAAAATATTTTCACACATCTTATCATCCGGACTATAATGTATTTTATTCGGTACACTTTCGAGTTCCCAAAAGCGTTGCGTCAAATTGTCTAAAGAAGGCGAGTCAACATTACAAAAAAATGTCTTATCATTTGAGCGCGTGTTAGACGGGTCGCAGTCCGCGCGCCCCATAGCGATATATCCGAGCGTAGTCTCCACACCGATAACAGGTGACCGGGCAGAAGTTACTTTGTTCCCGCGCAACAATAATGCAAAGAGTTCATTACCTATAAGGCAGTCAACGTCTGCCGGCGTGTGGAAATCATCGTCTGCCATAGGCACGTTTCGCAGATGATCTAATTGAGACAAGTCTATGGGTGCGTTCGGCAAGTGATCGGTGATAGAATTAATCACACGAGCGTTTATTGTGTAATTACACCGTTCGTCAAAGCGGGAATGAATTATGAAAGAAGCGGTTCCTAGCGAAATACTTTCCGAGTTGCCTATACCTTTTATTGTAGTTGAAGCGGGTTTAATATTTAAATTTAGTTTTTCACAACATTGTTTTGTAATGAAATGGCTCATAGAACCAGTATCTAAGAATACGCGGAGCTTGTGACATTTTTTATTATTATCATAAACATAAACAGACGCAGTAGGTAATAATACGACGGTATTTTTATTATTACCAGGCGCAGGTGTAATAGCGGAAAGTGACAAGTTCATCTGCGTTTGCTTAGCTTGAGACTGCGCTGAAGCGGGCGGTTCTACGTTGCGAGCGACGGAGTGCCCGCGCATATTGCAATCTACTTCGCGCGGTGTAGGCGATAGCGGCGGCTGCGAGCGGTTCGCGTTCGCGCGGCTACTCGTATTTGTATTATACCGTTGAGGTGAAGATGTGTGCGGTGATGAGTGAATGTGAGCGTTTTGGAATGATTTTGAATTATAATATGCGTTATTTTGGTTGTTGTTGTGAGATTGATCTACATGAATGAGTGTATGGTGTTTTCTTTGACATATTGCGCAGCGGTTTTGAGATTGGCAATTATTTATGTTGTGGAATCCCAAACAGTTTCGACAAAAACCGTGTTGTGTCACTAACGAGTTACGTGTGTGTGCGTTGTGTGATAAGAAAGTACTGCACTTGAAAAGTGCATGTTCGGGATAGATTTTACAAATATTACAATTGCGGGGTGATTGCGAGGGATGCGTGAGCGAGTGGTGCGTTTGTGGTAGTCGATGCGAGGCGTGTGTGAATGTGTTGTGTGTGTGAAGCGGGTGAGAATACGTGTCGTCGTTGCTGGCTACAACGGAGTTGTTGTTGACAACAAATGCGTGTGTAGATTTTGTGTTTTTAGCGTGTTGTGGGACTTGCGGGTTATAATTTTTATTAGCGTAGGTAGGTTTAGAGTTCGTCGATAATGATGAGCGTAGTGAATGAATTTTATTCTGTTCTTTTATGAATTGCTTAAGTTGATTGAAAGTAGGTATTTTAACGCTGCGGTGCGCTTGTTCGAAAAGGTTCAATGTGTCTTTATCTAATTTACTCAACGCGATGTGAGTTATAATAAAATCGGAGATATCATCAATTTCTAAAAGACGTAATGCGGCTTCGGCGGTACAGAACTGTTCCAAAAATGCGTCAGTGTTTTGAGTTTTAAAATGTAACATTTGTTCAACGTACATTGATGCTTGCACTCGAATATCGTGATATTTTTCGACTAAATTATTCCATAAAATGTTGTAATTTTCTCCCGTATTAGGAATACTACTGCAAGCGGTCAATGCACTCTTAGAAAGTTTACTAATTAGGTATTGAGCCTTTTCGGTGGGTGAAAGCGTGGGGTTGTCATGAATAAGACTTTTAAAGTTTTGATAAAAGACTGGCCACTTATATGGAGATCCATCAAAACCTATCAATTCAATAGGAGCTAGCTTTTTAGAAAATTCGAATTTGCGACGTTCTGAGTTGGCCTTGAGCTGCGTGATCGACTTTTCTACGGCAATGATATTACAGTATAAATCATCAAATGCATCAAGTTCGCTAAACGATGGTTTGACCTCTTCGTTCTGTTGCAAATAACACATATTCAACGAGTCTATAGTTTGCAAGAAATCAGTTCTAGTCTTTTCCAACGACTGGACGCGAGACATAAATTGTTGCTCATTTATAGGATCGGAAACCTTTAGACTAAGGTCGAATAATTGTTGCACTCGAGCAAACAAAGATTCTTTTTTCGATTCTAATAAAGATATTTTACGTTTTAATTCCGCCATGATGAATTGAATTCAAAAATATGTACGGGAAATTAGGCGTAATGCGTGCGATAATAAGGGCGAGCGTTGCTTGGCGTGAGTCGACTACAAAATGCCGCGAGTGATTTCTAGATTCAACGAAAGAATAGAAATATGTAGGTAATTATACGATGCGTTAAGGAATACTTTTTGTATACAATAAATAAGCGTTATGAAATATATAAATGCGTTTAAATATATATGCGTTTTATGAATTGACGCGTTTTCTAATTTGAACCGTGTAGGTAGTTAAATGGCGGATGATCGAGAACAAATTGCGAATTGCGAACTTAATTTGCGAAAATAATGAGCTTGTGAGTGTTTTGTGAGGGAATTTGAGTGTCTGGAGAGATAGGGTTAAATGATCCGGCGCGATTAGGATCAAGAGAAGAGTTGTGATGTATTTCAGCAGTGATAGGAATAGGTAGGTACCTGGCGGGTTAGTTTGAATTGTCCTTCGAAGTGGAGTTTTCCATCTGGCACTGATTCCACTGCACGATCACACTCTTTATATTGGGATTTAATGAGTCCACACACTTATTAGTCTCTCGCGGTATTTTGGATAATTTAGGGAGTTTTATTGAAGGAGCGCGTGCGTTGCGTGTATAGCGTAAGCGTCGACTTTTTGAATGTGTAAGGGAGCGGGTGAATGATTTTGGGAACGGATTAGGAGAGTGTTATGAGCTAATGAGTTAGTGTGGTGAGTAGTGCATAGATAAAATAAATAATCTATTAAGCGGCGCGTACAGTTACCAAATAAAATCTTATTTGGTAACCTCCTTTTGAAGCCTCCTTTACAAACTATATCTAAATATTGTTATAATATCCTCACGCTTTCGCACAAAAGTCCCCGGGAGGTAGGCAGAGGTGGATAGTTAGTACCCTCACATCCACTTTCCGCCAGAGATATATTTTAAATCCCAACATGATATATGGCGAGTCCATCGCCGTTAGTCAAGCACAACTATACATACGCCTTTCATTGGCTTCTCAGATGTATGCAGGTTTCCTCTCGATGTTTTCGTTCACCACGTTTCGTTGTACTTAAGTTCAGAAAAACTCATAGGTATGGACGGGATTCGAACTTGCGATCTATGTGTCGCAAGCAACTCGAACCACTCGGCCACCAAGGCTATCAATATAGTTTACATAGCGATATATTTAATTCTGCAGGTGCTAAGGCTGCTCGGTGTAATCCATCGGCTGTCGGTTTTTCGCGCGAACACAAAGGCGCTCGCAGTGCTCATTTGGATTTGAGTTCGTGTGCCGTCCACACTGTTGACGCAAAATTTGACGTTGACGTAATCTTACATTTCACGTTACACTCGTCTGGTCCCGGCGTACCAAATCGTTATGGTAACATTATCACATCTTATGGATTTATTGACTAACATTTAAAGAACACCCGCTGTTTTATCGCATATTATATTAAGTTCACGCAGAGTACAGCTCCCGAGGCCAAATGGGAAAATACTGAAGCGGTGCTTTTCAATATCCAAGGTCGGGAAGGCTCGAGTGATAGCCCTCGTTTTACTAGCGTCCGAATATGGCTCCGGCCACCGCTTACTATGACGTCAGCCTTAAGGCGCTTTTGTAACATAACTCACTTTTGCTCAAACTGACATGAATTCAACACATTATTTCATGCAACGAGTTTATGAGATCTTTCCCATAGGTTTACGTTCCTATATTATTGTGATAATAAGTATACCTACTTTTAACAAACAACCCATTGTACTTTTTCAACTCGCATTAAATTCCTTCTATCATATCTTTTAACCGCATACAAAAATGTAAGGATAGTTTAGAATGAGTATATATTTTTTATATTTCTTAAATTGTCCAGTCCAGCTTAATTAAAAAAACGTGTTGTATATGCGCAGTGCCAAGCGCCAACAGCGTGCGACGGCAGTTCACTCCAAGAATCTGCTAATTGCTTCGCCACTTCCACTGCAAAAAGTACTTCAACTGTTAATTAAAGACATTTTTGCTGCGTTAATGGTGGCACCCGTTTCATTAGATGAATCCGTTCCCGCCGAGGGTGACGACCAATACAGCTTTATGTTTGCGACCATACTTCGAGTTCCGTTTTGTGTTGTGACGTTTGACCCAGTATTGATCGCTTGTGATAGATGGGCTGCAATGACCCTATAGAAATGCACAAATATGTATACATATAACACGATATACACATATACATATCGATTAGAAGTTTTCCGCGGCTAAAGTAGTTATATGTATATGAAATAAATTGAAAAAAAAAGTTATTATTTTAGAATCATGTGTAAATAATTTTTTTTCTGACTACACCGTGGAGGTAATGTATTGTACATCTTTACAAATAAACAAATTGGAGTGTCTGTTTGTAATATTAAAATAACCGCTTTTTACTAAATGTAGATATAGAATTCGGTACATATACCAATTTTTTTTCTAATTTTTGTCTTTCTGTCTGTCTGCCTGTCTTTTTGTTCCGGCTAATCTCTGAAACGGCTGGACCGATTTGATTTGACAGGACTTTTACTGGCAGACAGCTGATGTACAAAAAGGAGTTACTTAGGCTACTTTTATTTTAGAAGCTAAACAACAACTATATTTCCACGCGGACGAAATCGCGGGCACAGCTAGTAATAAATATTCACGCAAACAATTGATGCATTATATACTCTATATTTCAGACCAAAACCAGTAGGGTACATTGCTACGGCCTACAGAGATAAATGAGGTGACAGACAAAACCTCGCTAATGTACGGAAAGCGGGAATGAGCAACCAAATGATTAATTATATTTTATTCCTCGACTGTTTAAAAACACCAGCTTATATATGAATTGTAAGAATATGTTTTTAAAAGCAGTTCTCCATTAATAAGCTTGAGATATGGCAATATTTGTCATACAATGGCAATTGTTGATTGTTGACAGATGCTACGCAATATCTACCCGAACAGCTCATACATCGTCACGCGTTCCCTCAGAGGTCCCAGTATACCCATGTCCCTATATATAATAACACTCTGTTTTCGTCGAATATATATAATTGTTGCAATCTTCAAACGTCTTTGCTGGTTTGTTTTTAAACCACTCAGCAAACATTGCTCGCACGACCTCAAAATGTAAATACTTACCTTATGAAATATTCAAAGTATTGAGTATATTTTCATGAGCACATCTTAACAAAATAAAAGCAGCAAACTTCCTCCATAGCGAACAAAGTGCAGGAAAACACGAGGAATAAAATTGAATTACTTTCGATGTTACGGTGATACAATATTGAAGAAACCAATAATTGGAGTTGTCGGTCACGTAGCACGCCGTTTCAGTTTCAGCGACTGAGAGGTCGGGCCAGGAAGGGTGCACGGCTACTTAACAGCATCAAGACGACGCTTCAATGCCCCTAATGACGTTATCAGGGCCGACTCGATACAACTGTGACACAAATTATTTATAGCATAATAAAATCTACACGGAACACAATCTCATTGGACGTTTTTATTCGAACGCATTCACTCTGTATTTACTTGATTTCTTCACGTAAGATAGATAGAGCTCAGGCCGGCCTTTGTTTTTGGGTACTTACCCGAATGAAGCACTAAAGCAGAGGGTTACAGAAGATCGCGACCACACAGCACTGCTTCCGGGTAATGTTGTGCTCCTCCGGTGAGTAAGAATTACACAAAATGGCTGTGCTACCAGAAGCTGTATCACTTCGTTCCTTATACTGTTAGGTCATCTCCCCGTTGAGGTATTTCCTGGAAAGTACAGCATGAAGTTCTTCAAGGGTGTGAACAGATTCCTGCAGGGTCGGCAACCAACAGGGAGTGATACCCCTGGTGTTGCAAGCGTCAATAGGCGGCGGTAACCGCTTCCCATCAGGCGGACCGCATGCTTGTATGCCACCTAAGCGGTATAAAAAAAAACTCCGCCAAAATATGGTTGCAACGCGCAAATGTATTCCCGAGTATTACTAATGCGCAATAAGCTATGATAAGTGCGGGTAAGTTTATGCGACCCGTTTATAGAATTAAATAAACATATATCAACTTTCAAGAATTAGTTAGTTGGCCCCAAAGAACATATCATGTCTGCAAGTACGCGGAATAACCTAACGCGGTGTAACTAACGTTCACTCGGGGTTGAATATTACAAATTCCTTCCTTAGTGCGCCTTCACACTATAAAGCCGCGTCGTTATTATAATCACTTTGCTACACAAGCTGTTCTCGAAAATGGTAATGGCTATTAAGAGAAATACAATTTGCTGACTTTGATTGGATCGTATATTTTATACTTACTTTTGGGCGCGGCGTCGCTCGCTTCAATGATGATTTTATTAATCGGTGTCGGTGAAAAATTTAAGCATTAACGTAAAAACATATATAGCTACTTGGTGTGGGACGCTACGTGTGTCGATACAGTAGCTCCTTCCCAACTTCCTGACACATCGGTGTTAGTTAGTTATACAACTATTTTTTGTATTTATCGTTAATTATTGATATAGTAAATTAAGATTTACCTACTTGAGCGTAAATATCATGTTTCAAACGTATCAAACAAAGGCACAAATTATAAGTCTCAAAATATATTATGTAGATAAATTTGATACTTGGCAATATTCACCGTTATATCTGTTAAAAAATGTTATCGTTTTTATATCAACTTGCACTTATTATATAATATGTATGTACATACATCAGAAGAACTTTAATACATAATATAACAGAGTCTGCATTTTTTTATCCTACAATTTTAAATTGATATATTTCTCCTAGTTAAATGGATGGCATAAATACTTTTGTTATATGTACATCGATTGATATTCGATCGATCGATTGATTGAATATTCATCTATAAAAATCATAATATAAAATTCATCTATAAGAATCATTTATCTATAAAAAAAAATACGCTAGTTGTCAGGTAAGAAAGGAATATAGGATGCTTTAGTAATAAGCAGAGCGTCGTGAAAAATGGACTACATTGCCACAATGGTTCATAGCAGAGAGAACCCATCACGAACACTATAAGGAAGTAAAACAGGAAATTATGTAATATTCCAAGCTGAATACAAAATCTATGTCATAATCTACTTCATTCCAGTGCACTTGGGCTTCCTCGTTTTTTTTTTGTATTGTCTCTCGTAGCGTTAGTTCCGGGAACTTTTGCTACTTAACCGGTCAATGGTGAGGCCTAGGCCTCCAGCCAGGGCTTTTTGTCATTTTGCCATTTCGACTCATATACCTACTATACCACAATGAAACCCTTTGCAGTAATTGACGACAGAAAAGCCACCTAATTACTAAATATTAGAATGACCAAGTTTTGCTTAGTGGCGATGAGAGATAGGTTTTAAAGTAGTAAAGTAGCGTCGGTTTGGATTCCCGCATGCAATAAAATACATGTAACATATAAACTTTGGTAACAATATAACAAGTATTAAATTATCTACGAATAGCTGCACTTCAAGATTGCTGTGGTTTGGTCTTTCGTACACACTTTGATGTTCCTTTTCATTCCCTTAGGAGTGTAATATTTGTGTGCCTGCCTGAAGATTCCTATCAAAATATTTTAAATGTCAAAGTGAAGTGACGGAAATCAGATAGTTTATCAATCAGACGCTTAATCTATATTAAGTGTACATACGAATATATCGTATGAATACTTAATATAGATTTAAGAAATCACTAGCCCACTATAATGTGGTACAACACCTACGTGGTAAACTAACAAATATTTTTTGGGAGAAAGCGCGCAGATCACTCTAAGCCGACAGTCCCCACATGAACCAAACTTATTATATCGGAAATCGACTGTAGATGAAGATTATTTCCTATTTTGATATTATTTACTGATCCGTTAACATCGGGGAAGTTCAAAGTGGAACAATACAAGTTATTTTCCGATACAAAAGAGGAAAAATAACTGAACGAGAACCAATACAAATGTAATGAGTTCCAAGACTTTTACTAGGATTTTCCCGAATCTGATACGAGTGGGTTTACCAAAACCTTTTAGCGAAAGTATGTGTAAAGTTTAGTTTTAGCGAGACCGTTGTCTCCCGGAAGCGAATATTACCTCGACTTGTAGCTCTATGTGTCGTATGAGAATGCTTTGAAGCGAAACACTTCTGAGGAGTAAATTAAAAGTTCAGCGCTTATGCATAGTCTTTATCACACGGTCTTCTGAAAGTAGGTCAGCTTCTCTTTTTAAGCGATCATGAAGTTAAGTTCAGAACTGTCTGCAAGCGTTGTTGACATTACAAAAAAAATGTTCCTAACAACTTCACTTAACACTTAAAGCTATTTAGTTAGGAAAAAGTATGAAAACCCACATTATATTAAATTTTGCTCTCTTTTTTTGTCATCCTTAGAGCCGTGGTGGCTGAGTGGTTCGAGTAGTTGCCTGCTACACATAGATAGCAAGTTCGAATCCCGACTGTACCAATGAGTTTTCTGAACTTAAGTACTGTGATTTGTTACACCACGAGCTTTACGGTGAAGGAAAAGATCGAGTGGAAACCTGCATACGTATGAGATTAACATTTGAGACAATTCAAAGGCGTATGTATAGTCGTGCTTAAGTTACGGCGATGGACTCGCTATATGTCACGTTGGCACCTAAATTATCCCTCTGCCTACCCCTTCGGTGACCCTTTTGGGAAGGCGTGAGGACATATTATTATCATTTTTTATTCTATTATATACCCCAATTTGGGTTCTCAATTTGACCAGCCCCATTTATTAAATTCGTCACTCATTATCGTAAATTATACATAATGTATTTATGTTAATCTTATTTGCTAGCCTTTAAACGACAATTCATATTGCGTACAAAAGTTTTACGATACTCCATTACCTACGAGCTTTGTATTATTTACTTTTAAAAAGTTCTACTCGTGTTTTAAGGTGCGATAGGAGATTTGTACGACCCTTCTTTGTCTGTAAGTGTATACAACACTTTACGAGAGTTAAAGTGCCCAATAACCATTTTTAAAATTGGGGCGCGGAACCATTTCAACACAGCCTGAACTCTACGTAAAGATAGAGAAGGAACAATAAAATAAGATCGTATTGCATTTACGCGCGTCCAGATTTTATGGTACGTCATGAAATTGCTTTAAACAAAATAATACCCAAAACATTCCATTTGGAGTGTATTACGTAACGATATCCAGAACTCGCAATTAATCAATGAAGTAAACACTATATTTTAACCCACTAATATATAAAATGGAAGTGTCTGTTTGTCAAAATGGAATATCAAAAAAGTTTTTCCTCTAGGTGCATATACCTAATTATATATTTATATTTCGTATATATGTTTTTATAATTTTTTTTGTCTCTATCTGCCCGTTTGTTTCGGCTCCGAAACTGGCTGTTTCGGAATGATGTCGACAGGACTTCTGCTGGCGATATTAGGGAGTAACGTAGGCTAATTATATAGTAATCAAATTTAACGCGGGTGAACCCGCGGGACCCAGCTGGTAGGTCTATAGAGGGTAAGGTGTGTCAGGGTTTATTAGGGAGGTTAGTAAGTGTGTAGCGATGCAGGCGTGGAAGGGTGGTGGTTCGATTATCGGATGCTCCCTCGCCCCTCGGTCGACTAAACGCTTGCCTCACACACATTTGCTGAAATTACTACAGGCATTTCGTATGTACAATATATTGAATGCGTATGACAGGTAATCTCGCTGCATGAAACAGTGTGGACAAAATGGCGTTCAGGCCACTATATTATTACACGTACTTATACATTTCTTTACAAGACGTGCTTTGAGGCTTTGAGGATTAATACGGTGCTAATCAGGTCGGTATATGTTGCGGGAACGGTGGCATGTGTCGGCTTTAGAAATCTCGGAGCTCTCTTTCGCTACAATAAGGTATCCTATTGGAATAAGTTTTATAGAATACCTACTAGCCCGCCCTACTGGTCCGCAGTGTCGGGGCATTCCATTCGGGAACAATTTACAAGTTTTTGTTAGACAACATCAAGCCGCGATGACCAAATGGTTCGAGTAGCCCACAACGCGAATGTTGTGAGTTCGAAACCCGATCAATGAGTTTTTCTGGACTTATCCTGGATTATATCCTTCTGGATATATCACTAATTAAGTACTAGCTTTACGGTGAAGAAAACATTTAAGAAGAAATTAAGAATAGCAAAGAACGGCGCTTAGCTCGCCATCTGTCCATTCCTTTCATGACTTTCTAAGAAGGTGAGGAACATCAATAACAAGTTAATTAAAACAACAAGTAGGTATCATATACCATAGTCCAATTCTCAATCAAGGATCAAGATTGGGCAAAGCATAATACCTACATTAATAATAAGCCAATTTAAGCAACAAGTAGGCATTACAACGTTGAATGTTTAAACATAATCCAATTCTCAATCAAGTATCAAGATGGAGCATAGTATTTGTGACGGGGTGTACCCCAGAAGGCCCTGCAGGCACTCGAGCAATGTTAATTATTAACCATGTCCGTCCCCGCGAGACGGGCAAACTAGACAGATACACTGCTCAAAACTGTTCGTGCCGAATAATTGATAGTCATATTCCCAGAGCTTTTAGCTTTCAGTGCCTTTTAAATATTCGTATTGAGAGCTTTTATAGTATACCAGCTGCGCTCCGCAGATTCAACCACGAAGAGTTTGCCATTGTTGGTACAATTGTGTAATAAAACGAAAAAACATACTATGTAGAGCCAGCCAATAATACTTTCATCCATTCTCTGAATCAAATTTCTAGCGTGATTGAATAACACACATCCTCACAAAATTTATAATACAAGTGGTCCCGCCAAGCGCGACCCAGTGGCGCGACCTATCGGGTCCAATTGTGAATCTAAACCATTCTCGAATCCACGGGAAGAAACACAGAAAATTTTATTAAAATCTGTCCAGCCGTTTACGATTCTATAAAGGATATACGTCTATATGTCTGTAGATTTGACTGTATGTATATTTTTTTTGCCTTTTTAAAGGGGTCGCCAATGGGCCAGCCCGAATTGTATCAATACCCTCTTTTCGACGGAGTTATATTACGGTGCCAACGAGAAAGATGGCGAGCCCGAACCGTCTCTCAAGCACCACCAAACGTTTACGGGTTTGAATTTGTACGTATTTAGGTTTCATCTTTCTAAAGGTTTCCTACACCTAAGCTCGTAGACTGATGTAATGCTTTTATACTAATATCAAATTGATTATTTAATTATTATCAATAATATCAATAACACGTGGCACGGTAATTTTTTTTAAATCTACGAGTAGGTAACAGATAAAGCGCCTAAAGAATAAATAAAAAACAAGTAACTCTGCTAAGGCTTTTCCCTGAATCATGATTATATTGATCCCGACTGTACCAATGAGTTTTTCTAAAACTTAAGTACAGTGATTAGTCACACCACGAGCTTTACGGTGAAGGAAAACATCGAGAGGAAACCCGGCATACGTCTGAGAAGAAATTCAAAGGCGTATGTATGTATAGTCGTGCTTGAGTAACGGCGATGGACTCGCCATCTGTCACGTTGGCACCTAATATACCTCTGGCGGAAAGTGGGTGTGTGGGTATTACCTATACACCTCTGCCTACCCCTTCGGGGACCCTTGTGGGAAGGCGTGAGGATATATTATTATTATTATATTATATGATTATATTGAACAGTTTTATTCACAAGCAATAAACCAATCAATAACCGATAATCTATAAGCAATCAATTATAATTAACCATTTGTACGTTTTCATTAGATAACAACTATCAAATGTGGTATTGCCAAGGATGCACTCATTCCTATAAATTAAATCAGTACGGTAAACACGAAATGTCAAGGAACGTGACGTATGTACGAGTACATGGTGCTCGGGTAGACTTGGCACCGGGACTTGGGAACTAATTGCTGCGGAATTAAGCCGATTGCGAAACTGAGGGTATTGAACGTAATCAATATACAAAATCGAGTTTCGTTGTCATATTTTGCAACAAATAAATTTATTTGTATTTTGTGAATATTTTTATATGCCACTAAGTTGGCTAACAAGTATCCGTTCCGCCTGAAGGTAAGCGGCTACCGCCACCTATAGTCACTCACAACAGCAGAGGTATCGATCGCGAGTTGTCGATCCAAAAAGAAAAAAAACAGTATACTCGGAACCCTTTAAATTGTTGGTGAAATATTTTTAATACCTAAGAGGGCAGTTGCGTTACTCCACAACAAACAATATTTCTGCAAGTGGGCCGTAAACTGAAGACGGAAAAGTAATTTCCTCGTGTTTAGGGGGAAACCATGGCTAAATCCGCGATAATTCAGCGCAAATAGCGGCGATGTTTAAAATAAAGTGAAAAGTGGACCGGAGCGGATGCTTAGTGAGGTGGGAACACTGGAAACTGGAACCCGGATCGTTTTGTGCCACTGAAATTTTACTGTAATTAGCAGGATTAATGGCATCGTACCGTTGAAGACTGCAGGGACGCTGGGCTTATATTTAACATTATTTATGAGCGATTTTGAATGTATTTTTTTATATCTGTCGATGGACTGGCGTGAGCTGCCTCGATGGACCTAAAATGTAACTCTGGCGGAAAGTGGGTGTGTGGGTACTACCTATTCACCTCTGCCTACCTCTTGTGGGAAGGCGTGATATATATTGTGTAGTACTGAGATATATATTACATTTTTTATATCTTCATGCCATAAGGGTAGGCAAGGATGTATACAGTGCTCTCTTTTTCACAAAATTTTTTTCAAAGTGACAGATGGAGAGTTTATAGCCGTTTCTCTCGAGCATACGTTTTTGAATTCCTTATCAATCGTATGCAGATTTCTTCTCGATATTTTACTGTACCGCAAAGCTCGTGGTGTGCTAACGCGGGTGGTACTTCCTGTCGTACAACCGCAACCTACTTGACATATATTCAAAGCTATTAAACCGCTACAGTTACTTATATCGAGAAAGGTTGCCTTTGTCATGCCATGCCATTTTCAATCTTCAAGGGGAAGTATATTTATGATACAACGGTACCTACGTGAAAGTATAACGTTATTTTTAATATCAGAACCTATTCTCTTTTGAAACTTGCACGAAAAAAATACTCGTGCCGAAGTTTTGCAATCGATCTCGTTCCCAACTTAAAGTAAAGCGAATGATCTTCCGGAACTTTGCCGGTACAGCAATCAATCAAGCCAATTTAAATTAATGGAAGTCTAAATCATCTATCATATGTCGATATCATAGGTAACTTTTCTTTTAAATTAGGTAATTTATGCACATAGTAACACTAATAAATCGATTCTATCTCGAGAGTTTTTGTCAGTAATCAAGCAGTGTGGTTTGTCTAGTTTCTTTCAGTTTCAGTTCTCGTAAATTATAATATTAAGTGTGTAATTCCTGTGTCAAATAGGACGGTCTATTAAGTGGCCGATTAATAGGGACGTTGAAATAAATGCCTTCAGGTTTCTTAACGTTATATAGAATTTTTATAATATATTTATGACCACTGACGTAGAGCTTAGAATTTTCCAGAACCTCTGAAGTGCGTTGAAATGCGTGACAGCACGTGTTTTAATACAACATGGAGTTCTTACTTTTTAAATTTTAAAATCTATTTGACTAAAGGACTAGTATCCATGTCATGAATAAATAATGGCTTTAACAAGTATACGGAATATAATTTATACCCTGAATTCGTTCATTCAATTTGGTTTCGCTTAATACAATGGAGGTACTTAAGTATTTAAGTGACGACGGTTGACTTGCGTCAAAGACAATGCAGCGCTGACCCTCTGCACCAGAACCATTAAACATCCTTACCGGTTTGTGTTTGCCGCAATGTATAGAAAGGCCAATCCCCAGTCTGGTGTAAGACCCCTCGTTATAATAAAGCGAGGACTGATCAGAGCAATAAATATGTATGTTAGACTAGCCTTGCCATTTGAGCGTTGACCTACGTAAAATTTGAATACATTGGTATTTTTTTTCTGAAACAAAATATGTCATACGTTATATCCAAGTTATAATAAAAATCTATCTCTGTCCCAAATACAATCCATAATTTTTTAAATTAAATATAAAAATTTTATTGATTAATTCTTTCACGAAAGAAGTGCGAATCACAAATTCCACATCCTCACAAATTTTACATTCATAATTTTATTAGTAGGATACAGACTCACTTAACTAATGTTCGAACAATTCTCGAACAGCCTTAAATCAGCCTATATTACTCGATTCATTAGTATGTACCTCAAGAGGTAGGTATATATGACTAGAGTTGCTGGCGTGATAATTTGAAGCTAAGTACCTACATTCAAAAGAAAACAAAAGTAAAACGTGTGACCATAAAAGAAACTGATTCTCTTCGGGGAATACTGAAGTAATGGCCAATTCAAAAATCTTCCAAACTATTCAAATTTATAAAATCAGTTGTGAATTTTCGAGATCTGTGGCTTCTGAATGTGGCTATATAATCACCGTAGTAAGTTTACAACGAAAACCGTCACGCGGAAAATCAAGTGCTTTTTAAGTGAAGTGAAGAGCAGCCATGCCTGCCCCAGTTGGTCGCTAGGAAGCTGAAGTCATCAATACATTCAACTCAAACTGGGTATCCGTTTGAAAATGGAATGAACAAGTTACACACAACTTTTCTAATCCCGTGTGTTGTTGGCAGGAAGTTCACAAACAGTAGTCGTAGCCTTCGTAATGAAACATTTTTATATTCACTTCAATGAGGCTCAAAAGAGTTTTGTTTATTTCTCCTCTAGCTGTGGGGAAAAGACAAACAAGGCAATTTGATAGTTATATGACAAGTTTGTATGAAACAGAGGCCAAATACAACGGGTTATTAAAGAACATCTGGAATGTTTAACACAAAATCTACAGTTTTGTCACGTGTACTGTTGTGTACTGAAATATGTTCAGCGCTTTTGTATTATGAGTGTATAACAATATGTATGTAATAAACTTATAGTTGGCGAGATGATATGTATGTATGTATCTAGCTAGATACATATATAGATACATGGTTCAGAAAAAGCCATTTTTACAGTCGGGATAAGAATTTGTAATCTTTGTGTTGCTGGCAACTACTCGAACTGCTTGGCAACCACGGCTAATATTTTCTGTACATCCGAATAATATGTGTAATTATATTTACTTCGAAGATAAATCGAACATTATTCGGGCTCTTATCAGGTTTTCAGTCCATCTATCGGTCAGTCGCCCCTGCTTATCTCTGGTAGGTAGTGTATAAGCCAAAGTCTGGTCATATTATAGACATAATTGTACATAATTGTTTTTACAACTTAAAATCAGCAAGATCTGCCTACATAACGGAATTAAAAAAAAAGAGAACAGATTTTTTTTTCTCATAAGTGGCTAGTTAATGGAAAACAATCGCGGGAATCAGGTTTGTACAGAAACAGATTCACCGGGATGCGGAGAGTACCTATAGGAATATTTTACGTGCTACAATGCTTTTTAGACACATGCTTGAACATTTACATATTCCAAGGAAACGTCGAATATGCAAGCTTGTGAGTAAATTTCAATTTTAAACCTTATTGATAATTTCGAATTCATTGATCATAACATAGTACACACATACTTTATACATACATACATATCATCACGCCAAGTCCCTAACGGGGTAGGCAGAGAGTATAGAGCGCCAGTTCTCTCTAGACTTACATACCTCTTTCGCTTCGTCCACATTCATCAGTCTCTTCATACATGCTCGTCGGTTTCGAGTACTCTTAACCTTCCCGTCCTTGAGAGTCCGATCTATTTGATCCAGGTAGTTGGAACGTGGCCTTCCTCTGCCTCTTCTTGCACACACTTTTGCTTTGTATATCTGTACATACTTTATGAAGATTTTAAATCGAATATTGTGCGATTAGTATAGTTTTGTTATGGTTTGTTTTTTTAATTATATGGATAAACACCAATTAGCGATGCCCCTTGTTTGCAGTGCTCGCAGCAGCAGTTTGTATGGCACGCTTTGATAAACTTTGGAAGGGAAAATATTATTTATAATTGGCTGGTTTAGACGGCAGCGCTCATAAATCATGCCTTCAAGCTAACCAACTAACAAACAGGAGGGCTGGGGTATATAAGCATAATAAAGAGCCGTAGTGGCCGAGTGGTTCGAGATGCCTGCAACGCATAGGTTCCACGTTTGAATCCCGACTGTACCAATGAACGTACCACTAGCTTTACAGAGAATTAAAACCTCGAAGCAAAAACTGAATACGTTTGAGAAGAAATTCAACGACGTATGGTTCTGTATGGTATGAGGAACGGCGACTGACTCGATCTGTGACGTAGTAACACCTCTGTCTATCCCTTCGAGAATCCTTAATACGAGGACATGCTGATATATTATACTTATGTATGTCGCTATCGAAAATAATGTTACTTATAACATCTTCGCTGATCGCTCACAACCACCCTTGTGGGCAGGTGTTAAGAAAAAAATGCTATTTAAAATTGATATAGTGTGTTCGAGTAAGTACGGCGGAATATTAACAAGGGAAGGTCTCCTAAGTAAACTCAGGTATACGATCATTGTTCTTGTATCGGCTGTTAGTTTAGGCTCCAAGTTCACTCATCTACGCTAAGATCAAAGTAGAGTTCAAACAGGCAGACTAATACACTTTCAACGACTTAACCCGCTCTGCCGGCCATACAACCCTATGTAGGTTAAAACATTACATAATGGCGGTGCCGGTGATTGTTCTTTCGACAATCCTTTGTTTTTCGACAATTAAAGGTGCTATGAGATCGTATGAGCTACAAAAACTTGACTTACGTCGTCTTTAATGTCACTGTTGAAGACTGAAAGTAGTGCACAGGGTTCTTCGAAGTCTAAAATAAACAAAAAACTCGAGAGGTGTCAAGGGACACCCGGATGGAACGAAGTTCAAGAAGCACACGTCACTCACACGGGGGTTATAAATATACAGCAAATAATAGGTAATCTGTAAGACAACAACCTATTTGTATTAACGCCGCCATTTCTCACCTAACAGACTACGTGACGACAAGAAACAAAAATAAACAAACAAACCTTTACCTAACCCAACCTACGTACCCAACCTACGTACCCAACCTACGTACCCAACGTTTGGGTAAGAATGTCGTGACAACTTTTCGTAAGAATTTTGTCCGTCTAGCCCCCTTTCACAACGCGCGATAAGGAACTTCGTTCCAAAAATAAAGGAGCAAATTGACAACGACTTTCATCGTAGCTCTTTTTAAGGCAACTGGGTGGCATTTAAATCGGATTATCTCTGGCTGAGCTGGAACCTGACTTCGAACAAAGCAAGCAGTATAAAAGACTTACACCAGATTCGGATCTCAGACCTGAAGTAAGCTTAGTGAATGTATTGCAAATTTAAACTTTGCTACGATAAGCTACTAAAGATACAAATAGAACAGAGTCCCCGTACAACTTTACTTTTAAACAATCGCCTGCAAAATCAAGATTACTGGTTCAAACCGCAACAGCACCGAGGAGTTCTCAACTTAAGTACAGTGAATAATCACGCCACGAGTTGTACGGCGAAGGATAACATCGAAAATACCTGCGTCTAAGAAGAAATTGAAAGCTAATCGTACTTGAGATCAGCGATTGACTCGCCAGCTGTCACGCTTACACCTAAATATATCCGGCAAATATGGGTGTTATTACGCGCTTGTCCACCCCCTCGGGAACCTTTTTGCTTAGGCAGCGATATATAAAATAAAATGCTTAATGTAGCAAATACATAAAATGCATGTACTGTACACAAGTAGAGTTAAGTGTCTTTCCATGTGAGTGAGCAACCAATGAGCCTGACTATCGCCCGCTCGCACCCGCTTTGCTAAGTAAACAACTGGCTACAGTGAAAAATTGATATCAGAACTGAATGTCGGATTGGATGACTAGTCAGTGACCCAGTTTGGAGATTTCCATTTTCCATTCTCTCAACCCTCGCCGTGACGTTGATATATGTGCTTGAGAATCCGAACAGCCTTATCAATTTCTGTAGTCATTAAGCCTCGCGATAAGTTTTCCGAATGATAAGTCGTGTACACCTGATTACACGCTATGAAATCCAGCTGATTATGCGTCTTGCATTACGAATGCCGTAATGCAAAACGCTAAAATCGAATATAATCCGACTTGGTTTATTATCTTATAAAATATTTTCGGTGATAAATAAAATTCATTTGGAAACATCAACACGATGTTATTAACGACTAGCAGGGCCCCGCGGCGCTACTTTATCGGCAACAGCGATAATCCCTCGGGAACAGTATTTTACGGAATAAAAGGTAGCCTATATAATCTCTATACCCCTGACAATGACTGCTGTCACAACAAAGTTAATAAAAATTTTTGGTATATTATAGCCTGATAGTAAACGTTGCTAGGAAAGGTTTCAAGAAAAGTCAAAATGCAAACATAATGACCTAAAGACAATGAACGGAAGCGGCCACAAGTTGCAAATAACTTATCTGATAGTTCTCACCCCTCTGAAACCAAGGAAGTCTTGTTTGTTGTTGTCAAAGGACGCCATTAAGCGCATTATCGTATATCAACGTGACTATTATGGTAAACCACAGTCAAGGCTGGAGTACATTTGTTTTTAATAGGATTTCATCAAAATGTCGTTGAAAAGTTCTTATGAGGTGTTTTTGGACCATTATACTCCTAAAATGAGGAAAAAGTTAATCTCCTTGGCGTACATTTTTATCATCACTCGCTAAACGAAAATGAAATCAAAATGTGTAAAAGAAGTATAAAAAAGTTGGTAGCGACGCAAATACTTAGTTCAGAAGTGAATAGTTAGGAGTTACTTTTGCTCTCGATCATACCGTCGGACCCTGATTGTGTAGGTATCTGTTTAACCCCCTGTTTAATCCCCGTAATAGGCCACATTAGCAGTGACCAGCTTTGCCTTTTAGTAACCCTTTTATTTACGAGTTTACCAGCCTCTGTATGATAAATAGCAAATGCAAACAAACTATAACACCTATTTTTTGGGCGTCGATGGAGTTCACTGATTTTAATTTATCAGGTCAAACTCTTTTTTTTTCTATAAACACACATCTGGCTTACAAAAGTACCAATTATTTGCTTAATATAATTTATAATTTACTACTTTATATATTTTGAATTTACGAATATATATTTTGTAGATCGTAAATACACATGTTTCTGCCGAGAGGTCGACAGTTGAGGTCGAGGTTGAGGGTCGACATACTTCAAACGATGACCCAGTACGCCCGAGAAAACGCGTTACTTTAACGATATTGAAAGCTCGCTAAATAGCTACTTGCTGTTATATAAACATACGAAATTGATACTGCTCGTTTGGAAGTGTGTCAAAAATAAAAACAGTACGGCTACAAGGAATTCAGTTTATGGAGTACGTCGAAAATAAAGACGAGCTAAAAATACAAGACGGATGTAAAATGTAAGGGTCTGTTCGACAATAATCACGTACCGGCCGCGGCTCGGGTACTCAGTCGAAACTCCTGGACCGTAAAATGAGGTTCCCTCGCCAAAACAGCTTATATTTCATTGCCTGCTAGCTGAGCTGAATGCCCAACAACAAGACAGCTTATGTAACTGGTGTCAGCAGCCATCTTGTTACTTGATGAAGCTTCCTTTGTAAGCCTTCATATTTTTGTACAGAGAAACGTCTTCGTGCCGCGTTAAGTGGTCCTGTTAAGGCTTTGGACTCCAAAACAACAACATGGGTAGTAAAGCATTGCTTAAGGCAAAAGTTGTGATAATGAATTAGAATATAAACATGCAACAAAATAAGTTGTTAGATCTACAACTGCTTTTGTAAACCTGACTGCTATATTGTTACATAATTTTTTATAATTTAAATTTAAATGATCGAATTAACATAATTCGTTTTAAGAATAGTCTTATCTAATGGAATCGATTGTAAAAGTCGTTTTTAATTCTACTTTAAGTGTACATACGCATATTAACTGTAACGAACAATTTGTTTATTTATAGTACCTATAGAAGAAGCCGTGGTGGCCGAATGGTTCGAGTAGTTAATTGCCTGCGATCTAAGTCCAAAAATCCAAAGATCGCAAGTTCGAATCCTGACTGTACCAATGAGTTTTTCTGAACTTAATACAGTGATAAGTCACACCACGAGATTTACGGTGAAGCACAACATCGAGAGGAAACCTGCATACGTCTAAGAAGCAATTCAAAGGCGTATGTATAGTCGTGCTTGAGTAACGGCGATGGACTCGCCATCTATCACGTTGGCACCTAATATATCTCTGGCGGAAAGTGACTGTGTATGTATTACCGATACACCTCTGCCTACCCCTTCGGGAACCCTTATAGGAAGGCGTGAGGATATATTATATTATTTGTACCTATAAAGCCTATCTAAGAAACCAGGCTACATTCCTGCACAGAGCAAATATAATTGAAAAAGTTTGTGAGACGAAACGACAAGCTTGGCTATAAGTGATCAGGGTCTTTCTTTTTACCCTTCTTAGTGTAAAGGAGAGCGGGGAACGTTTAGCAAAGTTACAAAAATGTGATTGCATTGGAAGAACCCTTTTGTAATTTATGAGCGCCGTGTCGGACAAATAGTGTCCAAGACAGGAATCGTCACGTGAAATACATTCGAAAAGTCAAGCAACCGAAATGCCAAGCTTCTGACTTACGAAATACCATTTAATGCTCGACATAATTCAACCAGACCGCTTTTACATTTGTATACATTTCTGACATTCATAAGCGACTGGAACGGATCTGAAAGCCGAAAATATATTTTGAATTGTTTCAAAGAACTCTGAATCAGTTTCCACCGTGTACTAAAATGCTTTATTTCTTGCAAGTGTGCAATCAGCACCAGAAATTATACATTAGCTAACCTATTAATAACTTGCAGCGCCTTACGGTGTTAGCCGAAATCAAACCATTATGGATACTTTACTATTATTCTCTTTTTAATAATTTTTGAAATTAGGAATAGCTTTTTTTATTGAGAATTAAAAGGTAACTTTCAGCCTTTCAACCTTCTAATCGTTTATATAGTTAAGGCGCGAAAAGGGGACACGTAAATGTATAATTGTTTTTTATTATCATCATGAGATAAGTTAAAATATTTAATCTAGATATAAAATTGTTGGTGGACAACGTTTTTGAGATAATCCTAATTATATCTCGCTCACTATAACATGCTTCTTTGTCATCAGATTTAAAAATACAATGCAAATGTGACTGGCAACCAACACGATCCAAACTGACAGTTAAAAAAAATATTTGTTAAAATTTGGATATTAAAATTAAATGTGTGTACCAAATTTCAGATCAATCTGACAACGGGAAGGTGCTTAAATTTCAATTTCTAATTTTGACCCAAAAAAACCATACTGCTCATTAAAGGTGAACAGGTCAGAATCGAACAATATAGACGTAAAGAATAGTCGACTAATAATATATAAATAGACTGAATGCTTCTTTCTCTCTGCCTACTCTTGATGGACTCGGCATGATAATATATTCACACGACACAATTTTTTATTATTAATGATTCTTCTTAATCGTTCACTCTCTATGGATTGATCGAGATTACACCAGATTCTTTATCTGGTGTGAGGCTACTCCATTCGTGAACACTGTGTAATGGAAAACATTCTTAAAATTGATAATCTCTTCACCTTTTATGAAGTCAGTTAATGTTTCAAATGTGTCATGCACGCCTTTCCTATTTTTGTTCGTTTGCTGGTCATACTCAATGGACCCGCCAGCAGAGCCGTTCCAGTTGACACGTAAATTTCCTGCGACACACATGTCGGTCATACAATACATAGAAAGGTTCTACATAGCAATATCTAACAGACACAAATATACCTACCTATAAAATATTTCATTGCCAATCACTAAGATAATGCAGCTGGATGATTGATCTTTGCCAAGGTTATATAAATAGTCCTACTAATATTATAAATGTTAAAGTACCCTTTTCTCGCAAAAACTACTGAATGGATTTCAATGAAACTTTACAATAATATAGCACATACATCATAAAAACATATATAAATAATATATAATATAAAATATAAACAGATAATGTTTTAATTGGCCAAAATATAACGATAACATTACGCGTTAAAATTGATTGTCATTGGTGTCGTTGATTCACTATACAACAAGATTACAGTATTAATACCAGATAGACCTATTCTGTCGCGCGTCCAAGATGGACGGTTTCGGTAGTGTGCTCCAAGCGTCGCTTGTCTTTATAATTTGTAGTTTAACGTTCGTTTACGTATATTTGCAAAGAATCAATAATTATTGGAAGGACCGTGGCATACCATACGAGAAGCCGTCATTGCTGCTTGGCAACTTGACGTTTCTTATGAGAAGAAGTTTTTGGGATTTTTTCTATGAGGTAAAGCTGAAGCATCCACGGGAGTACGTGGGAGTATTTTTGGCTTGGCAGCCCGCGCTCGTGGTGCAGACCCCGGCGCTCGCCAAGCAGATAATTGTTAAAGACTCTCATTATTTTCAAAACCGATACTGTTACTCGAGCTATGAAATGGACCCTATTGGATCACTCAACTTGTTCACTCTTAGGGTAAGTATACATATATATATTAGGGTACACATTATACTTGTTACATCCAGAGACAGATTTTGATGACGTCAATTGTCTATGAGATCAAATAGATGTACGAAAATTCAGTAAGTAGTTCTCACTGCATCGTTAAAGGTTGCACCTTTATTTAACGCTTCATTATATCAGTAGGTATATAAATCAATGTTAGATCCTGTTGTATTGCTTGATTGTCCCGAAGTATGGTTATGACAATCAGAATACACACTATTATCTGTAATACTTACTATTCATAAAACCAAGACGCGTATTAAAAAAAATTTGCACAATTTTGCCATAAACAAATATTTAGTACAAACGTATAACTACAAAAGCTTCTGTCGATATTATAAATGAAGTAACAAAAATACATTTAAGTGCGCATTTTGTATTAGCGATTATTTTTAGAATCCAACATGGACAACAATGAGGGCAGAGCTTACTCCAATATTCACGTCGAAACAGTTGAAGTTGCTCACGGAACTCATGAATATAAACGCCGAACAATTGGTGCAAAGGATTCGGAAAGATCACATCGACCGAGACGCACCAGTTAATCTTAAGGTGATTTTTCTTGCTATCTGTCGATATCATCACGCCACAGTCCTCACGGAGTAGGGAGAGCGAGCCAGTTCTTTCCAGACTTACACCATTCCATTCATCAGCCTCTAAATAGGTTGGCTTATCACATACTTTTTTATAGGCTTTATAGTTTTAGGGTATATTCAAATAACATGGCTACAATCGACAACTCTGCTGGTCTAGTGGTTCGAATACTTGTCTGCAACTCAAAGATTGCAAGCTTGAATCCCGACTGTACCTGTGAGTCTTTCTGAACTTAACTACAGTGGTTAGTCACACCACGAGCTTAACAGTAAAGGAAACATCGAAAGGAAACCTGCATACGTTTAAGAAGAAATTCAAACGCGTTTGTATAGTCGTGCTTGAGTAACGGTGATGGACTCGCCATCTGTCACGTTAGCACATAAAATATGTCTCTGGCAGAAAGTGGGTGTGTGAGTACTACCTACACATCTTCAGCCTACCAATTCAGGGACCCTTGTAGGAAGGCGTGAAGATATTACATACATTTGTATACAATATCGAATCCTTAAATATGATTCGTTTTGATATCTAACACTCAATGCTATTGGAAAAATTTCTGCATTTGTTATTTCGTTTTTCAAATCTTTTTTATCCTTGAGACATTCAGCTTATGATCTTAATATTATATAACTATCCGATAATAACATTTTCCACACCAAACTCCTTCTCAAACTTTTGATAGTTGGATTGAGTCAATTCAACCTGAATAAGATAATGTAATGATATATTATGGAACTCCCAATATACCAGGAGCTGTTCTCAATGTACACTTCGGACACAGTAGCTTACACTGTGTTTGGGATTCGGTTGAGTGTACTAAGTGGGCAAGACTCGCCGCTGTGGCACATCACGAGCCACATGGTCCAGTGGACAGTTTCGCGAGGGTTCGAGTTCATCATGATTTTTTTCGTGCCCATCATTGCTAAGCTGCTTAGGTAATATTTAAGGCCTATCATTTTGAATACATAGTATAAAAGCAATCGCGCCTTATCATACTTTGGATAAATTATATAAAAGCAACCGATCTTATATTTACAAGTATGTAACAGAGTTGATCAGACTTCCACTTTGATTATTCGTAGTAATTCGTAAAGATAAGTAAGTACATAGCAATTTACTGAAGTACAGTGATTTGTGACAATATAGATTTAAGATGAAGGTAACCTTCTTAAGGAATTCTGCATAGATGACGATAATTCAAAGGCATTCAAGAACACGGTGGCAGACACGTCATATTTCAAGTGATAAATTTAACGTGATATTTAATGCGTTACATTTCCTGTATTGACCTACAACATTAATTAATTGTCCATCCATACAATTAATCCACATAAACTTAAGCGAAGCTGCGAAGAAATAGCTAGTCGTATAAAAATAAAAATCTATGTTTGTAGTTTGTACCGTTATTCTGGCGCCGCCAGTGAGGGTTCCTGGGCGAGAAAACAAATGGAAGCGAATAAACCGATCGCAAGGAAATCTGGCGTGGCATTGCAACCCGTGCCGGGTGCAGCAAATAAATAATAAGACTATTTAACACCAGACGGTCGTCTGGTCTAGTGGATAGAGCTCCTGACTGCGATACCTGAGGGCGCGACTACGATTCCCGCTGAGGGCAGATATTTATGTGATTAACACGAGTCCCGATGTACCTTAGTCTTAGATGGCCTATGCATCTATGATTGTATATATCTATCTATATAAGTAAATATACCGTTGTCTAGTTACCATAGCACAAGATTTGTTCAATTTGGGGCTATGTCCATTTGTGTGGCATTGTCCCAAGGTATTTATTTATATAATCAACATAAAGAAGTCGGGACAATTTTCAGATTAAAATTCTTCTCACAAGCAGGAACAGATTATGTGAAAAAAAATTTTTGGGATATAGTGGACTCAAGGAAAGGTGTGAGCAAATCTAACAATAAAGATCTTGTAAATCACCTCCTTCAATTGAGGGACAATATGAGGCTGCCCGGCGATGAAGGAACACGTGAGTAAATGGATAAATAAAAATCTATATGTATAATAGAAGTAGCGCCTCGCAGTTTCCTCTTATAGTAAATTTCATAACAAGAAACTTGTTACCTTATAAATACAGTGTGTATGTGCTTAAACTATAGATGACGTTTGTAGAGTATGCCGACGATATAATGCTGGCTCAGGCTGCTGTATTCATTCTTGGCGCCATCGAAACTTCGTCCACCACGATGAGTTATTGCCTCCACGAACTGGCGCATCATCCTGAAGCACAGGTAACATAGAATTAATCTTTTTGTCTACTTCATTAGTTTTTTATGTCTATGCCTTGTCAGACAACGAGCATTATGGTAAAGGAAAACATCGAGATAAAACCGATATACGTTTGAGAAGAAATTCAAAAGACAGGTATTATCGTACTTAAGAAACGGCGATGGACTCGCCATGTCACGTTGGCACCTAAAATATATCTCCAGCGAAAAGTTTATTATCAAACACCTCTGCCTGAACAACCTGAACACCTATAACAACCCTGAATGATCCTCAACATAACGCAAAAAAAAGAAAAGATAACTATTCCCAAGCTTTCTAGATATACAATAACATTTATTGGAAAGTGGTGAGCCTTCGGAATGCAGGCACACATCTTAACTATAGTATATAACCGTTTTTAGTAACTGACTTTCTACGATCTTTACGATTAAGAAAACATTGGGAGGAAATTTGCATAAGGTTAAAATTAAAAAGTACCTAAGTATATTTGGTGCTTGAAAAATCGTCTTAACTTTAAGTAGGTAAATATAGCTCTTTTACAAGCTCTTACTGTAAAAGCTGCGTATGTCACAGCAGTTCTTTTGAAATGCAGTCATTTTGGGAACAACGTCATTTAGATACACGACACCACGTTAAGGGATAATGACGCGTTTGGGACTGATATCGATCGGCGGCAACCTAACGGATATATTCGCCCACCTATTATTATTACCCAATAGATAAGGTCTATTAGACATCCATACTAATATTATAAATGCAAATATAACCATGATTGCTTGTTTATTTCTTTGCTTTTCACGACTAAATGGCTGAACGGATCGTAAATAAATTTGATATGGAGCAATATAATATGTTGGAAAAGCACACAGGCTTGTTTATAGTACAGCTTATGCAATAAAATATCTTGATGGGGGTGCAATTGGTGTTGAAACTCAGTATAGGCAATCCATACTACTTCAAGAATGGAATTTACAAATTCCATTCCAAAATCCATCCTAAAATCCAAAAAAGTCCTAATCTTAATCCTAAAATCCATCCAATCATTTGATATCATCCAACATTTGCAAGTAATTTTTTAAGCGTTTATTTTTTTTTAACCTTTGTAGTAGATAGCCGTATCATCGGCGAATAGAGCGCTTTTAACTCGTCTATGGAGGGGAATGTCGCTAGTATAAAGCGTGAATAGGAGTGGCGAGAGCACTGAGCCTTGCGGGACTCCTGCTCGTATGGGATGGGGGGAAGAGAGTGTGCCCTCGACTCTGTAGCGGAAGGAGCGGTTCGACAAAAAGTCCCGTACTATGCGTACTAGACGGTCCGGCACGCCCAACTGGTACAGCTTGTATATTAAGCCGTTGTGCCAGACCTTGTCGAATGCCTTCGCCACGTCGAAGAGGAGCATACCCGTGGTATAACCGAGTTGGAAGCCGCTACTGACGTCTTCCACTATACGGTGGACTTGTTGGACACAGGAGTGTTTGGTTCGAAAACCGAACTGTTGGTCAGGTATGACTTTCTTAGAGTCTGCAAAACTCTTTAATCTATTGTAAATAAGTCTTTCGTAAATCTTGCCAAGGACGTTGAGGAGACTGATGGGGCGATAACTGGAGGCTTCGGTCTTGGGTTTCCCTGGCTTGGGAATACCTATGACCGTTGCACTTTTCCAGGATTGGGGGAAAAAGTTGTTGCTCAGTGCTGCATTGAAGATGGCAGTGAGCAAAACTATGAGATAAGGGGAGAAGAGTTTGATAACTCTATTAGCGATCCCGTCGGGACCTGGGGCTTTCCTGGGGTGAAGATCCTTGATCACTTTCCGGACTTCGTCCACCGTGATTGGGGCGATAGGGTGGTCTGGGTGTTCGGAGGGTGGGTGGGATAGTTTGCTTTCGACCTCGGCGTCCACCTTCTTGAGGTGGCGCTGATCTACTGGCAAGGTGCTGGGCGTACATTGAGCCTCGAGACTGTCGGCCAGGCACTCGGACTTCTCGTCGTCGTCAAAGGCGGGCCCTTGATTTGGACGAGTGAGTGGAGGCATGGACGAGATTTTGTCTGATTTAAGTTTCCGTTGGAGATGCCAAAAGGCCAAGTAGCTCGGTTCAAGTTCCCCTAGGAACTTGTTCCAGCGAGCGTCTCGCAGGTCTTTCATGCGGTATCTCAGCTTGCGCTGGAGTGACCTCAGAAAGGTGCGGTTCACTTCAGTCGGGTGAGCTCTATGCGCTCGGAGGGCGGCGTTCTTTTCCGTCACCAGTTCATGCACGTCATCGGGAAGTTTCCAGCGATGGTCTTCCATCACCGGAACTTGTCGTGAACAGGCGTCCACGGCTGACTGTACGTGAGCTGTGAGGGAATCGACCGCCTTTTGAGTGTCGGCTGCCGACTCTATGCGGGGCGGGATACTATCTAAGTGAACAGATGAAGAGGACTTGAGGAGTTCCTCCAGTTTTCTCCAGTCTGTTATCTTTTTCTGAGGCGGGGGCTGATCTGATTCCCGGGGGCCTAGTCGGGGGGAGAGCGCTATGGTAACAGGTCGGTGGTGGGAATCTAATTCGTTGTGCGACCTCAACGACTGCAAACGGAGGTTTACATTCTTGATGATCACAATGTCTAGTACCTTAAAATATTTGAATGCATTTTTTTTTATACAAGAGTGGCAAACAAGCATACGGCCCATCTGATGGGAAACGGTTACCGCAGCCTATTTACGCTCACGATACTGAAGTATCACTTGCGTGTTGCCACTCTGTGTTCGGAGAGTTATAGTGTGTTGGCAGCATTTGACGACCTTCGGTTGAAATAAATATGTATATAAGTTTAATACAATCTTCTTCTGCTTCGATAGATAAAAAAAGGCTTTGCTTGAGATTTTGAGTTATAGCATTCGATTTCTAGAAGGTTTTCTTCACGCCTTACCACAATGATCGCTGAATTGGTAGGCAGAGATGTAACACAATAAACTATTTTCTCCTGAGATATATTTAGGTCCCTACTTAACAGATGGCGACTCCTTGTCTGTGTCTTTGAATTTCTTCTTAAAGAGTCCAATATCTGGGTCCAATATTGTATCTATTTATAAGTTACTTTTGCAACTGTTGTAAACATTGTAATTTTTTTCCTAATATAATTAAGAAATGGAAAAGATGATTTACAAAACTGTCCTCGATGCCCTTGAATGCCACATTGCAAATGAAAAGGAATAGAAAAAATGTGTTACATGAATACCTTGCATAGACTTAATGGGGTGAACACAAAACTAATTAAATATAACATAATCTTTAGGAAAAACTATATGAAGAAATCGACGAAGCGTTAAAACAGAGTGAAAAGGAAATGTTGGACTACAGGGAATTACTGGAACTTAAGTACTTGACATCCTGCATCAATGGTAGGTAAACAAATACAAAAGAAAATCGTGTACGTAATTACCAGTAAGTAGCTATCTATAGGTATAAATTTATAAAACCCGAACGTCAATTTTTTGCGTGTCAAATTATCTTCCATTACTCCACCCTGTCAAATAAAAGCCATTTTACGAGATATCCCACTGCGTTATGTATATTGTTATTTTTTCACTTTAAGAAACGTTAAGGAAGTATCCGCCGTCTCCACATTTGGACCGACTATGTAACCAGACTTACAAGTTGAATGAAGACGTAACCATAGAGAAAGGAGTGCCGGTCTTTGTCAATGTGCTGGCGCTGCACTACAACGAGGAGTTCTTTCCGCAACCCGAGGAGTGGCGTCCAGAGAGAATGACCTCTACCGAAAATGATAATATGAACTTTACCTTCCTTCCCTTCGGAGACGGACCGCGGTTTTGTATAGGTAAAGTATAGAGTTATTTAACTACTTATTAAGTATTACTCGTTTCGCTATATTACACTGTGTGGCTTCAGACGAGCTTCCTTCTCGCACCCTCAAATTGTGGTATCACCACTCTGCTTGGTTTTGCTGGGTCGGCAACGCGCAAATGTTGTGTTGCTAATAGGTGTCTGTAACCGCTATCCATTAGGCGGTCTGCATTATTGTATGCAATAGGGGAAAGAAAAAAAACTTATCTAAGCCAATAAATATTCTTTTGAATAGGCACCTCTACATATGGTACACAAATGCGAAGAATAAATAATATCCGATTTGTACTCACAAAACCCGATGGGCCGCCATCAGAGAGCCTCATTAATTTCAGAATATTGACCGAAAGAAATATATAAAGCTTTTTAATGAGAATGAAAATTGCTTTTATTTCTTGAAAGTCGGTATATAACCGTCTGCATACAACCGAAAAACTTTCAGGGCAATAAAGGTAAATTAATAAAATTTAATATCGCCGGGAGCGTCCCTAACATTATCAAATATGTACTTTTATATTCATAGTTGAGTCGCATCGGCACTTGAGATCCAACTTCCAGCTAGGTTTCCTCCATTAGAGGAATTTGTAGAATACTATCTAGTTCTCAGTCAACAGGGCGCCTCCAAAACACTATCTATGAGACTATCTCTAATGAGAATTCATTATACATTCTCTCTAGACTTATAGACAAAAAACATTATGTTCCTTGCTTATTCATGTGTAATTAGCTGCACCTGGTTTCTAGATAAATGGTAGGCTATTTGTTATTTCATGACATCCTCAATATGTACATCAAGCCCGGCAAACGGTAGTTTTAGCATTAAGTAATAACAGACGCATTAACTCACACATGTACAGACTGTCGCATTAGTAATAGTAGTGGTAAAGCCGCCATTAAGGTCCCATGACTCCTTTACATTAAAATTAACGTTAATACATTTTAATGTTTAATGTTAAAACATTTCAACCTACTAATTAACGTCATAGGAGGAGGTTCTGTTCATTATATTAATACAATTTGATTGTATTTTTCTAGCCGTACCATCCCAAAAGGCGGTGTTTGTCAATCCATCTGTTTTTCTTACATGTCACCGTTTACGTGTATAAACTGCTGTCAATTATAATGTTAGCATTTTTGTAATTTGAACCCCAATCCCCCCCCCCCCCCCCCCCTGTGGCAGTAAGCAGAAAAAAGAGTAAGGACTTTATCCAGTCTACAATTGATTCACGCAAATGAGCGTGAATAAACCCAAACTGTGCTGATATAAAATCACCATGAATTCGACGTATAAAAGTTTTAACTTGTTCACAACTAAATATATTATTGAAAGTTCATTAGTCACGTATCAAAAAGTTTAGCATAGAAGTTGTGCCGGAATAGTTTCCCTTCAATCCAACTTCGTTGAATTGAATGGGGCTTTATATTCATTCATTAATCTTTAATACCGTAAAGTGATGGGATTTTAATAAGCTATTATCTGCGTCTTAATACCACTACCTTCATTGGGTTTTAACCTGACCACAAATCACAATGCCAAGCGACTTTCTGTGCCAAAACTGTACCAAAATAACAAGTATATAAAGTGCGTAAAAAGCATCGACCCGAAGGAGCCATATTGGTATTCCAATGATATGCCCTAAAACAATGATAAAATTATATTCTTCATAACAGTAATATTTATTAACATTAATATGTTAAAATGTTCGTTGCTGGTGTAATATTCCCCCAAATAATGCATGATTTAAACGAAAGCTATTAAGTTGTGTGGCGATCGTTGACTGCGTGACGCGTACCCAGTAGGAAAGTGACGCCTGAGATGCCATACTTCTTTAACTTATGCTACCTATTGGTATAGCAATGTATGTTAATGTATGCATGGTCGTGCCTGATTTGTACGACAAGAGACTTGCCATCTATCACGCAAAATTGGGATGCTATACTTATAATTCTGCCGAAAGGCGATTGTGTTTTGCAAGATGCAAAGTAAGAAAATTATTAAATATATGTATGCAATTTTTTTTCGTTGCAGGTAAACGTTACGGCATGATGCAAGTCCGCGCAGGCATAGCACAGATAATACACAAGTTCAGAATAGAGCCAGATGCATCCGAGCCGTACAATGTACGCGCCGATCCTTTGAGTGTCCTTTTAGCGCCCAAAAGCGGAGGTCGGGTCAAATTTGTAAAACGATAAGATATTTATGGATGACAACTAGGAACTGTACAGCGTTAATAAATAACTTGATGTTAAGAAGTTAAGTTTCATTTGCGCGCTCTAGATCGCCACGAATAACACGAAAATGTGATGTCAAAAATATATTTAAGAGAGGTACGGCATAACGGGTTTCCCGTTCGAATTTGGAGCTGCCCGACTGGGGCAGGACCTCCACCTTATAGAAGTCTGTAGCCAAATAACACAATTGATTGTGTTGTGTTCCTACGCGGTGAATAAGGTTTCCAGTAATAAGCTCCTTGGGGTGGGGGGAGGATTATTGTATTGTGTTGGCAGCAGAGAGATTAGTCTGATTATGCTGCCAACACAGTACAACTCTCCGAACACAGAGTAGCAACGCGCAAGTGATACTTCGGTATTGTAAGCGTAAATAGGCTGCGGTAACCGTTTTCCATCGGGTGGGCTGTATGCTTGTTTGCCACTCTTGTTGTATAAATATATATATAATATATTCATCATAGCATAATTTTTATCGGTATTATTTAATCACTTTCGGCTAAATAAATTCCAACAGATTATCCAGACTTAAAAAAGTGCGCTTGGCGATTAGCTGAAATGATAAAATCGGACGTGGTGTTCACCAAACTGTCTGAAAAGAGGATTAACCAACATTAAGAGTATACTTCACGCTGTAACTATTAGCTGCTGGTTGGTTCTCTGTACCTTCGCGAAAGCTTAAGTATGTATGATTTCCATAACTTAGTTAAACACATATCTATAAATTAAGTAGATAGGCTAATGGTAAGTGTTAACTGTTATCGATATGTGCAATTCTATATGTGCGTCAATCCGTTGATGTAATAAAGGGAATGAAGCGTTGTCAATGGTACTACCAGGCTACGTACGCATGGTGGCTATTGAAATATAAATAAACCATTTGTTCATTTAATCATGTTTTTATTATTATTATACTACACAGGCAACAAAAGCCCATCCGAAAATGACGGCAGTCCTAGCTAAACTAGTGATAATTGTATACCGATTTCCAGTCAGTATGGTATGTCTCCTCCCCGACCCACCGTTTATTTATATAGAAAATATTTGCCATTTAAAATTAACTATATGCTATGTTATATAGTACCTACGGATGGTGTCATCTCTAGAGTTCAACACCGCAACTTCGTAAATATTATATGTCTATGTTAATCAAACGCTACGTTACTGAAACGCTCTCACCCTGGCTTTGCTACTAAGAAATCTACATAATTTTGTGTATTAATCAGTTGATATCTCAGACATTATCTTCAAACAAATATATTTAAAAACATATAATATATTTTATTATTCTATTATTTATTATATATTTTATTATTTATTATATATTTTATTATAATATTATTTATTATATTATATATAATATATATTTACAACCCCAAAACACAAATTAATGGACAAAACGAACCTTCGACGTATGTACAAATCCAACGATCTTTCCCTTCCTAACCACCAAGGATAAGGTATGATTTTTAATATCAATCAGTCAATCAACTGTGAGCCTGGTACATTTCACTGAACAAAGGCCACACTTAGGAATATTTGAGTGTTGTCCAGACAATTTCACCATTTTCCCCGTGGTCTACCTCTCTTACAGAGCTGCTATTCTATAGAATATGGTACGAATATAATCCATCCAATGTAAACATACAGAGGGTGTTATACCTCTGCCTACCTCTTTGGGAAGCCCTGTGGGATCATGAAGGTATAGGTACAAATATATAGATAAATATTTCAAATAACGATTCACACGGTATTATTTGTTCTGTACATACCAAAGCCACACGTATATTGTATTGTACCTGTACGCGACTCCGCTGAAAACCACATACTAGCTGTCCGGCACAATAAGGAGGAATGCCAAGTCGGTCCGGCTATCCCTTTAATTCCCTTCTTTACAAATTACCTCCATTGTCCATGGACACACGTTCGTGATGTCTGTAAAAAAAGTTGGAGCATGTCGCATTTCTAAATATGTTTAGGTAATTATCCTTACTTTTAAAACTACATCTAGAATTCAAATGTTATACGGAACAATTTTTTTATGTTAAATAGCAAGGAACATCCCACAAGGGTCCCTGAAGGGGTAGGAAGTGTTGTAGGTTTTTGTTTATGTAACACGTCATAGGTATTCTCCTTTATACGCCCGTCTATATTATCACCTGATGAATGGAAAATAAAATTGGCCCGATCTTCTTTTATCAGATTTGTAACAAAGTAACTTCGTTTGAGTCCGATTCGATAAAATAGTAATGATAGCGACGGGGTGAGATGAAATAATAAAATTTCTACCCTTTATTCTTCTGGTTTATTTAAACTTCAAAAGAACCATAACTGTAATTGTATCTGTAAAAATGCGAGGAATTTATAAAGAAACTGCTTTGTTAGGATACAAAATTGCAAGTAGGGACGGAGCTACTTCTCTGAAGTATCTAACGAAGGTTGTTGGAACAATTCTAAAAATAAAATTACAATTACCCAGAAGTCTTTGAAGTCAAAGGGTTACGTTGTGACGTTGGCACAATAGTAGTAGTCTTTGGTTGGCACTAGCTTAGGCTTCGATGATTTATTTCAAAACTGGTTGGCAACGTAATACTACTACGTACTAGTTTTCTACCAGAGTGTTTCTCACAAAGTGTTCATTCTGTGAATTCTTCTAACATTACCAAAAGCAGAAATACAACAACAATTATGTTTACTTGGGGCAAATATATTTTCTTTCATATGCACTTAATCAATGTCTTATAGCTTATACAAATTTAACTGAATATAAATAGATATACAGAAAATACTTTAAAGTTATAACAATGAAAAATTAACCTTTGTCAAAATGTGTAATGACGAATGATGATGAAAAGTTTACAGGTACGCATGCACGTTTTTATATCATGTTTTGTTAAGGTCTTTGTAAAGTAGTATGTAGACAACTGTTCAAAGAAAGGATAAATCGGTCCTGTACCTGACCGGACTGGCTTTCATTCTATTTGGTACCAAATAAAACACCTGCGAGAGACAATTTATTGCTGGCACGAAAGATAAAACGTCGGGTAAATAAAGCTGAACATTATTTACAGCGTATTGTTCGTAATCAAAGCAACGGTCTCTTTTTCTGAAAGCTACTTAACGTTTTGGAACACTGTATGGTAAATATTTAAATATTTCCATTACCTACAAAAAGAATAAAAGAAAATTACAGTTTTTTTTTATTATTATAAATAAATAATAATAATATCCTCACGTCTTCCCACAAGGGTCCCCGAAGGGATAGGCAGAGGTGTATAGGTTATACCCACACACCCATTTAGTATTATACCTATATACAAATCTACATATATGTTCGTTGATTTGTTTGCCACTGAGGAAACACATAGGTAGGTGAGTGAGAGGGATTTTGTATAAGTAAGTACAGGAACTTATCGGTATTTAGAATTATGTAAATATTTTATTTATTTTTATAAGGCTTACCAACTAGCATACATACAAACTCTTTTTCGTACAGACATTTAACTAACAATTGTATTGTATGTAACTAAATTATAGGTTAGCACAACATTTTTAAATAAGTTTCACAATACATTTACTATTTCTAAATAACATAAGCTAAAAAAGAAGTTAACAAACGGATATGAATAAATTTTGAAAAACTATATATAATATAATGAAATTAGTAATCAACAATTAATTTAACAGATTAATATCATAACTGGATTGGATAACATATCATATGGGATTAAACTAGGACTTAATATTTCAAGTGCCTTCTATAAATAAGTTACTCGCTTTTAGTAACGCGCACTGGATTACTAATTACTTTTATGAACCACCTAAAATTCTGTCAAATAAATAAATTTCCTATTAGGTACTTCTGCTGTTATTATAATGTTTGTTGGCCAGTCACCCAACTATTTTTGCAGTCGCAAATAATCTTAATGCCGAATTAATGTATTTGCTGTACACGATAAGCACTAAAACGATTAATTTAGCGTAAAAATCTAATCTTTTCACTTTGGCAATGGAGAAGAAAGATAAACGGCCCTAATGAGCCGTTAAATCACTTTAGGGGAATTAGAGAAATGAGCCGTTCTGCGCGCCTCGTACGATAGTCGATATTAACATAGCAAAGTTTATCAATTAAATCCTCTATTCAATCCCCGAACAGCTTTCTGTCGATTAATTTTAATGGATGTGGGTAAAATTTCACATATTCATTTCAACGTATTTTAACACAAATCAGGAGTTTTAATTTCTGCTTGTATTTGACCCAGCATATGACTACTGCCAAAATATTGTATTCAAGCTAAACTCTGTGAAATATTAGTGTTAGTAGGCTCTCACATCAATAGAAATATGATTTAGAAAAGTTAAAGTCCCAGTTAAATACAAACTGATTTTAAGGTAAGTATCAATCATAATATATATTGAGGCTGACTGTCGAAAAAAATACCGAACTAAGATTTACGTAACAAATTTGCAGACTAGGAACGTAAGAACTTACCTCAACATAACTTACTTGACAAAGAAAAGTTTTTATAAGAGCAGACCAGATTTCGCTTAAATCAAAGCTGGATTCGGGAAATGCACCTAGTGTAGTGTTTCATTTGTGTTTGAGCTTCGAGCTCCAGTTTTCAGTTGGCCGGCGGGAGAGCTTCTGAGCGCTCGCCTGCGATGCGCCGCCCCGCGTAGCAACATCACGTGCGATAGTATAATTTACTGACGCCAAATTACCCAGTCAATAAATTAGTTAATATTTTTAAAAGGAATGTGCAGATAATACTATAAAGTGCAAGGCAACGCGTGGCATTGGTGAGTCTGAAACGTGTGCATTGAACATGCCGCGGACACAGCACACAGCACAATGTACAGTTGGAATTCGATAACCATTTTTATGTTCTATATATTTTTTTGTTTGCTTCACTCATTATTTAAAAAGAGTAATGTTACAAGTTTTTGATTTACGTCTAAAAAATCTCTGTTCAAAGAAAACTTTAACTCTTAACTCGTTCAGTAACTCGTTTCGCAAGGTATTGATTTCGAAATGCCTAAGGTATTCAATAAGTTTTAGAGACTCTTTAACTGAACAAAACTTGCATAGTTCGCCTTCTTGAAAACAGGAACAGGAAGAGTCTCTATAATAACTGCTACTCTAATCGCTATAATTTATCATTATCCTACGATATAAGGTATCGGTATGTAAGTAATCGGTTTGCACAGTGAACGCTGAATTAGATCTCATTGATTCTAACTGCATAGAGCAAACTTTAACAAACAGCTTATATTTCAAAGAAAGTTCACCGGATCTCCCGTTCAAAATCGGAGTCGTCCGACTGGGAATATTCTGCAACTGCACCTTTAAGCAGATAGATGACAAATACCATTAGTTTTGGATACTCCTTTGTTCCTACTATATGGTTTTCAGGACAGCGTAAGAAATGGCTACGCTGTAAGAAGGGGCACCCATTTGTGTATAATGCTGCTAAAACACGAAATAATCCATAATATTTGATCTTGATGATCTACGACTCTCGACTCTCACGAGTATTTCTGATGTTGCAAGCACAAGGCTTGGGGGTTACCTTTTATTTGGCTCTTCTATGGTTACCTTGTATAAAAGACGAGGGAAGCATAACAGTTATAGTAAGCATAGACTAAGCAATACCATTACAATAATTATTTGAATAAAAGGAACAGAGAAACATACATTCTTTCAAATACTCAGTATGTAGTATTCACATGTAACTAGATTTAACTAAGAAGGTCACGTTGGCACCTAATATACCTCTGGCGGAAAGTGGGTGTGTGGGTATTACCTATACACCTCTGCCTACCCCTTCGGGGACCCTTGTGGGAAGGCGTGAGGATATATTATTATATTAAACATACATTCTTTCAAATACTCAGTATGTAGTATTCACATGTAACTAGAATATAGGCAGTGTTACTTTAACACATTTATTATCATAAAAACCAGTCGGCGAAGGAGACAGACTTAATGTTTATCATTTGTCACGTTGACACCTAAATATATTTCAGGCAGAAAGAAGGTGTTATATACACCTCAACTTATCCCACCGTAGATATACTTGAATATATGTTTAACGAAGTACGAAACCGATCTTTTTTACAGATTCCCCAACTTTAACCCAAAACTACAGAGTATCATCAATAATGAACAAGTAATATACAATCTTCTAAACTGAACCAATATCATACATATAGCAAAAACTCGACTTTTATCAATCCTTGTGAGACATTCACTAGTAAAAATCGAGATAAGTACCTACATTTTCTCGCTTCTGTTCCAGAAGGCCGGGAGGTTCGAAAGTGGTAATTAGCGGAATAAAAACCTGTTAAACAACCTCCTCATACATAAATATATCTTTGTATAATCTCTATTTATCATATAAATTACCAGGTACTTAGTATAATTAAATAGGTATCTCGCAATTCAGGTTACCCACAACTTTCATATTCAAACATTTTCAAGGATAGCTTTAGCAGAAATTTTTAACATATTTTTGCAATTATGTTAAATATTTTAAAAATAAATCACTCTTTTGGCAAGGATAATCGTAATGGAAATGAAAAGCTGTTTCTCATATTTTTAAATTTTCCACTAGTGACTGCAGAGAAGATGGATTAGCGTTTTCGTGGAATGAAGCTGTCAATACGAACAGTTTCCTTAATTTTACGCTCAAAATGAAAACTGTTAAATACACCGCTTAGTTATATTATTCCAATATTCAAATATCGTCGTAGCCATGTCGTCTTTTATCTACGTCATTCATTGTCCAAATTCTTCACAGGAAATACTTTATAAAAATATGGAGACATAATGAAATTAAAATGAATTGGCACAGTCTTTTCTTATTTCCTTTCAAACAAAAAGATTGGCCTCTTATTTAAAATTTTCCGAAAACTTACTATTATTTATTGTAACTTGTCCAAAAGATTTTTCTTATGGTAGGTTTTTATTTACTATTCTTTATCTTATTTCACTGGAGACCAAAATAAAAAGATATTTTATAAGGCCATTTTTATTACCTTAGGGGCTTGGGCACTGAGCTCTTAGCACAATCTAATTACGGCACTGTGCCTCTAATAAAAGCGCTCTTAGATCCTAATTTCTCTCAATTTCTCATAAAGGTAAGTGGAAAATGGGTCCTTTCAAATATTTTTCTGTCCTTTAAACCCTTGTGAAAAAGTGCCGGTGGTATAGTTCAGAGAATTTTAATAACAATAGCATTTGAATAATTGAAGTCTTTGCCGCCGTGGTGGCAGAGTGGTTCTACTAGTCGTATGCAAAGCAAATATTTAATATAAAACTCATTCGTACGATAATCCAAGATTTGTTGATTTTGAGAATGTTTTTTTGTAAAAATAAACAAAGACGAAGCTGAATCCAATCAATCAATTACCAGGGACTTATACTAGACAAATGCGCTAACATCTAGACTACTAGACTTAGATCCCTATAGTGAGTACATAAGACTGATTGCCAGGATGTGAATGAGATCTACGTTTGCCTGTCTGAGGGCTCCAATCTGGGCCGGGGCCATAATTACCACCAGTCCTGCTGTATTTGTTTAGTCACATAGGTATATTTATAGTTCAAAATCGAATTATACATACACACATACATACATATAATCACGCCTCTTTCCCGTAGGGGTAGGCAGAGACCACTTTTTTCCACTTGCTACGATTCTTACATACTTCTTTCGCTTCGTCCACTTTCATTATTCTCTTCATACATGCTCTTCGGTTTAGGGTACTCTTGACCTGACCTTTTTTCAAGACGTCCCTAATTTGGTCTAGAAACGTCCGTCTAGGTCTACCCCTTCCAACACTTTTATTCACACTCGCCTTATACACTTTTTTCGTCAATCGTTCTTCATTCATTCTCTCGACATGGCCCAACCATCTCAGCATACCTTTCTAAATTTTTGTCACTACATCTTCTAGATGAACAAATTGAACAGGTGAATGAGTTTGTGTATCTGAGATCAAAGTTTACAAGAGATGGAAAGTGTGAGAGTGATATTGAAAGAAGAGTGAATTATAGTTTATAATAATATATATAATTATAATATATATAATAACAGGCTGCTAAATTATTTTGGAAATTATATTATATTAAATTATATTAAAAATTATATTATATTATTTTATATAATATTATATTAAAAATTAGGATATTAAAGGAAAACATCGAGAGGAAACCTACATACGTCTGGGAAGAAATTCAAAGGCGTATGTATAGTCGTGCCTGAGTAACGGCGATGGACTCGCCATCTGTCACGTTGGCACCTAATATACCTCTGGCGGAAAGTGGGTGTGTGGGTATTACCTAAACACCTCTGCCTACCCCTTCGGTGACCCCTGTGGGAAGGCGTGAGGATATATTATTATGTTATATATTATACATATATAAAGTTTCACTCTAACCTCACATCAAATAAATTGAAAAAGTTTTGGCAGTCCTCGTCGGAATTTTACTAATTACAATAGTAGAGCTGCCAGCTTTTAGTGATCATTATATATATATATATATATATATATATATATATATATATATATATATATGTAGAATATTCGAAATAGAACTTAATAAAGAAAAAGGAGTGGTTCGAGTAGTTGCCATCTGTCACGTTGGCACCTAAAATATATCTCGCGCGTAGCGGAAAGTGGGTGTGTGGATTTACACCTTTACACCTCTGCCTACCGCTTCGGGTCCCTTGTGGGAAGGCGTGACGATATATATTATATTAAGAAAAAAAAATGCTGCCATCCATCTGCGGCATTTGTAAATCTATGATATTTTAACCTCATAGAGTGAAGAATAAAATATATTTTCTTTTTATTTGTAATCGCCGATACCCTCTCGGGGAGGCAGACGTAGAGAATACAGTTGGCCTACGGGGTAAATACTTATTTTATTCACCATTCTCCAGCCGTGCCACGCGCTTTCATTCGCGTAATATTTGATTTTATTGGTAGTTTTTCCTGGATGAAATATAAAATTTGTTAAATCAGCCAATAATCTATCTCTGTGCCAAATTTATTCATTTCCGTTCAGCCGCTCTGGCGTGATTGAGTAACAAACATTCATACATACTCACAAACTTTCGCAGTTATAATATTAGTAGGATTGCATTTAGCGGGAAAATTAAGAATAAAAATAAATATATTTAGGTTTATATAGGTGAGTTATTGTTTGTTATTGGAAAGATATCTTTCCAATATTCAACTCCAATTTTTTCTTTCCACTTTCCAAACTCAGCAATAAAGATTTTTTTATTCCACTTTTTAATAAAATCAATATTGCATGAGCGTGAATTTAATGTCGTTAAAATATTAATTTTAGATCATTTGAAGCTTGACTGACCCTCTGGCAAAAGTCACTGCTACAAGTTCTGCCTTCATGGTAATAGTTATTGCTTTAATCTCCTGTGTGTCCTATTGAAATTTATCGAAGTATACATTTGTATCAATTTATATACATCTGATATACAGGGTCTCAGAAAAAGAACAGTTGTCTTCTAGAAGTAGGGTGTTGTATTGCTATGCAATAAAACAAGTAGCCCCAAAGATAACCAAATTACATCAGTTTTTTTTCCAGATAACGTTAAAAAATAAAACATTCCACACGGTTATCGCTGCTTATCGATTCTGGCAACACCAGGGGTATTACACGACCGCTGCCGGTTCATTCCCTGAATGTTATGTTCCGAACCCTTTGAAGGCTCTGCAACTTTTATAAGTGCTTCCCTATATTGAGTAATAATTATCAGTTTCATGTTGATAACTTGAAATCTTATTATAATATCATCATATATCATATCATATTATTTATTTATTTATCATTTCATCACCAGTTCTCTCTACACTTACATACCTCTTTCGCTTAATATAAAGTCCATAATATAGACCAATCGATCGAGCCTCTAACTGGAAGTTGGAACGAACACCCGACACCAAACACATCAATAAATATTATTTACCTGGCCCATTTAGGTTCCGCAATTCTTCCCACCGAAGCGATTCTCTCGAAACCACCCAATTTGTGAATTGAGCAAGTACGAATATGATTCGAACGCCGAGCCGTGATTCGATATTAGAATATATAATTGATTGTCGTTTATTTGAAAGGCAAATGGACAAAAAATTACATTCATTATTGATGTTCGTGTATAACTGATCTCCATTTTGAGAAATGGCGAAAAAAAATACACGCATTTTAATCAGCGCGATAATAAATGTGTTACGAAAATTGACATTTTACGCCAGATGGGCCGTTTTGGAATATAATTGCTACGGTTGGCTGAAACAATAATTTGGTGCGGCGAATTTCCATCATAAGCCGAGCCGGCGCAATTCGTTTAATAAATGTGTGGTTCAGTGGCTATAAAAATTTATACACTGAAAGGCTATTAAAATATGATAATCATTTTATTAGATAAAATGTTAAATATTATATGTAGGTATATTGTATTGTACGTGAAAAAACATAAAAAAATACGCAGTAGGTACAAAGGGTAGATTTTATTTATTAATACATTTTATTTATAACAGCATTGTAGTCCATTTATGCACCAATGTGATTTTTACGTAGCTGTTCTGTGTTTAATTAAATATGTGTATCCACTGAAATTTTACAAAACATGTCATGTCGCAGTCAAGTTTGAGTAAATTGGTCTTGGCTAAGACATGGCAAACAAGACCACGTGGAAGAAACCCATATATCTCTTGGGAGAAGCTATTTATAAAATTGTATTTGGGTTATGAATTTATAACTACCCTCGTAGTTATAAATACATACAATAGGTTTTATAGAATGCACATTCCAATAAGCTTGAGTCAATAATAATCATACACAGAAACATAGCCTTTAACAACAAATGTGCGCCACTAATAGTATGTCGCCGTCGGCTACATATTGAACGCCTTTACCGAACATGAACGAGAAAATCATATAAGAACGTATTGTTCTTGTTATAAAAACAATACTCAATAAGGATCCAGTTTTACTACGATATTTCTCTTTGTTTTATTAAAGGCAAGTTCACTTTGATTGACAGTAGCAGGTGCTCAATAATCTATATATATATAGGAGATCCCATTTTTGAACTGACTCATCACGAAATCTCAGGAACTGTAAGGCCGATTGACTTGAAATTTGGTAGGAGTATTCCTTACGCGGTGTAGAGGTCAGCTAAGAACGGATTTTGTGAAACTCCACCCGGAAGGTGGAGTGCAGGGAGATCCCATTTGTCAACATACTCATTAGAATATCTCAGGAACTGTAAGGCCGATTGACTTGAAATTTGGTAGGAGTATTCCTTACGCGGTGTAGAGGTTAGCTTAGAACAAATTTTGTGAAACTCCACCCGCAAGGTGGAGTGCGGGGAGATCCCATTTGTGAACTCACTCATTAGGATATCTCAGGAACTATAAGGCCGATTGACTTGAAATGTGGTAGGAGTATTCCTTACGCAGTGTAGAGGTCAGCTATGAACGGATTTTATGAAACTCCACCTGCAAGGTGGAGTGCAGGGAGATCCCATTTGTGAACTCACTCATTAGAATATCTCAGGAACTATAAGGCCGATTGACTTGAAATGTGGTAGGAGTATTCCTTACACGGTGTAGAGGTCAGCTAAGAACGGATTTTATGAAACTCCATCTGCAAGGTGGAGTGCAGGGAGATCCCATTTGTGAACTCACTCATTAGAATATCTCAGGAACTATAAGGCCGATTGACTTGAAATGTGGTAGGAGTATTCCTTACGCGGTGTAGAGGTCAGCTAAGAACGGATTTTATGAAACTCCACCCGCAAGGTGGAGTGCAGGGAGATCCCATTTATGAACATACTCATTAGGATATCTCAGGAACTATAACGCCGATTGACTTGAAATTCGGTAGGAGTATTCCTTACGCGGTGTAGAGGTTAGCGTAGAACGGTTTTTTGAAACTCCACCCACAAGGTGGAGTGCAGGGAGATCCCATTTGTGAACTCACTCATCACGAAATCTCAGGAACTATAAGGCCGATTGACTTGAAATTTGGCAGGTGTCTTCCTTACGCGGTGTAGAGGTCAGGTAAGAACGGATTTTATGAAACTCAACTTTTTTTAATCACGTTTTTCAACTATTGCTTCCCATAGTGAGTTTTTTTTTACTTTTTCACCCGGGCGAAGCTGGGCGGGACAGCTAGTGCTCTTATATCGAAAGGACTACGCCCGTAGTAACAATAACATTCAACACATATATACTTTTTTCACTTGTAATGGTCATCGTTTTATGACTGGCAACATTTGATTTATTGACGCAGGATGAACTGACAACGGTTCGCTTTAATCTTAATACGATGACGTGTATTTTTAATTTGAACGGCTGATTTATATCATCCTCGATTATGATTATCACTAGCCAAGCCTGTGCCTCTCGGTTTCACCCGCGCAAAACTTAATTTAATTGGTAGAGTTATTCTGGAATAAAACATATGGTATGTGGTCATACCATAAGTTTTATTCCAGCTAGTAAATCTCTGTACCATATTTTATCGAATTCCATTCAGTAGTTTTGGTGTGATTAAGTAATAAACATCCTCACAAAGTTTCAGATTTATATGAACACGAGTATTTGTGCCTAAGTCTTGGATGTCTTACGTGTTTATCTATATAAATAATTATATCGTTGTCTAGTTACCATAACACAAGCTTTGTTTAATTTGAGGTTATGTCAATTTGTGTAGAATTGTTCCAAGGTGTTTATTTATTTTATTAGTAGGAGGTGGCTATCATGTACACAGCTCAAAGTGATCGTAAGCAGAAACAACATCAAGTTTAGTCCAACGCGCTATTCTACTAAAGCAGAAAAGTAGTGCATTCTAAGAAAACCATTATCGCTACTAAGAAATTCAACCTGCTTAGCCTTCGTAGAGTACATCTAACGCATTAGTTAAGCAGACAACTTGTTCGCAATTGGAGTTTAATTGAAGTGGCCACTACAGTTGGGACTTAAGGATTAAATTGTCAGACAATATAGGCGGATCCACTTAGAGACCGAACGGCTGGACTCAATGCAGCACGTTGATGTGATAACTACTTGGGAGCTGTGTTAAACATGATCGCTGGACATACAACTATTTGACTAGATAAACAGAACCGATGTGGCCTTGTGGTTTAAATATACACCTCTGTTGATATGCGGTTTAAGCTTCGGTCCATTGATTTATAACGACCATGTTTTCGGTGTTTGAAATTACTGGCAGTTCCGCCTACGTTTGATTTGGTGTAAAAAAAAATCTGTAGCATGATCGCAGCAAAGTTCTAATATATAAAAATATATTTTCTTATAAAAAAATCGCCTTCGAATCATTAATCTCTCAAAAATTCAAGAATGGCACGACCGATTTGGATGTCTTTTTCTTTGTGTATTTGCATATATCCCTGGATGGCTTCACATATGGCTTCATATATGACTGGATGGATTCACAATACAACCTGATAGGCCGCGCTGAAATTATGTTCCTCTTTCATTACATCACCTAAACAAAGCCGGGCGAGATAGCTTGTCTATAAATAATAATAAAATAAATACCTGGGTCAATTCCACACAAATTGACTTAATCCCAAATTAAGCAAAGCTTGTGTTATGGTAACTAGACAACGATATATTTTCTTATATATATATACATAAATACATAGGACATCCAAGACTAAGGTACAAATACTCGTATTCATCACACACATATCTGCCCTCAGCGGGATTCAAACTCGCGACCTCAAGTTTCGCAGTCAGGAGCTCTTACCACTAGACCAGACGGTCGTCGATAGAGTCTATATATGGGTAGTCTATGTATATTGTTGTCAACTTCCCATATTATAAACTTAACCTAGACACAATGTTATATATAATCTAGCGTGTCAATAGTTTGTCCTTAGAGTGTAGACGATGGCGCGGACGACGGCAGATCCTCTGCGGCTTCCGGAGCGCCTGGGCTCTCCTAGCACAGCCAGCCCGGCGCACAGCAACGTGGCTTCTGTCTCCAAGCCCAACGCTAGCAGCAACAAACGACCCACACCCATCATCATCTACCCAACTGGTATTTGTTCTAATTATGTATTCGCATACTTAATCCACATACATATCATGATGCTGAGCCCCTTACGAGGTCCACGTTCGCTTTATTTCTAAGCACTTTATTGGCTGGACTTTTTTTCTCAAGGACGGGCTCCTTCGTGTAGCTTTAATACTAACGGACTGTAATTATTAGTCTTAGCCTTATTTAGGGTCGGCAACGCGCGAGTGATACCTCTGGTGTTGCAATGTAACAGTTTACCATCAGGCGGGCCGCATACTTGTTTGAAACGGTGGTAATGGTAGTTTTATATTTAGTACGTTCAATAAGTATTCCCGGTAAACCTTACGTTCAATAAAATATTTTTCATTTTGGATTATTAGTATGTATATAGCTATGTATTTTTATAAAGAGATGTAAAGTAAACTGTCATAATTGTCCGCACTGTAAAAGAACCCTTGGTCCTACCTTCATTTCATGATGTGTTTCCCTTAATATCTGACTGTGAATGTATAGGCATATGTCTCTTAAACCATGATTGGATGGAACCCTCAAAAATTACATATTCTTTTCATCCCGGCCTTTGGGCGTAACTAAAAGCATTTGACTCTCAAATCAAGGTAAATGCTTTAACATGCTGATGAGTGAATCACTTTGCTTATTCAACATGTACGAAGGTAAGCAGGTAGCTTTCTTGCAATAAATATACGTGAAGGACAGATAGATATCTGTGAACAAGAGTGATTTGCTGTTTTTCCTTGGATCTTATCATGATGTTCAGCCATCGTCGTTCAAAAGAAACAAGAAAGGTTCGAAATAGACAGATGTACAGACGTTATATACGTCTATTCCTTTCGTTCATAATATGTCATGATGTGTTGGTTGATGTTGAAAGTTACAAGTCACACAAATAGAAGAGTCACGCAGCTGTCGAGACCAGTTATAAGAATACCCTGTTGTAATGTATGCAATAATATAGAGCGTCGGGTAACAAACGGGTTTGTCTGATCATTATTTTTGTGAAACGTTTATTTTATACTTTCTTCACGCCTTCACGCCAGTTGTGATTTTCACGTATTTACATAAAGCCAAAGGCAAAGGTCACATTTCTTCACTGAAGATATATATCATTTCACAAACAAGTCTCGGAGAAATTCGGCCATCATGGCTCTGATCTTATACTCGGTTTCCCTTGTTGCGTTTGTTAGTAGGAAGGATAAAACAATCATAATTACAAATTTTGAAGTTACTCGTATTTCCAACGTCTTCAATCAAGCAACTTTACTTGCTTAGTCTCAGCTCTGTCGTAGCTGATCGTATCATCCGTCAATTTGGTACACAGTTGGATATCGTATGTGTATTATATAACACCGTTACGTCTTGATTGATAATGACGGATCAAACATTATTCTTGACTAAAACTTATCTTGTTAGCTGCAAGAGCACAAATTCGCTTTTTTTTATGCCAACAACGTATTAAATTATTATATTTTATAGGATTTAGTAATTAGTCACACCACCAGCTTTACGGTGAAGGAAAACATCGAGAGAAAACCACCACACAATACGTTTGAGAAGAAATTCAGATGCGTATGTACCTATAGTTGTGCTGGAGTAACGGCGATGAACTCGCCACCTGTCACCTAAAATATATCTCTGGCGGAAAGTGGGTGTATGGGTATTACCTATACACCTCTGCCTACCCCTTCGGGGACCCTTATGGCAAGGCGTGAGCATATATTATACGTATTAGTATATAGTAAAGAGTGTGGAACAATGAGATTTTTATTTTCGCGACTATAAATATCGTAATAATAGTCATAGAGCGCTATTGTGAGTTTTATTTCACTGTTATAAAGATAATGGCAAAAAATGCGCATACAATGATATGTATACAAATGCAATGTGCAATTCAATAAAGTTCTTCCAGTAATTTTATTACTATTCGCTAGGTCCGTAGTATTTCGAGCATCGATTGGTGAACGGAAGTCTCACAACCGCTGCCAGACGGAACTAAAATTGGCATTGATATTTTAATAAATATTCCATGCTATGTATTTCTATTTCTAGCGACTGGAATACTGGTTTTAAATAAACTTTTCGTTTAGATTATGTACTCTTGCGTTACGAAACGATGCTTGTTCTGAATTTCTTAGCATGTTTGAGTGCTGCTATTTCCAACCAATGAGTTTCTTTAACATGAAGATTATCAGTCACGATGGTACTTAAATATATCATTGTCGAAATGAGGGCGTTGTTATACCTCTGCATACTCATACCTTACCGCATTACCATATATACCTAGCATACGTATTCTAATTTATTGGATCCACGAGTTTTACACACTTGCGTTAGTTATGCGATAACTCTATCTTTTTTTTTTCAATGGACTAGAAGCACATTCTTAGAAATTCATTTGGATTGTTGTTTCTGTCGTCGAATACGGAAGCTTTACAACTAACTATGATAGCTACATTTTGTCTATAGCTATATCCATGTACCACACTATGTTACAGAAGTCATAGTGAAGGATTAATTTACTGTCTTTCATATAGGTTAATTGAAATTCTTGAAGGAGCCGTAGTAAGTACCCTAGATAATAGTTTGAATGGATATATATAAAACAAACTCCCACTCCTGTACAGGTGTGGGCGAGGTTCAACAACAAATGCTTTCCGCATCCCACGTAAGCACGTCACCGCTATTAACCAAACACCAACATTTGTGTAAACATTCCACAACCAACATGCGGTATGTGATTAATGATTATTGAGTTGTGACAAATGATTTAATTTAACCCTGTCTATTTGATACAAAATCCAATTTATACTATAGTTTATTTCGGAATAATCACGATAGGATCCCTCATTCAAAACCGCAATGGTTTGACTGGCGCCGTACTTAAGACGTAGTGTAGACAGAGAGAGTAAAGCAAGTGCCTGGCTGGAGGCCTTGGTCTTTTTGTTGTGTATTGTCTCTCGTAGCGTGAGTTCCGGGAACTTTTGCTACTTAACCGGTCAATGGCGAGACCTAGGCCTCTAGCCAGGCACTTTAGTACTAAGCAACACAGCTAAGGGTACCCCTGTGGGGTACGAACCTCGGCTTAGGGCGTTGCTGGATCGCGAGCAAGGGAGCTGTGCTGGACTGTTAATTTTATTTATATATTATTTGGGGGCGGGATTTGCGCGTCTGGCTCGGCGCGGGCCGGTGTTTGCGGCGGGGGTCGGGGGGGAACATTGCGGCTTATTCGCGTCGAGCCTCGCCGGCGAGAACGGAACAGTGGTCGGTTGTATGTAGTGTTGGTATGTTTTTGTCGTGCGTCCTGGAGGACCGTTATGTCGCCATCCGGTTCGATGATGGCATGTCTTGGACGCCTTATCTTCGAGATAAGGGAGGGAGTGTATCGGGCGGCCGATACGAACTAAAAACTGTTTTATAGTGGGGACTTTGAGGTCAACGTGGAGTTGACTATTACGCATGTACTACGGGGCATCTGTGGCTCTCCGGAGAAACCGGCTTTGGAGCACTTGCAGGGGGTTGAGTATTGACTTGCTAGTGTGTGCGAACACTACACCCGCATATGTCATGATTGGTCGAATGCACGTCGTGTAAATCCTCACCTTGGATTTCAATGAGAGTTTACTTCGTTCATTCAACATTCTGTGAAGTCTGCCGAGCGTGAGAGGCCTTGGTCTCGCCATTGACCGGTTAAGTAGCAAAAGTTCCCGGAACTCAAGCTACGAGAGACAATACAAAAAAAAAGAGAGAGGGAGAGTAAAGGGCCAGAAATAAAGTAAACAAGGGAATAAAGAAATAAACATTTACTAGAGCACGCGTTTTGAGTTGTCCCCAATTAGCACCGACAAATTAAACCTAATGAATCTTTCTCTTACGAAACACAAGAATAATACGGCGTATTATTCCGTCCCATTTGGGGACTATTGTTTTATTGCTTGAACCCTAATACGGTACATCAGGAGTAGCCTTGCTGTTTATGATTTAGGGCCCTTTATTCCGGGTATGCGAGGCATTTACAATTTCATATGTTTCGGACGTGGATGTATGTACATATCATATATCAATAAGTTGCTCGATGAAGGTTTCACACTCTTTTAATCAGTCAAGACCGGCTGGGACACATTTTGTCAATCAATCAGCTTTACTCTTCCAATACAGCAGTGCACCTTTACTCATGGCACTTTGAGAACGGTGCGACGTATATACTTTCCAGAACGTAATTAAAAAAGGGGATTTGATTAGTAGTAGCTAATTATCATATCCTACAAACGAAATACCTCTCTCTAAATATGAAAAAAGAAAAGTCTTCCTGCCGCGTCTGTAAATAGGGACGTGAGAAGCTCAAAGACTGCTCTGAGGTGAACTGATTTTGACTGAGTTATTCTTAATTGCATCCTTACGATGTCGGATTAGTCAGGTCACTTTACAAGAAAAAATAAACTCTGTATTTAGTTAAGTTTATGTTTTGTTCCAGTGACACCGGAGTCGATCGTGGTACCGATAGTGTCATGCATTTTCGGATTCCCATTGCTGGCGTTAACGGTCATATGCTGTTTAAGACGAAGAGCCAAGCTAGCCAGGTACGTTACCATCAAGTACACTGAAGTTTTAGTAGCTATATTTCTTTTGTTATTACTTAATAGCAGTGCCTCGCGGTTTTACCCACGTTAAATTGGATTTACAGGTAAATTTGCTTCTGGAATAAAACATATCCTATCAAACACATACATATAAGTGTCAACCCAGCTATTAATCTATCTCCGTGCCAAATTTCATCCATTCAGCCGTTCTGGCGTTTGAGTAACGAAAATCCCATCCTCAAAAATCTTGGTATTGTAGTACTTTTATATATGCACATGTGAGCGTCGTCAGTAGGTAGTTATTAAAAGAACTCTCTAATTAAAAATGCATTAGCTTGTAATCTCCTCACTCGGAATAACAATTAGAGTTGAGGGACGCTAAAGCGATTATAATCGTGACTGACAAGCGAGAAAATGTAATTGAAAAATTCAGGCATTGCGCCTACGAATTGTTCGGAGCAATTTCACGCCGTGGAAAATCATATAGTGAATATTTGATAAGCCGGGACCGAGCCGGCGCGGCGTTAGGACATAGTCCATAGGTACCTTCACTTACATGTTTTCATATATGCTATGACTAGATGTGCCCCGCTGTAATCAAATTCACCCACGAAATTGATTAGGTAGCCTAATTTAATTGGTATTTTTTTGTTTTCATCGCTTTTGGTAGATTCAATACTTTAAATCCAGCTTGCCATAATTTTAATCCAATTCCGTTCAGTAGATTTTGCGTGAAAGAGGAAAACACACCCTCACAAACTTTATCATTTATGATTTACTTATTAACTAATGACTATATCACCTGATTTATTCTGTGTCGGTTTTAATTTTTGAGCTTAAAATCTGTGCTTGGAACTTTATAATTAAAACTAGAAATCTCCTTACGTTTTCTTAATTTTATCTTGTAAATTATAGCTAGTAGCCGTGTAGTGTGACTTGTTCAGACACCGGTGGTGTCAGCCAATGTTTTTTTTGTACTAAGTAAATAGTATATGACACCATGTATTTACATACGTCTACTATACTTTATGCGTCAACACTGTGTCTGAAAAATAGCGGCAGACACGCCATTTGTCACGCTGCCACTTGTAATATAATTACGGCAAAAAGACAAAAGGAAAGAAAAAAGAAAGAAAGTGTTATTACTACTTACACTGCGTCTTCCTCCTTCGAAACGTTTGTAGATAATGCCTAGTAAATAAATTGTAGTTTTATTTACCGTTACTCGTAAAAGCAACAACAAACTCTCACTCTCTCCTCACGCCTTCCCACAAGGGTCCCCGAAGGGGTAGGCAGAGGTGTATAGGTAATACCCACACACCCACTTTCCGCCAGAGGTATATTAGGTGCCAACGTGACAGATGGCGAGTCCATCGCCGTTACTCAAGCACGACTATACATACGCCTTTGAATTTCTTCTCAGTCGTATGCAGGTTTCCTGTCGATGTTTTCCTTCACCGTTCAGCTCGTGGTGTGACTAATCACTGTACTTAAGTTCAGAAAAACTCATTGGTACAGTCGGGATTCGAACTTGCGACCTTTGCGTCGCAGGCAACTGCTCGAACCACTCGGCCACCACGGCTGTTTCTTCTTTTATTAACAAACTGTTTAATGAAAGCATTACCTTTAGGCGCATCAAAAATATAATCTTGCTCCGTAACGCAATGCTCGGCATTTATGGCAAAAAGCTACACGCTCTGAGATATGGAGAACGTCGCTGTATTGAATAACACTATATGATACATTCCGTTATCTAAGGACATAGTAAAAGCTTTCTATTGTAGACACTGTAATAAAAAAAGATTTATCTATTTTTGGCCAAGTACTTTACCACACATTATGTGAGATATGATTCAAGATATTACGCGTAAGTATATGGGGTGCGATACGAGGTGTATTGATATAACACGGGTGTGGATTTTGAAGTATAGGATTTATCGGAAGTTCGACTTTCGGTAAATGCATTCCAAGTGGTTAAATTCCCTAGTAACTAAAGCAACTCACGACTAATAAATACATCTTGACTGAAGATGAAAATATATGCCTATAAATATTACGCACAATTTTGGGTAGTAGTTAATGAAAATTGGGACTATACTATGGCACTAGGAGAAACCAGTTTACGTTTTACGGTCTTCATGTGTGTATGTATATAGAGAGAGAGCGCGGCGACGTAACTGTGAGCTGGACCGTGGGGAGCTGTCTGTGGTGCGGCTGTCGCCCGTGAAGAGCAAGCAGCGGCCAGTCAGCCTGGTGCGGTCACCGCGGCCCCCGCCCGCACTCGAGCTGGACACTGTGCTCGAGGAACGATCCGACCCAGAGCAGACCACAGTCTCTCAAGTAATAATAATACCAAGTATACATAGGCGGCGTCAATTAATTATTACATATAGTACCACCACTTCGTGGATGGCACTATCTATATCAGGGGGTGCTTGCCGCCGCTTTACTGGCTTAAAAATAATACTTTAATTCATATACTTATATCTTCACTCCTTCCTACAAAGGTCCTCGACGGAGTAGGCAGAAATGTGTAGTACCTGTACATACATGATAAATATAATATTCAAACCGTAAATTTATCTACATAAAGATTGAGACTTCATCATTCTTTGACAATTTTTCTTTTTGTGGTGCATTTTCTTGGCAACGTTAAGAGCTCCTCAATCTGTGCTTGCTAGACTTACGCTTTCGAGGACTTTGAGGCATTATAGAATTGTATTACTGTTTTTGGACACTTTAATTTACAGAAAGGATAGTAGGCAGTGAACGGTATAAGTCAGTTAATTGTCCATATTGGACGTTCCACATAGGTGCGAAATACAGAACAAACAAATATGATTTTCATTCTCGTCCAATAAATATCGAAAAAAAAATCAGTCTTTTTGTGCGTGCAGCGAGAGCCATAAAACAATTCCGGCCATTGCTTTGCTGTAAAAAATTGTGAAAGCTCCGTTAACACACAACGAATAAAACAATATGGCATCGCTTTTGGAAACTGTTAACATGATGAAAGCTTGTCTACCTAAGGGAGAAAGGTGGACTTCAATCGACGACCGTAACTAATCTTGGCTTAATTAATCTTGGCAAAACTCTTTTATACCGCATGAATTCTGAAGGCTAAATTATAATGATAGCAACGTCTGAAATAATTAGAAGTGTACTATAGTCTTAACATAGGACCCGTTACATTATTGAAGATGTCTCAGAAAATAGGGCAGTGGCTCAAATGTGTGATAGGCTACAATAAAAGGCAATGCAATTATGCAATATAAAAAATATATATTTTTGAAGTTGACAATATTTTTACTTTTTAATTTTTTACCTTATTTTCGAATAAAACGCTGTATGGACAAATTTAATTATTTAAGTTACGTAATTAATAGTTTCAGAAAAAAAAATTCAATCATGTTTTATGGGTTTATTCTGTTCTATTTTCTGAAACACCCTGTAGATATATATATATATATATATATATATATATGCTAACTTGTCTATACTGTTTATTTTGTCACGTTTAGGTGGAAATAACTCCAGACCGAGAGGTGGGGGCCATATTGTTCAGCTCGGTGGGCGCGATGAGCTCTGTGCTGTGCGAGAGCTAGCGGCGGGGCTCGGCAGCGCCGGGCGCGCGCTCGCCGCTGTGGGCCGCGCTCACCAGCCAGCCGCTAGACGACGGAGACGACGAGCCCGACGACGACACCCCAGAAACCAGCTAGCACCTAGACGAGCGCTCCGTCGTAGATATCACGGAGCGCATGAAACTCTTCCTGGACATTCCTCTTAGGTTCTAACCAAAGAACATTGGTTAAGTGCGCTGAGGTGTAATTTCGTCTATTTTTTGTACAGTTTAAAAACACTAAAGTTCCGAAGATAAACAATCACAGCTGCGTGTACACGACGCCAAAAGTTGCAGGTTGCGTCGACGTTCGAACTTTAGTCGTAGTGTGGCAACACTCAAATACCATTCACGCTACAATACGCTTTGGAAGTTCGCCGAGACTATAGCCAGTTGATAATAGCGTGTAAGATATTACGCGGGAAAATAGATGCACCGAACTTGAGCGATGAGTTGTGTCGATTTTTTGTCCCCGATAATTACCTTCGAGGCCGAAGGCACAGACTGTTCGCCGTGCCACCGTCTCGCACCTCGGCACGCGCCCAATCTCCCATTCCGCGAGTCCTGGCCTCGCTCAACGCTCTCCTGAACCAGAACCCTGATTGCGATGTGTTTGCGGATGCGTGGCTCAAAATATTGTTGGAGTGCAAGAAGTTTTGCGAGCGGGGTGCATGACAGTGACGTAATTGTGTATATTTTTATTTTATTTTTGTAGTATAATATGATTGTGTTGTTGAATAATTTTATCTTAATTAATGTAATTGGTATGTTGATGCCGTTTTAATTATGTAAATAAATAAATAAATAAATAAATAAATAAATAAATCAGTGTGACATAATTCTTGGTTGACCAACAAGCACAAGTTCGGCTCGACAATGTCAGGGTGGACTTGTAAATAGCCGTTAAGAGGCACGTCGCAATATCGGCTTTCTCGAATTATTGACCGACCTTTCGAATAAGTATTCTGCTCGTTTATAGTAGGTTTCTACCATATCATAGCGGCGACTGGTACGCTTTAAACATACGTGTAGTACCTTATATCGTATAATGTGTAATTTAAGTCTTAGTGTTTATTGAAGAAAAGTAAGTAAAAACTATGTGTTATCAGTGTGTCATATATACACTCCGCCCCCAAAAAAGCTTATTACTATATCGTGTTTGTTAAGAACCCTTTCAGAAAATGAATAAGGAATAATGCATTTAGATGGGTCTTCTGTTTGTGGATAGTTAGTACATATACTCAATGCGTGGCACAGTATTCGGTTTTGAGTGCTTGGGTTTTTGTAACTTTCAATGATTTAGAATTTAGTAATAGTGTATAGAAGATACCACAGATGTCTGTAATCTGTATGTACCCTCTATTCTCTCTGCCTAGCCCGCGAACATAGAGCCTCTTCTAGGTTATATGTTTATAGATAGTAAATTATTATTACATCAGTATAATTATGTAGCAATGTACTAAGCTAGTAACAGACCAACAATGTCGAACATTAAATGTAAATATGTATATCATTATGGATATTCGTATATGTATACAAACATTGGAATAGCCTTTGTAGCACAATTAAATAATGTAGTTCAATTTTATAATGTGATGTAGATTGTTTTTCAGAGTGGTAATAGCCGACGAGCTTTGTAAATATAATAAATACATACAGGGCAATACTCGGGCTCGACCGCTGGGGCACATTTCTAGACGTTTACAAATTTTAATAATATTGTTCAGCGAATCGAATTATGTTACTTAATAAGACAACTTTGGCTTTGTCTGTGAGATAAATCACGTTTTATAGATTGCTAGATAGAGAACTATCGTTTTAGGGTATCAATAAACGAAGTCTAATTCAACAGAGCTAACAGAACTAAGCGCTTTGGTTCGAGCCTGCAAAGTTAACATTGCATGTTCGAACCGTGGTCTGTACAAATGCGTGTTGTGAATTTCAGTAAAGCTATTTATCACACCTCGGGATTTACTAACTTTATTGTCATTTCTGAGTGACAGATATAGACACGCCATCTGTCGAAAAGAGTGTGTTATGATACCTCTGCTTATCTCTTCTGGAAAAAATATTAGTAAGGCGTGAAGTTATTTATGTATTAATTCAATAAATTTAATTTTTTTTTTAATTAAATCATTGCTTGTAGTACAATATTGACGTAACTATATTTAACACAGTATATGCGACAGATTGTATTGTCAATAAAGTAACGTTTTGTTCATGGGGCGTTGTTGTTATTTTAATATGTCTAAACGTGTGACTCGCCTTGACCTGCATCTGGTCCACCAGAGTCAAGGTTGTCGGCCGAATATTATTTTGCATAATAATCATCCAACCACATTGCGTGCATTTCGATTAAAAACAGGTTTGAAACAAAAAGGTCCCTGCAATATTTACCAATAATACCTACGTAACCAATACCTACAACGTTCCACTCAAGATTGCGTGTCAAACTCACGAGTTCCCGAGGGATGAAAAGTTACAAAGGAACCTCCTTGCCACAGCTAAGGAAATCAGGAAATCAGTTAATGCATTAGGGCGTGAAAGCTGAACAAACACTTCAATTTAATAGCATTCCATCAGCAAATTCACGATTGACTTGTCAGTTTCCCTGTGGGTTTTCATGATGTTCACTTCTTTTTTTTTCGTTAATTACAAGCAAAGTGATCCATTTAATTGTATGTAAGTGGGTATAGTTTACAGGAACTACCATGTTTGTGTTATGTTTAACGAGCACGTAGAGTTGAGGGGTCTTAGTGCTTCGAATCGCCTGCAAAAATTGCCAGTTCAAACCCCGACTGTACCACTGATTTTTCCTTGAGTACAGTGATTTACGACACCAAGAGCATTAAGGTGAAGGAAAACATGGAGAGGAGGCCGAAAGGAAGGAGGAAACGGTTCGGAAGAAGTTCTAGAGTGTGTGGTTACACTTCTGTCTTTTACTTAATTTTTGGGAAATGCAAGGGATTTCCCAGAAGAAAAACATACACGACAACAATCGTATGTATACATGTGTTTGTTTACGTGGACTGAATTGGTTATTGAATAATTTTGATCTATACATACCTTGAACTAATTGATTTCCACAACCCTGGGTGTGTCAGAATCACGCAGTTTCGGTCGTTAAGAAATTATACAAGTCAATGAATCAAGTTTTTATTACGTAGCTACGATTCATTAATATCTGCATTCATTCATGTAAAATATCTCCTTAATTTCGCACAATACATACTTACTATCGATGCGGTATCGTACCTACTTGCTATAGACTGACGAGGAGGAATAAGAGTCGATTCCTTGTAGTAAAAAAATATTATTGTATCTAATCGAGGAGCAGGCAGAGGCGTAATATCACCCTCAATTCGCAGGAGATATATTCTAATTATATATATATATATATTATACGTCACATTGAGAGTAGAAAGTGTGGACACCGACAACACACATTGCTGTAATGGAGTTCATCAAGATGTGTGCTGGTTTGAAGATCCTCTTTTCCTAAAAATCCTCTACAGGTTTTTTAACGTGTTTGCGAGTCAATCAAGGCGAACGATTTCGTACATTAACACTACTCAGGGAGGCACGAGCTCGATTTATTTCAAGGGCCTGACGTAATACCGACTTTTATGTTAACAACTGCTACAAAAGATTTACTGGTGTCATTTGTAGAACATGTATACCGATCTTACAAAAAAAGTCTGGTTAACTGTTTTAGAGGGTGTGGCTGAATTTTCGAACGCCACGTGGGAAAATTTGTATAAGTAAAATATTTCATGTGAGCTCAAATGTCGATAGAATATCAATATAAACAAACATACACATATGGATGCATGCTTATAGATAAGTACCATATTTTGGTTTTTATTAAAACTATAGATTGATTATTATTTAAGTAATTAAGTATATTCAGTTATACATTAGGGACGTTGTGGGTTTTCTAAAATATATAAATAATTAGCTTATAAAAATTAATGTCACATAAACAAACCTCAATTTACTTCATCTAGTTCTAACTCCAAGTAACACTTATTATTACTGCAAATTTTCGGTACCCGACTATTGGGTACAAGTCTATTAATTCATGTTCATAAATATTTTCACGTCTTTCCTCATATTAGTAATTGAAACAATTAATGCTGGCTTAATTAATGTTTTAATCAATAAGACACTTTATGCAGTTTAGGGGCACGTAAAAAGCACACTAGTTTATCAAAACTGAAGTGTTGCGCGAAAAATAATGAAATTTCGAAGGCGAACGTTGATACTACAATAAAGTCAGATGAAACCATTTCGGACTTTACTGCTTATGTCAGCAGTTTTCATTCGCTTCAGTTTTTATTTTACAACTTTACTCGGAACTTCAAGTTAGTGTGAAAAAATTTGCACGACCTGAAATATTGATGCTTTTGGTATTCAGTTTTGTAGTAGAAATTAAAGTTACTTGCGATTATTCATGGACACTAGCTCGTATAGGTACCTGTTATAGATTTTACTGGGCATTTTTTATGCTACCAAGTCACCAATCTCAATGGGATTAGCATTTTGTTTTGTTGCTGAAAGTTTTAGAGCTACTGTCAAATAGTTCGTAAAATCGGGTCTGAATTAAATTATCAACAGATCTTGGAGGTGACAAGGTCGCATAGGCCGGTCGGTTTATATTGCATGCCGTTACGTGCTCTCAGCTCTACTAACATTTAGTATCCTTTGGCTTTACGACGTGTAACGCTCCTGCGTGTGCGAACGTAAACAAACCTTCTTAATGATACTTTTAATTGAGTTGGTGATTGTGAATATAGAATGCGAATATAATAGTGTTGATTTAAAATATCAACCGGTGTATTAGTGCATTGTGTTGTTGTTATACACGAACAGGAGTAAGCTATGTGTTTTATTTAAATAATGGTGAGCATTTTTTTTTAAATTGAACTTAATAGAGCAAAATAGATCTTTACGAAATAATTAATCGTTTGACTGATATCATTTATTTATTTATTACTACAAGTTATTAGAACGGCTGCAAGCCACTTACCAAGAAAACTGCATTCATTCTTTGTCTCACAACACTGCAGGCACTCAGACATTTTCGCCTGCCATTCATCCGCGAACAAGTCACAATCAGGGTTAGACTCCAAAAGTGCGTTGAGCGCTGGGAGTGTGCGAGGGATCAGGGAGTGATCACGAGCCACTGAGCGACTTGTATGTATGTTAGGTTAGGGTATATATTTATGGGCCCTATATTTCTACGTGTTCTTTTATTGTGTTGCCTGAAATAAATGGATTAATAATAAATAATAATTACTATATATACTATAGTTTAATTAATATTTCCTTAACTGTGCAGGAAGTTATTATTCACTAACATATTTCCACATTTCATGTAGCTACCACATAAAATCAACATACGAGTGCCCTAACGCGGTGTGTACACCACACACCACGTTATAAAGCATTGGCTAATCTGAGCCGTGGTGGCCGAGTGGTTCGAGTAGTTTCCTGCGACACAAAGGTCGCCATTTGGAATCCCAACTGTACCAATGAGTTTTTCTGAACTTAAGAACAGTGATTAGGCACACCACGAGCTTTACGGTGAAGGAAAACATCGAGAGGAAACGTACATACCTCTGAGAAGCAATTCAAAGGTGTATATATAGTACTGCTTGAGTAACGGCGATGGACTCGCCTTCTAAAATACATCTCTGGCGGAAAGTAGGTGTGTGGGTACTACATATTCACCTCTGCCTACCCCTTCGGGGCTCCTTGCGGGAAGGCGTGAGGCTATAATTATTATTTTAATCTGTGTCATGATCAACACGCTTCCTATCGATCCTACAAACCACAGATATAACTAGAGCTTTGCTATATATTACTTTCTTCATATTCCACAGCTTATAACTAAAGTTAGGAGGAATTACTGAGTTTTATGTTCACTCAATCAACTAAGTGAGCTACCCAGTAGTTAGCCAGGGGTAAAGTTACACCCACATTCCATGGAACATATATGTATTTATTTAGGTGCTAACGGGAATAGCGAATGATGTTCTTACGATAGTTTCCTTCTTCGCAACGCTCATGCTGTGATAAATACCCGTAAAGTTCTCCTGAACTGTAGGTTATTTTTCCACAAAGGGTAGCTTATTGGCCCAAAAACTGGGGTTTGACTTTGAATGATGATTGAATTTGATGATCTTTTGAAGCTAAATTGTAAATTTATGAAGTCATATCATTATAGCCCGTTTGTGCTCGTAAAGAAAGCGACATAAAATATAATTCCAGTATTGCTTGAATTTTGTATCTTTTTCCATATCTACATGGAATCTTTGATGTAAATAATAATAAATAATAATAATAAATACCTTGGGACAATTCATGACAAATATGCATTGACCCCAACAAGTATTGTGTTGTGTTTCACCAACTTTTAAAACGCATACCATGTGCGGTATTGAGGTCCAATTTCAAAATAAACTGGACACTTAAGCAATGACCCGTCCGAAAGACTTATGTACGGGTCCGTAAGTGAACATATTTCCTATAGCGACATACATATATACGGTATGCCTGGCATTTTGCAACTTGGACATCGCATACCCGACTTACTACGTTTAACCTTACATACATTCTATTTAATACGATAGTGGTGAGTTCGTTAAGTGACATACCATAAAATACACTACTAATATACGCCATTTTGGAATATTTACGCTACAGAGTATAAATAAGGTATATAGAGTCGATATCTCTATTGGAGATCCTACGGAAATTTTCTTAGACCATCCGACGAGGATCGCCTAAGTAGTAGACAAAGGTATAATAACGCCCACATTACGCCGATTACCGTCGTCAAAGATTACGATTCCGTAGACGTCCCTCAGCCATAACTTTCCCGGAGGCTGGTCATCGCGATCATCTTTCGTCATTTATTTTATTCATTTCGTAAAGATACTTTCACAAAAGGATGTTCCTGAAGAATACTTTTACTAAGGAACAGACGAGAATTTACACTCCGCAAAAGTTTGTTGCGCGGTATATACCTACATCAAAGAGTATTTTATACAAGTACGTTCTACTTTAAAGCGTACCCTAAGATCTTCATACCATAGTTTACGCAAATAAATAAAGGTTAATTATTATTGTTACGAGCTGTGTCTGCCAAATGGTCTAACTTGTTACTTGTAAAATCAAAATTGGTGGTTCAAACCAACAAATAAGATTACAATGATTTAGTTTACCATGAAAACCGACAGACGTTTGTGAAGGAATTCAAAGGCGTATGTTATTGAGTAACGGCGATGGACACGCCTTTAATATATCTATGGCGTAAAATAGGTATGTAGGTACTACTAGGTAGGTAGGTACACCTCTGCCTACCCCTTCGGGGGCCTTTGTGGGAAAGCTTGAATAATAAGTAAGTTATTTTCAGCTAAACATTCCAAGGATTTCGACACAGACACTTCGGTTATGTCATTTATTATACTCGGCGGCTCCCGGAGCACACAATAGAATCGATAAACTATGTCTTGTGCCAATCTCCGTCTTGGATTTACAATTGACTATTTTAAACTTTGTGGGTTTGTATGCAATTTTGAACAAATATCTTTCTTAGGACACCCCGAATGGGTATGCAAAGGTGCACCTACCTACCTAGTAGTACCTACATACCTATTTTACGCCATAGATATATTAAAGGCGTGTCCATCGCATTTTTTCACAGATGGCGAGTCCATCGCCGTTTCTCAAGCTCGGCTTACAATACATACGCCTTTGAAGTTCTTCTGAGACTTATGCAGGTTTCCACTCGATATTTCCCTTTACCGTAAAGCTTGTGACTAATCTTAATAAGACTAATGTATAATGAATAATGTAAATAATCGTAATACTTGAGTTCAGAAGAACTCATTGCTACAGTAGGGACTCGAACTTGCAATCTTTGCTTTCATTGCTAGCCTTCATAGATAGAGATTGCCTTTAAGTCTGACCAAATAAAAACCAATCTTAAAATCTAAGTTAATCTTTGAACACGCAAACAACGGATTCACGGTCTACGGATACTAATCTGAATGGTTAGACTAATAAGGCTGCATTCTTATACCTCGTGACGTTTATAATAGATTTACATTGACCTATATTCCTGACTATTCCATTAAAGATAGTGCTGTATCTATATTGTCGCTTATTGGCTGATCACAAGAATATGGGATTGGCATACGGAATTAAGTTGTCGCGAGATTCCAAATCGTCCTCATTGCGTTAATATCAAAATAGAACAGTTACATTACGTGATATAAAAATCTCACTTTCGTATTTATATTATTATCACTTAGATGGTAAAAAAGTATGCGGTTCGCCTCATGGTCAGCTCTTACTGGCGGCTGTGTACGCTTGCAACAACAAATGTACCGCTCACCTGCAGGAATATTTTCACGTAACTTTTTTTGAAAAATATTCTCTCTACTTATAAGTATAGGCACTTTACGATAGTCGTATCAACATTCAGTAACTTTTTTTTTAAAACTGCAATAGTTACTCAAGCTACTTTTACACACAGAGTTCAGTCACATACATGCCTATGTATATTTCGTGCAAGCATTAGATTATATTTTACTTACTTAACTTGATACTAGGCTGGTAGCCTCGAAACTATTGAAAACAAAAAATGTCGCGTGTTTAAAATTATAATATTATATCAATAACTAAGCACGGTGTTATTGATCAGTGACGCTTGAGGTAAATTTAATTTATGCACAAAGCCATTCCCTACTTAGTACTTAGTTGTTTCTCAAGAGCCCATCTCTTGAGAAACCACTACTTATCAAGGATATTTATCGTGTTTCTTAACAGCCCATCGTAGTAATACTAAAACCAACTACATTATAAAAACACATTGCAGACTCCAGTCTTGAAATACTGAACTATTTTATAACTACCGACCATGCCTGGCTTCACACGGGTGCAAGTATATATATACATAAAATGTTGAGTTTGTTTCTATACGCTTAAAAAACTCATGAAACTTCTGCACCAACTAAACTCAATTGTCAAATTTTACTCAATATGCAATCTGTTCAATTTTTTTTTTAACTATTTATCATAAGTTTTTTAATTGTCATTCTCATCCATGCAACTATAATGTGCCACAGCGTGGGAGGGAAACTTCCCTAAAAAGGTATTTATCAAAACGATAGAAACTGCATCAAAATCCGCTTTTATAAGCAGCTTATATAATTGTATGTGAATTTAGCGCGTCCGCGCAGGACTGTTTAATAATGTGTAGTGATTCTCACTAAACTAGGTCAGTCACAGATGCAAGGCCCCTATGAGCCTGGAAACCTAGCAATTTAAATACAGAACGTTAAAGTATCTACTCTATTTTAGATACTGTACCTAGCAACATATATCAAAATAATTAATCTAATTGGGAATACTAACATGATGCAATTGTGGAGTTCAAAGATTGACAGAAGCAATGTAAATGTGTACTACACCAACATATATACATACTATCAATACGTCTACATTATACAAACAGTAAGTATTATATGTACTTAACAGCTAAACGTATTAACACGTATGCGTTAACTGCCTCCGGACTGAGCATCGGTTCGAAGTACCTACCTACTGTCAAGTGAATACATGATTTGGTTTTAAAATGGTACAAATAGCAGCTTTAAGTGACTTATAAAATATTGACAATTTGTAATTGAAATTACAAATTGACGCTCAAGGACAATGACAAGAAAAACAATGCTGATAAGTTATATTATACGGGTATAATATTACGCAGGTCCTTCGATTTTTTGTCTCCTTTGCGCCCACCATAAGTAAGACATGCCGTCCTATTTCCGCGTGTGCTATTGGGAAGACTGAGTAATGTGTGGGCATACACCCTTTCACTTAAACTCATCTTTTGTGTTAAACCATTCGTAGCCTTTATCACGTCGGTATTAGTGGGAAATTTATGTAATTCCAATTCTATCAATTCATAATCCGATGCTATACCTATTCGTAATCAGAACAAGTATAAGTACATGTTCTGTACAACAATTAAACCCCTTACCTCAGCAGACCCTGAGCTTGGCAGGCCAAAAGCTCAGCCAATAAACCGAAAATCGAATCGCAGGCGTTAGGCAAAGAAAACAGTCTAGCTATTAATTACGTGACATATAGGCATAACATTTTTTATCATAACGCAACATGGCGAACTTATCAATGACCGTTGAGTATAAAACATGTTAAACAGATTTCATTCTCAAGCAAACTCGTTTAGACTAACAATGACCAAGATATGGAAACGTTCCCACTCGGATGTCGTCCATTAGGCGGCCGCACTGATGCTCGCAGAGCCTTCGCTTATTAGGTGATGGTCACAATAATTTGCAACTTGTACTGGATGCTCACACAAACTAAACATCCAATAAATTACACACGCATAGAATAGACCCCTTAGACAAACCGTATTACCATTAAAGGGTTGAAATAATTGATTCGTGAACATAAAAGGTTATTTAAGCGTTGTATTTACAAAAAACTAGTTAAAAACTAACTACTTATGGATTTGCGCCAAATCTGTATGCCGCAGCAACGTGCCATGAAGGCGTTTGTAAGAAACTCACTGCCGCATTTTATATATATACATAGGTAGTAGTTAGGACTAGGAGTTAAAGTGTGCCTTTAGTGGGCACATATAAGCTCTAATTTTCGGTTAGTTGCCTTTATGACATAATATGTTCACCACGCCTCATATTCATTACAGATTCAATGATGTATTTCATTGTGTTGATCTCTATCAATCGATGTAACAATAATAATAATATATCCTCACACCTTCCCTTCCCATAAGGGGGGACCCTTATGGGAAGGGAAGGTGTGAGGGGTATGCAGAGATATATTTAAGGTGCCAACGTGACAGATGGCGAGTCCATCGTCGTTACTCAAGCACGACTATTCATACGCCTTTGAATTGCTTTTCATACGTGTGCAGATTTCCTCTAGATGTTTTCCTTTACCGTAAGCTCGTAGTGTGACTGATCACTGTACTTAAGTTCAGAAAAACTCATTGGTACAGTCGGGATTCGAACATGCGATCTTTGTGTCGCAAGCCAGGAACTTCTCGAACCACGCGCCCACCACGGCTCGATGTGATACGTATACTAAATGATTGACTGATGTCACCTTATTGGTCATTTGTATGACAAACCCAGGATAATATATTGTAATATAAAAAATGAGACTATTCGCTGGACAATGGTCACAAAGAAAAGCCTTGAAATATTCCAAGTAGGTTCATTTTAATTCGAATTTTATGTATGTCTTATAAATGCTCACCACATGATTATTCAATGCATAATACCATCCCCCAACTCCGGTACTACAATTACCGACAACGCAATAAAACAAACAACATTCATTTACCTAAAACATAAACATAAAAAATTTATAGCCAATGAAATACTTTTAGGCGATATAGATTTTTGTACTTTCACTTATCAATGCTGAAGATCACCTAATTGTTTCAGGTATGAAGAATACGGGAGAAAATGCGATGGTCACTATCTATTTTTTGTTTCGCCGCAGTGAACGCATTTGACGCAGTAAATTTTTTTGACTATTGGACAGATTTACTACGTCCTCTCCCTCGAAATTCTAGAGAAGGTTTTATACCAGATTATACGCCAAAGGATGGGGAATACTTCGATTTTATTATAGTAGGGGCTGGGTCAGCGGGATGTGTTTTAGCGAATAGATTAAGTGAACTAAGACAATGGAAGGTCTTACTCGTAGAGGCTGGGGGCAACGAGAACTTTTTTTCAGATATACCAATATTTGCTCCGTTCCTTTCTTTAACCACAATGAATTGGGGCTACAATTCTGAGCCCCAGCAGAGCGCATGCAGAGATTTGAGGGGAAAGGTGTGTTTCATGCCCAGGGGCAAAGTTCTCGGCGGTAGCAGTGTGTTGAACTTCCTTATCTACCAGCGAGGCCACCCTGATGATTACGACGACTGGGTTCGAATGGGCAACGATGGTTGGAGCTATGCGGATGTACTCCCATACTTCAAAAAATCCGAAAATATTGCCATACCAGAGTTACGTAATTCTTCCTATCATGGTGTAAATGGATATCTAGACGTTGAACACGCACCGTATCATTCTGCACTTGAAAAAGTATTCAGAAAAGCAGGCCAGGAGTTGGGTTTTGAATGGGGAGATCCAAATGGTGAAAACGTCATCGGGTTCTCGAAACCTCAGGCGACGATGAGAAACGGCAGGAGATGCAGCACTTCTAAAGCATTTCTGGAACCAATTCGATTTAGAGAAAATTTAAAAGTTTCAAAATATTCCACTGTTACTAAAATTTTAATCGACCCAAATACCAAAGTTGCTTATGGCGTGGAACTCATGAAACATAAGAGAAGGTACATTTCTTATACCTATTCAATTATAATGATATTTTTTTATTTGAAGACATTTTCTACAATAAAATATATAATAATGATAATCATCCAATTCCGTTCTAGTGTGATTGAGTAATTTCACTTTCGCATTTATAATACATATTAGAAGGATTTGTTTTTAAACGGTTTTATTTAGCTCGACCCGTACGGAATTTATTTATTTATTTGGGTCAAAATTAGATATTGAAATTTAAGCAACTTCCCGTTGTCAGATTGATCTGAAATTTGGTACACACATTTAATTTAGATGACAATACAATATAATAAAATCAATAGCATTATAAATCTAAGATGGCCCCGATACAAAATGGCGGATTGCATATTTTTCCTTAACCCCCTCAATATGGGTATCAAATGAAAGGTAAAATACTAGTAAAACACGATGATTATGTCAAAATTTAAAATTCAAGATGGACGCCGTTCCAATATGGCGGACTAGGTACATATTTTTCCACAACCACCACAATATGGGTATCAAATAATAGGACTACACTAGCAGAATACTGTCATTATGTCAATTTCAAACTCAAGATGGACGCTGTTACAAAATGGCGTATTAGGTAGGGGCATGATTAGTCGTGTCGAGAACAGTTGCGTTCAAGATTGTGTGACGTCAGAGGGGCAGCTAAAAAAAAAAAGGTAATTAGATACCTCGTTAGTAAGCGGTAGCTACCACCCTAGTTAAGGTAATAGGTTAAAACGTGCCGAGGACTGTATGGCATTAGGGTGGATAAAAAAGTACTGTCGTAAGCGCTTCCCCCTCCACATTGGGCGCATCTTGTTGTATATTAAGCCTTGCCCCTTTACTGGACCTCTGGGGGGGGGGTCGACCGTCAAAATGCCCCTTAATCGTGGGAACAACATGGTAATAAATAAAAAGCAAACAAAAATAAAATAAAAACGAAACTGCTACAAAACGAAAAAGAAGGCTCGAAAAGGCAAAAGAAAAGTATAGAACGAAACGTGCAAAGGAAAGTGAAAATGAAACCCATAGTCGACTACAGAAACGAAGAGAACGGTTAGCAACAGAAACAACATGATACCAGGTTAATAGCACAACGTGAGAGGCAAAGGCAGCTGGTAGAGTCAGAAACACCTGAGCGTCATGAGTGCAGGCTAGCATCACAACGTGACAGACGAAGCGAGCTAATAGCGTCAGAAACACCCGAGCGTCATGAGTCCAGGCTAGCATCACAACGTGACAGACAAAGAGAGTTGTTAGCATCAGAAACAGCTGAGCGTCATGAGTCTAGGCTAGCATCACAACGTGACAGATGAAGAGAGCTAATAGCGTCAGAAACACTTGAGCGTCATTAGTCCAGGCTAAGATTACAACGTAACAGACAAAGAGAGCTATTAGCGTCAGAAAAACCTGAGCAACATGAGGCCAAGTTAACAGGACGGCGTGAGAGACGAAAGGAGTAAGAAGCTTCAGATGCAAGATTTCAGTGCACATAAAATAAAACCGTTTAACTTAAAAGTTTTTTTTTTACCGATTTTTATTAGATACTAAAACTGTCGTTATTATTTTCCATTACTTACCTAAAACTTACGGAGTATTTCTCTGTAAGGTTGAGACAAATTTTGGGTTTTAATTTGGTTTTAATACATAAAAAGTAAAATCAATTAATAACATTTAAGTACAAAGAACAGTTGAAACTAACTAAGTACTTACAGATAAAATATTTGTCCCAAATCGGTATCCCGAGGCAACGTGCCAAAAGTAAAATTAAATTGAATTAAAGATCACGCTAGTCATACAGGTTTTTGCTGGGTTTTAGCATTACATATTTCTCCCTTCCTGTTTTCAGAGTAGTAGTACGGGCGCATCACGAAGTTGTACTGGCAGCCGGCACCATTGGGTCCGCGCAGCTTCTGATGCTATCAGGAGTGGGCCCCGAAGATCATTTAAAAGATCTTAACATTGAAACTCTAGTAAACCTTCCCGTTGGCTATAACCTTCAAGACCATATTACGTTCTCAGGGAATGCGTTCATAGTTAACGATTCTAGTCTTTGCATTAATGATGTGAGTATTGTTAGTATAAGGTTTAGGTAATAATATATACATTTGTTTCTGATAATGAATTCAACCCTATCTAATAGGTATAGAGTATAAAAAAAATTGCAGACGTTTTTTTGTTTTTTTAATATAGTTCTAATAAATAGTATTAATATTTTTAAGCAGGAATATTAGAGTTACTGCACTGCAAGCAAACCTCAATCCTCATTATTCTATCTCCGGCTAGTATAAGGGAAACATGGTATATACAATTTTACGACGCAGAATTCATATGGTAATTAGACACAGCAAGTACTTTACTTGGCGACAGAATATCTGGCATTATAGTAACTACTAATTATACGTACATCACGTACATAACGGGTCCCTCACGGGGTAAACAGAGAATTAAAAGTCAATTCTCTCTAGACTGTCGAGTCAATTTCTTACTGTGCGAGGTCTACAACTAAGTAAATATATTTTAGGTAGCAGCTGGTTCCCCGTTGTCAGCAGCGGCTTATATGACAGGACGGGGGCCGCTCACGCTGCCTGGTGGTGCGGCAGGCCTGGCCTTCATGCACACTAAGTATTCGGACGACCTCGCCCCGAGCAGGCCTGATATCGAGCTGGTCATGGGCGCTGGATCTCTTGCGGGCGATTTATTAGGGATATTGCGATCATTATTAGGTACCTACGTATTTACATTATTACCTACGTAATGTGTATACCTACACATAAGTTATGAGTTATGGAAGGAAAAGCAACGGGATCCCCTGATCAAAATTGGACTTGCTCGATTCCGGTTTTATTCAGGGTTTTCGGATTTGACTGTGATTTTCTGTAAGCTTTTTTTATACCACAAAGGTGGCAAACGAGCATGCTGTTCGCCTGATGGTAAGCGACTACCGTTGCCTATGGACTAGAGAACGTCTATGATAGAAGTGGACAAGTTGGTAAAACTGCCCCAGTCAGGTAATTCCAATCCTCAATTGGGCAATCTATTGTGCCTCTCCCTCTTCGGTTGCCCGTTAGTTCCATCTAGGAGTGGCGTTACGGTATCGAATGGCAAGTCTGGATATACTGCGCATTTCTTTCACCACAGGGATTCGATAAATTTTGAAGTACCAAGTTCATAAATGTGACATGACAAGCCACCGATGCAATACATGTTTACGTTATTATCTAATAAATAGAGGAATTAATATGTGTATTTATAATCATAGGAATAACAGATGAATGGTACTGGAAAGTATACGGTTCACTTCCATATAAAGATAGACAGCGCTCTTTTGGAATCAACCCAGTACTCATCCGACCTCGAAGCATCGGCCGTTTGATGCTAAAAAGCTCTAACTATACTGATCATCCAAAAATTGACCCAAATTACTTTAATGATGTCAATGATTTAAGAGTAATGGTCGAAGGAATGAGAATGGTGAGTTACCTACTATATAAAATAACCCTACCTACGTATCATTCCGCTGTCATACACGCTCTCCGATTCCGTGGACTCTTGTCGTTCCCATCCTTTAATGTTCGTTCGATCTGGTTCTAGTTAAAAACCTAACAACCCCAGAAATATAACAATTTTCAATAATGTATAGGTATAATTAAACTACTGATTACAAACCTCTAGGAATAATAACATCTTAGGTTAAGATTTTTTTACTAGAGCTATTTATATGAATAATTAACCCACGAACGTCCTTTATAATTTAAACGCTTAACTTTGGAACTTCATATCTTTTTTTTTATAATGTTATTCTGCTGGAACAGACAACTGGGATTTACTTTTTTGCTTAACATCGCAATCGGAAGAAATTATGCAAGGTTATTGCACTTAATTATTACAGAAATTGACTTTTTTTATCTATGCTTTGCTAATCTTGTAATAATAAATAAAATATTTTCTTAGATTGAAAAAATTGTTGGAACTAAAGCTTTTCGCAAGTACGGCACTAGGATACATGACACTCCATACCCGGGCTGTGAGAGCTTGCTGTTCGACTCTGATCTCTACTGGGAATGCGCCATTAAGCAAACGTCTATCACTTTGGATCACCAGGTAAAAGAGCTAGTCGGGTATGGAAATTATCTATCATATTTATAGAGAATGTTATGAACAAATGTGCAGTTTTCTATTGTATATCATAATGTTTATCGTCCCGCCTAGACTTACATACTCATATATCAGTTCATAAATAACTAAATAAATTCTTGATCTGGAAACCGATCTCATATAAAATCAGTCCGCCCAGTCAGTCCAGAGAGGACTTTCATTTTCTTGTGTAATTAGGTACTGACTAGCTCTACCCAGCGTTATATTCATATTATATACCTACATCTGTGATTAAGCACTGCCCCGCTCCCATATGTAGTACAATATGAAACTATACACATAACTTGAATAATCACTCTATTGTATCTATTGGTAAAACCACATTGATTCAGTAGTTTTGACTTTTACGAAGAGGCAGATAGGCGCGGCAGGTGAAGCGACTTTCTGTTATAAATTATGTAAGGAAAATGGAACAATTGTCTTCTAGAAGTTAGGTATAGGATGTTTTGAATATATCCTTATGTCGATGCAATATAACAAATAGCTCCAAACGTAACAAAATTACAATATTAATAAAGCACGTAACACTCACTTCGAAACTGGATTTATATTTTTTTTTCAGTAAATATTAAGAAATAAAAAATTACACGTTAAAGCTTTCTTATACCATAATTGTAGAATTCAAAATTAGAATTACTTAGAATGTATTTTTCTTTTAATTGCTTCCTATATTACATCCTAAGGCAACAAACATATTACATTTTTAAGGTCGGTACATGCAAGATGACTCCAGCAGGCGACCCCAGTGGTGTGGTGTCCCCACGGCTATCAGTGCACGGGGTCCAACGGCTCAGAGTCGCAGACGCATCCATTATACCACGCATCCCCGCTGCGCACACGCACGCTCCAGTCGTCATGATCGCGGAGAAGGCCGCAGATATAATAAAAGAAGACTGGGGAATGTTAAGGAATTGATAACAATCTGTAATCCCAAGGAACCTAGTCACTAAGTCAATTCCTCATACCAAATAAAATTATGTGATATGGATTTTTAATTATTATCTTACCAACATGCATGCAAGTTCCCTTATAACTGAATGCTAAAATAGGAATAATTTTACGCAATCTAATGTGCAACACTTGACTGACAAGCCCAGACTTATCATATACATAATGTGCTTATATCTATAGTAATATTATAAAGCTGAAGTTTGTTTGTTTGTTTGTTTGAACGCGCTAATCTCAGGAACTACTGGTTGAAATTGAAACATTACGCTACGACTAATAGGAGCGAAGCATAAATGAAAAATGTTGCAAGAACGGGGAAAATTATTCTTTTTGAGAGCTTCCGTTGCGTGCGCTGCGTAAACGGTTTAAGTTACGAAAATGTATGTCTGTATGAGGGAATTGTTCCTCTTTAAAAGTTCTAAAAAAAAGTCCGCGACAGCATATAGGCATATGCTGTCTATATCTCTTTATATCTCTATATATCTTTTAAGATTGACTCACTATAACCTTTTTATGGCAATTAAGTCCGCGATGGGCTCCTAAACTACTGAAACGATTTCAATCAAATTTGCACACCGTGTGCAGTTTGATCCAACTTAAAAGATAGGATAGCTTACATCACAATTGGACCCGATAGGTGGCGCTGCGATCGTGTTTCAGGAAATCTTACTTTTTCACCCGGGCGAAGATGGGCGGGACAGCTAGTGTATGTATAAAATAAACAGAACTCATAACCTTTCCCAATGCACTAAACAGAGCTACAATTGATGATGAATAAATATGTACTCCATCAAAATGGGGCATATTTGATTCTAGTAAATCAGCCAATTTCAAATATTTAAGTTTATATTAAAAAGGTATCTACAACATGTAACACTAAAGTTTTATATTCTAAGATGCAATATTCTTCCTGTTTAATCTGGGGATTGACCAGTTTTCGTTTTTCTGTTAAGTTTTCTGTAGAGGAATGAAAGTCTCCTTTGGAAATCTTTCCATTTTGTTGGTCTACATTGCGGCATACCTGATTTTGCCCACATTTTCTTTTTCCTCAGCAAAATCTAAAACAAAAACAAATCAGATCAGAACCAACAAATAGCAAAATTAGACATACTTTTTACTACACTGAGCCAGATATGAGCATTTTGATAAATAGACATCAAATTTCATTTAACAAACTTACATAATACTTCAAAACTGAAAAAGAACTGATAATAATCACATAAATCACCATATATATTCCTCACACCCTCCCACAAGGGTCTCCAGAGGGGTAGACAGAGGTTTATAGGTAGTATCCACACACCCACTTTCCTCCAGAGATATATTTTAAGTGTCAATGTAACAGATGTTGAATCCATGCAGACCGTTACTCAAAAACAAATACATGTCTTTGAATTTTCAAACATATGCCTGTTTCCTTCGATGATTTCCTTCAATGCAAAAGCTTGTGATGTGACTAATGACTGTACTTAAGTTCAGAAGAACTAATTGGTACAGTTATACATACATACAGTTGACAGGCAACTACTTAAATCACTCGGCCACCAAGGCAAAATCACCATATAAATTCATATTTAAATTATAATAAAACAATTACCTGTATTCCACATATAGGGAAACCAGATATAAGACATTATAGAGAACTATGGATGGTATAACAGTTGTTCTTATATACAATATACATGAGTTGTTAAATAATTTGAATATGTATTATGAAAGCATGTACGTTGACTTATATATAAGATGTATGTAAACAAAAGATTGACTACATGCTGAAGATGTATGATCAGTAAAAAAAAAATACTGATCGGAATCTGAACAAAATTAATATCTTTAATTTTTTTTATAGCATAGAGCAATTTTTTTACAGTAATCAATAGTTTTGCATTTTAAGTAACATTTTCAACAAAATTTTTTTGGTCAATGGAAATAAAATCTTCCTAAAATTTTAAAATAATAATAATATATCCTCACGCTTTCCCACAAGGGTCCCCGAATGGGGTAGGCAGAGGTATATGGGTAATACCCACTTTCCGCCAGAGGTATTTTAGGTGCCAACGTGACAGATGGCGAGTCCATCGCCGTTACTCAAGCACGACTATACATTACGCCTTTTGAATTGCTTCTCAGACGTATGCAGGTTTCCTCTTGATGTTTTCCTTCACCGTAAAACTAGTGGTGTGACTAATCACTGTACTTAAGTTCAGAAAAACTCATTGGTACAGTCGGGATTCGAACTTGCGATCTTTGTGTCGCAGGCAACTGCTCGAACCACTCGACTAAAATACTTACATGGTACTCTTGCCCACTCACACCCCTAATCCATGATGGGACATTGTACAGTGTCTTCACTGGATGCAAATTGCCTGGGCCCAATATATCTATATAATCATTCTGACCAAACAATGCTTTGCGTTCTGTCCAAACATTTGCAGGTCTGAAATAACATAGATATCCTTACAAATTGGTATAGAAATGTGTTTAAGTATATGCAATATAGAAAATTATTATTATTATTTATCTACCTGTATTCTGGAATGGGTAAAGGTTTCCCTTCAACCCGAGGCATCAACCCACCAGACCATATTTTCTCTTCATACCCATACCGTCTCACTAATCGAGTTTTGTCAGCATGATATCTTGTCCTGTAAATAATAGGTTGAAATAATGACGCGATGTATCATAAAAACTTAGGTAACATCAGTCTCACGATAAAAATCACACGAGAATGTATTTTAGCTAACCTTACAACATTTATAGTCGGTTTCCAAAATGTATTGAGTACAGAAGAACCTAACCACGCCATTGTAATCTTTAAAGATTAAACTTACAGAACAGATAAATAAAATGTTATTATAAACATTCGCAAAATTTCGAACAAAAGCTCATAAGTCAGAGTTAAAACTAAGCAATTAAATGCAAATAAAATGAACTCTGATAGGTAGGTGTTCCTTTCCTACCTAAACTAGTTAACTAGGGAAGAGCAAAAAATATCGATATATTAAAATATATTTGTATTTTATATTTTATTACAATATCTTTGATATTCTAGATCTTAATTTATCGATATTCGATATTTAATTTAATGATGAATATAAAATTATATTTTTAGCGCCTAATTATATAATTATCATCACACCGAGTCCCTCACCGGGTAGACAAGAGAAGGGTGTTATATGATTTACAGAATTCAACTGAAGTGGAAAGAAGTAAATACCACTATTATCGACAAATATCCTATTTGGTGTATTGCCGCCAAGGGCTATCAGCCGGGATTGCATTCTAGACAACAGTGAGTTACCAATCTACTATCGCAAGCAAAAGCAAAAGCCATGTATCTTAAAGTAACCCAATAAAAATATTAAAAAATGCAAAAACTAAACAAAATGGCTGATTTGTGAATGAATCGAATTGAACATTGGAAATCCTGTTTCCTGAATAGTATGTATCGTACCAGAATAATTAATTTGTTATTGAACGTGTACTAAATGATTTGCACAACATTAACCTCTTGTTCAAGCGAGGCTTTGGTGAAACTTAAGTAAATGAGAAGGCTAACATTGTACTACATAGGTACCTACGTTGTTTGTTTATCCTTTCCTAAAAACATATAACAAAACAACTTTTTTTATTCGTACCATATCATGTTCGAATCTTGTAAGCATTTCTTCTATTTATTGTTTTTTAAACTAGTTTAGTTTTGAATATTAACTTAAAGTAATACATTTTATTTCCCGACTTTACGAGCGCGCAATTGCGTTGTTTGTGTTCATAGCGCAAACATGGTTACTAGATGATTGGGGGCACAAAATAATAATCTGTGATGTTATTATTTTCAGGAATTTAAACTATCATGTCTAAGAGAGATCAAAGTGATCGTAGCGAAAGGAAATTAGACTCGAGCGATTATGAAAATCTAATTTCTCAACACAGTTTATTTGAATCAACAAGATCTAAACATCATGAGCTGCCCAGTTTTCCTGGATTTTCAAACGCTGAAACACAGACTAAGCCGAGTGATATAAAGGGGCAAACAGTCCCGCCTGGATTAGGTCCCTGGCACTACAATCCCTGGTGGATGCTTGCCAGCACTTCTCGGAACAATCCATCACAGCAAGACTTTTCAGAGAGTAATGAACAAACAAAAGTGAAACAAGAGCCCTTACATGCTGGTACTCCTGACCGAGATCCAATACATACTGACATGGAGCACTTTCAAGCAGACACAGCAACACCCCCAGCAGGACTAGATTCTTTCTGTGATGATTGCTCAGATCCATTTTGTGATTCCAGCTCTGCTATCTGTCGAAAACTCTTCCACTGTCCACATTGTAGAAAAAGCTATCCTACTATACTAGAATTTAATACACACCTGACAGGAGTACATCCAGCACAGAAACCATTTCGATGTCAAATCTGTTTGGAACCATTCTACAAGAAATCCCACCTACGACGACATTTAGATGCTAACCACACGAGAAAAGATGTTAACAAGTGTGCAGTGTGTTCAAAATACATTAAAGATAAAAGTAATCTACGCAAACATATGCAAGTACACACAGGACGAATGCCTCAGAAGCAGTTTAAGTGTGACCTGTGTAACAATAAGCGATACATGTCACTAGATCGACTCAATAACCATAAAGTGGTGTGCACTGGAGAAAAGGTTCTCAAGTATTGTGACATGTGTCCTAAAGTATTTGACAATTCCAGATCGCTAAACAGTCACAAAAAGGTTCATGCCAGAGAGTTAAAATGTGAAGTCTGTGGTGAACAACTTCGTTCACTAGAACAACTTACAAACCATAAAATGATTTGCCAAGGTGCAACACCAGAACCAGGAGGAAGTAACAGTGCCAGCACTTCAATGAACCACTGCTGTACGCAGCCTGAGCTGTGTGAGCATGACAAGCCAGCATACCTTAACATACCTGGGTATGCTTCTGCAGGGCGCGCTCTAAATGCAACACTTTCATCATTAAAGTCTGAGTTAAACTGATGACAGTTTCTATAGAAGTTTACAAAGTGTTAAATGCAAAATAAATTTCAATAATTTCTTTTTTACAAGTTTACCAAATAGATAAATAACAGTAGTAATTTTCATGATTGAGAATTTCACAAGACTGATTCAAATATCCCGCCTCACGACTTGCTTTATTATTACCAATAACATTTAGGTTTTAGTTGTAGGCTAATTCAGTTAGACTAAGCTGATTGAATATTCTAAAAAATTATAATCATCATACTCTTTTCCACAGTGTTCAAATTACTATTATATTAATTTGGAACTTATTTAATGCAAATGGCTGGTTTTGAGAACAGTATGTATACCCGTGTAAGCAAGAGTATACAATTAATTGAACATTTGCTTACATTAAGGTTTTCTCTCGTTTTATCCACAATGCTTTGACTGATTACGAGTAAACAAATGTGCAGTATTACATACAATTAAACAATTTTTATTTTTCTATTCTGAAGGAATATGTAATAACTATATTTTTATTTTTTTATAATTTTGTAGATCATAATATTATAAGTTTAGATAATATAAGTTAATTATATCTGGTTCACTGGGGCTTATTCGAAAAGAGCGCATATATTTTCCAGTGCTCTCGTGTACATAGGTCCCTACATTATGTGTAGAATAGAATCATTATTATAGAGGTTTATTTGGAATGTTTTCTATAAATTACTTTTATACATTTGGGAGGGTTGATTTCCGGACCCAACTATAGATAAAGGATAAGTGTAACGTGCAATGAACTGGCGAAGCCTGAAGCATGGTATGGTTATGACAAATATTTGTTGTCTCCGTACCCCTAATATTTATTGTTCAAGTGTTATACACTGAAAAAATATTGCTGCAATTCATAGAATTATGTTATAAGTGTTTATTAATATGATATGTATATGAAACAGTTTGGTGTTTTCACATAATTATTGTAGAAACTGAGGCTATATTATTACTGAGGGGCTGATCTATTGAAACTAATTTTATCAAATAGCAGTTATTAAATTACTCTAAATTTTATTTTAATACACTGAGTGTGTAGATTTTTATCTTATTTCTAGTTGTATTTATTTTATTCATGTTACTTAGAAGATCACGTCTATTTGGAGTATTTTTAATATAATTGTTGCTGTTTTCAGTTGTTTTGAATACAATATAAACATACTTTCTTATTTCAATTCTATATAAGGGTAAGATAGAATAGTAGTAACTTAATTTTGATGAGTATTACACATGAGAAGTTACAGCGGACTCTGATACAGACCAGCATGTTTCTTATACCAAATCTAATTACAAATGTGTTCATTAAAATTCAATTGGATGTATTTGATAATTGTTTGCTTTTTAAGTTTACACAGATGTTATGTTGATTGTGTGCATGTGGTGGCATATACCCATTTTGGTAACCACCTAAATTATATAAGGTATAAAGACCCCACTTACTTAATGGGGTTAACTATTTTCTATTGCTCTATTGGCTCCAAATGGGAAACGTTTTTTAGTGTGTTTATTTGCCGTGATGAAAAATGTGGCGCCCCGGTACTCGCTGTCAATGTACTTTACGTACTTATGCAACAAGTGCTGTATCATTTGGGCTATGAAAACATTAGCATGGTTCTGTTGTCTCATTTTATATGTAGTACAAAGCCAATAATGTTTTAAACAGACCATGTTATTAAATTTCATGCTATCTATTCGGGTTAATAGTTTGTTAGGCGCAAGCTTAGGGACCTACTATAGTTAACTCCAAAATGAATAGCAAAACACTAATAACAGTTTAGTGAAATTAAGAGGTCAATAGACTACTACGTAAAATAATATATTTTATTATGAATTATTCAGATAAGTAAAGATTACTGTAATAATGGTCGACTGCTAGTGCTTTCGCGGCCCATGGCGGCTTCTGAGACAATAATCTGCAACCGTCGTGTGTTGATTGCGATACAATGTATTCCCAAGCCGCTGTATTGTAACATTCAAGTTTTCACTTGAGTTGTTAACTAGTAATTTTATTTTGGTACCTGTTCTGCAGTGCACACTTTGCAGTGTATACTTGATTGTTGCTATATTTAGTTATAAGGGTTCATAATAAATCCCCTATTGTACCTTAAATACAATGTAATTTTATACTGTTAATTTTATATTAAGTATTTAAGTGTGTTAACATTTAGTGAAGGAATGCATGATCAGTAAAATAACAACGTGACTGAGTAAATCACTTATTTGGACTAAACAATATGAATATATATGTACCATATACCTACCATTAGACCTATATATATAATTTGTCTCCGTAGTTATTTAGTGTGGTGTGAAACTTTTGATGCACCTAGGTTTAAGGAAAAATGTGTTCATATGAATTTAGGTAGGTACCCTACATAGAGTTATAGTTCATCTAATAGTGAAGTAGACTGTATGACAGTATAATTTCTGCTATAAATTTAATAATGTGTTTCTGCGTTTGATTTTAAAACAGTTAAGTACTTACGCCTTACATTGCATTCTATCACCCGTGGTATTATCGCCCGAATTCAACTGATGGCTTAAATATATAATTAAATAAAAAATAAACAGACCATACTTCAAGAAGTTTATTTCATTTTATCTGGATTTGATATTCCATCGTTTGGAAACATCAATTCTACATAACTATCCCTCATTAAACTACATTTTGTTTCTGTTCTTGAGTAAAAAAAAGCTAAGGTTTCCCTAGTACTAAACTACTATATAGTATATTAGGAGTTCTCCTGAAGGTCAAAAGCATTCCTGCAGGATCCAACGCCCGAGAGATACCCGTTGCGATATGATACCTTTGGGCGGGCCGCATGCTCGGCTAATACACAATGCTTTTTTTCTTAAATGTGTGTAAAATTTTCTTAAAAACAAAAACTGAACTTTACACCAATTCAGTTTATTTTGGATCAAGACTTATTGACTATTAATAATTGTGTACGCTGACTGATCATGCCTGCCTGCCCATCTCCATTTTAAGTTATAATAATAATATCCTCACGCCTTCGCACAAGGGTCCCCGAAGGGGTCGGCAGAGGTGTATGGGTAATACCCACACACCCACTTTCCGCCAGAGGTATATTAGGTGCCAACGTGACAGATGGCGAGTCCATCGCCGTTACTCAAGCACGATTATACATACGCCTTTGAATTTCTTCTGACGTATGCAGGTTTCCTCTCGATGTTTTCCTTCACCGTAAAGCTCGTGGTGTGACAAATCACTGTACTATACCAATACCAAAATTACCCATACAATGTAATGTTTCTTCCAGAAAACGACGTCCTAGTTGCAAAACGATTCTACTTTATAGAAGTTGATGCTATTATTAAGGGAATTCCTGAAAATACTTAGTTACAGGAAAACATGCGGTTTTTGGTAAACTTTTTTATGGGTATTTAAATATAAAAAGATATTTTACAAATAATTTTAATACATTATCATATAACAACACGTCCTCGTTTAACAGCAGTTTTTATTTTCTTTGTCTTCTTCTCCTTCTTCTTCTTAGTTATATTTTCCTTCCTCTTCTTTTGTCTGTCGTCTTTCTTTTGTGCAACATTTTGTATTCTATCATCCCATTGCTTTTTACTGTGCTTCTTTTTTTGTTCCTAAAAATATAATTCTATGAGTACACAATTTCTGTTTAAGTCAGTTGCATTGATTAACTACATAATGGATATACAGATGATGTTTTATTGTGCTTTATAAATACAGATATAATTTAAAATTTCATAATTTTACACAATTTTAGAATCAATGGTTATTAACTATTTGCTGCAGTGCTAGGAGTATTAGGTGTATATATAGTTGAATCTCCTACTCATTTTCTCTTACAATAGCTAGCTAAGCCTTAATTGAAAATATTAACTAAGGTTTAGAACCTCATCAAAATTTGTTCAGTAGCATATTCAGTCATACAGGTGCAGCGCAAGGACTTAAAATGTATGATAGTGATTACCATCTTCTTTATGGACTTCTTCAATAATGTTGGATCATCCTTAATTTTTTGTCCTTCAGCTTTTTGTAGTATATTTTTCCAAGCAATTTTTTCCTTAATTTCTTTGACCTTATCTGTGTCCTCCCTTTCTTCAAGTTTACGGAACTTTTCTTCTTGTTGCTGCAAGTTCTCTAATATCTTTTTAGGGTCTTTTTCAGCTTTACTCTGCTTCTCTGTAATTTAAGTAGAAATATGTGTAAGTTTGCAAGACATGAGGTCTAGATGCTAGGAAATTTAAATGCTAAACCTAGGGAATGATTACAAAAGATGAGATATAATTAATAAAGGCTTCTTAATGTTTGTGTTAATAATATCTTACACCCGCAGTGCAAGAAGCATAAATATTAATATTTGTATAGTATGTTTTCTAACAGAAATGTTAGAAACATTTGATGAAAGTTCTCAAGAATGGGAATGTCGAGAGTATTCAAAAGCATGCATGTATGGGACGAATGTGGACGAAACAAAAGAGGTTTGAAAAACTAGAGAGAACTGGTTCTCTACTCTCTCTGCCTACCCTGTGGGGAACTTGGCATTATGATAATTATGCTTTCTAATCTCAATAGTACATACATACATCACTCTTGAGTTCTAATACTAGAATATGTAGAGAAGGTAAAGAACTCTTGCCTCAATAGGAACTTTGGTCAATACATAATTACAACCCACCTCTTTGACCAATGTTAGCAAAATCAAATTTGGAAAATACAAGTTTGCCTTCATTATTAAACACAGGTTTTGGTACTTTTGGCTTTGTTTTAACATCTTTTACTTCATTGGTTACATTGAGAGCAGCATCCACAACAGGCTTCACATTTGTTTTATTATTCCTCTCTGTTTTTTTTATTTTCTTATTGAGTTTGCTGCTTAAGCTTTTCTTAGCTAGTTTATTTTTAAGATTGAATTTCTTCTGCGATTTAATTTTCTCTAATTTCTCTTCTAGTTCTGCAATAGTCCGAGCTCGTTTGGGCAACTCCTTTTGGTCTTTGGTTTTAGGAGTACCATTAAACATGTCATAGTCCATGTTTTCTTCATTCTCACCTGGAAATAATATTATGTGTTTCACAAACTTGAATAACAAAGTATCTTCTGTTTTTTTAAATTGAAAAGCCCACTTTCTATTGAACTGTTTGAGGAATTTAAATTAAAATACTATTGTTTTTTGTTCATCCTTCTTTTGATAAAATAAACCTACTGAGAAATTTTGAAACCTAGAAAATTTTTCATCACTCAAAGTAAGGAAACTTTTGATCTTGGTTATCATAGGCAGAATAAATAAATATAACACATATCCCGCTAATAAATCAGCCTAAAATAAACCTACCTTTCATTTGTTGCGGTATTGATATGTGTGAAAAGACATTCTTCATAAAATTCAGCTCTTTGCTCAATTGTGCCTTCAGCTGTTTGGTTTTCACTATTTTCTTCTGCTTTGTCATTATTGTTACCACCGAAAAGAACCAATGAAGAAGTCAATATAGTTCTGTCTGCGAAACAACCGGTCTGGAATAAGTTACTTTATTTCATATTTATATTAATGCAATTCCTCTTAGTAAAATTAAGTAAATAACAATGAGTTGATAAAGAATGATTCCGACTCAATTACGCTATTATTGCACCTATTCTAAAAGAAACAATAATCATGTCATGAATGAGCACAGTTTAGTATTCAGCCAGATCTGAACACAGTCACAATTTTATTTATAACCACAATACAATTCAAAACATGCTATATCCATGCACCTAACCTCAAAAGTTTACTTTAGATTAGATCAGAATGTATCTACGATTCACAGATGACCCGTCGTACTTTACAGATTACTAAGATTGATTAAATAAATCAACTATAAAATCGACTTAATGTTTCGATTTATACATACTGTGCTTTTTACTAATCTGTGCGGGTCAAGAGCCTTGATTGATGCCTTGAAAAGAAAACATTGTCAACAAACTAGGGATGTCGGAAATGCAATAAAGTATCGATATATATCGTATCGATGTTTTTTGAAAATATCAATATCGATATTGATATTTTTATTAAAAAATATCGATATATCGATATATCGGTTTTGTTTGTCTATTTTTGAAAAAGTTCCATACAACACTAGACATGACATATAAAACAGAAATCTACTGCAATGTTCAAATTATTTTCTTTCTATCAATTGATTAATGATTGAGAACTGGGTGGGTACTCAAGTACAGAAATACGCGCGTTTTGAGGTTATAATATATAAGTCAGTCGTGGTAATAATACGGACGGGCAGTTGAAATTGAAATTGACTAACAGAGTTGCCAACTTAAAAACCAAACTATAAAACAGCAAATCAAGTCGACCAAAAACAAAAAATACATAAAATATAATTTGTTAAAAGATGTAAGTATAAAAAAAGTATTTTCTTTTTGGGATTTTTTAATCTTAAAACATATAAATGTTTATTGGTCTGACAAAAATAACGATTTTTATACCTTTTCGATACTTAGAATTTTATATCGATACATCGATATATCGAACTACTAAATATCGCTCATAAATATCGATATATTGAAAAAATAATATCGATATATCGATGTATCGATATTTTTTCAACAAGCCTACAACAAACTATCAAAATATTAACCAAACTGTTGTTCTGTGTAATAACCAAATCGTTTCGTTATTTGAGTAAGGTTATTTATTTTAACAAGCAAAGAAAGCACAAGTCATAGTAATAGTATTAAGAAAACACACCGACTGGAAACAATGCGGCCGCTAAACTTAATAAGGAAGTATTCAGCTGCGCATGTAAAAAAAAGTAATTTTCTTGAAGAAATGCAGAAAAATTTTATTCCTATAAATCAATTTCAAAAGACATTACTTACGTGTGGTTCGGCTGCAGTTGCTCTTTTCAACCCTTACAGAGGTGACATGATAGCCTGCCTTGGTGAAGTAGTTGGAGAGAGTTCAATGAAATATATGCGTAAAAAGATGTTGGAAACACCCGAAGGTGTAGAGATACTGAGTGTTATGCCAAGAATCAACTCTAAAACAGTATCTTTTGATCGTCTCTCCCAACTTCCAGCGAACACTGTAGGTCGGGTTTATGCAGACTTCATGCATGACAACAATATAACAGCTGACTCAAGGCTACCGGTGCAATTTATAGCTGATCCTGAACTAGCCTATGTAGTCCAACGGTACAGAGAGGTCCATGACCTAGTCCATGCAACCTTATTTATGAAAACGACTATGTTAGGAGAGGTTAGTATATGTACAATACATACACTAGGTCCCTTTAGTAGAGGCTGTAACATAGTAAATTGCTATCAAATTATTAATAGCTCTTTTTCTCAGGTCACTGTAAAATGGGTTGAAGGCATTCAAACCAAACTGCCAATGTGTGTTAGTGGTGGTATCTGGGGAGCTGCACGACTTAAGCCCAAGCACAGACAATTGTACCTTAAATACTATCTACCCTGGGCCATCAAGACTGGAAATAATGCACAATTTTTACAAGGTATATCTAATATTTAATTAAATCTTGTGTCACTTGTCTCTAAGGCAAAACTAATAATTGCCTCTTTGTGGGAATAATATTTTGAACCTCATAAGCACAACAAAGTACTCCACAGTAAATTGTTTTATTTTCAGGTATTTATTTTGAGAAGAGGTGGGAACAAGACATAGATGATTTTCACAAAGAATTTAATATTGCAAGACTAGAGAAAGCAAAATAATTGAACAAGATCCTAGTCCATTCTAGGGTTCCCAAAATGTTCTAAAGGTTGTGTATGTCATGCAGGTGTCTGTTAGTGAGCTAGTCCAGCCAAAGCTAAATTAGAACTTGTGTAGCCCACTACAAGATTTGGTATAGTGGTGAGTTCACTAGACCCATGGTCCCTATTTGATGTTAAATTTCTGGTACCACTACTACTTCTTGTTTTTATCCTATATAGAGCCTAGTCCTCTCTACAATAATGAAACAAGACAGTTCATATTGATGTTCTACTGCTAATAAGATAAAGACAATAAATAATATACATATATCTATTGTAAAAAAATCTGTTAAATGATTTTTACTTGTTAAATGATGAACTTTAAATAGTTGTGTTATTTAGTTATTAGTACAAGGTGGATTTTATAGTTCTATTAGTAGGAAGATTAAATAAAATTACAAAACAATGTTTAACATTTTAATGACCCAATTAATAATAAGAGCTTTCTTATTTTAACTTAACTATTTACTGATTTATAGCAACATCTCAGAGCTACGTCCATTAGCATTGTGTAGAGGTGTAGTCCGATTTCCCACCTCCACTAACCATTCATACCAAACTCTTCGGGAATCCACACATCTCCAGAACCTAGCTGTGATTTTATCACCTTTCTGGACTCGTAATGGTGTCTAAAAAATAAATGAAATTATATGTAACAGTGTCTAGAAAATACAAGAAATGAGTTACATTGGTGCAAATATTTGTGATGTTTCAATTAAACTTATTTTTCTTCTTTGCATAATGTAAGGAGTAACCTTAATTTACCTTTATTGGTATAAATACAGGAAACCAGGATATCATGCCAGGACTGTGTGTGGCAGGAAGTATGCTGATCATTTCATTTCCATATAAAGTACAATCAAAGTAGCCTCCAAACCCATGCATAACATTATCCTGTTTTGCTTCCCAAGTCAATATTGTTGATCTTCTATTGTCAGTTTGAGGTAGTCCTCTGTAATCTGTTATTTCTTGACCCTCATAATCTCGTGTACCTTTGGTTGGATGTTCAAATGTAAACACTAGCTGAAGATTAAGAAAATACATTAACACCATGGTGTCACCAATATGAAGATATGTAAAATTATTTCGTAAGCAGACAATTTTATGATCAACAGGTATTTGTTCAGTTTTGGTTTACAATTTCATGCTCCTACAGCATATCAAGCAACCCCCGAAATGCAAGCTTTTGAATAATAGTTATACTGATACTGACACACAATTACTCAGCATAAAAAAACTACATTGTCAATCTGCTGCCAGCATTGTTGACCACCCCCAACTAATACAAAAGGGATCATCACACTTTCCATCAGAGATATATTTTAAGTGCCAACATGACAGATGGCGAGTCCATCGCCGTTACTTAAGCACGTCTATACATACGCCTTTGAATTGCTTCTCAGACATATGCAGGTTCCTTTGGATGTTTTCCTTCACTGTAAAGATTGTGGAGTGGCTAATCACTGTACTTAAGTTCAGAAAAACTCATTGGTACAGTCAAGATTCGAACTTGCAATCTTTGTGTCGCAGGCAACTACTCAAACCACTAGGCCTCCACAGCTTTTTTTACCATCAGAAACAGAACATACATTTTAAATGAAAAAAATCTGAGTGCTATATTCATACCTTTGTTTCAGCAATATCATGCTTATTTTGCATATAAACAACCCATAATGTTTCAAGATTTTTTTCTTTTTGGTTACAAGTTGTAGCTGATGCAGCTTTTGCTGCTGCCCACAATCTTGGTGATGATATTGGCGAAACATATGACCGATACTCGCATGGTATTGATATACCACCGGGCTTTAACAGGCCAGCAGCTCCATCCAAACATTCTGGCGACAACTCATTGTCACCCCATGACCCTGAAACAAAAAAAAAATATATTAATGAAATAATTTTTCCTTTCGTTTTTAATTAATTAATGTAAGTGAGAGATCACCCATAATAGACTCTGCATGATTGATATGCGGCAATTAGTGAATGAAAACTTTATTATAATAATATTTAAAGGTCTCACCTAAGAGTTCTGAAACAATGATGTCTGCTTTTGGAGAGAGATTAATCTGCCTCATATCACCCGGGATGACTACTACATCACGGTCGCGCCACACCTCGCGCACCTGTGCTGCTAGCACTACAACCGCACATGGGTTTTTCTCCACTGCTATTACCTGAAAATTTCATAAGCTATCTAGATTGGTCCCTTATGGGAAGGAGTCCCATAAGGGACCAAAGTGTGAAAATAGATAATTTTTTCTGGAGATATTAATAATAATAATAATCATTTATTTGCATAAAATATGGTATAAATAGGTGTTTTTGTAAATAATTTGGTACATACATGTTTTTTGCTGAGTTTTCAGCATGCAAATTTACAGGTTAGTGCTCAAAGTTTTTTGCCAGATTGCCAGAGCCTATTGCAATCATAAGTACTACAAACTTAGCAGGCAACTTCTGAATTTTCTCATCATGCATGTGCTCCTTCACAGTAAGACTATTACTTCAACATATCATTGTACAAATAATCACAAAAACAAAATGTTACAGAAGTACAGAATTGAAATCTCACATCTATACTTTGGAGAAAACAGGTAGGATTACAAAAGCAATATACTTCGAGACCTATTTGTGTTTCAAGGCACTCAAGGTTAGATTAATCTGTATTGAATAGACATAAAATCAGTTGTATAATTGTAAGGTAACCAAATCTTTGAGGTAATTTGGATAACTATTTTTTCAGGCCAATGTCTGAGCTATAATGTCAAATCTCAGTATGTAGCCATATATACTCACTTTCACTTTACTGTCAGTTATATCAGCAGCATTGAATGTTGCTCTAACAAGTGGACCTCTTCCAGCACCAAGAACCATAACAGTTATAGTTTTCTTATCCTCTTCAGTAATTTTATCTCCCTGTTGTTGTTCATTTTTAGCAACCTCCAGTATATTGTTCTAGAAATTATACATCATATTAAAACATACTTAAAAATACTATAGAAAAGGTACAAATAGAACTTGATTCACATTTTCTGTTTCATTGGGTTTCTTTTGCAGATCAATCAAAGCTTTTGCAATAGCTTTCTGGTACTGATCATACTTCACTGGGTCTTTTTCAAAGACATTATAGGTATGTGTGTCCAAGTTATCAGCTAATGGCTGTAGGGGGGTCTGTAAGTAATCTTCCCACCTGAAAATAATTTTGAAATTTAATGTTATCAATGTTGACATGACAGATTAAGGATATTTTATCACTTATAAAACTGATGTACTAACCCTCTTGCATAACTGAGCATAGGATCGTCAGCAACAAACGGTCTTCTTTTCCACAGTCTGTACAAGTACTGAAGATAAAACTCTACATTGGATCTGCGAGCTCCACTCACTATTACTTGTGCTTCATGCTCCACCATGCTAACAACAAGCTGCTGGTGTGCCCGAGATAGCACTGGATACCTGTAATGGTGTCAAATATAGCTTTCAGAGTTAATTGGCTTCTAACTTTTAACTATAGTTGATATTTTACGAAGCAATGCAGCAATGAACATTGACCATCTGAATAAAAAAAGTTTGTTTTTTAAATAAAATAAATAAATATGACATTGGGACGCAGCTACTTACCCTTTCTTATTATTGTGAAATATAGATGTAGGCACAATGATAGCTCGCACGGGTTCCCCAAGCCATCGTTTCACTAGCTCCTGTGATGGTAAGTCTGCTGACAACTCCAGCACCACACCCACTCGCTTGTCCCACTCAATGCGCTCATGGAACTTGGACCACCAGTACCAAGTCTCATTCCATGGTTGCTCATCATCATTATCATCTGAACACTGTCTTAAATGTCTATTACACACCATTGGTACACGAGCCCATATGAGGGATGGATGATGGCTATAAATCAAAACGAGTAGGTATAATAACAGGTATTGAGTTTTCATACATTTCGAGTTGTATGGAATGTCTACAAAGGAATAATGTTTACCTTGTTTCATAATATGACTGGATAACTCGAGCCAAATTGTTAGAATCCCTACCATGCAACGACACCATAATAGCTGGGAGGCCGAGGCCTCGGCAATACGAGAGTTCTTCATTCATGCAATCCTCGTGGCGCTTTCGAACAATGTCTGATGGCGAGTCTACATTTAGGTACGGGGAGAGCTTCCCAACTAGTCTACTTGTCCAATCTTGTGGTGATAAAATCATATCAGATCGCGTAAAACCACCGACTTTATAACTACTTCCAGTGTGTTGGCGCCGAAAACGTGGGTGAGTAATTGGTGAAATTATAAAAGAATAATTGCAGTGGAGGGCTTCTGTTAAACATGCTTGCAAATCTGGTGTTGTTATATATTCTAATCCACAGGAAATATCCTGCTGAGCCATTATAAAATAATTAATTTAAATTCACAAAATTTGTTGGTAGGTACCTACCTACATAATAAAACATCACAGAACAACTTTAACGTACAAAATACCACAGATAAAGATCACAAAATATTTTCAACAGAAATGTTAGTAGAATCATAAACTGTCTTAAAGTGTAGATATCCTCACGCATTCCCAGTTCCACAAGGGTCCCCGAAAGGGAAGTCAGAAGTGTATAGGTAGTACCCACACACCCAGTTTCCACCAGAAATATATTTTAGAAGGCAACGTGATGATAGATGGTTCATTATAATTCGCCTTTCCTCTACACATATTTGTGAGAAAGCTTCAAATACCAATAGTATAATATCACTAGTATGTAGGTCTATTATATTTAGATAATTCACCATATGGTGGTATCGGATACCATACCCCTTTAGAAAGCAAGCAAGAAGTTTTAGTTAATATGACACAATAAAAAAATCTATAGCCCAGTCTAACTTACTTCGAGGCGTTTTTAATACAATATTTAAGAAAAATCAAATCTAATATATTTGTTGCATGTAAAAATAACCTAAACACAGACATCATTTATATAACAATATACTATGCTTAAGGATAAAATTACACCCTGTTTGACTTGCATTATGAAATGATAATATCGTGATGCCTGAAGAGTTCATATCCATGCCTTGAATAAATAACAACCAAAAACAGTCAACCCACCCACCCCATCTCAATCGCATCACACCAAAGACTACTATTAGTACTATTGAACATGTATCACATCAACAAACTATGGAGGGTTGCAGTACAAACAGTATATACTATATACTGGACTTACAATACAATAGTACAAAATTGTCGATGATAGTATAAATAGTGTCAAAGACTACTATTGAACATGTATGTTATTTAATCTATGGTCTTTGTCATCATCATTAGTCTATTCGCTCACTTGAAAGAAAAGTTGAAAGTACAAAATAAAATGAAACAGAAATTTAAATTTTAAATGTTAGTGTTACTTGCTTTGCATGCTATAATAAAAGCTTTTTATTTGATATTGAAATCATATCAATAGTACATAAATAAATTAAATATAATTAGGTACTTATATTCATGTTTGATGGCATATATCTTGAATTAATACCGCGTCAATCCCTACCCCTCTAGGGACATGAATTAATGAATAATACCGCGTTTATTTTTGTATTTCTGACTGGTGAAATACTTTTTTGTGAGTAATCGAAACCATTCCGTGGGAGTCCATTCCATAATAAATAGACCTGTGGAGAAAATGAACGATAAGTCAACCATCACCAGTCGTAAATCTCATAATGTTCGAGGACGACCAACTTCCCAGAAAGAGATTAAATTCAGCGCGCAACCAAAATCTATAGTCTCTCAGATGCTGAATAAAATTAGAATCGAGAGAAATCACATAAAAAAAGTATTAAATAAAGATGATATTACTTTAAACAATTCACCACCTTTAGAAGAATGTAACAAATCAAATTCTAATTTAAGGTATGTTCTGGTTTCTATTCTATAGTGTATTGTATATAGGCTTTAGTTATTTTCTATTGACTAGTATAATTTAGAGCATTTAGTATGTATTTATATTTCAGGCTTATAGTGAATTATTCTTCAAGTGAGCCAATGTATTTTCCTCTACACCTGCTTATATATTTTTATTACTGCTTACAGATATAAAGTCAACAAGGCAGACATAAGCCATGTAGGTGGCAAGTTGTTTTCATGTGATTATAAAGACTGTAATTATAGTTGTAAATTATCTTCCAATCTTATTAAACATAAGAGAATACATACTAATGACAGGCCATATTTGTGTGACCAGTGTCCATTTCGAACAAATTTTATAAACTCTCTTAAAGTTCATAAGAGAACTCACACATGTGAGAAGCCATATCCATGCAAGCACTGTAACTATAGGTGCAATAGTAGCTCAAATTTGAAGAAACATTGCTTGCACAGACACCCTGAAGTCATCAAAGGTAATTGACACCATAAGTATAATTTCAGCTATTACTGGATTGCCTGCCTACACAACATTTGATAGGTGTTATCCAAAAGATTTTAAATCTATCACTTTGTGGTATCAAATCTCAAATCTAGCAACATTGTCACATAAGTTAGATCTCAGTATGTATAATTGATTATGCATTATGCTAGTGAAAGGTTTGGTCTGTTTATAAATAAGTAAACAATATATTGTCCAAAGCATTTTATATTATATCTCATAATAACCTAAATATGTATAATCCTAAAAAGTACATAACTGGTATAAAGATAGCTGCCCAAAAGTATTTATGGGCTTTCCTCTTATAACATGATAAAATAACACCATGATACATTTATGTAAACAGTTTGAGCGTCTCAATAGTGAGGCAAGTGTATACACTAAAACAATAATACAAATGTTGATAATGGGTTGTATTGGAAGTATGTATCAGTGACAGTGTTCAGTGAAGTCAACAACTACGGACTCGCGCCAGCCAAACAGGAAGTATCCAGACGCCGAGCCCAACACAACTGCTGCACACAACCATGTATTGTATGTCATGAACACCAGCATCAGCATATAGCTCACTAGCACCTGCACGCCGTGCAGCACCGTCTGCCACGCGTGTGCCGTGCTCAGCATTGTTGGACTGCAACAGTATATATGTATACAGTAGTGCCATGGGGGACAAAAGATAATAATTTGTACATTAACTGAGCTGTATAATATATATCATATACCAACTTATTATGGTTATAGATCAAATTCAATAAAGAACAACAGTTTTGTGGATGATGGATTTGTACTTTTTCAATGTTACCAGAGGTGGGCCCCACAGGGCCACAAGCCTAGATATGATAATCAAGAGCAGTGCAATTTGGCTGTGATTTTTAAAGTAAATATTCTGCCCCATTTGGAGATTCCAGTTTGAGGTCTGAAGGTCACGCCCAAGGAATCAGCTTGCATTTGCAGCTGTGTTTTCATAAATGCTGGCCAGTTTATGCATGACAAAAGCTAGTGTATGTACATAATTATTTTCTAAATGCTCTGATCAATAAATATTATTCCTGAATAATAATGTTATAAATTGATTTGGCTGGACATAATCGATTTGCCTTCCCTTTTTGATTTACATATTATTATAATAATACCATAATCACAATTCATTTATGTAAGACCTCTCTGACCAACCTATCAAGTACCTAATGTGATGATAGAAAAACAAATTCAATAAAAAACATATTTGCTTGTGTCAGATTTCAGCAAAGGAAGATAGTTGGGTGAACTGAATGGTTACCAAAAATATAAAATATAACCTAAGCAGTTTTCTTGACTGAAGCATAATTTTACTAGTGAAATTTATAGTAGGAGTATACCATGACGTGCAATTGCCATAATTGTCTATGAATGAATTGAATGAAAGTAAAGATATAAGTTATTTTTTAAATGCATATACCTGTCACTTACGCATATTTAAATAATTATTGTTAAATATTTGATGGTATTACAAGATGCATATCACAGATGAATGCGACTCAATTGTTTTAGTAGTAACCGTGGCGTCTATTTATAATAGATATGTAGAACAAGGATGTAATAATAACTTACACGTTCCTTTCAAGTACATGCGGCACCGGCCTTAAAAAGAGAATAGAGCATTGTTAGTGATATCACAGATGTAGTTAGTGCATGTGAAATGTAACTGGCGTATCGTGTATTGGTCACGCGACTGCCTACTCGCCCGTCCCGTCTAATCGCCCAATGAAGACTAATTTTAATTTTAAATTAAATTTGCCTTGCAATGATCGCTACCAAATTAATGCAAAGACGAGTCTCAAAAGACGATACACGAGATACATTGTAAGTTTAATATTAAGATGTTATAACTTTCTGTTGGTACTATGGCGTGGAACTAGTTGGCCACGCCTTAGGTGGGGACGGGGGTGAGGCGGCGGGTTGCATAGTTACTTATCGCACTTAAAATAGAAAACATACATTACGCCTGGGTAAGCGAACAATAAAAGTGAATTGAATAATAAAAAATCGTATGCACTTTAGATATAAAATTTTACACTTCGTCTACTAATCGTCAGACCTTGCTATTCAAATCTCATATGATATAATAAGTACTCCAATTAATCCAACCGCTCATATACCTAAAGCGCGGCCAACTAGTTCCCCGCGGACTATTGTGTACATAAATTTCTTAGATCCCATTACCGCCGGGAGTATCCCAATTGATGTATGATTGATTACGAAGCAGAGATTGTAGTGCGTATCTTTATGCGTGAAAAAGAGTAGGTCAAAAACTCAACTGTATAACTTGAGGTTCATCTGCTGCGCAAATATTTGCCACACCCTTGTCGGGAGGTGATACAGCACAATACTGGAGGCCTGTGTAGGTTTTCCATAGCAGGTGTTTTCTGTAATACTTCAGGCTGAAAAAACAAGACTATATGTAGTATAACCAACAGCAGGTATTACAAACAAAATATGTATACAGATTGCTTTTTACAAAGAACATATTCTTATGGTAGGTAATTGCAAAGTCCACACTCCCGGCCCGTTTGTAACAAGACTGTCAGTTACAATTATGACTGACTATCGGGATTGAAATAAATGTAGTACATGTAATATAAATGGTGCAATAACAGCGAACATTCAAACGATTTATTGTCTTCGATAGCGCTACGTATTTAATCTATTGCCCGATGACGCTTTTAAACTATAACTGCGGTTGTTCAAAATAAATTGATCCGCATTGAATTCTTAGAACTGTACAACGAGGCCGGTATAGTTACATAAATACCTTCACTTCCTTTCACTTATTTTGCTTTGGGGTTCAAGCGCACCGCACATTATTTCATAATGACTAGCTATGACCTCGCCATAATCACGAACAGGGTCAAAGTAATCCCTTTTTAAAAGATCTAGATTTACTAATCTAAGATGAAACTTCTATTATATATATTCTGTCTTAGATACAGTCAGTATCAGACCTTTGCGGTGAAGGAAAAGAGCGTCAAAAAACCCTGTGAAAGACGTGGTTGAGGTACGGCTGCGAACACCAAATCTTTAATATATATATTATGACGATGTAGTGAGTACATAGTAGATATATGGACCTACAATAGTGCTGGCTTACAAACTGGAACCAATCGCATGTACCTTCAGGTGAGGCATATGGCACATTAAAGTATAATGATCGGCGTGTTTTCCTTCACAGCGTGCCTAATCAATTTATTTATCACGCTGTCACGCTTTTATGTTTTGGTTTGGATAACATACAGATAGAAGGATGATATCAATACATTAATCTAAGAATTATTATGTTATATTCTTTATCCATACATACATAACATTTTAAAATTTCTTTCATATGCGTAGGTATTAAATTGCTTTCAACAGGTAGCAGACAATGAGATAGGTACCTACCTCAATGTACAACAACGCGAAATTATATTCTACATAGCAGATTAAAATTACTTACCCTTCGTAGAGTAAAGCCATGATAAATATTGCAAAGAATGATCCAACAAACTCTCCCACATCCGTCACTTTCCACCATGAGAAGAGAATAGTTTCCAGGAAGCCTCCATGAAACTAGAAAAAAAACAATGCAATGGAAAATCGCAAGCTTACCAATAATCGAAGTACCAATAATCTAAATCGATATTATACACAATCGCCTTATTGAATGACCGAAGCAGTTACACGCATAGCAAAAAGGCACGAGCTTGAGGTCAGTTCTTAGATCGTGCAACAGATTTATAACATTTTATATTTTTAAATTACGATAAACCTAGCCTGATATTGTAACAGTAAACCTGAAAAGTAGTTCATATGGATCTCAAAAATCGCCAAACATTCCATATAAAATGGCCTGGTTGCCCCATCGTTAAAATTGCGTCACATGCATATTAGTAATTTTGGGTCAGAGATGTCCATATTTTTAAAGTAAGTCAAAGGGGCTGTACAATTAATAAATAAAATATAATTCTCATAACACATCATCATCATCCAGAGTGCTACATTTCTCATTGGTGGTGTTTCCTACCAGTGTCCAAATTGTGAAATTGGTTGAGCCATATACAGCTTTTCACCCGAAATACAAAGGCAATTGATTTCTATGAATACATAGATTGAACCAATCTCTAGCATATGTTACTCACTGTCATTAACATTTCATGATGATTGGACTGGTGGTGGAGTGAGTGCACTTGATTGTAATCCATATTACTGTACTCTGTAGAATTGTACATACTCTAAAAACAAAAAAAAACAATTGTATGACACACAAGAGTAAATATTAATTTAAGTGTATTGTTGTTGTTGGGAGTGTTATTAAATGTGATAGTGGTGATAACAAGAAAACAATAATTACTTATCTAGTACATTACCACTTACTGTCGTAGAAAGCATTAACATTTAAGGAATATTTTATATTATAGGATATAATAACCATAATAACTTGTAACTGCTTTAATAATCTTAAGAGCTAAACAAACACAAAAAAAATCTCATAAATCAAAATCTAATCTCATAAAAAAAAATCTCAAAAATCAAAAAATACTATAATAAAATAAAAGAATTCCATGCTTACATTCATATCATCCACATAATTTGTACCATTGATTCCATTGTCCATATCATGCCCTCCATGCATCATATGATCATGGTGGATATGACCCATGTTCACTTGATCCTTTCTACAATATCTAAACAAAAATACACATTTATATAATTATGTTACAATAGCAACTGCAAACTGCTAACTGTAAGTACAGTATAGTTAATAACAAGGTGAATGTTTAAAAAATAACACCCACCAATGTGTTGATATTAAGTTCACCAGTTTATAAAACATTACAACATGCAGTTATAACCCACTCTTGTAGAGGTTAGCACGAAGTACAAGGGCTGCCATAATGACCACAATAGTTAATATATACCAAAATTGAATCCTATTAAGTGACTGAAGATTTACCGTTAAGTGTGTAATTACTGTGACTATAAATGTTACTTATGTAGATCTCTTAATTGTACAAATTTCACACACATATAAACAAAACTTAACTTTACCTAGGCAGAGCTGGCACTATAAGCTGAGTGCCAGACAAACATATTTATCTGCACTCATGACAATGTAGTATAATCATCACACAAATAGATATAAGGTTCAGGGCTATACCTACCACTATTAACTATCTGTATTACAAAATGCAATATTTAAATCCCATTCCATACATACAACAGCTACATCTTATGAGTAGTACTAATCACTGGATCAATAATATTTAAACAGTCCTTCAATACATTAGATCACAATAGAAGCACTTAGCCATAATTAATAATTCTGAAAATATGTCTTATTTATTTTGATATCATTACATCTAGAAGTTATACTTTACTTTTAAATAAGTATACTGTAATCACAAAAAATAAAAAAATTATCAACAGCAATGATAATAATAAGCATGCATACTAACTCTACCTTTTCTTACCAATGTAGGTAGATCAGTGAAAGTATGGAATCTATAGCAAGTTCACTTCTTACATACCAACTTACATAACAGAAATTTCATCATAGCAATTTCAACAATGCTAAAATCATATTTGAAATTGGAATAAAGAATGAGAGGTATTAAATGGAGATAAAAAGTGAAAAATATTATTCGTTATTTTTGTGTAATATTAAATGTTAGTTTGTAATTGTTTACAATAATACAGAACATACCTTGCTTGTTAATAATTAATGTTAAAATAAAAAATAAGGATCAAATTTCATTTAATTAGGAAGTGCATATAAATAAAAACAGAATACATACTACATACCTACACATTTTAATTTATAAAATTATGCACTTTGAAAGTTACTTACTGAAATAATCAAACGTGGCACTTGGGTAAAATACTACGCTATAGATTCGATCCAGTTTAATAAGATTGAACGGATAAAGCTTTGATTTTAGATGATAGTTAATCCATTTTAATATTTTCGCTACTGAAAAAAGCTAACAAAATATCAAGGAGCACAAATTTTGTTTGAAGTTACGAACGTCAACGAGCGAATGAACGCGACGAATGTCTGATCTGACTGATGCTCTGCTCTTTGGTTTCTGAATGATTTGATGACTGTGTGTCGTATGACTTTTCCGTCAAATTCCGTTATAACTGGTCATAACACTCACAGCTACCAAACGTACGCGCCTGTGTTAAAACTAAAAAGAATAGGTAGGTAGTATAAGTAAAGTACTACATACATAGAGTACTCAGTACCTTAACTTGGTCCTTGGTTTTATATTGTTCTTATACAGGTTTGTAATTGATAGATAAGCGGGTACTACACTAAACTATAGATTTGATGTCACTGGCAAAAAGACACGGTTACAGAGGTTTCTTTTTTTTTTTGCCAAAAGAGTTCTTAAAGCAATTTAAATGTGTACATAAGGTAAGTACATGTTACTTTATTGTATAAAGTAATGTGTATCTACATATAGCGAAATGATTGTATTGTATCTATAATTCAAAATTACATGAACAAGTTTAATATTATTGATTCGTGTGATCAATTATTTCTGAGAGGATTGATAAAAATAGAAAACGCAACATCAATTTCTTATATTATAATCTATTGCCTGTGACATAGGCAATTCAATAGAATACCATACACATTATCTATATCGATACCATTCTCATTGCATTATAGCAGAACTTTGGTGGCCGAGTTGTTCGAGTAGTTGTCTTGTCAGTAGTTGCCACACAAAGATTGCAAGTTCGAATCTCGACTGTACCAATGAGTTTTTCTGAATAGTGAAGGAAAACGTCGAGAAGAAACGTGCATGCGTTTGAGAAGAAATCGCGTAGCTTGTATCGCGTTGTGTTTGAGTAACGGCGATGGATTATACACCTCTACCCCTTCGTGCACCTTTGTGAGAATATGCATTAATCAAATGATATCCAATTAATCTATGTACGTATAATAATAAATAAATTACGTACTTTATTCTCACGGTAGTATTTTCTTCAATTCAATGTATAACAAAATTTTATTTATATATTAAATTGTATTAATATATAAACCAATTTCCCGTTAAACGTTTCCCCATTACCTTAACCTTTTGTTAAGTTCTGTCCTCCACCGTTAAGTCAGGATAAAATGGAGTTTGTGTACGTTTCACATATCAACTTATACAGTGCGTTGACCTATCCGATACACGGCAACAAAGACAGGTCTCCAACCATTGTCACAAACAAAACTAATTCCAGGCCAGCAGCAAGCAAACTAGCGCTCATAAAAATTTCGGAAAAATTTACGACTAAAACACTTGTATCCGTATCAAGAAGCAAAAAAGCTTATATCCAACTAAAGAATCTAAATCCAATACTCAAACAACCAATAGTGCAAACATTCAGAAACAAAAAAAATCTTGGAAAGGAAAAATAATCTTTATCAATCCTATGAATAATATGAAATTTATAGATAATCTGAGTATGAAAATTCAAAATATATCATTTTTTAACAGATATGTATGCAGATTTTATAGTATTTTCCTTTTACAGTGAGAAATGAAAATGATAAATTTCTAGAGACGCTCGTCACTCTTGCTTCTGTTTGGCCGCCATGTCTGAAGTTCGCTGTATCTTTGGGAGTTCGTGTTGTGCTATTGTTTAAAATTTGTAGATTACAGTGATTCTAGTTGTTACAAAACAATGGATTATTAAGAAAACGAACATAATATGGTTCTGGTTTTTGTGTGGAGTGATTGTTTAATTGGAGCAAATCGATACATTTTGCTTTTCAAGAAGTTACACTAACATCGTATTTTTAGTTCATCCGCCATATTGGCGTTAATATATCTTCGTAAGTCTTTTTTCATAATTTCTAGCTTTAAACTTACTATTTTGATGTATTTTTTACATATTTTTTTGCTGTTTCCGTAGGGCTTCGTTGTAAGTTAAAGTTCAAATCGCATGTTTTGAGTTCAGAGACATATTTGATGAATTCTTTCATGGCCTCTTTAGATGTAATTTTCACCTATTTCTCGTCAGTAGGGAAGCGGATATATTGATCTTTTAGTATTTATTACCATCTATTATAGAAATGCTCGTCAAAACGAGCCTCTAAAGTTATTTTTGTGTGTTGCGCGCCATTATTACATATAGGTCTTCGTTATCCGTTGACTCGCTGTACCCATCATATTTTAATCTTTTATTAAGTATAAGAATAATGCTGTATGAGTTTTGAAGCTTGTTTATCAAATATACTTTCTAGCAAATAATTACTTTTTATTAATATAACCTTAACCTTACGCCTTTTAAGTTTTGTTCATAGAGCTTAACCATTGACTGAATTGAAAGAATGTTCTAGATCTTTAGTGTAGACATTCTCCAGTGTTGAGCAGCTATATGAGTTATGTGGTAAAATTGAGTTACTTTTACTTGGCTACTCAGCCACTTTTAATTTTACTATTAATATAATTTGGGTAATACATATACCTATACATTATATTGGATGATAAATATTATGTATATATTATATATAATATATTTGTTAAAAACTAGCATGGTAAACATGTTTTGTTTGACATGTATTCCATGTTATTGGAGCCTTATTCATTCACAGTATTATGTATAATAATAGATTTTTTAAATCATTTGTGTATGTATTACTATGTTGAGAATTTATTGGGTCCCTTGTGTCACACATTATTACACATTGAAGAAATGTTTGTCACATTGATGAATGAAGAGTAGTTCATGCATAATTCTTATATTCACGGGAAGCCATTCAGTATATGGACTGCTAGATTCCTATTAAATTTTAACATCACCCTTAATTCTTAAACAGCAAGAGTATAATATGCCAATGAAATTGTTGTTAAATGCCTTATTACTCAACACTGGTATTCACTGAATCCGGGTATTTACTTCTTGTACAAACATAGTTAACTAGGCGGGATCAATGTTATGCAACATATGAAGAATGGTGGATATAAGCATTGTATTTAGTATTTTTGGATGATCACCATGATCAATGTCCATTGGCTTCGATGCAGCTCAAGTCCTAATGACAATTATGCATGCATTAGGCAAGCGTTTTTGTTTGTCATATAGTCACCCGTTACTATTAATATAGTAAAATAAAATATATAGTACTTCACACTTTTCTTTATACATCCATCCACAAATATTGAGTTACATATCAAGCTCTTGGCATTTCGTGTACATAGCTAATTGTTGAGACATATTCTATATCAGGAATATATATATTCTACTACAATCCATTAACATGAACCAGATACTTATCTTCTATTCAGAATAATAAAAACCAATTCAATACTGTTAGAATGTATTCGGATTTATTCAACTCTAAGCATGTAAACAGGCTTCAGAAATCAAATTCAATTTAGGATAGATTGTCTTAGCAACTTAAAATGAGTATTTATCTCATACAGTAACAATATGTATAAATAAAACCAGCATTCTATATCAATAATATTCATTCTATATCAATAATATTCATTCTATATCAATAATATTCATTCTATATAAATAACAATATACACAGAAATAAAATTCACCTTGATATAATCATGAACTATAGTAACATTATTGTAACAATAATATTTTATTACAGTAAAATTTTATAAGTACAAAATTTTAGGTTCTAAAACTTTTTGGCATATTATTTTCAATTGTTAACATGAATATTTTTTATACTATAAGTGGCAAGCAAGTATATGGCCCAACTGTTGAGAAGCTGTTACCTTTTCCTATTTACGCTCACAATACCAAAGTATCACTTGTGCATTGCCACTCTGTGTTTGGAGACTTATAATGCAACAAAATTCTTCAGTGTGAATATACTAAGATTATTTAATTCTTTTTCTTGGCTTTATCTGCATTCTTATATAAATTTATAAGAATCCTAATGGAATCAAAGGAGAAGTTGTAATTCGTTCCTAAGTTTGTTCTGTAATTAATACAAATGGTACTGTTAGAAGTAAAATATATAGGTAAGCTGTCTGAGCCATGTTGTAATCTACCATATAACATGAATTGTTATTGCTGACTATTTTTTATGAAAAATTACAAGTTTCAAATGTTTGGTTCTTCTAATTCTTGAAAATGAAATTATAGATATTATCTGTATTGAGATTGAATTCTTCATGTTAAAAAGAGGACCCTAAATTTATGAAGAAGATGTACTTTTACTAGGAATTCAATTCACTTCACTATAATTCACTTGAATTCAATATTACTTTGTTCACTGCATTACTGTATAATATATGTCCTATATTTTGAGACTTTGCAATCATGGTTCTGTGGAACCTGCTACAAATATTGTTTACTGCAAAAAGGATTTATTTGCGGGCTACTTACATGTTCTTTACTCATTAAAATGCTAGGGCTAATTTGTAAGAAAATTTTGAATGATGAGAGCTTGAATTTAAGATTAATATATACCTTTCAGGCCAAAAATACTCTAAGTTCTTTGGGTTTACAGGTAGTATCATTTTCGGCGGGAAACACTAGGGCCCAATTAGTGCAATATAAATAACTGGCACCATTTTCTAGTTTTTTTTCGTATCCCATCCTTGTTGCCCAATTATGGGCTCATGCTTTAAAAATATAACAACATTTAAAACATTAACAGCTATTGTTGCAATTAGTGCAGATATTGTTTTATGAAGACTTGTTATGATGTGTACAGCCTTAAAGGCACAAACCTTTTAAAAACTAAGCTCAAAAGCTTGAGTTTAGTGCTGTATGGTGCCCATAAGACAGTATATATCTATATTAATTCCATATATGATGATATAACTATAAATAATAAATAAATAATAAGAAATAATTCCATATAATAAAATTATATTTATTTATTTCAGGTGCTGCCTACATTGTAAGCATTTGGTGCTTAACCACCATAACCCCTACCTTGCAGCCAGATGCACGGTAAACACGATTGATTCAATAAAGTAATTTAAGTGTAGCATAAAAATATATTTTATGCATTCAGTTGGTGTCATATGATTTGTCATGGTTTAACTAACATATATTGTTACAGGTAGGATTTATATTTCTCAATGAATGGGATGACCTGCCTCTAGGTGCAGAAGCACCACAATATTTTTTATTATGATAGAATGGTTTAGTGTTAATAGAGGATATAGCTGATGCCTCTTAGTCAGAAATTGGATGAGCCTCTTGTTACAATTGAGGTGAGAGTTTTGATGAGTGGTATGTTTGTTGTGTTTTATTTATAATATTGAATCTTATTTATCCAGTAAATCCTACAGTGGTTGTGTCACCTTGGCAGGTAGATTGCTGACTCCAGCACAATGCAGCAGGCTGTTGATCCCCTCGCGACGACTAGCACGGTAATAAATTAGGCAAATGATATCTATGGCATACCGTCGTTGTGGACAGGCGTCTGTTAAACTTCACTGCATTGCATTGTCAACAGCCCGTGGCGGAGCCCGTCAATGGTGCGCCGCCCGACGACGCTTCCCGCCGCCAGGGGCGGATGACCAATCAGTTACAGTTCCTCCAAAAGAATGTGCTGAAGGCTGTGTGGAAGCATTCGTTCGCCTGGCCCTTTCATCAGCCTGTGGATGCAAAGAAATTAAATCTTCCAGTGAGTACATCATGCTTGTGAGTAAAAGTTAATATATGAGAAGCCGTGGTGGCTGAGTGGTATGTATGTATAGTCGTGCTTGAGTAACGGCTTTGGACTCGCCATCTGCTAAGTTGACACCATAAATATATCTCTGGCGGAAAGTGGGTGTGTGGGTACTTACCTATACACCTATGTACATTTTTTTTTGTCAAAAAGGATCTTGAAAATTATTGGCACGAATTCTTGTTTCAGGATTACCATAAAATTATAAAAAAACCTATGGATCTGGGTACCATAAAAAAGCGTCTCGAGTCTAACTACTACTACTCGGCGCAAGAATGCATCCAGGACTTCAACACCATGTTCACCAATTGCTACGTGTATAACAAGCCCGGCGAGGACGTGGTAGTCATGGCTCAAACTTTGGAGAAATTGTTTCTGAACCGGGTAAGTTTGCAAGTTTAAGTGAGACTGAATCATGACTATTCGTAGAGAAATGAAAATGGTATTCAAATAAATATGCAATTTAAACTCTACAGATAGCGCAAATGGATAAGGAAGAGAAGGAAATCGAAATGCCTTCGAAAGGTGGCAAAGGCGCAGTGAAGAAGCGGGGCGGATCGGTGGGCGGCGCGAGCGTACCGGCGGGCGCGGGCGGCGCGGTGCCTGTGGGCGGGCCGCGCGCGTCGCTCAAGCCGCCGCCGCCGCCGCACCCCGCGCTGGTCGGCTCCACCAACACCACCACCGCGCCCGCGCTGCCCGCGCCCGCGCCGCCCGCCACGCACACCGGCCTACCCCAGCAGGTAGCCCTCGCCAGAGCCAGTACACTGGCCTACTAGTATCTGATCACAAGACCTTGACTATGTTGATAGTGATTCACAATTTAATTGAGATATTTCATATATTTATTTATTTACTTATGAACTTGGATTTCCAACAAGGAATACAAAATTACATGCAACATAACAATTTAAGTAGTGAGATCAATAATGGTTCCTTAATTATAGGAAATCACAACATGCGTTTCGTTAACATAACATAACAAATAAAACATTGCGTAAAGATACATGGTAAGGTGTTGCTTAGTTTAGTTTAGGTTAGGGTTAGCTTATGTAAATTTGTTTTTTGGAAGTCCTTAGATTATTTATGTAGTTCATAATGCGTTTGGTTGGATGAAGCTACCAAACTACTAGTCATTTGGTAGACATATTCGTTTTGAGTCTAAACAAATAGGAATTCGTCTAAAGCTTTATAAATGGAATATCGTGTACCGTGGCTCTCAACTTGGGGGCTCATTAGTCTAACCATCCAACCTCGGATTGAACTAACAAATAATTTGCCCACCTTCTGAGGGTAAAGTAAACAGAAACAACTTTAATCAAATCGTTCAGAAGTGTACAGGGAAATACCCATTTGCTTTTGCATCTTTTGGAAATTCCTGTATAATCCCTAGTAGACGTGACTTTAAAACCTAAATAGTCAAGTTAGGGCCAAGTTTATTTTCACCAGGGCCTTTCGTTTTAGACCAGGGCTTTTACAGAATATTGTGTATATAAACCTATTAAGACAAGTATGGGTGGTGTTATGGTAGATATTTGTAAATTAACTTTTAATATTTTTCCAGGTTACTACGCAACCGTCGAGTTTTCACGTAACCCAAGCCGCTGCGCCGCCTGTTACAACCATCCCGGCAGTTCCATTGTCTCAGACCCAACCTGCTAAGGTTGGTAGTGCCTGTTTGAATAACTATTTATACATTTAAACTTTTTAATATACATATTTATACCTATATGCATTTTTTAAGGCTATGAATCATTGTATAAGTAATACTTTTGTCATTACCTACTTGTCTGTGTTGAAGACAATTAATCTCACTCTCTAGGGATTGTTTGATAGAATTATGTTTTATAGGTAAAGAAGGGAGTTAAAAGAAAAGCGGACACAACCACTCCAATGGGCAGCTCTTTTGAGGGGGGATATACAACGCCAACTATTGAACAGCAAAGTGGTCCTAAACCTGCAAAAATATCCACGAGAAGAGAAAGTGGCAGACAGAAAAAGGTAAATGTTAATTTGATTTGTCATCAGTGTCAGAATATTATGTTGTTAAGTAAAACATGTAATCACATGTTCGACTTCTCTTTCATGCTAACTGATAAGTGTTGCATATACAGGGAAACAGGACTGGCGATGACAGCTTCAAAATGGGTGGTTTATCACCGAGTGTCGGGGGAGCTGGCGCTTCTCACCACTCTGTCATGACACCACAGCTAGCTAAAAATAAAGAAAAGCTCTCTGATGCTCTTAAAAGTTGTAACGAAATATTAAAAGAATTGTTCTCAAAGAAACATTCGGTAAGTTTTTCTTAACACAAATGTTATTTTATCATCAAATAAAGTTGTTATGAATTTGGATAAACATACCTCAATTTAATTCCAGGGCTATGCGTGGCCATTTTACAAGCCGGTAGATGCCGAATTGCTCGGGCTGCACGATTATTTTGACATTATAAAGAAACCAATGGACCTCGGTACTGTTAAACAAAAAATGGATAATAGAGCTTATAAGTCGGCGGCTGAATTCGCGGGCGACGTGCGTCTAATATTTACAAATTGCTACAAGTACAACCCGCCGGACCACGACGTGGTAGCGATGGCGCGCAAGCTGCAGGACGTGTTCGAGATGCGCTACGCCAAGATCCCCGACGAGCCGGTGCATGCCGTCGCGCCGCACTCCCACCCCGACAAGGGCAGCTCCGCCTCCAGCTCCGACACCGGCTCCGACTCCGAGTCCGACTCGGACGACTCGGAGGAGGAGCGCAACAACAAGGTCAAGCTGCTCGAGAAGGAGCTCCTCGCGCTGCAGGAGAAAATGAGAAAGCTTGTAGATGAATCAAACACCAAAAAGAAAGCCAAGAAGAAAGTTAAGGAAAAAGTCAAGAAGCCGGTCCCCAACAATGCCGTGCCGAAGGTGACCGCGACCGCCGCGTATGCTGCCAAGACGAATAATGTCGCTGACACCATTGGTGAGTGGTATTTCTATACAACACCGTGTTTGTATTATTTATGAGGCAAATCTTCTGATTCATTAAAAAAAACATTAAATCTTTCGAAATTCTGTTTTTTTCATATATTGAAGTAGCTTGAATATACTGATAACAATGATGTATTGTCCATAAGATGCAGGGCTGGGCAGCGGGGCGCGCGGCAAGGCGAGCGGCAAGCGCGGCGGCGGCAAGGTGGGTCCGCGCGCGCCGCCCGGCAAGAAGAAGGCCCCGCCTCCCGCGCCGCCCGCGCCGCCGCAGCCCACGCACGCTGACTCCGACGACGAGGACCACGCCAAGCCCATGTCCTATGACGAGAAGCGTCAGCTATCGCTCGACATCAACAAGCTACCAGGTGAGTGTCACCGCCTTAGTCGACGCCCCGCCCGAGGTGCCGGCCCGTTCTAAAGGCGCGCGTGTGTGCAGGCGACAAGCTGGGCAAGGTGGTGCACATTATTCAGAGCCGGGAACCGTCGCTGCGGGATTCCAACCCGGATGAGATTGAGATTGACTTCGAAACCTTGAAGCCGTCCACGCTTCGGGAGCTTGAGAGCTACGTCGCATCCTGTCTGCGGAAAAAGACACGTAAGCCCCACTGTGAGTCTAACTGACATTATTCCTTATCCTCGTTCCACATTTGTTTGTTCATTAAGAGAGCACTTCCCATACATACCCAAAGCTAATGTTACTGGTAATTCACGATTTTATCCCTGGTCCGTTTTTTTCAATGCATTTGTACAAGTAGCGTCACAAAGGTGCCTTAAATTTTAGTATACATATTATATACGATTTCATTATTTAATTCACCACAAATACACACAATACAGCTAATTGAGACTTTACATGTTGGTGTTAATTTTTTTGTTAAAATCATCATGTATTCCGTTTGTGCTCTAGTAAAGTAGCTACCTAGAATTCAATGCATTTTCATATATAGTTCAGCATTTGCGATGTCTAACATGCCTATCCTATGCCTATCTAAAATATATCTCACAAATTTTCGTTGCTGCACGTTTTAGCGGGGCATATAGTATAATAACTCTATATAATAGATATGTACCGATGGTATTCTTGTTTTATTGGGGGCAAAATATGCTAGAAATCAAATTATTATTATTTTATTACTAATATTATTTTTGTCTCACATGGGAATGAAAACACAACTAGAAGTGCAATCTTAAGTTTTATTTTATATTGTAACCCTACTCTACTCCAATTATCCCACCTATCCAGATTCCTCATTATACACCTAAAGAAATAATGTTGGTGCAACTCACTTGTGCTATTGGAGAGAAAAGAAAGCAACTATTTCTCCATGTGACTTTTTACAGATCGTAAAGTCTCTGGAAAATCTAAAGATGAACAAATGGCAGAGAAGAAACAAGAGTTAGAAAAAAGGCTGCAGGATGTATCAGGGCAATTAGGTGCCAATAAAAAACAGCAACAGAAAAAAGGTCAGCTTTCTTATTATAATTATCTTATAATAACTAGTAATAGTAATAAATTAGTGCCTGACTGACATTTGAGGTCGCGGGTTTGATTCCCGCTGAGGGCAGATATTTTTGTGATAATCGTAAATATGTAGTGATATCGTAAATCAGTAAATATATCGTTGTCTAGTTAACAGAACAGAAACTTGCCTGCGACGCAAAGGTCGCAAGTTCGAATCCCGATTGTACCAATGAGTTTTTCTGTGCTTAAGTACAGTGATTAGTCACACCACGAGCTTTACGGTGAAGGAAAACATCGAGAGGAAACCTGCATACGTCTGAGAAGAAATTCAAAGGCGTATGTATAGTCTTGCTTGAGTAACGGCGATGGACTCGCCATATGTCACGTTGGCACCTAATATACCTCTGGCGGAAAGTGGGTGTGTGGGTATTACCTATACACCTCTGCCTACCCCTTCGGGGACCCTTGTGGGAAGGCGTGAGGACATATTATATTATATATTAAATTTGTGGGGAATTGTCCCAAGATATTAATTTATTTAAGGTAATTGTACAAATAAGAAATCTAATAAGTAGTTATATATATATATATATATATATATATATAATAAGTAGTTGACAAAAGCGTTCAAAATAGGAGTACAGCACCAACCAACGAAGCTTTCAAATGCCATCATATTGGTATGAAAAAGCACTTTGTTATATACTCTAGATATGTCTAAAAGTGTGGCATGTGCGGACCAGTTATTATTTTGCCCCGCGATTTCACCCGTATATAATTATATACGAGATATAAAGGTAATTATTTTTTTAGTGAATGAAACATGTTCTGTGGCTATATAATCTCTGTGCCAAATTTCATCCAATTCTGAATTAACATCCTAATAACTTTCGCAATTATAATATTAGTAGCTAGATATAGATTTACTATAGATAGATGTATAACAAGTTTGTTTGTGTTGTAATATAATGGGGTGTTGTCGACAGAGGGCTGCAAGGAGGCGCTGGGCGGCGGCATGTCGTCGTCATCGAGCTCCTCAGATTCGTCCAACTCGTCGTCCAGCACCGACACCAGCTCGTCCGATAGCAGCGACAGCGAAGCAGGTTAGAGCGCCGCGGTATCATTTCATTCATCACCCGACCTACATGACACTAATACACCACTCGCAGCAGCGGTTACCTGTACACTGCGCATACCCTGCCGTGAAAATTACACCTTTATTATTATTAGATGTTAATGATACCTGCATTTAAATTAAGACAAAAATTTCAATTTGTATGGATATGTTCAAAGTACCTACTTTACAAACAAAGTAGTATATAGGTTCTTCGACATTTTAATTCATGAAAAATCAAAATGCGGAACCTAAAAGTTTTCTACCTTTGCCAGTATTTTTTTATGGTATGACCTGCGGGTATGATCTATATGCGGTAATTTTTTTACATAAAAGTTTGTGTACATTGTGATCTTATGACTCATTTATGTTTATTCTAGTCCGAAATTTATGTCAGTAATAGAATGAATGCAGAGACTTATTTATTCGGAGAAATACAAGACAAGTGGCATTCGAATGTGTATTAAAGTGAAAACTTAATGTTCTTTTGCATGGTGATTGATAGTGAACCGAACCTGCTATTGGGTTTGCCGGTTGATTTGATTGATTTTGGAAGGATTGAAGTATCGGCATTCACTTAAAATGATTAGATTTTATGAAAGCAAGTAAATTTTTACAATATTTTTATTGACATTGATTGTTACGTGAATTGTCGAAACTATGTTCACGCATTGAATGAAAGAGTACTGGATGGGTTATGGATACTAAATGGATTGTAATAAAATCGAAGATGTAACATTCAAGCAAGTGTAATATTGCCTACAAGTTTTTATGTGCATGGGGGAGTAATGTGTATAAATTGCATTGACAAATTAGTTATTGAAATGTATTAGAGAGGGTATTTCTTACCACTACGTTAGTCTTACCGCCACTTTTCGTCAAATTTTGATTTTGTATGGAATGTTTGAGTATGAGTGTAGCGATATTAGTTCTGAAAATAATTTTGAATACTGTGATATAAGAGAGGGACACCACGTATCGATTTGATTCCGTCGTTTATAATGTGAATCCGAAGTGGGCTGCGCATTATAAGAAATGTTGGTAAAGGCACAAAACAGTTGTTATTGAGGAGGAGAAGCCAGCTTAGGTGTTCGCTGATACATTGTCTCTGGTGCCGGTAAGAGTATTTTTGTTTGGTTTGCTTTCATGAACCAATAGGATATACCTTTTCACATTAATATTTTTAACTATATCATGTCCTCAAACGCGTTGTTATTTCATTTTGCATCCTTAAAATTGGAATCTATTTAAAATAGTTATTGGGAAGTTCAGATCTCCGGGTAGTTACTAATCGCTTATGAGTGTGAAATGTAAAAAACGTAATGCGTACGAGTGGTGAGCGAGGCACCGCGCGGCTGCCCGGCGGCCGGCGCCTGCTGCCGCGCTCCGGCGACGACGGCATATGCAAACAATTGTGTAAGGACGGATACCAACTTAGCAAGCAAATGTATGCCTCTATTTGAGCTTGTTACACATTTTGTTACAGCGAGGATGTATTTTTGTGACATGTTGTAGTTAAAAATTGTGTCATTGAAAAGGTATGATTTATTGGTTTGACGCTTAAATATTTCGATGCTTGCTGCCAAAAGTTCCGTGATGTGCTCAAAATTGCCCATTCGTAAATATTACCGAAACCTGAAGCTGGCCTCCTTCCTTCACAAATTGTTTGCAAACTTCATAAATCATATTATAGTGTTGTGGATATGTCCATAATATGATGAAAACTTATAAACAATATACAATTTGACGGCGGCAGAGCCCTTTAATGTATAGCAACTGCCAAGTAAAATACTGTCCTATGTTCCCTCAAGCAGCTGACCGGTGGTCGATGTGTTATTTATTTTTTATTATAAATAAGTACATGTCAATAAACTAGTTAATATGTATAGAATAAATATTACATTATACATAATAGAGAAAAAAAGAGGATACTCCCTTTATCCTTACGATCACTGTTTGCAGGTGCTTGGCGGAACAATTTTTAACAAATATATAATGTGTTGTATTAATATGTATAATTTAAAGGTAATGCTTTTTCTCAGAACATTTTATTGCTTAGCTATTAATATTGTTTTAATAGATTGTGGTTTAGACCTGTATCTATTCCACTGCAATAAGTTTCTTTGGTAAATATTTGATATAGTGTCAATCCATGGGCCGTGATGTTTATGGTTAACTTCGACTCCATACAGTTATCTCGAGTGATAGTTAATTTATTGTATACATAAAGAACAAATTATATTTAAAATAACTTTGCCAAGTTTCAATTATGTTTTATCATATATGCCTTTGACAGCGAAAACTATATCATAGTTTAGAAAATTGTGAGTATCTGCAGGCCTAAATATTTAAGACAATTGAGTGTCATTCAAATGAACATAGAGATGGCTGTTGACCTATTATGGTGTATATACATTTTATTGAGAACATCACAGATAATGTCTAGTTTGTGACAAATAAGTAGAATGTTGAGCATTTTACTAGTATATGTATTTTATTTTACTCCTGTCTTATTTAGATTGTTTTACTTTACACATATTTATTTATTTTTAGATAATATTATTCTAAATATCTGTAGTCCGTTGTTGATTGGTACAGATTATGATCACTGTTCTAATTTAGGAATATTACAGCCATATATTGTTGAGTATGCAAAATTTTACCACAATTGTACATTCCTGATGTAATCGCTAATTGCCTATACTAAATTCGAGGAACAAATGTATATTTTTGTCAAGTACAATTTGCAGGTTGCTTCTAAAGATCTTATAAACTGTTAGGTTAGGTTGTAAACATATTTTACCTTAAGCGTTCCTTACCACGTTTACGTGGGTCAAGAAGGGAAGAACAAACAATCTATTGCTGTGTAATTATGTCATAGATTTTCTAAAGAGTAGAGATTTTTACCATGATAATTTTTCTATTTAAATAAACACTTGTTGAATAATATTGATCATTGGGATTCCGTCGGTGACCTACCGGTTTCCATCATCTCAAAAGTAGACATTCTGTTTATGAAAAACAAAATCGACAGTATATTTTAGCTGTAAAGTGTTTTAATTGCCTACGGAACATTATTGTATTTCGACTGAAACGCACTGGACGATGTTTGTATAAATATCGAGAGGCGGCGAGGTGCAATTAGTTATATCAGTGCAACGTTAGATGTAATGATTAATGTAGAAAGTTGCGAGAGACACCGTGTGTGTTTAGATTTTATATAAGTTTTGATTTAATCAACTCATGACTTAATTGATAGATTGTAAGAGTGAGTGGATATAAACTTTGTATATATTTCAGTATATTACAATATAAGTAAATCTTTTAAGTAATTTATATTGAATTTTTATTTGTTCGCCTGAGATCTGAACTTTTTCAACCCTTTAAAGAAATGTAACACAATGAATGCGTGGCACCAATCAATGGCTTCTCCTCCTAACATTTCATATTAAAGAACTGATGCAACATGTTAATGAATATAACAGCAGCCTGTTTCGGCTTCCGGGCAGTGATTGGGGATTCCATGTACAACGCCATACTCCAAGCTAAGTAAAACTGTTATATTATTCAATGATTTAAATACTCATTTACATTAAGATTGTTACTCGCTCATTTCAGGGGCTGGCTCCGGACGAACACCTAAAAAGAAGCCGAAGAAGCAGTCGCATCAACACCCACCGCCAAATGTAAATACACGATAACTTAGGATACTTAAATAAACCATTCGGCCGCGACCGTAGTGACCGTCGCTTGCACGCAATACTTGCAGAAACCGGTGGCACCGGCCGTAGTGGCAGCGGTGGCTGCGGGCGAGCCGGCCTCGGCGGCCGCCCAGCCGACGCCGCCCGCCCCCGCGCCGCCCGTCCCGCCGCCGCCCGCCCCCGCGCCGCCCACCGTCAAGGAGTCGCCCGCTCAGCCCGCGCCACTCGCGCCCTCTCAGCCGCCCGCCGACCTTGAGGAGCCCAAGCCCCCCGTCAAGCAAGAACCGAGGAATGGCCTCGACAAAGTGGATGCCCCGCACTACATCGACCCGATTGAGCGGTCGCTGGCTAGTCTCGAGAGGAGCTTGAAAGCGGACGTGCCGATGGACGTTAGCGTGGGAGTATCGGAGTCTTCAATGCGGCTCGAGGAGGAGTTTGCGCTGCAGAAGCAGCAGATGATTCAGGACGCCGCGCATCAGAATTTGATGGCACAGCTTGGAGGCCTTACGGAGGTCGCCCGTGTCCCCGACCAAATTAAAACCGATATGTACCTTCCGTCTCATAACGGGTTCGTGGAGAAAAACATTCAGCATGAACGTGAAATACTACGACCAGACATGAACCCTGTCACCTGTATGAGCGGAGTGAGCTCCGTGTCGTCCATGTTTGACCCCACGCCTGCGGTACCGCATACGGTAATCGCACAGTCTCATCACAACATGCCCAGTGCTCCGTGTCTTATGGCACCCGCGGTCAGAAAAGAGGAACTCAAACCGTTACTAACGCCTAAACCTATCGAAGATCTCATGGGTACCCCTATATTAACAAACAATATATCAGATAGAGCTAAATATGAAATTGACAAGAAGATGGACGACTCCAAAAACTCTAACTTTGCTCAGGCCTTTAAACTGAAGCAAGAGCAAAATTTGAAAAATGCTAGCTCGTGGTCATCATTAGCGCAGGCAGGGAGTCCACAGCGCATACCCACCATAAGCACTAATAACCAAATAAAGCAAAAGCCCGTTATTGACAGTTTTCAAGTAAGTATTGAGTGAAACAGATAGGTAGATAAATATTTAACGTAACGAAAATAAACCCACTATATTTTCATCAGGCGTTTAAGAAGCAAGCCAGAGAGAAGATTGACAGACAACGAGCGCTCATCGAGCAGCAGGAACTGAGGAAGAAAGAACAGCAAGCCGAGAGGGAACGACAGCGGCAAGAGACAGAGAGGCGACATCCTGACGACGATAAGACGAGGCAAGTTTTTTTTATACCACAATGGGGCAACTTATCATGTGGTCCGCCTGATGGTAAGCGGTTACCGCCTTCTATGGATGTTTACAAACTCCCGTATTGCACGCGTTCTGCCGACCCTGCTCGAGGCTTTTCACATCCTTCTTGAAAACTTCAAGTATCCAAAAAAATTTCCATCTCCAAATTTTTTATATAATAATATATCCTCACGCCTTCCCACAAGGGTCTCCGAAGGGATAGGCAGAGGTGTATAGGTAGTAATCCCACACTCTCCGCCAGAGATATTTTTTAGGGGCCAACATGACAGACAATAAAAATTATAATTGAAATTTAAACGATACGAAATAAGAAGTGCTTAACGATATTATTTGCTTTGAATTTGGTACCTGTACCAAACAATGATCGTATAATTATGTAAAGAAACAGCGTGCACCTTGCCAAACTACTTTTCTTTTAAATTTAACAACTCAGTGGTCGGCGCGTTATATCTACTACCTACCTTTAAATGATGGTCTGATTTGTTGAATGTCTCGTTCAGGGCGGGCCAGGGTGGGGCTGCGGTGAACGCGGGCGCAGCGGCGAGTGCGGGGGGCGCGTCCCCCGTGGCGCGCGCGTCCCCGCCCGCCGCCGCCACGGCCGGCGCCGACCGCCCGCCTGCATCCGAGCGCGAGCGACTGCGCCAGCGGGAACAGGAGCGACGGCGCCGAGAAGCGGTAAACTACTCTAACATTCATTATATGTGCTTAATATACTCCATACAAGTGTCTACATGTGCATGCGTTGTGAGAATCAAAGAACAATAATTACGACAATCCCATGTCGAATTGAGTCAGTTAGTAATTTTGTGGCGTCATGGATACTGCTGCTAATCCTTCCCTCAGTGTTCCAATTAGGTGTCTTATTACCCCACCAATCTCATATACAATGTTGCTAACTTTGTAGCAACATAGTATATGAGAACTAGTGGCGATCGTTGTAATACGTAATTTTTCCTCTATGTTTGCATTGTGTTCCTGTAAGGAAGCATCAATAAAATTATAATTTTTCTTAGTGCTTCGTCTATACTTACTAATTATTAGCTAACCTAGATATTTCATCACAAATTAGGGGCTTCAAAGTTTTTGTCTATACTAATATTATAAAGAGGAAAGATTTGTTTGTTTGTTTGTTTGTAATGAATAGGCTCCGAAACTACTGGACCGATTTCAAAAATTCTTTCACCTTTGGAAAGCTACATTATCCCCGAGTAACATAGGCTATATTAAATTGGACCCGATAGGTGGGTCTGCGATCGTGTTACGGGCAATTTAACTTTTTCACCCGAGCGAAGCTGGGCGGGACAGCTAGTTAAATATAAAGTTATAATCGATAAGAGTAAAAATATATGTATATTACTAGCTTAATAATGATTATATATCCTCACGCCCCCCCACGAGGGTCCCCGAAGGGATAGGCAGAGGTGTATAGGTAGTACCCACACACCCACTTTCCGCCAGAGATATATTTTAGGTGCCAACGTGACAGATGGCGAGTCCATCGCCGTTACTCAAGCACGACTATACATACGTCTTTGAATTGCTTCTCGAACGTATGCAGGTTTCCTCTAGATGTTTTCCTCCACCGTAAAGCTCGTGGTGTGACTAATGTACTTACTTAAGTTCAGAAAAACTCAATGGTACAGTCGGGATTCGAACTTGCGATCTTTGTGTCGCAGGTAACTTCTCGAACCACTCGGCCACCACGACAACAATGATTAATCTAGTATAATGGGAATTAAGTGTAATATCGTTATTTTTATACTTCTAGATGGCCGGCCAGATTGACATGAACATGCAGAGCGATTTGATGGCAGCGTTTGAAGAGTCCCTGTAGTGTTTCCAAGACGATATTATGAAATGTACATATAAGTATATAAATATTAATTTTATGTCAATGCAATCGAAACTGGTGACCGTAAGACACCGAAGTGATTATGTGATCGTTTTGTGTGTGTGTGACAATTGACTAATGGTTAAGTGCTGTGAATAGATTACTTATTTTAAATTAAACTGTTGTACCATCAATCTTTATTTCGTGGTCGCGTGATACGACCTACTGTAGAGGGTTGCATTTTAATTAACATGTATAATAAGTTTGTATGTAAGCTCTTAAAGTAAACCACTCTCTTTACATTCGTAAGTCTATATTTATATTTCGTTCTAGAATATCTTTCTACCTTCCATAATATTGTTTTATAGTATGTACTAATGACTATAGAATGGTAGTGTTTAAAATTTTAAAGAAATCAAAAATATTTTATGTAATTGAGGAATAGACAATCAACTAAACCATGAAAGTTGTTATAAATACAGCGCAGTTGTTCATTGCATGCCGTTGAATTGTACAAGCGTACTCGATGGGCAAGCCTGGCTTGTACAGATGCCCATGTTGGCTTGCCACTAATGCAGGTTGAGCATGCCACGAGCAAATGTACCTTATATTTATTATTAGTAAATGGAATTTCTGTTACGTATTCGATTTTCGATAAATATTGCTTAATGTTAGTAGATTTTTTATCAGTCTGTCATTTAATAACAGATCAAATGTCATACATTTGATTTGAAATATATTTATTTTACATTGGAACATGTCTTTTTATGTTTGTAGATAGATAAATTTAATCCAGTGAAAGTATGTAAGTAATGATATCTGAGTTCTACATACCTTCTTGCATAAGCTCTATGGTATGAGTAATTTTTTACATTAACAACACTACACGAACATTGTATATTGTTAAGCAATTTTTTTTTCAGTCATTTACTCAAAACTCGAAATCAAATGTAGATAATGAAGTAAAATATATTGACATTCCATATTGTATCCTGTTGTTTAAATTGTTATGCATTTTTTATTTGCTGCAACATGGTTATTTTGTGTATGGAATAGTGGTCGTAGGGTATACCTGTGATGGATTTATTTTATTCAAATCAGTCAGAATAAGTTATACCTAGCTTAACATCGTGTTAGAGATTAATGGGCTCTGCAGCACAACAAAGCGTCTCGTGACCAGGGCGAGCGCTATGTAGCATTGTTAATTACGTCAACAAAAAAATCTGAGAATAATAGCAACAATCCCTGATAATTGTCGCACTGGCCCAAATGTTTTTATGGGAATAAATTCTTTAAACCTATGTAATCTGAATGAATATATTGGCTCTACTTGTCGCATAGGTTGAAGATTTGGTCGTAAAAGATGATGAAAATAGCAAGTCTTAGGATGTTAAATATTTAAACTATACAGGATGTCTCAGAATATAGTACAGTTATTGAAATATGTGATAGGGTACATGGCAAAGAAGCAGATAAAATTTGACAAATTCAGGTGACAAACTCGACCTTATTTTTAATTCTGCTGTAACGATAATGTTATTATACATGTGGAATCTAAATACTAATTTGTTATCCTTGGAGATATTTGTTTTATTGCATTGTCCTGAGGATATATCCACTACATCCTACAACTTCTAAAAGACAACTGTTTTATTTACTGAGACATCCTGAATAGTGCCCTGAATTTACGGAACGCTACTCAGATGGGTAAAAGGTTGATTGCGTGAATATTATTTACTAAACTAGCATTCCTATCAGGTGAGGTTTATTAATTAACTAGCTGTCCCACCCAGCTTCGCCCGGGTGAAAAAGTAAAATTTCCTGGAACACGATCGCAGCGCCACCTATCGGGTCCAATTGTGATGTAAGCTATCCTTTCTTTTAAGTTGGATCAAACTGCATACAGTGTGCAAATTTGATTGAAATCGGTTAAGTAGTTCAGGAGCCCATCGCGGACTTGATTGCCATAAAAAAGTTATAGTGAGTCAATCTTAAAAGATAGACATATGCTGTCGCGGACTTTTTTTTTTAACTTTTAAAGAGGAACAATTCCCTCATACATAATATTTTCGTAACTTAAACCGTTTACGCAGCGTACGCAACGGAAGCTCTCAAAAAGGAATATTTTTTCCCGTTCTGGCAACATTATTCATTTATGCTTCGCTCCTATTGGTCGTAGCGTGATGTTATATAGCCTAAAGCCTTCCTAGAGAAATGGACTATCCAACACAAAAAGATTTTTTCAATTCCAACCAGTAGTTCCTGAGATTAGCGCGTTCAAACAAACAAACTCTTCAGCTTTATAATATTAGTATAGATAAACGTAACCGCGTTTAAAAAACGTGGTGTAAACAGGCCCTTACGGTGAAAGAAAAAAAATCTATGAAATCTGCATCTGCATACGTTTGACAAGAAATTCAGATGTATGTATATTCGTGCTTGAAGACCAGCATCGGACTCGCCATTCGTACAGCATTGTACCTAAAATATATCCGACGAAAAGTGGGTGTGTGGGTACTACCTACACACCTCTACTACCTACCCCATATTTAGGAGACCATTGTGGGAAGGCGTAATGATATATACATATAGTAAGTGAACAAATATTGTGATGTGTAGAAGTAATACCACGAAATAAGAAACTTAAGTGGTTATTATTGCGTCTATGCAACGTCGATTAGGTTAGCGAATTAATATTATATATGTGAAAATTGGTGAGATAGATTTTTCATATTTCGCGCATAAACTACAGAATAGTTGGATGAAATTCTGCTCATGTTACCTGGATCAACACAATATTGAACATGAAAGAAACTATCCAGAAATAAACTATCAATAACATCAAATTTTACGTGGGTGAACGCAGGGCACCGCTAGTATTGAATAAAACAAAAAAGTCTATTTGGAATAATAATATATCACATTCCTCAAATTAACTGTACAACTAGACTACAGACACACACTTATTTATATTATTACAATAGTAATATGTATAGAGATTTAAATAGAGGAGGGTGCACTAGTCTTAAGAGGGTTGCGAGTCCCATTCGATGAGGTAGGCGGGGTCGAGGCCGGGCGTGCGGCGGCGGGCGAGCACGCGGAAGGCGCGGCCGGCGCGGAAGTAGCGCTGCACGCTGCACTTGAGCGCCGACAGCTGGCGCGCGTCCACCGCCGCCGCCGCCTCTAGCGGGCCCAGCTGCAGGCTGCGCACGCTGCAGTTGGCGGCCGCACCGCCGCGGCGAGCGACCCCGCAGTAGTTGCGCTCCTGGCGTTGGCGCAGCCTCCGCCCCATGCCTGCGACCGCATTGTTGCTCGTCTCGGCGCCCTCTGCCGGTAGAGCGCCGCCTGCCCTGCCTCCACTTTCCTCCGGAAGCGGACACGATTTGTTCAGCTGCAAACGATCATGAGAAAATAATCATTTTGTATGTTGATATTGTAATATCGCGAAAAAAAATGTTCTTCGTTTTAATAAACATGTTAGAGTAAATTAATTAGCCCATTTGATTTAATAACTCAAACGTTTTACTTTTACTTCTTCCTGCCTGCTACATTATTTTTAATTATTTCATGACTTATGAGTCATTGCACCCACGAGAATAATATAATAGGGTACCTACCCTAGTCATCATTATTGATACAGAAGAAGACTACCTAGTCTTCCTCTGTATCATGGATGTTACACATACATTTATTCACAAACACACATTCACAAAAACCATCAGAAAAGTCCAAGTGCAGTTTCATACAGAAACTTATTCAGTATGGGGCATAATTAACACATGACTTTATGTACAATCCATGGTTGTATATTTAATGCTTACCACAACATTCAAGTTTTCTCATGATCTGATTTGGCTGTAGACACATGTTCTCGTCTTTACCACTCAGCCCCTCTGTAGGTACAAATCGCTCAATATTCGCAGAAATTAAAACGCGTACCTGTAACTGGAGATATTTTCGTGGCCGCCTGTATTTTCTTCTTTTCACCTCACCATTTGGTCCAATCACAATATCTTTTTCACTAAGTTTCCGTTTCATAGGTCTCACTAGAGGGGGCATAAACGGGTTCAACTGAATTGGCAATGAAAATCGGGAGTGGAAGGAATTTTGTTTGGGGTACATATTGTTTGCAGAGAAATGTTTCTTGGTGGAAGTATTCTGCATGAGGAAGGGGTTGTTCTTCCCTTGGAAGTCCTTGAGCGGTGGTATGATGACGTCGAGCGTGCCGCGGCTGGAGGTCTCGTCGCCCGAAGACTCCGCGTCGAGGCAGAAACTATGCGGCGGCACGCTCTCCATGTGTTGCAGCGACATTATTTTGGAATGTTCTATTATGTTCTTAGTGGACAACTTTGATATTTCCAAGTTCATTGTTGCTATTTTGGCAGTATGAGTGTTTATGTTGACGGCGGTTACATCGCTCTTGTCGGCGGCAGCGTCGACTATGGTTTCTTTGGATATCTTATCTAACTTTATAGAACACGGAACTAGCGTGTTTATTGATGGCACAGGATCTTCACAAATTGCTTTAGCTTCATTAGTCGAGGCTTCGTTTGTGTCTGATATTGTATCTAAAATATTATCGGCTTTGGTATCGGATTTCCTAGCAGTAGATGTGACAGCGGGCGAAGACTGCTCATCGGCCTCGGTTTGTTTGGGAGACTCGTACGAACTGGTCGAATCGTTCTCTGAATTTGAGTTGGAGTTGAGACTTTCGTGAAATCGTTTCCCAGTCATTAGGTTTAACCAGTGACCGTCGACGGGAACGATCATACGTTGGTTGTGATTTCTGTAGGAACTTTTGTCGGTATTACTGCTAGAGGGCTCGGTGCTGAAATAGAATAATCATTACATTATTTTTATCTACTCCCACTTCTTCACTAACTCTGTCATACAAAAGAAATGTTGCTTTAATGTTTAATATAATATCCCTATGTTTGAAATCATGTAATTTATTTGTATTTACAGTAAAACTACATATTGAAAAATTTATTTACAAAAAGCAATACGACTTTTCAGGACCCAATAATACAATTAGTTTTTTCGCCTTAGACATTCAGTATGATCCTTTGAAATCAGATTAGTAATTCTGTTTTCATATTCTCTCTTCTCTATTGATGAAAATGTAATACCTAATTTTATTATTGTTCGCCTGTTATTTTTATAAATATTGTAATTTTTGTTATTTAAAGTAATTTTTATTATATTTTGCCGTAAAGTACTCGGGCAATTTTCACTCTGTATCTTGCCAAGGATTCAGGTCAGTTTCAGCGAGTATAATGTGTGCTCTGTATGGCTACTCACGGGTGCGGCGGCGGCAGGAAGCGCAGCCGGGGGGCAGCGGCGCGTACAGCCGCGTCGCTTAGCGGAGCTCCCTTTTTCATCTGGCAACAGACCAAACGCATGTTTTTATCATAGGCAGAAGTTCGCGGAAGATGAAGGTAACAATAGCCAATAAGACCAACAGATTTGCTGTAAAGATACGATAGCCCCGTACTTTTTATACAACGACCAAAATACCGAATGCTCACGGCCATTAAAACAATTGATACGTTAAATGTAACGTAATGTAAAGCGTCTCTGGTTGGTTCGGGCAGTATTCTGCAACGCAAACATTGTAAGTTCGAATTCCAACCACCAGCATAATATTACCAGAAAACATGAACCCATGATTTTTGGGAGGAAAATTAAAAGACTTTTGTATGGTCGTAATAGAGAAGCAGCGATGGACTAGCTATCACGTTGGCGCGTATGTTACCGGCAAAAAGAGGGTACAGTGGGGATTAAGTACATACTTGTTCTAAAGCGGATAACTGCATGGGCTGCGGCGGCGGCCGGCGTGTCCTCAAGCCCCATATGGTAGCGCGCTTCTTCATCTCACGCCCGCACTTGAACCGCTTGCGGGACGATGTTAAGGCTGTCAGGATTTTTTCTCGCCTCTCATTAACAGGTGTCCGCCACATCTGTCAAATGTTAATACTTTATATATATATATTACAATTTAACGTTCACTGTACCTTTTAGGGTAAGGTAAGATAATAAATACTAAATACTGTACTTCTCTAACTAAAGGGCAGTAGTATGGTCGCATATCTGAGAATATATAAGTATTATAAAATCCTAAAAATACACTACAGATTGTTTCATTCATGAAATCCATTATTATTTTTTAAGAAATAAAGTAATTGAACAATTCATTTAATTAATTATTTAGACTGATGAGCCGCATTTTTATGTAAATTTAAATTGTTTTATAAAATTGGTCGGATAAATCAGCTGATTTGCTGCTAAATTGGTACAGTTTTCAATCGCTTCTGTCACGAAAGCGCTTTAGCCTGACTACGTAATTAATTATGTCGTGGGCATAGCATAGCCCAGTTCATAATAATTGTATATCTGTTTGTTACCCTCAAGAAAGTAAGTAAATAATAAAGTCATGAGTACCTTTTCGGGTAACTGTAGCGCGTGCCAGTTGTCCATGATGTAGGGCATGATGACGCTGTCTAGGTCAAAGTAGTTGGGCGCGTTGTAGGCCGTGAGGTTGTAGAGCGCGAGGTGCGCCAGTTCCAGCCAGCACAGCTCGAGCCGGCGCAGGTACTCCGCGCCGCCGTTGCACTCCGCGCACGCGAAAATGTACAGCCTGCACACACGCAACCGAACACGCCAATGGTGGAGCCACTCCAGGGACATCGTTCGTCAAGTGCCCGCTTCACACCAGTGCCACGGCGTTTGGGCCGCGCTTTCTAGGTGCCACATCTCTTATTGCAAGAGTCCAGATTTATCACTGCATTGTCAGCTATCGCCGCCGCATATTACTAGGCAAGGGGTATGACAAACTAAATCATATCTATTACTACTATGAAGTTATTTCTATAGATTGTTGCCGTAAGCAATACCTAATAAATAAAATATTCCCTGGGACAATTCCCCACAAATTGACCTAGTCCCAAATTAAGCAAAGCTTGTGTTATGATAACTAGACAACGATATATTTACTTATATAGATGGATATATACATAAATGTATAGACATCCAAGACTCATGTTCATCACACAAATATCTGCCCTCAGCGGGTTTCAGGACCTTTGGTTTTACAGTCAGGAGCTCTAACCACTAGACCAGACGGCCGGCGTATACCTTGGGCCTTGCCAATCTTATGTTGGGTGAAGTGGAAGTAAGGGGTGAACATCTCTTTTCCATGTGGTGTTTTAGAAGCCATACTCAATGCAATAATACAACACTGCCCTCAGTGCAATGTGGCTGTAATCTTCTACAAGGTGGAGGTACTGCTCAAGTCGGCTACAACTAGATCTGTTGTGCTTTACTCTCACTATTATAAAAATAAGAATACCTAATAAAAAATTAAACTCACTTATCACCGGCATACAAAGGGTACTGCAAACTTGACACACATCTTTGGTGGAACCAACGGGAACATCGACAGCAGAGCAGCATCTGAAAAGTTACCTGCCATCATAATTAAATTCTGTAGGTTCATTGTTAAATGTGGATTGGGTTCTAACGAACCTGTGCCAGCCAGTCACTCTTTTCACCACAATAACAGTGGGTTTCATTTTGATCCTTCCCTGCCTCTGAGGCGGTGGACGAGGTCGTCGAACCCGTCTGTAATTAAGAGGACGTTGTTAGGAAAGGATCCTACTTGATGAAGAATAATATAACTTGGTCGAATAAGGTACAGCCATACATCACACGGTGGGGTCAGTTCCTGAGGCCGCCGCTGCTGGCCACCTTTGAACCTGAACAAGTCTGATCGTTTCAACGCCCGATTCTCAGCCGCCGCCACTCTGTACCTCTGGTCTACGCACCTCTTGCAATGCCATGAAGCGCCTAAAAAGTAAATATGTATAAAATAACCATTTAATATAAAAAAAAGAGTAACACTTGGATCGTCGTCGAGTGGGAAATGGGTTAATAAAACAAATCCATAGGCTATTTCTCGACTCATATCCCATACGAGTTCGGTAGCTGCATTGCACGCTTCACTGGTGTTTAATCATAGGCGTTAGGGACGGATCGAAGAAAAGTGTCAGGTTTTTTGTTTACCATTAAGGTGACAAATAAGCCTGATGGTAAGCAGTTACCACCACCTATGGACGCCAGTAACAACAGGGGTACCAATCACGGGTTACCGACTGTAACGTTGGGTCTGCTTGTGACATGCGTTGAATGTTTGCGAAGTGTTTTAATAATTCGATTTAATAAATTCTACTCATATTGGTAATGCGAAAATTTGTAAGGAATATTGGTTCCACTATCACGTAATAACTACGCACGCACGGAATTGCATGAAACTTGGGACACAGATAGATAATTCGATATGTTTTAATTCCGAAAAAAATCTAGCAATTGATGCAATGAAAATTTTACACGAGACGAACCGCGGAGCACCGCTTGTACTAACTATTATTTAATAATGATATGTAATTGGTGGAAATGGTATTATGATAGCGTGCTATAAAGCACGGCATATAATGCCAATTGTGCCAAACATCATTCAATTCCGTTCAGCAGTTTCTACAAACTAAAGAGAAACAAACAGCGTAATAAATTGTCGCATTAATAATATTAGTAGGATGAACGGCATGCAGGTGTAGGCACCATTGATCCAGGTGTCGATGGGTGGCGAGTGGCACTTGGCGTGGTAGCCGCGGCCGCACATGTCGCAGGCCACGATGGCGTTGGCGGCGGGCCCGGCCACCTCGCGCCGCTTGCACACCACGCACATGATGCGCCCATCGTCCGTCGGAGGCGCGCTGAGCAGCTTCAGTGACGTCACCGGCGCCCACGCCTGCGTCCCATCCCCGAACTTGACCTTGCATCTCGCTACACCGGTGCCCACCTCGCACGAGTCGTTGTCGTTGCTCGTGCTCAGCTCTACTATTGTTCCTACACACACCAAACTTATAATTCCAAGCTCTGTCAATCTCATACACGATCTGAACGGAATCACAACTCTATTTACATTAATGTTATAAATGCGAACGTATGTCTGTGCATCTTCTACGTTTTCACGCCCTAATCAACATGAACCAATTTTGAATAATTTTGGAGCACAGATAGATTGGACCTTGTAGAAGGATAGAAGCTACTTTACGTCATACATACATGTATATCATCACGCCGAGTCCCTCACGGGGTACGCAGGCAGAATAAAACGCGTTCTCTTTAGACTTACAGATTATTACAGACTTTATGTAGCGTAAAATAACACATCAAAAAGGTGAAATAGGGGTGAAAATTTTGAGGAACCAATGAAATCAGTAAATTTTACGTAGGTACAAATTGCACGCAGACGAAGGAGTGGCCATCAGATATATTATGAATATAAGACTATTTCAAGTTGATGAAGACACAGGCGTCGGCTTTTAAGTATAATATTAAGTTATAAGTATAATATGTATTTATTATATATGTATTTATTAAGTATAATATGTATTTGAGTCTCAATGTGGCCAGTGTCTTTTGACAATGGTTTATTTCGTAATATTTTGCAGTCTTACTGTCAAAAATTAACATTTATTAAAAAAATATAAAAGCTAAAATTATTATTAGGACCACTGGTCTAGCCGAGCACCGAATGTCGCAAGTCAAGCCTACTTCCGCTGATAACAATATAATATTAGTCAGTTACCTACTACAACACTTACAACTACTTATTTGTTAATACGATAATAACTCACTTGTCCAGAAGTCTCGAATCTCGAAATTTATAATAATGATTTATATATATAAAAATATATTGGTATTCCTTTAACTGTAAGTTAGCATACAACGCCGCCGCGCTGCACGTGATCGAGGCAAGACAGAGAGACTCTATGTAATCTCTAACACATATGGATACTGCGTTATTGGTAGGTAGCATGAAAAAAGACGTACCAAAGTAATAACGGCCATCTTTATGTAGCACGAACACGTCGTCGCCGCAGTGGAATGGGTGCGCAGTGTTCTTCTCCGTGTTGGTCGTAGAGTCTGGCATCGCATCCTGTGTTTCCTCCTCTTTTTTCTCATCCTTTTTGTTAGCGCATGGTGTAATTGTCTTGTCAAAGTCGCTCAGCAAGGCATTGAACAGAGAATATTGCGTAGAGACCTCTTCGAACAAAAACAAATACCAATAAATTACACATAATCATTAGCTGAGGACAAAGCTATAGCGACACCATGAGAGGGGTTCCATGTAATTGTTACCTCTAGTTATGGATAGCGAAGCAAATCTATTTATTATTTAAGAAATGATTGCAGTGGTCGGGCAATTCTGCGTGTGTCATACCAGCGTGCAGAATATTGAGTTTTTGGGATTTACGTTATACGGTATCCTATCTCAAAATAAAATTACTTGTTTCGAGTTTGCGAAATTTCGTGTCTCTATTCCGTTTTGGATGAGGCAAATTATTTTTCTGTTACGTCTGTAAAAGGGCAAGGATTGATCGGAAATTAATTTCCGTGCGACGAGACAGCCATATTCCGCCCACAAAAGGATAAAGATCGTAAGAAAGATACAACATAGCGGTTGTTGTAGTGGTAATGATGTGCGGGAGGAGAGCACGAAATATTGTGTTTGTGAGTGTGCCCTGGGGATTTATTGCTTAGTAACAGACGTATCAAATCTCTCAATTAGCAACGTTTGTATAGAATACTCATACCTACGCAGCATGCGATAGCCATATTTTGAACTGGCAGGTTTATTTCTAATTGGTCACACGATCGTAATTAGGAAAATTGTGAAACGTACATCTGCTGTATATACTATAATTACTATTACTGCTATTGGGTCTCGAATAATAGGTAGTTAATGCCAGAGAATTAAAGAAAATAGAAACGATCGCGTCCGTTAATAAAGAATAACATTTCGTTTCTTTTATATAATTTAGGTAGCTAATACGGATGTAGCATGCCTGATGCTAAACGGTGATCGCGGCCTATGGACGTAGGCAAAAACCAAAGGTATCGTTCGCATGTTGCCAGTCCTTCATATCTTTTCACAGCCTTCTTGAAGAACTCTATGCTCTTAACGCATCTAAACGAGTTCATTACGCCTGAGCGTTTGTGGAAGTAAACTCCTCTGAGTGAGAGACTTGTTCGATTCTGGCGTAGGGATTAAGTCGATGTACGTGGCGAGAGGTAGTGGCGATGGAAGATAGCCAAAGGCATAATTTCGAATAATTGGCCAGATCGGTCACTGTTATATAAACGGTACACACACAGGGAGACACTCTCCACAGATTCAGAGGCTCGAAATCTCTTTGGGATCTTTTGATTGTCTGCAAATCGGTAAAAAATTTTAACCTAGTAATACTAGTAGTAGTAGTAATTACTAGGTTAAACCTAGTAGAAAATAAAAGAGAAAAAAAAGCTCATACTTACTTGAAAATCGAAATTTCCACACATAGGAAGCAATAAGAACAGAAAAATATATGTAATGTTAGTGTGAGGGCTTTACTTTAAATAACTGTTATTGTAATAAGCAAATTATCTGTAACTATGTATGTACAATTCTTACATATGTATAAAAGACCTTGTTTACACAGTGGAAGTGATTGTACCTAAATAAATTAATAGATATGAATCCAAAACATTTCTCATCATGTAACTACCTGCAGGAGCTTTGTAAGTTAATTATTACTAATAATAAATATACTTTTAGCTTATAATATAGACAGGGCAGGAACACTGTTCAGTCTGTGCAAGCGAAAGAGTGAACTCAAGTATTAAATAAAATGTAATTTACTACCAGCTTAGCAAAGATGGCCATAACTTCTGTGCATGACCACAGGTTTAATTCAAAAGAGCATATCTTATGCCTAGGTGTAAAACTTGTCTTTGCATTTACTAACAACTATTCTGTTATGATTGTATGTTTTTGTATGTTCTATCTGTATGTCTCTAGTTTACAATTAGTTGACTTTGTATGTCTCTTAAGTGGGGATGGGGGTGAGCCGGTGGGTTGCATAGTTATAGCAATGCACACAAGATTAGAAACATGACTTATCTCAGGATATCAAACAAAACAAGTTGTCACAGGGAGCATGGGAAACAAACATTTGCAAGAATAGAAATGACTGAGTTGGGTGCCAATGTCTGGCATATATCATTAACCCCTCCCCCAAATATACAAACAACCCATGGGTTACATTTGTTTTGCAATTGTGTGTACATAATAATACTTGTACATATATATGTACTTTAATTGGAAGATGTGTTAGAGTTCATGAATGTATGAATGAGATTACTAGTTCGTCAACTCTTATTGACATGAAGTAATATCATAAACTGTAGTTTAGTGATAGATCATTATAAATAGTATGGGAAAATTATGTATATAATATAAAGACTTTAGACTGACTGTCAATGATAATTTTTTTTATTATATCCTCATGCCTTCAATGGTCCCCGAAGGGGTATGCAGAGGTGTATAGGTAGTAAGTACATTAGGCCTTAATTATATAAAACCACAATGGTTCAATTCACACTGAATGCTTTAAAAATATAATTCTATTCATTAATTATTATTGTTACATTTGACTGGCTTGTGAAAACTCATTATCAGTGAATAATAATAATATCCTCACGCCTTCCACAAGGGTCCCCGAAGGGGTAGGCAGAGGTGTATAGGTAATACCCACACACCCACTTTCCGCCAGAGGTATATTAGGTGCCAACGTTTTCAGTGAATATGATGTTGAATAAGGTGTCTGATATAGATTTATTGTATGTATTATGAATACAGGTAGACTAAGTGTTGTTACACAGTATTTGATTCACTATGAGAAAGTTTGTAAAAGCCGAGAGGAGTAGTAATTACAAGCATACTGAATTTAGAGCTCTATAGTAAGTGCTGGTATAATGTTAGTAGTAGCCAAAGCCTGGTTCCTGGGAACTACAAATTTCTCAAAGGAGTAGATCCTTGCAAAAGCTTTAAAGAGCCTATAGGTGTACTGGACACCTATATATTGATATTAGTGAGCATGACATGGTCATAATAATGTGATTCTTAGATTTTATTATTTTTCCTAAAGGGATAGTAAGGGATAATAATTGAAAAGGAGAAACAACAACATAAGGTATAATTAAGTTTTGTGCAAAATTAAGTACTCACTTAAAACCACTATCTAATTTCTCCACTCACATCAGTAGAAGTATATTTGAGGATGTGATAGATAGTTAACTAGAGATACTGATGAATTTATGGATTTGACACTGATTAAAAATCTGGTGAAAAGCCTGAAATGAGCTAACAAATGATAGCTCTTTTTAGAATGAATACTTGAAATAAGTAAATGAACTAGTATATAGTACTCTTTGGATAATCTATCAGGAGTAGACTCCTTGCTTTGCTATCACAAATGCCACTCAAAATCTTATGTCATATTTCGGTAAGCGCGTCGTTTTATGGTAAAATTTACTATGGTAAGTTTTTAATGTTTTCCTCCATCCACCATCAAATTTTGTTCTAGTTATCTATCGTTCTTGTCATTTTAAAGCTGATGAGATGATGCGTACAGTTCACGATACTAAATTTTGAAAAAAACTTCAAATAATGTTTATACTGATTAAATCCAATTATATAGTAGAATTATTTATTTCATATTCATGAATTTGCATGGATGTTAGAAGAAGCATAGGTACACGTTGAGGAAAGTTCAAGTAAAGCCTGCTATCATCACCATTTCACTAAGCATTTTGGAGAAATAGGATTGTATATTAACACAGTTTTATTTAACTACTCACCAGCTGTGATGTCCATCTCAATGATAATATTTTAATTCATATAGCACCTTGGAAACACATAATTTCAACTCGTTATTCATTCTACAAGAACAAACACGTAAAGCATTGGCGCTATTGCGGCCATTAGAGTAGTCAAACGTTTCACAGTTTTCCCGCGGTAACAAAAAACAAATATGTTTTGATATTATAAACTTTGCCGTTCATGAAATTATAATAAGTCTACGCGGTTATTACATTCTTGTACAAAACTAGAAAAAATAATTGACTACAAATCCAGATACAAACTAGCAAAATAACCTTTTTCGAACTCATCAATCGGATAAAAATATTCCAATATCAAGTAAACTAACAAATCTTCAGTCAGTAACTAGAGCATATTTAATGCTTCTATCCTTTTCACTCTCTTTGAATCTGATTTGAGTCAATGTGCAATAGATATTAGGAGGTATTATTTAGAACTTTCTATCCTAACATACTGAAATGGAACATCAAGTGTTATTTTTTAATTATCAAAAAATAATTGCATATTCCTGCTAAAAGTAATAACAATCAACAGCCTAGTTTCATATCATCATACCTAGTGATGATATCGTCTATAACATTTTCAAAACGCAAAATTTTCAGTTCTTACACTGATCGATCAAGTTTATTTATACCTTGTGGCTCATATAATATTGGTAGTGTGGGATATTTTGGTTGCGGGTATCTGACAGACTGGACTTTCTCTTTAAAATTATTGATTTTGTAAGTCATTTAGAGTGACTGAGATAAATATTATATTTTTATTCTCAATCATCTGAGGAAACATCTAGTTTCTGAATGACTTGGGAGATATAAATTGCATATATATGTTTTTACATAAATGTGTATAAACGTTCCATAATTTTATTTCAAATTAATTAATGAATATAGAGGTTTAGAATATGTAGCATTCCTACCACATAATAATAATACCCTAGTCTCAATTATTTCATAACGAAAAGTCTGCAGGCAAACTTGACAATGGCATACATTGATAGATTTGACTTAACATAAAAGTCATAACAAGTGCTGGATGATGTGTTGTGTGTGTATAAATTTTTTAATGTAATAAGTGTAATTAACTTCAACACTTTTTTGTTTGATCTAGTTATTCGTATAATAACGAGACTTATATTCTTCTGAGATACAAAATACGTTGCTTAAAAAACTGCAACAATGGGTAACTCTGGTATTAAGCAACACTACGATACTGCGTCAAAGACTGGTGTTTTACAAATCTCTAACTTCAAACTTAAAGAAATACCAGAGGAAGTTGTCGATCTATGTGATAAATTGAGAAATTTGGACTTGTCAAAAAATCGAATATCAAGTTTGCCGGAGAATATTTGTAAATTGAAGTTACTGAAGCAACTCAATTTGGATTCAAACAAGATCGAAGCGTTACCAAATTCGCTATCTAACATGATGAAACTGGAACTTTTTAATATATCCAATAACTTTATTTCTCATCTACCGCCTTCATTTGTTAATTTGAAAAATTTGAAGCAAATATACTTAAATGGTAATAAATTTAAAGAGTTTCCGAAACAGCTTTTGGGCCTTCAGAATTTGGAAGTTGTAGAGCTTGCTAATAACAAAATTGTAGAGATCCCTTGTGGTATGACTGAATTATATGCAGTTGAGTTGAACCTGAGTCAGAATGAGATATCCATAATTGGTGAGGACTTGCATCTGGCACCAAGACTCAAGATATTGAGATTAGAAGAAAATTGCTTGAGTTTAGATGCTATCAGTCCTGCTTTGTTGCGAGATTCAAAAATTCATACAATTAATTTGGATGGAAACTTATTTGAGTCAAAGCAGTTAGTATCTTTGGAGGGCTATAATGAATATACAGAGAGGTATACTGCCATGAAGAAGAAAATGTTTTGATGTTTTCTTAGATCATTAACTTTATACATTAAGAAATTTTGCACCAATACACAAGCCTTTCATACCAATATTATTTTGTTTTAATATTTATAACACATATATTGTCATTAGTTTGAAGCTATATAAGGATCTTGTCCTGTCTCATATTCTGCTTACTGACACAAAGGAATATAATGAAAAAAAAAACTGATAAATGAGTAATAGTTTTTTAGTCTGCTGTGAATGTAAATAATAGTTAAGTGTTATTTTAATTTATAAGTAACTTATGTTTACTTGTACTGCATAAATATATTTTACTGTAAATAAGAATACATATGTTTAATCTTTACTGAGTTGTTCTTTACTAAGTGACAGTATACCACTAACCAATAATTTACATGAATTAAAAATATTACTGGAAAAAAAAACATATTTAATATATAATATATCCTCACGCCTTCCCACAAGGGTCTCCGAAGGGGTAGGCAGAGGTGTATAGGTAATACCCATACACCCACTTTCCGCCAGAGGTATATTAGGTGCCAACGTGACAGATGGCGAGTCCATCGCCGTTACTCAAGCACAACTATACATACGCCTTTGAATTTCTTCTCAGACGTATGCAGGTTTCCTGCATATGTGTAAAAACATATATCATATGTTTTAATCCAGCTAATAATGAATTACTCTATGTGACAAATTACATCCAATTGCATTATGTAGTTTTTATTGTAAAAGGGGCAGTTCAAGACTTCAAGTATGACACACTATCACAGATTAAACTCCAAAATCAAATTTTCCAAAATAAAAATATAACTATATCCATAAAACCTCATTGACTATATCCTAGTATTACCGCAAGATGCGCCTGTAAATTGCAGACAAATTGACAAACATTATTACGGTATAGTATTCTATATCGATAACATCTTATAACATATTATTTTTCTTTGAAAATATTTCGTCATAATGTGTATGTAGTAAATACACAAGAAAACAGTAACAAAAGATTTTCTTTTGTCAATATTAAAGATTTATTACAATTTAGTAGAATAAAGATTATGTGGACTGCTTGGTAGAAATTGGTACCATTTTTCCTCATTCTTCTTTTTTACATCAATGCATTCACCTCATATTTTATTTACCCCACTTGCTGACGCACTGTAAACACTCAGAAACTGTAACAAAAACTGTAAACAGTTAGACAGATTGACAGACAGGTAAATTAAAGACAAATTAATAAATTTAAGCAGGCTGGTTGGGCCCTCAACGTGCAGCCCCGTTTTTACCGATTCTGATACGGAACCCTAAAATTATTTATTCACCTACTCAAGCTAAAATAACAGTTACACTTTTTCCATTAGCTTTAGTTTGCTCATTTGACTATTTACTTAATTAAAGACACATATTTTGTATGTAAACTTTTAATTTATAGTTATAATAATAGTTATTTTGTGCCCTGGTGTTGGACTGGGATTACCTTGACGTGCTATTGACATCATTATTCAACGATGCTTAAGGGACATATACGTATGCAATATGTCGTCTATGAATTTATCCCTTTCGCTTTTATGAATACAATGTGTGCCCGTGGTTGTGGTTACACCCGCGTAAAATATAATTTCATTGGTAGATATTTTTCTGGAATTAAACATATTCTATGAGTTAATCCGCAAATAATTTATTCCTGTGAAAAATTTCATGCAATTCTGTCAAACCGTTCTGGCGTCGTTGAGTAACACACACAATTTTTCGCATTTATAATATTCGTAGGATTATAGCAATAACTTGTCATAGTGAGGCCCCAGATATTCGTCCAGCATTTCTATTAATTTAAGCTACTGTAGGTAGTAGATGCTTATGTAATCTTGAATGCACTAGTTTAATGGAGAGAGGCAACCTTTCGCCATTGTTGCACACGAGACGTAACGTACGGGGGACATATTCTACCAGTTCTTCCTGATAGACGGTCTATCTCTAAACACTTTCTTTGTGTATTACGGCCGGCTAGCTAAAAGTGGTAAGCATTAATTTCGGCGTAGCTAAAGGTTGCGGGTTCGATTCCGCTGTGGGCAATTTTTTTCGATAAACACAGTATTTAGAGGTGCCACGCTGTGATTTTCTCCATATTTGTGAATTTGAATATATACATCATTTTCCGTAGGTGCAAGTATGTTCTTATTATTATTACTTCCTTCTTCGGTGTATACGGTATTAACAAGATTGCTAGACTATTCGATAAAAATAAAATTAAATATTCGTCTATAAATTGCTTATCGTCTGTTATCGTGCGAAGATGACGCGTATTGTGTATTCGTTGAGGACAGTTCGTTTCTTTTATGGTCCAGCCAGTCAGCCAGTGTCGGTATTGAGGAGTGGCGCGGAGGTCGCGTGCCGGACTCGGTCCCCAGTGTACTTTGTGAGTTCGGCGTAAGTTTTAAACTAACGGACAGGAATAATATTTGTCGAGTACGTAATTTTATACCTAAAGAAAACGTTTCACTACATTATTATCATCAGCTTAGTGTGAGTATTTGCTATATTTTTTTGGTATTGTACATTTTGACTGAATTGAAAAGATAATTGAGATCCTTTGGATTTCTCCTTTTTGGATCTGGTATAATAACTTTATAGTGCTCTGTAGCGAAATAACAAAGACTTATAGTTTCGCGTGGTCCATTCATTGTAGTACTTCAAGGCATTTGGGATTTAGTTTCATAATTCTTAAAAATTTACTTCAGCATTTGTATAATGATGAATTTGATAACAATTCATAAACTGTATGTAGTTGATACAATATATTTCAAGTGACTAGATGATTATCTTAACTATAGGCTTTTTTTTTATACAACAAGAGTGGCAAACAAGCATACGGCCCACCTGATGGGAAACGGTTACCGTAGCCTATTTACGCTCACGATACCAAAGTATCACTTGCGCGTTGCCACTCTGTGTTCGGAGAGTTATAGTGTGTTGGCAGCACAAGGTTTAATCCCTCTGCTTCCAACACAATGTAACAATCCTCCCCCCTCCCCAAGGAGCTCATTACTGGAAACCTTATTCACCACGTAGGAACACAACACAATAAATTGTGTTATTTGGCTACGGACTTCTATGTAACGGTAATGATATCTAAAACCTTACCGTGCTATTATTGCGGAAATTGTTAACTTTATATACATGTATCTACCTATCTAATTACAACATCGCTTGTTTGTTGGACTACTTAGCAAATTTGTTATACAACCAATTTTGAAGATAACAAAGCCAGTAGACTTTCTTCCCCACTCTTGTCAAAGAGCTCACTAGCTACTTATTTGTACCATTTATTAAAATTGTATTTTTTGAAAAGTATTTCCTTGCCATATGCACGAAACAAGAGTTTAGTACTGTGTTTTCTTTTTCACTCAATGACTTACTTGAGACTAATATATATATACTTACTTTTTTTTGCCTAAATGGATTTCCGATATGTGACATCTTTAGTTATTAAATAACTCATCATGATGCTTCATGAAAGTGTATCAGAAACTACGTACATACGTGCAGCAGTGTTAGTCATGATATCAGAATCCAGTTTGCGACCTCTAACGTACCTACTCACTTTTCAAATGATTTAATGTTTGGGATGTAAAAATATGTATTTCTATTCCATAAGTTCATATAGTTCTTTCAAGTAAAATATGCATATAAGATTTAATCAATATAATAGCGGCTTAGACGGTAAAAGACCGATGGACAGTCACGTGTTTTTTTTATATCATTTATAATATCAGTATGGATATTTTAGACGCAGACTTCCATAGCCTTCAAAATCAGCCCGACCCAGATATTCAAATCCGCGTCAAATTCACATGCAATCTATGGTATCATAGAAGATTCCTGCCTAGGATGTGCGAAACATATGAATGAGCTCATTCTATGTTTTTAAAACACCAAACAGGTGGTGTGTATTAGAATCAATATCGCTAATTTAGCGATAATTATCGTAAGGTTATCAGTACAATTTTCAATCACGTGACTTCACGAATGATCTGTGCTTATAAATGTTTTGTGTCATTGTGATGACAGAAAAAGAGGCGGTAAACGAGGGTGTAGCTCAGTAATGCATTGTGTGCAATTAATGATCCCAAATTGAATACTACTAGTTACCTATATTTTATTGTAGCTTGAAGGTCAAGTAAATCGATCATTACCTATATGTTCTGTGTCCGGTTGCACATTCGTTTATTATCTTTGCCGATAAACTCCTCTGTAATGATGATAAGTGGCTAAGTGTAAAGATAATACTTCGCTCACATATTGCATTAATTGCGGGTTTGTCTTATTAACGATACCGATACACTTTAACTTCGATCTCGATGTTAGTAAACAAACTTTTCTGCTCTGCGATATTGTAAGCTATCTTGCTATTGACGTCAAAAGCCTTAGGTAGTTATTTTTATTTCAACAAATAATTGTGAAGGACAATTTATTTGTTGAAATGACCGTTGCAGTCGATGAGGTTCTTTATTTTACATCATTGGTTGCTGTGGTCTTTTTGAAAGATCATCGACGTATTTATCTATACAATAAAACTCATCTTTATAAATAAATAGGACGTATTTTCACTGCGTATGTTCAGAACAATCACCAGTACCTAATAGGTACTGGTGATTGTTCTGAAATGTATAGGTACTACCTATACATTTACATACCATACATAAAGAAACCAGCAAATTGGAATTCGCAGAATTCAACTTAAACCACTACAATCACGGTTCTTCTTATATATAATTGCCGAATAAATACAAATAGCAGTATTTTATTAATTAAGTGGTATTTGGTAAAGTCACATCGCTAGTCCATAATATAAAACAAAGTCCATCTGCCTCGCTAACTACTCAACGGATTTTGATGCGATTTCACGTTCCGTTAGATTTTTTTATAAATGTTTTATATATAGCTTAAATAAGCTCTTTTTTCTTTTAAATTGCACATGTGCGTAGCCGAGGTGGTACCCTAGTATGTCCATAGTAGGTATAGGTGTATTAACGTGTTTGTGTGTGAAAGTTTAATATACATGAGCATTATATGCATGCAATGATATTAAGCTGAACTGTTTGTCATTTTGATTATCGTATAACAATGGTAATTTTACGTGTATTGTGCGAAGTAGGTAAGTTCATCAAGTTCATGTTATTTCTGTCGTGTCTTTCGTAATACAGAACACTAACAATTGAAACCAGTTTACCTCATTAGGTATACCAAGACTCACATTGTCTTTTGTCTGAGCATAGCATAAACCTTCCCACGCACCCAATTTTCTCCGGAGATTTAGATATGTTAAAATATGTACTTTTAAATTATTTGTATAATAATTTAATCGTCGAGTGCTTTGTAGGATTGAAATGAGCTCACTAATGGCGGTTTTCTCCAAATGTCTTTCACTCACTAGCCACTAACAGAGCATGAAATTTAAAAATACTTAAAACATACCTAATTACCTTCACCCTGGTTTGAATGTGGTTGCCACCAGAATGCAGTCGCTGTCGAATTTCTTCTCAAAAAATTTATGTTGGTTTTAGTCTCGATGATTTCCTTTTGATGGTTATTATAGCATGTTATATCTGAAAATACTCATCCGATGTCAATCATTATTTGGTATATATTAGAATTGACCTGAATTGAATTTCAGCATTTAACGGGAGTTAGCATAGCCGCCAGCACAGCCTAGCAGAAGAATTTGTAGTTCATATTATATTTCCCTAGGTCAACATGTAAAATAACAAAGTCTAATTAACTACTTACAACTAATTAACTGTAGTTAATAAGAATAATTATTATATTATTATTAGCTACACAAAGAATTAACAACTTACTATACATACTAACATTAATTATGTCACAATCGGGAGTAGGTAACTGACCCAACTCCTTATCTACCTCGCTGCTCGGTTTCATTATTAAATGTACCTACCTATTACATTAGGTAGACACGAGTCCCCCATTAGCGCTCTACTCCCTAGTTAGCTCCCTAGTTAGTAGCGCTAGTTCTGTTACAGATCTCTTTTTCGTCATCGACATTCATTAAATCTTAATCCATGCTCGCTGGTTTCAAGTACTCTATGTATGTTCCCAACCTTGAATATCCGATCGATTTTATCTAGGTAGTTAAAACGTGGTCTTCCCACCGTGGAAACTGCATACGTAGAAGAAATTCAACGACGTATGCGCGTAATTTAAATATATCTCCGGCGACAAATTTATTCTCGTAACGTATGCAGGTTTCCTCTCGATTTTTGACAAATCACTGTAATGTAATCTGTGATTCGAACTTGCAATCTTTGTGTTGAAGGCAACTATTCGAACCTCTCAGTCACCACAACTCTTATATATGTGTGTGTGTGTACCTATATACGTACACCACATGTTGTGTACGTATGTATTTTTTGTCACGCTGATGGTGATAAACGCTTAATGGCTGACCATGTGACGAGGCTGGTACAATAATAGTGTTCATTTGTTGACAGGAACACATATAACGCACAATGTCTGCCTTCAACGTAGTGTTGGGGTGCGTGATGGCACTCCTCGTAATTCTGTTCACAATCAGCTCGATAGCCAGATATTACATAAAGGTATGGAGTTTTTTTTTTTCATTCTTATGTCGTCATTGTCATCACTTACGCGACTTTAAGGTCGATGTGCATATGTGTTTTAATCGATTAGGAGTGAGAGATGTGAATGATTTCTATAATTCTGACACTTTAGTACTTAAGTGACAGCTTTTAAGTAGGTGCGATAAATATAGGAAGTGTCCTGTATACAGAAGTAGTCTTTGGGAAGTGTCATGGAGTAGGTATAAGTACCTTAGTAAGCTAACATGAGCGCCACGCGCTGATTGTATCAAGTCGATTAAAGCGAGAATATGAGGCGATAGACCACATGTTAAACTACTGGAAACGCAAAGATCTTGGTGTTGATAAAAATCGGTGTATCATGTAGCAAACATCGCATTTTTGACTTGTTTATCTGCATGATCCATTATAGTTAGTCAAGTTATTGCTTAAATACAATGTCTTGCATTATATATTTTTCTGCTGTTGCTGTGTCCTCCTCGTTTTATCTTAAACATTCTTGAACGATGATAGTTTTTACAGACTAGATTAGACTAGAAAAATAAGTTATATTATATCCAATTCGAAAAAAAAATACTGTTAATATGAAAATCCCCAATTGAACACTATTTGTGGTACATATCCTCTTATCATTATCAATATGGATAATCCATTATCGTAATACATAGAAATCCACTTTAATACGACTGGTGCTTTTTTTGCTACACGTTGTAAGGAGATTGACAAGTATGTAGTACAAAATACTTCGTCACTCATTCACCAATAGCCACGTTATGTTTTCTTATCTACTTTCTTGTCTATTTGAACGAAATACTCCTCTGCCAATAGTCTGAGTAACGGCGACGGACTCGCCATCTGTCACGTTAGCACCTAAAATGTATCCCTGGCGGGAAGTGGGAGTGTGGGTACTACCTATACACCTCTGCCTACTTACCCCTTCGGGAACTCTTATGGGAAGGCGTACCTATGTGTATATGAAAATACTGATGATAAAATAATTACCTAGATAAAATCTCGAAATTCATTAAAACCAAGTTTATATAATGCGAAAATGCTACTTAATTATGAACTAGTCCTACATGTTTGAATCAAGACGAAGTACGCACGTAGTGGCCGGTTTAAGTAGTAACCTGCATTTACAACATTGAAGGTCAAAACATCAAAGTTCTGTAAATACAAAAAAAAATATTACCATATCGTTTATGGTTATACTGTTTATGTTTGTGTTTAAAGTGAAATATATATGTAAAGTTATAACTGAGGACGACAGATCGCCATTAGTCACATTAATTTGACTGGCACAACTATGCGAGTAAATTAACTTGCATCTCAAGATATTGCTTAGATACTCATATGTAAATGAGACTAGTTTACGACTAAATTGAAAAGTTTGTATCCATATATCTCAAAATAATTGATAAATTACTACACGGCATTCCTATATATTATTTAATTACACAACAAACTCACACGCATTGACACGCACACACACTCGCACACGCATTTAATTCATTCCTGATTGATAGTTTTTCCCCAGGTGACTACACAATACACTGTATTTACAGGCTCTCCGCTTATTTAAGACATCTGCAGCTATGGCAAAAAAACCTTTTCTACTCGTAACCTACATGACCAGTTTGTTTAACACAAAATAAAGAAATAGTTACATATTATTATATGGATACAAAAAAATGTTTTACTAAGTAGCGAAAATTGTGATAGTTCAGGTTGACAAATTTCGTCTTCTTCGATTTTCTTACTTAGGTAAGGTAAACCGAAATATATATTTTTATTGTATATACCAACTTAACACATAAATGTTTTCAGTTTACCTTGTTCGTGGTATTGTCGCTGATTTTCGCGACGGCACCTCTGCCGTTGATGTTGTTCAAACCTTTTGACCCCAAAAATGCACTGTGAGTATTTAAACATAATGTAATATTGCCACGCCTTTCCGGAAATTAGGCTTGTACTGAGGTCACACCATACGCACAGGGTATTCGGGTTACAAGTGATGCAAACACCCATAGACGGCGGTAACTGCTTACAATAATGAGTGGTATACGAGTATTATACACAAAAAAGTTGAGTCCAAAGCTCTCTCAAGCAGTTTTCTAATTACGCCCAGATCTATCTATCTTCCATTTATGTTTGTTCTGTTAAGTTATGGGAACATAATTGCCAGGCAAGTCTTGTCAGAGTGTTAGGCTAGCCTTTAGCTTATATTTAGCCGGATATATGCAGAATTCGCTCGACTTAATAAAATTGGAGGATAGTTTGCCGCGGGCATGTTGTTATATATTGTTTCATTTATTAGCAGGAAAGTGTTTTCACTTTCCTGCTGTGCAATTAAAAACCACCGAATGTGCGAGAAAGTAGGTGCATAATGATTTGTCTAGGTAGCTTTGGCAAGTAATGTATGAATTCACGAAGGCCACTTACAGCATATTTTATGTGACGGATAACTTAAGTTTTAGGATTAAATATATATATATATATATTTAATCCTAAAACTTAAGTTATTTAATATATAAAATTTAATATATAAAATTATGTATATATATATATATATATATATATATACATAATTTTAGGATTACTTTATTTTATTTTTCTACACTATTGTATTAGGTTAACCTGTAAGGATAGTTGTAAGCATAATAATAAATAAATAAAAATTATATCATGTCTTTATCATGTGTCCACTTTCGCCTAGGATCCCCTCGGCGTTGTTACGCCTGTCGGCGCGGCTGCTTGGGCTTCGCTGGACAGTGCGCGGCCTCGAGAACATTGACAACACCAGGGGTGCTGTCATCCTGCTTAACCATCAGAGTGGACTTGATCTCTATGGTAATTGCTTACTTTTTTTAATGCTACTTAGGTGTCAATCGGTGCACTGCAAGAAGGAAGTTTATTTTATTAGAAATAATATATTCGTCACACTTACACATTTTATTTTGCTGAAATAAACTTTTAAGATTTAAAGACGGTACATGAGGAACGCCATGACCACCTACTCAAAAACTGCAAGCTTACCTATATGAAGAGACTGACAAATGAGAATGAAGTGTAAGACGTCTGTAAGGCGAGGGATAGTGATTGATTGGCTTGAATGGCTTCAATGTTACGTTTTGTAGGATTTAATATCGATAATAGCCGCTGTGCTAGCTGCAGAGTTGAACTGTTTCATTATCATTATATTATCACGCCGAGTCCCTAACAGGTTAGGCAGAGGTATAGAGCGCCAGTTCTCTCTAGACTTGCATACATTCGTTTCGTTCACATTCATCAGTCTCATACATGCTCGTCGGTTTCGAGTACTCTTGACGTTCCCGTCCTTGAGCGTCCGCTCGATTTGATCCAAGTAGTTGGAACGTGGTCTTCCTCTGTCTCCTCTTGCACATATTTTTGCTTTGTATATATGTTTCGTCAATCTTTCTTAACTCATTCGTTCTATATGTCCAAGCCAGCGTAACATGCCTTCTTCTTCTTTACAATCACGCCCTCATTCACGCCAGTTGATTTGCGAATATCTTCATACGCATACATCATACATACATATGTACATATAATCACGCCGAGTAGATGAGGTAGCCAGTGACAGTAGAGCACCGCCGAATAATAGTTGTTGTTCGCTTTTTGCTTTCATGTAACTAACCCTATTAAATATAGATTATTGATACCATCGCAATAGCGATTTTATGTTTCCTGTTTTAATAAATTATTATTGTATTCTCCATTCAATAGTAACTGGTAATGTATAACTGACATTAACCAATTTCAAATTATGATGTAGGTAGATTGTGCTAGGTTCTTAAACTATTTCTATCCGTTTGTTTCAATAAAAATGTTTAGCTAATAGAGGCGCTTATTTTCTATATTGATGTAATACAGCTTAGTTTTGATCCAGTGTTCGCCGTGCTATGGCCACTGATGGCTCGGGGCACGGTGGTTTCGAAGCGGTCGCTGCAATACCTGGTCCCGTTCGGAACGGCGGCCTGGCTTTGGGGCACGGTGTTCATCGATAGAGGCGCACCCTCCGCGCGCGATGCGCTCAACAAACAAGCGGAAGCTGTCAGAGATCATAAGGTAAGAGAGTGCAAGCCTGTATAAGAATACACATGTGAAGACTCATATACAGAAGACAATACAGGTATCAATCAAGAGAGGTAGGGCATAACGAGTTCCTGTTCGAATTTGGAGCAGCCCGAATGGGCCAGGATTTCCACCTTATAGAAGTCCGTAGCCAAATAACACAATTTATTGTGCTGTGTTCCTACGCGGTGAATAAGGTTTCCAGTAATGAGCTCCTTGGGGAGGGGGAAGGATTGTTGTATTGTGTTGGCAGCAGAGGGATTAGTCCCATTATGCTGCCAACATAGTATTACTCTCCAAACATAGGGTGGCAACGCGCAAGTGATACTTCGGTATTGTAAGCGTAAATAGGCTGCGGTAACCGTTTTCCATCGGGTGGGCCGTATGCTTTTTTGCCAGTCTTGTTTTATAAAAAAAATACAGTCTACCCCAGCAATGGTAGAGCAGAACGAGATTTCCCGTTGAAAATGGAAATTGAAAAACTGCAGCTCAGGTATCTAGTCTTCCGGGTATTGTCTTCTAAAGACACGTGAAGAGCCTTGTCCGACGGTACAAATACCAACTCATTTATGGCTTTCTTACTTTTACAATAATTATAATATTAACAATATTTCTTAACTTTCATAAATTACACCCCAGAACGACTTGATTTTCTTTCATGAAGACGTGGTCATCCATAATGCAAATATTAGACTATTTTATACGTTTCAGAACAACGTGTATGTAAATGAACGCAGAGCAAGTTTCAATTAAAGTAAATAGCCATTCTTTCATGGTTGATATCCACACTAAAGTTCTTTTATTATCTTGTACTTCCTTATTCAGTATTAGAAAAATAAAATTGTCCGTACAAAATTGCTCTGTGTACGAGCCATGATGCAGTTGTCTGATAATCTATGTTGCTACTAGTTGTGGCGTACCTAAAAGGCATGCTAGAGGCATATTCTTGGAACGTCGATTGATTTTTACATATACATACATTTATTTATTCCTTCACTCAGTCCACTCCAGTTCCCAGGCTCGCAAATAGGCAACGTCATCAGCCGAGGTCTTAATTCTACAGCCCTTGGCTGTGCTTACCACTTAAGCAATGCCTGGCTGGATGCCTTTTAAACCTGTTGGTAAAAAGTGTCCGGATCTCACGCTACAAGAATATATACGTTTTATAAACACTATAATAATAATAAGCAAAAATAGACCACCACTACAAAACAGAGCTATCTAGCTACGGTCTTCCATAAAGAGGTACGGGTGATTCCGTGCCTTCGGGCCCGAATGCATAGCAACACCCATAAGCAGGACTCCTAACCTTAGTTATTAGGTATGTTTCAGCCCCATTAGAAGAGCCGTGGTGATGGAGTGGTTCGAGTAGTCGTCGTAATTATTAATATTTCGTCGTAACAACGCTCGAGGCTTTACGGTAAAGGAAAATATCGACCTGCATTCGTTGTCCCCTAAAATATATCTTCGGCAAAAAGTAGGTATGTATGTGGATACATACCCCTTCGTCATGAAGGCGTAAAGATATATTATTTAGGCCTGTTAAATTAGGAATTCTTGATACCTTCGAGAGTAGCCTTACATAATTGTGTCAAAGTCACAAGTCACGCATATGGCATGGCTACTGGCCAATGTTAGGTTGTATTCTGTCGGCGTACTGACCGGTACCAACACACCGCGAAATATTCGTCCTGAGACCTTGATCATAGATTTCTTCAAGTCTATCATTGAGTAACATATTAATAGGAAGTATATACCTATAAGGGGATGTGTGGGTACAACCTCTGCCTACCCCTTTGGGAATCCTTTTGGCGGAAGGCGTGAGGATATATTATTATTATCTAATGCACATACATTAGTCAGAACGTTTTTTGTCATTGTTTAATGAACTGAGTCGCAACGTCATCACTGCGTTACTATCAGAATATACTTATAATCGTTTAGATGTGAACAGCACGCAGAGTATGAGAAAATAAATTTTCTTTTGGTTTAAAAAATAATATATGAAAATTATAAATCATACATTGAATTTTAGTCGTGTAATGCGTTTTGGTGGTGTCCTCCTTTCTAAGCAAATCAAGAATGCTGTGCAAGGCGATTGAATTTAAATGTGGATTTGCTGTCTCGCTCTTTTCTTTTGTTAGTGCTATTACGATAACTATTTAACATCGGTGGGCCACGCTCTACTTCGATGAATGCTGCATTCAAATAGAGTTCATCGCTCGAATTATAAGTAGGTATATAATACCCCGCATCTCCTGATTGATGGAAAGTAGGTACGAAAAAAACCTATGGACACATCTAGATTTCATACATCTTCAGTAACATTCCAGTCAGACAGTACAACTATTATCTATTACTGAGCAAATATTTTTTAAATAAAGTTACAATTTCTAGGAGTTACATTATATATTTTTAAATCAGAATTATATTTGGCAAAACGAACTCGAAAGTGAATGAAATTTTAAAAGCGAAAATCAAATTGGTATATTAACGCTATATCTTGGTCTGACGTTAGCTACAAGGACTTACAATATACCTAGTTTCACACTTTAAAGTCAATTAATTCCACAAAACCATATTGGCAGATCATAAAATAATATTTACGCGACAAAGAACTGTTTACTATTAGTAAACTGAACACCGGATGTTGGGACTGAGACCACAGTTGTCTCCCATACAGTTTTTAAACGTGTCTTATACCTAGCTTGTATGCAATATACGGCTATCTAAAGGTAATGGCCGTATCTAAGTATTACATCTGATGTGGGTCATTATGATGATATGAATAAATTGATCGTTTTATGACTAGAATGATTTGTTGGGAAATCTTATTTGAATGCTTGTAAGATGGAACTAAAATATAATAATTGTATGTTTTATTTATTACCGGAAACGGCATGAATCCTTGTAGTTACTTCCGTCTTTAATTTTAATTTCGTGAATCTTGAATGATATACATATTACTAAATGTGATATCAGGAAAAAAATGTCCTTACTTTTTTATTTGTACCTACCGACAGCGAGGCTTGAACTCGCACTTTTGACATCGGTTCGTAAAATCCTTACAGCGCATAGTATTGGGCTAAAAGTGTTAGGTTATGATTCCCACTGAGAGCAAACACACTTTTGGGAAGAGCATATTTGTTTATCATATTATATTTGGTTGTATACTAAACAACTGGTAAACGAGCATACGGGTCACTTGATGGTCATCGTAAAATTTTATAATGTTAATTTGATTATGCCTTGTTAGTATTTTCGTTAGAATGAGCGGGATAGAGCAAACAGCTGGTAGGTATACAGCGTGAAGATGAACGAGCAATGTCTGATATGTTAAGATCCCTTCCATTTATTACCCAATGAGAATGTTGCATGCTAACTGACTACGGAAGTAGTATACCAGTCTACAAGGATTCTACTATCTATCAAAAGGATTTGATATTAATACTGATAACGTAGTTTTGCACTTCGCCCCCTAAGCTAAGCCGCGTTATCACAATGTTTAATGGACCTTAGGTATTTGCCACGCTGCGTAATGTACTTAGAAATACCAACAATGGCGTCAACACGACAACCATGACATCATACATCTACTTCTAATATTAATAAAATCAATGTATGTTTGTTTGTTCCCTATGCGTTGCGAAACCATTGTTCATAGGAACGCGAAGGTTCTTGGCTCAAAAGAAAAAATAGCTGGGGCTATCGGTGCAGAACAGTTCAACAGATCATAATAAAACTTGAGTGGCATTTTAACGCATGCCGGGGTCAGCTACTAATACATAATTAGCTTCACACATGACATAACGCAGTATCACGTGGTCGGCAGAGAGAATAAAGCGCCAGTTCTTTGTGGACTTAATTTCCGCTTCATTCACATTCTTCAATGTAACCGATTATAATTGAGTATTTTTCTGTTCTAGAGAAAACTGTTCCTCTTCCCTGAAGGCACGAGGCATTCCGGTGACAGGCTGTTGCCCTTCCGCAAGGGAGCTTTTCATGTGGCGGTGGCTGCGCGCGCACCAATTCAGCCCGTCGTTGTGTCCAAGTACCACTTCCTTGACCACAAGAGGCACCGGTTCGGCTCAGGTACACAGACACAAATTTATTAGTATTTTGTTTTTATTAAATCTACTAATTAATATATTTATATTGAACAGTAGGTACCTACTTAGCTCTCAGATTTTATTTAATTTGAAAATCTGTGAGGACTTTTAGTACCTACAATAATAAATACCGACTGTGGGTGCGCAGCCCTATCGCGTGTTAACTTTTTCCATAATCATGGGTGGAGTTGTCAGGTCAGTATAAATTGTATTTATACTGAAATATATATTTACTCGGTTCCTTGGGCTATTACCCAGTAATAGCAGTTTAAAGGAGCAGGTGTAGCATCCTGATACATAACATAGCCAACTTCAATGAAAATAAGATTAGTTGTTCCTGAGATTCATTTATTTTAATAGGTAGGCAGGGATGTATTAGCACCCTCCATTCGCCGGATATATATTTAGGTATCATCGCGACAGATGGCGAGTCCATCGCCTTCAAACTCAACTATGCACATATGTTTGATTATTTCTCAAATGTATGGTTTCCTTAATGGTGAAGCTAATTCTGTTCGTGTTGCATGACGAAGTGTAATATTTCTATAAATAACATTTCAGGTGAATTCATAGTATCGATCCTGCCACTGATCGAGACGGATGGCATGAGCAAGGAGGATATCGTGTCGCTGGTGGAGAAGACACAAATTAACATGCAAGAGGAGTTCTCGCGGAACTCCGCAGAGGTGTTCGCGCGGCGAGCAACGCACTCTGTACAACAATAAATTAGGTACATGCTAACTATGACTTTACTATCACATAAGTACTTACATTTGTTATATATCCTCAGATCTTCCCACCCCCGTCCACGGCGGAGGTGTGTAACACGGCACCATTTCTTTGCCCAAGACATGTTAGGGTGGCAATGTTTCTCAAGTATAGTTATATGTCTTTGAATTTCTTATACGTATGTAACCTACATTTGGTATTTGAAAAGCACAGCTTCCAAATGGATCTCCGGTTGCGATTTTCATTATGTTTTCGGTTAGCTTTTTTAATATATTTTGGATAGTAACTCTTAAGTTACGTAGATAGGTATAATCTAACCTAAACATTTGTAACTACTACTATACTGTAATATATTATTATACTAGCTGTGCCCGCGACTTCGTCCGCGTGGAATAGTGACTGGGCAGCATTTTTGGATATGTAAGTGAAGCTTACCACAATATATTTGTGAAAACTACATCTAAATCGGATAAGCCGTTTCTGAGATTAGCGTGCACAAACGCACAGACAAAAATTCTAGCAATCATAGTTTTGGGTGCTATTTGCAGTGATAAAGGTCCCAATAATATTTTCTCTTATATATGTTCCATGTACAGACAGCGATCCGTTACATTTTTATTATATGTATAGATTTAATTGTGGAAAATATAATTTGCATACAATCGTAGGTGGAAGTTATGATAGACTTAATAAGCGATTCGTCATTCCAACATTCAGTGAGCCCTTTGATCTCTAAATAGGCACTTCACTAAATACTTTTTTGTTCACAGGTAATTCTAAATTATAAGGTGCCCATGAGTAATGAGCTGTGATAATTAAGTAAACAAAAATTTATAAACTGTTTAAATTATATTTGAACAAATATGCTTGGTGCTACTGTTATTTATATTTCTAAAGATGTGTATTTATTGTACCGTAAAATAAATTCATGTGAATATACACAGGCTCTTTGCATTGATTGAAACTACGACACCCCATGATGTTGTTTTATTAAAAGATTTCACATACGAAAATATGGAAAAATATTTGATCACATTCCAACTACATATGTACATAGTTACATTAATAATGTATATAAAATGCGAATAAATTTTTAGTGATAGGGAAATTTGGTAGAGTTACTACTTCTACAAAGTGTACCAAAACAATTCCGGTTAATAGTAGGGGGTTGCGGAGAATTGCCTTATGTTTTGTTTATTTATGCAAAGCGACATAGGAAAGGAATGTTGACTTAATAATTCAAAGCCAGGGCAAAGGGCTTTGAATTATTAAGTCTTTTTGTAATACTTTTTGTAAAACGGTGAAATAAAAAATATATAAAAATAAATGTTGAGATTTTCCTTCGGCAAAAGGAAATTCTACGCAACACCTTACAATATGTCCAAATTCTCTAGAACACAGTATGTATACAAATTGTTATAAAATACGATACGAGTTACATAGAATAGGTATACTTCGGCACAGCCAGCGATACCCTAAAGCTATTACATTAAGGATATAGATAGAAGTATTACAAATATTATGCACAATGCATAGGTAGGTACACATTCAGTTTACACAATAAATGAATTTGCTGCAATACTTTTTCTTACTGTGCGAATGACCTTTTAAGTCCTTAAATTAGGGATGGTGTTAAGATTTCTTTTGTCGCCGAAAATAAAGTATCTAGTATACATACATTTCTTTACAACAATCTAACTAGATATTGCCCCCGCCCTAATGAATCTGTTAGCGTCACTGGGGGATTTACCAGCAACCGAGTAGAGCCTAGAGCGGTAGACTTTAGATAAAGTTCGACTGAAAGCAATAAAAAATCAGTAGATTTATTTAAAGTTAAAAAAAAGCAACATATTCCAGGTCGGTAGAAGCAGCGGGAAGGATTGTTTAGCCAACTGGCGGTAAATGTGTAACTCCGCTACCGGTTTGCCACTTGCTAACAACTCCTAAAGAATCTTCTATTATTTAACTTTTCGCAATCTCTTTCTGCGATTTACCTCCACACGGCGCATACATTTACATACATAGAGAATGTAGCGCTGTTTTACAACTAACAGACTTATTATAGTTTCACTCAATTGTAGTTAAAATAATTTTGAGTAAACAAATCACACTCCACATGCTATATATACTAAATACTTTTAGATGAATGGGATTGTCAGATTATTCAGAAAACAACTGTTTAAAACTTCCTCTTTGATGAAGTTTTTTTGGAAAAAGTGCAAGTCACAATACAATTAAAACGTATCAAATGGGACAAACAACGTGCGTTTATGTGTTTAATTAAGGTGCTAAATGAATTCCATCATCTACTAGATAAACAGATATGTTAATAAGCAGTGTGTCAAAATAATCTCAGCCGCCTCGCTTCTCAGTCTCATTCTTTATAGAGCATAGCACAGCAACAAGTTGTCATTCTTAAAAAAATAAATTACCTAATTCTTAAAATTAATGGCGCAAAATGTTTCAGTAAATACATATTACTAAAATCGACTTTATAGGTAGTGAGTTTACCTGTGAGTAGTAAATAATTAATGTTATTAAGCCAGCATTCCAACTGCTTATGCTATTATCTAAGTATCGAAAACAATATTTCAATTGATGTATTTTCCTTTGATCTCTAATTGAATTTAAACAATTATTGGTTCAATCCATTGCTCAGAATAAAACCAACTTAATGTAAAACCCAATTTCATAACCAGCAAACTACGGACCTACTCTTACAGAGTATGCTGCTTTATCTTTGGCATCATAAAGTGTTATGATATTGTTAGTAAACATGTAAAATAAATGAGACAAAATTATTTTAGTATGAAATTTATAAATACATAGATTGGTTATAAAAATTCAAATGTAATAACATGAGAATAAAATAAATATTCGATCTTTATTAAGTAATTTTTGCTCCGTTTCTGCCTTCTTTAACAGTTACAGTTTTTTAGGATTGATAATCTCTAAGGATGAATTCGCAATCGTAAAAATAATTTATAATCAAAATGAAAAATAAATGGGAAATGTTAAAAAAATTGCAACCTTAAACGAAAACAAATTCATGTAATGTTGAGAGTTATTTCTGATGTAGGTTAATATAAATGTCACTAGTTCGAAATTATTTGAATGTTACATTATATAACGTATAGTTGTAATGCTGTCTATGACAAATTTTCAATCTAAATCGGTCATCAATTGTTAACAACCACGTGGTCCCCTTTAATCTTATCTTTGTCTTGGGGGATTAGAATTTCTACATTTTCTAGATGCTTCAACATGGCACAATGATTAAGAAATTCAGAATTTTATGCAGTAAACCTTCCGTTTACATACATTACATTTCACAAATTGTATTCTTAAAATTTTTATATATATATTTTTTTAAATCTGTCCTAAATATCTTATTAAGCTTTGTTTATTTAAAATGTAGTGTTAGATTGATTTAAGATTTAAATATACGTTTCTGGCAATATAAAAACGAATTATAGTGCTAATACATAATATCATACATAGTGTAGCAGAGTAGAATAGTCTACTCTTGGCCTCTACGCTTCATTGCATTATTAAATAAGTGTAAAATAATGTAGTACTTATGTTTTATAGGTCTAATAATACTTTGATAACATTGTTATGACTAGTTATAATACATAATCTTAATACAAGTTCCCAATTTAGAAAATATCTAAATAATATCGCAAAGCTGTCCAAGCATAGCATGGGCGTAGTTTTATTGAATTTCCACTCAGAATATTACAATGATTATATACATTTTATATTTCTAAATGATATACAAATCGGGTCAGTGTTTATAGGTCGAAGCAAAATCTAATTTGTGCAATAATTTAAGGATAATTCATGAGTCGAGTTTTTAAGCCTTATACATTGAACCTTTCATTACCCAATGACACTCTAAATACATAAAAACATTTTTTTTTATAAAAAACCTAATTACTGAGAATAATACTGGTGCGATGTACAGCCCAAAAGTTACAAAAAAACAATGCCAGTATGGATTATTTGTAAAAAAAGGACACGATTACAAGAGTAAATAAGTATTTTTTAAATATAATCAATCAGACTTTTCTGATTGATTATATTTAAAAAATATTGCGTGCATTGCTAGCATAAAGGACGTTTCCGTGTATCAATTATGCATTTAAAATAATTAAATCAATGGTTATGGATATTTTTTTACTCGGTAACAACAACAGTTGCGCGGTATTCGAAATTTATAGTAAGAAAGAATTAAGAAATATAATGCCGCAATAGAGAACGCTCTTTGACCGTTAAGTGTTCTAACAATGTATGTCTAAATGTTAATTACGCAGTGATTGTAGTACAAATTAGAGTGTGTAGCGTGACATAAGGTGTGTTTTAAATTCCACACGAACTACCACACGAACTGGCCGTAAACTAGATGACGGACAGGTGCAACGGCGTGCATTCACAATGAAGTATTGTGCATGCTTACATGGGTTACGCAATGTCGTCGCCTCCTTCAGCGGTGAAAAGGTTACGAAATGCTACTATGTGTTTACTTCTCGTAGCAAATGCTTGGATATATATTAAAAAAATAAACATATATCTTATATTTTGTAAAATGAACATTTAGTCATTACACAAAACTGTAGAAAATTTGAATCAGTCACAGTAAACAAACTGAAATAATTATCATGCATAACACCATTATACGCGCTCATTGTTTTTTTTGTGTAAGTAGCGGATTTTAATTGTCATTGTTTCGTAAATGTTTTAATGAACGCTTTTTCTATTCCACATATAGACATGAATAATAATAATGATAAATATATGTTACAAAATATCTTTACAGGCAGAAGTGTACATTGTACACGAAAGAATACACTAAGCTATTTGAGTCTTAATAGTAAAATTTTCAAAGCTTCTAATGGCACAAGAACGTAACTGATTTCATCTAATCACAGTATACAGTTACTTTTAAGATGCAGCTTAACTAAGGAATAGTTTTAATATAATATTGCACTTATAATATAGCATTTAACACAAGAGCATGCATATAGAAATACAGAACATATTGTGTATAAGGAATGCTCATAAGCTTATCCTAAATTAATAAGCTAACAAAATTACTATACTGAGGTTGCGATTAAAAATACTTAAGAATTTGTTTTATTAATTATATAGATAGCCATTCACTGGAGGGCTGTAGAAATGTGGGACATATGTATATATTTATGAATCAGTCATAATTGCATAGAAGTATGATTCACTTGTGTATTGGCATTTAGGCCATACTTGAAAAGAAGAGATGCTTATGGGGGTTGATTCTTGGCACTTTACAATAATATTTCGTGTTTGTTATGCAATTAAATATTGAATTTTGAGTATTTCCCTGATTTGTGTTATATAAGTATTTTTACATTAATGTTGTATGATTAAAATTGTAACTATAAATACTTAAGCATATTTTGAGAAAGCAATTTATACTCTTCATTAGCAATTTGACAGCCCTTGTAAAGTCAAATCAAATGAAGATTAGTTCGATTTTGACTATAGTATTATTGTTTCACACTGTGATGTATTTGTACAGTTGCTGAATTGCAACTGAATGTTTAATCTCATGATACAAAAATAAGTAAGTATTTAACTTTACATATTTTAATACATTTATTACCTCTTATCCCTTCAATATGCAGGACTAGGTGATGTAATGTATGGCAATTGGTTGCTCAATCCACAGTGGCTAATGGGTAATTAGGCGGGAGAACAGATATCACCTCCTTCGAGAGTTCCTTGTATGCTGCATCCATTATGTTGCGAATTTCGTTGATCAGTTGAGGAACATCTTCCATTGTGAGTCCTTCGGTTGGTACTGGATCCAGGCATTGTATTATTGCATGACCTGAAATTGACAATAAAGACTCTAGTATGCAACTGTTAAACCTTGCAAAATAAAACATTAGTATAATAATAGAAACTGATTTTAAAAGGAAACTGTAATTTATGCTCTCTATGTTTGCTCATATAATTTAAAAATATGTAATTCAAAATCTAATCCAAAATGTTAATTAAGCATCATATATTGAATTCATCAAATATAGATGTTACTGCTACCTGTTTAATAAAATAACATGATTTGATACATAAACAGACAATAGAGAAACATCATTGTAATACATAGGTATTTTATAAAAACCTTTTTAATGATTATTCAATTAATCATTTACTATACCTTTGTCAAATATATATTTCTTCCTATTAATGAAGTAGTATGGGGAGAACACAACTGGAATTATTGGTACTTGAGCAGCCACAGCAATATTGAAGGCTCCCTTTTTAAATGGTAACAGCTTTGTGAAGTCTTTATTTCGTGTCCCCTCAGGGAACACCCATATTTTTGTCTGTGTATGCAAGGAAAGTGAATTATATGAACAGTTTATTTAGAAGTAAGTTTGAATCATGATTAATGGACATCATTTACCTTGTTCTTGATCATTACTTCAGAAGTAATTTTGAGTTGTTTGTATGCATCTTTAGAATTATTTCTGTCTATGAAAACAACCCCAGCCAAGTATGCAGCCAGACCAAATGGCCACACATAGAATATTTCTTTCCTTGCTATAGCTGCTACTTTATCGGCTACATGCCATATATTAAACATTCCTGGAATACAATGTATACAAAGCTCTATAAATAATTTAGATATTTTTGTAACATATAGTTTTAATGCATGATTTATTGTCTTCAAGATTTTAGTACAATATTTAATAATAATTATTGTATATATCTAGTATATAGTATCTGTAGATATATGTTTATTTTCTATGGGTATTTAAAATTGTAATATTTTTGGATCAACAGTAAGTTGGTATAGAAGGAATAATTTTTTTAATTAGTAGTATGCCTATTATTAGAAATGTGTAAAATACCAATTGAGTAAAACTGTAGTTAATAGTTAGGCAGAGATTAAATGCCCGAGGCCTATCAACTATCATATATTATTTGATAAGATAGGTAAGTAGAACACATTTACCAATATGTAGAATTTACTTTTCGTTAATATTTAATATATTTTTTATCCTAAAGATATTCATTCTTTGACATCCTAGAACCAATGAGAAAAATCTGTTATAGTTAGAGTATCATTTGTCACAAAGTAAATAAGCCTCATTGTTATTATGAGTTTACAATTGGCAATTGACCCACCTTATGCATTGCTATGTTAGAATTACAAAGAATAATACACCAGTATCTTACCCAGAATATCAATAGAGGATTGATGGTTGGACACAACTACTGCTCCTCTATCCTCAGCCAGAACTTTACCATTCCTCAAGTGCCATTTTAATTCAATCACTCGCGTAATATGTTTCACTATCTGGGAGGCAAACCTGCAAAATGAAATTGCCCCTGATTTTATTCTTCATATAGACATTTAATTATAACAAGCTTGTTGCGGTTACCACACAATGTTGTTATGAAAATATAATTGACGATGCACTTCAATTAAGTGTTCAATAGGTCGGGTTATAAATTACGATCGGTACATTTTAAACTAAGTAAACATTCATATTTTTAAAAATGTGACAGGATATATACTCACAGTGAATTTTTAACGTTTTTAGGATTGAAAACAAAAAACGGCAACAATATTATCGCTGTAATAGAGGTAAAAAAGTAAAACACGAGAAATTTTGATTTAAATTTGATGAAATTAGGTGTTTCTGAAAACAGTTGTTTTAAAATATACGTAACGATTGTTAATACAATAAGATACACAATTTTATCCCACATTTTCTGTTAATACCTAATACATTTATGATTTTACTTATACACTAAATTAAAAATATAACGACCGCTCACGCTACTTCACAAAGGGAAACAAAACAGAAACAACATAACGAAACAAAACACTGTCAAAATGTTCCATCCAATAAAGTCGCAAGACATTATTCTTGGCATTATTTTTCGTTCCAGGTCCAATATTCAATATTCATTCTCTCTCTTTCTCAGGTATCTTTTTAAACAGTGGGATTTGAGAATGGAAAAAGTGAAGTATATATAATTGATACAAGGAAGAGTTACTTTAATTTTTTGTTGTACTTGTAACAGAGTACTAAAGCAGCCTTCGCTGAAGGTAATTATAGATGGAGTTTCAGGGTATTTCGATATTTATTAAGGCTTTACAATTTTATGTAAATAAATAATCACTCGTGATTCTGTCTACTATATAAATCTTTATAGAATACTAGCTGTCCCGCCCAGCTTCGCTCGGGTGAAAAGTTAAATTGCCCGTAACACGATCGCAGCGCCACCCATTGGGTCCAATTGTAAATCTAAACCATTCTCGAATCTAGCTTAAGACAAACACACAGAAAGCTTCGCTCGGGTAAAAAGGTAAAATTCTTGAAACTCGATCGCAGCGCCACCTATCGGGTCCAATTTAATATAGCCTATGTTACTCGGGGATAATGTAGCTTTCCAAAGGTGAAAGAATTTTTGAAATCGGTCCAGTAGTTTCGGAGCCTATTCATTACAAACAAACAAACAAACAAACAAATCTTTCCTCTTTATAATATTAGTATAGATAACTGTAACGCCTGCAACCAATTTACAGTCATGCACCTGCCCAGTTTAAATTCTAACAAATGCTTACCGCTAGGAAGGGTAATGCTATATAGGTTTTAATACTGGCATGTAATTAACGGGTAAATTTCATAAGCGGGTTGGGTGTCTTGACTGGTTTTTAGCCGATAATGAATAATTATTCACTTAAATCATATTTTGGAGGTATGTGGATTTCAAAAGAACGATTTGGGTTTTCTGATGGCATTCAAATTGTGTAGGTGAGGAGTTTCTAGTGTATATTAAGGTGTATATACCTAATTAAGGTGACAGTTTGTGAAGTAAGGTACCATTGGCTGATCGGCTCTTTGGGACATTCAAAATTAATGCATGTAACGGGAACAGATATGTCATTTATTATTACCTCTAGCATTAAGGAGTGTTATGTTCTGATTCTGGCAAAGATTATCTCCAGAAACTGAGGGAAGCATCTCACTCACGCATCTCAAGCACTCATTGCATTGCATAATGTTGCAATTTAAAAACATTTAAAACAGAATATATAATACACGAATTATTAACTCACTCACCCCTGAATACCAATGATAGATTTAACATTTGTAGCCCACAGACAGCTATGTCGAAAATAAAACAGGTTTAGGTATATATCGATTCGATTTTTATTACGATAAAATGCACACTTCAAACGTTACATATAAACAAATTTCTCAAATATAAATCTGAGAACATTTGCATTGATTTACCTACTTTTAATTTATTTAGGTATAACGTGATATTTTTTTTCTAAAATCTTAAACTCTAAGTATTCTTAGAATTAATTATAAGCTACTATGTAGTATGTCATTTACATTATATACTATGTTTTTAAGAGGCATTTCTGGAATTACGCTATTAGTAGATACACAAAGCATCTTGATTGTAAGATTTACAAGAATAGGTACCTTCTTAATCCGGTGTCACCGTGATTTTAGCTTAAGTCTGTTATCTGTTATCCTAGAGAGACGTCTATGTCCGAAAGCTTTTACCAGTGACGTGGAAATGGAAACAAACATAAATATTAATGGTTTGGTTCACTTTTGCTATCCGCCAGCGGTAAGAAGTGTCAGCCTTCAACCTGGCTAATGCCTATAACCTCCTCCGTTTCAAAATCTTTCTGTCAAGCTTAATTAAATTCGACGGAAACGCCGAGCAGCCAGAATAAATAATTTATTCATAAGCATTGAGACATTAAGCAAGACTAATGGTTTGTGAATGTTGTTATTTTAATAATAAAAAAAACAAAAGATATTTGCTGCTTAGGTGAAGCGATCAAAGCTTGCCAGTTTGCGTTAGGTTCGAATTCCAAGGCAGTCTTAATATTTGTCCAGGAAAGTTTGAATAATGAATATATTTCAAAAAAATATAGGTAATAATAAGAGCTGTGATCAAGTGCTTTGAGTAGTCTCTTGGAGCATAAAGATTGAGAGGTACACAAAGACAAAGTTCGATCGCGTTCGATCACCACCTGTCGCGTTAGGACTAAAAATTTTAAGAGGTAGGGCATAACGGTTTTCCCTTTCGAATTTGGAGCTGCCTGACTGGGGCAGTACCTGCACCTTATAGAAGTCTGTAACCAAATAACCCAGTGCTTTGTGTTGTGTTTCTGCGCGATGAATGTTAGGTATGACTAACAATATATCTGCGTTAAAATGTAGGTCACACTTTTGCTAATATTTTTCTGTAAGGCGTGAACTAAATTACAAATTATACGAATGTTTCCTGTCTATGTTTTGAGATCCAAAAATAGCGAAAGTAACGGATTATTTACACACATATTTATATAAGATTCGGGTTGGGAATATAACCGGAAAACTCCTTCATTCTGCCACATTGGCTTCAAATCTCCAGTATAATGAAATGTGTTGCAATAACTACTTTGGAGAACTCTGGAACGCATGAACTTTGCTTATTACTAACTTTAAGTTGATACGAATTATTATTATTTAACTTATGATTATGTACTAAACTTTTATATTAAATTACTACTTCGTGGGCTTATCAAGGAATGCTAGGTACATGAAGCTTCTCGATTATATTATTTAGCAATATTATTGTTTGTTTGTGTTTAAATTAATCAGCCATTTTGCTATCCTTTTTGCAGCTACTCCATTAGGCAATCCTAACCACAGCTAGAGTAAGGGTATTCCGCGGGAAGATTGCATAAGACCTCTTTGGACAATTCCTTGTATGCTGCCGACATCTTATCATGGACTTGCTTGATAAGTTCAGGTACATCGTCCATCGTCAGTCCCATTGTCGGGATCGGCTCCAACGCTTGTACTATGATGTGACCTACGACAATCATGGTAATAATGAGGATTATATATTAAACACAATCTATAATTATATAAGTTTAAGAAGATGTTTGTTACTCAATCACGTCATAAAGGCGTGATTGAGTGACAAGCTTCTTAAGGCTGTCAGAGTGGTGAGAGAAAACTAAATTGGATGAAATATGGCACAGAAATGGATTATTAGCTGAAGTAACACAGTAGGTACACGTTTTATTCTCGAAAAAAACAAACATACTTACTTCGAGGACGCTCGTTCTGTAGATGATAGATGAAGAAAGGAGAAAAAATTGGGTCAGATGCCATTGGAGGGAATTAAGATAAATTGAGATTTATTGTGAAATATAGTAATATAATTAAAATACTATTTATATTTACATACAATATATCTACTTAAATTACCTGCCAGCCTTCTTGTGTTACGCTGCAACACATTTGGACGAATGTAGAGCACGAATTATTACCTTCACGTCCAATACCTAACAATAAGATCCTATGAGTTGATAGTGGGTAATAAAATAAACTTATTATTCTCGATTGTTCTATTATCAAAAATATATCGTACCTACATGTGTGAAGTCACGGAATGGAAATCGTTTACGCGTGCCATTTAATTATGCAGAGTCACGAAAATATAGGTATGTATGTATATATTTTTCAAACTGCGTTGATTTACAGCTCCGTGCAGTAATAATGTTGGACTTTGTTTTATTGGAAGGCCAAATCTGACAGCTGTCAAACTATACAAGCTAACTTTTTGTAATAGCTGTAATATTTGTATAGCTAGGTATTTTATCATTCCTTGCTCGTCTGTAGTGTAATTTAGTATTTAGTCTGTAATTTACCTTTATTGAATATATATTTCTTTGAGTTGATGAAGTAATACGGTGAGAAGACGACCGGTATTATAGGCACTTGTGCTGCCACGGCAATGTTAAACGCTCCTTTTTTGAAAGGCAGCAGCTTGGTATAATCCTTGTTCCTTGTACCCTCGGGGAATAGCCAGAGCTTTGTCTAAAATCATGACGATAACTTAAATTAGTTACAATGTTCACAAAGTGAGGGAGCTGTACTGAATGGCAATAGTATTCCGCACTCCTTTCAAGATTTTTAAAAATTATTATCCTTTTTTATTCGGTTAGGGAACTATTAAGAAAGATGTTTTAATCAGACTTCTAGAGTAGATACTGTTATGTTCTAACCAAGATTTCTCATGAAAACAACAAATGTGTCACAAAATTTGACTATGAACCTTTTATTTTTAAATATTAATTCGGTTTGTCAGAAGCTACTACAAAGTTCATACAACAGTCATGTAAGTCGTACATTTATGAAAAAAATGTGTAACGGCCTGTGTGTATATCACTTTCTGGTATATTTCAAGTTAAGTTAGTCTTAAGTGTAAGGTAAAAAATACCAGAATACAGATATAACATAAGTGTTAATTAATCAGGTACAGTGCATTTCATTTGTAAGTAATAAACTATTTATTTCATTTAATACATTTAACAAAAATACACTGAAGCACACCATAAATGACTGAGGTTTGTCCAATATGCCGTATATCTGCTTACTTACCTACTAATTTGGCTTATGCGACATAATTCCTGTATTAAGTTTGACAAGTCTTAAACATTACTTAGCTAAGCATTAGTTATGTTAAAATAAGTACCTAAGTCCTAAAATACCTACCTTTGTCTTCACCATGACCTCAGAAGTCACACGCAAGTGTCGATATGCGCCTTTGGGGTCGCTTCTGTCAATAAATACGACGCCAGCGAGGTACGCCGCTATACCAAAAGGCCAAACGTAAAATATTTCCTTCTTCGCAACCGCTGCCAACTTATCCACTACTTCCCATACATTGAACATACCTTGAAAAGTTACAAATAACGATTAACAACCTATACAACTATTCGAAGGAGTCATGAAATCATTTTGTGGGCTTCCCCAGAGAGTAGCAGTAGGGAGTTGCTTAAAAAGGTATTGGAACTTGGGTGTGTGAAAATTTTATAATTTTTGCCATAGTAGGAAATACAAAAAGCGCGCGCAATCTGGCACGTTCATGTCCACGACATATAGGAATCAGGTATTATGGGGTATTAGAGAGATATAGGCGAGAATCACAGGGAAAAGAGCGTGCTGTCACGCAAGACTATATGGGTGTGGTACGGGTGGTTGTGCAACAGGTACAGGCAAGCGTGACGCTCCCCATTAGGATGTCTTGCTTATCTTATCACGTGGTTGTATGCAGGATGTAATAGACTAATTCAAACATATCATGCCACATGCCTAGAATTGTTATTAGACGCGGGCCGGGAAGTATTACTGAATGTCACTTTCTTTAATGACATTGAACCGTAATTGGAGCATTGAGAAATGATGGCATGTAGAGAGATAAAATTACAACTCCTATTGACACTTTGAATATTTATAATGTAGTAGTATAAATGTGGTGTTCTCTGGAATTCAAACGGGACATAAGGAACTCCTTAAATGCAATAGGTATATAAATACAAAAAACTATTTCAAAATTAGCTTAAAGAACTACTATACTCGTCATCTATCTATACTAATATTATAAAGAGGAAAGATTTATATGTAAGTATGGTTGTAAGGAATTGGCTCAAAAATTTACTGGACCGATTTTAAAAATTCTTTCACCATTTGAATGCTACATTATCACTAATTAATATAGACTTAATATAATTGCAAAAAAAAATGTATGCCAAAATGTTTAAAAAATAAATGTCCACCCGAGTGAAGCCGGGACGGGCTAGTTAAATATATTTCAACAAAACAAATATTAACGATGTTTGTTCATGTCAAAGGGTACCCAACCCACCTAGTATATCCAAGGACATCTGATGGTTGGAGACTATGACAGCCCCTCGGTCTTTGGCCAGCTCTTCGCCGTTGCGTAGGTTCCATTTTAAGTCATACAATTTCGTTATATGCTTCAATATCCGTACGGCCACTCTTAAAAAGAACGATATAAGGTTAGAATAATATGATTACACAGCGATGTATAAAACATCGTAGAAGAACCTTGGGAAGACTATAATATATATATATAAATATGTATATATATATATATATATATATATTTATATATATATATATATATATATATATATATATATATATATATTATAATTATATTTGTATGTATTGAATATTTATATTCATAGTCGGGGCTTCAGTAGTCTGAAGAACCGGCAACACAAAGTTTGCAAGTTCGAAGACCGACTCATATATCTTCTCTCGACTAATACCGTTCAATAAATCATCAAAGATCAAAGAATCATAGTACAAATCACCGATCAATAATGTATACCTACTATTGCGAGAATTAGGTACAAAGAACCGTGGTGGCCGAGTGGTTCGAGCCTGCGACGCAAAGGTCGCAAGTTCGAATTCCGACTGTACCAATGAGTTTTTCTGAACTGAAGTACAGTGATTAGTCACACCACGAGCTTTACGGTGAAGGAAAATATCGAGAGGAAACCTGCATACGTCTGAGAAGAAATTCAAAGGCGTATGTATAGTCGTGCTTGAGTAACGGTGACGGACTCCTAACCTAACCACCTAATATACCTCTGGCGGAAAGTGGGTGTGTGGGTATTACCTATACACCTCTGCCTACCCTTTCGGGGACCCTTGTGGGATGGCGTGAGGTACAATTCTCATCTTTATTTTGCCTTATGATTTGATATAGTTTTTTTTGCAAGGAACTGCAACCTTAAATCGGAAAACGGATCATATCCTTGCTTATAAATACATATGGAGCGTACTAAGTGGGGTTAATGTGAGATATCTAACGTCCTATCTATATATTAACTTTTCTGAATGATTACCTTAGAAACACTAATTTATTAGTGTTTATTATCATTGTTATCAAGTACATTGAACTAGCTCAACTTTGAACATTGATTGTGTGAACGCGCACTGTACAAAAGATCTCCGTTTGCGGCGTTACTTTTAAATTTACATTAAGGTTTAACAAGACATATAGAAATGTATATATCCTCAGGCCTTCCCACAAGGGTGGGGACCCTTGTGGGAAGGCGAAGGAGTAGGCAGAGGTGTATAGGTAGTACACTTTGCCAACGTGACAGATGGCGCCTCCATCGCCGTTACTCAAGCATGACTATTTTATACCTACATACGCTATTGAATTGCTTCTCAGACGTATGCAGGTTTCCTCTCGATGTTCTACTTCACCGTCTATATACATATGTATGTATACTTTTTCTTCTATCTATATCCTTTAAATAATTTTTAAACTATCTAACCGATGTGCCGATTTCGATCCGATTTCGATCGAACCAAACCGATTTCTCTTTCTCTTTTGTTTTAATTTCACAAGGGAGCATCCACTTTCATGTTTGCTTATGTGCTGTAACAGTGTCTCAAATATCTGAAAAGGTTTCCCTTTTGCCTCTAAGAACAAACATGTAAAATTGCTGGTAGCACAGAAATGCACCTACAATTTGGATTAAGAGAACTCTAGTTAGTTAATTACCTTTCTATTTACCAAGTACTCCATGCAGACGTTTTATGTTATGGAGCCCTAATAGTGGGACAATGCTCTACGTGCTTAGGAAATGTGAAAGCAAGGCGTACGTTTTATCTTGCCTCGCAATATAAATTAACATTTAAAATTACCGATGGACTGTAAATACAAATCATTATCGGGTTCAGACACAGTCATAGGGCATTTCATCCTAGTTCCTAGATGCACTTTGCGCTTTCTTCCCGTGCGTCATTGCAAGATTATAAGTCAATCAATAAACTGAGAATAACAAACCGATATAGACAATACGTTTAAAAAAAAAGGAACGCTGTATGCTATATTAAAAACTGGACAGTTATAAAACCGTCTAAAAACACATGTGCTCCGACGAAAGTCTGAAGTCGCTATTCGATTCCCCGTGACCTATCAATTTGAATTATTTTTGAAGATTAGAATTCTTCAAAAATAATTCAAATTGATAGGTCCTATAGACCTAAAATTGATTAACTTTTCAAGACTTCTTTTGTATCTTAGATAACTTTCAATGGAGTTTCGTTAATAACTTGATACTTCTATGAAACGAACATTTAACTTCTGGGATCGGGCTAGAGATTTCAAAGAAAGCATAAGCCACTTTTCAGACAACCTACTCAGTACCTCCCCGTACCGTCCCCGCCAGTATCTCTCGAGCATTCAATAGTGAACGACGAGGGAAAACTAATCGAATATCCGATAATTAGTTTTATCTATGTTATTATATCATAAGGACATAATTGATCGTTGTAACTGCGTACCAATCAACCACAAACAGTAATTATTTAGAAACAACAACAAACGCAAATTTTGCAACTTCGAATCCTGACTGCACCAATTAGTTTATAAGAACTTGAGTACAGTGATTACTGACACCAAGAGCTTTACGGTGAAGGAAAACATCGAGAGGAAACCTGCATACGATTGAGAAGAAATTCAAAGGTGTATGTACATATAGTCGTGCTTGGGTAACGGCGATGGACTCGCCAACTGTTACATTGGCACCTAAAATGTATATTATCTGGCGGAAAGCGCGTGTGTGGGTACTACCTATACACCTCTGCCTCCCCTTCGGGGACCCTTGTGAAAAGGCGTGTGGATATATTATTATTATTTAGTACAATAACCGACTAGCTGTATTCCAATGGTAAAAAAAAAATTCTAAACAATTAAAATGGTTGTGGCATAAAGAAGATGAGATGATGAAGCGTTACAAATATACATAGCTTTTAGTATAGGGACAGATATTAAGATATATAACATCCATGTCCTTTTTGCACTCTTGTGAAAATCTATGTATATCTGTACTAATATGTATAACAGAGGCAGAGTTCGTTTGAATGCCTAATAAATAAAATAAAAATACCCAATTAATTGAAGGAGGCTTTAAAATGTATTATTATATCTCCATGCTGCTACCCAAGGGATAATCAAATTAAACGCGGGTGAAACCGCAGGGCGTAACTAGTATTTTACAAAATGTGTGTGAATGTATGTACGAGTAGGTGCCACAACTATTTTTTGTGCAGACATGGGCAAAGATGGAAGATGAAAATAGCACAAATTATTCACCGGGTTCAATTCAATTACTTATTAATGTACATGTCGGTTGTTGATTGTTCTTATTACTACTTCTGTCATCGAACTTCGGATAACAATTAAAATACCTCCGCTGTTTGAGGATATGATACGCGATGACTTTCACTACTTTATAAGCGACTATATTGGCAAATCAAGATGATTTTACGTTCTCTGCTACATATTTTTCAACTGTTGGTCGAAATATCCGGTTATATGGACAACTATGTAACCTAGTGAGGTATTATTAAAAAAAACTTTCTATAACAACTCAAGGAGCCAAACGTGTTTACTAACCAATAAAGAATCTCCTCGATTAATAGATTCCGTTGTAATCTATTATATAAAAAGAAAGTGTTTGTTTGTTGGTTCGTTCAACTATTCATCCGAGATCTGATTCTTTGGTTAATACTGAAACGCACCCCCGGGATGCTTTAAATTTTTCGAAGATTAATTTATCATTTCAAAATTATCACATCCTGGGTATGTCAGAGGAAGTATGAAAATAGTTAAAATGCAGTTGAGATGCGATCTCTTCGAAAAATGTGCGGCTTAACGATCTCAGATCGAATCCACAAAGAAGAGATTCGCAAATCAACTGGCGTGAATGAGGGCGTACGGATTGTAAAGATGAAGAATGGCATGTTACGTTGGTTTGGATATATACAAAGCAAAAGTGTGTGCAAGAAGAGGCAGAGGAAGACCGCGTTCCAATTAACTAGATCAAATCGATCGGAGGCTAAACGACGAGAACGTCAAGAGAGTATTATTGACTCTTGACTCTCGGTTTCGTACTCGAAACCGACGATCATGTATGAAGAGACTGATGAATGTGGACGAAGCGAAACAGGTATGTAAGTCTCTATACTCTCTGCCTACCCCGTTAGGGACTCAGCGTGATGATATGTATGTATGTGTTGTATCGCACAGTCTGACATCATGCCACAGGCATTCTCTACGAGCCCACCTTTGCGATCACCGTAAGGTGGACTGGTAGTGTAATCAGCCAGTCCGTTGATCCTGTCTGTATCTGTAGGATTTCCTGCACCAGCAGGCAGAGGCATTACGGGAAAATATTAAATCTATACATGAACATATGTACATCTTCACGTCTTCCCATTAGGGTCTCCGAAAGGAGACAGAGGTGTAACACAATATCGTATTTCGCTCGAAATATATTTAAGGTGACAACTCGATAGATGGCGAATCCAACGTCGTTACTAAAGCAGTATAATTACGTCATTGAATTTGTTTATAAACATATGCAGTTTTTCTCTCTAATTTTTACTTCACAGTTAAACCCGTGGTGTATCTAATCACTGTTTTTAAGTTCTGAGAAACTCATTTCTGCAGTCGGGATTAGGACTTGCAATTTTTGTGTTGCAGGCTACTTACTACCCGAATCCCTCGGACACCGATGCTCTTACTTTATACATACATATACTATATATAATTATAAACATTATTATCATTGTTATCAACATGTACCTTATCCTCTTTTTCCTAGAACAAAGGCATTGTAATGCACACCGAATACAGCTAACTCGATATAATAAACCTAATTAAATTAATGTTTTTTTATGGTTTATCTATGAAGACATTCTTAATTATTGTCTATGCCTATGAGTATGAAGGTACGGTTAAGATGTTAACGGAATATATTTCTTCGTGTTTTAACGATATTAATTATCGTACCTACACACCTCGGCCGTCCCGTTCCCATAGTTCAACTATTGCATATTTGGGGACCAGGTTTTGACCTATTGTGTGGAATTGTCCCAAGATTACACCCTATGCGAGCGATATACCTAACGTAATTCTGAAAGTTGTGAGTTCAAATTCGTGATCGATGTTTTCCCATTCATAAATATTAAGATAAGTAATTAATAACATAGTGGATTTCCTGTTACACGCACACATGCACAATTCGTAATTATTCAGCCCCTGGTATTAGCTATTATATCGGTTCGATTTGTTTGTCGATACACAACAGAATCGGCTCGGCCATTGTTCCTGATAACTTATCAATATACCCGCATACTCTATACATGAAGATATCAGTACCTATACTATAATGTATCAAGATTGTATTATTTGCATGACCGCCTGATGGATGCGGTTACCGCAGCTTATAGGCGCAAGTAATGCCGGAGGTATTGTGTGGTACGTCTTACTAATATTACAAACGTGACAGTATGGAATCCATACTATCCATAAATCCATATGTAAGTATATTTATGTATATATTATTGTATGTGTATAAAATAGGTATATGTTTCGTATTTATTTATTTAGATTGCTTAGTATATGTATATTATAGTAAATATGTATATATCATCCGCTCAACTATCACACCTACCTTTTTTTCTCTATTTCTTTTCTCTCTTCACTTGGTTGCCTGGAAGAGATCGCTTTTGCGATAAGGCCGCCTATTGTGCCTATTACATGTTATTCTCTGTCTTTTTGTCATCCTATTTGTTTGTATGTGTGTGTGTACAATAAAGAATATTATTATTATTATAATTATTATTAAATCCATACTATGGATATATAGATGTTTGTTCCTTAATTACGGCGGTAGCTGCTCACTGTCAGGCTTAACGCATGCTGATTTGCCACGGTAAACAAAACCTTAACGTACGAAACAGATGGGATGGTCTATGTCTCTTTTCTAGTTTTCCTCCATATCTCTTATCATGAGGTAGTATATTGTACTTCAAAATATATTTACCTTTCGTAAGCTTATTTCTTAATGTGGCTAAAAGAGCCGTGGTGGCCGAGTGGTTCGAGCAGTTGCCTGCGAAACAAAGATCGTAAGGTCGAATCCCGACTGTACCAATTAATTTTTTCTGAACTTAAGTACAGTGATTAGTTACACCACGAGCTTTACGGTGAAGGAAAACATCGTGAGGAAACCTGCATACGTCTGAGAAGAAATTCAAAGGCGTATGTATAGTCGTGCTTGAGTAACGGCGATGGACTCGCCATCTGTCACGTTGGCACCTAATATACCTCGGCGGAAAGTGGGTGTGTGGGTATTACCCATACACCTCTGCCTACCCCTTCGGGGACCCTTGTGGGAAGGCGTGAGGATATTATTATTTTATTTCTTAATGTGGCATTACAATAAGTCGGTCCTTTACATACAAATGTATTTGCATGTAGAGGACCGTGGAAGACGAGGACATAATATATCAGTACAGATGCCTGGGTTCGTATTACGACGTGAGCGCAAACATGACAGATCAAAGACGTTAGATACATCTGTCGCTTTTCAACATTCTTGAATTATGATGACAATATGGTAAAGTCCCTGTAGGTATTGTTTTGTTCATTTGTATATTTATTTGAATATACGTGATTTAAATTATCAATCAATAGTACATAGCTATATGAATATTGAAGTAGGAAGGAAATTACATGCGTCGGTGTGGTTGTATTGATAAGCCGTGATATGGATTCAAGCCCCCGATTGTCTCATTAAGTATATCATACAGGATGTGTTGTATAGCTAATCAGTTGTAATAAGTTTCAACTTGTTCGTCGTATTGGTAACATCGTATTGGTAATATTCGTAATGGACTGTAAGGATGTTACTATGATTGTGGATAAATAACAAAACGTTGGACAGCGGACGGTGTTAGAATCACACATTTTTCTCGAATAGCATGTGTAAAAAATGTCTACCGGTTTATCCAAATGTCTTTTATATACGTGGGAATATTTATTCGCCTGGATAAAAAAGAATCATGTTATAGAAGAAAAACTATTTTTTTTAAGTTAATGCGTGCGTTAATTAGCGACTTAACAGTAGCTAATTAACGCACGCAAAATTTTTTTCTTTAAAAGATATAAATGGTACTTAAATAGATGGTTCACACAATATAAGAACTTGATTCTAGCAATATTAATTGTTATAAATTGTTTGTTATGCATCCTGTATACCAACTCCACACAATTAGGCAATACTCTGTATTTGTATATCTACATATATTTTTGACATTAACATAATAATAATATATCCTTTCGCCTTCCCACAAGGGTCCCCGAAGGGATAGGCAGAGGTGTATAGGTAGTACCCACACACCCTCTTTCCGCCAGTGATATATTTTAGGTGCCAACGTGACAGATGGCGAGTCCATTGCCGTTACTCAAATCAAATCAATCAAATCAAAATCTTTTTATTTCACATAGGCCCAGGTGGGCACTTATAAAACGTCGAAAAAGAAGCACGGTTCGGGTTGGTCGCTTCCATGGAGAAGAACCGGCAAGAAACTCCATGGTTACTCTTTTCAAATCATTAGGCATATACAATATTTTTTTCGTTACAGCAATAGTACCCAAGTATGGGGGAACAACGTAGGCCCGACAATAGGTCGTTGCTTACTATACAAGGCATACATAAAACAAGATAATTATAACAATGTTAGCAAGATCTAAGAATCTACAAAGCCTACAATGTTCTCACATTCACAAATTAGACAAATGAAACAAGTGACACAAATATTGTCATCAGTACTGTAACTAATTCTGGTCAAGATATGGAATAAATTAAAATGAAAAAAAATATTATTGTATAAAAAAAACCCGAATTGAGAAAAGAAAAAGATTCAGAATAGTTAGAGACATCTACAAATTTGTGCCGTTTATGAGCTACCAAGGAAGCCGCATGCGCAGAAGGAACTAGAGCCAAACTTCTTTATCTTCAACGTAGTCCTTGATTTACGATTTACTCAAGCACGACTATACAAACGTCTTCGAATTGCTTCTCACACGTATGCAGGTTTCCTCTAGATGTTTTCCTCCACCGTAAAGCTCGTAGTGTGACTAATCACTGTACTAAAGTTCAGAAAAACTCATTGGTACAGTCGGGATTTGAACTTGCGATCTTTGTGTCGCAGGCAACTACTCGAACCACTAGGCAACCAGGCACCTCGGCCAAACTACATATTCAGTACATTTACTTATATGATGAAAATATGTTGATAAACATTATATCATGCTTAAAAAAATTATAATCTATCCATAATCTAACAAAAAATATTTTTGTGTTGTTTTTCAAAACTACATTTTTAGGCAAGTATTAAAGGCGCATATTTTCTATACTCAAAAAAATATTATTATTGTATTAAAAAAGTAAACTGTAATAATAAAACACAGTACTTACTTCGCATTTCTTACATTCTTCGGGCTCAGTAGAAAATAAGGCCAAATCACAATCGCAAGAAGTGAACTCAGGAAGTAAAATAGGAAAAAGTTGAAATAGAACTTAATCTTATTTGGTTCTGTGTCAGCGATTTTCCTGAACAGGTAAGCTAAGGTGCTCACTGCGGCGAACGTCAACACTGTGTACCACATGTTACTTGAAGACCTCTTCACCGGAAACACATTCGAACCGCTGACTGCTTGTATTCACACTGAATCCACTATGTTTGATATCATGTTATTAAAGTTTATCATGCCAGGATTCTGTTTTGAATGCGGAAAACCGTCACGGATTTTTACGATCAATCAACCCAAGCCTTATTAGAATTTTTATGATAGTAAAATTATTGTCTCTTAAACAAAATAAGGAATTAGGTTACATCAACAGTACATAGTGTCGGTTAACAGTAATTGAAAAAAAGGCGTGATTTTAAACAAATTAATGAGACGGGCATGTGCCACGGTAATTTAAAAAAAATTACGACGGATATATAAACCTCATGTGAATCTATTCTTTATTTTTTTTATTCCCTTTGACTCATTTAAATAAATTATGACAATAGCACCTACGTCATGGTACGAACCCAGAAAATAAGTGCTTTACATGTACTAAATAAAAATGAATGATACATAACAACACAAAAGCCATATCATAAAATGAGTAAAGCCATATGGTGTGGTTAGTGTATGTGGTTTAGAGGTCGTTTTATGTGGATGCACAAATTCACACTTCAGAATTTAGGAAAAAAAAACTACTTATTTTACCGGGCTCACGTATTCGTTCTCGGAAGAAGCTCGGTGCCTACCATAGATGGACAATTACAAAGCAAACAAATTGTAACCGGTAATTAAAGACGGTTGTCTGGTCTAGTGGTCAGTGCTCCACTAGACCAGACTGAAACTTGAGCTCGCGGGTTGGAATTCGGCTATGGGTTGACATTTGGTGTACAATAAGCTATAAATAAATATTTGTATCATCAACATGTATGTATGTCATAATTAACATATCACAGTTTTCTCTAAACTTACAGACCTCTTTCGTTTCATACAAGCCGGTTTTGAGTACTTCTGACGTTCCTATAAATTTTTTTTTTTTTTGTTTTGTCTCTCGTAGCTTGATTTCCGGGAACTTTTGCTACTTAACCGGTCAATGGCGAGACCTAGGCCTCCAGCCAGGCACTTTAGTACTAAGCAACACAGCTAAGGGCACCCCCTGTGGGGTACGAACCTCGGCTTAGGGCGTTGCTGGATCGCGAGCAAGGGAGCTGGGCTGGACTGTTAATTTTATTTAAATATTATTTGGGGGCGGGATTTGCGCGTCTGGCTCGGCGCGGGCCGGCGTTTGCGGAGGAGGTCGGGGGGGAACATTACGGCTTATTCGCGTCGAGCCTCGCCGGCGAGGACAGAACAGTGGTCGGTTGTGTGTAGTGTTGGTATGTTTTCGTCGGGCGTCCTGGAGGACCGTTATGTCGTCATCCGGTTCAATGATGGCATGTCTTGGACGCCTTATCTTGGAGATAAGGGAGGGAGTGTATCGGGCGGCCGATACGACGAGGGGGTTGGGGTGATTTTCAGCAGAATCGAAATGACGTTTGAAACTGTTTTATAGTGGGGACTTTGAGGTCAACGTGGAGTTGACTATTACGCATGTACCATGGGGCACCTGTGGCTCTCCGGAGAAATCGGCTTTGGAGCACTTGCAGGGGGTTGAGTATTGACTTGCTAGTGTGTGCGAACACTACACCCGCATATGATTGTCATGAGTGGTCGAATGCACGTCGTGTAAATCCTCACCTTGGATTTCAATGAGAGTTTACTTCGTGCATTCAACATGCTGTGAAGTCTACCGAGCGTGAAGGCGGCTCGCGCGCGTACCGCCTTTACGTGGTGACGGAAAGAAAGGCGTTGATCGAGGATCACACCCAGGTATTTGGCTTTTTCTTCCCATGGAATGGGTTTGCCGAAGAGGGTGATGGGGGCTACCCGTGGGCGTTCGAGGCCTTTCCAGAATAGAATGGCTGCGCTTTTGGTCGGGTTCACTTCAATTCTCCATTTCCGGAACCACCGCCCCAGGGCTGTGACCGCGGATTGGAGGTTGTCGTGAATTCCCTCGGGAGTTCTACCTTTGTAGTAAATAGCCGTATCAGCGGCGAATAGAGCGCTTTTAACTCGTCTAAGGAGGGGCATGTCGCTAGTATAAAGCGTGAATAGGAGTGGCGAGAGCACTGAGCCTTGCGGGACTCCTGCTCGTATGGGATGGGGGGAAGAGAGTGTGCCCTCGACTCTGTAGCGGAAGGCCTATAATTTATATAAAAATCGCACCTTTCATATAAAATAAAGGATATATATAAATATTCTCGACATGCCACATAAATAATTGGTACCAAACTAACAAGATGTCAGCGACTGTGAACAAGACACAGCAAACAAAATAGCTCATCACACAAGTGTTTGTAGCAAGGCCTGTGCTACCGTGTGCAAGCACTTGTTAGACTATCGTGCCAGAGAGCCAGTCATATTGAGGAATGCCATCCGCTACTGGTATAAAGTGAGCCAGAAGGTATACGAGGCTGCTTACACAGAACGGCAATTAACTAACGGCTTACAAAGAAACTTAATCGTAGCAAGTGACCATAGAGCAATGAAATTGAAAAGTAATCGATTAAAACATACCAATAAGGATGGTTTCACATTCAAAGACGAAATTCTTTGCTTGAAAAACGACGATGAATTCGCCATATTGTCACGTTGGTTCAAAATATATTACGATTGTGCTACGTAAGTAACGATAGGAAGCAATGCAAATCGATTTGTTTATTTCTAGTGCAGCGCTGTATTTACTAAAATTTATTTTAGTCTACAGTTTTTAGGATTTAGTCTGCATATTGCACGTATGTATTTTTACAACACTGTCTCGCACCGTTTCTTTGACTGCATGTCATTGATATGTAAGTAAAAAGCTAATAAATATTGTAATTTATTAAAATGCTATTGAAATACATAGAAATCATCTCACCGACTCTCTAGACTTCCTGGAACTGGTTTGCTATGCTAAATTTTGCTTCTAGATGCTTCATCCTCATTCATCAGCCTTTTCATTTATTTCTTTATTTTATTACAGCCAATAATATGAACTTACAGCTAAAAGCCAACACGTGCATACCTTAAAATTATATACTATGAACAAATTGAGACATAAATTACAAAGTTCATACGTTCTCGCAGGTTTTGACGTATTGAAATGTTTATTATATATATTTAACTTTAAGCATTGATTCCACATCCGTTTTACACATGTAAATGCATTATCAAAATTAGCCCTAACGGTAAATATTGGAACAATAATGTCATTAGAGCGGAAAAAAGTAAGACACCGATAACCTCATTCAACATTGGAGTTGGTTGACTGGAGAGTTCCTCCATATAGAATCGCGGTCGAATATCATTATTGCTCCTGGATTTCCACAGTTTCCAGAAGTCGAAATGCATGTGGTTACAGAAATATATTAGGTATTGTACAATAATCTTTTTATTATGTGGCATTCAATAATAATTAAACTCAATGGTCTCATGGACTCATACCGCAACTTAAAAAAAAAACTTTGTGAATACAATAAAAACACTTCATAATCATTGTTTCTACTTTACTTTATGTTATATATATTTTCTATTGTAATTTTATTATAAGTTAACCATCTCTGTATAAAATGCTGAATGTGCCTGTTATTGGTGCGCATATCAGAAATTGTATTCCTTGCACATACTCTGTAAAGTTTTAATATGTGTACTGTTGGCATATCTTAAATAAATAAATAAATAAATAAGTGTCCCCTGAGTCCCATAAGTTGAATATAATATTTTTAATCTGATTTAGAAGCACGCGTTCCTTCTTTAAACGACCACAGGTACTACACCTAAAATAAAGTGCAGATAATAATCATACAATTTAAGAAAGTTTAAGCGATAGATGCACATGAATCCTCTTCAAATCTGTCACTTCCACAGTATTGAGCCGGAGCTCTATTGGTACCTTCTAATTCCCGAATAATTATCCCATGTCAGCAACGTGAGAGATTTTTTTTTGTATTAGTATTATGTTTAGGCTTTCTATCACGCGAGTCTTAAGTTTCCTTACCACCCAAGTATTGTAATCAAATTGCACGGAACCACTAAAACAGCATTTCTAACACTCAAACTTTCATATTTAATTTATTTTATAGGCTTAGATCGACTGACCCTGATCTGATCGCAACGATAATATTCTTAATCAGCAAATTATTATGAGCGATAACTGTTATCGTGTTTGTACGCGATTCTAATTCAATTCCTTACCGATATGAATATCACGTTTTAATGAAAACTGGAAATATAATATGATATCTCTGCTTTATTTACGTCATTAGTAAATCTGTAAATAAGTTTTCTATAAAAATATGTATCCTCACGCCTTCCCACAAGGGTCCCCGAAGGGGTAGGCAGAGTTGTATAGGTAAACCCACACACCCACTTTCCGCCAGAGATATATTAGGTGCCAGTGTAGGTGCAGTTGCAAAGTTATCTGCTTATTGAAAATATTTAACTTATTAAGTATGTGCTACCACAGCGCCATCTATCTCAAAACACTGAATTGGATACACACTTTTAATTAAATCAGATACTTAAACCCGAAGCTGGTACAAGCATAACGTAGAATAATCGTAAGAATTTCCGTGACTTCATGTTTTTCAAAATATCCTCGCGTTTCACCGGCATAATGTTTGTTTATACTTAAGTTCCGCACCCTTAGGTAATAGCATAATGATTCATATTTAATGCCTATGTAGATAGCGTACCGGGCCATCTAATCCAAAAATATTTTATCCAAACATAGTTCCTGAAATTTGCGCGTTCAAATAAACAAACATTGCCTCTTTATAATATAAGTATAGATGTAAATGAACTCTTATTAATATTAAGCACCTTTCTTGGTGCGAGAACTTCCACTGCCTAGGAGAATTTGCTATCTGATCTTCTGAATTTTGAATAAATTTACCAGTCCACTCATCCTCACGTCTTTCCCACAAGGGTCCACGAAGGGGGAGACAGAAGTGTATAGGTAGTACCCCACACATCCAGTTTTCGCCAGATATATATTTTAGGTGCCAACGAGATAGATGGGGCGAGGCCATCGCAGTTACGCAAGCACGACTATTACTAGGGGATTAGGAGAATATTAGGAGGGCACTGCAGCTGGTCACATACATACGCCTTTGGATTTCTTCTTAAACGTATGGAGGTTTCCTCCCGATGTTTTCTTTCACCGTAAAGCTCGCGGTGGAGGATTGAAGGAGATGAAGGATTTGCCATCTGTCACGTTGGCACCTAAATTGTATCCCCGGCAAAAAGTGGGACCTTCAAAGGCACTTGCCGTAAGACGGGATGATAAAATGATTAATTGAAATATATGATTCATTATAGTATCCATAGGAATTACTTTCTAATAGCATAACAAGACAATATTTTGATCGTAGATGTAAATATTACTAAACATCAGCTTAACTATCACAAGATTGGAGCAATTGTGGTTTCGCATTAACTTATTTGATGTTAGTTTTGGTTTATACAAGGTAAATGTTATCGCGAGCACCAATTAAATCGCTTACTTTTTAACTACATATATAAACTTTTATACGACAAGTTAAAGAGTTTACGGCGAGTCGGGCAATTCTGCAACTAGCAGAATGAGGGGTAATAACTCTGTAATTGAAAAATTGATGTGTGTTCTTGTTCCATGGGCAGCGGATCATGTACATGGGGCAAAACAAAACACAATGAATACACTAGTATTTAAGCGATGTCGAACTTGCTTTAGAATACAAGGTTTATGTGATGCGTCGCCTGTTCATAAACTGCCAAATAATACCTTGGGTAGGTTCGGGTGCAAAGGCGCATATTGCCAACCATACTGTTGTGGGATACAAGAGTTAGTCTCTTTTTTCTTTTCTTTTCGTATTTTTTTCGATTTCATTCCACTGTATTGATTAAATTATAGTTTGGCATTTAGTAGTGGTCCGCCCCGGTTGCCTACATTTCTTTCAATCTATACTAATATTATAAAGCTGAAGAGTTTGTTTGTTTGTCTGTTTGAACGTGCTAATCTCAGGAACTACTGGTTGGAATTTAAAAAATATTTTTGTGTTGGATAGTCCATTTCTCTAGGAAGGCTTTAGGCTATATAACATCACGCTACGACCAATAGGAGCGAAGCATAAATGAATAATGTTGCCAGAACGGGAAAAATATTCCTTTTTGAGAGCTTCCGTTGCGTGCGCTGCGTAAACGGTTTAAGTTACACAAATATCATGTATCAGGGAATTATTCCTCTTTAAAAGTTCTAAAAAAAACATCCGCGACAGCATATATCTTTTAAGATTGACTCACTATAACCTTTTTTATGGCAATTTTTATCGCAAGTCCGCGATGGGCTCCTAAATACCTTAACCGATTTCAATCAAATTTGCGCTGGGTGCAGTTTGATCAAACTTGAAAGGTAGAATAGCTTATATCACAATTGGACCCGATAGGTGGCGCTGCGATCGTGTTTCAGGAAATTTTACTTTTTCACCCGGGCGAAGCTGGGCCGGACAGCTAGTATTCTATATGCATCTTGCATATTTATATATATATGGTAATAGACAAGGATACCTATCAGACTAAGTCCTGCACGAGCGCTAGTATTCTACAAACTCACTCATATCACTTTCGCTTCATCCACATTCATAATTCTTTAGAAAATGCATATAAATAAATAAAAATAATAAATATAATAACTTAATTTACATATTCACATACATCTGAAAGTTTTACATTAAAAGATTTGTGTAAGACAAAAACAAATGATTGGAAATGTTTTTTAATAGACACTGATCCAGTATCTAATTAATACTATATGTTGTGGCATAGCTGAACACGGCTACTTCGCCTTAACAAAACCTGTGCCTAAATGAAGGCTTCCCCTTAACATTCGCATTTGCCGCCAAATCGGAGTTGACATTACGTACTTTTTCATTTCTACGCGCCATTTTTTATTGTTACAAAGAAAATTAAATGAGTATATTCTCTTTTGGGTTTCATTTCTCACGTATATTAAAGCGAAGTTCAGCGCCTCATTAATAAAGACCTCATAAATACAAAGTCAAACATTCAAACATTAGGTTATCCTCGCAGGATTACACTCATTCATATATTAAGTATATTATACTTATCAATCTGACTGACTGTTCTGACTCTACAAGTAAATAAGTTTTGTTAAATTAAATTACGTTTTACATAAAACATGAACCCGTAGAGGAATTCAATGTATGAATTTATAACTAAGTATTAAACACGATATAATGTGAGAACATATTTGCTATCCTAGGCTTTGGCAGCAGCTTAGTTACTTTAAGCTTCTGGCTAGCCAAGTAACCATTATGGAAATATTTGGGAATAACCTGACAATGCCAATTTACCAACGCTAATCAATCTATATTGATGCATGGATAATGGATGCATGGGCGTTTGTTACACAATCACACCAGAACGTTTGAACGTAATTGGAGTAAATTTGGCACTATAATAATATATATTTTTATTTTTATAATAAATTTGAATAATATTCATTATTTATAAAAAATATTATATTCTGGACTATTCCAGTATATAAATAAAGAGCCGTGGTGGAGTGGTTCGAGCAACGGTGAAGGTGCAAAAGGAAAACATCGAGTGGAAACCTGCATACGTTTGAGAAGAACTTCTAAAGCGTATTTATAGTTGTGCTTGAGTAACGGCGATGGACTCGCCATCTGTCACGTTGGCATCTAATATAGCTCTGGTGGAAAGTGGGTGTGTGGGTATTAACTATACACCTCTGCCTACCCCTTCGGGGACCCTTGTGGAAGGCGAGAGGCGCGTATAACCATATCTCCCCTAACTATGGTTTATTTCAGAAAATAGTAATGCCAAGGCTCACGTGTAGGAGCCCTTTCGTGTAACATTAGCAAATTTAATGCACATGAAATCTCGGGGCACAGCTAGTAATGATAATAAAAATTGCCATAAATTTTGATTGTAAATTTTAAGTACTTTTTAAGTATAAATCAATGTATTTCAACGTCGATTCTTTAAAGTAGTTAGCTTAATCATGTTTACCAAAACTGTGCTCATTCTTATTTGTTTGTTATGTACTCATCAAGTGACTGGAATAAATAAAAATGTTACGTCAAAATATGACTTCCCAGTTCTGTTCAAGGACCACGTGTTTAAAGAGCTGAGTGAGAAAGGCAGAGACATGTTCTACGCTATACAAATTCGTACGTTAGCAATATACATATAATACACCTCGTATATCGTGCAAAACTCGGTGTGATGATACGAGCAATATAAAATATATACGTACATTGCTGTCCATACATTCACTACATTTGCTGTTACGATTACACAAATCTTGATTACAGCAATGCATACTGCCCCTTTAACATTTTTCTTTTCTGCAATGTAATATGTATTAAATAGTATCATTTATCTCTTAATTCCGAACATAAGCTGTAGCATTCATACTGCTGAAATATATGCTGATCTTTTGGGTTGATGTCCTCAAAAGTAATTCTATGTTACTATGTCTGTCTGTTTCATATAATTTTAACAATAAAGGGACATATGCTATAAGATCCTGTATAAATAACTTTAGTTTCGGCGAAACTCCACAGCCTTATAACTTACGTACATACAACAGAGTAGGGCGGATTGGTGCTAATATTGTTACTTGGCGCGTAATAGTGTTACTTGGATAAACTGGAAGATTACATTTGTGGAAACGGCTTGCTATTGTATGTAAGGATTTCGTGTTTCCATATCTGCGAAATCTTAATCAAATCTTCACCAATTAAAGTAAAGCTACACGGGACACTATGGGCCAACGACCGAAGGTATAATTGGCCCTTTCTAGTAACTATATTGTACAATGTATGTGGATGTACACATATTCATAACAAGATTCTACCTATGTTATAACGAGGAGTTTCCTTCCGCGTACAGGAGTACAGCGTGGAGTTCTTCAAGATGTATGTAAAATGATATCTGTAGTTAACTGTAGCCGACGTGCAAGCGATTCGTTTTAGGTGGTTCCCGCATACTTTGAACAATTAGTAATGCCAAGGGATTCAAGTCTGATGGTGACCGCTTACCATCAGATGGACCGCATGATTATTTGCCTCGTTGGTTTAAAAAATAAATGTTTCCAGATCCCTCCTGCAGCGCAAAGGGTGGTTCATGTATAAGAAGAGCAAAGTGCAATGGTGAGACGATGCTATACATCTCACGTATATGTTACCGGCGAGATCTGGTCTGCTGCTATGACAAGTCCATACTTCACCCAGTCATTGCAACCGGTAAACCTCTTACCGGAATATAATATAATTTTTTCAACTATAACAATAAGTTTCATTTATGTTCTTTGAATAGTCCATACCTATACATATGTCTCCATAATTTTCCCAAGAACCTTAAAGAAGGTGTAACACCATCTTTAAATCGGTGATATATTTAGGTGTTAACGTGACAGATGGTGAGTTCATCGCCGATTCCCGACCATAACTATGCGTCTTTGAATTTCATCTCAAGCATATGCAGGTTTCCTCATAATATTTTCTCTGCATCTTAAAGCTCGCGGTGTGATTAGCCACTGTACTTAAATTCTGAAAAAACTTGGTACAAACCGCTGGGGTTCGAACATGCACACTTTATTTTGCGTCACCTGCAGACTTACTTAGGCCACTCGCTCACCTCGGCTTTCAATAGATCTTTTCAATTATATTATATCAAGGCGATACTCTCTATTAAATAAGCAGGGCTCGGAAAAGTGTAAGCTTCATTGAGGTGTGCTCCTGCCGAAGATACCGCACCTCAACACTACAACAATCAACTGAAAAGATTATGTGGCTAATGATAAAACGGGAAATAATCTCTAGGATTAAGATATACAAAATAAGAGGTGATTGTAACAAAATGCTATGACAGTATAAGGCAGATTTATTCTTATCCAGGCAGATCTAGTCTTATCCACACCATGGTTAGCGTTTGCTCAAAAAATTGAAGTATTTGGTTACTTGATCGTTCGAAGAAGCGAACTTCATTCGACCGACCTGGGCTTCTAAAAGCTCTAACATAGCCAAAGACCGATATCGGCGTAATATGCTATTAAAGGCACGAGGCAGATTAATCTAATTATACTAATTAGTTTATCTAATATGCCTCCTCTGCTAATTGCGTTCAAAGTCTGAGTATTTAATGAAATAGTTAGATTACGCGAGCACAAATTGTGATTAACGATTATTATCTATCCACCATATTCGATAAAGTTCTAATTATCACTCACAGCTCCACTCTAGAATTGAACTCGCCACCTCTTATCGCGGTTGGGCAAATCAATTAGGGTGTAAACAAGGGAAAGGTTTGGACGCAAAGTTATCAATATACTGAACAATAGGAAATAAAACGAGGTTGGTGGCTAAATACCTGGCCGAAAACAGAGTTTGGTTTAAAAAGTTTTTCCAATTAAAGTTTGCGCCAATGTTATCCGATCCAATTATCGCCAATACTCGAATACTCAACCCAATACTGTGTATAGACGGCTCAACTAAAACACGATAGCAGATGATAATAATACGTTCCAGTGAAATCAGTAGAAATGTGAGACCTTGACATAAATCTTGTTTAATATCTTAATCTCCTTAATTTCGATTGGCCTTATTTATGCATAACAATGGAACATCCCAGATAAGCGTAATATTTAGTCCCACGTCGCGTTTATTGGTATCATTGCATTATAAAATGCATCCAATTGTAGTAGCAGATTGTAATTAATGCAATTACTGTGGTATCAAGAGCTTAACGTGATAAGAAGATGTAGTGCTAATTCGAAATGATTTGTAATTTTTTTTATAATTTATTTTATCTTTACGCCCACACAAAAGCGTCCTGAGTAAATGTAGATAGAGGTAAAATTACGTCCTCTTTTTCGGCAAGATGTTTTCGTGACCATGAAACTCGTGATGTCACCGTAGTTTGGAATGAAAACTGCCGACCGCTTCAAAGGAACTTTTGGAAATGCGAAATGTGAATATGAAATGCGAAAAGAATACATTTATAAAACGTGAGACGTTTTATTTATATTTTAGACTTGTCCTTTCCTCTCTCTTGAATAATGTTAGGTCATGGTTAGGCTTTTGATGATGTAGGTGTTTATTATAAAAACAATTATTAAAAACAACACTCGGGGTCATCTAGCTTCATGAACGCAGTAACCTTCTGCAACTATTAGATAACTACTACAATAATGTAATCGGTTTTGTGCTAAGATCATGTGAATTTTAATTTTTTTCTACCAAACTAGTTTTTGTTTTAAATTTGGTGGTGTTTTCAAGCATTATAAGGCTTATAGGATAGGCTGTTAAGGCAGCCTGTATTTGGCGTACCTTTTATGATCTACTGTCTAGGAATCTTGGTATTAGAAGCGAATAGGTTCGAATCAATCCATCAACTTCATTGACAAAGGTACAAAGCAGCGAAATAGTAGGCATTGTGAAAATACGTCCACCGGATAAATTTATGGGGTTGTTTTCATAAATCCCACCCGATATCTGATGTTTTTCTTTCGCACCTACATTTACGTCACGCGCGCCAAACCTTTATCTCGAGTGAGCACTATAATAGGAAAATATTATCGAATTGAAGAATTAAATATAAAGGAATTAAGTTAACTTTGTAAAAGCTAAGAAAAATGTGGGTATGCAATTCCGGGATTCAGTAACTTTTATAATGCCGGAATTCTTGAGAAATACAAATAATTTAGCATTGTTTTCTCATTTGAAAAGTTACAAAAGTTTTGTTGTCACTCCTAGTGACAACAAAAATGGGCATTTAAAAATTACAAAATTTTCGTTACATTTTATTTTGTTATTCCTGTTTGGAAAAAGCTCATAAGAATGATACCAAGCTTTGATGGAATAAGTAGATTGAAAGAAAATCTAAATCGTATCTTTAGTCGAATAGTTCTCTGTATGTAACTTTGGCATTTTAATTTATCCGGAAAAAGTGGGCGATTGTACGTCTCCGCGCTATAAGAATTCCAGTGAATAATCTATGATACATCAAAATGTGTACGTTTATGTCAAACTCACGATTACTTGACGTTGAACGGCTGTCGATAATGGAGCTATTCTAATTTCAAACCACTTCAATAACGAAGCTCAATACGTATTAATCCTATCCATGAACACCCGATTCTAAGAGATTTCTTGATCAAATTATTTGAAAGGAGGAACTCTAGAATTGATTACATCGTTTTAATTAACATTTGAACATGATAAACAATTGACGTTGAGCTTCGAATGCTCACCAGTCGTCCGAGGAGGTTTGTTTCACGTCAATAAATTAAAGTTTCAGGAGAGCTGGCACATACTTTGACAAAAGACTGCCGTACGGGGCAATGCTGCCATGCTCCTTGGCACAGGACAGCGCTTTGGGAAAAGTTTGTTTTAGTTTAGTTTTTAATTTTGTACTTAGTTCTTTTTGTTAACTAAAAAAAAGTATTTAATCACTTGCATTTCGTTTTAACAACCAACATATTTATAGCAGTATTTATTTGGTGTTTTTTATAATAGGTGTCTTAGAGTTCTTAGAAATTGTATATCCCGCGCTGTTCATATACAGGATGCTTAAGAAAATAGGACATTTGCTCAAATCTGATGCACAATGAAAGGAAGCAAATAAAAATAAAATACATGCTAATTAGTATAATAAAGTTATACACGCAGAATCTAGCTAGGCTTTTATTTTATTCAACCCTGTTAATAATGTTTTCATTTTGTTATTTTTGGAGCTATTTATTTTATTTATTCGTTATCAGGATATATAAACAACACCCGCGCACTTCTAGAAGACAACTGTTCTTCTTCCTGAGACACCTGTATATGATGAATAACTGCGATGAAATATGCGTTTTGTAAAACTGAAATTCTTATTTAGAATTGAATTTGTTATACTCTTCGTTGATATAAAATGCAAATAAGATCTTTAATTGCAGTTAGCTGCGGTCCAATTAAGCAATATTCAAATCGACGAGCAATCAATGTTAATCAATTTATTGGTTAGTTAAAGACAACTAATACAAATATTCAACTGCTCGTTGGATTATAACAGTCTCATTAAGACTCGATTGTTCGCCATAGACGAAGCAGGATTCTTGGATATTTCAGACATATAGCCTGGACGTAAGGTGGATACTGTCTTTTATGAGATTGCGTCCATTTGAGGAGGTAGATTTTAGATTCAAAATCTCTTGCACTCGAGACCAAATCTTCTCCGAGCTGTGAGAGGCTATGTCCATGCCACAGAGGACAGCACACATTCTGTGTGGATAATATTATCACAAATAATTAATAAAGGTAAGATCCTCAGTACTGACGACATCAACTAAGGAGCGGAAGGACGAAGTACGTTTATAACTAGACAATATAGTACTACTGAACTCTAAGTGAGATTTGATTCCAGTTGATGGACTACATCTGAAAATTGGTACATGTATTGTAGTACATTGTACTGTAGTACATGGGTCAGTACTAGCTTAATTTTGTTATAAAATAACAATACTAATAGAATTAATATTAATAAAACAGATTATTATGAGCGTCAAAGTCAAGAATGCAATTGAATAGTGCATAGCAAAATCATACATGCTGGCCTGCCATCCGTGTGGTATAAAATTAATGGTAAATAGTATATATCCTCACGCCTTCCCACAAGGGTCCCCCAAGGGGTAGGCAGAGGTGTATAGGTAATACCCACACACCCACTTTCCGCCAGAGGTATATTAGGTGCCAACGTGACAGATGGCGAGTCCATCGCCGTTACTCAAGCACGACTATACATACGCCTTTGAATTTCTTCTCAGACGTAGGCAGGTTTCCTCTCGATGTTTTCCTTCACCGTTCAGCTCGTGGTGTGACTAATCACTGTACTTAAGTTCAGAAAAACTCATTGGTACAGTCGGGATTCGAACTTGCGACCTTTGCGACGCAGGCAACTGCTTGAACCACTCGGCCACCACGGCTCTATGGTAAATAGTGATGGTGAAATTTTAAGACGTCTTGATAATATGTTATTGAATAACCCAGGACGAGGAGCGTTGCATTACCCCGCTTCCTTCAGCCATGCTTAGCACCCTGCAGTTGCACAGTCACAAGTTGATCCATGTATGATCTCATAATGAATGAAAAACAAATTACCATTCCATTATTAGTTTAAAATTAAAAAAAAAAATGCGCCACTGAGAACTTACTTTTTATAATCGTACATGTTGATATTCGCCCTTATACTACAATATGGCAGAGAATAAAACGAGTGTTATGTGAAACCGCACAATACACAGTGGTAATAAATTTTTATAGCGATCCTTATTAAAAATGATTAGCTGTTGCGTTTGTTGAGTTTATGTATGGAGGACCTTTTTTGCGCGCAATATTCATTTGATATACGATGAAAGGGCTGTTATAATAGCCGTATATATCTAGCCGTGTTTTATGTAGGTTTGGGCGTGTGCAAATACTTCGTGCATATATCTTGACGCCTATTGTGTTAATCCCCGTACCCTAGAGTCAGCTTTGATGCACCCTGATTGAAGCACCCTGGCCAAATGGAAGCGTGCCCGATACGCCAGTGAATTTATATAACTTGTTTCATTAACTATTTACGCATGGCTGTAGTGGCGTAGAAAAAGCTCTCTCTCAAAAAAATCATTGATACAGTTTGGATTCGAATTTGAAATATTTGCGTTGCAGGCGACCGACACGGGCATCACGGCTCTATTCTTCATTCTATATGCTACATTTGGAAGTCGATATATAATTTTAAAGCATGTCTTAAAAGAATTAACATGTCGAAGAAGGGCTATGTTGCCTTGCGCTTACACTTACACTTACACTTACACTTACGTTACACTTGCGCATAGAAGCAATATTTAATTAACAAAATTTGCACGGCCTAGGATAATTTTAAAGAGTTAAATTAACATTTCCTGATAAAATTAATTCAACCTCGGTTTCGTTACGGAATTTCACTCGGCCAAGTTTTGGGGTGAGATTGTTAAAGTGATGCGATGTGGACCGGTTGATAAGCGCATTTAGTGCGTGATTATTAAACGATTGAACAATTTAATTTATTTTTCGTTATTCGATATTTTTTATTCCTTGAACGGTTCAGGGTCCTGGACTAATGTTTATTATAGGATAAGTTACCTATTGATATCTCACTAAGGTCCTGGAAGGAGACAACGTACGTGTAACAACACCGACTATATTTTTTTTAAGAGGAAATAAGCTTTCGGCTACTCTGATAGAAAGCGGTTACTGCCACCCGTAGATAAATGCGTATTATGTTCTCATTGATATTAAGCATAAATGTGCTCTTCAATGATTCAAGAGGTCCAAAATCATTTAACGTTAAATATGTAGACATTATATATATTTCTCACAACTGATTAATTCCAGACAATTGATCGGCCGCTGTCTCTACACATGTTCGCGATCGATGCTCAACAACAAGCTCCTATTGCTAATCATATTCTCCTCGACGTCGTTCTTGGTCTCCAATAGCCCAGAGGCCTAATCACGGATGATAGTACCGTACGTTGTGGGCTATCCATTAACTACAGATGCACACTAATTTGACGGAATGCTGTGTCCATTAGAGCCCCGTACATATCACTGTATGCGTTATTCAATGTATAAATTACGGATTTATTGCTGCTGGTATTGGCTTTTAGCTTTTTTTGTTTTGTAGTTACAAGGGTCATATCAATTGTCTTTAACTAGAGTACCTAGTAATAAGTGCTCTAGAGATCTAGGTAATTTTTTCTGCTTAACCTCGAGTAGCATGGCGCGTAAGTGTACGACAAACAATTTAAAAATCGTTTTTCTATTTCCAATCCAATCCAACGGTTCGTGCCCACGTGACCACAACGGTTACAATGAAATACAAGCGTTGAGGCGTGTTACAAAAAGAGCCATTTGATACAGTAATAACTGCAGATGCAAAAGGAACTTTGGGATCAGTAATTAAAATTTAAAAATAATTTAGTTCCGTTTCCACGCGCCGCGCCGCTTGATGCGCATCGCTTTATTATAGTAATTTAACGTGTCAAAAAGTCGACATCGATTCGACTATTCGTTAAATAAGTTATGGTTGGCACTATTTGGAAAATACTAAATTGCATCAAGCACTAAGAAGCAAATAAGTCCACATGACGCAAGAACCATCTGCAACTTAGCACTTAGGCAAATCTCGCACTAGAACAGTGCCACAGCTCCAGTTAGCTGCTTTTGGCTCTACCCAACCAACAAGGCATGTTTCCCTCTTTAGAGTTGTTTGTTGAAATCGACTAAAACGACTGCCAAAGCCGTTTCAACTCCATTCCTTATTTTATTCATAGACTTAAATTATATTCTGGATCTAAACAAGATAGAGTTTAAGTATCGGAGTCAAATCTATATTCACAGATATATTGTAATTGTAGCCGTTGTGGCCGAGTGGTTCGAGTAGTTGCTTGCGACACAAAGATCGCAAGTTCGAATCCCAACTGAACCAATTAGTTTTTCTGAACTTAAGTACAGTGATTAGTCACACCATGTGCTTTTCGGTGAAGGGAAACATCGAGAGGAAACCTGCATACGTCTGAGAAGCAATTCAAAGGCGTATGTATGTATAGTCGTGCTTGAGTAACGACGATGGACTCGCCATCTGTCACGATGGCGCCTACCTAAACACCTCTGCCTACCCCTTCGGGGACCTTTCTGGGACGGCGTGAGGATGTATATTGTATTTGTACCCGGAAACCAGTAAAGCGGTATCCCGTTTAAAAACACGTGATCTCTTTAGGAAGTAAAGTCTATATCTAGGTGCCTAAGCGAAATTCTACTGCAACACTCGCGTTGGTATTTTGCATTTATAAGTGACTAGACCACGCGATTTCATCCACGTTAAACTGGATTTGTAGATTGTTTTAGAAGATATATATACATATGTGCTTACGTTACTCCAGAATAATCTAATACACATGGCTTATAGATTATCCATAACAAATAATTTTTAAATAAAAAAAACAACTTAATTTATCCTTTTATTATTATATATTTAGTGCACATGCAAAGTAATTGTTGGCAAAAACGTTGGCACCTAATATACCTCTGGCGGAAAGTGGGTGTGTGGCTATTACCTTAACACCTCTGCCTACCCCTTCGGGGACCCTTGTGGGAAGGCGTGAGGATATATATGCAAAGTAATGCTGCTTATAGTTATTACATGGCCAATATAGAAGTCCCCTGAGATTACTATTTATTGGTGTACCTACTAATATTCTCAAAATGATCCCGGAGCAGCAGCGCGATTAATATATTAGGAAGTATGTTGTGCGCTTGTTTTTACGCTGTACTACTTAACTCGATAGCCACAAAAGAGATAAATGTCCGAAGTCATAATTAGGAAAGTAGGGAATGGTCGGATGGAGGTAAGAGCTCGTTTATCATTAGCTTAAGTATTGTTACCCAAACTTCTTCGGAGAATAAATAGCAATTAGGGTAGGCAGAGAGAGTAGAGCGCCAGCTCTCTCTAGACTTAGAGACTTCTTTCACCTTATCACAGTCATCATACATTTCATACATGCTCAGCGCTTTGGAGTACTTTTGACGTTCCCATCCTTGAGTGTCCGATCAATGTGATCTAGTGAAGTAGGTTTTGCTATAAATATAATGTTTAGTCAATCTTTCTTTAGGATTTCTTTATTTTTTTAATTTTGTTTTATTTTAATCCCAGATGGAAAACGTCTGTTAATGATATTGGCTCCTTCATGCATAGCGTCGAACCATATTTCACGATGCATCATTATATCCAACTAAGCTAAGTGATTTCTGATTATTTATATCTACTGCGAGCTTTTATGAGACTTTTGGCAATATCATTGTAAGTAGGAATCTCCTTTCCTATTTCATCTAAGTAAGTTGTGTTTTATATGTTTGTTGTTTTCTTCCGACTGTGTAAGGATCCGCTTTGTACGGAATTCTTAAAATTATGGAAACTGTTACAATATGTAAAGTCTAAACCTATTAAATCTAATTATTGCATATATGTACGTATTGATGTCAAGTTCTTCACGGGTCGGCAGAGCGCAAGAAGAGAGAAAGAGAGAAATAATGGACAATAAATTCATTATCATTACCCGGGTCATTATTTTTATCTGAATCCTGAATGGAATTGCGTTTGTTCGAACTCCTATTAAGGCATTCCTTTTGACCACAACTCCGGGTCGGGATTCATGTCACATAAGAGTAAAGAGTATTTAGCGTAATGATGCGAAGAAGAAGGGATAAAAAGATAAAAGTTCGAAATATAGCTTAACGTCCAAATCTAAGAAATAGTCTATTACGTTACCAGTAAGTCAACTCTCTCATAGTGCTTCGAGTGTTAGAAAAAGAAGAAAATTTTGGAATCGTTTGGAACGAGGATCGTTTTTCTTATACTTTTTAGGTATAGAAAGCGATGGAAGATATACTATTTAACTAACTAACCGTTCGGATCCCCAGAGGATTCCAACGGTTAGGTTTGTGCAGCTAGGTTTCACAAAACGATAACCAAATCAAATCAATCAAATCAAAATCATTTTATTTCACATAGGCCCAGGTGGGCACTTATAAAACGTCGAAAAAGAAGCACGGTTCGGGTTGGTCGTTTCCATGGAGAAGAACCGGCAAGAAACTCCATGGTTACTCTTTTCAGATCATTAGGCATATACAATTTTTTTTTTTTTTTTCGTTACAGCAATAGTACCCAAGTATGGGAGAACAACGTAGGACCGACAATAGGTCGTCGCTTACTATACAAAGCATACATAAAACAAGATAATTATAAAAATGTTAGCAAGATCTAAGAATCTACTAAGCCTACAATGTTCTCACATTCACAAATTAGACAAATTAAACAAGTGACACAAATATTGCCATCAGTACTGTAACTAATTCTGGTCAAGATATGGAATAAATTAAAATAATAAAAAAAAAGTAAAATTATTATTGTATAAAAATAAAAAACAACCCGAATTGAGAAAAGAAAAAGTTAGAGACATCCACAAATTTGTGCCGTTTATGAGCTACCAGGGAAGCCGCATGCGCAGAAGGAACTAGAGCCAAACTTCTTTATCTTCAACGTAGTCCTTGATTTTATAATATGCTTTTTTAATCAGAACACGTTTGATAATTTTTTTGAACTTTACATCGGTCAGTTCTATAACTGACTTTGGCAGCTTGTTGTAAAAGCGTATACTATTTATAATAAATGACTTGCTCGTTTTTGTTAATCTGTATTTCGGGATTACAATTTCATGTTTACTGCGGGTATTTTTATTATGGCAGTCGCTTTTAATTTTGTAAATCCCTCTATTTTTGCGGACATATAAAATACATTCAAAGATATAGAGTGAAGGCAAAGTTAGTATGTCGATCTCTTTGAATTTCTCCCTGAGAGACTCGCGAGGACCCATGTCATAGATCGCGCGGACCGCCCTCTTTTGAAGAATGAAAATTGAGTCAACGTCCGCCGCTGATCCCCACAGCAGAATGCCATAGGACATAATACTGTGGAAATAAGCATAGTATACTAGCCTAGCTGTGGCTACATCAGTTAAATGCTTTATTTTCCGTACTGCATATGCAGCTGAGCTTAACCGACCGGAAAGTGTTCTAATGTGCGGGCCCCATTGCAATTTTGAGTCGATGGTAATTCCTAGGAATACAGTTTCCGCTCTAGCATCAAGTTTGTTGCCGTCAAGATTTAAATTCAGATCCCGTTGTGTTACATTTGGTAAAGAGAACTTAAGACATTTCGTTTTGTTTGGATTCAGTAAAAGATTATTAGCTGCGAACCATTTCGAGAGAACAGTTAAACTTTCGTTTACATGCAAGACATTCGTATTTTTCCTATCTATTTTAAAAATTAGCGAGGTGTCATCAGCAAAGAGAATAATATCCGATAATTTGGCCATCATATAAGGGAGATCATTGATGTAAACAAGAAATAGAAAAGGACCAAGAATTGAACCTTGGGGTACGCCCATCTTGACTAAAGACCCGGAGGACGTCGCCCCATTTACATTAACTTTTTGCTGTCTGTTTGATAAATATGAAAGAACAAGATCAGCAGCGAGTCCACGAATTCCGTAGTGGTGTAATTTACAGATCAGTGTGTTATGGTCGACGCAGTCGAACGCTTTCGAGAGATCACAGAAAATGCCAATGGCATCCTGGGATTTCTCCCAGGATTCCAAAATGTGAGTGACGAGTTTTACTCCCGCATCCGTTGTCGACCTATGCTTCGTGAAACCAAACTGTTGACTATGCAGAATGCCGTTTGAGTTGAAATGATATAACATCTGGTCCAACATGATTTTTTCATAGATTTTACTCAATGCTGGGAGCACAGATATAGGTCTATAACTAGAGGGATCACTCTTACAACCCGATTTAAAAATTGGGACTACTTTACTATATTTCATTAGATCAGGAAACTCGCCACTGTCCAAGCATTGATTGAATATGTCTGCTAGGACAGGAGCGATTGAGTCAATAATATCTCCAAGAACCTTAACGGATATTCCCCATAAGTCTTCAGTATTTTTTATATTGAGACTTTTAAACGCGGATTTAATTGTACTTGTACTTATTGGATTAAATTTAAAGTCTTGTATGTCCTCAGTATAGTTTTCTTTTAAAAGAGCTTCAGCTAATGTTGAAGAAGAGGGGAGAGATTTTGTAACTTCCACTGGAATATTAGTGAAGTAATTTTCTAGTGTCTCCGCCACTTCTTGCTTATCAGAAATGGTCCGATTATCTATTTTCAACGACAATTCATTCTGATCTCGTTTTTGTGTCTTTCCAGTTTCTCTGTTAATAACCTGCCACACAGTTTTTATTTTATTATTAGAAATACCTATTTTATTAGTTATTAGTAGTGATTTTGCTTGAGCGCAGACACTTTTGAATATTTTTGAATAGTTTCTAACATAACCCGTTACAATGTAACAAGTAATAAGATCAAGAAGATTTTCCATAAGTTTTTAATGTTCCAGAATTCCTTTAAAAGTATCCTCTTAGTAGCTGGATAAGAGTCCTTTTCGTATTGGACAAATCATTATGTATATATATGTATTTTTTTATACTACAAGAGTGCCAAACAAGCATACGACCCACCTGATGGAAAACGGTTACCGTAGCCTATTTACGCTAACGATACCGAAGTATCACTTGCGCGCTGCCACTCTATGTTCGGGATTTATACTGTGTTGGAACTGTGTTGTTACTCGGAAAATAATTGAATTACCTTTTGTAGAATTTAAAGCTGTCATTAAAAGTAAATTAATTCAAAAGGCTTATTATAAAACATCACATTATTTTAATGATGGCCATGCATGGCAATGAATTTCTCCTCTTGTACAGAGTTCATATATGTAACTTTAATCTTTCCTACCCGTAAAAGGGAACAAATGTTAAAAAAGCAAACCGGGGAGTTTGTTTCGCCGTTTCTTCTCCTGGCAGGTATTTTCTCTTGGAAACGGTGGTAACTTTAGTTTATATTAAACGTGACGTTCAAGAAGTGTTCCCTGTGTCCCTTACGTTGAATAAAATATTTTGATTTTGATTGATTTTGATTTTTGTTGACAGCATCATAGGACTAATCCCTCTGCTGCCAACAGTCAATGTCAACAGTCAAAGCCAATCATCCCGCCTCCCCAAAGAGCTCATTACTGAAGACCTTATTATGTTAAATGAGTGCGATTATTATTTTACCTTCAAACGTCTTAAAGTGTTGAGTTAAATAGTTTGTCAGTTGCCGTGTTGCACCTTTTCAACTGTTGTTATGAAATAACTTGGCATAAAGTTAGGTAGAGCGCAGGAAACTTCGCGTCCTGTTTCTGTACAACTTTTACTGCATCTGCATTACAGAAACACCAAGTAAAAAGTATATTCTGCAAATGGCTTTATCTTAATTGATAAGTGAGCATTAGCCGTTACCATTGGAAACTTCACATCTTTTTTTGTTGGCCAACTGTGCTCATATTTTATACTAAGTAAGTTAATTTTAATTTTTTATCGTGTCTGTTCATGTTTTATTGTATATATAACAAAACTGTACGTACTTACACTACATAGCTCAAGGAGCTTTTATTTCTATCGATAGCTAGAAGCACATGTACATTATTTTTTGTATTGTCTCTCGTAGGGTGAGTTCCGGGAACCTTTGCTACTTAACCGGTCAATGGCGAGACCAAGGCCTCCAGCCAGGTGACCATGTACAAAGTTTGCACAAACGTTATGTATGGCCCAACTGCATCACTATCACTATGCTGCATTTTCATATTAATCTTAGCAGACAGTGAGTAGAGGCCTTGATGGATGAGTCACGATAGGTACTATTGTGTTGCTCCGCCCATCAGGGTATATTGTCAGTTTATAAAAATTGTAAGCTGTTGCAAAATATTAAATAAATATTAAATAAATAAATACTAAAGTTAAATACAAACTTCTAAGAATATGCATGTATATTTATGTTTAGTGTGATTTTTGTTGAGGATTAAATTTAATTTAACACAGTGAAAAATCAAATATACCATTTCAATTTAATTAAAATTTAAACGTTATATCGAACACACTCAGTCCCTTAACGGTTCGTTAGTGCTAATTCATTGAGGCATAAGTTATTGTACACAGTCGGGTGGCTCTGTAGCGAATGTTGCACTAATTGAAGTTATTGGAACCTCGTGGTTAAGTGTTATTCATTAGATGCGGTTGCCGTGACGCATATGTAAAGGGTCTTGTACTATAAAGCTATAAATAGTTCACAGGTGAGAAATAAGTAGTAATGGGTTTAAAAAGACATCCAAAACATTTGCGGCAAGTTTTTATGAATTTTACTCATCATTGTAATAAACGATGTTAAACGATATTAAACGATATTAAACGATATCAAACGATATCAAACGATTTGACGACCGTCTGGTCTAGTGGTTAGAGTTCCTGACTGCGAAACTTGAGGTCGCGGGTTCGAATCCCGCTGAGGGCAGATATTTGTGTGATGAACACGAATATTTGTACCTTAGTCTTGGATGTCCAATGTATTTAAGTATATATCTATCTATATAAGTACATATATCGTTGTCTAGTTACCATAACACACGCTTTGCTCAATTTGGGACTAGGTCAATTTGTGTGGAATTGTCCCAGGTATTTATTATTATTATAATTATAGTTATATGGTGTTTGAAATGTCAATGTCAGACAATAAGTTTTGACTTGGATACTAATCGACCACGGGACGTCAATAACATTTTAGCAGTCAATGATGGGCCAGTATAGCTGTTGTCATCAGATTTGACAGATGTCAAAATTAAAAAGAGTACAGACACACCAAATAAAGAGATTAGAAGGGTTTGGAATTGACGTTGTTGGTTGGTTAGTTGATTAACATAATTATGTACATCTGATATAAGAGCAGTTGCCTGCGACGCAAAGGTCGCAAGTTCGAATCCCAACTGTACCAATGAGTTTTTCTGAACTTAAGTACAGTGATTAGTCACACCACGAGCTTTACGGTGAAGGAAAACATCGAGAGGAAACCTGCATACGTCTGAGAAGAAATTCAAAGGCGTTTGTATAGTTGTGCTGGAGTAACGGCGATGGACTCGCCATCTGTCACGTTGGCACCTAATATACCTCTGGCGGAAAGTGGGTGTGTGGGTATTACCTATACACCTCTGCCTACCCCTTCGGGGACCCTTGCGGGAAGGCGTGAGGATATATTTATATTATTATTATGATATAAGAAAATAAGTTCTTTTATATCACTAAAGTAGCAGACAAACGATGCACCTGATGATAAGCGGTTACCGCCGAGAGCATCGCTCACCCATTGCGGACCATGTAATAATATTAAATTCTACGTTTGACTAAGGTATATGATATACATCTATGCTTATTTTTTTATATAAATAACCAAAGAGGAAACTAGTTTACCAATGAAAATAAAACATGATGCAGTGGATAAATAAATAATTGATTAACTAATTGCAATCCGAGCTCACCTGACTACTCGAGTCAGTAACGAGGTTATGCACGGCGAGCATAGCTGATTATTGTGTTATTTTCGCCAATTCACTTGCATTTAATAAAATTTTCGTTTCATCAGAGCTGAACATTTGTTTTTTGGAGCACATTATTGATTTTTTTTGATAGGAATGGGATATAACCGCCTAATATACATACGTGTAAGATATGTGTATTTTTATGTAAGGCTTATAGGCTATAAATTTAGACCTATGTTGGCACCTAGATACATTTTCGGGAGGTATCATCACACCATACGGGGAACACTGTGTGCACGGCATGTTCGTTAATATTTTATAAAGAAATGAATTTTATTATTATTTTGTAGGTACAGTGGTAGTGGAATTGAAAAAGTAGCATTTGGCTAATAATTCTTCGATATCTTTGATGTTTTAGAAAATCTTAATTCGTACAATGTTTCTAGGCCTTTTGACACAATATATGTTTTTAATTAGAAAGGTGTTGAAGTATCCGCTTGCGAAGTTAATTGCTACAGCTAACGAATCTTAAGAATAATACACATCTCAAACAGCAAAGCAGAGACTATTTTATTAACTACACCTGTGGCCACCCCGTAGCGTACCCTTGCAGGAAGGCGTGAAGTTTATTATAATATACTAATGTATAAGATAATCTAAAACAATCGCGACCTATAAATGAAATTACCTTCAGTTGACCAGGTATATATTTTTTTACAGAAACAATGGAAAAATACTGTAATTTCAATTAAAAATACTCTAAATTTGAATTAAATTGAAAACCTGATAGTATTTTACAGAGCTGTGCGTTCATATATTGAGTTCTTTCAATTATTATTTTACATACAGTAATAACTTCAACATAAAAACGGATGGGAATGATTTTCATATAGTATATAAATTCTTAGATATTCATTATGGTATTTAAGCGACAGGTAGAAATGTTATATGTATCGTATTCGTAGAATAGTATTTTAATACAAACAAATGTATCAAAGTGATTGAGTATGGAACTCTTTACACAAAATGGCAGTGTTAAAAATACATACAGCTCTTCATACAAATAAGAGCTGGGCTCTTCTCTTACTCTTCTCTCCTCCCTTCTACCTCTACTTCTAAGGGACACCAATATTACTGAAAAATAATTCAGTTTTGCCGTAATATAGCATGTCGGCCAGGTGGTCTAGTGGTTAGAGCTGCTGACAGCGAAACTTGAAGGTCGCGGGTTCGAATCCCGCTGAAGGCAGATATTTGTGTGATGAACACGAGCATTTGTACCTTAGTCTTGGATGTCCTATATATTTATATATATATCTATCTATATAAGTAAATATATCATTGTCTAGTTACCATAACACAAGCTTTGCTTAATTTGGGACTAGTTCAATTTGTGTGGAGTTGTCCCAGGTATTTATTTATATAAATAGTCACGTAGTAAGATCTGTGTTGGCTGTTCATATCCGGGGCAGGACTATTCCCGTCGGAAACTGGCACTCTGACAAGATTCAATACACATAATGTCCATATCCGGATCCTTTCGGCTGGCCGTTCAACAACTCTCCCCTTGAGTGCATGAAGGAAACTATAAATGTATATTACCTTGCGATAGAAAGCTTAGGTAAAATTGTGATATTTCTAGAATATAACAGGCGAAGGTTTCAAAGATCAGTAAATTTACATTTTGTACTGAATTTAGTTGACATTGAACGTATCAGAAATGGCGATTACTAAGGATATCAGCAACAACTACCCGAAATAAAAATAAAATGCATACATCATAATATCCTCACACCTCTTCACAAGGATCCTCGAAGGGGTAGCTAGAGGTGTTTAGTAGCCATTCAGCCACTTTTTTGCCTGAGATATATTATAGGTGCTAATACATACTCTAAACTCTCTGCCTACCCCGTTAGTGGCTCGGCGTGATGATATGATGATGATGAAATACCTATCATTACATATGCTTTTCATCACGCCGAATCTCTCTTCGCCGAGGCTCTTTCGCACTCTTGAATTATGATTGAAATATTGGGATATGTGTTCTATCGTATGTTCCAAGTAGCAGTTAAAAGCTTTTTTATTTTAGGACAAAGGACTTCAACAAAGGATACGGGAAAAGTACACAAACATAATCGATACAGTCTTAGCCAAGCGTGTCTCTTCAGTTACAGCAGACCACAACATGGATTGAGATAAAATCGCAACAGGAAAAGTTAAGCTATATAAAAATAAAAATTATTATAATCATAAAAAAGGTAATTATTACATTTAAGCATTTGAAATAGAACTGTATATATATATATATATATATATATATGTAATGAAATGACATTTCATTAAATTGAATTATATTTTTAGTTAGTGTATTAAGTTATCTGTGGAAGTGACGCGCATTTCAATGGCGTCTGATATTCAATTATTTTATTGTGAAAAAACTTGTAAATAGATAAATAGAAGAATATTATTGAGGATAGAATATTAGTGGACATTAAATGTCGTTTCTTTGTTTTCAGGTGAGATAAAAGTGTATTTCTCATAGTTTGTTATATTATTCTAATGTAAAAGTGTGTTAAATAAACCTTTGTTTTCAGAGAAACAATTTTGTGTTTATTAGCGAAAATCCTCAGAAATATATCTTATATATATATATATATAACTAAAAAACACAGACGTTATGAATTAAAAATTATAAAAGATCTATCAATGTTTTTTTATAATTGGGGAGTCGGGCACATAATTCAAGTTCGTGCAACTTGGACAGTTAATTGACTGCCCACATACCCTTGAAACAGGGGCGTTATGCCCGGGGTTAGAATTACAATATTTAACTTCAAAGAAGTTAAATATCTACTACCCGTTTACATGGGATTAGCGAGGGAGCATTTATTCGTAAGGCGTTTAAAAAGGGCCTACAGTCTATAGAACTGAAATAGCTCATGTAAGAAGCTTAGATCATTAATTTTCCTTCGTGAGGCCAGTTTTAATGTACGATAATGTGTAAGTCTGCTGGTATAACTAGCTAGATAATGCATTTGAAAGTTGGTCATTGTCATTATAGGAAAGATATATGTAACAGGAATCGTTATTATATGCCTTCTAAACGTTTGACATACACATCGTAATGGGGATTTCAGACTATGCTCCCATAAGTAAGAGAGGTAGGGCATAACGGGTTTCCCGTCCGAATTTGGAGCTGCCCGATTGGGGCAGGACCTCCTCCTCCTTATAGAAGTCCGTAGCCAAATAACACTATTTATTGTGTTGTGTTCCTACGCGGTGAATAAGGTTTCCAGTAATGAGCTCCTTGGGGAGGGGAAGGATTGTTATATTATGTTGGCAGCAGAGGCATTAGTCCCATTATGCTGCCAACACAGTACAACTGTCCAAACACAGTCGCAACGCGCAAGTGATACTTCGGTATTGTAAGCGTAAATAGGCTGCGATAACCGTTTTCAGTATCATCAGTATCTACGTTGAAAACATGTTGGTCATCTATATAATAGTGATTTAGTGTAGCGCTTATGTTAAGTTACATTTTTGTTGAAAGTATAATTTCGTCAACGGAATCATAACAGATATATTTTAATAACTGGTTTACAGGGAAGTCTATTCATTAGAGGAAGTTGCTTTCAACAAAATATGTATCTTAGTCTTACAACCAAGCTTAGCTTCGCACGAGTACACAATTATAAGTCAACCTTCACCCCTATTTCATCTTTTAGTACTGGCCTTATGTAGACTAGCTGGGCCCCGTGGCATCTCCCGTGAAAAATTGATTTCATTGTTATACTGTTTGTCAGGAAAAACACCTACAACTGAGACCTCCTGAATTTCATCCTGAGATTTCATGATAATGTGGTTTTTGATTTTAATATATTATTCTATCTTCACGTCATCCCAGATGGTTCCTCGAAGGGGCAGGCAGAGGTGTTTACATTATTTTCTTGCTTTGTCACGGATAGATGTAGATAGCAGGTTGATAGAAACTGAGTCTGAAGCTACATTTCAGATGGTATATACATGTGTACGTATTTTCGTTCAACACACTCTCTGAACTTTTCTTCAAAATCTTCAACTCTCCTGGTATTCGTATGATAAATCGCACTATTAAAAAAGAATGTAATTGCTATATAGTTTATCGACCATATGGGCTTGAATCTGGAGTATATACTTTTGCATGTGCTTCCTTAAATCGCCGCCAATACGGTGTCATAACTATATGACACCGCAAAGTATCCTAAACGTACATAATAAAGCTGACAAAGGTATTATGTATATACATATAAGGAGTTTCATAATCCGAGCGATATGGACTGATGTGCTCTTTTGTCATCTACTGAAATGTAACAATAAATAGTTTATCCTCACAAACTTGGCCATACAGCCATTTGAGTTTAATACAACAAAGCTTTTTCCTTTGTGTTCGAGTTGCTTAGGTACCCGTCGTCTTTACAGCGCGACGGTTGACTTCGATTGGATCTATTCTCTCTATATTGTAAATAAGGAAAACCCAATAAACGTACATCGACTCGTAGCCGTGGTGGCTGAGTGTTTCGAGTAGTCGTATTCAACACAAAGAATGCAAGTTTGAATCCCGACTGTGCCAAAGGCTATTTCTGAACTTAAATACAGTGATGATACACACCACGAGCTTAAGGCTAAGGCAAACATCGAGAGGAACTTGCGAACGTTTTAGAAGGAATTAAAATACTGTTTCAATATATACATACGTATAGTCGTGGTTTCGAAACAGCTATGAATTATCAAACTTCTAAAAATCGTAACTCATTGGCACTTAAAATATATCTCCAGCGATAAGTGAGTTTGTACTACATACTACACATCTCTACCTTCCTTCTATTTAAAATTGAAAATTATACTTAATTGTAAAGTTGCTATAGGGTACTTACGGGGTGGACACAGAGAACAGGGCCCTATTCGGACTCGCATACCTCTTTAGCTTCATCCATATTCTTCGATCCCTTCAAACATACTTGAAGGGTGCCAGTAGTCGTGACTTTCCCATCCTTGGGTGTTAGATCTATTTGATCTAGGTGGATGATCAGCTGGTTTTACAGAATCAATAAGACAACATTTTTTTCTGGTTCACACAAATTGACCTAGTCCCAAATTAAGCAAAGCTTGTGTTGTGGTAACTAGTCGACGATATATTTACGAATATAGATATATATTATATATACATACAAAAAAAAAATTGTAATTAATAAATTTTTGTTTGTTATGTATCACATAGACGCAATTTATACAAACAAAGTTCATTAATAATTAACAGGGAAATAAGAAATGTTTATAAAACATGATTTGATAGCCAACCATGCGTGAGTAGGGTTCAGTTCGAGGTAAAGCAAACATAATATGGAAACAAACATAAGAGTTGATTCAAAAGGAAACCTTCATGATATCCATATGGGAATACACACGTGGAGTATTGAAAAGTAATTACATTACTCTTTGCCCGCATTTTCAGTTTCAATTACACAGCAGGCCTGAAACAAACGTTGCCTACACATTTAATTTTCCACTTACCCCAAGGGATGGCACGTTATTGATATTATATTATTAACCATGCTTGTCTTTAATTTGTTTTTTCTTTTCCTATCTGCAACTTTTTTCGAGTTATTTTATTTATTTTAATTTATATCAACGAGGACCACACACTATTGCCTCACAAAATTGTAGCAATTGGTATATCTTTTTTAATATCTACGTTACCAATACATATAACTAAAATGAATATACATTTCAAAGCTAGGCTTTTGTCGGCGTCTCTGATGCAAATGGAAACAATACAATAACAGAAATAAAAGAGTTACTGGCTTCCATTGCGTTTGATTCACTTCTCACAGATTTCTTATGCTGCATAGCATAAGCATTTTGACTGAGACTGCAGGCAGCATTTTTGAACAACACATAATTTCCATTGTGTTTATAGCTCTGCAAAGATTAAGGCTAACTTATGTTGTACCGACGAATAAAATACTGCGAATACCGAATGCTAAATGAAAAAAAATGCTGTGTGGTGTCGGCTTAGAATAGCACCAACCCAACTCTTCCCGTGGGTGTCGTACGAGGCGACTAAGGGAAATACACCGGGAGGCGGGCAGCAGCGCCACCCGTAGAACAAATCTACAACCAAACTGCGATCCCCAACCCGCATGCCCAGCGTGGGGATTATGGGCATTACCCCCCAATGACAAAAGGAGAAAGGAAATGGCCCCTAGTTCCCGGCCGCCTCGCTATTCCTGGCCATGGTAGCGGCCACGGTAACGGCGGGGCAGGGGGTGCTAAGAATCACCGGGCTACCTCAGGCTACCACTCAAATCTGACCCTGGCAACGTTTAACGGACGTACTCTGAGGCTTGACCATCATCTAGCGCAGTTGGAAGTGGAGTTAGAGAACATTAAATGGCACATTCTGGGGTTGTGTGAAGTCCGTAGAGAGGGGGAGGACACCGTAACCCTAGACTCGGGCCATCTTCTCTACTTTCGTGAGGGTGATAAAACATCCCAGGGTGGCGTAGGTTTCCTCGTCAATAGGGCCCTCTCTAACAACGTCCAAGAAATCTCCAGTGTATCGACCAGGGTAGCGTACCTGATCCTTCGGCTATCCAAACGATATAGCATGAAGGTCATACAGGTTTACGCACCGACCTCGACACACTCGGATGATGAAGTGGAGGATATGTATGAAGACATATCCAAAGCCTTACACAACACCACTAAGGCTCACTTCAACGTTGTTATGGGGGACTTTAACGGCAAGGTGGGAACCCAGAGTGGCAACGAATCCCGAATAGGCCCGCATGGTTATGGAGTTAGGAATCACAGGGGGCAAATGCTTGTCAACTTTCTAGAGAAAGAGGGGCTGTTCTTAATGAATTCCTTCTTTAAGAAACAGCCTCAAAGGAAGTGGACATGGCAAAGCCCCGACACTGTGACAAAAAATGAGATCGACTTCATCATGACAGATAGCAAGCACATATTCAGAGATGTCTCAGTGATCAGCAGGTTCAACACCGGATCCGATCACCGACTTCTCCGAGGCTCTCTGAATATCAACTTGAAGCTTGAGAGAAGCCGTCTGATGAAGTCCACGCTCCGACCTAACCCAATCCAAGTCATGGCGGGCACCGAGAAATTTCAGCAGCTTCTCGGGGATAGATTTGTTGCCTTGGAACCCACTGATGACGTTGACGAGACCCTACACAATCTGGTCGAAACGTTGAGAGGCGAGGGCATCAAGTTTTGCCAACAGAGTCGTACGGGTAAGAAGTCCAAACTATCGGATGAGACTCTCGGGCTTATGACAAAAAGACGGGAAACCACCCAATCAACTTCGTCAGAGAGGTCAGACCTGAATAAGCAAATTGCGAAGATGATACGGCGTGACCTCCGGAGCTCCAACACTCGTCTCATTGAAGAGGCGATAGAGCGAAACCGAGGGTCCAAAGTATTCACTCAGCAGCTTGGCAGGAGCCACCTGACGAAGCTTAGAACGCACGACGAGAGGATCGTAGTGTCGAAGCCGGAGATCTCTGCGGAGATAGAGGATTTCTACAGCCGATTGTACGCTGCACATGCCCCTCATTCGCGACGAGACGACCATGATTCTAGAGCCACCCTGACACGCCACTATACCGACGAACTGCCGGACATCAGTCAAGACGAGATCGTGTTCGCTCTGAGGCAGCTTAAAAATGGAAAAGCCCCCGGTGAGGACGGAATTACTTCAGAGCTTCTGAAGGCAGGAGGAGCCCCTATTATACAGAAGCTTCAGAAGCTTTTCAATACCGTCCTTCACAGTGGGAGAACTCCAAGGGCGTGGAGCGAGAGTTTGGTTGTGCTCTTCTTTAAGAAGGGAGATAAAACCCTTCTTAAGAATTACAGACCCATCACACTCCTGAGCCACGTCTATAAGCTGTTCTCACGAGTGATCACGAATCGTCTCGCCAGGAGACTTGACGAGTTTCAGCCACCGGAACAGGCCGGGTTTCGCGGAGGATTTAGCACCATAGACCACATTCACACAGTGAGGCAGATTATACAGAAGTCCGAAGAGTATAATCTGCCCCTGTGTCTGGCCTTTGTGGACTATGAGAAGGCCTTTGACTCTGTCGAAACCTGGGCTGTTCTGGAATCCTTACAGCGGTGCCAAGTGGACTATCGTTATATCGAGGTGTTGAGATGCCTCTATGACGCCGCTACCATGAGTGTCCAAGTACAGGGCCAGCAGTCTAAACCCATCCAATTGCGCAAGGGAGTGAGACAGGGGGATGTGATATCCCCGAAACTGTTCACGAGCGCGTTGGAAGATGTTTTTAAGACGCTGGACTGGAAAGGTAAGGGCATCAACGTAAACGGCGATTACATCTCACACCTGCGATTCGCTGATGACATAGTCCTAATGGCGGAGTCACTGGAGGAGCTAAACCGGATGCTGGACGGCCTAGCTGCAGCCTCGCGACGCATCGGTCTCGGCATGAATTTGGATAAAACCAAAGTCATGATCAATGGCCACATTGATCCGGGACCGGTTGTCGTACATGGCCACCTTCTTGAAATTGTTTCCGAGTACACGTACCTTGGGCAGATTCTGCAGTTGGGTAAAAACAATTTTGAGAAGGAGGCGAAGAGGAGGATCCAGCTGGGCTGGGCAGCGTTTGGGAAACTACGTCGAGTCTTCTCGTCATCCATACCGCAATGCTTGAAAACTAAAGTTTTCAATCAGTGCGTCCTACCCGTCATGACCTACGGAGCTGAGACGTGGACACTAACGATAGGGCTGGTCCACCAGTTTAAGGTCGCTCAGCGAGCTATGGAGAGAGCTATGCTCGGAGTCTCTCTGAAGGATAAGATTCGCAACGAATACATCCGACAGAGAACCAAAGTTACCGACATAGCTCAAAGAATTAGCAAGCTGAAGTGGCAGTGGGCCGGCCATATCTCGCGAAGAACCGACAACCGCTGGGGTAAACGTGTTCTACAGTGGAGACCACGACTAGGCAAACGTAGTGTAGGACGCCCTCCGACCAGGTGGGATGACGATTTGCGAAGGACTGCTGGCAGATGTTGGATGCGGCAAGCTGAAGACAGGGCGCTATGGCGCTCATTAGGGGAGGCCTATGTCCAGCAGTGGACTAGAGTGGGCTGATGATGATGAAATGAAGAAAAACTGACAGGCAGTCTAAGTTGCATTTACGAATATGCTTGTAATAGATAAATGTATGTTCGAATTTTTAGTAACACTTTTCCTTTATAAGCGTACTATTCATTCAACAGAGTGAATATCACATCATAAAATACCAACGTAAGTATATCAGCTTGTGGTCCCTTTTGTGCGGTTTCTTATCGCTTGATTATTTTAACCCTCGCTCTTTCGTACGAACAAAAGACCCAGCTATCTTTACAGCCCAGTACTTACACCAGCTGGTTAGAATGGGATAGTTATAAATCTTTGGAATACAGTTTTCAATTAATAAAAATTCGAAAGGTATGCCAATCATTCGTGCTCCGGGAGAATACGCAATTATACAGTTGTACGTAGCAAGCTACGTCGTAGCTATTTAATTCTGGGAGTTGACTACGATAATATAATTATGCTACGAGAGTAGTTTCACACTGTATTCAGTCTCTACTTCAGTGTAACACCAAGTAGCCACGTCACTTAGAACGCAGAAAATGTAACTTAGGTATTATTTTGTCTTCACGCCTTCCACAAGAGTAGAATATAGGCGCGTAAACCCTCAGTTACATGCGTCCTTGAATAGATTTTTGATAAATATTGAACTTAAGTTCAGAGGAACTCAGTAGTACACATGGGTTTGCAATGCTGACATTGCGAGTAAAGTACTCGGTCACCACGACTCTAATTCACCAAAGCATCCATTCGATAGATATATGTAATATTTTCTCCTTCAACACAACAATCTGATGACATTCGACATCGAAAGGGAAGGAAATACAATTGTAAACGCTGAAAACCCACATTTCGTGAATACACAATTCATTTCTTTTTGTTTTTATTCCAATCATCCGTCGTAAAGGTTGCGGTAGGTTCTTATCATGGGATGTAATTGCAGTAAAAAGGCGGTAATTTTCCTGCTTTGGGGTTCTTATGAGCTTAATTTATTCTTCTATTGAAGGGCAAAGTGCGCCTAATCAGAATAAATTACCATGTATGAGCTGAATGCCAAAACAGTTTTAACAGACGGTGAAAACTGCATGCTGCATGCTGCGGGAGAGGTTTGGTTTTATGACCAAGTAGCGGTCCTTCCCGGCTCCGGCACGGGTGGACATTAGATTTTTTTATAAAAGAAAATATGGCCTATGTCACTCAAGGTGAATGTAGCTTTCTAATAGTGGAAGAATTTTTTAAATCGGTCCAGTAGTTTCAGAGCCTATTCAATACAAACATGCTTACATACAAATCTTTCCTCTTTATAATATTAGTAGGTATAGAAAAAAGCAACAAATACTAAGGAAGAATATATATTAATATATATAGGATGAAAAAACTTTTAATTTGGTATAAAATGTAGTAAAAAGCCGTGGTGGCCGAGTGGTTCGAGCAGTTGTCTGCGACACAAAGATCGCAAGTTCGAATCCCGACTGTACCATTGAGTTTTTCTGAACTTAAGTACAGTGATTAGTCACACCACGAGCTTTACGGTGAAGGAAAACATCGAGGGGAAACCTGCATACGTTTGAGAAGAAATTCAAAGGCGTATGTATAGTCGTGCTTGAGTAACGGCGACTGTCACGTTGGCACCAAATATACCTCTGGCGGAAAGTGGGTGTGTGGGTATTTATTACCTATACACCTCTGCCTACCCCTTCGGGGACCCTTGTGGGAAGGCGTGAGGATATATTATATTATATTATTATATAAAATGTAGTGATATATTCAAAGCTCAGGAAGCACTTAAAACATGACTTTTCCGGAAACCTGTAACTACATTACGACCTCTTTTCTAAACGTTCTCCCAAATTTCTAACTGTGGGCCACGTCGCATTTATTATGGAATGGAGTTCCATAAAAAGCGGCGGTCGTGGCATTTTGAGTTTGGATGTTGTACGTGCTTTCAGCGAGCTCAATGTTAATATTACACGCGTTCTGAATTACTGTCTCGGACGTGTAATAGAAATTTTGTAATTAAACAAAATGGTGAAGTTGGACCGTGAACGTACCCTCGTTTATACGAATATATGGAGCTGACGTCTTCCGGGACGAAGGTGAGTATGATTCCCGTGTTTATATCTCAAGTAACTTTGTTGACCCTCGTTCGTGTGGTTACGGAGTATATATACAGTTCAAATTTAGTTTTGCAACTTGAATGATGAACATAATGGCAGGTAGTCGTATAGAGAGAAACTAATAGTAAAATTTACTGAAACGTTACTAATATCTGGCATAGATCGAAGTTAGAGAATGAACGCATATATAATTTAAACAAACCTTAAAATACTGTTACAAAGTCGAATGACAATCATCACTATACAAATATTTGTGTGGTCAATCAATATTTTCGAGCATTAATTCAGATTTAGTATTCAATGTTCATGCAACATTAAAAATACTCATTTACCGTTTTAATTCTGCTGAGGTAATTTTCAATTGAGCACAAATTTGTTTAGGCAGACTGCGTACTGCTGATAAACGGGTAAGCTATTCGCACTCTCGTTCATTCTTTCATTCATTTTCGTTCATTTGAACATTTCTGGTTTCTTTATTCTTTATACAAACCACAGCCTGCTCTGATTTTCAGGGACTTGTAAATATAATTATATATTGTTGTTATAATAGTCTATCTTCACCCCTTCCCACAAAGGTCTTCAATGGTAATTTTGAAAGTGATCGCGGGAATTTTTTCCGTTTTTGTTCGGCGTTTGAAAGCTTTGCTATATTGCGAATACAACATTCGTATAAGCCAGTCTGTCTCAATGAACTGCTTCTATTACTCTTAAGTACGCAAAGTACGAGCTTGCGAGTTTGATTCTCAGATAGGTACTTGTGTTTTAATATTTTAATTACGACTGTTTAGTTAATGTTTAAAAAACTTTAATTAGTTCTTAAATTTTATTAGTCTATGCTGTCTACTGCTAGGCAAAGGTCACCCTCAATTTCGTCCACATACTTTATAATTATATAATAATTATGATTTTAAAATAATGAATAGTTATTTAATTTGACTCTTTTTAAGCCACAGGTTTAGGGTAAGTGAAGTATCTGTGGTTACACACTATTATATTCCACTTAGCGGAACAATTTCATTAGAGAATGTGTCCTCCATGCGGGGTAAATAGTTTTACCAGGTCAAGTTGAAGCCTTCCAGCAAAGTTTTGAAGCAAGTGGCAGTCGTGGTGGTTCGCTATGTTAATGAATTAGTCAACAAAGACATTGTCATTTCCTCAGCGCATTGCGGACGACTATGAATAAATATGATGCTTCATAATTTTTTTCCACAGAGGGTGAGGATAAGGCATTAACGATTGCCCACCGTAATACGCCCGCAGATTTATATTTATTCCTAGTAAAATCTCATCAGAAGGTTATTAAAATACATTATGTGAATTAAATTCAAAAGTCTGGAGAAAACTGGCGCTCTTTTCTAAAATGTTCCGTATGTTGTTTATATGGGCTTAAAGTAATTAATTTGATTCATCAACGGAGGCTTGGCAATGGAAACTTTAACATTACGGACTCTATAAAAGAACTCTCCAGTATTTCTTGAATTATTATGTACTCTCTCTTCAACGTAAAGAATAAGAAATAATGGACTTTCTTCGAGATAAAACAGTTTCTTTTTAGAAGTGGACCACTCCTAAATTGAAGCAGAAAGAACGCTATGGCAAAGAAAGCTATTACTGTGTACAAATAAAACAGTGTTCTTAAATCCCGCCGTTGGTTTGACATTTGGGTACCGCAAATTCTATTTCCTTGTAAAGAGAGAATCTCTGAGATTATCTGCGGGTGAGCTCGCAGTGTATTTGTCTTGTTACACAAACATTGCCCTAATTCGCGAACAACACTAGCGCTGATATATCAAAGGCAAAGCTGGTATAATCTGTCCTGACAAATTAGGCATTTCTTATACTTACGGTTACATGACGTAGCAACATTTTATCTAACGATAAAGGTATACAATTTGGGTAGATTATACCACATTCAGTGTAATTTTCGTGTTCGTAGATCATGTTACGGTCACCGGTTTCCTTCCCGAATTACCCCTAGTACCCCAGAGCCGTAGTATTATTAGATAGACATAGTATTTAGATACGATGACGATGTGCTCAGATTTCATTTATAGATTTGTTTTCTAGTTTAAAACATATCCAATCCAGCTAATAATCTTTATCTTTTATTTTTTACGTAAAGAGGTCCATAAATCTTACCCGTTTCCTTCTTTAACTGTAAAACTGGTGACGTAATTAATGTAAGTTGAGAAAACTCATTAGATCTCAGAATGGATGTATGATTTTGACCTTGCACCACAGCACTTGCACCAAGGATTAAAATAAGGAAAATATGCTTACACATTAATTGAGTACACAAAAATAGAAGTTTGTAATTGGCATTGTTGGTTCTCAGTTTCCACATTTTGCGACTTGACCCAAATAAACATGGCGGTCCAAAAATCGCGTCCGACATTACTTTGGAAATTGAATTCCGTACTCAGATTCTGTATCGTGGCTTCTGTTTATCGTTAAGGGTTGACCGCGGCCAGACGCCTGCCAAATTTCCTTGCCCTTGTTATTAGTTCTAACAGTACTGCTTCGCGAGGGCGTCTTTCTCTATCATCTACTTTTTATGGGTTACACAATGTAACCGTCAATGTGGTTCGTTATAACAATGTTTATGGCTGTAGTACAAACTAGTACATCTGGTGTACTTACAATCACATTCTTGGAAGTAGTTCATGTTTTATTACTTCTGCTTATTAAGTATAGGTATTTGTTGCATTTATTGGAGACAAGCGACAGCGATAACTTTATTAAATATAAAATACGGGTCATTGTAATTTTATGCAGTGGTGTTTTTTTTATCCCACATGGTTGCCTGATGGTAAGTAGCCACAGCCGCCTATGGATTTTTGCTTACAACACTCTCTTTTCACAACCTTCACCAAGACCAATAACTCCATGCTGTACCAGGCTGTACTTGTTCCAGGGAAAACCTTAACGGGGACCTTAATCCACAGCCTTGTGCGAGGAAGGAAACTCTTCTGGAACAGTGCATACGAGACCTTTGTGGTTCCAATCGATTTAATGTATACTGCTTTAATATATTCTAGATTCGTTAGCATAAAGGGAGAGTGCCTGCTAGATAGATATAAAAACGAGGAATTGAAAACATTAAAATATTTGTTTTTATAATAAGGTTGATCCCATTGTAATTGCCTTGTATCCATATACCCTATCCTGAGTTGTAGTTATCCGGATGATCTCTCTTCCTTGCGAAAGAAACTTTATGCAAACAGCCCTTTGCGAAGGGCGCTTCAGTTAAAAGACATTACGATCGCGGGCGGCCCTTATTGGATACCTGAAAGTTTGCATTGTCCTCAGTGTACATACTAGGATTCAATTTGAAGAGATTTGATTCCTACATGTACCTTTCTTTCAGTGGTGACCCACTAACCTAGTTTGCAAGCGAGCCCCAGATGAGGAACTAAGAACTCTTGTACAGCATATGTTATCACTCAAGTACCTACTATCCTACGAAGCATTCGTATATTACTTTTTAAGGCTACATGTATTCTGTAATTAGAAATATGGACAAGAAAGATAAAAACGTATAAATAATCATGGATGAGAATAGGCGATGGATTCGCCATTTTCTGCCATGGTTTAATTATCTATGAGACGAAACAGGGACAGGTGGAAAAAGAATTTGTGTACAGATTTTCCGCAGCGAAAAATATCGCGTACGTAATCGGAATTCCGTTTGAAACACCATCAGCCACGGGATGGTTTTGAAAAATTATGAGGGCCGAGGCCATTCCTCCTCTATTGGAAATGGGTCGCAGTTGTTATAGCCTGAACGCATTTTCCGATTGAAAAAACCTTTCCATATGTACATTTCCATTTACCTTTTTCCACTGTCATTTTCTAAATCACACATCAGTGGTCAGATTTAACTACAACATTCGAAATTCGGACATGTGTCAATTTTCTCTGATCCAATTTCCTGGAAATAACAACACTGGTATTATATTTGTTTCATAAACTAGAATATTAAGACTATCACATTGTTAATATAAATAATTTTGAGATCCTTGGCCTTTTGAGACAGATAAAGCAATAAAAAATAATTTTTTACACTTCTTATTTCTTTATGGCCACTCTTCTTATAGTGTCTAGATATGAAACAAAATAAATAATGTGAGTGTAAAAGCGGTATTCGAATAAAACTAGAAGCGCGACGCGTAGGTTAATCTCCGAAATAAAATAATTTTGAATATTTTTTTATTAGTCTTAAGGTAAAAGAAAATTTTTTTGCTTAACTTTACAAAGACTTTTTAGCACGTAAAGAGTAATTGAATTTCGTAGCAACTTAAAATAGCTTAGAATTTCGGTACAAAAATTTATGAAAGCTTTCAGATGCAGTGAAGCAGATTGGAGTGGGCTTATTTGTAATTCAGATGTGGCCATTGAGGCGCGCTTGTCGTTCGCTCGCTACCCGCTTTTAGGGCAATCTTCGCTGTTACGTAACGCAACTGACTTTATGACCTATTCCCCTTTTCAAATGAAGGGGTAACATCGAATCATTCGCTAGGTTGCTTTCAGGATTGCCATATGTAGTAAAATGCCTTTTGAAATCGGTGGATAAAGCTTTAAACATTACTCAATTTTTTTTTAAATTTATTAAAAAGATTAAAAATTCCAATCGGACTCCATACCTAAACGCAGGTTGCTCTTAAAGCTAGATATAAGCTTAGAATACCGAAAGTATTCGTGTATTATACTTGTGTATTTCGAAAGAAAGAAAGAAACAACTTTAATCATCACACGAGTGATAGACACTTAAATATTATATAACCTGCAAACCGAAGAAATTAAAACGAATGCCGTTAATAATTAAAACTACAAATTAAAACAAAAAGCTACTGCTAGTAGCACTGTACTGTTCGTGGATTCTTTAAGATATAAATACAGAACTAGAACATGAAAAGCTATATAATGTATGGCCTCATACATCACGCCGATGCTCACCTAATACACGGAGACAGAATGTTCTGATTCTATTCTATTTCTTATAAAAATATGCTACTTGTTACCAAAATTTTTGTTAGCTATTATGAAGGGTTCCCCTTCCCCCATCTTTTCCAAGTCATAAATACATAAAAAAACTCAGCGAGGCTTTGAGAATAACGCTGAATTATGTTTCATTCATAGAAATTGTAAAACAAAGTATTTCCATATTACACGATTTATTTGCAAAAACATCTTAACTCATTGTATTATTATTCTGTCTGGATGTAGCGGAGGTATTTTGAAGGCAATTTTATTTGAATTGAAAATAGCGTAGTAATTTCGTAACATTGAAAGATTTTCCTTTCTACAGCGATCATGTGATAATAAGACGAATAATAGGGCTTATTCTATTGGAAGGCGTAATAATTAAATTATATATATTTAAGCAAAATATATAAAAAAAGTATTGTTCTAAGCAAAATTCAAGCAACGTTGGGAACTAGTCAATGACAAACAAACATACTTAGATCGATACTAGCGACCTGCCCCTGCTTCGCTCGGGCACATACATTGTTTTGTTATATCTCAATTGGATTAAGGTAGCGTTTTCAACGAAAGTTTGCAACACAGCTTGTCTTATTCCAATGACTTGCACGATATTTCAACCAATTTACTCAATAAATTATATAAATTATTTATTTAAACGTTTGTCGTCAATTATTCTGTCTTTTGATGTGAACCGCATGCAAATCCAATCAGTAGTTTAGGACGTTATCACGAACAGACAGACAGACACGCCGGGAGACGTTGTTTTATGGTATGTTGTGATATACATAGGTACATTGAATATGCAAAACTAAATTACAAATACATACTCATGTTCATTATACAAATAACTGCTCTCAGCTAGGATCGAACACACGTCAGAGCTTCTCAGGTACGACTGACTTGATCACTCGGCTATCAAGACTTCATTCATATAAAATTGTGTCACACAGAAATGCGTAAGTGATAAGAGAACTGTAGTAATTCGTTAATCGATAGACATATTTACCATCACACCAAGTAATGTAATAAAGCCGGGAACTTGTTTTTGGAGAACATTATCTCTTGCGTCCAATCATCTCTTAATCCTCCTTTTAGAACAAATTGCTTTCTCTTCGTTACACTTACAGTTCAGTCTCTGCTAATGAAATCGTGCGACTAATTCCTTCAGTGTTGCTAGTTATCTTTGTTTTGATGTCACGTTTCTTTTTAATTAGCTACGAGGGACTTGGTCATAAAATATTCTACCTCTGTTGACAATAAATGCGTTTCGTAGCTAAACAAACCCGTCCCAGATATATCTGGACCCTACATTTTTGATGTTTGTAGATGTAAATGGTGCAACTGAAAAAAACAAGAATAATTTTCGCAAAGTATAAGACCTTTTTGAATGTCATTTTACTAAAAAAAATGGGCCATGGTATTTTCTGCGTTTAAATGGATTGTTACATCAAACCTCTTGATGGATTACACAAAAAGGTGGATTTTAAACGACCCGATATGCGATTATCTTGAAAACTGTGAAAAAGCGCCTGTTTTAAGCGGATTAAAATTAAAGAGTAAATAATTGATTCTTATGGTAATCCGCAGATGCTAATTTAGACAGTGTATTTTCTGGACTTTATGTAGGTTTTAGTTTAGTGACAACGGGAATAAGAATGGGAGAAGTAAAAAAAGTCTGTAAGATTAAAAAGTACTCCATGGAGGTAAAGGTATTAGAGCGACTCGGCGGAAAGGAACTCTATGTTTATGTTATAGGCGATTTGTGCAGTTTTCGTGATATAATTTGGTGTACAAATAGTTGTTGTTGTTAACTTGGTACATCCCACTGCTGGGTAAGGGCCTCCATACATCATTACAAAACAAATCCCTAAAAATAAATAATCGTAATTAGGGGAGAAAAATTTATACCTTTATCGTCATACTGTCTTTATCAGGCTTTACCCCAAGCATTTTTTTTAATTAGACCATCTGCTATAGAATAATAAACAAGGAGACCGACTACAATTTACCGTCTGCACATAGGTATCTGCGCATACTGCCATTTCGTCTAACATTACAGTGTATATTTAATTAAATCATACAGCTTTTGTGACACAACCCGTTTTTGCTCGAGAAAATTAAATTATAAACACACCAAATGGAAATGTGCGCAGCGTCGCTTGGTTTGGAAAGTCCGCAAATTTCAGAGCAAAAGTCGCCCGTAAGTTATTCTTGGTTTTATCACGTATTCAAATTGATATGCGAAAACAGGCATAAAAACAGGTAAGAGTAAAAACTCGCACAAAGTTTGCCGGTTCGTTAACTTTCATTTGTTCAAAATTACACGGCTGGATAAACTGGAGCCAAGTTTATGCATTTGCCATTAATAAATTGATGAAATGTGAAAAAGGAACCTTTATTTACTTTCAATTTGTGTGTTAATGAGAATGTGTTTTGTTTAAATAAAACGTTTGCGTATGTTTCCGGTGATTCTCACGATAATGATGAGTTTTTAATTGTTGGATTATGTGAACCGATAACGATTACATTTGCGGCTTAGTCCAATTTAAATAGTAAAATAATTTTTCAACTAAATGTCTGTTCAGGGGTTAATAGTAATACTAGCAAGAGTTAAAAAAACAGAACATACGAAAGAGTTCATCTTCTTGGATAGGTACGCTGAAAATTACCTTTCAATAGTCAATTTTATTTTCCAATTTATATCCATCATTATATGTAGCCGCTTATCATTATTTGCTTATTTCTGGTTACAATTAATTTATCTCTGGCGGAAAGTGGGTGTGTGGGTACTACCTAAATAGCTCTGCCTAGCCCTTCAGGGTCCCTTGTGGGAAGGCGTGAGGATATATTATTATTTAATAAATTAGGAATAATATAAAAGTATACTACTTAAACTCTAATGTTACTCACGCCTTGAGAAGCCTCGGTAACCCCGTGATTATCACCCTTGTAATACTTCTCACCTTTGTAGCAGAAGAAAGTGGGTGTATGGATATTACACGCCTCTCCATACCACTTCGGGAACTCTTGTGGGAAGGCATGAAGATAATACTCTCATGAACATTCGCTGAACATATTTAGGGGCCAAAGAGACAGATGGCGAGCCCTCCGCTGGAATTCGAACTAGTCTTTGTGTTTTAGGCGACTACTTGAACCAATGGGCACCACGGCACTTTATCTGCTTGATTGTTTTAATATTATGTAACAAATTGTGTTATGAAATTAGAAAACTTGCAACAAATCACCCTATTCTAACGGAGTGACAGGTCTAAGCCCCTTGTGATTGGCGTTTCTCCTTGCCATAATGTATTCAGATTGTCTACCTACAAAGTTGGCAGCATACAAAATATGAAAATATAAATCCTCTACAATGTCGTAAGGAACGTTCACTCAACGCTTGCTGTATGTATCCTCTGATCGTACATCTGTGAACATACATCATATATAGAGAAAAATGTTATTTATTATTTTTCGTTTGTAAAGTAGTTTCTGATTTTATCCATAACAAACAATTGTTATGGATAAAATCAGAAACTACTTTACCAATTTTAAGCATTCCTTCACCTGTAGATTTTCCATATTATATATAAATTTAATAAAAACGAATGCTCCAACAATTTATTACATTATACTTAATATACCTTTAATTCTAGTGAGAACTGGCGTTCTACTCTCTCCGTCAACCCAGTTAATGTACAGTACTCCAATCATCCCTATAACAACATCTTGCAAATCTAATCTAATATAAACGTGTGTCAAGGCTCATCTAGAAAAAACAATACTGTACGCTTATAGTTAAAATGAGACTATAGCACGTGTTCAGGTTTATATCACACATAGGTAGTGCTGTTGTGTCTTCGCCATCGTAATACAAAGGGTAGGCAGAAATAAAAGAAAGAAGCAGGTGTGTAGAAATCCACACACCTACTTTTCACCGGAGAATTATGTTAGGTGACAGATGGCGAGTACATCGTTGTTTCTGAAGAACCAATACGTGTTGTGTTGCAGGCGACTACTCGGACCACTAAGCCACAATGGCTTTAATTAGCTAAAAAACTATAATTAAAATTACAATAGCTAGACAATAGGGTATCCCCATTGTTTTAAATACGATCGATGACTATTTAAGACCTAAGTGAAATGTTTTGCCTGTGGCACGTCCAGTAATGTGCTTTGAGCCAGTGGACAAAGGGTGTCTAGAGGCCGAGATCCTTTTGTGGGCTAGACGATCTGGTATCGACACGTGTATTTGTAAAATCATGATTTATGTTGCCTATTATTATTATATATAAAGTAACAGTGCCCCCTATTAAATTTGATTTCATTGGTATTTTCATAAAACATGTCATGTGTTAATCCACTAATTCTGTTCAGCCGTTTTGGAGTGATGGAGATCTTATAGATGCCAGCGTTTGTGAGGATATCCGTTTATATATACAGACTTACGTAATTAGTAGGTCTCTGTAAGACAAAAGCATAGCATGCAATGGGGCTGCGGAAATAAAACAATGCCTTACATTCAGATCATTCGATGACTTTTTATTTACATGGTGATGAGTAGGGTGAGACGTTACAACCAACCGTATAGATCACAGGAAAGTAAAACTCTAATTACGAAGCCTATAATAAAACTGACATTTGTTCTAGAGTAAGTACTAGCTTACGAGTCCCGTCAGTGTAGACGCCGCCGGGTCGGGTGTCTACATTGATAGAATCACAAAATCATTTCGTAATAACATCGAAATGTAATAAAATTTTGAATGTCAACGATTCCCTAAATGTTTTAAACTTTAAGAAACAATATATACAACAATAAACAACAATTAAATTTATTTTAAATTAATAATTTTTATTCTATGCAGTCAAATCTTACACTCGAGGCCTAAATGCCTAATGTGGTATAAAACATGTGTTGTCTAAATGGAATCCAATTCTTTGGGGAAAACTGACATATTTCTGGACGAATTATCTGACAAATTCGATGCTAGTAGCTATTCTTATTTAACTGGTTTAGTTATGACAACAATCGACGCCAATAAGGACACATAAAATTGCAATACTGCACCCAATTGCATTTAATGCGAAGCCTGAAATAAAGCTATGGAATTATTAAGGATAGTTTCGTTAAGTTGGCTAAAACATAACCGGGACACTATTTGAACGGAAGCCAAGAGTGCAACCAATTGCCAGTGGATAGAACTCCATGATACGTATAACACAACCTTTATAAAAAAGAATAAGTTATTTTGTCAATTCAGCGATGTAAATGCGAATGAATAGAGGCATTGCTCTGATGATGTTTTGTTTTATATTTCACTGATTGCAAATATTATTAATATTAAGAAAATTTTATATGTGCGTTTAAATAAAAATAATGTATTAATTTGAATTTGAACTATTTTGTGTATGCTGACACCACTGCTGAACACGGCCTAAACAACATTTTTATAAGTAAATCTAAAATAAACAAACATAAATTCTATGCTGTTTTACTTCATGGGCATAATCCAAACGCCAAGGTTGGGTTATTTTGGTATGTAGGTATTCCACGATGACGTCATCTAAACAACAGGAGCAAGTGTGTAACTGTAATCCATTAACTACATATTATATGTATATCTAAAACGACTATCTATTTTTGTCACTTAGCTCGAACAATATTTCGTCTACTTACATATATTAATTTGGCAGTGCTGTAACATCTGTAGGTAGTATAATCTTATTATCTCATGAATAACTGATGACGGATTTTAAACTTTATTGTTAAGAAACAATGATTAAGGAAATACCTACTTAAAGCTAGGGCTTACCATGTCCTCTACGCAGTTTTAAATGAAATGTCCGAACACAAATGAACGTTAGGAATGATTGTAGTATTAATTCATAATTACTTCAATAGATTATGACTTTGGCATATTGTCTTGAGCCAAATTTTTGTTTATTTATATAAATTTTAGTATCATTTTTTTAACTTCCATAATTTGTAACGCCAGATTTCAAAACAGATCTGTGATATGTCAAATATACACTACTTATATTGGATTTGTTAATAAATGTAGTATTAAATCTCTACGATGTAAAATTTACAAGAACTTTCGAATAGATACCACTGAGAACGTTTTAAATGTATTTTTATGAAGAAATAACATCAATTAATGTATAACATAGATTTGCTAAAGTATGTAAAATTCGTTATAACATTTAAACTTCGATACACATTAATGATTAGTTTGATAAACTATAGTAAAACATAATATTAGAGTGCTTTTCACGTTAATGGGAAATAGAATAGTCCTGAGTCTACTGAGCAAGGATCAAGTACAATCACCATTAAGAACTTGATGGAACTAACTCCTATCTATAAACTGCGCATTAAAAGGTAGCCTATCAATCGAGATGTATAACTATTTGTTCGTTCATTAAGGTTTTAAACGCCTTCCAAAATAGCCTCCAAGAAGGGTCCATGAAGAGGCGTCATGACGTATCATCACTTAACATTCAATTGTTACTGAAGTAATCTTTAAGGACCAACCGATACAGGCAATAAATTCATGGCCATGATTTGGGAAAATTTTAGAATCCCTTAATAAGAAATAGATGGAAAGGTCTCAACACAGCTATGTCACATTTTTCCTCCTCCAGAATCAAACTAAGGTCCTCACGTCTCAGATAAGCGCTTATTAGCCTCAGCCACTTCGGAGGCAAATCGTTAATTTATATGTAAACTAATCATTTCGAAATAATACTTATAGTCCATCTAACCGTATAAGAACACTTTATCTCTTACATTTAAATAGAGCAAATAATGCGGGCTCGAATGTTCTAGTCAACGTGTGAACTAATGTCGTGAAACTTGAACTATCGAAGCTTGTTATGCAGCCAATCAGATGTGTTGATCCTGTACATCTGCCAAGAGAGAAAAAGTACACTTAATTATATCCACCATCCAATACTACAGTGGTCATAACATGACCTGGGGCCATACCGTGACGTGATATTGCAATCATAATTCAATAAAGGAGCGGATATAAATGATGTCTATAAATCCGTTCCTTACGCACTTTTGAATAATGATAACAAGAGCAATAGTATGGGCCCATTATTTCAGCGACCAAAATGGCCTTACATGGTCCTAAACAGCTACGACTTCTCACTCTTCTGCTGTTTCACAATCTACTGAAAATGAAAGCATTATGAAGCACAGACCAACATCAAAGCCATGGAGATATAAATACACTAGACATTAATATTCCCTCGGAGTTTGACATAAGGTTAATAACCTTTCGTCAAAGTTGATAAGATTATGAAAATTGAGTCGTTATCACAGCAAAGAACATTAACATGTTAATGTCTCATTAACGTATTAATATTGATATCAAGTTCCCGTGTATTTTCAACGCCACGTGACAACAGAAACAGCAAAATAAGGAAACTTTACAAAACATAATTATAGCAAACATTCATGCAAGGAAATCTCGTTACTCTGCATTTTGTCGGATTATACCAAATACCAAATATTACTTTATCGACTATCATATATACAGTGCTGTTAATGCTTTTTCATTAGTATAATGGGTGGTTGTGCCGAAACAGAAAATATACCGTGGAGTTCTGCCAGCGTGCTTTCAATATTTGGGTTACAAATCGATTGCCACAAATGCTAAGCTATGTAAAGGGGCATTCAGCAACAGATGCTGCTAACACGTTAGTTTGATGTATGAATCCGAAACGGAATTTTAAGCTTGAGGCTTTTAATATTTTCTGTATCAAAAAGCAGAAAATTACGTTATAATGACATTGTACAAAATAAAACTAGTTGTGCTGTGTGTTGAAGCCACTGGTACAACTGCAACTGTAGGACATAGTGCTATAGAGGGGACATGGTATTGACGATAGTGCTGCGAGGGGAGCATGCTGGGCAACTATGGGGTCACAAAATCTACTAGGGTCGGGACCACATATTCAAGCTACTGACAAACACTACAAGGGAATAGGGATTCACACATACCTATGCCCATAATTTCAAATATCGAGCGTTGCACTCATTCTGCCGAATTGACCGTTTTCTCCCCATGGATTACAGAAAGAAACGTTAGTTTTTTATAATATTCGTATACCAATTCCGAAACTTATGAATAATTAAATAAATATAAGAGTTACAATTTCTGGTGCGTTATAACGAGATTTGACTGCATGAATTCTACGCTTCTAAAAACAGAATAGAATTAGATATATTATAAACTAAAATCAAGCCCACTTACTTATAACCCATATATACGTTCTGAATTGCTTAAATTTATTTCGGTTAGCTCGAGCTTATCGCACTCATTGTAAGTATTGCGAGAGCGACACAAAAACATTAAAGCTTATGAAGCATTTTAATATTTATAAGTAAGGGGATTCATTATTTTCTATATTAAATCAATCGTATATTAAAAACATCTCACATTGCAACTTCAACTTGATCTTAAATCTATCTAAATTTTAGATAACTTGTGCCAATAAAATATAAACGTGTTGATTTGAAGACAGTGTTTTGTTTATAATTTATTATTATCTAATATGTATATTTTAAAAATGCATTAAAGATCGTTGCAGCGAGACTTAATGCTAAATGCACTTGTCTGCCTGTAGAGACAAGAAGTAACACTAGAATTATAACTAACGAGTGTCGAAGATACATCTACAAGTAATGTAGTTTACAATATAATATTTAGGAATAATTTTGAGTAGATCCCATAATGCTACAAGTACCACTAAATCAGTCTAGTAGGAGTTTTAGGTATAGGTATTAGATTTAAAGACACGTGCATTCGTTACAATACGTGTGAGGTAGAGACGAAACAAAGCCGCGATCTTTATGGACGTAAAGAAGCCGTGTATGCGAACAGCGGACTTCAGAACGCTACAAGTATCCAATCTTTATCAGAGATTTGTACTGAATAGATGTAATTATGTGGAGTTAAGAGAGCAACGAATTCGGATAAATATAATGCAATTTAAAGTTTTTCCTTTCCGTATACATATATTTTTTATTAATAGTTCAACTTGAAATTACATTCTGTTTCCTCTGAACTGTATTATGCTACCTCTTTGGTCATTCTCTCTACGAGCCATATATAGAGGAATTTTGCTGGTACTTAGTATTTTGGGAACCATTATCCGATGACACCGATAGTCATATTATACTCGACGGACCTGTCACGTCTTCCTAACTAGGTAAGAACTGAAGATAGATCAGTTGGAATTTCGTAAAGCTTCGGCCTTACATTAAAAGGAGGAGGAGCATATATTGATTAGACACTGCAAAGAGTATTGAAATGTTTTGGATTTTGGATATATGAAAAGGTATGATATCAATGTATCATTAGATTTGCTTTCATTACCATGCTTGGCTTTTGTGTATTACCATTTGCTTTACTCATGACAGATCACATATATTAGAATTAAGGATCTGGTTTTGATCACGTACGAATAATTCGTCTTTGATATTAAACCAAAAGTAGGCATTAAACAAAGATATATTTCAGACAGTGTAAAATTAAACTGCAACCGAATTGACTGGAGTTTCGTGTAGCCGTTCAATTTTAGAACTTCAAACTAATAATAGTTTTCTGCGCTACTTGCATTAGCTTCCCATATTGATCGCGACTTTAAATAACCAATCTCAAATATCTCATGCCCAGGGGTGTTTGTTATGTTAGTATGGTTTCGTATATATCTATTCTCTATATAATCTCAATATAATAATGTTTTGTAAGTTTTGATAGAATATCCTCCAACAAACAATATTTGAGGTTGATTAAACATTTACATATTGCTTAGACTGGCTGGTTTGCTTTTCTTCCGATTTAATTATCGAGCAGGTAAATTAAGTAGGTATTATTTACTAGGTCCAGGTTTCATATGTCATACCACAGTACAACGTTGGACATGACAAAACATTGATAAATGTTACCGTGATAACAAAATCGTTATCAACAAAAAGTTTCATTAAAACAATTTATGAAACAGATTCAATAAGGACAACAAGGAATTTAAATAAACAACTAAGTGTCCCTGAGATTATGAAAATAAGTAACTGGCACGTTTCTCAAATTTTTAGGAAAGGATTAACGAGAAACAGTTAAGAAATATAAACAAGAAATAACAAACAAGAAAGAAAAGGCAAAGATTCAAGTTATAAGAATAACAAAGGGGTTAGGTGAAGGAATTGTTGCCGGACCGCAAAAGGTCTTTATGCCACAAGAATATTAATTGGACATAACGATCAATAAAGCGAGATTCATTAGGACTGGTTAGTTGGTCTGCCGGGCTGCCGAGAATAACGACGGGCGAACAAATGAACGTTGCTTCGGAAAATATTTCAGTTTTTGCCGATACGAAATAAAGATGCCAACAGAATTGAACGTTTAGTAGTAGAAATATTTATTAAGCAATCCTCGTTTAAGGATGATATTTTACTTATCAACCATTTAATCTTTTATATAGTACTACAAAGGTTGACAATGCAACATATGTATGAATCCTTACGAATAAGCGAAGTGTTTAGCGCTCGTAAAGAAAAGACGGCTTTATTTTGTAAAGTACATAAATATATATACTCGCAAAGGGTATATGCAGCTTTATTATAATTGGAATCTGAAAATAGAATAAAAATAAAAAATAATTAAAATATAAAATAATTAAAATAGAAGTCAGTCGGGATTAAAACTGAAAATAGCTGTTAGTACGGTTTTATGGATAGCATCCAATTGTGGTTTATAGGTAACTCTCCGAGAAGTCCAGGTCGGACACGGATGCTCTCGAGGAGCGTGTGTAGTTAGTGGATGTGCCGTAATCAGAGGTGGCTGTGGCAAGATCCGCCAGCACTCCGCCCGTACCTTGCGTCACGCCACCGTCTGTCGCTGCTGTTTCACGCTCCACTAACTTCTGTTTTAGCACCCGGATTCGCTCCTCTTTCTGTAAAGAAGCTCTACTTGAACAGGGGAAGCAGAAGCAATTATGCAAAAGACACAATTTTATCCGCAAGCCGCACAGTGCGTTAGTGCTCAACTTCATATATGAAGATGAAGAGCTTTGTTAGTTTTTCAACCATACGCTTATGAATTTACGCGATTTAGATGAAACATAAACAATAAAATACACTGTTCACGAAGACATTATCACTACGAATCCCTAACTGGGCAGGCGTGTACCAAAAAAAATTTTTGCTCGTAAAAATCAAAGAAAGTTGTAAATTAACATGTTAAATAAATTGAGATTGCTTTTAAATATACGGACGTACTTACAAGAACCGTAGCTCGGCTAATGTTGGCATTAATTAATTCCTGCTAAAGAATTGCAAATGACACTAATAGAGAGCGCGGTGTACTGTTCTCCCAAGTGCCCTTAGTAACAGAGATTGCTTAATTTCTTGAAAAGTAATGCTATATAACTATAAAATAATGTAAGCACTTTACAGCCTTCATTAATTTAAAAGCTGTTTTAATGTCATAAATACTTTTTGGATGGATTCTGAAAAAGTGAAACAACACTTTCCTACGCGCCATTTCTGTAAATTTGTGAGTCGACGTAATCACTCGGGGCTCTACTTATAAACGTTGTTTGAAGTTAAGATAGGGACATTTTAAATTAATGGTGTTTTTCCAACTTTGTGCATTCACAAATTCACCAAAGAGATTTTAAATTCGGATTGTTAAGTGAATTAATTTTACATTGTAGTTGCTTTGGGAGACTTGAATTCTGGTTTAGTGGAAATGTCTATTAAGGACAGTTGTTTTATTCTTCACGCACTAGAGCCTCTGAAGGATTCCTTGTACGGTGTATTAACACCATAAACTATTTTTTTTTGTATTGTCTCTCGTAGGGTGAGTTCCGGGAACTTTTGCTACTTAACCGGTCAATGGCGAGACCTAGGCCTCCAGCCAGGCACTTTAGTATTAAGCAAAACAGCTAAGGGCACCCCCTGTGGGGTACGAACCTTGGCTTAGGGCGATGCTGGATCGCGAGCAAGGGAGCTGGGCTGAACTGTTAATTTTATTTATATATTATTTGGGGGCGGGATTTGCGCGTCTGGCTCGGCGCGGGCCGGTGTTTGCGGTGGGGGTCGGGGGGAACATTACGGCTTATTCGCGTCAAGCCTCGCCGGCGAGGACGGAACAGTGGTCGGTTGTGTGTAGTGTTGGTATGTTTAGCAACCTAAACTACTCTTGGAAAAACATTATATACTTAATGTAGTATGGACAGGATACACCTGAATCATGCCAACTATCTAGTTTAAAACAATATTACAAAATTGGCGGAAAAGTAAATATTCCTTTTAGGAAGTCAGCTTATGAAAGATTACCTACTTTTAGGGCTTAAAATTTCATTACACTTATTTATGTTTTGACCTTCAGCTTAGCACAATAAGTATAGCAACGAAGAAGAGCAACAATAAACTAGAAAATACCTTTTGAACGAATCAAGCTGCAGTTGAATGACGCAAGGAAGTAAATTAAAATATGAGTATGGCGATGCTAAGTCTCACACGTCTTACAATATCCTTCATAGTTATCATCTATCTATCTTTTATTCATCAAACTGAAGCCCTAATAATGTAGGCTGCAAAGCCTAACACTGAATTGGAAAATATATTGCGAAGTAGAACCGACACGGAACTGTGAAACAATGAAAAAGAACATCCATATTTCACAAAATATATTAAGGCACCGACGCAGTAGGAAATGTGCCTGGCGCCGTCTCTCAGACATATTTTTAGTTCAATTTTTTTTGCTCTGAGAGCCATAGACTAACTAGAGCTGGGCATTCAATTTAGATATTTCTTCATCTATACTTGTATGATAAAGCTGAAGAGTTTATTCGTTTGGTTGAGCGCGCTAATAGCTCAGGAGCAATGTATGCGATTTGAAAAAATATTTTTGCTTTGGATAGCTCGCTTATCAAGGGAGGCTCTAGATTATATAACCTCACGTTACGACCAACGATAGCGGAGCATCAATGAGAACTGTTGCTAATAAAGTATAACGTTTATATTTTACTACCGAAAAATCTGATTTTACGTAGGTGAAACTTCAGCTAGTGTGTTACGAAAGTATAGTCGAAGTAGCAACTCTATTAACTGATTAAATGCTCATACCTGTGCAATAAGTTTCTGCAGCTCCTCGTTTTCTTTCACGAGCTCCCTGTAGCGCTCCTCGTCGGCGGGGGCTGAGCCCGACCCGGAGCCCCGGCTGCTCTCGGCTCGCTCCGTCGGGTGTCGGATCACCTCTATAACCTAATAAATAGACAACTTAAATGCTGAAAATCGCATGTGAGAAGACATGGTCAAATCAATCATCGAAGGTTGTCGAAAATAGAACAGTTGACTTCTAGATGTAGTAGGGTGCTGTGAATATATCCTCATGACGATGCAATAAAACAAATATGACAACAATTTTCAAGCGAATAATATTTACTCTTAAAATATGGTTACATGGTTCTCTTAATTACATTTTACATGTTAGTATAACTTTATCGTTACAGCAGATTTGTATGCAAAATAAGGTAGGTAATCAAATTCGCAACTTAGGATGTATTTTATTTAAAGCCACCTGTATACAATACTATCTAATTGAAGACGCAGTACCTAAGAGTTTTTCCGTTCGGTATTGAAGTAATGGGTAGGTTTGTTCCGATAGAGAGAAAGGTTCGCAGAACTTCATAAAAAGTGGTTGTGCAGAAATGAGAATTGTTACTCTCTTATGCTGCTAGTTCACCTAAGATAACCACAACAAGTAGTAACTGTGTTAATACTCGTTGCATTGTTGCAAGCGTACACAGGCTACAGTTACCGCGTGCTGTCAGGCGGGCCGGTATACAATACTTGTGTACATTATAAAAGCCCAAAAACACAGATATTTTGATTTTAATTTACATTTAAAGTAACACAATACACAGTACAAAATACAAATAGGTCGTAGAAGTCGGAAGTAGCGCTCGACTGCGAGCGGTAGAAAGAGAGTAGGCAGGCCTTTATCCAGCAGTGGAGACATCGAGGGCTACATAAAAAAACAAAGTCGTCTATGTACCGAAGCTTTGATGTTATTTAGGTGTATCCTAAACAAATAACTCACCATAGGCTAAAAAAAATATTGGTAATATTTTTGTGAATATAAGAAATATTTTATTAATCTTATCTCTCTGAACCAGTGGTTTATAAAACCGATAATTGTGTGAAATGGTGTGGAAATGTCTTGTAACGTTAGAACATTAATATTGAGGGCTGCAAACTTTGGCGATGAATCACTTTTTATTCCCTTCGAGTAAACGGCATTTCTTAAATATGAATTATTAACTGACTTCAGAGAATTCGCAATCCACGCGAAATCTAAAAGACGATACATATTTGTTAAAGAATCTCTTTTGAACTGAATAAATAACTCAATGATAAATTGAGGAGTGATATATGCCTGCTCCTTTTATAAATTATACCAGTACGTCAAATATAATGTTTGAGTAAGCATTTATAATACTTACTATTATAAAGTTACATTATATACCAAATGATTAAAATAATTACATAAAATATAAGAAATATAGCATATTATAAGATATATAGGATTATATAAGTCGCGAGCAGGATAAACATAAGTTTATATAGCAATAGTAGATATAAGTGAGTAATATAAGTTATCACAATCTTAAATGTAAAGGTACCTTTTGGATATTGCACACAATATAATTGTACTAAAGTTAAACGTAGGACACCATGCCATGTAGACGCTATCATATTGCTGTGCCGTCAACCAGGGTGTAGGTAATATTATCATTAAGTATTGTTGTATCAGATTCGATATACTCTTGCTTGTGAATTTATTATATTTTATTATATTATTTATAACTGGGTTAGATAAATGACAATACATGAATATCATGACAAGGCAAGAATATCCCCAAAGGTCTCTGAAGTGCTAGTCAGTGGCGTAATAATGCCCACAGTTATAAAAATATATGGTCATAAGTATCAATGATATGGTAAGTATGTTGCTAATACGACTCCACATACACCCTTAAAATCATTAAAATATATACATATATACATATATAGGAAAGCCTTTTGATGACCGAGTGGTATAAGTAGTTTCCCCCATCCCGGCATAAGTTTGCAAAGACGTTCAAAGATCAGTCGTGACCGAGAGACCAGTCATCAGTTACGTTGGCACTTAAATATATCTTCAGCGAAGCGAGATTCCTCTACCTACTGTTACTGGGAAGACGAGAATATATGATAATAAAACCTATATATAAATGTAATATTAAGAATTATTTTATGAAAAAATTATAAATTAAATTTTGTATACTGTCAAATGAACCGACAACTGTGAAACTATTATTTATATAATATAATATTTCAAACTGGGGGAGTTGGTAGTGACATAGTTGAACTTGAAAGTTTTCTCGCATCTTCCAAACTCCTGTACATACTCCTATCACTAATTAATTTATAACTTTTGAATTTCGCGAACTCAACTCAAAGCACGTGTACGATGCTCAATCAAAATGATTATAAAACAAACTGTTTAGAAACATAATTGCTTGAACTTTGTACTTCGTCGAAATACTCATTGGTTCCTTTGACGCTCTAAGGCCGAATCTGTAATAAGTATAAGGATAATTTTGTCTACAATCATGAAGCAATATCCGTAGGTACTTATAATAATAGAAACACAATGTAATGAAAAGATCAGCGTTATTTACATTGAGATTTTTTGACGCATGTTGGCAATAAATTTACTTTGACTTTTTTTTTAATGTTTTGTATTCTTTGTAAAATAGACACTGTTTTTTTTAATAAAACCAGCCACAGCAATAATATATTTTAAATAATTAAAAAGAAATTATAATGTGTAGAGTATACGACACTTCATTTATATCATTCAAGCAAATTTTCATAGATGTATTTTTCTGTATCTTTGACCCAATGTAGGTAAATTTTAAGGATGATCGGTTATAGTGCAATTATAGCACGAGATATAAATGCTATTGTTTGTTACGCTCACTTCCATAATATTAGTCAGAAATCTTTCTAAGCATTATACTTTCCATCCCGATTATTACCAGGCGGACTGCATACTTGCCACTTTAGTGGTACAAAACTGTCTCAACATAGGTGTTACCAACAAAACAGCATTGACATCGGTGTTTTCAAACTATAAGTGTAAAGGCGTAACCATCTTCACGGCTTCCCATAAGGGTACCCTGAGAAGTAGGTAGAGTATACATCCACTTTTCGCCACAGATAAATTTAAGGTGCAACGTGACATCCCGCTGTCTTTTCTCTAGCACGAGTATATACGTCTTCGAACTACTTCACTTGACTACTCAGTGTACTTAAATTGAGAAAAATTGTCGCCACAGTCACAGTCGGGATTCGAACGTGCAATCTTTGTGTTGCCGGCAGCTACACAAACCACTCGGCCACCACGGCTGTCTATGTTTGCAATAATAAATCAACTGACCTTAGGAATGAATATGAGCGCCATGCTCAAGAAGCAACAGAAGACGATGGCGAGCGAGACGAAGGCGAAGGCAGCGTCCTGTTGGCTTGCGATGACCAGAGTCACCGGCGCCGTGATAAGGCACAGCACCACCACGTTGTAGATGCTCATGCCGACGTACCGCGAGTCGTTGATCTGTCGCACCTTCACCGATCGCGTCTCGTACGCCAGGAACAATCCGAACACTAACACTAACCCTTTGTAGCCGTACATTACGCCTGGGGTGAGAGACAAACCATTTTTTAGTATGAATGAGTTGCCAGAGGTCCTGCTGAAAGCATTATGTTGACAGCATGTCAATTGTTCTTGAGAATGGGGTCAACATTGTGCTACCTGCCTACAGAATAAATAAATAAATACCTGGGACAATTCCACACAAATTGACCTAGTCCCAAATTAAGCAAAGCTTGTGTTATGGTAACTAGACAACGATATATTTACTTATATAGATATATATATACTTAAATACATAGGACATCCAAGACTAAGGTACAAATATTCGTGTTCATCACACAAATATCTGCCCTCAGCGGGATTCGAACCCGCGACCTCAAGTTACGCAGTCAGGAGCTCTAACCACTAGACCAGACGGTCGTCAAAATATTTTGTGTACATATAAATACCCTCATAAAATATCGTTACTACACATGGGGGTTGTGTGTCTTCACCTGCGTTCTATTTGTGGTTGTTAGTGATATACTAGTCATATAATTTCTCTCTCTCTTTTCTCTATTGTTATTGAAAATAATTTCGCCACGCAATGCAAAAGAAGCTGCGATCATTTAAAAATAAATGTCGTGTGAAACAAGGACAACTCGTTGGAATTATCAACAAATTGAAGAAAATTAAACAATATAACGAAGAAAACAGTTGTGATTAACGACTTTTAAAAGTTTTTTGTGTGAGAGTTAACGTCACAGTGAAGTTGGAAAAGTTTTATAAAACATAATTTACTGTTTGCCCCGTAGGAATCTACTTTAAATTTCTTGTATAATTATGGCTTGTAATATCTGGATTTAGATTAGTCTTATTTGACGATATTATGACTGTTGCCAATAATTGCTTTTAGAATGAGTAAATAAGACTAATCTATTATAATATAATATATAATAATAATATAAAAATATTATATGTATATATATTATTATATAAATATTATATATATATATGTATGTAAGTCTAGAGAGAACTGGCGCTCTATACTCTCTGCCTACCCCGTTAGGGACTTGGCGTGATGATATGTATGTATATATATATATATATATATATATATATATAATAATAATAATAATATATCCTCACGCCTTCCCACAAGGGTCAAGGGTTTTATATTATTATTATATATTAAAGCTATTGTTGGCAACAGTCATAATATCATCAAAAATTATGATTGTAAGATTTGCAGGTACTATTTCATAAGAGTTACATAGCCATCAAAGATCTAATGTACGAAGACGTAATCAATACCTTTTTTGTCAATAAAAGTGGGACAGTCATCCCATAAGTTGTCCTTATCTATTCTGTATATATATTGCGAGGCGAAAGGGTCGGACAGACTCATAAATTTAAACACTTTTGTTTATGGAAAAACAGGAAAATGGCCAGCATATAAACATGTCACTCCAGTGCATATATTGTGATATGGCGTCTAAATATTTTTACATTATACAAAGTTTTTGTACATCATAAGATTTTATTTGGGTGTATTGTATACTAGTAGTTTCTGCGGGTTTATCCGCTCAAATTTTGATTACATTTGTAGATTTTTTCTTGAACAAAACATATTCTATATGTTCATTCTGCTATTAATCTATCACTATGCCAAAATTCCGATCGATAGTTTTTGCGTAAAACGAGAACATCCTCGGAAACTTTAACATTTCTATTACTAGTATGTTATAGTAGCCAACATTATTCACTCACCAAGCCATACCGCATTATGCTGGCTCTCGCAGTGCTCAAGCTCCGGTCGGATATGGACGTCATCATCATGGTGGCGAGGGGCTTCTAAGGGGAAGATCTCCACTCTCCGCTGCAGGGGGTCTCGCAGCTGCCACGCTGTCAATAGGGCTGCATCCACCACTAGGAGACCCCCAACCATAGTGTACAGCTTCCAGCCGTGCATGCGTTTCTATATCAATAAAACAAATACTTACATACATATGGTTACACACATTACTTCGCGAGACTCACGTGGTAGAGAGAATACAGAGTAGAACGAACTAGATCAGTCTAGACTTACAGAACATCAGTCACGTCATACATTCTCGCCAGTATCGAATAAACGATTACATAGATAAAAATAAAAGCCCCTTAACAACACTTTTAATAAAATATATATCTTGTTACGAAAGATAATACTAAAAAAAGACAGTACCGCCACCTACAGCATAATTATAAAACTACAATACAATTGTATTTTCAAATCACCACAAAATTTCATCAAAATCGGTCACAACATTTACGAGGAGCAAGGTGACATACACATGTTAGGAAAAATTATACATATTAAATATATACAACAAGTATACATTATATGCGTATTAGCGTTGTTGGGTAATTACGTAGCTATATTGAGCCTCCCGGTGGTATCAAATCAAGCGGAACATTAATAATGTATGATAATAAATAGCTCTTATTTACGTATGAAAACCCCAGCAAAATATTACATGTTAGTATAATGTTCTTATTTGAATATCCGAGGATAATATCCATCAATATCGAATAACTGGAACACTGCCAGTTACATATTGATTTATACATGAACAGTGATTTAAGTACATTCAATTTTCTAAATCAAATGGTTTTAACGGATGAAGTAAAAACCACAAACTTTAGGAAAATTCTGCGTTTCAGTTATCTCTACTGATACCAGTGTAAATGTATTAGTAAAAAGTCATCATCATCATCATATCATCACGCCGAGAGCGTAGCGTAGGCAGGTAGGCAGGTAGGCAGGTAGGCGCGTAACCAGAGAGTAAAAAAGTAGTTGTAGCTTATTTAATTTAAATAGGTATATATATTTATATATATTTCCGGCCTTAATCTTAATTTTAATATTATTAACGCCACCACTGTAGAGGGCGTTAAGGGCCATTTAATATTCTAATATTACAAATGCAAAAGTGTTTTTCAACTGATTATGATGAAATTTTGTTTACTTAGGGATACTTACTTTTAGGGATAAGGAAAAGGTCAAAGAGTATATTTAGAAAAAAATACTTAACCAGAGGCGTAAAAAAATAGCCTCGTCAACAGTTCGTGTTACTGACAGGCATTAACAGAATAACAAAAGGAACTTGAAGCTGAGAAAATGACGATATATATATATATATATATATATATAACGCGAGTAGGCAAAGTTAGTATTTTTGAAACAATTTCGTTAAAGTGTCAGCTCGCTAAAGCTTCTATATACAAGCCATCGAGTAGTCGACACGGTAGGTACAAGCGTACGGCAACGCTTGCAAAACTCGCAGATGTGGTCCCGCCGCTGTTTACGCATATTAGTTCGTCCTGACTATTCTGTTTCCGGTCCCCTACGTCAACATTGTACTATACAGGATGCACTGTCATAAACTACACACAAGAACCAGAGTAAATAACGCATGCATGTGTGAACTATTTTCCAATTGTCGTTATTTCTAAACTACACACCCGTACACAATGAGGTTTTTACATCAATACCCGTACATACGTTAATATCGTATACGCTTAGTTCCTCACGGGGCGTCAGAATAAGTAGAGCGATGTTAATAGTAGTCTATGACCAGTTCTGTCTAGTATTATTATTTTGCTCATTCTTGTACAAAGTATCAAATTTCAATCAACGATATATTTTTGTCAAATTTGACATTTTGGTAAGTCAAATGCTATATTAATAATTTCATCACGCAGAGTCCCTAACGGGGTAGCAGAGAGTATAGTGCGCCAGTTCTCTCTAGACTTACATACCTCTTTCGCTTCGTCCACATTCATCTGTCTCTTCATACATGCTTGTCAGTTACGAGTACTCTTCCATCTAATTTTTCTAGGCTGAAAATGCCCAGGTGCACGAAAATAAATCGTAGGTATGGCATAGATGGGCCCTCACTACGTTTCAACTAGATACCGTTCTACTTAAGAACGTTAGGTTCATTAATAATAACGTGATGTTTGTAATAGTTAATTAATATTAACGACTTATTAGCGAAGAAAACAGTGACATGAAATCGCACTACAAAGAGTCACGTTTACGGTCGGCGTTGGTTTTTACGGCGTAGTATGGGTTGCCGCACGTTACTCGATCCTGACGGTATCTAGTTAGAGCGAAACGATGACCAATCAAAATATAAGATGTTTACTTATTGTGCCTGGAAACAGCCACGTATAAATATAAATGTTCACTTATCTAAACGAGTTTGCTAAATTGTTATCGGTGGAAAAATACATTGGCCTAAATACATCTAAATATTGATCATTCATAAAAATAATAGCTTTTTTATATAAAAGGATTCCTAATGATATATATAGTTGGCAGGTTGAGATGGTGAGTCTGCCGCGGATTAATGATTATTCACCTAATAATATACTAATAATAATAATTGTATTTCTGCTCACCCATATACAGGCTTCGTTGCGGTGTATTCTTTCAAAGTGAAGCTCATAATGCGACAAATCTATGTGTTTAAATTACACATCTCAACTGAAGGATTTGTTTTTAAATCTATTATATTAACGGCGATGGACTCGCCATCTGTCCCGTTGGCACGTAATAAACCTCTGGTGGGAAGTGGGTGCGTGAGTATTACCTATACACCTCTGCCTACCACTTCGGGGACCCTTGTGGGAAGGTGTGAGGATACATATTTATTGTATTAAATTTGCTTCGTCTTAAATGTTGCAGAATCAAGGCTATTTTTCGGTATACTTAGATGGGAAAGTAGTATAAACAAAACACACTTACAATAATATGAGTTGGGACTATGATAATAGAGATAATGAACAAACAATGTTAGAAACAGAAAATGCTCTCGAAATTACATTAAATAATATTTGTTTTTTTAGACACATTTTCTTCGTTTACTAGAAATATGCTGTCGTTAAAATGCTATACTTACCTAATAGCTGTAGGGTAGGCCTGAACGGTATGAAGGACTGTAACCCTTGATTCACGTGTGCCAATGTTAGCGATCACAAGCCCGCTGCTAATTGCCCGTTAAGTGATGAAGATATTTAGGATATTACCTTCCCCTAAATTTCAACGACAGCAAAAACATTAAACAAAGAAACAGTTTCTGAGAAAACGCGGCGTCATTATTTGGTTATATAGGCATTATAAGTATAATAATAATAATATAATATATCCTCACGCCTTCCCACAAGGGTCCCCGAAGGGGTAGGCAGAGGTGTATGGGTAATACCCACACACCCACTTTCCGCCAGAGGTATATTAGGTGCCAACGTGACAGATGGCGAGTCCATCGCCGTTACTCAAGCACGACTATACATACGCCTTTGAATTTCTTCTCAGACGTATGCAGGTTTCTTCTCGATGTTTTCCTTCACCGTAAAGCTCGTGGTGTGACTAATCACTGTACTTAAGTTCAGAAAAACTCATTGGTACAGTCGGGATTCGAACTTGCGACCTTTGCGTCGCAGGCAACTGCTCGAACCACTCGGCCACCACGGCTATATATTCACCACGGCATTATAAGTAATTGTTAACTAATTGGGAAGTAAAACTAAATTAACTTACCTTAGACTCAGGTTTCGGCTTGGTAGTGTGGCGGTGTACACGCCAAACTTTTGTAAACATGGCACCATACGCCATTGAGAACCCGGTAGCAAGTAGCCACGCGCGTGCGGCGCAAAGGCCCGAGTAGTGTTGAGGCTGCACCCAGTGTCCGTCCACCCCCAGAGCTACGGCAGCGCACAAGCAGATGCAACACCCACAAAGCATTACGGTGTTACATGCAGGGTGGGACCATTGGATCACTCTGAAATAAAAAAAACATTATTAAACGACCTTATGAATTGTAAAGTAGTTAGTTTTCTTACACCAAAAAAACAAAAACGAGATACGTCCCAGGCCATATTGATCATGTACCGCGGCGTTTAGGTAGTAGCACCATAAGGGTTCTGACTTGCTATGTCAAGCTTATACCAAGAGAAGTAACTTTACTGGCAGCACGGCGAACAAACGGTTTCCTTGGTACGGTAACGACATCACAGCGAAATATTTATACATATATACGTTTTCAAATGACTTGTAGTGGACTATAAACTTTTCTTAGCTCAACACAACGCTAAGAGCAGTGCTAATTAGCTACGAAAGCTTATGTATGCGCAATCCCAGTCGGCCAACTCCAGTTCCGAATGGGGTTTCTATTGTAGTCTTCCTCTCTTTCCAATCCTGAATTCTCAAGATGAACGAAAGCGAGGTCAGCCAGTAGTTACATGAAGCTTCAGTCGCCCCCTAATTATACCGACAGATCACATAAAATGTAAGCTCAAAAAGCGCTTATTCAGTTCGATCATTTTGTACGGCGACTTTGAAGGCGTACTCATCCATTAGCCGCAGTAACATTTACATTAATTTATATTAAGCTTACAATCACTCGGGTTTCGCTGACGACCATTTTCTTAATATTATCACAGATGGAAGGTACTCAAATGGAACGAGGAGAAATCAGGAACTCATTTGGATGATTTATGCACCGTCGGTTTGAGCGTGGATTGAAAGTGAAAACGAGCGTTCAGCTTTACAATTAGGTACCAGTTGCAATTTCATAGATTGACGCATTGAAATGTTCTTAAGTGTCATAACAATATATTGGGTGCCATGGAACAGTTACATGTAAGCGTACAAGTTACGATGAGCGGACGTTAATTGGAGCGTTTTTGTCTGTTAGCAACGTGGCAACACGGCCTTTTAACAGTACCTGTTGTAACGTTTCTTAAAATATAAAAAATGCATTTATGCAAGGTACTACGTGCAATGTATTAATTTCATTATTTCCATAAAAAACAGCTAAAACTTTGCTAAATACTTCATAAAAGTGGACATAGACAACTATATTTAAATTGATAAATATATATGCCGTGGTGGCCGAGTGGTTTGATTAGTTGCCTGCGACACAACGATCGCAAGTTTAAATCCCGACTGTAGTCGTGCTTGAATAACGGCGATGATAACTAGCCATCTTTCACGTTGGCGCCTACTATGTATCTCTGGCGGAAAGTGGGTGTATGGGTATTACCTATAAACCTCTGCCTACCCCTGCCCTTTGGGGATTCTTGTGGGAAGGCATGAGGATAAATATATAGATGAATCCAAAATGTAATATGACAAATAATCTTCCAGTAAGGATTGAGTCCGCGATCTTTTGCTTCACAGGTAAGACCATTGACCATATAATGCTATAAATAATAAAGCTTAAAAAAAGGCTTAAACTACTTTAAATATCACGTTTTCACACATTCAATTGTAACTCAGTGGAGTCACCGTTCAGCCAGCGCTTTATGTGTAGCACCAGCCAGTAATATAAACATATTATATGGAACCTGATATCTCGAATTTAACGACTGACAGGGTCGACTTCACTCGAAATAAAAACGTGAATAAAAGTGTACCGAACAGATAAGGGTTGGGTCCTATCGACCGATTTCTCTAAAATTATCATAAAAGTGTTGAATACATTTGGATAATACAACTAGTAAAAATATTGTGTGTATTCTCTATATATCTAGGGGACGCTTAGTCACTTGGATGATACTGGACAGGCATAGTCGATGAGAACTTTATATACTAATTGTTTTGATAAAATATTTGCAGACATTACAGCTTTGCTTACGTCAAAAATTTATCCACGCTCGCATAATGTATTGACATTAATAAAATTTTATTATATGTATAGATATCGGATTTCCGCAAGTGTCATTATGTTAAATGTACATATTAACCAACGTTTGAATGAGTAGTATTGATTCAGCCTTTATGATGTGCGGTGCAGGTTACATCAATATTACGGTACCTACAGCTCGCTTTGAATATAAAGTTACGGAGAAAGGAAAACGAAGGCAATTGCAAAGTTCCCCTAAACTATTGATTCTTACGCTTTGACTGTAACACATAAAACCGTATAAACATTACACAGCATTGTGATCAAAAGTATTTTAAAAGTAAGTTTCGATGTTGCTAGAGCAGTCGCATGTGATAAAGAAGTTCAATTAAAGAATTAAATCTTTAATTCGAAATTGCCATCCATTATATAGGCTAAATATATCCCCGACAGAAAGGGGGTGTTGTTACAAGAACTATAATATTTGCATGGCTAGTAAATTAAACGAAATTTGTGTTAACTTTCCATTAGAAATCTGGTCAAGAGCTCGTATTGGAATACGCAGTCGAAATTTATAAATGAACTTAATTGTATTGACTTCTGTCAATATCACGTCGCAGGCTTAATCCTTTTCCCGCCCCAAGGGACTTACTGACAAAGACTATTTACAAAACATGAGTCGTGATCGTTCCTAACATTATATTATGCTACCCAATTGGAAAACAAGCCGTAATTATTTAACATAAGGCAAGCAATAACTAATGGCATGTCACAAAACTCGTGTTTCAAACACTTTGTTGAGAGGAATAACTATGCAGTAATAAAGGTTTTCATCGAATTACACCGAGTATTGACAACTTAGCGTTGACAAAAGGAAGTCAAATGCTTTGTCGCTAGTTTACGAGACTAGTTTCCTAGTAGTAGGATTTCAAAGACACAATTATGTTTCCTTTAACGTCTACAGGAACAGACACTAGTCATTATTGTTACGTCCATAGAACCGCTGGATGTGAGTGAATATTTGCACGGCAACAGCACAAAACAGCCCAAGTGACCACGTGTGTCTTATCTATACTAATATTATGAAAGTATGTTAGGATGTTTGTTGTTGTTGAACTTTGGTATAGAGATCAATTATTATTCTTAGCTAGATTAACATAACATGATATTTATTTAAAAAAACTACAAATTAAATAATATTTACATGGCACGTCTAGTCACAAATCAATTGAATTTTAAAGCCTATTTGTCAAAGTGACAGGTACATTTTTTAATTGCGTACGAATGTGAGATTTAGGTCTGTCAGTTTGTTCCGGTTAATCTCCGAAACAGCTGGACCGGTTTTAACGAGACTCTCACTAGAAATTCGCCAATAAATGTTATACGGAGTATTTTAGACTGATAAATATATGTCTAAAATTATTCTTGAGATCATACCTTCGATGCTTGTGGAGTATGTTGAATACTATGAGGGCGATGGCAGCGAAGATGCCCGCGATGCAGAGAGCCGACATGCAGGCGAACAGGGGGAGTGCCACCGTTCGGAGTTCGTTGACTATCACCGTGCGGTCGGGAGGGACCTTGCCACCTGGCGGCATCCAATTATTGATTAATGATCTCCTACATACTATTTATATAATACCTATACAATAAATTATGAATAAATACATAATAATAATGGCACGTCCAGAGTAGGTACTCGAAACCGGAAGGCATGTATGAAGAGACTGATGAATGTGAACGAAGCGAAAGAGGTATGTAGGTAATTCTAGAGAGAACTGACGCTCTACTCTCTCTGCCTACCCTGTATCCATACAGGGTAGGCTATATTGTCGTATATATTTTATTTATAAATATATACGACATACTCGACGTGACGATATGTATGTATGTATAAATAGAAAAGTTATATTTTATTAATAAATATATATTACACTAATGTATGTTTAATAGTATCGATCGAAATCACCTATACTATATCGATCACCACTCGAATATGGATCGTAGAAGAGAGGAGGGAATCGTTGAAGGATATTTTTCATTGCATGTAAAAATAATTGCCAAATTCGACAAAAAAAAAGCATCAACGACGGTAAGCTGTTCTGATTGCCATATCAACCATCGAGCCGATCTTGTGTCCAGAGGAATCACAATAGTCGAAGTGTAAGGCATACACAAGTCTCCTTAAAGGTTGTTAGTAGCACCAGCTACTCACAATACTACAAACGAGTGCTATTTCGTTATGATCTTGAATGTGGTAACGTTACGATGGAAAGTGCTGACGCCTATAAAAAACATTTGTGTAACACTGGAAAGTGCTATTATTGCTTGGCCTTTGTTATATAAGTAATAAGGGTATTCAGTTCGTAACGTAACGTTCAAAATTCAGAACGTAAAAAACTCTTAAAACTATTCCGTACCATCAGTTCCCGACCAAACAGGATATAATCACATTGATTTTCATCTTAACAGAATCCTGCGCAAAATACTTTCTGCTGCTGTGATTTCACGTTGCAATTACCTTAGTTATTACGATCGTCGGGAATTGAAGAACCTTTCTTGGTACCTGTGCCCCGAAGCAACATTTTAAAAATAATTTCATCGCAATTACTTTGAGTCGATCGCTGCCCCGCGGGCTTAGTTTCATTTCTAGAATATTCTTTGTATCGGATAAGTGAGTGATAGGTCTGAGTTCTGAGGTATTTAAAATTTAAATATATATTTTTTTTATTATTTTCTTATAGAAACGACAATCGGAGAATGTTTATATACATTATTTGGTAGAAATAATTAACATAAATTTAAAATATATAAGAGGAGAGTTTGCCGGCGCCTCTATTCTATAGCTATTTCCTTCGAATTGCCATTGTCTAAAAAGATCACCAGAGGGCTTTTATAGAGGCTGATCAATAAAGATGAAGCGAAAGATGTTGTAGGTCTAGAGATAATTAGTGAGACTTGACGTCATGATATACGAGTAGTATGTATACGAAATCTTTTGGAGTAAATCAAGTTATTATTTAATATTTATAATATAATTATTTATTATATGCTTCCGTCGACGTTAGTTACGTCGTTACGATCAACGCGATATTTTCGGCCGCTATATGTCCCTATCGGTCATGATAGACACCTTTATATTCATCTATTCCACAAAACTCCACACGAATGAATTAAAAAAAAATATATCTCAGTTCGGTTTGTTAGGTATGGCTAATATATGTATCTTATGACCTGTAACGAAGGAATATAATATAATATACAAAAACGGAACGTCTACCTTTTACAACGGAACCTTTGAAATGAGCCTTTGTAACATACAAAAACGGTCAGGTGTTCGATGGATCTATTATTTCCATTCAAAGGCTTTAGGCGCGAATCTTTGTCGTAAGGGGCCATTAAATATTATTCTGTTAATAAAATGTTGCCTGAATGTGAAATCTTGCTTGTTAGCTTAATTTATACAAAATGTATGCAAAACTAAGATATTACATACATACATACATATCATCACGCCAAGTCCCTAACGGGGTAGGCAGAGAGTATAGAGCGCCAGTTCTCTCTAGACTTACATACCTCTTTCGCTTCGTCCACATTCATCAGTCTCTTCATATACGCTCGTCGGTTTCGAGTACTCTTAACGTTCCTTAAATAAGTTTAATAAAATTATTTTAGGAAATAATAAGAATCTTTACTATTAACCCTTATCTTTCCAGGATCCATATATACTTGTACCATATAAACTAGCAAGAGATCCGTCTGTTACTAAGCCGCCGCCAATGGGCGCTGCAACACCTGAGGCGTGCGTTCTCAACACTGCATATACTTTTTCACATCTCGTAAGCACCTTAGTTACGCAAGAATGATAATTTTACAGAGAACCTAATAGATACACGCAGTAAATATTGACTGTGCCACGAGTATTGACTTTCCAGGCACCAAAATAAAAAGCAAAGGATACAATATAGCATAGCTATTTTTCCACAGGGATTTATAACGCAATACAATACTTTCTGCCTTGGAAAATGATCGCTGTAATTACTCACCCACCCACCGCTCTCGCTCCAGCCACGTAAGATTGTCGGCCTGTGTGTCGTAGTATCCCAGCTTTACATAGTGGTTGTCGGTGAGCTGCTCAATCTGCGTCAGCGCAATGCGGTCCCCTTGCGACGAGAATGCAACCAAACCCTACAAAAAACTCTTTATAAGGCTTAACATCATAATCTCGGTTTCTTTTATACAGCCTCATCTATTTTAGTAACGGGAGATCGCTTTTATGTTAAAGCCAACTTTGCATCAACTAAAAGATAGCTGGTAGATAATGCTTTCGACTTTAAGTTCGCCTAAGCGATAAAATTTGCATATAATTTTTGCAAATTATGCATTGCATTAAATTTCTAATACAATAAACAAACGTGATGTTTGATGAAAGTTTTTGTATTCTTGTATCGCAAATTTTAAATTGCGGTAGGTATATTGAAGAATCTGTAGGTAGCGAGTCAATCGCTCTTATTTTTTTAAAATAATAACACAATTTCAATAACTTTTAAAAGTAATTGAATAATTAATGGCTTTTCCAATGTTCCCTTCTTGTAGCGCGATAATAAGCTTTAGGTGATTACTTACTTCCTTTGTAAATGGAGTTTTATAATGCGACGTTGACTTTATAACGACTTTATCGGTGGGACAATGAGAAAGCTGATTGATATTTCATAACACAGGTTTATTAATAGATTTACGCATTCAAAGGACTACTTTTCAGTCATATTTCAAAAGAGCTCATATAATAACATAGTTGAAAAGAAGTCGACGTATCTATCGGATTTACAGTCTTTTAAAAGACAAACACAGAAATTCAATAGTAGATCAATGTCCAAATTTGTCGGTGAACTTTAAGGTTAAAGCATAGGTTTAAGGTTAGGCATAAGGATTAAATTTATTTATCCAGTTTAACAAGCTGTACGTTAAACCGCTCCTTTGATACAAATAATCCCTTTATGAAAATATCGACTAAAGGTTTTCTTTAAAGAAACGGCACTTAAAAATCTTATTCCCTTCTCGTATCAGAAAAAGAATATATACAGTAAGCTTCAATCTCAATACCCGCGGTATATACCCGCATCCATGACGTCACACATGGAGCAACTAAACTTGATACTTGATACTTACAGATACACCGAGGAATGAGGTGGAATTTATAGCTTCGTATATATCGTCGGCAATCTTCTTATTGGTGTAAGTGAAATTTTTGAGGCTCAGCCCACTCTTCTGGAGTTTCTCCATGGTTTTATTGAAGGCTAAAACATTGAAGATATTTTATTACATCCATTTTTGTAGCTTTACTGGGACTGATGAATCTTTTAGCGTGACGCTATAAAAGTTGTTGCGATTGTTGTAAATCCAAGAGGGATCTTAAGTAAAAAGAACATATGTTATTTATAAAAGTAAAGCAGCACAAAGTCACAGCGCAAAATAAATAGAATAAATACATCTATTTATTTAGCTCTAGTTTTTTTATTTCGTCTAAAATATGTAAGTTGGGATTTACTTTACTTAAAATAATGGTTATCACTACATATGTATGTATTATAAAACAAAGTCCTCCTCGACGTACAGACGTCGAAAAATATGTCTGTTCGAAACTACTGAACGAATTTTCACGCGGTCCCCAATAGGCAGAGTGATTTAGGAGGAACGGATAAGTGTATAATTTGGTAAGGTTTTGGTTAAAATAAGCTGATACGACGTAGGAGAGAATAAAACACGTAGGTCCGTGTGATCCGGGAGGGTAAAAATATAGATCTATTTGTTAGTTAGTATATTGATTGATTGGTAGTACAGTGTAAACTCTCCATAACGAATTTGAAGGGACCGAGTATTTTTTTTCGTTATAAAGAGTTTTCGTTATATGGAGGGAAGATAAAAAATAAACACATTTAACCAATTACAATAATTTCTAATTTCATTATTATTATTAAATAGGAAAATATTTCTTCGTTATAGAGAATGGCTGTTGCGTTTTAAAGAATCAATGAATGTATGGGTTTTGTGTTAAACCAACCAAATTGAAATATTTTGTACGTTATTGAGAGTTTTTCGTTATAACGAACGACGTTATAAAGAGTTTACACTGTTTATTGATTTGAGGAACATTATGCTCGTTTATGTACGTTATAAATCATTATACATACATATCAATATTTCTATAACTAATCAAGTAATTTTACGAATCAAATAATTCCAATACAGAAATTATATTGAAAACAATGATCTCGGGTATCTACTCGGGGAATAATAATAAAAACAGACTCTTATTGTAGAGCATATATTATGGTCAGATGTCAGTTCCTTCATGTCTAACTTACAATGAATGGCACATCATATTTGTTATGTAGAGCTTGCAAACGTGAACGTGACCAATATCTACAAGGCTATGGGATATGATTCGTGTCATAAGAGGCAACGATGTGGAATAATAAAACAGAATGGCGGTTGCACTGCACTGTCGAGACAACGCGACGCCGTAGTCTTACATATACGACGAGCTACCTTTATTTCGTACCACCATGTGCCAATTACTGCTTACGAGTATTATGACGCCTCACGTCACTTTATATCGTCTAGTAAATCAAGAATTCCCAAATTATTTTGCGCAAGAAGAATTTTTCCAAAATGAACTAATACCGCATTCTCCATAGCCTAATTGTTTATTTCCAATTGATAAATAAAATAAATAAATACCTGGGACAATTCCACACAAATTGACCTAGTCCCAAATTAAGCAAAGCTTGTGTTATGGTAACTAGACAACGCTATATTTACTTATATAGATAGATATATACACAAATACATAGGACATCCAAGACTAAGGTACAAATACTCGTGTTCATCACACAAATATTTGCCCTCAGCGGGATTCGAACCCGCGACCTCGAGTTTCGCAGTCAGGAGCTCTAACCACTAGACCAGACGGTCGACCAGACGGTCGGTGATAGAAAATACTTACCAATTTAAAATCTACGCGGTTGGTTAAGTGAGTAAACTTGATATAATTTTCTGATCACACTACTAGCTACAATAAATAGACGTAAAATTCGGTGACTATCTAGTGTACTATTTTAAATATTTTATAAAAAAAAACTAATACATGATATGCCATAATTTTATTTTTCAATTAAATGATTTATATTTATGCTGTTCCACATAAATAAAAAAAATTAAGGCTAAGGTAAATTAAAACTGAAGTCAAGATACTGAAAGGTCACTTCATGTTCGACGTGATCTTTCAAACAAAAGTTGTACAAATAAGGCAAATAAAAGATAAATACCTAAAGCAACCGCCCAAACCGCGTCGTAGGCGAGGGGCGCTTCCTGATATCCCTCCGGGAACCTCTCGCCGTCGATGTCGTATCCTGCGTCACGCAGGGCGCCGTTGAGTCGTGTGCTGATAATGAAACACAAGCACTTTTAGGCATGATTATAACATGTATACTTGTTAAGACACTCAACATTTTTGATGTGAAATGTGATCTATGTATAGCTGCAAAACCGATTGCTGCATGTGAATATAACTATTACCGAAGTCACTGGTTAAAAGGATTGAGCTTTCAAAATAAAAATAAAAGGTATAGTTATTATGTTTTTAACCATAATAATAATTTATCCTCACGCCTTCCCATAGTAGCCAGGAGTAGGCAGATGTGTATAGGTACTACCCACACACCCAATTTTCGCCAGAGATATATTTTAGGTGCCAACGTGACAGATGGCGAGTCCGTCGCCGTTACTCAATCACGACTATACGACTATATGCCTATGAATAAATTTTAAAATAAACATTTATTTTAAAATGAATAGGAAGGAACATTTTCTGGAAGAAAATTTTAATATTTTATTTTTACATTATATTTAGTTTGTCTTAATATGTTCTTTTATGCATATTTCTTGTAAAAAATAATTTCGTAGTTTCACATCTGCCAGGCGTCCCGTGACGGTTCACGATTTTTTATTAAATTTTAACCCAAATTTGTAAATTATAAAATAAAAATACTCCAATGGCATGTCGTCGAGAAGATCAATTACCTGCCTCAAAGAAGTGAAACGTAATGTAGATGTAGTTCTATTTACGTACCACTTGAAGCTCTGTATAAATATCCGCATGACTAGGTAAACTCGCTGGCGAATATCGATGCGAGGATATTTAAGGGTATTCAGTCACTTGTATCGATCAAAAAGTATTGAACTGTCAATTGACAACAATAATTCTCGGAGGACCTGTTTGAGAAAGAGACCTGATAAGAATTAAAAAGCGTAAAAGCAATGACATTTCATTTTACTTTTTGTTCCCTTAGCAACTACGATGAGAAGCTTATTGCTTGGAGTCGGGAAAACTCCCACTGAGCTAAGCTTTGTTGAAAAGATCTACGGGTTTTTTTTTATCACTTCCTGTGGAGTGCACTGCAAGGCGTCTGGGAGTACTCAGCCTTCTATCATATTGTACATTCTCGGAAAATATTATATTAGCTCCACTTTTTATACCACTGAAGTGGCAATAAGCACATGAGTGATCTGCCTGATGGTAAGGGGTAGCCACCGCGATTTTGCGCTGCCTGACTACTACGTGTTATTGGGGAATATTTTCTGTTTTATAATTGAGTTATTGAATGTGGACGAAAGCGAAAGAGGCATGTAAGTCTAGAGAGAACTGGCGCTCTATACTTTCTGTCTACCCCGTTACCGAATCGGCGTGATGATATAATAATGATGATAGTTGAGTTTATGGCCCAAGTATTACGGCAAATTCGGTTTGCATACAATAATTTTCCTTACACAAACCTTTTTTCAAAGTATCAATAACTACTAAGACTATAATAGAAACAGTTTTAACGTACCAATTTCGTTCCCAATACCGCAGTGCAATCTCATAGATACTCATTTCAAATCTTAAAACTTTTCAGTGAAGTGGTTCGTGATGGTTTCTCAAGGATTATTCTTACCCACGCTCGAGCCGGAGTTAAGTCGTTCGCAACACAACTACCTACGATAATATTCCAGTTTCAGCAGCTTTTAGTATACGCCAGTTATTGGAACCATGTTCGAAATAATCCCTATTATTTTCGTCATTGCTATAACTATGAAGCTTCATAACTATCTTAATTGCATGAGTTGGGTACGAACATAAGATTTTAGCTGAGATACTGAGCGACTATCAAAAAATTTCGTAGTACCGTCGACACGCAAGTGAAACGTAAAATGATAAATTGTATAGAAAATTGTACAGCGCTGAAAGCGGTACGTAAATTGAATCTAATTCTCCATAAATTTTTGGCATATGACGTAGATCTTGCTACTGAATAACAATGCAAACTCATGGCAAAGGGTATTAGTAGCTTCTTATCAGATTTGTTCTATTACTGCAGGTCTTGTATGAATTGAAGTAATGCAGTGTGGTTGTTGGGTGGTTTGAGTAGTCGCTTGTGGATTGTGACAATGAAACGAGTTTTTTTTCCTAATTTATGTTCAGTGATTTATCACACCACAACCTTACGGTGAAAGAAAACATCACGACAAAACCTTAAGCGTTAAAGACATTCTAAGTTAAGAGAGTTAAGAGAGGTAGGGCATAACGGATTCTCCGTTCGAATTCGGAGCTGCCCGACTGGGGCAGGACCTCCACCTTATAGAAGTCCGTAGCCAAATAACACATTTTTTTTGTGTTGTGTTCCTACGTGGTGAATAAGGTTTCCAGTAATGAGCTCCTTGGGGAGGGGGGAGGATTGTTATATTGTGTGGGCAACCGAGGGACTAGACCTATTATGTTGCCAACACAGTATAACTCTCTGAACACAGAGTGGCAACGCGCAAGTGATACTTAGGTATCTTGAGCGTAAATAGGCTACGGTAACAATTTCCCATCAGGTGGGCCGTATGCTTGTTTGCCACTCTTGTTGTATAAAAAAAAAAAAAAAAAGTTGTCTGTATGTATATTTGTGCTCTGAAGCAATGGTGACGGAATCGCTTTGCATCGCATCTGTCACGTTGGCAATTAAATAAATCACCAACGAAATGGGAGTTTTGTGGCCATCCTGCCTACCTCTTCAGGAGCTTTTGTGGTTAAGGCGTCATATATATTAAATGTTGACATTTTATTACTTTAAGCTAATTTAATGGCCCTTCGGGGACTCTTGTGGGATGGCGTGAGGATAATATAAATTTAAAAAAGAAGATATGTATATGAGAGAAATAACGATTGCAAATGAGAATCCCGAATGTATGAATGAGTTAGCTCTAACTAATAATATAGTGATTAGTCACAGCCTTGACAGTGAAGGAAAGCATCGACAGGAAACCAGAAGAGGAAACAATATAAAAAAATTGAGAACAAATTCAAAGACGAAGTACAGTCGTGCTTGAGTACCCTTACGGCGATGGACTCGCCATCTGTCACGTTGGCACCTAAAATATATCTGTCGGAAAGGGTGTGGGTACTACCAACACACCTTTGCCTACCCCTTCAGGGACCTTTGTAGAAAGACATGAAGATATTTGATTCGTTTTTCATCGATATGTACAAAGTACAGACATCGGCCTGTTACTGGATTAGTGTTAGACTTTAAATCTGTGTATATCACGTGTTATTGGATATATTCAAAATAACATACGTATGGTATTTATTTCAATATCCTCCACTGGCTTGTAACGTTGAAAGAATAGAATAATGGTTTCCGGTAGCGTGAAAACTCTGACACAACTAAAAGCACGTTTCATATTTCCTTGTTAAAACATTGTGAAAAATTCATTCACGGCAGAAGTTTCATAAAGAAGACAAAAGGATTCAATTTTTCAACATGGAGTTATCGAGTTTAGCAATTAACATTAAGACTGTTTACTTCAAAATGCATAAAGAGACTGATGAAGCGAAATAGATTTGTTAGCCTAGAGGGAACTGGCCTCTCGGCCTACACGAGATGATAAATATGTATAGTAAAGATCTGGACTAAGCGATATGTCTTTTATTTATTTATTTTATTAAGGTACACTAACAATATACATCGTTGGACTTCAGTATAAATGTCTGAAATGCACGTTAAACTGGCACTACGAATAAATGGACTACTTGAATACGATAAGTGAATGATTTCCGTCGATTACGATGCTTGAGATCTGCAGTAAAAATGTACCGAGTAGAGAAATATCCACGTTTTATTGCAGCCATTCCGTCCCGTATTCAGATAGCTTTTAATATCGGTATGAAAATAGTCTTCATGTACAGTGAGCACTGGACTATATATTATATACACCTTCTACAACATCTTGTAGGATTGATTGATACCTATTTGGCCGGCTCGTGACACTATCGTGCGGAAACTTAGGTAGATTTGCTAACACAAGAAATCCTGTTCAAATTATATGTTTCAGCTATATTTAGTAAAAAGTTATCCTTATCGGAGGCAAAACACAAGAGATTCCATAAATTTTGCATACATTTATTTTAAGCTTTTTAACAAGGTTTCCTTTAAGTGTAGGCGAAGGTGTAATAACACCCAGATTACGTCGGAGATGTACTTGGGTGCCCACATGAAGCGTGTAGTCATTTTATTACATTGTAAATAAATAGTTACTCAATCCAGTTAGCATATATTGCACTCTGTTAGAATCGTTTGAAGTTAACAGATAATTGTGACTGTCATAATAATAGACGAATCATTTGCAATAAAATAATATTGCGGCAATTAATTAAGAATTAAGCTATCCTATCTTTTAAGTTGGATCAAACTGCACACTGTGTGTAAATTTGATTAAAATGGGTTAAGTAGTTTAGGAGTCAAACAACGAGGAGTCAAAGATCGCGGTCATACAACGTGACGCGTAATTTATATATATTAAGAAAGATAAGGTGAATTTGAAATTATACATGTGTTCATATCACGCCGAGTACCTCACAGAGGCGGAGGTACTAGAGCGTTAGTTCTAGTTAAAGTTTACAGACCTCTTTCGCTTGAAAGATGGATGATCTTCATAATTACATCTGAAATAATTTTCGACTTAATTCTCGAGCAATTTACTGTACAGTAAATTACGTTTAGACAATCGCCCTTAGTAGGAACCTTACCGAAAATCCTCAGAAGTCATGCCGGAGATGGTGGTCTGGTTCGAGTTCTGATTCCACATGAGCGCTTCAGTGGTAAGATGGCCCTCGGCAGCCTCCCGCATTTGTTCCACCGTGCAGTCAATGCCCTCGCGGTCCAAATTAGTCTCGAACCAGTTATCTTCGTACCAACCTGTATCAAATAGAATTTGTATCATATACGGCTAGTTTTAAGACCCTATAATATCGCCGCCCCCGGAGAACAAAATGACAATCGCTATTGTCTTTTTTTTAATGTTATACCATATTCGAGTCTAATGGAGCATAATACACCTTTACAATTTTTTTCATATTTTATTTGTCGTTACTCATAAAGTTATAAAATAATGCAATAGTATTCGAAGTTTTTTATTACTTACAAAGTTTCGCGAATAAAATTGCTAGATAACAATAGTAAACATTTTCAACTACTATCAAAATGGTAATATCGATAGCCACAATATTCCCGTGCAAACGAGTCTGTAATAATAGTGCTCTGGATGTTGTCATTTTATTCTCGTAAAAATATACCTTTGTTTGGCAGCTAACGTTTGATTGAGAAAACGTTTCTCAATAGATAGCCTAATGCAATATTGTGTGTGCGTCTGCGTAAGTAGCAATGTTTGTTTACAAATTAAAATCAGTATGCTCATGAGCGTCCTAGTGTTGTCTTCAGCTTAGCTAGTCAAGTGTACACGAAGATCCTGACGATCAGAATGCAAGAGCGATCCGAAAGGTTTCTCTGGGAATCCCAAGGTGGATTTCGACCAGGAAGAGTATGTATGGATCAAACCTTCTCGCTTCGCGGAATCGGGGAAAAGTTTTTGGATAATAGCCAAAAGTTTTTCTGCACTTTCGTCGACTTAGAGAAGGCATTTGATAGAGTCGTACGAAAGGAACTCTGACACGTATTGCCTGGATATGGAGTGAGCAGTTCCCTATTGCATGCCGTGAAATCACTCTATAGTAATGGCAAGGCGTGCGTTAGGGTTAACGGTGAGATGTCACCCTGTTTGATGTGAAGTCGGGTGTCAAGCAAGGGTGTATCATGTCTGCCTGGCTGTTCGTTATATATCTGGATAACTGTCTGAGAGCATTAAGAAAGAACAGATGTGGAGTGAAATTGGGAAACTTAGTGGTCAACTGCCTACTATACGCCGATGACGCGGTTTTACTGGCGTCATCAGAGGGCGAACTGCAGTCACTAGTTACGGTAATGATAGAAGAATGTGAAAGAAAGAAGGGGCTGCGCCTAAACGCTGGCAAGACTAAGGCTCTGGCATTCGAAAAAATGAACAAGTGACCGAGTGAATTTGTATATCTAGGAAGCATGTTCACATGAGATGAAAAGTATGAAAAATATATTGAACGCAGGATGACTGCCGGTAATAAGTAAGGCAGTAAAAGTCTCAGCAAGAATGCCCGAGTTCTACAATGCGATATTGGTGCCTACTTTATTGTATGGCAGCAAATCCTGGCAAACAGCAGTTGATATGCGATCTCTTCGAAAAATGTGCGGAGTCACGATTTTAGATCGAATCCGCAATTAAGAGATTCGCAAATCAACTGGAGTGAATGAGGGCGTGATTGTAAAGTTGAAGAAAAGCATGTTACGTTGGTTTGGATATATAGAACGGATGAGTGAAGAAAGATTGACGAAACAGATATACAAGCAAAAGTGTGTGCAAGACTAGGCAGAGGAAGACCACGTTCCAACTACCTCGATCAAATCGATCAGATGCTCAAGGACGGGATTGTCAAGAGTACTCGAAACCGACGAACATGTACGAAGAGACTGATGAATGTGGGCGAAGCGAAAGAGGTATGCAAGTCTAGAGAGAACTGGCGCTCTATACTCTCTGCCTAACCCGTTAGGGACTTAGCGTGATGATGTACTAAATGCATAAGAATGTATACACACGGTACATACATATCTCAAAATATATTTTTTAAAACTCTATTTGTCTGTCTGTCTGTTTGTTCCGGGTAATGTCTGAACCGGCTGGACGTGTGAATTTGCCCGCCCTCTGAACTTGCCGCCCGGGGCATAGGCCCCGGCTTGCCCCCCCTAGATCCGGGGCTGCCAGATGTACACTATCATAATTAATGCCAAAGTTACTGGCGAAAAGTACACAATTAAAGAAATGTTGCAGAATGACTTTTATGACATAAAATAACAAATAATCAATAGGAATTGGGTCAAAGATGTAGCTGGTCAGAAAACATCGTGGTCTAAAATTATGGAAGTGAATGTTTCACATGTGCAACCTCATCTTCTATCTTACAAGTACGATTTTGATGCAGAGTATTCCCAAATGGATACTCAATTTCAACATAAATTGCCTCTGAACATCAATGGAAAGCAGCGTATACCGACCGTTTGCCTTTAACCAAGGCATTATATGCTGACCTGATGAGCCTGTGTAAGAGCGAAGCAATCCCAAGTTATTACCATGGGTTCTATGAGTCTCTGACCTTTATCGAAAGACCTATTGATGTTCAAAGTGAGGAAGAATAATAAAATTTTTCATTGTCATTGTATTAAAACATTCTATTAAATTAAAGCAACCAATGGTTACCATATAATTTGTTTTATTTTGAAGGCAAGAACAACCGTCCAAAGTTCTATTACCATACAAAAATGCAAAAATTCATACGAGAATACAATGATAAGTGACATTAAATTTCGATAATTTAGCTGTCAATAATCACTGAACAAAATTACAATGCAACATTGCAATATTTGTTTCCGCTTAGATGAACCGAGAATAAAAGGACAACGGACATTAAAAAATCTTGACGTCGATTAATTTTTATCAATATCTTTTTTTGTTAATATCCTATTTAATTATACTACTGTTAAATATAATACTTTGACAAAAAGAATACTTCAAAAATTAGCTTTCATTTGAGCTAATTCACTTACAATATTGTTCAGTGAATCACCAGAAATCAGCTAAAATCGGTTTTTTATTTTTCCTGAAAAGTTGTGATTTTGCGATTGCCATTTTGTTCTCCGGGGGCGGCGATATATCCCTTATAGAAAGGCGTGGAGATACTAGTAGAGTCATATGGGGTTAACTCTACAGCGACGTAGGTACACGAAGAAAAAGTGGAGATAGGCAGTCTACTAGATGAGACCGGTAGACGGAAGGTCGACCAGAGTGGTAACCGAATGGTGGCCGTGAAACGGAGGAGGACAAACAAACAGACCAAACAGACATCGCACAGGCGGCTGGGAAACTGGTGAGACTAGCTCAGTAGCAGCAGAATAGCCAGCCGTGGCCGTACATAGGGGCTGAATATGATAATGATAATGAAATAAATAAATATGCAGTCGAGATGCGATCTCTTCGAAAAATGTGCGGCGTAACGATATTAGATCGAATCCGCAATGAAGAGATTCGCAAATCAACTGGCGTGAATGAGGGCGTGATTGTAAAGATGAAGAAAGGCATGTTACGTTGGTTTGGACACATAGAAAGGATGAGTGAAGAAAGATTGACGAAACAGATATACAAAGCAAAAGTGTGTGCAAGAAGAGGCAGAGGAAGGCCACGTTCCAACTACCTGGATCAAATAGATCGGACTCTCAAGGACGGGAACGTTAAGAGTACTCGAAACCGACGAGCATGTATGAAGAGACTGATGAATGTGGACGAAGCGAAAGAGGTATGTAAGTCTAGAGAGAACTGGCGCTCTATACTCTTTGCCTACCCCGTTAGGGACTTGGCGTGATGATATGTATGTATAAATAAATAAATAAATACCTGGGACAATTCCACACAAATTGACCTAGTCCCAAATTAAGCAAAGCTTGTGTTATGGTAACTAGATAACGATATATTTATCTTATTCTTATATCTATAATCTAATATATACATACATACATATCATCACGCCAAGTCCCTAACGGGGTAGGCAGAGAGTATAGAGTGCCAGTTCTCTCTAGACTTACATACCTCTTCTACCATCAGTCTCTTCATACATGCTCGTCGGTTTCGAGTACTCTTAACGTTCCCGTCCTTGAGAGTAATATATAATAAATCTTAGTCTAATACAACTCTTAGTCAGTGCTGTGTTTGTTTGGTGAACTATGTAGAATTTATGATTACTGTGAAGTATTTAAAAAGGTACAGAGGTCGATTTAAGTAGGTCGATTTTGGTGAATTCTTGTTATTCGTAAATTTTATTTGTACATAAGGTTTCCAAGTTATTTAGGTAATCTTTTTTTATATCATAATATTTGCTTATATCCTTTTACAACTACTGTGTGGATCCTTCTTTGACTTCTTTTTTACATATATTGGATATTTGATTCGATCAAATCTTTTTACTTTTTCAGTCTAAATGTAATACAATTTGAGCACGCACATGTCCAAGTCTACACATTTGTTGTATTTGACGTGTAGCCACGTTGGTGCTCAACCGCTATTATTTATCCCCTTTCTCTATCCGTTTCCTTTGTCCTGTTTACAAGCCTGCCGTAGGCGAGCAAATGTGTATTTGTTGTGTCGTCTCCGCTTCGCCCACGGCTAAGTATTTTCATGGGAGCGATATTTCGATATTGGGTATATTACTTACACATTACGAAATATAATGTAATATGCCCGTTTCTTTCTCGAGGCACTCCTGTGTTAACTCAAAAATTGTATATGAATATTGGACCCCATTCAAGTGTAAAATAGTATATCTCTAGTTCATCATCATATAATAATAGGTATAGTAAATTTTAATTATGTATTATAAATATAGAGACAGGTCCTCCTATCTAACGGTCACGTTACCACATAAAAAGATATCGTTGGCAAAAAGAGGGCGTTATTACACCTCTGCCTATCCGTTCAAGGACCCTTGTGGGAACATGAGCATAGAAAAAACTTATTTTTTTTTACCATATACGTAGGCCCGTAGTAAAATATAGCAGAACATATAAGATTCAAAGTAACTACCATTATAACGCATATATATAAATTATAAAGAGCTATGGAATGTGTAAAAGTGATGTAAATAAAGGATATTATCACTGAAATATGCTACACATTGCCGCAAAAGTTCAGGGAATGTTCGCAGGAGCACGACCCTTTGAGCATACTCCCTGGCATTAGTCTGGCATGTTGTTTAATTTGACTCCGGCCAGCAATGTGTATATTATTACATCCTAAACATATTGCTGGCATTAAATTATCCTTACCTACTTGAATATTCGGAGGAACTTGAGCAAAGATAAATTGCGGATTATTGGTACTCTCTGTGTACTAAATAAAAAGTATTTAAATGAATCTAGATTTAAAGTGAACTGGCGCGTATCTCTATGCCTACCCCGCGAGGACTCGGTGTGATAATACCAGCCTAACAAACCAACTACAAACCACGAGTATCTTAAATAGCGAACGTGTCGATTATTTTACAAGGAGTGATCTCTTTACTGGGAAATTTTATAGGTCGTAATAAAGTTTTATTACGGATGAGAAAAGATTCTCGTAGGTTATATTAAGGTCAACCGGACGTTGATAACCTGCCGAACTTGGGGTGACGTACTTCTGGCAGCTCGCCAACAACCGCACCACAATATACAAGGGTTGTACACTTATCTACCAAATGGGATCCGCTCTCAAGACACCTTGAACTAATTTGGGCCTCTGTTAACTGGAAATGTACATACACCTCAATTACGAATTGAATCAAATTATCATACTCAAGTTCTGTTCAATCAACGGGAGGGCACCCAGGTAGCTTGATCTTGTGCGTTTGGCTCCGGAATTTCGGGTGGCATACTAATGTCACCAAATCCGGAAAATTAATGTAAAATTGATTCAAACGGCGATCAGCTTCCGCAGCAGCCGTCAGGATCGCGACAGTTCAAGCTGTTCATGAATATGTAAATTGGAATTTATCGTATCTATTTTCATAACCTCTTCTATTTTACTAGAATGGAACTATACTCTGCAAAATATATCAAAGTTGGGTAGAGTTCACTAAGCCGGAATAAACGTTTTTTCTCTTTTCAAAAGAGGTTAGTACGGTACATTTAATAAACCCCCAAACGTCACACTTTCAGGCATGCGTATAATATTGTTGTGACATTCCAGAGCAAGGGCAAGTGAAATAATTTTAAATGGAACACATAAATTTGACCGGAAGCTGCCAGACTCCAAACAACTTGGAAATTGTGCATAAACTTTGAATGCCCGGCGCTCTATTCGCGTCGGCTTGTACTAAAAGGATGGGACTTTAAGTACTGCTGACCTTGCTATTTTTATGATAACGTCCTGTGAAAAATGGAAACGAGTTGCGGTATTGAAAAAAATATTAAATATACTTCTCATCAGAAAAATTTAAACACCTTGTTCAAGTTCATGTTTTGTAAGGATTATCAGAAAAATGTGTATATTTAGGAATATATGTCAAATATCGTTTCCTCATAAACAAGCAGTGTGTCAAGGTCAAGGTCGATTTAACTACGACATCGCATTCATTCAATGAATTATCAATACACAAATGCAACTTTTTCAGTTTTCCCATTTACTAGTCAATGTTTTGTCGTATCAAGAGCAGAGTTTGTTTCTTCCAGAAGATTGCGCAATCCCGCACCGACGGCGACATGTGTTATACTTATTACTTACTATGGACGTTACCATGCATATTTATTTCGCAATTTTATGTCACTCCTGGGTATCGTTGTCATAGTGGCGTGGCACTTTGCTGTTACTCACTTTATCTAAGTATTTTTTTCTCGTTCCCATTACAATCGCCCGCCGTGGTTTGTCCCCCGGGCATCCATCCGGGAAATTCATTAATAAATATCCCAGTCAGCCCCGGGGGATCATTTGTAAAAAGAAAGAAGCATAACAAAGTGAGAAGTCACAGTTCACTGAAGACGTTAATGTTCTGTGTAGTGGTATAAGTTTAAGCGTACGAATGGTATATATTACGGCACTATCTCAAAGTATCGTCTGTCTTTTTTTTTCGTTATTGGTGTCTCGTTGTGATCGTTCTTCCTTTTATCCCTCATAAACAACGACCAAATTATTTCTCTCATATTCTTTCCAACAATTTTTAAAGCGTTCGCTGTTCGTCGTCTTCACTCATTTTAATGATGGTTCGTTTTAAGAGTATGCCAGTTGGCGTAAACATAACGCAAACGTAATAAATTAAACCTTAAGTCACAAAGTCAATAAATGACGCCTTTTCGTCATGTTTGTACACATAACGAGGTTGGCTTTTTGTGACGACATTTTTATAAAATTATTATATTGCGCGGAAAGGGATCATCATCCGCTTAGGCGGGAGTGCCCGGGGAGCAGAATTTCGGGTCTCTGGGATAATGTTGTTTACTAGGCTACCTTGAAACGACTGCAAAATCTCGGATTTCTGGACAGACGATATTTATTTTACATTTTTATTCACTTTCATAAATTTTGTATAATTAACCTGCCAAAGTCATTTCGGAATTTCTTTTCTATCATTTTATTATATTATAACTATCAAAAACAAGTGCATAAGCTATAGCCGGGATAGACGGGTAAAGACCTTGACGGTCTTAGCTCTACCCACCACATTCTCTGATTCACTCTCATTGAACTCATGGGAAGTTGTTTGTATAATCATCATTAGCATTATTCTTATCGTCCTTACTGGCAACACTAGTATAATAGCCACTAGTAAATTATTATCTCTATTTTATAAATAATTAAATAAAAAAAAAATTACGTATTGCTTCAGGAAACGGATACAGCGTGTTAAAAAAAAGAATATTATGAATCCGTAATATATATATATATATATATATATATATATATATATCTATCATATATATAGATATAGATATCATATCGCATATCTTAAAATACCTCCTTAATTATAAGCAAAGTGAGTGTAAAATATGAAGTGGATAGCTAATAGTATCATTTCTGCAGAATTATGAGAGCCTGACGGACAGGCATTGAAAATACATTCTTGTATAGATAGTGCCATCCACGAAGACGCGCCCCACTATTCCTTCTCATAGTTTGTAGTGTAAGTGTGCAACCTTCCACTAATGTTTGAGTATTGTCGTTACACACTGATTACCTATGAGTGCACACGCATACTACAGTTAATAGACTCGGTTCGTACTACCCGCACCGCGGGACCGCCTCAACTAGAAATCGGTGCGGTGCGTCTTTGTGGGTGTCACTATCTATATCTTTATTACTCACCTATGAAAAACCATACGTATGACTTCCCGTAGAGGCGGTGTTTATAGACTTCACAAAGCACGCGTCTCGCGGCCACGACGTAGAAGAGCCCAACGATGACTCTGGCGTCTTGTCGGCGCAAGTTGCGCACCGCGTCAGCTGGGTCTGACAGGAATGACTGCCGCGTCACGATCTCTATACCGGCCCGCTTGCAATGCGCTTCCAGGTCTTCAACAGTCTGAAATTTCATACGCAACTAAACAGCTGTTCGGGTTGATTTCTAAGAGGTTGCACAGGAACATTTTAGGTGCATAAGCTGGTGTGTAGCCAAATATCCTCTTTCGAACTTACCTCGCGTTACCTAGACGCACAGAATCCGGTACGACTGATAGGAAGGTATGATACGGTTACCATTGACCTCGTTGTCTGTATAAATACGCCTTATACTAGACACATTTATGTTAATAGTGTATTAAGATTGTATCTTTGTGGCATGTTAGGATTAAGCTCTCAGTTGTAAGTGGATCCAGAGCTCACAAAAACACATAACTATTCGAGTCTACGTGTGACTAGACACAGTTTTGTGAAACTAGCCAGATTTAAGAAATGGTATCTGGTTTAATGTGTATAATTCTCTCAAAATAATTCCGACCTTCTTCGTTAATTGGTTAATGAATAAATAGGATTCAAAAGATACACTTTTTTGCTAATCAGCTGGTAGATTCATTTCAAGCACAGATTTTTGTAATATAAACAATATTGTAGTAGAATAAATAACAATTGCGCAGGTTGGATATTGAAACGGAAATCCGAAATCTTCAATTTGTTTGTCCATAGATATCATCAAGGAACGCAGAGAATCGGCTTGGGATTTGATTTGTAATTGAAAGCAAGAAAGGCGTAAGAAACGAAATCGAAAACGGTTTACGTTAAGCCAAAACTACCCACGCACAGGGTTCAGGCGTCGCGTGCTCCGTTGATCTAAAGTTATAGCTTACATATAAATTCTTTTTAAATAGCTTTTCAAGTAGTATATATTTAAGATAAAGGCAGATGTATAAATCTTCAACACTTCACAATCATCCCCTAAGGATGATGCAAAGGGGCAGTAAGACGTGAAATAAGAGGTTATATTTGAATTTCTTCTAAGATGTATTCATACCTGTTTTCATTCGTCATAGAGCTTATACTGATATGCTTGAACCGCTTATCCACACTTTTCAGGGGCTTCTTACATAATACGGAAATTTTTCGGCTTTCGTATTTACTCCCTCCTAGACCCAACGTTCAAACTAATAAGTTGAAAATAAATTACAACATATTTTATTTAAGATAAGCCGTGGTGGCCGAGTGGATCGAGTAGTTGTCTGCAACACAAAGTTTGCAAGTTCGAATCCCGACTATACTTATCAGTTTAGTCACACCACGTGCTTTACGGTGAAGGAAAGCATCGAGAGGAACTTGCATACGTTTGAGAAGAAATTCAAAGGCGTCGTATAGTCGTGCTTGGGTTACGGCCTGGGATGGTCTCGCCATATGTGACGTTGGCACCTAATATCTCTGGCGGTATGTAGGTACTACCTATACACCTCTACCTCTACCTATCCCTTCTGGGACTCTTATTCCCACAAGGCATGAAGATAATGTACTTTATCTAAAATCATTTAATTTTCATATATTAGTATGCTTGGTTCTATCGGGTGCGAGTCGGTTTTATATGCGCTACGTCAGATTTTTTGCACATTGAAGGAAAAATAACAACTTAAGACCGCTTTCAACACATTTATGAAGAAAAAGCCAGGGCCGCTCTAATTACATTGAAATCGGTGTGAATGGCCAAGTCCGCATTCATAGCGAGCGGTAACTATACATAACCCTCGTTATGCCGCGCCTGCGCTCAATGAGTATATGCCTACGTATTTCCATATAATGAAAACCATCTAATTACTTATCTTATTTGACTTAGCCATGAAACTGTGTGCTTACCCACATAATGCTTAAAATAAACTTCGCTAACAGAGTTTTTAAGCCCACAAACGAGGAAATAAACAAGTTATAAATGTTTATTACGCCAAGAGAAACGTGTATTCTATTAAATACCTCTTTCCTTTTAAAAGATATTAAAGTTAAAATGCCTCCTAAGAAAAAAGAGCAGAGGAATTCATTTTATGCAGATAAAATTTTAATTTTCTGGATGCTTTTAAGTCCGTTTTGGTAAATTAAACCAAATTTATCAAAGCTTTCTGTGCGTAAACTCAAAGAAAATATTAAAAGTTAAAATAATGTGCTTGATTTTCTTTACTGGAAACAAAGAAATACAAGTTCTATGTACAGCATAAACAGGAAAATCGAGTATGTAATAAAACGGAGTACCCTATAAAATGTGAATACTAGTATTATATCTCCGAGTATCAGAAAATACTTCCAGTTTACTCCATAAAGGCTGGCTTAACTGTTGCTTTCCACATACGCATCCGTTAGATAAACTCTATTTATTTTTTTGAGAGCACTTTTAAATTAACAACTATTTATAGACTCCTTGTTTCAAATGCGGTGTAAGTGAACTCAAAGTTAGGAATTATCTCTCTCTTGACGAGAGATGACGAATAAGAGTGACGGGCATACTTTAAATCTCATCTTAGATCTCAATCTAATTTAGTAAGATGAACAAAGACATGTTACGTTGGTTTGGATATATAGAAAGGATGAGTGAAGAAAGATTGACGAAACAGATATACAAAGCGAAAGTGTGTGGGCAGCGAAAGGCAGAGAAAGACCGCGTTCCAACTACCTAGGTCAAATCGATCGGACGCTCAAGGACGGGAACGTCAAGAGTACCTAATCGAAAACCGACGAGTATGTATGAAGAGACTGATGAATGTGGACGAAGCGAAAGAGTTATTTAAGTCTAGAAAGAAGAACTGGCGCTGTAGGTACCTCTGCTTACCCCGTTAGAGACTCGGTGTGATGATATGTATGTAATTTAGTAAGACACATCTTCCTATATTCTAAATTCATATAATAGATCTGTAGACCTGACGAATTTAGCTGTATGTCAATGTAGCTGTAGTAAAAAAAAAACACAATATTATTCTTAATTTGAGTTCCGATGTATCCCAACCACGAGCTTAACTGAAAAATTCATTGGTATACAATGGTGTTCGAACTCGTAATCTTACATCTACAGGCAATATTTGAACCGTTCGGTAGCATCGGCTATAATTCATACCCTATATATTGACACTCAAACACTACCAGAAAAATCGAATGACATCGAATGATATTTCTAGCCGTTTGGATTCTCTGAAAATAGAAAACGCGCTGTCCGTTCAGTTATAAGCCTCAATCAGCCTCTTTGAATGTATACCGGGTAGGGACGAATAGAGTAAAATTGTCGAAGACTGATATCGTAAAGAGGAAACCGTTCGGGAACATTTTGGGCGGAGATAAAAAGTTTAGATATGTTCATTTATCATGCACGGAGCACGCCTGGCCCTCGCGGGTGCGATTATCCTCACTTTATGGCCATTGTTACCGTATATCTATGGATTAACGTCCAAACCTTTACGTCTAACACCTAGCTTCATTGCGACCGCGATATTTTTAGTCACTAAAATTTTTTGCAACAATTGCATTAAGGTGTAAGAAAGTAGTTTGCGAAGTGTGGTTTAAGAAGAAATACTTGCTTTACGCGTATTTCTCAAACTTTTGATGACATCTATACTAATATAACAAGGAGGAAGTTTTTTGTTTGAACGCATTAATCAAGAGCTTATCCGATTTAAAAAGCAATAGATAGCCTGCTTACTGAGGAAAACTATATATTGCTATACTAAGATCACAGCGCCATCTATCGGGTCCAATTGTGAATCTAAACCATTCTCGAATCCACCTGAAGATCAAATTTCATTAAAATCGGTCCAGCCGTTAAGGTTCTATAAATGACATACAGACAAACATTAATTATTATATATATAGATGTATAATCAAATCCAACGTGGTTAAAACCGTAGGGCACAGCTAGTTGTGTGATAAAATGAAAATTGCATAAATAACTTAGCTTGATGAAGCGAGCTCTCATTTATACATTCGGTATACGAACTTCAAATCGAATAAGTAGCCTGATTGCCATTGCTGCCAGGTGTCTGTCTCCGCTTGTTAGATATTCCGAAGTTAACTGAAGTGTTTGCCATATCTAAATTTCAGATTTCAAGTTGCCAATATGTTTATTTATCTTGGTAACATTGCAGACGCTGTGAAGATTCGATAACGCGCTTGACTGCCTTCCAATACGCAATGAAATCGAAATTGTCGATTCGCCTAAGGCCAATCACCAAGATCGTTCATCAATCGGTAGACAATGTATAGCGTGTCATACTCCACTCGATGTTGATACGAACGAGGGCCTAAATTGTACGATGGAACCATTTGAATCACGCGACCGTAGGGGACAGCGAATGAGGACACCATATTGTGGTACATCGGCGTAATCAATCGGCGATACCATTTGCCTTATTCCAGAGTAACAGCTCATCCACAGGTTGTGTTAATGTTACCTAAATACATCTGTATGCACGTAAGAGCGTGGAAAAACAATAGAACTGACAAAAAAGAAGTGAAGCGATCAAGAGTAGGCTATTTAATTTGTACTACCCTCAACGACACTATCCGTAACGTCTTCCATATGATTAACGACAGGAATTGATGGTAGCAAATTGTTAAGGTGAAGGCGTATCAGCACCGATATCGATCAATGCTGGCGCATTGAAAAAATGAGGAGGAATCAGGTCATCTATATAAGAAGATTTTTAAGTGATTTTCATTTATCACCATCGTTTACAACATGTATCGATATGTGTGACGCTGAGAGAGTGCGGCAAAAGGCTAAATAAATTTAAGGTCGGCCATAAAACGGAACCATTTTATAGCGTGACGTAGGACCGGCGGCGGCTGGCGAGTATTGGCGCGCAACGGCCACAATTCCTCTTCTATTCCTTATGTAAACTTTGTTAAGCCCCTCTACGTTTATTAGCTAACGTACTAAATGGCGGCTATCAGGAAATTTAATTAAGCGCCTGTGCATACAGACAACTTAAGAGTTATACAATAAGGTTAAACTAGAAAACGAAAGCTCTCCGATTTATTTCAAGATGTTTAGAATAAAAAAGGGAGGATATATATCACGTCTTCCCACAAGGGTCCTCAAGGAAGAGGTGTGTAGGTGGTACCCACACACTCACATAAATATAATAGAATAAAACCCAGAATAAAATAGATAAATAAATATGTCAGAGTACGAGCCAGGCAACGACGTATATAATTAAATAGATCGAGATGTGCACATAGGGCACCTAGGACATGTATCATATGGATTTGTGTATATATGTACGTTCATCAGACCATATATGTATCTACCGTTAACGGGAATCGAATTAGCAAACTCAAGCTTAGCCAGTCCCCTGACCTCAGACCAGGTGGTCGCCATTTGCTGTACAAAAAATATTAAGGTATAACGTATATTTGAATATTTACTTTTAAAGGGCTTATCCTACGCATTTCTAAGAATAGCAAACGCGGCGCTAAAGTTATTTACGGTGAAGCTACAGCGTATCGGTCGTTTATACAAAAGACATGCAAGAATAAGTACAATTGTTCTGATATCATTGCTCTTTTATACACCACTGGCTGTCCCGCCCAGCTTCGCTCGGGTGAAAAAGTTAAATTGCCCGTAACACGATCGCAGCGCCACCTATTGGGTCCAATTGTAAATCTAAACCATTCTCGAATCTAGCTTAAGACACACAGAAAGCTTCGCCCGGGTAAAAAGGTAAAATTCTTGAAACTCGATCGCAGCGCCACCTATCGGGTCCAATTTAATATAGCCTATGTTACTCGGGGATAATGTAGCTTTCCAATGGTGAAAGAATTTTTGAAATCGGTCCAGTAGTTTCGGAGCCCATTCATTACAAACAAACAAACAAACAAATCTTTCCTCTTTATAATATTAGTATAGATAATCACATTGAAGTTCGTTCAACCTTTCGCAGAAATATTTAATTTCATAAAGAAATTGTTACAACAAATTACAATCTGAGCAAACCGCGATTTAAAACATCCGTGACTTTTTGTTATATATATATATCCTTACGCCCGTGATCCCCGAGGTAAGGGTCCCCGAAGGGGTAGGCAGAGTACCTACACATCCACTTTCCGCCAGAGATATATTTTAGGTGCCTACGTGACAGATGGTATTGTTTAATAATTTTATATATAATAATATATATATATAAAATAATATATCCTCACGCCTTCCCACAAGGGTCCCCGAAGGGGTAGGCAGAGGTGTATAGGTAATAAATACCCACACACCCACTTTCCGCCAGAGGTACATTTGGTGCCAACGTGACAGATGGCGAGTCCATCGCCGTTACTCAAGCACGACTATACATACGCCTTTGAATTTCTTCTCAGACATATGCAGGTTTCTTCTCGATGTTTTCCTTCACCGTAAAGCTCGTGGTGTGACTAATCACTGTACTTAAGTTCAGAAAAACTCACTGGTACAGTCGGGATTCGAACTTGCTCGAACCGGCAACTGCTCGAACCACTCTGCCACCACGGCTTATTTTATATATAACTTCAAAATTGTATAATAAAATTAGGGTAATTTATTCTGCATAGGATGTTAAATGAGTAACCAAATAATGCAACGAGGACAACTGAGATTGCTGCTTCTGTATAGTCTGTGTAGTGTATAGTATAGACTGGTCAGTATAAAACAATAGGTATACATATTTATGGATGGTTGGCGCACAGTCTTACCGATATAAAGACTTCTTCAGCTTGCTGCAAGATGGCGATGCGAGACCACCCAAACTTCTGCATGAGCTTGATGCGCGTCGGATTGTGTACAGTCGCGGAGGGATGCGTTCTGAACAGCGTTGGGAAGCGAGCGCGGTCTGACAGCGCGGGCGATGATGCTCCGTAGCACAGCTGCAAGTCAATTTGAATTAATATTTTGTTCTGCTATCTGTATAGAGGTGTGTAGAATCATAAAATCTTATCAAAAATTCATGTGTTCATATAAATGCAATTAGTAGATCTTGGTGTTGACGATAAAATCATGTTTTATGTCTAGAGCTTATATTGGAATACGTATAATTTGAGGCCAAGGTATACTAACAACGAATTGAATATTCCATTGTATGCACTTGTTAACTCGACAACATTTGAATTATATTTTTGAGTATTAATAACGATTTTAAATACATAATGCTTCAAAAACATATTAAGTTCTTTCAGGGAAAAGGGTTTCTGTTTCACAATGGGCAAAGTAACAAACAACATTCTGGTTAAAAGTAAAAAACTAATGGACCAAGTAACTTATTATGAATAATTTTGGTACAAGTTGTATTTGAAATGAACAACAAACCACCTCACAAATAAGAAATCTCTTAATACAGTTAACAGTTGTGATATCTTGTTTGTCTGATTCTAATTTTGGATTAAGTTGTCTTGCCTCCACAGAAGTAACTAACTTACTTTGTAAGTTACATAACTCACAAAGTAAATTGAGATTTATGGCGCCCTGACACATTGTAGCCGACCTGATTCGACTTTCAAACTTAAACGTCTATAAAATATATTTAGATATAGTATAAAAGCCGTGATGGCTGACAGGTTCGAGTAGTTGCCTGCGACACAAAGATCGCAAGTTCAAATTCCGACTGTACTTAAGTACAGAGTTTTTCTGAACATAAGTACAGTGATTAGTCACACCACGAGCTTTACGGTGAAGGAAAACATCGAGAGGAAGCCTGTATACGTCTGAGAAGCAATTCAAACGCGTATGTATAGTCGTGCTTGAGATGGACTCGCCATCTGTCACGTTAAACCTAAAATATATCTCTGGTGGAAAGTGGGCGTATGGGTATTAACTATACACCTCTGCCTACCCCTTCGGAGACCCTTGTGACAAACAAAACACTATACGGCTAAACTAGTTATCTACACTGTATATGTTGCACATGTTGAAACATAAAAAAAAACTATAACATAGTATATAAGACTGACTGACTCAAGACTGTCCAGAAATCTATCTACATTCCATATATAGATGGAAATTCGCAAGTTAACAAGATTTTAACTTGTGAATTTCCATCTATATATGGAATGTTGGAAATATTTTACATGTGATTATTTGGATCTCGTCTATTATGAGGTATATTCCTAGAATCAATCAATTACAGCCTGTACACAATTTCCTTAGAAATACCTAAAGATCGCAAGCAATGTTCTTAACTTGAACGAGTAGTATACCTATAAATATACTGGATGAGCGTTCACGAATTGGCTAACTCAATCAATTAAGGCGTGTTAGCTCAGACGAGCTGCCTTCCAAATTCAATTTCAATTTATTTGACTTCAAAAAAGCCCTCCATTCAGAACTGGAGCTTATATTAGACCATTAGATTCGTCAATTAGTTAACGTATTAAGCTTTTAAAACATTATCGACTTTATCTCAAACGAAATGTCAGTTTATTATCTACGATAAGTAACAAAACGTATGACAATTTTCGGGCATCATTAGACACACAACTTGGAATATTGTGTAGTTATAGGTTGGCGTAGTACTTACTATCTACTATCCTAGAAAAGATCGTAGCTAAACAATGCCACCCACGCCTAAGTGCGACAGGTTTCAGGGATAATTTTCGGACATTTGAGAAAGTGATATTTTTACAAAAAAGGCTTGACTACATAAGGTACATATTAGCTATGCCCCGCATTTCACCCGGGCTAATTTTAATTGTGTATATTTCTTTTATAAATGCTCGAGCCTTAGCGTTTGTATCTCTGTAAATATCGAGTGTTGTATTCTAGACTTTATCTCTGTGCCAAATGTCATCCAATTTCGTTCAGCCGTTCTTGCCTCATTTTAGTAACAAACATGGATGCCCAAACACTTTTATCATCTATAATATCTCTTTCTAGAATTGGGTATGTAAATTAAACGACCACGGACTTAAGCTCATGTCTTTCGGTTGAGTCGCGTCCGGTCCTGACATGGCGACCCTGCCAAGATTCCTTTACATTACCTACACATCAAAGAATCGGAAAAATGGTACAAGGAACATTTACGTTTCGATGAACGCGTGGAAAATGCACGCCATTTGTTCATAGCCATATTAGCTTCTTTAACAAACCAGATTTTTGTCAATTTCGTAAATAAAGTTCCACTCAGAAGAACAAAATAAACAAAATTGGATTTGCTATTCGTTGATTATGCCAGAGTGGCAATCAGTTAAACGAAGGGTATATTTTCATGTAAGCCTAAATTTAGATTACCAATAATTGAGTGTTGGTGTGACTGAGAGGTTAAGTCCTCAAATACCCTCCCAACATTTGTAGAAATAATGATCTTGAAATGAGGATCTTTTATTTCACTCAAGGGGCAACACTGATCCTTATCGTTATTCCAAGAATCGTGTTATTTAAACAAAAGATTAAAGAAAATAGAATAATCAGTAAATGTGAGAAAATGGCATTAAATTATAGACAATACTAATAAATGGACCGTTCGGCAGCCATTCAACATAATTATGTCGTTCATTAAATGACTTACCAGTGAAGCGTCATGAAACACTGCTCATTTCAATTTATGAAGTCGAGTAAATTTTAAAATGATAACATACATACATACATACATATCATCACGCCAAGTCCCTAACGGGGTAGGCAGAGAGTATAGAGCGCCAGTTCTCTCTAGACTTACATACCTCTTTCGCTTCGTCCACATTCATCAGTCTCTTCATACATGCTCGTCGGTTTCGAGTACTCTTAACGTTCCCGTCCTTGAGAGTCCGATCTATTTGATCCAGGTAGTTGGAACGTGGCCTTCCTCTGCCTCTTCTTGCACACACTTTTGCTTTGTATATCTGTTTCGTCAATCTTTCTTCACTCATCCTTTCTATGTGTCCAAACCAACGTAACATGCCTTTCTTCATCTTTACAATCACGCCCTCATTCACGCCAGTTGATTTGCGAATCTCTTCATTGCGGATTCGATCTAATATCGTTACGCCGCACATTTTTCGAAGAGATCGCATCTCGACTGCATTCAAGCTATTTTCATACTTCCTCTGACATACCCAGGATTCGCTGCCATACAATAAGGTAGGTACCAATATCGCGTTGTGGACAGCAACTCGAGCATTCTTGCTCAGACTTTTACTGCCCATCAACGCCGACATGGCTCCATTCACCTTATTTCCGGCAGTTATCCTTCTTTCAATATCTTTTTCATACTTTCCATCTCGTGTGAACATGCTTCCAAGATATACAAATTCATTCACTTGCTCTAGAATTTGCCCATTTACCGATATTGCACACTCGGTCACTTGTTCATCTCTTTCGAATACCAGAACCTTAGTCTTGCCAGCGTTTAGGCGCAGCCCCTTCTTTTCACATGATAATAATAAATAAATAATAATCCTCACGTCTTCCATTAGGGTCCCCGAAGGGGTAGGCAGAGGTGTATAGCTACTACCTACCCACCCACTTTTCGTCAGAGATATATTTTAGGTCTGAAAGATGAAATGCTTCTTAGGCTAGATAAACAAATCCATGTTAGTGATAATGGTTTTATTACATAATAAACATTTAAGTATTAGCTCCAATAATAGCTTACTTATAAATATATACATTTTTTCAAACACAATTAATTATACCTAAAGCGTGTAGACGGGGGGTGAGGAATCAAGGGCTTATAGTTATAATTCAGTTGACTCTAACATAACTTGATAGAATTATTTTCGAGTTTCTGAACGTGTTATTTTAATGTTGAAATGGGAATGTTATTACACTGAAATATTGCATCACTATTAGTGACATGGAGGTGTTTCGGTCTCACGACCGTGAAATATTATTTTCGAGAAATTCCTTTTTCGGCAAATTGTGATAGATGTGATGTATAATAAAACGCGGAGTTCGGTAGATGCAACTGTTGTTAAAACAACTATTTTTATATGATATTTCATTTCAATTATAATAATACAAGCGTATAAATCAAATTTGAAATCGCGAAATTATCGGATCTTGGAATATTGTAATATTAATCTAATCAAATAGTTTTTCTAGTACTGCCTGAAAACCGGTGTCGCGAGATACCATTAGAGAGATTAAAACTATAGAAACAAGGAATATAAACATATATATATAAAAGAACAAACAACATTCGTGGACTGTTTTGGAATTACTCCAAAGCTTTGTCTTTAAGAACGCGAAAAGTGCGCTATCGCGTCCACAGGGCCCGTTTACTGACCAGACTTGTTAAGATTCCCACATTGTTTTAAACAATAGAAACGTTAAGGTTCTGCAATAAAATGTCAACTCTAAAGCGAGCTTTATTGCTACCAGCTAAAGGAATGGAAATATTCTTTTGCATCACAATAGACCAAATATGCAGTGGTCTGTCTATGCCAAGACAAGTCCACCCCCACATATAGAACTGCAGATGAAAATATAAATATAATATATTCAGATACTAGCTTATGCCCGCGGCTTCGCCCGCGTGGAAAGAGCAACATACATATTTGCCTTTATAATATTAGAGCTTTGAATCTTTCAGGATTTAAATGTAGCCTATGTCTTAATCCTGGGTATAAGCCATCACCATAAAAAAATATCAGTAAACCGGCTTTTTTTCAGTCGTAAAAATGTATTTTTTTTTTTCAATAAAAAGTATCTTATGTTACTTCTTATACCTCCAGGAATATGTGTACAAACTTTCATGATAATCGGTTATGTAGTTTTTACGTGAAAGCGTAACAAACAAACTTACATTCACATTTATAATATTAGTAAGGATATAGGAGCGTTTATTAGATAATTGAGATGTTCGTTCGATGTTTTCCTTCACCGTATAGCTCGTAGTGTGATTAGCCACTGATTAACACAGTTTAGAAAAAAATAAAATTTCCTGCAATCTTTGCAGGCTACTACTATAATTTCTGAGCGGTTAGAAGTATACTTACCACCATCAGGTTCCACATCTTGGCGGCCTCAGCAACAGTCGTGCACACAGTCGAACACCCGGCTAGCAGCAACAACTTTTGCGGTGGATTGTACAGCAAATTGTACATGACACTGGCACCCAGCCCCGGCTCACACTGACAACAAATGGTTCACATTATTTCTTCAGTTAAATGAAATCTCTTAATCCATTCCCTGGTTACATAAAAACATACATATAATCACGCCTCTTTCCCGGAGGGATAGGCAGAGACCACTTCTTTCCACTTGCTACGATCCTTACATACTTCTTTCGCGTCGTTAGGATTATTCCCTGGGTAGGGTGTAATTAAAAATAAATTTAGTGGCAAATACATATTATTTCAGTAATGTCCTTGTGGTATTTGGATACCTTTTGTACTTTTAATTAAGTACTAGCTGACTCGACAGACTACTATTCAATTCTTAATACATTCAATGTTAATAAAAAACAAAATTAAATGTTTAATATTACAAAGATATCATCTTTGAGAGCTGGGTAAGGGTTACAATTCGTTCTTAATGCCGGCCATGGATTTTCATGATGAAGTCCTTGATTCTGACCGATACAATTAATTAACGCAAAGAGAATTTAACGCTACGCTAGAATTATGCGTTTGTAAACGATATTGGCGGGGTGCGCTCTGTCTGAACAACTGACAGACAACTGTTACACAACTGACAGTTATTTCAAACGTGCTTAGCAAAGAGTTAATATTAAAAAAGTTTATAATAAAGGTAGTCGTTAAGATTTTTGAATTTTCCACGTCTCTTCGCCAAAATCTCTTTTTTTTAACGTTTTACAAAGTATTAGTAAACTTAAAAAAAGGTGAATGAAATCGGTAAAGCCGTTCTCAAGGTACAGCGTGACCAGGAGAAATAGGGGTTATTTTTTTATATATAATTCTTCTGTGCGTATTTATGTCTGTAATCCTTCTAAACGGCTAGACCGATTTAAAATTTTCTGTCTTCAGGTGGATTCGAGAGTGGTTAGATAGATACACAATTGGACCCTATAAAATTTTTCACTCGAGCGAAGCTGGGCATGACAACTAGTATATATATATATATTTGGCAACGGTTAATTTGAGACTATTGAGTTAAATAGTAGGAAATTGTTGGTGTGATAATGTGAGAATTATTAACAATTGTTGAGTATTGTTAAATTGGTTAATTACTTGTATATAAAACAAATTAAACTAGGATATGTATACATTAATAAATTGATATACATAAGTACCGACACTAATTATCCCCTGAGGACCGAAAATCAATATCGGATATCAAAGAGGCAAATTGAATCCTACAACCTTTTTATTAGTCCCCTGAATGAGGGTGCGTATGGGGTCGCTCATTAAGGGCGATCTGAGAACATTTAATTAATTAGGTATCTGGATAATGTTTACATATGCGTAGATAAGGGAAAAGGTCTGGATATTCAAACATGATTACTTCGGTGCGTTCTATTTAGTTCACCCTCAGTTGATATACGGAATATTATGCTTAAAAACGAACACTAGGAAATTCTATTTAGGCCTACTAACTGTGCACCCAGGACGATTGACAAAGGTATTTAACATTACCATTTGAATTTTAAACTGAATTAAGAGAGGTAGGGCATAACGGGTTTCCCGTTCGAATTTGGAGCTGCCCGACTGGGGCAGGACCTCCACCTTATAGAAGTCCGTAGCCAAATAACACATTTTTTTGTGTTGTGTTCCTACGCGGTATTCACCGCGTAGTAACGTAGAAACGTAGGTTTCCAGTAATGAGCTCCATGGAGAGGGGGGGAGGATTGTTACATTGTGTTGGACGCAGAGGGATTAAACCCATTATGCTGCCAACACACTGTAACTCTCCGAACACAGAGTGGCAACGCGCAAGTGATACTTCGGTATCGTGAGCGTAAATAGGCTACGGTAACCGTTTCCCATCAGGTGGGCCGTATGCTTGTTTACTACTCTTGTTGTGTAAAAAAAAAAACATTATTGACTCCACGCCTCACTAGAGAGATCCCCAACGTGGAAGGCAGAGATGAAATAACTACAACTTTTAACTGACTATAGATTTTGCTGACAACTTGACAGATGGTGATTGCTGTCACTTTTGCCTTCCACTTGTGGTGGGACAAACCACTGTAGTTTAGTTAAGAAAAGCTGCCACAGCCCAGGGTTCAAGCCAGCACATAAAATTTTTACTTACATGTACTATATTACTACCTATATATATATTAACCGAGACGAACTGGACATGTGCCTGAATAATTGGTTCTTAGTATCTTCTTGATTTTAGGGGTTAGAAAGAGAGGAGGGAGGCCTTTGCTCAGCGCTGGGACACATGGATATAAATAATAGTAAAAATAATGTTATAGTAATATTACCCACATTGCAAAAGTATTTTGAAATAATAATTAACACGAACAGGAATATAACTCTAATTCTTGATTAAATTTACTCTCTCTCTGCGAGAGACTCTTACGAGAGACTCGGGGTGATGATATGCTTATTTGTAGGTATACATTTTCTACTATTTGGCGAGTCTACTAAGCCACCTACGACGTGACAATTGTTTGTTACACCAAGCATACGGATCAAAAGATTTATCCTGCAAGGTAATGCTTTCACACACCCTTCAAGTAACAAGTGTTTAAGTAGCCTTGAGAAGACAGCTGTCTCAAACGCCACGGCACTCTGCGAATTTAATATTTAACTTTGCGTCCCAAGCAGAGACAAATTTGCACAGTACATTTGCTTCTCAAAGAATGTTCTTAGGTAAATGAACGTGTCTTATTTCTTATTCCGTGTTGAAATAAATTTAAATCTAACTACACAAGTAGTCTATGGACCGTTATGGACATCGTATGGACGTAGTCGTCTGTGAATTAAAATATTTCAGGTCCAAACCCTGATCCATGTTATCCACCAATGTTTTTTTTACTGAACGTTAGTACAATGATTGTACACACGTCAAGCTTTACGTTAAAAAAATATTGTAAGGAAACCTGCAAACGCTTAAGACACAATTCAAACACGTACGAGTCTGTACGGCGGGCTTGTGAAATGGCGATGGCATATGTCAAGAGTTTACATATTGATATATATATATACATACCTATCATCACGCCAAGCCCCCAATGGGGTAGGCAGAGAGTATAGAGCGCCAGTTCTCTCTAGACTTACATACCTCTTTCGCTTCGTTCACATTCATCAGTCTCTTCATACATGCTCGTCGGTTTCGAGTACTCTTAACGTTCCCGTCCTTGAGCGTCCGATCGATTTGATCCAGGTAGTTGGAACGTGGCCTTCCTCTGCCTCTTCTTGCAAACACGTTTGCTTTGTATATCTATTTCGTCAATCTTTCTTCACTCATCCTTTCTATGTGTCCAAACCAACGTAACATGCCTTTCTTCATCTTTACAATCACGACCTCATTCACGCCAGTTGATTTGCGAATCTCTTCATTGCGGATTCGATCTAATATCGTTACTCCGCACATTTTTCGAAGAGATCGCATCTCAACTGCATTCAAGCTATTTTCATACTTCCTCTTACATACCAAGGATTCGCTGCCATACAATAAGGTAGGTACCAATATCGCGTTATGGATAGCAACTCAAGCATTCTTGCTTAGACTTTTACTGCCCATCAACGCCAACATGGCTCCATTCACCTTATTTCCGGCAGTTATCCTTTTTTCAATATCTTTTTATATTGATATATCTTAGGCGAAATAATGGTATTGTTACACCTTTGCCTAAGTCTTTGTGGAACCTTGTCAGAAGGTGTGAATGTAAGTTAGGGAACATATATTTATAGAATCCAGGTAAGAAAAATGGTAAGCTTTTACCGCCGCTTATGCAACACCAGGACCCTGCAGGAACCTTTTCATACTCTAACTTCTTGGAGTATTCCATGAACTACTCTCTAGTGAAAACCTCAGCGCGAAGTTACGCTCAGCGCGTAGGCACAGCCTAAGGACCTCTGCGGATGAGTAATAGCTCTAATCAATCTCAAATTGCTGAGATTACAATAGATTTCAATAGATTGGCTGCCATTGTTAAGATTACTAATTGAACTCAATTTACGGATGCAGAAGCACATATATTAAAAATAATGTTGCCAAAAACATAATAAATGTCTTTATAACAGATACAGAACGACGTCGTCATCTGTGACGGAGTGGAGTAATTAGAAACGTTATATTTTACCTTAAGAGCCAGGTCAGGTTTAATTAAATTTATGCCAACTACGAAGATTGTATTACCTAACAAAATATCAAGCAAATTTGTTGTGATATGTTTGTATCTTTTTTATTCTTACCTGCCAGTAAATTAAAGGATTGGACTGAGACTGGAATCACCGCCATAAATTTTCAGAAGGTTCTAAAATACGGTCTCATGCAGACATGGGAAGGTTAATCTATGTAGAGCCAAGTTTTGTGGCCCACTTCGGAAAGTCCAATAAGCCTGCTGAAGTTAGGGCCATACAGTTTTATGGAACGTTTGTAATTTCACTCACCTCTACGGCTACAGCTACAGGGTATACTACTATAGTATAATATGCTTTGATATAATTCTATACTATCTACTTTAGGCCAAGAAAATCTATGATTTCATTCGACATAATTATAAATAATTTTTTAGTTTTAATCATACATTTAGAACGTGTTTAATATAAGTCTTCTCGTTAAATTCGGTTGGTATTCGTAAACTGAATGTAGTGAACATGATTTTGATTATAGATACTTCTACACAGGTGCCTGTATTCCTCCACTTGTGACAAGATAAGCGAGTTTCAATTTACGTTGAACGACACTATCTCAGCACTGTGACATATTTGGAAATGAGGTTTCGGTGACTCAAGAATTCGGTTTCAACTTAGGTTTATACATCCCGACAATTGTTCATCAACAGTTATATTCACATTATTCTTCCCACAATCTTATCAGCGTCCATTACACTCAGTAGTAATCGTCACCTTATCAATATCAAAACGTTCGGAAACGGCAATTTATCCATGAATTGGTGTAAATCTATAAAATGGAAAATTACCGTCAATTGGGCACGGAAATTGTGTCCAATGAAATTTTCTTCCGCGCACCCTTCATAAATTCCCAATAATTGAATCGAAAGTCAGCTTTACCTCTCGCTGCAATATCATGAACCTATGATCTTAGTTCAGTTAGATTTATGAGTGGACTTTAGGGCGGTTCGGTTTACGGTCCCTTTTTGTTAATTACAGAGACCGCAGTCAGCTTGGCTGATTTAACTTAATGGATTAAGTCGGTACTTGTCATTCGAAAGAGCGATGACACATTGTGCACATTACGCTGATTGAAATTATAATTGGGATTTAAACAAGTTTGCGAGTAACAAAGTTATAATAACCGAAAATTTGGTCAGCTTTCAAATATAGAGTACATGCCACGAACGTAATGAGATTTATTCACGTGTGACAAAATATGGGAGCTATAATTTATGTTAACTAGATCTTCATATTCTATGTTAGTTTGATAAGCGATGCAGATTTATTTACAAATAAATAACGATTTTCAAATGTCGTTTCAAAAATTACCTTGCTATCGTTGCTATGAAGGAGTAGTTTGAAACCGGAGAGCAGATCGGATCGTGCGTTGACATCTGCAAGGGCAAGCTCAGCAGCGGGCTTGCAGGCTTGGCCACCTTGCCAACCGCCCTCACCCTCCATCGGGAAGATGCCGCCAATATGAAGGTCATCCTCTCGTCGGGCTTCACTCGTAGCGCTCAGCCACAACACCAGCAGCGCCCATGCCCAGTGCCCGTTTGACCCGCGTCCCCACCCGCACTTGCACTGCCTCACCACACTCACAACACACTTGGCAACAACGAATAATTGCACTATTGCATGCACTAACAACGACTTAACATCACAATATAATCTAGTTCGAAAAGTAATGAGACTGCTCGGGGCAGCTTTTAATTTGACTAGCGGACGCTTTGAAAAATTAAAGTTCGCGCGCGACCTGTTCAGGGAGATTGTAGCGTTTTGATCTAAATATGATATCACCCGTAGTGATTGAAGACATAGCCTAATAAGCGTGAAGTTGTGTAAAAAATGTGGCATGTGATGCGCGCGAGCGTCACGCCGAGCAGCCGCCGCCGGGGGCTGCGCGCGCGCATCGGCTGCGGCGTCCTGCGGATTCAGGGCTCGCATCTGAGCCATCCTGTCATTGTCTGACTTCTTTTGCATTTTCCATCCCGTCTCCTGAAACAAACATAAATATATTTAGAAAATTATTTACTTAGTCGATTTCCCATCATTACAATTATTTTGCTTTGCTGAAATACCGTTGATCGTCGCTTTGTATTTTTTGTGAAATAGAATCTGTATTAGATTGAAGCTGAAATTGAGGCGGTCTATGTATTCTATGCTAAATAGGTACACTGGTTCAATTGTTTGACCGTCCATTGTGGATGGATATCAATTGTTTCCATTCATGGATACCCATCTCTTCCAATAATCGAGCTTCAGTCTAATATTGGCGCCCAGAAACCACTTACTAGGAAACCGCAGTTCATATTATAGATGACACGAAGATTCAGTGGCTTAAGTTGAGATGATATTTGCAAACGAATATGCAGATCTTATGCAGTACGAGGTTCTCTCTCGATGTTTTTTTTCCTTCACCGTAAAGCTCGTGGTATGACTAATTAAATTGACTAGCACTGTATTTAAGTTCAAAAAAACTCATTGGTACAATCGGGATTCGAACTTGCAATATTTGCTACTGGAACCACTCGGCCATCAGGGCTTTAAAAAAAAATTAAATTAAAAAATAAGTTTCCGCAAGAGATAAAATTCCGATAATCGGGTCACAGAACTCGTGCCGCAATGAAATGAGAAGCTAATGAATCGTAGCTCATTCCTTTGTAATACTCTGGTGGTAATCACTGGGAAGGAAAGGAATAAATTACCATACAAAGCAAAGTAATCTTTGTGATTCAAGTGTCAAAGTTGATTTACGTATAACAAGTGCAACTACTTAATACATTATTATCAAGCAAGTTCGCTCGGGTAAAGAGATCAGCATATATTTCCGTCCTTCTCCCGCCTGCTTCGCCACGAATATGCAAAGAACACCGCCTCGTAACTCATTGATAAGCGGTAGCGAGAACACTAGCGGGTCGGCACCAAATTTAACAACTTGTGGAAATGCTGAAAACTACATCAATCTCATTCCAAGGAAGAGGAAGGAACGTTCAGAAGATAATGAGTTTAAAATGGATTTTTCAAGTTTCCGAACAGATATAATGAACCTTTTAAACGACTTCGGAAAAACACAAAAAGAAAATCTTACTATGATACGTGAAGAAATATCAGAGATCAAGAACGAAATGATATTAATCAAATCTGCGACAGAAATGTTTACAAAAAAATTCGAAGACATAAATACCGAATTAGAGAGTATAAAATGCAACATAACGTCAACTCAAGCGAAAATACATGACGTCGAAAATGAAATAATGTTATTAAATACAAAACAGGAAACAGGGATGTCGCCACACAAATCGCCTCAGCTTACACACGAAGCCCTCATCCTCGAGCTAAAAGACCGTTGCGACCGGGAGAAAAATATAGTGATTGTGGGTATTTCCGAAAAAAATGACAAAGATTTTAAATCTCGTCAAAGATATGATAACAACGAAGTTATGTTAATATTGACCTCGTTAAATACGGAATGCCCAAAGCCTATAAAAACTATGAGACTTGGGAAATATTCTCCCACTAAGAGCCGTCCGTTAAAACTATTCTTTAATAGTTCAGATACACCAAAATATTTGCTACGGAACAAAAAGTCTCTACCTGAGAACGTACATATGTATGCCGACCAAACTCCTACTCAAATGAAATATCTGCAATCTTTGCAGGAAGAGTTAAACAGACGTAAAGAAAACGGTGAGCAGGATCTTATAATTAAATATATTAAAGGAATACCAACAATAACTACTAGCAAGCAAAATAAAAAAAACTGATAACTACCGCACTACAAAATAAAAAAGATAAATATATATCAGACAGACTAACACATCAGATTGTTGCAGCATATGAAGACATTCCACTACACCCATCGTCATTAAGGTTTTTATATGCCAATCTGCGAAGTATACGAACGGAGGGCAAATTTGACGAGATCAAATGCATAATTACCGATGTCTGTGCGACAATACATATACTAATATTTACAGAAACATGGATTACTTCTGATGACGAGGCTAAGCTATATCAGTTACCAAACTATAAGCACGTATATAATTATAGGCAGGAATCTAGGGGCGGCGGAGTGTCTATATACATACATAATAGTATCCAGTTCGAGGTAACGGAAGATTTGTCACAAAATGGGAATCACTACCTGTGGATACACATTGATAAACTTAATTTAAATATTGGTGGAATATACAAACCAGGTTCCACAGATATTAGCAGTTTTATAAATATATATTCGAAGCAACTAGAGTGTCGACGGAGATCGATAGTTTTCGGCGACTTCAATATGGACCTACTTAACAAAGATAATCAGACTAAGGAATATATAAAGGAAACAAAGGAAAATGGATACGAGATATTAAACAAAGTTAGCAGATTGCATAGCACTCGGGAAACCAGTACTACCAACACAATCCTTGATCATATATGTACCAATTTGAACAATCACTCATTTAGTTTGTCCTTAATTGACTCGTCTCTGTCTGACCACAAGCAAATCTTTTTGGAAATTGGGAAGCTAGCACCGAAAGTAAATAAACGAATACATTATATGGCGGTGGACTATGAAAAACTATACAGAAATGCCTCAACAGCTAGTTATGACAATGACAGACATGATTACGAATATCTGGAAAACTTTGTGCGTAAGCAAGTTGATGATAGCAAAGTAGAAAAAACTAAATATTTTAATCCGTTAAGGGAAGACTGGATAAATAAAAATATAACTAATGGCATAACTTCCAGGAATAGTTTATGGCAACGGACGAAATTAAAGCCATGGGACTCTGATCTTAAAAATAAATTCTTACAAGAACAATCAAGGATAAAAAAGCTCATAAAAAGACAGAGAAATGATTATTATTGTAAATTGTTTCATAGTACTTACAGTGACCCTAAAAAAATGTGGAAACTATTAAAAGACCTAGCTTTAAGTAATGTTCAAGTCAGCTGTGCTCCTCCCAAACTAGTATCAAGTTCAGGAACACCAATCGAGGAAGGAAATGCCATATGTGAGTCATTTAATTCGTTCTTTTCATCTATTGGGGCAGATCTTGCCAACCAAATACATCCTATGTATCATGAAAGCGATGACACCGTATTAATTAAACAGTCCTATAGCTTTCACGGCACACATTTAACTATGTTTACACCATGCACTACGAACGAAATATCAAAAATTATTGACGACCTTGACACTAATACAAGCGCTGGCATAGACGGGATAAGTACCAAAGCAATCAAACTCCTAAAAAATGTTATTATTGATAAGTTAACAAACTGCATTAACATGTGCTTATCACAAGGAATATTCCCAGATTCGCTAAAAATTGCTAAAGTCAGTCCAATCTATAAGTCAGGAGCAAAAACCGATATGAATAATTATAGACCGGTATCAGTTTTATCAGTTATATCGAAAATATTTGAACGTGTTTTATACAATAGACTAAATGCCCATTTAACGGAGAATAACTATTTGATTGATGAACAGTATGGTTTCCGCTCCAAGTCAAGTACTCTCACAGCGGCTATAGATTTGATTACACAGATAAAGACTCATATTGACAAAAAGAGCTTAGCTTTGGGTATCTTCATAGACTTAAAAAAAGCCTTTGATACGGTTAGCCATAAAAAACTAATACTAAAACTTAAACAAGCAGGGGTCTCCGGTACAGCTCTAAATATGTTTTCATCATATCTAAGAAATAGAAAACAAATCGTTAAATTAGATAACAACAACTTCAGCAGCTCCTTACAAGACGTGACCTATGGAATTCCGCAAGGATCGATCGTTGGACCTTTGATGTTTTTGATTTATGTCAATAATATAAACAAAATTGGTCTCAACGGGAGCCTCACACTATATGCGGACGATACTTGTCTGTTTTATTATGGCAAGAGTATCGACACCATTGTAAGGGAAGCGCAGGCAGACCTAAATACACTACATGAATGGCTAAAATATAATCTACTCACGATAAACACAGCAAAAACATCTTATATGTTGTTTGCTGCCAAAAACAAACAGATTCCTGACTTTACCCCACTCACCTTAGATAATGTGCTAATACACCGATCGCAACAAGAAAAGTACCTGGGTCTCTGGATTGATGATAAATTAACCTGGACGACGCATATCGAGCATATTAATACTAAACTCACCTCAACACTAGGAGCCTTACGAAAGACTACAAATTGCTTACCTAGAAAAATTCACAATATTGTTTATAACACTCTTGTAAAATCGCACCTAGAATACTTAATTGAAATTTGGGGATGTGCATCCCCAACAAACTTAATTTCACTACAGAGAACACAAAACAAAATTATCAAAGTACTGTTTCACTACGATCGCTTAACACCCACACAACAACTATACAAAAAAACCAATTTACTAAACATACAACAACTTTATAGATACAACACTTGCATGCTAGTCAAAAAACTAACCACCGGCTCCATTAAATCAAATATCTCATTACCAAAAAAAGTATATACACATAATCTTCGTAACAAACATAAGCTACAGCTTGGCAGCAGTCATCGCACTAACTATGGCAAGAAAACGATACTGTTTGAAGGAGTACAGCTGTACAATCAGTTACCCAATGATATTAAAAGTTGTGAGGATATTAGACATTTCAAAAATAGATTGAAGCAATATATGTATAAGTTTGTCAAATTATAAGGATTTAGTAACGATAGCCAGAGTAAAATTATGTCATTTAAATTAAGAAATTGTTAATCCAAATCTCATTGTAATTGAACTTATGTAAGTTTTTATGAGAATAAATTCTATAAACCTAAACCTAACCTAAGGGGTTATCAATTAAAATGGTAATTTGAAGCTTTCATGTTATCGACACAATGTATTTTCGGTGAATCATCAGATTTACATTAAGTAACAAGTGAAGGAGGAATAACTGATACATAGAAACAAACCCTTATTTCTACGTCTTAAGTATAACTTAATAATACCTTGGCACAATTCCACAAAGGACGAATTTGCCAAAGGGGTAGGCAAAAACCACGCTCTCTTTTCACTGGAGATATATTTAGATGCTAATCTGACAGATGGCGATCGTCGTTCGTCTTTGAATTTTTTCTTTGAAACGTTAAATAATCACTGTACATTTGGTACAGTACTACTTGCAATCCTTGCATACTATTTCATCCAATCGGTAACCACGATACTTCCAGTTTAGCAATATACCTACTATTGAAACAATATGTCTCCACACTTTTTAACGAGTTAGAAGGACTGCTTCAAATTGCAAGGAGTACCTATATACATTCAGCAAAAGCGATATCTGCGAATATTTGTAATAATGCTACAAAATTAATTATCTCGTGGCCATATTGCGTCATCCAAGTATGATCGTTACCGAAACCTGCGCGTAATAAGAGCGCCGTTCTCTAAATAACAGGTGATCAATCAGACGAGTGTATCGAGCTCCCAAGTGCGATACGTGGAGCTTATAATTTAGATATTTGCCGAGCTATCGCTTGTGCACCGGCTAAATGATTTATAGCTTCCTGCGCGAAGTTAACGTCCATATCGCGGATGCTAATGGAATGGAACAGCTTTATAACCAAGTTTGCCTGACCACTGTAAATTCCATTGTCAATGCATTTTAGCTCCGAGACGACGTCGGTTGAATGCAAGTTCCTTAACAATACAACAGAGCGGTAAATTCGATATTTTGCTGGCAAACTAGCCTGTCCGCCTCAGTAATAATTTTTCAAATACAGGCTTTTACTAGATTTGCTCAATGCAATGCCATATTTCAATTCAGGTCAAAAGGTTTCCATTTGTAACAGAGCAAATTTTCATCTTTACGTAGAAACTTTGATGAATTGAAAAAAACGATTTTATGTGCATATTATTTTGTTAGAGGGTTCAATAAAGTCACAGATCTTTACTTCTGCAGCTTTATTAAACATTTCATTGAGGTTAACAGGGACCCTATAAGGATAAGCGAGGGACAGATGTAAATACATACCTATACATTTGTGCCTGAAATATTCTAGAATAATTATTGCAATAGCATGTCAGGGATAGGCCTCGGGATCAGAGCATTTAAATTTATTCATCTTTTTATATTTGTGTAGATATGTAGAATTAAATTCGTTTACGGCTACGTATACTAGATATTTTATACTTTGCTTTATTTTGTTATAATACTAACCAAAAAACAAGCATATCCACTCTTACAACAATGGTCTAATTTTGTTTGCTTTGGAACCTCAAAGGCTTCAATCTTCAAATTGCTGCTCGTTTTGCACTCAGGCGCTTGTTAGACGTCAATAAAGTCCATGAACGAGAATTCTAGTACCAACATTTTCATCTCAAAATCCACATTACATACCCACTCCAATAATATTGTACGGACTATGTAAGCCGTGTCCCACGGTTTCACTGGCGTAAAATTCCCTTCCCACAAGAGTCCCCAAAGGGGTACATGTGATCCTCAAGCTAGTGCTATCCCTGTGCCAAATATATCTCTAATTATGCCACCTTCATCACCTTCCATGAAAACGAATATAAATGTGGATGAAAGTGAGATAAGCATGGATGAAATAGTGAAAGCGTTGAAAAGTATGAGATTAGGTAAGGCTGCAGGGTATGACAGGATTACCGTCGAGATGCTGAGGGCCGGACAGGGCATAGTGGCTAGCCAGCTGTACCGCCTTTTCAATTTGTGCTGGCGAAGTGGGCAAGTACCGGGAGACTGGTGCAAAGCCGTAATCGTGCCATTGTTTAAGGGAAGGGGGTCACGGCAGGACTGCATAAATTACCGCGGTATAAGCCTTCTCAGCGTCGTCGGGAAATTGTATGCGAAAGTGTTGATTGAAAGGGTTGTGAATGAAACAGATGAAAAGGTATGGGATGCACAAGCGGGATTTAGAAAGGGAATGGGATGTACGGATCAGGTCTTTTCCTTGCGGTGCATAGCCGAAAAGAGCTTGGCTAAAAACAAGAAGGTCTATTGCGCGTTTGTGGATCTTGAAAAGGCCTATGATAGAGTGGTGAGGAATGAATTGTGGTAAGCATTGTCCGTGAACGGTGTGAGCAGCAACCTCGTGCGGGCATTGCAATCTCTATATAGGGATTCTAGTGCGTGAGTGAGGATAAACGGGGCCTACACTGAATGGTTTAATATCGAGAGAGGTGTTAGACAGGGATGTGTAGCGTCACCGTGGCTGTTTAATCTGTTCATGAACAATTGCTTGACAGATTTAAAAGAGAATGAAAGTGGGTTGAGAATGAATGAGTTACTCGTCAAGTGTTTTCTGTTTGCTGATGACCAAGTATTACTTGCGTCTACGGCCGAAAAGTTGCAGGAGATGGTAACTGCTATGAGTGGAGCTTTTATTAGAAAGGGAATGAAGATGAATGTAAAGAAGACGAAGGTATTGGTGTTTGAAAGAGATGAGGCAGTGTCAGAGTGCAATATCGTGATTGGAGATGAACAAATTGAACAGGTGAATGAGTTTGTGTATCTGGGATCAAAGTTTACAAGAGATGGAAAGTGTGAGAGTGATATTGAAAGTAGAGTGAATGCAGGAAACATGGTGAATGGAGCTTTGCACTCCTTCATGGGCAGTCGGAATGTGTCTTTCAAGGCTCGTTTGGCTGTGCATGGGGGAGTGTTGGTTCCGACACTCATGTACGGAAGTGAAAGTTGGGTATGGCAGAAGAAGCATGAAAGCCGAATAAATGCAGTTGAGATGAGAGCGTTAAGAAGTATGATAGGAGTTAAACTGAGTGACAGGATAAGAAATAGTGAGATAAGGAAACGTTGTGGTCTGAAAGAAGATGTAGTGACAAAAATTGAGAAAGGTATGCTGAGATGGTTTGGCCATGTCGAGAGAATGAATGAAGAACGATTGACGAAAAAAGTGTATAAGGCGAGTGTGAATGAAAGTGTTGGAAGGGGTAGACCTAGACGGACGTTTCTAGACCAAATTAGGGACGTCTTGAAAAAAGGTCAGGTCAAGAGTACCCTAAACCGAAGAGCATGTATGAAGAGAATAATGAAAGTGGACGAAGCGAAAGAAGTATGTAAGAATCGTAGCAGGTGGAAAGAAGTGGTCTCTGCCTACCCCTACGGGAAAGAGGCGTGATTATATGTATGATTATATATATGTATGCTAATTAATCCCGTAATTGACTAAAAACATCCATTCAACTTCACAAACATTCGCATTTTTAATATTAGACGATGAAATTTTGTTTACCGCTATTATCATACTAAACCATTGCCCTCGAAAGAAGAGGCAGGCGGCAGGCACTTACTCAAGGTGCTTACGGGATGGTCAGCGGGACTTTTTCTTATTGAATTAGCGTAAATCACTGAAGATATTTAAATTTACAACAATTCATTGACACCTACATAGCAGGATTTTAACCCGCGCGTATTCGTTCTTTTTACTATTTCAACCACACGTGCTAGGACTGAGGTCATAATTTAATTTCCTCTAACAGAAGATCGAGGGCTAAAGGAATCAGTTTTCTATTACGCCAATTTCCGTAAAGATCACATACAGGACGACCCGGCTCCATTTTTAATAACGATTCCGTATTTTTAGTGCTTTGTAAATGTCTTCCTTAAGAACCTCTTTGGTTGAATGTAATACAATAGAATTTGTTCAGCGGCGCCGTTCGGTCCATTGATGACATTACACGATTTTTGCGGTAGCTCCTAAGTACTTTTACCACAACTGTGACTTTGTTGAGCTCTTAAATCCCTGGATTTACATGTTAGAGTCATTTGACACGAAAATTGTTCCATTGGCTCATTAGTACTAAGATCTTTTTAGGATACGCAAAAGGTGGCGTAAATACTTAATACAAGCGATTGTGAACCCCACACCTTCCTACACAAGGTTGATATTCGAGTGTACAAATTACAATAAAAAAATTAGATCAAATCGACTAGCACACCAGGTTGGGAATGTTATAAAAACTCGAGATTAGCTATCATCGTGTTCTATAAAGACGAATTTGAAAGAAAGATGAATTTGGTCGAAGCCAAAGAGATCTGTATGCGTAAAATTGGCGCACAACTCCCTCTACCTACTCCTTGAGGTGATTAGCCCTATAATATTTGTGTTTAGCCATGTTTGATAGCTCTTTCTCATAAATAAGCTAGTCTTGACGTTATATAAAGCATTGTATTCGTTGCGTTTACGAATTTAATATAAATTCTTCTTGCAAAGGATATGACGAGGTCGTGCCAGATGAATTAACTTAGTTATCTTCAACCTTCTTGAAGCATCTCAACAGCCCGATATTATTATTATTCTTATAATACTGTTGACTTTTAAAAGAGCCTGTTTACATAAAGTAAGGCAGATAATGACATTATAACGATGTCTAAAATTCATGCAAAATAACAGCTAATATAGGTACATATTTACCGCTGAGCGCAATCTAATTGAATTTAATTTCAGCTGATCGAATCTTAATGTACAGTACAGCTGAGTAAACCGTATGGAAACATCCAAATGATGCTAGTATTATATACCTTCGTTAAGGTAGACTCTTAACCGGATTAGTCGCACAAAATTAAGTTGGTATAATTTTGGATGTGGAAGCAGCATTGAGATGTTGGTTAAATCTTGATTAGAAAAAGCTATTGTTACAGAATGAGATGAACTCATAAATCACTACGCCTCCATGACACTATAATAATAAATAGCGATATAAAGAAATGAAATTTAAAATATATACTCACTTGGTGTAGTCAAATAAACAAAAAACTTTTGAGCATAATAAGCGTTCATTTTACGAAAGTTCTCATAGACTAAGAAGCTTTTTTACATTATATTATGTAAATATACAAAGTTGAAGCTTTGAAATAACAAATTTATGAGCCGATTACGTTCAATGAAGCTACGGAGCATGAACTGTCGTTTGAGCAGGCGAAGGCTTAGCTCGAAGTGCAAGCCGCAACACTGCGGTCTCTGACGCTGGGCGGGGGCAAAAGTTACTCTATCTAAGAGGCAACTTGTATGGATGTTGTTGATACAGCCAATTAGGCTCCACCTGCTTGATATTATAACTTTCAAAGAGGAAAAAGCAGTGCTCATCAAGCTATGATATAGTGTGTAGTGGTTATTCCCCTTCGTAGCCGAAAACATGAAATGCTTTATTTCACTTTAGATTGTTTCATTTAAAATATGACTGAAGAAGGGCGATAGCTTCACTGGCACAGCGGGAGCAGGAACTGATGACATCACTATCATATCCCGTCACATCTTTAGATTACCCCTAAACAGTAAAATAACAAAAATTGTAGGTGTTATGAGTGTAAAAGACTCGACAGTTTATGTTTGGTTAATAGATTTGCTGATCTTGACACACTGCGAAGCCGCTATCATGTAATACAACTCCAATATTGTAATGCTTACAAATTAAATAATAATCGCGTTCCTCGCCAACGTTCCATTTCAGAAATTAAAAGCTTGAAGTGGGTGCTATTATAATAAAACTAAGCGATTGTATTCTCACTAAATGTTGAAGAGCAAAATAATAAAAGTTAATAACGTCGACATTTTGTTGCTAACGAGCAAATCACGATACCCATTGCGTCCATGAGGCCCTTTGCTACATTGCCACGGTAAAATATTATTTTAGACAGGCGAATACTCGAACGTTTCGGAAGGGTGTCACAGTGTAAGATAAGAAGTGCGTAGCTTTTTTCGTGTTTTATGGACTTACCCATGTCGGTGGGCATGGAAATGATGAAAGCTGAGAACTCTGCCTTGCCGGAGTGCAGTGCCGGTTGACGTTACTCCGCACCGCGCACTTTAATAACTAATCGTGTTTGGAAAGACCCATCACTCGCCATGACACAACTTTGATTGTATTCATTCAACTTTACTAATAAAATGTATAGTTACGCTCTTACGCTTAGTGTCTCCCAAATGTTAGTTCAGAAACACTATCAAAGACTAATTTTAAGTTCTATTCTCTGACTAAGTGTTGCAATTTGCGTAGTAGTAGTAGTTGCAAAAGAATATACGTTCCTGTACCTTTATGATATATACAATTTATGTTAAATGATTGACCGTTTAGTACTCGTATCTTGGGATTTCTCTGTCCCTTCTTACAGACACTTTATGGTATCCTCTCTGTCTATGCCGTGAGGGAATTATGAATGAAATTAAATTGTATGCTTTTATAACTCAACAAACCACATGCAAAAGAATGTGCAGTTTAATATTTTGGTAATTTACAATTGTTTTTTCCGAATTGAACTATCACGGTATCTCATAAGGCGAAACTCGCCTTCCGTCTAGCTCCAGGAAAACATCGTGATGAAACCACCAATAGGCCTGTGAATAAATTCATATATCTATTACGTAGGCTTCTAAATTTATGTTTATAGTCGAAACAAGTGGAGGATATACCAGAGATGTTTATTGGAATAGACAATACAGCCATTCCATATGGTATTGGAAACCAGTGTCTTTGTAGAAACAAAAACTACAAGGAGCAGAGCCTTTCAGCTGCCATATTTTTTAGGATACTTTGCTCACTTTGCACCATCGAGGCTTAAGTCTACAAAAAGAAGTACTGAATGAACAAATTGTATCTATCGAGCCATATAGATAAATACATGGCTCAATCAAGGGAATTTAATTTAACCCTGGAAAAGCGCAGTTAGCTATGTTGAGTAGGTGTCTAGAGCACAAAGAAATAAGCGGTTGATTGTTAGGGTGGCGTTGAAAGGAAAAGCAATTAGCTGGAATGCAAACAGTAAAATGTATTGTAGTGTTCAGTATATTTGCATACGAAGCGACAAGCGGGCGGAATGCCGAGGGCGCGGCGCACTCGCTGCCTGTATAAGCTTCCGTTCAAACTTCCATCGTAAAGCTAAAAAACCATCGCTCTGTTCGCTCTAATTTGCTTCGAGTCGAACAAAAAAGCCTCGTTTTCCTAAGTACCCATCTATAATGTGAAGCAATGATTGTCGGTTTACGTCTTTTGGAGAAATGAGTATTCGTTTTTATGAATATTTTTAAAACCTTCACTGGTACCTTTCAAACTGACCCACACATTTGATGGATACCCCTCACGTCTGTAAGCTTACAACGAATCTTTATAAACTCGCCTTATGATAACCACAAATAACTGACACTATTTCTATAATTTCCTTTTGAGAGTAATTGCATAACCATTGGTAGTAATAACGTTGTAAAAAAAACTACGTAAATAGGTATATGATAATGACAGAATTATTAATAACTTCCATGATAATCACGTCCAAGAGACGATGGCAGACTCGACATCTTTCACGTTTGCACCTAAATAAACATGAAAAAAGGGCGTTACTTCGCCTCTGACCATCCTTTCAGAGGCCCATACGGGAAGATAAAGGTATAAAAAAGAAGAGATAAAGAAAGTGTGGATTGGTCTTGAATATAAAAGATCAGTCTTCAGAATCGGATCATAGCCACGATTCGCAGAACATTTATGTAAATCCCACAATGTGATGATAAGCAATAAGTTGGCTTAAATACAACGTTGTTGGATTCCGTTCGAAATACCAATACTCTAGTACGTTCGTTGTTTTACGATTACTATCGCTAAGCTGTTAAGAATTCATTTGTTTTCCGAAGAAACGGTTTCTTCGAGCAATTTGCGCGAAAGGCTATTCGATTTACGTGGTGCCATTTGGAGAAATTGTCTAATTAACCTGCCTATTGAACAATTTATTACACAACCCCAGGGATGCTCCGCAGTAATTTCACTTGGGCCTTATTGACTGTGGTATTACAAATAAATCACTAATGCTGTAATTTCAGCAGATGCTCCACCTATTTGCGCAGAATATGTCCTGGTGATTCTCGACTGAGAGCACCATTATATTATACGGTATGGAACTAATAAAATGCTGGACGAGGTTGAAGGTAGATAATCTATGGCATTGTGGAAAACAATGGCGCCTGACCGACAGTATATATAATAGTAATAATCCTCACGCCTTCCCACAAGGGTCCCCGAAGGGATAGGCAGAAGCGTATAGGTAATACACACACACCCGCTTTCCGCCAGAGGTATATTTGGTGCCAATGTGACAGATGGCGAGTCCATCGCCGTTACCCAAGCACGACTATACATACGCCTTTGAATTTCTTCTCAGACGTATGCAGGTTTCCGCTCGATGTTTTTCTTCACCGTAAAGCTCGTGGTGTGACTAATCACTGTACTTAAGTTCAGAAAAACTCATTGGTACAGTCGGGATTCGAACTTGCGATCTCTGTGTCGCAGGCAACTGCTCGAACCACGGCTTATAGTAGTAATGTAATAATAAATAAATAAATACCTGGGACAATACCTGGGACAATTCCACACAAATTGACCTAGTCCCAAAGTAAGCAAAGCTTGTGTTATTGTAACTAGACAACGATATATTTACTTATATAGATAGATATATACTTAAATGCATAGGACAGCCAAGACTAAGGTACAAATATTCGTGTTCATCACACAAATATCTGCCCTCAGCGGGATTCGAACCCGCGACCTCAAGTTTCGCAGTCAGGAGCTCTAACCACTAGACCAGACGGTCGTCAAATGTAATGTAACAAATAAGATGAAATTATAATAAACCCGCAGTAAACATGAAATTGTAAACCCATGAGCATGTATGAAGAGACTGATGAATGTGGACGAAGCGAAAACTGTAAGACTAGACAGAACTGGCGCTCTATACCCTATGCCTACCCCGTTAGGGACTCGGCGTAATGATATGATGGTGATGATGATTACACTAATATGATATTACGTTTAAAGTAATATGTAGAACAATCCACAATGTTTGATGAAATTAAAGCAGATTCAATTGTCATTACGAGAATCCAACGTGATAAATGTTTGTAAAACGCGCGTGTGTATGATTTATTTATGCAAAGAAGATTACAGCTCAAAGTCCCAAAATAAAAGTGTCTCGACACATTTCCATTAACATGGTGACATGTATTTCGTCTTGGGACCACGCGCCTTCTTGATATTAGAGGACATTTTTAATACAATTCTTATACAGATATAATTTAGTGTTTTTTTATTTTAAGACCGAAAGCTAGCTGGAAAAGTCTATATACTAAGATCATTCAGTTATGGATCCACGTATAGCAAGGTCAAAGTTCGTCAAAACAAAGTTAAAAACTGAACTATTTGTTTTTTTTGGCTCATATAATATTTCTTCTTTACAAAGGCGTTTTATGTACACGTATTACGCATATCACGTATATTATATATTCATATATAACTAGCTGTACCCTGCCACGCTTCGCTGTGGATATGTGAGTGATGCAAAAATAGATAAAAACAATCCTAGATGCGGATTATATATCATGCTAAAATTTCAGCTCGATCAGTGCAGAACTTTTTGAGTTTTTGAAGCGTACACAAACCAACATAACATTTATAAATATATATATATATTTAATGCTAGGTCAAAGAGATTTGCGCCAGACAGGAGCAAATGAAAGGAATTGCTTCTGACACCGCCAAGATAATCTTTAATTTTTGATGATTATTTTTAAAAACTTTACAGTGGAAACTATATACACACATACTACATACACAGTATTAGTGAAAAGTTATAGATTATAAACAGATTTACACCAACAATAAACTATTGGAGTGCTTCAGCCGAAAGAGCATCACCATAAAACACGTAGTTATCGTACTGATGGAATAACGCATACGAATATACATTAATGTATATTGATGCCATATTACTAACCCCACTGGCTATTATGAAATAAGGTAATGATTATGACCGGGGCCGTATTATTGGGTTGCCCACTAACCTGATAATGACTGACCCAACTGATAAGCCTTGCCATTTCTAAATTAATAAGATTCCACGTTTCACTCTTGAGATGGGGTAATTTTACGAGTCTGAAAATTGTTGTCTTGTAATGTTATTTTATCAAAAAGCTTCCAACTATTCATTATTGAAATAATATTTCGTGAATAGTAGATATTTTTCGCATGAAAAAGATATACATAATATTTCGTATTCTAAGAATTAGCAAAAGAATATTTTTTTTATTTTTAGAATCGATTAAACTGAGTAGTTATATTGCTTATATATAAATGGCTTACAGCATGCAGCAAATGGCAGCCCCCCCGCGCAACCCGCTCCTCGACTTTCCCCGTGGAGGCCCCTCCCTCCGAGGGACTTCCCACCCCTCCCAAAAGCGTCTCACCCCGCTTCATCCACGCCCCCTCAACAGCAGCCTACATCTCTGCTGGCCCCTCCAACAGCCATTCCTCAACAACCCCGACCCCAGGCCGCTTCGCCTCCGCGTAGACCCCAGGCGGTCAAGGCCTCACCGCCCCCCCCCCTCCTCCTACGCCGCGAATGATACCTCCGCCAACATGGCGTTCCTGGTGGACCTATTCGCGACGGTCAACATCCGTAGGGTCAACGAAATGGCCCGAAGCCTAAGGGCCGTCCGAAAGGACCCAATTGCCCTCCTTCAGTTGTTCGGTGACTACGCCGATGTCACCGAGTCCCTCGCCTCCTTCTCCGCGAACCAATAATGGACGCAAACCAAAACAGCAGAACGAAACCCCGATCCCTCTCAATTGGCTATTTTAATGCTAATGGCATTAGTAGCCAAAGGGAGGAGATCGCCGCGTTCCTCCGCGATAATAATCTAGACATCTTTTTAGTGCAAGAAACCTTCCTGAAACCATCACAACGAGACCCTAGAATTGCGAACTACAATGTAGTTCGTAACGATAGATATCGTTCCGCCCTCGGCGGTACTTTGATCTACTACAGGAAGGCCTTGCACTGCATACCCGTCCAACCTCCAACCCTCACCCACATAGAGACCTCGATCTGTCGGATAGGATTGACCGGCCATCAGTCGATCACGATAGTCTCAGCCGATTGCTCCCCTGTCAATACATCGGCAGATATCAAAAATGATATCAAGGCCCTTACCAACCTAAGTAGCTCGGTTATTATCGCGGGTGACCTGAATGCCAAGAGCGATGCTTGGAACAGCCGCTCGCGAAATAACAGGGGACGCCAGTTGGAGGACCTCAGTGGGCTCCTCCAATTCGACGTCATTGCACCCATGCACCCCACCCACTACCCTGCAAATATTAACCACCGACCGGACGTACTTGACATCGTGATCCTCAAGAATGTGAACCTTCGTTTGCACTCAATGAGGTCTCACGACAAACTAGACTCAGATCACAGACCTGTAACACTAGCGCTCTCCCCCCGATTAGGCCCCTCTGACACAGGTCGCCCCCTACCTCAGAAAAAGATAACAGACTGGAGGAAATTAGAGGAACTCCTCAAGTCCCCTTCATCTGTTCACTTAGATAGTATCCCGCCCCACATAGAGTCGGCAGCCGACACGCAAAAGGCGATCGATTCCCTCACAGCTCACGTACAGTCAGTCGTGGACTCCTGCTCCCGACAAGTTCCGGTGACGGAAGATCATCGCTGGAAACTTCCAGACGACGTGCGTGAACTGGTGACGGAAAAGAATGCCGCACTCCGAGCCCATCAAGCTCAACCGACTGTAGCGAACCGCACCTTCCTGTGGTCACTCCAGCGCAAGCTGAGATACCGCATGAAGGACCTGCGTAACGCTCGCTGGAACAAGTTCCTCGGGGAGCTTGAACCAAGTCACATGGCCTTTTGGCAACTCCAACGTAAACTCAAATCTGACCTCACCGCGCCCATGCCTCCTCTCACTCGTCCGAATCAAGGGCCCGCCTTTGACGACGACGAGAAGTCCGAATGCCTGGCCGACAGTCTCGAGGCTCAATGTACGCCCAGCTCCCTGCCGGTAGACCAGCGACACCTCGAGAAGGTGGACGCCGAGGTCGAAAGCAAACTGTCCAATCCACCCTCCGAACACCCGGATCACCCCATAGCCCCAATCACGGTCGATGAAGTCCGGAAGGCGATCGATGGTCTCCACCCTAGGAAAGCTCCTGGCCCCGACGGTATCCCTAATAGAGTCATCAAACTTTTCTCCCCCTATCTGATAGTTTTGCTCACTGCCATCTTCAATGCAGCACTGAGCAACAACTTGTTCCCCCAATCCTGGAAAAGTGCGACGGTCATAGGTATTCCTAAGCCGGGGAAACCCAAGACCGAAGCCTCCAGTTACCGCCCTATCAGTCTCCTCATCGTTCTCGGCAAAATATACGAGAGACTTGTCTATAATAGATTAAAGAGTTTTGCTGACTCTGAAAAAGTAATTCCAGATCAACAGTTTGGCTTTCGAACCAAACACTCGTGTGTCCAACAAGTCCACCGTATAGTGGAAGACGTCAGTAGCGGCTTCCAACGCGGATATCCCACGGGTATGCTCCTCTTCGACGTGGCGAAGGCATTCGACAAGGTCTGGCACAACGGCTTAATATACAAGCTGTACCAGTTGGGCGTGCCGGACCGTCTCGTACGCATAGTGCGGGACTTTTTGTCGAATCGCTCCTTTCGCTACAGAGTGGAGGGCACACTCTCTTCCCCTCGTCCCATACGAGCAGGAGTCCCGCAAGGCTCCGTGCTCTCCCCTCTTCTATTCACGCTGTATACGAGCGATTTCCCCACCCTTAGAAAGGTCCAAAGCGCACTATTCGCCGATGACACGGCCATATACTGCAGAGGTATATCCCCCGAGGCGATTCGCGGCTACCTCCAGACCGCGGCCAACGCCCTAGGGCGGTGGTTCCGGAAATGGAGAATAGAAGTGAACCCCTCAAAAAGCGCAGCCGTCCTCTTTTGGAAAGGCAAGCATGCCCTACGGACAGCCCCCATAACTCTCTTCGGCAATCCCATTCCATGGGAAGACAAGGCCAAATACCTGGGAGTGACCCTCGATCGTAAACTTTCCTTCCGTCACCACGTAAAGACGGTACGCGCGCGAGCCGCCTTCGCGCTCGGCAGACTCCATTGTATGCTAAATTCGAAGAGTAAACTCTCATTGAAATCCAAGGTGAGGATTTACTTGACGTGCATCAGACCGATCATGACTTATGCGTGTGTTGTGTTCGCACAATCCAAAAAGTCAGTACTCCACCCCCTTCAAGTGCTCCAAAGCCGGTTCCTCCGCAGAGCCACAGGTGCCCCGTGGTACATGAGAAACAGTCAACTTCATGTTGACCTAAAAGTCCCCACGATCAAACAGTTTATGAAAAAACTGTCGAAACGCCATTTCGATTCTGCTGAAAATCATCCCAACCCTCTCGTCGTATCGGCCGCCCGATACACACCCTCCCTTATATCTAAGATAAGGCGCCCAAAACATGCCGTCATCGAACCGGATGACGACATAACGGTCCTCCAGGACGCCCGACGACGACACACAAACGACACTACACAAAACCGACCATTGTTCCGTCCTCGCCGGCGAGGCTCGACGCGAATAAGCCGTAACGTTCCCCCCAGACTCTCGCAAGTGCCGGCCCGAGCCGAGCCAGTAGCGCAAATCCCCTCCCCAAATAACTAAATAATAATAAAATACCAGACCAGCCCAGCTCCCTTGCTCGCGAACCAGCAACGCCCTAAGCCGAGGTCCGACCCCACAGGGGGTGCCCTTAGCTGTGTTGCTTAGTACTTAAGTGCCTGGCTGGAGGCCTAGGTCTCGCCATTGACCGGTTAAGTAGCAAAAGTTCCCGGAACTCACGCTACGAGAGACATTACAAAAAAAAAAAAAAAAAAAAAAAAAAAAAAAGCAAATGGCAGGCAAGTTTTTTATTATTTAAAGGTATATAATTTTTATCTTGTATTTAATGAGGTTTTGCCGCAGCTATTTTTCCATTAGTAATGCACTACAGTATAAAAAAATTTGTGCAATTACTCAAAAGTTACCAAAAACCTAGACCACCAAGACATTCTATACTTAAATAATTAATTTAATTTAATGTAGGAACGAATTTTTCATCTCGTTTTCAAGGCATTTGACATTTTCGAAACATTTTTAAATAAATATATCTGACAACTGATTATCCCAGTAATATAATATTAAGCAAAAATATCTCCTAACGGACTCAATGTAGAATTGGCTGTTGAAATGTCTAACACATGGGTATGTTTTATGCCAGAAAAACCTAACCATTATATAAAATTTTACACAAGTGACACCTATGCTATTTTTATATGTGTCGTGTCTAAGGAATCTGCTTGATGAGACAATTATTAGAAATTTAACATTTAAAATTTTTAACAAAAGCATATTTAGTTAAATAACTAGGTGTTTGCATTTAAATGATTTATTATGTATATTAGCTTTGGACGAATAACTCGTATTTTAGATTGAATAAAAACACAGAGCTTGATTTAAAATAAACATTTCCCAGCGCTTCAACAATATAATAACGCCGTGGGCGGTCTGCGCTGGGCGGCCCTACATTTTATCCGCCCCATTTCAGTTCTAATTCCGCATGATTCCGATGTGATTGAAAAGATTGATTGAATTTTAAAGGAATCTAAGCGGATTAAAGGGCCCTGTACTTTTATAATGGTATTTTGTTCGATCTTTTAATTCTTTTTACAGGATTTAAAGTTGGTTGATATGGGTAGAGCGATTTCAATGTGCTTACTGCGGTACGTGTTTGAAGCTTTAATTTTGATTACGAATTCACCTGGAAATACATTCTTGGTGTGCAGCATTTAAATTATGTAATACTTCACATCACATAGTCACCTATTTGACAATTGTCAGTAATTGACATGGTTTTCTATTTTGAGGGAGTGGTTAAAGTAAGTAGACTACCTACTGTTATATGATTGCAGGTTTAAGGCTCGATAAATGGGTTTTTCCTGAACTTTAGTATATATAATAAATCCTCAAGCCTTCCCACAAGGGTCCTCGAAGGGTAGGCAGGGGTGTATAGGTAGTACCCATACACCCACTTTCCGCCAGAAATATATTTTAGGTGCAAACATGACAGATGGCGAGTCCATCGCCGTTACTCAAGGACGACTATACATACGCCTTTGAATTTCTTCTCAGACGTATGCAGGTTTCCTCTCGATGTTTCTCTTCACCGTAAAGCTCGTGGTGAGACTAATCACTGTACTTAAGTTCAGAAAAACTCATTGGTCATACAGTCGGGAATAGTAAAAAAATTATCTGCGGTGAAAATAGGATGCACGGCTGTCTTTCGGGAAGGTATAGTCGAAGGCAAGTGGTCCCCTAACTGATTGTGTACTAATTCATTAAATTTATTTCTTTTTTTATTTGGTTTTATCAGAGAGAATACATAAAAAAGTTTAAATATGCTTTAAAAATTACAGTACTGCAGTAAAGAATCCTTGAGTATAAGATAAAATATCCCGGGTAGTAATAAAAAAAACATCAAGTCGAGAGTGAATCATAAAATGCACGATGACTTCGGAATAAGTTTGTAATTATAATTTCTGAAACACAAACCTTACAAAATTACAAATATCACTGTCAAGCCTTACATTATGCTATGGCTATGCTATATATTGTATACTGTATATACTGTATATACTGGTTTTGTTGTATCAATTCGTAACCACAATGGATTAGACATGATTATCATCGGATTAAGTTGATTGACGCAAATTCACTGATGATTTTCGATTAATAGTAATAGAAAAAGTATGAATGGTAATGAAATGGACTAAAAAATATGAAAGAATATTTTCATATAAAAACACGACACTAACCAAAAGTAGGTACGAAAAAAGCTAGAGTAAAATCTATTTGATCCCAGAGCCAGCACATATTTTAATCATTTACCGCTTACCATCAGGCGGGCCGCATGCATAAAAGAAAATATGGTAAGTATGTACCTAAATTATTGAATCCGATTAATTGATGCGGTAAAATGTCAAAATCAAAATATTTTATTCAACGCAAGGGACACAAGGATTATTGAACGTCATATATAAAAACTAAAGTTACCAACAGATACATCTGCACGCCTATATAACTATGTATACTGGTTTGGAATAGGTTGAATATACTTCTAATAATATTACATTATGCCCGTCCTTGAGACGGGTAAGTCAAGAGTACTCGAAGCCGACGGGCATGTATGAAGAGACTGATGAATGTGAACGTAGCGAAAGAGGTCTAGAGAGAACTGGCGCTCTATACTCTCTGTCTACCCGTTTGGGACTCGGATTGATCATATGTATGTATGTATGTTATATTACATTCATACGTATCAAATTGATAACCCCTTTTTTAGGTTAAGGTCAAAACTATACATACATACTATAGATATCTAGAGTCGCAGAGAACTGGTATATTTTCATAAAACACTATCTATAGAGCTTGCTCTACCTGAAGGCCTTCAACTTTTACACGGGATACTATTAAATAAATGGCTAGGAGTACATAAACTATGACGTCATCTAGTAGTTTGGCGGTTAAGTTTATGTTCCACATAAACCAACAGCGAAGCCTGTCGCGAGCGTTGAAACCAGGGCTCGCTACAGAGGTAACTGGCACGCATTCAAATTAAACGGGCCATCTTTGAAATGAGAGACCTTATTATTTGAAGAGCTCGCGGCTTTGCTTACTTTGGACCAATGTTACTGAACATTATGGTAATATATGGAAACAATTTAATTCTAATTGAATACTAGCTCCAATAATATTGGATTCATAGCGTAAATACGTTTAATCGATTTGTTAGTGTTATTGGAAGGGTACTATATGGGTGGAATGGAATATAAACGCCAGTTGTCTATGAAATGTGTTGTTGTAATAGATAGGCATTCTTTTCTCCAATTTCTTCTACAGAATCTCCATCTAACTCTTGTATGTTGGAGATCAGAAAATGCAAGTCGTTTCGTTTTCTATGGAGACCAACTGAGGGAGGTTGTAGCTTGAATTTGCAGCAGACTTTGAATGATGAGGAGCATCCCGCAACGCCGACTTCCATCCTGAAGCTTTGACAATCGCGGACCTTGACGCATATACCACCCCGCGCCCAGCAGGTACTTTGTGTCGTCCCTAGCATTAGCATTATCTTGAATATTATGTAAGTGATAGTTTGTAATATAATCCTTTTTTACGCAAAAAGTACTGAAAGAATTTTGATTAAATTTGGAAGATAGATTAATTATTGCTGGATTGTACTTTTTTCCAGAAAAAAAAATCTACCAATGAAATATATTTTTTTACGTCGAACCTTTTTATCGAAAAAAAAATTGGCTCTGGTAATATGTACTACCATGCCAAATTACAGCTTTGTAGTACCAAGCATCTCCGAGCTAACCCGCGGATGGACGGACCGACAGACGGATATGGCGAAATGTCAGGGTTCATAGTTTACTACGGAACCCTAATAAAAATGCGGATAGCTAGTCCCAAACCGTACAGTAGGTATTGTTTAATCAATGCTAGCTTGGGCTCGATAAATGACAACGGCTTGCACGAGTCGAAACTTGTTCAGGCATTGTAATAAATAAGTAATTTGACGAATCGATTGAGATCGAGTTCGGCGACATTCAAATAAACATTGAATGTTGACAGCCGTTTTTCAGGGTCTAATGGTGCTTTGGTGTTATTTCATGATTTATTATTGCCGACCTTTGTTGTTGTCCGACCGATGTTCATGACGATGCAAGGCAATAGGTGTATTACTAGTTGTGCCTCGCGGTCGCACCCTCGTTTGTTCATAGATTATTTTCTGATTTATTTTCAGCTATGAAATATATCCTATGTTTTAATCCAGCTAATAATATATCCTTGCGCCGAATTTCATTAAATTCTGTTCAGTAGTTTTTGCGTGTAGGGGGTACAAACATCCTCACAAACTTTCGCATTTATATTTATCCTCACTCCTTCCCACAAGTGTCCCCGAAGGGTTAGGCAGACGTGGCAGTAGGCTTGTTACAGATAAAAATAATTACCTACTAACCTAGGGTAGGCTTCCCGTTACTTCCGGGTAGGAATACATCTTTAAAATTATTGGGTACCAATGGTGGGAGATCCATCGTAGTTGCAGTTCTTAAATCGTAACCGGCAACATAATTTATTACAACTGTTATAATGATTTCCGGAATTAGCATGTTGGCAGCACAAACACAAGCAACTAAAGTTGATAGGTTTATAATATTGGCTGGAAATTGGTAGATTTCAAATTGACCATTGAAAAATTCCAAACCGTGAAGTTGGTTTTACTTTCCTTGTTAATTAATGCAAAGTCTTTGAATTAAAGGGTATCCTTGAAATTGCTAGCTTTATCGATATTCAAAATATGTTTGTATGGGAGTACAAACAGTAGAGTATAAATCGGACATAAAACTACTTTTTTTTAGTTAAATTTATTTATTACTTCTAACGATAAACGCTACTGCTTTCCTGCTCTTAGAATCTGGATTTATTTTATTCCGCTTTTTTTTCTTTATACGATTTTTTGGTGGTTCTACCTTTTTTAGTCCTGTACCACCGAAGTCTTGATGTATACTCTTCCAGGGCAATGCAAGGTTATCCAGCCCCATTGCTCTATGGTCTCTGACTTCATATTTGTTCCAGGCGAAGCAACAAACTTGCAATTTGTCCTTGCAGCCGGGAATTTCAGTCAAATACCTATTGGAACTGCATAGCTTGTGATCGATACAAATACCTCCGAGCTCCCAGCAAGATGTTGATACCATCGACCCTAGAACCGTTGAATTAAGTTTATTGGGCTCTTTACTTTGCTTTTTACAGATATACCACCGTGACAAGGTATCGTAGGTACCTCATTCAGAGCGGTAGGCATATTATGATTGTCACATGTATTTTTTTTATCTTTTCCTTCTAATATATAAAAAAAACATCGTCGCTCGTTAGGCACGACCGGTTTTATGTTTTTTTTTTGTGTGGAGCCCTTCTTCACAATTGGATTCGATAGGTGCTGTGTTCATTTTTTATTGTTTTCTCCCAAATGAAGCTAAACGGGACAGCTAGGTTTACTATAATTCATAATGGAAGACAAATGCATTTGGAAAAAAGAGGCCAGCTTGTATAAGGTTTTCCGAACTAAGGGTCGGTAGCAAGCAGACGATACCCCTGGTGTTGCAGGCGTCCATAGGCGGCGGTTACCGCTTACCCTCAGGTGGACCAAATTCATGTTTGCCACCCGTGTCATAGAAAAAACGTACACTAAAGGTGATATGTTTTCGAATTTAGTGTTAGGAGCTCAGTATTTAGGCAAGGCGATGCGACACTTATTTTTCTGATTACGTAAACCCTCTAGATATGAGGTTACTAAATATGGTTTGAGCACGGTGTTAGCACGGTGAATTAAAACTAAGATTAACATTTTACTGACTGCGTGATTGCGACGTAAGCGAAGCAAGGGCGGTGTGGTAGGCCAGGAGCTCAGCTCGTAGATCTTCGTACTCCTCGTCGACGGGCAGGTCTAGGTTAGCATCGTTCCTCATTGAAGTAATGAGACTTGCACCAAAGTCACTGTCCCCATCCGACTCCTTATTCTTCGATTCCACATACTCCAAACTACATATGAATACTTGTATCAACACGACCAAGTACCACATTTTATTAAAACTTTAGCACGTTTTTTATTGAAGCTAAAGTCATAAATCTAATCTAACCCCTCGCAATGCTCTAGAATTTTGCAATCGAAATGTTGTTTGAAATAAAACTGGGTGGATATTTTCTCTTGACTATTCGATTTCAAACTGAGAAGTATTATGAGCGCAATATCATGCAGCTCGTAAAATATTAAACAAATAACAGGAAAAAATACATTTGAATCGTGCGAATATTCGGTTTTCAAATATTTGATTATGGTTCAATATAGTATGCACAGCCTGTAATGCAAAAGGATTGAAAAACATTGTTCCATATATTTAAATTAGGTGGTCTTCTGCGTTTTCTTCAAGACACATTATCATGATAGGTATCTACGCTTTTTTGTCAGTGCTTGTTTTTTATATGCCCTAGATATTAAGCTATCGAAAGCCAAGGTAACAAAGACCTCACTATCCGAGGCTCAATGAGGAGTACTGTTAAGATAACAGCTCTTGATACGAGAACCTGCTCAAATGGCGGACGCTTTTGTCATTACGCCATTGGCCGTAACTGCTATCCTATAATATCTATTATACCAATTAGTAGCCAGTCTACATAAATGGGTAGGTACTTTATTAAAAGGATTTCTGTTGTTAAAGTAAAGAAGGTATTTCTTAATAGAAGTTGAATTTAGAAATGAATTTAACCTACTTAGAGGTTCTAATCATAGCTTCGATCTATCAGGCTGCCAGGATTTAAAATAAGGTACTTTTATCACTTTAGTGTTGCCCACTTGCAAACAATTACCTGTCCTGGTCCTGTACAATGTACCTGTCAAGTCAAATTATGCAAAACGTTTATAGTATTTTTTTAATAAACCATGTTGTTATGCAGTTTGAACTCACTGAAGTAGAAGGCAGAGAAAGTTTTAAAAGGAAAAAAAGTTAATCTGGAAGCTAGAAATAGTTTCTCTGCTTCTAGAGACGCTCTCGTCGCTATTCAAAGTTGGACGTCTAATATCAATGTTTATAGACGGTCGTCTGTTCTAGTGGTCGGAGATGCTATCTTTGGGTTGCTAGTTCGATTCCGGCTAGGACGGATATTTATATTATAAGCAGTCATAGATGTCTCATGTATTTAAGTATATAATATATACTATATGAGCTGAGGTGGCCGAGTTGAATCCCGACTATACCAATGAGCTTTTTTGAAGAGGTACAGAGGTTAGTCTCACTACGAGCTTTACGGAGAAGGAAAACATCGAGAGGAAACCTGCATATGCTTGAGAAGAAAATCAAAGGCGTATGTATAATTGAGTAACGGCGACGAACTTGCCATCTGTCACGTTAACAACTAAGATATATCCCTGGCGGAAAGTGGGTGTGTGAGTAGGTACTACCTTTACACCTCTGCCTTCCCCCTCGGGGACCCATTTCTAAGGCGTGAGGATATATGACATGCGCCAACATATGTGACGGCAAGTTCATCGTTTCTCAAGCATTATACAGTCTTAGCATATCTTCTGAACCGCGTGCAGGTTTCCTCAATAATACAGCCGGGATTGCAATTTTTTGTGTTGCAGTAGCTGCTGAAACCACTCGTCCGCTGGGATGTCTCTCTGTATATATATATATATATATATATATATAGGTTGACAGAAATTATCAGTATATAATAAGATACAAGCCACGCAGGTAAATAAAAACAATGTAGATACTGCAATGAATATTCGCTAGGCCCCAGTGAAACAAATGAAAGCGTGGTATTGGTAATTTAGAGATTTATTTATACATATGTCATCCGTTGCCGAATCAATCGAACACACCCGCGTACCGGATATCATAGCCTGCCCTCCCGAAAAAGCTTTTTAGAAACGTTTGCCTTTCAACGAACAAAGACTTTCATCCTCGAATATATTTCCCAGCGCACAAATGATGGACGTTATAAAGACAGAACCAGGAACAGAACGAAGCCCCAAAGTCGTGTTCCAACCGTGTAACAAGATGACTTTCCCTCGAAAATATCTTTCAATTCTTGTAATTTGAAAATGATTCCGAAATTAAATGTTGGAAATATTGAATATTTATCTTTTAAGGTTTCGTATTTCATAGCGGATGACACAAAGAGCTCATCTAAAATAACATGACGCACCCTTTTCAAGTGGGTATGGCAGGCAACTTTAGTTTATCATGAACAATTTATTTTTATACTTTTCAATTTTGCAAATAAGTATACTTTCGTAAGTAACAACGTAAGTATACGCTAGGCAAACCTACTGTTCTGGGAGTAGGTCGGGTTTAGTGGGATTTTTGCTTACTAACATCCCCTGGGTGAGTTCTAAATTTTTTGTACCATGTAGGAGGGATCTGGGATAAATTTCGTGGCCATATAGAAATTAATTCTTTTTCGATGTCTTACCAATATTATAAATATGAGAGTTTGTAAGCAACCGCGGAGCAAAGCTAGTGATATGTACAAAACGTTCTAATAATGGATGACTTCTTATGTGAACGTTAAGGATAAACGACCAACTAAAATTAAAGGATACACGTAATATATTTTGACCGTTGACCCTTTCTGTAATTGAATAGACGTGAGACAGCGAAATCCTTTGTCGAGAAAGTTGCAATTTCAAGGCGCGTGGTAATGGCCGGCTCTTTGTCCATTCTATTCTTAAGCGGTCACCTTGGGGGATAGGCGGACCTCCATGGACACGAACATAAGAGCTTTCTATGGGCTAAATGAACGAACTCCTCGGTTGGGTTTGAGGAAGCGAAAACAGCGTGCGTTTCTATAAGAAGGGTGTGAAAAGATTAATGTTGGCTCGGCATCGCTTGAGGCGCGTACCCCTGTTGTTACGGGTTTAGCGATAACTTACTACGACAACAACAACAACAAAATGTATTTTTTAAATACATTTATACTGTTTAAAAATAATTTGCACACTAATGATCAATTTATTTACTCGGATTATATAATGACATAATTTTAATAACTGGTGAAGTTTAAATGTCAAAGAAAGCTAGCTATTCAAACAATGATAGATTCTCGCCCAGTGCCAAGTTGATTGCCTCCACGTCTACTGAAGGGAAGCTCAGGATTTTTGATGTCGTGAGGGCCAGCCATTAGCACACGTTGGACCACAAGTGCTGGGCGGTGTTCGTGACCTTCTTCAGCGACGGGCTGCGTATGGCCACGGGGGCCGCCGACGGCTCCGTGCGCATCATACTGGTGGAAGACTACTCCGTGCAACACATCTTCCGCGAGCACACCGAGCTTGGGCTATGCAGTTCAACCCGACCTACGACAAACTGGTTTCGGTGTCGAAGAACTAGAACATCTGCGATTGTCCCATCCCAGGCAAAACTGTGGCTAAGAAGGAATATACATAGACAAAGTAAAAAAAATATATATATATATTAATATTCTCTAGTCATCCCCTAACGAACTATTTATGAGCTGTTTGCATGCTGAGAAACAAAGCGCCCTTGATTAATCGTCTTTAGAATGACATTTCGTCGAGTCCACGGCTGACATAAACAACAAAGTTTTACTTTAATCGCTTTTGCAGCACCGCCCCTAATTGCTTCTAGTCAATTTTGACAGCTAATTGTTGAGCATACAAATATAATGTGGCTTGACTCGTTTATCATTACACTAGCTGTCCCGCCCAGCTTCGCCCGGGTGAAAAAGTAAAATTTCCTGAAACACGATCGCAGCGCCACCTATCGGGTCCAATTGTGATGTAAGCTATCCTTTCTTTTAAGTTGGATTAAACTGCATACGGTGTGCAAATTTGATTGAAATCGGTTAAGTACTTCAGGAGCCCATCGTGGACTTGATTTCCATAAAAATATAGTTTAAAAAAAAACTAAAAAAACACGCTTTTTACAGAAAACTAAACTATAAAATAAAAAATAAATTTTAATAAATTTGAATTAATAATAGTGTAAAAATGTTTAATAAATAATTAAAAAAAAGCGTGGGGTGCATGGTGTCAATAGTTCTAAATATTTTATTGATATCTGTCAATAAAATACTTATATCTATAAGAATAGAAGATTTATTATTTCGACAATATCTTAAAAAGCACCCCACGCTTTTTTTTAATTATTTATTAAGAATTTTTACACTATTATTAATCCAAATTTATTAAAATTTATTTTTTATTTTTTAGTTTAGTTTTCTGTAAAAAGCGTGTTTTTTTTAAACTATATTTATTATTAACTTTTTAGTTCGATATTTTTCAAAAGGGAGCCAGAGGAACGGCTACGAGAACCAAGAAAGGCCGCAGGCGCGCTAATTACCCACGGAGAGTTACATACTGACATACTGACATACTGACATAAAAGTGAAGCTAATAAAAAGCGTGTAAAAAAGGTTATAGTGAGTCAATCTTAGAAGATAGACATATGCTGTCGCGGACTTTTTTTTAGAACTTTTAAAGAGGAATAATTAAGAGGAATAAAGGAAGCTCTCAAAAAGGAATATTTTTTCCCGTTCTGGCAACATTATTCATTTATGCTTCGCTCCTATTGGTCGTAGCGTAATGTTATATAGCCTAAAAGCCTTCCTAGAGAAATGGACTATCCAACACAATTTTTCAATTCCAACCAGTAGTTCCTGAGATTAGCGCGTTCAAACAAACAAACAAACAAACTCTTCAGCTTTATAATATTAGTATAGATATTATAAAACAAAGACCCCGCCGGGTCTGACTGGTCGCGATGAACTAAAAAATTACTGATTTATCAGCTGAACGTATTTTTGTGCGGTTTTTACTAATATATAGAATTAAACAATTTATGATTTCATTATTTATTCATGAGGAAGGCTTAAGACGATAGGTCGTTAAGATTGATTAAATTAATTAAAATAGGCTGATGCAAAAGAAGGCACATGTAGGCAAAATATGCTCTACTAATCGTGCGAAGCCGGGGCTTTGCTAGAATACCTAAATATATATAGATACATATAGGGATAATCAAGAACCACTCCTGAAATTTCAAATTAGTTCTAGGCATAATTATAGAATGAGGTAGAAATACTTCGTTCTTATCTAAATTTTAGGAGACGGGAATTCGGTTCGTATCGTTAGATGAAAAACTCATTAGGGAACATCACGAACAACACTGCCACTCGGTGTGTATGTGTAAGCTTGAAGCTCTTGCGCATTGCTGAGGATCCCTGAGGGCGCCTATTACAATGAAGAAGAGCTACATTACGTTGGAATATGCAAAGAAGAGTAGCAAAGTTCACACAGCTGGAAAACTATGCACTTAACGACGTGAGAAATTCGGCCACGAGTCATGGGACTCCTTTGCGTGACTCCATGATTTTATAGCTCAGCTTAAAAGGCAATATACAATGGCAATGTAACATAAAACTTTATGTGGCCGTCTCCGTATAGGTTCATTTCTATACTGCGTTCCTTCCTTCGGCGTTGTATCTGATTATGACTGAATCGTTTCATGACGTATTGAATTATAATACATATCCACGTAATGCTTCCCGATAACTTATTAGGTTCCCAAACGATTTGTATGAAATGTACTATTTAATGAAAAGGGTCTCCGAAATGGTTGGCAGAGGTATGTAAGTAATACATATACACCCACTTTTCGCATATATGTTTTAGGTGCCAACGTGACAAATATCGAATCCATATGCAGGAATCCGTATGCAGGTTTCCTCTCGATGTTTTCCTTCACCGTGAAGCTCGTTGTGTGACTTATCTCTGTACTAAAGTTCAGAAAAGAGTATTGTTACGGTCGGGATTCAAACTTGCAAACTATGTTTTGCAGGCATCTGCTCGAACCACTCGGGCTCTTAATTTTTTATTATGTAATATAATTTTTCGATTATTTTATTGTCATCTAATCATCAATAATATTGTTTTTTACATGTTACAGTGTGTTAAATACAATCTTCTATTGAACTGCATCGTCGTCCTTCGAAATTAATAATTAATAATAATAAAAATATATAATATATCCTCACGCCTTCCCACAAGGGTCCCCGAAGGGGTAGGCAGAGGTGTATAGGTAATACCCACACACCCACTTTCCGCCAGAGGTATATTAGGTGCCAACGTGACAGATGGCGAGTCCATCGCCGTTACTCCAGCACAACTATACATACGCCTTTGAATTTCTACTCAGACGTATGCAGGTTTCCTCTCGATGTTTTCCTTCACCGTAAAGCTCGTGGTGTGACTAATCAATGTACTTAAGTTCAGAAAAAACTCATTGGTACAGTCGCGATTCGAACTTGCGACCTTTGCGTCGCAGGCAACTGCTCGAACCACTCGGCCACCGGCTTTTAATAATTAATAAATTGTACTAAAATAAATGCTGGATAACGTTCTCTTCCGTTGTATTTTCTTTCCGTTATTATAGTTATTATAGTTATTATAGTTATTATAGTTATTATAGTTATTATAGTTATTATTTCCGTTCTCAATTGTAGTTTTATATTAGTGTTCCCTGTGTCCCTTACGTTGAATAAAAGATTTTTGATTTTGATTTTGAATGTATAGTGCCCTTACTTGGGAATCATTAAACACCCTTACATAAATTCAAAGTAAGAGCACTTAGGTTATTAGGCAGACAACTGGCCGCACGGACCAGAGTTCCCGGAGTCAATATAGTTAGTAAAATAATACATCGATGGCGCTTGAATTTAATTTGTTCTAGGTTTGGATTTATAAGTTTTGGAATGCGCCTACAGCCCAAAGCAACCTTTCGATATATATAAAATAAATAGAGAATGAAGAAAAACTCTATAAATCTAAAAAATCTGGCTACCATTATCATATATTATGTAAAATCTTATGGAATTACAACTTAAAAAAAATCTAATGTAATGTCTAAATTGAGTTTGAAAGCAATCTAAAATATTTAAGCACAGTAAACAGTAATTATCAACGTCATCAAACGAACAGATGGCCCAAGGGATGTTAAGTGGCCAACTTTGCTCCAAAGTTTCTAACAACCTTCAAAGCGACACCCAAGCATTGAGGCCCTTATAAAGGACTCGGAGCACATTGTAACAGAACAGCTATCCTCTTAACAGCAAGTATCAAATCTTACAAATGCTTTACTTATTTATCACTAGATGTCGCCAGTGCCGAATAAGAACTATAGTTTCGTTCCACTGTGTATAACCCTGTTGTGTTTTCTTTCCATTATGGTCCTTGTTTTGGGAAATTGCGTTTTTTTATGGATTTGGTTACTGTTGACACTTGACTAGGTTGTTGTGAAGTTGAATTGAAGAGTCGGAAAGTGACTCGTTGTGCTGCTAAGAAAATAATATCTACGTAAAAAGTGTGCTTTTACTGAGAATGGGGAAATCACGTTTTTATACAGCTAGATATATTCAAGTCAAGTGCTAAGTGACTTTTGTGTGAGACAAGCATGTGGTCTACAAACTGTGAATACAAAAATAATTATTCAAAGGTGTAAGTTAAGATGCTATACCATATTTATTGTATTATATATTGTAGGTATATTTCGCATAGCCGCTTGTCATCCTCGCCGCCCTCCCTAAATGGCAATTTACAGAGCAACAAACAGCTAACGCTTTTATGATGTATTTCCTTCGCAATTTATAACAATACAAATGCTTCTACAGATTTATAGGTGGATTTACCAGAACACGGCACTTTAATGAATTTTGATGAGTGCGTGTATTTTTGAATCCCAACACCGGATGCCAGCCCTCGGATATGCTGAGGCAGCTCGAACAAAACGTATTCGACGGCGTTTACCTTGTTTTTAGGATGGGCACACACAGCAAATACTTTTGTTTACCCACCGTGTTACAAACGCTATGTTTCAGCTGCTTACACATCAACTGTGCGAATTTATAGTAACGAACAAACCCAACAGACGTGTTAAAATCCGTGGCATTACACCCTCCGATGCTTAAATTCCCCCGTGACTGTGACGGAAAAGCTCGTTGCCTAGTTGAGGGTCAGAAATTCACATGCATATTTAAATAATACAATAGCCACGCTACTAGATACGCTATATAAAATATATAGATAACTTTAGCAGAACTGCGAGCAGTAATGTAAACTGAGATTTTATTCCCAGCGCGTGTTTGTGGAAAGGGTACTGTGTACTTTGCATTAGTGGAGGGTATCCACCCCACCTGTGCACTGTAAAGAATACACGGAGCTCTCTAGTTGGAAAACATCGCGATCTCGCACCTATACTACGGTTAGTTACGGTTAGTCTTAGCTACGTACTGTAAGCTGACAAGCTTCACTTACTTAAAAATTTACACCGCTACGCTTATGTAAAAGGATGACACCTGTGAGAAAACGTGCACGTGAGTACTACACACTCATTCTTTATTTACACTCAATTTGCGTGTTAAAAGCCAAACATCCTAAATAATTATTACGCACTGTACGCGAACTGAACAGGGTCAATTCCTCTAGACAAAATTATTTTCTGTTCACGCTCACGCTATCAATTATATGACAATGATGTAACATTTTCTCACCTAATGTCAACAGAAAGGGATATTGTCTGGGGAGGCCGGACTGGGATAGAATGGGAAATATTTTTTTTTAGTTTATTACGCAGAAAAAGTGGTAACTACTTGTTAACGATCTGGCGTGCCTTATTGGCCATCTTAGTAGCGTTTTTGGAACGCGGTTACATCTAGGTGTATACAATAATTATTTAGCTTAAAACCATATCCTACTTACTTTACTACTTACTTACTTACTTTTGAAGTTCGAACAATCTACCATTGAAGACATTGGAACCATTTGTCTCTTCCGAACGCCTGGTGGGTTTCTGTTATACTGGTAAATAGTATATCCTCATTCCTTCTCACAAGGGTCCCCGAAGGGGTAGGCAGAGGTATGTAGGAAATAGGTACCCACACACCCACTTTCCGCCAAAGTGACAGATGGCGAGTCCATCGCCGCTACTCAAGCACGACTACACATACTTCTCTGAATTTATTCTCAAACGAATGCAGTTTTCCATCACCGTAAAGCGTGTGGTGTGACTGTATATAATTATATTGTTGGCAGGAGGTGTGTGATGCACTGGTTACGTCTCGGACTTTGTCATGTTTAACATACCATAAATGCATATCATCACGCCGAGTCCCACACGGTGTAGACAGAGCGACGCGCCAGTTCGCTCTAGAATTACAGACTGGAAAAAACATTGATACAAACAGTTTAGTTGCGAACCTGCTTTCAAAACACTGCTGGCGATAATTTGAACCACACGTCCACCAAGAAACTGGGTTAACAAATAGTTATTGTGTATCATCACAAGCCTTTAACTAGTTACCGCCGCGGGATGACGCCCCATCGTTTGTCTTGCCACAACACTTCGCTTTCAGCTGTCAAATTTGATGTTCCATTGTTAATAAAGCTTAAGTTCAAATATAATTAAATTGGTCTCAACTCAGTCGCGCTCTGGTCTAGTTGAAATAAAGCGTTTCTCTAAGATATTGTGATGTATATTTCATTTGGCCCACTTTAAGTCAACGCGATAAGTGCGAGGTTTTCCTTGCTCGCCCCGATTTTCGCATTATTTGGGGTCGGTTTTTTCAATCTTGAGGCGACATTGGATCGTGCACATTTCTTTAGACCTAGCTTTATATGTTTTGGTTCGGGCTTATTGTCCATTAAGTGGGAAAAGGGACTTTTACGATAAGTTCTTTTTATGGTTAGATTCGAGTAATGATTCAGTGCACGGCGGATGTATTGACGTCTCAAAATAAGACTTCCACGCATAGGTATATTTTTGATGGATGAATAAAAATTAAACATAGATTACATGTAGGTATAAAATTTATTTTGGTATAAGGTCTCACCATCCATGTTTATGGACTCTCTGTACAGAGTCCTTTGTGGTGGACTTGAGATGCCTATGAACTAGATCGTCAGAGTGTAGGCCCTTGTAGTGAGAACTACACCAATCTCTCTACTGGCAAACACTATAATGACTTTTAACATTACCAAGCTTAACGATGAAAATCAATATCGTAAACGGAAACTTGCATAGCTTCTGACAATAAACATAGTCGAATATAAGGTCAAATCGATAGATTGTAAAATACTGTTCGTTACATAAGCACATAAGTTAGGTTTAAGAGGCCTTTTTTATACTAAAAATTTTTCATACAGCATGTGGACCGCCTGATGCAAAGCGGTTACCCTATTTTATTAGTGCGTGGTCCCAAAGAGTAAGTGGTAATATAATGAGACCTTTACATACACAAGAAGCATGTAAAAAATCACTTGGATTCCATTCAAGACCAAAACTCATTTATTATGTGTAAAACAGGTGTCTACGTGTCCTATCCTATCTCGTTTTCACTTAAATTTTTCCGTGCTTTTGTGGGTAGAAGCGCAAATTACCTGCAACAAAAAATTATTACTGTCACTAATGATACAAACTTGTTCAAACGTTTATTATTACAACAAGAATAAGTATAATATTCAAACATCAAATACGCATAGCGCATTCATTATAAATATCAGATAATATTTTTCAACATTACAAATATATTTTCGCAAGTGTGTATAATAAATACATACGTAATTTTGAATAATATCTTAAAACTTTCCTAAATTAAGATACACGCCATTCATATAAAAAATTGCAATTCACATTTTATCCTCATTAGTAAAACATTTAGATTTGAAATGCGAATGGAACGAAGATAACGGAGACTAATTATCTAATTAACATTTTAATTTATACCTGCTAACATCTGCTTCAAACATTTTACAAATGATTCCGCTTTAATCTGCACGAACAAAAACAAAGTAATTTTGGGGCTCGTAGCAACTGTTTTGACCAATGGAGTTGCCATATTGACCATAGTTAAACACATTTGTAACCAATAAATACATTTCTCATTTACTGTGCCACCGTCAATCCGCCATTATCATACTAGATGCGCTCCGTGGTTTCACACGCATTAAACTTTATTACACTTACAAATATGAATTTTATTACTGTTTCGCTCCCTTGTATTCGAATACACGGACATACATAAATATTTTTTCAAGGATCGGTAGATCTTGAGATCAAGTAAAAACAAACTTTTCTCTCAAACGCAGGTTTATAATATCAGTTATTGATTAAAGTGGCGCTTGTCTTGGAAGTTTTTCAAGAGATCTTATATACTTTCAACCAATAAACAAACTTAAACACGATAAAGATGCTACAACACTTCTGTCTATCTCGTCGGGTACTCTTATGGGACAGCGAAAAACTAGCTTTTTAAAACAAAATAGGATGTAAGTGGAGTTTTGAATGTGAATGGTCTCTAATAGAATTAGAGTTTTCATTAAAACAAGGTGTGAAATTAGCTACACCGGGTATTCTAACTGCACGCGCGTGGAACTGTCAGAATCACAGTATGCACGGACGAAGCTGGTCACAGTCTAAATAATACAGTCTTTCAAGGAATGGTATTTTTTTCCTTTCTACGTGTATTTTTACTATAGTTATGTATTACATACATTATGTAGAAAGCCTGTTTAATTATAATACAACATTATTGAAGTGAGAACTGGCGCTCTTTACTCTCTGCCTAGGGACTCGGCTTGATGATATGTATGTATTATTGAAGTGAAATATTACCAATCACATAACATTTTACCTACACTTACAACGTCGTACAACATCGGCAAACATGCAGATAATTTATTTGTAAATTTTATCTTTTTTTACCCCTACGTAAAAGGGGACTAGCAATATCCTCACACATTCCCATATGGGTCCCCGAAAGAGTAAGCAGAGGTGTATAGGTATTACCCACACACCGCTTTCCACCAGAGATACATTTTAGGTGCCAACGTGACAGATGGCGTTTCCGTCGCCATTACTTAAACACGGCTATACATACGCTTTGAATTGCTTCTCAGACGTAAGCAGGTTTCCTCTCGATGTTTTCCTCCACCGTAACGCTCGTGGTGTGACTAATCACTGTAGCTAAGTTCAGAAAAACTCATTGGTACAGTCGGGATTCGAAATCCGCAACTACTCGATCCACTCGGCCACTACGGCTCTAAAAAAGGGAACCGGTGAGTTTGTTTCGCAGTCTCTTCTCTTAACAGTTTTTCTTTTCTTAGAAACAGTAGTTTTTTATTTAGTACGTGACGTTCAAAAAGTGTCCCTTAAAAAGACTAAAAGATTTTCGATTTTGATTAGATTTTTGATACCATAGATGTAAGTGCTATAAATAACTTGTTATATGTTGCAATAGTTATTTTCCCTTAGCTATACAACAAGTGATAAGTTATAAGGTATGACTATTAATATAAGTAATAAGGTAGGAGGACCAATAATATTTTCTTAATTTTTTTAAATAGCAAAACGGTAAGTTAGCTCAAGTGTAATACATACAGTAGTGTATATATAATATAATAGTGATACAACTGCATCATTTAGACTGTGACATAAGCGAATGTTCAGACTGAGGTGTCAGAGCGTGTCGATTGTGTTGCCGCCAGAATTAGGGTAATACGGACAGGTAGGTACCGAGTATTTGTTTCGGTTATTCTATAACTCTTCAAAGTGATGTGCAGTACTTTTAAAATTAGATCCGCTTTTATTATTCACTGCCTATGTTAATGGGATACAGTAATTTAACATGTTACACACATTGCGATGAACAAAAACTTCGCGATGAAACATACATTGTACGTTCAAAATAAACTCGAACATTTGTAGTCATGTCTCAGTGACGGTGATAGTGTTGTGCCAAGCTAACATATTAATATGTATAACTAGCCGTTCCCCGCCCAGCTTCGCCCGGGTGAAAAAGTTAAATTTCCTGAAACATGATCGCAGCGCCACCCAGCGGGTCCAATTTAGATGTAAGCTATCCTATCTTTTAAGTTGGATCAAACTGCACACGGTGTGCAAATTTGATTTATATCGGTTAAGTAGTTTAGGAGTCCATCGAGGACAAACAACGTGACAGGTAATTTATATATATTAAGACATAATGGCGAGTCTATCACCGTTAATCAAGCACAACTGTATATACGTCTTTGAATTGATTCACAAACTTTTGTTTTCCTTCACCGTTAGAGCTCGTGGCGTGATTAATAATTGTATCGAAGTTCAGAAAACTCATCCCTGCAGTCGGGATTCAAAAGTTACTAACTATGTGTTTCGGGCACTACTCAAACCAATCGGTTCTGTTTATAAAATCTACTTAAAAAATTAATGTATAGCCAGCAGTGATAGCCCACGATGTGGTAATATATAAAGCTTTGGTTCGTAGTACCGTCCATCGGTACAATATAAAGCTACGACTAACTACTATCTGCTACGACCAGCTACGATATATGCTACGACCTGCTGCAGTATGTACTACGCGCTGTTACAAAATATTTATGCTTCGAAAAACGATTATCTACTTTTTGTGAAATAGTGGTTTACTCAATATTAAAAAAACAATGCAGAAGGAAGAGTAAGAATTAAACTAAGCTACGGTAAAGATTTGTGGCCCAATTTTTTGTTCTCCAGAAGGGTCCCGAGGAGCTGGCAGTTTTTCTGATCTTAAACACAGTTAGTTTATCACACAGCGATATCTGTGAAGACGGAAAATATTATGGAGGAACAAGTCTGAACTCGCTTCTGAGAGATGACGCAGTATTCGTGATCTACTCGGGCTTGCAACTGTTTTTGTCTTATTCTCTCTGTCTGAAGTGTGAGGTGTGAGTCTCTGTGTGAAGACACGGCGTGTCACTACAATGATGCTACTGCCTATAACATTTGTAAAATTATATATTGTTGTTGAATGTTGAAAAAACTATATATTCAGTTTATTTTACTAGTACTTTGAATTACTATCAAATTGCATGAAATATTTATAAATTTCCTGAATAGAACCATATGCTATTATATAGGGCAATGTCTGCACCAATTTCTGCAACATCTTTCTATTCTTAAAAATACTTAGTATCCAGGTCACGAAACCACCTTTTTGTCCCCGCATAAACCAACGGTAAACCTTAACATATTATATACAATCAAACATACAGTGTCTATGAAACACGATATGCATATTACGACCAGCTACGATATTTTCCACGGTCAGCTGAAAGAGTCGAAGGGCAAGTGCTTATCGATCGAAGTGGCGCTATTAAGTTATGGATTAAACACCGCAAGCTTGAAATAGGGTCGTTAATGGCTATTATGGAATATCCTTACATGGCAAAATTGATATTAATTTTGCTCACAAAAGCCCCTATAACTTATGGAGTTAGGGTTTAGTTGCACGCACGTTTAAGTAAACAATTTAAGCCTGCCGATAAACATTTCGGATAAAATATTGTTTAGAGAGTTTAATTACAGAGGTATTGTTGAAATTGAGCTCGAGAAATGGCAATGGATCACCCTCTGTCACGTTGGCACGTAAATATATTTCATGGGAAAATAGAGTGTTGAGACACCTCTGCCTACCCCTGTCCCTTCAGGGAACCTTGTGGGAAGGCGTGAAGGTAGACTTTTAGTTAGTTGACCTAATATTGATTACATTAGGTTAAGAACTAACGCTAATTTGTTAACGTAATTATTAACATTTTTTTAAATTTATTAATTACTTGTAATGATCGAGATTCGCCATTGGGTAATTGGAATTAAGAGAAGTCTCTACTACCACCATAACGACCCACAACGGCTACCAACCTTCTAGATTTGCTCTGAATTAGGTTTTAGTATAAGTTTACTTCGAGAAACTATCCGATAATGTATCTAGGTAGAAAAATTATGAAAGTAACATATACTCATAGCTTGACGGCTTCTCTGCTTTAAGCACTAAGTCACCAAAGCTATTATGCATGTGATCAAACAATCGAATCATAAGTTGTTTTAGTATTATTTATGGCACTTCAATGCCGACTCTGCGGCTAATAAATTAAGTATAATTGGATTTCTTTGTCGACTAAGTTTTTACAAAATTACTTCTGATGTTTAATTCTTAATTCTTAAGTCGCAAAGACACACTTAATGTGCGCACAAAAATAAAATTTTCTTGATTCCCTACAAGTAAAGAAAAGCGGGCGGGTTCTTCGAAACGGGACTTCAGGATTCGTCATTCAAAAGACAATACCTTTTGTGGCTTGAAAAACACGGGTTATCATAATAAACAAATGGATCTTTCTCGGTGTCCATATATTATACTAGACAGGTGTTGGATGAGTTAGAGATATCAAATATTCTGGCGTGATCACGACTTACTCTACGTTGATTGCGCTATTCCGGAGTAAACACTCTCATGACGTGTTGATAGAGCGGCGAGACAGTATTCGAGCCTATTCGTTTCCCATCGATCACCGGTGCTTACTGGGACTCAGCTGAGTAAGTGGTTACAATAACGACCAACGTTGATAAATGATCTGAGTTATCTTACTTCTACGTGTGATATCTTATAATATAGCGCATATACATATATATTACTAGCGGTCCGTCCCGGCTTCGCACGGGTGGACAAAATATTTTTTTATAAAAGAAAATATAGCCTTTGTCACTCAAGGTGAATGTAGCTTTCGAATGGTGAAAGATTTTTTAAATCGGTCCAGTAGTTTCGGAGCCTATTTAATACAAAAAAAACAAACAATCAAATCTCTCCTCGTTATATTATTATTATTAAAAGTTAATAATAAGTTGCCATGGTGGCCGAGTGGTTCGAGCAGTTGCCTGCGACGCAAAGGTCGCAAGTTCGAATCCCGACTGTACCAATGAGTTTTTCTGAACTTAAGTACAGTGATTAGTCACATCACGAGCTTAACGGTGAAGGAAAACATCGAGAGGAAACCTGAATACGTCTGACAAGAGATTCAAAGGCGTATGTATAGTCGTGCTCGAGTAACGGCGATGGACTCGCCATCTGTCACGTTGGCACCTAATATAACTCTGGCGGAAAGTGGGTGTGTGGGTATTACCTATACACCTCTGCCTACCCCTTCGGGGACCCTTGTGGGTAGGCGTGAGGATATAATTTACTTTTTCTTTTTTCTTTCATTTCTTTCTATTTAAAAGATATGGATAGATATATTATTCTTCTTTTAATAACAACTACTAACAATAAAACAAGACAGAACAATTCATAGAAACATAATTTAGTTAGGTTGAAGTACGTGACACTTCTATTTTAACCGGAGACGGAATCCAATTTTTTTAGCGGGATAAAAGACTTTTAACGTAATTCCACAGTACATTTTTGGCTGTAGGTAGGACTTTATAAATAAATTAAGCGTTGAAGGTAGAAAAGCTAAATTATATGTATACTATTCTAGCGATTAGTCTATCGATATTTTTGGGCACCTACAGCAAATGCCACAAATAATTATCATAACTGAGAATAAAAAGTAGCTATTTATACCTTATAAGATTATCATTTAACTCGCATATTCACTTAAGAATACGTCAAACCGGCGGACTTGCACATGGAGATAAATGTGAAGAAAACAAAAGAGTCTGTAAGTCTAAAGTGGACATGAACACTAATCTCTCGGCCTATCTTGTAAGGGACCCGGCGTGGCGATTTATGGATGTACCTGCGTATATCCTGGGTCCTCGTGTGCCCAAGATAGCGTGCACGACCGGCAGTCCTTCCTGGATTGAAACCCCTGGCATATTCTATTTCTGAAATAGTCTGCCTCCAATTTGTTTTTCAATGTAGAGCAACGAGCTCGGAATATTATTAATCAAATTCTTGGCGTTATTTTTCTTGGAGTTTATTGGAAAGAAAACGAGCTGTATAAACATGCTTGTGACTATACATACACACACACACACATAAAGCAATGACAAGATCGTAAAAAGTAATGGGCTCTAATCGAAATGATATATACATTTACCTGGCAATTTAACTGGTAATCTAACAACATACTATTGTTGTAGTAAGTATTGTTTCAATTTCGCTATATTAAATACTTGAGTTAGAAATTGCGTGCCTAGATAGCGCAAGGAATAGGTGAGACATCAGAGTTACCGAAATGGTTGTATTTTAGGGGCTGGTTATTTCCTGACACGAAGATATTAGCAAGTCGCATGCTCGGGGCCAGTATCGCTGGAGATAAGATAGTAGTTTGAATGTTTCCGGTATCTCATAGACTCGCTTTCTTTCGATTTTATCGCTGTTCATATTCTGACTAAGATACCAAAGTAAATCTTAAAAACTTACGTTAAATTTGACTGTCCGCTCCCTTGGGTAATAGTGTGATGTATATACATACAGCCTTCCTTAACAAGCAATCTATTCAATGCAAAAGGTTTTTTTTTGTATTTCTTTTGATCAGCACAATCAAAGTAACAAACAAACTCTACCTCTTTATCATATTAGTGTGGATTTACCGCATTTCTGAGTATTGTCCTAAACATGTACCTGCATATTATATATTCAGATGTATTCTGGATGTCAAGCAAATGAAGAACAGAGATAGCGTCAGATCAAAGAACTGCTCTACTTCTAGTTAGAATTATGTGCCTACTACTTTTGTGCTGTTTTATTACTTGTAGACGTTAAATGAGTTTTATTTACATTAACTTGGCAAGCCTTAGGCAACAAAGAGTAATAAATACGGTCAACCCCTGAAGGTTCCTCACTGAGTGTTCACGGAAGGAAACTCCTTTGGAACCGCGCAGTGAGAGACCTTTGTGGTTTTAAGGTGTGGGGATGAATTCCCCGTCGATGGCGGTGCAGTGGTAGAATGCTATGCGGTGTCCAGGGGCTCCAGCCCACAGGTGGCAGCAGTACTCCATATCAAAATCAAAATCAAAATCAAAATATTTTATTCAACGTAAGGGACACAGGGAACACTTATTGAACGTCACGTTTAATATAAACTAAAGTTACCACCGTTTCCAAGAAAAAATACCTGCCAGGAGAAGAAACGGCGAAACAAACTCCCCGGTTTCCTTTTTTAACATTTGTTCCCTTTTACGTAGGGGTAGGAAAGATTAAAGTTACATATATAAACTTTGTATAAGAGGAGCAATTCATTGCCATGCATGGCCATCATTAAAATAATCTGATGTTTTATAATAAGCCTTATGAATTAATTTACTTTTAACGACAGCTTTAAATTCTACAAAAGGTAATTCAATTATTTTCCGAGGTAGCTTATTAAAAAAGCGTATACCTTGCCCGACAAATGAGTTCCTAGTTTTGTGTAATCTAGCTGTAGGAACATAGAGTTTATCTTTGTTCCGTGTATTCACAGTATGCAAGTCGCTATTTTTCTTAAATTTTACAATATTCTTTCTAACATATAACAAATTTTGGAATATGTATTGACATGGTACGGTCAATATGTCAATTTCCTTGAATAATTCTCTGAGAGAATCCCGAGGCTTAAGGCTATAAATTGCACGAATAGCCCGCTTCTGCAGCACAAAAATAGATCCAATGTCTACAGCATTACCCCATAAAAGAATGCTGTAAGACATGACACTATGAAAATAGCCGAAATAAACTAAACGGGCTGTGTTGATATCAGTCAAGTGTCTGATTTTTCTTACCGCGAATACTGCAGAGCTGAGTCTATTCGCCAATCCATTAATGTGGGGGCCCCATTGCAATTTGTGATCCAATGTGACTCCAAGGAAGACTGTTGAATCCACAAGATCCAACTTCTCGGTATTTATAACTATTGGGGTAGTTAAAACCTTTTTCACATTAGGCATTGTAAATTTAATACATTTCGTTTTCTTAGCATTAAGTACCAAATTATTGGCACTAAACCAATGAACCACGTCAGAGAGAGCATTATTTACATCGTCAAAGTTTTCTTTCTGTCAGTCTATCTTAAATAGTAAAGATGTATCATCAGCAAATAATACAATATCATGTTTATCATTTACCAGGTGAGGTAGGTCATTGATATGTGGCCGAACTTGCGACTTATAAAGTTCCGATGTGAAGTACTAGTGAGCACATAAAGCTTCCTGGACGCCACCTTAGCCTTGTCCTCTAAAGGTTCACGGAACTGAACGTCGCCAGAAATGTCAACTCCCAGGATCCTAATGCTCTCCGAGATGTTCTGAAATTGTGGAGCCACAGTGAATGGAGTTTTTTTTAGCGGTGAACGCCCAAAATTGTTTCTTAGTGGCGTTGAAGTGGACTAGGTTTAGTCGACCCCAATCGGAGACACTAGTTTACAAGACTAACGGCACACGGCTGACGGTAGTTCCCTTACCTACCTACTTTCCACTCGGATGGGATATAAGACCTTTATACGTCACCCATGATGTTATCGCAGATGACAAAGCCATCTTGGAACCACAGTACAATTATAATGAATTACAGTCGTGTTGTTCTATCTTACCACAGAATGGAGGGCGCTTTAATTAAGGAAACTTTGTAGGTATGTGTTGTTGTTGTTGTTGACTAGAGACACGAACCTATTGTTCGGACCTTTGATTGAGATCCATATAAGTTTATCGTGTCGGAATATAGCTTTTTGTTAACTAACATAAGCCAGGACACCGACTGGCATTAGTCGTGTCAGCCATGTGGTTCGCAACAGTTGCCTACAACACAAATATTGCAAGTTCGAATCCCGACTGTACCCATGAGTTTTTCTGAACTCATGTACAGTTATTTATGAAACGATTGTATTTTAATAACAGAATTGCACTGCTTATCATCTTCCCGCCAGGGTTTTGTGACCACTTTTGCGTCCAAGATACATTTAAATTGACGTGACAGATGGCGATTCTAACACAATCCACGTATTGAGGGTATTACTTGACATTTACCGTAAATCTTTTTATGTGATAAATCACTTTAATTTTATCATTCGTTCCGAAAACTAATTCGTACAGACCGCCAGAGTATGAAGATCCTCAATATAGGATACATATTAATAATACAATATAATATTATACACATACTTACAAACAAAATAAAGTGACCAAAAGTGGGTGTAATTTCCCTATAAGTAAAGTAAGTAAGTAAATTCCCTATAAACTTTGCTCCGCCCACTCCTTCGGAGGTCCTTGTAACGAAATGACAGCGTGAAGTGGTAAATCCTTACTGGTCTTACTAGTTTTATAAATGCGAAAGATTATGAGGATTTTTGTCCCTTTTTCACACAAAAAAAAACTACACACAAAACTAGGCAAGGGAATTTGATAAAATTTGACACAGGGTAAAATTATAACTAGATTAACACATAGGATATATTTTAATCTGTAACATCAAATCCATTACTTAAATGAATAATCTTAACTCGCTAAATAACTCAAAAAGTATGTTAAATTTATAAAAATTACAAAATTAATAATAGCTTGCGTTTGCACTGTAATTAATGCACCAACATTAATGCGCCGATTCCCTCGCAGTGAAAGAAGAGAGTACTCTACTCGCTCTGACCAGTTCTCCCTGGACTAAAAACTTTCGCTTCACACACTACATTTATCTGCATCTTCATACATGCTCGTCAACGGAGAGAGATGTACAACGCCAGTTCTTTCTAAAACTACAAACCTCTTTCGTTTTATCCATAGTCATCACATCAGTCTCATCATACATTCTTGCCGGTTTTGGGTACTTTTCACGTTCCCATCCTTGAGTGCCGATCGATTCGATCCTTCTATACCCTTTCGCAGACTATATCTGTTTTGTTAATCTTTCTTTACTCAACCTTTGTATAAGTTCGAGATAATTTTTTTTTTTTTTTTTTTTTTTTTTTTATACCACTGGGAGGCAAACAAGCATGCGGTCCGCCTGATGGTAAGCGGTTACCGCCGCCTATGAACGCTTGCAACACCAGGGGTATCACTCGCGCGTTGCCGACCCTGCAGGAATCTTTTCACACCCTTCTTGAAGAACTCCATGCTGTACTCTCCAGGGAAAACCTCAACGGGGAGCTCATTCCACAGCCTGAGCGTTCGCGGAAGAAAACTTCTTTGGAAGCGCACAGTGCGAGACCTTTGTGGTTCCAAGGTATGGGGATGAATTCCCCATCGATGGCGAGAGGTGCGGTGGTAGAAGGTGGAAGTGGGCATCATATCGAACAATTCTGCAGAACACTCCCCGTTATACAAGCGGTAGAACACACACAGGGAGGCAAAGTCTCTCCTCAGACTTAGTGATTCCAAGCCGCTTGTGAGCATGGGATCGTCGACAATTCTAGCGGCGCGTTTCTGAACCGCGTCAAAAGGCCCAAGCTGGTATCCAGGGGCTCCAGCCCACAGGTGGCAGCAGTACTCCATATGTGGCCGAACTTGCGACTTATAAAGTTGCAGCCTTTGTTGCGGTGTGAAGTACTGCTTAGCTCTGTTGAGCACACCGAGCTTCCTCGACGCCAGCTTAGCCTTGTCCTCTAAATGACCACGGAACTGAACGTCGCTAGAAATATCGACCCCAAGGATCCTAATGCTCTCCGAGATGTTCAGGGGAGTGTTCTGGAATTGTGGAGCCACAGCGAATGGAGTTTTTTTTGCGGTGAACGCGCAAACTTGTGTCTTAGTGGGGTTGAAGTGGACTAGGTTTAGTCGACCCCAATCGGAGACACTGCGAAGTGTACTCTCGATTTCAGACACAAGTCGTTCGCGACTTTCCTCCACAGTGGAACGAGGGAGATTAGCACGGCCCGTGTAGTAAGTGTCCCCAGTTCTGTCGTCTGCATAGCAATGAATGCCTTCAATAGAAAGCATGTCATTAATATGCAGAAGAAACAGAGTCGGGGACAACACAGAGCCTTGCGGGACGCCAGCATTAATTTCCATGCTTTCGGAGCAGCTACCGTCAACGACGGCTCTTATGCATCTGCTGGACAGAAAGCTGGCGACCCATTTGCATAATCCCTCTGGCAGTCCGTAGGATGGAAGCTTCGATAGAAGACCGCGATGCCAGACCCGATCGAACGCTTTCGCTACATCCAAGCTAACAGCTAATGCCTCACCTTGACTCTCAATGGCGAGTGACCAACGGTGCGTGAGATATACTAGAAGGTCACCCGTTGAGCGACTGTGGCGGAAGCCATACTGTTGGTCACTCAACAAACCGTGACCCTCTAGATATCGCAGGAGTTGCGTGTTAATCACTCGCTCCATAATTTTGGAGAGGAGGGTGGTGATGGCGATCGGCCTGTAATTCGATGGGTCTGATCTATCGCCCTTTTTGGGCACTGGGTGCACGTGCACGAAGTTGGGACTTTTTGGGTGGAGTAGGAAAGCGCGAATAGGCGCGTCAAAACAGGACACAGTTCAGGAGCACACTGCTTAAGCACCACTGCCGGAATACCGTCTGGCCCGCTCGACTTATGGACGTCTAGAGACAGCATCTCCCGCCGGACCTCCCGTTGGGTTATGCTTATCTCCGGCATAGAGTTCTCACACCGCAGGATAGTTGGCGGTGTGGCGCCTCCGTCATCCATAGTCGAGTTCGAGGCAAAGAGAGAGCCCAATAGATCCGCTTTCTCTTTGGCACTGTGGGCCAAGTTACCATCCGGCTTACGGAGTGGTGGTAGGGACGACTGGCAAAAGTTTCCCTCAGCTGCCTTGGCAAGGGACCAAAAAGCACGGCTGCCAGAAGGGTAGCTAGCGAGTCTCTTACCAATTCTGCTGACGAAATCGAATTTTATTAATATAAATTGTGTTCATTAACTGAATTATACGGTTTCAGTTGGATGTATTATGTTACGAGCAGACCTGACCGCGGGTAGACAATTATTATGAATACCTTCAAAGTTACCACTTCACCCAGCTATCGTGAAATCCTTACAAAACATCAACACTCAGCAAAAACTCACTAGACAGAAAGAAAGGTTTTTTGTTATTAATGGTGTCAAAAAGTAAAGGTACTTAGCTCTCTTAAGCTTCTCTCATGAGCTTTACATAAATCTTCCAGCTGACCCGGCCGGGTATACTTTTATGATTAGGTATTAATTAATTATTAATATATTGCGCTGGACAGAAGTAAATGGAGGTATTATATCAGATACGCCATCAAAAGCCCAGCTCTTAAATTTATGATGCTATCATATAGGACACTTTTTCATTTGCGTGCACAGCTATTCATCAAGTTCACATTGCTATAGTGATGAATGTATTGATAATAAAAAAACAGTTCACGATACCCGTCACTAGATGTGGCTTGTGAATGCTGATACAGAAATAAGGCCCTTTTATTACTTATTTTCTTAAGAAGCCTCCTGTCCGTTTGGCACCCAAGTTTATTTCCAGCAAACAGATAGAGCTCTCACCGTATCTACGCCATTCGGAACTATTTTGGGAACTTGAGAAGATATACATAGTTTTGATATTATGTTTAAAACTTGAGAAACACAACAGAACCCCGGATACGTGAGTCATTCGTACTTGTCCTTATATGATTACTAGGCGGATTCCCTCGAGCTGCTTCTCATACATAAAACAGTTCAAAAGTATTTTCATATTTGAGTTGCCGTTTGAAGTGTAATAAACAAATCTGTAACTTTTTCTGTTTGCTAATACATAAGGGTACTAGAACTATTAATAAATCTTCAAAGTTATAAATGTTACATGATATGGGTGTCTAAACATGCTTCGAATTCTGATATGAAGCTACCTTCTACCACTGCACCTTAGATCTCTTTTCACGGAAGTTACCATCCACGAATACTCAGGCTGTAGAATTAATACCCCATTGAGGTATTCTTTATAGTGCAGCATGTCCTGTATACTATAAAATCTCGTGAGGAAACTTGCGTAGGTTTGAAAAGAAAATCTTAGTATTACGTATGTACAATTGTGCCTCACAGACCTCAGGTGAGTACTTTAATGTTTTCTCGATGAAAAGAGGTTGTCTCTACAAAAAAAGACGTAAGTTGATAATAATAATATAGTGAATATTTTTTTTTTATTATTAATATACAGGCAGACCTAAATACCTAAGGATCTAGGTGTACCAGTTTTCTTCAGACCCCCTATGTCTATACTAATATTATAAAGAGGAAAGATTTGTTTGTTTGTAATGAATAGGCTCCGAAACTACTGGACCGATTTCAAAAATTCTTTCACCTTTGGAAAGCTACATTATCCCCGAGTAACATAGGCTATATTAAATTGGACCCGATAGGTGGCGCTGCGATCGAGTTTCAAGAATTTAACTTTTTCACCCGAGCGAAGCTGGGCGGGACAGCTAGTCCCATATAAAAGGAAAGATTTTGCCAACACTATTTGAAAGATACCTGTGAAAGCTCCACCGAAAGTGTCTATTTACATACTTTGTTACGTCATTATAGCGCGAAGGATCCTTCCAGGCTTTCTGGAAGAGTCCCTAGATTGCGTCCCATCGCAATCTCTGGTCTGAGCAGAATAGTTGCACTTTAAATTGCTTTTCTCAAACTTCTCTGAAAACCTCGCTAACTTCTTTAATCTCCCGTGTAAAATTGCGCGTTATACTTAGCAAATTCAAAACACGTTTTCGACTCGAGTTTAATTCTGTATTTAAAGAAAATAATAAAGTAGGTCGCTTGGATTATCCCTAAGTTGTATTGGAATACTTGTTTTGACAACTGGGATATTAAAAAAGAAAATGTCTAAAACATGCAAAATATTATTAAATTGTTCGCTCATTGTGTTGGTGATACAAGGTTGTTGAAACGAACTCTACGATTCACTATCATTATATTATTATACTGTTTCATATTATAAAGCAGTCTCCCCCCGCGTATGCCAAGCTGTCGGTATATGGAATATATACTCAATAACTACTGAACTATTTTTGGCGGTTTTCACCGAACAGCGATCCAAGTGGAAAGAAGTGGTCTCTGCCTACCCCTACGGGAAAGAGGCGTAATTATATGTATGTATGTAGTGATCCAAGAGGAAGATATATACGTACGAGTATGTAAAGTTAATTGTATTAAGCAAGAGAGTGCAGCAGTTATCATTTATTTAGATAACGCATTTGTCGCGTGTACAGCTTTGGGTGCAGCTAGTTAAGTATAATAATAACGTACTTAATATTTTCGTAGTTCTTAATTCTCCACTATCACAAGTAAAATAAATGACAATACATACATCTTGGCCACTGTAGTGTAAAAGTATATGTCCCTACTGAATTTTTCATACCACCAAGGTGCCCAATAAGTACACGGCCCGCCTAAAGGTAAACGGTTACCGCACTATAAAATTTTTCATGTTCATTCAGTAACGGTACAGAAACAGTGAAGTCTCAGAAAATGAATTTTATCAGCATTTAGGCGAATCCACTTTTAACGTGAGAATATGTTCAGTGTCCATTGTCCTACATCTTAATCCATAAAGTGTCTATGTCTTTATACTCATCCCAGTTAAAACTGCACAAAGTTGATGTTAAAATATACCGAATAATACTAACTTACTTCAACAGTTAAGCGTTACACTTAACAACATCGTTAGGTAAGATTATTATCCAAAGCATTGAACCGGTGACGTTACGTAATAATAAAATGTTCAATTTTCCTTATTTGTGATTTCTTCGATGCGACGTCAATCGTCCTTGTATACAAACTTCTAATTGGTCACGCTTAGCTGACAGATATGACTTGACTTGATATACATTGATATTAAAGTTCCTATTTTATTTTATTGAAGACTTATGATATTACTCGCTGTAGCCCTAGGTTTCATATGTGGTTTTATTTCTTTAACAAGCCACATCCTATTTGTTAATCCTGCTAATCATCTATATCAGTGTCAATTTCATCTTTTTCTGTTCAGCCGTTCTTGATCGAGTAACTAATATCCATCGATCCTCACAATCTCTCTCAATTATAATATTATTAGGGTATTATATTCTGACGACCGTCTGGTCTAGTGGTTAGAGCTCCTGACTGCGAAACTTGAGGTCGCGGGTTCGAATCCCGCTGAGGGCAGATATTTGTGTGATGAACACGAATATTTGTTTCGACCTTTACTATCGCTATAGTCCGAATAAAAGAAAAGGTTTTTAGCGTTTTTTTCTACAGAGTTGTTGTAGGAGGTTAAACAATAGAACGTTTGTCGGATGAGCTGTAAGAAATTATGCTAAGTAAATGCTTGTGAACCACTATTCCTTCAAGGACTGTTCGCGAAACGAAAGCGGTCGCTTAATCAAATAATCCTACTAAAGCGGGCTAATTGCTATTTACGATTCATAGTGAAGGCATCCAGTGCAATTAACAATACGTGGCGTAGCTATCGATCGAAAGTAAATCGCTGTAAAGTTAGGCAAACTTGGTTGGGGTCAGTACGTTAAACTGTCGGATGAGGTTTCATTTGGACGGTTTGCGTTATCCACATTCCGAATAATTAGATTGTGGTTTGTCAAACAAATGTATTGGGTATACATATATGAACTAAAATGAAAATATTATTACCGTCCAATAAGTAAAATATAATACTTCGACAATGTTTCGTCCAATAAAAATTAAGAGGTATTAGAGCGTAGTCGTGACCGTGCTAGAAATACGTGAAGGTACGTATATTAATAATAAGAAACAAGTGAATAATAAGCCATACTATATGTATAGTTGATAAATATAAATATTATGGCTAGTACTCGAAACTCGACGAGCATGTATGAAGAGACTGATGAATGTAGAATAGAAATTCTGCTGAAAATCATCCCAACCCTCTCGTCGTATCGGCCGCCCGATACACACCCTCCCTTATATCTAAGATAAGGCGCCCAAAACATGCCGTCATCGAACCGGATGACGACATAACGGTCCTCCAGGACGCCCGACGACGACACACAAACGACACTTCACAAAACCGACCATTGTTCCGTCCTCGCCGGCGAGGCTCGACGCGAATAAGCCGTAACGTTCCCCCCAGACTCTCGCAAGTGCCGGCCCGAGCCGAGCCAGTAGCGCAAATCCCCTCCCCAAATAACTAAATAATAATAAAATACCAGACCAGCCCAGCTCCCTTGCTCGCGAACCAGCAACGCCCTAAGCCGAGGTCCGACCCCACAGGGGGTGCCCTTAGCTGTGTTGCTTAATACTTAAGTGCCTGGCTGGAGGCCTAGGTCTCGCCATTGACCGGTTAAGTAGCAAAAGTTCCCGGAACTCACGCTACGAGAGACAATACAAAAAAAAAAAAAAAAAAAAAAAGTAGAATAGAAACGAAGCTATTTTTTTTTGTATTGTCTCTAGTAGCGTGAGTTCCGGGAACTTTGGCTACTTTACCGGTCAATGGCGAGACCTAGGCCTCCAGCCAGGCACTTTATTTTTAAGCAACACAGCTAAGGGCACCCCCTGTGGGGTACGAACCTCGGCTTAGGGCGTTGCTGGATCGCGAGCAAGGGAGCTGGACTGGACTGGTAATTTTATTTAAATATTATTTGGGGGCGGGATTTGCGCGTCTGGCTCGGCGCGGGCCGGCGTTTGTGGCGGAGGTCGGGGGGAACATTACGGCTTATTCGCGTCGAGCCTCGCCGGCGAGGACGGAACAGTGGTCGGTTGTGTGTAGTGTTGGTATGTTTTTGTCGGGCGTCCTGGAGGACCGTTATGTCGTCATCCGGTTCGATGATGGCATGTCTTGGACACCTTATTTTCGAGATAAGGGAAGGAGTGTATCGGGCGGCCGATACGACGAGGGGGTTGGGGTGATTTACAGCAGAATCGAAATGACGTTTGGACAGTTTTTTCAAAAACTGTTTTATAGTGGGGACTTTGAGGTCAACGTGGGAGAAACGAAGCGAAATAGGTATGTAAGTTAAGAGAGAATTGGCGCTCTATACTGCCCTCCCTGCCTACCCCGTTAGGGACTCGGCGTAATGTATGTATGATACATATATATACGAAGGTATCCAATAACACTATCGCCATGTTATTTATTAGTCCAATACGTCACGGAAGATCGCGTTAGTGCAATTTGTCGATGTATCCTTCTGGCTTGACATAAGGTTGTTAGCGGTAACGAGGCGGGATCCAATTAGTGATGTCGCCTGCCATCAGACCAATGGTAATTATAAAAGTCAACGCCGCTCTGGCTTGTTAATCCGATACATCGCCCCCTTGATTTTGATGTGGGTTGTAATGTGCTTACACACGTAGAACAATTTAATTGATAAATGAGTTTACTGCCCACGACTTCCTACTCATAGAAACTCAAACATGTAATTACTCCTCATTTTATGTGGTGAAGTGGATTTCAGAACAGGAGCGTATATACCTAATTAATAGCCCGCAGTTTTCATAAAGTTACGCTGATATTAAATAACTTGTCAGGAAAACCTGTCAACGAAGATTTACACAGTGAAATGAAAATTCAACGTGAATCCTAATATTTCTGTTTAAATACAATAAATACCTATTAATGAAAACGAAGCGGTATGTAAGTCTAGAGAGAACTGGTGCTCTATTCTCTCTGCCTACCCTGTTACCCTGTTAGGGACTCGGCGTGATGAGACGATGATGATGAAAACAAAGCTATTCCCTTTGGATCTCATGTTGTTTCTACTAGTATATAATATGTATAATATCAATGTAGCGAAAATAATGTTATTAGCTTCCCTGTATCGACACGGCTTACAACAAGGGTCATCCTTGTTCGATCCAATAGATTTAATGTTGTCAGGTGTCAAATTTACCAAAAAGGTACTACAAACTATTATATGTACGTGCAATATTTCAATTTGCAACTCCCAAAATGGAGCTCGGCCCAACCACAGTTTGCTTGATATGAACTGAGTTCTTAGTTTATAGGTCAAGCGGAAAGCAGATACAATTTCAGCGTTGGTGTGAATAAAAATATCATATACATAGATATCATCAAGCCGAGTCCCTGACGAAGTAGGCAGAGAGAATAATCAGTTCTCTCTAGACTTGCATACCTCTTTCACTTCGTCTACATTCATCAGTCTCTTCATACATGCTCGCTAGTTTCAAGTATCTTTGACGTTCCCGTCCTTGAGTGTCTGATCAATTTCATCTAGGTAGTTGGGTCGTTTATCCATGAAAATAGTAAATATATGCATACCTACCTCTATATTACATACCTCTTTCGCTTCGTCTGCATTCATCAGTCTCTTCATACATGCTCGCCGGTTTCGAGTACTCTCGACATTCCCGTCCCGTCCCGTTGAGTGTCCGATCGATTTGATCTAGGTAGTTGGAACGTGGCCTTCCTCTATTTAAAACGTAAAGTAAATTTAAAAGTAAAATTTAATTTAAATGTAAGATAATTTGCCTACTGATACTAGTCAAATATTTATTATTAGATTACCTTTGAGATAAAGGAAAGTAAAATCATAATGTGATTAATTAAGAGGTTTGAGTTAACGACAAGATCAGGCACGGGTCTTAACCACCCGGTTCGTTAGTAAAATTCGTCAAATTAAATTACAGTGAACACAGTCAAAGTAAATCCGTCTTTGTAACGAGAAGTTACGTACCGCTAATGTCCTTTCGGAAACTCACAGTTCAGAAAGATCTTTTTATAAACTATTGCGCTTCTGCTCCAGAAACTTAATTATTATTCATGATCCTGAAGGAAATTTCGCTTTCTTGAAAATCTTTCACTGGGGCAAATGATTCCTCTAATTAAAATAAAAGAATTAATATATTTCTTTGCATGAAAACATTTTAATCAATCGTTCGCATTGTTTGGTACCTCCTTATTTTGAATGAATGAAGAAATGAAATACTAGCTGACTTTAGTTTCGTATGTAGAAAAAATTTATACTACTTTCAATAATACCATATTGCAACATTAAGCAATAAATAGCAGTATTGAGGCGGCAATACGGCATAAATAGGCGACATAAAAATACTTTAAGATGGTGAATATTAACGCGCAAGTATGCAGTAGCAACAGAGCGGGTCGGGTGCGCAAGCGCAGGGCTAACGCAAATGGAGTAGAATTGCGCGTCTTGATATTTCCAGCCGAACGATAATAATCGAATGATACAAATAGGTTGATAACAGAAAGCACTTAATTTTATTCCGTTGGTCTGGGACTATTAAGGATGCTTTTGGTTTTATGGTCAAAATATACAACATGTATTATAATGGGCCTTTGTTCTTTTACTGCGCATAATTAAATGCTCCCATGTCCTTGTCCCCCCTTTTAGAAATTATTTTCGTATTTTAAAAATAGCACCCCCTAGTCTAGTGTACCTAATAGTTTACGTAAGATGTACGTTACGTAGCTACTTGAAATTGAAACGTGAAGTGAATTCGTAGAACTTTGTGAAGCTAAACACATAGACAGAATTCAATGTATCGCATTGTATAGGATTTCTTGCAGTGGAGTATAATAGTGGTTGGCTACTTTCGACGTTAGTGAATGGTTGGCGGTGGCACTTGTGTGCACACATTCGTTAAACTTGACTGTACTAGATGGGTTTTCGATCTATTTCCCTCTTTATAAATTATTCGCAATGCGCAATAGTTAAATGAGTGCATTTATCTGCACCTATATACACTGAGCAGAGGACTTCCTAGGGTTGAAAATAATGATGAAAGCTATTGTTTCACCTTCACTAGTTCCGACGATGGAGCGGCAAAGTTTTTTCCGGAGACGTATGTGCACAACTTTGCTTACCCTATTCTAGCAAGATAAGTACCTATTAAAATTTCTTCCCTAATAAGACATGAGGATTTCTTCAGAATATTTCAATTACATTAATTATTCACAGTATCACGATAAATAATCGTGTTCCGTTCCGTATACCATAACATTGGTAAAGACCATAAAATTTCGATTTTGCAATCATTTATTTTCATTATATTTGGCAACACAAGAATTTGACATAAAATTTACGGACAAATTAGATGCATGACTATTGCATTGTATTTTGGAATTGTTATGGTATTATTCACCCAGGGCCCCGCTAATTCATTCGTCACAGCGTTGTGACCTCTTCGCTCAATTCCATTACATTTGCATAACCGTTTTAGATAGATATCGAGATAAACGAAGCGGATATCCACGAGCTCAACTTTCGAAGACTATATACATGGACACTAAGTATTAAAAACTATTTTTGAGGGATGTATAATAAACAAAAGCTTGTTGTCTTAATCATGTTATGACAAGCTGGAGGTGACTAGTCACGCGCTCTGCTTTCTGTGCAGCGGTTGCAGGTTCGATCCCCAACCGCAGTAGTTTCTGCGATGAGTATTGAGAGTAGAGTAGTATATATATAGGTATATAGTGTGTGTGTATAGGGTTATATAAAATCTCTCGACCTCCGCCGCAAACGCCGGCCCGCGCCGAGCCTGACGCGCAAATCCCGCCCCCAAATAATATTTAAATAAAATTACCAATCCAGCCCAGCTCCCTTGCTCGCGATCCAGCAACGCCCTAAGCCGAGGTTCGTACCCCACAGGGGGTGCCCTTAGCTGTGTTGCTTAGAAATAAAGTGCCTGGCTGGAGGCCTAGGTCTCGCCATTGACCGGTTAAGTAGCAAAAGTTCCCGGAACTCACGCTACGAGAGACAATACAAAAAAAAATATAAAATTGGATTTCATTGGTAGAATAATTGATTATCATTAAAAAAGTGATAGTGAGCTAACCTTAAAAGGTAGGCATATGCTATAAAGGACTCTTTCTTACAGCCTTTAAAGAGGAACAATTCTGTAAAATACCTCATTATTCTGTAACTATAAACGTTTACGCAGCGCACGCAACGTAAGCTCTCAAAAGGAATAAATATAGTTAGTTTTTGCATCATATTTCATAGATTTTTTTTCAATTTGAACCAGTAGTTTCTAGGATTAGCGCGTACAACCAAACAAACGAACAAACTCCTCAGCTTTATATATTACTTAGTATAGTTTATGGAGGCAGTGAGTGACAAGCGTTTAAGTTGGCGCTACGCAGAATAATTTTGACAGGTTAGACGTTGTGTTTGCACGCGCGACATCTGTTTTCGTTGGCAGTGTGGCTCTCGGTCGGCTGCGAAACAAAGCCAATATCTGTATAAGTTGGCCGCGCGCCGCTCCATTATTTATTCAGAGGTTTCTGGGTTTCTTTCACATTCGAGGGCTTAGTCCCGCGTTATTATAAAGGTCCCGACTCGGGCACAATTGGCCGCAATTTTTCCCAACCTTTTACATATAAATTCGTTTTCGATGTTTGCACTGGTTGACGCGAAAACAGCTTATGTATGATTTAAACGTACCGCTATAAAGGAGAGGGCATCTAATCGATTTGGTCTATTTTCAGAGGAAGCTCTCACGCTTATACGCTTAAGAGGCGAGTAAACAGATATACGTGACAAGCCTAATGCAGAACTTTTAATGCGACTGAATGAGATAAACAATGGTTTACAGTTTGCGGCAAATGGAGCACCTTACTGTAAATGGCACCAATAAATACTTGTGTCATGTCAACATAAATGCATATATATTTCAGCACATTTTTATATGTAGCCTTTACCCATAACTAATGCGTGCAAACGACGTAATCCCTAATGTTTCTCTTTTTCTTCGGGTTTTAAGGTACGTTACGTATCATAGCCTAAAACTGCCGTGATGATCGAGTGGTTCGAGTAATTACCTGCAACACAAAGATTGCAAGTTCAAATCCTGACTGTACCAATGAGTTTATCTGAAATAAATACAGTGATTAGTAACACCAGGAGGTATACGGAGAAGAAAAGCAACGAGAGGAAACTTGCATAAGCTTGAGAAAAAATTCTAAAGCGTATAGTCGTGCTTGAGTAACGGCGACGGACTCTACATATGTCACGTAAGCACCTAAAATATATCTCTAGCGAAAAGCTGGCTTATGGGTGCTACCTATACACCTCTGCGTATCTCTTCGGGGACCCTTGTGGGAAGGCGTGAGAATATATGTCTAAAACTAAAATACTCGTGATCATCACAAAAATAGCTAACAATAGCGGGTGTCAAATCCACGACTTTTAGCTTAGAAGAAGAGATCACCAAGCTTTTTTCTACTGGGCAATTAGTAGTAAGGATTGAAATAAGTTGTATTAAAAAAAATATTGAACACCAAAAATCTGCACTTGTGACAAAATATATGTCAGTCTGTTGAACAGAAAAGTGTATTACAACACAATATTTTGTATACTGAATAAGCATACACTCACAAAGTGGTATCGGTGCGCGATGCCGGCTTTGTGTTGAGAGGATTACAATGCTAGCAAAAAGGAACGAATACAGCGCCTTTATAAGGAGCTCAGGTCAATCATATACGCTACGTAGAAACACAAATAAATTCTACAATAAGTGTTTGTAAGTTCAAGGTACCGTCCTTGGTTCTCCTAAATAGTGATCTTATTGTGATATGTATGTAATAAAAATAATAATTAATTAGAATAAATTGTGTATTTAACAAAACATTACATCATACCCCGGGTTCATGTCAAAGTCGCATAACACGCGATCAGGCAGTCGATACTCATATTATGTCGGTACGTTGACACGCAAAGTACCTAGATTTCAAACGTGGAATTAAAAATTCCGAAATACTTCAAAGCACTTCGTTATTCTAATGAGCAAAGTGGTTTAAGTTAGATTGCACTTGCTTGTTCATTTGATTGAGGGCAATAACGAGTATATACGTTAAGATCACGTTTAAGCTTCAAGGTCATGTCATGTCTAGGTATATAGAGGTATAGGTAGAAATGATGTACCTATATAATAGGTACAGCTTTCCGACAAGAGTCCTTGTAAGGGTAGCATAGTGAAGTTCTTGGTGTGACAGCACCCTGTACTTAATAATAACTTCGTAATTAGTACATATATTTACAATTAACACGAGGCAAGAGCTGTAGGTATACCCACCTTCGCTAGATAATTAGTTCAGAAGTGCACGTGGCTCACGAATAATTATATCAACTCGTTTTCTCGGCTCTCCTTGAAGAAGTAAGTTATAATCGTTAAAATTATCTCGTATCACAACTGTAGCGGAACTATAGTAATAGTACTTAAATAACTTTGCAGTATATATATACTAGTTGTCCCGCCCAGCTCCGCTCGGGTGAATAAAAAAAATCCTAAAACACGATCGAAACGACCACCTATCGGGTCCAATAGTGAATTTAGACCATTTTCAAATACACCTGAAGACACACAGAAATTTCATTAAAATCGGTCCAGCTGTTTAGGAGGAGTTCAGTGACATACAGTGGCACAGAAGAAATATATATATATAATGAAGATATCCTCTCGACATCCCACACGAGTCCCCGAAGGGGCAGGCAGAGATAGGAAGATAGTACCCACACACCCGCTTTCTGCCAGAGATATATTTTAGGTTCCATCGTGACAGATGGCGAGTCCATTGCCGTCACTCAAGCACGACTATACATACGCCTTTGAATTTCTTCTCAAACGTATGGTGGTTTCCTATCCATGTTTTCCTTGATTGTAAAGCTCATGGTGTGACTTGTCACTGTACTTAAGTTCAGAAAATCTCATTGGTACAATCGGGAGTCGAACTTGCAATTTTTGCGTTGCAGGCAAATACCCACCACGGCATTATTTCTTTGAATTTTGATGTACTTCCGCGAAATATTCAGACATCAGTATTCCAAAACGTGAATCGCACAAAGATGGTGATGTGCAAATCATCGACCTGCCCCTATATCTTATTTCCCTTGTCTACGTAATCTGAACCGCTCACCCTACCAAATTTAGCATAAAAATGAAATAAGGTTCGAGGGCGCCGTTGACAGATAAAATTGGGCTCGAAACCGAACGGATTCGGAACGGTTCGCCGGAACCTGGAGTATTGTGTGTAAGCGTTTGATGTAGAAGCGACTACGTCATTAATCGACATGTCGTTAATGGATAGATGATGAAAGCTATTTAACGGTCATTGTAGCTTACATTAGTCAAATAATAGAAAAAGTTTCGATACTTATCAAGGTGTTATTATATTTATGGATTTAGATAAATAAATACTCTTTTGAGATTGGATGGACTCGAGATGTACAACTAGCTGGGTCGCACAACTTTGTTTGGATAAAAACCTTGTGTCGGTCCAATGGTGAATTTAAAACATCAAAAGATCTAATCCTCGCCAAAGTGTGATGAAAACAGACATTCGATTTTTGAACCATGGAGTTTCTTGCCGGTTCTTCTCCATGGAAGCGACCAACCCGAACCGTGCTTCTTCTTCTTTTTCGACGTTTTATAAGTGCCCACTTGGGCCTATGTAAATAAAAATATTTTGATTTTGATTCTGTTCCGATTCCTGTAAGTTACTGTGATATACATACGGACAGATTAATTATATCTATATATAAAGATTAGGGGCAGGACATAGAAGCCTTTTATGATACTGCCCATAAACTAAGAAGCACTACCAATTAATATGACTGGAGTAATGGAGGGAAATAATATTTGCTTCCACTTCCACGAGATATGCTTGACTTCGTAATACGTAGGAGGGTTAGGAAAATTGCTAGTTGTAATTACTTCTTGATGTATGAACCATTGGAATATATTTATTAAGGACATTTTTTTGCCAAATAGTGTAGTTATGATTCTATCGCATCGTAATCGAAACGCAAAATACATTTTCTTTTCACGAAAAAGAAACGAATGCATTCCTTTTGTACCTACTTTTCAAAGAGATTGTAGAAAAATGCTTTGTGTCTTCTTTGTAAATATTGTTAGCTTTCTGTTAGGTACCTAAGGAAATTAAACAAATCACTTAGAGAATGAAAGAGGTAATGTTAGAGATGTACAGAGAGTAATAATAAATCAACAGGCAAATTATGTTTTCAATGAACGTGCGCCCAGTACTGAGTCGCTAATAAAAAACAGTATGTATCTTAACCTCGCTTTGTACATTCAAAAGAGGAATTTTGTAGCTCCATCAGATATATGTGCGACTATCTATACTGTAGTTGCGCAGGTACAGACTTGCGTAGCACACGCTCTGTGTTTATATTGGTTGAGTTATTATGGTATCTCATAATATAATTTATACCATGTTAATTTGGCCAATAAAATCGATCCCTGAGCCAAATTTCATAAAAAAACATCCAATTCCGTTCAGCCCTTACATTGTAATTGAGTCACCATACATGCTTGCCAATTTTCACATTTACTTATAATTTTGTAGGACGTATGTGGCAAATAGCATTAAGGTTCGTATTAACGTTATATATTCCGCCGTAAATATTTAATACATACGTACCCACAATATTCATAGCTAAAATATCTCATACTGATGTCACTGAATCAGTCATAGAGGGTTGACTATATAGAACAGGCTTTCAACGAGCATTATGCCTCGAGCAATTTATTTTCGTAACGTTGGACCATCTCATTACCTATAATGTCTTGTCAGAATATTATTAGATTTTATTTTGTAACAAGTGAAGCTTACAATGGAGAAAAATGTATAGTTGTTCTAAGTATGAGAGCGCAAAATGTGAGCATACAGCAGTCTGGCCCAATACTGTGACGTTACTTATGTATATATCTCTCTCTGTCTGTGTATCTGTATAGGTATATTTTTTATTTGCCTAGTCTTTGTTACAAGGTTTTTCTACCTACACAGTTGAAACCGAAGTATAATAACGAATCGTTGAAAGTGAAAGTCATTTTCCAAGCAAGCTTGATCACGAAGGTCGGGCGAACTTTCGTAGGCCTTCACGGCCGCCTGTAGCGACCCCATCACAGTACATAGCATGACCGAATACGCTGGTTTTACCAACCTACTTTGCATATTACAATGTCGTTAATTTAAAGGCAAGGAAACATTCAGGTATTGTTAGAAATAGCAATAGTTCAAGTATCGTGGAACCGATAGTTTGTAAGTACCTACCTTAAAAATTTGTTGGTGATTTATTTATGTGCTTAAAAATCTCTCAATTGTATTTATATATATATGTACTCCTAACAAGGGTCCCAGAAGGGCTGGTTAAGCAAAGGCAGAGGTGTTAGAATACCTTTTCGGCATATATAGGTGCCTACATGCAGATGGCGTGGCTTCTTTGACACGAGTTGACATCTGTCTTTGAGCTCCTCTAGCATGTACGGGTTTCATTAAGACGTTTTCGTGAACTTTAGGTAAGGCTTGTGGTGTGATAAAACAATTGTCCTTGAGTTCAGAGAAGCTCATTGGTAAAGACCACTGGGGTTTTGTAATCCTAAATTTGCAAGTTGGCAAAGTGGCTTTGAGTAGTCGGCCAGTACCTACTTATGAATGTAAACAACGATTTTTAATTTTCAGTTCTATACAACTGTGATAAAGCTAACAACGCTTTTCATTAAAAAGTTCAAAGATACTTGACAAAAACTGACGACGAGAAAAATACCATAAATTCAATAGATTTTCCTACATGAAACTACAGTGAGAGTATCAACTTTTATGCTGTGTTTGTGTACTTAGTAAATTTCGTTGAGTGGCTGGGTACTCTGCGAATACGTCAATATTTTCCAAATGCGTGGAGCGTTCTCCGACCTCCGGGCGACAGGAAATTGAATGACGCCCCTTATATTTATAAGAGCTATTCAGGAACGTAGTGCACCAGTAGCGTAAAGCCTTCAATTAATTATTAAACCAATAATGTGTAAAAGTAGTTTAGTATCAGACAATTTTCATTGTAATATAATATTGTTACAAACAGCCGAAAATGCTGTTCATATATATCGTTAATTTGCGATTCATTCTAATAAATCTATCTAGTTAGCAGAAACATTTGAAAACCTTTTCGTGATCTGAATTACCTTTGGTTAGGTATTAAAAGAGTAAGTGTCTTCTTTTATAATTTTACAGTTTTAACACAGAAACCTTACTAATATAAAGACGGAGGACGGACAGAAATGCTTACTGTTAGTATGTAATGACTGTCAAATTTATATCGCAGTTGCGAGAAAAGGTTCAAACTCCTAACGATCGGCTATAAATACAGCTAAAATTTTGTCATAAAATTTGTCTCTAAGATATGAAAACGGATATTATCTGTATATAATGAAATGTAAAGTCTATTTTATATTATGCCTATATACCCTTTGTTGCACATAATGTTTTTCTGTTGGCAATATTAGGAACGCTAAGCATGATGCATAATAGACAATAATGCTCACAGTAATCTTTGTAACGTTCTCTTCTCTGTGCTCTGTTTCGACACTGAATAATAAATCAGACCCAGAATGAAATTAAATACCAATCCATGTTTTTGCGTACACATCTTGCGGACAAGGTTATATGTACTTCTACACACACAGAAGTATCGAGAAAGGGTTTGTATAGCTCAGTTTCTAGAAAAGCTAAAGATGAACTGCCTACATATATCGTACAAGATCGCTCACCAACAAATGCCACTATAACTCACGTTGTGACTGACTGATGTTTTTACCCTCATACAAATCCCCTCAGTTTTTCCTTAACGTTATAAGCGGTTAGTTATTTTGTTAGCTTTACATGAATGGCTTTGGAATGCGTAAGTGCAAATGAAGTGTCATTTGTGAATTTTCGTTACAAGATATTTATGCTAGAAAGATAGTAAGTGGTCGCATATATACTGAGAAGAAGAAGAAGAAGAAGATACACGCTGTTAGATGAGAGCAATTGTATTTATACCAAGGCCATCGATGCTTTAGCAGCATGAGCCGGGCTCCCTTTCTATCTGTACAACTTTTCCTTATGAAGCTCTGGAAATTTACTTAGTTCAGGAGTAGGTACACAGTAGGCTCCAATCACCGTAAGATCTAGGTACTACCCTGTCGGGTGACTCCAATTTTGAACGATTCCACTAAGCCTTACCTCTTTTCTCTCTTCGTTAAACATGAACTGACGGAATTATTTCAATGCCTGAGATCACAAATATATAGTATATTGGATTTCAACAAACATAAATTGGACTTAAGGAAATAATTTTGTTAAGCCTGTTCATTTGAGTGCCAATATTAAAGTAGAAGAATCCGATTAAAGAAATATCTAAAGAAGGATAAACCTTGTCTAATCGAGTAGTCAATTAACTTAACATACGGGAAGTCAGGTCACACACACCACACCTATCGAGTGATGAATTAGCAGATATGTTGCGTGACATTTATGCTAGGTTTACAATGTTATATTTACTAGACTAGTGTCCAAGAGCCGTGGTGACCTAGTTATTTCTATCATATATACACAAAATGCATTTTGAAACTCAGATGGTGCGGAAATAACAGACTAATGCAATGACTAGCACACCACGAGCTTTGGGGTGAAGGAAAAAATAACTAATAACTTTCGTGACATCGCTCCAGAGATACGATAACAAACGAAGCAACTGCCTCATCAGAAATGTTGTCTGCTTACGCTAATGGAAGCGCTTCTAAGAAGAACTCATGCGTCAGAATAGTTGAGATAATTTTCAAGGTTTTACGAATGTTGCAATGGAAATAAAATTTCTTGGAATGGGTTATAGCAAAACTAAAATAGCTCATTATTTGTATGACAATACAAAACGAGTCCTTAAACTTTGTCAAAGCTTCGTAATGAACTCATAAAAAAATAAAAAACTTCCCGTCAATATTTTGGAAGATACTATAGTGTGCAAAGTTGCCGCTATTACTACCTACATATTCTAGAAGATAAAAAGCCTTATGTAACGTGGAAAACAATACCATTAATATTCCTACGGCAAGCAGGTAAGATATTGCATATTGAATAAATTTCCTCTTCACATAACCAGTGAACAATTATCGTATTTCAGCGGAGAAGGTATTTTCATCGAATGTATTCTCATACTTAATGTAGTTACATATTTCCTATTTGCAAAGTTATATTAAATCAGGATTATTATTAAGATCAAGTCATGATGCGAATGTATTAATGTTGTTTATATTTAATTCTGAAGAAGAAATTCAGTATAGTCGTGCTTGAGTAAAGGCGACGGACTCGCTATCTGTCACGTTAGCACCCAAAATAAATCTCTGGCGGAAAGTGGGTATGTGGATGCTACCTATATACCTCTGCCTACCCCTTCAGTGACCCTTGTGGGAAGGCGTGAGGATACAAATATTGATTATTACCAATAGTTACACATTACAATCGCAGGCAGTCCTAATCATAAACACCTTGAACGGAATGCTAACAAAAACCGACATCTTGAGCTGTATTTTACAAACACTTGTTTAAGGATTGATCTAAGTGATGTGTGCGGTCAGTAGTGTTTGACACGCAGTGATAATGTACGTCCTGTTACGTTCAATTGTTGTTTTATACCACTGGGGTGGCAAACAAGCATGCGGCCCGCTCGATGCCAAGCGGCTACCGCCGCCGATGGACGTTTGCAATACCAGGGGTATCACTCGCGCGTTGCAGACACTGCAGGAATATTTTCACACGCTCTTGAAAAACTCCATGGTGTACTCCTCATGCAGGAAAACCTCAACTGAGAGTTCATTCTACGGCCTGAGCGTTCGCAGAAAGAAACTCGTTTGAAACCGCGCAGTGCGAGTTATTCTCAAATTAAATCGATAAGTAACGTGTTTATATTATAAAAGGGCAGACAAGCATTAGGTATAATGTCAAAAGATTATTACAGCGTGCAGGTAAACTCATATCTGAGGACTAACTCTCGCAAAGACACACCGTAGGGTAGCGTTGCTGCTTCTGGAAACGGAAATCAACATTATCCAGAAGCAGTGGCACTCAACTGCGATCATCTGCTAAGTGTTACTGCTCCAGTTAGTTTTAGTAGTTAGTCCGATTTTGAACGGGACATCCTATGTACATGCTTATTCTAATTATCTCTATTTCAGGAGAACGCTACTGCAGTTGCTCACGGGTTACTATGTCTTTTGTAAAGCACAGTATATAATGGGGCCATTGACTTGGATGCAATATTACAATTCCCCTGAAAAGAATATTGATAAATATACAGATATATTTGCAGACAGATTGGTCTCGGTTAGCAGAAGGGTAGGAGATGAAATATACTCTCACGGAGCGCTTGGCGTGTTTGTCAACCCCACCCACGTGCTCACTTCTTTCAATCCCTTCAGACAACTAATAAAATCAAGAAATACGAAGGAAGCAATGCGAGTTACTTACATCACCAAGCGTTTTCTTGTGAATTCAAGTATTAAGTATGTGTTCCTTCATAATTTAAACTTTGAATGCGCCCGTCAAGTAATACCCATGAGAGAAAATGATCTTAGTCCCTTTACTTGGCACGGCACCGACCACATGCATAGCCCTGTACATGACCTGATGGTGGTGAGAGTCAGACTAACGGAAACATTCTTAAATCCCGATCCGAGCTTATACTCCTTCGACAACTACCCTAAGATAGGAGAGCACACAATAAAGACAGGACCGATGTTAACATTCATAGCCAAACCTACTTCTGTATTACAAGGAGACCTAATGTTTATATCCTGTGGTTACTTATCCCTAAGTCAGATAGAGTCAGAAAAGGCATGGCTAGCAAAAAAACGGTACAACTCAGATGATAGCCCGGTTGTGGACTGTGATGAATGGCTACCACGCCAGTGGGGACATTTCATATGTATCAAGAATGTTGACAACTTTGTGGGCATCTCTTCAGGGACTATGCTGTTTTGCAACCACGTATTATTCGGTATTGGCAGTTTTGCTTTGACGAAAGATAAAACAAGTATATTAGTCTTTACAGACGTTAGGCCGTACCACGATCAAATATTAATGGCGTGCACGAAGCGAGGCGAATTATGAATTTGGCCTATTTGCGCCAACTAAGATAGTGACATCCACGAAAACGCGCCCCACTATTCTTCCTCATAGTTTATTGTGTAAGTGTGCAACCTTCCACTAATGTTTGAGTATTGTCGGTACACACCGATTACCAATGAGTGCAGCACACGCACTCTACAATTAATAGAGTCGGGTCGTATTCCCCACATCCCGCAACCACCTCGACTAGAAATTGGTGGGGCATCGTCGTCTTCGTGGATGGCACTATTTATACATTGTTAATTGTTTAGAGCCTAGATAATACTTTATATGTCACCAAATATGAAAGTGGGTGTGTGGGTACCTATACACCTCTGCCTACCCCTTCGGGTACCCTTGTGGGAAGGCGTGAGGATATATATATATATATTATTATTAAGACAATAAATATTCTCTAAATCGAACCGATAAATATTTTTTATTCGTTTATTTTATAAAGGTTAACCTAACGTTCCCTACACCGATCTATATCATAACAATCACATTACTAAGAGCTAAATGTAGAAAATAACTACGGTACCTGTAATTATTTTAGATATATATATGAGGTTTGACTCAACCTCAAGCCCACGTGTATTTTGAATTACATGGAAAGACAAAATAATTTTAAAAAAGGAGATTTCTTAATTCGACTGGTTTTTTTATGTGTGTTCGCTGTTAACTTCATTGTCTATGAACGGATTGTTAATGATAGATGATTATTTTTTGTTGGAAAGGAGATATTCATATACCGTGATAAGGAAACCAGGATCTGATGATGGCTTCCCAGCAAAATCGAGGGGAATAGTAGGGAGTAGTAGCGCCTAGTACGTTTATATTTTTTTGTATGTTTATGTATTTAAAAGCACTACTATTTAATTAAGGTCGGGAGTCGATCTGATGACGGAGCCGAAAGACTGTCGAGAAACTCAACGATTTAGAGGAATTACCTGGTCTTTGGGCTTGATTCAGTTTTATTGATGAGAACTTTTAAGTTATCTATAGTGGATATCTGAGAACATGTCCGTTCAACAAAAAAAACATGTATGTAGTTAAAAAGTCATACATTATGTCAAGATTGCAAAAAGTATGGATGTATATGGCGTTTATAAACGTCTCCTATACATCCTTGATTAAGGATTGGCCACATCGTATTAAGGCCCCTGGTGCTTCGAATAGTTTTGTTGTGCTACAAAAATCAAGCGTGAATATTGCTTGTAATAAAAAATTACGAACTCCAGACACGCATACTCCCAGTATTGTCGATCGTGCTGTAAACACCACTGCTTTAATGAATTGGAATTCCATGTTTAAAAAGCAAGCCGACCGCGCTTGCAAAATAGGCGAGGTATGTACTGAACCAACAATCGATGGTCTAATTAAAAAATACTAGGAATACTTTGAAGTACAACTGCAATAATATAATATGTTAATTGTTACCAACGCTTATGCTACAAAAAAAACGGTTATTACATGTAGCCGTAATTATTTTATAAAAAAATATCTTCTGTATTTTTTAAAGGTCATTTTCTTCACATATTTTATATAAGTTAATATTATATGACGATGACGATGACGATGATGACGACAGTTGCAAAAGTTTAATGAATTGTTAGGTGACATGACACTACGAGCTACACTGTATTTGAAAACCCGCAAACGTGCATGGCACATGTCTGTCACATTAACAACAAATTATATCTGCGTTGAAAAGTGTTTGGTGTTACGCCTCTACTTGCTCCTTCGTAGGCGATCTGTTGCCTCGAAGCCGGGGTGGTAGAGTGGTTCGAGTAGTTGCTTGCAACACAAACGTTGCAAGTTCGAATCCCGACTGTACCAATGAGTTCTTCTGAACTTAAGTACAGCTGTTATTAGTCACACCATGAGCTTTACGGTGAAGGAAAACATCGAGTGAGAACCTGCATACGTTTGAGAAGAAATTCAAGGGCGTATATATAGTCGCGCTCCAGTAACGGCGATGGACTTGCCATCTGTCACGTAATATCCAAAATATATCTCTGGCAGAAAGAAACGTAAAGAGTACTCGAAACCGACGAGCATGAATAAAGAGACTGATGAATGTGGACGAAGCAAAATAGGTGTGTAACTTGTGTAAGTCTAGAGAGAACTGGCGCTCTATACTTTCTGCCTACCCCATAAGGGTTTTGGCGTGATGTATGTACTAATTGTTAATAGTTTTTAATCGAAAAAGATCTATTTCTTTACATGAAGAGGGATAGACCCACACCTGACCTTCAAAGGTTAAAAGTTGGATAATGCGAAAAAGGTGTATTTTCCCAAATCGATAGCATTTTATCCCTTTTATAACCCTTTTACCGGTAAAAGGTCAAATATGCTTTATTTTTACAGCGAATTTGTTTTCTTCTGAAGCGTTTTCCGATTTTTCTTGATTTAGGAATTGCAAAATGTTTTGTAGAAATAACTATTAGTTTTCGCTACATAATGACACGATACAGATTACATAGTAATTGTTGAATATTATTTGTTTTTATTATTATATAGTTTATTTTATTTATTACAAATAACATTAATGATAAGATTTGTATTTTGAATCAAAATTGGATAGGGACGTAAAGCTCGTGGTTTGACTAATGACTTTACTTAACTTCAGAAAAACTCATTGGTACAATAGGAATTCGAACTTGCAATCTCTGTGTTGTTGACAACTACTCGAACCACTCGGCCACCAGGACAACAATTGCAGAAACTCAACTCAAAGTACGACTGAATACGCATTCACTTTATTTCTGAATTACACATAACGCCGAGCGGCGCTTTACCCAAACGGAAGACCAAAGTTATCATAAAAGGTGAAAAGTAAAAGCCGCATATTTAAATCCACAATTTAACTGCAAGTAAGGCGAGGTAAGTTACATAATTAATAATTAATGTCAACAAACATCTTTTCAGGCTTAAGCCAGCGTTTGAGCCACAGTTTCGTATTCTAGTTAATAAAGCATAAGTTGTTGTTGAAAACTTTACTAGGTGCTAAGCAAGATAACTACACCTAGCCCCTTTCAAAGCTGAAGAACTTTCCCGCCGGTCACAAAGAACATTCTCGTGTTATGTTTATGTGTGTATATTTTTTTTAAATATAACTTCACGCCTCACCGCAATCGTCCCCGATGGGGTAGGCAGTAGTAGTGTGTAGTATAGTGCTGTTGTGTGCCTTGAAAGGGCCCTATATCAAAAATAGTAGGGGTGGCGCAAGTTTTTTTTTGATACAACATGAGTGGCAAACAGTCATACGGCCCACCCGATGGAAAACGGTTGCCGCAGCCTATTTACGCTTACAATACCGAAGTATCACTTGAGCGTTGCCACTCTGTGTTCGGAGAGTTATACTGTGTTGGCAGTATAATGGAACTAATCCCTCTGCTGTCAAGACAATATAACAATCCTCCCCCCCCCCAAGGAGCTCATTACTGGAAACCTTATTCATCGCGTAGGAACACGTAAAAACACAAAAAAAAAATTTATTTGGCTACGGACATCTATAAGGTGGAGGTCCTGCCCCAGTCGGGCAGCTCAAAATTCGAACGGGAAACCTGTTATGCCCTAACCTCTCTTAAAACGTTTTCTCACAAAAGAAACAAAAATTAAGCATTTTTTTTTATTAACCATTAATTTCAAATAAATATTTATTCATTATAAGTTATCACTTCCTCCTAGAAATTTGCGCTAGCCGAACAATTCAAATTTAAATTATACACTTTTCTTCTGTTCTGAAGTGAGCATTATATAGGCACGCTTTCCGGGGCACCATATCGTTGATACGGCTCATACGGCGGTAGCTACGCCCCTGGTGTAGTACCCCATACCTACACTTCTCTGGAGATATATTTTGGGTGTCAATGCGGCAGATTTCTTCTCAAATGTATGCCTTGAAGTTTCCTCAAAATGTTTTCCTTCGCCGTAAAGCTCGTGGTGTGACTAATCACTATACTTAACTTAAGAAAAACTAATTGTTACTCTCGGGATTCGAAATTAGAATTTTTGTGTTTATTATTTATCGGTATATACTAATTCCATGTAAGTATGTTTGTTCAGTGTTGCTACAAAAAAGTGTAGTTAGGTTAGGATCTTTTTGACAGATGTCTATATATAGGCATCATTATGTTACAGGTGAAGTATTGGGAACGATGTCACATCTCCACCTATCCCTTTGACGATACGGTATCCTGTGCATAATTAACAATCTGCGTGACAGGCACAGTGTAATGCCAGACAGACTATTAATGAGAGGAATCGCACTGACGCGAGTAGAAATGAGGCTTACTGTCAGGAGAACGAATTCTTCATATCACTTAGAAATGGGCTAATAATATCAATTACCGTAGTTTGCGTGGCAACCTTTTATTTTCATGTACCTATTTCCGCTAGACATTACATTATTATCCCTCATAGCAGCGGTCTGATTGTAATGAGATTGATAAGCGCTTATTACAATAGCCCTAGTCACGACAATATGCGTGATAGTAATATAAATAAATAAAATGATAATATTATTGAGGTAGCTTTATGAATAAACATTCAGCACAAGGCTTAGAGCGGGGTGAGCCTAATGTGAATATAAGACTTTTTACACTATTTGAAGTCGAAGGTGCTGGCTCAATCGGGACTTGGTTTTGAATAATCGTATTATGTATTTATTTATGTAAATAATTAGCAATCGCAGTACATTTAATTAGAACTATATATATATATATATATATATATATATACATTATGTATTTAAAAGTTCAGTCACGCGAAGCGTGCGTGAAGCGTATACAAATAAGAAGACACCCAGCGTTAAAAGCACACGTCACTCACATTTAATTATATATATATATATAATGTATACTAGCTGTCCCGCCCAGCTTCGCTTGGGTGAAGAAGTTAAATTGCACGTAACAATTGTGATGTAAGCTCCTATCTTTTAAGTTGGATCAAACTGCACACGGTGTGCAAATTTGATTGAAATCGGTTAAGTAGTTTAGGAGCCCATCGCGGACAAACAACGTGACACGTAATTTATATATACTAAGATAATAACCCGGACAAAATGAAGTGTAAGAATAACTTCTTTAGCAGAAGGGTGTTTATTATTCTAATGCACATATCTCTTGAACTACCGGTCAGAAAGTTTGAACTTTTGGTTATTTAACATCTCATTACGATTTTAAATAATCGTCAGCGCGCGAGCGATACTCCTGGTATTCCAAGCATCCATAGGCAGTGGTATAAAAAAAATGAATTACTTCAAGAAATAAAAGGCAAGCAAAACCGCAGCGCAGTGCTAGTTTATACTTAATGCAAATCATTGTACAAAATAACATCGCAGTGAGAATTGCCAAAAAGCGCTGTGACATTTTCCTGGAAATTCGCACGGAGGATTATTCACCGGGCTTTGTCCTTGGTTCCCGGTGTTACAATTTTATTGTAACCCAGCCAAAATGCACGCATTAACCAGACACATAACCCAATTAAGACAATAGGAATCTACCATCCATTCAACATGGTTTATTACTGACCAGAGACTATTTTGCGGTCACTACTTAGGATTATCAGAAAACTTTTGCTCTCTCCAGACGCGGCTTGTTGTCGTGAGTTATCTCTGCTCTCTTCTGTTTCAACTTTTCTACGCAGACACTAATGGGAAAGTTCGATATTGGATTAAAAATGCGCTTTGCTGAGTTGTGACGTCTTACTTGAACGATCTTCACGATGATTTTGGATTGGGCCGCCAAGGGAGGCTGCGGAAAAGAATTTCCTATCGTTACGATGGATTGAATTACCGCCGTATATAAGTAGGGATGTAACTCCAGCTTGCTTTTGTTTGTATTCTAAGTTAGTATGTTAGTTAGCGCTTATGACTTAATGAATTTCATCATAATATGTCGTCACAGGAAAAAATGCTGTCCAACGTTAGGAGAACCAAATCTAGTTGGTGGAGATTGAACTAGTAACCAACTTCTTGCTATCTGCATCTTGCTATCTAGCTGCTTGCTTTCGTCATCGCAAAGCTTGCAATCTTAGTCTAGTGTTTTTCAGCAGCAAAACTATTACGTTCTAGAATTTCATGTTGTTAACATGTTTGTGTAAAAGTATAGGTACATTTATAAACTAACGTGACAGCGTGTGCGTATGTCGTAATTTAAGGTAATGTTACAGATTTGACGATGTCTAAGTTAATAATAGACCACCATTCCAAACATAATACACTCTTATTGCTTGTTTGAAACAGTGAGATAAGAAAATAAATACTTCTTTTATTAAGTTTCAAAGGCAGAATTGTTGAACATTTTAATTAATTTCTGCGTACCGCGTAGCTAAGGGCCTTTAAGGGTCTTGTCACGGCTCACGATATTCGAAGCCATACATACCAAAGTTACGGACAGAAATTTCAAGTGCAGTCTACACGGTTACAGTCTCCCCAAACTTATTGGTGTATACCGCTTTGATCCGCTTTTAAGTACCATACATATCATCACACCGAGTACCTCACGGGGTAGGCAGAGAGAGTAGAGCTCCGAGTCTGTCTAGACTTACATACCTCTTTCGCTTTCATCAAACATGTTCGTCAGTTTTGAGTACTCTTGACGTTCCCGTGCTTGAGTGTACGATTTATTTTAGTTAGTTGGAACGCAGCCTCCTCCTTCTATCCTCTGACTTTCTTCCTCTGACTTAGTTCCTCTTATTTTTCTACCATAAACTTTCGTATTTTAATTGTCAATCTCCATCCGATCCAAGCAAAAATAGGTAAAAAATAGGTACATACAGATTTTAAAGTTCCTTTAAAATCTGTATGTATGAAGAATATACTTAGTCAAAGTAAGAATATACTTGGTGTCTAAGTATTATATCAATACTATAAAACACAGTCCCCGCCACGTCTGAATGTCTGTCTAAACTATTTTTGAATGATTTCCTTTTTCACCGAAACATTTATATTTTTCATGGAAGCTAAAACAAAGAAATTAAGTAAGTTCCTTTTTTGCATTTAACACCCTAGCGAAGCCGGGCGAGTCACTAGTGCTATATAATACAATTAGGGGTAGGTGTGTCGCCCTGTAATGAATACTAAAAACGTTTTCAGAAACGTATTTAGTGAGCTTAGGAGTATTGTTGAAAGGCCACATAATTTAAGACTTCAATATGGGTAAAGGTCAAACAACCGGCGCTTAATAAAATCAATACCGCACAAGATTCGTGTGCAAGTGGTATGAGTACCCACGCCTGTTTCAAGAATGACGTCACCTCATTATAGCTCGGCCCATGGTGTGCGTGCAAACCACGGCCTGGGGAATATTTCCCACATTATACGCCGAAATGATAGAAGTAAGAGCCTGCTAACTAACTCCTCTTAAAAAGGGGAATATTCCCGTGAAACTCCAAGCTTCGTTATTGTTTTCTAGGTTACTGAAACTCGTTTTAATTAACGAACTTTTTTAAACAATACACTGAAAACATTGATGCTTGGCTCTAGAAACTCCGATTTAGTAGCACGAAGTCATCATTAGTTAGTCAAAGTAACAAATCCAACATGAATCAGTGTGTGACTTAAAATATAATGTGTGTGCATTTAAACGAATTAGTTTCTTACATAGCATTGGACAGAAAGATTTATATGATGTACATACATCTGTCTTTATTGCAATCTTTAACTATGCCAGTAGCACAGTATATGTACATTATTGACAACAGCATCAAAACCTGGAAGAATTTCTAAAGAAGCCCAGTAAATGCGTGTTAAATGTACAAACATAGCTACATTTCATCAAGCCGTGTTCTTCACGTGAGTAGGCAGAGAAGGTAGGGCACCAGGTTTCTCCAGACGTACAGACCTCCTTCGCTTCATCAACATTCATCAGTCCTTCATACATGATCTTTGGTTTCGACTAGGTACTATTTTTAATGGGAATGTTAAGATTACTCGAGCACTTGACATTCAACAGAATGTGTTTATGTGGATTGTAATGCAAGTCCCCTTTTAAAATACTAACACAGGAGTCATATAAATAAATTGTTATATTATTACTTTACATTCTAAATTCAATTTGACACACACCAGATTAAAATCCTTCGTTCGCAGTTCACCCACCGCGGTCCAGTCAAAGTCAGCTGACGAAATATTCCGCTGTGTAATTAAATGCCGTAAGCGAACATTGTTTTGTTTTACGCCCATTCTGTTCCTTGTTTAAAATTACACTTTTTTTTCTTAAAAACGGTAATAAAAAAAGAAAGGAGCCGGCTTCTATTTGAGTTCCTTTTGGTACGAAAATTTTAATTGTAGAAGACGCCCAAAATGTTATTTGATGTTACGTACAAAATATAATAAGTAGTATGGTTATGGTATCCTTATTTGAAAGACAAATTATTTACATACATCCCGTCATGTCAACTTGGAAGACGCTCGAAATGTTGACATTAAAATTTCTCCATCCATGTCGCGTATAATAACTTTTATACTTATATACTTAACGCGGATGTTTTAACTCTGCAATTCATTGCATCATTAACGTTTAAACATTAGATATAAAAAAACTTTGATAATTCGAACGAAGAAGGCTGTAAACACACGACTTCTTATCTCGTAAAGCACTGGTAAGTCTGACAGAGTTGCGGCACAACATATCGCAATACGTGCCCCGAATGTACTCATGTACCAGCTTCTAATATCCAAGTTTCTTCCTTTTTCTGACAAGGAATTACGACCGCAAGTTTTTCAATAAAATATTTTTTTCTATGCATAATTTGTTTTGTTAAGCGTAGTGCATTTCTAATAAGCACTGTGACAACGTATCGATATGTATTCAATATTTAATTTAGGGCAAGCCGATGTTGGAAATCTGTATATAGGTACATGTTCGGAATTTCTGAATTACTCAACCAACCAATATTACGTAACAAACATTTAAAAACAAAATGGGTTTATAGGAAGAGTATTTTTAAGGTATTATTAAAAGCGGTAAATACCTATATATTTTCATTTTCTTTGCTAACTTTTCCATCTACATTTATGTACTACTACTACGACTAACCATTTGCTACGTTGGGCGTTTCTGTCATATTATATTCAATCTTCGGCGAAATCAAGATACCTTGACTGCTGACTTAAGCCGCTGACACACCCTTTAGGGGTACTTGTAAGTAAAAATACATAAATACATCATCACGCCGAGTCCCTAACGGGGTAGGCAGAACGAATAGAGCGCCAGTTCCCTATAACGTACATACCTCTTTCACTTCGTCCATATTCATCAGTCTCTTCATCTTGACGTTACCGTCATTGAGTGTCCGATCGATTCGATCTGGGTAAAATAAATACATGATACAGAGTTGGTGAAAACGTTAGCAAAGAAAGCGCTACTTATCACACTTCACACCAGCAAAAACTCTCTGTTTTTATCATTTCAATCAAACGTTTACTCGTTTTTACCTTTACCATTCAAGTTTTATAAGAAGTGGCTTTTTTCTTCAATAAGAACGTTTATGGATGTCATCAGTATTCATACCAGAGAGAGAACATAAATGTTGTCAGTATAATAAACCCAATAAAGTGAATTACATGTGTGCGTTTGTGACCACGCGAACATAACTTAAGCAATTTATGAATATTCTGTCCCCTAGGCACAAATACATTCTTTTATCTTAACGTACGGACGGTGTGACCTGTAAGTTACGAGTATCTACGCTTCACGACCCGAACTATTAACTATACCTATAGCCTATATGGCGTTACTGCGGCGTAGATAGTGTTGTAATGCAATCTTTTTTAACACACTTTAATTAGCTTCATACATATGTTAGTGTTGAACGGAAACTTTAAACATGATTTTGACCTCCTTCAAAACTTCGGATTAAATCTAAATTTGGAATACTTAACAAGAATCGATGACAATATTAAAAATAAGAACTAAATGACAGTTTAAAAAAACGATTTAACACGCTTTTATCCAGAAGATCCAACTAAATATGTAATAGAAAATATTTTTTTATTCAGAATAGTGTGCGTGGGGTGCTTTTTAAGATATGATCAAAATAACAAACCTTCTACTCACATCTGTTAATAAAAAAAAATTGTCACTATTGTCACGAACAACCCTTAGTTCCGGGCACCTTTGCTACCTAACTAACCATTGTCCAATGGTGATGCCAAAAACTCTCCATGCAGGCATAAGTGTTAAGCAAATATAGCTAAGGGCCCCAGTGGGCTAAGACCGCGGCATAGGCCGATGCTGATTCGTGACATTTAGGTGCTAACGTGACAGGTAAGCCCGGTGCCATTTCTCAAGTACTAACAATACATTAGTTTTTAAATTTTATTCCTTCTTAAATAGTATATAAGTATAAGAAACAAATTCCTTCCTTCGCCGTAAAGCTAGCCCGGGGCTTCATCCGCGTGGAGTTCAAAAAACTTGCTTATGTATTTTTCGAGATTAAAATGTAGCCCATGCATCCTAATACTAGGTATAAGCCATCACTATTTCAAATTTTAGCAGAAAGATTTTGTTGCATATCCGAACATCAAAACTTACAAACTTTCGTCTTTATAATATTAAGTAAAATTATATGTTTGTTCCTTCTCACGCGTGTTGCCAAGGAAAAGGTAGAGATGTAAACACACTATACTTTCGCCAAAAATACATTTAGGTACCACGACAGGAGAGATAATGAGAGATATCCACGTCTCTCAAGCGCGACTGAAGAAAAGTCATTAAACTTCTTCTCAAGCGTAAAAGCTTAATACAATATTTTTACGTTATTTTCCCTTACCTTTAAATCTCGCGGTGTAATAAATCACCCTTCTTAAGCCCCGTGAATTGCCCCAGAAAAAGTGATTGGCGCTAACCGTCGGGATTTTAACTAAAGAAACTTGACTTTTCAGGTGGCTAAATTAACAACTGGATCTTATTCCATTAAATAAACATTGTTTAAATGCAATTTTGCGTAATTTGAGATCCTACATTGATATATGTTGTGGTCCAAAAGCTCACGATTTCTTTAAACATGTCACGTGGCAAGCGGACTGGAACATATCTCACTCAGAGAATCAGCAATACTATCCAGCGTAGCAAAGCTGCTAGTCTTTTTGGCACTTTGCCACGGGATACCGATAAGGTTCAATTATTTTCTCTATATGTAGTTAGTCTTTCCGTATGTGCCCAGAAGACTAACAAGATCTTGACTCCAGGTAACTTTCAATTGGCTAATGATGGCGCTACTCAAAACATTTCAAGAATTGCAGTGCATGTTAGACTTAGATAGCCAAATTTATGTTTATTTTATCTCCGGTGGAATAAAGTAAAAAATACCTGCTTTTACTCCTTCAACGACCCGAGTGGAAAGGCTTCAAAATATAATCCTAGCTTATACAATAATACTAAATGAGTCTGTTTTAAGCTTTCTGGTTTTAACTTAACTAACCAGTCATTATGAAATATTACATTCACATCATATAAAGTAAATAAGGTATTATTATTATACCAGAAACAAAGTACCGTTGAAGAATATAAAAAATGATTTGAGGCGTATGGCGTACTGACATGAATAAAATGCAACGTAAGCAAACCACGAAAAAAAAAAGTAAAAACTGATGTACCCAAAAAACCTATTATCCCGACAAAACTGTATATTAACGCGAGAGAACTCACAAGCAAAGTATCGTATAACTTCACACCATCCAACTAGCCAAGGGAAGGCTGAAGTATAGTTGGGGGTTCGAACCTGCAATTTTGATCTTGGAAATAACTCTCTTAACCACTCGGCCATCGTGGCTCTTTACCTTAGTATAGATGTAATAATACTCAAAATAATTGAAGAAAATTTAAGATATCAATGAGATTACTTACATCCTAAAAAGTTTTAAAACGCCCCGTATCCCAAAGGGGCGATGATTAACATACTCCGCGCTCAAGTTTTTTTATAAAATATTTCGATCGTTCCGTCTTTAATCTGTTTACTCGCTAGTATCATGTCAATATTGGAACTTTCACCAAGACTAGCACATACGTGGTATTTATTATGATTAGATAACTTTGTTCAAAAAGTTTATTCGACAAGTTCCCTATATTAAAGTAAGGAAATGATCGGGCAACTACACAAAAACAATCTCGGTAATAGATAAAATATTCTGGAGTTATTAAGATTTTTATGAGAAAATCTGTTAGACCCAATAATATAACGAATGAATATGATAATATTATTATAGACATTCAATCTTTAAGATCATGACTAGCTTCGTTGCAAAAGTTAATACAAATCTACTTGCAAACAATTATTAATATGTATGCTGGGACAATTCCAAAAACAATACTCTGCCCAAACTAAACCAATGGAAACTAGATAAAGATACCTACCTGTACCAATGAGTTTTTCAGAACTTATGTTCAGTGATTAGTCACACCACGAGCTTTACGGTGAAGGAAAACATCGAGAGAATATGCAGGTTGCATACGTCTGAGAAGCAATTCAAAGGTGTATGTATAGTCGTGCTTGAGTAACGGCGATTAACTTTTCAAGTTGGCACCTAAAATACATCTCTGGCGGAAAGTGGGTGTATGGGTATTACTTATACACCTCTGCTTACCCCTTCGGGGACCCTTGTGGGAAGGGTCGAGCATATATATACTTATATCGACCGATCGACCGACCGACCGATCTGTTACCCCGACTGTACCAAGGAGTTTTTCCTACCTTGCACAAATTTGAGTATAAATTTGAAGAAATATGTGTAGTCGAGCTTCCCACTATAAAACAGTTTTTGAAAAAACTGTCCAAACGTCATTTCGATTCTGCTGTAAATCACCCCAACCCCCTCGTCGTATCGGCCGCCCGATACACTCCTTCCCTTATCTCGAAGATAAGGCGTCCAAGACACGCCGTCATCGAACCGGATGACGACATAACGGTCCTCCAGGACGCCCGACAAAAACATACCAACACTACACAAAACCGACCACTGTTCCGTCCCCGCCGACGAGGCTCGACGCGAATAAGCCGTAATGTTCCCCCCGACCCCCGCCGCAAACGCCGGCCCGCGCCGAGCCTGACGCGCAAATTCCGCCCCCAAATAATATTTAAATAAAATTACCAGTCCAGCCCAGCTCCCTTGCTCGCGATCCAGCAACGCCCTAAGCCGAGGTTCGTACCCCACAGGGGGTGCCCTTAGCTGTGTTGCTTAGAAATAAAGTGCCTGGCTGGAGGCCTAGGTCTCGCCATTGACCGGTTAAGTAGCAAAAGTTCCCGGAACTCACGCTACGAGAGACAATACAAAAAAAAAAAAAATAATAGTCGAGCTTGAGAAACGGCTATGGACTCTCCACCTAAATTATATTAATCGCTGTTTCTTAAGCACTCCCTTCCCCTAGCGCCTCTAGACTCAGTTAGTTCATTCATACGTACTTGATACTATTGTCGTTCCCATCCTTAACTGCTCGATTGATAATATTGTTCATTGATGCAATTGATTGTAAATTAGCTATATGCGGTTTCACATAAAAAAATATTTAATTGGTAGATTTCTTTGGAATAAAACATGTATGTATTATTTGTGATAGTTCAGGTAGTCATCCATCTCTGTGCCAAAATTAATCTACATATTTACATTCAGTACTTGTGTGAATGATGAACAAAGCATTTTTTCACAAACTTTCGCATTTGTAAAATAACAAGCACTCGATGCTATTCATTTTGTGATTTCAAATCAACTAAAACAACTCACCATCGTGGTTCAAGCCGATCACTCCACAAAGCCAAAACTCACTAAATACGCACAAGAGCGATACTGAACGCACAAGTACAATTAAGATGAAGCGCCATGGATTTCCGACTCGACTATTCAAATGCAAAACGTGATATCAATTTTAATCGTGACAAATGAAATTCTCTTTTGTTTGAAATTCAATATTTAATTATGTATAAATTATATTTAGACAGACAGGGATAGATTATGACGGAATACAAATAATTGCCGTGTATGTCTGATTATGAAGATAAATCAGGTAGATAGAAATATTAAATGCACTTCCAAGAACTAGAAATATTAACTTATATGGGCTATGAGATTGTGAATGCAATAAGCTGAGTATGCGGTCTGCCTGTTGGTACACGGTTACCGCCGCCTATGGTATCGCGCGTTGCCGAGTCTGATGTATGTATAATGTGCAAGAGAGGTAGGGCATAAAAGAGAGGTAGGGCATAACGGGTTTCCCGTTCGAATTTGGAGCTGCCCGACTGGGGCAGGACCTCCACCTTATAGAAGTCCGTAGCCAAATAACACATTTTTCGTGTTGTGTTCCTACGCGGTGAATAAGGTTTCCAGTAATTAGCTCCTTGGGGAAGGGGGAGGATTGTTAGATTGTGTTGGAAGCAGAGGGATTAAACCCATTATGCTGCCATCACACTATAACTCTCCGAACACAGAGTGGCAACGTGCAAGTGATGCTTCGGTATCGTGAGCTTAAATAGACTCCGGTAACCGTTTCCCATCAGGTAGGTCGTATGCTTGTTTGCCACTCTTGTTGTATAAAAAAAAAGTCAGAAATAAATTATAGTTTTTGTCAAATATTTACAGAATCATTTATAGATTTATATTTTTCAATTACAGAATACATGCATACAGCTTGGAGAGCCAACTGAATACAAACTATCATTACGCACTCTTCTTGACACTCTACAGCTAGATTACACAAAACTCGCAACTCCTTTGTCGGGCAAGGTATCCTCTTTTTTAATATGATACCTTAGAAAATAATTGAATTACCTTTTCTAGAGTTTAATTTAAGCTGTCATTAAACGTAAACTAATTAAAAAAGCTTATTATACAACATCAGAGAACGGAAACAGCGGTAATTTTAGTTTTTTTATTTTATATGTAACGTTCAATAAGTGTTACCTGTGTCACTTACGTTGATTTGATTTGATGCTTGCAAACCACTTTCGTCTTATTCATAATTAATGACCGGACTGAACTGACTTTTGAGTGTTTTTCCAATTAACCCCTTATTCATAATCACGTCTATCGATCCGCTTTTTAATCTTTTGTTTCATACTTTAACCCACATTATTAGAGATACTACGCTGGCGTGTTAGCAGAACGGTCACTAGTCCTGTCTACGAAGTTAATAGTCGCGGTATCGACTCTCAGACAGGTCGTGTGTTATGTGTGTATATGTGTGTTTATGAGAAACTATATGCATGAATGTATACATAAATAGTTATCTACGTAATTAAATAACGACGGACCCGAAGGGCGTTTTTAAAAATCAAATTAAATTTAATAAGAAGACTTTATTCTACGACCGAAGCTTACAGACTAACAATACAATTTCAAAGCAGCCAGGAGCACACAGGATGCTGGCACAGCATATCTCCCGGTGGTCCAGTCCGGCGATCTTATTCTAAGAAGCTAACTGTAAACAGTTAGGAGCACACGGGATGCTAGGTCAGCACATGTCCCGGTGGTCATCCGGCGATCGATTCCATGTAGCCTAACTGTGTGGGCGTGTATTGATAACCATGGTGTTCCCTGGTGGTCCACCTGACATAACTCCTCCGTCCGCGAGTTCGAGATTATCCTGGGGATTATCTCGAGAAATCATATTCCTCACACAGTATGCTTTACAAATTTTGAGTTTAAATGTAACAGTTACAACTAACAATATAAAAAGTATCCAAAGTATAAGAGTTGCTATATTATAGACGTTGAAACCTTGGTAATCACTAACACTGTTAATTGCCCTTACACTTTCACTTTCACTTTTCTGCAATAGATAATTTAAGAACTGGACATCTGCAACATCTATGCCTCTCAGATTAACGGGTTTGCTGTTGAAGGCATGGGAGTTAAGTAATTTTGGTAGCTGTATTATGGGTAATCTCTCGTACACTATATCTTTCCCTGAATTTTGGAGTCCTTTCAGAGTTATATCCAGTACTTTAATTTGGCAATCATCATCTATGGTTATCAGGTAAGTACCACGAATTGATTCCTGTAGTATTTCATTACTACACTGTTTGGTAATACATGTTTCATTTCTAGTATAAATTACCCAACGGTTTGGTTGTATATTATAGATGCTTATATCATCAATGATCACAGGAATGGGGTGGCAGCTAGAGGCATTTCTGGACAATTGTAGGAGCTCATTAATGCAGTCATCTTGTAACAGCACTGAAAATTCATTTTCAACACACAGGAAACGGTCTTCATCAATTTCGGGGCAAGCCTGGGAAAGCGATTTCGTTTTCGACCCCTTCACAAGGACATATGGGTATTTAGGAAGGATAAGAGTCGTCTGGCCATTGTTACTGTCAGTGATCGGCAATGGTATTAATTTAAAGTAATTATAAATTTCGTCTCTTATTAAAGGAACACGCATAATAAATTTTATCTGATTCTGCTTGATATAACCCTGTATTTCTATACACTGTTCTAATTTAATTAAGTTATCAAAATTAACAGGAAATGGTAGTTTACTATGCTTCTCTATTTCTTCTAATAATAAAATAAGTTCCTCTGTGTCGACAATTGATTGGTGCAATACTTTAACTTTACTAAAAGCAACAGCAGTTTCAATTTCATAAAGTCTATTATAGAGTATTTGGAAATTATTAGAGAATGAATTATAGACGTGAGTGATCTTTACAATGTTTTGAAAGGATCTTGTTTCATTGATATAACTATCAATTTCTCTGAGGCTATTTTCAACTGTAATAAAGTTGCTTCGAGTAGAGTTCGCTACATTCGTAAGTGTACCCACCATTTCGGCGACAATAGTAATTTTATTAGCAATGGCATCCTGTCTTGATTTCAAATTATTCATCATCTTTTCATACATAATTGCGTCGTCATTATCCATATTACCGGTTATAGATTTAATCAGTGAACCAATAGGGTTTAAAAGGCCACGCTTGACTCTAGGTGAAGGAATTAATTGCTTATACTTTTCTAAAACTGTGTTCATTAAATAATCTGTTTGCTCTTCTATGTTAGCTATACCTGATACTATAATATCTTTATGTAACTCTTCCTTAAATGATGCATATCTCTTAACATTTAAATCTAACTCGTTATATACTAATTCTAAATCTAAAATCTTAATAATAGTCCATTTAGAATGGCTAACGTATGCTTGTCCTTCCCGAACAGGTAACAACCCTGGGTTCTTGTCAATCGGGTGCACTTGAAGGGCCTGGCCTTGGATCACTAGGCCGACCAGAAGTATTAATCTGTGGAGGGCGTTTAATATCTTTAATTGGAACTTTCGTAGCACGGGTACCTACATTTACTGGCACAACATTTCTACGAATAGCTCCGGTCACATGAGCTCTCTGATAACGCGGCTTATCTTTGCTACGCCTAGTGTTAACACCTCTAATGAATACGGTGTCACCTGTATCTATATCAAAACTGGTCTCACCACCTCGTCTTTCTACCACGGTTTGTTTCTTACTTATGAGTTTGTCCGTCAAATATTCATATAATCGTTTCGTTCGTCTGGCATGCTCTTTAACTAATTGTTGTGTATACTGTAAATCAAAGTTAACATTAAATGCATCATTGGCATCTGTGTGCCCGAATACTGTTTCGAAAGGTGATAAACCTGTCGAAGAATGTATGGTATTATTATAGGACATAAGCGCATATGTCATGACAGATGCAGCGTCTGTAATTTTGTGTTCGTATTTTGCAATACGATATATCTCTATTAATGTAGAATGGAGTCGTTCAATTAGTCCCATAGAGTTGGGATTATGAGGGGTGCCTATATGCATATTAATTTTATAGAATGACAACATTTCTTTCAATAAGGTGTTGTTGAATTCCGTACCGGGGTCTGAGCTGACTCTACCTGGGATACCGTAAGTAGAGAAATACTTAATTAGTGCTCTCACTACCTCAGGCGTGGATCGGTTATTTATTTCTATGGCTTGGCCCAGCTTGCTAAAGGCATCTATAATAGTAAGGTATGTTTTACCTTCAATTGTAAAAGTATCAATAAAAATTTCTTGGAAAGGTTTAGTTTGCGTCTGTGACAGTTGCAACTCGGGCTTTAAGGGTCTGCGATCATATTTCATACGTTTGCATACTTCGCATGCATTGATTACACTGCTAACAGTTTCATTCATATTATTCCAAAAATATGTACGCTTAAGGCGGACCAATGTTTCTTTTATCCCTCGGTGGCTATTCTTTCCCATGTGATAATTAATCACTATATTACGCTGTTCGTCTTCGTTATCTATATACTCTATCCTTTTAGTACATTCGTATAACCTAACCGTACCTCTCTTAAAGAGTGCTGTAGTGGCATTTGAAAATTGAATGCGATGAATTACGTTATCAAAATAAAAGAAATATTTAATTTTAGGTCGGATGTATTGCAAAAGGAATTTTTTTACAAGGTCTATATTATCAATGGGTAAGTGAACCTTTAATATATTTTGAGACGCTCTTGTTTCTTTCTTAACGGACAATTCTTTTCTATTCCAGGTATGAACGAGTATTTGATTTGGTTTGGTATCTATAGCTTCTTGGAGTATAAGTATGCCTTCAGTATCTAAATCTTGGGCTGAGTGAGCAGTTTCAGGATCGCTACTAAACTTCTCAGAAGCCGATGCAGTACTACTGTCTATCTCTACGGTGCTATTAGAATACGTAGAATGTTGATCGCCAATTGAATTAGCGCTCAAGGTTTTCTCTGAGTCTGGTGAATCTACAGATAATGGTTGCTTACCAGATTGAGTTCGATTTTGTTTGACAATTTTATCTACAACTTCTTGTAAATCGCGTTGAAGTCTCTGTTCCCTCTCATCTACATTGACTTGCGTTGATTCGTTATCATTTTCACCAAGAACGTTAACCTTAATGCGTGACAATGCATCAGCGTTAGTATTCTGCTTACCGTTCTTATATATCACATCGTAATCGAATTCTGCAAGACGTAATTTCCACCGCGTGATTTTACTGTTTGGTTCGTCCATAGACTTTAACCATGCCAACGGTCTATGGTCCGTATATATTGTAAACCTTTTTCCGTACAGATAGGGACGGAAATGCTTTACCGCCCAAATAATCGCGAGCATTTCTTTCTCTATAGTACTATAGCGTGTCTCAGGTTCATTTAAAGTCCTACTTGCGAATGCAACAGGTTTGTCACTACCAATCTGGCCTTGTGATAGAACCGCGCCTATCGCATAATTTGAAGCATCAGTTGTAAGTACAAACGGTTTTGAAAAATCGGGGAATTGTAACAGTGGGGCACTTGTTAAAAGCTCTTTACATCTTTCAAACGCATCTATATACTCCTGGGTAATCTCAATTTTGTTGCGCTTCTTTAGGCATGCTGTCAAGGGCTTTGTGATTTTAGCAAAGTCTTTTATAAACTTTCTATAATATCCCACTAGGCCCAGAAAGGATTTTATTTCTGTGGTTGTGCGAGGTAACGGAAAGTTTAATACTGCTTTGATTTTATCATTATTGGGCTTCAGGCCCTCTTTAGTAATTGTGTGACCTAAATAGAGGACTTCCTTCCTCAGAAACTCACATTTATCTAAGGTAACTTTCAAATTAGTTTCTCGAAGTCGATCAAAAATTTTACGAAGTTTAGAGATGTGTTCAGCAAGACTACTAGAGTACACTATGATGTCATCAAGGTATACTAAGCAATGTATGCCCTGAAGACCTCGTAGCACGTTATCCATAGCCCTTTGAAATGTAGCGGGGGCTGTTTTCAACCCAAATGGCATACGCTTAAACTCAAAGTGGCCGCCTTGTGTAGTGAATGCGGTTTTCGGTACGTCTGTGGGGCTAATTTCAATTTGGTGATAGCCGGAAGCCAGATCTAAAGTGCTAAAATATACCGATTTGCCTAGCTTATCAAAAAGATCGCTGATGTTGGGCAACGGGTATTTATCGTCGACTGTTATTTCGTTCAAACGACGATAGTCTATAACCATTCTGTACTTTATTTCGCCTGTCGCATCTAACTTTTTAGGGACTAAGTGGACTGGAGCGCTCCAAGGTGAGTGCGACTCCTGTATAACATTATTCTCTAAGAGTTTATCGACTTGATTTTTGATCTCTTCATTTTGCGAATGTGGGTGGCGGTACGGCTTAACATAAATTGGGTTTTCGTTAACTGTACGTATGACGTGCTTCACTTGGTTTGTAAATGAGAGAGGGATTTTATCACAGTGAAATATGTCACGATATTCAAAGCATAAAGAAGAAATACACCTACGTTCTTCTTCATTGGTATGATCTAATCTTAATTTCGACAAGTTGTTTCTTAAGGCTTCATCAATCTCAATATTATCTGTTACTGTATTTAATTCACATATTTCGCTGTCAAATACTGTTACTTCAAATGGTTCTCTAAACGTTATCGTTGCTTTTTCATTTGATATATTCTGTATAACCGTATCAGCGAAGAAATTTTCACATTTAACTAATGCAGCTGGCATTCGAACTCCGTTACTAAATTCCATGAACTCAACTACTGCGTCACCATTTTGTAAGTTGGTGGGTATTTTAAAGCGCATTTCAGACCTTGGTTCGATTGAGATTTCATAAGGTGGATCATAATTAATGGGTATATCGACATTAGGTGTCTGTAAGAGCTGATTTTTCATATCGATATTTGCGGCTAATTTCTTTAATAAGTCGGACCCGATTAAGCCGTCGTACCGACTATCGACATTGTACACATAGAATTTATGTGAGAGGCTGCTTCTAAAAGTTTTTAATAAAGGTATGCATATAACTTCATTATGTACGCTCTGCGCATGAGTACTGATAACTGTGAAGGGTTCGACTTGTTTGTAGGCTGAGAAGAATTCATTAACCTTTGCGGGACTAATAAAAGAGCGACTACTTCCAGTATCAATTAAGAATTTTGAGTTTATTTCAGGGATATCGATATGAGGTAATTTTAAAATACTGTCACAGTAATTTAAATTAATTATTTCTTTACACTGCTGGAGGCCTCCACCCGAAAATTTTCAGGGCCACTGTTACTTTCATTTACTTCTACTACTTCTTCGCTACAATCTTCAAGATAGTTGCAGTCAGCTGGGGGGTTCTCTACATAATCAGAATTTGATACCTCATAATTATTGTAATCACCATCGTCAGGGTAGTAACAATTCACTGTATCACTTTGAGATGGTTCTTGGTTATAGAATACATCATCCATAATCATATTCTGTCTAACAGGCGCCGTGCGCATTGATATATCTGTATCACGTCCGGGGTTAGGCATTGGTCGATGTTGTATACCAAATTTAAATTGATTTGGCTGTTGCGGAGGAACGCCATATTTATAATTGCCATATGGGGGATTTTGTATGCCAAACCTAAACTGATTGGTCTGCTGTGGTGCAATACCAAATTTAAAGTTACCTTGCGGGACTAAGTGACGTGATTGTTGAGGCATGTTTGGTGCCTGGCCTCCATATCGAGGCCCATTGTTACTTACATAGGGGACAAATTTATTATTATTTGAAATTAAATTTGGTCTTGGCGAAAAATTATGACCTTGAGGAATACCAAATTTAAAGTTATTTGTAAATGGCATCTGGTTAAATGTAGGCCTGAATGGGGTTGATGGCTGTATTGCGGGGGGTCTATTCTTAATATGTCTCGCATTATATTGGCTCATAAAGTTAACCTCCTCAGTTACAATGGTTAGAGCTTGCTCAATGGTAGAGCAACCTTTCAGCCTAACTATTCGTATCATTTCCTCTGGAAGGTTGTACAAAAATACATTCAGAGCACTATTATTATAAATAATCATTTTAGCTGCCTTAACTCCTTCATCCATTATTCTATTCACTTTCGAAATCAAAGAACTCTTAACATTCTGAACTCTATTGCAAAATTGGATATATGACTCGCCTTGTTTTATTTTCATACTTTCTAACTCTATAGCAATGCACTCTTCAGATCGCGGGTCGCCAAAATGCTGCGTAAGGATGTCTTTTAATTCCTGCCATGTTTTTAAATTCTGGTGATCACTAAGCAAAGATGCAGCCTTGCCTGTGAGTCTACTTGTTATAGAATGAAACACATATTCATTCTGAGATGCTTTTCCTTCTTCTTGGAAGGCTCTAATTACATATTCAGCCTTTGTAATAAAAAGATTTAACAATTTTTCGTCACCATCGTATTTTGGGACGATACATAAAAGCTCTCTTGGAATCAATTTAATTTGCTCCATTATAATACACTAATAACTATAACTACACAACTTCGACTATACTATACTATAATAATCCTAGTAAATTGCGAATTACAACACTGTTACTCAAACAAGATCAGATAAAACACAATTACAAGGCCGACGATTTGGGGTCGGGAAAAGTTCGAATAGATTGGGAAATCGGAAGCAAGTGTGAAGAGGTCTACTCACATATAGCTCATTCCCATATCCTCGGTGAGTCTGCAGGCTAGTCGTATCGCCGCGGGTCAGGCACTCTTAACAGTTCTGTTTTCGAAGCACACACGTCGCGGGAGATATTGTTCGTGGATACCCGGCACTGCTACTAATTCAACACTACAAACCGATTTAGTGTCCGAGAGTGTGAATTATTGCAACAGGATACAGCGGATATCCTACCGGCTGCGCCAATTAAATAACGACGGACCCGAAGGGCGTTTTTAAAAATCAAATTAAATTTAATAAGAAGACTTTATTCTACGACCGAAGCTTACAGACTAACAATACAATTTCAAAGCAGCCAGGAGCACACAGGATGCTGGCACAGCATATCTCCCGGTGGTCCAGTCCGGCGATCTTATTCTAAGAAGCTAACTGTAAACAGTTAGGAGCACACGGGATGCTAGGTCAGCACATGTCCCGGTGGTCATCCGGCGATCGATTCCATGTAGCCTAACTGTGTGGGCGTGTATTGATAACCATGGTGTTCCCTGGTGGTCCACCTGACATAACTACGTATTGTAGAACAAGCTTTAAATAAAATAAATAAATAAATATCTTGGGACAATTCCACACAAATTGAACTAGTCCCAAATTAAGCGAAACTTGTGTTATGGCAACTAGCCAACGATATATTTACTTATATAGATATATATATATACATAAATACATAGAACATCCAAGACTAAGGTGCAAATACTCGTGTTCATCACACAAATATCTGCCCTCAGCGGGATTCGAACCCGCGACCTCAAGTTTCGCAGTCAGGAGCTCTAACCACTAGACCAGACGGCCGTCTTTAATTCGATTATTGTAGAATTGTCCCAACGTATATTAGATTTTTTGTATTGAAGTTAGCTTCCATTATCTAAGTAGTTTCTCGCTCCGATTTTACCATCCTCTAAGTAGGTTTAAGTTCGCAGTGTACTGTGGGACTCGAATCCCAAATCAGCAAATGGCGCGTGTTAAATTCTCACAGGAACGTGGAAGGAAATTAAACTATAAACCCACAAAATAAAACAATGCTTTTGTACCTGAAGAACAATTCAAATATTTTAATAACCGTATAAATACAAAAATGAGTGTATCTAATATCCAAATAAATTACTCTAATTTTTACCTCCGTAGCAAGACCCGAAGGTTACAAAAAGGCGTCATTTTACTTTATATGTGACAGTTGTTTTATTATTCCACGTGTTTATTTATTAATACACATTTCAAAGTTATGATATTACCTTTATAATATGTTATGTGCATAAAAAGACCTTTTGTGCTTATTACAAAGGTGCCACCTTTGTAAAACAAATGATGTTTATTTGTACGGCTAATATATATAATTTATTATTTAGCTAAAAACCGAATTATACTTACCTACACCTGTTAAACCTACATCTTACCTCCGGAAGGTAAAGGTATTAGTTAACACCATCTGTTCACCGTAGATATATTTAGATGTACCTATTCATGAAAGATGGCGAATTGTCATTTTTCAAACAAAGTACAACTTTTATTTTCTTGTCAGACGTACGCAGGTTTCCTCACGATGTTTCCTTCACTTTGAAGCTTTAGGACTTAATACATACCACATATGACAAATTTCACTGATTTGTCCTATGTGGTATGACAAATCATTGATATAATAATCAGTGATATAAAGTCCAGAAAAACTCTTTGCTTAAGATATCCGAGGTTTGAACTGCCACTAAAGCCACTAACTTACGCCAGCTATTAAATAAAGGGACCCAATGTTTTTGATATGGTTGCATGGGAGATGATTGCCAAGTCGAGTGTTCTACTTAAGAACTGTACCGACATGTAAATTTGTCTCTGTCAAAGTTTATTTTTCCAATATTAAATAACCCAAGCACTTAAAATGGTAACGTGAAAAGTCAATGTTAAAAGTGGGCGAATTTTCATTATGCCTTTGGAAAATATATACCTACGAACTCTATCGCGCCCGAATACTCAGTTGAAACGTAAATACTTGAATTTGCAACACACCGCTAAAAAATACAAGTAAAAATCTGATTCGTGATCGATTGCCGCCATCGTATCATATGTATGTAGCGGAGTGTAGATAAAATAACCTTTGACATTATTGATATATCAAGATCTACCGCCACACCGCCCGTGCACTCCGCGTGCCCACCACATAATATTTTGATATTCAGCACGCAAACAGAACCACTAGCCCAACATTTTTCAGTTCACACGTGACCAGAAAGCGTATTACGTACGCGGATCACGTGTGTGTCGAGCGGTGGAGAACTAGCTTGCGTTTTATTTTTAACGTACTCCAAGCTTGTCAAAGAATCCCGCTGCATATTTATTGGCAAGGGTCGCGAAGCCTCCGAAGCCTCTAGAGCTCGTTAAACACCTCGCATTACATCCTCCGCTCACCCTTTTGACGTATTTACGTTATTGCGTATTATGTTATTCAGGATTAGGTTCCCTTAAGCCTTGACGCAAATTCAAATTATTCTCCCTTAATGGAGGCGATACGTTCCGCTTTAGCCCCATAATGTAACACTGAGCCCTTACGACCACATACCATATTCACTACTTTTAAACCCACTTGTGTAATACTGTTCAATTTGTTTATCGGAAATGCCGGTGTAACGAATAATATAAAACTTATTATTATTATTATTATGTGACATTGAAACAGTCTTATAATAGTAATGTAATAGATTATTCGATACATTAAATCCAATTTCAAAGTGAATAAAAATGGAACCGATAATAATCGTTGGCATACAGTATTGATTTACAAAGAAAATACGTTTTCACTCGAGTAGCAGGACACACGGTTTCCAACTTCCCGGTTCAATTGAAAGAAACTAAATATATTGTATCTACATTATTTATGTTGGGCCCTGTGTCTTATTAATAATAGGAATATTTCCGATATTAGTTCGTGGTTGGTGGTATGTCTGGTGGCTATCAGTACCAATAATATATTAAAATGATGCAATATTTAACATTGCAGGAAGAGTCGACTCTACAAACAACACTATCATAAGATAGTGTTTTTTTAAGGTATAATTTTTGGTAAACTAACTGACTCTCTACAGGAAACTTATCTTCAGAACAACAGATTCTCCGACGAATAGCATCGGTTTAGACGAGGGTCTCGTCATTTGTGACGTTGATAATGCTAAAGCTTTAAGGAAAGTTGTGATTGACAAACGGTGACTTCGCCGTAAAATCGTAAGACAACTTTAAATTATGAATTAAGCTAATGGAAAAAAAACGTGAATTTTGTAATTTATTAAGTGTTCATTAAATAAATAAACTCAGCCTCAAATAATTGGAAGCCTTAGATAATAACGTAATAATAGGCCTGGAAGTTTACAGTAAACTGGCGCTCTACTCTCTCTGCCTTTCCCGCGAGGGACTCAGCGTGATGATATGATAATAATTAAAGTAACATTTCAAATCAGTTCGAAAATGGAATATTACCCGCTGATACCTAGAATAGGCAAGTATGTTGACTCTGCTGGCTTGCTGTAAGATCTTTGTGTTCTATAGCAGCTCATTAGTATGCGGTTATCTTGTGATACAAACTACGCAAGGCTGGCATATTTAGATAGAGATCATATAAAATAGAGACTAATCAAGCGAGGCTAACCTAGTGTGGAACGGGGGCCAGAGGCGTTCACCTCGCGACTGTTTTAAATATGCAGACGCTCGTATTGATTGTCTCCAAGAATAACGCCCCTTCCGTCTGAACCCAGAACGCGGCCGCGCACTGCTGGCACCAACCATCACCCACAGGGCTATTTTTACTTCAAACGGTAATTACCTAATGTCCCATTAAATTTCAAATTATTTATTACATCGCATCGTTAGCAGCGATCAATCATATTATCAGCTCGATCCAAACAATTTTAAACTTGCCTTTCAACTACCATACCGTGCTTTCAACTCAACAATGGTTATTTATGGTTCCCCAATAATGAATATATGTACTGCTTATGTATCTGTATCGTGGAATTTGGTTGAGTGTTCGAATATATGTGGCTTGAAATGAATGGCCCATTCGAAATATCTCAGGCTATTATCAATCCCATTTATATTAAATGAAGTTCATGAAACTTGAAACAAAGGAGGATAATACCTGAAGATATCGGGACATTAGAACAATTTACCAGAACGAACATTAATATTGAACATAATTTGAACATTAAAAAAACACTTTGCCCTATCCTATTGTAAAGAACGGAACCTTATCATGTTGCAAGATTTTGTAAAGGACATTCACATATAAATGTCTGTTCATCTGTCCCATTCGCACTCTTTGAATCGCATGAGTCAAGAGTACTTACTCGAACCGGCAAGCATGAGTGAGGACACCAATGAATGTGGATCAAGTGAGAGAGGTCTGCAAGCCTGGAGAGAACTGGCGTTCTACATTAATATTACTTACTTTTTACTTAAACTACTACTACGCTCTTCACGATGATATGTACCTATGTATAGTGACTGTCATGTTTCGAAGCTATTAATGAAAATATATTTCCGACCGTTTGATTTTCCCAGTCACATAAATTTAAACAACAATAAAACATGCAACAGAAACAATTCAAGCAACCTCATTTGCACACGCCAATAAAGTGACATGACAAATAAACTTATATAGATAGAAGTTTACATGAATAGTGTTTTAATGTTCGGACGTAGTAATTGTTTAGTAACCTGTGATTTAGGTCAGGGGTGAAAACATCACTTGTTCGATATTATATATTTTGCAGTAATACAAATTACACAATACAACAAACAAAGATCAATCATATAGTGGTATCGAAACAAACCAGTAACTCAAACAGAAGAGGCAATTATGACATATCTTCTTCTATCTACCTATATCTATATCATCACATCTTGGCTACAGGATAGGTGCTTCCTTCGCATTTATACACTCATTTTGTGTTTTCCACGTTGTCCCTAGGAACCCGAAAAGCTAGGCTCAGGTGTAATAACACTACCATTCCACCCCAGATTTATTTAGTTCCAAACGTGACAGGCGTCAAGTTTGTCTTCATGGGTCAAGCAGGTTTCCTCACATTCCATTTCATGTTTGCATTCAGCCTTAAGCTCGTGGCACGCCTTATTGCATAAATATTTGCAATAGACTGGGTGTTTGTGCTTGTGGTAATGAATTAACCATCCAACCAACCAATTATCCAATAAATAAATAAATTAAAAGTGAAACCAGAGACTTCTCAGGAGATGACACCATAACACCGGAAGTTGGACGACATTCATTTTAAACCGAAAAAGTACCAAACTGCCGAAACTGCTTATATTATATGTGCTAAATCTGAAGTATCATTCACACAGTTACTTATCTTTTTGATTTACTTAGTGATTAGAATCAACAATATCATCTAAAAACAGTGTTATTCGGTATCTTCCGAAAGATGCAGGTACCAGGGATCATGTGTTGGAATCGTGCACATACGGACTCGTGCAGAATCAACCACATAAAATATAAAAAGGATCGAGAGAATTTTATGACATATTTATAAAACGACATGTATAACTTCCGACGCTACGTCGCCTTTAAATGGAAAAAGCCTGTAGAAATAGTGAGTTGGTGTAGTGTAGGGCAACTCAGTATACCACACGGCGGTGATCCCGGGTAGCTAAATCCCCCTTGAGCCCGTGTGAGCACGGAACCAAAATCGACATTCACCATTTCCCGGATTTTTGGTCGATAGCGCACGAGTACCCGAACTCAGCTGACAATTGAAGCATGTCTACCTCTTCTTCTACCATAACGTCGTCATATGTTGGTGTTTATTTATACGTAAATGACCAGACTGTCGCTCAAGGGTAGACAAAGAGAGCAGAGCGCCAGATCTCTCTCTTTATCTAGCAGCTCTATAAATTTATAGACCTCTGTAGCTTCATGTCCCTTCATACATGTTCCTATGTTTCTCCATTACTATTCCCGGCTTACTCCGTGGGGGACTCAGCATGATAATAGGTATTATTTTAGTTGAAAAAGATAAACACTTTTCATTCAAATGATAAAATTATCAACATTTTTGTTGTATTGGCAGGTACTGATTTGACATTTGAGCAAACAAATGTTTGTTATAGGTAACTGTTCTATTATATCATAGTAAAGGCAGCCGATAAGTTGATTTCAGCAGAAGTTTGCCGGAGGATAAAGTTTTGACTCAGATTAACGCGCCTCTCCTTTGGGCAATAAAACTATTTATTTAATTATTATAGCCACTACTGTTTATGTATGATGGATGTGAATGACACCAGACTTTGTGATTTAAATTATTTATCTTGGTTGTCATTGCGAGCTTGTAAGGACTTTAACACATCAATACTACTCAACTGTGAATAACTACCTTATTAGGCCGCTATTATGATAGCCTTCTGATTTGAGATATGCAATAAATGTATGTAAAACGGTATCAGGTAGGTATTTATCTTCTTACCTCGTGGACCCACTTTTATGTGAATATTTAAAATTAAATTTAAACTTCAGAGTGTAAATTATCAATAGATGCGTGTTAGTATTTTTTTTAAACAATTAGGTGTCTTATAATATGTATTGTATTGTATGTATACCTGGAAACTCAATAAAAATAGTAGCATATTTTAATACACTAAAGTGGCAAGCAAGTACGTGGCCCGCCTGATGGTGTGGTTACCGCCGTCGAATATAACGCGCGCGTTGTCGACCCTAAAGCTTGAGCATGCGAATTATTATTGAAATATTACGTTCAGCACCCTTATCACAGACCAAGGGTAAACGCCGATCCATATTAATGTGTTTTATGCTAAGCTGACGTAAGCCACGCATATAATAAGTTGTAGTGAAAACTGGGTTATGATAAGAAAATTGCTCTGCTGTACTAGTATACTAGAAGGAGTTATTGCTGTCCGCTCATTGCACTCAAATAGTTACCAACATTTAAATTACCTCATACTTGGTAAAATCTTAAATATTAGTTTATCAAAAATTTTTATACTCACCATTTATGTACTTAGTTGTTAAAACATTCCATTCTATTAATCATTATGTTACTTCTTCGTAACAAAATTACGGCGAATGGTGAAAACTTTACTCGTAATTTATTTGGTTACATTTTTTTTATTGTCTATTGCTTGTTTAAATATTGTTGAAAAGTAAAAACTTATTTATGCCTCTTATTATTCTGTTCATTCATTATATTAATAGAGATATCATCCCAAGTAATTCTTAACAAAATATAAACTGTAAGTATTCAAATCTACCCATGATAAAATGTTCGGGTCATAATGGGGGCCCAACGTGGGGTCGGAATAACTAATAAATATGTCAGAAGGGTGGAGTCCGAGAACGGAAACTATAAATAATATCACCTGTCATACCTTTATTGAGCCTCGAACCTCATGGTTTCTGCTCCACAACGCTCCAAAAATATCGATTCACGACGAATCCAGCATGTCGGCCGCCCTCTAGGGCAGACGGCTCCTCTCGCTCTACGTACACATAGAACACTAACACGTCAAGCGAGATATCAAAACGGTTTCCCGCCACTAGTATTTTAGTACACTATGCTTGTAATGGGTGTTCAAAAATCCACGGAATTTTAACATTTCGATTTAAAGCACAACCGATATTTTTTTGTATATAATTTAGATTAGAATATGCCAAGAAAATAGAATAAAAGTTTAATTATTCTGTTAGATTTCAGTGCGGGTAACACACCCACCTTTCGCGATTGCTCGGCCCGACTGACTGAATTTCCAACATTTTCCCGGCGCAAGCCTTCACCCCTTGTAATCGAGCACGTTCGCAAAGATATAAAAGTAGAATCTAGATGATCCTATCAATATTAAAATAATATAACAAATAGGTACACGGTTTAAACACTTGGACAGACACTAACTAGGCACTATATAAGTTTCAATAATTTACACTAATCTATCTCGATAAGCAAACTCGATGAATATTAAAAAAAAACGTCAACGGTTAGAAATTATTACCTACTGATACAACATAACTTGTTATTATTAAGTAGATACATTGAAGAAGGTATCTAGAGTAGCACTTCATGTGTTCATTTTGGTTTATATTTCCTTAACTTGGATATAGGGATTTATCTAGAATGATGTATTATATTATATGAGTTAGTAACATGTAGGTAAGATTTATCCATATTTAGCTTTAATATTACGTCAGTTCTGACGGACCATCAGCAAAATATGTTAAACGTATTTTTTTGTTCATGTTAAAACATAACTTATCAATAATCTTATAATAAATTTTCACCCATGCGAAGCTGGGCGGGACAGCTAGTAATCTTATAAAGGCTAATGTTTGCATTTTAATAAATTGATAGCTTAACATAGCCTACATGTATTTTTATTTTCCTATATGCATTTTCATAAAAATTCTGAACGAAATATTTCTTGTCAATTATGTGTCATCGAACAATGAAACATAATAAGTATTTCTGTGTGCCGCATAATCTCTTTTCCTTGTTTTACTCATCCGTTTTGTTGTATGTTATCTCTTTTGAACTGTGACATACGAAGTGTGTTGGGTATGGAATACAACTTTGGTTTAGCTATTTGAAAAAAAAAACATAAATCCCTTCAAATGAGAAGTGAAGTGAAGCGTTGTTTTGTTGCGTTTTCGTACAAATATTGTTTTGTAAATAGTGGATCCTACAAGTAGAGAAATTTTAAATTCAATTAATTAAAACATGGCTCAAGCTGAAGACACAGAGCTAAGAGATTTAGTTATAGAAGCATTAGAGAAAAATGGATCGTTAGCTAAAATTCGCGCGTTGCTAAGGGCTAATATTTTTTTGGCTTTTGAAGATGAATGCGAAAATATTAAACACAATTTACATTTAGATAATATCTTAAAACTGCCGGAAGGATTGTTAGCTTTATCAATTGTCCATGAATTTTTGGAGTTTTGTAACCTGAAAAATACATTGTTTGTGTACATGTCAGAGTCTAGACAAGGCAAAGAATACAAATGTGATGGAAAGAAACTTCTTCTTGACAAGCTTAATTTTCCTAAACAGGAAACCATCAAGGAACCTCTTCTCACCATAATCATTAAGCATTTATTACAATTACAACAACATAAATCTCAAGAACCAAGTGAATCTGACAGTTTAAGAAGAAGTGAAAAAGTTAATGGAAGTAACTTCAGAGATGATCAAAATAATTGTACTTACATTGTTCACGAAGACTCCCAAAGCAGTACAACTGGCAGTTCACAATCCGATAACTCATCAGACGAGAAAAATAAATTACATCTTAGATTACACTTGGACAACTCTGATACAGACACATCAAGCGATTCTGCAAGAGATAAAAATTGTTCTGAATACATTCCTAATGATCACATTCAAAATGGCAACAAAATCAATTCACAACATTCCTCAGACTGTAGAGATGGTAAAAGTCCGAACATTGCGGCTGTTAAATTCAAACAGGAACAAAATACATTATCCTATTATATGAATGAACTGAAACAGACTACTAATAGCAGCACAGATTCCACATCATATTTGGATCTCAAGCCTTACACCACATTAGATGAAAAAATGTTAAACACTGCAGGTGTGCCCATACAAGAAATGGATGAGAACAGTACATCTAGTCATGTTAAGCAACCAACACAAAATTTGACTGACCAACAGAATAATCATTCTCCACAGTCTACAACAAGTAATATATCATCGTTGTCACCCAAAACTGATAGTGAAAGCAAGAATTTAAAAATTAGTCATAGTATATCACCACGGATCATGGAACAAGGTTCAGTGAAGTCTGATTTAGAGGATTATAGCAATGACTTCACCTCATCTCAAATATCAAGAAATAGAGACAATTCAAATAACAAACAGCTATTGGAATGTGTGCAAGTGAGTTCAGCAAAACATTCTCCACTTGAGAGTCCACACCAGATTTCACCAAATTCTCAGAGCTCTGTTTCTATATCTGATGTTGCTGATTTGATAAGTGAGAAAAGTATATCATTTAGCCAACCAACAAATCATGACAAGATACATGATAACAAGGCTACATATTCTGGCAAGCACAAAACCAAGTCAGAGGATCGGAAAAGGTCCCACAGTGATGATTCTGGAGAATTTACTGAATCTCCTATTCCATCACTTTCTAATCTCAGTTTGGACATACATAGTGATTAATATTTATTTTCAATTTGCCAACCAATTTACTGCTAGCTAGCTTTAATCACTATTGTTGCAAGCCTGGGAGGAATAGAATAATCATTATATTGTTATTAGCTTATTTGAATTGCATTTATGTTGCACATATTACTATTGCTGATCTTTCACATACCTTTAAAGTATCAACTTGAAAATATGCATTTTGCTAGTATTCAGCCATGTTATTTACCATGAGTAAAAAGAGAAAGATAATGGCTGGTACAGGCTCTTTGAGTAGCATAATAGAACATGGTCTTACACAACTTGATCCTGGTGTTTAAACATACCCTACTTCCACTTATGCCATGTGTCAAGAGTTTTGAGTAAGCTACTCTAACTATACATAACTCGTAATAATAATAAATCTTTAGTATACAATTTCATATAATGCAGATAACTATTCAACAAACTATTGCTTGTATAAACATTGTCTGTCCTATATTCAAAGAAAAACATATTTTGTAATGAGTAGGTTTTACTTAGACTAAAGACAAATAATAAAATTGTATCAGTTCCTGTCAACAAATTAGCTTCTTAGAATGTAATGCATGTTAAGACATAAGAAAACGTAACAATATTTAGTTTTCGTAAAATGGTTGTGGTGCCTTATTTGTATTGGATTCATAAAGCTATTATGCAATTGTTCCTTTTATAAGTCAATGATTCTAGTCCTAATAAAGTAAAACTGTTTCCGTCCAAATTGCTCCATTGTAATATCTGGTGTAAGTTCAACAATACTGTGGCTTAGTATTATTTGTCAATAAAAGCAAATGCACTTTTCGTATTTTTTTTATTTTATACATAAGAACTTTCACATCATCATGTGGTCGTTCAACGGCTTGGTAGAGAGAATAGAGTGCTAGTTCTCTCTAGACTTAGACTTCTTTAGCTTCATACCTACATGCTCGCTGATTTTCGAGTACTCTTGACTCCTATCCTTATGTGCTCGATAGATTTTATCTCGTTAAGAGCAGTTCGAACGTGGACCCATTAGCCTCAGAATATCTTGCTTGTTTTATTTAAAAATTATATAATTCAAATCTATACAAATAAACAAAATGGGAGTCTGTTTGTAATATTAAAATACCCGCTTTTTACTAAATGCATATGGATGTATACAAGGTACATATACCAAAATGTTTTTTCTTAAAATTTTTGTCTGTCTATCTGTCTGCCTGTCCGTTTGTTCCGGCTAATCTCTGAAACGGTTGGCCGGCGGGCACAGCTAGTATTTTAATATAATTACTAGCTGTGCCCGCGACTTCGTCCGCGTGGAATTTAACAAAAAAAAAATTCAGGTTCTAAAATAAAAGTAGTCTAAGTTATTCATTTTAACATCAGCTATCTGCCAGTGAAAGTCCCGTTAAAATCGGTCCAGCCGTTTCAGAGATTACCCGCAACAAACAGACAGACAAAAATATATTTTGGTGTATATACCGCAATACCGTGTATACATCCATATGCATTTAATAAAAAGCGGTTATTTTAATATTACAAACACACTCCAATTTTATATATTGGTATAGATTAGGCAGAGATGTATAGCTGGTAGTCCCCACATATCTACTTTCCGCCAGAGATTTTTAGGTGCCTACCAACGTGACAGACGGCGAGTCCATCGCCGTTACTCAAGTAAAACTATACACGCCTTTGAATTTCTTGTGCAGCAGTTGTAAAAACGATGCTACAGTTATTATCGTCAGTAAATTTAAACACGTTGCAATCGTCTTATCTTCTTAATATATATAAATTACGCGTCACGTTGTTTGTCCGCGATGGACACCTAAACTACTTAACCGAATTAATCAAATTTGCACATCTTGTGCAGTTTATTCCAACTTGAAAGATAGGATTTCAATTCATCATTCAAGCATCTCAATTTATAGCCGCAATATTATTTTATAGCAAATTATTTGACAGTCACAATTATTTGTTGAATCGTTTGGAGCTACCAAACGATTCTAACAGATGTAGCAGTGAATGGTTTAGATCCACAATTGGACCCGATAGGTGGTTTAAATAAAAATATCGACTGCTAAGCCAAATTTGAGGTACAAATGGCATGTCAAACCCTACTTGAAATGGGCAATTTGGCTTGCCTTACTGGCGGATAATTGTACCAGGGTTCCATAGGCTTGAAGCTAAGGCGTGGCGTCATTCGAAATTAGTTAAGAGGTTATTCTTATTATGAGCTGAAAATTACCCTTCGAAAGAATACCCGGTACTTAAATATGATTTAAAATAAAATACATCTTGTATATAATTTGTTTTATTAGAAGTTACTTGTCATAAAATTAATATTTATAATCGAACTTTTGAATGGAAGTCACTACAGTTTTCCTAGTTTTGTTTCTTAAACAAATGCTGCTAACTCACCGAATTGTCTTCGGTGACTGATATCTTTTGGAGCTTAAGGCAGCCTTTCGTAAACGTCGCTTCGTTTTTCGTTACAGTAATAACAGGCGATAGGGTGAAGTTATCGCTTGCAATTTCAACCTTATTGTCTTCGCTTGTCGATGGATCGTCTCGCAACTTATCTTCGCCTGGTACTTGAGACTCGAAGTTTTTCGGATTTTTGTACTCATATTGAAGTTAGAATCCTGGGGTTTCTTCCATTTTGACTAAGTATAATAGAAATAGTATTAATTATTTTGTTTTTTTTTTTTAATTTATCTGAGCAGATATTTATTACACAGGACACGTAAAATATTAGCGAACGGAAGTATTAGCGATTTTATCATTTCTTTAGTCGGTTGACATTTTCAGATTAGGTTTCCAATCAGAACCCGTACTGTCTCATTTATAAATATTAAATTTTAAGCACGACTATACATACGCCTTTGAATTCCTTCTCAGACGAATGCAGGTTTCCTCTCGATGTTTTCCTTCACAGTAAAGCTCGTGGTGTGACTAATCACTGTACTTAAGTTCGGAAAAACTCATTGGTACAGTCGGGATTCGAACTTACGATCTTAGTCACAGACAACTCCTCGAACCAATCGGCCACCACGGCTTTTACGACAATATCTACCTATATGGAATTGATTTCAATGCGTTAAAATAATACAAATATGTTTTATAATCAATGTTTATTTCACAATGTATGTAAAGCATAGATTGTAGATATCACGTTTCACTTATGCACACAATTCAATTCATATCAAACACTGTAACAACGCTTTCGCGTCTCTATACAATATCAACGATGTTCATGGCATAATAGCAGTTAGTGTATTCGCATAGAAAAAAGAAATATGGAACATATTTACACCTAAATACTTTTTATTAGGTACATGAGTTTTAAATATGAAAACGGTATAAAAATTACACTTTCATATATGACATACACGTGTAGTAATACAAATGCGGTCCGTATCCTAACTGAAAAAATATAACAATAGTAAAAGCCACAATACTTCATACAAATAGTAACAGTCCTACATTATTTGAATTACATATCAAAATTTGAAATAAATCCAGGCACTGTTATCGAGTTCCTTTAAAATATGTCTGAAGAGATAGAACTTCCGAATACGTAACTATCAAATCGCATTTATATTCTAAAGAATACTAAAGCATTAGAAAGGCTAACTACTCGTGCTTCAATTATTTGCTCCAAATACAAATACGCAGAATAAAACGCCTTTCAAACATCTTAATGTTAAAGTTGTCTGGTTGTAATAACCTAAACAGAAAGTAATGGGTACTTAAATAGAAATTAAAGAAACAAATCATCTTGAAGTAACACTTAGTGTACATAAATAAATATAAACAATGTACATATGGCAAATATTTGGCTTTATATATCGTATAGTTATAGATCACGCGTAAGGAGCGTGTCAATTTACTTAGTCATAATCTGAATGGAATCCATTATAGTCTCAAAGGTGATCATATAAATATATCTGACAGAGTTATTCGTCAATACACAAATGTATAATACTCGTATATTCGACAGAATATGCCTGTCACGATTATAGTACAGGTTACATTTAAAGTTCGTTGCCCATGGAGCTGTCGTGTGTGAGATTCGAGTCCATACTCGCGTTGTCAGAGTCTTGGCTTTGGTTCCCGCTGTAGTTTGCAGCCTCTTGCAGCCGCATCAGCATGTTCAACTGAAATATATTGAGAATAATATGTAAGACCAGGACTAAATACATAGAAAACATTTCTCACGCATTCATTAAAGTAAGAAATGAATTGTCGAAAGAAATTAATTGAAGTTGTTAAAAATTTGTTCTCGTGGTGGCCGAGTGGTTTGAGCAGTTGCCTGCGACACAAATATCGCAAGTTCGAATCCCGACTGTACCAAAGAGTTTTTCTGAACTGGCACCTAATATACCTCTGGCGGAAAGTGGGTGTGTGGGTACTACCTATACACCTCTGCCTACCCCTTCGGGGACCGACCCTTGTGGGAAGGCGTGAGGATATATTATTATAAGAAATGAATCTTTGATCTTACCAGTGGATCTTGATTGTTATTTGTATTCGCGTCTTGATTAGCTTCCTCGATTCCAATCTCCTCCACTGTAATAGCTCTCAAAGTCTGCAAAGAAATATTTATACAACAATTTAGATAAGGAAAACTTATTGATATATAACATGTACGTTTAACAGTTAAGTACTAAGCGCTACCTAATAGAAAGGAATTGTATTAGTAACGCCGACAGGTGATCTTGGACCGTTTAGATATTAAATTAATTACTTTGTACAATTTGTTAAATCTATAGACATATTTACTGCTCGGCTTCCTGTCTCTTAAATCACTCTATCTATCTATCTATCTATGGAAACCACATTAAAATCCGTTTTGCACATCTAGTTAAAAAGATCTAAGAGTATCAACGATAGGAAGACATTTGGTTTTATACTATTTGGAAGAGATTAAACTTACATGTGAATGGTTAGGTTCCCGCCACGGATACGTAGACTTGACGTGTTGAAGAGGGTCGACGGCGGCGTGACGACGACGACCGTACAACGCGACGCCCTCACGCACCGCCTCCGACGCGTACGGTACTATACTGTAGTTCCATACGTCCGCAAACCATGCCTGTTTAAAGGAAATAATTTACTTAAATAATATTTTGACTATGGACTTAGATGCTAATTTTGAATTTTGGTACTTAATATTTGACTAAGGGTGAAGAAAAATATTGTGAGAAAACCTGCGCCTGAGAAATATTTCAGATACGTATGTACATACATAGTCGTGCTTGAAAAACAACGACAGACTTGAAATCTCTCTCGTTAGCACCTAAATATATGACAGCCTTCCCGGACAATAAAATTGTGGAAGGCGTGAAAATATGATTATCATATTTATCAGGATGTCCTGATTGCATTTCCTGGTATTCTTGGTTATATGCAGCTTATAAACGGAACAAAATTTGTGGTAAATAAATTATTATACCTGACTAGCTTCGAGGTCCATGGGGCAGGCTAGGAATAGCCGCGGGCCGACGGTGACGTCGCTGGAGGAGTGCGCCTCGAGGAAGGCGTTGAGCGCGGCCCACACGCCGGGTAGCCACTCCAGCACTGCGGCCAGCGCCGCTTCTCGCCGCCCCGCGCCAAGTTCCAGCGAGAACAGCTTTCGCCGCAGGTACCTTAACACAAGCAAGCAAGATTTTAGGGACGGTACCGCGTGAGTAAGAGGATAGAGCCTGGAATAATGGCCTCGACTGGAAATCATCGACCAGGACGAGAGCAGCTCGTTAGTTCAATGATATTTGAAGTGGGTATGATGAGATTGGTGCAAAAGAGAAGTGGCTTACTGAACTTAGAAATGGGTTCAAAGACGCAAAAATAATGATGACGGTAAAATTATAATAATAGTTGGACAAAAACTACGCAAAGCCTGTTTAACTAATACTTATAAATAGATAGCATTATGCTCAGACAAGAAACAAATGGGTATGCTTATCACGCTCTCATTCTGCGGCGGAATCGACCTACAAACTACCACTTAATTCATATTCAAATAATCAAAATTCTACACCCGTTAGCTTAACCGCTTAAGCCTTCTAGTACTTACCTAGCTAGGAATCCTTTGACTGGTTCCATGTGGTTGGCGGTGAGAAGCCACCTGAAGTTATGATGCAGTTGGAGATTTGTCGTGTTGCATGTCGCTTGGGACATGGTTCCTGTAAAATGATTTCTTTACCTTCACAGTTTCTTCAATCGAGTGACTTAATAAAATAGGCTTAACATATTTAGGTGCCAATTTCTCAAATAGTTATATTCTTATTTATTATTACTCATATGTATTTTTTTAACTTATACCTCCACATTAGCGTAAATTACCACGTTGTCGTGCTAATTGTAAATAAATGAATAAATAAATAAATAAATAAATAAATAAATAAATAAATAAATAAATAAATAAATAGATAAATAAATAAATAAATAAATAGATAAATAAATAAATTCTTCGCATTTATTACTAGGATGGTACATTAAACGATACCTGCATACACGTTGGGTCTCAGGGGAATCACGGGGAGATAGAGAGGGTAGAGCGTCCGCTCTTCTTCATTGACCTTAATTTAATTACCTCACAACACAGACTAGTTCATCTACACTTGTAGGACACATCAGGGGTGCTAGCTACTGACCAATAATAACGGGCATGTTCCTGTTGTCGGGCGGCAGCAGGCCGGCGAAGGCGTCTCCGAGAGCAGAAGCGTGCTGCAGGTTGTCAAGCACCACCACCGACGGCAGCGCCGCCTCCTCCCCGGCCGCGCCGCACTGCTCTGCTATATTGCCCAGGTAGGCGCGCACCTCGTTGCACGACTTGCGGTCCACGCTACAATAAACATAATTCTCACCAATGGAACTTAAACATAGTCGGATATCTAATTCAAAATCGACAGCATCAGTATTAAACAACGTGAGGGCGCGTTATCAGAATATAGAATTCGTATGTACGTGTGTTTGTTACCTAACGGATGGACCGATTTGGTTGAAATTTGAATGGGTCTCTGGATGGTTTGATAACAAATGCGCCCAGGTAGCGCTGCTGTCGTGGTTCAGTTTCAAATGCTTTATTTTTTCACCCAAGCGAGCTAGGGGTCTCTAAGAATTTCTATAAAATATAAAAATCTATTTCCGTGTCTTGTAAAATTTGAGAATGGCTCAGCTGCTTTTGAAGATATTTTGTGTTTACGTGGGTTGAATGGCTTAGATTCACAATTAGATATTTTATGTTGAAAAAAGCCATGTCGTATATAATTTCGACCCATCTAGAACTAGTTGGTCTGGTAGAATAAATATTGAATAATTTAAAACAATATGTCTTAAAAATACCCAAACATGTTAACATAATTTCAAATATTGCGAGCCGATCGTTAAATACAACTATATTAAATTAACATAATTTAATAATTGATTAAAGCAAAATACCTTTTAAGTATAAAATACCAGCGGTTAGGTGCGAAATGATAGTTGTGAGCCAGTACAACAGGAAATTTTACGCTAATGGACTTTTAAAATCAAAAGATACATGCTTAGTTTTACTAACCAATTACAATCTAATTAGCGCTACTAAATAAATCATGTCTGCGTCTCGGCAACACCAGGAAGCCCAACATCCTCAGTAGCGTGTACGAGGAAACATGTGTACATATGTATGTGTGTTACTTTATATATACGAGGCCAGTGAGATTATAATAAGCATTATTTGAACTTTGTATCGTGCACTTTCCATAGGGATGACTAGTTACGGGTGTGATGTTGGTGTTGTTGTTGTTACCCGTGATTCAAAAATAATAACTGTGATCCCACGAGAATAAGTATTGGTGATAAAACAATACTATGATTAAACTTAGGCCTTTGATTGCCTGAGCTTCCTTTTATAGACTTATTCAAAGTTTAAATATTTATAATCCAATAGGAAATAGTAGAACTTATATGTATGAAAATATATATATTTATTTTGTATTATATTGATGGAGATTGATGAATGTGAACGAAGCGAAATGGCGCTCTATTCTCTATTCATATTTATATGTGTAAGTAATAATATTTATTAACTTAAATTACATATATTATACAGCGATACAATTACTATTTCCTCTTATCTTTATTGATCTTTTGTTCAATAGAAAGTAAATGATATAAATACATACTTGAAGGTGGCGACGGCTTCCGATGGGTTTCCGCGGCGCTGCGTCCGCTGCACGTAGAACTCGGCCAGCTTGGCGGCCAGGTAAGACTTGCCCGTGCCGCTCGGCCCGCACAGGATCACCCGTCTGTGCTCCGATAGCAGGGACACGTATCTATTGACAACAATACATATATATTAGTAACTAGTAGAAGCAGTAACATACGAAATCGACGTCACCGGCATAAAAAAAGGATGTATTCAAGTTACTTGTTAAAAAAACGTAATCTCAAAATTGTATTTATGCCTACTAATATTATAAATGCGAAAGTAACTCTGTCTGTCTGTTACCTTTTCACGCCTAAACTACTGAACCGATTTAAATTAAATTTGGTACAGATATAGCCCAGAGCTTGAGAAAGGACATAGGCTTTTTAAAGCGAAAAAAGAAAAAAAAATGGAAGTTTCGTCATTTTTGAAGCTAGAAGCTTGAAACTTATTTTTACTTAACTTTTTAGGCTCTTGATTACATATAAATTAATATTACATTCAAGCAAAAAGCAAAAGTGTGTGCAAGAAGAGGCAGAGGAAGGCCACGTTCCAACTACCTGGATCAAATAGATCGGACTCTCAAGGACGGGAACGTTAAGAGTACTCGAAACCGACGAGCATGTATGAAGAGACTGATGAATGTGGACGAAGCGAAAGAGGTATGTAAGTCTAGAGAGAACTGGCGCTCTATACTCTCTGCCTACCCCGCTAGGGACTTGGCGTGATGATTGGAATAAAGAAAGACAATAGAGCATCTTCTTCATACGTCATGTAAGTTGGCTTAGATTACGGGAGTCCTATCTGTTATGGTACAACAAAATAAGTGGGCGGTGCAGGAAGTCTTAACGTTTAATATTCACACGGCGAGTCCCTCACGAGGTAATAAGAGAGAGTGAAGCGCCAGTTTTCCCCAGACTTCTTTCGCTTCATACATCAGACATTTCATACAAACTTTATCGTGCGTGTGGTATCGCATCATCAGTTAGGCATTCCAGGGTCATTGTCCCTTGGAAATGCTGACTATTCCGTAGCATTGCTTAGAATTTAGTTATATGGGCATAAAATTAAATTCATTCATATTACATTATGCAAATAAAATAATTTAAAGTATCTACTATGAATATTGGTTTCCCCGAATACCTGCTTATACTAAATAAACGAATATATCTTGGCTACTAAACAGTTACCTGCGGACAAGATCGAGATGTCTCAACTAGGTCGTGTCGACCTTTGAATTAATATATAATAGTCTTATCAAATATGTATCAAATCAATTCACGTGCTCCGGCTAGGCAAAGGGTTGTCAGGGATGTTGTGACACCTAGTTTAGCTAGAGATTTATTTATGTCCCAACGTGTGACACTAGCGAATCTATGAGTCGTCTTACGTCATTAATCTATTACACACATATCGTATGAAGACTGAGGATAGTAGAATTACATTTCGTATTTCTATTATCCTATGTTTGTTCCTCTTTCATGCAAAAAACTACTAAACGTATGAAATTTGGCAGTTATAGATTACTAGCTGCATTAACAAGGAATTAATTTTATTTAACAAGAACCTTTATAAAAAACTGTATTTACGTGAGTATTACCGCAGGGCACAGCTAGTAATTATATAAATGATACTAGGTAGCAATACTGGTGTTCTACTCACCTATATACAATATTTTTTGGTATGAGACTATCGAAGGCCAAGCTGCCGACCCCCTGCAGGCAGATGTAGAGCGTGTTGACGGTTCCCACTATGTAGCCACACGGCAACAGCTCCGGGAACCCAATCTCCGGGCCGCGCGTCGCTTCACCCAAGTGGTACGACGTTATGGAGTCCGTGTTCAAGCCAAGGTTAGTGCCCGGATCTATTCTGGACAGGTAGTCCTTAAATGTCTTCCTAACTATATAATCTAAGTTCTGCCAAGTGGTCTTGCCAGATATATACGTGTACGCTATTGTGTATTCATTGCAGTTTATTGTCGAGTCACTATTGTACACGTTCTTATATGAACTACTGTGCGCCGACTTATTGCTCTTAAGGCTATTCGTGTTGGACTTGTTCATTGGCGGGTAGTCCTGGGTCTCGGTTTCCGGACTGTGGGTTTGGGAAATTCGAGGCGAGTCGTAGCTCGGTTGTTTCTCGAAGTGGTTATACGCACTCGCCGATTGCTTGGCGTAGAACCTGCATTCGGACTCTGTGAGTGTGTCTTGCACTTCCTCGAAGTATCTTTGGAATGTTTCGGGCTGTCCTAAATATACCGCGATGGCTATTTTCTTGCCGTCGGTTGTGTCACCTTGACTATCCGCCACGCCTGAAACAAAACCGTTATTGCAATTTATAATATATCCTCACGCCTTCCCACAAGGGTCCCCGAAGGGGTAGGCAGAGGTGTATAGGTAATACCCACACACCCACTTTCCGCCAGAGGTATATTAGGTGCCAACGTGACAGATGGCGAGTCCATCGCCGTTACTCAAGCACGACTATACATACGCCTTTGAATTTTCTTCTCAGACGTATGCAGGTTTCCTCTCGATGTTTTTCTTCACCGTAAAGCTCGTGGTGTGACTAATCACTGTACTTAAGTTCAGAAAAACTCATTGGTACAGTCGGGATTCGAACTTGCGACCTTTGCGTCGCAGGCAACTGCTCGAACCACTCGCCACCACGGCTCTTGCAATTTACTAATGCTAATGAACTCAATGAAAATTTTGAAAGGACTAAAAATACAACTTTTCAAGTCGATATTGAAGAGAATCATAATTTCTTCATCCTGTTCGTACAAATGGGCAGAGGTGTGCCAGTCTTATTTTCATATCAACCTTTGATACTATATGTTAGTTGAAATAAATATATACAAAATTAAATTGATTTTCGATTAAAATTTTAAATACATCAACTAAATTGAATTAGCACGTCTGACTTACCAATATCTGCATAGCTCTCTCCAATGGCAAGTTCTCTGCTTTTAGGCGGCGGTAGTACGGTATTGATGTCATAATCTCCACTAAGTCGTTCCGCGGCGTTGAGCCCATTCGCGAATATATCACTATCACCGTTCAGTCCAGCTAGAAGAGCCTCAGTATTCTCGTTTAGTTCACAAGTAGCCTTGTTTCCGTATATTGGCTCCACCATGCCGGACTTGGGAGAGCCTTTCTTAGAAAAGTCCATCGTAGGGGTTGATGATATACAGTTAAAGTCCAGTTCTAGCGGTTGGGAGTGGATGTCGATTGCAGCCTGTGGAAAGATAGTAAACTTAAATACCAATGTTTATAAGTATCTAATAATAGCGTTTAAATTCCAAATCTAATAGAAGTGACTACGTAAATGTAAATGAATTTAATAGAAACCTATACTATTTTAATACAACATTAGCCTAATTAGTTAATCCAGGCTAGCGAAGCTAAGTATCTTCAGTGTTAATATTGCTGGTGGATATAGCATGAAATGTAGTTTGACTACTATTTATATTATTGCAGGAAGAAATAGCAAAACTAACTAGGAAACATTTCGTAAGACCAACTGTAAAATTGACCAAAATCGGTATCCCATCCTAAGAAGATTGTATTACCACGATGGATAGCAATACAGACTCTCTTAACTGTTATTTATTAACCAAGATACGAACAATACGTGCTACATTACATTCCATGCTACATCAATATGACTTTAAAAATATCATTGCCCTTATTCCATATCATTCAGAGTTGACGCAATGTTCTTTGCTAGCTATCGATCGACGGTCAACTGTTTAGTTTACATTGACCAAAAAGCTTGCGACAAATTTCTTAGGATAGCTGTGTTCGCGGCTTTACTCGCGTTACCAATATTATAAATGTGAAAGTTTGTGAGGATTTTTAGTCCTTTTTTAACGAACAGCTACAGAATGGAATGGGATGAAATTTGGCACAGATATATATTATCAGCTGGGTTAAAATAGAATATGTTTTAATTCAGAAAAAAGCTACCAATATATCAAGTTTTATGTGGTACGACTGGGTATAATTACTGCATGCCTCAATAAACGGAATATATTTATGCAAAAAAATCTAATTAGTGGTTCTGGAGTTTAGCGCGTTCTAACAAACGAAGTCCCTTTTTATACGAGAATAGATTAGCGAGCATACTGTAAGTATACCTGATGCATGGTGGCCTGGTCAGCGAGGCTGAACCGGCGCGGGTCCTCGGAGCCGCCTGTGCCCAGCGAACTCTGGCTGCCGGCCAACGACCGAGACGTCACTAGTCGCTGTAGCCTCTCATTGTTATGCTTTAGGTTCAACATTTCATTCTGGAACAAGCGAGTGATTTAAACTCCCAATTTTCCTTCTTTAGATCGACATTAACATAACTTAATAGCAAGTGAATAAAAATAACAAATTGTATATACAATTTATTATTATTATATATACATAATTGTATACACGTCATAATTCGTTTTTCTTTTAACTTTACTTACCCTCATCTTAATAACTGTGTCTTTCAGACTCTCGAGCTGATGTGCCGAGGTGAGCGCTTCTAATCTAATATCTGTTAGCACCAAATCCTTTTCCCGTAATTGTCGCTTCAGCTCATCCACCAAACCGGATTCGTCTGATTTATCTGCAAAGCAGGGAGTTTATTAGGGTTTCCGAACTTAATTCTGTATTTTGAGCTAATCAATTCATGCTCCATTATGTAGGCCAAATTCTATTTCCACCGACTGACAATCTATCAATATCAATTCCCAATTGAGAATATTGAGATCGTCGCCCAATTCAACGAAACAATTTATGGACATTGCATTTGACTCTCAAGTTAAAAGGTCATTGTGTAAATGTATTCTTTGTTTCTCGTATCTCGGTAATATTTGCAACACTAACTTTTTGTATGGTTTATTTGTTTTGACTCATGTAAAAGATTTCGATGACGAACCTTTCTCTTACACGTGTGAAAAAAACTCACGCTTTGAGACGACAAATTATGAACACAATAGAAACGTAGGCGTTAAACATCTATTGATACAAGAAATAAGCATGATACGGTGACTATTAACGAGACTAAACATATTGTTCCACGAATCCGTATATTCAAGCTCGTTAATGCGGCGCTTTCACTCGTCCAACCCAGCCCAATTACGGGCAAACTGTCCATTGTTTGTTCAACCATTTGCTCACTTTCAGTTATGGCTTTATTTAGTAGATATAAGACTGTGAAAATCTAGCGTAGATAACATGCTTCGTAGCATCAATATTCCGAGTTGAGCACTGCTGAATAGCATACATTAAATTTTAATTACGTATATTTCTATTTCATTCGTCTTAAACATCAAAATAACTTGAATCGGAAGCGAAAGAGGTCTGTAAAGGTCCGTAAGTCTAGCGAAAGCTGACGCTCTACTCTCTCTACCTGTAAGGGACTACGCGTGAAAATATGTATGTAATACCAAAATAAACTCTATTATCTATGGACAAGATTTATCTGCTGTTTCATCCGTAAATACCTTACTAAATTGAGCGACCTCAAATATATTAATGCTTGAGAAGAAATTCAAATGTTTATGTATAGTGGTGCTTGAGTAACAACGGCGGATTCGTCATCTGTCACGTTAGCACCTAAAATATATCTCCAGCGGATAGTGGGTGTGTGGGTATTATCTATACACCACTGCCTAACCCTTCGGGGACCTATGTGGGAAGGCGTGAGGATAAAATAATAATAATAACGAACATGTACAAATAGTATAGTAGAGTATATAAGTCGAGAGAGAACGGGTGATATGTATGTGGGTATGTAATAACAAACATATTTCTCTTAATAATTATTATACCTTTGGTCTGCTCTTCAGCTGTCTTATCCTTAGTATCAAGAGTCTCGTGCGAGTGTTCGAGGCTGTTCTCATTGCTGCCCTCGCGTATGGTGTGCGGGTCGTCGTAGTGGTGCGAGCCCGACGAGCTGTCTTGAGACGACAGTTGCCCGAGGGATGAATGCTTCGCCGTCTTGGATATCTTCGCGTTTCGTGAGAACGCTTTCGTGAACGACGACCGCAACTATTTGAAATTGTTAATACATCTATTAAATACTACACACGACACATCATGAGTGAATTTGCACACGTTTAATATATTCCAAGATGTATGTAGTATCTTCAAGGAGCATGCAAGTTTTTTGCGTCTTTTTCTTTCACCGAGCTTATGGTATGACACATACTGAATTATAAGCGATAAAAACTATATGAACTTGCGCACTTGGCTGCAGTTTCGTTGAGTTTGCAAACAAAAAAATCTACCTATTAGTAATAAATTATTTTATTGATACTTAAGCTCAAAGTACTGGCACATATCTTACCCATCCTTTCTTTTTATGTTTCTTGTCATGTGGCGCGGAAGAGCCACTGCTTAGACTGTTGATGCTGGACACGCTGTCGGTTGACAGGTGTCGTGTTATCGCTCCGTTCCCGGTCTGTATGTTGCGCTGCGGAGAGGATTGCTGGGCTTTCGTATTAGAGGTTTCCTATAATAGAAAGTCTTCTGTAATTATCCAATATTAGCTGCGCCCTTTCATCTAGTTCCGCCGCTCTGGCATGATTGAGTAACAAACATCCTTACACACTTTCACATTAATAATATAAGTGGGATAACTATTGCTTAATTTCAGCGGTAATAACAATACCTCTGTTGCATTATCAGTACTACAACATGATTAGATTAATTCTGTGAGGTATGAAGATAAATGGAACTGGGATGGGCAACACACACACATTTCAGATAAAACTATTCACGTAAATAATAATAATTTCATACTATTCGGATATCAAGAAAGTTACAGATACTTGATTCTAGCCGTATAATGTTGATTTATATGTGCATGAATTATATTTCTATGTAGATGTATTGAGAGTAAACATAGACATTTCCGTGGAGTCTCGAAACTCTCGAACATGTGAAGGATGCAAGTGTGTCATGTCACTTGTCGATTCTCGGCGAGTATTGAATACAGAACGGGGACGGATCTGCTGATATGCGCCACTGCTTTATTCGCTATCGGCAGTTAGAACTACGTCTATCACAATATTTGGGTACAGTTGAAGCCAGCCAATACGGTCATTAGTCTATTCATATTATGAGAGAACGGTATGTATTATTTTTTGAAGAAAGTTTTTCGTGAACTATGTAAGTTGACCAACAAAACATAGATAATGTACTATTACGAACACTCAGGTTACACATTTCTATTATAAACAGATAATTATATGAGTAAAAACTTTAAAGCACTTGATCTCGATTGCCATCTAAAATGATTGATTGTCGATCGCATTGACCGACATATCTAGTGTTTCCTCACTGGAATACAAAATTAAGATTTTATGTAGATTTAATCGGTGTTAGTTTGAAAGTATGTTGTATGAATTAATGAGACACCTCATGTCTTTTGCGTCGTACTTTGATATTGCGCCTCGGTTCATATTTATCATAAAGTATCTACTTAAAACATTAATAATTACATTATTAGTTACCTTTTAAGTTTATAAGGTATGTCAGTAATATATGTAAGGTCAATAAAATTATTTGAATGTTAAAAATATCTATAAAAAATATATAGGGCATGTTTTAGTGATTTCAGTTATCGTCCACGTCTCTTATAATACTGTAACAATAGTAACGAATCAGATAACTTATCGAAATTCCTATGATAAGATATTATACCTACGTATTTTATTGAACAATATTATTTCTTATTTAAGGTTGCACCGACTGTTAAGTTGCAATTACCTCGTCTCCTTTAATGGATTTGTGATATCATTCGCGTTTTATAATTCTATACAGTAAATGTGGCAATCAGGCGTACGGCCTATAACCTATGGCCGGTTTCATTTCTAGGGCACTTTATCTACTCAATCGATCACTTTTCAATCCCTATTAAAATAATATTACATACACAGTTTATCTATATGTACTAATATTATAAGGAATAAAAGAGGAAAGATTTGTATGTAAGTATGTTTGCATGTAAGGAATTGGCTTAAAAAGTACTGGACCAATCTTAAAAATTCTTTCACCATTCGAATGCTACATTATATCACTGATTAAAATAGGCTATTTTAATTGCAGGAATAAAAAAAATTATGCCAAAATGTTTAAAAAATCAATGACCACCCATGTGAAGCCGGGACGGGCCGCTAGTTGTAAATATAATTGTTTGTGTGTGATATAACTTTACTGTCTCCAAAATCCAAAAGCACTGCATCGCCTGAGAAGCATTTGGGAACTATAAACTTGGCCAGCATCCATTGGCCCCTCTCAGCCTCTACTTAGCCTGCAAAGTGTCATGTCACAACGTGCATGGGTCTACTTTGGCTGCAGGAGTGGACCACTAATTCATCTTTGTCAATGACGACTACAGACATGAGATAAAACTAAATTACCTGTCCCGACATATTGACACCATCTGTCCTGATGCCCATGGACTGCATGTGAGCTGTCGTGAGTCCAGCTTGTATCGACTGCTTCCGAAGTAGTTCGATCGTCTGACGTAGCTCCGTCAACTCTGAATCCTGTCATTAGAGCGTATGTAAGGGAAAGCCGAGTACACGATTGAGTCTTCTCTGATAAAACGATGGTAACAAAAACAAACAAAAGAAAGCTATTTGCATACGTTCGAACTGGTTACTGTTTCTTCGTATGGACTGCGGGTGATTTGGGGCATCGATGCTGTACATTTGTGTCAACATTTGTACGTATTTAATAATTTGGGATTCAATAAACTACATGGCGACAAACATTATGTGCTTTTTTATGAGCAGTAAATTATTTTAACATTTATGACTGCGAGTAGGAAGATTAAATAAAATCGCGAGAACAACATAATAAAATAAGCATATAAATTGAACTCAAAGGATGCCCTTGTGGCTTAACGATTGAAACCAAATCTGTTTTGGTTGGTACCTTTCTCTCGGCGGTGGCTGTGAGCTGATGCAGTCGCTGCGTCATGTTGGATAAACTTTGTTCGAATGCTGACACTACATGCGCCTAAAACAAGAGTACAATCATAACATATCTATCAATAATATATTACATCTGAAAGCATAATTATATTTAAAGAGGTTCAATAACACGTCTCGTGTACAATGTACAGCCGTAAGAGGTAACTGGATTTATCAAAATGATTTGCGGCTGTCTGTTTCGAGGATTATTGCATTGCTTTGGATTACTGCAGCATATACCATTGATACAATTCACGTGTGAACACTGTTCCTACTATTATATTTCAGAGTACTCTAGTATCTATGTAAAACACGCAACTAGTTATAACATAAATTAAAGTTATATAAAAACACATATAAGTGCGACAGTAAGAAATGAATGAGAATCGGTGTTAGCAAGACAGATCTTTAAATAACAGATAATAATCAGGTACGGAGCAAAATTGTGGCCATAATGCGTGTGCACATTACAACTTCCCTTACAACTGGTACACTGGCGTAACTGTAATTTCTATTCATTTTAGTAATCAGAGATGACCACAAGTCGGCACAGATCTTTCAGCTCATCGGTTACTTGTGGGAGTTGTAGGGCGAGATTATCACATATCCAGGCCCAGAGATCCGATAATAACTTAAATTACTCTCACAGGCTTACTTACAACAACCAGTTGAAGATGACAAAATAATTACATAAGTCACGTTTTAGATTAGTAACGGTGTCGTAAACATTCATATTTTATGTGTTATAGGCTGTAAAAGTGACTCATCGAAACAAATTGCTTTATAAGTCGGTAATAGTGGACGTGGGTGTAGCTGGACAAGGGACCCTTTGTTTGTTTCGTCACAGGAGCGCACTCGGCAAAATTAAATTGGGGGTAACGACCCTGAACCCTCGCTAAAGTATGATACACTTACCACATAGGTTTATAAACGCATACATGGTACGTAGGTCTATAATATGAAAGAGAAGTTGAAATATTTTGAATTTGAGAAAAGCATCGGTCCCAATTTGCAGTATGTGACTAGGTATGCCGGAGGCCACGTCACCTCGAAGAGTTCTCCCAGGTGGTTTTTATCAAATTTTGGCAGAAGATTACTCTGCGCTGACTTCACTAGACCGAACGTTGCATCACTTAACGCATGTCAAAAGTAAGTAAAGATATCTTTTACTACACATCTCATTTCCTACATCTTTTTGTATTGTTACGAAGATAATTCTTCAAACTCTGTTCATTCATGCTTTATTTCGGGATGGTCCTAAAATTCTAGATTAGACCACGATGAATGTAAATAGAGATGTCAAATAAGTATATTTTACTGAATCATTAACTAGCATTACCTAAACATAATTGTACAGTTACTAATTCTCACACACGCATTAAAATTATAGGTAGGTACTTATTAGCGATACACCTGTCTGGATATTGATTAGCCTAGGCACCATGTGCACGTGTCCCACGATTATCCGAGTCTATATGTAGCTGTCTAGTAGATAAGAATTCTTCTTTTGTTTTGTAGACATAATAGTAAACCTATAGAGAAAATTGATGTGTACTCAAAATATTCTATGTAAGTATTGATGTTTTAATTTCGTTTTATAGTTAAATTAGAATTTTAGAGGAATTAAAATAACTAAGAATTTCTACGCTTAATAAATATGTATAAACCCTTTATGAAAATATAATTTATCACATGTACATAACAGCAAGTGAAGCTCTGTCTCTTTTTACCAATTTCCAAGCGCAGCGCGAATACAACGATTTTTATTGGCCAAACAGTACGTTCAATTAACATTTCAATAATTAGTTATGAATTACAGAACCTCACACGTGGAATGCGGACAGGTGGGAGCTAATTATTAGCCACCAGCTGCGGAAACAGCCGCGCTTGAGATCTAAATGACACCATCAAACAGTCCTTAGTCCTTGACAAAGAAACAACTATGCCGTATGCTATGTACATTCCTGTCTGCAGGCTTATGTTTAAAAATAAATGGATAATTACTGTACTTGAATATTAAACTTTTTGCTAATGTTATGCAGCTTTCGGATTATCGCTTAAAATAGTTTGAATTGTCATACCTTGGAAACAGCTGGAATATTTGTAAGGAGTAAAGGTATTAAAGTATGACAATTATTTTAAAGGTCAATTCAGAGTCACTTTTATGATATGGGATGGTTTGTGATTAATTGAACTTAGTGCCACATATAATACCTACCTATAAGACAAGTTATTTTTGAAATATTTCATATTTAGTAAGACATTAATTTTTGGAACGGACAGTAAAGTTTTTCCATTTATCGTAACGGTAAATTTTAACCAAATGTTATATCAAATATTGAATCAAAATAACTTTTTTCATAATTAGTTAATTCTCATATGAATTAATTGGCTTATATAAGCAAACAAAGAATATATATTTTACTGATTGTCATGCAAATAATGACAAAGATTACAATTTAACGCTATTATGTTTATGAAACTAATTCGAAATTTAACTTTATGGGTGTGGAAACCCATACCCTCTAGCATTTGGTTGAATGGGCCTCATTAGCGTTTCATGTCATGTCAAAAGATCACGGTATTGCGTGATCCCCATTTCAAAATTTAAACATATTGGGATATATCATGACAATAGTACTGCTTTAGCGCATTGACTTATATTTTTATCATACTAGCTGTGTCTAGCATGATGTTAGAAATTTCACCACTACTCGATTCCACCCGTATTTGATAATACGGGTACTTAAACCGTACTTAATAATTGAAACAAAAATTGTTTTTGTGGCTTAACTACAATAGTTAGGCATACCACGGACTATTAAGTTCTATGTATTATTATCATGAGTACTATTAATAAATATAATACAACTTTATATATCGTAATAGTTTTGGCAGCGCATGTATAAAATTCTTTTATAGGCAACATTTTGATGCCTCGGGTTACATTGTTCCATTTTACTTTTATATGAACAAGAATTAGAGCCATCCAGAAAAGGAATACATTTGTATCAATTAAGCGTAGCGTTCTACACAACGAAGTGCTTCCGACTTTCGCATCATTTCTAAATTGAAATAATATCGTACCATCATCTCATCACAAGACACCTGTACCTACTTCTGACAAGACGATTAGGGTAGTACCTAATCGTTATGTTAGGAGACTGTCAGGATACTTACTTGTAAGATCTGTAACGATGACCAAATATATCAATAGGCAACCAGACCGGGTTCTGCATGAATACAGATATCAGATCATCTGTTGACATTCAGAGTACGGGCAACAAAAAGTCGAAATATTCAGTATAAATCTTTAAATCCTAGCACTTTTGCATATAATATAGCTCTGAGCAAGTGCGATTGTTTGGTCAAGTGCACTATTATCTTCCTTCTTTAGTTTACTAGTTAAAAATGTGTATTCAGCAGGTTTCATGACATAACGAAATAATACCTTTACATTTTCACTAGAAACCGATTATTCTTTAACGAGTGAATCTGGCAAAAGATAAATATGTATAAAAGTAGGCTACAAAATGATAAGAAAGTTTTCAGCGTTAGTATTGGACCAAAACGAGTCCTGCAAGAAACGCTATAGGCGGATGCAAGTGCGTGAGTTAAGTGTGTCACGGTAGCGGAATCTCAACACCTAAGTAGCTGTATCCAAGATTCTCTCCCGTGCAATAGTTGCCTCACGTTCGATCCCAATATACTTATAAGTGGTCTCCGCATGCAGCACGCCCGCGCCCGACAACCGAGCCAATGAGCTGTCAGTGCGACGGTCTACGACGGTAAAAGTCATTCGCCGTTAAAGTTTTAAAACATATTTATGGAAAACTATAACTAATTATTAATAAACTGATAAATATATACGATAAAATAATTTGGGAGAATTCCACAAGAATTGGCCCATTCCCATAATAAAAAAGCTTGTTACCGGGCTTGCTACAGCTATACAGCCTACAGGGATTAAAATATCTTTATATGAATAAAAATATACATATTGATACAGGAATACATAAGATATCCAATACTGACATAATATATACTCGAGTTTGAATGCGGTACTTCTAGCTTTTTAGGCAAGACCGCCATCTCGGCTATCATGCCGTCATGTAACATATAATTGTAATGCAAATGACATACATAATGTCATTATGCACTTAGAATACTGCGAATAAGGAGAGTTAAAATGTATTTATTTTCCTAATTTGGTAGTGATTGCTCAAGTTCAAAGGTGTCCCTTGCGGCGGTAACAATGGAGTAGATACTCGGGTGCCTTTGGAGGCCTGTCGCCTACGCTTGACAGGATAGTATTAAATATTAAGTAAACGAAATAGGGCACACAACGCTACATTATCAGGAGAATTGCAAAACAGGCAATCGTAGAAATGCTTAAATTTGAACGTACTGGGAAAACCGAAAATTGACATAACATTCTTCGCTTTAGGTCCAACTGAGCAAATAGCTTAAAGAAATAATATTACGTGTTATCATGCTTAATTTATCCGTAAATAAGGTAACTCAGGTGCAGCAAAAAATTGTATCACGTAATAATCTCGTTAAAATGGACTACCGACCGTGGGAAGAAATTTTTAATCGAAGGAATTACTGAATGAGATTTTTAGGGACGATTAAGTCAACACCTGACCATCAAAATGAAAAGGTTACTAGTAGGCAGGTAAAATTATTTTTTTCACCCGATTTTGAACTAAAATTATTACTCACTATGAATAGGATGCTATGAAACCTCTACAGGTATTATCATTCTAAAGATTAAGCACCTGTTGGCGTTAAGAAAAAGTTCACTCAAATCAGATCACTATGAGGGTAAATAATAAGATATATAGCACTAAAGTCAATGACTAGTAGACCTGTGTAATATGATATAAAATTTACGATTATGTCTACAAACATAGCGTTCAGTATAAATAGTACACACACAGAGACGTAAGCATTACATAAACTGACTAAGTCCTCACAACAGTCTTGTATTCTTGTGTTGTACTTACAACTTACAATAACTGTGATTGTTTCTTAGTCGATCTCCTGATACATCCACGAACGTTGTGTGTAAATATCAGATATGAACACGAGGTTTATTTTACATAAATAGAATGACAAAGGAATGAGTGTAGAAAACTTCTATAGGTTTCAAATAGCAAACCTCCATCTACCTAATTGTCCAAGCCAGCATATTTAAAAACATTTACGTAAAAACCAGGGGGAGTTTCCCATGAGACATCAGGTGAACACGCTACGTCACTTTTTATTATTATTAGTGGGCTCCCCTAGTTGATGCTTGGTTGTGATATGTAACTTCACAATCTATTATCCCATTATAAGCAAGGGGGAAGCACCGCACCTAAAATTTTCAAAAACTAAAATCAATATAGTAGTATGTTGCCGTTGGGAGTGCATAGAAGATGAATAAAAATATTAACTTACCTCTTCCAATATTGGGCAACTTTTATATCGCGATTTCTTGATAGCTAATTCCCACCAGGGCACGGGAGGCTTCGATCGAAGTATGGTTTGACATCCAACTTTAGAATCTTGCGATTCATACAAAGTGCCTAAAGTCCTTGATGATGATTTAAGAGATAATTGCTCGACACCGTCATCCGTTGGCACACCAGTGACGCATTCGCAACATTTATGTGGTTTCTTTATTATAGACTGCGGTCTAATATCTGCACTAAACGAATGCCTGTAATTAAGACGTTTCGAAAAACCATTTGTATCGCTTACAGATCGCTTAAAATTGCTTCTGCTATTTTGTAAAGGCATACGCGGTATCTGCTGAGCTTCACTCAAAATACTAGGCGACCCATTTAAACTTATACGATCGCCTTCGAGTGGCGTATTGGGTTCTGAATGGTATCCAATTCGATTTCGTTGTAAGCTTCCATATAACTGGGTCTCTTTAATGCTTGATGGTTTTAAGTCAATAAATTTAGGTCTGCGTAAATTTAATGTTGCGTACTTCTGTGGTGACCGATGAAATTTCGATTTATTCGGTAGATCTCTCAGCACATCTTCTGTATCAGTTGATGGAATCGTGGAATTGTCACTATAGCTTGATATAGGACGATCGTTATCGGTGAGGTATGAGGACGATTCTGAGCAATTATCTCGATCACTATGACTCCGTCTACAGTCGACTGTGGAACCAGTAATGTCCGTGCGGACGGAATGCTGTTCCATACCGTTCTGGTTCGCTATGTAATGCTCATACTGCCGATCACCGTTACTCATGTTCGTGATTCCAATTTTTTCGCTAAATCTTACATCCTGCTCTCCAGACAGGTCTAAGCTTTTTAAGCGCCGACGCGGTTTCGTGTCTATAGAATCGTAATGCACTTCGTGTCTATCGTTTACATATTTCACAGGTGAACTGCTTTTCGAGTGAGGCGGAGAGACTTTGGCATATATAGGCTCAGTGAAACTTAGTCTAGCTGGTTTCTCTAGAACTGAATTATTAGGTGACACGTTAGCAACATATTGCACACCAACATTATTATCTAAGAAATCTTTCTTCGGTGTCCTATGAAGCGTAAAATATTCAGAATGCCTTTGAGGTAGATTGATCATTTGATTTGGTTCAACTAAATTTCTAATCTTGATTCGACTTCTTGGTGCACGAATAGTAGCAAATCCGTCATGGATCGGCGATCCATGATAAGTTGGCGAAGTAGTTACTGCCATGTTAATCATAGTGCTATGTTCATATCACAAAACATTGTCATGTAATATACTACACTGCACATCAAACACAACATAACAATCGATGTACGTATTATTACAGTGAAACATACGCTTCAATCTGCTGTCTCATCTGGAAAGCGTAAAATTGGAAAATATATCTTCACGTTTAGCGTGATTTGGTACTTATACTTTTGCAGCCCGGCTATGTGTTCAAACGAGTACGAATGTAATAGAAAACACTGGGTAAGTAGTCAGCTTTCGACTTTAACGAATATCTCTTTCAAGTTTTATAGCCAACTCGTAATACGTACCACGTAAAGATATGAAACACTTGGCCTTTTTAATGCAAGTCAAGAGCTCTAGAGATTTATTTTTACATGTAAGTACATTAGAATCGGTTATAACGAATACACTACTCGTAGGTATCCACTTGACAAAGCATACATTATTGACGCTAATACAAAATGTATTATTTACATACTAGTGTTTTCATTGTATTTTAATTAAGCACATCTACTAACTAAAATTAGCTCGGTATTATTGATAATATTATGTAGCGTTTTATTTACATCGAGTTTTACGAACTCTGTTATTTATTTACTTAATATTACTAGTATCTACTCAGCAGCAGACTACTTGCATCCGGCGTCAGTTACAACAGACAATTACATACTGCAAGGGTCACCAACGCTTGTGAATGGTAGCGTGAGCAAGCCAGTTAGTTTTTATACAGTATTTGTTGATATTAATAAAAATATCAACAAATATGTTATTTTTAAGCAAATATGTGTGCCTTTGAATATGCCTAGATATGTAGTTTGTCAACTAAAACTTATCTAATGTATTTTCCTGCTAGTATGTACACTTGCATATGCGTTCTTGCATGAGTACTACGCTCTATCTTACAATATTTTTATCAAGATGTATATCTTCCAGTTATATATCTTCTGAAGGATTGATCCTCTGCTTTGAGCAAGGCACATAATATTGAATTCAAAATTGTTTTTTTTATTGTTAATAGCCGTGAAGAAGTATAACGAATATTGGAGATGTACAAGAATACCTTTTGTTAAAGCAACAACGGCGCATATATCTATTGTTCCTTCTACCAAAATATATATTATCTTACCTATACCGATATGGAATACATTTCCAATTTCTGATATAGAATAGCCGCCATCATCGCAAAGTCGCATGATACATGCAGACGACAATTCTAATCTAATTCTTATCCCAGCCAATTCATTTAATTTCGTAGAGTTCAACGTAACCTTATTGGATGGAACTCAATTAGCTACATATTACTACTCCGAAGATGAATAACCGATTTTATGGTATTATGTTTTGATACCAATTTAAGCTAAGTCTATAATGAATAGTTCAAACAAAACAGTGTCAATAACCTTGAACTTTTATATCGATGTCAAATATAACACTATAATACAGTGATTTATAGACGTTAAGACAGCTCATAAAACCGGGAGTTACGAGGGCTGCATTATTCATCTGCAACGCACAACAATAGCGTACTGCTACCGCGGTGTATACGGGTCAATACATAAATTACATTCGTGATCAATGACCACTCTTACCAGACGATGAGCGGCTGAGGACATTTCTAAAACTGATTTTAAAACTACGACCCAGATATATTGATCCAGTACCGGGGACCGACCACTTTCATAGAACCACTTCAAAGATTTCTATTACTGGTAAGTTTTATTGGCGTGCCGTTGATCGTATCCAATAAACATGATTTGTGATACATGAAACCTAGGGGGATTTCATATATCATAAAATCATGTATATCATGTATTCAATCACACGTAAGTAGGAAGTAAAGACATATTATATATTGCTTAGCTGAAAGGTAATCTTCTACGATGTAAATGGTGATCAAGACCCTCCTCCTTGTTGAGCAATATTCAAATATTGGTAGGTCATGTCGTAATACGGGTTCAACCATAAATTATATGTGGGGGACGATCTCGGGCGCCAATCAAACAATGTGTAGCCAACGTCTTGGAGGGGAGACTATGAAGAAACAATCAGCATGAGTTCCTACATCGGTAGAACTTATCGAATTTATTAATTATATTTAAAAAGACTAAAGTATCAAGATTGTTAAAGCCTCGTTCTATACCAATGTTCGTTTCTAAACATAGAATCTGAAATTACTTTATGAGTCGCATAACGAACATTGCTTCTTCCTCTGAAGGAATACACGGTCAGGTCACCGATCATAGGACAAAACTAAAAGTCGCGACGAATTAAGCTTTTTTAAAATTAAGAAAATCCGTTTTTTTTCCATTCCAGTTTAATAATTAAGTCCGTTGATATTTCATAGCAAAAAAAGAAATAATATTACATAACCCATGTGACCAATAGGCCTAGCGGCAAAAAACGCTCTACTATTCAAAGCGTCACTCTGTCAGGTTGCAAGGGAGAGTGGGATGGTTTACTCTGTTTATATAGCCTACTCATTCTCTCTAGTGCATTGTGTGCATTTCGTTCGCGTATCAACGACCTGCGTTGTTTTGTAGCCTTTACTTAACCGAGGCCGTAGCACCGTGTCCGTAGTTACAGTGCGTCGTTATAGTGTTTTATTTTCATCGTAGGTTGGTATAACAACAGTGTGGAATTGAAGTTCTATTTTCAAGATAAGGAAAATAAACCGAACAGCTTAATCTAATGGCTATTTTCTGTCGATGATCATATATGAGCCAAAAAGATTAATCGAAATGAAGAAATAATACCAGTCAACACGAAAAATGTTTGTTTTTTAAATAAATTTCATGATAATTTCTTATAATATTATATTATACTTAACTGAGAGAAGACTGTAAAAATATATATCTACCAGGAAAGTAACTGTACCGGACGTTAATTTTGCTGCAGTAAACCTTTATATTGCTCACATGTTACGTTTAGTATCACCTTAAATTATTTATATACCTACAAACGGGCATACCGGATAAAATTAATCATTTTGAAGATATATATTTTAACGCATCTCGACTTGAATCCTCACGCCTTCCCACAAGGGTCCCCGAAGGGTAGGCAGAATCTCGACTTGAATCCAGATTAACTAAATTATTTATTCTCTTACGAACTAGATAACGAGGTGTAATTTAGACCAATATGATACTGTCGTCTAATATTCTAACATAATCATTCATCTAACTCAAGTAGCTTTGCCTATTTAATTTCATATGTGATGTCGCATTAAATTAAATCTAACCATATCTTTTAGACGATACGTTCTTGTGACGCTGACAGTAACCTCTGCATAAGATAACATAAGCTATCTATGAACCAACTACATACTATTACAATAAAGACTTTCATAGTAAAAAAAATACTTAATTCTACATTAATCATTATTTTACGCTATAGAGTAGCATTATAAGAGCAGGTTTTGGATAGGTCATTAATATTTAGCATTTCACAAGTTATATAACAGGTAGGAATGTTATTTTTCACATAGCGACGATATTCTTATAATATATAATATTATTATATACAACGGCGATGGACTCGCCATCTGTCACGTTGGCACCTAATATACCTCTGGCGGAAAGTGGGTGTGTGGGTATTACCTATACACCTCTGCGTCCTTCGGGGACCCTTGTGGGAAGGATATATTATTATTATAATATAATAATATTAGATATACTTTGCTCTAAAGAAACATTTCAATATATCGATACGATGAATGAGTTAAGCCTTAAAAATAAATTTTAGATTTAACTACGTTCTTTAAAGACAACTATGTAAAATAGTGATGATGTCAACGTAAGGAATTGACTCCAACTATTACGCGATGTGAATAAAATAAGTGACCTTTACATACACGTTAGACTCCACTATTTCATAGAATTAATTATACAACAAAGGCAACACATTACCCCTATCGTGTGTAATAAATTAATTGAAGCCATAGAAACATAATAGAGAGCATAACATAATTTAAACTATTATTTATTATATTATTATAAAAGGTTTTTCAGTGCAATAAGGATACAGGAACATGGCTATACGAAAAGATCGAACGCTCGAACAGCAGTTTTAAATTAAGGCCCAACGTTCAAGGGGAGCATCTGTTATGCACATGGCTCAGTAGCGATATAAAAGCACACTTGATGGGAAGATATCCGATACCAACCTATACACATGAGGTGAACACCATAAAACTACGTCATCTGCGTGAGTATTAATTAGGCTCAGTAAATGCGGTCAAGGAACTTATGATGGATTGCTTAATGTATACAAATCATCTTGGAAGTATCTAGAGTAGATACGTATGCACTTCGTTATAGAATAGGTTAAGTAAATTTACTCTAACTCTCTGCATACCCGGGAGCGACTCGTGATAATATGTATTTGGGTATATGAGTAAATTTCCCAAAAACAAATATAAAATACAGGTTATATTTATGTGGATATACATTTAATCTTAATGGTTAACGGCAGTCGGCAATTTAAGAAGGCGGTATCGACTGTTTTCATATGAGATGACAAGTTCTTATATTTATCTCATACCATAATTAACCGTAAAATAAATACAGTATGGACAAAATTTGCATATCACAGTATATGAGGAACACGTTCCGGAATTTATATTGGCAAATCGAAGTAGTTCTCAGAGTGTATGGCATGAGAGCGAATTTCGCAGACGACAGCAATAAACAAACGAATAATAGCGTGGGTTGGGCGCATTGTGTTTGCTCGGCCTATATGCGCACAAGTCATCCATTTACCAAGAGGCCTAATTTTAATAATAATAAGTACCTTGTGTACAGACAGAAAGAGTTCTCCCTTAGGTAGCCGTCAGGTGCTTATATCTTAATATATATAAATTATATAATATATATTAACGTGTCACGTTGTTTGTCCGCGATGGGCTCCTAAACTAGTTAACCGATTTCAATCAAATTTGCAAACCGTGTGCAGTTTGATCAATCTTAAAAGATAGGATAGCTTACATCACAATTGGACCTGATAGGTGGCGTTGCGATCGTGTTTCAGGAAGTTTAACTTTTTCACCCGGGCGAAGCGGGGCGGGACAGCTAGTCTATTATATATAAAAAGGAATAGAGAATTGGAGTATGAAATCACATATAATATAATCTGAGCAATTTTAACAATAACTCCGTTATAGCCGTTTCAGTAGGAAATACAAAGAAATTATAGTTTTATTACTTTTACAACTCGATTAATATAATGTATCGTATGCATTATAATCGTAATATCCCAGACTACCGTCTTTAAAACAATGTATATTCATTCATTATGGGTAACAGCTTAGTTGACTAATGGTCAGTCACAGCGATCCTTCCTTATCTCTTCATTTGTTGATTCAGACGGGACCACCTCGTTGCATAAACATTTTATGTAATAATATAATATGTATACGTTGTGTGTTTAAGTCTTTTAGTTGACTGTTAATTGACACTGATCCCCGTGGCTTATCCATGTTCAAGTTGAAGTACTTGCTACTGACGCTTCCTGGCTAGATACGGCACGATCCCATCTTGTAGAGCTTCCTTCCGCGCTAGTTATTGAGCTCTATACATATAATAACGGATAAACCACTCATGGATGTGATTACAGGCAAGCAGAGTTCAATGTGTGTATAAATATTTAGGTATATAGCGGCAGCAAACATTTAAGTAATACTTCGTTTAATAATTTAAAATACGTATAATAAAATGACAAAGTAGATTTTGCAGGATCCTTCAAGGTTAACGACAACAACTGGTGACGCAATGGTGGTCGTTAAACAAGATTAATATGAGCTTACGATGTTCATTGATAATCTTCTCCACGTGCTCTAAGAATCAAGGCTAGTGGAAAAATAAGCGCTTAAAATCATTTAAGAACGAGCAATTGACTGAATATGAAAAATATTAGAATTAGGGTTCTCTCTACTTATGCTGCTTCTAACAATTGAACGCTTGCTCTATATGCTGGTACTAGCTGTATTGGCACGTCATGAAACTACATGGCTACATAATATATCACGTATGTACTTGCAAAACATTATTAATGTAGAGTTTCTTATTCGCAAGTACTAAAATAGAGCTTCTATTCATAGTCTAACAATGTTATAACAAAGCTATTTCTGTTTGAACTCATTTATCGGGTAAGTACTGGATAGTACTGGAATATTTAAGTCAATGTCAGAATTCAACCGTCGACAAATCAAAGTTCAGAACAGCTTATTGCAGTTGTATCTGATTCAGCTGTCAGTTTTAGGGCAAGTAAAATGCCAAAGGTGCGGCATGATAATAAAACATACCAAAATGTGTAAGATGTACGTCTGAGAGCATATAATATCGAGATCGTATAAGCCGTGCAGACCGAGTGGTTCGAGCAGTCGACTGCAAAGCGAAGATTGCATGTTCGAATCCCGATTGGTGCCAATGAGTGTTTTGGACTTAACTAGTGATTCGTCACACACCGAGCTTAACGATGAAGGAAAAATTAGGTGTATGGGTACTACTACATTCAACACCATTTATCAATCTGCTCCTACATGTTCAACGGTTTCGAATTGACTTGACTCTTGACGTAATGTTTCAGTAGCAATTAAAACTAAATGAAGTTCAATGGTCTATATGAATAGTAATTTACTGATTCATTTAGAACATGACATAATACTGCCATATTGAGACCAAATGTATACCTGTGTAGGAGTCAAATAAGCGCAATTGCTTTAATTAAATACCAGATCGGTACCTAGCATTGAACTTGTTTTCTTGGATCATCAAATATACTTACTTGATTCAATTTACAATCACGTGGGAGTGCACCGGTAATAATAATGTTTTAATATCCAATGTCTTTAATTTAGCAGTATCTTTAAGCTTGCGATCTCTTTAAGATACTTAAAAATCTAGATATTTATAGAGCGATTCAACAGTACAGACAAGTGATTCAACTAACGTGTGTAGCACTCATAAAACGTATTCAAGAGGATACGGCACAACGAAGAGATCGTGTTTTAATCATGATATAGTAGGTACATTTGATTGGAACACGATTTCTTTCCTATTGGTGTTACGTAAGTGTACATTTGGAAGTAACCAGTTTACGGGCGATATTAATTAACAATTAAATTTCGCAATGGATCTCCTTCCTGTAACCGATAAATTTTTGTTGGTTCACATTTTCGATAGCAATGGTTTTGAGAACGTCGCGGATGAATTCACAAATGTGGTAATGATGTAGGGTTTTTGTGGTGATGATTGATTTGTAACGCAGTCTTAAACAATTCATCATTATGGACGAGTTCATATGCGCATGAATTGCATTGTAGTTACATTAAGCAGAAATACATTCAAAGCTTCTACTTATTATTATAAATGCGGAAGTTTGTGAGAATGTTTGTTCCCTTTTCACGCAAAAACTACTGAATAGAGTTCGATGAAATTGAACACAGTGATAGATTATTAGCTTGAAAAAATCCACGAATACTAAGACGCGAACAGAAACCCGTTCCCGTAAAGCTAGCAAATTTTACTCGTGTGAAATACGGGGCACAGCTGTTGTATTTTAAAACACATATAATAGCCAAAATGACACAAGCAATCTGTACATTTTACGAGTTCGTTGTCTTTGTAACATTACACTATTTTCAGTATACGGGTGCCCAAACTGGACAAAACATAAAAGTTTCTGTTAACGTACAAGCTCGTAAAGTAAATCCCAAGTTTACAATTTGACAAGACTGCTGGGTTGGTGAACGAGTTGGGTGCCTCCCTCGAATTTCGTAGAAACATCACAGAATAATAATAGTAGGAACCGAGGCAATAAATTTTGTTTGTCACGAATAATACAGTTAAATGTTTTATATTTGAATAGACGCTTAGGTATACCTAATACATACATAATATTAGCTATTACCAGCAAACTAAAATAAAAATATATAATAATAGACATCCTACTGTCTTATAATGTTATAAATGCGAAATTTTGTAAGGATGTTTATTCCGTTTCCATGCAAAAAGTACTGAACGGACTTGGATGAAATTATGCATAAAATCAGATAAGCACGTAGCATATTTTTTATTCCAGAAAATAATATCAAAAACTATGAAATCAAATTTTACGTGAGCTAAACCAAGGAACACGGCTAGTCAATTATATAGATGTAGTGTGTGATGTTGTAGTATATATAAAATTGTGTGTAAACAAGCGCTACTACAATAAAAACATTTTGAATTTGAATGTTCACCTCAAACCGGCCCAAAAACTTGGCGTGGCCAAAACGGCCTGCCTGATTGGTAAACGGTTTCCGTAGCCTATAGGCACCTGTTAATCCCGGAGTATCACCGTGAGAGTGGAGGAGCGATTATTTGTGAAGTACTGGTACCCCAACTCACCACAAGATCTCAGACATCTGCTCCAAACGGGCAACAGCAAGTTAAACGGGAGATCTTTTATACTCTACCTACCTTTTAAGTAATCATTTTAAGTCTAGTTCATGTAAGCGGTGATTTTATTGCCTGTTAGTGGCAATAAAATCTGCCTAGACTTGCAGACGTTAACAAACTTGTAGACGAAATAAGCACTATGAATCCACATAATATTCTTTTAAAGAAACGGGTTTATATGAACACGGCGTTGATAGACATCTAGGAAATAAATTAAAGTTTATTTATAACATAAGCAAAACACTACTTGGTCATTTAGCTTATTGAACAAATAAATAACGCAGGGGCGCTATCTAGAGATCCGTAGCCAGCCTCCATATGAATTAACCTCAATTGACAGTGCCGAGGAGGCGCTTCGCTGATTGAAGACAGTGGTCTCTCGAGTGCTAGTAATGCCCCTTACTAAACAAATATCTTGCTATTTGAATAAACGTAAGTAGATACTTTTGCAAAGTGATAACATCGTACAAACTTAATACAAAACTCTGCTCTTAGTAAGCCTTTCATTTGAAGTAGATGTCTTGATCTACTATTAAGTAATTTACACTGTACTATTCATGTACTGATACTAGCAAATATATTTTTAAAATGGATGTCATATAATGACAAACCACGAATATAGATCGAAATATCTCACCAATTAAATTGATATGTTCAAAATAGATGTACGAATGTAACAATATGCTCAACAAAGTACGTATCAGATGCAAATAAAGTTACACAGTAAATAACACCGCTCATTGAAGAAAATACAAGTATGTCACATTTTGGATAAACTTATAAAATTTTGAGTGTAAATTAAAACTTCAAGACCACTATGGGCGCAATAAAAGCTGAGTCCACAAATGGACTGTTAATGGGAAAAATAATGTAAAAATTAAGTAAGTTCGAGTAATTAAAATCTTTTGAAGAGTGTACATTTAAGAGCATGTTTCTACGAACGTTATCTTTGATGTACAGTGCGATAAGTTCGAAGTAGAACACTAGAAGACTTTGGTTGGTAATATTTACATAAACAGTTTGAGTAGCGATTAGGTGAATTGTTCAGATATGTTTGTAGAAGACAACCTCGAAGTTGCGTAAATAGGACGAATACAGCTTCTGTCAGGTAGCAAAGCAAAGTTCTTATACAATACTCGATGATTTATTTCCCATATAACAATTTCATTGAAAGAAGTAAGACCATTAAACTACCCACAATATGGACGGAAAACCATTGAGATATATAGACCACATAAATAATTCATTTTATTGGTTATAACAATTGTATAACAGACGTGACATCCTATCTTAATGGTATTGAACTGAATCTTTTCAATGGACCAATATTAAACCTCAAAATATATCGTAAGTAATTCCTTATCAGATAAAAAGGAATGTAAAGCCAGTAAACGAAATAATTTTATAGACGAATAACAACTGACATCACACAGATGTTTGTTACATACATATACGTAGGTGCCTAGTAATTAACATTAAATGTGTTTGGCAGAGCTGGGGCAGTATCACAAGAAAGCGGCTTGTTACTATATCACTATATCATACTCACTATATAGCTTGTTACTATATCATAAAAGCACATCAAACAAATTTAATTTAGTAAAAACCTTAATCTGTTCTGTATTACTATAAATTGACGATTCTACAAGTATTTGGAACTATATATATGCAGTAAGTATGTTATATGCTACATATATATGTATTACGTCCTTTACATTCATCGTGATATCCTAGAAGGCCGATAGTACCTACTTTGGATTGGGTTATATTACTTTTTGGCTTCATTGAGAGAATTAAAGACGAAGCTGTATAATTATCGGGTTTAATCATACTTAGTACCTACAGGTCTTCTATCTGCTATATTATGTATAATTTAAAACGAGTTTGTAAAGTAGTTACAGTCAACTTTCCTTTGTCAATAGACGTCAGTGTATCCAAAGAATAATGTCCGGGCTTGAGCAGGATCCGCCAATAAGTAATGGGGTCTTACAAACTTGGTAAAAAAGGGACGCAGTTACCTGCTCTAGACGATATTCACAAGCAAAACTTTTCGGGCATGCTCGTGAAGTTTAACGTTCGAGTCATTAGAATATTGTATATAAATATTTATTGTATATATATGAAAAGACAATTAAGAGATCACATCAACGTTTTCCATTTACTTCTCCTCGCTTGAACACATTATTTCGAATATATATATATATATTTTCAATTGCCGATGAATCGTCATCATCCATATAAGGGACGAACAAAATTACACCCGGATGTCTTAGTAACAAAACAACAAATCATAATCAAACGTGTTTGGCTCATGTGTGTAAAAAGAAAAAACACTATTTCTTCAAATCGTAAGTACCAAATCGCGCTCCAAAAGCATTTTAGCACTCATAAACACAAAAAATATTTTCACATATAGCACTGTTATATTCACAAATTACACAATATTTTGTTTATAAATAACGTAGTAAAATCAACGTGCACTTCAGTCAGTTGGCGACGCGCGCGCGTCCTACCTCCGACGAGGTCTAGTACACACTGGGCCGGACCCAGCGCTGGTGTCGTTCATAGTACACAGCAGTGTAGTCAGTGACCGTATGCGTTGAAAATAAATTGAATCACGGAACCCAAGGAAGGGAACCCGGATCCATTTGAACAAGTAATTCATGGTCTATTGATAAAGACAGGGCTAGGGGTAGTCACATTTTAGGGTGTGGGTTAAACCTACTATTTAAATGGGGAAACAAGCATTGCAATAGGCGAATGCATAAAAATTACAAGAAATATAACGGTAGAGTAAGAGAAACAAATGAATTATTATTATGATGCTGACGGAATATTGTATTAATTATTATGGATATGACAAGATAGGCAAGACAGCGGAACACGGGCACTATCACATATGAGGCACTTATTGCGCAAGTGCGGTAGACACTTCTGGGGATTTATGGGCCGCGCACGAGCTCATGTTACACTTGATAACGTAGGCACACTACGCGGCAACCACACAAAGATCTTAAATTAGGCAACGAAAACAAACACACTGGGTATTAAAGTTCATGATGGATTTTAGTGGGTTACTATTAACATATATAATCTTCGCATTATACCAAGTTATACATCCGAACCCCTAATATTTCAATAGAATACATATATGTACAAAGTTCCCATATTTAATTAAATAAAATCCTTTTACAAAGTTGGATCATTGCCAGAAGGTGTCACAATATTATTCATATCTATACATTCATACATAGGTACAATTCGCAATATCGAATTCTTAATGTCCTCCGTATGGCTCCTTGGGCTCCTCGAAACGAGTGAGTCCAATCCAAGATAGATAATGACTAGACTTTTAATAAGATTTTGAAGTTGTTCTCTTACATATGTTTACATACGATATTTCCCTTTTTAAGTGGCAAATAAATCTATCTGTCCCAATAGTCTCGCGGCCATAAAGTTGATACTTAGAGCTAGGTCAAGACAGACTCATATTTGTGTATTCCACCCGACTACGCGTTTACAACTAAATTAGCGTGGCCACTGTTAATTGTCTAATAAAAATATAAAAGTTTCAGAAGATAATACAAATATAAGAAACAACATGGACATAAAGACGACATTTACGGAAATATATCAGGCGCGATAATTTAAAACAAGGTCAACGAGATAACATAAAGATAAAATATCAAAAACAAAAGTTAGTAAAAATAATAGTACACACTCTTCTTCTTTCAATCTGAGATGTTACGAACAGCGAATCAGTTACGTTCCTTACGCGATATGCAGAGAGAGTCGACTGCAGTTCTCTCTAGACTGAAAATTGAATCACACGAGCGATTGAGCCGAATCAAACGAATCCATATAGAAACGCACTTTTGTATTTAATAAGAATATGGATTACACTGCATTATAATTAGTGTAAAGCTTAGTCTGACGGCATGGCACAATGGTTAATGTACATGCACTCTGACAATGCTAGCAGGTGTGATCTTTACTCGCTGTAAAGATTTACATGATAATAATAGCTTTCAAGGTTATTTAAGTGTGTACGTGACCGTTAGTTTTGCGTATTATACCAAAAATATAATTAAAATGTGTATGTAAATATGCCTAAATCACACCACGATTGATGCCCGCCTGTCTGACAATATGATACAGAAGAAAACAAGACAGATAAAAGGAGTAGAGTAAATATAGGATTGGATAAGATAATTCCCTGACTTATGTCTCTTAATATTAGGCCAGACAATAAAGAAAACAATTCAACCAATTAGGTTACAGTCATGGCAACGGCAATGACACAATGAGATGTGGCAACAACGATCGATACATCAATCAAATCGCCATTGAAACCAATTGGTACCTCTTATGTACACTATCACATAACCATCGACCGCGTTGTAACAAGATCAATGTTTACCCGAACGGTACGAACAAACACGCGCAATAGCCTCATTTTTTAAGTCGGTTAAATCTCGGTTGCTTACCTTACTTTGGTATAATCACTGCAATTAAAAGTAACTGTCATTCCTTTCATTTCCATTAAACTAAATGATAGGCCAGCAAAGAAATACTTGCCCTAAATTGTAAACCTAATAATATACTTCATATGCGCAGACGCACAAAGAGTAAATAGAAAATAAATTAATGTGACCCATGTACTGCAATAAATGATCTCGACAAGTTTGAGTGACTCACGCAATCAGTGTTTTTTTTTCGTTTTTTTATACCACTTGGGTGGCAAACAAGCAATGGGTCCGCCTGATGGTAAGCGGCTACCGCCGCCTATGAACGCTTGCAACACCAGGGGTATCACTCGCGCGTTGCCGACCCTGCAGGAATCTTTTCACACCCAATGCGTAAGTAAATAATTGGTTTAAAAGACATATTACATACATATAAACATATCATCACGCCGAGTCCCTAACGGGGTAGGCAGAGAGTTTAGAGCGCCAGTTCTCTCTAGACTAATAGTAGCCAATCACTATCTGTAAAGATCCGTATCTTGACCTTAAGGTAATGTGTGGATCACGGGATCCCTAAATGTAACATTTATGTGCATGTATGTTATTAACGGACGGTCGTCTGGCAATTCTTGAAAATTGGAATCTTCAGTTTCAAATTCTATTATAATCAAAATATAAGATTTTAATCAATTCCATAATTGAACTTACATACATACATACTATGTATGTATGTTCATATAATCAGATCTATACTAATATTAGAAAGAGGAAAGATTTGCATGTAAGTATGTTTGTAATGAATTGGCTCAAAAAGTACATTATCACTTATTAATATAAATATAATAAATATCCACCCGTGCAAAACCGGGACGGGCCGCTAGTAATTAATAAAGGAACTTGTACTCATAACACGTCAAAAGCATTAGCATTGTGCAATTAGGTACCAAAGCGAGATAACGGTTTCGTTTTGTATTTTTATTGAATGGATACGGAACCCTAAAACGACTATGTGGTCAAGTAAAGCACAACAAACGCACCAAAACATCACAATAGCGACGCAAGAACAACGATGAACGTCCGTGCGCTAGCGTTGAATTATTTATGGCGGCGATGCTTTAGTGAGCAGTAAATTAGGAGAACAAAACCTTCTATTCGACAGACGTCCATTGAAATCTCAGGTTTTTCTTCGTCCAGACGAATGAAATACACCGATGGAGACATAGTGTGCAACGATAACCGTTATTTATCCAAACTTTAACTAAGGTAAACTCATTAAATCCCGTCCGCCCGTTCTTTCGCAACGCTTTCACGCTAAGATTCGGCCACCATATCATTAATGTATGGTATAATGCAATCCTTTGTTCTCGATTGAAAGAAATAAAAAACATCATTCGCTTTCCTAAGAATTTCCTCTATTGTTTTAAAATGCAAATTTCTTCAGTAAATATGCAAACACAAAACGTACTTCATAGTAATATGTACTTATTATTCAGTAAAGTATCTCATATTGAGCAGTAAATTTTATATTATACTACTAATGGGCTAGATTCTAATGTGAAGCTATAAAATAATAATCGCGTAGAAAATAGGTGGACCAAACCGTTACGACTTGAAATTCGTGTCATATGGAACCATTCATGACATGTCTGTGTATTCGAAGTATTTTTAAGATTCGGTTTCGATGATATCACTCTAAGAAAGAACCGATTTTATAGGATTTTAACATAAGTAATACGACTTTATACTCATTAACACTTGGAAGTCATTCGTTTGGTTCGCATTTCCAATGCATAATTGCCTATTGAGTTCTATATATAAAGCTGCTGACTTGTACGGCGATGACAATACTATTGCCACTTTGATCAACATTGCACATAATTGAGTCATACAGTAATCGAAGAAAAGCTACTGCCCTTCATTGTTTGTTTCTTTTAGTCACCTGGCATTTCTAAAAATACCTTTAAGTGACGTTGAATGGAATAGTTTTTTAGATTTGAAATATTTGATTTAAAAATTGTATATCTTATCTTACTAATATTATAAATGTGAAAGTTTGTAAGTTTGGATGTTTGCGGTACTTTCACGGCATAGCGACTGAACCAATTCTTGCAGGAAAATTTCCAAAGCTACCTTTTCGAACTCCACGCGGGCGAAGCCGCGGGCTTAAGCTAGTAGATTAATATTATACATACGAACGATATAAAATTAATAACATCAAATTTATTATTTTATCTGAAATTTATTCAAAATTTACTGTTAGACTGTTTAAAATTTATTTTCTGTTCTTGCTTTAATCGACGCATGTCCTCTTTGTTAAATTGTCGCAATTACTCTTGATTATTATTTAACTTTCATATTTCCATTGGCATGGCCAAGTTCTTAGTGTCTATGACCATATTTGTCTACCCTTAGTTGCCGCTAGAACATATCGGGTAGACCACGTCATAAAATACTAACGAGCGTTCTTTGTTAAATTATAATTATTTTGCACTAGCCGTGCCCCGCGGTTTCATCCGCGTAAAAAAGATTTCATTGGTATTTCTTTCCTGTTTTTTTTTCTGAAATAAACATATCGTGTGTGTTATATCCAGCTGAAAATATATCCTCACACCTTCCCTCAAGGGTCCCCGAAGGGGTAGGCAGAGGTGTATAGGTAGTACCCACATACCCACTTTCCGCCAGAGATATATATTTAGGTGCCAACGTGACAGATGGCTAATATCTCTATAACACATTTTGTATAATTACGTTCTTACGTGTAATTTTTGCGTGAAAGAGGAACAAACATCGTCACAAAAATTCACATTTATAATATTGATAGGACTTTACATTTTCTATATATTTTAACTTCAAGCCTTAACGCCCCAATCAAATACGACCCAATCATTCCAATATTTCAATCGATATATATATATAACACCTAGGAATCGCAAACTTGTGTACTTGGCAAAAGACTTAGACTAGAACATAATTCTATCGATAGCAAACGGTGGCAGTCGGCATTTGGCATACATTCCTAATGCCCGATATGGGAACGAACGAGCGACACGGCGTCTCTCAACCATGTCGACCTCTGATATGTTCGCTGACCCCTGGCATGACTTTTGGTTCTCATGTCCTTAAATGGTTATCGATACTGATAAGGCAACCAACTGCACAAAAACGTTCGACACAAATCACGATAGTACTCCTCAAACCCGGATCAAATTAACGCAGTAAGTGAAAGTTTAATAAAACCTTCAGTGTCAAGAACTTCGTCAACCGCAGGTAGTAAAATGTGATAAAAGGTGACCACGAAATTGGATAGTATAATATTACATTGTTTCCAAACAAAAACAAAGACTCATCAAGCACCAGTAGGCACATCAAGATGGAAGGTAGCTTTACAGGACAGTAAGCAGTTATTCCACGAACCATAATATCGAGTTTCAATGCTATGGGTGACAGTTGCTTACACGTCTGGATGTCTTATTTGCTTAGCGAGCACTTGACAAATACTAATGTTCTTGTTACCAAAGTCTTGCTTCCGTCCGCGTTCAAATGACAAACACATTTGATTACCTACTTCAAAGAGTGGCCGGTTAATTGAATCGCGCGTAATTTATGTATCTCGTAGACTCTGTATGTAAAGGCAACAAGTGGTACTTACATTAGTCGTGAGCTGTGTAGTTAGTGTATGCACTTTTTCCTTGGCGTCGGCGAGTTCTCTTCTTAATTTCCGCACCTGTTCAGAACCACACCCGAAATATCAATTAAAGTAAAGTAACTCATTACACTTGCTTGTGGACCCAAATTATTACGCAGAGCAGTCCAACAAATTAACTGACAAAACTGCACGGTATACATTTACATATTAAGGTTAATAAAACAAAGTAAAATTTTGACGCTTATGAATTCAGAAGATTTATATCCTAGGTAGGTACAAAACAAACTGTATTCCGCGGTTAAATTCACGTATATGATTATTGCTTCGCTGAATTATATACCTTCCTATTAATTCACATCTATTGATGAAAGCCGCATTAAGGTCCATTGAGTAGTTAAAAGGATCTCAGCGTATAGACGAATTTGTTTTACACTATGTGGAAATAAGAATGTTTTATTTATATTATATTACCTCGTGCGCCTGCCGCTCTTCCGATCCTGCCCCGGCAGCCAGCGAGGAAGCCGTTGACACTAGAGATGCCGTTGAACCGTGCACTATATGGGATGGGTGAAAATTATCGTTAAACTCTGCCATTCGACATCAAATGTCGGCCACATGTCTGCAGTTACGACATCACATCGGGACATCTGCTTCGTGTAAGTGATAACACTAACCCGGTTATAATCTAAGAATGTACTTTTTAATTCAATTTGAAGATTTTTACGATAGTGAATCAATATGTTTTATATCCATGTTTTTTAGTTTGTGGAAATATTTTTCATACCCTTCCTGTTAGCACACTGTGCGCCGGAGATATATTTAATTCCTAAAGTCTATCGCCGTTTCTAAGGCAAGAGTATACTTTTTGAATGGAATTTATTCGCTTTAAGATCTTACCTTCGTCATTTTTTTTAGGATAGTGATGAGAGTGTCTCGGTGTATGCATCACATTGCCAGGTTGGTGAGTTGGGCTAAGTGCAGATCTTGGAGATGGTGATGGCGGCTCCGACACGCCATAGTGCAAACCTACGAGATATATTTTGATTCCGGTTCAAAAAAATAACAAAAGAAATACAGAAAATAGGTAAAATTATATATTATCTGCCCAATGAAGTAATGATAGGTAATTTATCTCAAACAAAAATTTAATTTAAGATTTTTTATCATTTCAAATATTACTAACTGATATGCTATATGTAATATATGTTACATTAAATTACGTAACAACATCACGCTATATTCTGAGCATAGCAGGCATATAGGTAACTGGTGTCACTACATCTTTGACAAATTTAATGTCACCTTGTCCTGGTGGTCCATATTGCACGGGTAGACAATAATACGGTTCGTAGTCGCTCTCCGATGACCTTTGGAGCATCGACGGGTATAACTTCTCCGACTTTGTTGACCTGCAATTACACCTAATTCACTCACACATCCACAAAGTACTGACCTTCTTTATAGCCAACCACATGTTTGTGTGTGAATGCACTGGACGAATACATTGTGCAAGCTTACATACACACATAATATACATTACGACATGGCACAGTATGACAATTAGCAAGTAAGTAGGTACTCCTATTAAAACAAAAGCTGCCTAGGCTTACGATCCATCAATTAAGGATTCGAACGCCGCCATAAAATAGCAGTAACCAACAAAAAACTGTAAAGTAAAATGAGTATACAGTGCACCTTGTCTTGTCCTTAAATGTGCTAAATACATATATGTGTCTTTTTGTTTGTGTAGAATAATGTTTATTCAAAATACATGATTAAATATCCGTGAGCACTTTCTTAACAACTGAATAATGTGAACAATGAAATTAGAGTAAGCCGTGCCATGTTCAAATCATGCGTAATATAGTTAGACAGAAAAGCGCGCCACCTGCAAGCCATAACATACAACGAATTTTCAATTGTGTGTCGCATACCTTGGGAACGTCCTATCTCTGAGGTAGCTAAAAATTTAACAGTAACGACTTTACATCACGTTTTAAATAAATAAACTTACATCACAATACACACACATAATTATATAAATACATATAAAAGGTATATGTACTTAACAAATATTATATATGACATACGAGTAATAATATTTATGATGTGTGAATAATGAGGGTGCTTGATGATCAATAGGATACCATATACATATAAGCATAGTCAAAAGATAGGCATGTGGAAAGGAATTTAACTATAGTAATATTTACTCTGAGCACGCCTATTCAAGTTGTATAACACCTTCAAGAGTTTATCAATACAAGAAACTGTGACTTTAATTATTTTATTTGTTAATTTCTTCTACTCGGTCGCAAATGAATAAAACAAATCACATTTTTTATTCTACTAAGATAACTAACAAACCCGAGACCTGCAAGACACCAGTAGAAGCGGGGCGCACTGAAGGCGCGCCGCGACATAGTTTTCAAGACTTATATGCCTTCGTTGTGACAAAAATCACGAGTCGACAAATATCGCACATGCGTCCATAGTCCTACGATTGTCGACCCAGCATCACTACACACGCCAATTTTGGCCAACAAAATATCCCTTAATACAACAAGAATTTTGCCCACTGTAACGGTTTAGAAACCCACCTAATGCTGTTGCTCCTGTTAAGCCTGGAGCCCTGTGCGTCTCGGTGCAGGATGAGCTTATTGTGTGTAAGTGAGCTGCGGTGTGAGTTAGGGGAGGTGTGGTGGGCCTGCGAGTGCAGCGACGTGAGCGACTCCATTGATTCGCCCTCGGACAGCCGCCCGCTCGCCGAGTACGTGTTGCTGAAATGGAGGTCAGGGTCACGGGCGGTTCGAGGCCAGTTGTAGATGACAAACGGTTATTTGTTGCACCGTACGTACACTGGCTCTTACAGTGAACGTAAATAGTAATCAATGTACTTATGTAGATAGAATACCCGAATATTATATGTGTACAGGTATACCTACGAATTAGTGTTCTTTATATATTTTCTAAATGCATCCCAGCGCCGGACTAACGAGGCAAGCGTTGCACTTGGTCGTTCGTTTTAATCGCATAAGCATAATTTGATACCAAATGACGATCCATATATATTTAATCAAACCTACAACTGGCCACTGGAAATAGGACTGCACAAGGATTATGAATTATGATAATGCATAGATTTGCGTTAAGTATATAAAGAGTAAACGTAGGTAAGAATGACATGGGAATTTAAATTACACACATATAGGTACACATATTTAGTAATTGAGTTAAATGGTGGTTACGATTACAGCGATGATGGCATAGACAACCAATGAAAGAAATATTAAACAAATCCACATAAAATTTAAAATCGAAACAACATTTCAACGTTTTCATTCAACACTCATAACACAGTAAAATAAAGATTATATTTTACCTGTGTCTCAGCCAAGGAGCATAGGGTATTCCGTAATCAGACTTGACTTCGGAATATGTCTGGGTATCTGATAGGCTTCCGTCACTTATTTTAATCCCGCCTCTTGGGGGTATCCTGTAAATATCCCTATATTTATTCCTTAATACGAGAACTTCAATATTGGGTACACCGCATAACAAGAAGTCCCAAGGAACACTAACAAAAATATTCCCACGCGATTTAGATATCACGATACGTAGATAAGGGAATTATTTGCTTACTTCTTACGATCCATTGATAAAAGAGACGAATATGTATATATGTCTATCCAAAGTTGTTGGTCATCTTCAAATTAATTATTATTATAAGCAGCAATTATATCACTTGACTAGAGTCGTGCACACAACGCAACTCGCTGCTTCCGAGTGTTGATTATTTAACAAGTCTCCTCTCAGCTAGATTAAAGAATTGCTTATTATTTTATTGAATTCAATTAAATTCAAAACAACAGCACAGTTCTCTGGTTCGTAAAGCAATGACACCATCAGTTCGCTCGGGATTACAAGAGCAAGCACTGTTTATGTTACCGTAAACAACTAATGGATATATTTATTTCGATATCAATTTACTAGGTCAAAGATCACATACCCAATTTATAATTATTAACAATAATTGATAGATTGATAATAATAGCACGTTTTGTTGAAGTTGTTGAATGTTTTATCAATACGATAGTAATCTTGTGGTGCTGTCGCGTGTCTGAGGGTAGGTAAATGTTGCCGAACTTATGCATTATGCCTGGGCGAACCGATAATTTACATTTTATTGAGTGCTCTAGGTATTTTAAATTATTTATTATTAAAACATATTATGCATACATACATATGCAATAATAATTCGAAACTATTCTACAATTTTCAGATAATACTAGTCACTGTGTGTGTGGGCTGTTAGTACCCAGGAAACCATACACTATTCAACTCATAACAACAATTAATTACCCACATGGCTACTAATTGTTGTAACCATTCAAGGAATTATTGTTATGTTCATCTGTAATTGTTTTGTGTCCAATGTACAGATCATTGAACAATTACATGCAATACATTGAAGGCACCGGAATAAGTAGATACCTATGCAAATGAATAGGATTAGGTATTTAAAACAAGTATGGTATCTAACCAAATTAATTTCTTTACACTAAAAGTATATAATACCAAATAGCTTTGACTACTATGTGAGGAGCCTCTAATTGGGTGGTTAGAACAACTGATGGGTTCTAACTTAAATTTAAGTTCTACATTATATTTTTATGATTTTATTGTAGGTATGTATATATATCCGTATTTTATTATATGCATATCATATATAATAAATAAGTATATAATATATAACTGAATATATATTATACTCAGACCACAAATATCTATTGTAGTGTGTGTGTAACTAGCTTGACTTTTACAAGTCAAGGCAGGGCCACTGCGAATGTACTTGACCCATGATCGTTTGGTTTTCATTTAAAACATTACTTGCAATTTTTATATATGTATAGTATTTAAGTGTAAGAGATTTGGTACTCCCATTTGAAGAATGAACTTTACAAATCAACAACAACTTGAGCAGGTTCAGTGAATGAAAAACTCCCATTTAAAATTGAAATTGCTAATATAGATTATTTAGTACCTTCTTTTTAGAGAAATTAAAAAATGCTACCAGGTAGTGTAATATGACCATGGTGAACCAGGTGACCAGTTAACTAATATTAGAAGCAAAAGTAGACCCCATGAAGGTATGCATGTACTTATGCGTAGAATTTCAACAATATTATTACTTCTTGTCAACCTATTAGTTATCATTGCAACCAAACTTTTACAAAACATGTTTTTCTTGCTCATGCAATTATTCTACTAAATATATAAGAAATCAAACATATTGTTAACAGCAAAACCTGCATTACAGCAGACTTAAAACTCTCACAAGCATGTTATGTACAAACTACCACTTTCTTGTCAAATCTAAGTACAGTACCTGTGATGATGAAACAGAGCAGCAAACTCATGTGTGCCTGGCTTAGGCAGAGACTGGGATCCAAGAAGTCGTTCCCGCACTGAAGCAGACAATTGAGCAGCAGCTGTTCCTCCCAGTGAATAAGATTTTGGTCCAATGCCATTTTCTATAAAAAAGACAAGTATTATTTGCTGTAACTCATACAAGTAATTTTTTTTTACATGGAATATTTTATGGATGTGTAATGAAATTGATATTTGGATTCCTTAGTAGGTACATAGCAAGATTATATTAATCATAATGGCAGTCGCTTACTGAATAAATATGCATTAAATATCTGTATTATCATGAAAGCTGAATCTTGCCAGCCATACGAGTCCTGCTTCTAGATCCAAAGCTCCAAAATTAGTAATAGTTTCAGTTAAAGATTACAATGTATACTGGAACAATTTCAGTCTAAAACAGGTACCGGTACGGTGAAGGGACAGTTAGGAACCGGTACGCAATACGGGAATGAGAATGTCGGGTATGGCTCACGCGTATAAGCTCTGCTAGCCAGTATCGTCAGGCGCGTACCTGTAACTGCCTTGACTAGAATCAATACCTACGTACATATTTAATTACTGATTACTCACTGTGGATCTGAAGATCTTGTGTGCACGTTTGTGTTCCTCCTGATACTTTGACTTTTGTCCTCGGAACAGCCGAAACCTGTGCAGTTCTTCCACCTGTAATAATCAAGAATAACTTACTATAACGTAAACTTTCGCAACCTTTTTGCAAATTTGAATTCAATTCAAATTCTGACATTTCAGTCCGCCGAAACTACTTAAGTGCTAATGCTAACTTGCTAAGGTATGTAGTCTGTGGTCAACAGTGTTTGTTGGAAAATTATTGTTAGTTATTTGAATGTACATATCGTATATTTGGTAAACTTGGGAGGCAAGAGATGACTACAAGTGATATGGGCTGAAGGGTCCTTTTATTCTCTAAGTTATGGAACCAAAACACTTCAACATACTCTGAGGATGCGGAGGTCCATTTGGTTGGGGGACTGGTTGCTGAGCTCCATTCTGTCTTTTAACGTAGCCGAAATTTTGTGGAACTTTCGATTTGCTGGACGAGCAACTGCTTCCGTTGCCACCACTTGACACACTCGATGGCCGTGAGCTGGATGCTCCACTAGGTGATTGAAGCTGAAAGAAAACGTATTGCAGCGATTTGAAATCAGTACCGCTGTCAAACTAACCATTGTTACCTAATTATAATTGCTATGAAAACGTTTCGTCACACAGAATATGTCCTTATTGTCTTTAAAGATAGTTGCACCTATGTGCATTAAGGTTGGTGAAGTGACATATGTATTTTGTACCAGAATTTTGTAATTTTTAAGTCTTCCTGATTCTCGTTGGTTAACAACAACGCGAGGAATTTGTGTAAAATACATACATACATATCATCACGCCGAGTCCCTAACGGGGTAGGCAGAGAGTATAGAGCGCCAGTTCTCTCTAGACTTACATACCTCTTTCGCTTCGTCCACATTCATCAGTCTCTTCATACATGCTCGTCGGTTTCGAGTACTCTTAACGTTCCCGTCCTTGAGAGTCCGATCTATTTGGTCCAGGTAGTTGGAACGTGGCCTTCCTCTGCCTCTTCTTGCACACACTTTTGCTTTGTATATCTGTTTCGTCAATCTTTCTTCACTCATCCTTTCTATGTGTCCAAACCAACGTAACATGCCTTTCTTCATCTTTACAATCACGCCCTCATTCACGCCAGTTGATTTGCGAATCTCTTCATTGCGGATTCGATCTAATATCGTTACGCCGCACATTTTTCGAAGAGATCTCATCTCGACTGCATTCAAGCTATTTTCATACTTCCTCTGACATACCCAGGATTCGCTGCCATACAATAAGGTAGGTACCAATATCGCGTTGTGGACAGCAACTCGAGCATTCTTGCTCAGACTTTTACTGCCCATCAACGCCGACATGGCTCCATTCACCTTATTTCCGGCAGTTATCCTTCTTTCAATATCTTTTTCATACTTTCCATCTCGTGTGAACATGCTTCCAAGATATACAAATTCATTCACTTGCTCTAGAATTTGCCCATTTACCGATATTGCACACTCGGTCACTTGTTCATCTCTTTCGAATACCAGAACCTTAGTCTTGCCAGCGTTTAGGCGCAGCCCCTTCTTTTCACATTCTTCTTTCATTATGGTAACTAGTGACTGCAGTTCGCCCTCTGATGACGCCAGTAAAACCGCGTCATCGGCGTATAGTAGGCAGTTGACCACTAAGTTTCCCATTTTCACTCCACATCCGTTCGTTCTTAGTGCTCTCAGATTTGTGTAAAAGAGTACGAAAAAAGGTTTTTTTACCTGTGGGCCACCACTTCTCGAGGAATGCTGATTAGATGGGTTGGTTGTAACAGCATACTGAAAAATTTATTAGAAAATTAGGATTAATGTTTTCTTCACTAAGTGCTTACCAAATTCCTTCAATTCCTTAAAAAAATCTTTTTGTAAGAAGAGTTTTTTAGGTAATAAAAAGAGTTCTGAGAGTTCATAGAGTTCTAGCGCTCTACTGTCTATTTATGCATATTTCGGGCGGGACTTAACATCATGATGTAATTTATAAACCTAATTATTTACCTGTGGGTGCTGAGGATGAGGTGCTATACCAAGTTGTTGTGCTGCTGAGAGCTTCTCTCGTTTGTGATGCTGCGGTGAGTGATGACCCGCGCGTCGCTCGCCTTTGCGTCCGTGAGACGGACTCGGAGGAGCAGGGGGCTGATTCTGGAAGGCAAAATTTGTTAGGATAATACTTTACCAAGATACACTGGTATAATATTTACGTTTATTATACCTAGTTTCTACGGTGAGAAATGTTTCAATAAAACCATGCGGAATGATTGCTATAGATCCGCCCATCATACGGTCAACGACGCATGAATAACCACTTAACATCAAGCTGGCCATGTGCATGTTTGCCGTCTTTACCTATAGTCTAAAAAACGGAAGGTAAATAACCTAACTAGATAGATTTAAGTACCTACCTATATATTAAGCATGTGTATTTGCCTTGTGAATAGAAAAATAATGACTCATCCTAATTATATTTTATAAATGCTGAAAACATTTATAAAATATAATTAGAAACTGAATAATATTTATGTGTATTATATGATATTTATTGATATTTATATATATATTATATATATGTACATATATTTTAAGTAGATTTATTCGTATTTATACATTATCTATTATATGGCACCTAATATACCTCTGGCGGAGAGTGGGTGTGTGGGTATTACCTATACACCTCTGCCTACCCCTTCGGGGACCATTGTGGGAAGGCGTGAGGATATATTATATATCTATTATATAATTAGATGTATGATATTATTATATATTATATTACATAGTATATTATAATAATATATAAAGAATTACTACCCCGTTAGGGACTTGGCGTGATGATATGTATGTATGTATGTATAAAGAATTAATGTTTGTATTTCCCAATTATTTATTTCTTTTATAGCCTGCCATGCCTATCTCTGCATCACCCAAAGGTTAACTGGTAGATAATGCCTTCGGCATTAAGTTCGCCTTAGCAAAATGTTTTGCAGGAAGTTTTAATATAAAATAAAAAAAATAAAAAAATGCGAATGTTTTGAAAACACCAGAATGGAATTGGATGAAACTTGGCGCAAGGATAGATGATTAGCTAGATGACCACATTATATATGTTTCATTCCAGAAGAAAGTAGATTTCAATGAGTTCAAATTATAAGCAGGTGAAATCTCGGAGCCAGCTAGTATGGACAATAAGAAATTTATATTATTAAGTACCAATGGTGGTGCCCCAACTCCAGGCGAGTCAGTGTACTTCTTCCACGTGGTGTCCTGTCGCGGTGGGGGTGGACGCTCCGTCTGCTGCCCACAGTCGGCCTTGCTACGAGTGCGACCCACCACTCTGTACACCACGCCACTGCTGCCCTCCATACCTCTACTGCGACTGCGTCTGCAATGGTAAATGATCGATCCTTATGTCCATTACATTGTTACGATACAGCTATAATGACAATAATCGTTAAACCTACTCATCTTAGCTTTAAACCGACTTCAGTTTATTGTTATTTTATAAACTGTATTTATTTCACTTCATTTATGAACAGCCGTCGTGGCAGAGTGGTTCTAGCATTCGCTTGCAACACAAGCTAGTTCGAACTCTGACTGGTATCAATGAGTTTTTCTGAACCAAAGTCAATTGATTAGTCATCCCTCGAGCTTTACGGTGAAGGAAAACATCGAGAGGAAACCTGCATACGTTTGAGAAGAAATTCAAAAGCGTATCGTACTCGGTACAGTCGTGCTTGAGTAACGGCGATGGACTCACGTTGGCACCTTAAATAAATCTCTGGCGGAAAGTGGGTGGTACTAATATGATAATTTCAATAAATTAATACCTAGAAATATAAAAAACTCGAGAGGTGTCAAGGGACACCCGGATGGAACGAAGTTCAAGAAGCACACGTCACTCACACGGGGGTTATAAATATACAGCAAATAATAGGTAATCTGTAAGACAACAACCTATTTGTATTAACGCCGCCATTTCTCACCTAACAGACTACGTGACGACAAGAAACAAAAATAAACAAACAAACCTTTACCTAACCCAACCTACGTACCCAACCTACGTACCCAACCTACGTACCCAACCTACGTACCCAACCTACGTACCCAACCTACGTACCCAACCTACGTACCCAACCTACGTACCCAACCTACGTACCCAACCTACGTACCCAACCTACGTACCCAACCTACGTACCCAACCTACGTACCCAACCTACGTACCCAACCTACGTACCCAACCTACGTACCCAACCTACGTACCCAACCTACGTACCCAACCTACGTACCCAACGGTTGGGTAAGAATGTCGTGACAACTTTTCGTAAGAATGTCGTGACAACTTTTCGTAAGAATTTTTTCCGTCTAGCCCCCTTTCACAACGCGCGATAAGGAACTTCGTTCCAAAAAAAACTTATAATTAAAGACCGAAGAACATAGTTTTAATTGCTATGAACTAGGTAGTTTAAAGAAGTCGAATCATCTTGCGAAAATTATTAACTATAAAATGAGTATTAAACAATTAGGATGGCTGTTCATACCGTTATAAAATATGTAGTAGATTGTCCTGTCCTGTAATAAAGGACATTACCCTTAAAACTTCATGAGTCTGTGTAAAAGCCGATTAAACAGATTAAACTAATATGATAAAAAAGCAGATTAAACTCTGGCCGGTAATATCTACACTTGATTTCGATAAACTAATTGCAACTTACTTTCTAAAAGGATGATACATGATGACAAAAGCAACCGGGTTGTTTTGAAAATCGTTAAAATAAACTAAACTTTTCACGTTTTATCTACATATATCTTAGCATGCATATATTTCATACTTCATTTATATGAAGTATGAAATAAGGCCGTGGTGGCCGAGTGGTTCGAGCAGTTGCCTGCGACGCAAAGGTCGCAAGTTCGAATCCCGACTGTACCAATGAGTTTTTCTGAACTTAAGTGCAGTGATTAGTCACACCACGAGCTTTACGGTGAAGGAAAACATCGTGAGGAAACCTGCATACGTCTGAGAAGAAATTCAAAGGCGTATGTATAGTCGTGCTTGAGTAACGGCGATGGACTCGCCATCTGTCACGTTGGCACCTAATATACCTCTGGCGGAAAGTGGGTGTGTGGGTATTACCTATACACCTCTGCCTACCCCTTCGGGGACCCTTGTGGGAAGGCGTGAGGATATATATATATATATCATTTATATGACTATAATATGACCTACTTCACTGCCTAAGTCTAAGTCTAAGTAGGTACCAATAAGTTCCCCCTCCAAGAGTTTAAGCTTACTAATCGAGCTATTTTTAAACGATCGCCCATGCCATGTTTTTATTTGCCTGACTAATAAGACCTTTAGTTCATAAGACGCTCGTATATTTTACAACCCCAAGGGCTTTAATAAAAACTAACCCTGACCCGTCTTCCGTTATTTGCCTCTTTGGTCGAGGTCCAAGCAGTGAAATTCTATATATGAACGGATTACAAACGCCATTTCGTTGAGCTTTGTTTATTTTTGTCCACACTCGAATTGTAAATAGGCTACGGTAACCGTTTCCCATCAGCTGGGCCGTATGCTTGTTTGCCATTCTTGTTGTATATTTTTTTTTTTTTAAAGTTGTTGCGAAAATACTTATGTATAACTTTTTACACTACAAACATGAATGCGGTCTGTGTTATGGTAAAAGGTTACGTAATTTCCACTAACCTAACCTAAAACAATACTAATCGTTAAGTTCGTGTGTTAACGATCTAAGTACGTAACATATGACCTAGCAGTAGAAAGGACCGAAGGTCCTTCAGCAATGCCATTCGTATCAAATATTGCCAAAGCCAATGTAATATTGAACTAGAAATTCCGTTGTGTCCTACCTACCTCGCTTTACCTGCTTGCCTGATGAAATATATCTCATACTTTAGTTAAAGTATCATAATATCGTATTATATCCGGTCATTACAGAAAGAACTAGGTCTGTGGTTCGAGTACCTATTGCCTGCAACACAAACCTACTAATGAACCAATGAGTTTTTCTGAACTTGAGTAAAGTGATTAGTCATACCACGAGCTTTGCGGTGAGGGCAAAAATAGGGAGGAAGCCTGCATACGCTTGAGAAATTCAATGCCGTATATGCTTGAGTAACGGCGATGGACTCGCCTTTGTCACGTGGGCACCTAAAATATACCTCGTGCGGAAAGTGTAGCTACTTCCTATACCCCTCTGCCTACCTCATCGGAGACAATTGTGGAAAGGCGTGAGGATATTATATTATTTTTATTAAAGAAAAACTTCTCTCTAAATATTGGATGTCGATTTACGAACCTAAAGATAAAAAGACCCCCCAAATCTTTTGATATGAATAGTATAATTATGATACGACACATGATCATGTTTTGTTAGCGACATCAAAGTGAAGCGGGCACGATGTTCTGAACAAAGGCATTGAATTGATGGCTGCTGATAAAAGGAAGGTTCTCTCAGCAACATGTAGCTGCGCTGCGACCTACTTTCAGGGTGAATGGAAACCTGATGCTCGTGATACGATGGTTTCTTATTAAGATTAGATTGTAATATGCTTTCCAATGGGAAACGAGGATTTTAAACCTTAAGCCGGGAATTTGTTTTAAGAACTTACATGTATACAAAATTAAATTATATAATACCAGCCGAACTGGAAATTAAAAGGGTTATATTTCTTTACAATAGGCTATATACTATCTAGATCAAATTGACCGGACATTCAAAGACGGGTAGGTACTTCAAGAGTACTCGAAACCGGAGAGCATGTATGAAGAGACTAATTAATGTTGACGAAGCTAAAGAGGCATGTTAGTCTAGAGAGAACTGGCACTCTACTCCCTCTGCCTACCCCGTTAGGGACTCTACTACTAATTCTGCTGGACGCTTGGAAACATTTGATAGTTCGATCCCCGTCACTATTTTCTATGTGCATTCGGTGAATGTGAATGAAACGAAAAAGGTCTGTAGGTCTGGGGAGAACTGGGACTTAGCTCACTATGCCTAACCTTTTAGAAACTCGACGTCATGATATTATACATACATACATATAATCACGCCTCTTTCCCGTAGGGGTAGGCAGAGACCACTTCTTTCCACTTGCTACGATCCTTACATACTTCTTTCGCTTCGTCCACTTCCATTATTCTCTTCATACATGCTCTTCGGTTTAGGGTACTCTTGACCTAGCCTTTTTTGAAGACGATATGAGGTGATGATATTATGCATGCATGTATGATGTCAGGCATTCTGTATTAACCTAAACAGAAATTTAATAGATCGGGGTCTTTTGTGAGATACAGATCACAATTTTTATTATTATTGTCCCAAGTTAGTTGCAAAATAAATTTGCCTCTGTGCCAAGTCACACATCATATGTAGGTAATTAAATGCAGAGGTCTGATAGTTATTGCTGGCACAGAATGAATATATTCACAATAGTCATTACTCACTCGTCGTTGCACTCATTCCATATCAATGGAGTCTTTATGCTGATGATTGGAGTTTGTTTATTTCTACATATCTACATTTATAATATAATATATCTCATGTAAGTACCTACTCACGTATGTTTAATTATGTAATATAGTTTACATGCGGAAAAAATAATAATGTAAAAAATATTCCATTTGAAATAAGATAAGGAACAATCCTCAAACGAATATCTTGACAGCTAAGTAATTTCACTTCGGGAAAGAATCCATAAGAAATAAAAAGCTTAACATTACAAGTCCCCCTCACCCTCAATAAAAATTACGGTAACGCGGAAAATGTGAAACTTCTTAACTTTACCATTTCCGAGCTTTCAACTTACAGTGAAGTAGGCACTACAATTGCAAAAACGTGAAAAACGAAATCCCCAGAACGGAAGTAAATGGCGCTTGGGAAATTGTTCTTCCAACTCGGAGTCAGGTTAAGTAAACTGTAACGGATTATGTCGTCTGCGGTTACGAATACCGCAGCGCCCTACTTAATAGTCAACTACTGACGTCATCTGCATACGATTTTCACAATACATACCTAATGTAAATAGGGGATCAATACAATACCCTTCAATCACTCAAAGATGACCGATAAAAAAACTAACGTATACTCATTACAAATTAAGAGATGTGAATAACTAGTAGAATAGTAGTAGAATAATCTAAATATCAAAATAAATAAATACTTGAGTAAAAGTACAAGTAAAAACTTTTTCTAGCACTTTCTAGCACTATTTAATGTCCTTATACTAGATAATATACTTCTCATCAGAAAAATCAAAACACCTTGCAAGTTTATGTTTTGCAAGGATTGTCAGAAAAATGTGTACATTTAGGAATATATATCTCAAATGTCTTTTAATAGTGAATAATATGGGTATCATATTCGGAAGTATATTAGCCATCTCAGGATCTATAAATATTTTCAACGGAAACCCTCTTTACAATCTATGTATATGTATAATAACAAGTATCTAACTTGAAACGGAAGCGAGATAAAGCGGAAGCTATCAAGCGTTAGCGTTCATTATATTTGCACCTAAATAATAACATTTAACACGGATGTTGACCTTTCACCTTCCGCTCGTTGTGTTTTAATACACAGGACGGACTTTTCGCGAGGCATTCCTAAGGTTTATTTTTAAAAGCTGAGTACCATATAAAGGGCGAACACTTACAAAGACCCACAATATCTTGTATGATATTGTGATATAGGTACAGAGTAATATAATATTAATGTTAGATTCAATAAAGTCATTGATTAAATTTGGCACCCAAATTATACGATATACTAAGTTCCCTATTGTGAAAATTTTGTTATGGAACTCTTCATAAACATTCCTTTATTAATGAAGGATCATACTTTTGGCTCTAGACTCTGCAGTTTACATATGTAATATGGGACTATGTGAATGTATATTATGTGATTGGGGAACGACAAAGCCATGTTAATGAAAGACGAATCCTCAAGGAAGAATTCGCGTTGTCGCAATTAATATGCGCTTCGTACATTGCGCGTAATCGTAAGGCCTATCACTCCGGCTTCCTATAAACTACAGTCTATAGAAAAATATACGTCACCGAGGTTATTTGAAGTATTGGTGTCTTAATGAAAACTGAGCGCCCGAAGCAGCGCACTAATGATGACGGATCTTCTGAAAGCACCTCCCCACGTTGCCACATTCCTCATTATTTCTAACTGAGCAGCCTTCTCATTATTCTCTCCCTTTCAAGTCATTATTATTTTGTGCTTATGATGAATGCTAGCACTTTTTGTGGTTTAAAAACTTGGATAATGTAAGATAAAGAACGTCTTCAGCCAGGACTAAATTTTTATTTAATAAATAAATACTTGGGACAATTCCACACAAATTGACCTAGTCCCAAATTAAGCAAAGCTTGTGTTATGGTAACTAGACATAAATATATATACTTAAATATATTGTTTTTTTTTTTATATAAATTTAATATACAACATCCTCTCTATGTCGTAACATAAGCTCGTTCATGCAGCTATCAAAGTTACTCAGCTAGAAACTGGTTACTATAGGTACTAATATTTGACAACGCAATGTACTATCAATATGATTTCTTTAGATTACTACGTATTAAGTTTGTATTATTTTCTCCAAAAAAATATACAAATATAAACAAGACCTCCATTAATTTATGTAAACCAAGTGTGTTGGAATTATAAATAACATATTTCACATGTTAATGTAAAGTCAAATTGAAACGCCGACAGCCAAAGTTAAATAAACAGACAAGTTAAGAGCTATTCAGAAACTAGCGGATGTCCTCTCGAACGCTTTCAGCTTCTATTCACTTTGTTATCAGACAACTGTGAGTTTTGAAGCTATCGGAATACATTCAATATTTATATTAATATCGGTTTTTGTACGAATATTTTCATAAGATAGAAATGTGTTTCTTAGTGTAACCATACTGCGATGGGTTCCCTTAAAGATAAATTCGATTTAATTATTATAATGAATATAACCGTGACTATTACCATAATTTTAGTAGCCAGCAATTACCTTACGGTGAAGAAGAAGGTTGCGAGGAAACTGCAACCTTTGCTTTTGATAAATTTAAAAGACTACTATTTTATTAATATTTTTATACTAAGGACATTTTGCATTAAGGTGATAAACAAGAATTCTAATCGTCTGATGGTAAGTGTGGTAAGTGGCTCATATTTATTGACCAGTGAAACGTAGCTTACATCATCGTCGGCCTCTCTGATAGTAATAAGTTACTACTTCCTATGAACGCTTGCAGGGCCAGGGGTATACTCCGCTTTGTCGACCCGAATATTTGTGTAAATTATGTACATACATATATTGAATTGTTACACATCTACAAAAAAAGAACGTTGACGGTTAGAGTAAACGATTCATTAGAAGACCAAGTGATTTAGTTTGAAGATGGATTCAAATTATCTCCTTGATTTGTTGGAGAGACATCCCTCTCTCTTGTTATCTGTAATTTTAGCATTTAATAGGTTGCTTACCCCATCGGCAACCCTTGTGGGAAGGCGTGAAGTAAAGTTCTAAGCAAAATTATTTCATTTGACTTATTCGCACGACATTATTAGTTATGTAGTTGTGATTAATTTTTGGGCTAAATATAGATCAGTTTAGTCTTGAAGAAAGTTAATGTACTTTTCAAGTGTATGTCATCTCCAATAACCGTAATATAGCCGGATAGCCGTACCTAAACGTTTTGGACACACACATGTTGAACCCTAAAACTGTTTGTAAAAAATGCATAAACTGCAGTTTTCAGAACGTATTAAGCGTTTCGAGGCTGAAAAATGCCTCACAAAGGAATTATATCTCCAACGGTCGAGTTTATCTCATTAAAATTTACCCAGACGGAACAAACAATGAAGCGGACTGGCTGCAATATCCGAACATGGAATTTGAAACTTTTTCACTAACACTTTTTACTTTTTTTTAACGTTTGCTCTCAGGAAATCATATTCTAGCCATTACCCACGTCACATTCCCAAACCTCAGTGCTTTTGATAAAGCAAGAATATACCTTTTGAAGTGGATTTTCATACTAATGTCTACCACGAAGTTTGCTTTCAAGCCAATAATTTTGAAGTAATCAATCAGCCTCTCGTTTCTAAGGAAATGTGTTTTACTTCGGTAAATTTATTGATCGAAAGTTACTAACGATTTCATGACCACTTACGATTTCCTAATAAACTTTACAATTACGAAGTGTTGTAACTACATACAAGTTCTGCCTTCAAGTATAGGAAGCTCGTTATTAGACTGAATACAGTAATAGTCGCATTTGAAGACGGCGGCATACTCACCATATGTATGTCACGTTGATATATAATTACATCCCCGGCGAGTTTTAGAAGCTTGTGAAATTATTTCGCGTTCCTCTTCAGATATCGTTTAAGAAGGCGAATTTTGAAAGCCGCAGAGTTTTGCTGGAGATGTACCTAACTATGTACCAACGTGTCGATGTGACTTCCCTGAAATCCTTTTACGGACTTAGGTATGAAGATTTATCCACGCGGTATACATATACATGCAAGTGTATACTTCACAGACCAGACGTACCACCACGGCCCTCATAGTATGCATAAAGTTTATGTTCATTAATACTTATTGATTCGAACGCCCGTAAACTTTTACGAAAAAACATGATTCATAAATCAGTATGTAATGTCTGGGTTTAACGATTGCCATGGATTGCATGCTTAAGGCTCGCATAAATATTTGGTGCGTCCCTTAAAACAAACGGGGATGGGAATATATTTATACACGCAGCCACGTTCGAGTGTCACTGTTTCTATAGGATATCCTTCATGTAAACATACGATCAAATTTGGTCGGTTGACTTCCCTTAGTAGGGGACAAAGTTTAATGTAGTGGATATAAATTTACATCGATCGGCATTTCGTTTACAGTAACTATGTAATAACATAGACATGGACTTAATAATAATACGTTTTATTGCAAGTTACTTCTTGACATGTGTGAGTCAAAATGGAATATTACCTAAAGGTGCATTAAAAGCAATCCTAGGCGTACTGTAGCTGTTGATCCATTAATGTTTGATGATATTGCGAATTCAATGAATTTGTGGATCTAAAACCGAGGGTGAGCTTAGGGATTCCCGCCCCTGTCCATAATCCTGCAGATGCCGGTAATAACCTTATGCGGATCAATCGCTGTGGATCACTAACCGTTTACTTATTGCCAAAATGAAACAACCCGGTATAAAATACACGTAGACGCCTACGCGATACTTAAAAGCTCTTCTGCATATGCATATGCTGGTTTATATTCATGCATTGTTATTTCGTTCCATAAAATGACAAGTATGCGATATTGTATCAGGAATGGTGGCCACATGTTACAAAGGACCATTACATTGAATTTGCTAACTACCACATGCGTAAGTTACAAGGTTATTGCCTTCCAGACAATTATATTTAATTGAGATGCTAAAGTTCTACGAATGAAATTATATTAATAAACTGCTCACCAAATTCATGTTATCCATCTTCAAAGAACTTAATATTTATCTTGCAGGAGTAGGTATTTGTTTATTATCTATTAAGCACCGTAAGCTTACAACGTCTAACGCGAAAAGCAAAGACACATAGCAAGGCAACACTGATCCTTACACTAGAGTTCGCGAAATTACTACCGAGGCGTAGAAAAAATACAGGAAATTAATTTTCGTCTGACATGACAATCGGTATTCCCGCTCACCCCAAGTTCAAGCGACAGAAGGCACGCGTATGGTCCACTACCTACATTGTCTAAGCACTTAGTAACCAACACCAATTTTTATAATAGCCGCACGATACTAGAGGGGGGCGCGATCGTTTCCTCGCGTTCCTTTGTTAAGGGCGGTCCAGATCCATGGCGCCAGCTGTGATCGGCGGCGTGCTCGGATCACGGAGCGAGCGACTGACGGCGGAACGATCGATGCTGGCAGCAGATTTACATTTTCCGTAGAGGTAATCGAGAAAGTTTGTCACGTGCGTGTGTGAGCACGGGCGGCGAGAACGGCGCGCCCGCACGCCGATAGTGCGCGCCGCCGAGTGCCGCCCGCCCTGCCGCGGCGCCGTGCGCACCACCAACACCCGCTCAACACAACGCGGCACCCGTACCGACGACGGCGGTGACGGGGACACAATCACTCAATACGTGTTCCCACATCGAGCACATGGATTCAATATAATATGAACAGTATGAACTATTTCATGTTCAGAATCATGACAGATGTTATGCTCAAACCGAATTGTTATATATCACATCGAAAAGCAGATTTATTTATTTTCAAGAATAACTTCTAGTGCAATCTATTGAAAGTATTATGGGAAAACATGATAGCAAAAGAAAAGACACTACCTCATAGAGAGCGTAGGATGTTGTGTAGTGATGCGGGGGAAGTACAATTTTATGCTGATATCGTTAAGGTCCTGAATGGTGCGTTAGTGTTAGGGGTGGTTAGGGTCGAGCGGAGGCAGCAGTGCGCGGGGCTCGGGCGGCGTGAGACGGAGGAGTATCGATTTTAGCCACCCCACCCTTCCCCTAGTGTTACGACGGTGTGAGTGCGCCATACGAGTCCTTGCTGCGAGATTGCTGGCTGTGAGAGTGGGAATCATTGCCCGAATATTAACAAATGCTTTGTTCACACTATAGTGGATAACGCAAACGAATCAAATAATAATTGGAAAAATTTCTTACTCTTGCGTCGTTATATTTGTATGTCCTATCCTAAATCTTAGCTGACGTCGTTCCTTAGAATAGTAAAATACGAAAAAACTCAGAAGGTAAAAAGCAATAACGAATCCGAGAGAATGTACTGCCGTACTGCTCTGTTTAAGTAAGAATTGCTTGGGGATCACTGTATACATACCAACATCCTATGTGTGAGTGGATGTGTCTACAATTAAGTCGGATAACTTATCCACAAACACCTGAGATTAAGGCTTGTAGGCAGAGGGGATAGACCACGTAAAATCGGTGCTTACTAAATGTCTCTTAAATAAAGATAACGAATTATAAAAGACAATCGGTTTTAGTATGAAAGCAAGATATAAACCCCAGTAGGAGTGAGAACTGCCTCTCACTTTGTCTTATAGTGACAGAAAGCGGGCCGACCACTTGTGGATCGAGAAGCTCACCCAGTCATATTGAGCTAGTCACATACAGCATGTTGTATCTACATTAAAGTTACTTTATTATTAGAGTAATTTTTTTACAAATCTCACTTCTTTATAAATAACTAGTTGTCCCGCCCAGCTTCGCTCGGGTGGAAAAAAAAAGATGGTGGCGCCACCTATCGGGTCCAATTGTGAATCTAAACCATTCCCAGATCACCTTGAACACACACAAATTTCATTAAAATCGGTCCAGGCGTTTAGGAGGAGTTCAATGACATACACACTCACAGAAGAATTATATATATAAAGATATGCGATCACGATTTCGACGAGTTACACCGTGGGCAAGTGGTTTAAGTAGTCACTTACAAGTTAGAGTAGTGCAATATGCAATAGTTTATACCAATGAGTTTTTAAGCTTAAGTAGAACTACTTGAGGTGAGAAGCAAGGAAACCAGCATACATATGAGAAGAAATACAAATTTCCTCATGTGGAAAAAGCCAAAGTAACCGTATAAAAAGGCGTGAAGTAGTAATATATATAATATCATAATGTAATTTTTAGGAAATAAAGTTTCATTAATTTACAACAAGCTCAAGTATTCCATCGAAAAGATGCAATGAACTCTTACGACTTTTTTTTAAATGACTGAGTCACTGGCCGCCGACATTCAACTAATTACTAACCGGAGACTACGGCAATGTCACTAATTGCCCAGCTAGACTAACACTATGAGTGAGTACAACCACTATTGTTTATTGTATAGTGTTGTTTGGGTAGAAAGTTTCAATTTTAATGGCGAAACAATAAAATATAATCAAATCAAGAAGATTTGATAATATTTTATTATATATTAGGCGTTCATTATTTCTGAGTGAGTAGGTTAGGGCAAGATTATTATCAGCAATTAAATTATGCAGAAATAAAGTTTTTTTTTCAGTATACTATTTGGGCTACCGAAGGATATGAACAATATACAACCAGTATAAATTATCTTCACGTGTTCCCAAATGTAGGCCTTTGGGGGAGGTCGTGGAGATATCACGCTATCCTAGGGGTTCGCAGTAAAATTTTAATTGCACGTATGTAAATTATAGTTTGGCCATAGTTTGTTACTGTATGAACATGAGGTTAGGTAGCTATAGTATATTTGGTAGGTTAATAAAAAAATAGAACTTTACCCCTAAAATCTTTGAAAACGTTTAATTTATAGCCTTAAGCCCATCACGACGATGTATCTCACGCCCAGAGGGGAGTTTTAATTTGAATTTTATTGCGACGTTACTGGATATAAGGCCACCTTTTATTTTATTCGAATTCCACCGAGTTTGAACATGGAACTCTGTTTATATAATTTAATATTTTCATTACAATCATGAAGTGAAAGTGGTTTAGAGAGCTTGCGGTCTTTCTAGCTTCCCCGAGAGGGACTCGTCGGGATGATATGTATATTTCAATTAAAGAATATAACAATATATTGTAATAAAAAGCTGTTTAGCTTACCTTTCATCAAGCTGCTGAAGTTGAGGCTGCTGATAGTTGATACGCCGGCCGTAGAGCGAAGCTCCACCTTCCGACATGTAGCCGTCCATAATATCATTGTTCCTTGCACATTCCATTTCATTCATATTGATTCTTCTCAAGCAATCACCATCCGACATATAACCAGACGCTATTTCAAGATCACAATAATCAGGATTAGAAAAACCAGGACTAAAATTCATTCGGTCACGTAACCCCATGTTGTCGCGACCGAAATTTGCTTTGACAGTATTAGCGTGATGAGGGTATCCTGGTACGTTCTTCTGTGCCAATCCAGTAGTTCTCATTGGTAAAGTAAGGTGACTATTATAGCCGCGAAGTAGTGGTCTCATTGGCATAACATTCATAAGTGGATTCTCATCATCACCTAATGAATTGTCCCTGCAATGAGAAGGTGTACTGGATCGACTTTCATTGATTTCAGTCAATGTTTTATTGTGATCGAAAGTTGGTTTCGGTGCTAGGTTTAATCTCCTTTTTGCTGCTTCTTTTTCAGAAATCTCCGCTTCGTTTATAACTTCATTGATATAAGTAGTGTTCATATCTAGTCGTTTATTTGATGATATATTGCTAGGAGTTTTTGAAACCTCTGATCCGGATTCACTCGAAGGACGGTATATGACACTACCATCGCTGGAATTTGAATGTTGTCCAGTGGTACTATGTGTTGAGTTAGAGTGTGAACTCTCGGACATTTGACCAGTTGCATTAATAACTGGCATTGGAGAAACTGCTAGAGTTTGCTTTTGAGATATATCTTTACTTAAAGTAGATTGTTCTCTACTGAATGGAAGTGCACTTACATTATTTGTAGAATTTAAACTAGAATTGCTTTGTATTGGGCTTAATTGACTATTTGTACTCTTATTTAAAATATGTCTATCATCTTTAGATATTTTGAAGGTTCCCTTCACGGCAGCCGTTGGCTTAGGAATTCCAGTATTCTGAACATTCTGCCCTCCTGTTGGGGTTTGAGGTTGACTTGAGAAGTTCTTCGAATGCGATGCAGAATTTTCATGACTCTTTACATCAGTTACAGAATCAGATCGTTGATCGGTTAGCTTCATTTGACTTCCCGACAACTTCGCCATTTTGTTATCTGTCTTGGATTTAGTGTTTCTTGTCTGATCATCGATCTGATTAAGTTTAGTATTACTCATGGATTTTGGTGCCGCCAGTTTTGACTCCTTGTCTCGCGTAGGTAGTTTTGGACTGTTTCTTGATTTTTCACTACTTGTTTTACTGTTAGCTTTACTTAAACTTGTGGACGATTCTTTTGGAGCTTTAGAGCTAACTAACTTAGATTTAACATTTTTACCAGACTTATCTTTTGATAAAGTATCATTTTGCTGTCGTATTGTTTTGGGTCCTATTAAATTAGATGATTTGATATGTACGTTTGATACATTTGTAGATTCATTCAGACTTAAACTGGAATCAGATCTTTCACTTTTAGCTGATGAGAAACCACTAGAGGAACTAGTACGTTTTGATACGGCTGTATTCTTGGTATTTTGTTTTTCATTGCTAACTTTATCTTTATTAAAAAGCTTTAGTTTGTCGAGCATGGAATGCTTAGTTGGTGTGCCATTCTGACTTATTGGCAATGGAGAATGTTGTTGAGTTTGATTCACTAAAGTTGACGGGATCTTGCTTCCAGGGGCTAGTAGCGAAGAGTTGGGACGTGACCTGCAAAACAAAGACATAACTTGAAAATACAACACAGCTCTGGTGGCCGAGTGGTTCGTGTAGATGCATGCAACACAAAGATTGCAAGCTCGAATCCCGACTGATGCAATGAGATTTTTCTGAACTCATGGGCAGACATTCGTCACACCACGAGCTTTGATACGAAATCTCCATACGTTTCAGAAAAAAAAACAAAAGATGTATGTACAGTAGTGCTTGAGTAACGGCGGTAGTTTTCATTGTGTTATGATTACGATTATTCGGTATGGCCACCATACTAAGTTCAATCAATCAATGAACTAATCAAATGAAAAATACTATACCCAGATGAAGACGTCGGTGCACGAGGGATGAAACTGACGGCTCCTTGCCCCAGGGGGCTGGTGGATCGACTTGAGCTTGCCGAGAGACCGCTCTTGCCTGCAGCAAATTGAACACATTTATGTCACCTTATTTAAACTATCACATTTACAAATAACCACAATCTCGGCTTCAAGAATGCTCTCATTTCAACGATATACACCACAAGCTGAGCAAATATTATCACTATCAGGCTAACATTCACTAGATAAGTCGAAAACTTTATCGAAAAACCGCATGGGTGGTCTGCTGCGCGTGCGACCCAGGCGATCGACTCATGAGACTAACACATTATCATTAACTTACTATACTGAACAAGTCACCAATTTTAAATGGACCCCTGCACCCCTTCCAATTCAACACTAAATGCTCCCAAGAGGGGAACGTTCATTTGTTTCTAGAGATCAATTAAACTGGTATGTCACATCGATCGATGTTGTAGGTACCGACTAAATAATAATTCGTGACGTCATTACCTTCGCAAATGTATGCGCGTGCGTAAACTAACCCTAAACAGGGAACATAAATGAGACAATGGTGCTCATAAAATAAAGTATGTATAGGTTTCCGGTCTGTTTGTTCCAATTTTACATTCAGGCCAATAATAGCGATATACTCCGCTGCCCCTAGTCTTTATTCAAAAGTCATATTTAATCTAGGAATAAAATCAGGATACCGATTTATTTCTTGTAAAATTATTAAGGAATCGAGTTTTTGATATATAATCATGCTCAGGCTCAATGGTGGGCGCCAGTACATAAATATACCGTTACATTACCATACCGTCATATGTAAAGACCGTTAGATACATACATACTTATATCTACCCTTATGGGAAGGCGTGAGGATATTATATTACTTCTCTATCCCTTCCGCACTCTCTTGAATAATGCTGGCAATAACATTATGGTAGGGCTCAAATTTTGGATTACTGGATTCCATTATGCAATTCCGGAGTAGATGTGGTCTCTAATGTAGGATAGGATAACAACAATCACGAATTTTGGTGGTTTCCCTATGACTTAAAATATGCCGATACATAATAAGTAAGAGAAGAGCGAGGCCTTTGCCTTGTTGTGGGACGCAGATATAAATAAACATATATAAGCTATTTGTCCATTTATTTGTCTCAAGACACAGGCCTAGTCTAATGTGAGAACCCCTGGCAATATTAATGTCATACTTTTCGCAAATATTAGTAAGTATTTGAACGTTTGCAGTAAAACATTCCAATTCAACGCTCAACTTCAAAATAGGTAATAGGCACATTTTTGTTGGTTCGCGATCGACCTTGAACTTATAAACTCACAAATATCCGCCCCGAGCATTTTCCTCGCGACCTTAAGCTTCAGACCACTGAGCCAGATGGCCCTCATCAACAATATATGTACATAGTAGAAATTATGTAATGTGCGTATACATTACATATGTATGTATCTCAACATCTAAAGGAATTCGATACTGTTACTGAACATCCGTGCGCCCGTATACAATTTTGAAATTACAATGTTGAAACAAATTTGTTTCACGTCCTGGCGATACGAGTATGAGATTGGATTGTAAAGTATTTTCAATTGTCTGCTTTATTACTGCAACTTCTATATTACAAATTTTATTACATACATATGTAATAAAGAAATGATAATATATGTTAATTATAACACTATAACACTCATTTCTCGAAGGGTAAATAGAATTAACTACACCCGTTTTAATGTGTAATATATAGGGACAAGATCTGGAAGGTCGCCTTCTATCAGATACATCTTTTATTATGTAAATGCCCGCTAGTTTGTTATACAACTGTTTTTTGTACAAGCTAACGGTTAAGTTGCAAAATTACCCGAACTCAAGATACGAGAGACAAAAAAAATATATGGAACACTTTGTTACTAAACACTATATTATAAGTCAAGTGAGACAATTCTAGCTACTAGTAACTACTAACATTGAACACCTGCAGCCGACAGTGAATAAAATAATCAAAACAGTGAGATGTTATTGTTACATTGCTAAGGATGGTGGGTACGGTAGGATTACCTACGCGAAATCACGTTGCCAATCAACGCCTCATCCGGTCTTTATTCAGGCCGAGGCGATCCATCACTTTAGCAACGACTAACTGTGGCTACATTTAGTATAATACATAAGTTGTGCCTCACACGCATATTGATTTCATTGACAATTTAATCCAATTCCATTCACTTGTTTTTGTAACAAATTGGAACAAATATCTTCACAAACTTTGGCATTTATAATATAAGTATGACTAGCTGCTACCTGCGTCTCATCTTAATGGCATTTATCAGAAGAAAATCCATTAGCATAATTTGCTTAGCTGCGTTTTATTGGTATAGACACCTACGTAGTTAGAAAATGCATGCTAATCGTGTCCCTATTTCGTATGCACACCGAAAATAAGCCCTTAATTATGCCTGTTCTAATTACGTTCGGGGCAATAACAGTATCTGGTGGAACAGATGAGTCACTGTTTGTAATCATGCAATATCAATAAATGTTATTGGTGTACTGCATTGGCAAACGTTCTTTAATGGCATGCAACTCGAGATCCTAAGCGCAGTAAGTCAACTGCAGTCATTTGTCATCAATAAACAATCAAAGTATGTTTTTTATCAAGCAACAAAATTAATTATAATTTTCATATTCGTCGTAAATTCCCCAATGGGCCTATGAGATTTAATATAAGAACGGGATATCCCCTTCCCATACTCATGTTAATTATTGTTATCTGAATATATCCTCGATGAAATCGATTTTATGGACTATTCTTTTTTCTTTTTTGAGTATCTAAGACTAGAAATAGCTTGAAAGCAGGAAACAAAGAGAACTAACTGATCTGAACTGAACACATTCTGATGAAAAGGATCGTTATAAGCTTGCAAGTTCGGAAATAAGTATGAATAATATGATGACGCAAAATGTGCAGAACTACAAATGCTCAAGCTATCCTTTTTGTTTGCGAAGCATTCTAAATAGTTTAAATTTAATGGCTTTTAGTTATGCGTGAAAATTATGAACGAATCATATTTAAAAAATATATATTTCTTCATTATTACATATACATACTTAGGATTTGAACATTTATTGTATTCGGATTAAATAATGTTAATAAATAAAAAAAATAAAATAAAATAAAAAATAAAAAATAAAAATAAAAAAATGTTTATGCTTGTTTAGTTTTGTCTTAAATATGAAGCACAAAAATTATTTTCCGTTCCGTTCCGTTGTATTGTAATACTTTTATTAAATTTTTTAAGGCTATAACTTTAGTGTACCTAAAGTTTAGGTCGTAGTGTATGGTGACCATTATTTTTATATGCTTTTCAGGTTGGTCGAAAGCTGAAGAAAATTAAGCTTTTCGTGCTTAGTAACAAATTACGGTCATAAATCGTATCTTATACGACTAAATTCGAGTATTTTGACTAACAGTAGTTTTCAAAATATATAAACCCTAACTTTGTAATGTGCGCACTGAATTGATGAATACTTACCGATAAGATATATGAAACAAAACAAAACTTACAAAAAAATCTCACACTTAACTCTAACGTCCAATCAATTCATAAAGTTCATAATGAAACGAACTAAAAAGTTATTTTAAGAACGCACTTTAAATATAAATGCAAGTGGAGAAATGTGCGCGCACTCCGAGTAGTGGCGGTCTACTGAGGATGCATGTGCACATCTACTCGCTTCGTTGTACGCGATAACCGGAGCGAGATATATCTTAAGATAAATCGCATGTTTAATAACAATCACCGGTGATAAGTTATGTCACTCCAACCTTAGTAAAGTTGATATCCTGGGGCTGATATATTCTCATTTAGGCTGATTTATGAGTAACATAAGAAAATTGATTTTATTCCTTGGTAAATAATATTATGATGATGCGTAGAAGCTGAGCGCAATATGGAATTTTTAAACTAAGGAGAAATAATACTAGGTACAATAACTCATAACGACTAAACTACACTGTATACAAATAAAATAAATAGGTTTTAGATAACACTGTTTAGATATTAAAGCGCTTGTCTTGTCCAGAGCTCTGTCGCTTCAATCATATTTGGCGGTCTCCTAATATGTTCACAATATAAGAAATTTATATTATATATTCACCGGTTTCGAGACCTCTTCCTGACGTTCTCATTCATAATAATGAATCCAAGTTATTTGAGACCATAGACGGTTCAATACATCATCCTTATATTACAAAATTTTAAAACTGGCCAATACCGCAGTACTTGCAATTTTAAATTGAATTGAATTGGAATATGTATCCACAATAAAGTATACGCAAAGATCCGAAGATATCATAGCAAATTTATGTGTCCATGTGAATCCGTCCCATCATGTGGACCGGCTATGAACTGAATGACGCTAACTGCACAATCAACCGGGGAAAGTGAATGAACGTTTAACTTAATTAAACATTATGTTTTCTTAATTTCAACCATTTAGTCATAATCAGATGCACGTTCGCTTTGATCAGGCTCGTTTAATTCAGTCTGTCACCGTCGGGATATGGTTAATTGGCTATCAATTCGTATAGCGCTTTCACAAAAGGCTTAACTCGATATATTTTCTGTGCTTTCGGTTTTTAAAGGTATTTCTTATTTTTTTAATTAGTAGGGTTGTGTTTTAAAATCTACTTATAATAACTATTGCTACTGTTTGAAGTTTAAGATATTTAAATGCTTGCAATTTGAAAATTGAACACTGAGGTTAGATGACACCCACGGCAATAGTCTTAAGCTACCTACTACCACCGCATCTATCGCCATCGATAGAGGATTCATCCCTATACCTTGGAACTGTTGGGAGCCGCAAAAGTTTTTTTTTTTTTTTTTTTTTTTTTTTTTTTTTTTTTTTTTGTATTGTCTCTCGTAGCGTGAGTTCCGGGAACTTTTGCTACTTAACCGGTCAATGGCGAGACCTAGGCCTCCAGCCAGGCACTTAAGTACTAAGCAACACAGCTAAGGGCGCCCCCTGTGGGGTCGGACCTCGGCTTAGGGCGTTGCTGGTTCGCGAGCAAGGGAGCTGGGCTGGTCTGGTATTTTATTATTATTTAGTTATTTGGGGAGGGGATTTGGGCTACTGGCTCGGCTCGGGCCGGCACTTGCGAGAGTCTGGGGGGAACGTTACGGCTTATTCGCGTCGAGCCTCGCCGGCGAGGACGGAACAATGGTCGGTTTTGTGTAGTGTCGTTTGTGTGTCGTCGTCGGGCGTCCTGGAGGACCGTTATGTCGTCATCCGGTTCGATGACGGCATGTTTTGGGCGCCTTATCTTAGATATAAGGGAGGGTGTGTATCGGGCGGCCGATACGACGAGAGGGTTGGGATGATTTTCAGCAGAATCGAAATGGCGTTTCGACAGTTTTTTCATAAACTGTTTGATCGTGGGGACTTTTAGGTCAACATGAAGTTGACTGTTTCTCATGTACCACGGGGCACCTGTGGCTCTCCGGAGGAACCGGCTTTGGAGCACTTGAAGGGGGTGGAGTACTGACTTTTTGGATTGTGCGAACACAACACACGCATAAGTCATGATCGGTCTGATGCACGTCAAGTAAATCCTCACCTTGGATTTCAATGAGAGTTTACTCTTCGAATTTAGCATACAATGGAGTCTACCGAGCGCGAAGGCGGCTCGCGCGCGTACCGTCTTTACGTGGTGACGGAAGGAAAGTTTACGATCGAGGGTCACTCCCAGGTATTTGGCCTTGTCTTCCCATGGAATGGGATTGCCGAAGAGAGTTATGGGGGCTGTCCGTAGGGCATGCTTGCCTTTCCAAAAGAGGACGGCTGCGCTTTTTGAGGGGTTCACTTCTATTCTCCATTTCCGGAACCACCGCCCTAGGGCGTTGGCCGCGGTCTGGAGGTAGCCGCGAATCGCCTCGGGGGATATACCTCTGCAGTATATGGCCGTGTCATCGGCGAATAGTGCGCTTTGGACCTTTCTAAGGGTGGGGAAATCGCTCGTATACAGCGTGAATAGAAGAGGGGAGAGCACGGAGCCTTGCGGGACTCCTGCTCGTATGGGACGAGGGGAAGAGAGTGTGCCCTCCACTCTGTAGCGAAAGGAGCGATTCGACAAAAAGTCCCGCACTATGCGTACGAGACGGTCCGGCACGCCCAACTGGTACAGCTTGTATATTAAGCCGTTGTGCCAGACCTTGTCGAATGCCTTCGCCACGTCGAAGAGGAGCATACCCGTGGGATATCCGCGTTGGAAGCCGCTACTGACGTCTTCCACTATACGGTGGACTTGTTGGACACACGAGTGTTTGGTTCGAAAGCCAAACTGTTGATCTGGAATTACTTTTTCAGAGTCAGCAAAACTCTTTAATCTATTATAGACAAGTGTCTCGTATATTTTGCCGAGAACGATGAGGAGACTGATAGGGCGGTAACTGGAGGCTTCGGTCTTGGGTTTCCCCGGCTTAGGAATACCTATGACCGTCGCACTTTTCCAGGATTGGGGGAACAAGTTGTTGCTCAGTGCTGCATTGAAGATGGCAGTGAGCAAAACTATCAGATAGGGGGAGAAAAGTTTGATGACTCTATTAGGGATACCGTCGGGGCCAGGAGCTTTCCTAGGGTGGAGACCATCGATCGCCTTCCGGACTTCATCGACCGTGATTGGGGCTATGGGGTGATCCGGGTGTTCGGAGGGTGGATTGGACAGTTTGCTTTCGACCTCGGCGTCCACCTTCTCGAGGTGTCGCTGGTCTACCGGCAGGGAGCTGGGCGTACATTGAGCCTCGAGACTGTCGGCCAGGCACTCGGACTTCTCGTCGTCGTCAAAGGCGGGCCCTTGATTCGGACGAGTGAGAGGAGGCATGGGCGCGGTGAGGTCAGATTTGAGTTTACGTTGGAGTTGCCAAAAGGCCATGTGACTTGGTTCAAGCTCCCCGAGGAACTTGTTCCAGCGAGCGTTACGCAGGTCCTTCATGCGGTATCTCAGCTTGCGCTGGAGTGACCACAGGAAGGTGCGGTTCGCTACAGTCGGTTGAGCTCGATGGGCTCGGAGTGCGGCATTCTTTTCCGTCACCAGTTCACGCACGTCGTCTGGAAGTTTCCAGCGATGATCTTCCGTCACCGGAACTTGTCGGGAGCAGGAGTCCACGACTGACTGTACGTGAGCTGTGAGGGAATCGATCGCCTTTTGCGTGTCGGCTGCCGACTCTATGTGGGGCGGGATACTATCTAAGTGAACAGATGAAGGGGACTTGAGGAGTTCCTCTAATTTCCTCCAGTCTGTTATCTTTTTCTGAGGTAGGGGGCGACCTGTGTCAGAGGGGCCTAATCGGGGGGAGCCGCAAAAGTTTCGCATTACGCGGTTACAAAGGAGGTACGAATGCTCAGACTGTGGAATGAACCCCTCGCTAAGGGCTAGAGAGCAGCATGGAGATCTTCAATGAGGGTGATAAAAGATCACTGCTAAACGCGCAGGCGATAACCCTGGTGTTGCAAAACCTGGTATATCTAAATGTAATTTTAAAAATATATATATTTTCCTTGTATCACACGTGAAAATATACATATAGGAATCCGATAAATCACGTTTCACTAGATGAATAGATATAGTGATTAAAAGCTTCGGGATGTATACATTTCTGCTCGTAATATGCTGAAGGATCTAATTAATTAAGGTTCTCCCTTCAAAGATAGTGCACTTAGCCTCACTAATGTAGGTAGTGTTCGCTTTAATCTCGAAATTGGCTCTGCAATGCGCCACAAGCCTGTCAAAGATTTGTTTGTTTACTCGTCTACCCCTACAAAATGTACCCTTTTTTAATTGAATTTATTCACTTAATTATTTCAAGGAGCCGTGGTGGCCGAGTGGTTCGAGTAGTTGCAGGTTGCAAGTTCGAATCCCGACTGTACCAATGAGTTTTTCAGACCTTAATTACAGTGTTTAGTCACACCACGAGCTTAACGATGAAGAAAAACATCGAGGGAAAGCGTATGTAGGTATAGTCGTGCTTGAATAACGGCGATGGACTCGCCCTCTGTCACGTTGGCACCTAATATATGTATCTCTGGTGGAAAGTGGGTTTGTGGGTACTACCTATACACCTCTACCTACCCCTTCAGGTGTTCTTGTGGGAAGGTACGTGGATAGTTATTTCAAAATTGAGCCGTACTGGCCGAGTGGTACAGATCACTCGCACCCCAGTGGTCTGTATCAATGGGTTTATTTGCACATTATGTACCTGTACATCAAATGCATTTCGGTCCCGAGAGAAGGGCAGACTCCCCATTTGTTATGTTGACACCTAAATATTGAGGTTTTCCCTGGAGAGTACAGCATGGAGTTCTTCAAGAAGGGTGTGAAGACATTCCTGCAGGGTCGGCAAAGCGCGAGTGATACCCCCTGGTGTTGAAAGCGTCCATAGCCGGTAACCGCTTACCATCAGGCGGCCCGCATGCTTGTTTGCCACCCAAGTGGTATACAAAAAAAATAAAGGCGAAGAACAGGTCGTTATTGCATTTCATAACATTTGCAGACTGATGAATTAGAATGAAGCGAAAGAGGCATATGAGCCTAGTGAGAAATGCTATATTCTGCGTACCCCGTACAGGGCTATTTTGTATGTATGTATTTCAAATCAGCCTATCCAATTATTATATTCCTTCATTCCCTTCAACATATACAAAAGGGAACAATGTATGCTGACCTGTATGCCCTGGCGTGGCTGGTAGCGGCCGCTTGTCAGGTGGCGCTCGTCTCACCGCCGCCGCTGATGCTGGTAGGGGGATCGACGTCTGCAGCACCGACACTTGTCTGTAGATAAAAGAAAAATAATTTATTAAAAAAAATACCACTCAAAGTATAATGACACCTACACATCACCAAGCCTTCTCAAGGCCAGGGCGCTACGAGAGGTATGGGGCTATGAGTGTTAGATTATCTTCCTGCTTGTTTCTCACTGAAGAAAAGTGACAATAACATTCGATCCTGCGTTAATTAAACTCCCCTTTTATTAATGAGTCCAGAATAGTAGATTTGAAACGAAGCGGGAATTTGAGATTGGTGAAAATTATTTTAATTAACGGTACCCTTCGTCGGCACAGGTGGCTCAAGGTCTTCAAAGGACACAATATCCTCGAATTTAACGGTATTGCCTCCACAGTCGGTATAGAGGGAGGGCGTTTACTTCGAATTTCGCGACTAATTCGATGTTTTTTATGTTCACCTCCGCTTACACGTGTACGGATAATTTTACTAAGAATTGTTGATCTAGATATACGTGCAAATACATTATTTCTTCAGACTTATGTCTTAAAGTTCGGGTTTCAAGGAAAGCTATATTGCTCAATATCCATTGGGTTTAAACCGAATCTAAAATGAAACATATCAAATTAAACTTCATACGTAATGTCACATTCCAATTCCAAATCCCAACGTTACATACGTTAAAATTGAAATGTTAATCGTTATGCGAACGAATTCGCGTCGATTTAATTAGGCCTAATATAATAATCTAAACTCACCATATGACTTATTACAGTTAGGTGTCATATGATTGGTTTAAAATTTGATTAAGTTAAATACAATTTATTATAACGCAATACACTACTTAGCGCCGTTCAGTTTTAGGTGAATATTACCAACTGGCTGTTTCTTGTTCGTGTGATTCATAACATTTTTTTTTCTTGCTGGGCATGATATACTTTAGGCTTACATATATAATAAGGTACCTAAGCGCTTGTACTGAAAGGCAATTAATGTAAGGAACGTGTACTTATACATTCCTTTCATTAAGGTTTTCAAAGCAGGTTATAAAAATTAATGTATAAAAATTAATGTGTAATGATGTTTTTCTATGTACGTGTATGTATATATTACGTAAAAAACCCGATTTTAACTGATGTTTTGTCAGAAGAACTATGATTGGATGTAGCCAGGATGTGGTCCGTGTAACAGTGTCCTGGCGAACCCTAGTTCTGATGATATCAAATATTTATTGAAATTATATATGCGTAGATTTTAATTACTTTTACATCCAGGTGTCCTCACGTAGTGACATAGTCGCTGTGCGACAAAACTCCTTAAATAAAGAGAAAAAAAAACTCATGTTTTTTTTATATTGAATATTTGATGTAGTTAAGCAACAAAACAGTTAAATACTATATACTGAAAACAGTTGCTTCATTGATAGTCGAAGTTACCTTTGACTATTATTCGCTTTGCGAATGTAATCAGGTAATTTAGACTTATGAATTAAGAACCTTAAAAGACATTTTAAAAATACTAGCTAAGCCCCAAGGTTTCACCCGCGTAATAGGTATTTGATTTTATTTGTAGTTTTTCTACTAATAATAATCTATCTCTGTGCTAAATATAGTTTAATTCCCTACAGCCGTTCTGCCATGATTGAGTAACAAACATCCATGCATACTCACAAACTTTCGCATGTATAATATTAGTAGGATATGATAAAGCACTCTGTTCTTATCTTTTTTTTTACTGAAGACAACATATTATTGGAAATTTAACTTATTGCGCGCAAGCAATGGCGGCTAGTTACACGAAACAAAAACTGACAGCTAATGTTAGTCACTCTACTCACCACTAGATGGCGCTTTGAATTCAGCCGAACGTGCTTGACGCAAGTTGAACTAAAAGCCCTCTTAACCACACACAATGGCTATTGATGGGTTTCGGGGGGTGCAAAAATCAAACATAGCCTTCCTGGCAGCTGTCTTAATATTTTGGTGTCGAAATGTTCGGTTAAGTAGCAAAACTCACACTACGAAAGACAATCTAATACATCTTTAGATAAAATATCTGGATACATGCTCATTTACTTAATAGAAATGTTATTGATATTAAAGAATAACATTTTGAAGCAGCGAATAAACAAACACATCAGCTAAGAAAATTAAACTGTGCTCCAATAAATTCAATGTAATTTCTATTTGTCTCAAGACATGGGAGTTTAAGGCGATGTATCTTAATCCAATAGTCTGCGGTCTAGACAGAAATTATTTTAACATCGTCCGAGTTGAATAGACACGAACCTATGTGTTCAATTATGCGTAAGCCTACGCATTTCCACTGTTTTATATTCAATTAGTAGGTTCCTACATATATATCTTAAACTAGCGGCCAGTCCCGGCTTCGCACGGGTGGGCATTTATTTTTTAAACATATCAACGTAAATTTTTTCATGAAATTAAAATAGCCTATGATAACGTAGCATTCAAATGGTGAAAGAATTTTTAAAATCGGTCCAGTACTTTTTGAGGTAATTCCTTACAAACATATACATATTAATAGTACCTATAGATTAATTATAATGTAATACGAGTATAAAATATAATTTGGGTACTAAGAATCTCGAGAACCATACAAAACTCGTGGGAACTATTACTTCACAGAGAAAGATTAATTGTTACCTAAATTGTATGTGCCCCTTGGTGTCGATAATGAGGGCGATAACGGAACAATGCACATCTGGCTGGCGACACGACACGCGACTTGCGTCACAGCGTATCACTCGCAACGGAAGCTTTTACTGAGCATTCATTCAGGTACGTTTTGCCGTTCAGGTACATGCTCCGTTGTATCCTTTGGGGATACTCAAAGGAGTTTATTTATTGAAGGACACTTCCATAGTTGACACTACAGGTAACCTTACAACTAGATGTTAAATATGAGTTAAATGCCACTACATTTACAAGCCGCGACAGCGTGCACACAAATTAATTAAGGTTCATTTAATGTTTTCCTGCAAGCTGTGGTTTCCTATAATTGAGGAATTACAAAAAACTATCATAACGCAGCTCTTAAGAATGCTAATAAATAAATAAGAGCACAGCAAAAAAATAAAGCGTTAAGTTTTCAATATATGTATTAACATGTTATTTATCAAGTGCTGCCGTACTTAAGCTAGAAAAGGGTTAACCCTCATATGGTCGTTTTTTAGGTAATGATGCAAATTTTACCACCGCAAAATTCTCTACATTTTGATCTAGGAACCAAAGCTCTATCATTATCCATAAAAGAGATACAGATACTCAGTAAACAGTTAAGTGACACATTTTTTATAATTTTCTTAACTAAAAACCAGCTAACCCACGAAACTAGTCTAAAAGAGGGCAAAAGTATCCTAACCCTAGGAAGACCAAATATTTTTTGATATAATTTGCCTAGTAAAAATAAAGTTATCTATTTATGCTTAACTTAATTAAAGTTAAGGTTTATTAACTCTACTAAAAGTAAGTAAAGTGTGAGCAAATTGGCGTACAAAAATAAACTATAAATAAGTTAACATAAAAAACGTAACTATAAATAGGTTAAGATCGCTTAACCATTTTTAAATCAAGTAATACCAATTAATATTTCGGAAGAAACCTTGGTATAAGAAGGGTTAAGCCTCATTCCTAAGCTAGAACAAAGTAAACTGCAGTAAAATGCAACGCACGAGTTATGTATGTCAGATCTATACGGCTTTTATTCCTCATTATTTAAATAAATACCGGTGCTAGTGGAACCTCTCTTTAAAATTCATGGACTTATATTTTCAAAAGGAGTGTATGCCACTTCTCCACTAAACCGGTATTTTTTTTTAAACAATGAGTAGTGAATTATACCCATCAAAGTCATGAAAAGAGATTAGGTGAGATGGTGAGAGAGATAATTTGAAGAAATATTAAAATAAATTAATTGGCCTATAATGCACTTGGGGCCTTGGGGTCCTGAGGCTCACCATCTTTTCAAAGAGGTCTCACGCCGTCTAGTCGGGACCTCTTGTGAAGTCTCGTGACAGGCGGGCTGGAACATATCTCGCTCAGAGAATCAGCATTGCTATCCAGCGTGGCAATGCTGCTAGTCTTCCTGGCACGTTGCCTCGGGATACCGATTTGGGACAAATATTTTATCTGTAAGTAGTTAGTAAACTGTTCTGTTCTGTAATGTTCTTTGTAAATATTGTTAATTTTAATTTAACTTCTGTTATAATATTTTGTTACTTTAATAAAAAAAGTTTTTTCCCGGAGTAATTTCGGGATTTTACATGCTAATTGTATACTTTTAGAATGAGCATGACCTACTGAAGTTTTGAGACAACTGGCAGGTCATTTTTTTTTTATCAACAAAGTTGAAGTGGAAGTTGTTACGCCAAATCCATAATGCAAATGGGTAGCCAACCTTTTGTCCAGTTGATGCATAAGAGCCGTCGTTGACGATCTCTGCTTCGATAGCATGGACATTAATGCCGGCGTCCCGCAAGGCTCTATGCTGTCCCTGAACTATGTTTCTTCTGCATATCAAAGACATGCTTTCTATTGAAGGAATGCACTGATATGCAGACGAAAGTACTGGTGACACTTACTATACGGGCTATGCTAATCTCCCTCGTTCCACTATGGAGGAAATTCGCGAACAATTTGTCTCTGAAATCTAGAGTACACTTTGTAGTGTCTTCGATTGGGGTCTGTGTCTGTCATGTCTCCGATTAAACCACTTCAACCTCACTAAGAAACAAGTTTGCGGGGTGACCCCCAAAAACACTTCCATTTGCTATGGTATTACAATTCCAGTACACTCCCCTTAACATCTAGGAGAGCATTGGGATCCTTTTTGACATTTCAAGTGATGTTCAGTTCCGTGGTCATTTAGAGGACAAGGCTAAGTAGCCGTCCAGGAAGCTCGGTGTGCTCAACAGAGCTAAGCAGAACTTTACACCGCAGCAAAGGCTACAACTTTATAAGTCGCAAGTTAAGCCACATATGGAGTACTGCTGCCACATGTGGGCTAGAGCCTCAGGATACTAGCTAGTGCCTTTTGACGCGGTACAGAATCGCGCAGCTAGGATTGTCGATGATCCCATGCTGACAAGCGGCTTGGAACCACTAAATCTGAGGAGAGACTTTGCCTCCCTGTGTGTTTTCTACCACTTGTATAACGGAGTGTTCTAAAGAATTGTTCGACATGATATGATGCCCACTTCTACCTTCTACCCCCATACCTCTCGCCATCGACGGATAATTCATTCCCATACATTGGAACCGTAAAGGTCTCTTACTGCGCGGTGCCAAATGAGTTTCCTTCCGCGAATGCTCAGGCAGAATGAGCTTCCGTTGAGGTTTTCCCTATAGATTACAGTATGGAGTTATTCATGAAAGGTGTGAAAAGATTCCTGCAGGGTCGGCAGCGCGTGGGCGATACCCCTGGTGTTGCAAGCTTCCATAGGTGGCCGCTAACCATCAGGCGGGCCGCATGTTTGTTTGACACCCATGTGGTATAAAAAAATATTATGAAACATTGCCTCGGCCAGATAACTATATAAGAGTAAAAACCTTTAAACCAGAGAGATTGCTAACTGCATGCCAATATGGCACATATTCTATTGTCAATAAGATTGTGATTTATTGTTGATATTTTATAATGTCCATGCATTATTTTTACTTATATGTGTCGACAGTGTATCACAAAGTATTTTTAGCGCTGTTGTGAGATTATATTGATCTCATTTTAATTTAATTGCATTTAAATAGTTAAATAGTTAGCCTAACGAGGGAATTTTAATTTCATTTTAAAAGTACTTATTTTATTTCCAATTTTTCAGGTATAGAATTTTATTTTAATTACCTACCTACTTACATGTTACTTTAACAGACTTACTTTTAAAGAAACGAAGTTAGCTATTGATCTGTGCATATGGTTAAGTAAATTTGGTTCTTTTGTTTAATTTAGATGGCAAAATATTACTATTTTATGGCAAAATATTTTTTTTTCTCGACTAATCATTCCACTTAGCTTAGCTGTAAAAGGGTTAACCACGAGTGATACTTACATAACCTATTTTTAGTTAAGTAATACTGCATAAATACAAGTCATTAAAAAAAAAGTATTGCCTTTACTTACCTAAATAAAGGTTAAAATACTTTTGTCGTTATCCTATTCTGTATTATGATGTAATATCCTTAGTTATAAATGAGTTATCGGTGGATAACTTATTTATAAGTAAGCATTGTTGAATAACTTTGCAGTAAATTATTGATAGTGACATTTCCATCAAAATACTACGCTAAAAGTGGGTTAGGGTATGGTTAACCCTGTTTTAGAGTCATAATAAGTTTAACATTACGAGTGAAATGCTTAGTTAAATAAGAAAAAATAGGTTTTAGGTATTATAAAGACAATATTTTAGGATGGAAATTATTCTATAAGGTAGAGTTAAATATTAGCTAACTTTGTCTCTAAGAATGTTTACTCCATCTTGAATAGATTTTTAAAGACATCAATTCCCGCGTTTTTTGACGATATCTCAAAATTTACTAGTCGGGCTTAACCCTTTTCTAGCTAAAGCACGGCAGAGTGAACTATCCAACAATGTGTAATATTTCGATCAAAATTATAGAAAAATCAAGTACCTGTACTTAAAAACGAAGAGCCCGTGTGAGACTGATGAATGTGGATAAAGCGATATTGGTGTGTTAGTCTGGTGATCCACTTTTTCCAACACCCCCACAGAAGGGATTCGGCATGACGATATGTATGTATGCGATATTCTACTCGTAATCAACATGGCATTCCTGGCGGATCTTTTCTCCACCGTCAACCTCTCAAGGGTTAACGAGATGGCACGAAGTCTCAGGGCCGTCCGGAAGGACCCTCTGGCCCTCCTCAAGGTGCTCGGCGACTACGCCGATGTATCAGAGTCCCTGGCTACCTTCTCGTCCAACCAATAATGGACTCAAACGTAAACAGCAGAATCAAACCCCGATCACTTTCAATTGGCTACTTTAATGCCAACGGCATTCACAGCCAAAAGGAAGAGATCACCGCGTTCCTCCGCGACAACAATATCGACGTTTTCTTAGTGCAGGAAACCTTCTTGAAACCATCACACCGAGACCCTAGAATTGCAAACTACTGCGTAGTTCGCAATGATAGATCTCGATCCGCCCTCGGCGGTACTTTGATCTATTACAAGAGGTCCCTGCACTGTATCCCGATCCAACCACCAACCCTCTCCCACATTGAGACCTCGATCTGTCGATTAGGAATGACCGGCCATCAGCCGATCACGATAGTCTCTGCATACTGTTCTCCAGTTAACTCGACGGCCGATATCAAAGCTGATATCAAAGCCCTCATTAACCTCAGTAGCTCGGTTATTATCGCGGGTGACCTGAATGCCAAGAGCGATGCTTGGAACAGCCACTCACGAAATAACAGAGGTCGCCAATTGGAGGACCTCAGCAGGCTCCTCCAATTCGACGTCATTGCGCCTATGCACCCCACCCACTACCCCGAGAATATCAACCACCGACCGGACGTACTAGACATAGCGATCCTCAAGAATGTAGACCTCCGTTTGCACTCGTTGAGGTCGCACGATGAATTAGATTCCGACCACCGACCTGTGACCTTAGCGCTATCCCCCGACTAGGCCCCCCGGACTCAGGTCAGCCCCTGCCTCAGAAAAAGATAACAGACTGGAGAAAACTGGAGGAACTCCTCAAGTCCTCTTCATCTGTTCACTTAGATAGTATCCCGCCCCTCATAGAGTCGGCAGCCGACACTCAAAAGGCGGTCGATTCCCTCACAGCTCACGTACAGTCAGCCGTGGACGCCTGTTCACGACAAGTTCCGGTGATGGAAGACCATCGCTGGAAACTTCCCGACGACGTGCGTGAACTGGTGACGGAAAAGAACGCCGCCCTCCGAGCCCATAGAGCTCACCCGACTGAAGCGAACCGCACCTTTCTGAGGTCACTCCAGCGCAAGCTGAGATACCGCATGAAAGACCTGCGAGACGCTCGCTGGAACAAGTTCCTAGGGGAACTTGAACCAAGTCACTTAGCCTTCTGGCATCTCCAACGAAAACTCAAATCGGATAAAATCTCGTCCATGCCTCCACTCACTCGTCCAAATCAAGGGCCCGCCTTTGACGACGACGAGAAGTCCGAGTGCCTGGCCGACAGTCTCGAGGCTCAATGTACGCCCAGTACCTTGCCGGTAGATCCGCGCCATCTCAATAAGGTGGATGCCGAGGTCGAAAGCAAACTATCACACCCACCCTCCGAGGACCCAGACCACCCCATCGCCCCGATCACGGTCGACGAAGTCCGGAAAGTGATCAAGGATCTCCAACCCAGGAAAGCCCCAGGCCCCGATGGGATCGCTAACAGAGTTATCAAACTCTTCTCCCCTTATCTTATAGTTTTGCTCACTGCCATCTTCAATGCAGCACTGAGCAACAACTTCTTCCCCCAATCCTGGAAAAGTGCAACGGTCATAGGTATTCCCAAGCCAGGGAAACCCAAGACCGAAGCCTCCAGTTATCGCCCCATCAGTCTCCTCGACGTCCTTGGCAAGATTTACGAGAGACTTATCTACAATAGATTAAAGAGTTTTGCAGACTCTAAGAAAGTCATACCTGACCAGCAGTTCGGTTTTCGAACCAAACACTCCTGTATCCAACAAGTCCACCGTATAGTGGAAGACGTCAGTAGCGGCTTCCAACTAGGTTATACCACGGGTATGCTCCTCTTCGACGTGGCGAAGGCATTCGACAAGGTCTGGCACAACGGCTTAATATACAAGCTGTACCAGTTGGGCGTGCCGGACCGTCTAGTACGCATAGTACGGGACTTTTTGTCGAACCGCTCCTTCCGCTACAGAGTCGAGGGCACACTCTCTTCCCCCTATCCCATACGAGCAGGAGTCCCGCAAGGCTCAGTGCTCTCGCCACTCCTATTCACGCTTTATACTAGCGACATTCCCCTCCATAGACGAGTTAAAAGCGCTCTATTCGCCGATGATACGGCTATCTACTACAAAGGTAGAACTCCCGAGGGAATTCACGACAACCTCCAAACCGCGGTCACAGCCCTGGGGCGGTGGTTCCGGAAGTGGAGAATTGAAGTGAACCCCACCAAAAGCGCAGCCATTCTATTCTGGAAAGGCCTCGAACGCCCACGGGTAGCCCCCATCACCCTCTTCGGCAAACCCATTCCTTGGGAAGAAAAAGCCAAATACTTGGGTGTGATCCTCGATCAACGCCTTTCTTTCCGTCACCACGTAAAGGCGGTACGCGCGCGAGCCGCCTTCGCGCTCGGTAGACTTCACAGCATGTTGAATGCACGAAGTAAACTCTCATTGAAATCCAAGGTGAGGATTTACACAACGTGCATTCGACCAATCATGACATATGCGGGTGTAGTGTTCGCACACACTAGCAAGTCAACACTTAACCCCCTGCAAGTGCTCCAAAGCCGGTTTCTCCGGAGAGCCACAGGTGCCCCGTGGTACATGCGTAATAGTCAACTCCACGTTGACCTCAAAGTCCCCACTATAAAACAGTTTTTGAAAAAACTGTCCAAACGTCATTTCGATTCTGCTGTAAATCACCCCAACCCCCTCGTCGTATCGGCCGCCCGATACACTCCTTCACTTATCTCGAAAATAAGGCGTCCAAGACATGCCGTCATCGAACCGGATGACGACATAACGGTCCTCCAGGACGCCCGACAAAAACATACCAACACTACACACAACCGACCACTGTTCCGTCCTCGCCGACGAGGCTCGACGCGAATAAGCCGTAATGTTCCCCCCCGACCTCCGCCGCAAACGCCGGCCCGCGCCGAGCCAGACGCGTAAATCCCGCCCCCAAATAATATTTAAATAAAATGACCAGTCCAGCCCAGCTCCCTTGCTCGCGATCCAGCAACGCCCTAAGCCGAGGTTCGTACCCCACAGGGGTGCCCTTAGCTGTGTTGCTTAAAAATAAAGTGCCTGGCTGGAGGCCTAGGTCTCGCCATTGACCGGTTAAGTAGCAAAAGTTCCCGGAACTCACGCTACGAGAGACAATACAAAAAAAAAAAAAAAAAAAAACTACTCGTAATAAATATTTCATAGGACAGTCCAGTTAGTATTAGTCATACAAAGATTAACTATTATCATCATTACGCCGAGTTCCTAACGGGGTAGGCAGAGAGTATAGAGCGCCAGTTCTCCAGACTTACATACCTCGTTCGCTTCGTCATGTACATGAAATCTATAAATCCACCACTTCCGCACTGAATAATGATTAATAATAAAAATTTAAGGGTCCAATAAATTTTAAAACCTTAACTTCTTTGGATGCGTGTCCACAAACCGTAAGCTCTGTTTGACTATGGAATTATGTATTTATAGTTGTATATTATACAGAAAAAAGCAAAACTATCACTAACAAACTTATATATAGGTATTATGCGTGTGTTTATAATAGAACAACTTGGTGGGGCCCCAGATAGATAAACAATGCTACGATTTCTATTCTATGCAGGTTATGAAAGTATCTGCGCCAGAATATGTATATGGTTACTTCCTCCTTTTATATGGTAACATAGGCTCATGTAAACAAACTGTTTACAGCCTTTGCAGATGAATGAACCGCCCCAGTTCTGGGTTGACATTATTTTCATTGCGGTCTCAAAGAGATGTGCATGCACATTTTCCTATGCTCTTGTTTCATACGAAAAAAGCTCATTTTGGAAACGCACAGATGGAGTTGAAATGATATAAGCCAAACTACCCTCGTATTTTTTGCCTGTTTTATTTTCATTAATATATAGATAGATACGTTTTTATTTAAGGTATGTAGGTAGGCAGACTGCCGTTCCATCTTTATACAACTTTCCCACATCCACCAATTTCTACATCTTTTTATTTTATTTAACGTCTCCTCTTACGTCAGTCCTACGTCTTAAATTTAAAGACATGGAAACGCCTAACTAAAATGAAAGTAATACGTTATTACCTATTTAAATCAAAATCATCCTCAACGAACGGTGGAAAAATATAATAATAGGTACATAAAAGGGATATAATCGGTTGTAAAAAGTTCGTGTAGAAAATATTAGGTTGCATTTTTTAGACAACAAAGGGGGCATACTTTCGGTCTGATGGTAATCGGTTAGCGTGGCCTATAAACAATTAAAAATATAAAGGAATACCACAATTATTAACTAAAAAAACTTAAGAAAGAGGACAAGGTGAAACTGACAATGAATTTTAACATAGCATCACCCAACTTTCCAGTTAAGAATGAAAGAGTTAACCAATTGACATACGTCGAAACAACCGGATCACGCCCCACACTAGTTTCCTGCATAGCTCGTTGCGTTCGGAAATGGAAGTTGTCGTGACACTGTGTGACTTTACGTTTTTACAACATTAAAGTGATGTCAAATTACGGTTATTTTTACTTGGAAAATGTGTGTGTGGATGTTACACAACTCTGCCTACCCCTTTAAGGACCCTTGTTTGGGAAGGCGTGAAGATTACAGGCGCGTAGGCATTTTAATGCGGAGGCTTAGAGGGAATTAATTTTACTGAAACCTTTGTGAAATGAAATATAATATCTTACCTCAACCGAAAATTTCAATACAGACGTAGCCTCAGCCCTACTCATTGTATAAGAAATCCCCAGTAACAAGTTGCGATCCGAAGATCAAAGATTACTGAAGCGTTTAACTTTTACGATATCAGTAAAACGTTCTCCGTAAAAGATCTACTGGGCTTTCTTGACGTAGCCGAGCGTATTTTTAGATCGATTTACGAAGCCAATTCGTTAAATAATTTAAAATCTTTGGAGCTTGAAGCAATGGTTTTAGGAATGTAGAAGACTAATCATTCTTTGCCATTGATGTACCCAGTTGCCGCGACGACATAGGAACCTTATTCGTGAGTGCGAAAGGGGCAGGTTTATTATCATACATCTATCCCTTTCTCATTATAAAATAATGACGATAGAATCACAAATCATGTTTCCCATTCCTTTTTAAGATGTTTATTAGCACAGATATTTATGATAAAAAAGAAAGAAGGCTTATTTAAATATATTGAAGTTTTGCTTGCAAACTTCTTGTGATTATGAAATTGTTTACCTTGATTGCTAGTGGGACTAAATATGCGAGATAGTCAAAGCTGATTCATACCTTCGGACTTCGGGTGAGGTAGGCAAGCTCCTGCATTTTCTGCTCTTACTGTTCTGTCGGTGGTGACCGTGGCCAGAGTTGGTGTTTCCCATGGTCACCAAATTGTTTCACACTTTCTCTCTATACACATCTTTTATCTCACTATACACTGAGTACTTTATTCCACCGCTAGCATCTATAACTTCTGTTCTATCACCGAGCGAGCTGTCAGGATAGTTGTTTAACTACCCTCATTTATTTACCATTTTATTTATTCATTTATTCCCTTTTGCATAGTCCAGAATATACATGTGTTATGAGTTTGGATGTGGCATCACTATGTTTGAATCTGCATTTTTGTTAACTGGCCTTAAATATATACATACTTGGTATTTCCGAGGACAACAATTTGCGGTCGTCCTGTACAGTCAGTTTGACAATATCTACCTATAGACAGCAGAGCCAAACTCCACGAATACCAATGTTCGCCATCGTTCCGGACATTGCCGGAATTTCAAAGGTCAGATGAGTTAAGCCGCTGCGACGTGCCATTTACTGGCCTCTTGGGATAATTGCAAATATGTATATCGCTTGTTCAAAGATAATAAGGTGCAACTCTCCATCAACGCATGTTTTGTTATTTGAGCTGTGATTTATGTCAAGGAAATAAATCCATAATAGTCCAGAATTAAGTTGTTAGTAGGATAGAAAGGGGACCCAACGATTAGTTGTCATTGTCTCCGTTCAGAGAACTAAGGACAAAGGCAAAAGAGATCTAATTACAAGTGTTGTTCCAAACGCAGTTCATTGCCCTCTTTCGATATTGGGATTTTGTTGAGCACAATCGTGTATTATTTGCGTCGTAATTATCGAATATAGGTATAAACATTGACATTGCTTTTTCTTTTATTAATTTTGTTTTGATTTGGAGAATATCATGCTTTTTTTGCAGATTGCATGCAGATTTTTTCATTCCCTTTTATAAATGTTTAGCCAAATTCAAGACATACCTTAACGTCGATTCCAAATACTACCTGATGAGAATGACTAAGCCACATTTCGAAATGCAATATTGTTAAATTACATCGCTATTTACTTTAAATAACCGAGTTTTATATTGGTTGAGCCCATTTGACACTATAAAGAGAAAATTTTATAAGAATCAGTCATAAAACTTTTTAGAATTAAAATCATATTAGGTATTGCCTTAATTGTCAGTGATTGTTTATATAGGTTTTTATAACTATTACGTGCATCTGTTAATAAACGACAATGACACAGAATTTATAATGCATGAGGTTTGTGTTTAAGTCATAGAGCGAATTCCACTGCAAATTGACTATTGTCTGTTTGTAACTGGAACTGAATGCCAGTGCCGGGTTTCGAGTGCATTATAGAAATTATCGTAGCTGCGACGCAGTCCCTCCGTGCACCAGACCGAGCACGAACACGTTTCAATTCACTCAACTATTTGCGACCACTTTTGACATTAAATAAATAACTTAAATGTATTTTTATACGACAAGAATCCGAACGTTTGAAATTGTATTAACTACTTCATTAAGTATATACAATATTTACCAAACTAGTGTTATTTTCCGAGAGGTACCAGCAATTTTTATTTATATTTCATTTATGTATTTTATACATTTTTTAATCAACATTTTTATTTTCTTTCCCAATTGGAATCATGTAACTTGTTCATCAAACATATTTTGTATCTAATTGTAATACTATGAAACCATTCAACTAGGATTCGGGACTACAAATAAAACGTTATCTGTATGGTATGGTATAATAGAAACCATTGTCACCCATCAAGCAACTTAGTCGTGCATCACTGTTCATTATTCGTCCCTAATGCCCTTCTGTGAAATGAGCTTTTGACACAAATTTATACGGTGTAATGTGCTCCGTATGATAATGTGCTAAAAATTACTAAATTCAACTTAGACTTTTTGTTGTAAACGAAACAAAGTATACATTTCCAACTAGTCACCATGACCAATTATTTTATTGCGCTTCTGGGCGTGTGTATATAAACGTATTGACACAAACCGTGGAAAATGCGAAGGTCTAGTGGGTAAATAATTCATGAGCACACTTAAACCAGGCCGCCTAAAGCGAAGCCTATCGGCGTAACGCCCACTGCACGACGACAATGGACAAAATGTCGTTGAGAGATACAGAGAGCGCGCGTGAGATGTCAAAAGGCATTCGTGAATAAGCTCGTAATACCATAGGTATCTATTTTCATAATGGCTGCATCCATTGAGAGTTATATGATATTCACCCCCAAATATAACTTTACATTTTTTATTCTAAATGAAAGCCTATGTTTGTGTATGTTTCACGACTGTAAAATATTGATCTTTGGTACATTTCGAGAAGGAGAATTTGAACAGAGCGTGCAAGACGTGAGGTATAATTGTAATAACTGTCTCCTACAACAAATGTCTGGACAAACGAGACGGGTGTGGCGACCGGAAGATGGCAGATTGGTACGATGGTTATGTACGATGGTAATTAATATCGAGACAAACATCCATATAAAATGGTTAATTATATACTAAGTGACCTTTGCGATCACAAGATGTGAATCGCGCTATTATAGATATTTAAATCTATTGATATCAGCGATCTGGGTTAAGTAAAGAATAAGTTCAGAGAAATTATACTATCTCTCTTACAATTTGTATTAAATTGAAAAGAACTGATTCTGTACATATAACTGATAGAACTATGTTACTAACCTAACAGTACCAACTTTAACTCTCGAGCAAAATAAAGGACTAAGTATTTCTTCATCTCGCTGAACTGTAAACAAACAGTGGGCCTGGTAACAAATGCCGAATAGCTTTTCGTGGAACAAGCCTCTGATTCGCGTACACGTTCACAAACACATTGGGCATATGCTAATTTGTGAACGTACTCATTACTCGTTAGGTATTACACCAAGTTCGAGCAAGTAAATGAAGCCGCATAAAACCGTTCCGTGCTTTACCCATGAAGTTCAAACGAATAATAACGCTAAAACGCATATACATAGCTTGCATTAGTATATTTTTTGACACACAAATTTAATTATAACGGATATATATTTCCACGCCCCCTTTTGTGGTGCCAACGTAACAGGTAGTAAGTCCGTCGTTTTTCAATTACGACTACGTCATTGAATTTATTCTCCAACTGAATGCATGTTTACTCTCGATGTTTTCTTCACTCGCAGTGTTAATAATTAGTTTACAAAAGTTCAGAAGAAACTTATTAGCATAGTCGGGGTTTGTTTTCGGGGTGAATTTGCAAACTTTGCGTTGCAGGCGACTCGATCTACAAGGCCAGTATGGCTGCAGTTTAATATAAGGGCCACATGTATTTACTTCAGGTAAACCATGTTTATCATGCAGTAAAGCTTAATAATTATTCCACGACTATAGCACCTAGCCATTATTTTAATACATATTGCATGAAGGCTTTGGTAGCATAAATAAGGTAAATTTATAGCCGATATTGCGGCACCAATATGAATATCAAGAGAGCTTTAAACGAATCGCATTCATTCATAATAATGACCGGTGAATATGCTAGTGCTCCGATGGAGATACGCCTGGCGATAAATAAGCCAAGTCCAAGGCAACTGGCGTGTTTACGAAGACAGATTTACACCAGCGAGGCGACCGATGGTACTTATTTCATGAAGATAATAACATAAAGGGAATGTACTTTGTGAAAGCTAAATTGCATTGTTCATACCCTGCACGTATTTTGTTACTGATTGATACACTTCGTTATATATTGATGATTTTGATACACTTCGTTAAATTCGGATTAAAGGCGTTAGTTATACTAATAAGGATTATGATTTGCCATACAAATACGTATTACGATGAAAATCTAATAAAAAAAATATCTTTTGACATTTTGGTCAGATTGTAGTCAATCCCTTAAAAACAGGTTAAAATGTGACCTATCGACTTGTATAAAGTTATCAAACTATGTTTAGACTTCCTCAAAATCTAGACAATTATGAAATCCATTCTATAAACATCGTACCAGAAGCATTCTATTGATGAAGAACGTCCTAGATTTTTTTATTTAGGACGTTCACAGCTTAATCTTAGGTGTGGTTTTCTTCACATTGTGTAAAATTTACGCCGTTAAAACAAAGTCGTCGCTAGTCGAACATTCTAGTAACCACTTTGCATGTCTCGTACGTGTATTAAAATTAATAACTCGTGCCATATCCTTCAACTTTTCATATTATCACGGTTTGTTTAAGATTTATTTTATAAGTAACATGTATGCTTAAACTCCGGCGGTCTGTATTACTGAACCGAAATACACTGGTCACGAGATTTATGGTGTAGAAAATATCGATATGAAACCTGCGTACAGGTACCTAATTTTAGAAGCAAGTCGCCACCTAAATATAACTCTAGCGAAGTGGTTTTTCCTGCCTCTACCGAACCCTCCAGAGAACCTTTTGGGAAGACGTGAAGGAGAGTTATGCTATTAAACCGCAGATTATGGTGTTTCTTATGTTAATAATTATTAAGTAGGTACAGAAGATTGCTACTTGAATGCCTGCGATTGTATGCCTAGAGAATATTGGTGTTACTGTCGGTGATATCGGTTTACTATCTCAGTCCCAGTGAGGGACGCCAAGTATTTAAAATGTTCTAATTTACAGTTGAGAGTAATAACCTGGCAGCTAGCTTATAATAATAGCTCTCACTCTCGATGGCATCCACAATATCCACATTAATGTCCTTCGCGGGTTCTCGTAGCCGCGCTAATAAATCGCTCCGGCATTATTTCTCCGACGGTGATTCAACGAAAATGCAAAGAGTGTTCACATAAAAGCAAATTAATTAAGCTCGCACAATAGGCCGGTTAAAACAGGGTGTTGGGGGAGCGTGAGCCGAGCGCAGCTGGGTGAGCCAAGTGATAGGCTATTGGCGGTGGTTAGGCAATAATATTTGCTCGAATACAAGATATGCCGAAGAGGAGAATTGCACCTAAGAAATTTTAAACCAATTGCCTTATGGCAGCATTTGACACTAACAAGTACTTGTGATATGACCATTTGTACAAAGTACAGTAGTAGGTATATTAGTGTATGTAGTGGTAGTAGTAGGGTACAACTGCCCAGTTGCTGACCCTATATGTCAGCTAAAAAACAATGAATGACCTGCTTTAGAACAAAGCAAGACAGGGAAATTGATAATAGAATCTACTTGACGTCTGATTTACATTTAACATAGCAATTAAAGCCGTTAGAGGCAGCTGTTAAACTAGGTTGAATTTGAGATATTAATTGAAGCTTTGTAGTGCCGCTTTTTAAATGTTATTCAATCATTCATATAGAAATTGATAATGATATTATCAATTATTACTTTGGAGTTGCAGCGCGTAATAAGCATGTTTACTTCAAATGTACTTTAAACCAATAAAATCAATTATCTTTTCATTGTATGACTATTGTATGTTACATACATACAATATGTACTGATGTATGTGATTGGAATTTACAAAATTTACAATTAATATTTGGAATGTACAATGTATATCTACTAAAGTACGATTAAAAACTTCTAAAATACTAATTTCGTGACGATGGTCTAGCTCTAGTTTTCTATAAGTCTTCACCGTAAAGCTTTAGGGTGACAAATCACTCTACTGAAGTTTCTTTTTTTGCTGATCCTTTTTTCAGAAATCTTAACTTTGCAGATGACTACTTAAATCCAATCGGTCACCCTTACAGAAGTGATAAAAATGTGTAACTACAAAACCTGCAGCTATTTATAAAAGTCTAACAGTTGAGCGCTTGTCCGCTGAAGTATTCTAATAAAAGGTTACGCTGCGAAATCCGCTTTAATATATCATCACATTACCGTTAATAACTTAACGCTTTGTATGAAATTCCAATGCAAAAAACAAAATACGCTGACCAAAGATAGCGACGTTTGAGGGGTTTTTACAAGAAGGCTAAATAATTTTGCGAGCGATAGTATTCCAATATACCTATCCACATAATATATTCAGTTTAAGATTCAGTCTATGAGACGTCTATGGTCCGAATAAGAAAAAGACATATATGGTATATGTATATGGATGGGTCTTCATTCAATAAGAAGTGAGAATTCAATGAGACCATAAATACAAGACTATGTGATAGTCACTAAAATACATATAATAAAGTATAATAAATATAATAAAGTACATAATTATAAATATAATAAATAAATACGCTTATACGTAGTTTAAGTAGTCGTTAAAAGTGAGTAAAAAATAAAACCATTGGTATGAAAGGTTGAATATGCCAAAGCGTCAATCCAATGTTAAAAGAACCTATTCCAAGTTAGTATAAATCTAGTTTCCATCTTTACCTGTAGTCTCATGGGTTACATATGCTACATTTTACATAATATTTTACAAACCAGTAACGCACAACATCATATATTTTCATTAGTGACGGGGAGTTGTGAGCACAGGTTGAACCATGACACTAAGTCAGATTTATAGTAGGTACCCTATACGCCTTTTCATTGTCAGTCACGACTTAACTACTGGTATCTTCTTTGTTCAAAGTTACAGTAGTTTAAATTAGATTTAGTGGCGTAAGTATGAATGCCGTGGTTATTTGCGGCGTTATCTAGGACCGTGGGGTCAAGAAGCTCTACTCGAGGCCATATGACAAACGTATCTACATATCACCGCACTGAGTTCCCCACGGGATAGGCACAGTACGATTGAACTGTATAACGCATTCGCCTTCTTATGACCTGCAATACTATGATGCTACTTTTATTGTTACACTCCCACGGGCAAATTATGAAGGTCATTACTAAGGGCTATATTAACGATGTTGATATTAAATCTCATAAGTTTTCAAATACGCTTCCAAAGCACTTTATCATTGTATATGTCATAATTTCAATTCGTTTATCAATGAAACTTGGCAGATGTGTTTTATTGCAGAAAGGTATACCAAGGAAAATAAATTATTATCGAATATTCCGTATGCAAATTGCCAAGATGTTGAATTTAGAGGCTCTAATGAACGTAATTTATTTGCTTGGACTTTATCGAGTCTTTTCTACTCCAGGATCGTTCGGGGTAAAGCCCGCCAGCTCATTAGTTTAAGTAAATATGAGTAGAGATGAGATGAGCATCAGTGGTAGGTTCATGCCTTCAAACGGGAATATAATATATTCATTTCGCGGAAATTATATTTAAATGTGATCGTGACGAATTGTGTCGACTGACTTTTTTTAAACATGGAATTTTCTTTCAGATAGTTTTCCTTGACCGTAATGTGATTAATCACTGTATTTCAGAAAATCTCCTTGGTACTGTCCACAAGGGTTACCAGGAGACATTGATTAAATCACACGGGCACCGATGTATATTCCTCATGCACGCTAAAACAACAGAATTGAATTGGATGAAATTTGGCGTTGAGATTTTGAGATTTTTAGCTGTATCTATGTTTACTCCAGAAAAAATAAACGTTGTCCGCGGTGTTTTGTACGCGAAACCGCGGGGTACAGCTCGTATAGTAGTATTGAGTAATTTATCCAAATGAATGATACGTGACAGAACCGGTTACATTTGCAAAGACGGTCTTAATCCGTTACAATCGTGTTCTGATATCAAGTTGCCATTTGCGAACGGCTGTCAACTCAAATTCAGAACTACATATTTTCGTCTATCAAGATTTATTGGACGATACATTTCTAAATGTTATTGTTATATTCATTTTATAAATTAGCCATAATATATGGCTAATATATGGCCATAACAAATATATATGTTTGATAAAATATTGTTGTTTCGCTGGAATAGTGTCGCTTTCGATACGTATTTTTTTGTTAAGTAGTTATTGTGCGTCTATTAGAATCTTTTTTGTAATACTTCTTCTTTATAATATTTAGGAAGTATTAAGTGTTCTCGTGTAGGTGAATATTGTATACTTATGAGATATTAAAATATAGAAAAAATTTTTTTTTTTGTGAGTACATAATTTACAAACATCCAAAACAGTGCACGCGCATAAAAAGCATTCCCGATAGTCGCATGTGTGTTATCGATTATTTTGTGAACTATTGTGTGCCGGGCAGACGGGGTCCAGAGTCCTTAGGGGGAACCACCCCTCGCCGACCCACCGAAACAAACAACCATGTTTAAAGTAACTTTTCTCTGCCATATATTAACATACATTTTATACCGCCTAGTGTGGCAAGTATGCAGCTCGACTGTTGGTAAGCGGTTACCGCCACCTATAGTCGGATTGGATGTAAGGATATTTTCTTTCAGTCATTAAGACATTCCATTGTTTGTTTTAGCCCAACTGTATGAACTCTGTCGACCACTTACCCGAAAATGTTTTATCCAAAGTAATCCCCTTTCGATGTTGATGACTTTGCATTACTTTCTTTTCTTTGGAAACATACCTACTTTTTACGTACAAAGGTTTAATATAAAAACGTAAGGAATCGTTTGTAATAAATGTTTGCTCATAAAAATTTAAACGAACGTGCTCCACGTGTAGCGCTTTATTGTATATTTTTGGCTGATTTTTTACGGGAATGATTTTCGCCGAGCCCCATGCAGCGCTATTAATGCTATGGAGTCAATACAATTTACGTCAATAACCTAACTACATTTTGGTATACATTTTAGGTTTACTAGTCACTAGTTACTAGTCTTATGCCTAGGCGGCGTAAATGTATTCTTAGCTCAATATCGTCTTATATCAATCAATGGTTAAAGTAACTCACCAAATTTATACAATGTAAGCCTTTTTTTCTAATTTTAATGTAAATAAAATATAAAAAATAAAACTCGCAACCGGTCACGTTGGCGTCTAAATATATCTCAGGCAAACAGTGGTATTACAGCTCCACCTACCCTTTCAGAGAACCTGAGGCGTGAAGACATATTATATATATTTCTAAAATTATATCTGATTATGCCATTGTATAATAGTAAATCGATCGGACACTCAAGGACGGGAACGCCAAGAGTAGTCGAAACTGACGAGTATGTATGAAGAGACTGATGAATGTGGACGAAGCGAAAGAGGTAGGTATATCAGTCTAGAGAGAACTGTCGCTCTATTCTCTCTGCCAATCCGGTTAGGGACTCGGCGTGAAATATGTATGTATGTATCTATTATTCTTCTCGTTAGAGAAGACTAATAAGTATATAGAGAAGACTACCTCAAAGGCGTAGGTATGGTCATGTTTGAGTAAAAGCGATAGTCTCGCCATATAACTCGTTAGCACGTAAAATATATCTATGACTGAAAGTGAGTGTACTACCTACACACCTCTGCCTACCCCTATGGGGACCCTTGTGGCAAGGCATAAGGATATATTATATTTTTATTATCACATATTATTTTGTACCTTTGACTTTCACCCGAATTGAATAATCCAAACATGGTGTAAAACAGAAAATCGATTCGAAAGGTCGGTACTTAATACCTACGCAGTAATTACTACAGTTATATTGTTAATATTACTATTATTCTAATAATAAGTACTACGGTACAGATACTATTGCAAACAAATTACCTAGCTTGAATTGCAAAATCGCGATCTGGATTCTGGCACCAGAGACCATATTCGTAACACGTTTCTGAACACGACTTAAATTACCCGATAAAGATCCGTATAGTTAGGTACCTCGCGCGGAATTATATTGAAATTTATTTCGTTGTACTGCAGATAGCTGCATCGAGTTGCACACCCACACTTTAAGAACTGGTTTTTCGTACACATGTACACACAAGCTCTATTTATATTGCCAACAATCAGGAATAAGAAATTAACAAAGCTCTTTACGACACTATAAATCATATTTAATTGTGGTAAAGATGTAGTGCATAAAACCATTTCAAATAAATTTTAGTGATTTCTCTAAGCTCAGCACATTTGTATAGGTAATGGAAGTACTCAAATTCAAAAACTTTCTCGCAAGTGTTTGCGAATGTCGACTATAGAAGGTGCCGGCCTACATTGTGTACACTTTAGACGTTAAAAAGTTTTACGGTGTATTATGATATACAAACGTATACTCACTGGGTACATCACTAGAAGAGAACGAAATTAAACAAATGAACTATGTACATATATAGACGTTTAACCAGAGCTTGTAATAATATTATGAAGATGTACATTATTATAAATGTTATTGATTTCATTTATAGCTACAGTAATGTCATTATATAATTTTTATATTGATAATTATTATGATTATGATATGATATATGTAATCAACCATTACCTATCTGAGAAGTTAACAATGCGTAAGTAGACGCTCAAATTTACTTGCTCGGTAAGAGCAAACCCTAAAAAGATTTTATTGACCTATCAACATTACAAGTTCACAAACTCACTTAGTAAACTCAAGTAATATATATATATATATATATATATATATATATATATATATATATATATATATATATATATATATATAAACTATACAAACTTTTGGAACAATAGGAAATGTACTTAAGTATACTTGAAAAATACACTTTCAACGAACAACGTCAAATGGGATACACGAATGTCACGCGATAGATGTTAAAAGACGGGTTAATGCGAAACAGAGCCAAGGAATGAATACATAATCTCGAATCATCGGGCTTATTTAAACGAATCAAAATTACAATAGGATAGTCATTGATTAAGAAATAAGAAAGAAAGCTATTCATAGGAAATCTTTCATTGTGAAATTTTTCAAAATGGCATATATTCATCACAAAATTGTTATTCAAAAGTCCGTAAATTAAATCAACAACGGCAAGTTTTAAAAAAGATATTTTTAAAAAAACTTAATATGTTTATAAAAAAATAAGGCGCAGCCATAGCCATTTGCATATTTAAAATAGAATGTTTTTTTGCAAATGTTGCATCAAGACCAGTCTAGCCTCGTGGGCGAACCAAGAGCGAAGAGATAAGTCATACACCGCAGGCTCCGGCTTTTGCGTGCCATGTACATAAAACACTGCATTCAACTCAGATTGCAATAGATACCCCGAAGGCAAATCAACGATTTTGTCAGCTTCTACGTTGCTCAATCTATGGCTTTAAGATCGATGCAGATAACTTGTATTCAATCTGCTGTATAATAAATCATTACAGCTTTGAAGGTTTGAATATATACCTACAATAGGCTTCACGTGTCACCTTTTAAAGCTTTAGACATGATAGTACTCGTCATATTTTGATTATCTAGTCACGTCACATCACGATACGACGCCAGATATCATAACAAAAAACACGTGAGCACTCGCGTATTTCGGAAAAAAGCCCTTCGCATTATTTAATGCGATACAAATAAAGTTTTGCCACATCCAAGATTACGCTAATTAATAAGCGCAAAACACATACTCTTCAGGCAAATTTAAATATATTAAGTTCGTGTTAAGATGTGAATCACGACCATAAACAAAACAAATGTCAGTTCGGAAATACTACATAAAAGGTAAACATGGAAAGCATCTCTCGTTGCGTCCACTTAAACAGCTCAGATTAGAAGACCGGCTATAAATACTTGCTTTGCACACCATAAACAATAATCCTTGGCACGATTTGTCACAGAAGAACACGATACGTTGAGAGGAACGCGAACGCGTGCGTCGGGCGTGCGCGCGCTACCATAGCGACCGCACGACAGACTCGAAAGCGCAAGGGCCTTCGCCCCTTCCGAATCCGTGGACGCGCTGGATGCAGTGAATGCTAAACATTATCCCATAGGGTTGTCGATGTATATTTTATACCACAACACATTACAAACTCAAGGAATTTTTACACACATCGAAAAGTGGCATAATTTTTTGTTGTGTTATTATTATTGCAAATAGGATAGATAGATATATGTATATGTTTTGGTAATTTTTTTATCTAATTGATGCCGAACCTGGGTTAATGAAAATCTTGAAGCATAAAAAGTGTCCACACTAAACTTCTAATATTGTTTAAAAAGTTATAGAAACAGTGACCCAACCCTATCAAGTGTTATGTATGAAAAACTGAGGGCCCTGGCAACATCTGCGAAGGGAGGGGCCTGGCATTAGCGGGATGACGTTATGCACTCACAGGGGTTTGCGGCTTATCTCGTTAAATCACTCGAGTCTCCTCAACCCGCGGTGAAAATAATTTACACTCGGGCCTCCTGTACACAGCTTCCTGCAGATAACTACGATAACTTTTATGTAGGTATCACTTTACACCCGCTCAGGCCGGTTTGATTCGACACGTGGGCGACAAGGGTAGGAATTCATGCCAACGAATGAATGAATAATACATTTACGAAGCTAAAATATTTTTACGTAGAATTGATCTCCAGCAAAGGCGATTGTTTGCTATAACTATCTTAATATAACAATTGATATAGTTTTAAAAAAAAAATTGTTAGGCAAAAAATACGAGTCACAAATCATCTAACTGAAACCTTCATATAAAAGTAATGTTATATTCATACATATATACGATCACTGTTCCTTCCAAAACCATCTAATAGCAAGCATCCTTTCGGGGCCGTACTATGACGAACAATTGCCAATTACGGCAAATCAAGAGTGTGACTGAGACAGATTTATAAACGTCATATATGTTATGTATATTTGTCCCTTAAATATTTTTGATTTCTGTTTGCAACAACACATCAAAGTAAGAAACTAGATAAGCAGATAAGTAGTAGGTCACACAAATATTCCCAGCTCGGGTTAAAACGAAGTAGATCGATCCAACGCTGCCTGTGGTTCCCTCTTGCATGACAATAAATATTCTATTATGTAATAATAGGAGAGGGTGTTCTTGTTGCGTCACTATGAATTTATTCTTATCGATAATGACATCAATATCCATTACATCCTCTATACGAACTGTTTATGGGATTTAAATATTTATTTTTATTGTAGAATCATTTTTGTGGTATCTAATATGATCTAAACAAAAATCGAATAGCTCTAAATTTAATTAAATTATGAAGGAAATATTTTTTGGCACTAACAAGGACGCGACCCGCCTGACGGTAAGCGGTTCCGCCGCCTATTAACGCTTTCATCACCAGGGGTATAACTCGTACGTGCCCTATCCTGTAACTGAAGCTAAACTCTTAAAGATTAACCACGTTGCAAATTTTCTCGCTCTTTACCAAACTACTATTGAAATGTAGAACATTTTTCAAATAGAAGGAATAAACAGTCAGCAAAGAATATAGCTTTGTCGTTACTAGTTTTAAAGTGTTTATTTTACAAGAATCTTCCAAATTAAACACACATAATATTGCTCATGTTGTGAGCAAATGTTCTGACACGACACAACAAATAGGGGAGGCAACACCCCGTATGACAAAAATTTGCTGCAGTGCAGACAAAGCTGAACAAACTTTGGCAAAATTTAGATAAACACTACTCGCGCTCTTTACTGCATGAATAATAATCATACACTACACTTGTACTTATGAAACTACACTACACTAGTTTTGTCTCGCAGTTTTGCTCGCGTTAAATCTTATACATATTTTATTATAAGTGCTCCGCTCCCTTGGGAAAGTCAAAACAAAATATTTTTTTCGAAACGGATCACTAGTTTCTGAGATTAGTGCGTACAAACAAGCATTCTATTAAATATTTTTTATAATATTAGTAAATATACTATAGAGATAATAAAGCCACCCAGTAAATACGACTCCAGCTCGATTCTGATTCATTTAAAGGGATCTAGTTTTAACTATGCGGAAATGTTCCGCTTCGCCTACGAATTAACCGATTCCCCTTTCGCTTGTTGAAACAGATTAAGCTATTCGTGGAACTTCTAAAAGTATCCAGTGATTTATAATGGAAACGTGAGAAAATATGAATTTATATTTCTGTACTGGGCATAAATAATATTGATGTGTACAGAACGTAGTTGACGACAGCCATGAACCTCAGTACCCTGTCACGGCGGTGTAAGTGATGCATCTATCATCGCGAAATACGTATTAGGAGGTGTATTTGTGAAAAATAGACAGGTAGGTACGTAAAGATATTTTCTATCGATCGTAAGGTGTGCACTTAGAAACACCATGTTTCCTACGCTTTTATCCCAACGCAAAGAGTGGAATAAATGAAGCATTGAACTCATAAGTCGTAATTTACGAGGACATAAAAAGTGCAGTTTAATAAGTAGAATTTTCAACAGGGCTCGTCAAACGCCAGCTCAGACGATCGTAAAACGATTCCTGGCCGGACGTAAGTGTGCTAAGGACATTTTCCTATTAGAAAACTTTCAAGATATACTGCTTCAATCAAGCAATTTAATAACCGGAAATGAAAATATCTGAGTCAAATTATATGAAGGCATGTCGCCTATATTATTAGTTTTATCATACGCATTTCTTCTTCTGTGAAGTATTTATGCATTTAAAAGCACACGGTTGGTGAGTGTGGATCAGTGAGTGAGCATATTTGTGTGGCCATTATGGAGCCAAGTAAACCAAGTCGGGAGTGATGTTTGTTGACAGAATAGATAGACGATAGTGATGACGAGAGCGAGGCAAATGTAAGCAAACACCACGTGACACGAGGCGGCTGTTAGGTTAGGAAATTTTAAAACAGTTGGTACTTATACCTTTAAACGTTAAACTAAAAATAATAAGAATCAATTAAATTTCAGAGCATTGGAAAATACTAAAACTTATGTGTTAACGAAGAGACTGATGAGTGTGGATGAAGCGAAAGAAGTCTGTAAATATAGAGAGAAATGACGCTCTTCTCTTCTCTCTGACTCTTCTCTATTATATGTTATGTTGTAACAATGAAAGCACATAGATAGGAAATTGTTACGGAAAATATTACTCTAATGCTTCACTTCATAGATCATAATATATGACCAAATTATATAGATTTCGTATCAAAATCAGACACTATTTACATCAACAGGATATTCAATACGGGTAAGCAACTGCAACAGTACTAGTGAGCCCTGACTTCCTAATTGGCTATCCGAAGCGTAACGCCCTCGGGTCAGTAACTCGACACTTAACGTTGATGGGCATTTTCAAATAATACCTACCTAATTTTATCAGCTGTTGATATCTACGATAATTTTTCTGGATTAGTCACTCGCAGTCGAGTTAGCGTTGAAGAATTAATCATAATTTAACTAAGCTTGGTACAGCAGAGTCGTCTATTTCAATTAAAAGTATCTTTGAAGTGACTTTTACTGCAGCTCTATGCGTCCTTAATCGTAAATGAAGAAACTTTCAAACGTCAACATACTTTGATTTTGCCGAAATTCATATTATTATACTACAAGAATCTTTGAGCAATGTGAAGCTCGATGAAACATTAATATTTAATTAGATAGACATATTACTATTATTGAACTCATGATTTAATTATGATTGTATATTTTTCTATACGCGTAACTTATTATAAAACGAAGTGTCTGTCTGAACGCGATGAAATCAATAAAACTACTGAACGGATTTTGATACAGTTTTTCATGAGAATAAATCGGATAGAGATTTTTTTTCTAGATTACCGTGCGAATTAATGCACGGGGAAAGAATACAATTTATATATAATATAACTGTGTTTAATTTAAAAACCGTCATTGTTATTGTAAATAAATACTATGAAAAAAATTTGTCCAAATCCTTTGCATCAGGTATGACGATAATTATTTATTTTGATATAAAAAACGTATGTTATCCAAATGAAAGTTGATTAATTAATAAAATCAACAATTAATTTAAAAAAATAAGAAAAACATGGTATTATTTTGTTTCGGTGCGTCTAATTTGGATCCCACGTGATACCATATATCATAAATACATCCAAACGAACTATGACATCCAACAAATAAAGTAAAACAACGTATCAACAATTTACTCACAAACTATAACGGGGAGATAAACAGAAAAGATTACGTACTTTTATTAATAGTCATCAAACTAATTACATGATGTCGCTATATGGATAAGGAACGTGAGCATTTATCACGGTCTCCGCAGTATTCAGTGGTCGTGTCTCCGTAGTGCCTTATAAGGAGACCCCTTGTAAGGAGAGTGGACCCATTGTGCGCGATGTCGGTTATTCACCTAAGAAAAACTGATGGAATCCAGACTTGATCCGGTTTGTCTGCAAGCGAAATGCTCTCACTTTTGGCTAAGGAATTACTTTTTTGTATAAGAAGACTTATGATGTTCAAAGTGATAAAGCACATACGCATTTTTTCTTTAAGGATAGTTCCAAATAATGGTTCGGATTGATCGAATACTAAGGATGGGACGTCAATAGCACTCTAAATTATGAGCATGTAGTAAGAGACTGATCAATGTGGATGAAGCGAAATAGGTTTGTCAGACTAGCGAGAATCGGCGCTTTATTTTCTTTGCCTCCCAGATTTCTCAAGCACAACTATAGATAGGTACGTCTTTGAGTTTCTTGTCAAAGTTATGCAGGTTTCCTCTCGCTGTATTCCTCCACCGTAAAGATCGTGGTGTGACTAACGTCACTCGACATAAGTTCAAAAAAACTCATTGGTACAGTCGGGATTCAAACTTGCAATCTTAGTGTTGCAGGCTACTACTCGAATCTCACGGCCACCACGGCCACCGTACTTAAATAATCACGTCGTGATTAAAAACTAAGGGGAAATTACCACGACATATATCATAAAAAGGTGTTTTTCTATGCATGAGCCCACGTGTGGGGCTAACTCAAGCGTGGCAGCGAAACAACAAAATGACAAACAATGGCTTGTTAGCCCTTTGTCGTGATCGTGAGTCAAGTTCGGGACTCCTGGCGTGACATCCTCGCATTGTCTGCGTAATCAGGGAAGCATTGACTTGCTGTCGAGGAGGTCGGGAGCGCTGGGGGCATTATCCTTACGGAAACTGTTTACTTATGATTTGAATAATATTAAGGGATTGTATAATTTTAAATGTTTAAGAAGGATTGTTTTTGTTGCGGATCAAAATAACGTTTTATTCAGTTCTTATTTATATGTTATAGCTAATTTATCCTCACGCCTTCCCACAAGGGTCCCCGAAGGGGTAGGCAGAGGTGTATAGGTATTAGTAACCTACACACCGACTTTCCGTCAGAGATATATTTTAGGTGCAAAGGTGACAGATGGCGAGTCCGTCGCCGTTACTCAATACGCCTTTGAATTTCTTCTCAAGGTCTGTAGGTTTCCTCTCGATGTTTTCCTTCACTGTTAATATAAGCTCGTGGTGTGACTAATGACCGTACCTACTTAAGTTCAGATAAGTAGTTACTAATAATTTAAAAAAATCCTGGCTGTATGCCTCAAATTTACGATTAAGTAGCATATGTTCCTGGAACTCACGCTAAAAAAAAGAACGTAAAGAAAAACCTTGTTACTAGTTGGTATTTTTAATACTAATCGATTTATTCATTAAAAATCGATGACTTCCAGTGAAACTATCAGTGCCTCAGAACCCATTTATCGCTCAATCAAGAAACAAAATGCTACACACTTTGATGTATCAGCTCTTTGTTTACCAACATAGAACATGAGTAACTTGTAGTGACGAGAATCAACTCGGCAACTGGCCAATAGAGGGCGCTAACGACCGAAATAGAAATGTCACCGCGAGATTTATTGCCTCCGCTGCGGTAGGCATTTCCGATCTTTCGATATTAATGTCTGTGCTTACTATCTTGCATTCACTTGTGCACACACGGCGTATTGGGAAGCCTATAATTAGACTAAGAATTAGAATCATCGAAACCGACGAACATGTATGAAGAGACTGATGAATGTGGATGAAGCGAAAGAGTTCACTGGCGCTCTACTCTCCCTGCCTACCCCGTATATTGAGACCGTAAATATTACTATCTGTATTGAGACATAATTGTTATGACAATATCATAACGTCTAACCATCGGCATTCCCTAAGGGGTAGTCAGAAGTGTTAAACCACCTATTCACAGGTGACATATAAAGGTGCCAACGTGACAGATGGCGAGTCTGTCTCAATTCAGGGACTCTTGTGGGAAAAGGGAAAGATGAAGGTATGATATTATTTTATAAATTCTTATCAGCTAAAACGAACCTACAACAAAATTTAGTATCATATTAAAGATAATCAAAGACTTACTTACACAAAGTCTTAGCAAGAGCTGTAGTCGATCAAAAACATTATAATGCTGTTCAGCTGCCTTTCCCAAAGTGGAATAAACTCTCGAGCCGTGCACACTATTTATAAACTACAAGATACGTTCAGCGTACAGCGCAGGGCTGCCTCGGGGTAGCATTATTATGTAACACACGGTTACGTATTTATCAGCAAGTCTAGAGATAACTGGTGCCTAACCTTAGCTTGTGAATAACTAGGCGTGATGATATCAATGTACGTCCATATTTACTTAATGTACGGAAGAATTGCGGATGCGATGTACAACTTATTACCTTTAGAAGATGTAAGATTACATTATTATGAAAACGAACTGGCGCTCTTATCTCTCTGCCTAGGTACCCAATAAGGGACTGGCATGTCTAGAGTACTGGTGACTAGATAATGTACGGCCCTTAATCAGTATCAGATATTTTGTCTATATTGTGCAGTAGCTTCTGCGCGAAATTTGGTTTCATTTGCAAATTTACGCTTGAATAAACATTAATAGAACATATCCTGTGTGTTAATCCAGCTACTAATGTGTCTCTGTGCCTAAAATTCATCCAATTCCGTTCAGCTGTTATGGTGATTTTCAGTAACAAACGTCCACAGAAACTATAATATTTTATAATATTAGTATTATTCTAACAAGTCTAGGATTAACAAGAATAATTTTGTTGTCTCAGAATATGATAGGCAGACATACAGTACTTAAATCATGTATACATTTTCGTTATACTTAACATTTTCAAACGAACAAATTGGTAATGGCGTCGGCCCTATTCTATATGGCAGATTGTGAGTTACAGCCTGTGGTTCCCTCGTTACGTGTCGTTGAGAAATCGCACCGAAACGGCTTGTTCCCATATTATAAATGAGCTGCCTAATATTAGGTACTTTAAAATTAGCCGATCGCCGTCAATTCATTTGTAAGATTGTGTGTAGCAAGTTAAAGTAAGCTGGTAATTTATTATGTTGTAAATCGTCCAAATTTGCCATTATTTAAACCTACCTACTTATTAATAAAGTACAAGACGTACTGTCAAGACACTACGTCTTACTACTAATTTATTAATTAAAGTATGTTTTGCCATGTACGACGTTTGATAAGTATATTTTTCAAGAAGTCCGAAACTTCTTTAAATCACAGCTTTTACTCAGCCAGCCTAAATTTATAGTGACATCTATCCGTTATATTCAGAACTTCTTGAATGTGTTGCTACCTACATAGATACAAAGCTATATATTCAACACAAGATGGCGCTAGCATCGTATATGTTTTGATCAGAATGTTTTTTTTATTATTATAAGAATGTAAATAATTTGATATAGTTTTCTCACCTATTTGCAGTTAACGTCGTCATTTCGACGTTATTACCGCTTGCTGTTAAAATTTCATCGCAGCTGCTGCCACCTGTGATCCTTTGCACTGCACTTAAGGAGATGTCTTCACTAGAACTCTTGGCTACGTTCGGAACATTCCCACTAGATGGCGCTGATCTTTGTTTTGACGCTTGCTTGTGCCGGCTTAGTGCAAAAAATAACGCTAGAACGGCTTTAAGCTTCGCGTCTCTGATATCGGCAGCTGTAACTTGTTCTAAGCCTTGGACTTTTTGTGCGTGCAGAAAGTCCAAACAGCACTGGACGTTCTCCAACTGCAAAAAACAATAAAAATAATATTAATGTCTAGGTAGATACATAGGTCCTTTCTGCTTATGTAGGGTACTTACCTAAATGAAATTGTATTTGATAGTTAATTCTAGCGTTAATTCATAGTATGCAAAGGATATTATATTGTTCATTTTTATTTATTAATTGCCTTTATTGTTCTTTACACATTTTCTTTGTAGTAAGGGAAAAATATATTAAAAGTAATTTTTTGTATAGCCGTTTATTTTACTCTGCCTAAAAGTATTTTAACTTAGAGGTACTATATGTACTGGCGTTCTATACTCTCTGCCTACTCCGTTAGGGACTCGGCGTGGTGATAATATGTATGTATGTATTATATTATGTCATCTACATCTGTCATATATATGCCATAACTTTTTTATCAGATGTTTAAAACTTTTATATAACATTTACCTCTCATTTAATTAGCTCATTTTTCAAGCTAATCTACCTGCATAGTTTGACTAAAAAAAATAGAATACATACAGAATTTGAAAGTAATTCAATGCCATAACAATTAAGTAGCAGACACTTACAGGCAGATAGACACAGCGATAATATTAATAATTAATATCGGTTACGTGGTAGTATCCATTGTAATGCGCACGCGCTTCCGACGCCACCCGATGTGTGTATCAATGAGCGTAAGCCTTGAAATATAAAGCCACTCGATCGATACGTGCACTTATTTTAAGAACTTGGTATTGTAATAAACAGGATTATTGCTACTATACAAATGATACTATCGAGACATTGATTTGAGTGGTGGGAAAATACGAGCGGGTATAAATATCTAGCAGAAAGTGGGTGTCACACATCTGCCTGCTTCTTTGGGAGCAGGGTATATAAAAATATTATATATTTTTTATACATCTTCAAGCTTCATCATAAGGGTCCCTGAAGGTTTAGGCGGAGGTGATTGAGGCAGAGGCTTAGGAGGAGATATATTTTATGGTACCAACATGACAGATGGCTAGTCCATCGCCGTTACTCAAACACGACTATACATACTACTTTGAATTTCTTCTCTAACGTATTCAGGTTTCCTCTCGATGTTTTCCTTCACCGTAGAGCTGGTGTGAATAATCACTGTACAAAAGCTCATTGGTACAGTCGGGGTTCAAACTTTCTATCTTTGTGTTGCAGGCCTTCTAAAGTTCTAAAGTTTAATTTAATATTGAAAGAGATACATCGTCTACCTTCCGTCAATCAGGTATAAGTTTACAAAAGTCTCAAACTTTGGCATGTATCTTAATTATGTTTTCCTATACCGTAAAGGCCGTGGTCTGAATCAGTGACAAAATGAATTATGAAGAGAAATGAGGAAAAAAGTCACTCAAATCCTTTGATAAAATCTTTATTCTTCATGACGAGCCGTTTCTCATCTCACCGCACGCTCGTGCCATTATTATGATACTGGGTATTTTGTTGAGCTCAACATATGCTTTGACTGTAATGTGCCACTATCGGGGAGTCACTCGTGACTTGGCCGTGACTTGATAAGCGATTACCAAGACTGCAAACGGTTGCAACACGGCCGGCGCCGGACCTTTTAAGGCCTGTCTCCTGATCTCATAGGTCACCGGCGCGGCTACTGCATCCAGAAACCACCGGCCAAACTCACCCCGCCTGCGTTAATTCAGGGCTGTCAGTACAAAAATCTTTGGATGGCCTAACGGGAGATAATTTATGTTAAAGTAATAACTGAACAATCACACTTAGCAGTAAGTGTTAACGACTACGAGGAGGTCATTGACATTGGCATACATTCGCGATAATGATATACCTAAGAAAATATTTATAAATAAACACTTGCGTGTGAAATGCAAGTAAAAATGGGTACAACGTTGATGCTACTCAATTCGAAGCTTTAATTAATAAGTATGTACGTTTTTGGTTGAAAGTACATTCAACCACAACACAACCACTTAGTACATACAACCTGTGCTTTGTTTGGGAGTGCAATGATTTATTACTTTATTCAGTTGTATGACAACATTTTGACTGGTATTTTTTTACTGACATACCGTTTTCACACAGATTTAAACTCCGTCTACAAAATATTTGACTTGTTTTTTGGACCGATATAGCGAATAAATGATGCTTCCTCGAAACTCGTCACTAGACTAGAAAGAGGGACGTTCCTATTTAAAACACGATACTATTTATTAATAGCGCTTGACAACCCTAGCATAATGTATTCGTCTGGACAGTCATTTTTCACTGCAGGCTGCACGCGGATAAACAAATGTGTTGTGTTCAACTAACACGTTGCAAATTATAAATAGCTTATATAAATAAATACTGTTTCTGTTTTTAAATATTTTTTTGTTATAGGTATCATCTAGAATTAATTATTCATAAAACATTAATAGATTTTACCGATGAATATTTGAGGAGACTCGATATCTTTCACGCTGGCACCTAAATTATTTCCAACGAAAAGAGGGTGACGTTACACTTCTGCCTACCCCTTTGGGTATCGTAGGGTATGACCAAATTTTCAAAAGATTTTTTCCAATCGTTCGAAATATGCCGTGACATACTCAATTACAATATATATACCTACATACTGTTTAATTTATGAAGAAGACATACCTATACATGTAACTAGTATGTTTCTTACACTTTTTCGAAATATTATGAACCTTAACAAGGATCTCATTTCGTTTATATGTAACCACATATACAAATGTTACTTGTTCTCTTTTATATCTGTGCTCGAAACCGGCGAGCATGTATGAAGAGACTGATGAATGTGGGTGAAGCGAAATAATCTATTAGTCTAGAGAGAGCAGGCTCTCCCTGCCTACACAGCGACGGACTAACGTGATGATATGTATATATACATGTTATTTCTGTTAACTACTGTTGCGTATGGCGCGCCTCTTTCCAATTAGGTTAAGTCAGACATGGCTTGTAATGAAACTATCGGATGAAGTACACCATCGGTTGTCTCGTTTATAACCGCTCCTAAGCCCCGCCTTACAATATCGTAAGCAAATGTAGATAGTGCCACCCACGATGACGCGCCCTACTATCCTTCCCTTCCATTAACGTTGATTACTATCGGTACACACTGATTACCAATGAGTGTTAACGCACACTACAACTAAAAGAGTAGGGTCATACTTCTCGCAACCCGCGACCTCCTCGACTAGAAATTGGTGAAAATATTCGCAATGAGAATACAGTTCGAAAAAGTTACTAACGCGTTCAGCATGTCTTTACATTCCTGCGCCTTGGCCGCCTTGTATGCATATAGCCCACTAGCGGACCGTCCCGGCTTCGCACGGGTGGACATAATTATTTTTTGATAAAATAAAATATAGCCTATGACACTCAAGGTGAATGTAGCTTTCTGAATGTAGCTTTTTCTAAACTTATGTACAGTGATTAGTCACACCACGAGCTCTACGGTGAAGGAAAACATCGAGAGGAAACCTGCATACGTCTGAGAAGAAATTCAAAGGCGTATGTATAGTCGTGCTTGGGTAACGGCGATGGACTCGCCATCTGTCACGTTCGCACCTAATATACCTCTGGCGGAAAGAAGGTGTGTGGGTACTACCTATTTTCCAATGGTGAAATATTTTTTTAAATCGGTCCAGTACTTTTTGAGCCAATTTGTTACAAACATACTTACATACATATCTTTCCTCTTTATATTATTATAAAATAGTATAAATATGCTGCACGATAGAGGTTAAGCCTCAGCCCAGCGCTTCACCTTAGCCGGGTTATACGTGAGATTTCCTATTCATTCCTTGTTAAAGGTCGAAGAATGCCAATTCACCATATCGCGACCGAAGCACGTGCGATCTTGATTTACTTGTAAGGTGAGGCCTTATTTTTGTTATATCTGTATAGAAAATCGTTTAGCAATTCATATTACCTTCAACGCTTTATCATGTTACCGATTTATTATTAAAAAACAAAAGGCACCCAGTGTGCTCATTTAAATATTACACTTTTCGTATCCTAATAATGTTGTAAGTGTGAGAGATTGTAAGGGTTCTATGAGATATACTACATTAGATATATACAGATTGTTACAGATACATTACAGAGATAGGAAATTAGCTATAATCTTATCTTACTAATATTATAAATGTGAAAGTTTGTAAGTTTGGATGTTTGTGGTTCTTTCACGGCAAACGGCTGAGCCGATTTGGCTGAAAGGTGAAATCGTGATGGCTTACACCTAGGAATAGGACATAGGCTAATTTTTTTTTTAACCCCCAAAATTCAAAGTTCTAATATTATAAAGTATGATGCTCTTTCACTGCATTCGAACTCCACGCGAGCGAAGCCGCGGGCATAAGCTGGTATATAATATGTTTCATTCCAGAAAACTACCATCGAAGTCTAATTTAACACAAGTGAAATCGAAATCGACTGGATTATGTTAATAATCAATAATGGAACATAAGAGATTACAAACTCTTTAGTTGAATGTTTTGAGGTTTTTAATTACCTATTCTAATTTCAATAACATTCGCTAATGGAGTTTGTATTATCATCGCATGACTTCTTAGAAACAACGGAACCATATCTCATATTCACTACGAGACCAATAAAGCATTAACTTCCTCATATTGATAGCCATAAACAATACAACGTATGGCGTACGTCTTCTTCCTTGAATCGAATACCTACTTTGAATCTGATTAAGTCTTCATAAAATGATTTAACCTTAAGAGAGGACATACTTTGCCTTATAAAATTAGATAGCCATATCAATATAGATTTACCAATGAGTTTTCTTCAACGATGCAAGAACTTATTTATATTATTATAATAACTTACCCGTAACTTGCCATCAATTTCAATCAGTCGAATAGGCTATGAGTTCATAAATAAGAAAGAGGAATAACTTTCTTTTGTATACTAATTTTATATATTATTTAAAAAATTAAGATGCATCCGATCATATATTGTATATTGTACATGTAAACCTTCCAAGAAAAAAAAAGCTACCTCTTAAAGCTGCCTCAACTTAAGTTCTGTAGTTTTGAAGTTGATCGTTAACGGACAGACGCGACCTTGTATTATACTGTGTAGAGGTAATTAATAAGAACAGAAGACAATGATAATATTACAGAAAAGAGTCAAGTGCCTCGTGTTATTCGGGTCATGCACATTTGTGTGTCGAGGTCTCGTCCTGCGACTGTCGGCACGCATCTTAACCACAGATTAAACGTATACTTAGTCACAATTTTCTTAATTGCGCGCGTACAGGTCCGATGTGCATGTCTATGTAAAGGTCAACAAAACCCAATTGTAGTTGATTATTTTTTATTTCTAATTCCAGTTCGAATGATTCTAAATCCGAGATAGTAAGATTCTTAACATACCTATCTATTTGAGGTGGCAAATAATATTGCGGTATCTTTGATCGTAAACCGTTACTTCCTACTCCCGGACAAATATTCGTTAGGTGTATTTTTTATGGATGCCTCGGTTAAAAGGTAATGTACAAAATTGAACATAAATAATACCTAATAATAATAATAAATACCTGGGACAATTCCACACAAATTGACCTTGTCCCAAATTAAGCAAAGCTTGTGTTATGGTAACTAGACAACGATATATTTACTTATATATAAATTTAATATTATAATAATATATTTAATTATAGACAGATATATACTTAAATACATAGGAAATCCAAGACTAAGGTACAAATATCCGTGTTCATCACACAAATATCTGGCCTCAGCGGGATTCGAACCCGCGACCTCAAGTTTCGCAGTCAGGAGCTCTAACCACTAGACCAGACGGTCGTCGAAATAAATAATATTTCAATGCTATCATATCTGAAGAGAATCGTTAATAGAATTGAGATTTTTAACCTAAAAAGTCAAAACCAAGCAGTGGGTCCACGTCGCCAATTCTATAGGAAGGTATATATCCTCACGCCTTCCCACAAGGGTCCCCGAAGGGGTAGGCAGAGGTGTATAGGTAATACCCACACACCCACTTTCCGCCAGAGGTATATAAGGTGCCAACGTGACAGATGGCGAGTCCATCGCCGTTACTCAAGCACGACTATACATACGCCTTTGAATTTCTCCTCAGACGTATGCAGGTTTCCTCTCGATGTTTTCCTTCACCGTAAAGCTCGTGGTGTGACTAATCACTGTACTTAAGTTCAGAAAAACTCATTGGTACAGTCGGGATTCGAACTTGCGACCTTTGCGTCGCAGGCAACTGCTCGAACCACTCGGCCACCACGGCTATATATAAGGAAGGTATATCAGCTTAATAAAGCTAAATACTTAAATAGTGGAATATTTTTGTTACTGTACTTTATGATTTTTACAGGGGTTCCTCACCACACACATAATTGTTACATTAGGTGTAAAATAATATATTGTATAACTAAGTTAACGAGAAACGGTACATTCTCGTAACAAAATATACTTACTTTAAGCAGCGTGGTAAATTTACAAGCAAATATTATCTCGTTATACTTGAGCAGTGTTTATATCTTAGACATCTTCCTAGAATACACAATAATTACATAGGTACTAGGAGGAATTAATTATACATTCATAGTTGTATCGCGTTACTGCGGTGTTATATATTGTACATTACCTTCTCGATGTACCTACTAAAATAAGCAGTGTTATCGCTGGTAATCCAACCTGTTCTGGTAGAAGGTACGGCTATTTACATACATACATATAATCACGCCTCTTTTCCGTAGGGGTAGGCAGAGATAACTTCTTTCCACTTGCTACGATCCTTACATACTTCTTTCGCTTCGTCCACTTTAATTATTCTCTTCATACATGCTCTTCGGTTTAGGGTACTCTTGACCTGGTCTTTTTTCAAGACGACTAGGTCTACCCCTTGCAACACTTTCATCCACACTCGCCTTATACACTTTTTTTCGACAATCGTTCTTCATTCATTCTCTCAACATGGCCATTTACAGTGGCTATTTACAGTAATTCAATATTTTCTACTAATTATTATTGCTTGACCTGCCAAAAGCTCACATCGGTATTTTTGGTATTTGGGTTCAAGGAATAAAATACCTGAAACTATGAACTTCGACGACAAAAACTTCACTCACTTTCTAAATATTCACTTCAACAGTCACTTTCTAATTATAAATAACAAATATAACAAAATAATAAATCATTAGGATATACAATCGGCGTGAATAGTTAAAAATCAAGATAATAATATGAAGAAAGTCAACATCGTAACAAAAGTACTGTTACGTGTAAGTAAAGTACATTACGTGTTGTTATCGTAATGCTGTCAACTGTAAAATCACATACTAACGTTAATATTTACGACTGTCACAACGCGATCTATTGTAGTGCGTTATTAAAGAGAGTGTGACGTGGCTAAAGCGGTGCTTACGGTTATAATAAATCATGATAACGGCCCCCGTATGTAATGTCCACGTCCAGTGAAAAGTGCCTAGATAACAATTTAACAGAACGTCAATAACGTATACATGTACCTAAGGCTCGTACACAAGCGTCACGCGAGTCGTGTGGAAAGGGTTTATTTAGGAGGAGAGGGGCTTTTTGAAGGAACTGGCTGCGTCCCGTGGCTTTACCCGCGTCAACGTTGATTATCCCTTGAGTCATATGCATGTATAGTAATCATTATAATAATAATATAACTTGCGATATTTGTGTCGCAGACAACTGCTCGAGCCACTCGGCCACCACGCCTTTATTTATTAATAAATTAACATTATAAAAAATTATATTCAGCACTAGCTTTATATATGAGAGTAGTATCAATACCGCCCCAGAAGTTTCACACACAATTATTGTGAAAAGACAGATGGATGAGCAGTTACTTTGATTACGTACACACTTTAGTGTACATGGCTACATATTACCTACGCGTACAAGCTTGGTGAGATGCGGTCAGGCGTGACCCACTTAAACGCCCTTTAAAATACGTTTTTAACATAGCCTTTAAGTTTAAACCATTAACGACTTTCCCCGAGCGACCAGAGCTTTCATGTAAACATTACCATCTTCTTGTGAGACTCGCGTGATGAATATACATACTTAATGCTGCACGATCAATTCGATCGCAGACCGCATGGCTCAATATAGGTTTGTTTAATTCTTAATTTAAATTCATATTATCACGCCGAATGCATCAAGGGGTAAGCAGCGAGAGTAATGCGCCAAAACTCTGCTACACTTCGCTCCCTTTGCTTCATCTACATTCAACAGTCTCCTTTTGTAGCCGTGGTGGCCGTGTGGTTCCGGTAGTTGCGTGCGTGACACAAAGATCGCACGTTCGAATTCCGACTGTACCAATGAGTTTATCTAAACTTAAGTACAGTGATTAGGCACACCACGAGCTTTACGGTGGAGGAAAACATCGAGAGGGAGCCTGCATGCGTTTGAGAAACAATTCAAAGGCGTATGTATAGTCGTGCTTGAGTAACGGCGATGGACTCGCCATCTGTCACGTTGGCACCTAAAATATATCTCTGGCGGAAAGTGACACACCCACTTTACTACCAATACACCTCTGCCTACCCCTTCGGGGACACTTATGGGAGGGCGTGAGGATATATTATTATATATAAATATACATATTATGCTTAAGTTACTGTCATATTATGAACGAACGAACGAACATTTATATGAACAAAAAGCAGTCCGAAACCGTTAGTGTGAAAAGAGTAATAAAATAATTTATTACGCAAAAAAGGCTACACTTAATCACATTTCCAGCATGTATGACATTACCATAATTTCGAGTGCCGAACAAAAAATCAAAATATATTGGTAATGATTTTGTAAAACCAAATTAACTTCATACAATGTATGATGAATGGAGATTCGTGAACTTGTGAGTAATGTACCCACATTTTTTACGTTTCTGTTCGAAGGCAATAAGTTCAAGTTTATGGGTCGCTATATTGGTCGTTGTGCGGTCTAAAAAAATAAACAAAAGAGTATAAAGAACTTGAGTCTTACAATGCTAATGCAATCTTAATTCAAGAACTGTTATAAAATATAAGGACATGTTTTTACAGATGTAATTAGTAACTTAATTATCTAAGTTATGTTTTGGGAACATACGTAGACACACATACACCACGCTATACATACCTACATAGACACACATACACCACATATAAGAATATTAAGGAGGAAAAATATTTATTCATTTTCATCGGGATGAATTTGGTCATACCTTTCTTAGAAGAGAATGTTCATTATAAAAAAAATATACATAATTCTGCATATTGCAGAGTGCGGAGACCACGTTCCAATTACCAAGATCAACTAAATCGAACACTCAAGAATGATAACGTCAAAAATGCTCGATACCGTTGAGACAAGCATGTATGAAGAGACTGGAGAATGTACATGAAGCGTTAAGAGTTCTGTAAGTGTAAGATAGCACTGGCGCCCTAATCTCTCTACCTACCTCGCGAGGGACATGCCGTGCAGATATGAATTAATAAATATGTTAGAGCATATGCTGCTCAGGTATAGACAGTTTAACCAACTTTATGGTGGCCGGATGTCCAAAACAATAACTCACCGACTGGTACTGGTTTAGTTTCACCGCCAACTTAGTGCATGAACAATGATACCATTCTATGCACCAGCGAATTGAATGATTTTATATCTGCAAGCTTTTGTAGAAGGGCCTCGATAATATAAACCTTTTTTCGTCGGATATAGGTGCCAACGTGACAGATGACGTACACGTGACGTCTGACGTAGTTTTTCTGACATGTCTATACATACGGCGTTTGAATTACCTTAACAATAATAATTAGTGGTGTAGCTCAGAAAAAACTCTTTGGTGCTTTGATTCGTATTGGCTATTGGATCAACCTAAATATGTATATGTTATTACAAGCCTTGTACTATACTACGCATCAATAGCAACTAATCAAATAGGTGATTGTTAAGGGTAGATTCCATTTCGTCAAAAGCCTGTCTGTCATTAAATAGTATTAGTAATTAGTCAGGAATTTACATCTAAGATAAAGCGTACCTATGTTTACTTGATGGACTGATAATAATTTCAACGACAAGGGTGCGCTGTATGGCAGCATATGAATGCAAATTAAAATATGTTTACCTAGAAATACCTTTTAAAGATGAACCTAAATTAAAAATAACCGTCAAAGGCTTATTTTAAGAAGAATGTTTTAATTAATAAAAAACAAATGGCATTTTTTTTAATCAATACTTCTTGGTGATTAAAACACTGATATTCATATAGTACCTATATTTTTTTACCAAGACTTTAACTTAGAGTGATAAGATATCCCAAAGTTGAATGAGCTAACGTATTGCGTGCGCTATAACCAAAATAAGATAACCAACATTGTATTGAAAGCGCAATACTTCAACTGTTTAACATCCGCTCAATTCTTTCTCTCGAACAAAGGATTTGTTTAGTTCAATAATCCAACCGCACCAACTGACCGACCCCAGGATTATACTTGCGTCTATGCAATTAACACGCTTCTGAATTACTTAAAAATCCGTATGTAAGTAATTAGTAGTTAGTGGAAGTAATAAAAATATAATAATATATCCTCACGCCTTACCACAAGGGTCCCCGAAGGGGTAGGCAGAGGTGTATAGGTAGTACCCACACACCCACTTTCCGCCAGAGGTATATTAGGTGCCAACGTGACAGATGGCGAGTCCATCGCCGTTACTCCAGTGACTATACATACGCCTTTGAATTTCTTCTCAGACGTATGCAGGTTTCCTCTCGATGTTTTCCTTCACCGTTCAGCTCGTGTTGTGACTAATCACTGTACTTAAGTTCAAAAAAACTCATTGGTACAGTCGGGATTCGAACTTGCGACCTTTGCTTAGCAGGCAACTGCTCGAACCACTCGGCCACCACGGCTCCATGTTACATACATAGCAGTCGCATTTACCCCTACAAACCGCTATCGCTTCATCCCCATTCATCAGTCTCTTCATTATCGCCCGTTTGAGTACTTTCGCCGTTCCCATACTTGTATTTTCGGAAGTTATTTGGTATATCAACCTTTTGTCATGCTGATTCAGTCTATTCTTATACATATGTAGAAATTACACAACTACAACAATATATCCCTTTCAATGCAGCTACCAACCGACCAACTTCTCCACTCTAAAGCAGTTGGCTGGTAGATCGTAATAGGTTGGTGTTCCAGACATGAGTTTTTCGACTCTACGCTTTCTTCATAATACAACGATTTATGACACAAGGTTACAGCAGGTTGGCATTACGCTGTTGTTATTCAAGTCGTTATGTTGGTAGCTCTTGCTCTAGCGTCTTGCTGAGATTTTCGAATTAAGTCGTTAAAGAATAAGTTAATCTATACTAATATTATAAAGAGGAAAGATTTGTTTGTTTGTAATGAATAGGCTCCGAAACTACTGGACCGATTTCAAAAATTCTTTCATCTTTGGAAAGCTACATTATCCCCGAGTAACAGGCTATATTAAATTGGAACCGATAGGTGGCGCTGCGATCGAGTTTCAAGAATTTTACCTTTTTACCTTTTTACCCGGGCGAAGCTTTCTGTGTGTTTCTGTGTGTCTTAAGCTAGATTCGAGAATGGTTTAGATTTACAATTGGACCCAATAGGTGGCGCTGCGATCGTGTTACGGGCAATTTAACTTTTTCACCCGAGCGAAGCTGGGCGGGACAGCTAGTTTTGTATATTTATTACTATTACCTAGCTTGCAATGTATTTTGCAATGCATTGTGTACTTGTGTGTTGTGGTACTGTTTTTTGTTATCATAATTTACTATAAATAAATATTTTTTTCATATATTTTTTCTGGCTAAAACGAACCTACTATATTATTGTTTACATTAATCTGTTACTTCCATAAAGTCTCTGCCTTCGTCTCAATTCGTTGTGTCGACCTTCAATATACATATAAAGTTCAGGGGCACGTTCGATACGCCTTCTCATGCAAACTAATTTGCTAAAACCAAACACATGTTCAGTGTATCTTATGTGTGTTGTGTTGACAGCTGTTGACAGGATAACATGATACGAAATAGTCTACATATGTATATATTAAGCTGTGCATCAAGAAAATTACATTTAAAATTGATTTGGTATCTTGTTCTTCTTCTTCTAAGAATTTATGCTATGTTAATTTATAATTGTTGGTATGCTAATTTGTTATCCTAGTAGTTTTTACATAATTTATAAATTCAAAATGGACTGAATTAGATAAAGTTTCGGAGTACCTATTAGGTGTATGAATGCAAAGAATGTTTGATTTTTAGGAATAGTTTTTTTTGACATTATTTATATGCTTTGATTTTAAAACAAAAGAAGAAAGTCTTTATGAAGTTTTATTATGTTTTGAACAATATTTAGTGCTTGTCGAACTTTTCGATGAGTTCAGATTGAAAACTTTAAACATAGAATAGAATTGCGTTCGATAAGTACTATTTTATTCTATCAATCGCAAGTTCTTGTGGTGGCTTCTTTGCATAAGAAAACTCATTTTAAAAGACAAATGACAACCACGTTCCGTCAAGTCAGCAAAATAGCAATATATATGAAGGAATTTCAAGAAAAGATACGTACGTACGTGACGTCTGCGTCTAGTAAATAAAGTAACAGTTATAATGTTAATCATTATTATACGTTCACATTCCTATTCATTGTTATATTTGTGAGATTGATGCTACTCGCGTGGGATTAATTCTTGTTACCTGAACATATAAAGTAGGTATTGAAGATTTAAAAAGAACCTAGCTTGAACTTAGTATAGTCTAGTATATTCTCTAGAACTACAAAAATAATCAAAAACTAATCGCCCCTTACGCTAAAACAACTACATATTACTTTCAAAGTCAACAACGAGTGAATGATAGCTATGGTATTGAAAACGTATATTTCATTAGGCGAACAGTTTCTTTTATAGGTAGTACATAATTCCTTTAAACAGCTCGATAGCACATACAGCAAACGAATCTTTGCATCCATCTTTATTTTAAGGAGGTATCCAAATATGTATTGCTTACAAAGTATGGTATTCTAACGTGATCGTATCGTAATGTAACAAAAATGTTACAATCGACCTTTTGAAGACAATCTAAAAATATCCCAATCGTATCCAGAGTTGCGACAATTTATCGTTTCCACAAACGAGATGAACATCTCGGTCACACTATATCGTGGTGTGTTATGATTGGTGTAGGTTGTGGGTGGAATAGGAATCTTGGCGGACGTGTCAATTGTCGCGACGACGTGACTCCGCTGATCTCACTGCGCCGCGAGGAATTGACTAACGTCCAGCCTTCACCCCAATCCTACTAATATTATAACTGCAAAAGTTTCTGAAGAACATGTATACATCACGCAAGTCGGTTACTCAATCACGCCAAAAGGTTGAACGGAATAAGATAAGTGTAGGATGATATTGTTATTAGCTGGATTAACATAAGGGATATGGTTCATTCATGAAAAAAAGCCATAATAGATATCAAACTTAAGGCAGTTAATACCCCCGGGCACATCTAATAACAAATACGTGCAAAACTTCTAGAAAATAAGACACGTTTTATTTGCGGAAAGCGGAAGCATTTAGCTAGTAAAGAGGATAATGCGAGATGCTCTATTTGATCAATATAAAATACTTGGTTGATTCGGAAGAGAAACGTATAAGTATGGGGTCGCTGGGTTAATTTCCGCTGAGAGCAAATACATAATACTTGTATTATGAATTATAATGTATACATAATAATGGCGCACAAGCACCGGAATCAGCAGAACAGGTATATTTACTAACATTTATAGGAACGAGATTAATATACAGCTAATATGCACCCTGAACGTCCAATCTAATTGGTTGGTGCAACTATATTTGAAATTGGAAAAGAAATTTAAAAACATTGGATCGAATAGTCGCCTGCAATACAAAATTTGACCTCGAATGCTAATGAGTTTTTCTGAACTTAAGTACAGGGATTGACCTGCATATTAACGTTACGAAGAAGACTTATGTATATTCGTGCTTGAGTGACGGCGATGGACTCGCCATCTGTCACGTTGGCACCTAAAGTATATCTCCGGCGAGAAGTGGGTGTGCCGGTAATATTCTTTCCTCTGCCTAATTTTCTGGGACCCTTTTAGGAAGGCGTGCCAAAGAGGTAAGTGTAAGAGGCTACATCCTAAAATCGGCTATATATGATTCTAGCTGTGCTAATTTTGATTATTGATATACCTTTTAATGCTCCCATCACTTCCCATTACTTGGGTAGTAAGCATGAAGATGTAGCCTGTAGCATTGCACAATAAATGAGCTATATTATGTAAAAACAAACAAACAAACAACCTCTGTCCCCTTATAATATTAGTATAGATAAGTGGATTTATGGGTCAGCAGACGTTCTCTAACCATAGAGTTTTAAAATTTAAGAAGGTCGTAGGTATATGAAACTATTGATGAGGTGTTACATTATAATCATCTCATGCATAGTTTATCGTCATGTTAAGCTTCACAGTAGACACTGGTTATTATTCTCTGATATCCAGATTATAATGGCGCTCGTGCTGCGTGCTGAATTTTAATACAAACATAATATGCTCTCATGTATCCGTTAATCTTATTTTAATACTGGCTACTGTTCATCAACGTTGCGTAATACCGCTGAGCATTTGTTCGGAGAATTAAAAATAATTTCTTTTTGCTGTTGAATGAAAGAGTAAATGTTGAACCCGTAGTTAGTATAAACGCCTTAATCTACTATTTTCTTCATATATTATATGAATTTCTTATTCATAATTGTATTCGTAAATTTCGAAAGAAGAGGCAGAGGACAGCCACGATCCAACTACCTAGATCAAATCGATCGGACGCTTAATGACGAGCACGTCAAGAGTACTCGAAACCGACGTGTATGCATGTATGAAGAGACTGATGAATATGGAAGAAGCGAAAGAGGTATGTAAGTCTTGAGAGAACTGGCGCTCTATACTCTCTGCCTACCCGGTTAGGGACTTGGCGTGATAATATATGTATGTATGTATGTTCATAATTAAATGAATAGGTGAAATATTAGGTACAAGGTTTCGTGAACTGAGCTTTGCGTCGCAAACCACGTAGTTTAAGTAATTATGGTTTATTTTAATTACGAATACATTTTATAACATATAAATATGTATGACAGCAAATATAAACAAAATAAATGTTCTTTCTCAACACTTTTGCCTTAACTGTTTTTGGATTATCACGAAATTAAAATCTTTCTGTGTCTCTGTCGGGGTGGAGTCCGACCTTGGACTCAAAGCACGGATCAGTTTTTTACTCACCTTTGGTATTTTGGTAGCTGCATAGTTCATATTGCGTATTGTGCGATTGTTAGTTTTAAGAACACCACGAGCTTTACGGTGAAGGAAAACATCGAGAGGAAACCTGCATACGTCTAAGAAGAAATTCAGAAGGCGTATGTATAGTCGTGCTTGAGTAACGGCGATGGACTCGCCATCTGTCACGTTGGCACCTAATATACCTCTGGCGGAAAGTGGGTGTGTGGGTATTACCTATACACCTCTGCCTACCCCTTCGGGGACCCTTGTGGGAAGGCGTGAGGATATATTAGATTATATTATTATTATTAGTTTTAAGAAGTGAGTGAAAAAAGTTGCAGATATGCAATGCGCGCGTGATATTATTCATTATTGACAATTTACTAAAATAGGCTAAAATTGATGGTATAGGTAATAAACGCGTCCATTTTAATGATTCTGAACAGTCCTAGAGTTTTGTTGGAAGTTAATGCTTGATTTTTAATTTGAATATCTACACCATTTAATGTTGCGGCAAAATATGTCCTATTGATGTTCAATAGTCATGTGAAAAGATTTATCATTTACGCCTGAAATATTTGTTACATCCATTGACTAAAAAAAATAACATAAACAACTTGTAGTACTCAAACACTAACTGTACCCCGCGGTTTCACTCGCGCTAAACTTGTCCAAAACTGCTCCACTATCTTAATAAACGGGCTATCGACGTCGATACTTTTTTTAATCAGTTTAGTTGTTACTGATATTTGCGCGTTAAAACAAACAAAAAGTAACTCTTTATTATAATAAAATAATATATTAATAAAATGTTATATAAAAAAAAATAAATAAGTTCTATAAGCAATGATAAAACCTCTACTGAACCTGACTAGACACCCTAGACAGAACCTGTATCAAAGGTTTTTGCCATGGCAACACTTACATACATCTGTACATACATACATATGAACACGCCGAGTCCCTAACGTATGTCTATATAAATATAGCACAGCACAAATGTTTGCTACGAGCGGAGATCGACCCGCCACTAGACTAAAGGTAGCCATTACCAACGGGCTTGAAGGCCAATACACTGTATTAAAGTACAATAAATCGTTCTATTTATAAAAATACCGCAAGTAGTCTCCCAAGAACGAGATAATTTGTTTTGGTACATTGTAAAATGTACCTACAACGTACTCGTATACCTAACTTAAATGGGAGCCGAGTTATCCTATTATTCTCAGAACTGGCTACAGACCTCTAATTGCGTTTAGCAAAAACACGATACATACAATGACCAATAAGCTGAGTAAGATGTTTTTAGAGCCTGAGTCATGATTTTGGATCAATATGCATGTTTTTAGTTAGTATTTATATATAAAGTTCAATTTCATTGAGGAAAATTAGCTAAGCCGTACGTAATATTTCAATTGTTATTTGTACTCCTTGGAGGACAAAACTATTAAAGAACTACGTATGTATGCATGTATTTCTACTTATCTGAATAATTTAACTGAATGCGTGTGTTTTTATTATTATATTTTTATAAGTGTTTTCACCCCCTTCCTTAAGAACTCTATGCTGTAATCTATGGGGAAAACTTTCTAGCTTTTCACGGAAAACAAATGAAGGTATTTTTTTATGCGATAAGACAGACAAACAGTTTCCAACTTGAACACAGGCTATGCTAATGATAGGCTACTGCTCAGCTACTGTTTTTAAAGCAGTTATGTTTTACTTGGAAGATACCTTGGTTGACATGTCAGTGTTATTGGTAAGGTAAATACCGTTGACAGTAAATAAACTGTCAATAGGACTTCTAAATTGACAACCGTTAGAAAATACAGTTTAGTCGTCTGCTGGAAATCCACGCACTGTTAGTTCGAGTTGTGAATTTTTGCTGTTCACACGTAGTTTTGCTTATGTCTATTTAATATACTACATAATATAAATCTTTTAACCTTTACCTAGGTGGTTGGAACAAGTTATCCTCTACTGATGTTTAAATATACATAGTGAATCAACCTAACCGATTTTTATTCGTGCTGCAACCGTAATCGAGGGTAGTTTTGCTATATATTTCGCCTAAGCATCTTAAAGTCATCGTCACTTCTAGGTACTTGGATGGTCATGTAGGGGTGAAGACCATCTACATCACACCTACTTCTAAGGCCTTGGACCTTAACGATAGGTGTGACAACTCATTATTTCTAAGTAAGATTTTTTTGGATGTACTTTGAAATATTTTTCTAGCATTCTAAATAGTTTTCATAGCAATTTTAACTCAATTATATTTAATATCTAAGTATCGTTTACACAGAATAAAATTCTGACTGAATAATTGACGAGCCAATCAGGTTAATGAAACAATCACACACCATTAACCTAGTTATTCGGCTGCTCAATCAAGAGGGTGTGATCGATGTCTTCTTAAAATAATACCTCGAGCATTAATGTATTTACATAAATGATGACCGGTTAGCAGTTGACCCGTTTAGTCGAGTATGCTAGTACAAAAAATATCGTAAAGCGATCGCATTATTCAGCGGAACCGCCGTCTGGTTTTGGCAATTATGAATATGTGATACAGATGTCAGTAAGTAATGGTGACATTAAATCTGCTACTGTTTTCTTATAAGTTTAAGATGTGTGTGGCGCCTGCAGTTCTATAGAACGTGGATGAGTTCATCCATGTTGGGTGATATTCCCTTTGCGACTGCGCGCGCTGCGCTTGGCTCGTAAGCGCAACATAAACTAATTTCATCGTAATCATTTTTACAGCTGCACTCACTTGTAAAACTGATGTTTTATCTCTGATGTATAGCAAATTACTGAGAAATTGTTTATTTTTAATGAAGACCGAAGCAATTTAACGCTTAGCTTGAGACAGTTCCGATTTTGATTGAGATCGGACTACCTTATTAATCCTTTACGTTTATTATAATTTCTCTATAATAGTACTACTATAATACTATAGGTTATTAAATGTATGAATAGACCTGGGTCGATAAATAATTCTGATTAATGAAGGTTCACTAAATGCTTATCTTAAAAGCATAGCTTTGTTAAAGTGCGGTACTTTTGATAGTCTTACGCCTACCCCCCTTAGGAGTACATTAAAACAGCGATTTTCTTAAACATTATTGTTTGTACTGTTACTGTTTCTATTAATCTGGTACATTCCACCGTTGGCCAGAATATATTATATTCATTTATTATTTTCTTAACTCAAAGTATGAATCAAATCTTATAGGTGTGAAGGTAAGGTTTTCAACTGCGCCAAATATACTAGTGTAAAATCTAACTACCGACATGTTAAAGTAGTCAATTATAATCATACTCTTGTCCTGGCCTGTTCGCTCTAAATAAACTAGGATGATTAGTTCATCACACTTCAAGGATAACTAAACATTTGATACACATGACCTATAAACAGGAAACCAATCCAAGACCAAAACACCGGCCGGTAAATTTATCCCATAAAGACTGATACAACTAGTCTAATAAAATGAATACATTTGCATAAGCCATCAAATCAGTCATTCGTCCGATACTTAAATGATAAACGAGGATATAATAACTTACTGACCTGTTTATACACAAAATAACTGTTTTATTTTTAAGAACACTGCACAAATTAAAAGCAGACCACAGACACTGATTAGCACAAATCACTGATCGGAACCGATTAAATAAATCGAATGAAAAATGTCTCGATACATCGGCGAACAACACGAGGACCTACAATCTTTTTGAATCGATGGACGCAGCCGTCACAGAGCAAAGCGAGCGCGCGAATGAATGGTGGGATGGTGGAGTACTGAGTTAATTATCGTCTCGTATGAAGAATTTGAAGAGAAGAAAACATTGATTGAGAAGTAATACCTATTAAACTTAGTATGATCACGTCAGGTTATTTTATTTTTATTTTACATGAGATCCGACGAGTTGAGTGAGACACATGAAAGTGGTCGATAACTCTTTTTGTTTTTTCTCCAAATGTTTTACTTTCTAAGGCTCGTGTGGACATGGTATCTATATTACCGTGGTAGTTGTGTGTCCAATTCATATGTTGAGTATACGTTTTTGTTTGGATCTGGGTGTTGATTGCTAACATTGTTAAAAGTATTCTATCACCTCTCGAGGGCTCCCCAGGATAAGGCTGTGGGGTAGTGGAGATACGACTATGTATATAATACAAACAATCTCGCCGTGGTGGCCGAGTGGTTCGAATAGTTGCCTGCGACATAAAGCTTGCAAGTTCGAATCACGACAGTACTATTAGTTTTTCTGAGCTATCTACAGTGATTAGTCACACCACGAGTTTTACGGTGAAGGAAAACATCGAGAGGAAACGAAAAGGAAAAGGCGTATGTATCGTCGTGCCTGAGTAACGACGATGGACTCACCATCTGTCACGTTGGAACCTAAAATATATCTCTGGTGGAAAGTGGGTGTATGGGTATTACCTATACACCTCTGCCTACCCCTTCGGGGACCCTTTTGGGAAGGCGTGAGAGTAGTCGTTGTATTTTAATGTAAATAAAAATAAGTAGCAGACAGTTGAATGAATTAACGACGTCAATACAAATTAAATGTAAGATGGCAATCTTACGTCCGGGGCCCTGGGTAGGTCACGCTGGCAAACTATTATGGCTAATATTAGCTCTGCGTAGATTTCGTTGATAAAATATTACTGGTTTTGGTAGTAAAATGAAATAAGCTTGATTGCAATAATGTATGCTAGGAAAACAATGTTAATTGCATTAAAAGGAGCGCCTAGTTAATTGTTTTTGTTTCCAGTCTTATTTTTCTTTTGAAATAATAATTTAAATATAATTTGTTTTATTATGTATGATGAATATGGTGTGTATGAAGAGACTGATGAATGTGGACGAAGCGAAAGAGATATGCAAGACTAGAAAGAACTGGCGCTCTATTTACTCTGCCTACCCCGTTATGGACTCGGCGTGATGATATGTATATGTACGAGTAAAAAATTTAGGTATGCTTGTCCATGCTAACAAATAAGTAAAACTTAAATAAAAGCATTATCGTACTTATATATACCTACCTAATAATTTACTGGTCTAACTGATATATACCTACCTAATAATTAACTAAATTTGACGTAATTTTTTTTAATAAACATTTTTATTTAGTAGTTTTTAACTTAATAACCTGAATATTGGTCAAACGACCTTGATATCATTATAGTTTGCGTAAAGGAAGCGGCCTGTCCCTACCCATTTTAATAATAATTATTTATTATATTTATTATATCTACATAAAAATAAAAAAAAGACGATTTGTAGCTAGGCTAATCCGGTTCACTTGAGAGTTGCTTACCCTGTTATTTATTACTTAATATCAACCGACATATAAAACTTTAACTACATATATGTTTTTTATGGGTACGTGTATGAGTATTTATAACCTATTTTTTAACTTAAGCAGTTTTTATTGTAAAGGGTATGTTTTTAAAAAAAAAATTGCATGCGAAAACATTTCAATCCATTCAAGTTTCATCGTATTTAGATAAATGTTCGTACGAAACGACAACTTTTTCATACTTTTTGAATAAATTACTTTTTCTAACGAATACATTGAAAAGATTTTGACAGCTCGGGAAAGTAAATATGATTCTTTTAATTATCATCATTAAATGAATTTATAATTAATCTTGAGAGTAAATATTACTTTAAATTATTGAGAAATATTTCTAGACGCACTGCGATTTACCAGTGGTTCATCGCGATCAGGCAATTTGCTTAAAAGCAAGCATGTAACCATGAGTGTAACGTTCTCAACCCAGTTCAGTGGATGGTTGAACGATAAGTCGATATATATCAATCTTCCATATCCCATTGCCATTTCCTCCTCAAGAGCAAGAAACGAAAAATATTTAATTCGTTTTACAGACATTTATCAGCGACAATGTACTTATATTAAGAAAAATATATATGCGATCATAGCCGTCAATATACTAACACATGTCATGTCCGTTCGTTCAATGATTGATTCTTATGAAGAAAAGCATAGAGCCTATAATATTTATGAGCTGTTAACCGTCAATAAATCAGAATGTGTTAGCCTAGCAAACAATGCGTTTGTTTGTCAGTTACCAGTCATCCAGCTAACGATCTAACACTGATGCCTCGCAAAAAACACCAACAACACTTTGTAACTTAACTTTTTTTTTCCCAAGTTTCCAAGGAGGCGATGAAAGAACGCCCTGGGAGGGCGAAGCTCTTGAAACTCTAATTAAATACTTAAAAGGTTGTCTTAGAGAAAAATATAAATAATAGTATGAATGCTTTGGCTATAACGGCAGTTAAATCAATATAGGTTAAGATTTTTTTTTGTGGGTGAAGTGATAACTTTTGTGGGTGTTACGTATTGTAGGAATTTTGTGTTTTTTCGTTATACACAACTTTGTTCATACAATGTGTACGGATTCCGATCAAAATTAGTTTTTTACATAAATCCCTAGGAAATAAAAGCGACCTTTTGGGTAGTTGGTTTCGAGTAGTTTCCGACAACACAAAGTTCAAATCCCGACCATACCAATGAGTTTTCTGGGCAAAAGTATAGTAAGAGCTTTAGATAAACATCGAGAACAAACCTGTATACGTTTCGAATTCGAAGACATATGTATAATCGACCTTGAGGAATGGCGGTGGATCCGCCATCTGTCATGTTGGCACCTAAAATATATTTCCGGTGTAAAGTAAGTATTACAAAGTACAAGGTACTACACACCTCAGCTTACCCTTTCTAAGATAACCCTTGGTTATCTTTTGCAAGGGCGTTTTTTCCTTCTATACTTGTCAAATGCAAAGAAGCCGCATAACGATATTAAAGCCATTAGGAACGTTATTGAAAAGTTTGTAATAGAATATGAGTGATATACGCTAGCTACTCAACTAATAAAATGTCCTTTAGTTTATTGTGTGAAGTATGACAGTATCCCGGCGTATAATATTACCGTATTCGAATGGTAAATTTAACGTCTAGCTCAGGATAACCCGGGGTCAACAGCACATAACAATCAATAAGAAATCAACACCAACGCGACTTGGCCTGCACACTGGGCCGTCTCATTCAGCACTTGCTCAAACAATGCCTTACTTCCGATCTAATGAATGCAAACAACTCAGGAATGTAGTACGGCACAATAAATTAGATTCGGGTTTTATATTTATTATATAGTCCAGTGTTTTTAGGTTGTGTATATCGTGCTATCAACGGGCATGATGTATAGGCAGGTAGACACTATTGCTGGGAGTTTTTAGAGAAAAAGCTCAACGCAAATGTAAAATTTTGAGTAAACTATATTTTTTTTAAACTCATTAGCTTAGTATGCTACAATTTTTTTACAATTAAAATTTCAATTACAATTGTTGTACTATTTATATATGCAATTAATCACGGGTTAGACATAGAGAGAAGAACTCCCTTTTCCCTCCGTTATCAGTTTGTTAGTTTCGAGTAATCTTGACGTTTCCGTTTTTGAAGAGGCCTTTCAGTCTTTTTTAATCTACATCGCGAGGAAATCGGTGTGATGGCACGTATATATACGTATATATATATATATATATATATATATATATGAGCATTTGTTTTTTTTTGTACCAAATATTTATTGCGTAAAACAATTTATCGATTCCTTAGTTCATGTTTAACAACCTCTCAGCTTATCGTAGGGCACACTTAACGACTTATTCTTGACTTCCAACTTATGTTATGCATGCGGTCAAGTGACCATTTGCCATGGGAATGAGTTTGAAATCAACAGTTCCGTCAGCAGGCTTGCTTTTGTTACAAATAAGGGTCACTTTATGCGACTATAAATCACTGGTTCTGATTTGCTTTATTAATTTTAATCTTCATGCCTTTCCACAAGGGTCCCCGAAGGACTAGACAGAGGAATGTAGAAGTATCCACATTTCTACTTTTAGCTTGAGATATAATTTATGTGTCAGCGTGACTTTGAATTTCTTCTCAAACGTTTCTCGACTTCGTGACTTTGTGTTGCGGGCAACTAGGCATTCGAAGCACTCGGCCACTAAGGTACTTGATTTATTGATTTATAGTTATAAAAATGTTAGATAATCACAACATCAAAGTCATTAGATATCACACTGGTGGCGGATGTGGTAGTTGGCACTACACCGCAGTGCTATCGGGTTACAATGGATACAAAAACAAACACGACGTCTCTCATAGGTTTTTGTTAGGTAATGTATTATATACCTACGGTAGTCATGTACATAATGCATAATATCTAATACACTAGAGAACGGGCGATCTAATCTCCCTGCCTACCCAGAGAGGGACACAGCCAGGTGTTATGTATGTATGTATATTTGTTTCTACGGACAATGGACACGTTAAATTACATCGATTATCGTGACACTACAGGCTATAGCAAACATAATTCAAGAATAGTTACGATGTCTACGGAGAGGGGTTATAGGTAGGACCCACACACCCACTTCCCGCCAGATATATATTTTAGATGCTAAGGTAATAGCAAGGCCGTCGCCGTTACTCAACACGACCATTACATACGCTTTTGAATTTCTTTTCGCCTTTTTCTCAGATGTTTGCAGGTAATCCTCTCGATGTTTTCCTTCACCGTAACCTTTCTTAAGGGAACTAATCAATCCCTTGGATAAACTTCTCTACTACATATCAAGGCCTTGGTATATTTATTACGGCCTAAACAAATGTCTGATGACTAGCTTTGAAAATACACGATCCTAAAAACTTTCACATCAGCCGGATACATTATTGTTTACACATCAGGATTCGGGTTTCTGTGCTACCTACCTATAGTTTTGCTGCCTTGTACGGAGTGCGCAAGCGGCCGCTCCTCGTGTACCTGCGCGATGATTTGTGGCCGATAGCTATTTCTGGTAAACCAAATATCCCTGTGCCGCTTTCATTTTTGTCCATGAATAATAATAAACAATATTCTCCGGATGTATGGATGTTTTGTTTTGAAGTGCCGATGATTGATTTAATGTCTTATTGGAAATTTTATGAGGTCATCAATTTAATAGGTCTGTAATTACAACGGTAGAGCACTGGTTTATGCTACTTATTTTAACTACTCGAAAATTACTTGCGATTTCTGTACCGACCTTTTGAATCTAGAGCGAGGTACTTTTTTACACATTCACTGTAATATAAATAGTCGCATTACAACAACGTCAATTATTTTTGTCCCTGTATTGCTTATTGAATACAGTTTATGTATTTATTTAAATAATTAACTAGTTGAGTTTCTTTTATTGCATATTTTTATTGAGCTATCGAAAACATTACATAATTTTAATAAATTGTTACCCTAAAAGTAAAATATGTCTCAAAGTATTAATTTATTTTCATTATTTACTCGTAATATAAAAAGCAGGTAAAATAATCTTACCATTTGCTGCGGATTCCTAGGCTTGCGGTGCGCTCGTGGCACCTTCAAGCCAGTAACTCCTTCTAAGACGTCTGCGAGTAGGAGACCATCGGCGCAGTCCCGGGCCAAACCGCCTCCAGAGGTGCCTGCGCGACGACGGGATCTCGCACGTTCCAGGTAATGGTTTGCCCAATCCGTGTAGATCTGAAAAAAAAGTAATTTTAAAATCCAGGATCAAAACTACATTTGTTTCAATATGTAAGTTTATTCATGCCATCCCACTAGTCTCCAAATAGTAAGATAAAGCTCTTATAACATAAAAAAATGCTGCAGACATATAAATACCAACGCGATAGGTGTCAAATCTGTCGCATTCTTAGGCACGACTGTACGTACGTCCTTGAGTTAAACTTATTGTGATCAAATAAAATAATTTACATAATTTTTTTTGGATCATACAAATTCATAAACGCACGCGCATAACTATGCTCTTTGCGTAGAACCTTCTTTTGTTTGAAGACAGTATATAAAGGAGCTGATTAGCTTTATGGCTCTGACATCACAGCTTGTAAATTACTTCAGGTAGTTGACGGCGAGTGTCGAGTTACAAACAAGCGAAGATAAGTTTTGATAGCCCGCGATGCGAAATTGCCACTAAAACTTTAACGACTATTCGTCGCTCGGCGGTAACAAAGAGTTATGCTTATGTTAACCTAAGGATGTGAAGATCGGCTGAGAACACACGGTAATTTGTAAGAAAGTACATTGGCTGGAAGGAGAGGAATGGGATAGGCATGTAATACTGTTTTGGAGATAAAATCTAAGATAGAGATGGGTGTAGGAAGGGTGGTGTAACAGATATACAATGTGAACGTTTCTGGAAGGAAAGTCATGCGGGGAGTATGATCCGAGTCTGTGCATATACACTCACAGGTAATCAGGGTGTACGGATAATAATTAAAAATTTGTGGAGGGTTCCACACATACACTATAATCTGTACGGAAGAATAGTGGGGCGCATCTTCGTGGATGGCGCTATGTATACCTAGAAACAACAAATCGATCGAAAATCGTGAAAAAATAGAGAAGACGCCCAAACTTTAACAAGTGAACAGAGCGACCGATTGTTGTCATTTTTGCACACACAGAGTGGTAGTTTGAGAGCCTATAAGTAATGTTATCAACACTTCACTCTGTCCTTACATACAAGGCAATTGTCATTATAATATGTTCAATATTGATTTACGGATCTTGGTAAATAAATATAATGTTTGGAGGAGTAGGTACTGAAAAGAGGAAAAGTACGTTTATTAATGGCTGTCATAAAATTCCATTGTATTCAGCCTCATCCAGGGCTAGTATGAGGTCACTCTGTAACGTACATAAGTTAATAAGCGCGTGTCATGTTCAGTGCTGTGAATTCTTAAAAGGATTAAGTCATATTCGAGTCAATTTGCTGGAGAATGGGAGCAAGTATGGACGCGACAGTCTGACGCCAGTTTGAACTAAGGCTTAACTCACATATTATAGCGTATCTGAGGAGCAGATTTTGTTATTTTTTGCCGGATACCTATATACTTGATGTATAATAAATTTTATTGTGAGAACAACTTATGAACTTTGGGAACACATTTTAGTTAATTGAAAATCAATGATAATGACGAACATTCATCACTTCTTGTCACCGCCAGTTTTGCATAGTTTCCTTTTCACCATGTATGCGTTAGGGAATCGGCTTGTTCTAGATAACCTACTTACATGTAAGTATTGCAATCCTTCATCTCCCCCGCTAATGGTCCATAATGGAGGCCAGCATTAATGACTGCTAATGGCATCTCGATTACGCAGTCAATTAGATCCATTCGTATGTCATGTGTGAACTGCAATGCTGTTATGCAAATGAATGACAACGGTTTGCACCAAAACATATGTGTAGAATGCTGTCCCGATTATACATCTATTTTATGGGAGGTTTATTGTAGGAAATAAATACGATATACAATACTTGTAGGTACTTGATGGCGGTAATATAATATAATAAAAATAATACTGTCGTATCGAAAATAATTTTAAATGAGGGGTTTGTAAGTTTATTCTCAGATCCTACTCTAACACCAATTAAAAAAATTCGCTCTACAGGTACTTAGAACAATATTTAGAATAGATCTTCAGGATGACATAGACATGTTATACCTTTATAGTATGGAAACTAGGTGAAGCTGTGACCACTGATCCAGTCTTAAACAAACTGTGTATACATATAATGTAATATTTATATATTACATTATATGTATACACAGTTACATTACTACATTATTGTAGTAATTTGAATAAATATGCATTTTGTAAATTGTCACCTCACAATTAGTGCATTGGTATAATCTGGTTTTGAGTTATGTTTTATCTTATTATAAGTATAAGAATGCATAAGGTAATTTAATTGTCACGAATTTTGCTAAATCAAGGCCGGTATTTAAATAAAAAAAAGATTTATTGTAACAAAATTTATTATGAGCCGTGGTGGCCGAGTGGTTCGAGCAGTTGCCTGCGACGCAAAGGTCGCAAGTTCGAATCCCGACTGTACCAATGAGTTTTTCTGAACTTAAGTACAGTGGTTAGTCACACCACGAGCTTTACGGTGAAGGAAAACATCGAGAGGAAACCTGCATACGTCTGAGAAGAAATTCAAAGGCGTATGTATAGTCGTGCTTGAGTAACGGCGATGGACTCGCCATCTGTCACGTTGGCACCTAATATACCTCTGGCGGAAAGTGGGTGTGTGGGTATTACTTATACACTCTGCCTACCCCTTCGGGGACCCTTGCGGGAAGGCGTGAGGATATATTATTATATAAAATTTATTATTTCAATCGAAGCGAGAACCAGTCTGGTACAATAATTTTCATGATGATTTAATTAATAGATAATAGACGTTATAAACTAAAAAAACGTACACTATAATAGTTTTACTTAAGCAACAAATAAATATTTTTTATTCAACAAACGATGCCTCCAATAATCTTTGGCGATTATCATAAATCAACATTTCGATGCTATCGCGTCATCGAACAAGTTAATAGAATAATGACAAGATGGACGAAGTCTCAATTTTTCTTATCGGGCCTATCACACGGGTGTTTATTCAAATCGTCTCTGAATAGCTTTCGATTGTCATAAATCTAGAGGACACACAAGACCGGACACTTTTATCGCCGTCTAGCTATATCGAGATGTTGTATCCGCTTCTGAGATATGAAAACATGACTAAGACATTTTCCTTGCTGTGTTGCCAGACAATGTATGTCTTCAATAATGCACTATAGTTTTTGTAACATATGTAACATATTTATTAGTTGCAGCTCAGAAGAACGAAAAAAACGTAGCATTTAAAACGAAAAAGAAATATTTTTCCGACTCATCTTCATGGGACAGTAGTACTGTTAGACACTAGATAGTAGGTGTGGAGAAAGGCTACAGAATAGTCTTACTTTCACTTGTACTGAAAAGTTGGCAAATCCGTATTATGACGGCGCCTTTAGTCTTCAGGCTATAAGATCTCGAGGCTCCTCACAGTTTATTTTATACCAAAAGGCGTTACATGAAAATTATGCTGAATTTAATAAACGCTACATTGACGTATAGTAATGTAACGACAGAGTTAATTTGGAATCTATATACATAAATAAAAATGTATGTTTGTCTGTATGTCCTTTATAGAATCGTAAACGGCTGGACCGATTTTCATGAAATTTTCTGTCTTCAGGTGGATTCGAGAATGGTCGGATTTTAGGTAATTTTATTTTTCACCAATGCGAAGCTGGGCGGGCGGCACAGCTAGTATTATATATATAGTTTACCATATATATACAATATATCTTCAAGCTAGTATTGATATTGGTAAAGAAAAAATATCATCCTTAAGGGGGTCCGGTGTTCAGTGTTGTACGAAACGTTTTATTACAAGCTTGAACAGCTGCGCCCCTGTCTGCTATTATTTATGATTTTCTTTCAGGATAAAATACGATGAAAATTAACGTAGAATTTTTCGCCTTTCGCATAATGGAATGGTTTTAATAGAAGGTGAGTGCTATACTTAATCATAAAAAAATGCCAATTTTGTGTTTTTTATTTCTATTAACCGCACCCAAATAGTTTTTGCAAATAGCTACCGTTAATTATTTTTATAAGTTTACATTTCACACGATGAGTATATCACAAAAAAACTAGAATAAGCAATATTTGTTTTTATTTTATACCAGATTTATGAAGAGGTCAACGCCGCCGATTATTTGAGGGTAAACAAAAATAAAATAACAAGTCCTTATCTTCTATTAATTAACATACAATCAATGTACTACGTCATAACTTTCCTTACAGTTTATACATATATATTATCATATATCAGAACAAGGGATGGTTCAGTATTATAGCGTTTGTATTTGTTTGCTCAATAAACGTAATTTACGCCAACAATACGTAAGTTTGCCCGTCCCGCGGCCCGCCACGCCAGACCAAAGGACCAAAATAAACAACCCAGCTCTACCAAAGCTCTACCGTATTCCCTGGCGGCTGTGTTGCTCCCTGCTCTGATTGTTTTCATAAAACTTGCGCGCCCAATACACTTTTGGTCTTCTCTTCGTGTTAAATGAAAATAAATACCCGTGTCTGGTTATTTCTTTAACATTCATCAATGTTATAGTAAAAAATATATGACGCAATACTCTATGATAGTAGCAGTATGTATGGAAACAAAATTATTTAGTTGTTTGTTCCTCTTTCTCGCAAAAACTACATAACGGAATAGGATGAACATTTGGCGCAGCGATGGATTATTTGCTGTTTTAGCACATAGTTTTATTGTAGAGAAAGTACTATAATATGTACCTATGTATTATGCATATAAACCTTTCTCTTGAATCACTCTATATATTGCTGAAAACTGCATTTAAATCTATTGGTTGGTTTAAAAGATGTAAGCGAACAGACAGCGGAAGGGATTTCATTTAAACTATGTAAAGATATTAAGATAGTGAACAATTACATTCAAATGTTCTTTAGCTAGGGATTCAAGGGTCCAGACAAAGCCATAAACTTACTAAAATATACATTTATCACAAGAGTTGCTTCAGCATTAAGATATATTCAATTTCCCAAGTCTCGATTGCAACCATTTTGTAGTATAGCCTGCCAGCTGGCGCTTCCAACGATCCTATTACGGTCTATTGCACAATAATAAGCTACATTATTATGCGTGTTATTTAGGTAGCCATGGTGGCCCTGTGCTTAAGATTACGGGTTCGAGTCACGGCTTTACCTATGAGTTTTCTGAACTTACTGAAGTACAGTGATTAAAAGTACTGTGAAGGAAAATATCATGAGGGATCTGCATACTTTTCAAAAGTAATTAAACGATGATGTGCTTTTAAAATAGCGATTGTCTGTAACATCATAAACTTAAGAGCTGTGCTGTTTCACAAGAAATTTAAAGACATGTGGTAGTTAAGACATGGTGTCAGACTTTCAATCTACATAATAAATGATGTTATTATGCCTACCTACCTACCTCTTGAGACTGGGACCTCTTGTGGGAAGGAGTGAAGATACAGTAATGACAATTTATATGCTTCATTGTTTTTTTCTCTCATGTCCTATATATTTCGATTTCTATGAGAGTTTTAGATTATTAAGAATTTTAAATACTTTCAATATTTGTTCGAGTCAACACTAACTCTTCTTTAAATTGTTACTTGCAACTTTTTTAGGAATGTCTCGAGAAAACTTTTTGAGGCCTCCCGTGACAAGAGGGCTGGCGAGTATTTCGCTCAGCGAACCAACTTTGCCATAGTGTATTAACAGTAGTATGTTATTGCCATACAACGTGGCAATACTGCAAGTCTTCTTGGCGCTCTTCCGCGTTACACAGATTTGGGACATTTATTATATTTATAGGTACTTTATCTTTATATATATATATATATATCCTCTCGCCTTCCCACAAGGGTCCCCGAAGGGGTAGGCAGAGGTGTATAGGTAATACCCACACACCCACTTTCCGCCAGAGGTATATTAGGTGCCAACGTGACAGATGGCGAGTCCATCGCCGTTACTCTAGCACGACTATACATACGCCTTTGAATTTCTTCTCAGACGTATGCAGGTTTCCTCTCGATGTTTTCCTTCACCGTAAAGCTCGTGGTGTGACTAATCACTGTACTTAAGTTCAGAAAAACTCATTGGTACAGTCGGGATTCGAACTTGCGACCTTTGCGTCGCAAGCAACTGCTCGAACCACTCGGCCACCACGGCTTCTATCACGGGTTTATCTTTATTATTACTGTTAATTATTGTAACTAGCAACTTAAAAGCTTATGCATTTTTCGTTTAGCACCTATGTTCCATTTCTGTATTCCCTCCAAACGTTTAAGACTTTATAATTGTACATAACCTAAAATAACATTCAATATGTGATTCAATTCAATAAAGTATCCTGTAATTCAAGCGATAAAATTAATTGAGGCTAAAGTGAAATGACGGCCAATGAAGACATTAGCATATTTTTGACCACAACTTTAGTCAGATTCATTAGTACTCAGAGTTATAAAAATACCGTTCACCAATTAAAACGTATTTGAGTAATTTGTTTTTTTCCTTTATATCGGTACATTGGTGAAGTAGAGCCGCGGTGGCTCCGTGGTTTTAAGTAGTCACCAACAAAGTCAAAGTTGCAGGTTTGAATCTTGTTGGTCAGCAGAAGATAACTTCAAACTACCTAGATCTAATCGACCGGTCACTCAAGGATGGGAAAGTCTTAACTTTACTCGAAACCAGCGAAAATGTACAATTTAAATCTGAACAGAATTGGCGCTCTCTACATACCTCGCGTGCGAATCGGTGTGGTATATATGTGTTTGTGTGTGTGTGTGTTAATCGGTAACAATACGTTTTTTTAATGTTAAGTAAGGCGATACACAAGCTTTACAATGAAAGAAAACATTGTGGCGAAATTAAAAGATTTTAAACATACATTTGTACCCATTCCGCGGCGACAGACATGACAACTTGATCACAGAAAGCTATTTCCAAAGGCGGCAAAGGTTTTTTATTCCTTGTAGTTCTTCAAGATAATTAAATATGGTGACGTTAATTTCGTGTAACTATACAGGATCTGGGTATAGAGTTATTGTGATTATAACTGATATTAAAAGTTTCGACTTCAAGAAGTATCTTAAAAATGTAAGCTACTGTAATTATTTAACTACCATTAGTCACCTAGTTTTCAGCACCATCCAATTCCGAACTTCCGACATCTTTTATTCAGATTTCATACAAGCTTACGTGAACCCTGCTTATTATTAAGTAACTTTTAATTACTTATAGGTTATTGATTTTATTTGTGTTGTCTCGTAGCGTGAGTTCCGGGAACTTTTGCTACTTTACAGGGCAATGGCGAGACTTAGGCCTCCAGCCAGGAATAGGTTATTGAGTGCTAGTTTTTATGTTTATACCCGGCATGCGTTGCAATGCCATACAAATTTCTTTGCGATCGGTACAAGGGTATAGAAGTTGGTGTTCTGCAGCGCAATCTAGTGAGGTGTTTTTTTACTTTCGAGTAATGGCCCTCGCGGATTCTCCAGGAAACCCTTCAAACTCCAAAGCATCATCACAATCTGATGAATAGTTTTAGAGTGTAGAGAGGACAAACATTAAGTTATTGTTTATTTTGACGAAAGGAAGAAATATTTAATGATTGCATTAAATATTATGTTTATAATAATAATAATATATTTTCAATAATTAAATATTTGAATAAAAAATTTTATATTTTTAATATGTTTTTTAAGATGTATTTCAAATAATAATAATAATAATTTATTTCACCAAATGGGTTACATAGGTATGCTTAAATAGTGAACTATTTGTAAAAGTTATTAATTTTTACAAGGATAGGTGGTGCATTTGCAACTGCTCTCATTGCTAGGCTGCAGGACAGCCTGAATTAATGATGAGCAGGCCCATGCCTCTGGGAATTAACATAAGACATTATGACAATCAACATTTGGTTAAACATTAGAAGCGTGCGTTATAGATTTAAATAAATATTTATAATATTTTTATTTTTAAATGTCTTTTTTTCATCTATAGTTAGTATAGTACTCCTTTATAGTATTTATTATTCCCAACTAATCCGCCTTATCAAGCCATGTGCTTAAAAGAATGCTTCGAATATCGCTTTGTATCAATATCAGAATAGCATAACTGCGTCAATGAACGATATAAAGTCAAAGCAACGTGATTTTAGGTGAGGGTTTAAAAGCGTTAAGTGCGGAAGGCAAAATGAGGTCGCGCTTTTAATACACGGGCGAGCAACAGTGTGATGTGAGCTTAATAGAGTTACAGGATTAGTGTTTCGTAATTATTGCTCCAGTAAATATATATTTCGACTTAGTTTAACGACGATTAAGAAACTATTTAAGCCTTCGCTCATAAAGGTCAACTCTTATGAAAGAAAATTACTATTACGTGTTGTTTCAGCTTTGTTATTTTTTTCTGCAAGAATTCGCGTTCTGTGATTAATTATTTCAACCAGGTCTCAGGATGAAATTAGGTAATTAGTTTGCTATTCTATAAAACATGTTGACTACTGCTGGAGTTTAACTTTGTTTAATTCACTTGTCCCTACGATCGCCAAACGCAAAGATGAATGAAGCTCACAGCGTTTTTACGGCGTATGTTTATTAATATTTTTTATATGAGCGTGGGGAAATTCTGTTTGCGTATAACAACTGTAATATATAATTAATCATGCTACAAAATAACAAACGGGGTCAAATCTGGTTATAATGTATTAAGAAAATATCTTAGTGTAGGTACTCAAAAAATAATTTGTGTTACACTGTGATTCATAGATTAATGTAGAGATTACAGAGAAGAGATAACTTACCTGTACAATGGAGCGCGTCTGCCGGGTGACGTCATCTGTGGAGCCCTGGATGGACCGTGGGGCCCTTATACACGTGGGTATCATTTTGGCATTAATTTTGCCTCAGGGATACCAACACCCCATAATGTAACGATTCCCAACTCTTTACAAGAATATACACTTTACTAGTAGCAAGTACACAAAATTTCATTTTCACGCGACCTATTATTATTCTGTCACAAATGTTTTGAAAGTCTAAGCGATGTTTAAGAAACTCAAATTATAAAGCAATAAATGCAGCTCATTCGTATTATTTAAAAAACAACGAATGTCAGAATGTCTTCTAAACTCGCACAAAACGTTAAAATGCCCGTATTTTTTCTTCCCCAAGTGTGTTTAGAATTGTGTTGACACTATGACGAATACTGACCAATTTATGGTGAAACGTAACGGTGTAAGTCTCTTTTGAATAAATATACGGCGTTGAGATATTCCAAGTGACTGTCACGGGTCATGAATGAATGGATATTTACGAAGCTGTGCGATAAAGTTCTGGGAATATTTACTCTACTAACGGCGCCGGGCTGCCCACGCGCCGCGTCAGCAAGCACACTGGGTCAGCGTAGAGCGGGCTAAGGTGCCAGAATAAACCTCACCACGAGAATACTACAGGGTGAGTAATACGCATTATACTTAGATTAGTATAAACACCGGCAGTACGCGTTACCTCGCGCCATACGTGCCACATTACGGGATAATCAGGGATTTCTGCCAAAACATGACGCAACAGCTTCAAGAAATTAATTTGGCTTATTATTTTATGTTTTGAAAAAATATGAAATATCGAAATCACTTTTAAATAGAGGCTTACATTATTCGAAGTGTAAGACTTAGTAGGAGGTACTTACTTACAAATATTTCTTTTTAAGAGTGCTTAATGTGGAAGCTATTATATTTTAATAGAACTTAAGTACAGTGATTAGTCAGACTACGAGCTCGTAGATATATATGAAGATATATATGAGTTCACTCAGGTATTTGCTTGCGCCTATAGATAACCGATTACTATTAGGCGACCGGCGTATTTCTCGTTTGTGTTCAACAAAAGTAGATGAGCTGGTGTATTGATAAACAACAATGTCTGCGTGTAGGCGCATTGGTGTGGCTATATTGAAATGAACTAGTGCTAGGCTTGAAACAATGACGGAGTACCGTAAGGTGGGAGGATCCGGTAATATTCATATGTATTGTTTCTGTCTTAATGCGTGTAAGGATCCGAGGTCAGATAGATCGTGTTGTGAAACAAACATTAGAATTATGTTTGAAGCAAACAAAGAATTATCTTATCTCATCTTTTCTAAAATAAGTTTTGAATTAACAAAATGCAAACTCCCTAATATTTTCACCTACCTATAGACAAATAGACTTTCATGCCGTATGAAAAACAAGATATTACGTAAAACAGTTTAAATTTGTATCTAATTGGGTTAATAGTGATCGCAACAGGCGACGATAAACATTTTATAAAGCTTATGTTATATATTCCATGCAGGAAATGGATTGCCTCACTTCCACAGATATAATATAACGATCCTCCTAATTATAGTTAATCTGTGGCAACATTATTGGGCGTGAAATTAATAATATCCAACGTCTACCTACGTTTGAAGTTGGTGAGGTGAAATTAAATTATTACACCAACACGATCTGCCCACATGGTGTGATGAAGTAAATAGTTAATACAGCCCTTAATGCAGATAGGACCAAAGGTTAAGTCATGACTTATATTATTACGTAAGAACACTGTGGGATTCAAATGGTTTAAGTAGAGGCATGCAAAGCAAAGAGTGCTGTCTTAAGTACTGTAGTTTATGATATTACGATCTTTAAGATGTAGGGAAACGTCGTGAGGAAGGCTGCATACGTTTCAGAAAAAAAAACAAAGACAGAATATACACGTAAGTATACAACTTCTCGGGTGGGGCGTCAGAAGACTTGCCACTCACCACCTTAAAAGTTTTTCTGGCGAACACAGGGTAATATAAAAACTCTGCCAACCCCTTACAGCCGTTAAAGAATTTAGCATAATAAAGCGTTTGTGAATAACGGTGGTCATCCGTCCATTCCAAATGATACAGGTCACGTGATCGTGCTTGCTTGTAGCAACCTAATTGAATGAATTTTAAGTTTATTATCATGATAATAAAAGAGAAGGTGACCATATAAAACCACACAGTGTATATTGTCACAACCTCAGATGTTTTGTGAAACTAATAAAAGTTTTATGAACGCAGTAAAAGTGATTATTATATTAGTCGCAGTAAAAGTGTGCGACAAACTTTTACCTAACCCTCCTCTGATGTGGATTATACTGGAGGGTGCTGAAGCGGCCAGTCGAGGGAGTCATGGTTTACGATTTGTATACATTATAGACGATGGCAAATGAAGAGACTGAAGAGACTGATGAATGTGGACGAAGAGGTATGCAAGTCTAGAGAGAACTGGCGTTATATTCTCTCTGCCAGAGAGAATATAACGCCAGTTATATTCTCACTAACGCCAGTCTCCGTTAGGGACTCGGCGCGATTATATGTACGTATGTATGTTATGAGAATACACAATATTGTCATACCGTCGACCTACAAGTTGCTCTTAGCAATTATTATATTTAAATATAACTTGTTTATAGTTGGAATTATGACGCTATCGTAGACCTTGTCAGAGAACCGTTTCTTTTGCGGTTTAAAATCTTCTAACCGCAATGCAAATAATTTACGCAGAACATTACGTTTTAATGAAAACTAAAATATATTTACAGAATTAAGGTAAGCTTTTATACTAGCAAAGGGGCAAATAAGCATTTGGCCGCCTGATGGTAAGCGATATCTGTGGTATCACTGGCGCGTTGCAAATCTGATGTGTGGAAATAATAAGTTAATTATACCCAACTTCTGCCATGCAGAAACACAGCACTACAAAGATGCAGTGCTATTTGGCTGCGATCTTCTATGAAATTGAGGTATTGCTGTAGTTGCTTCAGCTTGGAATGGGACACTTTTTCTGTCCTACTGCTTTTGTTTTTTTGTTGTTGATGTTGATGGCACCAAAATGTGATACAAGTTAATTTCTAAAGCTTAAGATCTAGATATTGGACTGATAAGCTTGTTTTATTGTGCAGTAGTAGTTCTATGTATTTGGGAATCGTAAACAAACTTCTCAGCGTACTATTTGGAGTGTTTAAGTTGTGTAAGCTTGCCGTGGAACCCATGACAAGGTGTGGTTACAGTGCGTGGCGAGCGGCGAGTTCGCATCTGATCTGCGCTGTTTATTTACACGCCTGTCAAAAGTTCGACACACGCGGTGTATTTATAACCACGCGGAAGGTGCGGCCGGATCAACGACCCTTTGTGACATAATCATAAAACACGACCATTTACAGCATCGCCGTCTGTTAGAGACAAAACAACTTATCTAACCGTCCCGTAAAAGGATAAATTGGCGGATTTAAAATTTGTGCGTGAAAATGATGGAAAATGGCTTCGATATATTTTTTAGCTACTTAAAACATCGTAATAGACAAGAATCATTTTTATGTATGTGTGTTTAATATAAGCGTATTTTTCAAAAATCGTGATACAGGTAATGTAATGAAGACTATTGCTATATTTTTGTAAAATGGACCACCCTTAAGACATAAATAAATATCCGTAAGATTTGTTTACGACGCCGAAGATCAAATAAGGCGTCAATTGTTACCAAACCGGGATCGTTCCGTTATTGAATTCGATGGTTGATAAAAGGATGTATCGACCTTGTGGATGTGGGGCGCAGATGTGCGTTCACTGCCTATTGTTGTGGACCAATGCACTTAGCTTAAAGCCGTATCGATAAGGTAACTAACTTTCCAAAACACTGTTAATAGCACCAACGTTTGGAAAAATGATTGACCATTGTTGAAGTCCAACTACTCGGTGATGATTTGATGTAGACGATGATGCTTCACTTATTTTGAATACCACAAGCTTGAAGGGTTGAAGGCACATCACGATGTAGTATTTTATAATAAAAAATACCCCGCTGTTCCCACAAGGGTTCTCGAAGGGTTAGGCAGAGGTGTATAGGTAGTACCCACACACCCACTTTCCACCAGTGGCATATTTTAGGTGCCAACGTGACAGATGGCGAGTCCATCGCCTATACTCAAGCACGACTATACCTTTGAATTGCTTCTCAGACGTATGCATGTAGTATTTGGCGGCTTTAAATTATATATATTTTATATATAAAATGACGACCGTCTGGTCCAGTGGTTAGAGCTCCTGACTGCGAAACTTGAGGTCGCGGGTTCGAATACCACTGAGGGCAGATATTTGTGTGATGAACACAAATATTTGTACCTTAGTCTTGGATGTCCTATGTATTTAAGTATATATCTATCTATATAAGTAAATATATCGTTGTCTAGTTATAACACAAGCTTTGCTTAATTTTGGACTAGGTCAATTTGTGTGGAATTGTCCCAGGTATTTATTATTATTATTTAATACATATATTCTATAAATATTTGTATGGTAAATATAAATATCAAGAACATCTGCTTTCTTTCAGTCTTCGGTGCCCATCATAAAAGTAATTCATGTACAAGTTGAAAACAGTATTTTCAATATTCACCGAACGTAGAGAAAAAATAACATCCATCAAAACACAAACATTTATAAAGTTCAAAGAACTTCACCCAAATAAACAAGCATCTACATATGTATGTATGTACATGACTTTTATGTAATATCACGCCTTCCCACAAGGGTTCCCGAAGGGGCAGGCAGAGGTATATAGGTACTACCCACACACCCACTTTCTACAAGATATATATTTCGGATGCCAACGCGACAGGTGGCGAGATTCTCGCTCCGGCCGCCGTACCGAGCAGACGTGTGCTCCCACCGCTCCCGCGCTCTGCGCCCGTTACGACCGGCAGAAGCCACACCCGCCGCTACGCAAATCGCCACGCGTTAGCTAGCCGCTACGCACCGCACGTGGTGATTGTTGGTCGCCTTTTTCAAGGCAACAACAATCACAATTCTTGTTTCTCGACAATAATATTTGTCCCCTTCTGGGAAAATCCACAGTTTCGTGGTCACTCGGTGGAAACCAAACGGTGCCAACGAAACCGAGTGGGGCGCTGCCCCGTTGCGCTCTTAGCCTTGCCCCTTCAGGGTAAGGCTACAAACGGACGGGACCAGGTTCACCGGCCTTGGGGTCTACCCTAGTCGCGCCTGGTTATCACCCACCACCCACCCTACCTATCCCTTACCTCCTACCCTCCGGTGCTAGTTTGGGCACTGTCCACGGACTAGTGCTCTCTACACCGGAACTGTCAGGGACCCGCTGCACAATAAGACTGGCAGCGGGAATACAAGCTTAGGGCTCACACCATAGGCACACTCACCTCCCTGTCTACACCCGACAGGGAGGGTTCAGTACACACCCCCGGGTCAACCCCCCGGGGATCGGGACCCTAACGTTTAAGTCACCAGGGGTTTCTTTACGTGTTTCTTCCCCTGGGCGACCGCGCCCCGAAACACGTTTCCCTTACGGCCTTGCCCTCCCACGTCTGCATCCACCATGTCCACAAGTGTGGACCCCCAAGCCTCACTGGCTTTTCTCGCGCGGCTCTTAGACGCCGTGCCCACCCTCCGACGTCAATATGACGAGTACACCCGCGATATAAACGCGGGTACCCCCACCGCCGAGGCGACTGCAGCGCTGGACAAGAGCGCAATCATAGCCGTCACTAACGAGGCCAATAAGTCTCAAGACTCCCCCTTGTCCCCCGAATCTGTCATTGTGGACTCCGAAATGGAGTCATTACAATCCGAGTCGTCCGAGGGCTCCTCGGACGAATTTACGCCCGTCACGGGCTCCAAGAAGCGCGCCAGACGCGCAAAAAAGAAGGAGGCTTCAACCTCACCTTCTCCCCCCACTAAAGCCCCCAAGACCGTGCCCGTGCCCTCCGCACAGTCCTCCACGGTAGCCCCCTCCCCGGCACCCCCCTCTCCCGCCCCCCACGCCTCTCCGGAAGCCGAAGCCACTCAGGCTAGCCGGCTTTCCCCCGTCCCGCGACCCATGCGGCCCTCCTCGACGAAGGAGCGCTCGTGTCCCCCTATTTTCGTCCACACAAAGGCCAAGTGGACGGAAATCTCCGGTTGGTGCCAAACCAACCGCATAAATTTCACTCGCGCTACTGCCACAGCCGAAGGCATTAAGGTGCACCTCCCAAACTCGACCGAGTTCCGAGCCTTCACGAAGCTCCTGCAGGCCAGAAGTGTGGAATACCACACTTATGATCTGCCGGAGGACCGATTACTCCGGGTCGTCATCCGCGGCGTCCCTTGCGAAATCGACACAGAGTCGATCAAAGAAGACCTCAAGGCTCAGAATGTCGCAGTGAAGGAAGTGCACCGCATGCACCGACAAAATGCCGGAGAGGCATTTAACATGGTCCTCGCCATCTGCGAGAACTCCCCCGACGGTAAAGCCGTCTTCAAAATAAAAACCATATGCCACCTGTCTGGCATAAGGGTTGAAACCCCCCACAAGGGCGGCCCTATAGGGCAGTGTCACAACTGCCAACTATACGGTCATGCATCGCGTAACTGTAACGCAAAACCCAGGTGCGTCAAGTGCCTGGGTGATCATGGGACGAGCGATTGCTCTCGCCCTAAGGACCGCACTCTCGCCGACTCGCCTCCGAGCTGCGTGCTATGCCGCCAGGAAGGCCACCCGGCCAATTACAGGGGCTGCCCTAAAGCCCCCAAACCCAGACCAGTCGTGGTAAAGAGGGCAGCGGCCCGCGAATGGCGTAACGCCCCCCCCACGCAACCCGCCCCACCTCGACCTTCCCCGTGGAGGGTCCTCCCTCCGAGGGACTTTCCACCCCTCCCACAAGCGTCCCCACCTGTCCCCTCAGCGGCCCCGAGCCCGCAGATTACACCTCTGCCGTCGCTCTCCACCGCCAAACCTCAACAGCCCCAGGCTGCTACTCCCCCGCGCAGACCCCAGGCGGTCCAGCCCACTTCCTCCCCCTCTGAAACCTCCGCCAACATGGCATTCCTGGCGGATCTTTTCTCCACCGTCAACCTCTCAAGGGTTAACGAAATGGCACGAAGCCTCAGGGCCGTCCGGAAGGACCCTCTGGCCCTCCTCAAGGTGCTCGGCGACTACGCCGATGTATCAGAGTCCCTGGCTGCCTTCTCGTCCAACCAATAATGGACACAAACTTAAGCAGCAGAATCAAACCCCGATCACTTTCCATTGGCTATTTTAATGCCAACGGCATTCACAGCCAAAAGGAAGAGATCGCCGCGTTCCTCCGCGACAACAATATCGACGTTTTCTTAGTGCAGGAAACCTTCTTGAAACCATCACACCGAGACCCTAGAATTGCAAACTACTGCGTAGTTCGCAACGATAGATCTCGATCCGCCCACGGCGGTACTTTGATCTATTACAAGAGGTCCCTGCACTGTATCCCGATCCAACCACCAACCCTCTCCCACATTGAGACCTCGATCTGTCGATTAGGAATGACCGGCCATCAGCCAATCACGATTGTCTCTGCATACTGTTCCCCAGTTAACTCAACGGCCGATATTAAAGCTGATATCAAAGCCCTCATAAACCTCAGTAGTTCGGTTATTATCGCGGGCGACCTGAATGCCAAGAGCGATGCTTGGAACAGCCACTCACGAAATAACAGAGGACGCCAATTGGAGGACCTCAGCGGGCTCCTCCAATTCGACGTCATTGCGCCTATGCACCCCACCCACTACCCTGAGAATATCAACCACCGACCGGACGTACTAGACATTGCGATCCTCAAGAATGTAAACCTCCGTTTGCACTCATTGAGGTCGCACGACGAATTAGATTCCGACCACCGACCTGTGACCTTAGCGCTCTCCCCCCGACTAGGCCCCCCGGACTCAGGTCAGTCCCCGCCTCAGAAAAAGATAACAGACTGGAGAAAACTGGAGGAACTCCTCAAGTCCTCTTCATCTGTTCACTTAGATAGTATCCCGCCCCTCATAGAGTCGGCAGCCGACACTCAAAAGGCGGTCGATTCCCTCACAGCTCACGTACAGTCAGCCGTGGACGCCTGTTCACGACAAGTTCCGGTGATGGAAGACCATCGCTGGAAACTTCCCGACGACGTGCGTGAACTAGTGACGGAAAAGAACGCCGCCCTCCGAGCTCATAGAGCTCACCCGACTGAAGCGAACCGCACCTTTCTGAGGTCACTCCAGCGCAAGCTGAGATACCGCATGAAAGACCTGCGAGACGCTCGCTGGAACAAGTTCCTAGGGGAACTTGAACCGAGTCACTTGGCCTTCTGGCATCTCCAACGAAAACTCAAATCGGACAAAATCTCGTCCATGCCTCCACTCACTCGTTCAAATCAAGGGCCCGCCTTTGACGACGACGAGAAGTCCGAGTGCCTGGCCGACAGTCTCGAGGTTCAATGTACGCCCAGCACCTTGCCGGTAGACCCGCGCCATCTCGATAAGGTGGAAGCCGAGGTCGAAAGCAAACTATCTCTCCCACCCTCCGAAGACCCAGACCACGTCATCGCCCCAATCACGGTCGACGAAGTCCGGAAAGTGATCAAGGATCTACACCCCAGGAAAGCCCCGGGTCCCGACGGGATCACTAACAGAGTTATCAAACTCTTCTCTCCTTATCTCATAGTTTTGCTCACTGCCATCTTCAATGCCGCACTGAGCAATAACTTTTTCCCCCAATCCTGGAAAAGTGCAACGGTCATAGGTATTCCCAAGCCAGGGAAACCCAAGACCGAAGCCTCCAGTTATCGCCCCATCAGTCTCCTCAATGTCCTTGGCAAGATTTACGAGAGACTTATCTACAATAGATTAAAGAGTTTTGCAGACTCTAAGAAAGTCATACCTGACCAACAGTTCGGTTTTCGAACCAAACACTCCTGTGTCCAACAAGTCCACCGTATTGTGGAAGACGTCAGTAGCGGCTTCCAATTCGGTTTTACCACGGGTATGCTCCTCTTCGACGTGGCGAAGGCATTCGACAAGGTCTGGCACAACGGCTTAATATACAAGCTGTACCAGTTGGGCGTGCCGGACCGTCTAGTACGCATAGTACGGGACTTTTTGTCGAACCGCTCCTTCCGCTACAGAGTCGAGGGCACGCTCTCTTCCCCCCATCCCATACGAGCAGGAGTCCCGCAAGGCTCAGTGCTCTCGCCACTCCTATTCACGCTTTATACTAGCGACATTCCCCTCCTTAGACGAGTTAAAAGCGCTCTATTCGCCGATGATACGGCTATCTACTACAAAGGTAGAACTCCCGAGGGAATTCACGACAACCTCCAATCCGCGGCCACAGCCCTGGGGCGGTGGTTCCGGAAATGGAGAATTGAAGTGAACCCGACCAAAAGCGCAGCCATTCTATTCTGGAAAGGCCTCGAACGCCCACGGGTAGCCCCCATCACCCTCTTCGGCAAACCCATTCCATGGGAAGAAAAAGCCAAATACCTGGGTGTGATCCTCGATCAACGCCTTTCTTTCCGACACCACGTAAAGGCGGTACGCGCGCGAGCCGCCTTCGCGCTCGGTAGACTTCACAGCATGTTGAATGCACGAAGTAAACTCTCATTGAAATCCAAGGTGAGGATTTACACGACGTGCATTCGACCAATCATGACATATGCGGGTGTAGTGTTCGCACACACTAGCAAGTCAACACTTAACCCCCTGCAAGTGCTCCAAAGCCGGTTTCTCCGGAGAGCCACAGGTGCCCCGTGGTACATGCGTAATAGTCAACTCCACGTTGACCTCAAAGTCCCCACTATAAAACAGTTTTTGAAAAAACTGTCCAAACGTCATTTCGATTCTGCTGTAAATCACCCCAACCCCCTCGTCGTATCGGCCGCCCGATACACTGCTTCCCTTATCTCGAAGATAAGGCGTCCAAGACATGCCGTCATCGAACCGGATGACGACATAACGGTCCTCCAGGACGCCCGACAAAAACATACCAACACTACACACAACCGACCACTGTTCCGTCCTCGCCGGCGAGGCTCGACGCGAATAAGCCGTAATGTTCCCCCCCGACCTCCTCCGCAAACGCCGGCCCGCGCCGAGCCAGACGCGCAAATCCCGCCCCCAAATAATATATAAATAAAATTAACAGTCCAGCCCAGCTCCCTAGCTCGCGATCCAGCAACGCCCTAAGCCGAGGTTCGTACCCCACAGGGGGTGCCCTTAGCTGTGTTGCTTAGTACTAAAGTGCCTGGCTGGAGGCCTAGGTCTCGCCATTGACCGGTTAAGTAGCAAAAGTTCCCGGAACTCACGCTACGAGAGACAATACAAAAAAAAAAAAAAAAAAAAAAAAAAAAGCGACAGGTGGCGAGTGTATCGCTGTAGTTCTGAAGTTTTGCGAACAATAGGAACGAATATCTCACAAAATTTCGCATTTATAGTATAAGTAGGATATAGTAAGGTTTATTTCCCTAAATAGAGATGCTAATTAAATTAAAAACAAAACACTCACATAGGTAAACATCTACATTATATTTAGAGTCGGTAGGCAAGGTATGACTAGACTGCTAGTGAGTCAGCCTGAAAACTGTTCCCACGTGGAGCCAAGGAATTATTATTACAACAGGCAGATTTATTTTCAGTATCGATATTGTAATGTCCGTCTGTTTGTTTGAAACGCCTGTTACAATATGATTGCTTTATAACCAAAGACACTCATATGATCATACTATTATTATAAATACTTATGTGTGTCTGTCTGTTTCACGTCTAAGCTATTGAACAGATTTATGAAAAAAAAATGGTATGCACTTCAGGAACTGACATTGGCTTTGTTTTCAAAATTCACCCCTTTAAGGGTGTCAAAGTCTATCGGGGACACTTTAAACTACTGATCTTGATAGCACAGATAACATAGCGAGGTGTAGGTAGTGTATGTATAAATAATAATGTATGGCCTTAACAATACGAATGAGTAGACAGGGGAATGACATGAGATAAACCATTTAATTCCAAATACGAGTTTAACATTGGGTATTATATCCAATGTTAGTTAAAAAAAACTTGCACTGTAATATTGTTTACTGAACGGGAATCAAAATCTTTATCTTACGTCTCTTGCATTAAAACTTATAGTTAATAACCAAAATAATATAATAATATATCCTCATGCCTTCCCACAAGGGTCCCCGAAGGGGTAGGCAGAGGTGTATAGGTAATACGCACACACCCACTTTCCGCCAGAGGTATATTAGGTACTAACGTGACAGATGGCGAGTCCATCGCCGTTACTCAAGCACGACTATCTACCCTATACATACTACTATACATACGCCTTTGAATTTCTTTATGACGTATGCAGGTTACCTCTCGATGTTTTCCTTCACCGTAAAGCTCGTGGTGTGACTAATCACTGTACTTAAGTTCAGAAAAACTCATTGGTACAGTCGGGATTCGAACTTGCGACCTTTGCGTCGCAGGCAACTGGTCGAACCACTCGGCTACCACGGCTCTGTTGGCAGCATAATGGGTTTAATCCCTCTGCTTCCAACACAATGTAACAATCCTCCCCCCTCCCCAAGGAGCTCATTTCTGGAAACCTTATTCACCGCGTAGGAACACCACACAAAAAAATGTGTTATTTGGCTACGGACTTCTATAAGGTGGAGGTCCTGCCCTAGTCGGGCAGGTCCAAATTCGAAGGGGAAATCCGTTATGACCTACCTCTCTTAGATACTAATATTATAAAGAGGCAGTTTGCTTGTTTGCGCTAATCTCAGTAACTATTTTACTAAAGTGTAACCGCGGGGCACGGCCTGTCGTATATATTTTTGTAAGTCTCCGTAAGGCAAGCTGATCACTAGAACAAAAAATGTACTACAAATATTAACTAAAGTCGAATTGAATGCAAATCCTGTATGAATGAAGCACTTGAATAGTGTATATATGTAGATATGATTTGATGAATGGTCTTGGTTCATTGATTCGACTCGCTAATGATTTTCGACCGGCCGATACTTCAGTAACGGATACAAGTAATGGCACTATTGTTAACAAGGAGTGGTTTAGCATGGCGACTAAAGGTCTGTGTTTGTAAAAACTTAGTATATGTAATTGAACTCCCATAAACACGTTTATGTAATAGTTAGAAACCAATATTTGTTCGTGTTTTTTAATGAGTTATAGTTTACCTGATTGACATAAAAATAACTCAATAGACTTAATAATATCGCTTCCAAGCAAACACGATGATATAAGCATCGGTTATGAGAACTTCGAAAACGCTACTATAATCCCACCAATCTCATTTCAATACCTAATACAATTAGTGAATGTTCCCAACGACTGTTCCAGTTTGTCTACTATCATTATCGATACAAACTGGCAGGCGATAGAACAATGAGCCGGGAACAAAAGCGCATCGCTCTAATCAACCGTCACTATATTAATTGAAACTCAATAGACTAACAACCTAGCAGTATTAATGATGGAATCCTTGATGGATGTTATTGATACTCGTAATCTTCATTAATATCATACGACTGATCATAGTTTGATACTTGCTCGCTAATCTCTGAAACTATATTAATAAAAAAACATGACTTTTTATGCATATAGGTAGATAGTTTTAACAGTACAATCATACAACGACCCTTACTATTAAAAGTAATAGAGGTTACATTTAAAATTGTAAGGCGTGTGAAACCGTTGGCACTCCTGCCAACAGTCCTCACAAAATTGCCAACAACACAATAAGTATATTATATGGAATTGATTTCATTTATTGATAGTTTGTTACTTCAAAAGTAGACTGAAAACAGTCAAGGTGTCAATTTCCAGCTGGAATATAAAACCTTTTTACAAAATAACCTTTTCAAATATAACTTAAAGATATTTAAAATTTCAAATAAAGCTCAGCGTATCCAAATACTCTGAGTTACATTTGCTAAAGCGAAAAGCTCAACACGTTCGTATAATAAATCTTTTCGAAAGCAATCGCATTGCAATTTGCACCAGATATAAGACTTATTGCATTAAGAATTACATATATTGTTTTTATTTTTAAGAATTGGATTCAAGAATTTCTTAACATTTATTGTATAAATTAACATAATTTGATAGTTTCATTCCAAATGTAAATTAAATTGACTTCCTTTTTATAGGTACGAGTACATTTGCCTAATAACTTTCAATGTTACTCTCTCAAACAAAATAACATCCAATACTCATAACTCTGTCAATACACGTAGATCCATTATAATTTACCATTAATTACAACTCAACGCCTATAATTATTCAAATCGAATGTGCTGCATTCATTATCCCCAACAAAAGCGAAACTCGTTTAATTATTGCCCAGAAATTCAATCACATCTATTATGAAACCACTGTTAACCATTAGGTCGCAAAAGTTTGTAAGTTTAAACCGCGACAAAATTTGCTGCTTATTGGATATGCGAATACAAACACGGGGACATAGCGCATACGAATCTGACACGCGCGTGACCGGTGCGCGTGCGCTTCAGTGACTAAACCGACACCGGCCCAGCTTAGCCGAAAGCGATCCCATAAGCTCTCGACCGTTAGAGAGGGACAACAGGGCGAGACGTCCTAAAAACGCTTTTGTCACAGCAAGAAAATTTGAAACAAATTTTTCCTCTGCACCTCAAAATATCTATCCCTTCAGACGATTTCGCCGGATGCAACAGATAATAATAGGGCTTCTCTAAGATTGAGTTAACGATCTATGGAGACAGATATTGTATTGAAATTTATACATGATGTATAATGTTCTCTGAATAGAACAGTGAAAGCACGACGAAGGACTGAACAAATTCAAAACTTTTCTGTACCAAATAAATTGCGTTGGGAACGAAATTCGGCATGTACATACCGAATACATGGCGAATACTTACCATTCGCCATGTATTCGGTAAGCACCTAAATTTCTATTTTTTCACAAGAATTTCGCCTCAACACAATACTGAAACACTTTTATCGTCTTTAGATGGCAAATCGAGATAGTCAGATGTTCTCTGACACTTCATATACATATATCTTGTGTTGACACCAAGTCGACGTACCCTCGACCTGTCACAAAACTTATATTCAACTAAAAAACTCACGGCCTTTTGTTGCACCGGGATAGCGAGTTCTCACGTCCGGGAAACCGACACTTGACCTACCGACGTATTTAGATCTTTTGTATACGGGATAAAGGGAAGCGTGACTTATCGTATTTGGGACTTAGAAAAAAAACTATGAATAAGACCTCGTTATTACCATAAATTTTGTGTCGCCGCGACTCTTTTATTTGTTCCTTGATCGCCAGCTCCTGGCGTTCTAATGAATTGGTATAAATACAATTCTGTTTAATTTAATGTAGGTGTGTGGTCTCGTTTCAGTGTAAATACAGATGTACCAAAGACAGACACTTCAATCCATCTGGAGAGTGTTTAAAAATTAATTCTTAGATCGTATCGACGCTTTTTATCTATAACTGTATCATATCAAGCGTAGGTATTTTACGTTTATTATATTACAAGACACACTTTTTAATATACAGAGTTGTAAAATTAAAGTCCAACCTGTAAATGTAAAAAAATTGCGATGACCATCCTAGTAAGTAAGTAATACCTGACGATTTCTTCTTCCTCTCTCCTCTTCCAGACGATTTGTTTATACATAGTTCTTGTAAAAGTTGAGCTTGTGTGTGTGTGACATGTACGGCACGAGTATGTAATATTATAATATGCTAAAGTTTCTGAGGATGTTTGTCCCTACTTTAACGCAATAACTACTGAACGGAACTGGAGGAAATGTGTCACAGAAGTAGATTATTATCTAGATTAACACATAGGACATATTTCCAGAAAAAAACCTACGAATGAAATCAAATCTTATGCGACTTACCCATGTGACACAGCTAGTTTTGAGAATAATCTTTGTAGACTGAAGAGACTGAAGACAGAGTGGAAATTTTGTAATTTATAGAGTATTTGCGGAAAGTACTAAGACAATAAGATTATGAACATTCCCCGAACAGTAAAAAAACAAGAATACTGAATAAGTACAAGTAAGTACCTACCCAGCAGTGCTATTTGGCTACGTTACTACGGTCAGGCAACTCCAAGTTTTTACTGGATATTCCATAGAATTAAAAAAAAATACTTTGCATGTTCTATTCTTATTTTGAACCCTAACAATAAACTAGTAGATAAGACATAAGGTTTGTCTGACAAAGAAATTTGAAATACGTTTTCGAACAGTGCCCTCAAATATTTAGACTAAACGAGATGTTTATATACAGAGAGGAGAATCTTACGTGACTATAATATGACTTAGTTTTCGTCAGGACACTAGCACAATAGCAACATTATTTTTAATGCAGTTTCAGAACTTTTGCCTAATGTATTTAGCAATCAGTTTCATCCATGTCTCTAATTCTATCAATTTGTTGATCAATTCGAGTTCCCGTGTACGCTAATAGTGCGTATTAAGTGGTTTATTTATTGTTTTATCTGCGTTCCCGTTCGTATTCCAAATACATACACCCGTTGCTTACACACAGGTGGGTCGCGGAAATGCCAGTGCATTTGACTCTATTTTCAATCGTCTCGTTTCGCCACCGCCGCCCGAAGACGCCCCACATCAATGAATGCTTCGCCCAACTACTTGTTCCTACGCCCTACGATGGCGCGTATGTAGTACAAAACGTTTTGATACTTTAAAACACGACGTTTACTTTTCGTTAATATATTTGAAAAAAAATTTGGTGAGTAACTTAAATATAATATCTTCGCCTACAAAGAATATAATATTAGCTAATACGAAAACATTAACATGCTCATGTTTTGACAATAAACGTACCTTCTCTGTAAGAGTAACTTGATCTTTTTGAATCAACATCTACGTAATCCACTTTCAATAACAAAAGGCTAAATCACAATACACATAATTATTATCCAAACATTTGCCTGTAACAGCAGTTGCCTGCGACGCAAAGGTCGCAAGTTCGAATCCCGACTGTACCAATGAGATTTTCTAAACTTAAGTACAGTGATTAGTCACACCACGAGCTTTACGGTGAAGGAAAACATCGTGAGGAAACCTGCATACGTCTGAGAAGAAATTCAAAAGGCGTATGTATAGTCGTGCTTGAGTAACGGCGATGGACTCGCCATCTGTCACGTTGGCACCTAATATACCTCTGGCGGAAAGTGGGTGTGTGGGTATTACCTATACACCTCTGCCTACCCCTTCGGGGACCCTTGTGGGAAGGCGTGAGGATATATATTATTTTACAAACATACATCAAAGCCGTTTCAAAAGTATCAAAATGTGTTGTACTACCTAGAGTCACAAATATAAATAGGTGGTCTTATTTTCTTATTTACGACTGTTTCAGTCTTAAACGTGCAACTTTTTATGATAAATTCAGCTTTTATTGCTGTTGCCGGCGGTTACTTGCGATTGAAGACCGCTGCAACTTGCGTCCTCGTGTACCAGTAACTAGGTTTACGAGATCATGTTTGTACATAACCTTTAACGAGTATTATATGTAACGGACGCTTTATTAAATTATGTCAATGTAATACTAATATTTAAATGTTCTTTTCTCTGATATAATTGACAATTTAGATTGGCAAAGCGCGGGCCACACCCCTGGTATAGTAAGTGTCTATAACCAGCGGTTACCGCTTACCATCAGGCGGACTGCGTGCTTGTTTGCCAACTAGTGGTATAAAAAAAGAAATTAATTAAAGTATTGGTAAGTATTGCATGAGGCTGTCCAGCCCAGCTCTCTTGCTCGCGATCCAGCAACGTCCTAAGCCGAGGTCCGTACCCCACAGGGGGTGCACTTAGCTGTGTTGCTTAGAACTAAAGTGCCTGGCTGGAGGCCTTGGTCTCGCCATTGCCATTGCACGTTTGAACCTTTGCACCTGCAATCTTAACTTTGGAAGTGACTACTTTAACTTCTTCGTCACCATGGCACGAGTTACAATGATGTGTCTCCAAATCGTCTGAACCGATTTTGATGGGACTTCACGAACAGATAGCGAATGTTATAAGAATTAACTAGTTATCTTTCATTTATAGGAATAATCAAATTTAACGCAGGTTATGTGGCAACGCTACTACTCAAAATATCAAATAAATGTATGATGCGATATTTAGAATCACGTGAAATTCTGTTCTAAGAAAAAAAACGATTTCATTACGAATCATTCACTTTCATGTTTGTATCACACAAAATTCCCGTATATCTGATTCATACCGTCTGGGTATCATCCCCGCATATCATATCGATAGAGTATCCGAACTAGGCGACAGGAGCCCAGCAATCGCAGGAGAGCAGTGAGTCACGAAGTGAGTCACCACCCACCTCCCAATACTCGCGCCATAAATATAGTGAGGGGCTCTTGTCTAGCCAATAATGCCGTCATCTGCTCTATTAGTATATGTATATGCAAATTCGTTTCCTAAATCAAGCTGAAATGCTCATTTGTTTCAGTGATGAGTTTTAATTACTAGCTTTAGCCGATTAAGGTCGGTTATGGACTCTTGGAAAAATAAAAATAGTAAGTCGCCATCATATTGCTTTGCTCTCAAACAGGGTGTAATATTATCATTAGGTATACATGTCGTGTAAATGATGTCTGTACTAACGTCATTTTATATGGATGATTTGATTTAATAAGGTTAAACCAAAATAAAAACCAGTAATTCTGTAAGAGATTCCACGACTTGTGTGCATTTCCCTAAATCCAAAAAAAAATAAAAAAACATTGCTCTTAAAACTCTCTTTAGACCTCATAAAGTCTTAAGTTGTATAATGTTTTTGCACAATATATTCGTAAAATCTCTCGATCGCTCGATCGTAAATCGTACACACTTTATTGCTCCAACCATAAAGACTCAATACTAGACACCTAAACTCGATTTATTCCTAATTAAATTCAATTTAGAAATGAGAAAGGACCCTACATTAATCGAGTTGCAACAATCATAAAGCTATAAATCAAAATAATTCGTGTGTTCGAAACAATTAAGCGACCTAATGGGGAGGGAACGGCGTTTGGCAGGTAGGTTCCGGCGAATAATTCATTTTTGGTTCCTGGTTTTAAATAATAAATATTATGTTATAGGTACAACAAATATATGAAATTAACATAAACTTTAAAGAAGAGTAACAACTCTTCTTTAAAGGAAGGACTTCTTATGAGGAATAAAATAATAATAAAATTAATTCGAATATTGAGAATTTATTTGAAATATTTCAGATAAGAATGTCTCGAAGAAACTTTGACTTTGACTTTATTATAAAACTAGCTGTCCCGCCCAGCTTCGCCCGGGTGAAAAAGTTAAATTTCCTGACACGATTGCAGCGCCACCTATCGGGGTCCAATTGAGATGTAAGCTATCCTACCTTTCAAGTTTGATCAAACTGCACACGGTGTGCAAGTTTGATTGAAATCGGCTAAGTTGTTTAAGAGCCCATCGCGGACTTAATTGCCATAAAAAAGGTTGTAGTGTGTCAATCTTAAAAGATTGACATATGCTGTCGCGGACTTTTTTTTAGAACTTTTAAAGAGGAACAATTCCCTCAAACATGATATTTGCGTAACTTAAACCGTTTACGCAGCGCACGCAACGGAAGCTCTCAAAAAGGAATATTTTTTCCCGTTCTTGCAACATTTTTCATTTATGCTTCGCTCCTATTGGTCGTAGCGCGGTGTTATATAGCCTAAAGCCTTGCTAGAGAAATGGACTATCCAACACAAAAATAATTTTTCAATTCCAACTTGTAGTTCCTGAGATTAGCGCGTTCAAACAAACAAACAAACAAACAAACAAACTCTTCAGCTTTATAATATTAGTATAGATTACATATAATACGTAATTTTTGTAGAAACATTTTAATGTTTTTCTAAGAAAATTTGAGAATACCCACAATGCAAATGAATGCAAAACTGTGTTTATTTAAGTTCCCATCCCCACACAGTTGATCGTTTATAAGCTTTCTTTAGCAATAAACTTTACAATACTTGAATGACCACCCATAATGATTCGTGGTTTCCACCATTAATCTGATCTCACAATCCGTTTTATTTCCGCCTTATGTCGGCATGACAACACTTTGATGGTTCGAAATTAATTAAGGTTTTGATTCAAGGCACGATACACAACGGTAAGCCAATTAAGCAGCCGCAAATCGTAATGAACAGTTAATGACACGCGCAGCGAATACTAACAAACAAATGCGGACAGCGGCATCTTTGCTTCATGATAAATTCACAGAAAATCCGTATGCTACGGCGGGATTTGAACTTGCGTTCATGGCATTGGAAATGACTACCGACATCGAATAATTTTTTAATTAAAAGTTGAAGTCGTATTTTCAATTGCCATAACTCACATTGTAAACATACTCGAAAATAATGTAAGATAAACTGAATTCAACCTAATTCAATGGAATATTTATCACGTCTTTTCAAGGTATCATATGATGTGGTAGCTCTAAAACATAAATACACAAAATAATGAAGACCGAATCAATTTAATCAAATCCTGGGCTGATGAAGATTGATATGAATTCGGGACAAAAGAAGACACACGCTTTACTCGTGATGTATGTCGCTGTTTTATTATTAGCCCGTTCAAGATTGCGGACCTCAATTTAAAATTGGTTATGTTGAGGTTTGACCAACCAAGATTCGATTTGGAAATAAATTTAAATTGTCTTTCTAATAGTTATTGTAATTCCATTTAAGGAAATCAACAGTTCAATACAAACAAATGAAACACATTAAAGACGCAACGTTAAAGAACGCATCAGCTGTTTAAATAACTAACAGGGAAGTCCGCTTTAAAAGGACTATAAAGATTATGTATCTGGCTTTAAAAGCTCTCAGTCCGAACACGCTAAGCTAATCTCTGCATTCACAACTTCAAAACAAATACGGGCAATTTACTCTGTGCTGGATCATTAGTCGCTAGTGCTAGCTAATGATTATGGAAACGCCATAAACCACACAGCGTAGGTATTTCCAAATGGCAGATATGCATATGTATTATTTCTAATGGTATCAACACAGCATAAATTGTGTTTGGCTACGCCCGAAGGCAATGCGTTGTGAACATAAATCATGGAACACAAACATGGGCTCGATTAACAATAATTTAGTTACCATTTGGAATAAATCTAAATGAAACTGGGCGACGGGCGACGATTCTTAATTGACACGCCGGGTTACTGGACCGTGTTTTACTGTGTAACGCGATACGTGCTTGCTTACTAATTACAATGTGACAATCTGCTGGCCATGCCAGTACAGCTGGCAGACATGCCTAGCGTCTAACTTCATTCTTATTAATAGATTATTTTACCGAGTCTAAAGTAGAAAATATTGCTATCGAAGCTGCATTGACATGCCATCCTAATGCGGCCAGAGGCAAAGCACATACTTTTAATAACCAATGCTAAACAGTGGAAGTAGTTTAATGGATAATCTTTCAAAGATACTAATTTGGTTTTTATTTTAAGTAAATTTACTGCTTTATTTATTCTATAATATATATATCCTCACGCCTTCCATAAGGGTCCCCGAAGGGGTAGGCAGAGGAGTATAGGTAGTACCCACACACCCAGGCCAGAGGTATATTAGGTGCCAACGTGATAGATGGCGAGTCCATCGCCGTTACTCAAGCACGACTATACATACGCCTTTGAATTTCTTCTTAGACGTATGTAGGTTTCCTCTCGATGTTTTCCTTCACCGTAAAGCTCGTGGTGTGACTAATCACTGTACTTAAGATCAGAAAAACTCATTGGTACAGTCGGGATTCGAACTTGCGATCTTTGTGTCGCAGGCAACTGCTCGAACCACTTGGCCACCACGGCTTCTTATAATTATATAATTATTACATGGCTATAATATAATTATTATACAATATCATCACATTCTAAATATGCAGAAAGGAGTGTTATGAGCAAAGAACTTTTTTTTTTATAAAAAAACTAGCTGTGCCCACGTCGTCGTCCGCGTGAAATTTAATAAATGTTTTGTTTCTAAAGTAGTCTTTCAAAAGTAGCCTATGTTTTTACTCCCCTATGTATGTTTTTTGCCTCCTTTTTACATCAGCTATCTGGCAGTGAAAGTCCCGTCAAAATCAGTCCAGCCATTTTAGAGTAATCCGAACAAACAAAAAGAGTGACAAACATTAAAAAAAATATTTTTGGTACATGTACCGTGTATAAATCTATGTGCACAGACACTCCAATTTTCAATAGATATAAATTATCTATTTCATTTTATGTTGTCTTTGGTTAGTCACCGCTCCGTATTCCATACAATGGGGAAAACAAAAACTCATTTCCATGGGCTCGTGTTTTGTTTGCGGTCCCCTCATAAACGGTTCGACGAGAACCTCTCATATCACAGGCTATATTAAGCGGATGCTGTCGAACCGACAGCGCGGAAAAGCCACCCAGTACCTATTTCCATCGGTCGATCCAAATCCCAATTTGTGCTCATATTAAATTTGTTTGCGTTAGCTGTTCAAAATTGTTGGAAGCTTAATATTTTTTTGTGTTCATAACGAGGTCCAGTGTGCAATCACGCATACATTTCATCATCTTTATTTTTATTAAGAGTAATCATATTCTGGTCGTCTCGCTCAAAACCGACAAGCGTTTACCAGACTCAATGTGGCTGAAGGGAACAATGTCTGTAAGTCTAAAAAGAACTGGAGTGCCAGTTGCTCTCTCTGCCTACCCCATGAAGGATGTAAGATCAGAGTCAGGGTGATGATACTATGTATAAAAAACATTCTTAATTGTAGTAGCAAATTATAAATGATAGTCGAAACAATGCGTATAGATAGTCTAAACATAACCTTTTCAATGCTCTATGCAAATATTAACGAATTTACATAACTTTAACTACTAAACTAACTAGCTGCGCCCTGTAAAATTTTTATTGGTAGTTTTTATTCTGAAATGAGACATATCCTGGCAAATTTTATACAATTCAGTTAAGCCGTTCTAGTGTGATAAGTAACAAACATCCTCACAAGCTTTCGCATTTATAATATTAGTAGGATAACAAAGTGAGTACCCAAAAAAGAAGCGTATAACTTGTATACATTCCTACATATTTGCAAAGCAATTTGGGGAGACCGGCGGGCTTCTGCGATCCCACCTGTCCACAATCCGGGCATGCCAACATAATGCCAGCCATGATGACACAATAAGGTATTCCATCGCGATAAAAACTGAAAGTTGAATACGACTCTTGTATTTGCAATTGTTATTAAGTACGGATTTTCTGTAAAACTCCACGTGCTTGCTCCTAAGGATACAATATATTAAGTAATTGGAAAAAATGTGTAAAAGTAAATAAAACTGCTACTATTTTATTTTCGCATTAATTTACTTTAATTACTTACATCCCGTCTTTTATTATATATTTTTAATCTTTAGAAAGGTTATTTTTAGAGTTCCTAGCTAGTCACATCAAGAATTTAGATTGAAACCCCGGCCTGAACCAATTTTCTGACCTGACGACAATTGTGAGGATTCAATGTTTTACATGAGAATACGCTTGAGAGCTGGCAATATACTTGTGATCTTTCACGTCGACACTTAAATATATCTCCGGTGTAAGGCGAGTAGATATTATTATACGCTGCGCTATCCCAGTTCTTTGAAGGCGTGGAATTCTATTAATAAAAGTATCTTTGTTGTGTTTTGCACAAGGGTTTTATTTCAGATAAAACAATATATCTAAATATACTTATTATTAATTTATATACTTATTATAATTATTATTATTATTATTTTATATACTTATACAAATATTATATTGCGTGAAAGTACGTATGTATTAAAGAAGGTAATCTATAAAATACCTTAATGAAATCAAAATAAAATAACCTATAAAATATCAAAAAAGAATGCCTACCCAGAGAAGTACTCGGCGTGATGATATGTATGTATGTAACTATAAAATAACACAGTCGAATACAATAGGTATTTCATCAATATTTAGATTTAACAGCGTGGACCTGAGATACTAAACTTAAATACTACTAAGTACTTAAACATTAAACGTTATGCAGTTTGAAGTATTTAGTCAAGTTAAACGGGTGACAGTGACGTAAGCTCGTAAGTTTTTTGCTCTTCATATTTCAATGACGTTTTTATCAACTGATGGGCATAACGTACGGCAGTTCGAAGATTGACGCGCCAGATTACTTACCGGATTGTAACCGACCGCGGACTATTTTATTTATGTTAAGCAACATAAAGAACAGATATTATTGTTATGGGTTATCTGTGGATTAATCACTATCTATGCCTACCCCGTGAGGGACAACGTAACAATATTATGTAGGTATGACTTTGTGCATGGTTGTTATTTAGTTAGAAGGTATTTACTGTTATGCGCTATTAATACGTGGATTACCGCCTCTCCATGTCTACCCCGTGAGGGACTCAACGTCATGAAATGTATGTATGTATGTATATATTTACATATATAATATGTGAAGTAAGGTTATGTTCGGGATGTGAGTGGGTTTTTCCAACTAGCGTTTTTCATAAGCGTAAACAATTTTATGTTTACTGAATTATGATGTATGTGGAATGAGTAACGCATAATGAGTGCAGTAAAGTTTTCCTTAGTCACTAGCCTAAAAGGTTAACTCATCCAGACTCCATAAGGAGCCAATTGATAGAATGGTGAATCAGTATTCATCTTGATATAGGTATCCGATAAATATACTACATACTTATAATTTGCACTGACTACAAGATTCCACTAACTTTCTTTATCCCGATCAGGCGGCTACTGCCGCCCATGAACGCTTGCAACACAGAAGGTATCGCTCGCCCGTTAACACTACAGAAAGCTTTACAAATCTTCCTTAAAGAATGCTGTACTCTATTGAGGAAACCGTGATGGAGACTGCAAACTATTAGTCACCAATTCAATATTCACTGATTGTTAAACAATAACTAATCTCTAACGGGCCCACAAATGTGTACAGTATAATTTTGTCATAAAATTGTCACGCATAATCAAACAAAAGGCTATTAATTTAGAATGCAACGCTTGATGGCAATCAGTTAATTCCCAATAAAGAGCCATATTGTACCATGTGCTTACTTATTTATGATACTGTGTCGGGATTGTACATTTTAAATACACTTTCCTTAATGCATGTCATGTCAGTTGTTTTGTTTGGCCCTGGAGTGCCTTCGCATATTTGGGATGGCCCGCGTATGATTCGATTATGTGAATACCTGAGTCATTGCCGTCAATGCATATGTCCAGTGATTTTAACCCATCAAATTTCAGACTTAACTTTTTATATTGAGGACGTGAATTCAACGATTCTTTATTTATTTTATACAGACTCGTGTTACTCATAGTTAAACATAGACGTAGTTCTATAACCTGTTTAAATTTCAAAGTAATTTCCAATGTAATTTGTTTGTACCCAGTGCCTAATAACTAATTTGTATATTTATATCTTGAAAGTTATTTATACAAATATCGTTCCATAATTAAAATAGCAATTTCGAATAGCATTTCAATACTTCCGTTTGCTTCGACGTTGCAAATATTGTAGTAACGAAAATATTTTGTACATTTTGTAAGAGCAGCTAATGTACACCGTTGATACGGTCAGAATGTCTGAGCCCCCTTCCGCCGCTCCCTAACTACTTCCTTCGTATAATTAACTGGCTAATAAGTCTCTCTCGAATATTCAGTGAGCAGTCTCAGAATGTGAATGGAGCTGTCAATACTGATTACACCCCCTACTGAGGGAAAATATATTTTTCGAACAAAGATTGATAGCTTACGTTGCGACGCAAGCAAAATGCAAGCTATTCATAACTACTTCCTTTACTTAGGAGCGTATAAATGTGTGCGAGTACTATATGGAAATCAAGACTTTTAGTACTCAAAACTGTACGTATCTGAGGATAGCTAGAAAGTGACATCATTCATTCGGGATCAAAGTAGCCGTCTTATAATAAATCCTTATATGTAAGAGGTAAACTAAAATTGTTCCTTATAAAAACATTAAAAATCTTTGGCTTCCATATTATTAACTAGCTGTGTCCTGCGATTTTACCCACGTAGAATTTGATTTTGCGATTGGCTGATTATACCATTATTGAAATACTCTAAAAGTACTTCACCGATTTTGATGAAGTTTTTACCATAAGCTCGATATTTCTTCTCAAAGTGTGATCCAACTTCCAAAGTGCCAGCCAATAAGCAATATGTTTCCACTAGGGCGGCATTATGTAAACAATTTCACACAAACTGCGATAAATCTCAATTCGCAATCCATTTGTTTATTGCACATCCATCACTTCATAAAACAAGAGATGTCGGTAGTTACTGAAGGGTGCATTCCTGATGCACTCTTCCAACAAAACAATACAGCCACCGCAGTTGGGGGAAACATAACGTAGGTACAATAAATATTATTTTTGTTTCCACTTCGAGCGGAAAAATATTGCTAACGATGTTTTATAGCATTACAAATACTTGTTTATAAGTAGTATCATAATTCCCACTACAATATTAAGAGTAATTATTATTAACGAGCTGTACCCCACGGTTTAACTTGCGTAAAATTCTTAAATATGGTTACTTTTCCGCTCTAAAAACATTTACGAATAAAATCGTGCAGTAAAAATCATAGTAGGTATTTTATTTGGATATAAAAATTTTTTTTTATGTTATTTTGATTTAATTTCTATTGATATCTTTTCAAAGATTTACAAAGTTGGTATTACAACTCTTAGGTGACTTCAATTACAAAGCTTCACCCAAAGCTATAGATTTAATTAAACGTCTCAGTACCCTTGGGTGTGTTTGTTGAGCAAATAACTTATAATTCAGCTCAATATTAACCCTATCATAATGTCGGTGGCTCGTGACACGCGTCAACCGGGTGCAGATTCGATTCCTCATACATATTCAAACGAGCTCGAGGGTGGGGATATAGCACTGGATCAAAAATCGCATTGAGTCTGATGAAGAACTGATGTCGTGTCTGAGACGTCGATAGTCTCGCTATCGGTCACGTCTGCCTTTAAATATATATGTACATTTTCTCACTTCTAAAAGTGTATGTGGTTGCACCTTTACCTAAGTTTATGTGCTTGTAGATGTAAATAAAATTAACCTTCACACAAGATGAAGTGCAACTACCGAAAACATTGTTGTTTTTTAGAATGATCTTATCTTACTATCTTACTAATATTATAAATGTGAAAGTTTGTAAGTTTGGATGTTTGCGGTTCTTTCACGGCAAAACGGCTGAACCGATTTGGCTGAAAGTTGAAATGGTGATAGCTTATACCTAGGAATAGGACATAGACTACTATATTTTTTTTTAGTCATGAAAAATTTTACGTTCTTATATTATAATGTATGAGATGCTCTTTTACGGCATAGCGGCTGAACCGATTCTAGCAAGAAAATGTTCAAACCTACTTTTTCGAACTCCACGCGGGCGAAGCCGCGGGCATAAGCCAGTAAAATATAAATATAAAGTTAGTCCAATCAGACTTATATAGTTTAACACATGACAAATATAATTTTAGTCTTTTTTACTTACTTACCTCTGAAATCTTACAATAAATATCATAAAAGTACCAATTTATATGTGATTTGTTGTCAGCCCTATTGGCAAGTTTGTATTCGGTCTTCCATGCGCCTCTAATGAAGCGCCCTCTCGTATCCATTGTCAAATGCACAGGTTCCTTTTGTACCATCAAATTAGGTTATTACCCCAGTTCTTTGTTACCATAATTTGGTGAATAAATTTCTTTCGAGTAAATACACAAAAAACTTGGGACAAGTTTAATAAACAAGTTCAGTATTAAACTTTGTGCTTTAGTAAATGTCAATTCACTTTCATAACATGTTTTAGCTATATCGTAGATATAAATTATATGGTTTCTGTGGTATTCATGCAAAACATACGTAGTAAATTAATATCCTGTAATGTCAAGGAAAAAGAACCAAGATAATGTACCTTATGCTTAACACAAATACAATCTGATAGGTGTTTGCAATAATATTAACAAATAAAACACTTGTTTTCCCCTTACCTTACTAAATCTCAAGCTTTTAGTTACACATAACACTAACATAAAAGGCTATTGACACTCATATTTCCCCAGTTTTCTGTGGTTGGATGAACGCGGCAATGCTGTAGGGTTGGCGAGGCGGCTAATGCGCCCGAAAATTGCGCCTGATATTATTACTCTGGTCAAAACATCGGAACGAATTCGACACATCTCGTCGCCTCCGCAGATTAAACAGCGAATCGAATAAGTTGATGCTTCTAAGCGGATTAAGTTAAGCAATATATTGTGACTCGAACCGAATACCTACTTATCTTTGGCTTTTTCATTTCTATTGATTTTGCATAGCCTGTGCGAGTGGTATTGAGTTTGAAATATAGAATTCTATGACCTATTCTATTAAAATTCTCAATTATTGCTCGTTAAAACAACAATAAAATATATATGTAAAATAACGAGAAAGTCGTTCCTTTAAAGAACGCTTTTAAATAATTTCGGAAAATCTCGAAATTATATTTAATATTATGAGAATTCGTGAGATGCGTCATTACATTCCGCTCAGACTAAGATAACAATGAATTTAAATTTTTCAAGAAACCTTCCGCTACCTACACCACAATTCGTTACTCAGAGCACTGAGTAGCATTTGCGCTCCGTATTTTAAATTCAATTTCACTTTTTTGTAGAATTGTAACCCTCGCTATCACCTGAGGGCGCATTTAGATTGGAATTTTCATTTTCGTCTTGAAAACAGCCCCTCTGACCTCCCTGTTAAACACTGACGAACAGATTTACATACCGATGTTTCTTTATTGCTTTGTTACAAGCGCTTAGCTCGTAATGACAACTGAACGCACTTTTAGACTCTATAGTTGGAGCAATTGAAGAAAAATAATCAAAGCAAAAAGAAATTGTGTCAGTTTGTAGAACAATCATGCCATATGAGATGATTTGCCTACATATGAAAAACCCTTGTACTGATAAGGTATGTTATAATTACCTCGATAGTGGTCTTGCCCGACTCCTGCCACTTCATAAGGTGTTCGCCCTTCAGAGACCATCCCGGCGCGTAGCTGATGAGCCCCGCCGCGGCCGCACCCCCACGGGCTCCCTTGTCATCGTTCGTCACCTCCGCCTTCGACTTCTTAGGACTTGTCTGAAGCCGGAAAAAGCTTCGCCCGTGAAGTTTGCAACTTTTCGAGGGGGAGAAGAAAAATGAGCTCTTTTTCGGTGATTTTTCTTGCTCCTCGGTCGATTTAGACGTTGAAGCGGCTTCCTCCACCGGCTCATTATGAATATCATTGCTTACTACGCCAGCTGCACTACTCCCCGGTTTTGGTCCCGAATTCTCATCGGCGACGAATAACAAAGTTCTTTGCACAAACGGTGTGGCTTTGTTATAGAACTCTTGAGGTTCTGGTACTTTGAAACTGGACGGTATTGTAGTGCGGTGTGACTTTGAGAACCTTCGCTCCATATATTTCCTTGCCATATCATGCCACTGTTACTTCTTCAAACTCTTCCTGAGACTATAAATTGTACCTACCGTTAAAAGTTAATAACTTGATATATTACAATTTCAATTGCGATTTCTCTTAGTTTTTAGAAATAAAAGAAATGGCGAAAAAGGGCAAAATAAACCGAGCTGAATAAATCTATGGCGTCCCCTCAACGCAAGATAGGCGGGCGGGATCCGTAAACTACACTAATGCCCCACCTGGCGGGTGACTGAAATCAAAACATTTACTGGAAATGGTATATTTACAACGACGAAATCGAATCCCATTTATTCTGAGAGTTCCAGATTTACCCACTCATTCTGCCACATTGATTCCTACGAGTGTGTAGTTTTATTTATCTTATCTTTATGTACGTAAAAGCCTGAATTATATAGTCGGAAGAAGAGTAGGAAGAAGGAGAAGAAGAAAACAAGAGAAAATCTTTTTACATCACTAATCATGCAGTCCGCCTGATGGTAAGAGGTGCACACCCTATGGTTTTTTACAACATTTAAGGTATAGTTCGCTCGTTGCCTTTTACTTTTCACATCACTCTTGAAGAACTCCATGCATACCTCTTTGTAAAGAAAACTTCAACGGAGAGTTTTATATTGTTAATTTGTTAGTAGGTGATCTCTTCGTATTACCCTTTTGTGGCTATTGCGTATTATGTGCACGTGACTTTTCTTAGTAATGTTTCTATTGTATCCTTTCCAGTAAGTATCTAATTCTATTATTATGTGCCTGAAGCGTTGGGTTGCAATTTTCACGCGGAGGCTTTGCTTGCCTTATCGATCGCTTGCGTGGGTAAACATCACCACCCTAACCTAACGCAAGCAAATATTACAATGTACCCATAAGAGCCCTTAGCACTTTCATAATAAAGTTCATATTTTCATATTGCTCCCTTCTACTAACTTTGTACAATTTGTCTCGGATGAAATAGGCTTTATAGTATTCACGTCTACTTTCAAAATAAACTTTGAGGGTTTTCTGCCTTTACCTAACAAAATATTTTAGGTCAATTTCTCCCGATATAATTTTTTTTTTATTATTATCACAGCCAAAATTACTTTCAAATACTGTGAGGTTTTACTTCCCAATATTTCGTATGAAGTATGCATGTAACACAAGCAAGATTAAGTCTCAATGTGTGTAAGTAAGCATACAAAAAAAAATTGTATCACTTAATTAATTAAGTAATAAAACTAAACGAAAGCCTGCTCCCAGGAAACAAATACCCGAAATAAGTCTAAAATTATAAATACGTATCACACACACTAACACAATGATCAGTCCGTCCCTAAAACACCCAGACATTTTACACAGAATTGACGCTACAATGATTTATTTCGTGTTAGCTTTACGAGGGCATAATTTCCGAAACAAAGGAAACGCCGTGAAATAACAATCGTAGTGAAAGTAAACACGTACCCTTTATTTTCTTAGCACGCACTACTTCGCGGCAATCAAACTGACATGAAACTTGCCTGAAAAGTAAATTGTGTACCGTAGGTACTTCACACATAATCATTGACGCAAACGTTGTTATTGTCACCGTACTATTCGGTATTATGGATTTTGCTACAATATCCTCGAGTTTCCGTGGTTATACGTAACTTAATTTAATACAAAACGATTTACCTGACATGAATTAATGAGAAGTATTTTTACGAGTAAGGGTCTATTCTACAAACTTATCTTCGAATAAAATACAAACTGTATGGCTTTTATTATATTTTATTCTTTTTTTATAACGAAGTCGAATTCTAAGATTAGCTGCCAGTAATCAATAAACTTAAAATTTCCCCAGTTAATCTTCGCATAAAACCTCTTTGAACTTTTCAAAATTCATACTTCTTAAACATATCGTAATCGTACGCCACGATCTGTTCAATAAAACCAGTCGATTTTCTTACTTTCTCAAGCGCTGCACCCCTTACACATCCCCAGATCCTTTGTAAATAGCTTTCCGATGCGACCGCCGGCGCCGAGGGGAATTATTACATTTCGATGACATGACGAATTCAAGATGACACACACGAGGGGTTCTCACTTGACCTCGGTACAAGGCTCGTAAAACGAAATATTTGCTTCTTTATAACTCAAAGCAGTTCCTTTATAACCGTGTCGAGTTATTTATAGCTGGCTTTCCAACACTGAAAATATTTTGCAAGCGGTCACAAAATTACTACTTAACTTACTACTAGGTACTATTTACACAAGAATTCGTATATTATTATCACCTGTGGTGTACAGTCTTCGGCATCTTTTATACAAATAAATAAAATTTAAGTGTCTGTTTGTAATATTAAAATAACCGCTTTTTACCAAATGCATATGGATGTACGATGTATGGATACACGGTACATAATATGTGTCTCATCTTCATTGTAAGAAATTGAACAGTAACTTTTTAGTAAAATTCCACGCGGGCAAAATCGCGGGCACAGCTAGTTGATTATGAATGATGCATGAATGACATATTTTGAAATAATGCTTGAGAATCGGTGACGAACTTTCATAATATGTGGGTCTGTAGGCACACCTACCCATTCGGAGATCCTTGTGGGAAGGCGTGATATATTTTTATTACAATAACTCCTTTATATTACTAGGGAAGTTGGTTGTATGAAAATCGATTAATTACCACCGATAGAATACCGTAGAAATTCAATTAGAAGTATGCACTTATTTTGGATAGAGCAAAGAGTAGTGAGACGTTAAAGAATTTCCATCTTCCTGCGGCAGTTCATTGAACGAGCCAGTACGTTAGATGGGTGTCAACTAAATAAATAGAAATAATGGTTTGCTATAACTACCGCACTGCAACCAAATCAGAAATAGAACGCACCCCATGCGCCGCGAACTTGACAATAAAGACACGTGATTATTTTTAACACTATCTTATTGTATTCGGAAATAGGAAACAACGTTACAGCCGTTTTAAAGTCACTAGAAAATTAAGTAGAAATTCTTAAACTATGCAGCTTGTCAAATAAAATTTAAGAGTTGTATGCATCAAAATATAAAACTTAAAGTTTATTATATTAATACTTAATAACAATGTAATAAATACATAACACGTAACGATCTTTTAAGATCACAAGGCGAAAGATGACTTTAATAGGCAATGAAATTTAGAAAATAGACAAAACGCATTAAAATTTAATGCTTAAACGAAATCATCTAAATGTATTCGTATGTAAATAAACTCTTACCTACTTTTGTGTCATCAAAATTATTTATTTCGCCATATATTTAAGGTGAACAATGGCATAACTTTTAAACTTAGAACAGACATCATTAATCACAAACACCCAAATATATAGGCGTACTAATAGTACTAGGCGCGCAAATACTTAGCGTGATCCCGTGATATGTAGGTACTTCCTACTTCTGTGTAAGCAACCTCACGCGAATGTTGTATACGTTTACTATCATGCTACCTATATGATTATTTACCATCGGAATATTACTATATAAAATACAGCCAATCCCAATTATGCACAGGCGTACATTCAAATTCAAAAAGTCTTGTAGTCATTGGAAGCAAACTTATGTAAGTACAGAGCTGATATACGCGTTTTAATTAAGACTTCGCAAGTATACCACAAAATTAAGTTCAGGAGCCCGAGGGACTTGTCTAAGAGGGTATCATAAACGCCATATGAGTTATTGTAACGTTGTGTCACTAGGTAAGTAGAATGAACATGATTTATGATGCGTTGCTATAACTGGCTTCATATGATAAATATACCGTCATATGAATTACTAGGGTAAAAAATTTCGTTCACATGTTTTTTTAATACTTAAAGCCAAACAAATTATATTGTAATTTTGAATTTTATTTTGTGCGTTCTATTATAAATAGCATATGATACATGCGATAGTTAATGTGGTTCAATGGTTGTATTCAACCATATTAGATTCTATTAAATCAGATGCTACACTAAAGAGAATCAATGAAATATCGAAACAGATAACATATTTCAATCTCACCTTCCATGTTTGAAATATTTTATCTGTACCATAGAGAAACCATAGAGGCCCTGAATGCGACAGCTTTTTAATCCATTTCATTTATCTGAGTTATACTCTTTATCGATCGAAAGTAAACGTCAATATTAACTTGATAGGTATACATTTTCCTTTCATCCAAGTCGCATGATAGGTAGGGGGCGCTTATATTCTTTGTAACTTACTCTTTTGCTTCATACACATGAATACTTGTTCTCTACGTTCGATTACGCATGATATTCCCAACCTTGTTCGATCGATTAGATCTCAATAAATATTTGCAATATCGTCTTCTTCTGCCTCTTCTTACAGACACTTTTGCACTAAATATATTTTTCGTCAATCTTCCTTCAATCACCCATTCTATATGTCGTAACCGACAGGAGACTTAACTTAATATAAGATCCACGCAAAATACTTTTGCTACAGTCTGCCCAAGCCATTTAATGATGGCTTGACAAGGAAGAACTTTCTCGTCCTCAGTAACAAGTAATTAGACACAAGCATTGTTATTCTGTGTGACCCATCGCCACATGTGTAGAGTGTAGTGTAATTTATACGTGCACAGCGAGCATTACTTCAAATGAACACGTGATTAAAATGCAAATAGCTGCCCTTTGCCGCTGGTCGTCAGGCACTGGCCAATTATGTGATTATTAAGCTGCGTGAATATACCTCGTTCGTATGAGGCTACGGATGAACGTGCTCGATTCGCACAATATATTGCAACGACGGACCGCGAAATTGCCTTCCTAGGAAGCGGCTTTCTATCTTACATTAATGATTACGCCAGATAAACACAAGACGCAGACATTTGAGGAGAAACTTGAAGACATATATGTCTTCAAGTTTATTTCTTTTTTATATATATATCTCGGCTGCCTCGGAAATAAGCCAGTTGCTCAAATTTGTGATAGGACACAATGAAAGCACGGAAATAAAGAAGAATACATTCTTAGTTGTTAACTTTTGACCTTATTTTTATTGATCGATTTAGTTATATATAATCTATGTTTTATTAAAACTATTTTCAGAAAAAAAACCGTACATACAACCATGTTTCAAAGTGAATAGTAGCTCCCTTTAATTATGTTGTAATTGTGTCATCTTTGGAGCTATTTGTTTTATTGCATCGCTATGAGGATATATTTACAGCACCTTACTACTTCTAGAAATTAACTGTTCTATTTTCTTAGACATACAACGTACCTTTTATAGTATAAAGTAGCAATATAGGTAGTAGCAAAATAGCACTCGACATACGACGGGATAGCGAAAAACAAAACACATATCACAAAATATATCTGTTAAAGCATGTGAGAGCTATTACACCACTAACTACCCCTTCGGGTAGCTTAGGTACTGAGAAGTTAGCATCTATTTTAACATGAAAATTGAATTACGTATGGTGTATCAAAATCTATTTTTATTTAAGCTTTTTTACAAAGGTTTACTCATATTCCTTTAATTTTCTGTTTTATTTAGATTTTCTTTTCTTAAATAATATTTTTTACTGATAAAAAACAAAAAGGATTAATAAAATTTTGTGTTGTGTTTTATTTGTAATTAACTATTTTCTGAGTTTGAACTTCAGAAACAAAACACAACATAATACGTACCTATGTATATTTGGAACCTAAATAATGTTTTGTGAATGTTTGCTTTAAAGCGACTTTGATAAGTCAGATAATTTCCACCATCCATCTCGCCTTTACGTCCGGTCACTGTTTATAGTTCCGGACACATTCCGAGAATGTACCCAATTTACCGTACGTATTCTATTTAAGTTTTTTAAAGGTGACGAGTCTTTGTGAACTGTAAACAGGAAACCTTTACTATTTAATACTACCTTTAAATAGTAAAAGTAATAATATCGACCTATTACTACAGAACTCTTACTTACATATTTCACATGAGAAGAAAAGGGGGGGGACTAAGAAGTAATATAATTAAGGATACTATTTAACAAGTTGTTTCACGCGGTTTGACCTGCGTAAAATTGGATTTTATTGATATATATTTTTCTAGAATAAAATATAATTATCCTAAGAATTAATCCAGTGAATGAAAAATCTTTGTGCAAAATTTAATCAAATTCGGTTCAGCCGTTCTGGTGTGATTGATTACAAAACATCCTCACAAACTTAAGCATATGTAATATTAATGGGATAGACACAATTAAGGAATTCTAAATACCTTTAACTTAAATAGTCGCCATCAATCTTAATTAACCAAAACTAAATAAATTAACTCAACCTCTATACAGTTCAGCACGCAGTCCAATAATAGTATTAGATTGATAAATAATATTTGGTGCGGGTCGCGTGTGGGACGGATTAGGCGGCGTACAGACTGCGCGTGCGGGCGCTAATCGCTTGAGGTTGTGTATGTAATACCTTACATGCGTATACAGTAAACGTATTTAACAAGTGTTACAATATCTTATTATACGTACACAGGGACCTACCACGGGTCCTAACGTAATTACGGAACTAGGTGTACTATTGACCGTGTAACTCACAATATATTAAGTACCTAAAAATGACAATTTGGTCATAATGGTACGACGGAATTACAAATAACCACACCACGAGCTTAACAATGAAGGTAAACATCTTGTGGAAACCTGCATACGTAGTAGAATAATAACGTCGAATTTGCCATTTATATATTACCGGCGAAACAGTATAAACATACGGCCCTTTTAGTGGTTGTGGTGGGTTTGAGGCGTCTGCAGTATCAGCAGTATCACTTCATAATTTTACAAAGAGAGTACCTGTGTGGTCAACCTCAACTTTAATATTACTAAAATGTTTGATGTCACATAATTATATTAATAAATAATAACGACAAAGAACAATACCATAAAATTAGCCACCAATCAATAAAGTACCGTAAAGTATGATGGTAATATTTCCAACTCCCCCTCGGTGCCCTTAGTAAGTTGCAAATTAGATTGCAGATTTCACAATAAACTTCCCAAATTCATGATAAATGAGACTTGTGAAGTTATCGGGTATATTCGAGCGTAACGCTAAGTGCTGCTATTTATTTATCCTGTCAATACTCGTAGCAAAAGTTCACGATAAATAAGCTACAGAATGCTACGAAAAAATCGACGAATCGCTACGGTAATTTTATTGCCGTAATAAAATGCAAATTGTACGCTTTGTATAGGTATAATACAATCTTCGTAAGGTTTGTATAGCTTTAAAAAGCTAGATAGTGCAGATTAGAGTTCTTAAAGCAGAGTGTGAACCGCTTGTCATCAGGCAGACCGTAAGCTAATATGTCACCTTAGTGGTATAAAGATCATATCCATCTGTAGCCTTGCTGGAATGCTGTGTCAATCTTTTCTCAGTAAAAATCATTTATTAAAATTAAAGATTTTTACATATTTAAAAAACAACACATTCTCAAAAAAAATAGCAGAGATAATAGAGATATCGCAATTGAAATCATTACTAGCCCCATCAAGTAATAAAAGACAACGAAATAATACTCTGAATATACCCATAAGATATCAGTTCAAGTATTCAAGGTTCCTACGAATAAACACTTCCGAAACACGAATAAAGTTTAAAATATCAAAAGAATCACTCAAAACTTATACAACGTACTGTTAGTTAATTTAACCCTTTATAAATACTACAAAAAATTCGTAAAGAAATTTGTACTTATGAAAACTTTTAAAAAAATCTTTGTAAGATCGCGTTCCCGCCTAAAGGTGAAGGCTTCGCTGGCGGGCGGCGCGGGTCGTGCGGCTTGTGGGGCGCGCGTCACGCGACTGGGGCGGATCGATGCCGCCCTGTCCGTAACACAGGCCACATTTACTCCCGCGGGGATGCAGATGCACGTACTTCGCCATACAGACACTGGACGAGATAATGCGTACAGTATTATAAAAATAAAACGGAAGTGGCCCTACGTTTCTTGTACATGGTCGCTGTTTCGATCCCGTTGACTTGAGATTGAAATGTGTGTCTACTTTATTGAGAATCAGTTGATTTAGTATGTCTCTAAGCAATTAATTTAAATCCATATAGTGCCGTCGTAATGGTTATTTACTGCTATTACAATTTTTTATATATCCTCACGCCTTCCCACAAGGGTCCCCGAAGGGGTAGGCAGAGGTGTATTGGTAATACCCACACACCCACTTTCCGCCAGAGGTATATTATGTGCCAACGTGACAGATGGCGAGTCCATCGCCGTTACTCAAGCACGACTATACATACGCCTTTAAATTTCTTCTCAGACGTATGCAGGTTTCCTCTCGATGTTTTTCCTTCACCGTTCAGCTCGTGGTGTGACTAATCACTGTACTTAAGTTCAGAAAAACTCATTGGTACAGTCGGGATTCGAACTTGCGACCTTTGCGTCGCAGGTCGCTCGTCGGCCGAGTGCTTCGTCGCTCGAACCACTCGGCCACCACGGCTATATTTAATATATAAAATTAAATTATATATATAATACATATATAATATAATTTTTTATAATAATATATATACACAAAGTCTATAGAGAACTGGCGCTCTATTTTCCCTGCCTACCCAGTTAGGGACTAGGGGTGCTGATATGTATACATATATACAAATGTTTAATAACTTCCTGCGAATGTTAAAGTTCCAGCGTGTGTTTGTTTTTTATACCACTAAGGTGACAAACAAGCGCGTAGTCCACCTAATTGTAAGTGGTTATTGCCTATCGACCTACAACACCAGGGGTGAACTGATTTTCCGCGCGACCATAGATTCGAATACTATTAAGCCATTATTTCTAAGACTTCCATTGTTACTTTAAAAAAAAAACACATTAGTCACTCTTCAGTTAGGCGTGAAAACGACAAAGTGTTTTTATTTTGCTTAATATAAAAAAAAAGGTTATTTTCTTTAGTTGAAAGAAGAAAAATAAATGTTGAGTGTTCGAAATTAACTCTTCTCAAAATCCCAAGTATAAACTTCCGAGAGACTTTTCATCCGAATCAACTCTGTCTGCTCATTTATCTTTCGACGCAGATAGATACAGATCTAATGATCTATTGTGGATGCCACTTTCAGTGATTTATACATCAATAGGGAAACAAATTGAATAACACTGGGAAGATGTACGTGCTCGAAATCGAAGTGCGATGGGCCATCTATTTGACTTCGTCCCTTTGAGCGCAGGATTGAGTTACTCAAAGTGCGGGCAAACCTGGGTGAACACTTTTTGCATACTGGATGTCACTATATTTTTTAGACGACACATCAACGCAGCCAGTGGTTATACATATATACGGCGCAAATACAGAATACTTATTCTGGACATATAAGCATATTATATAAATGATGGAGAATTTTTTTTGTATTCAAATAAATTAAAAACAATCTCCTTCCATATTTTTTTCTGACACATAAGTATTTTTGTAATTATGAAATAAACAGCGTCAATAAAAATTCGGCAACCCCTAGACAAATTACTTACCCATAGGGACCGTTTTACCAAAACAACCCAGTTAATTTTAGGGACGGAATCCGAACCTTTCAAAATACTATAAAACTCGTAAATACATACTATTGATAACAAACCTTTATACCTACGTAGCCGGTGCGGACGCATCACCGAGCCCACCTCTTGTAAGCCACGAGAGGGAGCTTTCTACGCTTCAAAGGATTGTTTCCGTTCCATATGAAATTTCCGACAGATTTCACACAGACAATGTTGTATTCAAATCCTCACGGCTAATGTATTTCGTTGTAGGATCTTAAAGCTCTAAGTGTGTTTTTCGGAACCAATATGCGTAAAAGTATATTTGCTTGTAAGTATATTATAACAGTATTATTTACTTACTAGCTGTGTTGCGCGGTTTCAGGTACTAATAAGTCATATATATGTCAATTAAATTGTATATACATATACGAGTATGTGACATATATAAGTTACTCGTTTAACATTATGTATCTGCCTGATAGACGGCCTTTATTTATTCATTTATTTATTACAAAAATTATATATATATATAAGCTAACAGCTCTATAGCCAAAGCACTTATATATGTACACTTATAGTAAAAAAGAAGAAAAAAAAAACATATGCTGTATACAAATAATTAGGCAAATTATACAATGAATCAATATATGGATATCATATCATCAATAATATATGAATCAATGAATCAATACATACGGAGATACAAATGTATGTGCCGACGTATTGTGCCGACAGTGTCGCTAAACAAGTCTAACTGTGGGTACTGAGTCTAAATATGTTTTTATAAAGTATGTTTTTGTTATCAGTCCTACCGCATGTACATATATGCCTACTCGTACTTTAATATACTTAAACAAACTGAAACTTGTTATTAAAAACAAATAATTCAGTTCTATTTATTAGAATAAATAAAGATGACAGCGGGCATATTACGTTATTTTTGACAAGATGGCAAAAGTTTGACAAACCATATATAACAAATACACTGCGAAAAAAAGAAGCAGTAACAATAATATTTATTTAACGTTTGAACAGTAATGAGTTACTGATAAACGATTTACGACGAACTCCTTCTAATTATACTGAAGGTCATGAAAGAACTACATTTTCTTGTCTCCATAAAACCCATTCAAAAGTTCGTTCGTAATGACATCCGACGTGTGCCTTGTGGCGGCCCCGGCAGACGCACTGTTTGACTGATTGAGCCATTTTTAGTCCGGGAAGGGCCACCGGCCTCGGAATAGCACGATCGTACTAATTATCGCCCCTGTCATCTATTACGAGCGGCTGCTAGGGGATCTAGATAAATTCAACGTCAATTTATATGAAATCTTACGCTCAGTTATAAAATACCAAATGATATCTGTGAAATACAGCTTCTACAAATGAACGCTGAATGTTAATTTGAGACGCGACGCTTTAAGGCAATAAAACTACAGCTGAAACGTATCCACTGAAGTTCTAATTTAAATTAACTGAGACTTGAAAACAGGTGTCGGTTGTGTAGTATATATGTATGTACATACCATTATGGATATCATTCTGTAAAATAACAATATATATATATATATATATATATATATATATGTCGGAGATATTACGATAATTTAACAATAATAAGTCACTCAGTTGATATTTGTGTTGATTTCAATAATTAGTAACTCAATTGATTTGATATTTGTAGTCTGTTACAATAATTGAATACTAAATAGTCACTCAATTGATATTGTTATAACATTGGAGTGTGAACGCCGTGACGTAACGAGTCACGTGTTCGGAATCGCTTGGAGGCAGAACTGTAACACTATAAATGTTGAAGAGCGATGATTCTAGACACAGACATCAGTAGCGGCTTCCAATTCGGTTTTACCACGGGTATGCTCCTCTTCGACGTGGCGAAGGCATTCGACAAGGTCTGGCACAACGGCTTGATATACAAGCTGTACCAGTTGGGCGTGCCGGACCGTCTAGTACGCATAGTTCGGGACTTTTTGTCGAACCGCTCCTTCCGCTACAGAGTCGAAGGCACACTCTCTTCCCCCCATCCCATACGAGCAGGAGTCCCGCAAGGCTCAGTGCTCTCGCCACTCCTATTCACGCTTTATACTAGCGATATTCCCCTCCTTAGACGAGTTAAAAGCGCTCTATTCGCCGATGATACGGCTATCTACTACAAAGGTAGAACTCCCGAGGGAATTCACGACAACCTCCAATCCGCGGTCACAGCCCTGGGGCGGTGGTTCTGGAAATGGAGAATTGAAGTGAACCCCACCAAAAGCGCAGCCATTCTATTCTGGAAAGGCCTCGAACGCCCACGGGTAGCCCCCATCACCCTCTTCGGCAAACCCATTCCATGGGAAGAAAAAGCCAAATACCTGGGTGTGATCCTCGATCAACGCCTTTCTTTCCGTCACCACGTAAAGGCGGTACGCGCGCGAGCCGCCTTCGCGCTCGGTAGACTTCACAGCATGTTGAATGCACGAAGTAAACTCTCATTGAAATCCAAGGTGAGGATTTACACGACGTGCATTCGACCAATCATGACATATGCGGGTGTAGTGTTCGCACACACTAGCAAGTCAACACTTAACCCCCTGCAAGTGCTCCAAAGCCGGTTTCTCCGGAGAGCCACAGGTGCCCCGTGGTACATGCGTAATAGTCAACTCCACGTTGACCTCAAAGTCCCAACTATAAAACAGTTTTTGAAAAAACTGGCCAAACGTCATTTCGATTCTGCTGTAAATCACCCCAACCCCCTCGTCGTATCGGCCGCCCGATACACTCCTTCCCTTATCTCGAAGATAAGGCGTCCAAGACATGCCGTCATCGAACCGGATGACGACATAACGGTCCTCCAGGACGCACGACAAAAACATACAAACACTACACACAACCGACCACTGTTCCGTCCTCGCCGGCGAGGCTCGACGCGAATAAGCCGTAATGTTCCCCCCCGATCTCCGCCGCAAACGCCGGTCCGCGCCGAGCCAGACGCGCAAATCCCGCCCCCCAAAATCCAGCCCAGCTCCCTTGCTCGCGATCCAGCAACGCCCTAAGCCGAGGTTCGTACCCCACAGGGGGTGCCCTTAGCTGTGTTGCTTAGTACTAAAGTGCCTGGCTGGAGGCCTAGGTCTCGCCATTGACCGGTTAAGTAGCAAAAGTTCCCGGAACTCACGCTACGAGAGACAATACAAAAAAAAAAAAAATTCTAGACAGTTGATTACAGTGAGCGATACAGTTCGGTCCTTCCAAACGGGACCGTTGGTTCACACGACTCTGTTGATAATTAAGTACCTACTTTGTAACATCGTAATGTGAATTTGTGATTGCTAATAATTACCTACATACAATTCTCGTATTGTATCTTCGTGGTTTAATTGCCTGAGACCTACGCCCAGAACAAAGTACCAGAACAAAGTACCAGAACCCAGTACCAGAACCTCTCCCACTGATGTCGAGCGCGCCGATCCGAATCGATGTCGGCTAAGCTAGCTCTCGCGCTCCTTAGTTCCGACGTATATATATATATATATATACATATATATATATATAAATATATATGTATATATATATATTCACCTAAACGAAGCTGGGTGGAACAGCTAGTACCTATAAAATAACATTGAAACAAGAAACAATATATTATGTATATATATATATATATATATATACATATATATATATATATATATTTACATATATATATACATATATATATATATATATATATATATATTTATATATACATATACATAATATATTGTTTCTTGTTTCAATGTTATTTTATAGGTACTAGCTGTTCCACCCAGCTTCGTTTAGGTGAAGTAAAAAATAACACGATAACAACGCCATCTATATGGTCCAATAAAATTGTGACTGTAAGCCATCCAGATATCCATGCAAATACACAGAACATTTCATCTAAATTGGCAGTACTCGACTTTTTTTGCGAGAATCGGATTTTGCGGATTGGAATCGGATGAAATTTCTCACAGAGATAGATTATGAGCCGGATTAACAGAGAGGATAACATTCCATAAAAAAAACATCTAAAAATGCTATCAAATAATACGTGGGTGAAACCGTGGGGCGTAGCTTGTTAGATGTAAGCATAACTAGAGGATTTAAATACAACATAATTTATCTACTAAACAATTTATATGTGTATAGTTGTGGTTTGTTATAATTTCTAGGACCACTATGTCTTTTTGAATGGAGTCTGAATACTGACTGGCGATTACGAAATCGATATTCTGTTCGTCCAATTAGTATAACAGACTGTTGAGGTATTTTTACCTTCAATATAAGCCCGTTAAGTACTTTTCAGCTTGTTCGGCACGATTTACTCCCAACTTTATTTCAAGCTTATCTATTTCTTTATATTGTACCATCTTCTACTAAGTAGTTAGCTGCAAGCACTCAAATAACGCTACGAAAATAATTTTAATTAGACATTATTAAACTAAAATACATCTCTGGGGGAATGTGGGTGTGTGTACTTGTATAACTCTGCCTACCTCTTCGGGGACCCTTGTCGGAAGGCTTGAAGATATATTATTGGAATGACATAACTACTTTACCTTTCATGATTGACCTATACTTGTGAATAATACATGTGAATGTGTCTGTCTGTCTATGACTATATGATATATAATAATATTGAAGATACCTGTGGTATTAGGTTTCCATATTTTGTATAGAGATAGCTTAAGCTTCACTTCCTAAATTTCAACTCAAAGAGGCTGAAAGGGGACGTCAAAGTTTGTGCGGAAGTACTCAATGCGCTAAGCTATCTTGATATAGCGGGTTAAACTGGTGTGTGGCTAAACATGGATATTAAAATAGACATAAATATATATCAGAGTTTAAGTTGTATCCAAGGGTCTATACATCATACGATGTATGAGGGTTCATTAAACTAATTAAAGTATTTCAGTTTAGATAACAGAAATAGACGGCTCATATAAATACGAAGTGAATGTGTATGTCACCTCATTAAAGGCGTAAAACAACTTTCTGTCTTCGGTGCCGGTCATAATTCAAGCCGAAACTAAATAATTTATAGCCTTAACCCACAGCCAAGACAATGTTAGCAAGATACGAACTTTGTAGCCCTTAATGTGAGATGTTTAGTTTTTAAAACACTGACATAACAACACGGTTGATTTAGTGTCAAGCTGTTTGGAACATTATGGACACTGCAAGTAAAGTGTTTTTTTAATGATACAGAAAAAAATATGTAAGGCTCCTTAGTGCACAGCTCTTTATGAAGAGCTTTGGAAACTTTACCGCAAGGGCACAAGACTGTAGATAAGTTGTAGTGTTTCAGTATTGTCCTGTAATACTCCCACTTAACACAACCGGGAACAACAGATATCAAACAACTGCTCGATTTGTACAACAATGCCACATTCAAGTGAATTTATAATAATACAAATATGTACATTATGTATTATAAAACCATGTCCCCTGCTGCATTTGTCCGTCTTAACCGGATAATATACCAAACTACGGATTTTGGTTCGATTTTCCGTCCGTAAAAATAAATCTATGGGGTAAGTGCAATATATTCTAATAACGCTTTATTTTCTAAATTGCAGCTGTTTATGGAAGCGCATCGCTGATTTCATATAGGTACATATAGAGTTATTTTTTTCGTTAGTATATTTGCAATGTTTCAGCAAACTTTCAGCAAAGTTGCCAGCTTTGTGATATGGAAAAAGGAACCATAAAATGTATAACAGATACAGGAATGCTCACTCAGTCCTGGCCTAGGATACAAGGGAGGCATTTAATAATGCATTCGGTTTCTGACGGTACCTACTTCGAGAGCAGGGGTGAGATCACACAAACTCATACTTTATTAACGTAAGAATACAACGTATGTAGCAGCTAGATTTGAACTTTAGTACTTTTAAGGAACGACCGGTAGACAAATTTTGTGTCATAAATTGTAAGCAGTATCAAGGTTTTACTGACAATAACAAAGGGACAAGGCAAGTCTATCATTTTATCTTTATTTTAATATTAACTGTCCAACTGTGCATAGGAAGTTTAAACTCCTCTGAATGATTATTGACCGTAGGTGTCGGTCGGTCCGTAGGATCACAGTCGGACAACGTATAAAACATGAGTTTCTCTTACTAAATTACACTAGAAAATAGTACACCTCGATATCAGTGAGAAAGCCTGCTTTTATCAGCTGCCGTACCTAAGACATGGCATGTCATATTGGCTCAAAATATCTTTGTAGAAATGTGGTGATTTTACACCATCGCCTCCCCTTCGTGGATTGGTTTTTCTTCTACACAACAACTACGGAACTAAAAAAAGCAGTGCTTCACAGTACATACATAATAACAGTATGCCCGATTTTGGAATGTACTTAAATGACACATTTATCAAAATATCTACAACACGGCACGAGCGTTCAATGTATTTACGGCCTACCGACTGATATATGATCCCGTACTTCCGCCGAAACTTGCGTTCGGTAGCAAATAGATGCGAAGCATGTTTTTTTAAATACTCACATCCTATACCAGTACCAATATTTCTTTCGAGACAGAGTAATGTATATATTTTTGTCAAGATACTAAATCATATGAATGAATGTATTACGTCTGTGTCAATGATAGCAAATAGTAACAATAGCGATGCACCCTCACTTATTTTGGAAACTGGCTCTTTGGGGTTCAAGTAACGGCCTGAAGGAGACGTGAGGCGACCATAGAAATAAGAATGTAATGAGACCGCTCTTTAATGAAAAACTTATATTTAATACTTAAAAAAAAGTGGTGTTTGTTCACTTTTTCATGGAAATTATTTTAAATACCAAGTATATTTAGGTAAAGATAGAATCGATCAAACACGCTCGGTTGGGTACGTTAATAGATTTAGATTACTTGAAATTGGTCAATCTTGGGAGTATCAAGAGTATTAAGACAATGATTAATGTGGATAAGGCGAATGATGTCTATATACTTGCCTACTTGCCTACTCCATGAAGATCAATATGTATACTTTTATCACTGGACAATAATTTTACTTGATTCTTTTCACAAATATCTATAGAAATGTTATACATTTTGTAATGTTAATTGACATTGCACAAGGCAGCAAATCAACAATAAATAAAAAATATTAAACTAAACTATGTCACATACAGGGCAAGTGCCGCACTAGAGGAGCGGAAGGCTATAAAGAAAAACAAACAACAAATAAAAAAAAGATAGCACAACCCAAATGCAGAAACTGTGCTTGTAAAACCCCTATCACCATTTTACGATGTCATTGTCGAAGACCCTCAAGTTCTGACAAAACAAATGCCTAAACTCTGTGATAACTGCTTACCATCAAGCAAGGTATGTGTTCAAATGCGAGCCTTGTGTGAATAAATACACCTTGTAAAAAATGGTGTCAACTTGTTTTCTGAAAATAATTCCAAGTAGGTATGTACGCTGAAGATTGGTTGAGTTTACTACTAACAGTGTACTCGAAAATTTACCAAGAATTTATGTCCATTTTGTAATTTCTTTAAAGTCTAGTCTAGTATATGAGCAAGTCTACGGTGATAATTAGGTTACGGGCCCCATGCGGGCGTGAGCAGCATTCTAACGCCCGCGGGCCTTCTCTGATTTGCTCGCAAATAAGTACATACACTTACATACACTTGCTTAAAGGGACAGGCCACTACCGCCTTCTTAATTCCAATGTAAACTTAAGGAACACGTTAGTAAAGTACAGTACCCCGGCATGTCTAAAGTCTAAGCTGCTTTGAAAAGGGGCAGCAGTTCAACCTCCGCTCAAAAGGATAAGGTCGAGAAATAAACAGTAATTTTTAAAATACATCTTGTATCCCTAAGGAAATTCTTAATGTAAAATTAAATTCCTTAGTAAACCCCAGCGTGGTGATGATGATGGATTACGTTTTTATTATTATTATTATATCTGATAAACAAACTCACGAGCTTTGTGGTGGAAACTCGACGGTTTCCACGGACAGAACAGAATTCCCTCGATCAGATATACAAAGACTTTGTAGTCTAAGATACTCATGTATCTTACTAATATTATAAATCCGAAGTTTGTGAAAATGCTTGTTCCTCTTTCACGCTCAATCTACTGAACGGAATTGGATGAAATTTGCCAGAAAGATAGATTATTAGCTAGAGGAATACATACATATAATGAAACCAAATTATACTCGGATAAAATCGTGTGGCACAGCTAGTATTTCATATATGAACCATTTGATGGACGGCGACTGACTCGAGATCTGTCGTTACCAAAATTGCTCTCTAACCAAATGTGGCTATTATTTAACTTTTGTTTACCCCTCTTAGCAGAGTAGTATGTACTTTTAAAGTTTCCTTAAACAGTTAGTACGAATTTCTGTTTCTAACTTCTCATTGCCAAGTAGGTACTTGCGAATCCTCCACCTCAAATTATTTGTAAACGGGAAACAAACGAACTTTCACTAACTGCCACAACGTAGAAAGTTTTCCAAGCAATTTACATTTTCAACTGCGTCCCTGAACGTTAAAATCAAATAAAATGGCCAATGATGTTGATCTATTCTTCGCTGTGAATATTTATCATCCGTTTATTTCAATGGTGAGACAAGTAACTTTGCTATTATCAACACCAGTTTAGGAACCGGGCTCTTGTCGGTATATCCGATGCCATATTTATTCCTGTGCATCCTCTTTGACCTCATTATATGACATATAATGAGGTCAAAGAGGACAGAACTGGTCTTTGATATTAGATTAGAAGTATGTTAATCTACTTCTTCCTCTCTTTTATCTGCTTCTCCATCCAATATATTTTTAAAGAATATGTCATTTGTATGCTTATACTTCTTCCTCTCTTTTATCCGCTTCTCCATCCAATATATTTTTAAAGAATATGTCATTTAATGAGTGGCTTGGCTTGACATGTAATGTGTGACACGACATTTGATATCAAAGACGTATGTGCCGTCGGTCAGTTGTGACAGTGAGAGACACGCTAGTCTCGGTGTGTTTTTTTAAATCCAAATACTCTTATAAGGTCAGAAAAGTTATATGTACGGCATTTGATCCCACATTCCAAAATATGTACTTAGTTTAAAAAAAGTATGTGTCGTACAAACACTCCTATTTAAAAAAAATAGTATGTTGATTACATTTGTGTGTGTGTTAAGAAAATACCTTTTATCCACACACTTCGGCCAAACAACAAACCTTCACTGACATACACCTCACTTCGCCCAAGTAATTATACGTAAGTCACCCCTATAAGCCGCAAGTCCACGCTTGCGAGTAAATTAAGTGATGAAGCATTTTCAGTGGCGGCGGCAAAAGAGGTACCTGTACTGTACGTTAAACATTAAGGTGAAGGACCCTCGCTGGGAGGAGTTTGAGTCCTACGTGTAAGTGTTTGTGCTCTCTACTTTCTTTACCTTGCTGTATTCATTAAGGAGGTGAAGTTTATATTGTTAAAGGGAAGCAGACTAGGCAAGGGTTACGAATTTCACTGTTCGCCGCTGTTTTCTTTAAAAGTTTATGTGTTACCTCGTTCAGACGAATCTCGTTGAGTATACAGGGTTACTTTTGAACAAAACAATTGTAAACAGCATGGTTTAACGATAGTAAATTACAAAGTGTATTTTTTCCTATGCGCATTACAAGAATAATCATGCATCAAACCTCCTTTTTTAAGGTGGTCAAACATTAAGAACTTTCAAAGTTTGAATAAAATAATAATCTTAAGCCTATACAACAGGGAATGGTATATCGTATCTGCCTGAGTGATATGTTGTCGATAGACTTCTGTTATATTTGTATTTCAATATTGGCAAAAATACAATGCATACGCCGAAGTATTAAACAGTATTCTTTGCACACCCCTTCTGGCACATGCGATGGCATGAAGAAAATCGTTTTGATATTGTGTTCAAGTATCACTGGGAACGGTTTAAGATGGTACCTAGACTCAAACCACCTCAAAGATTTTTATAGTGAAATGAACAAGAATATACAAATTCATAACAGAAGGTGGGTGGGGTGTACCTAACCTACCTCGTAGATATAGGAGGAAAGGTGTCATGAATGGAATGTACTGAAATGGAGGTATTCGCTAGTCATTTGTGTATTCATCGCATGCCGCGTCTGTAATCAGCCAGCAGCTTCTCACAGGTCGCATGCACCGACTGCTGATCGCACATTAAATTACAAATAAGGTCACGATTGCAGTGAACACCTCCTTATTCGACCTCTACGGTTACTTATATTAAATTCGATGTTATGAATATTAAATTCGCAATAACTGTATGTATTGTAGAAAGTGGGACACTGGTGCAGTAATGTGGCGGTCGAAGGGTGTCTACTCGATGAGATAAAATGATGGGGGAACGTATAAAGGAACTGATAAAAATGGAGGAAGTGAAAGAGTGACCAGGTAAACATTTCTTTCTAACCTGTGAGTTACTCGGCGTGCTGATATGTTCATAAAATGTATAATTACTTAAATCCGGCCATTAATTTGCCAAGCCAAACTACATATAGTTGCAACGATAGCCAATTTTATTTGGAACGTTTATTTTTGTAATTTCAAACCGTTTAAAACCGAACGATACAATCTGATGGCACCCATCATCAAACATAAACAATGACACGAGTTCAAAATACAATTGATAGCGTTGGAATAAAGAAATACCCTTAAACATTCTGTCCACAACAAAAGCGGTCTCGGACGCATGGCGGCGTTAACGCTTCGCCTCAATTTCGCTAAATTGACCCATTTGAAAATTAACTGCACGATTGCTTTGAAATAATGCGCCTGTGTAAAGTGGTGTATCACGGGAAGCGCCAAACACAAATTCGTATAGTATGCTATATATTGAACAGGGAACGGTATTACCTCTGGCAATTATTCCCATACAGCGCCATCTGTGAGCAAATAGTAGCACTACGTGGCTTGGACTTACGTGTCTTATGGTAGAATAATTTTATTCGAAATTTACATCTGAATCGAGCTTAAAATATGTCGTCCGAAGAGACTTTTTGTATTATATTAGTTAAATTTAGTTTAATTTAATGTAATGTAATTAAATTAAATGTTACTATGAACTGAATCACGATGTACTTTCAAACTATATAAAAGGGCTATACTGCCATCTGCTGGCTGTTAGCGGAACAATGAATCTTTATCTAAGCTAGTATGGTTTGTATTCACAGGATAGCGCTAGTAGTATAAAAGTTGTTTATTATATCAAAATTAATGGGCCAAGTTGATATTGCAAAATTTACGAGAATTTACGCAGCCATAATTATTTACTATATTTACCATACCATTACCATAGTAACTTTATTAATAGTCATCAGTAAATGTTAAGTTTAAGCTATGTTAGACCTTGTTCTAAGAACTATTTGGCTTTGCGTTAGAATTTGTGAGGTGTCCTTAAAATATACCACCAGGTATATTAAAAATAGCTGTCCCGCCCAGCTTCGCTCGGGTGAAAAAGTTAAATTGCCCGTAACACGATCGCAGCGCCACCTATTGGGTCCAATTGTAAATCTAAACCATTCTCGAATCTAGCTTAAGACACACAGAAACACACAGAAAGCTTCGCCCGGGTAAAAAGGTAAAATTCTTGAAACTCGATCGCAGCGCCACCTATCGGGTCCAATTTAATATAGCCTATGTTACTCGGGGATAATGCAGCTTTCCAAAGGTGAAAGAATTTTTGAAATCGGTCCAGTAGTTTCGGAGCCTATTCATTACAAACAAACAAACAAACAAATCTTTCCTCTTTATAATATTAGTATAGATAACAATTTAATATAGATAACAATAAGAACTTCGTACAAAAATAATGTCGAAGTGGCTCATGTAAACTGTTATCAAAATACCGATGCAGTCTATATCTGCATAGTCTATGTCTGCATAGATGCAGTTTAGTAACCTCTATCATCTTACCATTATGAAAAGTAGGAACATACTCATAATGTACTCATAATGCAACACTACAAGAGAAAAGAACATTATAACGATGTTTTGTTATAAATATAAACACTGCTTCAATATGGAGAATATATTACATAAAACACTACAAAATTTCAGTATTTGTTTATCGCCTGGTTTCTGGTTAAAGAGACTAGCATATATTTTGATACTTAATCAAATCACTCACCTTAATTTGTTCCGCAGCTTTCTTCGCTAAACCAGGGTCAACTATGGTAATGTCCAAATTTGCTGGACATTTTTTGGCAGTTTCACTAAACGCTGCTGCGTTAACGTAATAGGCGCCACTCCTTTCACTGATTTCCACTGGAGAGTTAGGCGATAGTATACCACTGTCTGTATCGCTGACGTTTACAGATTTCCGAACGACACCAGATTTTTCCCCTACAGGCAATTTAGCGGGGAGTTTAGATTTATCAGGAGATTTTAAAGGTATCCGCGACTGTCTAGATTCGTCGGGCTTAAACCCGGTGCTCGGATCAAATATCACATAGTTGTCTTTATCACACCGCACTTTATTATTTATTGTTACCGTATATTTTTTATTAGGACTTAAATTTAAGAAGGGATCTTCACTATCAACTGGGCTTTCGGGAATTATGGACTGAATCTTTGGTGTAATTTTTGGTATTGATTTACCGTCAATAGTTCTTCTGATAACAGTGTCATTGGCGAACTTCAAGCGCACGTACTCATTAGATATCGTTCTACGTACTGGAGAAGACAACAACGGCGAGGGCTTTTTTTCATGTAAGTTTGTTTTATTTTGGAAAAAGTTTATCTTAGGTGTATCCATCGTTCTTGCTGGGGAGAACGGTAACTTTAATTTGGCGGTAACTTTCTTCTTGTGACTAGTCACATTTAAATCTATACTTTTCCCTTGTATCGCACTCTTGTAAACAGGCAAAACACTAGCTTTTTCTTCAAATTTGACTGTTTCTTTTGTTTTAATATAGTTTCTAGCAGTATCAAACGATTTATTCAGTTTCTTTACCGGTGTAGGCACTTTTAGCCTTACGTCTTTTGTTTTCTTATCATAAGTCCCCTCATTAGAGGCAACAGCTTTAGATTTCTTATTAATTGACGTTGACTCGTCTGATTTGATGAATGTTTTACCACGGTCGTAAGCAAATATATCATTTTGAGACGCGTCAAATAAATCATCTTCAACGGGGCTTTCAAATAAGTTGTCCAATACAATATCAATATCGCTCGATTCCGAATTACTTTTTGACGATCTGTTTTCATTAATTATGCAAGATATTCTTTCTTCGACATCAATAAGGGAGTCAGATTTGTCATCTATACTCCTAGAAGTTCCGCTTCCAGAGTCAGATGGTGTTTGTACTTCGAATATTGCTTCCTGGGCGGTCACTGTATGCTTGGACGAACTCTCGGGGCATGATGATCTTCTTTTCACCGTTCCCGTGGTAACTGATGGCGAGTCCCAATCTAAGCTTTGCACCAAGCACTGAGCCCCACTCTTTTTAGAACGTCTTGGGCTTGTCATTATCACATCTCATTGTTAACGCACTACTTTTACTGATATGTTTAAAGTCTATCGAGAATATTTTGATTCTGATGAATTGTTTGTCGTAAATAGTTGGAACATCGGCCAGATATACAAAAAAGACTATCTATATTGCGTTGTACATACATTCCAATTGTTATTGGGATCGAGCACGAACACGCACCAGTTCGATTGTTATCTAATTACAAGTTGACGCAAGTGCACATGGGACAGGGCGATATCTGTACGTTATTTTCTCTAATGGAGCCATTTGTTTCCGGTTCCATTTTACGGAAGGGGTTGCGTTGAAATAGATAATACAGCCATAAAAGTGGTATTCCATTGTTAGAAATGGAAGAGTACCTAATATTATTAAATACGAAATTGGATCTAATAGAACTTATGAGAGATATTTACACAGGTTTTATTTTACAGCTCATGATAATAAATAAGCAATGAACCGTGGTGGTCAAGTGATTAGAACAGTAGCCCGCAAAATCAAGTTTGCAGAACTACAATGATAAAACACTTCAGGGAATTTACAGAGACGGAAAACATCGTGAGGAAACCTTGTCGATAAGTATACTTGAGAAACAGCGCTGGACTCGCCATCTGCCACACTGTCTCCAAATTATATATCTCTCAGTCTCTTTATACATACTCAACCGACGAGTATTTTTGAACTAAGTAATTAAAAAAAAAACAGAGCCGTGGTGGCCGAGTGGTTCGAGCAGTTGCCTGCGACGCAAAGGTCGCAAGTTCGAATCCTGACTGTACCAATGAGTTTTTCTGAACTTAAGTACAGTGATTAGTCACACCACGAGCTTTACGGTGAAGGAAAACATCGCGAGGAAACCTGCCTGAGAAGAAATTCAAAGGCGTATGCATAGTCGTGCTTGAGTAACGGCGATGGACTCACCATCTGTCACGTTGGCACCTAATATACCTCTGGCGGATAGTGGGTGTGTGGGTATTACCTATACATCTCTGCCTACCCCTTCGGGGACCCTTGTGGGAAGGCGTGAGGATGTTATTATTAATTTGTTTCAAAAACTTGTAGTAAAGCAAAATATTTAAAAAGCTGCATACGTATACAAGAAAATCAAAGACGTATATAAGTAGTGGGTTTGATACAACTTTTAAAACGTAGATCCTAACTACATGTGACTTTTAACTAAGTAACTAGAAGCCTGAAGGCACCAGACAGCGGGCTGTGCCGGAAGACAGTTTTTACGTTACTAGCTCAGTTCCGGCGCCACCGTCTTGGGAAAAAGGTCTGCCTGTGCCCTAACTCATACATTATGCATTTTGGTACTGCACCAGGTATCTTATTAGAACGTCAAAAGGAATAACTATTCTTGTGTTATTCCCTGCTATATGTATACGTTACTTTATTCCAAGCCGTAGTGGTCGACTAGTGCAAGTTGTTATCTAGAACACAATGGTTGCAAGTTCAAATTCCGACTGTACCAATAGTTATTAGTCACACCACGAGCTTTACGGTAAAGGAAAACATCGAGAGGAAAGCCGCATAAGCTTGAGAAGCAATTCAAAGATGTATGTATAGTCGTGCTTGAGTAACGGCGATGGACTCGCTACCTGTCAAGTTGGCACTGGCAAAATATATATCCGACGAAAAGTGGGAGCTTGGGTACTACCTACACTCCTCTGCCTACCCCTTCGGGGACCCGTATATATACTAGTTGTCCCGCCCAGCTTCGCTTGGATGAAAAATTAAATTTCCTGAAACACGATCGCAGCGCCACCTATCGGGTCCAATTGCGGATCTAAATCATTCCCAGATCCCCTTGAACACACACAAAAAATTTCATCAAAATCGGTCCAGTCGTTTGAGAGAAGTTCAGTGACATACACACTCACAGAAGAATTATATATATAAAGATAGAATCTAGTATTGATGTTCTAAATAACAACATGTCTCACGTTAAATCCGGAATATTTATCTGGCAAATAAATGTGATTAGGCCTCTGCTCCCCCCTTCGAGGACCTATTTGAGAAGGCAAGTGAATACATGACAACAGTGTAGTAGCACTCTGTATATAATTTATCCTTAAGTAATCGTTATTAACGCGATTCATATTTTTCCCAAGCAGGAATCGACGAATCGAAGCCGACTTAAGGTATTCCAAATAAATATTTAATATTCCTTAAACTTGTAAGACACTTTCATCCTCAGCAATTATCTCCCGAGCAACGTGGCAAACTTGAACAATAATAAAGTGAACCAGAATGAACTTAGCAAGTTGGGAAGTCCTGACAAATTACTCCCAAGTGACCCGCGGTAACCTAATTACTCGATAACTTACCGCAGTAAATATTTCCGACAGAAGGTGCGACGGTTCAACTACGAGCGAACCCTTACATACCAGAATTATTAAGACAAACTATCAATATTTATTATTACTTCATGCCAGCCCAGCTCTGACTCAGGTGCCAATGTGACAGATGGCGAATCTATCAGCATCTCTTGAACGTCATTCTATCTTTACGCCATCCCATTGAGTCACTCACGGAACGGGCGGAGAGAACATAGGAACATGCCATAAGTTATTTACTCACAATAACTTAGGATTTTAATCTAGCCAATTAAATACGCATAAATCGTTGTTACAATGTGATGTAGTTCACCGAGTCCGGTACCCAACTAGCTAAGTTATCCCCTACAATTTATTGGAAGAACACACCCCCTGTATCCAGCTGAAACTTTCTAATTTGTTACGTCGCCGGCCGTGGCCAATGTTACAGAGAGCAAGTCAATGTATGCACAGTATGCCAATTCCGTAACCGTTTTCTGTCCATACATTGTCTCGAGATTTTAGAGCCTGTAGAACGTTGGTGCGTATTTTTTTCATGACCAAGAGGAACATCCTGTATAATAAAACATTAAGCATGTTTGTGGTATAATTTCCTTGTATCTAGTCCTTTCTGTAATTTTCTGGTTGAACGTGTGTCATGTGCCTTTTTTTTTACCCTATCACTAATAGCACATTTGTGTTTTTTTTAATCTTTTGCAGCTTCTATACTCTATGAATTTTCATCGGCTTGATAGTTTAAAAGGTTACTACAAACTTTATGTAGCAAGTTATAGCACTCGTTTATAAATTAGAATCAACATACAATAATACATACGACAGATATCCCATAATATTTGAGGTTTATTTGTATCAAACCCCAATTTAATCACTGCCTTATTTCGTAATTGTTCTACTGGTTTATACTTCAACTATGTCGCCTAAGAAGTCATTAGGTATTTAATAGTAGTGTGCGCACGTGCAGCACTGAATTGTGCTCGGGCGAAAGCTTACATTTGAAGTTCGTGTAACGCTCCTTGAACTTGTGTATGTATAAGACGTGTATTGTACGATCGTGAGATGTGTGTTGAGGCTGTATATTGCTTAGTCAACATCCCATAAAGTCTCAATGTTTCAAACCTGCATTAATAATAAAGTAGCTGTGCCTTGCAGTTACACTCGCGAAAATTAAGATATTTCTGAAATACATTTAATATTTTCCCTATTTTTGCAACTTTTTTCATATACATATGTATTGCATTGCTAGACATTGCAAATTATACTATAGGTACACTTTAACATTTAAATAACTAACACACTGTAAGGCCACAGCAATGAGAGGTAACTAACTATTTCTTACTATTTAATAACCTATGATTGTGGGTTTTTCTGAATTTTATGTTATATTTAAATATTGTTCATTTTCTGTATATATAAAGAAGCAACTATAACATTAATTTATTAATATTTTAATAAAAGGATTGGTGGATCCTGAGATTAGCGCATTTGACAGAACAAAATAATAAACAATCTTTCAACTCTATAATATTAGTAGGTATGGCCGTCCAGTCAGAGATCCTGGCTGAAAGTTAAGGTTGCGGGTGCAGTCCCCGCTGAGGGCAAATATTTGTTTTTTTTTATACGACGCGGGTGGCAAACAAGCATGTGGTCCGCCTGATGGTAAGCAGTTACGGCTGCCTATGGACGCTAGCAACACCAGGGCTACGGCTCGCATGCTGCCGACTCTGCAGGAATCTTTTCACACCCTTCTAAAAGAACTCTATGCTGTACTCTCCAGAGAAAACCTCAACGGTGAATTCATTCCACAGCCTGAGCGTTCGCGAAAGGAGTTCCTAGTGTGACGAATTCGAGTATTTTACCTGTCTTAGATGTCCTATGGATATTATATATATATATATATATATATATATATATATATATATCTCTATAGAAGTATGTACGTGTACTACGTGTACTACGTTAATTGGTGGGGAAATAGTCCAAGTTATTTAAATATATCTCTATTTTGAATACTTGCCTTTATACCCGTGGATTTACAAGCAATGTATGGCATTTACGTCATTGGTATAGATCGTCGACACCATAATAATACCTTTTAATTCCTAAGACATTCCCGGTCGAGGCTAACTCGCGCTATTCGGTACGTATCTCTTATCACCCCAGTTCCCTAGTGAGCAAAAACAGGAGCTCACGGACCCTACCCGTCCGTCTGAAGTGATTTAGTAGCATTATGCGGACCATCGCCAGTGTACTGATAGCACACTGCTGAAGCGGTGAAATTGAAAATCTGTTACAATGCGCTGGTATGTATTCTGAGCATGTTGTGGAAGATTCTCATGTTACTTACATTAATATTGTAAAATGTGAAAGTGTGTTACTCAATCACGCAAGAACAGCGAAATGGAATTAGATGGAATTTCGCACAAACATAGATATAGCTGGACTAACGATTCGATAATATTCCAATTGTAACGATCTACCTTACAAAGGCTGGTTCAAAGAAAACCTAACGCCTAATGGAAATCACTTGCGCTTTAGTGGATCTATACTGCGCTCGTCAATAATAATTTATAAGGCCTCATGACAAATAAGTGTTACAAAGAGGCAGTTTGTTCATATAAACACATAAAGCTACTAATCGTGTTCGTAACACGTGAATCAATTATTATACTTTTCATTTATATCCTCCGTTAGTATGCCAACATCGTAAGGGAGTACGCTAAGCCTCCCAGGCGCGGCTGCTAGACTTATCGCTAAGGTAAATTTTATTCCCTCCCTTTTTACTGCTAAGAATAAGAAAAGGATAGAGTGGTGATTTAAATTTGGAAACGTGCGAACGCCCCTGCAATATACACCAAAATGGGTCAGGAAGGCAAAGTTTAGCTGAAAATGTGCGCTAGGGAAACCGAAAAGCAATAAAATCCGGCATAGAAACGGAATTTGAAAATTATACGGTACGTAAAATGTTTCTTTCCGAGTTGAGTTTATAAAGATTAATTCAAGGGTCTTGGAGCATTAAGAAACGAATTATTTCATAATTAGAATTGAATTTATAAGAAAAGTCTTCATACCTAGTTCTAACTCCGGTCATTACTAAATATTTTTTCCGATCCTAAGTACAGAATCACATTACAAAGTTCAAGTAAATTAAAAGTTCGTTAATAACCTCGTCGTCGAACCTCGTCGAGAAGTCGTATGTAAGTAAAGTCGAGCTTAAGCAATGGAGAGGGATTCCTTATCTGTTACAATGTTCTTTATACATCCAGTGAGAAGTACTAACTACTTTAAGCCGTGGTGGCCGAGTGGTTCATGTTCAAATTTTGATAGTACCAATGGTGATGGAAAACATCGAGAGAAAACTTATGTATATACGTTTGAGAAAAAAATCATAGATGTTTAGTTTGCTCTGTTACATTGGCAACTAAAATATAGCTCCGGCTATAAGTGGGTCCATCCTAATTTTCAAAGTAAATATATCATTTTCAATATTTGTGCAATAGCAATACGCTGTCCACAACGCGATATTGGTACCTACCTTATTGTATGGCAGCGAATCCTGGGTACGTCAGAGGAAGTATGAAAATAGCTTGAATGCAGTTGAGATGCGATCTCTTCCAAAAATGTGCGGAGTAACGATATTAGATCGAATCCGCAATTAAGAGATTCGCAAATCAACTGGCGTGAATGAGGGCGTGATTGTAAAGAGGAAGATTGGCATGTTACGTTAGTTTAGACACATAGAAAGGATGAGTGAAGAAAGATTGACGAAACAGATATACAAAGCGAAGAGGCAGAGGAAGGCCACGTTCCAACTACCTGAATCAAATCGATCGGACGCTCAAGGACGGGAACGTTAAGAGTACTCGAAACCGACGAGCATGTATGAAGAGACTGATGAATGTGGACGAAGCGAAAGAGGTGTGTAAGTCTAAAGAGAACTGGCTCTATACTCTCTGCCTACCCCGTTAGGGACTTGGCGTGATGATATGTATGTATGTAGCATTACTATAACTGCTATTTAACCCAAACTAAACTAATTAGAAGCTGTGCAAAACAAACTTCTTCCAATGCCCTTTCGCGGTCAATAAAACGCAATAAGCAAAACACACAATGGGGAGGCGAACACATTTCAGCGTGGTATTAACACTGCAATATTTTGTCGGGAAGAAATATTATTTGCATTGGTAATGTAAGGGGTGGCGCCCTCCGAAGCAAACTGCATTCCTGCACTACGGTGCACTTGTCTTTCCTTACACACACACACTAATACATTGCACCCACACAAACACGTAATTTTGAAAATAGCATAACAGGACCTACCTATTTTGTATTACATTCTCAATTTTCTTTTGCTCCTTTTTGGACCTTTTCAAACGAATATTGTTTATTTTGGAAGTCGTGCTCGAATTTGGTTCAGTAGATTTGTCTACAAATTAGTTTTTATTTAAGCAAAAAATCTATGGATGTATTACTTGAATTTCTTAAAGGTCAACTTTTTAATAAGTAAATATTTCAGCGGTATTCTACTAATATTATAAATGGCAATTTTAATTGGTTTTTGAAAGACTTATTGATCAGATTTGAATGAAGTTTGGCAAAAAGATAGATATGTTTAGTTACAAGAAAAGTCTAGCAATGAAATCAAATTTAAGATTTTTATTTTCAATTGGATGAAATCGCTGGGCACAGCTAAAATATAAACCTCAAGATAATAAGATTAATTACCAGAACCGTAGGTACTATATGAATTTCTATCCACGCTGCTTAGACCATTTATATATATTACACGGATAGATACGCTTTATTAATTTTCTTACAACAAAAACTAGAAGTATTCCTAGTTGTCGCAAAGCAAATTGTATTATTCCGCAGGGGTGCAACAGAGCAACGAGTACATTCGGTGCAGTGCAGGGGAATTTTCCATTAAATATTTAGATTAGATTTTTCGCGTACCATTTATCATGGTTTAATTGTGTAGGGGTTGACGCCTCGCACTATGACGAAAGTAGCCATACAGAGCTTCTTGGAGATTCAACGATAAATCCTTTGATATGGTAATGTAATAAGGAAACGTTGCTTTGTTTTGCCATTGCCTACGCAAAGATACATTTGATCCTATCTTTTTATTTTGTGAGTTTTAAATTTGCCTTAGCTGTTTTTATTATACAGAATAAATCACGGATATAGAGACATTTTTGGCAAGAGTTTTAAAATTGTTGTCCGCTCACATACCTATATTGTTTTAACTTTTATTTTTATTCGAATTTACACTTTTAATACAACAGAGAAAGATAGCTTGGAAGTAAGCGGTCACCCTAGTCTATAAGCAGATGCAATATTTGGAATCTATTCGATTATACCACACATAAAAACAAAACAAAAGAATACATAGAACGAAATTGTCCAAGTAACAAGGCGTTTTGTGCGAGGTGGTAGAATCGGATTTGTTCCGCCGCCCTACAATTATTTTCGTTCGCGCATACGTCCATTATACAGGGATCACCATTGTACCACTTCGGCCATAAAAGAGAGTTTTTGCTGTAATGTTCACTCCCAACGTATTCCAGCTATGTTAGCAGCGGTATATTTTTCTTATTATGGTTCTTTATGGACAAAATTGCACACCTAATGATTGTTTATATGGCTACACTTTTGACCTTGTAGCTCAAAGTAACTAAATTCGTACAAATATTATAGATGCCAATCAATTTGATTTTTTTCTACGTTTTCCCGTCTGAACCAATAAAGGTATTTCGATGTGAATATGGATATATTATGAGTTCCACCCCTAGGAGCTCTGTAAATCGTGTGTAAAAGATGTCGTAAAGTCGTGTGTAATAAAAAAATATGGCGTAATGATATGTATATGTTTGTAAGAGGTTGACATTGCAAACTTTTAGTAATTCATAGTTTTACAAATAAACATAAATGTATTGCTCCGTTTACCACACACGTAATAATTATAAGTTTTGCAAATGTATTGAGTTCCCGTGAACAAAACTAGAGATCGTGGGGTTCGATTCCCCCTGGAAACTTATATTTGTTTCATGACCGAGAATATTCGTTTTTGGACGATCTATATAATAAAGTTTTTTTAACATTCGAATCACATTTCTATGGTACCCTACCATTTTGGTACTGATCTCATTTGACAGACATTGGCCAGAATATGTACTAAAAATACTCTGAACTTAGGTACAGGCAGTCAACTTGAGAATGCGATATATTGATAAATTTTCGTCAAACAAAAATAAAAATGAAGACCAGAACAGCTTGCGAGTTTTCAAAACCTCTTTTTCCAATTTATATGCAGATTTCAGGACCCACCATAAGTTATCCGCTCACACCGGATCATATACTTAATGATACCCGGATAAGTGGAAATGGTACCACGAGGGACAAGTTTTTACATATTATAGAACTCTTTCACATTAACTGAGGGTTAAATGTAACGGTATGGAATTAATCTGTAGAGGGAGACATCTTGTTTCATTATTGAAATATGTTTGAGGGATTAGTGGGATTAATATCGTCATGGCGAAACCAATGCGTTAGTTATTTGCATATTTATAATGAACATAGATTCCATAGGGCTACATGTAATGTCGATGTTGTAATTAATTACGCAGATATATTTAATTAATCATGTGGTGAACTAGTTGAGGATTGACGCATGCATGACGTACATAGGCGATGGTAACCGCTTAACGTTTGGCGTACCTCATGTTTGTTTGTCTCATTAAAGGTATAAAAATATGGAGTGTTAAAATGTATTATCACGCCTTCCCACTTGGGTCCCCGCAGAGAGGCGAGTCCGTCGCTTTTCCACGAGAAAAAATATTTATACAAACATAAAACAAATAGCCCTTAGCTGGAAAAAATATAAGGAAAAAAATATACGTATTTAAAATTTTAAATCCATAGGTATAGGCCGAAATACGGCCCTGCGAACTTAACTTTTTCGTCGTCAAATCGTCGTGTCAAAGAGTGTATCTCGCTATCTCCGAAAGATAAGGTACTTAACCATGTTAAGTTAGCGACCGTTCCTTGACATATGTCAAGTGGAATACATATTATTGCTTTAGCGTGTTCCGATTACGATCAAGTACTGAATTCGTGTATAATTTTATTTATTACTACTTCAAGTAATGTTTTAATTCTCCTGTGTACAAATTTATGTTAGCATTTAAACTTTTAGCAGAACCGAAAATGTGATAATATTCCAATTACTCATAATTGGTACATCCAAAACGCGAAGCTATATTTTGTGTGACGAATAGCTTTTTAATTATATTAAAACCCTAAAAATGTTTAAAACGTAGTAAACGGTATTACGTTTAACCATTATAAGGGTAAAATTACAAATTCTTATGTGGAAAATTGTGGTCGGGTAAGTAGGATTTTGATTAAATTAAAAGGTTATTAAGCAGGGGAAACGAGTACGAGGGAAAATAATGAAATTATTACCAGGGGTGATACTCGCCGATAACAAGATTTAATTTGGAATCGAAGTGAGAAACAAAGGTTAATTAGCTTTATTTTTCATAAGGCTTTTTCTGGTCTGCTTTATTACAAAATATATTTCAACTTGCGGTTGACGAGTGGCTTAAGTTGTCATCTGCAACGTTAAGATGGTTCAAGCCCCTGATATATATAAAGCATTCGATTTGACACATTCGAGAAGATTTTCAGGAGCATATGGTAAAGCAGGACCGAAGGGACGTCGACAGGCTCACTATCAGTTTTGATACCATCTATATATATATATATATATATATATACAGTAAATTTGTTACAATTGGGGTTCGATCTTGCAATCTTTGCGTTGCAGGCGACTCCTCCAACTACTCGGCCACCATGGCTCCTTATGGCTCGGGTTAAATATCCCTATTACTTATTACTTTTCGTCTACAGTATTAAATAGTGAACACAAAACAAATGTAGGTAGGTATGAAAGCAATATGCAAATACTGCGCGCGGACCATCAATCGTGCGACGTCACGGGCCAAGATAAATAGCGTTGCTGACACATGCACTATGCAGCCCTGAGCTTGAGTGTTTCTGTTTTGTAACCCTTATGCCAGTATCTTTATTCGATGCAATCAGTTAGTAAATAAGCAATCCGACTCTTTATTTACTCACTTACGTTATCACGCCGAATCCCTGACAATGTACGGTGGAGGGCCTATAGCTCTTTCGCTTCACTCACATTAATCAGTCTCTTTAGATCTGGCTTTCGGTATAGGTTAACTCTTCAAGCCTTCCCATAAAGATCTCTGAAGGGGTAGGCAGCAGAGATGTGTAGGTAGTATCCCCAAACCCAATTTTCGCCACCGTGACAGATGGTGATTCTATCGCTGTTTCTCAAGCACAGCTGTATATATCCTCACGCCTTCCCACAAGATTCCTCGAAGTGGTAGGCAGAGGTGTATAGGTAGTACCCACACACCAACTTTCCGCCAGAGTTATATTTTAGGTGCCAACGAGACAGATGGTGAGTCTATCGCCGTTACTTAAGCACGACTATCTTTATATATCTTAATATATATATTTCTTGTGTGCGTGTGTATGTGACTGAACTCCTCCTAAACGACTGGACCGATTTTGATGAAATTTTTTGTGTGTGTTCGTGGAGATTCGAGAATGGTTTAGATTCACAATTGGACCCGATAGGTGGCGCTGTGATCGTGTTTTAGGGCATTTACTTTTTTCACCCAAGCGAAGCTGGGCGGGACCACTAGTATATATATATAATTCTTCTGTGAGTGTGTATGTCACTGAACTCCTCCTAAACGGCTGGACCGATTTTAATGAAATTTTCTGTGTGTGTTCAAGGGGATCTGGGAATGGTTTAGATTCACAATTGGACCCGATAGGTGGCGCCACTGGGTCCGTGGCTTTAATTTTTTCTCCCAAGCGAAGCTGGGCGGGACAATTAGTATATATATATCTTTATATATATAATTCTTCTGTGAGTGTGTATGTCACTGAACTCCTCTCAAACGACTGGATCGATTTTGATGAAATTTTTTGTGTGTGTTCAAGGGGATCTGGGAATGGTTTAGATTCGTGGCGCCACCATCTTTTTTTTTCCACCCGAGCGAAGCTGGGCGGGACCACTAGTATATATATAAATATATAATATAGAGCCGTGGTGGCCGAGTGGTTCGAGCAGTTGCCTGCGACGCAAAGGTCGCAAGTTCGAATCCCGACTGTACCAATGAGTTTTTCTGAACTTAAGTACAGTGATTAGTCACACCACGAGCTGAACGGTGAAGGAAAACATCGAGAGGAAACCTGCATACGTCTGAGAAGAAATTCAAAGGCGTATGTATAGTCGTGCTTAAGTAACGGCGATGGACTCGCCATCTGTCACGTTGGCACCTAATATACCTCTGGCGGAAAGTGGGTGTGTGGGTATTACCTATACACCTCTGCCTACCCCTTCGGGGACCCTTGTGGGAAGGCGTGAGGATATGTTATGTTATGTAATATATATATATATATATATAATATATATAAATAATATATAATATATTATATATATATATATATATATATATATATATATATATATATATATATATATATATATATATACTAGCTGTCCCGCCCAGCTTCGCTCGGGTGAAAAAGTTAAATTGCCCGTAACACGATCGCAGCGCCACCTATTGGGTCCAATTGTAAATCTAAACCATTCTCGAATCTAGCTTAAGACACACAGAAACACACAGAAAGCTTCGCCCGGGTAAAAAGGTAAAATTCTTGAAACTCGATCGCAGCGCCACCTATCGGGTCCAATTTAATATAGCCTATGTTACTCGGGGATAATGTAGCTTTCCAAAGGTGAAAGAATTTTTGAAATCGGTCCAGTAGTTTCGGAGCCTATTCATTACAAACAAACAAACAAACAAACAAACAAACAAATCTTTCCTCTTTATAATATTAGTATAGATATATATACATATAATATAATATAATATATCCTCACGCCTTCCCGCAAGGGTCCCCGAAGGGGTAGGCAGATGTGTAGGTAATACCCACACACCCACTTTCCGCCAGAGGTGCCAACGTGACAGATGGCGAGTCCATCGCCGTTACTCAAGCACGACTATACATACGCCTTTTGAATTTCTTCTCAGACGTATGCAGGTTTCCTCTCGATGTTTTCCTTCACCGTAAAGCTCGTGGTGTGACTAATCAATGTACTTATGTTCAGAAAAACTAATTGCTACAGTCGTGATTCGAACTTGCGCTCTTTGTGTCGCAGGCAACTACTCGAACCACTCGGCCACCACGGCACAGCTGTATATTTGTCTTTAAATTGTACAGTCGGTATTTGAACTTGAAATCTTTGTTTGTTGGCGACTATTCGAACCATTCGGATAACAGGATTAATCAACTCGTATTAATTTTTTTACTTATTATACATACATACATACATACATATAATCACGCCTCTTTCCCGTAGGGGTAGGCAGAGACCACTTCTTTCCACTTGCTACGATCCTTGCATACTTCTTTCGCTTCGTCCACTTTCATTATTCTCTTCATACATGCTCTTCGGTTTAGGGTACTCTTGACCTGACCTTTTTTCAAGACGTCCCTAATTTGGTCTAGAAACGTCCGTCTAGGTCTACCCCTTCCAACACTTTCATTCACACTCGCCTTATACACTTCACCTTCTTCCTTCTTCGTCAATCGTTCTTCATTCATTCTCTCGACATGGCCAATCCATCTCAGCATACCTTTCTCAATATTTGTCACTACATCTTCTTTCAGACCACAACGTTTCCTTATTATAAGTATTGTAATTATTATATTTATGTCTATATTTAGTTTATTTAAATAATATTGTCTATTACATACATACATCACGCCGAGTCCCCGACGGGGGAATTTATTAAATTGTAAAATATATTATAGAGCCGTAGTCCCGCAATGAGGATGTTTAAGTCACCAGGGGTTTCTTTACGTGTTTCTTCCCCTGGGCGACCGCGCCCCGAAACACGTTTCCCTTACCGCCTTGCCCTCCCACGTCTGCATCCACCATGTCCACAAGTGTGGACCCCCAAGCCTCACTGGCATTCCTCGCGCAGCTCTTAGAAGCCGTGCCCACCCTCCGACGTCAATTTGACGCATTCACCCGCGATGTAAACGCGGGTACTTCCACTGCCGACGCAACAGCAGTGCTCGATAAGAGCACTATCATTGACGTCACCAATGACACCAACAAGTCTCAAGACTCCCCCCTGTCCCCTGACTCTGTCATCGTAGACTCCGAAATGGAGTCACTACATTCTGAGTCGTCCGAGGGCTCCTCGGACGAATTCACGCCCGTCACGGGCTCCAAGAAGCGCGCCAGACGCGCTAAAAAGAAGGAGGCCTCAACCTCACCTTCCCCCCCGACTAAAGCCCCTAAAACCGTGCCCGTGCCCTCCGCACAGTCCTCCCCGACAGCCCCCTCCCCGGCACCCCCTTCCCCCGTCCCCCTCGCCTCTCCGGAAGCCGAAGCTACTCAGGCTAGCCGGCTCTCCCCCGTCCCGCGACCTACGCGGCCCTCCTCGACAAAGGAGCGCTCGTGCCCCCCAGTATTCGTCCACACTAAGTCCAAGTGGACGGAAATCTCCGGTTGGTGTAAAACCAACCGAATCACCTTCACTCGTGCCACGGCCACAGCCGAAGGCATTAAGGTGCACCTCCCAAACTCTACCGAGTTCCGAGCTTTTACAAAGCTCCTGCAGGCCAGAAGTGTGGAATACCACACTTATGATCTGCCGGAGGACCGTTCACTCCGGGTCGTCATCCGCGGCGTCCCACGCGAAATCGATACCGAGTCGATCAAAGATGATTTGAAGGCTCAGAATATCGCAGTAAAGGAGGTGCACCGCATGCACCGTCAAAATGCCGGAGAGGCATTTAACATGGTTCTCGCCATCTGCGAGAACACCCCCGACGGCAAAGCCGTCTTTAAGATAAAAACCTTATGCCACCTGTCTGGCATAAGGGTTGAAACCCCCCACAAGGGCGGCCCTATAGGGCAGTGCCACAACTGCCAATTATACGGGCACGCTTCGCGTAACTGCAACGCGAAACCCAGGTGCGTCAAGTGCCTGGGTGACCATGGGACGAGCGACTGCTCGCGCCCTAAGGACCGCACACTCGCCGACTCACCCCCTAGTTGCGTACTATGCCGCCAGGAAGGCCACCCGGCCAATTACAGGGGCTGTCCCAAAGCCCCCAAACCAAGACCGGTCGTGGTCAAGAGGGCAGCGGCCCGCGAATGGCGTAACGCCCCCCCCGCGCAACCCGCTCCACCTCGACCTTCCCCGTGGAGGGCCCTCCCTCCGAGGGACTTCCCGCCCCTCCCACAAGCGCCCCCCTCCGTGCCTACAGCGGCCCCGAGCCAGCATACTCCACCTCTGCTGTCGCTCCCCACCGCCAAACCTCAGCAGCCCCAACCTCAGGCTGCTACACCCCCGCGTAGACCCCAGGTGGTCCAACCCACTTCCTCCCCTTCCGAAACCTCCGCCAACATGGCATTCCTGGCGGACCTTTTCTCCACCGTCAACCTCACAAGGGTTAACGAGATGGCACGAAGCCTCAGGGCCGTCCGAAAGGACCCTCTGGCCCTCCTCAAGGTGCTCGGCGACTACGCCGATGTATCAGAGTCCCTGGCTACCTTCTCGTCCAACCAATAATGGACTCAAACGTAAACAGCAGAGTCAAACCCCGATCGCTTTCAATTGGCTACTTTAATGCCAACGGCATTCACAGCCAAAAGGAAGAGATCGCCGCGTTCCTCCGCGACAACAATATCGACGTTTTCTTAGTGCAGGAAACCTTCTTGAAACCATCACACCGAGATCCTAGAATTGCAAACTACTGCGTAGTACGCAATGATAGATCTCGATCCGCCCTCGGCGGTACTTTGATCTATTACAAGAGGTCCCTGCACTGTATCCCAATCCAACCACCAACCCTCTCCCACATAGAGACCTCGATCTGTCGATTAGGAATGACCGGCCATCAGCCGATCACGATAGTCTCTGCATACTGTTCCCCTGTTAACTCGACGGCCGATATCAAAGCTGATATTAAAGCCCTCATCAATCTCAGTAGCTCAGTTATTATCGCGGGTGACCTGAATGCCAAGAGCGATGCTTGGAACAGCCACTCACGAAATAACAGAGGACGCCAATTGGAGGACCTCAGCGGGCTCCTCCAATTCGACGTCATTGCGCCTATGCACCCCACCCACTACCCTGAGAATATCAACCACCGACCGGACGTACTAGACATTGCGATCCTCAAGAATGTAAACCTCCGTTTGCACTCGTTGAGGTCGCACGACGAATTAGATTCTGACCACCGACCTGTGACCTTAGCGCTCTCCCCCCGACTAGGCCCCCCGGACGCAGGTCAGTCCCCGCCTCAGAAAAAGATAACAGACTGGAGAAAACTGGAGGAACTCCTCAAGTCCTCTTCATCTGTCCACTTAGATAGTATCCCACCCCTCATAGAGTCGGCAGCCGACACTCAAAAGGCGGTCGATTCCCTCACAGCTCACGTACAGTCAGCCGTGGACGCCTGTTCACGACAAGTTCCGGTGATGGAAGACCATCGCTGGAAACTTCCCGACGACGTGCGAGAACTAGTGACGGAAAAGAACGCCGCCCTCCGAGCTCATAGAGCTCACCCGACTGAAGCGAACCGCACCTTTATGAGGTCACTCCAGCGCAAGCTGAGATACCGCATGAAAGACCTGCGAGACGCTCGCTGGAACAAGTTCCTAGGGGAACTTGAACCGAGTCACTTGGCCTTCTGGCATCTCCAGCGGAAACTTAAATCAGACAAAATCTCGTCCATGCCTCCACTCACTCGTCCAAATCAAGGGCCCGCCTTTGACGACGACGAGAAGTCCGAGTGCCTGGCCGACAGTCTCGAGGCTCAATGTACGCCCAGTACCTTGCCGGTAGATTCGCGCCATCTCAATAAGGTGGATGCCGAGGTCGAAAGCAAACTATCTCTCCCACCCTCTGAAGACCCAGACCACCCCATCACCCCAATCACGGTCGACGAAGTCCGGAAAGTGATCAAGGATCTCCACCCCAGGAAAGCCCCAGGTCCCGACGGGATCGCTAATAGAGTTATCAAACTCTTCTCCCCTTATCTCATAGTTTTGCTCACTGCCATCTTCAATGCCGCACTGAGCAACAACTTTTTCCCCCAATCCTGGAAAAGTGCAACAGTCATAGGTATTCCCAAGCCAGGGAAACCTAAGACCGAAGCTTCCAGTTATCGCCCCATCAGTCTCCTCAATGTCCTTGGCAAGATTTACGAGAGACTTATTTACAATAGATTAAAGAGTTTTGCAGACTCTAAGAAAGTCATACCTGACCAACAGTTCGGTTTTCGAACCAAACATTCCTGTGTCCAACAAGTCCACCGTATTGTGGAAGACGTCAGTAGCGGCTTCCAATTCGGTTTTACCACGGGTATGCTCCTCTTCGACGTGGCGAAGGCATTCGACAAGGTCTGGCACAACGGCTTGATATACAAGCTGTACCAGTTGGGCGTGCCGGACCGTCTAGTACGCATAGTTCGGGACTTTTTGTCGAACCGCTCCTTCCGCTACAGAGTCGAAGGCACACTCTCTTCCCCCCATCCCATACGAGCAGGAGTCCCGCAAGGCTCAGTGCTCTCGCCACTCCTATTCACGCTTTATACTAGCGATATTCCCCTCCTTAGACGAGTTAAAAGCGCTCTATTCGCCGATGATACGGCTATCTACTACAAAGGTAGAACTCCCGAGGGAATTCACGACAACCTCCAATCCGCGGTCACAGCCCTGGGGCGGTGGTTCTGGAAATGGAGAATTGAAGTGAACCCCACCAAAAGCGCAGCCATTCTATTCTGGAAAGGCCTCGAACGCCCACGGGTAGCCCCCATCACCCTCTTCGGCAAACCCATTCCATGGGAAGAAAAAGCCAAATACCTGGGTGTGATCCTCGATCAACGCCTTTCTTTCCGTCACCACGTAAAGGCGGTACGCGCGCGAGCCGCCTTCGCGCTCGGTAGACTTCACAGCATGTTGAATGCACGAAGTAAACTCTCATTGAAATCCAAGGTGAGGATTTACACGACGTGCATTCGACCAATCATGACATATGCCGGTGTAGTGTTCGCACACACTAGCAAGTCAACACTTAACCCCCTGCAAGTGCTCCAAAGCCGGTTTCTCCGGAGAGCCACAGGTGCCCCGTGGTACATGCGTAATAGTCAACTCCACGTTGACCTCAAAGTCCCAACCATAAAACAGTTTTTGAAAAAACTGGCCAAACGTCATTTCGATTCTGCTGTAAATCACCCCAACCCCCTCGTCGTATCGGCCGCCCGATACACTCCCTCCCTTATATCGAAGATAAGGCGTCCAAGACATGCCGTCATCGAACCGGATGACGACATAACGGTCCTCCAGGACGCCCGACAAAAACATACCAACACTACACACAACCGACCACTGTTCCGTCCTCGCCGGCGAGGCTCGACGCGAATAAGCCGTAATGTTCCCCCCCGACCTCCGCCGCAAACGCCGGCCCGCGCCGAGCTAAACGCGCAAATCCCGCCCCCAAATAATATTTAAATAAAATTACCAGTCCAGCCCAGCTCCCTTGCTCGCGATCCAGCAACGCCCTAAGCCGAGGTTCGTACCCCACAGGGGGTGCCCTTAGCTGTGTTGCTTAGTACTAAAGTGCCTGGCTGGAGGCCTAGGTCTCGCCATTGACCGGTTAAGTAGCAAAAGTTCCCGGAACTCACGCTACGAGAGACAATACAAAAAAAAAAAAAAAAAAACCCGCAATGAGTTCGATTCAATTTTCTTACAACGCGAAGATTGCATATTCAAATCCCGACTGTATCATTACATCACGGCTACAAATTATTTAATGCTACATAAGTTATGTTTTTAAATTTTAAGTAGATAGGAATTATGTTAATAAATGAAATATTTGATTTTGATTATCTAAGCCTAAACTACGATCATGTTCCCTTTAATATATACACACTGTGTTCATAACCCTACTGACACGTAGTCACCGAACAAAATTAAACTAAATAATAAAAACTGCAAACAAATAATTTCTTTAAAGCTTTACAATTGAGCTGGTGTATTAAATTACGTTGAAGTCACGAAGGATTAAATATGATATTGTTGCGTTTGAGTTAGGAAGGGTAAGGTCAGGCAGGTCACAGTAATCCTGCAGTATCTCAACAGGCATTACTGGGTCCGACCGGCCGGTGTCCAGTCGGAGATGAGTTAACATAGCTATCGACCCATGCGGTATTATTTATTGTTCCGTTAATGACCAGACTATGACCACTTTCACGCATTGTTAAAGTATTAACCAACAATGAGTCTCAGGGTAGGCAATGCTCGGGCGGTACCCCTGGTGTTGCAAGCGTAACTTTAGTTCGGTTCGCATGCTTCTTTGCTACCCTAGTGGTACAAAAAATATTATGAGGCAAGTATCGTAAGTGGGTATAATAATAATGTGTTTAGATTTTGTGCGGCTTTCTGGTTTAAGCTGACGCATAAAATATATTAGTTTTTGTTTGTGTATTGTCGCTATGAAAGGGGCTAAAATTACGCACTGTTCGAAATGAAATACTGTGCTTATAAAAAATAATTAAGTCGTACACATTAAACTTGGAAAATCCTAATTCTTCGCGTGCTTCTATACAATATTGTTGTGAAATTGTAGCATTGCGCTAATTAAGGAACTCCGTATGAAGCAATAACCCTTTATGTTTCGTGCGCAACATTGCAGCGGACGTCCAGACGAAAGCTATCTCGTAGCATCTACCGTTATTTAATAACAACCCTATTATAGCTACAATTTCTATTAGTCCACATGACCAGTGAGATTACTATGAGAATTATTAATAGTATTATCGATAGATCTCGTATACGTAGCATGTCTCAAATTTAAGGAAGATATTATTATCTTTTAATTTATATATATATATATATATATATATATATATATATAAGCCGTGGTGGCCGAGTGGTTCGAGCAGTTGCCTGCGACACAAAGATCGCAAGTTCGAATCCAGACTGTACCAATGAGTTTTTCTGAACTTAAGTACAGTGATTAGTCACACCACGAGCTTTACGGTGAAGGAAAACATCGAGAGGAAACCTGCATACGTTTGAGAAGAAATTCAAAGGCGTATGTATAGTCGTGCTTGAGTAACGGCGATGGACTCGCCATCTGTCACGTTGGCACCAAATATACCTCTGGCGGAAAGTGGGTGTGTGGGTAATTATTACCTATACACCTCTGCCTAGCCCTTCGGGGACCCTTGTGGGAAGGCGTGAGGATATATTATTATTATATTATATAAATTAGTATTTGTTTGTATATCCTTTATGGAATCGTAAACGGCTGGACCGTTTTTAATGAAATTTTTTGTGCGTTTTCAGGCTCGAGAATGGTTTAGATTTACAATTCGCTTACTTCTATCAAATCAACTGTTATCATATCAACTGCTACCTTGAGTAGTAGCAGATGATAGAAGCGAGTCTATGTAATGCATTTTTTTGCAAAACAGATTAGTAAGTCTCGAGATAAGCATAATATCAAACAAACAAATAATTTCTGCTTTTAATGATATTAGTATAGAGTATTTTCAATCATACAGCAAGAGTACTGGAAACCGGATGAAGAAACCGATGAATGTGGGTAAAGTAGAAGTCTTTAAGTCTAATGTACTGGCGCTCTAGTCTCTGTGCCTACCCTGTGGGGGATTCGGCGTGATGATATTTATGTATTTAGTCATAGTGAGCTCGCTCGCTCGCCCGCTCGCGATTAAACGGTTAAAGGATCATGGTATACGATAGGGCAATATTACTAAGGCACTTTGTGTAAACTGCTTTCAAATAATTCAATTGCCTGATTTGAATATGGCAATTCAAGCTTGTTAAATAAATCAACTAAACTACACTTAGAACTACGAATGGCGAAGTTTTCTTCGAAGTATGCGAAGGTAGGTAATGCTAATTCAGGCGAAAGCAAATTAATAGGGAACTTTGAAGTATTTCCGGCTTGCAAAGCTTAAGCTAAATTTATACGTCCAGACTTCCGTTCAGGAGCGTATTGATTACCAGATAAAATAATGTCAGCTACATATGTATTACATTAAATTAATTATTATAATTATAGTGTCGCTTGAGGTGGTTTCTAGAAACTCCGGGTAACGGGTTACACAGTTTTGTAATAATTGGCACTTTTAAACTGTGTAATAGTGAAGAATACAAAGCGTATGCGACTAAAGGACCAGTTTCCATTTGACTAATAAATTATACCAAAAAACATCTTGGGGTGTCACATATTATTTTTGTTTGAACCAGCACACTTTGTTTAAGCCGCAAAGTATCTATTAGGCGCATAATCTGGTGAAAATATGCCTACCGTATTTCTGCTGGGAAATTCAATTCGCACAAACGAGCTATGATCGAGTAGAGGCGGGTGCGTGCGTCGGGCAATTAAAGGAGCTGCGTAATTAAAACGGGATGTATAAACGTTATATTTACGATCGTTTAGACAACACGGCACCAAGTGGTGAGCGATAATTTACGACCGTCCTTGATATTAACCCAATTTTGCAACTTCTAGTTTTAACTTACGGAGCTCGCGTAATTTATAGGCGTTAGGTGTCTCATAAAAGACCCTTTCTACATTAGCAGCCAAATATATCGCGGAGTTGCGGCCATTTAACTTGCCCCACGCAAGTCATTATCACACCAACATCGCTTTTGTTTTATCTTAGGTACACTAGAGACCCGCCCCGGCTTTACAAGAATAGTAGACCATATTATGCCTGCATGTTTTTTTCTGTCGTAGCGTCACATCAGTTTATTACAACCCACTGATGAAATAATGCACTTAAACCATCCTCATTACTGATTCTATCTATCGTGTAAGCTGCGAGGATAGACAAGCGTGTAGAGATCTTAGACGAGTATACAGTATAGTAATTATACCGTCGAAATATACTTCGTCCATACAAGATATTTTAAGTACATCATACCAAGGTCTTTAGTCTCTATAGAACTGCTATAAAACATTAGAGCTCACGACAGGCTGGTGTTGTTAATGTGTAAACAAGACCGGAGGCAAAGTATCGTATCGATTTACCATCAGGAATCGACCCGTTAATTTTTAACGACATTTGTCCCAACTCCCTAATTCCCAGCGATTATATCTACATTAAGTTATCGAGGCCACTGTCATCAAAATACGGTGCAGGAACGTAAATGAAATATTCATCACGACCTCGAATTCTTTCTGCATGTACTAGTGTCGCTTTTGATTATTAAGTGAATTAACAAATTCGCGAATAATTATTCTGCGGCGAAGAATCTTCAGGAATTTGTCGCTACAGTTAATGAGTTAATTTAAATTGAATCAACGGAAACCTTCCTTGCATAACAATTTGAGGTAAGTTTGATTAACTTCGTTCTATGTTTTTCGCTGAAAGTTAATCTTAATTCAACCTTTAAAACAAAATGCATTCTGACTGAAAAGTAGAAAAATGTAACGTATTAGCTATAGGTTTATTTCATCATGTAACAAGTCGCATTAAGCCAGGGGTTTGAGTGCAGTCAGGATCCACAGTTTGGTCTCCAGCGGTCCATGCCAATAAGTTTTAGTAACTTAAATAGGTACAGTGATTTATTCCATGAACATAACTTTCATAGAAACCATCGTGAACAAGCCTGCTTTACCTTTGAGAAGAAATTGAGAGACGATTGTAAAATTTTGTGCTTGAGAGACGACCACTCGGGCCTGTCACCTGTCACAGACCCAGCCAAAAAAGGGTGCTTGGTACCTATGCTTGACTCTTCAGGGGACTCTTATCTTGGGAAGGCATGAAGATATAAATACATACCTACATTCACACTTCATTAGGCATATATATATGCCGATGAAGCTATACGCTACCATATTTAGAGACTTATGTGTTTCCCAAATAGGTTTGCGTGTTTACTGTTCGATATTATTTTGTCACGTCTTTACGTAAGTTAAGTAAAAATGGTATCGGGTTGCGACGGCTGCGCTCCGCAATAAATAACACCAAAGGGTTCTATACTCTACACGTCTAATGCTGTTTGCTCACGCGACAACTTGACGCAACTTTCTTGAGGGAATACTGTACACTGCAGTTGCATAGACGGATGTTTAAAAACATTGACAATGATACAAAAACTACGAGTAGAATACTAGTAAGCAATAACCATGCTTACTGCGGGGCTTGAGGATGTTGACCTACTACAACCACCACTACAAACAGAAAATAGGGGTTTCTTAGGAATAATAACGAAAATTAATAATCCAATTATGAAGAAATTGTATAACGTATATAAATTCATATATCAAATCAATCGAATTCAAGGATTCGAATTTCCAGAGTAACCAAAACGAGGAGTATGTAGTAAGAGACTGATGAATGTGAATGAAGCGGAAGAGGTTTGAAAGTATTAAGACAGCTGGACTCTTCTCTTTCTACCTAGCCCTTGTCTAGACGTGATATAATATTAAAAAAATTAATAACCATATATATAGTCTACTATCCCCCACAATACTTTTAACAGATTTCGTACATCATGGCGAAAAATCTTACCGCCGTACTTAAGCATTGTCGTGCGTATGTTTATTTTGTAATCATATAAGGGCATTGTACCTACAGAATTATAGAAAGAAATGAACAAAATGGACTGTTATAATACACATATTGTAAGTATGACAAAGAGACTCGTCATATAAATTTGTACCATGATTTTCCTCAAGCTTTTCTTTCCTTATTGTGCCTTGACTTTTGGATACAATGAAATAATCAATTTTGGGCTGTTACGTAATACTAAAAAAGTTATATTCAGTGTGCGCATACCCTAATGTCTACGTTTGCTAAAGAGAAGTAAAGAGTAAAGAGTTTCATAAATTGAATGCTCAGTATAACAACTTTAGGTGAGTTAAGTGAAGAAAATACGTACTTGTATATGAAGGTCTCAAATAGGAAAACGTTTAATGAAAGTATGATGTAGTTATTTTGTATATAGAAGGAACAATGCCTATTGATCCGTATCGCTTTCATACCCAACCATTAATCAATAAATTGTAATCTCCTTGGCACCATAAGTTCCTTTACACATATGCTTTCGCCTTATTTTAACAATATTGCTAACGTTTAAACCTCCTTCTCAACAATATACCAAATAATTTTCCGTCGTGAGTCCGTTCTTTCTGCGACATTATCTGGTTGAATCCATAGAAACAAAATTGTCAATATTAGTATTTTACACACACACACACACACACACACACACACGTCATGACGCCAAGTCTCTCGCCGGATAGCAGAATATTAGATATTGTTTTAGCTTTAAAACGCTTCCAACGATCGGTTGCAATAAAATGGGGTCTCCTGTTCTGTTTTGGTACGCTTGTCAGGTGCAATAGCAATTTTACCGGGCTGAAGCCTATCCGAAGTAGGTACCCGGGCCAGACGGCCGGTTTGAGAAACGGTTAGAAACGTTCCTTTTATCGCTTTTCCTTTTCAAACGACCGTTCTCCGTACACACTTAAATGAACGGATCGCATTTAGTGACCATTTTTATCGATTTCCTAACGGGAAAAAAGAATTTTGTGTGCAATTTAACTAATTGCTTGTTTTGTGGAATTTTAATGTAAGCGATGAATAATTCCACTAAAATTAGAGTATGTTCTTAATGTTATTACCATGTTCATTAAAACGGCCATAAAACATTATATGGACGAAGTCTTTGTTCCCAGGGCCAATGTTCGAATTTTATATAAACCGATATAAGCTTGAAGTCTTTATTTAAGTACAAGTGGTAATAAAAATGTATACCAAAGTTTTTTTTTTTTATACAACAATAGTGCGTTAATTGAAATCACTACATAATAAAATAAAAATGGGAGATTTTCCACCTCTAATTTTATTGGCGTTACAATATTATTATTTTTGATATTTCATCAAAGAGTTTTTTTTATACAACAAGAGTGGCAAACAAGCATACGGCCCACCTGATGGGAAACGGTTACCGCAGCCTATTTACGCTCACGATACCGAAGTATCACTTGCGCGTTGCCACTCTGTGTTCGGAGAGTTACAGTGTGTTGGCGGCATAATGGGTTTAATCCCTCTGCTTCCAACACAATGTAACAATCCTCCACCCTCCCCAAGGAGCTCATTTCTGGAAACCTTATTCACCGCGTAGGAACACAACACAAAAAAATGTGTTATTTGGCTACGGACTTCTATAAGGTGGAGGTCCAAATTCGAACGGGAAACCCGTTAAGCCCTACCTCTCTTACTCTAACTCCTACTTTAAGAGTAATTGATGCATTTAATAACTCTCCTTAAGTTAGTTCAAATTAATTGATTTCATACCTTATAAAGAAAAACAAAAGTCATCAACATGTTTACTGCTAACACAACTTTTTATATCTGGACCACCGAGCACAAAAGTCACAAGCGATGAGGCGAGCTCAGTGCAGGAGCGAGCATGGGGAGCTATAAACTGCGCGGACAATTTGTTTAATCAAATACAAATGTAGGTCTCCGCCCCAGGCCCCGCCAATGGCTCATGTAACGCAATACTCTTTTGCTTTGTTTTTATATTTTACCAATTGGATGTATACTTCATGCTCCCTTAAAGAAATCAAAAAGGACTGCATTAACAGGTGACAAATAACTCTAAGCTTAATTGCTCAAGTAAATGTTTGCTAAAGTACGGTCGCGGAGCAGGAAGAATTTCGTACAATGACCTCTTTACCTACTGACAGTGGTCACAAACATTTTTATATGTGTGGTTTGCATGAAATATTTGAAGGATAGAAAAAAACTAGCTTATTAAATAAATTATTATTAAGTATTTTGTTAAACAATAAACTCTTCAGACATTCCATTACTTTTATTTATAACAATTTTGCAATAATATCTCAATATAAAACTGAATCATAACCTTTATAATAACGTTAATAATCATAACCTTCTCAGATTCACTAAAGTGTGACATTTTTCTTTTCTTCCGCGGAGAAACAAACTTCTTGAATGGACGCGAGGTAGACGGCACTGGTTCCATTTTAAAACAGTAAATTAAACTTAACAAATCAACGAAACCACTTAACAATTAAAACAAGACAACAAAAACTAACAAATAACAACAAACTAAGATAAATGTGTTTCAAAATTGAACGAGCACTAACGCATCCCAAGATGGAATGTCGTTAGTTATTCAAAAATTATGAATCATGTCAAATACTTTTAATTGCGACCAAAACACCAGACGCAAGCAAGAACAAACCTTACGGTCTCAATTAAACGGTTTACAATCCCTGGCGACAGCGGTCATTGCATCTGTGCGAGCGAGACGCATTATATTTACGCGGGAGTGACAGAGATGGGTAATAATAGGTTATCGTACGAAATTCTTTCTGTTCCGCGACCGTGCTTTAGGATGTATAAATTGTCTCCACGTGTAGATCATTCAATTCAAACAGCGTTAATTCGCTCTACAGCATTTTCATATCAACCGCATTTCCCACGAGATTTAGTTGCCAATATGACATTTGGCGAGCCTGTCACGTCCATCAAGCTCGCCTTCAATGACGTCTTTAAATTCTCTCAGACGTTGTGATTGGTGGTTCCCAACAATGGTTTCCGTAAGTAACAAAATATATTAATACAGACCATCGTGGTAGGAACTTGCCATCTTGTTATTGCAAGTGACTAACTAAACCACACTGCGACCACGACTCTAGCGACTAAGATGAAGCTGATAGGTGCATATATATGTATATAGATACAGCTTCTACATATTATTAAGGGAAAACTTTCTTCCTTATGATCCAACACACACACTAACAATATTTGCGTACACACACGTGGCACTGTTATGTGTGTCTAACAAGAGTTTCCCTGATGCGTACAAATATTGTCGCATCTCGTCTATTGTTATTCTCCTCACGGGGCTCGCTCACGTTTCCAACCAATAACGCTGCAGTGACTCATCCTGCTACACAAGAATATTCTCTATGAAAAAGTAATTTTACTGAATAATACGAATGATGATGAAGGAAAAGAAAAGTTGGGAAAATTAAGCACATCAGGTGCACGTACAAACAATAAGCTTTTTTACGCGAGCTCCGGGCGTATTACGAACAAAGTTTAATAGGATAACGTAATCAACAAGAAACGAGGTGTTCATGAATATTAACCTACAGCTGAAACTTTCACTCGATGACTCACCGACCTGCCTTGCCTTATGACATTCATAATTTTCCTGACTATATTCAGTCGAATTTTAATACATAAAAGTTTTGTAAGCCAAGCATTAAGTTTCGTGGTAGGCACTAGTAGAATGCTATACGTTCATAGTACAATACATATATTACAAAAAACATAAAAGTGAGAGAATCCCTTCAGCCCAATTTCAGCCGTAAAAGAATAGAACGCGGAAAGCTCCATCCGGAGAAGATACAGCGTACATAAATCTTGCTGCCTTGCGGACGATGTTCCAACGTTACAGACATCTTATTTGAAGTTTTCATTCTTTTATACCTGTATTGTAAAGTTGTAAAACTTGCGATAAACAATCCAACGGCACTAGTATCAAAAGATCACGTGTTTTCATCACAATAAAAACAAAACACGGGTTGAACTCGGCAACGAACTTTTCCTCAATTTTAGCGCACATATGTTACAATACGAGGGTACGTTCAGACGCGCATATGTATAAACAAGAGAACAACAAGTTGGTGTGTCCGGACGTCAGAGGGCGCGCAAGGCGTCGTGGTCGGGCGCGCGTCGCGCACTGCCGCCCTCGGAGCGAGGAGGCTGCATGGATGCCGCCCCCGCGCGCCCCTACGATGCGCATTTGCAGTTCCTTCACATTGCGCCCAGCAATAATTTTGTTATATTAACCTTATTTTCACACAAACTTATACGTACAGGGTACTTGCTTTTATAAGCTTTATGGTATGTCCTGTAAGTAGTAAAAAATATTTCAAGTAAATATTAGGCAGTAAAGTAAGATCAAACTATAGATAAGCATTAAGTTTTTGTTCCAACTTCAGAAACAAAATGAAAACACTTCCAAAAGTGTTGACATAAAAACAGAGATAACCTAATTGTAAAGTTTGAACCTGGTTTTTAAAACTAAATTTGCAGTAATTATTGTATTTATAACAACACAACACAATATAAACTAGATTAGAATCAATGTGTTCTTTTATTTATGGGTATGAAACAATACGATAAGTGTGTACCCCAGATTCCTGCCGCCCCACTGTAGCTTCCTGCGGTGACAGCCGCATTCGCTGTGCTATAATAACTTTACACCATCTACAGAATGGTATATCCCAGTTGTAAGGTTAAAGGGTTAGTGTTATACTCGTACATGTAACTGTTACTACTTGTCTACTTCATAACAATCTAAGTTGTATTCAAATTAATAACAATTCGTAAACAAAGTCCTGGACATTTTTGTGCAATATGGATGTGTAATTCGACAATGATGATATTGTATGTATACAGCTGGAGAGAAATTCAAGTGTTTGGGTGTACTACTTACACACGTCTGCCTATCGCTTCTTATCGGGGATCCTTGTGGGGAGGCGTAAAGATACATATAAAATTAACCATGAAACCAAATTAGGTATTATAAAAACTGTGGTGGTCGAGTAGTTCAAAAAATGATTTATTTGTACATGCAATGAGTTATTAAATTGTCAGGTTTTGTCCGAGCTTAAAAACATCAACTTACTATACTGCAAGGTTTAGAGCTTAGAAGACCATCGCGAGGTAACCTTCATATGTATAAAAAATTAAAAAAACCCATAGAAACCTCTATAAGTAATAAGAAAATGTATGTTCATCCTTGAAAAAAAACCTCCGGCAAAAAGAGGGCGCCCTAACATCTCCGCCTGCCGAGACCTTTCAGGTAAGGTGTGAAGATAATATATGTATCTTACCGCCAATAAACTCTACGGTGTAACGTATACAATCACCAATGTTTATACACATCAATAATAAAAAATATATTTAGTAAAGTTACATGACTAAATGTTTCACGTTTTTCTCCTTACAAATACATAACATTTTCTAAAAGATAAACGGGACTGACAGACAATTTTACAACATAATGATATTAGAGGGGAAATACAAAATAGCGAAGATCTATAAAATAATCTATTTCCAAGGAGCCGGGGTCCAGTCACGTAACCGGCTATAACTCGGGATGACGTCTTTAAGCTGAGGGAAATGGCTTTTTGATCTCATTCTAAACTTGGAAACTATAAGATGTGAGCTCGAATCTCAACACAGCTTCACAGACAGGATAGAGCAATGGCAGATAAGGAAAATCAATATGTACCACACCGATATGCAAAAATGGTACGTGATTCAAGCTGTTATGGTATTGCGTTGTTCTGGCCGTGAATTCAAATAGGTATGAGTTTGACGTTTTTATTTTTTAATTTTCAATTATGATCTCGGACCAAAGGACGAAATAATAACTCTCAAGATAAGTTATTAATGTTATCATCCATCTATCGGTATAGCCAGATAGCATGTACTTACATTTACTTACCATAAATAACTTTAAAAAGAAATCATATTAAGAGATTTTCGTAATTTTGCATTATTTAGCGTCATACCTTTTTAGACTAGCTCTAAAAGTTGGTAGGTACTGGTATAGTTTTTGCTTGATAAAGGCTTAAGTTTCTAAATATAAATCTTCAATGAGCTTTTCGTTTTCTCGAAGTAAGCAAGGACATTCGCGCTAATACATCTGGGCTCGAAGACTTCAAAAACTCGCTTTTTCTACCAATGTAAGACTTGGGAATAAAAACTTATTATTAAGTCTTGCCAAACTGACAATAAATAGTGAATAATCTGATTTAAATAAATATAATAATAATATATCCTCACGCCTTCCCACAAGGGTCCCCGAAGGGGTAGGCAGAGGTAATACCCACACACCCACTTTCCGCCAGAGGTATATTAGGTGCCGTGACAGATGGCGAGTCCATCGCCGTTACTCAAGCACGACTATACATACGCCTTTGAATTTCTTCTCAGACGTATGCAGGTTTCCTCTCGATGTTTTCCTTCACCGTTCAGCTCGTGGTGTGACTAATCACTGATTTAAATATCGGCATATAATAATTTTAAAAACATCTCTAATTGGAGTAGAGGCGGGCTTATCCAGTTTAACGCATCGGCGCGTGTGTAAATTAGAAGAAGTGCAACCCCCCAGCAACCCCCGTGACTTGTACTTTAGATGCACATTTTAATGGGTTTGTTTTCGTTTCACGTCCTCAGCTATTTTAATTGTAAAGACGTCACTTACCGTTCCATGTGTTTGTAATTAAAGTTTTGAGAAGTTCTAATTAGCCGACATCCTTGAACTCTAGTATTGCATTGGTATTTTTATTAGAAAATAGAAAATCATTAGGTGTCTCTAATGATTTTTACAAAAAACAATATTGATACTTCTTCTTCACGGTATGGACTGAGACGGTTCAGCCAGTTCTTCCTAGACTTACAGACCTCTTTCGTTTCATCCAAATCCATCAGTCTCTTCCTAAATGCTCATCGGTATCTATTGTAATAATAATGATAATAATAATTTCTATTGAATATTTTTTTTAGAATGTTTTTGTTGGTTGCTGACGTTAATAGATTGATACGTGCCATCCCAATTCCGAGTTAAATCCTCACGCCTTTCCACGAGGGTCCCCGAATGGGGAGGTAGAAGAGTATAGGTATTACCCAGGCACCCACTTACAACCAGGTATTTTTGGTGCCAACGGGACAGGTGGCGAGTCCATCGCCGTTACTCAAGCACGACTTAACATACGCCTTTGAATTTGTTCTCAAACGTATACAGGTATCCGCTCATATTTAATTTGAAGACCCATCGGACAACTGAGTTTTCGAAATAGGCCGGTAAAGGTACTTTGTTATCATCCTCACGCCTTCCCACAAGGGTCCCCGAAGGGGTAGGCAGAGGTGTATAGGTAATACCCAAACACCCACTTTCCGCCAGAGGTATATATTAGGTGCCAACGTGACAGATGACGAGTCCATCGCCGTTACTCAAGCACGACTATACATACGCCTTTGAATTTCTTCTCAGACGTATGTAGGTTTCCTCTCGATGTTTTCCTTCACCGTAAAGCTCGTGGTGTGACTAATCACTGGACTTAAGTTCAGAAAAACTCATTGGTACAGTCGGGATTCGAACTTGCGACCTTTGCGTCGCAGGCAACTGCTCGAACCACTCGGCCACCACGGCTTTTATTTGTTATCATCAACCAACTAAATAGTACAATGACACCAAATAAATGGTCCCGGAGCTTTTAAAGTCGTCTCGTTCGGGCGAAATCAGATTAGAGAATATTTAAGCCACGTATGGTGCGGGTCTCCTCCCCGCAACTGCAAGTTCAATGTAAGCACTTTCGCTAGGGGCCCGCCCTCCGACTTAAGATACAATGCGTTTGCACATTTTGGTCTATTCTGCAATATTTCTGTTTGCGTTTAACAAAATATCATTGTGAGCAGATGTTAAGATTTACATGTGAGAAAACAAAGATTTATGGATTTTATGATATCTATAAATAAAATAAATAAATTATGATGATAATCAGATATCATTATGATATCTGATATAAATGATTATTATTGGTGGAAAGTGGGTGTGGGGGTACTACCTATGCACCTCTTCCTACCCCTACGGGGGGGGCCTTGTGGAAAGGCGTGATGATACATATATACAATCTTTATATACGATCTTGTTAGTAATGACAACGATAAAGATAGCTATGAATCAACAAACGAAACTGATTGTATTTTCAGTACCTTTATCGGAAGTCCATGCGAAAACTTTAGAATGTTTCAAGATTGTGATTAACTACTTAGTATATTGCTTCTATTGAATGGTTCATAAGGGATCATCAATTTAAATTATTCTGTTGCTTCGCGTCTAACTATTATGTAAAGGGAATATCGCCTCAAAACTAAGTGAATACTAATCGAACAATACAACGTGTTTTATGGTAAAAATACGGACAGAATAAGTATTATTCAGAAGGAAATATATTATAATGTATATATAATATATAATTCCTACTCTGAATTGGCTATTAAAAAATTTTTTTTATGATAATATATGTATTAACTGTATTTACAGCTCTTTTAGAGATGATAAATGCAATATAATACATTAGTTAAAAAACAATGGACAAAGTTTGTAAAATGGAATTACACGATATACTCGTAAATATTCAAAATACATCAAATCCCATTTAATATATATAGGTTTGTTCTTTCTTCAAAACTGATTAATTTTCATAAATATTTTCAGAATAGCCCAGAATGCGGTGTGACCATCATAAATTGCTTGGGTTTGATTAAGGCCGTGCAGTAGGCGCTACAAGACTCGCCCCTTGCGACTTGCACCGGTGCAACTGCTTATACAGCATGTGCAAGAGATTGAAGAAAATAACTAGAACTACATAATTATTTCGACTAATTCTGTAGTTACGCTATATTTATTTTAAACTGCTCTGTCAATTCCTGGCAAGCTATTGATTGCTTTAAATAAAAAATCAAGTGCCTAGTCCAGCATATTTCATCAACACTACTTACTCTGTAGATAAAGTGTAGTAGCTATACAGTCAACGTATCATTAAATAAGACTGGCCAAGAGCGAGTTGGGCGTTAAAGTAAAATATCGTGTTCTTATTTAGGTTCATTAGGATTTTCCATGGTTCGATGAGGAATTACTGTGTATTATTATTGTGAAGAACAATGAATTAAAATTAAATAACTGAATATACGCATTATTTCTTATAAAAATACTTCTACTTTGTACCACCGCGCCTCTCGCTATCATCGGGAAATTCATGTCCATACCTTGGAACCACGAAAAGTCGCGCACAGCGCAGTTCCATGGAGTTCTTTTCCGCGAACGCTCACGTTGTGTAATAAACTCCTTGCTGAGGTTTTCCCCAAAAGTACAGCAGATTTTTGCAGAGTCAGAACCGCGCGATGGTTATGCAAGGGTTCCATATGCGGCGGAACCGCTTACCATCAGGCGGGCCGCGTGCTAGTTTGCCACCTTAGTAGTATAGAAGAAAAATACTTTACGAAATCGGCAACACTCTGTATACTAAGATCGCCACATTGCCATCTACTTTCGGGATTATAGTTGTAAGTAGGGGATCGTTTATTTCTTTTCTATACCAATGGCCTCAAAACTTTAGACAACAATATGAATATTTTTATTGTAAACGATATTTCAACTATATTCATGTTATTTTTTATGAAAAAGTATTTAAACTTTGAATTGATGGATTTTTATACAATCCTGCCAATATTATTCGTAAATTTAATTACGCAAATAAAAATACTACAAAGTCAAAATAACAAGCTCAAAAAATGGCGGCCCATTGACCAACGAGCTTTTCCGAACTTAAGTAGTGATTGATGACTCCATGAGCTTAACGGTGCAAACATCGTGAGAAATCTTACAGACGTTTGAAAAGAGATTCATACGAATTGCAGACTGTGTCTGAGAAACCGCGCCAGAATTGTCATATGTCACCTTGACATTTAAAATACGCCTCCATATGCCGTTGGGGGACGATAATGAAAAAGCGTGAAGATAAAAAAAACAGGTGAGATCACTAACGTACTTGAAAAAGCGTGAAGAAAAAAAAACAGGTTATTTCACTAACGTACTTTTTATTGTAGTAATACTGTAAGTAATTCTATGTACTTCTACTCTTCTAGAAAATATCTACTCTCCCAAGTTTGAGAACCATTGGCATATCGTGTGAATAATCGCTGTGAGCAATGTTGGGATTTGATGAAAGAATCCGAGGAGCACTAAGGGTGGTAGGTGACGTCATCAATACGGGTAGACAGTCCGGGAATAGAAAGAAAAAGTTTTATTGACTCACGTGCGATAAATATCTCAACATTCGATAAAACAGCCTAATATTACTTTAATTCATGAAATATTGTCGAGTTGATCAATGAATTACGTAAAGTACGGTGAGAAGTTCGTAACCCGGTTAATTTACTATCTTTACAAGTATTTTTACAGAAATTATATATTTAAGGATGGCAACGTGCGAGCGTACAATTATCTAGTTTCAAACAATGCGTGTATAGGCCAGTTCCATTGTCCGTTGCAGTGGCTGGCAAGCCAGTGATTTAGGGCGGCGCGACAGTCACGGGGCGGCCGGGCAGATTAACCATCGCCTGTTAATTACGACAAATGGTCACTCTACTACGAATAATGATTACTGGATTGTTGTTGAACGATTTTATCTCATGGAATTGATTTATGATTCACAGGCAAGATTAACTCTGGTAGCAGATTCTCAAGGCTCTTATCATGAAGAGCTATTCCTACCATTGTGGAAAAATGTGAATGGAATAGACTTTAAGACGTAATACACATCTGACTTTCATATCCTTGAATATAATAATTGCAATGCAATGCTCGTTGTAAGGCCCTGGATCCCCTGGCCCCAATTGTTCCCGGAACTCTGGCTACTAACGAAAATAAAAAAAAGTAGTACGAGACTATTGGGTATATTTTTATTGTTATTTTAAACTTATAAATGGAAAGCATTAAAAGCTTTGACAAAGTCATAAAGCAAGATGATTCTGTGAACAAAACATTTATATCCAGTTTTATTTATAACCATTCATTTAAAGCTACAAAAGAAATACTACTAGGTATGCCTTCGCAAAAACACAGATGTCCTCAACGTTTAAATCGTGGACGGAAAACTCTGCCATCTACCTTCAAATGGTGGTAATAAAAACACCGTCCTTTTGCGAAGCCGCATTGGATTGCACACAAGTAAACTAGAGGGCGTGATCACGATTCAAATATTATCGAACCTCTATTGTTTTTGGAATTGACTTGTTTGACATATAACCTACTATCTACGGTAACATTATAGAGATTTCATTGCAATGGATAAGCCCAAAAACTACTAACTGTTTTCTTTTATCTTTCACGTATTGATAGATACATTATTCCGTCTAAATCTATAACTACATCATCTTGTAACATTTTATGAAAAAAAAATCCTATAAAGTATGTCTCCGAAAATAGAACAGTTGCCTTCTGTAAGTTATAAGGATGTTGTAAATACATATATGTACTAGTGGTCCCGCCCAGCTTCGCTTGGGTGAAAAAAGTAAATGCCCTAAAACACGATCACAGCGCCACCTATCGGGTCCAATTGTGAATCTAAACCATTCTCAAATCCATCTGAAGACACACAGAAAATTTCATTAAAATCGGTCCAGCCGTTTAGGAGGAGTTCAGTCACATACACACGCACACAAGAAATATATATTAAGATATAATAAAAAAGATATCCTTTCCTATCGTTATGACGATACAATGAAACAAATAGCACCAAAGAAAACATTATTTAAGGAAATAGTTCAGTCCGAAACATGGTTTTATGTGTATCAGAAACTATTAATAAGAATAAAAAACGTATTACAATTCCACATATAAATTCACCTCCAGTTCCAGTTCTGTAAAGGTAGTAGACCCTTTTCAGACGTCGGAAAGAAATTTGATGAGCCATAAAAAAAAGTTAATCTGAGCCAAATGGCTTTTCCTGTGTAGAATTGTGTTGTATGATTTTTAAGACTACAAACAATGGCTGTGCTGACAGAATGGTAACCCATTTGTTCCTTATGCGCGAGTAATGCCTCTAGAATTGCAAGCATAAAAAAAAGCATAAACGTAATGAACCTTTTTTTTTTCAATGAGGTCAAAAGGTCGAGAGGTTATATCCTGAACCTCTTGAAAATACTGTACATAGAAATTTTTATTCCAGAAAAGTAATTTACCAATGGAATCCATTCTACGCAGCTAGTAATGCATACATTCAGTGTAATAAGTAAATATATAAGTACATATTAACTAAGTACAGTTCTCTCTCGATGGTCGTAGCACTTGAACGGCCTCCCAGGGGTAGTAAACCTTCTGTCCGCAGTTTAATCTTTCGGAAAATTTGAATCCAGATAAAGGATCGCAGCGAGGCGAACGCCTTTTAATTAACTCGGCACATAAATTCAGACTGAAATTGAACTGCCAGGATTTTGGAACTCTGAAAAGTAACTCAATCTTCCCTGATTCTGTACTAAGTAGCTCTGAAACTATCTTTTAGTCTTTATGACGATACAATGGTCTGAATGAAATGATATTGAGCAAAAATATGAAATACCTTACCAGCATTATATTTATACAAGAAATGTTGGAGCAAGCATATGCCCGCCTTATGATAAGCGGTAAGTCTTAGCCTATATTTTTGAGCAATGTAATATATATAATGTACCTCAAGAATTATCTCGGCTTTATTAAGGGCGGACCGCTAACAGCATAATGGTAGATAGCGTCCCGCTTTTGTAAGCGCCATAATTCCGTTTGAGGTTCTTGTATATCTTGTATAATAGTGCAATTTTTGACCGCTATTTCCTGTATGAAAACTATTACAGCTGGGCAACAATTTTTTTTACCGGAAAAATCTGTGTCGGACCTAACCTAACTCTCTTTAAAATTAAGAATGCAGATTTGATACACTTTTTTATGGGTAAGTAGTTAGTTTTTGTGAATATTATTATGTTGTTTTTCTTAGAATTCTCTTAAATCTCTGCTTGAATCAGTCGTCTCATACATTCACTTAACTCACATACAGTTACCACCAAGTAGCCATATCCATTGAAATTAAACTTAACAAGCTTTTTGTTTTAAGTAGTTATTTCATTACAAGGCTTTGAGGGCCCTCCAACCCCGCCACTTTATCTTTCGGAAAATTTCGAATTTTCCTTAAGGGCCTTCCCCCTATTTCTATGTAAACGCGCTAATTCAACGGCCTACTCCAAATTGGGGGCTGTTTACAGTTCAGGTATTAGAGATAAGTAGGCACTAAGCGCTTGCGATTATGAAATTAATTAAAATAGAACATAATTATAGGTATATAATAAAGCCGTTACTCTAGTTATGTTTTTCTCGATAAAAACTAGGTAACTATCGATAAATACCTTGGTTGGAATAATCCCAGGTCTGAAATAGTAATTCGTTAAAGTCGGTTAATTCAAGCCTATATTTAGTATTAATATTTGTGTTCAATCGCGGAAAAGTTTTTGGATATTAACCAAAGGGTTTTCTGCGCTTTCGTCGACTTAGAGAAGGCATTTGATAGAGTCGTACGAAAGGAACTCTGGGACGTGTTGCCTGGATATGGAGTGAGCAGTTCCCTACTGCATGCCGTGAAATCACTCTATAGTGATAGCGAGGCGTGCGTTAGGGTTAACGGTGAGATGTCACCCTGGTTTGATGTGAAGTCGGGGGTCAAACAAGGGTGTATGATACACCCTTGTCTGCCTGGCTGTTCATTATATATCTAGATAACTGTCTGAGAGCACTAAGAACGAACGGATGTGGAGTGAAAATGGGAAACTTAATGGTCAACTGCCTACTATACGCCGATGACGCGGTTTTACTGGCGTCATCAGAGGGCGAACTGCAGTCACTAGTTACCATAATGAAAGAAGAATGTGAAAAGAAGGGGCTGCGCCTAAACGCTGGCAAGACTAAGGTTCTGGTATTCGAAAGAGATGAACAAGTGACCGAGTGTGCAATATCGGTAAATGGGCAAATTCTAGAGCAAGTGAATGAATTTGTATATCTTGGAAGCATGTTCACACGAGATGGAAAGTATGAAAAAGATATTGAAAGAAGGATAACTGCCGGAAATAAGGTGAATGGAGCCATGTCGGCGTTGATGGGCAGTAAAAGTCTGAGCAAGAATGCTCGAGTTGCTGTCCACAACGCGATATTGGTACCTACCTTGTTGTATGGCAGCGAATCCTGGGTATGTCAGAGGAAGTATGAAAATAGCTTGAATGCAGTCGAGATGCGATCTCTTCGAAAAATGTGCGGCGTAACGATATTAGATCGAATCCGCAATGAAGAGATTCGCAAATCAACTGGCGTGAATGAGGGCGTGATTGTAAAGATGAAGAAAGGCATGTTACGTTGGTTTGGACACATAGAAAGGATGAGTGAAGAAAGATTGACGAAACAGATATACAAAGCAAAAGTGTGTGCAAGAAGAGGCAGAGGAAGGCCACGTTCCAACTACCTGGACCAAATAGATCGGACTCTCAAGGACGGGAACGTTAAGAGTACTCGAAACCGACGAGCATGTATGAAGAGACTGATGAATGTGGACGAAGCGAAAGAGGTATGTAAGTCTAGAGAGAACTGGCGCTCTATACTCTCTGCCTACCCCGTTAGGGACTCGGCGTGATGATATGTATATGTATGTATGTATATTTGTGTTCACCAATATCAACCCCAAGGAGGAATCAAACTTCAGACATTTGGGCTTCGCTATCAGAAGGTCTGACACAGCCGTCAATGAACTCAATGTAAAGATAATCGACAAAAGCGATATGTAGAAGAAGGTCCGTTTTTGAAAAAGAAGAATTATGTCAAAGTTTACGTATGGGACACGCTCTGAAAACACAAAAAAATAAAAAGGTGCGGGAATGCGTCCATAAGAGCGGAAAATTAGATTTTCTGCCCCACGCCTCCTTAATGTAATGTGGTCCACGCATTAGGTCAGGCCAACCCTTGCCGGCGGAAACACTGCGTTAATCAAATTCACTAAACCAATCTAAAATCAAAATCAAAATCAAAATCAAAATATTTTATTCAATGTAAGGGACACAGGGAACACTTATTGAACGTCACATATTTAATATAAACTAAAGTTACCACCGTTTCCAAGAAAAAAAAGTACCTGCCAGGAGAAGAAACGGCGAAACAAACTCCCCGGTTTTTTTTTTTTAACATTTGTTCCCTTTTACGTGGGGGGAGAAAAGATTACATATATAAAATCTGTACCAGAGGAGCAATTCATTGCCATGCATGGCCATCATTCAAATAATCTGATGTTTTATAATAAGCCTTTTGAATTAATTTACTTTTAATTACAGCTTTAAATTCTACAAAAGGTAATTCAATTATTTTCCTAGGTAGCTTATTAAAAAAGCGTATACCTTGCCCGACAAATGAGTTGCTAGTTTTGTGTAATCTAGCTGTAGGAACATGGAGTTTATCTTTGTTACGTGTATTTACAGTATGCAAGTCGCTATTTTTCTTAAATTTTATAATATTCTTTCTTACAAATAACACATTTTGGAATATATATTGACATGGTACGGTCAATATGTCAATTTCCTTGAATAATTCTCTGAGAGAATCTCGAGGCTTAAGGCTATAAATTGCACGAATAGCCCGCTTTTGCAGCACAAAAATAGATCCAATGTCTGCAGCATTACCCCACAAAAGAATGCTGTAAGACATGACACTATGAAAATAGCCGAAATAAACTAAACGAGCTGTGTTGATATCAGTCAAGTGTCTAATTTTTCTTACCGCGAATGCTGCAGAGCTGAGTCTATTCGCCAATCCATTAATGTGGGGTCCCCATTGCAGTTTGTGATCCAATGTGACTCCAAGGAAGACTGTTGAATCCACAAGGTTTAACTCCTCGTCATTTATAACTATAGGGGTAGTTAAAACCTTTTTCACGTTCGACATTGTAAATTTAATACATTTCGTTTTCCCAGCATTAAGTACCAAATTATTGGCACTAAACCAATGAACCACGTCAGAGAGAGCATTATTTACATCGTCAAAGTTTTCTTTCTGTCGGTCTATCTTAAATAGTAAAGAAGTATCATCAGCAAATAATACAATATCATGTTTATCATTTACCAGGTGTGGTAGGTCATTGATATAGATAAGAAAAAGAAATGGACCGAGAATCGAATCTAGCAGACCCGATAGCAAATCACAATATATTGCCGAGCCTGATAAAACAATCTAACGACCTCCAGCTGGCAATATCGCCTTCCCATTTCGCGATAGATATTTCACCTGAGGAAAAACTATTCCAGATAAGATTGGTTATTTGGTCGAGTATCTGAACGGATTTAGAATAGGTACTTATATGCATGCGAACTAAATAGCACGGTACCCAATGACCATACTTACCCACTTCACTGTCCAACTACATACTGATTTTGATGTGATGATGATTGATGATATCTTCACGCCTTCCCACAGGGGTCTTCGAAGGGGTAGGCACTAGGCAGAGGTGTGTAGGTAGTACACACCCACTTTCCGCCAGAGGTATATTTTAGGTGCCACCGTGACAGACTAAACATACGCATTTGAATTTTATCTCAAGCGTATGCAGGTTTTCTGTCGATATTTTCCTTCACCGTAAAGCTCGTGGTGACCCTAATCACTGTGCTTTAGTTCAGAAAAACTCATTGGCACTAGCAAGATTCGAATTTGCAATCTTTATGTTGCAGGCAACTGCTCAAACCACTCTGCCACCTGGATTGTATATACTATTTTATTTAGCTACTTATTCATAATAATAATAATAATAATAATAATAAATACCTGGGACAATTCCACACAAATTGACCTAGCCCCAAATTAAGCAAAGCTTGTGTTATGGTAACTAGACAACGATATATTTACTTATATAGATAGATATATACATAAATACATAGGACATCCAAGACTAAGGTACAAATACTCGTGTTCATCACACAAATATCTGCCCTCAGCGGGATTCGAACCCGCGACCTCAAGTTTCGCAGTCAGGAGCTCTAACCACTAGACCAGACGGTCGTCCAAGATATATTCATAAATATATCTTGGAGATCCCTATGAGAATACGTGAATATATGTCATAGCTAATGCATATTATGTATTTCACATGGATCTTATAAGCAAAGGTTATTTATATAACTTTTGCACAAACAAGTAGCCATTCACATTGCCAGCAATATTGTGAACGGTTTCACACGTAATCTCGGCGGGTAATAGGTCCAATATAAAATAAAGGAGTTCGCCGGCAGATGTCGCCCTATGTGGGTCGCAGCACTCGCGAGTCGCGACTGATAAATTATGTTCCTGGGAGGCGGGGAGGCTTCGAGATAAGGGTTCGCGGGCTCTTGAAATGGGGAACGAAGCTTGCGTTGTGTTGTATCATGCCGTTTCGTTTCGGCCATGAAAACTAGACGTTCGTGTAAAATCCCTGTAGTAATAGGCAAGGCAGGCAAGAAAGAAAAAGGCGTGTAATATTTTCATACATATGTACATACATATCAGCACTCAGAGTACAGTACGGGATAGACAGAGAGAGAGTAGAATTCTCTCTAGACTTATTTTCATACATAATCAAATTATGAGTACATTTTCGTTAATTAAATAAGGAGCAGTTGTTGTATTTCAGATTATAATCTATCTCTGTGCCATTCCAATTCGGTTCAGCCAATCTGGCTGGACTGTGTAATAAATACCTATCCATCCATCCAAACTTTTTCTATATAATATTCATTTTATAGTAGAGTATCTAATAATATAAAAAATATAAGGGATATATTGGAATAAGGGACAGACAAGGGTGTGTAGGTAGTACAATCACACCAACTTTCATCAAATACTATCGACATATTATGAAATGTAATAAAAGAGTATATATTTATACGTCAAGTAAATCGGTATAGGTATGTAAAAGCAAAAATAAACAATTAACCAATTTTATTGAAGCAAATCGACCTGAAAGTAACTCTAGCTTTAGCTGTAGTTTAGAAACTTTCCCGACCATAGTGTGACCCCGTTTGTCTTTAAAATAGATACTACATTTCAAGCTGAAAGTAAAAACAAAAGCTTTTTAAACACCTCCGAAGAGAGCGCAGGTAGGGCTAGCATGAATTTTGCATGTGAAAAATTAATAAAGATTCTTTTTCTCAGTAATACAGCTTGAATCAATAAACATTGAGACATCATCTTTAGAATATGTATACCTCAGAGCTTGACTCTTGTCGTCGTCTCTGATCCTCTTTGTTCTTTTTTAACGCCAAGGCGGCTGTATGTATCGTTCAGTTGCTAGCAAGAAATCGATACAAGTTTTATGTCATATTAAGATACCGCGACAAAAACGTCAACACATCAAGTAACGCGACACCTTAGGCTCGACCTCACCGCACTCGGTTAGAAGGGTACTAATCGGTACTTAAGTGGCGGTAGTTCACCCATTGACCCGGATGGGCATAACGCATTGGAGCGCGGTACCGTGTACCACATTAATAAAGGTAAGTGCGCCCGTGTCGGCTAAATGTGTTGTTATGACCCGCCTGAAAAACTTATTCCGAACCCCGGACGAACAATTTCGATCGAATACCAGAGCTATATGCAAGGTGATAAGAGTCAAAATTGCAATACCCTGAAGTCGCAAATTCGCGTTTACGGTCTACCACGAAGGCTCTGCAATTTTAGCACTTTACCGCCCACATATGAAATTAGGCTTTATTCAGGGGACTCCTGAGTTTGTATTTCATTAGAGCTGTATGTTTCGATCGAGGCAAAAGTACTTCATACATTAAACCGTTAGTCTACGCCACTGAAACTTCATGACTGCAGTGAAAGTGCCCAGAGCCAAAAGTTTTATACAGCGCTAATAATTGAAGTCGAATGTTTATCCTACATATATAATATAAAACGTTGATATAAAAACCGGACAAGAGCGTGTCAGGCCACGCGCAGTGTAGGGTTCCGTAGTGTAGGGTTCCGTAGTGTAGGGTTCGGTTGATGAGAGGACAAATGACTCTTACTATAGCTTAATATTTCGTAAATGGAACCCTAAATCGAAAATTGTTTTTAACATACCCCTACTATTTTTGAATATCTAACGCTATGCTACACAACTGAAATGGAGATAATTTTTTTTGTCCCCGCATTGTGTGCATTGTGCACATGTGGAGCGAGGTAACCGAAAAAAATTTTTTTCAATATTTTATTTTACAACTCTGTCGGTACTATTAATATGCACTACCATCATCGATGTCTTTAATTAGTGATCGATGACTACCATACTAAATTACAGCTCTGTAGTACCCAACGATTCTGAGCTAATCCGCGGAAAGACGGAAAGGACGGACATGGCGAAACTATAAGAATTCATAGTTCTCATCATCAGTTCATCTCGGGTCCTTTTTCATGGAAGACACCTTACCCAAAGGGGGCCCTTTGGGTAGGGAGACGATCCCCTCGAGGGATTGGCAGTAGACATAATTTATGTGTAGATAAATTCATATACATAATATATAACATGGGTTCCAGTTAATATTGTTATTACTGTTAGTGCTCTCACCTGAATAGTTTCATCATAGGAGTAATTGCGGCTCGTTCTAGATGCCGCAGAGGTCATCTCACCGGCGCGTGCGCCACATCTGCGACAATGCCATACGACATTAGATTTATGTTCTTTCATTTATCTCCAACTTTTATATGAACAGCATTTTTATCCGTCGTATGTTAACATTAATCGAAGTACCTGTAGGTACTAACGAGTAACGACATCTGTCACATGACATCCGTCATTCATACTTAAATTACAAATTACGAAAATATCACTTCAATTTGTTGTTCTACAAATGCCCAAATTACGTATAATTAATAATTCCACGATAAATTATAAGAAGCAAAATTCCTATCCAATTTGAATGCGGGCACACGCAATGTCTTAAGAAGTGGGTACAAATTATTTAATAGAAGCACGCCAGATGTTAGTCAGAAGTTGGTGAAACTCGTCCGGGCTGGCTATGAATAATTAAAACCTAGCGATAACTCAGCCCGCTGTCACAAAGTAATACTTCGCGAGAAAACATACAGCTTTTTAGGTAGTTATTTAGCTACTTACATTTCTGCTCTTGACGCTTAATAGTAGATACCTACTTTTTACCCAACAAAAGTTGAAAGCACGCATACTACCCATCCTCAGTCATTGCAGAACGGTTTACAAAATTCTATCTAGGATGCTGCACATACTGGCCAGCAGTGGGATGCGTTGGTCCCACGCAACTTACACAGTAACTCCACCCAAACGTTGCTAGAGTAATAACGCTGGTATTGCTAGTTAACCAAGAGTACTCGAAACAGGTGGGCATGTATGAAGAGACTGATGAATGTATAAGAAGTTAAACGAGTATGTAAGTCGTAAGGCTAGAGCCAGAAGGGAGATGTTTAAAATTTTAGATTACACACATCACAGAGAAAACTCGATGCTTCGAGTTATGAGTAAAGAAGATATTGAGGGTTAAGCCTTAGAAAGCTATGGCTATTATCTATCGCCCAATCATATCATACCTACTTAGGAATAACAAAGTCACAAGCGTATTAACCGTTTATAACCTTGGCGATCGTATCTGAATGGAAGCCGTCGTTATCTCGCTCGCACCAGACATATTTAGTGCGATTATCTAAAGTGCATGCGAAAGTTTCATCTGCGACTTAGCCACCGAGGTAATGAGCGTTTTCAGTACCCCTACATTACATAATTATAATTAGTATATCGGGAGGTAAATATAAATGTAACAGAGCAAGATCATTTTCTGAATTCTTTATTACTATGTTCAGGATAAGTGACATACTTACATACACCGTCGAGCGGGATCCCCCACGGGAACATAGAGTAGACATATGACTTTCTTCATCTTTACAATCATACCCTCGCGCCAGTTTCTTTGCAATTTGATCTAAGTGAAATGTGTGTGCAAAAATTTTTAACTTTCTCAAATCACCTGAATGTATTCAAACTACGGATGACTAATCCAAAAGATAGGGAGGCTGGGTAAAAAATCCCAGCAACAGTATCCGCTGTATGAAAAAATCCGAGTGTCATCGATCCGGTAGCTTAAGATTCGCATCACGGAGCTGCAGGCCTAGCGCGCCGTTGCCATGGCAACGTGCCCCGCTCGACACTGCTAACATGACATTACCACCATTTACAAGTATGACACGAAAACATACATTTCTACTCAAACAAAACATTAGAGTACTACACAACATTTCTTGCAAACTCATAAGGAACTCCAGTTTGTAAAAAGACATTAAAACATTTACTTGTTGTTACTGCTCTTCAGGTTTTTTATTGAAATGATAATGTTCAGTACGGGTACAATAATTTTGAGTTTTTATTCAGATTCATTTCTGAAACTTTTGAATTTATTCGCCTTTTTTTTGGGTTCGTCTAGACAAGCTACTCTTAAACGAAATACGGGCAGTCATTATAAACTACGCTTAGGTATTTTGTCTCTCTGAATTCAAATGTATTTGGTTATGTACTTACACCATCTCGATCGTAATGTATTTCGCCTGCTTTAGATGATTTTTTTTACATTTTCATTAGCGTAAATTTGGTCTAGGTCTTTGTATGTATATTTCTCAATGAGGTTTATATTTCTTCTGTGGGTGTGTATGTCTCTGAACTCCTAAGCGGCTGGACCAATTTTAATGAAATTTTCTGTGTGCCTTCAGATGGATTCGAGAATGGTTTTGATTTACAATTGGACCTGATAGCTGAAACCGGGCGGGACAGCTAGTTGTTATTTAAAAAGGAAACACATGGATATCTTTTTGATTCATACCATATTATCTCTATTATACGACTATTTATGGTCACCAGTTACGAGTACTCTTGAAGTGCCCATCCTTGAGTGTTCGATCGATTTATTCGTCCATGACTTAATACATAACTGGAGCGGTACCATGTCTTGTACGTATATTGCCACAATTAGGTACGCTATGAGTACGAAAGGGACTATTATACATATAAAGTAGACAAGATAGGCTTAAGGTACGATCCTTAAGCCTTCTAGAAGTCTTATTCTAAAGCACGTCCTATTAAGGCTACTGACTCGTTATTTAACATAGTTTAGTATCATCTATTTTTTGTAACGTTGCGTGCGCGCAGCCCCTGTCTAGTCATCTATAAATAACTGGCAGGACGCTCTTCCTGCTTCACCTCAAACACTTGTTTACCTTTGTGGTGACTTTTAACAATAATATCGTGTCATTGACCCCCGATAATATTAAATGGATCCTATAATTATCGATGGCCGTCTGGTCTAGTGGTCAGAGCTCCTCACTGCGAAGCTTGAAGCCGCGGGTTCCATTCCCTCTGACGGCAAATATTTATGCGATGAACACGAGCCTTTGTACCTTATTTGCACACACATACTACAATGTCAATTCGTGTGGAATTGCCCAAAGGTACTTATTATTATAGAACATCCAGTGTGAGAGAGTGTGGAGAGAGCCAATGTCCTAAAGTAGCTAATGTCCGGTACGGCAGCGAATCATGGTCAGGAAGTATGAAAATAACATAAATTTTGTTGGGATGAATTCCATTCGGAAAATGTGCGGCGTAAAGATTTGTATCGGATCCGCAATGAACAGAGACAAAGCAACTGACGTGAAGAAGGGTGAGATTGTAAACATGGAGAAAGACATGTTACGTTGGTTTGGGCATATAAAGAGCATGAGTGAAAAAAAAGGCGAAACTGATATGAAATGTGAAAGTGTTTGGAAGAAGAGGCAGAGGGAGATCTTGTTCCAACTACCTAGATCAAATCGATCGGACACTCAAGGATGGGAGTTAAGACTATGTGATGAATGTGGGTGCAGTGAAAGAGGTCTGTAGGTAAGTCTAGAGAGAACTGACGCTCTACTCCCTTCTGCTTACCCCATGAGGGACTCGGCGTGATGATATGTAGGTGCGTTGTTTCTAATAATTGTTTCGTACCGATAAGTAGGTAAACAAAGTTACACACATTTTTAAAATGTGACTAATTTACTTATCAATAATTTGTTTATGGTACAGATGGTTCTTATCTTAAGTTCTATATGGTTTAATGGCTAGCCTTATCAATCGCAATGCCGGTAATGAAAGGTTCCTAGTTTTACTCAACTGTAAATCATATTTAAAAATATTTCTAGACAGATATTACAATACAAAGTGACTTCGATCCGCTTTTTAATGTTGGATCCGTCAACCAGCAACTGTTAATAAATTTATTCTGAGCCTACCTAACCTACAACTAAGACTAATAATATCAAGGTCTTGAAGAATGCGTCTCGTAATCATGAGGTGTCATGTAACGTCATATACATGGTTAATTTTCCGCAACTATGGGCGAATTTTTGAACTACTGTTACAAAAAACCATTGTACCCTCAATGATATATTGGTTACGAAGCCAAATGATGATAATATTCACTTATGTGGTAAAAAAATCTAAATAATATTACCCCTGCTGTCATCGTTTGAGGGAGCACCACATCTCCGATCGTACCAACACCTTGTCCAAGCAAGACATACAATAACAATCCTGACACCGGTGTCATAAGAGTAATATTTGTTTACACTCAATTCAAATCCACATTATGAGCTGAAACTACCTTCAATAATTTCTTAAGTTCATTCACGCGCTTTTCTATACGACTACTATCCGCCCGTCACGAAATTTCGGCTATCTCCAGCTTATTCAAATGTTTATATTGATAGTAGCTTTTACGTAACGTACAAAACACCGCCCTACAAGCAGGGAACACCGAAAACTGAACGGACTGAAAGCTGTTGTAAGATATCTATCTACCTATCGATGTTATTATAGAACTGAATGTAGGTTACGGCAAATATTCCTAGAAAATACCATCTAGCGGCCAGTAGCTGAACTACTACATGTCCATAGAACATTTTATATACTTAATGTATTAAATATACCCATAGATGGCACTGCTCAATATTACATAAATAATCAATCAGAAATTTTCTCGAAATCACTGTTATAAAACTACTGCTATATACTAAATTTTTTGTATGTTATATCATAGCGATTACAATATCCTAGCTTTGTTTCATCTAATACAAAAATGTACACCGTTAAAAATAAAAGAACTGTCCAATATCTAAATGTCACAAAAAGGAAATAATTTCAAATTTCAAATGACAGCCAATGTCACTTGTAAAAACCTTTTGGATAAAATGCAAAATTTGTAAAAAAAAAAACTAATAAAAGTAATTAAAAAATTATAGCTTACTAATATTTACAGTTCATTGCTTATTTATTGAAAATGGTTAAAGTGTGGAGATTGGGCTTAATGAGTTACGACACTGCTCATAAAATTCAAGGAGCTCTAGCGCGCAAACATTTGGACGCAATTATGAAAGGCCAAGACTCTTTTTGCGATACCTTGCTACTTGTAGAACATAAGCCAGTTTACACAGTCGGTTAGCCTTTTTATAGATTGTAATTTGTGTTTGATTAGCCCTAGATAGCTCCTACTAAATTATATCAAATGAATATCTTTTAACAGGCATAAGAGATGACACTCCTAAAGATGAAGTGTTACGGCTACGCGGTCTTGGAGCCGAATTTAGGAAGACAAATAGGGGTGGACTCATAACATTCCATGGCCCAGGACAGCTTGTTGCATACCCAGTGATAAATTTGAAACATTTCAAGCGTAGTGTCAAGTGGTATGTCAATAGCTTGGAAGAGACGGTCATCAATATGTGTGATGAATTAGGTAAAATATTTTACATCTTTACTGTGTACATATTGCAGAGAGAGATATATATATATATATATAACTAGCTGTCCTGCCCAGCTTCGCTTGGGTGAAAAGTAACAATTTCTGAAACACCATCGCAGCGCTACCTATCAGGTCTACTTGTTAACGTAAACCATTCTCGAATCCACCTAAAGACCTACAGAAAATTTCATTAAAATAAAACAGTTCATCCCTTTAGGAGGAGTTCAGCGACATACACATGCACAGAACAAATATTACATATATTATTTTTTTCAAAATAAAAAGACATAAAAGAAAGATTTATCCAATTTGATGCAGTTGTTTGGAAGTTTTGCGCATACTTGTGATTCATTTTTATATATGTAGATAAGAGCCTATTCTTCTTTAAAGGGATTACATCATCTTATAGATTAAGGTATCTCGAGAAAGAATTCAAATAAAATAATTGAGGTTACTTTACCTTTATAGCCGTTCTAACTTTACCTGTATATGTGTTTCTCTTTTCATTTGCTTCTCAGGTATCAAAGCTAACCGGTCGCCGCACACAGGAGTTTGGGTAGACGATAATAAGATTGCCGCCATTGGAGTTCATGCATCCAGGTATGTCACAACACATGGCATTTCTTTGAACTGTGACAATGACCTGACTTGGTTTGACTACATTGACCCTTGTGGGATAGAAGACAAAGGTGTCACATCACTGAGCAAGGAAACTGGTATGGAATGCTCCATTGACAAGATGACACCGGTATTTATACGCCATTTTGATAAAGTATTTGGATGCAAAACTGAAGAAATCGACACTAAAGCTCAAGAAGAGATATTAAATGGCATATACAACAAGCTTTTAGTAGATGCTGCTTAGTTTGGGTGTTTTAAAAAAAGTGTATAGTCATATTATATATTTATTGAATTTTTTAGCAACTTATTTAATATTTTAGATCTGTTATTGTGTTGTTGAATAAATTAAAATCCAAGTGAATTTGTACAAATTTTATTCCATTTGTTAATTGTAATGAAAAAATAAATAGATAAAATATAAGTAATTAATCTAAATAAATAGAGATGAAATCTCAAGTTGGGTTGAGAGAAATACATTTAGTAGTACCTAATCTGTGGCTGCAACTGAATGTCCAATGTTTGCACAAAAAGTTGGTCCAATAATTGTATATTTCTACAAAACCCAACTGAAAGTTCAAAAGACTAAAATGTTTTAGCACAAAAGTGGTAAAGTTACAGTATATTTACAATTATGTTTTAGTATAAGTAATGTTTGAATTTTAATGCTGAGTGAGTGAAGTGAATTACGAATATTCACTTAATATTAAAGGTATAACAGTAAAAAATGCTTAATTATACACTTAGAATTATATAAATTTTACTTATTCAGAATAATCCCATAAAACTTCCTAAGTATTTAAAATCAAATCAATCAGTTTGTAGGGACTATTCCAAAAAATGTTGATATCGTCAATCTTAGATTGAGCCCTCAAAATTTTACAAGTTCCGATATATTAGCTTAAACTTAATAAATGCATTTTCTAATACTATAAGCACTTAGGCGCATCCCCACGGCAATATTATTGTAATAAACTTATTAGCCATTAGGGTTCTTATTTACTTGTTGATTTCTACTTGTCTACCTACTTAAAATAATAAATGCAATAGATTACTTCTAAATGCAAAACACGCGGTGGTTACAGCAATCGTAAAATTCGCATGACGTTTGTGTCATTACCCAAATCTAAACACCATATAAATTCATTGAAATCAATCGCGGAACTTAAAATAAATGGACGGAATTTGAGAATTACAACGTACTAATTGATTTTCGTTCGTCGTCAGTCAAAGGCTATCACAAGTTCCTCAGTACAAGAACGCTTAATTTAAGTTATCTAGTGTTGATAGATGCAGGTAGCCTCAGTTTATTAGTTAGCGCAGCAGCTTACGACATGTGCTTGGGTGGGGTGAGCCACTTGCGCATGTAGTAGCAGAAGATGGTCGCGATGTACAGAAGTACCAGCAATGCACATGCTACTCCAAGGAGAAGGACGGACGCCTTGCTAGGACAGGGCTCTACTATCGTTACGGTTTTCTCTGCAAATAAAACATTTACAATTAGTAGGTACCATTTACGTACATCAATCAAGATTATCGGCTCAATCAAATCCCACATGGGGCAAGCAACTACAGTAGTGCTCCACTCAGCGTAGTGATACGTGTATGCCTGGTCAATCTAATTAGGAACGAACCTCCAAAGTTAGTCTCCGAAGCAGTGCCGCCAGGTTTATCGGAGCGCAAGAAGTCAGTACTCTGGCGCTCATCGCCAAAGTCCAAAACAAGGATCTCTTGAGATATGTTCATATCTTCTTCCTGATGGGCCTCGGTTTCGTTGCGAGGCAGCGAACGTTTCTTCCTGCCCCAAGATTCCAGTGAATCCCTACCCCACTCGCACACCGCCTAGAACAAGAAAATTGCGTCATCATATGTTAAAGCATATCTAATAGTGGGTAGTTCAGCGCATTGCCGTTGCTAATGCTCACATATCCAACCCAAAAAAGCTAATGATAATGACTCATAAATGTCACCAACAGGTCATAGTACTACTTACGGGCTCACACGGGCCGAGACAGTATTTGACGTTGCACTGAAAGATGACCCCATATGACTCAGTGAATCTGAAGGCTTCGTACACCGATTGGAGTGCGTTGCCATCGGGCGTAAACGCAGGGAATATTGACGGATCAACCGGGCAACTATAACGATAAAAGACATGATAACAACGCGTACAGTTGAAAAATTACGAAGAGATAAAGTACATTGTTTTTTTTACCCTTCATCGTCGATGATCTGGAAGGTACTCTTCGAATCTTTAGCCATTGCGACACAACTACGAGCAAAGATGCCGTATGGAGCTGCAAATGAGATAAAAGAAGGTAAGTATTCAATCAATAATTTTTGTTTAACACGCAGTAGTACCTACACAAATGTATAGTGTACAAATGACTTACTGTCTTCGGGTATTTCGATACGGAAAGTAAGCCTGTCTCCAATGCGCACAGTTTCGACCTCGCGTTGGCGGGCATCCAGGATGCGAATGCGTGGCGGAGGCGCCTCGGGTGCCGCTGTGATAGAAATCATCTCGGGATCCCTGCAATACGACGCCATGTTATTCGGGTCTTATCGATCTCCCTATCAATGCCAAAATCACCATAATCCTAACTTTATATATATCCATACCCCTACTTACTAAGTATCTAAATGTTTTTTTTACATTCATTGCGATTAATTTGCGTGCCGCGCTGTAATTATGTTGGATCATTGACAACAGTTAAGATAGTTATCGTTCTTCCAACAAATTCGTTAAAATAGGTACAATGTTATTTAAATTGCCCTGCACGTCCATATAAGCGGCTTGTGGATCAAATTGTGACATGTTTACAATGCAAGGACGGTATTAGGACAACGGAATTTTAAACGGTGATTGCACGAAGGTATGTCGAAATAGAGCCGTTTTTCATATTGCTCTACCATATCACGTAAGGTCTTGTTCTTAACCGTTTGCATACATTATAAGGTACAGGCTCCACAATTTATTTTGGACATCAGGCAAAAAAAATACCTCACATAAAAAAATATCAGTGTCAGCGCGTGAAGATAGAAGAGGTTGGTGTGCGTCCAAATATTAAATGATTTACAAATTGTAAATCTATTTATTAAGCACAGTACCCAACGACATTACCCTTCTCGTCTATAAAAATATATTCGAATCTCAATTAATCTGACATTTCTTTGTGTCCTACATAAGAACGGATTTTTATGTGGCCAGTATCAGAGATTGTGTATGTCAACAATACATACATACATACATATAATCACGCCTCTTTCCCGTAGGGGTAGGCAGAGACCACTTCTTTCCACTTGCTACGATTCTTACATACTGCTTTCGCTTCATTACCACTTTCATTATTCTCTTCATACATGCTCTTTGGTTTACGGTACTCTTGACCTGACCTTTTTTCAAGACGTCCCTCATTTGGTCTAGAAACGTCTGTCTAGGTCTACCCCTTCCAACACTTTCATTCACACTCGCCTTATACATTTTTTTCGTCAATCGTTCTTCATTCATTCTCTCGACATGGCCAAACCATCTCAGCATACCTTTCTCAATTTTTGTCACTACATCTTCTTTCAGACTACAACGTTTCCTTATCTCACTATTTCTTATCCTGTCACTCAGTTTAACTCCTATCATACTTAACGCTCTCATCTCAACTGCATTTATTCGGCTTTCATGCTTCTTCTGCCATACCCAACTTTCACTTCCGTACATGAGTGTCGGAACCAACACTCCCCCATGCACAGCCAAACGAGCCTTGAAAGACACATTCCGACTGCCCATAAAGGAGTGCAAAGCTCCATTCACCATGTTTCCTGCATTCACTCTTCTTTCAATATCACTCTCACACTTTCCATCTCTTGTAAACTTTGAACCCAGATACACAAACTCATTCACCTGTTCAATTTGTTCATCTCCAATCACGATATTGCACTCTGACACTGCCTCATCTCTCATCAACATCATCATCATCATGTCAACAATGAACCTCCTTAAACGCTACAATGTATTCTGCATATGAACTCACCTGATTGGTACCATTCCGAATGTGATATTCTTAGAGCTCATGTCGTACGTACATTTAACTTTGTAGATTTTGTCGGCTTTAGTCATCACGACGCTGTGATGTTGTAGCACAACAGTGTTTGAGTACACTCCGGTCTAAAAAATACAATTGAAAATGAAAAGAATTATAAGGCCCAGGCAAACATTTTTAGAGCTTAATCTTTGATGTACTCACGACACTTTGAGTGTTGCAGTCTTGTCCAACCATAGTCAGGTCGAGGCGGAACAGGTCGCTGTTGACCACGTCTATGTTGCATGTCTCAGAGCGACCCAACGCGTATATGCGGCCATTGAATGGCTTGTTGGTTCTGACTTGTACCGCTATTCTCGTATCCTTGCAAAGCACCGCCACTGGAAATATAAACGTTCTACGTATTCAAATTTTCGGATCAGTAATACCTAAACGCTTGGGTAAAAGCTACAAAAAAACCCAGAGTGTGTGGGTACTACTATCTACAGTCATCAGCTTACCCCTTCGGGAAACCTTGGCGTGAATATATTATTATTATTACAATAGCACCCAGATTAATCTAGTTCTAAACTTAGCAAATATTATATATACTAGGGAACTTTGACCAGGACTTAATCCGGGACTAAGGTTTATTTAGTAATGCTCGAAACATAAGTATTCGCTTACGGTGAAAATCGCTATGAGCTACGTCGCCAGGACTTAGACCTGGCGGTCAATAGATTGAAGTAAAGCGAGTCGAATGCATACCGTCATAGCAAGTGCCGGTTTTGTCGCAGTTGGCATCGTTCCTCGTCATGTTGTTGGACACACTTGTGTCTTGCTGGTGTTCAATAGTGACGGGTAGTTCGCCTGCTGGATTTGTGTTACCCGCCGGTTCTAAAACAAATACAATAACGTTACGGGGTGCTGTTATTTACAATACTTTTAGTAACAGTCGCGGTTGCTATTCTGCCAAACATTCAATGTAGATTTCTGGAAAATGTACCACTTATACACAACACTATCCGGAAGCAATGCTATTTGGCTGTGATTTTATTTAAGGTAAAAGTATGGGCAAAATTATTTGTATATAATCGCTACATGTAAACGATGGTGAGTATGGATACAGTCGAGAAACTGCAATTACAGTACACCGTGCAAAACTGAGCACTCCGGACAATCCTAGATTTTCACACGCAATTGATAAGTGCTGAATAGCTTCTAGCTTCGCCAGCGATATACATACAATAGTCCCAACCATTAAAAACTCATAAAGGATGAATTATTACTTGTTGATTTACGATCGGATAGGTCATAATTAGCCAGTCGATATAAGCTTTCAACATGTTTTAAACTCTTTAGAAATTACCTTGGCTACTTGAGAAAACCGTAGAGGTAAAAAACTTCCCATGAAAGCTACAAGTATCAGTCAGTCATAACATTGCAGAGCTTAAAAAAACTAATGAAACTTTGTAAGTTCTGTGACATAGATTAGTCTTGTCAAACTGCGTTGAGGTTCGGTCACCCGGTGAGTTGAACCGTTCCTAATCGATTCGTTAGCATAATGGCAATGTCTGGGCATATTCACGATCATTACCCCACCAATAATAAGGTGACGCAAACTTGCGATTTAGGCCGTTGACCGGCAGCCTTCAGAAAGTTGTATAATTCGCCAAAACGGTGCTCAACTTCAGCTCTTAGCAATAAAAACCTCCAATCCCATAGGTTGTTTTTCATTTGCATTCCTAAATTTATTTAAACTGTCTACTTTCCTCTTGCTTAGTTATAACACGCCAGGTGGTCCACCCTGGTTACAATTCCCTAACGATATTACACAGCCGCACAAAGACGTGATGCGGCTTCTAATAATTATGATACCAAGATACCTCCTTAGAAATTGCATTTCTACTCAGCATGGAACAAAACTAATAAAACTCGGCGTAGTTACCCAGCAAAATTTTACTAGGTACGTATCTAAATACCAATTCAAAGTGCATATGGTGCAATCGTTTTTTAAATGCTTTGTAGCATTAAACAGGGGTTTAGTGGGAGTCTTAATATCGTCCCTATGTTCTGATGATGGTTCCCTAGGTCAGGATTACTCGAAACCGGCTAGCATGCACGAAGAGACTGATAAATACGTATGAAGCGAAAGGAGTCTGTAAGTTTTGAGAGAACTGGAGCTCTAATCTTTGCTCCCGAGAGGGACTCGGCATGATGTATGTTTAAGCGCCAAATGTGTTTGATCACACATAGAGCAGAAGTTCAATACCTACTGTGCTCTGTATTTACCTTGCGTGTATGAGTGATAAGGGCTGTTTTTTTATTTTTTAGGAAACCTATTCTCGTCACCTCTTTGATTGATGTTTTTAGCGCAAATATTGATTTCAAATGACAATCATTATTAACCTGCACCATTATTATAATGAGTTCTAGACTCGCTATTTATTTAAGGCAGGACACAATATAAACATGATTTATGTCTTATGCCTCACAGTCGCGCGATGCCATCAAGACTAAGTCATTAAACTCAAGTTTATTGTCACATTAAAGGGTGTCATAGAATGCACATACCGACAAGTTTTTCTGTGATCCTGTTTGTATAGATTTTACTTTACACAGAGACTTAATCCGTAAAATCTATCAATCAATCTAGCTATAGGTATAGGAAAGTCGAAATACCTAATTGGTGGTTCGAGAATGACAAAGTCTGGGGATAAAAAGCGCCCTTGCCTTGAAGAATACCTTTAATAATTTTATCGCCCATAACTCTCGAAGAAACGTGGGAGTAAGGTCCCTTGTAAAAATTTGGAGAACATGAAATTTTGCAATTAACAATAAATGCTCTTATTCATGCAATAAATATTCAGATCTAGGTAAATTAAACACTTCTTACGATTTTTTAAATACCACTTTGTATTCCATTACAGATACGGTTCGTGAAACGCAAAAAAAAATATCTACTTACCAATAACGTATCTGTATAAAGTTGAGACTTGGAGAAACCAAGACGAATTCAGCCTTCTAAATGTTAAAGTTTTAATTGTTATGTGAAACTACACAAATACTACAAACAATTTGAGTTTTCTAAGCTAAAGTGCCTTTACAAGTTACCTACATTTGATAAGTAGGCTTCACTTTTTGTAGAAACGTCTTTCGCTTTACAAAAAAAAGCTATTTCGGGTTCGTTTCTTTTCGAGTTGTATTTTTTTTTTGTGATGGTTCATAGCTTGCCGCTAGATTACGTTAGAGATTGGATTTGGCCGCATTACGGTAGACAGAGACACGCTCCTTTATTTCTGACCTGTCACTAAAATCCATCAAACTGTCTGTAAAAGATCGCAGAGCTTTACCGATAGTGGGACAATAAGATCTCGTGTTCAAAATTGGCTTGCCCGTCTGGGCCAGTTCCGCCACATTACAGAAGATCGCACCCAAATGACACTGGTCCTTATAGTATAGACCTATTATATTCCACTAGTGAGTTTCCAGAAATCCACATATTGACTCCTCTGGCAGACACCAAAAACGAAAAGGAAGGAAAGAAAGTAAATCAAACAACCCTTTGAATTATTGTTTGCTATAGTTCAAAAATAAGCATAGCATGTTTCTATTGCCAAAATTGAAACAATTAACCAAAGAAGCGCCAGTTCCCTCCAGATTTGCATACCAAATCTGGAGGGAACTGGCGCTCTATTTCTCTATGCCTACCCCACTACGGACTCGGCATGATGATGATGAAACGGTTAACGTTTATATACATTCGTAAACATAAAATATCTCTACCATCTAAAGCAGGAAGGTGATAACTTCACACAAATTGAGCAAATTAATGTAACTCGTAGCCACAAAACTACTGTAAGCAAGGTGTGGTCAGCAAGCGCCGTGGTCATCGCGTGGGTGTGTCGGAAGTGTCCGCACAAGGATATAACGGGCCCACTGGGTATCAACGCAACGCATGTTCCGTATGCCGTAAGATGGCATCACGTTACCGAGATGCCATCTTGTGCCGTTATAAACCCTAGGCAAAGTCGTTAGCAATAAACTTGTTTACCTATTTACTCTTGATTACCATTTACTCGGATATGTAAAGGCCCAAAGCAATTAACTAACATAACCCAACCAAAGCCGCTTTGTGAATAATCTTACTAATATAGTAGATGTAAAATGTTGTGAGGATTTTTGTTATTCAATTACGTCAGAATGACTGTACGGAATTGGTTCAAAGCTGGCAGATAGATGATTAGCTAGATTAACACACATACAATTTTAAATTAAATTCTATATTCAGGTAAAATCTAAGGTATTTTCTGCTTAGAACAACTTAGAATTCGCTGAAGTTTCAGAGTTCTACAATGGGGATGTAAAAAAGTATGCAGGTTAGGCAATGAAGCTGCCGCTGTCTATGGATGGTTAGCATCATGCGACCCTCAAGCTTATTTGCCACTCGAGTCGCATAAAACAAATTTGAAATCTCTTTGTTGGTGTATTAATTTGTAACCAAAATAATCCGATAATAAACTGACGCATGAACTTGATCTGAATATAGCCTTCCATACACTCGATTAGCAAAAGCGGCGACAGCGGTCGATGACCCGGTGGGTGTCCATGCCATGCCGGTGGCAAGGCCATCCAAGGCCGTTATACTACTGCTACATGACTGCTATTATAACAACCGTATTGGAACTATTAATATCTACGTCGCTAGACAAGTGCTGCAACGAAGAGCGTGAATAAATGTTAACACAAAATTTAATGGAATAAATTACTCCTCACCAGACACGTCCTACGGATAATTATTTGCTACTTTACAGGTATTTAACTTCGTTTCTGTATTAATCGCAAAATTAAGTATGCATTACGAGAATAAAGCTCGCCGTCATGTCGTTGTTAACTTTGTCGGTTTCGTACTTCCAAATAGGCAATTTTACTAGTAAATAGGGCTTTTATCTCACGCATTCTACATCCATCGTGATTCAATTATAGGTGAATTAGGCCTGGACCACGACGAAATTGACCTCACGGGCGCCGCAAAAACTCTATTCAATTTGTGTACCACCACCGTTATGAGAGCACGCACGAGCGCCGCCGCGCCGCCGCCCTCAGCCGCCCGCCGCTGACAATGCACAGCGCTTTGTGATTTTTTTGCATTGAATGCAACAAATGCTATCGTGATTCAGCAAATTCTATAATTGTAAACATAACTAACAAATTTATTCCGACGTATCGCCGATAACGCTGTCTATTCACTTCCAATACATCAATTACATCGCCAAATGAGTGTCATGGAACCAAGTTCCGCTTGATCGAGTTCAAAATAAAACCTCTTTTGCTCCGTGCGAAGTAACAATCGATATTTGTATATACTTGAAGATCCCTGCTGAATGTATTTAAATATTGTTAGCGCGCATTTTCATAATACATTATTCATACGCATCGCTAGGTTATATAACATCGTGCATATAATTTGAGTTCAGTGTAATGTTGACAAGGAAATATTGCGAAAAGTCAGTTTCAGTAAATTAATATTTTTTTCCAAATATGATAATTATGTTTGTTATATTATTAAAATTAACAAGTTAGCACGTTAACACATGAGGTCTGTTAGTAAGCGGTTACCACCACGTACGAAGCTTGCAAAGGCTTGAATCGTGCGCTGCCGAAGTGCCGACCATGGATAATTCTTTTCTGACTCCCCTCTAATAACTATAATATGTAATATTGGTACGCTTTATGTAGTACAATAGAGCAAAACCCATTAAAGCTTATTATTATTTTAATGACTTTGTATTCTAATACGTTGATATGCGAGGGTTTGGATTTGTCGGTAACGGCACAAAGGTGCAAAGGTATGGTTGGTTGGTTATATTATGTGTTTTGGCTGGTACAATGAGCGCCGGCGCCGGCAGCCGGCAGATGGCAATCTTAATGCCACAGGTACACGTAATGGAGTAGCTGGCATCCATCTCGTTTATTGCGGAACTTGCGATCCCTCGCATGTTTCTAACAAGGTGTTTACGTGCAGTCCTATCCAGTTGCAACCATCCTATTTAATTATACTCGTCATACAACTTGTACAGCCTTCGCCTATACTTCCGCCAAATTAAAAGATAACCAACAGTATCCCCGGGAACAGCGGTGTTAGTAAAAAGCTATACATAAATTATCAAAGATAAATCAGTCTAAAACTATATTCTTTCGTTTACTACTATATAGACGAAATTATACCAAATTTTAATAGTGACAGTCATTATATAATAATTTTTGGTAATTACTTATTAATTATTAGAAATTCAAAGGCGTATGTATAGTCGTGCTTGAGTAACGGCGATGGACTCGCCATCTGTCACGTTGGCACCTAATATACCTCTGGCGGAAAGTGGGTGTGTGGGTATTACCTACACACCTCTGCCTACCCCTTCGGGGACCCTTGTGGGAAGGCGTGAGGATATATTATCATTATTATTATTGCTTATTGCTGGTCGAATTTCGACCAAAGATATGATCGATGAATTTTCCTTTAATTTACATAGTATATATATAGCTTTTATTATAATAGTACCTACCTATATATCTCTATCCTCAGTCATCATGGACATATTTTATGTCACGATCTAGTTGCTGCCATAGAGCATAGCATTATTCTCAGGCTATGTGAAGCTGCTAAACGATGTTATCGATCCGATCGGGGCGAATGCGAGTCTCGATTTGAGGTACATTGAACGCTGTTGACCCACGCCTCAGCACGCGGCGTGAGATATGAACCCGTTTGTGTTTACATCTTGTTTCAGACTGTTAAAACTCCGCGAAAGAATTACATGTCGCTTGATGCGCTTAGCCGTCTCCATATTGAACCTTAATATATACCATGTGTACTACAATCACGCTGAATATAGAGTAGGTTCTCTCTAAGCTTACAGACCTCTTTCATAGTATAAAGAGAGGGAGTAGGCCCAATTCGCGATATAATTGCCTACTGTCTTAGGGTTGTCACTTTTAGCTAAATATTAGGCAAACTTATTTTGAATTACGATTTTCTGTAAGTAGGTAGGTACTTAGTTACTATACTTTACTACTTTACTATACTTACTATTATCTACAATACTGAGAAATCGGCATAACTAAACGTAAACAAAGAAATAGCGGCAAACCAATTGCCAGATCAAAAGTACCTAATACATTCTAGTAGGAAATTAGGCCTACCTACCTACTTCCTGTGTGATAGAAAACTAATACAAACAAAAAATATGTAAGTACGTAGGTATCTCATCATCAAGTAAAATTATATTATGCTAGAATAAGTGACTAACTTACCTTTCCTGTTCAATAGGTAATCTGAACAGAGACAGGTCTGGAATCGATGAATTATTAAGACACCCAAACACACAGCAATACGTTCTTCTGCGATTATCAGACATTTTGATGATGATATTGATGAATAAATCATTTAGCGGTGCCGAAAAGCCGTGACGCGCGCGCGAACCTTGTGCAGTGTTAGCCCCGACTGGCGCACTGAGAAACGGGTCGAAATTTTGTTAAAGTGTGCGTGCGTCGACACATAGATACAATAGCGCACACATACAAGCCGCGCGCGGTGCGTTTGTATGAAGATAACCTACTTCTCTTCTTTATACTATGCCTCTTTCGCCTCTACCTCATTCATCAGTAATCCTTACTAGACCGCTGTCGATAATTAGATTTTGGCTACAATGCTGTATTCCTAATTTCAAACTCTCCATTCCCAATTTCAGTATGTCTGATAATGAAGAAAATTTACATCGTTTGGATTTCAGTATTATTTTTATATATGCAAAAAAATATTTGAATAAAATCAACATGCCAAACGGGCATACTCTCTGACATTAAGCACAGGTGTGGTAAGCTCATTATATAGACGCAAACACCAGGGACATGACTGGCACGTCATCGACCCTAAATTTAAGAAATTGGTTAAGTAATAACTATGATTTTATCGTATCGCGGAAGAAACTAAAAAGTTGCGGTAAATTCTGGTAGGCATGCACATGTGGGCTTACGTTCACTCACATTATTCTTAATCTGATAATGCAATAAAAAATAATGTAGGTATATTGTTGAAGTGTTGTAGTTTCTCACGAACACGGCCGAGGAGTTTCATTATCGCATCAGAGGACTGTCTAACCAGTAACTTCCGTTTATTAAGCGCACTAATGGCATAATTGACGAGATTTGCATCGTTTTATTGTTTGAAATCAACTACCGATTTGAACAAGGTATTTAAATAGACAGATACTTTGCTTTGTATCCACCTACACGTCCGTAGTGCCTAGTCAATAAGGACAACAATAAGTCTGTTAACGGATATACATATATCAAACTACCTTCTTTGTGTACTCAAATTGTGGTTTTATGTTTAAAATATGATTTAGAAATATGTATATTTAAAAAATATGGGAAGCAAAGAAAGATAGACGAAACGACTGATGGATGAGGTAGAACCGAAAGAGGTCTGTAAGTCTAGAGAGTACTAGTGCTCTACTATCTCTCACTCTCTGCCAAGCTCCCTGAAAGACTTGGCGTGATATATATGTACGTATAAAATTTGTTTACATTGTAACTTATATTGCCAAGCCATCCGGCACGATGGTTGTGGTACTGCATTCTGTACCTAGTACCTAGTACAGACTGCCTTAGCGTATGCATTAGCATGCAAGTGATATGTCCAGATTATTCATATAATGATAGTCAGATACAAATAACAGGAACACTCAGTAATGGACTTCATCCACGGTCATGCTTGGCCATGGCGTTAGTGGTTTAAATCTCAATTGAAATAACTGTATCTAGTAACTGTAACAAAAATAAACTCTTTTAGTTTTTAATAAGTATTTCTTACTAAGAGCCGTATGGCCAAGTGGTTTGAGTAGCCGCGGTAGTATGTTCCAATGAGTTTTTCTGAACTTAATTACGGTGATTATCACACCGCGAGCTTTACGGTGAAGGAAAACATATTTCGGAAAACGCACGCGTTTGAAAATAAATTTAAAGACGAAGGGAAAAAATAGAATCTGTCACGTTAGCACCTAAATATATCTCTGTATAATACAAAGTGTACACCTCTGCCTACCCTGTCAGGGACCTTTAACGTGAAGACGTGTTTCCTTACTTAGGTTATAAAAAAGGGGTACTAAAAACCAGGCTGTAAGTATACAATCACCGTAGTGTCACAAAATCATCAGTGTATTGTCGGCCCAAGCTTTAGATCGTAGTTGGGTTTTTATTTTTGATAAAAAGTCAATCTAAGATATTTTTAAGCTTGGATCCACTTTCAGATTTTTTCTAGCGTTTCTGGCGGCATTCTTCTATCGGTGCGACTATAGAGTCCGTTACATGCAGACCACCTGAGTAGCTAGATGAAGCTACACTAACGCGTTACTTGATGTTTGAAGCTCCTGCACTTGCCGTACCTACACTACACACAGACTTCCATCGTGCAATATAATAATATGTGCTGGTACTGGATCTCTATGTAGTCCATTTATACGTCAAATAGAGGAAGTGTAACAACATAATTTAGAAATGTATGAAGCTTTAACTAGCTAACACCTAAAATTTTTCATAAGGTAAGTTTCCGTAGCTTCACGGTCATTAGGTTGGGAACACCTATAAAATACACCGCAGTTATGAAATTGCGTTTCAGTAAAAGTTACAATGATACTGTTATATGAACTTTTGTAGTAAGATTCTAACAAACTTTTGCTTGTACATTGCAGTAAGTAAATGGGCGTTAGATGAAATGCCTTTCATAGACATGTATTTTGTTGATAAGCCCCGTTTCCCCTAGAGAGTACAGCAAGTATTTTCTCATGAAAAGATTTTTATTGGCCTTACGAGCGCCTCAGTGCTTTAACCGTGCATTCATCGGTAAATGGTATAAAAAAACATTACCTAAACATAATTTATATCTAATTATAATAATAAATATGTTTTATTCATTATCCCATCCCACAGTTTAAGTTCTATCATACTTAAAGGTTGTCTTACTGGATTTCAAAAAGAACCAAAATCAGGTAGAGTCTCATCTTGAAAAAATCTATCAAATCCCTTAATGACGTCCAAGTAAAATTTAGATATTTATTTATTAATTGCCGTTAGTAGTTATTAACACACATGCAGCTTTAATCTAAACTGTTAATAGAAAGTGAGTCCGGTGCAGCACAATTAGCGCCTCCATTTCATTGTGTGTGTGGTGTGTTTGGAGACTGTTCTCACGGATTATGGGCTAAGCCTAAAGCTTAAGCACACAGGTATTCGCATGTTTGCTTTCTACATTTACAATGTGCACAAGTTTTAATCTTTGGACACCACTTAAACAAAGTTGAATGAATAATTCCCTAATTAACCTTTGTTTTAATTATGTCCGAAAATAATAACATCAATAATAGTAATAATTCTCATTAATAGTTTCTGAAAACATCCCTTAACAATCATCGAAGTGAGTATTATAAATTTTAATAAAGTTGAAGTTTTTTATCTTTGAAGTTAATTGTTTTATTGCATCGTCATGAGGATATATTCATAATACTGAATAACTTCTAGAAGAGAACTGATATATTGTATATCTGAGATATATGTATAATGTATATATCCAGGTTTTGAACGCCATTAGTAAACATGCCAAGCGACACTTTATCCAGGTAACGGTTTATCCATAGAAAAAGATCGATATATGAATTGCTTTCACGTATCCAACACTTGCTTCAAGAAGTTTAACCTAAGACCACGTGCTTATAATATTAATCGGATTCTATTTGCAAATTTAATAGTATACTAAACTCTTCAAATATTCAACGCGTCAGCTCTCTTTTCTTTATTGCGATAAGTTTGACAGCACAATAGATAGGGCTACCGTTGACGCTACTTCATTTACCGGAATTAAAATGAATGCAGTAGTATCTACCTACTACGAAAGTTCTACGAAATCATCAGCATTTCAGTAGGTACGTATTTAAGTCGGTCAGCGGAGGGTGAACGCACCGTGGCTACAGCTACCTATCGCCTACTGCCTAGCAAGCCTCTAGCCCTCTCTAATTTGTACGCAGCTATCGAGAAGGTGTCATTACCAAGGCCGGATACATCCATTCTACTTTCCAACACATGTCGTGTTTCAAGCTTTAAATGCTAACTAACATTAATGTTTACAGCACTTCCTTGCAGTCGCCTAATTACTAGTGTCTGTTTGAAAATTAACAGCCACAGTAGCAATTTACTTAGAGAAGATGTCTTTCAGCCGTGGTGGCCGAGTGGTTCGAGCAGTTGCCTGCGACGCAAAGGTCGCAAGTTCGAATCCCGACTGTACCAATGAGTTTTTCTGAACTTAAGTACAGTGATTAGTCACACCACGAGCTTTACGGTGAAGGAAAACATCGAGAGGAAACCTGCATACGTCTGAGGAGAAATTCAAAGGCGTATGTATAGTCGTGCTTGAGTAACGGCGATGGACTCGCCATCTGTCACGTTGGCACCTAATATACCTCTGGCGGAAAGTGGGTGTGTGGGTATTACCTATACACCTCTGCCTACCCCTTCGGGGACCCTTGTGGGAAGGCGTGAGGATATATTATTATATTATTATTTATAGATGTCTTTCCATTCAACGTTTGTGTATTCCAATGCATATTTAAAAATGAATAGGGAATTTTATATTTGCACTTCCTGCGTAAAAATATGGCATCGATCTAAAATAAGCAATAAATAAACCGACATTTCATTGCCCGCAATCCCATCCGTATATAGCCTCGTCCAGCCTTCATAGAGAGTAAGTACTCAATGGCCTGTATTATCTATGTAATATCCTGTCCATTTCGTAAAACTAATTAGTACGGTATACCTTAATTAAGTTGCTCTGTTAGTGCAGTAAAGGAGTAATTAGCTCAGTAAAGCTAAAAAGTAAAAGCTCAGTAAAGTAGCTTTCAAATTCTAGGGTACAACTCGAACTTACAAGCAACAAACGTTTAATATTGCAGCTTCTCTGCAATATTAAACGTTTAAATTAAAATCTAAAATAAATTAAAATCTCAGAAACAAGTGTATTTATGGTTATCTTCATGAACAGTTGCATTATGCTTCTTTGGTCGGAACAGCAACCAACTTTGCTATATTATGTCTGTCGTCAGAGCGTTGACGTATGTAAAAAAAAAGTATTGGTGTGCTCGATACTGCATGTATAAACTCATCTCCATAGCCAACCAGTTTATAATTCTTATTACGACTACTTAGAGTTCAAAATAGTATCCCGAGGCTGTTTACATTAATGCAATGTACATGCAAGTAGGCGCACTGTTCACGTAATTATTGCCCACTATGAAGTTATTAAAAGACTTTAATTTGAGACCAGTATCATCAATGACCAATGGCTTAAAGGTACAAATAAACTGTCAATGTCGCCGTTGAGACCGACAGTTTTTTCACTACATTGGCAGTAATTTATGATAGCTTTATGGCTTCCTTTTTAAAATATAACATTGCATAAAAACTTTTTTAAAAAAGCGCGCGTGTCACCTACCTAACCGGTAGCTCGATAGGTTTGATTTATCTGATAATCACAATAATGATGGTCATATTTTAAGCATGGTTGGCAGTCATTTTGGCTGAAACATGCACTGTATACTACAATTACGTAAGTGAAAAAATATTTTGTTCTTTTACATACAATAAACAATAAATAAACCACTATCGCTAAAATAAAGTAAGACAAGTCTAGTATTTCGGATGACTATGGTATTTTTCGAAACAAATTATATTAATATAAAAATGTTAAATGAAGAGGGTATTTTACATTGATACCCGCCTCAAAGGACAATAATTCAATTTATTTATATGATAGAATACCTAGATATGATGCATTTGTTGTAAGCTACATTCAGTATTTAAAAATAAATAACCGTCCAGCTAACATGCTATAATGTATGTCTTAAACGGTTGTTCTTTCATTTTAAAGCAAAATTTTAAGTTGAAGTGCTTCTGGAAACTATTGAAAAGTACTTCGTGCAAGTGAAATAGAGATCGCAGCGTTATTTATGTATGTATACTTATAAGGAGGTCAAAGAGATTGCGCGAGACCGACGCAAATAGAAGGAGTTGCAACAGAGATGTCGACACGAGCCCAGCTCTTTAATTTACTATGAGGGTTATATAGTTAGCACTTACTTTCACAGAAGTTCTCGAAGTATTTTCCTATTGGCTCGCCGTCATCGATGAGCGGGCGGTCGGCGTTGAGGTAGGCCGAGGGTCCGTCGGGCAGGGTGTGATGGTCGAGGTGGTACAGACGACAGTTGTACGCCGCAGTATGAGGAGCTCCCATATACAAGAACGATCGGCACAAGAACTCCGATTCGATTTCGCATGCCAAGCGACAAGCTGCTTCGGATGTCACCTGTACCGATGGCATACAAATCACAATGTTGTTAGTCACTATGGATGGGCAAAAGCTAATGGTACTGGATAAGAATTTAAAAAGCAAAGAAAGTCATTGAACCCTCGTTAAAATTCTCCATCAAAATGTATGTTGTACTAGTTGTATTCCGCGGTTTCACCCGCGTAGATTTCATTTCTTCTTCTTTCTGAGTACCAAAATTTATACAATTCTGTTTAGTAGTTTTTGCGTGAAAGAGGAACAAATATCCTCACAAACTTCCGCATTTGTCTTATTGATTATTAATTAATTAATTCTTAATTGCCTTAAGACTTAAATATAAGTCTCAAAAGCTACACGTAATTTACGAGACAATAAAAACAAAGCCATTTTTAATTCAGGAACTAAGTAGTAGCTAAGTTCTTACTATTAATATTACTGGTGATTATATTAATAGTAAGAATTGTATTTCCATCATGAAAATTAGTATTCCGAGGGCGATATTGTCATTAGGTACTATCTATTTGCATTGCCGATGCAACATGGTGTAATATCGTTGTAATTATCTGAACAATATCTGAACACGATGTTCACCTTTGACTTCTCATGCCCAAGTGGGTGCATAGGATAGACGAGGTCACCCTTTCAGACCTAATAGGGCGACATGGCAAAATGTATCGCTTATTGCTTACATAAGAAACATTATTAAAGAAGCGTGGTGGCGAGTGGTTCGAGTAGTTGCCGGCAACAAAAAGGTTGCAAATTCGAATCCCGACTGTACCAATAAGGTTAAGTACAGTGTTTATCCATGCTTTAGCTTTACGGTGAAAGAAACCTGCATACGTTTGAGTAGAAATTCAAAGGCGTATGTATGTAATAATCGTGCTTGAGTAACGGCGATGGACTCGCCATCTGTCGCGCTAGCACCTAAAATATATCTCTGGCGGAAAGTGGGTGTGTGAGTACTACGTGTACACCTCTGTCTACCCCTTCGGGAAGGCATGAGGATATATATTAACATTATTATTAAATTCGTAGAACTATCAGTTTCCACATCTATTTTTCCATAATCAACGACATAATTAATATGCAAATATAAAGAAATTACATTTCTATGTCATTTTAGTTCTCCCAATCCAAAATCCAATATAATAATAGTGTCTTAGCCCTAACTGCGAAACGACCAGTTGTCTTATGCGCTATGCAAACGACGCCATTGTAAACATTCTCACGATAGGGAGCCGCCGCCTGAGGGCTTGTAAATGCGACGTAGTAAGATTTAATGCGATACCTGGAGCTCCTTGTCCGTGTAGTAGTGCAGGCCAGCGTACTGAGCCACTTTGTCCTCGGCCACTCCGACGCGCGGCGCTGTGAACACGCGCGGGCCCTTGCACGCCTGGGACGCTTTCAGGCACAAGTTCTACGCGACCACACACAGGCATATAACAAATAATAATAATAATAATAATACACTAAGTAGCACAAGTAATCAGTATAACCAGCTCTATGCTTATTTACTTAACCCACTGCAACAGCATTGTGATTGCTTTCCGAGAAACACGACTGATTTTCTGCATTCATTCGTAAGAGTCTCAATCGGTAATCTACTTTGTGTGTACCGCTATATCTAACTTTCATTAAATTTTGCATTTATAACGAACTACTATTGGCATGCTATTACTTTAAATGTGCAGCATTGAACTGAGACTAGTATTCATATCATTCAATCTTATATTTTATAGTAAAATATAAGCCGTGTTGGCCGAGTGGTTCGAGCAGTTGCCTGCGACGCAAAGGTCGCAAGTTCGAATCCCGACTGTACCAATGAGTTTTTCTGAACTTCTAAGTACAGTGATTAGTCACACCAAGAGCTTTACAGTGAAGGAAAACATCGAGAGGAAACCTGCATACGTCTGAGAAGAAATTCAAAGGCGTATGTATAGTCGTGCTTGAGTAACGGCGATGGACTCGCCATCTGTCACGTTGGCACCTAATATACCTCTGGCGGAAAGTGGGTACGTGGTTATTACCTATACACCTCTGCCTACCCCTTTTTTATTTTGGCGCCCTTCACCTGTTATACATATATATTAATAAATCTATTATTCAAAGGGACATATCATTGATCAGAGATAAGTATTGGCTGACACATATTAAATATAAAATCTTCGGTGATTACCCTTTAAATTTGTTAGAGGTATAATACTAGTAGGTGTACCTCAAAGTAGTCAGTTCCGGGAGTGTCGACCAGCTGCACGAAGTGCTGAGCCGTGCGCCTATCCGAGTCGCTGAGGGAGCACCTCATGCTGCCGTACTCATATTCCGCCGAGCGACACGGGAACTTTTTCTGTATACATTATAGTCATTTCAAGACAATCATCGATGGATTGATGACAATGGACCTGCCCTTCATGAAGTAAGCTTTACATGGATAGTGAGGTTTACTTCATGAAGGATATTCTTACTGACAATAGAACATATACATCAAATTCTCTTTATCGTCTTTAGCCCACAAGAAATGCCCCAAATAAATAAAGATTTAGTTAAACAATCGTATAATAAAGCTGACAATTGAGATAAATCAAAAAAAATAGCCACTGTCATATTGCAAGATACCAGTAAACTTATAGTACATTCCTCCCCAACTAGGGCGAATCCATAAAGTATAAATTGAATAGATAAACCGAGATAAGCTGTAAATTACATAGCGCAGGCGGCGACGGTGCCTCAATGCTTGAGATATACATAGAACGGCAGAGCAACTTGAAAATAACTATAATTCTCTTGATCATATCCTTTCGCTGCTCGAAGCTTTACAGTTATCAAATAAAAAGGATTGGTGTTCATCTTAATAGGGAATGAATAAGGAGAAATACCCGAAGACCAAGATTAACATACATTTGTCAGATCGAAGAAAAATGTCTTTCATGACGTGGAAAGAAGGATGGAATATAATCGGAGGCGACGACAAGACTCCTGCTCTTAAATTTATTATTATTGTGCTAATAACAAGCAACTGGAACAGCTCCCAATAGTCAATGTTGAATTACAGCACCATCAACGTATAACCCCATTGTCTTTGATACAGTTTCATATACGAAGACTAAAACGGTGTGATACCTATTTTTGTATCTATTGTTACCTGAATCCTAAACAGTATAAGGTGCAAGAAGTACTAGAACTTAAAAAGGGTCCTTAGGTTAGGGAATAATAGAACTTCCGTTTAGAATTGGTACTGCTCGATTGCGTATCTGCATTTTATAGAAGTACACGACCAAAGGCCACTAGAGCGGAATATTTCTATTTTGGCGTATTTTAGGCACATCCATATAATATCCATCCATATAGCTATAAAGTATTATATACTCGTACATACCTCGTTGAGACAAGCGGCAAGGCAAGCTTCCTTGGTAGAGGTGTAAATTATGGTATTGTCTAGCCCTCGCAGCGCCTTGCCGGGCACTCGCTCGAAGGCCCAAGGTCTCAGGCATACGCTCTCGGTTCTTACTTGCAGCTTCACCATGTAGTACGTGTTGACTGAACGCTGCATCAAACACAATTCTAGGTTAAATCTAATGGCATCATATTAACTGTTTCGCCCAGCTGTATTTGTTTGAAAAACATCATAATTGAGTTCCTAGAACACAATCTCAACGCCATCCAAAGGATATAATTTTTACACTTAACAGCCCAATAATAAAGATCCAGCCCAAATATACACATAAAATCATCGTACGTATCATATCAACGTACAAAATAAATATGTATTTAAGTATAAAGATAATCGAAAACTTAAAAGTCCTCAGCCATATTTTATTGCTTTCAAATTTAATAGCTTCCACTCAATATTTACGAAATCTTTTCCATATAAATTCTTGCAAATGCCGACTTCCAGTTCCATGGGAAAGTCTCAGCGGAAGAAGAATAAGATCATTAATACTGCATATAGCGGTACAAACGATTTCGTATCGCATATCTTAATATAAGTATGAATATATGAGTGCTTGTATGTTAATTTTTCCCACGTCGTAAAACTATTAGTACATAATGATAATGGCTTCATGATGACTCGCAGATTAGAGTCGAAAAAGTAAATTGAATTATATTTAATCGAACAATTCCTACTGCACAATACGTATTTTATTTATGCAAAACAACAAATCGCCATCGGACCGAAGCTGCATTTTTCATTAGCGCTTTTTTATAGACGGCATTGTCCATTAGTCCCAAAAGCGATTAAATTGTATCACGTTCAACTGACAGTTACAGTCTGTATTTAGGTTTTCCTGGCCGATTAAATCTGAATTGTTAATAAAATCTCAACTACCTGCTTAATTGGAAGTATCGAAGGAAATCTCCCAGGCGATGCCCGGCGATAACCAGGTTTATTCCATTAGCGACGCCATAAAATAATGAGAATATGCTTTCCTACCTATATGAGTAGTGCAATATTAAAATAAATTTTGGACTCCTGGTGAAGAATGCAATTATCGTTTATAGGTATGTATTATAATAGCTCTACCTCACGGTTTCACCGGCGTTGAATTCATATACCTTAATATGTATGATTATGTACCTACTGGTCGACTATGGGTAGTACAATACTATAGTGTACATCTAAACCTACATCTTGAATTTCTCTATCGATTGTAATAATAATCATTATCCTCACGCCTTCCCATAAGGGTCCCCGAAGGGGTAGGCAGAGGTGTATAGGTAATACCCACACACCCACTTTCCGCCAGAGATATACTAGGTGCCAACGTGACAGATGGGGAGTCCATCGCCGTTTCTCCAGCACGACTATACATACGCCTTTGAATTGCTTCTCAGACGAATGCAGGTTTCCTCTCGATGTTTTCCTTCACCGGAAAGCTTGTGGTGTGACTAATCACTTTACTTAAGTTCAGAAAAACTCATTGGCACAGTCGGAATTCGAACTTGCGATCGAACTCGAACCACTCGGCCACTATGGCTCTATTGCTGATTCAAATACGTTCCATAGTTTACCACGTACAGACGGCGGGATTGACATTATTTTATAGCATGTAGAGTTTAAATCCAGCACGCCTAGTGCTGGATTTATAAAAAGCCGTTCTACTGAGGGATACTGATTTAGTACCCCCGTTCTGTTGATTTACCATCAGGCCAACGTCCTGCAGTGAAACTGTAACGGAACGACAAAAAATTGTTAAGTGGATTTAGAATACCTGCGGCGTAGCCATCGGGTTGTTAGCCTGCGTGTCATTCTGCAGCAAGCAGCGGGTCTCCTGCACGGGGGTCAAGGGGTTGAGCACGAAACTGTAACAAACCAAACCACAAACATAACATTATATTATATTATATAAACTAACTTGAGTTTGTTGACAAACGGGTTTTTTCTGTACACAAAATTACATATTAACTACATGAAAACATTGTGCATATGTTTGACAAGAAATAAAAAACGTTTATAAAAATGATGACAGACTCGCCATCTAAAAGATGACAAGTTAGTTCTTAAATATTTCTCTAGCGGAGGAATGGTGATGTTACCCCTGCACTCCGGAGATCCAAGGCGTAAAGATAAACAATATAAACTAACATAGAATCGAATTCGAACAATGAAATTTTCATCATTGCCATTTAAAACATACGTGTTAAAATTCAAATAAAGTTAAGCCTTTCGCAGCAGGAATACAATTCAATAACGGTATATGAAAGTGGTTAAAAGTAGATATCAATTTCCATTTCGCATCACACAAGTCGTTTGGATCTCGGCCACCGGTGTTTTGCAAAAAGGCAATAAAGCGTCTAATTGCAATTTATCTCAGCCTTATCTTTTTGCTTCACAATTCCATTGTGAGCGGCAGCAATAGCTATTTTATTTCTAGTGTTTGCGGTCTATCTTCCCGACGGCACCGCGTTATGCTCGTTTGCCGGCGAGATTGATTAATCCCATACCTACACTGGACTAACTGATTGCAAGAGAGAGTCGCGTTTTATCCGTCCATCAAGCTAAAAGATTAAAAGCAAACCATCACCGATTCTTTGAACTAAGATAAAAACTAGACTTTCACAGCCATTATTCTATTTATAAAATGCCATTCGCGACCAAATCGACTGAACAGTTAATAGCACCTGATTCTAAATAAAAGGTTGTGTTTAAAGTTTTGATTGTCTGTAAAAGACACAGCTCGCGTTGAAACCCTGAAAAAAAGTCTGAATTGATATTTTATGTATTTTACATACATTTACATACTTCATTTTTTACTGTAAGTCGATGACCACTTTTGTGAACCTATTCCGACAACAGTCCCAACATCCAGCTAACAGTATTTTTTTCCTATTTTAAATTTGGTGTTACTGTATAATAGAAATTTAATTAATTAAATCAAGGATACATTTTACGTTTTTTTACTAATGTATATTAAAAAGCGACATTGTGTGTTATCACGTAGGTAGTTGTTGAATTTCATGCTCATTTCTTAAGTTAATGCCTTCAGCTAAATAGATCATTGCACCAGGAAGTCAGAAACCACTGCTACCGAGTGACCGGACAGTCAAGTGTGTGAAACGCGATACTGCCATTGCGCTAGCCTCATTACCACAGCTAATGTTCATGTATGAGGTAAATTGTGAGAATACCACGAAAATTTTACAACCTCTTAATGAATGTACACTTAGAATACCATAAACAAGTGAAGAAGGTTGTAATGCTAAAACTGCTCATGTTTGGTTGGAAGGAAAATCGTAAAAGTAGTTTCTTTCAAGGATAATAAAATTCTGGAACTTGTTGGATAATACGACGAAAGATACGACACTTTAATGACTTAAAAGGGCCCTCTGGTATGATTATCGCAGTGTTTCTTAATTGAACAGGCGTCTTGCAGCATGTCTATGATGCCGTAATTGCATAGCTTTGTTTTTACTCGTTTTATTTACTCACTTTTATTCTTTTAAAATAGCATCAAACGTACATTTAAACATATAGCTTTGCATTGACTATTTAAATTATTCAAACCATACAATAAGCACCATAATTACTTAGTACTGTCACGTTTTCAGATATAATACATAGGTATATCAGTAGACCACTTTAGATATGAATGCTCAGAAATTGTTATTGAAACTATATACCTATACAACAATTGTTATACTGTAGCTTGGCATGAACTACAATCAAGCTAAAGGCCCCAAGTTCATTGATAAATTTAGTAGCTGCAGTCGGGTAACGGGAGCAGTTACCGTTCGTCGTGAGTCTTGATATTACGAATAAAGTAGGTAAAGGCTTGACAAGCCAGTCTCCTTATACCAAGACAAGTGCTTATTACGAACTGAACGCCTGCCCAATTTCTATAAGACTATGTCTACCAGATATGCACTGGAGAAGTTAGGTATGGTAGGGTATATCGCGGACGTAATTTGGACGGAAAGTTTTCACTTTTTCCTGAGGAATTCAAATCTAAGCTTCAGATCATAGACTTTTTTCGGGTAGAGAGACTTTCAAATTCCTAATCCCAAACAATAAACAATACTCCAAACAATAGTAAAGTACAGTTTTTAGCGCTTAGTGGGAATTGAACTCACCACAGACTAGACTAAAGGCATAGTAGATACTGAAATTCTAATTTGTATTTTGTATTATTAGAATAATTTAGATTGCCTTGATATTTTCTCACAAGGGTCCCCGAAGGTGTAGGCAGAGGTGTATAGGTAATACCCACACACCCACTTTCCGCCAGAGGTATATTAGGTGCCAACGTGACAGATGGCGAGTCCATCGCCGTTACTCAAGCACGACTAATACATACGCCTATGAATTTCTTCTCAGACGTATGCAGGTTTCATCTCGATGTTTTCCTTCACCGTAAAGCTCGTGGTGTGACTAATCACTATTTTCTTGTCTAAATGGATCTAAGTTATTACACATATATAATATATGTTCCGTCAAATCCCTCATGTGATAGGCAGATGGGGTGAACCTCTTATGCTTCATCCGTCTCCTCCTCTATGCTAAATTTATTAACTCATTACGTATGATTTATGGTAATTGCTGTTTACCCTGCTTCCGAACGTGGTACTAAAGTCAGTGGTATTCAGTTTAATTTCTCAATCTCAGTGAGCAGACAACAACGTACCAGCAGAAGATAACATGTTCAATTATTAACTCTCCATTGGCTGACAAATTGCTGAACGAGCTTTACATTATAAATTACTGTATAGGTAGTAAGTAGTAAACAAGAAAAAAATCGATGAAAAAGGTGATTAATGTTGCGCCGAGGCCCTTAGACTAATGACATCGAATTTCGTTTCGGTTTCACAACTGGAGTAATAAATCTCCCAAACGCTGCAGGGCTTGTAAAGCAATAATTAAACGTTAAAGGAACGTTTGCTTTCTATTTGAATGGTAGTACATACGTAAAGCATCTATATAGTTCAAAATGTCCTATTTACATGTCTACGAACATAAATACACCAACATAAATGTAAATTATACCCAGTGATGTGAGTCATATATTATTTAACCGTATTACGGCACTCAGCGTCGAGATCGGTTCGATGTACGTTGACGCCAGAGGCGGCAAAATGAGCGATTACTTAGTCTACTGCTACATTCTGTGATGTCATATATGGACTTGATCGAATAAGTTAGCTGTTATGTTTTTAAAATTACTGCACTCATGTAAATGAGGAACATTTAGATTTCGGTGTAGTGACTTAATACAACTAGTTTTTTTTCTTATCAAAAATGAATTATGTATCACAATCTTCAAATAAAAACAAAGTACATCAAAGGTTTTGTAAGAGCAGAGCTTTAGAAACATCTTGTTCTCAACCTTGTGTCAAATATTTAGGAAAAAGGTTGAAAGCCTTTGACGACTTTGTTGTATTTATCTATCATCAATAAGGAAGACCCGATGAACCTGCGATTTAACTTTGCGTCAGTTAGTCATCTGTTGCTAATCATTTCCGAGGAATAATATATTTTTACAAACAAAGAAACTAACTAAAAACCTTGGCAGAAATTCGGCGCTCTTGTATCTCTGCATACGCTTTGAGGGAATCAGCGTGATGATATGTATGTAAAATTTAGTATTGTTTTTCTTAATTGCATAGCGTTCACTTGTTATCAAAACCATCGAATTCACCAATCTAGATCACCACGCGAGTGCCGTAATATAAGCAGTCTAAATCTAAATATTTGATTATTAATATTCATAGCTGTCTTATTTTTTTACTAAATAGCCAAATATTTCAAAATCTTGATCATAGTTAAGTATATAATAGTAATATATTAATGCACAATCAGAAAGTCTAAAAGAAATTAAAGAATAGTATCAGTTATGTCGCTCGTAAAGATATTATCTGTTCTCAGACAGCGTAAGATAGCAGAGGTCATGATCCTGGCTTTTTAGATATTTCATCCGTAATTTCGTTTGCAGACTTTCGCCGCACACAGCACCCGAGCGCTAAGCGGTCGTTTGCTCCCGAATACCGTAAAATGATTCCGTACAAGTCAGTGGCACCACTACAGTGAACAGTTACGGATTGTTATTTATCGAATCCATCAAATTCTTCTGCAAGATGACTATTCCTCTGGACAGATTGATTTGAGATAGGAGCCCGTATCAGTACAATGCTACATTAGACGTACGGGAAAGTTCCGTCTCGATTAATTGAATACAGAATTGATTTTCGATCGATCCCGTTAAATTGATTTCGAGGAATCTAACTAGCGTTCTAATACTGTTACACGGCTCTCTTCAGTCTAATACAATTAAACTTTTTGCATTCACAACAACAGCCGGCGATAATGAGAAACTGACACAATGGGATACGTCGGCTCTGTTCCCGCATCACACCCTCAAAGTTATCTAATAAAAACACAACTAACTTCTAATAAGACCGCTACGCCACCATTTACACGCTATACGTAATATTTACGCATTCTCTAAATAGGCCGAGAGCTAAAGGTAAATAATACGGTGGTAACTGGACTTTTACATTTGGTATGTGACGTTTAATATTAAATGTTCCCTGTCTCCCTTACATACGTACACGTTGATTAAATAATTTTGATTTTGAATGAACTTACAAACCACATGAATTAAAAGTAAGTAGAGAACGACAATACATTGAAAACCGCCAATAGTCGTGAAAACTATTGGCGTGTTTGAAATGGTACGCCAGTAATAATCCATTGAAGACGTATGCGATCACTTTTACTGTTATCCAATTTGGAGCGCGGCGAGGTTGGTTTCCGCTTTTACACGGTTTGTGGCCAGCGGCTCTCGAGACACATTGTTATTGACCAAGAGCGTGTCATTGGAATGCCTGAACCGCGGAGGACGTGTGGCAAACTGACACACATTCCGAGGCCGGCCTTTGTCGAGCCACCGACAGATGCACATCCAACACCCGACATCACCGTGGTACATATTAACACTCCAACTGTTAATCGCATCGACTATTGATGCTAGTGCTGTGAATCTGGCAGCTTCGAGCTTCCATAATACTTGTAATTCTAAATCAAAATATATTGTATCTTTATCCAACCGCAAGGTCCGCGAAGAGGTAGATAGTGGTATAAGAACAATCTTCTTTTGCCGCATATATCTTCAATTCGATGCAAACATGAGAGATGAAAATTCCGTCGCCGTTTTCCAAGCACAACTATACATACGTCAGGTTACCTCTAGATATTTTTTGTTCATAAATCTCGTGGTGAGATAATTCTCTGTACTTAACATCTAGGTGATTAGATAAGTAATACACGTTAAGAATACTTCACTACGAAATGATTCACGTACTCCAAACGAACCTTAATCATATAAATTATAGGCTCTGGTACGGAATATGACTTCGCTTCTGGGTCATGCCTTTTGTCCTCATCTACAATTCACGTCTCAATCAATTCAGTCTTAAATGATAATTCATTGCAATCTACCATTGTTATAATGTGATCATCATAGCGTTTAACGGGCAAGTGAACGCTTGCTTGCGTGCAATTCTCTAAATACTTTAGGTAGATACATGAATTACTGATTCTTCACGTCAATCAGATTATTATCTGAGACATTGGGGTCAGGAGCATCGAGATCGAAGATATTATATTGAACGCGTTGATTTTTATTTGTTTCGTGATCATTCAGAGAATGACGAGACAGTTTGATGAGATAGTCGTTACTGGGTCAGATCAGTCGCTTATTGATTATTGATGACAGGTGAATTGTTATAAAGCGGTCAGAGGCACCAGATGAACATGAATTTAATTGTAACGTACTTCCGCGCTTTGAGTTTTTGCAACAATGTATGTTCGTACGTTCACATGAGTGAATAGAGTAATTTTTTGACTTTGATTATTTAATGTCTTGTAATAAATATATTAATATAACCTCACGCCTTCCCACAAGGGTCCCCGAAGGGTGCATAGGTAAATACCCACACACCCACTTTCCGCCAGAGATATATTTTAGGTGCCAACGTGACAGATAATTTTGTGACTTGAGCATCGTATTTTGAACTCTGATCTAGAAAGTAGCATTGAGAGTGGAAACTTACCTAAACGATGCGGCTTGACAGTCAGGCTCTTCGCGGCACCAGCCCTGGCACTCGTACAGAGACAAATTCCTCACGGTGTAATAGGCTGTCCCTGAGAAGTCCACGTCCGTGAGCTTCTCGAACGCAGTTCGACCTAAAAACAATGCTATTAGTTCCTACACTCCAAAAACTTTACCAGATCAAAGGGAATTCAGTGCTTGTATACATATTGTATAAACCTTTCAGAATCCCTTGAGAATTTAGGTAGAAGGAGAGGGTAGAGCACTTGTCTTTCCTTAGACTTCTATTATGCTGCTTATATAAAGTTTTATACACCATTTATATATATATATATATATTATAAATTATAAATAGTGTAATTCAGTGGTATTATTAATGCTAACATCTACTCACTGAATGCATACGATGCTTGAAGCAGGAATAACGCTAGCCGCGCTAAGCGCAGCGTTTCAACCCTCATTGTAGACGCCACCTGCAAACAATATTTGCATTAAAATACTTTATTTTAATCAGGTTGAAGAAAGTTGTCCTACACGATATCACGTAAATATAAATATATAAACATGTTAAAATCTTAATTAGAATTGAGCCTATAATCATAGTTTAGTGTTATTAATGATACCTCAAACTCCAAATTGTTTAGAGAGTAATCAATAAAATATCAGTTTTATAATTTTTTTAGCCAAAACAACGAACCTTTCCTTATCTATAAGTAATACAGGATATAGAAAGGCTTAAAATACGTGATAAAATCGTAGTGATTTATGACGATTTAAATATACCAAAATGGAGCGCTTGTTGCATGTAAAAGTTCTGGAAGTATTCTAATATAAATGTATGTGGGAATCCGAAAAAAGAATCGTTAATGGTTGCATCCGAGTGTCGTATCATCAATAACGATTTAATTCCAACACGTTACATCCGCTTCACGCAAACTGCAAGTTAAAGGCTCGAGATTTATAACTGACGATTAGCTGAATGCGGGTCAAGATCGGCTCGGGATGAATCCACGAAAGCTAAATAGGAAAGTCAGTGACACGAATTTTCATTAACTTTTTTGCATTGCTATATCGCTTTCACTACTCTTTTATCGAATAGAATGAATGAATTGTAAACGTGAAAGTACATTGTTGTATCATAGTCTCTAGGTACTGTTAACAACAAAATTTTTTTTTCTTATACAAGCTCTATGATTCGAACAACTTTCATTGGCTTGAAATATTTATGCTTCGTTAAATATATCGAGAGATATTATTAAAATTGAGTATCATAAAGGTACCTATGTAGTATGTTTTATGTGTTCAATTGAAGCAATCAGAGAACGGAAAGTTGCAGCTATGGCAAGTTATAAAATTTCATAAAGTAAATTGCTGTTCATAACGTACCGCTACTTTAATTCAGGTTGCTTTCTCACATGACAAAGTGCTAAAATATCTTAAACAGAAAACGGAGTTATCAAGTTACTGATAGCATCTATTGCGTGCGGATTGATCGTTAAGGAAGGTCATTTATTAACGCCGCAAAAGATACTAATCAGTTCAATTTAATTTGACATAAACGTATTTAGTTGATGTCGAGATGTTTAACAAAATCTGAACCAATTTATTATTGTAAATACATACACACTTTTGATGTCAGCTAAATAACAGTAAATGCATCATTATGAATGTATGAAGTATATACAATGTGGAATAATTTATATATCAACGTTATTATTAACTAGATTTTAAACATTAACAAATAAGGCTTACTTGTCAAGAGATGTTAAGTATCTATAATTTTCCAGTGATTACACAACTTTAACGAACCACAAATAATTCAACGGTTCCGCGGTTTTCCTTTCATAATCATTTGACATAATATTTAGACAACATTTTCATTTCTTGTAACGGTAAGTCCATCTGGTTTGAGTGTAATTTGATACCATCCTAAAGAGATTCCTTGAAGCGGATCACGCCGCGGAGACAAAACAAAACAAGATGACATTAGATCGTGGCGAACGACTAAGTTCGTTGAAACAACGGAAGGAGCTAACAGTTAGTTCACCTATAACACCACCACAGCACGATACCAACCGAGATACGCCATCAGCGGAACATTACGAACGGGGCTGTACTACTGCACAATGGATAATAATGTAGCGGGTAAAACGTGCCTAATAAATAATGCAAATCGCCCTACATATAAAATACCCAAACCAAAAACAATGTCATGATTTCTTCATATAAACTCATGTGGGTTATATATCCTCACGCCTTCCCTCAAGGGTCTTCCGAAGACGGGTCAAAGTGACAGATGGCGAGTTCGTCGCCGTTACTCAAGTTTTCCTTGAGTGTGACTAATGACTGTACTTAAGTTCAGAAAACTCATTGGTACAGTCGGGATTCGAACTTTTGATCTTTGTGTCGCAGGCAACTACTCGAACAGAACAAGAACACGGTATAGACAAGAACTGTAGATACGAACCATAGCCTAATCCGTATTCGGTCTCTATTCAGTTATTGTTAAGTAATGTTATATAGCAATTATGAGACTGCCACACATAACTATAACAACACAATAAGCATAACGTTTTAAAACATTTGTGTTGTCAAGCTTCTTCGCTGCTCATTAGTGTCATGCCAAATAATGGTCTTGAAAACACATGTAGGTAACCGTTAAGCGATATATAATACGCGTGGCTTACTCGCACCTATTACACGATACACCCATGTGAGGTGTCACGTGCCCCATATGTCGCGTAATGATCGTAACAGTTATATTACGGAGCGCACCAGCGCGGCGCAGGCGCAGCGGGGACGCAGCCACCGTACTATGCGCTCACAAATTGCCCAATTTAACGGTGAACCCCACGCAAGCCTTTCTATCTAGAAACGATTAATGACGTCACTGGCCTAACGCATTTACTGGCCGGGAGAAAAAAACATATACGTATAAATGTTTGAAGTCCAACTAGAAAGTTCGACAATGTTACACGCGCAGATTTGAGTTGAGGAATGATAAACCGATACTATTGATAATCTTATAATAATAAGGACGGGAACGGCAAGAGTACTCGAAACCGACGAGCATGTATGAAAAGACTGATGAATGTAGACGAAGCGAAAGAGGTATGTAAGTCTAGAGAGAACTGGCGCTCTATATATACTCTCTGTCTACCCCGTTAGGGACTCGGCGTGATGATATGTATTTATGTATAATAATAACACTCGGAGCTTCTCTTCAGTGAAAATTTTTATCCGAAACACGATCATAGTGTCGTTTATCGGCTCACATGTCGTTGCGTTAAAAAGGAGCCTTTTCTTTAAATTGCATCTCTAGCAAAAAATTCGTGAAAGCTGTATTCAAGCCGTACCGACACATCAGTGTGTACCGACAATACTCATACATTAGTGGAAGGTTGCGCACTTACTCTATAAACTATGCAGAGGAAGAGTGGGGCGCGTCTTCGTGGATGGCTCTATCTATACTGCTAGTGTGGTAATGATATTTACATTTGGAATACTCGGCTACTGGCCTCCTATTCAAGTAGTGAAGCGTACATTAAGGCGTTTCTCATTAAGCAGACAATGCGTCTATTCCCATGAACTGATGGATTAGCACACCACGATGCTAAATATGCATAGGTAGCGTGGGCTGGATTGGTTATTTGCAACAATTATGTACAATAAAATTACAACTCACATCTCCCCTTCAATAGCAGCCATATAGGTATATAAACTAGCCGATTACATTATTATGTGAAATGCCGTAATTATTTTGCAGCTCTCCAAGATTACCGCAGAAAGTAATCAGTGGATAGAGTGGAATGGCACTCAGATTATAGCAAACATATTTTTCAATTTGTTTTTTGACCAACGTCCGGTCTAGCAGTCAAAGATCCTGCCTGGGAAACATGATTCGCGGGGTCGATTTACGTTGATATTTGTGCGATGAACATGAGGTCTTAAATTTCCTACGTATATATGTATATATCTATCTATATGTATATATAAGTATATATATCGTTGTCTAGTTCCGCGTAGTACAAGTTTTGCTTAGTTTGGTATTCGGTCAATTTGTGTGATATTGTCCCAGGGAATTTATATTCAGGATAACTTTCACAAAAGCATTCCTGATGGGAAGCGGCCACCGCCTCTTTTTAATTTGAACCACATCATCCTGAATCCATGCTCTCTATGTAAATCAAAATCTCTATAGAGTTGATTCTACTACTTTTTCTCGCACATTTGGCTCATTAGTTCTCTAATCTATTTATTTACCTTAAAAATAATAATAAATACAGCAGTATACCTCTGCTCCTACCGCGGCAAATTTGCTTATCAACATCCAGCTTATTTATCACCATAGACATAAAATAGCAGGTCTGATAGGTTATTACACGACGCACACATCGCACTACTGACCACGAACAACTTGCCTAGTCCAATTGACCAATACACCCATTAGTAACTGTGCTACGAGTTCCATCGGTAATAGTACAAAATCGTCTAATGACCTAATGACCATTTATATAAAAGCTTCACTTTCGTGCTCAAAAGTCCCGCGTCATAAGAATCTTAATTAAACTTACCTAAATAACACTTTATTGTTGTTATTTATAATAAAATAGAAAGCTTTGACCCCGAGCTAACATTTATCAAATCACGCTCCTAATAAACGAGGATGATCAACACAAAAGATGATATAAGAGGCTCTATCAAACATGCGACTTGACTGTTCATTAATCGTTCGACCACAGACGGGGAGCTTAATTCGTTTATAACATTCCTCGGTAGCCAAAAAAACGGTGTTTGCTACTACATAAATTATATTAATCTTGCAAAATATAATAAAGTGGTCCATGTTAACTTAAGTAGAGTGATTAGTGACACCACGAGCTTTACGGTGAAGGAAAACTTTGAGAGATAACCTGTATAGGTTTGCGTGCTTGAGTAACGGCGATGGACTCACCATCTATCACGTTGGCACCTAAAATATATCTCTGCTGGAAAGTGGGTGTGGGTGTACTACCAATACACCTCTGCCAACCCCTTGGGTGACCCTTGTAGGCGTGAAAATACTGTAACTAGTGTAACAGAAAACTCATTTGTACAAACGTATGAAACTCCTTATTTCATAATATGATGTGATATAAACAATGAAGCTATCAGCTGTACCACACAAGTGGAGTTATGTGCTAGTATTAAGATCTTTGATGTCGCCCGGCGGGGGTCAGATGTATCTCTGACTACCCGCCTACTTCAGTATCTTTTAGGACCCACGTAAATATAATAACTTGCCTATCTCATTAAAATCTCAGCGTGTAATATATTGTACACTTTAATAGCTATACATTTTTGCATGCATGCGTTGCATGGAACTATTGTGGAGCTAAAAAGCTAAGTACCTACGTGCAATTAACATTATAATAAATGCTCTTTTTCTCTATCTGCCTAATCTGCTGCTGCTGTCTCAGTAACTGGCCTTAATAACCCGTACGATCAATAAAAACATGCTGTGGCCGTCTAGTGGTTCGAGTAGTCGCCTGCAACGCAACGAGTGTAAGTTCAAAACCCGACTAAAAATACTTATAGGTACATAAGTATTTTCTGGAGTTAAGTACAGTAAATTGATCACACCCACATGACATGACACACACATGAGCTTTACGTCGAAAGAAGACATCGAAAAAGAAACCTGCATACGTATAACAAGTAATCCAAAGTATCATATGTATAATTGTGATTGCCCAACGGCGATTGACTCTATCATATTATTAGGTGATGATATCATCCATCGGACGCTCAAGGACGGGAACGTCAAGAGTACTCGAAACCGACGAACATGTATGAAGGGACTGATGAATGTGGACGAATCGAGAGAGGTATGTAAGTCTAGAGAGAACTGGCCCTCTATACTCTCTGCCTACCCCTTTAGGGACTCGGCGTGATGATAGGTATGTTGGCACCTAAATATATTTCCGGCGAAAAGAGGCTGTTGTCACACTTTCTTTGGCCCTACCGAGACCCTTACGAAGGGAAGGCGTGACGATATATACAATAACAAAACATGCACATTACTGCTTGTTTAAGTTGACATTAACCCTTAACACTGACATTTCAGTCACACTGAAATCTGACAGTCAAACTTGACAAGACATGGATGCTTCAAAGCTTGTGGTTGTGAACCAAATCCATGTATCACAATGCACAGGTAGCGGCGCGTCACAATAGGCCGAACTTGACCGAGCAGTAACGGTACCGGGCCTCGACGCAAGACAATGCGTGTGAGCGAGCCGACAGGTTGCTCGCCTGCCCCAATTATCGGCCAACTGGGCCATCTGTTTTCGAAGGCGTGTGAATTCTTCTGTAATAACACTTTCATGCATGCACCACTGATCATTTCGCGATATCCGCACCCAAATTACAGGCGAACTTATTTAAATTGGAAGTCATTACACGTTTTAAGTTATTTAAACTGTTTTTCCACTGGTATTAACATATTTCAAGTGCTAATGTATAAAATATGTATTTATTCAGTATTCATTGATGTTTACTGCTGGACAACGTACACGAACAGAAGATTGTGTGGGTAAATTGTAACTTATAGGACAAACAAAGAGGGCGAAGGATCGCGTGTTTATCTTAGAGCGAGTCCCCGGTATGCAGAGACTAGGCCCTTGTCGCTGTCCACTGAACAAGCTAGACTTTCTTACGCGTTTAAGTAATGAGAAATAGCGAGCTATGAAGTATGTTATCTTACTAATATTATATATGATTTATTAAAATGTATATGTTTGTGAGGATTCCTTTTTCACGCAAATACTACTGAACGGAGTGGGATGAACTTAGGCACAAAGATATCTTTTCCCCAGAAAATTCGCAGCAAATTATAAGGTTGATATAATATTTAGCGCTCTACACCCAAAGTAGATATATTAAAAAATATTTTCGCTCGTGAAATATCATGTCAGTTAAAAGATAAAATATCATGATTTTTACGAAAATAAAATTAATAGATAATAAAAAAGGAGGTTATTTACCATTAACATACAAACTTCTCGAGCAAGTAATAAAACGCAGTCTCTATGATAAGTAGGCTTCAAAACTTCCTTATCAGTTGCAATAAATCACATCTGCCTAAATTATGAAGATACATAATGGTCAAACACTTTACTGGTCGTTTCACAAGTTTACTGTGCTAATGAGCCACTAAAATGTTAAATGCACTAAAATGCGGGTTGTATTATTGTTGAAGTTAAGATTTTTTTGCAAGTTCTCTGAGTAAATACATTATAAATTATACAATCCGAATGTGTATTATTATTATTTTGTATGCATCTTTACGCCTTCCCACAGGGTAGAGATTCCTAGTAATACACCTTATTCACGCTGGAGATAGATTTGGTTGGCAATATGACAGATCCATAGCGGTTTTTCAACGACTTTACATACGACTTTAAAATTCTTCACAAATATATGCATATGATGCACAAATATTGTTTCAACTCGGATATGTAGTTCCTGCGATCATCACATCCAAACAAACGATCAGAATGTGGCTGTTTTTATTTATATAGTTAAAAATGTAGTATATTTGTAGGATAGTTAGATTAGATTAGTATAGACTACTTAAATGCATTAAAAATTGCACCACGCAGCAACGACTGCACGATGTCCTGGTCATTACCAGGCGCCGCGACCGGGCCGGTTGCTCGAGAAACAAACACGCCGATACGAGACGCTAAACTTAGCTCTACAGGAAAGCTAAATGGTTTACTAAACAAAGCAAAGATACCTATATCGTTTTCTTCCAACTTGAATAAGAAATGCAATTAGAGGTAGCAGAGTAGAACCATCACTATCGGATAAGGAAAGAGCAGAAAAAGTAAAGCCAGTCTCCATTAGTAGGCCTTTCGTTTCGTCCACACTCATCTCTCCCTTCATACACACTCGCCGGTTTTATGTACTTCCCATACTTGATTAGTCGAATCATATGATCTAGATATAATAGTTGAAATATGGATTTCCACTACTTCTTCTTCCAGACACAGTCTCATTCAATATCTGTTGAGCCAACCACTCGTTACTTACAATTGACGCTTGTCTAAAAACAACGTTCCATTTCATTAACTCATCTGCTTTTTCGACGGTCCCGTCAAAATTATTTATGGTCTCCCGCGGCAGAAGTTACGGCGAATATATCGATCAACAAATCAGTATTGCCATAAAATGTGACAATGATGTCTTCCTCCTTAGCATATGCGTTCCAGTAATTTGATACATTTACTACACATTTATAAAAAAAAGGCAATCTTACTTAACCGTCGTCTTTATGAAATCTTATTGAAGAATCTCTTGAGCAGATCAAAGGGAAACATTACAGGCTGTGTATCTATATTCGTACTTTGTAAATGTATACATAAGTCCCACGAGCATCACAACTAGTCTTTACTTTGAAAAAATTGTCTATTATAATGAATCACACTGTACACAGGAAGTATCTATCACCATTCACTGGTAATATCGTCGCAGCGATCAATGTGCGTGCTCGTATCTAAATACAGAATCAATGTAATTGGTATTCATGCGACGTAATGCAAAAGACAGTACCAAACTGTTCATTTAAACACATCCTTCACAATTATCGCGATGAAACCACGCATATTTCAAAAGCAATCATTAGTACGATAAATACTTAGAATTACGCGCATAATTTACCGTTTTACAGTTTATTTACCATCATGGCCATTGCACTGACATGACAGTGCGACCGCAACGAAATGTTAATTTATGTCTGAATACGTATACTAGTAGCAAGTAAAGTGTTGAGTTTCCATAACATGAGAGCTAACAGCGATGCAAGTAATGGCTGGAATCCGCGCAAACCAACCACACGACGCGGTCAAACTACCAACAGCAATTTGAACGACCACTGCTTACTTAAAAACCTAATTAACTAGCTCCTAACAGCATTGCCAATAGTTAAGTAACTGTAAAACTTTAAATCCTTCTATAAACACTCCATGGTGTATTAAGTACGTATGTTGAAACTTCAACATAGGATTCCTCATAATTAACCCTTTCACATAAGGCTTAATGGTATTTTTATTAACTAAACAAACTAAGTACGTCTTAATTGTCTCTACTAACTGCAATATGCAATCTATTCTTACGCGAACACTGCTGGGAAGTCTATAAAATGCATTGAATGTGACAGGAACAGGCCGACATTGAAGCAAATAAGCTGTAATTTACAGTCGAAGGGGAGCTTGCAGTAACTGTATCCGAAAGGTTTTATTACGTACAAATGCCTCGTATTTACAGACATTGTGTTAGTGTCAATTATGATATTACCGGCCGTTACCGGCCTATTTCTCAGGGAAGGTTTCATCGATTGTATGTAAGAATATCCATAGCCTGAGGCGATGAACACATAGAATATAGCAACGCCTGTCATTCATGCTTAAAGCTAGAACCGAGCTTATTATCCTTCGATGCATATTAATCCTATGAAATATTTCAATGAAATCTACTTGTTTCTCTCCATACACAAATACTAATCTGGATGTAATGATTTATTTTATCATCTATAACTCAGCTACAGGTTCTTTTATATAAGTATGAAAAATAATTAGTGAGTGAAATTTCTACTATAATTTCATCTAGAAGAAAATACTTCTCTCTAGGTTCTTGGACCTACCTAGACAAGCTGGCGGATTAGGAAAAATCTAAATGTTTAAAATCTGACTCCGAACACGACGTTTGGAGAGTAGATTGAACAGTAAACAGGGCAGGCTCTGAGTTCTAGCTAGTTACATTACGAAAAACATTCCAAATCCCTTCCTGGACGGAATTGGTATGGCACTACATAGAAGGGTTCTTTGGTCTTAAAGGCAAAAGACTCATTTTTGGTCTCTAAGCTAGCAAGTTGCAAGCAAGTTGGTATGTAATCCTTATATAAAGCTCATGTGAAACATTGATGTAAAAACTGCCTTTAGTACGTGTACAGTTAGCCATATGCACCCGGAAATGAAAAGAGAGTTGCGGTGGTACAATAAACCACAAAAGCTCGGAATGAGTGCGAGATAGCGCTCGTGAAACAAAAAAGTGCTACCTACTTTGCGTAGCCGACAATAGTTAATGTTCTTTTCTTGAATTATTTCATCTTGGCATAGATTGCGATTCAATTATATGTTCGTAGCTTTCACTTGGTCACTTTTAGTCAGTTATTTATACATTTCCTTTCTATCTATCACAATAGCAAACGAATCACCTGTGCGAATTCAATATCGATAAATCATCGTATGAATAGGCGCCGCGTTTCGCCGCCCACTCTACGCACGTTCCAAACTTCAATTCAAATAAATGCGGCAGTAAATCATCCGCATCTTCACTCTTATGTTGTCAAATAATATTAAGTTCAAACTTTATTTACATCATATGTGCATGTGATTCAATAAAAACGAGTATTTTATTTTACTCTTTGTATAAAATAGAGATAGTCGTGATTAGAAATCGATAAATATTATTGCTTTAAGAGTATATGCATCTGGCATAAACTAAACATGTTTCTGCTTAAGGTATCCAACTGGGAAGGTATGCAGATTAAAATATTTTTACGTTTGTTTTTCATTACATTGAAATGGTGGCATGGTACCAAAATAACGTATTAAAAAAACGGAAATTATAGGAATATGTGAGGCATATTCAATTAATCTTAGTCAACACATATTTTAAGGACGATTTGCCCATGTATATATTTTTCATCTTGAAAAAATATTAACTTTATCAGAACAGCCTCCGGTTAATGTTGTGATTCCTGCGGTATACAGTAGCTCAGCGCAAAAAGAGCTTCAGAGTTCACCGACGTCTCACGTACAAGTTATTGTTGCCATGTGTTCTAGTGCAGCTCTCTAATAATAAACGATATGGCAGCGATGTCTGTCTCTCGCGTGTACATTTCTTGTACATGTAAGAACTCATAGAGTTCCATACCCAGATACTATTCGGTCACCTGACGGATCGTTTGACTGGCCTGTATAATTTGACAACCGGTTAAAATTTCGTAGAATATGTTTTTGGTGGAAATCTCTTAGTTAGTGTGCCCAGTGCTCACTATCCCACCCTCCCGGGGCTTAGCATGCGGGGTTAAAATATGTGGAAACAATAAAACAACTATTAAATTAATGAATTATCATGATTTTGATCTCTACACACTCAAGTAAAACGTCAAAGAACTAGTAAAGTGTGAGTCGGACTCTAATAAATATAAAGAAATATAAGGAGTTTTCTTTTTTAATAGTTTTTATTTGATGATATGCAACGATATTGTTACAAGTGAACTAATTATATATAATTAAAAGTGACGAAAATATTATCCTGAACTATGGATGTGATAAAATGAGGTTTAGGATTGAGAATCGACTAGCTTGTTTCCAGTAGACTTTTTTTAAAATAACCATTAAAAACACAAGAAAATAATTAGACACATAACACGCCAGAATCACACGCCTCTAAAGGATTTGTTCATAAATATTATCTCTGATAAATCTATAAGCGCCCGAGATAGTTGCATAAGCTGAGCCTTGCTTACCTGTTATGTGAATTAATCAATCAGGTTCCACTGGATTCAGGATTTAATCCTGTAACAAAGAAAAAATACATTAATTGCATTACATACATATATCTATGTATACATATAATATATTGAAAATAATTTTTAATAATTACCAGGATGTTTAAGGATAAACAACAGAACCCATTTATAGCATTTTTGTCTGCTTGTCTGTGCTTGTCATCACGTAAAACGTACCAAACTACAGTATATAATTTAAATACGTAAATATGCAACTTGAAGTATTATATTATTACCTATACACCTCTGCCTACCCCTTCGGGGACCCATGTGGGAAGGCGTGAGGATATATTATATATTATTATTTATTATTATATTGTTTCATCGCAATCGGTTCACTCTATCAAGAGATATTGGATAATATTATATATATATTTATCTCTATAGGATAACCCACAGTAACCATGTCTATTTTTTACATACTATAATTATCTACATTGCACCCGTGCGAAGCCGGATCTGATCGCTAGTATATGTAGTATAGTAATATACCTAATTGAATACATTAAGCTTTAAGTCGCCTGCAATATATTTCTGATTCCAAATTAGCTAAATGTACCGTTAAATCGGGCCATATTTACCAAAAGAAGGTTCGTAGAAATTGGCGCAAAGCCAATATGTATGTGAGTGACTACTTTCTACGTCCCAAATGGAACCGCCAATGAGCAAGAATCTTTCATGAGATCACACGTAAGCAGTACTGTGAGTGAACATCATTTGAGCATCAATAGCCGTTATAGAATTAAAAGCAACGCATTTTGGAATTCATTCAATGGCAACACAGGCCGACGCCAAGTTATTCGAGTAACGACATGACATCCTCTGGTCCTTGACCTGCGCCTGCGTCAATAACAAAAATTTAACTTAACAAAAAATACGCTGGATGGGAATCAGACGCAATTATTATGACTTTCTTGATGTTGGCACGTTCCACATTTGACACGGAAATGATAACGTATTTTTGTACAGCTGTTATTATTGTTATTATATATGCAAAAAACGTTTTGATCTTTTAACACATTAAGTGTTTAATACAAAGTAACCAATAATCATGTTCAACATGCAAGGAACTAACAATAAATGAAAAATTTTATACAATAACGGGACATGGGACATGGGACAAATTTTAATTATTGAAATTTCCGGCTATCGCGTTTTACTTCCTTCATGACTGGTAAATACAATTACGCAGAGTACAATTCCTTCTGTAAATTTCTGATAAAAACTGTAACGGTCAAGTGTGAAAGTAATACAAATTGTTCATTTCTCACGAGCAACATTTAACATTATCTTTTTATGAATATTCATGCGCACGACTGCGGTCGCTACATAGATAGCGAGTAGTTTATTTGCTCAATATTTATATAGCTCTTTGTACAAAACCCTCTATCGCTAGTCTCAGCTTGTTGCAGGCACTCTTTAAGCGCAAGATATTGCCCAGGATAAGTGCCAGCAGGTATCGTAAATATAAATAAATGACTGCATAAGTATTCTATCTCATCGGAAAGCTTAGAAACGGCATTTGGGAGAGCTGCATACCCGCCTGCCGAGGGCGTTCGTGCTCTATGAGAGCCGGGTACAACGGAAAATATAAAAGTAAATTCGCATTGAATTGGCTGGTATCGGGCGGGGTCCGGTCGGTCGCCCTTTATCCGCAGCAGATCGCGCGAGACAATGAGGTGGTGGGTGCGGAAGACGGAGCGGGGTGGCGCGAGGCGCGGCGGGGGCGCAAGCGCATGACCGCGCAGGGCGCAATGACCTTGCCCGCGCATTCCGCTCCTCCATAGGCTCTCGCGCCGCTCCAGGCTCTCCTACATTCTAGCCTCTTAGTAACACAGGGAACAGAACTACATATCCCACGCATATACTTGAATCAATATACGTATCGCTATAGTGCGCTAAGATATAGATAAGATATGTCTACAGTAAAATAAAGAATACTTTTACTTAATATCTATATATTTTCACTTTCAGCGCATACGTTGGCTTCTATAAATTATTTTTATGTAATCTTATCACGTCATCTATTATGCGAGAACAAATGGTAGAAGAACCTTTTGAATGATAACTCAAACACGGGTAGGAGTGCCTGGCACTAGTAGGTAAACCAATGAAAGTAGGTTAATAACCTTTGAGAAAACACACAAAGCGAACATAGATCAAACAGGCTGAGTAAACACGGAAAAATTCAACTCAATACAATGAGTCGTATCAACACTAGTTCACGTGCAAAAGAAAGTATCGTTTTGAATTCATTCAAACGAATGACATCAACATTTTCAACACGTGTGTCCGTAGCAAATAAAATGGAATAGCCAAAGAAATTACGGACACATGTTTGAGGATTGCTTCGTACTGTACTAAATTTCTAAAATGATTTAACTTGTTGCGTCGAAGATTTAAGTGGCAACACAGCATGGATGGCGTTTCAGTCGCCGTCTCTAGAACACGATTCCATCTTTGAATTTATTCACGAACGTATGTATGTATTATCTAATCGTTTTCTTTCAGCGAAAATCACGTGGAGTGAAGCAAAATTCAGAAAACTTGTTCAATAGCTCGCTTATTTTCTTCTAGGTCATGTAGATATATGTATAACGGTAGGTAACCAAAATAATTGGAAACTCATAAGGTACACAGTAACTGTTCTGAATAAGTCAGAATTAGCATTGAACCGCCCGCGGACCAAATGTCCATGGACCGTAACATAAACACACATTACTTAACTAGTTCACTCCTTTTGAATTTTTTTTTTTTTACAAGAAAAGTGGCAAACAAGCATACGGCCCACCTGATGGGAAACGGTTACCGTAGCCTATTTACGCTCACGATACCGAAGTATCACTTGCGCGTTGCCACTATGTGTTCGGAGAGTTATAGTGTGTTGGCAGCATTAGGTTTAGTCCCTCTGCTTCCAACACAATGTAACAATCCTCCCCCCTCCCCAAGGAGCTCATTACTGGAAACCTTATTCACCACGTAGGAACACAACACAATAAATTGTGTTTTTTGGCTACAGACTTCTATAAGGTGGAGGTCCTGCCCCAGTCGGGCAGCACCAAATTCGAACGGGAAACCCGTTATGAGGAAGGGCATAACGGGTTTCCCGTTCGAATTTGGAGCTCTTGTTATATGTTGTTATATGTTGACTTACGACTCATTCTAACTCATTTCTCAAACAATTACTGTAACTTGGGACCATACAATATGGCTTGCAACGTCCCCTAATTATCTCTTCTACTTCGTTCTCTTCTTCAATCTATCTCAATGTGATTTCCAATACAAAGTTCACAACAGCTTTGCTATCAGCAAACAATTACGTAAACTTGTCAAATACCATATTTTCCCAGACTGTGACTTTGGATTGACATATTAAGGTCACTTTATGTGCAAAAACACGTACGTTGGTAACTTATACGTAATAGTTCATTATAAGAGTCGCATCCTAAAATACTTACGTAAATTTAAATTTCGACTTTCTTCCTTTCCGAAAATGACAAGTTGTCCATCAACGCGCTCGCGTCGGAAGCAACCAAAGTAGGTACACGTCAAAAGTCACTTTCTATTTTTGCTAACATCGCTAGGTTATTATGAAGTTAAAACGCACACAAAACGTATTTATTTGTGACATTGAACCCGGTTCGGTAACACGTGAACTAAAGCAACCGGTCGCTATTACGTCAATTACGCATCATAATTGCCAGGCTAGTGACTCGCCGCGCCTTATTCAGCTCACTTGCTCGATGATGCTATTTCAAATCGATACTATGCCCACATATATGGATGTTCCATGAACTGAATGAGGATTAGTGGGTGGTGGGAATCAAACATCTCCTAAAGCACAAACCGTTAGAGATGTGGTAAAACACATACATATACAACCTATATGGCTATATCCTATATAAGGCTCTAGGATCACATATTAGCGTGTCAGTTGAATCTAGGCCCGGTATTTTTGCTGTTATTTTAATGCCTCGCTTATTCGTAATTTTATACTCGTAATGTTTCATGATGAAATAAAAAGTTACCTTCATTATCTACATAAAAAGCTTTCGGAAGGCAATACGATTTTTCAAATAATGTAAACTATCGATTTATACGTAAGGTTACTATTTTTCGCATGCTACTACTATTCATTGATCATATTTAAACGGACTTTTAATGAACGTTTGGATATACCAAACATGTAAATGTTTTTTAATACAGATACAGTCTTTAGGGGATTTATACTAAGGCTTATATTTTATTGTCATCCCGATACAATGCCGGATTACGTCATGGTTGGCAATTTAACAATTACAAAATACAGTGCGGAATAAAACTTTAATTATTTAAAATATTGCAAAATTTGCATAACATAATACGGAAAAAAACTGCAATTACATATATTGCTGCATGTTTTCAAACACATTTAAAAATATTACGTTTGGGTATAAAAATATTTTCGTGGAAATCGAATATCACAAAGTAATACATGCTGAACACTAGGTACTCTGCGTGACAAATGAAAGCTCTCCTCGGAGTAGGAGTTATGAAAGGCGCTACTGCGAGAATGAAGGATGAAGTAAGGAGCAAAATTTTGTGAGCTGCATTCACATAGGATATACTTGTACATTACATTTTAAAATATTTTTAAGGGTAGTTTAGACACTTCTGCGTGAAACGAAGCTGTGCTAAATATTGCAATGATAAGAAAATAAGTCTTCTAAAATGCCGTAATATGTTTAGAAGACTTAAACACTTTGATACTTATTTCTGTTCTATTACTTATGTTCAGAAATAATAAAGAATGCCGTTTGTCAATAAACGCAAGGTAAGGTAATTTCCTGTGTGAGTAATTAAAACAGCAGTTTTGTTATTACCGTTAAATGGTGCGCGTACTTCCCGCGCCTATAGAACGGCGTGCACGCATTTGTTTTATGATAATCCCTGGGAATTTCGCCTGTAAACCAGATATCCACCCACTTTCCATGTAATTATTTTATCATTTTGTCGTAAGTAAATATCACTTTATTTATAGTACTCGATGGCCGTAAATGAATGAAAAATATGTTTTTATAAAACTGTAACAGGTGAAACTAACTAAGCGTTGCATCAATATTTTTACGTATATAAGTTTAAAGGTTATATTATATTTCTTATCAGCGAGAATAATGTAATGTCAAGTTAGTCTGATTGTGATTTAAGTACAGTAATTAGTATTATTTATGTCCAATTTTCCTTACTTACTTAAGTTAAAATATAAACTGCCTTTTTCACAACTTCGAAATTATCTAGTTATCTCAAAGTTTATCATATCATCTCTTACTTCAATTTATTATTTACAAAAAAAAGGTCGGGAACACCACCGCACACGCTACATCACAGCTTCTGACTGTGAAGCTTGAAGGGTTCGTTCCCCGCTGAGGACAGATATTTGTGAACACGAGTAATTGTACCTTAGTCTTGGATCATCATCATCATCTCGGTCTTGGATGTCCTATATATTTATGTATAGATCTATCTATATAAGTATATATCATAAATATAGATTGCCGTTGCCTCGTAACTGTAGTACTAGCTTTGCTTAATTTGGGGCTATGTTAATTTGGTATTTGTTTATTAAAGTCACAGTAACTAAGCAAGACACCACCTCAGTGAGTGGACCCCCGGCAGTGTCATCGAAGCACCTCGAGAATAAGCAGAATGAAAGGTTAGCCGATCGCTCGCTAGAGGTATTATAATCGAATTCACCATTACGATCGCAATATACTAAGAAATAAAACCATTTCTACTCTACAAACGCTACAACAATTCCCACAATCCAAATTGATACGCATATATAACAAACATTCCCGAATATGATCAACGCCATAGAATATGTTAAAATAAAGGTAACGGTATTGACATCGTTAAAATCTAAATAAACCACATTTATATGACATTAGAAACAGTTACAATGCGGTAGGGAAGTTAATGTATCCACTTTGCATTTGGCTTTGAGGTGTTGTTTCCCATGAGATGAGCTGCGGTGCTAAGACATATTACTACTTCAATAATGTTTTGAAGTGCCGGGAATAATTACAAGGTACATTTGACATGTTATACATATGTGAAGATTATGAAATGAATGCTACGTTACTTCGAACATAGAAATTAAGAGTGAAGAAATGTCTAATATAATATAATTCGAAATAGTGTCTTCTTGGCACGTTGCCTCGGGATACCGATTTGGGACAAATATTTTATCTGTAAGTAGTTAGTTTCAACTGTTCTTTGTAAATATTATTAATGGTTGTTATTGTAAATAAACAAATTCAAATTCGAAAGTGTGTGGAAGAAGAGGCAGTATGGTAAAGTATATTTCGATACTGAAGTATTTCATAAATAAATAAAACATCGTGAGGAAACCTGCCTACGTTTGAGAAGAAATACTAAGGGGTTGTATGTAGTCGTGCTTGAGTGCGATGGACTCGCCATCTGTTACGTTGGCACCTAAAATATATACATATTATATCTCTTTCGCTTCGTCCACATTCATTAGTCTCTTCATGCTAAAATCCTAAAATATATCTCAGGCGGAAAGTGGGTGTTACTACCTAGACACCTCTGCCTATCCCTTCTGGGACCCTTATGGGAAGGCGTGAGGATATGTATATGTAAATATATAAAACCCCAACGAATTCTGAAAGTATATATATTATATACAAACTACATCTTACTGTACAAACATTTTCCTTCATTGTCATAAAACTTTAAATTCTTTTTGATTTATCATCGTTGTACGAGTCATGAACTATTTTATGATTATCTCAGGTCCTGTCATGCTCGAGCGCATAGCACGTTGGTGATTACGTTTATAATATAACTACCCGCGTGTGGATCGCGGACGACCTCAGTACTTATCTAGCCATCATCATATTAATGATCAGAGGGTCATTCCGCGCTATCTGCCATCGTCTGGACGTCTAAATAAAACGACCAACATGGTAGTGAGTCCGTTAACATTCTTTTCGCAAACAACTGACGACCGACACGGTTCGCTACGCTATAACACCAAATTTTACGCCTATAATTATGAATTAGAGGTCAGCAGGTACCGATATAACAATGCCGTTTTGTGGTGAGTTAACACAATTATTGTTTCTAACGACATAGGTATAGACGCGGGCCTATATTAGTATGTCAGTGAAACTTGTTGCATAGTTCATTGAGCTTAAATAACCAAACAATTGAATATCTTATTTTATTCTCGGACTATGTTTTGCTAATATTCCAGGAAGGGACTTGTGCTTGAGACTTAGCATACGTTTTCTGTAACAAAAATTCTAATCCAGCTAATTATCTATCACTATGCGAAACTTCATCCAGTTCGGTTCAGCCATTGGCTGCTACGTTCACGTCGCTGGCGTAATTGAGTAACAAACATTCTCACACACTTGTAAATGCTATTTTCTTTTTTTATAAAAATAATGAGAGCTCGTAGCCCGAATAGCTCGTTGATGTCTAATATAAGACCACAGTAATATCATTTACTGGCTGAATTACTACGGTCTGTGTGACTATTTTTTGGGCTTTTTATTTTATGAACACTATAACAAATACTTTGCGTATCCTATATACATCCATATACAGTATCCTATATACGTTACGTCGACAATAATTTCGAAAACTGCTACTGAAATTAAATTCAACTGATTCGATTTCGATGAAATTTTTTATACATATTGGCGTTGGTTAGTATTGATTATTAAGTAGCCTAGATAACGATGAAGGTTAATATTGTAATGGTACTTTGTGAAGCAGAAGTGCTTGAGTAACGGTGATGGACTAGCCATTTGTCATGTTTGTAGCTTAATACATATATCACCAGAGAAAAGAAGGTGTGTTTATTATCTACCCCTTCAGGGACCCTTGTGGGCAGGTGTAAAGACATAAATACAATGTTTCTTAAAAAAAATACCAGAAGGAAACCTTTTTTTCGATAAGCTCTTAAGAGTAGGTTAATGAGTAAACCATTCCCTCATGTTAAGAAGTAATTGTACTTTCTATCAATCTCGTCAATTCACTTCTCATTTTATAATAACGTAGAAAGTGTCAGTAGTTTCCGAGTATTCGTGTCAAAAGGGGGTAATGTCCGTTTTTAAATACTTGTCAAACAATAGGTTGGAGACGTGACTTATTGCAGTGGCGATCGTTGACAGCGTAGATAATGTTAGATCATCTCCACGATGCGCTCGGGATTGATCCCGGTGGGGAGAGCGGGGGAGGGGTCAGCGACCTCAGCGCACGATGTCTCCATAATTTTTCTAACAAGTAATAAAAAATAAAAGCTACCACAAATCCTTTAGCACGCCTGCGACAAATCCTTCTCGCGCTGGATTACCTTTTATACCACTCTGAGCAATATGCAGAATACAAATTATATATTAAGCTGATAGTAATTTATAGTTTTATCTTCAAACCAGTCGTACTAGATAGAGACTTTATTCCTCTCTTCATTTTCACGAGTACACAAGTGATATACGAGTAATAACTGCGATAATATTATTATGCTCTTACAATGTTAACAAACCCAACGAACGGATCTTGATAGCGATATTCGATGACACGCTAACTGTAATTGATTATAAACGTTGATACATCACACAACAGACTGAGATATCGAACTGTGATTCGGTTTATCGATATAATCGGTTCAACGGCTCGGCGAGCGAGACAAAGCGCCAGTAACGGCCCCTCACCGGCCGTTCCACTTCATTTGCATCAAAAATAAATATTTCTTTTGATTATTACATCATAGTTAAGTATCATAATGCTATGATCTGACACATTAACTCCGATGGCCGTGACAAAATGTTGTTCGCTCCATTATAATATAGTCATAACATTTTGTTTATTTAATTTGAGAGCTAGCTTTGAGCGCTTTGAGTATTTTTCCTCAACATCTACATCCAATAACCTACATCACTTGATAGGCAATGGTCACGGTCGAAGCCTGCAGGGATCCAGGTCGACTTGAGGGCGATGTTCCCAGCCACGCGCCACTGAACACTGCATAACTACTGCGTGTGAGCAAGGTTACTCAGCGGAACCAAAGATTACTAACATATTACTCTTAAACAATGTCATAGTACTTGTTTTGACTTTGTTTACCATCGCCAAGACAGTCCTATAGCGCTCACGTTACGTGCCGCCAATTAGATATATGGCATTGTTAGCTGTGCTGGCACAATTGTTTTACGTTAATTACGTTAGAAGCAATAATTGTCTAATTCATGTGCAATAAATTAGATCCTTAACTATTATGCTAAAGAAATTGGTTTAACGTTTTATTTGACCACTATATGTAATTATACTTCTTATGTCATTACTTCAAATTAAACTACATATTGTTTCCTCTAATAAGAAAATAAAAGGATGTAGTAAATGTATAATTTATGTTTTCTTACTGGTTTGTCGAGCTCAAACCTACAGACGTAGATAGTGCACTTTCACATGTATTGATCACGTTAGTGGGTCGACGTCGCGACGTGCGCCCGACGCGGGACGCTGTGGCAAATCCATTACACCTCACAATACGCCACTAATATCTCCTCTCCACCGGCTACGTGAGCTAAACTCTTAGTGAAAGTTACAGTCTCTTTGTAAAATCAACCGTTACCATCCAACCGAAAATTGACAGGAAACAATGAATGTTTGTCAACAATCGCGTAATAATATGAAAGCCAATAATATCACTTAATATGGATGTATTAAGGTCTATTTGATATATAATATATAAAGTTCCAAGGGTCCTTAGGCGGTAACCACTGAACATTTGACCGGCTGCATGCTTGCTTACCACCTTAATGGCATGTATATTCATACTTCTTTTAATAATAAAAACATAATATCAATGTCCCGTTTTCATTTGAGAATCAGTTTATTAAGTGCAATATCTAAAAACCGTATACATAAATCAAGTCACAGCTTTAAAGTAGAACAAGATAATTTGCATTCGATGACCACTTGCATAAACAAATAGGCACATTGCCACTGTCGAATAGTCTGACTTCAGGTGTTGAGGGCGCCGATCTTGCTCGTGCAAAGGACACACCCACACATGCGTAACACAATAACGCGTGTCGTCTAACAAACGAATAGTAGAATGTTAAAAATCTCTTGTAACTGTACATTACGCGGACAGGTCGCTTCAAATGAGATGCATACGATAATGTTTCACGCTTCGCACTTGCGCGAGATAACCCTGGAGTTACAGAAAACGCACTCGTAAGTTGTCCAGCGAGTTTGTTTCTCATTATCTAAAATAATCTCATATTTCAAGTTTCTAATCGAGCTTTGTCGGTCTCAATATAAACATTTATCACACACTTCATCATAGGCACGAAGTTCAACAAACTCAGTGGCCGTGGTAACTGAAAATACAGGACGGTAACTGTTCTACAATTCTTATTTGTTTAATTGTGTATTAAATTATGTTTATTCAGCTCATAATTTAACTACGAGTAAGTACCAAATTTCATCGAATTCCGTTAATTTCCTATTAGATCGGCTTTGCATTTATTAATAGTACGATAGGAGATGCTAGCTTATAATAACTTTAAATAATATCTTCACATTTCCCATAAGTGTCCCCGAAGGGCTAGGCAGAGGTGTGTATTTCAAAATACTTATTTAAATATTAAATAAAGGATCCGCTATTATCAACAGAATTACATACATTAGTCGAATACCTAAATTAAAATTACTGTAAACAACTCAAATCAGAAATGAGAAACGGTGTTTAAATGAGTATCAGAGTCAGTGACTTCAGTATGACGTTTTTTGCGAATCTATCATTGATATCCTGAATCAGGTAATCTTAGTCAATTACTTTTTTCACCGCAGAAGAAATCATTTTCTTTTTCATATGGCAGCAGATTGAATTACACGGCTATTAGATCACATTTGGAAGAGATGCGCTGGAGTCGGCACGTGATCCCGCCGGCTCGCAGCAACTACATTAGCTTTTGAATGCTTTTAAATTTAATATACATACATCTCTAGCTGTTTCTGATATGCAGGAAAACATTTTTATCAATTAAAACCCTTTATACAACGTCTACAAGGTATGTAGATTATTATGACAGACCTCTTTCAAACAGTAGATGGCGTTTGCGCGCGAAATCGTAGAGATCCATGCAGACTTGTCGTTAGTGACATTCCTAGGTTAAGTAAATATAGTAAAAGTTGTATGTTCATGTGTATTAGAGTATTTAATAAGTTACCTAGTGAATTTAAGTTATTAAGCCATAGGCGGTTTAAAGTTCAACTGTATAAGTGGTTGAATGACAATAACTTTTATAGTGTTAAAGAATTTTTTGAACACTAACCTGGATTTGCATGCTGAAAACTCGGCAAAACATGTATGTACAACATTATTTATTTATTAACACCAAATTTATACCATGTTTTTGCAAATAAATGATTATTATTATTATTATGTATTTAAAGTGTCGTGAAAGTTGTATGTTCATATTTATGAGACAATAAGGATTTGTTTGCATTTCACTCCTTTCAAGGGTCTCAGAGGTGTACAACGCCCTTTTTTCGGTGCCATTTATATTTAGATGTCATCATGACGAATGGCATGTCCCTCGCCGTTTGCGAAGCACTTCTTCGCGTCGTAATTTTTTTAGCATATGTATTTTCCTTCATCTTAAAGCTCGTGGTGTGATTAATTACGGTACTTAAGGTCGGAAAAACTCATTGGTGCAGTCGGAATTAGAATTTGCAACATTTGCATTGCGACTTCGCGAACTACTAGGCAATCACGGCTCACAGTTTTGTGAATATATATGAGACACGGAATTGTAAGGCTGTGGGTTGTGGGTCGTTGGTGTACGCGGCGCAGACGCAGAGAGGGCACTGGGTCGGGGGAAAGTACTGGGCGAGTGCGTGCACGGTGCATGCTGCCGCAATTACACCGCCTCAATACACATATATTGTATGTAGCTGCCCGATTTGGCACAATGCGACACCAACATTTAATACAAAGCTACATTCTCAGAAGGAAACTGTTCCAGTTTGGTTCAGAAGTACAATTCCAGTAAACTCCTTTGTGCAATGAATCGACAGAGCGACATTCGTCTGTGAATTTCTTCCCAAACGTATGCAGGTTTCCTCTCGCTGTTTTCCTTCACTGTAAAGCTCGTGGTGTGTTTATTAAACCTAAAATATAAAACCGCATGAAAATCCTTTTAGTCGTTGATGTTTTTACGAACAGACAGACAGACGCGGCGGGGGACTTAATTTTGTGTTACTGGAATACTGACAAAATTATTTAGTTTTAGCTAGTTTACACCAAGTAGGTCGTTTTATTTCACGAAATTCTAGTCATGCAATCTAGAATTCGAGATCTACAAACACAGTTATGTTTATGAGTGTATGGAATTGTTGTAAAACCCGTAAAAACTGTCTATCGCACTACTTTCATTTCTGCATGATTCGTGTTTAGTGTATTTTGGCTGTCAGGATACGATAATGCTCACTCATTTGTTTTTAATGTAGCTATATCCTGTTATCCTGGAACAATTACTTTCATACCCAATATGGTCCATAAAATGTTTTTTACCGTTATCTGCTTTCATGTAATTTAACACCAACCTAGTGTAAGTTAAGTTGTAAAAACCAATAAATTGTAATATTTATAAAATGAAGATAAATTCTGTATACCATCTCTTAAGTTCCAGTTAACCTAAATGCATATTCAATTAATTGACAGCTACAACAGTAATAGCAAGTTACATTTAAGTAAAATATGATAATCTTGGTACATTACACATTCGGAGAACCAAAAGTGTTATAATTATTATACGGAAAATCTGTAGCCAACTCTAAGAAGTCAAACAACTTAAGGAACGACTTAAATTTATTCTCAAATGTAAGTAAATTTCGTCGCAATGTTTTCCTTTACCGTAAAGCTTAGTGTGATAAAATCACATTACTGAATGGACCAATATTTGGTATGATCCACTGGGATTTAATGAAAGTGGACGAAGCGAAAGAAGTATGTAAGGATCGTAGCAAGTGGAAAGAAGTGGTCTCTGCCTACCCCTACGGGAAAGAGGCGTGATTATATGTATGTATGTATGTATGTATCCACTGGGATTTGCACCAACATTCAAAACTTTGCTAGTGACTCCATGAACCGGCTACCACACTTCGTGTTTATATTTATTACACAGTTTATTAATGAATACAGTATTTCGTTAAGAACATATATTATTGTGTTGACAACTCGACGCATATCAAAAACTACTATCGGTGTCTTAACATCGATCAATTAATCAAATAAATTGTGAGGAATGGTTCTTAGGCAACGAAGCAATTAATCTTCCAAGTGACAGGCTTAAGTTACAAATGGATAAAAGTCTTAATGTGACGAGAAAACCTTTCAATACAAACGTATCTTTTAAATGTGCTGGCATATTTATAATCACCATAGGTACAGATTAGACGGCATAATCGCATGCAAAAGACAATTATTATTTTATCTGGATATAGATACATATGATTTTACACGCTCCATTCAGGATCTTTAAGCTTCCACGTTGTCTGACAATGTAAGTGATGTGTGCGGCGAGGTGAGTGTGCCGTCGGTTTCGGCACACCCGGTCAAGGCCGCTTGCACTCGCTCGCAAAAAACTGGCCGCTCATATATGAGGTTATCACACAAGAACTCGGCCGCCGCAACATAACCGCTTATCAAATTCTTTGCTTTATAATTATTGTTCGATCAAACCTGTCTCATTTTTTTTAGCACGAATTAATACGTAATATAGTTGTATTCGTTTCTAGTCATTCCAACGTCATCATAAATGATATTCTATTAGGTAGGTTGTCAGTGTATAGATAAGCGGTCTAATATTAGTCCTAAATAAAAATTGCCAGAACACTTGAAGTAAAATTTACTAGAGTCCATTTATTGCGCACATCTGCTCAACCATTAAATAAGTAATAACTTATTATAGTCCTTCGTTAGAGCCCCGATGGGATTGTTAGAAAATGGAACGAGAGTCCTACAAGAACGAATCTACAACTTGTTCAAAACTCGTTTCAGTTCTCAATGTTCTATGACTTAGAAAATGTAGTTACGTTTTATTGGTACCTTGTAGGCATGTTTAATAGCGGCGCCGGCGCACTGCTCCTGCCAATTCATAAAACTTCGATATAATGAGCTTACTCGCACGTTACTATGTAAACGTAAACCACAAATAGTGTATCTAATCGTAGTTTTTTGTTCTTAAAATAATTCAGCTGCATTCCCTTTTTCTTTCTTTAGATTAATATAAAGACGATTTATTTGCTAGCCAACAAAAAGCTAAGAACAATAGCAATGCTAGGCGAGCTTGGTATCTCACGAACGCATGTAATGGTCACAAAGAGTCTGTGGCAAGTAATTCTCCAGTAATGATGGTAATCATTTTATCATCTCGGGACCAATAACTCGCGTTTGCGTTTACTCGCCTATGGGGTTACGCTGCATCGCTGGTCGGACCGTGCGAATCATCCAGTGCATGTGTATAATTTAGTTATTACGTTTCCTACGTTTTTATTACGTTAAATAGATCCATTGCCCAATTGACAAAAAGTCTTGCCTGAATTATATAAATTTGTATGCATCACTTTATATTATTCTAGCTGTGCCTCGCTCATATAAATTAAACGATGCATAATGCATTGCTTGGTATACATTTTTCAATTTGGTATTTCTTTATAAGTACATCACACAAATATTTCTTTTAGATCATTGGCACGTAGCGCTCAGGATATTCTCCGAAGTACTCTAGTTTTATCAATTAATTAACAAATCGACAAATCATACAGCCTGACAAAACTAATAGGCTTCTTAGTAGTAGTAGTAGTAGAAGTAGCTATTCTGAGTGACAATGATTTTAGAATTACCCTTTTGTTAACAAACTTTTATAAATTATTGATCGTTTCGTTTTAATTAATTTTACAAAGTACTTATTAATTCAATTTCATTAAAGAGGTATGTAAGTCTAGAGAGAACTGGGAACTCTCTTCCTATCCCCTTAGGGACTCAGGATGATGATATGTATGTATATGTATAAAACATACTTCTTTGCGGTTTTGTATGCGGCCCTTAAAAATTTGTCACATTACATGTAGTATTAGGACAATCATATCACGCCGATGCCTCACGGGGTAGGTACGAAAAATTTCTTCCTGTCAAACGCTTAAGAACGAACCATGCACTATAAAACATAGTTATTTATTATATAATGAAAATGGGAAACTTAGTGGTCAACTGCCTACTATACGCCGATGACGCGGTTTTACTGGCGTCAACTATATACTCTCTGCCTACCCCGTTAGGGACTTGGCGTGATGATATGTATATGTATGTATGTATGTATTTATTATATAATAAGTAATCAAATAAGCCCTTCCATAATAATGAATGGCAGTAATATTGCAATGATATATTTCAACTATCTTAACTTTGTATGATGATGAACCGGACATTATTTAAAAAAAAATAAAAAATGGCAAACTGCTTTGCGTGTTTCAAAATAATTGGCCAACAGTTTTATCATATTAGATCTATAATAAAACATGTTTCGAATCGTTTTCATCATTAATCCATCACTACCTCTTAACTGGTCATATTATATATACGGATAAATAGAAAAGTCAATGAACCTACTTACTAGCTGCCCCAGCTTCTCATGAGTCAAAAAAAATAATTTCATTATTTTCGTTTGTTCAATGAATGAATGAATAAATGAATATAAGCTAAACACACACAAAGTCATCAAAATCAGTTCATTAATTTATGACGAGTCTTGTCAGTCACAAAAGACTTACTTATTATATACTCTTTTTAATAAGGAATTCTGCATAAATATTCAGAACACCCTAGCTCTTGCACGCGATGAATCAGATAAAGAAGTGATATAATTAAATATTTTCCGGAAAGTTCTCACAAGTTGAGGTAAAAATGTAGCACCGTCTAATGTATGTCACACGACTTCAAAAAGGGACACTGCACCACATAATTTCCTCTCAATGCCTGGCTTACTGCACTATAGTCAAAGGCGAAATGTAAACGAAAAAATATATCAAAACTTTAATTCTAAAATAGATAAATAAAGCAGTAGTTATTTCCACATTTTATTAAAAAGAAATTGTTTGACTGATGTGAAAAAAAAATTTATAACTTAAGATGAAGTAAATAATGAACAAAGACAATATACCTGAGTATAAGCGCGGTCTTCACGTCTGGACCTTTTTCACGAGATAATGTTCAAGAGTTCACACGAAACTGAACTGTCCGGGAATCCGCGGGCACTGGACGCTACGTGCGGAGGACGAGAAACGAGAGACGAGAGAAGGTCGCGAGCGCACGGCACCGGGCGTGGACGGACAGCCACGCAACCGTCTCAAACGGAATGAAATGGTGAAGAAGATGCCGCGCTCTTATATAGACATGGCCGTAACCTGACGCCGGATAACGGACTCCCGCCTGCGACCAAGCCGCACGACTATCTACCCTAACTGCGCACACGCAAGGCACACAGTCACCTTTCTAACCATACCCTTCTTAGAGTAATATATCGGATTTTCAATTAAGTGTTCCAAACAAAACATTTTGCCCCAAAAAACGCTCATATATCCTCAATTACACCCAAACATGAGGACAGAAAACCTCGACAACAAAATGGCACCGGAGATTGGCATCAAAGCCGATCTATGAACGGAATACATTCCAACGAGAAAATGGCGTTCAGAAAATTCCTCCCACGGCGGCGGTATAAAGGGGCTATTCTATCGATGGCAGCTAACTTGAGTTGCATAGCAATTAAATTTAACAACTTTTCCTATGCTGTCACGTCTATATTGTCACAATTTAATGCATAGGTAGGTTAATGGTTCCATGGCCATGTAATTTCAAAAAAATTATAATATAATAATATATCCTCACACCTTCCCACAAGGGTCCCCTAAGGGGTAGGCAGAGGTGTATAGGTAATACCCACACACCCGCTTTCCGCCAGAGGTATATTATGTGCCAACGATCAACACGCCAATATTGTGTTCTTTGCCTAAACCTTAAGAATAGTGTGATGATCATGTCCTGATAGGCTTAACAAATGTTGCAATCAAACTTAATTACATAGTTCAGAAAAAAAAGATTTTAAACTCAAAATAAAAACGCAACGGGCATACTTGCAAATAAAAATCATTCGAACCGGTTTATTTACTACCGCTTTACATTGTACCTATGCAATTCTCGTAACAGGGAAAACTACTTAGGCAACAACACAATACAGCAATGTTACTGTTTCGTCATAAAAAAAAAAGTAATTAAACCATGAATTAACTCATCGCACCCGAGATGAATGAGGAACGCATGTGTGATGTTAAAAATGCAACATGAAGCAAAGCTCCGGCTAAAAACACTTGGCACCTGACTCTTCACACGCACACGCGCACTGAGCACCGCACTTGTTCTTGTATACGACACACAACCCGACTAACCGATGGCATGTGAACGAATTGAAGGAATGACTTGGGGAAAAAGAAAACCACTTAATGTGAGAAATCCTTTTTGTTTCACAAGTAATGCTACAGTGAGAATGTTTGTGACACGTTTGACCTAACACATAGGTTCATCCATAGTTATTCAAAATATTGTAAGCATTGTGGGTACAGAGAAATTACAGCTGATACATGGCGGAGCGAGGACACAAAAGAAGTAAACGCATCGTTTATACAAATTGGGCAATATGATTAGGCATATAATATATGAGACCTAATGTGCACATTATCTATGTAGTATATAAACGAATATTAGATCAAACATAATATTTCATTCCAGCAGCAGCTATAAGCCAATTCAGACCAAAGAAATCAAAATAGATTTTTTTCCTATTACTTAAGACTTTGACTTAAGCCAAAAGTAACTAAAACAAAGCTTTAATCATTACCAGCTGCTTGAAGTCTAGCTACTAGTTAATGAGAACTATATACATAATTAAAGAAAAACACAGAACGGACGAAGCTCTAATCTTTCTCGTACTTCCTGCGGTTTTCACAAAGGAGGCTTTAAGGCCAGCTAGAGATGGTACAGCAGTGAAAGTTAATGTTGATTCGCACTGGCTCACTCATTATCTACGCGATGAAAATCTTAAATTACACCGCACACGGCATGTCTCGGACTATTTTTATTTGTTGAAGAATCAATTACTACGTATCTAATGATGTTCACCGCCGAAGGCTCTGGCTAAGAAAATAGTAACACGTATTACCTGTCTTATAATGAGTAGAAGCACCGACGCAAAATAAAACCTTAACACAGATATGTAATAAGGTAATAAGTCATCTACCAGTTAAAAACTTCATTCGCAAGATAACCACGTAGTTTATGTTTAAATGGGCTGAATGACATAAGGACCAAACTAAAATTGTGTTGCTGAATAATGCCCCAATACATTTTTTTATAGTCCCCCAAATATTGGCTCGATTAGAATTTGATGTATTATTTTATCGTATTAATTTGTCGTATTTTTTTTTCATTAATATTTCTACCAAAATGCGGATACGTTCGATTAGGTAAAAGTTGTGTTTCATTAGTGTTTGACGGAATAAAATCAATCTGTGTTGTCCTAGAAGTTTATAATTACAAACATATCTTGCAAGCTATTGCAAATTGTCCAAAAACGGGGTTTGGCTACCATATATCATGGGAAGCCTTGGGACTGTACAAAAATGTGATATTGTTACACGGACGTCATATGCACCTGTCCCTGGAATATTATTATAAGCAGGAAGAAGTCCGATGATGTGCAAATATAAGAGAGGTAGGGCATAACGGGTTTCCCGTTCGAATTTGGAGCTGCACGACTGGGGCAGGACCTCCACCTTATAGAAGTCCGTAGCCAAATAACACAATTTTTTGTGTTGTGTTCCTACACGGTGAATAAGGTTTCCAGTAATGAGCTCCTTGGGGAGGGGGGAGGATTGTTACATTGTGTTGGAAGCAGAGGGATTAAACCCATTATGCTGTCAACACACTATAACTCACCGAACACAGAGTGGCAACGCGCATGTGATACTTCGGTATCGTGAGCGTAATTAGGCTACAGTAACCGTTTTCCATCAGATGGGCCGTAGGCTTGTTTGCCACTCTGGTTGTATAAAAAAAAAGGCTCGTGATAATGCCTCCCCCTTCGGGAACATGAGACCAGAAGGTATTATTCCTGTTAAAATTCATTTCAGCCAAATCTGATCGACGATTCGTCAGCCACAGCAGCTTTTGCACTCGAAGAATGAATAATAAAAACACTTACATACAACCTACTGTGTTTCGTAATTAGCACCCGTGTAAAATATGATTTCATTGCTAGATTTTTTTCTGGAAATTTTTTATTTTCTTTCGAAATTTATCATAATCCATTCAGCCGTTTTAGCGTGATTGTGTAACAAGCACCCACATCAACCTTTTGCGTTTATTATTGTATATATCCTCACGCCTTCCCACAAGGGTCCCCGAAGGGGTAGGCAGAGGTGTATAGGTAATACCCACACACCCACTTTCCGCCAGAGGTATATTAGGTGCCAACGTGACAGATGGCGAGTCCATCGCCGTTACTCAAGCACGACTATACATACACCTTTGAATTTCTTCTAAGACGTATGCAGGTTTACTCTCGGTGTTTTCCTTCACCGTAAAGCTCGTGGTGTGACTAATCACTGTACTTAAGTTCAGAAAAACTCATTGGTACAGTCGGGGTTCGAACTTGCGACCTTTGCGTCGCAGGCAACTGCTCGAACCACTCGGCCACCACGACATTGATTTTATTGATTCTACAATATTAAACTCCACACAAAAACTTACCTCTTTAATATTTATATCTATTGATGAAAACTGCATCAAAATCCGTTGTATAGCTGAAGAGATCAAAGTGTACAGACAGCGTGGAGAGACTTTGTTTACGTGTACTATGTAGAGATGATTGTAGTGATACATGCCAATGTTAAGTGTAATATCGGTTTTTATGAATCAATTCATAAAAGCAATTTTCCGAATGAGTGTAATTGGCAATGATCTGGGTTATTGTGTTAATGTTGGCACTTAATCCATTACGCCACTATAGAGTTGCGGGTAGCGGGGAATCTGCTGTGTCGTGCACCAACTGGAGACCGCAGCCATGCTAGGGCTATCAACGCTTGTTCTTACTTTATTAATGCTTACCACTTATGTGATAAATATGCATACGGCCTGCTTAATGGTAAATAGTCATTATGGTTGCGGGCAAAATCAACGGTATATTATGGGCATTCCTAATAATTCACATATTTTTAAACCATTTATAAAAAGTACATTATTCACAGCTTTCACAAGGGGGCTATGATTAAGTCTTAAAAATTACCCATAAAATAATTTTATATGTACATCTTCATGCATAGCAAGCAAAGGCTTAGGCGGAGATGCAAACATTCCCGATTTTCGCCGAAGATACATGCATTTAGGAACCAACGTGTTAAGTGAATAGTCCATCGTTTTTCAAGAGCTTTACATACATTTTTAAATCTGCATTCGATTAATTGAAAGCATTTGCTTTTACTGTAAATATGCGATACATTTATAGAAAAATTATGATCGTAGGTAATACTTGGTAAATACCGATTAACCTCCGATCACCCAAGTTAAGCAACAATGGTGCCATCAGTATGGATGGATGGTGCCATCAGTATTAGTTGGATGAGTGAATGCAGCGTTGAATACTTTCCAATTTTAGTATAAAAGTTCAAGTAGCTATTACATGCCTTTTGACTGAGTGTTTCAGTAGAATAAATAATATAAAGAGTTTTATATATACATAAATATATTCTATGTGTTAATCCAATTAATTATCTCTAGCTAAATTTCATTTAATTCCGTTCAGTAATTTTTGCGTGAAAGAGGAAAAACCATCCTCATGAAAATCGTATTTATATTATATGTACTAGTGGTCCCGCCCAGCTTCGCTCGGGTGGAAAAAAAAGATGGTGGCGCCACCTCTCGTTTCCAATTGTGAATCTAAAACATTCCCAGATCCCCTTGAACACACACAAAAAATTTCATCAAAATCGGTCCTGTCGTTTGAGAGGAGTTCAGTGACATACACACTCACAGAAGAATTATATATATAAACATTAGTACTATTATTGAATAATATGGAATATTTCATTGTGGTTGTAGGAACCTTATCTTACATTGGCAGTGACTATTTGAAGTTTGACAGATGTTTTTTTCTTGACATCACCATCTCAATAGATCTAGGTCGGTCGCTACAACACTTATAATATACAACACTTTTACTTCGTGAACAGAATGAAATTTAATCTCTCGTATTTACTTCTTTTTTTTATACTTCAGTCGTCTTATAACAAATGGCTTGTCATAACTACCTCATATATACAAAAAATATTTGTTGAAGGAAAGCATATTGAGTGGCTCCATCATCAGTTCCACTCGCATGTAGCCACTAAAATATAATAAAATTAAGCACAGAAAATATTACAATAATTATTGATATCAATCGGTCTTAAGATGTAAATAATATTTTATATTTATAATATCTTCACGCCTTCCTATAAGGGTATCCGAAGGAGTAGGCAGAAGTACCTAAAAAGGTTGTATCTAGATATATATGTATACATATTATACGGTGGCAACGTCACAGACAGACGACTCCATAACTGTGTCTTAAGCACAACTATGCATACGTTTTTGAATTCCTTCTCAAACGTTTCTAGTGACCCATAGGTACCTCTCGATGTTTTTCTTCACCATAAAGCTTGTACTTAAGTTCAGAAAAGCTGAATTGTACAGTTAGGATTCAAACTTGTAATCTTTGTGTTGCAGTATAGCAGCAGCAAGCTCGAACCACTTGGCCACCACGGCTTCCATATTTTATTTGTATAACATTTAATTAAATATTTGTCTGAAACATAAAAAGTATATAAATTCATGCAGTTTTTATTACCATCCTTCCAAGCAAAATGCGAGAAGAAAGCATTGTGATAGTAAAGAATATGACTAGTTACCTCGTAGCATAAATACTTAGCTATCAATCATCATAATCCTCTGATTTATACACATATTTAGCTTAACGTGCTTAGTCACATATTAGCACTAAAGTAAGTAGACAGTGATTTATACAAGCGCCTATGAACTGAATGAGCACGAGCTAGTGAGCGCGCCTTTTGATAACTTTGCCACGGCATGATATACGGTTTCATACAAATGCGTCTTTTTTGTAAACCAATATTGAAGTACATGATGCATATGATGAAGCGAAAGCGTTTATAAACCTAGAGAGATCTGGCGCTCTACTCTCTAAGCTTACACTTACACTCTTTAAGAATACATACAAACAATGTATTCAACGATATAAAAATGTGAGTAAAATTATTATTGCGTGCGTATATTTGCGTGCGTCTGCCTATGTGTCCAGGTAAATACCTAGGCTATATTTTACTTGTACTACACATATGTTGATATCTTAACACCTTTCCAAGGCCCCCTGGGGAAGTAGGCATTCTGGTAACCATGACCTCTTTTCGCCAGAGATATTTCAGGTGCCAACGATACAGATGATACGTACAGCAATATTTATCATGCACGATGATACATACGTCTTTACATACAGGTGCCCTCTCGATGCTTGCCTTCATCGTATATTAGGTGGTAAGTTGTGATTACTCGGTATACTTAAGTTCAGAAAAAGCTAATTTGAACAGTCGGGGCTCGAACTTGCAATCTTGGTTTTGTAGGCGACTGCTCTCTGCACTCGGCCACCACGCCTCTAGTAGCTACTATTTACGTAAAGTATATTTTGTCGTAGGCTGTAGGCGCTGTGTCGGCGCATGCGCGACGTAATCGCGTAACGGTGGCGAACTGTAAAGCGCGCCACGGCTCGCGCACCGCGTGCTAAATTTGCCGAAACACGACCGTCACTAGCGGGCAAATCTTAAATCACTCTAATTTGACTCGATGCCCGCTTAACTGTTACAAGATAATTATTGGGGTGCCAGCGAGAACAACGATCTTAGATTAAACAGTTTCACAAATTCGAGTACCAAAGAGCTTATGATATTTCAAATTTATAAATGTAACCTTTTTTGTATTCTAATTCTCTCTTTTCTTTGCTTACTTCGTGAGGGTGTCGTTGTAATACCATTGTAACTAATAGCGCATAAACATATAAGCTGTAAAATAAGTTTCTTTTCTCTGTTTCTCATTAGCGTAAATATCTAACCATTATCATTGTTTTATTCGTTTTTTTTTTTTATAAAGGTGACAAATAATATGCCTAGTAGCATTAGCCTATTGGTATGACTCGTCCGTTTCTAGCTTTTCCTGAAAGTAACAGACGTGCGAATACTATAAGCAACAAGTAAACCTCACATATACGCGTCGATATCATAGCGTCGAAACCGTCACGGGGTAGGCAGTGAAGAGCGCCATTTCTCGCTAGACTAACAGACTTCGCATCTTCCACATTCATCAACAACTTCAAATTTGCTCGCTGGTTTCACCCATCCTTGAGTGTCCTATTCATCTAGGTAGTTGGAGCGTGGTCTTTCCCTACCTGTTCTTCCACACACCTTCCAATACTCAACGCAAAAACGCAACACTACATCAAAGTAACTATTTAGCAGCGAACTTCTGTAAGTCGGATGAACTTGTGCATACGTCGGGTGCATAATTTTTTCTTATCAACGACATTGAACTATTTTGTAATACATTTTTAATTACAATTATTCAAGTTCGCGTGCTAGTAACGACGCATTACGTGGTACCGCAACAATGAAAAATGTGTAGACTTGAATTCAATCCCGTCACGCCATAAAACCTATGAGATCTATCCCGTTACGCTATTCGTCGATAGGTTCTATTATATATATATCGTCACGCCTTCCCACAAGGGTCCCCGAAGGGGTAGGCAGAGGTGTATAGGTAATACCAGGTTTTATTCATTCGAATAATTAATTTGAAAAAAAATCACGTGAATTCATCACCATTGCATCCAAAAATAAAATTTGAATATCAGTTAATACATTCACATGGATAAGGTAAACAAGTCTCATTTATAAAAACCAGAAGGTGAAACTTCCGTCTTCCGTGAAATATGAAATATTTTCTTTTGAGCTTACCTTCTCTTACTTTTTCTGATACTTCCAGGACCCAATGTTTTTATTTCTTAAATCGAAACGATGTGTGACTATTTAAATACCAATGTATAAATATTATGACTATTATAATATAATACAATAATAAATAATGTATTTTAAGTTATTACATGTTGTAACAACAATCGTTGCAGAGGCCTTGTAAGTATAAAAATACCTGTCCATCATAGGTATTTTTATACTTACAAGGCCAATACTTACATTATATTACAAAAGATACGTATAGTCGTGCGTGCGCGCAGACTCACCATCATGCTGGCACCTAAATATATCTTTGCGAAAAGCACAACACCTCTGCTTATAGGGGACCCTTGTAGCAAGGCGTGTAGATATGATATCATATAATGATTATATTTAATTTTAGTGGATGTGTGGGTACTACCTATACAACTCTGCCTACCCAAAAATGCCTACCCCTTCGGGGACCCTTGTGGGAAGGCGTGAGGATATATTTTTTTTTCGCCTCCTCCTTTTGTAATTTTGTACAACAGCTTTATTCTACAGGACCAACCAAAAAGCTATATTAAAGGGCAGCTGTTTTTGGCGCTTTTAGGTTATGACCTAACTTGCATGATTTGAAACGAGAACGCGGCGAAGCAATACAGTAAATTTTCTAAAAGGTAAGTATACCTACATAGAATGAAGAAATAGCTCAATATGACAGCGATCGAGACAAATAACCAGTACATAAAACTATCACTTGTATTTTTCGAAACCTACAACCTCTCGAAATTATGCATTTGTGACACTGAGACACTGGACACTGAGAAACTATCAGAAAGTACAGCATGTAAATTTCAGAGTTTCGAAAAGAAACATCAATATAAATATGATATATTGGGCTCAGATAGTGTCAGAACTGATACATTATTTATTAATGTAGTGTATTAAATAAAGACAAAACACTACACTAGCATTATCAAAAAATTATTAATTCCCTCGAATTTCCTTGAAATACTAACCGTAGAATTTACTTATCACACCCGCCTGTTTGCTTTCAAACTTTTGAACCTCATTATTTGTTGAGAAGTTTATAGTTCTTCTAGTATCCGCCCACTGGTCGGTATAACATCCGTTAAAGACCGATTTATTTATGGTATAGTTTAACTTGACAAGTCAGATAGAGCACAACCAAATAATTCAACGTGGAGTCGTTAAAATGTCGGATAAAGAAGCAACAATCGCTCAAGCAAAACGTGAAATTGATGAATCATTGATTCTCAGCACATTCTGTATGCGTCGCATCGGACTCTCGTTCGAGCGCCCCAAGAGTACGTCCTCTTATCTGCGTCAGAAACTTATGTTTGTAGTATCCGTTTGTGGAATCTGTTACCACGTGTTCAGTGAAATCACGTATATTGGTTTCACTCTGACCAATTCGCCACGAGTTGAAGACGTTGTGCCACTTTTCCATACTTTTGGGTATGGCGCTTTGAGTAAGTATGCGGATAATCGCATAATGAAATAAATCAATTCTCAGATATTATCGGTTTTTCAAATTACCTTTTTATAATCATTGTATATTTTTTTATTAACATTAATATTGTTCTTGAATACTTGCAGGCATTGCTAAAGTTTTTGTGCTATGGTACAAGAGAGAGGTATTCCGTCAACTTTTGAATGAGCTCGCCGGTATCTGGCCAATGCCTCCTCTTGATGAAGAAGCACTGGCTATTAAGAATAACAGCATTGCAGCTCTACGCATAGCGCATCGATGTAATTGATATATATACATCAGCACAATCATTAATTGCACTTAATGAGAATAACTACCCTTTATTCGGGTTGGATCCTCAAATCCAAAGGCGCCGGTAGCGGGTGCTTTCAGGGTACACTTGCATCTTCCTGTTGAGCAAGGAAATTCCTAGAAATAATTAAGGTTATTATGGTAATACACAGTAAATACATAAAGTGTGTAGATGTTGGTGCACCCCCTCAAAGCAATCTGGCCGGCACCCATTCTCAAATCAACTTCTAATTCACTGTAAGTCAATATAATTCCTATTTAAACAATCTATTGGTTCGATTGAAATCCAATTATTCCTAAGAAGTAGATCCAATTGAAATTTCAAAGCTCAAATGATAACGAACTAGACGAAATCCCGGTCGCATGATTGTAGTAACAGATATTACCGAGAATCACGTATACAGGTTGTACGAGTACTGTTATTGCATATTTGGAAAAACCGCAAACTGAAATGAATAAAGTATGATACAAAAACTTTTATGAGTGACAGAGGGAAGACTAGTTGAAGGTCATAAAAATATTATTACATTAAACTTACTATTGTTGAAAAAAACTGATGTGCTCACGTGTCCGTAATGTGAAAGATCTTCTAGAAGAAGGTACTACATAAGCATGAGACACATCTCAATCGGAGTTGAAGCGGTCGCCATAACCGATATCGGTCGGATCGTGTTTATAAAAAACTGCGATACAAACTCCAGTTGTTTTGCAATCAGTTCTTTTTTAAAATAATGATAAGCTTATGATTTTTAGCAAAAATAAATTTGTATTTTCGGGTGTAATTTTTTATATAGTTAACATTTTTACCTGGTTTAGTAAAGTTATCATCATCATGAATTAAGGAATGCCTGCCTGTTTTATTTCTGTTTTAGCGGCCTTTCGCTTGATAACAAATGATTCGTGGGGGCCGACATCTTGTCGCCACAAGCTGTCAAAATCGTTCTCCTTTTTTAATCTTCCTCTTTAGGCATTCCCTGCTACCTTTCGTTCTAAAATATTGTAAAGATCTTCAGCGACATAATATTTTTTACAATTAAAAAATAATCTACTTCATAGACTATTATTCCAGGGTATTTCTTCATGAACATAACAGGAGTTTGGTTCTACAACGCAACACCAATATTGGCCTATTTGTACCAATTGTGGCAGGGACGTGACGCTCAAATCGGCTTTGTGTGGGCGTCTTGGTACCCGTTCGATAAGAACCAACCACTTGCTCACATTGCTGTATATTTGTTCGAAATATTTGCAGGTAAGTGTCGGTAATGTATAAAATATGTATATATTTTTGTGTCCTGCACGTTTGTGTATATTATCAACGATAAAAGAAGTCACGAAGAAGAAATTATCCTACTATTTACATTACTACCAAACTCGCACTGTTACCGTGGAAAAGACACTATACAACTAAACTAACAAAAAACGTTTACCTACTTAACTACCTAAAGCAACCAAAAAAATTATCGTAGTAATGATCATGTTAACCTTTTTCTATTGACATAGAGAGAGCGAAAGTTTTGATTATATATAATCATCATTTGAGACAATTATCACGTTCAGAGCAACACTACACTTATAGTGTACCATACTACTAAGTAGCAATTAATCCACTTTAAGTATATTATTGCAAAGTTCTAAAGCTTCCAAAAAAACAAATACAATAATTGCTATCGCATGATGGACTGAAAGCAAATATAATTCGATATTTCGTAGGAAACCACTTTCAGTGTTTATACCTATATGTTTGTATTAATACATCTTATAACAGTCTAGGAAGTAAGTAATGGTGAGTCGTGAACGTAGCTTGCTAGTTATCACCTATGAGCTTATAGCACAAATGCTTTTACGGATCAGCTCAGTTGGATACTGATTCGGTAACATTTGGTCTGTTTTTATACAGTTGGTATCCGACTGTGAGTTATTTTTCACGTATATATCACAAATGAACACCTTCCTTTACACAACGGAAGAAGCAAACAGGCAGCACTCTTGATGGTAAACTGAAACAGCAACCTAACGGCTAGCTTTGAGTACATCTACGATTTCAGAAAAAATATAATGTTATACAGCGCTGCGAGGAATACGATAATTAAACTGAATGATAACGTAATCTAAATTATTACGATGAAGAACGAAATCTCCCATGAGGCTTTCGTTCCTGGTGCGTTCATGTACACAGGAATTACTTACTCTCGAGCTTTCCCTTTACATTGTCTTCAGCATTAATAATCTATAAGAAGATTAGAAAATATCAGAAGCATAGAGATGAAATAAGATTATTTTCAATAAATGCCGACTTAATGACATAAACAGCGACATGTCTGTCAATCTCATGCAGTTTTGACCTGGCGTTTCAAGTCAACATTTATTATAGAAAGGCATCTTGTCTAGAGGTACGGGTCAGCATAACGGGTCGTGATGATCAAAATGGCACTTCGTGTAAGAATTTTGTAACTGCTCACTTTTTTATACCACAAGTACCAACCCCAAGATTGGTAAATAAAACGTGTCCATGTCCATTATCATACAAGTGTTATTTTTGGTAGGGCAAACGTGTGTTTGGATCATGGTGTCGTCCGATCTCTTATTCTCCGGCATGGCTAGTCACATTGGGCTGCTGTTGAAACTTCTACAACGGAGGCTGGAGTCAGTCGCAAGCATTCGACAGACTGATGATCAACACTACGAAGAGATATTAGGAAATATCAAGTTACACCAGCGCCTTATTATGTGAGCTAAAAGCCTTAAACCAAAAACTCGTTCCATCGTTCCTCACCCCACAAGATTTATGGTGAATGAAACTACGTCAGGAAACCTGTATACGTTTCAAAAGGAAAAAAAAGACGATGTATGGCTGTTCTTGAGAAATGGCAATGGACTCGCTATCTGTTATGTTGGCAGCGAATATATCCGGTGACAAGTGGGTGTTGATAGACCTGTGTTGTTTACCTACGCTTTGGGGACTCTGTTGGGGAAATGTAAAGATATATATAATAAATATGATTCTACATATGGGTTCAGTTGCACAATCTCTGAACAGTAGGTATACGTAGATATTGGAATGTATGAACAGGTGGTGTTTGGTTAATTCTTACTCTAACCGCTTCATATTTCTGAGATAACAAACTATAACATAATAAATCTCCAGATGAAATGATTATAAACATTTCATTTGGTCAAGATTACTCGAAACCGATGAGCATGTATGAAGAGACAGATGAATGTGGACGAAGCGAAAGAGGTATGTAAGTCAAGAGAGAACTGGTGCTCTATTATCTCTACCTACCCCGTTAGGGACTCGGCGTGATGATATATATATATATATATATAATACAGAACTTATTGGCTTTTGCTGCAGATGCTGATTGCCTGCAATTTTTTTATTTTACCTTTTCTAACTGAAATAATTGTAGGTACTGCAACGACTTAGAGGAAGCTTTTTCGCTATCAAACTTGGTGAACATTGTGCTCAGCTCCATTAACATTTGTTGCGTTGTCTTCGTTATTGTGGTAAGTTACGTAATATTTAATAACCACGATGATCTAATAAACAACAATCGTTTAGGTCAGTAGCTCAACGACTTTCATTAGTAGGTAAACAGCGGGAAGTTAACGATCAATTTTACTAAAAAAAATGTTATTTCCCAAAATAAGGACAAACATAAATTTTTACAAATCTGTACAATGACTTGAAAAAAAAGTGTGAATTTCCGAAAATTTGTTGTGTTTTCCTAGTCGTAAACAGATTTAAGGTTACATCACTGCAGTTGTTCAAAATTAGTTAGAAATGTAAACATATATAACTGCATAGCCTATAATTAAATATATCGTGTACAAATTTCAGCTATTAGAACCGTTTTTGGCAGTCAGTAACAAGTTGTTCTTGGGTTCAGCGTTAATTCAAATAGGAATGCTGTGTTGGTACGCCGATGACATTTATCATGCTGTGAGTTCCTTCTTTTAACCGTAATGTTAAGAAATATTATAATTATAATAAGAGTAATTTGTTCTTATAAGGAGACCGACATCCCAAATCATATGCTGTCCTTATATTATAACCACATGGCTTAGGCCTGCAGATAAAGGAAAATTCCTTTTAAAAAAGAAAAAATCCATCCAAAATTATAAAAATAATATTAATAATATTGACAGAACGCAGACGTCGCACTGGCAGCTTATAATAGTCGATGGTACCGGACCAATCCACGGTGTAGACGCGCCCTTCATTTTCTTATTAAAAGGTAATTAGACGTTGATTGGAGTAAGTAACAATTACTTAGATTGTTGAATGAATAAGGACCATAATGGTCTCATATGAACGATTGAATAAGAATGTTACATTGTTTCAGAGCGCAGAAGCCCATCGCCTTCACTGCAATGAACTTCACAAACATATCCCTCGTCACTTATTCTGCGGTTAGTGCATTTTTAACGGGGTACAATCTTTATGAAGCTATCGAATGATGTTTAATATAAGGAAATTCTATTTTATTCCTTATATCTTCTTCTAATAACATGATAAGAGACATTTCATAGATATGCTGCCAACCCGCGAACTATTACTGCAACAGTCATAGTATACATGGAATATATTCTTACTTATAATTAATAATGTATTTATTTATTATGTGTTTCAGATCCTGACCAGATCCTATTCATACTTCGCACTTTTATATACAATGTATAGTGAGACCTAGAATCTCAACGTATTTATTATCATACAAAATGTAGTTTTCTTAAAAACTCAATTCATGAAATAAAACCTTTGTAGTTTTTTTTATAAAACTTGTTTTTATTTGTGTCAAAAGTGACAGTATGGACACAATGCATATCAACTACCAAATCATATGAACGCTTACTTTTGGTATCTTTATGTACCTGAGATAAAAGTAATTTATGTTTTATAATCGAAGCATCAATCAATAGAATACCACTACTTTTATATAGAAACTTTTTGACCTACTTAGATTGGAATTAAGCTGAATTTAAATATTTTAAAGGTCTTTTAATTATATTTATTGATCTGTAACCTACGACATTGAATCATTATCAAGCTCGCGTGTGGTAAATTTATATACGGTATTTATATAAACTTTAAAAAAAAATGTCTCGAATCAGCCCAATACCACCGTCAAAATCTACAATAACAGACTCTGTTGAAAATGAGACCTTACCGAGTATCAAAGTGCGAAAAATGCAAGATAATGTAAAGAAAAATAAATCAAATCCGTTTCCAATTGACACCAATAGAAAAACGATGAGTGAGAATCCTGATAGGAGAGAAGAAAATAATGTGAAAGTATGGAAAAATACGACAAGCGCTGTGGTGGGCGAATCCTCTGACATGATATTATCTTCAAGCTTTAAAACCCATTCGAACCGTTTTAGACTCGGTAAATTTCATTCAATAAGTAACTACAGTAAAATATCCCGAGATACGAGTAACCCTAACTTACAGAAACCTAAACCCCTTCTTACGAACAAAATGAAACGTATAACCGGATTCCACAGCACCTTAGAATCGGTAAATATATACATTTTATACTAGAAAGATGCAACCAAACATATGGCCCGCCTAATGGTAAGCGCTTACTGTAGGTACTGTACTTACTGTAATTAATTAATTGACACTGCTTCTGCCAGCACAAACATTTAATGTGGTGTTTACTTACTCATCGCAACATCAGAAAACTCGGAAGCAGTATCATTTGACAGTCATCTTCTGTAAGGTGGAGGTACCCAATTAATATTGGAACGTAGGTCCCGTTGATTTTATTGATATATGGTGAGACAGACGTTAGATAATTAATTATAGATACCTACCTAAGATATTACTTTATTTTCCTTTAAGTCTGAAGAAGTGATAAATAACTTCGTATATGAAGAAGACCATGATATAATTTATTTACCGAGGCTTCAGACGATTGAAACAATTTTCCTACAATTGGTGACAAGTGATAAGGTAGAACCAGTTTCCAAATATTTGGAGGAGCATCCAAAAGTGAACATTAATTGCACGGACTTTCAGGTCAGATATCCGGGTTAATTATATTGAATAGCAATAAAGATATCCATAAGCATCGACAAACTGTGACTTTTTTCACCTAATGTAGGGCGTATCCGCGCTCCATATTGCTGTACAAAACAAATCCGAGGCAATGGTGGAATTTCTCTTAAGACATCCGAATATAGAAATTGGTGACACAGTATTGCATGCGGTCCGCTGTAACAGTATTAAAATATTGGGTAAAGAGTTTATATCACACTTTCTCTTTACTTTAAACGATCAAGGTTAAACTTACCCGTTAAATATATTGGTAGTTATGCTACTTGAAGCTCGGAAGAAGATATCTCCAGGGTTAGAGTTCGCCGGTGCGGCACACTCGACATACTTCCCCTCGTACGTCACACCTCTGATGCTAGCCGCGCAGTTGGGCCAATACGAGCTTGTCACACTACTCATAGCTCGTGGACACACTATCACACGCCCTCATCTACCTAATTGTCCTTGTACGGCCTGCAGGTCAGTACACGTTAAAAAAATACTTTTTTTTTTTTTTTATACAGCAAGAGTGGCAAACAAGCATACGGGGCCCATCTGATGGGAAACGGTTATCGCAGCCTATTTACGCTCACGATACCGAAGTATCACTTGCGTGTTGCCTCTCTGTGTTCGGAGAGTTATAGTGTGTTGGCAGCATAATGGGTTTAATCCTTCTGCTTCCAACACAATGTAACAATCCTCCCCCCTCCCCAAGGAGCTCATTACTGGAAACCTTATTCACCGCGTAGGAACACAACACAAAAAATTGTGTTATTTGGCTACGGACTTCTATAAGGTGGAGGTCCTGCCCCAGTCGGGCAGCTCCGAATTCGAACGGGAAACCCGTTATGCCCTACCCCTCTTATTCGAACGGGAAACCCGTTATGCCCTAGCTCTCTTATTCGAACGGGAAACCCGTTATGCCCTACCCCTCTTATTCGAACGGGAAACCCGTTATGCCCTAGCTCTCTTATTCGAACGGGAAACCCGTTATGCCCTACCTCTCTTATTCGAACGGGAAACCCGTTATGCCCTACCGCACTTAAAGAAAATACTATAAGACTATTAATAAAGTTTGTTCGTAAAAAGGCTCAATTAAGATTGACATACATATCATCATACCGGGTCCCCCGTGTGTCAGTCCTTTTAGGCTAATAGACTTTATCAGGCTTTTTATACTCGTTTAATTAATGTGCATACTTTATCAGGTTTTGATACATACTCGCCAGTTTCGAGTACCCTCTCTAAACGGACCCATTTCAAGGAATCGACTGTTACATTTTGGTATAAATAGTGACGTGGTCTGCCCTCCACTGCTCTTGCTCTACTTTTTCTTCCATACATTTCACAAAATACACCTATTTATGTTAGTAATATAGTACAGATAGGTATAGATATAATAAGTAAAATTCTCCTCAATGAGGAATCTGCCTTATAGTTGTCATCACTTAAAATATTCGCTAAAATATGCATAGGTATTTTTATGGTCGTGCTTGAGGAACATTTTTTTTTTTCAATAGTCTTACATAAATTTTATCGGGATTAGAACAGATATAAAAATGAAGAATTCCGTAAAAAAGTAAGTATTGTGCTTTTAATCGAGCTGCAATGTTACCGATTACATCTAGATGGCATTTGATACGCTCACGCACAGAAATGTTGAATGTGCAGCTACGGTAATATTGTTATCTAGTGTTACCGTTATTTTAAAAAAGCCATTGCTTTTGACCAACTACAACGATTTCAACCTTGTCAATCATGGTAACATTGGTACTATTGGTCTAACTGACACAGTTTATAGTGGCCCTACCCTCTGAATTATTGATTTCCTGAGGCAGGCATTTATGTGATAGAATAATTGTTTATTATGTGCTTGAATGTAACTTTTCTTCTTCCAACGTTCTTTTAATACGAAAATATACAGAACACTCGACTAAGACAGTACATTACGAAAACTTTCCTATTTTCGTTACTGTTACCTGTTACCTCGAGCTCCCTCATGTTAACAATTAGTATATAGTCACTTTACTATATTATATCACTCTACACTATCATATCTTTTCAAGGTATACTGCATATGATTTAAAAGTAATAGGCCAAATTCCCAAGACAAGTCTTGAAATCTTGGCTCAAGCCCATGTATAATGCTTTATTGATCGCACGTATATTTAAATAGAATTCCAGATGTGTTCATTAACTATAACAAGTTTTAAATATGATTGTTAAATTAATAAATAAATATAAATTATTTATTTTAAAGAAAGTCTTTGGTCAATGAGGATCCACTCCATGCAAGCGGCGCACGCTTCGCGGTATATCGCGCCATCTCGTCACCAGCGTACATCGTACACGTGTCATCTGACCCCGTCCTCACATCATTTCAACTAGCTGACGAACTGGCTGCCAATGCTGCAGCCTACCGGCAGTTGTCTGAGGAATATCTGCAGCTAAGACAAGACGTCAATGCTTTTGCTGTAGATTTGATTGGTGAGTTCAAAAGTTTTAATTTATTTATGTGCAAAATTAAAAATTGATATAGATTTTTGAACAGATAGCAACAATAAAAACGTACGAGTTTTTCATTACAGGTTATAGTTTTTAAACCAGAGGGTTGACATGTCTGTTTGGCCAAAGGCTTGTGCCTTATTATGTAATTTTTACGTTTAGCCAGGTTCACGAACGTCCTGGATTAAGGAAGACGAACATAACTCCTCAAAGTATTTTGGGTACAATGCAGTTTAAAGCTAATATTCCTTCAAACTAAAACAGGGTTTTTGACTTTACATATGACCAAAAGCATACGCCTGTATAATGGACATTTTAACACCAGTTATCGGTTGTATGTTTCCGACTTAAGAATATCTATAAGATGCCTAAGAATATGTATAAGATGATCTGAAAACACTAACACGACGATAATATTACGCTTACATAAAAGTTCAAAGACATTTTCAAAAATGTTCACACACTTATTTTATCAGGTTGTTGTCGCAACTCGGAGGAAGTGGAGGTAATATTGAAGCAAACATCGGGGTGCCGCAGCCGTCGTCACATGGTACTGCCTCGGCTTTTGATGGCTGTTGATTACAGGCAGAAGGAATTTGTTGCTCATCCTCATACACAACAGGTAACAACTATTTACTCTCCTACTTACTGTGTTTCTGTTAGTTTGGTATATCCTATTATTGGAGTAAGATAGCTCCATGATTGTCTGATGGCATCTGTGCAACGTTAGTATTGGACAGTCCACAGATGGTTCCAGTCTACTAGTTCTACTTCTTCTCTATGGCATTTCTTGCTGTCATGTAGTTGTTACTGGTATCCATACTGTGGTGCCTTTGACACAGTGATCAACAGGTATTTTACTCAGATATGATCCATCCAGTCCCATTAAAATCATAAGCCTTGGAGATACAGATTATATGAGCTATATCAGATATTCTGGTTTGGATTGCATTGTGTTCTTTGCAATAACAAAATGATTTAGCCAAAGAACTCTGAATCACTACGCGTGCATTATAAATTAATGCGAATCATTTATTTTAAATGATTTGGTCATCAAATCGATCGGACGCTCAAGGACGGGAACGTCAAGAGTACTCGAAACCGACGAGTATGTATGAAGGGACTGATGAACGTGGACGAAGTGAAAGAGGTATGCAAGTCTAGAGAGAACTGGCGCTCTATACTCTCTGCTTACCCCGTAAACCCCGTTAGGGACTTGGCGTGATGATATGTATGTATGATTTGGTGATTAAGTTTAATGACCAAGATATGCTACCTACTCTGGTGCGGCAAATAACTGCATCGAGAAGTTACGAATAGATTCCTTGACACAGTTTCGGGTTTTTGTATTGCAAGTAAACATCTCAAAGAAAGGAGAGGAAAGTACTGCAAACATTCCATTCTTTTGACAATTGATATTTGAGCCTTTTATGCTAAAGCATATTTTATTCCAAAACACAAATTTTATCAATAATATTGACGTAAATATTCAATATACTACGAATTTTGTCATTTATAGGTAATTTATTTATTGTATAAGAACGTCGTAAATATAACTGTAGATATGTTTGGTTTTGGTCATGATATCATCATCACTTTGCATTTTAGGTACTGGAGTCGTACTGGGTAGGTGACTGGTACAGTTGGAGGAGAAAATCGTCGCTCTCTAAAGCTTCGACAGTGTTGTCCAGAATTATTATCATACCATTTATTCTCTTGATGTGTACAGTGAGTATAATAGAACACACTATATGAAAAGTGATACATAAGTACGTACATATATTCATGCCAAATCTCGCCACATTTCATATACCTATTTAAAATTTTTCATTAATGGAAACTTTATATGTATATATATTATATTTATCGTATACTAGCTGTGCGCCGCGGTTCCACCCGCGTAAAATTTGTTTTCATTTAAAGTTCATTTTCAGCAATAAAGTATATCCTGTGCTTTAATCCGGTTAATAGATTTATATCTGTGTAAATTTCATCCATTTCCATTCAGTAGCGAAGGATGAACAAACGTTCTCACAATTTTTAAATTTATAATATTAGTAGAGTCACGTAGATCCTTTTCAATAAACTATGCAAGCGGAATAGAGCGACTACCACTTTACGCCAAAGGTGAATTAATGCGTAGGCCAGGTTGAGCGACGTCTTGGTATCTAATTAGAGTGCTTACAGATAGCTCCGCGGCACTCGCTCGTTAGGCACTGGCAGATACCGTTGAACAAACTGATTACTCATGCTGCTGCGTACTTCGTATTCCTCGTCCTCATCTTCTACATCTCCAATCAAGATAAATCCACACAGAAACGAGGCCCGCCGAACACAGGTTCGCGCTTTATTCGCTAGTATATTGTTTCGATCTGATCGAATTCAAGATTATCGCAATTAATTTTATTGTGCACGATACGCAAACATTATAATCTTGTATGTGCCGTTATAATGTGCTATTGTGTTCAATTGAAGTTCCACGTATACAATCTTAACTAAACATTTCTTAGCCCTTAGGTTTTATTCATAAAAAATGGTTGAATACTAAAATTTTTAATAGGTCTTCAAGATTTTGAATGATTTGACTCGAATCGTATTTCCTGCATTTCCTAATTCTCTATATCTTACTCACAGGAGCGGAGGCCTTACTAGTCCTCTACGTGTGTGGTTATAGCTGGTCCGCAGTACGCATGTGTGTGATCCAAGGACCTCGGCGGTACTTCACAGTGATGTGGAACTGGGCAGAGATCACCATGCTCGCTCTATTTGCCCTCACATTCGCGTTTTGGATCGCGGCGGCTGTTGATGTCGCCACCAATGACAAAGAGGACTTGGGTTGGTATTAAAGATTAATAGCAACACTACCTAATAATTGATTGAGCAGCTTTATGATTGGTTTTATTCAAATACGAGAATGGTTTTAGAGCGTATATATCTATGTTTGGAGATAAACGGCAAGATGGATTTTTGCATAAAAGTTGTAAAAAAAAATTAATACAAGTAGCATGTTATTCAAATAGAAACTGAGATTGGGTTTCGGTAATTTGAATTATTTTTCTTTTAAATTTATACTCTCTGAAACTGCCAGTATATTTTTGATTTCCGTCTTCGTCAAGACACATTAATAAAGGCAAATCTATGTTTATAGTCAATAATCAATTCGCGAATCATCTAACATTTTAATCTTAAGAAACATTAATCAAGTATGTAATCAAGCTATGTTCAACGACCTATTTTCTTAGTACTCATTTAACTAACATTACAACAATGCATTGTAATATGTGCCAGTAATCAAATAAAAGAAACCTACGTTCCATCTGCTCTTTCATGAATATATGCAAGTCATATAACTATTTTATAATTGGTTTGATTTTCGAACAGAGCGCAAGTATTGGAACCAATACGATCCGACGTTGCTGGCAGAAGGAACATTTTGCTTGGCAACGATATTCGCTTACTTCCGAATGATGTTCTTGTGTCAACTGAACTATCATTTAGGGCCGTTACAGGTATGATCAATATCTATCAACTGTTTTTGAAACCAACACTAGCATATACGTAATGGCTTGTCGTTTTGTGCATTAGATTAAGTTCTGAGGTAACCGTCAAATTGATTAGGTCTGACCTATCTGTTATTTGCGCCATTCGTTCATTCAATGTTTACCTCGTTCATTTAATGTGTGTGTAGTAGTTTCGAGACAGACTGATACAAATTCACAGCCAATTGGCAGGCCTAATACGGCATCACTATCAAGCCAGAATGACCTCATTAGAGCATATTTACATTACAAGCCAGTGTGAGCAAGAAATTACAGCCACCGGTACCTTTTGAATGTTGTTTACTTAAGTCTATATCTAAACTACAGTTTCATAGTATGATGCATTAACCTTTTCATAATAATGGGTACGAGCTACTACAGCATTAGCCGCAATGCCATTCAGTTATATCTGATAACCAGTGACTAGAAATCGTATTATTATAATTATAAATTTGTAATGCCTTTTAAGGGGCTTTTTCCTCTGAGAGGTTTGACCTTGTAAATGGCGGTAGCGCTAATTTTATATTGTTTTGTAATATGAGACGTTTAATAAGTGCTCCATGAGCTTCTGATGTTGAAAAACGATTTTGAATTTCGAAGTTTATTCATATTTTTATTTGACATAGTCACGGTTGCATTTCATCCTTAAAAACGATTCTATTCGAGCCGATATTTTTAACCGTAAGCTCAAAGATCCTGATATTAGTTAGATCCTGATATTATTAGTATTAGAGAAGAGATAAAGATATTAGTTAAATAAAAGCTTTTACTAACGGTATCTGTGGGAAAATTCTTCTGTGTATCTATATCTTTGAAAACGTGCTCTATTCCGTATTCTATGCTGCAGGTATCTTTAGGAAAGATGACAATCGATATTTACAAGTACATAATAGTGTTCGCAATAATAATAAGTTCTTTCGCCGCGGGCCTAGCGCGCCTTTATCAATACTACAACGGAATGGTGTATGAAGACGAATTCGGAATGAAGACGGTGCAGGTGATCATATAGTTACATTATTTCTATTTACCATGCTATGCTATCAGCTCGATCCCAAACGTAGTAGGCAGGGAGAGTAACATCTTTACATTTTATGTAAAAAGGTTATCTTAATTATTTGCTTCGAAGATTCTACGTCAAATAATGTCATTCGTTTTTTTTATATGGATTTGCGCCTACACATTATTTTTAAATTTTCATAAACATAATACGGTACATTACAATTATTTTGTATTTTAGGGGGCTTAGAATTGCTGTATTGGTTCTTACAAGTCCTTTATACAATACGATTTCACATCTCACGCCAAGTATTATTTCCTGTATAGCCTTCTCTTATTTTAACCCAGTTTCCAGCTCTAAAACATAAATGATATGACGTATTGGATGTAACGAGGCAATATTATGGTATAAATTAAGTACTCGTATGATATCAATATAGGAAGCTAAACACTAAACTTCGGTTCCTAATGTTGTACCAATTAACTGCTAAGCTACATAACTGCGTAATTAGTTGCGACATAACTTCAAAGAAATTTATTTCTTCCTTTTCTTAAGCCTTGAATGTAAAAATCTGTAATGCCTTTCGACCCTACGACTGAACCACGGCATGCCTACATAAAATGTTTGATAGCGGAACGAATGGTGATTTTATGGCAAAGTAGGCGTTTAGTGCAGAAGCCTGCAAGCACCCTTTGTGTTTCCTATTTAGAACGCTTTGAGATGCAAGTAAAGGCACCTGTCACCAGCCTTTAGGTGGGCGGTAGGCTCTATGTGGAAAAAAAAACAACTCGTATGATGTTACGCTTGTAGGTACCGTATATTATTAACCGCTTGCAATGCTATACTTACATGTAGTAGGTACTCACGTTGCGGAACACTAGTTGGGCAGTTAAGCTATTCTAGCAGTATTAAGGACGAGTAACTCCTTTGCTCAGAGCACAGGTATTTCTGGAATGTTTGTGTTTCTCACCGTAGAACGCAACTCTTCAGCTCGTTTAGCACAACTGGGTAACCTGTGTATCCAGTATTAGTTTCACTGTATAGTTTCATCTGAGGCGTAGGAATTAAACATTTTGATAGTGCTCACAAGCTAAAAAGCTTTTCTGGTAATACTATTCTCGCGAGCCATTACTAATAAAATGTTTATTCTGTATGTTGTAATTTTTCTGTGAGCGCAATAGACGAGCACCTCCCCAAATAGACCACAGCCAGCATTTGACAATAATTTCGTTTTAATTAGAACTATTTATAATATCCAGTGCAAACCAACAGTAAAAACTCGTTTAAATTGCAAAGTATGTGTCTCTATGGGGTTCCTTATTCAATTTCATGGTTCACTACACTTTGCATCAAAATAACTGTTATCGCGTGAGTACGCGTGTATTTGGTAGGTACTATAATCTACAGCACAGAGTAGCTTCAGTATTGTTTTCTGTATGCCCGAAAGAGTACGTGGTATACGGTCCGCGTGATTGGTGTATGTATAAGCATCGCGCGAAGCCGGCCTTATGATGAGCAGGCTGCCTGCATAGCCCCTAGCATCATGAGGCCGGCATTCCATTTGAATTTCAAGAAATCTTACTCACCGCTAGAACACAACATTGCCTACACGGAAGCAGTGACATTTTGATGCAATCTTCTGTAAGTTGGAGGTACTTCTTCAGTCGGGTTAGTCCAATTTTGAGCAGGTGATCCTGTACTGAGTAAAACCACTCCTACCTCTACCAACATGGGCTACTGGGATACATATCTATCTACTAGGTGCTACTAATCACGCCACTGGGTATTACGAACAATCTTTTTTTTATGTTGGTAGATCATATGCACGTAATATATGCAATTGTAGCCCGAAAAAGTTACATTGTTAAACTAGCAGCATCGCGTTGCGCAGCTACTTACATATTTCCTACCTAACTCCTAGGTATCCTCCTTCACAAGTCTCGGTGACACGTTGAACACATTGTTCTGGGCCCTCTTTTGCATGGCTCCCCTGGAAAGCGCTGACGTTGTGCTGGAAAACACGAGGGACCCAAAAACCATAGACAAAACACACGAGAATAGACATGGTTATACTGAGCGCATCGGATACTTCTGTTTTGGATGTGAGAACATTTAAATGAATTTATCAGTTAACAAGTTTGTGTTTACAAGCTCGGTAACGGTAGCTCACAACATATTCTAATATATATATATTATGTATAACGGATCCAAAAATCCTGTCAACTGCATTTTACCGTACTTTGCAGGTTTTGAAGTAATATCGGTTATAGTCGTCTTGAACATGCTGATAGCAACAATGTCGAATACTTTCCAGAGAGTAAACGACAACGTTGCTATAGAATGGACCTTTTGCAGAACTGAGGTTTGTTCGTTATTGCACAATTTATATTTAGATATAATATGAGTCTGTTACAGGAGGATATTATGGTAGGATAAATTACTTTTTGTTCCCTGTAATAACAGGTGTACATAGATTACATAGCGCAAACGACCCTACCATCGCCATTTAATATGATACCCACCGCTTCTGGTATGAGCAGCGTGATTGAATGGATTCGGATCAAGCTCAGCAAACCGGTCGGGATATATGCGAGGTGGTCACCGCTACATTGTTGCTATATCGTTAGTATTCCCATGTACATAGCTACCTATCTGCCACTACGTATCTACCCCTCACATCACGATCGCTTCAAAGACCAATTTTGACATTATTTTTCAAACGTTACGCTCCCCTATGAAGTATACATTTTTTTTACGAAAAGGAATATTGTCTGCCTTGGAAGGCCGTACGGTTTATGTGAGATTTATTCTCACTACAACCCCCTTTGGTTGCCATCCTCTGTGCAGTAGGACTCCGGTTTGTCCTGTGGAACCAGGTGTCCTCCTGCACTAGCGTCCTCGTCGTTGATAGCAGGGGAATTGACTAGCTACCAGATTAGTCTTTGGATTAGTTAAGTAATTCCTAAACAATTTAATGCTATTACCTACTTGTCGCATATTATTTTCATATTTCATATTCGCATTTAAAGGCGTATGTATTGCTTGAGTAACGGCGATGGACTCGCCATCTGTCACGTTGTCACCTAAAATATATGTCTGGCTAAGTAGGTGTGTGGGTATTACCGATACACCTCTTCCTACCCCTTCGGGTACCCTTGTGGGAAGACGTGAGGATATATTATAATATTTTTGTTTAATACTAGGAACGTGACGTAGAATCAAACGTATTGAGAGATTTCCCGGCTCTAATGTCAGTAATAGTTCAGCGTTACTTCAGGCACAAGTCTAAATGTATAGAGCCCTGCTTCTGCTGTCAATCCAGAACCGCTTGTCAACCGAAGAGAACTTCATCTTAGATATTTGTTATTGCAATTATGACAAAGTAATAAAAGAAAAGTACGTAATAAAAGCTTTTTATGTATTTACAAATTTTAATTGAATAGATAAGTATAATGCTTGTTTTCGTACAGATAGCTATGATTCAAAATAAGTGTAATTTATATCCTAAATTAAGTTTGTATAAATTTGAGATTTATATTCTTAAGCTATTAACTTATGCTAGTACGATGGAGTTATGAGGATATAATCACAATCGTAACCATTAATTCCATTTAAGCATTATTTTAAAAAATCTTGTCAAATATTTCGGGGACGTATTAAGCAAAATATATATGTTCAGCCGCCTCAATACAAATCCGTAATAGCGTGTTTATAATATACCTATTCTATTCTATACCCTAGTTCGTAATTCGACGGATAAATTGCCAATGTTATCATATGTGACACTTGAGATGTAACAGTCGATATTTTTATAGACGGTACCTTAGAATAAAAATATGAATAGAGAAACTCTGATATAAACTACGGACAAGGGTATTTAGTACTAGATTTTTAATTGAAACCAAAATGGAGTAATGTAATTGGTCCAAGTTGTAGCGCACAATAACACTGGCCACTAGACGAGACAGCAACGTTTATGGAACATGATGCTTCAAGCGGAGGGTATCCACACGCCGCCGTGCTCCTCCCATCACATCCTGACGTGGAATTTGCCCGCTTTGGTCACGTACTTGACTCCCTTGAACGGCTTGTACTTCGCGCCGTACATATCAAGTCTGCTCACTCGCAGACCACTCACGGCCAGTTGAGGGATTGTGAAGTGAACATTGATGCTAGGGTTCGCGCCAGACGTGTCGCCTCCTGATGCTACCGACACCTGAATTACGTAGGTATGAATATATTAGACGGTAGTTAACGGAATTCTATCATAATTCTTATCTGTAACTATTCGGAATTCGAATATTGAAGTGTTTTATTTTATGAAAAGTGACATTATCGTTAACCCTAAACATGACATAAACATACCAGTCCGTGCGTGAATGTCATTCTCGTTAGTAATCTAAGCCTTGTAATAAATTTACATTTGACACAGTTATTATAATAGAAACTTAAAAAAAATTATTGAAATATCCTATAGAAAAAGAAAGCCTAGTTCTAAAGTCTATAAATATGATACCCACTTTCAACGGCGATGAATGTTTAATATAAATAAAAGTTTTATAAGATACTCACAGTTCCCTTAATGTTTGGAAGTTTCGGCAGCTCAATTCGCCCCACATCCCACAATAGGACTTTACTGACTGGGTCATATGAATACTTCCCCTGATTTGCCACTAGAGAGCAGTTCAGAACACATTTTGGCATACAAATCTCTAATGCTACATCTGAAAGTAAATGATAATTGTTATTATTACAATCTTGTAATTACACGCCAGATAGATATATCTTAATATATATATTTCTTGTGTGCGTGTGTATGTGACTGAACTCCTCCTAAACGGCTGGACCGATTTTAATGAAATTTTCTGTGTGTCTTCAGATGGATTTGAGAATGGTTTAGATTCACAATTGGACCCGATAGGTGGCGCTGTGGTCGTGTTTTAGGGCATTTACTTTTTTCACCCAAGCGAAGCTGGGCGGGACCACTAGTATATATATATATATATATATATATATATATATATACACTTATCAGAAAAATCGATACACCTTGCAAGTTTATGCTTTGTAAGGATTATCAGTTTTTTTTTATATTTAGGAATATATGTCATATGTAGTTTTATAGTGAATAATACTCATAATCATAATTTTAACTTTGTTTCGATTTTTCTGATGAGAAATATATATTTTAAATAACTGAGACGATCTTTTTTTTTATTATTATATTAATGCCTTCCCATAGCCGTTTCCGAAGGAACCCCCAAGCCTGGATTAGAACTTGCAATGTTTGTTTTACAGGCACCAAACTACTCGAACCAAGGCTCAATTCCTTAGTGAAATTTAATATTTTTTATTTAGAAACAATTGTATATTATTTGTATGTACTTGTCCTTATAGTAAAGCAGTTGTCAGTTCACAAGAATGTTATTCATATACATTTTCATTTGAATCTTAATTTGTTCTTAGCAGTATTCCTCACGATGTTTTCCTTCAGCGCTTCATAAGCTTTGAATGATGATTACATTCGTTATCAGATAACCTCATGGGAGCAGCGTGCCCAGTGTGGCAGTGAATTATATTTTTATATGAGTGTTGTAATTCTGAATATATAACTTAGGTATATTGTCTTTGGAGAAATCTTACTCTCTAAAGTCCGGCCCATAGTCTGCTTCGGTCCGACTGTCAAGTCCAGTCGCCCCTGATCCCCGTTGTTCCTGAGCGTGAGGTTGTGACGCACGTATATCGGTATGGCAACGACGCTCTGGGACCCGATGTGATACGACATCAACCGGAAGTTACCATCAGGCGGGATGAAGGATAATATCCTTTCGGACTGAATTTTAAAAATATATTATTATTTAAATTTTTTGGAATTGTATTGATCAATTTGATTGGTTCATAGTGCTTTAGTAAACTTACCTCCCATCGCTTAAATCTGACACAGGGATGAAACGAGACATCATCAAACAAACGTGGATTCACGAAAGTAAGGGTCAAATCTGGCATTCCACTTAATTTTATGCAGCAATCAATCTGCGAAACAGTAAAATCTTAGTTGTCAGTCAGTTACTGACAAATAAACAAACTTCATAAATAACCCCTGTACTAGCAGCATGAGCGTCAAGCAGTCATCCTTTTTTTAATACAAAAGAGCATTGCCTATGACTTTCTCTAATGAGGTATGTATGCCATATAAGCTTTGCACTTAGTTTCTGGTAATCGAAGACCATAGAACTAGACTAAAAAAAATGTATATCACATACATATCCCTGAATTTCGGCAGATACGGTGGCACCATTTTTATCAATAATTGCATCCACTTCCTCAATGACGTCAAAGTACGCCTCGTTGTTTGCATATTTGACTCCCGACCGACGCCACGGTACATTTGACAACTGGCCCGAGGGAAGTATTGATGATACACTGAAAAGATTAAGACATAGCATCTTTTCTTCTATTTTCATTACAAGGGGTAGGCAGAGGTGTATAGGTAATACCCACACATCCACTTTCCGCCAGAGGTATATTAGGTTCCAACGTGACAGATGGCGAATCCATCGCCGTTACTCCAGCACGACTACACATACGCCTTTGAATTTCTTCTCAGACGTATGCAGGTCTCGATGTTTTCCTTCACCGTTCAGCTCGTGGTGTGACTAATCACTGTACTTAAGTTTATCTAGTTTTTATTATTATAGATATTGCATATTATCATCACACCAAGTTGAGTTCCTTTCGGGATAGGCAGAGAGGATACAGTGCCATTTCTCTCTAGACTTACAGATCTTTTTCCACAATTGTTATTATTATTATCGTAATCATTATTTAAAATAATGTATTAAACAATTTTTTTTAAATATATCAATAACAAAATATACATATAACAGCCCACAATCATCCAAGCCACTGGTGGCTAGAATCCCAGAGAAAGGAACCTCCTCACAATATGTGCTGTATCGAGGAACACATCTTTCAACATCTGGCATTTAATCCAACCAACTGGTCTATGAAATTGCATGAATAAAATATACATACTTTGACTTTCCCGTTACAGTATTGGCAATGGTCCTTAATATATTTGGTGGCTTGATCAATTCCTTCAAAATGTTGCTCTCTGTTGCAAGAGGGAAGCCATTGTCGAGCATCTCATCCAATAACTACAAGGAAAATAACAATATGTAATATTGGTTTGGGATTAATCCACTTTTTTCCAAACCATACTGTTAAATTGTGAACAATAAAAAAACTAAGTGACATTCTTATTTTGGTACATTTATATAATACAAAAATAACTGACAAATAAATTTATTTTAGATGACAAAATCTTGGTTGAAGTAATTTTGAAGTATATAAATTTGTATTATGATTTATTAAAGTAAGAACTTACCTCATATACAACTACATAATTTTCCTTAATAATAGTCTCAGTACAGTCCGAAAAGTAATCCTGAAAATATTTATAATCAGACCATTACAAAGAAATTTAATGTAAATTGCAACATAACATGATAATTATGTATACCTATGCAAGTCTAGCTGGAAGTTATTTATTATTAGATGAACTATTTCTAATCCTCACAGCACTATTCCTAGTGGAACCGAAAACCCAGCTTGGAATAATAAGGAATGATTAATATGGTCTGCCTAGTTTCTCTTTCTCAAGCTTCAGATTATAAAGTTATGTTTGAAATTGGTTATTAAATATACTTAAATATACAATGCACATCCTAAACTAGTAAAAATCAAAATTTTTCTCTCAACTCATTATCATAGGTATGCATGCACAAACATTTCTTAAATTGAATGTAGGAACTAACTTACATTTAGGCAAATAATGATATGAAATTTTCCAAAGTACTGGATGGAAGTGGAGCATTTATTTCATAGTACATTAGTCCAGGGTGGCAATATGGCAATTCTACTGGGTACATTTGATATTCTAACAGTAGTCTTGTAAGATTTAAAATTTTGTATAAATACCTGGAATGTATCCACAACTCTGTGCAAGAATTCAATCACAAACAAAGGTGGCACCTCTTGCTTGCAGACTGCCACCAAGGCCACACCACCCCTCTGAATGGATATCAAATAGTGATGAGGGGCAGCTAGCACTGGTGGTACATCCTGAATTTAAACATATTGCATTTATATTATTGACACATTAAACACATCACGGTGCCATGATTACTGAATTGGACTTCATCTTCTTCATATTAATCTTAGATTCAGTTAATGCAAGATTAAACCAGTTATAAATATATGCGGTTATACGTATATTGACTAACATTCGGTGAAGCTCGCTGGGCCTCCAGATAGTAGTCACAAACAGATCTTGGTATTACACTACGCCAATGTTTTTCCAGAAAGACATCCCTAAAAATAACACACATTAACAGAAACGCATTAAAACCTCATAGATCTACAGTTTTTGCGAACTTTCTTACCCGGAGGGATTTATTATAAACAAACTATGTATCATTTTCTCGTCTTAAAAAATTACAATTATCGAAAAGTACAATAATTGTAGTACAATCTAAAATGTACTTCTTTTAAGTACTAACTAGACCATTTCACAATTTTGTAGTATCGTTTTTAAAAAATTATGTATCCACTACTGACATAAAGTCGACACACACACAAATTGTGCTTTTGTACTACGATTTGACATAAGCACAACAACGAGTGACATTATAATTTGACATAAATTATAGATCTCGCACTCTTGCACTATATTTTTTTTATATACAAACAAAAGTCTACACAAATAGGGCTTACTCTTGAGCCGAGGTTCTAATATAAATTGACCACGGTTAAGTTATTAATAATAATAAAATAAAATCTATGGTTCCAATTCATGAACGTACCAAACTCTAGCCAACTTGACCATATAATTATGTGTTACCATAATCTTATTTTTTATATTTTATTATTCTTAAATAAAATAAACGTTCCTACTTCAGTGCCAACTCTTTCGCCACACCTGAGCGCAAAACTTCACATTTGTCTAAGAATTTAATACTGTTTCCATGAAGTATTTTAAACTCTCTAGCCATAACTCTCGTGGTGAAAATTCTGAAATATAATAATTTTAATATTATATTAAACTCAATTTTTACCCGAGCTTAAGCCTCACAGGGTCCACAATTCGTATTTAATCAAACTACACGACCGGCTATGGCTTATGTGATTTATTGATACTGGTAATTCCGATGACTCTATGCCAACATTTCCCACGAAATTAACTTCCTTTTTCTCGTGGTCTTTTGACAGCGCGAGGTTATAATTTCTATTTAGCAATAGAAAAGTACGTATTGAATGTATATTAAAATAAATTGTCAATAATAGTGATTTATGTGTGATTTAATATCGTTTTGTGTTTATTTGTAGGCGATACAATGGTGGAGGAAACCTGGAATGAGCGAGAGGAAGGTGCCGAAGCGGGCAGCATGGCTGTGGATAACATGCCACCGCCTCAAGCGGCGGACATTCCTGAAATCAAACTTTTCGGGAGATGGAGCTGTTATGATGTTCAGGTCTCTGACATGTCCCTCCAAGATTATATCTCAGTTAAGGAAAAATACGCGAAATACTTGCCTCATTCCGCAGGCAGGTATGCTCACAAACGATTCCGTAAGGCACAGTGCCCCATTGTTGAACGTCTGACCAACTCCTTGATGATGCATGGTCGTAACAATGGCAAGAAGCTGATGGCGGTGCGCATTGTTAAGCACGCTTTTGAAATCATCCACTTGCTGACTGGAGAGAACCCTCTCCAGGTTCTTGTGACAGCTATTATCAATTCTGGTCCTCGTGAAGACTCTACCAGGATCGGTCGCGCGGGTACAGTCCGTCGTCAAGCTGTTGATGTGTCTCCTCTCCGCCGTGTAAACCAAGCCATCTGGTTATTGTGTACTGGAGCCCGTGAAGCAGCCTTCAGGAACATCAAAACAATTGCGGAGTGTGTGGCTGACGAACTTATTAACGCTGCTAAAGGTTCATCTAACTCATATGCTATCAAGAAGAAGGATGAGCTGGAGCGTGTTGCCAAGTCCAACCGTTAAGCATTATTTCACAATAAAAAATATGAAAATATACTGTGTTTTATTTAAGTTTGAAGAAGTAATAATGTCCTGATGTAGGGTTCATAATAAATTTACCCATATTTTATTAGTTAACTGTGGAAACCCTACTTGGTCAAAATTCATTTTTTAGTTTTAATGTTTTCATCTACAAACCATTTCTGTTAAATAAATGTTCTTTGCCATTATACTACATTATTTTGTTTATTTATTTACAATAACAACAATTAATCATATTTACAAAGAACAGTTGAAACTAACTACTTACAGATAAAATATTTGTCCCAAATTGGTATCCCGAGGCAATGTGCCAAGAAGACTAGCAGCATTGCCACACTGGATAGCAATGCTTTTGTTTATTATGTTATTTTACTTTAAAAGACTGTGATGATAATGCATATTTGAAAGATGGACACTGCTAACTAGCCAAAATTTAATTATTATAATTAATACATGACATCCCCAGTACCGGTACAAAGACAAATATGGTGCCATTATCTTCAGGCACTTAAAACACTTAAGATTAACTACTTAAAATATTACCTTTTTTTGAGATACCTACCTACACATATTAGTAATGACAAGTCCCTCTGGCAGGTTTTCAGATGTCCTGAACAGCTAGGACCAAATTACTACTTACAAGCTGTATAAACTAGCCGCTATCTGCTGTTAGGTCCACTTTGGAATGGGAGATCGTGTTGTGCCCTTTGGATGCTTCCTTAGCCCCCCAAGGATTTTTATCATCACGCCGAGTCACTAACGGGGTAGGCAGAGAGTATAGAGCGCCAGTTCTCTTTAGACATACATATCTCTTTCGCTTCGTCCATATTCATGAGTTATTATCACGAGGATATTTATCCTTGTTTGTGAGAAACATCAAACCTCAACTTAATTTACCAATTTTCTTATTGAACTAGGAAATTCGTTATTTAGTGAAATAAGAAAAGACTTCACACCTTCTCTCAAGCATACCTGAAGGTGTAAGCAGATATGTAACAACAATTTGTTTTAGACAGAGATGTCTTGGTTGCCAATGGCGAGTACGAAAAGCTTTTGTTGTGAAAAATCCTATTACCTACTTTAGTTCAGGATAAACAACCCATCGGGTAAAGTCCTCGGGGTCGCAAACTGAAATCTGGATTTTGCACGGCTCTTTTAAGAATGGAATAATAATTATTCCGGTGCTGATTTTTACATAAAGTGAGTCCGAAGGCCAAAACTTGTATCCAGTTAGTAGGGGTATACCTACCAATATTACACTAAATTCTTCATCATCATATCATCACGCCGAGTCCCTAACGGGTAAGGCAGAGAGAACCTTTAGTATTCTTGCTGATTTTATATCCATTATTACAACAAATTTAACTTTACCATAAATAAGTACATTAATCACGACTTAATACGATTATCCTTAATTAGCAGGCTCCGTGATAATAACAGCCACTGTCTGGCCTACCTAGATGGTTATAATATTATTAATAAAGTGCGGTGGTGGTTCGAGCCTGCGACACAAATATCGCATGTTTGAATCCCAATTGTACCTATGAGTTATTCAGAACTGATAAGCCACGAGCTTTACGGTGAAGGAAAACATCGAGAGGAAACCTGCATACGTCAGACAAGCAATTCAAAGGCGTATGTATAGTCGTGCTTGATTAACGGCGATGGATCCGTCACGTTGTTACCTAAAATATATCTCTGCTGACGGAAAGTGGGTGGGTTGGGTACTAACCTCTGCCTACCCCTTCGGGGACCCTTGTGGGAAGGCGTGAGGGTTAATAAAAAAACTAAACTAGAGTAGAGTTGAATCAGTTGAACTGCAATACCTAGTTATTATTTTGTTTGTTCGTTGCAGTTGAGTACTATAATACTAATATACTATAATAACTATAATACTATAATATAGTATTAATTTAATTGCACCCAAGTGCCATCAATGCGTGGGATCGAGACACCAATTAGATTATTGAAAATGTAGGGTAAAGGATAGTCTAATAGGAATTATTACAGTTTTATTTAGTTATATGTCAAACACAAATAAATATCAAATAAAAAACATATCCATATCATGCACATTTAATTTTTGCAGCGAGTGGGATTGCCCCGCAGCCATTAGAAGAATAAATGGTAAAGATTAAGAGATAATTTATAAAAAAAAATTTTTTTAGGTTAGATGACACAAGTGAAAAAATATCATAATTACTTTAAATCTAGTAGGTACAGTAATAATAGAAATCTGCATAATGCTAATTATTAAAACCATTGTTTTTTAACGATACAGTTTTTTTATACATTAACATCATGTTACTCGTCGAATTACTACGACTACGAGCTACGCTATACCATACATTAGCAGTAGCAAATACCTCCTACTCTACTGCCTTCTACTGACGGTGTAGTAGGTAGGTAGGTAGGCAGGTATACTGATAGTACCCTCATTGGATAGTGCTGATACAATACATACACTGCACTTACAGTCAGTACAGTACTCATAACAATAACAAAGCAGCAAAGCAAATTTAGTTATTGTTCTGAGGTACAGTACTTATAGCACAGACCATAGATTCAGTAATAAAAAGGGCTAGTACAGACAACAGTAAGTGACTGACAGTTCTAAAAACTATCTGAAAAGCACGTTACTTACACCACAGAGTACCTTTTCTAGAGTATTAAAAGACGCGTAACTTTATAGGGTTCCGCGCCTAATCTGCACCTTTATCTGCTATTCGCCATTCATGAATAAGATATGATTTTTTAATTATTTGATGTTGATTATATCAACTTCATTTTCTATTTAAACTAGATCTGGTCTAGAGGTAAGAGCTCCTGACTGCGAAACTTGAGGTCGCGGATGTCCTATGTATTTATGTATATATCTATGTATATAAGTAAATATATCGTTGTCTAGTTATCATAACACAAAATCTGCTTAAATTGGGACTATGTCATTTTGTGTGGAATTGTCCCAAGGTATTATTATTATTATTTTCAACAGATAAACGTTGCTGAAGCTGAGTACCTTACGGGTCTTGTTTATTTTATTCACGTTAACAACGTTCTTTTCTTACCTACAATTATATTATTTGTTTTCATTTTTTGGTTGGACTATGAGTATGAGTATTCACAAGCTCTACCGGTAGGTTACAAACTTACGATTACAGCTGCGAGACCGCACCTGTTAGTCTAAAATTGTTGTCAAGCCTAAAATGCTTTGTGTGAGATACTTATCTAAATACGTAATACGTATTCCTAAATATTTACTTAAACTAAGATTTTACATGTGTACATTTCTCCCATCACACCGGGTCCTCAACGGGGTAGGCAGTGACAAGATATTGTTTTTGTTATTATTGACGGAACCCTCAACTCATCTCTTATTGACTTACAGACTCATGCTTGTCTCGCCCGATTGTTTCAGGCTGATTTAGTCTCAGATAAAATATATGCTGAAGTTGGTCGCGGTAGTGGCTAGTATATCAGTATATTTTAAGAGCAATATATTATTATACTCTTCGATAGTAGTCTTTGACTCCAAGAATTTAAGAGTTGTTCGCTGTGGTTCTGTCTGCGTGAGTGAAAATAATAAACTTAATATTAAAAGATTTTTAAGGGTACTAAAGTACACAGTTAGGTTACATTAGGATAAGAGAGAACCGTGCTCAAATTAATTACCAAGTGTCACAATTTATTTTGAAAGTATAGTTCAAAGTTCGTTAAAAATGGCAGCTCTAAAGAAATCGGGTAACTTTAATTTTATTACTGTTTTGACTACGAAGTATAATCCCCAAGTTAATATGAAAAGGAACCTCAATCTTCAGGAATATCATAGCAAAGACTTATTACGAAAGTATCAGGTTTCAATTCAAGACTTCCGCATTATTGACTCCAACTTGGATTCTAAACCACTATCAGGATTTAAGCCCAATGAATACGTTGTGAAGGCGCAGATCCTCGCTGGGGGCCGGGGCAAAGGTCACTTTGATAATGGCTTTAAAGGCGGAGTACATTTGACGAAAAATCCCACTGAAGTGTTGAGTTTAGCCAAGAATATGATTGGGCACAAGCTGATAACGAAGCAGACACCCAAAGAAGGTATACTGGTAGACAAGGTCATGGTTGCAGAAAGTGTTGATATAAAGAGGGAGACATATCTAAGTATTGTTATGGAGAGAAGCTACAATGGTGCTGCCATTGTGGCCTCTCCTGCTGGTGGGATGGACATAGAGGCTGTGGCTGAGCAAACGCCACATTTACTGAAGACACTCCCCATTGATATCTATGAAGGTATCACAGATAAAACAGCAAATGAGATAGCACAATTTTTGGAATTTAAAGGCCCATTACAAAAAAAGTGTGCAGAAGAGATTAAGAAATTATGGCAGTTATTCTTGAAGGTGATCTTATCATTTAACACACTTCTAGGTCTCAAAATATTCCAACTTAGAGCCTATCTATAAGGTTATCTTTTTGTACGGTATAGTAAGGTAACTGATATCACAAGTGGATTATAGGGTTTACACATAAGTGATATCTGCACATCAATCATGCCATTATGGAGTGTGTACATATATGTTATTCACAGTTTATTGGATACATCCAGTCCCTCACAGGGCAGGGTAGAGCTGGAGAGTAGAGTTCCCCTTCTCCCTAGATAGAACTTTGCTCTCAACATTCAACAATTTCTTTATTCATGCTTGCCATATTTAATAACATTTATGATTGATTTTACTAAGTATAGAAATTTGTGTCAGAATGACATAGTTCTACACTTAGTATAGTAGAACTGCCTACCGCATAAGGAATTGGTGAGACAACATCTGAGGAATAACACCTTATGTGGATTTGTTACACATGGAATCAGATTCACAAGCAGTCAAATTGGCATCTAACTCCATTGGAAAGTGGATAACTGCTTTCTTTCCTTTAAAAACCGGAACGCGGAAAAGTTTTTGGATATTAACCAAAGGGTTTTCTGCGCTTTCGTCGACTTGGAGAAGGCATTTAGATAGAGTCGTACGAAAGGAACTCTGGGACGTGTTGCCTGGATATGGAGTGAGCAGTTCCCTACTGCATGCCGTGAAATCACTCTATAGTGATAGCGAGGCGTGCGTTAGGGTTAACGGTGAGATGTCACCCTGGTTTGATGTGAAGTCGGGGGTCAAACAAGGGTGTATCATGTCTGCCTGGCTGTTCATTATATATCTAGATAACTGTCTGAGAGCACTAAGAACGCACGGATGTGGAGTGAAAATGGGAAACTTAGTGGTCAACTGCCTATTATACGCGGATGACGCGGTCTTACTGGCGTCATCAGAGGGCGAACTGCAGTCACTAGTTACCATAATGAAAGAGGAATGTGAAAAGAAGGGGCTGCGCCTAAACGCTGGCAAGACTAAGGTTCTGGTATTCGAAAGAGATGAACAAGTGACCGAGTGTGCTATATCGGTAAATGGGCAAATTCTAGAGCAAGTGAATGAATTTGTATATCTTGGAAGCATGTTCAACGAGATGGAAAGTATGAAAAAGATATTGAAAGAAGGATAACTGCCGGAAATAAGGTGAATGGAGCCATGTCGGCGTTGATGGGCAGTAAAAGTCTGAGCAAGAATGCTCGAGTTGCTGTCCACAACGCGATATTGGTACCTACCTTGTTGTATGGCAGCGAATCCTGGGTATGTCAGAGGAAGTATGAAAATAGCTTGAATGCAGTTGAGATGCGATCGCTTCGAAAAATGTGCGGAGTAACGATTTTAGATCGAGTCCGCAATGAAGAGATTCGCAAATCAACTGGCGTGAATGAGGGCGTGATTGTAAAGATGAAGAAAGGCATGTTACGTTGGTTTGGACACATAGAAAGGATGAGCGAAGAAAGATTGACGAAACAGATATACAAAGCAAAAGTGTGTGCAAGAAGAGGCAGAGGAAGGCCACGTTCCAACTACCTGGATCAAATCGATCGGACTCTCAAGGACGGGAACGTTAAGAGTACTCGAAACCGACGAGCATGTATGAAGAGACTGATGAACGTGGACGAAGCGAAAGAGGTATGTAAGTCTAGAGAGAACTGGCGCTCTATACTCTCTGCCTACCCCGCTAGGGACTTGGCGTGATGATATGTATGTATGTATATTAATATAAAAATTGAAAATATTTTTTGCATTAAATTGGCTATACTTTATAGTGGACAGGGAGAGGCTTTTTGTCATCATGCTACAAATCACTAAAGCAGAGTGGTAATCATATAAATGATTGAAAGACAATGTATAGTGCTTTGGGGCACAGCTGGTTTAATAATTAGCTGTAATATAAATTCTAGGTAGATGCAACTCAGCTAGAAATTAACCCTCTGGTGGAGACAGTAGATGGCAGAGTTGTTGCAGTGGATGCCAAGATCAACTTTGATGACCATGCCAAGTATAGGCAACAAGAGATATTTGCCCTTGATGATACATCAGAAACAGACCCACGAGAGGTAAGCTTTACTTAATAATGCATCAGTTCTACGAAATTCTATGAATAATATAAATGTAAAACTTTGTGAGGACCTCATACATATCAGGCTGAGTCCCTTACAGGGGAAGGCAGAGAGTAGAGCGCCAGGTGTCTCTATAATATTTGGTACTCAATTACCCTAGAATGGCTGATAGGGTTTTTGTGGAATATATAGAACATGTATATATGTCATGAAGAAGAAGATAAGCTAAATGATAAAATGAAATAAAACTTCACAAACAACAAAACTATCCAAAGCTGAATGTAAATATTTGATAAAACGTTGTACATTTTCTTATTTATGCAAAGCATTCAAAATATGTACTGCACCTTACTTTGGCAATGCTGCATAGTTAGCTTCATTTATTAAGATACACTATTCTTTTACTTTTTCTGTACTAAGTGGGTGCGTGGGTATTACCTATACACCTCTGCCTACCCCTTCGGGGACCCTTGTGGGAAAGCGTGAGGTTTTCACAAAAGAATAAAAATAGAAAACCAAAGATTTTGCAATTAATTGAGATCAGATACTATAATATACTTAAATATTGTTAATTCTTGTGTGATTTCTGCAATTTATAGAACAGTATGCTTGTCTGAATAACAATTCAACATATAATTTTAATTACATATGTATATCTATATATTGACAATGGCACATCAAGGGTATAAATTTTAATCACCTCTTGTTATCTATCTGACCCTCTTATCAACTATGTAAAGATTAGTACTGTATGTTTAGACAGATCTGCATATCAAGTTGATACTTACATGTATCTTATTTATATCTTCACGCTTTCACACATGGGTCTCTGAAGGTGCAGAGGTGTACTTACACCCACTTTTCGCCTGATACATTAAGTGCCAATGTGACAGGTGGCAAGTTTGTCTATAAAACATATTCTTCTATCTTGTCGTATTTGAATTTGCACGAAGGGCACAATTATATACATACGTAACATCACGCCGATTCCGTTACGGGGTAGACAGAGAATAAAGCGCCAGTTCTCTCTAGAATAAATAGTATAAATACATATCATCACGCCAAGTCCCTAACGGGGTAGGCAGAGAGTATAGAGCGCCAGTTCTCTCTAGACTTACCTCTTTCGCTTCGTCCACATTCATCAGTCTCTTCGTCGTTTTCGAGTACTCTTGACGTTCCCGTCCTTGAGCGTCCGATCAAAAGTAATCAATAGTACTCACACATTAAGTAAGTCAATAGAATATAGAAAACACAAAGACAGTCAATGACTTAAAGAACGTACACTTAGAACAATTATCTTACATATGCAGAGACCCTAACCTACGAGACCCTAGGCAATGAGAGAATAAAGAGATAAGATGTCAATTCTTCAACACTCTTCTGAGCCTTTGCAGAAGTGAACATATTATTAGTATAAAATAAATAATGTTTGTTATAGAAAGAAGCGGCTTCCCTCAATCTGGTGTACATTGACATGGATGGCAGTATTGGGTGTATGGTGAATGGGGCAGGTCTAGCAATGGCCACTATGGATATAATAACACTCAATGGGGGGAGACCAGCTAACTTCTTGGATTTGGGTGGTGGTGTTGGACAATCCCAAGTTGCTGCAGCATTGAGGATTCTTGAGTCAGACCCAAAAGTCAAGACAATTTTTGTAAATGTATTTGCAGGTAAGTTTTCCTGTGACGAATCCGATGTCTTAATGAGAATGGCTTGTACTACAAACAGGGTGGTGTCGAAATATCCAATTTGTCGGGTTATACAATACAGTGGACTAACTTATAGAAGTTACAACCTATCCAATTATGCATTAGTGGAGATGTCCGGAATTAAATATATATATTTTTTTAATACAACAAGAGTGGCAAACAAGCATACGGCCCACCTGATGGGAAACGGTTACCGTAGCATATTTACGCTCACGATACCGAAGTATCACTTGCGCGTTGCCACTCTGTGTTCGGAGAGTTATAGTGTATTGGCAGCACAATGGGTTTAATCACTCTGCTTCCACAACACAATGTAACAATCCTCTCCCCTCCCCAAGGAGCTCATTACTGGAAACCTTATTCACCGCGTAGGAACACAACACAATAAATTGTGTTATTTGGCTACGGACTTCTATAAGGTGGAGGTCCTGCCCCAGTCGGGCAGCTCCAAATTCGAACGGGAAACCCGTTATGCCCAGGTAGGGCATAACGGGTTAGAACTCTTAGATATACGATGAGAGGCCGCAAATTACCATTTCTGTATTTACGTATTAATTGTTCATCCTTTATTGGCCTATTTCGCTAGCTTTGCATAAGGTCCAGGGCATGACCTGCAATAATTTTTGCTTGCCTGTGTGTAATAAGAGCTATTATTGATTTTCAGGTATTGTCAACTGCGCTACTGTAGCGAACGGTATCGTTGCGGCGTGCAAGGAGAATCCACCGAAAAACCCTCTCGTCATCAGATTGGAAGGCACTAATTCGACTAATGCGAAGAAAATTCTTGAAGAATCAGGTTTCCCTATGACCATTATTAACGACTCAGACGAGGCCGCTAAAGCCGCCGTCAGATTAGCAAGCCAATAGATAGGCTGTTTTTAATATTTTTCTCCTTTCGTTACACAATGGCAGGTAGTAAGTAACCTTTGTTCCTATAATTGATTGAAATAAGATAAATATTTATTTATATGGACACTTATAAATCCCACGTAATTGATTTACTTTGAACGAATTTACCATGAATTTAGGAGTCTTGAGCCTTTAATTTTAGTTTTATTGTTATAATTGTGATATGTTGTATTGTTATCATACTAATTCAATTAACAAATCTGTGAAGACTGAATTGTACCATTGTTACTTAAATTTTCTAACAGTTCCTTTAAATTACCAAAAAGTGCTCATCAAAATATCCTTGCCATTTATTTGTTTATGTTTAGAGTTAAGTGTTTTATATAGAGAACTTAAATATATACAGATGTTATACAGTTTTGAATAATTATTGCCTAAGGGCTAAATGAGAGGCATATGTCCAGCAGTGGACGCATATATGCTGAGAAGAAGAAGAAGAAGGGCTAAATGGTTGACAAAAATTACATAAACATGGACGAGCTGCCCTCCCCAAAACTGAATACAATAATTCCTTAACGTAACGCAACGCAAAATAATATGAAATAAGTGGCCTAGTTGCCAAAACAAATTCAGAATGCAAAAAGCAAGTGCAAGTTTTTAATGGCTTAAAAACAAATAACTACCTCGTAAAGTTGAAAAAATATTAACTATTACAAATAAAGACGCTCAACTGGCTGTGGCAATACAACTAGTCTTAGTTGTATTTGCACTGAACAAGTGTAGCAGAAAACCTCGATAATAGAATACTCAGTTTTTTGGGGTTCCGTAGTAAACTACCTAGCCTTATTCTTTCGCCATATCCTTCTGTCTGTTCGTCCATCCGTCCGCGGGTTAGCTCAGAGACGCATGGTCTGTCGTAAGAGGCGACTAAATGGGGGTTGACGGGCTTGCGGGTTTACGACTTGGATGACTAACTAATAAGTTAAAACTGGCGCGTTAGTTTTTAACATTACTGTAAAATGTAACATTACGCATTAGTAGGTATGTAATGCGGTAACCGCTTACCATCAGGCGGACCGCATGCTTGTTTGCCACCCAAGTGATATAAAAAAAAAAATAGGACGAACAAGTACGGAACAAGCCTGACACGCTCTTGGCCGGTTTTATTTCGTATTATCTCGCAACGGGTCACTATGAATAGAAAAACGTAAGTGTAATGAGAATACAATTTAATTTGGAGTGAACATATGTTACAAGTAGCGCGAGTGTTAGGCGCGGAAGAGGTTGAGCCGGCGGCCGGCGGGCGCGTCGGGCGCGGCGGCCAGCGCCTGCTGCAGCTCGGCCAGCGCCGGCAGCTGCGCCACGCGCCCACGCGCCGCCACCGACACGCGGCCGCCCACCATGCGCTGCGCCACGCGTCTGATGTCCGACTCCGTTATCTTCTCTGCCAACACAACCACCCTCACGTCACGTATCATCACTCCCACCACAGATAGTTAAGTCCTCGCAGTTGGCATTTAATTTTGTATTGTATATATATATATATACACGTAGCGTGAGTTCCGGGAACTTTTGCTACTTAACCGGGCAAAGGCAGTTGGCATGTGGGCTCAATTAATATATACTCCTCTCATCAGAATAATTGAAACACCTTGCAAGTTTATGTTTTGTAAGGATTTGGATTGTCGTCTGCAATGCAGGGATTGCAGGTTCGAACCCCGATTTTAAGTATAGCGGATTAATCACACGGCATGCGTTTGAGTAGAAATTCAAAGACGTATGTTTAGTCGTGTGAGAAACTCGCCATGGGTCACGTTGACCCTTGTCGGAAAGGCGTAAAGATGTAGGTACATATACAGTATTTGTATAATTTTCATTCTTGCTATCATTTTGTACCAACTAAAACACGTTATATAAAAAAATCATAATAGTATAAACAAAATAAGAAAGGTATAAATATAAATTGCCATTATGCGAACCAATTTCATTGATGAAGAACGATGGCGGCTTCCTCTTGCCGGTGGCGAGCACCTGCCGGCCGACGTCTTCGAACACCACCGGCCGCGCTTCCAAGTTCATGAGCAGCATCGACTGGAGCTGAGTCTTCGCCCTCTAACAAGACAACACATTTCGTAAAAGACACATACACTTGAAACCATTGAATTAAATCATTATAAATACAATTCGTGACACCACAAGTCACTAAATGGCTTGAAGCACCACATAATACACGAATAGTCCCGGCGTAGGCAGATTATTCTGTGTCTATATATATGATCATCTGTATATATTATTGACGCAGAGTAGAGCGCCAGTCGTAGACTTCAGGAATATAAATATAAATACATACATATCATCACGCCGAGCCCCTAACGGGGTAGGCAGACAGTATAGAGCGCCAGTTCTCTCTAGACTTACATACCTCTTTCGCATCGTACGCATTCATCAGTCTCGCACGTCGGTTTCGAGTACTCTTGACGTTCCTGTCCGTTAAGCGTTCGCTCGATGAGTGAAGAAAGATTGACGAAACAGATATACAAAGCGAGAGTTTGTGCAAGACAAAGCACAGGAAGACCACGTTCCAACTACCAGGTATATACACTCAGATATTACACGATAACATAACATCATAAAATATTGTGTAGGCTTTACTAAATACTAACGGCCCGTCCCGGCTTCGGCCTATATTAATCAGTTATAATGTAGCATTCAAATGGTGAAAGAACATTTAAAATCGGTTCAGCACTTTTTGAGTCAATTCCTTACAAAATACTTACATACAAATCCTTTCACTTTATAATATTAGTATAGAAGACTGATTTTTCTTTACCTTTAGTTCAATTTCTCCCACTTTCCCAGCCATGTTAGCGAGCTCACGCGCTATGACTAGACTGGTGTCGTAAATGCGGTTGGGTGGCGAGGCAGCGTGCACGCAGAACAAGCCCGTGTCGCCGTAAGCGTGGTTGTAAGCGGTCGCGTTGAACATCCAGTGATACCTGACGAGACACTATGCTACATTTATTATGAACTACTAATTGGACCTGTCAGTGTTATTCACAATATCAAGATAGATTCAGCTCTTTGGGTTCATCTTTACCAATGTTGTGCCTTTTCATGCCATAACTAGGACTAGCTAGACTAATAGCTAGGTCAATTTGTGTGGAATTGTCCGTGCACCAGTTTAGACGTCAAAACGTTCTGTACGTATTTATACATATAAAACATTACAGAACGATTATGTATATTATATATATGGTAACCGTTTTCCATCGGGTGAGAACATACATACCTACAAATCTTTCCTCTTTATAATATTAGTATAGATTGGACCTATAATCTGATGTATGTACGTACCTATTAAGTACGTTGGTGTAAAGGCGTGTGTACATGCCCTTGCCAGGCCCGCCTGCGGAGAATGACCCGCCGCCGCCCATCATCATGTTGAGAACGCACGTGGCCACGAAGTCCGGGTCACCGTGCGAACAGCCTGCAATCAACTGGCGTGTGTACTTCAAACCCATTCGCTCACCCATACCTCATAGATTTTAATCATATTATTCCGTAGATCACATTCCACTTACGTCACATTCAATGAACAGTTTGGCTTATTTAGGTGTTAAATTAACAATATGTAAATGTTCAACAAGATTTAAGTTGTTTGCAGCATCAGCCCTGGTCAGTTTTATAGTAGTGGAAAGGATAGACTTATATGAAAGTCATAGGTAAAATGCTGTTTTAAGGCATTACATGGTGTCATTATATCCATTTAATGCGTTCTGATTTCCATTAATTATCACAATTTTTATCACTTGTGTATATCAGTTACTTTTGTTGTAGTAGAAACATGTCTTTATGTGAATGACGGAGACAAAACACTGCTTGGTGTGTGGTACATGTAGTTCATAATACATATTACTTACTTTCTAATCCAATAACTACATGCGATAATTCTGGTAAATCTGATCCTGGGTAAAGTGGAATTTCACACTCCTCCTGTAAATCAAGTTTTTTTTGTATTTCCAAATAAATGAGAGATACTTAAGGAAAGGTACTACCTTTACACCTCTGCCTACCCTTGCGGGACAGCGTGAATATATTTTATTATTTCCTAAGGAAAATCTTACTAATATTATAAATGCAAGGGTCCCCGAAGGGGTAGGCAGAGGTGTATAGGTAATTCCCTATCGGGGACCCTTGTGGGAAGGCGTGAGGGTATATTATTAATTTTATTATAAATGCAATTTTTTTAACGGAATTGGATGTAATTTGGCACAGAGATAGATTATTGTATTGTTATTAACATGTTTTATATATAGAGCTGGATTAATATGTTTTAATCCAAGGAAAAAATGGGTTACATACCTGTTCTAATCCTCCCGTGTATTGTGCTATTGACTGGTCTACATTGGACTTTAACGATTCATCTGTGTGCCAAGTTGGTTTTGAGTCAACAAAATATTTCTGAACAAATTCTACAAATGGCTCATGGTCAACCTGAAATATAAAATGTATAATTATTCTACTGGTTCTAATAAAATAATAATACACAATAGGCTGCTAAATTTTGCAGCTCTTAAATTATACAAATGATTATATATTTAACAGAAGATAGTTGGAGTTTACATCTAGAACAATAATGAGTATATTTGTTGCCATACACTAGCATGCATAGTTAAGGCTAAAAGACCTGACACTGTCTAATGGTTCTAATAGTTCATCCTCAAACTCAAGGGACTCATATACCTTGAGCAATATACATGAGGAACCAGGACACATAGTTATCCTTTTTATATATTAGCTATCCTTTTTATTCCTTTCCGTCATTCACATGAGGATATGCCATGATGGGATTCAAGTTCCTTTTAGCAATGAATCTCTAAATTTTCGAAACAGCCAGTCAATTCACCCATACGATGACAGTTGCCTCATCACTTCCAATGGTTCATAATTATGTATAGTGTAGTACATGCAAGAAATAAGGTTTACCCCAACAGCAGCAACCACCATTCTGCTTGGTGTGTAGTGGTGTTTTAAGTAGTCCAATATGAGATCACGGCTTATTTTATTCACATTTTCTTGGGGACAGATCTTTGGTAGTCCGAGTGTATTTCCTCTGTATGCAGCCTGTGAAAATAAGTATAAATATATATGCAGGGAGTTGTTAAGTATTGTCAGGCTCATAGATGAAACAAAAATCGACATGACATCGAAAGACGACCGTCTGGTCTAGTGGTTAGAGCTCCTGACTGCGAAACTTGAGGTCGCGGGTTCGAATCCCGCTGAGGGCAGATATTTGTGTGATGAACACGAGTATTTGTATTTGTACCTTAGTCTTGGATGTCCTATGTATTTATGTATATATCTATCTATATAAGTAAATATATCATTGTCTAGTTACCATAACACAAGCTTTGCTTACTTTGGGACTAGGACAATATAAAAAAAGAAATCTACGAACCGAATGTATCATATCCATTAAAATTGTTTCTTGTTCTGGACGCATAGATAGTGTTTCTAGCTCAAATGCAACTGCTTGTCTGGCAGCCTCAATTTCTTCTGTTGTCAATTGTGGTCTCAATGTGACTTCTGCTAACACCTGAGAGAAATAAAGAATTTGTTTACATATGAATAGTAAAAGTATGAGCTGTTAAGCTTTGGAAGAATACATGGCGCTAAAATAATAGCAATCAACATTTGCAAAAAGAAATCATGGACCATTGATGATTTCTAACATTTAACTTCTTACTCTTTCCTTCTGCTGTGTAATTGTATACATGAATGAGATTAAGATATAATTAAGAGCACAAAACGAAGGAAAACATTGAGAGGAAACATGCATACGTCTGAGAAGAAATTCAAAGGCGTATGTATAGTTGTGCTTGAGTAATGGCGATGGACTCACCATCTGTCACGTTGGCACCTAATATACCTCTGGCGGAAAGTGGGTGTGTGGGTATTACCTATACACCTCTGCCTACCCCTTCGGGGACCCTTGTGGGAAGGCGTGAGGGTATATTATATTATATTTATAAGAGCACTATTGTAACACTTTATGGCGTCTATCCATCTTGAGGGTGCTCTGCCCCTGGCTCGTCTTCCCTCCATCTGACCCACGATCATGTGTTTCTCCAGACTGTGCTTAGGAGACCGCATGATATGTCCGAAGAAGCGTAGGGCCTTCTGGTGGCAGATTGCTGAGAGGGCCCGGGCCGGACATCCAGACGGCAGTCCACAGCACTTACAACCGCAGCCAATGGAGAGCAAGTTGTTGTGGTCGCAATCCTCAGCACTGAGGGACCGAGGAAGAAGAAGAATTGTAACACTTGCTATAAAATATTTGCATTTTTTTACCTGTGTGATGGCTTCAAGGCCTCTGGAGTCAGCACTGGTGGCATAAACAGTGGTGTCACGAGAACCTTGGCAGTCACAAATACCTCCATGCCGTTCCAACTCCCTCAGCATCACATCTCTTGTAGCAAATTTATGTGTTGCCTAGAAATTTGATTAAATTGTTAATGTGACAATCAAACTCCTTAAATACATTTTGAAAAAATTTCAAAATATCTAACATCACATTTATCAATTATGTGACTAATATACTATATATATAATAATATATATTAGCTGACAGCACTAAAACATAAAAAAATTATTAATTTATTAAAGTAACATTTATCATAAAATTCCACTCACTCCAAAGCTAAGTTTTTCCAGGAAATGACAAATACCATTGGGGTATGCAACTTCATATCTTGGTCCAGAATCAATGACAACTGCAAAAAACATGAAAGACATTTATAATATTTCAAAGGACAAGGTTAGCACCAATCTTTGTTGCAGCTAATTACATGATTTATTTATATGTATCTATTCAAACATAAATAAATCAATCATGCAACATATCATATTCAAACATGAAACATGAGCATGAAGTACGAAGGAAAAGGTTGTCATAAGTTTATTTTTATATATATAATTACATATAATCGCACCGAGTCCCTTAAGGGAGTAGACAGAGAGAATAGAGTGCCAGTTCTTTCTAGCTTTGCATACCTCTCACTTCGTTCACAGCAATCAATCTCTTCATACATGGTCACCGGTTTCGAGTACTCTTGACATTCCCGTCTTTGAGAGCCGATCAATTTATGTATGTGTATTTAATGCATGCACAATCTACTTTCAATTAATACACACCATAATTTAACATACAATGTTTTAGGCATAGTTAGACATACATGCCTCTCACAATGCTTCCCAAAGGCATTAGTGTAAGAACACCCTCTTTTGGCGAAACAAATAACCAAAAACATTTTATTTTTACATTAATAATGAAATAAAGCCCTTCAAATACCTCCAGCTGTACAAAACTGTCCAAATTTTTTCTCGGAAGCAACTCTAAGGCCATTACTGAGAACTGTGACTTCTGTGTGACTGTCCTCAGACTTTGCAGAGGAGTATATAACAGGAGGAAGGTTATTCATCGGCTCCGATAGTGGTGGGAGCGGTGTAACACTGGTTTTATTTAGTGGCTGTATTGGTCTTCCAACATCCTGGCTGAATTTTCTAATGGCCCATTTAGGCGTATTCAATCTGTAGACACGTCATTGTTGATTAATACAGTGATATCAACAACAAGCATTATTTCAGAACGGAACATTTAACCCAAAACCGCTTACCCATTTTTCATAGAAAGTAACCTAGTGAATATATATTTCACATCAGTTACGTGAGACATTTTGATGGTTCAAATTGTGACTATAAATATTCTAATTACTTGTATTTATATTCATAAATAAACGGAGACGCGTTTTTTACCTATTTTTTGTTAATTAATTTTATATGTACTAGATATTTTTTCTCACACCCACCATATAGACAGGTCAACCTGACAGTTTCCAGGTTCAGTTCAGTTCAGTAGTTAGTAGTCTTTGGTTTCGACTACAGACGAACATAAATGTTTCGACAGCAAGTTGCAAACCTATCTTCTATACTTTATACTATATTTTTTTTAACTATTATTAATTATATCCTGACGCCTTCCCACAAGGGTCCCCGAAGGGGTAGGCAGAGGTGTATAGGTAATAATACCCACACACCCACTTTCCGCCAGAGGTATATTAGGTGCCAATTATTAATTAATGTGGGTAATAGATTCTTACTAGATACATTTAAAAGTTCAGCATTGTTTTATTTATATATCAAAATATGTGATCCCTTATTAGGGGTTTACCACTTATTATATACCAAGGGTTTATAATCCGTACATACGTTACTCAAATATGTTTGGTATGGTTTTTAATTAAAGTATATATTATGATATTAAAAAGCGTAACATGTAAAAAAACCTTGGTATATCATTAGCTACAAATGCCACTGACCAAAGGACCGAATCTTGCTGTTTTGTTTTCCAATTCCATCTAAAAAGAACTGTCAAATCTAACTGACGTTTTTCCCTCTTGTAGATAAAAAATTACAATGTATACTGTGTCAGCAGGGTTGGATTATGTACTAAAGTACGGTCGCGGAACAGAAAGAATTTCGTACGATAACCTATTATTACCCATCTCTGTCACTCCCGCGTAAATATAATGCGTCTCGCTCGCACAGATGCAATGACCGCTGTCGCCAGGGATTGTAAACCGTTTAATTGAGACCGTAAGGTTTGTTCTTGCTTGCGTCTGGTGTTTTGGTCGCAATGAAAAGTATTTGACATGATTCATAATTTTTGAATAACGAACGACATTCCATCTTGGGATGCGTTATCAGAAAACAGTAACTCCGATACAGACGATTCGGATATGTTTTTATTTATATTTATGATTTTTTTATTTCTACTAAATTGGTAATTTTAAGACGATTTTGATACTGCTGTAATGTAAAATCTAAATATATAAATACTTAATAATAATTTATTTCATAAGCTAGTTTTTTTCTATCCTTCAAATATTCCATGCAAACCACACATATAAAAATGTTTGTGACCACTGTCAGTAGGTAAAGAGGTCATTGTACGAAATTCTTCCTGCTCCGCGACCGTACTTTATAAGAGAGGTAGGGCATAACGGGTTTCCCGTTCGAATTCGGAGCTGCCCGACTGGGGCAGGACCTCCACCTTACAGAAGTCCGTAGCCAAATAACACAATTTTTTGTGTTGTGTTCCTACGCGGTGAACAAGGTTTCCAGTAATGAGCTCCTTGGGGAGGGGGGAGGATTGTTACATTGTGTTGGAAGCAGAGGTATTAAACCCATTATGCTGCCAACACACTATAACTCTCCGAACACAGAGTGGCAACGCGCAAGTGATACTTTGGTATCATGAGCGTAAATAGGCTACGGTAACCGTTTCCCATCAGATGGGCCGTATGCTTGTTTGCCACTCTTGTTGTATAAAAGAAAAAAAAAAAAAAAAAAAAAAAACTATAATTATAGTATTTATACTATAATTTCGCCCTTTGTACTATATACTATCCACATCTAAGGATAGTACGCTAAAATACTATAATTTTAAGTTTGCCCCCGAATGGTTAGTTTTACGTTATATGAATATTTCGACCGTGCGTGTATCGGACCGAATTCTGAACTTGCGATGTTTTCTGTGTCGATGGCCGGGGATTCCCCGATTATCCTCCGCAGTACAGTTCTATCTTTCCAGTTTCCACTAATCATGATTAATCTCGTTCCTTCCAGTCCATTTGGAATTCAATCAAATTGACAACAATCGTTTGCGATTTTTTGTGTAAAATAATACGTATTTAGTGTTTTAATTATGGACAGTGGCAGTGATGGTCAAGAAAATCACAATAGACTGGGAGTATCCACCCCAAAGAAAAAAACGTCTGAGTAGAGGCGATATGTTAGAAAAACAGAAACATCGTCTTCAAAAGTATAGGCCGGATTGGGAAACGGACCCTAAGTTTAGTAAGTGGCTCACTCAGGACCCTAAAAATAATTATAAAGCGAGGTGCAAAGTTTGCGACATTTCCATGGTAGCAGAAAAACACATAATCACAAACCATAGTGAAGGACAGAAACATATTAAATATTTGTCTGTTATACGAGGAGTTAATTTTGCCTTAGCTGGTGTTGATTTTATAGTAATTAAAATCAAAAAAATATGTTATATTAAAAATAATGAAAGTGTACTATATTTTTTTTATAAATACTATCCTTTTCATTTTTTTGTACTATCTTTTTCAACGTACCTAAATCCAACCCTGTGTGTCAGCTCTGTCAAATCAAATCATATCAATGAACGAAGCAAACTTGATCAACTGTATTTTGTAGGAAATCATTTTATACGACAGAAAATTATTATTCCATGGTGTGATATGTATTGAATCGTAAGTAAACACGAGTACATCTATATTATTAAACTATCTAATTTTTTATACTAAAATAATACAGCTCTTCATTACAATATTTTTTTATCGGATCTTTTACATGTTTTCATAAACTTTGTGTTCGACGAAAGCATCCGTTAGAATCAGCATTTCAGATTAGGTACGTTGTCGATTCTGCATATGAAATTCGAGTCTCACACTCTTCTTTCAGACTTGGTATAAATTGGCTGGCACTAAAATGAGACTTAATGTTATATTTTACTGCTTTTAGGTATTTAATATTCTTAATATGTCAAGATTTGTGAAACTGCTGAACAGAAACTACAGCACTTTAAGCCACAAGCAAGTACCGCAAGTATGCATTGTAGGTGCTGGCCCAGCAGGCTTTTATGCTGCAATGCATATAAAGAAAAACCTACCGAATGTAAACATAGACTTCATTGAAAAGCTTCCAGTTCCGTTTGGATTAATAAGGTGATTAAATTAATTTTCATAAGCAGTTATCAAGACCCTTATTTTTTGTCCTTTCAACAGCTTTCCATATAATTTATTAGGTGTTTTCCTCTTTAGGTATGGAGTAGCGCCGGATCATCCTGAAGTTAAGAATGTAATTAACCAGTTTACAAAAGTAGCTCAACAGGCCAATGTAAATTTTTATGGCAATGTAACATTAGGAAAAGATGTTGCATTAAAACAGCTGAGACAACATTATGATGCTGTTCTTTTGGTTAGTAATATAATAATAATAATGATCGGTGATGTATAAACAACATGTTAAATGTTATAACTTAACAATATCCGCTTTGAATTTGTTTACAGACCTATGGGGCTGAAGAAGATAAGCTGTTAGGTATTGAAAATGAAGATTCAGGAAACGTTATTGCTGCCAGGAGTTTTGTGGGATGGTACAATGGTCTACCAAGTGAAAAAGATTTAAAAGTATTTGACATTGTTTATTTTATTGATTTCATTAACATTTATTGATCACCTACAAAATCTTGCTTACAATTTTTTTTCAGGTTGACTTGTCAGGTACAACTGCTGCTATTCTAGGACAAGGCAATGTGGCTTTAGATATTGCACGTATTCTTTTGTCACCAATCGATGAATTGCAGAAAACTGATATAACTGAACATGCTCTTAACACTCTGGCAGAGTCCAAAGTGAGGGAGCTTTATTTAATTGGCAGGAGAGGGCCACTTCAGGTTGCCTTTACCATAAAAGAACTCAGAGAGCAGCTGAAACTGAAGAATTGCAGAACTATATGGAAAAAAGAGGACTTTCATGATATTGATAAGATAATTAAGGATTTGGCTCGACCTAGGAAAAGATTAACAGAACTAATGTTAAAATCTTTAAATGAAATGCCTAACAACAGTGAAAATGGTCCTGATAATAGATATTTCAAACCTATATTTTATAGGAGTCCAACAAAATTTTTTGTTGATGAATGGCAAAGAATTACAGGTATTCAAATGCAGCGTAATATGTTAGTGGGTGGGCAATTAGATAATCCGAAAATTATACCTACAGATGAATTAGAGATTTTAAATTGTACTTTGGCATTTCGAAGTATAGGCTACAGAAGTATTAATGTAGATGATGATCTTGCATTTGGTAATGGGATAGTTAAAAATAATAGAGGTATTGTAGAAGATAAATATGACAATTTAGCAAAAGTATATGTGGCTGGATGGTTGGGGACCGGCCCAGTAGGAGTCATTTTACACACAATGGGCAATGCATTTCAGGTTGCTAAATTGATATGTGAAGATTTAACCAGATGTGATAATAAATCTAAAAGTGGATTTGAAGACATTAAACACATAATAACAAGCAGTAATGAAATAGTAGATTGGTCAGGTTGGGAAAGAATTGACAAATATGAAGTCGAACAGGGTAAAGCAAAGGGTAAGCCTCGTGAAAAAATATGTTCCATTGCAAAGATGCTAGAAATTGCTAATGCATATTAATATGTATTTTTTTCCAAATAATATACTATTAACTAGAATAAATTAATCTGTTTAGTGATTCTTGATGATGACTCTGATGAATATCCACACATAAAACTTTTTTTTAATAATCATATTTTAAAAAAATATTTGTGTTGAATTTATTGGGAAATAAATATTTATTTAGTTTTTAAGAATTAAGTGGGTTGAAATAAATATTGTATATAAACTTTGTATTTTATCTTCCTATCTTTTATGAACGTGTAAACAATTAATCGGACTCACTGATGTTCGGAAATTTAATAGTTCCTACTTATTAGCGATGGGCCCGAAGGTATGAAGACTTGAATGGTACAACGCTAACTCCTTGAAGGAAGTTGAAGAACTCAGTTTAGTTCCCGCCAAAACCTCCTTCGAAGTTTTAAGCACTATCACAATTTAATATATCATTTATATTTTTAAATATAGAATGTCATTTGACAATGTATATTGATGTATTTCTGCCAGGTTTTATTACTAATTTTGTTGTTTTGGAGGGATTTTAATTGCATTTTTAAAAGGAAGTTATATCGAGTTGGAGTAGTGTGTGAATACACTATCGGAAAGAATCAACGAAGCATGGAACCCGGCCCAAGTAGATCCATCAATGACCCTGGTCCGTCCAGAACTGCCGACAATTACTGTCAGAAGCTTAAACTTTCTCTAGACGAACATGAGAAGAAAAGAAAGATAGTGAGTATAAAAACTGTGTAGGTAAGGTATATAGAGCTGGCACGTATATGAAGGCAGCTCTTAGGAAAATATGAAGGTTTTCGTGTCGAGGTGATTTAAACGACAACAGTTGACTTCAGCCAGCGTCCCGTAAAAACATTATTTAGAATCACGCTGAAAGCCAACTACAGCGTACAATCTAAACTGGATTGTGGTTACAGCAAGTGGCAACCCATTGTCAACCCTGCATAGCAATATCTGATATCATTGGTACCTATATATCACCTGAGGATCGTCAGTATAGTTTGATAAATATTATCACGGTGTAGGCTAAGATAGAGTGTCAGTTCTCTAGACGTTTACATTAATGTCTTTTCAAACACTCGCCATTTTCGTGTACTCTTGACGTTCCCGTCTGAGTGTCCGATCGATTTGATCCAAGGGATGTATGATGTCTATAAATCCGATCTATCAAGAGCACGTCTTGTGTATTCTTTCCTGTTGCTGGCACTGTGACTATAAATCTAGGTGTGGTATGGTTTTCGAAGATAATTTAGGTATGTATGTTTCGCAAAGATGACAATACAAATATTACATAGGTCTTAAACGTACATACATATACAGGTGTTCTCCGATGATTTCCTTCCGTAAAACTAGTGTTGTGTTTAAACACTATGACTTGACATCAGAAACAGTTAAGTTCAAACTCATTGCCACAGACCGCCAGATATTTAATTTATCAGGTGACTAGTCCACCATGCCACTACGGCTCTCTGGATGTTTACATTGTGTACGATGTGAATATTGGATTTACAATAAGATTGTGTGGTATTTTCTCCTGATCAAAGTGAAAGTACTAACTTATTATTTATAGAAGTCCGCTCCCGTCGTTTCTGCCGCCGGCGATAAGGATTTACCAGCGCAATGTCACAAAATGCACCTTTACCCTGAGAAATTGATAAGTAAAGGCACCGATGTGTTTGAGCAATTTGTGCCAAAGGAAGACACTCCCTCATCAGAACCAACGGCAAAACTAAGCAAAAAAAAGTCTAGTCCAAGCAAAACCAACCTCCCCATATTTTCGGTACTAACTTAAGTTTCCTATAGTCGTAACTATTTAATATATATATTCTCACGCCATCCCACAAGGGTCCCCGAAGGGGTAGGCAGAGGTGTATAGGTAGTACCCACACACCCACTTTCCGCCAGAGATATATTTGATGTGCCAACGTGAGAGATGGCGAGTCCATAGAAGCACAACTATACATACGCCTTTGAATTCTTCCTCTCAATGTTTTCCTTCACCGTGAAGCTCGTGGTGTGACTAATGAATGTAGGTACCTACATAACTTCAGAAAAAACTCATTGTTACAGTCGGGATTCGAACTTGCGATTTTGTTTCGCAGGCAACTACCCGAACCACTCGGCCACCACGGCTACTATTGAATATGTACATTACATATATAATATATTTGCAAGGAATGTTCATTCATATGATATAATATGTGTAATTTTAACGTTTTTATTTAAGCTGCAACGATGCGTATTCGTACTTTGGTATAACCTGATCTAGACGCAGATCTTGTAAATTAAGTTCGATCAGCTGTTAGTCTTACAAAACGTAGTTATATTAATGCAGAGGAAGGCTAAACGAACGTATTGTGCGGTCTATGAATTGCCTAGAAGGATTAAATAGGTACCTACAATGATTGCTAATTTAGAAGTTCATAGGTTTATAGAAGGGAAAAACATTCCGACCTCAAATAGCAAAAGATAAGGAGATCGATGAATCTGATTAAAGCGAAAATATTTTATAGGACACTACATCATACAGTGGGAAGTTTCAAGACAATGAAAGAAGAATAGATGTTGTTTTAGTAGTAGCCGATCAACGGAACGCTAAACAAGAACAACTTAAAATCAATTTCCTTATGAGCGTTCTTAAAGCTGGACTTGAAATAGAAGTGGAACCGGGAGTGGTAAGTAATAGCTTACTTAGTACATGTAATACATACAATAAGACGAGTGGAGAGACAAGTTCGAATGCCAACTGTACTCCACGAGTTTTCCTGGGCTTGAGTAGTGAGTCTCCACGAGCTTTACGGTGAAGAAAAACATCGAGAGGAAACTTAAATACGTTGGAATAGACATTGAAGGACGTATATATATAGTCGTGCTTGAGTAACGGCGATGGTCTCGCCAAAGGGGGTGTGGGTACTTTTGCGTCCTTTTTCCGGGAGCCTTGTGGTGAAGTGTGAAGATATAAACCTAATCGATACCTAAATATAGTAATTAATAATTACTAAGCGTTATCTTGAATGAGCGTCGGCAACGCGTTACCTGGAACGGCCTGCACGAACAGCATGCTTGTTTGCATCGTTTGCGGTAAAAAAATAATTTCAATGTTTATCTTAACCGGCACACGTACGTGTTTAGGTTACACGTAGGTACTATTTTGGTCGAATACCCTGTTTTTACACGCTTTATATTAGCTTCACCTGTATGTATGTATGTATGTATGTAACCGACCCCTTTGAGCTCGATTTTGACCCACTGTAAACGGCCAGATTTCGTTCAAACTTTGTAGATTTATCGAGGACCGATGACAATACACTAATAACTAAAAAGTAGAAAATAAATAATAGTTTAATAAAATCGTGGGGTGCTTTTTAAGATATTACCGAAATGATAATCACTCTACTCATATCTGACAATAAAATATTTATAACTATTGACACCTTGCACCCCACGCTTTTTAAGATATTATCGAAATTTATTTTCTATTTTTTAGTTCGGTTTTCTATAAAAAGCGTGTTTTTTAGTTTTTTTTAAAGTATTATTTTTTTAATCCCATTAGCCGTTGAATGGTTTGTGTGTGACTTTCCCGCGCCTTTGTTTCTTCAAACAGGATGTATCTAATAATTTTAAGTCGCCGTAAGTGTAATTTTTTATCCATTGTATCCATTGTATCCACGTGTATCTTATAATATGGTTGTTATTGGTCGGACCGAAAGTGATGATGTGTTAATTTATTTTAATTATATGTATTAAATATTTTATATACATCAAATAGGTTTCCTGGGACTATTCCTCGACAATGTATCTAGTCCCTAACTAAGCCAAGCTTGTATTATTGGACTTAGACAACGACATACATCTATATCCATAGGTACATAAATACTTATATTGAAATTCGTGTTTGTTACAGGAATTTGCGCCCTTAATGTATTTTTTATCGTTTGATTACAGATGAAGCAACATAAAAATTTAGTATTTGTCAAAATTCATGCCCCTACTGACGTTCTTGAGGAGTATATTGAGGTCGTGGATGTCAAGAAATATTTCAAACAAAGTCATGCTGAGTGGATTAAGCCTGTAAACTCGTTCATCAACCAGTATTTATGTTTTTTTACACGAGTCAAGCACGAAAGAGAATGGATTGATATAGTACGGTGAGGCTCACTAACCTCAGATAATCATTTTAGACATTAAAAGCGGTCTTGTAAATACCCATAAACTGTACCCTTTTCCGGAGGTATATTTTACCTAAGTGCCAACGCGACAGACAGCAAGTTCATCGACGTTACCCAAGCACGACAATAGGTACATACGTTTTTGATTTTTTTCTCAAATGTATGCAAGTAAATTTTTTTATACCATACGGTTGCCAAACAAGCATGCGGTCCGCCTGATGGTAAGCGGTTACGGCCGCCTATGGACGCTTGCAACACCAGGGGTATTGCTGGCGCGCTACCGACCCTGCAGCAATACTTTCACACCCTTTTTGAAGAACTGCATGCTGTACTCTCCAGGCAAACCTGCTCATTCCTCAGCCTGAAGGTTCGCGGAAGGAAACTCCTTTGGAACCGCGCAGTGCGTGCAGTTTCCTTTTTTTTTTGTTGGCCTTCGCCGTAAAGCTCGTTATGTGATTAATCACTGTTCTGAACTCTGTACTCTTTGGTTGTAGGAAACAGTACAGTCCTCCTTCATATTACTCAACTTACGAGAGAAGTCTCACCGTTTACAAGATACTGTTGCAGTTGCCTTTCGGGCCGCACGTCAACCAGTTTGGCTTGGGAAGGTGATTTTTTTTTTTTTTTTTTATACAACAAGGGTGGTAACATACGGCTCACCCTATGGAAAACGGTTACCGCAGCCTATTCACGCATACAATACCGAATGTAAGAATCCTCCCCCTTCCCCAAGGAGCTTATTATTGGAAATCCGCGTAGGAATACAACAAAAAAAAAGTGTTATTTGGCTACGGACTTGTATTAGGTGGAGTCCTAGTCGGGCAGCTCCAAATTAGAACGGGAAACCCGTCATGCTCTACCTCCCTTAATTAGATCACCTCGCACCTAGAATTTAGACTACTTACTCTTTACTTTACAGTTTCTCTTCATCAACATTCAGCAGTATTAATATTATTCCCACGAGGGCCCCGAAAAAGTAGGCAATCTGCCTACGTAGTGTACACACACCCAATTTTCGCTGAATATATCTTTTAGGTGCCAACGTAGCAGATGGCGAGTCCACTGCCAAATTGTGGGTACTTACTAATAAAACTTGTCTTAGATTGTTACAGAAAAATATAATATTGGATGCTTACGCTTTGCACGATGGACCCTACTTTTACACACGAAAACAGGACTTCAATAAAGTCAACGCTCGCCAGGTATTTATAATGAGGGCCCGTACCATAATTTTTTTATTCCACACATGTAACAAGCATGCGGTCTGCTTGATGGTAAGTGGCTACCACCCACTCTTCCATAGGTTTGCACGCCTGCTGCCGACTATGCGTGGAGTAATCTTGGCGTGCTTTTTCTATCGTTTTACAAGAATTGGAAAGGGAGGGAAGTCTTATACGTTATTTTTTTTTCATTAAGAATGCAATATTACATCAAATATCACTGTCTCTGAACTTTGTTAGGTGAAATTTGGACTTGAATTTTTGACAGCTGATAGTTTTTGTCATGTGATTGAATAGAACAAGGTATGTAGGTAATTGGTTCGACAAAGGGAGCCCAAGCGGGAAGCTCTGCACATTAATATAAGGCAGGGTTTGCACCGTGCTCCTTGTTGAGGTACATCCACCTAATACATATGAGCTTTATATAAGGCCGACGGTCTAAGACAGCGTATCAGATTATTTAGAAATAATCGTGCGTGTCAGATAAAAGTCAGGGATTACCTATACTATATGGTTATAATAAGTGTACATTTCAGTAATGTGAGAAACCTGTAAAAACATTCTAAAGATTAAAAGACGTTATATTATTGATTTCTTGCTATAATCTCATCTAATCTTCAGAATCCATAGGTCTCAACGACGCATTGGAAGTTCTGTCACTGTGAGATTCCTGCTCCTTGTGCTAGGTACTGGTATTGTGTCTATTCCAGTCCCCAAAACAGTTCAAGACTTTTACACATAAGCTCGCGGATCAACTGGAACTCTTGGCAACTTTGCCAAAGCCTAATGTCTGAATCTATGCGGCTATTGCCTACCTCATCCCTGAATTGTGGTACATGGGATATCCCACTGACCAAGTTGCCATACTGTGAATTCAAAGTCTGAAGTGAAGATTTAAAGTAAAACAAAATAAAAAAAAATACATTAAATAAAAAAAAACGATTTTTCCCAAGGTGGGCTATATATTATACTAGCGGTTTTTTTATTAAAAGAAAATATAGCCTATATCACTATGGTGAATGTAGCTTCCAAATGGCGAAATATTTTTTTAAATCGGCTCAGAAGTTTCGGAGCCTATTCAATACAAACAAACAAACAAACAATCAAACAATCAATCAAATCTTTCCTTTTTATAATATTAAAAGTATACACATCATATATTTTTTTGTAGATTTTATTTGACAACTGGGTTGGAATGTTTAATTTACTCAAAATGCAACCATTAAATTTAATACACGAATATCTCGGATCTAAGGTATTTGCCTATATCAACCTTATTTGCTTATTTTAAATAACTGATTTTTTTTGTATTGAACTTGTAATATTTTTTGCAGGTAGCATTTTACTTTGCTTTTTTTCAATTCTACATTCCATTCTTATTAATACCAGCGCTAATTGGAACGGGTACTATGATATTTGCAATGCAAGACAAGGCTTATAAACAGGTGGAGTAAGTATGTAATAGTATGTATAGTAAGTATAGGTACACATAATATTCCTATCTTTGATTTATTAGAATTTACTCAACCCATGGTGCGTTTGATATTGTCTGTTGAATGACAGCTTTGTGTTCTTATTTTAAACGAAAGTTATTCAAAAATTTTAAATATCAAACGGTTGCAAGCGTAGATTTTGTATTTGTATTTTGTCAGCAGGGACATAAAATGCTTGACGTTATATTTTCATGTAAACATATTCCAGCTTACCTACATTGAAGTATTATCTCGTTGTTTTAGAAAAGACCTTTGCGACGATAAAAATAATACATATACGTGCCCGTTATGTTATAATTTCAAGATCTGTGGCTTTAGAAATTATTACCATTTCTGCTTAGGATCGCAATTTGTCAACATACTTGATCACCATAATTGGTTACTGTGCAGTTATGATTATTTGGAGTAAGTACATACTATTAGTGAAAATACATATTATAAAATATATCCTCACGCCTTCCCACAATGGTCCCCGAAAGGGTAGACAGAGGTGTATAGGTAATACGCACACACCCACTTTCCGCCAGAGGTATATTAGGTGCCAACGGGACAGATGGCGAGTCCATCGCCATTACTCAGGTACGACTATACATACGCCTTTGAATTTCTTCTCAGACGTATGTAGGTTTCCTCTCGATGTTTTCCTTCACCGTAAAGCTCGTGGTGTGGCTAATCACCGTACTTAAGTTCAGAAAAATTCATTGGTACATTCGGGATTCGAACTTGCGACCTTTGCGTCGCAGGCAACTGCTCGAACCACTCGGCCACCACGGCTGTTTTATATTCTTGTGAATTACTGTATTTATTTATTATTCAACCTTAGCGAAAGTGAAGCTTCATTCATTTCATTATTATAAAGCAGACGTTGTACGTGGCTTTTTAACACGCTTTTATTAGCTTGGGTTGTATCTATGTATGTATGTAACGGAATCTTTGGGCGCGATTTTGACCCACTTTTAACGGCCAGATTTCGTTCAAACTGTAGATTTATCGAGGACCGATGACAATACACTAATAACTAAAAAGTAGAAAATAAATAATAGTTTAAAAAAACTAAAAAACACGCTTTTTATAGAAAACCGAACTAAAAAATAGAAAATAAATTTCGATAATATTTTAAAAAGCGTGGGGTGGTTTTTAAGATATTACCGAAATGATATTCACTCTACTCATATCTGACAATAAAATATTTATAACTATTGACACCATGCACCCCACGCTTTTTAAGATATTATCGAAATTTATTTTCTATTTTTTAGTTCGGTTTTCTATGAAAAGCGTGTTTTTTTTTTTTTAAACTATTATTTATTAAAATAAGACAGTGGCATACCTCATTGCAGACTTAATAAAAACAACTTTTAAGTTTTGGCAATAAATCCTACGTCGATTATGATGTTGTTTTACTATGATTATCATCAATCATGCTACGAATTCGAGAAACAGAAGTTGATTTTTATCGGGCGATATTGTTTTTTATGGGTTACAGGTGGCCTGTTTGTGGTTCTATGGAAACGCAAAGAGAGGTATTGGGTTTGGTTTTGGGAACTGAGTCACGTAGAAAAGCTACAATCTATGAGGTAAGAAATATGATTGATTACTCTCCAAAGTTGGCAATGAGCGAGTGACCTAGTTTGCAAGCACCTATAGTAGTAGATCAGGTGGTTCACTTGTTTATTTGCCACATATTGAGGTGACCAATAGACTATTGGGTCTATTGAAAGTCATAAAGAAAAAAAATATACATTAAAATTAATTTTAAATTGCAGGCCACAATTCAAAATAGACTATAACAAATCAAATAGATCGCCTAGAACTGGCATTTGGAAAAATTACAATAGCGGCATCCCCTTGTTGATAAGCGTCGCTTTTGGAATAGCTATGACCTCCTTCATGGTAACAAGAGATCTGAATTACCGTTATGCTACCTACTGGTGGGACACCATATAATATAGCAATATTTAATTATATTTCATCTGGCTTCTCCTGCGAGTAATCTCTATGCCTACCCTACGAGGGACTTGGCGTTGATATACAGTGTCTAAGAAAATAGGGCAGTTGTTCAAATATGTGATAGGGCACAATAGATAAATCATCAAAAACCTAGATGAATTTAAATTCTTTTAGTTGATACTTCGATATATACCTACTTCCTTTAATAATACTCATTGTCATTTTGTAAGCTTTGGACCTATTTGTTTTAATGCATCGTCACGATTGATATATTTACCACACTCTACAACTTCTAGAAGACAACTGTTCTACATCTGAGACAGCCTGAATAGCCCATACATACATTTTTATATTGTGTTATCAGATGAAGGAATATTTAATTAACAGGGAGATTAGGGGGATATTGCTACTACTAATGGTACTAGGTACAATAAAATCTCGCCGTACGTATAGTATTTAAATAACAATAAAATGTTCTACAAATTGATCATATTATCGCATTAAGACTACTTTCATAGTAGTAGCAGTTGTAAATATGCCTACCAATATCAATTTTCAGGCTCTCGGAGCTGTCTTATACTCTGTTTATATCATCGTATTCAAATTTACAAAAATAATGCCAAACCGAGGCATGTATTTCTTTAAATATAAAGGTCAAGTGGTTCTCAAACAAGAGTATGGGAGGTACGCAGTACTTTCTACTGTCGCTCTGCTCAACGTACTGGGGTTATCGGTGTTTGAAAAGGTATGTTTCTTATAAATATTTCGTTATAATCGTATGATACGCTCAAGCATTTGGTCACGCATTTTTCCTGTTTTTTCTACATTATACCATATCATTGTGTTAATCCAGCTTCTAATGTAATTCTATCTCTGTGCCGGATTTCATCCAATTCCGCTTAGTAGTTCTCGGTGACAGAGGTACAGAGAGGTAGAGGTAGGTAAATATAGAAGAGGTAGGTAGAGGTGGGATAGTTTGTTCAAGTTTCAAAGAGATCCTGGAATAGTCTGTATCTTGTCAACGCGTGATGTTGCGACTGTAGCCGTTAACGGTCAGGCGAGCCACGTGTGCGGTTGCCAACTTAGTGGTTTAAAAAATATATGTGTCAGTTACTGCCGACATAACTTTAGTTCGTAAAATAAGAAATTGTGTTATGAAGCCGATGCTACAGATATGCGCTCGCACTCTAAGATCCAACTTTAAGCTTTCGGGTAAAGGTATTAAATAATTTTGATGCAACAAAAAACATGCAATGCCTACATAGAAATATAGCATTATCAAGTATAATATGTACATACAATTTAAGACTTGAGTTGATCAGCGATAAGCTCCTGAATGATTTAGTGACTCAATTTATAAGAGCCCAGCATCGGGAGAATTGAGCTTGTTTGAGATGTCCAGTAAAGATATTTATAACCATAACAACAAAATCCTTGGTGGCCGAGTGGTATGAGTAGTTGCCTGCGACACAAAGATCGCAAGCTCGAATCTCAACTGTGCCAATGAGATTTTCTGAACTTAAGTACCAACAGTGAAAATCTACTCTGGCGGAAAGTGGGTGTGTGGGTACTACCTATATACATCTGCCTACCCCTCCGGGGACCCATAAGGGAAGGCGTGAGGATATTTCATTAAGTACAGTGATTAGTCACACCACGAGCTTTGTGGTGAAGGAAGACATCGAGAGGAAACCTGCAAACGACTGAGAAGCAATTCAAAGACGTATTTATAGTCGTGCTTAAGTAACAGCGATGGACCCGCCATCTGCCACGTTGACACCTAAAATATAGTTCTGGAGTTAAGTGGGTGGGTGGTTACTACCCATACACCTCAGCTTACGCCTTCGGGGACCCTTGTGATAAGGCGTGAGGGTATATATAGTTTAAATATATCGTTAACTAGGAAATCGATCGTTGAAGCATGTTCCAAATGACTTGATAAAAAGGCAACCTGTTACGATTATTCCAGATATGCAAGAAACTCACATATTTGGTTACAAACTTTGAGAACCATAGAGCTGAAGAATCATACGAGCGCTCGGTAATTGTAAAGCAGACAGTGGTTGCCTTTGCATGCACGTTCCCAATATTCGCTTATTTCGCTTACTTCAAGGTAAGAATATCAGTCTGACCACTGGTCATAGGTATTAGCTACCTACTGAAGTACGTCGCAAGTAGGAATTACAATATGTTGCAACTTCATCTTTAATGGTTTAGTAATCTATATGGAAATATCCAGATTTGCGTTGTATTTTTAGGTGTTAAAAGTCCTGCATGGGTCATTTTCAAATTTATTGTACATTTTGCTACATGAAAACGCCCAGGAGATTATTTCCTAGAAATAGTCAATTTATGGTATATTTTTTTACAATTATGTTAATACAACTTATATTCTAGTTAGTTCAGCAATTTCTGATGATTAAAATAGATATTTTTACAATATAATTCAATTTATATTTTTAGTCACGAAAAAAATCCATACATCAGCCTTACGTCCCTTAGCACGAGCGCGTTTCAAAAAGCTACAAAAATAAGAAACCAACTTGTTTAACCACATTTTTTATTTCAAAAACATTTTAAGGTCCTTAAAATGTTTTTGAAATAAAAATTATTTGTTAATATACGAGTAACACTTTGCATTTCAAACTGTTCAATCAAATCAAGCAACTATTTTATTGTTCAACACACTGTTAATTAAATAGTTTAAGAGCGTACGGTACGCCATAATATAACGAAACGTAAATGTTTCCAAATTATCAGACAGTCAAAAAAAGCCAAAATCCAATCAAAATTTAATAAGGAATTGAATAAAAATAAAACTTATTTTTTTATAAGCTTTTACGTACCTGCTTACAATAGTAATAAGTAAATTAACAATTATTATTATTTGTGAATATATAAAAATAATAACATTTTGAGACTGATTTTAAAACTAAAGGATCGTAATTCAATAGACTATTATTATTACTAATATTAGGTACTTATAAAATGATTTAAATACGTTTTTCGTTGTATTATTTGCCATTGTCAAGTGGGTCTTACATTTCCTTTTTGTAATTTTTTTGTTATGATGTTCATTTTCGTTAATGTACAAAAATTTTGAAAATTGCCCAATATTGAGATTATGTAGAGTTAATTTCATGAATAGCTGAACTACATTAAATAAATTGAACTTTAGTATCTCCCTACCTATAGCTAGACACACTATTTTGTCGCAGTATTTATGTCTAACTCAAGTTTATTTGAACCAACCAATTTGCAGGTAATGTTTTATAGAACTCCTGGTCACAATGACACTAGATATTTCTACATTAATTGTGGACCACTAAATTGCATGGATGAGCTGGGAGTGGTATTTGTGGTCACTCTATTCATGAAACAAATTATACCTAAATTAATTGAATGCTTTATTGGGTAAATATTCGTTTCATACTCTTCTTCTATATGACTATTGTATGAGTTCCACCGTAAAATATATATGTGTTACGGTCCTTGAAGGGGTAGGTAGGGTGGTGGATTAGCTAATCCATCCATACAAAGCTTTGTAGCAAGAGTATAAAATGCTACGGGCCCCACGCACTATGCGCTAACTGTCCGTTTATATCGTTATTTTTTGTTTTATTTCATACGATAAAATTGATAACCCAAAGCAATCCAAGGGTCCCTTTGATAAAATTTGCTACAGGCCAGGCCCCGCGCTGACGGGCAGTGGCAATGTGGCAGTTGGCCGGCTTATCAGGACTAAGGCTTGCGTTCACATCATTAAAGGAAACTTCTTAAACCTCATCTCATATCGTCATGATTATTGTCATGACTATCGCCTGTAATATTAGAACAATTATTATTTTTTGAGCGATTTACCTAAAAACGACAATTTGGTATAGGTGCCAATCTTCTGTATCATGCTCTAGGGAATGGGGTTTTGCTACCATTTACTTCAATTTGGTAGATTATAGTAATACTTAGCTTATACTATGTAGGTACTGACCAAAAGTGCAGCGTATGCATTTATTTAAAAAAGACGATTGGGGATGGGTATCTGTCGTTACATATGTATTGTTTCCCTACAGTTGCTTGTACAGAAAGAGGACGGATTACAATCAAGGGTTGAAAGTTACAAGAACGATTCCGTGTTGGGAAAGAGAGTACAGATTGAAGCCATTGACTGAATACGTAATACTGCAGAGGTACCTGTATTTAGGTAAGTATTGAACTCCAGTCAGTTACTGGACCCGAATAAAAGACACAACAGATTTCTCAATCAAAGTATTTTTTCCGGCTGCAGTAATTCCTCCACTTTATTAGAAGATAGCGGTTAAATACTACTTACTCACATGTGCAGGTAGTGTTGTATGTCCGAGTGACATTAAACTCTAAATTAGTATGGTTGTGCTGCAAGAAGGCGGAACCGTTCTTTACGGTGCTAGTATTAAGCAGTATTAGTACAGTGCTAGTATTATTGATACCCCTGGTTTTGCATGCGATTTGTAGACTACGGTAACTGCTTACGATCAAGCGACTTAAATTAGTAACTTTCATATGATTTTAGTTAATATCTCTTGTTACTAGATGCTAATAGATACAGTTTATACAACAAATGATTACGGCGTTCTTCATATAGTAAAACTTTGGTTAATAGTACTAAAACTTCGTTGGTACAAAAAGCATTGTGAAAGAAGAAATGGTTTAGCTGCTGTGACAGCAGTAGTGTTATGTCAGCCTGAAAATGTGACGGTACTAATTTTTTACTTTACAGCTCGACAATTTGGATTTATTTTATTGTTTGCGCCTGCGTTCCCCTTAACAGCAGCATTAGCATTTGTCGTTAACATATTCCATATACGGTTAGTGTTGTCTCCTCTACCACTAGGTTAGGTTAGACTTATGTTTATCTTCCACTCATGCGGACTCTAATATAAGCGAAATGCTTATTTGTGTTAAGTATGTGAACCAATACTTACTACTGTATACTAGATATCACTGATAAATATATTATTTTGGACTAAACCTTTCGCTTCATCTTAAGGTCTCCATTTGTAATTCAGAAAATGTACTGTGATCTGTCTTTGTACTTCTTGAGGGTGCAATGTCCCCGCATTTATGGTATGCTTATGTTAATCTTCTATTCTCCTATGCTTGAACCTTTTAAATAGTGTCCTACTATTGCTAAATAAATTAATCTAACCTAGCCTAAGGTCAGGTGTAGCGTTTAGCTCCGACAGTTTCTCCTCAACCACCCACAGGTACGATGCAGAGGTATTTTTATTGAACAGTAGAAGACCTCTGTTGGTAGACACGGCGGGGATTGGTATTTGGAATGCCATTTTCAATTTCATCCCTTACATGGCAACTATTACAAATGTGAGTTTTTTAGTTAAATTAGAGTGTACAGCATGGGGCAATCTACAAGATTATTTTGATCTCCGAGCGGTTGATATCTATCCATGATGGGACATCTGGAATATCAATCGCCGCTTGTCATCGGACCCTTAAAAGTTTGTTTCCCACCTCATTAGTATGCAATTGTTTTTTCGGTAGGTACATAATTATTAGATTTTTTAAGGAAAAACAAGTCTCATCATCATATCTATCCGGTTATGTAATCTATACTATAATATTATAAAGCTGAAGAGTTTGTTTGTTTGTTTGAACGCGCTAATCTCAGGAACTACTGGTTGGAATTGAAAAATTATTTTTGTGTTGGATAGTCCATTTATCTAGGAAGGCTGTATAATATAATAATAGGAGCGAAGCATAAATTAATAATGTTGCCAGAACGGGAAAAAATATTCCTTTTTGAGAGCTTCGAGAGAGAGAGAGAGAGAGAGAGAGAGAGAGATATTTTACTTGACATCACTTAATTTCAAACAACATCTTAGGAGATAAATATCATAATGTTAAAATAACTCCACAACTCAGATGTGTGGTCGGCTCGCTACGGAACGGAACTCAGCGAACTGATTTTTAAAATTTGTTTTTGCGATATCTCATCCTAAAAGAATACTTTTAAAATTACTCTCAATCACTTCATTACTGAAACAACTCTCTCTCTCTTAGGTACGCAGACGGAGTTGATATATAAATAACGTGTCACGTTGTTTGTCCGCGATGGGCTCCTAAACTACTGAACCGATTTCAATCAAATTTGCACACCGTATGCAGTTTGATCCAACTTCAAAGATAGGATAGCTTACATCACAATTGGACCAGATAGGTGGCGCTGCGATCGTGTTTCAGGAAATTTTACTTTTTTACCCGGGCGAAGCTGGGCGGGACAACTAGTAGGTTCATAAAGGTAAGTAGGTAGGTATTCTGTGATATAGGGTTGAGCTATCCGATATAGGCTTGGAGAAGCATTCGGAGGTAGGTTATCCATTGTAAATGTTTGTCGCTTTGAAACTGACATATTTTGACATTTGGTTTGATGTTTTAAATATACACGCTTTGCAAGTATATGTTTTGTACATGGACGTATAAAATATTAAACTATTAAAATTAATAAACGTTATTTGTTAATGTACGGTACTTGCTACCAAACGTTTCAATCTCCCATATTTTTGGGTGATTTGCCCACTTGCTCGTAGTTCCGAAAATAAAAATATTTCATGTCAAAAATATTAATTCATTCATATCATCACGCTGAGTCCCTAACGGGGTAGGCAAAGAGTATAGAGCGCCAGTTATCTCTAGACTTACATAGCTCTTTCGCATTGTCCACGTTCATCAGTCTCTTCATACATGCTCGTCGGTTGGATCGATCTGATCCAGGTAGTTGGACCGTGGCCTTCCTCTGCCTGTTCTTGCACACAAAGAATCTTTTTCGTCAATGTTTCTTCAATCATCCTTTTTATATGTCCAAACCGACGTAGCATGCCTTCCTTCATCTTTACAATCACTCCCTCATTCACGCCAGTTGATTTGCAAATCTCTTCATTGCAGGTTCGATCTAAGATCGTTACTCCGCGCATTTTTCGCATCTCAACTGCATTCGAGCTATTTTCATAACTAAACAATAAGGTAGGTACCAATATCGCGTTGTGGACAGCAACTCGAGCATTCTTGCTCAGACTTTTACTGCCCATCAACGCCGACATGGCTCCATTCACCTTATTTCCGGCAGTTATCCTTCTTTCAATATCTTTTTCATACTTTCCATGTCGTATGAACATGCTTCCTAGATATACAAATTCATTCACTTGCTCTAGAATTTGCCCATTTACCGATATAGCACACTCGGTCACTTGTTCATCTCTTTCGAAAACCAGAACCTTAGTCTTGCCAGCATTTAGGCGCAGCCCCTTCTTTTCACATTCTTCTTTAATTATGGTAACTAGTGACTGCAGGTCAGGATCTTCGTGTACACTTTACTAGCTAAGCAGACCAAGCTGATGGCTCTGTAGGTTGAGTAGTCTTATCGTGATTCCTTTCCTTTATAGAAAGGCAAGATGACTGCTCGCCTCCAGTCGTCCGGAACATCACCCTTTTCCCAGCAAATATTGCATAGCAAATAGATACCGCTGGTCCACCGCGTTTGATCATCTCAGCTTTAATCCCATCTATTCCCGCAGCTTTTCCACATTTCAGACTTCTTATCGCTCTTACAATCTCTCCCATATTTGTTTTATCCGCTATAGGATCCTCGAAAGATTCGGTTGGAGGCAGCTCTATGAGAAGATCAGCGGCATCATCATCATACATATCTTTGTAGAATTCACTCCATCACCTGAGGACGTCTGTTTTGTCAGTTAGTATGTCATTGTCCTTTGAGATAATCACGTTCATCCTACTACTAGCTGTAACTGTAACAATTTCTGGACTTCTTAACTTCCCTCCAAAAAAGTTTTGCATTGTCTTTGAAATGATGTGTCAGTTTTTGGTCTACAGTCAGTTGGGACCTCTCACGCAACTGGACATGGCCAAAATGTCTTCCCTTGCATTCTTCTTATTTTTAGCTTCCTCTTTCACTTCATCATCCCACTATCCATCGCCATTTTTGGTTGTCCGCCCTTTCGAAATGCCGCAAACCTCTTTGCGGCGCATAAAATGCTGGACTTAAGGAAATACCAACAAACATCAACACTCTCAGACACATCTTTCGGTGGACTGGCTAGCTTTTTTGATATCTGCTTCTAAATGTAATTGCTTTAGTGAGATTCCGTCCGCCTTTTTTATACGTCCATGGTTTTGTAAGTATTATCAGAAAAATGTCTTTTAATATAAGGTATTAATCACAATTAAACGACATTTGACATATATTCCTAAAAATACACATTTTTCTGACAATCCTTACAAAACATAAACATGCAAGAAGGTGCTTCGATTTTTCTAATGAGAAGTATATTTTAAGGTATTTAAACTTTTAGGCGCTTATTTTGGGATTTAGTTCAAGAATAACCAAACGGTTCGTCCATTTATCAAATAATAAAGACATGAAACATTATTTGAGCTCGACAATGACAAAGTTTGATACGAAATATGTAAGTATTTTGGTTTTTTTTTTCTAATTTACTCGCATTTTTATGGATTTGAAACTGATACTTCATGTTTTCAGTACTATCCTCGAGTCAAAACTTATATTAGGCAATGGTTTATGGAATATCAAAAAAAAAAACATGTACCTAAGGAGTGCTTTTTTCCAGGTATGTTTGAGTTTCACCTATAAAGTTTAAGATATTTTATCTAGTTTAAAGTAGGTATTTTGTGGGCGTAGATATGTTAAGCTAAATTGCGTAAGTAGGTATATAAAATCGTGGTGGCGGAGTGCTTCGGGAACTCGCCTTGTGGGAAACGCGTGAAGATATATATAGTATGTTATTCAAGTATTTATTAAATGGCATAGCGTCTCCGCCAATCTTTTCCACATTCCGCACCTCTGATATTGTGGTCAGAGACTTATTGCGAGTTTTTATTTTCAATATTATTTTTATGACTTTGTTGGTTTTCAGTTTGTTGTCTTGCTATTATTTTTAATTACACTTTTCATTTCGCACTATTATTGTCACTGTTTTATCTGACATTTTTATTTCACTATTATTCACGTTAGAAGTAGTCACGTGTCTACTTCTATTTAGAATATTCTATCCCTCACTTACCTTAATTATATATTTTATAGGCTACATGTATGACACTTCGACGTACCAGCGAAAGTTTTTCAATTTGGGTACTCAGCCAAATGAATGGGGCGGGGAATTTCATGATGATGAGTGCATTCTGTTTGAACCAATAGTTGTGGAAAGATGGCGTGTATGGCATGGGCATGAAGATTGGAACTATGAAGTGAAAAAACGTTATATTGGTTTTTGCGCTCATGCAACAAAGTTTGAAGTAGACTTCAAACAATGTATATTGCTGCTCCTGTTTATGGTGAGTAATACGGAACGGAAATACTTTTTTTTATTTATTTAATAAGTTTTTCCGGGTCACTTAAAAACACTGCTCAGATGTACTTAATATTTTTTTTTGTGACCAGGCTGCTAAAATGCTTGCAACTTTTAATTATTTTTATTAGGCTTTGTTATCTAGTTCATAGAATCACAGTGGAGATAAATTATATACTAGGTATGTTTTATGAGAGTAAACGTCAGGTCGCAGCGCTCTATGCGTTTAACATTTCATTTTGTCTATAGACATATGCCAACATTAAAATTTTTAGAAAAATATGTTTTCAATTTTACTCACGGAAATCAAGCAGTTTTTGTAGGTCTAGGAAGGTAGTCGAAATGTTTAATTAATCTTAAATTTTCAGAATGGAGTATTCTTTGTTCTGCTGATGTTTAGATATCTTATACGTACAAGACCCGTTGATATAGAAGAGAGTATAACAATAGAAGAAAATTTAAAAAAACACTACGTTCTTGAGAGAACATTGAAGTAGTAGCGTCGGTACAAACTTCCGTTATTAACGGAAGTTTGTACCGACGCGGTTTTCATATCCAGTAAGTATATATTATGATTGCACACAAAAAAAAGGGCCACTAGCTTAATCTGAAGTTAGGTCTGATTATTATTAGAGATTATTAAAAGCTAAGGATACAAGCTTTTGCTCAATGAAATATGAGCGATACACATATGTTTTTGAAATTTATTAAGATGGCTAATTCAGTTCTTACAAACAAAACGCTTGACTCATTAGGCTCGAGGCCCGACGCTATAAAATAAAATTGAACTTCTCGCTAAACATCTCGCCATTGACCTGTTAAGTAGCAAAAGTTCCCGGAACTCACGATACGAGAGACTACAAAAAAAATCTCTAAAGATCAGAAATGACAAACGAATGAGTGTCATAGACCTACCAGAATCTCATGTTAAATGATTCGACATATAGTGGTACTGGATACGCCTGCAATGTGTTTTAGTTAATAATATCAATATACCCAGCTCAAATCCAACTGGTTAATTATGGCGCGCATTAACGCTCAACAAAATCAGAGATTAGTTTGACTCACAGCTCTTCACGATACACGTTGAAAACAGTATTTCCGGCCTTATATTGTCTAGGCTTTTTTGACATAGGTATTTAAGAAATTAGGAAATAAATTCAGCAATTGACTTATCTCGAAATTAGATTTAATAGATCACATATATTGCCCTTAAAAAATCATTTGTAATTACTAATCGGATTGAGTCTAGTCTAGCCTAGTCTCCATATCATGAATATATTTTAAAACAAACATTGATGTTCGAATTGTTATTATGACAAACGTCAAACTCAGGTTTAACTAACCTAAACTAACCTTAAATATCACAAATTTAAGATTGCAGTTTTGGTCTGTTTGGAAGGACTGTCTGACTTAAATGCTGATAAGTCAAATAAAAAAAACAAGGAATCATCTTTAAGTTGGTGAGCAGTACAAAGAACGAGTACAAACAAAAGTTATATTGCAGTTAAGTAATCATAATCTTAAAACAGGCTTGATATGATGGCTTCTTCTAGCATTACGGTTGGTGATTACATTATAATTCAGCGACATAACTTCAGAAAACTGCACAAATACAATAAAACAGACTCCTGTGTTAGCTTGGGAAGAGACACAATTGACCTCACGGGAATAGAAGGCTGTAGATACTTTTCACAGTTTAAAATGGTTGCTAAAAGTAATAAAAAGGGAAAAGAATTCTATGTGGAGCTTGTCGATGCAACAATTTGCCTAAAGGACCAAATTGGCGTTACTGTAAGTGGTAACGATAATCGCAACATACTGGATGATGGCTGTTCGCAAAAACTTACAGCTGCTGATATTGAAACCTTAAAAGCTGATGGAAATAAAGCTTCCGATATTGTAGAGACCTTAATTACCAATTCCAACACATTTCATAATAAAACTGAGTATTCCCAAGAGAAGTATCTTAAAAAGAAAGAAAAAAAATATTTTGAGTACATCCAAATTCTAAAACCAAGCTTAAGAATAATTGCAGAAATTATATATAGGTTGGACCCTAGTAAAATCCAAAATTTACGAATAGATACATTGTCCCAAGTTATAACTCAGGCTAATGTATATTCTGAAGGAGTTCATTTGCTTTATGATTCAGGATCAAATGGTTTAGTATCAGCAGCTTTGTTAAGTGTGATAGGCCAGCAAACAAGAGGTAAATTATTGCACATGCATCCAGGAAATATGTCACAGAAGCAGGCTCTACTTGCTATGAACTATAGTGAGGAACAATTGAATAGGTGCATTTCAGTAAATGTATATTCAGCTTTGAGACAGTACTATCAGGGCTGTGATACAAATCCTGCTGACAACAAGGCAGTACAAACGGGAGATGATCCACAAAATGAGCTGAAGCGCAAGATAGAGGAAGAGGTTTCTTATACAAACAAAATTGCCAAAATCGATCACCCACAGGTTATTGCACTTGAACATGATATAACTGAGCCTTTAAAAAATCAAGTCACAGAACCAAAAAAACCCAAGTGGCACTATGACAATATAACGGCTGCAGAATTTTTAAAGAATAAGTTAGATTCATTAGTAATTGCCTGTAAAGAAGATCCCAGTAATATATTTAAAGAGTTGATGATATTTGTAAAGCCCGGAAGACCATTTGTTGTGTACAACAGTGTGGCAGAGCCATTACAGCATCTCTACATGACTCTCAAGTCTAACAGCAATGTTTCTGCATTGAAGCTCACTTGTAATTGGATGAGAAATTACCAGGTTGGTTGTATTTTTGTATTTGCCTATGTTTATTAGTATGTCTAAAGCACGGTCGCGGAGCAGGAAGAATTTCGTACAATGACCTCTTTACCTACTGACAGTGGTCACAAACATTTTTATATGTGTGGTTTGCATGGAATATTTGAAGGATAGAAAAAAACTAGCTTATGAAATAAATTATTATTAAGTATTTATATATTTAGATTTTACATTACAGCAGGATCAAAATCGTCTTAAAATTACCAATTTAGTAGAAATAAAAAAATCATAAATCCGAATCCGAATCGTCTGTATCGGAGTTACTGCTTTCTGATAACGCATCCCAAGATGGAATGTCGTTCGTTATTCAAAAATTATGAATCATGTCAAATACTTTTCATTGCGACCAAAACACCAGACGCAAGCAAGAACAAACCTTACGGTCTCAATTAAACGGTTTACAATCCCTGGCGACAGCGGTCATTGCATCTGTGCGAGCGAGACGCATTATATTTACGCGGGAGTGACAGAGATGGGTAATAATAGGTTATCGTACGAAATTCTTTCTGTTCCGCGACCGTACTTTATTTCAGAAAACTTTTTTTTGACTTGTCATTGAATATGGAATGAAGACTTACCTGCCTATAAAATATTTTTTTCTGCAATTTAATATTAATTCTAGCTACTTATACATTCATTCACATACCAATCTTTGATTTCAGGTGCTCCCAGAGCGAACTCATCCAGAAGTAACAATGAATGGATCAAGTGGTTACTTGTTAACGGGCTACATATTAAAATAATTATTATTTATACATCATATTTGAATTTTATGTAGATGGTCCTTTCATTATAATTGACTGTTAAATTTTAGTTTTTTTCCTTATCCAATCGTGAAGTTTTATCTCCACATTCTCTCCTACCCGTGATCTGAAAACTTATCCATCTCTATAACTTTTAATTTGTACAGCATTTCTTGAAAAAAGAGTGTATGAGAAAATAAGGTCAAATATTTGTTAATTTACCAGCAACAGTGCCTATCCCATCATTGAGCAACTGTACAGCCCTTATACCTATACCTAAAACTATGTTATCTACGAAGACTACTTACCTACTATCCACATGATCATATAACTTTATATTGAAAAGAAGAAGACGGAAACTTTATAAACCTTTTTATTTCACATAATAAATGTTCATAATCCACATAAAAGTCCGCTTCACGTTTGCTATGCTAAAGCTGTTTTCAATATTGGACGTGACATTATTATTATAAAATTTGTAAAAAATATTTGATGTGGCCTGATAATTATCAAAATGGATTTATTCTTTATAATTTACTATTGCTGTCGCGAGTACATCGCATATAATGTAAATACATTATCTAATGGTCCATTTAACGGCTCTACTGAGGCTCTGATCCGGATCTAGAAATCTCCAGGTTACAGCTTGACAGTGCGTTAGTTAGAAGACAGAAGTTAAACTAATTAAGTTATCGGACGAGACGGGTTGGATATCCTGCATAACATTCTTATAAACACAGCTGAAAAACATGGCAATAGCTTAGCACGAGGGCTGATTATTTCAGATGTGTGACATCTTTAGCAGACGATAACTACGCGCCTTGTTTATAACCTGGCTGCAGCTCCCATTCGCTTCTAGCTTAGATATAATTTCTATTAAAAGCATAATCAATTATTTTAGGTTAAGTTTAATGATAGGCGTGGGATGAGCTGAATGTAGATCATGTCCGATAACCAGTCTAACTAGAAGTAACCCGCTATGTATACTGTGTAAGTAAAGGAATGTATTTTCAGTCTAATTCAAATTATTATTTAGTGTTGGTGACATGTACACACAGAAAAACAACAAAACAATACAATTATTCGAGGAACATTGGTTGCTGCATGGACGATGACAAAGTTGAATATAATTTGGCACTTATCATTGATGCACAGTACATTCTTCTAAAAATGGTTCGACAATAATATAATTTAAACCGATTTTACACAACGATCACATTAGCGAATATTATTATTTTGTGCATTTAGCCGTGGCAGTAATAATTAACAAATTGATAGCTCCAGGACTGGATATTCTCATTAAGTTATAGCAAATGTATGATCACTCAAAGCGTGTTTTCTATATTTGTAGACTTTTGGAATTCATTCAAATAGGTAATTAAATAATATACTAATATTCATTATATTATAGGATATTAACGTAAAATAAAATATTGCCTTTTTAAATACTAGATTCTCTTTTAACCTAAACATTTACACATTTATGCATAAAAAATAAACACGTTCTATGGTCTTTGAGGCCTTTCGAGTTAAATGGGTACCAATTTGTTCCCTTACTTTGTAATAAATCAAAACTGTTTTTAAACACAAATCTTGTTAAAAGAAAAACATTGACTAACATCAAGTTCATTATTTATTATAATATTCTCATGTAGAAAGTTGATATTATAACGAATGAGCGATGCAATATAGTTGTTTTGCAATTACATGAAAACAAAAAGAGAAACATAAATAATCTCTCAGACTCTAAAAGATACATAGAACGTTCCGTGTTTTTATGGACAAGATTGTTACTATATATACTATCATACCAGCTGACCAACATATGGAAATAGAGATCTTTACAAATTGCCCAGAAATTATATGCAAGCAAAATAGCTTACCGGCTATCAATCATAACTGTAGAAAATAAATTACACGTGACAACAAGACACTCCAGATATGTCTACAGCGAAGTCGACCCCACGGGGTGCCTCCGACTTGTCCCACGGGCGTCACTAGACTATTGAATATACATTAACAGCGGTATAAAGCGGTGTTTTCTATTTAAGTTAGGAAAATTGTAGCCAAAATTAAGTTTAGATCTTTATATCTTACACTAGCTGTCCCGCCCAGCTTCGCTCGGGTGAAAAAGTTAAATTGCCCGTAACACGATCGCAGCGCCACCTATCGGGTCCAATTGTAAATCTAAACCATTCTCGAATCCACCTTAAGACACACAGAAAGGGATAGCTTCGCACGGGTGAAAAAGTTAAAATTCCTAAAACTCGATCGCAGCGCCACCTATCGGGTCCAATTTAATATAGCCTATGTTACTCGGGGATAATGTAGCTTTCCAAAGGTGAAAGAATTTTTGAAATCGGTCCAGTAGTTTCGGAGCCTATTCATTACAAACAAACAAACAAACAAACAAATCTTTCCTCTTTATAATATTAGTATAGATTAGCATAAGGGTTTGTCAATATAGAATGGCGCTGTCATCGCGTCTCATACCGAATCACATAAATTGGGTGCCATGTGTGGCCTACAACCATGAAAATAACCTTGTTATATTGCTGTATTCTATCATAACAGTTATCATGGTGTCATTATAATTAGCATTTTTTTTCTGGACCAATTGCGAAAATTTCATTCTATTATTAATTTTCATTAGGTACATATAATAAAAAAATGACTGCTTCGTAATATTTTAGCGATAATTAAATATAATACAAAATTATCGATAGTGTGAATAAATATTAAGAGCGTGAACAGAGCCCAAACATACTATAGGAACATACTTAAATTCAAGCACGCGCATATCCGGCCCATGAAGAATTGGAAGCACCCACTATATCATAGACTAAATAAATTACATTACTATTCCCATGAGCAGTGTGCGACGGGCACATACGAACACATCAGGATCGATTCAATTTACATCAGTCCAAACTAGCAATAATATTTAACAACTTTACTACATTAGGCAACATGGGCGTAAGGGCATAATTTTGTAACGGTCATGGTATTTCGCCATTCTCCTGGCATATTATAATTTATCACTATGCATTTTAAATTTATTGCTTTTATTTATTCCATAAGATTTTTTTTTCGATTTCTCCCTATGGGTTGTTGGCTTGCGCGCGTTGTAAGCGTTCTCAACTCTCAAAACATATTATATATTGATCAGATATGTAACTATCGTGAAGATATGATACAATATTGTTTGTCAATGGTAAAATTTCACAGCAAATGGCCAAGAATTCCTTGAACTAATTAAATTATTAGAAACTCACTAGGATGGTAACAGCAAACCTACTACCGTTATGCACATTTTCGCATGCTTAACGGCCATACACACTTCTGCAGTGATTATAATTCTCTCTAAGCTTGTTTAATGCACCCTTCAAAAGCTGAGAACCCACAGCTTGTCATTAAGCATTATCTGATACATTTCTTAAGTATTCAACTGAATACAACGCGAAACTACCCAACGAGTGAAAATGAGCGCACGCAATGCATTAAGTATATGATAAAAATAACTTTGGTATTGGTGTTAGTAAATATATCAAAAGGCATATACCGCTGCAACATTACATCACTCAACACTAACGCCGAGTGCCTCTAAAGCTACGGAGATGTGCATGAAACATACACTGGCTTTACTATTTCGACAAGCCTTGCGTTTTTATATATGTTTGCACACATCTCTTCGATCTGTTTAGATGAGGCGAGGCCTAGGGCGTGGTGTTGGGCCAGCGGTAGAGTCGGCAGCAACTAAGTTGCCCGCCACTCTTTCACGTCGGTGAACTTATATTTGGCGGAGACGTCACCGGGACCAAATCGTTCCTAAAGCATGAATGCAGATCGTAGAGGGCACGAAAGCGGGCGAGGCGCGCCACTTTCAGCGAATTCAGCGGCTTTAGCGGTCTCCAGTGTCCCAGCGGCCGCAGCGGTTGCGATGATAAGGGCGGAGGCCGCGACACGCGCGCCGCGCCGGCATCCCGGCTACGAAGAGTCCTCGTCATACCACGTACGGAAATCGCTACTCTCGTCGTAGTCATCCTAAAATAGAAATGTAAATCTAAGGACTCGTGGTCTAGACCAGACTACAAACGTAATATTAACAGATTTATGTGGCATACCTCTATTTTATTTAATATATGTATTGTATGTTCTTGTTATTAATTGATTTCTAAATACAATACACGGTCGTGATTATAATACGGAACAGTACTATCCAGGAGCATTATTTGGAGTCCACAGCTCTGATTTGAAAAGTACAAAGTCAAGACGGTACACTATACAGAATGAAAGACTACACAGGAGTACATTGATAGGAAGCTTACAGCTTCGATTTTTAAAAACGGAAAATGCCGTGATTGGCGTGGTGTTACTTACGGCCATCCAGGCGTGGTCAAGCACGTCCTCTGCAGCGAAGCGCAGGTCGGGCTGCGCGCGCAACATGCTGGCCACGAGGTCCACGGCCCCCGCCGACACGCGCTCCCAGTGCGGAGCGGGGAACTCCAGCCGCGCCGACAGGATCGCGTCGAACAGCTTCTCTTGTTCGCCGTCCGCCGACGAGAACGGAGGGAACCCGCACAGTAGGATGTACAGGATCACGCCCGCCGCCCACACGTCGATCTGTACAAATACAATGCATATATGTGCGTACTTGCGTACTCTTGCGTACTTGTGCGCGAGCAATGCGGCCATAAAACAAACATATTAAAATATCAATTAGATAGTATTTGAACGAAACAACAAACAGCTCAAGTTAAATAATAAATAATAATATATCCTCTCACGCCTTCCCACAAGGGTGCTTCTGATTTTGACTGTATATTAAGTTAAATACAACCATTTGAAAAGAGCAGTAAACATCCTTTTATCCGATATTTTTACTACATCTATAATAAACGATCCATGGCCCTTATATCAGATTATATTTTTCCAAAAAAAGAAGGTTCATAAAAAATTTAATAAAATACCTGAGAAGAAATGCGAAGGCATTAAAAACAAGGGACACGGATCACTTATGGACGAATGAACCGTACCTTCAAGCCATAACCAGTCTCTAGGAGTATCTCGGGCGCGACGTAAGTGGGCGTGCCACAGACCGCGAACAGCGGCCGCCACACCTCCACTGCAAGCCCGAAGTCAGCCAGCTTGAGCCCACGTATGCTGCCGTCCGCACCCACCTCCACCTGCGGAGGAAATACACGAATTGGGACTTAGAAACCAGCACCTAGAACAGCATACTAATTTGATATCCAGGCATCCTCAAAGGTATATAGGAATTTAGCGCTGAAGCTTGGATCGCCTCTGCTAGAGAAAACCCTATCCGTGAACGCTCACGCTATCCATCGGGGGATGGGGGAAGACAAGGTTGCTTTAATATTAGCCAACATATGATGTAGAACTTCTATTCACAGGCTTATTCTTGACGGCTTTTTTGGTCTAGTGGTTAGAGCTTCTGACTGCGAAACTTGAAGTCCCGGGTTCGATTCCCGCTGAGGGCAGATATTTGTGTCATGAACACGAGTAGTTGTACTTTAGTTATATATATATATATATATATATATAACATTGAACATTGTGGATTACCAATTCTATGGAGACAGCGTCTTTTCGGTCGCCTGTTCTTAAGTTCGACTAGACATGAGTCTTGTAATTTCCTCCTCAATGTATGCATGTTTCTCCACATGTTTTCCTTCACCAAGGTGTGGTGTTGCTGAACTTAGACTTAAGTAAATTTTACTTAGTTTATGCCAACACACTACACATGCGACTACTTAAACCATATGTACACACACAATGGATTATTCTAATAATGTTCTCATCAATTGATAATTCTGTGGAACTGCTATTATGAATTGAATAATAATGTTTATTGGCATTGGGTATAATTTCCTTATTTAGAAATATTGGCATGATATGATAGCAATGATCGGTCAAAGATTAATAAAACAATAAGCTATTTAAAAATTTATGTTTTGATTTTCATTGCTCAATGAAGACTTTATTCATATATGCATGAACCAAATTGTACTTTCCATACGCTTTCAGTTTTTATATAGCGTTTTCACGCCTACTCACGAGGGTCTCCGAAGGGGTCGGCCGAGGTAACAACACCCGTTTTTCGCCGGAGTTTTATTGAGGTGACAACGTGACAGATGGCAAGTCCACGTTTCTGAAGCACCACTTTTGTAACCTACGTCTACGAATTGATTCTTAAACGTATGCTCGATTTTATCCTTCACCGTAAAGCTCGTGTTGTGATTAATTTATTGAAATTTTATTATGATGAGTTAGTTAGGTGGCTTACCAATAAGTTTTCAGGTTTGATGTCTCGATGAACTATGGAAAGCGAATGTAGATATGCAATAGCTGATGTTAGGTGGCCAATTAGCAAACGCGCTTGCGGTTCAGAGAATTTCGAAGCGGCCGCTATACTATCAAACAAGTCTCCACCTAGAAATATATAAATGTTTCATAAATGCACAGTTGTAAAATTTTGGTGTTTTCACAGTTTGATCTAGAAGTCAGAGCTCCTTGTAGCTTAAAGCTGTGAATTCAATTCCCGCTGAGAGCAGCTATTTGTCTTGGATCCTGAGTATTTAATTATATAACAATGTTTAGTATAACATTGCCTTGTTACCACAGTACATGCCTTGCTTTTAGAATGTATAATAATCTACAAATAATAAATAAAGGTTAGCATCAACGCTAACAGTAAAGGATTTTATTTGGAGCTGCTTGCCAGTTTCTGTGGCACTATCTCAGAGGCTTAATATATTATTGTTATCATTAAATTTGTATGGTCATGAAAATTATTTATATGAAAGCCTGCATTACTTGATAATTTGTTTTGATTGATTGATGAATGATATACCAACATAGTGCGTCTCATACACACATCATATAACAATGTATTGATAGCATACAAGATAGACTTATTCGCAGCATAGTAAATAAGTACCTAAGTTGCAAGCTATTTGCTTTGCTAAATGAACAAGTTGTATGTTTTCATTATAAACAACATCCAGCGCATAATGCATTATCTTCTACTAGCTTATGTCCGCGGCCTCGCCCGCGTGGAGTTCGTTGGAGTGCTTTGCCGTGAAAGAGCATCATACATTATAATATTGAATTTCTCAGGATTAAAAAAAAAGCCTATGTCCTATTCTTACGTATAAGCTATCACCATTTCAACTTTCAGCCAAATCGGTCCAGCCGTTTTGTCGTTATGGAACCGCAAACATCCAAACTTACAAACTTTCACATTTATAATATTAGTTTAACGCATAATGCATTATCTTCTGTGTAGAAGATATTCCTATAAAATTTATGTATTGCCGTTCGTTATTCTCGCAAAAACTCTAAAATCGCAAGACAGGATTGGATGATATTTTTGTTTGTATTTTCATGGATTCCTGGATGGGTTACATTTACAATTGAACCTGATAAGTGGTGCTGCGATCGTGTTTGATTTTTAAACCAAACGAAGCTGTACCGGACAGCTAGTACATAATACATACTGGAAATTAAAAATGTTGTTAGTTTGAAATAAAATCTGAATAAAAATGTGCACTCACCACTTACTAGCTCCATTACAAGGAAGAGCCACTCTGGACTATCTTGTTCTTCAACGAGAGACACTATTCGAGGGTGACATAGTTTGCGCATCACGCGAACCTTGAAACAAAAATAAATACCTTTTGTAGTGACATATTGAGAGAAACACCGATTGGAAACATCAGACGTTTACGAAGAAATTCATGACGTAGCCGGACTCGCCATCTGTCACGTGGGCACCTAAAATATATCTCTGGCGGAAAGTGGGTGTATGTGTACCACCTATACACGCCTTGTGGAAGGCGTGTGGATATACAATTATGATATAGAAGTAATTTATAACAAATAATAAAACAAGTTATAGGTACGTATTTTTAATAAGAACTTCATATTATTCTTAAGAAGCAGTCATGAAGGTATTCTATTGATTTAAATAAAAAAAAAATATAGTAATGTTTAATTATAAACTAAACACACGCCCAAGGACGCACAAGGAGCCAAAGTGATAAAGCTAGACGTAAGACGTTTTATTATTGTAAATATATAATTAAGTAAATATGTAATATAGCTTAAGTAATAGCTATGTTATAATATAACTAACCTCGGCCTCTACGTAGTGTTCCTTGCCTTTGCACTTCGCTTTGTCTATCACTTTCAGAGCATATTCCTTACTGGTCGTCTTGTCTTTGCATATCCGCACAACGGCAAAGTTGCCGTCACCTGTTGTTCAACATAAGAGTTTAGCTATATAAAACCATATAATTTTATAGAATAAAAACAAATTGTAATCGTTCCTATCGTTCCTTTCGTTCCCAAAAGTGGGTGCGAGTACACCATGGTACACCCATGCTGCACCTTTACACTACTGCAAATCATGTGTGAGTCGAACCTATGATGCGGCCAACGTTGTATTTGAGGCGCAGCGGCTGAGGCAGCAGCGCGGTCGCGGCGGGGTCACCGTCGCCAGCGCCCGCGCCGCCCGCCTTCACCGGCATGCGCGGCTTGGGGCCCGCCCTACAACCAAACACCCACTCAGTCTCTACGCCTATACAACCTACTTATTTTTACGTGACCAAGTTTGTTTGGTGCTTGTTTGACATCATCGTAGTGGTGCTTTTGCAACGCCAGGGCTATCGCTCGCGCATTGCCGACCCAGTAGGAATTTCTACACAACATTCTTGAAGAACTCTCTAGGGGAAACCTCTTCAGGGAGTTAATTCCATAGCCCGAGCGTGCGTGGAAATAAATTCTTTCTAAACCGCGCAGTTGAGACCTTTGTGGTTCTAATTGCTGAATAGAATTTTGCTGATTTTGGATGATCGGATGATTGAATTCCCATAGTATAACGAGCTTTGCTTAGTTTGGTCAACACATAATTAGGGATGATTTTTCTTAAAGTATGAAGTGAACAATGCAACTTTTTTTAATAAAACAGTTTACAATTTAGCCGATTATTTGTATAGTTTTATGTAAGGTGAACAGACAATTACTTTTGTATTTACAATATCCGTATTTCTTCCATCTTACCTTGAATTTCTAGTTATTGGGGTCTTCCTGCATTGTAGTACAGCTTTGCTCTCTTCGAACTCCAGTTCAAAGTCCTCTTGGTTGACTCTGCAAAATAGGATTCAAAATTATATCTGAACGACTGTACTTATCCGTTACACAGTTTAATAAGTAAAATGGGCGTCTATGGCTTGACAACGAGTGTAACAATATTCAGTAGAGGTCAGGGTACTCGTTACCTTTCATTTCCATAAGCGAAGAACACGTCTTCATCTTCGAAGAACTGGTGTAGTGCGGTGACCGCGTTGCCGGACTGCGTGAAGACTTTGCGCACGCAGCCTGTGTCCAGTTTGATGAACTCAGTGATGGCAGCCAGGGCGTGCTCCAGCGTAGGACTGTTGCGTTTGTTCAGCAGAAGTCGACACACCTACAATTGATTTATTACGGTGAAGGAAAACATCGAGAGGAAACCTGCATACGTCTGAGAAGCAATTCAAAGGCGTATGTATAATCGTGCTTGAGAAATGGCGATGGACTCGCCATCTGTCACGTTGGCACCTAATATACCACTGACGGAAAGTGGGTGTGTGGGTACTACCTATACACCTCTGCCTTCCCCTTCGGGAACCCTTGTGGGAAGGCGTGAGGATATATTATTATTACATCATCATCATATGCCAGTAGACACCCACTGCTGAGCATATGCTCTTCGAGGCTGACATGGTTTTCGGTCCCGCCTCGTATGGGGTTGGCTTACTCTGCGTCATACAGTACGTGATCTCCACAACAGAAACTTTCTTTTCAAACGGTTGTCGGTTCTGCGAGCGAAGTGGCCTGTCCATTGCCATTTCAACCTGCTAATTTTGAGAACTATGTCGGTTATTCTAGTACTTCTGCGGATATCCTCATTGCGAATTTTGTCGCGAGAAACCCCGAGCATAGCTCTCTCTTTATTTGCTTATAGTTAATTATATAGATCAAATCGATCGGACACAAAGTCAGAACAGTAAGAGTACTCGAAACCGGCGAGCATTATCTCCCTATCTTGACGTTCCCGTCTTTGAGTGTCCGTTCGATTTGATCTAGGTAGTTGGAACGTGGTCTTCCTCTTTCTCGTCTAACACACACTTTCGCTTTATATAACCGTTTCGTCAATATTTCTATATGTCCAAAACAACATAACATGCCTTTCTTCATCTTTCGAATCTCTCAATTGCGGATTCGATCTAAGATCGTTACGCCGCACATACTGGACATACCTAAGAGACCTATTTACTAATCTTTGTGCAAAACCTTGTGAAAGAGGGAGTACTAAGTGGCGCATCATAAGATGAGCGACTTGGCAAATTTATTTGCTTATCAATAATTAACAAAATGTAAGTACATAGTTCCAAATTTAAATTGCCCTTGGCGAATATCTTATTGATTGTAGGCTGTAACAATACATTTTGCCCATATACTGAATACTTAAAGACCAACAATGCGTAGGTACTCAAGTCTGCACTCGCCTTCGATTGAGGCTTATCGTAGTTTCTGTCGAATCCATAGATAGATAGTTGGTTATCTAAAACTTTACCCTTCAACTGCATAAACAACAGTTACCTACAATTGGAACATCATAAATAGTTACGTTTTTTTATTCATTCTTTATTTTTTTATTTAGGAAATTGCATCGTGGAAACCTTGTTATGCGCATTAAAGATAAATATTTATATAATTTAAAATACATACTTTAACGCATGGCATATCTAATACATGGTACAAATCTGTATCTCTGTGGCAAACTTCATTCAATTACGTCTAGCCGTTGTGGCGTGATTGAGTAGCAAACATCCTCATAAACCTTCGTGTTCATAAAATTTGTAGATTCTATTTTAATATATGCGACTAGTATCCATGTCCACAATTAACAATCTTGACGTCTGTGCGTTACCTTGCGAGGTTTAACTCCGTTCCGAATAATGGTGACAATACGCGGCCGCACCACGTTGTCCCCAGCCGGACTAACTCGTGCCGTACCGTTACCGGGAGTACTGCTGCCATTTGCCTGGTACAAACAGACATTACATAAAAAATTGATAATCTATACCTTTTCCGTTATGATTATTATTATTTATAGCCATCTATGTCCCACTGCTGGCAATGGTCTCCCACCAGTCTTTTCACCAACCGCGATCGAGCGCTACTTTCGGCCAATTGCTCAGGTGCATGTCCAGTTCGTCCCGCCATCTTCTTGGCTTCCCACGTCTGCGCGTGACGGTCTGTGGATTCTATTGTGTCGTTTGTTTGACCCTCATCTCGTCTGACATGCGACAGACGTGTCCAGAACAATCCCATTTAGGTCGGGCCGAGTGGCAATATTATTTATTATGTATACATATTATGATATTAATACCTTTTAGGTTTCTGCAAGAAACTTAATATGGGATGCTTACTATTATACCCAGTGTTGATAATAATAGAAATTTACAATTAAGATGGGTCATGTACCGAGACATGGCCAATCTTGTCAGGTGGAGGAAGTTCTAGAGTGAAACAACTAAAAATATTATAGATGGTTTTCAATTCAACTAAGGATTTAAACAAGAGTAAACCAACCAAGAATTGCTACATTGCTGATTACACCAGTACATATATTGTATGCCAAATATCAAGAAACTAAGGATTGGCACTGCCTATCGTGTTATCTCCAATAGTTGCCAAAATTAGATAATGTATTGAGTGAATAATGTGTATAGGAAATAATACATATCCCCTTGAGCATTTGAGAATGTTATTGAAAATGTTGGTATGAATTTCCCTATGCCAATAATATATTATTCATAAGCTAAGGGACACAGATATGTGCACACAACAGTACATTGATAGACCTGAGACATTGCTAGTAATGATCACAAGATGATCAGCCATTTTGCACAGTGCACCAGAGTACTCAGATCCTTGTCAGCAAGATTTTTTTGCCCTGCACAGTACATACTTGTGTAAATTAGGAATTAAACCAAAATGTGCAGTTTAAGTGGCATGCAATAATTCAAACACAAATTGAAACTGAACTCCTCAAATGCAGAACTAAGCCTAAGCTGTCATAGTAGTCAGTACAATATGTTAGTTATAGAAACTCTACTCAAGCTAAGTAAACATCAATATCAGCAAGTAAAAACTCTATATGTTATTTGGACCTTATCTTTAGTTACCTGCAAGTAACGGGAGAGTCTGTTATTAGCTCGTGCTGAGGAGGGGCTAGCACTGTCACTCAGAGACTCGGGCCCACTCAGTCTGAATGATTGTGGTGTCACAGCACTGGCCTCATAATCCAATCGTTTGAATGGCTCACCAAATCCACTGCACACATAGGACTGTCCATCTTCTAGGTCATCCAATTTTCCTATCTGTAGCATATTTTATATATTTAGAAACATTTAAACACTATGGTATAGGTATATAAATTCTCATGATGATGATTTTAGTTCAATGTTCGAGGCTAAAGAGAAATTTGATATCTGATACTTATTTAATTTATGCACTTTTGATTAATATATAATATAAATATATGAAGTATGATATATACTTACTTTTCGACCTTCCAGGGAGTATATAGTTCTCACTCCACTGGGAAGAGTCACATTGTCTACCAGTGCTCTTGTCAAGTCAGCTGTTAAACTATCAAAGGATCTGGAATTTCAACTTACGATCAACTCTAACTTTGCAATTGATTATAATTGAGTTTCAAATAAGAACTAAGATTGAGTTATTTAAACATTTCCAAAATTATTAAATTGTGCAATTAGTGAAGAAAACAAATAACTTTATGATTGCACTGATTTTAGTTAACCAAAATTCAGGTAGATAAAACACCTACTTATTGGAACAATGCAAATCAAGATATTAAGGTGAAAGTGTTCAGTTGTAAGAAACATATGTCTTAAAGTTAAGTGATTATAACTTTGAATATATACCTGTATCGTTCGGGCAAAACTGGTATTATTACTCCTGAATAAAATTTATCACCATTTCGAAAAAATCTAATTCGTTTTGCTTTCCGCGCTGGTTGCGCTCGTAATACATTACGTCGGTTCGTCCTAGTTTTCATGATTTCCATGTCACTAAAATCTTTTTCCATCTCGCAAACCGAGCTCGATCGGCTGCCACTGCGGCTGAGGTTATTTTCCATCTGGGAATTAGAATGGAGCTAGTTACAATAACTACATTATAGGATTAAATATATCAAATAACGGATCACCTTTGCAATACTAGGTAGCTAACAACAGAACTTAGCATGAATGATTAACCCTCACCTTTTTGCCTCAGGTTCAACGAACTATGAAATTTATTTAATCGTATGAACAGCATTCATTACTTCAATTAGTGCCACATTTTTCACATTAGAAAAGTGGGAATTGTGCAGCGTAAAATAAATCGGTAGTATCCATGAATCACACAAAAAGTAGCCCAGACAGACTCGCCGACTTGCCTTGCTTGCTGATCAAAATGATGACCGAATGAATGAGTAAGTTTACAACATGAACGAGTAAGAATGAATGATAATATATAGTCGTTGGTTCCCAACTTACCGCAGCTGACCTAGCTTAATTTACGTGTAATTTAGGCGACAGATTAACATAATCCTACCGTCACATATGGATACTTGCAACACCAGGAGTACCACACACTCGTTAATATCAAAGACTACTATTTAATAAATGAGACATAGGAAGTTCACGATCAACTACCTTAAAGCTGAAACGTGGACTTACTCTGTTTCTTCTTCCAGATATTTTCACATTATATATCCGTCTCGTTAATTTATGTTCAATCATCTTTTCTATAGTTCCAAACCAGAGACACAGCTCAACTCAAGAGTACTCTAAACTGGTATGTATAACGAAATTGATGAATGAGGATGAAGCGAAAGTCTAGAGTGAACTAGCGCTTTACTTACTCAGCCAAATAGTAGTATTTGACTCAGCCTACCCCGTGGCAGACTAAGTACGATGATATAGTCTTAGGATTTCTGATTGAAAGTTTACATTGCCAGACTTATAGTTTACAAGGTTTTATCTGTAAAGCCACCTCCCGAGCTATTATTGTTAATACATTACACATAGTTAACTTAACACATTGTTAGTATTGTTCGGGTTCGTATGTATCAAACCGAGGTCGTCGGTGTTGTTCATAATTGTTTATGTTATAAACAACTGCTCTTCAACAAACCGTTTACTCTATATCAGCAAATCCCTACTTCAAAATATCATCTTTCTTAGAAGTACAAAAATTATTTCTTCTTATTTTATTTATATGGCAATATGAAAAACAGGTGACGCATTTATTTTATCAATTTCGTATATGTCAAAGTACAGACAAAGAGTGTGATTATTTTGTATTTTTCCACATTTGTATAAATTTTTGTGCAAAATGTCCTCAAGGAAAAAGGTGCTCCTCAAGGTAATTATCCTCGGAGACAGTGGTGTTGGCAAAACTTCGCTTATGAATCAGTTTGTCAACAAAAAATTTTCCAATCAGTACAAGGCAACAATAGGCGCAGATTTTCTCACGAAAGAAGTTATTGTTGACGATAGAATTGTCACAATACAAATTTGGGATACTGCTGGTCAGGAGAGATTCCAGTCTTTGGGAGTGGCGTTTTATCGTGGGGCGGATTGTTGCGTCTTAGTATTTGACGTAACTGCCCCCAACACGTTCAAGTCCTTGGAGAGTTGGAGAGACGAATTCCTGATACAAGCATCGCCCAGGGATCCTGATAACTTCCCATTTGTGATACTGGGTAACAAAGTTGACCTAGACAATCGCGCCGTTTCAGCTAAACGAGCTCAGCAGTGGTGTCAGAGCAAAAATGATATTCCATATTTTGAAACAAGTGCCAAAGAAGCTGTGAACGTTGAACTTGCCTTTCAGACCATAGCCCGGAATGCTTTGGCCCAGGAAACAGAAGCAGAGCTGTACAATGAGTTCCCAGACCAGATTAAGTTAAATGCCAATGAAAATGGCCGCAACAGGGATGGGGATAACTGTGCTTGCTAAGCTCGAAAAGTGTTAGGCCATTGCTAGCAGTCTTTTATTTCTCATTTTTACTTAAACTAAATATGATAAAGTTAAACATTATTTTTAAGTAAGATTCTTTTTATATCTGTATAAATGTATAGAATTATTAGATACACACATATTTTGAGTGAAATGTTTGTTAAGCACTTATCTGTTACAAAAATATTAAAAAAAAACAATTGGATAAGGTCAAGAGAACAACTAATAAAGTTACTTTTATGAATACAATGTTCTTATCATGTTTTGGGACTAACTTTAATTTACATATTTGGGCTAAGGACAGTTGGGGCTTAAATATATATATGTACACCATTCATACTACGATAAAATATTGTTTCTTGTCTGTTTGAAATTAACCCACCAAACCATTGTTTCTCTTGACACTGTAGGTACATGCTTGTTATTCCGTGTGACTCATTGTATATGATGACTATGCCTATCAACATAGAAAATGAAATTATTTATAATGCTTACTATTTTTACCTTGCACTCATTGTTATTATATAGTAAGCTATTAGGAATCATGGGATTTATGTTCTTTATTTAAAATTATTATGGGCTTGTTTTAACTGTCAAATTGTTTAATAAAACTTAAAAAAATATGATTCATAGTTTGTTTTCATTGAATACATACATATATGATAAAGTGTGTTGTCATTGTAAACTATTCAGCTAATAAAGTTAATTCAGTATAAACTATGATTTGACTTCTGCAGTTAATATCTATATACTCTTATATTTATTATTATAACTTACCTGAGAATACAAAATTCATTTGACAAATGTTTCTGTATATATTTGGAATTTTAATATGTTAGTTATAAGTATGTAGTTAAAGATACACCAATATATTATTATTGATGTACTACTTTGCATTTTTCCATAATACATTGGTATCATGAAAATGTTGCAATAACATCATATATTATTTATATTATTATAAACATTAGGCAAGGTCATGGCATGGCATCATCATGCCAATTAAAGCATTATCTTGTACCAGTGCATCTTTTCTGTGGCTATACTGTGATATGCCATTTAAGAGTGCAAAGGGAATGATGAATAGATTTCGTATACATCTGCTGCTATAACATTATTGAATTATTATTGTAATAGCATCTCATGTTAAGGCTCCTGAACAATCTAATCAACAAGTTCCATTTAGATATGCCAATTGAGCGTTTACATAATTTAGTCCTCTTGTGGTGACAGGTATGAGGCCAATGTGTAAATGTATTATCAGCTTATGCAGTGTAAAATGTTTTAAATTATTATTTCCTGATACTGTGATCTAGGAACCATGACAATAACATCAAGCAAGAATCGTATGAGTTTAAACTTATTCCCTTAACTTGAGTACATATCTTACCTCAATGCATATTGTGCTAGTACCTTCCAATGTAACCTTACCACAATTTATTATTTTCAATCGTGATTTACTTGAATTCTCACACATTATTATTATATTGCTTACATTTATGATAGTAGTTTCATTTACTTATATCAAAGCGTAAATTAAGTACTAGTTATTATAAATGGTTACAAATTAATCTGGTGTATGCTGTAATAATGGCTGCTTTTAATTTTATATTAATAAAATATAGTAAAAATATCATACGTATACAATTTGTCTAATTTCGGGTAAACGACGATGTTAAGGTGATTTTTAAATATTAAATGAATAGAAAACAGCTGTCACGTTGTCGCATTTATGTACCGACACATAAATTTGATACTAACTCTCTCGCCTTCTTAATTGTAACGAATTGCATGAGGTTACAGAAATACGCGCCAGCGTGCTAGCATTTCGGGCGTGTGCCGCGGCCTTGAACGACCTTGAATGTTCACTAGGAACCTCCTTCCAATTCCACAATCTATTGTTATTGTTTTACCTCTTTGATCCCACATGTGGATTTATGAAAACAATATTCGCCTCTGCGATTCACATGTGCATGCACAGATTTAAGTTAGTACGTAGTTTTCAGAGGCCGTGGGTACCACGAGCCTTCATTAATTACGAGTGAGAAACGGACGTATTTATAGACGTTATATATATGTTGCTTAAACATTCTTGAATTATGATAGCTTTTAACAGAAGCTACGTACGAGTTGAGACTAACTACTTTATGGAGTTTCGGATCGGACCTTATACCTACCGAACATTAGTAACTTGATAATATTAACCGGCATATTACCACTTAACTACAGCTAAATGCATAGTCTACCTACCTCACATTGTATTAATGATAGGAATTTGATTTGAACTAGCTACAGGTAGCCAAAGTGGGGCTCAACTTTCAACGAATGGCCACAGCGGAGGTTTTATTGAGTAAAAAGATAGCCTGGCCTTCGCAGGACGTGAATGCTTCGAAGCAAAAAAGCATTTTCACATATCTATTTGTTCAACTTTTTTATCGGGATAAGCCGTGATTATAAAGTCTGAATTATAAGGTACCTAAACATATAAACATAGAATAATATTGTTGTAGAACAATATATAGTACCAAATAGGGAGACATCGTAATATTATATAAGTACCTACCTACACGCACTTTCTTGCCGACTTAACTAAATTATCTGCCGGTATAAGCTGACTGGGATAACGCCATTCAACAAACTACATAAATACATAGTCCATATTACGGCAGCTATTTGCAATCAGTTTCGTTTTAAATTTATTTATGATTCGATAAAAACATCCCTGTGTAGGATGGGAAACATGATGCAATTGCTCTGTTTATTACTAGACCTATTGAAACCTCCAGCCGACACCACGAAAACGGATTGCAACAAATTTAAGTAATACAGGAGCAGGCAGCTGAAGCTGCGCTGCGCATGCGGAGTGGGGCGGGTATCGGCGTGCGGGGAGCGCCTAGTGTTTCAGCCAGCAACGCTGACCGCTCGTGCAATTCAGTCAGTCTCGTTTGTGACATGAAAGGGCGCGATCCTTCACACGCATCACGGTGCTTCGAGCAATGCATCACCATGAACAGCCGCCAGGGAACGCATGTAATGGTAAGTACATATCAAGCTAGTCACTAAGATTACCACACAATACCACAGATCTTTAGGTACATAGCAACTTCAATTACTAGCAATCGTTAACGTCTTATTGAGAGTAGTATCTATGTATCTATACTCGTGTATGATTTGCCGAAAACGAAAAGATAAATCTTCTTTTATTGGATAAGATGCACTACAGATTTAGTAAATTATGAGGAAAGTATGCATCTATTGAGTCATCGATTTTCAGTAGGTACATACATACATACATATCATCACGCCAAGTCCCTAACGGGGTAGGCAGAGAGTATAGAGCGCCAGTTCTCTCTAGACTTACATACCTCTTTCGCTTCGTCCACATTCATCAGTCTCTTCATACATGCTCGTCGGTTTCGAGTACTCTTAACGTTCCCGTCCTTGAGAGTCCGATCTATTTGATCCAGGTAGTTGGAACGTGCCTATATTTCAGTAGGTATTAGCGAAATACACTATTAGCATAATTATGTTCACATATTAAAATGCGTTTTGATTCTTTTTTCAATATAAGGGTATATACATACAGGTAGGTACACTATCGTTTTCAACAGTATATTCTCTTTAGGTTGTGTCCACAACGAAAAACGCGTTTTTACAGCGAAACGATGTTGATATAAACTTCATGATTTACCTACCTAGGTTCTTACAGTACATAAAGGTACCTTATACTTAGTACCTTGTACTTATTTAATGACTGTAAATTGTTCACGTATTTAAGTATTATTCACTCATATCATATATATGGGTGTTTTCTCATGAGGTTTTCCTTCAAAAAAGAATTGATGTACAATCAAGTTTTGAACCTGCAATGTTGACATAGATGACATAACACTGATAAGTACTAAACTGGCATAAAAGCATTAATATTACTTCATTAAGCTCGCGTGGCGTGTTCGTCAAAGTTAGAGTCGCGTGAAGGAGGACCGGTATGCACACTAAGTTAAGCTCTAGCATTAAAAAAAAAACGTTTTGAAGCTTTTATATTACTAATAGGTACGTCTATATGTAATGTATGTACATATGTAGTGATGTGCCTCGCGAAATTCGCTATCTTTATTAAAAAGTTACATAGGTACCAAAACGTTATTTGAACTAACCATTTTAGTCGGATGGCGTACATTGATACAAAATAGTAAATTTTCATAATTATGTGTGTATATATATAATAAATAATATAAATAATAATATATCCTCACGCCTTCCCACAAGGGTCCCAGATGGGGTAGGCAGAGGTGTATGGGTAATACCCACCCACCCACTTTCCGCCGAGGTATATTAGGTGCCAACGTGACAGATGGCGAGTCCATCGCCGTTACTCAAGCACGACTATACATACGCCTTTGAATTTCTTCTCAGACGTATGCAGGTTTCCTCTCGATGTTTTCCTTCACCGTAAAGCTCGTGGTGTGACTAATCACTGTACTTACTGAAAAACTCATTGGTACAGGCGGGATTTGAACTTGCGACCTTTGCGTCGCAGGCAACTGCTCAAACAACTCTGCCACCACGGCTTTATATATAGCACGGTGTATATACAGGGTGTCCCAAAACTCAACGATAACCTGGTACCGGGCGAGAGGCCAAGGTATACCAGTTATGAAAAAAATAAGAAAAATAATCTATGTCACTTAGTCAAGCGATGATAGACATTTTTCGGAAAAGTTAAAAATTTGACACCCTTGGTCGCATTTTTAGGTACTGTGATCGCAATTTTCACAATTTTACAGTTATTTTTTTAATAATGTTATCTCAAATAACAGTGCTATTAATGGTAACCACAAATGAAATTAATAATCATTGTTAACTAAGTAAAATAAATTAAATTTTGACGAGTTATGGTTTATAAAATTTATGCCAGTCAAATTTGACACTCTACGTTGGAAAAAAAATTTACTACACTACCTATGGCAAGTTTTTTTAAAAGATGGCCCATTTAGTCTAGATTTTAAAATAGTACAACACTTGCCACTTTTCTTGCCAATAAAACTGCTATTTCGTATTTTTTGCGAAAGGAACTCATGGAAAATTTAATCAAAATAAAACGGTAAATTATCGTAACACTTTATTATCCTCCTAAAATTAAAGCAGATGCTCAAATTGTTTCCCTCCAGCACGAATACAAGCTCTGCATCACCTCAGAAATGACCTGTTCACCAGTCTTGCAAATCTCCTCGCATTGATTTCTTCTGATGCTGCATCAATTTTTTGGCGCAATTCTGTTACATTTTGAATTGGTTTTGAGTAGACCTTTTCTTTTATGCATCCCCAGTAAAAATAATCTACTGGATTCAGGTCTGGGGACCGAGGGGCCATGAAATTGGTCCAGGGCGTCCGATCCATTTACCGGGATATAATTCGTTTAAATATTCTCTTACAGGCCGGGCATAATGTGCTGGGCAACCATCTTGTTGATACCACATTTCTCTGTGGATGTTGAGTGGTACATCTTCTAGCAAACCAATTTCATGGCCCCCTCGGTCCCCAGACCTGAATCCAGTAGATTTTTTTTACTCGCCTTTGCGTAACTAAATCAATATCAGTTTAGATAATGCCTTCCATGAAGACGCGCACCACCAATTTCTAGTCGAGGGGATCGAGGGATACGGGGAGTATGAACCGAGTCTATTAATTGTAGTGTGCGTGTGTACTCATAGGTAATCAGTGTGTACTGATAATACGCAAACATTAGTGGAAGGTTGCACACTTACACTATAAACTAGGAAAAATAGTGGGGTGCGTCTTCGTGGATGGCACTATCTATAAGTACTCTCCCGTTCGATGTTCTTAATTAGGGTAGTTCGCTTAAACAAAAGGTAGCAGTGAAATAAGTACATTTCAAGGTTCATTGAGAGAAGCTCCCAACCTCTCTCGACAACTTGGTTAATCTCCTTAAAGGATTCATATATTAAATTAACTGTGTACAATAGATTTTGCATGGAACTACATGGAAAAAACCATCCAGCCGTAATATTTCATCATTGTGATGACAAACGCTTATTCATTATATTATCACCGATATCTGATATCGATTTATATTGATGCAGTTAGGTATTTGATCATCAACGGCGTTTATGTTTAAAGATAATACAAATAAATACCTAGGTATTGTATATAATTATAATATTATTATTGTATTTGTAGGTATTGTAAAGTTTGATAATATCATAAATGTGTGGTATATATCTTATCTTGACTAGTTTTCCTAGACTTCTGTTATTATTATAAATAATATATCCTCACGCCTTCCCACAAGGGTCCCCGAAGGGGTAGGCAGAGGTGTATAGGTAATACCCACACACCCACTTTCCGCCAGAGGTATATTAGGTGCCAACGTGACAGATGGCGAGTCCATCGCCGTTACTCAAGCACGACTATACATACGCCTTTGAATTTCTTCTCAGACGTATGCAGGTTTCCTCTCGATGTTTTCCTTCACCGTAAAGCTCGTGGTGTGACTAATCACTGTACTTAAGTTCAGAAAAAACTCATTGGTACAGGCGGGATTTGAACTTGCGACCTTTGCGTCGCAGGCAACTGCTCGAACCACTCGGCCACCACGGCGTTATTATAACTTACAGTTTAAATTTCAGACTGACGAATGTACTACCGGCACCATGTGGTTTCTATCCTTACACATTATTTGTCGTCGTTCTATCTTTAACCTTGAAAATAATGTAAAATTGGTTTAGTAATAAAAGCAAAAGTCGTTAGTGACCGAGTACTTGCTTGCGTCACAAAGATCGCAAGTTCGAATTCTGGCTGTACCAATGAGTTTTTCTCAACTAAAGTACAGTAATTAGTCACATTACGGGCTTTACGGTGAAGGAAAACATCGAGTGGAAACCTGCATACGCTTGAGAAGAAATTAAAAGGCGTATAGTCGTGCTTGAGTAACGGCGATGGACTCTGTCTCTCTGGCACCTAAAATATATCTCTTGCGGAAAGTGGGTGTGTGGGTACTACCTATACACCTCTGGTAACTCATTCGGGGACCCTTGTGGGAAGGCGTGAGTAATAGTGGATCGAAATATTATAAACAAAATACGTTAGTACAGTCATATTAACCGATTTTAATAACACTAACAAAATTTTTAGTATGTATGTATTTTATTTCCAAGAACGTTATCCAATGAAAGCCTTCGGTATCAATTGAGCCTTGAAACTAAATATTTATTGAACATAAGAATGGATATAGACCTAACATGCAAATTGCGCTTCACTTAGCATTCTAGAAAGCTTTTAGCTTTGAAAATTATATTAGTAGTAATTATAGACAACTAAAAGGCATGCATTTAAAATACATTATATGTCAAGTTGAAGGCCAATCGGCCGAGCAAAGAACACTACAGAGTTGTTTTATGATTTTAAATTTTCATATATACAGTATACATACATACAGTAGCGTAAAGGAGTAAGCTTTTTTTAATATGCTCGGCTTTGGCCCTCCAAAGATAAAAATCCAATACGTAGCAATATTACAAGTTTAATTTACGCGGCCGCGATCTTATGCTTATAGGACGAGCTGTACTAAAGACGTTAGGGTCGAACAAAGTCCTCACGGCAAAGCACCTCATCGAGGAGTTTTCTGTAGGGTCGAGGTACTCCCTCATTGCGCCGCGCCTCGCATCACACTCCTTCTTAACAAAGCATCGATACGTTTTGCGAACGATGAAATACCTTTTTACCTTCTGAGACATATGATGGGAGATGGCGAGTCCATCGCCGTTACTCAAGCACGACTATACATACGCCTTTGAATTGCTTCTCAGACGAATACAGGTTTCCCCTCGATGTTTTCCTTCATCGCAAAGCTCGTGGTGTGACTAATCACTGTACTTAAGTTCAGAAAAACTCATTGGTACAGTCGGGATTCGAACTTGCGTTCTTTGTATCGCAGGCAACTACTCGAACCAGTCGGCCACCACGGCTTCAAAATTATAAAATAGTACTATACCTTTAATACATCCAAGTACCAATAGATGGGATAGAAGTTCACAATGCTGGAACGAGATAATTGTTACGTCCTTGCGTGAAGGGCGTACCAATTATGTAGGGACACTCACAGGGTTGTGCTGGTTGAAACAACTTTAGCACATACTTTTATTTAGACAAATGATGACAGCGGCATACAATGTTTATTCTATGAACAAGCACCGATAGCTTAGCTGCTTCAGAAGTCACTAAAATTCATACAAGAAATTATAGTACCTATATGTACTATGTACATATACCTTCCCAGTACATTATATTTATATCGCATATACAATACGATAGTAGGTATAAACAAGTACGTTTCTGCCTCCTCAGTGAACTTGGGTACCTATGATTTCATATTGTTTTTCTTTAGTTCTACAACAACGAAAACCTGCCGCGAAGACTTTCCACGTCAGTGACGCATGCGTGAAATATATTGATTGTTCCTATGTTGATTTTACTTGCCATTGCTCTCAGCATGGCCTTACCTTGCAGATTGGATGTTGGATGTGTCTCTCATTACGATTGTGTTAAATGTATACAATGCGATTAATATTAAATTGTTGAGCCACGGTGGCTAAGTGGTTTGAGTAGGTGTCGGCAAAATCGAGATTGTAGGTTCGAACTCAAGCGGTCTGTCTGAGGTTTTTCTGAATTCAGATAGTGATTAATCACATTACGAGATTTACGGTAAACGTCGTTGGGATACCAAATTAAAAGACGTATATATAGTCGTGCTTAAGAAGTGACGGACTGTTATCTGTTACGTTGGCACCTAAATATATCTCCGGCGAAAAGAGGATGTTGTTACACATCCACTGGCCCCTTTTGGGACCCTTGTGAGAGGGATATGTATCTATTAAATAGTGGATAGACCACCTTTGAAGACAGAATTATGTTGCTCGTGAAAGGCAAGGCTTAGATTACAGATCAATGAAGCGTGTAGTCTAGTAATTTTGCTTGTGAATGACATTCCATTCGCCTCAGCGCTAATTACCAATAGTGTACAAGGTCTCTTGTTACCGTCGCGAAAATGTGTCTTTAATTCTTACATTAGTTCCCTTGTATGTAACGAACGTTGATACAAGTAAAGATGAGTATTGCGTACTATCGGACCAACTGCTGTAGGCCAGGTCACATGACATCGTTCGCAATCTCAGAATAACTGACGGTCGCGTCTAATTATAATACAGATCTCCGCTGTTCCTTTATATCCAAACAAATAAGAAAGCTTTCATACATATCGAGGCATGGGTTGGACACTTATCGACAGCGCTGTCTCTCAATTTAACAATTTGTTCAATCAGCCGCTCATGTTTCATAATGTGGCTTCACTCTAATTGATACAAATGCCACAAATACATAAATGCCTATAGCAACACAGCAAGTTATCAAATTGTAGGTTATTTGATTACATTTCGTTCTTACTTCTGAATGTTTTCCTATCACATTTATTAACCAAGTTCCTTAACGTTTTAAGTTTCGTCCAGATTTGCACATTAGATATTTAGATCCACAAGTCTGTTTATCAAGGTACGATATGAACTTTGACATCATTGTAACGGTTATGAAGTATCGCAAAGTATTATATAATGAAAGTAGTATACTGGCAATATTATACAGACGCCGTAATGTAATCTATGTTATATATACACTAGCTGTCCCGCCCAGCTTCGCCCGGGTGAAAAAGTAAAATTTCCTGAAACACGATCGTAGCGCCACCTATTGGGTCCAATTGTGATATAAGCTATCCTATATTTTAAGTTGGATCAAACTGCACTCGGCGTGCAAAAAAAAAATAAGGTGCCCATCCCGGACAAACAACGTGACACGTAATTTATATATATTAAGATATATATAATAAAATATATAATAGGCACCTAATATACCTCTGGCGGAAAGTGGGTGTGTGGGTATTACCTATACACCTCTGCCTACCCCTTCGGGGACCCTTGTGGGAAGGCGTGAGGATATTATTATTATTATAATAAAATTGGAGTGTCTGTTTGTTATATTGAAATATCCGCTTTTTACTACATGCATATGAATATAGTATATACGGTACATACACTAAGATATTTTATTTTGCAATTTTGTGTCTGTCTGTTTGTTCCGGCTAATCTCTGAAACGGCTGAACCGATTCTGACGGGACTGTCACTAGTAGATAGCTAATGTAAAATGGAGTGACTTGGGCTACTTTTATTTTAGAAACTGATTTTTTCTTTTCCACGCGGACGTAGTCGTGGGCACAGCTAGTTATGAAATAAAATAATTTAATCAATGAACGGGGATGAAGCTAAATACGTCGGCAAGTCTAAAGAGTAGGGTTAATAAAGCATACCGCTGATTACACTTTCTATTACTGTTTGACGAAGAATGAATGGATCATATTTATATGGAAGAGGTGAGGTGATTATTCTTGCCTATATTCCGTAAGGAATTATCTAAGCAGAGTGACAATTAAAATTAGCATTTGATGGAATTAAACGGTTGGACTATTTTAAATTTAATTAATACTTGAACGATTTCAAAAACAAAGACACTATTAGTAATAGGTTACTAACGAAATACATACATAATAATGAATGCCAAATTAGTTGGTGTTCTTACTAATTGTAACCAAACACCATGGCTATTGTTGGTACCGAAAGGTACGTTGCAATATTGAGTTAGCATGCGTAGAGTTCTCGTGAACAACGACAACAATGATATTGTGATGTTAATTAAACTTTAATTTGAGTTGGTTTCGTCCGTCTATTTTAAATACAAATCATGTGAATTGTATGATGAACTATGAAGCTACGCCGTAGTAACTTACACAAAAGACTGAAGCATATTTTCCGAAACGGTGTTTGTGTATGACCTTCACAAGTGCCCAGATCAGATGAAGAATTTGAACGATATATATATACATCTATAGATGCCTACCTGTTTGGGGACTCTTGTGTCGTAAGGCGAAGGCGTAACTTCACACAAGAGTCCTCAAACAGGTAGGCAAAAGTGTCATAGCACCCTCATTTCATCAGACATACATTTAAGAGCCAACGTGTCAGGCTAGTCGATTGCCTGTCGACGGCTGTTGAATTCCTTCTTAATCGTATGCAGTAGGGCAGCGGAAAGGTAAGGCGAATGTTCTTAAGTTTCAAGAACCTTACCTGTTGTAAAATATCAACCCATATGAACATGCAATCTTGACTGGACAGACATTTGAGTTCTATTTTACTTTTCATAAATTGAAATGGAATGAACTAAGGAAAACGAATTTAATTGAATATGTAAAACGGTCTTGGCACTTGCAAATGCATGTTTCATAGAAGTATCTTTGCTACGTGACATGTGTAACGTCGCCGCTCTCCGCGACTGAAGACCAATACTTTTAACATATACCTATTGATTATTAGCACAAGTGTTTGGGACTCATTCGAACATAATATATGTATCCATAGAATTGACCTAATTAAAAAACATTGTTTCATTTAATATGGCTTATTGATATTTATTTATTACTAGCTTATGCCCGCGGCTTCGCCCGCGTGGATAGAGCAACATACATATTTTTGCCTTTATAATATTAGAGCTTTGAATCTTTCGGAATTCAAATGTAGCCCATGTCTTAATCCTGGGTATAAGCCGTGATGGCTTATACCCAGGATTAAGACATGGGCTAAGACATAAAAAAGTATCAGTAAACCGTCATTTTTTTTTTTTTTTTTCAATAAAAAGTATCCTATGTTACTTCTTATGCCTCCAGGAATATGTGTACAAACTTTCATGATAATCGGTTATGTAGTTTTTACGTGAAAGCGTAACAAACAAACTTACATTCACATTTTATAATATTAGTAAGGATTAGCTTGTGCCAAGTCCCGCCTCACTTCTAGCTTATAGTATCCAACCATGCCCAGAACAAAGAGGGATATGTTTACATAGGTTTCGATAGACGACACTAAATTTTATAGCATATTTGTACAGCGAAAGAAAGTGAAATGGGAGTGGGGGAAGAACGGGATGAGCCGCCCGTTCATCCCGTGCTTACCCCACTCCACTTCTTATTATTAGTTCCACAAGGGCAGGGGAAGGTCAAGGGTTAACGCAAACATTCTGCCACTATTCCCTTATTTTTTAAATTTTTTTAAGTAAAGTCCCCGATAACCAATTAAAGAGCAGGGTAATGCAGTACTATGAACACATATTAGAAAAAGATACGTTTGCCGTATTGTAGGTTTATGTTGTAGCAACATAGTTCAATGGGTTAGTTATTGCTTATGGTTATATTTTAACAAATATTCCACAAGAAAATTAGAATGAGTTTCATTTAAATTTAAAGTTATTAAAATTGTCACGTCCATTTACCACCCTAAATGTATAAAAAATCGCTTGTAAAAACGTGCCGTGCATAAGCATTGAGTACCTACATCGTATGGGAGTTATTGTACAAATGGGAAGGTCGTTTGAAGGGCGTAGGGGACACTCCAGGCGGCGGCATGTCTGTCAATATTTTGCTAGGGGTTGTTCAACCCCCGTACTCTGAACTGAACATAGTACACATGACTCATTATCATAATGTGCGTAAGTGATCGGAGTCATACATACATATCTAACCTGAGTCACCTTGCTGTATTAGTAGGCAGTTAGGTGATACGTAAATATGCACCTACAATGATGAGAAGAAAGTTTGTTACGATTTTTTTTCACCATTTATACTAATTTTATATATATAGTTTGATGTTTTTTGAACGCGCTTACCTCAAGAAGAGCAAATGTGATTGAATATAAATAATAATCATATATCCTCACGCCTTCCCACAAGGGTCCCCGAAGGGGTAGGCAGAGGTGTATAGGTAATACCCACACACACACACTTTCCGCCAGAGGTATATTAGGTGCTGACGTGACAGATGGCGAGTCCATCGCCGTTACTCCAGCACGACTATACATACGCCTTTGAATTTCTTCTCAGATGTATGCAGGTTTCCCCTTGATGTTTTCCTTCACCGTAAAGCTCGTGGTGTGACTAATCACTGTACTTAAGTTCAGAAAAACTCATTGGTACAGTCGGGATTCGAACGGGAGGCAACTGCTCGAATCAATCTGCCACCACGGCTTATATAAATAAAATATAATAAATATTTTATTCATTAGGTAGTTTTAGGCTATATATATCATTATATGCTACTTACGATATATATATATTTAGGTATATATGATGTATAAGGCGGTTTTAATCTTTTTATGTACAAATACAGACTGGAACTAAACAACCAACTATTTGGACTGCCTCTCCAAAGAGAATAGTATAGAATATAAAATAATCTTATAGAATCTGAAGACTTACTGGACTGAGTTGTATAACATTCGTGCGCCTCTGATCCAATAAAATCTTTACGCATACTTCTTGATAAACTGTTTAGGGAAAACTACTATGGCGAAAGTTATTAAGATACCTCTACAAGTTCAAGGTTCACCAAGCTTTTTGCATCACTTTTACGGGGGCAGCGATGTGAGTGGAAAGTTTTATCACAGCACAGATATAAAAAAATGCATTCGAAACAAAAATAATTGTTACGTATAGTAACACATTTAATGCTGAACAATCGAAACGTGTTTCTTGATAAATCACTCAGTGTACAAAATAACTGTGTTATTGCCAAATAACCTATTTATTTGTATAAACAATGCTTGAAATTAAATAATGAGTCATAACGCGTTTTCGCGTCGACATTTTTTTATGTTTTAAATAATTAGACAAATACATAATGTTAACTGTTGAATAGGGAACCAAAAAATAATTTACTCTAAATCTACAGACCTGTTTCACGTCATCAACAGTCATTCTTAAACCTCAGCAGTTGTTATGTCGTCTATCTATAAGTATATTTACTAGAAATATAATAATTGTGACGATTTGAATGAATAGTGCACCATTGCGTAGATACAAAATATATCCCCGTGAATGCGAAGTATTATCTGTTGAAACGAAGCAGTAATATACAAATGTCGAACTCAAATGAAATGTTCTAACCGTACGTGTCCATGGCAGTTTGAGTAGGGTAACACACGATGCACCTTACATCATCCTCTATTTCTTGGGCTAGAGAACTATCGTTACGAAACATTTTCCCGTGAAAGCGACGTATTTCGGCAATCCTCAGGCAGTCCTCTTTATAATGTTTACGTTAGTTATAATTAACTTACACGTCTCATAAATCTAAACAAGCATGCAAATAATTTTAGCCTAAGTGTACAAAAAGTGTATCCTTGAATCTACGAGCATAAGTTATATCAATTATAACATAACATACAACTGTAATGGAATTCAGAATCGTTGCATTCTCATTTTATTCAGTGAAAGCTCGCTGTGGTCCCATGACTTGACCTTGTTAACAGTTAATTTTGTAAGTCTTAATAGGAGGGAAAATCAAACTAAATAATAATTATTTAAGTCACAATATGTCTTGTGATGAGACTGACCTAGAAAAATATTACTAGGAGATACTTAAAATAATATACAATTAAATATGATAATAGCGCGACGTAAGCAAAATTGTGACGAGGTATCAGATCTCGTGCCCATTGATCGGTGGGCGGGCGGCAGCGACAAGGCGGGCGGCGCGCCCACGTGCTCGCTCGGGCCCGGAATAGACAGTCTGCTTCGAGCAACCGTTCCTCGCTAACATATTTTACGCGGATCTCTGCTTTACTTTTTGAACTTCGTTAAATTCTTGAATTATAAATATCATTAAAAAAAATAAAAAATTCTGTAACAGAACCCGAAAATTTTCCAATTTCTTATTTTCTTTATACATTTTTCCGTCGATAAATTCGCAACGGTTAACACAATTAAAAAAAGTTGATAGACTCTTTTCCGCGTGCTCGTGATCTACTAAGGTCGTGTTGTGGCTACGTAGGCAACTTTGTACCAAGTGTTCGGTCACGTAGTACTTACGCCTGGTGTATCATAGTTACCGAATTTATTGGTGGTTTGTACAGTGGAGTTTGACATTGGAGTTAAAAGGATCGAGCGATCGTAGGTGTATATCGGGCTACGTCGGGTTATTTTGAATACCACCGTTGAAAAATTTGGCTCGGGTGGTGAGAGGTCGGCGCCGGCGCCGGGAGCAGCGGCGTGTCCGGTACTCGTATGTGCGATGCGATGCGCGACAAACTGGCTGGCTGGCTGCGTAACTCTGTGCACGCACAGAGCACGGACAAGCTGCAGAATGGAGGCATTGCTCCCGTACTCGTCTTCACTGACCAAGGTTCATATATTATTAATACTAATCTCGATCTAAAACCACACTTACCCTACCTTATCATGCTGAATATATAACCCACCATTTTATCAAGTTTCAGTTCATCACTCACAGTTAACCACGCCGGGTAATATGCAAGTAATGGGAAAAACGCGTTTTTTCCCATCACGTGCAGTGATAGCTTTCTTCTTGTTGAATCGTTGATGATGTAATAGATGTTATGCTTTGCATCAAAAACATAATTCGTGCATATGTACCTACGACGTACTACGAAAACAAAAAAGAGAGAAAATAAAATAAATACATAGAACTCTTGTTTTACGATACTCCACATAATTGTGATATGCGAATTGGGTTTCTTCATATCTTTCATTCTACTAATGTAAATGCGAAAGTTTGTGATGATGTTTGTACCTGTTTCTCAGCAAAACTCAGCAACGCACAGAATTGAAGTTTGAAAATCTGAAGAATTCTAACAATAAAATATGTTTATAATAAAATATTAAGCCGTGGTGGCCGAGTGGTTCGACTGATGATGATGTAGATGCCTGCGACACAGAGATCGCAAGTTCGAATCCCGACTGTACCAATGAGTTTTTCTGAAGTACAGTGATTAGTCACACCACGAGCTTTACGGTGAAGGAAAACATCGAGAGGAAACCTGTATACGTCTGCTACTACTCTGCTACACCTGCTACATCACATTTATATTTGATGATATAAAGTAAGAGATAACTCGTTTATTCCGAAGTTGCTAATATTATTGTTTTTAACATTTAACAAATATTCGTTCTTCTCGAAAGAAAGGAACCCAATTCAATAATAAATTAGGTAAACAAATCCAGGGTGTCCTCGTTCGGATCGTTAATTCAGTGGGCACAGGCCCAGAACACATTACAAGTGCGTTAACGAAACTGAAATTAGCACCTGTTTTAAAATTGATACATTGTTCCAACTTAAAAGTTTTCCAATTAGTAAACTAGCGAAAGTCCGTAGCGGCGTGATAAAAGCTTGATGCGAGGTCTTGGTGCGAACCACTCGAATTCATCCAGCTATGGATAAAACCGTAATGTCTTTAATTATAATTTAACCACCATATCTCTAGAGGTGGCACAGGACTTAATAAAGTCTTTAGATCTCGTATATCTTATTGTTTTGGAGCCTATGTAACTTTGTAACATCAAAAATAAAACATGATATTTGAATGCAAGCTTGTAACTTATTTTTCCAATAGGAAGCCTTTAAATGTATTTAATGTAAAAGTACGTAGTTTTTCTTTATCTGATATTCACATAGCAAGTGTTAAGACATTGTAGTAACAAGATTGTCTTAACAATGGTATTTACTAATGCTACAGCCAGTTTTATGTTATTGGACATTGTGTGCGAGTACCTGTTTTACAAACTACAGCCCTAAGGTGATAATAATACTCTGTAGTCTTCTATACTAATGTTATAAAGAGGAAAGATTTGTATGTAAGTATATTTGTATTGAATAGGCTCCAAAACTACAGGACCGATTTGAAAAATTGTTTCACCATTGGAAAGCTACATTCACCCTGAGTGACATAGGCTATATTTTCTTTTATAAAAAAATCTTATGTCCACCCGTGCGAAGCCGGGACGGACCGCTAGTCATATATATAACTAGCTACCCCTGCGGTTTCGCCCGCATGAGCGTAAGCGCAAGAAACAAAGTGCCTCAAATTTTCGAAGAACACATTTAGTACAAGTTGTGAAAACACTGTAGGTAAATCATCGAGTACTTACAGAGAGCGTTATTTCTAATCGATGGACCATCGGTTGCGCGACAATATACTATAGCCCAACGGGATTCTTATTGGCCGAAGATCACCGACAGGACATTTATAGTAGATAGATACTTAGATAGGTATTTGTGACAAATTTATGCTAATATTATAAAACTGAGTCCTAGGAATTACTAATCCGATTTGAAATAATATTTTGAATAACCTAGCCTGCTTATTGTGAAAGATTATAAGGCTATACAATAACGCTACGACCAATGTAAGCATTAATGAAAGTGTTCGAAGAACTGGGAAATTGTTAGTGTTATTCCAGAAAAATATTTTTTCCGGGTAGAAAGTGCAGGGCACTAGCCTATACCTAATATAATGTGTTAGTAGCAAGTACCGGTACAGTAAACATGATTTATACTTGAAGGATAATTTGTCATGACATTTACAATTGGTGAAGAAAAACATCGAGAGGAAACCTGCATTCGTCTGAGAAGCAATTCAAAGGCGTGCTAGAGTAACGGCGATGGACTCGCCATCTGTCACGTTGGCACCTAAAATATACCTCTGGCTGAAAGTGGGGGTTTGGGTACTATAGGTAGTAACTTCTGCCTAACCCTTCGGGGACCCTTGTGGGAAGGCGTGAGGATATATTATATTTTATTATTTTATATAGGTATTCGTGTTTGCAACTTATACCTGTGATAGTACAGGCTCTGTGTCAGTCGTACAGAACATTCTTATTTGAAGTTCTTATAACTGCAAATCAACAATAACTGTTTATTTATTTTACTATTTAACATTTAATATGCCCGGCGACGTTATGCATATTAAATGTTAAATACGAGCCATCATTTTCGTGTCAGTAGTTATATATTGATATCCCTAGCGAGTGAGTCAGGTTGCGGTAACCACTTACTGTGAGGCTAAGATACTTATTTTCAGATAATGACAGCACTTGTATCTATCCCATATCATACAACAAAATTTCACGATCACGGCGACAATATCTGTGTACTCGAAATGTGTTTACCTCTAAGGGTGTATTATTGCTATTGGATATCTCGTTCTAGATAATAATGAGTGTTGATTGTGCTGTTTAATGATGATTAATCGATATCAATAACATATACGTTTGTAAAGGAAAATGCAAGCTAATGTACTGACTCAGGTGGTTTGGAAAATTGCAGTCTGTTGACGTCTAATATGCTACTTATCGCAAGCCACAAGTAATAATTGCTAAAATGCATTCTTTGACGTCTTAGTTTTAATTTTTTTTGTTTGTTTGCGTCGCACGCTCACCCGCAGAAATTTTAATTACGTTGGTTGGTTTTATTTCGGAGATAAAAAATCCCTAGAAATAAAAAATAGTAAATCCCTGCTTATAATCTGATCTCTGTGCCAAATTTCATCTTGTTTCGATGTTTAGTATTTTTACGTGAAACGGGAACAAACCTCCTTACAATCCTTTCGCATTTATAATAAGCAAGACTAGCAGTGCCCCGCGGTAAAACTGTTGTAGCTATTCCGTGGGTACCTTTCCCTGTACAATAAAGTACATACTAATTACTTAAAGATTATAGATTCGTTATCATTATAGATTGGTTAACTAGTTTAGGCGTGTCAGAGTTTACTTTAATTTACATTATGATATGGGATTGAACGCAAACTAAAAAAGCAGAAGTGCTGTGGAACTGTGGGCATATTCAGATAACGAAGCTCTTTTTCGGAAAGCGGGTTTAAAATTACCATATAAATAACACTGGAGGTATAAAAAAATACTATTTCATGTTTTCCTAGCCAGATATAAATAACTTACATACTTATCATCTCGCCGAGTCCCTAACGGGGTAGGCAGATAATAGAGTGCCAGTTCTCTCTAGACTTACATACTTACTAAAAAGATAATCGTATTTATAGGTATTTGAAGGATTCGAACATAATGGACAATGGATATTGGGGAATTTTGATGTCCCAGTGTAGATGATGTTACATTACCTTAATTTTAAATAAACTTCGATTATATGTCTTGTTTTGGTATCGAGTTTGCTCCTTGTAGTGCTAGGACATCTCGCCTAGAGCTTTAACTACCTGTTTTCTAGACTCGTATCCATGGTTGTGTGCGGAAAATAAGTGACAAAACTATTTCGCAGCGCATAATATCCTAGCACTGTTGATTTGTAAGGAGTTTCTGGGTGGCGTCGTAGTCATTGTACCAACATACTGACAGTGAGCCGATAATTGACAGCTGCATGGCATTAGCGTTGATGGAATGACGCGAACGCTGCCAGGTAGCCGGCGCTATCAGCCCTGTTGTTTAGTTAGCACTAGCAATGTTGACTGTATTATAGCTAGTATTTAGTACCTATCATTTAACTCGAGCGATATCGCTTTCCTACATCATCGATGTGAACGAATTAGCACACAATTCAATGGAGTTTTTATATAGTTTATAAACGCTATGACCGCGCCGTCCCAGTACGAGGATATGATGGCATAGATTGTAAGAACAAAGCAGACCCTTATATTAGCCAAATTCAGGTCTAGACTGCATGCTTTTTGTTTATCTCGCTTTATGTTTATTGCCGCGTCAAAAAGTATTACTTTTGTTCATAACATATGTACGCCCTTCATACGAGCTCTATGTTGAGTTGAGGCTGTAAAATTTAAGCTGTACTACAACGTGTGAATATACCATTTCCGATTCCAATGTTATACCGCATTTTCCTGCGTTGAGTACCTACGAGCGATGTTTCCTTACTATGCGCTACTATCGTGACTATTGTTTTAGATGACATTTCAATACCTTTGACCCGCTGCAACGTTGACACTAAAATATATCTCCCGATTAAATCTGAGTAGTACCTACCACGCTTGCGTCTCTTGTCTGAAGGCGTAAATGATCTAGTTAGTGTAATAATGGTTAGTCGGCCTGCCGCGTGTAGGGTGTCAGGTTCGACTGCCACATTGTCTTTGACCTAGTTATTCTGCGGTTTAAGCATTTCAGTATTTTATTTTACTACAGACTTGTAAGCCTTTAACGGTGTGGCACTGCGTAAGTGACGCAAAAAGTCACGATTTCAATTTGAAAAATAGTTTCATGATATTCGAACTTGAAAGTGTTCGTTCAAATATCTGGAAGTTGCGGCGAAGAATTCGGTGTTTGTTCTTGAGCATAAGATCTCAGCGGCATAAAATAAAATTACACTCAGGTAAATATTTAGATATGTAAAATATTTCTACCGGAAACTTTGAGCAACTGTAATGTCTTCCTTATGTAACATCATGTGATGTCTGTGTGCGTCATTGGACCCAGAATGGGTGGTATCGATCCCGATGTTGGAAGTAGTAGTTTTAATCATCTTTTGAAATATCTTGTTAAACTTGGTGTTTCTTTGATATTAATAGATACAGCCGTGATCAAATGGTTTAAGTAGTCGCATTTAAAAAAAGGAACGCAGGTTCAAACGCATTCATATATATTATGGATTGGAATACATAAAATATAATATATTCATGGATAATCGATATAATATATTAATGGACGTTTGTAGATTGGTGTCTGAAAAAAGGTGTCAGACTAACCATTTGTTACGTTAGCACCTGTGTTGGAAAGAGATGCTATCACAGCTCTTATAGAGGGGTAGTATGTAAACGTGAATAGTCTGATAGTTTTTTATCGAAATAAAATAGCTTTTCTTCAAAGATATTGTAGATTTGTCTGTATATAGCACAGATCTCTTGATAAATCTAAAAATCACATGGAAATCACTTGTGTAGTTTTAAAGATCTACGCGCACTGACGAAAGCAAGTTTGCTTTAATATAGCGTTTTAAATATCGTAATTAATTGGTATTATTAACAGTGGTTGACTTTTGATGTTATGCTAATTGATATCACTGCCATGTAAGCATTAACATACTATGCCTTGACTTGGTCGCTGACGTAAAAGTACACGCCAAATATCCACACGTTAATTTATGAGTGTACTTAAAGAATAAAATGAACTAGGAAATTCCACACTTTAATAACTATATGACTTAATAAACCGCATTTTATTAAGCGGATTTATAAATACACGTTCGAAAAAGACCGAGGTTCATTTCTAAGCATAATATATGAGGCAAGCTTGGCTTACGTGATGTGTTGCATATTGTTTTGCTTACACCGGCGTGTCATGTGAAGATAATGCGTCATCATCGGGAACCTGATCCTCAAGAGCAAGGCAGGCAACACTAGACATCTATAACAATATTATAAAGAGGCAGAGTTTGTTTGTTCGAATGAACAAATCTTAAGAACTAATAAATCAATTTGGTTATTACTACATGTGTATGAAGCAGAAATCCCGCTAATTGTCGGGGGCTTTTATAAAAGGCTAAAATATTAATCCGATCTAAAAAAAAACGTTTTGCTTATTATAGCTGGTTTATTAAAGAAGGCTATATATGTACGTATATCAATCATGCTACTCCCCAGAGTAGCGATTAACCAATTTGTGAAAATTTAGTTTAATCTATACTAATATTATAAAGAGGAAAGATTTGTTTGTTTGTTTGTTTGTAATGAATAGGCTCCGAAACTACTGGACCGATTTCAAAAATTCTTTCACCTTTGGAAAGCTACATTATCCCCGAGTAACATAGGCTATATTAAATTGGACCCGATAGGTGGCGCTGCGATCGAGTTTCAAGAATTTTACCTTTTTACCCGGGCGAAGCTTTCTGTGTGTTTCTGTGTGTCTTAAGCTAGATTCGAGAATGGTTTAGATTTACAATTGGACCCAATAGGTGGCGCTGCGATCATGTTACGGGCAATTTTACTTTTTCACCCGAGCGAAGCTGGGCGGGACAGCTAGTAATTGTATAAACAGAGCCGTGGTGGCCGAGTGATTCGAATCCCGACTGTACCAATGAGTTTTTCTGAACTTAAGTACAGTAATTAGGAACGCCACGAGCTTTACGGTGAAGCAAAACATCGAGAGGAAAGCTGCATACAACTGGGTAGCAAATTAAAGGCGTATGTATGTATCGTATAGTCGTCCTTGAGTAACGGCGATGGACTCGCTTTCTGTCACGTTGGCACCTAAAATATATCTCTAGCGGAAAATGGGTGTGTGGGTATTAGCTTACCCCTTCTGAGACCCTTGTGTGAAACCGTGAGGATATGTTTGCCGATTGCTTAGTTATGTTAGTCTTTTATATTTATTTAACAATATACATATTAAACATTGAGTATTGAATCAATAAACAGATACACAACACTCAACGTCACAATATTTGTATACCACTAGGTATGAGTTCGTGTATCTGCTTTAAGGATATTTAAATAAACACTTTCTGAAGCAATGAGGAATATCTGTTGAGCATTAAGTAATCTCTTTCTTTATTATTTTATTCAATTAAATCCGAATATTATTTTGATTATTAAGAAGTTGGATTACTATTTTTCCGAAGGGCCGAAAGGAAGGCCGATAGAAAAAAAAAAAAAAAAAAAAAATATATATATATATATATATATATATATATATATATATTAGCAGACCCGGCCACGCGTTGCTGTGGCTTAGGTTTTCATTATATTACATTGTAAATTAATATCATGCCAAAAATTATATTTGTACAAGTTTCATACCTATAGAAGCAAAAGTTGAAAAACGTGTTTTTTTTATGTAACGCCCCCGCGTTCCATCTTGCGGGTGGAGTTTCATAAAATCCGTTCTTAGCTGACCTCTACACCGCGTAAGGAATACTCCTACCAAATTTCAAGTCAACCAGCCTTATAGTTCCTGAGATTTCGTGATGAGTGAGTTCACAAATGGGATCTTCTATATATTTATAGATGTAGTCTAGTTGTCCCGCCCAGCTTCGCTTGGGTGAAAAAAATAAAAGCCATGGACCCAGTGGCGCCACCTATCGGGTCCAATTGTGAATCTAAACCATTCTCGAAACCACCTGAAGACACACGGAAAATTTTATTAAAATCGGTCCAGCCGTTTACGATTCTATAAAGGACAAACATTCATTTTTACATTTATAGAAGATTAAATAAAAGAAAAGCCTTATAATAAAGATGCATATTATAAGTATAAAAAATAAATAGCTAACATAAAAACCAATACATATAGTTAAATTATTAGCAAAGCAAAAGCGATTAAACGACAAACACAGTACGTTCACGTGTTACCTACGAACATTACAAAAGTATAAGAATATATATTGCTTGCAAAAATTACTGAACGGTATTGGATGAAATAAGGCACAGAGATAGATTATTAGCTGAATTAACACAGGATAGGACCGGTGTGTCACAGAGAATACAACAGTTGTCTTCTAGAAGTTATTGAGTGCTGTGAATATCGTTACAACAGATTTCTTGCCTTATTACCATAAGGGTAAAGAATTGAAAAACATTCATATCATGACGCCAAGTCCCTAACGGGGTAGGCTGAGAGTATAGAGCGCCAGTTCTCTCTAGACTTACATACCTCTTGCGCCTCGTACACATTCATCAGTCTCTTCATACATGCTCGTCGGTTTCGAGTACTCTTGACGTTCCCGTCCTTGAGCGTCCGATCGATTTGATTTAGGTAGTTGGAACGTGGTCTTCCTCTGCCTCTTCTTTTACACACTTTCGCTTTGTATATCTGTTTCGTCAATCTTTGTATATGTCCAAACCAACCTAATATGCCTTTCTTCATCTTTTCAATCACACCCCCGTTCACACCCGTTGATTTGAGAATCTCTTCATTGCGGATTCGATCTAAGATCGTTACTCCGAACTGAAAAAAAAACACAAAAATTGCCCGACTTGCCCCGACTCTACTAAACGTAAGTGAAGATCGACTCTCTCGCAAAGTCGCAATTGTTTTTTCCAGATGACATTTGTATTTCGCGCCATAATCAATCTATGGTACGCGCCAGTTTTACTTGTTATCGTCTATGGTATCCCATAACAATATGCAATAAATACGATTCTTGGTTTCCGATTAATATTGTTTTATATTTGAGCATCATCTATGTTTATGCGTTGAAATAAATTAATTAAATTTATTAATGACTAATTTAAATTATTTTAAAGGTCACAAATAACACTTGGTTAAATGTATAAATAATCGATTACAAAAAATATATATATGTTTAAAATCTTTAAATAATAATGAACATTGAATCGAATTCTTGTTTTAAAACGCAAGTGAGAGAAAGAACGACTCTCTTGCAATTGTTTTTCCCAGATGACTTGTACTTCGCGCCATAAAAAGCAATGGTTGAAAAAGTGTTTTTTTTATTTAACGCCTTGCGGTTGGAGTTTCATAAAATCCGTTCTTAGCTGACCTCTACATTGCGTAAGGAATACTTCTACCAAATTTTAAGTCAATCGGCCTTATAGTTCCTGAGATTTCGTGATGAGTCAGTAAAAAAATGGGATCTCCTATATATATATATAGATATATATACTTGTATCATTGTTTCCTCGTTGGATGGTAAAATCGATGTCATTTTATCATATTGCCTTAAAGTCTGTGCACGTCACAGACTTTAAGGCAATAAAACGAAATCGAACCGATTGTCATTAGATCTTAATTGGGTTACACTTCGAGGTAAACGTTATCGTCAGCGATTTATATCTATGTATAAATCAGCAATGTTTAATTTCGGTGAAGAAGTAAGCGGAACGAATAAGGACATCACTTTATTTGCCAGATAGTGCTCATAATGTTCTAAAGAAATCACCACTATTATCGCATCGATATCGTGATAAGGTTGAATCAACAGTTGGAGTTAACATAATAAGGTTTGCTTGCTTAACTAAGGCCGTGGTGACTGTGTTGTGAGTAGTCCCCTACAATGCCAAAATTGCTTGACTGAAGACTTTTCAATTAATCACACCACGAGCTTACGATGAAGGATAATATCGAGAGGAAACCCGCATACGATTATGAAGAAATTCAGAGACGTATGTACAATTGAGCTTGAAAAACGGCGATTGATCATCCATCTGCCACGTTGGTGAAGTTTCATCGCCACGAATGGAGTCAGTAGTCAGGATAGTCGAGACTGCATATCCTATAAATTTCCTCTTTCCTTTCCTCTATATATTTCCTAATTCGATAAATCACGATCCTTAACTTCAGAACGAACTCGTTATATAGACCACCGGGGTAAGGTAAAAGCTTGACTTTACAGGAGTTTATTTAAGACTTCCACCACTATTCTACTTACTTTATTTGTTTTTCACAGTCCAAGAGTCCGGATACGTGTCTTCTTTAAGTCCTTGATTATACTTTTGGCAAGCTAAATGCGACACGATAATTGTAATTGGCAGAACACATCTGCACGTTGCATACCTCGTGTCGCAGTATATCTTTTTGTTTTCTTAACACGAAATATTTTGAATTTGTATTCAATTGTATAATAAAACAGTTTATTTCTGGTGAGGAAAGTCTAAAATCAATTCAGTCCCGACTTGCAGTTGCGAACAGTAACATCGGTAAAAGATAGAGCACACGCATATTTCAAACAAAAATATAAGCAAGTAATTAAAATTACGATGTCAAACATATTATTATACGTGAACTATTTATAATATTACGCGACGAAAAACACTTAATTGTGAGATGGTAACACATTAATCTTCCTAATTGATTTTGAGCCAACAGAATTAATAATATTGTTTGTTTTGTCTCAAAAGATTATCGAGTTTGACTTGATCAAATGGTTAATTAGCGGGATAATTATGCCTTTCTCAGTTATCTTGTTTGTTTTGATTACTAGATGTGCTCCGAGGCTGGCCCGCGTAAAAATTGATTTCATTGGTATTCGAGATATTCATATAAGGGCTGATTTCATAGTGAGGTATCGCAGACAGCACCATAAAATATGGTGATGCTCTCTGCGTTAACCCCCTAGATGCCGCCAGTGGGAATATTGATAGCTTAGCTGATCTTCGCAAGCAACATGATTAAAAAGTATCCAGTAGTTCTCTCATAGATACATTTATAATCACGAAAATATTTGTATTTAAGTTTCATCATGCATACAAGGGTATCCATCTTTAATATTTCGAGATTTTAAGGAGCCGGATAACTATAATGCATTCCGAAGCTATACATTGTTATAGTTTACCTTCTATTTCCATCCTCGTGCTTTCAGCGATCAATATATCACGCGTCCTTGAATCGATTTTTCTGCGAATTGCCACTTTAAAGTGACGTGTTAACTGCTACTGCAGTTGTAAAAAGTAGGTATTTATATGAATTTCATTTCATATGGTAATTAAATGGATCAATTGCAGCGTTATGCTATTGTTTTTTTTTATTTGTGCCAATGTTGGATCCTTATACATTAGCCAATAATGCAATTCAGTAACTGACTGGTCAACGTCCATCGCTTAGTCAAAACCGCAATAACATTTAGTTCGTATTTTTTTATACAAAATTTTAGTGATCTATAATTTGGGTTTTGTAAATACATCTCACATTCGCTATAAAGGGGGTGAAATCCAAAATGAATGTGGAAGCAACCGTAGTTTACATCGTGAAGGATCTTGTACACATTTCCGAAGAAATTCAAAGACGTGCAACCGTAGAGAACATCGTCAAGGAATTTGCACACGTTTGAGAAGAAATTCAAAGACGTATGTGTAGTCTCTGTAGTAGTATGTGTAGTGTAGCGAAACGATGACAGACTCGTTATATGTCCGTTAGACCTAAATAAATATCCGGTGAAAATAATGTGTCGATACACTGTCTACCCCTTCGGAAATACTTGTGAGAAAGTGTGACGCAAAGAGAATTATAAAAACATAAATGTACGTAATGTAACCTTACGTTTTAGGAAAATGTTTATTTAGTTTGACCAATTAAAGCTCTAAAGCTCTTACAGAACCCATTCAGGGATTTACGATTCCTGCTTCTGTTTTATGGTTCCGTGGTTTTATTATATGTACTATATATGTAATCCTACATTGTAAATAGCAAATTTAACAACTTTTTTCATTTTCGACATTTATTACAGACTTGTCATCCTATCTTTGACATTCCTAAGGAACTACAAACCAGCTTCTGTTTAATAACACAGAAAAATATTTTTATAACCAGCGAAATGGTTTTCTCTGCTACAAATGTGTCATTAAACACTGATAAATATGTACTTGGCAAGTTACGTTGGATGGATCATTACCGAAGAATTTATATCAACCATTGAGCAGGTGACGTCAGAGCGATATACGATCTAAAGACCGACTATTTTCAGTGTTAGCACTAGATGTTAAGGTACTTCGTACATGACTTATTTTAAAGTGGAATACAAATAGTTCTTATAAAGTCGATTGGAAACTTTTAAGGATGATCACTCGTAGTGAATAAGCGCGGGGCCTTTGTAACCTACCTCTCTATCTACTTCTTCGTCCTATGATAAGACATGACAATAATTTACATGTAGTTACTTTCTGTCTTATCTTGTCTTCCGGTCTTGGAGGTCAAAGAGATGAAGAGAAGCCAATGGATGGTATTGCACCAGAGAAGCCGACAAGAGTAAAATTTATGATAATGATTTTCTGTCTATGTACTCCGTGCATTCTCACTCACACTATGGGGTGTATTTCTAGAAACAAACTTATCTCTGCCAGTTGCAACTGTGAAATCTCCCTCGTATTTCCAGACTTCGAATAACACCGGATATTATACAAATCAATCCCCGTTGGTGTGATTTAGTTAGTGTACTTTACAGCTTTTCGCGGGAATGACGGAATGCAATAACATTACTTCCCTCTCCAGTGTTTTGCAATTTGTAGATTTATGAAAAAGCGTTTATTATGAGTAAAATATACCTTGGGACGAATCCGCGACCTCAACGTTCCCGTCATAGGTAACTTGATAATTACAGTCTAGTGCTAATAACAAAATATATCTTCACGCCCCACTACAATAGTCCCCGAAGGGGTAGGCAGAGGTGTACTCAACACCATTTTTACACATGATATATAATTTTGGTGCTAGCATTATAGATGGCTGTTCCAAAAGCCAGGGCCAGCAAAACAATACAGGAAAACTGCATACATTTGGGAAGAAATTCAATGAGGTACATTACATTGAATTCGATGTTTCCTCTCGATGTTTTCCTTCACCGAAAAATTTGTGTTGTGATAATCACTGTTACATAATAAATTACCGATATTTAAGAAGGAGGATTTAAGGAGAGGATTCGATTTTGCATTAATAACGTTGCAGGCGACTACTCGAACCACTTGGCCAACACGGCTATTAAATGATATAATTTACATTCTCTTGCGAAAAACCTAGTTTACCTAGGTATTTGGTAAATCTACAATCACTAAAATATTGGTGCCTACGCATTTTTCCAGGCAAAGCTTTTAATCTAGATTCTAGATCAAGATTATTAATATTTTCAGGGTTATAGAACAATCGTAGATTGTAAAAACATTTTCATTATTATTGCCTAAAATTTCATATTTTTTTTAGATTTAAAATCACTATCTGTTTTCCTGTTTAAATAATTACTAAGAGTTCTATCGCTTGATATAAACGGCTGTTGAGCATCTGTATACTTGATACATGATTATGGAGGTTTAGAAATTTGGAATCAAATTATACTGAGGTGACACAGACAATTTATATAAATTATTATATAATATTATTAATTATATAAATTATTATTATATATAGCTTATTTATTATTAAAGTTTTGATGTAATGTTGGTTTTGTTATAGGGAGCGCACGCGAAGGCGGACTGGTATGGCGCGGGTGCTCCACCGACTGCGACGCCGAAGACGGCACGGCGGGAGCTCTCGCCGACGGCAACTCCAACCCAGGAGACAAGGTCAGTCAAGCAGTCCTACTAATATTATAAATGTTAAAGTTGGTAAGGATGTCAATCATGCTAGACTGAATGGAGTCGGATGTAATTTGACACAGAGATAGATAATTAGCTGGATTGACACATATGGTTATTATGATATGATATTCCAGAAAAAATACCTGCCTTTAGAGACCCTAGTAGGAAGGCGTGAGGATATATTATAATTTTTATTATTCCAGCAAAAAATCTACATATGAAATCGAAGTGATTGCGCGGGCATAACAAGTACTTTAAAATAACTAAAAATAAAATACATAAAACTCATGTACTTTTAAAGATACATTTCTTGATCATATTGATGAGGTCTATCTGCTAATATTACAATTCTCTCGACATAAGGTTTGAAATCAAGACGGAATAGGCTTGTATTACTGAAATGAATTTGTATTCTTCACTAGTCTTCAGAAGATTCTTTGGCATAGATCGGTTTTTGATCTTGCATATCTGCATTTTGCAGACGGCGGAATAAATTATCTTTGGAAAGGTGTTAGTAAATCACAGATTTTTGTTTCATGTCAGAAAATGTTAAATGTGACGTAATCGTCATTTAGAGAATGTTTGGACGATAAACGTCCTGAAGTTTTGTTTTTCATGAGAGTTTGTTCACCTAAGAAGGCTGATATTATCTGTTAAACTCTATATGAATAGTGAAAAAGACGTAAAGAAAAAGCCTTGACCTCGCGTCCTTGTGAACTGAAACTGAATGAAGGCTTACAGAAAATATATTTTGCAAACACTCGCAAACAGTAAGTGGATTTTATCAGAGAATGGCGGAACCTTGTTTTATTAGAGGAAATGCTAGCACAGTTATATTGAGCATAGATCTTTGGAGGGAGTGGCTCGTGTTATTTCAGTTTTACGAGGTTCTCGTCGCTACGTTTAAAGACGTCACATTCCTTCATTCCCAACATTTAGTTACATATGACCGTTATTACGTAATGCTAAAATGGCCCAATGGTCACGATGAATGATTCTATTTCTACGAAGGAATAAAATTCAATGTTATTGTCTTCAGTGATACAATTTATTACGCCCGCCTTGCTGCGTAGGAGCGGTTCGCTTATTTAAAATTATATATTGTGCAATATATATACTCGTGCTTGCCTAGTGTAACTCGACTGAATTCATATTTTTTAAAGTTTGAACGCTATTATGGAGAGTAGAAAGATTTTTATCATTATTACCTTTTATTTCAACATTCAGTAAGACCATAGACAACCTCTTCTAAATTTTACCACTAGTCACATGCGTGTGTAGACACGTAAGATGTGTGTGTGTAATGTTTTTAAATATGTTTTATTATTATTAAATGTGCCAAGTTTTATACTTTTCATTATAAATATATTCACCGTAATTTTCGGAAAGCAACCAGTTGAAACCTACATGTTTTAAAAAAAGTCAAAGACGTGTACCTATATAATATTTATGTTTGAATAACGGCGATGGACTCACCATCTGTTTCGTTGGCACCTAAAAAAATATATCTCTGGCGGAAGATGGGTGTGTGGGTACTACCTATATACCTCTGCCTCCCCCATCGGGGACCCAGTTGGAAGGCGTGAGGATATTGTTATTATTTCCGAAATTTCATATTTCATGTGTGATATGCCTAAAACTTTTGTGTATTCTCCAACGTATTTATATATATTTCCTTGAAAGTCTCAGTCTTGTTAATAAAGAACATTATCATTGATTCGCTTGATATTAAATATATTAAATTTACGCCTATGCTTAAAGATTCCTAGAATAAAACCCTTAATGTGCCTTAGTCGTCCATCATTCGTAAATTACATATTGGACCTAACCCCACAACCTTATAAATGTATATCGATCCTGGACGATATGTAGATAATTGTAGTAGGTACCCTTAGGTACTAAGGTCAATAGTAAAGGTTCATCGGTCGAGGTGAACGGTGTGGGTCAAAGGAACAATCAGACTCACCTTAACAGCTGTAATATATACACTACTAGCATGCCCGTCGGATTCGTCCGTGCTAAGTTTGATTTAATTTGTAAATTGTATTTCGGTATAAGACATTTTCTATGTTAATCCAGCTAATAATCTATCACGGTAACAAATTTCAGCCTTTTTAGCTGTTTTTACAAACATCCTCACAAACTTTCACAATTGTAAATAGTAGTAGGATACAGGTTTACTTGAGATTTTCTAATCTCAAGTAAAACTGTATCCTTCTGTTTCTATTGATATCTACTGGTACTTGTCTTACTTGATACATACCTGTTCGATTTCGCAAATAGAGCTAGGGTAGGTACTTAGCTTAATTCAGAAATCGATGTGTCCTGGACATATAAAAATATGCAAATGCCAATGCTCGCAAAAACTCGAGATCGGCGCATCTGATTTTAATCATTCTTAAGTGTTTGTTTGCATGGATCCCTGCATGGTTTAGATAAACAATTGAACCCGATAGATGTTCCAGATTTGAATATTCGTTCTGAAGCGAAGCTGGTCGATATAGGTGGTAGACCCAGTTTTGATAAAATATGCTTAGTTTGCGTTGCATGTGTCCGGCGAAATATATTACCTACTAGCTGTCCCGCCCAGCTTCGCTCGGGTGAAAAAGTTAAATTGCCCGTAACACGATCGCAGCGCCACCTATTGGGTCCAATTGTAAATCTAAACCATTCTCGAATCTAGCTTAAGACACACAGAAACACACAGAAAGCTTCGCCCGGGTGAAAAAGGTAAAATTCTTGAAACTCGATCGCAGCGCCACCTATCGGGTCCAATTTAATATAGCCTATGTTACTCGGGGATAATGTAGCTTTCCAAAGGTGAAAGAATTTTTGAAATCGGTCCAGTAGTTTCGGAGCCTATTCATTACAAACAAACAAACAAACAAACAAACAAATCTTTCCTCTTTATAATATTAGTATAGACTAGAAAACACAATTTCGTTAAATAGCACATTCTTTGTTCGAATATCGATTTAGTTCAAATTCTGAAGATTGTGGTCGGCTCCATTCCATGTAATTCAATCTTGGATACGTGAATGCGTTGTTAACTGCATTATAGTTAGTAGTAAAACTTAATATTATATGATATTCATATATCTGACTAAAGTAGGTGCTATGACGTGTTATATATAGTCCATCTGTACGTTAAGAATTCTTCCACCATTATGAAAATATATTATACTTTATGAACAGATGTATAGGACGTGTGAACAATTTGGTCATGATGCGGCCGTAGAACCTTACACTAAAGTACCTACCTTGTTAAAGATTGATTTTTTATTTAGTTGGAGGGGTCGGACGCAGCTCAGGACGACCCTGTTCACCTCAAGAGACGGGTGGGACTCTTCAGTGGGGTGGCTCTAATCGTCGGTACTATGATTGGTGAGTACCCATTTTGTTTCCGCTTTCTTCACGTGTCAAATTCAAATTTAAGAGAGACGAGTACCTATTTATCTGTGTAATAATTTATGTTTTAAAATATCTTTATACATTTTTACATACATATTTGAAAATGTATTTTATACAAAATTAATACAATAATGGTTATAAGTAGATATACCCTAAAATAAACCACCCTAATAATAGGTATTGAGTTGATCTTGACCTGTGTTATTTAATATGAGATTTGCTAAGAGTAAAGAACATATTAAAAATACTTTAATTCAGACAACACAAGAAGACCCATAAACTGTGCCTTAAAATAAATACACATATAAAAAAATACCTTACAGACATACCTTCGTATTAATATAACTTCACTAAGCTACCTCAGTTCTAAATATGATAACCAAATACATGAGCTTGGCGTCTGATTGAGTAAGAAACATTAATTTATACATACATATATATTATTATTTAAAAATAGTACCTGCATTATTCCTTAAAATATATTAGATATATTCATATCATATACACACAACGACCTTAATGGCGTAGGCAGAGAGAGAAGAGCGCTAGTGCTATCTAGACTTACAGACCTCTCGCTTCGTCCTTATTGATGAGTCTTCATACATGCTTTTTAAATTATGTCCCACGAATTCGTCTCCTTAAAAACCTTGTCAATTTCGGATAACCTTTATTTCGTACGAAAAGCGTGAATAATTTTCAGATTTGTAGCTTGAGGAATTATGAATTGTCAAAGGTACATAGTACACATGGTACATAGAACACATGGTACATAGAACACAAGGTACAAACTACATAGGTACAAACTCATCGCCTTAAAGATATTTTTTTGTTAATTTGTGGATAGAAGATCAGTCTATATCCTTTACCAGGATTTAATCTCTTTACCGAATTTCATTACGATTCCTTCAACCTCTTTAGTCGTAAAAATGCAATTAACAAACAGTTTCTTTCACATTAAAATATTGGGTAGTTTGGATTTTAGATTTTACCTATTTTATTTCTATATGCCGTTCATTGCTTATTCTCATTGTGAAAATTTGGTCGCCGCCCGTGTCAGCCACATACAATACAGCAAAGCAAACTGACGAAACCGTCAGACGCGTTGCCGCTGTTGTTAGCACAATCCACAATGGTTTTGGTGTAATTAGTTTAGATGTGTCCAAGTAACTTTTCTATACTTGTCGAACGATCTATGAATAGAAGTAACTATTTGTATAAATATAAAACATCGAGAGGAAACCTGCATACGTCTGAGAAGAAATTCAAAGGCGTATGTAATTATGTATAGTCGTGCTTGAGTAACGGCGATGGACTCGCCATCTGTCAAGATGGCACCTAATATACCTCTGGCGGAAAGTGGGTGTGTGAGTATTACCTATACACCTCTACCTACCCCTTCGCGGACCCTTGTGGGAAGGCGTGAGGATAGTAAAGGAAGTAAAATCATCACTTAGATTAAAATAATCGGCAACAGACTCGCCGTGTCAGTTCGGCACCTATATAAGCCGATAAACTGTAAGCCTCAGAGAGGAGTGAAGGTATTATAATAGAAAAAAATATGGTAGCGTGCCATCGCGATACTCCAAGTCTGACGCTTTTGATATCTTTAGCTTACCTTACCTCGGTCAAGGAACATTTAACAAAGTAATATCAATCTAATATATACTATTAAGTTTCGCTAATTAAGTCATGCAGACTCATCAGTTACATACCGGTTGTAATCATTTTTCTCCTTATCCGCATAAGAAATGTCAAAGAAGTATCCTTTTTTTTTTTAATATAGCTGTCACCGGCAAAGTTGAGATGGCTGGTTCTAACCGCGGTCTTTTTTAATAATCTCTGGTGTTTGCGTCTTACGTAAAAGTGGTCAGAAAAGAAAGTGCAAAAATGAAAAATAATTTACCACGAGCGAACGGAGGGTTAACCTTTTAATATAGATGTACCTAAATTTAATAAGACAACAAACCCATGATACTCCCTACGTCCGTTCATTAGTGCACGAAGATCAATATTTATTTTGGAACAGAAGCAGTACTGATATTACTTTTTCTCGTATCTATGATGACGTTGGGGATGAGTGGATGACGCACAGTATTTAAAACAATAATGTGATAGATAAGCCGTGGTGGCCGAGTGGTGAAGGTATATATTACACTAGCTGTCCCGCTCAGCTTCGCCCGGGTGAAAAAGTAAAATTTCCTGAAACACGATCGCACCGCCACCTATCGGGTCCAATTGTGAATCTAAACCATTCTCGAATCCACCTGAAGACACAGAAAGTTACATTAAAATCGGTCCAGCTTAAGAGGAGTTCAGTGACATTAGAATTATTATATTACAAACAAAGATGCACTTTGCAGTTGTCCACGTAGTGGGTGAACTCCTATCTATGCTATATTGGTAAATTTCAGGTTCAGGAATTTTCGTCTCGCCCTCTGGGCTTCTGGAGCGCACAGGCTCGGTGGGCATGAGCTTCATCGTCTGGATGGCATGTGGCCTGCTCTCGCTGCTTGGTGAGTACCTAAAGAATTTCAATTACCACTAAAGTATTTTTGAGCAAAATCTCTCCGGTATCTACATGATCTCAAAGTTTAAAATACATGAGTACTCTTAATCTTTGGTTTTTTGCGGTTAAATATGCGAACAGAAATAGGTAGGTAGGGTTATAATTGAACGATGTGTATAAAGATTTTAAAGACAATATATAAAATCAAAAGGGTACCTAACGGCTTTCGTTGCCGATACAGGCATGATGGTAGGTAAATGCCACCCTTTTATGCATATATATTATTGTGATGTCGCATAGTATGCTTTGTAATCAAATTGCAATCATGGAAATCTTTGTGGGTATAGATTGTGCCATCCACGTCTTCGTGGTATTCCACGTATTCCGCACATTTGGTATGGACGTATTATATTGTGTAGAGAAGAGAATATACAGATTTGAAAGTGTTAATTGTTACATTTACTATCAATCCCTATCTAGTCCCAATACCTATCAAGTGCTAGCTGGCGTTGATCAATAGTGACAATGTTTGAGTCTATTTTTATAATTGCGTGCGGGGCGACTCGGTGACGCAAACACTTAATTCTCGGGTCTGTTGACGCGCTTTCTTGTCATATGCCTGAATTCTACTAACGGATTGTTTTTATCTATTCAATAATAGGAACAAACTGCTATTCAATACTTAATATATATAAATGTATATATTAACTTCTTAGACATCGGGTCGTACGAACAGGTCAAGAAAACGGCTCTGATCACAGACTAATTAGGGAGGTTCATCAGTTACACCGACAAGAGTCATAAATTGAGGAGAGACCTAATTAGCACGCAAATGAAAACAAACGAACAACGACATTCTTTGTGAAGAAAAGTTCCGAATGTAACAACAATGTTTTTTCTTAAACAAAAATGCTTGAGATATTCAATAATTTACAATTTCAATTACCTTTTAACTTAAGGCAAAGAGAGCTCGCTCATTAAAAGCGGTTTTTTGTGATTTCGTTCTCATAAAACACACCCGCTTCCGAAGAATAAAATTTCCATCCTCGTGCGTGGAAAACTCCACTTTGCTAAATTACTTGGTTCTCGGATTCCTAACATAACCATAAAAATGTTACAGCTAAGCATACAACTTCTTTGCAAAAAATAATTAAGTAAAGTGAAATGATATTATACTTCAAATGCCTCGATAAAACTACTCTCTTACAATATATTAATCTATCTCACGCTTAAATCTACCTCGCGGTTAAATTAACCGTAACACAACAAACTAAACCGAAATTATTGAAGTGACCAAGAATATAGAAATCTATTAATATTATAAATGCGAAAGTTTAGATGGATGTATGTAACTTAATCACGCCAAACAGAAACGGCAGAATAGAATTCAATTCAGAATTCAGAAACATGGTATATGACACAGCATAAAAACACGCATTTTGAAATTTTGAGATAATCAAAATGATCCCAGGCAAAACCTTGGGGCATAGTTGATTTGTTCTTAATGATTATTATATCGACAATGATAAAGAGTGAGCATACACAGTCCCAGCGCGTATACATAGCAAGCCTAAAAGACAATATTTCGGTCATCAACTCATTAATTAATGTTAGTAATTCGTTTAGGTACTTCTACTTTAGATATTTTTTCTTGTAAATAAAGTCCCTGCTAGGATACGCTTCAAAACTTAATAACTCACATTATGTTGAATAAGTCCAAGTGTCTATCATAAGACCTATTTACTTAGGTCAAGGCAAGGATTTAGATATCGTGAAATGACTCGCAGATATACCTAATTGAGATTGGAAAGTCTCACCGACCACGGAAAAATACTTCAAGATTTCAACTTTCAAGTGAGTGTTTTTCAAGTGGCATTAGTGTCCTATTTGTAACCACCATTTCATTGTACGGGTTTAGTTTTAGCCCTTTCTAAGAGCAAACAAATCATTCTTCACTGTGGAAATTCTCTATTTTAACTCTCAAAAGCTTGACTACAAATTACAATCGTATCTTTATTGAGGCTTCAGTAGTTTGTTACGGTATAGTAGCATATTAAACCTCTTCAAAGTAGGCATACATTGAATTAATTTCACGTTTCTATTGAATGGTTAATAATATAGTAGTTATAAGCACTACAAATGATTGATTCTAATTTATTTGTAATTACAGGAGCGCTCGCATATGCGGAACTGGGTACTATGAACACGTCATCAGGTGCTGAATACGCCTACTTTATGGACGCCTTCGGAGGACCTCCTGCATTCCTGTTTTCATGGGTACATACATACCCACATACAAGTACATCACCATGTCCCTCACGGAGTAGAAAGATCAGTTCTCTATAGACTTACAGACCACAGACCTCATGGTTACATGTCATCCTAATATATATTCCTTTTGACTCTTCATACAATGAAAGACATCAATCCACTAGTAATTGGGACAATTCAACACAAATTTTCCGCGTCCTAAACTAAACAAAGCTTGTACAGCCAACAGCACCGACCACTGGACCATATTAGCGGCAAATGTTTCTTTTCGTGACCTTCCATCACAAATCAGACTACTTCCTGACGGCCTTACCCAAAATTTTCTCACAAAAAATTATATTTTTACTTTGTTGTGCAGGTCTCGACGTTGGTACTGAAACCCTCCCAAATGGCTATAATCTGTCTGAGTTTCGCCAAGTATGCCGTGGAGCCGTTTGTATCGGAATGCGAACCACCAAACGCATTAGTTAAACTAGTGGCGGTCATTGCTATTGGTACGTATACACAATATGCGAACATATCAATTTATAAAATTTTAACGTTGAATCATTATTAGTTACGAGCGATCCAAATATGAATACGATCCTCAATTGACGCTACAACTCTGAGTCGGCGACCGGGATCGGTCAATGAGATGCCGTTGTATGAAGGTTATTTTGGATATTCTAAGCGTATGTCTCTTTTTTGTAGTGATGATATTGGCAGTGAATTGCTACAGCGTGAACTTGGCGACAAACGTCCAGAACATCTTCACGGCCGCCAAACTAGTAGCGATCGCAATTATCGTCTGTGGAGGAGCTTACAAACTGATATTAGGTAATATACTACAATGTCAGCCGACATATAAATCATTACATTCCATATATGTATGATCAATATTTGATTCACCTTCAATATTCCACATGCTATATTTATGAATTCAAATTCAAAAGCTTACCTACCTATTCATTAATGTAATTTACCTACGATTGTTTCATGAAGCGATATTTAAGTTAATGTGATGATGGGATGTAAATATTTGGGTAAACTCTGACGGGTGGTGTGTCCGTATGGTGCAGGTAATACGCGACATTTACAGGAGCCCAACTTCGCCAGTAGTACGGCGACTCTGGGCAACATTGCCACCGCATTCTACACCGGCCTTTGGGCCTACGACGGTTGGAATAACCTCAACTATGTCACTGAGGAAATTAAAAATCCATCCAAGTAAGTACCCAGCTTCAACGCTTTTTCTAAGTAACGCTTATTTGTTGGGCTAAAACCTTGAAGTCCTTACCTAACGCTATTGACATCTAGCTGGACCTACCCACAATAGCTTGCTTTTACTTCATTGCATTGCAGTTTTAACTTCCTTGCTGAGAAAGCTTCGCATAACAATAAATTTACTGTGTTGTATTCTGTGTATTACGTATGTTCTCAATAAAAATACCCACACGATGCTTATAGGAACCTTCCCTTGAGTATAATAATTGGCATTCCGCTGGTGACGCTGTGCTACGCGCTGGTAAATGTGTCATACCTGGCGGTGATGTCCGTTAGCGAGATGACAGACAGCGAGGCTGTGGCCGTCACTTTCGGCAACCGCTTGTTGGGACCGATGGCCTGGCTAATGCCACTCGCTGTCACGATATCCACCTTCGGATCCGCTAACGGCACGCTGTTCGTAGCTGGAAGGTAAGCAGTAATAATATTATGCCTTAATAAAATATTTTTACAGCGCATGAAACGGCACAAGTAGATAAGTCGAGAGAATGTAAGGATTCAGGATCCTTAAACGACCTGACAGATCATAAAACCCGAAAAAGCTGTTAAGATTAAAAAATGTAAACAGAATATCTATTCCAAAAAGTGCTAGTTCGAATAACCTAAATTGGCTGGTAACACCATTGGGCGATTGTACAAAATGGTAATGGCGTAAATTAATTTATGATCTAGGCATTGCGACTATATACTAGACGTGCTGATGGATTGCCCACCACGAAAGGACAGTCCACTTTCTGATACTATAATAGATAAGCCATAAAATTATGATATTTGGCGATGTCTTCCGCGAGTTTGATCTTTAGCCAGCCTAGTGTTTTCACTACTTGTTGAGCACGTGCGGACAGCACGTGAAATTGTTCTCGCCAGCTTGAAATTGCAAATTGTTGAGGTAACACATAAGATATCAGCTACTACTTACTATAAGTGAGTCGTTAAACGAAATACACAACACAGTGCTATGAGCGTTTATTTGAATAGTAGGTATATATATATGAGCTATATAGCATAGGTACCTAGCTATTTGGCTATACTCTATCTTAATTTAAACCTCACCGGTGAGCTCATAACAGCTATGTTGGTTGATATGGGCATATTCTACCTGTTCAGCAACACGCTCTTTAATTTTAGACTGATCAATGCCCTAGATACCCTAGACTGATGTTCTTACACACTTATCATTATTGCCGTTTCAATTAACTAACTTATTAACCGTCTTCAAACAAAGGAGGACGGTTTATTGTTATTTAGCTTTTATGTCTGAGTGATGTATTGTTTCCAGGTTATGTTTCGCTGCGTCACGCGAGGGCCACCTATTAGACATCCTGTCATATGTCCACATTCGTCGATTCACTCCAGCGCCAGGACTTATTTTTCATGTAAATATTATAACATTCATACAACTACTTCATTCGTTAAATTTACCCAAATTCACAAGGTAAGTGATATAAAAATGACCAATAACGCCCGTACTACATGACAATAAAAATGTATAAAAAACTAACGATAGAAACGAAAGAAGATACAAAATACCAATCATTTAAAACAAAACATCTATCAATTGCAAAAAAAAAACGATTCAATCGACGAATACCTGAAATTATAACATATGCCTACATGGTATCTACTTAATTTATTATATTCTCTTTTATATATCTACTATTATTTTAAGTAAGATTTTCTTTTTCTTTTTAATGTGTACTTTTGCTCAAAACTTGTACTGCTCGAAAACGCAAAAACCCCACGACACAGGCGCTGTCTGGGCGGACGCCGCCCTATGTGCAAAATACATCTGATAAACATACGTATTTTTGTTGACTTTGTGTTTGATTGTAATAATTATTTATTTATGTATGTCCACCTATATAATTACTACTCGCTTCATCGACTTAAAAACAACTTAGCCCATCTCAATTAGTCCTGTAAAGTCAAGATTTCAGATTCAAAACCTGTGATATGTGTCATTTAAAAACATAAACATAAGGACAGTGAATTTTCATACAACCAACTGATAAATTAAAAGGTAGTGAGAAAATCTTCATACATCGGAACATGTGTATATATTTTTATGATCACGAAAGAGAGGTATCTATTATTTACATTATGTACCTACATAATTTCCAAACATAAGCTACATTTAATTTTATTGCAGTCGTTGATAGCTGTTGCAATGGTATTGTATGGCACGATAGACTCGCTTATCGACTTCTTCTCGTTCACGGCGTGGATCTTCTACGGGGGCGCCATGCTCGCGCTCATTGTCATGCGACACACCAAGCCCCATGCCCCGAGGCCCTATAAGGTAATCCAATTAATTCAAAATCCTTCCCTTCATTGATATATATTTGGTGAACTTTATGTAAGGACTAGTTTTCCCAATGGTTTCATCCACATACATTTTGATTTCATTAGTACCTAGGTTTCTTCTGAAATAAAAATATATTGCGAATAAAATTGAAAATATATATGTACCAAATTTCATAATCCCGATTAGTAATACTGGAGATTATCCCGAAGATCCTAACTGACAAACTTTATATCTTTATGATATTAGTATAACACAGGTAGTAAATGTAATAGGAGTTTTGCACAGAATTGACCAACATTGAGACGTGGAATTTTTTTATTCATTCATTACTGCGGCTAAGGATGGTAACTTTGGTAACTCAGACGCTAATATTTGAATGGTTACGTTTAGGTACCTATAGTGATTCCGTACATCGTGTTGGTGGTTTCATCGTACTTGGTGGTAGCTCCGATAGTGGACAAGCCTCAGTGGGAGTACATGTATGCCACGGCGTTCATCTTCGGTGGCCTGCTAGTCTACCTGCCCTTTGTCAAGTGGGGATATTCATTGCCGTTCATGGGTAACAACATTTATGTACTTCTGAAACAGGCTTGCATGACATGCCTACTACATCCACTTATTTACTACACTAGCGTTACCCTGCGTAAATGTATAGGTAGATTTTATTCTGGAATGAAAAATATCTTATCATATGTGTCAATCCTGTAAATTCAGCTAATAATTTATCTCTGTGCCAAATTAGATCCAATTCCGTTCAATCGTTCTGGCGTGATTGAGTAACAAACGTCGTCTCAAACATTTGCATTTACAATTAATATTGCGTTGATTAAAATATTTACAATGGGCTCCCCATTTCTATGCTTAATTTTCGTAATCTTTTTTTTAACACTCGCTTACGTCAAAAAGAGTGATTTATTATTCCAAATATTTGATTTACCAGTGGGTGCTATATCTGTGCGTATAAAGTGATAAGGAATATATCAGTTGATCAACTAGTCAACTTTCTGAAATGCTGATAAAAGTACTTTTCGCATAGTGCTTTTGGATGTAACAGATAACTGTTTGTAGAGACAGGAATAAAAGGTATAAAAGTCAATACATAGTTACCGTAGGTAGGTGCCTACTAGCTGTTTCACGTAATATAATGAAACGAGGCAGGTATGAAGAATAAGTTTTTATCTCAAAGTAACATCCCCTAAAGTAGTAAGAACGGATAAACGTCAAATCAGAAATAGGTAAATACTCGCAATATATTAATAAAGCATTTTTTTTTCAGATAAAATTACAGTTATGTTGCAAATGGTGTTGGAGGTGGTGCCAACGTCAACAACCTTCGAATATTAAGGATATAGTCCTTGCTGGACTATAAACAAGCATTCGTGGCAAAATTACAGTAGTATTGCTATCCCACTATATCCTCAATTATATGTTATCCACGCTCTAAATCGTTAATCGAGTTGATTATACTGTAATTAATCATGCCCTGCCTCTGTTGTAAGGGAGGTGAGTTAGTATTGGTTGTTATAATTTTGGACTGAAAAAATGTTCCTTGTTCGAAGCTATGCCCAGGAGCCATAAGCGTACCGCGTTAATTATAAAATTAAAAATAAATTACAGTGTATTCGTCACGGGCCAGTTATAAAAACATTTTGTACGTAAACATTGTAATAATGTACGAGTTATTAATACTAATTTTCTTGTAGGTATCAAACCATCGGAAATTAATGTTTTTCACAAAGAGTTAGGCGAGACGAAAAATCTCTTTTAGAATGAAATTTTAGCGTTAAGCTGTTATAATAAAACATTTCTTGTGAATTATTTTATATGTTTAATCATGAATCATTTCATTAGTTTGCACGAATCATTCCTATGGGGTATGTAACGAGGTATTGGCCTCGCCGTGTGGTTAAAGATGTGTAGTTTTATGCATCGACTTATTAGTAGGTGGGCGTGATCATCAGTGCTTAGTGAAAGTTTAAAGATTTTCCTTAGCGTAATTATAAATATTATAGAAATTTGTCTTTATAATACTGATCGTTATCGTGCAGTCACGGTCAAATATTATATTTATATAATGCTACTATAGGCACGTATACTAAATACGCGGCTCAGCCTCAACTCGACAAGACTTGGTGCCCTATTCGCGTCACTATGAGTGATTGTGCTAAACTCATAGTTTTATAGCTCATCCTCATCTTTAGCCAACTTTAGACATTAAAGTATTTATGTGTTTCTTTTTATAAATTTTATCATGTTTGCATTATGTAATTACATAGTTAACTATAGAGGACGTCGGATTGAATCTGATAATATAAATGGGAGAAATAATCCATTATGGAACGTGTCTCTCAATTTTTTTTGGTAAAATTAACAAATGAGTGAGCTGTAATTGGCAATGGTAGTGTTACTTGCGCTAGTGCGTATGTGCAAAGTATGACTCACTAATTTGGGGCTTATGTCCTATATTTAAAGACTTAAGTGTGTTTTAAACAAATAATTATTGAAATAGTACCTATCGGCAGCGTATTGTTTGCGATCGGTAAAATTTGGTCCTATCATTCCTTACCGGGGCAAATCAAGGCTGTCGACGCTGCGTTTTTATTAAAATATTTTTATATTTATTTGATTTGTTTGTATTTCGACTTATTGAAGATAATTTTTAACTTTTATGTAAGCTAGTATTGTAATGTTTTGCAGTGTTGCATCATTTTTACTGTCAATAATTATTATACAATGCCTACGATTTAACAGCAGTATCTACCTACAATGTAAAGTCGGGCACACAGAGAATACACCTAACGATGTGATATTGTTATGGATAAAAATGTATGGTTTTATTTTGTGTACATAAATATCATATAAATAGGTACATACTTATATAATTATGTACTTATCTCTGAAAGAGAACAGAATTATTTATTGTTATACACTACCATTGAGATGAAATTTTAAATAAAGACAAATGAAATTAATAATATCCTTCATTTATTCCCGAAACCTGTACGTAGCAGTCATGCTAATACCATCATTATTTAGGAGTTTAGACGTCTATGTTCCCTATGTTCTATGTATACTAAAACCAAATCCAATCATTCCCCTGCAAAGGGGGATTTCTCTTCTATAAGGCGGCAATGTAGGACCAATGTCCCTGGTATTGTAACTGCGTATAGAATATCGTCGTCTTTGCAGTATAAGAAAAATCATACAGTGGTACATATAACCTCCTTTTTTGAAGTCTGTTAAAAAGAATTCAAACAAGCATGTATGTTCAACAATTTATTGTTGTCAATAAACAAAGATCACAGATCTTTGAACATTTCAATACCATTTAAATTATTTTGGCGAAAGTCAATAAGTAAAAAATAGTTACACGGCGGGCCCGATCCACCACTCGCTTTTCAACGTTCTGAATAATGGGAGTGTCTTATCTTTTTTTAGCCGTGATAACTTTTCACTGTTATGCTAAATACGTCTTTACTCACACATACATATATGTGTTTTCTTTTCTGTAGGTTTCCTATCGGTGTTTTCCTTCACCGTAAAACTCTTGGTGTAATTAATACTAAATTGAGAAAACTCATTGGTACAGTCGGGTTTCGAACTTGCAATCTTGACGGTAGGCGGCCACCCAAACCACACGCCCAAGCCACTAAGGCAAAAGTAACCATATGTTTTAAAACAGTACTTATCTTTACTATACAGAAGAAACTGCAGACAGAAAGTTCGATATAACATATATAATTTCAACAATGAGAAGTTGTCATCATATTTTTGTTTTTATGTATCTGACAAACAAAATAAATCGGCCCATTGAACAGAACCCGGCGAATGGTGGTCGAAGTGAACATTTTCAAGCGCATGTGCTATATGACTTTGATATATACATTAATCTCGCTGTACTGCCGACTATCAACGAGCCCATAGTTTATAAAAGCCTCACCTCATTCTAGTATGAAAGAGTGGGCATCCAACAAATACTATTTGAGCAAATTTCATGGTAAAAATAATTAACATTTTGTCCACAAAACTCAAAATGAATAAACAATATTTCGCTTTGAAAACGCTGTTTCTCTTCTTTTAATAATATAATTTATAATATGACGTGCATACACATGGTAAAATTATAACTGAGGATTGGATATCAGAACTGACCAGTAAAATATGTTCTAACAAGGCGGGTGAAGCATGCTTTTAATAAAATAAATCTGTTTTCAACAAAAAGTATTTCATCTTTATAAAAATTGAATTGAGAAAACCTAAGGTTTAGAAATGGTTTCTATATTACGGTATATTATATATTCTAGCTAAAATAACTTTCATTATACATTTTGAAAATACTTAAAAGAATTGCATGATTGAGTACATAGTATGAAATGGTAACAGAGAAGAAAATCGTTCTAATCTAATAAATGCTCAAGCACTAAAATAACTTGTAACTAGCTTTTCTGCAGATCTGAATGGTACCTTGTCACAGCAAAAATGAAATAAGTCAAACATTCGAAATCTCGTGTTGGATTGATATACATAAACCTTTGCAAAATAAATGTACGCGTACATAATTATATATGGGCTGTAAATATATATATATATATTACACTCTTAATATATAAGGTTTACAAAACTACATATATTTTTATAAGGCAACGGTGATGTGCTTGGCCAAAATATTGTTTAAATGGTATGAAGTGACTTAGATTCGCTTTTTGAAGGCAACTTGATATTCACACGGTACAATAGACTATAGATAAAATTTTATAAACTACAACAGCCTTAGAACCTAAGATGTGGCTTATTCTTCATCATATGTCTGAAACAACACAAAATAATGTGTTACAAAACATTATCAAAGTTCTAACATAACACACTATGTATTAAAAAGAACTGTAAATTCATTAAACCAATTGAGTTTTCAATTTTATTATTATTCAGATACAATCAAAATATTGTCTATGGTATGATCGTCCAATAACTTTCAACTTTTTTGGCAATAAGAATTATAATTGTAGACTGCTTGCTTCTATACAATGTATAGAAGTCATGTAAGTCAGTAGATAAGAAGGTATACTGGATTAGAAGGTGGTCATACTTGTCGAGAGTCTCCCAGAAGCCAAGTAGCACGGCTCGATCTAAATGCCGCTTGGTACGGCTGAGATTAAGCACGGTCACCGCCCAGCGAGCCACGTTTGCGTCCAGTTTCATTTCGTCGTACTTCAGATGGAACGCACACACTGCAACAGGCAATTCATACATCTATTTATTTTACTTACTAATGTTATCAAAGGAGAACAAAGTTTAACCTAGGAATGTATATTGTAGGGATATTAATAGAAAGCGCAAAAAATCTGAAACTACTCAAGGGTAGGTTTTGATAACTTAATATTAATAAGAAATAATTCATATGGATAAAAGCTGTATATCTAGGTTCAATATTCTGTTGTGTATAATTAAATTTGGGGATAAAAATTGAGAAATAAAAACTCCGTAGTATTTTAAAAATACTGTGTAAGTGGCTAGATAAATATCATTATACCTGTACATATAATAACAAGTAACCCAATAAGTTACTTCAGTGAACTCGTAATCGCACAGCGATTGCAATGAAGCTAAACAGAACTAAATAAAACAAATTAAGAATGTCATAATAGTAAATGCCACATCCAATTGAGTTAACCTACTATTTGCGAATATTTGTACAGGATTGCCGTCCCAAGGCCACCCTTTGAACTGCCAGGCAGGCCCTTGGACGAACACGGCGACTACGCGGTCCCATTCTGCCGCAGACAGTCTACTTGGATTGTCCACTACCCGGTACGGCACCTGCAACATATGAAGTACCCTGCTACCCAAAAATTCATCCTCGAGGAGTGTTATAACTAACCTGTGCTGCTATCGGCTTTATTTGAAATGAGTGTGTATAGATTAAGCCTTCAAGTCCTCCCGGAAGGGTCTCCAAAGAGATAAGCAGAAGTGCGCCATTAATCAACGTAATGTTTATAGTGTCTATTAAAGTCACTATTATAAGAAAAAAGCTTTACCCGAGAAGCGTTGCGATGTCATATAAATTTTATTGCGTTTGGTCGAATGGTACTATGGTAAATGTTAATGGTGTACTGCAGCACTATTTAGTGAATACTCTTTAATTTGTTGGACCAGAACCCGGAGAATCGAAACCAGGCCATCACGTCACAAAATAAGCTTAGAACCTTATAGTAGCTTAAATACTCAAATATACATAAAAGAAAAATGAGAATGATACAAACCGTAATAGTAGCTGTACTGTTGGGCACTTCAGGCGCAGCACCCTTTCTTCTTTGCAATAATACTTCATTTTCACGTATTGCTCCCTCGGACTTCTTTTGCTCCACAGGCACAAATCTGCAATCATTATTAATCTTTACAATTGAAAAACAAAAGCGTCACAATATTGTGGGGTGACAAAAGAAACATTCTTGCTACTGAATATTATTTTTTGTTTGAGCTGGAACATACGTAAAAAAAGAAATCACACATAATATTCCAGCCACTGCTTTAGGGTAACATTGTGTTTTGCGGGTAGATATCCACAAGGATCAGCTGCAGTGGCTGAAAAGGGTCCTGGTTGTGTTATGTTATTCACACAGTAATTTTTTAATCAGTGTGTACTTATGGTCTTGGCGGCTTTTCCTTAACGTTGAACGCGGGTGAAATGCGTGTGATATGTCTGCAGTATATTCAATAGTTGTGCCAACCGCTGGTTGGCTGCTAGTGACTATTATCCCACGCGGGTCATATTCGTGTGTCAGGGGTGCAGTGTGAACAAATTTAGTGGTTACTTGTGGTCCTGCAGCATGTCCTTGACGTTGAACATGGATATGAGCGAAGTGGCGGCGGCGGGGATGATGATGATGGGCGTGCGCGAGGGCCGCTTGGCGCCGCCGGGCGGGGCGCGCGCCGCCGCCGCGGGCAGCAGCTCGCGCCGCCCCGGGGTGCCGCCGCCCATGGGCCCGTTCGCTGCCATCACACACCACGATACATTTATCCAAAGCACTAACATTCACTACCTTTATATTTTTATACTTGTAATATCACGCCTTCAGGGAAAGTAGACAGTTCTCCTCTCCTTATTGACCTCTTTCGCTCCAACCACATGCATCAATCTAGTCATACATGCTCGCCGGGTACGAGTACTCTTGACGTTCCCACCGGTGTTGTGTGTATATAATATCTTATACATAATTATCAATTGCCGTGCGTTATTCTCGCCAAAATAACAGAGAATAACTCCATCAATTAGATTACATTAGTTTGGGAGGAATATATAATATATCCTCACGCCTTCCCACAAGGGTCCCCGAAGGGGTAGGCAGAGGTGTATAGGTAATACACACACACCCACTTTCCGCCAGAGGTATATTAGGTGCCAACGTGACAGATGGCGAGTCCATCGCCGTTACTCAAGCACGACTATACATACGCCTTTGAATTTCTTCTCAGACGTATGCAGGTTTCCTCTCGATGTTTTCCTTCACCGTTCAGTTCGTGGTGTGACTAATCACTGTACTTCAGTTCAGAAAAACTCATTGGTACAGTCGGGATTCGAACTTGCGACCTTTACGTCGCAGGCAACTGCTCGAGCCACTCGGCCACCACGGATTTAGGAGGAATATCTATACTAATATTATAAAGAGGAAAGATTTGTTTGTTTGTTTGTTTGTTTGTAATGAATAGGCTCCGAAACTACTGGACCGATTTCAAAAATTCTTTCACCTTTGGAAAGCTACATTATCCCCGAGTAACATAGGCTATATTAAATTGGACCCGATAGGTGGCGCTGCGATCGAGTTTCAAGAATCTTACCTTTTTACCCGGGCGAAGCTTTCTGTGTGTTTCTGTGTGTCTTAAGCTAGATTCGAGAATGGTTTAGATTTACAATTGGACCCAATAGGTGGCGCTGCGATCGTGTTACGGGCAATTTAACTTTTTCACCCGAGCGAAGCTGGGCGGGACAGCTAGTATCAAATAAAAAAAAAACACCACCAACTAGCTGGTACATTAATTATTAAATCGCGTGGCTCAGCTGGTATATAATATATGCGCAATTTTCAGGATGTATTATTTTATTCAACATGAGAAACATATGGATTTTTTTTTATGCCACACGAGTCGCAAACGGGCATGCGGTCCGCCTGGTGGTAAGCGGTTACTGCCGCCTATGGACATTTGCTCGCGAGCTGCTGACCCTGCTGCCGAACATGTCCCACATTAAAAATGTAACACTAACCATAAATTATAGTGGAACGCCATGGACATTACTACAGGTTGTCTACAATTACTTCGAATAATTCCTTCTGTAGTGAGGAGCTAGGAAATCCCCATAATATGTTGAAATCAACTTTATAAGCAAAACTAAACACTTGATCAACAGAAAATAATTAGGACATGCGTCAAGCGACGGAAGTGCATAGTAAGCCATTGAATAGTGTTCAAGATTTTGCTACAATAAATAATACATCATATTGTTTGTACAAATTCTTAGAATAAATATATAATTATTAAAAACATTACCAAAAGAAGAATGAGTTAGCGTATTTATTATTAGCGTTAGTTAGTATTAGTCTAGACTAGGCATACTCACGCGGCATCTGTCGAGGGTGGGTCGGGGTTTGTGGCGTACGCGCCGCGACCGGGACGGTGGGCCCCTCCGTCACAGATTTCAGGGTCATTCCATGGTATGTACCCATAGTATCGATCTTAAAGCCTTCCGTTTCTGAAAAGAGAAATGGACATAACACTACAATATTGCTGTGAAGAGAGCAATGAACAATTTTAAATATAACTTAAGTTGCTAGGTCGGTGTTATTAATAGTTTTTGAGCAAGAGTAGAATTATTCATCCAAGGCATACAACGAATTTGTGAAACAGCTCAAATGTATGGGCAAAATACCCTTGTATGAAGGAGTGTGGATATTATTATTTATCTTTATATAAAGGATTCTTATGCACATGTATTTCACTAAATTCTTGTTAAGCTGGAGCAATTATGATTTTTTTAGTGTTTCTTTGGATGGTTCAGATAAAAAAATTAGACCCGATAGTCATTACTGGAATTGGGTCCAGATTTAAAAAAACTCTCAAAAGAAACTGGGTGTTAAACTAATACGTAATAATAACATGGTGTCCGGACCTTCCTTTTGGCGAATGAACCTTTCCTGGTCGTATCGGTTGTATTGAGTGGTGTGCGCGGGCAGTGCGGTAGGCGGCGCTAACGGCGCAGGCGGGGCTCGAGGCGCAGTCCGTCCCTCCTCGCGGGCGCGCGTGCTGCCCAGCAACGCCAGGATACTTTTCGCGAATACCTGCGCACATGCAGGTACGACATCTACATTCTCATACTATACACTTTAACCTTTTTTTATAGTTCCTCTTGAAACGATGACGCGACCAAATACAGGCAAGGGCACCCTCTGTGGCGTACGGACCTCAACTTAGACTGTTGCTGGCTCGTGAGCTAAGGAGCTGGGCTGGAGTGGTGATTATGATGGTTTAGCAACACCGTCTTAGCATGACAATCAATACCAGGATTTCTCATTTCATCCTTTCAGTGAAGAACTTCAGACACATTCAGAAATAAATCATTCGTAACAAGTTTTGTTTGAACCATCAATCCTGATTGTGTGTGGCAACTACTTACACTACTCAGCCACCACATAAACTTGGTACATATATTATAGCCAATACTTACTTTCCCATTACTTTGTAGTACAGTTGTACGAGTCCTCCACTGCCTCTCTCGGCTGATAATATCTTTGGTGAGATCAACATCATAGTCGAGAATTGCTCGTAAATCTGACCCCACTACACCAAGTGTATCCGAGTAATCATTACTTTTGATAGTGGTCCTTTTTTTAGCTAAACGTTTTGCTTTAATTGCGGCAATTTTCTCCACTGACATAGCCTCTGATAAAGATCTGCAAATTTTTGAAATCATTAATCTCATAATATTTTTAATAATTCGGCAATAAGCCTTAGTGGTATTTAAAGTTAAGCTGACATGAATGCAAAATGTTTTCATTTTAATTTATTTATAGTACTTTATGTTTAAATTAGTTTCTTTTGTTACTTATGTCTATTTGAATATTTCTGGACTTTAAGTAAAACTAAGGATATTAAGAAGAACTAAATATTTATTGGCCAAAATTAACATAAATTGAAAGATAATCTTACTTAATATTATCAACAGTGACGGAAGCTTCCTTAGGGGCATCAAGACGTGCTGCAAGTTGCTCTCGCACTTTCTGTACATGTGTCTCTTCAATTCGAGGTTTTTTAGCTGCAGATTCCCCTCCATCATTGTCATGTGTGCGTTTCACCTATACATGTAATTCTTTATTTAATCTTATATGTAATATAGCATATATTAAGTTGGTTTGTGTATACTCGACTCAAAAGCTCTGCATGAATTGAGCTCAATTTTGGACACTATAAACAATATGCTTTATGGAAGGCTTTATCTATTTTTTATCAGTAAAAGTTTTTAAATAAATGACCATTAAAAAACAACTTTCCCTGATACGGAAAATAGATATCATGCAGTCACAATATGCCACGGTGAAGTGTGGCAAGGTAGGGATTTAAAATTAGAGGGACCCTTGTGGGAAAGCAAGAGGATATAGAGGCCAACAACTGGGTATTGTTGATTCTCTGCTGTGCATTAGAGACCCAACTCTTAAGTTAATAGATAGATGTGACAGTTTAATAAGGATCTTGCTGATTTCAGCATAGCAGGGGTACTGGGAGCACAAATAGCACCAAGAATGCTCAAAATGATACAGGTCTTATGGCTCAACAATTTCTAAAACACATGGGTTTAATCAGTAATAATTGCACTCTACTATAGTTCTTACATGAATAATATGCCTAAGTTACATAATTCTTAGTATTCCTGTGAGATACGTTGACATTGACTAAATAGTCAATAATAATAATGATTTTATGTACTTATTTCCTAAAAAACTTAATTATTTTCCAAGGTACAGAACATTCATGTTCTAGGTGCTAATAATCCCACATTCATAAACCACAGATTGTTAACAACATTATACAAAACATACATTATCTATTACACACCCATTTATTGTTATTCATAAAAAAATTCAATAAGTGCATTACCATGCACTTATTGAGCGAAGCTGGGCAGGTCAGCTAGTATAGTTATATATATATATTAATACATATACATACATACATACATACAAACATACATATCATCACACCAAGTCCTTAACAGGGTAGGCATAATATACATAAGTATACTAGCTGACATGCCCAGCTTTGCTCAAGTAAAAATTTTATTTCCTGAAACATGATCACAGCACCTCCTAATTAGTCTAATTGTAAATCTGAGCCATTCTCGACTTCACATCAAATCGATCCAGCCATATAGGAGTTCAATGACAAAAAGATGGAAACAAGAACTTTGTATATATATATATAGAATTTCTAGCACAATATTACTTATTTTATATATTCATGCTTAACATTAGCTTACCCTACAAACGCCTATGAGTATATTAAAGTAAAATCAATTACTTATATAGATTCTTATATACACCAAATTATACCCATTAATGAGGTAAATAAATTTCTAGACAAACATGTATAACTTTATTAAAAAAAATGTATACCACAATGGTGGCAAACAAGCATATCGTCCACCTAATGATAATGGATGTTGTGTGAGCAATTAAAACTTAAATTGTTCCAAGTCTAAAAAGTAATTAATTATTATTATTATTATTAGTCTAAAAAGTAAGTATTATATATACCTGAGTTGGTATTTCCAATGGAGCACTTTTGTCTATTGAGGCACAAGTAGCAGTTTCACCATTCAAATATGCCAACAACTCTTTACGATCCGGCCGGCGGACAGGAGGAATGTTCGCGGCCTAAAGTAAAACATTAGAAGGCATGTGTGTGTATTTAAGCCACATTTGCTGCTAGACTACGAGTGGTTCTTTACTTACGGCAGCTTGTCTGACATATACGGGATGTGTTAATTGTATATTTTTGAGTATAAATAGCAGGCATTCAAGCGTATAGTACTCTTTAACACTGCCCTCCTTTCCGGATCTACAAAATAAAGTTTTATTTTAAAACATTTCCAGTGCCAACGTAAATAAGGACTATTTGAAAAAATGGTTTTACTTACCCCCACATTAGGTAGTTAGTTTTAACATTTTTAGGCCAAGAGAACTCACCAAATATAATTTGGTTATTACGTTCAATTATCTCTTTTTTATTTACATTGTATTGCCGAAGTAAACTAAGGGGGTCCGCCATGATTACGTCGTTTATCAAGCGTTTTCTTGATCCTTATGAGTTTTTCACAATTAATATCTATGATAGTATTCAATTAAGAAACAGCATTACAGATACACTTCAATTATGGTAGAAGAAATTAACACGTATCTCTCGTGCATACATTTTTAAGTATTAATTCACACAAGAGTTAGGTCTAAATAGCTTAGCCACTTCGTTTCCATCCAATCTAAAATTCAAACACCATAGATTATAGATTAAAGGTGAATCCACAGAGTATCGTACCTATAACTTTCCTATTGGGAAAAGATAATGTTTTTTAAATCCATAGAGTACCACTGTTTACGAAAATCTGCGATTCCAACTAATTAAAGTCCACAGTAATGTTATCTTTTAACAAAGATAGTGGGATCTCTCCATTAGGTACCTTTTAGTAGAAAAATAATGGAATTGTTGTAAAATCCAAGCGATGCTACTTGTAATCTGTGATCATGGTTTTGTTTTATTGTTTTCAAAAGAAGTTATCACTAGTGCCATCTTCATGTCCGTTTAGTACTAGCAATTAAGTATATTGCATGGTAGTTCAAAGATGGCTCTGTATATGTTCTCCCTAACTAAATTTGTAAAATAATTGTTTTCTAAACATGGCTGCCGGTTGGTTCTAATGATATTTACGTGATTTTGATAAATTTTTAACAATCACATTTAGAGTTATACATCAATTGCGATAATATGCCATAGCGGGTACAGTTTTGTTAGGATGACTTCTACTCCTAAGACTGAGAAATATGGACAGGGTAAGTAACATTCTGCTTTTTACTCGTAATTATTTTATATTTATGCGGCTCTGGTATGTGAGTGCCACCGCATTTAAATGTTCGGCTGGCTTAGCTAAGAAGGTAGTACAATAATAACAGCAGATGAAAGGCATAAATAGGTACAATAAGTACACTCGTATATCTATTGAATGGTATCTGGAGACATTATTCTCTACCCAACAATAGCTCCAAAAGTTCCTGTGGTTCCTGCGGGATAGATATCCTTCTGCCTGTGAATTCCCATCACTATGAAAGCTATGTTTTTCGATAATAAGTCTTGGTCTATTATTAATTTAACTTAGTGTACTAAACTAATTCATTCCCTGTATGGGCTATGTTTGTAAGCTTGCAGAGTTTATTGTAAATTATCCTGTTAATATGACAAATCAGGATAATCTTTATTGGTACTATATACCTATGTTAAGTGATGATAATATATATAGAGTTTGTGTATAATATGGATACCCAGTACTTGTTGCTTCATTTAACTATGACCACTATGTTAACTATAAATTATAGAATGCATAATAAATAACCTCAGTAAATATCTCAGTCAATTGCCAGTAACTATAGCAATTGGCATGTTAACTTATAATTTTTACACTTCAAAACAAGGTGTAGTGGTGGTGCAGAAAACCTGTGAAAATGTAGTATGGATTGGACTGAAATATTACAATGCATGCACCGTGGGTACTGCTTGTACAAATATCTTGCAATACATAATCTTAGGCCTTTCCCATGGTAAATTCTTGCTTCTCTATCTTGAATGTTACTATAATAAAATATAATATTGTCATAAACATCTTGTGAAAATGCAGGAAAAGGGACAGACATTAAGTACTTATGGTCTGAAAGAGTGAATTAATTGAAAAGTAAAAATAGGTATAATCTTGAATTAAAATACCTAAATGATTTTTACTAATTAGGTACTACCTATCAAATGTTTTATAATATATCCTCACACCTTCCCACAAGGGTCCCCGAAGGGGTAGGCAGAGGTGTATAGGTAATACCCACACACCCACTTTCCGCCAGAGGTATATTAGGTGCCAATGTGACAGATGGCGAGTCCATCGCCGTTACTCAAGCACGACTATACATACACCTTTGAATTTCTTCTAAGACGTATGCAGGTTTTCTCTCGGTGTTTTCCTTCACCGTAAAGCTCGTGGTGTGACTAATCACTGTACTTAAGTTCAGAAAAACTCATTGGTACAGTCGGGGTTCGAACTTGCGACCTTTGCGTCACAGGCAACTACTCGAACCACTCTGCCACCACGGCTTTCATGTTTTGAATCATCAAATGTTTTGAATTTATTAAAAGACCAGAGTGGGTGTGTGGGTACTGCCTATACACCTCTGCCTATCCCTTCCCCTTGTGGGAAGGAATGAGGATATTAAAATATTTTGGAGACATTTTAATAGCTTCATTGATATTTTTTTTATAGATTTAAGTTGCATTACTTATTTTATTGTAAATAATTACTATGTGCTAAAAAAGCCAGATTATCTATGTGTCTTGCAATTCTGATGGGACATATTCCATACATCCCTAACACAAAAGTATTACTTAGTAAATTGCCATATGCATTTGAAAACCTTTGAGCCTTTTTAGTAACAGCATTTTGTAGGATGTAATTTTGTGCGGCATTTAAGTATATACATACAAATCACACATACATCATCGCAACATACACACAGGGTAGGCAGAGAAAGTTCACTATAGGCTTACAGACCTCTTTCATGTCATCTCCATTCATCAGTCTCTTTCATTATGCTTGTATTTTAGACTAATAACAATCCTGGTTTCAATTCGTAAAAGTAATACATCTGGGCAAAAGTTATTATCTATAAATACTCTACTGGACGAGTAGATGACTTGCTTCGTCGGTATTTTATGCAGCCATGTCAATAACTACTGATTCTCTACAGACCTGCATAATTTCCCCTAAATAAGTTGACAGTCCTAACAGATGCTACCCGCCGAAAAATACTATTGGTTTTTGTTCCGGTTAGACCTATGTAGTTTGTGTATAATAACTTTGTGTAGAGTAATAACTGAAATATAATTGTTGCCTATAAACATGCCAACAATATTTATACCACAATACTCTTAGTATAAACCTGATAATTCTTTCATTACCTATGTTTGCAGTTTCTATTCAATTGTATTGAGGAATATCTTAAATTACCCGTAAAGAGAAAACAGCAGTTTTGGGTCATAACTAATATGTTTGGCGATATTTAAATTATAGCATAGCTACATACCGGGCAAAATAAGTATAAGTTAAGTGAGTTCCATACATGTAGGTGATTTTTTTGTAGCTTTATTATGTGATGTTATTAATTTAAACATCTAATATTACTTATCCATGAATTAGGCGCCGGACAGCATTCCAGACCGAAAGAACATTTTATCAACAACTTATGAGATATAAATGTATCTGGATTCAGGAGCCAACCCTATACCTACACCACTAACGGGACCGCGTTCTGCGCGTACTCTATGGGCTTTGAATTAGACATTCCTATGTCGGCTCGAAATTATTATGTATACCGTTCAGGTCACGAGCTCTCCGACGTAATATAGCTATTTAACGCATACGAATGTCTAATTGAAATTAGTGTTCTTAAAGCTTTGAAAATCTAGCGTGAAAAGTTTTGTGGTTCATGACTTTGACCAGGTGGGTTCTATTATTATCTATATACTATGCCTGGTTTTGCTAACGCAGAGGTTCAGTTTCTGGGTGTAAGAAACTCAAGTGTTAGGTTGTGAGTGATATTTCTGACTTACTATTATAGAGCGATATAGGAATAAACTATATTAGATAGGATGTAGTCACGGATAGTATCCGGACGTGATCGCGGTCATTCGATTTTATTGCGGTCGCATAAGAACGCCGTACCGTAGCATCAATATACACTTCTCATGAGAAAATCGAAACACTCAGGATTATCTGAAAAAGAGTTTATTTAGAAATATATGTCAAATGTCGTTTAATAGTAAAAAAAATTAGGTATTATTCAGTATTAAACAACATTTTGACATGTATTCCTAAATATACTCATTTTTCAGATAATCCTTACAAGCTCGCAAGGTGTTTCGATTTGTCTGATTTTTCTGATGATTTTGATGTTTCGATGAAGTATATTTTTCGTGTAAATGAACGATAAAAACTCGAATTTCAATTAAAATGGGTGCACATACATTTTAATTGAAATTCGAGTTATAGAATTCGAGATATAGAGATTATAAAATCTGTGTAATCATGCAAAACCTAGTACATTTTTATCAAATAAATATTTGGTCCCCGCTTATACACATGTGTTAAGGGTAGTTTGGAATTAACCAAAACAATACTTAGCCCGCATCGTAATTATCGGAAATAAGGAGGGCAAGAAAAATTGTTTTCTAATTGGCCTCCAATGAAAAGCGGGAAGCATTCAGAAAGATAAGGCGGCGTTGACATGGACCGTATTTATATATTGCTTAATTCTAAAACTGGGCGAAAAGGCACGACTGCAGGTATCAATTTTGTTTTAAATGGACCGTCTGTAGCTGGTAGTTATGTCGGCGCGGCCGGGCCAGGCACATCGCCGTAGCGATCTACTGTCTCTAACGGTAAAGTGCCTGAGCCGACTGACCGCGGCTGCCGCCTCGTACAATTTCTATTTCCTTTATAATAATTTTGCAATACATTTTTATGTCGGTAAATTGTATTTGAATCACGAGTATTACAAATCGATTGGTCATATTGATACGCCATACCAATTGATCAATTTGCCCATTTCTCATTGCTGGAGAAATGAATTACTGTCTTCAGTTAGTATACGATTGGGATACGAAATAGCTGCACCGATCTACAATAATAAGTTATAGCTCAAACAAAACTCAACATAATCCACGATAGTTTTTTTTGAGTCCGCGCGGGACTAGTTGGCCGCGCCCTAGGTGAGGACGGGGGTGAGGCGGCGGGTGGTCTAGTGATCGCAACGCATATGATATTATAGGGAATGAAGACTTATCTCGAGATATCGCACGTACCTAATTAAACAGAAATCATGTATCATACTTATTAAATGAACAATAGAAGTGAATTGAATATGTACTTAGTAATTTAAAATAAACCAAAAACAAATTATATGAAATAATTCTGACGTAACCACTGATTCACTGGATTCTGGACTTTGAATTTGAGTCAGTTTTATGTGCAGTGTAGAGTTTTATATTCCAATATCGGTTTTCCGTTTTTTGAAAAAACGTACGCACTTTGTATATTACAATTTCATAAAAAATTTCAGGTCCCCAAAGGGATAGATAGCGAGTCGATCTCCGTTTCTCAAGCACGACTATACATATGACTTTAATTTTCTTCTCAAACGTATGCAGCCTTCCTCTCGATGTTCTCCTTCACCGTAAAACTCGTGGTGTGATTAATCACTATACTTAAGTTCAGAAAAACTGATTGGTACAGTCGGGATTCGAACTTGCAATCTTTTTGTAGCAATAAACTACAAAAATGTAATGTAGCCAACGTGAGAAATTACCTCCCAATACTAGCAATATCCATGTTTATCACCTATACTGCCTACCCCTTTGGGGACCCTTGTGGGAACACGTGTGGTAAATACCTATAGTTATTATTCGACATGTATTGATAATTTTACTGAATAAACATATCTTGTGGAGTAAAAACATCAAAATTTAAAATGAACAAATAGGTGTTCAATTATTTACGTATTTTATAGAAATTAACCATAAGTACGACAAAAAATAAGGTATTTTATGTCAGATGAACGGAGCAGGGAGCTTCAACGGTTATCCAACCTTTTCATTATAGCAGGCTATTCTTCGTCGATTACTGAAGACTTCACATCGTTTACCATGCAAATGTTTGTTTGAGTGCGTCAATTTTTATTCAGTGGTACATGATGAATGTTTACGACACTGTTCGAAGCGGCCGCTGATTGCCTTGGCTAGTAGCATCTGCCCATAATGTTGGACTGACGAAAGTGAAAGGAATAAGCAATCCTTTAGAATATATTCCCAATAAGTCGGATTGTTTATGTCCGATACGGTGAGTGCACCATTATTATTGGCTAATTTGACTCTAAGCCAGAAGGTCGCAGTTACAAAACAATAATTCAGTGTGACGATGACCTTACCTGTAATGGCTGAGGTTGTTATATCGGACGTTTTCGTGGTTTAATATCATTCATAGGTTTTCTTTAATCATTCCTACACTGATCGTAATTCGATAATTGATCACGTGGCTATGGCTATGACTTACAACTATTTCAACGGTAGATATGGGTAGCATAGTACTTTTTAATGTTTCCTTGGAAATAGCACCACTAAAATCTTGCAGCAGAGCGTGAACATGTAAGAATAGTTGCGTGTGAATTACTATACGCCAATTATGGTCAATTTAACGAATTGTCAAATTGCTATTGAAAGGTTTTCGACCTTCAACAAAATTCGAACGTGAGAGAGTGAGACTTCTATATAATTCATACGTGTTTGTTCTTCCTTATTGATGTGATTGATATACAACTGTCATTGTTTGTGAGCGAGATCATGATATGGGAAATCAGTTCACTTACTTTACAGTAGTTAATGCTTTTAAACTAATGACTCATTATCTTATCGAAATCTTTCGAGATTTCTGTAAAATTAGACGAATTAAGTATTAAAATATAGCCCTATAAGTGAGCTTAAATCTAAGATGAGATCTTGCGGTACATCATTAGTAGATAATATGAAAATGCGAGTCGTGCGTGAGATAGTCTGTCACCGCAATGTTGAGTAAACTGTGTGTCTTCACTGCTATCACGACGTGATGAAGTGAACGTAGCGTTTGCAACAATAAATAATAAAAAGTACATATTTCTTATATTGCTTAAACAATATGTAAATATATATATATATTTACATATTGTTTAAGAAATATAAGTATGAAATTTAACACAAGTTGTAACAGTTACATAATACCGATTTCGTGTCACTGAGCTGTAAATAACAGTACTTGTAGGCGAATTATCTGTAATTATGAAGCGGTTAATGAATAGTAAAGATCCATTTCTATGAATGCATAGCACGAGTAGGATGTATTATATGTGCCTATGTACTCTTTAGATGTAATGATTCAAAGATTCAGCTTTAAGTGTACGATCCCGTTAGGCTAGGTATCACGATCGCGGCTAGTTTATTGGAAAGTGAGTTGCGCGGACCGTGGTTGGTGTTTGTCGGTTGTCGAACGTGGGCCCTGGCGTTAGTTTCTCAAGTCGGAAGAAAATTTTTATGCGATAAACCGTTGTGCGCTTATAATTGCTCACAGTCGGAAATTAAATAAACTGTTGTACAGTGCTGCAGACATGAATATACTCCTTCCAGATACAAGCGAAAATTAATTATATTATGTAACCAAACAGCGATGTAATCTTTAATTCAATCATGTTACGTGCAACTTAAATATTTCACTTTCGGCGTATATTTTCCGTACTTCCGCAGCTACGCCACCTGTCAAATTTCACAATGATGTCTTGAAGCAAGCATACGGTCCGCCTGATGGTAAGCGGTTACCGCTGCCCATGGACGCTTGCAACACCAGGGTTATCGCTCGCTCACTGCACTGCCAACCCTGCAGGAATATTTTCACACCCTTCTTGAAGAAGTACATGCTGCGCTCTCCAGGGAAAACTTCGATTTATTATTTGCTTTTTAAACTGGCATCGTATTTCAATTTATCTGTCCTACATAAATTATTTGTCTGGGCTAGATAAGTGGTTATTATGGTAAGCTCTTCGAACAGAACTGTGCTCTTTTAAATTGTACAAAGAGCGTGTCAAATCACATCATTATCTTTCTGCAATGTGGTTGATGGCAAGTTCTAAATATTTGCAGGCGCAACAAAATCCACCTGCCCACATCCGACCATAACTAAACTCACTATTATGCAAGTCCTATTCTTAGACTTAAATAAAGGAAAGCTTATATCCTTTACCTGACAAATGCTTGGTTCCACATACAAGGTGTAACCCCTTATTTCATTACCTTGTTAAGGAGGTGCCCCTTATTACCCTTACTTGCTTATAAGTGTAATTTTCCCTAAATAAAAACTAAAAAAAACTATCATGTTCTTCCCTAAGTTCGAGGTTAGGATGCGTAGGCCTGAAAAGGTACCAGACAGACAGGCAGTTACTTTCTCATTTATAAAATTTTTATGTATTTATAAATCTAGGTACCTAGTACAGTTTATATACATAAAATATATACATACATACAGTTTATATGTATAGAATAAAAATAAATATCACCATAATTGTCACTCAATTACACAACATCAAATTGTGGCCATATTTTATAACCGACTTGTCGCATATATATATATATTATTTTAGAGCCGTGGTGGCCGAGTGGTTTGAGCAGTTGCCTGCGACGCAAAGGTCGCAAGTTCAAATCCCGACTGTAGCAATGAGTTTTTCTGAACTTAAGTACATTGAATAGTCACACCACGAGCTTTACGGTGAAGGAAAACATCGAGAGGAAACCTGCATACGTCTGAGAAGAAATTCAAAGGCGTATGTATAGTCGTGCTTGAGTAACGGCGATGGACTCGCCATCTATCACGTTGGCACCTAATATACCTCTGGCGGAAAGTGGGTGTGTGGGTATTACCTATACACCTCTGCCTACCCCTTCGGGGACCCTTGTGGGAAGGCGTGAGGATATATTATATATTTATTATTATATATTATTTTATAGATTTTGTCACTGAAGACGTGCCAGCTCCACCCGAGAGATGCTGATTTAATGCGTCTTATCGTTGGACACTTGCAGGCGATGAGATCTTTGGATTTCAAACAAAAGTGAATACTTTTATATAAATCTGGCTGTAATAGTTTGAGTATTCATAAAAAAATATAGTTGTGTTAATGATAAGGGTCATGCCGGTATGACCCTTATGCTAGTCAGGTAGTTGGTCGGTCATTTGAATAATAGAACAGGTGCGGCGCGGGCGTAGAGTGAGGTGCAGAGATGCGCGGCGGACCGCGGGAGCAACACTTTCACTATCGGAGGTGTGACAGGCGCTGGTTGCGGACCGGCAGCGCAGCGGTGTCGCAGTGGTGCCGCGCCATTGCTCGCCGCCGCCGGCTGCATCGCACAAATCGCCGCGACCGATCGACACCCTGTGTCCATTGTATTGCATGCTCCGCTACCCATAAGTTGGCCTCGGTTGCTCTGCTGAATATTGAGATCGTATTGTGAAAAAGGCGCATCTATTTTTAGTTATTAATTCAAATCTTGTAATATTGGAGCGTGTTGTAATTATGGTTACAAACTTTAATTTTGGACGTGAATGCTAACGGATCCGATGGGAATTCAAAATTCTGACATTAAGTGTACTCGATATATTGATTGCATAAGTGTTTTTTTTGCTGTCCAAAAAAAAATTGAGTTTGGTTATACTGTGAAAGTAATAAATCCCAATGTCCGAGATTTCCTATAGTGTTGATGTTTACCGTGATTTCATAACATTTGTGAGTAGTGATTTTTAGTTCGTGACTTAAAACAACAAGCATAATTACACGTACGTCGAATTAAAATGTCGTAATAAAGGACGGTGTCATAACTTATGGGATGAGATAGTTGTTCTATTCCATGTAAATAGATATATGATTATGGTTGTTTATACCTTTCATATGTAATTTACTGACGTGAGTTTAAATTCGGAACGCGTTTGTAGTGTCAAGGTTGGTAGAGCAAGCTGGACATCAGTCGTTGTGGAGCAAACGCGCGTGATGCTCATAAGACTGGCGTCGTGACGACGCGCAAGTAAATAATGATCTAATTGTATATATTTGCTATTTTTAAATCTGACTGGCCGCATACAGGCTTGTATTCGCCAAGAAAAGTAACGATAATATAAAGTAAATTTGTGAGTGAAAATATAAACTGACTAACTGAAGAACCTACTTACAAAGATTTCTCAAAGGCCCTGCTTTTCTCTAGTACTGGCATCCGCTTGGTCGCAATCTCCGGTTGCTATGGAAATATCCGCACGATGTGACCCCAACTAAATGGAAGAAACCAGTTGAATAATCGGAAGAGATCTAAGGCAATTAATTTGAAATAACTTGACTGAACAATAAAGTGTTAATTTCTTACATGAGGATTTACAAGCAATATCATTACATTACAGCATTGATAAACGTCAAACGAAGTAAGTGCTAAAATGCCTCATTACGACGAAAGTTTTATTTACGACGACAATCTTAATCAGAGAAGAAATAAGAGAAGCTATCGTGTTTATAAAAATGGTCTTCACCCATTGAGTCTACTAGAGAAGACCGATGTCCTACATGCTTTGGAAGAGAGAGGTTCGTCTGTGATTAAACGAAACATCAGAAATATCAAACATCGCAGCTATCGTTCGAAGCCAGAGTTGCAATCGGCCCCAATAAATCCTGCGAAATGTAAAACTCCGGATATTATAGTTGATCACTGTCCGAGAATAAGTGTTTTTGACCCAAGTAAATATTACGATTTACGGAATAATAACATTGCACCATTAGCCCCATGCAAAAGCTTTGATAATTTAACCCTAACGAGAACCAAGAAGAAAGACTTACTTAAAGAGAAGATAAGAAATGGCTATAGTCTCCAGAATTTAACGGACGATGTGAATCTAAAGCATTATGTTTCACCTAAAGAAGACAGAGCATGTAAAGCTCGAAGGGAGGTGCCCAGGAATTCGTACTCTATCTTAGAAGCGCGCTGCAGGCCGCTAGAGCGGCGTATTTCACGAAGTACGCCAGCTCCAGGTGTTGGTACTTACCGGCAAATCAGCAGTGACGGACCTGCCGGAAGACCTTTGCTTGGTATGTTTCGTAAATTTAATATATCAAGATATTAATCTACAGATCGTACTAACGTTAGTTTTTTAGTACTTTGCTAGCATGCAACGATGAAAATAAATTACTGAAGTAGCATTTTTTGTTTAAAATTTAGCTTATAAAGGCTCTAAGGTATCACTGGTCTTCTATCATAATACTGTTTTACTACTGCCGCCATATAAAAATATAAAGTCACGTTTAATAATGTATCAAGGACGCCAACAAGAGCCTAATCTTGAATTTATGGTGATGGCCACGATGAAGTACCTACTATCAAGTTATTCTTGGATTCATTCTATAATAATACGCAGGAAACATCCTTTCAACTATGAAATTGAATAAAACATAATAGATAACCATATGTTGTATATATACTTCATCTAACCCGAGTAGGTGGATTAATTTGATACCTTGTTTCATTGCCGTATTGCAAGATTGAAAGTCGTTCGTAACGAGATACGTGTTCCATTTCCACAAAGTGAGACGGAAGACTCGTGAGCTTTCGATTTTTCTTCCTTGTCAAGCAGCGCTGCTTTAAAGAATTGTAGTATGCATCTAATGAATTGCTTGATATTGTATAACAAGACGTAAGAAACGCGGGAACCACCAGCTATTGTTATCGTAATGTTAAGGCCGTTGACTGAAGCATCCTATCTCGGTGATGTGCTTACTAAAACACCTTCCTCCCATATTCACAGATGATTAAATTGCATACTTCGCGTCAATTGCGACAATTTTGCGTCAAAACGAGTTTCACTATAATTTAAAAGCGGAGACTTACAAAATGCAATCTTATTATGGAAAAGTTGAATTTTAATTAATTGCGTTTAAATTTATTAAATGTCCAACTTTCGTTTTCCAGCCATGCTGATTGACTTAACTTTACAGGTGTATTGATCCCAAATCAAAACTGGATTTTCAACGTACCTGTATAACTTTATTATATTGACTTTCATTTTCTGAATTGCCATAGGATTAGCAACATGTGTAGAGATCATATCTTTGAATATTTTCGGCCTGTTGCGGCTGCGCTCTGATTCGTGCAACGCAAATGATGTAAACACAGGGCCACCGAGACTTATGAATATGTACACACAGAGACGGCAATCTAGATGTTAATGTCAATAATACAGAACGAGTTATTTTTAATTTCAATGTCATGACAATACACAAGACGAATAAAAGTATAGTACTACTACTAGATGTATAGCTTCATACTTTACGAGTTGTAAATATGTATGCAGTATCTGTGTGGTATAGTCTACGTAGCAGTGACAGAATAGTCGGAACACTGCAGCCTGGAGCTGCATGCTAAGTAGGGCTGAATATGGTTGTGTTTATAATGTGTTAAGTATGACGCACTCAACTTGGGAAGTGAGTAGCGTCGGAGCGAGCAAGACCCCGGCGTCTGTCTGCCGCGGTGCGGTGCGGTGCAGGTTCACTGGTTCAGTCGCCAGTCGTCATCGCGGCTTTGGGCGCGTCCTCCTGTCGCCTTCGCGTTTATTTATAAACTCACGCGCCATCAGCATTACATTGATAAACCGGTGTTTACTTTACTGCTCTATTGCTCTCCCTATTCATCGGGATTATATATTTATAAACCCCCCCCTCCCTATACTCACCGCCGGATACAACTATGGAGTAGTTAGAAATATGCTCTGACACTACTGCGAGTGACGACTCCGTTTACGTCATTGTCCCTAAGGTACTTATATATCTTATATTTTTCCCTAAAATTTTTCAAATCATTGTTGTTTTTGCCGTAGATTAACGAATTGCATAACATATCGTATTTATTGTCGGAAACATGTTAGTGGTAACTCGCAAGTAAATCAGTGTTTATTGTACTATTTCCCGTTTTGTGTTGCTCATGTAGGTAACATCTGACGTATAAATATCCTCATTTGTTCCTATAATAAATTTTATTATGATGAAAAGTGGTTAGTTGTAACATATGTGTGCCAGGAGGAAACGTTTTCATTGAATACTTATTGTAGTGATCATAATAAATAATAATTATTTAACGCGTAAAATAACGCGAAGCTGCGCGGTTATAGTAAAAATTCAATATTGTCGTTTTTATATTGCTGTGAACTTTTCTGATTGTTTGAATATTATAATTCTATGTCGTGTTAAAGCAAATTAAATGTAATATTGTACATGTAATGGCTCGATTCGTCCCCCTAATATAGTCATCTGTGACATGGCCTGCGGTCTGCCGATGTATTTCGACCTTGCATACCTAAGGATCTCGTTCGCACTGCCATACTAGTAGCTGTTAGCATTGGTGTATGACGTTACGTTAACACTAAAACGTTCGATACATGTCGCAAAGTGATTTCCATGATTGACAAATACATCACACGTTGTAGTGAACATTATGGCGGTGGCGTGGTTATGATTGTTAATGGCGTTGTCGGTCAAATAAAAAGAAAAGGTATAATTATGGTCTATCAGAAATTGTGAGTGAGAACTGGTGTTTGAGAGACCGCAATAAATAGACTCGTCATCTGTCATGTTGGCACTTAAATATGTCCCTGTTAATAAGACGCCGTGGTGGCCGAGTGGTTCGAGCAGTTGCCTGCCACACAAAGATTTTTTTATTTTTTTTTCTATTTATTATAGGAGTTTTGTCGCACAGCGACTATGTCAATCCGTGAGGGCACATGGGTATAAAAGTACTGACAATCTACGCATATATAATTTTAATTAATATTTTAAATCGTCAGAACTAGGGTTCGCCAGGATACTGTTACACACACCCACATCAAAGACGCAAGTTAGAATCCCGACTGTACCGATGAGTTTCTCTGAACTTAAGTACAGTGATTAGTCACACCACGAGCTTTACGGTGAAGGAAAACATCGAGAGGAAACCTGCATACGTTTGAGAAGTAATTCAAAGGCGTATGTATAGTCGTGCTTGAGTAACGGCGACGGACTCGCCATCTGTCACGTTGGCACCTAAAATATATATCTGGCGGAAAGTGCGCGTGTGGGTATTACCTATACACCTCTGCCTACCCTTTCGGGGACCCTTGTGGGAAGGCGTAAGGATATAAACAATAATAATGTGCTATTATTACCGCTGCCCATCCTTTGTTGGTATGCGTGAAGATAAGGACCATGAATGCCCTACGTTCCCTAAGTACATCTATTTTGTCAACGTCGTGTGTATGTCCATTAGGTATATAAGATAGATAATAAATAAATACAGATAAATAAACAAAGGTCTTATTCTAATACAAATGCTAATTACAGATATAAACGACATTATCCGTGTTGTACAACACCATTTTGTGTTAATTGTAGTCAATAAAGTATTGACTACTCTTATGAAGTATGTGTAGTGAATTTCTAAGTTGTATGTGAATTAAGCGAGAGGTTTGTAACTTTAGAGAAAACTGGCGTACCTACTACTCTCTCTCCCTATTCCGTGAGAGACTCGGCGTGATAATATAGACAGATAAGATGGTTTAAATTATTTTTCTTTCTCAGAGAACGATTCGAGTGGCGAGGGAGGGTCGGGACACCGCGGCTCCCTGCGCAGTGCTAACAAGCTGGCCAGGCGCGCGCGCTCTTTCAAGGACGATTTGCTCGAGCGCCTCTCAAACATGCGTTCCCCTGCGCAGCAACACCATCCGCCGCATCTGTCTTCCGCTCTCAGGTAACTTAGATGAGACGCGCTACCTTTATCTTTTCTTACACACTAATCTTTCGCTTCCCCATTTATATTTATTAGGCACTGAATGAAACCATCATAAAATAAGAACAATCTGTTAATGCTAATGTGGCAGCTGTTGTAATTAGTAAAGAAAATAAATAAGCAATTACATTTACTAACCCTTATGGTAGATACTTTCCCTTCGGAACTCATCAATTGGACTTGTAATAATATATTTCGAGTAAATCAATTATGGGCAAACTCAAAATAGTGAGTTATAGTGAATGTAAGCCCTTTTGTACAACTGTTTTTTTTCAATAATTTAAGAATTTCATATCTAATCATGTTATCTTTAATATCTAGCAAATTTGTAATATGCAATGTAATCTGTTAACTTCATACTGTGTCTTATCTACATTGATAAATTTACATACAACTGTTATCTTAACTGACAGCCACATAAGAAAGTTGTCGCTTGTTTAACAGTATTATCGCGTCCACATATGAAGGAACAGTTTTATTCGGCTGTTACATCTATACAATTCATTACAATATGACAAATGGATGGAGTAGTTGTGTATAATAGTGGTGTATAAATGTGGACAAAATGTGCGTGACAGTTTATGCTTCTATTGATCTAGACAGTGCACTAAATGTGGCAGTGATTATGAGTCACGAGCAGGGCCCGCGAGTGTCGCGCTCATTAGTACATTGTCCGCTGAAATCTCATTAGCTTTAGTGCGGCCAATGTTAAGTGATTAAATTTTAATGTCGTAGCGGCGCGCCGCCTGTCAGCGTGTTGAATCGCTTTTTATTTATTGTGCGGTGGACACTAGTTTTTACTGTCAGGCAGTAGTTGTTCGAAAGTAGTTCGCTGTGTACAACTGTGTAGTGTGAACAAGTGTTCTTTACGGTTCAGGCGTGGTTGTTAGCGAGTGTCGTCCTAAATGTCGAACGCAGTGCGATCGCCAGTCGGTGATTGGTTTAACAAACGCACAAATAAGCTTCACCGGAGATTTGCTAACAATGGAAAACGGTACGATTCTCTAATAGTAGGTACCTTACGCATACATACCCAACGTGTACACAATACATTCCGGATGTTAAGGTGCAACGCTCTCGTGTTATTTTAATTCACATTTGAGATAAAATAATTCTATGTTGCGGTTTTACTTTTTTATCAATCTTTAGCTTGCCCACTTTTCGCAGTCAGTGAAACATAAAATGCGATGAAAAGTGGTCTAAATACAGACTTTAGATTCCATATATAGATCAAGTGAACACTACATATCATACTACTTATGTCATTTTCTTCTTATCTGTGTCTGCCAACTACCAACCTACATAAGAATCACAAGATTATTACTGCTGAACAGTTGACTATGTTTACTATAATAATAAACAGCCTTATTTACCTATGATAAGAAACGGGTTTTTCATGATACAGCTTTTTACAGCTTTACATTGTTTAATTAATTTCGACCTTAATTATTTTTATTGTCTCCTATCTTGCTTCGTTGATGTACTGTGTTTTTTGAGAGTACGCACGGCGTAAGGTGAACCGGGACCTCCTACTTGAATATCAAATATAGCTAAGCTTTGTATTCGCTACGGGGAGTGGGCTTGCATGCTAAGCAGATACTTTTGCAACGCATTCCATGCATTGACATTATTAAGTGGTTCCCTATACTACATTGAGTTCATTGATGCTAATCAATTGTTAGTATTGAGAAACATCGGACTCATCATCAGTTAGTTACTGTCACAATACACATGTTGTTAGCTGGCGCCCTACGCTCACAGCTTACCCCGTGGGGATGATATGCATGTATATATATTGTTATACATATATGTATTAATGTATCAGTTGGTAACGTCGAGATAGTTTTCTCAGGGATAATACTGATCTTAGGTCATAATTTGAAATATTTGCGAACTGATTTTGAGAATGTTGAATGTTGTTTTGAAAATAGTTTTTTCGTTAGCAAGAGTATAGAAGCAATGAATTATCTCTTGTTACACATTTTATTGTTGTTAAATTATGTAAACTTTGTTATTAATTAGAACATCGTGAATGTGTTCAAACATTTAGAGCGTGGCTTAAGAGTTTTTAAATATCTCATTCCGACCAAACACAGTATTATAATTAACAGTAATGAGTGACTGTTTATGTAGCCATGCCATAGTCGTGCATAGCGTTTAATCTGTCATTCTAACAAGGCACATCACTGTTACTCTAGCTAATTACTTGTGTTGCGGAACCTTTTAAGTGTATATACTAAATTCCAGCGGTGTCTTTACTTTATGGTCTCTTGGCAACTAGCAAATTAAGAAACAATTTGTTGTCTGCGCCGCAGGCCAGTTGGTCAACGTTTAGTGATAAACTTGTTACGACATCGTCTAACAAACGCAATGTTTACTTTCTATAATGAATTATTCTTACAAGTACCGCTTATTACAGATCACACTCACCGCTCAGCCCGAAAACTCGGAACATGGGCACAAAAACAGCCACGGTCGAGGAGGGAGAAGTCACGCCTGCCAAAGAACTAGAGCGGCTAGTCAAAGAGGTCAGCGCATTGCTCACTATTACCTTGTTTTTATTATATTACCTTTTTTAAGCATAGTTCTTGGATCGAATGTCAGTCATTGACGACGCTTTGGTTTTTTCCAGGTTACATTCGGTTTGAAACATTTTTCTGATGTCATTACAAAGAGGAAACTGGAAATGCTTCCCGACAATGGCACTATTGTTTTCGAATCAATCGCTAACATACATAAAGGTAAATATTGTTATGCTTTGTCAGCTGTAATTAACAATGAAGTATATGTGTACATTTGTTGCTGTCTTATCTGTTATAATTTTTTTTATAACTTCATGGCAATGTTAGTTTGTTTTTATTTACGAGAGCGAATCCTGGCTATGTTGAAGTATGAACGTTGAATAGATTCTCTTCAAAAATATATTGAGTCCATTATTGTCTTCGGGATATTTCGCGCATGTTGTAGATATGTCTCGAATCAAGCACAATTTGTATGTATGTATAGTACATAAAGTAGGCTAACAAAAGTTTATTAAACAGAGTAAAATCTTGATTTCTCGAGGGAAATCGGGTACACGAGAGTAATTGAATACGTTATTAATCAATATTTCAGCAATAAAACCATATTGCGGTCGATCGCCGGCTCTAACGAGCGCAGTGAAGCGCTTGTGCACGGCTCTAGCGCTGTTAATACGGCTGTGCGACGAGATAACCGCTGTCAGCTTACGGGCTGATGCCGGGAATGAGGAGTTGGATACTTCAGCGGCGGCATTGTCGCCTGAACACGTGAGCTCAGTGGTGAAGGGCGTCACGGCTGCGGTGGAGGAGGTTGCTGCCCTGGCGCACCAGCACATGGCGCGCCCCGCCCTAGCTCCGCGCCCGGCTCTTGTCTCGCCGCGGGCTTCAACGCAGAGGAATTCTCTCCCAGGTATACCTCGCCCTTCTTACAAATATTCTTATTGTTTTCTTTCACTACACCTGATAGCAGACGGTTAACGTAGTTTTAAAACAGTTTCACAGTGGTTTTAAAATAACAACCTGAAGATATGTCTCACATTGTAGATATACCTCTAACGCCTAAAGAGCGTTCGCTCCTGACGGGCGAGACCCCCGGAGAGGCTGGTGGAGTACGAGCTTCACATTCTTCTGAGTCAGTGCTCGATGCACCGGACACGCCGCCTCCTAAGCCCGCTAGACCTAATAGGTTAGTAATGTCATACCAGCAATTTTCTTCTTATATATTTCTTAGGATTCCTTAAATCTGCAGTAATTATCGTCGGTACTACTTATTGTTACTAATGCTATGTATGTCCTGCGTAAAGTGGGAGCTTTGTCGATCACTTGGACGACGAAAATACGTCGAAATGTAAAACTAATCATGAGTGGTGAAGCTCTGTCATCCATACATTTACACTACAATTTATACTACAACTAGCTGTACCGCCCAGCTTCGCCCGGGTGAAAAAGTAAAATTTCCTGAAACATGATCGCAGCGCCACCTATCGGGTCCAATTGTGATGTAAGCTATCCTATCTTTTAAGTTGGATGAAACTGCACACGGTGTGCAAATTTCATTGGAATCGGTTAAGTAGTTTAGGAGTCCATTGAGGACAAACATTGTGACACGAGATTTATATATATTAAGATAATTATATGCTGCGTACTCACACAACTCATAATATTTATTTTTTAACATACAGCGGTGAAATTACTTTTGAATGTCACAATCTCGTGAGATTTAAGTGCCACACAAATTGTCAATAGAAACTTTGTACTCTGCAATATGAAAACTTTTTAACGCGGGTTAGTTGTTAATTACGTTATTAATCAGAAATTTTATGAATAATGCAGCTTCAATTGGTATTTTATTCACTTCCTTACTGTTTTATTATAATTTTGCGACGTTGGCTGTTTTAATTTTATGTGCAGTTTTTCGCTGTCGAATGTCCTGAGAAAGCTGACAGCTATATACAGTTATGACGTACATAAAACCTGAATATACGTGTCAATAAATTACTTTCCACATAAATGACCTCACGGTACTCGTCTACGCCTGTTAAGTCGTAACGTCACTCTTGTGGTCCGCTATGCGTCGCGGTTGATGACTGCCCTAACTACCAACTGCTGTGTTATTGTTACCGAAGTGAATCATTACTTGATTATATTATTAGCCATTTAAAAATTTTATGCCCTGAAGAGTGATTTAATTACGAGTTACAAAGCTTTAATTAAGCAAGCCGCGGTGGCAGTGTGGTTCGAGCAATCGCATGCATCACAATTAGTGCAAGTTCGAATCCAGACTGTACGGCAAAGGAAAATATTGAGAGGAAACCTGCATACGTTTGAGAAGAAAAGTTCAAAGACGTATGTATAGTTGTGCTTGAGAAACGTCGATGGACTCGCCATCTGTTAGGTTGGCACCTAAAATATATTACTGGTGAAGTTGGCCATATGGGTAGTACCTACATACCACGGCCTACCCCGTTTAGGGACTTGGCGTGATGATATGTGTGTATGACTGAAGGGATACTGGGGTCTTCTTGCAATCACTGTCATAACACTTATATCTTATAGATATATAATACTACTACATATATTAATATAGAGATATGTAAGTAAGTTATCCCAGTTTTGTTAGGAAAACTTTTCAGTTTGGATATTAAACGGTTGGTTGGTCGGGTTTCTCCGACTCCAGGTTTTTACGTATGTATACAGCTATGACATAGTAAACAAACCATTAACGCGTAGTTTATGTTAAAACGAATACCTAAAGTGAAACTACGTCTGCTCTCGATATATTCTTTTGTATACGTTGCTTATCGAATATAGGAATTATGTTATTTATATTCGGAGTAAATAAGTTACTAAGGTTTCGTCCAGCAATCACGTAATTTCCACATGTTATATGTATACACACCGCTTACATTGAATATCAGGCTTTCGAATTCAAATTGTGAAGATGCTTTGTCATTGCATTGTGAGGTCTAGGACCTCTCACCTTAAGATGAATTCTTCCAATGTTCCGTTTTGTTTCTAAGCACATCAATTGTACAGGAATCTTTTAACGAATATTACACTTAATTAACATAGACTATAAGAGTGAAAGGGCAACGTATGTTACAGGAAAATCGAGTTGGCTCCGGCTTTGCCGCCTAAACGCAAGTCGGCGAACGACAACTCCTTCCTCGCGCTGTCTATTGACAGGTTAGTTAAATACGGCCCATGGAAAGCTTACATAACCGGTTAAGAGATTTCACTTTTCTTCGGATTTAATAAACCTTATACTCGAAGACACGTTTATGGAATGTTATTTGATAAATAAACAACATAAACTTTTATATAGCTTATAGAGCTTCACAGATTTACTATCGTTTGTCAAGTGAACCAAAAAATTATTTATAATATTTATGCCTGTGCCTCAACCAGGCTGGTGATAGGAAACGCCATTATTGGAATGTCTGACAGATAGATGTGTTTATTTTGATTTTTTTTTTATTGGCACATGTCCGTTTATTTCAGACTGTCCCTGCAATCGCATAGCAGTGGATCGCTGGACTCAATGCTGAACACGTCTAACGACGAAGAACGTAACGTGCACGAGACGAACAATCACGATAGTGTGTTCGTTACGCCGCCTAATTCGGAACTTGTTGGTGAGACTATCTCCTTTTATTTTTATACATGGACTTATGGTACTAACGAGATATTCATACAATATTAAACTTACTGTCTGTCTGAATGTCTGTCATACACAAAAGTAGGTTGTACTTTGTGGTTCTATACTTGTATAAATTATTATCAAAACTGGTATTTTTATATTCAAGTCTCTATTGAATATTGAATTGAATATGAGGCAGGAATTTGTCAAGGCAGCCAAAAAGCCAAACCTGTGTGTTTATATACCCTGCCTACACACGAATATCTTTCAGTTCATAAACTAATATTTTTAGCAATAATCACCTTGGCATCTTATTAAAAGTTGGTTACGCCTACCATGACAAAGGAAAAGAAAAATGAAAGACTGAAGCGTAAATGATGAAGTATGTCGTATTTGCTTTAATTATTATAATATTATTTTAGTGCTAAATTACCTAATTTATCTCCATATGTAATGTATCATGAAATCAAATCCCATGGCAACATACCGTAATTATAGCGTGTAAAGATAATTGTCAGATAATAACACAAATGGGTGGAGGTCAATGTAGTCATTATTATGATACTAGTTGGCCACTACTGCAAAAACGCGTATGCTTCCTACACATTACATTGACTTTCGACCTCATTTGGTATGAAACCTACATTTGGTTTTGTCCATGAGGTTTTGATTCGTCGAAATTGTTCACTTATGCCTACCCCTTGTGGGAAGCCGCTTAAAGAGAGTTGTAACTCATGTCCGCTGTGGTAAGATAAATATCATGGTTGATTATCCTTTAACAGGCCATCGAATTTTAATTTTCGTGTTATTGCTATGATTCCATATGTTGTTGTATTTTATGATCGCATGACTATGTCCTGTGTTTATCTTTTTTATCCAAAATAAATTCTTTAAAGTGGCATAAGTTATTGAAGACAAGCACATCTAATTGCATATGTATTGTTATTTTGTAATTAACGCAAATACATACCATTTGTTTTAAAATATTCCTTGAGGAAATTTTGTCAAGGCATAACGTCGGCGTAAGCGACTAACGATCCTTAGTAACACTGATGCCGATTGTTCGAACCTATTTGTTTTTAATTAAAAGTACCGTGGTTGCTGAACGGCTTAGCCCTGAAAAAGTTGAAGCTACAGGTTCAAATACCTGGGGGTCTGTACTAATGAGATTCTCTGATCTTATGTGCATGTAGTGATTTATACACACTACAAGCATTACTGTGAGGAATAGTAGGTGTGTTAAAGGCGCTATCTGGTACGAGACCTATAGAATAGGATGATAAATCAATTATAAATATTTGTTTCCAGCCGTGTGTAGTTGCGGTGGCGGAGACGCGCGCACCTCTGTGGAGTCACACGAATCCCACCTCAACTCCACCCACGTGCACTCCAACCACAATCGGTATGTCCACCAGTATGTAAGATGTTTTTTTTTCTTATTTTATTTATTTTATTACAGCTGAAATTATTTTTATCTCTTTTATCGCATGGTCTTAAACTAATATATTTCTAAATCGCCGAAAACAGAAATACTGAGCGTGAGTCTTGCCTCTAATATATTTCTCTGAATGATACATGGAAGTCGTCGATTCACCTCGTTTATGGCTAGTTATTACAGTAGCTTTTTAAACAAAACTGTGTATATGTATACAATTTAACGCCAGTGATATAACAATTATGGTTATCTACTACTGAAACCCATGGGTCCAAAAACTGAAAACCAATTGGAAACCCTTTAATAATACTCATCTCGCTTCTTCGCATGCAAAAAAAAAAGAATGTATGTTGTTATAATTGAAAAAAAAAAACAATTCTTTTGTCTCTTTTTTTGTGTTGTCATTTGAGTTTGGCTGAACTGTGTTGTTTTATTTTGGAAGCTTCTCCAACGAGTCTGGCTTTGTGTCCGTGGGACACGCAGAGATCTCCCAAGAACATAGCTTCACGTCTTCATTCTCTTCACATCATTATTCCAGCCATTCAGATAGGTAACTATTTCTCACTTCTCTACTGTCTATTTTGTTTGACTTTAAAGTGTTTGTGATTTGTATTTGTACTTAATTATTCTTTGCACAATTTCTTAGAAACTAGCGATTTTGTCATTCTGATGAGTCTAACTCACACAAGTGCGAAATGTATGGGATTCATACAGATAACGCTCAGTTATATTTGATTCTAACTTGTTGTTTTTAGCATATGAAAGCATACCTATAGTATTATAATGCCATTCGTGCAAAACAAAAAGGTCGTATTGTTTTGTTTTAGTAATATCACTTTTATACAAAAAGTGTAACGTTCTTACATTACAGTATGATATTATATATTATTGCATTTGGCTCTAAATATTATTGTTTTGTCGGTCGATTCAAATTCGCTAGTTTCTAAACATCTAAATAATATTTTAACCATTTGTTATTCATGCCTTTGTAATGTTTTCTCAATGCAAAAACAAAGTTCTTCAGGTACATTAAACAGGGCGAGATTACAAAGAAAAAGTATTATAACGTTATACATCTATGTATATGCCATAAAAATAATAAAGGCTATGAACCTTGTATTGAACAAATAATAATGTAATTATTGATAGACCAATTTATCTAATTAATCAATTTATTTTATTAATCTATTTTTTATCAAATATTATTTATGTATCGGATTACTTTGTTTGAAGCTTGACGTCATTGTTTTTGCAGTACTTTTGACAGTACAGACTGTGTGAGAGAAATAAAGTGCACTCTTCAGACTTTTGAGAGCCGCACCAATGCCATGAACAGTATAACAACGCAACATATGACCAAGTGAGTGTCCATCACGCTTCTACAAAATACAAAGATGGAATTTTATTCTAACACGACTAGCAATGTAATAATACAGTACAAGTAAACAGTATACAGACTTAATTTGGGGCTGTCTTCTCTACGTTATGGTTGTGTATATTCAGGTAGTTTTGGATTTAAATCCACATAACGATGTTTTACAGTAAATTCTAAATGCTAGTTGTTTTTAATAGTCCTGATCTGATTTGTACTGGTGAGCCTAGTCTTTGTAATAAAATTTCAGCTTTGTAATTTTACTAGTCATGTTCAATTAGTTTCTTTGCCTTGCGTAACTCACTCATGACATAGAGAAAATATTTGTTTTAACATCGATTTAACTGAATTCTTAATTATTAGTATGATGACGGAAGCATCGAGGTATCATGTACTACTAGGATGATTTTCTTGGTAGTGGTAATTTACTACAGGCTCTATTGTCTACGGACCGGATAATTATGGTCCCTATCATTTTCATAATTTCATTTTCAATTGGTGCTCTTTCTTTGGTACACGATATTTCAATGCATTATAACATAAAAACGAACTTACTTAAAATGTTGTTTTTACACCAAGTTGCCATGAAAATGGTGATATGAAGTCTGAGTGCAGCTTTAATAACTTAATTAATTTAATAGTTAGCTCCGCATGCAATGCAAATTTCATTAATTAGACAACATCATAATAATGAAAACAAATTTTGGGTTGGCAACACACGAGCGAGGTGTTGCAAGCGTCCATATGTGGCGATAACCGTTTTACACCAGGGGGACTGCATGCTAGCCACCTTTAAACAAATATTTATATAAGACATGTGTTACGTAGTGGTATCAGGTTGGCGAGCATCGCTTCGGACGACACGGAGACTCCGCCCGAGCTGCCCGCTAAGACACGACGCAACATCCGCGCCGACGTGCAACAGTACTTCCCCAATGTCGAAATCAGGTGATTACTCTCGCACACTGTGCAATCTTATACAATAAGTATAAGACTGTAACTGTAAGTATAAGACTGGTGTACAGTTGCACAAGCAACTGTGTGCAGCCTGCTCATTATATCATTATCCGCTAATTCTTGGTGCAGACGGATGTCGTTCGTTACATTGTTTGTGTAACTTATAATATTTTACGAGATTCAGTTTAATAGTTATATTTCTCGTTCTTCGTAAGGTTTTCGGACTCTAGCAAGTGCCAATTATTTATTTATAAAATAATGTGTGTTGTGAATCTGGATATTCCACTGTCCCGACGATAATATTACTCCCGGGTAGAGTCGATTTGACGCTATTCTATCGTTCTACCTTACCTTGTCTCTACCAAGTGAGTGAGTCGGTGTGATCATGTGTATAATAATATCATAATGCAATGTCCGACAGAGCCAGTCCGGTGTGTTCCCTGCACGGTGAGGCGCGACCCCACACGCTGGCAGATCACGCGACGCGGCCGCCGCCGCTGCCGCTCAAGAAGAAACACAGTCAGTATTTTCTCATCTTATCACAAGACGTAGTTGATAAACTATCCGCCCATACAAATTTTAAATTAACGCGTTCAATAAGTATCTGAATATAAGCTTACAGTGTGGGTAAAAAGTCCTTTTAATTATAGTACTGTAATGGGCATTTAAACCAATCTAAATAAAAAATCCAAATCGGAACCCCTATTAGATAAGATTAGTTTTTTTATTAATTGAATGGTCGTTACAGTACATCATGTACCGTTAAATGTAAAAACCTACCTTAAGAAATTGTCGATCATGTTCTTAAAATAATTGTACCTTTAATTAATGTCTGCATGTGTGGTGGCTATGGTGCGGTAAACCCTTGAAGTAATATTAGCAATGATGAGTAATATTTTGACACATTCACCAGGAGAGCAGACGTGGCAATGTATTGTATGCGCAAACACACGCGAATGTACTGTTTTTGACGGGCAAGTCACTCACACCATTGTCTGTATTCATACAATCTATCCTTTCCGGTATCTTTCAGTTGGAATTATGATATATTAATGCATCCCCTGCTTTCCAATCAGTGGTATGTTCACTTTGAATACCTTCCTTCGGTGTCTTGGTGTACGAATGAAATGTTAATATGTGGGGCTATAACGGCATGTTTGTCTGTTGTGTCGGTGCGGCGCGGCAGTGTTCCAAAGCGTCGCCTACAGCGGTGAGTGGATCTATGCATGCAAGCGCTATCTAGCTGCAGGTCGATTCGTGATTGATATAACGCAGTTGTAACGTCAGCTGCACTCCAAGAGCAGACACGTTGGAGACTCATCCTGATTGCTTTTAGCGGACATCACAGCTTTTGTCACTGACTTTTTCATGTACATATTTCATAAGCAAGTAATCACACTTTCTTTGTTCACCTAGTGTTTGTACACTGTATACAGAAATCAATCTTTCGCTGATTTTCATTCTCGGCGCCTCCATTCTACTCAGTGAAAATACCTAAGGGAGATGTGTTTAAGAAACATTCAGGTATTGTTTAGTATCCATTACGCAGGCGTTAAATTTAACAAATAATAATCAGTTCGTACAAGAATTGTGGCGCCTGAGGTGTTTATTGAATGATTGAATTTGTCTATCATGCCGAAAGTAATGCTTGTTTTGCAAAATTATCGCCAGAAATATTTTAGAAACCAGCTTATGCATAGTCAGGGAACAACATCGAATCTTTGTTCGCAGTCCTATAATTAACGCGTTGGATGATGAATTTACTTAGCGCTTCATTACAATCACATTTCGTCTGTTTGATGTTAATTTCTCGGCCACATTGTAGGAAGCACACGTTTCGCCTTTAGCTCTCTTTTTGTCGACTAACTTTAAGGTATATTGGAATTTACTGCTTTAATTGTCATGTATTTAAAACGATCCCGTCTTTCTATCTTCCTTATCTAAACTTTTACTTTGCAATACAACATGAAAATTGTCATTATTTTTGCCGTGGCATTCATTGACATATTTATTTATGTTACTTGTTAATTGATAAAAACTATTTGAGTACAATTTTGATACACCTCTTTTAATTTGTCGTGGTACGTGATTGTGAACCCTAATATGTGTGCAGTAATGGCGTACATGGAGATGTTTGGCAACTGCAGTCATCCGCCGAACAACGCAGCGGCCCCGCCGGATATGTTCCGCCACTCCATACACACATATAACTTAGCCAGGTAATATGGGTTTGATATTATAATAAAACAAAGTTAGTTTATTACTCTATTGGTATAAACTATGTATATTGAGGAAATACTCAAAGATTTTCATACATATAATAGTATTGTGCATTATTAAATTAATTTCAATACTTTTCATAATCGATCGATCGGTCTTAAGATTGGAATGTAAATAGTAATCGAAACCGCCGGGCGTGTATGACAAGATTGATGAATGTAGAAGAGAAAGTGGTCTGTAAGACCTGCTATAAGATAGCTGGTACACTGCCCAGTTCGCGAAGAACTCAACCTGATGATTATTTCACACGCTTCCATAATGTTAAAAGATATTTTAAAAATCGAATATAAAACGCCATTCAATCGAATTTGTGGCGTAGTCTGAGTGATTAATAAGTAATTAGCGCTGGAATTTAGCACGTGTTCTACTTTGTACCTATCATACCACATAGGACTATCGGTGCCACTTAGTATATGTGAATATAATTTCAGTGCCCAACACACGACCGCGGCCATAAGTGGAGCCCTAAGTGTTCAGCGGCATCAACAAATGCAAAGATCCATTGCTCAGTCCTACACTTTACAACACTTTGGCACACCACCATTAAGGTAAATTCACCTTATATTATATATTTTATAATATAAGGTGAATGGTATGTTCTTAATTTAATATAACGTTATTAATTTTATTGTTATATTTCTAGTGGTTCAGAAGATAGTGTAAATATAACTTCGAGCATCAGCCCCATACCTCCTGAACCGCCAGCGTTGCCGCCGAAAATGAACAGAACTAAACAGGTGTGTTTCTACGTGAGAAAATATGATTCTTGGATATAATAAGATAAACCGAATTTTACCGAAGTAAATTAAATAATAGTGCGTGGAAGAAAGGTTTGAAGGGAGGTAGTGTTTTACTGTAGATACAATTGGTTTGAGGTGTGGAATTGGAACATCTCAAATAATATAAATCAGAAATCCTGGGCGGTATACTAACTAGTCTGTCTATACTAATCTAAAATGATAATTGATGGAATCGCGTTAATCATTAATAAATATATTTTTACAGCTGGCGATTACTTCGAGCAATGAGCTCCTGCCGCCGCCCTCACCGCGACCTTCTTCTATCGAAAGCTTCGCGGAGGAATCTACTTTGTCCAATGTTGTAAGTATCGGATTACGCACTATTATAACAATACAATATCATGAAGCAGCTAGGCATATTCAATTTAATCGATTTTTTTAATAGCGTAAAGTTCTGTAATTAAACTACTATGTGTGGATTGTTTTCAGAACTCAGACGAATCCTACGTAAGTTCCGGCACGACAGTTCCCGGTAAATTTCCTCTCGAAGAAGAATTTGAGTTGCTCGTCCGGCAGCCCACGCCATCGCCGGTACCCTCTCAGGTATAAAATACATCATGAGCAAAATTTGAGGTTTCTACTTACGGCCATAGACAGGCTTACATTGTCTGAATTGGTATTAAGCGCTTATATTAATTTTATTTGTATTTATGACGTACTAGTTGTGCGACGCAGTTTCACTCGTCACGATTTGATTTGATTTCAGCATTTTTCCTGGACTAAAACATATCCTATGCTATCTAGGAAGTTTTAGTAATGATGGACTTAAAAATACAGTTTATTATATGACTTTCTATTCTGGTACAGCGAAGCGAAGGTAGCTGTGAACCGGTTCCTACAATCGAGGAGCCGAGCGAACCCGAACCCGAGCCGGCGGCAGATGACGACATCATGCTGCAGACGGATGTCAGCTCGTGGCTCGTGCTTAAGGGTGCCAATAAGGATGGGCCAGAGGTGCGCGGTGGAAACCCCGACGCTCTCATCGTCCTCGCAACCAAGGCTACCAAAGGTAAAACTTCAGTTCACTAATTTCACACCATATTCTTCAAAGATCGAGGTTGGTGGTGGCACATAAGCAAAAAAAGTAATTCCCATTTGTTTCATACATTCTTTCTTAACATTTTTATTCTTACGGAATCTGATAACAAATTCTGTTCTTCTTTTTAAGCAGCGAGCTGATTAAGCATTTCCAACCATTTCCCGATTAATTGAACTTGTTAAACAAATTACCCGACATAAATCCATGGAATGAATTGAAAAAAATTACAAATCAAATAATGCCGCTACGTGTTCGAAAATCAATATTATAGTGCGTTATAATACTGATATTTTAATCTTTTTCCACTGCTTCTAACATCTGAACTGTCATGCTTTCAATTACAGAGTCGGACGAGTGTAAGTGGTTGAAACTATTTATTTTGGGGCTGACATAGACACGCTATTATTTTACTAATACTTTGTATTACTTGGTGCCTACATTGCATTCAATGCTTTTCTTATAAGTTACAGAAGTGTAGCAAGTATTATTACTAAAAATACATTTAAGTCTTTCTCATTCAATAATGTGATCCTTGCAAGTTGGTGTAAGCTTTTGCGTAGAAAAGGTAAATAGCACACGATCAGCATGACGATACTAAAACATTTATGTTTTGTATATTATCCGAATGGAACTAAAGCTAATGCTTGTAACAGTAGTATTTTAAGAATTTTGATATTTTGGCTGATTATTCCATAAAATATGTTTGCTTTGGTCTATGTAAGCTACTTGCGTTTGAGCATTTTTTTGATAAATAATGATATCGGCGATGGACTCTCCATCTGCCTCGTTGACTCTTGAATATATCTGGCGAAAAGTGGGTACTTACTACACACCTCTGCCTACCCCTTCGGGACCCCTTGTGGGAAGATTATATATATTTGTCCTCAATTCGTGGTATATTGGTATATATACTGTCCATGTAATTTAAGGTAATAAAATTTTTTTCTGGTAAAAACGTGACAGTTTATTATTGGAGCTGCAAGAATTGATTATTTAAATAGTCTCATTGAGCAGAAGATCGTAAAATGCTAGTTTGTGCGTTTTTTTGGTATACTTTTACGTTAAATTCTTTTGAAGAAACAATTATCCAACAAACTGCTGATTTTCTCGAAGGAGGAGAATCGCACTATGAAATATACAAATAAAATCTTTTGGGTTTGTAATTCTCATACAGGGGTGTTCAAGCACGTTGGTTTTGTCTGAAAAGTGAGTAGTCACGTAGTGTTGTGTGCGCAGACTTTGCGTACCAGGAGGCGTTCCTAGCGACGTACCGCACGTGGGTGTCGCCTAGCGGGCTCGTTGCGCGGCTGGTACGGCGTGCGAGGCACTTCCGCACGCGCACACACGACCTGCGCTCGACGCTCAGCCTGCTCACGCGAGTCGTGGCCGACCTCACGTGAGTGCACACCAATGGCCCACTACACTTGGGACACTATTATTAAGAACCACCAACGAATACTAGAGTAATAATAATGTACTGATGATTGTGGACGAAGCGAAAGAGGTATGTAAGTCTAGAGAGAACTGGCGCTCTATACTCTCTGTCTACCCCGTTAGGGACTTGGCGTGATGATATGATGATGATGATGACATAATGTATGATATGATTTTCATCAGGCCGTGAACGACGGCTAAAGATGGCACGTGGAAAAACAGGATCAGTATATTTATTTTCGAAAGTACCGTTTAATAACAAAATTTGAAGGCGTATGTATGTAGACAGTGATGGCTTGAGGAATGGAGACTAGTCATCTGTCACATTGCGAACTGAATATATCTCACGCAAAGTCAGACCTACCCCTGCTGAAATCTTTGAGGTAGGTGTGAGGAGTGAGAAATACGTCCGTCTACTGTGGGTCTACACAAGTGTGGATACAGTTTGGTCATAAATTCTTGATAGCTGCTATTGCCACGACCAATAATATTGTTTTGATAGCATTCTCAAGTCCGATATTGTTATGGACTCGCCAAAATGAAGTTATATTTCAACAGTACCTTTTTGAACAGCATGGCGGATCTGGACTGTTCGCTGATGCAGGAGATTATGGAGTTTATCTACTGGCTCGTCGAAATTGAAGAGCTGGCTATATCTAAAGCGCTGCGGCAGATCCTTGTCGACAAACAGAAGCAGTTGCACTTCCAGCAGGTGCGGCGGTAGCATTATATATGGCAATTTAACATTAACTAACTCGAAACTTAAATGGCCTACTACATAAATACATATTCGAGGCATAAGAAGAGAGTAGAGGGAGAGTGCTATCTAGACTTATAAACATACACAGAACATAATGTCAAACCCGTAGTACTTACGATTTGCAATGTATAGATCCAATGCAGGTTTAATGTAAAAGTGGGTCAAATGTTGAACTCTAATGTAAATGAACCGGATAATTCGCGATGTATATATGTATTTATTATTAAACATCCACATGAGGATATAGAATTACACAAATAAACAACGAATATATTAGTAGAATTCACTCTTCTGTTGTTACAAGGTAATTTCCCATGTATTTGATGAATGATTCACCGAGGACGTCCAAGGTATAAAAATATAATCCGTAGAAAGTCCATTCATAGTCGTTCTGACAAATTTCAACCAATTCCGTGCAGACGTTTTGCAAACTTTTCACAAACTTGCGCATTTGTTATAAATATTTGTATGATGTCCGGCCGAATGATATGCTCAGTTTAAAATAGTGCAGTATCATAAAAAAATGCTTTTATTTGTTATTCCAGAAGAGCAACAAGTACGAGTATGACGTACCGAGCATGTCCCTGAGCGACACGCTGCTGGACTTCAAGGCGACCGAGCTGGCGGAGCAGATGACGCTGCTCGACGCCGAGCTGTTCATGTCCCTCACCACGGCGGAGGTGCTCTCATGGCCGCACAACCAGTCCGAGGAGAGCTCGCCTAACCTCACGCGCTTCACCGAGCACTTCAACAAGATGAGCTACTGGGCGCGCTCCAGGATCCTGGAACAGGTCACTTTCTTACTCTTATGGGTAATGGGTAAATAAATGGGTCCTTAATCGTTCAGGTTGGCGATCAGCTCCGAACACCTATCTCTATAATAGCATATATATCATGTCGAGTTCCTCCCGGGGTAATGAAAGAGATTAGCCGGTTCTCTAGTTTTATAGACCTTTCTATATTATTTAGAGCCGGAACAAATCGGTGGTACTTACCATACCGACCATGTGATACTTGCAAACATACCTTTTTCCTATGACCGTCCTGTAACTTCTGGTTCATAAGTTATATGCTTTAAAACTTCCATCATGCAGCGCCTGGCCTAAATGACCTGCTGAAGCCACTTTAATTACTTCATTTATTTTTATGATGAAGTAAATAAACGCGAAGCTTGAAAGCAGTTCTATATACGCCATATGTCGCATTGGTACCTTATCTCCTGCAAACTGTGGGCAGCCTAACCATACAGAAACTTTTGTTACGGATTCATCTTACCCAAAGATACAACAAGGACGTATAACACCCTTGATCAGTCGTAAAAGGTGTATGTATGGATGTAGGAGGAGGCGCGTGTGCGCGAGAAGTACGCGAGCCGGTTCCTGAAGGTGATGAAGGCGCTGCGCAAGATGAATAACTTCAACTCGTACCTGGCGCTCGTGTCGGCGCTGGACTCCCCGCCCGTGCGCCGCCTCGACTGGCCGCGCGCCATCATCGACACGCTTCACGGATACTGCTCCATCATCGACTCATCCTCTTCCTTCCGCGCCTACCGCCAGGCGCTGGCCGACACACAGCCACCTTGCATACCTTACATGTATGTACACGATCTATTCATATATCGACCACACATACTTCTCACAGATTGTCTGTAAGCATTACAGTTTGAATGTATCAAAAATTAACAATGTTCTTGAGAAAATGAAAGTCGTTTATACAAGTCAAATCTTTGTCCCGTGATACCTTATTATATGATCATTATGTTATTCCCATACCATCATGGAAATATAAAACTTAGTTTGATCTAGACGAGTTTGGGCTTTAAAGGTAGCAGTCAAGATATACACTCAGACAGCATCATGTCGACTCCCTCACGGGGTAGACGGAGAGATTATAGTGTCAATTCTCTCTAGACTTAACAGAACTCTTTTACATCCACATTCACCTAGAAATAAATGGAACGGACACTAAAAATGAGATCGTCAACAGTACTCGAAACAGGCAAGCATGTTTGAAGAGAGTGACAATATATAATTTCTTCATTACAGTGGTCTAGTCCTTCAAGATCTGACATTCGTCCACATCGGTAACCCCGATCTCTTGCCCGACGGAAATATCAATTTCACCAAGAGATGGCAACAGTATCACATAATGGAGAATATGAAGAGGTTCCACAAAGAGTGCGTATAACTAATGCTATCATTACCTTACTTTGTATTTACAATATTCATTAAAACTTGTGCGGATAATAATGTAATAGTGAAGTAATATTTGACTAGATTAACGTAACTGCCTATGTTGATAAAGATTAATTAATGAACTATAAATAAAGCTAGAAGTAGCTATGCCCCGCGGTTCCACCCGCGTTAAATTCCATAGCTACATACCTTCAAGCATACAGTGACAAGCTTACTATTTGTGCCCTTAGTTCTTCGTACTGCTTCCTTTGCGGGGCATGTGCGTTCGTTCAATGTGAATGGTAAATGTTCATTTCCAACAGCAGACAGTACAAGTTCAAGAAGAACGAGCGTATTCAGGCGATGTTCAACGAGTTCGATGACGTGTTGAGTGAGGAGGCCATGTGGCAGATCTCTGAGAGCATCCGGCCCCGCGGCGGCAAGGCGCGTCCCCCGCCCGCGCCGGCGCAGCCCGCCGCCTAGCGCCCCCCACCACTGCACATGTACGTATGAAGCTGTTATAACTAGCTGTGCCCCGCGGTTTCACACGAGCATATTTTTTTATATTTTTTTTTATATTTGTAAATGAAAAAAAATTAGGCTAAGTTACTGCCCCTAAAGTTAGCTGTCGCTTATTAGCTACCACCCCATGTGATTTCGGCTTAGGGTGTTGGTGATTCGACATTCTTCAATCTACCCCAAATATAAAAAAATTCTTTAGTTTTTACAATATTCATGTAGTTACATTTTAGGCAACATAGTTTTCGCTCTTGCCACAAACAAGCTTTTAATAAAAATCGCAATGTAGTTATGATAAAAACATTCAATAAAATCCTTTCATAGGGATTTTATTTAATGTCAGTGAGGAATTTTATAATTTGGTTCAGTAAAAAAAACTAAAATTTTTTAAGGAATATTATGATGATTGTTTTGTAGTTGTAGTAAAATTCGCATGACAATAGTATGTGGCCGAACGCGCACTTGAATCCCTATGTACACTTAAACATTAACAGTGTTCTGGCAAATAAATTATTTTAATTCAATAACAAATTAATGTTTATTTTTCTTTGTTTACAGGCAAAATCCAAAGAATATAAAAAAGTAAATTGGCAGATCCAATAAGAAACGGAAGTACATCGAGGAGGAATTGTAAGTTAGGTAAATTGTGATTATCTGTCCTAAAAAGGCCTAATTAATATTAGTGTATTTATTCGTAATTGTGCGATTAATCCATTGTGTTCTATTCGGGGCGAGCGAAGTCGACCACGCGGCGAACGATCGCGGCTCGCTCCCGATCAGCGCTTTTCATGTGAAACGAGTTTAATATATAAAACGCAAAAGCCAAATATTCTCTTATCAGTATTTGAATCGAGTTACTGTCGTCTTTTACATATCAGCATGTGACTTGCATAGTGTACTAAAGGAGCGACCGTCGGCTTGAGTGTTTAGCATAATGTCCTTGACTCTTCTCGTTGTTGTATTCGCCATTGGTGTCACTGTATACATTGTTATAAGTCGGCTTTGGAAGTTAACTTTTCAAATAATACATCGAATTAGAGGAATTTTGAGATTATAGAGTTGGTAGTAGCGTACGTGTTTGATTATAGTAACATAGTCCATTGTTGTGCATTTTTCGTGTACTCGTTCTTGTCAGCTACGTGGAGTTTACGTATTACATTACGTCTGAGAAATGGGATGTTGCGAGCCTTCACATAAGCTGTTGATGCACGATATTTTGTTAATTAAAATTAATGGGGCTTCCACAATATTAATGTTAAAAACCCCGTAGGTTCCGCTATACAATAATAAAAATAAACATATATTTTTATACGTACAAACATGATGGATAGATTACAATAATCCCGCAACCGATACATATCATAGAGGAAGTGTGTGCCAAACGTATGGCGTGTGCAAATGTCCCATTTCTCAACGAATTTATCAGGGCTTACTTACTGAGCACCTCGCGAATATTTGTGAAGCTCATGGTACAAAGTTGCATTAAAGTGATATTTTGCATTTAACGCTGTGGTACGTCTAAACGAACATATGTCCGTTGGTAATATGTATTCATGCACAACGTACGTTTGTAGCAATTGTGTTACAAACCAGTGGCGTACCGAAACCGTTTCAGCAGTCCTCGCGCCGAGCAATATTTGCCCATTGCCCACCCTCTGAATGTGAATAAAATAGTTTACAATACGACTTGATTCATGAAAATTTGGAAAGAATACATACATACATACATATAATCACGCCTCTTTCCCGTAGGGGTAGGCAGAGACCACTTCTTTCCAATTGCTACGATTCTTACATACTTCTTTCGCTTCGTCCACTTTCATTATTCTCTTCATACATGCTCTTCGGTTTAGGGTACTCTTTTGAAACTTGTTAGAAATTCCCTATATTATTTCTGCTGTTTGTGAACTAACTTTTAACACCTAAACAGTTTAGAAGGACCCATGGTTATCTTGGTACGCTACTGAAAACTGAATAGTGAGATACCAACGTAAAAAACGCCAATGTTGGAATACTGAACTTATTTACTTGCCTTGATTTAGAAGCGAGAGTCGTCTAATATCATAATCGTATCTAAAATCGTACACAACGCACGAGTAATCTAACGCGTCCATGCCATTTATGCATTAATACATTATAGCAATGTTTTCGTGCATGATCCTAAAAATATTGAAAGTTCAAAGCATCATTTTATTTTTGATATTCAAAATGTATATTTTCCTATCGGTTTCCTGCAAGGAATCTAACATTTATGAGTAAATACTTTTGAGATCTATTCTTTTGTATAATCTTCACGGTTTGTGTCATTTTTACTCAAACATTTATGAATAAGCTTTAGAGTCAGAATAGGTTCTAAAACTAGCTAGATATTGAAACCTGGTACACAATATATTCAAAGTTCATTCGATTTTATAGTATTGAGAGTCATGTTAAAAGTTGTCACATTATATTAATTATTATAGGACTAATTGGTACATAGTGTAATAATCAGCGTTTGATTTGCCTTAAGAAGATCGAGTCTTCAATGAAATAGCAATAAACTTAAATTGTTGGTAGATTTGCTGCACAATTTGTGATACTACTCATGTAGCGTGCCGCTTACTACTCGAGTCTTATTGACGTCCTCTATGCGTAGGCAATTATATTAGGCGAATGTTAGCTGTAAGCGTGGTTGAACCCCATTATTATACAGTTGTACAACTAAGGCCGGTATTACACTTGCGTTACCGTAAATGTATGGTTCACACATGCATCGATTGATTGTTTTAGTAAAGCGTATTGATAGATACTCATCCGTGATATATTATTTGTATTAGTGATGCAATTTTTATATTTGATCACATTCGTTCTATTATTTATTCAACGGCCGAAAGGTATTTTTTCATATAAAAATATAGCTCTATCCATTATAACTTTACAATAGTATAAAAATATGGTTTTCTTAGACGGACAGTCATAATCTGTGGACACTTGTAGACATTATGAAAGAAATTACACATGTAACTAATGTCGTAAGATTAGTTTGGCATAGATTTATAAACTGACCACGTATCACAAGCAATATAAATCCAGTGTAATGCAGGCCTTTTAAACTAGAGTATTCGCATCGATCTGGTAGTTCGTGTATTGTACGAAAAGGGACTAGTATGGTTCCGCGCAATAAATAACTAGACCAATATTTAGAATGTTTTACAGTGCTTTAAGAACATTATGTGCTGATATTGTATTTAATATGTGAAATAATTTTGATAGTTGAGTTGTAGGATATGTTACCATTTTGTTGTCTGCTAATTTTATTTATTTAGTGTACCTTCTATGAAATTGTGTAACGGTTTGATATATTATTAACTAAAATATATTATAAAGACTGCCTAAATTTATTGTTCACTATATAATTGACGTGTAATTTTATAGTTTATTATTTGATTATATTATTATTGTGTCTGAAATAGAAAGTACATAGTGAAAATGTAGCAGTTTGTCGAGTTTGCAGTGACGTGTTATAAATTAAATATACATATATCGATTCGTCACAATGTTGATATTTATTGCATACATAATGTAACGCGTAGGTATTATAGAACACACGAAGTAGTGAACAGCGTACATATTTTTGTTGTATTAGCAAGTTCAGTATTATGTTAGAGATTGCCATAATGTATGAAATGGACAAACATTATTTTGGAGTTTTATTATTGTAATGTTAATTATTACTTTGAGTAAAGTTTTTTTTTATATTGATAAATAGCATTATTGTACATTAATATTATGAGTTATACATATATTTCGTATTAATCTGAATTGCATGCATGTACAGTATTTTTGTGTGTCAAGTTTTTTTTTGTAATTATTTTGTAAATTAAATATAGCACGTTATTTACAACACGAAAGTATTTTAATTCCAATTACCCTGTGGTTTTACTAATAGTCTAACAACAAATATGTATTTGGTAAAAAACGGTAGACTACAAGGTAAGATATCGGTTACTTTAACATTTAAAATATCATTTGACAAGCAGCAAACGTAATTGACGAAAACACTAACATCTAGCCGGATCAAAAAGCTTTTTTTATGGAAGTAAAATTATTTATAAACTTAAGGGACAATTTCTAAAGAAAATTCGTTGTATTTACACTTTTTGCACTGTGCTTTACCAGTTTGGATTTTCATTTTGGCATTACACACAAATCAATCGATTCTGAACTAGACAGTCTGTACTATAGGTCGGTATAAGCGATTGATAAACGCAGGTAGTTGTAGCTGATATCAATACACGAAGCATTAGGTACACCCACGCAAACAAATAAAATTATTCGTCACCTAAATGTTTGTTGCTGGCGGAAATAGTACCTAGGACCATTTTTACAACACAAGGTAGTAGTGGTACTACCATATCAGGTGACCGGTGAACATTGGTGAACGCTGTTTTTTACTCGGTAACTATGGATTTCATAATATAATATTAGAAATTATTTAATCGGTAAATGGGCAAATTCTAGAGCAAGTGAATGAATTTGTATATCTTGGAAGCATGTTCACACGAGATGGAAAGTATGAAAAAGATATTGAAAGAAGGATAACTGCCGGAAATAAGGTGAATGGGGCCATGTCGGCGTTGATGGGCAGTAAAAGTCTGAGCAAGAATGCTCGAGTTGCTGTCCACAACGCGATATTGGTACCTACTTTATTGTATGGCAGCGAATCCCGGGTATGTCAGAGGAAGTATGAAAATAGCTTGAATGCAGTTGAGATGCGATCTCTTCGAAAAATGTGCGGAGTCACGATTTTAGATCGAATCCGCAATGAAGAGATTCGCAAATCAACTGGCGTGAATGAGGGTGTGATTGTAAAGATGAAGAAAGGCATGTTACGTTGGTTTGGACACATAGAAAGGATGAGTGAAGAAAGATTGACGAAACAGATATACAAAGCAAAAGTGTGTGTAAGAAGAGGCAGAGGAAGGCCACGTTCCAACTACCTAGATCAAATAGATCGGACTCTCAAGGACTGGAACGTTAAGAGTACTCGAAACCGACGAGCATGTATGAAGAGACTGATGAATGTGGACGAAGCGAAAGAAGTATGTAAGTCTAGAGAGAACTGGCGCTCTATACTCTCTGCCTACCCCGCTAGGGACTTGGCGTGATGATATGTATGTATGTAATATTAGAAACAGCCGTGGTGGCCGAGTGGTTCGAGCAGTTGCCTGCGACACAAAGATCGCAAGTTCGAATCCCGACTGTACCAATGAGTTTTTCTGAACTTAAGTACAATGATTAGTCACACCACGAGCTTTACGGTGAAGGAAAATATCGAGAGGAAACCTGCATACGTCTGAGAAGAAATTCAAAGGCGTATGTATAGTTGTGCTTGAGTAACGGCGATGGACTCGCCATCTGTCACGTCGGCACCTAATATACCTCTGGCGGAAAGTGGGTGTGTGGGTATTACCTATACACCTCTGCCTACCCCTTCGGGGACCCTTGTGGGAAGGCGTGATTATATATTATATATATATATTAATATTAGAAGACTTCATCATATTACAACGCCAAGTTCCTCTAAGAGTAGGCAGAGAGAAGAGTGCAAGATCTAGTGAGAAGAGACTGGTTCGCTTTATGCACATTAAAAAGACGGCCAAGGGCTGACACCACTTCAAAGAAACGAGGTATTCACATGCGTTTCCAATACCTAGAGGAGATGTTATTGTCATAGCCACTTAAGCGAAACTCATTTTCTGTTAGTTATCTGCAGTTTATATGGCAATGGCAATAGCTGAGGAAAAATATTTCCGCAGGCAAATAATATTTGCCATGAAATGGTTAGCGTGACGCTAGCAGAAAATTCTGCTGCGTCTGATACCTGCCAATCAAATAAACCAGACTTACATTCCTAAGCTAAGCTTTGCACGATACTCGCATCTTCCTTATGTCTTGAAGGTGAGCAGCAGTACCTATTTCACTACCTGACACTGTTTATTCGGAGTACCTACTACGCGAAGGCAGATCAGTTTCTTAATATGCACTCGCTTCCAGTCGATAGGTAATATCTGCTAACAAACCCTACTTTACACTTCAAGTTAGCCTATCATAGGTATCATATCTATGTATTACATAGATGTAGGTAATTACTATTTATTACATTACACCTATGTAATTCTAGCTAGCTACTCGCCTTGACTTAATTTAATGCCCTAACTAACATCAAATTAAGTCAAGGTGAGTAGCTAGACTTCAGTACCTTATAGCGGGCATACACAAGTAGAAGCCGTTGACACCGGCCTATCTGTGTAAAATGCTTATGTCGCCCATTAATACTGTCTCCCGTGGAGAGCTCAGCGGGGCCCTTCAGATAACTGAAGTGCTGAAATAAAAACCACTTAATTTCGTAAGATATTGTAGATTAACCATCGGCCTATCTAATTAGGTGATCGATTTATATATGCCGTTTTCAACTGCGTGGTTTGTTTAAAAGCAGGCGCATAACTGATGCGACGACATTCAGTGAACAGCTCGTGTTGAAAGGTGAAAAGTTTAACTTGTTTGTTTGAAATAATATCAAATGTTGGTCTTTATTTTAGGATTATTGTTAATTAGTTATGTTAATGCTGCTCCTGTTAATCAAGTATGGAATAACAACGAGAATTATGACGATTTTGTGGGTAAGTTGGCGCTACAACTTGCCTAAAAACTAGGTTTAGATCAAATTGTCCTTTGCAAATAGGTGGTACCTAAAACTCAGGTAGGATTATGTAATTTCCTTATTTTAACTTGACAGGCGAAACAGGTGATTATTTTGAGGGCGACATGGTCCTGACTGCTGCGCAGCAGCACGCCATTACCGAAGCAACAGATGAGAGGAACGGCTTACAAGATGGAGCAAAAAGATGGCCTGACCGCACCGTTGTATATCACATTGAGGAGGATGACTTTGGTACAATGTCAAGTCTTCATTGTCATTAAGCTATCCTGAAGATGTGCTCATATTATTTCTAAAAGAATCTTCAAGAACTAGGTTGCAATATATAGTTATTTGACCCAATGATCGCAGTCCCAGTACAGTTACTTATTTCTCCGAAGTCGCACGTACAGCATACATAATGTCTCCACGGGTAATGTGAAAAGTAACGCTTGGTCGGCATGGCTGGCGAATTCTAACAGGATAATAAGCGATAAGTAATGAGGAAAGGTACAATGAAGATGTTACATAAAATATCGGTAAAGTGACTTAAAACTTTTCGCAATAAACTTGGATTCGTTTTGTATAACGAATATCCGAAATCTAGGAATTATATATTGCCAAAAGTTTTGTTGTTAATACTGTTTAAACACCTCCAGATGAAGAGCAAGTGAAGGCAATTGAAGATGGACTAGAAGACATCGCTAATAGCTCGTGTATCAAGTTCCTACGGAGAAAGAATCAGGAACACGCGGTTATTATTCAGGCAAGTATATGGGTCATGAATAAATTACTATAACTTTTGAGGCAACTAGCCTGCAGTTAGCTCCATAAGACGTCATTCAGATAATAAGTTTCTTAAAAGTGGGTGAATATTTCCCCATTTTAGGGATCACAAGCTGGTTGCTTCTCGAATGTTGGCTTTAATCCTCCCGACGAAGACGGCGAAGTGCAGCAGGTCCTGAACTTGGCCAAAGGTTGCATCAGACACGGCACAATTGTTCACGAAATGCTGCACACTCTCGGATTCTATCACATGCAGAGTACTTACGATAGAGATGATTATGTTAAAATTATCTGGGAGAACATAAGCGCAGGTAAACTTGAACAAACTTTTATTTAAACTATTCCAGGAACATATAAAAAAATATTATAAATAAGCTAATAATAATTTTGTTTGACTTATTTATCTGACCACATTCACATTTTATTTACATATATGTATCTACTTTACTAATTTACTACGATTATACTATGAATGATTTTCACATTTCATAGGATTATGATTTTTAGGGTTTCTTTTATATTGTGAGTATATTTTATTTATCACAAACAATACATTGAAAACCAATTGGTGCCTTTTGGCTTGGCATTTAATTCGCTCTACGCAAGTATCGAAACCACCCCAAGCTGCCATTAAATCTTCGATTGAAAGTTAGACGTTAACGGTGAATAATATACAAAATTCTCAGGTCATGAACATAACTTTGCGAAATACACAAACGACACGGTGACAGATTTCGGAGTGCCGTACGACTACGAAAGCGTAATGCACTATACTGAAACTTCATTTTCAAAGAATGGCAACAATACTATTGAACCATTGCAGGTAAGTACATGTAAGTATATGTAAATCCCAAAGAAAATATATGAAAGGATCGCAATTCCTAAAACCTACCACCTGTTATCGACCAGGTGGTAGGTTGGTAGCAGAAGCCTGGTAAGGCATCGAGGCAGTACCGAGCTTCTCAGTTAAGGTCCGGAAATGTCACTGTAACATTTTTTATTGTTTGTTTTGTATTCCTTGTGCGCGTATGAAGACCTGTTGTGCAATGTTGGGGGCCAACTGAAAATCAGTGCTGTGCTTAACATAGCGTACACTAAGCTGGTTCCATACACACACTACTAAGGTGCTTAACATAACATAGTTATTAAATTATTGTTGTTATTTATCCTTTTAGTAACGTAAGTTGTATTTGTCTGTGTGTGTGTGTTAAATAAATAAATAAAAATGTCACCCACTTCAGTATTGTATTGCAATTTTATATAGTAATGCCAAGGAGAAATTTAGAATTCGTTAGTCCTATAAATATGTGTTTAATAACTAAATTTGCATCGAACGAAACATATTATCTAATCGAATCATCTTTGACAGGATGGTGTTAAAATAGGACAGAGAATCGGCTTGTCTCCAAGGGATATATTGAAGCTGAAGAGGATGTACTGCGAGGAGGCGGAGGAGGACCAGCTTGATATCACACATCGAGGATAAAACTATAAAAGATTATACATTATATCAGCAATTACATTGTCTTATTTAGTACTAATGACTAAAGATAGTTAGATGTGTTATCGATATGAACATGATATAGTTTCATGGACAAGGCTGTCTGGAATACAAATCAATATTGTGAAGCATTTAAATTGGCGAGAAATTGATTAGGTATGATTAGATTTATCAAGACTTCCGACTGGCTGGGAGGGTCTTTGTTCCCCATATGTTTGTCAGAGTGGTTGCTTAATATCAGATCGTAGTTGGGCAGATGATAGACGGATTTTGTTTGCCTAAATTGTAGTACATACTCCTATAAACAGGAGACTGCTGCTGCTGCTGCTGCATGACTATCTGCATGTCGTGCGTGCGTCCCAATTACACACCAACTTTTCTCCGAAAATACGAGTATGGAATCAATTAGGATTGGATGGTATATCGGTATATGTGACCTTTTTAGTTTCAACCAAGCTACAGTAGGTAGTTTGTATAATATAGTTTTTATTTAAAATTATGATTGAAATAAAATTTCCCATACAAGTCACGGACGTTATCTGTCGTCATCGACCCCATTTCGCCTAGGCCACAAGGGCAGTGAAATTAAAAGAGTTCAATTGTACTTTGGCGCATTCTAAAGATTTCAGCGTCTGACAATGGCATTGAGAATTGAGAAGTGACGAAATAATTACAAACTGACCGTAAATAAAATTGTATTGTATAATCCTTGTTAACTGAATACCTACCCAGCGATTGTTTAACCATTGGAGAAAATTTGCTCAATGTTATGTATTGTCTTGTCAATGCATTTTTTGTTTACATTGATAAATTGCTATTATACTTACTTAGAATCGGTAGGCTGTTTTTGCTCAGACGAATCCGAAAAAATAATAATTTTTAACTTAAACCTACTTGTAGGTAGGTACTATTTATTTTAATAAGTATTTGCCAATGATAGATTTGCCTTAATAATGAAAGTCATAAGAACTACATTTGCCACTAGACAAATGTAGTTCTTATGACTTGCACTAGCAAAGGGTAGCCGTTCTTCTGTTCGACCGCTATCTAACACCCATATGCCCCGTCGGAGCCGGTTGCTACAAGCAATGATATCATTGTGCGGATGAATCAATAATGCTCTGTGGTGTCTGTCTTACACGGGAACTGGTACAGCACAAGACAAATGCATGTATTTTCAGACGTAGGTATGCACTTTCCCTCACGAAATTTTCCTTCACTTTATAGCTATTAATGTAATAAAATCTCCAACAGTCTGAATTTTTTTTTAAATATGATGTAAGTGATCCGCGATGCTGAATGTATTAAAAGTATCGTAACTTCTAAGAGAGCCGTGGTGGCAGAGTGGTTCGGGTAGTTGCCTGTCACCCAAAGATCGCATGTTCGAATCCCTACTGTACCAATGAGTTTTTCCGAACTGCACGGTGAGGGAAAACATGTAGAGGAAACCTGCATACGTCTGAGAAAAAAATCAAAGGCATAAATGTATAGTCGTGCTTGTTCCTTGCGTGCGAGTAACGGCGATGGACTCGCCATATATCACGTTTGTATCTTAAATATATCTCTGGCGGAAAGGCTTTCTCCGTAAAGCTCGTGGTGTAATCACTGTACTTAAGAACTCATAGGTACAGTCGCGATTCAACCTGGCTCACCCACTCGGCTACCACAGCTTTTAGAAGTTTTAAATCCTCACACCTTCCTACAAGGGTCCGCGAAGGGGTAGGTAGAGGTGGATATTATATTTGTTTATCTACGATGTTAACGACATATTTATAAACTAGTTTATGAGTACTATAAAAGGTATTTATTTAAGGTGAGCCCGTGCGTACAATAAAGAATATTAAACCTCTACTTATTGAAGGCCCTGAAAAATAGTACTCTACAAATTCTACAATAGTATTTCGCAGTAAATGACGACAGATGCCTTTTCTTGACTGTTTCACTCATTCAATTACAAAAATAGTAAATTGGAGTTATTGTTGTTCAAATTGGAAATAAGTTGGTCGATAAGTTTAGCAACCAAGTCTTGCACGAGCTATGCTAAGGAGGCAAGGTGGTGCGGTGGTGTGTTACTGTCACCCAGGCAGGCTGTCGCAAGCGGCGCCGGCGCAGTTGCGGCCTAACACCTTGTGAAATGGTCGTATCCGAAGCTATATTATACCTTGCCCCTCCCTGGCGAGTTTTGTTCTGCACAAAAAATCACACAGCACTAGTGTCAAAAGCCGGTGAATCTGTGATTCCATTAAAATAAGTAAAATTACCAGGATTTAAGGTCGCCGATACCGTTAATATGACACACTTTAATCGAAAGCGTGGGAGTTGATAACGCAAAAAATAGGGGTCAATTCCACATGTATATACAAATAAATTATTTTTATAATTTATGATTATTTGACTAATATCTTGTTCTATTAACATGAAGTGGCTAAAGTTGACTGTGCTCGTATTCCTCCTTGGTGCGATTCAGTGTAATCCTATGTCTAACGATGAATTGGAAGACTTTCAAAATTTTCTGAAAAGAACGTCGCAGCTGGATCAAACAATACGAAGTAAGTATAATTTATCCAACTTTTATTATGAATGAGAACGTGAGTTGGTTTATTACGCCTACGCGTCTATATGCCTTTACATCTTAATAAGCTTTGCACAGTTTTTCTAGCTCAAGTTTTTGAAGTTCTGCCTTTAAGGCAACGCACATTTATCTCGATGTTATTGCACGTTTTTTCAGGTAATGGTATATTGGAAAATATTGGCAATTTTAGACGTCATATAATGTTATGCATGCTCCTTTAGCATCCCTTTATAGTGGTCACAATAGATCGCCAAGTTTAGGTACCCAATGATAATGCCGTAGGTAGTTATGTCTTCACAACTTTAATTAAGTTGTCAAAATAAGTTTTAGGAAGATGTTTGTTAAAGAAGGTAGAGCTTCTGAATTATTTTTCATACTACTGATACATTATTTAAATTAAACACATTTTCCACAAACATAGACAGGCTTACTTTTTTACACGCTTTATATTAGCTTCACCTGTATGTAACCGACTTCTTTGAGCTCGATTTTGACCCACTTTAAACGGTCAGATTTCGTTCAAACTTTGTAGACTTATCGAGGACCGATGACAATACACTAATAACTAAAAAGTAGAAAATAAATAATAGTTAAAAAAAACAAAAAACACGCTTTTTATAGAAAACCGAACTAAAAAATAGAAAATAAAATTCGATAATATCTTAAAAACTGTGGGGTGCTTTTTAAGATATTACCGAAATGATAATCACTCTACTAATATCTGTCAATAAAATATTTATAACTATTGACACCATGCACCCCACGCTTTTTAAGATATTATCGAAATTTATTTTCTATTTTTTAGTTCGGTTTTCTATAAAAAGCGTGTTTTTTAGTTTTTTTAACTATTTTATATTTACTAAAAGGTATGATGTAAGTGTTCTTATACGGGATTTTGGCAAAACACGTGACCTGGCAGCATTATTATTAACTACTTTCTCCTAATAATAATCTTGATGAATCGTTTCTATGTGAATTTTATCATTGTGCCAACAATTTGAATATATTTTCCGTTATTCGTTTCAATATGACTACTTAGCAAACTAGTTTACTAAAATTTTGCCACTTAAGTGAGAGTATTGTAGCATAAACGGGATGATCGCGTATTTCATCTATAAAATATAATATTACCTAGTGTAATTACAGTAATTTGGCTGTTTGGCGATATGTAGGTAGTGTAAGTGTGAGATAAGTAAATCAATATACTAATCATTAGATACGAAAATTAAGCAAATTTATTAATTTTAAATGTTGTTCATAATAATTGCGAGTTATGAAACAAAGTAAAGAAAGTCAAAAGGTCATTTGAGAAAGTGTCTACATACATATTTTAAGTGTGCACAAAGTACATGCATAGGTAGATACCGGTTGTAATGTAGGCAGGCGCCTTTGTGATGTAATTAATTTCACTTTCAGTTGTTTACAAGTTAACGTGAAGATTCCAAACTTTCCTACAGGTCTTAGTCCTTTATCTATAGGGATTAACTAAGTAACTTTACTTAGCCATATTGTTCGAACTCATATGTGTAAACTACATAACGTAAATTAAAGATATAGGTATCATGTATCAACATTATATGGCGTTGTATTATAAAATATTCTATATATATATGGCGCTCTACTCTCTGCCTACTCCATAAGGAACTCTATATATATTTCCTGCGGTAGAAGCACATTTTTTATTCAGATACATATTCTACTATAGAAGTAGACAGTTTGCGGCAGGACAGAGGTTCAACATATTTCCCAGACATTACAAGTAGTTCTAAATATTCAAACAAAAACAATCTGTATTTTTTATTTAGGAACTCAAATTATTAGGTATCATAATCGCCGCATGCTTGTATGTGCTTTGTTACTCAATACTTGTTTGAATACTTGGTTTATGATTTATTTATTTATTCATTATCTCTTAAAACTATCATTACAGTGTTAACAATACTATTAAATAATATAATAATAATATAATATAATATATATAATATATCCTCACGCCTTCCCACAAGGGTCCCCGAAGGGGTAGGCAGAGGTGTATAGGTAATACCCACACACCCACTTTCCGCCAGAGGTATATTAGGTGCCAACGTGACAGATGGTGAGTCCATCGCCGTTACTCAAGCACGACTATACATACGCCTTTGAATTTCTTCTCAGACGTATGCAGGTGTCCTCTCGATGTTTTCCTTTACCGTAAAGTTCGTGGTGTGACTAATCACTGTTTAGAAAAACTCTTGGTACAGTCGGGATTCGAGCTTGCGACCTTTGCGTCGCAGGCAACTGCTCGAACCACTCGGCCACCACGGCTCACTACTAAATAAAAAGAAATTAGGACCAGATCACGTCACTTCACTACGAGTTCGTGATTTTTCCGCGGAAGCGACGGAACATCGTGTATGTATCCTTGCGCAAAATCTTTCTTAATTAGACGGTGCATATTGTTATAGAAGGTGTAGATCCCGATGATGATGAAGACGAAGATCAGGCCGTGTCAGACCACGCCTGGGAAGAGAGCGGGAAATTTGAGGGAGACCTCATTCTCAACGATCGCCAAAGACGAGTGATCGTGCAAGACGTCGCTGAAGGTCTATCGCGAAACGGCCTCAAGGACAGCACTAAGAGATGGCCAAACAATGAAGTTATTTACTATATACAAAAAGATCACTTCTGTAAGTCAAAAATCACGACTTTTCTTACTACATTTCACTATTCAAGATAATAGTACGTACCTATTTATTCTAGCCGGCGCTCAAGTGGAAGCTATTCAAAATGGTATAAACGATCTTGCGCAGGCGTCTTGCGTCAAGTTCCGACCGTACCAGAAAGGAGATCGTGATGCTGTCGTCATTCAGGTATCTGTTGTTATTCGAGCTTGAAGTATTCCATGCAAATAAGGTGTAGTAAGGTATTGCCTTTATTTTAAGAAATACAGCAAGGATTTCATTAAAATTATTCCTGGCAAGATGTTAATCCCTGGCACCTCTAACATATGTCACGAGATAATATATTTGGTTTGTTCTCGTAAGCATCCTAAACCGGTAGTAACAGCCGCCAAGCCGTATGTTTGTTTGCTTGATACTATACTTCATGATCAACATGCCGTCCCTCACTTAACAGGCAGAGAGTAAAACGCCAACTCTCTCTAGACTTATAATACTCTTTCGCTTTCAGATCCATTAATCTCTTCATGCTCGTCAGTTTCGAGTAGGTACTATTGACGTACCCGTACTGGTACTTTGAGCGTCCGATTGATTTTATCTTGGTAGTTGGAACGTGGTCTTCGTTACCTCTGCTGCCACAGACCTTGGCATTGTATATCTGTTTATGTTATTTTTATAGGGCAGTAGGAGAGGATGTTTCTCCCAAGTTGGATACCAGAGCGGGTACCAAGTTCTAAACTTATCGGGACGTCATCCGGTCGGTCGGGGCTGTTTTCGTCATGGCACGGTGGTGCATGAATTGCTACATACACTTGGCTTCTATCACATGCAAAGTAGCCCGGATCGTGATGATTACATCGACGTCATTTGGGAAAATATTAGAAAACGTAAGTGTTGTATCTAACTTATCTAGTCCATGAATAAATTTTGTTTCGCTAATCGATGAGCAAAGTGTGTTCGCATGTTCACATTGACAAGTGTATGCACATGAATATTAAAATGCTCAGTTTAACTGGCGAAAACAGATTCTTTATCTATCTAGCCATTAACTACATATTACCAAATAGGCATGCAGCATATTGATATGAGACGTGATTTCATAACTAGTAAAATAGTAACAACTAGTAAAATCACCAAGGTAACAACATTAGAAAGATAATGCATCAAAGGTGAATTTGTAAACGAATATAATATGTATGTTGCGATAATATAGGTATTCGTAGAGTCATGTGCATACTTTATAATATAGTAATTGACAAAAAAAATCTTCTTAAGTTATAAATATTAACTTATTCAATATGTTTTGTTTATTTGCAGCGGCGAGGCATAATTTTCGTAAATATAACGCGTTCTCCGTATCGGACTTTGGCGTTGGTTATGACTACGATAGTGTTCTGCATTACAGTCGACGCGCTTTCTCCACAAATGGCCAGGATACACTCGTACCGAAAAAGGTTATATTTATTTTGATCTCTATAATAATCCGTCTCAAATCAAAATCAAATCAAAGTCAAAATCGAAAAGAATGAAGAGAAATTACAGAACAAATATTAACTTATTTCGGGAAAAATATTCATTTACATTTGAAAAAAAAACTGATACATTGCCTCTTTCATTGTTTCAGGGTGGTGCCGAAATCGGTCAAAGGGTCGGTCTATCTGATAAAGATACGCAAAAGTTGAATAAGATGTATTGTGACGCGGATTCGGACAACAATAGCGATGACGACGATACGACAGACGATACCACATCTAAACCTGTTAAAAAAAAGAAGCCTAAAAACAAACCCTTTGAAGGTCATGGCATAGGATATCATCAAGGTAAAACTGTGGTTATAAAACTGTTACCAGCACCTGAAACATATAAATTACCGGACGTGCCATCATTTCATGTGTTTGATTATTTTAGTAAAGCGCCGCAAGCCCTGTCGTCGACGTCAGAAATTGAAGGATTCCGAACTGGAAAAGAAATGATATATCCCTATCATTTACCTACTACAGTAAATACCGAAGAATATAGTAAACCACAACTAGTTACGGTAAATACAGAAAGAGAAGATTGGACCAACGACGAGAAAATATCTTCTATTAAAAGTATCAGTAGCGAAGGCATGAGGCAACTAAAACAAGGCATTGAAAATATAACAAGTGAGGATTGGCACAATAATGAAAAATCTAAATATGAAAGCTCTAGCACAAATGGAAGAAATGAGACATCAAGCTTACCTACTCTTAAAGATCTTATTACCAATACTGCCAAAGAATTTTCACCTGATGGTAAAAAAACAGAAATTTCATCTGAGAATATGGATGTGGATCTGAGTGATGCTTTTGATAGTTTGGCTAAAATAATAAAGTCTCATGTTTATCCTTCACACACACCTAACCTCAATATATTTAAAGCTCATAAAGCCCATTTAGAGGCTTCTAATCCAGATAAATCGAAAGTCGATGAAGCTTTACTGGACCACAATGAGAAGGTTAAGTCTGGTATGGAGATGATTACAGAAATGTATGACCGTTCATCTATGGTAGCTTCAAATGCGGACTACAATAAAGAAAATAAAAATATTGAAAAAACACATTCTGACGGTGATGGAGACTCACACAGCCCTCGTATACATTCATATGAAAATTATCCTTATAAAACATATTCATTTTCTGTAAATGGTCCATATAAAGAAAATGATTATGTAGCACCAGAATACGCGACCGATGATGATGAAGTTAATGACAATTACAGAGATTTGGATTATTATAAGGAAGATAACAAATCAAAGAAAGGACCAAAACGCTTGCCTGATGATTTAAGATACAAGTGGTACGGTGAAGATACATATTATCACAAACCTTCATACGGTCCTGCTCTAGCCAATTTAAGAAGTACTGTACAAACCCCATACACACTCAAAATAATTCCATATCACTCCAAATATGACATTGACGAGGCTTATAGTTCTTCATCAGATAAGCATGTAATTCATTCTTTATTTGGATATCCAGATTCACCAGATCATACTTGGCTTGAAGCAGATTAGTCGAAAGAGAAAATAGTTCAAAACCGTTTTTTGTATATTCAAATAAAGATAAAACGTTGCTTTTAGTAGTCATTTAGAGTTTGCAACAATTACAATAAATTAATATTTAGCATAATTTAGATTTAGATTTTTAAAAGTAGTAGATGTTTATGTATGAAATATGAATAAACTCTGAATATTTCAGGATTGGTATTTTTTTCTATCTAAAACTCTACTTGGTAAATCCTATTAGATATTGAAGAAATCTCTACAATAATAATGAACCTCAAGTTCAAGTGTTTACAATACTTTGTTGAGCAAAAACCTTTGTATCCATTAAAATAAACTAATAACTACACATCCAAAGAACACTTTGTATTCCCCAGAGTATCCAATACAGAAAATATTTAGTTTTTATAACTATGCGATTATTATAATGTTTCTGAATTGGTACTATGCTCGATCCACAGCCTTCGTCGATACAAGGCGAGGATTCTGAGAAATTTTTAACTGTCACACTTAGATTTCAATGTCAATGCCAGTGTTATGTCTATTGTGAAATGTCAATGCCATAATTAATTGTTTTATTGTATTGTATTTGATTTGTGTATATTTTTTCGTTGTTGATTTTATTTAATGTATTATGATTTACTTAGGCAGTGAAACAATATACAAATTTCCACAGTGGAATATATAAACATTTCATTTGCTATGTTTTCCGGCCACGGGGGTGACAAATAATATTAATAGCGTATCAATAACATAGCTTATTTGTTAATGGGTTGTGCCGTGTCGTGTTACGATCGTACAGCAATGTCGTTGTTCGGAAGGTATAACAATAATGGGAATGATGATCGAGCGAAATTAGAGAGGAAATTGTACATTGCTAAGGAATCCCCTGAACCAGAGTTTGACCTATCAGAATGTCAATTGCGGCACGTCCCGTCGGGTACATTTTCTATATGTAAAGTTTACAGGAAAGAATACTTATACTTACACTGCAATAACTTACAAACATTGGAAGAAGGAGGTCACCTTTCGGATTTGTATCTCATCAGAGTCCTAAATCTGAGCAGTAACAAGTTCACACAAATACCAAATGACATTCGATTCTGGGTGAATATGACTGAACTGTATTTGCAAGACAATTATATTAAAGCCATACCTGAAAGTATTCAATATTTACAATCCTTGCAGATTTTTGATGTATCTAGGAATAAGCTAAGAAGTCTCACACCCTCATTAGGTAAGCTCAAAAGCTTGAGAAAGCTGAATTTGACTGAAAATAAAGATTTGAATAAGCTGTGTCCAGAATTATGTTTTGCTACCAATATCATACAGATAGATTTAGATTGTGAACAATTTGTTTTCCCTCCATTTGAAGTTGTAAGCCAGACAACAAAAGAGATTATGAAATTCCTATGCGATTCAATGAATGTTGAGTATAACCTGCCTTTATCATCTGAAGAAGCATTATCAGCTCAGACTCCAAGCTCACCACATGACCCTTTTGCAAGATATAATACAATGACTTGGGAAGAGCAAGAGGCTGCAATAGTGGAACAAGAAAATAAATTGCACAGAGCAGCCAAGGAACAAAGAGACAAATTTTTGAGCAGAGTATTACAGGAACAGGTCGAATTAGATGGTGAGATTGCAAAGGTGCAAGAAGCAAGGGACATTGAAAGGCAGAGATTAATTTCTGCCATACAGCATGATGAGAAAGAAATTGAATGCCTAGTTACTAACTTTATTCAATCAGATAATTTGATGCCTGAAGTTATTCAACAGCAGTTAGCTTATGAGCAGGCAGAACATGATAGACTTCTTGAAATGACCAGGCAGAATTATGACAACATCAAAAAGACAGATATATTGAGAGCTATGGAAGAACTGCTTAAAGAAGACTATTCTATCAACCATTCCCAGAGACATTATGAGGACTCTATGAATAATATGAAGCAAAGCATACTTATGCAAGACTTGGAAGTGTCAGAAAAACTTGAAGAATTATTGAGGGCAAAAGATCAATCTCGGTCAGTGCTAATAGAACAGTTACTTGATGATCAGGATGTTCAAAAAGCCATTGTTGCTACCTTAATTGAGCGCATGGATTCAAGAAGTTGGAGTTTGAATCAAGAAATATCATTGATCTCATCACATTTGGCCCGATTGAGTGTTATTGAACAGGAGAAGAAAAAACTACAGATAGGTTACAACTACAATGAATTGTTGCATCAACGAGTACACCTTTTGAATTTGTTGGATGATTTATTTGTTCAACAAAACAAGAGGAAAAATCAACTTATTGATACTATGAAAGAGATGGAACAACAAGAAGACAAAACTGCAGATTTTTGGTTAAAAAACTATCAAAAGATAGTAGAATCTGCCCCAAGAACATTGTTGAATGTTAGCAAGAGCTTAGATCCTATGTTAGCAAACTATCTTTTGCAAGAAGGTGTTATACATTGCTTGCCATTCTTAGTTAAGTTTTTATTTTCTGATGAATCAGTGATGAGCATAACAAGAGAGAAATTGAAACACAGTGGAGTAACTTTGTCATCAGATAGGGAAAACATTTTGAAGGCCATAGCATTATATGTGTCTGCAAAAAGTGAGAGCTATAATTTCGAACCTTCTACATCTTTGGAGCCAAGTTCTCCTGTGGAGCTAAACTGCACTGGAGTGGTGAACAGTGATGCAGAGGAGTCCACATTGGAATCTGAATGTGTTATATGCATGGATGCAAAGTGTGAAGTTGTATTTGTTCCATGTGGGCACATGTGTTGCTGCCAGCCTTGTGCCATACAAGATAATGTAGACAGCTGTCCTATGTGCAGGAGTCATATTGAGAGGACCATGAAAGTTATCATTGCTTGATTTAAATAAGTTCAAATATAGGTTAGTAAAAATAAGTGTTTATGTTAGGTGGCAAAGGAGCATACATCCACCTGATTGAGATGAGATAGTCCAATTATTTTTTAAATATATATATCCTCACGCCTTCCCACAAGGGTCCCCGAAGGGGTAGGCAGAGGTGTATAGGTAATACCCACACACCCACTTTCCGCCAGAGGTATATTAGGTGCCAACGTGACAGATGGCGAGTCCATCGCCGTTACTCAAGCACGACTATACATACGCCTTTGAATTTCTGTGTTTTCCTTCACCGTAAAGCTCGTGGTGTGACTAATCACTGTACTTAAGTTTTAGAAAAACTCATTGGTACAGTCGGGATTCGAACTTGCGACCTTTGCGTCGCAGGCCAATCCAGGCTCGATCCACTCGGCCACCACGGCTCTCATTTTTTAATCACTTTTTAATCACCCCAACAAATTAATTACCTTCCACCTACCTAAGTTTTCGGATACAACTGAGTTACATCAAGAATGTAACACTTTAATAATATTTAATGCAAATTCCACACAAACTAAATTAAGCTTGTACTACTATGGCAACTTATAACAGTGTACATACAAAATATGTTCATCTCACAAATATTTACCCCAGAATTTGAACTCTTTTGTTTCAACTAACTTTGCCTCAGACTGTCCCAAAAGAATGTCTTATTTTTTTAATAGACTATTTATAATATTATTTTTCACTGTTTCAGGAATTCAAATCCGAAGACTGCAAGATGAGCAATTATTAGAACACACTGCTTGCACCATTGTAAATGTGTGCTCTCAAGTCCAATGTTGTTTACACAGCACTTAGCACAGGTCTGTATTCAAAGCAATAACTTATAATGTTGCCTCAATATTTAAGCTTTAATTGATGTTTTAATGTAAAATATATTCCCATTCACAATTAAATAAATCAACAATAGTTGCCTACCCCTTAGGGGACCCTTGTGGGAAGGCGTGAGGATATATTATTATTATTATAACAATAGTTGATTTAAATTAAATTCTAATTCCTACGTAAAGGTTGTATCGTAAATCTATAAGCAATACATGCAAATGTTTTGACTGTGCATTAAAACTTTAAAATTAATTAAGGATTGTAAAGATGAAGAGAGGCATGTTATGTTGGTTTGGACATATACAAAGGATGAGTGAAGAAAGATTGACGAAACAGATATACAAAGCAAAAGTGTGTGCAAGAACAGGCAGAGGAAGGTCACGTTCCAACTACCTAGATCAAGTTGATCGGACGCTCAGGGACGGGAACGTCAAGAGTACTCGAAACCGACGAGCCTGTACGAAGAGACTGATGAATGTCGACGAAGATAAAGAAGTATGTAAGTTTAGAGAGAACTGGCGCTCTATACTCTCTGCCTACCCCGTTAGGGGCTCGGCGTGATGATATGTATGTATATATATATATATACCTAAATAAGATTACCTGCTATTTCCGCTAGTGATTATAAGACTCCACACGGCCTGACGGTAAAGGTTTTATCACCTTATCCTCTGAGTCAAATATTGGTAATGCAAAAGTCATACTTACCTCTGGGTAATCGGTTGCAGGCTATGGAAACCGTTTACCTCCAGATGGGCTGAACGTATTACTTTCTACCTTTGTTGCATAATAAATAAATGTGTCAAGGGTCCGCCCTAAGATTTGATGAAAAGTGCCTCTAAGTTTCTACCCAGAGTAGGTTCAGGCAGTTTTGAGCAATTGTTTTGAGTGTCTAAATCAACTTTTTTTTATGAGAGAGTAAATACATACATATGAAATTTTAAATAGGTATTTTGTATATCAGGTATACATTTATATTGTATGTTACCTCGGGCGGAAAGTGGGTGTGTGGGTATTACCTACACACCTCTGCCTACCCCTTCGGGGACCCTTGTGGGAAGGCGTGAGGATATATTATTATTATTATTTACCTACTCGAGGCATTGTAAATAACAGTAAGCTATGCGGGAGGTTGTGTAGAGTTGATACAAATATTATTTATCCAAAGACTGGTATTATTGTATGCTTGATCAAGTATGTTTTTCTTATTTATTAATTAATCAGACGATACCTAATTATACGGTGTATCAGTCAAAGTAATGACTGGAATACACTCCATGTACTAACATTAGTTTCAAAACTAATTGAGTTTGTTTTCCAACATAATTGATAGTTTGCCACCGATATGTAACAATCACTTTGTTATTTGTTCTCCGTTTGTACTCTGTTATTTGGCAATAAGAAGTAGAAGAAGAATAAGAAGAGAGTGAGACAATCATTGTAGCTTATTTAATTCTAATGAAGATGGCTGTAATGTATGCTGGCTCAATATGAAGAGACCTATATTTAAGTAGGTACTAGTAATATTAATTTATAAGACAACGTATCTACATAATCATGCCTTCTACCTGTTATCTTCATACTTCTGCAAATGGTTTTGTGGTATATAAAGTGAAGATGTTGTTAATATAGTGCCTTCAAGGGTTCATGTTCTTATAATGAATTTGAAAGCTTATGGTTTGTGGACATGATGTTGTTTGGGGTTATTTATAATGTTTTAGACGATTCGACAACCGGGCTTGTCTAGCCAAGTGGGTTGACATCGCGGCAAGGGGTTCGATCTCCATAGATCAAAATGTATGTATGTGCTTCTATTTTAAATATTGGCAGAAACGTTTGTTATTTTAAAGTTATTGTATATATCTAATGTAAGCGATTGCCATATTTCGACTATCTGTTTATCTTTGTTTCGTATTAAAAATTTAGATATAATTAATACGGTACCTAATGCTATCAGATAAGAATGATATTTGTTTGCTTTTTGTAAACAGAACTAAACTTAATTTTACGTAATATTCTGACTAACGTAATAGACTGACATCATGTTATATTATTAGAAAACACAAGTTGCGGTTTAAATTAATGTCAAAAACCATAGTCATGATATCTTTATGTTAATGTGCCATGCCAGTCTGGCGCAGCTTCATAGAATTAAATAGTATCTATGACACCCATTTGTTTGTTGATCGATTTCACTTTATTCCCGTTTTTTATTTGTCCTTATTTTGTTTCACGGGATTTCGACTTTTAATACATACTGAAACTAACTATTGCCTACTGTTTGTGGTGTTTAGTTTATTGTATGCATGTTTACCTACTATAATTATATTCTTATTAATCCTAAAAAAACATGTAATCTACTACAATAAGTAACATTTATATACATAATATTAGCACTTAATCCAGTCTGTATTTTGAAAGTCCAGTCCATTCGTTTTCTTTTTATTATAATTTGTTAACGAGCTTCAATTTATGAAGAAGCCTTTTTTGTTTATACCTTTTTTGAGCTTAATAAATCTATTTAAAGCCGTGACACACTTACCTATTAACTTGCACATGTATTGTGCCCCTGAGTTGTTCCCGCTAACCATATTTTTTAAACGTTTAAATTTGAATGTATGCCGTAGGAGGCCTGCAAGTGCTCAGTAAAACAATACACTAAATACAAGGGACACCCGTTAATTCGACAAACGATTTGCAGAATGGGGTCGAATTATCGAATTTGGCTATCCAGTATGGTAGACCGTCTGAAGTCCGGTAATTTTGTTTAAAATTCGACACATAAAATAATTGTTACCTGTTCAATTAGATAGATAGATAGCCAATGTATTTCAAGCAAAGCAGTAAATACATCCAAATTATGCATTTCACAATTAGAGTGAAATTCCGAAATTAATTCTATGTACAGTGATAGGTATGTTGAATTAAAGGGGGTCCATTGTTATACAAGATGTTTACCAAAATGGGTGGATGGTATGGTGTGGCAAATAGATACCCAGAGATTCCCACTCGCTATTAAATGTATAAGCGTTATTTTTATTGGGAACAACTAGCCTTATATTGTATTTGTGTGTATACAATTAAAATTATAATACTAGTAGGTGGTATTTGTGCAATATTATAAAAATTGTTAATACTAAGTTGAAAATAAAATATGATAAGTTTGTTACTGAAGTGTTATCGATAAAATTATAGTGGAACAAGATCGGCAAGTGTTAACCTTGGTATTGCAAGCGTCTATTGGCGGCTTATCATCAGGCGGACTGCATTATTTTGTTACCTCAGTGGTATGAAAAATTATCATTAATGAATTGATTAATATGATGAATAGTTCCATATATATGTAATCACTTACTTTTTGGTGATTATCTTCACTATTATTATATTCAAGGTGTTAAGAGTCTTAATGCGCGTTACTCGGGTTGGTAATATGGTTGGTAATATATATATATATATATATATATATATATTTTAATAATTTAGCTTAATATGTTCAAGCTATTTTTCTTTAATTTGAAGTGAAGTCAGCTTTGATCCTTCTTATAACACAATATGAGCTGTGAGACTACATAATTTATAACATTTATTTAATTATCACTATTTTTTTAATAAACTACTTTCATTACACAATAAACAAGGCTTTTTTTTCAAATTCTTACTGAGGCATACACAAGTAACTATTCACGCGATCATTTGAATTCTTACAAGTTCACAAGTAGGTAGGTATTTGGCATGGCATGGCTAAGGGTACGAAAATATTTGTTAAAAGGGAGATACATTTATTTCTACAGCAGGTAGGTTACTCTTTATTACGAGAATAAATCCCTACTAATATTATAAATGCGAAAGTAACTCTGTCTGTCTGTCTGTTACCTTTTCACGCCTAAGCTACAGAACCGATTTAAATGAAATTTGGTACAGATATAACCTAGAGCTTGAGGAAGGACATAGGCTACTTTTTAATGCGAAAAAGGGTTGTAAGGGGTTGAAATAGGGGATAAAAGTTTGTATGGAAGTTTCGTCATTTTTGAAGCTAGAAGCTTGAAACTTATTTATTAGGCTCTTGATTACATATAAATTAATATTACATTCAAAGTTTGTAAAAATGTTACCCTTAAGGGCGTAAAAAAATGCTGCTTAATATCATTTTTCCGCGCGGACAAAGTCGCGGGCACAGCTAGTTCTAAATAAATAGGGTTGGATTCCTACCTACGTAGGTATCATGAATCTTGAGATGGAAACGCCAAATGGATTGATTTTATCTCGGCTGTTTATTTATGTTGAACAGCCGGATGAAAGGCCCCGTTTGAAGGTTTTTTTTCTATATATTATGGAAAAGGCACATATCGATCAGTGGCGTAACTATCTGAGGTATGTTGTGGATATACAAACATAAAAAAATACAGTCGAATTGAGAACCTCCTTCTTTTTTTGAAGTCGGTTAGAAAGAGTGTGACGCTGTTGTTTAACTTCTAAAAGTTTTCAAATGTAGTTTAGAAGATACATATACAACAAGCATATATATGTATATACATATGTATATATATGCTTGCTGTATATTGTCAGGTACCGTACCTATATTCTAGAAAAAAAAATCTTGTCCAGTACAATATGCCAATTAATTTCTCTGAACAAACAAACAGAATATAACGCAATTCGACCTAAGCCCTAAGCGCTAGGAGCCTGTGAGAGGACATCTGCATTGAATATTGGAACATTGAACAATCAAAAATTCTGTTTGTAAAAGCGAATGAAATATCCACATTGGTATTGTTTCGTATTTGTAAGCCTATTGAGCAATCGCTGAATGAAACAATCAAAACTAAACCGTAAATACATTAAGGATAGGACTGTAGATATTTATGACGGATTTGAGTTAATATGAAGTTAGTTACTAGCAAGTGTTTGTATCTTTAACATTCCAATTGTTATTCGACGTTTCTAGAAATAATAGTTTGACGAAAATATTAATAATGGTGAAGCCTTTGGTGTTAACTGCTTTGCTTTGCCTTTTTTTTATACCACATGTGTGGCAAACAAGCATGCGGTCCGCCTGATGGTAAACGGTTACCGCCGCCTATGGACGCTTTCAACATCAGGGATATCACTCGCGCGTTGCCGACCTTAAATCCTAGATGGTAACCACATTATTTCGCTAAAAATCGAGGAGAATTCTAGCTCTTGGATGCTATAACATTAGATTAACCTAGATGTGCTTGATAGACCTACATAAATCGGTTAGAATGGGATTATGTACATAAGTCTTAAGTGTTTTGCGGCTTATTTGCTCCAGAAATAAGCACATACCTAGGCAATTACTGTCAGCATTATCGTACCAAATTGAGTCATTAGGTACTTGTATAACATCTGTACATATTTATATTATTGTATTAGGTTTGTATTCCTTAATCAGACAGTTAAGGTGACGAATAGGTCAAGTAGTCGCTTGCACCAAGATTGCGGCTTCGAACTCGGAAACTTGTAACGTACTAGAGACTAAGAGACTACTGTTCTTAAAATCGGTAAAGCCGCATATTAATGAAGCTTTTCTGATTTAAACTCATTCATATAATATCTTCCCGCCTTTTTACAAGAGGCAGGCAGACATGTAGGAATCTCTTTTTACCGGTGATATATTTAGGTGCCAACGTAGCGGTGTTGACAAATACCTATAGATGGTTTCTATAATCCCAATGAGTATGGGTAGATTTAGTTTTTTGGGAAATGGTTGTGATCATGAAAATAACACTTATATAAAAGAAAACATCATCGGATCACCCAATTTCGTTATGTTTAAGTTGTTATAACTAATCTGCATCTTTGAATTTATGGCCAAAGGCGACGATTTTTTAATATAATTCGGAATTCAAACATACTGATGATGTACAAAGTGTTTTTACTGAAACTTAGGTCTAGTCCTCGTAAAATCTTTCCCGGCTACGGACGGGAATTCTAAAACGTTGCCGAGAAAGCTTTTGCTTACGTCAATATTTTCTATTTGCTACGAATTTATCCAGTCAAGGAAAGGTTTGAAGGCGGTTCTTGTGTAAATGCTGAGTCAACAGTGCTTGAATCAATAATGACAGCATTTTTATTCAGATCATGTGCCGCTGAGGGCGTCGTCGACTGACGGGCGTGGAATACGACGTAGTAGGTAGTTCAGGTGTGGAAGACTCCTTGACCTTTAGGAGTGATATAGTACTGTATAAATTATGTATTATTTTTCTTATCAGGTCAGAATCATTATGTGAATATTCGCAGGTAACTCGAACACTTGTTTTGGTAACAATATTTGGCTCTTGTGTCGTTCATCTAGCAAAAATCCACTCCTAGAATGGTGGAGGGTCTATAGGAGGATGCATGTAAAAATAACTTACCTAAATGAGAAATTGACTAAGATTTACTTTACACAAATTCTGTTTCAAGCCAGGTATTAATACTAACTACACATAGTTAAAACGACCAAAGAGAGATAATAATGAGTTCAAGTGCTTGTTTGTACATTTTACAAAAAATATATTATTCTAAACGAAAAGAAAACTCGGATAGGTTTCCATAGTTTCAGCGTACGTGGAAGGTATTGTGGCGGGTACGAATGATTGTTTATGCGGAAAACTGGTGTTGAAATTAAAAAAGTTTGGGAGACCCCTAGTGGCGTATATTTATTAGACTGGAGCGTTCGAGTCTAGCTTATCCTAGGAAATTTCATTGGAAATTCGTATTTAAAAATCTTACACAGATGATATTCCGCTGTTTTGAGCCAATATTAAATCTCCGATCCTCGAAGGCCAAGTTTGTAGTTGATAAATATTTCTAGCGCAATGGTTTTACAACTTGATTTTAAAAGGATAAATATATTTTTTTGTTAGATTATATTATTATGACTTGAATAGCTTCTAAACAATATCTGTACCCCGCGATTACATAGGCACAAAATTTTATTTTATTGGTATTTTTTTTGTGTTATTAAACATATCCTTTGTGTTAACCCAGCTAGTAATCTATCTCTGAGCCAAATGTCATACAATTCTATTCAGCTGTTGTGTCGTGATTGTGTAACAAGCATCTTCACAAACTTTCGCTTTTATAATATTGATTATTAGAGTAGTAGATATTTTAAATATGTTCAAAACAAAAATCTTACTTCTAGTGTTTTAGTAATGTGTTATGTTTTGTGTAATATATTACATTTGCGTTTAGGTAATTGACTGGCCAATCAATTATACACAAGTGGTTTATAAGATGATAACTGTAAGATAATATGGTGTGCCGTTGATAAGCATAGCAAAAAATCTTATCAGTGTTCCAACAACGCCTTTGATATTTTCGTCTCGCGTTCACTACGCCAGCTACGTATGTCTACATACCTACTCAATATAATATCGTGGTCGGATACGGAAGAACCCGAATATCCAATAAGGATATTGAAAGGAAGCGGCTGATGCAATACCAAATGAAGCTAAAGCCGGATTCACTGTCGTACCGATCACCTGACAGAAGAAATAAATTCTACTACTGATTGATTAACGAAAATTCTACTAATATTGTAAATGCGAAAGTTTATGTAGATACTAATATGTAATAATTGCAAATGATTTAATCTTCCTGAAAGTAATCAATTTGAAGCAAAGCCAACTAACTTCTAATATAGGTAGATATTTATATAACTTCCAATATATAATCTTCGTAAATGTAAGCTTACAAATAAAAACGTTGTTTTTTGTCCCATTAAAGTAGGTTGTATGTCTTCATGCCTTCTCATTAAGGTTTCTGAAGGGGTAGGCAGTGGTGCTGAGAACCCGCTTTTTGTCGGTGCTAACGTGACAGATGGAGCTCTATCGCCATGTGTCGAGCACGGTTATACACACGTCTTTCTGTATGTCCTCTCAAACGTATACAGGTATCCTCTCGAAGTTTACTATCACCGTAAAGCTCGTGGTCTGACTAATCGCTGTACATACGTTCTGAAATACTCATCAGACACTCGGGATTCGAAACTTGCAATCTTTGCCTTGCAGGCAACAACTTGCAGTCAACAATAGGCAACAACAGCAGGAAACACTCGGCCGCCACGACTTTTTTGAAATGAGATGAAATAATTTATTCAGAACACAGTTATTCAGAACACTGTTAGTTTCATAGTGTCGTCATGATGCGGGATTAAAAGGTTTACGTGGAACAAAGATAGATATATAAAAAAAAAACGACGATCAGTCTATAAAGATATTCGATTTCAGTCTTGAGAGTAGATCCGTTTGTCTTATATTAAACGTTATAAAGTTGTGTCGGAATTAATATATCAAGTCATAGGATCCAAGTGGTTTTATTTCTACGATTCCGACCTATTGTGGTGTGTGTGGTGTAATAGAGTTAACAGTACAATGCAATATTAAAAAAAAAAAAAATTCATAATTTCTTTTATCATTATAGCAGTCCTCAAAATAGTCCTTTAGAGAATAGTAGTATTTTACACTGAGATTTTTTTTAAGTTCAAAGAATATCAATAGTTACGCTCCGATTTTCATAGAGATTATATTGTAGATTTTTATCATAACTACATTGCAATTTTTGGCAGTGAAAGAAAAAGCAAGTAGGATCCCGCGATCATAATTTACGGCCACTTAAGTAGGCACTATATAGTAAAGCTACAGCACCTGTATGTACCTTAATGAATATGAAAGAGCTCCTAAATCCCGTGCCCTTCATGAAGTAAGGCGATAAAGTCAACAGTACGTAACCTATCTAAGACTTTCGGACGATATATGGCCGACTGAAGGCCTTCTTGCACTGATGACTTTGTCTTCATACTCATAGGTAAATTGAATATACCCGAATATCGACTTTATATTCTTTAATGTAGGGTATAATATCGCCGGCTTATGATAGTACATGCCAGTGACAGTGCCGTTCTATATAATTCAACTTTAAGCCGGGCTCGCCTGAAGTCTGGCGCTTGACTTATTTAAAGAATTTACACTCCTCTGGCGCCCGATGCTAAGCGAACATGAACCTTAGATGCAAGAGGTACGAGCCTCAAATCTTTAATATATAGATAGTGCCATCCACGAAGACGCGTCCCACCAATTTCCAGTGGAGGGGGTCGCGGGTTGCGGGGAGTATGATTCGAGACTATTAATTGTAGTATGCGTGTGCAATAGGTAATCAGTGTGTACGGATAATACTCAAACATTAGTGGAAGGTTCCACACTTACACTATAAACTATGAGGAAGAATAGTGGGGCGCGTCTTCGTGGATGGCACTATCTATAATAAAAATTCAAGATGTAAATATCCACATTATTTATTTTGTTAACTAAGTAAGTATTATATATATATATATAGTATATATTTATATATACCACAGCATAAATAGGAGCTGTGGCCATGAATAAAGGTTTAATTTAGGACTTAACTTGAAACTCTTCCCCCTCCAATGCGAGTAAACTCGAGTTTTAGATAAATTGCAAAGTTTAATATGCGGCTTAAAAGTAATTATCACAGAGAAGTAAGCAATTACGGGACTAACAATGAGCTCTTAATTGTTCCGAAGCTTGAATACACACTTTGAGAAGTTTTATTTCGTATTTTTTTAAAGTATTTAACAGATGATCTGACCTCTTGGCTAGACAGCATGAGGTCACGGATTCGATTCCCGCTGGCGGTGGATATTTGTGTGATGAATGATGATTAGCACGTGCGTCTTGTTAACCTATTGTATTTATGTTAATATAATTATTAATATCTTGGTCTAGCTTTTTTGTCTCGAAAAAAAGGCCGTCTTGAAAAAAGGTCAGGTCAAGAGTACCCTAAACCGGAGAGCATGTATGAAGAGAATAATGAAAGTGGACGAAGCGAAAGAAGTATGTAAGGATCGTACCAAGTGGAAAGAAGTGGTCTCTGCCTACCCCTACGGGAAAGAGGCGTGGTTATATGTATGTATGTATGTATGGTCTACTTTTATGTAAATAAAAGGGAAAATAAATAAATATAAACTTATTATTTAACGATTTATTTGATTATTATTTTACAAAAACAAATTAATAAAAGAAAATCTATTTACTTCCAGACAAAAGAATTGGCCCAAATCAGTGTTGCGTGAACAAGGCGTGCCAAGACAACAAACTTTTTACATAATATAAAAAAATTGCTGACTTCAAAATGTTTAAACCAATATAACGATCTTAAGCTCTTTTATCTTAATGTTATGCTATAACGTCCCAAAATACCCCGGTAATTTATAACACTAGAATCTACTATGTATATATAAATTAAGAACAAATCAAATTCACATTAATGTGGATAGGCAATTTGCATATTGTTATCCAGTAATTACGACCGGCCAGATGGATCAATTTGCAATCGTACACCGAATATATTTGGGCTTAGTTCACTAGAGATTACTCTCCGTACCTATATAACGTCGATTTGCATTCAAATGAGGCCTGTTAATTCTGCAACAGAGCCTAATAGACAATATGCGCCCCCGCTGTTTCATTCGCTAAAATGGGTCAACTTAACTGGAATGATGGTCGGGAATCTAGTTTTCTCCGGCGCCAAAGCAAATCTTTTTACTCGTGCTTCGCTTTATAAAAGTATTTTGTTTTATTTTTTACTTTTAAATTGCTTTTTGTGAAGGCAACGGACGAAGTGAAACTCGCGGGTGATTCAATTGGCACATATTTTAAGTAGTTCTTATCCAACTCAACTTTGTAACATACCCACTGAATAGAGTCTCAGTGTTTTTGGCAATTACAACTTCGCTGAAAAAAAAGAAAAATATGCATGAAATGATACCGAGCATTCTATGAGTGCCTTGTTTATGTCTACTTTGTGACCAACAAGCATATTAAGGTCGACATGTGGCTTTGTTTGTAAATCCTGTAGCTACTAGCTAGTTACATCGACAGTTAATCCTTTGTGTTTTTTTTTTATTTATCTACTATTTACTCTAGTTGAAATTGCTGAGCTACTTGTACTAAATTGCTAAGCTACTTGTACTAAATTGCTGAGCTACTTGTACCAAAATGCTAAGCTATCTACTTGTACCAAAATGCTGAGCTATCTACTTGTACCAAAATGCTGAGCTATCTACTTGTACCAAAATGCTAAGCTATCTACTTGTACCAAAATGCTGAGCTATCTACTTGTACCAAAATGCTAAGCTATCTACTTGTACCAAAATGCTGAGCTATCTACTTGTACCAAAATGCTAAGCTATCTACTTGTACCAAAATGCTGAGCTATCTACTTGTACCAAAATGCTGAGATATCTACTTGTACCAAAATGCTAAGCTATCTACTTGTACCAAAATGCTGAGCTATCTACTTGTACCAAAATGCTGAGCTACGTGTACATAAATGCTATTACATTGATTTCTTTTTTCATAAGATTTATTCACCAATAACCCGTATCAGTACCTTAATATTCTGTTTATTACCTGATGTTGATTACCTCTTTTTAACGCAACGAATCACAATAAAGGACAGGACAGAGGTATTTTTACGAGCTAGGGTTCAGGATGATTACAGTGAAAACAACAATTAAAAAAAAAAAGTATTAACAATTATTCACACGTATTTATAAGGAGTACTTCGCTATACTGCACTTATATAAAAGCGATCTTTATTACTCTATGATATTACTTCCAATAACTCATTATCGCTTGAATAAAGTTTAGCTCTTTACAGGTGAACGGACTGTGCTACACGCATAATGCGGCAATTTTACCGCCCGTCTACTTCCGTAGATTGTGCAATATCTAAGCATTCCGTAGATTTTTTTCCATTTACTCGCTAGTCATTAGATGAAAACAAAATCATATAGCTGTAGTTTCAATTGTTCGTCAATAGATGGCGATCTAAATCTATAGCGTAATATACCTACTTTGATTCAATAATCATGGAAGAAAGGCATCACAGTGGCAAATAAATGCAAATCTATAGATATATATATATATATCCTCACGCCTTCCCACAAGGGTCCCCGAAGGGGTAGGCAGAGGTGTATAGGTAATACCCACACACCCACTTTCCGCCAGACGTATATTAGGTGCCAACGTGACAGATGGCGAGTCCATCGCCGTTACTCAAGCACGACTATACATACGCCTTTGAATTTCTTCTCAGACGTATGCAGGTTTCCTCTCGATGTTTTCCTTCACCGTAAAGCTCGTGGTGTGACTAATCACTGTACTTAAGTTCAGAAAAAACTCATTGGTACAGTCGGGATTCGAACTTGCGACCTTTGCGTAGCAGGCAACTGCTCGAACCACTCGGCCACCACGGCTTTTTAAATCTATATATATATAAAAGAAAGTTGTGCTAGTTACACTATTTATAACTCAAGAACGGCTGAACTGATTTAGCTGAAAATTAGGTAATTAGGTAGGGAGGTAGCTAAGAACTGGGAGAAGGACATAGGATACTTTTTTTTTTTTACTTTTTTTTCCCTTAAATACGAACGATTAATCTATATATGTATATAAAAGAAAGTTGTGTTAGTTAAACTATTTATAACTCAAGAACGGCTGAACCGATTTAGCTGAAAATTGGTAGGGAGGTAGCTAAGAACTGGCAGAAGGGCATAGGATACTTTTTTATTTACTTTTTTTTTCCTCAAATACGAACAATTAAATTGCGCGCTACCAACTTGGTCGATATGTGAACTGCAATGAAGCGATTTGGCGTATATTCTCATTCCCTATACACGAACGTCATCCTACTGTTGTGCATTTGGCGGTGCATCTGGAGAATGCTCAACGAGTATATTTCACGGCTTCGAATGTTGCTCAACGTGCTGAAACACCTCCAGCAACAACATTGACCAGTTTCTTTGCGACTTGCCAGAGCGATCCGTTTGCACGTACTTTGCTTTACTCGGAGATGCCACGTTATTACACTTGGAATGCCTCATCGAAGAATTTTCAACGACGGAAGCAAGGTGCCTGGTTATCCGGATGTGCGTTCCACTGATGCTCTTGGTCGTATGTAAACAGTTCATCCTAAGAATGATGAATGCTTTAAATCTTCGATCTATTGAAGAACCAACATGCAACATTACAAAGTGCTCCGCTATGGCCAAAGTTTTATCCGAATCGCAGATCATCATCTGGGACGAATGCACAATGGAGCATAAATGTGCATTGGAAGCACTTAACCGAACATTGCAAGATCTACGTAATGACTCGAGATGTTTTGGAGGCGCAATGATTCATTTCATTCATTCATTCACGCCAAACATTCAAATAAAGAATCATTAAAAAATATATATTTTTTATTTACAATTATATATCCTAATTTAAAAAGTAAAAACTGTGATCATGTGATATTGCCTTTAAGGCGGAACATAGTTCGCCGGGTCAGCTAGTATTTTATATACATCGTGTAGGCTTGTCTTAGTTTAGCAACGAATTGAATTAAATGGAATCGACGATGGAATTGTCTTGATTAGGAGGGTTCGATTATACTCAGAGGAAATCTGAGCTAACGACAATCTTTAATTATTAAACTCCAACGAAGAAATCGCACGAAGCAATTCAAGCGAAGAACAATTGTACTCAATTTACCCTTACTATGATGGCTCTTACCGTTAAGCCTCTTACGTCCGTTTCATGTATAAAATATATCTTATTGACAATAATCGGGTATTTGATCTGTCCCCCATTAATTGTTCCCTCTAAATCTTGTTACTTAATTTCAATGCGGATAATAATAATAGGCCTACATTTTTATTTCACGTACAAAATAATATTCTATCGCACAATAACTTGGAGTGCAAAATTGCATGCAAATAAAAAAAGCATTTTTTCCAGGTTATATATAAAGGTTTGCATGTATCCTTCTTGTGTTGGCTGTTGATCCAAAACGTCCAAGCGAGAATATTGCGAATAGTCAAATTTTAGAAACTGCAGCTCTTATGAATATAAATTGTAGGTAAACGCTTACTAGACAAATAATATAACCCCACGCCTTCCCACAAAGGTCTACGAAGGAGTAGGCAGAGATGTATAGGTTACTACCACACTCCCACTTTCCGCCAGAGATATATTTCAGGTGCCAACGTGACAGATGGCGAGTCCATCGCCGTTACTAAAGCAAGACTATACGCCGTATCTATGTTTGACTCGCTTCTCAGACGTATGCAGGCTTCCTCTCGATGTTTTCCTCACCGTAAAGCTCATGGTGTAACTAATCACTGTACTTAAGTTCAAAAAAACTAATTGGTAAAGTCGGGATTCGAACTTGCGGTCTTTGTGTCGCTGGCGACCACTAGAACCAATCGGCCATCACGGCTTTACTACACATACTTCCTTTATTACTGGTGAACTTGTGATCATCGCGTAACTTATCACAGAACGAGCTTTACAAATAACAAAATATGAAATAATTATAATAACAACGTAATATTGTTTAAACGTGTACTACCGCAGTGCCACTTGATGTTATACGTAATACAATTTTATTTATTTCATTTGTGTCCAGAGCATTCGGTATATTGCTTCACTTTGATGTTGCTTCCAATTACCATCGTTTGAATATGAAACGGTTATTTTTTCGTTCCAATCCACCGTACACTTTGAACTCCGTTCCAATCAAGTAATTAGTGTTGTGGCTCGTGATTTGATGGCTTTGGGAAATAGAAAAATACTGAAGGCTTTGGGTGGGTGACTAGTACAAAAATATCGCAAATCGAATGTTGATATTTTAATCTGAGGTACCCTAAAATAATTACGTAGTTTGCGCATCAGCTAACAAAGATATAACTGTATATCTTCAAGCCTTCCCACAAGGGTCCCCGAAGGGGTTGTAAGTTGCAAATATCCTTCTTTCGCCGGAGATATATCTTTTTTTTTTGTTTTTTTTTATACGACAAGAGTGGCAAACAAGCATACGGCCCACCTGATGGGAAACGGTTACCGTAGCCTATTTACGCTCACGATACCGAAGTACACTTGCGCGTTGCCACTCTGTGTTCGGAGAGTTATACTGTGTTGGCAGCATAATGGGACTAATCCCTCTGCTGCCAACACAATATAACAATCATCCCCCCTCCCCAAGGAGCTCATTACTGGAAACCTTATTCACCTCGTAGGAACACAACACAATAAATTGTGTTATTTGGCTACGGACTTCTATAAGGTGGAGGTCCTGCCCCAGTCGGGCAGCTCCAAATTCGAACGGAAAATCCGTAATGCCCTACCTCTCTTATTATCTAGTGGGGAACGTGACAGATGGCGAGTCTGTTGCTGTTTCTCAAGCACGATAACCTATAATCCTCTCGATTTATGCCTTCTTCGTAAACTTCCTGGTGTGATTAATCAATTATGTCGCAACATTTGCGTTCCATCTGGCAACTATTTCGCGTTGTTCGACCACCACACCACCAAAGTATAAAATAATAGAGTTAGAGGTGACTTCCAATTGCAGGTTTGAATTTCTGTATTTCAATCTCCAACATTCGACATTACAAAATAAATATTAACTCCGGGATTGATTTGCGATCCCGTCAATGTCGCTCGACGCATTCGTATTGCGATGTTAGATAGCTGGGAACTGGGGCCGACCTTTTGTGATAATTTTTTAAATAGTGAAAGAACAAAGCAACGATGTCTGAAAAAACTATTGTAAAACTAACTACAGGTAATATATATGAACCAAAATCGGAAACCCGCGGCAACACTGTGATATATATCGACAGTCCCCGAAGCGGTAGGCAGAGGGTTATGGGTAGTACCCACACACCCACTTTCCACCAGAGATATATTATAGGTGGCAACGTGACAGATGGCGAGTCCGTCGCCATTACTCAAGCCCGACTATACATACGCCTTTGAATTACTCCTCAAACGTATGCAGGTTTCCTCTCGATGTTTTCCTTCACCGTAAAGCTCGTGGTGTGGCTAATCACCATACTTAAGTTCAAAAAACTCATTCTTACAGTAGGGATTCGAACTTGCGATCTTTGTGTTACAGGCAACTACTCGAACGACTGGACCACCACGGCTCCCGATCGACATTCATTCATATGTTTTACGTTACAAAATGTGTTTCAATGTTTGTAGTCTACAATAGACTAAAAGGTTAGTTAAAGGACACTTTTGCGAGTAGCTTACTACAACTTTAGAGGTCAGTTTTGGGTTTCAGTTTACGCAACTGTGACCCACTTATTTACCTGTAGACAAACAGACAAAATACATACATACATACATATAATCACGCCTCTTTCCCGTAGGGGTAGGCAGAGACCACTTCTTTCCACTTGCTACGATCCTTACATACATCTTTCGCTTCGTCCACTTTCATTATTCTCTTCATACATGCTCTTCGGTTTAGGGTACTCTTGAATAAGTTGATTAAAGTAAACTAAATGAGTCCCGCGGTGTTACTTGCAGTTTAACATAATTTATAATATAAAAAATACCATATCCATAAATTCATAACATTGCATCAAGGTCGCAGACAGAGAGAGGCAGTCGACTACTCGATTTCTGCCAGCATAGACATACGTACGTGGATAAATTATCATATATTGCGTAGTCGACGTAGAATCAGTTCTCTCTAGATTACCCTTTTCATCTTTCTTCATCAGCTTCATCTACATTCATCAATATTTACATACATACTCGCCGGTTTCGAGTTCTATTGACGTTCCTATCCTTTTCTGATCTATTTGATCTAGTTAATTAAAATATTTCTTTCTTATATCTTGTCCTAACAATTTTTCTATAATCCTTCTTTCTTACGATACATATAGGTTGCTAGGGTACACTTTACCCTATGGATTTGAAGCGGGGATAATCTAAATATAATAACTTGTCACTAGGGTGTACAGCTACGACTTTGTTACCGTGTTTATGGCACGGAAAAGTATTGACCATCGGCGCCGGGCGTCTCCTCCGCAGCAAAAACGCTGAAAAGGTATACCGTTTCATTTGGGGATGATATATTTCCACTCAACTTATCTAAATATCTAATCGGCTGTGAAGTCGGGGGACGTATCTACCACGCCCCGATATGAAATAATTTTCTAATAGTGTGAATGGGACATATCCAGTCCCATAGGCATTAATGAAGTATGATTGCAATAACACACGGTTTCAGGTTAGCTTCGTGCTTGTCGCAGTTTCATTTAATGTGCACTTTTGGTAGTAGTAAGTATTTCGCGTTCAGTGTCCGTTCATCCCTATATCTTTTTATTCGCTGACTTTTCACCTCGCATTTTTGGGAAATACTTTTCCTTAATCGGAGTACGACTGACAAATGTTTTTTACTGAAGCGCAATTTGGGAATAGGGGTCAGCGTGGGGTGCGGGTCCGGAAATAGGCTGAGCAGGATTTTTCCATAGAAAATTACTTACATTTATATAACGATCAAAGGACCGTGATTATAAGGATAACGTAACTAAGGATTAACGAAATTAGTAAGTAGCTTTGTAAAGTATACATACACATATATACATAAATATATGTGTGTGTGTGTATATCTATACTTGTTTTTTATATCTATACTTAATATTATAAAGCTGAAGAGTTTGTTTGTTTGTTTGAACGCGCTAATCTCAGGAACTACTGGTTGGAATTGAAAAATTATTTTTGTGTTGGATAGTCAATTTCTCTAGGAAGGCTTTAGGCTATAAAACATCATGCTACGACTAATAGGAGCGAATCATAAATGGAAAACGGAACGGGAAAAAATATTCCTTTTTGTGAGCTTCGTTGCGTGCGCTGCGTAAAAGTTACGAAAATATCATGTATGAAGGAATTGTTCCTCTTTAAAAGTTAAAAAAAAAAGTCCGCGACACCATATGTCAATCTTTTAAGATTGACTCACTATAACCTTTTTTTTGGCAATTAAGTCCGCGATGGGCTTAATTTAACAAATTGAATTTAATAAACAACTTAACCGATTTAAATAAAATTTGCACACCGTGTGCAGTTTCATGCAACTTAAAAGATAGGATAGCTTACATCACAATTGGACTCGATAGGTGGCGCTGCGATCGTGTTTCAGGAAATTTTACTTCTTCACCCGGGCGAAGTTGGGCTGGAGAGCTAGTACAATATACATATGGCGTATTCCAAATATAATAGCATCATATTGTTGCTTCACCTTATATGTGTGTAATGATTAAATACTTTATTACATGAAATACATATGTAGGAATATACTGTAAATATAAATTATTCCTCTTCAGTCTGACCTGTACACAGCCATCGAGGGAGCCATAAAGGCGGATATGTATCTCGATTTACGAGGACGTAGACACATCTAATCTGAGGTAGTCTATAACGTGCGATTAAGGGTTAGTCCCGTGTGATTACCGTATACCTAATGCTATAATTATACTGACAGTGGCAATTAATGCCACCACCCTTGATTATTAATGTAAATTATATTATACGAAATAGTGAACCTTCTTCATATATCTCCTACGAGTAGGTATCATCTTTGAAATTTTCAGGAGTACAGAGCTTTCCTCGCGAATTTTCCTCAACTTATAACTCTAGGTATAATTATTCATTTGGTTGCAGAAAAACATATTGGTTCACACCACTAGAGGACCTGGAGTATGGTCTGCACGTATCACATCTCTGGGTTTCAAGACTTGCCTCTAAGCCTTTTCACTCGAGCATTCATAAAGACGAAGAACATGATGAGACTTGATCCTGCACTCTTGTCTGCAGATAACTTATGTCAGACGTCACTTTAATATCCAAGCTTGCGGGCTCTGCGCTTAGACGCCAACAATTCTCCGGCTCTATGGAAGTAATCCATTCAATTAGTTGGGGATTAGCCGATTGGGGGATTACACGAGTTACAGCCGATAGTTCCGAGCTTACCCACCAAGAATAACTCTGCTCAGCTCGCTCGAAATGAGTGTGTGTTTACCCAGCTTTAAGAACTATACATATGTGTAATTATTTTGATGTCGTATTGCTTTTACATTAATGGGGTTTTCCTATTAAACACATACACAATTGTCTCTCGATGAATGAGTTTCACCAACTTTAGCTACATCCAGATGCTTATTAGGCATCCATCCAGATGCTTATTAGATACCGCTTTGGTTGTTGTTGATCAGTGAGCTAGGAGCTGGGTTGGACTTATGTATCGTATTCATTTTCTATGCAGCATGAGGAATACTACTGTCATAGTCATGTGCCCTTAATATAGGTAAGTAAGTATTCAAGATAAGTACCAAAAAGTAACCAAATATGAATATAGTTTTGGAGCATGCACAGTTCCTGGTGCTCGATAATGTTAGTGATAAAGTACACAAAACCGTTGGTTATAATGATTAATACTTCAATTAATGTGTGGTATCTGTGGAAGTGTTACGTGCGAGGAAACTTGAGAATGGGAGTAGTTTGAGCTTACTTACGTTATACGCGAAACTCAAATAGTTTCTGTTCGTTCATATATAAGTACCTACAAGGAATGAGAGACGTAACCCATGCTTTAAAATTAATAATAATTGACATTTATTTGACATTTATATTTTAAAGGTACAGTAATTATCCACCTGGAGCCAATTTACCGTGTGCGTTTCGTCACTCAAAAATATTGTGATTGTTCCAAATAACAAACTAAGCAAGGAGAACTCCAATTAAAAACTTTGCAATTAGAAGGATTTTTTCGTAAAAGGTTTTTCCTGCCTGAAATTAAAAGTAAGTAGGTATTGGGGCTAACTTTCGTAAATTCTGATGTGATTTATTTTCTTGTCGGTGGGTGTAGATTAATGAAGCAATACTTTTTCAACTGAAGCACCTTGAAGGTTTTGCCACGTGAATTTCAAAGTGATGTTTTAATAAAAATAGCGTAATAAGCTACAAAATATTCCATATCACACCAATGTATGCTATGATCATCACTTCAATAGAAAATGGGTATAGAGAAATCAACTATCATCACGCCGAGTCCCATATGGGTAGGCAGAGAGAGCGCTAGTTCTGTAGTAGATAGTCATGAAATGAAATATTACAATAAACTTGATTCGTATTTTTTTATGAAGAGGATAAGTTATTTAACTTAAGGCAAATTAAACGCAAGCGGAAGGTACAAACGTTCTGAGATCTAAGACGATTTCAAAGAGATTTTGTGAGATGTTGGTAATTGATATCAATTAGGGTTGTGCCGCGGGCTCACAATAGACCATCGTAGGCACAAATGGCCTCGGGTAACTCGTTTCTACCACTCATCGCGATCGTCCTTCTGATAAATTGTTTTTGGCGTACTTCGTTAATTCTGCGCCGCCTGTTATTATTATCTGCAAACACAAAATGTTTCTTTAATTTAAATTGTAAGCTATGTAATTAATAAATAATTGTTCTCAGAATGGTTTATGGAACTTCATCACTGGCAGAGCAGAAGCTGCTGCTGCAGGCACAGTTCAATAATGCGAAAGAGACCATTGTATTTACATTTATATATATGTAATATCATAAGGCCGAATCGCTACCAAGATAGGCAGTTCTTCTGTCCACTCTGTGAGGGATTCTCTCTCTCTCTCTCTGTTCATATATGCTCGCCGGTTTCGAGTACTCTTCACGTTTCCATCTTTGAGTGTCCTATCGATATAGGTAGATTCAACGTTGTCTTCCTCAGTGTCTTCTTTTATACACTTTCGAATTGTAAGTATGTAATATCTGTTTCTCTGTTCTTCTCTCATCGTTTTAATACGTTTTTAAAAAGAAGAAAGAAATACATATATGTAGCAAACGAAGCTAAAAGATCGGTACCTTTCTACATATTTTATATTTCTCTTTAAGAATGTGGGCGACGTACAAAGTGGTCACATGTCCTGATGAGGCTTAAAGTATGTAGGAGGGCGGTGGTGCTCCTGAATGTGGAGAGGTAGTTAAGAAGTTTTAACGACCGACGACTTAGCGGGACCGTCCGAGAGCAAGTAATCCTGGAAAAGTTTGTTCTTTAAAAATTTTAGTGCACTCCTAGAGTTATACGCACTGTAAACGATGTGCTTTCAAGTTGGGACTTTCTTTATGGGATTATTGTGAAGTTTATATTTGCTGAGTTCATTTATCTATTGCCTTTGCGGTGATATAAAGCCCACAGTCACCTTCTGCCACTGTACCTCTCGCCATCGACGGAGAATTCATTCTTAGAACCACAAAGGTACTGCACGGTTTCAAAGGTTTCCTTCCGCGAGCGCTCAGGCTGTGCAATGTATGCAATGTGTAATAATGTTCAATGAAAGAACAGCTTGAAGGTATTCAAGAAGGTTGTGAGAACATTACTGCAGGGTCGGCAGCGCGCGAGCGATGGTGCTTCAAGCGTCCAAAGATAGCGGTAACCGCTTTTCATCAGGTGGACCGCAGGCTAATTTGCCAGCTTAGTGTTATAAAAAACGCTATAAAGTGTCTCCGTCTTTTATCTTGTACATCTACATCCTTGAATAAGTTGGTTTGTCTTAGTATTTCATAAGGTAAATATAATTTGAAGCTGTATTAGTGTGAGTTACTTGCGAATCTTAATTACTTCATTCCGAAAATTTGTAAACATAACATCGAACTTTACGTTTTACCACGTAAAGTTCGGATCGGATCGACACCACAGAATATGTTTTTTTATAATGTTGATGCTCAGGACGAGCATACATTGTATACTTTAACAATTGATAAAATATACAAAAAATTGTTGATAAACACCAATTAGAGATTAAATCTACTTCCCTCGGCAAGGTGCCAACATGACTAGCAGTATTGCCACGCTGGATAGCAATGCTGAATCTCTGAGCGAGGTCTGTTTCAACGTATTTGTCAGAGAGGCCTCGATCAGACGACGCCAAACTCAGCATTTTATGAAAGAGTTATAAGATGATGAGCTTCTGGACTCGGAAACTAGACCCCTCTGGAGGTCTCGGAGTTTCAACCGCAAACGCCGTAAATATGTAGCCTGAGAATTTGTGATTATATATAGAAATGATTTATGTATTTCTTAGCTTAAAGTTAACTTCGCAATGAAGACATCCATTCCAAGAGCTAGGTGTCACGTAGTTGATATCGCGCTTATCAAAAAGTAGATTCTTTTAAACGCCGCATACAAGCTTTAAGAGTCGCATTATAAATGCCATTAACATAGTTTGTTTGCAGTTATGATTCAAAAATTCATAGTTCTGATAAGCAACCTGGTACGCCTAACAACAGACAACTTTTAACTAGATCTAGAAAACACCGCTTGTTAGAATTTATCCACAATGCAAATCTAGGTCTCAAATACGAAACTTTTAATTATGTCTAGGTAGTGAGATGCGAGCGGTTCATTTTATGTTTCTAGTCTGATTGGATTAAACTCTCTACATGCGCCTATGTATAGTTTCATCAGGTCTTATCTAGCCTTACGGTGTTTTCTGGGTGGTCAAACTTAATCATCCCTGTGCCTATACAGACTTTACACCAATGCTACAACTGGGTGCTGATTATTACAAATATCGAAAGGAAAAAGATTACATAATAAATACCTATTATTGTTTCGTATCGCATTTCGTTCTTTATTACCTTGAACTTAGCGGCATTTTTCCTCCGTAAGCATATTTCAGCCTATCACAGTGAGGATACCGTGACTAAATGTCCTTATGTCGTTAGATGGATTTTATGTTAATTCGTTATCTGTATATTTTGCGTTTATACTTTACTAATACGCTAGTTCGGTCTGCCGGAATCAAAACCAGATTCGTCTTGTTCCAATTTCGAATATATGTAGCTGCTTAAAATTGTACTTCTACTATCCCCATTCGAGTCCCGTCGTGTGCTTTAATTGAAATTTAGTAGAGTTACAAGCCTCGGAAAGGCTCTAACTAGAGAAGCGGTACTCGTAGCTAATTGTTTCTCATTAGCCAGTAAGTGGGGGCTGTGATTAAGGACTGGACAATTACTCGCCTCTCGACATTAGATGGCGTAAGACTTCGTCTATAACATAGAATTGAAATCGCGAACCACTCGGCCAACATGGCTCAGTAAAAAATATGAATCAGAAAATTAGCAAAGCCGCAATTACGCCGTTCTCTAGTCTTTATGTTTATCTCGTCCAGACGGACAGAAGGCGGAGATATATATATTTCAGATAGGAAGAACGAAATGGTACAGCGTAATAGCAGCATCAATTAGTCAAAAACATGTACAGTGCATCTCATCTGATGCTTTCATGCGATCAGAATCAATAGTTAGATCTCATTACATGAGTTAGGTCAGGTTAGGTAGAGAGATAACAGATCCCAGAGCCCTCCTATATTCACAGAGGATTCCCCCCTCCCCTAGGACGTTCGGGTACTTATAGGTTTCCCCATAAAAAAAAAGGTAGAGATTTAACACGATAGAGAGAACATGAGAAGAACACGATATACATATATAAGTATTATCTGTACCGCCCAGGTTCGCTTGGGTGCATAAATAAAAAGAGCGATACACGATTGCAGTGCCCATCGGGTCCAACTGTGAATCTAAACTATTCTTGAATCCACCTGAACACGCAAAAATAATTTTATTGAAATAGAATCAACAAACATGCACTGAACAATTATATACTTATATTTAGGTATGTAAAGATAGCAGTAACCCACACATATGTGTGTACGTGTGTGAGTCGCAAGTACGTTTAAGTGAGGACGAAGTCCTTTAAAATTCTGCTCAAAGAAATAATTATTCACAACATACATACATAAAAGTTTGGTTTTAACTTTGAAACAAAGGCGCAAACGCCCGAGTTGGTATTGTGTCGACAAAGTAATGACGTACTTTATAACGCAAGTACGCGTGTGCGAACCAGAGACGTTTAAAGTATGAGACTTTATGAAATTTCATACAACTTTATACGGAAGCGTCATCGGTAAGTTTCTTTTGACAAGTTCCAGCGATATCCTCAAAGGCGGGCTCAATTGAAGGTTTTATTTGCGACGTGTTTGCTCAATAATTTTAATTCAAAATTTTGCTCACTCTCGTCGATTAGGAGATTTCTAATTTATATTTTCATAAATCACTTCTTATTTATATTTTGAATTGCATGTATGAAGAGACAGATGAATGTGGACGAAGCGAAATAGGTATGTAAGTCTAGAGAGAACTGGCGCTCTATACTCTCAGCCTAGTTCGTTAGGGACTCGGTGTGATGATAGGTATGTATGTAAGAACATTGTTTACTTGGAATTTTTTAATTCAAGGTTCACGCTGACTGTTAAGGCCTTCCAATATTGCACTTTTAGGATCGAGCTGACTACTACGTCTGTTTGCACTGTCCTGCCGACAGGCACATTGCTCGTTTTGCAGTGTTCTTCTATATAGCGTGGAGGTACTTTCCTAGTTGGGTATTTCAATAGTTGTGCGTAAGATCCTTTGTCGGGCCTACCTCTTTTCAAGTTCATTAACACTACGGGTCACATGTAGGTACTAGTGTTGATGGTTGCTCATTAGAACTATTCAAGGGTCACGCGTAGGTTCTCGTGGACGAGCACCAACAACCTCGAAAGCTGTCTAACTTTATTAAAGTAACGAATCTAATTTGCAAGTTTCAAATGAAAATATCTCTTCAGATTTTCGAAAGTAACTCAATATCTATTAGACTTTGTAATTTTGAATTTAAAGCGCTTCTGGTAATGTTTTTAAGAAAAAATATTTTATTATAAGCAAGTACATTTAAAAAAATACGACGTCAAAGAATAGACAATATAGAGGTTTGCTTAGATAATGCTACGCTCTATACATTAATATATGCCGTAATTATAATTTATTGTTTTTTTTAATTCTGGCAAAATTTCGGTTAAGATCAATCAATACACGGCACTTGGATATTGTAAAGGCTTTTCGTATAGTGAATACATGCTCCTTTATACATGAAAAAGCATCTGTCTTAAGCTTCGTAGATTAATTTTGAACTTTATAAGTGCTACGTGCTTCAGACACGTTCGATTGCAGCTCACCCCAAGGGTGACGATGGAATGAAATCCAACAAGTATTGGAAATAGGAAAAGATTAAAGGCTTTAAATCTGTTGCAACTGGTGCAGTAGGTAAGGTTCTCGCTGGGGTGTTATTCTAATACCATATGAATTCGGTCCAACGACTACCGAGTTTACTTCACAAGATAAATAAATGTATCACTAATTCTCATCTAACTCAAAATGTAATGTAATCACGCTTTCTGAAAAAGTTTTGTGGTAATGGGTAGGTAGAAGGGAAATTATTGCCCACATTTCACCATGTACGAAACAGAAAGATATGTTTAATTATTATTATATATAATTTATTATTAATCAATCAATCAATCAAGAAATAAATTAAGTACAATGAATAGTCGCATCACGAAATTAACAGTGAAGGAAAACGTCGAGAGGAATATTCATACATTTCCTTACTTGCATACGAGACTATAAAAGATGTGTGTGGTATTTGAGAAACGGTGTTAGACTCGCCATCTGTCACGTTGGCACCTAAATATATGTCAGCTAAATATACAGTTTTGTGTTACACCTCTACCCACTTCTTCCGTTCTTTACTACCCTTGTGGGAAGGCGTGTTGCATTACCAAGGAATTGTAATAGACACGAAGTTTGTCATTTTAGCCGTAACAAGCAAGTACGGCTGCAAGCCAATTAGGTACACGAATTGAAATATATATTTCATACTCTCTCAGTACATCTAACATTACGCCATTAACATCTAGCATTCATCAGTAAACACATCAGAATCAGGGTTTGAGTCCAAGAGGACATTGAGCTCAATTATTTAATATATGTTCTTCGGAGGTAACTTGGGAGCATAAATATTTTAGTATAGCTATTTCTAATTCAATTATTATCACTTGAGATGAAGTTGTAGTCCTAGCTATATGATCGCTTTAATTATCGCCTTCGAAACACTCGACATGTTTGAAATAAAGCCTGAGCCTTTGGTAAAAGTGACAACTTGTAGGACATTATTACAGTGTATTCAACGTGTTGTCTCTTAGTAATCTGCCACGTATTGTCTATGAAAGAAATATCATTACGGCCGATTGACGTAATTTTAAAATTGACATACAATTTCATTCAATTCATTCAATCATTTAACATTCAAAGTAAAGTAAATAAATGTCTATATTTGTCTCACAGACTTTGTAATGAAAAGGGAATAACGCGAGGAAAAGGGCAAGCCAAATTTTTTAATAATTACGAAAGTTTCTCTTCTCGTTAGTGTTTCCCTAAATATATGCAAAAGGACTTGAATAAGTATTAATGTATGCAGAGGTGTGTAATCACGCCCGGTTTTTGCGCAAGAGATAATTAAATGCAAATATTGCAGATCGTAATTGCCTAGATTGAGGGATATTTTATCTAATAGTACATACTAGGCATGGCAATATTCCACATCACAACACAATTCCACAATATGACAATCACACATTTCATCCACATGAAGCTTCGAATCAGCGGGGAGATTGGGGAGGCAAAGAAACACAAAAAATAGTACGTAAAGCATATACATAGACAACGCGCGAGCTATACCCATGTAGCAAGCGTTCATAGGCGGTGGTTTGGTTATGCCCACCATCTTAGTGGTATCCAAAAAAAGGTTTTGGACCAACTTAGCATTACCAAGGGATCGTAATAGACATGCGGCGTCAAGTTTGTCATTGTGACCGTAACAAATGTTAACGAGAAATTTCGGATTTGCGATGGGTAACTTATTAAAAATTTTATGTTGAGTTATAAGTACAGCGATGCCAGAACCCCTTAGCTATGAACCACCGCTAATTAAGAAGTTTGCCTCCGATCGGCATAAATTCTATTACGTCAGGGTTGTCGCGAAAAGTTCTCGCTTTCGGAATCAAATTAGTTCAAACGATGAATCGGATTTCTAATTTGAAGGTTAAGACTATAACGAGCTTGAGAAACTCCGCTTCTAATAAGCTCAGCGCCTTGTAATTGTAGCTGAATGTTAAAATTAAGCCGCTTCTTATGAGTTTAAAATTACTGAGGAAACGGGAAATGTGCTGTTTCCTTTTTGTCTCGTGCAAAACTCAAAAACTAATGAACGGATTTTGACGCTTGTTTCACGGATATTTTAGGTAAGGATTATGTATGTTTACCTATATAATATTTATTTATTTATTATTAGGGAAACATACAATATATCCTAATAAAGTTTTTTTGATCCGTAGTTGCCGAATGATTCCAGTTGTCTACAACACAAAAATTGCAAGTAGAAAAAAAGACTGAACTGATGAGTTTCTCTGAACTTAAGTACAGTGATTGACGCCACGAGCTTTATGTTGAAGGAAAAGATCTAGAGGTAACTGCTTACGCATATTTACTGGGTGCTAACCTTGTGGGAAGGTTTAAAGATAATTTTTATTCTAAATTGGTTTTGCTATTTTTATATAAGAGTTGCAAATATAGTACTTCATATGTAATTAAAAGAAAATTATTTCGAAATGCTTATTATACAATATCAGATTATTTGAATGATGGCCATGCATGGCAATGAATTGCTCCTCTTAAACAGAGTTTATATGTAATTTAATCCTTTTCTACCCCACGTAAATTTTGCATTTGTTTGAGTTTGATTTTGCAGTGACATTAATTTCTTTATAAAACAACTAGGGATTAAATATAATTTTCGATTTCGTGACGTTTAGTAACATTAGAACATTATTTTCTTAACAAAGTACATAGCGATAAGTAGTCTTTTGAAAATAACGATAGCTTTACTCTTTAAACTCGATACATGTCTGAAATACAGTTCAAATATGCTTAACTGTTATCTTCAGTTCGAGTTTAAACTCAAAGTCAGCAAAAGGGGTCGTTCTCACAAATTACCCGACCGAAAATGTTTGTTGATTCAATATCATGATCAGCCTTGCCTTCATATCGTACGTAAACCTTGGGTGTTCTGTTCAAGTTACCTGTTAAAAGCATAGCGAACTCATTGATTGATAGATTGGTTCATTTATCAACGTCATTTGCCGATTCGGTAAAATAAAGCCTTTGGCCACTCCCTGGCTCATTCTGTTGTTTTATGAGCTCGAAGGGCTTATTTATGACTGTGAACGTTTAAAATATTACGTTTTGCATTTGACACTTGTGAAATTATTTAATTGCAAAAAGTTCATTAGAATGTATGACGCACTTTTGTAAGGTCACAAAAGTGCGTAATAACTCCAAGAATAACTGCCCTAAGTGGTGCAGCCTACCTTGGGCAACTCCAATTTTGGGAGAAAGGAGATGCTGCTGTGATCTACCTCTATCATATTTTCTGATTCTAAGGGTCACGAGTATCGTGGGACAACAATTCCCACTGTCAATAGGAAACGTATAACATTGGAATGAAAAAAAATATCTTACTTGATTTATAAGTTTATATAGCTCGCCATTTTCTAATGATGAATTGTTCCTTTTTCACCTCGCCTTCCAATATTTTCTTTTAGCCGAGCGAGCGAGGAGACCGACTCATCCTTCGCAAGTAATGCCGCGAGCCAGTAAAATTTGCGAGTTCAATCAAAATTTATTGTGCGCTAAATGTTTTCGTAGGATATCTCTGCTCAAAATATACAAAATAAATCGTATATTTTACCCATTTAATGTAAAGTCCAGGCTCACAGCCATATTCAACATGGAGCACATGTAAATTCGAAAGTGCTTCGTAAATGTCTGACTGAAGCCATTACGAGGCAAATGGCCAGTGGCCGGCACCATTTTTTATCAATTACCATTTTCAATGTAGCCCTAATGTTGTATTAATGTCATCTATAGGGAGCTGCACGACGTGGTCAGCATTCCACGCCGTAAAGGCTTTTATAATGTAATGACGTAGGCCATTTTGTCCCTGAAATAGCAACACCCTTTTGGAGAATGTAACATTGTATTCTGGAATGTGATTTAAGGGGAAAACTGTAAATATGTCGCGTGGTTATACAACAGAATATATTGGGTACAGCCAATAAAGGGCATTGCATACATACATATTATCACGTGGGGTCTCTCAGGGGACAGATAAAGGATCTAATATCTGCCGTGGAGGAAAACGGGATTGTTAGCCTCTATTTTGTTTAATATTTAACATTTTCAATAGAATTGTTGTCAAACATTTTCTTGTTTACGATTGATAGGATGCATATTGATAGGGGCATTTTCATAATGTATAATATACACGCACACACACACATTTTATTATTATTATGAAATGTATTTTGTAGAATGTTTTTAGTCCTCGTACGTGACATTGACGTAGAGCTACAATTTAATACCATTGATAGTTTAAATTCATATAATATGAATGTTTAGGAACGAATGAGTGAGCGAGTGGAAGTTAAAAGCTCTTGACTCAGTGCTGTTGACGGCGCACTCGTCTGTACCTAGCTTTATGATTAAGGGAGGTTGCTTAACATTGCTTTACAGTTTGGCTGATATTTATTAAAAGGAAATTGAATATGAAGAGATTCGCAAAACAACTGGCGTGATAGAGGGCGTTATTGTAAAGATGAAGAAAGGCATGTTACGTTGGTTCGGACACATAGAAAGGATGAGTGAAGAAAGATTGACGAAACAGATATACAAAGAAAAAGTGTCAGCAAGAAGAGGCAGAGGAAGGCCACGTTCCAACTACCTGGATCAAATCGATCGGACGCTCAAGGACGGGAACGTTAAGAGTACTCGAAACCGACGAGCATGTATGAAGAGACTGATGAATGTGGACGAAGCGAAAGAGGTATGTAAGTCTAGACAGAACTGGCGCTATATACTCTCTGCCTACCCCGTTAGGGACTTGGCGTGATGATATGTATGTATGTATGAAATTGAATATAATTTCTATCTTATTATCTTGTTCGTTTTACGATATTCAAACTTTAATACAAATAAATATAGATCACACAATTTTGAGTCTAAAAATCATTCGGTACGACACCAAGCATATCTATGGGAATGTTGTCTGGACAATACTGGACAAGCATGTGAGTAGTAAGTTACGTTCCATTATGGGTTGTTAAGAGAGGAGGGATGCCTGTGTGGGACATAGGTGACTATAATATAATAAACCTAATGTTTAGTACCGAGAAGGTACTTGGTTGAACTGTATGTGAAACACTAAAGAGTAAAATAAAACCAATAGTATTCCTGATCTGAGCCGGTATAATATAGAAACAAACGCCGTCTACTACATTGTTTTATATCTATTTGACATGAATATTTGTCTATAGTACTTGACGTATGTAACTTAATATTAATTGTGTTATAAACTATTTGGTATGGATGGGTTGCGTGAACATACCGCCCACCAAGGACATTTAGTGCAAAAATGTCCTTTAAAACAAAACTGCTGAACTTAAAGTAATAAACAACTTATTGCTACGATAGCTATGGACTGAAAATACAATAAACTTATACTGTACACAATTAACAAAGGTATGGTTGACAAATAACACTTACATAAATTTAGTTTGATAAGTTATTCTTAATCAACTACTGGTAAAATACAAATTTTGGATGTTGGTCTTTTAATAGTGCACGATTTTGTGCGTATAGTGACTACACGGGTGATGTTATCATCACCAGGATGTTTTAGTAAAACGCGACCAAGTAGCCAGCGACTGGGGGGTAGATCGTCTTCTTTTATTAAAACTACATCTCCTATTTTGGGCTCTGGCACTTGAGCTGACCATTTGTATCTATTCATTAAAGTAGACAAGTACTCTTGAGACCAGCGTCTCCAAAATATTTGTAACATTCTTTGAATAAATTGCCACCTTGCTAAACAGTTCATATTAGAATTTTCGTAATTTGCGTCGGGAACTTGGACTAAAGGTTCTCCGATTAAAAAGTGACCTGGAGTTAATGGCAATGGTTCACCAGGATCTGTGTTGTTTAGGACACTTGTAGGTCGCGAGTTCAAACATGCTTCTACTTGGTAGAGGAGCGTGCTTAGTTCTTCGTAAGTCAGAGTAGCATCACCTATTACTCGTCTAAGGTGAAATTTAGTAGATTTCACACCCGCTTCCCAAAGTCCACCGAAATTGGGTGCATGAGGTGGAATGAAATGCCATTCTGTACCATGCCCTTCTAAATGTTCTGCCGCTGAGATTTGAATATCTGATAAGTGCTGCAATTCTCTAGAGGCACCTACAAATGTAGTGCCATTATCGCTCCATAATTGAGCACAATGACCTCGTCTAGAAACAAACCGTCTAAAAGCCGCTAAAAAGCTTTGAGTGGTCATATCACTCACCACCTCCAAATGTATAGCTCGTGTGACCATACATACGAACAAACAAATATATCCTTTATAGGAACGGTGACCTCGACCTTTAGTGGTTCGGATATTTATCGGCCCAGCGTAATCGACGCCACTATGCAGAAAAGGCCTGGCAGGTGAGCATCGGACAGATGGGAGAGAGCCCATCATCTGGGTCTTCGTATCAGCTCTTTGTTTCGCGCAGGTTACACATTTGCGAACATGTTGCTTAACTAGGTTTTTGGCTCCAAGTATCCAATAGGCTGTCCTCAGGTAATTCAACATCAACTGAGGTCCTCCGTGCAAGGTTTTTTGATGAGCATCAGCTATTATGAGCTTTGTTAGATGTGCTTTACTGGGTAGAACAATAGGATGCTTGGTTTGCTCATCTAATTGCGATTGTTCTAGTCTACCTCTAACTCTGATGATGTCCTTGTCGTCGAGATAAGGGCAGAGGCTTCTTAGTTTGCTTGATTTCATTTGTGTATAGTCTTTGTCTTGTAAACATGTAAATTCTGTATGAAATTCTTCATTTTGTGTTCTTTTTATACAGGTTTGTAATGCTTCATCCATTTCTTTCTTTTGTACATACTTCGTTTTATATGAACTTTTATTTAAAAATCTTCGACAATAAGCAACAACCTTGAGTAATCGTAATAATGAAGAATACTTTCCAAATAGAGATTCTTCAGGCGTTGTAACCAAATGTGACTTTACCGATTGCTCTAAAGTAGTATTAAGGTCCTGTGGTCTGGTGTAAATAATAGTTTTGACCTTTAAAAATTGTGGACCGGAAAACCACAATGTGTTTTCAGCAAGCATTGATGGCAGTAAGCCTCTTGAAGCGCAGTCCGCTGGGTTCAATTTGGTAGGTACATGAGACCATTGAGAAGAGTTTAATGATGTCAATACTTCGGTCACCCGATTAGCTACAAAAGTTTTCCACCTGCTAGGGTGACTATTCAACCATGCAAGCACCACCGTGGAATCAGTCCAGGCTTTGATTTTGTCCTTTGGGATAGTCAAAACTTGCGCGATCTCAAGCAACAATCGTGATAGTAAGACTGCTCCACATAATTCTAATCGAGGAATACTTACTTGTTTTATTGGTGCTACTCGCGTTTTTGCCGCTAGAAGAGCCACGCTTATGTTTCCTTCGTCATCAACCATTCGAACATAAACTACTGCTGAGTACGCTGACTTAGACGCGTCACAGAAGCCATGTAGTTCCAGTTCATCATTGGGATTTGTACCTAGCCATCGAGGTATACGAACTTTAGTTAAATGAAACAATTCGTCCCGGTAAGTACTCCATTCCTTTATTAGTTCGCTTCCTAGCTTCTCGTCCCAACTAACACCAGCCAACCATAGCTTTTGGATGAATATCTTTGCTACAACTACACTAGGAGCTAGCCAACCCAACGGATCAAATAATCTAGCTATATCTGAAATTATTGACCTTTTTGTTTCAGGTGCCGTGGTCTGCGGGAGTTTCACCGAGTATTGGAAGGAGTCATCTTTGCGATTCCAGGTGAGTCCTAAGATTTTAATTGTACTATCAAACTTTATACCTACTTCTGTTTCTTGCTTAACCTCTTTGTTCTTCTCGTTTGATCTATTCCTATCCTCTATTGTTTTGTTGTGTTCTCTTACCTTTTGATCTTTCAACTCATCTTCCTCTATTTTATTTATTTTACCAAGCAATTCCTTGTTATTGCTGTTCCACTTTTGCATTTTGAATCCGCCTTCTTCTAATAACGCAGATATTTGTTTATACAGCTCTAATCCTTCTTCCACCGTGCAGCAACCTGTCATCAAATCGTCCATATAAAAACAATGGAGCACTTTATCGGAGGCAAGAGGATACTTATCACCTCTATCATAAGCAATTTGATGAAGCGTTCTAACTGCCAAATAAGGGGCCGACGATACTCCAAAGGTAACCGTCATGAGTTCGTAATCTTTGATCTCTTGTTCCGGATGGTCTCTCCACAGTATTCTCTGGTACCGCATCTCGTCGTCAGCAATTCTAATTTGGCGATACATTTGTTTAATGTCCGCAACTAAGCCAATAGTGTGAACTCTCCATCTCAAGACAGTATGTCGTAAATCAGCCTGTAAGGTTGGTCCAACCATGAGGGTGTCATTCAATGATACACCGTTACTGTTCTTTTCAGAGGCGTTGAAGACTACACGTACTCGAGTAGTAGTCTTGTCATTTCTTATTACAGCATGATGTGGCAACCATACACCTTCTTCCTGGTTGATCTTTTCCTTTACAGGTCTCATGTGGTCTGCATCTATATATCCATGTATAACACTTCCATACTCATTTTTTAGGTTTGGATCCTTATTAAGCTTCTTCTCTAATGATTTGAATCTCTTCTCCGCAATATCACGTGAATTACCCGATTTACAAGATGAATTATTTTCTCGAAACGGTAACCGTACTACATATCTACCATCTTCATTTCTTTCTGTAGTTTCTTCATAATGCTCTTCGCATCTTCGCTCTTCTGGGGTTAACAATTTCTTCGACGAAATCGGTTGTTCTTCAAGTTCCCAGAACCTTTTGAGCATTTCATCTTCTTTAAACTGAGTATGCATTACCGTAACGATTCTTGAGTTAACCTCTGAACTGTGTTTATTTACAGGAACTACACCAGAAAGGACCCACCCAAAGGTAGTGTTCTGCGCAATCAAATTGCCCGTTGGACTCTTTTTCATTCCTTCCTTCAAGATGCAACTGTAAACATCGGCGCCCAATAAAATATCTATTTTCTTGGGCGTCATGAACTCTGGATCTGCCAAATACAGATCATTGAGATCTACCCATTCTAAACTGTTTGAATTAATGGTTTGTTCTGGTAAATATGACGTAATTTTTGTTAGCACATACGCATTCAAATCCAATTTTAAGGACGGATCAGCTCGGGAATACACCATGAGCTTCACCATGAACTTGGTGGTTGTCGATCTACTGTCACCTAATCCTGAAATGGTTCCATGAACGGGAATCTTTTCAAGATTAAGTAGCTGAACGGTAGCTTCTGTAATGAAGCAAGCTTGCGAGCCTTGGTCCAACAAAGCCCGAACCATTTGATAATGACCAGCCTTAGACTCGGCTTTTACTAGCGCTGTGGCTAGTAAAACCTGTCTAGGTTTTACTGTCTTACTCGTAAATAAGCATGATGCATGATGCGATGCTGTACTAGCAGAAGTACTAGCCTGATCGATATTTGTATTCTTCGTGGGTGTGTTCTCATGCCTCTGTTTTTCGGAATTTACTTCCGGATGCAACAAAGAGTGGTGACGCTTTTGACAAACTCTGCAGGTGGTAAACTTCTTACAATCATAAACAGTGTGATTACTTCCTAGGCAATTAAAACAAATATTGTTTTTAGCTACAAAATCACGCCTTTTATCGGTGGATTGTTTAGCAAACTTCTTACAAAAGCAAAGTTTGTGAACGTCCGAGCAATATTCACACCGTATATAAGAGTTATTAGTCGCCAGCATAGACTTCGTGTTATATGACTGTGAATAAATGTTACTCTGGTGAACTAATGCCTTTTTAGGTTCTATACATTCCAATGCACGAAAACGATTCTCAATAAAAACTTTGAATTGGTTGAAAGTAGGTAATTCATTAGAATCATTGCCACAAACGGTTAACTCCCACTGCTTGCGAGTCTCCAGGTCCAGTTTAAAGGTGACAATATGTATGATAATAACGTCCCATGAACTAACATCGATATCTAGATTCCTTAATGCGTTCAGACAATCTGTAGTAGTATCTAGCATATCTTTTAATGAACTTGACGATTCGACATGCATACGTCTTTGACCAAATAAACGCTTTAAAATACAGTTGGCTAAATATTTCTTATTGTCATAACGTTTTTCTAAAAGTGTCCAACATTGAGTATAATTAGCGTCTGTTATTGGAGTTTGCCGAATTAATTGTTCGGCCTCACCAGTAAGATGTGCCTTTAAATAATGCAATTTTTGTACATTATCCAATGAACTATTTTTATGAACTAATGACATAAATAAGTCACGAAAGGTCGTCCATTCCGAATATTTTCCCGAAAACACAGGAATAGATATCTTTGGTAGCTTTACAATCGAACTTGAAGTATTGTCTCCATCTTTTTGGTTGATGACCTGACCCAAATCTTTTTTAACCACATTTAATTGGTTGAGCTTAGACTTCAGTAGCGACTTATAACAAAAGTAGTTGTGCTCAGTACCATCATAAATTCCATTTCCTATATAATCAGAACTTTGCACCTTTTCAGGATCAAAGCTTTCATGTAATTTAGAATTATTATTCCTAAATAACATCCAATCTTTTTCTAAATTTTCTAGCCTAGCTTCAATATACTCATATGAGATTCTGTCTTTTGGACTCTTTTTAAAATTTGACAACCCCTTTTCAATACTCCTTTGAATGTCCTTTTGAACGTTAACAAGTCCATCCATTTTTGCGGTGTAAAGAAAAACAAAGTAAACAAGTTCAACTATGTTCGATATTTTCTATGTGTAATAATTAGTAAAATTTTCTAAGTCTTTTAAACTTCACAATTCTAAGAGAAATTGGACATAGTCACCTTGTTCACTCGTTTTTACTCAAATTATTCTAAGTCCTTAACTAAAATGCGAAATTTTACAAGTCCTGATGTTCTTCCAAATTCTTCTATGTTAAATTGACTTGATTGAACTCTCCCACAAATATACAATATTGTACTCACAGTTGGACTGCACTCACACTACGAGGCTTTGATTTACACAGGCAGGATCCGTATCCGCTTGGCACTGCCACTGCCGCCGCGACGGCTGCTGCTGTTGAGAGCGAGATCCCTTGCTGCAGCGATCCACTGCGGAATCTCGTTTCGGTGCGCAGACACGATGGGTTCAACTATTGAACCTCGCACACACCTCCAAAATTGATCTAATTGCACTTATTCGGCTCCGAAGGGCCAATGTTTAGTACCGAGAAGGTACTTGGTTGAACTGTATGTGAAACACTAAAGAGTAAAATAAAACCAATAGTATTCCTGATCTGAGCCGGTATAATATAGAAACAAACGCCGTCTACTACATTGTTTTATATCTATTTGACATGAATATTTGTCTATAGTACTTGACGTATGTAACTTAATATTAATTGTGTTATAAACTATTTGGTATGGATGGGTTGCGTGAACACCTAATATGACTTAGTACGCAAACTGGTATAAAATAAAATATTTCATTATACACATTTTACATTAACAATTACCAAATATTGTCCAACTCAAACAATGATCGTTGTCACATTAAAAAATAAGACATTTAAACTTCCACAAAGAGGATTTAATAACTTCAATACAAACGACGCTTTTGATACAATAAAGTTGGCTTACCTCTATGTCCGTGTGTATTATGAAGCGTAGTGCAGATAAGTCGACATCTAGCCGAGGACTCGCGCCGGAGAGCGTTGGTAGAGTTGTTCAACTGGGCTCGTCTCGAAGCTGGAATAGTTCTCAACTGTTTTGAGACATTTTCAAGTCGGGCCCTTCACAAGCACAGCGGAGCCTGTTACTTGCATTGTTTCCTCCGTGGCTTTGCACGGACATTGTATTTTACAGTTTGAATGTAAGGTGACCTCACTGGGCGAATTATAACTTACATTTCTAAGTAAATCTTTGAACGGCTTCATGGCGGTCAAGCAGAGGCTTGGAAATATCCTACTAATATTATAAATGAAAAGTTTGTGAGGATGTTTATTTCTCTTTCACGCAAAAACTACTGAACGACATTTAATTAAATTTGGTACAGCGATTTAACACAAAGGATATCTTTTATTCCAGTAAAATATCTTTTAAAAATCGTGAAACAAAACACGGGTGAAATCGCGAGACACGGCTTTTATTTTTTTTATTTTTTTTATTGTCTCTCGTAGCGTGAGTTCCGGGAACTTTTGCTACTTAACCGGTCAATGGCGAGACCTAGGCCTCCAGCCAGGTATCACGTCTAGGTGTATGCGGTGATATATACCTACGGCGATTCTGTGGCCGTGCGTCCTCAAATATATCTGCAATACATTGTCGTTCGTAAAAATTGTTTTCCGACTTTACACATATATAGTTTAGTAGGTATACGAGTATATGGTCCTTTGTCCGTCTCATTGGGCTTATCCTATAATGGTAACAAATAAATATATTCTCAAGCGAATACAAATCCCTCCACGATGTTTTCATAAGATAGATTCATTAAAACGGATTAAAAAGTGTGGGTATCAAATATAATATTATGTGGTTTGTTGTAAACAATCTATTCAACTATCTGGCAGTTAGGTAGTTGAAGACTTGTATTGTCTCTCGTAGCGTGAGTTCCGGGAACTTTTGCTACTTAACCGGTCAATGGCGAGACCTAGGCCTCCAGCCAGGCACTTTATTTCTAAGCAACACAGCTAAGGGCACCCCCTGTGGGGTACGAACCTCGGCTTAGGGCGTTGCTGGATCGCGAGCAAGGGAGCTGGGCTGGACTGGTAATTTTATTTAAATATTATTTGGGGGCGGGATTTGCGCGTCAGGCTCGGCGCGGGCCGGCGTTTGCGGCGGGGGTCGGGGGGGAACATTACGGCCTATTCGCGTCGAGCCTCGTCGGCGAGGACGGAACAGTGGTCGGTTTTGTGTAGTGTTGGTATGTTTTTGTCGGGCGTCCTGGAGGACCGTTATGTCGTCATCCGGTTCGATGACGGCGTGTCTTGGACGCCTTATCTTCGAGATAAGGGAAGGAGTGTATCGGGCGGCCGATACGACGAGGGGATTGGGGTGATTTACAGCAGAATCGAAATGACGTATGGACAGTTTTTTCAAAAACTGTTTTATAGTGGGGACTTTGAGGTCAACGTGGAGTTGACTATTACGCATGTACCACGGGGCACCTGTGGCCAGGGTTGGATTTAGGTACGTTGAAAAAGATAGTACAAAAAAATGAAAAGGATAGTATTTATAAAAAAAATATAGTACACTTTCATTATTTTTAATATAACATATTTTTACACGCTTTATATTAGCTTCACCTGTATGTATGTATGTATGTATGTATGTAACCGACTTCTTTGAGCTTGATTTTGACCCACTTTAAGCGGCCAGATTTCGTTCAAACTTTGTAGACTTATCGAGGACCGATGACAATACACTAATAACTAAAAAGTAGAAAATAAATAATAGTTAAAAAAAACTAAAAAACATGCTTTTTATAGAAAACCGAACTAAAAAATAGAAAATAAATTTCGATAATATCTTAAAAAGCGTGGGGTGCTTTTTAAGATATTACCGAAATGATAATCACTCTACTAATATCTGTCAATAAAGTATTTATAACTATTGACACCATGCACCCCACGCTTTTTAAGATATTATCGAAATTTATTTTCAATTTTTTAGTTCGGTTTTCTATAAAAGGCGTGTTTTTTAGTTTTTTTTAACTATTATTTATTTAGATTTTAATGACTATAAAATCAACACCAGTTATGGCAAAATTTACTCCTCTTCTAAGTTTATCAGTTCTTGAATATTACTATTAGTTATATCTTCTTCATCCTTGGCATTTAATCTCACCAACATATCCTCAGTAGGAATAAAATCAGTACAATTTCCACTTTTACTACCGCTTTTGATATCATCACAAGACAATAATATGGCGTCTATAGATTGTGTTGCCAGTTTGTTTCGTATTTTAGTCTTGGTTATATTCATATGACGTAAAACTAACCATTCGGGGGCAAACTTTAAATAATAGTATTTTAGCGTACTATCCTTAGATGTGGATAGTATATAGTACAAAGGGCGAAATTATAGTATAAATACTATAATTATAGTACATTATCCAACCCTGCCTGTGGCTCTCCGGAGAAACCGGCTTTGGAGCACTTGCAAGGGGTTAAGTGTTGACTTGCTAGTGTGTGCGAACACTACACCCGCGTATGTCATGATTGGTCGAATGCACGTCGTGTAAATCCTCACCTTGGAGGTTGAAGACTTCTTACCAAGTGTTTCATAAATAGTTCATGTAGGTTATGTGGAGGGTTAATAAGGTTTTTTTTTTTTAGTGTGATTTGACAGATACCCTGTGATTTGATACAGGCGTCTCTGTCAATTTTGTTCACATGTTAAACCTCTGATATAGTGGTCAGAGATTTTTTTAACTGATTTTATTTTCCACTTGGTTTGTTTTTGTTTTTGTTTGCTATATTTTTATGACACTTTTATTTATTGCTTAGTATACTTTTCATCGCTGTTATTTTTGTATTCCACTTTTTTATTATTTAGGTTTAGCAGGGTTAATAAGGTTAAAGCTATATATAATTCATTAGTGAACGGATTTAGTTAAAACTTTGACCACAGTGCATTAAATGTCGGGTTGGACACTGGGTGAAACTTTTCCTGTAATTGAGTTTCTGTGTTAGAACATGGTTGTATGTTGTCGAACAGTATACATATATATTTAAACTTGGAATAGCCCTGGTGATTGCTACCGTGCTATAGTGTAAGAATTAAATAAATAGATACAAGATACCCTTTGGGTTTCGAGCGACCATGGGAAGCGGTAACCGCTTACTATCAGTCGAGTGATATGTTAACAAATGTACTTACATACATATCGTGTGGCCGAGTCACTCACAGAGTAGGCAGAGAGAGTAAATTCTCTATAAATGAACAGTCCTCTTTCACTTTATCCATATTCATCGGGCTAATCCGACCTTGAGTATTCGATATATAAATTTGATTTTTGTAGTTGAATCGTACGAAACAAACATGATCTGCCTCTTTAAAATATTAAGTAGTTCATATTTCGAATATAAATACTAATATATGTTAGAGAACACTGAACGCGAATCGTGCAATGGTATTAAATTTCACCTGAAATTTGATTTATGAAACCCGAGAGAGTGGTAATTTCCTGTGCGGAAGCGCTGCCAAGGCAACATACTTCATCGCTGGAGGAATCTTGAAAATATGACCCTAATGTTAAGACTTGCTGTTATGACAACGTTACTTTTACACGTTTGTCTGTTGAAAGGTCGTTATGTTGGAAAAATTATCCAAATAAATTTTAGGACGAGTTTTCCTTACTCGACCTATTATGTTTGCCTAAGCGGGTGTAGTTAACGCCACGTGGGTGCCATACGTGTAAATAATTCGTGTGTAGGTTTATACTTCGGTCTGTAGTTCGCCCCCAAATAATATTTAAATAAAATTACCAATCCAAAAAATTGTTTATTTTATTCAGAGTGATATATATAATACACCAGTTTATTAGTGAAGGAGAGTATTTCAAGACATACGTGGACAGGAAGATTTATGGTAAGGTAAGTAATATGTACAAAATCTAATTGTAAATATATATTTTATTATTTGTAATGTACACGTAAATGCCTCTCTACCGCATTTCTACAAGGTACTTATGTCACAAATAACACACCTCTGCTAATTCCAATTGGAGATCCTATTACCCGACATCTCTCACCCGGTACGAGTGGTTATGTATTGTACGTAGTTTACAACTACTGCAGGCATTGTCGTATATTTTTGTAGTTTTACCGTGGTGGCCAAGTTGAAAGGAGAGTCGTCTGAAATACAACGATTGCAAGTTCGAATCTGGATTGCACCAATGAGTTTTGTGATCAGTTACACCATGAGCTTTACGATGTTGGAAAACATCGAGAGGAAACCTGCATACGTTTGCGAGGAAATTTAATTCTAAGGCGTATGTATAGTCGTGCTTGAGTAACTTATAAAATTCTTCTCTGGCCGAAAGGTAGGAAAAACGGTATGTAGATCTAGGCTACACACCTCTGCCTAGCCCTTAGTAGACCTTTGTGGAAAGGCGTAACCGTATATATAAACATATATCTTCATTATATGAATAAATTCTGCCAGAAAGATTGACGAAACAGATATACAAAGCAAAAGTGTGTGCAAGAAGAGGCAGAGGAAGGCCACGTTCCAACTACCTGGATCAAATAGATCGGACTCTCAAGGACGGGAACGTTAAGAGTACTCGAAACCGACGAGCATGTATGAAGAGACTGATGAATGTGGACGAAGCGAAAGAGGTATGTAAGTCTAGAGAGAACTGGCGCTCTATACTCTCTGCCTACCCCGTTAGGGACTTGGCGTGATGATATGTATGTATGTATAAATTCTGCCAGAGAGGTACATTTCGTTTCGTACAGAAAAAAGGGTACTTACTAGTGAATAATGCTTTGTTCATTCCTGTCTTAAACATACTTATTGTAGGGATAAGCGACCGGTTGACAAGTGGATTATCACAATAATCTAGAACAGGCGACAAGAAATAAGACAAACTACTAAGATATTCCATACTCTTAGCCTAAATACTTAATGTAATCCTTGTATGTTGGCAGATCATATATCCACGTTATTAGGGGCACAAAAGAAGCCGATATGAGCTCTCGACACACAATTAATTCAGCCAAGTAATAACAAACCATGACTTTGATTACAAGAAGAGATGTTGGGAACTGTTATGATCGATAATGAGTTTTTTAAGGAGTAATGTTCCTATGCTTGTGTATCGTTTGGCTGTGAGAGATATAATATTGTACCTTACGTAGGTACACATTTTGTCATGCATTATTGTTAACTACTAGTAGTAAATTTTATGAAATTGGTAGATTTTTTTGTGGATTAAATAATAATTATTCTGTCGTTTGTAATTCCGTTCAGTCGTTTTACCGTGAAGAACACCAAGTTTCGTATTTATAATATGTATTCGTTGTTACTTTAGGTAACAACAAAACATTCGTGTTTGAGTAACGGGGATGGACTCGGCATCTGTGATAGACCCCTGTGGGAAGGAACGTGAAGTTATCCGCAACTGCCAGTCAAACACTGTGAACTTATAAAAATTCTGCAGGAATACAACACATCCCCGTTTTCCCTTGAGAGTTCAGCGTGGAGTTCTTAAAGAAGGGACAAGTACCTGCTGGGTCGGCAGCGCGCAAGCTCTGGCGCTCATATCGAACCTTTGATTTAATATCCGAAAAAAATCGACAACTTGTCTGTATACCTGCAAAATTGTGCTAGGTAACCTTCGCTGTATCTTCACCCCATCCCATAAGGCTAAGTAGATATTTTAGAGACACCTACGTCTCTTCGTCGGAGTTGTATTCCAGCCCAACGTAACAAATGGTGAGCCCATCGCCGTTTAACAAGCACGACCATACATACGCCTTTGGATTTCTTCTCAGACGTAGGTATGCAAGTTTCTTTTCGATGTTGTCTTTTACATTAGCGGTAATAGACTAGAATTGCATTATGAATGTCTCTTCACATTATCCTAAAAAGGCCTCAAGGGATAGGCAGAGGTATAATAAATTTTTCTCGGGATACATATAATGAGGGACGTGACAGATGATAAGTCTGTCACTGTCCCTTAGATACTAGTACTTTAACTTGCAACTTTTTTTTTCTTAAACTTTAACGCTTCCCTATAATGTTTTCCTTCACTGTTAAGCTCGTAGTCTGACTTATCGCTGTATTTAAGTTCAATAAAAACTCATTGGTACAGTCGGGATTTGAACTTGTGATATTATAGTTGCAGGCGACTACTCGGACCATTCGATTACCTCGAGTAGTTACTTTTAGATAAAATAAGGCAATTATTCATGATTAGTCCCAACCTTTGAACCTACAACGCAATAGAATTAAAATTTGAAGCATTATAAAGGTTTTAAGGCCATAACTCATTTGGCATTCACTGAGCTTAATTAATGGATCAATTAATTTCAAAGACAATTGAAATATCTGCTTCTGATTTCAAAATGTTTGGATTTATTGTGGCGGTACTCAGAAAAGTATTTGAACCCTGCAATAAATAATAAAGCGTATTAATTGATAAAATGTGCTTTTACTGTAGTTATACTTAATCATACTTTAGCTGTTAATTATCATGTTGGATGACGCGAGAGGTTTGTGGGTAGTTTTCTGGAATTAACAAGGGGTTAATATTTATTTACTATAACAAAAATTGCATAATTACAAGAACAGAAAATAATCTAGCTATCCCATGATAAAGTGCATTTTTACATTGTTTAATTCCTAGGGTGAGATATTCGCTATCTTATTCACAGAAATTACTGAATAAAACTTAGACTCGAGCGAACGTGACAGATGGCGAGTCCATCGTCGTTATTCGAGTACAGTATGCAGGTTTCCTCTCGATGCTTTCCTGCACTGTAAAGCTCGTGGTGTGAATGATCACTGTCCTTAAGTTTAGAAAAACTCATTGGTACAGTCGGGATTCGAACTTGCGATCTTTGTGTAGGCAACTACTCGAACCGCTCGGGCATCACGGCTATCTTTATTATTACTAATAGCAGTAGTACAGAGTAATGGACGAAGCGAAAGAAGTATGTAAGGATCGTAGCAAGTGGAAAGAAGTGGCATCTGCCTACCCCTACGGGAAAGAGGCGTGATTATATGTACCTATGTATGTATGTATGTATGTAGTACAAAACGGCATTTAATTATCGGCAAGCCCACTCTTACTGAGCACTGCACTCGTACACTGGATAAAAAGTATGTATATAAAACCAAATATCAAACAAATGATATCTTTATTGCAGTGATATTTGCACGTGACAAGGTCTGTGAAATGACGTCACGTTTCAGGCTTTGTGTCGCTTGTTTGGCCTACGCGCTTTGCTATTGTGCATTTTTTGCGTTTTCACTTTGTAAATAGCAAAGGATTACTAATGTAACTTTGTACAGAATGTAACAGGTATTATATTTTTGGAGTTTATTCTTTTAGAATTGATTAAAATTTTAAGCAAGGTTTTGTTTTATACCACAAGAGAGGCAAACCAGCATATCGACCACTTGGCGGCTACCATCACTATTTACGCTCACGATAACGAAGTATCACTTGCGCGTTGCCACTCTGCGTTCAGAGAGTTAAACTGTGTTAGCAGCATAATAGGACCAATCCCTCTACTGCCAACAAAATAAAACAATACAAACCTCCTCCCCAAGGACTTTATTATTGGTAAGATATTGTAAATGTGTAAGATTAATAAAGGTTTGTAAATGTTACGAGGAGTGAGATTTATATAAGCGTAACACTGAATATATTTTGCGATTTAGGTTTTTCTTAACATTTTTAAATCTGGCACTTTGAAGTATTTAAAAACAAACGTTAAGAGTAAACTCCAGTCACACATGCTTTTAGTAATGAGTGACAATAGAGTTTGTATTAGATGCAAACCATACATCCCTATATCATTACGCTAGTTCCTCACATCGATCGTAAAAAAATTGTCCGCCAACAATATACTTTAGATCCACATAACTCTTGCGCTTTATCTACACAAGATATGTGTCATATCATCTTTTCAGATACCCAATGATTTCGATTGAATTTTCCTTTTTTCACTTTCCTACATTCGATTGCAATATACTTAACTTACAGAACATACTTTTTGTACCTGACACGACTAACATTTCCATAACTCAACGGTAAGGGGACCCGATCGTCTTTTATTTGCTTGCACAAAGATTGCTCTCAAGTGAACACAAAGAGCAAATAATACTCTAGTGTTGCAAGCGCTTACACGTATACGTACATACATATGTACACTTCGATGTCGCTTGCTTTTGGCAGTGAGCTGTACTCGAGTTTACTACCTTTGTATTGTATGATGTTTTCTACTATGGCGGATGCTGTATATTTTATAATCGTTCGACAGACTTGGCTTTATAGACGGCTAAAAGACACATAAAAAGCCAGCATAATGTTTGTGGATAAAGACAACGATCATCATATCAATCATCATCATTGCCCTATGTATATTTTCATATACATACTAAGATGATATTTTTGATATGCATTTTACATTAACTTTTGAATAATTTAGAATTCGTCATCATTTCAGGAATATGAATAGGCTGTTTTTTCAAGAATGATAGTTTCGCCCAAGAATTTTAAACGATATATATCCTCACGCCTTCCCACCAGGGTCCCCGAAGGGGTAGGCAGAGGTGTATAGATATTAATAAAGCAAAAATCCTCTTTATCATGCACTTACAGGTGTACAGAAATCTACCTACATAATAAAAACAAGATCACTTAACCTCAGCTCGTTTCGAACTCGACTAATGCCGGAGACACCGCGAAGAGGCAATCCGATGGGATGGGTAGGTACAGATTTATTTACATTTTATTACTGTACAGACATAAAAATTTGCATGCAAATGAAATTTCCTGCTTTCGTATCTAAGGTAAGGTGAAACGAGAAAAAAACTTATAATGGAAACAAATACAAACAAATCCAATTTGGATTTAGCTTAGCATTTTATTCATAAAATTACGCACCTATTTAGGCAAACACAATTTATTGTTTTGACTTGTATTTTTATCATATTAAATACAGAATTGAAACACCCCTGCTGGCTGAAAACTAATAGAATATATTGAAGTGAAATTCAATTTGCTCTTGGCGGAGTCCCGTACACTTTGTCAGGTTCATTTTAACCAATTTCCTACACCTTTGCAATATCAAGCCTGCATTCTGCGACGTAGGTACACTTCCTTTGGGCTTTGAGCGAACTAGACCTATAGTAGCTCTTTCTCGCACCTCACCGCTATTTTCCAGTGTATTTTTTGGTTATCAAAGGTTGGTCTAAATGATTATGTTGCTTAACACCTAGCAAAGGTCTTTCAGAGGTGAAACTATGCTAAAGTACTAAAAGTTAATATGAATTACTTAACTTTAGAGTCAGTGAAGGCTATTTCCTACGGTTAACATAAATAATAAACGATTTCTGGTTACTAACGTACAGTGGAAACGTAAAGAAAATATGTTCACTTGTCATCCCTAAGAATATTCCAATTCTCGCTACGAGGATGTGCACCATTCACTGAGTAAATGTGTCACAAGGGTTCAGTATTGAGTCCAACTGATACCTTCCGCTAATATTTATGTATTAATTCTTTCGCTAAAATGGTAAAACAATTTTTTATGTAGTTAAGGAATGATATACCTATCCTTCGCGGTATTATCACCACCAAAGTGGCAAACACGCTTACAGTTTGCTTAATGAAAAGTGGCTACTGCAGCGTCACTCGAGTCTTGCAAGAAGTTGTTTAAGCAATTTGCATACAGAACTAACTAAGAAGTATCTGCATATGTAAATTACGAATCTATTCAACCGAAAATATCTTAATTCTGAAGCCTTACTATGACCTGCTGTAGCCAACATTCTTCGCGAGTGCGAAAAGAAGAGACTCATAGACGTTCCATACATATATACCTTTCACTCTTAAATAATGATTTCAATAGCAAGTCTTGGATAGGCCTCTGAGCACGGTACAGAATGTTTTGTGGTGAATGAATACCATGTTCATAGGGAGCACATAACAATTTGCATGGAATGAATTAGTTAGCTTGGCAAGGGTTTGAGGTGGCCGATTCGTAGATTGAAAATCCGTGTACAGCCGTTATACAATAAGATATTATATGTATGTAAGCCGGGGAGCGTTGTGTGGTGAACTTGCGGTTACAATGCTTTCATTGGGTACCTACAGGTACCCATATATACATTATTTTAAATAGGTTGACAGCATTGGCAGTATAGATATTATTAAGTGCTCAAACACGAATTTATATTTATCTCGACTTTGTGTAGGTTACCCACGATGTTTCTTCAATGTGAAACTGATGGCGTGAGAAATCAGTTGGTAGGTTTACCTGTATCTTATAATAACTTGAAAGAAAAAGAGAGGGATATTGGATAAATAATAGAGAAATGAGGGATCTGACATTAAGAATTTTGGGCCGTTTTTGATGCCAACAAGACTTGGCTTAAAAATGTTTCACAATACAACGTTACGGTTACGTAACGAGTTCTTTACAATAATCACGCCTCCAGGGCAATATACCTTATGTATACAAGAGGGTCATGCCAAAGAACTCGCCAACGACATTAAAGAATATTATATAGAACCGTTGTAAGCCACAAAAATACGTCTCAAATGTTTGTAATTAAGCTACTGAAGCACTCGCTCAAACGGCTGCGAGAAGTAATTAAAGCGCTCTTTTATTACTTAATTAAAAATTACCAATTTTTTTATTTACATTGTTTGTTTCTAAGGCTTCTAAAATTCAATTCAGAAACGTTTATTATTGTTCGTAATATTAAAAGCCTCGCATAGAGAGGTAGGGGTAGGTAAATATATTTTGAATCCCTGAATTAGTTCCAGATTACTAAAATGGTTTACATAATTACACACACACGCACACACCCACACACACACACACACACACACACACACACACACACACACACACACACACACACACACACATACACACACACACACACACATTCAACAAATTTACACTGTACATAAAAAATATAATTACTATAGTATTAGGTCCCTTGCTGTTAATTCGTATTCACATTGATGTAGCTCGGTACCAACCAATTCCATAAATTACAGGAATTGAGAACAACTATTTATAATGTGAAGCCGTGAAGGTTTGAGTATTTGCCTGCGATACAAAGATCGCAAGTTCGAATCCCGACTGTACTGTACTGTAAGAGTTTTTCTGAACTTAAGTACAGTGATTAGTCAAGCCACGAGCTTGTCACACCACAAGCTTAACTGTGAAGGTAACCTGCATACGTTTGAGAAGTAATTCCAAGGCGTATGAATAGGCTATAGTATGTGCTTGAGTAACGGCAATGGACTTGTCGTCTGTCAGGTTGGCACCTAAAATATATCTCTGGCGGAATGTGGGTGCTACCTATACACCTCTGCTTACCTAGTTTTTAGTACTACAGTGACTTGTCACACATTAAAACTTTACTTGTCGGTAAAATCCCTAAGAATTGCCAAGACGTCTGAGTAGACGTATCTGAAGAACTAGAGTTTGTAAATAATAAGGTTTTATATGTTTTTGTACCTACAGCTCTACATAAAACAGAATGCATTTTTTCACCAGCAAGTTGTTAAGCGCAAAAAAGCTTGAAAGTTGTAAAGAACGAGAATTTACCCAGAACACAGAGAAGTAACATTGCTTTACTCTCTTTTTATATGAACTTAGCGAAGCAACGATATATTAGAGTTATCTTTATTACTATTATGACGTCATCAGAGTATTTGGAAAGATTATTGAGTTATTAGATTGCATATGCCTATTGCTTAGTACTTGTTATAATATACATGTATTAACTTCAACAACAACTATACACAATACACTACAACAAAACTAGTCAGAGTTTTCGCTTACGACAGATCAATATTGTTATATAGATATTAACATATACTAAGTTAATAATTACAGCCCGGCAGGGATCGAAACATTTCAACTTGTATTTTTCTTGGACTTTATGTTTCTTTAAGTAAACTTGTATATTTATATTAGACGAAAACGGTAAAAACTTATCTGAGACTAATAAAATAGTTACAGCTACTTTATTAACTATTTCATGCTACATAGTTAATAGAACTTGTGTGGCTTTGTTTCGTTTTACTAGTCATCGGCAACGGTCTCCGAATCGACAGTGACATTGTACTTACAATGTACTTATGATCTCTCTCTACTCTCTTCCTTGAGTGTTTGATCGATTCGTTCTAGGTAGTTGCTGCAGTCTCCTTCTGTCTCTTCTTGAAAATAGTTTTGAATGTTATGTTTGTTACTTCATACTTTCTTCGCTCCTGTATTTACATATTATTGCTGTTTCTCATAAATTCCCGGGTTCCCAAAGGGCCCGGTCCTTTATCTAGGCTTGCGCGGCCTGTTTCATAGTTTTAATATAAGTATGGGATACACTTGGCGGACATCATACCCGGTTGCTTAACAATCCATCCAGAGCACTAGGCATAGCTCATGAAGTACAATGCCATTCAAAGTGTATGTCATATTAATAAATAATTTTTGAACGGGAGTGTAACGGGGGAACGATATTATTGTTTGGTGGGTATAAGTATGGCGGCCTAAAATCGAATGATTCTCGTAAAACATTTTGCCCTTTTCCAGTCTTGGAAAGATCAGGACAATTTTCATAAATAATAAGCCTCCAATAAGGAGGCCAGGTCTACTTACATCGGTGAATAAGCGACAAACAGAAAACTGACGCTTTGATGTTGGTTTCAAAGGATATACTTTTCCTTATTAATATTATTTCCATGACGGAACGAACGGAATATTGTACGATTACCTCCAGTACAAAATTGAACGATTTTCCCCATTTATTTCCATTCGAGGTGGCTTGAAGAGATTGATAAGTCCACTTCGACGATTTGATTAATATTACCTGTGTGAAAAAGTGGTATAAATCTTGCGTATTTGATCTAAGCTATGTTACTCGTTACAAAAATGGATACTACCCCTGGATAGAGGATGGGCGACAAACTCGCTACAGAGGCTACTACTGTCGGTTAAAACAACATACTTTATTGATTTGCATTCCTGTATTTGTCTTTTAGTATTATATTGTATTGTCTTTATTTATTTATCTTAAGTGTTAAATAATTTCGTAGCATTTTGCACATCTTCGGTAGTATAGTGGTAAGTATCCCCGCCTGTCACGCGGGAGACCGGGGTTCGATTCCCCGCCGGAGAGAAACTTTTTTATCTTGAAAAATATATTTTTTTACCTACTTACGTTCATGAATACGAAAATAAGAAACAAAAATGATGGTACCATAAAATTGTTTTCAGTAATAAGGTAATATTATCACCAATCAAGTGTATAAATGTATATCAAAAAAGTTTCTCTCCGGCGGGGAATCGAACCCCGGTCTCCCGCGTGACAGGCGGGGATACTTACCACTATACTACCGAAGACGTGTGGATCATTGCGAAATTATTTAATAGTTTAGTTTATCTAAAAGACAATACAATTGAATTTGGATGACTCCTATCCAAATGTATATGCAAATAGTAAGAATACAGATGTTTGTTAAACCTTCTTGTGAAAGACAAGATACATTATGAAAAATTTTACTAAATTTTTGTTCTATAATAACAATGATTGCTAATAGTTATTTTACAGGCGCATTTCTGGAGTATTTTGAGATGAGTGTATGAATGAGGTTCTTGTCTATTTATCTTCTATATATATATAGGAGCTCTGATTTGTGAACTCACTCATCACGAAATGTCTTAACTCGAAATTTGGTAGGAGAATTCCTTACCGAATGAAAATGAACGCGGGGGCTTTAAATAAAAAAACACGTTTTTCAACCATTGCTTCCCCTATGCAAGCAATAGTAGAAAAACGTGTTTTCATTTACTTTTTCACCCGGGCGAAGCTGGGCGGGACAGCTAGTTATTACTCATTAGTGTAATTGGTTTTAAGCCGTTATATACAATACAATTACTAATTATATTACCTACACTAAACAAGACAAATACTCAGCCCACTGCGCCTATAGCTTAAAAAAGCTACCTAAGATGACAACTAGTTCATATTTGCTTATCCATGACATCTTATCGTAACTTGATTATTTATCGCAATATATTCCGAGAAAACAATTGACTCAGCTCTGGCGTAGGTGGGCTGTGGAAGTTCTATTGTGTTTAATTAATGCGTTGAAAAGTTTAAGAGTTTGTGCTCCATTAGCCCATTCGGAACTTGGTGTAAGCTTGCGAACATTTAAGTAGGACGAACTTACTCGGGTGAATAATAAAACATACTTAAATTTTCTAGCATGAATTGATTTTGCATACCCAAGCTACCTACAAGCATTTGTAAAGAATTTCATACTGATTAAAAACGGCGTACTGAAAAAAAAGTTACGTTAAGTACAATCTAGTAGCATGCTTGTTGCACACTTTTTTATTTAATTATTTCGCATTGATTAAAGAAGATTAATGAAGAAAAATAATGTCTAATAAAAAACTTTCTCAACCAAATTTATGATCCAAGTCTTCACTTCGGATGCATGAAACGTGCATCTGGTAGCAACATATTATAAAATATATAGGTATGAATACTAGAGTATAAGTTCTGTAAATTTTGTTATACACCACTGTTTTTTCATACTTATTAGTATGGAGGCAAACAAGAATATCTGACGTTTCTTTATTAAGCTCATAGGCGCAAGCCACACCTGGTCTAGTATCAACGGGCGTTCTACTCACTACAACCGCTCGATGGCATTCTGGGCCATATATGGAAGACCTTTAAAGAGAGGTAGCGCATAACGGGTTTCCCGTTCGAATTTGGAGCTGCCCGACAGGACCTCCACCTTATAGAAGTCCGTAGCCAAATAACACAATTTTTGTGTTGTGTTCCTACGCGGTGAATAAGGTTTACAGAAATGAGCTCCTTGGGGAGGGGGGAGGATTGTTACATTGTGTTGGAAGCAGAGGGATTAAACCCAATATGCTGCCAACACACTGTAACTCTCCGAACACAGAGTGGCAACGCGCAAGTGATACTTCGGTATCGTGAGCGTAAATAGGCTACGGTAACCGTTTCCCATCAGGTGGGCCGGGCCGTATGCTTGTTTGCCATTCTTGTTGTATAAAAAAAAAAAACTCTGGGTTACAAGAAACGTAACGGGTAATTAGTTATTGTGTACATGTCCCAACAGTGGAGCGCCGGGAGCGAGACATTCCTTTGAGGTACACGTGAACTAAGAGAGAACCTGCCCTAAGATGCTTCGGGCTATCACAAAATCATCTAATGAGTACCTGTTCACCTGGGTCTGTGTCTGCTAACCTTCCCATTCCGTTACTTCGTCTGAGTTGCATTATGTATTTGACTTTCCTGTTCACGAAACTAACTATTTAAGGGTAATAGAGATCATATCTCGACTTTCGTTTACTTTTAAACAAAGGTAGTAACGACAGAAAAACAAACCCGGAATCCCATAGCTATATCTATATCTTCATGCCATCTCACAAGGGTTCTCGAAAAGGAAGACATGGGAGTGACAGATGGCGAGTCCATCGCCGTTTCCCAAGCTCGGCTATAAGTAGATAGGTTTTGAATTTGAAACGTAAGTAGATTTTCACGATGTCCTCCACCGTAGAACTCGTGGAGTGATATATCAATGTATGTACTTGTGTTAAGAAAATACTGAGTAGTGATCGTCGGGGTCGGAATTGAAATCTTTATTAGAACTAATCGAACCACTCGGCTACCACATCAGCCTCAGAAAACCAGTTACCCCGTTTCTCATATACATATCATCCCGCGAAGGTAGGCAGAAGGAGTATAATAGTAAGTTCTCACGGCGGAGGCTAATGTAAACATAACACGACGTCAGAACCTACATCAATGTACATAAACTCATCGAATATGCAAGTACCCAAATCCGCAGTGATGAATGCAAAATCGGTTGATATCTCGATCCAACTAATTTCTGCATCTGTGAAGAAATTTACTTACACTATATTACGCCACTTTTACTATTCTTTTTTGAATTCATTATATTTACCTACTACCTGGACCTATAAGTGGGGACCTAGTATGTCGCACTTAAATGCCATTACACGGGAATATATATGTTTCCATACAATGCTAAAGTATGCAAAACTTAAGTATTATCGTATTCAGTAGTTACGCAGTGTAAACGTAACAAACAATCTGACTCACTTTCGCAAGTATTATATTAAGTAGGTAAGTATTTTAAAATAAACATATTCTGTTTTGTTTTCTGTTCTATTCTGTTTTGAAAAAAAAAACGAAAAAAAATAAACTAAAAAATTATTATATAAAAAAACGATGCAATCCAAAATATATCAAATTTGGCTGACGAAGAAACTATAAGTCTATTGTTACTGCGAACTTTATTAAAATAATTAGGACAATGTCGCGTCTGTTCTCGGAAGTCAGGTTTGATAATGTTTGTGACCCCTTCCTCGTATTAAAACACCACCCTCGGTGAAGTATTATGACGTAACAATTTTAGAGTATTCCGCTAATTCAACAAACGCAGGAGATTTATGAAATTAATGTTCCGCGGGGTAACTAGCTCTGAGAGCTTTATAAATGATCTTCGTGACTGTAAGGAGCATGTCAACTTTAAAAGGTTCATATTACAGATGAATTGTACCCATTTGGTATTTTGATCTTACGTATAGTAATTTATCACACCATGAGCTTTACGGTAAAGGAAAACATCCTAATAAAACCTGCACAAGAAAGGAAATTCAAAGCCGTACAGTGCTTGAGAAACGATAACGAACTCGCCATCTGTCCCGTTGGCACATAAATATATCTCCGGCGAAAATAATGTGCCTGGCTGGAGGCCTAGGTCTCGCCATTGACCGGTTAAGTAGCAAAAGTTCCCGGAACTCACGCTACGAGAGACAATACAAAAAAAAAGGCTTCGGGGACCTTTGTGGGAGGCTGTGAAAATATCACAAATACAAATGAAACAATCTCAACAAGATTGGCAAAATATTCGAAAACAAAACGGCACCTTTGATTTCGCTTTTGTATTTTATGAATGTAAATTTGATTGGAGCATTGCCCTACTCTTTCAATCCAGCACCAAAAGGCCACCGTATAATTTCCGTATTATTTATTATTGAATGAATCACGTAATCAGCGCAGGCAGAATATCTGATTCGTTAGTATTCAGTAGCCAGCCATCCGCCATCGTTGACCCACTCGCCCCAGGCTGTCATGGGGTTCACGGGTTACATTCAATATTGGATCCTTTTCTATACGCAACGATATAATAATAATGATATAAACGGTCGTTTTATCCCTTCATTTTTTTAACATAATTATTTATATGAAGCTTCCCCCTTAATGAGCTCTCAAGGGCCGGGAAGTTGCATGTGGTATATGAGGAACATTTTTCTATTTATTATTTATTATTAGAAGAGATATACTATATAGATGGAACCGATTTTTTCAATACTAACTATTCCGTTTCCTCGATACGTCTATACAAATAAGTAAAATTGGAGCGTCTGTTTGTAATACTAAAATAACCGCATTCTACTAAATGCATATGGATGTATACACGGTACATATACCAAAAGGATTTTTTTACAATTTTTGTCTGTCTGTCTGTTTGTTCCGGCTAATCTCTGAAACAGCTAAACCAATTTTGACGGGACTTTCACTGGTAGATAGCTGATGTAAAGAGGAATAACTTATATACTAACTTATTTTTAGAAACTGAACAATATATATATAATAAATTCCACGCGGACGACGTCTCGACGCGTCTCGGGCACAGCTAATTTCTCAATATAAATGAGTAGGTAAAATTACATAATTATTGCTCTCAGTACTTTGTAAAACTGGGGACTTATACCATGATGTGCTTTTTAATATATTGGATACAAAACGCCGTAGTCACCAACGTAGCCGTTGTGGGAAGGCGTGAGGATATATTATTATTATATAATGAGTGGTAGCCTATGTCCTATTCCTAGGTATAAGCTATCACCAGTTCTACTTTCAGCCAAATCGGTTCAGCCGTTTGGCCGTGAAAGAATCGCAAACATCCAAACTTACAAACTTTCACATTTATAATATTAGTAGGATAGTAAGATAAGATTCCAGTATATTTGATTACTGAAGGCGAGTAGGATTAATGTCATTGTACCTGCAATTTACGCAGTCTAGCGAGACATAAATTGCTCGCAGTTGCCCGTCCATGTCTGGTCGCAAGATAAATAGTTGTAAATTCTATTACAAGTGTAATATGTAGCCGTGTCGAGTGTCGTGGGTGTCCGGCGCACATTAACTGCCAGTTTCGCCAGTTCGCAGGCACCGCAATAAAATAACGTGGCCGGACCTAATGCGAGAACATATATACCAAATGAAACTTGAATTGCTGGGAAGGTACGGATAATATAGTGACGTCGAAACGTGCTGTTTATAGTTGTGACTAAGACACGTACTCAGTTAACGCTCGCGTCGTTATGTTTCGTTATGAGCTTTATATGAGTTTCGTAGATTGTGTGAAATATGATATAGTCAGAGAATGGGCGACACAAAGGTATCTAAGAACACATCTAGCGTAGACCACAATAAGCAAGCAAGTTGCAAGCGTCCTAGGCGGCGGTAACCCCTTTCCATCAGGTGGACCGCATGCTTGATTGCCACCCAAGTCGTTAAAAAAAAATGTAAAAAAAAAGAGTAACAAACCAGTGAATGGGTGTAAAGACGTTGGTATTTTAAATAACGTATGATTAAAATCTTTACATAGAATTAAAAGTCGCTTCCGCTGTCTGGTTGCTTAGGATCTTTTAAATATTCTACGGAGTTTAATGCAGTTTTAGATAGATGGAGTGACTCAAGAGGTTTATATCAGGAGGAGTATGAGGAGAGGAGTTTATATGTATAATACATACATATTAAAGTACAGAAAAACCGTTAATTCAAAGATTTGTAATGTGATGTAACAATCACTTACGAGATAGATCTAATTAATGTAGTATGGCATTGTATATCTTAAAAAGATCGGTAAAAAGTCCGCGATGGTATCTATGTATTTTTATATCTTAAGGATAACCCACAGTAACTATTTTTATCTTTTACATATTATTAGTATGTACACTGCACCTGTGCGAAGCCGGATGGGTCGCTAGTTAAAATATAAATAATATCAGTCATAAGGTTGCGCTGGACAGAAGCGAATGGAGGGACTGCATCAGAGACGCCGACAAGAGCCCAGCTCTTAAATTTGTGATAATGATCAGTCATCATTTATATATTTTATTTTTGGCTACCATTTCAGGATTTGAATGGACCACAGTAGACTATATCTTGAAGCATACGTATACATCTATGCTGATTTTATAAAGGGGCAGATTTAGCTTGTTCGTTTGAAAGCTAGTCTCAGGAACTATTTTTAACAATTTTTCTTATTTATTCTCGAATCCACTTGAATACACACAAAAAATCATCAAAATAGGACCAGCAGTTTAGTAGGAGTTCAGTCACATATACACGCGCATAAGAATTATACACGGGTGCAACCGGAGGGCAGATCTAGAAGTTATATAATTATCAAACTAGAATGTTTGTACACGTCAATGTAGGCCGGTTAAGAAAATGATGAACTGAAACTGAAACTAATCAATTTGGATGGAGAAAGATATATATCTATGGATAAAAAGGTATATTATCATCATGTTAGGTACTAACCAAAGGAGAGAGGATAGTCAAATTTAACGACGATAAAACCATTCCAACCACTCCATTAACGCTTGCCTGCGCCTAGGTTTCATTAGTCGGATTCAATTTGTGGTCTCCGTCAGAATCTTGGTTCCCTTTGTTAAAGGGAGAGCAGTAAATTTAACTTAACTGACATATCTTCGTAGCAGTTACTTATAGTACCAGTTACTTATAGTTCTTATAGTAAGTACCTAGGGTAAAAAGAAAGATTCAAGTTTCAGAAACTCTACTCTAGTTCACTATAAACTTGTTTTTGTGTCCGATATTTTTCTTAGACGTATGTGGGATTTTCTTTTCACTCGGTATTCCTCAGGATGATTTTCTTCGCTGTGTTACGGTAAAGCTTTGAATTTAATTCCCATAGATATAAACTCAGGGTACAAATCGAGGTTTGCACACGTATATTATAACATTTTGTAGGAAAACAAACCAAAAGCCACCTTAGCATCATAAAACTTGCCCTTACAGTAATTGGTGAAATTACTAATTATGTTTCCGGTTTTGGGTTATTTTCTAACATATTAACAGCATAGGAACGTGAGATGTTTTATTCCCCCTTGAAAATAAGAAAACTTAAAGTAGATTCGTAGAGTCGTTCAAACGGTTGGAATTAATTAAATAAAATGGTTCATTCGTTTATTTCGAAGGCAATGGACAATAATTAACACTTAGAAAGGTCGCCCTCTCGCTCCAATGAGACCAATTATGTAACTTGACTCCCCCAAATTCAATCAAGAATTCCAATATCGTTGAAGACAGAAAAATGCTAATTTGTGATAAATTTAACGAACAAATACTGTAGTGGTAGGAAGGCAATTTTATAGCATTCACATTATGCTGGTGATATGTAAAGGTCCTAAGTGCAACGTTATGGATGTTTTGATATACCCCCTTAGGCAAAAATCTAAATCAAAATCAAAATCTTTTTATTTCACATAGGCCCAGGCCAGGGCACTTATAAAACGTCGAAAAAGAAGCGTAGCTCCATATGCGCCTACAAAGTTGTTTTCAGATGAATTCAGGTTTTCTTGCGTTGTTTTCTTTCGCTGAAGCACTTGGTGTGACAAGCTTAGGTCAATCATGGAACAGACCAGCGAGTAAACTACATTAACGTTGTTTTTATCAAATTTTGTTATTTTTTTACCAATACTATAAAAGGCAGAGTTTATTTGTTTCAACGAGCTACTGTTGTCAAGGACTACTAATCCGATTTGGAAAATATTTTTTCTTTACATACCCGGTCTAATGAGGAGTCTAAGGAGTCAGCCATATCTATGTATTCCACACCTATACAGATATGTATGTAAATAGTTACTTACCCGTGTACATTAATGTAATGATTTTAAAATATTTGTAACATATTTCATTGTATGTTTATAAATATACCATAATTGCGATAATACTTACAAATAGGTGACCGTTCATGGATATATTCTTAATTGGCTGTAGTGCACAAACCGAGAGTTTGTAGGTACTTCCCGAGGATAATATTGTCATTTCAGATTACCAGCGCTCGGGGTGCTCGGCTTAAGGGCCGACGACGCTTCGCAGGCACTTCTAGTGACATAATGCAATAAGAAGACTTTAATATTACCATTTTGCTGGCAATTTGCTTTCAATTTCACCTCCGTAAAGGTTATTATCCCCGTAGTGGTCGTACATCCCGACAGATGGACAATGCGCTTATCCTAACATTCATCAATCCTCGATTGAACATCGGGCACGCTCGATTCTGGACATATTGCTTTATTTATCGCCTCCCAGTTGGGGCGCATTGTAACAACGTTGTAATAATGTATTCCTATTTAATTTTGTTACTAAAATTTCACGTCCCAAATACGTAGCTAATTTGTACAAAAAGTTAAACTGTCGTGTAACTTATGGGACAGTCCTGACAAGTTTCTGTACAAATCGAAGCCAATTAAAAAGTTTTGTACCTACCACGGAATTACCGAGAGGAAAGCAATTAAGGAATGTTTAAATTTGACATAAATAAAAACTAAAATTGCACCACCATTAATTCGATACATTATGAGCATTTATGATGTATTGAATTCGATTCAATACACCATATCCTCATTTATTGTTTACATTTTATTTCCTTTACAGTATGTTCTCAAGTAATAAGTATTAAAACGTATGATATGAATATAAAATATTATTGCTTCTTATACATGAAACTATTAGTTTAAACAGTGTCAAAGTTGGCAGCGACATTTTAAATATAATTTCTAGGTTGTCATTGACGATCAGAATTTATACACCTTATATTCGAAACAAATTCCAAAGTAATTATTTTTATTTCCAGAAAATAAGCTGTAGTTCTTCGTCGTTATTCGGTTAAGAAAATCGAAACACCATGAAATGTATGCAGGGAGAAAATGTCTTTGTTATACCTTGAACTACATTGTCCGCACAGGCGTGTCCACAAAGCGATAGTTTATGACATTCTCTAACGAACAATATTGGGGATTATCAGAAACAGGCTTGGGCCTGAGTAGAGTAGGTAATCACATCTGTGGCCGGCAATGTAAGCCGAAAACAAGAGCCGGTTAAATTGAATCCCAAAATAATTAAATTATCGGCCAACGATCGCGAAACAATTTTCTGGCAATATTGACTCGCCCGATCAACGTTCCTGGCTAAATCGAATTCTTACCCCTAATAGAATCATTAAGGTCGGAGATGGTAACAAGAGATTGTTTCTACTTTATTTTTTAACCTATCTCCATAGGGTTTGCCTGAACGTATAGTCGGTAAAACTAATTCAATAATACGGCTTATCTTAGTGTTTTGGGAGATACGGTTAGAGATCGTGACAGAAATACAAAAAGTCAACCGCTATTATGTGTTCGAATGTACTTATTCTGGATGATCACATCCTAGAAAGTGATCGAAATACCAGAAAAATACATGCTGATAACGCTCTCACGTTTTTTCACATTATGTGCATTTGTAATTCAAAAATGCTTAAACGACAGCACGATGTACATTCCGTCTAGAAATTTTCACACTCGGCAATAATTGCAGCATTTAGCTTGTCATGTCACAAAGCCTCTACACAGCATTTTTTTCACGACGAGTCCCTCAGGGATAGATAAAGAGTATACAGCTCCAGTCCTCTCTTGACTTCATACCTCTTTCGCTTCGTCTACATTCATCAGTCTCTTCATACATGCTCGTCGGTTTCGAATACTCTTGACGTTCCCGTCCTTGAGCGTCCGATCGATTTGATCCAAGTAGTTGGAACATTTTTAATATTTGTTTATAGTTGCAACCACAACAAATCAAAATTTTTTTTTACTATTTCAATTTTGCGTTGAAATAACGTTTTTCATCAAACGTTCTAAGGATCATACCATGAAGTTCAGTGGATGTGATTCATTAACTAATCATGAATCCTAAGGGGTTGTAGTATAACACAAATCTTAGCAATCAGGTTTCCAGTAAAGTGTAGATTTTTGCTAAGAAAGGATTTAACGAAAATCCACCCACAAGAGGGAGAATTTGGGGGCTGTAAGGTTGAATAATAATTGTCTACTCGTGCAAAGACGGGCGGGTCAGTTACTAGCAAAAAAATCTAAGCCTTATTTCTAAAAAAAATGTTCAGCCCATTTATTACGAATTGTATTCAACGAAAATGCTATTGTACTGAGTTCTAGCAATGAATAGTTTGTATGTTCATTTAGAAAATACAAGATTGTAGAAGGCGGTTCGCTGAAAGGACATTGTAGCTACGAGCGTTGGTACGTACGAGAATTTTCTTTATTGTGAGATCGACACCCTTATATTTTTTATCTGGAGAATACTTCGCTGATGTGGATATACATTTAGTTAATTCGAGAATTCTTGTTATTAATATTAATATAAGTCTCTTATTCCCGACACAGTGTCTTATTTGGGCAAACTGTACTGTAAGTAATTATGATACAAATATAATAAATGTAAAGAAAACTGAGAATAACACATATATTAGCAAGACTCACAGTAAGCACTTTAGACTCTGTTTCTAGTAAAAAGAAACTGCTTTTATAGGCTGCGTTTACCTAGCCCCTTTGTCGTAAGTATCTTCATCCTCTCTGCCCTTTCATTTCCGAACGAACCCTTCGTTAAAGGCCTTTCTCTTCAAGCATCATATGCACTCTTAAGAACACTACAGCTCAACTTCAGTACACACACCGTAACAAATACTGTGTGAATTTATTTTGTTGGGCAAGAAAAAGAAAATGTTTTTCCCTCACCTTATGGACGTTTGACAGCTGTCCCTATGTGTCACCTGTCGCGAGCAATAGACCTTCTTTTGTTCCGTAACAAATGAACTGGGCCCATTTACGGGCTTATTTTGAGAAAGAAATATAAAAATTGCCTTCTATATAATATTATCAACAGTATTATATATATATATATATATAAATACATAGGACATCCAAGACTAAGTACAAATACTCGTGTTCATCTCACAAATATCTGCCCCCAACGGGATTTGAACCCGCGACCTCCAGTTTCGCAGTCAGGAGCTCTAACCACTAGACCAGACAGACGGCCGTCAATATAAAAAAATCATTATCTTTACACCTTCGCACGCCTTCACGCAGAGGTATGTAGGTAGGTAGTACCCACACACCCACTTTCCGCCAGAGATATAATATTCTAGGTACTAATTCCAATTATTAATTAGTTTATAATATAGGTATTGACATGTAACATTGTCACTCATGCAATTAAACAAAAATTAAAAATGTTATAATAATTGGCGAGTCGGACATGAGCACTCTACACACGTCAGGTGCGGCCGTTTTTAACGAGCATACACGATCGGAAATTGGATCCGTCATAAAATTCACAACGCGTCCGCTCGTCACGATATTTATTTTTGCCTCTTAATGAATGTGTCTGACGCTGACAACTTGATGTGAGAGGGGATTGCGTAATGATGATTGATGACGTCATGAGATGTTGTTTACTCTTCTGATAGTAAGCTTGCACCCATTGGAAGGAAAGTGTATCAATAGACTATAAGGCACTCAAATTCAAAGCAAGGCAAGGCGGTGATCGTTTCTAGTGTTTTTAGTCCGGTAAATTCATTCTAGCGAAGCACGGGGCACTCCCGAATATAACACACTTAGCTTTCTTAAATGAAATACAAATACATATATTATATATCTATCGTGAGTTACAATTGTGCCAGACTGTATACTTCCATAAAGCAAATGAGATTTCGAGTGGCGTCTCGGTCTAATCTCTATATAATGTATCATATACCCAGGCATAAGAGTAAATATATTGCATTAAGCCTAAGCTTAGTGGGATATGAACATTTCTTAGCATTCGAATAGGTTTGTCGATATCGAGTCCATTAAGTTTGCTAGCGAATGGCAATGGGGTGTGCTACAAATTGGATTATCTATTACCTACAATTACAGACGTCAGCACAAACTAATCAGGCCTTGCCATTGTATGGGCGGGGCCTTTGTTCCCTTTTGTGTACCCAGTTAAACAAATCTCAAGCTAGTTTCGGTCGTTCCGACTAATTGTTGACTTTAACCTATACGATTGTTAATTTGTTCAATGAAAGTCAAATTATCTCGGAATGTATTGCTACCATACAAAGATAGTGAAACTTATAGCCATTGTTGCGATGTGTGCTTTTGAAATTGGAGTTTGTTTTCTTTTTAACACGCTTTTATTAGTTTCATACGTTTGTTAGTATGTAATGGAAACTTTGAACATGTATCCGACCTCTTTCAAAACGTCGGATTAAATCGAAATTCCTTATAAAGAAGTAAATAACAGTAAAAAAAAACTAAAAGACGCGTTTTTATATATAATACTTTTTTTCTAAATTTAAACTATTCCTAATTCAAATTTATTTTCAACTTTTTAGACGGAGTTTCCATAAAAGCGTGTTTTTTAGTTTTTAACACAATATAGAAATTTAAACATGCCAGTACGATAAATATATAAACAGGCCTATAAGTATATCTGATATATATATATATCTTAATATATATATTTCTTGTGTGCGTGTGTATGTACGCGTGACTGAACTCCTCCTAAACGGCTGGACCGATTTTAATGAAATTTTCTGTGTGTCTTCAGATGGATTTGAGAATGGTTTAGATTCACAATTGAACCCGATAGGTGGGGCTGTGATCGTGTTTTAGGGCATTTACTTTTTTCACCCAAGCAAAGCTGGGCGGGACCACTAGTATATATATATATTTATTTATTTATTTATTCTCTGACATAACTCCTTCACATATAAAGGTAGGCGTAGGCCTTTGAGAGATCTTACCAAATTATCATCATATTACTCTCAATAAATACCAATGTATACTATACGTATGTTGTAATTTTCACTACATTACAAAGTTATGCAAGGTCTTCAGTTTAAAATAGTTTTGAATAGATTGTTTGTGGTACTAAAGGCCTAGTTGCTATGTCATTAACAACCGGGTGGCAAGGGCAGTCAAAGTCATAACCTAACATGATACTTGTTACAATCTGTTGATAAACGGTTAAATTATCAAATTATTTTCTGTCATATATAGTATTACTATAACTAAATATACTTTTATACATGCTTTTATACTTTAAATTGCATAATTAAAAATATTTTTTAAGCCATACAACTGAAAATGTTTCCATTACAATTAGACATCAGTAGAAATCCCGCCTGTACATTGCGGCTTCTACATAAATAAATCGAATTGAATTGCTGTTTGCTAAGTTGTACTGAATGAATTAGAGCAATTAGTGTCTAATTAGTACAGCGGAATGTACAACTACAACGTGAGTTAGAGCTGAAATCTGCGTATATTAGGCTAATACACACTAGTGATTACTGGACTATATATCTATCACTGTATACGCTATTATTTATTACTACATAATATTGAGGTCTAATACCGTTAAATATTAAATTAAAGCCGTGGTGGCCGAGTGGTTCGAGCAGTTGCCTGCGACGCAAAGGTCGCAAGTTCGAATCCCGACTGTACCAATGAGTTTTTTCTGAACTTAAGTACAGTGATTAGTCACACCACGAGCTTTACGGTTAAGGAAAACATCGAGATGAAACCTGCATACGTTTGAGAAGAAATTCAAAGGCGTATGTATAGTCGTGCTTGAGTAACGGCGATGGACTCGCCATCTGTCACGTTGGCACCTAATATACCTCTGGCGGAAAGTGGGTGTGTTATTACGGTATTACCTATACACCTCTGCCTACCCCTTCGGGGACCCTTGTGGGAAGGCGTGAGGATATATTATTATATTTATTTACAGTAACAACAATTATCAATATAAAATGAAAACATTTGTGTAACTAACTACTTACAAATAAAATATTTGACCCAAATCGGTATCCCGAGGCAATGTGCCAAGGAGACTAGCATCATTGCCACGCTAGATAGCAATGTTGATTCTCTGAGCGACATGTTTCAGGCCGCCTGCCACGAGAGGTCTGGATTTGACGGCGTGAGACCTTTTAAAAAAGATGGTGAGCGTCAGGACCACAAGGTCCCAGAGTTTCAAAGGCAAATTTGTAACCTGACCCGAGACAAGCATACGGCACTCCTGCTGCTCAGCAGGAGTGCCTCAAGCCTCAGCCACCGATGTGTCAGGAAGATAGGAAGGAGCTAGTGTGTTGACACAAGTACCGATTGTCAATTATATGTTAAATTAAATGTTTTTAACGTCCATAAAGTCTTGGAGGTCTTCACTCGCCATCGCCACTCTAACCCACAGTGATCCCGAAGGGGTAAGCCTAATCCTATCCTGTATCAATACCCTCTTTTTGGGTGCCAATATGAGAAATGGCGAGCTCATCGCCGTTTCTCAAGCACGTGCTGGCTTTGAAGGTTTCCTTTTCCATCATATAGATATATATATAAGGGTCCCCGAAGGGTTGGGCCTTCGGGGACCCTTGTAGGAAGGATAAGTAAGTAAGTGGGAAAGGTAAGGATATATTATATTATATATAATGATAGGGTTCGATAGCTAATGATCTCTACTGTCACCCCTTCCCAAGCGACCGCCACGTTTTTCCAGTCATCCTATATATACATGCTCTAAGCGCCTAAATCATCAAATTACGTTTAATTCCTGGGAAATACCGCTTAGCATATCCAAATAGGTATAAATTCTAAAATATTCTATAAACTATATTCCAGGGTATGCAAATAGCAGTTAGCGAAGCAGTTTGCAGAAGCACTATCCAATATTAAAAGATTTTACGAGTTACTTCGTACGAGTAAGCTAACTTTAGGCACACCTGGACTGCATTTAGGTAACTTACTTGCTACACGCTCAACGTTACTAACGTTGAGCGTGTCTTTGTAGACATTAGTTATGTGTATATGCACAGTCAACCGGTTTTAATTATACTCACTTATTAACGGTTATTCCAAGTTAAATATAAAGCATAAACAAGACACCTGAAAAATTATTACATTTATATTTTTGAGGATGTATATTACTCAACCACGCCAGAATGGTTGGCAGGAAATGGATGGAAATTATGACACTGCACACATGTGTTTAAAACCAGAAATATTATTTCCTATGAAAATCTAGTTTTACGCAGTTGAATCCGCGTGGCAGCGCTAGTGGTACACATCTAGAATGCAATTCTATATAAGCGATATCTTCCTAACTACCTTCCCACAGGGGTCCCGAAAGGTGTAGGCAGGGGTATGTAGGTTGTACCCACTTTCCGCCAGATATATATTTTAGGTTTCAATATGATAGATGGCGAGTCTATCGCCGTTACTATACATACGTCTCTGAATTGTTTCTCAAACGTATGCAGGTTTTCTCTCGATGTTTTCCTTTACCGTAAAGCTCGAGGTGTGACTAATCACGTTAAAACTTAAGTTCAAAAAAAACCTATTTAGTACAGTCGGGATTCCAGCTTGCAAGTTTTGTGTTGCAGGCAAATGTTAGCAGCGCTCGGCCATCGCGGCTTTTAAAAATAGATAAAAAGTCAAACGTTATACGTAACAGGAAACAGGTCATCATGTTGACGACTTTATGCTACCAGGACTACAATAAGTAATGTTTATAATATACAATACAATTATATGACATAAGTAAACAATAACTGTATATAATAATAGCATTTGTATTAACATTCCCATTTGCAAACTTTTTCTTATTGCCAAAATAGATACCGAATCTGTCGCCGCTTTCCTGGCGCGAATTTGCACAAGAATTTAAATTTCTTCTCAGTCGAATCCAGATGTACCCAAAAGCTCGTGATTTGACAAACAACTGACAACTTGTTATGACAAAAACATTGCCTTAATTTTGCGTTATGGCAAGGAAAAACCATATTCAGAGCAAAAACACGGAGATCCTTGCTCCGTTAGATGTGACAGAAGAATAAATAAACCAATAAGTTAGAATTATGGGGGCGATTAATACACTTCTAAGGAGACGGGGCCACTCGTTCTCTTTTAATCTCCACGTAAGCATATGGCATATATTTGTGTGATGAATACGAGTATTTGTATCTAATAATTGGATGTTATATATATTTATGTATATATCCATCTATGTAAGTATGTATATCGTTGCCTAGTTGCACTATACAAGCTTTGATTAGTATGGGACTAGATCAATTTGTGTGGAATTGTCCCAAGGTACCTATTTATTTATTATTTTATAAAGTACCTACCTATTTGCTGTAACCTGTGGTTTTTACAACGTACAATTTGTTGACAAATCACTGTAATTAACTTCAGACAAACTCATTGGTACAGTCGGGATTCGAACTTGCAATTTTAGTGTTTCAGGCAACCATACGAATCATTTGGCCACCACGGCTTTTCAAAACATAATTTGGTATGTTAGCTATTCAATTAGAGCAGCTTTACGCATGGTAGCCATAAACGCGTACGCGATCCAAGATTTTCATTAATTAACACAATTTGCCCCCGCATTTCAAACACAGTAACTCTCTTAGGCAGCATAATAATGGCTGAGTACGATTTAAATATTCCATTTGAGCTATTTAAATACTACATAAGTTTATGACTAGCTATGCCACGCAGTTTCACTCGCCTTAAATTTATATATAGATTTACGATTACTGCTGAATGTGTACGAAGCGAAAGAGGTATGTAAGTCTAGAGAGAACTGGCGCTCTAATACTCTCTGCCCACCCCGTTAGGGGCGTCGGCGTCGATGTCGGTGTGATGAAATGATGATGATAATGAAGATTACTGCCCGACTCCTTATGATGGTACGATACACTGTATCTACATAGAAACCTTCCTCTTGAATCACTTTATCTATTGGTGAAATGGCGCATTAAAATCCGGTGTGTTGCTTAAATGGTCCAAGGAGCGACTTGGTTTTTTACTATGTACTACCGATCCGCCCCGGCTATTATTATAAATGCGAAAGTTTGTGAGAATGTGTGTATGGATGTTGTTATTCAATCACGCCAGAACGGCTGAAGGGAATTGATTGAAATTCGGAAAGATATTGATTATTAGCTGGTTGGTGGAACAAAATTTCCTATTTGTTAACAAAGGATATGCTTTGTTCCGAAAAAAAATGAAAAATTCTCACGCCTTCCCACAAGGGTCCCCGAAGGGGTAGGCAGAGGTGTATAGGTAGTACCCGCACACCCACTTTCCTCCAGAGATATGATATATCTCTCTGATCTAATGAAATCGATTTTTAGAACCCTGGTGCACCCCTAGTTTACAATAATTATCGTAATCTTCCAACCAACTTACACGAAGCCTTGTCAATTATCCACTTAAAGAAAATCCGTTCAGTAATCTTAAAAAGAATCGACAGACACCCGGCGAAAAACTTTGTTTTATTATATGTAGTGAAGGAAATACCAGAGAGTAGATGCAATAAGTTTAGCTTGGGATATTTATTGAGCTTTGTTTGTTCTACGCCGTTATTTATAATTAAACATGCCTACACGTCCGATTTCCCGATGGCATTAATGGATTGCTGATCAAGAATTCCTTTTCTGTTCCATCTTCTTGTGGATTTTAATTAAAGATGCCATACAAATGGCGTCCTTAATGTCTTATACGATAAAAACAAAATTCGCAAAACGTACGCCATTGGGTTTGACCGACAGAACTTACCTTGTATTTCTTGTAAAATGGCTAACGAATAAATTGCTATGTAATTAATTAAGATCGGTTACTAACATTTTTGAATGGGATCAACGCCTATACCATGACATGCTATTGCCATAATTATATAAGAGAACGAAATTTAAAGATTTATACGTCAAGTGAGTTTTTCTGAATTTCAGTACAAGGATTAGTCATACCACGAGCTTTACGGTGAAGGAAAACATCGAGAAGAAACAATCATACTATTGAGTAATTCAAAGACGATTAAAGAAGATAGTTGCGCAAGAGAAACGGCGATGGACTCGCCATCTGTCACGTTGGCACCTGAAATATAACTCCGGCGATTAAATGAGCGTGTGGTTAACTACATACCTACCTACATGCCTAACCCTTTGAGGACCCTTGTGAGAAGGCGTGAAAATATACGATATAAGATTACTTGAAAATGTTGCCTGTCGATACTTTCAAAGTCAGAAATATTTTAAAATAATCGCTCAACTAATGAGTAGGTACATGAAATCATAAGTCAATCGCCATTCGGCAGCCTTGGGGAGTTTCATTGATTGATTCTCTCGTAACACTCGCCTTGATTTATTATCCCACGGGGTGCAAGTAAATAAGGAATTAGTTAAATGTGTATGTGAGATAAGGGATTACGAACACGTGCCGAATTTATACTTCCAGATCATTTGTAGTTCAATGAACGTGTAACACGTGTATATAATAAGCTTTCTCTCAGGTGTGAAGACACGTGTTCATTGTTTAAGGCCAGTCAATAGCCTTTCGTTTTCGATAGTTTAAGTAAATACATTTTAGAGAACGTTTTAGTGGAGAGGAACACTGCTAAGAAGCCCTGTATAATATGCCTGAGAATAATTTCAAAGTCATATAGCATGCTTACGATGAACCTACAAAACAATCGACTTTAGACGTGATGGCGAATAGCTTGCTCTGCTCGCCTAAGAAGGACTAAGAAGTTGTAATAATTTAATTTAAAGTAAAGGGAATGTGTCCCTTTGACACATTCAGACATCCGCATCAAATCGTAGCAATTGTTAAGATTGATCATAGCTTTGAATACAATTAGGATTTCCGCCCAAAAGAGGGTGTTGTTAATTCTCTGCCTTTCCCAGAAGGACTTTTGGGAAGGTGGGAAGATATATGTGGGTACCTATTTGAATATGTAATAGATTGGTATATGTAATGATGATGAATGATGAATAAATGAGGAAATTTGTCGATGCAGGTGATTTAGATTTGTAGACTACATCGCAGACAGTGTACGGATCACTGGTAAGCGATAGCCGTAGCCATAAAGCCGAATAGTTTTTGACATAGTCGTTCCAGCAATGCGATAAAAATTCAATATTAATACTTGGAATACAGCCTTTGTATGCCCTTTTTGAAAACTAGATTGATTAAAATTCAGAATTGTGGTTTTACAAGTCCAAAAGTTACCAAACAAGTGCTACCGGCCTGGGTGAATGTAACCTAGATTGCTATAGGCGACCGAGGACCGGTTATTTTGATCAATATCACTGTTCATTCTAGTTTTGCATTAATATTGCGTAATTTTTAAGTGAGGATATTATTACGCGGTGCATAGAGTCAATTGTTTTGGCGATTATGCATGTTCTGTGTTAAGGATTAGCTGCCAGTAATCTGGTAGGAGAAACAACTGCTGGAAAGCTCATTGTTTCATCCTCATCCATAGTGATAATTAAAAATGTGAAAGTTTGTGAGGATATTTTGTTCTCCTTCACGCAAAAACTACGAATCGGCTGAAGGAAATTAAACGAAAATCGGCACAGATATTGATTATTAGCTGGTTGGTGAAACCCAACATATTCTATTTGTTAACGTAGGATATGCTTTGTTCCGAAACTAAAAAAATATAAATAATATCCTCACGCCTTCTCACATGGGTCCCCGAAGGGGTAGGCAGAGGTGTTCAGGTAAAACCCTGTGGGTTGTCATACACAGTCAGTTTTACCTGATATATACATCATACATCATTATATACACCATCATTATTCTTCAAGATCAAATACATCTCTATACTAAAATTCAGTTTTTTTAAATATAGACTGACAGACTGATAGTGAGATAAAGTAAGGATAGCTTTATATGTAAAATAAAACTGTTTGTGTTGCGTAACTTATCTGTAGCCTTTGTGAGTACATAGTCAAATATTTACCCTTTTTATCAAATAATATAATAAAATGCCTTTGGAAGCGTCGGAAAGCAATCGCGTGGAATGTTCCCAGATTACAATATCGGCAGGTGAGATATATATTCCAGTAAGCAATAAGGAACTTTCTTGGTGGGTTACCACGTTTGAAAATTCCGTTGAGTAAACTCTTGATTGTATCCCTGGCATTCAATAGACCACAACGTTGTTCTGGACAAATTGTTATTGGTTTCGTGAGGGTTGAGCGTTGGTAGTTGGAGTTTTCAATACGATGCGAGTATTCCTGGAACATTATTTCTAATAGAAAAACCTCACAAGGCGTTATTTTATGCATAGAGTTTATTCTAGAGCCGTGGTGGCCGAGTGGTTCGAGTAGCCTGCGACACAAAGATCGCAAGTTTGAATCCCGCCTGTACCAATGAGTTTTACTGAACTTAAGTAGAGTGATTAGTCACACCACGAGCTTTACGGTGAAGGAAAACATCGAGAGGAAACCTGCATACGTTTGAGAAGCAATTCAAAGGCGTATGTATAGTCGTGCTTGAGTAACGGCGATGGACTCGGAATCTGTGACGTTGTCACCTTTGATTTCTGCCTTGCCTAGTCTAAATTCTACTAATATTATAAATGCGAAGGTTTGTGAGTATGTATGTATGGATGTTTCTTACTCAATCACGGAATTGAATGGAATTGAATGAAATTTGGCACAGAGATAGAATATTAGCTGGATTAACACCCAGAATATTTTTATTCACGAAATAGAATCCGGAAAATACTCTTAAAATTTTATCAAATTTAACGCGGGTGTTGCCGCGGGGCACAGCTAGTATAATAATAATAATATAAAGAAATAGCAAATAACATTAAAGAAAAATGTAAGATAAAAGATGATAAAAATCTATATACACCAGAAAGCACTGTCTTTTCAGATAATACAGCCATTGTGGCCGATTCAATCAGCGTTACTCCACCCTTTTCAAACATCACTAATGGCCCGCGATGAATGTTATAACAGCTTAGGAGAGAAATAACCCATTATGCTAGCAATAGGTTTTCGCCCATAATTTAGACATGGTAAAACTAAATGGGGCGCTGTCACACTTCGTTATTCAATTTGGAACCCCGAAGGAATTCTAAATAAATGGACGCCTGTTTTTAACGGGGCTGACATTTGTATGTGTTTTAAAAAAAAAAAGATTTTATGCTGTACTGTATATATTTTTTAAAAACTTTAGCTAAAAAAAATACCTATCGTCCTACAGCTAAGAAGTTGACATAGAGAATATAGAAAACAGAATTATGAAATAAATAGCAAACGAACCGCTAAGCATATAGCAAACTCTTTGGTTTGATTGCTTAAAAACGGATTTTTATAGCTGAAAGGTGGCATACAAGTGTGCGGAATGTCTGATATCATGATCTACGCATAATAAGCTTCATTTCTATCTCACATAAAAGCTAGGTACCTGGAACTTAATAAGCCTATTTAAATGACAATGCTTATATATAAAAAAAATATATATATCTCCAGACTTGCATATCTCTTTTGCTTCGTCCACTTTCATTAGTCTCTTCATACATGCTCGCCGGGTTCTTAAATGCAATATAGTTATAATATTTGGCTAAGGATCGGTTTAGCTAGGGCTATACATGGTATATGCGACGTAAGTGGAAGTATATTAAATTAAGTGGTAGACGCCAGCTTGCGACGATAAACGCTCGCTCCAATAACTTGCGGTCTCCAACCGTGACACTATACAACTATTGACAAGGGCAACTTCGGCGATAGTCTACGTGTCGACGCTTCGATATAGCTATACAAAGCTCAACGCACTGAGTAACACACAATATTATATGGTCGAGAATCAGGTTTACGGTTAAGGAACTGACAGGAAACTTGTATACATTTGAGTTAGTGGCAGAGGCGTCTATCCATTCGCCATCTGTTATGTTCGCACCTATAAATAATTCAGGTGAAATGTTGATGTTATTATTATAACTATGTTTACCGCTTGTATTCTTCTTTTTTATATCATTAAGGTCGCAAACAAACAAGTGGTCTGCCTGTTGGTAAGCGGTAACAGCGGCTATTGACGCCTACGACACAAGGGTGTACTGATGCGCATTGCTTGCCCTTATTCCTGAATGTATTCAAGACATAGTAACGTCTAGCATGAATATACTTCTAGAACATTATATACAGAAATCGTTTTATTATTAATATGTCAAACGGGATTCGGGAACAATTTCAATTAAAGCTGCCAGGCGGCTTGTCGTCATATTTCAAGTAATTTAAACGAAATTTCAACTAATTATTCACTTATATCGTACACTGAAAATCGAAATACGAGAAACGTGTTACGTGTATTAATATAAAGAATAAGAATTACTCTGTCTATTCGTGAATATTCCATGAAAGTCTATTCAGTAGTTTTTGGGTTTGGGTCGAATTTATTTTATAATATATACTGAGTGATTTCGTTGCAATGGATTTTGTTTTGGTTATGTATATGTTGTAACTACTTAATAGCCGTACTTAACATTACGTATGTTCTAAGATAATCATTACTGTGTATTACACCCAGTAATAGGAAGAGTTAAACATTATGGCGCAAAACGCTCACGAAATGCGCAAGGTAACGACGATAAAAGTTTAACTTGCAATTTAAGTTTTAAAGAAAGATTTATTCACATTTAAAAATACGAAAGATATTTCGCAAAGCAAAATTTTCTGAAGCTTTCAGAGGCAATTGTTTATCTTGCGCCTTTCTTTCGCCGCCAAGATAAACGTCAATTCGCAAATCGCTTAAACTTTGCAAAAGTTTTCGGCTGATTGATTGTGATTTTTGTTTTTACAATGCGGAAACACGAGGTTTTTCTTTATTATAAAATTACCAAATTATTATGAAAAACGTAGTTACTTAATATAATGGTAATTTATTCAGAATTAATTTTATTTATTTTTAGATAAATACTTGCCATTGGCAAATGGACTACTTAGTATTTGGTTAGCTTAAATCGAGATACTTATTTTTTATCTGGACATTATAGCTAAGATTTTTAATTTAGCAACGACCATATTAATTGTATTCTTTGAGTAAGTAGTTAAATTTAAGTAATTAATTTGTATTTTTTATATTATTATGTCGGTAAGATCAAAAAAATATTATTAACATTTCATAAGTATGTAATTCGTATCTGAATATAATTTCCAAAAAACCAAACATAGATTTACCAAAATAAAAAATACCGAGTAAAGCTCGGTCGTCCAGGTGCTTTACCTACACTAATTGTGGACGAGAGAGTGACTGTAGCTCTGCTAGAAAAACATGCTAACCGAAAGATAATACGTAGTTAAAACATAAAAATACATTACAATAAATTTCAGAATTGGATAAATGAAAAAAATATGAGAAAGACATTATTTTACAAAATAAACAAACCTACCCGCCTTTCTTCCCCTGAAAAAGGGAAATTGCTTAATAAAAGCAAATGTCGTGTTTTGTTTTCTTTTTACATTTCAAAGCTGCTCACGTCGAACATTGTGTGGCGGCACTCTGTACATATGTATTTAAATAACTATGTATTTGATGTTTGCCGGCACTCGGAAGCGATCCTGAAATTCAGTCACGTTCCTGTGCACACTGAAAAGCATGACGCCAAAAGATCAAGCTACCGTTTAAATCTGCCAAATAACTTCCGGCTTTTTTTAGAATTACTTATCTTTTTACTCCCGCTAAAGAACATTTTCCAAATTCTTCTGACTTTTATAATTGTAAGGCGTTTGTTCGTAAAGGGAATAGCATATTAGGAATTTGACTCAAAATAAATTTAATACTGACGGGACGACGAGCGTCTAATGAATGTATTGTTGCTTGGGAGAGCTTCTTATTTTGTATGTTTTCGCATTACTAAATATAAATATCTTGTTGCCTTTCCACAAAAATCCCGAAGGAGGTAGGCAAAGGTGAACAAACACCTATATTTCGCCGGACATATGGGAACGCAATGTTAAGTTTGAGCGTTAGTCATTAGGGCCAAGTTCGATTCCTGACCACTTTGGACATTATTATGACGGGCATATTTATTTATATATATATGCGCACGCCTTACCACAAGGGTCCCCAAAGCGGTAGGCAGAGGTGTAAAGGTAATACTCACACACCCACTTTCCGTCAGATATATATTTTAGGTGCCAACGTGGCAGATGGCGAGTTCGTCGCCGTTACTCAAGCACGACGATACATACGCCTTTGAATTATTTTTCAAACGTATGCAGGTTTCCTCTCGATGTTTCCCTTCACAGTAAAGCTCGTGGTGTGACTAATCACTGTACTAAAGTTCAGAAAAACTCATTGGTACAGTCGGGATTCGAACTTGCGATCTTTGTGTCGCAGGCAACTGCTCGAACCACTCGGCCACCACGGCTTTTTACGGCATATTTATTTAAGTAAAATAAATTAGTCATCAAGCGCCGATATCTAAAGTATGTTTAATTAATATAAATATTAATTCATGTATGAATGAATGATTGTATGTGAGGACGTATTCCACTGCTGTACGATCACGTAAAAATTTACGAAGTGAAGTTCTGAGCCGGCGGCACGCTTTTTCAGGGCATTGTATTTTCTTTTCACAGGTCATACTACAATATAAAATTACATCACCAATAATATGTTAAAGAAATATAGTTACGTAGCTAAAACCACTGGGGATAGCGAAGCGCCCGCAATGCAGAAATGTAATTGATCCGGTCACGTCTATCGCTCTTTGCTCGACGGCCGGAAGGTGAGCCGAGACGTGTAAAAATGGGTGTCACCCTACACGTGCCTCCATGTAAAAGGGTTAGAATCATGGAATGTCACATTCCACGGAAAAGGAAATGAGCGAAAAGGTGAGGCGAAGGCTAAAAGCCTCCGACTTGTGACTGAGGGGAAATTGACATGCTGCTGACAGCCTGTATCGGAGAATATAAAAATGTGCATTAATATCTGAGGTATGTAAGTCTAGAGAGAGCTGGCGCTCTTTACTTTCTGACTATCCCGTATTATATGTAAATTTGTTAATTTTGTTGCGAAGTGACGACATTTTACTACAAAATAGGCGTTTAAGTGGATATACTATTAATAAAGTGCTACCAATAGTGTAAATAATAAAGTATATAGTATTGTATATATATATATATATATAATATAATATTTACCTACCTTATACCTACCGCCTATAGACGCCTTTGTAACACCGATTGAGATGCCACTTGCGTGTTACACTATAATTTTATTGTATGAATAGTTGTTAGAAATTACATTATTTATTAAAACTGAATGGAAACAGTAATTTTGATGTTTATTCCTTATACGTTATTTTAAATATAGAAGTAGTAGGTACTTATGAATATAACAAACTTGTAACTTGTAAAACAAATGTAAATCCAACCTAAAAAAATATTAATGGAACATTTAATCCAAAGGATAGAAATTTGTAATAATAATCTTTTACAGTTTTCGAATTTCGTTTAAAATAACTTGCCTACGTAAATAAAAAAATATTACAAAATCTTAATAAACTTCACTTCTGTGACCTATTTAATATAATATATAATATTATTCATATTATTCGAGAAATACCTATTATATTATTATTGGAACGAAGTTCCTTATCGCGCGTTGTGAATGGGGGCTAGACGGAAAAAATTCTTACGAAAAGTTGTCACGAAACTTTTTGTCACGACACTTTTTGTCACGACACTTTTTTTTTGCTGTATATTTATAACCCCCGTGTGAGTGACGTGTGCTTCTTGAACTTCATTCCATCCGGGTGTCCCTTGACACCTCTCAAGTTTTAACTGCGGCTTTGCTCCATCCATACACCCATACATCCATCCATACATCCATACATACGTCCATACATCCATCCATACATCCATCCATACATCCATACCTACATCCATACATACATCCATACATTAATCCATACATCCATACATCCATACATCCATACATACATCCATACATACATCCATACATGCACCCATACATCCATACATACATCCATACATCCATACCTACATCCATACATTCATCCATACATCCATACATCCATACATCCATACATACATCCATACATACATCCATACATGCATCCATAAATCCATACATACATCCATACATGCATCCATACATCCATACATACATCCATACATACATCCATACGTCCAAACACACAACAGCGGGTGTATGGGTGTATGGGAGTAAGGATGTATGTATGGATGTATGTATGGCATACATACATCCATACATACATCCTTACTCCCATATTTTTTATTGCTTATTTGCTGTATATTTATAACCCCCGTGTGAGTGACGTGTGCTTCTTGAACTTCGTTCAATCCGGGTGTCCCTTGACACCTCTTGAGTTTTTTTTTTACTTCTCAATTATGTAGTATTTACAAATGATGATGGTTTATTGACACAATTCCAATGAGAATTTTTGAATACTCTTCATTTTTTAAGTCGATTAAAAATTTATTATTTCATACAAACCAATGTGATTTTTAACACTATTATTCTGATTGGCCCATACATCACTTGTATGGTATACTGTACCCTCTATGCATATAAATAATAAATATTCACATTAAAGGTACAAAGGGACCTTCGGGATTTGGGCATTAATATTCCCAAAGGGTTTTTAATATATGAATGACGGCGAGGTTGTACTGACTATTCTGTTATTTATGCGATCGAAGTGGCGTATTTCTGAGAACTTTCATTTGAAGGTGACCCTTATCACAATTGGTAGTGAAGGTAAGTTTAGTTAGATTTTAACTGACTGATAAATGTTGCGTGAATTTTCCACTGGTTTAAGTAGACTGATATTCGTCGGAAAATTAAACGAAAGTGATAAATAAATTTTCATACTCGGCTTACTTTGACGTGCTATTACCAATATTATTCAGGAGTGCGAAAGGGATGGATTTATATACCTTATATAAAGTCTCTTTCGTACTAATGGTGGCAATTGCACGTCTTGGTAAGGGTCCTAAAGTTGTTCTTGTATTTGTACGTATTCCGTTTCCCAATTGATTGCGATACTACAGCTATTGTTTCACAGCTACAGCTAAGGTTTTCAATATACAGTGGAGGCTTTTGTATCACAGATTTTTTTTTTATTTAGATTTTTTTCAGCTCATTCTTTAATTAGTTAGTCACAAAGTCGGACAATATAATAAGTAATCTATGTTCATTGAATATCGAAAACCTAATAATTTGTTTAAATTTTGGTTCAAATATATGTTGAATCTTAAAATAAATCGTGGGCTTTAGTACCTAGTAATGTTTATTTATATTTTCTATACAGCTATGATGAAGCCACGACCATGAGCATGACTGTTAACCAGCATACTTTTGACAAGAAATAAAAAAAAGCCAGTCATGCCATGGTGGCAGACTCGTAATCTGTTAGGTACATGGGCATCTAAATGTATCTGTGGCGAAAATAAAGCATCATTTCTGCTGGTCCCTTCAGAAAGCCTTCTGGGAAGGAGTAAAGTGTAATCTTAGTATAACCTTAAAGTTGCCTAGCAGATGTTGATGCCAAATGACTACGAAAGTGAACACTTTTTTCTTAATAGCAATCTATAAAAAACATCTGCAATCTTAGCATCTTCGTTTACTTAAAAATTTTGTGTTTTTTTTTTTTGTATATACTGTTCATTGTTTCACAGTTTCATAAGTCACAGCTCAAGTCAGTCACAGCTTTATAAAATACTAGCTGTGCCCGCGACTTCGTCCGCGCGGAAAAGTGATATTAAGCAGTAATATTTTTTTTCTTAATAAAGTGTAATTTTTTACAAACTTATAATGTAATATTAATTTATATGTATAATAATACAAAAAAAAGTTTCAAGCTTCTAGCTTCAAAAATGACGTAACTTTCATACAAACTTTCATCCCCTTTTTTTTTTTTTTTTTTTTAACGTGGAAAATCCTCATGGATCCCTACCTCCGCGGGGGCGGCGGCAGGGTATGTCAGACTCTTACTGACTAAACTCCACGGGGCCGCAGCCCAACTACCACCAGACCGCTTAGTCGGTGTGTCACGGGATCGCTTTCGCATACGTGCGCGACACACCGGGCGGCAGGCCGCCATCGAAGGCGACCTCTCCTCGGGAGCGAGCACTGAGCCCGCCCCAGGCCCGAGGGCCACTCTTGCCTCCGTTCGTGCAATGGCGACAAGCCCCCCCGAGCTTGCCGCCTGGAGGCTCCGCGCAGCCGATCAGACGTCTGACCAGCGCGCCTACCGGCGCGACGAGGATTTTATTCATACCCCGCCGCGCCAAATGTGCCGCAGGGTGTGGAGTGAGGCGAGCGGAGCATACCCCACTACCACGGGCCGGGCCGAAGCCTCCAGCCCGCTACCTTGTAGCCCTCCAATGCCCCGCCACTCCTGAGAGCGACGGCGCTGTCGCCACAGCGACCCCCGCAGACCGGCCCGCACCGAAGTGCCCGGGCTGCACGTCACCTAGCCCTTAAACGGACTGTGACGTCGTGGGCTGCAGAGTGGCAAACAGAGAGAGCGAACTCGATCTCCGCCCGCCTCCTCCCGGCCCACCAACCACACGCCGCCACTCTCGCCAGCAGCGGCGCCGTCGCCGAAGCGACCCCCAACGTGCCGACCGCGAAAGAGTCGGAGCGACGGCATAGTGCCGATACTCCTCCTCCCCGCAGCCCCACCACACGCGCCGCCACTCTCACGAGCGACGACGCCGTCGCCGAGGCGACTCCCCGCTGACCAACCCGCACCGAAGTGCCCGGGTCGCCTGCACGCCACCTCGCCCCTTCTCGGGCGGTGACGTCGTAGGCTGCAGAGTGGCAAGAAGAGAGAGCAACGCTCGATCTCCGCCCGCGACGGCGACGCCGCTCTCGCGAGCAGCGTCGCCGTCGCCGAGGCGACCCCCAAACGTACCGGCCGCGGAGGACAGGGAGAACGGCGGACCGTGATACCGAAGCTCCTCTTCCCCCGCGGCCCCACCGCGCCGCAACAGCGATGCGACCTCGCCAAGGTCGCGATGGACAGGGAGAACGGCGGGACGTGATACCGAAACTCCTCTTCCACCGCGACCCCACCTCGGCTGCCGGAGTGTGCAGAGACCCATAGCGCCGGCCATGTGAGCCAAGTGCGCCGTCAAATGGCTATGGCCATTGCTCAGGGTCCATCTGCACCACCACGCGCTGGGCGCGCGTCAAACCCAGCGCGCTTCAACGTAGCCCTCCACGCCCGCCACCCCTGTGAGTGACGGGCCGTCGCGTACTACCCTGGGCCAAAGCCCCGAAGCAGCAGCGACCCACCAAGGGCGCGGGAAGCGGCGAGTAGAGAACCGGCATCTCCATGCGGTACTCCACCCTCCACGGGCCGGGCAAGGCCACACAGTCCGCCCGCATCCCCGCAGCCACCCTCCTCGTGTGCGAGGGGTCCCGAGGTGACCCTTCACACGGAATTGGGAAAGGAATAGGAATTGGGAAGGTGGGATAGTGGAACGCGCCCGAAGCTTTCTGTTACGTCTGTTTCTGAGGGAACCAGACCAATAGCAGGCAGCAACCTCTAGCAGGATAGTGCTCCGGACTTGCCTTGGGGATCTACGCGACCTGCGCTACTCCCAAGACCAACGCCAAATTGCTCACTCGGAAAAAGTGAACAAAGTAGGTGATGGGCTAGCACCCTTGTAGGAGGACCCCTGGGGTCACTCCTAGGGGTTCTAGCTCATCCCCCGCCCAAACTTTCATCCCCTATTGCAACCCCTTACAACCCTTATTCGCATTAAAAAGCCTATGTCTTTCCTCAAGCTCTAGGCTATCTCTGTACCAAATTTCATTTAAATCGGTTCAGTAGTTTAGGCGTGAAAAGGAAACAGACAGACAGAGTTACTTTCGCATTTATAATATTATAGTAGGGATGACGTATGTGGTAGACACTTACTAATGGAATACTATTAGGTGTCTACTACATAATTCTAATAATATTGTATGTATGTCAAATATGACAAACATACAATATTATTAGAATTATGGATTATTTAATTTACTATTTACGTAGAATATTTGATTGATGATTACTGAGAAAACAGCCGTGGTGGCCGAGTGGTTCGAGCAGTTGCCTGCGACACAAAGATCGCAAGTTCGAATCCCGACTGTAGCAATGAGTTTTTCTGAACTTATGTACAGTGATTAGTCACACCATGAGCTTTACGGTGAAGGAAAACATCGAGAGGAAACCTGCATACGTCTGGGAAGCAATTCAAAGACGTATGTATAGTCGTGCTTGAGTAACGGCGATGGACTCGCCATCTATCACGTTGGCACCTAATATATCTCTGGCGGAAAGTGGGTGTGTGGATATTACCTATATACCTCTGCCTACCCCTTCGGGGACCCTTATGGGAAGGTTTGATAATAATATATCCTATATTATTATTATATATATTTATATTATATTATTTTGCTGAAAATTATTTAATACTTTTAAATGAAGTTAATTCAAAAATCTTACCTATTCGATTTTAACCATTTTACTGTCCCTAACATCACACTCACAATAAAATCCCTGATTGGAAATTCGAATTGTTAGGGTGCAGGAGACGGGACACTAAACATTTTACGGCTTATCCTGCCGCTCGGGACTGGACTGTCCTTTTATGATCAGATTACTTGAAGATTAAATAAAAGATTAAAAAAAACCCACCACGATTGTCATAATTTTGGAGTCATAGTTTCCGTGCGTTGTATTTGGAGAGTCGTATATATTTTACGTTCAATGGATCTAAGATTTTAGAAATATTTCTTCGACGTTCTGGAATTTGTGATGTATGGGCGAACATTTACTACATATAATATCACTAGAAAGTTCCCGTGTAAAGTTTTATCACATCGGAAGATTTCCCCTCCCCCACATGACCTTCCACTAAGTATAGATAGTGCCATCCACGAAGACGGGCCCCACTATTCTTCTGTTCTGCTGTTGCAAGCGTCTATAGGCGGCAGTAGGCAGGCCAAAGGAGAGGTATTATTAGTGTCTAAAAAAATTATAATATCCCTCCTAAATGAATGGGCCATCCAACTGCTAAATAATTTTCTAATTCGATCGAGTAGCTTCTGAGGATAGCGCGTTGAACCAAGAAAACATGCACACGCTATATGACATTAGTTTGGATAACAAAACTGATTCTCACATCATACAGTTCTCACACATGGAATACTGGGGCTATTGCTGTACTTACTTTTATCACTAAAGCACAATATCAAGCAGGATCAGTAAGATTCAGGATTTTTCTTAGCATTTAATAATACGAATTATTACGAAAAATATTACGGTGAAACCTGCATGTCTGAGAAGAAAATTTTACATGAAGGCCCGGGAAAAGGCCTCAGTTTCGCCGTCAGGCATGTTGACACCTATACCTACAATTATCGTCAGCGAAATGTAGGTGTTTTTTCCTGCTACCCCATTAGGCACCTTTGAATTATCATCGTCACTGCGCCAGCAAACTGAAGCTCAAAACCATTATAAAACATTTTAATTAAATTTTTGGTTACTTAAAGTTTCATGTTTAATTAAGTTACGACTGTGTTAGAAAATCAACACTAACTTCACAACTCACTTTGAAACTCGCTCCTAATGAAAAGGCAAGTCGCTACAATCTGTGTACTTCAGCATACCTAACTACCTACTTTAGCGTCAAAGCACAATATTGCTTTGGTGTGATAACAGAGTTAAGTCCTCTTTATACGGATGGCGTCTGCAATACTATTGCTAATTCATTAAAACATATTTTGTACTTTACTGCTTCATGCATTAAGTCGATAGTTGAGTGCTTCCATACGAAAACTTGGCTGGCGACGACGTTGTCCAACTAACAATATAATAAAATTATCGACTTCATAGAGTTTAGTGTAGAGCTTAATATCGCTGATTTGAAATAGTTCAATAAACAACGTTACTCAATAAAGTTCAAATTTGATCAAATAAAAAAAAACCAGTGGTGTAGTATTAGATCATCGCAAAAACCAGCCGAGGCCTTGGTATGCCCTCGATTCACTTTCGCTCGCGAGGCCAGACCGTGCACCGGCTTGGTCAATGAAATAGCTTGATTGAACTAACGTGTAACAAAAAGAACATGCTCGACATGCGTACTATTATTGCCTATAATAAAGAATTATGTTTTTTTATCAATACCATTAAGGTGGGAAACAACCTTCGCATATGACCGCTTGCAACACCCGGGGTGTAGCTCGAGGGTTGCCTACCCGATTATTTGATTAAAATTCATTTCAAACAACAGAAACCAATTGACGCGGAAAAAGAAACTGCAATGGCAACACGTTTGAAAAATATGTGTAAAACACGTAAATAAGACCAACACAACATTTTCCAATTTTAGCACCAAGCTATTAACTTACTTTATATTAATAGTTATTTGTTAAATATAATACACTAATTATATTATAATATATTAATTATAGTATCGACATAGTATGTCATTTTACATACACCTAAAATAGTATGGCGTAAGCTTTAAAACACATAATTGAAACTAATCTTATCTCAAATAAACTTAGTTTATTTTGAATCAAGCCATTCATGACTAGGAGGTTTGTTTTATAACTGTTGTTATACGTTACTACGAATACTCGCCCAAAGTTTTTAATCTGAAAGTACATATCTATTTACTATCTTTATTTACAAGGGCAGCAATTCACAGTATTCACAAAGGGTAGTTGTATAGTTTTGATCTAAGAAAAAGTTCATCTACGTAATGCTTAGTTTGATTCAAAGCGTGTAATTTTATAACTTGCAACTTGAAGGCGGCTTAATATGAGTGCGTTGTTAAAATATCGTGGGTTAACAATAGCGTTGGTACACAGTGCCCACCGAGCCACGCGCGAGGTTACACTTGTAAATGCTTGTAGAACAGTTCCGCATCCAGTCCGACATTGGATGCTGTTCGCGGCCTTTTCACAACCGGACATTTTATACATATGTTACAAGTTGTACGGTTTCTCTGTGAAGATAGCCTTGAATTGTACTTTACTAGTATCTACAAGCACTATACTCTCATAATAAAACTGCACGAGAAAGAAAACAGTGTGTTTTTGTGCTTAGTCCGACTATTATTATGTACTATGCGTGTCCCATTGTTTCACCTGCGTCAAATTTCTTTGGTAGTTTTTAGGGAATAAAACGGAAAAATAATACTAGGATAGGAGGAAAGTTCCCGAAGATGAACGGCTGAACAAAATTGGATAAAAAATGGCACAGATATAGATTATTTTACTGGCTATCCATGGAATATATTTATTTCAAGAAACAAATTCAACGAATGAGCTAACGTTTTTCGCAATGTGTGAAATTATGGGGAACGGTGGTATATAAAAAAAAATGCTATGCGTAAAGAGGTTGCACTGGAGCATATACTGGCTTGTATTGAAAAAAAATTTTGGAAGTTTAAAAATGTCCAACAGGATGCAAGGCCGGCTTTATGTAAGGTATAGATAGCAGGAACGCGACACTTCACTGGAATTGAGTTATTTAAGCTGAGCTTTGGATTCCCTGGTCGGGAAACTTTGTACGCGAGAGGGAAAAATACTGTTACGTTCATATTTTTTCTATTTACAATTTCCGCATATTTTCTTGTAAATATTTACCTTTAAGCTGTGTGTAATAACGGTGAAATGTATATATAAACTTTATATGGTACTACTATACACCTCTGCCTACCCCTTCGGGGAGACTTGTGGGAGGGTGTGAAGATATTATTGTATACTAAATGTGCCGTTTCTTTGCCCTATATTCATTTCTAAAGTCGTCATCATCAGCCCACTCTAGTCCACTGCTGGTCATAGGCCTCCCCTAATGAGCGCCATAGCGCCCTGTCTTCAGTTTGCCGCAACCAGCATCTGCCAGCAGTCCTTCGCAAATCGTCATCCCACCTGGTCGGAGGGCGTCCTACACTACGTTTGCCTAGTCGAGGTCTCCACTGAAGAACACGTTTACTCCAGCGGTTGTCGGTTCTTCGCGAGATATGGCCGGCCCACTGCCACTTCAGCTTGCAAATTCTTTGAGCTGTCGATAACTTTGGTTCTCTGCCGGATGTATTCGTTGCGAATCTTATCCTTCAGAGAGACTCCGAGCATAGCTCTCTCCATAGCTCGCTGAGCGACCTTAAACTGGTGGACCAGCCCTGTCGTTAGTGTCCACGTCTCAGCTCCGTAGGTCATGACGGGTAGGACGCACTGATTGAAAACTTTAGTTTTCAAGCATTGCGGTATGGATGACGAGAAGACTGCCGTGCTTTAGCTAGAAAAGGGTTAAGCCCGACTAGTAAATTTTGAGATATCGTCAAAAAACGCGGGAATTGATGTCTTTAAAAATCTATTCAAGATGGAGTAAACATTCTTAGAGACAAAGTTAGCTAATATTTAACTCTACCTTATAGAATAATTTCCATCCTAAAATATTGTCTTTATAATACCTAAAACCTATTTTTTCTTATTTAACTAAGCATTTCACTCGTAATGTTAAACTTATTATGACTCTAAAACAGGGTTAACCATACCCTAACCCACTTTTAGCGTAGTATTTTGATGGAAATGTCACTATCAATAATTTACTGCAAAGTTATTCAACAATGCTTACTTATAAATAAGTTATCCACCGATAACTCATTTATAACTAAGGATATTACATCATAATACAGAATAGGATAACGACAAAAGTATTTTAACCTTTATTTAGGTAAGTAAAGGCAATACTTTTTTTTTAATGACTTGTATTTATGCAGTATTACTTAACTAAAAATAGGTTATGTAAGTATCACTCGTGGTTAACCCTTTTACAGCTAAGCTAAGTGGAATGATTAGTCGAGGAAAAAAAATATTTTGCCATAAAATAGTAATATTTTGCCATCTAAATTAAACAAAAGAACCAAATTTACTTAACCATATGCACAGATCAATAGCTAACTTCGTTTCTTTAAAAGTAAGTCTGTTAAAGTAACATGTAAGTAGGTAGGTAATTAAAATAAAATTCTATACCTGAAAAATTGGAAATAAAATAAGTACTTTTAAAATGAAATTAAAATTCCCTCGTTAGGCTAACTATTTAACTATTTAAATGCAATTAAATTAAAATGAGATCAATATAATCTCACAACAGCGCTAAAAATACTTTGTGATACACTGTCGACACATATAAGTAAAAATAATGCATGGACATTATAAAATATCAACAATAAATCACAATCTTATTGACAATAGAATATGTGCCATATTGGCATGCAGTTAGCAATCTCTCTGGTTTAAAGGTTTTTACTCTTATATAGTTATCTGGCCGAGGCAATGTTTCATAATATTTTTTTATACCACATGGGTGTCAAACAAACATGCGGCCCGCCTGATGGTTAGCGGCCACCTATGGAAGCTTGCAACACCAGGGGTATCGCCCACGCGCTGCCGACCCTGCAGGAATCTTTTCACACCTTTCATGAATAACTCCATACTGTAATCTATAGGGAAAACCTCAACGGAAGCTCATTCTGCCTGAGCATTCGCGGAAGGAAACTCATTTGGCACCGCGCAGTAAGAGACCTTTACGGTTCCAATGTATGGGAATGAATTATCCGTCGATGGCGAGAGGTATGGGGGTAGAAGGTAGAAGTGGGCATCATATCATGTCGAACAATTCTTTAGAACACTCCGTTATACAAGTGGTAGAAAACACACAGGGAGGCAAAGTCTCTCCTCAGATTTAGTGGTTCCAAGCCGCTTGTCAGCATGGGATCATCGACAATCCTAGCTGCGCGATTCTGTACCGCGTCAAAAGGCACTAGCTAGTATCCTGAGGCTCTAGCCCACATGTGGCAGCAGTACTCCATATGTGGCTTAACTTGCGACTTATAAAGTTGTAGCCTTTGCTGCGGTGTAAAGTTCTGCTTAGCTCTGTTGAGCACACCGAGCTTCCTGGACGGCTACTTAGCCTTGTCCTCTAAATGACCACGGAACTGAACATCACTAGAAATGTCAAAAAGGATCCCAATGCTCTCCTAGATGTTAAGGGGAGTGTACTGGAATTGTAATACCATAGCAAATGGAAGTGTTTTTGGGGGTCACCCCGCAAACTTGTTTCTTAGTGAGGTTGAAGTGGTTTAATCGGAGACATGACAGACACAGACCCCAATCGAAGACACTACAAAGTGTACTCTAGATTTCAGAGACAAATTGTTCGCGAATTTCCTCCATAGTGGAACGAGGGAGATTAGCATAGCCCGTATAGTAAGTGTCACCAGTACTTTCGTCTGCATATCAGTGCATTCCTTCAATAGAAAGCATGTCTTTGATATGCAGAAGAAACATAGTTCAGGGACAGCATAGAGCCTTGCGGGACGCCGGCATTAATGTCCATGCTATCGAAGCAGAGATCGTCAACGACGGCTCTTATGCATCAACTGGACAAAAGGTTGGCTACCCATTTGCATTATGGATTTGGCGTAACAACTTCCACTTCAACTTTGTTGATAAAAAAAAAATGACCTGCCAGTTGTCTCAAAACTTCAGTAGGTCATGCTCATTCTAAAAGTATACAATTAGCATGTAAAATCCCGAAATTACTCCGGGAAAAAACTTTTTTTATTAAAGTAACAAAATATTATAACAGAAGTTAAATTAAAATTAACAATATTTACAAAGAACATTACAGAACAGAACAGTTTACTAACTACTTACAGATAAAATATTTGTCCCAAATCGGTATCCCGAGGCAACGTGCCAGGAAGACTAGCAGCATTGCCACGCTGGATAGCAATGCTGATTCTCTGAGCGAGATATGTTCCAGCCCGCCTGTCACGAGACTTCACAAGAGGTCCCGACTAGACGGCGTGAGACCTCTTTGAAAAGATGGTGAGCCTCAGGACCCCAAGGCCCCAAGTGCATTATAGGCCAATTAATTTATTTTAATATTTCTTCAAATTATCTCTCTCACCATCTCACCTAATCTCTTTTCATGACTTTGATGGGTATAATTCACTACTCATTGTTTAAAAAAAAATACCGGTTTAGTGGAGAAGTGGCATACACTCCTTTTGAAAATATAAGTCCATGAATTTTAAAGAGAGGTTCCACTAGCACCGGTATTTATTTAAATAATGAGGAATAAAAGCCGTATAGATCTGACATACATAACTCGTGCGTTGCATTTTACTGCAGTTTACTTTGTTCTAGCTTAGGAATGAGGCTTAACCCTTCTTATACCAAGGTTTCTTCCGAAATATTAATTGGTATTACTTGATTTAAAAATGGTTAAGCGATCTTAACCTATTTATAGTTACGTTTTTTATGTTAACTTATTTATAGTTTATTTTTGTACGCCAATTTGCTCACACTTTACTTACTTTTAGTAGAGTTAATAAACCTTAACTTTAATTAAGTTAAGCATAAATAGATAACTTTATTTTTACTAGGCAAATTATATCAAAAAATATTTGGTCTTCCTAGGGTTAGGATACTTTTGCCCTCTTTTAGACTAGTTTCGTGGGTTAGCTGGTTTTTAGTTAAGAAAATTATAAAAAATGTGTCACTTAACTGTTTACTGAGTATCTGTATCTCTTTTATGGATAATGATAGAGCTTTGGTTCCTAGATCAAAATGTAGAGAATTTTGCGGTGGTAAAATTTGCATCATTACCTAAAAAACGACCATATGAGGGTTAACCCTTTTCTAGCTTAAGTACGGCAGAAGACTCGACGTAGTTTCCCAAACGCTGCCCAGCCCAGCTGGATCCTCCTCTTGGCCTCTTTCTCAAAATTGTTTTTACCCAACTGCAGAATCTGCCCAAGGTACGTGTACTCGGAAACAATTTCAAGAAGGTGGCCATATACGACGACGACAACCGGTCCCGGTTTTCTAAAGTAATCTTTCCTAATTATCAAAGTAAATATCTTGGCCCAATAATGTCGTAATAAATCACATTCAAAAAGGCTTTGCTCATCCGAAATATTCTCAAATATATATAGCATTTTGACAGCAGGATTGATTTCCGGAAACAGAGAGATATCGAAGGACGGCAAATATGACGAGACACTTTTACGTTCACTAAAGGAAATAGATTAAATTTGATATGCATGAGGATATATCCCTCCCAGAACAAACGATGTGAAACTTTAAAACAATGGACAGCATTAGAAAATCAAATTCAAATAATTTAACTGATGTGCGTGCAACAAATTCCCTTACGCCTAGACTGCAGCAGATGCATTGTTGCTTAGAGCGCGCGAAGTATTTTCTCGACAAATAGATCATTAGGAGAGACATTAGGAAAACAATTATAAGCAGGAAAGACAAGTTATAATTGAATTTGATTGTATTATTTGGAACTATGCATACATTTTCTTAAGACACTTTTGTTTAGATAGTTTTTAAATCCGAATACAATTTTAATTTATCAATATTCTACTTCTGGGTAAATCTCGCTCCTCTTCTCCTCGTCTTACCTCCCCCCGCGATCGTTAATGAAATGAAAATTATGGGAATTATCTATAGTAATATTATAAAGATTTGTATGTAAGTATGTTTGTATTGAATAGGCTCCGAAACTACTGGACTGATTTGAAAAATTCCACCTTGAGTGACATAGGCATATTTTCTTTTATATAAAAATCTTATGTCCACCCGTGCGAAGCCGGGACGGTCGCTATAATGTATATTGAAGCAGAGTTTGTTTCTTTGTTTCAATTACTAATGCAATAATATTTAAACATTAGATTGCTCGTTAAAATGAGCTAGGCCATAAGTTATAGTTTAAGTTAGTTTTAAGATCTAAAATTATTATATATATCTATACTAATATTATAAAGAGGAAAGATTTGTTTGTTTGTTTGTTTGTAATGAATAGGCTCCGAAACTACTGGACCGATTTCAAAAATTCTTTCACCTTTGGAAAGCTACATTATCCCCGAGTAACATAGGCTATATTAAATTGGACCCGACAGGTGGCGCTGCGATCGAGTTTCAAGAATTTTACCTTTTTACCCGGGCGAAGCTTTCTGTGTGTCTTAAGCTAGATTCGAGAATGGTTTAGATTTACAATTGGACCCAATATGTGGCGCTGCGATCGTGTTACGGGCAATTTAACTTTTTCACCCGAGCGAAGCTGGGCGGGACAGCTAGTTATTAATATTTTACTATTTATGGCGACTACTACTGTTTGCTCATTGATATAGATACCACTTCTAGGTAACAATAATGTACGTACTTGTATCTTATTAGTTATTTAGAGACTAGTAAAATATATAGGTAATAGTAATAGCTAATATACATAAAGGTTATACCTTTAATTTTAAATGTTTGCGAAATAATCGCATTCTAATTGAAATAAGTGGCATCCGCTTAGAATCGATTGATTGCCGAATGGTTTATGTAGTCGCCTGCAAAATTAACATTGTTGAGTCGAACCCTGGTGATATGTACCGAAGAGCTTTTTCGTGAGTGCTGTAATTTTATCACACCACGAGCTTAAAGATGGGATAACATATCGTGAGGTAACCAACATACGTTAGAGAACAAATTCAACGACGTATGTATGGCAACACAAATCACTTCAGCGAGAAGAGTATTGTTTAATTCTGCCTACTCCTTCCACCCAATCACCCAATCACAGGGGACCAAAAGGTACTTAAACCTGTATATATATAAAAATGAAATGAATGTTTGTCTGTATGTCCTTTATAGAATCGTAAACGGCTAGACCGATTTTAATGAAATTTTCTGTGTTTTTTCAGGTGGATTTGAGAATCGTTTCAATTCACAATTGGACCCGATAGGTAGCACCACTGGGTCCATGGCTTTTATTTTTTCACCCAAGCGAAGCTGGGCGGGACAACTAGTAGAAAATAAAAATTGAATCTAAAATTCTAACTCAAGAGGCATAATAATTGTTTCAAGCAACATCATTAAAACTTTACACAAAACCCAAAGAGTTTTTACAAAAATAAGTTTGGAGCAGCGGCCCGATGTCATGTAACAGCTTAATGGAGACTAATTCATGACTAGGTAGCCCTATTAATTTGCTGGTTTAATTATATATTATAGTAGGGCTTGGTCTAGATGCTATGTGGGTGAACATTTAGGAAGGCTTTTTTTTACAATCCATGGACATGAACATGAATTCTTTTGACGAAATTGTCATTCTTACATATATATGTAAGCATTGCAGTTTCGTAGGCCAGACCACTGACTCAGTCGCCTGAAAATCGAGTGTTCTATGAAGTACCACCTGCAGTAGGTATCTTTTGCTGATTATACAAACTAAACTAACTGTACAAATATATTTACGGAGGAGGAAAACCTCGTGAGGGAACTTACATAAGTTTGAGCAGAAATTCAAAGATAATGTTGAGAAACGGTGGGAGACGTCTGTAACGCAAGTCCCTAAATAAATTTCTGGCAAAGAGACCCTACGTAGACCGCTGTGGGAAGGCGTAAAGGTACAAAATATATTGAATTTTCCTGCTAATTATCATAATTTAAAAAATTACGCAACTTTTGATTATTAACATTGCTTGATTTCGTATTTGGTTTAAGGTTATTATTTTATCATTGCATAATTATTCTTTACTATTCATAGCATATATGTTAATTGTATCGCAATTAGATGCTTTAACATATTCTTATATTAAGTTGCAAGGTTGGTATTCCACAAAGACTTGTACGGTTACTTGGTAAAGTTAGTTCAAGTGTAGTATAATATTATCTTTGATTAGGATCCGCTTAACTCTATGAAGATGTAATCGTAACTTGCAGTAGCTTGATGTTGTTATTCGAGGCAAAACAGTTTGGGAACTCTAGTAGTTTAAATATTTGCCTTATTAAACTTTGGTATAATACACATAGGAAGTAGATTTAAATGTAGATAACATTCACATATATGAGTATGTAGTTGAATCGACTTAGTCAGATATCAAACAGGTGTCGTTTAAACGTAGGGAAATCAAGTGGGGAGCTTAAGCAAAGTTTCAGTACAATAGCCAGTAATTTGGCAGTATTTTTGATGCCTTAAAAAACAGACCGAGGTGTTCGATTCCAATAGTCGTCTGCAACCCAAACATTGCAAGTTCAAACCCTTACTGTACCAATAAGTTAATTGAATTTAAGTACAAAATCAAAAATCAAAATCAAAATCTTTTTATTTCACACTAGCTGTCCCGCCCAGCTTCGCTCGGGTGAAAAAGTTAAATTGCCCGTAACACGATCGCAGCGCCACCTATTGGGTCCAATTGTAAATCTAAACCATTCTCGAATCTAGCTTAAGACACACAGAAACACACAGAAAGCTTCGCCCGGGTAAAAAGGTAAAATTCTTGAAACTCGATCGCAGCGCCACCTATCGGGTCCAATTTAATATAGCCTATATTACTCGGGGATAATGTAGCTTTCCAAAGGTGAAAGAATTTTTGAAATCGGTCCAGTAGTTTCGGAGCCTATTCATTACAAACAAACAAACAAACAAACAAACAAATCTTTCCTCTTTATAATATTAGTATAGATAGGCCCAGATGGGCACTTTTAAAACGTCGAAAAAGAAGCACGGTTCGGGTTGGTCGCTTCCATGGAGAAGAACCGGCAAGAAACTCCATTGTTACTGTACAGATTATGCGGCTCTGACCACTAAATTATGTTCAGGTAATCCAGCTTCGTGGTACCAAGTTGTGTTTGCGTGATCTGGCTTTACGGCGGGATTACCTCTTGGTTGAGTTTTTGATTTGTAGGACCAATTCGTGTGGATCCTTTTTAATGAGGCGTTAGTATATTAACTGAACTTCACTTTATTATGCGTGAGAAATGAAATCCAGCATTATGCGAATATACAAATTTAATGTTGTGTGTTACAATACAAAAGGCGCGAAGAAGTGAAAAAATGTGTTATGTCAAAGTAGCGTTTGGCGGCAAATTCGAATATTAAGGGGAAGCCATCTTGTAGGCACAAATTCTGTTAAGGCGACTGCTGTTGGTTCAGTTATGCCTGAACAGTTACTCTTTTCAAATCATTAGGCATATACAATAACAATATTTTTTCGTTACAGCAATAGTACCCAAGTATGGGGGAACAACATAGGCCCGACAATAGGTCGTTGCTTACTATACAAAGCATACATAAAACAAGATAATTATAATAATGTTAGCAAGATCTAAGAATCTACAAAGCCTACAATGTTCTCACATTCACAAATTAGACAAATTAAACAAGTGACACAAATATTGTCATCAGTACTGTAACTAATTCTGGTCAAAGAGTTCAAGATATGGAATAAATAAAAAAAAAAGTAAAGTACAAGTGCAAGTACACTTTAGCTTTATGGTGAAGGAAACATCGAAAACCTACATACATATGTGAAGAAGCTCAAAGACGTACAGTCAAGTTTAAAATGGCATACATTCACCATCAATAGATGGCGATTGCATTGTCGTTTCGTCGTCGTCAACGCTGTTGCGTTGGCACCTAAACATATCTCGGGCATAAAGACGGCGTTGATTCACCTCTGTTTAGCTCTTTGGGGACTATTGCGAGAAGGCGTGAAGAAGAAGAAATAAGCACGTATAAAAAATATTGAAAATTCAAAGGTATAATTTGACCTTTGAATTTTCAATATTTTTTTATCCAATTAACTGCAATATTTGGGGGCTCAACTTAACGTTTATTAACAATCTAGTTGACAGTACAATTTCATTAGTAAAACTAATTAGGTTTGTAAAGCTACATTATGCATCACAAATGACACAATTTGATACAATTAGAACCATTCTGACAATGACAATTTGACATCTAACTTCGTGGCAGATAATTAAATAAATGAAATAATAAATAAAATGCTTCTTTTCTACGATAAGATAAACGTAGAATTAACGTAAAGACTACGTCCACTTTTGTTTTGAATAAAAAAACTCTTGACAATGCTAATTGTTACTGCCTATCGAGCGTGGTACTTGTAGTATTAGGAATTCTCACAATCAGAACAAAAAGCAGTCGGTGAAACCATGCACTGTATTGTAGCCGTACTTCGCCTTACACAAGGCTCTGCACACCTACTCATACGACAATTAGACTGTTTTTGTCATTTCCGCTTGCACATAACAAATGCTTGTGCAATGAAATATACCTTTCAAATAATTCACAAAGGCAAAGCACGGTCTTAAGTTAGAACTATCGAGACTGGATTCGGGTTTTCCTGCGAGGCTTTGCGTAGCTTTATCTCTTTCGCTCTAGTTTAATGTCGGAGGCTTTACGTGTGCCATTTCCCTCTAACTTGAGAAGGCTTGCGCGGAAAGAGAATGTGGGTAACGAACGACCTTTTGCCGCTACGGGCAAGCAGTGCGGGCCGTGCGTTGGTCGGGGACGGTTCTCTTGTCGTGGCCACACAACATCGCGCCGACAACCTGACATGCTGAAAAAAATTACGTAAATTATTACAACACTCACGCATCGATTATGAAACGTCAGTAACCGTTACACAGCTCCAGAACTGTACACGTTATCCCACATCCTGTTTCTGTACTTAGTGCGTGGTGTGTTGTCGCGTGAAGTTTGTGCGATCCTGTTTGACCCTGGTGATTTATTTTATTATATTGTTTTGTAACCCTCATCCGTGGTGCTCCCTATCGACCATTTCTGTGTTTCTGTTGGGATTTATTTCCCTCTGATTGGATTGTCACTGGAGTTATCGGTGAGTACGCAGCACTATTTTGATTGCTTTTAAGCTAATTTGGTTTAATTACACGTGTTTTCTTTTAAAATATTTTAGATACTGGAAATATTAACGTTTTTGCACTCTACCTTTTTTGTTATTAATTGTAGAATGTATGTTATTAGTCCGAAACAATTTTTAAACCTACGTGCCTTATATACCTATGTTATATTTCGATCATATATTTGGTCCCATATTACGCTTTTTGAATTGACTCATCGTCATCCAGCATATTCGAGCTATAATTACTATTCAGGCTTTTAACTTTTTTTAATACAATAGTGATTCCGTGATCAAAAGAACGATTATTATCACATAATCTTTTTTACGGTGGGCATTATTACCAGACTATATCATTCTTTTACTTTTCTTACACCTAACAATTCAATATATTTTTTACCTTCTCTATATATATTTACCAATTAACGTTAATTTATCTTATTCGTTTCCTTTATGCCCATCAACTTTAAAAGTTATTCAAATAGGTTAATTGTCCATTACAGTGGTACTGGACCCGTATTCATAGTAACGGGTACATTTAAACTGAAGTTAGTTGGACACACATTGATAAAGCTATCTCAATTTTTTACTTAAATAAGTCGTAGCCTGCTATGTACAAGGATTAAATTCTATTGCTAAGTGCTTATAGTATTTAATTCTGTAAAGAATTATATAGTTATTACTTCAATATCATCACGCGTGTCCCTCACAGAGTAGATAGCGATAGTGCGCTAGTATTAATTAGACTTACACTCTTTCTTTTTAAATGTATTATGATGCTTAACTGTTTTATTATGTGAAGAAAAAACACAGGTGTATAACGCAACCTAGTTTACATGCCTTTGCATGTAATGCAAAGAAGCGCATGCTAAGGCATGTGCTTCTGAATTCAGAGCAGAATTAAGTCACGCGTATTTAAATACTCAGGTCATTATTTCAAATCTGAATAATAAAGACTATTCCGTTTTATTTTAAATGTATCCTTCAACTCCCCATTTCATCCTGAAGGCCTACACCTCTGTCGACACAAATGTGTAATAACACCCGCTTTAAGATAAATAGTATAAATTGAGATAATGTTTTGGCAATAGGTTTGTTTGCTTGTTTAGTTACGTTTATCAGAGTTTACGTAAAATGAGGCAAAATCTGCTTGAGGCAAAATATTTTACTACATAAACGCCGTGAGAGAGCCGTGGTGGCCGAGTGGTTCGAGCAGTTGCCTGCGACGCATAGGTCGCAAGTTCGAATCCCAACTGTACCAATGAGTTTTTCTGAACTTAAGTACAGTGATTAGTCACACCACGAGCGGTGAAGGAAAAAATCGAGAAGAAACCTGCATACGTTTGAGAAGAAATTCAAAGGCGTATGTATAGTAGTGCTTGAGTAACGGCGATGGTCTCGCCATCTGTCACGTTGGCACCAAATATGGGTATTACACATACACTTCTGCCTACCCCTTCGGGGACCCTTGTGGGAAGGCGTGAGGATATCTATTTTATAAACGCGATATTTGGTAACAACAAAAACACATATTTTCAGCGTTAGACAATCATTTGTCATATTTGAAATCTTTGAATAAGTATCTTAATTTTTTTCTTTTTTGGCTTATTTTTGCCATTGGGCGGGTGAATAAACATTGGCTTTATTTTGTGTGCACTTTATTAATAACATCATACTATAAATATATTTATAGGTACCCTTAACAAGCACGATTGACAAATATATTTCCATATAATTTGCTTGCAATAACACTTTCTTTGCTCTAAATCTCCGTATTGGATAAAGCAAACAGGTAATTTCCTAGTAATTATCTACTACCATGTTTAAGTGGAAGGTCGGTTAATAAGATATTGGCTTCTGATATAATTATATAATACTTATTTTTATACTTATATTTTTTTTGTTCTGAATAACTAACTAAGCGTTACACGTCATCAACATGACGAGCATATGCATATTCCGTGGACGCTTGGAAGACATTCAGACTTTATTCATACACTAGCGGCCCGTCCCGGCTTCGCACGGGTGGACATATATATAGGACATAGTTTTTTTTGTAAAAGAAAATATAGCCTATGTAACTTAGGGTAAATTTAACTTTCCAATGGTGAAAGAATTTTTGAAATCGGGACAGCAGTTTTTATTTTATTAATTACAAACATACACACACACGAAAATACAAATCTTTCCTCGTTATAATATTAGTATTATTATAGATAAAACATAATGTCACTAAAGAGGTATGTAAGTCTAGACAGAACTGGCGCTCTATACTCTCTGCCTACCCGGTTAGGGACTCGGCGTGATGAGATGTATGTATGTATGTATGTCACTAATACTGTTTTAAAAGTTTTCCTTTATTCATTATTTGGGAAATATACAATATATATCGGCATTTCGTTAAGTTTCTACTGTTATTTATGTACAACTATTTAAACAAATTTTAATGGTACTTCTAGCTCTGCTCAACTTTCTCAATTATACCAGGGACAATACTCTTCATACAAACTTCATAAGAATGTTAAACATAAACCATCTGAGGCACTACTATCGAAAAGCACAACCTTAGGCGGCCCGGTAAATACCGGTCGGAATGCGATACATATTTGCGGCCTTAGCGGTTGCAGAGTTGGGCCATTACGGCCAATCACTCATGAATTCAATGACATGCAGTTTGATTGAGGACTTAGTTTATTAAGCAAGATCGGAGTTTGTATTTTTTTATTCTACTTAAGTGATAACAAAGGAAGCCGCTTGATGTAAACAGCACCACCCCCTAAAGACGCTTGCAAGGGTTGCCTTCTCACCAGGGATTTTTTCACATACTCCTTGAAGACCTCTATGGTACAGCATGGGGGAAACTCAACTGGAAGCTCTTTCAAATGCTATTCATAGGTAGTAATGGTTTCAGCCAAACAATACTGCGTGTCTCTATGTTAGCCCGCGGTATACAAATTTGTCTTTAATATGCTGTCATACAAATCAACTTATTCCTTAAGGAAATTATTCATACACGTGTATTCATCTAATGAAGGACTCGTGTAACAGTTAGTACCATTCCAAATTGCTTCTAATGGATATAACTACGTCACAGGGTACCATTGCGGTGTATAACAAACACAACAACAACTACATACCTACCTATACTGTAATAGGACACCTGCTATAGAGTCAAGGGGAGTTGATTGTAATTAACTCATTAATAAATAAAACTTACGTCGCGCGCTGTTACACCCTGATTTCATTAATCGTTTTTTTCGGAATTAAACTTAGCTAATAATAATCTATCTCCTTAAGATCGGGAGGCTCACCATCTTTTTAAAAAGGGCTCGTCGTCTTATCGAGACGGAACTGGCTGGAACCTAATATATCATATTAACATGTTGCCTCGGGATACCGAATGGGTTAAATATTTTATCTGTAAGTAGATAGTTGTACAATTGTTTTTTGTTAATATTGTTAATTGATTTATTGTTAATAAAACCGAGGTTATCTATTTCAGTGCAAAATTTCAGCCAACACGCTCAGCCGTTCTGGTGTGATTGAGCAACAAACATCCACGCAAACTTCATCATCATCATCATCATCAGCCCACTCTAGTCCACTGCTGGACATAGGCCTCCCCTAATGAGCGCCATAGCGCGCACGCAAACTTATATAATAATAATATAAAATAATATAATAATAATTTAAAAATTTTACTTTTTATTTAAAGCAAAAGTGTGTGCAAGAAGAGGCAGAGGAAGGCCACGTTCCAACTACCTAGATCAAATAGATCGGAGTCTCAAGGACGGGAACGTTAAGAGTACTCGAAACCGACGAGCATGTATGAAGAGACTGATGAATGTGGACGAAGCGAAAGAAGTATGTAAGTCTAGAGAGAACTGGCGCTCTATACTCTCTGCCTACCCCGCTAGGGACTTGGCGTGATGATATGTATGTATGTATGTATGTAATAATTTATTATTCTATATAATAATTAAAACTTTCACATTTATAATATTAGTTCGATTATTCAGTGTGTGGTATATGTGTGTATTGTGGGACAAACACCCAATACGGGTTGTGTTGGGTGCGAGTCCTATCATTTGTGACTGTCTATATTTGTCTAACGTCGGGACCATTTGGAACCTCTCCCTCGGGCTATTACTTTGGGATAACTACTCTGTGATTTTCAACACCAAAGTCAGAAATAAAATTATATAAAACTATGTTTGCTTTTTAGGGATACATTGTGATTTACATCCATTCTTAAGTTTTTTTATAAACTTGCAAAATATTACAGGAGTTAAATCTGTCATTTTAAGAACTGAGCAAAAAATAAAACGAAGTTTTGCTTGTTTAATTTTTAGTGTGAATAATTGTTTATTTTCTGGTTAATTTATTTAGTTTTAAGACGTTCTCGAATAAATTATTAATAAAATGTTGATAGAACCGAAGCAAGACTCGACTAATTAAAGAAGCTAATTCTAAGAATGATTTAATTATTAAACTTATCAAACTATTTATTAACTTTGCTTAATATGCACATTTACAAAAATGTTAAGTTATTATTTAGTGAGACGAGATTTTGGATGGGTCTATACCCATCCAAAATCTCGTCTCACTCACAATACTTTAGCTCAATTGAAGTAGATTGCGGTTCTTCGCTAAACCTGACTACTTGAGGTATCATGTATATGCTCTGGGTCTCTATGCCTCATATTACGCATTGACGCATACGAATATTTATATTCTTTAACTACTATATTTATGGTACAAGGTCAATTTTTCTGACCGCCTGTCGAGGAACTTTGTAATAAATTTATGTTATTGTCTTTGGAAAACCAACCGCGCATAATCATCAATGTGTAAAGGAGAATGTAATGTTTGTTACTCAGGCACGCCAGAACAGCATTCCGTAATTATATGAAATTGATAAAAAAGATTATTCGCAAAATTATCATAAGATATGTTTTCTGACAAAAAGGCTGCGAATTAAATCAACATATACGCAGGTGAAACTGCGGGTCACCGCTAGTATATGGTAATTTTTGTTAATAATGAGATGAATTTTTATGAAAAAGCTCACTACCGTACGAAGGTAGGTAAATAAAAACATTGTAGGTATCAAAAATACACGTGACAGCTTTAGTTCAACCCGCTAGTACCGTATTGCCATTGTTCATAACTTCGTTCCTAACTTATAACTTATTCCAATTGCCTAATCGAGCGTTAACGTTTTTATGCCCTCTTTTATACGTACACTCGTTATGGCAACATTGAGGCTTCATAACCAACGAACAACACAATTCTGGCACATTACTAGACTCGAGTTTGTTAATAACTTGAGTTGTAAATAACTCTCGTATATTAACGATTACAAACAAGTTATATTAATGCTGGCCACTAGATCCGGCTCGAGCACGACATTTGCGCATTCATTTGCTTTTGCCAGAATGTTGCTAATATTTTTTATTTATAATTTATGACATGACTTTATGTTAATTAAGCGGCCCAAAATAAGTATTCGTAATATTGAGTGTATACGGAGCGCGTACTAAGGTGTTGAACTTGATATAGAAGTTAGTTGAAGATTGCACGCTAACACTATCTTAATATATATAAATTACGTGTCACGTTGTTTGTCCGCGATGGGCTCCTAAACTACTTAACCGATTTCAATAAAATTTGCAAACCGTGTACAGTTTGATCCAACTTAAAAGATAGGATAGCGTACATCACTATTGGACCCGATAGGTGGCGCTGCGATCGTGTTTCAGGAAATTATCTTTTTCACCCGGGCGAAGCTGGGCGGGACAGCTAGTAAACTATAGGGAAGACTAGTGGGGCGCGACTTCGTGGATGGCGCTATCTATAGTAAATAAGGTTTCGTAATTCTTTTAAAATCCCATGAGAGGTGACGTAACTGGTAACTCTGTTATTTATTTCATTTAGTATTCGTTCAATTAATAGTATTGTTGGTTTATTTTTAGTTAATATATTTTCATATCAATACGCCTAAGGGATAAACCGTCTTCTTTAGATTTCCAAACATTTAGCTTCATTCATCAGTTTCTATATACATTTTATCGGTTTTAGCACTTCCGCCCTTTATTTACGTGTAGTAATGATTATGAAGGCTTGATTTAATTACTTTGAAAGCTCTATAGCCTTATAACGTAGAAATGGAACGGACACCCGGTTACAATGTAAGCAGACTTAGAGGATATAGTTAATGATACAAGTGACATTGGAAGAGTCATACCTAGTCAATTGGAATGTGGGCAGATTAAGTTGTTGATTGGTTGGCTGCCTCGCTAGTGAGTCAGAGATGGGGTCTGTTCGAGGCCACCCAATGGCATCCGCCTACGTTAAGTGCAGATATATTGTCTACTTGGTTTCGGGTGATTACGTAACCAAGGTAATACTTCATCGGGCTTTTACCGCAAAAATATCACGCACAAAAAGTTCTTACGACCTCTGGGAAAGTTTAAGACAAATGTGGCGACTACATACGCGTGTGTTTTCTCAAATAGCTTTGCTTACATCTTGTTTTGAATACAATATGTTTGGTTAAGGAAAAAACCGTTGCGTTCCTTGCTACTTTTTGGTTGTTTTGTTTTTGATTCAAGTTTTGTACTCGATCATAATTAGTCGATACCGACTTGATTAAACTAATTGAAATAACAGGAATCTTTTGTTTCTCTTCTGTACTAGCGATGTTTTTTATTAATTTAACTTTACAAACTTCCAAATTAAAAGATAATCTCGCTTAATATTTTAAATATGTATTATTAATCAGAAAATGAGCGACGTTCGTCTTGGTGTGAGAAAAGGTACTCTACTCTCTCTGCCTATCGCGTTTCCTGTAATTGTAATTCGTTTATAAGTATAATTGATTTCATTGGAAGTTTCTTTCAGGAATAAAACATTCCTTTATTTTGATCCAGCTAATAATAATCCATATTTGTGCTAAATTTCATTAAATTCCGTTCAGTAGCTTTTGCTTGAAGGAGCAACCAACATCCTCGTAACTTTCGCATTTACAATAGAAGTACGTTCGATTTTAATTTGGTTTCATCTGGAATTTCAGTATTCTGTTGTTTCATCTTGAATTTCAGTATTCTATGCTCGTAGTTAATTTGAATCAATTCACTTTGGTATTGTATTTTATTATATTTAATTTGCAGATAATATCAATCTTTAAGCTATACCAACTACTACCACATGTTATTGATACGCTGATATCATGAGAATTTTCAATTGACACAATCAATGTGCCGCTATCCATCAAGTGCGTCTGGTCTTGATCACTAATTAATTTCTGAACTAACACTAATGAATCCTGCGTTACTCAGTTACTTGCCGAATTTACTGACTACCTACTTACTGGCTTTGATGTAATCTTTCAGTTATTATAAGAATGTGAAGTGGTTGTAAACAGTGTTATATTATACTGACTAGACAGTCTTATATAAGCTTATATCTGTGAACAATCATAACGAACTAGTCTGCGTTGCATGTTTTATGAACGACCATAATTTGGTTATGAAGAAAAGAAAATAACACGTTGAATATTTATTTACGTTAAATATTTCGCTTCAAAGACCTTGTCGTCGAGCTAATTAACTCTTACAAAGACATTACGAACAATAATTATGGTTATGCAATGAGAGAATACACTTATGCAAAAAATTAATACACTAAAGTGAAATGTCAATTAAAAACACGAACTAGACCTCGTGGAAGACCATGAAACCTATGGACAGAAGACGAGTATGTTCACCAGTGTGCGATAAATAGGCCGGGATACCAATTCTACTAATATTATAAAGTATTCGTTTGTAACTCAATCACTCCAAAACGGCCGAACAAAATTAGAAAAAAATTGCATAAAGATGTACGAGTATATGTCGCTGAACAAGAAAATAGGTTTTATTTAAAAAAAAGCAGTGAATTCAAAATTTCGCGCGGATAAAACGCGGGGTGGGGCTACAGTGCAAAACTTTGATTAAATATTTTAATTTTAAATTATTTATAAAATATCATTAACAGTAACAAAATAGATGCGGTAATTCGTGCGGTTGTTGAAAGCTGTATCGATCCTTAATTTCTAAGTCGAGATTATTGAATGGACTAACCAGAGTACAAGACCTAGTAGCTTTGAAAGGAAAATGAGTTATGCAGTGGCCTGATAGGTAAAAAAGTGTGCTATCTTGAAGTTATTTTTCCGATGCGATGCAAGCGCAGCGCAAACCGAGCGGATCTGCGATTTCACCGCGCACGCAACGTAAGAAAAGTTAGTCACCCCAGATCCGTCCAAGACAATTAGCCGGCTATTGGGTCTACAATAGAATAACACCAGGCGACTGATGCATCATATTTCTTGTCACGTATTAGGTTACCGTTCCTTTGTTACGTGAGCCACTTTCTGTGAGTGAATAGGACCGAAAGACCGAGATGTGAGTGGAATATGATTAATTATTACGCATAATTATTAGGCGCGCTCCCGAAACCTTCGATTGACTTCGTGACTATACTGGACAGGCAGGTAATGGCGCCCTGTTTTTGACGGAAGTATACGGAAGTAAGTACCTATAGGTGTCACGTTAGCATTTAAATATATCTTCTTTCATAACATTTTTCTCAAACGTATGCATTTTTTCCCACGATGTTTTTCTTAGGCTTAAACCTTATTGGTACAGAGTGCAGGTATTCGAACCTGCAATCTTTATTTTGCAAGTTATTACTCAAGCCACTCGGCCACTACTACTCTAATGGAAGTCACCTAAAAAGTTATCAGAGTGCATAATTTATACAGACGTTACAAAAAGATAATGGCAAATGGTACCATACTATTCATCACCATAATGACCCATTTGTTTTGTAATTTGACTATTTACGTCGTTAGTTAAATTATTAACACGCTGTTATCAGAAATATTATGCAAATGGTACATACATACATATCATCACGCCAAGTCCCTAACGGGGTAGACAGAGAGAATGGCGCCAGTTCTTTCTAGACTTACATACCTACTTTGCTTCGTCCAGATTCATCAGTCTCTTCATAAATGCTCGTCGGTTTGAGTGTCCGATCGATTTGATCGGTAGTAGTAGTAGGTAGTTGGAACGTGGTCCGTCAATGTCAATCTGTTTCGTCAATGTTTCTTCGCTCATCATTTCTATATGTCCAAACCAATGTATCATGTCTTACTTCATCTTTACCAATACAATTGTAATAAAATCTTTTTTATACGACTGAGGTAGAAAACACGCATCTGTCCCCCATGTTGCTGTTAATGCCGCTATGGATGCTTTTTTTCTTGGGGCTTAAAACTATTATTATATTTTAACCTTATCAAATCGATCGGACACTCAAGGATGACGTTTCAAGAGTACTGGAAATCGGCGAGCATGTATGAGGAGACTATTGAATGTGGACGAAGCGAATGCCGTATCAGAGTCTAGGGAGAACTGGTTCTACTATGTCTGCAATTTTTCATTTTATCGGTATCTTCACACACTGGCCTTATAAATGCTTTAAAAACACTGCTGTGTTTATTCGATCGTTTGTACAATATAAATTGTTAATAGTTCCCCGGATTATCTTGTCTTGAACACAGCCGGATATTATACCAATTTCGGATAAACCAATTAATAAATAATTGACAGTTGATGTAAATTTTTAAAGGTAAAGTTGATGTAAAAAGGCTTCATAGGTTTTTTATAATACCAAGTTGAGCGTGAAATAGTATAGATTAAAACCATTACCTACAACATCAAGGTGTTTTTAATTATATAAATAATTATATTTAGGAGTGTTACGATCATTATGTTGATCAGACTGTTCTGTACGTAATCATATTAGCATTTATTTACATATACGTACATAAACATATCTTCACGCCTTCCTACAGTGGTCCCCGAAGGGGTAGGCAGAGGTCAAAATCAAAAAAATATAAATCAAAATATTTTATTCAACGTAAGGGACACAGGGAACACTTATTGAACGTCACATTTTTAGTATAAACTAAAGCTACCACCGTTTCCAAGAAAAAATACCTGCCAGGAGAAGAAACGGCCAAACAAACTGGTGTATGGTAGTCTTCTTTTCGATGGATTCTTGTATATTTTAATTGCTAACGTGGCAGAAGGCGGTGCCCCCTATCACATGTACTTAAATCCAGAAAAACTGATTGGTACAGTCGGGATTTGAACTTGCAATCTTTGTCTCTCTGTCAGGCGACTACTGGAACCACTCGGTCACCAGGGCTCAACATGGTAAGTACCTACAAGCTTACCCCTCTTTGTGTTAGTTTCTGAGAAACTGATACATACATAAAAGAAAGCATGCTGCGGAACCCTGTATGTCTAAGCCAGATTCGCTCTAACCGAGTTTTCATCATTTACGAGTCCTCAGGCCAAAGCTGACATTGGCTGGATTCCAGCTTCACTTGCCAAGGTTCCAAGACAAGCTACTATTTTTTGCCCGTACAAAGCTATCATTCTCCTTGAGATAAGGTAATAAACGCCACTCGAATACATATGCCATTTATATACTCAAGAGATGCAGCGGAGTTCGTTTTTATTCCCGTCGAGGATTTGTGTTGTTCAATTATTTTAGGCATTATTTAGATGACAACATGAGTTATTTTTAATTGTGTTGTGTAATTAATTCTTCTTAAGCGCTTAAGAGATTGGATTGTTTTGAGATCTTCTAATGGAAGTACCCATGTCGTACTGCAAGAGATATAACAATTGTATTCGAAGAAATATTGATTTCGAAGATATTTATCGAAGACATCTTCATGGTATGGATGAAATCGTATAGAGTTTTGTTTGGTTGGTTGATGGGTTATATACATTTAAATGTAACCCAAAAAACATTCCTAATTATTTCCCTTAAGAAATACTTATGAATTTTTATGACTTATAAAATACTTTTTCTTCGTTATAATATTCGCTGGGAGGTCGAAGATTGGGAGGGCTTCCTTTTTTGTTTTCGAAAGAAAAACACGAACAAATCCTCCCACTTTGTCGAAAGAGATAAACTTAACGTCACTTATAAGCCACAAAGCTTCCCAACAAATGGCGTCAGTAAAAATTCAAAGACATTTGGTATCCAAGGACACTTCCTCGCAAGTCACTTGAATCTTTTTGTTTTGTTTGTGATATCGCACCCGGAGGGACGCCAATCGTCGTGCTTTCGAATCTCTCTGGCAGAACTTAACTAATTTTTCCTCCTAAAATGTAGGTACCAACAATAAAAATATTTGTCGTTTCCTTGTAGTCGAGTGCTCTTATCTTCGAATAATTGTATTATTGCCGTCGCATTCATATACGTCGGAGGCGCAATTATTGTTCGTCACTCGCCACAGTCCAATGCGCCCTATTACTTTATTAGCTATTATTACCTTTTCTGTCTGCCATAAACGGCCTAGTCTAGGCCTAGCCTAAATCTAGCTTAGTCGTAAATGCGGTATCTAGGATACCGCAGCATCCGATGTTACTCCCAGAAGCACATGTAAATTGTTCTGAATTTTAGTTTCGGAGGACACTATCATTACTTTTAAGAGAATCAACATTAACTGGCTAATATTACGGCGTAGTTTCTTTGTGAGTACATCCGCTGGCTTACATTTAAGTACGCATTTACGTGTGCGACGTATTCTATATGGCGTTATGTTATTATACAAATAGCTAGAACCATGCGACCCAGAGTATGGGTAAGGTGTTTCTGTTACCCCTTTGTATAGTTTTAGAGACCTTAGTTGGGCACCTACCTAGATCAAATCGATCGGACACTCAAGGACGGGAACGTCAAGAGTAGGTACTCGACACCGACGAGCGTGTATGAAGAGATTGATGAATGTGGACGAAGCGAAAGAGGTATGTAAGTCTAAAGAGAACTGGCGCTCTATTCACTCTACCAACCCAGTTAGGGACTCGGCGTAATGATATGTAGTTGGGCAGTTCCCATTGGAGAAGTAGGTATCTGTAGCGTTCTATTTCTCTATTAGAAACGTGAGAAACAAGTATCTAAGTTGTCAGGCATAAGCATACTTTCAGATTTACGTACATATTACGACGAAAGTGATTACATAAATAAACACTAGACATTACCATTGCGCTTTAACAATTTTAATTTTATTTTTATGACGGGTATCAACAAAACACAAATACTTCGATGAAAATATTTAAAATAGCGATATAATTAAATTTAACAACGTGTACAATAACAATATATAATGGGTAATTGGGGGTCAATAAACTTTCTTTTTTTTATTTAATTACCATTTTAATTACAGCATATTAAGGAACTTTATGTACTATTAATTGAACAAAAAGGTTTCCCAAATTCAAACGTATAATTCGTTCTAAAAACAAACGAATACTATTTAATGTTTACTTCGGCTACGTGTGGGAACACGGAGTACGTAAAATCTCCGCGTGAGAAAGCATCGCTGTTTCACAGATTTCTAATGCAAATATCAATAGTTTAACAAACACTTTCTCCGTCAACCGCTTTCACATTCAATCATTTGCGACGAAATCCCTAAAATTTGGGTCTGATAAGAATGAAATTAATTATATTCATAATTAGCGATCTGTAAATAATTACTAGTTAATATCGGATACATAATAATTTTTTTTTATATAATATTATGTCGTATATGTTTTGAAGTAATATCCCAATTGATAGAATATATAATAATAATATAATATAATATTATATATATATATATGTATGTATATATATATATATATATTTATATTTATATATATATATATATATATATATATATATATATATTTATATATATATTTGTAAATATTTTTACAAATATATATATATATATATACAAAAAAATATTTATTAATGCCTAATTTGAAACTTTTGCATGTTTGATGCAGTCTTTTCTTTTTCAAAATGGCGGTCACAGGTCGTATGGCAACTTGGACTGGCGCGCGGAATGTGACCGCCTCGGAATGTCAGGCATCCGCCATAGTGAACTTAAAAACAGTGACACAACGAACGAATACTCAATCGGGCTGTCGATCAAAAAGTATTCTATGTCATGACTCATACAATGAGACGACGCAATGATATGGGTCCAGGGAAATGTATTGATTGCTTTCATTATTATCTGCATTTGCCCTATTTTATAGATATTTGTAGCAAGCAGTTGTTGTTTTACAGTTTTTAGAGATAAAAGAAGGAGGAGAAGGTGCTCTACGTAGTATTAATTATATTATCTATCTTGATAACAGATCGTCAATCCGTACAACTGTTTCGTCGTGAAAGGGGATCAAATTATTTCATGAAAAAAAAATGCATTTAATAATAGTAAGGTAATATCTAAATCACTATAAATATAACGTTGAAAGATACATTTATTACTACTAAGTTAAACCACCTCGTGGGGTTAAAGGCGGAATAAAGAAGATTTTTTGTGGTGTCATGCTTTTTATAATATCTCTTTCGTTAACATCAGTTCAATTGAGTTCGATACTAATTAGTAAAATGTTGTGATACTGATCATATCTGTGATATGCCTATGGCGGAAAGTACAGGGGAACGATGCGACGGGCGGCGACGAGGCGGGCGTCGCGGAATACCCACGCAGTTTACCGATTCATTGCACACCATGTCCATGAATCATTCACACTTGCATGGATAATACATTTCCACGCACACAAATCAATATACATGCATAAGCGTCGCAAAATGAAAATGTCGGGGCGGACATTTTTATTTATTCAGCCTTCATGATGAAGTATGCGATTCGGCTATATGTTATTACTGAGTAGGCACGTATGAACTATCAATAAAAAATGGCGACACAAGGTCACGAAGCTTTGACCGATCTACAGACAAACATAAGAAATTGAAACAAAAGAAACACAGTTTTGAAATTGGGCACAGTATTTTTTTTCGTTCTATACAAAGATCGTTAAAATAAAAAGAAAATATATAAATTGCTTCCAGCTTGTAAATTAAAGCTTACAATACAGTTGTATCTACCTATTCGAAATAAATACTATTTACGTAATAAAAACACACTGTTATTATAGACGCAGTAAATGTACAAAACGTATTTCAATTTACGTCATTTCAGAACGACATTAAAGCTCATAGGGTTGCAGTCTATTTTAGAGCTAAGTAAGCGTCGCTTCAGTCGCGACTTCGTTGCAAGAAAAATGTCGCCAACATTTTCGAGTACATATTACTCCCACAGTCGACAGCGCCGCTTGACTCTTCAATATTAAATGAAATATCATATTTGTACTTTTTGCGTCAATACCGAGGGAGCAGTGTATTGATATTCCTTCGCTCTGGCCCCGATAAGATAAAGTGGTTCCTTTGTTTTATTCTTGTATGTATTTAATGATTGGTTTATTATTAATATATTTGGTTATTTGTTTGTTTGTCGTTTTTGTTTTCATACTTCGTTTGTTTTTATATCTTTTTATTGCATTCCAATCAATCAAAACGCATACAAAAAAAGCTAAATAAGTTGTTTACACAACGGAACGGTTTTGGTTTTCAAAACCGTTCCGTTGTTTGCTCAAAATTGCTCAAAATCCATCTGTAACGCAAAATCCACTATACTTTGAAAAGTATCTGAAAAGCCTTTTCAATGCTTCTCGAAAACATGCTGACTTCCTGGCGATGTCATTGGCCTGCCACAATGAATGCAACCATAAAAAGGAACAATGCCAAAACAAAAAAAAACCTATCAAATTTAAAGCGATCATAAAAAAACTACTTTATTCTATATCTAGTCTGAAACGATCCATACTTAATTTCACATTCCCACCGCCAACCCGCAAGCAAAATAACAACACATAAATATATACTAAATAAATACTAAAATGCAAGGTTGGCAAGTCACATTAGTTTAGCGATCACTTATTAACATTCCGATGCGCATTGCTCAATCAAGACCAATCAATTAGAACACTAGCCTGTAAGTAGCTGCGAATATCAATTTCGAAAGTTCGATGCATATTCGTTACCTAAGTATTATTTGATTCGATTTATTAATGAGGTTTCGAAGGCATACTTAATCATTCGCCGACAAGAGTGGGGTAGCGAAACGTGTGCCATAGTGGCAGCACCTAAAATAATAATGAACACGGACCTTACCATAAAGCTATTGCTATCCTAAAGATTAATAATTCCTTATTACTTCTAATTAATTAATTTAAAAGCCGTGGTGATCGAGTGATTTGAGTAGTCGAATGATAAATCTAGATAGCGGGTTTAAACCTCGGCGGTCTCTTATACTCTTCTTAACTTAAGTGTATTGCTTCATCACAATGCGATCATTACACGTACGAATAAGAAATTCAAAGACGTATGTATAGTCGTGTTTGATTGCACCTAAATATTTATCCGATGAAAAGAGGATGCTGTTACACTACTGCCTACCTCTTCAAGAAAAAAAGTACTTTAAACATTAAATAAACCCTAAGGAACAATAGTATTGTACTAGTTTATACTAGTACGATATATAAATCGATAAAGATGCGGAGCGTATTAAGTTTTCTGACCTTTGTCACTGGCGCACAAAAGGAGCTATTTGTGCTGGGAGGAAGCAAGTAAGGTAGTGACAGTTCGATGAGCAAGGTATCTCTTTACAGCTTCGCCGAATTGAAGCCTTGGTTGTTGAAACTTTTGATACTTCCTTAGCACATGTTCCTCGATACTAAGTTTACGTACAGCAAATGTTTGAACCGCGACTACGTCAACCCATTCATAGGAAATATGTTTATTAAGTTCAAGTCACCATCTTCTCTACGTGTTTAATTCTTCTTTACGCATTGCCAACTCCCTTGGGAATAGACAAAGATAGAACAAAACTATTTGACAATTTCTATTTTTTTACACTATCATCGTAATGTATGTACATAATTGAACATTAAACTTTAAATGAAACCTAAATCACAATTTTAAGGCAATATTTGCTCGCTTTTTCCTCGAAACTGTGTTACTTTATACTGGTATGTAAGTATAGTATACGCGTGATAGTAATCGTAGCAGTTGCCCATTATTGTAACGGCTCCCGCTACCTAGGAATTTGTAGGCTCGGCACCGCATTCGTCACGAAATAAGTACGCAATAGTTTAGAAATTTCACTACTTACAAAACCTTCCAAATTTAAATAGAGCACTGGTCCAAAGCAATTCCAGTAATGCTAGGTGAGGGAATATTTGGTACTGCGTTATTGGGGGAAGCATATATATATATTTATATATATAGGAGATATGTTGGGTACATGCAGCTACTTACTGTATCGTAAATCTCGAAACTCAAATCAATTTTAAGTTACATAAAATCAAGCAAATTCAAATAACATTACCTACTCGTATGAAGGTTTGAGAATATTAATAAATTTAATATTTATTAAGAAACATAGACCTATACATTTTTGTATATTTTGAGGAATCACTACTAGATACGTGGAATTAGACTAATAAAATTTTCAAAGGTATTCGAAACATAGGTATCATATTGATAATCTCCTGTTTTTGAAGTTGGTTAAAACGACTGTACCTATTCTACGATTGTATTGTAAAGGTATGAACACGATTTCGTCAATAAATACGAAAAGAGCGTGAGAACCAAATTAGACAAATTGCGAAGGTCAGTTATTTACTTAATTGGATACGACTTCATCTAAAGTACTTACTCATATATTATGTAGCTCTCAACAGGTCTCTGTGAAGAAACACACTTTTGTTTTCAAGTTGAGCAATTTCTACAGTTAACAAATCAAAACTTTGGTACTTTATAGTTTTAAGGACTGCCTAAAATATTCGCTAATTCATTTTATCAGAGCTAGAATATGCTTCTGCTTGTGACAGCTGGTCCTTTCAGAAAGTTTTCATCATACAATATTTAACATTTGTATATTGTTTTACAGAAAACTAATAGATATAGTAAAAATATATGGATTTTAATATTTGAGGGACGTTAATTCGTGCTCATGGTTCGTTTCCGATATTCAAGAAACTTTGTCTGGTCTGAGATATTTCCTACAAATCGTGGTTTGGTGAGTGAAAAATATGTTTGTTTAATTTTGAGTTTGTATGTGTGTTGTAAAATAATAAGACAATGGCTGGACGAATTATTGATAAAATATACAGGTTGTCCCAAAAAAATAGGTCAGTTGACTTCTGGAAGTTATAGGTTGTTGTGAATATATCCTCAATAATAAAACAAATTACTCAAAAGACGAAAAAAACAAGAGAATTAAAGAGGGGAGAGGACACTCCGAAAAACATGGTTTTATGTTTTTTTTCCTAAAAAAATAATAAGTTGAAAAAAATGGTATCTAAATTCTAGGCGTATAACTTATACGTTGCAGCCATTTCTTAAGTTAAGAAAAGTGTCAGCTTTGTTAATGTAATATTTTTTCATTATTATTTGCTTCCTTTCATTGTGTCATAACACACATAACACACCTGTAGGATACATAGGTGCCATTGTATCCAGAAATAAACTGTAATAAATGTTGCTATATGTATAAATTTTATCATAAACAAGTTTACGCTTTAAGTTCAACACAAAGTGTTTTAATTAACTCAATGAAGCAACCGTGCAATGATTTGGGAATTAAGTAGACAGCGGTTGATGCTACCGGAATTTCCTTGTCTATTGTCAACCACTTCCCTTGAGCGTCGATGTACTCCCGTGACGAATAGGGGAACTCACAATGCAATAGCCCGGGGGTCGATGGCTAGAAACGACCTCTCCTGCAGCGTTAATGACATTGGAAATGGAAAAAGTACACGGATTTAGGTTTAAAAAAGTCGTCAAATGAATCCATTAACTGGGAAAATTTCACTCACAAACAGTAGAGAAAAAATATGATTTCGACAAATCCTCAAGTGACGACGTGAAAAGGTTGTAAGAGGGACCGTAATGCGCAAGCTATATACCTGGTCTTGCAGTGTATATAGACGCTTCTCATCAGGCTATAAACAAGCAGAATTGTACAAAAATAAAACGAACAATTTGTGTTTGTTGAAACAAAAAACTGTTGTTCTCGATTGAATAACTCTTTATAGATACCAATCAAATAGCTTTATTAGGTAGATTGAAAGCAATGTTAGTAAATTTTGATGTTACTCGTTGTTTATTCATGTAGATAAATGTTTATTCCGAAGCCAAATCGATTACGTAGTTAACTAAATACTTTGCCATCAAACCATCCTATTTATTTTAACATCTAAAAGATAAAATGAACAACCCACCTCCACCAACAACACCGGGATCAAAGAGATACATTTGTGCATCGAAATGATAATAACACCAGCGCGTGATTGCCAGAGTCAATAAATAGAAGACAGGCAAACATAAGAAAGGAGGGATAATTGTGTACCCGAGCTCCGGATTCATTGATTTTTACCCTGAAACCGCATATGTGAAGAAATCGCTATGGTTACATAACGAAGATTCTCTGTAAGTGAATCGCGAGATAGCTAGCCGTCCCTTCCCGCAGTTCTGCCTCTATTTGCGGCTAGTGTGTTTCTGAGAAATTCTACGCACTTTGTTCCCTTCCAGTTTACGATTAGGACCTTGAATAAATGTCTGTAAACACGGAATCCACCCACTCTAAATGTAAAGTGGATCCTTTACCTATTCTTGATGGAATTAATGTTGTCTCTTCACTGAAGCTTGTTTATGTGAAAGCATTGTCTAATGTTGGTTAAAGCTCCTATTAATTTTATACCTTTATTGTGGTATTTGTGACAAACGAACGTGTAATAACGAAGGTAGACTTATATTGTATGATTTGCGCCTCTTTATACAGCTTTGAAACGCATTAGTGATCAAAATACAAATCGTACTTCGCATTCAGTATTTCCTTAGTAAAAATATTGCAACAGACAAAACTCGAGTCTTGATAATTTAATGCCAGTATGGCAAACTCGTATATATTGCCGTTGCCGACTAAAGGTAACGATAGAAAAAAGTTATGTTACGCTAAGGGCGACCGGTTCAGAGAGCCTTCCTGTGTGCATAGTGGACGAGCGAGAGGGTTTTGGTGAGTAGAAATCTCGTATGAGCTGCCAGCCCGAAATCAATTAGCCGTCGTAGGCTATATTTTTTCTATCTATATAAGCTGTGGTAGCCGAGTGGTTCGAGTAGCTGCCTGCAACACATATATTGCCACTTAGAATCCTGACAGGACCAATGAGATTTTCTGAACTTAAGTACAGTGATTAGTCACATCACGAGTTTTACGATAAAGGAAAACATCAAGAGGAAACCTGCATACGTTTGAGGAGAAATTCCAAGGCGTATGAATAGTCGTGCTTGAGTTACGGCTTCTTCGAACTTTGTAAGTTTATATTAGGTCTCAATCTACATTAGTGGTTTTTTTAAAGCAATTATCATAACCAGAAAAAAGTTCTCATTAAAACGGAAGAATTGAAGCGAAGGCAGAACAGTTTTATGAAACTTGCGAGTTTTCCACATAATTATAGGCATAGAGTCCAATTGAATAGTCTAATAATTATTTGCGACACGCGAGTAATGTGAAACGTTGTTGGTAAACAAGCTTTGATCACGACCAAGTATGGTATGTGAGCGGCAAGGCGTGGTGTGCCGAGGTCGGCTGGTGCAAAATCGAAAGTCCACTTATATGAGTGTCCACTGTGAGGTGAACTGCTCATGCTACGTGGCCTCAGCGTGTCCCACATCTAGGCCTCAGGTTTCACGTAATCGGAGACTATATACTTCCTTTTATTATAGCTACATTAAATTGATATAATATCTCATCAATAATTTTTCTTATCTCTCACTCCCTTGTCTTTTATAACCTATACCAAAAGGCTAACTGATATTTACACTGCTTAAATATACTTGCTACAGAATATTTAAAAATATTTGATTTAACTCGCCGTGAGCCAAATTTAAAGAAAGGAACTGGGGCCTATAACTCATAGTTTCCTAGCTTAGATGCCAGTTGCTACTTAACTTTACTAGTTATGCTAATACAATTTGATTACCTTCTCCGATACTGTATAATTTAAAATATGTGTAATTTTTATATAACTTTCTTTATGATTTTACATATATATATTACATGCTCAATATATTACGATTTAATTGAATAAATTTTGCGGATACCTAAGTTATTTTAGGAAATCGATAACATGCAAATTTTCAAGCTTTCCCTTCGTCAAAATGTCGATAAATACCCCTTAATATTTATAACCTCTCAAGTTTGTCGCAGATACCCTCAATATATTCGGGACAGAAGTAGCTTTCTCTTGACAAATTGGCGAAGTCTTCGTTTCTTCCAGCTAAATCCCAAACGGCTAAATACATGAAAAAAAAATACTTTGGTTTTAGAGTTTGTTTACATAAATTTTTACTCAAGTGACTTGTGTAAGCAACGTCTACATCAGTTTTGTACCGCATTTTTACACACAATTTAAACTGGGACAAATGGTATATTATTATATATTGAGGATATATTATTATTATAACTCCCAAGAGACATTATATAGCATTTTGGTATAGAGCGCCAGTTCTCTCTAGACTTACATACCTCTTTCGCTTCATCCACATTCATCAGTCTCTTCATACATGCTCGTCGGTTTCGAGTACTCTTAACGTTCCCGTCCTTGAGAGTCCGATCGATTTGATCCAGGTAGTTGGAACGTGGCCTTCCTCTGCCTCTTCTTGCACACACTTTTGCTTTGTATATCTGTTTCGTCAATCTTTCTTTACTCATCCTTTCTATGTGTCCAAACCAACGTAACATGCCTTTCTTCATCTTTACAATCACGCCCTCATTCACGCCAGTTGATTTGCGAATCTCTTCATTGCGGATAATTTTTTTTGATCCAAAAATAAGTAAACTCTTAACACCACGAGCTTTACAGTAAACGAAAACATCGCACTGAAGTCAGCATATATTTTAAATGAAATGTAGTGACGTACGTGCTTGAGAGATGGCGACCGATCGATTGAAACCTTAATTTTTGAAGAAGAAGGTGTGCTGAAAGATATGGTATTATTACTATTATTTTTTCATAGGAAAATAATAGCCTTATTTAATTTCACAAAAAAAAAATTTTTTACTTAGACCACTCCATGTAAATGTACATGAAGGTTCATTCACATTGTTTATGACATTACACTGTATTAAACTTGTTAAAACGTTTACTGCATTGCTGTACTTCGTACGGTATTAGACCAAACGTTTGACATTCGCCGTTGACCAGATCAGCTAAACCATCAAACGCAAAAGACAAAGTTTTTGCGTATCGCTTAGACTGGATATTAAGAAATGCACACATAAAGTCACTTTGAGCTCAGTTTTTGAAAACTATTATAATTCTTCATTACCCTAAAATATGGCTAACGCAATATGTTTTCCTCCCCGATTCCTCTGTATTAAGCGCCGTCAATAAGAATTATGTACACACGATACATAAAGGCAACACAAACATTCCTTTTGATATCATGTTGTCAAGAAGAGGACTATAAGTCTAGAGGGAACTGGCGTCTCGACACTACAGTTTTAGAAAAATACTCAGTAGCTAAACCTCTTCGGCTCTCATGATCGCAATGTATTTTCTGATTAATATCATTTCTATAAATTTATTCGTCTCATTCCCTCTCACGTGAGTCATGTGACATGAGAAGCTTTGTACCTTTAGAAGAAATTCTTGCATATTAACGTGGCGTCGAGGACATGTTGTCAGGTGCTAATAATGTGGCCTTACCTAGTTGCGTTTCCAGATATAATCACCACCTACTTATTTCGGTCGTGTAATAAATTTGTGTTTAAACGTGTAGTGGTTCCCACAAGGATGGTAAAAGCACGTATAGTAAATTCCAATCTTTGATGTCTTTTCGTATTATGTTTATCTGGCGTATGCCGACTCATTTTTTTCTTTAAAGCTTATGGTGTGGCAAATTATTCATTTAATTCAGGTAAATTCTTTGTACAGGGACAGCAGCTTAAACTACACTGATACCATCCATAGCTCTGAGTTTTATTCTTTCTGATTCAGCTTTTGTGTTTATAGCCAGCCTTCATTCACCTTTGACACTGAACGTAATCCTTGGATTATGGCAGCCAAGCGGCAACTTGAATAGAGGTACGACTCAACGAGATCTCCCGTCGAAGTCTGAGAGAACCTACCAGTGACAATAGCTATGTTTCCCAAACGTCGACGGCGTTAACTAAAGTTATGACAGTTGCTGCTTTGATGATATCACGAAATAGATTTTATTTATGATAAATAACCCTCAAATCACAATAGAAAAATACCGTGACGACTAAAGGTAAGAATTTCGTAGACTCACGACATCGCCATCCCCCCTGAAATTCCTGACCACTTCGGAATACCTTCAAATTATCTATAATATCTTACGATATTTTTTTTGTAAAATGTGTTTGTTGGATTTTCTATTGTTATGAATGTAATCAATGTCTTTGTTTTTTAACAAACATTTAAACGAATTTTTAGTAGGACTTTTACAGTAGGCAATATTCATCAAATATAATATAATTTATTGATGGTAAGTAGTTACGCTAGGTAAAAGAAGGTCCCGCCTTTTGCTTTAAATGTAAAGCCTTCTTTGCCTCTCATATATATTTAAAACTTCACATGAAGCCAATTTTATAGTTAGAGACCAAGAAATACAAGGCTGTTATTCTATTTCAAAGTTAGCAAGTTCAACTGTTTTCGCTTGAGTAACTTGGCCAGAAATATTTTCGACGTTGTTAGAGAAATGGCAAAAGATTTATAACGATTTTCGTTGCCGACAGCAAGTTGCCGAGGCGGATATAAAAGTTTCTTGTGCGGTGCTATAACTCTAAAACTTAGCTAATATTCAACTTATAATAAATTACCCAGATAAAGCTCTTTACATATTTTATTTGAAAAGTCATAAGAAAATTTAACTAGATAATTATTCCTTTTCTTTGTTGGTTGGTATTGAAGGCAGATAGGTAAAAAACTGGCTGATTCAATTAGCTAGTTTTTTACAGAAAAAACTTTCAACCATTTTTAGAAATGAATTGTTGAGTAGAAATTAATTTCTATAAAATCAAATGACCCACTAAAGTACTTATTATTTATAATAATAATTTAAAGCTCCTGGTGTGACTAATCACTGTACTTAAGTTCAGTAAACTCATTGGTACAGTCGGGATCGGCTATATATATTCTAAAACAAAATCTTTGTACTTCCAATATTTTCCAGGAAGAGTATTTCATTATTTTCTATCTAGATCAGTCTGTATTACTTATTGTTGTGTCGATCAATAGCCAAGACAGAGGACTGAAGGAGGGAATGCCTCTTTTCACGCCGATGAATAGAATTCCTGAACTCTTAGGCTCTACTAATTGGAGTCGGGAAACGTTAATTTGATAGCCAGCTTTTACATAATTTGTGGTCACACTAATGGCAATACTGATGCGGTCGTTGGCGAAGTGACCACGATTTTGGCAAAAAGCCCAACCGAAATTTACCTGCTGGGTTTTGTCGCTTTTTTATTATGTGGAATGAGGGTTCGTGAACCTTAAATATAATGTTAAGTTTAAATTTTATTGTAATTGTGGTTTGAAAATAATTAGAAGGAAAACTTTAAACTCAGGAACCTGCTTATTTTATTTCGTAAAATAAAATATGTTATGTATAAACGCGCCTGGTGGTTAGCGGAGGTAACGATTACTGTAGCATATATGTACTTGTTTATAACTCCTGTATGGTTCATAAAGTTGCATTTCTTTGCTGTTTAGACATATAAAAACATATCATCAGGTCGAGCTACACACGGATAAGGCAGTGTTTGCATTTTGAGGTCCTTCCCATTTGCCAGTACAACCAAGTCTTAAAAGTCCTGAAAAATAATTTATAATCATGCTAATATCGCCTGCTTGTATAAAGCTATCTTAACTGTGAGGATAAGTTCATATACTGTGTAGTTTTAAATACCTACACGGATACTAAGTATATAATTATTGCAATTATGAGATAATAACAGCATAAGTCATAATAAATCAATCTCATGCATAGCTTTTGATAGAGTCAGTGCTTGAATCGATCTTTATATACCTGGATCTTTGTGTTAGCTAAAACAAAAAAAAAAACAATGCTTTCCGTGACTTTGTCTGTGTATTGCAGAAGTTTTCCCAGTGTAGGTACTATTTCAGATATGAATAAATTCCATCGTAGTTAGTAATATGTTCACGTATATAATAGAAATGATGCCGTGGTGGCCGAGTGGCTCGAGTTCGAATCCCGACTGTACCAATGAGTTTTTCTGAACTTAAGTACAGTGATTAGTCACACCACGAGCTTTACGGTGAAGGAAAACATCGAAAGGAAACCTGCATACGTCTGAGAAGAAATTCAAAGGCGTATGTATAGTCGTGCTTGAGTAACGGCGATGGACTCGCCATCTGTCACGTTGGCACCTAATATACCTCTGGCGGAAAGTGGGTGTGTGGGTATTACCTATACACCTCTGCCTACCCCTTCGGGGACCCTTGTGGGAAGGCGTGAGGATATTATAATAACAATATAATAATAGCCTTTATTTACCTTGTTACCTTGGTAGCCATCCCCTGTGCAAATGTAAAAGGGATCAGTGTTGGGAGTAGATCTAGCACATACCAGGGACACATACTTAACGCGTGCATGACGCTGTCCTCAGCACCCCTAGTCTCGACGGCACATGTCACTTCGAGATGGAGCGAAACTCCAATCTGGACATCGCGGTCCACATCATACATTCAAGAACTGGCCTTGTCGGCGACTTTGATGCAAATCCTTCTGTCCAGCTCAATCTCTTTCATCGCCCTTTATGTCATGAGATACACATTTTCTTTGATCAGACACAAGTATGTTCATCATCATCATGGATCATGGTCTGCTTCTTAAAATACACGTTGCTAACAGACATTACAACAGATATATGAAACAGTACGACAAGTATGCATAAGCCTTGCAAGTGGCACACTTATATTAAGCTTAAGCCCGGGAAGGTGAACAAGTGACATTTAGCACTCATTCTTCCGCAGATTATTTTTCGTACGCATATTGTATGCACAAACCGGTCTGAATAGCAGCCATCTTGGAATTTAGTGGTTAGTTCTATTGGGCAGTGTACACATGTTGGAGGCAGATCGATGAAACATATCGAACGATGAGAATACATATGAAAGACATCAACGCGTTTAAAGTTTTTTATATTGACGACCGTCTGGTCTAGTGGTTAGAGCTCCTAACTGCGAAACTTGAGGTCGCGGGTTCGAATCCCGGTGAGGGCAGATATTTGTGTGATGAACACGAATATTTGTACCTTAGTCTTGGATGTCCTATGTATTTAAGTATATATCTATCTATATAAGTAAATATATCGTTGTCTAGTTACCATAACACAAGCTTTGCTTAATTTGGGACTAGGTCAATTTGTGTGGAATTGTCCCAGGTATTGATTGTATTGATTAAACTACATAATTTAATTAAAAAAACTTAATAGTAAGTAGCATATTCAAACGTTATGATACATTTTAATATACTTGTTTTAGAACTCTCTATAATAATCTATTTATATTTATATAAATTGATCTTTGCAACGTTTTAAAATGTCGATTTCATTTGTTCTATATATCTTAAAAAAATATAATTATGTATATAAAGTCTATCTTGGACAGAGAATATATATTCTAAGAACAGGCTTAGAATTGGTACGTATGCACTGACCGCACGTATGTTAATGCAAGATATTTCACACTTCGACAAACCACGTCTGTTCAAATACCTAGTGCCTTGAGCCAGAAACCGCTTAAGTCATTAGTCCAATAAAAATCTACATTAAAGCGACTCGTTTGTAACTATTGAAGTATGTGACGCAGTATTGAAGGATATTTTATTATACATATCGTATGTTTACATTCTGATATGTAAGAAGTTCCGAAGATTGCCGAAATTGGCCGAGTAAGGTCGAACTAAGTGCTAGTGAAAGTGGATTGATGGCGAGGGAGGGGCTCGGCGGGGCGGGGAGGGAGGCAAGGTTGCGAACCGGCTGCACTGGGTAGACGTGCCAAGCGTGTTGAGTAATAAGTAATAAACGTTGCGTTAGCTAATGATGAACGTATGGTGCCATTGTGCCTTACTAGCATCTATCCGACAACGCAACGTCTAATTGGGGGTTACGTATTACTTATTGCAACAATTTGGAAGACAAGTAAATTTGCAAATAAAGATCGTTCGAAGTATATGTATTTAATTCGAAAATTCTATTCCTGCAATGAGTCAGGGCTCCTAGGTTAATAGAACTAAACATGCAATGGCCTTAAATAGGACCTGCTCATTCCATATTAGGTCGCCTCGCATGGTATTTGTGTAGGCTGCAGCGTCTATAAGCTATGCTTGCCATCTGGCCCGATGCTTATTTGCAGTACTTTCGATCTGAAAAGAGAATTATATTCATAGGAATGCGAATACCTAGTTTCATATTAAGGAAGCTCAACATCGAGGTCAAGTTCTTATCAAAAAGTTATGCGGAAGAGTTGCTGTGGTAGAGGCGTGACGACAAAAACATTTTAACAAAAACATTTTAAAAAAGTGTCAACGTGACAGCTCGTCTTTCAGGTACAATCGAGTCCAGAGTTTTTATAAACTAATATTATTCAATTTATCAAGAAAAATTTTAGTACTACCATATTATTACTATAACTGCTTCTAGTACCGATTTTCTTAAATATTATCACCATACATAATAATATAATGCTTAGAATATACCCATTCGTTCGTGGAATATCTTCGGCGCAACTTTGTTTTAGTGCTTTTACTTCATAAAATTTTATCCACGTTCCATAATAACATATTTGCGAATATCGTTACTATTAAAAGCGTGCATTTTTCACAAAAATCATTTTCAATAGAAGCAAGTTTGCGGATGTTTGACCACTCGAAACTTGGCTAGTGATCATGTAGATACTCGAATTCGAAAGCTCGCGCTTGCCAAATGAACTGTCCAATTCACATAACCGTAACACATTCCATATCTATCCTAAATACAAGGTAGTAAAGCCCAAAATTAAATTGGCAGTAGAGGTAGTTGGTTTGCACTTCAATCAGAATAATCATACAAAATAATATGATTAAGTAACAGATTATCAGGTGGCTGGACGGCTAGTGTTCGGCTGTGAAATAATATGATTGGCATTACTTCAAACGAACAGAGAATTTATTACGCTCCATTTGTGTATACCCGTGTGCACTGGAACGTTGAAACATTTTGTTTTGTATCGACGCTGCAAATCTGTTATGAAATAATACAAGTTATGGTCCTGGGTTTTGCGTAAAAATTTAAGGTATTTAATAAAAGAGTAACAATGCGGAGGCTGTGGGAACACCGCGATTGGTAGGGAATACTAATATACGCTGCCGGCGATGGGAAAGTGGATAAGGCAATGAACTTGACTTGGCAACATGAAACGCATAATACACTCGTACCTATAATATATTCTCATACGTTTGAGAAGAAATTCAAAGACGTGTGTTTAGATAGTTATGCTTGCGAAGCGGCGATGCATTCGCCATCATTCGACGTCAGCAGTTAAATTTGTCCCCGGCATGAAGTGTGTGTGTATGCTATTTACATACCTCTGCATACCCTTGTGGGAAATTTGGTGATCCTTGTGGAAAATCGTAAATATATATTATCAGTATTATTATTCGTAAAAGATTCGTAGATAGATAGAGGTAAACTTCGAGACGTCATAGCTAAAATGAGTATTTGCTTAGGCTTTGCACATTTATATATCTCCTTTATCTTTACTTATACAACACAGTGATACATGGGGTGGCATAGCATATGAATCATTGATCGAACAGCTACTGTGACATGTATGACGCCTTCAAGAAATATCTAGTATTACAAGTAAAACCTTTCTTGTAAAAACCCACAAGGTGTTTACCCACTGCATAATATTATGCTATTGTATTAAACATTTCTGGAATAAATCATTCTGTCAATATATTTCTTTATACTGTGGCAAACAAGCATGATGCTTGGCTGATGATATGCCGTACCGACGCATGCATCTCTTACCTCATTTCTCTCTTTACCGACTGTAAAATAATATAATGTATAGTGAAAAGTAAACACACAAAACAAAAATATTTTTATGCATGTGTGAGTGACGAATTCCCTTTATAGCCTTTGATGGCTTTATGTAACGAAAATATGTAATTACTTTCATAAATTGATAAAATATATTTATTCAATGATATCTCAATAGGATTTCTTCCTCTTTTCCCAAAAGTACTTTGAGGGTATAGATGTCAGTGACAAATATCGACAGATGTTATTCATTATTTTATAAGAAACTAGCTGTCCCGCCCAGCTTCGCTCGAGTGAAAAAGTTAAATTGCCCGGAACACGATCGCAGCGCCACCTATTGGGTCCAATTGTAAATCTAAACCATTCTCGAATCTAGCTTAAGACACAGAAACACACAGAAAGCTTCGCCCGGGTAAAAAGGTAAAATTCTTGAAACTCGATCGCAGCGCCACCTATCGGGTCCAATTTAATATAGCCTATGTTACTCGGGGATAATGTAGCTTTCCAAAGGTGAAAGAATTTTTGAAATCGGTCCAGTAGTTTCGGAGCCTATTCATTACAAACAAACAAACAAACAAATCTTTCCTCTTTATAATATTAGTATAGATAAGTATAGATAGCTATCTATACCTGGTAAAAAGATTTTATATAAAAGAGAATGTAATATTGAAGTGCTAATGATAATAACATGATGATGACAATAATGATACTGCAGAAACTATCTCAGACTATTTAATAGCTAACCAACAGATTGTCTAAATCAGACAAATATTGGAAATACTGACTTTGTAAATAAAAGACAGATAAAAATAAACTATCGCAAATACAAACAGTTTGCTCGGCCGATGATGAAACCGAGGAACGCAATATTACAAACAGACCTTTGCAACAGAGCCCTAGAGGCAACAAAAGATTAAATTTGAGACATTGAAATGTTTACTCAAATGTAAGTATTAATATTTTGAGACCTTAGTTCAGAAGCTCGCCGTAGTTTAATAGGTCTCACCGTCTAATGGAGGACTCTCTTGACGATTTGAAACTTGTCTCATCCCAGGAATTTGTGTTGGTATCTGGCGTGGCAGTGTTAGCATTTTTATTGCTACTCGGAATACCGAATCGAGGCAAGTATTTCGGGTGTAGATAATTACAATATAAATGCATTATTTTCAAACTAAGCAATATTTATAGTGATAAGTCACACCACGAGCTTTAGGGTGAAGGAAAATATCGAGAGGAAACCTGCATACGTTTAAGGAGAAATTCAATGACGTATGTATCGTCGCCCTAGAGTTACTGCAATGGATCTTTCACGGTGGCATCTTAAATATATCTATGATAAAAAGTGGGTATTTGGATACACCTCTGAGCGTGAGCACAATATTAATGTTGAACTCTTTAATATATAATAAATAATATAATAATATATATCCTCACGCCTTCCCACAAGGGTCCCCGAAGGGGTAGGCAGAGGTGTCTAGGTGTCTAAATTCTTTATATTTATTTATATAACCAATATGTGGTACAATTGTTGTTTAAGTGATTTTGTATCGTAAATGAACCTTTTACATAAAAAAAACTGTTTTATGTACTTATATTTATTGTAAATAAACTTCTGGTAATAAATAAATCACTACATGTTTACCTTGTTCTAATCTTACTCATTAAACAGTATTCTAAATGTCAGTACATTGAATAAGCTATTAGGGAAATTAGATCGCCTTGCAACTCAGATCTTAGCCTATTGTTACTTAATGTCTTCCTCGTACACTTGAACATAATGTGTATTCTTTTGGTAGCGAAAAATATTCATCATTCTTTGTTCTTAACAACCGTGGTAACAACGTTTGGATTGGCCATTTGCAAACAGCATTATTATTGAACTAATCATAAAACATCTTATAAACGTGAATTTAATATCATGAAAACTGAAATGGAAGCTGTATTTGGTTACACGTACGTCTCAGTATCAGTACAACGTATCAGTATTTATGGAAGAATATCTATGTAAACTTCACCTGATTTCTTTAATTTACATTATGCACGCTGAAAGGGTCTATGTGAGAGCTATACAACTTATCAATTTATAAATGTTGGAAATTAGTATTCGCAAATATAAACTAGCTGTCCAGCCCAGCTTCGCTAGGGAGAAAAAAGTTAATTTCCTGAAACACGATCAGCAGCGCCACCTAGCAGCGGTCTGTGGCCCAATTGTGAATCTAAACCATTCTCGCATCCACCTGAAGACACACAGAAAGTTTCAAATCGGTCTAAAAAATCGGTCCAGCCGTTAAGGAGGAGTTCACATACACACGCACAAAAGAAATATCTATATTCTATATGCATTTATAAAGATATAGCAGGTCGTTCTTTTTCAGATTCAACTGAGAAACCACTTTTATCAATATTCAAATGAAGTTCAATGGAATCAAATGCTAACATTGAGATGGGTTCTTCTTCGTGCGAATAAAATATTTCTCAGCACCCTCGTAAATCAATCAAAACCTTTGCCCTCTATGTGTATTTAGAGACTTCCACAGAGCCTGGCTATGCTTGCCAATATAAGGGATTATCTGCGTGGGAAGTAGATATACAGCTCACGTTGATTGATTAACAAAGCTTTTAAACTATAGTAAGAAAAATAACTATATAATAAAACGATTGTCTGTTAATTTTATTTCTTTTCAGAATTCAATTTAGAAAATTCGTCTATTATACATATGTCCGAACATACGTACATGAGCATGTACATATACAACAAATGTACATGTACACCCATATAAACACGCCGTGTCCCGCTCGGATAGGCAGAGAAAGTACACCGCTAGTCCCCTCGAGACGTCAGACCTCCATCGCTTCATTCTCATTCTTCGTCAGTCTCTTCATACATGCTCGTCAGTATATATACAAAAAAAAATCCCTCTCTCCTTTTGAAGTCGGTTAAAATATGTTCAGGTCGTACTAGCTGTGATATATGTTTAATGTAATGTAAGATGGGCAGTGTCATTGATGCCTATAGCTTTTATTGACCTAAAATATACTCGAACTGAGGTCAATGAGTGATTGGTGTTAAATATTTATAGGGCACCTCTAAGACGTAATTGAACAAACGTGATTTATGTACCATTTTGTTGAAATTAAGTGTCAAATAGACCTTGGTAAGTTAGTGCCAGCACCTTGAGTTCGGGGTCGAACAAACGCATCATAATTTTAACACGCTATTTCAAATGTTATAATGAATAAATTGATACGAACCCAACGCTGGGTCTTAACGTTAGCGTAAAGAAGACATAAGCTTATCTATGTGTAATAAATTATGCGCGTCATTTTGTACACGACACGACATGACAGTAGCCCTAAAGACCAGAAAATACGTGACTTAGTCCATCACAGTATATCTTCAATCTATAATCTTCACCTCTTCAATATATAACAATATATAACACCTTCATCAATATATAATCTTAACCTAATTAAAAACTCGATGGCTTGTTGCTTTACATTAAGAACCTTTAATTATTCAAAATTAAATATAGAATATTTCAATATTGGATCCAATCTTCAGTCGCTATAATTAATTGCAGTTGAGCTCTACATTCCCTTGAGCGAGAGCATTACAAAAATATTAAAATTAAGTACATTACTTGCTAATGAATTTTATACCTTAGGGATCGTACATAACGTTGTATATCGCGCAAAGCAGGGAAGGAGAATTTAATCCCCTGTGGCGTACTTATTTTTATATGTAAATAGTTGTATTGCAGTATTAGAATCGAATGTATTTATTTATTTTGACTATTAGCACGATAACCTGGTCAACAAACATGTTGGTGGTTTCAAAACGCCAGGAAGATCATTTATCATAAGGTTAAACAATAGAGGTCCGAGGATGGCGCCTTGACTCACTATATATTAACTATAGGCTAGTAACGAGACTTTGCTTTTTTTATCAGAACCCTCATTATTGATAAACTGAATCCCAATTCCGCTGATGTTGTAACGTACCAAAAATGGAGGCTGAATTTTTCTCGCAATTTTTCCTAATTATTTGACGCTGGCAACAATTTCCTGTTGACGTCACCCTCGAATATTCCAATATATTAGGGTAGGAGTTATGATATAGGCTACAAGATGCCTTAACGATCGTGATTCAGTTATAAAGAGCGTCTGGAATGTGATGTGGTGTCATTATGACCCAATCGCACTGTTATATTAGTAGTGAAATCAGAATTATGTTTATTATGGGGATACCTATTTATACAGTTACTCAGATATGCCTACGGCGAAAAGTGAGTGTTATCGGATTTCCTGGTAGGAAAGCGAGCAGAAATAATAAAATTATTATTTTATTATAACTTTGGCTATTTTTAAAACCATCGTATTTCATTTAGTGACGAAATAATTAAGGACTAACTTTCATATATTATGACACCGGTTCGAGCTTTAATTCTTGACTTTGCAATTCACTGCTTAAACAACTCGGCCACTATGGGTCTAATCATCATTAATGTAATAAAAAAACGTAGAGAATATTAAACTACAAGATAATTAACTCATGACCAATCAGTCAATCTTTTATTTCGAATTTAAGCAACAAACTATATCAATTTGATAATTTAATGGACAATGCAAAAATCCTTTTACATGATAATAATAGTTTTAATACTCTTAACCTTTGGCTGCATTTCATAGACTAAGTCGTTAGCGTTACGTCATAGCGTCTAAATTGCATCGTCAATTCTTGCAGACATGCAATAAATATTTAATCGTTTGGCATATGAAATACCTAGAGAACAAAGAATGTGTTAACGGCATTGGTATTAAGAAATACCTTTTTGGTAAATTATCATCTAGGAAAATGAAGTTTTAAGTGTTTGGTTCACTATAATGGATACCCATTTAAGTGTGACCCGAATAGACATAGCGACCACACATGCAAACTAATTCAGAATACAATGTGTCGACCGTGAGAGTGTGCTGTAACCCTAAACAATGGGGATAATTTAAAGCTGCCACGTTCACACTCGTACTGCTGCTATTCGGATGCGAGATATCGCTTTCGTCGTAAAATATTACTAGCAAAACTAAAAAACAATCATTGGAAAGGTTACTAATTTAGTTAGTTTAGAAAATGTTATAAAAGTTATTTGTTGAAACATATCATTACGCCGAGTGATTTTATTTAAAGTTTTGTTAAAACACCGTGTGGAAACCTGCACGCAGAAATTCATATTATTGTTACGTGCCACCAGAAACCGTGGAGGCCGAGTGGTTCAAATAGTCACCTGCAACACATAGATTGCAAGTCCGAATTTCGACTGTACCAATGAGTTTTTCCGAACATAGATACAGTAGTCGCACTATGAGCTATACGGTGAAGGAAAATATCGAAAGAAACTTGCGTTTGAAAAGAATTCACAGACGTTTTTTTTACGTAATTTTACGTAAAACGAATTTACGTAGTCGTGCTTGAGAAACGGTGATGGACTCGCCATAAGTCACGTGGTGGTGTGTGAGCAATGGACATATCTGCCTACCTACTCGGGTACCCTTGTGGGGAGGCGTGAAGATATACATTCTTACATGTATAATTATAAAAAAAAAACATATTATAAAGATCATCAATGACTTATGGCTTGGCTCACCCAGTCATATCGGATATTATTATGATATCGAAATTAATTATTATTCATGGAATACAAATCTGTATTTGAATATCATCAAGTCGCAGTAATCTATTATAAATAACGTAACTGTTGAATAATAAAGTGTGGCTACGGATAAGCGATTCATATCTTCGGTGCCATGAATAATTGTGAACCTCCAAATGTTTTTATTTACGGATATTTTTACGTAGTTTGTGGTTCCGTAGTTATGGACTACGCTCTGAGGTAAGCAAATAGCTGATTAGTTTCAATTATTTGGTTTTGATGTAATATCAAATAATAATGAAGGATTTTGGCTATTTAGATTTCAGCTGTTCGGGTGACCTTGTGGTCTTACTAGTCACTAGCAAAAAAGCTAGTTCAATCCTCGTTCTGTACCCGGTTTGGTTTTTAATTGAGTATTTTTTTTAATTAATTAAATTAATTAATGAATTAAATAAAATTTTACGCGATTATTTTAAGGCACACCAAGTATGTACAAATAAGAAAAGTTACGTGAGGAAGTCTGAGAAAAAAATTATTTGTTATCGTGATTGAGAGACGTGAACAGCTACGCCACACTACCACAAGATATATCTTCTAAAAAAACAAATGTTTCCGTAAAACTTACCCATCCTCTTGTGAAAAGGTGTGAACATATATATATATATATATATATATATACCTCGATAGGGATCTAGGAGCAGTCGTTATTTACAGCAATGTAATTTTTTGTTATTGTTTCTTCATTTTGTTCTTACGTCATTTTATGTAAATCCTAAATATGTTCTTTGTTTATTTCTTCAAAAAATGCAAATTTAATAATTAATGAACGTATTGCGTATTTTATTATGATCAATTATGTCTTAATTATAAGCCACAACAACGTAGATGTTGCACAATTGTACATAATATTCGATGCTTAATTACAACCTAATACTAACAAAACCTTGATATTAGACGGTCTCGTGGTCAAACCCCTGGCTGCGAAACTTGAGGTCGTAGGTTCGATTCCTACTGGGGAAATTCGAGTCGTATTTTGAGTTCAGTAGGCTAATCGTGTTGTTCGAACAAATTATTTTTGATTTATAATTAAGAACTGTTAGGGGTTTCTTAAGTTGGATTTTACAACTGCAGATAAGCTCAGTAAGCAGCATATTGCTTTACTTCATACCCTTGGTGAAAAGCTATATAAGGCTAGAGAGGACTGACTCTCCCTAACTGACATGTGACGGATTTGGTATACCATAATTCGGTATATTCGCATAATACGCACCTGTATATCTGTACATTCTTGGAGGCCATTATTCTCGCAGTTGTGTGCCATTAACAAGTAGATTTTATTGTGGTATTCAATCTTTCGTAATACGTCGTCTAGTCTTTGAATTCAACATAATCGGTTTGTACCTAATGCACCATAACCATAGAAGAAATGTGGTGCTAGAAATAAGCGTTCAGCGAGCTGGAACGCACAGCTTTCACGTGACTTCGCGACAAGACACGTTGCAAAACACCTTTACATTGATATACGCATTGTGTAAATATACATTTTAATCAATACAAAATTGAGCCTTGTTGGATGAGCAGTCGTCAGAAAAGTCAAGATGCAGGTTCATAGTCCAGTCGTCCATACTGATGAGATTAAGAACAGAGAATTATCTCATCATGAACATCACGGTGGAGGATTACAAATTACATCGTAGGATACGTCGGAATTTTCAGACGTACTTATATAATTTTTATATAATTTCCGTGCCTGAGAGACTCACCATCAGTCACTATATTTTACCTTCGTTGAAAATATATTCTCACGTCTTCCCACAAGGGTCACCTAAGGGTTAGGCAGAGGTGTATAGGTAGTACCTACGCACCCACTTTCCGCCACAGATTATTTTAAATAGTACTACTGTCTACTTCTTTTTATGATTAGAAGAAGACTAATCACAATTTTATTTCTGCTGAGTGACTGATGAATATATATTTCTATTGCTTGAATAAAATTTGTTCGTCCACTTTTGTGTCAAACTTATAATGTCAATGATTGTGGAGTGAAAGTTACGTAACATAATTGGATCCGTCTCTTATTGGAGAAAATCGCAACGAAATATGTCAACTTTCTCAGATTTTTCACTTACGCTGCTTGTAGAGCGTTAACACTCATGAGTATACACATTTACCCAAGCGTGCAATTAGATCTCAATTACCTATATTAAAGTACTATTTGAAACTCTCTCGTCCGGTAATACAAATATTTAAGTTGCAAGCATTTAACTGGAGGCGATTACCTTATTTATAGTAAACACTGTTGACGATGCCTAGTTCCTTTGCTTGACTTTCTACGCACAATCATTAGAAATCTTAGTAGTTTAAAAAAATAAACAGGCTTTTAGAGATAGAGGCAGATTAGAAGACTCAAACTCAGTTAGCTAGAAAATATATATAACGAGTTTAACTATCAGGAATTTTGAGAAAGGCGAGACACTTAATGTGGCGAAGAGCAGTAACTTAGGGCGTGGCCAAACCTGCCAATGATTTAGAGAGAAAGTGTGCAAATTATTTGGTTGCATTTGCTGTCAACATTCTTGAGTAGCTAACTTAAGAATAAAGTCCTATCAATACTAAGCAGCCTCGTCGACAAAAGTCTAGCTGCCTGATAGATTCGTCGACTATTTTCTTGTTCAAGGGACATAAAGCAATATTTCAGGCAAGGCTATTATTTAAGTCAGTGGGTGGGGTCCTAGTGATGGGACGTATGCATTCATCGGTCTTATCGGGGTGCCAGCTAAAGTAGAGCATGTATGCAATATCATCATATTGATAATGAAATTTGTTTACGCAAATGAAGCTATTGATGGCTTCTTCGCCCACTATCCATGTCTGTTTAAGTTAGTGAGCCCATCATAAGTTTATATTGAGCGTGTCACAACTCAGCAAAGGACATTGTTCTAATAATCTTGAACAGCATCGCTTCGCTCAATAACCCTCACTTCACAAACTAATCGGGAAAGTTTTACCGCTACCTGACGCCTCTTCTCGGTCTTCTGCTTGATTGGGTACCTACACTCAATTTTGGCTTTATTGATTACGTTACACGTTAGAGCTTCCACTATATTTAATTGGGTGCGTTGCTATAAAGGTGTCACATATCTAAGCAACCCACTCAAAATGCAATATGTAGAGTGGATTCGTGTCGATGGCATCTTTTACAAAAAAAATTGCCCACACGAATGCACATTTAATTGAACGAATAAAATAAATGTAACAGCATAGGCGATAGATAAGGGGTTATATGCAAAATAATATGCACATATTCAATTGCAACATGATCTCTTGACAATAACGGTTTTATTAACATGTATTTTACAGGACTGTGGTGTACTTTTCCATGCTACGTATAGTAAACAATATAAGTAACTATATATTTTAACGGGATAGTTAAAAAAATAGGTGACTTTACCTATTAATCATTATCATTAAACAACGGTGAAAGCCGTGGTGGCCGAGTGGTTCGAGTGGTTGCAACGCATACTGCAAGTTCGAATCCCGACCGACCAATGAGTTTTTCTGAATACGTTTAATAAACTTATGTATAGTCGTGCCTGAGTAACGGACTCGCCATCTGTCACGTTGGCACCTAAATATACCTCTGACGGAATGTGGGTTTGTGGGTACCCTCTACCTAACTACCTTCACTCCTCTACCTACCCCCATCGGGGCCTTTGTGAGAAGGCGTGATCTTGAACAATGGTGAAAAAGGACTTTAAGTCAATCCTCTTCGCAGTCTAGAGCAGTTATGGCAATATAAACATCCGCACTGAGCTAAAATGATGAACATTTTGAGTTTATTTATCTAATAACTCAATTTTTCTTTTGTTTCAGAAGTGATAGTGCAGACATGCCTTAGCGCGCTCCTGCGCGAGCTTAACGTCCGTCATGGCTCCTTTGCCTGAAGGGATGCTCAATGGACTATAAGTTCTCCACTTAGTGACGAGAGACGATGAAACGGTGAAATTAATCAAAGCCAAATAAAATGGGGCGACGACGTTGGAGGTTCGTCACGATAGCAGCCTTCCTGCTCTTCGTTATAAAGGACACGCAGTGTCAAGGTGAGATTTATGTCGTATAAAGCTTGTTAATGTAGAGAAAAGCCTTTCATAATTCGTATCACATTGCGGATGGTATCCCTTGATTGAATAATAACATGGAACTTTATAATGAACAATATAACATATCGTCATCGTAAATGTAAGAGCTGTTGTCGGCATCTTTAATGCAACTCCAAATGATTTACATTATCAAGCAAAATCCATTTGAACTCCAAACACATCATGTCAGGTATCAAGTATATTATATAGTATCTTATTCATACCTAAGCTACAATCAAACACGACACCCCTCTCGACAGTGACAATGGGTTGTTATACTCGGTACAAGCATTAACAATGTAGCAGATCAAAGGCGCATTTGAATATACTCGTATAAGAGCTATGTACTTTTAATACTTTGTAGCATACCTAGGTGATAACTGTAACTAACAATATATATATATTGTATCACGAGATGTACTATATATATATATATATTGTATCACGAGATGTACAAAAAACTAATTTCTGTGTATGTACATCTCGTACATACACAGAAATTACTTATACCTTTCATAAATATTATTGTCACTGGCCCTGTAGTTCTTATCTCTCTCTAGAACTTAGTTTAAAGTGTTAATGGAAAAAAAATCCCTATGGTGTGAATGTTTCTTCTGTAATGGAATATATATTCTACATATAACAAAAATTACTTTGGAATAACACTATCATTACTATATTTGAATTTGTATTTTCTTAGAGTACCAATAATAAGCTACTGTACCAACCTACATGTAAATTTTCCATGCATTAATTCTTTGGCATTACACGGCCGTAATGTCTGTCAAATCATACTACAACACTCTTCATTGCAGAGATATTAAATTGAACACGCAAGCCGGTTGCAACAATTAGAGCAAGAATAATATTAGATGCTCTCAAAGATAATATTGCTATTACTTATACAGTTGTTACACAAATGGTGATCTATATTTTTTTATGTTACGCTTTAATATATAAATATTTGGAGTAGACAGAGGTGTAATAACACCGTCTTTACGCCGGAGTTATGATAACGCGCCTAAATAGCTACCTAAATAAATTTCCTACGGAGAATAAAAAGAGGGTGTTGTTTTGCAAGTTCGAGTTCCGACTGTACCAATGAGTTTTTTTGTACACAGTTACAGTACAGTTATATCGTCATATAACGATATAAGGTCCGCCGTCGCCAAAGTGGGGCACTATCTACACACCTCTGCTTACTACTCGGGGTCCTTGTGAGAAGGCGTGAAGATCCGTTTTGCCAGACCAAAAAAGCTTTATAAGAGTTGCAAGGTCAATACCAAGTCTCGTAACAAAGAAACTATAAAGACGGACAAACCAGTAAAAAGGCATAAACACCATATTCACCGACTGTGGGTGGACATTGCCATACCTGTCGCCCACGTGTCGGCTGGCTGAACAACAATTATTTATTCAACAGCTGGACTGGAACTGCAACCTCTTTAGATGTGTTCAATTTACATAACACATAGATGGAAAACGACACAGCTATCCAATGGTGACTTTCTAAGCTTATATGCACGCTGCAAGATAGTTTAGTCGGCTAAATTTCGCGACTCATATCCGTTTTGAACCGTACTGGGAGACTACTGGGAATAGACTACTGGCCCTTACAATATTATGATCTTGTTTTATGTATGCTTTGTATAGTAAGCAATGACCTATTGTCGGACCTACGTTGTTCCCCCATACTTGGGTGGGTACTATTGCTGTAACGAAAAAATATTGTATATGCCTAATGATTTGAAAAGAGTAACCATGGAGTTTCTTGCCGGTTCTTCTCCATGGAAGCGACCAACCCGAACCGTGCTTCTTTTTCGACGTTTTATAAGTGCCCATCTGGGCCTATGTGAAATAAAAAGATTTTGATTTGATTGATTTTGATTTTGGCCCAGTAGTCTATCGATTCAATCCCCTTTTGAATAATGATGGTAAAAGTATGCTTTTACCATCATTATTCAAGAGGGCGAAAGACACAGTTGTATATGATTTACCTTTAAGTATCTCGTGTCAGTTTAAGTCTGTCATTTAACATTAGCTTCACCAAAAAGCTATATACAACAAGACAATATGTGAAAAATTATAGCCAAGGACGGAAATTTATTGCACCTTTTGCGAAAAGTAGGTTTATAAAATGTATAACTACGCACCCCTAAAAGGGAAAAGAATTATAATAATCTAAAAAAATAGATTTTGACCTACTTTTTTCTTGGAAGCTATGATAAATACAAATCTGAGGATTGAATCTCATATTTGTATTCATGAGTATTCCCTTTTTAACTTTAATCAAACAAAAGTTTTGAGTTCGTAAGGACCTTGTTACGGTAGCCTGCACTGTAAACAATGTATTTATGTAACATAAATACATTATTGATTGTAAATTAAAGACCCGCCCGTGATAGGGCACGGGCCGCAATGTACGCCATATTACGGTCTCATTTCTTGTATCACATAATGAAAACCGAAGGCACCTTGCTTAGAAACAATGCTAATGTTGCCAAAGATTAATACGACTAATACAAGCAATTCGGCAATGTTTGTGACATTAATTTAATTAAGTTAATGCTAGGTATATATGTACCTTAAGTGGAATTTGATCAAAGGCTGACATCATGTGAGCGACGCACATTCAGGCATCACTTTGACGTGAGTGTTTCTGTTTACTTGTTGCATAATTAAGTCTCTTATCGATTGAAATATTCAGGATATTTAATTTCTTCATTGGTCACTTGTTTCACATAAACTAACTGACTTGCACATCTTTACACTACTATACTAAACTAGCGGCCCGGCCCGGCTTCGCACGGGTGGACATTTATTTTATAAACATTTTTGCATAATTTTTTTTTTCTCTTGCAATTAAAATAGTATATAAAAATCAGTGATAAGATTTTTTTAAATCGGTCCAGTACTTTGCCTGCCTTTTGTACTGAGCTAATAAAACATACTTACAAACATACTTACATACAAATCTTTGCTCTTTATAATATTAGTATAGATAACATTACTATACTATACTATAATATTTTATTACAATATCAAATTATATATCTATAATAATATATTTTCACGGCTTATCACAAGGGGGGACGGAAAAGGGAAAGGATAACTAGATGTGTGTAGTATCCACACACCCACATTTCGCTATAGATATATTTACGGTACCAACGTGACAGAGTCTATCGCCGTTACTCAAGCACAACTAGGCATGTCTTTAAATTTATTTTCAAACTCAACTAACTACTGCAAACACTCGGCCACCACCTAAAAACCCTAATACAAAAACCTAAATATACTGCTATTAAAGTCCGCAGTACTCCACTTTATTATTGAAGATAGAAATTATCTTCAATAATAAAGTAGAGTACTCAATATATAGTCAATAATAATAAGGATATTGCAGTCAATATTTGAACGTAAGTGAATAAATAAAGATTATTTATTTCATAATTTTCTTTCTTTTTTTGTAAGTCTATTTCAACAAAAACAAGTGTAATGAACATCTAATAGCGTTTTTAATGAAACATATTTTGGTCAAATTATTTCACCAAGTAGAACGAGATTGCCAAACAAGTAATTTCTTCAAAGTAATTGCCAAATAACAGAATAGATTATCATACATCATGAAACGTTGTTAAATATGTACAGTATTTGATAAAACAAAATATTTTTGTAAGACGTAACATAAACCTTTATGGTTCGCTATAGTAGGTAGTTACCACAAAAGCAAGCAAAAACACCCTTATTGTTACGACCAGTGTTACCCGCAAAAATGCACGAGAAAATATTTAACAGTTCGTAGTTAAATTCTAAATTAAAAACGTTTATAAGGATTTTCTGGGAAATTAAATTGTTCTCAGCGCTAGTGCAATCTATTAGTACGTGCTGAAACATTACACTGGCATCTTCAAGGAAATAAACGGAAACTTAACTCTTAAATACACCTGTTTTCTTTTACCTTAAAAGAATTCTCAAATTTCAACTGCCGAGGTCATTCAACTTTCTAATTATATTGTGATTGAATTGTTAGGTTTTTATACCAGGGATGTTAAAACCAGGGACTTTTTATTCGCTCTATCTCAGACGTAATGACTCAGTTCTTTCTTATACAATATCCTCACGCCTGCCCACAAGGATCCCCGAAGGGGTAGGCAGAGGTTTGTAGGTAGTAGGTACCCATCCACACACCGCAATATACGCCAGATATATTTAGGTGCCAACGTGACAGATGGCGAGTCCATCGCCAATACTATATTTACGCCTTTGATTTTTTTCTCAAACGTATGCAGGTTTCCTCTCGATGTTTTCCTTTACCGTAAAGTCCATGTAATGTCTAATCTCTGTACTTAGGTTCAGAAAAGCTCACTGGTACAGTCGGGAAAATGCAATGTTTGTGTTGCAGGCAGCTACTCGAACCACTTGGCCACCACGACTCTATTATCAGAAATTATTGATATTTCATTATATTCACGCATTTAATTAGTATTATTCAAGTCATCTGAAAAAAGAAACAAGTGCATCACTGTTTGTTTGTTTATTTGAACGTGCGTATCTCAGGATGCTAATAACCAGGGGATTGGAGTCGTAATCATACACATATATTCAACGAGGGTGTCCTGGTACTGGGTATCCGGGTACCCTGTTTATAAAATAAAAGTATTTAATTTCAGTGTTAGAAACAGATAGGTATATAATAATTATTCTTAAAAGGTTAATTACCAAATGTTAATTCCCGTCAGAGCAAATAATGGATGCTAACCAGTTTACGACCGACACCCTCGTAAGTCATCTTTCATGGCAGTACGTCGTGCCATATTTTTCCATGATCCTCAACAATAAACATGTTTTATGGGACATTTGACAGTAATATCATGGAATACTTTGTTGGCTACATTCAAACTCGGCGTACATCCGGGATGAGCACTTAATTTTGATGTTTTGCCTGAAATTATATGACGTGTGAGAGCTGAGTATGATATGTTAGGAATTATTAGCTAATAAGTAGCTAGCTATAAAATTAAGTGGCGCTATGTGTGCAAAAACAGTGTAAGTCTTCGTGGGTTTCAAATGCAGATATGCGAGTTCAACTCGCAGTCTCTATAGACGTTTTTTTAAGTTTCGATGCAATCAATGAAAAGTATAAAATATATCTCGAGCCGGGAAAGACCAAGTGGTTAAGTGTTTCGAGTAATTGCATGCAAAACAAAGATTGTAAGTTCGAATCCTGACTGCACCAATTAGTTTTTCTGAACTTAAGTACAGTGATTAGCCACACTACGAACTTTATAATGAAGGAAAATATCGAGAGAAAACCTGCATAAGTTCGAGAAGAAATATGGCATATGTATAGTCGTGCTAAAGTAACGGCGATGCACTCGCCATCAGTCACGTTGCCACCTAAAATATATCTCTGGCGGAAAGCGGGTGTATGGGTATTACCTATTGACCTCTGGCTACCCCTTCGGGGACCCTTGTAGAAAGGCGTGAGGATATACACTTGCAAAATGCATATTCAAATATTTTTATTGCACCTCTGCCTATGTCCCTTAATTTATTGGGAAATAGTAGTGTAAATCAAAAAATTTGCAAGTTAATATACCTCTGGCGGAAAGTGGGTGTGTGGGTATTACCTATACACCTCTGCCTACCCCTTCGGGGACCCTTGTGGGAAGGCGTGAGGATATATTATTATTATTATTATTCAACTAGTAAACAGATGCTCGACTGCCGGAATTAGCTAAGCTTTTACAGCCTAGTACTGTTTGCATCGGGCTTTTGTCAATGTAATTGCAGGAACCGGCTCACATGAATTGTACGCAGCGCGGGCTGAGGTGAGGCAAAGCTAAATCAGCGAAATGTGACAAACTGCAGTGTTAACAGGGTGTTTTGTTACTGAAATAGGTTGTCGGAATTTAACCGTCAAATGTCCGACCAAAATATTTCATCGTCTGGTTTTTTTAATTTTAATGTCTGGTAACTCATTGAGGACTACGTATCAATACTTTTTTATAAGCCTTAAGCCGAGGGAGAGCCGTGGTGGCCGAGTGGTTCGAGCAGTTGCCTGCGACGCAAAGGTCGCAAGTTCGAATCCCGACTGTACCAATGAGTTTTTTCTGAACTTAAGTACAGTGATTAGTCACACCACGAGCTTTACGGTGAAGGAAAACATCGAGAGGAAACCTGCATACGTCGGAGAAGAAATTCAAAGGCGTATGTATAGTCGTGCTTGAGTAACGGCGATGGACTCGCCATCTGTCACGTTGGCACCTAATATACCTCTGGCGGAAAGTGGGTGTGTGGGTATTACCTATACACCTCTGCCTACCCCTTCGGGGACCCTTGTGGGAAGGCGTGAGGATATATATATATATATATATATATATATATTATATATATATATATATATATATTATATATATATATATATATATATATATATATATAATATATATTAGAATATTAATAAAATAAATATTTCAAAAAATTTTATATGATTCTTTTTGCAAATATGTAGTAAGCGGCAGAAGACTGAAAAAACACCGTAATATGTAAAAATACTTTTATTATCAGTTATCAAAATACAAAAGAGGATATGATACGCGACGTACGAGCTTGATCACACGACGTGGAAGAAGGCATAGGCAAAATTTTAGATTAATCCAAATGAATAATATACATGTTCGTAGCACACACTGTTTTTTTATTATATACATATAAATATATAATCACGTAGACAGCGTTAGGTAAAAATTAGCAATTCGGCGGTATTAGCCATTTGAAAAGAGAAAAGAAATCTTGCTCCACAGTATGTAGCAACCTGAATACAGACAATATGAAGTCATTTCAAGTACTATCCCCACATACTCATACCCACGTACTTAGAAGCTAACTCAATTCAGAAACGAAGGGGAATAATATTTTAAAGCCCATCGAGTCACGATTAAGTCCATAATGCAATGATATGTGCCTCTTGTTCAAACGTTTGTGAACCACGGACGTGAGGGTCCATTCCAATTATGGATGAGGGGCTGAACTGAATCACATATCTTAACTACGGTGAGGTTTATATCAAGGGTTTATCCTCGGCTTTTAACTGAAAGTCAGAGGGAGAAAAGGTACCTACTCTATCTATCTCAGCTTTTTATGAGGATAAGGCGCAAAGCGAAAGATCGTAGACATGATATGCCAAACTCTGCTCTTAATTATTTGCACTTCAATAATGATCTCTAAAAGCAAAAAAAAAATTTAACTTGTGTAAAGTGTATGTGTGTGCAATTAAATATGTGCATTTTACACGCCGAAGCAGCAGGGCGTATTTTGAAATTTTGGAATACAGTATAATAATTAAAAGAAAATAATATCATAATAATAAGATTTTCACTCAAGGGCTTAAGGTACCATGGATTAAACAGTGAAGGCTTAGCATAAATGGGATGTAACTGACTCCTAAGCTAGATACACGCACATGATAAGTTTTCCGCGGAGTAGGCAGAGAGTGAACACCAGTTCTGTTATGACTGGAAGACTTTATTCGGTTCATCCACATTCATCACCAGCACTCTACCATTTCTTAGCTATACATATAACCTATATTAAGGTAAATTAATTTAGTCGTAGCGTGTTATAGCATCACTCTCCACGATCATGATGTGTCATTCATTAAGCTGGTCTTTGTGTTGGCTACCTCTCCATTTTCCGCAAGTAAATACATATAAAAAATTTCTTTCCTCATAAATTGAAACTTACGGAAAACAGAAGGTCAATATTTACTGTGCCCGCATACTGTTTCCCAGCACGATTACGATCGGCTGATTTTACCTAATTTGATTTGCTTGCCTCTCCTCTAATCTCGTTCGTTAAAGATGCTATATTTTCTTAGAAAAAAAGTGGCTTGATTTTCCTTGGTGAAAATCCCTGTATTTTGTTTTATGTAAATAAGAAAATCGTTACGTAACAGAGTGCTTATCCAAAACATCGGTAATTATACTTGAGCAACTTTTCGTACTGGTTTCCTGGTAATGGTCGGTGCTTTTTCTTTTTTATTAGTCTTTCGTAGCATAATGGTGTACCTTATTAAACCTCCGTTACTGCTAAGGAGTTTTATCGAGCTTAAACTCCATTAGGTATGGATTTTCGATCGGTCGATAAGTAAATTTTTACAACTATTCTTTGTTGAGTTTGAGGTTGGTTAACATTGAGGTTACATAGATAATATCAACTATCATGGAGTCTAGAGAGAACTGGCTATACATCATATAACAACAACATGAGGGACTTGGCATCATGATCATGATCTCCTGAGATCACGTTACAATAGGCGGGGGTTCTTAAGAAGTAATTTCATCTCATAAATGCAATAAATTAATTAATGACACATTATTTATTGTAAAGACTATCTGAAGAGTCTGGTATTATATATAATATTTCATAAGAAAAAACTTAAGTGGTAGACGAAAAGTCAAAATATATAAAAGTAGTATTTTTCTATCGAATAATACAATATTTAACATCGTATTAATTTAAGGATGTTATCCTGATTATGGATGAATAAATAAATAAATAAAATACCAATAATATTATGAATAATTTATGATTTTATTTCTTATGTTTAATATTGTTCTATATACCTGAATTGAGAGCAGACGAGTCCTAGAAGTGAGACTACGTGAGGCTGACGACCTATAAGATGCCCTTGAGCCAGATGCTGGGTATTACCAGGTATAAGACGCACAATGAGTGTCACGAAGTGTTCCGCAGTGAATACCAATAATCAGATTTGTTTAAAAATAGAATCTTGCTTGAATTTGACAGGGACTATAAATATTGCAACGGTATTTGCAAACAGTCTCCTCCCGCGCCCCCTTGCGAATCACGATTTAATCAGAATGCTAAGCAATGCACTGAACGGTACTTTGCCGTATTGTAGCAGATTGCATAAGCACTTGTAAAAAGAGGACACAGATTCACGAGACGAAACAAAGAAAACACCTATCTACGTTTTATCGACAGAGTCGGGTTGGTATTTTGTAAAAGTGGTCTACGGCGTTAAAGGTTATCGGTTAGATCCTAGATCCTAAAATGTTGCAGTGAATTAAAAATTATAACCGCTTGTTATTGAAACTATAATTTTATATTGATGAAATATATCTATTCTTAACTCCAAAACTTTGGAAGATTTTGTTGCGCGGCATACTATAATGGTATTAGAACCATAGAAACTAAAAAAAAGCCGTGGTGGCCGAGTGGTTCGAGCAGTTGCCTGCGACGCAAAGGTCGCAAGTTCGAATCCCGACTGTACCAATGAGTTTTTCTGAACTTAAGTACAGTGATTAGTCACACCACGAGCTTTACGGTGAAGGAAAACATCGTGAGGAAACCAGCATACGTCTGAGAAGAAATTCAAAGGAGTATGTATAGTCGTGCTTGAGTAACGGCGATGGACTCGCCATCTGTCACGTTGGCACCTAATATACCTCAGGCGGAAAGTGGGTGTGTGGGTGGGTATTACCCATACACCTCTGCCTACCCCTTCGGGGACCCTTGTGGGAAGGCGTGAGGATAAACTCCATAAGAACATAATAAATAATTTAAAAGTAAGAGATAACAAAATTCCAGAACTAACGGAAGAACATCGGGTCCTCACTCACTCGCTTACGCTACTGGGACAGCTATTGCCCCCTATCAACAGGCGGATCGGACACTTATTCTATAAAAGTATTTATATATGCAGTCTTCAGAGTGAAAATTGGCACTGTGAAGAAATCTAATTCAATGCAGATGAGATTAGTGTGTCAGATTTAATAAAAGAATCCCTCTATAGTCACTTATAAAAATGCAAATTTATAACCTTCTAATCTTGTAACTAAATACGCTACCTGAAGACAGAAAAGCGACCCTTGATAACAATCTGACTGGGGCCCAAATGATATCTACAATTTTACCGAAAAAACCCAACGCATACCTTTTTATTCTACCAGGCCAAAAATTTCACGGGCTAAAATAAAAATGTTTATCGCTAAACGGGTCCCAAAAGTACCCCTGTATATTACAAAGAGCTTTTAAACCCGTTTTACACACATCACGCGCAGCCGAAGTAACGTGTGCCGCCCTAATTACCTGCGATTTACGGCATGTGCCAGCCCTAATATTAATTACAACTTATTGTTCTAATTAATATGAACCTGCTGTTTTTTAGGCTGCGTCAACCCTTTTCACAAAAGTTTACTTTGTTTGTATTTCATGACTACATTGCCATTGCATGTCAATGCAAATCCGACCTTACAGCTATGAAAATAGTACTTTATATCGCAACTTCGCCAAAGTCTTGGTCTTCGCAATAGTAGTCTTATTTAACCTTCTTGATAGTGGTCACAAAGTTCGACATTAAAATGGATAAAAATCATGTAAATTATAATAAATGTTCTAATGAAACCTACGTCTATTAGGAAGGGAGACATATTTCATTAGGGTGGATACAAATTATTACACAGCGAGCACATTTTTGCAATCTTAAAAATAACCGTTAGAAGCAAAAAGTTGTTTATTTGGAAACCATTGGTTTGTGTTATTAAACATTTCACGTCAAGTTTCATCTACATTGCAGATGTCCGTAATACCGGCTAATTGATGGCCAATCACGCACAAACAACACGTCACTCATCACTAGTTTCAAGCAACACGCGTGTCTATTGGAATGCATTGGAAACTCCATCGGTCATAGAAGCGCTAGGATTTTTTTTGTTTTCGGGAACCATTGCTTAACAACCCCGCGGTTTCACCCACATAAAATATTATTTAATTTGTAGTTTCTTTCTGGAATAACAGATCCTATGTAATCTTATGTAATATAATCCAATCAAAACCCTAGAAACCAGCATTATAATCTATCCTTTTTACAAAACTTTTCTTCTAATTACAAACATTTTGACAAACTTTCGCATTTGTGTTTTTGTATGTTTCATTCATTGGTTTCATTTGTAAAGGTTCGTAAGCCGATCTCAAGATATAGCGATACCGTAATATTTCTGCCTAATAAATGAATGAAATGATCTATTTTACAAATTAAATTGGCATGCTGTTTGATTGTTTGATGGTACAGATCATCTGGTTTAGAACTTTAATCTCACAAACTGGATTTTGCAAGTGGGCACCACTCAACTCAAAACTAGGTTTTTATAAAAAAGAACAAAAGTAAAATACCCTTTAAATATGGTGTTATACACGCGTGGTTATTTTATATATCCCAAATCAGTATACTGAGAAGAAATGGGTACTTGTGTGCGATCATTAACGTTCAAACCCCATAAAGGAACCTTGGAGGGACTAAGCACACATAGCCACGTATTGTAAGGCTCCGTAGGCCAAAATCAACAGTGGCGCACAAACATTGACACCGAGCGATAAAGCGACCAAACTCCTAGAGTCTCTGGGGAAATTACAGTTTCTTGCCACAGCCCACCGACTTAATCAGAAAAAATATTGAAGTCGCCTAAAGAGACGCCTGTACCTTGTTATCGGCAATGAAACTTTACTAACACTATTGCAGTATGTGGAAAATGCGTGCGTTTCCATAGATTGTATATGATACCCAAGCAAATAGACGAACGGTCGTCCAATCTCACTGGTTATGGTTGAAGCAATTTTCACGTTTAAGGAAGAATTCAAAGGCGTATATATAATCCAGTTTGAGGAACGGCGATAGATTCATACATTTTGTTCCAAAAATGTATTCCCATTCTACACACACTGTGACCACTGTGACCACTGTGACACGTATCATTTACAGAGCCGTGTATTGATTAGGTACCTAAGTAAATAACAGGAAAAACAAATGAAAGTTGTGCAAATATTGAACGAGAAACCATAGACCGAAGCTATTTCGATTTATGAAGTAAATAGTTCGATTTAGAAATCGTTAGATAAATTGCATTATGGTTCTACCGACTGAACGGTCGAGGCACATGTCGACGTCAGAATAAAGGATATTGTATTTTTCTGTTAGCTGTCATCGTTACGAACCCTATTGACGATAAAACACTTCGTGTAATGAGAAATCCAGCAAGAGTCAACACAGCAAGGGTTCATTTGGCGCAACTTGTTCATTTCATGTTTGCATAATTAGGATGAGATAACTGGCATATAACAATGAACTGACCCTCACAATGTGTTGATAACGTGATGAATATTTACATCAATACATGGACGTGCTTTTAGCCTTAGATATTCATGAGATGTATACCTATAAATGACTTAATTAACTGAACTTAGACATTTTGATGAATTTGTTAGACGAATTATATTGGCCGAATATTAAAAAGTAGCAATAAGAAGCTTCTGATATTCTAAAAGATGTTTTTAATACAAGTTTAAAACAAGATTAAAATATATATATTAATACATTGTCCGGAAGGCCTTCGCCCGCTATGGCTTGGTACCTAAGGTAATATTAATTAATTACTTCTTTGTTAGCTTAATATAAAATCAAGTCTAGTCTTATAAAGTGCCTAAATAAACCGATCTACAACACTGCGTACATTTACTACACTACATAAGTAATACATTTAACGATCCTCTATAATTACGCTGAATATTGCTTCCGCTCGAGCTGTGATGGGGCCGCCATACTTAATTAGGGATATGATCCGCAAGAAAGTAATTTCCTCGAGATTATCTCCCCGAACGATATGGAGGCCAAAACCGAGAATATAATAATAAACTAGAGGGGTCATAGGGGCAGATTATACTTTTGGTGTAAGTACAGAGTCCCTTAAGTAAGTTCTGCGGCTATTATACGACCTCTTACCTACTGGGGCTAACGGTTATTCTTTGAGGATTAAAAAGAGCGTTCAAATTTATTTATAGAACCTAATAACGTCATGTTGGTGACGACAGGCTATTATTATTATTTAGGTAATATTAAATGGAGCCAGCCGTGGAGTAGACGAGCTCCCGGGCGGGAGTTTAGTGCTGTGGTCAGGAGTGGCAAACACCGAGCACGCCTGCCAGGGAGTGGGAATTCTACTATCCAGCCGCTTGGCAGAATGTATGATAAGTTATGATGCGGTGAGCCCCAGACTTATTTGGGCTCGCTTTAAAATAGGCCTTACCCGACTATTTTTAGTCGCGGTGTATGCTCCGGTGGCCTCAGCGGACACTTGCGACCTGAATAAGTTCTGGGAATGTGTGAGTAATGTTCTAGAGACGAAAGAAGGGAATGAAAAGCTGATTATTTGTGGTGATCTGAATGGATGGGTCGGGACAGCCCGTAAGGATTACGAGGCAGTACTCGGCAAGTATGGTGATAAGAGAGTGAACGAGGCAGGCAAGCTGATATTAGATGTATGCATGGAGAGAGACCTTTTTGTTGCGAACACCATGTTCGACCACAAGAGGATTCATCAGTATACATGGGAACGGAAAAATGAGCGAAGCATGATAGATCTGTTTCTAATAGATCAGCGACTCAGAACACAGGTGATGGACACCAGGGTGTATAGGGGAGCCGACCTGGGAACGGACCACTTTCTGGTTCTAACTAGAATAAGAGGTCTGTTCGTGGGCTGGCGATCCCGTGCTGGGGGTCCCTGTTCTGCAGTCGCAGACCGCATCAAAAGCTGGAGGCTTCAAGATGCGGCTATTAGAGACAGATATCAAGAAAGGGTATCTGAACAGCTAGCCTGTCCCCCGAAAGATGTGTTTGAGAGTGTCGATGTTTGTTGGCAGTTCCTTAAGTCCAGCATTTTATGCGCCGCGAAAGAGGTTTGTGGCATTTCGAAAGGGCGGACAACCAAAAATGGCGATGGTTGGTGGGATGATGAAGTGAAAGAAGAAGTTAAAAAGAAGAAGGATGCAAGGCAAGACATTTTGGCTATGTCCAGCTCAAGTGAAAGTATGAAAGAAAAGATGAAAGAAAAATATCGCCTGCAAAAAAATCGTACGAAAGAGATAATAGCTCAGAAGCGTGAGAGGTTCCAAATGACTGTAGACGAAAAACTGTCGCATAATTTCAAGGACAACGCAAAACTTTTTTGGAGAGAAGTTAAGAAGTCCAGAAATTGTGTTACAGCCAGTAGTAGGATGAATGTGATTATTTCGAAGGACAATGACATACTTACTGACAAAACTGACGTCCTCAGGCGATGGAGTGAATTCTACAAAGATATGTATGATGATGATGCCGCTGATCTACTCATAGAGCTGCCTCCAACAGAATCTGTCGAGGATCCTATAGCGGATAAAATAAGTATGGGAGAGATTGTAAGTGCGATAAGAAGTCTGAAATGTGGAAAAGCTGCGGGAATAGATGGGATTACGGCTGAGATGATCAAGTACGGTGGACCAGCGGTCTGGGACGTCATCTATTTGCTATGCAATCTTTGCTGGGAAAAGGGTGATGTTCCGGACGACTGGAGGCGAGCAGTCATCGTGCCTTTCTATAAAGGAAAGGGATCACGATTGGACTGCTCCAACTACAGAGCCATCAGCTTGGTCAGCTTAGCTAATAAAGTGTACACGAAGATCCTGACGATAAGAATGCAAGAGCGATCCGAAAGGTTTCTCTGGGAATCCCAAGGTGGATTTAGACCAGGAAGAGGATGTATGGATCAAACCTTCTCGCTTCGTGGAATCGCGGAAAAGTTTTTGGATATTAACCAAAGGGTTTTCTGCGCTTTCGTCGACATAGAGAAGGCATTTGATAGAGTCGTACGAAAGGAACTCTGGGACGTGTTGCCTGGATATGGAGTGAGCAGTTCCCTACTGCATGCCGTGAAATCACTCTATAGTGATAGCGAGGCGTGCGTTAGGGTTAACGGTGAGATGTCACCCTGGTTTGATGTGAAGTCGGGGGTCAAACAAGGGTGTATCATGTCTGCCTGGCTGTTCATTATATATCTAGATAACTGTCTGAGAGCACTAAGAACGAACGGATGTGGAGTGAAAATGGGAAACTTAGTGGTCAACTGCCTACTATACGCCGATGACGCGGTTTTACTGGCGTCATCAGAGGGCGAACTGCAGTCACTAGTTACCATAATGAAAGAAGAATGTGAAAAGAAGGGGCTGCGCCTAAACGCTGGCAAGACTAAGGTTCTGGTATTTGAAAGAGATGAACAAGTGACCGAGTGTGCAATATCGGTAAATGGGCAAATTCTAGAGCAAGTGAATGAATTTGTATATCTTGGAAGCATGTTCACACGAGATGGAAAGTATGAAAAAGATATTGAAAGAAGGATAACTGCCGGAAATAAGGTGAATGGAGCCATGTCGGCGTTGAAGGGCAATAAAAGTCTGAGCAAGAATGCTCGAGTTGCTGTCCACAACGCGATATTGGTACCTACCTTATTGTATGGCAGCGAATCCTGGGTATGTCAGAGGAAGTATGAAAATAGCTTGAATGCAGTCGAGATGCGATCTCTTCGAAAAATGTGCGGCGTAACGATATTAGATCGAATCCGCAATGAAGAGATTCGCAAATCAACTGGCGTGAATGAGGGCGTGATTGTAAAGATGAAGAAAGGCATGTTACGTTGGTTTGGACACATAGAAAGGATGAGTGAAGAAAGATTGACGAAACAGATATACAAAGCAAAAGTGTGTGCAAGAAGAGGCAGAGGAAGGCCACGTTCCAACTACCTGGATCAAATAGATCGGACTCTCAAGGACGGGAACGTTAAGAGTACTCGAAACCGACGAGCATGTATGAAGAGACTGATGAATGTGGACGAAGCGAAAGAGGTATGTAAGTCTAGAGAGAACTGGCGCTCTATACTCTCTGCCTACCCCGTTAGGGACTTGGCGTGATGATATGTATGTATGTATGTATGTATGTTAAATGGAGCCATTGTGGCCGAGTGGTTCGAGTAGTTGCCTGCGACACAAAGATAGCAAGTTCGAATCTCGACTGTACCAATGAGTTTTCTGATCTTGAGTACAGTGATTCGTCACACTACGAGCTTTATGGTGAAGGAAAACATCGAGAGGAACTCGCCATCTGTCGCGTTGACCCTTGTGAGTAGGCGTGAGGATATATATTGAGATAAGATATATACATAATTATAATATGAATTCATGAATGCTTGCTGACTTAGAACGTACTCTTGGTCGATCGATAAGCTTTGGTAGCTGAAATGTGCTCTGCCTACCGTATATGTAGCTTTTCATAATATAATTATACATTTTATGTATATGCATATATAAAAAAAAATAGTTTTGCTTATTAATTACTATTGCAGGTGGACTAAACGTGCAAAAATGTTAGTAAATTTTGCAGCAGAGTTACTGCGCAACACTAATTGGCTGCATATGCTATGCAGTAAATTTGCAACACACGTTACATTTTGATATCAATTCGAATACAGAAACACTAAATGAATACTGTTACAGATATAGGATATATAGGATGATAATAAGCATAATGTAAGTAACAGAAACTTGAATGATAATAATATATACACACAAATATCAACGGCGTGATGCCGCCGAGCCCCTCACGGTGTAGGCAGGAAGAAAACTAAACTTACTGACCTCTTTCGCATTCATCAGTTCTTCATGTATGTTCGTCGGTGTCCTGACCTTCTTACCTTTGAGTGTCCGATCAGATAGCGTCTTATGTTAGTAATGGTAGCGTCTTCCTCCTCCTTCTCATTCTTCCCCAACCTTTATACAAGCCCAAAACAACGTAGCATACCATAATGCCAATGATAAAGTGTTAATTTATTTGCAAGAAAACCGATTCATCTTTAATATTACTTTAGACGCAATTTTTTTATACTACAAAGATTGCAATCAAACATTTCCCCCTATGATAAGCGATTTCTGTAGCGTAGAAGTGTTTTCAGTGCCAAAGTAGGTAACATCGCTCATCTAGAAGACGTTATATTAGGCAGACGCAAGCACAGTATGTTCAATATTGTTATTTCTGCCAGCACAGCCTTCCATGGTAACTTATAAGCCTTACTTAGCATAGATACACAATATTACCAACAGAACTGCTATTTGACTGCAATATTATGTATGGAGAGACTATGGAATATATTTTATGGTTTTTATATATCACCATATTTGTGAGTCAAATTAAAAACTTAGGAGATACGTGGTAAAATTATATTTATTGGTATTTTTTACGAATATTTCCCAATAAGTTCTTGGTTAAGAAAAAAAATTCGAATTGCCTTAAAATATCAAACATAACTAGTACAGTGATGTACCTGGTAACAAAAATACATGATAATAACAAGTTTTATTTTTGTTTCAGATGAAAACAATTTCTACTATACACCGGTGGAAAGAAACTTTGCTCAAGTTCAGCCGTCTCTATTTCCAAACAGTCGGCCAACATCATTCTTTGAACATGGTGACAGCTTCAGAATTCCGCAATCCGTACAACAACCTTATTACAACGAAGGAAATACGAGATTCCCGAGTCCTAACTATAATCAGAACCCTTCACCATTTCAATTACCTACAGGCAGAAGTCAATCAGGCACCCAGTACTACGTGAACCAACCAGAATTTACGTCGCAGCGTCAACGGTTCAGGCCATCCCTGCCTTATAATTACCAATTGCATCACCCGGCATCAACGAGTAAGCCTGATACATCACAGATACATTCAGTGGCGTATCAGAATGACCCGTCAAAACCGGAAACGTTCCTTGGACAAATTACATTAAATAATCCTGACATTGATTACCTACAAAATAGCAGATTTAAAAACATACCGTTTGATGGTAATAGTTTGAAAATCAACGGCCAAAGTGGTACTATTCCACATAACGAGGACATTGACAGTAATAATCAAGAGTTCTTCGATAACCATCGAGTTACCACCTATAATCCGAACAAATTTAATAAACCAAGAATTGTTAATAGTCCAGCGGGTTCAAGATTTTCTCACTTAGAGTCATCATTGACCAGTGAAAAACCAGGTTTTGGAATAGTACAAAATAAAGGGTATTCTGGAAACAAGCTCTTAAAACCAACTGGTAATATTTATCAGACCCCCTCGACCGAATATAAAGCATTATTAGATATAGAACCATTACTAGAAGATGATATTAGCGATATATCGTCGTTCAGAGAACTAATGAAAAATAAACAAACATCTTTCGACGTGGAAGTAATTAAATCTAATAGTAGTGAAAGTTCTGAAGATTTACTAGATGATAACAAACCAGATGCTAGTTTCATGAATGTTGATAATGCACCCAAAAACAAACCTGCTGGCTCCATTCGAGTATCCAGCACCAGCACAACAACATCAACAACAACCACAGCACCAACAACAACAACAAACGCTTCAGTTGAAAATGAACACTCAAATGATGACTCTTTGAGTGATGAAGAAATTGATGAAGGAGAATATGTCGAATATTACGATGAGGCTGATAATTCAGAAAACAAACATACTACTCCTCAGCAATCACATTCAACTGAGCATGTCACAGATATTTACGATGAATATGATACAACTGAAGAACCAGAAAAGCACTCCGAGGAAGTAAAATTAAATGTTACAAAGTCATTTGATGTATTGACGATGAACCCGGTTAAAACAATGGTAAAAGATGATAACTTCAAACATTTTGTTGACACTACGGTTATTGATCAAACAGACCAATTAAGCGATAAGGACAAATCTGGAACATACACGCCTATTATAAGTGAAGAATTTTCATCAATAGAAACGCCATCAATTCTTGGGCAAGAAGTTGTCTCAGTAGTTACAACAAAAAGTGTAGTCAATGGAACCATATCTATTCCTGATGCCACTTTCGCACCTAGCACTACCAAAATAGATAAAACCTCTGAAAATACATATGATGAAAATGATTCTGCTAACGATACATCTTTGGTGACCACAGAAAACTGGATAGTGGTCGCCTCAGTTCAAACCAGCAGGAGTGTCTCAGGCGCCCGCTTTTTGCCATTCCCAACTGTAGAACAAGAAGAGAAGAAACAAGTTCTAATAGATGACAAAGACGAAGAAAACGATGCAGAAACAGTCACTAAAGACCCGAGACTGGATACAAGTGGACTTATTCACAGTTCGAGTTCAAGTACAGAAAATATTAATGATAAATTGGACAGCATTCAATCAGAGCTATCTAGCGACGTTTTATCAGGATCTTTAGATAATGAAAACAAAAATATTGAACTAATAACGGAATCTTCAACTGAGACTACCACAACTACCACTACTACAACAACTCCCGCCCCTGTCAATGTATTTACTCTCAAAACTACCACATTACCTACTATAACTGAAAAGTCTGCTCCAGATCCGCTACCAGTCATGATCAAGAAATTTGCTCCTCGTATAACGACATCGACAACACCAAAACCAAGAAAGAAACCATCTTTGGTAACAGTGATGGATGATTTGTCAGGCCTTTTACCTGCGGGCTATAAGCCGCGGCTTTCATTCAAAGATAAGCGAACTAGCACGACTTCCACAACTACCACAACGACAACCACTATGTCTCCACCTATTATTCCGAGTGGTATTCCAATTATTAACGGTACTCAGGGACGATCTTCGGGTATTAACTCTAAAAACACTGTCATAGTTCTTGACGATAAATCATTACTACCAAAGGAATACAAGCCCAAAGAGCATAAGCAACAGGAAGAGGAAAAGGACAAACTATTAATAAAGGCTCATCCAGATGACATAAGTAAATTTCTACCCCCTGGCTACAAAGCTCCAGTTACAGAAGCACCTGAAAGCAAAGAAACCATTAAATTGGATATATTAAAGAAGGCACAAGAAATAGATATATCGGCATTGTTGCCAAAAGGATTTAACTTAAATTCAACGACTACGACCCAAAAACCAAAAATTGTGTCAAAACTGCCAGTAGGAGCTATTTCCGTAGATTTATCAGCCCTTCTTCCACCTGGTTTTAAGCTGAATAGCACTGAAAATGACAGCAATGAGAGCCCATTGAATAAAATAAAAGTTGCAGATATATCAAGTCTTTTGCCACCAGGTTTTAACCAATCTGAAGAATCTGCCGCTCCAAATCCGACAACCAAAGCTCCCGGTGGAATCAAATTAGTGTTTCCTTCGAGACCAGGTGGAAAGGTTAATAGAAAAACTACTCCTCAACCATCCCAATTGGGTCCAGTTCCTGTCACACCAAAAATTAAATCTGGCTGGCCCGTAAGGTAACATTGACGAAATTTATTGCGAAAGTTATATTTTATGTTTAACCATCCAAGACAACATATTTTTTTTCATACTTTTGAATTATATTCCAGAGCCTCAACTGAATTTACTGGCTGGCCATCCCCATCTACAACACCTTTCTCAATTGAAAAACTCCTAGAAGCACAGAGAAATGCTACCGCTACTAGCCCAATGCCTGAATTAAGAACAGAAGCTACGACTCGCCCCACTACGACGACGACTACGACACCCGTACCACCACCACCGACTACCCCTGGTGTTTGCCGAAAAGAGTGTGATATTGCAGCCACTATTAAAATTGTTTCAGGTAAATTACAGTAAAATATTTGTATTATTATTTTTGGTGCATAAGATAATGCTTCGGGTATTTTATATTTTATATCTTATATCTTATTATGCTTATAGGCGCAAAGTGGATACCAGAGCTATTAGATCGTAATACAGAAGAATGGCAGCGTCTTGCTGACGATGTGAAACATGAGGTAAATTTAATAAACATGTTGGAATAACATTTCTTATTTAAAAATAAGGTATTGACAAATACAATAAATTTTTACAGCTCAATTCCGTGTACTCGAAATCTGACTACCTAAAGAAATGGTATAAAGGGATTCGTATAGATGGTTTTAGCGAAGGCTCAGTACTCGTCGATTTCTCAATTGAATTAAATGATATTGAGGAGCGAGTAGATACGCAAGACTTAAAGAAAATGTTCCATAAATCGCTTCATGAGACCAAACCTGGAACTGTCATCGAACATGTCACGGAGCTGAACGAAAAGGAATTTGATCCAGATACCATGCAAGGTGATCAGCCTGATGAAGAAAGGATGAAAAAGAGCAATGAACAGATGACAAAAACAATAGATAAATCTGCAGGGAAATTAGAAATCGGAAAATTTATCATGGATCCTGCGTACACGGAATTTATTGGTAAATACTGTCGAAATTTTACATATTTATAAAATACAGGAAAATGTCCCAACTTTCCGACCATGTCATGTTCAATAAGAATAATCTATAATTCAATAATATAATATATCATCATCAGGTACCTCACGCAGTAGGCAATAAGTAGAACGCCCGTGTAGATGTAGGTGAACCGAATGTCTTCTGTCTCATGTCTCATGAAACTGGCGTTCTAAACTTTGCCTACCCCGTGAGGTAGGTACATTGCATGATGATATTTATTTTTAGCTTAGCTTTATAATTGATCGACTTAATAGTTAATCAAGTATACTCTGCTTGCAACTAATGAAATGTTTCATATACTTAGTTCTAGAAAAACGTGAAAGACCAACAACAGTTGTAGAGCCCGAAGAAGAATCCTTCTTGCCTCAGTGGGGCATTGCAGTGATCGTAATAGCTCTAGCTTCACTTCTCTTCGTAGTGATTTTCGGAGTTACAGTGGTACGTAAAAGCGATAATATCACAATATGCCATTTTGTTGATTGCTATATACTGATTGTAATATTCCAAACCTTTAGTTGGTGAACCGTCAAAAAAGTGCCAAAGCGAAACAGCCAATACCGCTCAGCGAGGATATGCTCCGCGAACTCGACAAAAGCCACATGGGAGGCTTTGATGATATGCATCAAATGAAAGAGAGAGATCTACCCTATCTTCCATCAGGAAAGGTAATTCATCTTCAATTTATTTTATATTATAATATCCACATCACACGCTTCGTCCATGATTTATTCACCGCAGGTTTCGTTAATGCTTATTCTTCTTCTACATAAGTTTGTATACTTTATACTTCATGACAGACTGAATATTAAATCACTTGTAAATGTATATAATACATAATTTTGCGGAAATAGAATATTTATAACGCAGTTGTGTCAAATTATTTCAAAATAGCACATATCTACTACTGAAATCAGTATGTTTATAACGAGCTTAAACTAGTATTCTCGTCCCGTATTTTTCTTACAGGGTCGACAAATAATGATAAGACTTACCTTTTAAGCATTAAACATTTCGAGCTTTGTATTATTTCCGTATTTTCCACTCATTTGTTGTTCACAGCGTATGTCGACTGCCTTCATTGAGCAGCTAGCATACCCAAATCCGGGTGACTCGTGGCGGTCGGAGTGGACTCCGCAGCTGCAGAAATACATGCAGCACTATACCCCAGACTCCGGGCGTGGCTCTCAGATCTATGGACCAGTAGGCAACGCTTTCGGGTAAGTTCCTGAAATATGAATCCGAAATGAAGTCTCAAATATATTATTATTGAAAGCACAAAAAAAGGTTTTTATATTCTTGCACGTAAATATATATATTTTTTGCTACATATCAATAATATCATATTATACAAACATATCATCACGCCTGGTCCTATACCTGTAGCCTACGTTACACTTAAACAAGTTTATGAGATATTTAACGTTTTAATTGATAGGTACGGGGGGTCGCAACTCTACGGACAGACCGGAGGCGGGTCTCAAGTGTACGGTTACACGGGCGAGCACCCTCGCTCGCACTACTCCAGGCGGCGCTCCGACTACGACAGCAACTTCTAGAAAGTTCTAGATACGTTCTCCAACTGAGACTTGACTCACTCTTGACAATATCCCTTTTAACCTCGAAACTTTATAAATACTCATTAATTCGCCCTTAATAATACATACAGTATTTCATTACTTCCGTACATCAGTAACAGGTTGTGAAATATGTTCATCGTGGCATAAATCATTAGAATCGTATTCCAATATGTATGCAAGCCGAGTTTTTATTGTACTGCATGATATTTTAGCAGCTTTTAGTCCGGCCTATTTAAGACTTGTAACAGTGGCAACTACAAAGGTTCCGTTGCGTTGATATTAAAAATATTGTGACGACATTTCTGTAATTTATATAGTTGTTAAAAGAAAAATGTATCTGCCAAAATAACTATTTACGACTGATTGTGAGATGTAAATAAGTAGAATAAGAACTCACCAATATTGTAAGTCAGAATTAGAAGGTGAGGTTACGAAGTATATCTCTAAGTTCTCACCATGAGTATTTCTCTGCATACCTATATTTGCTCATACCCTGTAGTGGAGCGTCAGAGGCCACCTGGGGGCGTGAAACGCCCGATGTGCCAAATGTTCGTTCGTCTATGTGTGTGTAAATATAAACTGAATACTTCTCTAATGCAATTATTATTATTTAAGAGGACTGTCAACACTTAATATCTTGATAGCGTTATATATAATCCTTGCAGTGGAGATAAATGGTTACCTACTTCACACAAAGTTTTAGGGGGCCAGCTATCGATCCGGTGAAAATTCGATCAAAGCAAACTCTTAAGTCAGAGTAAAGAGCCTACTTAACGCTGTACCTTGTAAATCAACCAAAGTATCGATACTATATCGCCTCGTGGCAGTATCGAAGACTAGTTAGGCAGTATAGTTTTACGGTACACCACTGAGAATCATAATTAAATCAATACTTTCTTTGACAAGATATTCCCGATGAAATATTATGTTGATACTATGCTCGGTACGGGTACAGCGGAGTTAAGATAAAGCAATCGATATTTGCAAATCATACCTAATAAATAGGGCTTTAGGCTCCATTTTTTATTTCTATAGTCACTTTATCCACACATTCGTATTTAAATTGTAAATTACGACTTGTTAAAATATAAGTGTTTAAAAAATGGAAGACCGTCAATTTTAATATTGTGAACGTCGAAGCAAGTTCACTGGACATTATTAAAATAAGGTCAGAATTGAAATAAGCTGTTTGATAGCTATTAAAAATTAACATCGCTCTATAATCAAATACATAAATTTTTAGAGTCGCATGTTTTATTTGAATGTCTTAAATATCAAATTCGTCATAGATGTTATTGTAAATTCCAGAAGTATTTCAATTTTGTGTACCCTACCAATTAGCGTAAGACTAGTAATTGCATGAATATTTGTGTATATAAAAACAATTTTGTACATTTAGATTTTAATTTAATTATTATAATAATATAGTTAGTGACAAATTAAATAATTAAGATCCTGAATATAGATATACATATATTAACGATGGTGTTGTTTATTTTAATTAATTAATGTGTAAACCCTTTATTAAAACCACAGCACTCGTACTATGAAATAACAGAAAACGTAATAAAAAAACTTAATAACTGAAACAGAGTTCAGTATGACGGTAAGCGGTTATCCCCTGTATCTGTAACAAGCTGACAAAAATGAAATAAATAATTATTTTCAGTATTATATTAATATAATACTTATGTTCTTAAAATAATAGTAAGCACTAATTCCTTCATGCATGAAATAAGCCCTTTGGAAAATGGATTGCTTAGATAATAACCCAAAATATTATGTTGGGTAAAAACAAAGAAAAATATACAGTAGTAATAAGTAGAAAATTATAAGAACTTACTTGAAGTAATTCTCAGTTAGTGTTCTATTGAAGAATGCCGAACTTGTGCAAAATACATCGAAATCATAAAGTTCTGAGCGGTGACTGAAAATGGAAATGCTACGGCTAAATAAAAATGTTTTCCTATAATTAGTTCCAGTGAAGGGTGCATTTAGAACTGGCCTATTCCTCAAACTCAATTGGTTTGTTGCAATAATGCAATAATGATTGACATCTAAAGTGGAACAATGTAATACGCCGTTAGGCTATGTGGTTTATTTCATGTGTTTAATGTAACACGGTGTGAGGTAACCTTTAAGTAACTTATGAAGCAATAGCGTCGAAGCCTCCACAGGCGTGTTGCTGAATTTTATTTTGAAAATCCTATGAATAATAAAGCAGTTTGTAAGCTGTTACACCGTGCGTGCAAACTTAACATAATCTTTTCCCCAAGAAAAGCGGTTTTTCAGTTCCATCCTACATTTTACAAATTCTCTCCGTAAATATCCGTAATGCGAGTGGTATTTTTAAAATATTTATATATACATATTCACGCATTCCTACAAGGTCCTGGCAGACGGAGACTAAGGTGTATCAACATCCTCTTTACGCTGGAGATATATTTAGATGCCACCGTGACAGTTGGCAAGTCCATAGCCGTCTCTCAAGCACATTACATACCATATAACTCATTGGTACAGATTGTCGGTTTCAAACTCCTAAACTCTTGCGTTGCACGAAACTAGTATAATCATTTGGCCACCGTGGAAGTGGTGATGTTATATTCCATAAATAATTTAGTGTAATAAAAAAAAACATAAGGCAATTCAAATACCGTCAAAAGACTAAAAGTAAATGTTGATATTAAATGATAATAAGAAACTGACCTTAATGTATTTCAATAAAAAAATAGACGATAGTCCAACTCGGATTTCTATATAGAGTCTTCCCTTTTGAATGGCTTGAGATCGCGTCGTGGCGATTATCTTAACCGAGGCCCAGTATTATGGCCTCGCATAAGGCCAGCGGTCCGGGATAACAGAAATAAAGCACATTCATACGTCACAGTGTGGTTCACGGAGAGGTTCTCCGATTGTTATTAAGTACTACTACGACTTCACATCCAATCCTATACAGCTAATTTAAACAGGTAATTTGTCGATAGAACTGAATTAATTGATTTATAAGATGTCGCATACCTGTTATTTATTTTGAAGCTGTTGGCCTTCCCATTGCCACTTCATACAAAGGTCAATCAAATGTCAACGAGTGGGCGAGCTTATTAAATTATAGCTAAATACTTATCGTTTCCTATTCCTAGGTTTGAGACGGTCTTATTATGTAAAGTACGAACTCGGCCACGTGCCGAGTGCCACACTGCATCAAGCAATGGGTACATAATGGCCTGGCCCCCTAATTCCGCAGGCCTGCTGCCCAAGGGTGTTTTACAGAACAATTTCCAAGTGCCATTATGACTTTGGTAAGTGCAGTAAAAGTAAGTAAAGTGCTCATTAGTCTTGGCAATGGAGACTTAGTGAGCCGACCACTGAAGGTCTAATACTTTGTTTACGTCACGAAAGAACTAAATACATAAATCTTTGCAAAGTTCTCAAGTCTGGCTATAACACTAGGTTCACCATAATTTATGTAGACTTCTGAAGTTATTTGTATTGCGTATAAATCTTGACGCTTTCACATTGAAGACTGGGATTATTTTTGACGTGAACCATTAATCTTTTACGCGTATTGTAACGTGTGCTCACATGTGCGAGTTTTACGTGAAAAGGCAAATACGGGACCGAGTAGGTACCTACCTATTACAACAGAGTGAGATAATATGAGGTGAGGATAATGAAAGCTGACGACATGGCACATTCCATTACATTAATAATGGTCTCAAGGAGATATAATTGATCAGAAGGCCGCATGTTTCTCGACGTAACATTTGAATTAGTAAAAATTCATTGCAAGCACAATATGTTTAAAGTTTGTAAATTAGGCCTTAGCGTGATGAGCTATCGCAATCTTAAAAGAAAATGCTTAAGGCACTTCTCATAAGCTGTTAAATATTTTGCGGACGCATTTGCTGTGTCTCTTAACAATAATATGTCGCTAAATATGATGAGTTAGAGAAAAAAAAATGCAAGTGTTACCAAAGCTACAATTGACGACTGATACAAGCTAAACACTAGATGTTTGAGTTATTATTAGTTATTACTACACAGAAGACCTGCCACATGACTGCGATTTTCTAAACTTACATGCTATCCTTTATTTACCTTCAATCAGGTAACTGAAATCCTATCATTCTTAAATGTATATTATCATATGTATATATAGTATTATTCGTACATCAACGATGTTCTAAAATAAGTATTTCTTTGCTAATTAATTTGAATTAAGTATATATAATGGTGTTCTTTAGTGGAATTTAATGAAAGGCTGATATTATGAAGAATGTCAGCAATACTATGTCACAATACGGCCCTAGGGAACCTGGATGCAAAATGTGCTTTCATTTAATAAACTTGCTATGAAAATGTTTCAACAATATTCCGATTAAAATAGCTTCCGTTGTTTTGGAACGTTATTTTCTCCACTAGTAGCTTACCTACTTCCAAGAAAATATGCTATTAAGTCTAGAATATTGTTTCGAATATTGATTAAAAGTTTTTATTATTTATGTCGCACACACTTCATATTTTCAAACCCCTGGAACAATCGATCTTTTGTTAGATATTATATTTATTTGTACGCTAGTACGAACGCCTGGCAGTAGTCGGTAGCAAAACTAGCATGAACAAGACTAAATCACAGGCGTTTTGGTGTCTGAACATATGATATGAGGAGCCGACTCGATCAAAATAGTATATCTTCTCGCCTTCCCACAAGGGTCACCGAAGGAGAAGGCAGAGGTGTCAGGTAGTACCCATGCACCCACTTTTCGCCAGAGATATATTTTAGGTGCCAAAGCGACAGGTGACGAGTCCATCGCCGTTTCTCAAGCACAAATACATATAGTGGTACGTATTCGAATTTCTCAATCGTATTTTCATCTCAAACGTATGCAGGTTTCCTTTCCATGTTTTCCTTCACCCCAAAGCTCGTGGTGTGACTAATCACGACTAAAGTTCAGTAAAACTCATTGGTACAGTCGGGATTCGAACTTGCAATCTTGGTTTCGCAGGCGACTGCTCGAACCACTCGGCCACCACGGCTCCTAAAATAGTCGAAACACTCGAAATCTAATTTCGACAGGCATGGCTGTCAATGTGACGTTTGGAATATCAAGGGCTTAGAGATAAGCTTTACATTTGTAATATTTAAAAAGGTATTCTTACTATCAGGATACTTCTCATATTACTCTAGTACATCTCACTTCGAAGAGCATTCAATACCTTTTACACCGTGTTGGATGGAATACAACATTTTACAGCATTATTAAGGCTCCAATCTCCTGTAATCTGATATACTTACCTTCCTATATCCGATCGCTCCGAAACTTGAGCACGTTCTCGTTCCACCTGATTCTTCAACTTGCTGCTGCCTTGCTACTCTTTTGAAGAGCAACGTTTTTGTTTACATCTCTAATGTAGAAAACAGGCCTAAAGACAAGCTTCCTTGGGCTTGTTTTCTATATAGGTTGCAGATGGTGTAAAAATCTCTAGACAACCTGCTTGAATAATATATATTTCTCATCAGAAAAATCGAAACACGTTGCAAGTGTATGTTTAGTAAGGATTATCAGAAAAATGAGTATATTTAGGAATATACGTCAAAGGACGGGAACGTCGAGAGTATTCGAAACCGACGAGCATTTATGAAGAGACTGATGAATGTGGACGAAGCGAAAGAGGTATGTAAGTCTAGAGAGGACTGTGGCTCTATACTCTATACCTACCCCGTTAGGGACTCGGCGTGATGATATGTATGCATATATATCTAATGTCGTTTAATAATGAATACCTCATAAAATATAAAATTAAATATTAAATTAAATATTAAAAATTAAATATGAAGAAAATAATAGTAAATAGTTTTAAAAAGCGGGTTTTCATTCCGGAGCCTGAGCGTGTGGGGACGTAAGCTCCAAATAGCATTCGCGGCGAATATTACACCATATCTTATTTTAACACCGCTCATTTTGAGAAAGGAGCTATCTCTACCTATATATGTAATGACGTGGATACAATCCAGTTTAAAACGTAAATTCCAACATACATCACGACACGAGGGACACATCGACCACTTAACCCTTCAGCGTTCATTTGAAAATAACGATGGGTGCCGTCGGTCCCGCGGGACTATTGAACGCGATATCATGAATTTTATTTATTGCCTACATTGGATTTTCACATGAATAATGCCAAGTGCCAGCACTGAGAATCAAGGAAATCCTGCAATATATAAAACACATTTCCATACGAAAAGTAATGAATGGCTTTAAAGATAAATAAATGATAGTAAAATAACAGCTTTATTGATGGAACTGTGGTTAAGCACTAAATTAGTGAAGGGATCATCGAAGCCGAGAAGAATGTCAAAGATCAATATTTTTCTCGAACGTATATGCAATTTGGCGATGGCTTTCTTCACCATTTATCTCTTGGTGTAGAGCGTTCATTGTTTATATGCTTTGAAACCCGGAACTGCAAACTTAGAGATAGCAATGAAACAACTTACCCACTACGACACTCTCGAATAATATTTTGTTTAGTTGTCATTAACTGATTGCATAAATTGGGGCGATTCAAGAGAGATATATTATATAGTCTAAATTAGGATTTGTAAAAAAACTCACTTCGTAGGGTTCAAGCAGAAGCATTTTCCTGTAATATTAGCAAATTAAACGCAGGTGAAACGACAGGGCACAGCTAGTATAACATGTTACATAATCTCTACTCCATATTAATCTAATTAATTACATCCACCACAAATAGTAACTACAGTCCCGCAAACGAGATATTACATCAGTGATGAGAGAACTTGACTAATCGATGAAGATGGTGTGGTTAAGATTACCTCTACCGCATTAACTATTTCAAATCACTACACTGATTAGATTCAAACTTTAATTATCAGCGATGGACCTCGAATGTAGTTCAAAAACTTTTATTGCAATTATTTATAGAGTCATGAAGTTCATATACATATATTTTATTATATATACATATATAGATTGGCTCGCCTGGTAGAAATTTCGCTTTTGCGATAAAGCCGCCTATTGTGCCCGTTGTTTTTCTTTGTTTTTTGTCATTACTATTTGTTTTGTAGATGTGTGTGTGTTTGTACAGTAAAGAATATTATTATTATGATTATTATAAGTCATAGTAACATTATGCAGAGTCCCTTACGAGGTATGCAGAGAAAGTGTAGCACCATTCTTCCGTCAACTATACTGGCAATCAAAATATTCATCAGTCTCATAATACATGATTGCCGGTTTCGAGTAGTCGTTCGTCCTGGATAAAATATGTTTTTTTTTAATCATGGTCTGCATGCATTCTTGAATCATCCTTGATCTTTCGATCCGTTTGATCTAAGTAGTTAGAATGAGTCTAGCTTCATGCATGCCCACGGTTTTATAGCAAGTACCTAATTCACATTTTGGGCTAGCAATACTAGTAGCCAACTACTACTAAGTAACTAGTACTAAGCCAACTAAAATTATGCTTCGATATCATAGCTCTTCGCATAATTAATGAATCTCTGTGCTCAGTAAACAGGCGTTACTCTCGCACGTGCGTTGCGGTAATTATCGCTAAGCCATCCACGTTTCTGCAAGATCCCATAATGAAATGATAATACTCGCTCGCACGCGTGATATGAGTTCTAATTCCAGTGGTACTAGTCTCACTCACGCCAAGTTTGTTCACCTAATTTCAACGGATTTCAAGTTTCGCGAGCAACCATGTGGTCCCATGTGTATCTCGGCGACGTAATTAAAAATTATAGTCTCGTTGAGCGAACACTACTTCTGCAAATAATTGTATGGTGAAATTTAGAAGACATATTTCATCCGTTTATATTTTCATATGTACAAGAATTAATTATGGTATGTATGGTATTTGTGTATTGTCTCTAGTAGCGTGACTTCCGGGAACTTTTGCTTGTTAGCATTGTTCAATAGCGTGACCGAAAAGCTATTCATTTTTAGGTGCTAAGCAATCATAACTAGGGGCTGGAGAATTGTATATTCTTACTTAATGGGGTATTAAGTGTAGCGGTATTTTATTAATACTGATGAAGTGATAATTAAGGATGAAAACGTCAAGAGCAGTATCAATATAGATGAAGCGAAAGAGATATGTAAGTCTAGAGAGAACTTTGATCGATAATGATATGTACAGCAGTATTGTGAATGGGTACAAACAGTGTGAAGGCGACAATCATGACAATATCGAGCCTAAAAATTTTAGTAACCTTTATCTACTCTCGTAAAAATAAAAAGCCGGCCTCTCGAATTAATACAGGGATTTTTTATTTAACTCGTGATGTTGAATAATTCAGGAGTGCGCCCCTAACGTGGAATTAATAAAATTGTACCTACAAAGTCCCGCACGCTAGCCGCAACATACATTTCCCATCAAAAGGATCTATCTCTCGATGCTCTCCTCAATTAACAGTATGTACATGGCAACTTAACATTTGGTGTAGAAAACTTTCCACTGATCATTTCTATATTTTCTACCCGCCTCTATGGTTTCTTTTAAATCGCTACAATTCACATTCAATAAGTGTCCTCATACTATTATTATTATTATACTACAGTTACAAAGACTTGCTTCTTAATTAATTAAAATTGTACAAGTAATCTCTCAGGCTACGATAAAAGACACACATTATGTTGCGTTATAGTTGTACAAATATTACAAATTGTTACTATCATGTTTTGATACGCAGTTACCCAATCCGATTAAAATATGTATTAGACTCATACGACAGTGATGGTTACTTTTCAAGCGGTTTAAAAGGAAGACAAAACCTTCTCGAACATCGAAAACATGTTATGGTTTGTATGCTTTGTACATACGGCACCTAATTTCTTCGTCTGCATCTCCGCATCGGAGAAGCACAATTATTGTCAAAAGCAATTCTATTTGCCGGTATGAAACTCTATTTCCAAACAGGGGGTATAATTGTACCTCTCTTATTCAGAATTCTTAAGCATAACGAAGTAGTTGCGACAAAGTAAATTTGTCCAATGTTATTGTACGACAAACATGCAAGTGGAGTTGTTGTGTTCATGAAGCTGACGATGACAATGAGAACAAAAAGGCTACCTACAAAACAATAAGTAACCGCGTGCGCTCGACAACCGAGCGGAAAATTGTTCAGGAAAGCGATTAAAGCCTGGAAATTGTTTCACAACAATGAAAGTCCGTCTGCGACACATTTACTAAGGACACCATTAAATCTTTTATCTTTTCTGACAACAAACATAAGACAATTTTAATGTAAAATTACAGAAATTACGATTACGTGAATATGCTTAGAGTGGAAATTAAGTGCCACTATATTTCTCAGCTAACTTCTTAATTTAAAATAACAATAATGAGCAATATGTATTTACAAAACACAGTTAATATAATATTTACAATACACAAATAACTATGTGCTTTCAATTTTTATTTGTAACTATATGTATGTTAATGTGCCTGATTAGTATCCGCGGGAATGTGTTATTTCTCAGTTGGTTTGTTGATCGAAGAAATGTGTGTACATTGTATCTACATCTTAGCGTCGAGTTTTCAACGGGGTAGGCAGAGCGAGTCGAGCACTTCTCTCCTTAAAATCGAAAAGTACAGATAGCACTAGTCACTGAGCCATGACACAAAGTATTGTTAAATTTTACTAATAATTTTTGGAAACACTGAAATTCATAATAATTACATAAAATCAACTTTAATTTGATAAATTGCCTTCAATAAATTAAAACTGAAAAAAATATAATGAGACTAAATGTCTTGTCTTACCCTCAAACGCTTACGCAACAAAAACCGCGTAGATGAAGAAGAATTGCCAAGAAAACGCTAAAATAGACGCGGAGCGTTAAGGCGCTGTTTATCACTATTAAAATGTAATTACATTTGGCCTCCGGCTAAAACTTTGATAAAAGCAAAACATAAAAACGCGTGTGACGCCATTTGGGGGATTAAATAGGGATCACTCATTAATCACGGCCTCGAAAGGATTTAGGTTAAAATGTGCTGAGTATGGACCCTCTTCACATAGCACCTAGATGGTGCCAGCAATTCTGATCGCGATTGCTCCGTATCATGTAATTGTATAAATAAATTGTATTAAGGAGAACTGGCGCTCTGTACTCTTTGCCTACCCAGTTAGGGACTTGGCTTGATGATATTGCCCATGGCTTCGCTAATGTAGATTTTCCCGAGAAATTAGAAATAGAAAATTCTATAAAAAAATACTTAGTAATATTAAACAAGAATTTAAGGCATCTAACTTAATAAATAATCGAGAAGCTAACTACTAGATACTCGATTAGTTAGTTACTCAATATGACGTCCATTTCAGATTTAGGATATTAGTAAGATAAAAAGAATTTTCAGTTTGGTATGATGATGCCAACGGCTTCTTAACATCATTACAGCTCTTGTCATCGGCGAGGACTTCAACAGCGCTCGTTGAAACCAATTATTACGCGCTTTCCGAGGAGCTTCCAACCACGGTCACTTACGTCGTGGATTCCTCGATATGGTTTTCCCTAGAAAATACCGTATGGGATTCTTCAAGACGCGAGTGTACCCCTGGAGTTACAAGTGTCCACAGGGGGCGATAGCCGAGTAAAATCGTGCACGCGGGCCTCATAGCTGTTAACAGCCTTTAAAATATATATTTATTTAAGTAGGTCGGCCCTTAGTGTGGGACGCTACGTGTGTCGATACACTGGCTCCTTCCCATCTTCCTGACACATCGGTGGCGGCCGGCGCCGCTGCTGCTCAGCAGGAGTGCCTCAAGCGCCGCAAGTATGCCTGTCTCGGGTCAGGTTACATATTTGCTGCATTTGCGGTTGAAACTCTGGGGCCTTGGGGTCCTGAGGCTCACCATCTTTTTAAAGAGGTCTCGCGCCGTCTAGTCGAGGCCTCTCGTGACAGGCGGGCTGGAACATATCTCGCTCAGAGAATCAGCATTGCTATCCAGCGTGGCAATGCTGCTAGTCTTCTTGGCACGTTGCCTCGGGATACCGATTTGGGACAAATATTTTATCTGTAAGTAGTTAGTTTCAACTGTTCTTTGTAAATATTATTAATTGTTGTTATTGTAAATAAATCAGTATGTTACATTTGTTTGTAGTATATTTGATGCATAATGTGAGTGAAAGCCCAACATGACTTGTTTCGGTTAAGATAAACAAAAACATAAATAATAAGAATAAGTTAGTGCGAGCCTATGTATGAGTGATACGATCAGCACATAGATAAAATAGCAAATGTTTTTGTACGCTACGAATGATACGATGCGAAAAGAAAAACATTTTGCGCAATTCTTTTTATGCTACGAGCCAGAACTGGAACTAGGGGAAACTCGAAACGTCTATTAATCAGACGTCAACACATGTAGGACGTATTGAATGAGATTTTCTGTAAACTTACGTTAACCGCATGAAAAGATAGTCCGTTAGAAATGTCACTTTGACCTGATAGGGAATCTTTCAATTGCTGACAAGCATTATGTTACAGAAATGTCTGAACATTTGCTACACACAACAAACTAGATTTGTCGACGAAAAAGTAAAATAAATTACGAGAGTGGCAATTTGAAGGAACGCTTTGATAAACATTGTGTATTCTTGAGATATATGGTTTGGCAACTGCGATTTTGTCGTTACTCAATATAATAATAATATATATTTCTTCACGGAAGGCGTGATGAACACAAGGATCCCCGAAGGGGTATGCAAAAGTTTATAGTTAGTACCACACATCCAAGATAATTTGAGAAATTTGATGTTTTGTTCCGAAAATAAACCTAGTTAAAATGAAACGAATGAAATTGATTTTACGCGGAGGTGATAAAGCACAGAGGTTTATGAAAGCAATATGAAAAGAGTGTACGACGGACAGACATATTCACATTTAAAGTATCGTGTTGTCACGGTTTGATGTTTACCTATCTCGATAATGTTAATGAAATGATCTTTAAGCTTTATTTAAACATAAACCCTAATAATATTTATAAAGAACGCTTGAAACTAACTACTTAACTATAAAATATTTGTCCCAAATCGGTATCCCGAGGCAACGTGCCAAGAAGACTAGCAGCATTGCCACGCTGAATATATAAATGCATGCATCCATCTTTGACAAATTAGCCATGGCTTTGGGGTTACATAAGTCATAACGTGTGCGCGTAATGATGCCCGATTATTAGCTGGGATTTGTCAACTTGGGGATTCCTTGCGTATTTCCATTTTACTGTATTCTGCGTACACATAAATAAAGGATGGTTTACCCTCAGCATTTTGTTTTCATAAATGAATGAATTATATATGATACTATATATTATGATGAAGCAATTAATGTACATTTAATTGCTTTTCTAGATGTGTGTCATAGTATATTTAACCATCCTGTAATATGTTTTTATAAATTAATTTAGTAATTTTTCATGACATATCCTCTTGGCCGGCGATCAGAAGTTTTGAGCAGATTTAAGGGCAATAAAGAATATACATAACATGTATTCTCCATAATTTTATATACTTATGTTTTTATCAGTATCTAAGTGTTGTAATCAAAATGTCTGAGAATCAAAATGATTTAAAGAATATGACAGTTTCTACAATAGCGTCTGTATTAGAGCCTGTATTTTTTTAACTTTGTGTGTGTTACTTGCGATTTATTTGACCATTTTCAAACATTTGTTTGAAAGAGGTCTTCTTACAGCTTCTTATTGCTAAAGAGGAACTCTATTGTCACGCCTAGGCGTCTCTTTATCTAAGTTGCACATAGTATTTGCTTAGTTACGTCTATAAAAAGTCTAACATTAATGATAATTTTATTTAGAAATCTGAAGGTATGAAAGCAGCAGATGATATTCGATTGAACACAGAAATGTATTGTTTAAGTATCCAAGAACAACCTACATCAAAGTGATATACGTTTCGAATATATCCGTTTTCGTATCATAACACATTGATATTCGGTCATACGGGCCTTGTTTCACCCGATGCGACGGCAAATAATAGCCTATTTCAAAAAGATATTGGTTGCGTCGAAATAGGGAAAATTGCAAAATAAATATTCTGGTGACCTACTGCTATTTTTTTTTTAAAATATTAATGATAGCTCGTCTTGTCACACAGCTGGTCAAAGGCATTCCCACTACCCTCCATTCCCGACCTAAGGCCAGCCCTATTTCATTGGCATACGATGGATAAAGTGAGGGCTGGAAGTCAAGTAGCAATTCCTAACTGTAATGTTCTTGCTAATGAGCTTACTACGACTATTTTGTATAGAGTGGTTTTCTATACAGCAATGCATATTGATTGGATTGTTTGGCCCCCAGCTCATAGACGTACCTATAAAAGTCCCTTCATATTATATACTAATATAGAAGAATAGTAGTGAACACTATAAAATTTAATTTTAATTTATTTTTCGCGCATTGATGACGTTTTTTAAAGATTATTTTGTTAAGATTATTAAGATTATTAAGTTGCATAATTACTACATAAGTAAGAATATATATTTTACTTTAAATTATGCTAGCTAGATAACAGATTAACATATATATTTGCAACCAAATAAAAATCATTCGAATTTTTAAATGCTAATGTGATTCAAGATTCAGGAAGTTATTTCTAGTTCTTAATTAATCATTCCGATAGAAATTATATATATTTACTAGCTGTCCCGCCCAGCTTCGCCAGGGTGAAAAAGTAAAAAAAAAACTCATTTTTCAACTATATTTGCTTTTTTGCTTCCATTTTTGTTTTTTTATTAAACGACCCCGCGCGTTCCACCTTGCGAGTGGAGTTTCATAAAATCCGTTCTTGGCTGATTCACCTAATTTCCGGCAGTTATCCTTCTTTCAATATCTTTTTCATACTTTCCATCTCGTGTGAACATGCTTCCAAGATATACAAATTCATTCACTTGCTCTAGAATTTGCCCATTTACCAATATAGCACACTCGGTCACTTGTTTATCTCCTTCGAATACCAGAACCTTAGTCTTGCCAGCGTTTAGGCGCAGCCCCTTCTTTTCGCATTCCTCTTTCATTATGGTAACTAGTGACTGCAGTTCGCCCTCTGATGACGACAGTAAAACCGCGTCATCGGCGTATAATAGGCAGTTGACCACTAAGTTTCCCATTTTCACTCCACATCCGTGCGTTCTTAGTGCTCTCAGACAGTTATCTAGATATATAATTAACAGCCAGGCAGACATGATACACCCTTGTTTGACCCCCGACTTCACATCAAACCAGGGTGACATCTCACCGTTAACCCTAACGCACGCCTCGATATCACTATAGAGTGATTTCACGGCATGCAGTAGGGAACTGCTCACTCCATATCCAGGCAACACGTCCCAGAGTTCCTTTCGTACGACTCTATCAAATGCCTTCTCCAAGTCGACGAAAGCGCAGAAAACCCTTTGGTCAATATCCAAAAACTTTTCCGCGATTCCGCGAAGCGAGAAGGTTTGATCCATACATCCTCTTCCTGATCTAAATCCACCTTGGGATTCCCAGAGAAACCTTTCGGATCGCTCTTGCATTCTTATCGTCAGGATCTTCGTGTACACTTTACTAGCTAAGCTGAACAAGCTGATGGCTCTGTAGTTTGAGCAGTCCAATCGTGATCCCTTTCCTTTATAGAAAGGCACGATGACTGCTCGCCTCCAGTCATCCGGAACATCACCCTTTTCCCAGCAAAGATTGCATAGCAAATAGATGACGTCCCAGACCGCTGGTCCACCGTATGTCCGTCATCTCAGCCGTAATCCCATCTATTCCCGCAGCTTTTCCACATTTCAGACTTCTTATCGCTCTTACAATCTCTCCCATACTTATTTTATCCGCTATAGGATCCTCGATAGATTCTGTTGGAGGCAGCTCTATGAGTAGATCAGCGGCATCATCATCATACATATCTTTATAAAATTCACTCCATTGCCTGAGGACGTCTGTTTTGTCAGTAAGTATGTTATTGTCATTCGAAAAAATCTCATTCATCCTACTACTAGCTGTTACACAATTTCTGGACTTCTTAACTTCTCTCCAAAAAAGTTTTGCATTGTCCTTGAAATTATGTGACAGTTTTTCGTCTACAGTCATTTGGAACCTCTCACGCTTCTGAGCTATTATCTCTTTCGTACGATTTTTTTGCAGGCGGTATTTTTCTTTCATCTTTTCTTTCATACCTTCACTTGAGCTGGACATAGCTAAAATGTCTTGCCTTGCATCCTTCTTCTTTTTAACTTCTTCTTTCACTTCATCATCCCACCAACCATCGCCATTTTTGGTTATCCGCCCTTTCGAAATGCCACAAACCTCTTTCGCGGCGCATAATATGCTGGACTTAAGGAACTGCCAACAAACATCGACACTCTCAAACACATCTTTCGGTGGACAGGCTAGCTGTTCAGATACCCTTTCTTGATATCTGTCTCTAATAGCCGCATCTTGAAGCCTCCAGCTTTTGATGCGGTCTGCGACTGCAGAACAGGGACCCCCAGCGCGGGATCGCCAGCCCGCGAACAGACCCCTTATCCTAGTTATAACTAGGAAGTGGTCCGTTCCCAGGTCAGCCCCCCTATATACCCTGGTGTCCATCACCTGTGTTCTGAGTCGCTGATCTATTAAAAACAGATCTATCATGCTTCGCTCATTTTTCCGTTCCCATGTATACTGATGAATCCTTTTGTGGTCGAACATGGTGTTCGCCACAAAAAGGTCTCTCTCCATGCATACATCTAATATCAGCTTGCCTGCCTCGTTCACTCTCTTATCACCATACTTGCCGAGTACTGCCTCGTAATCCTTACGGGCTGTCCCGACCCATTCATTGTCACGACCGATCCATTCAGATCACCACAAATAATCAGCTTTTCATTCCCTTCTTTCGTCTCTAGAACATTACTCACACATTCCCAGAACTTATTCAGGTCGCAAGTGTCCGCTGAGGCCACCGGAGCATACACCGTGACTAAAAATAGTCGGGTAAGGCCTATTTTAAAGCGAGCCCAAATAAGTCTGGGGCTCACCGCATCATAACTTATCATACATTCTGCCAAGCGGCTGGATAGTAGAATTCCCACTCCCTGGCAGGCGTGCTCGGTGTTTACCACTCCTGACCACAGCACTAAACTCCCGCCCGGGAGCTCGTCTACTCCACTACCCTTCCGCTTGGTTTCAGACAAGCACACAACATCTAACTCGCTCTCTGTCATAACATCGATCAATTCGTTCATCTTATCAGCCATACCTCCTCTTACATTCCATACACCCATCCTACACTCCACACTCCACTTCCCGCCGTGAGGCACTCCGCGTGATGGGTGGCGGTCTCCATCACCGCACTGTGCTGGATTTCCTATATATATATATATAAGTATAGGCGGCGGTAACCGCTTACCATCAGGCGGACCGCATGCTTGTTTGCCACCCAAGTGGTATAAAAAAAAAAAAAAAAAAAGTAAACATCAATAAGTATGACATAAAATTGTAGATACAATAATCTGCCAAACAAAAAGGTCTGCGAAATGTCAGTGAATAATCAAAATGAACAAAAGTATCTTAACTACAAACAAGCGCGTAAATACTGGAAAATCTATAAGTAATGTGGCAATCCAATAAGCAACGTCAAGGCCCGAACACTAAACTTAATTACGTTGTTTTCCAAAGTTGGTTAATCTCTATAGGCCAGTCGAGTAGCCGTGTTGGGCGTCAATGAGGCTCTGTTTTTGTTTCTAATGGAGAAGGAAGACAGATTATGAGCAAACTTTTTCATTATCTAAAGTGGTGAACTTCACTAAATATCGAACTTCATGCATGTAACGGGTATTTATAATTTGCCATTGGCTAATGAAAACTTATCTGCAGATGTATTTTTTTCGATGTATATACATATATATGTACATCTTTACTTTTATCACTAATACTTTTTGTATTAGTAAGTAGTAGAGTATTTAATAAGTTACCTAGTGAATTTAAGTTATTAAACCATAGGCGGTTTAAAGTTCAACTGTATACGTGGTTGAATGAGAATAATTTTTATAGTGTTAAAGAATTTTTTGAACACTAACCTGGATTTGCATGCTGAAAACTCGGCAAAACATGTATGTACATTATTTATTTATTAACACCCAATTTATACCATGTTTTTTGCAAATAAATGATTATTATTAATAATAATAATAATAATCATTTATTTGCAAAAAACTATTATTATTATAAAAAGGCTTTGCCTAATTTAGGAACAGACCAAATTATTATAGTATATATAGGGTTTCAGGGTATTCCAATAACCAATTTTATTTTTCCTGTTCGTCCAATCCCGAACAAACACAACATTAAAACTATATTTACATCAATATTATATCACTATGGCTCAGACCACTCTATCAGAGCAAAATTTCATCATTTTAAAATGTGAGGAGAGGCCTTGCCGAGACTTGAACGAGTGAAATTCAATTTAAAGATTGGCCCAACGTAAAATACATTTGTAGTAGGAGGCCACAGACCAGTTTATTGTAAAACGATTTTGTATGATAACAGAAAATATACTTTATTATTGCGCTCAAAGGACTGCTGACTGTGAATCGTCGTGATTATAAGTGCGTTTTACGCTTTGTCACAAGGGTTCCCAATGGGTAGGCAGAGATGTAATTCCACATTATATACATAATATTTATTTCGTGCATATTATCCCGTAGAGTCCTGCGCGGTATGCAGAAAAGGTAGAACACCAGTTTTGCCCTTATGAATTACGGCCTGTATGGTCCGTATGATTTTTTGCTTAATTCTCATTCCTCAGTCTTTTCACGGTTCTTTTGAGTAACGGCGATGGACTCGCCATCTGTAACGTTGGCACCTAATATACCTCTGGCGGAAAGTGGGTGTGTGGGTATTACCTATACACTTCTGCCTACCCCTTCGGGGGCCCTTTTGGAAAGGCGTGAGGACAGTCTTTTCACAAATCCTCGCCGATTTTGAGTACATATCGTGAGTTTCCATCCTTATTTGTCCCATCGATGTGATTTAGGTAGTTATAACGTGATCTTCTTCCTTTACCTTTTCTTTCGCACACTTTCGCATTGTATATCTGTTTCGATCTTTACGCATCCTTTTATTCAGTCATATATAGAAGCCAATTCTGTTTGAGTTTTTCGCAGACGTTATTAGGTTTCCTTACAATAAAGAAAAATAATTGTACATATGTACAATGTATAATTTTTAAATACTCCATTATACAGACAACCTGCCGGCTTGATTTAGCGGGTAATTACTTAAACCACTTAGCCACGACGGTTCCCGTAGATACCTCTTAATTGAACATAATTTATCCCCGAACGAAAATTTATTTGCCAGAGATTTGGTTTGTTTTCCCTGCTTTTCAATTTCCGTTGGGTAAATATGAAACGTCTCCAATCGTTTACGCGTAGAATAATTGAGGGTAACGTTACCAATTTTAATAATTCTATGTTACTTGATGCTTGTTCCGAAGATTTTCTAAATAAATAATGCGACTCTTTCCTATCTTATATCAGTGATTTCTGTCTTAATCGTGCGCTAACTTCCGTGTGGACATAAATAAAAATGTGTATTGAGATAACGTCTATTTTATGTATTTACCTATGAAATTGGAGATGTGTATGTTTTTTTTATGAAATTTAGCTAATTTAAGGTAAGTACAGCCCAAATTACCTGCCATTGATGGCAGTTTGTTTATATCCCTTTATAGTAGACGCCTTCCGGACGGGCGGCGATGAAGACAGCGAAAACGACGTATGCCCTAGGGTTTTGAATTTTTTCCATTTAAAAAAATTCTTAATTTGAAAAAGTTCAAATCTCTTGGGGCAAGGTTCACTGGGTACGGACGGAGTGCTTCCAGCCGTAGCTCTCGTAGCTTTGCGCTGGTCTGACATGAGGCGTGAGCTCGACTTGAGAACTTAATTTGGAAAGGGAACGAACTGGCACATTCTGGATTCGAATTTACATCTTTGCGTTGCAGACAACTGGAACTACTAAGGCACCGCTCCATTTCATTAACAAAAACTGTATTCTTCCAAATACTGTGGAAATGAAGTAATCATTGAAAGTAATTTACCATGTTGGAAAGGAATAAAATTTATTTTATCTTCAATCCCGTTCCATTTTTCCACATCCATTTGTTGGAGCGACTAAAAACCGATGACAAACGAAAAGGAACTCTATTCAATTAAATTATATTAAACTAGTGTTGCCCTGCGGTTTCATCCACGTTAAAATTGATTTTCTGACATTATAGTAAAGATTTAAATTAATATATTAATTGGTGTACCCGGAATTAAACCACAATTACTGTGGCTGGAACTTTTCTAAAATCCCGAAAACATGTATGCAAAATTGAATGATGCGTCCGTTACGAAATAACAAACAAATCCACTTTTGAATGTATAATATATACTAAAGGATATATGATTTCACATCTTTCTAGTGGAAAAAAAAACACAAACGACCATAAATTTGCATAACAAATGTGATTTTCTCCATTTCTTTCGTAGAAAAAACGCATTTCCTTGCATGGCCAAAACAAACCCTTGGTAATTTATCCCTTTACATTTATCATACCGAACACGCATGGAAAACTCCATCTTGCATTATAGGGCTGAGGATTCTTGAAATTTTTCTGTACGATTTATAAAAATCTTACACATTACATACTTACGTTCCCGCGAAGATCTTCAGAGTTAGGGGAGATGGAATTACCCCCACTCTTCGCCTTATTTCTATATGGGTGCCAACGTGACAGATTCTAGAACCATATCTCAAGCAAGACTAATACATATTTACTTACATACGTCTTAATTTCTTCTTAAACGTATTCTTATGAAGTGTCAACAACTGTTTTGGAGACAGTTTCTACATCTAATGGAGAAAATACACCGCGGCTGCGGACATCTAGAAAAAACATTGTCATACATTCTGCTATGATATAAAATATTACTTGTGGAACAATACAATTGTTATCAAACAATTTTCACGTAAAATGAAAATTATGTTACGAGTAACGTCAATTGATGTTGTCTGATTGAATTTGTGTTATTGAAATTTGGCTCCAATCAATTTATATCGGTATGAATTTTCGATGCCTAAATTGCCCCTTTTATTTCCGTGGCTTCGTTTCCAGCATGTATTGTTATGTTTATTGGGTGTGACGTCACTGCTTCTGCTACTGGCGGGTTGTGATTCTTTTGTATTCGCTACGGCTTCTAGGTTCTATCAATGTGCTTTGTTTAAAATTAATACGTTTTCAAGAACTTGTTATTCTGCTACTACTTTTTTCTTAGACTCATTACAATATATGCATTAGAGCTAGAGCTTTTGATTTTGATTATTTTTTATATATATTATTCATTTTCTATGAATACAATTTTCCTTCATCGTTATATTTCTGATGTGGCTGTACTTAAATGTACTTAAGTGCTGAGGACATTTTTTGCGCTGACCACATAGTTTGAACCTGCCATCAAGGCTTAACAGATATTAACCCCTTGGCTACTACTTACGGCCCTTTAAATTACACAAGATGCGTGATCTAATTAAAATGCGTGTTGAGCTCTGGGCATGAAGTAGTATTGCAAAGTCAGTACGCTGAAACTTGTCCAACGAACCGAATTTAAAGGCTCGTTAGGGTCACTTGTCTGCACTGATGGCACGCTGTTCGCTCTTTGTACTATTAGGCAGGTACCTGTGTTCGGGTTATCCGGTAGAATGTATGCAATGGTAAGTATGTACATATTTACAACAAGCTTTACAAACAATGTAAATTTGTGTGCTTGTTCCAGGATATTACAAATTACGTTATAAATACTTATATTACTGATTAGAGAGCCGTGGTGGCCGAGTAGTGTTGTAGTGGTTCGAGTAGTTGCCTGCGGCATAATGATGGCAAGTTCGAAACCCAACTGTACCAATGAGTTTTTCTTACCTTAAATACAGTGATTAGTGACACCACGAGCTTTACGGTAAAGGAACACATCGAGAGGAAACCTGCATACGTCTGAGAAGCTAATCAAAGGCGTATGTATAGTTGTGCTTGAGCAACGGCGACGGACACGCCATCTGTCACGTTGGTACCTAAAAAATACACCTCTGCCTACCCCTTTGGGGACCCGTGTGGGAAGGCGTGGGTTGAATATATGTATATTTATAATTTTAAGAGAGGTAGGGCATAACGGGTTTCCCGTTCGAATTCGGAGCTGCCCGACTGGGGCAAGACCTCCACCTTATAGAAGTCCATAGCCAAATAACACAATTTTTTGTGTTGTGTTCCTACGCGGTGAATAAGGTTTCCAGTAATGAGCTCCTTGGGGAGGGGGGAGGATTGTTACATTGTGTTGGAAGCAGAGGGATTAAACCCATTATGCTGTCAACACGCTATAACTCTCCGAACACAGAGTGGCAACACGCAAGTGATACTTCAGTATCGTGAGCATAAATAGGCTGCGGTAACCGTTTCCCATCAGATGGGCCGTATGCTTGTTTGCCATTCTTGTTGTATAAAAAAATAATAATAATATATACGAACATAAATTAACATAATTACAAATTTCCTCTAAAAGTTATGCAGGTATTCTTCACGATGTTTTCCTTCATCGTAAAGCTCGTGGTGTAAAGACCCGTGGTTAGAACCAGCAATCTCGATTTTACAGGCGACTACTCAAACCATCCCGACACCCCTACTCTTTGTAGTACTAATTTGTAGAGTTTAAGAAATATTTTTCTACTCCAACTTTATTCTTTAGCCCTTTTAGTGAAACACGGGGCAAAAATGAGCGTTTGTTCCAATATTAGCTTATTAGCAAGGTACTGAGTAAAATAAAGCGAAATGTAAATTAGGTTCAAGATCCCCACGTCCTCGGCACCTACTTCGTGCGAGCGAAATAAGACGAGACAGCCGCGCTGAATATTATTTAAATTGCTCCAATTTTTGCGCCTACCGCCGCCGAATGGAAACGTGACTCGTTTCAGAAACAATTCGTAAACAACATAGGGTTCGCATAATATGATGACTTATCTCAGCTTGAAGGGAGAAAGCTCAGAGAATCTAAAGAGAACAAATTATATTCAGAAAGTAATACATATTTTTAAAAACTTCCCTTGCCTCGTTCGAGCCACTGTTCTGCCATCCCTCTTATCGAACGTTTCTCCGAATCAACTCTCGAAGTCGTCATAAAGTTATTTATGACGTAAGTCGCTGAAATTTCAGCCAGTTTCTATCATCAAAGCTTAAGGCTATCCGTAGTGAATTATTTCTTCAGTACAAAAGCTCTATTCGCGTAGCGCGTATCCGTTTTATTTATTTCAGACACACTTCTCCCGAATGAATGGTGGAGAGAAAAACAGTTCTCAGAGCTTAGGCTAATCCTATTCGTGTAGCGCAACATGAGTTCACTTACTGAGAGATTTACGGAAATTGTTGGCGTGTATCGCATTGTTAGTCCTGAAAGAAATGACGGCATGCTCTTTGAAAATTCGCTTCAAATCACCCGCTACGGAAACATTTATATTGATATGACGTATTATTAGTATACCAATTTTTTTACGTCGAATTAAAAATCCTAGTAAAGATTATTTTCCACTTAATTATACGCCATAGAATATGTGTTTCCTGTTTAACTTACGTTGAATCTAGATTTTTTGATATCTTTCTATATGTCATACGACAGTATGTTCCAAAGTTCATAAAGATGATAAAAAATAAGATAAAATTTAATAAATGGGCTTTTAACAAATACCATTTCATAACAAAAAAAATATTTTTACTAGTCGGTTTAAATATATCATGCCTTTCTACAGGGATCTCTTAAAATCAGGCAATATATATATAATGAGGTGCCAACGTGACAGATGGCGAGTCCATCACCGTTTCTAAAATACGACTAAATATATTACCAAATATATATTTCTTAACCCAAATAAACTGAACAACAGATAAGAATCACAAAATACTAGATTTTCTTTCAAAAATTAATAATTATAAGCGCGCAAACCCTCACATTTGTCAGTATTTTAGCAATATTCCCTACAGTATTTTAGAGAATCGTGTAGATTTAACTTTCCTCCACGAACAATAAGCTGAAAAGTGAAAACTAATTAAGTTTATCCCTACTTAAGTAAGTTTGGTCGTCAGTCTGCAGTAAGCCAACTTCAAAGAGCAGCATGCCGTTCGTTATATCATGGAATTAAAAGATGAACAACTTTGAAACTCAATCCTGCTTGAAACTAAATTCACTTGTCTGGGTTATGAGGACAATTTATTTGAGCATGTAATACTTTAAATTACGCATTAATGATAATAATAAAAATACTTTTCAATTTGTAAATATTTTTAAGTAATGGTGCTATATGAAAGTAAATTTCGGATTTTTTTGCAATCCTGTCTGTCAAATAATAACATATGTAATTTAATGCAATGCAAATGCAAGCAATGTAGTATAATTATATTTATAATCTCGTCAAATGTCATTAAATTTTATAGTCCAACTACACGACACGCTCTAAATCCGAACAACGAACGATTCGGCGCCAAAAAATCCAACCAAATACACTTACATAGAAAAGCAATCCACTCCAAAACGATATTTTGTTTACGCGCAGAATGGAGACAATATATTACTCCAGCGATCGTCTAAAGCTCCAGGAGGGCAGCAAAGAAAAACACTCCCAGTCCACTCCCAACATCCTTGATTGATGGCTGTTTTTTCGTTGACATTATCTGTACGCCAAAATCATAGACCAAGTGTAATGGACCGATGGACTAATGCAAACAAAGTCTTTAGTATATCACTGGCTGAATATAATACATTTTTATTATGATTCATACTTTACTACGAATACGAATTTCGAAACGCTTTGTTAAATTTCTAACTGCATGAAACTTTTCGGCCAGTAAATGTACCAGATTTAACCTTCTATTTAAATTGTATATTTATAATTGAAACCTAAATTTATAATTTGCTTACTTCCATTAGACAGATTTAAAATGGATTGACGACATATTGAAAGTGATTGAAACTCTTTGATTGAAGTGAATACATAAAATAATGTCTTTTTTATAAATCTAATCCAGCTTAGAAACGTAAGTAGGTTACTTCTCTTATCGATCCTTTGTGTTAAGATGCAGCATACACTAGTAATTCTGTTTACAAAGCGGCGGCGTCGCTCGTCTACTAAATGTCGTCGTACCGACGGTTTTTACGAGCGGACGAAAGCCGCATCTCTTTGTGCACTTCCGAGACGGAAAGTTTCCCTCCGTCTTTATAAAAGCCGCCAACAAACACACAGCCATCGATTTCTACTAGGTACCTTTGTCAATCACGCCTCCGATTCTGATAAGATTTTAAAATAATTTCCAATCATTCCTCCCGGAGCTTTGTGCTTTCCGTGCCCCTGATTCTTATTTATGAGACTAAAGCAACCTCGGGAAACGCCTATCTCTACCTATATTGAGATTTGTTTAAATTCGCTCTGGAAAAATGTCCTTTCCAAAAAGTATTCCTCTTTTTCAGCTTAAACCAGAACTCTTTTATGATATGATATTTAAAACAGTGCTAAACAATATGGATAGTAGAACACCAGTGTGTGCCATTTATTGCGATATGACTCAAGCATTCGACCATGTACATCATGATATACTTCTTCAAAAGTTAGAGGCATACGGGATAAGAGGTAACATATTAAAATTAATAAAATCATACCTTAAAGATAGACAACAATTTACTGAAATCACTAGAATAAACTACACAACAAAAACAGAAGAAATTAATACATCTGAAGCACGAGTTCCCCAATATGGGGTCCCACAAGGAAGCGTTTTGGGTCCTTTATTATTCATTGTTTATATCAATGACATGCCTAATGCTACTAATCATGCAATGACAATGTTTGCAGATGATAGTTCAGTAGTAATCAACTGTAATGAACAATATATGTATGAACTAGATATAAATAATACTATTAATTCAATCATCAACTGGCTGAAACTAAATAACTTACAGATAAATTTAAACAAAACTAACATCATGCATTTCAGCCAGCGCATAGCTACTCCTAAATTAGAAATTAAATTTGAAAATATAAATATTAATGAAATTGAATCTACAAAATTCTTGGGCATTATCATTGACAAAAAATTAAACTGGAAAGCGCACATAGATTTCTTATGCAAAAAAATTTGTGTCTCTTCCTTTGCACTTCTTAAAATTAGTCCAACCGTAAATACAGATGCTATACTAACTGCATATCATGGTCTAGTTGTCTCCAATCTTAGGTATGGCATAATCTTTTGGGGCAACTCTACGGACAACGACGTTATATTTAAGGCACAAAAAAGATGTTTGAGAGCAATGTTCGGCTTAAGATCTATAGATAGTTGTAAGTCATATTTTAAAAAATATAATTTACTAACGCTTCCATGCCTTTATATTTACGAGGTTAGTATTTTTGTGAAAACAAACCCAAACAAATTTAAGTGTCTATCAGAAATGTCAAACAGTAATCGAAGCCGGCGTGATACGGATAGACTGTGTGTTGCAAAAGCAAAGACAGCACTTTTACATAAAAGCATAGTAGGTATGGCGCCTATAATATATAATAAAATACCACATGAAATAAAAAAACTGAATGTCAACCTATTTAAGAAACAACTTCGCCAATTCTTAGTCAGTAAATGTTACTACAATATAAGTGAATTTTTAAGTTAATTAATATAATAAGTAGAATAAGTGGGTAGGGTAATAATGTAATCGCCATGTTCTCTCAATTTGTACGCCTCCATGGCAAAACATGTAGCCTCTTATATAAAACCCAACACCAATATGTTCACTCATGTTATACAAATAAACTCTATTCTATTATATTCTATTCTATTCTATTCTATTCTATTCTATTCTACCATCAGTTAAAATGAAATTTCCCTATTTACAATGTGTATATTTAATATCCGTCACAATCGCATCAGGGTGCACAAAGGCATTATTTTTTTTATGTGAATACGTGATTCAAGGTACCCGCTGGTTGTGACACGTGGGACAAGAGGTCACCGTATTCTGATGTGGACACTGACAAATCACCGCCGCCCTGTAGGCGACCCGTAACTCTGGCCGGCTCCGTATCGTCGCCATCTCGTCGCGCCACCATTTACCAAGCCGGCGCAACCACACGACCCGTCCTGTCGGCCTGTCATAGTGGCCAAGTGTCAATATGCACAGTATGATGATAGTATGATTATTCAGCATACATTGAAACATATTAAAAAAAGAAAGTTAACAAAAGAAGAAGCTTAAAAGGTTTTATTGGAAAAATTTAAAAGATAATAAAATACATGAATATAGACGAGAGCTAAACCATAGTATAAAGAGAGGGAGTAGGCTATCTCCGGCCCAATTCGCGATATAATTGCCTACTGTCTTAGGGTTGTCACTTTTAGCTAAATATTAGGCGCGGCTGTTCGCGCTTCGCTAGCAACCGCATGAACAGCGGCAACGTCAAGTTTGATTTACTATTAGTCAATTAGGTACTCGTACATACTTATTTTGAATTACGATTTTCTGTAAGTAGGTAGGTACTTAGTTACTATACCTACAATACTGAGAAATCGGCATAACTAAACGTAAACAAAGAAATAGCGGCAAACCAATTGCCAGATCAAAAGTACCTAATACATTCTAGTAGGAAATTAGGCCTACCTACCTACTTCCTGTGTGATAGAAAACTAATACAAACAAAAAATGTGTAAGTACGTAGGTATCTCATCATCAAGTAAAATTATATTATGCTAGAATAAGTGACTAACTTACCTTTCCTGTTCAATAGGTAATCTGAACAGAGACAGGTCTGGAATCGATGAATTATTAAGACACCCAAACACACAGCAATACGTTCTTCTGCGATTATCAGACATTTTGATGATGATATTGATGAATAAATCATTTAGCGGTGCCGAAAAGCCGTGACGCGCGCGCGAACCTTGTGCAGTGTTAGCCCCGACTGGCGCACTGAGAAACGGGTCGAAATTTTGTTAAAGTGTGCGTGCGTCGACACATAGATACAATAGCGCACACATACAAGCCGCGCGCGGTGCGTTTGTATGAAGATAACCTACTTCTCTTCTTTATACTATGGCTAAACGATCGAAACGAATGGAAATGTCAAGAGTACTCGACACATGTATGAGGAGCATGATAAATGTGCATGAAACGAAACAGGTTTTGTACGTCTAGAGACAATTGCCCTCTACTTTATCTGCCTACGAATAATATGAGCCACAGCATGTTACTAAATTAACGATGGTACAGGATCAGGAGAAAAATTACATGAGCTTACATACTTATATGTATGAAATTGTATGCCTTAACCGATTACGCCACAAGTATGAGTTCCAAGCGGCATTGTTAAGAATAATTATTTAAATTAGCTATCCCTAATTATTCCATCCTACAAATTTTATAAATGCAAATTTTATATATATATAAGAGGGTGTTTGTTCCTCTTTTGCGCAAAAACTACTGAACTAGAACCCGTGGTGGCCGAGAGGATCGAGTAGTTGCTTGCGACACAAAGACCACAAGTTCGAATCGACTCGCCATCTGTCACATTGCCACCTAAAATATAAATCTGGCGGAAAGTGGGTGTGTGGGTACTACCTATACACCTTTGCCTACCCCTTCGGGGACCCTTGTGGTTAGACGTGACTGTGATATTTACTACTGAACGGAATTGCATGAAGCTTGTCACAGTGTTTGATTATTAGCTAGGATGCTAGCTAATATACAGGATATGTTATATTCAAGAATAATATCTACCAATGAAATCAAATATTACGAGGACGAAACCACGGGGACAGCAAGTAATACATAATAGAGAACGAACCTTCAACAGTCTGTTTCTGTATGCTTTCTTTATCCGACTTGAAAATATCTTTGTGATTATACTAAAAGGCAAATGTTCTCGAGGCTGACTGAAATGTCAAGTAAAAGAGAAATTTTCATCTAACTCATTCATGACTTATGAAGTTTCAGTTGCTCCCTAATGGAAGTGTTAAGTTGTAAATTAGATAAATAAATTCAGTTGTAAAGAAGGTTTATTTTGTAAAATAAGTAGAACAAATGGGAACATTATTATAAAAACATATATAAGCCACCTCTATCAAAATTAAATTAAATTTTATTTCCCGAACACTTCTGGAATCACTCCATTCAGGATATACGTAGATTTACTGGCAAAATGTATGACGTCGATTCCCGTAATTGTCAAAGTAGAAAGGGTGAGTGATAATTTCATAATCAGAGTCAAGCTGGGCGGGATACTCTCTCCATTACCTAAACGATCTATCACTAGGTTTAATTAAAATTCTACACGCTATACTAGTCTATCGTACATTATTATAAGCCGCTGTTTTTATGTCGACTCATTCATATTAAACACGGCTTCATCCTGCCGAGAAAATAAAAGTAAATAGGTTCCAACAAACTCGCAAACCTCGTAAAACGCTAATTAATTCAATTCATTCATTTGGGTCTACCTTCAAAAAGAGTCTTTATTTTATTTGATAAATGAAGAATATAATAATTTCAAACATTTTATGGACATGAAAAATAAACAGAAGACAGTCATTTACAAATGAAACACGCTGTACAATTACGGGCCTGACACAAGGTAAATATAAAATTCCTTGGTCAATGGAATATTTTAGAAGGTAGCTTTGCGTCACCCGGAATAGTTATCGTGCCATCGCACTTATAAAAGGGTAGGTGTGGGCAGTGGCTTTCAAACTTGCCTTGTCCCGAGAGCCCGGTTTAAAGGCATCGAATGTCGGAAGGTGGCATCCCACAGTAACCCTCGTCACAAGACCACGATCTATCACTACACTGGCTCGTGTGGTACTTTAACTTATAATGTAAACTGGGAACGTGTCTTATCCCCTTCAATATAAATTATACTAATCGTAACTCACACGATCTGTTTGACTTTCGTTGTTATTCAATTTAGTGGGTAATATAGGCAACGTAGAATTCAAAAGTATGAAAAATTATTGTAGTGAAAGTGTACTTACTGTACTTGTAGGTATGAGTTTCTGAACTCCATCGAAGACTGTATCGATTTAATGAACTTTTCTGTGTGTGTTTAAATGAATATGATGGGAAATAATAATGGGATTGGATTGGATTTTGATTCTGAATTAGTACCGGTTGGTGCCGCTAATGTGTCAGGGAGACAACTAGTACGAAAATAAATATATACTTATACTAGTTGTCCCGCCCAGCTTCGCTTGGGAGAAAAAATTAAAGCCACGGACCCAGTGGCGCCACCTATCGGGTCCAATTGTGAATCTAAACCATTCCCAGATCCCCTTGAACACACACAAAAAATTTCATCAAAATCGGTCCAGTCGTTTGAAAGAAGTTCAGTGACATACACACTCACAGAAGAATTATATATATAAAGATATGTAGCTTTGTTGTGATCAAATCCAATCACTTTACTCAGATGCCCACATAACTACAAATTCATACTCACAACACTCGCTGTAAACTAACGTCCATTTGTAGCGAAGTTTATATTGTACTGCCATATTTATTTAATGCCATCGTTTCCTCGATGCGAGCATTTTGTCCACACAAAGGGCGCTGGATGGATAATTTAGTGGCAGAACAATAATTCGCGGGTCGCCATTAATCCGAAGGTTCGGCTCTCGTTCGCATGAGTCGTAAACAGACGTAATAATGGCTAATGTGTCCGTGGAACGTTTTTAATATCGGCTATAACACGTTATGTTCCGAGGCGTACTCACTTACTCGCAACGGTTAATTCCCAACATACAATTTGATTGCGTGCGTAAAGTATATAATGGGAACGTTTTGAGGACCTATGAGTGATCATGGATATCCTCATGGGTTCTGACATATTACGTCATAATATGGAATTCTGATGAGTATGCTGGTATACAAGTGTCTAGCTTAGGAATATATTAACACATACACGAGTTACGACCCTTACAGTGGGGAACGACTGACTGAAAGTTTTTTTTTGTGATTTCTTCCTATATCGTCATGCACAACGACAAAGGTAATAAAATAAATACCTATAATAAATGCCTGGGACAATTCTACACAAATTGGCCTAGTCCCAAATTAAGCAAGGCTTGTGTTATGGACTAGTCAACGATATATTTACTTACACAGATAGATATATACTTAAATACATAGGACATCCAAGACTAAGGTACAAATATTCGTGTTCATCACACAAATATCTGACCTCAGCGGGATTCGAACCCGCGACCTCAAGTTTCGCAGTCAGGAGCTCTAACCACTAGACCAGACGGCTGTCAGGTTTTTCAAATAGTTTCGGAAATCTTACAGAGTAGCTTGTGAGGCACCGAGCTGAAGCAGTGAGCTCAGTTTTTTTCACATTATTGTTTAAAAGTAAAGTACTATTTACTATATATGTTTAAAAACATTTGTGTGATTTTGTTTTTTATTGACGTTTTCATTTTCATTACATACTTTACACAAGCATATTACACAATCCAGAAGCTCAAATAAGTAATGAAAGTGAGCATCAAATTTCAGAAACAACTCGAGTTAATATAACTTTATTTATATTCATAAACGGGATCCGTCCCATTGGTTGGGACAAATAATTCAATTCGGACACCTGGCCCGATCTCAAGCATACGAGGCGTAATATTCTTTATTTAATTCCTCGCTCTGTCATATCGAGCAGGGAAGCGGGGAATATCGGAATAATAAATAATAGGGAAAGGTTACAAGGAAAAGCCTTAGCATATTTATTTTTGACGATCATGCCCGTAGAAACATACATTTTTAATTTACGTATACCTACGATTCTGTGCTTTAACAATATTTATGTACATTGCAAACAACATTATTATGTCATCAACGAAATAGATTATTTATAAGTACCTACTTACTACAAGTCGGTATCAGTTAGCATCTATGTAGAGACTGATGCGTGTTAACGAAGCGAAAGAGGTATGTAAGTCTAGCGAGACTGGCGCTCTACCTTCTCTGCATACCCGGTGAGGGACTCGGCATGTTTATGTAAGTAGGTATCTATAAATAATAATAATAATATCCTCCCGCCTTCCCACAAGGGTCCCCGAAGGGGTAGGCAGAGATGTATAGGTAATACCCACACACCCACTTTCCGACAGAGGTATATTATGTGCCAACGTGACCGATGGCGAGTCCATCACCGTTACTCAAGCACGACTATATATACGCCTATACTATACATACGCCTTTAAATTTCTTCTCAGACGTATGCAGGTTTCCTCTCGATGTTTTCCTTCACCATAAAGCTCGTGGTGTGACTAATCACTGTACTTAAGTTCAGAAAAACTCATTGGTACCTACAGTTGGGATTCGAACTTGCGACCTTTGCGTCGCAGGCAACTGCTCGAAGCACTCGGCCACCACGGCTCCTACTAAGTACCTATCTACTTATTATTTAGACAGTAAAACGATGTAGTAGCGGTTTAACTAGTGCTTGAAAAAATTTAAGTAATCATAACGACGTAACGTACATAACGTAGTAATACTGAAAAGGTTTCCAGTAATGAGCTCCTTGGGGAGGGGGAGGATTGTTATATTGTGTTGGCAGCCGAGGGATTAGTCCCATTATGCTGCCAACACAGTATAGCTCTCCGAACACAAAGTGGCAACGTGCAAGCTATACTTCGGTATTGTAAGCATAAATAGGCTGCAGTAACCGTTTTCCGTCGGGTGGGCCGTATGCTTGTTTGCCACTCTTGTTGTATAAAAAAAAATACTGAAAAACCAACGGTACAAATTCTAAAACTAAGTATCTACTGTTGGTTTTTAATTTTCTCTCAGGATTTATCCACTGATAAACAGACATCATCACAAAATGGTTTTACTCAATTTTGCAATTGGTACTGCTGTACAAATATTTGTAAGGAACTTGAGCCTGCATAGAACATTGCATGCAGGTGACAAATGTGGTGACAAACCACAGCTGCCATAAATGTGCCTGAATTAATTTATAAAATTAATCAGACGACCTTTATAACACTAGCTATGCCCCGCAATTGCACCCGCCTGAAATTTCACTGGTAGGTCTTAAATATACATACATAATTACATATACATATCATCACGCCGAGTCCCTAACAGGGTAGGCAGAGAGTATAGAGTGCCAGTTCTCTCTAGACTTACGTACCTCTTTCGATTCGCCCACATTCATCAGTCTCTTCATACATGCGCGTCAGTTTTGAGTACTCTTAACTCTACTTGTAGGGCCTAATTTTGTCTTCTCTATCACCCAATCTCGTTGAACCATGCCGGTGTGATTGAGTAACAAACATCCTCAAATTAGTAGGATGTAAGATGCATTGAAAATAAGCTAGTATGTTTTTTTTTTTGGAAAACAGAGATGCGGCCGCCCCGCCTTATGGTATGCGGTTACCGCCGCCCAGAGATTACAATTTATACTGTCTGCCGCCTATGGAAGCTTGTAACACCAGGGGTATCACTCGCACGCTTCCGACCTTATTAGATTACTATTTGAGTTTTGCAAATTTTTACTTGCAAAACTCAAATAGTAGTTGATCTTAAAATAGTGTTTTAATTCGCGCGACTTTCTAAATTCAAAAACAACGCTATCTATTGGACATTGAATACTAATTAACGTTACCGATTCCTTCCTTACCTTTTGACCATATTAGTCGCCGGGAGCAACACTCGGCCGACTTAAAATAGTAATATAGTAATATATATTCTGGTTTTACCCTTATAATGCTTCAACAGAAGCCAAATTTTAACAGAAGTGAGTACAAACTTTCCGTATCCGTGTTATGAATCCCCGGCGTGCGTTTGATTGATTGTATCGGATCCCCTTCACAGATTACTCGGACTTAGCCGAAACTCCTTTGTTCTCATATATAATGGTTGAAGAAATAATAACTCTCATTAGATTAAAGAAAACACTGAACCAATAAGAGACAGAAAGAAATTGTTACAAATATAATATGGATACTATACATACATATATTACATAAGCAAGCGTCCATAGGCGTCCCCACTATTTAATAAAACAAATAATAAATGATGTTATAAAACAGTTTTTGAAAAAACTGCCCAAACATCATTTCGATTCTGCTGTAAATCACCCCAACCCCCTCGTCGTATCGGCCGCCCGATACACTCCTTCCCTTATCTCGAAGATAAGGCGTCCAAGACAGGCCGTCATCGAATCGGATGACGACATAACGGTCCTCCAGGACGCCCGACAAAAACATACCAACACTACACACAACCGACCACTGTTCTGTCCTCGCCGGCGAGGCTCGACGCGAATAAGCCGTAATGTTCCCCCCCGACCCCCGCCGCAAACGCCGGCCCGCGCCGAGCCAGACGCGCAAATCCCGCCCTCAAATAATATTTAAATAAAATTACCAGTCCAGCCCAGCTCTCTTGCTCGCGATCCAGCAACGCCCTAAGCCGAGGTTCGTACCCCACAGGGGGTGCCCTTAGCTGTATTGCTTAGAAATAAAGTGCCTGGCTGGAGGCCTAGGTGTCGCCATTGACCGGTTAAGTAGCAATAGTTCCCGGAACGCACGCTACAAGAGACAATACAAAAAAAAAAACGTCCATAGGCGGCCGTAATCGCTTACCATCAGGCGGACCGCATGCTTGTTTGCCACCCGTGTGGTATACAAAATAATGTAAGTACATAAGAATTTTTGCGTTCATATTCCGAACTGATTGTTCGGACGTATCTACGTTATATATATTATATATCGCCAATATTCTTTAGACTAAAGAATATTGGCGAGATCTTTCAAGTGATCTTTAGGACGGTATATCCATAATGGCCTACGTATGGCCGGTTGGTACTACTATGGTAATGGCTGATCTCATGCAGAACCCCTCCCAATCGTCCCTAATCCTGCAGGCTCGGCTACTCCTCACAACAAAAGGTCAGTGACGTAAGAGCGATGCCCTAGTGTTGCGGACCCCGACCCTTGCTTGCCACTTATGAGTAAAAAAAATATTTGGCTATCCTACACTAAACTTGACACATAACTAGACTAAGCCACTTGTCACTTGTCACTTCCATGATCTGGGTGTCATTCAAATATACGAGTATATCCTCACGCCTTCCCACAAGGGTCACCCCAAGGCGTGGGTAAAGGCGTGAAGGCGCTGCCTACCCTTTCTGTGATGAAAGGGTTAGCTTAGGTATATAGGTAGTACATACATACCCACACACCAACTTTCCGCTAGAGATATATTTTAGGTGCCTACGTCACAGATGGCGATTCCATCGCCTTTACTCAAACACGACTGACTATACATACCTTTAGCCTTTGAATTACTTGTCAGACGTATGCATTCCGCTCGTTGTTTTCCTTCACCGTAAAGCTCGTGGTGCGACTAATCACTGTACTTAAGTTCAGAAACAGTTATTGGTACACTCGGGATACGAACTTGCAAACTTTGTGCAACTCGAACAACTCGGCCACCGCGGCATTTCATAGGTTACAGTTGATAGGCTGATACCTACATATAGTACAGTTATAACTAGTGAAATCAATTTGCGTTCTGTGATATATGTAGAGAATGGAAAAGACATCCAAGCTATTACGGAACACGCAGTAAGTCTGAAAATTATCGCCAAGTACCACATAAAACACTCAATAACAAATAATTAAGACTGATGACATCAATGACGCTCGAAACTTTTTATTACATTTTGTCATATAAATATTTATCGCACCGTAAATGTTCACAGGGGAGTACGGGGGCTGTTTCATCTTTTATTTATTCACACTTGTTCTCATAAAGTATGAACAATGTTTATGGGGGCAGGAATGAAAGTACTAGTATTGTTTTTTTTATTTTTCGTAATGCTTATAAAAAAATACACCTACAATCCAAATCGAATTTTCATAATGGCAGCACCAGACATTTATTATTTACATGACATGGATACTAGTACTTCTGTCGAATACAAAAAAAATATTATAAAGAAAATATATGAATTACATATGAAAAAAATGCTAATAAAACAAAATTAACTAACAAAGTTAATAAACAACGTTAAACTAAGGCCTTACGTGCAATGGCCAATTTGCATGAGTACCAGGGGGCGCCCCTCCCCTTCACGCTATTTAATAATTATGCTAATACTAACTAATAGCAAGGACTCTGGGGCCCGATGACTTGTTTCATTAGACTTAAGTTCAGAAAACATATTGGTACAGTCTACCAAAATTTGAGCGTGCAATCTTAAGTTTGCCGGTATAATCTGCTAAAATAATTATGATATATGTATGTTTTTATATCTATACTAATATTATAAAGAGGAAAGATTTGTTTGTTTGTTTGTTTGTTTGTTTGTTTGTAATGAATAGGCTCCGAAACTACTGGACCGATTTCAAAAATTCTTTCACCTTTGGAAAGCTACATTATCCCCGAGTAACATAGGCTATATTAAATTGGACCCGATAGGTGGCGCTGCGATCGAGTTTCAAGAATTTGTGTTTCTGTGTGTCTTAAGCTAGATTCGAGAATGGTTTAGATTTACAATTGGACCCAATAGGTGGCGCTGCGATCGTGTTACGGGCAATTTAACTTTTTCACCCGAGCGAAGCTGGGCGGGACAGCTAGTTTAATATATTTATACATATTATATCATCACGCCTTTCCAAAAGGGTAGGGGGTAGGCAGAGGCGTATAGGTAGTACCCACACACCCACTTTCCACCACATATATTTTAGGTGCTAACGTGAGATGCGATATCTTCGAAAAATGTGCGGCGTAACGATATTAGATCGAATCCGCAATGAAGAGATTCGCAAATCAACTGGCGTGAATGAGGGCGTGATTGTAAAGATGAAGAAAGGCATGTTACGTTGGTTTGGACACATAGAAAGGATGAGTGAAGAAAGATTGACGAAACAGATATACAAAGCAAAAGTGTGTGCAAGAAGAGGCAGAGGAAGGCCACGTTCCAACTACCTGGATCAAATAGATCGGACTCTCAAGGACGGGAACGTTAAGAGTACTCGAAACCGACGAGCATGTATGAAGAGACTGATCAATGTGGACGAAGCGAAAGAGGTATGTAAGTCTAGAGAGAACTGGCGCTCTATACTCTCTGCCTACCCCGTTAGGGACTTGGCGTGATGATATGTATGTATGTATGCTAACGTGAGAGATGGCGAGTCCGTCGCCGTTACTCAAGCACGACTATACATACGCCTTTTAATTTCTTCCCAAGCGTATGCTGGTTTCCTCTCGATGATTTCATTTACCGTAAAGCTCGTGGTGTGACTAATCTCTGTACTTAACTAAGTTCAGAAAAACTCATTGGTACAATCGGGTTTCGAACTTGCAATTATTGTTTTGCAGGCAACACTCGAACCGCTCGGCCACCATGGCTAGGGTAGGGGTATAATAATAAATAGACATAGTATTGTTTGGACATCCTGTACAGTATATCCGTTAATTAGTTAAAAACATTAAATTACTATTAGTATCTACATTTGTCTCTGTATTGATGAATATAGATTTAATATAACGGCAAGGAATTCCAAATCTTCCATCGAAACTAAGTCTCAACTTTTGCGACCTTTTTATGTGTACTCTGTACTGAAAAACAATTTCACTGTAATGCCTTTTCAATAGAGCCATAACAGCAATAGCGCAATAAAATATTTTATCGGTTAAAACACTTTGCGCACGCTTTTCACACAGGTTTGGTTAGCTTGGTTGGGAAAACTATCCAAGTGAATAAAGTCGTTGGAAAATAGTTTTGAAACCAGTACTATGATTGTTTAAACAAACAGCACATGCATACCTAATTATGATCCTACAAGTTTCATTGAAATTGAAGCGGAGGGATTTAAGTAGACGCCAACGAAATCCAGATTGCACAGATTGCCATTCACGAAGACGCGTCCCACCAATTTCTAGTCGAGGCGATCGCGGGATGCGGGTTGTATGACCCGAGTCTATTAAAGGTAGTGTGCGTGTGCACCGATACGTAATCAGTGTGTACCGATAATACTCAAAAATTCGTCGTAGATTGCACACTTACACTATAAGGAAGAATAGAGGGGCGCGTCTTCGTGGATAGCACTATCTATATGTGCCAATATCTTTTACCGTACTCAATTACCTTTATTCTTCACATCACTCGCGCAAGGCGAAGGAAAACTGCACACATTTAAGAAGGAATTCAAAACGTACGTATGTCTGAATAGTAATATTATTTATCCAGCATAAGAAGTGAAATTTAATTCCTCCAAATATAGTGCTGACAGTGTCGGTTGAGCTCAATACCAGAAAGTCTTCTATTACCCATATGGAAACATAATGTGAATGTCGAGCCACATACATACGTATATCTATTTATCCGGCATGATCACCGGTTCTCTAGATCGCTTTTGAATCATCCAGATTTTTCAGTATTTTCAATATTTATTTTAAATGCTCGTTTTAACAATACCTAGAATAATCCATAAAATAAATATTTCCTAAGCATTATTGTCAAAGAAAACGATCAATCTGCGGGCAATCTGGAGGGAGACATTTCCGTAGCCTATTGGAAGCTTATGCATAACCAGAGTACCTACCGTGAGTGCAGGATCGTTAGTCGCTAGCGAATTACAATGTCGTAAATGTTTGGAGAATTCAGATTACACCGCTTGGAGTGCAAATTTATTCCATCCATTCTGTCATATCTCGCATTATGAAAATCGATGCCTCCGACCATTGATTTTATTCTTCTCGATAAGGATACCTAAGTACAACAACGAAGCGGTACATATAAATGGAATAAGATTTTACCAGGATAGCTCATTCCTCTCGCAATCCAACACAAAAGAACCTTTCTCTAGTTGAAAAGAGTTCACATTTAATTTTCGTTTTTACACTTGACAAATAGTTTACACTTTTTTTTTACACTTTACACTTTACAGGGTAGTTTGCTATCTAATAATTTTGTGTATAATATTATGAATGATACTATTGTTATCGGTATTATAATTGATACTTATATGTATAAAAAAATAGCACTTACTAATCTTAAAACAAAAAAATACGGTTTAATTTTCGGTTGTAATATCCACTCAGTAAATACTTTCTAACATTAACCAAAACAAATTGTAATACTGCAGTGCGCTGACATTTGCATTCTCATTAGAATATCTGTCTTCTCGCCCGAACTATTTGTAAACAGACAATTTCCAAACAAACCGATGCAGACAGAATGCTAATTGAATTTACCAAAACAAATTGATCAATTTTTGTATAGTTTTTATTGCCGCGTAAACATTGAGCATTGAATGTGAAACAAAGGTTTTATTGGACATCTTTTATTTCTTATATTAACATTTGTAGCTTATCTCGATATAGCTGCATTAAAAATGTTGCTATACCTTAATTTCGAAAAACCAGAGAATGGCTAGACCGTTTTTTTTTTGTTTATCTTCCAGTGCCATACAGGAGTGGCTTACACAACCAATACTTTGTATATTTTGTAACGGAACTATCCATTGATTTCTTTAAATTTATTGGCAAAAAAAACGGCGGGGCTATAAAATAAGAATATATTGATTCTTCAACTCGAGAACGATCCCTTGGATGTTTCAAGCTAGTAGCGTCACAGAGCGGGCCTAGCTTATATTCCATCCTAAAAGTATAAAAAAGCAAAATATTAAGCAACGCAACGCAAAAGTAATAACTCAGAATTGCCAAGGTAGTCTTGGACGACCTATGTATATATTTATTATTTATCTAGGTATATAAAAAAAATATACCGTCTAGTTACCATAACACAAGCATTGCTTAATTTGAGGCTATGTCAATTTGTGTGGAATTGTCTCAAAGTAGTATTATTATAAATTATCGTGACGCTTAAAACGCCACCTTATATGGTAACTAAGCAGCATTTAACTGCTAGCGAAACAGTGATGATACAACTAGTCCTAAATTAGTTAATAATAACTTAAGCGATATTTGGCTGAGCATAAAACAACGAGCTCCAACCAAAAAGTTGTTGACAGTGTGTGTCACTCAAATTACTGAAGTTGAAAAAGTTGATAACTTTTCAAGGGTTTAATTTCGAAACATTTCTCCACGGGTTCGGTTTAAATTAATTACAGCCAGCTTTATTACAACCAAGGGACTGTACATTAATCTGTGTCTGAATTGACAAGTGTTTTTATCGGGTTTAGGCCAAAATTTTCGGTTGTAATATCCACTCAGTAAATACTTTCTAACATTAACCAAAACAAATTGTAATACTGCAGTGCGCTGACATTTGCATTCTCATTAGAATATCTGTCTTCTCGCCCGAACTATTTGTAAACAGACAATTTCCAAACAAACCGATGCAGACAGAATGCTAATTGAATTTACCAAAACAAATTGATCAATTTTTGTATAGTTTTTATTGCCGCGTAAACATTGAGCATTGAATGTGAAACAAAGGTTTTATTGGACATCTTTTATTTCTTATATTAACATTTGTAGCTTATCTCGATATAGCTGCATTAAAAATGTTGCTATACCTTAATTTCGAAAAACCAGAGAATGGCTAGACCGTTTTTTTTTTGTTTATCTTCCAGTGCCATACAGGAGTGGCTTACACAACCAATACTTTGTATATTTTGTAACGGAACTATCCATTGATTTCTTTAAATTTATTGGCAAAAAAAACGGCGGGGCTATAAAATAAGAATATATTGATTCTTCAACTCGAGAACGATCCCTTGGATGTTTCAAGCTAGTAGCGTCACAGAGCGGGCCTAGCTTATATTCCATCCTAAAAGTATAAAAAAGCAAAATATTAAGCAACGCAACGCAAAAGTAATAACTCAGAATTGCCAAGGTAGTCTTGGACGACCTATGTATATATTTATTATTTATCTAGGTATATAAAAAAAATATACCGTCTAGTTACCATAACACAAGCATTGCTTAATTTGAGGCTATGTCAATTTGTGTGGAATTGTCTCAAAGTAGTATTATTATAAATTATCGTGACGCTTAAAACGCCACCTTATATGGTAACTAAGCAGCATTTAACTGCTAGCGAAACAGTGATGATACAACTAGTCCTAAATTAGTTAATAATAACTTAAGCGATATTTGGCTGAGCATAAAACAACGAGCTCCAACCAAAAAGTTGTTGACAGTGTGTGTCACTCAAATTACTGAAGTTGAAAAAGTTGATAACTTTTCAAGGGTTTAATTTCGAAACATTTCTCCACGGGTTCGGTTTAAATTAATTACAGCCAGCTTTATTACAACCAAGGGACTGTACATTAATCTGTGTCTGAATTGACAAGTGTTTTTATCGGGTTTAGGCCAAAATTGTACATATTTTACAGTTTTAATAGAAGTGAACGGTTCAGTTATAGATATTTGCATGAAATATGGGGTTACTTGTAGAATACTAAGTTGTCTTTATACCACTAAGGTGGCCAACAAGCATGCAGTCCACTTAATGATAAGCGGTTACCGACGCCTATGGACGCTTGCAATACCAGGGGTATCGCTCGCGCGCTTTCGACACTCAAAAATACTCCAGATTTTATCCAAGGCCTCATCCATGATCATTTGGCGGTTTTACCAACCTCCTTCGTCATTAATCATCATTCTATCCCTTATTACTTGCATCATCTTTGTCCCTCGATTAATATAACAGGAACCTCGGTAGATCCGTTAATTGCATACTTTTGCCCTATTAGCGCGAGATAAGGCAAAATAATGAAGGAGGAAACTCTAACGAAGGACATTTTTCACCTCCGAACTTCAAGCCTCAAAGTGAACAAACAGGAAAAGGTTTTTAGTTGGAAAAATGTAGTACAAATTGGCTCGTTCTACAGTAGTTATTACCCCATTAGAGTGAGCGAGTAAAGTGCGCTAAAGTAGCGGAGATTGAAGGAATAAATCTCACCAACTATGTTATACAGCGCAAAGGCGGACGCCGCAATGAATTACGTCACTACTTACTAAAATTTGCCTCTAAATTTCCTGGAACTAGCAACTTAGATAATTTCCACGTCTCGGAGAACATTATATTCAAGGGAAGAATATGTGCAGGCTTACATAACAGTAGGTATCACGTACTATATATATTTTGTTTGGTGATTGACTTGAACGAGCTATATATCAATACCAACTCATATAATTAAGTAAGCCTTTTAAGTAAATTCATATTAATGGCATAATTACTATCGCGGTAATCGTCATACCTTCATATTAATTTTGGCAATATGATACTTACATCATGAATGTTCCGGCTGATCTCCATAATAAAATAGCAGATGCCATAGGAGTTGCTTATTTTTTTAACTATAGTTCGCGCAAAAATAAATATATAATTGAGTCTTCGAAGGTGAAATCGCAAATCACAAGTAAACTTTAAACCTATAAAGATTTATACCCACTAAAACGTATAAATCTTTCGCCTCTTATACTCCTCGTGTTGATAAATTTAATTATTGCTACTAACATACATAATTATTTTAGTGCACATTGAACTTAAATTCATTTAGAAACACTTGAACGACATTCATTCATTCAATGCAACGTGCACATTGTACGTAGCTAAACCCAACTGATCATTTAGCTGGAAAGCAACGTTGGATCTGCTTCGGATAGTCTGACAAATAGGGAAACGTGATTGGATTCTGGCTCTCGATTGTATCCATTGCCTCCTGTGTCATTCTGTATTCTTTATCTCCTATAGTTCGTTCAGTGTCACACACTTATTGTTTTCAGTTCTAGAAATACTAAGCTATTTTTAAGGATTTTTTTACCACAATTTTCAAGTTTGGAACCATCAGCATGTGTGAAGAAAGACATGATTACTCAAGAAGCTGCAAATAGAAGAATATCAAATTCTAAGATCTGCGAACTCTCTCTCTTTGCTAGGAAACGCCAGGACTCGCGTGTGCAATCCTGATTTCGCAAACAACTACAAACTACACAAAGACGGCCATTACAACTCCTGTAAGAAATGTGTAAATATTCTGAATTGAACTTTTTAATACATCATCATGATATGTTCGCAAGTTTCGTTTAAGTATTATTTGCCATTTCATCCTTGCTTTACTAATTAATAAATAAATAAATATTTGGGACAATTCCACACAAATTGACCTAGTCCCAAATTAAGCAAATTCATTGTGTAGGTATCTTATATAATATAAATTGGATATGAGGAAATTACATTGTCGTGTGAAATATGACACAAGTGGAATGTTCCTTCATCCAAAACCTGCGGCACAGTGGGTAACGTTTGTTGCGGAAAGCCTCAAGCGGCGGATGTAATCGCTTCGTGCCGAGATTTACGTTCGGCCTCAATATTCGAAACATCAAAAGAATAGAAACATATTTACCCTCCTCCTAAATACGACTGGGTTCAATATCATACAACCAAACTCGGCATAAACTACTTTGCATTCCAAATCAAACGTAGAAAGGCACAGGTGAGTAGACAACTCACCTGTGCCTTTCTACGTTTGATTTGGAATTTGCTTTCACAAAAAAGGCTTGAAACAAATAATTTTGTCTTGATATTATTATGGGACCTCGGAGTGGAGAAGCTCACCATCTTAAATTAGATCTTGCGTCGACTAAATAACGCCTCTCGTGATAATTGGTAGGGATCATATCTCGTTCAGATAATCAGAATTGTTATCCAGCGCGGCAATGCGAGTCTTCTTGGCAAATTCAAAATAATAGCTTTTAGGACACTTTTAAGGTAGTTTTTATTATACTATTTAATTCAAATCGGAATCGATTTGATATAATGTTGAAATAATTTGTCCGTAGTAAGAACTTCTATTAGTTTTAAACAATTTGATTTTAAAACATACTAATTGCTGTTATTGTTTATAAAGTTAATGGATATGATTATGATTTAATGATCTCGGCAGAAGAAACAATTTGACATTTATCTACAAATTAATGGATAAAACCGAAGGCAAATATCTCTAGTTGAGTATATAATTTGCAGTTCAGTGATTCATGAAGACAAACTAGTCCCGCGGGAGCCTTAAATTAGTACAGTCGAAACGTGTTCGCATCTCTGTAAGAGTATTCGATAATTTTGCATAAAATAATCTACTTTTAGATGAACGACATGGTTCTAGAATAAGAATGGATAATTAATGGAAATTAAACAGTGAGTTGGCGCATCGAAATTGCCCTCTATCTCTTTGGGGAGTCTTAAAAAACCTTATTCATTCTATATAGTTTATGGATTATTCAGAAAAAATCTTATATATATTTCCTTCTTTGTTTTTTTTATATATATCCTCATTAAAAAATGTACTGGAGCTTGGTGAGCTCAAACAATAATTGAACTTGACTCTTGACACTGGATTACAATCCTGTAATTACCTCTAACCCATGTGTCGCTCTGATAAACAACTCTTGATCCTAACATACGCGTACGAGATAATGAATTTGAAAGGGACCTGTTTTGACGAAAATATTACTCAAACACAGGGCTGGTATGGGTATGAGCTAAAATAAGACAGGGATTGCCACGCCCGCATGCAAATAAAAGGACCTAAGTATAGACATACCCGCCTCGTTTTTAAGTCTACATCCCGACCTCAAATTAGATCGTAATAATATTCGTTTAACATTCACCGACCCCTGTAACCGTATAATGGCATTACTTCGCGAGACCATTTTATATACCTCCACCCCCACATGTCCAAAGGACATTCATTGTAAATGTGATATAAAGACAAACCGAAAGAAAGATAAACAAATAAAACACGAGTACATTAAATATGAATGGGCTTTTCTTTATATATTAATGTAATTGTACTACCTACTAACATAATAGAAGCCGCGGTGGCCGTGTGGTTCGAGTAGTTGCCTGCGATACAAATATCGCAAGTTCGAATCCCGACTATACCAATGAGTTTTCCTGAACTTAAGTACAGTTATTAATCTCACCACGAGCTTTACGGTGAAGGAAAACATCGAGAGTAAACCTGCATACGTCTGAGAAGCAATTCAAAAGTGTTTGTATAATCGTGCTTGAGTTACGGCGATGGATTCGCCTTAAAATAATATAATAATAGTTAATCTACTTTTGAACCATGGTTTTATGCGCGGAACATAACAATGGTAAAATTTTTGGTTTAAAACACATCCTATATGTTAATCTAGAATATATATATATATATACATATATATCGGCGTATAGTAGGCAGTTGACCACAAAGATATATATATATATATTGGAGTGAAAATGGGAAACTTAGTGGTCAACTGCCTACTATAAGCCGATATATATATATATATATATATATTCTAGACTTCCGACTATGCGCCGATGACGCGGTTTTACTGGCGTCATCAGAGGGCGAACTGCAGTCACTAGTTACCATAATGAAAGAAGAATGTGAAAAGAAGGGGCTGCGCCTAAACGCTGGCAAGACTAAGGTTCTGGTATTCGAAAGAGATGAACAAGTGACCGAGTGTGCAATATCGGTAAATGGGCAAATTCTAGAGCAAGTGAATGAATTTGTATATCTTGGAAGCATGTTCACACGAGATGGAAAGTATGAAAAAGATATTGAAAGAAGGATAACTGCCGGAAATAAGGTGAATGGAGCCATGTCGGCGTTGATGGGCAGTAAAAGTCTGAGCAAGAATGCTCGAGTTGCTGTCCACAACGCGATATTGGTACCTACCTTATTGTATGGCAGCGAATCCTGGGTATGTCAGAGGAAGTATGAAAATAGCTTGAATGCAGTCGAGATGCGATCTCTTCGAAAAATGTGCGGCGTAACGATATTAGATCGAATCCGCAATGAAGAGATTCGCAAATCAACTGGCGTGAATGAGGGCGTGATTGTAAAGATGAAGAAAGGCATGTTACGTTGGTTTGGACACATAGAAAGGATGAGTGAAGAAAGATTGACGAAACAGATATACAAAGCAAAAGTGTGTGCAAGAAGAGGCAGAGGAAGGCCACGTTCCAACTACCTGGATCAAATAGATCGGACTCTCAAGGACGGGAACGTTAATAGTACTCGAAACCGACGAGCATGTATGAAGAGACTGATGAATGTGGACGAAGCGAAAGAGGTATGTAAGTCTAGAGAGAACTGGCGCTCTATACTCTCTGCCTACCCCGTTAGGGACTTGGCGTGATGATATGTATGTATGTATATATATATAACAACAACATATCATCATGCTGAGCCCTCACGGGGACAGAGAGAGATTCTAGATTAACATATAGGATGTGTTTTAAACCAAAAATTTTACCAATAATTATTTTGTTATGTTACGCGCATAAAACCGTGGTGCAAAAGTAGATTAACTATTATTATATTATTTTAAGGCAACAAGACATAAAAATAAGATTGAAATTAAAAAATATTTATGAAAACTTTATCAAATAGTAAAACGCTTTAAATCAAGCATCCTCTTTGAGGTGGAGTAAATAAGAAAAATAAGTGGTATCGTCGCCGGAGGTATTGTGAGCTAGTTGCTATACTTCAAAACACAACCAGTCATACACCGTTAATTTCTTATCATTCGTAAACACATTTCCTCGCGAAGTTTTCCTTCACGTGTTCAAGTTATCAAATAGTACTTCTGTGTAATTAAAATGTGAGTTGCTTACCCCGGCTTCAAACCAAGCGCATTGCAAGTACAAGTAATATCAAGTAATAATGAGGAGAGGGCGAAGAGAATCCTGTTAATCCATTTGTTTTACTTTGTTTTTGTACTTGACTTGATGAAACAAACAAACTGGGGGAGCTTCAAGAGAACAGATATTATTAATTTCTACTAAAGCTTCGCTTGGATCCAATTTAGACGTCTTGGATTCCATGAAATACTCATATTGCTGTACATTAAGAATACAAAGTAAATTTCATTAATATCCACAGAATTCGAGATTTATTTACGAATAGTATTCGCTTTTGGAAGATGGACTCGTATCATTGCCTCATCAAATACACCTTTGTAGCAACACTTTAATTAATGAAAAATTCTTGTATTTTTGTAAAACTATCTTATTTAACGTGAAATACTAGAATTATAGCCTATGATTGATGATTTGTCTGTACCGAAAATATGCAAGTTTGAGTTCGTTTTTCTGAACTGAAAGTACTTACAGTTATTAGTCACACCACGAGCTTTACGAAGGACAACATTGAACGAAAACCTGCGTACGTGCTTAAGTAACGCCGATGGACTCGCCATCTGTCACGGCACCTAAAATATATCTCTTGCGTGAGTGTGAGTGACCTATACACCTCCCCCCCTTCGGGGACCCTTGTGGGAGGCGTGCAATTATAGATTGAAAGCGATACCAACTAATCGAATGAAACATATGATTTAAGAATACACCAGTTAAAAACTACAGATCAGGAAATTGTTAGCTCGGTATTCAATTAAGTATTGTGAAAGACTGTACCGACGACACTGGTTTCGGTCTAACCAATGAATACCATATCACATCACATCCATAACACATAAATCTATTCAGATCTTCTTTGCACCACATTTAAAGCCGTGATAAACTTCTATTCTAAAGTTCATCCAGGTTATCAAACCTCTTCCAGTTTATTTAACTTCGATGATCTTTTCACAAATCTTCTTAACATTTGATGAGTAGGTGTAACGAAGTTAGACCTGGGCCCGATGTTAGAAAAGGAACAAGTCAAGGAGAACTCAAAAGGTTAAATTATTACTGGTTTAAATTGGCTGATTACCGTACTACGCAAATGGCCACTCGAAATAAAGATTGTATAAAGCTAATATTGTGAATCTCTAGACAAAATATGTCGTATAACAATATTGGGGAATAATAATGCTGGGGAAATTTCCATTTAATGTATCCTGTGGATTCCTATCGTGACATGTCCCCCAATCCATCGAAGCATTTAACTGGAAACTGGCATTATTGTACGCTTCAGCAAACCCCTTGAAGTCAGCCGAGAGGGTCCGATATGATCGTCAAATATTGAATAAAGACATGTGACTTAACCGATTCTTTCTTTATATTAAATATACATATATTCATATAAGCGTTCTATTCTATTAATGTAAAGAAAATAAAGGACCAAATGACACAAAAATGGCAATCCTTTGATTTAAATTTCGACTTCGGATCCAAACTCCAGCTGCTGATTCAACAAGCATTTTGGATTCGCAAGGTAACTATACAGCAGAAATCTGTTTTTTTTTAATATACGGTTGTCCTAAATCCCTGTCACCAGTGGACACAGATTTGGGACGTGTATTTTTTTTTGTAAGCATGTACAATGCAGTATTAGTAAAGCTTTTAAATCTTTTTTTTTTAAATAAAACATACCAAGTACCTGTTATAGTGCTCCTAAGACAAAATTTTGAGTTAAGGTAGTTTAGAGACGTGTTTCAGAAGATGTAGACAGAGGTGTAACAACACCCTCTTTTAGACGGAGATATATTTAGGTGCCAACGTGACAGATAGCGAGTCCGTCACCGTTTCTCGACCAGACTAAGCGCTCGTCTGAATTCCCGATGACAATTTACGATATTTTTTTTTAAACATAAAGATCAATCTATTAAGCTGCCAAGCTGTAGCTTATTCGCCGTAAATTCAGAAATCCATATTAAGTAAAGTTGGGATTCGAACTAGCAACCTTTTTGATGCAGGCTACTCGACCCACGCCTCGCGAATTTAGGTAACTGCTATACATAATTATATGTGACCAAATTCAATTCATCGCATCTTTGTACTGGTTTCTACTTGACTAGCTTTGTTCAGACCTCGCGCTGAGTATAATCAGTTCCAGCGGTAACTACTGAGACAATAAATTATTCATGAACCGTAGTAAACAATATCGCACTGAACTTTGTATTGTATTGCTACCGAAACTCTCGACGGAAATTCTTATATTATGTTGCTTATTTTGGCAACTCGTTATCGAAACAAATCCATAAGTACTATAATTTATACCTATATATCTCTCACTTCTGGGAAAAAGCCTCCCACTTCTCTCTTAAGTACGTAAGTGTATAAAAAAACTAGAATCAATGTATTAATTTATTTCATACTCGAATCAGACATGTTCGTTTATTTATTGGCTCAGCATATGACTGAAATGACTGTACACAATTTGTTTACGTTTGTAATAAAACACTAGTAGACCTCTTTCGCTTAGTCCACATACATCAGTCTCTTCGTACAGTTTAGAGAAACAAGCGCTATATATACTCTGGCGTGATGATATGGTAAAAACACTTTAAAGAGAAAATGTAATGCGATATAACTATTTTTTTAAATTGTGAACTCTCTCCTTCTTATTTTAGCTACTATGGCTTTGTTATCCATTGTCTCTCTTCTTGATACTCGAATTAGTGTACATAGTGATTGGGCCTCTTATTCTCATCTTATTTTTCCCCTCATCTCGGACTCCTATCACGGTATCATAACATCGCTACCCGCATACATTACGCAGAGCTTAAGGTGACTAACCTCAGCGAGCAACCACATTATAATAAGGTCTTAAGACGGCTTTCCTGATGATCAGAGCTTCCGGCTGCGAGCCTTAAGGTATGCTTTTGATGTTGCTGGCTCGATTCCCAGTGAGGATAATATTTATGTGATAACGAAATTTTACACTTGGTTGCCCTACCCATTTAATATGTATAGTTGTATTTATACTTCATGCTTTTCCACAACGGTCCGTAAAGGGTTAGCCAGAGCTGTGTAAGTAGAAACTGCACACCCACTTTTCGCCGGAGATATATTTTATTATTTATTTTATATTTTAAGTGGGTGTATGGGTACCTATACACCTCTGCCTACCCCCTTCGGGTACCCTTGTGGGAAGGCGTAAGGATATATATATTTTATGCCTGTGCCTACGATGCGTACGTGACAGATGTCGAGTCATCGCCGGTACCCTAGCTCAACTAGCGATACCTTTTTTTGAATTTCTTATCAAGCGTATGCTAGTTTGAACTTATATAAAAGTATGTATAACTTTGTTCTCATAGTTGGGAATATGGTAAACCGATACCTCTGGTGTTACAAGCGTCTATAGGCGGCAGCAGCTGCTTACCATCATCAGGCGGTCGTCGGACTTTTGCCACATTAGCGGAATAAATTTTACTTGTACGCATTATATGGGTATATATTATGTTAAATTAACCCAAGGTTATAAAATATTTTAATCTATAGTATGTCATTAGTATAATATTCTATACCTTACAGTTTTAATAATAATAATATAATATATCCTCACGCCTTCCCACAAGGGTCCCCGAAGGGGTAGGCAGAGGTGTATAGGTAATACCCACACACCCACTTTCCGCCAGTGGTATATTACGTGCCAACGTGACAGATGGCGACTCAGTATTCAAATACGAAATCGCAAAAAATCTGCAGACAGACTGCGGCATTTCAATTCCCAGACGTTTTCATTACAAACATTTACATAAACTACTATTCCTCGTGATTTCTTCCTCCCCAACGCAAATATTATTTCAATAAGCCCTAACGCTGAACAAACTGCAAAGAAGAAGTTCAATTTAAGGGAATTATTACTGACATATATTAACCATTTGGTCCCCTTGCCTCTTTAATCATCATTTCAAATAACCTTTTATAACATTCGTTTATATTTCGCATTTGTATTTTTAGGAACGTCAGAACTTATATTCTATGCCTGACTGCGAATCTTGAGGTTAAGGATTTTGGTAGAGGATCATATGTGTGAAGAATGAATATTTAACCTTAGTCTTGGATGTCCTAAACAGCATTAACGTAATGTAGACAGATGGAGATTGTGACAGTTAGAACCAAGCTGTGCCCTGCCCTGTTTCATCTGAATAGTAGTTCCTAAGTTTAGTCCATTCAACGAACTTTGACTCTATAATATTAGTAAAGGTGTTTAATTGTATTTCAATGTATGTTTACGTCTACGAACTTTAAAGTATTAGTACAAGCTTTACTTAGTTTGGAATTGAAACTGGTGAAGTTTGTACCGAATATTATTATCATAATTTTTATATGTTCCTTACTCTTAATTATGGCTGGTTTTAAATGATATTCACGAGCCACCTATTGAAAATTAAAGGATGGGTTTTTTCCATGAACTTCCTCGTGATTCTACATGTTCTTAGCACATGTGATTTGTGGTTTCACTCGCGTATAATTTGATTTCGTTAGTAGATATTTTCTGAAACTCTGGCTGGATTAATACACAAATGAGCAATCATATGTGTTAATCCAACTACTAATCACTGTGCCAAATACCTTCCAATTCCGCTCTATAGTTCTGACGTGTAAGAGGTCATCCTCACAAATATTCGTATTTATAATATTAGTAGGATAACGAATTTTAGCATAGTTATGAAGGTCGAAGGAAGGACTATTATTATTTCCCGATTGTTAGTATGAATTTGAAACATATTTAGTTCAGTAACAATAAGTTGTGTTGGAGCTGTAAGTCAGCAATGTGCGCTCGTGCCGAATCTAATTCCGAACGATTGATGCGAGCGGGGGCCCTCACCCGCGGCTGCAATTAGTCTATTCCACTAAATTGTGCTAATAATTCTCTACTAACTACCAATAAACAGAGCAAAAAGAACAATTGATTCGTTAAATATTCGGTAATAGAAAGCTTGCTATCTAAATACAGTTCGTTGATCACAATGACAATCAATTAATTAGTGAACAAAGATATAGGCATTTTATATTTATAAGGCTAATTACCTACCTGTATATTGTCAGCAAAATCAAAAGAAAAGCTGTAAAGCACCTCTATTTACGGCGAAATAAAATTATACGAACGGAACCCTATGTAAACGTAAATATATGAAAGACATGTTACGTTGGTTTAGGCATATAGGAAGGTTGAGTGACGAAAGATTAACAAAACGGATTTACAATGAAAATCACGTTACTACCTAAATCAAATCGAGGGAAAAATCAAGAGTTCTCTAAACCGGCGAAAGCATATAAAGGGACTGGTGTATTCTCTTGTGTTCTTTCTGAAGCTAGAGAGATCTGTACATCTAGAGAGGACGCTCCATTCTCGCTGCCTCTGTACTCGTGATGATATGTCTAAAAAAACAAAGTGTAGCACAAATGTAAAGCGAAGTGTTCGAGCGTGGCTAGAGATTGCCATGGACAGTTTTCAGTGTGACCAGTCGAGCGTGAAAACGCCTCCGATAGCGAAACGCGCACGTAAACTACACAACCGACCCGCACACACTCGCACACTATATTGTATGGCGTGACATGGTAGTCATTGTTTTACATCATTTTGTATTTACCGCGCCAGCTCGCGTTGCGATCGTTAATGTCATTGAACATAACATATTCACAACGTCAAGGTTCAAAATACTTTCGCACGGATTCCCCTTTGCTTCTTACATAAAATAAGCTGTCACCACGATTTCAGCTGCGTAATTTGCTTACATATAGGTACTAATATTAAAGATCTCAAGATATTATATATCTTAAGATGAACATCCAAGTAAACTATTTGCTATATGAACAAATTTTAAAGATTGCGTAACAACTTTTATTCAAATATACATCCTTTCACATATATAAGTTATATATGCATAGATAATATGTATGTATAGTCGTGCTTGAGTAACGGCGATGGACTCGCCATCTGTCACGTTGGCACCTAATATACCTCTGGCGGAAAGTGGGTGTGTGGGTATTACCTATACACTCTGCCTACCCTTCGGGGACCCTTGTGGGAAGGCGTGAGGATATATTATTATTATTATATATATATGTACAATTTTATTAGCATACTTTCATTTCAATATTGTTTGTTATTCTTTTGCCGAAATATTTTTTCAGAATCAGCCTTAAGTAACTATTAAAAACAAAAAACAAAAACACGCAAACAAACAGGCCTAGTGGTTCGAGCAGTCGCCTGCAACACAAACAAGTTCGAATCCCGACTGTGCCAATAAAATGAGTTCTTCTGAACTAAATTACCTACAGTGATGAGGTGTACGACAAAGGAAAACATCAAGAGGAAGAAAAACGTCGATAGCTCACCATTTATCACGTTGGCGCCTACAAAATATATCTCTAGATGTGTGGGTACTACGTACACACCTACACCTAGCCTTTTTGGGAAGGCGTGAAGATATAAAAATAAAAATCAAACACGTACATTCTCATATCTAATATGTACACGCACGATATCCTTAAATACTCAATGAGTTGTCAAATCTATCGTGTTTTATAAAATATACTCAAAGACAACTTTGCATTTATCTCATTTAACGAACATTGAGAATACAAGTGGTACACAAATGCTGCGTACAAATTGTCTCATTATGTCCACTGAAGTGCTAAGAGGCCTAACAGGTACTTAACGCTACAATTAAGCTAATATCATCCCGGTCCAATTCAACTGTTTGTGTTGTTGAAAACCTTGGTAGTGTGCAAAGGCCCGTTTAAATAAGACGGAATCTTTAAAAGAGCTTTTTACCTTGATGTCTATTTTCTGAAGTAGATTTGAAGCAAGCAATTCCCTTTCCTGTGTGATGTTTCTCTCAATGTTGATTATGACACCTAGTACTGTTACCGTGTAAAAAGTTACATAGTCAGCGCACTATGTTCTTACTAAGGTTAATCGCTCGCAATTACTTGAAATTCTTAAGTAGTTAAGTATCAATACTTAAATTCAGCAAAACTTATTGGTACAGCCAATATCCGAACTTGCAACTGTTGATTTTCAGGCCACTAGAACCGCTCGGCTACCACGATTCTTATTAATTGTCTGTGTCGCTATAATATTTTTTTTTTTGTATTGTCTCTCATAGCGTGAGTTCCGGGAACTTTTGCTACTTAACCGGTCAATGGCGAGACCTAGGCCTCCAGCCAGGCACTTTATTTCTAAGCAACACAGCTAAGGGCACCCCCTGTGGGGTACGAACCTCGGCTTAGGGCGTTGCTGGATCGCGAGCAAGGGAGCTGGGCTGGACTGGTAATGTGTCGCTATAAACACATACATGACTATATAAAGCAACATTAACAGCATCCCGGCACTACCCACCTTCATTTCGCCCTAACACTTTAACCACGCTGAGATGTTATAAAATGTATTATGAAGGTACAGCACGGTTACCTGACCTATAAACCAGTTGGCTGCTCGTTAATTTTAACGTAAATTTAGCCTTCGGCTACGCAAAGGTACACAGGGCCAAGGTACGACCAGATTATAATATAACTGACGTGGGTTGATTTTAAACTCCATACAGTGTTTAATGAAAATGTAAATTCTTGTAATCTTGAATTATTTATGAAGCAAATTTTGTGCGACTAAAGTGGTGGACCACCCTGTCTATGGTAAGTGACTACTGCAGTTTTATAGGCCTGTAGTCCTGGGGGGGTCACTCGCGTCGCTAACCCTTAAAATTTATATTTATACGTATATTGTCCATAGCTCCAGACGGGCCGGCAAAAATTTTGCAACCCGCATTTCGTTGGAGATATATTAAGTTGCCAACGTGAAAGATGGTAAGTCCATTTAAAAAGTACGAATTTTTATGACGTCTTTGGATTCTCAAAAGTATTCAGGTATGTCCGGTGGAATCCATCCACCTATATCAAATATATGAAAACTGAAAAAGTATAAACTTTAACAAAATTGAGGTACTATTTTATACACCCTACACTTGTTTGAAAGGCAAAGCCACCGTAATCCAAACTTTATAGTCAGGCATCGTTCTTACCTGTATTAGGGACATACACACAAAACTTTCAGGTTCTATAAAATAACGAAGGTCAGATCGACGCGGGCTCTTGGACTATTAGTGATAGTGACTCATTGATTTTAATCGCCGGGGTTTGACTTGTAATCGTGATTTTACGGACGACTAAATTAAGTCCGCCTTTTTTGACACATAGTTTTAGCAAACAAGTATAAACTAAAAGTAAGTATGCCCAGCTATCAATAAGCCAGAATTAAACGAACGTTATAAATTTTAAACGCTAATTTCTAATTAGCGTTTCGTTAATTAATTTCTAACTAATTAATTTCGTTAGCGTTAATTTCTAAATAAGAAATTAGCGTTGATTTTTGTACGAAATGTAGCAACCAATTATGGACTTACGCAATGTGAGTTCCGATTGCACCAATTAATAATAACGGAAACTTTATTCATACGACCGAATACATAAATAAGTACTGTTTTTTCAATACAATATTAAAATTGAGTACTTTATAGGAAGTATATTACGTACATTTTATATGTGTGCATACATTATGTATTTTATTAACGGTTCTTAATCGGTTAATTTATTATTAACGTTTTTTTCATATTTACGCCTTCAAACTAGCTTTCTTGCAGGCTAAATAGTATTTAAATTCAAATACGTCTACAAAGTGTTTTTATTGTACCTATACATGCTTAGAAAAGCAGCAGTTTCACTTTGCGCTTTGTGACCGTATGTCAATATATACCTCATGTCAATCCTTACTAATATTATAAATGTGAATGTAAGTTTGTTTGTTACGCTTTCACGTAAAAACTACTTAACCGATCATCATGAAACTTTGTACACATATTCTTGGATGTATTAGAAGTAACATAGGATACTTTTTATTGAAAAAGAAAATTAATTTACGATATATAAAAAAGCCGTCCACGCCGACGAAGTCGCGGGCACAGCTAGTATACAATATATGTGTTGTCAATATAAGAATGATTATGATGTAAATTGAACACACACTATTGCTATCCACAGTTCAAATGGTATTTGCCAACATTAATATACCGGCGAACTTGTATAAAAAGACTGATGAATGTAGATGATGCGAAAGAGGTCTAGAGAGAACTGGCCTCTACACTCTGCCTACCCCGTGAGGGATTCAGCGTGATAATATTTTATATACGTGTGATCCCTTATTGGAAAAAAAGATATACCTAATATTGTGTAGGAATATTACTTTCGGTTACTAGGATCTAAAATCAAACTTAGTCGGTCGTCTGGTCTAGTGGTTAGAGCTCCTCACTGCAAAACCTGAGGTCGCGGGTTCGATTCCCGCTGAGGGTAGATATTTGTGTGATGAACACGGGTATTTGTAACTTAGTCTTGGATATCCTGTGTATTTATGTATATATCTACTTATATAAGTAAATATATCGTTCTCTAGTTACCATAACACAAGCATTGGTTAATTTGGAACTAGGTCAATTGTGTGGAATTGTCCCAAGTTATTTAAAAAAATGTAATGAAACTTTATTCGAAACTTCTTACATTATTTGTTTTGTACCACTTAGATCCACCAAAATACGAATTCATAATAATAAAGTACCTATATCTAAGCCATTGGTACCTCTCTCTAAGTGGTATGTTTGCGGCCGTGATTAATATATCGTAACAGGGTTGATACTGATTATAATCGAGTGACTGTCAATCCGGTGCGATACCCTGACGAGGATTTATGGTGCGAGGCCCGGTGTCAGCAGTAAATTATTTACTGCTCGCCGATTTTGCCCGACTCTGGGGATTAATTCCCTAGAGCGAAGGAAAAATTACACAAACATATGACGTATATACGTAGGGTATAGCCTTAACTTTGATAGTTTAAACTAGTGACTCAAACTGACACGTATAAAGTTATATTCTCGTCGAGAGAAAACCTGCATGCGTCTGAGAAGAAATTCAAAGACGTATGTATAGTCGTGCTTGAGTAACGGCGATGGACTCGCCATCTGTCACGTTGGCACCTAATATACCTCTGGCGGAACGTGGGTGTGTGGGTTTTACCTACACACCTCTGCCTACCCTTTCGGGACCCTTGTGGGAATGCGTGAGGATAAAGTTATATTAGAATCATAAGAGCACACACTCTATAGCTATATAACATTAACCGACTTCAAGAAAGGAGGAGGTTTCTCAACTCGACCGTAGGTATATTTTTTTTCCTCTAGGTATTTTCCTTCACCGCACAGCTCGTGCTATGACTAATCAATACTTAATTTCAGAAAAATTAATTAGTACAGTCGGAATTCGAACGCGCAATTTTATGTCGCAGTTAACTTAAACCACTCGGCCGCCACGGCTTTTTATAATATTCATATATATTATTTAATCGCACCGCTATTAAGCGCTGTTGGTATTAAATTCATGTTTGTTCTCATTAATTATTTAAACTCGATTAAGAGACTACGAAACACACGGATATTGCTAACGTAATGTGTTACTACATAGTATAGTATTATACACTACTATCTTATGCCCGCGGCTCCGCCCGCGTGGAGTTCGAAAAAGTAGCTTAGGAAATTTTCCTGCTAGAATCGGTTCAGCCGCTATACCGTGAAAGAGCCATCATACATTATAAGAACATTGAATTTTTCAAGATTAAAAAAAAGAAAAAGTAGCCTATGTCCTATTCCTAGGTTATATAAGCTATCACCATTTCAACTTTCAGCCAAATCGGTTCAGCCGTTTGGCCGTGAAAGAACCGCAAACATCCAAACTTACAAGCTTTCACATTTATAATATTAGTAAGATTCAGTTTTGTAGTGACCCTAATATTTTGAGTTAAAAGTAGGTAAAGTAAGTAACTAATTGTAGGTAGATTTGTGAAAAGTAAAGTAACTAAGTAAGATTAGTGAAAAGTAAAAATATATTTTATATTATTCTTCTTATTCAAGAGAGACATATATACAAGTCATATTCATTGTAGAAAGAACTGGCGCTTTACTGTCTCTGCCTACCTTTTAGGGACTCGACGTGATGATATGTTTATTCATTGGTCACTCTAACATTTACAATCATTTTCACAATAGCAAATCATGTATTATACGATAGATATATATTTTATTATTAAACATTAAGTTGTTGTCATTAGTCATTATTACATTATAATATTAAATTCTAACTAGCCTTGATCTCAAAACATGTTATAATAATTTTAAGTAAATTTAATTATTTCAAGTATGTATTATTTTAAGGTATAAGATAATTATTGTGTTGCTACGCCCATCAGGGTATATTGTCAGTTTATAAAAATTGTAAGCTGTTGCGAAATATTAAATAAATAAATGGTATGCTACGACCTCTAGAGACGAAAACGTAATTTGACCTAAGACTATGTACCTAGCCTTAGTTTTCGTTTTCGGCAGCAATGGGGTTAGCCTATAAATCAACAAGTAGTAGATACCCATTACTACATAACACTAATGTTATTTCTGCTATAACACGTACGTACGTCTAGTTGCATACTTTCTAACCAAATCTGTATCCGTGTTACATGCAACAGAGCGGAAAGTCGACACGACAGGTCTCGTATACGAAATGCTGACTTAATTTCAGCTAGTAAATTGTGAGGTGGCCTATTATCGAAGCGAGCGTTGCAGAGGCAAGCTGCGGCTAGCCGTGACAAGGCTCACCCGAGGGACGTTTTAATTAGCGCCGCCGCCGCCGGGAATCAACTGCTCACTCTGTTTAGCACTTCGTTATTTGACATGTGACACAAGGATACGGTGACTGTTTATTCGTGAATCTCTTCGGATGTCATAATTATGTACAGTAATAGCAATAATAATAATAATTCATTTATTTCAGATACCAAAATCCATACATTAAAAAATCCAAATCAAATCAAAATCATAATAAATCAAAATAAACCAATCCAAATTAATCAAACCTTACATTACACTATATATGAAATGCACCGCAGAGATATTTTAAAATACCTACTTACTAAAAGTTACGGCGAAATTTTACAGGACATCACACTTTTTCTGCTCTGTCTGTCTTTACTTAGTATCTAATCATGATGGAAGGTTATTTATTTGAAGATACTCTCATAATATATTTGTCTTAGTTAACAAATTACCTAACATTTCTGCAGAATAATGCTTGTGAAAAACATGAAAACTTAACGAACCGTTTTCACGAACTACGAAACTTCCATTTCAATTTTAAAAGTTTAAAAATTGAACTTCGCGAAACCAATTCTGAAAAATCTGAAGCGTCGCTGTTCACCGACAACGGAGTTTCGTTACAGATTAAAAAAGTTTAAAAGTGCTTCCGACTATCTCCTTGTAGTAAGATTTTCCAAGTGCCCCTAGTGACAGCGACTACAGCCTCTTGAAAAAAAATAATGAGCTCGAACCCAGTTTATTGTTACATGAAGTATTATTATGAAAATGTGACTCCAACTGTCGACTACTATTCTGTTGCTCAGCCGTTAAGCATTTCAGAATGAAACTGTGTATGTATAGGATTGATATATGCGTGATAAAAATAAGGAAGAGTTACATCACCACGCTGAGTCCCTCGTCGGGTAGGCCTCAGACTCATTCAGTAATGATTATTTTTTAAATTAGAGCACCAGGAGTATTGCGTGCCTGTAATACTCCTGGTGTTGTAAGCGCCCTTAGGCGGCGGTAACTGCTCACCATTAGGCGACTTGCATGTTTGCGGCCACCTAGGTGGTAATAAAACTTAATACTTTTACCTTATCATTTAAGAGGTCTATATAGCATCCTCACAAAGCGGATGTGGTCATTAGTCATCTCTAACACATATAAGCAAATCGTTAAGAATAAGCTCTGGAGAGAATTGGCGCTCTACTTTCTCTTCCCCTTCCGGGCTTCGGTGTGATAAATGTTGGATGTGATAGTTGTTGAGGATGGTTGCTACTTAACCACGCCCGAAGGGCTAAATGAGATTGAATTAAATTTGGTATAGTTATAGCTTGTTAACAGGAATACCACTCAAAATTTGTTTTATATTATAATAGAGCCGTGGTGGCCGAGTGGTTCGAGCAGTTGCCTGCGACGCAAAGGTCACAAGTTCGAAACCCGACTGTACCAATGAGTTTTCCTGAACTTAAGTACAGTTATTAATCTCACCACGAGCTTTACGGTGAAGGAAAACATCGAGAGTAAACCTGCATACGTCTGAGAAGAAATTCAAAGGCGTATGTATAGTCGTGCTTGAGTAACGGCGATGGACTCGCCATCTGTCACGTTGGCACCTAATATACCTCTGGTGGAAAGTGGGTATTACCTATACACCTCTGCCTACCCCTTCGGGGACCCTTGTGGGAAGGCGTGAGGATATTATTATTATTATATTATAATGAACCTACTCATAATAATAAATAAAAAATACCCTGGTACAATTCCACACAAATAGACCTACAAATACTCGCATTTAACACACCAACGTTAATTAATTATACACTATTACACTAATAATAAGTAAATATTAGCTTAATGTCGACAATTCATAACTGAAACTTCGTCTTTATTCTGTACTGAAACATTTCTACTCAACCAAAGAAACAAGGGTAAATAGGAAAGGGTGTATAGGTGGCACCCACACACCCACTTTCCGCCGGAGAAATATTTTAGGTGCCAACATGTCAGATGGCGAGTCAATCGTCATTATTTCAACACCAGTATACATACGTCTTTCGAATTTCTTCTCAACCGTATGCAGGTTAGATTTCGTTTCGATGTTTTCCTACACCGTAAAGCTCATGATGTGACTAATCACTGTACTTAAGTACAGAAAAACTCATTGGTATAGTTGGGACTCAAACTTGCAATCTTTGTATTACTGGCAACTATCCTAAACACTCGGACCCAACGGCCTTTAAAAAAACAACAAAAAAAATATAAATATTACTCTTGGGTAAATCAAAAACGTATTTTATAAGTTAGGTAATTTAGATTCATGTAGGTAGAGAAATGGATGGCCGTAAGTCGCATCGCTGAGGTATATGTCCGGGCCAGTTAAAATGCAAATGTGGACGTAATAGCCGCCGTTGCACAACTTCCTGGCTGCTGTGGATATAATTAGTACAGGATGTAGTTTCCCCGGTACTGAAGCTGCATCTATTTCATCAATAGTCTATTGGTTAACATTTGCATTGGTAATCAGTTTGACCACCCAGAATATATTTGTGAACTATGCTTTTGTTGCATTTAATTTGCAGTTTCACTCGCACATTTGTTTTGGTTACTAATAATAACATAACACGCATATCGAACTTTCCGAAGCAGTTTCTCGGGTGCTGCGAAGGTTCCGTTCTGTTAACACCCTGATCTCACCAGGAATGATTAAGAAGGAATATACAGTAAGGATAACCCAAGTACTACTTACAATATTTTATACAGTTGAGCCCCATTCGGGCTAATCTAACTTTGATTAAGATATTAGTACACAAAACCAGTTTTCAGTGTTTATAATAGATTTTGAGCATTCAAGAGATTCACAAATTAGCTGGCTTGAACGAGGGTGTGATTGTAAAAATAAAGAAAGGCCGGTAGGGTTGGTTTGGACATATAGAAAGAATGACTGAAGAAGAGGCAGAACAAGACCACGTTACAACTACCTTGATCAAATCAATCACACACTCAAGTATGGGAACGTCAAGAGTACAAGATACTGGCGACAATATGAACAGATTAAAGAGGGAGCCGGCACTCTACACTCTCTGCCTACTTCGTGAGGGACTCGGTGTGATGATATGATTGTATGTACAATAGATATTATTGATTTGGGTGACAATATACATACATTCATTGCTACACACATTAGGACTACTAATAAGTACATTGTTGGTAAATCTTATTATTAAATAATTTACGGTGAAGGAAAACATCGAGAGGAAACCTGCATACGTCTGAGAAGAAATTTAAAGGCGTATCGTGCTTGAGTAACGGCGATGGACTCGCCATCTGTCACGTTAGCAACTAATATACCTCTGGCGGAAAGTGGGTGTGTGGGTATTACCTATAAACCTCTGCCTACCCCTTCGGGGACCCTTGTGGGAAGGCGTGAGGATATATAAATAATTTAATAAAATCTTAGTAAAAAATGTACGTTTAAAGTAACCGTAGCATTAAAAAAGAATATGCTACGATTTTCCATAGCCTGAAAGAACCTACAAAAACAGCTTTGATGTAGAGAAATACTAAACGCCATTTGGCTATCCCTGGCTCGTTAGTCCAACGAAGTGCTCCTATTGAAACTAGTAACTAAAGTCCACTTCAACTTGTTCATACAATGAGTTCTGCCCAGACCGACATTAAACACGAACAAGTGCCGAACAAAAGCTCGCTATCTTCAAATAACTTACAGAATAATAATGCATGATGAATATCATAAAAAATCTTCAGTAAAACTCTAATTTTGGTCTAGTAAAGACGATATTATTTCATTTATTTGTTTGAAACCGCGTGGAGTTAATCAAGAAGATTCTTCCAACACGCGAGCGATACCCTCCTTCTTGCAAGTGTAATAGAGCATGATGGTAAGCGGTTACCGCTACTTTTAAAGTTTCCTGGACAAATACTGTTAGGTTAAAAATGTTTTGTTGTGTTAAAAATTTAATCATATCATGTATTCAGTTACGAGGCAAGCAGAGAAAGCAGAGCGTCAGTACGCTCTCAAAGGGGACAAGAGCTCGGCGTTGACTGCCAACGGTCAATGATTAACGGAACGGACGGAAAAAGTGCTCTCTAGCTTTGGTCTGTAAGTTTCTTCCACTACATCCACAGAAATATAATTAGAAAAATATATAACTATGAAAAAATATGTATTTACTTTTAACATTTTAACTGCATGAGTGTAAACATACTTCTTCTTCTGAAAGTGCCACTCCATTACTGGAGGTTGGCCGTTACCTCTCCCTGTCTTGAGCCATCCGGAAAAGTTGCTCTGCACTGCTGATTCCGGTCCACTCCCTGATGTTTCGCAACCATGACTTCTTTCGCCTTCCAGAGCACCGCGTTTCCTGTATTTTGCCCATCAATATTACTTGAAGCAGCTGATATCTGTCATGGCGCAACACGTGCCCCAGATATTCAATTTTGCGCTTTTTAACGGTGTGCAATAATTTTCGGGAAGCACCTTCTTGTTACTGACTTTCTGGGTCCAGCTTATACGGAGCATGCGACGATAGAACCACATCTCAAACGCTTCTAAGCTCCGCCTGGTGACTTCCTTTATCGTCCACGATTCGCTGCCGTACATAACCACAGTCTAAACATACGTACATACATATCATCATGTCGAGTCTCTCGCGGGGAAGACAGATATAGAATAGCACCAGTTCTCTCTAGATTAATTACAGATCTCTCTCGCCTAAACTAATTTTCTGAACTTAAGTACAGTGATTAGTTACACCACGAGCTTTACGGTGAAGGAAAACATCGACAGGAAACCTGCATACGTCTGAGAAGTAAATCTACTGTGCTTGAGTAACGGCAATGGACTCGCCATCTGTCACATTAGCAGCTAAAATATATCACTGGCGGAAAGTGTGTGTGTGGGTATAACCTATACACTTTTGCCTACCCCTTCGGGGACTCTTGAGGGAAGGCGTGAGGATATATATAACATTTCCGTTCATATATCGAACACACCTCTAGAGCTTCCTCATATTTCAAACTTAATAATTAAGTTATGTTCTCCAATAACATGCCTCTTGGCCGAGGGCGGTACAAATGTCGTTTACACAAACCAGTAAGTATACTTAGAATCGTATTGAACTCGCCAAACCCCCTCAGGCTATTTTGGGACACGATTCTCAAATTAATTACTGTCGAAATAACTCTCTAATTTCGAAATATATATTACATATTTAATATCTTGTACAAGCGATTGACCTAGCTCTCCATTGACGCGCTCAGTTCACTTTCAGCAAGCGTATCGTGTACTCACAATCATTAATACATCATATCAATATTCAGACAATAAATCAGTGTTCAGTCAACCCTCGTCTCATTATCAATCAGTGTACCTAACCCGTACAATCTACTAGATGCACCTTAAATTTTTGCCCGCAGTTAAATGGCTAAATGGCAATAATATCTATTATTATACTATGGGTACAAATATTTTTAGGGTAAACTTAATCGGTTGAGTAGTTAAAATGTTAAAGCGTAACCAACGAACAAACTCGCTTAAACTATATCGGTTAGATGTTACTAAGCATGTGAACGATGAAGCTTTTTGTAAATAATCTTGACCGTCGATTTTTATACTGTTCCTTGGTGGTGCTACAGCTGAAATGAGCACAAATTATCTTACGTTTAAAATTGGAGTTGGTCAACTGCGACTTTGAACGGGAAATCGGATTTGGCCTTAGCTCTCATAGTAACAACTCCTTTTCAGCAACTCTTTCTTGTTTCATCTGATCACTATATCTAAACAGGAGTTCGAGGATATCCTTCGCGTTCGCGTAACAAATGACGGTCGCATTCATTGACCCTTAATAGAACGCCATGTATCGTCTATAACGTTGAATTATATTGATCCATACATTATCATTAATCAACTGTCCCTTTCTATCGCAACGGATGGTCTCTTTTGTTTAATTAATTTGGTCTTCCATTCGTGAATATATTTAAATAGGAATGATTTTTCGATTACCCATTTCAGCTGGAAATCGTATTGAGTAAAATAAGTCTGGAACTTAATAAAAAATACTTGAGGGAAAATTTCCACGTTCCCCGATTTATATAAGGCAATATAAATGTTTGAACGTGTGTGATCGCAGGCAGGTGTCTACTCTCAAATTAGATTTATGATAAAGGGAAAGACGCGAATGCGCAAAATTAGGCATTATATTAAAAATCTTTCCTCATACACACTAGATAATAACTTGAGCCATTCATCATAATAATTCTACTTAGATATTATGTGGAACATTATGACTTATGTAATGATGCAAATTGTGTTTGTGTTAAGTGACTGCTCGTAGTTTACTGACATTTATATGTAATAAAGTGTATATATAGTATTCATTAAAAGTATTATTCGTTTGCAGCGGCATCGTAGGTATCAAATAGGTACTACCAGCATAGTCCCTCGCAGGAAAAGGTTTTCAATCAGCTCGTGCTATTCGGCAAATCCGCTCACGGCCAGCCTTTGTGTGACGCCATGCCCTAAGATGAACCACTCAGTATAGCAACATGACATGACGAATCCAAGGATATCATATTACTGATTAGTAACTCATCGGTTATGTTGTATAAAATCTTAAAAGATTACATATTTGCTCACATGTACACTCAGATACGTAACTCCCTCTTCTGCTGAAATCGGTTGAAAAGTAACGGATATGCGATATTAAAACTCCCAGCGCCCCAGTTATAGTCGCGCGGAGAGTTATTGTCCCACTCCCCGGCACTAAAATATATCAGGTCGCCCTTTATGTGAGAAACTTTCGTATTCTCAGATATCATTGTCCTAGATATTGACGTTCTCCACGCGAAGGTCACTACACATTGAGAGAATATGTAGGCAAAATTATCTAGCTAGCATCTTAGTTACACGTTTTGCGTTGTTGCATAGTGTTTCTTTACGACAAGGTGTGCCCCGCGACTTTAATCGCCTTAAATTTAATTTCAACGGTTTTTTGTACCCCAGCCAATATTCTAAAACTGTGCCAAATGGCACTTCGTTCAAAAATCCGTTCCGCCGTTCGGACGTGATTGTATAACATAAATCGCAACATTCGCATTTATAATATGAGTAAGATCTATTGAGAAAATAAAGAATCTTTAAGCCCAAGATCAGGAACGGCCTGAGTGACATTCAGGTGATGCAAAATCTCATTGTGGTTCCTCAAAGCTGTAAACGCATATATAAATAATTAGCTTTACATACATTTCATAAGAATCTGAAATTAGGATGTATTTGTAAAGATGAAAAAAGGTAGGTATATTTTTTGGTTTAGGCAAATCCGAAGATTGAGTGACGAATTAGACACAATTATATTATAGATTTAACTATGGTTGATATAATATAAGACGCGCCCACTAATATCCAGTCAAGTCGCGGGATGCAGGGAGTATGACCCGACTCCATTAATAATTGTAGTGTGCGTGTGCACGCATAGGTAATCAGTGTGTACCGACAATACTCAAACATTTGTGAAAGGTTGTCATTTGCACTACTAAAAGAATAGTGGGGCGCGTCTTCGTGGATGGCGCTATCTATGGTTGTCAGGCTTGTATGTATGTCACGTACGTGTGAAGTATAAAAACAGCTCTTTTGCTCATTGTATACATGCTCAAACAAGCAAGTACACAGTTAAGGGCTATGTTAGATGACTTCGTGAATAGTTTTCGGTAAAGTTTGTTGTTTCTCGTAAGCTCTCACACTCGTAATGCGGGACATCTCTCATGAGCAAGGAGCCCGCATTCCAACCTCCTTCGTTCCACAACTAAGACAAAAACTTACTCACAGTCAGTCCTAAATGAAGTTATGCGATAGAAGGAGATATGGCTGCTGTGAAGTCTTGTGCTTGAGAAAATATTATTTAAAATTAGTTATTTCAATTTTAAGAATAAAGTTTAGAAATAGTATTACGTTGAAATACTTACTTTTTCGATAGCTTTAAGAGCACAGCTCATGATATAATTGATGTTAACTAAGAAAACAATAAATAGATAGCGCTTCTCTGAAGAAAACTATAGTTGAACTTCAGTTGTTCATTGGCTATTATGAAAGTTGATAGTTAAGTTATCGGGTTACAGAAATATTATACGAACATATTTCAGGGCTTCTTTGAACTGCTTTCAGCATCTGAACGGTCGTCTATTAATTTCCAATTAATTGCAAAAATATTCCATTTATAACGAAACAAGCAATCAGTACATACCCCCCTTCAAAATCCCTTTCTGTTCACGTTCACGAATGTGATTTAATCTCAATGACATTACTTTTTCCGCAACTAATGTCAGTGCCATATAAGGTATAGCTTGAGCGGAAACTGAAAAAGATTGTCTTGGGCAGGACAGGGCACTTTTATTAAGTACTAGGTTTGCCCCATAGTTTCACCCGCGTAAAAGTCAAGTAAAAGAAAGCTTCATTAGTATAATTATATCTTGATTTTTTTTCAGAACAAGATAAGAACAGATCCTATATGTTAATTCAGCTAATAATCTCTGTGCCATATTTCATTCAATTCCGTTCAGCCGTTCTGTCGTGATTGAATAACAAACATCTATACATACTCACAAACATTCGCATTTCTAATATTAGTATGGTCCCCACTATCCTTATTTAGTAAATACGTCGTATCAACGTATTTACGTCAAAACACGTTCCATAAGATAGGGTGGAACGTGAACCGATCTCGCCCTGCGGGTTATTATTTCTCCGTTACAGTTAACCGGAAACTGACCTCGCGGCATGACTTTTCGAATTGATTTATTTGACCAGGGGCCTAACTTAGATATGCTATTACAATTTCGTAGGCAGAGCATCAACTCTCTATTCGTCTGAGATAATAATTATTGACACTCCATCGCCGTCTCAAGCACGACTATACACCTTAGAATTTATTTTTAAATGTATGTGTTTGTAGGTTTCCTACACCGTATAGTTTGTTATTAATAAATATACGTAAGTTCAGAAAAAACCTCATTCCGGAATCATACTTAAAATTTTAACGTTGAAGGCAACTCGAACGTCTCGGCAACCACGACTCCTACTCATATATCAAGAGTATTTAAGCGTTTCTCTTGTATTATGGCTTCAAGTTTCAAGGCTACGCTTCTAAGAGGCACTTAATCACAATGTACAAGCCTAAATAAGATACATTACGAAATACAGAAACCCTTAATTCCTTTGAGTAATAAATGTTAGTGATTAGGTACTTCCATACCCACAAATATCACAACAACATCAATTCAATTACATCACAAGAAAGGATTCTGTTAGGCCCCACCAATTTACTAGTTACCTTTGCTAGATTTATAGCCTTCCGAAGGCTAATTCAACCCTGGCCACCACGAACTGTAAATCGGAACTGACGGACGCATTAATCACACGGCGTGGATTAAGGCTCGCTTGCCAAAACCCCTTAATATAGCGTTCGGACTAATTAAAAATAAATTAATTGGTGGATAATATTATGTATAGACAAATTTGTAATGTACTTCATTTAACAATTACTTAATACGACGAGACGCGCAGACGTAGAAGGCCAAAAGAACGAGGAGTTGGCACAAATATTTGCAAAATGAAATCACCTGTCACTATCATCTATCTGCAATTACCTGTGCCTGTCGCTGTAGGGAAGACGTGATATCTAAGAAGTTATAATTATCTGTTTTATATACATACTCTCTTTAGACTTGAATAGTTCTTTTGTGTTCGCCAGTTTCGTCAGATTAAATACACAGTGTCTCAGTTAATATAACAGTAGTCTTCTAGAAGTTGTAGGGAGTTTTAATATATCCTCGTGACGATGCAATAAAACAAATTGCCCAAAAGATTACAAAATTACAGCATTATTAAAAGAAGAAACATTCAGTCAGAAACTAGTTTCATCCTCACGCCTTCCCACAAGGGTTCCCGAAGGGGAAGGCAGAAGTGTATAGATAGTATATTTAAGGTGCCAACTTGTCGGATGGCGAGTCCATCGCCTTACTCAAGTACGCCTTTGAATTGCTTCTCAGACCTATACAGGTTTCCTCTCGATGTTTTCTTTCACCGTATAGCTCGTGGTACTTGAGTTCATAAAAATCTCATTGGTACAGTCGGGATTCGAACTTGCGATCTTTATGTCGCAGGCAACTACTCAAACCACTCGGCCACCACGGCTCGGAAATTACATAGGATTATTTAGGAATTAATAATAACACTTAAATTTAACAATTAAATTTAAGAATTAACAATTAAATTAATAACACTAATAAAAATACAACGGAGTTAAATTCACATTCACATGTTTAACTTATATCGTTACAGCAAATTGTATGCGAAAATAGGTCTACAATTTGTCAACCCTAAATGTAATTTGTGTTATTTTTATATTATTTTATTATTATTATTATTAATATGTGAATGTAATTTTTGGTTTATATATGCTTCCTTTCATTGTGCCCCGTGTGATATTTGAACAACTGTCCCATTTCCTGAGGCATTCTCAATAAAAATCACTCACTGGAACTCGAGAATGGTACGATCGCATTCGTTGTTTCTTTTTTTATCCTTATTTGATTTAGATTTACAATTGGACCCAATAGATAGTCTTCACAAAGCTGAGCGTGACAGCTAGAAATATAACTTTATCTTAAGAATTTCGATATTGTTAAACTTTTTCAATTATCCTAAATAAATGTACGGTGGCACGCTTTATATTTGCTCGGCATGGGAATCGATGCCAGAACTTTATTTTTTTATATCATCATTGTGCTTTAACTGTAGAAATTTATTCATAATATGATTGATCTGCTCCTCCACTCCGTAGTCATGGTGAATTCTTCTGGCCGGTTTCCTTGTGTTGTTCATAGCGGCTTGTTTTTTGATCTTCTTTGGAGGGGTGTCGTCAATAAGTTTAAGGGAATTCAGAGTCGCTGCGTGAGTTGCGAATAGCAGCGCCATATAGTTTTTAAAGCAGTTAGGTAATGATGTGATTGTTACATCTGAAAGAGTATTAACATATGTTTATTTCTGGTATCAAACAAGTATAAACGCATCTAATGACTACATATATAGATACAAGGGTCCCCGAAGGCGTATGCAGAGGTAACAACATCCTCTGTTCGAGGTATGTTTAGGTACCAACGTGACAGCTGACGAATTCAACGCCGTTTGTCAAGCACGGCTATACATACAAACATACATTTATGCGTCTTTGAACTTCTTCTCAAACTTATTTATTATTTATTCATTTATTACTGGTGTCCTCTCGATGTTTTTCTTCACTGTTAAGCAAAGAAATTCCGATATGGGTCAAATGTTTTATTTGTGAATGTTGTTACTTTTGCAACTGTTTCTGTACTATCTCCCGAGATACAACCATTTTGTAAACCCCCACAACCACAACATTTTTTACTTTAATTGTTAATTAACAGTAGATACCTGTTAATTAACAATTAAAGTAAAAAATGTTGTGGTTGTGAGATATGCTGCCAACGAAATGCCATTTGGTTGAGAACATTATCTAAAAATAAGATATTGTAAAGCAATGTTATTCTGAAGTCATTAAACATACATATATATCATCACGCCGAGTCCCTAACGGGGTAGGCAGAGAGTATAGAGCGCCAGTTCTCTCTAGACTTACATTACACAAGTGATTAAACGTAATGTAATTATGTTATAGCTAAGTGTAGTGGTGAGAATTAACTATTTTATTTATTTTACTGTAATAAAGTATATATACATATCATCACGCCAAGTCCCTAACGGGGTAGGCAGAGAGTATAGAGCGCCAGTTCTCTCTAGACTTACATACCTCTTTCGCTTCGTCCACATTCATAAGTCTCTAAATAAAGTATAAAACTGTAATAAACGTGTCGAATTACAACTAAAATTGTCAGAGCAAAACTCCGTCACGATATTGAATCAGAAACAGAATACAATATACATTCCACTATCCCTTGTCAAGTCCTGTTTGTTTGGACCTCCTGTATATACGTACACTATCTAATGTCACATGACACACAGTCCCATAGCGGGATTTCAGGAAAATAGCACTATAAAATATATTACGAGTGTTTCGTGTAGTTGCCTGCAACACAAAGATTGCAAGCTTGAATCCCGACTATACCAATGTGTTTTTCTGAACTTAAGTACAGTGATTTGTCACACCACGAGCTTTACGGTGAAGGAAAACATCGGGAGGAAACCTGTTTACGCTTGAGATAAAATTCAAAGGCGTATGTACAGTCGTGCTTGAGTAAAGGCGACGGACTCGCCATCTGACACGTTGGCACCTTAAATATATCTCTGGCGGAAAGTGGGTGTGTGGGTATCACAAATAACCTCTGCCTACCCTTTTCGGGAACCTTGTAGGAAGGCGTGAGGAAATTAAAATCACAAACTGATCGTCTTGTAAGAGTACCTATTAACATTACTCATGTATGAATATATCAAATAATATGTATATATATTCCATTATGTATATTGGTACTAAATCGTAAATAGACCACATACCAAATGGTCAAATCGAACGAACACTCAAATATAGTAAACGATAAAAATTAATCGAAACCGGAGAGCATAAAATAAGATACTGATGTAAATGAAGTAAGTCTAGAGAGACTGGCGCTCTAATCCCCCTGAATACCCTGAGAGAGACTCGACGGTATGATATGTATGTAAATATTCGTTCCAGTAGATAGATAGATATATTGATACTCACTGAGTCCAGAGGTACATGAGAACAAGTCTACGTGGCAGTGATTGACCATTGGCTTATGTGTGCTGTAGCTGGCTGAATGCATTATCTCCGCGCACACCGGCGCATATACGTCGGTGCAAAAAGTGGGACAACTATGGTTGCACGCCTGATAAGACCCCGTTATGCCTAAATTGTTCAGACGACGACCGTTCAAGTTGTATGGCTCAGGCTTAGCTCTCATGTTGCAAAGATCAGCATCAACTTGATATATATCTATAAAGATAATACAATGCAAGAGTCCGTGGAAGAGGCAGAGGAAGTACACACTCCTACTACCCAGGTGAAATTGATTGTACACCCAAGGTTGGCAACGTAACAAGTAATCGAAACCGATGAACATGTATGATTACTGTGGATAAAGCGAAAGAGGTATAAGTCTAGAGAGAACTAGCTGCGCTCTCAGCCTTCCTGCCAGCCTTATATATATATATAATATATAATATATATATATATATATATATTATATTAAATATAGAAGTCACCAAGTATAGTGCAATATGGTACCAAAGGAAAACTTATTTTCCCTCTTCATTGACATTCTATCTGTATGTCTGTAAAGCCTTTTTAGCATATGAGCTTTTCATATTGCCCTAGCGATAAATACGAAATAATTATTTACGCATCGTTTGTGAAAGCTTGGTATTTGGTCCTGTGGTTTATCAAAACCAGGTCAAACAATTTAACCACACGCCAGAATTTATTAAATAGCGTTTGAAATATGTTATAGAAAGATAATTATAAAGCGTACGTATGTAGTTTCGCTCGCCATGTTCTAAACGAGAAAACGAGTAAACAAATCTATTACAGGGCGCACACGCTAGTCTATTGGAGATATCTATACGTACCCACAGTCGAGTGCCGTAGGCGGCATTTCATTTTGTTAAAATAACAAATATTATGCAGTTTTGCCAACACGTGGATACCTTCTGTTGACACCGCTATTCCGCACAGTGGGTCAAAGACGTGTGAGCATCTGATCTCTTCACAATCCAATTGCTTTGTGGACACCCATAACAATGCTTAAACATATACACCTAAAATTAATACGTCTAAATGTTCTGTCTCTGTATTGTGTATTAACGTGTCTCCTCTAGAATAATTTATTAAGAACTTGGCTTCAATCCCTTGAGACCTTCACGCGCAAAAGATGATTTTTAACCTTCTTTTATGATGAGCTTTGTCAACATAAATATTGAATGTACGTATTAAATCCTTCTCGATAAGACCGAAGAGTACACCAAAATGGTACTAACACTTTTCCAGCTATAATGTATAGGAGCCAACCAGTTCCGAGTTTTAAGCACTTTCTATTTCTTATTCCCTTCTGGTTTTTCTCAAAGCTATGCATGAAATGTGCATCGTCTTCGCGTTGTTGAACTTTACTCGTGATATAAAAATCGCTGGACTTAGATTCAATAAAACTGCTACAGGCCAAAGCGCTTTAAACCACCAACTTTGACTTTCATATAATTACTTGAATACATAGAAGACAAGTACAATACACAAAAATATGGGGTCTGAAAAATGTGTCCGGACATTGCCTCAGACCAGTTATGAAGGAACTTAATGAAAAATGTACGTGTCGGCAATGGAATTAATGTTTTTAAATAATTTCAGCGTTATTGCATAGCTGAATGAAAAAATAAACCGTAACTTTAATAATGATAATATATATGTGCTATTTGACAGTGTAATGGCCTATAAATTTACTTACATTGCAGCATTAAAATTAAAACCATCCTTGAGTATATTTCCAATATCCAATGAAATTCGCACAGAGTCATAATTTTTGCATTCATAACATTGAAATTTTACTGCGCAGTTGGATTTTTTATGTTGCGAGAGATTAACGTTCCCGTATTTAATCAAATTCGCCAACAGTCTTTGTAATAACATTTGTTTGGTAGTACTGGCTAAAATAGAGTATTAAATCGATCCTAGCTAAGTACAAAAAGAAGATTATTAAAAAGTCAGCCCACCTGGAACGGTATAGCCCTGCTGTCTATAATAATGATGCCGTCTGTGCCGACTACGAACGTTATATATATTAGTATTTTTTTGTTTAGCGTATGCGTCACTAGTTTTAACATACATCCCAATTGTAAGGTTTCATAAATATTTATCCTCTAAAATTTATACTTCATTTATTTAGAGGTGAAGATGAAAAAGTTAATTAGGTTCTGTAAATACTTAACCTCGTTACCCGATGAGCAAACGTCTCCAGACATCAAACCATTAATATGATATATTATTTTATAAAGAATAACATATGGAATAATAAAAGAAGTTGGTACCAAATAGATCTCTCTTTATAATTTAGAGCTACTATTCTGGAACAATACTTACTTCAGCTCCTGAAGACCAGAGCAAACAACAGAAATATGCACCATTGAAGGATCTACTAACACTATTTATTTATTTTTATATACTTAAACTATTCTTACAGGTAGGTATACCTAATACAATTGTGCAGACATAATAACTTATTCGAATTATCTGTAGTAATTAATACACATCGCACAATATCTTTAGATAACATAAGATAAATTTATTTCACAGAATACGGTTCATTTCGTACGTACGTACGTATACAACTTATAACATTGATAGGCGCGTTCTAATAGAGCAGGTGTATAAATATTTGATTTGTAGTAAGCATTACAGCAATTAGTACACAAGTTTAATAACATCCACAAATCAATCATTACCTACGTTTACCTAATCCTCAACATTTAGATATATATATATATATAATTTAGGTATATATATATACATCCTCACGCCTTCCCACAAGGGTCCCCGAAGGGGTAGGAATAGGTGTATAGGTAATAATACCCACACACCCACTTTCCGCCAGAGGTATATTAGGTGCCAACGTGACAGACGGCGAGTCCGTGGCCGTTACTCAAGCACGACTATACATGCCTTTGAATTGCTTCTCATCTTCTCATCATCTTTCTCTCCTTTGAACATTTATCCAATATTACATTGATATATATATTAACAGTTGGACATATTCTGGTATATGACCCATGATACCAGAATATTTCTAACTGTTGTGCAACAACGTTGAGAGTAGTATTTTCATTGCCATTATTTATGTAATTGAAGGTTCTGGATCCTTAGTTCCGGCGATATGATGTATAAAGCAATGTAAAGTAGGAATAAGCAGTCGTCAAAATCTGTAAGCAAACACATTATGTCAATATATGTAGGCTCTGAATAAATGAGTGTCGTGGTAGCGAGAACACACAATGTCGGCTGTCACAATGAGTTTTTCTGAACTTAAGTCGGTACAATGTATTAGTCACGCCACGCGCCTTATAGTGAAGGAAACATCGAGAGGAATCCTAACCTGTATAAGTTTGAGAAGAAATTCAAAAGACGTGTGTATGTATATTGGCGCTTGAATATTGGCGACGGACTCGCCATCTGTCATGTCGGCATCTAAAATATATCTCCGGCTCCTCTCAAAAGTAGGTATTTGAGCACTATACACCTTTGCCTACGTCTACGGGGACAAGACCCCTCGTAGGATGGCGTGAAAGGTATATAGTTATCTCGCTTACAGGTAGAAACGGATCATTTCATTCTATTTATATTACTTAATAAGACAAAGCAGTTATATTTTATAACACAATACATAAAAATATCATCCGTGACGAAGTCGTAAATAGCTATAAGAATAATATAAGCCACAAGTAGCTATGTAGCGAATCCTGGGTATGTCAGAGGAAGTATGAAAATAGCTTGAATGCAGTTGAGATGCGATCGCTTCGAAAAATGTGGGGAGTAACGATTTTAGATCGAATCCGCAATGAAGAGATTCGCAAATCAACTGGCGTGAATGAGGGCGTGATTGTAAAGATGAAGAAAGGCATGTTACGTTGGTTTGGACACATAGAAAGGATGAGTGAAGAAAGATTGACGAAACAGATATACAAAGCAAAAGCGTGTGCAAGAAGAGGCAGAGGAAGGCCACGTTCCAACTACCTGGATCAAATCGATCGTACTCTCAAGGACGGGAACGTTAAGAGTACTCGAAACCGACGAGCATGTATGAAAAGACTGATGAATGTGGACGAAGCGAAAGAGGTATGTAAGTCTAGAGAGAGAACTGGCGCTCTATACTCTCTGCCTACCCCGCTGGGGACTTGGCGTGATGATATGTATGTATGTAGCTATGTATAGGGTATAATCAATATAACGCGGGTAAAAGCTAGTAAGTAAATAAATGAAATGAATTTTCCAATGCCCGTTGTCCATACTTGCATATACATTAATCTCATGTCATGAACAAAAAGCTTACCGAACTATAGGTGGTCATTGTGATCGGCCGGAATTTTAGCGCAGTAAAATACAAAGGCTTTTGCGACCTGAAAACGTAAACAGTTGCATGGTACAACTTTATTGAAGCGTTTAAATCTGTTACACACACTTAACTGTAAACATATTTGCGTATTTCAATGCAGCTCTTTATCCAATTCCAACGGTTATAATATTATCAATAGGTACGTGGTGACCGTTAAGAATTCGCATGAACAGCCAAGATTATTTATCATACTACGAGCTTTACTGTAAAAGACAACATTGTCAGCATGCATGTTTCACTTGCGTTCGAGAAGAAATTCAAAGAAGTATATTAGGTGAGAGACCTCTCCAACAATCGCTGCGTTGGCACATTTGTCTGGCGAAAATAGGGTGGTCCATCCTTTGTCGGTAGATAGAACGCCCTAATCCGAGGTCCGTACCCCGTAGGTGGTGCCCTTAGCTGTGTTGCTTAGAAATAAAGTGCCTGGCTGGAGGCCTGGGTCTCGCCTTTGCCCGCTTATGTAGCAAAAGCTCCCGGAACTCACGCTAAGACAGACAATAAAAAAAAATTGTCGGTAGATGTAAAAAAAGAATTATAAAATAGTCAAGTACTGACCTTTGAAGTACCGCGAGCAAGGCCCGCCTGCATCGAACATTGCATCCATACCACCTGCTCTCGTAAACAGCATCTGCTACGCCTACACTCTACGAAGCAGGTATTATATTATCAACATCTTTCGTTAAAAAAATATGTTTCATGTACATATTTTTTCTTAGCAATACTGTGCTTACACTAGTGATAAGCACGGCATTAGAATAACGATCTAGCCCTAGAGGCTAATGAGTTATTTTAGGCTAGCTTAAATTGCTAAAATAGAGTTAACTAAGAATGTGTCCATTAACACTTTTCTTACGGTCTCTAAATGTTTATAAGACACTTTTTTCTTGTGTTCCTTAGTTAATATCACTCACTGTACCATAAAGGTTCACTATCACTTCACTATACTAGCCCAAAAGGTTTTGTTCTTTTTAGTCTATGTATTTTATGTTTCATGTACATATGACAATTATGGTGTACATAACATTTACAGTGAACCACATGTTATAAGCATAAAATAAATTCTAAATGTTGTAAATTTAAGCAGTTTCTGCTTGAAACTACGTGACGAGTCGTGACAGATGTCAATGTCGGGTTCGCGAGCTTGTATTAGGTTATATTGAGCTAGGACATTATGAAATGGTGATTGTAAGCCTAAATTCGTTTGAGACGATGTAAAAAATACTTAACAATAATTTCTTAAGTAATATAAGTATATGATCCTTTATAGTTTATAGCATTTCAGCTTTATTGTACCTACACACTTTTGCCTATCCGGTGTCCCTTTTGGGAAGGCGTGAATGTGCGTGAAGGTGTGAATGTGTGATAGATACAAGAGATTAATAATTGTTGAGGACAGTCAAATAATAGTGTGTAAAAAAATATCCTCGGGATACCGCTTTGGGTCAAATATTTTATCTGTAGGTAATAAGTTATACAACTGTTGCTTGTTAATATTGTTCATTGTTAATAATGTGAATGAGCATGTGTGAAGAGACTGATGAATGTGGACGAAGCGGAAGAGGTATGTAAGTCTAGAGAGAACTGGCGCTATATATATATATACTCTCTGCCTACCCGTTAGGGAATCGGAGTGATGATATGTATATGTATGTTAATAGTGTGTTAATTAAAAAGTGGTATTCTCTACTTTATATCCAAATCCGGTAATTAAGAAATAAATAAGAATGCAATTTAAAAATTCCTCACTAACCGCTCTGTAGATATCGTCTGCATACCAGCAGACAATGCCCATTTGAGTAAGAGCCGCTCCGAGAAAAAACTTATCGCTCATTTCCATCCACGGCTCAAGGAACTGAAAAAAATTAAGGTATTATCAGCTAGCGGGCAAACGTACTAAAGGCTAGATGGGCCCACGGTTTCATTCGCATATTTTTTTTTATTATACATAATTATGATGTTTAAATAAAATCTAACTGGTGTTACTCTGGAACGATGTAGCTTTTGTAATTTGTAAGAATTTATAAAATCTATTTAGTAGTTTTAGTCTTTCCTCTTTATAATATTAGGTACTGTAGATATTAGGTATAAACTTTGAGAGTATTATACAAAAATCTAAGGTTATAAGTATATTCAACAAAGGTATAGACATGTCGTTGTAATTAATTTATAAAGCATTTTTTCTCGACTACTAAGGGTTGAGACATGATGTTAAATGGCCTATACTCTAGTTAGCATTACTATGGATATATATCATAGATAAATCAGGACGGGAACGTCAAGAGTACTTGAAACCGACAAATATGTATGAAGAGACTGATGAATGTGGACGAAGCGAAAAAGGTATGTAAGTCTAGAGAGAACTGGCGCTCCATACTCTCTGCCTACCCCGTTAGGGACTCGGCGTGATTTTAAGTATATATATATTGGTGGCACAAATAGTTATTCAACTAACGTTTAAGTCACCAGGGGTTTCTTTACGTGTTTCTTCCCCTGGGCGACCGCGCCCCGAAACACGTTTCCCTTACCGCCTTGCCCTCCCACGTCTGCATCCACCATGTCCACAAGTGTGGACCCCCAAGCCTCACTGGCATTCCTCGCGCAGCTCTTAGAAGCCGTGCCCACCCTCCGACGTCAATTTGACGCATTCACCCGCGATGTAAACGCGGGTACTTCCACTGCCGACGCAACAGCAGTGCTCGATAAGAGCACTATCATTGACGTCACCAATGAGACCAACAAGTCTCAAGACTCCCCCCTGTCCCCCGACTCTGTCATCGTAGACTCCGAAATGGAGTCACTACATTCTGAGTCGTCCGAGGGCTCCTCGGACGAATTCACGCCCGTCACGGGCTCCAAGAAGCGCGCCAGACGCGCTAAAAAGAAGGAGGCCTCAACCTCACCTTCCCCCCCGACTAAAGCCCCTAAAACCGTGCCCGTGCCCTCCGCACAGTCCCCCCCGACAGCCCCCTCCCCGGCACCCCCTTCCCCCGTCCCCCTCGCCTCTCCGGAAGCCGAAGCCACTCAGGCTAGCCGGCTCTCCCCCGTCCCGCGACCTACGCGGCCCTCCTCGACAAAGGAGCGCTCGTGCCCCCCAGTATTCGTCCACACTAAGTCCAAGTGGACGGAAATCTCCGGTTGGTGTAAAACCAACCGAATCACCTTCACTCGTGCCACGGCCACAGCCGAAGGCATTAAGGTGCACCTCCCAAACTCTACCGAGTTCCGAGCTTTTACAAAGCTCCTGCAGGCCAGAAGTGTGGAATACCACACTTATGATCTGCCGGAGGACCGTTCACTCCGGGTCGTCATCCGCGGCGTCCCACGCGAAATCGATACCGAGTCGATCAAAGATGATTTGAAGGCTCAGAATGTCGCAGTAAAGGAGGTGCACCGCATGCACCGTCAAAATGCCGGAGAGGCATTTAACATGGTTCTCGCCATCTGCGAGAACACCCCCGACGGCAAAGCCGTCTTTAAGATAAAAACCTTATGCCACCTGTCTGGCATAAGGGTTGAAACCCCCCACAAGGGCGGCCCTATAGGGCAGTGCCACAACTGCCAATTATACGGGCACGCTTCGCGTAACTGCAACGCGAAACCCAGGTGCGTCAAGTGCCTGGGTGACCATGGGACGAGCGACTGCTCGCGCCCTAAGGACCGCACACTCGCCGACTCACCCCCTAGTTGCGTACTATGCCGCCAGGAAGGCCACCCGGCCAATTACAGGGGCTGTCCCAAAGCCCCCAAACCAAGACCGGTCGTGGTCAAGAGGGCAGCGGCCCGCGAATGGCGTAACGCCCCCCCCGCGCAACCCGCTCCACCTCGACCTTCCCCGTGGAGGGCCCTCCCTCCGAGGGACTTCCCGCCCCTCCCACAAGCGCCCCCCTCCGTGCCTACAGCGGCCCCGAGCCAGCATACTCCACCTCTGCTGTCGCTCCCCACCGCCAAACCTCAGCAGCCCCAACCTCAGGCTGCTACACCCCCGCGTAGACCCCAGGTGGTCCAACCCACTTCCTCCCCTTCCGAAACCTCCGCCAACATGGCATTCCTGGCGGACCTTTTCTCCACCGTCAACCTCACAAGGGTTAACGAGATGGCACGAAGCCTCAGGGCCGTCCGAAAGGACCCTCTGGCCCTCCTCAAGGTGCTCGGCGACTACGCCGATGTATCAGAGTCCCTGGCTACCTTCTCGTCCAACCAATAATGGACTCAAACGTAAACAGCAGAGTCAAACCCCGATCGCTTTCAATTGGCTACTTTAATGCCAACGGCATTCACAGCCAAAAGGAAGAGATCGCCGCGTTCCTCCGCGACAACAATATCGACGTTTTCTTAGTGCAGGAAACCTTCTTGAAACCATCACACCGAGATCCTAGAATTGCAAACTACTGCGTAGTACGCAATGATAGATCTCGATCCGCCCTCGGCGGTACTTTGATCTATTACAAGAGGTCCCTGCACTGTATCCCAATCCAACCACCAACCCTCTCCCACATAGAGACCTCGATCTGTCGATTAGGAATGACCGGCCATCAGCCGATCACGATAGTCTCTGCATACTGTTCCCCTGTTAACTCGACGGCCGATATCAAAGCTGATATTAAAGCCCTCATCAATCTCAGTAGCTCAGTTATTATCGCGGGTGACCTGAATGCCAAGAGCGATGCTTGGAACAGCCACTCACGAAATAACAGAGGACGCCAATTGGAGGACCTCAGCGGGCTCCTCCAATTCGACGTCATTGCGCCTATGCACCCCACCCACTACCCTGAGAATATCAACCACCGACCGGACGTACTAGACATTGCGATCCTCAAGAATGTAAACCTCCGTTTGCACTCGTTGAGGTCGCACGACGAATTAGATTCTGACCACCGACCTGTGACCTTAGCGCTCTCCCCCCGACTAGGCCCCCCGGACGCAGGTCAGTCCCCGCCTCAGAAAAAGATAACAGACTGGAGAAAACTGGAGGAACTCCTCAAGTCCTCTTCATCTGTCCACTTAGATAGTATCCCGCCCCTCATAGAGTCGGCAGCCGACACTCAAAAGGCGGTCGATTCCCTCACAGCTCACGTACAGTCAGCCGTGGACGCCTGTTCACGACAAGTTCCGGTGATGGAAGACCATCGCTGGAAACTTCCCGACGACGTGCGAGAACTAGTGACGGAAAAGAACGCCGCCCTCCGAGCTCATAGAGCTCACCCGACTGAAGCGAACCGCACCTTTATGAGGTCACTCCAGCGCAAGCTGAGATACCGCATGAAAGACCTGCGAGACGCTCGCTGGAACAAGTTCCTAGGGGAACTTGAACCGAGTCACTTGGCCTTCTGGCATCTCCAGCGGAAACTTAAATCAGACAAAATCTCGTCCATGCCTCCACTCACTCGTCCAAATCAAGGGCCCGCCTTTGACGACGACGAGAAGTCCGAGTGCCTGGCCGACAGACTCGAGGCTCAATGTACGCCCATTACCTTGCCGGTAGATTCGCGCCATCTCAATAAGGTGGATGCCGAGGTCGAAAGCAAACTATCTCTCCCACCCTCTGAAGACCCAGACCACCCCATCACCCCAATCACGGTCGACGAAGTCCGGAAAGTGATCAAGGATCTCCACCCCAGGAAAGCCCCAGGTCCCGACGGGATCGCTAATAGAGTTATCAAACTCTTCTCCCCTTATCTCATAGTTTTGCTCACTGCCATCTTCAATGCCGCACTGAGCAACAACTTTTTCCCCCAATCCTGGAAAAGTGCAACAGTCATAGGTATTCCCAAGCCAGGGAAACCTAAGACCGAAGCTTCCAGTTATCGCCCCATCAGTCTCCTCAATGTCCTTGGCAAGATTTACGAGAGACTTATTTACAATAGATTAAAGAGTTTTGCAGACTCTAAGAAAGTCATACCTGACCAACAGTTCGGTTTTCGAACCAAACATTCCTGTGTCCAACAAGTCCACCGTATTGTGGAAGACGTCAGTAGCGGCTTCCAATTCGGTTTTACCACGGGTATGCTCCTCTTCGACGTGGCGAAGGCATTCGACAAGGTCTGGCACAACGGCTTGATATACAAGCTGTACCAGTTGGGCGTGCCGGACCGTCTAGTACGCATAGTACGGGACTTTTTGTCGAACCGCTCCTTCCGCTACAGAGTCGAGGGCACACTCTCTTCCCCCCATCCCATACGAGCAGGAGTCCCGCAAGGCTCAGTGCTCTCGCCACTCCTATTCACGCTTTATACTAGCGACATTCCCCTCCATAGACGAGTTAAAAGCGCTCTATTCGCCGACGATACGGCTATCTACTACAAAGGTAGAACTCCCGAGGGAATTCACGACAACCTCCAATCCGCGGTCACAGCCCTGGGGCGGTGGTTCCGGAAATGGAGAATTGAAGTGAACCCGACCAAAAGCGCAGCCATTCTATTCTGGAAAGGCCTCGAACGCCCACGGGTAGCCCCCATCACCCTCTTCGGCAAACCCATTCCATGGGAAGAAAAAGCCAAATACCTGGGTGTGATCCTCGATCAACGCCTTTCTTTCCGTCACCACGTAAAGGCGGTACGCGCGCGAGCCGCCTTCGCGCTCGGTAGACTTCACAGCATGTTGAATGCACGAAGTAAACTCTCATTGAAATCCAAGGTGAGGATTTACACGACGTGCATTCGACCAATCATGACATATGCCGGTGTAGTGTTCGCACACACTAGCAAGTCAACACTTAACCCCCTGCAAGTGCTCCAAAGCCGGTTTCTCCGGAGAGCCACAGGTGCCCCGTGGTACATGCGTAATAGTCAACTCCACGTTGACCTCAAAGTCCCAACCATAAAACAGTTTTTGAAAAAACTGGCCAAACGTCATTTCGATTCTGCTGTAAATCACCCCAACCCCCTCGTCGTATCGGCCGCCCGATACACTCCCTCCCTTATATCGAAGATAAGGCGTCCAAGACATGCCGTCATCGAACCGGATGACGACATAACGGTCCTCCAGGACGCCCGACAAAAACATACCAACACTACACACAACCGACCACTGTTCCGTCCTCGCCGGCGAGGCTCGACGCGAATAAGCCGTAATGTTCCCCCCCGACCTCCGCCGCAAACGCCGGCCCGCGCCGAGCTAAACGCGCAAATCCCGCCCCCAAATAATATTTAAATAAAATTACCAGTCCAGCCCAGCTCCCTTGCTCGCGATCCAGCAACGCCCTAAGCCGAGGTTCGTACCCCACAGGGGGTGCCCTTAGCTGTGTTGCTTAGTACTGAAGTGCCTGGCTGGAGGCCTAGGTCTCGCCATTGACCGGTTAAGTAGCAAAAGTTCCCGGAACTCACGCTACGAGAGACAATACAAAAAAAAAAAAAAAAAAAAAAATAGTTATTCAAATTTACTCAATAGGCTCTAATCTGGAATTAAATACGAATACCTTATTTCAGTATAAAGCATAAAACAAAAAACTTCATTATTCAAGTATAGATATAAAATGTATGATAATATAATATAAGTAACATATATACTCACAATTATAGTGAACATAACACAGCAGATATTCACAGAACTCAAAAGAACATTAATCAGATTAACGACTGAAAATGCATCCTCCAAGTGGTCAATATAACTGAAATGGAATTATTACATACTTCAGTCGAAACGACAATAACTGAACCGGTCCATAACAATGGGGAATGATGTGAGATAGTAAATAATATTTAATGCTTCTAGAAACTAGAGCCGCGCTCGTCGAGTAGATCTAATAGTCGCCTGCAGCGCAAAGATTGCAAGTTCGAATCCCGCCGGAAGCGGAGCCGAAAAACACTTTTTTATCAATTTACATATACAGTGGCCAATCTCACCACAAGCTTTAGGGTGAAAACATCGTGATGAAGAAATTCAAAGGTATATAGATGAAAGATAGATAAAAAAAAGGAAAGGCAATGGACTAGTCATCTGTCCCGTTGGCACCGTAATACTTAGGTATATGTCTTATATTACGGAGACCCTTGTGATAGAGTTTGAAGATATATATATATGTACTAGCTGTACCCGCGACTTCGTCGGCGTAGACGGCTTTGATATCATTCGTAAAAAGTTTTTTTTTTATATAAAGTATCCTATGTTACTACTAATACCTCCAAGAATATGTGTACAAAGTTTTATGAAGATCGGTTAAGTAATTTTACGTGAAAGCGTAACAAACAAACTTACATTCAAATTTATAACATTAGTAAGGATATTTATATAAAAAGTTCTTACTTGATCAGTTTCTGATGGATCTGGACAATGGCCATTATATCTCTAAACGGGTCATTAGACTCTAACTCCAGCCCTTGATGGTCAACGAAAGCCAAGTGTCGTATCTTCTGTTGTAGAAGACGTAACAGCATGCTTATATGGCTGGCCATCGTCATGAATAGCAGGTCGGAACCCAGCATACAACATACGGAAATAACTCCTGTAGGGCATAAATAATACCTACGTCACTTATTAAAGTCTTATAAAGTCATCTTTGGATATCATATAACAAAACTGATCTCAATTGCAAGGGTTTTTATTCTTAACTAGCTGTTCCCCGCGGTTTCACTCGCGTTATTTATGATTATACCGTTCATTCATACATAACATCACGTCGAGCCCCTAAGAGGGTAGGCTCTATTAAGTGTGCCAGTTCTCTCTAGACTTGCTATGCTAGGACTAGAGACTAGGTATGCTCTTTCGACTTGTCCACATTCATCAGTCTCTTCATACATGCTCGCCGGTTTCGAGTACTCTTGACGTTCTCATCCTTGAGTCGATCGATTTGATCTGAGTAATTTGAATGTGGTCTTCCACTGCTTCTTCTTGCACACACTTTTGCTTTGTATATCTGTTTCATCAAACTTTCTACACTTATCCTTTCTATATGTCCAAACCAACGTAACAGACACACAAACATTTACAACGCGTGTCACTCCTGTTCAAGTTCGTCAAACAATATGGTTATAAAGCATATTTACCAGAGCAAGTTTCAAAGATGTATACAAATTCGTGATAACCAGGCTTCGTTTTGTCAAACGGATACGCCATTTGCCAGACATATCCGAGACTCCATTGCACACCTCTAGCCATTTGGTAGAAAAACACAACTATTGGTGTCAAATTATACAGCCAGACTCCCAATATATTCCAAAATGCATATACTGGAAAAACAATTGGAATTGCTTGTGTGATCGGCCTTCACCTTTTTGGTTTCATACAAAATAATGTAGAGGTCATTACTTACAAAATTGTCGATGCTTGAGGGCAGATAAGCTTTTATTTTTAATTTCCGCTGCCTCCTTATTGTCCGTTACGGCAGGCCAAAGGTCGGCCAACTCAAACACCAGGCGTTTGAAAGTGCGACGTTTGTACACTATTGTTATTAGTTTTCCAAAACCTTCAAAACCATAAAACGATACTCAAATAGGAATAAAATTTAAGGTCCTTCATTCTGTCGGTAGGTAGACAAAATACTTTGTTAAATTTAAAAAAGTTACTTTAATACAAAGTACAACCGATAGGCTGGAGATTTATTAACTTGATAGGAAGAAATATGATCTTCCCTTTTGTAATATGAAGCTTGAAGTAACGAAACCTTAGAGTTTTGCGTTTAATTGGTAATTATTATTACAGCAAAAAAACTCTTAAACAAACCAAATTTTTTTTTTGTAAAAAACCCTATTTAAATTTATACCTATTCAAGTTACTCTTAAGATTTTTTTTTTTATATACAAGAGTGGCAAACAAGCATACGGCCTACCTGATGGGAAACTGTTACCGTAGCCTATTTACGCTCACGATACCTAAGTATCACTTGCGCGTTGCCACTCTGTGTTCAGAGAGTGTGTAATTATGTTTATTCAACATTTAAAGCTTTCGTTTATAGTACTCACTCATGGTATCGTAGCCTGCAATGTGCAGGTAGCTGCCTACAAAGTCCTCTATGGATGCTGAATGAATCGTCTGCCCCGCAATATGAGCTATCTCACCCAGTAACATGAAAAATAAGAGGGACGACGATATTAGAAAAGCAGAATATTTCCTCAGTTTCCCAAGCACTGTCCTAGGTACTTCGTCAATAAATGAAAGGCCAATTATACGAATGCAAACATTGCACAGCTTCAAACTCTCATTGATTTGTTTCCGAGCTATTTTTTTGTCGTTCATTTTGCATGTGCTTCACAGAGCAATTATTATTGACAAGTCATAGTTGAACGTAACTCGCTTCTCTATATATTAACCAGTTTGGAAGTAAGTTGGAAAAATCTTTATGAATAAAATAATGAACTACCTAATGTAGAAATAGTTAGGCAATAATTTACCATAATTGGGCCAAGTTTTACGAGTTACGTACGTGTATGTTCTAAAGACTCGTAATAAGTACCTTCAATATATAATTTTACATTTTCCGAAACAATAATATATTTCAGAAAAAGCCCTTTTACGAGTACTTTTGTAATACATTTATATTATTTTTGAGACACAACCGCATTTCTGTGTTATTTTTCTTTTCTCCGGATGAAAACTGAATAACACAGCAATTTCTCTCATGCTAATATCAGGAAAATGGTTATAACATCCCCTTTTCATACTATACTTATAATTATAGAGCCGTGGTGGCCGAGTGGTGCGAGTAGTTGCCTGCAACACAAAGATTGCAAGTTCGAATCTCGACTGTACCAATGAGCTTTCTGAACTTAAGTGCAGTGATTAGTCACACCATGAGCTTTACGGTGAAGGAAAACATCGAGAGGAAACCTGCATACGTCTGAGAAGCAATTCAAAGGCCTATGTATGGTTGTGCTTGAGTAACGGCGATGGACTCACCATGTATCACGTTGGCACCTAAAATATATCTCTGGGTGTATGGGTATTACCTATACACCTCTGCCTACCCCTTCGGACACTTGTGGGAAGGCGTGTGGAATATAACAATATGTATATTAGAAGTTGCATTCTTTGCGTTGCAGGCGACCACTCACATTACTTAGCCACCTCGGCTTCAACCAATAAATGTGAATGAAGTTCTAGTTATAGCTGTTATACCTGCCTACAGCTAATATATATATATATATATATATATATATATATATATATATATATATATATATGTGTGACCAATGTTCCCATCTGTTTGATTTGAAATGTAATTATACGAATGTTACCACAAACGACGTCCACTGCAATAATTGCATCCATCAGGAGCTACCGGGAAAGAACCACGACCAGTTTATTTGATCTGCTTTCTGCATTAATATTATTCGCAGAGATATATTTCGGCGAATAAAATTAATCAACAGACGGCGGGTCTGTTGTCGTCACTCTGTCATCATTTTACGTATACAAGAAGTATGCGAACGCTCAGTCTGTGGAATGAGCACGTTGTGGTTTTCCATAACAGGTCAGCAGGAGTTCTTCAGGTGCTAAAAGATTGCTGTAAAGTTAGTAACGCGTTATCAATAAACTTGGTGTTACAAGCATGGGCGATAACCGCTTACTAGGGATTCGAATTTGCTAACGTTGTCTTCCAGGCAACTGCTCGAACAACTCGGCCACCACTGCTTAATAATCGCCAATGTAAAAAAAATACCACGATTCTCTTCAATATGTTTTGAAATGCAAATAGTTGATATATTGTGCTAACCCCAGTTCGTATGTTGTAACGAGCCACAAGTTCTAACTACGCTTGAAGTCCGCCATATATTATTAGTAGCGCAAATTTCACCTGCCCGCCGGGGACCGCTAACCTAACCTTACCAACATGCGCTAATGCGCTAATCATTATACATGAGTACGAAAGAGACGGATGCATTTGACCTCTATAAATCTATCTCTGTTGCACTATTTAATAACTTAGGTATTTGTACGTCGTCTGAAATTGCATTTCGTATACACGTAGCATACACATCCCATGTAACTTCAGAACTTAGGCTAGGTCTTAGCTTTGACGTCAGTATTCATATGTTGGTTCCTCATACTGCCGATAACAAGGTTTGCCGTACAGTTAGTTACTGCGCTAGGCTGGAATATCAAATGACCCGTAAATATAAGTTATAGCAATTATAAGATTATTTCTATACTGCTCAATATTTTATTACATTATTTTGCTTTGTACCAGTAATGCCATAAATAATAAGATATTTAATCAATTATATATAATATAATATGAATTTTCACGCCTTCCCACAAGGGTCCCGGGACGGGACGGGGTAGGCAGAGGTGTATAGGTAGTACCCACACACCTACTTTACGCCATATATTACGAGATATATTTTAGGTGCCAACGTGACAGACTATACATACGCCTTTGAATTGCTTCTAAGATGTATGCAGCTTTCCTCTCGATGTTTTCCTTCATCGTAAAGCTCGTGGTGTGACTAGTCACCGAACTTATGTTCAGAAAAACTCATTGGTACTGTCGAAATTCGAACTTGCGTTCTTTATGTCGCAGGCAACTACTCAAACCACTCTACACCGCCACGGCTTTTTAATTATTAAAATCTGCTTATTAAAAAAACCTAAATTAATTCCGACTGAAACTAAACACAATACTGATCCCAAAACATACCAGGACAGGCTCTAGCATTCCCTTAAGTAATAAAACTTGGGCAAGTAAATCTAGCCAGATTTACACACCAAAGGCTACTACTATACGAGGGCTCCCGTGCCAAGAGGGCTAGTAAATATCATACAGAGAACCAGCATTATCATGCAACTTTATACATATTATTATATTCTTCATATCTTTATAGAATTTCACTATATTATATATCATATACTAACTAATTTATTAAGCTAGCCGTGGTGGCCGAGTGGTTCGAGCAGTTGCCTGCGACACAAAGATTGCAAGTTCGAATCCCGACTGTACCAATGAGTTTTTCTGAACTTAAGTACAGTGATTAGTCACACCACGAGCTTAACGGTGAAGGAAATCATCGAGAGGAAACCTGCATACGTCTGAGAAGCAATTCAAAGGCGTATGTATGGTTGTGCTTGAGTAACGGCGATGGACTCACCATGTATCACGTTGGCACCTAAAATATATCTCTGGGTGTATGGGTATTACCTATACACCTCTGCCTACCCCTTCGGGGACCCTTGTGGGAAGGCGTGAGGATATATATAACTAATTTATTGTATTATCTCTACGAGGAATAATATGCACAAAACTCCGATGAATTGAACCTCATAATTTTGAGAAATCACGGGTGATTCAATTTTCTGAAAATTGTAAGTGTAAGGCAGACGGTTTCTACTCTTATGCTGTTCTAGTAAAAGTTTTTATTCTTGAATGAGAAAAAATTGCAAATTTTACTAAACATAGTATGATTTTAGTGACACAAATATGCAAAATTATCTTTTAAGGCATGAGCAATGCGATGGCAACAAACTATCGGCTTACAACGTCAACTTGGGCCACCTGCGGATTATTCTGGAGGCACATTTAGCCGGCTTTGCGGGATTATGGCTGGGATCTCGCGGGAGTAACCAGGTGCCGTTTATCCACTGGAGTTCTTTACTTTGTTTTACTTCACAGGTCACGTGCAGGGCTCGACACTTCGCTAGGCATCACGAACTTGTTTTGGACTTTCAATGAAGGACTAAGCTTTGCTGCCTTTCTAGATTTTTAACCTTTACAATGTCTCTCTATGAAAGTATAAACGGGTGAAGGGTCCCCGAAAGGGTAGGCTAAGGTATAAATATCACCGTCTGTTAGCCTGAAATATTGTTTGAAGACGATTACCCTCTATCTGCCATCTTGATTTCTATTCCTCTCGTACTGATGTCTTCTTTAAAACTCGAAATGTGTCTTCTTCAATCATCTTAATTCTGTTAGACATATATCTCAATAGTACGCCAAACTTTGTTCTAAACTATTTCAGTAATAGAACCGCTATTCCTATATGCTGTGAATTTAAATTTCACAAACCTAATGCAAAGATAACTACTATACATTTTCAAAAATATCGAAGTAATAAAACACCCCAAAGGGATATATGCTACGCCAATGTGAGAAAGTGAAATAGAAATATTTGGTCATTTGTAGGAGGATATGCGACACGGTACGTCCGGGAAACAATACCCGGACTATTGTTTGTGTTGCACACGACACATATGAGAGTGGACAAAAAATATGCGGGAATGGTACCGTTGAAATTCTAAAGCAATCCATTACGGCGAGTACAAGCAAATACTGGGAACGGTGTGCCATAAATCCAGGAACGATGACAGACCTCGGGACCGGTTGCCTTTTGACACTTTATACACATGAAATTGCAATATTCGGCGTGATTTACACGGGGCGATAAATAAAGCTACCGACGCACTGGACAACGAGTGCTGTTAACATGCAATAAGCAAGCTTATATTAGCCAATGATAAATATGTGAGCAGAGTTTGTGCAGAACCATAGCAGACGGATAGCAAAAGCCAACTCAATAGTTTCACTCATCACTCAGCCACTAACCTAGATGTGGTTGGACCAAAGTGATTTAGTCTGAACTAGGCAAACTAGTATACTTTAGGTACCAGTAAAAGTTGACTTACATAAATAATACACTCAGACGCGGAACGAGCACATAATTATCCTTCACAGTTTAGATGCGCACGGATATCGAACCCGCTACTAACTAACTCTAGAAGAACTAAATGAGGCACTAACTAGCTGTAGGAAATGGGTAGTCAAAAGTATGTCTACAATTAAAATCAACAATTTGTCAAAAAACTGTAAAGCGTAACCGCATAATAATTCACTTCCTATAAATTTACCGTCATAAGAAGTAAATGAATTATTACACTGGTTTAATTCATATACAGAATAATATTGAATATTGAAAACTTTCCTATTTTACAAAACTGCTCAAATCTGCCATAAAAATAGATCTCTTGGACTAAGCAAAAATTCGTTGCAATACAGTGTCCATTACGCCAAAGGAATATATTCGGGCACAAGTGGCTCATGAGCGTACGTTTCCCACTTAATTAGCACACTAGTGACTCAAAGTGCCTGCACTCAGTACCTCAAGAGCACTAATAAAGTGCATTCATTTGCAACCTCAGTCACTCTCAGCTTTAATCATATATTCTGTATTTCGTTGGCTTACTTTTATTAAGAACATATGCTCGAGTTTCTAAAAATTTTTCAGGCATCTGAATGGTTTAAGTAGACGGCTGAAAAGCCACGATTGCAAGTTCATATCCCACTGATTTATAGTTTTCCAAAGATTTCCAAAGATTATATCTTTGTAAAACTTAAACTCCTTAGAAGACTTCTTATAAAATTTCTCAAAAATGTTAAAGTAAATTAACATTGCCCACTTTTTAATTTCCGTCTCGTATTGGAAACCTGGTTAAGTGGCCGCTCACTTGTCGCCCTCGGCATCTTCGTGCTCGAGTATACTAATAAAGCCTCCGAGCCCCAGTAGACAAGTTCATTTGCCTCGGTGACAATATTTACCTTTTACCTTGCAGTCAAATACATGGTTAAAACGAATTGGCTTTCTAATCGCCCTTAACTAAAAATTTCTAAAAACGATATACAAAATTTTCGCGCTATTGTTTTTTAAACTAGCTGTGGTTTCGCGCGCGTAATATTTTGTGGAACGAAACATACCCTATGTGTTAATCCAGCTGATTATCTATCTCTGTGCCATATTTCGTCCAATTACATTTAGCCGTTCTGGCTTTATTACGTAACCATGTTCACAAACTTTCGCATTTATCATATTAGTAAGCTTAGAAAGACTACTTTCAGCAGTTAGTAATTTTAACTGCTCTAAAAATATAATATTGTGGAAACGACAAATACCTTTGCCTTTGAAATTTTGAAATGATAAATTAATGCTCTCTATTTACCATCACATATACAGACAATATGTTTGTATTTATAAATATATATAATAATCCTCACACCTTCCCACAAGGTTCTCCTAAGGGGTAGGTAGAGGTGTATTGGTAATACCCACACACCCGCTTTCCGCCAGAGATATATTTCAGGTGGCAACGTAACTGATGGCGAGTCCACCGTATAGCCATAACTCAAGCACGACTATACCTACGCCTTTGAGTTGCTTCTTAGCATATGCGGGTTTCCTCTAGATGTTTTCCTTCACCGTAAAGCTTGTGGTATGACTAATATAATAAATATATATATGTCCCCTACCATGTAATATGTATATGTATACAACACTTAATCGCGGAGATATCATACTCAAAGCTAAGCAATATGCTACGCCGGTTTGTAGCGTAGCAGCGCACAAAGGCTGCCTAATTTCACTTGAGCTGAGAAATTAATTCATTTTGTAGTAATTATCGCCATAGTAATTGATATTAATATTAAATATTTCATAATTGCATACACAAACATACATAACATCACGAATAGTCCCTAACGGGGTAGGCAGAGAAAATAGAACGCCAGTTCGTTCTAGGTTCTAGGTATCTAGCGAAAGAGGTAGCTCTTTCGCTTCGTCCACATTCATCAGTCTGTTCATACAAGCTCGTCGGTTTCGAGTACTCTTGATGTCTTTCATAATTGCTATTTATTTTATAATACTTCAAATTAATTGTGCATCTCTCTAATTTGGTATTATGGTACGGGCCCTGCTTTTCATTCTATAGGCGGGAGATCACTGAAATCGCAACAAAAGTGATGTATTTTTCAGGGCTAAATATTTAGCCATGTTGGACCTAAATACATATGTTTCAATCGCTGACAAATGGTTCTACCTAGTTCATATCAGTTATTTTTGTGAGAAAAGTGGATGTCCTATGTATGTTGTCTAGTTACCATAACACAAGCTTTGCTTAATTTGGGTCAATTTATGTGGAATGGCCAAGGTATTATTTATTTATATTTATATATTTTTTTATACCCCATAATAGAATTAAACTGGTCTTTACAGTCTGCTTAATCATCTTATAGTATCAGCAATAGACTCTGTAGAATTGGGAAGGCAGAGCTGCGACACGATATTCCCTGACAGTGCTTATGCATATTCAGAACCAACGTGACGGGAATTTCCCCAAGTATCAAAATAGATAAACCAAGGCAAAATTACTAAAATTATACAAGTAAGTAAATAAATATTGTGAGACAATTCCACTCAAATTGGCATAGTCCCAAATGTACCAATAGAACTAGACAACGCCATTTAGATCACATATATGTATAAAGATTTTAATTAAAGCTTTGATAAAGCCGAACAGCTCTCGCAATTGTGATTTCAAAAGATTTTTCCACGAATCCTCAAGGTGTGGATCCCCCAATAACCCCCGTTGCGTTTTTTAATGATAATCAATTTATAGCAGATTAATTTATTATTTTTTAAACATAAAGTATACAGGCATGCAGTTCGCCTTATGGTAGGCGATTACCGGAGCGACTAGGCAGGTAATATTCAGAGTATCAGTCACACGTGGTCGACTTTATCTGAAAAGGTGACTGTAGCAGCACAAGGAACGGGTCCCTTTAACTGCTGCACTGGTTCAGGAACTCGTCGAAGAAGCATAACACTATGAGAAGGCAGGACAGGTTAAGGTATAGGACGGTAGTATAGGTATGGTACGGATGTAAGTAGACATATCCCAGTCGGGCAACAACGGATGTAAGTAGACATATCCCAGTCGGGCAACACTAATTTTAAATGGGCGATCCTTTAAGCTATTCTTTGTGTGCTCGTTTAGCTCTATGAACAATCACGCGAAGGGTAGCGAGAATCAAACCCACGAACGTTAGCAACAGCAACGCCCTAAATCCAATTTACTTATTTAGATAAAAAACATAAGATTTATTTCAAATTGAAATTAATCCACAATTAAGAGTCATTATGAGCATTACATACGCTGGTTACATACATACGTACCGAATCGATAACCTCTTTTTCAAGGCAGTTAATAAAGTGGCACGCCCCTCCAAAGCTTCCCATTCGTAGAAGACATAGCGAAAGGTTATATTATCCAGGTAATCACGTGGCCTCTACGTCGTAGAGTATTCACGTGTGGGGGACGGTAACAAGCCCAATCACGAGGTTCTCGGTTAAACACGTCTCGCGAGGCGGACCTTACAATGTGTGATATCTAAGCACTGAATAGATCTTTCAAGGTCTATTTCGTTTACGGCTTTATAGAACGTATAATAATAATAATTGTATGTATATCCTCACGCCTTCCCACAAGGGTCCCCGAAGGGGTAGGCAGAGGTGTAGAGGTAATACCCACACACCCACTTTCTGTTCTATGGTTTACGGTATTCTAGAGTATTAAATTAGACTTTAAAAATATTTTTTTTTAAACAATTTTTTTATAATATAAATAGAAGGTGCTTATGTAAAGGCAGCATTAAACGTAAGCAACTCAGCAAGTAAAATAGGCGCGTCTTTGTGGAAGTGTATGTGTGTGTGTATATGTGTGTATCTGTGTGAATGAATGTTAATATAATTATGTGTGTCTGCAGATGTACGTGAAGATATATGAGTTTTAACTTTGTGATGTATATATGGTATTTTGTTTAGTATAATACGGTGAAATATTTGTAGCTGTATTTATTTAGTAATTTAATTTAGTATTGCCCAGCAGTGAGATTTATCAGGTTTACAGTCATATTAATCTCATTACTCATGTATTAGTACTTTTATGTTAATAGTTACCGTTTCTTTTACATTTATATTAATTTAAAGCTATGCGGCCGAGTGGTACGGGTACTAACTAGCCTACAACGCGAATGCAATTCTGAGAGCACGACCCGTGCAAGTCGCACGTAAAAGTGAGTATCAGACTTCAAACACACTCGCATCCAATCCAATCACAAAAATAATAAGCAATTGTCCAGATCAGGCCTGTGATAGTGCGATTTACCTCTAAGCCCATATGCACGAATACAGAGCCAGTGGAAATGAAAGAGCGAAATCCGTTCGTATTCTGACATGATTCCATACAAAAGCCGGGTCAATATCAGGTAGCCGGAAGCTAGCGGAGTCTATAATTCTTTATAGAGTTCATGAATATTACTTCGTAGATAGATCCACAATCATATATCATATTAAATTATATTTTTGGATATGGTATTTAAAGGGTTAAAAACTTTTGTAACTGGACAATTCTGCCAAAATTCCGTGCGTCAGGTATCTTGCCGGATACCTACTAGATTGTAACACTTGTAACCATAAAAAAATAACCAAAAAAGAACGATTCCGATACATAAGTCTTCCCACAGTACGAAGAAGTATGACCATATTTTATTGATTGCATTTATCCATATTCTTTTTGCAGCCAAATGCTGCTATGCTTATAACTATAGGTAATAAAATACGATCCAATTGCATGAGTTTGTTACAACTGAATGAGTTAATGTCATATCGGATTCATTAGCTATATAATGCTTTGTCTGATTTAGTGGTTCAAGCAGTTAGCTGCTAAGTGAAGATAGCAAGCTTAATCCACCGAGGTTAGGAACACCAATTTTCAATATCTGAGCGTCCCCCTCCGAAGTAGATTAAGATATGCTAAATACCGAATCTGTCAGTCATACCTGCTGACTCGATAGTTCTCGTATAAGACAAAATCTGCAATGAGCGCATTCCATGTGCGATAGGCCTTAAGATCGGTCTTTATTCATACAAGTCCGAGCTTTCGGCCGTGAATGGTTCGCAGGATTATAATATCTTAGGAAAATGCTTAGGCACTACCTTCCTTTTTCAATTTAACGAAGATCTCATTACAAGACGGGTACCTTTTTCATTTTATGTCATTTTCAATAGCTTGGAAATACTTATATTGTAAGTTTGAAAAAATTACATTGTTAATCCTGTTTTTCACACCTTTCACTCGGCTGCCACGGTTCAACAAAAATATTGTATCAATATTTTCATTAACTATAATCAAATTCAAATGTAATGCCTTTGTTAGTAAGTATATACTAAACTAAAAGACGAAGATATTTTATTAAGTAAAAGTCTGCAAGTTTGAGATTTTTGTTGTATATATTTAGTTATAAACTACATATAATATATATCCTCACGCCTTCCCACATAGGTCCCTGAAGAGTTATGCTGAGATGTATAGGTAGTACCCACACACCCACCAGAGATATATTTAAGGTGCCAACGTGATAGATGGCGAGTCCGTCGTTCATCCCTCATAGTTTTGAGAACCCCTTATCTAAGCTTGCAATTGCAATGCTGGATATGTGGGAATTATTTATACCTTTTAGTAATATCCCATAACCACATCACATATCCCAAGTATAGAGAAAAAATCCCTGTGAGAACACTAAATTCACTTGCCAACAACACTATCTATAAAACTTTAGTTACGTGTGTAACAATAGAATTAATAGCCATAATTACATGCATGATATACTAAGTCGAGTCCCTCACGGGGTAGGCAGAAGGAGTAGAGCGCCCGTTCTGTCTAGACTTGCAAAATAATAATACCTTGGGTCAATTCCAAACAAATTTACATAGCCCCAAATTAAGCAAAGCTTGTACTAAGGTAACTAGGCAATGAAATATATATACTTATATAGATAGATATATAGGACATCCAAGACTAAGGTACAAATACTCGTGTTCATCACACAAATATTTACTCTCGGTGGGAATCGAACCCGCGACCTCTAGCTTCGCAGTCAGGAGCTCTGACCGCTAGACCAGACGGCTGTCACAGTGTGTGAGTAAATGAGAATTAAAAAGGACTACTGTTATTGCAGAACCACGTTATGATAGAATATGCAGACATTTTTGCAGTCACCCTTGTAGCCGCTGAGAGTGGCAAGAAAACGCTTTCGAGGCCTGAATAATCTGAGATCAAGTGTACTAGTTTAAACACTCTCGTCTTGTGAACGGGAGCAAATGGAACGCGGAAATACATTCTACTGGATTGAAGTACTTTCTTTAAAATATTTAATTATTTTTTAATAAGCTACCTCAGAAAATAATTGAATTACCTTTTGTAAAGTTTAAAGCTGTCACTAAATGTAAATTAATTCAAAATGCTTATTAGACAACATCAGATGGTTTGAATGATGGCCATTCATGGCAATGAATTGCTCCTCTTAAACAGAGTTTATATCTAATTTAATATTTTTCTACCCACACGTAAAAGGGAACAAATTTTAAAAGAGAAAACCGGGTATCGCCGTTTCTTCTGGCAAGATTATTTCTTTGACTTATAACTTTATTTAGCATATGGCGTTCAATAAGTGTTCCCTGTGTCCCTTATATTGTATAAAATATTTTGTTTTTTTTTTAAATAACTGCTAAGCTGCTAACATGTAAATCCAAATCATATTCATAAACTTATTTCAACACCTAATCTTCAACTATACGTAGTCTTAAATTGAGGAGAGTGGATAAGGATAGATATTTGCCCATCAGTTGGGTAAATCGAGCAATAAAAAAATATTTCCTGTATAAAAATGCTTTGAAACTCATTAACAACGGGACTTATTATTAAAACTAGCTGTGCCCGCGGCTTCGCCCGCGTGGAAAAGTGACTTTGGGCAGCATTTTTTGGATATAGATTTTGATTTACTTAGTACATGTTATGAAAAGCTTACCACATTATATTATTGAAAAACCACATTTAATTGGATAAGCCGTGTGTGTTTTGGATTCTATTTGCGTAAAAAAGGGCCCTATCACATTTTTTCTCATATACCTTCCATGTACAGACAGCGATCCGTTACATTTGTATTATATGTATAGATTTATTAAATAACTGTACCGTATCCGTGCTCATCATTATAAATGGAAATTTATTTAGACAAAATTGAGATAAAAATATCGTGCACAGAATTTCGGGGGAAACAGCAACTAGATGTAATTTGTAAAAATATATTCCTACTTCGGCTTGGGACCCGCTGAGTGTTTTCTTAATTCAACGGTTCACTTTGAATACTGAAATATTTCTTTGGAATTATATACATTGAATAGAAAAATACAAAACTTTTTTCCTGTAAACAAATTACGTTATTAATATTACATAATCTCCAGTCCACGTGTCGGCCAAATTAAGGTCAGATAATGAATAAGTACCTACGTTACTTCAAAAGATTCTTTCAGCGGGCTCCTCCAATTCGACGTCATTGCGCCTATGCACCCCACCCACTATCTCCAATCAACAGGCATCTCCAACGGAAACTTAAATCAGATAAAATCTCGTCCATGCCTCCACTCACTCGTCCAAATCAAGGGCCCGCCTTTGACGACGACGAGAAGTTCGAGTGCCTGGCCGACAGTCTCGAGGCTCAATGTACGCCCAGCACCTTGCCGGTAGATCCGCGCCATCTCGATAAGGTGGATGCCGAGGTCGAAAGCAAACTATCTCTCCCACCCTCCGAAGACCCAGACCACCCCATCGCCCCAATCACGGTCGACGAAGTCCAGAAAGTGATCAAGGATCTCCACCCCAGGAAAGCCCCAGGTCCCGACGGGATCGCTAATAGAGTTATCAAACTCTTCTCACCTTACCATAGTTTTGCTCACTGCCATCTTCAATGCCGCACTGAGCAACAACTTTTTTCCCCAATCCTGGAAAAGTGCAACAGTCATAGGTATTCCCAAGCCAGGGAAACCCAAGACCGAAGCCTCCAGTTATCACCCGATCGCCGATATTGAGGAGACTATCAGTCTCCTCAATATCAAATGTCCTTGGCAAGATTTACGAGAGACTTATCTACAATAGACTAAAGAGTTTTGCAGACTCTAAGAAAGTCATACCTGACCAGCAGTTCGGTTTTCGAACCAAACACTCCTGTATCCAACAAGTCCACCGTATAGTAGAAGACGTCAGTAGCGGCTTCCAACTCGAATATACCACGGGTATGCTCCTCTTCGACGTAGCGAAGGCATTCGACAAGGTCTGGCACAACGGCTGAATATACAAGCTGTACCAGTTGGGCGTGCCGGACCGTGCCTAGTACGCATAGTACGGGACTTTTTGTCGAACCGCTCCTTCCGCTACAGAGTCGAGGTCACACTCTCTTCCCCCCATCCCATACGAGCAGGAGTCCCGCAAGGCTCAGTGCTCTCGCCACTCCTATTCACGCTTTATGCTAGCGACATTCCCCTCCATAGACGAGTTAAAAGCGCTCTATTCGCCGATGATACGGCCATCTACTACAAGGGTAGAACTCCCGAGGGAATTCACGACAACCTCCAATCCGCAGTCACAGCCCTAGGGCGGTGGTTCCGGAAGTGGAGAATTGAAGTGAACCCCACCAAAAGCGCAGCCATTCTATTCTGGAAAGGCCTCGAACGCCCACGGGTAGCCCCCATCACCCTCTTCGGCAAACCCATTCCATGGGAAGAAAAAGCCAAATACCTGGGTGTGATCCTCGATCAACGCCTTTCTTTCGCGCGTACGCGCGCGAGCCGCCTTCGCGCTCGGTAGACTTCACAGCATGTTGAATGCACGAAGTAAACTCTCATTGAAATCCAAGGTGAGGATTTACACAACGTGCATTCGACCAATCATAACATATGCGGGTGTAGTGTTCGCACACACTAGCAAGTCAACACTTAACCCCCTGCAAGTGCTCCAAAGCCGGTTTCTCCGGAGAGCCACAGGTGCCCCGTGGTACATGCGTAATAGTCAACTCCACGTTGACCTCAAAGTCCCCACTATAAAACAGTTTTTGAAAAAACTGTCCAAACGTCAGTTCAATTCTGCTGTAAATCACCCCAACCCCCTCGTCGTATCGGCCGCCCGATACACTCCTTCCCTTATCTCGAAAATAAGGCGTCCAAGACATGCCGTCATCGAACCGGATGACGACATAACGGTCCTCCAGGACGCCCGACAAAAACATACCAACACTACACACAACCGACCACTGTTCCGTCCTCGCCGGCGAGGCTCGACGCGAATAAGCCGTAATGTTCCCCCCCGACCTCCGCCGCAAACGCCGGCCCGCGCCGAGCCAGACGCGCAAATCCCGCCCCCAAATAATATTTAAATAAAATTACCAGTCCAGCCCAGCTCCCTTGCTCGCGAACCAGCAACGCCCTAAGCCGAGGTTCGTACCCCACAGGGGGTGCCCTTAGCTGTGTTGCTTAAAAATAAAGTGCCTGGCTGGAGGCCTAGGTCTCGCCATTGACCGGTTAAGTAGCAAAAGCTCCCGGAACTCACGCTACGAGAGACAATACAAAAAAAAAAAAAAAGATTCTTTCCAATTTGAGTACTTTGCTTTAAGCGGGGAAAGGAATTAGTTTCCCTTTATTAGGATCGGTTCCCTTTGTGGGTCGCGACATCTAAGTCTATAGAACATTTCACTTCGCCCGAGTTCTCATTACCACTGGAATTTCCAATTGATTGAAGACAAGCCAAAGGGAAAAATGCAATTTAAGGGAAAACGTATTAGGTTCGCTTAGAAATTGGATTTTATTTTGTTTCATTTTCGACCGATCAAATTAGAAAAGCCTATGTTATATAGGCTTCGATGAATCATTTGTAACTTAAGTTTTTATGTATTTATCAGTGAAATGTTATACTTATATAATGTTCACTTACAGCGTAGGTCATGTACTTTATTTATATGTCACGTTATTTGTCTTTAATTGGTATATATATTTAGTGTTCTTATAGAAATATATTACTGCTTCTAAAGGAACTAAGCTGCATTATGGTTTTAGAAAACAAAATAAACAAACTTGCCCTTGCTACAAAAGAAAAATATTGGTGCGGAAAGTGGGTGTGTGGGTCTTACCTATACACCTCTGCCTACCCCTTCGGGGACCCATGTGAGAAGGCGTGAGGATTTATTGTTTTTTATCGACTCATTTGATCAGTATAAGAATAACAGATTAGTTTTAGAAATCTTCTCAAAATGTGTATCGCTAGAAGTCTGTACTAAATAAGTTAACAAACGGACTGATGAATGTGGCCAAAAAGAACGGTATGTGTCGTACTCGTACACGGACTCGGTGTAGTGATATGTATTTATGTAATGAAACTAAATGTGTATTAACTCCATGGTTTTCAAATAATTTAATGACAACTTTAAGCTGTTCAATGCTAATACAAGTAGGGAGTTGGGGCTTCGGAAATATTGGGTACGGAATTATACGCCAGCAAGTGAGTAGCTCTCGAAACTTCACCATTTTTGTTGAAGTGCCATTGAAACGGAACACTTGCGCATATTCGCACTTTTCAGCCACAATCCACCCACCCCCACATAAATAAAATATTACAATTATTTTTATACATTTTCATTATAAATAATTGTTTAATTCCAAACTGTTAATAAACATTGTCATTAATTGTTTAGTCATAAAAAATACTGGCGTTCTTTATTTCAATTAATTCCCAAATTTAAGAACCCAATCCGTATATCTTGTTATTAATATCTATTTGCTAGGACAGCTTAACGAAACTCGAATTTTAAGTGCGCCGCGTTCAGGGGATGATCGTAAAGATATAGCACGCCGCTTTGTCTCCACACATTTTTTGCTGACTGGAACCACCATTGAGAATACCTCAACGGGGTCTTGGCATACCAAGTATATTTCACTACAGGCTTGGGCTCATCCCTAAATCGTTATGTAAATGCAGGTCATATAGAATCATCTTTACATAGTATAAAATGAAGTCGCTTCCGCTGTCTGTTCGCTTAAGCCTTTTAAACTGTTCAACGGATTTTAAAGCAAGTTTTCTGCAATAGATAGAATGATTCAAGAGGAAGGTTCATATGTATAATACATACATATTATAGCACTGAAAAGAAAAATCTTCTTTTAAGTTTCTATGTAGTATAGTAGTAGTAAATTCAAAAATATAGTAATAGTATATAAGTAAATTCAAAGATTTGTAATGTAAATTTTTGTTCGCTTAAATCGCAAACGCTGGCTAAACCCTACGAAATAGATCAAATTAATATACTACGGAATTGAAAATCTAAAAAATTTCGATAAATAAGTCCGTGATGGTATTATATTTATCTCTACGGTACCTAACACCAACAGTAACCATTTTTATTCGCTAGTATGTAATATAAAATCGATTGATTGATATATTAACTTGTTTTGAACGCATCTGAATCAAGACCTAAAACAAATGTCAAATTGCTAATCAGACGTCTTTCAGAATAATTGTCCGAAACTGTCGATAAGCATTTTGAGTATAAATACATTTTATTTTCTTTATGTGTTAGTTTGAAATCAAATTGTATCAAATGTCATTTTGGCTATGATTCTTATTCTACGGTTGACTTTTATGAAAATTATCTTCGCCACAGCCCTCGGATATGGAATGGAAGGCGCCACTCAAATGGAACCCGACGATTGGAGAACTATAGAAGCTCTTGCGGAACAACATCCCTACATCGTGGCTATATTAAACGTCTCCAAAACTTACATTTGTACAGGCACTATAACTGGTGAAAGAACAATAATTACTTCCGGCAACTGCGTACACCTTGAGCCTCAATACGTAGTGGTTGGACTAGCCGTATTTCACCACAAGAAGATCCATGAGAAAAACTTAATAAGCGTTGCCTCAACGGTATCCCATGGAGATTATACCTTTGAATTAAACGAATCTGATCTTAATGTGACAAAATTGCATAGCAACTTAGGGCTTATCTACGTGACAAGCCCTATTTTAGAATGGTATATAGTTTCCGCCGACACGGGTAACTATTACGCTACAGAATTAAAAGACAAAAAACTTAGTGTCGTTGGATTCGGCACAATCAATGACAAAGGTATGTTGGCATTACAACAACAGGCATATCATCAAATGCCATGTAGCAATCCTAGATGGTACTACTGTGTCTGCGGTATAGAATACGCGGCATACACAAGTACTTACTTGCATGAATTCGGCAACGGAGGTCCTGTGCTGTTGGGAACTGAAGTTGTCGGGATAACTGCGGCGTCCAGTGGAAAACTATCAATGAGAAATCTAGGAATCAAATACAATATATTTACTGTCATCGGTCCCTATTTACCATGGGTGGAAAAACAGTCGAGTCAAGCAGACCTGAATTTTCGCGCTCGCCAAAGTCACAATGAAGCAAATCTGAACCGAAATATATGCATGAAATGTATTGTAATGATGTTGCTAATTAGTAAATTACTTAATTAACTCCCACGTGGTATTTTTGTTTAAAGAGCCATTAAACTTTAGATAAGATTTAGCATGTCGGTAAATTTACAACAGTACTTTTCTGTGGACGTTCAATCTTGTTTAAACTTAACTTTGAAACCTGACTCGCCAATATTCCATCGGAAATTAGCATAAATTAAGGCCGTAGTTATAGCATTGATATTAAAGGCATAAATGAGGTAACAGATGCTAAAACAATCCAGTACATTTAGGTGTCTCACAAGCTCCTGCGAATTTTAACCTAGTTAGCTCTGGAAGCAGTTTTGGGTTATCATTGATTTTGTAAGTGTTATCATAATTTCGACAATTATTTACAGCTTTTACAAGACAGTACTATCTTTTGGACATAAGAGCAAAACAAATAATTTACAGAAACCATTCCTCTCTTTTTTAGAGTTCCGAGTTAAACTCCGCACCCAGTCTAGCCAGGTCCATCTGTAAAAACATATTTTTCGCCATTTCTGTTGTGTGGCATATTGTTAGATAGCTTATTAAAAATAGTAGGGTATGTTAAGAACGACTTTCGATCTAGGGTTCCAATTACGAAATATTAAGCTTTAAAGCTATAACTTTAGTAAGAGTCATATATCCCCAACTCTACCAGCTAAATCGTTGTTTGTAGATTTGTAAAGGACAACTATCTCCGCCATGTTGGCTTTACAAGTTAACCAAGAAAAGTCTGTCAAGTTTTAAATTTACTTGCAAAAGTAAAAAACATCTAAAAAATCAACAGAATACGACTTGGATTAATTTAGGATGATCTTTTTAATGTTATTGTTAAATGTTACATTTCATATTTGTACGCATATTAGGATGAAATATGAAATGGGAAGACTCCATGTTAAAAATAGCCAACCGAAGATTAGAAATATATTTTTATCTTAATGTTCTTTGTAATAATGATGTAATTTTAAAATATTGCTAATTGTGTTTTGATCTTTAACCTCGCAACGGGATGATAACGTTTCCCTATTTCAGTCTTAGTTTATCTCGTGAGTCGAAGTGACGATTCCGTTTGAATATATTATTTGTGCTTTTAATAATGCAGTAATAATGAATTTCGTTAAAGTCTTCGTGAGAAACATGAGTCAAGTGAAAAAATTGGAGCCCCTTCATAAAGTGGGTATCATTGGAGTGCCTTTTGAAAAAGGACAGAAGAAGTACGGTGTGAGTGTCGCCCCTGCGGCTTTGAGGGCTGCCGGCCTCATCGAGAGTCTTCGAGAAATCGGTAAGAATAACATTTTTACTGTATAATACTTAATCCTTATACTTGGGTATAGTTGTGCTAGCGTAACGGCAGTGGACTCGCCATGCCATCTAACGTTGGCACCTAATTGTATCTCCGGCGAGAAGTATTTGTGTGTTACACTATTATACTTAGGAATCGTAGTATTATCTTCCTGGCCTTATCCCAACAATATTGGGTAGCTTAGATTCTCTAAGCCGACGTGTTGCCTGCCTTATCTTTAGATAGAGAGAATAACTTTTGATCTTCTCCAATGCAGTTACAGTAGCTAACCATTTGCTAAAGATGTTGAAAGAGACACGAAACTAGTGACCTAGACATCCAAATGCATAGCAATTGTTTTGCAGGACAATTTCGCAGCATGGATAGTTATTATTTATTAACACACTTGTAAATTGTCTGTTGATATAAGGCCTTTGTCGTATAGACATAATATATGTATATCTTAATTGTTCAATCGATTTAATTATCTATAGTCAATAACTAAACAATAAATCCTGTTCTTTTGAACGTCATCAAAATTAAAAGCGCTATTTACAGATGGCCTCGAAGTTAAAGACTATGGTGACATCGATACCGGCTCCTGCGAGGAGTCAGCCTACGTGGACAACATGAAGCACCTGGCTCACGTGTCCGCCTGCAACAAACGCCTCTCCGAGAAAGTATCACAAGTGCTGTCCGATGGCAGAGTGGTCGTCACCATTGGGGGAGATCATTCTATTGGCTTAGGTGAGATTATTACATCGATATAGCCCTCATGTAATATTGCAATAGTATCGAGTATTACTTTGTGAATCCACTTTATACGACGTACCATTTAATTTAAGTAACCATTCAATTGCGCGTCCAAATTTGTACACAATTTTTATTTTAAAAAGCACTCCTAGCTAAACAGAGCGTGACTATAGGTGTAAAATCTGCCAAAATATCTCACTTACAGAATCCTCTCTTTCACCTTAAGACTCGTGGTGTTATAAATCATTGAATCACTGTACATCCTGCAACTTTGTCTATGCATGTAACTATTGAACACTAATTCTACTCTAAGATTCAGATACTTCGATGGTCAGACTAAGAATCAATCAAACAAAAATATATACTCCGACCTATCATCGTATTCTTATGCATGTAGTCCATAGCATAAGTAATAGTATAGAACTAACATATGTATGACAAGTCGGTTACAACTCTCCAGTCTCTACAGTTCCCTCGCCTGCCCTAGTTTGGAGGGCACCTGACGAGTTTGTAAACTTGCGAGTTGTAACATATAAACAGACTTTCAAATATCGATAATTGGATCAAAAACTTAGCAGTCGCGTAACTAAATTTCCCTCACACCCTAAAACTTATTCAAACTCAATATGCCTTTTAAACTGGCTGTGTCGTTCGAAGTAAAAATATATGTTACTGGCTATGAACAGTAAATGTTATTTTTGTATCCCTCGGAAAAAGTCATTTTTTTTCTAGATAACATTTACTCTATTTCCTTTTCTGTAAACCATAAAGTCCAACAGCTTTAGATCTAACTATGTGGAATATCTGCAAAATTATATGATAATCGCTTAAACCGCGAAAGTTTTTCTTTTTTTAGTGGCAAACAAGCATACGTCTCACCCGAAGGAAAACGGTGACCGCAGCCTATTTACGCATACAATACCAAAGTATCAATTGCGCGTTGCCACACAGTGCTAAAGTGCTATTTCGCGTTTTACTGGCAGGTTTGTCAAAAGAGTTAATTAGTTCGATGCAATCGCATCTCGCATTACACATAAACTTAGTTATTGCTACTATTCACCTTTAATGTTTTACCACCTCTTTAACTTTTGGTTTTCTCAGCTTCGTCCATACCCATAGGTAAATTGTAGATAAATAAAAACCTACCAAATTTAATTGGCTCTGATCTGTATGGAGTGTGATTCGTTGTTGCTTCTCTTTTGTTCCACGTAGGAAACCAAATAGCATACCGATTGCCATACTAACGAACCATAACTCCCATTCCTATTCATTCGTATCATACAGATATATTATAATCTCTTTATATAAATGCCCTCTCACCGGCAGCCTTAAAATTCTATAAACAAGCACCTGATATTTATATAAACTTTAACACTAAATAAAATATATTTAAAAGTTAAATGACTTAACCCTACCCTTAACCCTAGAGGTAGGTTATATTGTATCACTGCATTAAATAAATTAGTATTATGAACATGTGAATTTGATGCACGCCTTAAGGTAAAGCCTCTCATCTCTATGAGTACCTTACCTTAACAATGTATGTATGCAAGGTGGCTTTTCACTGATAAAATGTCCTAACTCAGGTACCGTAGACGGTCACTACAGGGTCAACGAAGATATGATCTTGATATGGGTAGACGCGCACGCGGACATCAACACAAATAAAACGTCAGCCTCGGGCTCCGTACACGGCATGCCGGTCGCACTGCTTGTGAAAGAGCTCGCTGACTACTGGCCCTACCTACCCACGATGGACTGGCAGATACCTAAGTAAGTTAAAATTTGAATTGGCTTCTCTGGATGACTATCGTCCTGTTTGACTAATTACGGTAACATAACTATATGATTGATTAAAACAAGTGAAGTAAACTTAACAAAGGTTAATTTACATCAATAACTGAGTAGGTATACCTTACAATCGTGGCTACTTGTTTTTTTTTTCATTAACATTTTACTATTTTAGGTTTTCTATTAATAATCTCGGATACGTGGGACTCCGTTCAGTAGACAAATACGAGAGACTGGCTATAGAAAAATACAACGTTCCAGCTTTCGCGATGGAGGATGTCGAAGCGTAAGTACTATATGAAAAAGCTTGGTTGTCAGTCTGGATTGAACGCGATCTTCGAGGATCACGAAACGTTCATACTACACGCTAGTATAAGGTAATCTTATTGCCTAAGTCATCCGATAGAAATCTCTCATACAGATAAATAAAAGTACCTATCATTGATGATACTGAATGGTTCAAGTAGTGGCCTGCTACATAAAGACTTCAAGTTCCCGGTTTAACTTAAGCATGCACACCACGAGCTTTACAGTGAAGGAAAACATTGAGAGAAACCTACATACGTTAGAGAAAAAATCTATTTTTACTAATAAATCATCATTCAGAGCATAGCCGTGCTTGAATAACGACGATGGACTTGCCATCTGTCACAGTGGCACCTAAAATATATCTCCGGCGGAAAGTGGGTGTGTGGGTAATACCTGTACACCTTTGTCCAACGTTGTACCAACGTAGTCCTGTAATAATAAATGTAATGTCCTATGTCTATATTGGGTCCCCGAAGGGGTATGCAGGCAGGCATTGTGTAAAAACAATGTTTGTTATTCCTAATGGTCGGTTCTTTTTACAGACACGGCATAAAGAAATCAATACACCACATCTTGCACAAATTGGACCCCACAAATAGTAAACCAATACACGTCAGCTTTGATATCGATGCTCTGGACGCTCTGGAAGCACCTAGCACTGGAACACCAGGTATACATATCAAATTTCCATGTACCTAATGGTTTTTATACATATTTGTCAATTTCCCTGAAAAGGAGATTATATTCTGGGAGGAGTGTATATCAATAGGAAACTTAATTCTGACTTAGTAGTTGGTTTCAAGTCTCATATGTACCTACTTACTTGCGTGAGTCCAAGATGATTCTCATGAACAGCATATAATACTTTAAGATGAGTGTGAATAGATTTTTGCAGAGGCGGCAACGCACTTTTAATACTACAGATGTTGCAAGCACCCATTAAAGGCTGCAAGTTTAGGTATTTAGCACCTCAGAGGCCAAAATAAAGTCATATATTTCCCATATATACCCATCACCCATTGTAAAGTTTATTGACCTTGCAGTGCGAGGCGGGTTGACGCTTCGGGAAGCCATCAGCTTAATGGAGATCGTCTACGCCACGGGTCGTCTCCGTGCTGTCGACCTGGTGGAAATCAACCCAGCTCTAGGAGATGATTCTGACAGGAAACGCACCATAGACGCTGGTATAACTGTCCTGCGAGCCGCGTTAGGCTTCTCACGGCGCGGCACTGCCCCCAGAGGAATCTTAGACCTACCAGTCCAAACCCATACTGGAAGCAATTCTTAAAATATCTATTAGGTATGTACATGTTAGTGTGAGTGAGTAACTGATCTTTATTTGTAAACGTAATATACATGTTTGCTTCAAATTTACTTTTATTTACGCATTACGAAGAACATCTGAATTCATATTTTCTTTTTTTTGTAACGTAATCTTATAATCCTATAAGACATAAGTACCATAGATAAATCATGAAGAATTTCTTACGTTCATGCTCTAGGCAATCGTAAGTGGTCATGACATTCTTCTTGTATAAAGTATTATATTACTTACAAGCTGCCCGCCCCGGCTTCGCACGGGTGCAATATTGATACTCTTAATAATGTAAAAGATAAAAATGGTTATGGTGGTATATCCTTTAGAGATAATTAAATATAATCGCAGACTTTTATATCGATCATTTAAATATATACTACTCCGTAGTACATACATTTGATCTATCTCGTAAGGTTTACCCAGCGTTTGCGATTTAAGCGCACAAAAATATGTGCCTATGATCACATTACAAATCTTTGAATATTTCGTTATTTATTAAATAAGAGAAAAAGAGGCGAATTTGGAATAGTCTTGGTTTCCGATTTTCATTAATACTGTTTGATATTTGAGCGTTTTTAGCTGACCTCTATCTACATCGTGTAAGGAATACCCCTACCAAATTTCAAGGCAATCGGCCTTAATTCCTGAGATTTCGTGATGAGTGAGTTCACAAATAGAATCTCCCGCGTTCCACCTTGCGGGTGGAGTTTCATAAAATCCGTTCTAAGCTGACCTCTACACTGCGTAAGGAATACTGCTACCAAATTTAAAGTCTATCGGCCTTATAGTTCCTGAGATATCCTAATGAGTGAGCTCACAAATGGGATCTCCCCGCACTCCACCTTGCGGGTGGAGTTTCACAAAATCCGTTCTTAGCTGACCTCTACACCGCGTAAGGAATACTCCTACCAAATTTCAAGTCAATCGGCCTTAAAGCTAAATAACAAAAAAACACAATATACCTTTTGTTAATGAAATCGGTTCGCAAAAATGTCTGAAAAAAAGCGATAAATCAAAAATATAAGCAATTCCGTTATCGCTTGCATCATGCACTGGTCTCATCATAAAATTTAATCAGCGTATCGGCAGGTACCTTCCGATAGCTCATACATATTCTTTTAATGTTTGATTTAATTATACTCTCCGATGATGTCCCCTCAACACTTTTTGACTTTTCAATGTTTGTCCGTTTACGTAATGGTATGTAAGAATATATATGATACTTAATCTCCTCTTCCATCCTTTATTCCCTAGGCATTAAATTAAGAAACTTTAACTATTAAGTTAGTACAAAAACTTTTTATCTCATAATAAAAAAGGCCTAGCTAAAAGGCCTGGATTCGACACCACAATTTGGAGACCACAAATTTGGCTGAATATTTAGCGTTAATCTAAATTCTAATGCATTTTAATGGCTTAAGTGTATTTTTCTTCTTTTTCGTCTTTTGAACTCAACAAGTAGTGTAACAAGTACGGTGATTAGTCACCACGAGCTTTACAGTGAAGGAAAACAGCGAGAGGAAACCTGCATACGTCTGAGAAGCAATTCAAAGGCGTATGTATAGTCGTGCTTGAATAACGGCGATGGACTCGCCATCTGGCACGTGCCAACGTGACACCCACACCCGCACACACCCACTTTCCACCAGAGATATATTTTAGGTTGGCCACTAGTAGCTGTGTACCTGAATGGGATGGGATGAGATGGGATAAACGATGTATTTTAGCGACGATACGGTAGTGGAAATCTAGCTAGGAAATTTAGTTCGCTTTATATTACATATTACATATCTGCATATATTCGCAATTTTTTAAATGGACCTTTGTTATCTTTTACTCTCTCATAATATGGAGTTTAATTTACAGTTGATAACCCTAGCAGCGGTCACCAACGCTTTAGAAACAGACAAAATGGGCGTTAGTGAAGATATTAAGAAAATTATCAGCAAATACATCGACAAGATTCCTGACATCGATTCCCAATACGTGATCAACGAAGGCCTTTCTAAATCCATCTCGCATTACTTCAACGGTAAAATAAAAACATTTCCCTTGTATAAGATTAGTTTGAAGATCGACAGGAATCCGGTCAAAATACCTTGGATCTTAGGAGAGCCCAATCAAAATAGGAGCGTAAAGGAAAGAGAATACAAATACGTCACACCGGAGAAAATAAAACATAACTAAAATCTGTTCCGATGGCTTTATTTTTCAATAATTTGATTAACATTAACATATCCTATTTCCGTAACTGCAAGAATAACGATATAATCTGCATGATGAGATAGATATACATACATATATATATATATATTGGTGATTCATGGCCCAAAGCTTACTGAGAACAAATATGAATTAATTGGTCTATTTACCACAAATAACTTTGAAAACCATATATGCAAAAGAAGCGTAAATTTTGAAGGTACATTAGAAATGCCTTGGTTCTCGTCTTACTTTATATAATGATAGTCATTCTATGGTAGTCATAGTGCCACGTGACATTGCAACAGCAATTGAACATGTCACATCCTAGAATTTGTGTATAAAATATGGTGCCTGTAGCGTCAGCTGAAAGTTACATTCGGAATTACCAAATATATTCGGCACAACTAAAAACTATCACTGGTCCATTACCTAAATAGAGACCAAATTTCATAATCAATATGAAATCACAACAACGAAAACGTTAACACTAGACATTTAGCAGAAATGCTATTTACATAACTAATAAAACATCTCTACGAATTGGACTTAGTAGGTTATTTGAAAATTGTTTTCGAGGAGCAACTTTAAATCTGTTTTATATTTATTTTTATGATTAAGTGTACTGCAATATTATTATTATTTATTTAGATTGGATGTACAGCACGTTTGACATATTGGTACAAAAGCAGACGATTGATATCATTTTTCACTATTCCTCAGAATTGACATGGAGTTATACCATTCGTACCCTCTATTGCTATTCATAAAAATCATCATATTATATCGCCTGGTAAAGATATTTGCTATATTTTTACACAGAATTTGATCTCTAAACAGAAGTAACAAAATTATAGTTGACAAAAATGCTTATTAATAAAAAAATTGGTACAGAAATCCGTGATATTAATTAAAAATCACAATATCAAGTGGAATTGGTCTATAGTACAAGTAAATTGTAGCAGTTTAGAAATTCACTTGTGGCCGGTAATGTTTTTGGAATTTATTGTTCTTCAAAGATAACTTCATTTGCCATTTCGCCTGCACGCGTTTCATGAAGTGTATATCGCGGGCTTTCCTGAAACATAACACAATTTTGTGAAACTTAATAATACTCTCATAATCCTCCAACAAAATTATTTAAATATGTCGTAGTCAACTAGCTTAATCAGATGTTCAATCAATAGTCTAGCCTCTTTACTAAATGTTAGTTGAACAGCGCTGTTTAGTAAAGAGGCTAGACTATTGATTGAACGGCTGATTAAGCTAGTTGGCTGCGACATATATATAGTTAGTTATATAACTAACTTCGTCTCCCACAAAATTTTGATTGATACAACAGAAGATAATAAATATCATGATTGAGTTGTTTGACTCTGTGACAAGTAAATGTAATACTTACTTGGCGGCAGCCTTCTGTTCATTGGGAGCCCAGCCCAAGGCTCTGTATGCACCCAATAACCTATGCAACTTGCGGTCAGATTTCTTAACTAGAGCCTGACTGCTCTGGGTCAAGTTCTGTTTGTAATATCTGAAACATTGATTTATATAAATGTGTGTGAAAAATATTAACAATACCATTTTCATTAATAATAATAAAAAGTAAATAACAGTATTTATTATATCACAAGAAAATTAAAAGACTAGCTGCACTCGGCATTCATTGCAATGTCATGCAAATTTCATTGCATTTGTTTCTTTTGAAATGATCATCATCATATGTTCTCAGAACTCATACTATGAAAGATGATGGAAAGTATGAATAACACTGAACACATAAGATACCAAACTGTCACAATAAAAACATACTAATACAAAAATACCTCATCAATGACCGATGCCCAATAGTAATTCCTGATGGTAGCACCAGTTGGAAGTCATCAGCATCTAAGTTGGTCGGCCCTTCAACTTCTTGGTCTACATCCATGTTGTCACTTTCCTCATTTTCAGGGTATGATGAGCTGTATAAAGCCAACATACAAATAATATAAGCGTAGAATAAATACAACACATATATCCTATCAAATTAAGTATGTCATACATCACACTAAATCCCCGCAGGATATGCCAGTGAGAGTGCCAGTCCTGACTAGACTTACATATCACAGAAGCCGTGGTGCTGAGTGGTTCGAGTGCCTGCGACACAAAGATCGCAAGTTCGAATCCTGACTGTACCAAACTGTGTGAGTTTCTCTGAACTTAAGTACAGTGATTAGTCAGACCATGAGTTTTACGGTGAAGGAAAACATCGAGAGGAAATCTGCATATGTCTGAAAAGCAATTCGGAGGCGTATACAAAGTCTAGTCTAGTTTAGGGACTTGGCGTGATGAGATGTATGTATGTATGTATACAAAGTCTGCTTGAGTAACGCTGATGGACTCGCTATCTTCACATTGGCAGCTAAAATATATCTCTGGTGGAAAGTGGGTGTATAGGTATTACCTATACAACTCTGCCTACCCCTACGGGGACCCCAGTGGGAAGGCGTGAAGATATATGAGGTCTAGGTAGTTTGAAAACTCTTCAGGATTAATGAATATCTTACTCTATAATATACATCGAAGTAAAAATTATACACACCTATAGTCGTAGTAATCTGCATATTCGGCTAAAGCAAGCCCTTCATGCATCATCTTACAGTGTCCCTTGTCCAACATGTGACCTCTTGCAGCTTCCATAGAGTAAAATGTACGCCCAGTTTCATTGCACCATAAACACATGTATCCTTGTGATATCTAAAATTTGATACATTATTATCTACTATCTATAAATGAGTAGTGTACTATGTGAGTAGTAGCACACTATTTGTTTCATATGAATAATGTCCCAAACACAACAACACACATTGTTAACATGTCATGTTAATGTCTTATCCAAACAAACAAAAACCCAGAGGTTGTCAATGATAAGAAACAGGTCAAGCAAGTTCAAATGTCAGTCTGTACCAATTATCAACAGAAAAGTATTGGAACCTGGCAGACACATGAAACCCTAGATGGTGGTCCAATCTCAGAATGTCCCATCCATATGAGACTAAATATGATGTTGATGTATATAATATACAGTTAAGTATAACAGGCCGTTTTCTCTCTCTGCCTACCCTGTGAGGGACTTGGCGCAATGACATGTATTTATGAACATAAGTTACAATACCTTTTCACCCAAATACAAGAGAAGACCTTTTAAATTGACACAGTATTCAATGTCAGGAATGAAGAAGGAATGGATCTCAGACATATGCTTGATATTTTTAACCATGTTCTTGCTATGGTGACCGCAGAACAGACAGTCCCTAGGCTTGATGAGAGAGTCACTTTCTTTTTCACGGCACTCATCCCACTCATCAGAGTCAAGCTGAAAAAAATATATATTATATGTATACTCTTAATTGAATAAATGGAAGAACTCAAATATTGTATAAAAGAACTCAGTTTCTTTTTTTATTATTGCTATTGCATTGTGAAATCATGAACATAGGCATAGATATTTTACATATTAAATAAATAAGTTATATATAATATATAGAAGGGGTAGCCAGAGGTGTATAGGTAATACCCACACACCCACTTTCTGCTCTGTTTCTGTAAAGCTCGTGGTGTGACTAATCACTGTACTTAAGTTCAGAAAAACTCATTGGTACAGTCGGGATTCGAACTTGCGACCTTTGCGTCGCAGGCAACTGCTCGAACCACTCAGCCACCACGGCCACTACACACACATAAATAAGTTACCTCTTCAATATCAGAATCAGTTTCTATGTCTTCATCATCAGAATTATCAGCATTAACCACAACAAATTTAGAGGGCTTCTGAGCAGCTGACTGTGGACCCGCATCATCAACCTTCACAAAACTGTCATTATCTGATTGCCCGCTATTATCCTCCTTAGCAACATAATTTTCCTCCGCAATCTTGTGCTTTTTGCTGTTCAAGTGATTGTTATATGAGTTCTTTGTGTTAAACAACTTGGAGCAGTATTTGCAGTACTCTGATTCAACCTTATTTTCGTTCTGAACTGATTCCCTGTGTTCTTTGGCGCGAAGTTCAAACTCTTCCAATGTTACGGGAGGTATACCAGCAACTTTTCTTTTCAGATTATACCTGTGCCAATCTAATTTATAATGTTCACGCTGTAATTCAGCCGTTTTGAACATCACCTGGCATGTTATGCACGTGTACGTATCAGGCATATTGGAGTTTGTTTTTTATACACGATTTATAACGTATCTCCGACTGAAGGACACACGAATTAATATTATTGAAAGCAGAAAGGTCGTAAAATACGACGTAAAAATAATTGCAAACGCAAACCAAGAAAGATGTAAAATTTGTGAAAAAGGAAACTTGAGTTGACGTCTGTCATAGTATGTTGTCTTCTTTGACCAAAGATTACAATGTATACTGTCTTTGACGTTAGTTTAACTGTCGTTGTCAAATTTAAAATGTAACCTATTCTGCTCTAAGCAGAACTAGGATGTTCCATGGTAACGAGCCAGGTGGCCTCCTAACCCAAGATGATGGAAAGAGACCCATTGTAATAACGCCGCAAACGCACGCAATTATGCATGCCTCGAAAGAGATTACTTATTTGTGGCCTTTGTTGAGACCATGAAGCCATGAGGCCTTGAGTGTCTTCAGCTGTACAAAGAGGTCTCACCAAGATTAATCAGGAGTTTATGAAAAATATATCTAATAAAAAAACAAAACATTGAGTTTCAAGTATCACGCTATATCATATTTAAGTGGCTTTGTGGTATCTTATAATATATGGAGATTCATATAATCTTATAAGAATTAAATTTATTGAGAGATGAAATACAAAGTAATAATAAATATAAACTAACTATAAATATAATAAACTAGTTGTCCCGTCCAGCTTCGCTTGGGTGAAAAAATTAAAGGCACGGACCCAGTGGCGCCACCTATCGGGTCCAATTGTGGATCTAAACCATTCCCAGATCCCCTTGAACACACACAGAAATTTTCAATCAAATCGGTCCAGTCGTTTGAGAGAAGTTCAGTGACATACACACTCACAGAAGAATTATATATATAAAGATTACCCAAATCTGTGTCACGCGGAAGGGTGCCAAGAAGACTAGCGGCATTGCCACATTGTATGGCAATGCTGTTTCGCTGAGTGAAATATTCGCCAGCCCTCTTGTCACGGGAGGTCCCTAGACATCCCTATAAAAATGAAGAGCATCTGGTCCCCACGGTCCTAAGGTTTCGACTCCAAACGCCACAAAAACGTACTTTTGACTCAAGGTAGCATATTTGCGAAGCTTGAGGCACTCCTGCCGAGCAGCCGCTGCACCGGCAGCTACCGACGTCTCTGGGAGGTGATACGGAGCCAGAGTGTCGACGCAGGTAGCATCCCACACTAAGGGCCGTCCCAGCCGCCAGGGCACCAGTGTCAGACCATCGGGCCGCTTGCCAGGGTTCTAAAATAGCTGGCATTCGAGCAGTGGCTAACGCCCGACGGATCAGGTCATTGATGGCTGCATGCCGCGACAACCGGCCGGCAATCCTAAAGCAGGAGAGGCCGTGGTGACGAAGATTATCAACAACTTCACCGCTGTGACAGAGGTGTGAAAAACATTGAAAATTATACTCTGTGGCACATTCTATTCTAATATGGTCAATCATTACATTAGTGTGTGTGTGTGAAGTCAAAGCTACTATTGTGTGTAGTATCTCATCTCTGACTGATGTAAAGGAATTGCTTTTGCCTTTTTATCTAATTGAAAATAACTCTATTCTACTGTTTCAAAAATCTCAGTGAAATTTTGAATACAATGAAATAATGTTATATAGTGCTTTATTAAATTATTTTAACGTGGTGGTCTATGATAATTGGCAAAATGTTTAAGTTCACACAATAGTAAAAACTATTTAGATAATTTAAATAACTGGTTTACAACTCCATATTACTTATATATGTATATATATAATGCTGTAATATCTTAAATATCGCAATAGATATCTGCTTATTTTTTTACTACAAGTAACAATGCTAGAAACTGAAGAAGTTGATGATGACTACTTTACTCCAGTGGCGAGGTACTTACATTAATATTTACATTTAAGTATTTATTTCAATATGTAATATATCATTAGTAAATATGTGTGATGTTTACAAAGCAAGCTTAATGTAACATCATATAGCTTTAAATATATAACAAAAATTATGTTTGGGACTGCTCAATCATATATCTGAATCATGTAGCTACAACATACAAACCTATTTAGTTACAGGCTATATAAATACCAGATCAATTATTTGGATGTTAGACTGATATGGTAATAGAGTTAACTAAATGAAACCTTTGCCTATCCCTTTGAGGACACTTGTGGGAAGATATGACGATATATATACCCATTGGTTGGCACTATGGTAGCTGCTTCTAGAACCAATTATAAAACTTAGAAATTTGTTATTCAAGTATATACTTAATTGTTGGATTTTTTCACACAGAACTAAAGTGACAATCTGACAATTTAAATTCAACTTAAAAATATTTCAGCACCTCATTAGCAAACATCTTTAGCAACACATTGCAGAAGCAGGAGTCTAACAAATCACTGAAGTATAAGCCACCAAAACCAAATAATGTTGTTCCAATATCACAAGAAGAAACTAAAGGTAGTCAATGCCTGTTTGCTTGTGCTCTAATTGGATATGAATGGTATGTTTAATTCTAAACACTTTTATACTATTTGATACTTTGTTAAGTTATCTCCTATACAATTTCCTTTATTTTCTAGGTTTAACAATACTTACACTCCCAGGGGCAAACTAGGTTTTGCAATTATGAAAATACTCAAAACTGATTTGAATAACATCATTCTTTATGATGCTAATAAAACTACTCTGTCATGTACTATAGTTTCACAACAACTAGAGATTACTGTAAATGAAAATAAATTTATATCATATTACGATAATAATAGAAAATATTGGAGTATCTATGCTACAGAAGAAGAGATCAAGAAAATAGAAGAATTATTAAAAAGTATGAATGTTGTTGTTAAATATTCTCATGATTCTGGTAAAGGTCCTCCAGAGTCATGTAATCAAGGAAATCATATACAGTTGAACATGGATCTAGGTGATAAAGGGGATAAAGAGACAGATACAGACTCATCAGTTAACAAAAAAACTAAAATATTAATTCTTAACCGGATGGCTAACATGGGGCACTCAGTGCTCCCATCACATACTTCACTTATAGAGAAAACAAGTGACTCGTCTGATACAAATGATTCAAGTAATCATCCCAAAGCAATTCGACACAAGCCTAGTAAAAATTTTGTAAAGAGAAGTGTTCCGGAAAAGCACATTTCAGAATCATGTATTGTTAGTGATATTCAAAAACAGTTACCAACTAACAAGACAGATTTGAAACCTACAGACATTCCCCTTTTCTCTTATGTGAATAATCAATTAGTGCCTGTAACACACACAAATATAATATCTAGTCCAACAAATTGTGATATGAATATATACATGTCTGAGCAAAGAATTTGTAACAGTGAATTAAGGATTAATATGACTAGAATGACAGATAAAATAGATCAAATAGCAAACAAGGTGAATGACTTGGAGATTAAAAACAACAATTTAGGTAATAACTTCCAAATGGAAATAATGCAGAAATTACTGGCAGAATATGAAAACAAAATAAAGTTCTATGATGAACTATTAAAAGCCAAAGGAATTGTAGATAAGAAGGCAGAAAGTTTACTAAAAGAGAAACAAGAAAGTGATGAAATTAAGACAATGCAGATGAAAATAACCAATCTTGAACAATCAAATGAAAAAAAAGACTTAGAAATTATACACTCTCAAGATGAAATAAAAGTTTTGAAAGATAACATTGACATTCTTAATAACGAAAATGGCAAAGTAACTGATGAACATAATGCAAAAATTGCTCAATTGGAAAAAGGTCTAGTTTTAAAATCTGAACAAATTCCTACTGACTCAAAAAATTCCCGTAGCATTATTGAAAATCATCTAAAAATTATCATGAATGATACATTCCGGACCATATGTGCAAACTTTGAAAATAATGAAAGCTACACTGGTGAAAGTGTTAAAACTGTAATAGCTACAGTGATAAAGAAAGTGACAGTAGACTGCCTTAGCGACCTCTAGTATAATACATACATAGTTGTAAATTGTAATATGAAAAAAAATTATGAGCAATAATAACATTATAACATATAGCATATATTTTCAACAGACTTTTAATACTAGTATGTATAGAAATTAGTAAAACAAATTTTTACTCAACAGAAAAAAAGACAAATAAATTAATATTATGTAATGTTATTTTACAGACATGACGATGTTTAATAAATTTAAATATATATATATATATTTGTTTTTATCTTCACGCCTTCATGTGTCCTCCAAAGGGTAGACAGATATGTAGAAAGTACCCAGACACCCACTCAATGACTGAGGATATAATTTAAATTATTCTTAAAGAAGGATAACTGCCGGTAATTAGGTGAATGGGCCATGTCGGCGTTGATAGGCAGTAAAAGCCTGAGCAAGAATGCTCTAGTTGCTGTCCACAATACGATATTGGTGCCTACTTTATGGCAGCATACTAATCCTGGGTATGTCAGAGGAAGTATGAAATAAATAGCTTGAATGCAGTTGAGATGCGATCTCTTCGAAAATCTTAGATAGAATACGCAATGAAGAGATTCTCAAATCAACTAAGTCTAGAGAGAACTGGCGCTCTATACTCTCTCCCTACCCCGTTAGGGACTTGGCGTGATGATATGATGATAATGATGATGATATTCTTATGTATCACAAGGTTGTAGTGGCGAAGATCACTTGACTAAGCAGATATGGGAATCATCGGCGGTGGAGTGGACCAAGTTATTTGCAGAATAGTGGCTAAGAGGAACAACATGAGCACAAGGTAACTAATGAACTTTTATCGCATAGATATTTTTGCATTAGCTAAAGCCCGTTTATTAAAGAAGGCCATATGGCCAATGAAATTATCATCAAGAGCAGAAAAAATCAAAATATTTTATTCAATGTAAGGGACACAGGGAACACTTTTTTTTTTTTTTTTAACATTTGTTCCCTTTTACGTGGGGGGAGAAAAGATTACATATATAAACTCTGTACCAGAGGAGCAATTCATTCCACCGTCAACCTCTCAAGGGTTAACGAGATGGCACGAAGCCTCAGGGCCGTCCGGAAGGACCCTCTGGCCCTCCTTAAGGTGCTCGGTGACTACGCCGATGTATCAGAGTCCCTGGCTGCCTTCTCGTCCAACCAATAATGGACACAAACGTAAGCAGCAGAATCAAACCCCGATCACTTTCAATTGGCTACTTTAATGCCAACGGCATTCACAGCCAAAAGGAAGAGATCGCCGCGTTCCTCCGCGACAACAATATCGACGTTTTCTTAGTGCAGGAAACCTTCTTGAAACCATCACACCGAGACCCTAGAATTGCAAACTACTGCGTAGTTCGCAATGATAGTTCTCGATCCGCCCTCGGCGGTACTTTGATCTATTACAAGAGGTCCCTGCACTGTATCCCGATCCAACCGCCAACCCTCTCCCACATTGAGACCTCGATCTGTCGATTAGGAATGACCGGCCATCAGCCGATCACGATAGTCTCTGCATACTGTTCCCCAGTAAACTCAACGGCCGATATCAAAGCTGATATCAAAGCCCTCATCAACCTCAGTAGCTCGGTTATTATCGCGGGCGACCTGAATGCCAAGAGCGATGCTTGGAACAGCCACTCACGAAATAACAGAGGACGCCAATTGGAGGACCTCAGCGGGCTCCTCCAATTCGACGTCATTGCGCCTATGCACCCCACCCACTACCCTGAGAACATCAACCACCGATCGGACGTACTAGACATTGCGATCCTCAAGAATGTAAACCTCCGTTTGCACTCGTTGAGGTCGCACGACGAATTAGATTCCGACCACCGACCTGTGACCTTAGCGCTTTCCCCCCGACTAGGCCCCCCGGACTCAGGTCAGCCCCCGCCTCAGAAAAAGATAACAGACTGGAGAAAACTGGAGGAACTCCTCAAGTCCTCTTTATCTGTTCACTTAGATAGTATCCCGCCCCTCATAGAGTCGGCAGCCGACACTCAAAAGGCGGTCGATTCCCTCACAGCTCACGTACAGTCAGCCGTGGACGCCTGTTCACGACAAGTTCCGGTGATGGAAGACCATCGCTGGAAACTTCCCGACGACGTGCGTGAACTAGTGACGGAAAAGAACGCCGCCCTCCGAGCTCATAGAGCTCACCCGACTGAAGCGAACCGCACCTTTCTGAGGTCACTCCAGCGCATGCTGAGATACCGCATGAAAGACCTGCGAGACGCTCGCTGGAACAAGTTCCTAGGGGAACTTGAACCGAGTCACTTGGCCTTCTGGCATCTCCAACGAAAACTCAAATCGGACAAAATCTCGTCCATGCCTCCACTCACTCGTTCAAGTCAAGGGCCCGCCTTTGACGACGACGAGAAGTCCGAGTGCCTGGCCGACAGTCTCGAGGCTCAATGTACACCCAGCACCTTGCCGGTAGACCCGCGCCATCTCGATAAGGTGGAAGCCGAGGTCGAAAGCAAACTATCTCTCCCACCCTCCGAAAACCCAGACCACCCCATCGCCCCAATCACGGTCGACGAAGTCCGGAAAGTGATCAAGGATCTACACCCCAGGAAAGCCCCAGGTCCCGACGGGATCACTAACAGAGTTATCAAACTCTTCTCTCCTTATCTCATGGTTTTGCTCACTGCCATCTTCAATGCCGCACTGAGCAATAACTTTTTACCCCAATCCTGGAAAAGTGCAACGGTCATAGGTATTCCCAAGCCAGGGAAACCCAAGACCGAAGCCCCCAGTTATCGCCCCATCAGTCTCCTCAACGTCCTTGGCAAGATTTACGAGAGACTTATCTACAATAGATTAAAGAGTTTTGCAGACTCTAAGAAAGTCATACCTGACCAACAGTTCGGTTTTCGAACCAAACACTCCTGTGTCCAACAAGTCCACCGTATTGTGGAAGACGTCAGTAGCGGCTTCCAATTCGGTTTTACCACGGGTATGCTCCTCTTCGACGTGGCGAAGGCATTTGACAAGGTCTGGCACAACGGCTTAATATACAAGCTGTACCAGTTGGGCGTGCCGGACCGTCTAGTACGCATAGTACGGGACTTTTTGTCGAACCGCTCCTTCCGCTACAGAGTCGAGGGCACACTCTCTTCCCCCCATCCCATACGAGCAGGAGTCCCGCAAGGGTCAGTGCTCTCGCCACTTCTATTCATGCTTTATACTAGCGACATCCCCCTCCTTAGACGAGTTAAAAGCGCTCTATTCGCCGATGATACGGCTATCTACTACAAAGGTAGAACTCTCGAGGGAATTCACGACAACCTCCAATCCGCGGTCACAGCCCTGGGGCGGTGGTTCCGGAAATGGAGAATTGAAGTGAACCCGACCAAAAGCGCAGCCATTCTATTCTGGAAAGGCCTCGAACGCCCACAGGTAGCCCCCATCACCCTCTTCGGCAAACCCATTCCATGGGAACAAAAAGCCAAATACCTGGGTGTGATCCTCGATCAACGCCTTTCTTTCCGTCACCACGTAAAGGCGGTACGCGCGCGAGCTGCCTTCGCGCTCGGTAGACTTCACAGCATGTTGAATGCACGAAGTAAACTCTCATTGAAATCCAAGGTGAGGATTTACACGACGTGCATTCGACCAATCATGACATATGCGGGTGTAGTGTTCGCACACACTAGCAAGTCAACGCTTAACCCCCTGCAAGTGCTCCAAAGCCGGTTTCTCCGGAGAGCCACAGGTGCCCCGTGGTACATGCGTAATAGTCAACTCCACGTTGACCTCAAAGTCCCCACTATAAAACAGTTTTTGAAAAAACTAGCCAAACGTCATTTCGATTCTGCTGAAAATCACCCCAACCCCCTCGTCGTATCGGCCGCCCGATACACTCCCTCCCTTATCTCCAAGATAAGGCGTCCAAGACATGCCGTCATTGAACCGGATGACGACATAACGGTCCTCCAGGACGTCCGACGAAAACATACCAACACTACACACAACCGACCACTGTTCCGTCCTCGCCGGCGAGGCTCGACGCGAATAAGCCGTAATGTTCCCCCCCGACCTCCTCCGCAAACGCCGGCCCGCGCCGAGCCAGACGCGCAAATCCCGCCCCCAAATAATATATAAATAAAATTAACAGTCCAGCCCAGCTCCCTAGCTCGCGATCCAGCAACGCCCTAAGCCGAGGTTCGTACCCCACAGGGGGTGCCCTTAGCTGTGTTGCTTAGTACTAAAGTGCCTGGCTGGAGGCCTAGGTCTCGCCATTGACCGGTGAAGTAGCAAAAGTTCCCGGAACTCACGCTACGAGAGACAATACAAAAAAAAAAAATATGAAAAAAAAGAAGCAATTCATTGCCATGCATGGCCATCATTCAAATAATCTGATGGTGTATAATAAGCCTTTTGAATTAATTTACTTTTAACGACAGCTTTAAATTCTACAAAAGGTAATTCAATTATTTTCCGAGGTAGCTTATTAAAAAAGCGTATACCTTGCCCGACAAATGAGTTGCTAGTTTTGTGTAATCTAGCTGTAGGAACATGGAATTTATCTTTGTTACGTGTATTTACAGTATGCAAGTCGCTATTTTTCTTAAATTTTATAATATTCTTTCTTACAAATAACACATTTTGGAATATATATTGACATGGTACGGTCAATATGTCAATTTCCTTGAATAATTCTCTGAGAGAATCTCGAGGCTTAAGGCTATAAATTGCGCGAATAGCCCGCTTTTGCAGCACAAAAATAGATCCAATGTGTGCAGCATTACCCCACAAAAGAATGCTGTAAGACATGACACTATGAAAATAGCCGAAATAAACTAAACGGGCTGTGTTGATATCAGTCAAATGTCTAATTTTTCTTACCGCGAATGCTGCAGAGCTGAGTCTATTCGCCAATCCATTCATGTGGGGTCCCCATTGCAGTTTGTGATCCAATGTGACTCCAAGGAAGACTGTTGAATCCACAAGGTTTAACTCCTCGTTATTTATAACTATACATACATATCATCACGCCGAGTCCCTAACGGGGTAGGCAGAGAGTATAGAGCGCCAGTTCTCTCTAGACTTACATACCTCTTTCGCTTCGTCCACATTCATCAGTCTCTTCGTACATGCTCGTCGGTTTCGAGTACTCTTAACGTTCCCGTCCTTGAGAGTCCGATCTATTTGGTCCAGGTAGTTGGAACGTGGCCTTCCTCTGCCTCTTCTTGCACACACTTTTGCTTTGTATATCTGTTTCGTCAATCTTTCTTCACTCATCCTTTCTATGTGTCCAAACCAACGTAACATGCCTTTCTTCATCTTTACAATCACGCCCTCATTCACGCCAGTTGATTTGCGAATTTCTTCATTGCGGATTCGATCTAATATCGTTACGCCGCACATTTTTCGAAGAGATCGCATCTCGACTGCATTCAAGCTATTTTCATACTTCCTCTGACATACCCAGGATTCGCTGCCATACAATAAGGTAGGTACCAATATCGCGTTGTGGACAGCAACTCGAGCATTCTTGCTCAGACTTTTACTGCCCATCAACGCCGACATGGCTCCATTCACCTTATTTCCGGCAGTTATCCTTCTTTCAATATCTTTTTCATACTTCCATCTCGTGTGAACATGCTTCCAAGATATACAAATTCATTCACTTGCTCTAGAATTTGCCCATTTACCGATATTGCACACTCGGTCACTTGTTCATCTCTTTCGAATACCAGAACCTTAGTCTTGCCAGCGTTTAGGCGCAGCCCCTTCTTTTCACATTCTTCTTTCATTATGGTAACTAATGACTGCAGTTCGCCCTCTGATGACGCCAGTAAAACCGCGTCATCGGCGTATAGTAGGCAGTTGACCACTAAGTTTCCCATTTTCACTCCACATCCGTTCGTTCTTAGTGCTCTCAGACAGTTATCTAGATATATAATGAACAGCCAGGCAGACATGATACACCCTTGTTTGACCCCCGACTTCACATCAAACCAGGGTGACATCTCACTGTTAACCCTAACGCACGCCTCGCTATCACTATAGAGTGATTTCACGGCATGCAGTAGGGAACTGCTCACTCCATATCCAGGCAACACGTCCCAGAGTTCCTTTCGTACGACTCTATCAAATGCCTTCTCTAAGTCGACGAAAGCGCAGAAAACCCTTTGGTTAATATCCAAAAACTTTTCCGCGATTCCGCGAAGCGAGAAGGTTTGATCCATACATCCTCTTCCTGGTCTAAATCCACCTTGGGATTCCCAGAGAAACCTTTCGGATCGCTCTTGCATTCTTATCGTCAGGATCTTCGTGTACACTTTACTAGCTAAACTGACCAAGCTGATGGCTCTGTAGTTGGAGCAGTCCAATCGTGATCCCTTTCCTTTATAGAAAGGCACGATGACTGCTCGCCTCCAGTCGTCCGGAACATCACCCCTTTCCCAGCAAAGATTGCATAGCAAATAGATGACGTCCCAGACCGCTGGTCCACCGTACTTGATCATCTCAGCCGTAATCCCATCTATTCCCGCAGCTTTTCCACATTTCAGACTTCTTATCGCACTTACAATCTCTCCCATACTTATTTTATCCGCTATAGGATCCTCGACAGATTCTGTTGGAGGCAGCTCTATGAGTAGATCAGCGGCATCATCATCATACATATCTTTGTAGAATTCACTCCATCGCCTGAGGACGTCAGTTTTGTCAGTTAGTATGTCATTGTCCTTCGAAATAATCACATTCATCCTACTACTAGCTGTAACACAATATCTGGACTTCTTAACTTCCCTCCAAAAAAGTTTTGCATTGTCCTTGAAATTATGCGACAGTTTTTCGTCTACAGTCATTTGGAACCTCTCACGCTTCTGAGCTATTATCTCCTTCGTACGATTTTTTTGCAGGCGATATATTTCTTTCATCTTTTCTTTCATACTTTCACTTGAGCTGGACATAGCCAAAATGTCTTGCCTTGCATCCTTCTTCTTTTTAACTTCTTCTTTCACTTCATCATCCCACCAACCATCGCCATTTTTGGTTGTCCGCCCTTTCGAAATGCCACAAACCTCTTTCGCGGCGCATAAAATGCTGGACTTCAGGAACTGCCAACAAACATCGACACTCTCAAACACATCTTTCGGGGGACAGGCTAGCTGTTCAGATACCCTTTCTTGATATCTGTCTCTAATAGCCGCATCTTGAAGCCTCCAGCTTTTGATGCGGTCTGCGACTGCAGAACAGGGACCCCCAGCACGGGATCGCCAGCCCGCGAACAGACCTCTTATTCTAGTTATAACTAGAAAGTGGTCCGTTCCCAGGTCGGCTCCCCTATACACCCTGGTGTCCATCACCTGTGTTCTGAGTCGCTGATCTATTAGAAACAGATCTATCATGCTTCGCTCATTTTTCCGTTCCCATGTATACTGATGAATCCTCTTGTGGTCGAACATGGTGTTCGCCACAAAAAGGTCTCTCTCCATGCATACATCTAATATCAGCTTGCCTGCCTCGTTCACTCTCTTATCACCATACTTGCCGAGTACTGCCTCGTAATCCTTACGGGCTGTCCCGACCCATCCATTCAGATCACCACAAATAATCAGCTTTTCATTCCCTTCTTTCGTCTCTAGAACATTACTCACTCATTCCCAGAACTTATTCAGGTCGCAAGTGTCCGCTGAGGCCACCGGAGCATACACCGCGACTAAAAATAGTCGGGTAAGGCCTATTTTAAAGCGAGCCCAAATAAGTCTGGGGCTCACCGCATCATAACTTATCATACATTCTGCCAAGCGGCTGGATAGTAGAATTCCCACTCCCTGGCAGGCGTGCTCGGTGTTTGCCACTCCTGACCACAGCACTAAACTCCCGCCCGGGAGCTCGTCTACTCCACTACCCTTCCGCTTGGTTTCAGACAGGCACACAACATCTAACTCGCTCTCTGTCATAACATCGATCAATTCGTTCATCTTATCAGCCATACCTCCTCTTACATTCCATACACCCATCCTACACTCCACACTCCACTTCCCGCCGTGAGGCACTCCGCGTGATGGGTGGCGGTCCCCATCGCCGCACTGTGCTGAATTTTTCGCACCAGCGGGGACGGACTGGTGCGCATCGCCTCGGGGGCACGCCCTAACAGCCGTCCGGCCAATGCGCATCGAGGGGTAGTTATACTACTAACTATAGGGGTAGTTAAAAACTTTTTCACGTTAGACATTGTAAATTTAATACATTTCGTTTTCCTAGCATTAAGTACCAAATTATTGGCACTAAACCAATGAACCACGTCAGAGGGAGCATTATTTACATCGTCAAAGTTTTCTTTCTGTCGGGCTATCTTAAATAGAAAAGAAGTATCATCAGCAAATAATACAATATCATGTTTATCATTTACCAGGTGAGGTAGATCATTGATATAGATAAGAAAAAGAAATGGACCGAGAATCGAATCCTGTGGAACGCCCATAGCTACTGGGCACCCCGGAGATATTTCCCCACGTATACACACTTTTTGTACTCTTTTCTTAAGTATGATGATATAAGGTTAAGAGCTAAAGTCCTTATACCATAGTGGTCTAACTTCCTGATCAAAGTTTCGTGATGCACACAATCGAAGGCTTTGGATAGGTCACAAAAAACACCTAAAGCATCCTTTGAATCCTCCCAAGCCTCAAGAATTTTCCTAATAAGCTCAGATAATCAAATATAAGAATATTTTACTTAAATTCAAATATTTATGAGATTGAAAGACTAGTATCAAAGTATGCATAAGAAATGTAAGAAAACCAAACAGTTAATGACAGAAATTTTGACATATTGAAAATCAAACTTCTGCACGGGAAGGTTTAAGTAAATTTGAAATAAATAGATAATTCAAAGAGTAAGTCGCGCAACTAATTAATACTAATAAAGCTTGGTTATTGCATAAAAGTGTTAATCACCAAAAGATAAATCATTGTGATCTAAGTGAGGCAAACATGGAAGGCTTCAAAGCGTCTTTAGATCAATATAATGTACAGGTTGGTACCAGGAATTTTAGTTGTTGTCTCAGACATTTAAGTAATGTGCCTTGATTAATATACATTTATCAATGGATTCCAGCTCACTATGGTACGTGAAGCTCTCTCTTCAGTCAGTGATGAGAAGGAACGGGAATCTCTATTGGAACTACAGTCAGAGTTGCAAGAATTGATAAAGTTGACTCAAGAGAGCTTAGATGCTGTATCATCTAATCAAGAAAATATCGAAAAGGCTATGAAAAAGGAGAATAAAAATGAAATAGATGATGAATATGCCTTATTCATGGTAAGAATCATCCTAAATTGTATCTATCCCTAGACAAGTTGTAGGAACTTATACATTGGTGGTTAAGCTGCATAAAAGGTAACAATACTAATAGTAAGTCTAGAGAGAACTGGTGCTCTACTCCTCTGCCTACCCTGTTAGGGACAGAGTATAATGATGTATGTAATTGTAATGTTGTTCTTTGAATCTCTGTATTGCTTACAATTTTATTGACATTCTTCAGCGAACTTTTTAAAGTTCCTTGTGATAAGATGCCTGGTGAATTTTTCACTCAGTGAATACAAATTGCACTACAATGTAGCAATGCTGCCAGCCTTCTTCAGGACACAGATTTGGGACATTTATTTTATTTATATATATGTATAGTGTAGTTAGTTCAGTCTTTTAGTTTTCTATAGTGTTTTATTTTTTATTTCATTTTTTTTCTTTGTATCTTTTTTAGCAAGAAATGGCCAATACTGGTGCTTTTCATAATGATGACGAAAAAGCTGAATCATCAAAAGACCAAAGTCAGCAAGATGATAATGATAGTGATATTGAGGTAAATAATAAGGATTCAAATGATTTATTTTAGTATGTATTTTGAATAAAGTTGTTGAACTTAAGAATGTACATAGTCCATTTGTAATGACTGAAGACACTAAGTGAAAACTTCCTAGAAAATTCATAGGTAATGTTGGTGATGTAATGTAAGGCATCCACTATATATTTTTTTAATAATCCAGCAATGATGGAGGTACCTTTAGGTACCCTTAATTATGCTTATTTATTAATTTATATTAATTTTCTTTTAACATATATAGGATGAACTGGCTACTCTACTAGGTATGAAGTGTGCAGTGTATCACACATACAAATGGGGTGGGCAGCCCACCCTACACAATGCAATGGTTAGTGCCATTGTCCCCCACCAGGATGATGACCAGTTCAAAGATTTACAGGTGTGTTTAGATTATTAAATAAATTTTAATTAACCTATTATTGTACATAGGTAATTCTATTAAGTATTTAGCCGTGGTGGCCAGGTGGTTCGAGCAGTTGCCTGCGACGCAAAGGTCGCAAGTTCGAATCCCGACTGTACCAATGAGTTTTTCTGAACTTAAGTACAGTGATTAGTCACACCACAAGCACGAGAGAAAACATCGAGAGGAAACCTGCATATGTCTGAGAAGAAATTGAAAGGCGTATGTATACTCGTGCTTGAGTAACGGCGATGGACTCGCCATCTGTCATGTGGCGGAAAGTGGGTGTGTGGGTATTACCTATCCACCTCTGCCTACCCCTTCGGGGCCCTTGTGGGAAGGCGTGAGGATATATATATATATATACATTATTGCCATACAGAATTAGTGAGTGTCAGTTTGACTTACTGAGAAATAGCACCCTATTCTCTCTGAATACTCTATGAGGAACTATATTTGAAGATAAATAGTAGTTGGACACTGTAAAGAATTAATCAACAATTTTGTTTGTTAAGATCTCTTATCCCAATGGGACATATATGTACTTAGTTCTAATGTTCTATATAAAAGTACTGGTTGTACAAAATACATTTATTACTTCATCATAATGTATCTCATTGTGCTGAAAAGATTATGTGATTCTAGGTTAGAGTATTATTTACACATCCTACACATGCAGAAATGTTGCCTTGTCCTTACTTCCTTGACGGTGATTGCAAATTTAGTGATGAACAATGTAGGTGAGTTTAAGAGGAATGGAATGCACATAGCAATTTCCATGTTAATTGGTATCATTTTGTCAATTACATTATGTATTTTACAGGTATTCACATGGTGCCATTGTTCCATTGTCAGGATTAAAAGAAGCTATAGAACCAAATTTTAGTTCACTCAAAGTTGGCAGTAGAATATTATTGAAAATGAAGCCACCAGATGATGTGGTAAATATTACAATATTGCTGTTATAGCTTTTTGCCCATTTCATTTATTATAACTAGGATTAGAACCCTGAAAAATGCATGCATTTGATCCTTGCAGGATGTAAGTGCAGCTACAAAATCAACTGAAAAATATCAACTTTGGCACAGTGCAGTTGTAAAGAGTATAGATTTGGACAATAAAGTCTGTGTAGCTAGATTGGAGCAAGGGACCAAAACTGGTGATAAAAGAAAGATCAGTTCTGATGAATTCCATGTCAAAATTGAGGATATCTTTCCATTGAGTTCCAGTAGTAAGTGAACATTGCTTTTATGAGAAATTGTAGAAACTTCTTTGACATACCACTTATTTATTGTTTTATAATGTAATCATGTATTAACAAGTCTCGCTTACAATGATTAAAATTTAATTTTTACCTGCATGTTTTAGCTGAAAGTGATGACGAGTCTGATTCAGATGGCAGTCTGAGTGATACAGACTATCCAGAGAGCAAAAATATGCGCACCAATGAACACGGAAGTGCATTGCTTATAGAGAAGAGCCTTGAAAGTAATGCTCCTGCGATGGGAGAATGGGAGCGACATACTAGAGTGAGTATGTATTACATACCTACTAAATAACAAATGTTAGTAAAATTAGGTACTTTGTAGATTGCATTTAAATTATACCTGTCTGTCGATACTATGGATCGAGCTACAAGTGGGAGGCAAGACTAGGCAGCCTATGCTTGTAATTGTACATATATACATATCAAAACGCCATGCAACCGCATGCAATATATCCGGTGAGAAGCGGGTGTTGGTACTACGAATATTATGAAAACTATGAATATTATGTATTATTATTATTATGTAGTATATATATTATTCTTTTAACATCTGTGGTAGTCATGCTTTCAAATTAATCACCTTTATTTGGCAAAGGTTTAATATCTTTTGCTTATGGGGACTGCATTGTGATCTAAATATTTAAATTTGGTCTACAGGGTATTGGGTCCAAGCTGATGTTGGCGATGGGCTACGTGCCGGGCTCAGGTTTGGGCGCTGAGGGCTTGGGTCGCGTGCAACCGGTGGAGGCCCGCCTGCTGCCCGTCGGCAAGAGCCTCGACCACTGCATGGCCATCTCGGACAAGCACGCGGCACAGGACCCGCTCAAGGTAGATCTACATGTGCTGATATCAACACAGGGGTGGATGAAATGTATTTACTGTATGGCACTCACACACACATCATTACTTACTGATGAACAACTTAATATTCAAACGATTTCCGTAAATCTTTTCTTTTTATTATTTATGCATGATTAGTTTGGCTATAAACTAATTAATATATATATCCTCACGCCTTCCCACAAGGGGTAGGCAGCGGTGTAAATAATAAACCATGCATATCTGACACTGCTGCTACCTGGATTTCTAAATATTTTACTTTTCTTGTCGAAAGTTAATTGAAGACTGTTACAACACTATAACAGGCACAAGAGCATTTTTTTATTTATTTTACATGCAAATGCTTTTATATTAGTAGCTACGTTTATCAAAAAACCTGAGTGTGGGAATGTTCGTGATAAGCATAAGATTTTATTTTCAGGTGGAACAGAAGCTAAAAAGGCTACAAAAGAAAGAAGAAGAGCGTAATAAGAGAGCTTATGAGCGCGAGAAAGAAAGAGAAAGACGGAATGTGTTCAACTTCTTGAACAAAACATTAGGAAATAAGGAGGAAGAGGTTACACCATCCGCTGTAACCCCCGTGGACGTGAAGCAATCCACGAGCAAGGACTTGAATATAGAACAGTTTAAAATAACAGAAGACACTAAGAGAGTGGAACGGGAAATTATTAAACTTAACAGTTCCTTGTCTAGATACCCTGCAGGATCGACTGGTCATCAAGGAATTAATATGCAAATTGTAGCAAGGAATCAGGAACTTAATATGCTTAAAAGTAGGGAACAGCAGATCACCAGGGAGCAAAAACAAAGGAAAGATAAACAGAAAATGACTGTGTTTTAGCAAATGATAAAATCGATATGCACTATATGTACATAGACATGTACGTATACAGAAATGTTTTTGAAAATAGTTATCAATTGCAACATTAAGATTTTACAGCATTAATTCCAGAGGTTTTATTCGCATGTCGCATATTGTCAGCGTGACTTGCTATTTATATATAGACTAATTTAAATTAAATAGCCGTGGAGCGTAGAGCCGTGGTGGCCGAGTGGTTTGAGCAGTTGCCTGCGACACAAAGTTCGCAAGTTCGAATCCCGACTGTACCAATGAGTTTTTCTGAACTTGAGTACAGTGATTAATCACACCACGAGCTTTACGGTGAAGGAAAACATCGAGAGGAAACCTGCATACGTCTGAGAAGAAATTCAAAGGCGTATGTATAGTCGTGCTGGAGTAACGCCGATGGACTCGCCATCTGTCCCGTTGGCACCTAATATACCTCTGGCGGAAAGTGGGTGTGTGGGTATTATCTATACACCTCTGCCTACCCCTTCGGGGACCCTTGTGGGAAGGCGTGAGGTTATATTATTATATTTTATTATTAAATTAAATATACATATTCCAATAAGGTTTGTAAATAATTAATTATCTCTATTATGCATTCCTAACATCAAAGCATATTAAGTAACACGAAGGACTTGTGGGACGATATTAATGGCAATGTTAGAGTTTTAGTGCTAAGTTTAACATTGTAATAAATGTTAGTAAATAGGTTTTAAAATTATTATATCCCATTTCATTTTAGGAATTGGACATAGTTCGTATTTAGTCTTGTCGTGCGAATGCGTTTGGATTTCTCAACAGAATCTTGTTTTATTTTAAAAAAGGTATTGCAGGAAATCGTTATTGATCCATATTTTCAATCGCTTGCAAGGCCAATTACATAGGTGTATGTGGTACTTTTATCAATTATGTATATTCATACTGTACAATAATAAAATTCTGTGAAACTCGAGGTCCATAAAGGTCCGATTAAAACGTATTTTGTATGTCATAAAATCTTTGCAAGTGAATTATTTGAAATATAAGATTAGAGCACCGTACATGTACATGTTTGATACGCATTTTCAACTTTGAGCAACCTTATTTGTGGTAATATGGTAACCATCCGTATTCATTGCTGTTGGATAGTGGCTGCAAAATCTATTGACTTCGTGCATAACGGGCAAGTGTGAGAAGTTTAACACGTGATTTACAATTTAGTAGCAATGGCAGTCTGGTACAAACCTTTGCTTATCTATATTTATCTTAAAATTAAAGCGTCTCAAACATGCCTTCAGCAAACCAGAAGACGACATAACGAAGCCCGATCGAACAAATACACTCCAAATATTTGATCAAACAATCTGCATTAATTAAATACCCTATATTTCGTCTGGCGGCTACAAAACATTAAAGAATACACAATCTATGTGTCAATCAATGTTATTTTTTCTTTTAACATCGTATTGGTTATAGACTGTAAGGATGTTAATATGATTGTAGATAGATAAATAAATCCCGACGATATGAGTACATATGTTATATATTGGAGATAATAAACTGATACAAGCGAAAGGCTGTTTGATTGGAGCTTAGATACTTTCATTTTTGCCCCAGTTAATAATACATCGTTCGAGTTACGTTTCAATGTTTTTAATGTTAAACGAAAGTTTTGTGCAACGCTCATCTGTCGCCGCGCCTGGTACAGTAGCAGGTACAATGAAACACTTGAATAATTACAAATTTCTGTATTTACATGTGATGTTTTAGTTTAAAATAAGCGTACATGGCATAAAATTACAATTAATATATGAAATATTTTTCTATAAATTAGATATTTGTACTATCAATCAATATTACAAAGTACTTAAACATGTTAATGGGAGTGTGACTAGCAAATAATATTTGCTGAATTAAATAATAAAATGTATATAATTTTAGTGACAGTGGGTCAAGTGTTACACAACTCGTATTGCCTGCCCTATTAATTGTGTTGCCAGCAATACTCACTATTTAATGTATTTAACGCTTCCCAAATACGATTCTATAAATTCTACTACCCAAGCGTTACAATTTAATTTTGCATATTAGATAATGTTTTAAAAAACAATTTCATTATTACTACGATAAAAATGAGTATATGATGTTAATTATAACGATTATATGTTGCATAAATAATATGTTCAAATATACAACACCACTTATAAGTGCAACGTGAGCAAGACATTTGTACTTTGATCCAAACTGGTTCACTAGTGATGCCACGAGGAGTAACTATAGCCAACACTATAGGTTATAAGACCCACTGCGTACGTCCCAATTGGTACTTCACAATAATATCGTCAGGGAATCGTGACTTGTTTAAACCTATGTACCGACGTGCGTTTGTCATGTAAAGATTCGTAAACACGCTACCTATCGATCGCTGCTAGTCGGACCCGCGCCTGCATACAACACTTACACAGTACAACTATTATCTAAGTTTATGCATTGACAATAGACAGTAACAATTACCTAGACAAATTCATCACAGAGATTTGTTATATCATCACCATCCTTGCTACCATCGCCTTGCACGCTCGCTCACACATTCCACGTTGCTTGTACACACGGTAACATCGAGTGCCCAGTGCTCACACGTTAGGTATCATACATAGAGAGTGATGAAATAAAAGAGAGACATTCTTTGTACTAAACTAAACGTCTTCAAATTAATAAGTACACGCTTATGAGACTCTTTACTACGCGGATTTTATAGCTGTATCGTTTGATGGATAACGTTTGTGATGTCTTTATTACGTAGTTTGTGGTCGGGGCCGCCCTCGGCGCCTCACGCGCGTCTCGCGGTCAACATTTGTGTCGCACTATTCAATAAAACAAATGAGATTCGCTATCTAGTTCCAGTGTCACGTGTCAAGTACACGGGGCGGCCGGGCGAGTGTATCAGTGGGCGTGGGCGTGGGAGAGAGTGGGGCTGGCGTTGGCGCGCAGCCGGCCGAGCACGCACGCCACGGCCGCGTCCACGGACTCGAACACGGGCACGCCCGAGCGGCGCGCCAGGTCCGCCAGGTAGTGCCGCCCGCGGTTGTAGTCCTTCACCGCCGCTTCGCTGTACTGCAACCAATACGTACTCTATATAATTATATTGTACTAGCTGCGCCACGCAACTTCGGCCGCTCAAAATTTGGTTCAATTTATAGTTTTTTTATGTTTCACTAGCTGTGCAGATGAAGCCCCATGTGCGTAAACTGTATCTACGATAGTTACTTTTTTGGAATAAAACGAATCCTATGTGTCAAGCCAGCTAATAATCTATCTCTGTGCGTTTTTGTTTAGTTCTGAAATATGTACAAACACCATCACAAACTTTCGCATTAAAAACTTTAGTTGGGTCTCAGGGAAATAAGAAATAAAATCAGGACATAATAGATTTTGTGTCCAAATTGATTGTCTAAGAAGCGGTTGATTTGAATATACATCTTAATGGTACTTTCAGTACTTTATTGCTGCTGTGCTGTGTTCTTGTGTTGGCTGTGCTGTTTTTTATAGAAATAACCAACTAAGAACCGCATTTTGTGCATTTCACACTCTTGTGGAATATTAATATCATATTGTGTTTGGAAACTGTCACATATTGTTTACGCTGTGAGAAAAAGTAATGTATATATGTGTGCGTGTGCGTGTGTACTGACAGCGTGCGCCTTGTGGTAGTCCATGGGCTGCACGATGAGCACGGTGGCGGCGGGCCGCAGCCCCATGTAGTGCGCGGCGAGCACCATGGCCGAGAAGCACGGGCTGTCCGCGCTCAGCGAGAACACCAGCACGCGGGACCCCAGCACTAGGTCCTCGTCGTACGTACCTGAACAACACTTCGGCATCGATCAACACGCCCACTACTATATGGATTAATCCCATTAACATTGCATCCTGTTCTCTAATGCTACGTAACCTTTTTCTGCTGTTAATATACACTACAGTCAACAAGAGTAGTTTCTATCTTATTTGTCTCTCATAGCATGAATTTCGGGATCTATTATTAGTTCTAGTTAATCGAACAATGGCGAGTCCAAACGACCTTTAACCAGGCATTTATTAGGTGTTACAGAAGCACAGCCTAAGGGAACTGGTCTAGACTGTGTACAAGAGTTGAACAGAAACTAACCCTTAAACGGCAGCGGCGTGTGTTCCTCAGAGACCGTGTAGAAGTCTGAGGCGCTAAGCCTGTCAGTGCGGTCGGGGCGCTCGGCGGGGTCTCTGAGCGTGACGTCCTCGTGGCGGCCGCCGTCCACGTGGCAGTCGGGGCCGCGAGTGGGGGCATCCCCCGCGGGCCGCGGCTTCTTGTCGTGGCGCGGGGACTCGGGGTGCGCGGGCGCAGCGCGGCGTGCGGGCGCCGAGAACATGCGCGTGTAGTCGTTGGCGCGCGGCCTCACGCACGACAGACCCGCGCCGCGCAGCTGCTCCTCGGCGCGAGACCCAGCCTGGGACACAACGTACTGTTACTACGTAAGTACTTATTTATAGGAAACTGGTCCTCTACTCTCTATGCCCACGTGAAGAACTCGGCGTGATGTCATGTGTGTATTTATTACGACTCGTATACAAACGACCAGAGGGAAGGTGCGATCAAAAGCGACAGAAGTGATATGGAACTAATATATATGGCCCAAAAGCCGTGGTATCCATTACACATACTATATCTCCATCAAATTAAAATGTCTCCCGTTAAACACAGTCCTGACGAGGTTGCTTAAATACGGCTAAGTTAATATGAGTAGTTACAGGAAAGGAGCCGGCGAGGTAGACGTCGTGTGTGGGCGCGCCGAGCATAGCGGGCAGGCGCTCGAGGCGGCGTTCGGTGCCCGGCGTGAACACTGCCTCGCCGCTGTCCGGCGAGCCTGTGCCTGCGCCTGCGCCTGCGCCGCTCGCAGCGCCGCCCGACTCAGAGGCGCACATACGGTTACCGCCATTCTGGAAACATACCATCAATAAACATACTGTTATTTATATCAATCAACAATTTAAGAAAAAATATGATAAGTTTATTTCATAAAATGTTATTACATACAAGATGCATTCACATTGTGGGATACACCACATTGGATTTAGTTATTCATTTGTGATCATGATTTAGCTTAGTTTTACTGAAAAACACCAGTGTGTTTGTACGAGTCAAACGATCTATTACATAATATGTGTGTAGTATAGTAATAGTGTAATAGTGCAATAGTGTAATAGTAGTACTTCAATATCTTCAGGTTGGAGCTTACTTTAGGAATGAACAATCCCAGCTTGCGGCCGTAAGCGCGCAGTCTCGCGTTGTACATGTGCAGGCCGTTGTCGCGCACGCTCGCCGCAGACACGCGGGCTTCACCGCCTTCTGCCGCCTCCTGGGGCCCGTTGCGGCTCCCACACTCTGCTCAACGAAATTAAACTTTATGCCACTTAAACTATACATAAAAATATTCTACGATTAGTAAGAACATAAGTAAAGAAACAAATAGTGCCATAATTAAACGAGGAAATCCTAAAATCCACTCTAAAACAAACAATCCATAAACCGACCCCGGCGCGTTTTCATGAACAGAAACTGAAATAAGATAAAAGCTGCGACGATAGCACGTATCTAATATCTGCGAGCGAATGCAGTCAGTGTAACAAGCGAGGAAAGCGCAACCAAACGGTCCCATCGACGACGGTGAGAGCGAATGATAATGAGATGATCAAGCATCGAAGTCGCTCGCACACGCACCGGCAGACGGCGCGAGCAGGTCGCGCAGCGAGCGCAGCACGCGGCGCATGCGGCCCATCACGCCCGCCCCGCCCCCCACCGCCTCCGCGGCGCCCCCGCCCGCCGCCTGCGGGGTCGGAGTCCACCCTTCAACAAACCACCACCTTACCGGCTACCCGCAACCACCGCCACAGAACATTTACGAAGCAGACTATCGCGCCGCAAGCTGGTGAAACGTTATTACGACAGGGTCACTATAAATATATTAGGTTACCTGAATCGGCGGCGAGCTCTGCGACGGCCGCGCAGAATGTTTCGAAGTCGACGGCTTCGCCGGGTGGCAGGCAACGGTCGGCGCGGGCTCGAGGGGCGCGCGCGAGGTCGGCGAGCGCGTCTATGGCGCGTGCGCGGGGCAGGCGCGCGCTGCGGCCGCCCGCCTTGTCGTAGGCGCGCTTGAGCCGCAGGATGGTGTGGCCCAGCGGCTGGCGCGGCTGCGTCCGCGCGCCGCGCACCACTGCCCGCGCGCACCGCAGCGCCGACGGGATGTCGCTGAAGGCGGGCAGCCCGCGACGCTCCACCGCCTCCTGAAGCGTGGCGCGCGCCCGCGACAACTCCACGTACTCGCTGCGGACGCACACATACACACTATCATAACCCTGCTGATACTATATGATATATCCTCAAGCCTTCCTACAAGGGTACCCGAAGGGGTAGGCAGAGGTGTATAGGTAATACCCACACACCCAGTTTCCGCCAGAGATATATTTTAGCGAGTCCATCGCGCTTGAGTATCCAGTCGTGCTTGAGTAACTCTCAAGCACGACTATACAAACGCCTTTGAATTTCTTCCAGACGTATGCAGATGCCTCTCGATATTTACCTTCACCGTAAATCTCGCGGTGTGATTAATCACTGTACTTAAGTCCAAAAAAAATAATTGGTCCAGTAGGGATTCGAACTTGCAATCTTTGTATTGGAGGCGAACCGAACCACACAGCCACCACGGCTCTTAGATACTATATCTACTGTTTTTACCCAGGTAAATACAAGGAAAATATATCATACTAGGTGTGCCCAGCGGTTTCACTTGTTATATTTGATGATATATTTATAGCCTTAAGGAGTCAATCAGCTAGCAGCGCACAGGCTTGCATCCGATATTAGTATCTGGTACTATAACAGATAAGTATCCGAGAATATTGATAGCAAAAACTGATATCTGATGATAACATGAATCCTTTGTTAAATTAAATAACACATTGCCAAGTGCTTTTAAGAGTTCTCACACCCTTAGGCAGAGGTGTATAGGTAATACCCACACACCCACTTTCCGCCAGAGGTATATTAGGTGCCAACGTGACAGATGGCGAGTCCATCGCCGTTACTCAAGCACGACTATACATACGCCTTTGAATTTCTTCTCAGACGTATGCAGGTTTCCTCTCGATGTTTTCCTTCACCGTAAAGCTCATGGTGTGACTAATCCCTGTACTTAAGTTCAGAAAAACTCATTGGTACAGTCGGGATTCGAACTTGCGACCTTTGCGTCGCAGGCAACTGCTCGAACCACTCGGCCACCACGGCTCTTTAAGAGTCAGATAGTTGAAATCCGATCTGAACTTAGCAGCATATACAACTAAGGGCAAATCCAATTTATTTGATATTTATATTATAAATATAGCCTTGTCCTTTGTTTGTTGGGGAACGCACTCGCAATGGGAACGCGGCTAGAACCGTTAATTAATATATTATATGTGACCGCATTAGTCTCAAAAAGTATAAACCCGTCGTAATTCAGATACATATACATACGCCACAGCTTGTGTTATATAATTATAGTCACCGAATTTCCTTATTTACAACATAAGTATAATATTAAGCACGTACGTAATGTGTGATAACGTGCGATAGTAAGGTAGGGCATAACAGAATCTAGCCTTCGAAAATTTCAATTTTGATTGGAGACTCAAGGACGGGAATGTCAAGAGTACTCGAAACCGACGAGCATGTATGAAGAGACTGATAAATGTGGACGAAGCGAAAGAGGTATGTAAGTCAAGAGAGAACTGGCGCTCTATACTCTCTGCCTGCCCCGTTAGGGACTCGGCGTGATGATAATATGTACGTATGATTGGAGACTCGCAGCTACAAACATAGCTCCTGGCCAGTGTGTTCTTCACGTTTCCCTGCACAATGTAAGTGTACGCACGTAAAACCTAATAGTCCTAACCTACTACCTTGTAAGTTTGTATACAGACTGATAAACATGCTTATACACACACACACTCGTAAACATGTATGTAAATTGGTAGTATATCAAAATAATCCAGCATTACGCCTAGATACATTACAAACAAATATTGTCATAACATGTTTATTGTCGTCGTTGGCGTCACGACGGTCCGTCAAAAGGCACATGCCACGCTTGTATTGTTAGCGAGGGCGAAACTTACTGGTCAGAGATGGTCTCGTTGCCGATGGTCTGGTGGCGCGCGTAAGGCCTCAACACCAGCAGCAGGTCACGTGGAGCGGCAGCTAGGTGCGCCGCCTCCACGCTAGCGGCCACAGCGCGCGTTTCGCTGTCCAACACGAACAGCAGCGCACGCGCCGCAGCCTTAGCGCGGTGCTCAACCTCCATCAACTCCGTTGACCAGTCTTCCACTTGCTGACACAAATAATACGCCTGTTTACTACGTGTCACCATATATAGCATCAAGCTTCATACATATTGTGCTCTGTTTCGAATCTTAAAATTCCTGTACGCGATAGTTCGATCGATTTGATCCAGGTAGTTCCAACTTGTTCTACCTCTGCCTCTTTTGCAAACACTTTATGTTCCAAACCTATTTAAATTGCCTTTCTACATTGCCATTTTCATCTGTCATACGTTTCCTATCTAAATATTCTTCCTTGGTACATCGCATCGCTAAACATGAGCATACAACTAAATTATTACAGATAAGGTATCTCACATACAACATTTTAAAGACTCGTGAGTTCAAATGAAAAGTCGTATTGATAACGACCATTATATCAATGTATATTTTCAAACTTATTCTAATCTATTCCCACATTTCCCAGTAACCAGCACGTTCCGATCATATAAAAACAGAACGGACATGCACTATCTATCTACAAACGATTTCCCTTTATGACGTTCTTGATTATTCTATATCTTATCGTTATATCGTAGTGGAATGTCGCTTTTATAATTAACAAATTTATGAATATTTAAACAGCCGCGCCGCCCATCAGAATTATATTTGTTACTGTCACAAAAAAATGTACTCCATTCATTATATTAGATATTAAATGATTACTATGATTTATCATTCCTTACTACATAATGATTTCAATCCAATACAAATCGCTTTAAAGACATTATCGAATAGCGATAAATACACATAACTTATCAGTACCATATGATGCTTAAGAATATTTATAAGTTAAACCTTGGCCACAGATAAACGGCAATGGCTGATGATCCCGAAGGAAGAGTATTTTATTTATTCGGGATAAATACACAGCCTACTCGTTTCCTGTATCACGGACGACAAATCCACTTTAGCATACAAATATTTGTTAGAAGTAGCCCACCTTCGTTTATAAATAAACTGTAATAAAATCGCAGTGCCAATTATAGGGTCCAAATGTAAATAAAACCATTCATTAAAAAGTCTTTTATAACTTATGGAAAGCGAATGTTAAAATAATTAACTGTTTGAACTTGAACGTTCCTGAAAGGTCAATAACATGTGTTTGACACATCAGTGAATGCAAAAAAGCTTCTTTTGACACCCACCATGGCACATAAAGGGGGTAGTCACCGCCACTATAGAAAAATCGCTTGAACTAACTTTTAGTATTTCTATATTCGTACAGGATTCAGTGGTTTAGCTAATTATTTTTAAATTGTATATTGTGTATATTTTTGTTGATGTGATGATTTAAAAATATTGTAGATTTATATTCATAGGTCGTTAGTTCAAATTAGGCTTGAAGGACCATTGTAGACTGATCAACGTTTTGTTAAGATAAACATACACACGAAACGGTAAACGAATATAAATTTATATATCTATATTAATATTATAAAGAGGAAAGATTTGTATGTAAGTATGTTTGTAACGAATTGGCTTTTTCTTTCACCATTGGAAAGCTACATTCACCCTGAGTGACATAGGCTATATTTTCATTTATAAAAAAAAACTTATGTCTACCCGTACGAAGCCGGGACGGGCCGCTAGTTTTTGATATGTATGAAAAACATCAAACAAAAATCTTGCAACAACGCTCAAGAGCAATCGATGGGAACAGTAATTAATTATTAGAAAGACGATGTCGTGTTATGTGGAGGAAGCGAAAGAGGTCTGTCAGCCTAGGGAGAAGCGCTGAACCTCTCTGCCTGGCAAACCGTACCGACATTTACAAACCGACTAGTGACATCTTGTATAGGCAAAACATACTTATATCAATAAATAAATCATGTATGCAGTCGTTCGATAATTTGGTTAACTATGTTAGGTGCAATAACGTATTAAGTCTGATTTCATTACTGGCTGCACCGAACGGCTTTATCTACATTTTATCATACCTTTTCATGACCTTGAAAATTATTTTCAGAAGTTCAAGCCATAGGTATTCCTACCAATTTCATCAGAAGCTTATGTGAGTATAGACAGTCCGTCTGATTAGAATTGATTAGATTATTGGAGTAGGCATAATTACCACGTGACTAAGCAATTGAATGCAATAATTAATTGTTATAGCATTTGAAAAAATACACGTTAGACCACATACCAGACTACTTCTGGTATGTGGTCTTGTAGATTCACCAAAACATTGGATGATAGTCTAATAATGTGCCAGGACAATATTATTGTAAGTTAGCCTTAAATAAATAAAACAAAAAACTATGATAATAAAAATAGGGCTTGGACCCGGAACACGATATCGGTGGACCGATATTTGTTTAAATGTAATTTATTGTGTGGTGTACTTTATGTGGGTATACACTTCTATTCGGAAAGAGTCAACAAAAGGATAAGAAAAATATTGTATAACGACCTAATTCCGCCGGATATGTATTTACGTGTCTACGTGACCAATGGTGGGTCTGTCGCAGTATATTTTGTTTCATCTGCTTTTAATTCTTGAGCTTGACTTAAAGAGCGTTTACCGTTTTCCTTACGATGTTTTTTCCCTGTAAAGCTTACATCGCTATAAATCACTATACAGACTCAATATATACATAACAGACCACCAATATTGAAACTCGAAATTTTGACATGGCAGACAGGTTCTTACCCAGTCGGCGCCCAATGCTATATTATTTAATGCTCTTTTAATACATAGGTAGATGCAAACATATCATCACGCCGGGATAAGCAGAGTAGAGAGCCAGTTGTCTCTAAGCTTACAGAGTATTTAGCTTCATCCACGTGTATCAGTCACATCATACAAATTTAAGCAATTATAGTACTGGTACTCACTGGGTTGAAGTATGTGATGCCCATATTCTTGAGCATAGGAATGGCAATGTCTGATCTCCAGGTAGTTGGGTTGCAGGACCCGCCCAGGAACACCTCGCACGGCGGGGGCGACGGCTCGCTGCCTGCGCAACACAATACGTCAGTTTTTCACTCATATCACTATTTATACATATCTATATAACTCAAAGGTGACTGACTGACATAGTGATCTATCAACGCACAGCCCAAACCACTGCACGGATCCGGCTGAAATTTGGCATGCAGGTAGATGTTATGACGTCGGCATCCGCTAAGAAAGGATTTTGATTAATTCTACCCCCCAGGGGATAAAATAGGGGATGAAAGTTTGTATTAAACTTTGTATATTTTAAACCGGTCGGGCTGTTGCATTACTTTGCATGCATAGAGCTACTATGACGTAGGCATCCACTATACACACACACATCCAAAATAAATCAAAAAATACTTACGCGGGTACAGCTATAACTACATATCCTATAGTCTGCAAAACTATATTTGCCATTGATCATGTGTATAATTTCATAGGTTTTGTTTCAGTGTATGTATTTCAGGGTCGTCGGCATAACCAAACCATTGTTATGTTTGTCCAGATGGACGGATGCATGTAAAGCTTACATTTGAGACGTCTACAACACCTCACATACACGCTACAATTTCAATTTCTATATTAGCATTAGAGATTTTAATTGGTGTCTTTGATCTGTATAATGACTGTATTATGTTAATATACACCACCATTTGTAATTTTAATAGCCAATATATAAATATTGTAATAGAACTTTAATCCTCTTTGTTGATTTAATAGCGCGCATGTATTCTATAGGCACATAAGTACTATGTAGAACTTATCACGTGTTCGAAAACGATGCCCACGTTCCTTAATGTAACAAACACCATGTCTAACGTATTGTCTACGTCAATACTATGAATAATTTTATAGACATGCGAAGATGAAGAAGATAGATAGTTTACATACATGTTTACATTTATTATCCAAGGGCAGGGATTCATGTTATAAAATTGCTGTATTAATAAGCAATTCGTTCAATAAAAGAGCTCACTGTATAGCAAACACGCAGTGTAGCTGGTAATGGGATCAGGCGACCCTATTTCTACGAGGCACGCAAAAGAAGTTCAGTTAATTGTCAACAATTGTACTGCGAGTAGACATGCAAGCAATGATCTCGAACCGCAGTGGTTTGACAGCAATTAAGAAATTGCTCATTCAAAGCGTGCCACATACATACATATTCATTTAAGAACGTAGGCTAAGGTCATCCGTAGTTGGCGCTAAGATAGCATGGCGGTTTTGTTAATGGATAAGTTCCATGTACGACGATAATCAATTTACATGCAAAATTTATGTTATATTAAAAAAATCTTATTAATAGCAGTGACTAAGTGTATGTACACCTAGGATTAGAAAGCATCACAGCAAAACGAATGTCGGTGGGGGTGTTCGGTTCGTTCAACCAGCCTTGCTGAACTCATCGTTAATGCTTGATGAGTATCGACTGCGTGGGTCGAACATGTAGGCCGACCAACGTACTACTTTAACACCTACTTGCTGATTGATGATTCCCATAAACGGGTATCAATTCGGTAAACTCGAATCGAGAACAGTTTGTACGAGGAGAAATTTCAATTATCAAGAATCATCGTAATTAATTGGATGTAGTTTGACTAGGAGTTTTCGCAGTTAGCTATTCATGTTTATATTGGAGATTATAACCGTGGCCAACCAACACATCAATCCAATTTGGGATGCTCGTTCAATGCCAAAACGAAAACGTAAACACAGTCTGGTCAACAAACGCACTGAACATCCCCTGACACCGTCCAAACTCGGATGAAAGTCTTTGCTGTATCACTGCTTTTCACCATAGTATGCCAAATCCAGTATGTACATCTTCACACAGGAACGTCACTCTAAACATAGGACACAAAACAATGGCCCCCCACGATAAACCAGTGAAGCTCCTGTATAAGTTTAGTATAAATAAGATAATTTTACTTTTAAACGACGATCGACATCTAGGTACTGTATGGTTGTCACTTATAAAAACAGAATTGAGTAAAGCTATAGACGCACAGGGCACAATCATGGTAGTCGGCGGCATGGCTGCAAAGGTAATGCTCGGGACTGGCCGCGAGCACGCTGTCCGCGCGGACGGTCGGCGGCCAACTGGCGCAAGCGACACTCCACTCAGCTCAGCTCTACGCCCAACTACTAGCCAATTCCGCATTTTAATATATTCCGTTATTTCTATAGAACCACAAAGACTTCACACAAAGAATTACGGTCCCGTCCCATCAAAGGTCCGTAGCTCATCTGCTCAAACCAGTTTTTAGACAAGACCTACGAGAACAAAATTATGGGCCCAGGAAATATAGCAGTATATAAATACAACATACATCTATATGTACTCTGTTTGATATACCATGCAAAATGAATCGAAGTGGTAACCGGCAAAGAACATGGAAGATGAAGTAGTTTTACAAACAATCCCCAATGTGAAAACATTTGAATTAGAAAACTCGGTCAAGAGCATAGACGACGAGTAGTGACGATAGTTACAAAAATTGTAAGCCCATTCCAAAAATCATAAATAAACGCATTTTGTTGTCACTTTGCGGAGTTTGTGTTCCGGGAGACAAGGAAGTTGTGTCGCGTCCGCGATATGTTTACGTTATAACTGTAGACGTAGGAAGGAACCTGTGTGCCATCTTATGTTTTTGCTGTCGTCTGTCCTAAATCGTGGGCGCAAGCCAGTGTAGTACTACGGTATCGGTACATCGCCGGACAAACCGCCGTGCTTCCGTAATCCGTTTATAGTTCGTGCGGAAGAGCCTGGAAGGTCGCATAACATATTTGCTAAGATACGTTTGCTTTTATGGTTAAAGTGAATCTCCTATATATAATCTACTGTACGCATTTAAATAGCTTATATAAGTTGCTATTTAAAAAAAAACTGTTGAAAAACTACGGAACTAATTCTGGCTGTCTTAAATATTAAACGATACTCTATGTAAAGCAATTCCGTTGCGTTGAGGTAAGTAAGTAATATAAATGCAACCATGTGACCTATACGATCATCTAATATTAGGTACGCTTTGGGAAGTAGTGCCGGAACATTGACGCAAAAGTAGCGCATCATAGACGCGGACGCAAATCACTGCGATCAACTGATTTATAAAGAGCTCCTACGAGCTACCTAATAATACATTTTATAGCACAAGATATATATATATATATATATATATATATATATATATATATATATATATATATATGTATACAAGAGTGTCGAATGTATAAAGTATGAACAAAATATTTTCGGAATATTAGAACTTAAGAACTCGGAAAACTGATGCCGAAGACGGTGATAAGCTTCAATGATAATTGGTTCAATCGATAGTAAATGCTAGTTCTATTGATGTCAATGTTAACTACTGTTGGCCACATGCTGGTTGGCCCATTATAATGTCAATTTCCTACGATGTGTGCCAAACTTCTTAAATGCCCTCACAGTGACAATTCAATTAATGATGATAAAGAAATACACATTATAAATAAATAAACCTGGATGCAGGATGCATGCTTGACAGATTGCAAACATGTATAATATAATGTGCGCAATAATGGGGACTACAGAACCAATGTGTATTTTTGGAATGGTACCGTGCGGAAAGTTAGTCATGATTTGTTTGATCGTGCCCAGGACGCTGTCGCAGCTCGACCTTCCGCAATACACAATCTTCAGTTCTCAATTAGCAAAGAGAAATTAAAGTTTCATTTGTGACATTGTTTCGTATGGAAGCAAACATTTACAGGCAATAAAAAGTTAATAGCCAATTTTGCTACGCTGTGACGACTCGAATCGCGGAAGGTCAAGATGGCGCATTATGTGAAAAAATTCTCACCGTTCACGTGTTTACATATAGCTTCTTTATCCCGGAGCTCCCTGTCTACGTTCCATACCGGTGACTCCGGTTTGTTTGAAGTCCTGCGAATGGAATCTTAATTAGAAACATCATATAACCCACGCCTTCCCACAAGGGTCCCCGAAGGGGTAGGCAGAGGTGTATAGGTAATACCCATACACCCACTTTCCGCCAGAGGTATATTAGGTGCCAACGTGACAGATGGCGAGTCCATCGCCGTTACTCCAGCACGACTATACATACGCCTTTGAATTTCTTCTCAGACGTATGCAGGTTTCCTCTCGATGTTTTCCTTCACCGTTAAGCTCGTGGTGTGACTAATCACTGTACTTAAGTTCAGAAAAACTCATTGGTACAGTCGGGATTCGAACTTGCGACCTTTGCGTCGCAGGCAACTGCTCGAACCACTCGGCCACCACGGCTTTTATAATGTACCTGAACAGTGTGGAGTGTTATAAGATTCCAAATAATTTTGTAAAGAAATTATCAACTGTCATTATAATGAATCAGTGCATGACAAAGCTCTTATTGTTTGGCATTCAAGGGTCGATGCACGCATCGAAAGCAGCTCTTCTGGGTTCAAGACCGAATAAATGGAGGCTGATCTCTTCAACGTCATCGGTAAAATTAAACTGATTCATGTTGTACGCATTACAGACAATGAGGTCGACTAACATGCCCAAAGTTACCTAAATTTATGTGCTTAGTAATAACGTTATAAAAATGTATTGTATTTAAGTCTCAAACTGCATGCTTAAACTAAGGACAACGGAGGTAGGCAGAGTTAAGTCGAAATTATGCTTTGGAAATTTGGCTTTGCAAAAATATATATTATTATTAATATTATTACCTACACACCTCTGCCTACCCCTTCGGGGACCCTTGTGGGGAGGCGTGAGGATATATTATTGTTATTATAAATAAATTAATATAAAATAAATAAATGATCATAAACGCGATCTGTTACCTTAACCTTTACATAGCTTAACCCCTGAACCAACCATGATGAGATTTGAAGGTAAGCTAGCTTGTATTGTTAAAAGGGCATTGGATCGGTACTTTCCATATATGTATGGAATGCCTTTGTTTAAACAGTGGACTGAGTGTAATCCACGAAAATATACTGTATTCTTATCTTCAGGAACATGTATTATTATACTGAGGGGTCATGCCAGTATAGTAAGGGCATGGCACTTAAGTATTAGGTACAAGAATACAAGATCGTGGCCATGAGAAATTAATTCGATCTAAGTAAAGGGAAAACGGCGTAGCAGAGTCGATGTATTTCCTTTAATTAACAAGGATCTTAATATCATATTCCATGACCTTGTTGAATTGGTGCTACAATATGGCACATGCAAATATTTCCGGAGTAGGAATTGACGTTGCACTAATCTGTTCATGTGTAATTGTTAGTATCGTACTTATGTATTATGGCCTCGCTAAGTAACTTCACAGAAATACAGATTGTTTCAGTAAGTGGCTACCTACCTATCTGGACATAATGATATAGTAATATATATCATTGGATCTCCAGACGGTAGGTAAAAATCGAAGTAGCTACAGATATAACTGCCCTAGGGCAGTAATATGTTCCTACAGTGAGTTCTGTGCACATATGGTTTCCAGAACTACACAAGAAATGTTTATGCTAGCAGAAGGGGACTCGATTATTCCTATGCTGGTTGCTTACATGTATGTAAGTACTTAGGTAGTTCTAGACAATATTGGTAAAGTTCGTAAAGTGCGAGAGATACCCCTCAGGAAACCAACCATCAGGTTTATAAAAATCTAACCTTCAGGTCATATAATTTTAATACAATATGTACTTGTGAGTCCAGAAAATAATTATATTAATGATCCTGCTCGCATTAAAATTGAAAGCGGGCTAGGAGGAGATACATAAATAGGACTTGAAACAAATATTCCAACTCGGAACCAACATTACCAGTTAATCGCAATGGGAAACAAGAAAATAAGTAAACACCGGAATCCGGAATTTGATCACGTGAAAGGAAATTGAGGCCATAGGATAATTAGTTGGAAGTGTTGGAACCCTGACTAACGAGTCAAGTGACTAATTTTAAAAGTATTAACAGTTCACAGTAAACTAATAGGTCACACCACGTTGCGTAAATGTGTACGTTTGCCAAATACACTTTCTGAATGTACAATTGAAAACGTCTAATGTGGCGTTGTTTTCTGTGAAATGTGTAATATGTGCGTTGTTAAGGTAGGTACTCACTGCCTCGCTTGCCTCGAACACCGCCGCAGTTCAGCCGCAAACACACAGAACTCTCCAAATGTAAGGACGAGTGACTTGCGTCGCGCACATTGCCGCGCGCAAACCAGCATCTCGAACACTAAAACAATCAGTTAATAATATTAACTACTGAACAAACATGCCAAGTAAATAATGGAACGATTTTAATCAACGCACCCGGGAATCTGTAGGTATATATTCTAGCTAATTACTACGTCGTAGCGCTCGGTTCTTGCGATAAACCTTAGCATTGACGCAGTGTGCACGTCTGCGTTCAGAACATCGTATAGTGCGAATACTCACATACATATATAACAGCCAGATAATAGTTATGTAATTGCTTGGTACAACTTATCAAGTAGCCTTACGATCTCTCGGACACCATACTGTTACTTTGATTTATTCAACCTGCGCGTTGTACATTCGAAGATTTCACAGTAAATCTAAAAATAACAGTCCGTAAAAACATTGAATTAATATTCGAACGTAAATTTACATTTATATTTTATGAAGTCACATAATGAAGTGTTAAATATCGTAAATATTTTCACGCCTATAGGTAATTGAATAAGTAGATGTTTACGAGCACGAGGATGATAAAGCCAATAAAGGTATCGTACCTATGTACATTGTAATTTATGCCACTGCTGTAATGAAAACATCACGGTTCTCCATTAATTATTAAAACAATTGTGATGTTTTATCGATGTATTATTTTCATTATTAAAAAAATAGCTTTTTACTGCGGTTTAATGGGCAGATGAGAATTGGTCAGGTAAGTAGTAGTCAGTAACAGAGAAACCACCGTCGAACTAGTGTCATGTAGTAAGTAGTAATTTATGCCTGTTGATATAGCGAACATCATATTAAAGTCTAGAGAGGACTGGAGCTCTACATTCTCGTCTACCCCGTAAGAGACTGTTTTTACGAAAGATGATGTTTAATTCATAATCACAATAGGTACGATTTATAATGTGTCAAATCGATAAGATGTAGCTATATTCCAAATATAAAAGCGCCCCAAGATGTACGTAGGAAGTGCTTAATTGTCTGTGTATTTCTAATAAGGATATTATATAGTATTATATTTATAGTTAGTTGAGCTCCGCTGCATCGTGTTCAATCCCCAAATTTGTTTTGTACAAACAACAGTACGAGATACAAACATTGCAAATGGACGTAATTCTGTCTGCGGCGAAAGTAAGCTGCATGTTATAGTTGATACCGATGATGATTAATTTACAAAGGTATCGACAGCAACCCGCGGTTGGGTGGTCTGAACTCAGAAGTTGGTAGTCCGTATAAACGTGAACTCATCCGGTGGCAAATGGTCATTCGTGAGCAATAACAGTGAGATCACTGGACACTTACAAACGCAGCACACCTGTAAGCAATAACAATGGCTGATATCTAATGGCAATTATACACGTACCTGTGTTTAATATCCGATCACGTTACTTTTATTTTACGTAAATATGGGCAATAATCTGGCAATGAAATCGTTTGACAAGCTTTTGTAAGCTAAGCCATTTTCTTTGCATTTTTTTAGAACTAGCCGTGCCCCGCGGTTTCATCCGCATTAAACTTGATTATACATATGTCTATGAATACTGCTCCGCTCACTGGGTCTGTAGCATGCCAATATATAGCCTGCCACAATGACCAGACTATCATATTCAAATTTGATTAGTAGTTATGGTGATTAGTGTGTTCAAATAAACAAACTATGCCTATTTTAATATTAGTATGGCAAATGTGATAGGTATCGTGATTCAAGTCTGGATGGACGAGCCCAGTTTGACAGATCATTGATCCAACAGAATTGTGCTTCAAATGTATGTATACATTGACGACACCTAATCGTGAGGTGTGGTTTCTTGGAATCATTAAATATATGTGTCCATTTAGGCAATCGCTTCTCAGTAAAAAAAATACCGGACACAGTGACTCGTCCATTTCCAGGTTTTTTCAATTAATACTATATATCAATTAAGTCATAGTTTTATATTTGTCTGTGTATCCTTTAAAAAAATTGTTTGCTAACTTCAGATAAAAGAGTGAAGAGGTCTTTGGTTTCTGATCATTGTAGAAACAAGCTGCTCTATCTGATACACCATATGTAATTATATTCGTATTGCTAAAAATTAATCGAAATGTCAAACCTTATTGCAAAGTTTTTTTTGCGCTGAGTAATTTCGGACTATCCACTTTAAAAATACTTATATAACCTCACAGCTTTATTATATCTTGTTAGAAAAGTTTGAGACCTTCAAGTATGGGCTATATGGAATGTTTTTCTCATTGTCAACATTTGACGAATTGTTCGTGAATTAACAAAACAAAATCATTATTATGGTAGTAGATTGTTGACTGAACTAAACTGAACTCAGTAAACTAACCGTATATCATACTCATTATAATATATGAAGTGACTAAATCAAGACTATAATATAATTGACATAGCCACTAAACAAAGATTTACTGACGAGGAAATCTCTTCGAGTCGACATCATCTATTCAATTGTACCAATGCGTCAATGTATTTACGAATATAATGCGAATTAGCCCATGCTGTGTATGGTTAACAAAAATAACATGGAAGGAAAGAACAAGACGAATGAGCCAATATATAGTCAAATAACTATTGAAATACATGCTTTTAATTGCAAGCTGAAGTAAGGGGTATTTCGCCTCATTTGTTCTTATTAAAATATATAAACACTTTTAAAACGTTAAATAAAAACGAAATATATATTATAATAATAAATGCCATTGAAAAACTATAATTATATTTATATGATAAATGCGAATCCAGAGAAGAGTGAGACGTTCTTCCTTTGTCAAGGAACGATTGTTACGTTTCAACATCTTGGCCACTAAAATATATAATGATCATGCAATTTTGCATTCAGTGACACAGAAAAGGGCATAGCGTACCTTTCATCCGGAACATTTCATTTAACCGAATTATAGAAAAATATTCATAGATAATCGTCCGGCCTACTGACATCATTACCTGTATTGACGAATAACCTGAATTAAATTTATTTAATCAATCGGTTACGCGTTAATGTTTCCTATATTGACCGACTTCCTAAATTGATTTACAAAGTAAGTATAGGACATGAACATGAGTGTAGACGCGGGCACAATTAAACTGTCAATAAAATCGCATAACTAAGTAGAAATGAGTGTGTAACATCAACTGCGACGAAACCGCAAAGAAACAAAAACACATAAACGGCGACACGATGTCTGGTTTGCGCATGTAAGTAGCGCATTATTTAACTATTTACGATTGCTTTTTCATCGATTGTATTACGCATAAACTGCAAGTTTGCAATGCAAACGTAGCATAAATAAACAATACCATAAAGCGTGTTAATGAGAATTAGTTGTTTATAGCCATGTGACCCGCGGGTTGATAGCTACCGTGAGATTTACGAGCGATACATACAGCAAAGGGCAAAGTAGAACATTGTATGCCCGTAAATTGCTTTATATGACAGATGGTAATGGCGCACGTATCTGAGATCTTTAAGATACAATCGCCGCTTGATTTGTCACCCGCCGCCGTTACACTCGTATACCTCGTACTCTATACTAGCACACACATTGTGAACTGCACCCACGGCTACTAAGTCTAAATAATTTCTATTCACGATATGACACATTGAGACACGCAGTTTAATAAAGGGAACTTTTACCAGTGAAAACACCAAGTTAAGGTAAATCCGGAGAAGTTTTACTAGTTGTACGACCAAATTAAAGTCAGTGCATCATTTGGACTTTATCGAACTATTACTATTCTAGGCTATTCGACCTATGAAGTTCACGGTATAGTGACGACCTGATTGTAAATGAATTCGTAGCGTTCTTAAGCTTTCATCAAGAAGTTACTTGTTTTTTTATCTGCTCATATTTATGAGAGAGAGATAAAAAAATGCCAATTATGACCACCCGCGCGTCCCCCGCCTTCGGGCGGATTTATAAAAACGCGATAACAATATTAACTTAATAAAAAATATGTTAAATACACTTCCATTCACGTCCGGAAAATTGAAAAAAAAACTATTTTGTAATTTTCATATAATATTGTGTTTGGAAAACCATAAAATATGACTCATTTATGAAATATGTGCTAAGGTTTTATTTCCTTTAAAATTTACAATTACGTATTTGAACACTATTAGTCATTATATTTATAATAATAAAAAAGGAATATTACAGTATATGTTGTATTAATTGGCGTTTGGCACGACGGTAGTAGCCATGCCTTGCGTTTGGCACGACGGTAGTAGCCATGCCTTGCGTTTGGCACGACGGTAGTAGCCATGCCTTGCGTTTCAGTCCAGAGAACTGGCGCTCTACTCCCGGTTTACCCCTGTGGGGGACTCGGCGTGATGATAATACGTATGTTTAAAGGATTAATATTTATCTTAGTAAAACATTGGTATTTGGTATTCAATTATTACTGTTGCTGACATCTGTATTACCTACAGGCTGCCTGCTTACAGCTATTACATACAAAAACAATATGAATTACCGACTAATTAAATGTACTATGTATTAAATTATTAGTCGGGACATTTTAATTAGTTTTAATTTTAATTAATAATATTAATCACACTCGGTCGGACATTATTTTAACTTAAAAGTATAATTTCTTATGTACTTAAAAGTACATCCGAAGTGATTGACAATAGGTGTGATGATACGGCGATACGTCTATTACAGTACTATGTGTATTATGGACATCATAGTATCTACTTAAGTGGAAGTCATTTGCAACACGCGGAAGTTATGATGTGTAATTTTTAATGGCATATTGACATTAGCTGTTGATTCAGCAATGTGTAGGTGACGTCAGTGCGTTATCGCTCTATGTCTCTATATCTGTGACGAAGATCCCTTTTGAGAGGGCATACAATAGTAGGTACAAATATGTATGATCATCACACATATAGCCGCACCCAGAAACAAATGCGCCATCTCAGTTTCTTACGATCGATGTGATCGATGTGGAGATGTTTTTGCAGAAAATAATTGTACCGCCCTGTGTTTTACAAAAACAGTTATTGAAAATTGTACATAATGCATTGTGCATATTATTTTTGATATTTAACTGCAATAATTAAAAATAAAAACAATAATTAACTAAAGGCTGAACTGGTTACATTTCGAAGGTAAAAGTCGCTTAAAAAAGCGACGGTAAAGATCAATATCTAAGCAATTTATTCGAACACAAAATGTATTTCAACAACAATGCTCTTTATCGCGGGCTTACATCATAGTTCGATAATGTTAACAATTACTTGCACAGTCCACGGTGTGGCGAACTAAACGCATTATGCCATACTGTGTCCCGATTCAGAATAATTTGGCAGAACAATGATTGGTTGATACACATTAAAAAGTAATGACCAAATAGGATGCCAAGTACCTATGTGGTACACGAATGATACCAAATGGCAAACAGGCCTTTCATACATACGTAATGCTAAAGGTCTGAATGAACCCCTGCGAATCCCGTATATTACATACCTACATTATTCAATTAAGTCTTGGTATACCTATATTCAAATCGTCAGAGTCAGTGTCTCTGGGTGTAACAGTAACTTGGTTACCATGTTACTTTTAATGTTAGTAGAACAAATAAACTAAAATACCCAATTAATTATGATCACGTATGATCAGTAGCCTAATAATATCTTAATATTGTTATCTATACTAATATTATAAAGCTGAAGAGTTTGTTTGTTTGTTTGTTTGTTTGTTTGAACGCGCTAATCTCAGGAACTACTGGTTGGAATTGAAAAATTCTTTTTGTGTTGGATAGTCCATGATTCTAGGAAGGCTTTAGGCTATATAAAATATAAATAAATAATAGTTAATATTTAAAAAATCTCTGAAAAGTGAGTGTGCGAAAGAGACAGACAACAAGATTCTGAGACGTTTTCAATATATTGACAAATACTCTGTCAGAGTGACGTGTAAATATTGACGGTAAAGGTGCGTTCCACTAAGCGCCCACAACAATGAAAATTCTCCTATACCTAATCGATCCACATAACGACCGCGGTCGTTGTGGTCGCGGCGAAAACGTCAATTATAATGTCATAACTTACGCTCATCTAAAAAGGTGGGTCGAAGTGATCGTTGAATCGAAGAAAATTTGCGTGATTTTCAAAACTCAAAGCATATAAAATGGCGACTGTACCTCTTACCAAATATCCAAGTGTCGCCGCAAGACATTTTAATTCTATTTGAACGTAAATTAATTTAAAACACCAATAATATTATATATAAAAAAACATTATATTTTTTTTCAATATAAATCTATTTAAATTAATCAAGTTTATTTTCAAGGCTTACAGATTATAAACTAACATCTTAAATCTTTTGCTTTCTTTTTACTAACTCGCCGTTTGTATTATTTACCTGTACGCTCAAAACGCTCTGTAATCCATTCCATTTGAGGTTACGACAGTAACGCTTACAAGCAAACTGTGGTCGTGAGCGTGATCATTGTGAACGCTTAGTGGAACGCAACCTATGTATAGCTAGACTGACATTTCATTCAAGTAGTAGTTTTGACAAACCTCAAATTACAGTTTCTTTCATAACAACAAAAGCAAAAAGATGTTTGTTGTGTTTTAGTGTGAGTTTCATAATTAATCGTCGTATTTTATTAGTAATACCACCCGTAAGGCGTCAAAATATCCGTTGGCGCACACCAGTTCGATCGCAGTGTAACGCAAGTCCTATTCAATCGCAGTGTAACGCAAGCCCAGTTCAATCTTCGAGCCAATGAGACTGAAGAACAGCGTAGGCAATGGTAAATACAAATTTCTCCAGATTTATTTCCTGGGGAATTCTGAAGAAGAAGTAAATGAACGCTGTTCGCAGATATCATTTAGCAGTTACAACAACTTTTGCATGAACATAATCAGTTGATCCAATTGTTCAAAACTGTCTTACAATTAGTAATGTGATGCCATCGGACAATCAGAAAATAGTGATCACAGCAGACAAGCGACCTGCAGGAGACAACATGTCATGAGAGAGGCATCAATGCACCAATGTTAAATGATGTTGCCTAATCGTGATTGGGGAGAATATGGAGTCTCGCGATATTGTAATGTAACCAAGAAATGATGCCATCATCCTTCAGCATATTAGGGCAAATTCTCACCTCTTATCAAAATAATCTAATATCCATGTAACAATAAATGAATATAAACTACACCTAAACAATACTTTTAATGCCTAACTTTTTAACATAATAGTAATGTTTCAAACTACTTAACCCTTTCGTTAACAAGTCAGCAGGCATTTCAGTAGTTGGCAAATAGCCTTGGCATTGAAATTTTGACATTGAAAAAATGGCATTGCCATGTACTCGGCCTCAGTACTGGACAATGCCACTGTCGGTTGTTTTCTGCATTCATATGATATTACAGTACCAGACAATTTAAAACAGAAACCTGTATAAGATCTCCTGTCAATAGTATTTGATGTCCAATCTGAGTCTACAAATCCTTCTAAGTTTTTATTATCATTTGTAAACATTAAACCATAAGATTTTGTTTTATTTAAATATTCTAACACTCTCTTTGCATTTTTCCAGTGAACTGCAGTAAAACAATTGTTAAATTGGCTTAAATAGCTGACACTGTAACTGATATCTGGGTGTGTAAGTATAGACAAATACATAAGACTTCCTATCAGTTGCTGATAAGGATATTATTTACAAACATTTTCTGACTTATCCAACTTCAATTTACATTCAATAGGAGTATCAACAACATTACAGTTTGACATCTTAAACTTATTTAAAATATGTTCGACAAAATGCTCCTGATCTAATGATATACAACCATTTTTATATACTTTTACTCTCATACCTAAGCATTCTTTCACTTGCCCTGAATCTTTAGTTTTGAAATTTGACATTAAACTATGTTTCAGTTCATCTGTCAATGCCTTGCTACTGGAAAATATGAAAAAATCATCAACAAACACAGTTTTTAAAATTTGTTCCTTATTTACCTTTTACTATATAAACATGGTTCCAATTTAGACTTAATATAACCCTGGCTTAACAAACAATCATCTACTCTCTTATTCCACTGCCTTGCTGATTGTTTCAGTCCATAAATTGCATGTTTTAGTTTGAGTACACGGTTACTCTGACATTCTAAATTAGGTGGTACTTGCATGTATACTGTTTCATCAAGGTACCTAGCCATTTAAAAATGCAGTGTTAACATCAAGATGAGTAATTTCTAAATTTAACTTTACACTTAAAGAAAATAACATTCTCAAAGTTGAGTGTGTTAATACAGGTGAGTATGTTTCTTTATAGTCCACACCTTCTACTTGGGTAGAGCCCTTAGCGACTAAACGAGCCCTATATCTCACTTTATTATCACTTTCAACTTTCTTTTGAAAACCCAAATTTTAAATTCTTTTCACAAATTCTAGAGCAAGTGAATGAATTTGTATATCTAGGAAGCATGTTCACACGAGATGGAAAGTATGAAAAAGATATTGAAAGAAGGCTAACTGCCGGTATTAAGGTGAATGGGGCCATGTCGGTGTTGATGGCCAGCAACGGTTGCTGTCCACAGCGTGATATTTGTGCCTACTTTATTGTATGGCAGCGAACCCTGGGGTATGTCAGAGGAAGTATGAAGATAGCTTAAATGCAGCTGAGATGCGATATCAGCTGCGAAAAACTTGCGGAGTAACGATCTTAGTTCGAGTCCGGAATCAAGAGATTCGCAAATCAACTGGCGTGAATCAGGGCGAGATTGAAAAGATGAAGAAAGGCATGCTACGCTGACTTGGACATTTAGTAAGGTTGAGTGAAGAAAGATTGACGATACAGATATACAAAGCAAAAGTGTGTGCAAGAAGACGCAGAGGAAGGCCACGTTCCAACTACCTGGATCAAATCGATCGGACGCTCAAGGACGGGAACGAAAAGAGTACTCGAAACCGACGATCATGTATGAAGAGACTGATGAATGTGGACGAAGCAAAAGAAGTATAAAGTCTAGAGAGAACTGGCGCTCTATACTCCCTGCCTACCCCCTTAGGGACTTGGTGTGATGATATATATGTATGTATGTATGTAAATTTTCACCCATGCGAAGCTGGGCGGGTCAGCTAGTTTTTTAATATTTTTTATTGTTATTTGTTATAATATGTGTGCCAAAGATTAATATAAATGCGGTACAAATCATCCTTTCAAAATTAGAATTAGTAGCCTACTAATTTATAAGCGTAAATAATATTCCTTAACCTACTTCAAAATACTAGGAGGTTATATGTTCCACTGTTTTTTTTTTTGGAGAACAACGTTTCCACTGCAGTTTTCAAAGAATCTTGCATAGATATAAAGACAGACGGCATCTCCCATACAAACAACGACTTAGTTAGTATAGATGGAAATAAAATGCAATCTTATATTGTGCGTTTCCAGTCCAGGCGAATACTGCATACACCGACAGTCTATAAAATCAATATTTCTGAACTGTCATTAATATAATCGTTTTATAATAATAGACAATAGCTTAGATAAAATAGATTACCCATTAACTTGTTATATTCTTCAATAGATAAATGACGCATAATATAAATACGATTTGAGGTATTTGTCAGGTGTTAAATGACGAATGACGACAGGGGAACTTTTCTTGCGCAATGTGTTTGTAATATTGAGATGCTATAAGTTATTATTGAAGTGAGAATTACCCTGTGTCTTAGTGGGGTACAGTTCGATGTCGTTGAAGAGGCTCTGTATTCTGTCGGCGGAGGCCGGCTGGTCGGGCTGGCCCACGCGGCTGCTCCAAGCATTTGCCACTTCCCTGAAACAATATAAAAATCATTACTTCATTTGTAAGTTTGACAGTCGGTTTTGTAAAATAAGTTAATAATCGATGACATAGTTATGCCACATATAGCACCCGGTCACCTTCTTCGGGTAATTGGCCCAGTTGGATTGCACGCGACAAACAAGGATTTTAGATCCGTCGCCTTCCTGTCCAAAACTAGAGACTGCTTGAAACCTTTCTTGTGTTTCTAGATTGAATAGATGTTGAAAAGAGTAACCATGGAGTTTCTTGCCGGTTCTTCTCCATGGAAGCGACCAACCCGGACCGTGCTTCTTTTTCGACGTTTTATAAGTGCCCACCTGGGCCTATGTGAAATAAAAAGATTTTGAGTTGATTTGATTTGTATTTGAATAAAAGTGTATGAACCCATTAATATTCATATAATAAAGTCGATTGTCACATATACTCATATAGAGTCGATTTGAAAATATGAAAGAATCGCTTTCATTTTCCCAACTGCCCGCCATTGAGCTGGGATCTAAAATATGGCTCCGATGAGACATAGTTTATAGATGGCGGTAACCTTACCCTGTTCGGGACCCTTATGGGACAAAAAAAGATAAGAATGTTTCGTTCGGCTGTCACTGCAGTTACTACACCGATCGAACCAGTTTGAAAACCATATCCCACCATGTGAAATAGTACGATTTAAAACTCACATTTTAACCACTTAATGATGATATAAAGAAGCACTACAATAAATAAATTACAATTGCGTGTACAAACATAGACCGATACCTTTCTTATAAACCAATACAAAACTGAGACTCAAAGATTAAATTGCCCTTTTAATATTGTTTACAATCGCAATCGCCCAATCAGAAGCGCAAACGTAAACAACACCTTGTTTGCTAACGTTTCGTCACGACATAAGACAACATTTTCTGGTTTCAAGGCTTCTCTTGATCTTTTCAAACAGGAAAAAAATTGCTAGAATTTTCAGTTTACAATTTCACATTACAAATCGGTTAGACATACATAGATTAAACGTATAAGTAAACCTTCTTACGGTGAGATATTTTGGAGATATTTACAAAAATCGTCCTTTGAATATCTATGAAGTCTTTAGGAATAAATTCACTTTTAAAAACTACAGAGATACACAACGGATTTACCAATAAGAATTAAACCAACTGGGGCAGTTCCATCGTACGAAAGACAACGAAATTACTTTCAGGCAGTGCTGCGTAACTGCGGGAAGTTTTCCAAAGTACACAAAGAGTGGGTGTGTTGGCTTATAGAACTATGAAGAGTCCTCTTTATAAGATTAGCAACGTAAACGTTTGACCAGCAACCAACCACAAGCAGGCGTGTCGTATGCATCATATGCCAGCTATGTTGTATAAAAAAATATATAACCAAGACATAGTTCAGACTGTAAGGTCAGCCTTTGATCAAATTTACTACATATCGGATACCTGTTTACGTCATGTGAAAGTGCAGTGACTTACGTTCGACAACATCAGCACTTAAACGTTTCGTCGACGATGCAGAATGCATTGCAGACATTGACTTTGTATTTCCGGGCTATGGTAGACAAAATAAAACTTATTGAATGCGTCATGTACACATCGAGTCGAATTACCTTTGTGATGTGCAATACGACAGTGGATAGCATGCATTGTTCCCACGTGAAACCAGCGATAAAAAGTGCATGTATTTAGAGAGCTCAATAAAATGTACTCACCATACACTTAAGATATACCTACGCACTGCCTGTGTAGTAAGTAGGTTTTCGATCGTAAAGTTAATATGGATGAGTAATGTGTATGAAAATCGATGAATACTCTATTAAAAAATTACATCAATATAACTTACAGGAATAGTGCAGGCAACAAGGATTTCATAAATATTTTGCGTGGACCAACTGGGGAAACTTTATTCATAAATACACACAGGTACATTATCAAAATTAAACTTTTCATATAAAATTTCATTACTGTTTAGAAGTAGAATTATTCAATATGTATGGATCAGTAATGCGTATTTATAGTACTCGAGTTGTTCAAACAATAAATGGTTTACATCCAGTGAACGGTATAAGTTGTTTAGTGGTTGTTTGTAATTGGATGAGGCATGACGTGACGTGGTTTGTATGAGGCAGGGCACTTCTCGTTCTTGACCCGAACGATAACCGAACGGCATCACGCGCTTAAGAACTACATACATATGTACATATTTTCATTCGCATACTAAAAATTATTAAATTGTTTATAACTATTAAATTTAGCTGCTAAAAGTACCTAATTCATAACCGGGATATTTGTGAGTTCACATTTTGTGTTATAGGCCGATATTATGTGCACGGCCGAGATGAGCCTAACCGTCAACGATCAACGAGTTAGAAATAATATAGCGATTAATACATACTAAATATACAATAACATTAAATGTAACATTGGGCGATTGATCCTATTGGCGTCCGTAAGATGTGAAACGTGACCATAAGGTTAAACGACCAGCTTAAAAGAAATACAATGTTGGCCCCAGTCAATATTGTTGGACTATACCTAAGTACTTACCTTTGAGAAGCCAATGGCACTGCACCTGGGCAGTATTGTGTCCTGCGGTGAGTAAGGTTTCCAGAACTCCACATGAAATGGCTGTGTTGGTGAAATGCTAGCAGCATACGCAAATCCTTCCCCCAATATATGGGCGGCAACGCGGAAGTGACACATATGATTGCTAGCACTAAATGCTATAGTAACCGCTTAGCGTTAGACCGGCTATATGCTTTCATCCACGTTCTTAGTACAAAAACAAGACTGCCCTGATTTATATCAGATAGCTTAATTTATCTTACTTAAATATTGCACGTAATTTCATTTAAGTACCATTCCAGTTTCTTGTTGAAAATGCGTAATAAAAACACCACTTGTCGATAATAAGGCTGACCATTAGTCACATGATAGTATCATTTTTTGTCCCTTAGAATGAGGCGGCTGGGTGATGAGTGATGAGTAATATTAGCCGTTCCAGGAAGGCAAAGATATCTGAAGATAAATAGGCAGATAGTACGCAGTGTATTATGTATTTCACCATTTGGTTAGATGCGCAATTAAATCAAAATATTGATATTTACAACAGGTTCAATAAAGATAAAAGTCATTGGAATCATGTTAGTAAACAGTAGAACATACCAGTTCTTAATACATACATACATACATATCATCACGCCGAGTCCCTAACGGGGTAGGCAGAGAGTATAGAGCGCCAGTTCTTAATAATATACCAAATTTACAAAAAAAATGGTTTACACAATCTCGCCTATTCTAAGTATTATATGTCAATGCTTAAGCTCTGTTTCATTGTGTATGCTCATTGATTTTAATTATATTAGTGATCAAGTTGTTTTCTTCTCATAAAATGATGTTTTGCTGAGGCTGTTTGAGATATACTTTATGAGGAAATTGAATATTTTCTTCTTCATGCTAAGATCATCCGAAAATCGAGCTTTTTAAGTAATCTAATGACTATGCGACTGAAAAGAATAATACAATGTAGTTATTAGGTGAATAACATTTAATATACTAATACTTCATGTGTCATTAAAGTTGTAAAAACCACATATTGTTTTTTAAATCCAAAGTGAGTGATGAGATCAGTCTGGCAGTGATTCAAATCGGCAATTTAATTATTAGCTAAACATTTGAGACACAAGCGGAAGTCGTCAAGCTTCGATAGATTATTCACGTTGTGCGGTACTACGTTGTACTTCCTTATTAAGAACTTAGTCGTTTCATTTCAAGATATAAATATGTATGTAATACAAACATTATATTAGAACTGACAAGTACGAGTGAATTTTCCATCTAGGGTTTCGTATTTCGATGAAAATTATCACTAGCTTACATCTGAGCATTGGTTTTTTTATTAATGTAGCTGCAAAAATAGCACCATCTAATTACACATTAATGGATGTATATCCATCCGCCTTGGCACGGACCTTAAGCATTTAACAAGCTGACGACAGGGTGTCCATTCATTTAATGTATCAATACCTGTGGGCATAGCTGAGCACTGCGTGTTTAAAACTAGCACTTATCCTTTACCAATAAATAAGCCTTACTCGTAGTACATAATGTTTGTTTCGTCTCGCCGCGGACTTTCTTGCGAACATAGATCCATAAAAGTTCCTAAAACTACATTTCAGTTTTCATCCTATTTATCTATTTTATTATTACATTCGCATCTTCGTATCGTACAATCTAGACGAAACCACAAATACGACTACAGGTAATGGATCTTTGCTTATATGAAATATATATAATAAATAAATAATATCCTCACGCCTTCCCACAAGGGTCCCCGAAGGGGTAGGCAGAGATGTATAGGTAATACCCACACACCCACATTCCGCCAGAGGTGGCAACGTGTCAGATGGCGAGTCCATCGCCGTTACTCCAGCACGACTATACATACGCCTTTATATTATAAAATTATATATATATATATATATATATATATATATAATTTTCTATATTTACTTTCTATCTATAGGCAGAATGGTAAGAACTTTATCTTTCGCCAGATACATATGGGTGAAAACAGCATCACAGCACAAGGAACCAAGCAGTAGTTTTAGTTAATCTCGTTCAAAGAGAGGTGTAGGGAGACGGTAGGGGGACCTTGTTTTATAAAATGTTGTGATTAATATCTTATATTCCTCTGTAGTTATAAGATTCACTAGTAACACACAACTCTGATGCAGATTTTTTTTACATTTGGTTGTTTTTTTCTACTTTGTTGTATTTTACGTAAGTCAAGTAATGATCACCCTGGAACACGAGATAGCACGTTCATATATAAGTACATATATAGTAAATATTATTATAAACGCCTTGGTACAGTGATGGCTAATACTTATTTTATATGAGAATAAACGTTACCATTTTTTATATAATGTTTTTCCGATAACGGTTACAACTACAGTTTTACAAATGGCAAAAAGTATGCGCATGTATAGTCGTAGTAATAAGCAGTATCGATTCCGATATCGATAGTAAACTTACAAACGGTACGCGCGTGTACCGAGCCATTATTATTTCAGAAATATACCATGACATCATGGTGTGCGGTGCGAACGAGACCCACTATCCAGTCTCTCTCTCACATACGGCACGTAGAACACGCAAAAAAATACACGAATGCAGTTAAACGTCACCTTACATGCGAATTTAGGTAATATTAACAATAAATTAATACAAATTAAGCGAGTTATTTACAGAATACTTATTTTAGGTAGATATGTCATAGTCGTCTCAAGTCAAACAACTTGTCTATTTAAGAATGTTTCAGTCAATGACCTGACGATAATTTAACAAAACTTCCCTTAAGGGCAACAAACTCTTCAAATGATTTCAACTTGGCATGAAATGTTTTAGATGTGTCTAGATGGTTTGCAACATTACGAGCATTATCTGTATATAAACTACAACGACAATAACTTACTTATGTTCTACTGTAGAACATTTTATTAAAAACAATGTTTGAAAAAAAAAATGGTTTTGCATTAGATAGCCCCTTTATTGAGGAAAGCTATAAATATCATGGTAAGACCCAAGGGCGCGGAGCAGTTATTTATATACACATAATTAATTTTAACGGGTCAAACCGTGGTAGTAAAAAATAATATGGTAAAGAATATCTAACCTTACACAGCTGTCATTAATATAGACACATATATCCTCACGCCATCCCACAAGGGTCCCCGAAGGCAAAGGTGTATAGGTAGTACCCACACACCCACTTTCCGCCAGCGATATATTTTAGGTGCCAACGTGACAGATGGCGAGTCCATCGCCGTTACTCAAGCACGACTATACGTACGACTTTGAATTTCTTCTCAGACGTATGCAGGTTTACTCTCGATGTTTTCCTTCACCGTAAAGCTCGTGGTGTGACTAATCACAGTACATAAGTTACGAAAAATTCATTGCGACAGTCGGGATTCGAACTTGCGAACTTGCAGGTAACTGCTCAAACCACTCGGCCACCACGGCCAATATACGGTACAATACTATCAGAATAATATCTACCTACTTAATAGTTATATCAAAATGGTCATGATCGATTAACACACGGTGGGTAACGGCACCTATTTAGTAAGACTACATCCAACTATTTTGGCCACCACAATATGGAGTGAGATCATATTAGGCAAATTGAAAAAAAAAAAAAGAAGATGATGAAATTACACATTTGTAACCGTTTGTGTATTCTTAATTGGTCACTAAACAATACACCTATTGTTTATTGTAAGAGTTTTAACGAACTTGAAGAGTTTTAAACTCAGTCTCGTTTCATTTTCGTAGACTTATATCAGGATATAAAATATGGTCCAAGTGGTAGGTCGATGCTATTCACAATATCAAGCATTACAAGGATCGACTAATGCGCAAGCATGGAACCTCCCGTTTCAAACGACCTTACGAAAGTAGTAACAGAACTACTATGCTGTCGGTGAGAAATGTTATGTTGGCAGTAAAGGTACCATTAGTTTCCGTGCGATTTGCCCTTAAAGGTCGTTCAAATAAGATCAGCGCCGTGCAAGTAATACATACTGTTCGTTCGTACCAGCGTTAAAATCAATCTGGTAAACATAGTCATCAAGTAACACCTAAAGCTGTGCCTAGTGTTTAAAAATAAATATATTCCTTTGTATCTGGCCTACATGACCCCTCTGCGAAATACTAAGTTCAAAGGTTACGAAACAGGTATGCAAAGTCCACTACTCTGTATTATAAAGAGGAAAGATTTGTTTGTTTGTAATGAATAGGCTCCGAAACTACTGGACCGATTTCAAAAATTCTTTCACCTTTGGAAAGCTACATTATCCCCGAGTAACATAGGCTATATTAAATTGGACCCGATAGGTGGCGCTGCGATCGAGTTTCAAGAATTTTACCTTTTTACCCGGGCGAAGCTTTCTGTGTGTTTCTGTGTGTCTTAAGCTAGATTCGAGAATGGTTTAGATTTACAATTGGACCCAATAGGTGGCGCTGCGATCGTGTTACGGGCAATTTAACTTTTTCACCCGAGCGAAGCTGGGCGGGACAGCTAGTTAGTAATATAATGACAAACTAAGGATGATCTCATATCTAATTTATAAATTTGTCCAAGTATGCTTAAAACGACTTTAAATTATGTGACCACAAAATATTTCAATTCATTTTATAGATTTAAAATTAAACATGCTATATATCAAACAAATCGTATGGTTGGGAAATAGGCAGCCAGAGTGGTAAATGAAGATTTATAAGTGTTGCATTAAAAAAATCGATCGAACGAACGAATATGAATAACGAACAATAGTTGTAGCGGCGTAATTAACGACATCACCTCTACCCCGCGACCTGGGTAAACAAGACAGACATGATGTCATGCTCATGTTGTTGACCCACTACGTCTACCGCTCATTACTGAACATGTGCCGCGCTCAGATCTGAGAGATCATACAAGCCGACCGAGCTTTTGTGTTATTAAACATGCTTTAGGGTGTTTTGCTTCCTGCCAATATACACTAGCTTATTTTAGGATAGATCACCTTAGTAAAGTTTTGCTGCATATACACATATTTTTAACTGTAACTATTTAATAGAACTATAAATATAATACAAATGTCCTTATATGAATTAGCTATGACTCACCTGGCCAATGTTCCTGTCAGCTTAATGGTCCCATTAAGTTTGGTGGGCTCGGGCACGTCGGAGACCTCAGACTGTAATGGTTCCGGAGTACCATAGGTGATGGTGTGATGCGTGGGATTCGGGATGCATGCGAGCGGCTCCATGCGGCAGGTGAGTGAAGCTCGCTTGGGTGGAGTGGTCCGCGGATACGTGTGGTGGCGAGCGCTACTTGCCGCCTGCGGTTCACTGCGCCTCTGCTTCGGCAATGTCCTGGCGCATATTGCACTTGCGGCATTTTTCAGGTGCGTTCGAAATGTATTATTATTATTCGAAACGCTGAGCACGGCGCTCTCCATCTTCATCGCTTCGACCGCGACAACTTTTTTCCACAACACTCAGTGTATATTTTCAACCATGTTTTATGATAGCACTTCACTTTCTATGTCATCTCAGCACGAACATTGTAAGTAGATAATGTATTATTTCGTGTTTAAGAATAACTTGTACTAGCAACTAATTCAGAAAAGGTTTGATATTTCGTCCCCATGTCGCTTATTTTTCATCGAATTCTTCAGTATTTAGATTATTAATCACTTTCCACACTATGATTGATATGTTTAATAGCAGCGCCGTGTATCAAGTCCATTTGCAAAAATATTTTATTTTGTCGCCAAATCTTGCTATTAACACAGGTGAGTAGAGCAAATGCCGCTTGTACACTGAATAAAGTACCTAATGGTCAAACACACATTTATTTTTTAATGTAGGTACATACTTGTATTGTTTATCGCACGTAGATATACGTATGTATATCATCTAGACCTTTACGTGTAGGTACGTATTCATCAATCAATACGTGATCGGTATGTTTGAGTAGTCAGACAGTTTTTTTAATCTTCTAACAGAAGAAAACTTCATTCGATGTTTAACTTCGTCTTCTTTTTATATAACAACACCCTCTTGAGTAGGGTCAGTCAAACAATGTATTGTATACGTATTATATACGGGTATTGTGGGCTAGAGCCGAATAAATTTATATTCAATGCAAGTGGTCATGACTTATGACCAAATTTGCTAATCACATTAGAACTAAATCGTTTATAGTGAACTTGTGCAATTCGACCTTACTCTAAATATATACAACGTATTACAATAATTGTAGAGTTCGAGGACTGATGACGTTTGATTAAGTCATCCTAATAACATATAAACAACCAGAAAAGTAGTTACTGACTTAGCAAGAGTTTATGTTACCTCGTGATTGGCTCAGTTAAAATGCGATTTGACTAGTTCAATGGCTCTACTGCATTGCGGCAAGGAGAGATCGTGGATGTACTATTATTTGAACTAATGTGGTTGGAATATTCAAGAAACGGTATTTTTGAATGTTTAACAATCAGGTTTATATAAAAAAATATAAGAACATGATTGATTATCATATGAAGATTAATATGGGGCATATAATTGGAGAACCTAAAGCATAGGCTGCACAAGAGACAAAAGACCAAAGTGGAACAAAAATGTTAAAACTCCCCAATTCAACATCTTTGGTCCTTCGAGTCGAATAAAAGTCTTAGCGACATGTTACCAAACATGATATGTATATTTTTTCTTAAAGTCCCATGACAAAGAAAAAACGGTAAAATACACTTATGGATTTGTGTTCATTGTGATGTCTATAAAAGGTTGTCACTGTATTTGTGACATTTAAGAATTCTTTAAGCAGATAAATATATGAATTATAGATTTGCGGAAGGCTTTGGTCGCGGCGCAGGTCCATGGGAGGGGAAGCGGGGGCGAGGCGTGGGTGCGCTGACATCACCGCCGGAGCCAGCCGCTCTTACATCACCGCGGTGACTGCCTCCCACCTGCCGCCGCCTGCGCGCCCGCACTCCCCCCCCCCCCCCCCTTATCTACCTCCCGCTCTTATCGAAAATCGATCGCCGCACACTTACATTACATACATAGTTATTTCAAAAGCATCCATTGCTTAAAGTTGTATATTTATCCAAACTTCCTTCAGACGGTTAAGACTTTATTACTACTACTACACTATACTTAAGTGGCAGTAGCTTACCACTCAGCAAGCAAACCATTCAGCCACTACGGTACAGTACGGTTTAGGTAAACGTATCATACAACAAACAACCATTTATAGGTATAAATGTTCTATATCATTGAAATTAAGACAACGATGCTCACCGGATGCCAAGGTCCCAAACTTTTTTAGATTAACCGTAAAATCGGCTAGTTATTCAGTAAGCAGAGATCAAGGCTATTAGTATAGCCGGCGAACCTACTTACTTATCAACTAATTTCATGCCAATTAACTGTAATTGACTGTGACCTTCATTAACTATTTAAAAACCATCACAAGAAAGACTAACTGGCCAGCAAATGCGCTTCATTATGGACTAAATAGATTTGTTATACAAATAACTAATGGATAATCTAAAATGAAGTGCCTGTCTGTAGTAACGGGATGATCAATGAAACTTGTATACAAATTTGACCCATACTTATCCTCTCACACAAGGAAATGCAGATAGGGATATAGAGTATTTACTCTTCTCTTTTTTCTTCTTGTCTCTTTTCGTCAGTCTCTAGGGCGAGATTTTCGGGCAAATCGATCGGGGCGAATATCTATGAAAAAAAGTCGGACAAAATATTCTCCATTCCTCGTACATAATTTGAAATTATAACCAAATAAACATGAAGAAGTAAAATTCTTAACATAGTGAATAATGTGCGTCGATTTTAAGATTAAAGCATGTTCGTAAAAGGAAAGTGCAATATTCCCCTGTATTCTCACGACAATGATGTCAAATTGGTTTATCAATCACTGCGGGACGGATGCGGAGCTCGAGCGGTGGCGGCGGGCGTGGGTGTTGTGTTGTGTGTTGTGTACCAGCTGTTGAGTTCATGACGCGGTGCTAATCGAGCGGCGAGATATACCGAACAATTTTATACACCACGCAACACAACAAAGAGTCCAGTCTTTACTTCTCCTACACTTCAAACAATGCTAAAACCTAATCGTTTCAGAAAACTGACACGTAAATCAACATGTCCCTCAATCAACATCCATACGTAAAATAAACGCATTAACGTCTATTAAACAAAGAAAAAGCTATATAGTAAGGATAAAAAATATCGTTATTTAGATACCGTTAGGTGTTAACAATCGATATAATAGCCTGAACAGGTTTAACAGCATCTCGTGATGTGGACGCGGATGTAGCCAATAATTTGAGAACGATTGTAGTTGGCTACGAGCTGCGAGGAGTTGGAGTATTAACTACCCATTGATCGGTAACAATAGAGGCCCGAGGTCACACTTTGTAGCGCATCGATTGTGTTCTTATCTAGAAACGGGCTCAATACATCCTCACGATCTGTGGCCCTCACGATCTGTGGCCCTCACAATAACACGTTGACACGCATTTCTGGTATATATATGTTACGTAAATGCATATTATGATACCAACATAATGGATACCGGGGACTTTATCGTGCCCTTTTAATTCTCGCACGTTGCTGAAATCACAATACGCTATATTATTAGATCAGACCTTGTGAAACATGAAGTATGTGACTGTTAAGAGGATTGGAAGCCTGCATGAAACACATGAATGGGAAAGAGATCTTCTAGTTCAGAGTGGAATGGTGCTGTGTCCCCCGCGTAGTAGGTACGTACTCCGTGGAGGACTGACCAAGGGCCAAGTATTTACTTGAATTATGAAACGCGCACATATTCTTTTTGTTATTGACTACGACACTATTAAAATAGAACCATCCGGATACTCTATCCTCTGCCATATTTAGGATAGCGCTATCATTAGTCATGTCCTAATGTGATTCAATTTATTTTTTGAGTATTACAAAGCGGACATTCGTGACAACATCCGTAAACGGAGTGGTTGTCTATTGGAGTCAGACTGCTAACATGAAATACAAAACATTTCGTCGATGGTATGGACGGTATATGGTTTATAGTATTTAGGTAAAATAATAATTAGAATTAGCTAGCTGTGGTCTATGGTAAAGGTAAGGTCTTCATCTTCAATATCGAAAAAATATGCTCTTGAGGGGTTATACTTATTGCTGCTAATAAACACTTATATATTTGTGGTACTACTGGCATCACATAATGTGACTTTCTCAACAGCTTTTTAACAACAAAATTTAAAGCTTGCTTGTGTTAAATTATCCTAAAAAAGAGACAACGGTTAAACATGTATGTTGCCCTTTAGGACGCTAACTAGTATTAATATATGTTTATTGCTAGATAAGTTTTCAACGGCAAATATAGATGGGAAAATAACTACACATGTGATACGCCAACAAAAACGAGCAGATGACATGAGGAATGAAATCATCACCGACTCCGTCATGGATTTGAATTCACAAAGGCGAATGTTGCCACTCCAAACAATAGAAGATACTACGTAAAAACGAAGAAAACCGACTAAACATATATTAATAATGGAATATATGCAAAAAAAACTGCATATGTATTTGAAATATTTGTAGAATCGTAAGATGTTCATGCAGTTGGGTGACATTAATATTTTTTGGGACCATTTCTAACAATAATACTTCAGCATTTTAAATAATATGAATATAATGAAAATATATGAGACGGGACGACGTACCACGATTTTCGAGTTCGCACAATTGACCTAAGTCAAAATATTGCAAGGCTGTGGGAACTAGACAACGATATACGATACGGTCTGATAAACTTACATTGAGTAATCTTACTCAAATTAGACATTTTAAGTTTTTGAGGATGTTTGTTTGTCTTCACGCCAAATGGCTGAACGGAATTGGATATAATTTGCCATTGAGATAAAAAAACATCTAGCAATGTAACTAATGTCAACACGGCTGAATCCGCGGGTGAAAACTAAATACATATATAAAAGTTATATAACTTACATACTTAGGTTTGTAAGATATTATAAAACTATACTTTTATAAAATTGGACTGCTACATGATAATATTACAGAGTAATATAAAGAATACATAGGACAACGATTGATTAAGTACTTGTTCATCGAATTAAGTTAGGTAGGTCATGTGCAATGCTTGCTACGCAGGGGGTCAGCGTCGTCATAACTATAAGTTAAAAGATCACTCGCACAGATCAACAACCTTAATGAGAGGTTGATTTGTGTCTGAAACATATAATTGAGTTGGACTACCAAATAAAAAAATTAAAAAACAGAAGATTGTATTGACGAAACTATCCTGCTAATAGCAGTATAATGAGGACGCAAATTGTGCACTTAAATGTTCATAAGGTATTGAACAAAGAAGATAATTAAGATAAAACTAAAATAAATAACAGTGGTTATGACATTAAGGCCTCTATCTATGATGATGTAAAGCCCTTGTAAGGCATTTATAAAGTTCATGCATTCTACCATCATAGATAATATCCTACGGGAAGGATCAGCAGGTAACTTGATAAGGAATCTACCATTTTTCAAATTATGTTTTGAATCACAGGATTTTTATTTACGCACATGATTTAATAATTTGTAGGTACTCACATTCCACAAGAATAATAAAATATAATTAAATTCATGCCATTGTATTATTTAAACTTAAGTTACTACGAACTTCGCATATTATTACCATAAATACTAACCCACCATATACGTATACTAATAATAATCAAGTACAATAAACCAAAAGCCACCATCCAAAGTTATAAAGATTTTTTTGAAGAAGATTTGCTGCTAGTAAATTTCTTTTTCTGTATTGTCTCAAGAATCTTCAGTTCCGGGAGCTCTTGCAACTAAACCGACCAATGGCGGGACCAATGGGGCCTCTATCTAGGTTTTTCTTAAGTGCATAAATAAGCTAAGGTACCCCGTACGGTGTTAGTATCTCGTCATAGGGCGTTGCTGATTAGCACGCCAAAAATCTGATTAAGTACGAATTTCGCAAGGGCGATTTATAGTCCAGCTTGCCATGATATTATTCAATGACGTGATATGTGTACCCCTGAATTCCTTTTGGATCCAAACGAATCCAAGACAATTAACTAAAAGCACGGCAGTTTCTGATTTAAGCTGTACGAGGTAGCTCAAAACTCAAGTGAGTACTTACAGTCAGTGAGGTCCAAATATTTTCTGCAGTTGTTGGATTAATATAGAATGTATATTAGTTATTAAAAATACAAAAATGCAATTTATTCGACCTTAGTTTTTAATGTTGTAAGAAAACTGTTACGGTTGCATTATTTTTAAACGAATGAATTAACGTCACTCTTTCAACAATGAAACTACCTAGTTACTTGAGTTTTACGACTTGAGACTTGAGTAATACGAGTACATAATACAAATAGCATATGATTCCATTGCAATAGTAAACACCACTACACCAGTAGTAATAGGTACTTTCTATAGTAATGAGCAAACAAATAATATGATGCATTTGCTGCATCACATATATGTATGTACATACATATATTGGTAGGTATATGTATATTATATATATATATATATATATACTAGTTGTCCCGCCCAGCTTCGCTCGGGTGGAAAAAAAAAAGATGGTGGCGCCACCTATCGGGTCCAATTGTGAATCTAAACCATTCCCAGATCCCCTTGAACACACACAAAAAATTTCATCAAAATCGGTCCAGTCGTTTAGGAGGAGTTCAGTCACATACACACGCACACAAGAAATATATATATTAAGATATGTATACATTATAGGTATACATGTAAGCGAAAGAAGTATTTAAGGATCGTAGCAAGTGGAAAGTGGTCTCTGCCTACCCCTACGGGAAAGAGGCGTGATTATATGTATGTATGTATGTATATATTGGTAGGTAAGTAACAATAATATAATATCTTGGGACAATTCCACGCTAATTTACCTAGTCACGATGTACTATGGGAAGTAGACTATGAAATAAATACTTACTTAGAATATCACACAGAACAAATACAGTTCAGCGCATAAATACAACCGTCAGCGGGGATCGAACCCTTGGGTTCGTCGACAGGACCACCAACCTCAGCTAATGCGGACGATAATATCAAGGTTTTCACACTTATAACCTACTTACAATATATATTACGTGTTTTGGTATATCATTATCTTGTAAAAAGGAGCTAGAAAGAACTAGAACTATACATTGGATATAAAGAAAAAAGCCGTGGTGGCCGAGTGGTTCGAGTAGTTGCCTGCGACACAAAGATCGTAAGTTCGAATCCCAACTGTACCAAGGAGTTTTTCTGAACTTAAGTACAGTGATTAGTCACACCATGAGCTTTACGGTGAAGGAAAACATCGACAGGAAACCTGCATACGTCTGAAAACAATTCAAAGGCGTATGTAATAGTCGTGCTTGAGTAACGGCGATGGACTCGCAATCTATCACGTTGGCACTTAATATATCTCTGGCGGAAAGTGGGTGTGTGGGTATTACCTATACACCTCTGCCTACCCCTTCGGGGACCCTTATGGGAAGGCGTGAGGATATATATATATATAGATTTTACAGGCAGAGACGTCAGCATGATCACTATTGGAGTGCAGATAGGTAAGACGTGATATAGATGCGAACTTAGCACATCAATAGGAGGAAACGTTCATAGCGACTCCAGAATTGGACCAATATCAATGAGCTATAAATTCCATATGTTAATACCCTATTCATGTCTCAGTTTTCTTCCACATATGTTCATATATCATGTCTAATTGCTGTTTAATGATTTAGTCACGATTACGAACTATTTACGTAGTAGGTAATTGATAATGCGTGAATTATAAATATCGTTGACAGCATTCATTGGATGATGAATAACCATTACTGTAGCTGATCAAACTTATCGTGTATCTTCTATCCCCAAACAATTATGTATATCCGTGAAATATGTGGTCAACGAGCACTTACTTAGTCCTTGATGAGGGATTATAACCAAATAAATATGCTGTCGCGATACATTGTTACAAAAAATTAAACTTTCCTACTTCAGAAAAGTATTAATTTGTTCATGTAACTAGCATCAAGTTCCTTACTTGGTAACATGGTATATTGCGAAATATGAAGCAGTAACGCAAGCACTTGTGACATAGTAAAGAGCCGGCTACTAGCTATTACTAAATAATTTCATAAATGGATTTTATGCACATATTCTACTACTGCACAACCATGATACCAACGGTACTTCCGCGCACAGTCTCATTCTCATGAAAGGCGTACCATTTCCCTGAACTGTGCTTGATAGCGCGCCGAATACAAGGATCCGTATGCATGTAGCCCACGATTCGGTGCGAACAACATACAAGTATGTACCTCCGTTATATTCACCAATGTACCACTAATGGTGGCTTTCCACTAATATTATTTTGTTAAAAAAGCGGTTACACACAAAGTCACTGTAAATAAACTGACATGTTTGTTCAATTAGCGAACTTAAAAAAATGTTTACGTAGTGTTGTGTTGTAAGAGCGCATGTACCACGCGGCGGAGCTGATCGCGCAGCACTGGTGACCGGCGAACGATAGCGGCGGCCCGACCCTACGGCCGGTACCACGAGACCGCTAGCGATGCGAACTATCGTATCATCGTTGCAAATACAAGCGAGTCACTCTACAAGCTCGCATATTATTATTGCTGACTTATACGAGGGCGAACGCTAAGCGAGCTTGGTAAAGAGTAATAACTATTGCCTCGCAAGTCGCAACTGATAAGTGATAACAGCCACGTACACCTCCATCAGCACACCGTGTACACATCTACATGCCTCGTAAACATACTGGAGACGTACAACACATGTTTGAATAACCTTACCTAAAGAACTAATGACCCAAAACTTTAAAAAGTATAATGGCATACGACAGATATTATATATACTTAGTATGATACGCGTTTACTTTTTCGAAAAATCTATTTCCTTATTATTAAAAACTTATTTCTATATCTTCAAACTTTGTTAGATTCTGAGACAAATCACGGATGTTTAAAGTTCATACGACTCTCAATGGCAACGAAGGCTGGGAAACGCCAATGGAGTTCACATCTTCACTGAATTCTAGCTCGCCTCGATGGATTTGATTAACCACTAACAACAAATCTATTTTAAATGTGCGCCTAGTGTTTTGTAATTTTGAACAAACTGTTGTCACATCTACGAGGTCGCCGAGGTAATAAATAGATTACCAGGTAGGTGTTTTGACTTGTATCATGTGATTTCCGACTGTTATACAGATGCATATATATACATAAATACATTCAAACTGTTAGATTATGGTATTTCAGAAATTCGTATTACTGAGTAATTTAGCAAAAAAAATAAATTATTTAAAGCCGTCAAATGGGCTGGGGCGTTCATAATTATTTTGGATGAACATATTTCATATATGAATTGTTAAGCAACAGCGTTAACGATGAATATACAATCATTAATATCATACACCTTCTGTCAGGCATTAAACATGTTCGTCCTCGAACAATGACCAAAATAATGTTGATCGTGGCACATCGCGGGGAGCTCGGTGCGATATTTTGGCAAGTCGACCGGTGCGTGTCGCGGCCGCTCGATGGCATCATCGCCGTGGAGGATCGTGACGTCACCGCGCCTTTTCCAAACGTGGCCGCCAGACGAAAATAGTCCCCGCCCCGCCACCGGCCACGGCCCCTCGCACCGTCACCGACGGATATAGCGAGTGGAACGGCTGCGGCTCCGCCATCCTCTGACAACCAGGACCACCGCTGTGGTGGGCGACGCCATAAACTCTGGATGACAATAGACCAACGGAAATGTCGCGTGGATGGCATTTCGTATCCATACAAGAACAACCGTCTAGTGTATACAAAACTTAGAAGTTAAAATTTACCAAACATTATTTGGATGAATTAGCGGAACGGAAGGGACGAACGAAATAAATCCCTTTCTACTTGTACAGCCGTTCTCAACGAAGTTCTAGTTGCCCAACAGATACAGTACACTGTCCAAGATCAACGTTACGTATTCAAAGAGACTAGTTGCCATTCGTGGTTTAGTTTAACGCAGATTTCTGACAGCAGCTGTGTTAGTACTATATAGTGTTACTATGTTTGTAAGAATATACATAGCATGCAATATCAGAGTGTAACGTTTGACTTCCTTTTTTTACATACATACATACAAGCTCATTTTAAAATCTAGATAGCTTTATGTATTTCCGGAGTCTACGACCACTTAAGACGCATGCTCGCGGGGGTCTCTAATATTACAGCAAATAAAGTGTTCCGAGGTACGATCAGTTAACCCCTGTGAAACCGTAGGCACCTATAGGTAGTTTTCTTTCGATTACACGGGGTCAATCGTTGCGCACCAAAATCATATCTTAGGGATACCTGACAAAGTCCATGGGGAAGCAATTATTTAAATTTTGGTCTTTCAAATTGTATAATGACGTAATAACATATGCTTCATGGTTACAAATAGTATTAGAAGGCTGGGCTTTAGGACGATAGATGACATAATACGCCATAGAAAAACATTTTACACAGAATTTTCATGAGCATACTCAACTTCCCGGCCGCAGTAATCAGAAAGTGTAATATCGTGGCGCCACAAGACGAGACGTTCCAACACGTGCTTAGAATCTACCATTGGAACGCAACAAACCGGATTCTGCTTTTGCGCATTCTGGGTGTTAATACAATTCTATGCGTGTTATTATTCATTAAATGCATGTCCTCTTCATATTACTTTACTAGCTGTCCCGCCCAGCTTCGCCCGGGTGAAAAAGTAAAATTTCCTGGATCACGATCGCAGCGCCACCTATCGGGGTCCAATTGTGATGTAAGCTATCCTACCTTTCAAGTTCGATCAAACTGCACACGGTGTGCCATAAAAAAGGTTATAGTGAGTCAATCTTAAAAGATAGACATATGCTGTCGCGGACTTTTTTTTAGATCTTTTAAAGAGGAACAATTCCCTCATACATGATATTTGTGTAACTCAAACCGTTTACGCAGCGCACGCAACGGAAGCTCTCAAAAAGGAATATATTTCCCGTTCTGGCAACATTATTCATTTATGCTTCGCTCCTATTGGTCGTAGCGTGATGTTATATAGCCTAAAGCCTTCCTAGATAAATGGACTATCCAACACAAAAATAATTTTTCAATTCCAACCAGTAGTTCCTGAGATTAGCGCGTTCAAACAAACAAACAAACAAACTCTTCAGCTTTATAATATTAGTATAGATTATATAGAGCAAGGTGCCTATCGGCGGACTGATTCATCTACATACAAATAATTGCATAGTCTCTTTTGCTTTGTTTGTGTCGGTATGGGAAATATGGGGAATATGTAAATATTTTCAAATTTAACAGAAAGGGATTAAAAACAGTTAATGAAATTAAGGATTATTGGTTAAGCGTTATTAGTGTTTAATTTCATATATTTTTACATTAATAAAAATATTTTTTTAAGAAATCCAATATGTAAGTTTGTGAGGATGTTTGTAACTCAATAACGCCAAAACGGCTGAACGGAATGGGAGGAAATTTGGCAGTACGATATATTATTAACTGGATTAACGCATAGGATTTGTTTATGTTTCTTACGTTTGAGAAGAAATTCAGAGGCTTATTTATATAGTCGTGTTTGATTAACGGCGATCGACTGGCCATCTGTCACGTTGGCTCCTAAAATATATCTCAAACGGAAAGTGGTGTGAGTAATACCTACACACTTTTGCCTACCCCTTCGGAGACTACTGCAGGAAGGCCTGAAGATATTTACATATAAGTATGTATATACATATAGTAAATATCCGAAGCTACGCAGGTTTCAATTATTACTTAATATGGTACAGCTAGTACAAGGTGTTAGGAACAAATATGAACAAAGAACCAACATAAACAAGTTGAGACTAACATCCTTGTCCTCCTAATCTATATTCATATTAGGATTTGCAGTCACTTTTCAACGACGCTCGAATAAAATGGCGTATCAAACGCCCTTCGGGGATTCGCTCTTGTAACTCCACCAACTGCAATACAACATTGGAGACATTTTCCAATCATAATGCACTTGTAATCTTTGATATAGCATTGTAGGTGAATAAGATAAAAATCAAACAAAAACCTTAGCCCTAGTTTACTTTATCCTCATAATAACCATTATACTCGAGTGAGACACTAAGACTAAACAGTTTTTTTAATTTGATTAACAGGGTATGTTTTCGTCTTCACGTTCACAAGATTTCCGAAGTTGCGTAATAACAATTGTTTTCCATCAGTTATACAAGTGGTGGTAACAAAATTGCCATGTATCAGGAAAGACTTGATCCTTTGAGTTTATTCACAATGGAATATTTTGCTAAAATCACGTGGTGTGAAAAATATTATATTGTATCATTGTAGCTTTCAACAGGAACTCTTTCGGAAAAACCTCTTTACATACCAAGGGTTTGAGCTTGCAAAGTTTACTTATACGAATAATATCCAATTATACGAGTATTGAGTCTTTGATTTTAGAGAGAGGTTCAAAAGATCAAATTTACCCTATTACAATGTCTTATAGGGCCATAGTCGCGCTATTTTACAGGGGTCCAAAATTTGTGGGAATACACGAGTTCAATATATCTCTCAATAATTTGAGTGATTCGTACATTTGCTGTACATAGTTACCAAATAGTCCACGTGACACATAAAATGGCCTAAAATCAATCAAATAGTAGGTAGTATTATGGTTGTGAAGATTTTATTACCATGACCGAAATGCTCCAATCCTTACACTCAATAATGCAATACAAGCAATATGTTCATCGGCAAGAAGGAGAGATAAGCGATAAGATAATGTAATTGAGTGCAACGAATTCTTTTAAAATAGTACTGAAGATATTTGTGAACACAATTTGCACGGTCATTCATTGCTGAAAACGCGCGCGACAGTCAATCGGTTCCGAGAAACCTACTCGCGTTTCCTGGAAGCGCTACTACGGCGCACACTCGCGCAGAGTGCGTCGGTGTGCACACATCGCCCACGGCCCTGATAACGCGCAACCGTGACGAGACGTATCGGTGCTCCCATTAACTAACTATACTACTGGTATTGCGTGCCCAGCTCCGCTTACACCTAATCAAACAATTTGTTGCGTGGCCCGCGCCCGCTGAGCCAGGCCACGATACGAGGTAACACACCAATCGGGCAGCGCTTCTCTATTAGCTAAGTCGATACGAAATGAGACGTAGGCTCCTGAATGACACTTGAACATCAAGCTAAACTAAAACATATCTTCGTAGATGTAAGTTATCCTTTAGAGCCGAAAGGTTACTAGTCTTTTCTGCACCATAGACGACGAAGAGATTTTTTTTATTTTTTTGTGATTTTGTAATTAAAGTGTACGATGAGTAGTAGTTAATTATATAACTCGCATCTACCAGCCAATATTTAAGATTCAACACAATGACCACAGAGCAACGAGGTCAGCGAAATGCCAACGGTCAATAATGATGGCTTGACATGTGAACTGAACGACAATGAGTCAATTAGGCTCTAATTTGACTGCCAAGTGGATTGGATTCTCTTTGTATTGATCTTATGCGCCGTTATTTTAGGATCTATGTCGACACTACGAGCAGTTGTGTATGGTACTAAAAATACACTCTTAATAAAAAAGTACTATAGCACCTGCTAACAGCTCTCAACGTCAGCACTTGTCCGCATAATTCGGGTTAGAAAATCGTTATTCAATGAGTACTCACTTGGTGAAGTTGCAGGTAACACCGCAGACCGCGGCGGCGGCGGCGGCCCGGCGCTCCGCAGCCGCGTCTACCATGCCTCTGCATCACCGCGACGGGCATCACTCGCAGGTCGCGCCACCTCGCCCCGTTACCTCACCACCACCCACTACACCGCCACTACCACTACCACATCACACTGTACGTACTGCACAACCCTCACAACCTGCCTCACCGATACCTGATCGCTTGAGGTTGCAATTCAATATCGACACAGGCGCTTCAGGTTTCCAATGTATTGTTCCAATTAGTTAACGACAGTCTATTTGTGGTACAAGGATAGAACCTGGAACAAATACACTTTATTGTTTTGGTACATGATAGCTTCGTTAAAATATTAACAATGTAAGCTCATTTCAGCATCAGCAGCAGCAGCTTTGTGTAAGAGAGGAGTAGTATGTGAACTAATCAGAATTTACACGTAATCCATGACAGATTGGACATTAAGGATGACAATTAAATAAAACTGACCGTTTAAATGTCAGACGTTAGATGTACAGTAGTTTAGTAGTAGTAGTACCAGAATATTTCCACGCCTATCCCACAAGTGTACTCGAAGGAATATAACAATATACCCGCTCCTCTGCATACAGTACATTTACACAACTCCGGTAAGACTTAAAATGCCTACGACTTTGAACTACTCTGAGACGTATGCAAGTTCCTCATGGTATTTTCTTACACCGTAGAGCTTATGGTAGGGCAAAAAAATATACTTGTACTCAGTTTTAAAAACTTATCGATATGTACAGAGACAGACCACTGGGGCTTGAACCATAGATACCAATCGTGCAGGTAGGTAAATATTGAAGCTCCATGGGCAAAGCGACTAAGAGTATTAAAGTCATAAAATGGTACGCAGCATACGACAGTTGGAAAGCTTACCCAACCCTAATATCTCTTGCGGCTCTCACGTCGTCTCGCGATTATAAATATAATATAATAAATTCGAAAGATTGTTCCTCTTCACGTAAAAACTACCGATCGGAATTAGATTCAGTTCGGCATTTCACTAAGTACTTTGTGAATTGTATCAATGTTCATATAATATATGTATACACAGTATACATATAATATAGCTCATGGAAAGCGTTCGGTGACGATGACGCGAATTCCATGATTTTTGTTCACCCAACGCGCCTAAAGAAGTTTTCATTTCAAAATTCCACTCATGACAATCCAAAAATTTTACTTTGGTAACACCGCTTGGTGAAACATGGCTGTAATGGAAAAGTACATCACCGACTGGCAGGGAATAAGTCATATCATCATCGAAAATCTATACGACGTTAGATATTAATGCAATGGCACATTTCCCAAACTAGCCCATTCCATGATAATGCCGTAGAAACATCCAATGACTGAGGTGTAACAATAGAAGAGACACCGAACGCAATTGTTAGACGAATGTGAAATACGCGTTTTGGGCTCGATCAATTAACGTTCACGTCACGTCTAGGCCATGGAGACCCATCTGAATGTATTTATTTTGACTGTGTATACTACGCATTATTTCGTTAGGAATCGATTTTGATGTTTTTTTTTGTTCTAAAGGTTGTATGTACAAAGTGGTGCAGCCCATACAACTACTAATAAATCCACCACTAGTAGGGTGTTAGGCAATTGGTCTCACAAACATTGTTAGCTATTACAGCTATGTTTTTATATGTATGTATGTTTTTTGCAACCACAACTTAATATTCTAATGATGAAAAGTTTTATATTAAGGCCAGGCCAGCCAAACAATAGCATTTCCTAATTCAAACCTTATGGAAAAATGCAACTGGGTAATAGAACTCAGGAATGCTCTCATATGCATCCTTCAAATGGTGTATACACTTAAGTGTGTAACAGGTAGGCAGTGTCTCATTTCTCTGGGCTAATCTATAAGAGATGATTGATACAGTGAAATGAAAATCCAATTTTATTGTCATTATATTATTAATTGTATAATTAAAACTTACTCTTTACTTAAGTGTTCCCTAGGAGATACAATAGAAAGGTATGAACCATTTACTATTACAATTTCATAAATAAATACCTAATTTATTTATGAAATTGTAATAGTTAAATCATTTTAGGCTTTGCAATAAATAGATGAACCTAATATAAAATTCAAATAATCTAAGTATCTTGAAGTGAATGTGAGTACATATCATAATTAAAAATCTTGCAGATTAATAAGACTAGAAGTCAACCTCAACAACAATTCAGTTCAAAATTCATAATTTCATAAAAATAAAGGCATTTCTATTTTATGCAATCAAGCTAGTTTTAATTTCCCTAATATATACCCAGAGGTATATAATATATTAGGGACAATAAGAAGAAGGGAAGACTTAGATTAAAAATAAAATAGATCTGGATATATCTAGTATGTAAATGTTAGATCACATCAGATTTGTCATAATTTGTTACCTCTTGTTTTTTAGGAGCAATGTATCACCCAGTCAGGTCAGGTAGTTAGAAGAATTCTTACAATAGGAGATTCACTTTGCATACACACTGAACTAGTATTTAGTTTAGTGTTAAGTTGGAAAACTTAATATTTCTCTCATCTTACTTCCTATAAACATGAAACAAAACATCCCTAAACATTATTTTAAAATTTGCAGCAGTAATGTAGGGTAGAGTATGTTGGTTACCATTAAAACTTACTTGTGGACAAAGCATTCAAAGCAAAGCAATGAAGTGTAAGCGAGTCGAGTATTACAAATGTATGTATGAGATCATCGTTAAGTATACACAGCAAATGCAATAAATATAAATATGACTCACTCGTTATATAGGTACTTTGCTACAGAAAGACCGTGTAGGTTATCATTATCACTTGATGAACGTCACATCACACACAACATAAATGTAGTTTAACCGTAGACACATTATTTGGGCAATTTCATATTTTCATTATAAAAGTATAAATGGATAATAACACTTCTTTATCCAGTTAAGCTTTGCCGTTCTTGACATCGGACAATTAAAACAACAAATCGAACAAGATTCGATTCGAGTTGAAAGAAAGAAAGAGAAACAAAGTAAGGCAAAAATGTAATAAATTCTATATTCTCTTGGTATTGGATTTCGGTAAATTAACAAGTGCTGCCATCTGTACAAAAATGAATGCGACACGTTGAATACTGATTAACAGAAACAACTTTTGACATTTCAGATCCGACACATAGTGCTTGTAAAGAGGTGATTTTTTTAGACAAAGTTAAGGACTTTTTTATAAAATGCTGTAATAAGAACCAGTAATAGTTTTTAATTATTGGTTTATATAGATATTGCCAAATACTTGACAAAATTGAGGATGTATTCTCAATTTTTAAATATATATAGTTCAAATAAACGATGTTTCAAAGCTACTGTACTGACGTAGAACAACTTTTTTGTGACAATGTCTGCATCTGTTGATTAAAATTTGAAACATAATAAGCTTCTAAACAAGGTCAACAGTTTTCATCAACTCGTAGTGAAGGAAAATAATTAAAATAAGTGAATATTATGTCCGTATCTTCAAAGATTGTCAATCATTTGTGTCTTCATCAAATATACAAATTCGAGTGTCCGCGAAAATGATCTGTACTTTGTTTTTCGCAATCACAACGTTACATGAACATGGATGACCTAAAATGCGAATATGTGAAGAAAAAAAGATGTTTGGGACTCACAAGAAGTGCAAACTAAAGATATTATAATGTTTTTTACATGGATTACTGATAATTTTATATACATTACTACCATCGCATAACGATCGGTGAGTCGCTTGATTACAAAAGTGAAAATGTGATGTGTCAAACTGATTGTTTACCTCGCGCACAGGTGAGTGGTTTGTAGAAGTGGTACGCGAGGGCGGCGGGAGGCGGGCGGCATGTCGGGTCGTTCGAGTCCCGTGAACGGCGGCTACGAGTCCGCAAGGCTCACGGTCCGCAAGGACCTCTTCCCGGACATCCGAGTACCTTCACTGGACTCAAATTCTTCACAAGACGATCTTGATAATATCTCTTGTATCAATCTTGCCACTGACTTTGAACAATCCATTGATGCGATCGCAAGTCAAAAGCAGCTGCCTAATGGGTCTCTCACATCCCCAATACGGTCACGTCATAGGAAACACAAGCAACACTCCCGACGTGAAACCGAACGCTCAACTATCAATGGTTGTCTTCCTCCTGAGAGTAAAAGGAAAAAAAGCTCACATCACAGGACACATTCGTCTAAAAGAAGAGTGGCACATGTGAAAGGTGGTAAGAATCTTAATTTAGTCAGTAGTAGTGAGTGCAAAGATGAGGAGGATGAGGAAGATGAGGAGGAGGCGGAGGAAGATGGTGCCGAGAAAAGTGAGAGTTCAGACGATGAAGTGCTCAAGTGCAGTGTAAAGTTACCTATAATTGTTTCTCGTCAAAGTGGAAAACCTTACAGTCATGAACTTAGTCAATTATCAACAAAAAAGAGCAAAAAAGACTCTTCAAAAGAGCGTAGGACTCGTGCAGTGATACCTTGTAGTGGAAAGCCTCGTTCCATGCTAGACATTTGTAGTTCACATAGCAAAAAGAAATCTAAGAAGCAGGAGTCTACAACTACATATCGCAGTCAAATTGTGGACACTAATACTATAAAAATTAAAATACGCCGAACTAATTTCAATGAAACCGTAAGTAAATATTCCGTAAATATTTTTTTCATATCTGGCGAGTATATGTCAAGGCGAGAGAAGAGACAGATTAATATGTATGATGTGAGAGTTTTTAGATCTTGGGAGAGTTGATGCTCTAATATGTGCATCATAAGGAACCTCCTAAGAACTTGGGGCTATCCCTACTATAATATTATAAATGTGAATGTAAGTTTGTTTGTTACCCTTTAAAGTAAAAACCACTTAACAGATCATCATAAAACTTTGTACACATATTCTTAGAGGTATTAGAAGTAACATAGGATTCTTTTTATTGAAAAAGAAAAGATAAAAAAGCCGTCCACGCGGAGCCGGCACAGCTAAAGATATATAACTAATGATGTCTAAGCTCCAGGGAATGCTTATTAAAGGGCAATATTCTAAAAACATTTAGGAGATAATGTATTAGTTATTTATGTTATGTTTTTAAGAAGGGATTCTATTTAAATATTATGTACCTTTCATTGTACCAGTCAACCAGCCTATTTCATTTCTATGTAATTTCTTACATAGCTAATTTGGTATTGAGTATAAATCTGCATATTCATTGAACCTTATATGATATGTTGCATAACCATGATGACAATATTTATGGAGTACTTGTGCTATATACATATAACATGTGTTACTTATTTGAATTTTTTTTGTCATGTTCAGTCCATAAATTCAGAACTTTGTATCTTGTTATTGAACTCTGGAAATACCAACTTCTATAATATTCTGAAGTAAATGGGCATGCCTTTCCAAAATTGTATTATAATATACAGTAATATATAATCAAAGCACAAAAATTTGGATGTTTCTTAATCAGTTGCACCAAAATGGCTTGATGTTGGTTAATCTGAAATAATATGTTGGTTAATTTGTATCTTGGTATAATTTCCTTTCCCTTCTAATTAATATGCATATTAATATGTATAATAATTAGTTGTAGGTAATTTGTATTGGTACAACCTATTAAAATCTAAAAGTTAAATACAATTCCTTATATTATTAGCTATAACATATTTCTGCATAATTAAAGGTTAAAATAAATTTGATTAACAATATCTTTGTGAAAACAGTAGCATGCAAATATCAATAGTTATCAAATCATACCTATTTTCAATAATCAGATACACATAGATTGAAAATAAAGTACCTTGACATATTTTAATACAATATTTCTTTTTGTATTGAATATTAGTCTGTGTTTGTTTAGTATTTGTTTTGATATTTTTCATGTTTTATTTTATTTCTTTAAAGAAGAACCAAAGTACTGTCCGACTAATATTTTAAATGAAAAAGGTTTTAAGGATTTATGTATGTTTGTTAATCAATTATACCAGTTGGAATGGCTGAACGGAATTAGATTAAATTTGACACAGAGATAGATTATTAATTGGATTAAAGCAGGATTCTAGATAAAAGGGAAAACAATGTGGTGAAATCACAGTGCACCACTAGTTTCAATATAAAATGAACATAGTCAGTTCATTGGATAGATTTATTTTTATTTGACTGTATTTAATATTATTAATTAACTTAATGTTTCTTTCTTACTTGGATTCGACCTTAATCTTTTTGCCTAGCCAAAGATCATATTTATCCTATAATAATAATTGTTTATAGATAAATCATTACTGAAATATAGCTTTGGCGAAAGGTGTATATTATTACACCCTACCACACTGTTGGCATGGTGTACTAATGTGTATAATACTCTGTAGTGCCCTGTTGTTTAAGTAATCACCTATACCAAAACCCAAAAGCATTATGAAGACATCCTATATGAATCTGAGTAGTAATTCAAACACATATGCTTAGTTGTAACTGAGAGATGGTAGACAGACTCGACATGTGTCAAGTTGTTGCGTAAATAATATATATATATATATTTTTTTTTTTATACTTCAAGAGTGCCAAACATGCATACGTCCCACGTGATGGGAAATGGTTAAAGTAGCCTATTTACGCTAACGACAACGAAGTATCCACTTGCACGTTGCCACTATATGTTCGGAGAGTTATTCTGTGTTGACAGCATCATAGGACTAATCCCTCTGCTGCCACCACAATATAACAATCCTCCCCCGTCCCCAAAGAGCTCATTACTGGAAACCTTATTAGGAACACAACACAATAAATTGTATTATTTGGCTACGGACTAATAAGCGTTTAATATTTTTTAGTGCTGTATTAAAACAAATGTGTTTAATATGTTTTTATTGTAATCGATCATTTCTTTCACTGTAGGTTGCACCGACGCCAACGTCCATAGCAGATATCGGCCAGCGGAAGTCTAAAAAGAAACGTGCCGCCTCTCCGGTGGCAAGCGAAAGCTCCGGCGAGGAGTACAACCCCTCCTGCGGGGACACGGCCGCTGCCATGAGCGTTGCCGCGCCGAAGCCGAGGAACTCACGAGTTCCTAAACCGAAGCCTTCCAAAACACGTAAAACTAACAAGAGTAAGGGTAAAAGTAAGTATGTGTAACTTAAACTATTATAATACAAGCTAAAAACTTTCTCCTTTTAATAGTTTCATATTCAAGGGAAAACTTTAGTCTCATACAACACTGATTTCCCAACTTTTTGTCTAGCATTGATCATGTTAATGTGACGTGAGTTACGAAATCAACCGCACGCGCATGTCGATATATTTTCCATTGTATTTATTTCACAAAAATTATCTACATACATATATGTGTATGTTACAGTTTATGTGCATATTATAATCCTTTTCTTCAACATACTAAATGTTATCCTTACTAATATTATAAATGTGAATGTAAGTTTGTTAGTTTCGCTTTCACGTAAAAAAAATACTGCGTAACCGATCATCATGAAACTTTATACAAATAATTTTGGAGGTATTAGAAGTAACATGGGTACTTTAAATTAAAAAATAAATATTTTTACGAAAGATGAAAAAAACAGTTTTGCTGAAAATTTTTATGGTGATGGCTTATACCTAGGATTAGAACATATGATACATTTAAATCCCGAAAAATTCAGAGCTCAGAGTATGTAGCGTTTTCACAGCATAGCGGCCGAACCGATTCTAGCAGGAAAATACATAATAAGCTACTTTTTCGAACTCCACGCGGGCGAAGCCGCGGGCATAAGCTAATGTATATACATAATTGGTTGGTTCTTTATGTAATCCTTATTTGCTTGCAGATAAAAGTGAAAAGACTGAACGAAATAGGATTAGTGCAGCTGAAAGCAGTGCCGCTGGACCACAGAGCCCCTGGGGATATTCAATGCCCAAAGAGATACTGATCAAGATTTTTGAGTATGTTGTGTCATCCCAGGGTACCCTGCCTTCTGTTATTAGGTAAGATAAATTACACAAAGAAACTATGGAGCTCAAATTGATAAGTCTGTGCACTTAATTTTAATATTCAATTGTTTGTTTTAGATTGGGTAGGGTTTGTAAGCTTTGGCACAGTGTCAGTTGTAGACCAGAGTTATGGAAGAATGTGGATCTGGCACAGTATACCAGTGACAAGTGTAAAACGGACTACAAATTGGTCTGGTTATTAGAGAATAGATTGTCGCAGTGTCAAGTACTCAATATAGGTAAGTCGATTTATAAAAAAAAAAATACAAATTGTTATCATATTGATTTAGGGATTCCATTGTTACAAAGAGCGTAACCTTGCGTTTTTATGATATATATATGTTCCAGGTTCTAAGGTTCCAAGCCATCGTCATGCCAAATTTCACCTAAATCCTTCCAATCGATTCAGTAAGAATAGTGACGTAAAACTCACATTCGCATTATTAATAACAGTGTGATAAAGTGATAAACTCAATTTGCATACTATAATTATTAAACTTAATATTCGTACTTCAAGACAATTGTCTCACAATTCATCATGCTGAACTTTTAACTAATTGATAGGTTTCTAAGCGAATTGAGAGTTTAATTGTTTTGATCTTTATAAATTTAAAAAGTTAATCTCCAAACAATTGGTTAAAAACAAAAGAGAAATGTTATTTTTTTTAATGAAAAGTGTCTGGATCTTTTGGCCCTAAAATGAATACTTAATAAAAACACAAGGAACTAGAGCTCTCTTTACCATTTGAGAAGAGTGAACCACTGCATCAATATTAATGTTACAAAGGCGAAAGTTACATTGTATGTCTCTCTGTTGGCTAAGTTTTCACGTATATACTGTTGAACCAATTCCGATCAATTTTGGCTCAGAGATAGAAACGACTCGAATGAGGACTAGTCGTTTTTTATCGCGACAATAAACCGTGGAGAAGAAACCTCTTATGGGCGAACCATTCATTTCTAAGTACTATTTCTATGCCCAAGAAGTATCGAGTACCAGCTAGTCGTTATATAAATAAGTGGTTTTTTCAGCGCAATGGAAAGTATGTAACGTGTCGTGGGTGCTGGCGTGCGTGGCGGACTACTGTCCCGCTCTCTTAGAGCTCAGCGTGGCGGGCTGGAGTCGCATCACCCCTGAGCAGCTGTTCGACCTCCTGCAGGGCTTACCGCAGCTCCAGCGGATCGACCTCTCACTGACGGTCAGACCTTTACTTCTCTCTTATACAACTTTAAAAGGAATTTTTAATTCATGACCGTTAGTGTATATAAATGTTTAATTAATCAGCTCCTGAGTCATGATTGCAGCTTCAAATACTAATAGCCTGTACCAATAACTTTTTCTAGCCTTAAGTTCAGTGACATGTCGCATACCATCCAGTCTCGCCATTGTTCGGTTACGTAGCAAGAGTTCCTCGAATTTACTAGAATACAAAAAGTTAACGAAACCGCATTTCCACCAGACTTTTCCTTAACCTTTTAATTGTTACTCTAGTCGGAGACCGGTGGATCCAGTACATGTCTGTCAGCTGCGTCCATGGCCCGCGTCGCTGAGAACTTTGGCGAACGTCTTACACACCTTACCCTGGCCAATAACAAGTTCACAGCACTGCCTCAGATATTGTCTTCGGTTGCGGTATGTATGACAACCTGTATTATTGTAATCTTCACATATATACGCGGTGCGTGATATCAAAGGCGATTATCACCAAGCCATATTCTTCGTTATCTCATTGAATTATTAATTTATTTCGATAATTTTGATGCATTCAGTAGAAATTTATAGGACTGATGATAATGATATTCTACTCAATTAATATGCCGTGGACGCCGAATGGTTTAAATAGTCATCTGAAACTGAAAAGATGCACATTCGAGCCCCAGTTGTTTGTGATGCTGTGCAGTGGTTTGTCACACTGCGAGTTTTACGGTGAAGGAAATAATTGCGGCGATGCATTCGCTTTGTGCAGAAATTCGGAGACACATACATACATATTTGTGCTTTACTGACGATCTAGGCTTACGCAACGTGGCACCTAGATATATCGACGTTGCTAACTGGATGTTACACTTGTGCCTACCCCTTAAGAGAAGCTGATAAGAATTGTCAAAATATTCATGCAATAGATAGTAGACTGTGATTTTGTCTTTTGTAGACCCACTGCAAGAACCTGGAAGTATTGGACATATCAGGCGCTCAAGCCATGTCTCATCCAGCGGCGGTGCCCTTGGAGGCCTTGCAGAAAGGTTGCCCCAAGCTCCGTGTGTTCAGGGCTGCCAACTCGCAGCTCGTGCTTGCATCCGCTACGACGTCACAACAGGTATTATAGAACACTCATACATAACAAGCTAGCCCGTATGGGTCAAAATCGATAAATAAAAATCTGAATACGATCACAGCGCCATCCAGAAAAATTATGACATCCCTAGAATTTAGATTAAGGTCTATAGCCGTAAAACAAAATTTCTGGCGTGATGTAAGAATATAACTATTACCGAAGTCACTTATCAATAGAATTGAGTTGTCACAATTTGCAATATATATAGTAATTTTTTTTTTAAATAAATGTTCAATAAATATGGAGTCATCATTCTCTGGAAGAAAAAATATTTTATATTTCGTGTTGTAGTTGTACCCACACACCAAAGCGAGTGTTTGGGTACAATGTACCCCCATATTTACATACATACATACATATCATCACGCCAAGTCCCTAACGGGGTAGGCAGAGAGTATAGAGCGCCAGTTCTCTCTAGACTTACATACCTCTTTCGCTTCGTCCACATTCATCAGTCTCTCGTCGGTTTCGAGTACTCTTAACGTTCCCGTCCTTGAGCGTCCGATCGATTTGATCCAGGTAGTCGGAACGTGGCCTTCCTCTGCCTCTTCTTGCACACACTATTGCTTTGTATATCTGTTTCGTCAATCTTTCTTCATCTTCTCATCCTTTCTATGTGTCCAAACCAATGTAACATGCCTTTCTTCATCTTTACAATCACGCCTTCATTCACGCCAGTTGATTTGCGATCTTTTCATTGCGGATTCGATCTAATATCGTTACTCCGTACATTTTTCGTTCCTGTAATCTGTTCTTTTAAGCATATTACTTATCCAACATAATTTCGATGTTTCCTCTCCTCCCGCACCTCTGCCAGGCGTCCCGCGACCGCTCACATTTTTTTCACCATGTATGTGTGTGCGTGTGTAGATGGAGGCGGGCGGGTGGAGCCAGCTGGAGGAGCTGTCGATCGCGGGAGAGGCCGCGGCGGAACGTGCGGCCGTCGGCGAGTACCGGCTGGGCGACGACGCCCTGGCTCGACTCGTGCGCGGCGCCACCTCGCTGCGGCTGCTCGACCTGCGCGGCCTGCAGCGTCTCTCCGACTCGGGACTGGTCGGTCTTGGGCATACTTCAAATTCAGTTCTATATTCAAATCATTGCCATGGCAACCGAGTGCTTATCAAATTGGTAGTGCATCAATATAAAGGGAGGGTGGTAGGTGATAGGTGCCATGCTTAATATTATTAATGCGAAAATTGCTGCCTTTCTGTCTGCTACGTTTTCGGGCCTGTACCGCTAAACCAATATTTTTTTCGATCACATCGACACTACCTGGATCGATCCAGGTAGTTGGAACGTGGCCTTCCTCTAGGACCTATTATACATATGTATATTGAAATAAAGCTATATTGCAAACTTAGAATACATTCTAAGAGTCGACAAATCGATAATAATCAAGCGTGCGTGTGTGTGTATAGGTGAGGGTCCCGGCGTGGGAGCTGCAGCACCTGTTCCTGGGCGGTAGTAACGTGCTGCGGCAGAGCAGCGCGTGCCTTGAGCTGGTGTGCGCCAAGTGGTCCCACAGCCTGCTGGAGCTGGACCTGTCGTGGGCCTCGGCCGCGCGTGTGTTGCACGACGCGCTGTGCGTGCTCGCCGACGCGCCCAGCAGCAAGCTCAGGTATTTAATTTTTTTTACTCATGATATGGATACTAGCCCTTCTGTTGCATACATTTTGGAACTGTTACATTATTTTATTATATTGTTTTGGTTTCACATTTGACAATGCTTTCCAATCTTAAAGCTTTTATGTCAATGTCCCTGTAAATCGGTCACGCCATTTAAGTGCTGCTGCTGCTCAACATAGCAGCAAGACCTCACAATAACACAATACAAGAGATATCGAGAAATACATACCACATATATAATATTGGTTTCAAGAAATAATATAAAGAAAGTATATAACACCACTGACGGTTATGCGATTGTCTGCAGGGTGCTGAACCTCTGCGGATCATCGGTGATGTTCGAGTCTGTGAAGAAGGTGTTGACGCGGTGCTCGCAGCTGGAATCCATCAACCTGAGCGCGTGTCGAGCTCTGCCGCGGGGCATGAAGCGCGTGTACAACGGCCGCGAGCTAACCGCACTCAAGGCCAGCCTCGACCCCGCCACCACCAAGCCCGCCGAGGACGACCCCCAACCAACTAACCAACAGGACAATCCATCCCAGGACGATTCTAAATCAGAGTCCACAGTGAACGAATCCCCAGCGCGCGACCTCACCGACAGCAATGTAAAGGACGAACCCAAAACCCCAAGTAAATCTTCAAGTGTATTCCAGGAACCAAAGTCCTTATCTGAATTTGTACCTAAGAATACACCCCCGACGGACACGTCAACAAAGTCTTCGCCGGATAGCAAGATTGTGGAACTGGCCGGCAAGGACCGCCCAGTAGTGGAAGGCAAGCGATCCAGGAGAGGTAACACTCCCAAACTCCTCAGCCCCATCACTCCTTCCCGGCCTGACTCCTCCTCCACCCCCCGGTCTGATCCCACCAAAGGTGACCAAGGGAGTCCACATTTCAGTCCCGTCCCTAAGCCAGATAGTCAAGTACACAATAGCCCAGAAATTCAACTAGAGTCTGTTAAAAGTAACAGCTCATGGAGTTTGGGGCAGTTTAAAACTACACCCACACACAAATCAGAAGCTAGCCCACTGAGTAGAATAGAAATCCATAAATTAAAACACAGTAAAATTACCGAACAGTGCAGCCCCACCACCTCACTCGACAACAAGGCCAGCCCTGAGACACACTCGGTCAAGCAAGACATAAAAAATCCTAATAGCTGGCCCAACTACGGCAATTATAGCCCAATGCCGAGACAGGATAGTCAGTTCTCCTCGCAGCAGAGCCCGTACTCTGCCCAACCGAGTCCAGCCCAACCCAGCCCCTACTCCACCCAGCCGAGTCCCTACTCCACACAACCTAGCCCTTATTCCTCGCAGCCCAGCCCCTATTCCGCGCAACCGAGCCCTGATACTAGCCAAATTGTGAAGCAAGACATTCAAAAATCTTGGAACCCTGGTAAATACAGCCCCATGCCCAAGAATCCGTTCTCTCCTCACACGGCAACGCACGTTAGTCCCGATCCAGGTTTAAAAAGCGATGGTCTCCGAAACAATCCAAATAAAACGCCCGGGCAGTATAGTCCAATGTCGCGGCAGGATCGCTTGCTCCACAGCCCGTACTCGCCGCGGCCCAGCGTGGACCCGGCGTACAGTAACAAGAAGAGCCCCGGCGTCGGCAACTACAGTCCCATGCTGCGCGCGGACTGCCACCTGGCCAGCCCGGACGCGGGCCCGCGGCCCACGCCGCCCGCGCGCCAGGACGTGTTCGGCCGCTCGGTGCACAAGGCCCCAGATATGCTGCACACGAGCGCTGCAGCGCCGGACCTTAGCAATTCGTGGGGAATAGATAGATTCAATCAGTTGTGCAGCGCTCCGGCGTCGAGCATAGAGTCGCTGATATGGGGCACGCCGTCGTTCACGCCGGAGCCCCCGCTGAGCACGCCGCCGCCCGCCTGGCCCGGGCTGGCGCCGTTCGAGGCGGCGCGCGACCCCTGGACGCTGGGCCAGTTCCGCGTGGAGCCCCCGCACCAGGTGCACGACACCTTCGTGGAGCAGAACGTGAGCTTCGAGTCGCTGAGCTCGCACGCCAGCCACCAGCCGCACTTCCTGGACGAGGGCTACACCGAGAGCTCGCACGTCGACTGACCGGGGCCGCGCACTACGGGCCTCCTGCTCTACGCGCAGTGTTAGCCTCTCGCTGTATTTATTGTCGATTGAACAATTCATTATATTATACACACACTGTACATAAGATTTATTTAGGTATATTTAAGAGTAATAAAGCTAGTAATGCATTAAAGTTATTTTGCAACCGATAGTCTATGAGAGCGATATGAAAGTTAAGAATTAAGATAATGTAATTAAGATTATAGTTAATTCTTCTCTCGATTAAGATATTGTTGGATTATACTCAAGTTAGTTTTTGAGAGTGAGTCTTTATTTGAATGCCAAAATCTGTCTACACCGAGGCCAAACGAATATTTATTTCGATTTTACTGTTCTCATTATTTTGTTGTAATAATTTAATTATTTACAGAGGTTCAATGAAGTTTTAATTATATTTACAACAAAATACGTTCAATACAGTACTGCAATTCTGCTGTTAATACACATTCCTTTATACATTATTTCAGTTTGGAATAAATAAATTTTATTATTGTCTTTCAGATTAAAGTTGCAATATACACGACGTGTTTGCATCATTAGACGCTTTAGATATTGTTGACAATTAATTAGAATAGATAGACCATAATTGTAAGTAAATCCCGTTTCTGAAATCCCTCATTTAAATTTGTGGTCATGTTTGAGGTATGGTAATATACTTAGCTTAATTTGGTTGGCTTTTTTAGAAATTGAGCGAGACGTAACTTTGATGCAGCTATTGAATTTTTATACTGTTGATGTTGGCATGTTTTAGCAAGTTGAGGTGTCCAAACCAATTCCTGCTGTTAATTTATATCCACGTACTTGTTAAGGACTCTTTAACTTTGAGATAGAAGTCACAAACGTTTCTCTTTTCTAATGCACCTAAGTGTTTGTGGTTCTGATACGAGGGTGACCAATATTTAAGTACAGTCAGCATCAAAATCATTGTGCCATCACAACTTCAACATTATTCGATGAAATATCATAACAACCGAAAGATATGCTTGTAATTGTATTAATTGTTGATAATCTTTTCCTTCATATATGTAGATCGACGGGTCCCTCGAGTTCCGATCACGCAGAATCTCAGATAGACATTTAATTGCCTAAGGTATAGGCGCCACATCTTGCTTAGTGTCTCTTGCTTCGCGTTCAATGTTAGCCCTTCCCGGAAATAGTTTGTTTTTCTACTTTTGTAATTGTTAAAAACAGAGTATAAAGGATGGACTCGAATTTAAACTAACGAGTCCAAGCGTCCATCATTTTGAATTTGAATTTCATGATAACTGAAGCCAAGTACAAAGTGCTTTTTATAATTTGTATAGGTACATACTTCATGTTGTATGTATTTAATGAGACCGTGAACTCCACCAAATATTGTTTCCAATACCTACATTAGCCTTATTAAATGCGTAATGTTTATCTGAAGAGAATATTTTATAGTTTTATTAACTTATTACAAGAAATGAAAAATATTATCTAATATACATAGAATGTATAAATATAATAACTAGGCGAATATTATGTATAAATAATCGTGTACCATAATATGTATAAAATAAAGTTGACTAATATCTGTAAGTTCTGTTATGTAGAGATTTTTGTTTGTAATATTGTTACACTACTGCGTGGACTTCTCACAGGCGGTCCAATTTTTATAATCTAACCAATAAAATATTGATGTGGTTGTACATTTACATTTTTAATAGAATGTACTCTATTTATTAAATTTCTTTTGTTGAAATGCATTCACCCCATCTGATTTATCACAATCACTCCCTGGCACGTTTCAATACTAGCGATACGCCCCGATTAATCGAAGCGCAGCGTGTTCGATATAAACACCTACCTAGACAGCTTGACTTTTTCGTCATTATAAACAATTATACTTAGTCATATTTCAACCGATTTCCACAAAAAAACTTACCTCATTCTCTATTGGTTAATATTTTGAATTGCATTAATATGCGTTTTGAGTTTAACGCGAAAAGACACGAGGGGGGGCTGTTTTATAATATGCAGTGGTGTTTATACAAGTTATATACAACTGGTTTCCCAGTTTTTCTTGTCTGCCCTCAACTTCTCTTCGGAAGCCCAAGATATGATGGAAAATATCATACTTTTATAAATGACAATACAGTAAATACGATAAATATATTTATTTCCACAACAAGCAGGAGTCTATAACAGTCATAACAGTTGTATTAAAATATATATTATGCTGTTTATAATGCGACAATATCCACAGAAAGAATGGAATATCTTATCAATTGACTAAATATACACAGTAAGCGAATAAAAATTTTTGAATATTTAACTAAACTATCAATATCAGTTACAGATAGTGCCATCCACTAAGACGCGCCCCACCAATTTCTATTCGGGGCTGCGGGTCTATTAATTGTAGTATGCATGTGCATTCAGGTAATCAGTGTGTACAGATAATACTTCAACATTCCTTGAAGGTTGCACACTTACACAATCTTACAATATAAATTGTAGGGAAGAATAGTGCGGCGCATTTTCGTGGATGGCACTATCTATTTTATTATATAATAATTTTAACACTATATCCTTTTGATTTCGATAAAACCAGTCTTGATATTAGGAAGAATCTGCATATTCCGTTTTCAAATTAGTTTGTGCATATTAGAAAGCTCTACAGACTGTTGGGTGTCCTCACACCAAACCATATTAATGAAACTTGAACATTACTATATTTCGAAGAAAAATCTAGTCTTAAATCGTTATTGGATGTTTAAATAAATTAAAGCTGTTCATTTAGTTCTTTTACATATAAAATGAAACGGTTGAGCTTCAACATTTCGTATATATATAATATTATAAAGTTAATAACATACATGGGGTAATTAATTAAAAACACCAAACAATATAATTTTAGTAAATAAACATTAACCATAAGATATTTAATATACATAAGATACAAGATTCTCAATTCCTCATTCGAACAAACTAAGTGCGAAGAAACCGTACCACGCTAGTATTGCGACTCCGTGGCGACTTGCCATGACGTGGTTTCGTCAGGATTACACACTTGTGTAATAACGACCAAATTATTATTTACAGAACCCCAAAATATTTTGGGCACCGTATCCATACTTAATCAATACTCAATATTTTGAATTTTCATAATTCATATATATAATTACATATTTCGTTTTATTATAATTATAAAACTATTATTATAACAATTATTACACAATTTGTTAAGTAATAACATTAACATTTTCAGAAGCAGTTTAATTTCCAATAAGTACGTTAGCGACATGTCGGTAGGGATGTGAAAGTATTTAATAAAGTTGTGGCATTTTGCACGAGCTTCGTACATATTTGTAATTTATTTATTCTGCAAATGCAATAACACACGAGGTCGCTCTTTAAATGCTAAAAAGTGAATATCACTAAATACTGTCGTACTCCTCATAATTGAACTCGGTTGTCACATTGGTTGGTAATAGATCCTGTTGGGGATTCGTGGTCCTCTTCTCGCTTTTTGATTTCTTATGCTTGTGTTTCCTTTCCTTGCGCTCCGCCTTCTCGCTGTGATCTCCTCTATCTTTATCTTTGGATTTCTTCTTTTTGTGTTTCTTTTCCTAAAAATAGATACATTATATGTCTTGCAGGAGAGCGCTGAATAATATAACTTATCTGGTATAGAGTTGTAAAAGCGGATGGCCTTCGCAGTGCTTTGATGAAACAGTTATTCTTGTTTTTGTTGAAGAGCAACATTAACAACTTTAGCATAGGTACATTAGTGCGTGCTAGTAATTAATGGAACGAACATGGAAAGCCATTCACACATGAAAGTTTTGAGTTACTCCATACAACGTTACAATAAGGTGGGAAATATCAGTATCAAAAATTTGTGCACAATTTGGTAACAGCTACCTTTTCAGTTGATTCTTTGGCCGCGTCGGGATCTTCGCCACCTGAAATACATGTACGTGTATATATTTGAAATTAATAATTAGCGAATACTTTTTCCACAATCGCAGTTAATTGGCAAAAGGAATGATGCCATAAAGGTAGCTTAATGTCCTTTTCTATAGCCTTGACAGCATGCATACCAAGTTTAATGAAGATTGGTTGACTAGTTAAAATGCGTAAAATCAATCAAACTCCCTTTCGAATTTAAATTAATATATTTTTATTACCTTCTGGCGATCTCCTGGCGCTGTAGTCTCCGGCCCATAGTGGGAAATCGTTGTCCAACGATAACTGTTCGTTGTCATGACGCCTGCTTTCGAATAAAGTAAGACCATCCACGTTAGGTTTATTGGTCTCAAGTTCCTTGCTTACAGATGTCCTGTTCATTAGTATGTCCAATTTGTCCAACTCGTTTGATGGTTGCGATAAATAGTCCAAATTATATTCTGCAGGACCGACGTCGATGTCCAAATCGTCGTGGTCAACATTTACTTTTGGATTTACGCTGTTTTCTTCGTCGCTAAAAGTTTATTCACCGAATTACGTTATTATCTCTATGCTTCCCATTCCCCCGAAAGGGTAGGTAGTTGTGCAACAACGCCCTCTTTCGCCGTATATATGTGTTACCTGACATATGACGAGTCAATCACCGTTTTATAGACACGATAAACGTAGGCAGGCCTAGGATTTCCGAGTTTTCCTTCAATGGAAAGCTTGCGATGTGATAAATCACGGTACTAAAATTAAGGTAAACGCATTGGTATACTAACCACCGGCGTATGAAACCAAAATATAGATTTTTCATGGGACTACTTTAACTCCTCGGCCACCAAACTCAAAATCAAAATCAAAATATTTTATTCAACGTAAGGGACACAGGGAACACTTATTGAACGTCATATACTTAATAAAAACTAAAGTTGCAGTTACCACCGTTTCCAAGAAGAAAACCTGCCAGGAGAAGAAACGGCGAAACAAACTCCCCGGTTCTCTCTTTTAACATTTGTTCCCTCTTACGTAGGGGTAGAAAAAGATTAACCAAGGCTCTAATGCTATTAACGCGCACATAATTAAGGTATTCTACGTACCTGTCAGAATCGTAGCTAATTTCGTGATTGGTAGCAGTCATAGGAGTTAGATCTTCCAAGAAACTGCTATCTAAAGTACCTGCGTAAAACTCATCTAATGCTCCTGAAGATGACGTCACTAAGCCTGCAGACGGAGTACTTTTCTCACTGGAAATAAATTAAAACATAAATCATAATAAATGTTAGTCATCCTGTTAATATTTTAAATACGAAATTTTGTCCCTCTTTCAAAAACGACTGAACTGAATTAAACGAAATTTGGCACCTAGTTAGATTATAACTTTTTATCATAGCTTTTTCTACAAAAATAAATCTACCTATGAATTCAAATATTACACGGGTATTAACGGGAGCACAGATATAGTATAATTTTTTTTTTTAAGTTTAAACTATTTAGTTAATATACATTACCTGTTTTGTGGGGGTAAATGTGGTGGCGTCATGTCCAAACTAACTGAATGCTTATTTTTCAGCAATTCTTGACTCACATATTGACTCTGCTTAGGTTCCGGATTCGGCTTCACTGGCGTTGGGTTCAGTGATTGGGCTAACTACAAGGAAATTGTCAGATTCAATTTACAATCCAAATAATTTTAATGTCAATACATTCTTCTTTGTAAGTCTTCCTACAAACGGGGATCCTTCAAAGAGTATGCAGTGGAGTAAAAATAACATTCGCTCTTGTGCTGAAAAATATTTTATCTGGCAATGAGAGAGACGAGGTCAATCTATGCACTTAAACAGCTCAGAAATATTTTTCATATTGTGAAATATGCAGACAACATTAACCTATAATAGGTGCTTTGACAATACTATCCGTAGTAAGTACAGGGGCCTCACCAGAGGATTGACGTTTGGTGGAATAATTGGCTTGCCCGCGCCCAGCACGATGCTCGGCGAATGCTCGTTGGGCCGCGGCTCCGGTGGACCCGTACTCTGACGTCTTTTGTTCGCAAGTCGGTCGACGAAGATATTGTAGTGCGATTCCTCTGAGCTCTATAAAAGCACGATCACTTAGTAGTATACAAGTTTTTTTAATACCGCATTGGTGGCAAACTAGCACGCGGTTCGCTTGATGTAAGCGGTAATCTTGAACGCTTGAAGCGCAAGACCCTGCAGGAATAAAATTTTCCCTCCCTTCTTGAAGTATACTTTGTGTACTCTTAGGACTTTCCCTCAAAAGGGAGTTCATTCCACAGACTGGTTGTTCGCGTAAGGAAACTTCTTGTACAGCATATAACCAAAATATATTACAGATGAAAATTTATTCATGAAAATCAAAAGTATACAAAAATTGGCTTGAGTCTGTGGCATTTGAATTATTTGCTTTTAAAAGGCTCTATGATTTATGAGACCAAGATATAAATGTGATAATTACGTACTTGAAATTCATCTAGATCCTTTTCAGTTGCTTCTATATCCTTTTGGTTTCTTTGCAACTGTTCCAGCAAACTTGTCTTTTGTAGCCGCAAGAAAGGAACACTAAGGAATTTGTGCAACAACCGCAGACCAAACCCATTCCTCATTGAAGATTCTGCATAACGGGTTGGAGCTGGCCTGATAACACCATTATTTACATTTAACTGTGCAACTATAAGAATAAATTTGTTATTGATCAGATACAAAATAGTTTTGGTTATATATTAATATTATGAAGATATACTTATGTCTATATATATATACAAATATATCTCTGGCGGAAAGTGGGTGTGTGGATACTACCCATACACCTCTGCCTACCTCTTCACTTGTGGAAAGGTGTAAGGATATATTATTTTTAATATATATATTACAAATAATAGATACAGAGATATGTAGGTTAGTACCCACTACCCACACGCCAACATGACACATGGCGACTCCATCGCCTTTTGCTTTTTGCAAGTATAAGTCATACTTGAGAAAGCATACTTTGAATTTCTTTTCAAGGATATGTAGGTTGCCTCTTGAAGTTTTCCTTCACCATAGAGTTTGTGGTGACTAATCACTGTACTTAAGTTCAGAAAAACTAATTGTTCATATATGTATATATTCAATAGCATACTAAGATACAATTAAGTAAAACAAACATACAGTATTGTTAAAATGTTTTTTTCTTGCATATCTTAATTTAAATTACCTAGTTAGTTTGGCTTGGTGTAGTGCTTGATCAATATGATGAGAATGTACTTGGCGATGGTGTTGCATATCACAATGGTTCCCGAGGACAATGACTGGCAGATCTGCAGGCACTTGTGATAACTCCTTCACAACATATTCAAATGTCCTGGTGGGTTTACACATTAAATTTGTATAATGTTTATTTCAGTTTCACCTCAGGGTTACCATGAAGCTGCAATTTTATCTGACATAAATATATCATTGCAAGCATACTATTTTTTTTCTAGTATTTTCTCAACATAGTCTATGGGCACTTACTGGTTGCAAGGCCAAGGATTGTACAATATATGTATATCATGCATTTGCCATGTATGATTTTCAATTGTTTTCGATTATTAGGCAATTTATACATGGATGCTTTATACTTAATTTCATGCATGACATTATTTTTTTAACCTTGAAGACTAGGTAAATAATTTAAATTCATGATAATTATACATAATGTACATACCATGGCTTAGTAATGTCAAACATCAATATAACTCCACTAGCATTCTTGTACACATCAAGGAAGGTTGCATCAAGCACTGGTGTCTCAAAGCCATCCTCTGAAGGAGCATTTGTCTGGTTCTCCAGCTTTAGCCCAACTGGTAGTTTTTTCTTAGTTTTTCCTTTATCCACAACCTCCCATACTTCTACCTACAATGAAGTGTGTACCAACAGTACAAATTCTATTAGTTAAAACATTGGTATAAGTATAAGCCAAGGGCTTACATTTCCACATGGAAGCAAAATATTTGTAAGACAACCATACTGATGTAACATTATAAGTACATATACTGAATCAAATTAATTCTAATTCCTCCTATTTTCTACATTCAGTATATTTTTCTCTGAATACTTAATTGCCAATGGGTTTCAAATCAATAATTATATTATGTTTCCACTTACTTTCACTATGTAATCTGTATTTTTATAAGTCCAATGTATGGGAGCTACTTGGATTTGATCAGTAGGTACGTAATCCTCAATAAATGGTCCACCTTGGAGGCGTTGAAGAAGACATGATTTGCCAACATTTCTATCACCCTTGATCAATATTTTCACTAAAAAAAACAATGTTTAGGTATAATATCTAAGGTATAATAAAAAAACGAGTCTTGAAATATATAGTGTGTCAAGTAAATAAACTTACTGTTAAAATGAACTCCTCTAGAAAATTTCTTCTGTAATGAAGAAGACATCGGTAGTGGAGCGGGGCATCTTTCATCACCACTCCTAGTCAACTTTTTCAATGCAGAAAACATTTTAAAACACTCCAATTAAGCAAATACAAAAAACAAACTGTTTGTTACAATTGACCACGAATCAATCACATAGCTACATTAAAAATCATAATACTTAAAGTTCAATATTCAAATGAGTTTTTATTTGACAATGACAGCCCAACAATGTTGCCAGATTAGATAAACTTGAAAACTAATCCAGCAGCGATAACTTTTTGCCACACTGTTAAAGTAAAGTAAAGTAAACATTACGTTATTGTAACTTTCTTATTAGATATTGCATTTAAATACTTGTTTCACTACTACTTTTCCATGTTAAAGGACTTTCTGGAGTCAATTTTCAGAGATGAAAATTCAGTAACAAAAGCAAAATATTTGGCATAAGTATAAAATCTTTATGCAAAGAGATATAAAAATTATAGACCTGCAGCCTGCATATTGCCCATTAAAGTATTAAGCAGAAATAATACGTAATTTTTGTCTCAAGAACCTTCAACTTTGGGCAAACTAAAGACTACAACATTATACTGGGCAAAGGCCAACTTATCCTGATATCATGCCATCATTCAGTAACCTGATTTTGACCTAGACCACCCAAATACATGATAATTGCTTCGTCTTATTCAAATCAAAACAGAACAGAAACAAAAATCTTTCAATCTATTTTATCCAGTCTGAAATAGCTGGATTGTTCACAATCCTGAAATTTTACATATTTACAGATGCTGCAGATGTAAATATTTGAAACTCTAACACGGAGAGAGGTATTTTTCAACATAATGCATATTCAAATGATATTTTCTTAAACTATTTTGCTAAAAAAAATAAAGAAAAGTAATTAATAAATAATATTTATTTACAATATCCTACAACTATGCTAGTTATGTGTAGCATTAAATCGGAGACAAAACTTTACATTTTAATAACAATCTTATTTTAAGATAATACAGATTCAACTAAAGTATGTAACTAACAAAACAAATGGAATACCAGTAAAGGGACCAATTTATAAATTGTTTTCTTAGCATTTTCTTGCATGTTTCATTTAAGTAATATTCTTTTAGTAAATCAATCCCACTTTGATTTCTTCTTTTCAAATATCTCTTTGCCATCCTTGTCTACTGCTGCATAATATCCCATAGATTCATATTTTGTTCTCATGTAAGCAATGTATCCTAAGGCAACACCAAAACATGTGAGACCCACACTCATAATTACAATATTCTGAAATATAATGATAAAAAGTTAATAATATATTACACAATACCCACTTTCATTCATTCACACCCAAATAGTTGAAACTATGATATGAGCCTAATTTAAAGTGACAAACAAACATGAACAAACGGCAATGAAGAGATTTGCAAATCAACAGGAGCAAATTAAGGAGTGATTATAAAGATGAAGAAAGGCATGTTACGTTGGTTTGGACATATAGAAAGGATGAATGAAGAAAGATTGACGAAACAGATATACAAAGCAGGCAGAGCTGTGGTGGCCGAGTGGTTCGAACAGTTGCTTGCGACACAAAGATCGCAAGTTCGTGTCCCGACTGTACCAATGAGTTTTTCTGATCTTAAGTACAGTGACTGGTCACACCATGCTTTTCGGCACCCAGCAGCACCCAGCAGCTTTACGGTGAAGGAAAACATACGGCCCGCCGTTTGGTAAGTCTTCAGACAAAGTAGGTACGGTAAGTACGTTACCTACTTTACATTATAACAATAAGAATTCGGGTATATTAATCTGTAAGTTGTTAGTTATACAACTGTTGTTTGTTAATATTGTTAACTATTATTATTGTAAGTAAAATATACGTACTGGCTTTGCGTATAATTCGAAATTGATTACTCTAAATGCTGTACTAGATCTCATTGACCGGAGACCATCACCTGGTTTGTCATTACTTGTATTATTAGTAGACATAATATTTACGAAACAAATATTTTTTATGCACCATAAAAGCCGATATGTGGTTCTGAAATTTGTTTAATCAGAGGCTAAAGATAACCTTTACCTAGGTGTACTTTAAAAATGAATATTGACTGATTGATTTGATTTGATTGATTGTATAAGATACTTTTGACATTTGACATTAGACAATAGACATCTTCTTAATAATATAGTAATGATGACATGAAAACTAGTATTTAAGTTGCATATATTTTGAAATTATAAATATGTCGAGGTTTCAAAAAACCAATTTCTGAATGAATATACTGCCTTTTTCTTGAAAGTGAGAGAATAATTCCAAGCTAGAAGTACTATTTTTATGTGTTTCGCGAAGTAGAAGCTATATATCAAACTTAATCTTGGATTTAAAAGCGCGTCATAGAATGTTGTTGAACCGGTATATTGGACTGCGCTACATTCATACTTTTAGTTTTTCACTCTCTCATATTAACTAAAACTTGTATGTACCCCTATTACAAGTTTTAGTTAAGTAGCGTTATACGGCGAATCATAAGTGAGAACACTTCGAAATTATTTATATTTCTCACAAATTGGTGTAGAGGAATGTCGAAACTGTTAATACGTGTAAAGAAAATCGAAAATGATGAGTGAGGTATAATAAATGTCTCGCCATCGTCATCATTCTCTTTTTTACGAGATACATATTTTGTTTAAAATCTCTCTTAGTCATTTCCTTTATTTAACTTAAATATCCAATAAATTTATATACAATAATGTTATAAACAATTACGTCCTTTATTTTCTTAAATTCAATGCATATAATTATTCTTAATCACAATAATTTTATTTTCATTTACATGAAAACAATATAAATGAAAATAAAACAGTATTGAGATCGTTAAATCCAATATAATTCTACGAAAACCCCATGGTACTCCCACGAGGCATGAGTATAGTACAGAGGTTATACATGCATCTTCGAACGCTGGCATGCATTCTGCAAATATTGTATTTTTTGCTGTTATTATACTATTCGTATCCACTTGCTTTTGGTACCCGTAATTAAAGTTATTCTCATAATTTTTTCTAATAAAATAAAAACAAGAACCCATCGAAACCCGATCGACGCATTCTCGCTAAAGCGTAAATTATGTACTAGGTTCTTGACACAACTATTTAACGAGAGCTTTTTCGTTAGTCCTTATTACTAAATCACGCTAGTTGTAACAATTAGCGGCTTTCGGCACAAAGAATCCTTGTAGTTCGGTATAAACAAATAATTTCCAATTTTAGTACTTAGTTTAGTAGTTAGTTTTCTAGTATATAAATACATGTTGAAAATAAATCCTTGGGACCCTTGTGGGAAGGCGGGAGGATATATATATATATCTACTAAAGGCATCTTAGTGCGCGTATAACATAGATGCTAACGGCAGTATATCTGCCTTGCATTCGTATCTTTTATCTATCTATATATCTATTATATTCGTATTCTTGATATCAAAAACGTCTCCTTTCTTTTATTGATATTAACCAAGGACAATGAAAACTGTACTCTATGTTGACTTGACGCTAACTTTGAACTCTGGATTTTATATGTTGTCTATTACTTCTGCTAAATTGTCAAATACATATTATTTCTTGGATATTTTCATGAAATGTTATTAGTATTTGCATAATTTCTAATTAAAATTTCAATGATTATTGGTGCTTAATAGAACCTCATTCAGTTTTTCATGGAAATGGATTCGGACTCTCCTCTGCACGGTGAGATGCCTGATGGCGCGGAAGTGTCTCCGTTAGCCGAAAACCAACCCGAAGATGTAGATGGAGAAATTTCAGAAAACAATGTGTCGAGTCTGGATGCCGCTGCAGTGGAAGAATCAGGTTGAAACCAAATTAAATATCATCATTTGGTCTAGCTTCTTCACCACTTTAACGGCTTTACTTTGTGTTTATAAATATTTGGTAGCCGCTTAAATTTCTTATTTACATTTTAAGTCTCTTCCCCTTTCATTAGGAATATAACATGTGAGTGTTCTGTATTTTTGTATAACAACAATAGATAATGTTGAAATGTATGTAGCAACAAATGGGGAGCCAATAAGCAGTAGTGATGCTTTGGATGTAGAGCCTGATGCACTCCCAGCCGAAGAGCAGCCTGGTCCTGATCAAGGTGATGTTAACATCTTTGAGCATAATTTCCAAATACTTTTATATGAAATTATACTAATAAATATTTTTATTTCACCATAAGTATTGTTTGTGTAGAACTAGTTGGAACTAGGTGTGGATTGACATGAGATGCGTAGATCAATAGCATGAAGAGTCTGCCGATAAATAGACAAGTTAAATATGTGGTATTCAACTTGAATATGTTATTCCGAAAACAGAAAGCTGATGTTTAATATTTTGGAATTTAATACTAACTCAAATTCAGAAAGTCCAGAAAGCCAAGTGATTTAGAGGATATGTCAGAATAATCTTAATATATATAAATTACGTGTCATGGTGTCTGTCTGCGATGAGCTCATAAACTACTTAACCAATTTCAATAAAATTTGCACACAATGTTGCAGTTTGATCCAACTTAAAAGATAGGATACTTTACATCACAATTGGACCCGATAGGTGGCGCTACGATCATGTTTCAGGAAGTTTAACTTTTTCACCCGGGCGAAGCTGGGCAGGACAGCTAGTTTCATATAATTTGTATATTTATATTTTCTAAATGTTCTACTGTTTTCTAATTATTCACTTCTATTGATCACTTATGATGACATCTGTTTTCTATTGTATTTAGTGAGATATCTTGTGATAGATAATTATCACTGTCTCATATGGTGCAGCCAACTAAATGCCTGCAGACTATAGCATTACATTCCGGGTATATCAATGTGTGGAGCTTGGTAGTCCTAGAACAAAGTCTAATATTAAATCAAATCAAATCAAATCAAAATCTTTTTATTTCACATAGGCCCAGATGGGCACTTATAAAACGTCGAAAAAGAATTACAAAATGAATGTTGAACTAAAAAAGATAACATATCATCATGCTGTGTTCCTCATGGGGTAGGCAGAGGGAGGGTTGGTGTAGAGTGAACAAGATAAAATACATATCATTTAAAAATTTTAACGTTTAATAAAATCATCCTTAGGAGGTTTTCTGAACTCAGAAATATACTTTCTGGTTCAGAAACTATATTTACGTGAAGCCAGAAACTTGAAAGGTACCTGTTTTGTTAACTATTGGTGTGCTGAACAGAATTGTGTGCTAGCTCTAGTTTACATTGACTATATGAGAATGGTCAGGACTGTTTCTCAAGCACAACATTAATAGGTCTTTGAGTATCAAGATACATGATACACTTAAAAAATAACTAGATAATTAATTTTATAGTGAATGCTGAGGCTGAGGAAGAAATGGATATAGATGACTCAGCAGCAGATGCTGAGCCAGAAGGTGAGGCTGAAGCAGAGGCAGAAGCAGAAGTAGATGCTGAGGCAGCTGCAGAGGCTGACCCTGATGCAGAGGCAGACGTAGACGCAGAGGCAGAGGCAGCTGCTCAGGCAGAGACAGAAGAGTCTGCTTACATTGGTGATAATTGTTTGTCTACACCTGTAAGTTGAAACTGAATTTATATTACTTGGTTTTATCTCATAACACATTTAGATTTAGCTTAAGAATGAATAATTGTTAGCTGAGTAATAAAACAGACAAAACAGATATAGAGGCAGAGGAAGACCATGTTCCAACTACCTAGATCAAATTCCCACTCAAGGACAGGAACATCAAGAATACTCTAAACTGATGAGCATGTATGAATGTGTTGGTTGTCATTATTTCTCTGCCTGCCTTTGGAAGCTCTTATCGGCAGGCATGAAGATAATAATGTAACTAATATTGGGCATATTTCATAGCACACAATTGCACAAATATATATATGTTACAAAAACAGGCAGAGACAGAAGAAAATTCTCCTCAGGAGAGCCAGATAGACCAGATCAAAGAGGAGCTAGACGAAGCGGAGGAGGCTGGTGCCGAGGAATCTCCTGACCAGTCAATAAGTTCGGCTATGCCTACAGACAGTGGTGTTGGCGAAGGTGATGAACCAAAATGGAAGGAAGAAATTCAAGATGGTAAATTTTTTGGTTTTTAATATCCCACCTTAATACTGCAAATATCAATTTCAAGCGAATTCTGACGAAATAGTAAGATTTTCTTTAAGTGCTATGTTTTAAACATATGAGTGAATCAGTAGATCAATTAATTAACATATCGATTGATTAACAGACGAATCAAGTACAATGGATGAAGACATGGGTGGTGGTGAAGGCGTTGCTAGCAGTGATGATGTCAATGACATTAGCAGTGCTGCCCAAGAGGCTCTCAGCAGTGCGGCTCAGGAGGCTTTGAGCACTGCTATTAGGTTTACTATTTTCTTTACCTGATATTAGTTTCGTTTGTGTTGTATATATGAGTCACTGCTGTATACAACTTTTTTTTATTCTAGTTCCAGTACAGCGGAAAGTGGTGCGGATATATCTAGCAGTGGTCAGTCCGAGACGGCCCTGATATCTTCCACTGCCAACGGACCGGCAGTAGTGCACTCTTTCTCGCTCGCACCACAACTGCCACAATCTAACGTGTGAGCATTTACTATTTGTGTAACAAAATCGACGGTGCATTTAATGTATTGGTACATTAGCTACTAAGGCTCCTTGTTGCGTAGGTTTGGCGACGCGGACACCTCCGAGATGGAGGGTGCGGCCGACACGATGCCCATCGTCAGCGAGTCTATGCCGATCCTCACTATGTCTGCCAACAGCTCGGCAATGCTCTCGCCTACATTCACACAAGGTACATTGACTATTTTATGAGTAATATTAGCCAATCTCATCCAATTCATTTTGTACTTTTTGCGTGAAAAAGGAACTAACAATCTCACAAGCTTCTAACATCTAGATCATTCGCTCATCTAGCAGCTGATATAAATTTCGCGCGAAGTGGCATGTTTTTCATAATGGTATTGTTTCTAGGCGAGGAGAGTAGCGGCGGCGGCGTGTCGTCGTCGGTGGCTGGAGTGGGCATAGTGGGCGCCGCCGCGGCGGGGGCGGAGGCCGAGGGCGCCGTGAGCAGCTCGGGCGCGGCCAAGGGCGCTCCGCTGCCGCCCACCGACGCAGCGCACGCGCTCGCCACGTTGGCCAGCGCCGCCCTGCACCACCAACACGACCAGGTCCAGTACATTCCTATGACAATTGCTGTACTCCAATCGACCCCCGGTCATCCGTTTTGTAGGATTTTGAAGGGCAGTGTTAGTTTGTCGGATTGTACTATACAGTAGACCTATATACTATATCCTATATTGTACCTATAGTCTAATTATTTTGTCAATATCTTCACGCCGTCTAACAAGGTAGACGTGCATATTTAGTGTCCACACACCCTCTCTTCGCCGGAGATATATTTTAGGTTTCGACGTGAGAGATAGCGAGTCCATCGCCGTTACTCAATTCAGCGAATTCAGCAGCACTATAAAAATGTGTCGCAAACATTAAAGCAGAATCGCTTATTAATATAAAATATTCTACTCACAGGCTGAACCCGAGGAACCGAAACTAAACGACGAAGATGTTTGGTATACAGTCGGCATAGTAAAGGGGACTTCTTTTACGGTAACTATAGCTTTATATCATTTTATTACAATTTATAACATTCCCTTTCAGCTTGTCAGAATGTAACAATAGGGAAATCCACATATACATTTATACATATTGTATTTACAATTATTGTTATCGTATGTTATTTAGTATTGTGGATTATTTGTTATTGTTATTGTTGTATTACTATTGTTTATAAAAATCGGTCTCGTCTTCTCTGCCTGGATTTGGCGCAGTACTTTCAGCATATAGTAAGTATAATTTGACAGCTTAAAAAATATCTTGCTTTGGCGGGGCTATATATAAATGTAACGCAACTTTGTTTATTAACTATTTTCCTATACCACAACCTACGCATTTTAGCGTGGCGTGATTTAGTGAAATTTTTGAAAATGTTCTTAATAAAATCACATTTATAGTTTAAGTGATCTTACTTAAACTATAAATTTATATTGTATGTACAGGTCCAGAACTACTTATCGGACCCTTACGTAGATCTGTCAAGCCTGTCCCTGGATAACCTTCCCGACCTGAGCGGTATGCCCACCACGCCGCTCGAACATGGGACCGCCTACAAGTTCAGGATCGCCGCCTTCAACTCTTGTGGCCGAGGCGAATTTAGTGAAGTTAGTATACTCTTTATTTATCTAATGCTCAGGCACAATATCTCTAATACTGTATGAATTTATGATCTAAAGTTTTTTGAGTGTCATTAAAATAGATTTTCGGGTAATTTTGATGAAGCGAGAGTGGTTGTCTATAATGCGTGCCTACGTTTAAGCTGCTGGTATACTAATGAATTAACATTGTATATTTGTCAGGAATTAATGAATGAAAATGAAAGTCTATACTTTTTAATTTCAATGGATTGACTTTGATTAAAAGGCTAAACTACTAATGTAAACTAAAGTTATGTATATATATATATATATATATATATATATATATATATATATATATATATATATTCGGTTACCGAGGCGCCGCTGATTTGAATAACAATATATTAAGGTTTTTAAGAGCCGTGTAAGGAACGTAACCGTACGTTATTATAGAAAACAATTACCGACATCTATCGTTAGATACGATCGTAAAATATACGTTTATGTTAAAATTTACCAAATTAGGTACTAAATGAAATAAAACCTGTGCAGGAATCCGCATTCAAAACGTGCCTACCTGGCTTCCCCGGCGCACCGTCAGCGATCAAGATATCAAAATCGGTAGAGGGCGCCCATCTGTCGTGGGAGCCTCCCCAGGTGGCCGCCGAAGGAATATTTGAGTACTCAGTATACCTTGCGGTGCGCTCAAATTCGCAGCCAAAGGTATGTATGTCTATGATGTATCAGCTAAATACATCACTGGTAGAATTGATCTTACAATTTTTAATCTGCATTACACTTCAACATTCTTTTTATCCCCTAAGTGATTGAATATCGTCGTCTGTGTCTTTTCCTGATGTTAAAACTATTGCCTTGCAAAAATTCGTCGAAATCCAGCATCTAAGGTTTAGACTTGAAATCGTTAAAGACAGGAACACAGACACACAGGACACATTCAGACATTGAGACTCATAAAAAAACCAGTCTGCTGCATCCATTCAATCAATTTAAATTGATTCGATTTGAACAATAAATGGAATAAAACACAATTCCTTGTAATTTATTATAATATTTATTAAATTTTATTTCTGTAGTTTTATTTAGTAGATTCTATTTCGAAATTATAATAATAAATCGATCTCTTCGTCCAATTTCATCCAATTACGTATATTTTTTTTCCATGTAAGAGGAACAAGCAAACATGCTCAATAGCATTTTGAACATTTTGCCATTTGCCTTTTATGTACTGTATTATGTACATGAAAATCTATCGTTTTAGTGTTCTTTTTTATGTGGTTATCGAAATAATGTACTAGTCGACGATCTGTACCCGGCCCCGGGAAGGTGAGGGAGTGAAATGACCCCAAACACCCTAATGCCCTTGTTCGTGCAGGAGGCAGCCAAGTCGCAGCTGGCGTTCGTGCGCGTGTACTGCGGCAAGAGCAACACGTGCGTGGTGGCGCAGTCGTCCCTGAGCGCGGCGCACGTGGACTCCTCCACCAAGCCCGCCATCATCTTCCGCATCGCCGCGCGCAACGAGAAGGGCTACGGGCCTGCCACGCAAGTCAGGTGGCTGCAAGGTACTGTGTGCTCTACATTCTATTCACACATAGGTACATATCATCACGACGAGTCTATCACGTCGTAGGCATAGGAGTAAAGAGCGCCAGTTCGCTCTAGTCTTATAAATCTAAAAAAAATACCTACAAAATTCTAAAACTTAGTCCACGTCGTAGAACGTCATATTCATGCCTTCTCTCCTGAGGGCCCCCCTTAGAAGGGGTAGAGATATGTAACAAGAGATATATTTAGATGCCATCGAGACTGATCCAGTTAGTCCATCGCCGTTTGTCAAGCACGATAATGTATACTATTACCACCGTTTTCAAGAAAAATATGTCCGAAAGGAAACACTGTTACTCGATCACTTGTGAGGAAGCTCACACTGGCTGTTTGGCATGTTTCTAGCCTATCATTGGTGTTAATTGCGGCTGGTTCTATTCCTTTTCGCAAAAAATACTTATTTGTTGTATCAGTGATGCCTATTTCCCAAGTATATTCCTATAGCAATTTCAGATTTTGTTTGCATGTTTGCTTGTTTTAATTTACGCTTAAATTCAGTATTTTGCTAGATGAAAGCTAACCTCGTTTTTCTGCTTACCTTACTTGGACAACTTATAATATTATTTAATATAATATATAATAATAATATATATATAATATATCCTCACGCCTTTCCACAAGGGTCCCCGAAGGGGTAGGCAGAGGTGTATAGGTAATACCCGCACACCCACTTTCCGCCAGAGGTATATTAGGTGCCAACGTGACAGATGGCGAGTCCATCGCCGGCATCACTTATAATATTAAGTTAGAATAAAAGACTTGTACCCGTATTACACATACAGGTACATCAAATAAAATCTTTAATACAAGAACTATATAGTTTAGGGTCAGTATGGTTTAAGGACATCACATTCTCAATGACCTAGAATTTTGGTATCAAACATAGCGCGCACGCATTTATCTGCACTTTATACACGTTTTACTTTAAATATTTCAGACATCAAGTCGACGGGAGTAAAGAGAGCGGGCGAAGGCAGGCTACCGGGCGCGTCGCCGTCCAAACAGCCCAAACAGATCCTGCACTAAGTGGTGTGCCTTCGTGTTCACACTATTTACATCATACCTATGTACAGAAATACAGACTTAAGTGAAGTTCTGTCCTCAAGGTCAGAAATGAATGTTTACTTTTGAGTGTACACCTTAATTACTCTATGATTATGAAATCACACGATTTGATATTTTCATATACACACTTAATATATTTTATCAGGCAATGATTGACCCAAAAGGTATAATAATGGTAAGCTTAATTCTGTACGTGCCTGTCGTTGCTTCTGTAAGGCGGAGACTTATGACTGATTAAGATGAAATGTTAAGACAATGTGAAATGAAATAGAAAATTTTGACGCAAACATATGATATGTAATTTTTAATTGTATTTTTGTTCGTCCCAAGCAATATTCTCTCAATTTCACCAATGAGACATGATTGTATAGTTTACCGATGGTATACTTACTGAATACAAGTTGTAACAGGATGTATGTATATCAGGTCAAGAAAATATAAACCAATCGCATTTAGTTTTTAATACTTAATTACATATTATTGAGTACACTATACATTTGTTTCATTGCTATAAAATGCTATCTATTCAAAACTCCGGTAGGCATTCCAAAAGAAAATAAAAATACAAATTATTTATCTTAACTTTCGTTTTATAGAAAATTTTCCTATATTCAAGATATTTTGCATTTTATCATGATATTAAAGCAGTATCACTAAATTTATTATTTGGACAAGTTATATTTTTATAGCGATGATAATAGGTTCTCCAAAAAGTTAGCAGGCGGCGCTAAGCCTCGGTTACTGAAAACAAAATGGCACGTTATAGCATTTTCATTTAGTTCAATACAAATGTAAGTACATCTAGCCGCTAATGACTTACCAACGAAGTAGTTCCGAAGAGTTTGTACCATCCAATTACAATGTTGGAGAGGTTGAGGTCATCAAGCATAATTTGGGCAACACCCATAAACACTTTTTTCCCTTCTATGCGTCCGTAATCACCCCACACGGTCACCTGTATATACAATGTAAGCATTGATTATAAATCGAGCAAAAGCCGTGATGGTCGAGTGGTTCGACTAGTTGCCTGCAACACAAAGATTGCAAGTTCGAATCCCGACTCGACAGAAAAAGTTATTGTTAACTTTTTCTGACTTAAGTACAGTGAGCAGTCACACCACGACCTTTATGGTGAAGGAAAACATCGAGAGGACACCTGCATACGTTTGAGAAGAAATTCAAAGGCGTATGTAAAGTCGTGCTTAAGTAACGGCGACGGACGTTACTTAAGTTACTACTACTACGCACGCTACTACGCACCTAAAATATATCTGACGGAAAGTGGGTGTGTGGGTACTACTTATACACCTCTGCCTACCCCTTCGGGGACCCTTGTGGGAAGGCATGAAGAATTACAAGTTAATCTTGCTATAACTTGTGAAACTCAGCAATAGTGCAGTTTCCAGTAAAGTTATGTATTATCGTCCACGTTCATCTGTCGTGAATGTTGCTAGTTTGAATGTGTAATGTTATGTCCGTGGAGAGTTTACCTGTAAAACGCAACCCTTGAAGTTTTCCCTGAAGGTAAGTGTCTGCTGGTAGAGTGGGTCCAAGGTGCGGCGCGCCGTGCTAGTCTTGGCTTTGGCGACGCATCGCTTCCCATTGACGAGGTACACTTTTACATACGGTGCCGGCAGCGTGCGGCTGCCTTGCCGAGCTTGGAGTCCTCTCGCACGGATCACCTCCACCTACATATAATCGCAATTATAATATTTACACTAATATTATAAAGAGGTAAAATTGTTAGTTTGTGTGTGATCTCTTGAAGTACTGAACCGATCTGACCGTTTCATTAGGAAGGCTATAACCATCATACTAGCATAGAATAGAGCTGTTGCGGCTGTAGTTATTGTAGGCTATTCAAATTAAAGATATCATTTTCGAACCACGGCGTTCTGTACCAATGAATTTGCAAATTACAATACAGAAGAGAGGTAGGGCATAACGGGTTTCCCGTTCGAATTTGGAGCTGCCCGACTGGGGCAGGACCTCCACCTTATAGAAGTCCGTAGCCAAATAACACAATTTATTGTGTTGTGTTCCTACGTGGTGAATAAGGTTTCCAGTAATGAGCTCCTTGGGGAGGGGGGAGGATTGTTACATTGTGTTGGAAACAGAGGGATTAAACCTTATGCTGCCAACACACTATAACTCTCCGAACACAGAGTGGCAACGCGCAAGTGATACTTTGGTATCGTGAGCGTAAATAGGCTACGGTAACCGCTTCCCATCAGGTGGGCCGTATGCTTGTTTGCCACTCTTGTTGTATAAAAAAAAAAAAACAAAAAAAACAGTGTGTACAGAAATTTATCATACCACCGTAGTGCTTACCTGGGCGATGACACGGTTCGATTTTTGACAAGAATACTGACCTCGAGGAATCCTTTTTGGTAGCACATTGAGAGCTGAACGTCTCCCAAAGTCGGAGCTCCCAGCAGCTGGCGCCCAACAAGTTGACCGAGTCCGAGACCATCAATGAAGTCCGACAAGCCTCCGCCCTCCGACGAACCAGACCCTCGCATTCCAGGAGACCATCTACGGAAATGTACATTCGATAATATCTAAAGATTTTGTCCTTGAGGAAGAACCCTAATATGATGAAACCCAGTGTTACGGAATTAATAAATTTGCTGCTCGTATCAAATCAGTTGTATTGGAGGATCGTTAAGAATTTCCGTATGGTCTCAAGGTAATAAATAAATTCACATTTTTTTGGAACCCAACGAGTAGGATATAACATCACTGGGCCAATTGTCAAACTTTCTAACTTAGGTATACAAAAAACTAATAAAATATAATCAAATTGGCCGAAAACCAATTGAATTACCTGGGAAGTGAAATTCAAGTATGCAATCAGAGTGAAATGGCAGACTATATAGTAATAAGTATTTGAAAATCGCATGCATAATTTTTACTATGACATCTTTTCCTAACTAATATTATTATGAAATGTTATTAAATTTGGTAGTTGTTCCCCACTTCAGCCTTTAAAGGCTGCATAGGCTAGTTTCTCGGAAGACACAGGTTAGGTAGTTACCTCTTTTGGAACATGTAGAGTTGCTTTTGGAGAAGTCGGCAAAAGCGACAATTATAATAATTAATACGTTTAAGCCAATGCTTCGTGTAAAGTAAAAACAAAGCGTAAAAGCTTTTTCAGCGCTAAAATTTGTTCTCCATCAAACGCATAATTGAATAATGAACTTTTTAATAATGGTATTCAATAATAAATTAGATTCTTCGGCAAAGAATAAGCGAAAAAGCGATTTTCTTTGGTGTTACTCCATTCGTTCACTGCTCGATAACTTTCCCTTACAGTGATCGAAACGCTATTATTGACGCAACTAAGTCATTTGGTTAACGCAATTACTTATTGCCTATTGTTAGATGAAATTTGGATATACTATTCGAACAACTGGGGTAGGCTATATCATTACAAAGATGCTTTTTGAACAGGCCTTGAGACTGAATGTAGGATTAATAAAAAATAGTATATTAATAAAAAGTATAGTAATAACATTGATACAATAGTGAAGAAAGGGGCGGCAGTCCTTCGGATGCAACGGTCTAAAAGAGTTCAAGTATTTATCGGTGGAGGAACTAACACTATGCAGAATGTAAAGAAATCTAACTAGCAAGATTTAATTGTGTAGAGGTGCTAGAAGATTCTAGGTATAAAAAAACAATCTTACAGTTTCTGGAGGCCTAGGTCTCGCTCTAAGTTCTAAAATATTGAAACCCTGCACCGTAGATTGTGAAGTGTGGGCAATATAAATAATCTGTATGAGATAAAAACCTTTATTATTGATATATTATTTTCACGTTTAAGACTAAAACATTATTATTATTGAGCATTAGCATTAAAACAGATTATTGATATGCGCAAAATTCGAAAACTATTAATCAAACTATAAAATTATTCTTACAAGACCTGCATACACCAGTAACCTGATAAACACCGTACAATGTAAGAAAAACTATCTGGATATTATCCCTTCAGTCTAATCGTTGAATTGTATTTTAGCTATTTATTAAATTAATAAATAAAAAGGAATGTTTCACCTGACACGACCGAGGCAAGGAATGTATGTATGATATGATGATAATAACCGAATGTGAGTTCGTAAGTGACACATGCATGATCATATCAAGGTGTGAGTGTACATCAATTCGAAAAAATAAACTTGTTTAATAATAATAATAAAGTGCAAACACCGTAGGCTTTCAGGCAACATTTATCGTTCAATGACAATCGTGCATCAAAAATCGTGATTCGTACCCTCGCCTAACAAAAGACTTCGCTCGCCGTCTTTATGATTAGTAGAAAACATCAAAACACAGGGGACCATCGAGCGCATCTACCACCGAAGATAATGCAGCTGACATAGTTATTATCGAGAGGGTGCGTTGCCTATGCGAGAGAAGACTCGTGCGTGCTGAATAGAAAGAGAATGAGTGAGAGAACACCAATGTAATCCGGCGACATGCGTTCACAAGACGAGAGGCACACAGAGAGGGGCGGAGAAGACCGAGGCGCACATACAAGACCAGTCGGCGGCACTCGAGCGACGGGCGGGCGACTTACGAGGATCCCTCCGAGCTAGATATGGAGACGAGGCTGGCGGCGCACACCTCGTGCGACCGCTGGAAGGACGTCGCCGGCCCCGAGCGCTTGCGTCGTGCGCCGCCCCCCGCGCCGCCGCCGCCCTCTACGCGACACACCAGCGTCACCACACCATCCGCACACACTTGGCACTACTAGGCACTACTGCCATAGGTACACTATGTACCTTCTTAACTATACAGTACTATACATATAAGGCTAGGTGTGTCTGATTAATCACAAACCATACGATCTTACTCACTAAAATCTCTTCTATCTTACGTACAATCTCTTCGTATCCGGCTAACAGAGCTCTCATACTGTTTTCTGATATTATTGTGATAATGAGGCTTAGTTCAGTGCACGCAAATACCCAGGTAGGTTGTAAGCTTAGGCATAATTACTAATTATGTTTTCATATTATTTATTTACAAAACACGGTGTGATTTTCTGATGTGTCGCTGTACATATTATATTGCCAACTTGAGTCATTCAAATTCATACTTCCGAAAACACGTTAGTTCTATAATCGCCCTGCTACCATGTGGTCGTCATGTATTGTGGTTCGCTCGCTGAAACCGTTACGAAACCAGCAAAAGCCGACTACATAGCTGATCTTACAGAAGCAACATTGCACATCTATGTTTTCATCGAATTCTCGAAGCATGCTGTGTATCTCCAATAGATATTTGAGACGAGATATTCACACGAATGTAGATGTAGGTTATGTTGATTATTTAATGTGTGTATGAAGAGAGCCGCGCGCGAGATCTACCGCCCCGTGGAGTGCCGCACTATTGTCTCAATGTTGAGGCGCCGCGCGCCGCGAACCTGTCCTCGTCGTTCTCGCTGGACGCGGAGGAGGCCCGCGACACTCCGGGGGCTCCCCGCATTTCACCAGGCACCACTTCTTCGCTGCGTTGCACCGTAAATGAATTTTTTCCACGTTTACCGAAACCTAATCGCCGTTTCCGCCCTGTAGATTATTTTATTAACACACACAGTTACATATAATTTTACGTTATCAGGCAAATGACATGAATTAGCATCTAACCTGTGAGGACGACCTTACTCAATCGTGGATGATGTGTATGAGTGTTGGGCAAGATATGAGGGAATGCTGTAGGGGTCACCTGTGGCAGACAGCTGCGAAGTGGAGTTGCTCTTTTTGCCCATGCCGGGCCCGAAGTAGTCGCGGGGTTCCGCCTTCAGGTGCACGTCATCGCCCGCCGGCTCCAGCTCACTGGGCCCCAGCGCAGTGTCGCTGAGGCTGCCATCTTTGTCCAAACCAAATATATCGTAGGAACCCACATACATATCAACACGCCGATTCCCACAAGGGATAGACATGGATATTACTTGAAAGCCGAAATAAAAGAACATGTATGAATTCTTGTGCCTGTTTCTCTACCAGCTTATATTAAAATTTTCATATTCAATCTTTCAAAATAATGAGAATATGAAATTGCTGCGTATGGGTAAATGATCTCCTATAAAAGAGACATATCTTGACATAGCTACATCAATTGTCTCTCCAAAATATGGCGTCATCAGCCCTGCAACTGGGTAAGTATCACTTCCCTCTGACCATGGTTTCTCCATCAACCTCTTTTAGCAATTAGGTATGTTATGACACATAAGCTAGCTATCACACCATTAATGTATATAGGTAATAGGTAAATAATAATGTGCTTAGGATTACAATTGTCCTACCTGTTTTTTCATCCGGCGGCACGTCAGCATTGCTGAGACTCCGTGTGAACTGCCCGCGGCGGGACTCGCGCCTCTCCAGGGACTGTTGCTGGTTATTACTGCGACCGTTCTCCCGTCCGCCGTAATCATTGCTACGTTTAGATTCTCGTCGAGATGTCGAAATTTCCCGTTGATTTTTCGATGTAATTTTCGTTGATTGCGATTTGTTGTGGGTAGCATTCCGCCGTGTTTGAGATATCGGTTGTGGTCCAGATTCAGGAGGTTTTCCATCCGTATATTCCGCGGGATGAGCGTGAAATATGTCATCGTGAGGCAGTTGTGAGGCGACAGGAGTGAGCGCACGACGGGGCGAGCCGAGGTTCGGGGGAGACAGAGCAACAGACATACAATTAGCCATCATACTAAACTCTCGATCTAAATGATTCGTTAATGCTAAAGAATAAGATCGGGGACGAGCTTTCTTAATGATGGAGGACAACGGCTTCTTATTAGACACGCTTATGTTTATGCTAGATTGTGGGGACAGGGAATTAGGGGAGCGGTATTCCTGGAAGGTTCGGATCTCATTAATGCTAACGTTATTACACAGTTTTTTGTATTTACTGTAATTAGTTACTGCGCCATTCAATCCGGTACTGTCTATTTGAACTATGTTTCCACTACAGTTGTCTTTTAAATAATTTTTGCTAGGCATGTTCATTGTCTTAAATATGTCGCATGATTCGTCGGGTGTTTGCAAGCACGTTGAAGAGTTGTTTATATTAACCAAAGATTCGGAATGTCTCCTAGTTATATTGATAGAATTTTTAGGCTTTGATATAATATTCGCTAATTCATTTACAGTGTTGTTCGATTCCTCGTGAGAATTTAGAACGAGTGTTTCATTATCATAATTTGTTTTTAGATCAAGCGATAGGAACTTTTTGCGATTATTTTTGTTTGATTTTCTTAAGGACATGATTGTGTCGATTGATTTATTGTACGTATGATTGATAATAGATTCGTTAATTTTAAATTTGGATTCGTCCTTCGTACTTTTTTGTTTGTCGATACTAATGTGGATAGTTGTTTCAGCCTCGCTGTTGTCACTATTGTATCCGTGATACTGTGAGCTTATCCCCTCTGCTTGCTTACTGCCTACATGCGTTGAAAATGTATTGGAGCTATGTTCTATTGACGCGATATCAGGAAGAGACAAATCCTGAACATTGTAATATACATGTGGTATATTTGGTAAATTTCGTTTACCTCTGTTGCAATAGTCATTGCTTACGTCGCCGATTGCCGGTCGAGTACGGTGCGGCATGGACTGACATCGAGGTGGCATCATCCTTCTGCAAGACTTAGTTTGCAATTCTCTTTGAGAAAACTTTGATGTAGAGCAAACGTTCATCGTTTGGTCTCTGTGCATATTCGAATTCGGAGGATAAAATGGAATCATTTGTGCTGGGGGAAGCGTCAATTGGACAATGTGTTCTTGACTGTTTTCGGTTATTTTATAGGTGGTGGTGCGTGGTCGGATAGAATACTCGGGACAACTATGACTTCGTTTGTAAGCGTGTCGGCGAGGGTGTTCACGAGTGCAGCAGCCAGCCGACCGACTGCGGCGTGGTGCGCATCGCAAGTGACGTGCGGGACGATGACACCGCTGGGGTCGTTGATACGACTCTGACCATGAGCCAAGTTCGGGCTTCACTCGTCGCAGAAGCGCGCGCTCTACCTCCGCCGGCACGCATACTAATGGCAATAGCCTTTGGTGTCTGAATCGCTGGTAGATTTCGGGGAATGGAGTAGCGCTATCGCAAGAGAACGAAGTACTGGTGAATGGAAGGATGGGTTTCCGGCTGTGAATAATTCATATCTTTACTGTGCGATTTGAGTTTGCAGAAGATAGTACATTATAAAATAATAAAATATTTCTTCCAGAATACCACAGGTACCTATAGATACCTTTTTCTGTGCCCCGGGTATTACGCTGCAATTTATCTATAATTTCAGGTTAAGCTTTTCCTTCAGAGCAGGATTTTTTTATGATACTGAAAAGGTATCCCCCCTTTGTCCTTTTCTATATCTACCCCTGATAACGTATATGCAGAGAGAGTCAAGCGCCAAGTCTCTTTAGTTTTACAGAGCGAGAATAATGCCGAAAGATTTTGTTTTGCGATAATGCCTGCAGTAGTAAACTGTGTCGCAAACATATGTACAGAATGGGAATGACGTGTGGCCAATGGGATATATACCTGAGCATGCGCGTGGGGCGTGGTCGCTCGGACTGCGTGCTGAAAGCGCTGGAGGTGACGGAGGCCACGGACTCGAGGTCGGAGTCGGGCGCGGCGGCGTCGGGCGACAGGCGCCGCCGCGGGGCCCAGCCTCCGCCGCGCGCCGCCAGCTCCGAGTCCGATAATCCTGCGTAGTGACGCTCCCACCCTACAGTACCGGTGTAACCCACTTATACAACTTATTTACTCTCCGAGAATTCGCAACCCTCCATGACCCCTACCTGCTCCACCTGACTTGTTGATAGGTAGGTATCTCCTACCAAACCTAAACTCAATAGGCCATCACATGTGCCCTACTACTCGGCAGCTAGCAATTCTACTTGTGACGTAGGTAGGTACCTATTTAGCCGTGCTGAATTGAGGCTTGTGGTTGGGGACTAGTAGGTAGTGTTCCTACGATCCTAAAGATCATTCTAAAGTGTGCGAATCTATGTTCATAATGGAGCCGGGCGGGCGGGCTTTTGGGCAGGGTTTGCGTGTATTGACCTTGTGGCGTGCTGCGGTAGGTGAGTGTGGCGCCAATGTGTTGCGGGGCGATCCACTTACGTTCCTCCAGGTCCGCCGATACTTGGGCACGGACTGCACGCTGCCCACTCTGCCGGGAAACGTATCAAATATATACGTATGTATAAACTAGCCGGGACTATGAAACTGTTATTGCAAGTGGATTGTATACCTGATGTGGTATTTGCGGCAGTTGTCGTTTCTTAGGGCTGGTGGTGGGTGTGGCGGTGGCCGAACGTGACTGGAATCGCGGCGCGTACGCGTGCGTTGGCAGCCTCGACGCCTCGCCGCGATCCTCGCTAACTGCAAACAGAAATTCGCTGCTTTCCCACCGCACGACCTTCGTTACTTACAAACTGTTAGTATAATTATATCAAGATGACGAGAAAGTATTGAAGTAAGTATAGAAGATTTCAAACAAGGTACTTGCGATAGGTTGCCTGAAAAATTGTGATTAGGTTCAGTTACATTTAAAATTGCATTGCAATTACTAATATTATTACTATGCTGCGACATGAATTTGCCGCTAACGAAAGGTGCCCTGCGCGCACGGTTGGTAGGTACTGTTTGTATGTCGTCCACAAGCCGTTAAAATGTGAACACAACGCACCTCAAGTAGAATAGTCAAAATGGACAGCGTGCTCGTGTGGGGTAAACAAGGAAGAGGTTAGCGGAAGATGCGTGAAACAAAAAGTGGAACAGAGCGAGGAAGTCAAACAGTAAGTGGTAGTAAAGTGGTGATGAGCGGACGCGGCGAGAAACGTGCGCGTCTCGGCGGCTGTGTTCCGTGCGGGGTCGGAGCCCGCTGTACTTTCCACCTCCACGGACCAATCTGTCGGATCGGTCGGCACTCGGGGCGTGGGCGAGTGTACGATCGGATTGGTGGGCAGTCGGTGGCGCCGGTGCGGCACCTGTGTAGCGCCACGGGTCGCGGTCGGCCGGCGGCGACAGCGAGCGCCGCGGTGACTTGCTGCGGGCGCGCGCCGGCCGCGCCACGCCCGCCGCCGACTGCGACCGCGCCACGCTGTACCCGCCACCGCTCTGCCAAGACAACACCCCATGACCATCAAGCCACAACCTTAGTATGGTGACGTGAGCAAGGTTATGTAGTAGAATGGAAAGGCAGGTCACAGTTCAGAACACAATCTCTTTTAGTCGTAGATATACTTATGTGCCATCATGACATGGTGAGTCTGTCTTTCATCGCTGTTTTTCAAACAACTGTAGATAAATACGTCTATGAATTTGTTACCAACCATATGCACGTTTCTTAATGTCTTCCTTCACCATCAAGCTTTTAGTCTTATTAATTGATGTAATCACTTCAATAGGTAATAATAACAATAAGCTAAACAAACTTACTCGATCTCTGGGCATCCCAGAGGAGCGAACACGTGCAGCTGGCGACATGTCGCGTCGACTGTAGCGAGCGCCATCCATGTCCATTCTCTGTAAGTTACAGCACATCAGGAGTGCTATTCCACAAGGCCGTAGATTATTATAAGAGAGTGAGGTAACACCAACTTCATGCGCTGGCGGTGGGCTGGAGCTAGACGCCAGGCTGGAGAGTGAGTGGTGCCGCTGCAGGTCGCTCTCGCTTGGAGTGTCCGAGTCCGAGAGGCGAGACGTGGAAGTAGAAGGCGGCGATAGATGCTCGCCGTCCGCCTCTTCCTCGCGGTATCTCTGTCATCAGAAATCATACATGTAAACAGAAGATGTAGGAACCAAAACCTAACCCAAATTTAACATTATGAGAATTATTATAGATATAAAAACAATGTCAGGTGGGTGTTTCGGACCATCTTTGACTTGCTTAAAGATACCTACTTGTAGGTGTTTAAAGGTACTTACATTAAACCCAGAGCTTTCCTCGTGGGGTTTCAAGGTGTACCAATTGGGCTCGTGGTTCATAGTAATATTGTCAAGATCGATCAGCACTTCTCCGAGGAAATCATTCGGGCCGTATCTATTCAAGTCCCAAACAGTGACCTATGTGTGGACGAAAAATGACAATTAAAATATGCTCGAAACCTAACTGATCAGCTTAAGATGAGCAGAACAACAAATACCTCCAAAGTGCGCTTCCTTATATCAGTGATCCGTATGCCACAGTACACGAAGGTTTGGTTCCACCTGGGCTCGGATGTGTTAGCCAATGTCTTGGTTCGGCGTTTGCTCTTCTCACTTTTATCGGGCAAGAGGAATATCTTGGCGTAAGGACACCGGGGGGAGCCGTCCGAGCGCGCGCTGAGTCCAGACGCGGAAACTACAGTCACCAGAAGCTGCAGAGCGCTGATGTCGAAGTAGACTTTCAACTGCACATAGAGATGTGATGTAGGACTTGTCCTATGGCGCAATTACGGTACGTACAGCATATTTATAATAGGTAGAGTTTGTGTGACAAACCTGTATGCGGCCGGCAACACTGGCATTATGTTGCGCATGGCGCGGAGGGCGACGACGCGAGTGCACGTCCGGGGAGCCCGGTGACGTCACTAGCACGCTGGGCTTCTCGCATCCTCCCGACATCTCAGTATACACTTCTGGAACATCCATTACAACCTCGCTTTCACTCAAAATGCAATAGTTACGACATTCTTGGCGCGCTAATGCCCGGTGGCACTAAGATACTAAGCTAATTATATATAGGTTATGCATATACCTATTCAGTCCTATATTAAAACTTGTTTACAATTGTGATCTAATCTGCTGTAGATATAATCTGATGTTTACTTTACCTACAATAATATATTAAGATAATAATTAATTTCTTCTTTGACATGCATATTTGGCGATTTTGAATAAGCCCCAAAAGTACTAAATTGGTGTTTTGAGCTTATGCTACAAATGGTAAGCAATATAGTATTGAAGCCGTTGGTAGAATACCTTTGTGAGTCCTCCAGGGCTGCGCTGGCGGCCGTGTGGCAGCGAGAGGGCGCGACACGACCAGCTCTACGTGCGAGTCATGTTTGCTGTCCGCCACCACGGCCGCCACCTCATCTGCACTCCGCCCTTGCAGCGGCACCCCGTTCCATTGCAACACTTCGTCACCTATTAGACGGTTGCTGATGTCAAATAAATAAGGGTCGTCGAAATCAACTAACGGCCATTAGGTATGTGCTAGATACTGTGAACTAAATGTAGATTTCTTTTAATGATCGAAACGAAATTACGCGTTTAGTAAAAAGTTGAAAATGGACTGGTTTGAGCTATGAACGCTTAGTTTGTTAACATACACTGACTACACCTAATATCTAACTTTATTAAAGTCTTTTCGCTCACCTGTTCTAAGCTGCCCTTCCAAGTCAGCAATGGAACCCTTTTTGACTTTCTCCACCACAGCGCCCCGACTGCCATCCGAAAGAATTTTTCCGCCGACTACCTTCAAGCCGAGGATCGCGGCTGAGGAGTGCGAACTGCCCTCTACGACGCTTTTGCGCAGCACCATATGGCCGACCATCCGCGCCCCGTCCGCCGTCACCTGCCAGCTCAGCGGGAACTGGCGCAGGACCAGTAAACGTTCTCATTACTCACTCACTGATAGCAACCAGGGACTATATTCATGCCAAGACAGAGTTCCATATTACGATTAACGATACATGATACAGTTGGGAAGAAACAGCAACAATCAGCTTATTAGCAAGGGGTGAGTGGCTAAAACACAACAGTGCACATACAATAGTAACCAGAGCATGCCAATGCAGTCGTGCTGTAGCCTGTAGCCCAACGTATACATAGTTCATCTACTCGTCTACATTCAACTCAGTTATTGAGTTGTTAGGTTGTGAGAGAAAACTTAGCAACAAAACATAATAATATGTACTAACAAATTTACCTAATAACTATCTCACAATTTGATTCAGGTAACTCTTCGTAGAGCAACATACCGACATAAACATACAAATAACTTATAGATATCTAATAGATACCCAGCTAGTTAGTAACTAAGTAATATGATATAATAATAATACAACTGCCGCGGTAGGTACTAGATATTAGAGACAGTAAGTAGGAGTACTTAAAAATTGCAAATATAGCCGTTATCTAGGTGTGTAGTGGTTTATACCTTAGGGCAATCCCCTCTGTTCGAGTCTTCACTAGAGGTGAAGGTGCTCGAGGTGTCGATGCCCGAGTCTTTGGTGGCGGAGTCTTGGCTGGTCTGGCGCTCGGACTCCCAGCGCAGCGAGGCCCAGTCGTGCGGAGCGCCCGACGCGTCCCGCCCCCCGCGCGGGAAAGTTGCAGCACCCTCGTGCCCGTTAAAACGTACTGTTTTTTTTCTCCTCTCGGTAAAACGTCTATTATCTGAGGAATCCTCCCACAAATAGGCACTCTTATATACAGCCCGGTCGGACCTCGGGCCCTCGTCGGGCGCGTAGGGGCGCAAGTACGCCCCATCAGTATCGTCGCGCGGCCGCCATCGGCAGTCCGTGACCGAGTCGAAGCTGCGTCCGCTGGCGGGCGTGGTGCGCACCGAGTCGAACGGGCCTCGCACCTCTGTGTCGTAAGTGCCCGCCGAATGATTAGTCAAATTGTAATAATTGTTGGCATCGACGTCAGCGCTGCGCAGGCTCGGCTGGCGCAGAGATCCACACGCCTCTAGTAGTCCTAAGAATGATATCGTATCAATAGCACCGATTGAGATGAGGTCGCGCGTCCGTCCTTCAAACCTGCTTGCGCACCGGTGCGCGCCCGGAACCGATTTCTTATAAGGAACCGAAGTAACATTTGCTGACTTTGTTTATCGTATTTTTTACTGACTGATTAAATAAAAATTGCAGTGAAAAAATGCACCAAGAGTAATACAATCCTCAAAACAATTCCGCTGAGTAAATAAACGAAAGCAGTGATCACGCACAAGCGGAAAGAATGTGTGTCTTATACAAGTAAAACAGTAAACGACAACCATACACGTTCACAAGATCTAACGGATGTATAAAACAAATATATAAATATTTAAAACAAGTAGATATACACTTCTTTTCGCCCAAGCATGCGAGTATTGCTTGAACCACATCGTGCAAAAGCTAAGTTGCCTGTGTGTGGCGAGTTGTTGCAACATTACTAATATGCATGATGACAACGAGCGATTTCTGGTTCAAACAAACGTTAAAACAACGAAAAGGTTGAAGCACATTTACGAAGGACTTTAAACATGAACAATTTGGTACATGAGAAGTACCTACAATTCAACGAAGATCCAGTTGGTAAGTCTATTGAAATTTAACAGTATTTCGGTTTTATATACGTATTTATTTGATAAAGGTCAATTCACGTAAACGTACTTCATAAGGTTACATTGGAAGACTAATCGCCTCCCAAATAAGTAGGATTGAACAGCCATCACAATTGGTTGACCAGAGGGAGAAGTGTTTTGCAAAAACAGTCATATAAATACTGAGACATCTAAATTCAGCAATATAATTACAACGCATAAAAATGACCCGATAAAACACGCCTTCTCACCGATAAGAACTTATTCATTTTCTCGTTTAACATCGCTTGTCGCTGACTCCTGGAGCTGTCGGAGCTGCTCCTATCTCTACTAGGACCTGCAACCAGGGAGCAGGGTGAGCCGGGCGCTCAGGCGAGCGTGGCCCGCGGGATCGACTCCGGGCGCGCACGCCTGACGCAAGCTGGACGCACGCACACCTACTCCGACGCTTTATTTAAATTAACTTCACCAACATTGCAGTTGGATTGGAAGTACATAATAATCCAACTGTACGAATACGTGAGCATAATTTTCAACATGTGACTATACGCACTGGCCGTCTCTGAAAATGAATCTAATTCAGTACGCGTAGGTATATAGATGCTTTGAAAGATAGAAAGCGTCTGTTTGCTATTATGTTTCAATGAAACTTATGTTATTATGTTACATGAACAGACATGAAGACATAGGTACAGACAAGTTTAGGTGCTCAACACTATCAGTTTCTGTGAAAAATACAATTCATTAAAAATAGGAACGATTACCTGAGACAACTAAATTAAGTAAGTATTACCTCGCACGGAACACCTTAACTTTATCAATGCATTAGGCGAGAGGTGGATATGACGATATAAATGTATTACAAAAGTGGGATGTAGGTAACTGTTAATACCGTATCGTATTGTGTGATCGTATGTTATGTGGTGTTGTGTTAAGAGGAGTGATAAATAAAATCAGCTTGGGTGTAGAGGATATGTCATGATGACTGAGGATGAGGGATGCTGGTATCTGGCGGTCGAAGATCAGTAGGTGTGGCACTCACCGCGGTCTCGGTACTCGTCGTTCTCGTCAGAGGCGCACTCGGGCACCTCGTCGTCCGAAGAGGAGGAGCGGGGGGGCAGCGTTGGGTGCGAGGTCACCAGTGGCATCAGCTGCGAAGGTGGTGGCGGCGGCCCTGCCTCCACCACACCGTATGCCGCCTTCTGTCGCGGATGCACGAGGTGCGGGTGAGTCCGCGCTAGACCCTCCAGTTCTCCGTAACATCTCGACTCTTGCTGACTGTACTGGCGTCGTAAGGCGCTACCAGACCTTTGAAGTGGAAGATTCTCTTTCTCCGCGGCGCTGTGCGCTCGTTCCAGTTTTGGTCTTTTATCGAACGCACCGTCAGCTTGTGTTGGAAGCCCACGCAAGTCCGATTCCATTCGCCAAAGCATCGGATCTTGGCCGGTAGTTTTATTGATCCACTGACCAGTTTTTGATAATAGTTCTTGCTTTTTTCGACATAATATGCACACCCATATCACCTGAAAGATATATTTAACGGTATATCGCAGCTGGCTTTGACTAGCTTCAACCGCCCAACAAATCTGCTTATAGTCCTGGGACTGATTGTAGACGTAGACGCAAAAAATAAAATAAAATCGCAGCTGGCTAAAGATATTTTGTCACTGTAATGTTACTGCTCGGTATTTGATGCGTTCGGAGATAGTGGATAGAAAATGTAGGTATGTCTGCAACTAAAAAATCTAATTGAAATTGATTTTACGCGGGTAAAACTGCAAGGCACAGCTAGTATATATCAAAAAGAGATACCCATTAGATATTCTCAAGCTTTCCCACAAGGGGTAGGCCGAGGTGTATAGGTAATACCCATACACCCACTTTCCGCCAGAGATATATTTTAGGTGCCAAGGTAACAGATGGCGAGTCCATCTCCGTTACTCAAGCACGACTATACATACGCCTTTGAATTGCTTCTCAGACGTATGCAGGTTTCCTCTCGATGTTTTCCTTCACCGTAAAGCTCGTGTTGTGTCTAATCACTGTACTTAAGTTCAGAAAAACTCATTGGTAGAGTCGGGATTGGAACTTGCGGTCTTTGTGTCGCAGGCTACTACTACAACTACTCGAACCACTCTGCCACCACGGCTCGCCATACTTATAATATAATACAACTTATAATATTACTAGGATGATATTCGATATCGGGTCCTAGGTTCGAAGTTGGGATGGGTCGTAATTGTGATAGTAATGAGTGGTGAACCTTGTTGGAGCGCAGGGTGACCTTCCCACCGCATCTGGCGCAGCAGCGGACGCGGCAGTAGTGGCACGAGTGGCCCACACCGTCAGCGAACTTGGTTTTGAGACAAATGTGGCAGGTGGCCGCCAGCTCCACGCCTGCAGCGCGCTGCATTTCGTTCCTGGTTCGTATTGTTTGTTCCAGCACAGCAACTTCATCTTGTTTTCGCCTAACATAAAATAAATATTACACCATTAGTACTTATACTTTGTAAGAAATCGGATTTGCCCGAAAGGGACCTGGGGTGGCAAATAAGCAGCGGCCCATCTGACGATAACCGGTTACCGCCGCGTATGGACGCTAGCAATACCAGGGGCATAACTCGCGCGTTGTCGACCCTGCAGAAATCTTTTCACACCCTTCTTGAAGAACTCCATGCTATACTTTCCGGGGAAAACCTCAACGGGTAACCTTCATTTATGTAAAATGTTCAGGATACCTTAAAAACAGACTTTAGGGACCGTTTGTGCCGGCTGCTCTCTGCTTCTACAGCAACCAACACAACATTCTTACAACACTTATGTATTGTTACTCATACAATAGTAGTCTTTCCTGTTACTTAAAGTATATCAAAAGTTCATAGAAGTGAACGCTTACCATAGACGAGGCTAAGGCTTGTTTGTAACGATTGCTACAAAATGTTGTAAAATCCGAAACACAATTGCAACATCCTATTGCGGATTTTTAATAAAAGTAGGTCAAAAAGTAGGTCAGTAAAATGTAACTAAAATTTGCCTGCAGTACGTAGTAGGTCGTAGATAGGTGCCAAGTATTAAAAAATATTATCTATCCAACGGAAGGCTTATAAAAGGGTTATATATACATATAATTGAATTACCCTTTCTTTATCGATGCAGTGATGCGTCGCTTAACATCTGCCTCCGTACATTGGTACCTACTATAAGTTATTGTTATAGTTATCTACGTAGGCAGGCACCTACTGCATTATGCGACAAAGGATATAGGACTCTTAGTGGAACTAAATGAAAATCAAGAGCTAGCTCCAATGTAGCACCGAAGATACTAGCCATATTAAATATATTCGTAGAATTCAGTAAATAAGGTATAGGTATATCAAACTTGAATACGTAATCAAATTCTAGCTTGCGCAGATATTTACGTCAATACCTATCGCTATAGATACCTTCCTACATTTATGTGAACATACTTACCTATATCAACTATATCAATGTATTTTGTCTAAATAACACTTGAATATGAATATGGAGGTTCTAATGGAAGGCCAATTATAACATACAAAGTATTAATTAATTGTGTTATTGTTATAGATCTTAGTAATTCTGTCGCTTACATCGGATTAAAAGACACAGTGGGGGTAAGGAAGTGAAGTGGGAGGCAATGGTTTGATATGTAGGCGTAAGGCACACCTCATGATCTCGTGTTCGCGCTGCTCCTCCTGCCGCTGACGCATCATGACGCCCTCGATGATGGCGCGCTCCTCGGGGGTGAGGTGCGACAGGTCCGGCATGTCGGCCATGGCGGGCGGCGAGCCGAGCGTGCGCGGGCCCGCCGCGTGCTGCGGTGCTGTGCCCGCACAGCGCGCCACTCCGCCCGGAGGTTTATTTAGTAATGCCGCCCGAGCCAATGGCGCGCGCCCTACCGCTGACGTCAGCCCACTTATTGATCGCGCCCAACCACCCGCCCGCCCGAGCGCGCCGTCGCATCTCGCCTCTCGCACTAATCAATGCGTGCGCATACCATATCATCTATGCATGCAAAGTTGCAAAACCATTGCAAAGGCAAACCTATGTATCACATATATTTTCTAATAATACTTTGTACTTAATGTGAACTAATTATGAACTACACATATTAAGTTCATTAATTAAGTCCAAACAAACCCAGCGTCTCCTATTGAACATCGAACATAGCAACGAACCGGACAAATATACGCATTATACAACGCAACGCCAACCGCGGAGAGCCACGCAGAACTGTAATGTTGCGTGAATCTATTATCTTTTACACGGCGATAAGTGTTCGGGTTGGAACGGGAGTCCGGCTGTAGACGCATCGCGCGCATCGCGCCGATGCCATGCGCCAATGCCATAGATAACAACAAGCTTAGCTAACATCTTTAGGATGTCGCCGCGCCGCGCCGTCTGTGCCGTGCTGTTTCCAACCAACGTTGCTAAGCGATTTAAATTTATTTGAATATTTGCGCCAGTATATAAATAACTAATATATTATAAAAATAATTTAGATTAATCAAGAGCCCTGTCGGCCGAGTGGTTCGAGAAGTTGCCTGCAACACAAAGATTTCAAGTTCGAATTCCGACCAATGAGTTTTTGTGACTTAATTACAGTAGGTAGACAAGTCATACTACGAGCTTAAGGGTGAAGGAAAACATCGATAGAAACCCTGCATACGTTTGAGAAGAAATTCTAAGACGAATGTAAATACAAAAAAAATGAGAAACAACCATGTACGGCGAAAAGTAAGTGTGTATACCTAGGTGTAGGTGTGTAGGTTGCCTTGCCCCTTCGGGGATTTTTGTGGGAAGGCGTGAAGATATTTTATATTTTTATCGCATCAAATGAGAAGCAATTCAAAGGCGTATGTATAGTCGTGCTTGAGTAACGGCGATGAACTCGCGATCTGTGACGTAGGCACCTAAAATTTATCTCTGAGTACTCTATAAGAAAATTCAGTCTGAGTTTGTCAGATACCCAGCGGTCGAAAGTTTTAGCAGATACAGATGCCGGCTTTAAATCATTGGAAGGCGAGAGATATATTTATATAAAAAGTATAAACGCAAAGGTCTGTTTGTTGGTCTATAAAGCCGATTTAATAACTTATATCTACATATTAACGTCTAGAATGTTTCTAATGTAGCTTCAGCGCCGAATTAGGTATTTCAGCGCGGGGCCGCAAGGGGATTGCTTCTTCGATTACGATATCGACTTCGATATAAATAAATACATAAGGGTATACGGTCTGAAAGCGTTGGTGCGCGGGGCCCGTAGCATTTGCTTCTGTGTCTACATGGCTACATACGCCACTGTGTAAGCTAATAGCAATATGAAACTAAAAATGATTATTGCAGACAGCTAGGCCGCTACCAACCCTAACAGCTTACGTTTGTAGGAAAGAAATGCATACATACATATCATCACACAGAGTCCCTAACGGTAACGGGTAGGCAGAGCGCCAGTTCTCCCTAGACTTACATACCTCTTTCGCTTCGTCCACATTCATCAGTCTCTTTATACATGCTCGTCGGCTTCGAGTACTCTTGACGTTCCCGCCCTTGAGCGTCATCGGATTGATCTAGGTAGTTGGAACGTGGAATAATATAAAAATTGAAATAACTAACTAACTAACCATCGACAATCTCAATTTATTTTCTCCATCATTAAGAATGTTTGCCAAAATTTTGAACTTTAATCGCAGTCTAACGGTGGCGGCTGGCACTCTCCGGGGAGATGGTTGACATGGTCGTTATGGAAAAGCGACTTAGTGCCATCTCCCCAGGGAAATCTCTTCGAGCGTAGGCGCATGAACTCGTAATCTCGACAGTCACCTTTATGCGGCGGTCCTTGTCCTAACGCATGGAATGCTTGCAATATGATCAATGGAAAGCAAATGAAGAAAGTAAGATTCCTATATTTCTTCCAGGTGTCTTTTCCGTGGTGGAAGCGCGGCACACAGGGGTTTGGAGGGATCGGCCCGGGGCGGCACCCCGAGGGCTGCACGATGCGCTGCCCAGCTCCCGGCACCTTGGGCGGGCACCCGCACTGCCCTGGAGGCGGCCGTGGCGGGCAACATAAGCTATACGACCGTATTCCTCCTGCATTACTTATCCGTCGACTTAACAATTTAACATGATGTCGAGCGAGAATATACATTGTGATTTAGCGATCTTTTTGTATTTTTAAGGTACAATTTACTAATAATTTTACAAAAATATTTTTTTTGCCTTTTAAGTTATTTTACAAAATTTGTTCTGAGCATGTTGTCAGTCTTTGACAATATGTTGCATTTCTTCATCAATATCACCCAAGTCAGCATAATTTATTTTTCTAGATATTTTATTGGCTATGTAATCTCAAATAACCTTTTTCGATACTTTTTGAATAACGGTCTCCACCTTACAAGACATAGTACTACGTAAGATATTGTTACGATGGAAGGTTCTGGAGGTGTTGCCGTGTGAAAACCATGCCAAACAACAACACTTAGCCGGAAATATAGACAAAAGGATGCAATTAAGAAAAGACGTAAACAACTTGTTTACGTCGCCCGGCCATTGTTCCGCGGATGCATTCACCGGCGATTCTACGAAAGTCTTAATGGCGGTCTAGAACCTTCCACCGATATCTAGTATATCGTGCCGGTGCCATATATAATGCGGTACCCGATGGGCACAGGTAGTCAGTTTAGAGAGTCTGAGTTAGAGTTAGTGAGTTGAGTTCAGTGCGAGTGATCACAAGTGTTTTATCGGTGACTATAGTGAGTGTTACAGTGTTAGTGAAGTGATTCAGTGCCTAGTGTTTACTGTGTTCTACTGTTACTGTGTTGTAGTGTACGCAGAGTAGAAGTGTTTCAGTGCCTAGTGTTTACTGTGTTCTACTGTTACTGTGTTGTAGTGTACACAGAGTAGAAGTGTTTCAGTGTCTAGTGTTTACTGTGTTCTACTGTTACTGTGTTGTAGTGTACACAGAGTAGAAGTGTTTCAGTGCCTAGGGTTTACTGTGTTTTACTAGTACTGTGTTGTAGTGAATAGTGCTATAGTGATAGTGTACTGATTTATCGTACAAGTCTCCGGATTTATTCAGTGTAATAGAATAAAGTGTCGTTTAAGTGCATCAACCGGCTATCATTAAATTATCCCGAACCCCAGCTCGTAACAATATAAATAAACTAGTAAATAATACGTAGATACGAGAAAATTATTATATTATATTCGAGAAAATCAAGTAGGTAGGTAGTGCGGCCATCATTGTGGCCGAGGAAGAAAGAATGTACCCTTTAGTTTGATTTAGATTTCTTAAACCAAACATTATTTTCATTACTATTAAGAATATTACCTAAGAAGTATAGAACAATTTGTAATGTAAAATTTAATTATGCCTTGGATACTAGTCTTTTAGTATAATGAATTTTAAATTGTTTTATACATGGAGTCCTCGAAGGCGTAGACAGAGGTGTCTAGGTAGTACCCTCACAACCACTTTCCGCCAGAGATATATTTTTAGATATCAACGTGACAGATACGAGTCCATAGGCATCGGCACAACAATACTTATGTACGCCTTTGAATTTCTTCTCAAACTTAAGCAGTTTCCTCTCGATGATTTTTCACCGTATTGCTCGTGGTGTGACTAAGTATTTTAGTTCAGAAAAACACATTGGGTATAATCGGTACTCGAACTTGCAATCTTTGTGGTGCAGGCAAACGGCTCGTACCACTCGGCCACCATGTTTATCTGGGGTCAGTCAATTGATTGACTTGGCATTCTTTTAATAAAATTCCCTCGATAGATATATAAATAGGTTACTGAAATTAATTATTTCTGTTGTCGTACCCCAAAAATGTATTTTATTATGGAATGTTTTATGTAAGTAGATTACCGCTACCAATGTTTCCAATTCCAACAATATTTATCAGAAAAGTATAAAAATAGCAATATTAGCTGTCATGTAATTGGTCGTGTTTAACAGGCATTTGCCAATTGCCATACGGCAATAGTGGCAATTGTAAACAAAGTTAATATGCTATAGCTCAAAAATTGCACTATCAATGAAGGCGTTTTGGTATTTATCGAGTAAGTACCTACGTAATAAAAAAAATATAATAGTTTATTGCTAATATAGCCTTGACCCACGAATAACTAACCTTTATTGTCATTTTGCAAAGTACCTGTCTTCAAAATAACAAAAACAGTGGTTTATGTAGTATGTATAACTATGTTCTACAAACACGGAGGCGATGAATCACTTCCAATCCAACTCTGCGTTTACGCCCGCCATAGAATGATGTCATCATAATACTTTATAATCAATAGAACTACGGTTATGTCATTATTCGTCATTGGACCGGCTTGAGAGTGGTTCGCTTCAGAGAAGTTTACCTGGTCTGCTGTTTCAGTTGTGTTGAATTTGCTATTAGAAGCTCACAGTACTGAGAATAATATGGATAACACAAAAGTTTCTGCTTCTATTGCTAACTTCTCTGCCAAGTTCATCAATGTGAGTATTTTAGTACTGAATGTAGTTTATTTATTTAATAATATTATGTGTAATAAACATAAATGGTATAATGTTAGTAATATCATGATAAAATTAAAGCAATAGCTATATTCAATTATAAATTAAAGGAAAAACTAAGCTACTCTTTACCTTCACTTACTTTACAATGTTGTTATTAAAAATTGGTTAATTATTAGTTAACTGAGACCTAGGGATTAAAAAAATATAGATTCACAGCTTCACTCTGACATTATGTATATCACATGTGCATATAAAATTGATACCTCAACTTAGGTGGGAAAGCATGAAATAATTTAACATATAAATGCTATGTAAGTATTGTATAAAAAACATTGAACAAATGTTACCTCCACAGTGATACTACAAAAGTAATATGAAATCCTATGTTACTATTAAATTTTCAGGAACTTCAGCAAGGGAATAATGTGGTTTCTTCCCCATTATCTGTAGAGTTTGTATTGGCTTTGTTGACATTGGGCACAAGTGATCCTGCACACAGTGAGCTTTTGAATGCTCTTGGTATCTCAGATGATGATGCTGTAAGTATAACTGTCTTTAATCTCCTGGATATAATAATAATATGTATATTAAAATGTATTAGTAATCTTTTTGTTATTCTTTAGATTCGATCAGCTTTTGGTACAGTTAGTTCCAAGTTGAAATCTATTCAAGGAGTAACATTGAATGTTGCCAACAAGGTCTATATACAGGAAGGTAATTATGATTTGAATGAGGAACTGAAAAATGATGCAGTCAAAGTATTTGATGCTAACTTGGAAAAAATTGACTTTGCGGACTCTACTACAAGTACCAGAAAGATAAATGAATGGGTAAGAAACCATTATTTGCTAAGTTGTATCTCCTAAGCTTTTAAAATGAATGAATAATTAAATAACATGAACTTAACTATACATTTCTTGCATTCCAATTTATATATCTTAATTAGTGGAATAGGCACAGGGGTAACAACATCCTATTTTCTCTTTAGATATATCTAGGTGCCAATGTGCCAATAAGCACAACTGACTGTCTCACAATTTATTAGAATACCATTCTTCAGTGAAAAGTGGTCCAGCACTTATGTAGTTAGTTGAAACAAACAGTCTAGACACTCTTTAATTAACTGTGATATTGTTATCAGTACTATATTATATACTGTCATATGCATTTAGATAGAACTATCAATTTGATATTACAAACAGGCATAATTTCATGTATTAAGTACATATAGTGATATACTTAAGTATAATGTTTGCAGGTAGAAGGAAAGACCAACAACAAAATTAAGGATCTGCTCTCAGCGGACAGTGTGAATAGTGACACGCGTCTAGTTCTGGTTAACGCATTGTACTTCAAGGTATGTTTAAATTATCCGTAAAACAAATTATTGACAATAATCTTATATTACTTATGCTAACGCTAAGTGAAAATTTTTCGTTTAGGGTTCATGGAAAGAGAAGTTTGATGCCCAGCATACTGCCAACCAGCCATTCTTCTTAACTGCTGAAAAAACCGTGGAAGTTCCTATGATGTACCGAGAATCCACATTCCGGTATGGCGAGATTGAAGCCTTGAATGCCCAGGTATGAAAGTGCAGTACCATTGTTCATTAGTAATTTAGTGTGAGTTCCAGTTAATAATAATACCTTAAGAAAATTTTGACGTTGGCAACTAGACAATGATATACATACGTATGTAAATATAAATACTAGGCTATGTACCTACCTGAAGATGTCCAAGACTTGGATTCAAAATTTCAAATACTCATGCAATCGAACTTGCAACTGTAAGCTTTTGTACACTAGACGGCCATCTGCTACTTTTTCCACATGATTGCTAATGTTTATCTTGCAATGCATTTTCACTGTGAAATCACAGTTATTGTACCTATGTGACCCACAAGGGTCAAGAATTGTTCTAATAATAATATAATAACAATTCGCCGGAGAAATTTGAAAGTCAAGTTTAATTATGAGGGTGGTGGATTTTATTTCATACAATAAAAATAGAATAATAAAGCTAATAAATAATCTATCACTGTGACAAATTTCATGCAATTTCGTTCAGCAGTTCGAGCGTGATTGAGTAATATACATCCTCAAAATTTTATTTAGTGTTTGGATTTACAGTTATATCAATGCCGGTAGAAATAAATGCAAATACATACCTATAGTACAAGTGGTTTATGTATTATCAGCACAAATAGGAATAATATTAAATAATAGTTTTTTGGATAGCAATGTTATCAACTAACAACAACAACAGTTAACAAAATACTACAAAATAACTTTGCTTTTTCTACCAACACATTGAAATGCATTGGGTTTATTTCTTTTCTTTTTTCTTAATTTTTAAATTTCGTTTTGAGTTTAGTGATGCTCATGATTTACATGAAAAGTCAACGGTAATTGTTAGTTTAATAGTGGGTAGGTACGTAGCTGCATGTTTGCCTTGAATACTCAGCTATACTTTTGGTAAATACCAGCTGTTAGTGTAAAAATAAGTTCTTGCGTACATGATGTGGCTACAATAATAAACATCGTTCCCTACATTTACCTGAATTCCTCACGGCTGTTTTTGTTGTGTTTATTTTACAACATCGCATGCCTGTACACCGGCTTAGGGGGAAACATTTGGTGCATTATGTCATTCTGCCCGCAAAAACAGAATGCACCAAGTGAAAGCAAGAAAGCACCATCTTTACTTACTGAGTAAACATCCTACTAATGTTATGAATGTGAAAGTTTGTGAGCATGTTGGTTGCTGAACTACTGAACGGTAATAGATCAACTTTGGCACAACGATAGATTGTAAATCGACAATTGATTGGTTGAAGAACGTACTTGTGAAATGCTTTCCAAACTGTCGTGGCCGAGGAGTTTTAGTAGTCGCCTTTTTGTCTAATTTTGTAGTCCCTCACGCTCTTTCGCTTCATCCACATTCATCATTCTTCATACTTGCTCACTAGTTTCGAGTACTCTTGACTATTACTTTATTCGTTATTGTATTTTACTTTCAGTTTTTGGAAATGGATTACGTGGGTAGTGATGCGAGTATGGTGATTATCCTGCCGAATGAAATAGATGGTCTGAAGGGCGTGCTTACAAAACTGGCTGGTGGGTTCGATCTTATGGACGAATTGGGAAGCAAGATGTACTCTACCAAAGTCCAAGTGTCCATCCCCAAGTTCAAGATAGAGACCGAGATTGACTTGAAGGAGTTATTGCCGAAGGTATAGTCATCTTTTGTTGTCTATATACTTTGTAGGCAACGGCGCTGAAACACTTCTGGCCGGTGGTATATTCTAATATAATATATACATATCCCCACGCCTTTTCACAAGGATGGGGTAGGCAGAGGTGTAGGTAGTACCCAAACACCCAATTTTCATAATAAGTGTATAAAAACCCTAAGCTTATACGCCCGATGGATGAATTAACTGGTTAGTTAAGAGAGGTAAGTGGTCTCAACTGGTACCTCCACTTTACATAAGATCTCCTTTATTAGTGCTGTTTGTGCTGTAAGTAAAATGTACTAGAAATGTTAAACAACTAGTCAGTCTTGCAATAATTTTGCAAACTTTTACATCGATGTAATAATAAATATATATTGAAAACATCGAGAGGAAACCCGCATACGTCTAAGAAGAAATTGAAAGACGTATGTGTAGTCGCGCTTCAGTAACGGCGATGGACTCGCCATCTGTCACCTAAAATATATCTCAGGTGGTAAGTGGGTGGGTTGGTACTCCGTATAGGGAGTACCCCCCTGTGCCTAGCCCTTCGGGGACCCTTGTGGGAAGGCGTGAGGATATATAATAAATATATGCACAGGAAGAATGTATTAACTGTTTCAGTTGGGAGTCAGCGCAATCTTTGACAGATCCAAGTGTTGCTTAACTAAACTATTGAACAACTCGGAGCCTCTTTTCGTGTCTAAAGCAGTCCAGAAGGCCTTTATCGAAGTGAACGAAGAAGGGGCGGAAGCCGCCGCGGCCACCGGTAAGAACACAATATCTGCCTGTTTTTTTTGTGCTTTGAATGTAGGTATTTAAATACGTAAATATATTTTTTAGGCAACTCGTTGTACATATACGGGCTCTATTATACTCTAGGTGCGCTTTCATTGGTAGATTAGTTTTCTGGACATTTTTCTAGATTAAAACATATTTTGTATGTTAATCCAGCTAATAATATATCACTTTGCCAAACTTCATCCAATTTTCTTTAGGAGATTTTGCGTGAAAAAACAAACTGTCACATTTATAATACTATGCAATATACTAGCCGTGCCCTCGGTTTGACCCGCGTAAAAACCTATTTCATTAGTATAATTTTATCTAGATTTTTTCCCCGAAAAATCATATTATTCCAGCTAATCTATCTCTGTGCAAGATTCAATTCAATTCCGTTCAGCCATTCTGGCGAGATTGAGTAACAAACATCAATGCATACATACTCACAAACAACACTAGGTGCACTAATACATAATCTACAGGCTGCTTCTACTTCGGAATATGCTTTGGAAACCCAACGCTCTCTGCTTGCTACACATTCTACTTTCTACTTAGCTAAGCTAGCATGGTAACGCGTTGTTTCTTTCGTCTAGTATCGCTGTAGTTGGACTTAACTTCAGCTGATCCAACTTCCATCTTGGAAATCTTATTTAAGTATTTTATTCCACTAATACAGTTAAGCTATCTGATAGTTTGCCAAGTATGAACTTTGTTTTCCTACCTCTGAATATTACTAGCTTTAGGAAGGTAGACATGCTGCTTCGTTAATAAAGCCAGCTTTATAATGCTTGTTGGCATTTAGTTCACGTCACTACGTCAGCTTTAACTTAAATATTCGGCTAGCTGTTTTTGCTTACTAAACGGTAGTGTTTTAAATGTCACCGTATTTTACGATTCCGTTTCTTGTCGACTCTGACTAATCCACTGGGATAAAACGGAATGAATCTGACCAATTTGTACCTATTTCATATGCCTTCTATTTTAGCGTGGTATTTTATTTATCGGGGTATTTATGAAGCGGCCATGTTTATACATAAGATTACAGCTAATAATATTACGATATTGTTATTTTTATTTAATCAATTTCAAAGTAAATTTTAAAATATATATAAAAAAACAACGGGTCCAAGGCACAAGCGGCTTAGTATTGTCTTAGTTCTGGTACAAAAATTCTTACGTCCTAACCATGGCCTAGCTAGGGGCTGTTCCTTGTAATTACACTTAGGTACTATTTTGAGATGTAATTTAGATTGTCGGTCCTATGACAATCTGTTATGTGGGTGTAATAAAAGACATTTTAAATTAAAACAACTCGTGCTAGGTACTATCAAGTGGCCGGATCTGCCACTCGGAGCTGTAGTTACTCGATTGGGGCAGTCGCAGTAATCCTATGCATACATTTCACGATATTTTCAACACTTTCTTCATATTTGTATACTGTATACTGTTCAAATTTACGTAATGGATTTCAATACTGACAAAGGTTTCTTTATCCCGACTGTATATATAGGTTTTTTTATGAACGCTTATATTCGCTCGCGTTTATTTTCTGTGTTTGGTTATACGAGGCACGCTTTGGGTAGTAAGCAAACTGTGGGAAAGGTGTCGGTGGTGCTATATATGTGGATGTAAGCGACGTGCGTGTTTGTGTGCGACAGCGGGCTCGGTGCGCACGCGGCGGTCGCTGGAGAGTACGCGCGTGTTCGCGGCGGACCGGCCGGCGCTGTGGGCCGTGGTAGTGGCCCGCTGCCCCATGCTCCTCGCCCTCTACGCTCCCGCGGACACACACAGCCCGCGAGACGAACTATAGCTTAGCACTCATCCCACAATATATACATACTATATTATAGATACTGCCATCCACGAAGACGCACCAATTTCTCCTCCGTGTCAGTCTCCGTGGACTATCTAAAGCAATGCCCTCCATAATATTAGATTTTATGGGTAGATTTGTTTATCCTCTTTATTAATATATCTCTGTACCATTGTACCTATCTATGTACCACTGTCAGTGCATAAGGTCGGCTTGTGATATTGTCGTGTTGTTTGGGGCTTGATAGTGACGTGAGTATCGTATAGTTTGTTGTTTGTGTGACTGTGTGCGTGAACTCGGCGAGCCTAAGTGATGCGTTGTTTCAGGCATGGTGATGATGATGCGATGCGCGAGGCCGCCGCCGACACGTTTCCATGCCGACCGGCCTTTCCTCTACCTGCTGTTAGCTGCCAACCGGACCATTCTCTTCGCCGGACTATATGTCAACAACGCCTAATTTACAATAATAATTTGGTTTCTGGATCAAAACCAGCTGTCAAAACAGATAATAATCTATCTTTGTAACAAATTTCATCCAATTCTATTCTATAGTTTTTGCGTGAAAGAGGAACATACAACCTCACAAACTGCCTTTCCTCACAAATTTTCCCAAACTCGGGTCCGCGCCCAGTTCGCCTGCCATTTGATTCTTCTGTGGTCCACATCTCTCATAGATGTGGAACCTTCCTTTCTTTCTCTCTCTCTCAATTTTCTCCTGTTGTGTAAAAACAAGAATCACTATAATAGTCCACCAAATGTGGGATATTTGAAAGTTACTTTAATGCACGTAGAAAATGTTCTGCTTGCTTGCCAACATATTTAAAAGTTAAAGTATCTACCACGTGTTACCACATATGGTGCTCATACATATAATAATATTTTTACTTATTGTGATATTTTTTTTAGAGTGGAGTAAGTTTCTGTGTATATTTATTTATCAAGTTACATAATCATAACTAAACACGCAAGGCCAGTAAACTTGAGATTATTATTATTATTGCATTTATTTATTCATACATACATAATGAAAGCTGTGGTGGCCAAGTAGTTCGAGTCTGCAACACAAGTTGCAAGCTCGAACCCCGACTGTACCAATGAGCTTTTCTGAACTTAAGGACAGTGATTAGTCACACCACAAGCTTTACGGAAAACATCGAGAGGAAACCTGCATATGTTTGAGAAGAAATTCAAAGACAGACATTTGTACATATGTATGTATAGTCGTGCTTGAATAACGGCGATGGACTCGCCATCTGTCACGTTGGCACCTCAAATATGTAGGTATATTTCCGGTGGAGAGTGGGTGTACTACCTACACACATCTACCTACCCCTTCGGGGATTCTGTGGGGTGGCGAGAAGATATACATAATGCAACTATAGTTACGTGTAAAATTACTGATCTTATGTTAATCCTTATCAATCCTTTCCGTGAAGGTCAAACTAAGAATAAAATACAAATCGTTACCTTACTTATTTTCGCGGAGGGTTGGTTTGGAATTCAAAATTTTACGTATTATATAACAAATGTCAGATCGTGTTTTAATAGTTTATTGAATGTTTTAATACAATATGTACATATTTCGGTGTTTGTATTTATTTACTGTCCACCATCCCGCAAGCAGTTGTATGTATGTTTTCTAATATTACAAGTGTTAGTGTCGTGATCTCTGTTTATTTATTTTTATCCATTTATAAAAGGACTAAAATTGCAGGCTACAAAATATATGTGACAATGCCTGCAGTAGTTATAACTATGTTGCAGACATTAACACTCATCTCCGGATAGAGAGTACACAGTTCCTAAAGGAATTTGCATTGTGTTGTGTGTATGTGTATGTAGGGAGTCACTTTGCTGATTCTGAGTTGGCACAGAGCCCGGGTCACTGTTCTTTGAAATTTGAAATTTGTGTTATAGCTTTATACCTGCCGACTACTCCATGCATTCACAAATATTACATGTAGCCTATATTCCTTTGAAGTACAGTAAATACCATATTCCAAGAAACGTGTTGAATAATTGCATTGAATCCGCCTAAAGGTTAATTGTTTCCGTAGCCTTAGAGCAATATTGCTCTAAGGCTGTGGGTACTCTGAGAGTCACTCGCATTATTGAATTAACTGGAAAGGCTGTGCTACAGATAGTGCCATCCACGAAGACGCGCCCCAACAATTTCTATTTGAGGGTCGCGGGATGCGGGATGCGGGGAGTAGGACACGATTGGTTATTAATAAAAATAATAACGTCTATCAATTGTAGTGTGCGTGTGCACTGTGCACTCATAGGTGATCAGTGTGTACTGATAATACTAGAACATTCGTGTAAGGCTCCTACACTTGCACTATAAAGTATAGGGAAGAAAAGTGGGGCACGTCTTCGTGGATGGCACTATCTATAACAGCATTAGGATCCAATGATCCTCACTTATGCCACCACGAACATTCCTTGCTGTGTGCTCGATACCTTGGCAAAAAATGACATTATCCGAGGCCAGTGCTATTCACGACCTATACACCTGTGCCTATCCCTTCGGGGACCCTTGTGGGAAGGCGTGATGATACTAATATTTTAAATGTGGAAGTTTGTGAGGATGTTTGTTTCTTTTTCATGCAAAAACTTGATCGGAATTGGATGGAATTTGGTACAAAGATTTTTTATTAGCTGGATTAATACATAGGATGTGCTTCATTCCAGAAAAAAAACTTAGGCGGGTGAAACGATGCGGCAGAGCTAGTTATAGATAGACGTATGTACACCTACACTGAATAGTACAGGTACAGATTCCTATGAATTAATGTCACTATGATTGTTTCCAGCAATGGGGTTCATGCGTTATTCGGCCTTAATTGAACCGGAAATAAAGCAGTTCCTAGCTGACCGGCCGTTCGTGGCCACAATACAGGCCAAAGGAATGCCGTACTTCTTTGCTACCTACTGTCCAACGGATTAAGCGTAAAGCGCTCTCTATATTAAAAATAATATAATATAGCATATTTGTTCATTGCTTGCATTGTTCGGCATTTATTGTACATAATCAATTATCGGCCTTATCGCCCTCGGATCTTTTATAACAAACCTTATTATTTAAAACATTCAAAACTTAATAAAATGATAATAGCTTAAATCAAACCCAAATATATTTAATTATGTAAGATCACCATGTAAGGCGTCGAGCACTTTTAAACTTATGATAATAATGCATATAAAGTTTCTTTTAGACTATGTAACGAATTTCAGAATTAAATCAAGCTTTAAAAAGTCGCCCTTTTATTCAAATTCGTTCTTTTATGATGATAAATAAGATTTCAAGCTTTTTGGTACATTTATAGCTGACCCCGACAAACGAAATAAAAAACAGGAAATTGGGTTGTAATTTATTAATTTATGTATTTAATGATGGACAAAGCAAATTACAGTACACTACGTTACATATTATTCATCATTACAGTACTAAATTAGTGCTACCTACAAATAGTACCTACCTAAATCTGGATAGCAATCTAATTGATATGTGCACTCAGCAATCCCATATTCGTGTACATAGTGAGCGAGCATAGAAATTTGTTATTGTGTCTCTTCAAGTTGCTGAAACGAAACTCCTAAAAAAATACTGGCACCTTAACTGGAGTCCTACCAAGTGGCCAAACCCGGTCGCGACGTGAAGATATTATCTTGACATAAGCATATACACTGGTAATCTTGTCTACAGCGGTTGGTGTGATGAAGATGTCTGACGATGATGTAGATTTTCGTGCTGACCGACCGTTTCTACTCACCCTGCTCAGCACGCGACAGGTACCGGTGTTCTGGGCCGCATACATAGGGGTGAATAGTGAAAATTAAGACCCACCGAATCCATGTCACCGTGGTTAATGTAGGTACGTCCTTATCGTGATAGTCTGTATCCTTATTTTACATACGTACATACATATCATCACGCCAAGTCCCTAGCGGGGTAGGCAGAGAGTATAGAGCGCCAGTTCTCTCTAGACTTACATACCTCTTTCGCTTCGTCCAAATATGTCCATTTGGCGAGACAAAGAGACTTTATGCACAAATAGTAGGTATTATTTTATAAATTACATACGCGAATGAACAAAAACGTATTGTCGCATTCTCACAAACACAATTACGATGTTAATAATAAAATAATAATAATAATAAATCCTTATTGTAGATAAGTATATTGTGTTTTTGATACCTTGGTGATTGTGCGCAGAGGGGAAAATTCTCCCAGTTTTCGCTCCAGGGCCGTAGCAGTTGGCTCCGATTCCGTTCCAGTTAATCTGATGAACTGAGAAAGAAGTCCCTACGACTACTCTCCTAAAAAGACTTGTCGACATACGACATCCGAGAAGAATAAAGTTAGCGAACAGCAAACATAAAGCATCTGGGTCCACTTATCACCTTTACGTTAAGTTGTATTTTTTTTTATACAACAGATAGAGTGGCAGAAGAGAGTAGTGCCAGTTCTCTCTAGACTTACAGATCTCTTTACATTCATCCACATTCCCGGGTCTCTCTATATGCTATCTATTTCGAGGACCATCGACTTTTATACCTACTGTGGCTGAAATTGAGAGCCCCCAAGATCGTACCTATTTTGTCCTTAGTGTCGGGTTACAATTCTTTAGAGCCGTCAGAACAAACTGTAGAAACAATTCTGATGTGACGAAATTTATACCAATGTCTCTTTCGTGAGAAAGTTGACGTTCCCAATCTTAATTGCTCGATAGATTTGATCTAGGTACATAGTTGATGGAACGAGAACGCTATCATAGTACGCTATCGCCAATATAGCGGATTAATTACTCCTATTAATATAGGTATTAAGTACACGGTCAGTAAGAGAGTGCGGAACAGAACGAATTAACTGACTTACCTGCCACAATGGCGGGCGAAAATCACCTGCAGTTAGATAAGAGGTTTCGATCGACTCAGTCGTCCGTTACATCGATCACATCAAACATTCATCACGGTGTGCAGACTGCAAAATTCATAATTGTGTAGTGTGTGTGAACACAAAATTAATTATTTTTTATTGTGTTCTTTTATTTGATTTATAAGAAGTTATAGAGAATATTTCTGCGTGCTATAAATATTACCTTTGTTAATGAAAATGCATTGCTTAAACCGTTTGAATATTGCGTGTGTTTTCTTTACAGTGACAGTGTAAATTACGTTTGGAAGTGCATATGAAATATTTTTGAACGCACTGCAATCGTTTCAAGAAGCAGTGATGCCACAGAAAGTACAAAAAAACCGACAATATTATTTTCCTATATATATGTGTCCCACTGCTGGGCAAAGGCCGAGAATAGTTAATAATTAAAAAGATAGACCAGATGAATAGATACTCCATAACTAGTTGTTAGATATGGAAATTAGTATGCCCAACTTTTATTTTATTATATTGTTTTCTGTAACAATAAATATACATTGTTACCATATTCAAGTTGGGTACGGACATATCCCGGCGATTTATAATCATCGTATACTGCATCGTCTGTGTTATGTCTACTTTAAATGGGCGGACTGCCCAGTACTTGGTGGGATACTAACGCCTGGATCCCAATCAGAGGATATGAATAGAATGTTGTCTGTGCCACATCCGGGGCTAATACCGAACAATCGTCGGCACTTGAACCTGATGCCAAATGAGTCTGATGCAAAGAAGAAAGAAAACACATACTCTGTAAAGCCTTCCGCAAGAGAGACAACTAAAATGGAACCAGAGCTTGATTTAAAGTTAAATGTTCATATCCGGAATGAACCGGTAATTATACATCCTAACCCCGTCCAAGAAACTTCTACTAGTGTGATAAATGAGACTGTTATCACCAAAAGTACTGCATCTATCAGAAGTACTATGCCAATTGAAACGACCACAGTTAATTCGCCTATAACGAATGCTTCTGTCAGTATGCACATTTCAACTGTTCCAGAACAAGAGGAATACTCTAGAATCGATAGTTTTTTGCTCGCTCTCGATCGTTTCGAACGCAAATTTTATTCGGTATGTACTTATTTGTTATCGATAAGCAAAATTATTTTATTTAGAAGGGACACTAACACTAACACAAGAATTAGCACTATTTTCGTCAGAAATATATTTGGGTTTTCCTTATGGTTAGACCAAGTCTTTGCACTCAAGAACTGGCACTCTCTCTGTCTTCTCGGCAAGGGACTCGTTGATGATATGTAAGTATGTAATATTTAGGTGTAATGCAGTATTTAGGCTGATCAATAAAGTGTCCGCCGCCGTCTTTCAGATATGATTTTCCCATACGCCTTTGATTTCTCAAAATTATGCAATGTTTCTCACGATGTTTTACTTCACCATTAAGCTCGTCGTGAAATTATTATTATTATTTAAATCGGAAATAGTTATTGGTACTGAAATAATTACACAATTATAAAGTCTCATTTGAGATTGATATTGCGGGTCCTACACTTTATATAGGTAGGTATAACTTCGGTTTATCCTGAAACTTGATTTGCCATTTCACCTACGAGGGATGATTTACGAATAACTATTTAGTTCGTGTTGAAGTTTGATCCCGTTGCTCGTAAATTAAGTAGGCGACAGCGGCACTAAGACATAACGAATGAGGCATTTACTTTTTGTTAACCTAATAAATATAGAATATTTAGAAACTATCGTGCAACGTGCTTATATATAATTAGCCGACAAATTTAACAAACAAGTGGATATATACATCATTATTTAACACGTAGGTACCTATTTCTACAAAGCGTAGGATATAGAATATTTATTTGTTTACATAATACGTAAAATGTTTAGTTTCAATACATGAAATGATTACTTTCAATATAATATTAAAACTAACGTAATGCAATTTGTACCTAAACAAATGCAGTTTTTATATGATACGCATTTCAGTTAGTTACGGTAGGATCATAAAACGTGAGATTATAATTTCCGCAATCTAAGTGGAAAGAGTCGTTATGTTGGTTTCAGGCTACGTTTGCCCGCTTGCTGTCGCTCAGTCCACCAGATCGCCAGGACAATGGTATGAGCTTCGTACAATCGGGACTTTTCCTGCAGCTTGTTCTCACGGCACTCTCCACGGAGGTGGACCCCGACACTAAGGACGAAATAGACACGACCTTGGGACTCACAATTTCAGACCTGGTAACTAACCACCAAATTCATTTTCAAAGCAGGTTATTGAGAATGAATGGGAACGTCGATTGCACTTGAAAGCGACTAGCATTTATGAACAGAATAATGAATGCGGTCAAAGCAAACAAGTCTGTAAGTCTAGACAGAGCTCGCGCTCTGTCTAGCGTGCGTAATGTTACGTATTGTATGCATTCAATAAGTGTCCTCTGCTGCGTGCGGCTCTGGCTTAACTTCGGTGATGTTTGAGATGCACAGATTATATAAATATATGTATATATCTTTATATCGTAAAAAGTAGTTTGTACACATTTAAAAATATTTTTTGTGTAAGTATTTCAAGTTCAGATAGGAATAGAAATTATACCCCATTTATTTTAATTTACCAGAGCTTGTATAATATCAAAAAATTAAAACGTAAATGATCCTTCGATTGGGTCTATATTTAGTTGTTTTCATAGATATCTATGAGCCAGTGATGATACTACCTATATACTGATTATGTGTTTGTCTCTGGTCTAAGCCACTCTGTCTATATTTGCCGTTTATAGATGAACCGAATTTATGAATTGAAGGGTACTTATTATATCACAGACTCACAAAGGTCGTTTATTAAGCACCATTTCGGAAAATTGTTCCGCGAAAAACAGACAAGCTCGAAGGAATCTGCCTTTTCTTACATCATGTGCCGCCACATGGTTTACACATTAGAGTATTAATAATAAATTATAAGTCGTCATACCTACATCTAAGTTACAACTATCTACAGCTATGCCTAAATTTAATTTTCAAAATTAATCTTCATTATGTTTTTTTTATACAACAAGAGTGGCAAACAAGCATACGGCCCACCTGATGGGAAACGGTTACCGTAGCCTATTTACGCTCACGATACCGAAGTATCACTTGCGCGTTGCCACTCTGTGTTCGGAGGGTTATAGTGTGTAGGCAGCATAATGGGTTTAATCCCTCTGCTTCCAACACAATGTAACAATCCTCCCCCCTCCCCGAGGAGCTCATTACTGGAAACCTTATTCACCGCGTAGGAACACAATACGATTGTGTTATTTGGCTACGGACTTCTATAAGGTGGAGGTCCTGCCCCAGTCGGGCAGCTCCAAATTCGAACGGGAAACTCGTTATGCCCTACATCTCTTAAAAGAAAAGTTTATATAAATTAACCTATACATAATACTTCTTTACTTTTATATGTCACTGAACTACACTAAGTGCCTGGATTTTGACGAGTCTTTTGGACGCTATTACCATCGCCCTGTATGTTTGAGGGTAATAATTAGATCCGATAGGCGCTGTGATCGAGTTCTAGATTTAATTGTTTTTAAGCGAAGCTGGGTATAACAACTAGTAGGTAATTACAAACATCACCATGTGCTATATGTTTTTGGATAGGAAAAGGTAACAGTAATGAGAGAAGTAGTGTCCCTTCTGCCAAATTCATCGGATGACCTGAAATTCCGCTGGTCATCTCGGCTGGTACTCTCGTCGAGGCGCAACGTGTCCCGACAATTCGCTGCGGGGGCGGCTGCAGCGGTGCAACTACGCATAAACACATTCAATGGATCAGAGACTGCTGAACACAAGGCTCGAACACTTAATGAAATGGTAAAGTACCCAGCTTACCGTAATGACGGGCCATTTGATAGGTATAAGGTTTAAGCTGTTGGTAGATAGAACTATATCGGTATATTTTTTTGTGTTATACCGACCTACGAAAAAATTACCGTTAGACAACTAGGCGAACGTCATAAAAAGCAGACACCGTCGCCGTGATGCTTTTCATACCAGTGGGATCACTAGTATGTTTCCGATTTTTCGATTCCGAAAAACTTACTTATATACTTAAACTTTACTTAAATAATCATAGGCATGTAGGAACACAGTGGGATTTAAGTTCGTAAGAATCCGATAGGTACAACCCTATGTCGATTTTCCCAAATATAAACTACAGACAATGTAATGTAAAATATTTATTATAAGATAATATATCTACTATGACTAAAGCGTGTTGACCGAGTGGGATCGGGTAGTTGCCTTCAACTCAAAGATTGCAAGATCGAATCCCGACTGTGTCAATGTGTTTCTGAATTTAAGAACGGTGATTAGTCACACCACGATCATATGTTTGGGAAACAATTCAAAGACGTATGTATAGTTTTGCTTGAGTAGCGGCGATGGTCTCGCCATCTGTCACGTATTATTACCTTATCTTACCATTAATATAACATCTCCGGCGATAAGTGGCACTACCTGCACCTTCATGGGCCCAACGCCAAGGCGTGAATATATACATATAGATTTATTCCAAGTAGAACTAATTGTTCGTCAAGTATTGAGTTGCATTTGATGTGATCAAACGAAGTCACGGAAAAAGGGAATTCGAGATCATTCATATTGGTCGTCAGGTGGAGCGGGATTCAGGTGGCGCCATTCGCAATACGTTCGAGGAGGAGGAGATGTCTGAAGGCTTGGAGGCGGTGCAGGTGTCCACGCTGTACCTGCGCGCGCTGTGGCGGGCGGCGCCCACGGTGCTCAACGGCACGCGGCCCTTCCACGACGCGCTCGCCGCGCCGCGACGCAACGCGCGGATGATCCGAATCAACGATCTCATGCGGTACGCATACCTGCCCGAGTGGGACGCCGAGGTATGCTATTCAACTCTTTCCTTACTCATAAAGTAGCTATAACACACGAAGCGACTGGGTCGTCAAATTGGAAATATTGAGGCTCATTTCAAAATTAGAATGGTGTGCATTGCATTGACTAGAGATCGTAGTAAAGTGAGCGTGTTCAAATCCCCCAGTGCGTCTAATTAATTAATTTCATAAAAACGTGCGTGTAAGAATACAACGTTGTGTATAAACTGCAATTTTAATTAATTATAAAAAGTTATAAAAATAATACATGTATGTAGGTATTTTAGTTTGTGCATGTAGGTAGGTATACATGCAAAAACTATAATTTGTATGTATAATAAGTTGTTGTTTTTGTTAGCCTGGTACATCCCACTACTGGGCAAAGGCCCCCATGATTTCCAAGTGTTTCTGTCCAATGCTAGTGTTGGCCAGTCCACAGATAAAATAAGTATTAAACATATTTTCAAACCATATATTTAATTATATGAATATACATACATACATTACAAATAAGTATCAACCTATCATGAACAATGTATGAACAAAATTAATAAAAAAAAAATACGACCTAATAACCATATGGAATGTAGGTGCAAATTAGGATAAGGTACGCGAGTAGTGCTACGAGAAACAGCACGCTGTTGATCAAGTTGGAGAACTGAATCCACTCGAGGGAAACTTGCGGGTGATCGTTGGCAATGTGGGGGCTATCTCCATCCTCTGTACGTACTTTGGCATCCGCCTCGCTGTTCGGGTCGAACTCGGTGAATACCACATACCTGCCCGGTCCTTTGTCCACAAGCCGGGTGATTGACACTATCCAAGTAGGAGCCGGTGAGACCTTTCTTCCGAAATACATCAATAGGAGCGTCTCCAAAATTCCAGCTAAAGTTATTATCATTGAATCACGGAGGAACAGTAGTAGAATAGGCGTGTCATAACTGTGTTTAGGAATACTGTAGCCTACTTCCGATAGGAACCTAAAGTGACAGAAAAGGCTAAAACAAATGAGCAGTAGCCTCGTATTGCCTTTGACGTCGAGCAGCAGCGCGGTCAGCGTGAGAAGAACTATGACAACAGATGGCACCACCACGATAGCGGCTGGGCCCGCCGCCACCCTTTCCAATTTGAACGTGTACTTGAGCATTGGGTATGTGGTGTTGGACTTGTTGCTGTACTTGCCATCGAGCCTCTCATTGTAAACTTTAATCAACTTCCAGCCCGGGCCATCCTGGTAGTCATCTAAAACTACTGGTTTTTTCTGGTAGAAAGTAAAGTTGATTTGCTCCCCAGTGTGCATCCACGAACCGAAATACAACGTGCAATTTTGTTTGTCGTAGGGCCATCGTCGTAACATTGTGCGACAAATACCAGAGTGTGTTAGATGGGGCACGCAGGTAACAGTACCAGTGTACGCGACTAGGCACGTGGTGTAGATATGACTTGACTGGTATATCGATACGTCAGCATTGAACAAGGCCAGGGGAGGTACCCAGATTAAATGACTCTCTATTTGAGTCTGCTGAATGTCCCCGTAGTCGGATGGTGTCCAGGACAAAAATTCGTCTTTCCACATGAGTGCGACCCAGCTGTGCAAAGTGAAAGTTTCCTCTAAGGAATCAAAGCTTATGTATTTCATTGCAAAACGTACGTTGACAGTAACGGCACTGTTATGATCTTTCACTGGTCTAAAGTTGTCGTTGTAGGCACAAAGTAGATCCTTATGTAGCCTGCCCTCGTCGTGAACTGCTTGCTCGCGGTCCGGAGGGCAGTCCGCCCAGCACAGCCATGAGCACGAGCCGAGAGCCAAGAGAGTTGCGAGCAGGTGCATGGTCGCTTACTATATGCCTCGCCACGGCACAGATTGATCGCACTTGTGTTGGAAACTCGACACGGCATGACGCCCCCTTCGATAACGTTTTCGATATTTAACATTTGCAGATGCTATTTTACTATCAGTTTTGTTTGTCAATGGTCCATTATAATTAATTTGTCTAGGCCTAGAATTCATATATTTAGGTAGTCCAAATATTGCTTTATCGTTCTTTTGAAATTCTTAACCTTTTCGACAGCTACGGCTAAAACAACAGCATTTTTAGGAGCATAAACTCTTTACCACTGTGCTATGGCATTTCGCATAAGCCTATATATTCTAGAATATGTTTAATAAACATGTCAGCTTATTATATAACCATCGAGAGTATGATGAGCCCACTGTAAATCAAAGCATATACATTAAATTATATTTTTAATACACCACGTTCACTTGTACTTACAGCCGGTTTCTGGTACAATTTTAGCACGATGAATTAGTCAACAGATTGTCACAATAACAATCTGTTAACAATCTGTCATCGAGCTTTGAGTTTCTAGAACGCAAATCATCGAAAAATTAACTAACCTACTGTTGACAGCCGAATTATTTTTTTAAGTATGTCTATTTCCCTCTAGCTTATAGCTTCGTCTTTGTCTTGCAATGTCAAAGTATTCCCGCCGGGAGCTGAAGTTTCGTTAGTTGCACTTAAGTTTGATTTGTTGTTGTTTATCTTGTTTGTTTCGGTACTTCAGTTTTCGTGTGATAAACAAGTGTAAAGAATATAAATAAATAAAGTGTAAATGTTAAAATGCCGCCGCTGTCGCGTAAAAATTACACAGAATGCGATCTATCTACTTTTATTTTATTCTAATACTTATATTATATAATTTATAGTAATTCAAAATATAGGTAGGTTCCCGACAGGGCTGATGATGATGATTTGAAACTTGCCAATTTCAAATATTTTTGCTATTATTAAAAGATTATTTCGATTTCTGTAACTTTACACACTTATGGATACACTATATGGATATATATAATCTACAATTAAAAAATTGTATGTCAACAATCTGTTAACAAAGAGAAAATGCGTTCAGAAACTCAAAATGGCTCTAATCGGCAATTGATTTGGGATTTGACATACCGTTGACAAACTGCCAACAGTTTGTCAGTTGAAGCTTCTAGCAACCCAAACTACGTCTAATCAGAGATTAACAATCTGTCCCGAAACCGGCTGTTAGACTTGGACTTACTTAACCTGCAAGGGACTCGTTTTTTCTTGAATCAACTTTTTTGCTCCTAAGGCTTCAGGCAGACTCAATTGATTGTAGAGTCATACTAATATTATAAATATGAATTTCTGCATCTTCCTCTTTCATGCTTATGCATGCAATTGTTATCAATTGAACGGAAATCGATATCGGAATAAGACATTTATGATATGTCTTATTCCAGAAAAAATACTACTAAATGAAATAAAATAATATGCGGGTAGAGTCGCGGAGCACAGCTAGTATTTTATAGGTACATATTCATGCTCGTCGGTTTCGAGTACTCTTGACGTTCCCGTCCTTGAATGTCCGATCGATTTGATTTAGATAGTTGGAACTTGGAACGTGGTCTACTACCGCTTTATATATCTGTTTCGTCAATCTTTCTTCTCTCATCTTTTCTATATGTCCAAACCAACTAACAAGCTTTTCTTCATCTTTACAATCACACACACCCGAAAGAGGTATGTAAGACTAGATAGAACTGGCGCTATATTCTCTCTAACTACCCCGTTAGAGCCTCGGCGTGTTGATATGTATGTATGTTGGTAGGTACATATTGTTGGCAGGCGCTTGAGATAATGTACTCGACGAGTGGGCTGAGTCTAGTGGCCCTCGTGCCGCGTGGTCGCTCCCTGCGGCGAGTGGCGCGTGAGGCCACCGCCACGAGTATAGGCCACGTGTGCGCCAGGATGCACACGCTACGGGTGGCCGCCACCATGCCACTCTATACACTGCGCATGACCCTACTCTTGCCCAATAAACTGAAAGCGGTTAGTACTCGAGCGCCATGTTGGACTGGTTCGAGTAGTCATCTACACAAAAATTGCAAGTTCGAAACTCGACTGTACCAATTAATGTTTCTGAAAACAGTAATAGGTCCCACTAGGAATTTAAGGGTGAATAAAAACATCGAGAGGCAACCTGAATACGTTTTACAAGAAATTCAAAGCCTTACCAATGTAGGGTCGTGCTTGAGAATCTGCGTCGGACTCGCCATCCAACCCGTTGGCAACTAAAATATATTTCCGGCGAAAAGTGATAGTCCATTACCGTTTCTTAAGCATAAAACAATTAGTCCTTATATTCCATTTTTTTAAGTAATACCGCACTTCCCTAACAGTGCCGAGTGTGTAGTTCTAACTTGTACCTAAATTTAAGTAGGTAAACCCTCTTATTTAAAACAATTGACCACCAAACGAGGATATTACACGAAATACGGTTTCAGATGGGTATCACACGACTAGCGAACGTGACCACTACGCAAAAGGAATCGTTAAGGCTTTCCCACGCTGTTCAACGGATCATGTTTTGGGCGGAAGCAGGTCGCAACGCATTCAAAGACGACGGTAAAATTACATAACGTATTTTATATTTGCATTGTAGTACAAGAGACCATAGGCGACGGTAATCGCTTACCATGACGCGGACTGCATGCCTGTTTGCCGCCTTATATATTTAATATTTATTAGTTTGCAACAACAAATACACAAAAAAAATTAAGAGGATTCCTGGTGACCGCATGCCGGAAAACAATGATGTTAAAATTTTCTTTGCATTATGGTACAATTATATAAGGATTTTTTTATCTATGGATACCGTTTGTCGATGTACTATCCTATTTTTTTTTTTCATTTTCCACCTTTAATGTGTCGCTTACTTTTACGTAAGACTGTTTGTGTTGCAAAATAAAGTAAATAAAAAGCAATAAGGGGCCTGCAAAAATAAGGTACCGGTTCAGTGGCTACGGTTTCGATAGCCAGTCGATTAATTAATTTATTTATTACAATTCCACGTAAATTGACCCAGTCGGCTTGTAGGTGGGTACCTACTATGGAGACTAGACAACGATAATATATTTGAGTATGTGTATACATACATATGTATCAACACGCGTTCCGATACTTATAACTCATGTCATAGTTGTATGAGTCACTTCAGCGAAATATTTATCTAGCGTAATTAAAATTATATAAACACATCGTGTGTACGATTTCCCCGCGTAAAATTTGAATTAATTTGTAAAATAGGAATTTAGAATTATAATATTTTTCCCCATTACTTGCTTACTGTCCGTGCTAAAAAGATTCCTCGTCGTTTTCAGGGATCGAGTGGGATGAGCCTCCTGAACTCGAACTGGTGATAGATCGTCCGTATGTGTTCTTCGTGCGATGGCGAAACATCACACTTATGAATGGAAATTTTGTACTTTAGCACCATAAACACAATGTACACAATAGTATAGGTGTCCTAACAAGAGGCAAAAAGAGTAGATTTCTCTCTAGACTGACAGACCTCTTTGGCTTTACACACATACTTCTTGCATTCTCTATTTACGTGCCCGCCGATTTCGAGTGGGTACTGTTGACGGTCCCATCCTTACATGATCGTTCAATTAAATCTAGGTTGTTGGAATGTGGTCTGCTTCTGCATCTTCTTCGTCATCCACTCGTGACTTTTTCTATATGTGCTTAGAAATCAACTTAAAATACTTCTATATTCACCATTACATGTTATTCAAACCAGTTATTTGCAAACCCCTTCATTGCAGATTCGATCTAAAATCACTATAGTACCTACCTACTTAAACACATATAACTTGTATAGGTGTACGATACTGAATTATTTAAGTTGATTATTTACCAAAGTTTGGCAATTTTAATAAAGCTTTCAGACGGCCGTCTGGTCTAGTGGTTAGAGTTCCTGACTGCGAAACTTGAGGTCGCGGGTTTGAATCCCGCTGAGGTCAGATATTTGTGTGATGAACACGAATATTTGTACCTTAGTCTTGGATGTCCTAAGTTTTTAAGTAAATATATATCTACATACATATCATCACGCCGAGTCCCTAACGGGGTAGGCAGAGAGTATAGAGCGCCAGTTCTCTCTAGACTTACATACCTCTTTCGCTTCGTCCACATTCATCAGTCTCTTCATACATGCTCGTCGGTTTCGAGTACTCTTAACGTTCCCGTCCTTGAGAGTCCGATCTATTTGGTCCAGGTAGTTGGAACGTGGCCTTCCTCTGCCTCTTCTTGCACACACTTTTGCTTTGTATATCTGTTTCGTCAATCTTTCTTCACTCATCCTTTCTATGTGTCCAAACCAACGTAACATGCCTTTCTTCATCTTTACAATCACGCCCTCATTCACGCCAGTTGATTTGCGAATCTCTTCATTGCGGATTCGATCTAATATCGTTACGCCGCACATTTTTCGAAGAGATCTCATCTCGACTGCATTCAAGCTATTTTCATACTTCCTCTGACATACCCAGGATTCGCTGCCATACAATAAGGTAGGTACCAATATCGCGTTGTGGACAGCAACTCGAGCATTCTTGCTCAGACTTTTACTGCCCATCAACGCCGACATGGCTCCATTCACCTTATTTCCGGCAGTTATCCTTCTTTCAATATCTTTTTCATACTTTCCATCTCGTGTGAACATGCTTCCAAGATATACAAATTCATTCACTTGCTCTAGAATTTGCCCATTTACCGATATTGCACACTCGGTCACTTGTTCATCTCTTTCGAATACCAGAACCTTAGTCTTGCCAGCGTTTAGGCGCAGCCCCTTTATATATCTATATAAGTAAATATATCGTTGACTAGTTACCATAACACAAGCTTTGCTTAATTTAGGACTAGGTCAATTTGTGTGGAATTGTCCCAGGTATTTGTTATTATTATTATACTGGCAATGTAAATTAACTATCGGTTCATGCTATATTTATATGTTTAATAAAACGGACACCAATTTATCATTTATGAAATAAAGAAACATTTACAATACATATTCCAAACGTTATACATACGTTTCTATGTACATATCTGCTATTTTAATGAAGTTGCATTCTTTACTTTTAATAAAGTTATCGAATACATGTACCATGTTTTTATTTGCGTATGCGTATGGACCGTAGTCCAGGGTGACTTTTGCTACATGAGCGAACAATGGCATGACGAAAGGCTTTAAATTATAAGCTAAGAGCACCCACTTCGGCTTAGACTCTAAGCCGAAGAGCAGGCTGACCCAGCAACCTAGGGAAATGGGCCACACGCCCGCAGTCCACTGCGGGCGTGTGACTACTTTATAGAAATTTGTTGACGTGCTCTTTACAAAGCAGTCGTCCGTCGTCGACGTTGGTGATGCCGAAAGCCTTAAGCAGGTCGTACACGTCGTCGGAGCGAGGCCAGTATGGCGCGCGCACGAACAGCACTGCGGCGCGCGTCGCACAGTCGCGCATCATGAGCACCTGCTTGCCGCGCCGCCCTACCAACCGCCACTGGTCAGCGCTCCTGTGCCGCACTCTGTACGCACCTGCCACATATATGGAAGTCCACTTATAGAAGTCCGTAGCCAAAGAACACAATTATTTGTGTTGTATTCCTACGCGGTGAATAAGGTTTCAGTAATGAGCTCCTTGGGGAGGGGGGAGAATTGTTATATTGTGTTGGCAGCAGAGGCATTAGTCCCATTATGCTACCAACACAGTATAACTCTTCGAACACAGAGTAGCAACGCGCAAGTGATACTTCGGTACTGTAAGCGTAAATAGGCTGCGGTAACCTTTGTCCATCGGGTGGGCCGTATGCTTGTTTGCCACTCTTGTTGTATATAAAATAAAATATACTTTTTTTATTTCATTTCGATTTCCAGCTGAGCTCAGTACGGAGACCGGACCTAATAAGGTGCGGGCTTCGTTGCGTTCATTTGGAGATCTCTGCCGCCAATTGCATAGAGGATGACCGTCCGTTTTAAATTAAGAATATGTAAAGTTGCCCTTCAGGTCGGTTCCCTCAGGCCCCCTTTTAAAAGTAGGTATCCAGGCTGCTCAGTGATGATATATATAGTGCCATCCACGAAGACACGCCCCACCAATTTGTATGTAGGGAGTGTCATACTCCCTACATAAAAACTGGTGGGGCTACTATTAATTGTAGTGGGCGTGTGCACTCAAAGGTAGTCAGTGTGTACCGATAATACTAAAAAAATTGTGAAAGCATTCACACTTACACTAGAAACTATAGGGAAGAATAGTGGGGCGCGTCTTCGTGGATGGCCCTATCTATAGCTTAAAAAGCTTCCTTTCTTATCTTATATAAGTATCTTAACTAAAACAAAACTTATTATGTTACCTACATAGTTATAGAAATTTACTTATATACAGGATAAGCTTTGCCTATTTGTTTTGGGTAAGATACCATGAACTTTTTTTATTATTCGATGTTGTGACATTGAACAACTCGATTTTATTACTTAATTATCGAATGCCCTCCGAGCACACGTTTAGCTGGACTTAATAATCCTGTAAATGAAGTTGACTGTCGCTTCGTGTACCCACAGAACCACCCATAATATCTTGATACTTTTCCACAAGGGTCCCTAGGGATCAACTCCTTCTCTTTGCCGGAGATATAATAATAATAATAGATATATTTTGTGATAACTTGACAGGTTGCGTGTCCATCGCCGATACCGAAGCAGGACTATACCAAAATTACTATACCATTCAAATTTATACCATTCTTTTGAGTTATTTTAAAACGTACGTAGGTTTCCATCATTGTTTACAGTAAGTAATTATACTACAGTGATTTAACCTTACCGTAATTAAGTTCAGAAAAATACTTGTCGGTAGGTACAGTAGGGATTCAAACATGCAATGTTTGCGTAGCAGGCGACTACTCAAACCACCCCGCCACCATATCCCTTATTACTTAATTCTCTAAGAAACAGACAACTATGACTTACCTTTACTATAATAATCAGTAACTATAATATTTTCCAGTAATCCAGATTCCGATCCGTTCCCCAGAAGGAAATGTACAATCCAAGGAGTTTCCACACGAACGTGCACTTGCGTCCAATCTACATAAGATAGGTTCTGGAACTTTATTTTGTACTGACTTCGTTCCTGCGCGACCAAAAGCGATTAAGTCCCCTATACATATACCTACACATATCCTTGTTTAAAAAAAACTGTTGTTATGCAAAATATTGCCCACCTCTCCTCGCCATCGTATCAAAATATTACTTTCTACAAGGGATTGTATGTGAAAACAAAAATTCTCTCGCGAATCGATACGTATAGGTTCTAAATTTAAATAATAAAGGTTAAATGATAAATAAAATAAACTTTTGTTTTTTTTCTACATCTACCAAAAAGATTGTATTTAATTGATATATTAATATTGCATTGTAGTCGGAGTTAGTTAGGAGGATGTATAAAAATATCGCATGCCGATATTATGTGGCCGAACGCGCGATTCAAACACTATGCACTACTTAAACATGACATTATGTAACAATTCGTGTTCTGGCGAATAAATTACTACATTTCATTTCAAGGAAATGCACATAAAATTACACACACACTATGGATCGAGAACTCGAGGTACCTACATATTATGACGGTTTTTGATTTGATTATTGTTATGAGGATAAATAGTACAGGAAACAGTGCGGGTGGCGGGTGGCGATGACATGTATGTTACATACTCAATGACAGTTTTAAAGGATCCCTACTTCGTTGGCCGAACCGAACTTCGAACCAGAGTGCAACTTAAATTTGTTAAATATTTTTTAAGGTGCAGTCATCATTTATTTATAAGTAAATATTTTTTGCAAACCTACATACCTACTATATTATTTTATTAACAATATGATGAAATAAGTTTTTGAAGATTAACTATTTACAGATAGGTACCTAATTGAAAGTCTTTCATGACTTATATCGAAAAGAGTGCGCCGGACAAAAGCAAATAAAAATATGAACTGAGGAATTGCATCAAAGACAAGACAAGAGCCCCCAGTTATTTAATCTATGATGACGATAATGGAAATTAGTAAGAGGCAGTAGGTAATACTTACCGATTCCGATAGCGTTTTTACGTTCAATATGATACAGTCAATAATTTTGGGTTGTATGTATATCGACATCCATTTGCCAACCAAATCGGAGACGTTTAAACTTGGCCCGGGTGTGAAATACTTGCACAAATTTGTAATTGAATTATTCGTATCACATGTTAATAAGGAAAGCAAATAAACATATACCCTTATATGTGTGCTAACTCTAGACATTATTGAGGAGTAATGGGTAAAGCCAGTCCTATGCTATGCCTTTGAATAGGTGTTGTTTTGAAAAGGGTAACGTTACATTACGTAGGAAATGAAACAATTTTATTGATGTACTCGTACCAGTGTTTATATTTCTACATTACAATTGCTTTGAAGACGGCAATATTTGATAAATATGCACATTCTCGTAACAGCTACTCGTTTCTGCCAGTTAAGTTGGTAAAATAAATAGGTATGTATCTATATGCTCTCCGAAATTTTCGTAAAATTTCCTCTCAAGCGATCATAAATATACATCAAAACTCGATGAGTGCACTAATTTGCAGCCGGATCTTGTATTATTAGTCCTATGTTACGATACGGATTAGTACTATGGGGTAACTCGATATACATATATGTATAGACAATAATTTATTACATCATTGTGTATAGAGCATTAATTGCACAAACAAAGTCCATGAAAGCAATGTTGTCGTGTATGAAGTTTGACTCATACATGTAGGCCGCTGTTTGAAAATTTTATATCTTGACATTAGCTTCGTCATATATCTGGGAAGTAGAGTTTCAGAAAAATAGTATTTTTTTTAAGGCAAATACCCACACTATTGGACTGCAGGAACTGCTCTATATGCGAAAACTTGCAGTGTAATTATGATAACAATTTCCAATGAAATGCCTATGAAAATCAGAGGGCAACCATTGCATTTAAAAGGAACTTAACAAAATGCCTCAATGAAAAAGCTACTATTCTGTAAAGGACTATTTTAAAGTTACTAAAAATATTGTATTTAGTTAGAAGGTGTCTATTATAATAATAATAATAATAGCTAGAATGAGACACTTCCACACAAATTGACATAGTCCCAATTTAAGCATAGCTTGTGTTATGGTAACTAGACGATATATTTACATTTAAAGATCTCTGACCAATAAATTATATTATCTGCCTCGTTGAAAACTTCTTTCTATTCAGCAATCTACTGTAATTATATAATGACTTCCTTCGTTGTGGCCGAGTAGTTGCCTGCGACACAAAAACTGTACCAATGAGTTTTTCTGAACTTAAGTACAGTGATTAGTCACACCACTAGCTTTACGGGGAAGGAAAACATCGAGAGGATACCCGTGTATAGTCGTGCTTGTGTAACAGCCATGGACTCGCCATCTGTCACGTTGGCACCTAAAATATATTTTTGGCGGAAAGTGGGTGTGTACCTAGGTACTACCTATACACCTCTGCCTACCACGTCGAGGACCCTTGTGGGAAGACGTGACTTCCTACGTGTAATAACTTCCCGTTGCACGCTGTTCACCAAATTATATAATAAAATATTCCCACGCCTCACCAAACTATTAAATATATATTTTTTTTTATATACAACTAGAGTGGCAAGCAAGCATACGGCCCACCCGATAACGGTTACCGCAGCCTATTTACGCTTACAATACCGATGTATCACTTGCGAGTTGCCACTCTGTGTTCGGAGAGTTATACTGTGTTGGCAGCATAATGGGACTAATCCCTCTGCTGCTAACACAATATAACACATCCTCCTTCCTCCCCAAGAGCTCATTACTGGAAACCTTATTCACCGCGTAGGAACACGACACAGAAAATTGTGTTATTTGGCTACGGACTTCTATAAGATGAAGGTCCTGTCTAGTCGGGCAGCTCCAAATTCTAACGGGTAACCCGTTATGCCCTACCTCTCTCAAGTCATATACGTTGAATAACATCTGAGTTTCGTTACAAGCAAGTAATGACGATTGTTCTTTCATCATTCAAAAATATATCATAAATCAGTCCACGTAGACGGTACCTTAAGGCGATCATCATGGAGTTACAAAACTATTTCACATTTTTATGATAGGTTTGTTATAGTATGTACTTCCTACGCCTAACGGTTTTGAGTACTCCCTCTTAGTAGGGGAGCCTAAGCAGGGACTTCGGGATTTACTAAAGCACGGCAGATTAATATACAGGGAGATACCTTGTACCCGGTTAACTACCTCCACCAAACTTGAGCCCCATATATAAGGCCGCCCGTGAAGGATACAGGATCAGAACTTTGCTGCCCTCCCCTTTCAGATTAGTGAAATATACGCTTTATAGGATGTAATTAACTCACCCTACCTTAATCTGACACGCTTGAGTACTTATGTCAAAATTCAAAATGGCGAATTTTTTTGCACATTATAAAATGGCCGCGAGTTTGCTACACATCGAAATCGTCAGATTAGTGAATGAAAGCTTTTTTTTGGTGTACTTAACACTCCCTTAGAAAATCTGACGCGTTCGATTAATTGATTTTTTTACATATTTAAAAATCTATAGCCGCTTTACCCACCGATGAAAAGGTATATATATCATATAACATTTTTTCCTTCTTATTATCTAAGTTTTGCAACTCAATAGGTCTCTATGACGCTCGAGTAAATCCCCATTTAGCATCGTGGGCTCCCCTACTATCTGTTCCAATTTTCAATGTTCGTAAATACATAGATATAATTTTTTTTAATCATGTTTTTGTGATAAAATTTTTGACACGATGACGGGGATTTTTAGTGGAATAGCCTTGGAATAAAAAAACTCTCCTTGCTACATACACTGTGTGTAATTAAATATTTGTGTATCGCTACAGAACACACTGGAAAAAGTAATACTACACAATATCAGTCGTAACACCTACTTCCAACAATAATTGGCCAATAAAAATCAAATGCAAAATTTAAAATATATTAAGGTGAAAATTATAAATAGACAAAAATAAATGTACAAAATACCTACATTAAGCGTCGAACATTACTAACATTATTTAGGCTTACATCTGTATCAATTTTCACATGGGTGGTTATAAGACAGTGTCCCAACAAGTTGCTCTTATATCATAGTATTATAGACTAGTTGTGATACTTCATGTGTATTTTGGAATACTGCTTCCTGGAAATAAAAAAAAAATATCAGTTGGCACAATGACAATGACCGCGCGGCAGAAAATGTACAGGTCCACGGATTTCAATAATAGATATTTTCTTATGCAGATATTTATTAAATTGAAAGATAAGTGTAATTACATTTTAACATCATTTAATACTTGACACTCGTTACAAATACTCGTTGACTAGTACCATAACAATATAACACACAATAGGTATAGCGCCGGCTCACATAGGCCAATGATAAATCTCGAATTGCGTTAAACTGTGCGCTTGTCTCGTACACAGTTCATTACAAAATGTTGATTCTTATCATGCACAAGGCAATTTGACATAAATTAAATAAATGAGAGCTAAATACATATTACCGTAATAAAAAAAAGAGAACTATCAAGATATGGGAAGTATTAGTCATAAGGTCTAGATTGTCATGCCAGTGATAACAGTCAAAGCCTAGAATAATAAGGGTTACGAAATTGTTAATGTATAATCTTGTTATGGGTAATATGAAATAAGACACTTTAAATTCTAAAATGTACTTACTGGGCAATGTATGGGGTTGATTAACAGACTAAAAAGGGCCCTTTGTCATAATTCAGACCAACATGTACCTTAGCGAGAGAACATTTTATCCTGATGGCTATAACTTAACTATAAAGCACACTAATAAATGTATGGCCCAGTGAGTCGACGGAGTATAAATATTCAAGCTGCATCAACACTTAATGCGTAATTGAATTTCATAATATTTTTTGTTAACACACCACTTCATTGAATCGAACTAAATATGAATAAATAGTATACAAGTTTAACAGTGTAATTATTCAATAATGTAATTATTACGTGTACTACAACACTTAAAACTTTTAGCAACGTAATATATTAGGTACATACTGGACAAAGCAGGTAGGTCGACGCTCGACGGGCGCCACCCTTAGCCTAATGGTAATTATTAAGTGCCCACTGTAACCGTTGCGTCAGCTTGTTTGGCCCACAGAGTGACGTTTTTTTTTTGTATTGTCTCTCGTAGCATAAGTTCCGGGAACTTTTGCTACTTAGCCGGTCAACGAGCCCCAAACACCACTACTATAGATAATTTTGACGTATTGATTGTTCTGCAGTGGTCGATGAATGACGATGAGGGTGAAGCACTGAGTAAGTGGAAAACGCCTAAGCCAAGGCTGAGCGCGTCAAGATCCTTTGATTTGTGTGTGTGGCCATTGTTGCAAATGAAGGGTTAAGTACGCAAAGTAATACCGTCCACACCTAACATGTTGGCTCAACGAATACAATGGGCTTTAATCATGCACTTAAATATACATAAAATTGTGGTGTTGTACATTTTAATACAATAATTGTTCTGCCGTTATGCTTAGTAAGATATAGGCTAGAGTCGTTACTCACTTGCCCATAAACCCCGCAGACAAGCACAAAAACACAATTAAAATTTTACTTCCAGTAGGTAGTCTTGAGAGACATCTATCTGCATTATTTTAAGACTGTTGATGTAACATAATCGAATCGCGTCATAAATTATACTATTTATATACACGTAACATTTATGCCCGTAATAAATTACAGCCCATAGGTAACCTAGCTAGTTAATCTATGCACAATATAATCCATTTACTGAAATGACGTACGAAACTATGATGTACACCTATAAATTAAAATTATTCAATTACCAACCCTGAGAAGTATTTTTGTGTAATCATACGAATTGTCATGGTTATGCACAATGACGAAATTTAGTTTTTGTTTCAAATAACACATACACAATAATAAATAAAGATGGAATAGAGATGCTTTTGGCTTGCGAACAGTTAATAATTTTATTTACTACAAGTTTCAGTCTAATGCATTAAAATAAAGTGTAATTTGCCGTAACACCCAAGTGACGCTGTTGAATAAAATTTTACAAATTTCTTACACTGTAACGTCAACCGTTGTTGTTATTATGGTCTTACGACGGAATCAAAGACTACTATTTAATACTTGAAAGTCCACACCATAAAATCTTGATATCAAATCATTTACATCCATCAGAAACAATTTGTGACGTGGCATTTAAAACCTACGTTACGTGATTATACATTAGAAAAATATAGATTTAAATTAGAATGATGTGAGCTTTAAATAGGATCTTCGAAATTCGGATAATTCGAAACGACGACGGAAGTATTGCCGATCTTGTTCGTGACGCCACGTCACAACGGTCACTACTACAACACAAATAATAGTTAAAAAAAACACGCTTTTTATAGAAAACCGAACTAAAAAATAGAAAATAAATTTCGATAATATCTTAAAAAGCGTGGGGTGCATGGTGTCAATAGTTATAAATATTTTATTGACAGATATTAGTAGAGTGATTATCATTTCGGTATCAAAAGCACCCCACGCTTTTTAAGATATTATCGAAATTTATTTTCTATTTTTTAGTTCGGTTTTCTATAAAAAGCGTGTTTTTTAGTTTTTTTTAACTATTATTTATTTTCTACTTTTTAGTTATTAGTGTATTGTCATCGGTCCTCGATAAGTCTACAAAGTTTGAACGAAATCTGGCCGTTTAAAGTGGGTCAAAATCGAGCTCAAAGAAGTCGATTACATACATACATACATACATACAGGTGAAGCTAATATAAAGCGTGTAAAAAGCACATTTTGCCAAAATTTAAGCTAAGTCATATTTTAGTTAAAGGTGGGTGCGATTGTTTTAAAAAGATATGAATTTGTAAACAAAAGAAAACAAAAAATAAAAAGTTTTTGCATATTTCCCTATTACCGAAAACATATGTATCTTTACTTACAATCCCTAAGGAGTTAACGGCACGGGCCGTGACCAAAAATATTTTCTACTACTGCAATTAATTTTTAGGTACTTAAAAACGTAGGTACTGTTAAAACGCAATACATGTTCCTAAATCATCCAATTCATGCGGTCTGTTGCTAAATTCAGCGCCACTTACTATACTATTGGCTCCGACTGAACGGTAATACTAATAATAATAAAAAACATATGCCATCAATTTCTCCCTAGATATAAAATAAGCATAAGAGTTGCTGCTTTTAGGCCTTCACCGTGGAAAACATCATTGGATCATCTCTCGTTCGTCTCTACATACGTAGCAAGTCTTATGTATCCAAATGTTTATCATAATAATCTCTAAAATCTTATCCTTTACCTCATAAGTTTAATTTGGTCATTAACTAGTCATTGCAAGCTAAAAACGACGTATGAATTTTACGTAGAACAAGAATCTATTGACTTGACTGTGTGTAGGCTTAACGATGCACTAATTCAATAAGCCGGACGATTTATTCTCACTAACTGGATACACATCTATCTATGACAAGTGTCAGTACGTAAAATGACAAATAGTTTGTACGGAAGTAAAAGAAATTAGTCTTTCTCTTCGTCCATAATTATGTTAATCCCTTGATAAAAAAAAACAATTATGTCTAAGCATAAGCTTGGCCAAATTTAAGGGATTTTTCTTGGATTGAAGTCGCACACACACAAAAAAAAGCTGGTGAACTACATATATGCTAACAGTAGATATCTTAAATATTGTGATGTAGCTTGTACTGGAAAAGCGTTTGATAAACGGAGCATAATAATGAGAAGGTTTATAATACCGGTTCTCATATATAATGAGAACCGGTATAAGCCTAAGCATACACATTGCTACGTTTGGCATACACAAATTAGGTATCATCTACAGAAATGGTTGACACGCGGGATCACTGTGCGCCAAGGATCGTATAATTCACTAAGCTACTATTAAAACATTTACTTAATATTTAGTAAAATGGTTCATGTGCATAAATAGGAAAAATCTTGTCTTCATTCATCTTGTCCCATTACGTAGCCTCAAGTCGAATCTCAGAAATGTATATACATAAAGAATGAACCCGAATTTCTATAACCATGGACATTTTACTCAGTAGTACCTAGTGTCTAAATAAACCGAGACATTTTTTGTCAACTTAGGTATACAATTATCCTCAAATAAATCATTCCTCTCTGGGCTCATCGCCGTAACTCCCAGTCTCAAGAATCGTCATGGTATAGAAAGGCAGAGCGAATCTGCTTTGAGAAATAAAATGGAGAATAATGCGTTAAGACACAATTAAGCGGTTTTCAATTTTTTTTCTTTGATCCGTCAAATGTCCTATCTAGTGTTTAACGCGGTAGTATCTGAAGTAGATCCTGCGGGCACGTGCTTGGAATGGATACACCAATCAAAGCCAAAGGCCTATCTTGAATTGACAATTATAATTAACTGTATGAACATTCCATATCCTTCCATATTCCAAATGCGTGCTTATATAATATAGACTACGAAATGCACGATACTGAAACAGAAAACACTCCCCGTCTTCAATCTTTTTCATAGACAATTATTTGTCATAATAATTAAGATAGCTATAAGCAATCAAGCTTAATAATAATTAATAGTGAATCCTAAAAATGAAGGATTGAAAGTCAAAGATACAAATAAATCTCTGTATGTCCACCAGCATGTGAATAATCACCCTACTTTGATGTTTTCTGGACCAACAAACTAAGCAGAATAGTCACATAAGTAGAAAACAATTTTTAGTTTTTAAGCACTTATAAAACCATATAGCCAGACATGAACGACAAACACAACCAATTAACACAGGTTTTATATTGTAATTACCATAAAGATGCCTAACCTACTTACTGCAGAGACAGAAATAAGAACAAGCAAAGATGGAGTCTTGATCATAGACAAAATCATTATTGGCATGTAGTACATTCTCTCTAATTGTATATTTGGGATTACTTGAAAAACGCTAACTAGTTGACAAGTCACTGGAATGTGTACCTAGAGTAGACAAGTTTTCAACTTATAAAATACAATGTACCTACAGAAATTTATAAAACTGGCAACAATGTGTCATATCATATCTTTTTCACTATCCTCAGATATAAGGCTGAAAACAGCCCTTGAGCAAGGGTGCTTAGCAATGATGTCTCTATATTATGATAAGAGAAGATAATCTCTAACATCATTGCTATTGGTTGGTTTTATCAGATTAACTTGAAGTATGTCAACCTTTTCATTGGTCTGTATCTCATATCTTACTATCTGATACTGTGAGTTCAAATTACATTTGTGAATCTTTATCTCATAAACCATTTTATCACCTTATGGCTCACAAAACAGATACAGTAACAGGAATTATTAAGATAATAATCACAGGGCCTTTGTGTTTAATTCTGAATAAGGAACAAGAGAATACTATTACAAATTATTACTTATTACTCAGTGATGGAGTCAAAACTCTAAATATGACTAATATTTGCATTTTATACCAAGATTGGCTACCTAACATATTATTCTATCATATTCATACAAGTTATCGAACATCATACAAAAAACTCAAGAAAAAAATATGTACCTACTAACATAGAATAATGTACAAAGCTGGGACAATCAGATGACTAGGTAAACAACTGCATTGTAAAAGTCAATTAAAATGTCATGCTTATAATTTGATAATGTAAACTGGAATATATAAATCAAGTAGAAGTGTGTAGCATAAACAAAAAATGTGATATCTCTGGCTTTAGTATGTTAAGAGCTCACATCTAACCATAATATATTAAGCTTAATGGGAAAGAATTATTCACATTAAATGCTTAAATATATAAGACTTAATATTAATAAAAGTACTTCAGATGAATAAAACTTATCATAGGAAAACACAAGGCCTATTTCAAGAATATTTTTTTCAACTGGTGATCGAAAATTGTACAATTGATAAGATATTGGTGCAGTGTTTATAAAACAGCATTAATAAATTTAGGCATACAACTGATATACATTCATTTGTCATAATAAAAAAAAACTGAAGATACTTACAACTTAGAACTGTCATAATGTAATTAATACAGTATGGCCAGCGTCTATTCCTGTGTTACCCAATTGTTACTACCTCAAATAGTTTATATGAATTCCAAACCATATTGCAGCAAATAATTTCATAATGACTAAGTCATAATTCATCTGACTAGCCTCTATAAAAGCTACACAATATTCATACCAAGTATATTATGACTTTTATTTTTCACTGGGTTGTACCACTAACTGTAAAACCAGTAAATACAAGGACTATTTAAGAGAATATTATTTAATTAATAGTAGGTATGACAATTTTATTATTGAAGATTAAGACAATATTTCTCACTACAAAGCCATTTCAAAAAGAAAAAAATGGAATTGCTTACATTGCTGTAATAGAGCATTGTATTGGATATCCTAACATATACCTTAATAAAAAAAAACCATTTGCTTGTTAATATACTGGCTAGTACATAGAAACTCACTAGATTACTTAGATAAATAAGTAATGTGTCATTAAATATGGGAGTCTATGCTTATCCTCCTTTGTTTGTGATATAATTGAAAATGAGAATGTAGAGGTTAGTGTTGATTACAACCTCCATGGAACATTAGGTTAATGAGAAATTCCATAATTGACCCCACCTGTATTGAGGCCTGTGTTTTCAGAGGCACCTGGCGGAGGGGGCGCAGGCATAGCGATAGGTGGTGCCTGATCACCTTTGGGCTGAGCCTCACCGCCGGGCTGCACCGTGACCGGTTGTACGCCGTCCGAATCGTCGCGTTCCAACGTGTGGTAGTCGCCAGACTCCTCTGGCGGGCGCGGCTTACACTTGCCACAGCAGCAGTTACAGCAGCAGCACAGACAGCAGCAGCAGTAGCATCCAGTCAGGATTCCACACACAGTAAACAGCGCTTTGCACCAAGTGCTAGTTACTACGAAGTAGGCGTTGACATTCTCTTCTCCAAACTGTTCGGCTATGTAGAGGCCAAGGGAGCCGTAATTGTCATAAATATTTCGCTTTGTAGCATCACTTAATATTGTGTGTGCTCGATTGACTTCCTTAAACTTCTCCGCTGCTTCTGGATTGTTCGGATTTTTATCTGGGTGATATTTTAAAGCTAGTTTTCTGTAGCTTTTCTTGACATCATCTGCTGTTGCAGTCTTAGGAACTTGAAGAATTTGATAAAGGCTGTCTCCTGCAGTGGATAATTTCCTTTTATCCATGGTAAAATGCAATTATTTTCTCAATTATAGTTATTGTAGGCACAGAACACTAAATACTTGCAAAAACTATGACGGTTTTATAGATTTTTAAGATTTGACGACGAACTCAGAATGAATAGATAGATAAATAAATGACAGCAGACTAAACACATTCTATAACATAAATACAGATAGCAAGAGTTCAAGCCGGACAGACTATATCGACGTAGTCTCCACTCAGGCCCACTACACCAGTGACCCGGGGCATTTTTCTCGAACTGCCACCCAATGATATAACACGCGCCAATAGTAGGTACCAATATTTTTTTTATAATATTGAAATCTCTTGTTTAAAATACATATACTACTATTTCAGTAATCTTACGAATGTTTAGTTCAATGAAATATGCTTGGCTCTTCATGTTCTTTAATGGCGACTTAAAGTTTTAACTTTACAACATATTTAACAATATATTTTACAATAAGCAATTAAAGGGCCCACTGAAATAAACAGGCGGTTTTCAATAAATTTTCCTGTAAACATGAACTTTTGTTTGACATATATCATTCATAAAGACAGCTAAAGTCACCTGAGGAAGACTCCGGCGAAAAATAATCGTGTTGTGCTGTTTTAGTTACAAACATCACGCGAAATACATACCTAGCATATGCTTGCCCTGTGCCCATTCCTATTTCTTATCCTCCCAGGAACTCCGGACTTGTGAGCTAGAAAAAAGTCAAGGACTGTCAATTCGTTGAATTGAATTGAAGAGAGTATTGCTCTCTTATAGCATACCATTTCCAATTTAGTGCATATTCGCAATAATGGTTATAAACTAGCTGACTGAGCTAACTGAACATATCTAGAATTAACCATGCAAGTTGCAATTATGAGAGCCCGCGGTCTAATTAAAATGTATCAACAAGTTCTTACGCGCAGGCCTTACCTGGTACAGGCCATACAAAGCGGGACTCTAATGGGTGCAGGTGATATGATATCGCAGACCTTAATAGAGAAGAAATCATTAAAAAACTTAGATTACAAACGAACCCTCAAATTCTCTTCAATCGGCTTCTTTATTGGGGTAAGTATAATTTGTTAAGTTATAACTGGCTAAAATCTGAAATATTTTGTTAAATTAAAACATTAACTATAATAGTTCGAAATCTTATCTCTGTAAATTTGAAAACACCAGACTAATAGAATAATGAATGTGGATGAAGGGTTCCCGTTAGGGACTTGGTGTGATGATGTATATGTGTATGTACTAGATTCTAGTAGAGATTGCCTCATAAGGAAGTATAGTTTTCTTACTAGGCAATCTCAATTAGTCTTTAGGGTCACATCTCACATAGTGTATGCAGATAATCCATACTGCATCCACATTACATGTGAATATCTGTTACATTTTCTGCTGCTGAATGAATTTTGATGTAAAGTATGGAGTTAAAAAGTATAAGCTTATAGATATTTTGCACTTGGGATGAGAGGGATATCATGAGCTTGCTCTGTCAGACATCAAATTATTATTTAGATTATTATTTTGTTTTAGGGTCCAGCTTTACGCATTTGGTATGGCCTACTCAACCGGCACATAGGTAGCTGTGGAAAAACTGTAGTTCTGAAGAAAGTATTTATAGATCAGGCTATATTTGCACCAACATTTCTATTTCTTATTCTTGTTACTATAGGTGGTCTACAAGGAAAGAATTGGGACAGCATTAAGAGGGATATAAATTCTAATTACTTTGATGTTTTACAAACTAATTATTATATCTGGCCATGGGTTCAGCTTGTCAACTTCTACTATGTTCCACTTCAGTATCAAGTGCTACTAGTCCAAACCTTTGCTTTGTTTTGGAATACTTATCTCTCTTGGAAAACAAACAGGAATAAGCTTTTAGAAAATTAACAATGTATTATAATATCTAAGCTCAATTTAAATGCACACTTAACTTGGTATGCTCATAGCCATCTATGTGTATAATGACAATATATGTTTACAGTATTTTTGTCCCCAAACTATCATCTCAAAATTGCTGATGATATGGTTATTGTATTAAGTTAATCTGTTACACGAAAAAAAATTACAACTGTACATAACAGATAATGCCATCCACGAAGACACGCAACACCAACTTCTAGTCAAGGGGTCGCGGGGAGTATGACACAAGTCTATTAATTGTAGTGTGCATGTGCACTCATGGGTAATCAGTGTGTACCTAACATTAGTTGAAGTTTGTACACTTACACTAGAAACTATAGAGAAGAATAGTGGGGTGCGTCTTCGTGAATGTCACCATCTATAACTTAGGTTAGCACTCATTCGTTCTTGCTGTTGGGGCAACATTTACTACACATGTGCTTACATGTGGGGCAAACCTGTTAACTTCGTAAATATATTATGGTTTTGTTCAGAAATACTTATTGATACTGTGCTATTAATGTTTAGAATAATGTGATTATATTTATGAATGCTAAAAAGCTATCTATATTGTATATCAAAGTCAAAAAATTTGTGTATCCTTATCTCGTCCCATAATCAGGACTCAGGGCAGTTATTTGACTAGGGATATTATGCTGTACCAGTACCTAATTAACTACTTAATATTATGGAAGTACCCAGGTACCAATAAACCTCATATTAATTATTGGTAAATGAAAATTATTAAACTGAAATTAAAGCGGTTACAGGTGATCTGAATTAGGCGACAATGGTCCATCTCGTCTCGTACCCTGCTACTAATGCTAGCGCTGCTACTAGCTATTTAAGACCGCATAATCGGTCTATTTATTTTCGTTTCATCAATACCAGTACAATCAGCGAATATCCTATCGCCTAAAATAGGTACTTATGGGTATACTATACATACCCAACCTAGAAATGCGTTTAATTGAGAAAATAACGTTTCACCGGCAGAGATTATCATCAATAATTACCGACTAATAAAAAATTTACATTACAGGTATACAGGTCGGTATTACTACAGGTATATTAAGTTCAGTTTAAGCTCTCTTTGGCAATGATGTAATGTTATTGATGTATTCATTTTTAATTAAGATGACCTAAAAGGCAAGAATGTGAAATAAAATATTATATATTAATAAATACTCTAGGAAAACTATAATAATAAAAAACAGCATTGCGTGTAAATGAATGCCCAATGCCCATTCATCATCGTCATCAATCAATGTTAACAAAAGAAGGGAGGGAAAGAAGGGAAGGGTAAAAAAAGTTCATGACATGGATATCAGTCTTCCAGTCAGCTGTTATGGTTTTATGTTCCAGTACTAAAATAGAATACCAATAATATAAATCATGCACAAAAAAATCAAAATTACAATTAATGAGGATCATACTCAGAAAGTACATCAAATTGTTGACGAACATAATCGCAGTAACATACTAGTGTTCCGTCTCAGATAATCAAATAATGTGATGAATGAGATCTGTGGTACTAAGGTAGGTAATCAAATAATCAATCAACTTGAATGACCTTGGACTTCGATAAGGATTTGAACTTAAAAATATAATAATTGTTGCAGTTATATAATATTCGTGCAGATTTACTTATTATCAGAGTGTATATTACTGACTCGGGTGTGTAGTTTTACTTTTCAATAATTATATTATTTAATTAATAGGTTTAACTATAATCCAATATATCAAATAGTTATCCGAATATGTTGAGATTCAAATTTGTGAGTTGAGAGATACAAAGTTGAGAGTAATATTATTTTTTCAAGCTGCATATTCTTTCTTAAGGTTAATATGAATCCGATCTTTCGTTAAGTACCTACAAGTGATGTACCAAACCTATTTACTTTGTCACTACATCATTATTATTTACTTTATCTTTTTGACTATTTTCGAGGGTTTCAATTCCAAACCGCTCGCTTGGAACCAACTGTTCCAAACCGCAACACATATTCTACCTTTCTATTCAATTCTGTTCTATATTTCATTAGTTCATCGAAATACAGTTACAGGCTGAGATAATAAAAAAAAATCAAAATATGTTTATTTCAGTAGAATAAAATGGATAATCTAACATTAGTATCATCAAACAAAATATTTGGAGGGTATCAAAAGGTGTACAGCCATGACTCTTCAGAGCTTAAGTGTAAGATGAACTTCTCTATATACCTGCCCCCACAGGCTGAGGGTGGTGATTTTAAGCTACCTCTTATCTACTACCTCTCTGGACTTACATGTAACGAACAAAACTTCATCTCAAAGTCTGGATTCCAAAGGTATGTCTTACAAAATGGCTAATTTTTACCTCTCATATCTGAAAAGAGATGTACAGAGTTCCCTTATAAGAATTAGCAGGGGTTGGAGAAAGTTATGTGTGTTTTGAATTGCAAATCTGTTGGAATTTTCTGGAAAGGGAAAATCATCCAACAAGCTTATTCCAACATAGTGCCTAACAATAACAAATTTAATTCAAACTACCAAGTAATTATTTGCCAATATTTTGTGTGGGTACTATCTATACACCTCTGCCTTACCCTCGAGGATATAATTATATAAAATACAATTATTAGGAAGTATGTACATACAATTTGAACCTACTATTTAATGAGTAGAATTTATTTTGATATAGCTCATAGCTAGCTGGATTAGCCGATTCATGACATCATTACTTTCAAGCACAGATTGCACAATACTGGATAGTAGTTTGAATAAGTCCTGTTAGGCTGCAACAATTCCAACATCTCATTAGGCAGTTTGTACTTAACTACCTTTGCACTATTATCTTTGCTATATTTAAACAGATATGCGGCTGAACATGGGATCATTGTAGTGGGTCCCGATACTTCACCTAGGGGTATAAAAATTGATGGAGATGATGAGTCATGGGACTTTGGAGTATCTGCAGGATTCTACCTGGATGCTGCCAAGAAGCCCTGGGCTACTAATTACAGGATGGGAAGTTATTTAAACAAGGAATTATATGAATTGATAGTGAATGCTTTTAACAATGTAGTTGATCCCAACAGAATTGGAATCATGGGTCACAGGTAAGGCAAAGCATTCCTAAATAGGGCTTCTTTCTATCAGTGGAGAAGTGGGAATTGGCTTAAAATAAAGACTATATTTATTTTAGCATGGGTGGTCATGGAGCATTAGTTTCTACACTCAGAAACCCAGGCTTGTACAAGTCAGTGAGTGCATTTGCACCAATTTGTAACCCAAGTGAGTGCCCTTGGGGAGTGAAAGCATTTACAGGATACCTTGGGGAAGATAAGAGCAAGTGGGCAGAATGGGATGCTACCCAATTGGTTCAGAAGTATGACGGTCCTCCATTAACTCTGCTTATTGATCAGGTTAGTTAAGAATAGTAATGATACTACTTTCACACGCGTATAATTTGATTTCGTTGCTAGGTTTTTCTGGAATGTCTATGCCAAATGTCATTAGTCTTCAGCCGTGATTGAGTAAAACATCCTCGCAAACTTTTTAATTTATATTATATTAGGAAGACTTATTTAAAACCTCTTTTACGAATGATTTATGATGCTGAATTATGTATGTGTTGTTTTTTTTTCAATTAACTACTACTCGTATGTATAATATGTAGTAGTAAAATACATTATATATTTCGATTTATATAGCATTTATGAACTGTTATGTTTCAGGGTGCAGGCGATAAATTTTACGTCGAGAAACAGTTGCTCCCAGAGAATCTGGTGGCGGCATGTCGATCGGTCAACGTGCCTGTCATTCTGAACCTGCGCGAGGGCTACGACCACTCCTACTACTATATAGCCTCTTACATCGGCGAACACTTCCAATTCCACGCAAAGATACTCAAAGCCTAATTCCTCACCAAGTGATTGATGCAAAGCAAGTCTACTGAAAGTGCATTTTTAACAAATTATATATTTATGTAATAAACACAATATTTTTTTACAGTTACATCATTCTGTTTACCATTTGTAATATAATTTAAATAAAAACTGCAAATACATTTTAATTTAATAACCTCTTTAACATACAACAATTTATGACATTTCTTACAAACATGTTCTAAAAGGTCCACCAAAACGCTATCTACCGTCATTCTTTCTGAATGTATGGTAATACTGTAAAAATTTGTCTCTATTTCCCCACAGATGGTAACTGCCCCAGTAACACCAGGCCCTGGTGAAAATAAATAAAATTACATAAGAAATTAAAAAAATAACACGAAAATTAGGTCTTCGAAAACACAATGATAACAAACCATTAGTAAATGTAGCTTCATGTCTTATTTTAAGATTTGTAATTGTGTTGGAACCCATCACAGCAGAATAACATGGTTGCATCAGCATTTTTACATTTTACACAGGCTTGGTACCTATGAAATTACTCGGAACATAGACAGAGTAGTGTACTCACAAGCCAAATAGAGCTCCACCGAGATGCGCGGCGTGGTCAAAGAATTTCCACCCGAATACTACGCCAGCCAAATCCACACTCATAATTACTTTTATAGCCTGAAAACACACATGTTGTTAGATCATATAATTAATTAATTATCTCATATTATTACCTATGAAATATCATTTTATATTATTAGATAGTAATGAAACTGGATTTGCCATGTCATAACTTACTGTTCCGGCGGCGAAGGTGTACATTGGCAAGAATATTATACTCAGCCTTGTGTCAGGGTATTGAACGCACACATAGGATAATATTGACATGATGGCTCCTGACTGAAATGAGAAAAAATACTCATAATGCTCATCGCTATATATAAGTGTGTGTAAGTTTATGAAAGTGGTGAAAGAGGTCTGGCATTCCACTTCTTATTAAGGTATGTGTAATGTGAGTATACTTACAGCACCAAGACTAAGGCCAGGCTGGTTTAGCATCACCTTATAGAGAAAGCTGGCAAAGCTGCTGATTACACCAGCACTCAAATACATGGCGACGAATTGCTCCTTGCCCAGGGATGCCATTGCAGCTGGCAAGTAAATTGTTTATTTTACAATCCAGTAATAATTATATGAGTAAAATAAGCCATCAATTGCTACTACTGCCCAGTGTGGGTTGTTGAATAATCTTACTACTACTATAAATGTGAATGTTTGTAAGTTTGGATGTTTGCGGTTCCTTCACGGCAAAACGGCTGAACCGATTAGGCTGGAAGTTGAAATCGTGATGGCTTATACCTAGGAATAGGAAATAGGCAACTTTTTTTTTTAATCCCGAAAATTCAAAGATCTGATATTATAAAGTATGATGCTTTCACGGCATAGCAGCTGAACCGATTCTAGCAGGAAAATACATAAGCTACTTTTTCGAATTCCACGCGGGCGAAGCCGCGGGCATAAGCTAGTAGATACTGCAAGCAAATGGTATATTATGTTTTAAATATATACCTGGCATGAAGCTGTACAAAACATACATATTTGCAGCCAAGTGCAATGGTGAATAATGGCTGAATGTGGAGAGAATCATAGGCAGACATACTGCACCTGAAAAGAAATGTCTAGTTTCAATGAGAACATAATAATAGTGATTTGGGGAAATAAAATATGCACTTACTGCCACATGGATTGGAGCAGAAGTACTTGACCATGGTCGGTTGCAGCGCGCGCATGCGCCACGCACCAAATACGAGTACATTAGCAGCTAGGATTGGGTAGAAAACCTTTTCAGTCTCTTTCAGTGATCTCCACCACTTCGTTACAGGGCCTGGTTCGCTTCTCTGTATTACAAAATAATATTTACATTACTAAATTATAGTTATTTATCACAAAAAGAAGATGTATCTTCAAGCAAATGTATTTTGTTTGAATTCTGATGGTAATTAGGTGTTTGCCACAATGTTAGTCTTACATGCAGTGTTCTTTGATTTATATATATATATATATATATCCTCACGCCTTCCCGCAAGGGTCCCCGAAGGGATAGGCAGAGGTGTATAGGTAATACCCACACACCCACTTTCCGCCAGAGGTATATTAGGTGCCAACGTGACAGATGGCGAGTTCATCGCCGTTACTCAAGCACGACTATACATACGCCTTTGAATTTCTTCGCAGACGTATGCAGGTTTCCTCTCGATGTTTTCCTTCACCGTAAAGCTCGTGGTGTGACTAATCACTGTACTTAAGTTCAGAAAAACTCATTGGTACAGTCGGGATTCGAACTTGCGACCTTTGCGTCGCAGGTAACTGCTCGAACCACTCGGCCACCACGGCAACAACAAGGCGTATGTATAGTCGTGCTTGAGTAACGGCGATGGACTCGCCATCTGTCACGTTGGCACCTAATATACCTCTGGCGGAAAGTGGGTGTGTGGGTATTACCTATACACCTCTGCCTACCCCTTCGGGGACCCTTGTGGGAAGGCGTGAGGATAAATTATAAAAATATATATATATATATAAATTTAATTATTTATATTAATATTGAAACTATTACCTAGAGCTGTGGTGGCCTAGTACTTTGAGTAGTTGCCAGCAACACAAAGATTGCAAGTTCAAATCCTAACTGAACCAATGAGTTTTTCTGACTAAGTACAGTGATAAGTCACACTGCAAGCTTTAAAGTGAGGGAAAACATCAAGAAACCTGCATATGTTTGAGGAGATAGTCAAAGACATGTATAGTCATACTTGAGTAGAAATGATGGTCTCGCCATCTGTCACATTGACACCTAAAATATATCTACGACGAAAAGAGTGTGTGGGCACTACCTACACTGCCTACCCCTTCGGGGACCCTTGTGGGTAGGCGTTTAGCTGACGTATGTGGATGAAGCATGTCTTTTCACAAGGGACCCAGGGTAACCATTTATGTGTGTTCATAAAATAAATTTTGGACAGAAGTCCAGCTGCACAAAATACTTGCCCTGTATTTTTTCTGTTGAGCACTGAGCCAGCTGCCAGTTCTTCTGAGCAAGCTGTTGGCGTGTGAGCGTAAGTTCTCATACTCCCAAACTGCGCATCCAGCCAGTGATATTGCAGATACCTGGAAAGTTATTACAAATGCTTGAATTGAATAACCATTTAGGCCATTTTAAATCTATTATTTGAGATATTTTTACTAACATAGTGTCAACCAGTGACTGCTCACCCCAATAGTGAAAATGAATGGTTTTACTAATCTGCCAGTGTGCAACGGTCCAGATTCAATGTGTAAATTCTCCAAGGGATCAGGTTCGTGGCCAGGGCGCCTTGAGCTGCGACTTGAGTTGTGGACAGAGCTGCGAAACTGAAGCCGCCCATTATTCGCCGGAGTACGAGTTTGCCTAAGCAGCACGGGCTTGCTGAAACAAATAACAACACTTTTGCATTTTAAAATCAAATTCCTGCCAATAATCACGCCCGTAACTACATAACATATACTTACAAACTATTCGTTAACTCTGCAGCGCACCAAATATTTCTGAAGAACATGTTATTTTTTATTGTATCTTTCTGTTACATTATTTTTTTAAAGGTTTGTGTAAATTTTGTCATGAAAATTTTCAATCAAAAAAAAATATTACATTAAGGCGAATGTTGTCAGACAATGAACGAATGAACTAAACTAATTGAACTAGAGTTGAATGTCTATCTGTAGTTTTGGCAAACAAATGACATGTCTTGTTAATGAATTTGTTACCATTTATCAAACTGTTAAAAAATGTAAAAAAATATTTTTTAATCATGGCATGAATACTAGTCTTTTAATCGAAAAAATATCTGAAATTAAATTATTTGGTAAATATATAATTGGTATACTTAAAGTAAGTATCTTTATATATATAATTCTTCTGTGAGTGTGTATGTCACTGAACTCCTCTCAAACGATTGGACCGATTTTGATGAAATTTTTTGTGTGTGTTCAAGGGGATCTGGGAATGGTTTAGATTCACAATTGGACCCGATAGGTGGCGCCACCATCTTTTTTTTTCCACCCGAGCGAAGCTGGGCGGGACCACTAATATACTTATATAGGAGTTTCTGGAGTCAATCTGTCACAAGACAATTACGTTGTACATTCATATAATAAAATGTATCTTGTGTACCTACATGTAGTACAATTTCTTCACATAAATAACCCTAGTAAGGCATTTAATTTTATTTGTTATCAATATAAATCAATAAGTAAATTGAGTCATTTGATGTAACACCGTACAAAACAGTCACTACATACCTAATTCAATGATATAAAGTTCTGAAAAAACCTATTATACTTTTTAAACCTTGTCAAATAGAATTTAGATATTAAGCATAACGTGTTCCCAGAAGGAGGCTTATGTACTTAGCTACTTACACGCTATTAATTTACTGTCGGCTGATCTGGCTACCATGCCATAAACTTTACTTATGTCGGTAGGTATGTATTCGCACTTAAACCAAATGATGCATTTACACGTTGATCATGATAACTAACAAAGTTGACCAACGCCGGTAAGGAGGTACTTTCTATATCATTTCTTCCTTTATCCTGGATCAATTACTTATAACTACACTATACCTGCATTAATATACCTACTCATATTACCTATTCTGATTTAAAGCTCCATCCTGTTAGGTCAGGTAGGAACGTAGACTTGACGAACTTGACTTTATAGGCCAGTATGTTTTGTCACTGCCAAATTTACGATTATGGTGACCCATTGATGTTCAGTTGCTGTATACAATCCGTAATGGGGTATTTCGGCTATAGTACATACATTCCTATTGTGTTTGCCGAGGTAAAGGGGGTGCTGCCGCCGGTACCCTTCGCGCATGCTCCATTCAGCCGATCCACCCGGCAAAGCCCGGTGCGACCTCTGTCAACTTCAGTCAGTTGTGTACAGCTGAGAGGACCTTGGCCATATCTCGTGCTTTCTATCCTCGTTCTTATCTTAGGACAATAAAATCCTACGTTTTACAAAAGTAAGTACCTTATTAGTTATTTTGTAAATTTATGTGACCTATTTGCGTCCAATTAATTAGTGTCACCTGTACATCATCGTACGGATTATAAATTCTTGGGTTAAAGCTTATAATTTTTTTTTTTAATAAGCAGTATTAATGACTTAATTGAAACAAATACCACGCTGTAGGTATTACAACAAAGTGGATACATGTCTTAAAAGCATGTATTATTTTAGCGCGAAAGAGCGTCAAATGGCGGCGAATCAATATATAGGCCATGTGGTACGGATTCAAAATACATAGAAAGAATTGACACTTTCTGTGTTAATGTATGATATATAAAAGTGACAATTGTGCTAATAAGAATCTTAATTGAATTGAAAAAGTTACTTCATAATTACGAAAAATTAAAAATATTCACACTGCGTGCACATGTATGTAGTCTTAAAAGTAGGAAATTTCGTAGTAGAATGAACAATGCAAATTTTATGTATTTGATAGTGTAAGTCTGTTTTCAATTTGTTTACAGAAATGATGAAGTCCAAGTTAACCAGAAATTACCACCTCCACGAAAGACAATTTAAACACCAAACATTGTGACGCACAACAATTGCATCTTGAATTACTTACACATTATTACTTAAATTTTTGTTTGAGATTAATATTTTATACATTAATTTTAATACCATTTATTATTGCGTGTATGCAACCGAGTTATTTCTGTAATTAATTATACACTAAATTGTCTAAACGTTCTGACGTAGATGACTGTTTACGAGTGAATTATATAGGATATTAATGTTAATGCATAGCTTATTGTTAAACGACGATATTAATTTGGATAGGTGCTATACGAATTACAAGATTTTAAAATGTCACGGATATATAATGCTACGTAGATAAATAGAAGTAAAAAAACAAATATGGAGCCGTACGCAGATGATTTGTTATGGTTGGTTATAAGTGGATTCGTGGTAGCATTCATCCTGGCGTTTGGCATCGGCGCCAACGACGTGGCCAACTCGTTTGGCACCAGTGTTGGCTCCAAGGTCCTCACCCTCACGCAAGCCTGTATACTTGCTACCATTTTCGAGATTGCAGGAGCTGTTCTTATCGGTAAGATATAAACCATTTATATGATCTCTCAACAGGTAAAGGTTCTTTCACAACATGCATGATTGAAGAAAATCCGATCCGATTAATATACTCTAATCTGATTATAAAGTAATATTTTCTAATAATCAACCATTTATTTCCATATTTTTAAGTAACGAACTGATAGCTAGGAGCTCCTTAATTATGGAAGCCTTCAAGTTCGTAGTCCTCGTCTACTACCGTGTACCTACACACGGTACACTCGTACGATGGCAAACAAGTGCAGGGCCTGATGGTAAGTACCTAACGGACGCTCGAGGGTTTGCAAAACAAGGGGATCACGTGCGCGCTGACTATGCAAATGTTTTCGCCCGCCTTATTTTGAATAAGTACTTCTGTATATTTAAGAAATACGAGGAAATGTGACGGTAAGCATCATCTGGGTGACCGTCGCCCATACATGCTATTTGTCTCTGCTGTTTAGGATACAAAGTCTCGGACACGATGCGCAAAGGAATACTAGACGTGTCTTTGTACGCGGACGGCGGTGAGCGTCTTTTGGCGGCAGGCTGCCTCGCAGCTTTGATAGCCAGCGCTACGTGGCTCATCGTCGCTACCGCGCTGCGTCTGCCCGTCTCTGGCACGCACTCCGTCGTCGGCGCCACAGTCGGCTTCACACTCACGGCCAAGGGCCCTGTTGGCGTGCGCTGGTCCACTCTTGGAGCTATCGGTATGTGGTCTCCGCGTAGGCAACACGACATACATATGTCCAGTGCTGTGTAATGTCGCCACTGCATATGTAATTTATTACGCTTATATCGAACTTTACTGTAGCTCAAAAGTTTGCATGATCTCGGCTATGTATTGATGTAATCAGTTACTCTTGGCCTCCCTAGATATTTAATCATAGCGTCAATAGGCTGAATAGTATGATTGAGTGTGTTACATCTTTGTCACAATAACTGTGGGTGTTCCAGTGCTATCGTGGTTTATCTCGCCGGTGCTGAGTGGCAGTGCGTCAGCCCTGCTGTACTGGCTGGTACGCAACTTCATCCTGCGCGCAAAGCAGCCGTTAACTGCAGGCCTGCGAGCCTTACCATTCTTCTACGGCGCTACGATTGCCGTCAACGTGCTTAGCGTCGTGCACGACGGGCCTAAGCGTTAGTTTTATTCGTTTCTTGATACTACTACTAGGAGTCGCAAAAGATAGTAATTGGATATTTTTGAACTATCTTTATACTAGCCATAAATCAAGCTTCGTCCCACGATGTCATCTGCGTAAAATTTCATCGGTAGTTTTTTGAACTAGAACTACTTTTCTAGAACGAAACATATTTTATGTGTTAATCCGGCTAATAATTCATTCAATTCTGTTCAACCGTTCTGGCGTGATTGAGTATTAATTACTTAGATCTTTTAAACTACGCAACGGATTTTAATGCAGCCTTCACCAAGTTATATATCACCAGTCTAGTCAGGAATGTCATGCCTCTGTATTGGCCACAGTGCTGGGCATGGACAAGATCCCACTGTGGGTGGCGCTCGCTGGGTCAGTGGCCTTGGGCGCGGTGGCGGCAGGGATAGTGCGTGCAATCCTGGTGCCGTACTACCAACGTCAACTTGTCGCAGCTCCAGTTAATTTCACACTTGGACTATCTAATGGTACGGTTCGCATGGTTTTTATACGAATATTTGATTAATCGGGGTTTTTTAGGGAACCATTTCAAATATTATTTCTATATGCATAGACAAATATGGGATGAACCATCATCATCATCATATCATCACGCCGAGTCCCTAACGGGGTAGGCAGAGAGTATAGAGCGCCAGTTCTCTAGACGAAGCGAAAGAGGTATGTAAACCTCTTTCGCTTCGTCCACATTCAATAGTGGATGAACAACCAAACTATTAAAATAAACTTTTATCTATTCATCTATATATCAGTGTGTCCGTGAGGATAGTGAATACTTACATACATGATAACCTGCTTATCTTTTGCGAATTTGCAAAGGAAGATGCAAAAAGGTATATGATCTTGACTGGATTCAAAATAACACATAGAGTTGCAACCCGTTTCTAATACCTGAGCATTTTCTATTCCAGAGACCACCCCAGCCAATACACCAACTCATTCTAATAAGAACAATGCCCCTCAACGTCCTACGTCACTTCTATCTGAAGACGGCAAGGTGTTAGAAGTTATCACAGAGTGCGCTGAAATGGTGACTTTGAGTGACGCAGGCCAAGCCTCTGGTGGGGTCAGGGAATTGAACGCAAGGAACATGGCCCTGCTAGCGACCATGGACGACTGCAGCATCCTATCTCGCAGTCTCAGCCCGCCCAACAAGTCACAGCTGCAACTGATCGACGCCGATCCACAAATAAACACCCTCAAGTATATAGACGAAACTCTCAGTTGTTGCAAGAGCTTAGATTCATCACAGCTCGTCGGCATGGGTGAGAGTTACGACTCGAAGAATGGCTTTTTCGGTGGCTCTTGTGAGACTATAGCTCGTGGAGATTTCGATCGGCTGGCTGCTGCTAGGGCTTTGCCAAACACAGTGGAATTCGAGACGCCACCACCGCGACTCGATAAGGTACGTATCGGCAATAAATTCTCTTAAAAGTTGTGTAAATTATCGCTATTCATGTCTTGGTATTATTTTAATTCTATTTAAATTAATGTACATCTATAATTATAATAAACTAGTGGTCCCGCCCAGCTTCACTCGGGTGGAAAAAAAAAGATGGTGGCGCCACCTATCGGGTCCAATTGTGAATCTAAACCATTCCCAGATCCCCTTGAACACACACAAAAAATTTCATCAAAATCGGTCCAGTCGTTTGAGAGGAGTTCAGTGACATACACACTCACAGAAGAATTATATATATAAAGATGTGAATGTAAGTTTGTCTGTTACGCTTTCACGTAAAAACTACTTAACCGATCATCATGAAACTTTGTACACATATTCTTGGAGGTATTAGAAGTAACATAGGATACTTTTTATTGAACAAAAGATTAAGGAAAGATAAAAAAGCAGTTTTGCTAAAAAATTAAATGGTGATTGCTTATACCTGGGATTAGGACAAATGATACATTTGAATCCTGAAAAATTCAAAGCTTTAGTAATATAAAGTACTAGCCGTTCTTAGCTGACCTCTACACCGCGTAAGGAATACTCCTACCAAATTTCAAGTCAATCGGCCTTATAGTTCCTGAGGTTTCGTGATGAGTGAATTCACAAATGGGATCTCCTATATATATATATATATATATATATAGATGATGCTCTTTCACGGCATAGCGGCTGAACCGATTCTAGGAGGAAAATACATAAGCTACTTTTTCGAACTCCACGCGGGCGAAGCCGCGGGCATAAGCTAGTACATAATATGTTATTTTGTTTAAGTATAAATTGTGGTTTCCTTTAAATTTATGTGTAGGTCTATGCTTGTCACAGTTCATTACGATTTCACTACAAACTAGTAGAAATTTGAATCTACTTATGCCTGTGTTGAAACTATCATTGATCCAGCAAGATCGAATTTTGTATATATGAACATGTACCTACTGATAAAGGTTCCATAGTGAGTGTGTATGGGTTTGGATGCGCAGGCGGGGGAGGGGGGTGGCGCGTGGCTGGTAGAGCGGGCGGTGGGCCTGACCCCCAACTCGAGCGCCGCGCCGTTGCTGCGCGCGCCGTCGCCGCCGGCCGAACCGCGCGTCGCACCGCCAGACACCCTGCGACTCTTCTCTTTCCTGCAAGTCCTCACTGCCACATTTGGCGCCTTCGCTCATGGCGGAAATGACGTCAGGTGGCTACTGCCGTTAGGCTTTTGTTAATGTTTTAATTTGTCTTTCTTTGGTTCTCATAGAGATGACTGACGACGTGGCAGCCGTTCTAAGCTGATATTGAATCAAGTAGCCGAAAGGCATGACCTAGAGTACTGAAAAAGTAGGTAACATGCGTGATGATCGATTTGTAAAAAAAAACAAATTCTGTAGGGCACTGCGGCTCCATAAGCAGTATTCGTTTTATCATAAACCTATGTTATCGAATTGGGGGTTTTGTCAGTTGCCTGTAATTCAGTAATAGGAATCCAGCCGAGTAGATGACCCTATGGATCTTTTTTATATGTTGCAGCAATGCCATTGGGCCTCTGGTGGCGCTGTGGCTGCTATACTCTGAGGGGGGTGCGCATGCGCGGGCGGAGACCCCACTCGCGATCCTCGTTTTCGGCGGCGTGGGCATTTCACTAGGGCTTTGGCTGTGGGGACGCCGGGTCATCCGCACCGTCGGCGAAGATCTCACGAGCATCACTCCGGACACGTTAGGATAATTACCCTTAAACCCTTTACACATTTTCGATTTGATTTTAAGGCAGCTCGAGAGGTTAGACGTTCAGAGCTCAACAATAGAACACAATCCAAATTATTTATTACCTTCATTAGATATCCGATTATAGGTACTAGTCGGATATGTAAACGCAAAAAAAACTAATAGGTTCTGAGGTCAAAGTCATATTTATTAGCACGACTATGAGTGTATTTTCTTGACAGGGGGTTCACCATTGAGCTAGGAGCGGCGCTGACTGTACTAGTAGCTAGCAAAGCCGGACTGCCGGTCTCCACCACTCACTGCAAGGTCGGCTCCGTGGTCTGCGTCGGGTACTTCTCTGAGAAGCCCGTCGATTGGAGTTTATTTCGGTTAGTTATCACCAGGTTCATATGTCTTGCTGCACGATTGAAAGGTACTAGATACCAAAATAGATACCCGTAAAAGATATCATTGAAATTTCGGGTTCATTTTCACACATAACAATTATGGAATATCGTGTTTCTATATCGATTTGAAGATATGCATATTTAAGACCTCTCGTTATTCCATCAGCGCGCTCGAATGTATGTTGTTATTTGATGTTCTTCTGAAACGATATACATACAGTATCAATAACTATAATCCTATCCCACGCAGTTGCTTACGTTATTTTTTATTGCAGTTTGGAACAGGTCAGGTCATTCTGGTCTGGTGGGTTTGTCAGTTAATGTTAGTGGAAATTTACTAAAGAGCTTTGTTCCAGGAACATAATATTCGCGTGGTTGGTGACTGTTCCGGCTGTGGCTGGCATTGCAGCTCTCTCAATGCTGGCACTTGAAGCATTTGTCGTCTAAATGGACCGTTAAATGTATTTTTTAATTTAATTGCAATCTACTCTATGTTAAAGTCTACTCACATACTGCCTTGCATTCTTTGCGCTTAGCGTGTCTAAGTAAGAATTTTAAACTTTAGGTTACAGGTTTTACATAATTTGCGAAAAAAACTGCATTAATAGTTATGCGATTCTTGTTGGCACGAACAAAGTTAATATAGTTTTTGGTATGTTCTTTAGAGGAGAACGGTTTGCTTAGGAGTTTGTTAAACTTATATCACGTGGTTGAAGCGGTTGAATACGGTTTCACTTAAACTTACATGTTGTAAATTGACACAAGTTTCATTTATTCTGTAAGGAAATTGGGCAAAGTTACAGTATTTAGTATAACAATTTACTTACTAATATTAAGAATATGTGTTTGTAACTACTTTCTTTTCCGCGAAGAATTATTTTATACTAACTTTAATAAAGGCATGAACGGTCACTCAAATAAAAAGAAAATAGTTTCACTGCATTAACACGAGCTACTAGGAACAGTGAAGTGTAATTGCGTGTAATTGACTTGCGATGAGTAAAAGTACTTAAGTAGCTTAACTTAGGTATGTCAATTAGTTTTCAATTACCGCTTCGTCGGCGTTACATAGCGTTGGTCATCGACTACTATTATGGCGTTGGTGGATTTGTTTCAGCAAAGCATTGAGTGTCATTAATAAGATCTATAGGTACTAACATTAACTAGATTTTCTAACTGTCTTTCAAATAGTATACGTTTATTTTTTATTTTTCTTCTTAGTTACTACTACTAAGCATAATTCCTTCCTTCATTTTTCATACGAAGTTGGTGCCTGTTAAAACCTTATCCGAACAAGTGGTTTTAAGTATTTTCTACATGCCATACTGTGGTAAGTTCAGTATAAACAATATAGGGGCGCAACAAGTGCATTAGTTTAAACAAGATACCAAGTTAAGTGTATTTAACTACTCGAGCAACAAAAAATAGGTAAAAAATGCAAGCTCAATTTTAATTGTTTTTTTTGGCCATACGCTCCTGTTTGGGTAGTTTGATGGAAAACTATGTACTTAGATACTTATTAGTTTTGTAAAAACCATACAAAAATCTTAATAGCTACTAGGTTTGTCTAACCCTATCCTTGTTTAGAATAAAAATATTGTTGAATATATATATATAGTTGAAACGCCACACCCTTTTATTTACCCTGATCAGTCAGTTTTAATAAAATTATCAGTAAACTTCCTGTCTAAAAAACTATACCTAAGCGCCAGTAATGCATCAATTTCATCAAACAACTTTCAACCTCGCCCTACGCCGATGATATTAAAATTATAAATCAACCTTCAACGAATGACATAGTGTTTGGGTTTGACCTCTTTATAGAAACAGACAAAGACGGGATATAAATGGACCAAGGCTGTAATATGGCATCGGTAAACAATTTATAGCTATAGTTGGTACAAGAGATGGGGCTTATATTCGCAGCAGGTTAAGGGAAGCTAGTGTTAACAGCAATAAAAGTATAAAAAATACTATGGCTTAATTCTGCGACAATAGTTTTGGACACGAAGTTGTATAAAGCAATCTAGTTCATGATTTTCTTATGCCTCCTCCATGCTCGCATCCCACGTGTCATCGGTAAATAAATTATTTACACACACACGTATATGTATACAGTATACTACATCTCCAAATTTATAGATGATCACATTCAAATAGCAAGCGTCCCCGGATCACTTCTACTGCTACTCGAGAACTGGTTTATTGTGTTCAAACCTACTTGAGTATTTTGGTAGAAAAATTTACACAGAGGTGAGTAAATAAAATAAATAATTTTAATATTATTTGTATGTGGGAAGGCGTGAAGATATAATAATTGTGTTTACAGTAGATTATACCTACGTTTTAGCGTTAGTTCATTGCATATTTTCAATTTATTTATTTTTGTCGCATAAATTCAGAATGAGTTAAGAATGTTATATGAACTTATTTATTGCGATGCGACACATTGAGGTACATACCTATATACTGACATAACGTACTTATCTAGTATCGTAGTTAGTCACACGTAGAAATCAATTTATATATAGGTACCTGCTTGTTATTCTATCATCGTTTTGACGATCCGGTTAGATTATGTTAGCAGTGCTTTTGTAACAACTTAGAAACATGTTGTATAAATGAGCTAAAGCGCATTTTTTTTGGATTTCGTTAGTCATGGTGTAGAAATACTGAATATTAGAGTAATTTTTTTTTATCCTAAACTGAAAACTCTTTATTAGTGGTATGTAAAAATATGAAATCACAGAAAAATAAAATTATGAAAGAAATTTATATCAATGGTTACTTAATTATCAGTCTCTATTCTAACTGAAACTTCTGAGATCTTACGTGGATCAACTAATAAACTTAGTACAATATACCATCACACCCCGACCCTATATATGCCATGCACGGTTAAAAAAAAAACAAAGTTATGGCGAATGTATGTTCTACAAAAACTTTACAATAGCATTTTCAATACAGTCGCTTAAAAAATGGTGTTGGGATATTCACCCAAATACAGTATTTGGGTGATATATAATATATATGTACCTACTTTATATATTATTTAGTGGGAATGTAGTATATGAAGTTATTCATAATTTAAAGGACTGCAATGCACGGCGATTTGGACCTGTACCCCGACGACCAGAGTGGAACGGAGGTTGGTTGACAATATGCATAATTAAAAAATACCAATAGTAAATATATACCTACCTCAAAGACATTCTTAATTGACTCTCTGTCAACGCTCCCATACTAAAGATATAGAGCAGGCACCTGAGGTTCCCGTAAAACTTGAATTCATTTCTAGGTTGTTTCTGGTATAAAATATATCTTATATGATATTCCAGCTAATAAATTATTTACGTTTGTGCCAATTTATATCCAAATCTTTTTAGTCGTTTTTAAGAGTAGTTTAATAGTGGCATACATCTTATCCTATATAATAGCAAACATCATAAGTAGAAATCGTTTTTAAGAGTAGCAAAGATCCTCACAAACTCGGGCCTGGCCTCATACGGATTTGTTTGCTTCTGTAGAGAGGTATACATAATTATAAATCCATGTGCAGACAATACTTGTTTCAGCGGTACACACCCAATAAAACATTAAGGAAGTCTCCGGCAGTTCCTGTACCCGCGCCACCGCCACCTCCTCTAGGAGGTATTCCGCCTTCGGTGAGTTAATAAATAATTCATCTCAATATCACGGGCGCTTGGAAAGTGACATGTGTTTCTAAATATATACATACAAACATATAATTACGCCGAGTCCCTAACGGGGTAAGCACAGATAATAGAGCGCCAGTTCTCTCTTACATACCTCTTCCTAAATATATATTATCTGTACAAATAAATAAATTGGGAGTGTCTGTTTGTAATATAAAAAACCGCGTTTTACTGTACACACGGTACGGTACGGTACGGTAAAACGGATTTAATGATATTTCTACTATACCTACTGAACTGAACTACGCTGCCGTCATAAGGAAAAAGGACGTTTCTACCAAAAGTGTGAATAGGAGAAAATAAATATTTTGTTATCACAAAATTATAAAATTCGCTGTGTGAATGTAAATAAAAATTACAAAAATTGTGTAATGCAAAAGTATGCATATTAGTTTGATCTAAAGGATAATGGATGCAAATCTTAATAAAATATTATTAATGTATTTTAAAATCGATATTTTCCTTTTCATCGTAGTAAAAAAATCCAAGAAAATACGCATTACTGCAATGAAAACAAGTTTCTGGCGAGATTCGCCAAAAACCGACAGTCTCAAGTCAGTCTCCGCCTTTAAGTGAAAAGATATTAATACATCGCGATCCCCTGCACCCTGCACAATTACTAGCGCAACTAAGTGGAATAGACGCTACTGCCACTTTTTTCAATGATACTAGATTGAAAAGGCACATCCGCGCAGTAACGTCTTTTCATTTTATAACCACGTAAATATTTTGTATATTATTAAGACGCTTCTACTTCAATGCGTCTTTTCAACTAATATAATATGTCAGAAACGTCTTTTCTACTTCGTGACCATAACATTATACAGCAGAAGCGTTTTATTTTCTTATCGTTATTAGTTTATAGGGTTGCGGTAGTTCAATCCCTATGTAAAAAATACTGGTAGATGCGCCTTTTTTTACTGAATCCAAATATGTATGTAACTAATTTTTGAAAAAAAGTTAGATACGTCCTTTTTCCGTATGACGGCAGTACGACATCCATATGAAAGATTTACAGCAGGGCTTTACCATGATGTGCTTTTACGATCTCAATTCAATAATATTAAGACACAATTCTATGTTGAGATTTTGTGGTAATTATATATATATATATATAATTATGTATAGAATAAGATAAAACATTTGAAGTTGAAACGTTGCAGGTACCACTACTCTTGGGGCCGGATAACACGCTCACCACGTGTTGTTTCTGCAATAGTTTGATCAAGACCGCAGTTCGCTACACCTGTACAGCGCGCACCCATATTGCTGCAGCTCTCTGGTGCACCTTATGGTAAGAACTCTCTTTTATTTACCTATTGAGTAAATAATGAACGATACAGGTTTTCTTCAGACGTAAACTTTAAGCCGTGGTGGCCGAGTGGTTCGAGCAGTTGCCTGCGACACAAAGATCGCAAGTTCGAATCCCGATTGTACCAATGAGTTTTCCTGAACTCAAGTACAGTGATAAGTCACACCATGAGCTTTACGGTGAAGGAAAACATCGAAAGGAAACTTGCATACGTCTGGGAAGACATTAAAAAAGGCGGGACCCTTATGGGAAGGCATGAGGATATAATTTATGCTCACCCTTCTGTACCTAAATTAATAGTGTGTTGCATGTTTCTAGCTGCATGTGTTGCATACCCTACGGGTCCAACTCCGCTAAGAACACGGACCACTTCTGCCCCAGCTGCAACCGCTACTTGGGTACATATCGGAGATAAATGTAACCTTTATGCTTTTGTTTATGCTATTTACAATACTTGTACATTAGTCTAGCGTTATCTACTTGTTATTGAGGGATGAAGTGTCATTCTAGTCTTATATAAGTTAGCTCAGACAATATGCCAAAATGCCAAATAATTCCAAAAGCAAAGAGCGGCACTGGTTGGTTCACAATGAAATCTAACCTGTGTTGTTCGATGGAACCTGAATGTCATTCGTGGCAGCTATTTTATAAATGGAGGAAATATCATTCTCGCAATCACCGAAGACAGGGTAGAGTCGACAACTTAGAAAGGCAGCTTTAGCGTCAGGTTTGTATTTCTGTATTGTTAAAGTTCAAATAAAAAATACGACAATCCAGTACTAACTTTTATTTACATTACCGATTATATTTTGCAACATAATTACTTATTAAGGAAAATCATTTCAGACATATTTTTAAAGTTCAGACTTAATAATATTAATACCTACAATGGATCAATTCTTCAATATGTACTTGCCACTTGCCTCGTGCTGTACAACTCTCACTCTAAGTGTATTGGGATATGCCAATCTATACTGGTACACATACGTGTACTACACGTGGTACCACTGGTACCACGTAGAGGCTCGCTTTGGTGACCATGGATTGTGGCGAGCTCAGGCCACGTACTGGTTGGAGTGGCAGGCTGTGGTGAGCATGCATTGTGGCGAGCTCAGGCCACATACTGGTTGGAGTGGCAGGCTGTGGTGAGCATGCATTGTGGCGAGCTCAGACCACGTACTGGTTGGAGTGGCAGGCTAGGGTGACCATGCATTGTGGCGAGCTCAGGCCACGTACTGGTTGGAGTGGCAGGCTGTGGTGAGCATGCCTTGCGGCGAGCTCAGACCACGTACTGGTTGGAGTGGCAGGCTAGGGTGACCATGCATTGTGGCGAGCTCAGGCCACGTACTGGTTGGAGTGGCAGGCTGTGGTGAGCATGCCTTGTGGCGAGCTCAGGCCACGTACTGGTTGGTGAGGGCGCGCAGCAGGCGAGCCCGGCGGGTGGCGGCGGCCTCGCGCTGTATGTCCTCGCTGTTGTTGGCGTTGAGCTCGAGGGCGCCGGCCGCCCGCCCCGCGCGCGCCCGCCGCCCGCCCTCGCCGCGCCGCGCGTGCAGCGCCACCGCCACCTCCAGCAGCGTGCCGTCCCACAGGCACCCGTAGTACGCGTCCATTGCGTCCGCACCATTGCCAGTCTAATTATAATTACACTATCAATATCTCACGTAACGACAACAGACAACACAACGACAAAGATATTGCATACAATAGTATTGTATCAAAACAAAACGTAAGGCACCATGCCATGTAGCCGCCATCACATTGCTGTGCCCTCAAACAGGGTGTAATTTTATCTTTAAGCATAGTATATTGTGATATAAATGATGTCCGTTATTTTTTACATACATTACATTACATATATATATATATATATATATATATATTTACAGATTATTTTTTACATACAATAAATGTATTTGATTTGATTTGACATTAGTGAAATATTGTATTTGAGACAGTATATTATCTACGTATGTATCTGATATTTTGAATTATTTTACAACATTGGATTTTCAACGTTATTCGGCATAGTCATGACTAATATCCCGAAAAACAGTTGCATCCCAGAGGATTTCTCATTATACATATACCTACATAGCAAGTTTCTAGATACGATATATAGATGACTTTTTTAGTAGAGTAGAGTGGCTTCGAGGTAGCTTTTGAAAGCTAGTATGCCCGTAGACGACTACAATACAGTCATCATTTGGTATGTACGCAGAGTGGTTATTGTGAAAGTGGAGCTCGTGTGTGTGTGTGTGTGTGTGTGTGTGTGTACCTTCTCGGCGAGGCACTTGAAGGCGGTGTTGTAGTCGGGCTCGTCGGGCAGCTGCGCGAGCGCGGCGGCCTGCGTGGGCGCGGCCAGCGCCTGGCAGCAGCGCGCCGCGCGCCGCGCCACGCCGCCCTCGTCGGCCGCGCGCTGGGCGAAGTGCCACGAGCCCGCCGCCAGCGCGCACAGGTAGCACCGCAGCGCCGCGGCCCAGCCCCCGTTCACGCACTCCACGTCGCCGTACAGGCGCAGCCTGATGCAAATAAAAAAAAAAGTAGGTAGGTAAAAATTATAGGTAGAGCCATCCACAGAGGCGCGCCCCACTTTTCTTTCTTATAGCTTATAGTGTAAGTGTGCAACCTACCATTCATGTTTGAGTATTATCGGTACACACTGATTACCTATGAGACTACAATTGATATGAAAATACACGCACACGCAACCCGCGACCTCCTCGACTAGAAATTGGTGGGGCACGTCCTCGTGAATGGCACTATCTATCTATATAGCATTGGCACGTTAGTCACGGTTGATCTCCCTTAAACTCGCGGCAATATAATTCAACCCCTGTTTCCGCCATTTGGCGAAACGGAACGCGGCGCGCGCGCTTGCCGGTTAGCCGGTGACATTTTTGAAAGTGACATTACTCTTTAGTACGAGCCCTGAGCCCGAGCGCATGAACTCCCACCGTGTGTGCGCCTAACTATCGCTTGATTCGATCCCCGCATAACGCTCATTGCGCATCACTGCTCATATTTCGGCTCAATACCTAGTGACTTACATAGACTTAGTGACTTTGTGTACATCTCCAATAAGTGAAGGAAGAAGGAGTGTCCCGTGCCACGTGCCGCGTGGAGAACATCCATCAAATCAGGTCAGTTCACCTACTCTCGCCAGCCCATCCGTTCCCTTCACACCCCCGCTCATACCTCTTACTCCACTCATCAGCTCATCGAGCGACGAGGCCCACAAAGGCCCCGTCATACTTTTGGTCCTTCGAGCCGGATTGGAATCGGCCCCTATATACAGTCCGCTATTTGTCATATTCACGTTGTTATATATGGAATTAGTGCCATAAGTATTCATATTTCTACCCATATTTCAGCTCGATTCTGTCCAGTAAATCTTAAATATACAGTCCACTCAATATTTTTTACATACGCCTCCATTTTGTTCTCGATTTGTTCACAATATTTTTTTCTCTCGGACAGTCTTTTTTTTAACCTACCCTATTGGTATTTTTTATTTTTGTTCAACCAAGTTAATTTAATTGTTTGGTACATATTTATCGTGAATGTTACATGGTGCAAGTACATCTGTCAAGTAGACATAGTTTACATTCAAAATTCTGATAATAAAAGATAAACGGCAGCGTATGTAAGATTATCTCACGCACAAACAAGTTACGAGTGAAGGAGACCTTATTAGATTGTCAAAAATATAAAAAAGACAACCTGAACCAACACTCACCAAGCAGTGTTATAAGGGTACAGCTTCAGGCTCCTTTCGAGTAACTCCGTCAGGGATTCCAGAACAAACTTGACGTTGTAGTTGTTAATGTTAGTGATGGTGGCGGGCCAGAGGTTGGTGTAGTCGACGACTAGTTCTAGGGAGGTGTCGTCGATGAGGAGGTTGTGTATCCGTGCGAGGAGGGACAGGGCTACGCTGACGGCGAGCGGCTCGCGCAAGGATGCGAGGAAGGCATTAAAGGCGTTGCGCGCTTCTGCCGCCGCGCCCGCCGCCTCGCGCGCCGCCCCGCTCGCCGCGCGCTTCACGGGCGCGCTCGCCCCGGTGCTGTACACCGACAGCGCTAAACCATTCGCAACATATTAAGTATCTTTGGTCACGCTCTGAAGAAACCACGCGAGCTCAGCGAGGTAATTGTATATTTAATAATAATAATAATAATAATAATATTCTTTATTGTACACACACACACACATACAAACAAATAGGATGACAAAAAGACAGAGAATAACATGTAATAGGCACAATAGGCGGCCTTATCGCAAAAGCGATCTCTTCCAGGCAACCAAGTGAAGAGAGAAAAGAAATAGAGAAAAAAAAAGGTAGGTGTGATAGTTGAGCGGATGAAATATACATATTTACTATAATATACATATACTAAGCAATCTAAATAAATAAATACGAAACATATACCTATTTTATACACATACAATAACATATACATATATTTAGCTTAATATTTACGCCTATACTCGCCGTGGTGGCCGAGTGGTTAGAGCAGTTGCCTGCGACGCAAAGTTCGAATCCCGACTGTACCAATGAGTTTTTCTGAACTTAAGTACAGTGTATAGTCACACCACGAGCTTTACGGCGAAGGAAAACATCGAGAGGAAACCTGCATACGTCTGAGAAGAAATTCAAAGGCGTATGTATAGTCGTGCTTGAGTAACGGCGATGGACTCGCCATCTGTCACGTTGGCACCTAATATACCTCTGGCGGAAAGTGGGTGTATGGGTATTACCTATACACCTCTGCCTACCCCTTCGGGGACCCTTGTGGGAAGGCGTGAGGATATATTATATTATTTATGTATAGTCGTGCTTGAGTAACGATGGACTCGCCATCTGTCACGTTGGCACCTAATATACCTACGGCGGAAAGTGGGTGTGTGGGTATTACCTATACACCTCTGCCTACCCCTTCGGGGACCCTTGCGGGAAGGCGTGAGGATATATTATATATTATTATTTACCCGTATTTAATTGTTTATGTAGGTATGGAATAATAAAACAATTGTTGGTGATCCAAATAAAAACAAGCCGGCATGCTTAAAGAGAGTGTTGTGAAAGGTGGTTTCCAAATGTGATAGGCGGTCTCCAAATTTTTTGTTAATTGGTACTCATCTCTCACTGCCCAATCCATTAGGGACTCGGCGTCCTATGTATGATCTACATCTAAAAATTAGATACGGATATGTCTGTTCGCTTAGATCTTTTAAATTATTCAACGGATTTTAATGCAGTTTTTTAGAAATAGATAGAGTGATTTAATAGGGAGGTTTATATGTATTATTCATACGTATATCACAGTACAGAGAAGCCAAAAAATTCACAGTTTTGTAATGTGATGTACGCTTTTGTACGCTTAAATCGCTTACGCTGGTTAAACTATGACATAGATCAAATTAATGTGCTGCGGAATCGTATATCTTTATATATCGGTTAATATCGGTTATTAATAAACTAAAATTCTGCTGTTCATTTACAGCTTAGGAAATCCAATATATCTTGTATTAGACATTTTGAAATGAAATTATTTGTAACATTTTTATAATTTAATACTTAACTTAACTTACTTACTTAACTTAACTTAATTTTACACATATAAATTTATGTGTAAAATTAAGTGTTTGTAAGTTTGCACTAACCAAAGTCCCACAATTGTCTAGGGAACTTCCTGGTTGCCTTCCCGCGTTGCAGCTCAAAGCAGGCGGCACACAGCGCCGCCGCTGCTTCGCCCGGGCCGCTCGTCACCGCCGCGCCCTCCCACTCACACGCGTTGATGAGACAACTCCAGCAGGCCTCGATCACCTGTCCCGGAAAATTATGGGCCTTAATACCTTCCCAACAAGCAAACTTTAAGCCAGGGCCCCTAAGCAACGATTAACATACTTAAATACAAGACGTATGTGTAGGACGTCAAAGGCTTGGGTATAAATATTCTTATTCATCCTAAATTTTTGGGGGAAGTTTAGAGTCCCCCATCCGGTAAATCACGACCTCATATTTCGCAGTCGGGAGCTTTGAGAGAAGTCGGACGGGCGAGTACCAGAGTTTTTAATACACAACTTCACTTTGAAATACAAAATATATAATAATATTCTCAGAATTTAAACCAGACGAAATATGAGACTGTAAATTATTATGATTTTTATTATTTAACACCATTGTAATAGTGACAAGATATCTCACCTGAGCCCGGGGAGCAATTCCATCACTAGAATTAGCAGCTGCAATACAAGCTTTGCATTTATTAGCCAACGCCGTAAGATTGAGGCGGTGATGAGGCCATTCGCTCAACATCACATTCACTTGCAACAGCAGGACTTCCCACGAGAGTAGGCGGCAAAGGCGAAAAAGGGTGGGATCGGACCCTCCTCCTAGCTGGCTTCGGGCCTCACCCTCCAATACTGAGAGCAAGGACAGCGCGGCGCGAGCACTGCCCGCCTCGGCCCGTGCTCGTGCTGCTCCGGACACTACGTAACCAAAATCCTGTAAGAAGCCCCGAGGCAACGACACGAGCGCGCCAGCCAGCCCCCCAGCCGGCTTCCAGGTCGGGCTCAACTTCCACAGAGGCGACGAGGGCGCCATCATTGCTAATTTCACAAGGCACATACGCACGTCATCAGCCGTCGAGGCCTCGACGAGACGCTTCTTGAGTCTACCCGTTTCCAAATCGGGAACAGATTTAAAATCAAAATCAGGTGTTTCCCAATCGTCTGTTAGCAATTCACGAGGGATATCCATACTTTCGTCGTCACTATTTATTGGATCGTTTATAATCGTATTTAAGTGTTCGTTACTTATAAGTTTTTTTCTAATGTTCTCAGCATTGTCACCCACATGTTTTTTAAAATACTCATCAATTCTTTCAATTGGAAGTTTGCACTGTGATGTCGCTAGGTGAAGGAAAAACATTCTTAAGTTATCCCAGTCCTGTTCATTCAAATCTGACATCAATACCGGCGCTAGTGCCCAGAATAAGAGGTCAAAGAATTTTATTCCAACAATTTTGAATTTATTGAGGAAATCTGGATGTGTAGACGGCAAACCTCCTTCTAGAGCATATCTTACTGCATTCAGAGCAGATACTCTGTTTAATAAGTCTCTTGCTACAGTGAAAGCTCCACTTGATGCAGAGCCTTGAATATCTAATTCAACCACTTGCCTATGCACCAGTGGGATTTCCCTAGTCAAATTATCTGCTTGCAGTACTGCTATTATACCAGTGTAGTGATTAGCTACAGATTCCTGCAATTTTTGTAATAAAGAAGGTTCTTCATTCAACAGTTCGTATCCCAAATTCAAAGCTCTTATATATCCTATAATGTCCTCTTTAGTCATGCTTGCATAGTAGAAGTCGCCCCAAGGTACAGCTTTATGGGCACCGTACCCATAAATAAGCACTTCTCTTTCAAGAAGGTTTAAATTTTCCCTACAACCAAGAATTTGTTTCTTGGCTAAGTCATGATGACCATAAAAGAAGTAGTTGTAGCAGAGGTCAAAGTGGATCTGCATGGCAAATTCATATTGACTTATTGTGAAGTTGCTAGCATTCCAGTTATGTTTCATATCCATGGTGTCCTCAGTGAGGTGGACAAAACACTCCATAACAGGGACTTTAAGTTTCTTACACTCGCTGCGATCGGAAGTCGCAGTTGGTTCGTAGAGTGACAACATCTCCTCTAGGAAGCGAATGCTTTGCATACGAGATGCTTCACACATACGTAATATTTTCTCAAAATGCTGGTTTAATGGTGTGTAGCCACTGTCTGATTGCATTCCAGGTCTGAAAGGAAAAATAAAATATTTTTGTTTATGCGGAGGCACCCTTGGAACCTCAAAGACGTGCTTCTGGCCATCTTATATTCCCCAAAACAATAAGTTAGGCTAAGACATGTGGCTATAGGCTAGGATAAAACATGACAAAAAATATGATATGGGTGAAGTATGCAAGAGGCATAGTATGGAAATTGATATTTTTATATTTTTTCTAGCTTAAATACCCTAGGCACATGCCTAGTTTGTCGCAGTCTGGCGCTTGCTGAGTCTACAAAGTACTACTAGTACTACTTACATGTGTAAAAATGACATTTTAGTGGATTTTGCATACAATGCTGTTTTCACTGGAAATCTGATCATCCATCTATGGTACAGGGTAAGAGCAAAATGGACTTCAGGTAGTTGCAGTAGCTCTGGGGAAATTTCCTATACAGAGCACAAAAAAAAGGTCTGTTATTGTATCCATGTATATAAAGGTTTGAATAATCCATCACACAAGCTCTATTGTGAATGAAAACATTGAGAGTAAAATTGTTTGAAAAGAAATCAAAATAAAAAAAAAAATATATCCTCACGCCTTCCCACAAGGGTCCCCGAAGGGGTAGGCAGAGGTGTATAGGTAATACCCACACACCCACTTCCGCCAGAGGTATATTAGGTGCCAACGTGACAGATGGCGAGTCCATCGCCGTTACTCAAGCACGACTATACATACGCCTTTGAATTTCTTCTCAGACGTATGCAGGTTTCCTCTCGATGTTTTCCTTCACCGTAAAGCTCGTGGTGTGACTAATCACTGTACTTAAGTTCAGAAAAACTCATTGGTACAGTCGGGATTCGAACTTGCGACCTTTGCGTCGCAGGCAACTGCTCGAACCACTCGGCTACCACGGCTCTCCATCCAAATATAATCCAAATATACTTCCATCAAATATACATTCCCTTGAGAAAGGCGATAGACTGGCCATCTGTCATGTTGGCATCATAAAATTATATCTCCAGTGAATAGTGTGTATGTGGGTACTACCAACACACCTCCGCCTACCCCTTCAGGGACCCTTCGGGAAGGTGTGAAGATATAAACATACAATGCCTCTCTAGGTTTCCTCCTGATACTTTCCTTTATTGTAAAAGCTAAAAGTCTGATAATAATAATAATAAAGTTAATATATATTGTTCACAATAATATAATACATTAGAACCTCGATAACTCAAACCTCGGTAACTTAAAACCTTCTATAACTTCAAAAAATAATATGTTCCCTTCCCATCAGAGCCCAAAACCTCTATAACTTAAAATATGCAACCTCTATAACTTAAATAAGTAATCTCTGTATTGGGCCTCAGTAACTTAAAGAAATGTTTCCACAACCTTTATAACATAAAATTGTTTATCAATAGAGCAGTGTAGCAACATAAAAGATAATTTTCTCTATTTGTCATTGAAAATCAAATCGATTTAGAAACTGTGAATTGTTTAAAATAAAAGAATATCACATACTTTTTTAAGTAGACTAAACCTTTAATTGTTGTTTTATTTTTATGTAATGTTGCACATATTGCATAAAAATCAATAAATAAATTTGATTATTTAAATTTCTGTATTTTATTGAACCAATCCTTCTGACGCATTCGAGTAAAAATAGGAACATACATACATATGTACATACCTACCTTTATATTAACCTATCCCTAACATAGACCCTTGATAACTTAAAACCTCTATAACTTTAAATATTTGGTTTCCCTTGGACTTTAACTCATTGAGGTAAAAACCTATATGAAAATAAAAATAGGTTCCTAAAAACCTGATGACACTAGGTGTCACTAAATAATACTAGTTAAGTATAGTCTGATTCCATAAGGGTCCCAAGTTTTTTTTTTTTTTTTTTTTTTTTATACAACAAGAGTGGCAAACAAGCATACAGCCCACCTGATGGGAAACCGTTACCGTAGCCTATTTACGCTCACGATACCAAAGTATCACTTGCGCGTTGCTACTCTGTGTTCGGAGAGTTATAGTGTGTTGGCAGCATAATGGGTTTAATCTCTCTGCTTCCAACACAATGTAACAATCCTCCCCCCTCCCCAAGGAGCTCATTACTGGAAACCTTATTCACCGCGTAGGAACACAACACAAAAATTTGTGTTATTTGGCTACAGACTTCTGTAAGGTGGAGGTCCTGCCCCAGTTGGGCAGCTCCGAATTCGAACGGGAAACCCATTATGCCCTACCTCCTACCAACTAACAAGTTTCTTGATTCAGTAAATTTATCATAACTGTGAGGCTTATAACATCAGAAGATATTTGTATGTTTTTTTTTTTATACAACAAGAGTGGCAAACAAGCATACGTCCCACCTGATGGGAAACGGTTACCATAGCCTATTTACGCTCACGATACCAAAGTATCACTTGCGCATTGCCATTCTGTGTTCAGAGAGTTATACTGTGTTGGCAGCATAATAGGTCTAATCCCTCGGTTGCCAACACAATATAACAATCCTCCCCCCTCCCCAAGGAGCTCATTACTGGAAACCTTATTCACCACGTAGGAACACAACACAAAAAAAAAATGTTATTTGGCTACGGACTTCTATAAGGTGGAGGTCCTGCCCCAGTCGGGCAGCTCCAAATTCGAACGGAGAATCCGTTATGCCCTACCTCTCTCGATTTGTATTTTGGTTATATTGTAATGAAAGCATACTTGAGGGGGCACAGAGAATGTTGTGTTAGTTGCCATAAAGACAAGGTCTTGCATCAGCTGATGTTGGATTTGTGGTGGCAGCTTTGCTTCAAATATATCTGCAGATAAAAAATAATTCATTACATAAATTACAATACTTAAGTAAATGCTGGCAAGTAATAAGAATAAAAACTTAATCAATACCTAAATTCCAATGGAGTGTAGATGCAACTTTCAATGCTAGGATCTTAAGGGCAAGTTGTTTGTAAGTGAGCTGGATTGGTCCTGGTGTAGTCAATGATGGTGGACTTGATGGAGCATCTAAATCCACAATACGCTCGCTAGCTGGTTTGGAGTTACTGTTCTTTGTATCCACTGAGAGGAACTCCTCTATCAACTTACATGGTGATGGCTCTAAGAACAAATATTCAAGGCATGTTCATTAATTTTTCTATTTTGGTTATTCAATATAAATTGGTTTAGTAGTAAGAAAATCAAATTGTACCAGGATTCGCTTTATTTAGATGATTCTTCAAGAGATTCGGGTCCAGAAGAAACTCGAACAATAATATAGTGTCAGGAGACATGGGCGCAGTGCCCGGTCGTAGTAAATCTACATCCATTTTACGAACGTAATAAACGTACACTGTAACAAACTGTGCTAAACTGTAACAAGCAATTCTTTACTGCATATTCTACATTTGGTTATAAATAAAAACAAAACTTATGAACTTTTACAGGCTGGTCTATGCTAGTTTTCATTTTATTTAATGTTGTTTGAGTATGTAGGTTATCATAAAATAATAATTTGTGATCATAATGTCAATTCATTTGACGTTGTCATTTATTGATGTCAAGTCATTGTCATTTCGGGTTAATTGCATTGCATTATAACTAAATCAGTTAAGAAACGGCTGACATATTTATTATTATTTATCGATATCGAAATTCAATCGATTACTGTCCCAGCGGTCCCAGTCCGAATGAATATTGAATTATAGATAGAACAAGGCTATAATATATTTCATGACATGGATATATGTCTTTCAGGTGTAAGCATTATAACATTTTTAGATCATCGAAATTACACACATAAATGAGCTCGCAGTATTTGCACATATATCTATGTAACATAAGTAACATAGTATTATGTACTTCAAATGGCTTGGAGGAAAAAGAATAAGTCTGATAAAATATGAACAACAGTGTATTTAAAAAATGTAAGTACATATAACAACAACTGGTTAGCATAATAAATAATAACATTTAACAATAAAAATAAAAATATTCTTAATTGGAACGTATTGCCTGATAGGAGTAAATAGATGAAGGTGTCTAGTTATCACTGTAGTATATTATATCTGCTTGATGCCAGAACGTTATCAATCCGATAGCTATTGGATATCGACCGTTAATCGTTTACCTTCAATCGTTATCTAAGCGGCTGACGGCTTCACATAGCGGACTACAAGTAGAATTATTTTTAATTACTAACAATAATTCTGCATTTTATCTACGTGTTAACTTGAATCAAGATATTATAGTTAAATCGTGTGCGACGTATGAGTTACATATATTATTTAGTATTTATTATATTGTTATATCTAAACAATACCAGCAATCAGTGTTGATATATATCTCAGACTCGTAGCAAACTAGGAACAGTGACAACAAGTGAGTTGAAATCGTATTCTAAATGGAAATGTAAACTTTTTCTTGTCGTTGACTACAGAAAAAGGTACCTACATACTTTCCTACGTACCTGAACATATTTTCGTGTTTTTTAAATTTTTTATTATTAAGTACACCATCAGGACGTATTTTACAAAATAATTTATAATAAACATTGCCACACAAATAGGTCAAATATATGAACATTTTATTTTTAAATTTGTATTTATCATTTCCATAAGAGTTGTCCAAGACATCTAACAATTTTGTAATAAAACATTTACATTAATCTTTGGTTTTCTGCAAAGATGGTGTAAAGCCAAAAGCGCGCGTTAATATACCTAAATTGGAAAAATGAATTAACCTTGGTTCCATAAATTTAACGAAATTAAGCTTACTTAACCGTAAAAACATAGAGGTATGCAAACTTGCAATGCCAACTAGTGCGTCGATAGTTGCAGTATTTATAAAGGTAGGTATTGATGTGCTAACAGCGTGACGGACATTCATCTCATAACATTCAATATAAAACTAGATGTTTCTGGCCAGTCAAAGTAACTACTTCAATTATATATTAATTACTATAAATAGAGAGCGGTGCACCAAAGATACTCATTATTGCTTGATTGTTTCAATATTTTACGTTTTTATAAGCTGGCAATAATTCGATATTGGCCATAATTTAAACTTGTGATATTTATTATTATGCAAGCCTGGTTGCTATCTAAGCTGGTATCATGGGTTCATGGAACTGACTGATATCATTATGTCATACTATTTTTTATTGCTATTTGTATGGGGAATTTTAATAACCCAGTGCAAAAACACCGAAGTCAAGTGTTAATGCTTACCTACTCACGTCTTGTTTCAATTTCTCAGTCACGTTATAATATAATAATAATAATATATCCTCACGCCTTCCCACAAGGGTCCCCGAACCGAAGGGGTAGGCAGAGGTGTATAGGTAATACCCACACACCCACTTTCCGCCAGAGGTATATTAGGTGCCAACGTGACAGATGGCGAGTCCATCGCCGTTACTCAAGCACAACTATACATACGCCTTTGAATTTCTTCTCAGACGTATGCAGGTTTCCTCGCGATGTTTTCCTTCACCGTGAAGCTCGTGGTGTGACTAATCACTGTACTTAAGTTCAGAAAAACTCATTGGTACAGTCGGGATTCGAACTTGCGACCTTTGCGTCGCAGGCAACGCTCGAACCACTCGGCCACCACGGCTTACAATATAGGAATGCGAATAAGTTAGGAATGCGAATGCTAAATACCTGGCCCTTATTTATGCGTGTACGATAATTGCCACAAGTACGGGACATACCATTATTGTATAGGACGCATACACATATCTTCTATTACTTTTTTTGTAAAAAGCTACATTATATGAAAATTATATTGAAATAACAGAAAATAATATAATTATCTCCAGCGAAAAACACCAAAGCAAACTCCTAGAAGGTTTAGAGGATATTAGGTAGCATACCTGCCTACTTGATATGATATATTATACTCGGCTTATTTTGGTTTGTCGTTAAGTATTCGTTAATGCTGCACTTATTCAACCACCAATATTATAACAAAAAAAAAACCAGTTGAGTTACTGAAACGGCCTCAGAGCGTAATGACCGTATGTCGACCAATTTGAATGATTAGCATTCAATTCATTCAGTGGACTACTGAATTGTGGACTGTATTGTGGTTTAAATAGATTCTCAATGTGTGTTGGGTGAGGTCTATACCACAATCATGTGAACAATAATAATGATTCGTGAGATCTTACTCATAGTAAGCATTAACTGTGAAGTACCTTTGAACGTAAGCAAGTAGGGTCGGTAGGGTAATAGAGTAGACAACGAGCGAGTTGTACTGGTGCTGCAAGAGCTCAAAATCAGCTGACCATCAGCGAGCCTTACACCTGTTTTCCACCTTTTTCAGAAAAGTACACCTAAAATATATCTCTGGTCCTCTGGCGGAAAGTGGGTGTATGGGTGTATTACCTATACACCTCTCCCTACCCCTACGGGGACAAGGAGAAGCAGGTACAACGAATTGTTGTTTTGTGAACCCTTGTGGGAAGGCGTGAGATATATCAAACACTTACATACATATCATCACGCCAAGTCCCTAACGGGGTAGGCAGAGAGTATAGAGCGCCAGTTCTCTCTAGACTTTCATACCTCTTTCGCTTCGTCCACATTCATCAGTCTCTTCGTACATGCTCGTCAGTTTCGAGTACTCCTGACCTAAACGTCAAGTTAATTCTACCTTCCGAAATTGTTAGCTCCCTAAGAAAAGTTAGCGAATCACTAAGTTTTATCTGGCTTTTTTTTTCAGTGGATGCAAGTACGTACCACCAAATAGGACAGAGCACGGACAACGGCGTTCACATCGAGATGGACTTGTTGCAAGTCGGCTCGGAGCCAGTAGGCATGCGTTGTGCGCACTGTCAAGAGGACATCATGACCAGGGCTACTTATAAGAATACCACATTTACACACGTCATAGCTCTTATAATGGGAATATTCTTTTGGTTGGTGTCAATCTTCTTATTTATTTCTCTAGTTTAAGGCACCTATATATCACTAATAATACAACATTAAGCTAATGTAAAAGGCAGCATTAAATATGTACAAGATTATTTAGAGATGTAAGTATGTGGTATGTCATTTATTGGTTACTATTTCCTATAAATTCTTCTGGCTGGTCTAAACTGCTAAACCATTTCCAATTTTTTTATGGATTCTAGTTGTAAGTTTTTTGGTACAGTTTTGCATACATATCGTATGTATTTTGTAATACCTGCAATAATAGTCGTGAGTAGAACGTAATATAGTTTCTAGTTTCACAAGCGGGCGCTAATCTAGAGTATGTTTATCTCCGTATGTGTCCTTTAGGTCATATTTACGTATGTAGGTACATACTTACTGAGGTGCATGTTGTATATTCTAGAGCGATTTTAACCGACATTCCAAAAGGAAGAGACTGTGTTTTCACCTATTGCGATATGTTTATCTACCAATTGATTTAGCTCAATCACTGAATCGAAGACTCGAATTGGTTCGAAAGAATTAAGCTGAAGAAGTTTAAGTAGGTAGCATTTAGTAATGACTTTGAAGAGTTATTGTGGGTGGTCGTGAAGATGCATGAAGAGTGCATGTCTATGTAGTTTTCTCTGTTTCAGGTGGCTCTGTTGCTGTATCATCCCATATTTGGTCAAAAGATGGAAAAAAGTGGAGCATTACTGTCCACTTTGTCAAAGATTTTTAGGTGTTTATGCTAGGAATAGAGTATTGTAATGTTTAAGCAAAGTATTATTTTTATAATTAGGTATTTATGAAATTATAATAATTTAATTAATGTTTTACATGTTTTAATTATTATTTGCATTGCAACATGGATGTTAATGATAAGATAATAGAATTGAAATGACGTCCCTTATTTAGGTTTACTGAAAATCGAAAATTTTATAACTAGTAATCTAATTAAAAATAAGTAGGTAACCTATTATAATTGGACCAAAGTTAAAACTTGCAACATTCCGGATCATCCAGTATTCGGATTTCGGTGTTGTATTTGTTGTATATATGATGTGTATACTGTCTTGCCTGACAGCTGTCAATGAGTTTCGGCTTGGCTTACTATGACAGCTGTCAGCGATTTGTTTTGGCGGGCTTTGTTGCAAATGCGCGCCATTATCAATAAACCAGTGTTCTGAACCATGGTTCTGAATAACATCTTTTATCCCTCTCCATACATACGTAACAATATTACTAACATATTATAAAATAATGAAAAAGAAAGAAAGACATGAAGATAAAAGGTACGTAGCTAATAGGGACAAATCGGTCGGACGCTCAAGGTCGGGACCGTCAAGAGTACTCGAAACCGACGAGCATGTATGAAGAGACTGATGAATATGGACGAAGCAGAAGAGGTATGTAAGTCTAGGGAGAACTGGCGCTCTATACTCTCTGCCTACCCCGTTAGGGACTCGGCGTGATGATATGTATGAATATGTATAGGGATCACTTATGCTACTAATCAGTAACTAGGTGGAATTCCTGAACCTGACTCTACAATGAGTAATATAATCATTGTAGCTAGTAGGTACTTACTTTTGCCTCCTAGCCTTTTGGTATTTGATATTTGTTGTTCCAAATAGGTATAATCTGTGTTAGTATGATTAATAAAACATGGTATGCAAATCTACAAAATAATGCCGCTCTCTGCCCTTCACGGGGCCCAGCATGCTATGTAACGTTACCGGATATACATATCATATATATATATATATATATTATATTTTTCATTTCTCCTCACGCCTTCACATAAGGATCCCCGAAAAGAGGTAGGCAGAGGCGTGTGTGAGGTGGAGAGGTAGTGCCCATCATAGCTCGTGGTGTAACTAATCACTGTATTCAATTTCAGAAAAACTCGTTGGTTCAGTAGGGATTCGAACTTACAACCTTCGAGTTGCAGGCAACTACAGGAACAAATCGGTTACCACTGCTAAAAAAATATAAAAATAAACCATTATATACTTACGACAGTCACATGAGCTACACGGGTCAAGTGTAGGTACCTACTTGAAACTGGAGGGCTTGTATGAATAGACCAGTGAATCACCTCATTCGCAGGGGAAAATGGCACTTTGCACTCTCTGCCTACCCAGTGAGGGAATCGTCGTAATGTTATTTCGTACCAACAATAATACCAATAATAATAATATATCCTCACGAAAATATCACATAGCTAAATACTTAAAAAAAAACAAACAAAAAAAAAGTAAATGGCTTTACCTACATAGTTTCGTTATTCAATGTTTCGTAATGAATGAGTGTGAGTCACTGTGGGCAAAACTTGTGAAATACAAACTATTATAGCGCTTAATGTTTAATTTTTTTTTATTGGTCACTATATTAAATAAGCGCTTTATATAAAAATTAAATATTTTTCAAATACAATAAACAGGTATCTACTTAAAATAAATCAATATAAAAAAAAGTATTTCAATCAAAGAAGCAGGTACAACGAATTGTTGTTTTGTGAAGACTGCATTTCGCAAAATTGTGCAATAGTAGTAAATATATATATATTTTATTATACCACTAGGATGACAAACAAGCATGCGGCCCATCTGATGGTAAGCGGTTACCGCCGCCTATGAACGCTTGCAACACCAGGGGCAAACATGTGCGTTGCCGACCCTCCAGGAATCTTTATATAAATAGGTCATTAATTCATTTATCACAGAGTTGCAATGATTCCATATACACTACCAAATAAAACTTCAACCAATGAAATATACCTATAAATAACCTACAAATATTATATAATGTTCCTTATCTTTATCTTACAATTATAAAATAACTTTTTACCTCGTTCATATAAAATAAATTCGATTGTAATTTGGTGAGATTAACTTGTGACACGAGTTGTACCAACACGATTAAGGCAACTCTGAAGATCCTTAAAGAAATTCCTTTGATATTTTTAAAACTTATTCTTGTAATGGCAACAGGCTTTTAGAGAAATTTAAGGATTCAGAACGTAGGAATAATAATAGTTACCTACTGTGTGAATAGAAGCCGTTAAATATCGTATTATTGCAATAAATACATGATTATATGCCATCGATATTAAGAATAAATATAAAGTACTTCAAATAGCACAGGTGGAAGTCGGACGGCATAGGTATCTTATTAATTATCCGGAGCGTAGCCAAGTATCAACGTGCTGCTCGTAAAGTCTGTGCGAAGCTGCGTGTGTTAACTATTTACTTTCGAGTTATGCCATTGTTCTATAAATATACAATCTCAGAAAATATAACAGTTGACTTCTAGAAGTTATAATGTCTTGTAACTTAATCTCGAAAGAAAAACATAATGTCAACATTATTATTAAAAGAAAATAATACCCACATCGAAACATGACAATTTTTTTTGAGGAACTATTTTAAAAAGATACATATAATGATAGAAACGTTAACTTTACATTCCAGCAGATTTTTATGCGAAAATATGGACATCAACATGTCATATAGAACATATTTTTTGCTTCCTATTATTGAGCCGTAGCAACATATTCGAGCTACTGTTCCAGAGACTAAGACACTCTGTGTATGTAAAATCCAAACGTTCATCACAGTGAATGTGGAGGCACTAATATTTTTGCATCATCTACATAGATACCAAGTAGCTAAGATCTTTGATTCGCGTGAGTTGATGTTATGATAGTGTGAATCACGAAGGTGTGTAAGTGCCGACGAAGGCTCTGCACTTGGGGCAGTAGTGGTTGGCAGTCTTGCACGACTTCATGCAGTACGGAATTAAGCAGCCGCAGCAGCACCTGGAAATAGTTGCACCAATTTTAATACGTTATGTACAGACAAGTATAGATTAATAAGTATTGTAGTTTGAGTTTACACAAGCAACGTTTACTAAGTATTTTGCTTACGTACTTTTGTACCTATGAGCTTTTTGACGTTAGGACATATAGTTAACACACCACATAATGCGGTGAATGAAACCATCGTGGGGAAGTAGTGCGCGTAGGACAAGATACACTCCGTATATCTTTGACGTCTAAAACATGCCTTAATCAAAATGTGGATGTTATTCAGTCCATGACGTTCCCGAAATTAAAATGGTACTGCAGATAATACAAAAGAAAGAGAGACATCGTTGTAGATGGGAAGACGAGGCTCTATAGGAGGCCTATGCTGGACAGCAAGACAGTCTCCACTAACCAGTGTCAGATAGTGAAATATGATTATAATGTAATGTTGTATGTAAGCTAGTTCAATAAAGGCTTTTATTATATACAATCAAAATAATATAAACTCGCATTACTCACATACATAACAACCACATTAACATAAAAAAAATTCAAGTGTGACCGTGAGCGTTTATATCAAAAGTGAATACTTCTGTTGTGACGTACTTTAATGAATTATTTTAATAATGGCTTGTTTAACAATGCACATTTTTGTGATACATACCCGGCAAGAACACAAAGACCGGCGGAAACTATGTGAGTTCGATTGTTGGGGACGTAGTCGACCCTGGTGACGATAGATCTGTTGCACGACGCGCATGTGGTCCCGGTGGGCCCCGGGCCCAGGTTGCTGGTAGCCTGGCCCGCGCTAGGAGGCGACGTGATCACTGTGGTGCGAGGCAGAGGCGGCACTACCAGTCCCGGCGGCGGTGGTGGATTGTCTCCGAAGTACGAGGGCGGGGGCGCCGGGTTCGGCGTAGTCTGCTCGTATGGCGGCGGCAGGCCCATTTTATTTTCCACTGAAATAATCATTAAGGAACAGTCTTAACAGCATATAATACGACTTGCATTTACGAGTGTGGAAAAACCAAAACCTACACGGTATTCATACAAATAAATTTTTTCCTTATATCTAGCTACGCTATCTTATCTAATTCATTCATCTGCTTAGGGTAATCTTATGAACAAACTACTAGGTAGGAACAAGCTACAAGGTAATCTTATGAACAAACAATTACCTAATATTGGTTACTAACTATCGTTATACGAGGAGACTTCTTTCCTATAACAACTTAGGTTACCTACGTGTATGAATGTGTCGCGCTGGAGACTATCAAAACATTTACTGGTGCACCTCGGTGGTGTTCTTGGGCTTTAAATCATGCAATGGTTTATTACTCTTCCGTATTTACATTGATAGTCCAAGTTTAGATTTAAGTTCCGTATTTTAATAGATTCTGCTAAACGAATAATAGTTTACCTCATTTATTTCATTAGCAAGAGTAGTTAACGTGTCGTCTATCATTCGTATCTGGCACTTCGAGGGCAGTAGTTCAAAATTGTGTTACTTTTTAGATTTGCTGGGGCCGATAATATTTTTTTATAGAATCCGGACGCATTTCGTCTATCGACATGTTTTTTAAAATATCTGTAATAAATATTTACTATTTGTTCATTCTCAAGGGATGAAATCATGCATTGTAAAATGATCGAATATAGAGAGGTTACCGAAGTCACTTTCGGAAGTGGATACCGAATCATCGGACGCGATTGCGTTCTCCGACATTGAGTCTGAGCGAGGAGGAGGTACAGGCGCTGAGGGTCCTCGCCTGTGCCGACGACGGTGGCGACGCTTCCTACCGTCTACAAAAAACAATCTTATGACTATAACGTTAAGCCTTACTTACCATTGAATAAGTTTCGCATTTGTAACGTTGTAGTTGTAACTAGAAGTAATTTTGTTCATAATCAACCATACACCTAAATTATATTATTTAATACCATCTCATGCGCTTGCTTTATCACTACTCATGCCCACGTCTTCCTCTCGAGCTGCCTTTGTTAAAAATACGACTAATCGTAATTAAAAGGCTATGTTGAAATTAAATCTACTCGTGATATTCAGGCCGTGACTTCGCAAGGCTCAACACGAACAGAAAGTTATAAAATGTTTCGTACTTGGTTTATAACCTGTATAAAACGTCAGAACTTAATAAATAAACTTTTATCAGTTAATTGTGACGTTACTTCCATTAGGTGCAGTAATTTGGCATATATTGATAATTATATTTGCGTTAGAGAGAGATGGGAAGTGCCTGTTTTAACCCTACAGTACACAAAACTGTATTCTTATACGACAGATATGATGGCAGCACTACCACTTATAGCACCAACATTGAAGAAAACTGAACTCTTTGATTGTACAAGTATATGGTGGTGGAACCAAAATAGATGGTATCGTTTCATAATATGATCTTTGATCTAATACTGATAAACGTATACAGAATTGGTTCAGTTCTAACGTTCACTACATTTAAGAAATCGGCTTACGATTAAAAACAGCGCATTAGTTGTACGAATACCGAATAGATCTTAGTTCTTATTGACCTTGATTAGTAAATAGATGTGTCGGGGCAAATAATTATAATTTGCTAACTCATGCCTTGAACTAAAAAAATTTAAACAAATGTGTAATGTTCGAATGTAAGAAGGTAAGAAGGACCTTCTTCCTCACTCAACTTCTTACATTCTAGCGTTCCAATTGGAATAACCAAAAGATGGTATAATTTACTTGATATTCATCAGAATTCATATATAAAACCAGTTTACTTACTTGTTGCGTCCATTATGACTGACGAAATACAACCTTCGTAATGAAGCTTCCTTACTTTTAAATGATAACAACAACACACGGCTAGCTTGAAACGTAACGAGATTGCAATTTAATTAGAATTCAAAATTGTACACTCTAGAACAATGATTTCAAACTTAAACAGACGGGATGTTTTTAACGACGAACGTAGTGATCTCGCGGTATTTACGCGGTGAGTGAATGCACTCGTCGATTGCGCGGGCGCATTGCGTCACTGTGGAGCGAGTGAGAGCCGTGCCGCGTCGAACCTCGGCCGCGTGACAGGGACCCAACATCTGCCCTCACTTAATGTAATGTTTACATCGGCACAAACAAGTTACTCTGTGGTAGAGCTTGTACCTGCCTCACATTAATTATTAATGCGCAACGCGATATTGCCGTGCTCACTAATCACCATATCAAAACGACTCGTTGTCAACAAGCACAACGCACAACTGTACCTAAGTACTATACATACTTAGCAGAGTCTGTACGTGAAAATTCCTCGAATGTATAATCGCTAAGCATTGTTTAATATAAATGGATCGTAAAACTTATATGGCGAACGCTGACATCGAGCGAATTGCCTCATCATGCATAGACCTGAGACCACCCATTAAGCATTTTATATATTACTAGCGGTCAGTCCCGGCTTCGCACGGGTGGACATTAGATTCTTTTTATAAAAGAAAATATAGCCAATATCACTCAGGGTGAATGTAGCTTTACAATGGTGAAAGAATCGGTCCAGTAGTTTCGGAGACAATTCAATACAAACAAACAAACAATACAATTTTTCCTCATTATAATATTATATATATATCCTCACGCCTTCCCACAAGGGTCCCCGAAGGGGTAGGCAGAGGTGTATAGGTAATACCCACACACCCACTTTCCGCCAGAGGTGTAATATTAAACAAATATTATTAAGTATAGACTAGTGTAGACCACGTCTTCGCTTTTGATAAGATCTTTAAGCTTAGCTCAAGATCCAATAAGATTCCTCACATATTATCCCCCGGCTTAGTCGCATGTAAGCTCTGATCTTACGAAGGGTGGTGATATTGGTGGAATGTAGGGTATTACTATACGCCTTTCTATTACGATCCCCGACGAGGTAGGCATAGGTGGAATACGATACGATTACCGCCAGCGATATACTTGTTTAGATGCCAATTTGACAGATGGCGAGTCTGTCGCAGATCTCAATCAAGACTGTAAATACCTAAGTCTTTGTTTCTCTCCTCTTGCGTCTCTGCGCGTCCCTCTGTAACATCTCTTACATTACGGACATCCATGGTAATGTGTGTGGTGTGATGGGTCTGATTATGGCTATGCATTACTTATGTTAGTCACTCATTTATTTGGCAAGGGGTAAATATTGTATGGTCTTGTGGCTATTTATATAGCTCCCTCTCATATTATGATTAATTCAGCTTATTGTACTCTTCCTAATTCTTAATAATTAGGGTTTGAAGTGAGGATGGATAACAACCAGGACTTATGGTGCTAGTTTGTATGGCCCTGTGCGCCATCTGTGTTTAAATATGGTGAATACGAAATGTGACAGTAGATGTGGTGGAATGAGTATTCAGCATAGCAGAAGAGAACATCTCGCCTCACGAGAGGGCAGTGTTGGGCAGCGGGCGGACCCAGCAGAGGGTGCGCGCGCAGGGTTACATAACGGCAGTGGAGCCTTCGAAGGCGCGCGCAGCGGCAGGCGCGGGGCGCGGGGCGATCGATGCGCGCCCGGGGGGAGTCAGTCGAGCGGCGAGCGAGCGACATGGCGGCGCGCCCACCCCGCGCGGCGGCCCCGCGGCCCGGGCCGCGCGAGTAGGTCGCCATGCGCGATGCGGTATGAGGCAGCGCCGCGCCCGGCGGGCCGGCCCCCGCTAGCGGCGCCGCCCCCGCCATGCGAGCGCCGCCGCTGCTGCTGCTGCTGCTGATGGCGGCCGCGGGCCTGGCCGTGAGTCCACTCACGCGCCTCAACCCCTGGCTGAGCGCGTGCGACCTGGAGGAAGAGGTCACTGGCGGCGTGCGCGAGTGCGGGGGCGCGGCGTGCGGCAGCGGCGGCGGCGCGGCCGAGTTGCTATCGGGGCGCGACGTGCCGCACCTGTGCGCGCTGGGGGCCAGTGCACGCGCGCGTCGCCTCGCTGAGCTGCGGCTGCGCGCTTGCTGTGAACGGTCGCCCGCCTCCGCGCTCGACCGCAGCGCGCGCGCCGACGTGCTCGCCGGGGGGGACCGCTGCGAGCGCACGCTGCACGACCTTCTTGCCCTCGACGCTATGGTAGCGCGCGTGCACTGCGACTTCGTTGATATCCTCACACGATACGACTGCGACCAGTCCTACTCTGTACACACGTGCCACGAGTGCCAGGTGAGTGACGCCAGGAAACGTGATGCCCTTTGGCTCAGACCTGGGTGGTTTTCACTAAAGCTTAAGTAGTAAAACAATGATTTAATAATTGGCACTAGCTATGTAGTAGAAAAAGAAATATTTCACAACAAATCCTTGAGCACAATACTTGTCCACCATAAATAATAAAATTAATAACCATTAAAAGATAATAGGTACGCTAAAGGCTTTATTCCGGTAGAAAATTAATAAAACTCGGGAAATAAAGGCGCTAAATCCATGAGATCACCGCGTGACCCGCTTTGCTACTTAGACGTTTATGTGCGTATCGATCCATTTGGGCAAGTCACGTTTCTTAACCTAAGTGTAGTGAGAGCAGACTGGAGGAGCCGCGAGCGAGGAGGCTGGCAGTATCGGGGTGAGGGTGATGGATCAGCCCCCGACAAATTGTCAGTGTGTAGTGTGGATGACGGGCCGTTTGTGCCCGCTGCCGTGCCGTTATTGATGTAGGCAGCTATGTATTTGTTATAGGAAACCTTTGTATGAACCTCTACCCGTTATATAAGCATTAAACACGATTTGAATAAGAAATACTCATGTGTTATATTTTATTGGTTACATTTGATTTGTTTAAAAGCTCTGGCTGAAAGTGGATGTATGGTTACTATACACCACTGTCTACCCCTTCGGGGACCTTTGTGGGAGGCCATGATGATATATAATATTACAGATTTTATGAAAGACACGTAGTTTATTTATCAAAATCAGTTGATTTTAGCGAGAAAATATCATGTTTGATCCTAATTAAAATGTAATCAATATAAATAATATTTTATTTACAACAACAACAATTAACAGTTGCATAAATAACTACTTATAGATAAAATATTTTACCAAAATCGGTATCCCGAGGCAACATGCCAAGAAGACTAGCGGCATTGGCACGCTGGATAGCAATGCTGATTCTCTGAGCGAGATATGTTTCAGCCCGCCTATCACGAGAGGGTTTGATTTGACGGCGCGAGACCTCTTTAAAAAGATGTTGAGCCCTAGGACCTCAAGGGCACAGGCACAAGGGGACAGGCACACTTGCAGCACTTGAGGCACTTCTGCTGAGCAGCAGCGGTGCGGGCCGCAACCACATCGGTCAGGAAGATGGGAAGGAGCTTGTGTATCGACATACTTAGCGTCCCAGACCAAGGGCCCACCCATCGTCCATGGTATCAGAGACATACCATCTGGCCATCGGCCAACGCCGCGGGCCAGACCGACGGGTCCAGCACAGCAGGCACGCCGGCGCTGTCCAGTGCCCGGCGTATCAAAGACATTGAAGGATAATGACGTGACATACGGCCGGCACTGCTGATGCAGTGACCTGAAGTCATTGACATTATCCCCGCACTGACACCGATGTGAGACAATACATTTTGCGCCTAAACGTAGGCTCACACAATCTGAAAGTTGCCACCTACTTAAAGTTTATTATATATTGTATACCTATAGAAACAAAAAAATTTGACACGGAGTTGGAAATCAGTCACTATCTGCTAGTATTTACTTATCTCATTATATGTTCGTTGAAGAAAATAATAGCCCCCCACTTACTCTTGCCATGATTATCCATTTTGGGAGAACAGTTTGTGAAAGGATGGTAACGTCAAGAGCACTTACTCAAAACATGGGAGCATGTAGAAGGAGATTAATGACCGTGAATGAAGCGAAAGAGGTCTGTAAGTCTAGAAGTTACTGACGCACTACTAATACTACCAAGCGTGAGGAACTCCTACAGATTATGTATCTGTTTGTATGTTTTTCTGACCAGTGATTTATATCATCACGAGCTTAACAGTATGAGATAACATCGTGAGATAACCCACATATCTTGGAGAAGACTTTCAATGAGAATCGTACCTGAAGCACGGGTACAGACATGCCACTTGTCATGTTGACACCGGTATCAAAAAAGTGGTTGTTTGTACACCTCGTCGTGGAACCCCTTGGAAAGTCTTGAACATAATAAACCTACAATTATTAATGCAAGCAAAGCAATGAATCCAAATTATGTTTTTTTTATTGCATTTTGTAACAAATATGTATCTATTCGCCGATTTATTTGCGTAACAAATTGGTTCTCGAGTTCAGTTTTCAGTTTTTCTTTTGTAATGTCTCTCGTGGCGTGAGTTCCGGGTTCCGGTTAAGTAGCAAAAGTTCTACTCAACCGGGCAAAGTGTGCAGTTTTATTACAAATCCCAATTCAAATAAATCAGAAGAGTTACTGTAATTGTTAAATGTATCTATTATTATGATTACTGTTATAGCAGTCATTAATAAAAAGAAATATTTATCTACTTACTTTATTTTGCGTCATAACCTTTTCTCATTTATAGAGCTTTTGTACAAATTGACCACTTCACTTCTTTGACGGATTTCCATCTTGCGGATTATCTCCCATAAAGAAACTTCGAGACTGACTTTTTAATAACGCTGTATACAATCGTAAGCTATATCGTAATGAACAAGATATAGCATACGATGAAACAAAGTAATGAATGAATTTGCATTTGTTCCAAAGTCACGCAAAGTTATGTAGAATTAAATATAGTCAGCGGGCTCGAGAACTAAAAAGGGGTATAATATAACGGTATTTCAGTGGGGTTGTCGATGAGTTAGATTTTGGGTCCGCGTGGGCGAAACCGCGAATAAAGCTCACTAATACATAAATGCCATTGTGGGTATTCATTCTACAGCATTCTCGGTCTCCGTGATCGATCACCGGAACGTAGCTTTTGTTAGCCGAATTTGCGTTGACAACCCCATCGCGGTGCCTGCTACGTGGATCTATTGAGCTCTAAATACCTACATAATATTTAATAGTGTGCCATCTAGGGCTGCCAGATGGTCGGGATTGGTATGGATTCCCGACATTTCATATTATGCTCCGACCGACAGCAAAATATAGGCAATTATTTTCTAAGGCTCTGCGTATAATCATAATATTATGGCTTTATAGGGTGTTTGTTGATTATAAAAGGGAATCAATTGGATTAAAAAAATAATTGTTTTCGAAAAAAGTATTTGGTCTTAAATTTTGATATTGCTATAGCATCACAAGGTGTAAGGTTATGTTAAAAAAAGGCAAACGTTAGAAAGACAATATTAAATTTTGTGTTTTTACACGCTTTATATTAGCTTCACCTGTATGTATGTATGTATGTATGTAACCGACTTCTTTGAGCTCGATTTTGACCCAGTTTAAACGGCCAGATTTCGTTCAAACTTTGTAGACTTATCGAGGACCGATGACAATACACTAATAACTAAAAAGTAGAAAATAAATAATAGTAAAAAAAAACTAAAAACACGCTTTTTATAGAAAACCGAACTAAAAAATATAAAATAAATTTCGATAATATACCGAAATGATAATCACTCTACTAATATCTGTCAATAAAATATTTATAACTATTGACACCAAGCACCCCACGCTTTTTAAGATATAATCGAAATTTATTTTCTATTTTTTAGTTCGGTTTTCTATAAAAAGCGTGTTTTTTAGTTTTTTTTTTATAATGCATTTTGTGTCATTCGATTTAACTGAAGGATTATAGATTAACATTAACAAAGACGCCAATTTAATATAGTTTAAATCACTTTTGTAACAATGCGTATGTAAGAACTAGCAGAAAATTCTAATTCGCTAAGAAGTCTGTCATATAAATTGAGGGCATTGATCATGATATAATCAATATTAGCAAGTTACACCCGTGTAACTAATAGCTGTGTCACGGAAGCTTTGTTGGGCTTATTGGCAGAGATAAACCGCAGCCTTATATAATCAATCAAGTAGCATTTTGTCTATTTCGGCTTAGAGCAAGTATTTTTTGCCCTTGACCTTGGTGCAGGATGTATGGAGTCATTGCTCTTGGTTCAGGTACAACTTTACTAAATCTAATTGACTATCACAAATTATACTAAAATAACTATATTTTTTTTTTTTATGAAATTTGACAACGAACCGACCAGGTCCAAACTGTAAAAAATATTTGACGTAAATAAATAGAGACACAAGATTCATGAATTATATATAATAAGTACGTGATAACATAGATGCGAAACGACTACTAGTAACCGGTACTAATCCGATAAGGACTATTTTCAGGAAAAAAGGTATCCTATGAGCTAAATATAGTCGTGATATTATAAAAATGTTTGTTGCCAGCTGGGTTCGAACCTGCGATTATTATGAATACAACCAGACTGTCAGGTGCATACAAAGTATGTAATTCTTCATTGATAGTATGTCATTCAATATAATTCTTAGCACAAAATTTAATTCTTTAAATATAATTTATTGACTTTGAATCAAGTTTATGAAAGTATTATATACATATACTAGTGGTCCCGCCCAGCTTCGCTCGGGTGGAAAAAAAAAGATGGTGGCGCCACCTATCGGGTCCAATTGTGAATCTAAACCATTCCCAGATCCCCTTGAACACACACAAAATTTTCATCAAAATCGGTCCAGTCGTTTAGGAGGAGTTCAGTCACATACACACGCACACAAGAAATATATATATTAAGATGTAACTCTATTTAAAACTAGCTGAGCCCGCGACTTCGTACGCGTGGAATTTTACCAAAAAGTGATTGTTCAATTTTTTACAATGAAAGTAGCCTAAGTTACTACTTATTACATCAGCTATCTGCCAGTGAAAGTCCTGTCAAAATCGGTCCAGCCGTTTCAGAGATTAGTTGGAACAAACAGACAGGCAGATAAAAAATTAAAATAATGTGATTTTGCTATATGCACCATACATCCATATGCATTTAGTCAAAAGCGGTTATTTTAATATTACAAACACTTCAATTTTATTTATTTGTATAGTTTACAAATACACTAATCTATCACTTTAAGTGTTACAATTCCCACTTCCACTAACACTTCATACTCATCAGAAGCACACGTGAAACTTGTCACAAACAAACAATACTGCAGGTGGTTTAATTACGAATATTGTATATACCTGTTCCGCCCAGCTTCGCTCGGGTGAAAAAGTTAAATTGCCCGTAACACGATCGCAGCGCCACCTATTGGGTCCAATTGTAAATCTAAACCATTCTCGAATCTAGCTTAAGACACACAGAAACACACAGAAAGCTTCGCCCGGGTAAAAAGGTAAAATTCTTGAAACTCGATCGCAGCGCCACCTATCGGGTCCAATTTAATATAGCCTATGTTACTCGGGGATAATGTAGCTTTTCAAAGGTAAAAGAATTTTTGAAATCGGTCCAGTAGTTTCGGAGCCTATTCATTACAAACAAACAAACAAACAAATCTTTCCTCTTTATAACATTAGTATAGATTATTATTCCTATACGTACATCCGTTGTTATAACCACTGTCGCCGGTTACATAGCGTGTCGTTACCCATTTCCTGTTCTTGAAGATGTCACCTGCAATTGAAAGGACTGAAAGCATTCAGTCGTTTGCAGCCCGATTAACTTCACCTATTTGTACTTACTTTACTGGATTTTATTGCAAATGGTAATATTAAACGAGAAAACTTTTATAAGCTATTCAATTATGTAATTCGAAATACTGTTTATATATAATTGATACTTAACTGGCTATGATCGGTTGTCTAATCTGCGAACATAAAGAAAAAGCTTCTCTTTTACACCATGTCTCTGTTTTAGAGTCCTGTTCACCTTAAAACTCGAAGTGTAATAAACACTACGTACATAAAAACATTGGTGTCTGAACAAGCACGCTTCATCTTGCATCGAGAAAAACATATATGTATTTGCCTAAATATCCAACGAAAGCAAAACTCATTGGTACTTACCGCCGGCAATTTTAATTTTGTAAGCGCCTACTCGGCTACAACGGCTCATTTATGAATAAAATCGACGTAAAATGTTCTTAAGAGCTAATTGCATTTTTATTATGGCTGTAGCAGAGTGCATTGTCACGACTCTAGTAGCCAACTCGCGGAGCACTTGGCATGTGTAAGCCGCTTAGAGCTTGCTCATCAACGTTTGCAGGCGCCTGAACATATTATACACGTAAGATTTGTTGCTACCTATTTATGTCGGAGGGCCGGGGTTTGAATCGCTTGCTTCGTCGGGCAGACGTAGGTTGTCGTGAAAAATAACGTTTTTACAATTTACAGTTTAATAAACTATGTGTAACTTGTACAATGTACGGAGATATAAAAAATTTTATGTGAGTAGGAACGAAAAGGAGTGACGGTTCCGTGGCGTTATCTTTCGCCAGGAGCCAGGGAGCTAGTGTGGAATGTACCTCCCGCGGGCAGCGCTCGCCCGATCCGATGACGTCACGACTCCGTTAAGCACCACCGATGTCAAGAGGTTTACAGCAATCAGCGACCTTTCCGTTTCTTAGGTTCATGACCGGATGGGACATATATATATTTTACGCCTCTAAGGTGACAAAGAAGCACGCGGCCTGCCTAACTGGTACGAGGTTACGGTTACCCTATGAATGCTTGTAACACCAAGGGCATCGATCACGCCTTGCCGACCATACAGAACTCTTTTCAGACCCTTCTTCAAGAAGTCTATGCTGTACAATCTCTGAGGAAAAGAACGGGGAGTTCATTCGATAACCTGAGCATTTGCGGAAAACAAACAAACGCGGTGCGGGATCTTTGTGGTTCCTAGGTATGGGGATGAAGTCCCCGTCGATCGCGAGAGCAATATAATATATATATATATCTTAATATATATATTTCTTGTGTGCGTGTGTATGTGACTGAACTCCTCCTAAACGACTGGACCGATTTTGATGAAATTTTTTGTGTGTGTTCGTGGAGATTCGAGAATGGTTTAGATTTACAATTGGACCCGATAGGTGGCGCCACCATCTTTTTTTTTTTCCACCCGAGCGAAGCTGGGCGGGACCACTAGTATATATATATATATATATATATATATATATATATATATATATATAAATATTATGTTGGTTTGTGTACGCCTCAAGAACTCAAAAAGTTCTACACCGATCGAGCTGAAATTTAAGCATGATATATAATCGGCATCAAGGATTGTTTTAATAATTTTTTTTCATCAGTCACATATCCACAGCGAAGCGTGGCAGGGTACAGCTAGTTTTATATATATATCAACACATGTCCATACTCCATACATATCATCGCACCGATACCCTCAAGTGGTAGGCAGAGTGTCTTTAGATTTCTTCTTCTTCAGGCCTTTTCCCATTTCTAATTGGGGTCTCCTAACCGTCCTTCTCCAGGCACTTGGTTTCTTGGTCGTCAGCAGGTCTAGGTTACCTTTTGCGAGGTATTTATTGATAACCGACTTTGGTCCCGACTCCAGCTGCAGCACTTTCTTCGTCGTTTGGTCTTCATTTAGCAGTCTCTATCATATATACATACGTATCATCACGCCAGGTCCCTAACGGGGTAGGCAGATATAAAAGAGCGCCAGTTCTCTCTAGACTTACATACCTCTTTCGCTTCGTCCGCATTCATCAGTCTCTTCATACATGCTCGTCGGTTTCGAGTACTCTTAACGTTTCCGTCCTTGAGCATATGTATATATATATAATTTTAAGTTTATGAACTTAACGCTCGCTTATAAAATACATCTCTAATTTACACGATGTAGAATGTAAAATATTTTTTATATGGTTGATATATTTTCCCACACTACAAATACACTAATCTATCACTTTAAGTGGTCACATAGGTATAGAGCCAAGATGACATTAAAATGAATAATGTAATCAATATTTAATTATATATATATATATATATATATATATATATATATATATATATATATATATATATAATTATCATTTAAGTGTAGAATTATGTCTTCCGACTTAACGGGGCTATAATGGAATAGCAGACGGCTCTACAGCGCTTGGCTTAAACTTTCTCTTATCCCACAGATAAGCAACAAGCGTAGAAACCCTAAAAATGAGCGGCATTTTCCGTTCACAGTCGTGGGTGGTATTTAAGTGAAAATAATGTTCTCTCTTTATATAGTCCTCGAAAGAAGATGCAGGCCATAGCTAACAAAGGATGATTAATCATCAAAGTCTTTGGAGGTTGGATTCTTGGGATAGTTCCGAGCTCCTAGTTGCTGTTAAAAAAATAAGATTAGGTAACCTTAAATTGACCTTTCAGATGGGATGGGTTTTTAGCTTTTGTGATGATTTTGTTACTATATGGAATAGTTACACCGAGTGTGATAATCTGAACCAAATTATTATGTTTCCTCAGACATAAGCAGAATTAAAAGCACTTCTTGCAATGTAAATTAACTCAAAAGCACCATTTAATCAAAGGCAGGCAGGCATCATTTGAATTACTAAATTTATTTTGATGATTATGTATGCAGGTTTCCTCACAGGGAAGGAAATATACGTTGTGGCAATTTCTACCACTGCAAGGCTAATTAAAGAATTCACTGCGACATTAACTTCAAAAGTAAGTTATTCGTGATTATCATGCTCCGTTATCCGTTAATTACTTACCTAAATCAAACCTCAAACAGTCCGGGGTATGCACAAAAGAGTTCAAACACATTGAAAGCGAGAACCTTTTGTGTGTTTGTAATGTGGGAAATAGCAGGTGTGATCCATGGATTAAATTAATGATATGAGTTATGCCAAAGAGCTCGATCCGGGTGGGTTATCGCGACGGGGCTGTGGAGACGAACAGTTTCCACTGACATTGTTTTGAGATATTATATAATAGTATATATTAATGCATCATCACGCTTTTCTAGGATAGACGTATACCATCCTCTTTACGCCCGATATGATACATATATTTTGGTGCAGCTTGACAAATGCCGAGTGTAATGTCGTCTTTCAGGCATGATTGTGCATTAAACTTCTTCAAAATATGCAGGCTCACTAAGTTCTTTCTTGTTCGTGGTGCGATTACCTTGCAATATGTTTATTCATCAAAAGTACCAATTGTAATATAAACTATATAATAATACAAATAAACTACTACCTATACGTCCCTAATCTGCGTCACGCGGAAGGATGCTAAGAAGGCTGGCGGCATGCCACGTATAACAATGATGATTCACCGAGCGAAATATTCGCCAGCTCTCTTGTCACGGGAGGCCTTGTAAGTTTCCTCGAGACATCCTTATAAAAATGAAGAACACCTAGTCCCCACGGCCCTAGAGTTTCAAGCCCAAACGTCACAGAATCGTACTCATGGTTCAAGGCATATTTGCGGCGTAATTTTATAAGTACTCCTGCCGGCAGGCCGGAGGTGTCTGGGAGGTAAGTCGGAGCCAGAGTGTCGACGCACTGTAGCACACGGTAGCGTGGATTGATTACATTATTCATTTTAATGTCATCTTGGCTCTATACCTATGTGATGATAGATATATCAACCATATAAAAATATTTTACATTCTACATCGTGTAGATTAGAGATGTATTTTATAAGCGAGCGTTAAGTTCATAAATCAAACTGTTTTTACGAACTAAGCGATCGGGAGACCATTAATAAGATCTTTGAAAATATCTATTGACACTGTAAACAGGATCACAATGCCACGTGACTCGTGGATTTTTCTCATGCATATTTTGAGTAAACGCCGAGGAAAGGTGGCTATAGGTAATGCGCAGTCGACCGAATAGGTTAGATAAGTCGTCCAAAGTAGCAAATGTACATCTAAAAGCAAAGTACGGTCGGGGGCCGGCTTGCGAATGAAGGTTCATTCAAAAACACGCCTCGGATTGAGGTTAAGTGGCGGTGCGCAGGCGTACAACCGGCGCATGCCCGCTGACGCCGCGCCGGCTCGCAATGATTTCCCACCTTCGTAGCATTTTGAATTTAACATAATACGTTTGTACAATTCCGTCTCAGATTTAATGTTCATTTGTCGTGACATTATCTGTTTAACCCATTACTATCCTTCTATCCACAAATGATATGATGATATGCGGTCACCAAGGCCTTAAAACGTATGCTTGCAACACTCGCGCTATTAGCTATATTGAGAGGATATCTGTGCTAGTAGTAGCTACGAGCAGCTGTGCCTTGTTCCGGTACATCCAATAGATACCTAAAGGAGTCATGGAAACATTAATCACCGCAGGACAACACACGACCTAGGAGCAGTGTCTTTTGGCTGTGAACCTTGGTCGAGTGGACTTAAGTCGGGCTTAAAGTGAACCGCTCCTTTCATGCAATTATAATCTTGATCAGAAAATCCGTCGTGATCTATCGTTACATATGACAACTGTATTCCTATAATTACCTACATAAGGTATTTAGTGAAATTGCTATTGCTATATCTGAACATCTGATAGTCTTTAGAACTTTAATTAATGAATACTTCTGAAAATCTTGAAGACAAAACTCAATTGAAAACACCTGCAGAAACTGTGCATACATGGGTCATCATAATAGATATAATATAGTGTGTAAAGATTTTATGGAAGGCAAAAATTACATACACATGAGAAGCTTAGCAGGAGCGAAACACGAAACAGGTGAAAATCCATGTTTCGAGTTCTGTTTTATATTCATCATTAATAGTTTACAATAAGTAACCCATAAAGTGGAATATATTTACTGCTTCAAAACTGGCCGTGTCCTGCGGTTTCATCATGGCTTAATTTGATTATGCTTAAATGTACGTATATCACTGCTCCGCTCCCGTGGGAACCTACTTCAAGAAACGGACATTCCAATGCAAAAATATCTTTATAAATCAGATCAAGAGTTCCTTTGCCTCTCCTCTCGCCTTCCACGTGCAATTCATCCCCATTTGAACCAAAAAGGTCTCGTACTGCGCGGTTCCAAAAGAGTTTTCTTCCGTAAAAGCTCAGGCTGTGGAATGAACTCCAAGTTTTTCCCTAGTTGCTCAAGGAGGGTGTGAAAAGACCTGCAGGGTCGGCAGCACAATACCCTTGGTGCTGCAAGCGTCCAGACCGCTTACCATCAGGCGGACCGGGTATTTGCCATCCGTGGGGTATAAAAGAGTTCCGGAAAATAGGAAGGTTAACTAACAAACTCGCCTTCTTTTAAAATATTAGAATATATGCGTAACAAGCAAATATAAGACCATCTCACTTATAGTCCGCTCTGCGACAATCTTGATCCAATTCGTCACTGATCTTTTCTCCCAATAGAACGATTACCATACCATAGATTTATATTTGATTTACTGACCTTTACACCGAAATTTAAAGATATCGCTAAGAAAAGAGTTATTAAATAGTTTAAAACACATCGAGGAATTCATATAGTTCTCGCTAGTTTCAGCACACGACTGTTATAACAGTCGTGTGCTGAAACTCAGATGTTCAGATGTATCAGATGTTCAGATATAGCTGAAACTAAGTATAGAGAAAGAGTATAGTGAAAAGTGAATCGCAGTCTAGAGAGAACGCTCTAACGTCTGTACTTAGCCCGTACCATGCGCGATTAAATGGCGTGAGTAAGTAAAATCAATACTAACAGACAACAACTTCTATAATTAAATTATTTTTCTTTAGTTGAAACCCGTTTACTGGCCTCAAGAAAAGCGGGCCATGGGCATAACAACACTAGGGATGAGCATTGCTGACCCTAAAATTCATCCACGACGCTACACCAAAAAGTCTGCACAAAGCAGAAGCAATATTATTTGTCAGGGTGAAGGTGTAGTGTAGTCAAGTTGGCATTTGCTTATGGTGTATTGGCGTGCCTCTTGTCGAAAGGACTACGGTAAAATTTTCCTGTAAGGGAACGATCGCGGGTTGGCTACGAGCGGCCCGTCTACGGCCGCGCTCCACTCCGATATGACCTACTTGCATTACGACGACCCACATTCGCTCACACATTTGGGAATTTTAATGTGAGTTGCCATCGCCTTCGCTACCGGACCATAACCCCGTATTATGAACCTAATGGACTTACGCGTTAGGTAGATAAAGCACAGTATCGTATGTTCAATACCTTATATTCAACATACGAAAAATCAGTTTTCACACTATACTAATATAGGCCAGCCTTACGTTCCATATAGTTGTTACGAGAACGGTACAAATTTCCAATGTCAAGATACTATATTTTTCATAATTGGGGTTCACTTATAACCCCCGGATGCGACCCAATACTATCAGAAGTTATAGGGTCGCCGACGTTTGACATCAGCGACCCTGCTATTGGGCTTTCCTTATTGTAATCTAAGGTTGGATCGTTTTGTCAGCATTTTTATTGTATTACGATTTAATATATTTTTGCATTTTAGTCGGGATGTTTTCTTATCTTTAATATAGTTTTCTTCATTATAATAGCCAACCTTATTGTTCTAGTTAGCTCTGGGTTGAGTGGTTCCCACACGAAAGACTAATCATAAGTTTAAACCTGCATATTCACATTAATTGGAATATACAATGAAAATAATTTTGTGAAGATATCGCCTGAGACGTATGCTATACTATATTTTTATATATACCTCTATATATTTTTTATAATTCATTATATATCACAGTTAGTCTGGGTTATGTGTATTAAGTAGTTTTCCTTAATTAAACTACTCTGGTTTTAAAAAGCTATATTATTTGGTCATGGTACCTACTTGACAAACGATCTAATAACGTAAATTGTTTAGACTTTTTTAAATACTCAATACTAGCTTTTTATTTGTAATATTTTTCTAGACAAATAGTATACCTACTTCCAAATTAAGTATTTTTTTATATACTCGGCTTTATGAGTCGGCCCGTCTTGTTAGAACAACATTTGGGCTACCTATAACCACATGAAACCAATCGGAGGTTTATCAATTAAAGTGATTGCAAGATCCAGTGGATCTTATCCCGAATATAAAAAAAATACATAAAAAAATCCATTCTCTTTTATGCATGTCTGTTAGACTATGAATTAAACATTCTTATTAGCTTAATAACATAAGGATGACACCTGAAATGTGTAAGATGCTCGGCTTAGAAGCGATGAGAAGAGTCACTCGGGCCATGTTTGCATACATGAGCACAACACAGCTCCACAATGCTGTTGTTTTAATAGCGGAAACTATTATACATTCAATATTTAACATTGCGCAATTCAGTGTTTATATATTACTCTGGTAATAGCCGTATTTTCCCCATGAAGTGAAATGCACTAGTTAAATCGTATACGTTCCCTCTATTCTCTGCCTAACCCATTAGGGACTCGGCGTGATGATGATGATGATGAAATCGTATACGTTTTCATAATTGTGAGATCTTTAAAATTAATTATTAATTAAGTGATTTCTGGTTCATACATGCAAACATTATTTTTTTTCCTGGAAGAATCTTTATTACTAATCAATATCATAAAGCATAATAGAAATGAAGTAAACTAGACTAAATAAAACGTCTGTCCCAACTAGTTATCTCGCGCGAAGGTGCCAAGAAGGCTGGCAGCGTTGCCACGTTGTATGGCAATGCCGACTCTTTGCGCAAAGTACCACCATTTTTGTCACCAGATGCCTCGATCAATTGACGTGACACTTCTTTGTGCAGTAGGTGAGCTTCAGGGCCCCATGGTCGAAAATAAACGTGAGGTATTTTATCAGTTACGCGTTTTCTGAAACAACCCGGAAATGTATGTTTAATCAAGTCCCTGATCTTTGAGATACGAGATGGCTTAGGAGTATGCCTTGATAAATATAAATTGCTTTGAAAAATAGTAAGGCATGCTCCTAATCATCATCATCATGATGCATGCCTTACTATTTTTTAACACTTTTAAAACATACTTACTAGTATTATATACGTAACTCTCGTGGCTAGGAATTAAAACAGCGTTTTAGGTAGCACAGTGTGCTAGTATACTGCATAATAAATAAAATTACTAACACAAATACAATGTTGCTTTTTATTTAACAAAACCGTGCTCAGAGTTTACTAAGAATTTTCTTTATTGCCAGTGTCTGGTAGCAGCATGAATTCGTATGAAATTTTCGTACACACTGTAACGTGTTAAGAAAAAATTTATAAATCGTTATTCTAAGATAATCTGGCGGATAGACCTATGTCAAGGAAAAACTTGGTTCAGCAGTTCAGAGTATTTCACGACTTGCAGTGAAACTTTCTACGACACGCCACGCGTGCCACCGGTATACCATTTCGTTGGTATAGCAATAGTTTTACCCGCAATGTTATTTGTTCTCTTCGTACATATAACTCTAGCAGAAATGACCAGCGAGAAGTTTGACGGCGGCCATTTGGACAACATCTCCATAAATCTTACATCCATTGAGTACAGATGTAGCTACCAAATAATAATAAATGAATAACGTTCCAACTACGTAAATTAAATCGATCGGATACTCAAGGACGGGAACATCAAGAGTACTCGAAACCGGCGAGTATGTATACATATGAAGAGACTGACGAATGTTGACGAAGCGAAAGAGGACTGTAAGTCAAGAGAGAACTGGGGCTCTACTCACTCTATCTACTCCGTTAGGCGTGATGCACAAACAAACACAAACAAAACCTAAACAAACGCTCAGACATCGACTTCGCTTGAATAGAGACATATTTGAGATTTGCTGTAAATGAATGTTGATCGGTATAGATCTATCTCGTGTGGTCTGGAATGCTCCCTGACGGACACCCGCAGCGACGCGCTTACATAGTCATGTTTTATTAATGCAGTGCATACATTACTTTGTGCAGCGCCCGTTTACTGCTGCCCAAATTACTGCACTGAGCTGAATACTTCGCTGGCTTTCATACGTTTCGTACCATGTAACCATATGTTTTGAAGGAAAGGTTAGACAGTTTATCAATAAATCTTAACAGATTTTTTTCCATATATGTCGCTTTCAGTTTGCTTGTCAGAAAGAGACTATATGGAAAAAAATCTGCCGAAATCAATATTTCAAAGTAATCACAAAGATTTCTGATAACTAATGTACATTTTTATATATATTGAAATTGTTTTTTTATACCACATAGGTGGCAAACAAGCATGCAGTCCGCCTGATGGTAAGCGGTTACCGCCGCCTATGGACGCTTGCAACACCAGGGGTATCACTCGCGCATTGCTGACCCAAAAAAAACAATTGATGTGCATTGGTGTGATTTATATGTATTACATGTTTCCCAAGTAAAAATAAATAACTATTGTTTTATGAGCATTCCTTTATATTTCAAATATTCACAATTAATACTTAGGTAAGTTGTACCCATTGTCATTTAAACAATGTTTTGCTTAGATTTTTCTTAAGTTAACAAACATCTGCAGGCAATACGAGGGCGCAATAGTCTATGTTTAAAACTCCGAACGTTGGGAATCGTTAAAAAGAAGTTGAAGTAAATAAAGGCTAACAGCTGTATGTAACGGGAGCTTCGTTGCCAAAAGTTAAGTTCATTATAATTAGAGGGTGAGTCACGAAAATTAATACTTCTCTTTCGTTGCGGCAGTCTCCCCTTGCGAGATTGCAACACGAGGGATGGACGAAATATTATACAGATTTCCTTCTTTTCGCTTTCGCTACTAAGATTGTCATACTATACTTTTGATTCGAAACCGTAGCGCGAACCACGGACGAACGATCTATATTCTTAAAGTGAATACTTAACGTTGTCGATAGTCTTTTCGATTCATGAATGAAATTCATGAATGTGGTAAGAACAATGAAAACATACAGTGTTTATATTTTGTAGACTAGTTCCTATCATTCTTACACTACAAACAAGGTATACTTTTCCCTAAATGCAAAAGCCGTATAGGTCGTGGTGGCTGAGTGGTTCGGGTAGTTGCCTGCAACACAAAGATGCAAGTTCGAATCCCGACTGTACCAATAAGTTTTTTTAACTTAAGTACAGTGATTAGTCACACCACGAGCTTTACGGTGAAAAAAAAACAACGAAAGGAAACCTGCTTACGTTTGAGAAGAAATTCAAAGGCGTAAAGTCGTGCTTGGGTAACTGCGATGGACTCGCCATCTGCCACGTTGGCACCTAAATATCACTGGTGGGTGTATGAGTACCTATACACCTCTGCCTACCCCCTCGGGGACGGCGTGAGGTTATATTATATGTTATTATATAACAGATAGTGTATTTATATAGGTATGGAGTTAGGAGCTGCTTTTAAGATGTAAAGTCAGTTTAAATCATTCTTAAATTGTATTAGGGGCGGATTATTATTACAATATCGTGCCGACACGTTAAAAATACGGCATTAGAAAAAAGTGCATGACTCGAGCTCATTCAGTAATGAGGTACACGTGCAGGAAAAGCTCCATCGTTGAGAGAGGTGCTTTAGTGTTATTAGGTAAGCCGTAGAGCGAGGTGCCATTAAGCCCAAGGTGTAAATCATCCCACGTGATATGTGAAGAAAAATCTGAAAGCATTACATTATATGCTTTCTTGACGGCCGTCTGGTCTAGTGGTTAGAGCTCCTGACTGCGAAACTTGACGTCGCGGGTTCGAATCCAGCTGAGGGCAGATATTTGTGAGATGATCACGAGTATTTGTACCTTAGTCTTGGATGTCTATGTATTTATATATATATCTATCTATATAAGAAAATATATCGTTATCTAGTTACCATAACACAGCTTTTTAGCTTTGCTTAATTTGGGACAAGATCTATTTGTGAGGAATTGTCCCAGGGTATTTATTTATTTATTAAATCTCCGCTCATACTCTGAGGATACCATGGTGGCCGAGTGGTTCGAGTAGTGGCCCGTAACACATAGATTGCCAGTATGAATCCTGGCACGAACATAAGTACAGTAATTAGTCACACTAGGAGCTATTACAGTGAAGGAAAATATCGAGAGGAAACCTGCATACCTGAAGTATGAGTACTAAACTAGATCTTATAAATGCATGGTTTATTGTGTCTTGGTATGGTTGGGATAAATATACCAAGTCCCTCCCGAAAGGGAGTCCTCCCGAAGAATCCCTTCTTGGGATGAATAGGATGGGATGATAATATAATATAATATAAGCACGGAAGTCAAACAGTGCCAGTAATTTTAATTATTGGCGACGGACATTAAATTATATAAATGGCAAATATGTTTTTAGTGCGACCATTTTGGAGCTAGTAGAAAAACGATGCAATTATGTAACAACGTCAGCGAATTAGTGTTTTGCGTTGGCGGAGGGCCAAGTGCAGCCGGCGGAGGCTCACCCAAATAAAGAGCCGGCTCGTGAACCGTATCAGCCGGGTATCGGTGATGTACGGCCACTGTACCCATACTTGCAGTGACTATATTTCGCAAAATTAATGGTTTTTACGATATCCTGTAGCGCCACGTCTAATGATACCATACGTGCCGGACATATGTACCTACATCAATACATAAACAATACACCCAGACCTATACAGAGGCGGCGTAAGGCGTGGGCAGTGTAGGCCACCGCCCATGGCCTCGCGCCTTACAGCCGAAAATGAATTAGAAAAAGTATGGAAAATGCAAAAGTACTTGCCACAAGGTTTTTCTTATAATAAAAATATTAGAATTTATTCTCAACTTAAAAATATTCCACCCTTCGGCGCACAAAATGCGATATTTCTGATAAGCTAATTATATTATAAGAGCCATGGTGGTCGAGTGTTTCGATTAGTTACCTGCGAGACAAAGATCGCAAGTTCGAATCCGACTGTACCAATGAGTATTTCTGATTTTAAGTACAATGATAAGTCACACCACGTTAGCTTTACAGTGAAGGAAACATCGAGAAGAAACCTGCATACGTCTGAGAAGCAATTTAAAGTATGTATAGTCGTGCTTTAGTAACGGCGATGGACTCGCCTAGCTATCTATCACATTAGCACCTTAAATATATCTCTGGTGGAAAGTGGGTGTGTGGGTATTACCTATACACTTCTGTCTACCGCTTCGGGGACCCTTGTGGGATGCGTGAGCATATATCATTTTGTATTATATATATATATATATATATATATTATTTATACATATGTATATATTTCTTTATCCATTATTTTTTACTTGGTTATATGAGCTTATTAAACGAATAAGCGATTATTTAAGCACATACTATATAAATAAGCTGACGATAGAATGAGTCACAAAATTATTAAGTCCAATTAATGTGGCGGTCGGTTACGTAACCGTATTGCGCAATCATCTCACCGATATTTGTTAGTAACGCATCCAAATATACTTTTCTACTAGCTTCGTTCCAAGACAACTTTATACGTTTCAGATGAAATTAAACGACGTAGGTATAGCGCCTGAGTTACAACAGGAAACGATCCTGCTACACCTTACTTATTACTGCCTACTTACTTTCTCTCAGAGATCCATGTGTGCTTGGGTAGGAGTAATTATGCATGTGAATTTATGCCTGTGGAACGGTAACGGACGAGCCATCTGTCACATTGGTATCTAAATATATCTGCAGTGAAATGTGAGTGTCCTCTGCGTATCGCTTCGGGGGATAAAGTGGGATGGCGTAAATAATAATTTCACAATAGATATGCGACACTACATACATAGTTTTTAGCTTAGACCAGTAAGTGAGTGAGTGCGTGAACAATACATTATTTACGTAGTAAATATTTCTTAATATATTTATAATATTAAATAAACGTTTGCACCAACCGACACAGCCACCTTTTTTCGTTATAATTAAGTTGGACTTTTATATTGATTTAATTATATGAATCGCAGTGCTAAGCCAAAAGCTCGCTTAAAATTGCCTCGTTGTATTTTGTATAAAGTAGTAAGAAAATCGGAGAATAATACTTTTCCCTTTGGCGCGTACGGAATCCTGGCAAACGTTTAAACAGTACTTGCGAAATGTTTACAGAAACCATTCAAGTTCCTCTTGTATAGTTAAACTTTTTGTGGGTAAAACTCCCAAGTTTTCAATGCTGTTACATTACAGGCTTCACCAAGCTCCAGAAATTTCCTCTAAGTCTTATGATTACATGACTTATTTTTCTTGACGAATATTAACAGGGAGGAAAAGTGTTGTGAAATAATTGAACGAAGGAGTATTTAATTTACGAACGAGCCAGATTCTAAATTGTGAATGGCATGGTAGCTTTCCATTTAGGATTATCTAACACTTACGACGAACAATTACGACGCAAAAAATATACACATCCTTGTTTACACCGCTATTGTCGCTTTTTTATATGTATTATATTCATTTTATATTTTGTAAAAATTATGTAAATTGGAGTTGAGTCGGCCCGTAGCTACTCGTGCACGCTCCTCTTGTTCAGTGTAAAAGAAACTCTTGAAATTCGTCTACGCCGCGTCTCGGCTACTTACCGCGCTCGTTCAATGTGGCTGAGGCTAGGCACGTCGCGAGCGGGGCCTCTATACAACATAAACATAGTAATTACTATACCTCCTCAAGCACTATTATATAATGTACGAGGAGAATAATTTACACCTGAATTCTAAGGACCAGTATATGGATATATAGTGTATTAATAAATAAAATACGCATATCAAAAAACAAGCATACATACACATACATATATTGAATATCATTGTAATTTTCTGTTTCCCTTTGCTTGACATAATCATCTTTGCTTTATCATAAATCAATATACAATACAATATGATATACAAACATATACCTACGTAAGTATATGTCACACGTGTTTACGTGGAGGCTAGTACAATTGACATTTGATACAGCCTATAGGTACTGGCGCTTCTTGCGTGGGGTAACGTAAACAATTAATTGAGCAGACTTTACAGTTAGTACCTGCATAGTGAGGAACGCCTTGTTATGTATTAACTATTATAAAGTCATTTATCACGTCACGCCTCCTACAAGCGGCCTCGAAAAGGTAGGCAGAGGTAACTTAACTTAACTTAACTTAACAAAGGTACCTTACTTATATATATTTTTTTAATCACTAGACTTATGTTGCTTATGTTGAAAGTTATTATCAATGAATTTGAATAGTTACCATTTAATAAACTTAACATTTGCCTTTTGGATCTTTAAGATTTTTTAGTGGGTATGGGTACTATCTATACACCTCTGCCCACCCCATCGGAGTCTCTTGTGGGAAATGAATCCGTGAATAATATTATTATAATTTTATTTTTTAACTAGCTGTGCCCGCGACTTCGTCGGCGTGGACGGTTTTTATCTTTCGTAAAAATGTTTTTTTTTTTCAATAAAAAGTATCCTATGTTACTTCTAATACCTCCAAGAATATGTGTACAAAGTTTCATGATGATCGGTTAAGTAGTTTTTACGTGAAAGCGTAACAAACAAACTTACATTCACATTTATAATATTAGTAAGGATAGAGACTGGTAAAACACGTATTTAATTGTTTGAATAACATGGGAATTGTGGGAATAACATGGGACACATAAGGAATTGTACGAAACAAGGTTTTTTCTCTCAAGATATCTGTAAAATTAATCTGACTACCTAATGTAATTGCGTCTGGAATACTAATTAGGCCGAGTATTTTAGATCAATGCCAGTTAATCCCTCACTTTTGGTAATTTAGCAATATAATAATAGCAGCTGAGGTATCAATTATTTAAAAATACATTATAATAACTTTTTACAATCTTGTTAAAGCACAAAATTTGGAACGCTTTATACATCATTGGTAACATTAAATACATTTGGCTATCATTCTGTTGGAGTCGAAATCATAAAAGTTGTTCTCGTGTATTAATCCGTGGCGTGGAGGGTGCGGGCGACGGGCGGCGCCGATCAAACAGGCCGGGGAATCAATATGGCCGCCGCCCAGCTGATCCGTGACCTCCCCCGCCCGCGCTTCGTGCACCCTCGCCGACCCTACGACGCCCGTTCACTTCAGTGAGGCTTCACTCTCCAAGTTCTCTGACGATATTCTTATATCTTACAAATCTCTGTTTGATACCAGTTGCTAATACATTTGAAGTGCCTTCAAACAAGAAGGACATTTGATTTTATCGTCCTGATATTGTCTTGATTATTAAGAACGAATGAATACTAGATTATTAATTCTAGATTTACTCTTACAAAGAAATGGTCAGTTGTCGTACCGGTCTTAAGTAACAATCCCGCGCACATCAAATATGCGACCAAAATATTTCTTTCTGTTCTCTCTCTCAGTTTCTGTGTTGCTTATATCAACTTAAATACACATGAAATTTTAACACGCCCGTGAATTAAGAACGTTAGATGTCAAGAATTAATAACGTTGCTAAACTGTCAAAACCCTTTTAACATAAGACAAGTCTATGTTTTTATGGTTTTTATTTGTATTTATTTATTCTATATACACAAATTGTTAACATAAAGTAAGCCATAAATATGGAATAAAATATTTTATATTCGATATTGATATAGGTGTTCTATAGTACCTGTTCATGTATTTTCAATGGCACTTGTAAATATACAGCCAACCATAATGGGATCGATCGGATAGGCGACTCCAACGATGTTTGTGTCAAGGCCCGGGCGATGATTCAGGCAATTAGCAAGGTTAGTTTGCAAAAGTGCGGTTAATTAAAAGTTACGCCTGAAACGGACAGAGGCTGCATAGCACCGCGCTGTAAACGAGTTTATTTCTTACTTTATGAATACATTGAGGAAAATAACGTTGATACTTGTATGCTCAAACGTAATAAGCTCTAATTTATGACAAGTTCCTTGATAAAGTTAATTTACTCCATCACACAAGGCTCCCGAAGGTATATGCAGAGTGGTGATAACACCCACACTTCGACGTCGATTTGTCATCATGACAGTCGTTGCAAAAGGTTTGGAGATTTCATCCTGCTTTAGAGGTTTCGTCGGATACTTGAGCATCTGCTTAAATTCGGAATAAACTGACTGGAACAGACCACCTTAAAATGAACTTGTAATCTTGAAGTTTTAGGTGACTACTAAAACCACTTGGCCACTAAGAAAGACTAGTCACTAAGATAACATATAAAAATAAGATAACAAAAATACATAAATTTTGTTCCATATTAAAATATTTAAGTTATCGATCAGTGGGTTCATCGAAGTATATATGAGCTATTAAACATTCATGTCACGTTGCTCGTATACTGCTGGCATTCATAAAATCGTAGCTTGTAGACCCGCGTAGCATTTCCGTAGCAGTATACCTACGCGCGTAGCTAAGATATTTTTATTTGTCAATTTGGGCAAATATAGAATTACTGATCTTGTAATAGTTTCATATTTAGAAGTTTTATTCCTTTTGATGTATAATAAGACTAAGTAACAATTATTTTAAGCACGATTATTGATAAAAAACAATAATTTTACATCTATGGAATAACTTGAATGTCTAAATGTATCAAATGAAATTTTATAATACAGACTAATAGAGATAAACAGACTTCAAAATAAACATCTGTTTACTTGTTAAAGTATGTTAACATAAGAACATCAATAAAATAGTAACCCGTGGTTGTACCAGGAACGTTCGAAGCTTAGTTTTATAGTAGCACGTAGCCAATTATATGTTAAAAGGGAATATTTATTGCAACTAAGATATCTCGGCTGCACTGGACTGACACTAGCATGGAACTTGTGCCATTACTTCCATTCTTTACTCTTATCAATACGGATAACTTTTTAAGTGGATGTTTTCTTCGGAATCAGTTGACAACTTTAGTTTTAAAATGTGTTTTCAAGCGAACAACCCAACCTAATAAATACCAGCCGATGATCGTTAACCGAGCAACATGAGCATGTGAAATTAAATGGGCCATCATTCAGGCTTTTTTTCTTTTGTGTGATATAAAAAGTACTCGAAGATATCGCTATACTAAAGCGAGATCGTAATGCGAGGTTGAATGGATTGAATTAGGTAAAGTAATTGAGGATATTTATTGAGAGTACGGCTGCGGGGCTCGGCAGCCTTCGGAGCACGCCGGGCCTATCCCTCGGGAAGCGGGGATATCCCACACGTGTAAGGGTTTCGGCCATCAACGTTCTTTGATTTCTCATACATTTTCGTAATTAATCTGATTTGTCATTATAATGTTTTCGTGTTTCCACAGTCCCTTGATCTAGTACTCAGGATCCCTGGATCGATTTATGTTTGAAACAAATACGCGAGTTGCTTACAGTCATTATACGAGCAGTAATGAGTCTGGAGGTTGCTTGCCAAATATGTTATTATCTGATCAGAGACTTCCCAGGTTGTTGATGAGCAACAACAAAATTTAGTATTATTATTATTTTTTCTTTTAACATCGTATTGGTTTTAGACTGTAACGATTTTAATATGATTGTGGATAAATAAATTAATAAATAAAATTGTTTATTGCAATTATTATAAAGGAACACAACAAGATTAAAACTACATATATGCGATGTAACTGCAGTAGTTGTAAACTGTGTAGCAGACATTAACACTCATCCCCGGATAGATATACAAAGAGATAAACAAAGCTTGAATCGTTATTAGCAATGGTCGGAGAACGGTGTGTGTGTGTGTGTTTGTTAACAACTTCCCAACATGACCACTGCATTTTATCAAATTTTACATCACATCTATCACATAAGGACTATCTAAAGCAAACTTATTTTTCTAATCGGTTTAATAAATTCATAGTTGTTCAAACAAACGAAACAAACAAAAAATATAAGTATCGGCTTTCACTCATGCGACAAAATTGAAGCATTAATTTATGCTTTTGATATATATTTTCCATATATTTTATAATTAAGGTGGGATTTTTTTTCATATATACTAACATCGGTACGTCATTCTAAAAACTGTTCTTTCGAATATAATAATGACACTGTATGTCATGTACTGCGCTTTATATTGTAATTATTTTAATCTTATAGAAGCGCGTTACAACGCTTAGTGAAAAGTCAACTCAGAAAGGGGAGTAAACGCTTAAAATGCAAATAGCATCTCGATTAGATATTTAGATACCGAACAAGTCTTACAACCCGTTGCTATTGATAAGACAAGCGTTTTAATATATATTTTGAGATCTGTATTAATTAAAAACAGAACAGTCTTTAACTTTACTTTATAAACAGTACCTTTATAGAAATAAAATGCTGTAAATTTTAAATGTTCTCAGATGCCTGTGCTCCGATAGATAGTTTCGTCAGATCATTCCCTGTCGAAAAAACTATCTCGCGCAGACACTGCTGTGTTGTCAATAATTACATGATCATTTGATACATATTTACATAGTTTCCACGTATATAGGTAGTAGGAAACGCAGCAGTATTAATGAGGATTTACAGTACCGCGGTTTCGCCCGTATATCAATGTGAAGCGGAAAATTTTATAAGTAGCTACGAGTTTAATTTTATTATTATTATTAATTGGCATTAATCAATGTACTGTACAATAAGGCACTGCCTAGTGTGGGGGCCACATATTAATTTGTATTTTTTTATGGAATAAAGTTATAATATATATGTATTAAACATATATAAAGTTATATTATTATTATTTAGAAGCATTTAAAGGGATATTTTTGCAATCAGTAGTCATAGTACTTTTAAGGTTTTGTAATAGATCTGTCTGTAAACTTATTTTTGTAATGAATTGTCTTTCTATGGTACCCGTTCACATACCAATAGAAAAAATCTTAGTTGTCATATTTGAAGCAACGAAAATTCTTTAAAACACACGGAATCAAGCAGTGAGTGAAGATGACAGGCATCAATAGCCAGTACACGATGTGGTGGCAGGTCGGCAACAACCGCCTCTCGACTCCCAAAACGCCCGGATTACTCCTCAGCGCACTCTAAAAACCTCTCGGTAAAACCACCACCACTCTTTACTTTTCCTTTTCTTTGCTTCCTTTACTCCGCACATTCGTCTCCGCATTTTTTAAAGTAATTCATGTCATTCTAATATTAATTCAGTACTGCATTATGATGAACTCTTGAGTATCGAGTGTAAGGACAAAAGCTATACAGCAATCTGCCCATCTTCTATATATACAAAAAAATCTACGTAAGTGAGTAGTCACACCACGAGCATAACGGTGAGGGAAAACATCGAGAGGAAAGCTGCATATGTCTGAGAAGTAATTCAAAGGCGTATGTATAGTCGTGCTTGAGTAACGGCGATGGACTCGCCATCTATCACGTTGGCAACTAATATATCTCTTGCGGAAAGTAGTTGTGTGGGTATTACCTATACACCTCTGCCTAACCCTTCGGAGACCCTTATGGAGAGGCATGAGTGAGGAAATGTTTCTACCTGTCCTTTAAAAACTTTAAAAATATCCAACCGTCGTGCCTCAAACATTTGAATGGCAATAATGTTAAGATGGTTTTAGAATACTAGAACAATAGTTACCTAAATGTATTTTTTAGCATAGCACAACAAGATATCATATTGTTTATTTATAGCAAACAAACAGATCATTCCAAACAACAAACAAAACAAGCAGATCATGATAATACGGTAAGTATATATTACTAGCTATGTCCCGCGTTTTTTTCGAATAAATTATTATATGTGCTAAGCCAGCTAACAATCTATCTTGGTGCCAAAGGACGTCCAATTCTGTTAAGTAGTTTTGCGTGAAATCGGAACAAACATCCTCACAAACATTAGTATGATAGTAATATCCTTGGAAAAGTAATGTTATTCTATTACGGGCTATAAATGAAAGTGCAAACAGAATTGGCAGCGTTTGCAACAATGTAAGGAATACGCGAAATTGAGCGCGGTACATTCAATAAATTGCTAAAAATGAGAATGCGATCGCGAAGGCAGTGATCAAGTCACAATCCGCTTGACCCAAAAACCCGGTGGAGAGGCGTGCAGTGATCACGTCGATAACACGCGCCTCACTAGTTGGCTTTCCTGCGCTTGACTTGCCATCGAAATACTTACACTACACACTACATTTCTTACGAAACAATATGTAAGCAAACCATGAAATGGAGACTATTCAAAATTAAAAAATAGAGTGTGTTAAAACTTAGAACACGAATCTTGTCGTCGACCAACATACTTCTACCTTCTACCACCGCACGTCTCGCCATCGACGGGGAATTCATCCCCATACCTTTGAACCACAAAGGTCTCGTACTGCATGGTTCCAAAGGAGTTTCCTTCCGCGAACGCTCAGGCTATGGAATGAGCTCCCCGTTGAGGTTTTCCCTGGAGAGTACAGCATGGAGTTCTTCAAAAAGGGTGTGGAAATATTCCTGCTTACCATTAGGCGGACCGCATGCTAGTTGCGTAAAAGTCGTTCTTAATTATTAATAGCGCAGGGGCCATGCTAATCTTCTCTGTATCGTTCCAATTTTAGGATATGTACTGCCGAAGCAAGTACAAACCCCACAGGGGGTGCCCTTAGCTGTGTTGCTTAGAAATAAAGTGCCTGGCTGGAGGCCTAGGTCTCGCCATTGACCGGTTAAGTAGCAAAAGTTCCCGGAACTCACGCTACGAGAGACAATACTGTTATATGATATGATATATAATAAATGTTGACTGTAATTAAAAGGAAGTAGGATAGCAATCCTACTTGCGTTAAATTATATTCAACAGGTTTAGGGATGCTGAAATCTAATCAAATCGAATAACCGTATAAAAATAGGGCGCGGTGGCTAGCTGTGATTGGCTCTTGTTTCATGTCAATATTAATAAACATCTCATAATAATCAACATATCATTCACATACTCGTAAATACGATTCGTTGTCTAACTATGTCCCTGTAAAGCTTTAAATTTGTGGAATAAATACATTGGATATGAAAGGGTATATTTATTATTACATTATAGCCGTGGTGGCCGAGTGGTTCGAGCAGTTGCCTGCGACGCAAAGGTCGCAAGTTCGAATCCCGACTGTACCAATGAGTTTTTCTGAACTTAAGTACAGTGATTAGTCACACCACGAGCTTTACGGTGAAGGAAAACATCGAGAGGAAAGCTGCATACGTCTGAGAAGAAATTCAAAAGCGTATGTATAGTCGTGCTTGAGTAACGGCGATGGACTCGCCATCTGTCACGTTGGCACCTAATATACCTCTGGCGGAAAGTGGGTGTGTGGGTATATTACCTATACACCTCTGCCTACCCCTTCGGGGACCCTTGTGGGAAGGCGTGAGGATATATTATATTAAGAGGGTATAATTATTGTGGTTTCAGGAGGTAACGAAAGGAATGGGCATGTGTGACCTGCTTGTGCTCAAGATTCGAGTATTTTGCTGCACAGATGACGCCATAATTTGATCGATCATAATTAACCACTATTCATATCTTGTTAACCACTGCTTCGTACACACAATCACTGTTGTGTCCAATTAAAGAAAGACAAACTAAGCAGCTATTTGGTGGACTTGTAAACTGAATGATCCCTTCCCGCGAGAGATGAGACACTCTCCTTTCTGTTTTTTTAACCTTTTTTTTTTAAATTTAAAAGAGACAAGAACTCAGAGAAAAGGCAACATAATCGTTTAAAAAGATAGTAATACTTCCAGTAATGCCAGTAATACTTCAACTTCTGCAGATTTTATGAAGCCGTGACCTGCAACAGGAGATGAGGGTTCATCTGCGACAGATGAATGAACAGGATGGCCATGTGGACTAATTTATTAAGTTTAATTTAGTATCTTTAAATCGTATGAGGCTGACTGGGAATCAGTAAGTTTGGTTGTCTGTGTCTATGAAGTATTAAGTGTTATATATATGTATGAATGACAGTAGTGAAAGAAGGAAATCATAAAAGACGTATCTATCGCATAAAGACGAAATAAATTCGAATTTCAATCCCACAAATTAAAGTCTTTGTTTGTAACAATAACTGTCCTGATACCTATGTATATAAAAAAAATATGTATAAACCAAGCGAATATAGCCCCGCTTGAAAGATTTATGATTACGTAGCGTTTTAAGAATTAATTATCGCCTAGCGACTTGAAGCCGCACGGGTCAGCTAGTTACACAATCGCAGTCCAACAACAAACATGGTTTCCAGAAACAAATTATTAGCGATGCAATGTTATGGTTTCGCCGCCCAGCCAATTAACAGAGTCCGTTTATAACAAAACATCAATCGCACATGACCTATCAAGGGAAAAAAACATATATATATTTGTATTAGTAACCATTTGCCTACAATTGATTTATTCACTCTGCCTAACTGCGAGCACATATCTTCAAGTATTTCAACACTTCATACTGTTTTAATAATATCGTCTGTAGTCCTACTAGTCCAGGCGGACCGCATGCTTGTTTGTCACCCATGTGGTATAAAAAAAAAAAAAAAACAGCGAAGTTGCAAATATGTGGTATACGAGTTTTTATGAGTAGTTAGCTACAGGTAATATATTTTTTTACCAGACGAAAGACAGACCGTTGTTAGTTGTAGAACGGAGTAGATTGATCGCAAAAAGGCCGTATATGTATGTAGTAACGCGGTAGTTACTGACAATATTTTGCCAAACACAATCGCTACCACCGAACAATATTTACAAAATTAATGAATGAGAAAGCACCATTAGGGCTTACGATACGCTTAGTGACTAGTTTGTTAACACCACGCAATAATAATTTTCTCTGTTTTGTGGTTAACACTAAACTCAAAGCACACTTTATGAACATTGATTGAACTAAAGAAAAAGGCTTACACTAATCTGTGGTAGACAACTTGATACTGGTTTTAGTGCTAGTAGTATTGCATTGGAACGTAGCTTCATGTCGTCGGGCGCATGCGGCAGCATCGAGTATATTCCCCGACACAGATGCAGTGCTTGAAATTGGGTGCGGATCGCCTGCAGGTGCACGAGACATTATTAGATATTGAGTTCGAAAACAACTGATTCGACGGACAATTTTGACCGTTATAGGCAATGCTCTAGGAAACACGCTAACACGCCGTGAAGAATAATTCTAATTGGGGCATTGATTATTAAGATGTAGTAAAATAATGGATATATATATACGTTATTCACAAATCGAAACCGACGAGCATGTATGAAGACACTGATGAATGTGGACGAAGCAAAAGAGGTATATAAGTCTAGAGAGAACTGACGCTCTATACTCTCTGCCTACCCCGTTAGGGACTCGGCGTGATGATATGTATATATGTATTCACAACGATTATTAAGTGGGCGGATGGGCATTTTATATGCGGTATTAAAATACTCATAGGATAGGTTATGACAACATTTATGAAATTTCATTACAATTCAAATGTTGGAATGTTTTCTCGATTATATATCTCCAGGGAAACGATTTAGGTAAATTATTTATTCGCCTCTGCATATATAAAGGATATAATTATAGTTAGATTGTTTTGATGCATTATAAAAAGACTTGAAAAAAGCTTCAATTACATAATATGGTGTTTCAATGAACACGACCTTAAACAAATCAAAACAATATACAAAATGGCCCATTATAGGTTTCAATGTTTACTACCTGTAGTCAAGTCTTTGGTTTGTACCTTCACTGCTTTATGCATGACTAGCGGCCCGTCCCGGCTTCGCACGGGTGAACATAAGATTTTTTATAAAAGAAGATATAGCCTATGTCACTTAGGGTGAATGTAGCTTTCCAATGGTGAAAGATTTTTTCAAATCGGTTCAGGAGTTTTGGAGCCTATTTAATACAAACATACTTACATACAAATCTTTCCTCTTAATAATATTAGTATAGGTATGTTTACGTTAAGATAAGAGGCCGTTGTGGCTGAGTGGTGCGGGTAGCTGTTCTGCAACACAAAGATTGCAAGTTCGAATCCCGACTGTACCAACGAGTTTTTCTGAACTTAAGTACAGTGATTATCATACCACGAGCTTTACAGTGAAGGAAAACATCGAGAGGAAACCTGCATAAGTCTGAGTAGAAATCCCAAGGCTTATAGGTATAAGGTAACGGCGTTGGCACCTAATAAAATGTATCTAGCTAAAAGTGGGTGGGTGGGTACTTCCTACACACCTGTGCCTCCAGATATATCTATACTAATATTATAAAGAGGAAAGATTTGTATGTAAGTATGTCTGTATTGAATAGGTTCCGAAACTATTTTTGAAAAAGACTTTCACCATTTTGAAACCTACTTTCCCCCTGAGTGACATAGGCTATATTTTCTTTTATAAAAAAGTCTTATGTCCACCCGTGCGAAGCCGGGACGGACCGCTAGCTACTTATGTTTATCTTGAGTTATGACTTATATTATTGCCATACATATATCATTTCATTTCAGAATGAATTTAGTTGTGAATTTTGTTACGAATTTCCTATACTGAAAAATACTTAATACTGCTAGTTGCAGTATTAAGCATATATATACCATATACCAAACCTTGAAATAGATCCGGTCAGTTGGAAAGTCTTCATTCATTCAGCGGTGCACAGGTCATGTCAAACTGTCAAGCTAGCATCGGGGTTTCCATTTGGGTTTTGTACCTGTCTCTTGAAGGCCGGCCCGGGCGGCACTCGAGGTGGCAAGTGTGTTGCATATTTGATACAAGCTGCCGAGCGGCGCGCGTATCAACAATTCACGTCGACGCTTACTTAAGTGAGCACAAAGTGATGCTTAACTATTCGGCACCGGGAGTCGTCAATCAACGTAGCCGAATTAAGTTGTTGAACTCCTTGCGTCGTTAAGCCCCAGCTGATCCCACCCTAGGGACATTGGATTGAATTCTATAGATCATCTTTAACATAAGCGTGCCGCCAGCAGGACACGTGTCATTGAACTGTAATAGCTGGCTTTTGTTAATTTGAGTCTACATCAGTTAAAGTCACCAAATGTGCTCTCAGAGGTTATGAGTTAACGTAATTAAGAAGAGCCCTAGCGGTCGACAAAATTGCGACTAACATTCACGAATTATATCATTTTATGTCGCTGAAGTCTGTGTATTATGACAACTATGTATGACATTGATGATAACGCTTTTCTTAGGGCCGTTATGGTCAATGTAAGGTTGGTGTGTTCCAATGGTTGTTCTGCGGACTATAAGTACGACGAAATATGAGAACCTAAATTTTGTCTTTGTAAGGCTATCAATATTCATTGTGTTGTGCTCTTGTAGTTAAATCAAAATCAATTATTACACTTTCGAATATTATGATGTCTGGTTAACTCCCTCGTGAATATTTGGTTTAGTATGTGACAGATAAATACGACATGTCTGAAGATAAGCAGAAACTGTAACTTGAAGGAAGAGTGCGATTTTAGGCCCTTTTCCCCTTTGGCACCTAGGCCTTTAGACCTTATTGAAAGGACTTAACATGTAAACAACATAAAGAATTGAAAAACCCCTTTCTTCTTCAACATTGGTCTTTAGTAAGGTTGAAGTTCTGACTCTGTTGGGAAAATACAGATCTTTTCAGAGAATTTCGCTATGACAGAATATTTATGAATACACACTTAAAATGCCGTCACGTTTTACTACCGATTTGGTGTAAATCGTATATCTGTAAGTACTTAGCTTCTGTTGCAACTTATATTTAAATATTGTTAATTTTTGTTATTGTAATTATATCGATATCTATTTCATTTTGATTACACTAAATTGGGTTACGGTTCATTTTCGATTTGAAGCTAAAAAACACAGACGAGAAAAATGTCACACATTAATTTAAAACTGCACTGAGTACACATTTTATTGAGAGAAGGGATCGGCTTCGTGCCATAATTTAATGGAATGCATTATTAAATACGTCGTCCGGAGTTGAACATCTACGGAAAATTTTAATAAAGCACCGCTAAGAGAATTCTGAGTGTAGTATGGTATTTAGTAGATAGGGAGGTATGTAGCGCTGACGAGCGACACAGTTTCCCAGCTTTTGTTTATAATTAATTCAGAGAGTCCCTAAGTTGCGGATGCCTCTCCGGTCCGGGCGGACCGAAAGTATGTTTTTGACTACGTGATGTTTCAACTTATTTATAACACCTATTTCACTTATTATACGCAGCTTTATAGCAACGACTCCACTTCATTATATATCATCCAGATATAATAATTATATAACACACTTAACAGGCATTAAAGCCGAGGTTCCCGCAGCAATGAATTGTCAAGGATCTGAACACATTTTTTCAGGGTATCGATATTGCGGGGGATACTCCTGGTATTGCCAAGGTTGGGCGGCGCGGTAACCAGATACCAACAGGCGAGCTACATACCACCTTAGTGGCTTAAAAAACCTATATGCCGAAAGATATTTATCAATGTAGGTACTGTACATGGTTTCTGTGTGTCTAGTATATTTTCATTTTTGATTTATTTAAATTAAGGCCACCAACATAGTAAACACAAAACAAAGAAAAGTAAATGCAATCTCATTGGAGAAAAGATAAATGTGCCCACAATTATAAATAACACTTTATACATTGAGTAGATGGAATCATGCAATTTTGCCAGCAAAATCAGCGAAAATTATTCGAAAGTTTTCGTGGTTTCCTCTTTCGCTTTGAAACAATCGTACGTAGGTACATTGTATAAGGCCGAGGCGTAACCCATCATGGCAAAGACACTGAACGGTGAGAAGTGTAATTTCCTGTGCGGGCACTGATCTGGAGGTTACACACATCAAAAAATGTAAGTGCCTTTGTATTTTATAGATATTCTCGGTACCGTCTAGACGCCTTCATTCATGATTTATGCGCGTCGGGATGGAGCTTTACATTTTGTAGCCATTATAGGCTAGATATCTAAAATAGGTGACTGGCTCGTTATCGAGGCAATAATTAGTCCACGGCCATTTAGAAGGCGCGTCAAATGCAGAGACTCATTAATTATTTGTCGAAGTAATAGGTATGTATGTATAAAAATTATATAAAAAAAAATTTCATATGCAAACTCGTTTATTTTTTTTTTTACAATCTCAAGGTGGGAATTAAGTTTGCCTTTTCCGTGATGGTAAGGGTATCTATCGGACGTTGCCGGCCCCATTACACTGACTTAGTTACACGGGAAATTACCATATTTTATAGAATAAAAATCTTTTCATATTATTTAATATATATTCGACTTTTTAAAGAGCGTGAAACGATTCAGTATTTTTATAAAACAATTCCCCCAGTAATTTGTACTCCAATTGTAACTCACGATACGCCTGAAATGAAGCGTTCGCCTTTATAATTTGCGGGTCTGAATAAAATAATGATCGGACTTATATTTTCAACTGGCCGGGGAGAAATGAGTGCTCGCGAGTGGTGGTAGTACCCACGATCCTCCGATCCACGATCCACGATCGTTAGTTACTATATGACAATCTATTGATAACTTTATCAAGTAGCTGTGCCCCGCAGTGTAACCGGGGTTCAATATCATTATACATGGGTAAATATGAAAAATAAGCTTCCAGAAAATCCGATAAGTCAGATTAGACAACAGTATTTTTTTAAATGCTGGTGTTTACAAAAAAAATTTATTTAAAACAGAAATAGAACTTCCAATTTTATTTATGAGTATTGATACATGTTTCTGGTAAAGTCGTGATAACACTATTTTTATATAATATTAACACGCCTTCCAGAAGGCTCTCCGAAGAGGTAGGCAGAGGCGTGACAACATCCCTTTTTCGCCGGAGATATATTTAGGTGCAAATATGAGAGACGGCGAGTTCGACGCTGTTTTTTTCTTGTCTTTTTTTCCTCTAATTCTGTAACTTGGCAATCTGTGTTGACTATGTCTTGTTAGTAGAAGGAATTCTTATGAATTCTTGTCATCTATTGTCACCAAATTTTGTAAGTGCAAAGCACGACTTGCAATATTCATATTGCATATATGACTAACTCGACTCAATCGACCATTACACCTCATAGTTTGATAAAAAAAAGAAACAAGTCACAGCGACGCTTTTTATGATTTCGCTTCTCTTCTGTTTGCAGAAAGTGCAAAAAGCTATGGAGTAATGTGGTGGGCACAGGTAACGGAAATGTCCGATCAGCTTGTACAGATAACACGATAAGCGGATTACATTACGACACGCCGGCGCCGCCCCGCTGCCTCATGGCTGCTATTTATTTTGTAAATTCTTTTGTATATTCCGTGACAAATTCAATTGATTGGTATTTATTTTTTCAACATTATTGCACGAAAACTGTGATGGTTCATTATTGGTTGGGTACTGAAAATTCGATGAATTATACTCGTAGTTAAGAGATCTTAGCGATAAGCCCTTGTCGTCATGGCTCACACAGACCATCCAGAACAATTTTCTTGACTCCTAGTATAGTTTATTTTTACTCTTACACTTAATTTTAGTAGTGTTGGTAATAATAATGAATGAACCGCCTTTAAAATCTATCAAGAGGATTCTTCGATAACGATGTTATGCCTTCTATGGAGGATCGACAACGTCTTACGTGCTAGGTTGAAGTAACCGCTTACGTCTATACGGGATAATTATCGGTATGTAAAATATGCTTAGGCCTTGGGAAACAATAATTTTGTAATTAATGTCTTTTTACCTGACCGAGACGACCGAGAGATAGCTTAGAGGGGCATATACACACTGAAGGTGATATGATTGAGGCTCCAACCTGAACCTGATAGTTAATCCGTTAAAAACTCTTACACGACTTCTAAGTTTTCTCAAAGGTACGTTTTTGGAATAGTGAACTAATAATAAGAGCCGCGGTGGCCGGGTGGTTCGAGCAGATAAGCGAACCTTGATTTTGTTTCTCGCATTTGTAGTAAAAAAAACACATATCTAAATTGATCAAACTACCATGGCAAAAATGATTTTGCTGTCACAATTCAGAGCAGTACTAGTTCAGGTAAAAGTGTAAATAAAGTTCACGAATGCGGTTATCGAGCGACATATCGCGCCCTCTATTTGATGATTGATTGGGTGTAGGGTTGGAGGCGGCCCCGCCTGCGCCCCCCACACCCCTTAGACACCCGCTGAGACGACGTTGCTTGACATGATGTTAATCTGTTCTGATTTGTTAGACACTGGCCCACACGCCACCACATTACGTGATTGGAAAACATTAACGCGGAGTAGAATTTTACGGGATATTTGTTCATTATCTACCTATCACATTATTGACATCTCAATGCATTATTAAAGCATATGTTGGTATGGTTTCCAATTTCAAACTGTTATTCATCTGATAGTGGTCTAACCTCCTTTGATTCATTTTCAATCTAAAGCGTCAATGTATGTAACCCACTGACACGAATTCATTAGTTTGAACGCTTTGGCCATACAAATATAACCGGCTTAAAGTTTTGAGTACTATGACCAAATAAATCAATATCATATGTGCCCCGCCTGTCCTTAAGTGGTTCGAGTTCGCCTGCAACACAAAGATTGCAAGTTCGAATCCCGACTGTAACAATGAGTTTTTCTGAACTTAAGTACAGTGATTAGTCACATCACGAACTTTACGGTGAAGGAAAGCATCGAGAAAAACCTGCATACGTTTGAGAAAAAATTCAAAGGCGTATGTATAGTCAGTCGTGCTTGAGTAACGGTGATGGACTCGCCATCTATCACGTTAGCACTTTAAATATATCTCTGGCGGAAATTGGACGTTCGGGTACTACCTATACACCTCTGCCTACTTCTTCGGGGACTCTTGTAGGAAGGCGTGAGGATATGAGGCAATAAATAATTTACTTGAATTGATTTATATATATATTTTTTAAACAGGTTTAAATATAATCATAACTCAGTTCCACATTGATCAAGTTGCATTATTTTTTAAAACTTTACAGATACAATAAAGTTGTAGTTTACATTCTCATTTCATAATATCGTGCTCTGTCCATTAAGAAAAACTTTGTCTGTATGTCCTTTATAGAATCGTAAACTGCTGGACCGATTTTAATGATTTTTTCTGTGATTCTTCAGGTGGATTGGAGAATGGTTTAGATTCACAATTGGACCCGATAGGTGGCGCCACTGGGTCCGTGGCTTTAATTTTTTCACCCATGCGAAGCTGGGCTGGGCAACTAGTAATTTATATAGGATAAAAGCGGGTGGTTCGTTGCGTGCGGGCGCACTGCTGCGTGCTGGATATCTAATTAATCACTGGCACAGTAAGCGGCGTGATTTCCTGTGAAAGTGAAAAATGCTGTCTAACGATAAAAGTGAGAAGGGTCGCGCGGTCGCCTCTCACTGTCGCTACGAGAATATACCAGCCCTTTCTGTGTTTCGTAAGATCTCGCGAATCTAAGCTTTCCTTAAATATTTCCGGGATGATTCTACTATTTGATAATTTATCTCGCAGTCTCTCCGTATTAGTAAGGAGAATGAAACAGAAGTTTATATAATATACCTACATATAATTACGCCTAGTTCCTCACGGGCGGAGAAAGTAGGGCGCTAGTTATCCTTAGACTTACAGTCACATTCAGTTTTTCATACTGCTCGCCAGTTTAGAGTAGGTACTTACTTTACTTTCCCATCCTTGAGTGTCCGATTATTTTGATTTGGGTATTTTAAGTCCTAGTTGGACAGTGGTCTTCCTCAGCCTCATCTTTTGACAATGTATATATGTATGTTTCATATTCATTTCTTCCCTCATCTTTTCTATACCCATGTCCAAACCAACATAACATGTATCAAATAGTGATATGACTATTGTATATTGCAGGAAACATACCGCCGCTGGGCGTGCAGCACGATGGTGCCACTATGGGTTGAGGAAGGCTCGGAAGAGGGCGGCGAGGAGGGTGGCAGATCTGTGCGAGCGGCCGGCGAGCACGCGACGCGGTGGCGCGCACGGCACCTGGAGCGCGTCGGCCACTTGGACCGGCGGCGCGGCGCGGCGGGCGGCGGCGTTGTGGGCCGCTGGGTGCGCGCCGCCGCCGCCGGGCCCGGCCGGCCGCTCGTGCGCCTCAAGCCCTGCCTCGCCGTGTGCCAGCTCGTTGAGCAACACTGCCCTTACTTCTTGCCGGCTGATCGCGCGCCTGCCTACCCTACGCAGTACGCCGGCGAGCCCACTTTCCTATGCCTCGGTAATTATTTTTTTGCTACTGGTCACGGGATTCGTAGCTCGCAAGTTATTGTATAACTTTACCGCTGCGATATATAATTTTTTATTCAAAAGGTCATGTCATTGCGTATAATATATATGTATATGTACCCTAGCTTACCTATACACCATAGCTTATATAAGTTATGCACACCTTTGAAAACTGCCGCAAGATCCTTTTGTTTGAACGCCTTTGACCAATTGATGCTTTTCAGTCGTCAACCATATAATATGAAATGGGTTCATATAATCAAAATTATTTTTATATTTTTTTGTTACACTAATGACACAGTAACCATACATCGAAATGTCATGCGTTAATTAAAATCCAAACATTTTTGTCAGTAATAACGTCATTTTGAAACAGTGGTTAAACAATCGCAATTGCGCATTCAAACTGAAGAAAATGTTATATTCCAGACGCACGCATTCCGGAGACAGGCGCTCAGGCGAACAAGTCAAACTACGGGAGCGACGAGTGTTGCTACTGGTACTGCGAGGGGCGGCTGTGCTACCAGTGCGAGGCGCGGCTGAGCGAGCCTGCGCGGCCGCCGGGGGAGCGGTGCCCGCCCGTGGAGGAGCGCGTGCCCAGCTGTTCGGTGCCTTACCAAGCGCCAGCGTCTGCACCGGCCTCCGCACCGCGCTCCGCTGCGCCGCGCCTCGCGCTAATCGCACTCGCCCTCGGGCTTGTCGCGCTGCCACGGACCCCCTGGACCATCCACCACCCTCTAGTGAATGTGCGTGATTCGAGGTTATAGTTTTACGTTATCGTGCGACGCACAACCACGTCCTGCGGTCGCCAAACTGCGATCGAAACTTCTACTAGTGCTGTACTTATGATAATAAATTACGCGCGGTTACGAGTTCGTGGATCCCCGCGTCTCGCGGCGACGGGGGCTCACACCGCCGTCCCCGAGACCGCGCCGGCGTTTATAGACTGTAAGTTCATATTTGTGTCAGATTGTTCGATACACCCGAAGCATTGAAACACCAAATGTTCTGGAACAATGTGGAATATGCATTTTTATCTCGTAAGCGCTGTAAGCCGATGTTCCGGCCAGTATGATTATATTTCGGCACTAATGCAAAGAAAAACACACCTTATTCTGCATTTAGTTAAAAAAAAATCGTGATATAGTAATTTATATTGTATTTTATTTTATTCATAGGTATTTTACAGTTAAATTGTAAGATACACGAATACAGTAACACTCACTTTGAACAATTGTTTGCTGTTCTAGTTAAAATTTAATGAATGTTTGGACGCAATTCAAAATATACAACGCTGTGTTCCGACCGACATTTTACGAGTACATAGGTGTAAACCAATTGTAGCTTACGGATTAGATTGTGCTATGAACACATTCTAGTGTAATTGCAGCAAACATTGCTAGCAATTCTCTGCGTAAATAAAATTAACAGGCACTGGCACATTGGAACATTAACGTCTAGGTCGATAAAGGAAAATTTAAATTTCACACTGATGCCGAGGCGTAGTTGTTAGCTACGAACCTGGAACATACGTGCCTATAGACGTGGTGTTGCCTTGTTACACGTAAATCTGTTAGACAAGAAATCGCATTGTTTTAGACTATGGGTTCTTAGAGAGTTATTTTTGTAACATTGCAGTACACATGCGCGGGGGAAGGCAAGGGATTCGTAGAACTAAATATAATAAAAAGCTGATTTTGACCAGACAATTATTGGTACGTCGGCGAATCCAAAGCTATAAAACAGCTCGGCCGCCCGTCATCCCGCCCCGCGTGAGCCTAATGTACCTGGTCTACGCGAAAAGTTTACTACAGTAATTTAGGGTTAATAAAGTAGTTGTTGTTTTATAAGAAGTAAAGTATGAGTAATGCATATAATGAATATTATATGTATATATCCGTCTTATGAACTATCATTCAATATAATGCAGATGTAACATGGTTAAAAATGTTTTTATATGAATTGATTTTTAATATATATGATTGTATATGTATATTGTGTGGAGTAATGATTATGATGAAGCAACCTTCACCATGGGTAGGTAGTCGTTCTCATTGTATAGGTAATGTATTTGTTAGAGTTTCCTTTTGTGAAAATATTAAATTATAGAGGTGTCGTTGAATATTATGTGATCGAAAACAAGATTTAAATAATGGTTATTAAGACTTTATTGAATGGACATTTGTTGAGAATATTGTCCTCGGTCGAGGATGTAGTTGTTGTATTCAAATGATAAATGATAATAATATTAAGTAAGTTATTTTTTACGTTTTTATCGTGTACATATGTCAAAAAAGGTTTGTTGTTTCCACTCCCGTACTTAATCGAAGTCACCAAAGGTGCTAAAGGTCTATTAACGCTTCTTAGGAGTTTATTTATAACCAACCTCCAATGATACCTAATCTACTTGTGTGCTCGAGGGTGGATGCAGGAGTAGAGCCCCGTCCGACGTGCCGGCCACCCGACTCTCGCGCTGCCTCGTCCGGCTGCATATCATTCAGGAACTGCTCCTTCTCTATCTACATTATGACCTTTGCCCTATATGTCTACTACTTACAAGAGTCAATAACGTAATTAATTATCAGTGCACAGTATTGAGAACAGGTTTGGCTAGATCAGAGGGTTATTGTGGGCTTAATCAAGTAGGTATTAACTTCGCCGATGAATCCTAGTACCTTCATGCATTTGAAGTGAAAGTCCAGCACAAAAGAGACTAATAGTTAGTGGTAAAGTAGACTCTACTGCTCCACATAAAAGTATGCTACACAGAATGATCGAACACTCGGAGAGGCTATAGGATTTTGTTAATGAAGCTTCAACAATTTGATTACATTATCTCAGAGAGTATGATGTTAAATACATAGTGATAGTCTCTTCAAGAGATTTAAGTGTAGGTATTAGGGTTCGTATTGTTCACGGTAATGTTTAAGACGATTGTTCACAATTTTAATTAATCATAACAAAAATATTCGACTCATGGTAACACTTTGTATTATTTTGCCAAAATATTTGAGCTCTTACTTAAAACACCTTATGTTTTTGATTTTTTTGGATACACCTTCAAGATTTACCAACTTTGCTGATTATATCTTCGTTCCTCATGGAACATACCTGTCACATTACACAAGTACCTGCATACATCTGAGTAGTTCCTCTCGGTAGCCCTACTGCGTAGGGTCTATAAACAATATCTACATCTATCTTTGTAGGTATATTAATCTAATTATCAATTTGTCTATTAGTAATAGAGAATGAATTACTAGTTCATAATTACTTGGAACAATTTGGAGCACTTGTTAAAAAGTACACATTGCCCGTGCATTCCTTCTAGTGCGTGTAGCTCTACTCTCTATATCTTCACTTATTCACTATTCTGTACTAGAGTAGATAGAGGTAACTAAAGGAGAGGTACCAGTTTGTAATAGACACAATCAGCATCGCCACTTCGAATACATTCTTCTTCACCTATACCTAGACCGCGTTCGCTGAGTTATTTCATTGCAGACTTGGTTTCGTGTAGAGTTATACTCGTCTTCATAACTAGGAAGTATATATTGGAAAATGGTTCAAAATCTATTAGATATACTTTTAATGTTATAGTTGAATAATCAGTCCGTTTGTGAAAGTTAATTTGGTAGGGAGCCGAGGTAAGCAATAATATTTAGTGAATAACTGATACTGCCGGCCATCAAGTGATTTATGAGTGGTGATAGAACCGTTAGTCAGAACAGTCTGGTCCAGGTCGACGCCGCAGGGCAGAGCGCCGGCCGCCCTAACCTATTGAGACAGATACCCTTTTATGTAGGTTTAATGTAACGGGTGTATTCTTTGTTGGTTCGGCGTTTGGTGGTAGCGTGTACATTATGGTTTTTAATATATATAAATATATATATATATATATATATATACAATTTTTATGTTTTGATGTACATAAATACTGTGTAAATGTTAAACGCACAAAAAGCTGAAATGTAAAGCAGTGTACGAAAACGTATGTATTTAGCTGTAGACTGTATCTGGAAAGTAATCGATTTGTAGGAATATGAACGAGAGTATTTTGGCGTTTTGTCTACCATCGAAATCGCGCTCTTCACTAGTCATATCGTTCATTCGCTCGTTCAGTTCGTACGAATTTCAGATGGTTTGACAAGCCCGCGTGGAAATCCTCATAAAAGTTGCATCTCTATATTTACCTCGAGTCCATGTCATTGTAAATTATTCTCTTTCGAGGAGTTAACTAGCTGTACTAATTGGTATTTAAATATAATTGTGTTTCACGTTAGTTTTATATTGTTGCAGCAACTTGGTTGACTGTCGCACACACGCACAAACAAGCAGAGATATTGCTTTCGGGGTAGTCTCTAAATAAGTCAGTGTTTTCAAAAGGTAATAATGTATTTAATAGCGTAATTACTGTTCCCAATAGAGTAATGTAAGCAAAACACCAATATGTAGCCTTCATGTAAAGTCACATGTGTGTACAGCAGTGCATTTACATAATACAATTCATACATTGAATGGTGAAAATATATCGACCGTTTTAATATAGGCCGTAGTTTATATTTTTACAGGAATAATGTTGTTATTTTTCAAATCGATAGTATGCATAATAATGCAAACTGAACAAGATATGAAATGTATGTGGAGATATACAAGTATTTAGGTGTTCGGTATATTTTCTGTCCGTCTGCCATTCTGTGTGTATTTGAATGTTGAAATAGGTGTTGTACATTTTACACAAATTTTATTCTGTGACTGCCATGGACAATTCTATGCTTAGATAAACTGTAAGGTGCGATTTGATACTGATATTAAGAATGTTTACACAAACTTCATTTCATTGTAACTCTGTGGATTGTTGTGTATCTATAAAATAGGGTGATATTTTTTATTTGAAACATGGTATGTAAATGCAAACATCAGCCGTTTCGGAAGTATAGATAAATTGTGTTACAGTTTAGTTCACATTCACGTTCGACACCAGTCCATCAGTTGTAGCGACATGCGCATACTGTGTATTTAGCTAAGTATCAGATTGCAGGCATTTCATTTTCTTAGCTCTCAAATTGGTTGTAACATAACAATTGCAGTTAAAATGTATCTAACGGAATTAAATGTCTATTTCTCGTGAGAGACTCTCTCATGTCAAAAAACATATTTTTATGTTTGGGCATGTCTGTCGAATGATGAATTAAAATATTTAATTAATGATCAAATGTTGGAAGTATTTTTTTAATGGCACTGAGTCGAACTGTACTACGCATATACCATTTGAAAACTTGTTACCAGAAAGTATGGCAAGCGGTACGTTGGAGTACACTGAGTGCTTGTACGGTTTTTTTTTAAATAAATAATTAAGCACGGACCATTTGCACTGAGCTGGCTCTCAATGGACAACACAACATTCCCACACGTTCAATGAAATTGTTATTCTAGTAAACTTCTTAATATCAGATCATTTCTTATAACACAACGAATAACATGATTGCTGAGTTCTACGTTCATATCGTTTTCATTGTTTTAATTGTATTTGTACAATTATTATTGTATTTATTATTTTAGAAAAATATTATAATTCTAAAATAAAAATGCGGCTCGGCCACTATCAGTACCTCCTACATGAATATATGTCGTAATTATTCATTATAATGTTCAAATTAAAATCGTTACAATAACATTCAATATTGATATTGAAATTTGTACTTTATTTATTGAATATACGACTTATATACAAATATTCTGATGAACTTAACACTCACGTCGTTAAGCATACGTACATAACGATGTGAATGTTTTGGTGCCACTGCGCGATGCTGTCTACAACTTGAAGCGTTTCTTTTCTCCTTTAGGGACTTTATTTTGTAGGTATTCTTGTACTGACTGTACACTAACTACAACAATAAGAGCATCACATGGCCTTCTATTTAACCCATACGTATAGGGAGAAGATTAGTGACATTAAGATATAATCCAAGTCTTATGATGAACCAGTTATGATTAAGTACTGTAATGTGTGCGTCGTTGTGGTGGGAATTAATGACTATGCAATCGTTTAAGGTCCATATTACTACGACCCCGAAAGTCACTCTTTATAAAGCATATAATTACGTTTTGGTTCATAAAAAAAGTTCACACTTTTTTTGGACCAACCTACTGACATGAAGAATATTGAATTACCACAATTTTGAAAAATTCATCATTACTTTGTTAAAAGCAGAATACCCCCTAGTTTATATGTTTTTTTTATTAATTACAAGGATAATAATTATTTCAAAATATTACATCTTACATCAAAATGATTGGGTACATTTGCTTGTTAATGAAGTGGTTCTAACATAAAACCACGGTCTAACCAAGGTTTTGACTCAATGAGAGAATTTTTCTAAGTGTCTGGACCTGTATTGTATTTGATTGTTAATTTGATTGAAATGTCTGTTCATAAATTAGTATAACTATAATATATGTAATTAGTGTTATTTCCATTATAATATAAATGTTTTGTGTTAATTTAATAGCGTTATGTTCGATCTAGATACGGGATATAGCAGTTCACCCCATGGTACACGTAAGTTACGCTTCTGGGACACTTCATCTAACATTTTGTACTTGCATATATTCTCCCTGGGTCGTTGAAGAGTTTGGTTTTTCATAACCCCTTACAATATTTCTCTTCGGCGTCGCAACTACCCCATTGTTCCTAATGAGTTCTAGATCATATAAATATATGTAAATTTGTAGAGGCACTCTCCAATTGTTTATTTTAAATATAATTTAATTAAGATTTATCTGCACTATCGAAAATCCTTGTATTAAAAGGTCGTCGATCGTTCACTGGACCGCTTGAACATAATTTTAATCTCTATAATTATCATTAAAGATGCCTCGTTAATAGTGAGAGAGGTAGAGTAGCTTAAAATCTTATCTGATAAAAATAAATTGACAACCTTAAGTACGGCCGGCCAACGAAGCCCGGCGAGGCATCCGCGACTCCGCAGTACGCGGCCTCCGATATATTGATATGATCTAGGATGTGTCGTAGCTGTTTCTCGAGTAGTGATCGTGTAATAAGTCTTGTGTTATGCCTTCTACCTAAAGTTATACTCTGATGGTGTGCGGAGTGGGCCGTGGCGGGCGCTACACCGCCCTTACAGTTACCGAGCTACGGCGTAGGAGTGGCGTAGCGCCCGCGTAGACGCGCCCGCCGCACTCGTATCGCGTGTAGACATCGTTCGATACTCAAAGTAAGATTAATCACGTTCAAATAATCGTAGACAGATTTTAAAATTAATTTTTTTTTGCATTTTCCTAAGAGGTAGAACGATTGAGACAGTAGGTCGCACGACCGTGTTATGATGAATTGTGGAGATGTTTATTAAAAAAAAACGTTTTTCATAAACGGAATAAAAACGAAAAATATTGTCATATAAACATGTAATTACTAACTTAAGAGTAATTATTGGAGAACCTGAAAAAACGTTAAATAAACCGATTAAAATACAAACGTGGCTCTTATTTTCCTTACATTCCTTGGCTTACAAAAAGAGCCTACTAGTATTAAAATAAAAAACGTCAATATCTGGTCACTTTAAATATTTTTAATATAAAAAAAATCATCGCTTACGTCAATATCACACTCAAACTTACATCATCTATTTATATTAGGTATAAAAACTATGACTTCGCATTAAATTATAGTTCTCGCAACAGTATAAATGAACGCAGTCATCATCACAGCAAGGCGCTCACTATACACAATATACCGAGCGCGGGCATGCAGTCAGGCTCACACCACGATCACAGGCGCAGGTGGGTGTGTGCGCGGTGAGCAACACGGCCACAGGGCGCGGGCAGGCACACGCGGGCGCACTAGGCGCGCCACGCGATCAGCGTCGAAGCCAGGGCGCACGCTGCAGTTAGCACCGCCAGCTGCGGCCGCCCCGCCGAGCTTTCCCCGCCTGTTGGCTCGCCGCCATCTGTACAACACGCGTGGTCTTACTCGCCACCCTCGTTTCCCAATGGTGCAACTAGGTGCTACAGTGACATAGGTGAACTATTAACAAACAAATATTTAATCAGATAGTTACAGAGACAAGTGACAAGTTACCATTCAATAACACATGGAGATGAAGAACGATGATGAGTGTAAGCATGTTGACCAATGTTTTCATTCGGCAATACTATCAGTTTCAGAAAGTGCTGAATCACACTGCTGGCTACTTGTACCAAGGTCGGACATAAATAAGCATGGTGATTGTGTTGCCTCATGAATGGTAGAATGATTTTTATTGGTAGCAAAATAAAATGAAATCAAAGTAAACCTACAAAAATGGGTGATTGGTGTCGCGGCGGAGGTCGTATCGAGCCTCCTAATACGTGAAGCGGCTCGCGGCCACGAGACAACGACATATTACAGTCTAGCCCCGCTTGACTGAACGCTGATCACTGAAACATGAACGCGCTTTTAACAAGCGTCCTTCGTTACACCACAACCGAGACCCTGTGTGCACAACTATACTACAGCACTCGTGTGCATTCATTTATTTATCACTCGATGGCATATTTACACGCCCATATAAGTATCAACTTGCTATTATAGAGTCGTATTTTTTGTTATTATAAATGTATACTGAATAACATATATTATTATTGTTAGAATATAATACAAAAAAATTATAGGTAAATATTGAGCTAGATTTAATTGATGCTTAGTTATGAACTACATCTAACTACTGTTCATCAGTTTCATGCATCACGCGTGGGTTAGTTACACTGTTCTGGTATCGAAACAATTATATATGTATTCGTTATTCCATTCTACATGCAAAGTCAAAAGATCATGTGAATTATTTAAAAAAATAAGATGCTGGTAAACTTCTTGTGTCCGAGAAACAATCGTGCGCATTTCACCCAACGAAGTGCTTAAGTTAGACAAACTTTTTATGACTTGTATATCTTACGTTCCGTACCCGCAGTTATCCTCTTGCTTAGATTAATTAAATTAATTTAAAAATGGATTTGAAGATTATATACTGAGTACGACAACCCTTAGCTTTTGCTTTGATGCACCTATAAAACAAGGAGTTTCATATTACTATCTGGCACCCATGACCTCTATAAGTGTTCACTTTGTGGTATGATGATATTGGAAGAGGTGCATGAATACCCTCTTTCCGTCGGAGATATATTTAGGTGCCAAGGTGACGGTTTCTCAAGCACGAGTATATTAACCTCTTTGTAGTTTACTTGATACTATTATCACCATTTAATGCGTCTGGTCGAATATGAAATGCTTAATGACACTTTTATGGTAAAATTTCGAAAATATGAGCATTATACAGAAGTCAAGTGCAGCCAAGCTACATAAGAAGCGCGGCGTGTAACTTTACCCATCACCAACCAAAGTCAAAGCAAAGCGCAACACTAGCATGCAGCATGCAAACGTGTATGAAGAGGACGTACAGATAGCGCGTGTTGGCCGGTACTAAAATCACCGCTTATGATATTTAATCTCACTGGTATTCGCTTATATTCTCCTATGTAACTAATTGAGTCTTTGTTCTTTATGTAATTTCTCTATTTACAACGTTCAGGAACTCTCCACCGAGGCTATTTCCTGAACCAGAAGAATGATCTGGGTGCGGATGATTTTACACCTAGAAAAAAACACACACACACATCGAAACATGAACGGCCCAGCACCAGAACATCATGTGGCTGTGTAAAATTTATTGGCAGGCAAACACTTTGCTTGTGTAAATAAGACTTAGTGCAAACACAAACATACTTGGTGCCTTGTTCTTAGCAAAATAGTGACAATATTTAAGGGTGTTTCGTTATCAAAACGTTACTCATTAAATAAATCAATTGATTGAATCGACTTAACGAAAAATCTTATAAGAGATTCTATCGGAAAGCAACTTGTAAATCGTTTAACTTCAGGCTCTATTTAAATTTGTCATAAGTCGACACAAATAATATATTTTTTAACAGTTAAGTTAATTCTCAACACATTAAGGTGCATAGTGTAAACATTCAAATTTGTCATTGATTTACAAAGTGAAACTAATAATGTCTTAAAAATTAATCTGTGTTTTCAAGTTACTGTTGCGTTAATTGTACTATGACGAAACCAAATTATCTTAATTTTGTACTAAGAAATTGTATAATGCATTTATTATGAATGTTTCGTCGCAATACAATCGTGACCGCAGGCAGGTCCTAGGCCCCAGAAGCCGCGTCGTAGTCGAGGTCACCATTCACCGTCCACTGCACTAACACCATGAAGCGACACCAAACTGTTTACCTTCTCTTTAGTTAGATACCATGATTTTCCTTTCTTTAGTTAGGTATCATCATTACATGCGTTAGTTGACATCAAGAAGCTACTTTGCGGTTATATATTTCAAAGGTTAGGTATTTTACGGTTAGCAGAATTTAAACTAATAGGCTGAAGTAATCACGCTATATAGGTATGTACGTGGTGTTAGTTTTGCTTAGTTACAAACTATCTGTTAGATAGATCCTCAGCTATTGACGAATATGCCTAACTAACATGGGTTAACTATAAATGTATAGTAGTTTTGTTAGGAAGAAATTTTGAAAAAAATTACAACAGAACCAGATTAAAATTGAACATGGCAAGAAAATAAGAAGAAATTTTAAAAGATATTATAAATACAATAGACAATGAATCAGTTATAAGTATTTAGACACACATATGAATAACAACTGTACATATTGAAGGGGAAATTAAAGTGAAACTAATAGACATTCACAAAACAAATAACTACAAGAGCAAACATTTAACAGTGGAGCCGAAGACGGTTGGTGGGTCCCATCAACGGAACTGTAATGGGTAATCTCTCCTTTAGGTCATGTAATAAGATATTAATATTAATTTGCCTTAAGTTGTTAGATGATTTAGTATAAAAGACGTCTCACATTGGTTCATTCAGGACTGAATTGGTCCCCAATCGTTCATTATTCATTTCAAGGATTATATTTAAGTTATTTATCCCAATCGGAAAAGTTAATATTTATTAAGTTAAAGTAAATTGATGGAAACGTTTATACGAATACGGCAGAATACTCGTACTTATTCGAAAATATTTTTTGTTGAGAGAGTTACCCTGCGTTCCGTAAGATATCGCACGATTCGTTATTTTGTCGCACACCCTTTCAAATAATATACGATTATTATTAATCATTAAAATCACAATTTATTTTGACTATTAAAGTAATCAGTCAGATTTTAAATACTCAGTCTTTAATTATTATGCTTTCAGCAAAAGTTAAGCTTATATAGAAAAATGGTAAAAAACGCAAACTAATATTATTTTGTAATTACTCATAACGAATATCTTAATTGGTAAGTTTGTAACATACGAAAAAACTATAACAATAAAAAATATTATTCATTACGGAGTTAAATTTCGAAAAAAATTCGAGGGTGGTACGTCAAAATACGCTTCGAGCAAATATTGAGTGTGCGGTCGCGGGCGGTTCTGGACCCTGGCCTACCTGCGTCGAACTGTATGTCGCCGACATCCTCGTCGGAGACTGAAGGCGCCGAGGAGTAGCGCGCGTTACCTCCAACGGTGCCGCGGGGCGCGCTGCTGCAGCCCAGCCACCAAAAGGCCAGGGAGCGAGGGAACGCCGGGTTGTCACTATCCACCTGCATGTCAAGTCATCTCAGAATTATGTACCTAACTAATACTACACTAAACTACTAAATACATAATTATTTATAATACTTACTGTGCCTACTACGTTTCTATTGTCTACGTGGGTATCTCTACGGAGTTTTACGGATTTAAAGATTTCAATATCAAACATCTAACTAAAATATAAAAACATCTAACTGGCGGTGAAAATCGCATCGTAACGTGTTTAGGAGTTTTGAGTTTATTGGTTTGGATACGTCTGTTGTCTTCGCGATCTTGGCGTTGTCAGTAGGTACTCCTTAACCCATTCGATTACCATGACTCATTTGTTTTATACGCCATACAATTTAATTGAATGGTTCAATATAACAAATGAAATTCTATTTCATTAATTTCTTGTTACTTACACTAAATGTTCTGTCGTTAAACCGCCAGTAGGAACCACCTTTGAAGAAGTAGGTGTATCCGTTAGTGTACTGTAGGGCAGCGTCGATATTGTCCGGGATACCCTCCCAATTGGACAAAGGCTTGGGGTATGTGGCCTTCACTGGTGGCCTCTGCGACGGATCGAACCGCCAGAACTTGGAGCCTTTGTAGAAGTAGATCTTTCCGTTCCCGGACCACACCAGCGCGGCATCAAGATTGTCCGGAATGCCAGTGAAACCTGTAAAGATGATCGCGTATTAATAACCTAATAGTTGTTATTCATGCCACGTACATAATATACGCGGTACTATCCCCTGAATAAGTCTACCCAAGTAAATCTAAACTTAAAATAAAATAGTGCCGTGATTAACTGAGAGTCAGTTTCCAATAAGTTCGTCTGGTGTCTGGTACGGCTCCATTTCAGTCGTATAAAGCAAACTAATAATAAAAAATAAAAACTTGAGTACCTTCACTGATCTCCTTGGGGTATTCGCCGTCAATTTTCTGGCCATTATATCTCCAGTATTTAGATCCTTTGAAGAAGTAAGTCTTTCCATTTTTGTAAGTAAAGGCGGCATCGATGTTGCCGGGCAGGCCGGGCCACGCCCGCGCGATGAGCCGCGGGTAGCCCGCTGCCACGCCGTCCTCTGTTAGCCGCCAGTAGTGCTCACCTATACAGATTAACATGAAAAGTGGTAATTGTTTCTTTTTTCATTTCTTAACTGGGGTTGTACCTCCTCTGTACAGTAGAACGCTGCTAAATAGTACTGATTATAGATAATGTTGAGAACAATATCATTAACTAATACCTAAATACATTTTAAGATAGCAAACATACCTTTGAAAACAAAGGTGCCTCCGTCGGCCGAGTTAAAGATAGTATCTATTTTAGCATCAGCACAGAGCGCAGAGTCTTCGGCAGAGGGTTGAGGTGTAGTAGCACGAGGTACAGAGGGAATACTTCCACCACTACTGACTCCCACTCCACCACCGATGTCAGTCTGGGTCTTGTGACCGTACAATGCCTGAAAATTTTATTAATACAAATATATTGATATTTATATGTATTTCATGACGCCGCATTTGGTAAGTAGCATTTAATATATTATTGCTAGTGCCATCAAGCCTGATATAAAATCACGAAGTTTGACTTTTTTTGTTTAAAATATATTTTGTGCATATTCACCTGAATGCCCTGGATATCGTCTTGATCGAGCTGGAACGCGGGATCAAAACCTCTGTAGAAAGGAGCCATAAGTGCTGAGCGCACGTCACTGTGAGATAGACCTAGTGAATGACCAAATTCGTGCGCCGCCACCTACAACAAACAAGATTCATAATAAATTACATAAGAAAATTAAATTGTGAACGTGAAATTCAATTTAACGCTAACAAATTTGCTTGCGCCATTTTATCGAAACAGTAATTGTGTTTTTGAAAGCGACCGGCTTTAAGAACTTTGTAATAAATAAGAGTTAGCAGTAATTGCAATACAACTGACACAAAGTATCCACACTTTGTGTACGAGTTCATTATGAACAAAATATTTACGCATAAGTACCTGGAACAGATTAGTCCCTCTCCTTGAACTAATGGACCACATCTCAGCATCGTCGAAGTGAGCGTCACCTCCGTAAACCTGCGCACAAAGATGACCAAATTTTAAAAATGTATACATGCGGAGCTATAAGATGCGATTTTATCTGTACAAAAGAGAATATCCAATTGTATCCAAATATTTGGTATACGGGTATATTATGATTGAGTAACATACAATATCACAACTTTCGCATTTATAATATTAGTTTGTTTCACTACCATTATGAAATAAAGCACGAGAGTTCAACTTTGAAATTAATTTGTATTGTATTAGATACGGGATTTATGAAACACCGACTCGAATAAATGGATACAGTATCAATTGGATTACATTTTACATTATTTACGTATAACTTACTAATTACACATAAAAAACTGTGAACACGATTACTCAAGTGTGAGAACTCACCCAGCTCAACGTATCAAAATATCGCAGCCATAAAGACTCATACAAACCTACGTGCTACGGTTAAGATTTCCACACAAGTATATATATCCTCACGCCTTCCCACAAGGGTCCCCGAAGGGGTAGGCAGAGTTGTATAGGTAATACCCACACACTCACTTTCCGCCAGAGGTATATTAGGTGGCAATTTCCACACAGGTCATCTATATTATTATTATTCATCTATATATCTTCACGTATACATTTATTTATATATCTTCACGCCTTGTCACAAAGGTCTTATAACGGACACCCCAGTACCCACTTTCCGCCAGAGATATATTTAAGGTGCCGGATGAATGAGGGCGAGCCCGTCGGTCCTTTGAATTTCTTCTCCAACGTATGCAGATTTCCTCTCGATATTTTCCTCTTTTTCGTTAACCTCATGGTGTGACTAATCACTGTAGTACGTAAGTTTAGAAAAACTTATTGGTAAATTCGGGATTCGAATTAGCAGTCTTTCGTTTTACAGGCAACTATTATATTATTTTATTCCTGGTATTATTATATCCTTAAAATGCTAAGCTTTGTTTTTATTATTATTTTATTTATTTCAGTAATTTTTTTTAGTATAACACCCAGTTTTCCTGTTAGGTATATAAGTATTATATACCTAACAGGAAAACCTAGGTTTATAAGAATAACATCTGGAATCTGAAATTTGCCGTAATTGTAAATAAATACGCAAACATCGGTAACGCCATAACTTACTACGACGTACGTACGAGTAGATATGCGTCACACGGCTCACATTATTATTGTTGAGATATATATATATACTACAGAATGTAGGCAAGGACCCAGAACATAGATTTAAGCTGGAAAATTCATGTTGAACTTTCTTAACGCTTCTAGAAACCAAATCCTACTAATATTATAAATGCGAAAGTTTGTGACTATGTGGATGTTTGTTACGGCGGAACTGAATTGAACTGAAATTAGGCAGAGAGATGATTATTCGCTGGATTAAACAAAGGATATGTTTTATTCCAAAAATAAATCGATTTTTACGCGGGTGAAACTGCGGGATACCAATAGTAGGACTATAAGTCTAAAAAGAACTAGCGCTCTACTTTCTCTGCCTACCCCACCCCAAGGTGACAATACTGCAGCGCTGAGTGTATGAGAATATAACAATTTGTTACCGACAATAAAATGTATTATTATCGTATTAAGCAAACTGTACTTTCTCTATTTACTCTACAAGCGCAACATCCGCAATTTAATTTTGTTTGAATAATAACTAAATGCTTGCTACAGCTTTGTAAAATTATATTTGTTATATGGTAATCAAAATCAAAATCAAAATATTTTATTCAACGTAAGGGACACAGGGAACACTTATAGAACGTCATATACTTAACAAAAACTAAAGTTACCACCGTTTCCAAGAAAAATACCTGCCAGGAGAAGAAACGGCGAAACAAACTCCCCGGTTCTCTCTTTTAACATTTGTTCCCTTTTACGTAGGGGTAGAAAAAGATTAAATAACATATAAACTCTGTATAAGAGGAGCAATTCATTGCCATGTATGGCCATCATTCAAATAATGAGATGTTGTATAATAAGCTTTTTGTATTAATTTACTAAAGGTAATTCAATTATTTTCTGCGGTAGCTTATTAAAAAAGCGTATACCTTGCCCAACAAATGAGTTGCTAGTTTTATGCAATCTAGCTGAAGGTTTATCTTTATTACGTGTATTCAATGTATGCAAGTCGCTATTTTTCATATATCGTAATCGTGTTGGCCATATGGAGAAATCGAATTGATAATCCTTTAATGCAGTTTCTAGTTTGATGTTTACTCGAACACATTATTGCATACGAACGTCTGCATGCATCCCAAACATAAGGTACGCCGAGTCTCTCACGCTATAAACTTACAGACGGACTTCGAGTTCCGAGTACCTCTTGATGTTACCATCTTAGATTTTTCAATTGATTATATTTTGGTAGTTGGAACATTGTCTTCCTCTTGTCTGACTCTTTGTCTGCATTTTCTCATTGTGAATCAGTTTTGACAACCATTCGTCGATGTCGTCGATCGTCAGTCGATGAGGATTTGCCTCACAATATGTCAAAACTAACTTTATATTCCTTATTATATCTTTACAATCACACCCCCATCACTCAGTTCATACCCGAATACAGATTTCAATTACGTAACCGTTTTAATATTATGCACGTATTGGTACTTACTGGGAAATAAGCATGAGCAAGGGTGCCTCCAGGGCCGTCAAACGGGTCTCCGTCGCCGTGCTCTCCCTTCTCAAACCTGTATTTAAAATAAATACACTAATTAATCAATAAAAAATATATGTACATTGCGCTTTTTTTATTATAGTACAAACATTCTAAATGACACCTCAGTACAATCTTATTGAGTTTGAATCTTGTAAGAATGTTTGTATTAACTTTTAATAATAAATATATAAATATATATATATATCCTCACGCCTTCCCACAAGGGTCCCGCAAGGCAGAGGTGTATAGGTAATACTCACACACCCACTTTCCGCCAGAGGTATATTAAGTGCCAACGTGACAGATGGCGAGTCCATCGCCGTTACTCAAGCACGACTATTACATACGCCTTTTGAATTTCTTCTCACACGTATGCAGGTTTCCTCTCGATGTTTTCCTTCACCGTAAAGCTCGTGGTGTGACTAATAATAATTTTTAATATCCTCAAACGTAAAAAAAATGTCAATGCCATAGGAGACTCGCTACTGTTATTTGTGCTCAGTTACGCAACACCGATTACCTCGGATTGTGGCGAAAAACATATTATTAGTGACAACATGCAATCCGTTTATGTATTGTGAGTATGATTGCCTAGGTACTCTATCTCAATGCAGAATTAAAGCAAGCAACGGTTGACCGACTCTACTTGTATACTTTATACTACTCACGTACTCTTTAATGCATACAAATGTTTGAATGCAGCACTCAAATTTGTTTGCTATGGAACAAAGCACCTGCTTCGAAATACTTTGCTATGGCACTTTAGGCAATGGCTCTTTCAAACACTTAGAAGATTGCAGGACAGACAATTCTCCGAATAAAACTGTAAACCTCATAAAATCTAGGGTTTTTCATGTATTTAGAAGCAGCGGTCATGCTAGGGCTAATACGACTTTTTATAAATAGTACTGATTTCCGTTGAAGAAGATTCGTCCCAAAATATGAGAGACATCCCACCCTAGTATACCCATTCATATATACGTATGTTTGAACGGGTATGAAGAGTATGCCCATTCATACATACGTATTTAAGTACCTAATTTCGATGTGCACCTGTCCGGAGCGTTTCTGAGTGAAGGTGAGATCTGTATAATCTGACCACACGGAGAATGCTTTGGCAAGTTCAGTGTCCACCTCGGCGCGGTTCAGCCTTGATGGGTACTTCGATATTTTGTACGTTAAGTTCTTCACACGCCACCGGGATCCTAAATGCAATTATATAATACTTTTTAAAAGTCATAAATGCAAGATTCGTGCAGCTTAAACACGACACAGTCCTTAACATACACAGACGTGTAAAAATAAATGAATAGGCAGATTTTTATGGTCATTAGTATTAAAGCTGTTAAATACATACCCTGCAGCGCGTATCGTTTGGCACGACTTTCTCCAAAGCCCACTTTATCTTGTACACCACATCGTGGCAAAGACATGGTTTTCATCGTTTCCTCATCCAGTTCACCTATAAAAGATAATAAATGTTTAACATCTGTTGTTGTAGAAGCCGTGAATAGATCACAAAATTCTTAGCACCTACAAACCTATAGTCACCCAGACAAAGTTAACTTGATTTGCAACGGTTTCCCATTACTGGCGTAAAACACCATTAAGATTCAAACCATAAAACGTAAAGTTTTTGCTACCAATGGTGACGAGGAAGTAATTATACAATCCATCGACCAAAACCGCACGCGGAAAATGTTGAATAAACAGGAACAACGGTTAAAGGGGCGGCATAGTCGGCTGGCAACTTGAAATTCATCTATGACCCATTCAAACCACAGAATTAACATTCGTAATACATGTGAATATGCTAACGTTTAATGTTTATTTTAAAGGAAAACTACTATGAAGTTCATCAAAGAACAACAAAATACAAAGAAAAAACAGTTTTAAAATGCACCATGGTGGTGGTTATCAAAACGTGATAAACATTATTTTAATGTTAAATAACACCATTAAGTTTCTAATGGAGTCAGGTCATGATGAGATCGAACAAAACTCCACAGAATTCGTGCAGTGACCAGCGATGAATAATGTATGTGAACATACAGTCGCCGCTGCGTTATTAGCTTACATAACAACACAACCTTCAGTCATAGTCAAGACCAATAAACTTCTAATAGTGGCAAGGCACGTAGGTTAGGCGAACCGAGTTTAGTCTGGCGTTGCCCTTACAAATTTTAGGTATTGTTATTGTTCACAGACGCAGACGTGTAAAACAGCCTCTTTTCAAGCACAATATTACATACTATTGTACTCAGCCGCCACGGCTATAGTAGTTAAAATAATTGGCAGAATATCTAATACATTATTAAATGATTCGGTCCAGGTATTACAGAGCCTTTACAACTGTGATGAGAATACGTCAAGGTTAGTTTATTCAATTGCATAGTATGTGGTACTAGCGACCGGGCACTAGTTAAATATGGGGCTGTCAGAAAAGGTCATGGAAACTCGGCTATGTGTATTACGACTTTGATTGATCTCGTGGCTTGAATAATAGAAGCTGACTGAAAAGTCTACATTTGTACAAATAGACTTTATATTTCGAGTTCGAAGATAAGCGTCCCGTTACACTGCGTCTATATTTGAGGTCGACTACGACCGACTATGCAGACTTCTCTTTACTTAACCCCCTTGCTAACTACAGCCCTTACTCTCCTCCTCAGTACCTAGTTAGACACAGCGCCCTCTATTGCACATTGCGCATACCTTTACCCTCTACGACTGTGACGTTCATATTTATCCAATTTTCGTCAAAAGAGATACTAAAGCTACAATTAGTCATCATATGAACAATCTGAATTGAAATCTGAAATATAAGAACTAACTAATATGAACTATAATGCAAAACACACATGACTGAATGGGTAGTACGACCTGGACGATTGTGAGCCACCACATCAATAACGTCAGCCTTTTTAATTCATGAAATTTACAGTCATTTAAGTCAAGGAACATTTTTCTGTAAGATGTGGAATGACTAAATAATGTAACTTCATTTTAATATGTTTACACCATCGATAACAATCTTAGCTTTAATATAAACAAATACTTACTTAAACAGATACTTTACGCTTTCTTAGCAGGTAAACATGATTTACCTTAGTATAACCGCAAACCAAAACATTGCACTCAATAAGGTTTTATATAAAATTTTAAGGAAGTATATTTTATTAGTTGTAGATCTAAGTTGCGGTGTACTGGTGAAGTAAATGCTAACAAGAAAAAAGATACTATCGTTTCTATTATGTTTCTTTGTGATTCTTTCTCGTTCAAGTGATAACACATTTTTTTAAATAACTTGTTGTCATTTGAACGCCTACATCAAAAGATTGACTTGACATTGATCAAAAACATTAAGAATTTACTGTCAATAAAATATATATATACATAATTATGCTTTACTTGACATGATTGAAAAAAAAAATAGATTTTATATATTTAGGATCGTTTATTTAATTGTTATAAGATATGTCTTTCTGCTGTATAAGCAATAGGTTTTGATTTTTCCATTTAGCCAACTATAGAATATACCTACTTTCGGTAGGTATTCTGTCTATATGTTAGGAGAATCTTGACTTATGCGCGTAAAGGTACCTATGTAGGTAATATATGTATAAAATAAACAAGTGAGTAAAAATACCTGTGGAATTCAGTCCCGCGAAGCTTTGGAATTCAGCGATGGCGCGCCGCCAAGAGCTCTCGTCCATAATGTGCCCGCTGGAGGGGTTCTTCAACAAGGGGCTCAGGTACCCGTACTGAGCTAGGTACATCTGGAAGTAGTAGTCGCCGTCAACCTGCCGTATCCGGAATGGATATGGGCTTATGTTAATAGATGAGCATGCAAGGCGGTTAGAGGTACGATAAGCACACGGATTTTTCTGCATCAATTTAAATCGTTCAGGTTTTCGTTACGTGTGTTACACGATTTTAAGCTGTAATTTTGTGATATACATCAATATTTTCTTTGTTTCCTTATATCATTTGTTGATTGCAGATTGTGTCGGGATGTGTGCGTCACACTGTTTATCAGTCTACAGTACCGTTGTAATATCTTTAGAACGTGTTTTAATCTTGTAATTCGCTTGCCTCCCGTTTATCTCGTTGTGTTACGAACTAACGTTATATTTATTATCTCGCATCAAAGCAAGGTTACCCACCCATTGTTTATTGTCGACGCCTTTGATAAGGATAATGCAAAATACTTTGAGACTACATGTCACCCAGTACATTGTAAGTATATATACTAGTCAAGGTGTGACAAGTAAAAACTTTTTTTTTCATATTTCTTTTTTTAGATTATGTGGGTACTTTAATTCCCAATTACTAATATACATATACATATATATATATTATTTAATACATACATATCTATGTATTAAATAATGTATTAGCTATATCTATACTAATATTATAAAGAGGAAAGATTTGTTTGTTTGTTTGTTTGTAATGAATAGGCTCCGAAACTACTGGACCGATTTCAAAAATTCTTTCACCTTTGGAAAGCTACATTATCCCCGAGTAACATAGGCTATATTAAATTGGACCCGATAGGTGGCGCTGCGATCGAGTTTCAAGAATTTTACCTTTTTACCCGGGCGAAGCTTTCTGTGTGTTTCTGTGTGTTTCTGTGTGTCTTAAGCTAGATTCGAGAATGGTTTAGATTTACAATTGGACCCAATAGGTGGCGCTGCGATCGTGTTACGGGCAATTTAACTTTTTCACCCGAGCGAAGCTGGGCGGGACAGCTAGTTAAATATATATGCAAATCATTGTTGGTATACAAAAATTATTTGTATGCCAATGAATTATTCATACTGTTCTTATTTTGTTATGAATTGAAATATATTTAAATGGAAAGAAAGGCTTTAGACAAAATTTAAAATTAGTATTCGCGTCACGAGGAGGTTCCAACGCCCGTTTAAATACACGCATAGGGACTTGTTATGAAGTAGTAGGCAGGATGCATGTATTACGGTGCGGATGGGAGAAGACATTGGCGGCCTTGGTCCGTGGCAGCGCAAGCCTCGTGCGGCGCATCGCAATGCGCGCGCGCACATGTCGCAGGCTGGTACCGGGCGCGTTGCATCTCTTTGTCTCCCCTTACCAGTACCGAATACTCATATATAATACCCGTTTCATTCTGCCGCAGTCAATACCCCCGAAAGCTGATGTTTACTATTGTCTCTCAATTGCTAAGAAAATAGCTACTAAGCTCTTGCAAAATAACGTTCTATTTGCTGAGCAAACAAAACGTTTGTTTAGAGCAGCTATCATACATGACTTATTGCTTGCTCCCTGTCAGAGAAATAAAATTTTCTTACTTTATATTTGTTAAATAATTTTGTTACTTAAATTTCTTCATACATACTATGTGTATTAAATACCTTATTAGGTGTGATGCCAAGTACCTATGTATTCATATCGGTATGAGCGTGCTTATTTAACGTGTCAGTCAATATTCAGTTGGCAAATAAAGCGTATCTGTCAATGACTAACTGCAGGGGAATTGATCAGGTTTTTGGGACGTTTTAAGTTTGGTCAGTCAGGGCCCACAGGCCGTTGACACTAGCTGACACATCCCATTGTCTTACATGCTTACCAATATAAAGTGCAGTGAGCCTACGTATAGGCTCAGACAGACAAAGGACTTATGCCCAGAGAAAAGATAAAAAACTTAATTTGAATGTTGTAATGGTACATATCCAAATTTTACAGTCATTGACAATAGGCCAATAGGCAGCAGTGTACATTCCTTTGTAGGACGACTTTTACAAAATTTAAGTGATACACGGGTATTGTAGAATGAAGGGGAGCATTTAAAATGATGGTCGCAGTGAAGTAATGAATTGGCATGACCGTATCGGTGTCAGTATGTTCTCGAGAGTAACGGGCATCTGTCAGAGACTGCGCCCGCCGGAGCCTGCGCGGCAGCCGCAAGCTTTGCGTTGGCGGCGGCGTGCTACAGACCTACTTAAAACATGCAAATTTTGCGCCTCGGGGGACACACAACGGCACGTTTGGCACGCATCATCGCTAGCAACGCTAATTGAAAAATAAAACTTGAGAGGTGTCAAGGGACACCCGGATGGAACGAAGTTCAAGAAGCACACGTCACTCACACAGGGGTTATAAATATACAGCAAAAAAAGGAATTGTAATAAAATTTTATTTTTTTTAAGTTATAATAATATTTTTTTTATTATTAACAAATATAATGTTATATAAACTTAATCAGTAGGTTAAATTTTCGTAATAAAAGTGTCGTGACAACTTTTCGTAAGAATGTCGTGACAACTTTTCGTAAGAATTTTTTCCGTCTAGCCCCCTTTCACAACGCGCGATAAGGAACTTCGTTCCAATAACCTTCAAAGGCACTACAGAAATGAACAAACAGTAAATTTTCGAAGAAAGTTTTCTAAATCATGAGATATGTGTGTGCTTAGAGAACGATTGTTACAATGAACGAAAATCGAAACGTACCAATACCAACTCACTTGGAGCAACGGACCTTGTAGCTAACGGTAACTATGATATGAAATGTACATATACATTTCGTCCAGTCAAGATTTAAATGGCTAAAACACACGTGCTAAGCACTGAGTCACTGCATTGGCACACGGACTTTGAATACGATGACCAGCCTTGAATAGTGTTTAGGCCGCAGTCGATGGGTGTGAACGACCCTCCCTATCAATCTGTTTGAACATCGAATCCGTTATTACTAAGGACGTGAACATATTCCCATGTGATTTAGACCTTTATGTGTATGACAATAGGTAATCGTTTACAATATCTGTACTCTTTAGAACATAAATGAGCATTGATACCAACATTTGCAGGTATTGTGTATAAGAAGCTTATTTTAGCTTTGTACAAAGCACCGTACTGATTATTCAAACTTAAAGTACAATACAAATTGACGACCGTCTGGTCTAGTGGTTAGAGCTCCTGACTACGAAACTTGAGGTCGCGAGTTCGAATCCCGCTGAGGGAAAATATTTGTGTGATGAACACGAGTATTTGTACCTTAGTCTTGGATGTTCTATGTATTTATGTATATATATATATCTATATAAGTTAATATATCGTTGTCTAGTTTCCATAACACAAGCTTTGCTTAACATGGAACTAGGTCAATTTGTGTGGAATTGTCCCAGGTATTTATTTATTTAAATTAGCTCTCTTACAACGTATTGAAACAATGATACACTAATGTAAATAATTTAAAATTATTTTACTAATACGTTGGACACAAAGCTTACTCACTCATTTTATGTAAACACACACACTTCCGGACAGGCGCAGTGTTTACCCTGTGTGTATCATACTGACTCAGTGTTTCCAATCAACTTTGCACTTCAATGACATTGGAATAGGGTAGAAACAGTCATGTAGTCAATGACCTACCTTACACTCATTGTTTTCAGATAATTAATAATTCACGTTATTCAGTGCATTGTTTCTTAGCTTTTCTAAGTCAAAACAGCCTAAGGGGCGGGCATATATGTCTCATTACAATCTATGGAGTGAATTTTTTACTTTTAAAGATTTTGAGGTTGAGATATTTGCGGGAAATGTTAGTCCAGTCATATATTTATGTCCAAAATTAAATTAATTCATCTTCTTAATATTTATCACATCATGGGTTCAAGGTAAATTAAAAAAAAAGATCTGGAAGTACCTTCTTGCCCTTCTTCTTTAAGAAGAATTTCACAGACGTATTAGCACCCTTTATACCGTACCGTTAACTGGCGTGAAGATATTGTAACAGATAATACTAATGTAAAAAAATAATATTAATGGTTCAGTAACAGTATATGAGTATAACAAACGCTGTGTTGAAACATTACGAACCTTCACGCCTTCCCACAAGGACCCCCGAAGGGGAAGGCAGGGGGGTAACACCCACTTCTCACCGGAGATATTATATTTATGCGCCATCGTGACAGATGGCAGGTTTTTGAGCACAACTTCAAATATATGTTACTAGCGGTCCGTCCCGGATTCGCACGGGTGGACATAAGATTTAAACAAAAAAAAATAAAGCCTATGTCACTCAGGGTGAGTAGCTTTCCAATGGCGAAAGATTTTTTCAAATCGGTCCAGTAGTTTCGGAGCCTATTGTATTGAACATCAATTCAAACAAACAATCAAATCTTTCCTCTTTATAATATTAGTATAGATTGAACTTCCTTTCAAACGTATGCGATATTTCCTCCTCCTCTCGATATCTTCCTTCATCGTAAAGCTCGTGGTGAAAAATAACTGTACTTAAGTTCAGAAAGCTCATAAGTAAAGACAGGATTCAAATTAACAATCTTTGTATTGCAAGCGATTGCATTAACCACTCTGCCACCACAGCTACCCTATTTTAAATAAATAACTCGTAAGACGGATGTACTCTAAGTAACATTATACTGTAGACTACATTGTTACATATTTATAGTAAGTATGTATGTATAAGTACTTTTATTAATGTGATACACAACTTAATACAAAGTATTTATGCATAGAAAAGCCCGTTAAAAGGCGCAATAGTTACACATGTACCAGACAACATGATGCGACGATTATCTGTGGTAAAGCCATTACTATGTAAGCCATGCGGGTATATAATAGCACCTTTGTGATTGCGTACATCACTCATAGTTATTGTGCAATAACTGGCATTGGTTGTGATTTACCTGGAAAATTATATCAAAATTATTTGCCCATGTTTGTGACACGAACCTCCTTCCTCCTTGTGAAGTGAGGTAGTGTCCTAAGTACATACACGTGGTCTCTATCTATTTATATTACAACTAGTTGTCCTGCCCAGCTTCGCTTGGGTGAATAAATTAAATTTCCTGAAACACGATCGCAGCGCTACCTATCGGATCTAATTATGAATCTAAACCATTCTATAATAAAAAATCGTAAAAATTTAATGACTGATAAATTTGACTGAGTTTAATGAATTACACACGGTAGTTTGTTTAATGTATAAGCTTTGCCCCGCCATTTCACGTGCGATAAATTTGATTACGGTAAATGCTTTGGCATGCGTGTTTTGTTATTTTTTTATTAAAGTTTTATGTTGTATCCAGCTTATAAACTACCTGTGTGCCAACTTTTATCCAATCCTAATCAGCTGTTCTGACGTGATATCATATAGTATACATACATACGTATATATAGAGGCTTGAAATGCTTAATAGGAGTTGCACGGTTTGAGCGATGGCAGGCAACATTGTTCCAGGAAATGCATCTGTCCTAGGCGACGGTCGATATGCCATACTAGGAACAGCTGTACATTTACGTGCAAATATTCGTAAACATACTGATTAACATTTTTTTTATTCCACAATGGTGGCAAACAAGAATGCGGCCCGCTTGATAGTAAGCGGTTACCGCCGCCTATGGACACTTGCAACACCAGGGTTATCACTCGCGCCTTGCCGACCCAGCAGGAATCTTTTGACACCCTTATTTAAGAACTCGTGATTGAGAGGTGGCTACTGCAAAAGGACGTCACGTAATAGATTATTTCCACAGAAGTAGGTAATAAATGACGAGTGCATTAAGCTCTTTACAATGCTAATGACCGCGCGACGCCCACGTACCCTACATTGCAGTCGTCCTGATGGAATCTGCTATAATCATCAGCTCACACGCTTATATTGATGATCAACTGGCAACTACTTCAAAACCTGACTAACTTAACCACAAGTTCTAACCAAACTCTTCATTACAAAATCATTGAAATAATAATAATAATATATCCTCACGCCTTCCCACAAGGGTCCCCGAAGGGGTAGGCAGAGATGTATAGGTAATACCCACACACACCCACTTTCCGCCAGAGGTAAATTGAAATGTAATGTTAGGATAACTCCAATCCGAGATATTAAAGAGTACCTAATTGAAATCTAATCGAATTTGGGAAATATTAAACAAAAGCCAGAAAATCACGGACTTGTTCTGTACTCAGGCATAGGAATTTATGACTCCACTAGATAGACAGTAAAAGGAAACTTGCGCTTACGAAGAATTACAAAGATGTATGTAAAGATACACTTGAGATTAGGCGACAGGTTCGCTATCTCTCACATTGTCATCTAAATATAAGATTTTCGATTAAAAGTATACAATTGGTATACAATGAAACCAATGTATACAATACAAAACCTATTACCTACCTGCACTAATTAATTATAAGCGCTAATTTGTGCAAACCGCCACTTGTATTGGCGAAACAATAAACACCTTGTTTTGTCATCAACATATGTGGAATGTAATTGAAATAATGCATGCTATTATCATGTGGAATATTTGAATCACGCAGTAGCATAAAAGTGCACAAATTATTGCCACGTTCTCGTACAAATACCACCGGTGAATACCTATGGTGTGACTACGGTTTCGCCGCTGCGCCACTCACGACTCGTGGACTTAATTTACGTAAATTGATATTCGCTAACCTATTTACTTACATTAATTAGATCATTTGCAATAAGTTATATATGACCATATTTGTTATTTACCGCGGAACACGTCATTGGTACTGCGCATATGAAGATGTGCTCACGAATATGATCACTACATTCCAGATATAATATTTTATAAAACTATAACTTGATAGATTTTGAAATGAAGAGGTGATTAAAAATATATATACATATGATCACGCCGAGTCCCTGACGGGGTTGGCAGAGAGTATAGGGCGCCAGCTCTCTCTAGACTTACATACCTCATGTACATGATTAAAAATATTCTGCCACAATTTGCTCGTTTTTTATAAAACATAAAAACATTTATTTTCTTTGAAAATGTCCTGTTTTTGCAACACTTTAAATCTTAACATATGGTCCCTAAGCTATTTAATCGTCCTTTTAATAAACATTATAATTTGTCAATCGCATTCTAGCCAAAAAACTATAGGTTGCTGGTTTTTTTTTATTTCTTAGTAACTATTGCTTCGTGTTGAGTGCGACGAGCTTTGTACGTGCCTAGATTTATCGACACTTTAGCAATTGTAGCTATTTTATTATTTACGATTATATGTTTTGCAACATATAATCGTGTTCCGAAACAGGAATGTTCATTATAATCAGAACAAACACACATTTTTAATACAAGTAAACAGTAAAGATGAATTACATACACGCTACCAGCCAAATGAATATGTATTTCAACTGACGCCTGTTATGTAATGAACGTCAACATGTTTGTTTGTCCGTGGATGTAATCCTCCTATATAAATAACAGACATTTGAATGCAAAGGAATTACGTGCATTTGTTACATAAAGTTTTTTATTCAATTGCTATTTATTATTGTATATAACCTTATAATGTATGGAGTAACTGTACCTATATAATGTTTCTATACCTATATAAGATTATTCACTCTATAAGTATACACGTAATTTAAAGTAGGTTAAAGAATTTAAAAAGTTTTGGTTGATTTTGGTAATTTTGACCTATTACACTCATGTTGGTATCGAATGCACTGTATTTTATTAAACGCTCTGTTATGCCAACGCTCTGACTCTTCAATGGCCAAATATATTTACATACATAGATACATACGCGCAATGGATAATCACCAGTGTAATTAGTTTCAATTACTCCTCAATCATCGAAAGATTAAAATAGAATCTATCGCGTGTGTACCACCACTTTTCCATCTTAGAATGTGGAAAACGTTTTTTCTCTACTATAAAGTACACCTAGAGCGCCCTTTGTCTGCCGCACTCACGTTTCTCACGTGGACAGGAGTACATTGTCTCGCGTTTCAGGTTTAATAGACTTTGATCTGCTGATTGCCCACTAATCATCTTATGCCCTACACGTGTGTCACATACATAGATGAGTCCCTCTCGGAGTAGGCAGGCACTGTGAAACTTTTGATTCAATTGTAGCTAAAACTATAACGCATAGTTCATTAGGCTCTGGTGGCGAACTTTGGCTTAACCCTTTAATATTTTTTTCTGGAGTTCCTTCTTTTTCCTTTCAAAGCTGTATTAAAAAAAAGCATAAAAGGGATAACTCGGGCATGAAAAATACAACGTTGATCGAATTCAGATTATGTAAACGGTACTGATCAGATGTCAGTAGTAACGTGAACAATAAGCAACAGCGACCAGTAGAGGAGGGAGGCCGTGCGCGCGTGTTGAAGGTCGCCACATGCTTCCTGTGTGCGTGACGAGCATGCGCGCCAGCGACAACCGACGCTCTGCTGCTACCGAGCGACGTCTCAACAACCACACCATACGAACATCACTGGCATATCAACCCTTCTGTCATATTTTAATTACTTATTACTGTCAAAAGTTTTTCGATTCGCGCAAGCATCTTGGGGCAACTAAAAAGTCTCTCACCACGACTTCACCAGCTTTTTTTTTCGGGTGTACAAATTATTAATTATTATTATTGCAATATGTACCTCAGAAAGCAAGCAATGTTTAACTTTATTTTCCAATAGAAACTTGGCTGTGAAAATCAGCATTCAGACGACCATACTTATTTTTGCATTTGTGTGGAAATACAGACATGGATGTATTCATACGAATAGTAAAATTATGTTTCATTAATGATTTTTGCTCTGATCATAGATCTCGCTAGTGACAGAAATTTTCTGCTCCTTGTTTAGTAAATATTTGCTAATTTGGACAGATCTTTCACACAAATTCAAGTTACACTTAAGTATAGTAGTAACTATTAACGATACGTTAAGTAATTAAAATAAAACAATCTTAAACAAATATGCTATGCATACGGTGTTTATGGTAGACATTATATCCGCGACCCTTAGTTCCTAAAGGCAAGCTTTGAAAGCTACTAACAACTTGCCAGACGGCCAATCAAATATACTGCAAAATCTCCTTTTTGGCTGTGAAGCGAAATACAAATATTTATATGTTTGCAGCATCTGTTGACTGCTAACAGTATATATTATTGTAGCAGTTTAGTCTTCTACGAAATAAAGAAAAACAATTCTCGGGAATGTGAGTCGTGACTGGGGTTACTTACTGTTGGTGGCATTTTGCGCTATAATATTTTGTTTTTATGACTCGAGCGAACTGCGAAGAGGTTTGACATATCCATTTCCAGAAGTGTAATCCTCAATAATAGTTATAAATGAAGTTCGCGTGTCACTTCGCCGAAAGGCCTAATATAACTCAAATTTATTTATATAAAATATAAAGAATGGCCAATGATATAAAAAAAGAGTTAAGTATTTCATAGCACACCATATTAAACTGTTACCACGGGCTATTGTTCTTCGATTTTTTTAAGATGTTCGTAACGTGTATCGTACATGTCTTGAATTTTAATAAAACATTAATAGCATTTGACGGGAGTCATGAAAACAAAGGACATCACAGGTTCTTAGCACTCTCTGGCTTGGCCATTGTTCTCGCGGTAGGATCGAAGTCGGGAGAATGACCCTCTTTAAAAGGGCATGCGTATCTTAACAGTACCTTGTTAAATGGCAGGAAATGCCCAAGCCATGACAATGTCATCAGAAAGACTAACGACAAAATAATTATGTAAGTTTCAGTTGATTGACCTATAAAAAATGTTTACATATTTCTCGACTATTTCGTGACATTGTTCAATATCCCAAGTATGATTGCGTCAGCCGCGGCGCGTATCCTAGTAACGCCTCCTGCATTTCAATACTTCTGTTATATTTTCATAACCGAGTTACACTGCTGCATACAAAACTAGTATTCGACAGTGGAGCGGGATTTAAATTGTTGGTATGCGATATTTTTCTGCGATGGTGGATTAGATCACTACTCTAAAATAATAAATATTTATCATCATCACATTATCACAAAACGAGCTTTTTGTCGATGAGAAACGTCCTTTAAAAACCACTATGTAATGATAACGAGATGTAACTATTTCGCGAACCCACTCGGGAAATCTCGATATTTAAATAAATTTTAAAGTTTAACCTATATAATAAGTTATTATCATAATATATATATCATTGGAATAATAACAATTTAACATACTTACTTAAGCTACTAGTGTTTATTTATACTTTTCAGCTAATTATGCGTCTCAAGAGTCAAGACCGAACGGGTCAGTAGGACATAACTTCTCCTTGACATAAATAGTTCTATGAAACTGAAAAACATGAAACAAATTAAGCGAAAAGGAAGCGAAATACTTGGTACGTACTTTAACTTTACAAACATTGAGGTATGAGGATGTGACTTACTGAATTTAAACTATTTTATACATACATATCATCACGTCGAGACCCTCACGGAGTACGCGGAGAAAGTAGAGCTAATTAAGCTATCAACTTTGACAAAATGTTAAAATACCGTATGCGAATTTTATTTATATGATAAAGAGCTAGTCTTAGTGGTTTAAGCAGTCACGTACAATCTAAAGATAGTTGTATTCAAAATCCGGTGGTACGGACCAACATATTTTTTTTAAATCTAGAGTGAATGAAATTAGAAAAAAAATCATTATTTACCGTCTTCTACCTATCTAAGTGAAACTGAGTGTTATCGCGCCTTGAGAAGATGTGATATTTGTAATGTTATCAATAAATAATATAATAATAATATATCCTCACACCTTCCCACAAGGGTCCCCGAAGGGGTAGGCAGAGGTGTATAGGTAGTACCTATACGCCCACTTTCCGCCAGAGGTATATTGGGTATAAATGATATGTTCTTATTTATTGAGGTACGTGCCTTGTGAGGCAGCCGGTGGTCGGTGCTCTATGACCTAGAACTTGGCGGCAAACGAGCTGCGCGACTGGTTCCGTGAGTCATACGCACGCCAACGGATTCCGAGAAACCAACAGATTTTATATTATTTACGTATCCTTTCGGATTCACCTAAGCACTTCTCACTTCGGAGATAAACACTCTGAATTATATAGTGACTCACGGTTAGAGGGAGATTGAGGGAGGGGGAATGAGGCCAAGGAAGTGGATGTGCTAGATTTACTTATTGTAAAATTTTGTGTTTAGTTCGAGAGCAGGCCGCCTACCTATCCTTTTGTATCCGCCGATGAATGAGACCCGTTCCAGTTTCTACATATAAATAGTCTACTTAAGTCATACTTTGTACGTCTTGTAAAAAACATAGATCTGTTTGCTTAGATTTTCCCACGAAACATTGAAGTTGTAATAATGTTTTTCTCGTCGGTCCGGTTTTTATAAATTGGATTAAAACCATATCTTACTACATGATTAAATGGCATTATCTTTGATCACTAAATAGTATCCGTAAATAGTTGGTCGATGCATCGAAAAAACTAACTTACATACGCGTACTAAGTAGTAGTTTCAGATGAGTGTAGGTAATGGATAATACTTTATTAAGTTAAGTGACTTGGTAATTCGATCTATGCTACAATTATCTTAGATTGTCAATGTAACCTAGTTCCTAAAAATAAATAAGCTATGGATGCTCTACAGAGATATTATCTGGTAAATGATTTTATAATATCCTAAGATGCTGAAATGTCATCGACAATAAATGTACAACAACTATACTGATTCATACATTTACAAGTTCTCATAATTTGCGCAACTATACATATGACGTCACGTTCATTGAAAAGTCTAATGACCAAGAGTGTACCTTATATCTACCCACATGCGCGTGAGTCATGCTACGCTAACTAATTAAGAAGTCAGCCATACTACACTTGTATCGTTACGAAAATAGACAACGTTTCTCGGTGGGTTTATGGCCGTTTTATGAATGAACGATATGCCACGATCTCCTCACCCGTGTAGGTGGTTTTACTACACTGATTCAATAAAGTTTGAAGGCGCCGGAGTGTGTTCTTGGAAACATTGACTCAGCCACACTATTACGCGAACAAGTCACTTCCTATCAATGATAACTGTAGATTTATTACACAGTAGTCACAAGCGGAACTAAATCGTTATCATCTCAAATGCATAAGCCCAGATGTTCCAAATATTGTGCCAGTAACATTCGATAATAATCAAATGATGATGATATTAGATTAGATAATACTTAAACGGCTCATTTTCACGTGAAGGTGAATCCAATTCAACTTTGTAATTTTTTTCAAATAAAAATGCAGAAAAATCCGTTTTATACATAGTTAGTGCATTTATATATGAAGTACAAATTTGATACAGTAGAATGTTATTCAAATAGCATGCACAAAACAATTATATCTGTTGATAATTTTGGCGATTATATAAGTACTATTAAATGAGATTAAGTATATTAAGAAACACCAAGTTATATTGGATGCGTTGCAATTATTTAATTTTTATATCATTCAGTAAGCAATTAATCATGATTTAAGCGCCATAGGTATAACGTGGCAATGCGGCCAACTTTCTTGTCAGCCTGCGTGGTCGAGGCTTGAGACATTTATTATTTTTAAACATGTAGAGCAGAGTCAGATAAGTTTTCTTTTAACTCGTATCATTTTCAAAGTGAATCACGTAGTCCAATATAATTAGGGTGTCCCGTTAGTAAATGACGATGAGAAACTTACCACAGCTCTGTCGGCTTCCCCGAAGGTGGGTGCAGCGCTGCTCCGGGTAAGAAGAACCAGCGCAGCCACCAGCGTCCATAATATCCTCAAGCTGCTCCTCAAACTCACCGCCATAGTTCTACTAGTATATATACTCTGACTATAACTCCTTTGTACGTTCATTTGATATGATGCGATATGATATGTACTTTATATTAAATGTCGTATCAAAAATATCCTATGGACGGATTTGTACTCATTACTCTTATTTTAATTATTCGTTTTAAATTATCTTTCATGTACAATTAAAAGTTTCGTTGGTACATCCGAGCACCATTTAAGGCAATATGTTATCTGTAACAAAAAACATATAAATGTTAAATAACAAGTGTCAATAATTGGGTTGTAGGGGGTCGGTAGAGTAAAGTAAATAAAAGTGAGGTACAAATTAATAAAACAAATAGCTCGAAAGATAACAAAATTACATTAATCAAGGAAGCAATATTCCCTCCGAAACATTGTTGTATAGAATTCTTTACAGAAACTTAAAATGTTAATAACATAAAATAGTAAATTATGTTGTTTAGTGTATATATAACTTTATCTTTACGTGAAAATAAGGTAAAATGTTGGTAAACTTAAAATGTGTTTTTTTCATTGAATACTCTCACGTATTTGGGCAACTCCCATTTCCTGAGGCACCTTGTACCTATAAGATTAATATATATTTCATTTTAAATCATTACTGGCTAGAGACTCGAAAAAAATACATCAATATTATTTGAATATAAATTTGATTGAACACACTGGTTTTGAAGCTCGAATCATTTTCATTTTGAGACGTTTGAGTAGGCACTGCTTTTCACATCGCTCTATTATTATCCGGCGATAATTGCTTACCAATGGCCGAATATTTCATTGTATCCCCATTGTGTTCTCCATAGGATCTCCAGGGAAGGGAAGGGGTAGGCAGAGTTTTGTTGTATAGGTAATACCCATACACCCACTTTCTGCCAGAGATATATTTTAAGAGCCTACGTGACATCGAGTGACGGCGAGTCCATCGCCGTTTCTCAAGCACGACTTTACATACGCCTTCGAATTGCTTCTCAGACGTACGCAGGATTCCTCTTGATGTTTTCCTTCACCGTAAAGCTCTTGGTGTGACTAATCACTATACTTATGTTCAGAAAAACTAATTGGTACAGTCGGGATTTGAACTTTATGTTGCAGACAACCACTCAGCCACCACGGCACTTGGCCTTGGTAGTTTATAAAAATATGTAAATCTTACAGTTTTATTCCGATCATGTCATACAATGTCTTCTAACTAGATTTTTTTACTCAAATTATATTACTAGTTTTAATAGCACTATTACGTAACTAACTTATATCTTCGTAAGAGAATGTCAGAGGTCGAACTATGTTCATACCCACGTCAGATCCGTGATATGATATTGAATGACTAATTGGAACCAGAATCAACGAATTACTTACGAACAACAGATTAGTGATAAAGCTATACCTGTCTTACAATAATGGTATGTTTAAATCATAGACCTGATTAGGTGCCATTCACAAATGGACATCACATTACAATATATAAAATACAATATGCCGTAAACATTTTTCCTTTGATGTTTGGAAGGGCATATAAGACTTTTAATGCCAATTTTTTTATAAAAAAGTACGTGTGGAACGTTTTGAAACAATAATATTCTCAAACCGCCTGATTTTTTATATTCCCGAACGAAAAGCGCGCGATACCCAAAGCCTTGCTGACAGGTGTCACTTATAAGCGACCGCGCTAGCCCGAAATCTTTGAGACGTGTTCCAGCAAATTAACGACCAGCTCGCTATTTTGCTAAGTAGAACACGCAAAAACCAACTTGTTGTTGGTCATTGTTTTATGGCGCGTTTTATTCGATATAAAAAGTGATGATCGATAGTCGGGAACTCAATTTTAACATATGACCCACATACCCATACAATGGGAGGTGTCGCGCAAACCACTATCATTTTAACATGATAAATTGTTTCTAATCAACTACTCTGCACTCCGCATCGCGTACTTGTAGATAGGAAAGGAAAAGATACAATATTATACAGAGCCCACCTTTTTTTAATTGATTGTATGATAGTTCAGGATTAAATTCCTAGTATCTACATATTTTTGGGTAGGTATTTGATAACTATACCATTCAAGAACTTTTCCATGAATTTTAAGCATGCTTCATGAATGTTAGCCTTCATGCACCGTCCCATGGGGCAAAGAATTGGGTACCAATTACAAGTACATATTTCATTAGATCAATTTGTTCCTTAAAGTTTACCTCAAATTTATTATGTAATACCTATATTAAGTTCTATTATATCTATTATATTGGTGTTAATGTGTACAGTAGGTATATAATTTCGAGATATCCCCTAATAGCTTTGACATTACAATGTGGTGTTTATTAGAGTTTCGGAAGAATTTCTACATAGTTTATAGTATTTTTGGTTAAAATGTGACGTATTTAAATATCTAAAAGAGTAGACAGATACCCACTGCCAAATCAAACAGAGGTGTCGCCAGCAATGTTCCGCTCGCTGGAGCGTGGCGGTGCGAGGCGGTTTCACCGGCGACATTGGACTCCCGACTCTTACCTAACTTCATTTAGTCAAACATTTTTTTTATATAAGCATCTACTAACTCGCCGATTGCAGAGGCAATTTTGGCACAGAATTTATCTGCTAATAATTTGTGAAACTGATTAAATTTTAATCAGTGTCTAATCAAGTTGACCTACGAAACCACTTGGATATGAAAAAGGTTGGATAACCACGACCGAAAACAATTTGGTTTTGAAGATGAGAGAAGCAATTTTTTTATGACATCTGACTGGCCATTGGTAAAACGAGCTAAGGTAAAAGTAAGCGCCCGACTTCATAACCAGGAATAGTCGTTACGTGATTCTAAACAATTATTTGTTTATTGTTTATGTAAAATTAGTATTTAGATTTCCTTAAAGTACAACGATTTATCACACGAGGCACTCTACAATGAAGACAATAATGATGAAACTGTCTATTTTAGCGAATGCATTCAAAAAAGTATGTACAGTTGTGTGTACGTAAGAAACGACTGACTTGCCATCTGTCATGTTGATGTATTTGGGGAAGGTGTGCCTACAAAACACAAATGTATTACAATTATATAGGTATTATATATTATATTTCAATGTCATTCATTTGTTTAAGTATATATACACTAGTAAACCACCGGTAATCATCTATATAAAACAATCTAAGTGTCGTAACTAAATAAAGGTTGTTTTAAGCGTGGTATCATCTACGTCTACCTTGACTAATTCAACGACATGACAGAGCAAATTGTTTAGGGAAATCCGCTGGATTATGTCGATTCTCATCCATTATCGCGGGTTAAATACTACTTAATTATCTTAAACAGCTATATAGTACAACCCGGTACTAACTTTGGGGAATATTAATCACTTCATATTGAACATGATTTTTGTATCTTACTATTTTTATCTCAACTCAATGGTTGACATTTTTCATTATTTTATTATTCATTAACGTCATGTTCTGTACAATAACTGAAATTATTGGTAAACCATAATGTTCTTACTTCATTAAAAGGTTTCTTTTGTAAAGCCTTGCTACTTCTCTATTTCATTAATGCCGAAACGAGATCTCCTCCCCTCCTCCTTTTACCTACCTAATTAGCTTCAATCTTGAATAGTGCACTCTTCAAATCAAAAACCTGTTGACCACATCACATTTATTATAGTTATTCGGAACTAGGTATATATGAGTGTCATTGCATGGCAAAGACGCCAGCTCATAAAGTTTGCAACAAAGATTGCGCATGCAATCAGATTGTCATTGTGTGTAAAATACTGAGATGCATCTCAATGAAGGAGCTGGCGTGACGTGTGCGCCTGCGCCGGCCGTGGGCCGCCTTCCTGCTTCCGGACCCTCGCGGGCCATACTAATCACACATCGATCAGATAATTGTTACACTTGTTACCAGAAGTATTCGATACGTGTGTGATTGCATTGCTATTATTATATTTCCTTCTTTGACAACTCAGAGATGAAATCAGACGAGACGTTTTTAAAAGTTACAAGATGTCCCGTCCCATTCAAAGTTGAAGCTGCCTGTCAAAGTTGAAGCAGCTTCTTAACATGAATTGATTTATATCTATGCTGTGAAGGTTTCTAGTTTCCTAAACGGAGGCTAGCACAGTAGCTACTCTAGATATAAGTAGTGCAAGTGTCTTTAAGTTGCTGAAACTGCAAACCATCAAGGGGGCCGTATACTTATTTGTCATGTAGAACAAAACTCGATGCGTTCGCAGGCTGATGTGTGGCGCAAGAGAAACTTATAAATTTCGGTTCTTAAAGGAGTATCGGTACTAACGGAAGAGAACAAAAAGCCATAAAATATAGGGTAGTAGATAGGTACATCTTTCACAATAGTGCATTTCCGCAGTGGTTTTAACTATGCCTATTCTAATAAACGTTGACCAATAATCTTGCTCAGGGGATCTAAGTATGTACATAAATCCAATAGAAATATAAGCTGTGATGATTCATCTGTGACCTTTTAAAATTTACTCAGGTACTTGTTCAGTACATAACAGTAATCAAAGTGATTGACTTTACAACTACTACAAAAAAATTAAAAAGACACATTTTTGTACAGTACATTATTAGGTTCAAAACTGCTTATGGTATGAAAGCAGAACGAAAATTGTATTGACATGCTAATACATTCTTTTCAAACGAAACAAAATACGTCAGTTTTCACTTTCAAATTGAGGCTTTTTCTTTATTAACTACTAGCTGTCCCGCCCAGCTTCGCTCGGGTGAAAAAGTTAAATTGCCCGTAACACAATCGCAGCGCCACCTATTGGGTCCAATTGTAAATCAAAACCATTCTCGAATCTAGCTTAAGACACACAGAAACACACAGAAAGCTTCGCCCGGGTAAAAAGGTAAAATTCTTGAAACTCGATCGCAGCGCTACCTATCGGGTCCAATTTAATATAGCCTATCTTACTCGGGGATAATGTAGCTTTCCAAAGGTGAAAGAATTTTTGAAATCGGTCCATTAGTTTCGGAGCCTATTCATTACAAACAAACAAACAAACAAATCTTTCCTCTTTATAATATTAGTATAGATACACTATAATACTGGTTTGATAGATTTGAGCCAATTGATAACTTTGATTAATATTCATGATAAAATTAACAACAAAGAAATTTTTTCCGCACAACGAAAGTTGTCAGTTATTATTCTAAATTCTTAAAATATATTAGTAAAATATATTTTTATATCAAAAAATACTTGTAGAGGTACTCAGTCTCAGCCGCATATAGAGAGTTAAGGTGTAAAGTATTGAAGATAGTTTTAATAGCTGACTTTATACTTTACCATATTATATAGTATGATGTCCGTTTCACCATTAAAGTACTCTGACTCATCTAAAGACCGCCATTGTCGCACTTTCATTCCAACCAAGTTGTTTGTTTATAGTTACACTTAGTAATCAATTATTAAATGTGTTAGAAATATGACGATAAGTCCACTCCATAATAGAGATAGCAATATGAGAGTCAAAATGCTAATACCTAATAGGTTCACTACTTATAATTTTGAGAGTTTAATTTAACTGTGCATCCAGGTCTCTTCTGAAGTACTGTTACCCAATCGATGCTCAACTCTCTAGTCATACACAACGCGTTGAATGTAAAGACATAAAGAATGAGCTCGCCAAGATCAGGCGTTATCAGTGTGATACTGTTTGCGGCCTTATCAACCCAATTTATCTGATAATGATAGTACCTAGAATACGCTCATTTCGTTCCTTTTACAGAGCGTTACTCACAATGTATTGTTTCTTGTGTTCGATTTTCTTTTTTTTGTTGAACAAATGTTAGAAAGCTTTCGTCAGAATATGGCATTTAATGTACAATAGAAGACGTGGTTCGTCAAAATGGAACTAGTTTACCGTAGCAAGCTAGCACAATGTCAGATCATTGTTGGCCGTGACACCGAAAAGCAATAGAAAAATTACTTGAGATTTCGATTATTGCACATCGTGATCAATTTCAACGTCTCAATGCATTTTTATAGCCTTGCCAGAGTTTTAGTCAAACGTTGAAAGTAGGTAGTCTACTGATAATAACGTACTAGATATTAAATTGTATTTTGCTAAGTTGTAGCAGCCAACCACATGTTTTGTACAACTTTTAGTTGAATGTAGGTAATACAAATGACCATCGTAAATTACGTGTAATTTTCCTTTATCAACGCATCACTAACAATAGACAGGAAAATCACGACCCACTCAATCAAACATGAGCTAAATAAATGATTACTTTACGGAAAAAATAAGTAAACATATTAAAATGTATATGTAAACAAACGAATTATTATTATAACAGCTAGTATTAACAATGATTTTCTCATTTAGTAAATTAGATAGAATGTGAAAAAATGCAAAAATTAAATTAGGATAATGCATATTGTAGTTGGTGATCCTAGTGGTCGGTGTTATCAGGGTATAAGCGAGGTGCGTTCGGAGAGATACGCTTGGAATGTTATCTAGTTACCTGTTAAGTGGTCCCGCACGCTGTTCACGCAATCCTTACTACTTGAAACCCTGATGTATCTTCGTTTCACTAGTGCGATCACGTCCGTTACTTTATTACTACCGAGATTTTTAGTATCGAGAAAAAATTGAGTCTACTTCTGTTTAAAAAAACAACAAACACAAGGCACTCTTAAGTCACCAATGTCCCGCTAGTTTCACTTTTTTTCTTTGCAATTCACGAAATTTCAAAGAAAATTGTGTATGTGATAATGTGGCGGGAAATAAAACGACTGCGATCGTTGCGCCCTCGTGTGGCACGACCTACCGCAGCCCGCGTGTTTGGGAGAGTGTGCGCCGCGCGGCCGACTCGCGCTTATAACTCGGCACGCGCCTACTGCCGCCGCGCGCCGCCCCGCCTGTCGAGCCTCCGCCCGCCCCTGGCCACTAAATTTGTTTTGCAGGAAAGCTCGCAGCGCTTTCGTCGAACACTCGAATGACTGTTTTACTGCACTGCCTAAAACATTCCCCGAAATCATTAGTTACAATCAACTCTTACCAGAAGCCGAGGTCACTTTGGTTCAACCGCAGCCAGGTTGTTATGACAACTTCAGTTCACATAATGTACTTCCTAACATTCAAGTACAGTAACGAGAGCAATAAGAAATATTGAATGTTGTATCTGGTTCTCAATTTCATATGAATAAACGTGTTGGTATTTTTACAAAAGATGAAACATATAGGTTATGGAAACGACTTGTGTGGTAATAACTTTATCCTTAAAGCCCTACTTAGTTTCCGAGAAAAGTTAAGTAACAAATTTACAGCTGTTTCCGTATAGTTGTTACATTTAACATTACTTAGATAAGTTGTTTGAAACACCACAATACACTTAATCTTGGTATGTACGTGACAGTGACCGTGACACAAAAATACATCATTTTCTACAAAAAAGGACACATAAAGGACAATATAGTATGTCTAAACACAACACACACCTCGTTACCTGTTCTTTGTAATTAATTACAATACGCGCTTGGAAGAAAACATAGCATTCGTTGGTGATCTTGCTACTTAAAGCCATCTTTACAACCATTATATATAATTATGCTCGTTACATTGTAAATACTTTGAAAATTACGTATAATACACACAATATATAATAATTTATAATATCAATTACCATTATCATACAAGCCATCATATATATATTTTTTATAATAGTTTATTAATATATAATTATTTACATTTGTAATATATTTTGGTGAAACATTAAATATATCTTTATGTATAGCTTTATTATTATTATTAACGGCCAAGTGGTTCTAGAAGTCATCGTCAACGCAAAGTGGATTCATAAATAAGTACAGTTATTTAACATCCCTCAAACTATACGGTGATAAAAAAACATCGGGAGAAAATCTGCATACTTACGAATTAATTCAAAGAAATGTGTACAGACGTGTTTGAGAAACATCGATGGACTCGCCACTTGCCATCCAGAAGGCTTGATGATATAGGATCTGGGTAGCAGTCGCAGGTAGTCGGAGGCGCGCTGCATATTTAAGGAAAAGTAACACATCCAGAGGAAACCTACATACATGTGAGAAGCAATAAAAAAGCATATGTATAGTCGTGCTTGAGTAACAGCGATGGACTCGGCAGCTGTCTCGTTGGCACCTAAAATATATCTCTGGCTCTACCTATACACGTCTGCCTACCCCTTCGGGGCTCCTTGTCCGAAGGCCTGAGGATATATATTATATATTTTTGGTACTTACGACGGACTCTACAATCGTCTTTTGATTTTTATTTGATTCTCAGCTTGATGACTTGATGACGATCCTAGTATAATGGTTTATACAATTCTATACCTCCAAGAATAATCTGTCATCGGTGCAATTTGTTGGATAAACGCTTCTCGCAGGCTTCCTTATATTATTGTATCTTACTTATTATTTGCATGAGTAATCATATGCTCGTGTAAATGTCTACGGACGATATACAGGTTGTCTCAGAAAATTGAACACACGTTATACAACCCATTGGCGCCGTGGCAATGTGCATGCTTCCCTTACCGAACAATCAGCTAATTCTGAAAACTTTTTGATTTGTCATTCCGTGTGTTTAATATATTTTTAACCAACTTGCAATAAGAAGTGAGTCTTAATTTCTTTATAACGTATTTTTTTTGTGAAAATCGATTAATTAACATTTAATATTCTATTCTATCCAAAGCCAGTTAGAAGAAAGACTTCAACGCGCTTTCACTTTTGCCATTGCATGCTCGATTCTGATTCATAAGTGTATGTACTATAGTTATTTAATATTATTCTAGTTCAACCACAATTTCCCCAACATTGTTCTACGTTTAAGGAGAACTACGAGTTCTACATAATCGGTTAGTAATCACGATCACCGATAAAATATACCTACATAAAAAGAAGTTAACGGTATAGCCTCGAGACCTTTGGCATGGATGACAAAGCCATTGTCTGGTGTGACTAAAGCTGGGGTGGCTCAGCTGTATAGTGGGGGTCAAGGACACCCCCACCCAGCCTTGAGCACCTTCTGCACAGCGACTCGTATTGTTTGCCATCATGAGTAACACCTTTTATGCAGTTCTATACTATTAGGCCGTGCAATATTTGAGGAAGGTCTGTACCTTCCTCAAATATTGCATTATTATGAATAATTCATTCAAAATTCAATGCATCGTGGGTATAAAAAATATTTCAACGGTTTCTGAATAAGGAACGAAATTTAAAAGAAGAACTGCAGAACTCATTCCCAATATACACTTGCATTTGTCATTTTATTTCAAATATATATTGCAGGTATGTAAGTACGAACAGAATAGGTAAATAATATAATATAATATATCCTCACGCCTTCCCACAAGGGTCCCCGAAGGGGTAGGCAGAGGTGTATAGGTAATACCCACACCCCCACTTTCCGCCTGAGGTATATTAGGTGCCAACGTGACAGATGGCGAGTCCATCGCCGTTACTCAGAACAGAATAGGTGTGCCAGGCAATAGAAGAATAGGAGTAGTATTGTTTCGATGGGCACATTACAATATATTATGGTTCTTAGAAACCCCGGTGCTGCCGGTGCGGCAAACAGTGACCCTCAGACGGGGTGAAGGTCGGTGACTCAATCCAACCCGCAACCCCATTCTTACTCACCTTACACAATCAATTTCATATGAACTAATTCCTAAGATACATTATTATGTATCATATTTGAATCTCAATTAGTATGTTTTATACTGCTCTTCGATTGCAAGCAATGTAGTTTTTATCTAAGACCAAAGAGGTTCTTCCAGCACCGATCCGCCCTCATTCCGTTGAAAACATATTCATGTAACATCGTAGCTGGTGGCGAGTCTGTCGCCTTCTTTCAGGAACGCCTTGAAAATTTTTAAGAAACTCTACGCTGAATTTGGATATTTCTTAACGATGTTTGCCTTCACAGTAATAATATTTTTTACCTACTTAAAGTACAGAAAAATTACATTGGTACACACCACCTGGATTTAAACATGAGATTTTGGCGTTGATGACGAACAAAACTACTACAGCTCTATATTGAAATTTAATTTACACGTGCTGCAATTTACTATAAAAGATTTGACTTAGATATATATTATATATTTATATATTAGATATTACTATAAAGAATAAGTGCAATTTAATTGCACTTATTCTTCATTCGACGATCGCTTAAATTTCGCAAAATTTGTGTAGATATTTGTATCGATCCTTTTTTTAGCAGCAAAGAGACATATTTATAATGGCATCCTTTTAGGACTACAGTCTAATACAACACATATTACTCTATTGGTCAATTAAATTAGGTGAAGGCATCACACCTCGTACCAGTTAAGACAATTGACTGCCACGCGAGTAATACAGATTATTTAATCCGTTATTGATGATCTAAGACGGTAATTATTGAGTTCCTGAAGCGTGTTGCACAAAGTGTCGCGTGTCACAAGGGATAACCTTCTATCAGACACATGAGTGATATTCCTGTCTGTCACTCTCTCAGTGTATTTTACCCTGTTCATATTTTTTTATACAGTTCGAGGTCGGCAGTAAGATTAGAGCCTTTAGTAGCAAGTTCTTCCTAGACTTACAGACCGCTATTGTTAATTCGTATTCATCAGTTTCTTCATATTTCATCCTTATAATAGCCTAACATTCATAGTTAGCCCTTTATGTGCCAACACAGTAAAGCAGTTGTCTTAAATACCACTAAAGTGGTAAACAAGCCTTAGACATCAGCTTCTTGTTTCGGTATCGTACGAAGAATGTCAGTACAAATTGTTACTACTGAAACAATAGTTGTAAAATGTATTTCGTCGGTGCAGCCCTATCTGAAGAATAACCACATTATTATTGAATGTTAAATGTAGCACAATCTAGCTATAGCAGTTACCGACATTAGCATATTTTATTGATATATTAGCAGCACAGGATTACGTAAAATCATTTAAGTTACGTAATTTAACTTTACTCATACGGAGATTACGAAGTGCCCCTGACAATTATTCCTTGGGAAGTGCCTCACCACTGTGGCGTCGTTATGGTCAGGGTGCTCCCTAATGAATATGTATGCGATCGTTATAAAAACCCCTTGAATATTAAGAACCCAGCCTTGTAACACTATTCTAATTTCAGGCAACACATACAAAGCTTTCTCAAGGGTATTAACTGAAAATGTTCAGAGATTAAACAATATATTGCTCAGGTACTCTATAAAGTTTTTTGGTGTTAAAATGAAATAAAATCATAAATCGCTTTCGGACTGGGACTTCGTCATCATGAAGGACGAATCGATTTTGATACTTTTAGTGATACTAATAAACAATTGACGGGAGATACGTAGCCCGACGAAGTAGCCTCAGTCACAGGCTTGAGCTTATACATCATAGAATGAAATCTAATCAAAATGCAGTTTTTATCTTCTGTACTCGTATGTATATATGTTGCGTTATCTTTATATCCATACAATCTAGGAGTTGAAACCATGAGCGTGACGTGATCAGCTTTTCCCCGATTTGTTTCATATTCTATATAGATTTATATATATATATATATATATATTACATAGATCTATATAGATATTGACCTGACCTTCAGCACAATAATATAAGCAGCCAATTAAAGTTCACAACGGCGACTCGACGTGTCGCAACAGTGAGCACAGCGATTGCTATTAAATTAAAATAGCAGAGAGGACGGAACCGATTCAGCAAGATGTGTACAACCGACCTCTCCGCCAGGCCGCCACTCCAGCGCAACTGTCACTGAACTCTATAGCAGCTTGCATTATTCCACGTCGCGCCGATCGCGAAGGAAACTATCATGACAAACGGAAACAAGCGGAACCACAATAAGCGCTTGGCTCTGTAATCGCAAAATGTAGTCTTAAATGTTATAACTTTATTTTAAAAAACGCCTACGTAAGTACTTCTCAGCCAATCTTCCCGTTCAAAGGTATATCAACATTTTACTTGGTATGTCAGGCCAAAGATTTTATTCGTGAATTATAAATAACTAACAAATGCTCTGAAGTATCGCTACTATTTTACAACATTTTGGACTTGGGATCATATTCGTCATACCTAATGATTGGTTTAGATTTACTGTCCTTTGGGTTAGCATCTTGGATTTCCCGTCGCTTAATTGATGCTTCTCGTACCCAGCGAAGTAAAATGTAATGTCTTGTTCAGGAAATCAGGCTTATTACCTATCCCTTTAAGATTCTTATTTGATGCAAATATTGTATGATACAATTTTGATGATGATGATGATAATGATGATGACTTACAACTTTTTAATGCATGGCTCCACTAAAATAAAGTTTAGTAGGCTTTATACTACTCGAAATTTCGTGATAGTATTTCGCTTTTATATGAATGATTAAAAGTGTTTCCACCAATGCCAAAACATAAGTAATTTGGCCGAAACGAAGCAGTAATTGTTATATAATATTACTACACGAATGCGCCGATGTTACATATGTCTACACATTGTCTTGAATTACAATGTCAAATGACAATACAAATATGAAAACGACGTGTCACACAAAGCGAGTCTGAACGAATAAAGTATTTAAAGGGTCTGGCCGAGCGCATTGTGTCGATCAAGTGTCGACCGTAAACAAAATATGCTGCCGAATTCCTGCACGGAGCGAGGTTTTTCAACCCAAGAGCAGCCACCGCCCTCGTTGAGGCCATCCTCGCCGATCTAAGCAGCTCGCATCATTGTAAAGTGAATGAAGATTGTTATAGAATCTTGTTCTTAGCAAATTCTTGAACTTTAATTCATAGTTTATTAATTGCACTCTTGTTCAGTTAATTAATACTATTAATTCAAACTTTTGAACGAACGAATTCAAAAACGATTATCAATTTTCATAAAGTTATCGATATTTGATAGGCGTGATTTGATGGGACTTTTTTAATTATCTTATATAAAGATCAAGCTTGGGATGTTTATTGTTGTAAATAACAAAAAATGTTATAGAATCCTCGTAAATAAGCAGTGTGAATAAGCATGCACTAAGCGCATCGACGATACGCATTCAAATCTTACGTGTGCCGGGAATGCTTAACCCATACGATGTTTAACAACGTGAAAATATATTAAATATATTATAACGTTGACCATAAATTCTGTTTACAATAAAATAAATCTAAGACAGAATTTTTACTTTATTTACTGATCGCAAAAAAATCTATTGAATAGATATTTAGCAACCATTACTGGCTATCATGGATAAATAAGTTAATGATGAAGTAATTAAAGAAAAATGTAACAATCATGATGATTCTCATTACATAGTCATCTCTACATAGTATAAAATGACATCACTCTCCGCCGTCTGTACGCTCAGATGTTTTGAAGTACCGAACAGATTTTTATACGGTTTTAATGGATGGAGTGATTCAAAAGGCTACCAGCTATCTGCCAGTGAAAGTCCCTTTAAAATCGTTCTAGCCGTTTCAGAGATTACCCGGAACAAACAAAGACAGACAGAAAAAAATTTTAAAAAAATGATATTTTGGTATGTGTACCGCGTATACATCCATATGCATTTAGTAAAACGCGTTTTTTTTATATTACAAACAGACACTCCAATTTTATAATAAAATTTTATTATTTATTTGTTTTTCCAATTTTATTTATCCTTACGCCTTCCCACGAGGGTCCCCGAAGGGGTAGGCAGAGGTGTATAGGTAATACCCACACACCCAATTTCCGCCAGAGGTATATTAGGTGCAAACGTGACAGATGTCCATCGCCGTTACTCAAGCACGACTATACATACGCCTTTGAATTTCTTCTCAGACGTATGCAGGTTTCCTCTCGATGTTTTCCTTCACCGTAAAGCTCGTGGTGTGACTAATCACTGTACTTAAGTTCAGAAAAACTCATTGGTACAGTCGGGATTCGAACTTGCGACCTTTGCATCGCAGGCAACTGCTCGAACCACTCGGCCACCACGGCTCTATTATTTGTATACGGCTTTATTTATTTCTATAGAAATAAACAACGCGAGTGAAACCGCGGGGATCAGCTAGTTTACAATAAATATAATCATGATAACTAAGTACCTACTTACATACGCCATGGCAGGATGGTAGCTACTTTACTTAATAGTAAGCAGACTCGTGCGAACAGTTTCCGTTCAATCAGCCACCATACGTGGCAATTAACCTGTTTACATCTCGACACTTTTTTTAATTGACACGTGTGTATGTGTGTGTTAGCTTCGTTGCATCGATTGCACAGTTAAACTTGTTTCTGTTATGTTTAACATTAACGCGAACAATTTGACCTGGAAACTTCCACAATGGTAATTTGTTTCGATGTTTTCAGCGTTGCTTTCTGCCTTAAACAAAGGAGTCCTAACTTGTGAATTACGCTTAAAGTTTAAACTGTACATTTTGTAACAGTTGTGTTACATAAAGCAGTGAATAATGAGCTCTCTGGGGCACTCGGTGATTCAGATGGAGCCGTTAGTAATATTTGGCACACACCATGCTCACCTCGTAAGAACTAATATTTCTAGGTACTTTCATTGACCCGGGTGGTGGATGACTACAAATGTCTTCTATTTGATCTGTTCACTAAGGCTAGTTACATCATTACATTTATCCGTAAACGAATTAAGTGTATATATATCTTAATATATATATTTCTTGTATATATATATATATATATATATATATATAATACAGTTTATTTCTGTATACCTACCTGAACTCAGTTTTATCAATAAGTATATAATAAGTAGTAAATAAATAGTATATAATAACCTACTGACAGATAATGTTAATTAAAATTGCATAATTATATAATAATAAATAAAGAAATAAATAAATAAGAAATAGTTAGTTACCTCTCATTGCTGCCTTTATGTTATAGTGTACCAACTGTATAATTTGTAATGTTTAACAATGCGATAAATATGTATATGAATAATCTTTTATGCTAATAAATACAATATGACGCGCGTCATCTCAACTCGTGAAAATATTTCTGGTTCACTTACTAAAATACAAAGGTATATCAAATTCATTGACACAAATTGGGCCGATAAGGGTGGGCAACAAATAGTTGCAATGGTCGAAATACTAAAATATATCTCCGGCAAAAAGAGAGCATTGCCTACTCCTAGTGGGAAGACGTTAGGATATAGAAATCCATAGCAATTTATATTATATTTGCAGTGTAGTGAAGGCTTTAATCCTTTATTGACCCGATAATACGCAGTAGTATAGCGAGTGTTGGTGACGATGACTCACGACAATCAATTCCGAGCAAGTTCTTCCAAAGTGATTCCAATTTGAGTAGATTGCGTCCGCTATCTCGGGGAGAATAATTCTCCTAATCCTGCCGCTGTTGATGTGTCATTGCCTAAAAATAAGTTTAAGATGAAGAAACACACACGACGAAAAACCTAATTAAAGCCTCATTTATCATATGCCGGACGACCGTTTTGTCATTAGCTAATTATAATATAGAGCACATGTCCAAACTTCGACTCGGAAACTACAAAATTATAACATACATTTCCGAATCGGGTGAAATGACGTCAAAATAATTCAATTATGTGACGTGTTTAAAAATTCAGACCATATGTTATTATAAAATTCGCAATAAACACGTTTGTCCACATTCCTATTCTATTACAACCATACACTATATATGTACATATACAAAGTTTGAAGCTTGCTTGCTTTACCGTTAAAAAACTCCAGTAGTTATGAAATATATTAAATTGAATAATACTTTCAGTTCAAGCTCTATGTTTAAGTACAGTTCTTTAAGAAAGGTGAGAAAATATTTTTGCAGTCGTAAATGCCTGAGGAACAGGTACCGGCAATGTATTGGTGCAGACGTTATTTCATTATTAATAATGAATTTAAGAAATGTGTTGTATTTTATTTATACACCAAAGACACAAGAACGTCCTACAATCTAGGTACAATAATCTTGAAGGAACTAATGAAACATAACCTTTGTAATAATCTATCTCTGTGCAAAATTTTGCAACGTTTTGCGTTAATAATATTAGTAGGATGGTACAAGCTATGTGAACGAAGACGCGTCCCAGAATTCAGTCTTCATTTGAACAATTCCAACAAGCAACGACGAGAAGGTTTGTGATAACATATGCTCAGCTAACAAGCCTGGTGACCCAAATAGCATCTCTTGACGACACTGGAACATGCGTCAATGCAAAGTAAAAAACTTCTCTCATGATTCAGAACTATTGAAACCATGAATCATGCGATCAACCCAATTAACCGCCACGGGTAACCATATGTCTGTTGCTAGTAGCTGTGTACTCATTTTATAATAAAATACGTTACCTTATATGAGTACAAACTTAACTTCCTCGTTATTTGTATTAAATACACAAACGTAGATGATATTGTTTGGCTATACTTGCAAAGAAAGAAAAGAAAAGATAAATAAATACAATGTAATTACTTAATAGATAATATGGGACATAAAGATTGTCTATGGTTAATTTTTAAAAATCTTGTCACCTCGACACAAGGATCCTCGAAGGCGATCGGTAGGTGAAGAGGGTTTTGCTACACCTCTGTAAAAAGATCCTATTTTCGGCGAATTTATTACCGTTTGTTAAGTACGACTGTATTCATACGTGTTTGAATGTTATTATACTTATATATTGTTAATTAAATTTAAAAAAAAAATTATTGGTCTGTAACTTTACGCTACACATCGTATTTCCGATATTGATGACAAAGGCATTGACTGTTCTTTGTTTTCATTGTCAGGACTCTTTTGCATACTTACGGAATGGATTGGTTGGTATATTAATTGTCGTACTCCTAAATATTTTCTTCCGAAGAATCATACAAATAATGACACATCATTCGAATTACGCCTTCCCACAAGTGTCCCCTAAGGGGTAGGCAATTTATAAGTTAATTATATACGAATGTATTAGGTATGACAGACACAGCATCAGCACCAAGACCTTCAACAGCTGCCAAGGGCATGTAGTCGGCAATATGCATGGCCAATTATAATAGCTAATAATATTAATAGCGTTTCCGTACATCCGTCGCCAAAGGAAATAAGTAGGTGTTACCTGCTTTGTAATGAAGTAGCAGTTATACCTATGCATCTTTTACATAAGGTAAAAAGCTTAGCTATTTACTACCTGACTGGAACATATACATCATTGTCTGGTACTAACATCTCTATGGGACATTCTACGTATAAACTTATTCTATCCTAAAATGAAGCACCATAGACAATGAAAAATAGTACCTATCTAAAATGGTCGCAATAACTGTTCCGCCTATCAGGTCTGATAGGCCAGATTGTAGCAGCGGTCCTAAATTATGTTTCGACTGAGATTGTAATATTCAGATATAATATAGGCTTTAAAATATCAATTTGGACAGACCTCGTAACATCCGTGGTATTCGGTTAAATCCGAATCAATACATCAACAACACTACTAGATTTAAGTACATGCTTGAAGTAACTATTCTCTTCTCTGGACCGCAGCCAGGACTTAGACATAATAGGCACAAATCCAGCGCTTCCTAGTACACTGACTGCATTACCTTCACATGTTTGCGGCATACCTAGTGCCTTAGTACCATCCTGCGATCGTTGTACGAGCACATGTCGCGCTATGTATCTAAGTATACTCGCATCGCTGCACCTTTCCATTATGTTTCACGAACCAGGCTCGAGGCAATGACCTATCGCCATTGCACAGGACCTGCCTAAACAATACCGAACCATGGCGGAACATAACATACTAGTAACATCACAAGTGATCTGCTAGTTTCCTATAAATCTAAATAAATGCTATTTGGCATGTGGAATACTAACTACGTTCTACAATTATAGCCTGCTTAAATTCATGAATGTTAATGGTCAGTTGTGGTGGTATGATACGAAATAGACATAGATCATGCAGGAAAACGACGGTGCTCGTAATTCCTATTGTGCGATACGACACAATAATATGTACAAATTTGAATACAGGACAAAGTAGCCAAAAGCGCGGCGTCACTACAGATCATCGGACCACACATTTAGCATACAACACATTATCAGATACCGATTAGTAGTGATACTCATGGGTCGGTGGGCTGGGCCGTGCGGCGAGGTCGGGCGCGCTTTGTCCGCGCCGGGCACGTTAACTTGTGCGCGCAGCATCTCGGACATCGCGCTAATTCCGCACGCCCGCTCGGAATAGTTAATCAACGCGCTTGCCCAGCTCCCGATCAGTATTCCGGAAGCACCCTGCCTTCACACGTTAGCAAATCGCTAAAAATACGAATTGGACAAGGGCACCTCATGGCCGATATAGCCTTACCTGAATCATATCAAATGATTATTATATGCAATTGTTTATTTCCTGCTGGTCTCAAGATTAATCAAATGCTAAATAATGTTGGTGTTCGTATCTTCTTCTTCGTGTAAAAACAGTTCAATCAATGTATTTAATGAAACTTGAGACAAATTAAACACGTCCTTGGACAAGTTTTCTCGTGGCTTTTATTTGCGCTACATTGTAAAAGACAACAGCAATATATTTTCTTTAACCAATACTTTAGACACCGTATATTTTTATATGGGAAGACAATATTACTTTATCATTACCTACTTAGCATTTTATTAGGCCGAGTAAATCACAACATAAAGTGGATTATTGTATATTTGTAAATTGGCACAGCGCAATCTATATGTAATATTATTATATAGCAATATATATACAATGTATATAGCAATATCAGAATCAGTTATTTGTATTTGTATGTAATAATGTATATACTACACTTCTTCAATTACAATTACTACTTGGATAGTATACAAAGCTTATGTGTGGTTCAAGTCTGAATTTATAGAGTAGGTACTAAATTAACCACACTATTAGCTTTACGGTGTAAGAAAACATTGCTATGAAACCTGCATACATTTAAGAAGCACGTAATTGAAAGATGTCTGTATAGTCGAGCTTAAGAAATGGCGAAGGACACGCCATCTGTCATGTTAGCAGCAAAATATATCTCCAAAGAAATTAGGGTGTGGTCACCTCTGCCTACCCCATCGGAACTCTTGCAGGAAGGCGTGGAGATATACAAAAGTTTGTAACAACACACATCTCGTACTTATGAATTATAACCAAATACGATACAAAAACCCAATTCAGTATTTACGAACACGTTATACCAGTTTCTAAAGAATGTTCAATGGCTTGTATTCTCAGCATACATGTATCTATAAGATAAAACGGTGCGTTACACTTAGATTTCGTTCTAAGTGACTATCCGTCGTTCTGGCAACAAACGTATTCGTTATATTTCCATTAAGAATTGACGCACGAAGGTTGATAAAAGTATACAATTGTAGGTTCTGCGACTTCACAATAATGTTCAGCTCTAAATCATCATCATCATCATATCACCACGCCGAGTCCCTAACGGGGTAGGCAGAGAGTATACAGCGCCAGTTCTCACCAGACTTACATACCTCTTTCACTTCGTCCACATTCATCAGTCTCTTCATACATGCTCGTCGGTTTCGAGTACCTACTCTTAACTAAGCTCTAAATGTTAAGTGTTATTGACAATCGATAGTATTTAAGCCCGGGATATCAATAAAGCCCCTCTGAAAGACATCAATATCGTTGTTATTGCGTATACGTTCAGCAAGTGCCTTCTCTTGTGCAAGGGGGTGCCAAGCACCCAGGGTGCACGCGGGGTCATCGCGCGCCACGTGGTAGTGACAGCGGCGCGTCGCACGAGCGGATGGCACATACTCGAGCACACGAACTCTCTTGCATCTATGCAGAGCGAACCAGACACCTAAAAAAGGTATTGCAATGAAAATTACGTAAGAAACTGACCGAGGCAGCACCTCTCATTTAATTGCACTCATCCCAAGTTTTATTTTGATTAAAAAAGTGGCAAACTGACATGCTAGCCTAATGGTAAGTGGTAAGTAAAAAAAATTGCTATGTCGAATTAAAGGTAAGTTATGGTAATTATACAAAGGGAAAAAAAATTTTTGTTAATTAGTAACCTATAAATCCAGAAGATGGTGGATTTCTTCTGAGACGATAGGGAGAAGAGTCCTGTAGGATTTCCCACAAGCTCCACAAAACGTGAGGGTTTAATAGATGCACATCAGACGTAGGATCACGAGCAATCAACCTGCAAGAGCAATAAAATCATGAGTCAGTTCTTCACTTGACATACATAACAATTAATCCCGTCTTTACTACTACTATTTTACACGCCCACTTTTCGCCGTTACTCAAGCACGACACATACGTCTTTAAATTTCTTCTCGAACGAATGCAGGTTTTCTATCGATGTTTTCCTTCACCGTAAAGCTCGTGGTGTGACTAATCATTGTACTTAAATCCAGAAAAGCTGGTACACTGGTAACTTGGTTCAGTCGGGATTCGAACTTGCAATCGAACTTGAACCACGACTTGCTAAAAAGTGGTCTTATAAAAACTTTTGCCATCACCAAGCATTATTGAGTGAATGAAAACATGAAGACATTCGTTTTGAACACTATATTTTGTACTTTTACTAATAATTTTTACTAATACTTTTACAAAAGTAGAACTGAACATGCCTCTTTTGAATAGTTCTAAGCGAAGTTTAATGATATCAGTTACTAAATATATCTTTATATGTATAATTCTTCTGTGAGTGTGTATGTAATAAATAAATAATAATAAATACCTGGGACAATTCCACACAAATTGACCTAGTCCCAAAGTAAGCAAAGCTTGTGTTATGGTAACTAGACAACGATATATTTACTTATATAGATAGATATATACTTAAATGCATAGGACAGCCAAGACTGAGGTACAAATATTCGTGTTCATCACACAAATATCTGCCCTCAGCGGGATTCGAACCCGCGACCTCAAGTTTCGCAGTCAGGAGCTCTAACCACTAGACCAGACGGTCGTCGTCATGTCACTGAACTCCTCTCAAACGACTGGACCGATTTTGATGAAATTTTTTGTGTGTGTTCAAGGGGATCTGGGAATGGTTTAGATTCACAATTGGACCCGATAGGTGGCGCCACCATCTTTTTTTTTTCCACCCGAGCGAAGCTGGGCGGGACCACTAGTAAAGTTAGATAGTTATACGAGTAAACAAATCCATTTACTTTTTATAGACTGGGAACAACGGGTAGTCTGGGTGATGGTACCAATCTTCCAGAGTAGAGCTGTAGTTGGCTGGGTCCCATATTAATACTGATATGCCATTGTACAGTGGGTCTTCTAAGAACTTGTATTCGGGCTTCGCTACAACCTGAAAGTTCATTAGAATACTATGAAAATAATTAATAGTATATATAGGTACTTAATATCACAGGATACTTACATAATTAAGTATTGAGTATTTCTATGAGACGTAGGTTACTCTTGTAAAAAACTATACAGTTTTTTATATTATTTCCTCATTTTTATTTTACTTACTAGTGATTTCGGAACTTAACCAAACTTGACTAATTTCAGCCATAATTGAATGCGGGTATGTAACAATGAGCAAGAACTATATTTGTGGGCGTTATTAAATAATAAAAATCAAACCTGGGAATTAAGAACTCGAAATGTAGTCTTTGAGCCAACATCATCGGTGTAGTTTTCAGTTGGCGCGTTGTTGAATCTCAACACCATGTCGTGTGAGTCTGTGAACAAAACTTACGTATAATTCTGTATATTTAAGGTTTTAAAATTTAAGCCGTAAATTTATTTCTGAATATAAAGGAATTATTCTGTATATTTTATAAAGGAAGTATTAACTAGGGTGGCAAATAGCTTAACGGCCCGGCTTCAGCACAAACGATTACTGTAGCAAGCTACTATTTTATTTACGCCCAATAGGCAATAGCAAGACCAGAGGTATCATTTACGCGTTGCCGAATTTATATAGGATAGAGTTGCTGTACTAACAGCGTAATAAACGAAAAGGCATCTGTTGTTCCCTACCTCTCTTAAAATGGTTTATTTCTTCAATTAAAACTGGCAATCCGAATAATATGTATCATTCGCTCAAAACAAAAAACAAGCGATATCTATTTTAAAACAGTAATTTTATTAATACTCGCACATGTGATAATTAAATAAGCCTGAAATATTATTTGTCTAAATTTTTAACTCCCCAAAAATAATGACCCCCATCAATTGGCTTATTTTTTTATACTAATACTTACCTACTTAACCTGAACGCAGTGTTAAAAACTAACCGCTTAGATCGTGTTAAGCCGAATCACTGCCATAATTGATTTAATTCGTACAAGGTTTGCGTTCAACTCGGAGTGGACAAAATGCATACAATACTTTATCAATTATAGTATTTTGCTTTCAGAGACCTTGAAGATTTTGTTTCCGCTCCATTTCAATGATTTTGTAATACTCCGTTGAATAGTAGGTAAACTAAGAGAAATCCTACGTTGCTTTATTATCGAAACGAAGAACGTACCAAAATATACGAGTAACATTACTAATTTCTATAGTATATATAGAAATTGTTTACGCCTTCCTACAAGAAGTTTTATAGCAACCTCTTTACGCTGGAGGTAGGTATAGACTATTTGTTTAGGTGCAAATGGGTCTGCCGTCTATCAAAAACGACTCGGAATTTCTTTTCACATTAATCTCTTCCAAACTATTGCCTTTGTGGTACATATATATGATAAGATTTTGAACATGTTCAGAAAATCTCATCGATATAAGCTACCGAGCGTGCACTCTAGATTTTGTGGGTGCCTGAAACCACTCTACCACACGAGGCTTGTAATATTACAGTTAATTATATGAGAAATATCATCAACGACTCAGCTTCTGAGAAACACTAGTAATTATCAGGCAGTGATTATGTAGGTACTTGGGGTAAACCTTAAGTAAGTACGTTAGTAACTTAATGTGTAAGAGCCAAGTGACGGTCATGGTCACGACTCACTAGGTTCGTGCCAACGCTTAGAAGGAGATCCACAAGAATGTGACAGCTGCATAGAATATTGAAACCGTTCACATGATATAAATCGTACTTACGACTGTAACAGCCGATGGTATTTAATCAGTGACTAATCACTACGCACATAATAATTTGTATAATTAAGTTATCCGAGCCGGAGGCCAGCTAATCTTCCGCACACATGTAAGAAAGCGGAACAATGGGAGTAAACAACATTTCATTAGATTACCTATAACAGACTCGATAATTGCCTCCATTCTTCGTCTATTATTGAGTTAACGTTAACTTTTTTCTGTATAAAGATTTCCTCTCATACAAACACTAGGTATTCTGATACTTAAATTCAAAACTAAGTTTTATATTCTTGTTTAGATACCTACATATGTATATAAGCATCACGATATATATAGCATATATATAATCATTCCCAGATTATTTCCAGATTATTATTATTTATTATTCCCAGAGCAGTAAAATATAATTCCGAAATTATATTTAATGCAAATTCATAAAAGTAGTTAAATAAATTAATCATTAATATAATATATAGTTATTATATAGTTTTTTATAACTTAACAGTTTTATACTATCATCTAAACGTCTCATATTAACTAAACTAGTTTATGTTGGCTATATTTTATATTTGGGTGCGATGTATGTTATTACAACGCTGGAAACGCTTTTAGCACAGGGAATGGAGTTATATTAGAAGTTAGACACTAAACAATAGTGTAGTTTACTGATACCTTAAGTAGCTCAATAACATATTATTCTACGCTAAGAATATTGCGGTAGGCCCTTTGTATTTTTAGGACTACACACCCGCAAGTACAAGCCCAGTAAACACACAAAGTCAATAAAACACGGTCTCCTTAATCACTGTGCTATCCACACCACAAACTTCTAATAGGTACAGTAAATATTTTGACAGATCCTGAAGGAATGACGCACGCAACCGATACCGGCATTTTTAGTTCATTGTCATGCCAGCTTTAATCGACAGTTCAACTCAAAGCGATCGGACAGTCAAAGACGGGCTCGTCAAGAGTACTCGAAACCGGGGTGCATGTATGAAGAGACTGATAAATGCGGACGAAGCGAAAGAGGTAAGCAAGTCTAGAGAGAACTGGCGCTCTGTATGTATGTATGTAATATATACAATATCATATATTCATGCCTTCATGAATTCAATCATTCCCAAAGGTGTGTATTAACACCTTGTTTTCGCCATAGACATTATATAAATATTATATACCTACCTACATAGTACGTCTTCATAATCATAAGTATAACTTATTTTACGTTAACGTTGAAATCATAACAATAAAATGGGAAAAAACCCAAATCTCAACTAACATGGTATTTTCTTTAGGCACACAATGAAAAACAAAAAAAACACATATATTAAGGTGGGAAGGTACTCGTTCTCTTTTACAGGTTTATCTAAATGCGTCGAACGTAAATATTGACAATGTGCAACAGAGCAACCTTGGTATTGATGGTATTAGTCCGAGGGCCTCGAGCGCGTTGTGGTGACGGCGACTGACAATAGAGCCATGAATTATGCACGGCCCTTCCCGTGGGTTGTTGACATCGCTACGAGTCAATAGTACTCTGCCACAAGCTCTTCCAATTAGCACACACGCACCTGTATGTACAAGTTCAGTGTAATCCTCAAAACCAATACAACTTTATTCTTAAAGATTTTCTTTACGTAAGTTTTCAATTCGAATATTAATTTATTATTATAAATGTGTCGTGTATAAATCATAATTAATTGCATCAAATGCAATAATAGATAATAATTTCTACAAGCTTTTTAACTTTAGGTGAATAATAAATATACGTCTTTCGACAGTTCTTTGAAGTGAAACCAAACTAAAATTAATTATGTTATTATGATAAGCATATCCACATTTTGCAAATGATGGCCAGTTGCTTCGTGTTCATATTATATTCACTTATTTGATCTGTAGTCAGGTTATCCAACAATAAACACTGCAAAATTAATATATGTACCTACATATTTCTAGTTGTAGTTCGCTACTTTATCCGTATTGAATCTGGTATTAGCTTAATATCTCGCCATATTACATTCCTTGATATGATATATAACCTACTGTATCATATACGTAACTTAACCGAGCTACAATTTTAAAATCGTAATGACTGTAAAATGGGTTTTATTAAATCATTTTTGGTTCCATTAATATTACCCACTATATAATAGACAATGGACATGAATAGCCAACAGCAGGCTTACTGGATGCGGTTCGCAACTAGAAGGAAGAGAGAACAGAATAGCATCAAACTTACTCTCACTCTCATATAGGCTATTCTTGATCCAGTGACAAATAGGAAAAAGTTCACCGCTTAACGGGAAGAGGTTACTGAAGCTTTTGAATTATAGTAGGTAGTGCATTATTGACCGTTGCTAACGATTTGATGTCAATGACCTCTCGGGTAGTGATAAAACTATGGATCTTGCAAACATATTGTCACAGATAATTTTATTTACCTGGAGGTCCGTGGAGGAAAAATCTTTTTGGACAGTTGTATAAACAAACGAGCCAAAGATGTCCTCACACGTGCCTCCGAGTCGGAAGCGTGTGTCATCGTCTACTCCCCGTCTGGGCTATAAAGTTATCAACGATTTTCGAGTAAGGACAAAGACATGCTCTGCGGTTATTGTGACTAATACAACGCATCAAAATATAATATAATTTCTTCAATATGAATCATCAGCCAATTGTAAAAAAAAACATGTGTACCTCACATGTTTTTATAGGAAGCTGTATAAATACATACCTACTGGGATGGGAACGTAAAGAGTGCGTACTCGAAGCCCATGAGCACGTACGAAGAGACTGATGAAGATCTGTAACCTAAGGGGAACGGACGCTTTACTCTGCCCCCGTGAGGTACATGATGATATGGCGTGATTATATGTGAAGTATATACCCAGTAATGGACTAAATTCATACTTCTAAGATATGGGTTTTGATTATACAGAATGTAAAACTCCATCGTTACAGCAGATTTTTAGAATTAAGATAGAAGAGGTACAAAAATAGTCAACAAAATTTTTTTTTGTTCCTATTTGTTTCCTTTTTTTATGCCCTATGACATAATTGGGGAACTGTCATATTTTCTGAGACGAGATAAATCTTTATATATATATAATTCTTCTGTGAGTGTGTATGTCACTGAAATCCTCTCAAACGACTGGACCGATTTTGATGAAATTTTTTGTGTGTGCTCAAGGGGATCTGGGAATGGTTTAGATTCACAATTGGACCCGATAGGTGGCGCCACCATCTTTTTTTTTCCACCCGAGCGAAGCTGGGCGGGACCACTAGTAAATATATATAGCACGCTGCATGACTAGTTACCTATACGTACATAGCTGAGATATACACATATATGAGATATACACATATAGCACATAGTTAATTTACGGTAGGTACAAAACTTTGTGAAGAAGAAGTGATGTCTAGAAATACCGACTAGATGCCTAAAAAGATTTTTTTAGGCATTTTACTCAAATAGCGTCCGGTGGGATAGGAGATATAAAGAATTACCGAAGATCAAACAAACATGGATTATTCAACAACATAGGTTGCAGACGTCGGCGACGCAAAATGTATCGTATCTTGCGATATCAGCATATTGAAGTGTTTCTATGTACTTAAACGTGCAAGAATAGCAGCGAGCATGAATAAATCAAACAGAAACAACGACCTACGCGTACGCTTTGCACCTACCAAATCTTTATCACAAAAACAAGTTTCGAACAAAGCATTTATTTGCACTATACGCGATTAAACTTTAACATCACAAATATTTCTGATTATGTTCAAGTAACAGCTCACTACACAATAGTGTACATTTCTACTATATCTAATTGTGACATGCGTCTTGTTTAAAGCGCAAACTTTTCAAAACAGATTATTGACTGAATTCAGACCAACTAACTCTGGTTTTTTAAATTTAAATAATGAGTGTATTACAAGCCATTAACCGTATGAGGAAGTGCAGTAACTAGGTGGAACTTTGAATGAATAATATTCCCACTAAAGCCACAACGATATCCTTTGTAGGCATATGTTGTTCATTGAAACAATCGCCATCTATCCCTATACCGTCTATTACCTGAACACTCATTTACTGGGGACTGAGTAATCAGAGAAACCAGGGTGAAGGCATAATTCGTGTTACTCGCATACGATTTGGGCTGGTTCGCCGAACGAGCCGGGCCGTGCATGCCAATGCGCTAACAAAGACAAGATCCGATGCGATAACTGGCACAATGCACGGTCGATCACCCAGTCTGCCACCCGTAATACAACCACCTCGATGAACACACAACCACTGTTACTTGACACTACTATCTATACGTAAGTTAATAAATTTAAGTTACATAACAAGTCCTCAATATTAAAGAGACATCGCATTCCATATCGAATTTAGGTTTATCTTTAAACTATCATTATACGATCAAGTAAGTAGTTTTTCTACTTTGTGATTTGGTCCTGATAACACTGCAGGGATCACGTGATCGCCTGGCAATGCCGTTAAAAATTACCTACTAAGAACGCTCTTGTGCTCATTGCGGGTTGTTGCCCTATGCTATAACATAAACGTGTAAAATAAAGCTTACTTACTAAAAGCACATTTGGGACGATAACTGTACAGAGTAGTAGTAGTGAGCGATTCACGCGAATATATACCTACATAGGTATCTCCATGGCACTCATATGCAATATGAATCATCACCAATATGCACCGTACTTAATGATACCTGTTTAAGAGCACATTAGAAAGATGACTCAGTTATCAGATGCTGCCCACATTCGACTGATAGCGTCGCCATCATAATTTCAACATAATATTACTGTCGATTTAGGTAATCTTTGAAAATAAAATTAAATACTTGAAAAGACGATGGGAATTGTAATCATATGCATCCCTGTCTGTTTCATTCAATACACTTATCTCCAGTTATAGACCAAATACAGTGCATAATATAAAAGTTTGTACCGTTTTTATACCGTTACCGTATTTATACCGTTAAATTATTACCAATGAACGATCCGAGCCGCGATCCAAGTAGTGCCCCTGCACTGGTCACCACGGCGCAGCTGTTGTACACGCGTCCCTGCTGCAGAGGAGCGAGCGGTATCCGGAATCCAAGCCGCGCAAAAGGCTGATCCTCGGGACCCACTGTCTCCACTTTGATACGCTTCAATGCACACAACACATCTTGCTTGGTTCTCTCTCTTTTGCTCCCATTGTATTTGACATGATACGTGTTCTGCGAGTCTAACCCAGACCTAAAAACTTTACCATCCCCCATTAGAACTCTATGGAACTCCTTCAGTAGGACTTCTTTGAACTCGGCTGTCCGGATTTCGCATTCTGGTGTAGTCAGGTCATCGCATACATATTTATCGCTATCAAATTCTAATATCGGTTGGTGTATATTCGGGAATCTAGGGCTACCCTGGCTTTTCGTCACTATATTAATGGACGGATGGCCATTTGTTCGTGATTTGCTTGACGTTTGGGTGAACACGCTACCGCTCCAAAATGCACCGATCGCCGACCTTCTATACTTACCGGCGGAAGCATTTCTTATAGTAGAATTGATACCAGATCCAAGGTGATATTTATCTGTGATGTGCGCGCCTTGGTTAATTGCAGAGCTGGCGTGATGTACGCTCCCTGGCGATTTATTGAATAGTCTTTGTTTTTCTATATACATCCAATATTGCGACCAGATTAGATACAAATATCCACACATGCCAAAGCAAAGTAGATTGATAAAAACCCAAACGGACATAGCTGCTGCTTTCATTGTTAGTAAGCTATTGTCGCCGCTTTCGATCGAACACACACAGTAGTCACAAAACACTTCTCTATTTTCTAGTTATTCGTATAAAGAAACAAATGTATAGTTAATTAAAGTATTTTTAAACGTCATTGTTTGTTTGCAAATATACAACCACTCAACAAAACGATATGAGATGAATCTAAGGGCGGAGTGAGCTCAGCTGATAAAAGCACAGCTCAAGCGCCTGCGCGATACGTTGCCGCAATGGATGTGTACTTAGTCTATGTATACACGTCACATTATTATAGCACACAGGACGACCCGACAAACAAGTCACTTTATAAAACAGATACAAGTTACACTATTGCCTAAAGTAAAATATGAACCAAACATAGCCTTTTCTAAATAAAAATGTAAAGCTCTTTATTGTAAGGTTATGGTAGGAACTTAATATAATACTTGGTTCTTCCCGTCACATTAATATATGCTACTGTTTCTCCTTGATTAAGTTCCTTTTCATATTTGCCAAAATTCGACATGTTGTATCGTGACATCCTGTACACGAAGGTTGTCGGAAAAACACACTATACCCAGTATTCGTACAGGGTTTTTTCTGAATATTCTTTACTTTATTACGATAAGGGAAAATATCCTGATGAAAGCTATATTAGCTCGAGAAAAAGTCCAGTCGTGTACCCAGTGCTCCTAAGATGCTGACGGACTTATCTGTAACGTTGACACCTAAATACCTTTGAGTCCGGCTAAAAAAATATTAATTAGGTACCTGCCTTCACCATTATTTTCGGGATGTGGGAAGTGGAAAATAAAAGGAAACGAGTACTTTATTTAGAAGGGTTTAATATTCAACACACGTATAATTGTAAAGCTGATTATAAAGTTCAAAATCAGATGTTCACATCCTGAACGCTGAAGAATGTTACTGTATTGAAATAGTTACTCATATCGGTATACTACATGCTAACAGGTTTGTAAATGGGTCACAATATTAAACTAACTTAATGATAATTGGTTCATCGTGTAGTGTATACTGGATATGATTATACATACACTATACTAAACACCTACGAAATATAATTTTAGGCTTAACATTAAGGGTTAAAAAGCGTACATTTTTTAAACAATAAAGTCGGTTGTCAATCAGCACGCCTTACAAACGCTTGTAACAGAGGTATTACCCGCGCGTTCTGAACCCTACAGATAGGCATTTGTACTCATAGAATTTAGTATGCGAGCTGGTTTGTTCCACAACAAATAACAGGAAATGTACAATAAATTGCACTACAACACAAAAGGACGAGGATACGCACACCTCCGTCAAAAAGATTTACGAGAAGCATTTCACGATTCGCAGAATGCGTACTTGCGTCCGTACACTTTATCGACGCAGCAAAGTCCCGAGCCGCTCTGTGGCTAATACACGCTCGAATGAGATTTGTCACTTGTTTGTTAACTCGAGATGTACCTAAACGCCGCATTTATTTTGTCTAATTTGATATTTTACAAAAGTTTATTTAAAAATTATATCACTTATTTCTAATATATATAATTGATTTCAACAAAATTAATTATATGTGTTTAACATATACTTAATATGCATAATAATATAGAGTGGATGACCTGATTATTACATCCGAGAAAAGATGCACTACAACAAGAACTACGAGAAATGGTATTATTATTTTTTATAGTATACTTTACGATGAAGAAAGACATCGTGAGGAAACCAGTACAGGTTTAAAAAATCATGAAAAGACATAAAGTCGTGCCTAAGACGGCGACAGTCATGTCGTTAGTCATGGCGGCAAGGAAATAGCTGCAGCAAAAAGCTTTCTTATGGGAAGTCGTGGAGATATAATCAATCTTATATCAAATAATTATTAATCATCATAATACTATTGACTAATCAATCTATATTAGATTTTGTATTATATAACTTTTTTCATTATATTTATTCAAGTTTGATGTTCATTGCATCAATTGTTAGAACTTAACATAAGAGAAGATATTATCATCAGATCCATAAGAATGTGGCCGGAATCCGATTACGCAGAAACACAAAATAACACTGTAAAGCGCGTCATTTCATCGAGATCAAGTTCACGTACATTTAAATTAAACTTCTCCCACTTTCGAAAAAACACCTTTTCATAAGTGAAAAACTGTACCAATGAGTTTTTCTGAACTTAAGTACAGTGATTAGTCACACCACGAGCTATACGGTGAAGGAAAACATCGAGAGGAAACCTGCATACGTTTGAGAAGTAATTCAAAGGCGTATGTATAGTCGTGCTCGAGTACGTTGGCACCTAAAAATATATCTCTGGCGGAAAGTGGGTGTGTGGGTATTACCTATATACCTCTGCCTACCCCTTCGGGGACCCTTGTGGGAAGGCGTGAGGATATATAATTGAGAGAATATATAAGTGAAAAAATGACAAAAACGCTCGCTAATGATTTCAAATGTCCATGTACAGATTTATCATAATATAATATGTATTTAATACGATGTTTTTTTAATTTCTGCAATTTTCTACTTACTAAGCTAGCAATGCAGAGCTGAGGTGGCCGAGTGGTTCGAGTAGTTACTTGCCTGCACCACAAAGATTGCAAGTTCGAATCCAGACTGTACCAATGAGTCTTTCTGAACTTTACTTTGTAGGAATACTTTGAGAGGACACCTTGCATACGTCTGAGATGAAATACAGAAGGAAGAAAGGAAAAATGTATAGTCTGCATAAGTAACGGCGATGGGCTCGCCATCTGTCACGTTGGCACCTAAAATATATCTTTGACGGAAAGTCAAAGTTCAAGAGAGGTAGGCCATAACGGGTTTCCCGTTCGAATTTGGAGCTGCCCGACTGGGGCAGGACCTCCACCTTATAGAAGTCCGTAGCCAAATAACACCATTTATTGTGTTGTGTTCCTACGTGGTGAATAAGGTTTCCAGTAAAGAGCTCCTTGGGGAGGGGGGAGGATTGTTACATTGTGTTGGAAGCAGAGGGATTAAACCTTATACTGCCAACACACTATAACTCTCCGAACACAGAGTGGCAACTCGCAAGTGATACTTCGGTATCATGAGCGTAAATAGGCTACGGTAACCGTTTCCCAGGTGGGCCGTATGCTTGTTTGCCACTGTTGTTGTATAAAAAAAAAAAAAAAATAAAAAAAAAAAAAAAAAGTGGATCTGTGGGTACTACCTATACACCTCTGCCAACCCATCAGTGTTACTAGTGGGAGGGCATTAGGATAAATATTTTACTTACACTTGTCATATGTAGGTATATAATTTTATATAATACGATCATTCACACTTGCATATCAAATGTAGCATCCTTCTTGATTAGATAGATACCCGTAAATAGCACATTAATAATTAATGTTCATGATAAAAAAAATTATTAGGTATTTAAGGTATAATAACTATAACTCTATAACTCTTCGAACACAGAGTGGCAACACGCAAGTGATACTGCAGTATCGTGAGCGTAAATAGGCTGCGGTAACCGTTTCCCATCAGATGGGCCGTATGCATGTTTGCCACTCTTGTTGTATAAAAAAAAAAAAAAAAAAAAAGGTTATTACTAAAGTTAAACAACAGGTACATGATTGCTCTAAGAAAAGAGTAACCATGGAGTTTCTTGTCGGTTCTTCTCCATTGAGACGACCATCGGCATTTCATAAATGCCCATCTAGGCCTATGTGAAATAAAATATTTTGATTTTGAAATATTATCAAGTTATTCTCACATAGGCGTTTCAAATTTAGCCTTATTTTCTACTTATCTACTAATGTACCTATATGACTAGTACTTCTTCTTCTTCTCAGCATATATGCGTCGACTGCTGGACATATGCCTCTTGCTCAAGCTGATCTTAGTAGTACTTACTAGTACTAATCTATACTAATCTATTATAATAGGCCATATGTCCACATAATTTAGCGAATAATTATCATAATATAGTTCATATTATATCAATAAGGGATCGTGATTTTGTTATTTGTCCATATTAGGACGACATGTTTGTCGCAAATTTCACCGAAAATAGATTTCCAATATTTTCATTTCAATGTCAACTTTGTTTAACACTACTTACTCCTCTAGCATGTTTATATTTAAAGTAAAATACGTACATAGTTAATTCTGAAGACATGTTTCGCAGGAACAAAACTAAAGGGAACAAATGCTAGGGACAAGGTTGTTCAACGGTTATCGTGCCACCGCGTGTATGGAGGTGGCTCCGGCGCTGGGTCCGCTCTGGTGAGCAGCGTGGAGTAGTGCAGGAGCGGCACCACAGCGCCGCCTAACACCATCGCACCGAAAGTGGGCTTGTGTACCATCCTGTATACATAGAGTAACTTATTTGATTTGTTCCATTTGTATTTTAATTGACGTTAATAACACCGAGATATGCCGAAAAAACGTGAAACAATTGCGAGATAGATACAAAGTATGGTAAGGTCGTAATTGTGCCTCGTATTAGTAAAATGTCCAAAATTTTTAAATGCAGAATTAAAGATCTCCTTATGCTGTCATACAATACACAATTTCTAAGCCGATTTTTAGGTACATACAGAAAATATTTTGTTAGTGAAAATCATTTTCTTTATCCAAATACAAATCAAACGTGCGATATTATCACATATATTATTATTATTATGACTTACCACGGTAGAGAAATTATCAACAATGTATATGAAAAACTGAGCACTAAGTTGACCCACACGCGAGTGCACCGCCTTAAGCTGCTCGATATCCAGGTGCATTGGAGGACTGCAACAAAATGGAAAACTGAAAACCAGAAATTGTTATACAACCACTCCGAGATTTCACAACGAATTATTAGTCATGTGTCACGTGCGTCCTATATGCATATCATCACACTAAGTCCCTCACGAAATATGCAGAGAGAGAAGAGCGCCAATTTCCTCTCTAGACTTACATACCTCTTTTGCTTTGTGAACATTCATCACTCTGAAAAGACTTTGTTCATGCTCGCCGCTTTCGAGCACCATTGAAGTTCTCATACTTGATTGTCCCATTGATTGGATTTAGGTACTTGTAACTAACCTAAACTTCTGCTTCTTCATACACACGCTTTCGCATACAACATCTGTTTTGTCAATGCCTTACTTTCTTTATACATACGTACATATAATCACGCCTCTTTCCCGTAGGGGTAGGCAGAGACCACTTCTTTCCACTTGCTGCAATCCTTACATATCCTTGCGATCCTTCATACATGCTCTTCGGCTTAGGGTACTCTTAACCTGGCCTTTTTTCAAGACGTCCCTAATTTGGTCTAGAAACGTCCGCCTAGGTCTACCCCTTCAAACACTTTCATTCACACTCGCCTTATACACTTTTTTCATTCATTCTTTCGACATGGGCAAACCATCTCTGCATACCTTTCTCAATTTTTGTCACTACATCTTCTTTCAGACCACGACATTTCCCTTATCTCACTATTTCTTATCCTGTCACTTTATATAACGTTAATAAATAAAACAGTCAGTATAAATAATATAATATAATAATATATCCTCACGCCTTCCCACAAGGGTTCCCGAAGGGGTAGGCAGAGGTGTATAGGTAATACCCACACACCCACTTTCCGCCAGAGGTATATTAGGTGCCAACGTGACAGATGGCGAGTCCATCGCCGTTACTCAAGCACAACTATACATACGCCTTTGAATTTCTTCTCAGACGTATGCAGGTTTCCTCTCGATGTTTTCCTTCACCGTAAAGCTCGTGGTGTGACTAATCACTGTACTTAAGTTCAGAAAAACTCATTGGCACAGTCGGGATTCGAACTTGCGATCTTTGTGTCGCAGGCAACTGCTCGAACCACTCGGCCACCACGGCAAAATAAAACAGTCAGTATAACTTACATAAAGTAACCCAGTCAGGGTGAAGCGTCATGGCCGAGGCGAAGACCTGCACGAACCCCAGCAGGCGGTACTTCCAAGTGTGCAGGTTAGCGTCTCGCCGCTCTAAGTCGTGGAGCTGCTTCAGGCTGAAGGAGCCCTTTCGCAACAACGATATGGGGTCCGCCGCTGGGAAGTTCGCGGGACTATACGCTTGCAGCACGCCATTCTCGACAACACCCACTGCTGTGTACTACAAGAGGTATATTTACCAATAAGCTGAGTAGCAGCGGAACATTTTAGGGACGGCACAATTGGAGCAGAATTTTTTTTTTACACTAACGCTGTTCCACCAGGGTCCCCGAAGGGGTAGGCAGAGGTGTATAGGTAATACCCACACACCCACTTTCCGCCAGAGATATATTTTAGGTGCCAACGTGACAGATGGCGAGTCTATCACCGTTACTCACTACACGACTATACATATGCCTTTGAATGGCTTCCCAGACATATGCGGGTTTCCCCTCGATGTTTCCTTCACCGTAAAGCTCGTGGTATAACTAAACACTGTTAATTAGGCAGTGATATGATATATAATCATCAATATATCACTGAATTCATCGAATTTCCAAAGAACAAGACTACTATAAGATACTATATTTAGGAAAAATCTACTTACAATGTCGTCCTCCCGACCAGCGTAAGAGAAATGAACGCGCAGATCACCTATAGCGTGCTGGAGGGCACTGTCCCCATGGTAATAGAAGCCCGAGTGGAGTTTGATGTCGCCGCGCTCGGGGCGCGAGTCCGACCAGATCTCGTAGTAGTCATTCACCTTGCGCTTCACATCCAAACCTACAGTGGAAACTTGTTGCACTATTACTATTATATGTTATCTGTGGTCACTGTTTGTCTATGTATTAACCTTATTTTAATTTATGTTTTTCTTTTTATTATTTTATGTGAGACTGTTTGTATTCCTAGATAATGTAAAAAGTAAAAAAAAAAAAAAAATTCACATCTTCCCGTCACGTCCCTCCTTGGGTATGCAGATAGAGTAAAGCGACAGTACTCTCAACACTTACCGACTCTATCGCTTCATCCGCATTCATCAGTCTCATCATCCATGCTTCTTATTATTATACCTATACCTTTACTCCACAAGGCTCTTCGAAGGGGTAGACAGAGGTGTTTAGCACAGTAACACAACCTCTTTTCGCCGGAGACACATTTAAGTGGCATCGTGATAGGTAGAGAGTTCAACGCCGTTTCTCAAGCATGATTATATACATACTTGACTGTTCTCAAACACATTAAAGTTTCCTCTAAATGTTTTCCTTTACCGTAAAGCTTGTGTGCATTGTATATCTTAACCATTGCTCTCAAAAGGATAAACAGACTGCAATAACTTAAACTTTTCTCTGGAGATATAAATAGGTACAAGTATAATTATGTTATATTAAATAAATAAATACCTGGGACAATTCAACACAAATTGACCTAGTCCCAAAGTAAGCAAAGCTTGTGTTATGGTAACTAGACAACGATATATCTACTTATATAGTTAGATATATACATAAATACATAGGACATCCAAGACTAAGGTACAAATACTCGTGTTCATCACACAAATGAATAATATAAATATCTGCCCTCAGCGGGATTCGAACCCGCGATCTCAAGTTTCGCAGTCAGGAGCTCTAACCACTAGACCAGACGGTCGTCAATATATATTAAGCCAGTGTATTAAGTAAAAAAAATACTTTTATGAGAATATTAACACGAAATTTTACGAGTTTTTAGATTACAATCGATGTAAGTACATATATATATATATACTTTTTGAGGATAAATACCTCTGTACTTTCAAGGAAAACCACTTGCATCGTGCCTACATACATATTTAACATGCTGATGTACACAACAAATGACGGATACCCATCAGACACTCAACAAATACCAGAAATGCTTAATCATTGTAGAAATGGCTTTTCTAGTGAACATTCTGACTGTGTATTACCCAGTTGACAAAAGAAATTTTCCTTGATGTTTAAAATTCTGCTGCCCATTTGTGAACACTAATATCATCACCTCAGGATCCCAAAAACCTGGCAATAGTACAAAACATTCTTCTTACAATAATGTAACATCCTCGCTTCGCCTGAGATATATAGTCTATTAAAGTTATTAAGTAAAGTAAATAATCACTAGTTATTATATATATTTAAGCCTCCCAACAAAGGTTCTATGAAATTATAGGCAGAGCAATAATAATGCCCTCTTTTCCCAAACATAAACTAGATCTAAGACTTTTTTCTGAAACATGCAGATTTCATCTCAATGTTTTCCTTCTTTAATTAATGTATGTAAGTTCTGCAAAAACATAGATACAGTCAGTTGAAAACATCCATCCATCCACAGCTAATAATATGTTGCTGATAATTAGCACCTGCAGTAGAAACATGTGGATGTGGATCTAGTGAAAGCTTACCTAAATATAGCCAGCCAATTTTCACAGTTTCAGCTATGTGCGTTTCACTGAACATTGGCATTGATGCAGGATTGTGGTGGCCAGGTCTTATGTAAAACAGTGAGGAGTCCACTACATAATCCCTCCAATCCTTGTGATACCAGTATGTTTTCTGCGACTCCTCAGCTGGCTCACTTAGGAAATTATCTTGTTCCCTGAAAAGAAAATATTATGTTCTGAGGTTACTCAACACCTTCCTGGTCGCCAATCCTGAATGGGATGTGTTTGCAGGTGCATGGAAGGAAATATTATGTACCATTTGAATGGAGGAAAAGTATGACCTCAGTTGTATAATTTATTGTTTAATGTTTGTTCTTTTTATAGTTAATCTTTATAGGTATTAATTTGTACCATCTGAAGAATAAAATTAACTGTAAATCAATAAATAAAATAAAAATTATTTCCATACATCAAAAATATGAAAATTTTGCAAACAACCCTACTATACAATTCCTCATTATGCAAGAGGCATATTACCACTACACATACCTCCCAGTTTTAATTAAGTAATTAAAAGTCTTGGCAGCAGAAGGGCTAACTGACAACAATACCATTATGTTGACTTGTGAAAACCCTTTACACGGCAAAAGTGAACACTACCCAGAAGAAGTGCCTTTCAAATTAAGGTTGCAGTCACCAAAAAAGCGCCAAATTCATAACATGACTTTAATTGTGTTCTCTTTTTTTAGCCACCTTTGAGAGAGAAACCATTTAATTATGCTACACTAAGCTAAGTTACAGGAAACAAGGTAAATGAAAGGACTGAATGTCCCATACTTCCTAGAACCACATACTTCAACAGGTGCATTAAATTTGCATGCAAACAACACTGCTCCAGCATTATGTCTTTAACTCAAGTTATACTTCACCTGTAATTGTGTGTGATCATACAAAAATCATTACACTATTAAATTACAGAGAAACATCTACAATTTCCTTACGTTGTCTCTTCGATCCATTGGAACATTTGCACTCTCTTCCTCAACTTCACTGCCTGCACATGAATGTTGTAGTCCGGTTCAGATATAGGCTCATGAATATGGATCGGACCTACAATATGTACTACTCTCCCTTCAAACTTAGTATCTTGTTCTCCTGTGTGGACATCTATACTCTCCGCAGCTGACACTAATTCCTCCAACATTAAGTTACTTCTTATTGTTTGACTCTAAAACAAACTTAGTATTACTTGCATTTTGCAGTAATTATATCAAAAGCTTAAATGTTCTTTATAAACCATTGAGTGGAGGGTCAAAAAGGAAGAATTTACAAATAAATAATGTAGGTATAAGTACCTCAGCCCATATTAAAAAATATGTCACACCAGTAAACAGAACTAGACTAAGGAGTGAAGTTAACCAAGTCTGTTTGAAATGACTCCTTACTGCAGCCCAGTCCATCTGAAATTTGTGATATTTTATATAATTAAAGAGAGATTGTGATCAAGATTATTGCTATATTTTTTGTGTTCTCCTCATTGAAATAATCGGTACAAAACTTAATTAACCATTTAACAATTTAGCTTAGAAGTAACTAACCTCTACAAAACAAAGTAATACATAGTTATTGATTGATATAAGTAATTGTATTGCAATACAATTACATTTCAATTACTAATTTCATTGGAACGACTGAAATTTATAAAACACAGAATCCAGACATATCATTGTATCTAAAGCATTTATTATTCCTAAAACAAATTATTTTCATGGATGGTAGCAAGGACTACTATTAAATGATAGATAATCAAAATATAGTATAATTTTTTTTTTATATGTGGTTAAGCTGTTGGTCCACCATAACATTAAATAAGTTTTAAAATCCAGCTTTCCATTCTTTTTAATGTAATTTAACGGCAGTCTGCCTTGAAAGCCGAAACCTGTTAGGACCGCAAGTAGGTATTATTTCTCGTATAACTTGTGTACTACCGCTACTACCGCCCCTACTTTGTTGTTTGTTATTATGAAATCTATGCTTTGATACTGGCGCTAGTTACACTTTGTAGTTTGTTATATTGAATGAAATTATTTTATGATCGAGAATGTCACAAAAAAAGGATCTGTCAGTCACAGCTATCAAAACCAAACAACAAGTTAAGGTTATGTTGTTGTTTTCTTTCCAATTAATTTATATAATATATATCAGATTAGCCTTCTACAATGGCTATTCATGCACCATCCCTGACTTACTTTAACAGAAGTCGCATCTTTTTATTCCATATTCATAAAATAATTGTTACAAAAAGTTATCACAATGTACCATTTCTAGACTTTTATGAAAGAATCACAGGTAAAATCTCAATCCTTTGTAAAAAAATATAACTGAAAGATATAGCGATGACTTAAAAGCTATTATATATTATTATTTCTCAGGTCAAACAATACCACAATCATATTTCTCAATATTAAAAAAAAAACACCCCCATCTAGACAAGTTGAGTGATGACCGGCTTCAGTGCACACTACAGGTACTGAACAAGTTCGATATAGACGAAATAGAGGCATGTCAGAACCTCCATGTATTCTCCATGAATCCAATCACAATGGATAACTACGGGGAGATTCTCAAAGAGTGTGGTTTTTTTAAAATCCTCCCTAAACACATTATAAAGTAAGTATTATATGAACAGGTTTTTTTAATTCCCTACCATTTATGCTTAAAGTGCAGAAACGAATAAAAATGTTCATCAACTCCCACCCCATATTCAAGCATGCATGCTGACAGACACCAGAACACAACACTTCTACTCATATGCATGTAATAAAAAAATTAAGTAATATATCATCACGCCTCCCCATAAGGGTCCCCGAAGGGTAGGCAGAGGTGGATGTCAATTATGTGAATGCTCAAGACTCATGCCATGTTTTTATGTACTCAAGGTATCACACAATTGTCAAGTCCAGGACTATAGAGAAGCTGAAAAAAGATTCAATTTTACCAAAAGACTTAAATTTGGAAGAACTTATTCTCAGTAAGATTGAAGAGTGGCCCTCTAGTTGCAGAGTTCTGGACCGCCTTGATGATTCCAACACAATTTGTGAGTTCAATAAATCTATTCATAGTTTATATAATACTGTGCATGCACTAACCAACCCAAAAGCCATAAAAAATAAAATGATAATAATTTATTTTAATCATTAGCTGCCCTATTATATACAAAGGCTGCTACATGTATTTACTATCACAAAGTTGACAAATAATTTGTAAAGTATTCAACATCCAATATAGGTGATTGCTTCCTCCCCACAGGGAACAAAACATTATTTATTGTATTATCTTCCTAGTAAAAGTAAAAATACATTTAGTTAAAAATACACAAAATACATTTCATCTCAAAATTCATATTTTCCACCAGTAACAGTAAGAGTGAGTATCCTCGAAAAATACCTCAAGTGGAGGCTGTCTGTCACATCTGAGGAGTTTCAGAAACTCTGTCGCAATTACTTGCCTTTGAAACACAAGCCTATGTCTGATATCAAAGAAGCTCTGGACATTGCTCAGAATGTTCTCAAATTCGATGCTGCCACTATCAAACGGAATGGATTCATAATAGCAGCAGACCCCATAAATACGAAATTGATACTAGACAATGTTGGCATGGTAGCTGGATACAATATCAGGGATGTGATAAGGATGGAACCAGCTATTCTTAAGAACAATTACAATGCTATACTGCATATAAGAGATATAGTCGAGGTAAGCAACATTTATGTTCTGCACGTAAAGTTCAGAAAATGTCGAGGCTCGACGCGAATAAGCCGAAAAGTTCCCGCCTGACCCTCGCAAACGCCGGCCTGGACCGAGCTAGACTGTGCGTCTAAAATCCCGCCCTTAAATATTTACTATACCAGTCCAGCCCAGCTCCCTTACTTGCTATCCAGCAACGCTTTAAGCAGAGGTCTGTACCCCAGAGGAAATGCCCTTAGCTGTGGTTGCTTAGCACATTAAATTGCCTGGCTGGAGGCCTTTGTCTCGCCATTGCCCGGTTAAGTAGCAAAAGTTCCCGGAACTCAAAGTACGAGAGACAATACAAAAAAATGCTGCTTTTATTAATTTACCACCGTAAATAAATCTTTATATATATTTATAATTCTTCTGTGAGTGTGTATGTCACTGAACTCCTCCTAAACGGCTGGACCGATTTTAATGAAATTTTCTGTGTGTGTTCAAGGGGATCTGCGAATGGTTTAGATTCACAATTGGACCCGATAGGTGGCGCCACTGGGTCCGTGGCTTTAATTTTTTCTCCCAAGCGAAGCTGGGCGGGACAACTAGTATATTAATAATTGCTCTAGCAGCTTACTAAAATGATAAGTTTACAATATGCAGGAGTACCGGATACCTCTAGAAGCACAAAAGCGTTGTTTAAGGGTGTACTGCATGTGCCCCAAAACTGTGCAAGAGCGGCTCGATCATCTAAAGAATTTGAAGGAGTACCAAGTCTTGTCTACAAACCCAAGGGTATAGTAATTTTTTTTCTACCTTCCATTATTGCAGCTCTTACTTGCTACTTGGAACCAGATCTCGTACTGTGCAGTTCTTTACAGATCGGTTTCAGTTTCAGTTATACGAGATCGATACCTCGTTTCTCAAACACATACATACGTCTTTTATTTTATTTCTTAAAAAGTATGCGAGTTTCCTGTGCAATCTTTTCCTTCACCGTAAGGCTATCCAGACCATTAGTACAGACCACCAAGGTGCGAATCTGCATTATTTTTTTACAGGCTTTCATTTATGACATTATATTTTTATTAACATGAACTTATTTTCAGGTTCTTGCAATGGTTGTTCACAAAAACAAAATGTTGAATCGTTTAAATAAAATCCAGGCAGCTAAGAAGCAGTGTTATAGTTTGAATAATTTGATTGCGTCCAGCAAAGTGTTCAATAAGTATGTAGTTTCAGTCATTACTTCTCATCACACCCATACTTAATATTATGCTCGTGTCTGGCTGTCTATGTCTGTTCGTAAGGTTTTTAATAAATTGCTGACTGGATTTAAATGCAGTTTGGTATGAGAGATATGGTATGTGCTGTACATCAACAACTTTTTTCTTAATTCGCCCACTAAGGCGAAGGGGAATAACGACGTCAATTTTTTTACGCTACAACTGAGCCGGCTGAAGCGATTTGATGTCGTCGGATGACGCGTATAATACATACATATCATCGCGCCAGGTCCTTCGTGGGGTAGGCAGAGAGAGTACAGCGCCAGATCTCTCCAGACTTACAGGCCTCTTTCGTTTCGTCCACATTCATCAGTCATCTCATACCCGCTAATCTATACTAATATTATAAAGCTGAAGAGTTTGTTTGTTTGTTTGAACGCGCTAATCTCAGGAACTACTGGTTGGAATTTAAAAATTATTGTTCAAGTCCAACTTTTCAAAAATTGTGTTGTATAGTCCATTTCTCTAGGAAGGCCTTAGGCTATATAACATCAAGCTACGACCAATAAGAGCGAAACATAAATGAATAATGTTGCCAGAACGGGAAAAAATATTCCTTTTTGAGAGCTTCCGTTGCGTGCGCTGCGTAAACGGTTTAAGTTACACAAATATCATGTATGAGGGAATTGTTTCTCATTAAAAGTTCTAAAAAAAAGTCCGCGATACCATATGTCTATCTTTTAAGATTGACTCACTATAACCTTTTTTATGGCAATTAAGTCCGCGATGGGCTCCTAAACATCTTAACCGATTTCAATCAAATTTGCACACCGTGTGCAGTTTGACCCAACTTAAAAGATTACATCACAATTACGACCCGATAGGTGGCGCTGCGATCGTGTTTCAGGAAATTTTACTTTTTCACCCGGGCGAAGCTGGGCGGGACAGCTAGTATAATATAAACGTAATATTGGACTAAATATTTTCTTAACTATACTTATAAATCTTCTCTTGTTTTCTGTCTCTTTAGTTACATTTCCAACTTCGGCAACAAAGTATGTAGTAGAGATATTGCAGTGCTAATAAGTACTTCCCTACAAACAAGTAACAACAGCGATGTCAGTACTGAAGCAGGAGTGCTGAAGCAAGTGATATGTCAGTTGAAGAAGCACAAGTACTGGCTGCATGCAGCGCTACACGTCATTGACGAGAACATTAAATTCCTCAAGGAAAACTTTTGCAGCACGACAATACTGAATAACTGCCATCTGTTGCTGTACCCTCAGTAAGATCTCTTTGGAATATAGCCTAAATGGCTAGTCGAAATAGAGTAAAAAAGCGTTATCTAGGGCTATATATGTGGTTATCTGTAGCTACACTTAGGTAGCTATTTGAGGCCTAAGTGGTTCTGCGAGCAAGGTTGACGTTTTTATAAAAAAAATAGTAATCCCAAATCCAAAAAATCATTGTTCATGTGATAATACATTATTGAGTGACTCTTTAGGTTTCACGACCTGCAGGCCTACTAAGACCGCGGGCCCTTAAAGCGTCTGTCACCCAATTGCTACGTCACTGTGCGGTGCTAGCGTGTGTGCTGCGTGATAGTTTTGACTATAAAAACGAGTCGACAAAACTTCCTCACAGCACACCAATAGCGGACTAGATTAGAGGCGGCTGGGGCGCTCCTCCCCGGGCCTACGCCTAATTGGGGGCCCGGGGCCCATCACTATGCGTTGTTTGACTTATAAATATTTTAGTAACGAAATAAAAATACTATTCAGACTTTGATTTTTCATCTGCATTATGTTTAATTCAATAAAAATGCAAGGTTTGAGCGCTCTCTAATTATTTACTCAGGGACCCAAAATTAAACATCGCCCTAGGTCTCCAAAATTCTTAGTCCGCCATTGCCGCACACATGCTAGCACCAATAAATCGACTCCATAGCCTAGTCCGTTTTTTTAGATTACAATAACAAAGCAAATTCCTTCTTATTAATTCTGTATATTTTTTCGTTCAGGGTGGACGTGGCACATCACATAAATTTCCTACTCAACTTACGCAGTGGCGCAATGGCCGTGAACGAACGTAGTGCACAAGGAGAGCAGTACCTCAACAACTTGAAGTGTAGCACTCTGACCGACGACCAGATTCTCAGCCTGGTACTATATGAGATTGAAAAGAAGTACCACTTCAGCGGAGATGGTATATGGAACAGACAAGATGGTCTTAAAGCTGAGCAGGCCAGTTGATATATACAATGCCAGTAGTGTTCAAAAACTCACCAAATATGTATATACTCTATGTTATTAATGCGGCGTTCGATATTATATATGTACATAATATTATGTACATATATAATATCATATAAGAATGAAAAATATTGGAGAGGAACCCTGCATATGTTTGGGAAGTAACTCAAAAACGTATGTAAATTGGTGCTAGAGAAACGGCGACTGACTCGCCATCTATCACGTTGGCATCTGAATATATCTCCCGCGAAATGATGATATTCGGGGTGTTTCAGAAAATAAGACAGTTGCTTTAATATGCGATAGGTATTTTGTGCGATTGTATGCATTGTACCGTACAATGAAGCTAATACTTTATACCTTACTTAATACCTTGAAGCCGTGGTGGCCGTGTGCTTGAGTAGTTGCCTGCAACACAAAGATTGCAAGTTCGAATCCCGACTGTACCAATGAGTTTTTCTCTGCTTAAGTATATTGGTTAGTCACACCACAGGTTTTACGGTGAAGGAAAACTTCGGGAGAAAACCTGCATATGTTCGAGAAGGAATTAAAAGCGTATATATATAGTTGTTCTTGAGTAACGGCGATGGACTCGCCATCTATCACGTTGGCACCTAAAATATATCTCTGGCGGAAAGTGTGTGTGTAGGTGCTACCTATATACCTCTGTCTACCCCTACGGGGACCCTTGTGGATATGTATTCCTATATGTTATTATTTTCGCATAAAAAACGATAAAGTTAGACATGTGGAATTTATGTTATTAATAGTTTCTGAAAAAATACCTATAAAGCCATGATTCTGAGTTAATGTTACGCCCTTTAATTGTATTGTTATTTTGTAATCCATTTATTGTCGTTAAGTTGTATCCCTGTGATGCGCCGCCCTGTAGTACCTGTAGTACGCAGTGAAGTGTAAATAAAACCCAATATAAGCACATTCGTTATATTATTTCTTGTCTCTCAATTACTTATGTATTAATTTTTTATAAAATAGCTTATTGCTTTCAAAACACTTAAAATATGTAATATCTTAGAATAAACTTAGAATAGACATGCAATAAAGATAAGTAAAAAGCACACCCGGCTATCGTACGAGTTGTACAGTTGGAAGCTAAGCCTTGAAGCAGTGAGTGTGAAAAATCTTTGGTCCCATTAGCTGTCTTTTCAGGATTGCCAAGCGGCAATGGAGATCATTGCTCAAGTACCTATTGTAATACCTAGTTCTACTAAATATCCTAACATTAGTTGACTTAATCAGCGTTGGTGTCTCTTGCAGTTATTTCGTACTGATTACGAATGTAGATGAAGCGAAAGAGGTCTGTAAGTCTAGAGAGAACTGCCGCGCTCTGTCTACCCCTTGAGGGACTCGGCGTGATGATATCTATGTATGATTGGTTCCGACATGAAATACTTATGTAGGTACAATCGTGTTCTAAACACCATTAAAATCAGGCAATTAATATCTTATGAATTTTAAACGCATATAGTTTGCCTACGTTTAGTTTCTATGAAGGATTCTAAAGATTTTCGCCAGAGAGATCCCTGAGTACAAAATTTCAAAGCGTACTCGCCCGTGTGTGTGGCCGTAAATATGTCTACTACTGCGAGTTAAGAAATTAACAATAATTGTTTTGCTGATTTCCAAAGTCGTACATCATCCTAGGAAATATAATATCAACCAGTAAAATATTACTTAATTGGTCTTATTAATCTAACATATATTCGCTTAGAAATTACCTACTTATAACTACTTCGTATATATCTACCATATTGGTACTGAATATTTTGTCACAATACCATCATAAACACATACTACCTCCATTGCCATCAACCAAATTCAAGCTATATAATTAACGTACAATGGACTTGACAATGTACAACTATTTAACGCATATATTTACCAAATTTCTTAAGTTAGAGCTTTCTCTGGTCATACTAAATACACAAGAGATATTCGTAGAGAACATTATTATTGCTTTCTACATCATCTATGCAGAAAGACACCTCTTATTATTCAAGCTTATGAACATACGACCGTTTACAAAATGTACCGTAGCCGTACATATATTTTATTATACTTACTACATTTGTGGCAAAATAGTTTAAGTCTAATAATAAGCCGTTACTGAAGGGGATACAACTCCATGGATTTGTGGTAATACCACTTATAGCACTCGTGCAATGCTCTTGTGAAGAGAACCAGCTATGAAAGTAGTATGAAGGACGGATGTGCCCCTCTACTGCCAACACAGTTATTTTCGCTCAACTCGACACAGTACGCTGCGCTGCGTTCTTCTTTAATATGAATATAATACAGTACAGTAACCTCTTCTATTATTTGGCACAATATTCACGTTGCAAACTCTCTAGAATAATCCGCTTAGCGAAGCCTTTAAGTGTACCTACTTAAAGGTACTTTTTGATAACCTCAGAACATCTAATATAAAATCGATAAGTAATCAACATTAAACAAAGTATTTTACAAAAATAAACATAAGCAATAACTTTCAAACCAAGCCATAAAGTTTTTAAAAGAAAGCCAATCATACTTTCGCCGAAAAATATCAATTAATGAAAACAGTGAAATTATTGTAAAAAAAACTCTGCCTTTGCTATATTTACTCTCATGACATACAATCCGACATTATGTGGCAAAATAGACAACACGGAACGGCATCCCAAGCACACCTAACGCTACAAACCATACTAATGATTAAAAAAAACTTTTCTTAAATTTATATTACCGACAATTAACAGTAGTCATTGTTTTCTATAAATAAGGCACAAGGAATGCACGAGAAGCGAAGTCTCTTTATTACTAACTTAAAATAACTTTTTTTTGCAGTGTCTATAGTAATCCCCAGCGAGTTTGGTTGTGGTTGGCAGTGGCGGATTAGCCGCGTCGAAAGAGAAGAAAATCCTATATCGTTTTTTTGTGTTATTTAATACCATAAACTTTATTCTTTTAAGTGATTATCCCGTGGTAGAATTGGCTACAGGCCCTGCGCGGCCTTTGTCTGGCACTGGTAAAGACAAGGAAATTGTCGAGAGGTCCGTCATAATTTTGTCATTATAAGCTCCAAACCTACTATCAAACAACTTCATTAAATATATTAGGAGCACCCTATATACGATGCATAAATTTTAATGTTAGTAAATTAAATTCTAATAGCTTTAAATAATAAAATATTTATATTTACATTTATTGCAAAATCAAGTAAAAAAAAGTAAATTCTGTTGCTTTCAAGATAATCTTAGCTAACGTAAATTTAATAATTCATAGATTTATCATTAAATAACTGGCTGATATAATCATGCTTTACTTAATTAAACTACATAGATATTCTTATTTAATTAATAACTAAGTAATACTCCTTTTCGAAATTACTCATCATATTTCCGGGAACAACATCTAGCTAGGATAATTTCGAAAAGGAGTATTTCAATTCAAAAAAGGGGGCAGCGTGGTGTATGTCTGTCCGGGGCTGGGCTCCATCTTGACGACGACAGGATGTGCAAGCTCATGCCGCTCCATCTCGTAGTGCTTGTCGTGCGTGTGTGCCATGGGCGCGCACTTGTCATACTCCTCAGTGCGGTACTCGTCCTGCAGCGCGCACGCCGGGTACTTATCCTCAGGCTCATGGGCGCGGTACTCTAGCTTGTCTTCCGCCGGCGCTTCCACCTGCGGAGAGTGTGCGCCTAGCATGGGGTACTCGCGTACGCCCAGCGGTGGCGGACTACCTTCACCGTACTCGTACGAGTGTCGCGCCGCAAACATCTGCCCGTCGTGCCCGTTCAACACCGTCGTGTATGAGTACGCGGGCTGCGTGTTGAAACTTGGATACGCGGCGCCGCTGGAAGAGAGCAGGTGGTGCGAGGACAGCTCGTACGAGTGTTGGTAGGACCAAGAGTCAGCCGGCGTGGGCAGACCGTTCTGAGGAAAGGCTGGAAGGTTTCCCCCGATCCCTGTGAAGCCACCTCCCAGCGTAGTGGAACTCGGTGAGCTCGACCCGATGTACCCCGTTTTTCGAGGCGGTTCTCGCTTGCGCCATTTCGCTCTTCTGTTTTGGAACCACACCTAGAATATATTATTGTATTAGGTAGGTACATATATTTAAGTTAACGACGAAATATTTTTTCTCATTGCAAAGTGAATTACAACGTTTACATAGACTCACCTGTACCCGTGATTCGGACAAGTTAAGTTTAAGGGCCAGCTCCTCCCGTGCAAACACATCTGGATAGGGCGCTCGTTCGAAAGCTCGTTCTAATTCTTCCAGTTGATAAGCTGTGAATGTTGTTCTGGGAACAAACAAATTATAATCATGAGACTCGCACTTCACATAGGTACATTTTATTTAAGATTATTAAACTGAGGATTGTGTAGGTATAATTCTTAGTTGCACTTGGCAACTGAAATTATTTAAAAGATAAATATAAATAGTAAAAATAGCTCTAGAAACATGTTATGGGTATACATAATAGGAGACAATTTAAATAACTATACCGAAAGTAGACAGATTAACGGCCTACCATATAGGTACCTAAGTTGAAATACGTTACGTACTAAGTTATGTCAACCATTTTGTATCTTAGGTTTTAAAATAAATAGATTAGTCTATATTACTTTAGGTACTTTAATTTTGCATGTTCAAAACGAGCCATCTCTTATCAGCCCAGCCGACCATCTGACGCGCGCCGTGCAATATGGCGAGTGCGGGCGCGCAAATTGATTGAGCGTGAAATAAATTCACCCCTGACGCGCGACCACCTATAATAGCATGCCAATTGGCTGCCAGTTTATAGCGGCGCTATCCCATTATTAATTATCTTCCCCGGGACTTCACACATATCATTACCTACAACTTTTATTAGTTCCTATATTGATATTAAGATTGAGGTGATAAATTCATGTATGGCGTTCTACAAGATTTTCCTCTTAAAGCATTTTGTCTATAGTAACTATAGTGCAAGCAATTCAGTGACTATAGTGACTCCGAATGTCTAAAGATAAAGCTGAAAAATATTATGGACCCTTGCCGTTCAAAAACCTTTAAAAACGTTAATTGCATCAAGTACATAGGGGGATACCATAGCAATGCGATGGTATCCCCATAACGCGCATTTAGCGATGGTGTTGTTCATTAACTGTAAGCCCCGACCAGTGATGCTGAGATGGTGAGATAAGGCAATTGGCTCCCTGCTGCCATACGGGTAATTAATCTGGAGCCCGCCTAAGTATTGTGTGGCGTGTGTCGCAGAGTAATGACGTCTGTGTCCCATTATTACAAGAAACGTCTCGCAATTATAAAATTATTGTTATTAATAATACGTTAATATTAACTACATTGCACCTACTGATGTATATTTGTGTCAAGTCGTTCTTTTTGAGGATTAGTTGAGATGCATTCAAAAGCTCCAGTTTTCTTTTCCTTTACCAACACTAGTGTCACTTTCAATTCACTACACACATCAGTCCCTCCCTCAAGTCCCTCCCGACATTGTTGATCAATTGATGTTAACCAAAGACAATATATACAGCGATGTAAACCCTTCTTTGTAAGTACAGGTGAGCCAGCTAATTGTAATCTAAATAAAGAAAGTATATTTTTACTAACAACCTTGGTAAACGAATGACTCTTAAAATTATTCAAGATCATAGTTTCAAGCGCCGGTGAACCAACGAGTCTTCAGAACATTAAGTACAGCAATTTGTCTCACCCCAAGTTTTACGGTGACAGAATCTTTATATCTCCAGCGAGATATGGGTGCTACTAGTACACTATGACGTACCTCTTTTAAGGCCCCAGCGGGAAGTCTTGTGTTTTACTCAATTTTATTATGCTTTTAAAATAGACCAATTATACAAGCTAATTTTAGAAAAGACGATTTACGGAAACAACTGCATTGTCTGCCGGTGTAGTTTTTCGTTTCATATTTGCCAAGACACATAGCCATACCTTATTTGCTTACACGTACAGATATGTAGGTACCTAACACGAAAATGATGTATGCATAATGGAAATTTCCTCCAAAATTATAGTGGCCTTTTCTGAATCCCTCCTACGAACACAAAAAATATCATCAAATTTGGCTTTAGAGTATAATTCTTATCAATCTCAAAAAAACCTGGTCTGTTTCTTCTTAAGCTCTTAACGCCTCTCGGAAAGCGCAGAAATGCCTTTCTTCTAAAATATATTTTTAAGACAATATTTTGACCAAAATTGTATAATGCTCCTGTCTAATAGGTAATTAAAATAAATACTGGAATAGTTTCATCGTTTTCATCACCCGAACATATGGCTGACTGAATATTTGAATTATCATCACATTAGCTATGCAAATATAAACTGGGGTGCGATACAATTGAGCCGATTCCGACAGTGGCCACTCCAGTCACGAGGGTGCGCCCTCCAGCACCTGTTATGTGTCGGAATGAACTGGCACGTGCCCTTACATCATTCTACTTATTGGGAGCGGGTGTGTTTATTTTCAAAGTTAATGCCGACTGCAGTCGCGATTTTTCGTTATCTTTATATTAATTAAAATATATAAAACGCGACTAGTCAATTTGAGTAGAATAATTTCCGCTCAAATTAACTTCCTCTTTCTTGGTCCTCATAAAAAACAAACATATAAATATAAAGACGCAATGGCCGAGTGGGTCGAGTAGTTGCCTGCAACACAAAGATTGCAAGTTTGAATCCTGACTGTACCAATGAGTTTTTGTGAACTTAAGAACCTACAGTGACAAGTCATACCACGAGCTTTACGGTGAAGGAAAACATCAAGGGGAATCGAGAGAATTCAAAGACTCGCCGTCTGTCACGTTGGAACCTAAAATATATCCCCGGTGGAAAGTGGGTATATGGGTACTACCTACAAACCTTTGCCTACCCCATTGGAGACATTTGTGGGAAGGCGTGAAGATGTATATAGTACCTATATTTCCTCACGATATTTGAAATATAACTGAAATTAAATATATATACCTACAAGCTAGCACTAGTGGATATGGACTAGAGCTACATAAAATGCTACGAAGACAAATGTCTTACGTAGCAACGTCTACGCTCGTAGAGCACTGCCATGTAGGTTGCTCGTAGGTTGATTGTAGCAGCGCCCGCCCTATTTATTATATATGCACATTATCTTAATTAAGTAGTATCATACTAAAAAACTATAAACTAATTGAGTATAGGTATGTTGTAGTGAGTAGAACGACCACTTTAAATGAATTTAGGAATGAGTTTTGTCCTGAGAAATTCCTCAGAGGACCATTTAAGTTTTCATGCAAGGTATGGTTTGCATTATGGAAACTGAATAATGTGGGCGCTTACCTGGTTTTCTTCTTCTTTATTCCGTTATTATCGTTCTTTTTTTTCTCACTTTTCTTACTGGTGGTCGTTGGCGGAGGCGGGGCAGCGTGCTGTGCCGGCGCAGCAGAGTCCACGGGCTGTAACAGCATCGGCTCCTCTTTACGCTTGTGGTCTGCAGGTGCGAAGGAGGGCAGCTCGTCTCGGTAGTGCAGGTCGCCCACCACCACCTGCACGTGCCGGTCCTTGCCGAACTCGGCGAACATGTGGTCATCAAAGGAGTGGTGGTCCATCGGCGGTGGCGGCGCATCGAAGGCGCACTCGTAGCGCGGCGCAGGCCCGCCGGCGGCCGCAGGCTCCCCGCACACGTACATGTAGCCGTCGGCGGCGGGCGGGTGCGCGCCCGCTACCTCCGCGCCCACCTCGCTCGGCTCCGTGGCGGCGGCACCTGCCTCGCGCACTGCAGGACTTCGTCCGCGCTCACTGTTTTGCTAACACTCGGCTTATTCACGGCGATATTAAACAATTTGACTTCATTTAATCGAGTGCCCGAGATCGACGAACGTTCGCGCCGTTCGTATCCTAGTGTCCGTCCCGGTTAAATGGCTTTAATCAACTTTAACGAACTAACCAAATTTGCTCCGCGGTTGGTCAATTTATATTACCATAATACGAAGCTAAAGGCACGATTTGAGCCAATGAGTAGTGAGTCCGTGCGCAGAGCAAGCACGAGCCGGAGTGCTATTTTCATCTGTCGAGAACTGCAGGAGAAGTGATATTGGAAAAGGCGAGGCGGGCGCTTAGGACGTTGAGAGCGGGCAGAGGGGAGCCAATGGTGGCGGCGGCAGGCCCCTCCCAGGCGGCAGCGCGGCGCCCTCGCCTGGCGCGCTGCGGGCTCGCTGGCGCGGCGGCCGTGTGCGCACCGTACCATGCGGGATTCCCACAAATTCATCAGATATTTTGTTTGTGCCGATGCTATTGAAGGGCGCGAACGCCCACATCATTATTTTGAAAGTCCATAACATTTCATTGTAAATCCGTATCAACACTGCTTGTATGTCGGCTTCATGATTTATAGCCGTGGGAACAACATACCTAATTATTATGCTATAGATTAGTACCCATAAAAGTATGAACCGAATACCCGGCACACGAACTAGGTATCAATAACTTCACCTATACTACGTAGGTACTAAAGAAAAGTTTATCACCTGAAGTGTTATTGCTATGTACCTACTACTTAAAAATATGTAGGTATAATTAAACTAATATTAAGAAAATATTGGAACATTTATTATGCTTATTTAGGTGCAATCCGATTTAAAATGTCTTTAGATAACAGCTAAGGCAGTAACATAGAACGAGTAAATGCTGTCTGGCTGGCCGGTGCAAGCGCACTAATGGCGGCGATGTACGGCACGATCGCTTAATTATTAATTAACAGTTATTGTGGGGATTATCAATAAAACATTCGCCCTGGCTATTGGCACTTAGATTAGCGTCGAGGGAGTAATGGCGCATTTCAACAATTTCGGTTGTTATTTAATTGAAGTCAATTTAGATGATCAGAGTCTATTTAGGTTGGTGCTGGCGCTCGGCAGCGGGAGCTCAGCTTCATTGGGCTTATTGGTGACTTTCAGGCAGCACGAATTGCACTCTCTGATGCACTTCTCGCCACAGTTGCACTTTGGAGACTCTAGCGACGTTGCTCGCTAACCGTCGTCGTTCCGTTTTCCATTACATACTGTTGCCGGAATCATATCCGATGCCAGGTAGAGCTTTACGTGGAATTCGCAATTGTGATTGTGATTGGAAGGATGTTGGTGCTTCGGGTGACTCTACCAGTGCGGTGTTTGTGTTGTGTGTGCAAACTAATATTTAGTGCTAACGTATATGCCCAGACACGGCCATATTGGCACACGTTCTGTATGGACAGTAAGAAGTATAAGTCGCACATCCTTACATATGTATCTGTATGTGAGCATAACGTAAGTTTATATTTCTAGGCTTCTTATGTTAATTAACGAAAGCTCTAAACGGTTTTAGTTCTAAAAACGATCAAGGATTTTTTTGTGCATATTACCTGATACTGTCACTGAGGTTTGCCTCAAGCATATTATATCAAATATGTTATATGTTATATGGCGTATATAAATAGATATTAAGGAAGTAAGTCTCTGAAATTATCGGTACCAAATAGTGACCTATAATTCTCATCCATTTTCTCCTCATAGTTGACGGTAAATTCTCGTGCTTGGGTACTACAATGTGCATTTAGATTCGTAAAGACATAAAATAATTGAGTTCAGACATGGTATTTATTATTTACAACTAGGTACGAGTATTTTACAATCGTCTAATTCTAAGCTAATTCAAATAAGCCGTGGTGGACGAGTGGTTGTAGTAGTTGCCTGCGACACAACGATCGCAAGTTCGAATGCCGACTGTACCAATTAGTTTTTCTGAACTTAAGTACAGTGATTAGTCACACCACGACAACAGGACGACGAAGGACAACATCGAGAGAAAACCTGCATAAATGTATGAAGTAAATGTAAGAAGCAAATCAAAGGCGTATGTACATATATTCGTGCTTGACTTCGTATGCTTGTTTGCCACTCTTGTTGTATAAAAAAAAAAAAACAAAAAAAAAAAAGTTACGGCGATCGACTCGCCATCTGTCACATTGGCCCTTACATATACTATCTCTGGCGGATAGTTGGTGTCTGCCTACCCCTTCAGGGACCCTTATGGGGAGGCGTGAGGATATAAGTAAATTCTACCACCGAATTTGGAAGACCCTAAACCAATTTGTATAGCCACGTGAAAACACGAGGATTGATTAAGAAGGCTTATCAAATAAAAAACTTATTGCTGCACACAAATTGAGTAATTTGTGGGCTTGAGCTGAACTGGAGTATTACTAGCGTAGCGTGTTGCCTACTTGGGTATATAGGTTTTCTTAATACCAGCATAGTGCCAACAAAAAGCGGTGCTCTTAATGTCACCACATCGCCTCTTCAAAGAGTTACTCTACAAGTAGTCCTTGTTCATTGCAAGAATACAGGTCTATATAGAACCATCTGTCTAAAATGCTGCTAAGTACTGACCCATTGGGTTAGACCGGACAACATTGAACGATATTTTGTCACAAGCCTTTATACATGTCTTAAGACACAGTAGAGTATCGTCAGAAAGGATAGGGCACCAGTTCTCCCTCGAACCTCTTCGATTCATCAATACAGCCGTCGGTTTCGAATACTCTTGAAGTCCCAAGTTGTTGTTGCTGTTCTTGTTGTTCCATCCTTGATTGTTCGATAAGTTTGATCTAGCCAGTTGGAATATCCTCATCCTCCAGAATTTTATTTCATGTCAATTTTGTCAATCTTTCGTCACTCATCCTTTCCCTATATTTTAGAGCTAGATAGGATCTTAAAAACAAGATCTTTTAATGTTCAAGAGAAATATCCGACGTGTGCAACCCTAATGCATAGTGCCCATGTTTCTTATTGCACCTAACGAATTATATGATGTATCAAAGTGAAGCCGTACAATGGTGCGGCACTGGTACCTATGTACACAAGTACCTACATGTATGTACAATACAAATGAGTCATGTGACGAGTGGCGTGTAGGCGCTGCACATAAAACTCTCGGCGACGGGAGCGCGACGCAGAATCTGCCGCCCGCTCAATTGGACTCAATTGCTTTAATTGACTTCAATTGAAATGACCTCGCGCACCGGCTACGAACTCCGCTTCTAGCCTGACACTTTTACATCTATCTTTTTTGAAGTTGACGTTGGAAAACTAAGATAAATATTCTTACATGCAATAGGAATATCTATCGTACACACTATATCCCCGTTCAGTGCATTATATTGATCTCCTTTAATAACTAGATACGCGTTAGCTAATTTACATTATTACATACATACATATGATCACGCCGAGTCCCTAACAAGGTAGGCAGGGAGAATAGAGCGCCAGTTCTCCCTAGACTTGCATACCTCCTCCACATTCCTCTCTCTTCTCTCTTCGTCTCTTCATACATGCTCGCCGAGTACTCTTGACGTTCCCGTCTTTGAGTGTCCGATCGATTTGATCTAGGAACTTGGAACGTGGTCTTCCTCTGCCTCGTCTTGCACACACTTTCGCTTTGTATATCGATATCAGTTAGAAAATAATGCAGGTAATGCCGGCCCGTTAAAAACATTTGTCTTTGGAATTATGAGCATAGCTTAACAAAAAATGCGGTAAGTCAAAGTCCCATATTGGTTGCTATGGAAGCTACACGTGTACACCGGTCAGAAGTTTAGAGCCGCACTTTTTACCCCAGCGGTATCTAGTTATTGTTAAAGCTTAACGATAGTCAATACTAAATATCTACCTGAAATATTATAATTTCATAAATAACCCGTTTACATACCTAGATATCATCAGGCTGAGTCTCTCACGGGGTAAGCAGAAAGTGTAGAGCGCCAGTTCAGTACAGCGCGTATATATCTAGACTTATAGACCAGTTTATTAATTAGTATTTTCAGTACATACATAGTTCCAAAGCCATAATTTATTTTTTCCCCAAGTATCTGTTTTCGAGTAGGTAACCCTAAGTTTTATTGAAATATGTTCCGACACAATTATGGAATTACGTCGAAAAGACGCGCCACATTTTGGCACGTGTCCTATCCGGTGTACAATTGGTCTTAATTAGGAAATGGCGAGACGCGGGCGCCGTGCACGGTCACCGCTTCTTTATAGTTAAAGTTTTTATAGGACCAATAAAGCACTATGTACCTACAACTCAAAAGCATAATTTAATAATGGAATCAGAGTATACAAGTATTACAGGTTGTAGGTATATTGGGATCAACGTTTTGAGGTGTTCTTTTTACCCTTCTTTCCCTTCTTGCTACTACTACCCCAAAAAGACCGGTGCTCCCTCGCTGAGTTAGAACTCACCTCTTCATCTTCATCAATGGTTTCTAAATCCAAAGCTCTCCATATCTTTCCGACTCCTGCAATAAAGCTACTACGTCTCTTGTACTTGCTTTCAGTTTCATCGATCCGATCGTCGCTAGGTATTGCAGTAGCGTCCTCATCAAATCTTAAGTGTTTTCTAACGTGAGATAGTTCTGTAGTGGCCGAAAGTGTATCGTAGAGTATGCCTGCTGATGGCCCTGGAGTAGGAGAGGGACCTGCCTGGTCATACATGTGATTTACTATTTCTCTTTCGTGCTCATTTGAACTAGAACTCTTATAGCTTCCCTTTAAATCTACGTTTGCGTTATCTGAATTAGGTCCAATGGAGTCCGACGTGACGTCTTTGAAGAACTTTAACATGTTTAATTCTTCCGATTGTTTTTGGTAATTTAATTTGTCTGGATGTGATCCATCAAATGAATTACTATTGGTACTATCTTCTCTTGGTACGAGAAAATCGTTGATTTCGAACGATTTACTTGATTTCCCTTGGCTACGTTTATTTAATGGTTCCAAGTGCTGACCCTTATCGATGTACGCGGTTTCTAAGCTACCGCCGGTTTGTATCGCGGCATCTGTCAATTGTTTGTTAGTATTTTTTCGTATTTCATATTCAGTAAATGAGTACTGTTTCTTCGAATCCATACATTTCATTAAATATTCCTGTGGTAAGAGAGTCTCAGATTGTTTATGTGGTTCTGTTTTGCCATTATAGATCTTACAGAAGCTGAAAATCTTCGCGAAAATACTTTTATGTCTTTTCTCAGTAGCATTTGCATCCATATATACCATACCGTCTTCGAAAAAATTGTCCTGAGAGTGACAATCAGTTGTTAAATTTACATCATATGGCGATCGCATGATAGGCTCTAGGTATAATCTGAAAATAAGGAAAAAGCTACTAAAAATATGACTTTCAATATGAATAGCATCTCTATAATATTATCATAAAAGTGAAATTTAGTTGAAAGACTATAAGTTTTAATAAAAAATGTATATCCTCACGGCTTCCCACAAGGGCCCCCGAAGGCGTAGGCAGAGGTGTATAGGTAGTGTAGTACCCACACACTCACTTTTCGCCATATACGTTTATACGTTTACATATTTATCCTTCCTTAGTTTTATCAATCCATATCATCATATCATATATCAAGCTGTTTTATTATAAAAGTATTATATATCTATAAGTACTCAATTTTGTCAAGACCTGACACCAAAAGCGGTTTACAGCTTTGCCAAGGCAATCACTAAAGATGGATGTAATTTGATTCGGTACAATTTGTGCTTTACTATTTAAAACCCTAGTTCGTTACTTTTACTAGTTTAATGTCAGACCTTAAACTAATAAAAGCACATACCAGCGACAGACACTTGATATGTAGAAATTTGTACGAAAATATTATCAGTGAGCTCACTATGGTATAGACATAAACTCGTGGCTATAGCTTGAATAAATAAAAGTAAAACGAACTCATTCTCCCCTCCGTTGGTGTAGATGAAGAAGGCCTGTGATACGTTAGGTACGCAGCGCTTGAGCCAGTAGTGCACGGTGTAGAGCACAGTGAGCACCACGGCCAGAAAGATGATGGCCGCGAGCCATACGTTGCGCCGCAGCTCTGAAGACGCACCGCACAGCAACCGATCCTCGTCGTAGATATCTACAGATTATTTGATGAAAATTAAACTATATTACCTGGTAATACACATCGTAGCACCTTTGTCACGAGGTGATAAAGGTGAGGTGATAAAGACGAGCTGAGGTGATGGTGTCAAAGCCACTTCTTCACTTCCAAATAATTGAACGAAATATTTAGCATTTAAATACGAGATCTAAGTACCAACAAAACATACATAACATCAGGCCACGGTTCAATAAACATAAGGATTTAATATATATTCCATATCAGCCCTGCTGTCACCTCTATAAACACACATAAAGGTACAAAAGCTTTATTATGCCAATCGGAACCGGTAAATCATCAGATTATTAAAGCCTACCATAAGAGCCACAGTTGGGTATTCCATCGCAAGCGCACATCGTGTTGACGCAGACGCGGGCCCCGGATACTTGGCACTCTAGATGCTCCGGTGAGCAATGACCGCTAGCATTCAGGACTGTGCGAGCTGGAGTTACCACTACAGTCATGCGGTCAATCTGACAAAATAACAATAAGGTAGGTAGCCTAGCTAAATGAACTAAATTAAATATATAGAACTAAGTGTTATTGTACAATGAAATATTTTATTGACGCAATTTACGTAGCTCAGAACACTACAAACACCGCTTAGCTTACTAGCTGTAGCTAATCGCTGAAAACTAAGATACTTTCATGTTAGCGATTGTATCATGAATTGGCGAAAGACCGTCCGTCGGATTCAGGCAAGTGTTTTTCTGTATGTATACTTATACGTTGGTATACTTAACTACTTATCAAAAACTTTATCAGTTCAATCTTCATAGAAATACGTACGCTAAAGTTTGAGAGGGCCATGACGATATGTGAGGAGTTGAAGAGGAACACCTGTCGGTCGGTGGCCTCGGAGTAGTCGCAGATGTTGAACATCACGGGGCCAACGAAGTGCCGCAGGTACCGCAGAGCAACGCGACCGTGCATCTACCAACCACGCACAATTCACAGAAAACAAATTCTGGGACACTTCCAACCTTGTACCTACTAGGTAAACACTCATATCACAGCATGAAATATCATTCTTTTACCATTGATTTTTTTAAATTCTAAAATAGAGTTATGTATAGTATAGTTTTATTTGTCTCAGATTTCTTCTCTTCGTATTAACCTAATCAATCAATTCACTTTTTCACACACCTTTATCACTCCCTGCAGTGCATACTAAGCCTTCTCTCCAACACGCCGCTGCTTCCTTGAACCACTCGCAAATATTGACCATCGAATTGATGGTCAGTGTTCGTTATTAACGTAATATCAGTATATAATTTATTTAACGATACCTCATCATCAGGTAACTCAGCCAATTGTAAGAAGTCATCCAGTTCGCGTATCTTAAAAGTGATCTTCGTAGTCTGTGGGGTGTATTTTCTAGCAATCAGGTAGTGTGGTTTGGCGTCGCTGATTGATATGGGATGGAGGTTGCGTTTCCGTCGAGATGCACTGTGTATATTACACAAGCCCATATATTATATGCCGGCATGAAAACTTATCTTCAAATCACACGACCAGTCATCGATTCTAATCTAATTAAAAAAATCCGGGTACATTTCTGGTATAATGTCTTCCCAAATTCTTATTTAATTGCGCGAATTGAAACTTTTTTCGATATTCTATCTACGTATGAATATTTTAATGCAGAGATCTTCTCTGAATCGGTGATTCAAAATATATCTTTTATAGTTTCAGTACTCAAAAATTTTGTTGCGTAGTCGACCCGTTTTATACTTTGAAAACTCTACACACAGTGCAGTGTTGGCCCATCAAGTATGTGTAGATACATATTTATACATGATACTTGTCTAGGTTAAAAATGATTGACCCGTGATCTACGCTGCGTTCGTCGAACGATTTTCAAGTGTATAGACATTCAAACATTCAATCATAATAAATTGACCATCAAATAATAACGTACTTGCCAGTTCCATTGACTGTGAGTGAGAAATCTGATGTTTTATCTTTGACTTCGTTAAGCATAGTTTGGTTGAGCACACTAGCGATTGCAGGTGCCGCTTGCACCACGTTCTCCCAAGACTCGTGATCCACGGTTGATGTAGTCTTTAAGCTTTGACTAATTACATACATTTGATTAATTAAGAATGTATATTTTCACACCTTTCCACAACGGTTCCCGAAAAAGTAGACAGAGGTTAAACAACTCTCTCTTTTCGGATACCAAAGTGACAGATGACGAGTCCATCGCCGTTTTTCAAGCGACGAGTAGACGTAAAGCACTAGGTACTGTTTTACGGCTATGAATTTATTCTTACACGTATGCTGGTTTCTCCACTATGCTATCTTAAAGCTTGTGGGAGTGATAAAGGTTATTTTACTTCACAAGTCACTGTACAAGATTCTAACCTATATATATAGTCTATAATTTCCAGGCATATACTGAAGAACTCGGCCACCACGGCTCGCACATAAAAATACTATAATCATATGACATATCTTTTTGATGTACCGAAATGATTATATATCAGCATTTTAATTATACGTATTTCTTACTTTTCAATATTGTTTATCACATCTGTTCTATTAACTGTAAATACTTGTGACGCGTTCAAGGCATTTGAATTTAAAGCTGAAACAATTAATAGATATCTGGACTATAATCAAATTCACGGACGAGTTTTTCAACATATATCATATTATGGACATTATCGTAAACTTGGAAGATTTTTTCGAATCTGGTGGCTTGACACTCGATATAATCCCGGATGTTAATAGAATATCTTACGGAGAAAGAAGACAATTTAGTTCTTATGGTGCTAGTTCGGCTTACATTAGAAGTAGGTATAAAACGTGACGTTGCATGATATTTGAACAGGTCTTCTACTAGATATAAACTAACAGAGTTACCTATACTGAGTGGGGAAACTTTCAAATTATCAGTAATATCAGTTTCAGTGAAGACTACTTGGTCTTCTCGTTTAAGAGTTGTAATATTTATAGATCCATTGCCAGACTCCTTAATAAACTCGGTCGCTTTTATGTGTCCTAAATTGCGTCTTATTTCGGCAGAAATGAAATTATCTGACATGTTAAAATGTATATTCGGGCTGAAATAATAATAATTATGATTAATATTAAATAATATAATAAAATAAATAAATAATAAACACATGAATTAATATATAAAGAGAAATAGGCACCTTATAGACAGTATCCATGTAATGTCAAATCCCGGGGTAGAGACTGAATCAGTTGAAGAAATGGCATTACCTAACGCTAGGTACGATGAAAAATTTACTGTAAGAAATCATTATTTACGAGTATTTATATCCTACTTAATATTATAAATGTGACGGTATGTGTTCATACATGTTCCTCTTTCCGCAAAAATTACTAAACGAAATTAGATGACATTTGACACAGTGATAGATTATTAGCTGGGTTAACACATAGGATATGTTTAATTACAGAAATATATATGAATGATACAAAACTTGAGCGAGGGAAACTGCGGGGCACAGCTAGTATATACATATATTTGAGTTTATACTTAATGGAGGAATTTATTAAACTCATCTAAAAGCCGTGGTGGCCGAGTGGTTCGTAACGGCGATGGACTCGCTAAAATATATCTGGCGGAAAGTGAGTGTGTGGGTGCTACCTATACACCTCTGCCTACCCCTTCGGAGACCCTTATGGGAAGGCGTGAGGATCTATATTGTCAAAAAATTACAAAGTGTAGGTATGTTATATTATAATGAACCAAGTTGGCTTTGAAATATTGACTTTGCAAGGCCAATATATAAGTCTGAACCCGGCGGCCTGTTCGAATGAACAGTGTACAATGAGCTTATGTACAGTTAATGTTATTGATTAAGGAATAACATCGTGTAGAAACCTGCTGATATGATATGGAAGACAGTCAGGTGTTTAATCGCGCCTAAGAGACACATTGGCATCTTAATATATCCCCGATGACAAGGCTCTTTCGAGGGTCCCTATTAGGAAGGCGTCAAGTAATTTTCATAGTCCACTAAAGAACTTGCCACTGTTATTAGGTTCCATATTAGCAATGTTCTGCATTAGCATCGATGCATTTAATGACGAATTACTATCCTCAGGCTGTTGGTATGGTTCATCCTGGTTTATGGAATCCAAGAATATGTTACTGATGTCCGAGGTATGGTTGTAATTGCTATGTGTTACTGGTAGTGTAATCATTTCAGTTTGTCTAGCCGTAGTTTTGTCTAATGACAGGTGGGACTTTGTAGAAATAAGTCTGAAAATTATTTATTTATTTAATTAAGTAGGAACGTAAGCAAAAACTCTGTTAACTATATAATTAACACAAAACAAATCACGACATAATCGAATGTTTTACAATATCTAGGTATATTTTATTAAGCATTATTCATACGTGTAAACTTATAATTACTTGTCAGTGAGTGGCTCAAGTAGCTACCGCGCATAGCAAAGCATGAACTTTTTCCATGATTACCAAACACCTGGAAACTCAATAAACGATACCTCTTGTTTAAGATACGTAAAAGTTAATATCTATATAAATATTTAAAAACTTACCTGAACTTTGTAGTAATTTTGTTGAATTTCTTTTGTTTCCGTGGTGAGAACAATGTAGATTTACCAAAATGTAACCGCTTCGTAGCTCTATATCTACTTTTATATTCTGTTCTCCTAGTAGTACTAGTCACCTTAATTGTAGGATAAATGAGTCTGCAAGATAAAAAAGCTATTATGTGTATCTACGATTTCAAATATTTCATAATGAATTAAATTACTATATTTATATATAATTGTTTTATTAATTTCTTCTATCAATATAGTAATTCTTGTAACCATACCTCTCATCAAGAGTAACGTCATCCGGCTTATCGCTGGGTCGATACAGAGAAGACTGTGGGATACCGAAACGGCGAGGACCCGCTTCGTATCGATTAGAAAACTGAACTATTGGCATCAAACTCGTTTGGTATGTCTCATTACGCCTTAACAAATACACAATAGTACATGATACAATTTATCTTCATTAAAGACTACAAAGTCTGTAGATGGCTAATTTGAAAGTAATCAGCTACCTACTAGAAGCTTCATTTCAATACCATATGGTATCAGGATCTGCATTACAAGAGGCACCACAGCGTACCAGTGTACCTACTATACTATTACCACCACCGACGGGTTACAACACTATCCAGACGAAACCTAAACCTAAACAGAAAGCTGGTAATAAATTAAATGTATAGTCACCAAGGCTTAACATCATATACAATATCGAAGTAGGCGTCGTTGTAGAGGGATTCCTTCTTTGGCGTAACATCACTCGGTACCAATACCCCGGACACATTCACTATAGGTACCTCCATTCTTATGTAGTCCCCTTCTTGCCTATCCTCTAGTCCCGGCGATTCAGTAGTTTCCTTATATTCTTCTGTTGTCTCTTCAGTGCTATAACATTTTAGTATTGATAAATTGCTATAAAACAAACGTCAAGCGTGCGATTAGCTGGGCATCTGGTTTGTTGTTACAATATATTTAAGTAGGCGAAAATGGCGGTGATATTGCGTGTTGGGTGTTAAGAGAAATGCAAGCAGCGTTATGGACAAGTTGGTTAGGTTTCTAAGAGATCGTTTACTCATTTGGAACAGGGAAATTATGGATTTAAGTGATTAATCACCGATCTGAGCGAAAACAATATCACATAAGGTCAACCTTATTTAACGAACGCGCTATCTACCTGAGTGTAGTGGAAGCAGTGGTGGAAAGAGTAGTCTTTAGCGTGTAGAACTTGGTGCTTCCAGGCTGTCTCTGTTCGAGTACAGTTGAGGGCAATGGCCCCCAGTATCCGCCGAATGTTTCCCCCATCTCATACACCAGCACCTGATTATTACTTCGAGCACAAGAAGTCGCCAGGCTCTGCTCTGACAGCAGCTGAATGAACAGAATTATGTTACTGCCTGCTTCTGACCTAAAAACATATTAATCCTTAAGCATAAAGCAAGCAGATGCACAAACTGCAAAAAATGTCATTTATAATTTGTCTATTCATCTATGTAGATACCTAAGAACCGATCTTGTCTAATAAATGTTTGTTTTCCTACTTCTTACCAATATTATAAATGCGAATGTCTGTGAGGATGTTTGTTCCTGTTCCACGTAAAGACTACTGAGCGGAATTGCATTAAATTTGGCACTGAGATGGATTATTTGCATAGAATATGTTTTCTATACTAATATTATAAAGAGGAAAGATTTGTATGTAACTATGTTTGTATTAAATAGGCTCCGAAACTACTGGACCGATTTGAAAAATTGTTTCACCATTTGAAAGCTATTTTCACCTTAAATTACATAGGCTATATTTTCTGTTATAAAAAAATCTTACGTCCATCCGTGCGAAGCCGGGACGGACCGCTACTATTTAATAAAATGTATATCCTCACGCCGACCCACAAGGGTCCCCTAAGGAATAGGCAGATGTGTATAGGTAGTTAGTGTAACCAATAAAATGTACCAATGAAATCAAATTTCACCTATATTTATGGTGATTCTATATTTGTTGATATTATACAAACCGAATACTAATAAAGCAGCTGTAAGGTAAGTTCAACTGGGAAAATTGTAGTATCTGCGAGTTGGCCTCCACCACGTGGCGCCCCAGAAACACTGAAGGCATCACGCGCCGCCGGCAGTGCTCCGAAACATCTTTCTTGTACACAAACTTGCGCAACGCTTTCGTGTACATAGCTTCATAATAGGATACTATCAGGAATGACACGATTGTTTGCCATAATAACATCTTTATACACTTATTATATATCAAGCGTGGCCGACGTGATTGTGCCCTCGAAATTCAAGATCATATAAGATATCAACAAAATACTACATAAAAATAAGTAGGTATCTACTATCTACCTACTTCTTACAAAACAATATAATTATTTCAAGCAAAATTTGGGCCTGCTCTCTAATCCATTTATATAAAAAATTATGTTTGTCTTGTATGTCCTTTAATGAATCGTAAACGGCTGGACCGATTTTAATGAAATTTTCTGTTTCTTCGGGTGGATTCGAGAATGGTTTAGATTCACAATTGGACCCGATAGGTGGTGGCATACATGGACATGATAGACAGGATAGACATGGGCTTAATTTTATGATTTACTAGTTGTCCGAACTAGTAAATCATAAAATTAAGAAAAATGTATCCAAACTATAACTGTTCGAACTTTTAAAATTGTGAAGCCGACTATCGTGGTAGCTTATTATTATTAAAGCATAATATTGAAAGCAAGCAGACCACTGTAATGTGAATGGGGCTACGATAGGGGTCGCGTGACCCGCACCGCACATTATGCTTTTTATAAACTTAATTTGAGGGAGATATGTTACATTACAATATCTACATAAAAATATGAATTGGAATATGTATATCTTGTACAATATATATCTTGTAATCTAGAAAGCATAAACAATATATCTATGACATAGGCTATATATTCTTTTAAAAAAAACTAGCTGTCCCGCCCAGCTTCGATTGGATGAAAAAATAACAATTTCTGAAACACGATCACAGCTCCACCTATCGGGTCCAATTGTGAACGTAAACCATTCTCGAATCCACATGAAGACATACAGAAAATTTCATTAAAATCGGTCCGGCCGTTTAGGAAGATTTAAGCGACACGCACAGAAAAAAAAAATATTTTTTTCGTACAAACTTTCTCCTGACAATAAAGGATACATAAAAGAAAGATTTATCCAATTTGGTGCAGTCGTTTGGAAGTTGTGCGCGTACAAACAGTTCGGTGATTAATTTTTATATATATAGATATCTTATGTCCACCCTTGCAAAGCCGGGACGGACCGCTAGCATCTTATAATCTCGAGAGCATTTACCTTATTATACGTACCTACAACTAGTATGAACTTCATTTACATTCATCTATCACATGAATTAATTTGGATGAGTTGAAATAGGTCTTACTCAAGTCTACCGAGAACTGGCGTTCTACTCTCCCTGCCTACCCCGTAATTTAGTGTGACGACATATATGTATCTACGTACTTACTAAGTGCCGCTGTGACTGAGTGGTTTAAGGAGTAGGTACCTTAGAAGATGAACATTACCTATTACCTACAAGTTTAAGTACCGGCGCGGCGGTCATGTACCCATGATTTTTTTCTCAATTTAAGTTATTTTACTTTGAACATGGAAGGAACATTGAACAAGGAAACCTGCATAGATTTAAAAAGAATTCAAAGAAGTCCGTACATTGATGCCTGAAACCATAGATATAGGATATAAATCTATGCCTGAAACGGCGACGCACACGCCAACTATCACGTTCGTACGTAAATATATCTCCGGCGAAAAGTGCGTACCGCTACACCCCTTCCTCGTTAGTGTAGGATAATATACCTACAAAGAATTTATTATTTATTCTGTATACCATTCATAATTAGTACAATTTAAACCAAGAAATGTGCAAGAAGAAGCTGAGGAAGACCCCGTTCCACCTACACAGATCATATCGACCGGAAACATAAGAACGGGGTCAAGAGTACTCGAAACCGTCGAGCATGTATGAAGAGACTGAAGACTGTGGACGAAGCGAAAGACCTTATTAAGTAGAGAAAACTGGCGCTCTATTCTCTCTGCCTAACCCGTTAGAGACGCGTGTGCATTGTCCCCTACAATGCACACGCGGTTGCCGTTCAGAGGCGATCGTTGCTTATTATAACGCCCCAGGGGTTTCGAATTTGATATTGTCCGCAATTGTCTACAAATACTATTACCTAGTTCGATTCATTTAACTTACAGTACTTTCACTTCTACTTTAGACTACTAATATTTTGGAAACTAAACATTTTTTTTTGTTAAATTCCACGCGGACGATGTCGTGGGCACAGCTAGTTTAAAGTAAAGTCTCTTGTTGCCCAATGTACGTTTGGACTTTTAATACGGATTTTAATGCGGTCTTTATCAATAGATTAAGTGATTAAATAGGATGGTTTCATTTCTTTTCATTCAATAAGCCGTAGTTGAAGAGATAAAGCGATAGACCCTATGGTCTGCGTATCGGAACTCTGGATGAGTCATCGTCTGTCTGTCATCCGTGCACTATGAGCCTTGTTGGCCGAGTGGTTCGAGCAGTTGCCTATAACGCAAAGACTGCAAGTTTGAATCCCGACTGTACCAATTAGTTTTTCCGAAATTAAGTACTGGGATTGGTCACAGCATGAGCTTTACGGTGAAGGAAAACACAGAAAGGAAACCTGCACACGTTTAAGAAGAAATTCTAAGAAATTCTAATATAGTCATGCTTGCGTAAAAACAATAGACTCGCCATGTGTCACGTTTGCACCTAAAATCTACTCTGACGTAGTCGTACTACTCAGACACCTCTACCTAACCCTTCGGGTACCCTTGTGGGATGCTGTAAAGGTATAAAATATATATTTGTATATAGGTAAAGATACTGTCGATTGCAAACCGTTATAATAAAGTAATTTTTTTACTGGTAATTTATTTAAATCAATAAGATGAGAGCAGAATGTCAGTACAACTGAGAAACAGTTATCCACATCATTATCTTTTACAAAAAAAAACAAACAGCTGATTGTTATTTTGCTGTCAAGCGTCTGCTGAAATGCTATAACAAAAATAACCTAAATGTTACATAAATCTAGTCTTAAACCAATAAGATTTGTTTTTTTACGTATTTCTGTATCTTTTTAATATTGTAATAAATAATGACACTCGTCGACTATGTATCATCACTATCTCAAAATCCTTATTTTGGGGCTGGCTTTGGATTGTTCGGTGTCGGAGCCGGAGCAGCAATAATACGTAAAGGATTTCAAACATCCATGATATTATTTAGAAGGCACTGTATGATTACGCTTGAAGTGCCGTGTCGTGATAAGTCATATCAGTGGTTATTGCAGTGGATTACACAAAAAGGAGCGAAACAGACACAACATTTAAGTGTCGAAACTTCCTTTCTCCAAAAAGACACTGGTCAAATTAAAACTAAATATGACTTCATACCTAGTATCGGTCAACACTTTTTTAGGTAAGTTCAATAAGTATGTAAAAGACTATCGAAAAGTTAACCACAATAGACATAGCACAGCATGTCTCAAGTGGTAAGTGATTGAGGGAAATGAATATAGTGCTTGGCCCTTCTTACACCTAAGCTTTTATAGCTAAGTTCAAAACCTTTCTAGTGAAAGAGAACCAAATTAATTTAATCAAAATCTCCATTTCCTCATTACACAATCTGTCTGACATAAGAATTATGAGAGAAGCTTTTGTATAGCATAGTTATTTGTGTATTCAGTTCAGTATTCTCAGAAATGTATTTTTGTCAAACAAATGTAATCCATGTCACAGGTTTTGTCAATTGAACATAAAACATGTTCACTACAGGGGAACACTATACCACATCTAGAAATCTACATATTTTCCATAATCAACAGGTATGGTGGGGCATGGATTCGTGTAGATCGCACCCGAGAACAGCATACACTTGACTTGCACATGGGTGTCCCATGGGAAACAGTGACATTAACTGCATTTGGAAGGGACAAAAATTTATATTACAATATTTTGGAAGAAGGTTGGTTATATTTTGTTATTACTTGGTACTTGGCACTACAATGGCTCTAGACATAAACCCTTTTCTGTTATTCACAGTATCCAATGTGCTTTTCCACAGTGAATGTTATTGCCATACAAATTATAGATATTGCATAGTATGAATGCTAAGAATATAGGGTCTTGTCTATAGCCACAAAATATGAAATTACAACAATAATTTTCACATAGAAAAAAGTGTTTATTTGGATTTAGTTTCTATTCTACACACACAATTACAGCTAGAACAATGGCCCTGAAACAACACGAAGGCATGACTGTTATGTACACAGCAATGGGATCAGAATGGAGGCCATTTGGGCACCCCAGACGTCGTCGACCCCTTCACAGCGTAGTCCTACGCGCAGGACTCACTGATCGCATTGTCGCAGATTGTTTAGACTTTATAAACAACCCACAATGGTACACTGAACGAGGCATTCCATACAGAAGAGGTACATATTCATATTATTTTATACAAAATACTTAATATTGTACAGCAGGGAAGGCAGCGAATCCTGAGTGCATCAAAGGAAGCATGACCATAGCAGAAATGCTGAGATGCGCTCCCTTAAAAAAATATAGTGTGTAATGGTTTCAGAAAGAATAAAGAAATTTGCAAAAAAACTGTAGTGAACTAGGTGTGATTGTAAAGATGAAGAATATATAAAAAGACGTATGTACATCTAGAGAGAACTAGCTGCCTACCCCATTATAGACTCGGCATCCCACACACCTTCACTTTGGTGAAAAATAAGAGCTCCAGGAACATGACAGCCGGACCAATGAAACCACTATACTGGGTCCAATTGTTTTCCAACCATCTAGGAATGCATTGAAGTATACACACAAATTTCATCCAAATCGGGGCAGCCATTGAGGATGAGTTATGTGACAAACATACATACAGATGTTTATGATAATATGTCAATTCTGTTTTCTATATTTTGGGTTAAAAGATGGATATGTAACAAATAACAATAAGTACTTAGCAAAAAATCTGTGCCAGTGATGTAATGAGTATTTTTTCAGGTTATTTATTATATGGTCCACCAGGCTGTGGAAAATCATCTTTCATTATGGCATTAGCGGGAGAACTGGAGTACAACATTTGTGTCCTAAACCTTTCTGAACGCGGTCTAACTGATGACAGACTAAATCACTTACTCAGGTAAGTGGGTATGAGTGATGATAATCTAATGAACAGTCTTTTTTTAATTTAATACAGCTAGTCAAGCCATGACGTATGTATCTTTATAATATAGAACAATAATACATGCTCTAAGTTGGTAAAGCACAGATTTGACCATTTGCAAGTACTTTGTCTGTTATGTCTTATAATACAATTCTATTGTAATTATAATAACATAAAAATACTAGCTTATGCCCGCGGCTTCGCCCGCGAGGAGTTCGAAAAAGTAGCTACAATAATTTCCTGCTAGAATCGGTTCAACCGCTATGTCGTGAAAGAGCAACATACAAACTAAGGCCATTATAATATTAGAACATCGAATTATTTGAATTTTTGTAATGACAGGATTGAGTTTTCAAACATGTGTCAAAATAAAACGTAATTTAAATCTAAAGCACTAAGGAGTATTGATATCATTTTGATGCAAATCTGAATTACTACTGATAATTAATAAGGCAAATTTTATTCCTGTAGGTAGTTTGAATTTTCGGGATAAAAAGTAGCCTATGTCCTATTCCTAGGTATTATAAGCTATCACCATTTCAACTTTCAGCCAAATCGGTGCAGCCGTTTTGCCGAGAAAGAACCGCAAACTTAAAAATTTCATATTTATAATATTAGTAAGATAAGATTGGGTATTAATAGAGATATATCTCTCTATTTGCCACGTTATGCTATCATCTATTATAATGTATTCCAGCGTAGCGCCGCAGCAGTCAATAATTCTTCTTGAAGACATTGACGCAGCTTTTGCGTCTAGGGAAGACACAGCGAAACAAAAATCTGCATTCGAAGGTCTCAACCGCGTTACCTTCAGTGGGCTCCTAAACTGCCTTGACGGTGTAGCGTCAACAGAAGCACGAATAGTATTCATGACGACGAACTATTTAGAAAGGTAAAAAATATGTTTCATATAAATAATTATGAGGAGGCATACTCGGGCCAATTCCACCCAAATTGACCTAGTCCCAAATTAAGCAACACTTGTGTTATGGTAACTAGACAACGATATGTTTACTTATACATAAATACATAGGACATCCAAGAATAAGGTAAAAACTCGTGCACATATCTGCCCTCAGCGGGATTCGAACCTGTGACCTCAAGCTTCACAGTCAGGAGCTCTAACCACGCGTATGTTTAATACAAATGGGAAGCGGTTCGGTCTATCTATATACTGCTATCAAACGGACCTCTCGACATAAGGCCATCAATTTAATAATCAACAAATGTGGTTTAGGTATGTAAATATTACCGTGCTGTAAATTTATAAGAGTATAATTAGAACGAACTCTATATTGGACTTTTAGGTTAGACCCAGCTCTGATAAGACCTGGGAGAGTGGACATGAAAGAATATGTTGGACACTGCGATCGTGAACAAGTTGAGCTAATGTTCCTAAGGTTCTACAAAGGAGAGCAAGCTCCGCACCATGCCAGAACTTTCGCCAATAGGTATATATTATCTCATCCTAAATACTGTGTACTTTTGTTTTTAATGAGCTTTATAATGTTCTACTGTTACCAATACCAACATTAACCAATTTCTGACTTATATGTCCACCCTTATCTATTGGATTTGAGGTTATTAGCGTGTAGTATTTGCTTGCATAGGTACTGTCATTGATATACAATATAAGGTATCTATAGTAATTGGTGCAGCCCGCTATATATCCCGCGATTAAATGTTTTCAGCGTTATGGAGAAGAAGAAGGATGTAAGCCCAGCTCAGATTCAAGGGTACTTCATGTTCCACAAACACTCGCCGCCAGAGGATGTCCTCTCTGACGTGGAAACAATATGGACCCTCGGCTAGAAGTTGTGACAAAAATAGACTAGCTTTAGTGGTAATATCAAATGTAATGCGAAATAGAAAATTCTTTTACTTACATAACTTAGATCACATCTTCACACTTAGACAACAACTTATCAAAACAACGGATATAACATATTTTATCATAAAAACTGGAATAACACAAACCATAGTTTGTAAACATTTTATTGTTACATATATATATATATATATATATATATATATATATATATATATATATATAGGTCATATTTATACAGAAAAAGTACACGGTACTTGTTACCTCATGTTGAAGAACAAATCATCATAGCTTAGTAAAATTGTGCAAATAAATTTGCATGATGGATAAATTTCACGTGATGTGAAAGAAACTGCCTATTATATATATATATATTTTATATATATTTTTTTATACAACAAGAGTGGCACACTGTGTTGTTGCCACACTGTGTTCGGAGAGTTATAGTGTGTTGGCAGCATAATGGGTTTAATCCCTCTGTTTCCAACACAATGTAACAATCCTCCCCCCTCCCCGAGGAGCCCATTACTGGAAACCTTATTCACCGCGTAGGAACACAACACAAAAAATTTTGTTATTTGGCTACGGACTTCTACATATTATTTAGCACCACTACGAAATTACCACTGTTTCCGTCTTAACCACGGTATGCATATTATTTACAACAATGAATAAAAAAAATCTAATCAATTAAATAAAAAAACACATACACCACGAGCTTGACGGTGAAGAAAATCATCGAGACGAAACCTGCATACGTCTGAGAAGCAATTCAAAGGCGTATGTATAGTTGTGCTTGAGTAACGGCGATGGACTAGCCATCTGTCACATTGGCAACTAAAATATATCTCTGGCGGAAAGTGGGTGTATGGGTGTTGTCACGTTGGCAACTAAAATATATCTCTGGCGGAAAGTGGGTGTATGGGTGTTGTCACGTTGGCAACTAAAATATATCTCTGGCGGAAAGTGGGTGTATGGGTATTACCTGCTTACCCCTTTGGGGACCCTTGTGGGAAAAAACCCTTGTTAAATAAAAAAAACAAAATTGTTATTGCTTCTGAAGACTTATTAAAGTAGGTGAAGACGCCTCCAAGTATTGAGGGAACTGGCGCTCTACTATATCTGCCTCTCTACAGTTGGGACATTATGATCCTATTATTATGGATCTCTGTTTCTAGAATAAATAGTGTTGTTCTTCTATATATGTAATGTGGAAAGGCCGGAACAGTATTGCATCCCCTTACATCCTGCGTAAGACTAAAATAACAATGTGTAAAACGTCGGCGGCTATCCGTATAGTCACAATAAAGAACGTCTACAACACATGACTTGAACGTAAAACAGTATTGGTCTAGTTCAGTAATTCTGACATAACATCATACTAACAGATCATCTATCCATTAATCTATAAATAATAATTATTGTTTTTGGTAATAATGGAATGGCACTTTCGAATAAATTGCAACACTGACTTCTGTCCTGAGTACATCTGTTCCTATATTCTGGACAGAAGGCAGAATGTAGTATTTTTTAATTTTAATTATTATTATAATGATCGTGTGAAACCACTCACACCACAACAAACCACCACATACAATAACACTTTTTACATTCAGACCCCTAAGTCGCTCTAATTCGGGATCCATGAGAATTACAAACACATCGTTCATTTTGGGGCGAGAGGCTCGGTTCTCAAGTAATCAAAAACTTTTTAAGACAGGATCTTACAGAAATATGCATGCGACTGTTCGGCATTTTTATTACAACTACATTAAATATAAAAATAAAAAAACATAGGTTGTTCAGTCGCAAATAACATGCCTTCGAGTCATACCACTGTTGCGTAACACTACAACTTATAAACAACTATTAACAATTAATTATTAAATAAGTGTACCTTATTATCTAAGTAGTCCTAATATTGTACCCCATATCAGGGCACTAGCGTATCATTATTAATTATTTGCTATTACATGACATTGGTTTCAACCAATAATGTACACTTACAAATATTACATGCATATCATTAAAGACATTCGCTTTAAGTAACTGCAGTGATTAAACAATTTTTTTTATTATATAGAACAATTAAATAACACTTTAATTAACTCTCAGCTTTTAAGTTTATTGATTTGAGAAGACACAAAAATGTTTGCATATAATTAAATGTTTCCTGGCTTACTTTCTTAGCATTCTGTAGGAGTTTATTAACAACATCGCCTCTATAAAGCTTGAGCAATTCCCATTGCCAGTTGGGAGATATATTGTCTATATTAATGTATACCTGCTGGTTATCTTTTATTTTTATACAAAACGAGTTTTTTAAATTATACAATGACAAACAAATTACAATTGGTTGCCTTGCTTCTTGATTGTAATAAACTTTAAATTTGATTAAACAAACAAATTCACGGGATAGCACATGTTTCATGTCTAACAAGTGAATATTGTGAATTATTAATAAACTCCTGAAATAATTGAACGGCGAATTTGTTTTCATATTTGGTATTTCAACTGAATCCAATATGACATAGCCATTATTTGCAACTGTTTCAGAATGGCTCATATCTAACATACCACCAGAAGTGTTACCATTGGGTAATGATACATTGCAAAATGGAACTTGCACCTCTGGGTATGACGAAGCTGTTGCCTGTGGGTTCATATTATTATTTGATTCTTGGAGCATAAGAGTCAGTGTGCTCATTGACAGTAATTCAGAAACTGGTTTGACTTTAATCCTAGGTGCTTGGGGTGGTTGCTCTCTACTACTTGTATTGGCAATAGCGTTTACGGTTTCTAGTACACTTATTTCAGCTAGTGATTTCGTGGAAGTTATAACAGGCATACAAATATGATTAGCTTGATCATGACTTAATTGATCATCTGAACTGGAACCTTGTGGATTTTGTCTCAACTTTTTAGGAAGTTGTTTTGGATTTGCAACAGGATTTTCATTCAAGAGCTTACTTCTTGCGTTGCATATAGTGGTATCTGAGTATAGAATAGCACTGTCCACAGCATTTGTCACTTCATTGTATGAAGATGTATTTTCAATTACTAAGCTTTGCACTGAAGTTATTTCAGAGTCTGAAGTGGTTTCAAGAGTTGGTATACTTGGTTCTTGTTGCACAACTGCTTGGTTTTGTCCCTTGGGAGCCTTTTGAGCAACATCACTATCAATAGCGGTATCTGAGTATAGAATAGCACTGTCCACAGCATTTGCCACTTCATTGTATGAAAATGTATTCTTAATTACTAATTCTTGCACTGAAGTTATTTTAGAGTCTGAAGTGGTTTCAAGAGTTGGTATACTTGGTTCTTGTTGCACAACTGCTTGGTTTTGTCCCTTGGGAGCCTTTTGAGCAACATCACTATCAATTTTGGTCCAATCCCCTTTATTACTACTTTTGTCAGTCTCTATTTTCGTGTGAATATAACTTGGTTGTTTATTGGCTTTTGGTATCCATATAACTTTTAAATCATTCCATTCCATGTATCGCAATATACCTGTGCTATTAAAACACCGTTTATGTAAAACCTTCTTTCCAACACTCAAAACTTTATGTTTGATTTGATCTCTGAATTTGTTTTGTTCACTATTTGATGAATTGGGCACAATTTTGTTAAGACATATTGATATAATATTTTTAATGGCCTCTTCATCAGCTTCTTTAGGTGCGTTTCTATTGATTGTGCTTCTGTCTTGGCTTGTGGAACTTCCACTATCAGATGAATCATCAATGTTTATACAGTCAGTTAAGCCATTTTGCATGAGTTTATTAGAATCTTCTGATTTCATTTTAAATTCATCTGATACACTTGACCTAGTATCTTCCATGACCATAGTTTCAACGGAACTCCTCGAAATCAATCGACTTTCCCTTCGTTTTTGCATATTACAATTACCATTGAAAGTGACAGAACTTGAGTTTATAGTTGAATGACTCTTACATTGTAAAGGTGATGAAGAGTGGTTTATGGTGTACATTAAGTAATAATCAGCATGACACTGCTTTATAAATTTTTCACAACTCAGGACCACTGTGCTCATGTCACCAGGCAAATTTGGTTTGTCATCTATTCTATTTAAATAAACAATACATTTTTTTGCAAATACAGATGGATATTTTTTCTGCAATGTGTCATGTGAATGGAAATGACTTTCCCATGCATTTCTCCTTCTAAATGTGTGATTGCACATTTTACAAACATAGAATTTGCTATAAGCTGCTTCCCAAGAAGCATTGTTTTCATCAGTACTAGTAGAATGAATGTGTCGTATAGGTGATGACAGTGGCTGGGTCCCTTCTCTTACTTTCTTAGAGTTACTATCAGAATCAGATTCCGCAGATGAGGAAATTACTCTTTTCCTTTTGAATCGTTTTGTCCCAGTATGAACATCTGGAGATTTTGATGAAGGTTTTTCCTGAAAATTGAGAAATTAGCTATTCTACAAATTTGAAGTCTCCGAGGTTTGTTAATGTTACTTATACCAACTTAAAATTATGCATGAAGAACATTAATAAAAATATAAATATTACTGATAAGAAATATCTCCACACAAATGCCACATATACCATGCCACAAAACAAAATGTATTTAATACATTATATACTTACATGTTGTTCCCCTATTCTTTGCTTCAAAGATTCCTGTTTTGCTAAAAATATTTCTTTGGTAGTGTTGTAGTCACTTAACAAAGTCTTGCATTTCTTACACAATAGTTGTGGTAAGCCATCATACAGATCAACCTACAATTGATGTATTTGTTTAATAAAATTAATTCAGATAAGCCATTGTGCCTGTGTAGTAAAAGTAGTTGCCTGCAAAGTTCAAATTGCAGTCAACCTGCTGGTTAAACCATGGTTTGTATATATTGTAAGTTTTAAAAATCTTAAGGAATTTATCAGTATACAGCTTAACAGTAAATAAAAACTGGGCCAGTATTCAGAAACCTGAGTGAATTACAGCTCAAATCTTTCAACAAAATTGGCTAGACATAGGGTCAGCCTCATGTCACCAGACATAATTAGGTGCCAATGTGACAGCAATAGTCTGTCAGTCAATTGTTATCTAACTCACAAAATCTCCAGTGCACAGTAGGTGTTATCAAACCACTATGCCTTCAGGGACCCTTGTGGCAGTAGATAATTAAGTTTTAATATTTCCTTACTCACATCAATATCAAAGCAAAATTTGATCTGTTTTTGAACTGCTGGCAATATTTGAAAACCTCCCGTGTCTTCGAGGCACAGACGGCAAGTGACAAACAATTTAGGATCAATTTCTTTCATATCCATTGCTATGGTAACCTGAAATGTTTAATGATAAACATTTAAAACAAAGCAATATATATATATATATATTTTGAGGTAGATATTTAAATACATTATTATATATGGTTAAAAGCTGAGTGATATGACTGACAGGCCAATGGGCTTAATTCCAATATGCTGTCACCACATTCGTGATAGTAATTAAAGCTTTCGTTTACATCTTAGATACTTTCTGGGATTATTGTTATTTCGAATCGAGAAAACTGAAATACGACGAGTAACAAGTGGATATCTAAAAACGTTAGTTTCCGTTGACAACAAAAATGCCCTTTCTAGGTTCTAGGTACTTACATTCGTGATTACTTTTACCATTAACAACACAGACAAACAAAAATTTCAAAACATATTAGTTAAACACCGCCATAACATAGATTTTGGAATTATTCTTCTGTCCGTTACTTTACATCTGACACAAAATAATCACGTAGAAACCTAAGGAGCTCTTCTCTCTTTCCTCTTGTGCAGCTTATTATCAGTGTTGCCAACAATAAGTTTGAGATTCCGCCGACTTTAGTACGAAATTCCGTTAAATACTTCGATGACTGATAATAAATAGATACACAATCCCATGCAAAAGTTCTCCAAAAACTGTCGCCAAATGTTTTGACGTAATTTCTAGTTGAAATATATCAATAAATCTAAATTCAACCTTAAACCCAGTGTCTACAGTTGTATTCACAAAGCTACGTACAAAAAGCAATAAATTTTTACGACCGAGGCTAGTGGCTTGGACAAGGAATGAATGGAGTCGGACTGCCCAATATTATACTATATTATATATTATAATATTGGGCATATATTATACTATATTATATAATATTGGGCATAGTGTATATATTATATGTACACTCGATGCGCATTGGCCGGACGGCTGTTAGGGCGTGCCCCCGAGGCGACGCGCACCAGTCCGTCCCCGCTGGTGCGAAAAATTCAGCACAGTGCGGCGATGGGGACCGCCACCCATCACGCGGCGGCGGGAAGTGGAGTGTGGAGTGTAGGATGGGTGTATGGAATGTAAGAGGAGGTATGGCTGATAAGATGAACGAATTGATCGATGTTATGACAGAGAGCGAGTTAGATGTTGTGTGCTTGTCTGAAACCAAGCGGAAGGGTAGTGGAGTAGACGAGCTCCCGGGCGGGAGTTTAGTGCTATGGTCAGGAGTGGCAAACACCGAGCACGCCTGCCAGAGAGTGGGAATTCTACTATCCAGCCGCTTGGCAGAATGTATGATAAGTTATGATGCGGTGAGCCCCAGACTTATTTGGGCTCGCTTTAAAATAGGCCTTACCCGACTATTTTTAGTCGCGGTGTATGCTCCGGTGGCCTCAGCGGACACTTGCGACCTGAATAAGTTCTGGGAATGTGTGAGTAATGTTCTAGAGACGAAAGAAGGGAATGAAAAGCTGATTATTTGTGGTGATCTGAATGGATGGGTCGGGACAGCCCGTAAGGATTACGAGGCAGTACTCGGCAAGTATGGTGATAAGAGAGTGAACGAGGCAGGCAAGCTGATATTAGATGTATGCATGGAGAGAGACCTTTTTGTGGCGAACACCATGTTCGACCACAAGAGGATTCATCAGTATACATGGGAACGGAAAAATGAGCGAAGCATGATAGATCTGTTTCTAATAGATCAGCGACTCAGAACACAGGTGATGGACACCAGGGTGTATAGGGAGCCGACCTGGGAACGGACCACTTTCTAGTTATAACTAGAATAAGAGGTCTGTTCGCGGGCTGGCGATCCCGTGCTGGGGGTCCCTGTTCTGCAGTCGCAGACCGCATCAAAAGCTGGAGGCTTCAAGATGCGGCTATTAGAGACAGATATCAAGAAAGGGTATCTGAACAGCTAGCCTGTCCCCCGAAAGATGTGTTTGAGAGTGTCGATGTTTGTTGGCAGTTCCTTAAGTCCAGCATTTTATGCGCCGCGAAAGAGGTTTGTGGCATTTCGAAAGGGCGGACAACCAAAAATGGCGATGGTTGGTGGGATGATGAAGTGAAAGAAGAAGTTAAAAAGAAGAAGGATGCAAGGCAAGACATTTTGGCTATGTCCAGCTCAAGTGAAAGTATGAAAGAAAAGATGAAAGAAAAATATCGCCTGCAAAAAAATCGTACGAAAGAGATAATAGCTCAGAAGCGTGAGAGGTTCCAAATGACTGTAGACGAAAAACTGTCGCATAATTTCAAGGACAATGCAAAACTTTTTTGGAGGGAAGTTAAGAAGTCCAGAAATTGTGTTACAGCTAGTAGTAGGATGAATGTGATTATTTCGAAGGACAATGAGATACTGACTGACAAGACAGACGTCCTCAGGCGATGGAGTGAATTCTACAAAGATATGTATGATGATGATGCCGCTGATCTACTCATAGAGCTGCCTCCAACAGAATCTGTCGAGGATCCTATAGCGGATAAAATAAGTATGGGAGAGATTGTAAGTGCGATAAGAAGTCTGAAATGTGGAAAAGCTGCGGGAATAGATGGGATTCCGGCTGAGATGATCAAGTACGGTGGACCAGCGGTCTGGGACGTCATCTATTTGCTATGCAATCTTTGCTGGGAAAAGGGTGATGTTCCGGACGACTGGAGGCGAGCAGTCATCGTGCCTTTCTATAAAGGAAAGGGATCACGATTGGACTGCTCCAACTACAGAGCCATCAGCTTGGTCAGCTTAGCTAGTAAAGTATACACGAAGATCCTGACGATAAGAATGCAAGAGCGATCCGAAAGGTTTCTCTGGGAATCCCAAGGTGGATTTAGACCAGGAAGAGGATGTATGGATCAAACCTTCTCGCTTTGCAGAATCGCGGAAAAGTTTTTGGATATTAACCAAAGGGTTTTCTGCGCTTTCATCGACTTAGAGAAGGCATTTGATAGAGTCGTACGAAAGGAACTCTGGGACGTGTTGCCTGGATATGGAGTGAGCAGTTCCCTACTGCATGCCGTGAAATCACTCTATAGTGATAGCGAGGCGTGCGTTAGGGTTAACGGTGGGATGTCATCCTGGTTTGATGTGAAGTCGGGGGTCAAACAAGGGTGTATCACGTCTGCCTGGCTGTTCATTATATATCTAGATAACTGTCTGAGAGCACTAAGAACGAACAGATGTGGAGTGAAAATGGGAAACTTAGTGGTCAACTGCCTACTATACGCCGATGACGCGGTATTACTGGCGTCATCAGAGGGCGAACTGCAGTCACTAGTTACCATAATGAAAGAAGAATGTGAAAAGAAGGGGCTGCGCCTAAACGCTGGCAAGACTAAGGTTCTGGTATTCGAAAGAGATGAACAAGTGACCGAGTGTGCAATATCGGTAAATGGGCAAATTCTAGAGCAAGTGAATGAATTTGTATATCTTGGAAGCATGTTCACACGAGATGGAAAGTATGAAAAATATATTGAAAGAAGGATAACTGCCGGAAATAAGGTGAATGGAGCCATGTCGGCGTTGATGGGCAGTAAAAGTCTGAGCAAGAATGCTCGAGTTGCTGTCCACAACGCGATATTGGTACCTACCTTATTGTATGGCAGCGAATCCTGGGTATGTCAGAGGAAGTATGAAAATAGCTTGAATGCAGTCGAGATGCGATCTCTTCGAAAAATGTGCGGCGTAACGATATTAGATCGAATCCGCAATGAAGAGATTCGCAAATCAACTGGCGTGAATGAGGGCGTGATTGTAAAGATGAAGAAAGGCATGTTACGTTGGTTTGGACACATTGAAAGGATGAGTGAAGAAAGATTGACGAAACAGATATACAAAGCAAAAGTGTGTGCAAGAAGAGGCAGAGGAAGGCCACGTTCCATCTACCTGGATCAAATAGATCGGACTCTCAAGGACGGGAACGTTAAGAGTACTCGAAACCGACGAGCATGTATGAAGAGACTGATGAATGTGGACGAAGCGAAAGAGGTATGTAAGTCTAGAGAGAACTGGCGCTCTATACTCTCTGCCTACCCCGTTAGGGACTCGGCGTGATGATATGTGTGTGTGTGTGTACATAAAATAGGTAATACCCACACACCCACTTTCCGCCAGAGGTATATTAGGTGCCAACGTGACAGATGGCGAGGCTTGGGACGAGATGTTGTGTGAAATGTCCAAGGATATTTATTTATTGTTATATTTATAACTACTTACTTGTGGTTGCAAGGAACGTTGCCCGATCTGTTTTTTATCAAAAGAAGGCTCATTTTCTTCATCATGATCATTTGCTTCCTATAAACAAAACACATTAATAATTATTAATGTGCGTTGATAACTGAACCCAATATATTAAAATTTCACATACTATTCGAGGTACAGCTGTTTTGTGTAGCCTTCTGATGCCATTCGTAGTCACATATTCATCACTTTGTAAAAAATGCTTCGTACATACAACGCTTCCTTGGGTCGGCTTGAAGAATTCTTCGGATCTTTGACGTGCTACAACTGATATCCATTCTCTACACCTCACTGGATCTCGAGGAAAGCTACAAAAAAAAACATAAAATCTTACATCTTTAATTTTATTACATGCACATATTTAAGATAAAATCTATAAAATGTTACTTTAATAGCGTCTCCAACGAATGGAACAGAGTCAACGCACATAACTCGAACAATTTAAGTGGGCATGCGATAGTATGATTAAACACGTTTAGTAGGCGTCTTTACAATTGCGATACCTTATAACTCCTGCTATTTATTACGACATAATTTAAAAAATGTATTTACGATTATTTCTTGACAAAATATCAGTATTTACAATACAGTGATAACAATTAAATAATGATAATATTAATGGCTATTATATATTATACTAACGGCGATGGACTCGCCATCTGTCACGTTGGCACCTAATATACCTCTGGCGGAAAGTGGGTGTGTGGGTATTACCTATACACCTCTGCCTACCCCTTTGGGGACCCTTGTGGGAAGGCGTGAGGATATATTATTATTATTAATATTAATACTTACCGAAAATATGAAATTCCATCCTTTTTTAGCATCCTGGATGTGTGATTTTTGCACTTTTTAAACGAGCACTGAGGCATGTTTACCGTTAGAGCGTTCGAATGCTACTAGATTAAAAGCGCACCCAAATGTTCGACTGGGCGCTCATTCGGTGAGGACATTTTTTGTCACTGATTGTGCATCTATGTTCTTTATTAGAGATCGATGGTTAAATCTCGTATTTTTCTCGTCAGTAAAATCCGTCAAAATACCTAATGTAAAATGGTACAAAGGTTAAATAAAAAACCAAATAGGTACCAATATTCATTGAAGTTTAATAAAGTGCAACAGTCTTTAAAATAAATCTAATTCTATGTTGTCTAAATCATCGTCACTATTTGGGGTCTCAATAATTTCGGGTGCAGTAGAAGTTGACGGCTGGCTATAACTTTGAGTCGTTCCAATTTGATTCAATACTTTATCTGGTAACTCATATGTGTTACAAGTTTTTTCATTGCGCTTTAGCCCTGCTCGTATATTAAGAATGGCATTAACCATATCTGTCTTCATTCGATTTCGTAGCTTTGTTTTTACGCCATTCATTACACTGAACACTCGTTCAACCTCTGCATTTGAATATGGCAAAGTTAAAATATGAAATGCAAAATCACTGAGTTCTTTATACGGGTTAGTGCCAGCGGCATCTTTGTACTCTTTAACTTCTGACCAAAACTTTATAGTATTGTCAACTATGTTCCACTTCGTGAAGTTTATTGCACTCCACTGGGATTCTATGAGTGTGATTATATTGCTTAAATAATGGAAATGAGCCAATAAGGAGCTTATGGATACTTGTAAAAAATAATTGAAATTAAAATCTTTTGCTACAAAATTCCGCCAACAAACCCGTTAGCCGTCAAAATAGTATTTCTTCCGTTTCTTTATAACATAATCCGCTAGATATGACGGTAAATCCGTTAAGTTGGCAGCACTGTATTATATTACAATAAATTACAGTTAGAGCTCGGTGTTCCCAACTCTCAAAAATGTATCCCTAATAAATAATCCACACCTATTGGTCCTACAAATCAAACAATAGCTAATCCCGCGAAGCCAGATCAGGCTAACACAATTTGGTACCACGAAGCTGGATTACCTGAACATAATTAGGTGCTTCGGAGCCTGATATCTGATCAATATTATTCTAATTTTTTTTTAATGATAAAAAAAATATTTCGTCATTTATATTCACACTCGTAAACACAATAGAACTACTTCACCTTCCAAGTCTGGATCCGTTTCCCACGTCTTGGTATATTTTTGACAGTATTTTGTATTTTCTTTAGCCTTAGGCATTTAAATGTTTGACTTTCAGATGAATGTTAAAATTAAACAGGTAAAATAATTAATCATTGTTTTCGTCAACACACATTGGAATTCACGTTTTCTTTACTCTTACTGTAAGACTGCCGCTAGGTAGGCGGTTAGGCGGTATACAACAATAAATATGATTGGCTACAGTTACAGTTCTACTTAAATTTTCTGATGAAACTAACAAGAGCAAAAAAGACAACCTGCGTAAATTTAGAGAGCGTCTACTGTACACCTTTATTTTGCTAAACTTGGCATTTGAAAAAAATTAATATTTGGTGTCCTTGTCATAAATCCCCAAATAATACCCCTAAAAATATCCCATCCCACTTTTTTCCCCCTAAATTTGGGGGGAAAACCCCTAAGTTGGTAACCCTGTTAGAGCTTGATGTTCATCCATTTAGATGAAAAAGCGTAGCACTATCTATGATCTAGTAGCGAAACCAGCATAAACACGAAATTAGTTAGTGCCATCTAGCACACACAGGGAAAATATATTAAAATATGGTGGTATGAAGTAACGAATAAAAACGACAAGTAAATTTTGGTGCCATCTATCGCTGAAGAGCTACTACATCTAAGTATAGTGTAGGCATAATCCTACCATCGTTAAATGCCGTATTATTATATGAACGTATTAAAAAGGTTTACCCGGTTGAAAATAGAAAATAAAGAAGGTGAAGAATAGATATTGGAAAAAAAAACTAACAAGTTTCTATGGATTTATAGCATTTAATTAAATTGAAAGAAAAGAACTTCAACTATGACATGATAATTTTTTAGTACCTAGCTCGGATTTCACTAGAGAGCGCTTCGATCACTTATAATTAACTAGATGCACAATCCCATACAAAATTTCTCTAAAAACTGTCCCCAAATGTTTTGACGTAATTTTTAGTTGAAATATATAAATAAATCTAAATTCAACCTTAAACCCAGTGTCTACAGTTGTATTCACAAAGGTACGTACAAAAAGCAATAAATTTTTACGACCGATACTTGCTGCGAAACAAATTCAACCTTACACGCATGTTTTAAAGTCAGAATTAAAAGTGCCAATAAAAAGCAATAAAATTTTACGACCGAGGCTAGCCGCTTGGACAAGGAATGAATGGAGTCGAACTGCCCAATATTTTTTGTTACAGTAGTTTTAATTTTAGAATTTTATTAAACTTATTTAAAAAAATGGGATAGGGCACCACATTAATTTAGTAATGAAAGTAATTGAAACAGCCATAATTATTTAGTTATTCTTTATTTTGTGTCAAAAATTCAAAAATATTATTTGGCAAACTAATTAAATTTAAATTCAATATTTACTTAATATAAAAAGCAAGGACAGAAGGTTCTTGTAAAATCTAAGAATATTATTATCCAAATTTTTTGACGTAATGTTCATATTTAGTGATGTTACAAAAAAAACGGATAGAACTGAATATTGTTATTCATTTCCTTGAAATAAAATGAGTTTATTAAATAATCGTCTTTTCGATAGATTTTACATACAACATACAACGCTTCCTTGGGTCGGCTTGAAGAATTTACATTACATTTACATCTTTAATTTTATTACATGCACATATATAAGATAAAATCTATAAAATGTTACTTTAATAGCGTCTCCAACGAATGGAACAGAGTCAACGCACATAACTCGAACAATTTAAGTGGGCATGCGATAGTATGATTAAACACGTTTAGTAGGCGTCTTTACAATTGAGATACCTTATAACTCCTGCTATTTATTACGACATAATTTAAAAAATGTATTTACGATTATTTCTTGACAAAATATCAGTATTTACAACACAGTGATAACAATTAAATAATGATAATATTAATACTTACCGAAAATATGAAATTCCATCCTTTTTTAGCGTCCTAGATGTGTGATTTTTGCACTTTTTAAACGAGCACTGAGGCATGTTTACCGTTAGAGCGTTCGAATGCTACTAGATTAAAAGCGCACCCAAATGTTCGATTGGGCGCTCATTCGGTGAGGACATTTTTTGTCACTGATTGTGCATCTATGTTCTTTATAAGTGATCGATGAGAGAGCGTCATAAAAATTTGAATCATCAAATAGACAGATAAAAAATTGTGGCATCACGGGACGCCTGACAAATGTGAAACATCGCAATTATATTGTACAAGTAATATGCATACAGGAACAGATTACGACAGGAAGGTAATATGACTTAATGTAAAAATAAAATAAAAGGATATTTTTCCAGAACATATATAACAGTTTATTATGTGTTCTCCAAAACACACAGCGTTGGTTGAAGAAGCTGTCTCTAGATCTCGCCATTTTGCCAAATTAAATGGAATAACTCACCAAGTTTCCATGTTTTTATACTTCTCTCTCTTTCACTCGCAGTAGCGCGCGCCAAATTTGCTCTATCCTGGAGCGCGGTGTCAACTGTCACTCATAGCGTCTTTAGATTTTGCCGCCAATGGATGCAAAATCTTGTTTTGTAAACTAAATTTATGTTATTATAAGTGTTATACACTTAAAACTACAGGAAATGTTTAAATAATAGTCGTGGAAGTTCGATTGAAATTTTTTTTTAAAGTTGAATGCGCGTAATTCTTGTTCGGTACTAATGTTTGTACCAATACCAAAACCAAAACCGAGGCTTCCGCGATTGCAGTGCTCAGGTAAATGATCGACCAGCGGTATTCCGTGATAGTCACTGACCGTGGTGATCCCTCTCTCAGTCTGAGTGAAGAGGATGAGAAGAGTTTTTTATCCTCGGAGGATGAGGTAGCGGCTTCAACAGCCAAAAAAGAAAGCGAACTACGCATAAAGATTCTGATTCCGATTATTGCAGTGAAAACTGAAGGTACCAGGTAAACTTTATATCAGGATATATGTTACAGTTGCCACAGTATTGTCAACTTCATCATAGGCTACAATAAAAGTCGGAGTTCCCTGACTCTGCCAGTGCTGGTAACTCCTAAGTCAACCTTAGCATTTTAACACCACTCATTCCGGCACGCAAAAATTGCATACGTTATGGCATATAAGATTGCTATCTTATTTTGGCTTATTAAAATGAATCAATCTTAAAATAAATTAAGATTTATGTTAGTTCAAGATACTTTGGATTAGTTAGCATCTGCAGAAGCAGTGTTAACTCCGGCCAAGAAGGTCTATATACTACTAGAGTAAAGGATTTATTATAGCAGGGCTTGTAAGATTTATAAGTAGTAGTAGGGCAGCAGCAAATTTACAAGAATTATCCCTAAGTAAATATTTGTGAGAAAGCTGCCACATTCTTTTGTCCAGGTGTCCTTACTGTATTATGATAATAACATGGAGGTAATTTGTGGTACAAGTTAAAGGGAAAGTATATATTGAAAATGAAAGTCGTGTCGGCAGAATGGTTCAAGTAGTTGCCTGCAACAATGATTGCAAGTTTAAATCCTGACTGTCCCAATTAGCTTGTCCACGCTTAAGTACAGTGATTCATCAATCAGTTGATTTATGGTGAAGGGAAATATTGAGAAGATCCTTCATATGTTTGAGAAGAAATTGAAAGGTGTATATATAATTGTGGTTTAAGTAATGACAATGTACTTGCCATCTGTCAAATTGGCACCTAAAGTAGAAAATACATGTCTGTAGGAAAGAGGGTGAGCAGGTTTTTGCTACACACTTCTGCCTACCCCTTTTGGGACGGAGTGAAGATAAAAAAGAAGTTAAAATGTTCTTTAATGATATTTATGTATGAATTTACTGTAAGAAGGTTAGAGCATCCCTGTCAGACATAAGCTCCAAACTTAACTTAGCTTAACCAAGGAGAGATAGACAGAAGGGGATAAAATCCTTAATCAATAAATGTAAAGGCGATGGACTCGCCATCTGTCACGTTGGCACCTAATATACCTCTGGCGGAAAGTGGGTGTGTGGGTATTACCTATACACCTCTGCCTACCCCTTCGGGGACCCTTGTGGGAAGGCGTGAGGATATATTATATATTATTTACAATAATTGTATACACATGTACATGCATAAATGCACCAGAATACCTAAGATCCAGAAGGAATCCCAGAGATCAGAACTGAGATTTGAATAGAGGTGAGAGATGACTTTTTAAGTGGGCTTAGAGGTTGTAAGTCAAGGGAAAATTTCCCAATAACACTAGAGCTTACATGCATACATGAGAACTTCAGGGAGGTTGCGCTTCTTAAGCCAACCAAAGAGCTACAGTATGAATTCATTCTGAAGTTCATAATAGCAAGTCTTATAGCCTTCACTAAGACTCTTATACAATATTGTAACAAAGTTTGTTTGAAAAGATATAAAGTAGAGAAACAAGTTTGTTTTTAAATAGAGCTGTACTCTGAAATGACAAAAACAATATTAAAGAAGCAAAGATCTTACAGAGACATGAAACCTGTCCAAGTTTAAGTTATTCATAGTTAAGAACGCAGATAGCATTCAAGGTCCATATTCAACCTATGGGAAGTATAATGGTGAGAGTATAATATACAGTCAGGCTGCGGACTTCATAGCAGTAGAAACTAACTACCTGGCAGCAGAATTGTACTGTTAAGGTAGCAGGGTACATGCTAACTTAGATAATGTTTTACTTGGCTACTAGAGCAAGTCAATTTAGTTTCCCAGTTTTCAGAAACTGCAGCCTTTGGCAGCCCATGGCTGGCACATAGATGTCCAGAAAGTCTCTAAGTAACTCAGTTACAGAATTGATAAAGCCGGACTTTACCAATCTGTTTACTACAAAATGAAGTAGTAGGGTGAGCACTTTGTCACCAAAGGTAAACCTGGACAAATACTATTACTACCCTATCTTGTGTACCAGAAGCTGAGATGCTGGCAAGATGCCATAGATCACAATGCTATTGCACCATACAAGTCACCAATAACTCGCTTTCATACCACATATGCAGCAGATGTGGGCTGGAGTGCTCAGCTGAATGAATATTACCTTTCATTAGCCTGGCAATATCAGTTTTATTGGCATTTAAGCCAGTGGGAGAAGTTGGCTATGTTTGGAGCAATAAGACAAGCAAAGCATACATAGCCTTCTCTTAGATTGTGGTGGGCAACAAAATGTTATTAGAGTGTTGTAGGGTTAATGCGGTACTCAATCTAGTGTCCTCCTAAACCTAACTACCAGACTATTGGAGTTAACAGATCACTTAGGCACCACTCTCTGACTATCTCACTGATGAGATTAAGTGTCAGAGCCGACCGCCTCTCAAGAAACGGATCCGTCCCTGAATGACAACTGTTTTACCTGGCCTCGGGGGCCATGTTAAAAAGATAAAGGAGTCTCAGAATCAAGCCGTGTCGGAATGGCACCTGGGTTACTAGGCCTCGAAGGCCATACTTCTAAGAAAGGGAGGTCCCAGACGGACTTAAGAGCTTTCCCAACCTATCGCCTCTTACAAGAAACACACCCGTGTCGGAATGACACCTGTTGCCCCAGGCCTCGGGGGCCAAATTTCGAAAGTGGGGCGTCCCGGACGTAGTCGGCCGTTGTGCGACGTAACGTCATTGGGACTCGGATGGTTTGGCATGATTTTGCGATGCGTACCGTCCAAGGCGACAGTTTCAATTGGGCTAGTTATTTTCCTCCGCCAAACTTAAGTCCATGCCGTCTCATTACGGCAAGTAGAATATCGATTGCCCCTCATTGGATTCGGTTTACACTGCCCGAGGAAAACAAGAGCTTACGAGGAATCGGTATCAAAAGCGGACCTATGCAGGAAGCTATGTATGTATCTATATATTATGTATATAGTCAGGTCTATACCGACCAGAATGTATCCCAGGGCTAGTAACAATTACCCAAGGGACTATTGAGGATGATGTACAAAATAGTAATAAGTTGAATTAAGAAAATGGGTGTACAGGTGTCACATAAGATAAATCATAGAGCCTTGACACTATCTAGGTAACTAGATTACTTGCGAAATTATATCTTAAGAATAACTTTGCCTGCAATATGATAATTCTTCATACATCAGTAATTTGATTTACTGTGCCACTTTAAGTGTATCCCACTTTAAGTGTAGATAATATATCAGATACATATTTCATGTATTATTTTCACTAAGTAAATATTAAGACCATATAATTGGTACTGGTATAACACCAGTTCCTTGCGTTAGAATACAACAAGTTTAATATTCCAGATAGTAAGGATCTGGAAGGCACATTCTTACTCTTTAACATAATTCGGAATATAATATGTACTATGATTAAAGGAAAGGGAGGGATAATATATGCCCCACATTAAAGATGGGAGGGAACTGACTCACCCTGACCATAATGTATGCCCTGTAAAGCATATCAGATGTCTTAGACGTGCCACACAAGAAAGACTAGGTCCAGTCAGGCTGCTGACTAGCTGGATAATCTCTATAATAAGTGTGGGTAAACCAACCGCTACAAGGACTTCAATAACTGGCTGTATTAAAATGATATTCGAGGAGCTTAATATTGATGCTCCCTCGAGAAGTATCAGGGCTGCAGTCACTTCCAGAAGTTACCTAGAAGGCAGCTTTTGGTTAAATAAAGAAAAAAATTATATACAAAGCCATGAAGCTTTTATACTGGCCCCAGGTAGATCTGATCATTCTCAGGAATGAATGAAGAAATTTCATGTTTTTTAATTATAATATTGTTATTGTTGTACTGCTATTTTTACAATATTGATATCATTTAAGATTTTAATGATAACCTAGTATTATTACTTTTACTTCTATCTCAATAGGAGCAGTTTGGCTCAGATTATCGTTTCTTTTGTTGAAAAGATATTAATTTCATCAAAGCATTATTCCATAAAATAAGTAAGAAGTTTTGCAAATAGCACAATACTTCAAGAGATCCTCTCTTGGTTGTTCTGTTTAACAGAGGATTTGAGTTTATCTCAATTTATTAATTTATCACATAGCGTCTACAATCAGATACTGATTCTCTTTCACCAGCAGATAACAAACAGGTCTTCAACCAACGCTGTGTGTTTTGGAGAACACATAATAGAACTGTTTTGCATTCCAACAAAACAGATATTATGTGTGCGAAGAAACACACAGCGTTGCAGCAAGGGCTTGCTGGTGGATATTGAAGACTTCTATGAGTGACAGTTGACACCGCGCTCCAGGATAGAGCAAATTTGGCGCGCGCTACTGCGAGTGAAAGAGAGAGAAGTATAAAAACATGGAAACTTGGTGAGTTATTCCATTTAATTTGGCAAAATGGCGAGATCTAGAGACAGCTTCTTCAACCAACGCTGTGTGTTTCTTCGCACACATAATATCTGTTTTGTTGGAATGCAAAACAGTTCTATTAAATAATTTACTTTCATAACATACAAAAAAATATTTCAAATTGTGACAACTCAATTAGTTTAATGACTGATTAAAATAATTGAGTTGGTTAGAATAGCTTCCGTAGTACATAGTTATATTCATATAGCGTGGCGACGCGTCGCCATGGCATGCGTCGCCACGCCACCAATCGGTTTTACGTGCGGCTATAGATGTTTCACATCAATATACATATATACCGACATCGGAAAAAGAGTTGCGCAATTGAAGTGGCAATGGGCTGGTCATATATGTCGCAGAGACGATGACAGATGGAGTCAGCGAGCGCTTCACTGGAGGCCGCGAACGGGTGGCAGAAGCGTTGGAAGACCGCAAGCCAGATGGTCGGACGACATTAAAAAGACGGCAGGGCCGACCTGGAGTAGGATCGCCGCATCAAGATCAGCTTGGAAATCCATGCAAGAGGCATATGTCCAGCAGTGGACGCATAAATGCTGAGAAGAAGAAGAAGAAGAAGATACATATATATATAATATTCATATAAACATGGGATATATTTTCTTTTTCCCTTTTAATATCTGCAATCGGCTGTTTAGCCATAATCAGATTATTTCGTTGGAGTCAATGTTTTGAAGTGCCCTTCCGTTGAATGACACCACACTGGCTATTAGATAAGTCAGCTTTGCATGTCCAGGTTTAGCACCTGCCATCTCTTTAGGCACTCGATTTACACTCTCTCCGATATTTTCAGAGAGAGGTTCTGGGCTAGTGTGTTTGTCTGTGTTCTCAGTCTTGTCTTGTATTTTATGGCATATTTATAGACTTCTTCTTTGACCGTTGGTGTTACTTACAAACCAGTGCGCTTTGGAGATGGTTCTTAGAGCTAGGTTTAGGAACCTTAGGAGGATCTCAATATTTCAGTTACTGGCTGTTCCCCAGAGTTTAATGCCATCAGTTATATCAGCCATATCAGTTTGTTGCTGATTGATAGTTGGGATTCGCGGCCAAGTAGCCAGGAGAATCCCTTGAGTAGCATGTTGGTTTCGGTACTTTTGGCTTTTATATGGTTGTGGTTAGCCCAAGTTAATCTTATGTCCAGGTGCAATCCCAGGTACTTGACGCTGTTGTTGCTTGGTAGTGTTTTGTTGTCCATGCAAACTAGTGGACAGTCCCCTTTCAATGTATGTGGCTTGTATTGATTTTATCAAATTAGGTTTGATTCTTCACTTTTTTAGCCACAAGTCTATTTTGTGAAACTGTTCCTGTAGGCTCTGCGAGGCTTTATTTGGGTGAGAGCGAGACATGTGGTATCGTCTGCGTTGGTTGCCGTTACAACAATATCCGTTTCTGGTAGGTCTGCAGTGAATATTGATTAAAGTACCGGGCCAAGTACCGATCCCTGTGGGACTGAGGCTGTTACATCGTACAGGTTAGAATAGTCTTCCTCATACTTGACCTTGATTTTTCTCTGGGTCAAGGAAGATTTTATGATCATGTAGAATGAGTTCGATAATAAGGTTTTTACTTTGGAAATTAGTCCTTTACGGCAGACTTTATCAAACGCCTGTTGGAAGTCTAAGAACACTGCTGCGCAGTACTCTTTCTTCTCTAGTGACTGCCTAATTTTGTGGACCACTCGGTGTACTTGTTCAACACTTGCATGTTTTTCTCTAAATCGGAACTGATGATTAGGTATGATTTTAGATTCCTCTAGTACTGGCTTAAGCCTGGTCAGTAATATTTTTTCAAATACTTTTGACAGTAATGTTAGTAGGTTCTGTAGGTGGTTTCCCAGGTTTAGCGATCATGCAAATTTGAAATATTTTCCTCTCACCCGGTTTTGTGTCCGAACGAATTTCTCCTTGGGAGAGCAACCACGAGGGCATTGTGTACGCAGGCAACAGGGCCCCCGCCCCGTTACCCGCAGCCCTCTTTAAGGAGGCATGAGCCTGGTTTCGGCCCACCTCCTGCGGCCGGTCCTACGGCGTCAGCGAGAGGGTCGCATTCCCGCGTTCTTTCCGCCGCCTCTTTCTGTGCTACCACCTCCGCACAGAAGGACACGGCCGCCTCCCACGTCCGTGTACTGCCGACCATGGCCAGAACCAAGGCTGGACTGGAAAGGTCACATCCGGTGGTAGCGACGAGGGCGCTGCGCTGGTCTGCCCACGCTGGGCAATCTTCGAGCGTGTGCTGCACAGTGTCTTCGTCGCAGCCGCAGTGGTGACACTTGGGGGCGCTTCTCTCCGCGCCACCTCGTGCAGTTATTTGCCAAAGCAACCGTGTCCGCTCAGCACCTGCACGAGGTGGTATGTCAGCGTCCCGTAACTGCGGCTTGTCCAGTCGGCCGGGCGTATTGCCTCGATTGTGCTCTGCCCGGCCCCTGGCTCGTAAAACCGTGGTCCCAAGGCGGGGGCCCCACCAACACAAGCTGCGCCGTGAGATATGGTACTGTTATACCCTATACATGTAAAGCTAAGTGCTAGCTGATGCTGCTGCATCAGCAGTTCTATGTTAGTGTCTCAGTTTAGTTCTAATGCTCAGATCAGTCTCGTTCCACCTCTCTTACGCGTCGGCTGCCAAAGGACATAAATAATTAATATTTTTATACTTTTCTATTTCAAATATAATTTTGATTTTTAATTAATTAGTTTTTTTAAAAAGCTAATCGCGAGGCTCATTATAACATTGGTGGCAGCTTAAGGGATTTTTAAAAAGTAAATCCCCGGTACGTTTCCGAAGTATTTCAAGTTCGCGAATAGTGAAGTGTGAAAATTCGTGAAGACTCTGTGTCTACTATATCCTACTACATCCTGCTAAACCGTTTCCGAGTATGAAAAACTACACGCTTCAAAACTCAGTGATCTAAAACAGTTCAGTGTTCAAAAAATAATATAAAAGTGGGCAACGTAGAGCTGTATCATTGAACCCTGAAAAAATAAAACAATAAGAATTATCTTTACAATAAAATCAAGAAAGTGTTACTATTGAACTTGAGAAGAAATTACCAATAAGTTCTTGAAGTCCTTTCTCTGTGTTGTCCCTGTGTTCCTGAAAATAAAAGTGTATAAATTAAACTACGAAATTACAATAAAGTTACTTACCTGAAAACTTTACTTGGAGAAAACTCGCCAAGTCGCTGACCCAAACCAAGGAGTCCTGTAACGTCAAGAATTATTGATCAACCGTCCATCCACTTTTCGGTTACGCGAGGTCAAGGCTACCTTGTGTCATCATCACCGTGTCTACGTGTCGTCGCACCGAGTCCGCTGTGTCATAACACCGTGTCATAACACCGTGTCCACTGTGTCGGAATGCAGCTTATCGCAATCGCCTACGTATTCTCCGTACTGTGAGTCTTTGGTCACAATTTTATTAGGGATCAGTGTTAATTTTATTTTAAATAATTTGTGTTTTACAGTAACATTTCTTAATTTTGAATAATGTCGAAAACCAAGGAAGAGGTCACAAGTGTGACTACATTAGATTTAAACATTCTAATCCAATTTATTCACAAATACGACGGAAGTCGTGAACTACTGAACCCATTTTTAACTAATTGTAAGAATGCAATGAACTTAGCTAGTACGTCACAAAAAGATGTACTCTTCAAACTCATAGTCAGTAAATTAGAAGGCAGAGCTCAAGCCGCGTGTGCAATAAAAGAATTTGACGATTGGCCCAGTTAGAAGAATTTTTAAAGACTCAATTTGGGGAGCGTAAACACTACACGCACTTGCTTTCTGATTTGCAAGACTGTAAACAGGGACCCGACGAAACAGTCAGTCAGTTTTCATTAAAGGTTGAAACTTGCCTGTCTAAACTTTTAACTGAAATAAATTATATCAATTCCAACTAAACGTAAAATGGAACTGGCTGGCCGCGTCGCGGCAATGGAAGATTTAGCACTGCATACCTTTATTACTGGGTTGAACCCCAAGCTCGCTACTATAGTCAGATGTCGTGATCCCGACAATCTCAACTCTGCTATTAACTTTGCTACAGCAGAGGAGAAAATTTTATTTGGCACCTTTAAAAGGGCGTCTCCATCACAAGTATGTAACCATTCAGTAAATCGCCCTCAAAACTCTTCAAATAAGGCTGAGTATTTTAAAGATGGTGCGCGTTCATTTCGCCCTGCACGTTTTAACAATAACAATTATCTCCAAAATCCTGTTATTTGTCGTTATTGCAAATTTCCCGGTCACACAATAGAAAACTGTAGGAAAAGAGAATATAATAACAGAAATTCACGATATGTTGACTCAAACCAACCATCTACTTTCAATTTCAAACCCAAACAATTCCAAAGGGTCCATTATACGGATGATGGTCCTGATCCAAATGAAGGTGATGATTCCCGTGATGAAGTAGATGATATACAAAAAACTAATTAACATCTCGTCTGGGTGTCGTGCGAGATGTCAATCATTACAAAGCGGCACTTTATCCATTGCTAAATCCACTGTATCCATTGCTAAATCCACTGTATCCAATGCTAAATCCACTGATTCCAATACTAAATCCACTGTTATCCAGTACCAAATCCACTGTATCCAATGCTAAATCCACTGATTCCAATACTAAATCCACTGTATCCAGTACCAAATCCACTGTATCTATTGCCAAACCCACTAACTCCAATACTAAACCTACTGTTCTCAACACCAAATCCTTTGCAGCCGAAGTAACCACTGAGCATGATATTTGTCCCACTGTATCAAATTCTACGTCCACTGATCTTGATTTTAAAACCAATAATAGTAACTCCGAATCCATCATTGAAGTCTATGAAATATCCAGTGACCCTTCAAAATTACTACTTCCGCATATCCTGGTTTTATCATCAGTATCTGAAATTCCATTATCAATGTTAGTAGATTCTGGCTCATCAGTAAGTCTTATCAAGCAATCATGCATTCACAAAAACCCCACTCTGATAAAAGAGAAGATTATATTGAAAGGAATAGATCCTGTCCAAGAAACCACAAAAACATCTGGACATTTTAAATTAAAACTTACACTCTCTGATCAGGCACGCGGGTCTATTTTACATAAATTCCATGTCGTAAATAAAATCGATTTACCATATGATGGTATAATAGGCAACGATCTTCTTAAAGAGTTCGGATGCTCCATCGACTACGCTGATGATACCTTGCGTTTAGGAAAACTGAAAATTAAATTGCATTTCAGTGAACCAACTTACATCATACCCCCTAGGACAGAAACTGTTGTTGAGTGCTCTGTATCGAACCCTGAAGTTAAAGAAGGCCTCATACTAGACCAAAGTCTATCTAATCATTTATTGATTGCAAATTGCCTCGTTCGTGTAAAACGTAATAAAAGAATTAACCTTACCGTATTAAATACATCTGAATCTCCTATATCTTTAAAATCTAATCTTAACTTGACTCTTTCACCTACTAATCCCGACTTATTCAATGACTCTGATGATACTAAACCTATTCATTCTATTATACAAAGTAAATCTTCAGTTCAACGTACACGAGAAGTACTGAACCAATTAAGAACATCACATCTTAACAATGAAGAAGTTAACGCACTGTTTCAAGTTTGTTCATCCTTTTCCGATATCTTCCATCTTCCAGGAGAACAACTAACATTTACTAACGCTATTAAACATGACATAAAAACCTCTTCTGACAATCCCATACATACTAAATCCTATCGTTTCCCAGAAATTCATAAAGCTGAAGTTAGTAGTCAAATGAACCAGATGCTCGATCAAGGTATTATAAAACCATCTATCTCTCCCTGGTCCTCTCCCATTTGGGTAGTGCCAAAGAAGGCTGATGCGTCAGGTAAGCAAAAGTGGCGTGTTGTCATTGACTATCGTAAACTCAATGATGTTACGGTAGGAGATACTTACCCAATTCCACAGATAACTGAAATCTTAGACCAGCTGGGCAACAGCAAGTACTTCTCCACCTTAGACCTTGCTTCTCCTATAGCCTCATTAATTTGGATTTGATGGAAACCTCAAATCCAAATTAATGAGGCTGATGCAGAAAAAACAGCTTTCAATGTTCCAGAAGGACATTTCGAATTTACCCGTATGCCATTCGGCTTAAAGAATGCACCTTCAACATTCCAAAGATTGATGAATACAGCCCTTTCCGGTCTTCAAGGTATTCGCTGTTTCGTGTACCTTGATGACATTGTAATCTATTCCCACGACCTTGAATCCCAAATCTTGAACCTTACCACCGTATTCCAGAGGTTACGCGAGTTTAACCTCAAACTCCAGCCGGACAAATGTGAATTCTTAAGGCGAGAAGTCGCATACCTCGGTCATATCATATCAGAAGACGGTGTGAAACCTAATCCTGAAAAGATAAAAGCCGTAACCCAATTTCCTTTACCAAAATCACCCAAAGACATTAAATCCTTCCTCGGTCTTGTCTCTTACTATCGCAGATTTATCCCTGACTTCTCCAAAACTGCTAAGCCCCTAACAAACCTTCTAAAGAAAGAAGTCCCATTTAAATGGGAAAACCAACAGCAATTGGCGTTTGACCTCTTGAAAGAGAAACTTACTACTGCCCCTATTCTCTGTTATCCTGATTTTACTAAGCCTTTTGTCCTTACCTGCGACGCTTCAAATCATGCCATCGGCGTAGTTCTATCTCAAGGTTCCGTCGGTAAAGACAGACCAATTGCCTTTGCTTCTCGTACTTTAAACAAAAGCGAGTGTAATTACAGCACCACGGAAAAAGAACTTTTAGCCATAATATTTGGTTGCAAAACCTTCCGTCCATATCTTTACGGCCGGAAATTTCAAATCATAACTGACCACCGACCGCTTAAGTGGTTGTTTAATCATAAAGACCCGAGCAGTAAAATGCAAAGGTGGCGGTTAAAATTAGAAGAATACGAATACGAAATCCTTTACCGAAAAGGTAAATTAAATGCCGCTGCTGACGCACTTTCTAGGTTCCCAGTAAACCCAATTATAAGCAAAGAACCTTCTACCTCTAACGACGATTTCGATACCATTGACTTAGGTCCATTCGATGACAATCTTAACTGGAACCTTAGTCCATCAAATTTACCATCTCTTCCATCTCCGCCGAACCCTTTCCCAAGTCCTTCCAATCCCGCAAAACATTCAAACATACCAAATCCAATATCTCCGACTCCTGAAACAATAGAAAACCCGCTGAATCCAAATCCTACCATTCCTATTCCTGAAACAATACAAAATTCGCTGAGTCCTAACGCTGAATTACAAGAAAATCTTCAAAATCCTCTGACTAACGCTGAAACCTCTTCTCCGAATCCTGAAACGATAGACCCCCTTTCCGACATAGCCTGGAATTCCGACGATTATTCTAATTTCCTGAAACAAATGGCTACGACAAATAAAAACTTCAATACGAACCTTGAAGAACATAACGAAAACTTAACTAAAACATCTTGCAAAGTCATCTTAATTCCCACTTCTTTAGACCTCGACGAATCTAACCCCTATATACAAGAAATCCTTAGTAGCGTAGAAAACCCTGAAGATATTATCAATAGTGAAAGAGAATTATATTCATTTACAAAACTCGATATAAATAATAAAGAATACTACCTTTTGTATACTAAAGTCCATCATTTTGACGAATCCTCATACAAAGAAATATACAACGTTCTAAAATTAATAAGGAACGAATTTACACTTTTAAGCAATATAAATGAAATAGCTATTTCTGATTTCAAAAGCCCCTATGAAAAACACTCATTTATAAAAATCTACAATATTCTTACTTACCTTTTTCACAATACCAATATAACAGTACACATATACCATAACAATATTATATTTCCCACTCCTACTGAAATAAAGAAGATTTTACGAGAAAATCATGACATACCAATCGCAGGTCACCTCGGGACCGTTAGAATGCTGAAAAGAATTAAAGAAAGATATTATTGGAAAGGCATGCGCTCAGATATAGAGTCTTATGTGAAGAAATGTTCATCTTGCCAGGAAAACAAGGCACTGAGGAAAACGAATCGGGCGCCAATGCAAATTACTACCACTTCTACCAGCCCCTTTCAACGCGTAGCCCTTGATGTCGTAGGTCCCCTGCCTGAATCTGGTACCGCAAAGATAAAGTACATTCTTACCATACAGGATGACCTTACAAAATATTCGGTCGCCTATCCAATGCGCAGTGTTTCTTCTGAAGAAACTACTGACTGCCTTGTTCACTTCATTTCCCTATTCGGAATTCCGAAAACCATATTAACCGACCAAGGGACAAATTTTACAGCCGACCTTTTTAGAAAAACTTGCACTTTCCTCAAAATAAAACAATTGTGGTGTACACCTTACCATCCTCAAACACAAGGTGCCTTAGAGCGAAGTCATTCGACACTCAAGGAGTATCTTAAATCCTTTGTCGATTCTAATCAAGACAATTGGCCAAGATACGTGTACACTGCTATGTTAACATACAATACTAACACACACTGTACAACCAATTTCACTCCCTATGAGCTCCTCTTCGGTCATAAACCATTTATACCTGATTCCATATTCGACTCCACCCCTGACAGCACTTACCCTGAATACGTAAGGATGCTACAGCATAGGATGAGGCACTCGAGAGAGAGAGCCGTCCAGAACATCTTGAATTCTAAAGAAAATTCTAAGACACGTTACGACACCCATACTCGACCAAAATCATATAAAGTTGGTGATTACGTTTATTTAAAGAATCACCTTCGTCTCGGGAAAGCATTATCTCCATTATGGAAAGGACCATATAAAGTGGTCAAAATCCACGGTAATAACACTCTCTCTTTATTAATCAATAGGCGATATGTTAAACATCATTACGATGAGACTAAGTTAGCTGTCCTTGATACTAATTCATAAAATTCGAATAGTCTAGTTCATTTAATAATGATAATGAACTAGATATATATCCTATATATATTAACAAGTTATTTAAGTACTTAAAATTATATAAGACCGGTATTTTAGTTATCTACTATGTTAAAGTATCTATTATTATATATAACATATTGTTACATAAGTAATATGTATATAATATACTGAACCCTTGTATTAATTATACGATATTACTATTAACACATACTTATTAATATTCCAGTATCGCTGTCGAAGCATCTTCCGATTATATCAAGCCTATAACTTCAAGTTCAGGGTTGTACTTCGATTACGTAGGTAAAGTAAAAATTAAAAGTAGTTATCTTAGCGTTATAATCCCTTTGGACATTACTCACATAAACCCACATATTATAAATATAAATTCAACCTTAAGTACAACAAGATACTTATGTAAGCAATCAAGTATTATAGATGACATAGAATGTCACAACATATTAGAACCGCTTACTGTAAGATACCAAGATGTAAAAAGGGAATACGAATCAATATCTCATTTAATACCCAATAGAAATAAGCGAGCCTGGATTGGAGTCGGAGGTACTATTTTGAAACAGATTTTCGGCACGTTGAACGACGACGATGCTTTAAAATACAATAATGCCTTGGATCATTTATATGAAACTGATAAAAAACTGGCATCGTTATTAAAACAAAATGTTCTTTTGACAAGATCTACTTTAAATGCATATAATCAAACACTACATCAAATAAAAAATAACGAAGTTAGTTTAAACCATGCTATCGAAGAGCTCTCTAAAAACTTTAAGAATTTAACTATTTTCTCGAATGAACTTTTAGTAAGATCAAAGTTTAATTCATTAATAACTAGTTTAGAGACAGCCCTATTAACTTTATCATTCCAATTGAATGATATAACCAATGCAATCGTGTTGAGCAGTAAGAACATTGTACACCCGTCAGTCATAACATCTATGCAACTATACCGAGAACTCTCTGATAGCCACGCACACCTGCCTAACGGTATCCAATTACCTTTAAGTCTAGAGTTAGATTATATGAATATTATTTTAACTATATCTAAAGTATTATGTTATTATTATGACAGGAAAATTGTATTTGTATTGCAAATACCCTTGGTTATACCTATGGAATATACCCTGTACCATAACTTACCGTTGCCTATGCCCTATTATAACAAATCAAATACATATATCACTGTAATCCCTAGCAGTGTATATACAGCCGTGACCAAAGACAAAACTCATTATTGTAATTTACATAGTTTAGAAAAGTGTGATATTTTGTACAACCAAAACTTTATCTGTGAAATTACCGATGTATTCTCTACTACTTTAAATCCTAGTTGCGAAAGTGAATTGTTGACACGTGTTGTAGACACATTACCAAGAACATGTGATACGAAAGTAATTTATGGCAACATTGATATTTGGAAAAGTTTGTCAAACAATAAATGGATTTTTGTTCAGTCTGAAATAACTAAATTAAGTATAGATTGTGAAAACTCAAACTCTCATGATTTCCGAATATCAGGAACAGGTATATTAACCTTGACACCTCGCTGCACAGCATATTGTAAAAGTACAAAATTAATATCAAAATATAATGCAGCTAGCATCAACCTTTCTATATTTAATACAGATTTTAACCTTATTAACGATTCTTGTTGCCCACTTGATAAAATAAATAAGATTATATTTAACAAAACATTAACCCCGCTAAAATCAGCAGACCTAGATAGCTTAAGAATAAATAATATTATGTTCCAATCACTACTAGATAATGTCGATGAAATTACTACTGCTGAACCACACTTTGTTAAATATCAACCACATTACTCTGTCTTAATGTTTATTATGATATTTCTTGTATTAGCCCTAAGTATTGTATCCTTTATAAAATTAATTTACCATTGTAAATCTGGCGGCAGCCTACAGACATATTTCATCCAACCAAATACGCGTAATGAAAACATGAATGAAAAAGATGACGCTATACGACTTCCCCGTCTTCGCGAAATAATCTAGTATTTTAATCTTTTTACATAAACTTTGAAATATCAACCCCAAAGTTTAGTTCACTTCGGGGGGCTGTTATACCCTATACATGTAAAGCTAAGTGCTAGCTGATGCTGCTGCATCAGCAGTTCTATGTTAGTGTCTCAGTTTAGTTCTAATGCTCAGATCAGTCTCGTTCCACCTCTCTTACGCGTCGGCTGCCAAAGGACATAAATAATTAATATTTTTATACTTTTCTATTTCAAATATAATTTTGATTTTTAATTAATTAGTTTTTTTAAAAAGCTAATCGCGAGGCTCATTATAACAGTACGGTATCCGCGGACCAACCTGGTCACCATGACCCGCTGCGGACGGTGCAGCAGGGCCTTGTTCTGGCGATCCAGGGCGTCCGCCCACACCGGCGTGTCGTACATGGCCATCGACCTCACCCCCCGGCACAGATGACGGCAGCACGCAGGGACTTTACACAGTAAGGCGTCCACTGCGGACCGCGTCCCCCGGAAGCCCCACCCTGTGGTCATGTCTTTATCGGATTTAAATTTGCTGCAGTATTTTGGCTTAAGTTCTTGTAGTTGCTTGTTCAATGAGCGTCACGTTAGTCTTTTGTGCGATGCTAGAACTTGACTGATGTCGGGTTAGAAAGATAAGGTTTCAGTTCTTCAGCTTTTGAGAACATATTCGCGGACACATGGGAAATACTATAAACTTCATTCAGGACTAACTTTTCGGGGGCATGGAGGTGTGGATTAAGGGGCTATTCTCTAAATTGGCAGATGAAATAGACTGAAGAAAATCCTCTAGTTTCCACCAATCAGTTGCCTGACCTGAGTTCAAAAGGCCTAGGCGGGGGAGAGTTTATTATGCGGATGACATTCTTACCAGCATAGATGGCAAGCTATGCTCGGTCTCGGAGTAACAGACGTCGTATGCGGTTGCGACGTGGGTATGGCAGCAGAGCCTGAAGGTTACCCTAAGCAAACCGAAAAGTTTTGCTATATTGTGCCTTGAAGGTGGACACCACCTACAGGGGGATACTAATGTCGTTCTGACTGGCGCGCTTAGTCATGCCTAATACTGGTCGACTGAATGTGTGCTGCCATTGTCCGTGCACCAGTGGTGTTAAGTTGATAGTCATGTATGGAACGCTAGTCTGGGCAGATACCACGGAAGACTATAACAAGGCCCAGCTGCGACATATGCAGTGAATTAAAGTGACCAGGATGGTCCGCCGACGACACTGCTCAGAATGAGCACGTGCTAGATGGGGCCCCCTTCCTGGGGCCCCCAGGTACGAGGTACTCAACGGCGAAAACAAAATAACATCCATTAGAAGATTACAATAAAGCAAAACATAGCCAGGTTAGGAGGGCCCAACAGATCTATTTGCTACGGGATTCGTTGAAAGTATGCAAACGCGGTCAAACACCACGGGAATTAGTGAGTAAGATCACACTCCTTCGAATGGAAAAGGGTGGTTTCCTCTATTATTACACGAATAATTGTTCTAGGAATAACCTTAGTGTGGAGGTGACCCGCTATAAAAACAGAGCTACTTAGGTTGAAGATAAAAATAACATTCATTTTGATTTCGATACTTGAGTTGAGTTGTGATGCATGCTCACAAGCGGCATGGAACCACTAAATCGCAGGAGAGACTTTGCCTCCCTGTGTTTGCTTACCACTTGTATAACGGGGAGTGTTCTAAAGAGTTGTTCAATGTTTTGCTTACTTCTACCTTCTACCACCGCACCTCTCACCATAGATAGGGAATTCATTTCCACACCTTGGAACCACCAAGCGGTTCCAAAGGAGTTTCCTTCCGTGAACACTCAGGCTGCGGAGGTTCCCGTTGAGGTTTTCCCTGGAGAGTGCAGCTTGGAGTTCTTCAAGAAGGGTGTGAAAACATTTCTGTAGGATCGGCAGCACGCGAGCAATACCCCTGGTGTTGCAAGCGTCCATAAGCAGCGGTAACCGCTTATCATCGCATGCTTGTTTGCCACCCGTGTGGTATAAAAAATATCGTGAAGACCCACAAAGAAGACCATCTCATAAGCAATTGTGATCGGTTTGCCTTCCGGTGCGTAATTTCCAATCATGGCTTAGTATGATGTGTGAGAAACTACTATTCACAGAATAATTTGACCATAAAATATTTATTCTTAATATATTTTTCTTTATTATTGGGGTTTACTCCTTAAGAATCGATTTTCATATATAAGGCGCCCGGTATGAGAAAAATATGAGAGGTAAAATCTACTGATGAATGACAGCGTTACGTTTTTGGTGCTCTCGTACTCTCCATGGCAACGAGAATAACAGAATGGCGATGTAATTAATGTTAATATTTACTTTCAATTGCATATTGTATTAACCGGATATTAACCTACAACAACTGTCAACTTGCGGAGGCTTTATATTTTATTTTACGATCAAATTCTTTGTTATTGTTTTCAGGTGTTCAATAGTAGTCTTTGGTTATTGTCAAATTCTTTTTACATTATTATGTACAAAGACTACTATTTATATAATATGTAGAGTAGAGACTGGCTGGTGTAATATGTTTTAAATAATCCGTGACACGGTTACTAGGCCTTCAGTCAAATAAATTTTATAATATTCAAATTCCAGTTGTAAGCTAACTACATACAGATAAAATATTTGTCTCAAATCGGTATCACGCGGCAACGTGCCAAGCAGACGATATACTAGCATTGCCACTCTTGATAGCAAATGTGATTCTCTCAGCAAGATATGTTATGGCCCGCTTGTCACGAGACTATGCGAGACCTTTTTTTTTATACCACTTATGTAGCAAACTAGCATGCAGCCCGCCTAAGGGTAAGCGGTTACCGCCGCCTATGGACTTGCACCACCAGGAGTATCACTTCGCTCACTCATCACTCTATTCACTCGCGTGTTGCCGATCTTGCAGGAATCTTTTCACCCTTCTTGAAGAACACCATGCTGGTATGCTCCATATTCTCCAAGGAAAACCTCAACGGGGAGCTCATTCCACAGCCTGAGCGGTCGCGGTAGGAAAATCCTTTAGAACCGCGCAATGTGAGACCTTTGTGGTTCCAAGGTATAGGGATGAATTCCCCGTCTATGGGAGAGGTGCGGTGGTAGAAGGTAGAAGTGGGCGGGAAGTATTTAAAAGATAGCGAGCTTCAGAACCCCAAAGTCCTAGAGCTTCAACCGCAAACGTTACAAATATAATAATTACTAGCGGGCTGTCCCGGCTTCGCACGGTTGGACATAAGATTTCATAAGCGACGGACTAGTCACATAGATCTATACTCTATCTGTCAAGTTGGCACCTAAAATATATCTCAGGTAAAAAGTGGGTGTAAGGGTATTACCTATACACCTCTGCCTATCCCTTCGGGGACCCTCTTGGGAAGGCGTGAGGATATTACCCGTATTGGATAAACGAAACAATACAGTAATTTTAACTAGTCAAATAAATAACATTTGTTTTTCAATTCCAAGATGAAGGTGCTGCTGAAGCCAAGCAACTCTAATTCTAATAGAGATCCATTGTACCCACCTCCCATTAGGTCAAGCTAGCTAGCTCGGGGGTCAAGCTACATACGCACGCAACTTACAACTGTAACAGAATTGAAACAAAAATACAATGACTGTTTCTTTATAGGGTAGATGGACAGACAGGTATAATTTAAATGTAAACAATTTAAAATGGCTTACAATTTTATTATCATTATAACTATCTCTGTTATGACAATTAACAGTATCATATTAAAACAGCAGTAGTAGCTCTACAACAGACTTCACGATTACATTGATTTATACAAGCATTTAATATTCATATACTTTTAGTCAAGTTGATACCAATTAATGTCAATATCATCATTAAAACATTTCACAAAATGCATTTCAATAGCTGAAATAAACAAAACACTTAACACTAATCTAGAATCGATAACCACAAAATATTAACTTACTCTGGGGACAATTCAAGCAGTCAAATATTTTAAGTAGTTGATCAGTTTTTGTCATTGGTATTGCATTCATTTGCAATGTGTTACAATATCACAGCACTCTTTAAAATTGCATTTGTCAAAAGACAGCACACAATATTTACAACATGAATAGGGTACTCATGCACAGGAGGAAAACCCCAGAGGTAAGTCCCGAAAACTCCCAATGGAGCAGTGTCAATGAATAACATTCACCAATTAACCATATAAATTTGAGTACTTACTTATTAATTATTATCTAGTCAGCTTTTAGTACTTCCTTACAATTACATATTATCTACGCTGGCGACGCTTCTTCTTATTGGCGCGAGCAATATTGCCGTTTTGCGGCAGAGCGTTAGAAGTGCCACCGGCTGGAGCGACGGGCGCAGGCTGCGGGGCGGCGGGGGCGGGGGCGGGTGTGGGCGCAGCAGCGGGGACGGCGGGCGGAACTACCGCGACTAATCCCACGTGCCCCACGCGCGCCAAGCCGTTTTGAGCTATGGGCCTTGTGGGCAACTGCGGCTCCTCTAAAGCCGCCCGCAGCCGCTGTCTCATGCGCCTGCGTGCATTCCTCGATAGAGGTGGACGTTCAGAGTCATCGATTTCTGCATTCAAATTAGCCGGCATCGTGCCATTTTCTACAGAAGTCATGGAGCGATCGCTGGGACCAGTGTTTTGTCTGTACCGCATGTCATCGATTCTTGCACGCATTTCAGCATCAGAACGCATCAATGCGTTAGCTTCGCGACCGAGAGTGGCGAACGCACGTGAAAGCCTCGCTACATCATTTTGAAGATCCTGCAAGGACGGCTCGGGTTCTAGAGGGACAGGCACGCTGCGGGGGATATCTCGCTGGTTTCCGCGGTTGGCAACGCGTAACACAGCGCGTGGCTGCGTTGGATTTGTTAAATGGTCTGCCGGAGCGCGGCGTATTGACAATTTTCCGCTAATTGTTGCAGCCGCCACTAGCGCTCGGGCGTCTAAGCCGTTCACAGTTAAACAGTGTCCCCTTTTTTTAAGAGAGCCTTCACATGATCTAACCGACCAGACCTGTAAAATGAGTTAATGGCGTAGTATTAATACCATGAAAGTATAATTTCAATTACCTGATGTTAATTTATGTATAACTTACACAGTCAGAAAAAATTGCTTCCCGATCGTTTCCGGAAATTGTTACAGTATAACAAAAGTCATGTGCCACCCATGGTGCTGATGCCATTGATAACCAGGCACACACAGAGTTATCTGAAACAATATTGAGATTAATACACATTTACATTTAGTTATACATTAATTAATTATACTTTTATTGATTACTAAGTGGCATTTTGTCAATTTTGAAAATAAGATTATTATATATTAGAAATACAATCCTTGCTTTTCTGCTGAGTATAATTCGCGATCTTTATTACAGTATATAGCAAAAGGTCCCAGCCAGCATACTTGTGATCTGTTTAGTGTGTCAAGATTGATAGGGGTCATTTCTAAATGTCGATGGATGTACACGGGTTAGTAAACCATTAATATAAATGAATAAAAAACTCACTGTTCATTTCTATTATTAAGAAGAATATGCCCATGTCAGAGACCCGAACGGCTGTAACAAGTCTTCCTGGGGCAGTAGAGAATTGCCAAGCTTGTAAATACTCCCCATTTTCAGATTGACCCTGAGCAGAAAGAGAGTTATATAATAATATTGATTAATCCATCATAATATTGAGGGTATTTTTAAATAGGTATAAATGAGAACAGTACCTCAATCAGTTTTGGTGAGTGAAAATAGCGCAGATGATTAAGTAAGCGACCTAAAGGGAGGCGTTCTGCCATTCCAGTTTTGCAACAAAGGCAGCGGAAAAGTCCCTTACAAGCTGGGGGAGGTCTAAGTGTAGATCCCTGAAAGAAATCAGTAATTATTGTATGAGATCTCATCAAAATACCAGACATAGTAATTCATATAAATATATAGCAGAATACAATATGTTTTTCAGTATTTAGAGTGTACTAGGCTCTTTTAGTTATTGCCTTGCATTTGTGTGTGCTTAAAAAGATCTTTGTTTTTGGTTGGTGATCTTATATTGGCCATATAATAAATATGTATAAAAGATAATGAACATAGTTATCAAAAGGGTTACATCTGAAACTTGGAGATTGTTTTCCTCTAATTCACCAGGATCACTGCTGCCATCCTCTGCAGAAGTTTCTGAACCTGATGCTGATATTACTAAGGCTGCAGACCCAGTTGTCACTTTGCCACCTAACTTCTGAAAATGTCATTATGTTATGCTTGAATGGAAGTTGTTTTATACATCTTACAAGTTTATTTCAAGATAATGAATATAAACTTACAAAAGCACGTAGTTTTCTAACATTTGCAATAAGTTCTTCCATAGCATAATTGCGTGTTCCGAAAAACATAGCGCGGCATACTGGGCACACGTCGAGACGTGATTTGCACCGACCGCACACATGGTGTCCCTCATTGCATTGAAATATTTGGCCTGTTGGTATCTCATAGCACACCGGGCATTGCAACAGGTCATCAAGGTCAGGCAGTGCATCAGGCTGTAATAAGAGGAAAACAGGTGCTAGATCATTACATCCCTATGCAAGTACTACACTATAGTGTAGCCACGGCTACAGTGTAGTACTTGCATAAGATTGGAGTTGTAAGCCGTAACGGCGATGATCTTGGCAAGTATCATGTTGGAACCAAAAATATAATTCTGGCAGAGTACCCACTGCCAGTGTGGGCATTTACAACCTACATATGTACCTTTAACTACACCTTTGGGTGCCCCTGTGTGAAGATCTTTTTTATAATTTAGATCTAAGTCTAAGAGAGAAGTGGCACTCTACTCTCTCCCAACCCAAGTGGGACTACGCATCATTTTAACTCTTCCTTCAATGAGATTGTTACAAAAGCAGTTGTGATATCTCACTTTGACAACCCTTGGTCTCACCAAATGACATCATAATGGAAATAAATGATTTATAAGAATTCATCAAATAAACATATTGTAGGTCAACTTTGTATGTTGTATATATTTTTTTTATGAATATATAATATAATGCTAGGATCATGAAGATAATAAATGAAGTGGCTCATAACATAGAGATAAATATTCGATTATTAATGTAATATTTATGTGCTTCGAACAATAATACATTGTGGGAAGGAAACAAAGAAAACATTATGAGGAATTGCTTGGGAAAAAATTCAAATACATAATGTGTTATGCTTGGAGGATGAACTCACCATCTGGCACATTAGCACCTAGATATAGCTCTGTTGAAACGGTTGTTGTGATACTTCTACTAATGCCGTTGGGTAGTCTTGTGGGAAGATATAATAATAACCTTTATATCAATAGTAATGTACTAAATAAATAATAGAATAGTGACACCAGAAGCTTTCTGTGAAGGAAAACATCGAGAGCAAACCTGCATATGTTTAAGAAAACATTCAGACACATGTATAGTCAAGCCTGAGTAATGACAATAGACTCCCCATCTATCACATTGGCACCAAAAATATATCTCTAACAAAAAGTGGGTTTGGATATACACACCTGCCTACCCGTTGAGGAAAATTGTGAGAAGACGAGAAGATATAATAATTATATCCAATGCAGAGATATATTTTCATATAATACAAAAGGACAGGCATAGCCACCTAGTGAACCAGTGCATATGAAAAAATTATTATTAATAATAATTATTGATTGTACCATTGATACATGTATATTGATAAAAATAATATAATATATCCTCACGCCTTCCCACAACGGTCCCCGAAGGGGTAGGCAGAGGTGTATAGGTAATACCCACACACCCACTTTCCGCCAGAGGTATATTAGGTGCCAACGTGACAGATGGCGAGTCCATCGCCGTTACTCCAGCACGACTATACATACGCCTTTGAATTGCTTCTCAGACGTATGCAGGTTTCCTCTCGATGTTTTCCTTCACCGTTAAGCTCGTGGTGTGACTAATCACTGTACTTAAGTTCAGAAAAACTCATTGGTACCGTCCGGATTCGAACTTGCGACCTTTGCGTCGCAGGCAACGCTCGAACCAAACGGCCACCACGGCTTTTGATTTTGATATCGATTTTGATATTTATGATTATTAATAATACCAGATTATCAATAACAATCTATATATATATATAAAAATGTTATGTTGGTTTGTGTACGCTTCAAAAACTCAAAAAGTTCTGTTCTGAGCTGAAGTTTTAGCATGATATATAATCCACATCAAGGATTGTTTTTATATATTTTTTGCATTAGTCACATATCCACAGCGAAGCGTGGCAGGGTACACCTAGTATATTATACTTTCCATAAGGCTAACATCTAATCTTATGGAGAGTGAAGTAGCCATGAAGGATCCTCATCTACAAGCATTACATGCAGAATGGTGTTTTTAACAAAACCACTACCACCTGGGTGGTTTTTATTTGTCTATCAATAATGTTATCCCTCATTTTGAGTCTATAATTACTTATTACTATGCCAGTAATGAGGGTAGGCAATAAAATAAATGTGTTTCAAAGAAGCAGAAAAATACCACATTTTCATCAGTCAAGCCCTTTTGAGTGAAGAGGTCTTGAGAGTCTATATTCTGAGAGTAGAGTAGCACACTATTTTACCTGCCTCCCTTGTTGATCTTCATATGATTGTAATAAAAAACTCTTAGTGAAGCAAAACTTGGTACTTGTCCCGGAAATTAATAGTTTAAGTTGGTTAAGTGGGTAGTAACATATCCAAGATATGGATATCTTCAAGCTATGAATCAACCATACATGCCACCATGGCATTCATTACTGTATATAAATTAGCATTGCTTGGGGTTTAAATAACTCATAAAGCATGTCATAGTTCTGTAATTTTTATAGTATGTACGTGACAGTAACAAGAAAATCGCTATAGCAGTTATGTGAAGTAGATTATGTCTTATTCAAAAGAAGGCGTGTGCTATTTATGATGTACCGAAGATACATCTATCTACCGCCAATGTAAAAATAAGTAATAATAAAAGGTTTTACAGAAATATATGGAATTTCTATGTCTGTTCAAAAGTATGTTAATTTAAATATGAATTTAAATAACACGACTATAACTATTGACCAACCGACAAGGTTGAACAATGGAAGGTTTTACTGATCTCACCTACACAAAATAAAAAAATATTTAATATGAATTGCTTACCTTTACTTCTGCCTTCCCTGACATGTTGTAATTATTTAAAGGCAGTGAAAATTTACAAATCTCATAAACAGATTTATAAAATTAATCCTAGCGTAGATACAAACAAGGCAACAACAGCTGTCTTCTTAATATTTTACAAATGGCGTCGTCTTCTATTGTCCAAAGAGCATTTAATCCATAGATACAGTATAACAAATCAATTATTCCATGCTATGCTATATTACTGTATAGCATTAAGACTTTAAGATTGTATTTTTAGTAAATTAATTAATTTATTGTGATTAAATTATATAATTAATAAAAAAAATAAAGTAAAGCCGTGGTAGCCGAGAGGTTCAAGTTGTTGCCTGCGACACAAAGATCGCAAGCTTGAATCCCGACTGTACCTGTGAGTAACCTGGAGTACCTGTAACTGTGAGTTTTTCTGAACTTAAGTACAATGATTAGTCACACCACCAGTTTTACGGTGCAAGAAAAGATCGAGAGGGGGAGAGGAAAGGCGTATGTATAGTCGTGCTTGAGTAACGGCGATGGACTCGCCACCTGTTACGTTGGCACTTAAAATACAATATCTTAGGCGGTGTTTTGTAAAATTAATTTATCTCAGTAAAATAGTAAGTTTTAAATTACTGTTCAGAGATATAATGGTGTATTACAAACACCATTAGGAAAGTGTAATGTGTGTAAAGTGTGTAGGAAAGTGTGTCAGTGTATGGGTACTACTTAAAGTACCTCTGCCTACCCCTTCGGGGACCTTTATGGGCAGATGCGAGAATATATATTACCACCATCTTAATATATATATTTCTTGTGTGCGTGTGTATGTGACTGAACTCCTCCTAAACGACTGGACCGATTTTGATGAAATTTTCTGTGTGTGTTCGTGGAGATTCGAGAATGGTTTAGATTCACAATTGGACCCGATAGGTGGCGCCACTGGGTCCGTGGCTTAAATTTATCTCACAAGCGAAGCTGGGCGGGACAACTAGTATATATATATACTAGTTGTCCCGCCCAGCTTCGCTCGGGTGGAAAAAAAAAGATGGTGGCGCCACCTATCGGGTCCAATTGTGAATCTAAACCATTCCCAGATCCCCTTGAACACACACAAAAAATTTCATCAAAATCGGTCCAGTCGTTTGAGAGGAGTTCATTGACATACACACTCACAGAAGAATTATATATATAAAGATATACTAGCTGTGCCCAAGACTTCGTCCGCGTGAGATAGTGACTGCGCAGTATTTTTTTGGTAAATTTTTTATGTGTTTGTGTGTATAGGGGATGCCTACGTCATAACATCTACCTGCATGCCAAATTTTAGCCAGATCCGTCTAGTGGTTTGGTTGGGCTGTGCGTTGATAGATCACTATGTCAGTCAGTCACCTTTGAGTTATATATATTTAGATGGTGGTATATAATTACTTATGTTATTTGTGCATTCTAATCCTAATAATAATTTCTATGTCAAACTAATTGTGAAATATTGTACTATGCATTAAGTACCCTGTACTCTATGCTTTTAAGCCATCTGTGAACTCACCTGACGATACACATTAATGGTAGATAGGTACTTACCACAGATTAGATTTGTATATATATCTACCTACGTTATACAATCATTATTAGTCATTGCATTGGGTAGTCTATGGTCATTGGCTTTTCGGTCCTGTTATTTATGTCTGTTCTGTCAATTATAACAAGACAAGACTCACGAATGATTAATTAATGTTTAGTTTATGTAGTTCTGGTAATTATTGATTAGATTTTAACCGTAAATTCTAAGTTATTCATTTATTATTTAATTTATTGAAAACTAACTGAACTGAACTGAAAAATACTTCTCATTAGAAAAATCGAAACACCTTGCAAGTTTGTATTGTAAAGCTTATCAGAAAAATTTGTACATTTAGGAATATATGTATAATGTCTAAATAGGGTATATTATGATATATTATTCACTATTAAACGACATTTGACATATATTTACAAGTTTATGTATCGTAAGGATTATCAGAAAAAAATTTATATTTAGGGATATATGTCGAATATCGTCTAATAGTGTACAAAACAAACTTGCAAAGTGTTTCGATTTTTCTGATGAGAAGTCTATGTTCTCATAGAGTACAATTTTGTTCATCCCCTTGTTCGTGTTCTGACGAAAAAGAGAGTAATAAAATTATTTGTCAGGTAAGTAAAAACAAACAGGTTGGGTGTTGTGTTATGATATTTTCCATAATTTCAGACATTAATTCCACTGTGTCAGACATGCCAATGTGAAGGCATCTTAAGCAAGTTTATTGAACAAAAAATGAGTTATATATGAATTCGATAAAACAATATATTTAGTCTGGATTGCTTTTGAGATTGTGATGAGCACCTACCTAAATATGACTCGTATAATTCTATGTATCCTGTTCCTCATATTTTCAATTACATGTGAGTATTTCTGTTGTTCTAAGCATAATTAATTCTTCAAGTAAATTTTTTAATTTTTATTTCATGCACAATGTTAATTGTTTTTTCTTGTGTTTATATTTTAGTTGTAAATAGTGAAAGACTTCATGAACGTATATACTCGAAAATTTCTGGAGCAGCAGCATGCTTCAGACGCTTGAATGGTACTCATCAAACAGGATGTTCAAGTAAGATTGATTAAAACTGTACTCTATTTTATTTAATGATCCTTTCTTAAACATACATACATATAATCACGCCTCTTTCCCGTAGGGGTAGGCAGAGACCACTTCTTTCAACTTGCTACAATCTTTACATACTTCTTTCGCTTCATCCACTTTCATTATTCTCTTCGTACATGCTCTTCGGCTTAGGGTACTCTTGACCTGGCCTTTTTTCAAGATGTCCCTAATTTGGTAAAACTTTCTTTAAACTATTCATAATGATCTAGTCAAGAATGCTAATTAATATAATTCTTTGTATTCATTTACAGGTGCCGATTCTGGCTCAGTAGGTGTTGTACAAATGATAAGGGATGTAAGTGATGCACAGTGGGTTGTATTTAATGCCACTGCTGACATGTATATAGCTGTTGTTAGTACTTCTAAGTTTCAAAGTGTGATTGAGCTGTTCTTAGACCACCCTGAACATGTAGGAGGTGTACTTATCTATGACAACACTACAGACAGGTAAGTTGATATTTAAGACCTTTATAGACATATACTGTTACTTCAAATCATTATATTGTACTCTATCTATTTGGGACAAAACTCAATAAGATCAATTGGATGAACATGATATACATATCTGTAAGGTGTACTAGTCAAGTTTAAGTGGAAATGCTGATGCTGGTGTTCATTGAACAAAGATTCTAAGCATTTTCAATCTGAAACACATAGTAACAGCCAATGATCACTAGAGGTGCTTCAAAAATGTTTTCTACTTTGTGGCGATATTGAACAGAGAAAAAAACAAAGTAGCAGAGGCTCACTTGCAGTAGTAGTAACATTATTTTCATATCATATTTAATTCAAGTGGAGTAAAAGGCATTTTATGATGTGGTTAAATTTGATGATATTTTATTTCTAGTGCTTCATCATTCAGCCAAGAGTCCAGGTGTCCAAATGAGTACTCCACAGCCATTGGAAGTACATGCTCTTCTTCTGCTCCTTCTGGTGCGGGAAATTTTGTGTGGAATGAAATGGGGACAGGTCTGTTGCGGAGAGACATACCTTTCCCTATGTTTTATTTACCAGAATCACAAGCAGAGAAAATTATTCAGATAGAACAATGCTTTGAAAGGTATGTATTATATTTATTTGAATTTAGAACATGTCTAGCTTAACTTAAAGAAGTTGAACTGATTCATGAGTCAGGTACACTAAATCAGCTATAAAATAATAAATGGCTTAGGTTGCTGTGTGCTCTATTTTAATTGTCTATTGTCTATTTCAGATTTAATCTAGACAGAGATAGCCAAGAAAATAGACCTCTATGTGCTATACAATTGACTTCATTCATGTTTGCTGCAGTTAACAGTGAAGTCTGTTTAAGAAGGTAACCAACATTCACCTTATTTTATTCCTTTTATTTCTGGAATATCCCATTGAGTATATAATCTTTATCTGTGCCAAATTTCATCAAATTGCATTCAATAGTTATTGTGTTTAAGAGGAATTTTGTGTAAATGTTCGTCACAAAATTTTGCATTTATAATACATGTGTTATAAGTAGGATGTAATATAATTTGTATGTTTATATTTTTAGATCTGAAGCCGGTTTTTTGAAAGTAACAAAAGTATGTGATCCCTTGGGTGGCCGAAATGTATACTATTCACTTTTTCCTCGTGGGGTAAGTTTATATAAAATTATTGGAGAGTCCAAATCTCAAAGTCAAAATAGTCCAAATATGTCTAAAAAGATAAAGCTTTAAAAAAATAAATCACATAAAAAAATATGGGTAAACTAAAATAGGATGAGGCGAATTGAATTTTATTACGTACGTTACGTACGTACAGCATGATCAAGTCCGATTTCCACTTGTTGCTTCTAAGAATAATATATTTTTCAGATTAAAGAAGAAAATAATCAATCAGTCACTCTGGTCACAGCTAGAATTGATACAGCTTCGCTCTTTGACGGTACTTCATATATTTTATTCATTCATATAATACATTATCTTACCTTCCCACTAGGGTTGAACTAGTGAAGGAGTAGCATGGGTGTAATGTCAACGACTGAATGTCTTTTCGACGGATATATACAGATGGCACCGTAATAGTGACGTTTTACTGTGCTTTGAGACTGTTCTCAAGTATGATACTGCATACTTGTGTATTTTGAATTTCTTCTCAACTGTAATGAGGAAAACCACAGGGCGTCTTAGTACATGTCTGTCTGGTAGGGCTTCAAGACTCAACCGCTCATCAGATATTGTTGAAATGTACAAAAACAGCTTTAACTTCAGGTCGTCATAATGCATGTTCTTACACGCTTTATATTAGCTTCACCTGTATGTATGTATGTATGTATGTAACCGACTTCTTTGAGCTCGATTTTGACCCACTTTAAACGGCCAGATTTCGTTCAAACTTTGTAGACTTATCGAGGACCGATGACAATACACTAATAACTAAAAAGTAGAAAATAAATAATAGTTAAAAAAAACTAAAAAACACGCTTTTTATAGAAAACCGAACTAAAAAATAGAAAATAAATTTCGATAATATCTTAAAAAGCGTGGGGTGCTTTTTAAGATATTACCGAATGATAATCACTCTACTAATATCTGTCAATAAAATATTTATAACTATTGACACCATGCACCCCACGCTTTTTAAGATATTATCGAAATTTATTTTCTATTTTTTAGTTCGGTTTTCTATAAAAAGCGTGTTTTTTAGTTTTTTTTAACTATTTTTTATATTAACTTCTTACAAAGGTCCACACGAAGTAAGACCAAGAAGTTTTATAGCAGTAGCGATTTTACAGTTGGGAGTTAAAATTTATTTCGTTTCGACACAGGTGTATCACCAGGCGCCGCAAGTTCCGTCGTGGGCATGGTTACTTTAATATCGGCTGCCGCTACTCTCGCCAACATGATACCAGCTGCAGATGCTAGTTTATACGGTAATATAATAATAATGTATCCTCACGCCTTCCCACAAGGGTCCTTGAAGGGGTAGGCAGAGGTATATAGGTACACCATCCACTATCTGCCAGAGATATATTTTAGGTGCCAACGTGACAGATGGCGAGTCCGACGCCGTTACTCAAGCACGACTATACATACGCCTTTGGATTTCTTCTCAAACGAATGTAGGTTTCCTCACGATGTTTACGAGGTGTGAGTAATCATTAAGTTCAGAAACTTACTTACATACTTAAGTTCAGAAAAACTCATTGGTACAGTCGGGATTCGAACTTGCAATCTTTGTGTTGCGGGCAACTACAAGAACCACTCGGCCATCAGTTTTAGGTAAAACAGATCGTTGTGCCCTACTAAATTCGCATTTAGTCGTTTGTGAAGATGTTTGTTCCTCTTTCATGTCAGAGCGGCTGAACGGTATTGGGTAAAATTTAACACAGAGATAGATAATTAGCTGGATTAACACATCGGATAGCTCTATTCCAGAAAAAAAAAATGTGTCAATTAAATCAGCTTGTATGCGGGCACCACAAGTTAATACATATAGGTATGTTCTGATTGTAGATCACAACGTTCTGTTCACGCTGTTCAACGGCGAGGCGTTCGACTACATAGGGTCGCAGCGCGTGGCGTTCGACGTGGGGCGCGGCGAGTGGCCGGCCGGCGCGCCGCTGGCGGCCGCGCGCGTGGCGCTGCACGTGGAGCTCGGCCAGCTGGGCGGGGCGCTGCCCGCGCATGCGCAGACGCGCGCCTGGCCGCTATACGCGTTTGCGCCATACACCAATGACACACTACCGACACAAGTCAGTACGCCAACATTGTTATCCTATTTCCTACGAATAATATAAATTTGAAAGTTTGTGTGGATGTTTGTACCATGTTCACGCAAACACTTTTGAATGGATTTAATGAAATTTAACAATAATACAACTCATATATTAGAATACCTTCCCCTACGGGAAAGAGGCGTGATTATATGTATGTATATATCACAATAACACATAGGCTATAATTTACCAAGGTATTTTGTTAATTGGTCAAAATAAAACAATATGATCCAATTTTACGTGGGTCCAATAACTAAGTAATATTCATATTACATTTAAAGTTTTATCTTTACTGCACGCGTTCTCAGAATCTACTCTTGAAAAATATTTTTGTGTATAAATGGACTTTGTTTATTGAGGAGGCTTATATCTATAGATATCATACTACATGCTTCTCATGAGAGGATAGCAATAATCATATTTATTTATGAATTTAATACGGTAGCAACCGCGGGGAACGGCTTATTGTCACTACATATTGTAAATATTGTTGGTTCCCTTTATGCGTTATTTTTATATTCAGTACATCTCTTACATAATTGTTCAACCGTGTGGGTTCTAAATTTGTTTTCTAATAAGGTATCTGAATTCCTGGCCAATATGACGGAGAACGCGGCACTATATAACATGAACATAACTCCGGAGCTAACAAAAAATTTGCCACCTTCGTCACTGCATTCCTTCAGAAGAATCCTCAAGAACATTGAGTTGCCTGCAGTGCTCATCGTGGACCACCAACAAGCGTTCACTAACCCCTTCTACCACTCCGTCTTGGATGGTTACGACAATATCAAATTTGTATTCCGGAACATCAGTATTGACAGCAATGGAACCTGTACGTATACGTTGTTAATCTAAACATATTATACTTGGCTAGAGTATAATACAAATGAGAGAGAGAGAATATAAAGAGGAATAATATTTCTCATCACTCTTAAAAAATAATTTGTTTTTTATTCTTGGGAAAGTTAAAGCCTATTTTATTCCACACTAAGACCTGTTGTAGGCCGAGCAAAAAGATAATACATAATTAACTTCGGGGCAAACTGTGGGGTATACCTAGTTAATGTTTTTATGGACATCACTGGGTTGATGGTTTTTTAGACTTACTGTCACTCGCAGGATAAGCTTGTGAAGTGTGAATATTTAGAATAAAAACTGTAGTATTCTCACGATTTACTTTCAAGGTGACTTAAAGATGTTAAACTTTCTGTATTATATAAATAGGTGCCTCAGATAGGGTCTCAAGTGTCGGTGATAGAGCTTAAGTAGCTAAAGTTGCCGGAACTCATACTACGAGCGACAATACAAAAAAAATAGGATGATAGACACGCCTTCGTTCTCATTGGTACATAAATAGCCTATACTTAACTATAAGTATTAATAATATTGTGTGTGTTGCAGTTGTCCCAACAAGTGAACTGCTCCAGAATGGTACCATGAATGAAACGGACACTCAAGTTAAGATTTCTCAGATGGCCACCGCACTGGCGCGGACATTGTACAGAAGAGTGACCGGTGCCAATTATACAGGGAATGAAGCGGCATCGGCACATCTGGTGAGTATCGTGTGACCCGCCCACATCGGAATGAAACAGTTATCTACAATCTGGATTGATGAATTCATTAACTTTATACTTCTTTGTTCTTACTTCTTGTAGTTGTAGCATGTAAGTATGTTGTAAGCATAGTGATGTATTTATGCAATTAATAAATATACTTTAATCGTATGCCGCAATTGGTATACAAATAAAGTATGTTTATTAATTTATATAACAAGTATGTTAATATTCATATAATAAGTGTATGTATTCATTTATATTTATAGTTTTGAGAGAGGGAGAGAGGTAGGTAAAAGGGAGGTAGGGAGATAGATTCACACCATGTCATGGGGAAGGCGAAAAGAGTAGACTGGCAGTTTTTTTAGGTTCACAGACCTTCGCTTCGTACGCATTGATTAGTCTGTTCATACAGATGGTGATATAACATGTTGAAGTGTAAAACACGTGGTCGGCCAGGTGGACGAAATGCTGTACTGCTTCGTGAGCAGCCAGGCGTGCCGGCTGCTGGCGGCGGCGGAGTTCGGCGCGGGCACGCCGGAGCCGGCGGAGGCGCCCGCGGCGCCGCTGTACGTGGGCGTCACGCGCTGGCCCTCCACGGCGCCCGTGCTCGCGGGGCACCTGCTGGCGCTGCTCGCCTCGAGCGCGCGCCCCCTCGACCGCGACGCCTGCCAAGCACTTCAAGACCCTGTCAGTACACCACTATACACTTTTATATATAGTGACATCCACCAAGACGCGCCCCAATATTCTTCCTCACAGTTTATAGTGTAAGTGTGCAATCTTCCACTAACGTTTGAGTATTGACGGTTCACACTGATTACCTTACACGCACACTACAATTAATACACGCGTAAAAGATGGATACTCATCGTCACAAATGTGTAGTATTTGTAAGATTCTGAAATGAAGTGAATATTTAGTGCAGCCGAGCTCGCGAATCAGCAACGCCCTAGGGCGAGCCTTTTTTGACGTACCTACTAGCGAATGGATGTATGTTCGTGGTCCAAACTAAGTGATAAAAAGATTTTGATATTTTTTATTTCAGGGATACGTACAATACTGGTTGAGGGGATGGAACCACAGCGGCATATGCATACAAACAACAATGAACTTCAGCAGTGCCATTAGTCCCGCGTTCTTAATATCAGGTCCGAAAATGAAATTATATAAAAAGAACCTAAATCTGAATAAACATTGCACATATGTGCGTTAGTTCAAATCAGTATTTATTTGATACCGTTTTTATAATAGATTTATCCTGGCTGGAGGCCTAGGTCTCGCCATTGACCGGTTAAGTAGCAAAAGTTCCCGGAACTCACGCTAGAGACAATAAAAAAAATAAAAAAATTATAGTATTTATTATTAAAATAAATACATACATATCGTTACGCACCCACTATATGGGTATGTAGCGACTGTAGAGCGCCAGTTCTCTCTAAACTTTCTCTTAGACTAAGACTACGACGAAACTAAGACTTCTTTCGCTTCATACACAAACTCATTATAAACTTGTGCCCAACCTCCTCAGCTGTGCGTATGTGTGTGACAGTATGCCCGAATGTATAGATTACGACATGTCGTCCGGCGAGTTCTCGACGTGGACAGAGTCTGTGTGGCACTCCATGCAGGCGCGCATGTTCGTGCGCGCGTCAGGCGGCGGGGCGCGCGCCGCGGGGCTGGCGGCCGCCTTCAGCGCTGCGCTCGCCGCCGCCGTCGCGTTCTGGCTGCGGCGGCACGCTCACACGCTCTTCCCACCCGCGGACGTGCTCACCCTCCCCGCCTCCGCCACGCAAGGGTCAGTACAGTACCTTTCGAAACACAATTATTTTTTATTTTTTACATTTGTTTTAAACTAGCGTCTGATCGCGTATGGTCGCTTTCAACATCAAGGGTATTTCTCGCGCATTGTCGACCTTTTCACGTCATTTGTGAATGAGGACTGAATGGCAGAATGAAACCGGATCCGTTTGAATCCAAGGTGGCTTATGAAACGGCATCGGACTCGCCACCTGTCACATTGTTACCATGTTATAACTCCGGCGAAAAGAGTGTGGTTACAGCTCTAGCCCTTTCGGGAAGGCGTGAAAATGTTTAACAGAGAGGAGGATCTCTGACATCAAAAATGTGTATATATATATAATGTAAATTTGGAAATATATACAATTCAAATTGAATGAAATACCAATATTTGTGTATTCGTTATTATTTCAGATTAATGGGGACCGTTAACTGCTGAGTCGAGGAAGAAATCGACTTACTGAGGCTGAGGTTGTTCTTAACATTCCCGTATAGCTAAGTGCAGTGGTAGAATTATTCCAAATCGCTAACAATATTTGTCATACAATACGCGTTCCAATAAATGCACGCCAGTGCAGTGATATATAATTATGATTCAGTCACTTGTACCAAGAAATTGTATTACGGATGAATACTTAGTTGTCTTATGTACCAAATATATTATTAATGCCCCAATTTTTCTACCCAATTAATTTATGAACATGAATAAAAGGAATAATTAAGCTTTAAAATTAAACCCAAAATTTTAATAATTAAGGCTCAATCGATTAATTTATTGAAAGAAGCTTAAACTTATATGCACATAAATTGAGTTTCGTATATATTGAACCTCTTATAAGTAGCAGAAAGTATTAACTGTGTGTGGTATTTATAATGCGACACGCACCGTTTATCTAAAACATAATTTATTTTGGTTTTTGTACGTTTGTTGTAGATAAAACTAAACAAATAAAACTTACTCTAAAAAAGTTACAATCTTTTATTTAAACAGTTTATAGAATAAGTAAATATTGCATTAATGAATATCCTAAACATTTAAGGAACGGCTTACAAAATACATGAGATGTGAACTTATTAATCATTTGAATATACTGGTGTCGAAAGCTGTAAATGTTGTCGAATAAAGTTTCATCTACTTCGTCGTTCAAAGTTTCGCCCACGTTCATTGCGTCGTTTATTATATTCGTTAGCCATAACTTGCTACAAGCCACGATGTTACTAGCGAGAATATCGTTGTAAAGATATCCCTGCAGTGATTTTCCTGCTGTAGCATTTTTTTTATTGCCTAGTAAGTGTTCTACTGCTAAAAACAGCCGCATGAGTGTCCAATTTTTGTGTGCGGATGTAATATTGTCGGCAGAACATGAAGTTCTGACCGATAGCCCAGAATCATCGGATGTTGTGTAGTAGTCTGGGCATGATGCCTCTTGTTCATCATTATCATTAGTACAAGATGTTATGTCTTGATTGTAGGAATTGGAGTCCAATTCTGAACAAGTGATCACTGCTAGTACTTGTACTGATTTTATGAGCATTGGGTTGCCATACGTATTAAGCAAATAAGGCATTGATCCACAGCGAATGCATGTTGTCAAAGCATGCAGATGGTGATGCGACCAATGCAACGCGTCGATAGGAAAACCAGACGGAATATAATTATAATAGACCATCGAATACATCTCATTCCTAAACTTAAAATGAACCTCGATGCTCATCACTGGAGCATCGCTTGTGATTATCACAAAGTATAATTTTCTCATAACATTTAATATATTGACTTCAACTTTCTTTAAAATAACGCTCATGTAATATCCTTGCATTATATTCCTAAAGTACCATTGGCCCAAATTTACATTCGGCGAAATGTAAGAATGATCTTGATTTGCATGGTAGGATATAGCGAGCGCATTAATTACACCTTTTAATAAAATGTCAGGAATTGAAGCAAATTTACATACTGTTAAATTGCACAAATTCACACATTGCAGTTGGATTGGGATGCAAACGCTTTTGTACTCCTGGTGTTCAGCGTGTGTACACCAATCTATAACTGCATATTTATTGTATATCAGTCTGGCAACATTAATGGGCGGAAAAACAGGTCGATAGACTTCCAATTCCGCATTCAAGTATCGTTCTACTGTTTTCCAGTCAACTATTATTTTAGTAGAAATTAATTGTTCAGATATACCAGCCATTCCATAAGCAGCATTTTTTAGCAGGATGTTCACAATAATATATATTATTTTGAAATAAGTAGCAAACTTATTCAAATCTGTGTAGTAAGGTATTGTTCCATTTTTTCCAACACATTGCAGTGAATTGCAAGAATGGGAATGATTTGAGTAAATTTTTGACAAAGTATTTCGGTGGATTATAGCACTTGTTAATAACTGTTGATAATTTGTTACGCTAGTTTTTGGAATGTTAACAATAACTTTTTTCAGTACTCCTGTGGGTATTAAGTTTCCATTTTGAGCATATACTTCATTTAGGTGTAAGCATTGCGAGTCTCTGATGCAGTCGCTAAGCAATTTAGACGATTGTGTAACGGTACTGAAGGTATATATTGTCAGCAGCTTATTAATTGACACTAAATCCTTCGTGTTGTCCAACTTGTAATTTTTTCGAACAGGTTCATCAGTTACTATACGTTTCATTGTTGCAAATAGATAATTAGTGAAGTATCAATAAATTATCAAATCAACTTGTAGGCAGGCCGCTATAAGGCCTATAGGAGAATTGCGGTCTGAAATGTTAAAGTTTATTTATTATACATATTTTTTAGGTACATAATAATTTTCCGTGAAGCCGTCGTGGCCGAGTGGTTTGAGTAGTTATTTGCCTGCGACACAAAGATCGCAAGTTCGAATCCGGACGGTACCAATGAGTTTTTCTGAACTTAAGTACAGTGATTAGTCACACCACGAGCTTAACGGTAAGGAAAATATCGTGAGGAAACCTACATACGTCTGAGAAGCAATTCAGAGTATAGTCTTGTTTGAGTAACGGCGATGGACTCGCCATCTGTCACATATCTCTGGCGGAAAGTGGGTGTGTGGGTACTACCTATACACCTCTGCCTACCTCTTCGGGGACCCCTATGGGAAGGCGTGAGGATATATTATATTATTATACATAATAATTTTCGTTTTTCATTCGGTTATCATTCAAACGTCGGCTAAACAGAAAAATATTGACCTGTGGCACCTGTTTTTTCCTGTGTATTTTCTTTACGAAGTTACCTACGTGTGTGACAAATACTATATATACAGATACTATGCAATATCATGGACGATATGCATAGGTAGATTCCCATATCCACGGTATAATATAACCGAAAATATAGGTATGTATGTATAAGTATTACACAATTAAATTGGTTTCTGTGTTACCTAGGTAGACAGGTACTTGTCAGGGTAATATATTTGTACTTACCGCATCAATTTTTAATTAAAACCTACAAGAGATATTGTAGTTCCTATACTTCACTAATTTACTAGGCAATTCTTTTTCCCATGGTCTTATATAGTTTGGTTACATGTTTTTAGATATTTTTGACTTCAATGTTAATGATAAACATGGTGTTAAAATAATAAGTAATAAAATAAAATTATCTATGAATGAAATGAAACCTTGGTGGTTCGCAAATCGTTATACGCGGCCAGAACAATTTAACTGCGATAGCACTATGCTACAAACGACAAAAGTGTGCCTGTGCATTGTTATCGATGCAATGATGCTGCAACCTTCCTGTACATACAGAAATGTTACATTTTCCGACTCGATCGTTTGCTTGCGTTGGGCTCAAGAGATCACCCCAAGCTGTCGGCTTAATTTTTTTACAGTACGTTACGCGCTCCTAGACATAATAGTCTAATAGGTATCTACTTGAGTTTCAGCCATAGCCATTTCTGGTTGGTTACATGTGTCATACAAGCCTTAAGCGAGCGAGCACTGAAATTAGTGGTAACTAATAGTAATTTTGGGCATTATTTGTAGTATAATGTAATTGTGTTTGAACATATAAGTACACATTTTCTTTTTGTAAATTGCACGCATGCGAAGTTGAGACGGATCGCTTATAAACTAGTGTTCGCTATTATTGTTTAGAAGTAGGTCAGATTTTTTCATTTAACTAGGAAATCTAATCTTAATATTGCTCAATTTAGCTTGGGCAGCAATTTAAATATGTCATAAAATAAAGTATAATAGCCGTGGTGGCCGAGTGGTTCGAGCAGTTGCCTGCGACGCGAAGGTCGCAAGTTCGAATCCCGACTGTACCAATGAGTTTTTTCTGAACTTAAGTACAGTGATTAGTCACACCACGAGCTTTACGGTGAAGGAAAACATCGAGAGGAAACCTGCATACGTCTGAGAAGAAATTCAAAGGCGTATGTATAGTCGTGCTTGAGTAACGGCGATGGACTCGCCATCTGTCACGTTGGCACCAAATATACCTCTGGCGGAAAGTGGGTGTGTGGGTATTACCTATACACCTCTGCCTACCCCTTCGGGGACCCTTGTGGGAAGGCGTGAGGATATATTATATTCATAAAATAAAGTAGTAAATAGTGTTGCTATTTTCAAAATACGAAAACGATTATTTATGTAAAATTTTTGTTTTAGCTGTGGTACAATCATGACTTCGTCGTTGATAAAAAGAGCGCTACGAGTGTATAATGATATACGGTTATTGCCGGCGTCAAGAGGTTCTATATTAACGAATAGTTGCATTTATCGTCATCCATTTTGTCCGGCTTACTCCATCGTACGAGAAATTCCGCAGAAAATGGCAGAGAAAACATTACCGCAAATATTCAAATTTGTTGATCAGAATGTAACTTTATATAAAAATCTTCTGAAAGAAGCTGTTGCAATACCATCTGTGTCTAGTGACGCTAAATACAGAGATGACTGCGTCCGTATGGTTCATTGGACGCAGGATAAGCTGAAGGAGGTCGGCGCTAGCACGGAGTTGAGGGAAGTGGGCTTCCAGACTATTGATGGGAAGGAAGTTAAGCTGCCCCCTGTATTGGTTGGCACCTTGGGAAATGTAAGTACCTTGGTACCAATCTTTCATATTTATTACATTTAAGTTAATATATTTATTTTTAGTTATATTTAAACTGTACTGAAGTACATTGTAGGCCTCACTTTTTGTCATGTAAGAGAAGCCGCTATAGTAAATTTTGGAATATGAATAAATAATGTACCAATCAACATAATTAATAGATTTTATTTACTCTGATTAATATCAATTGTTTCTTGCAGAATACCTATATTATTTGTTTATTTTTTTATTTAATATTCTTGTTCATGATTTTTTCTCACAAAGGATTCGAAGAAAAACACAATTTGTGTGTATGGTCACTTAGATGTACAGCCAGCACTTAAGTCAGATGGTTGGGAGTCTGAGCCATTTGATTTGGTTGAGCGTGATGGCAAACTGTTTGGAAGAGGTTCTACAGATGACAAAGGCCCTGTGCTTGGGTGGTTGCATGCTATCAATGCTTACAAAGGTGTTGGAGAAGAGGTATGTTACTTGAAAAGGCATTCTTTTAATTATAAGTTTGATCATATATCACAATGTTTAAAACAAGTTACCAAGTTACTACACCAACATTTTTCCAGCTGCCTGTGAACTTGAAGTTTGTGTTTGAATGCATGGAGGAGTCTGGTTCTGAGGGTCTGGATGCCCTTCTCATGGAGAAACTGAAGCCTGAAGGCTTCTTTGATGATGTTGACTATGTGTGCATTTCTGACAACTACTGGCTTGGCACAACCAAACCATGCATCACATATGGTTTGCGTGGCATCAGCTACTACTTCTTAGAGGTTGAGTGTGCCAAGATGGACCTCCATAGTGGAGTTTATGGTGGCACTGTCCATGAAGGTAACAATTAAAATATCTCGCTAATTAGGTACATATTTGATAAATTAAATAATCCCTTGGAACAAATGTTGCTGCAGCTATCTCTGCTGATAACAACTTTAACAGATTGCTTTATTATTATGAAATACCTAACTGTTACTATGTTGCACTTATCACAATTTACAATTAGTTAGAATACTATATACCTATATTGATAAAGTACAATTTATATGAATGATATGAAGTATAAAAATACATGATTTTAATTACATTTATTCAAAATTAATAATATATTTATGATTATCGGCTTGACTTGTTACATTCCATGTATCCAATCATAACCACAAGGATATGCCTTGTGGTTATGATTAATAATATGTATATATACCAGGAGCAATTATGTTGTTACATTTTCAATTGGACTTCTCCCGAATATGGCACGAGAGTAGAGTGCTAGTTCTCTCCAGGATTATGGACCTGATTGGTTTCATCCATATTCATGTCTCTTCATGTATGCTCACCTTTTTTTATTTGATTTTAATATTTTCAGCAATGACTGATTTGATCTATCTCATGGATCAGTTAGTTGACAAGGATGGCAAAATTTTAATAACAGACATATACAAGTCTGTGGCCCCACTCACAGAATGTGAGAAGAAACTGTACACTTCCATTGATTTTGATACTGAAGCATACAGGTACACAAAGCTACTAATCATAATATCCAACAATAATAGAGCTGTATTGCTCCTCTAGTTAATTTTGAAAATATTATAAGCTATAGTGTAATGGAAAACAATGAAACCTGCATTTGGTTGCAAAGCAGTGGAACAGCATGAGTTTAGTTTTGCAATTAAGTAATATTTTTTTTAAATACAATAGTGGCAAACAAGCATACGGCCCACCCGGTGGAAAACGGTTACCACAACCTATTTACGCTTACAATACCAAAGTATCACTAGCGCGTTGCCACTCTGTGTTCGGACAGTTATACTGTGTTGGCAGCATAATGGGACTAATCCCTCCGATGCCAACACAATATAACAACCTCCCCCTCCCCAAGTAGACTCATTACACAAAAAATTATTTGGCTACTGACTTCTATAATGTATTTCTTTTAAGTCATATTTATTTGCATTAGTATGATTAAACAATCCCTTATGATAAGTAAAGTACTTGTACAATAATACCAGTGCATTATTATATTAGTACATCAATGTTGAACTCAAACAGCTGATAACATTGTTCCAGGAGCTCCATTGCAGCTCACAAGCTAGCTCACAATGGGGTCAAAGAGCAACTGCTTATGCATAGATGGAGGTACCCCAGCCTGTCCCTCCACGGCATTGAAGGTTAGCTACCAAATTTGTACAGTGTTCAGTATTTCTTTTGCCTATTCCTCATTCAAATGACCTTAGAGTACATCTCTTAGATATGAGTATATCTATTTTAGGAATATGTGATTCATCTGTTATTCTCTTATTTAAAATGAACAAATTCTGTGTATTGGGAGAACAAAATATCCAATAAAAATTGCATGTAATGTATAATATGGATTAAGGGCAATATTATGTTTTTTTAACATTCCTATACTCATTTTCTTTTCATATTTTTCATAATTGACTTATGTTACGCTCAGGTGCTGCATTCCAACCCGGGGCTAAGACTGTAATTCCGGGAAAAGTTATTGGCAAATTTTCTATTAGAATTGTGCCAAACCAAGAACCCGAAGAAATTGAGAAGTTGGTGTTTGACTTTATTAACAAGAAGGTTTGTATTCTTATGTATTCAAATCAATTCTTATTGAATTACTTAATGATGTACTTAAAGATAATTATATTTGCATATGGATTAATTAAACAATGATTAGCATTGAGTCAGTAACTTATCCTAACTTAAATTACAAATGTTATTCCTACTAATATTATAAATTCGAGTTTGTTCCTCTTTGACACATAAACTGCTGGATGAATGCATAGGATATATATTATTCTAGAATGTCTGAAACCGCAGGCCCAGCTTTTAATAGTATAAAAACGTAATAGTATTTTTTATGTAACACCAACATCATCAATATGCGTCAAAATCGAGGTCCATCTAGTCTAGCTGTCAAGAGTTCTTAGTTGTGTTACATGTGTGACTATGGGCATTTTGATTTTGTTGGTAGAAGATATTTGTGACTTAAACAGGAATATTTTTCTTAAATCTTATATGTATACTATATACACACACAATATTGTTCTCTTGTTCTTGATTCAAGATCTTGTCTCAGGCTCCCATAGGTTCAGGCTATGCTTAGATTTAGACAAGACAACAATTTTATTATTATTATACAATTATTAACTATTGCTGTGTGTAATCATCCTACAGCATTATTACTGTAATATGCTGTATTGTATGATTAATATTGTGTACAGTGTATTGTGTACAGTGCGATAATATTTTTTAAGTATGCAAATTATAGTTATCTGCTTATTGCGTATGTATCCAGTGGGCCGAACGAGGGTCGCCCAACAAGATGCGCATCACGGCGCAGAGCGGGCGCGCGTGGACAGAGAACCCCGACCACCCTCACTACCAGGCCGCTGCGCGGGCCACCAAACTGATATACCAGGTAGATGACTCACAACAGAACTGTTTTTATTCTCTATCTTCGCGCACTATGAGGCTATCTATATTTTTTACCTACCTACCTTACCTATATTTATGCAGTATATATTATATCTCCACGCCATCTTACAAGGGTGTCCGAAGTCGTAGGCAAGGAGGTGTAGGAAGTACCCACATACCTACTTTTTGTTAGAAAACATTTATAAGTGCCAACGAGAATGATGGCTAGCCTATCACCGTTTCTCAAGCACAATTATACATACTTCTTTGATTGTAACGTATGTAGGTTTCCTTTCGATGTTTCCTTCACGGTAAAGCTCATGGTGTGGCTAATCACTGTACTGTAAAAGTCATTGGTACAGTTGGGATTCAAACGCGCAATCTTTGTATGGCAGGCGACTACTCGAACAAATCGGCCATCACAACACTCGGCAAAATATTTTTTCTGAAAAAGTATACAGCTTTCTCTTTTTGCTTCATCTTTGCTCTCTAGGAGGGGAGCCTGGTAGAAAGGAATGCCATTAACAATGATAGGATAATAATTGTATGCTATGTACCCAGACGGATCCGGACATGTCACGCGAGGGTGGATCTATCCCGGTGACCATCACCCTGCAGGAGGCCAGCGGCCGCAACGTGCTGCTACTGCCCATGGGCGCCGGCGACGACATGGCGCACTCCCAGAACGAGAAGATCAACGTTCGCAACTACATCGAAGGGGTATTATAATCTTATGCTTATTCATCATTCCACATTACCCAAGTTGTATGTTATTCCTGTTTAATGTATGAAGAGGCTAATCAATGTGTATGAAGTGATAGAGGTCTGTAAGTCAAGAGAGAACCGGCGCTCTACTCTGCCTCCCTATAAGGGACTCGGCGTGATGGTATGTTTGTAACTACTTATTACCTGGGATATCGCGTGGAAAATATTCGGAATTAAAAGTAGCCTAGATGTCCTTCATCTAGCTGTCAGATGTCAACTTGCTAAGCCGTAAACACTTGCTATTAAGTGCCCAACAATTTGGGCACTCTAAATAGCGCCAGCTGGGTTCCTACCCTCGATCATCATGATATGGCTTTCCAGCAACGAATACTCAGTCTGGATGGGGTTCGGGGATAACCCATTATGCTGCCAACACACTATAACTCTCCGAACACAGAGTAGCAACGCGCGGGTGATGCTTCGGTATCGTTAGCGTAAATAGGCTACGGTAACCGTTTCCCATCAGGAGGGCCGTATGCTTGTTTGCCACTCTTGTTGTATAAAAAAAAAACCAAGACATTGGTCTTGGTAAAAAAATGCTGCATAATAACGGCAAACAGGTTCACCTTAACGTTATACTAGTTGTTGCCCGCGACATCGTCCAAATTGAATACAGTTTTATCCTTAAATATAATATAAATACATGGTGCCCACTACTACTGCGTAGACTTAGTACCAACTAAGAAATTATTATTACATCTCCTATTTCAAGTTTTATTTTGCGACATAGGTATTCTTTGCCCTTCAAGGTCCCATCTATTTCTATACAAAAGTCGTAAAAATATATGTATACGTTTTTTTAGTTAGCTTATTCACGCAAGTATTAATCACACTGACAGATTTCGTATTTATAATATTTGTATGGATATAGTTTTTGCTTAGTTTATATTACTATTTAATTTCTCGCACACCAACCGAAATCAAATGTCAAACTATTGCACATCGCTGATTATAATTGCTAGTAGGTATATACGTACCTACCAATACATCGCAATATTTCTATTTTAATTCGGTCAAGACGATGTACCCAGAGAAAGTTCCATTGATTGCATGATTGATGCATGCACCAATGCTAATAGTAATAGCCATTTTAAAATTATGTTTCTCCATGTAGTTTAATATTTACCTTACTTAGCCATATTATTGGTCAGTGGTGATTTCGGATTATTGTTATGCGTTTACTATTAATTGACGTCAATTTGTCCCAATTTCGAATACAGCTATAGTTGATTGTTATCTATTATACGTATCAATTCTGAAATACTTCAAATCTAATAATAGGTTCTGGTAGACAATAGGTTCTTTGGTACAATAATGAGGTGTTTATCAATGGCAGAAAAAAATATTAGCTCATTATATCCTTATCTAAGTGTGGTTGCAATGTGTTAAAAAGGTATGACATCACTCATCTCCTCACAAGTATACAGTGATTATATAGTGCATAACTACTGTATTTAAAATGAATGGGAAAACCGTTTTGTTAGCTTTTACAATATATTTTATAATTGCCAACGAACGAAACAACCTGCCTTGGAAAATTAGTCATGATGGGTTATATATGTTATCAACTCGCCACACAAAAATATCCTATTGAGCTTGACGCCTTCGTTTACCTAACTCTCAATTGTGAACAATGCTACGGGCTATTATTGTATTCCTGGCCGTCAGTAAAAACCCAACCTATACATATAGGTTGAAGGATATTTAGGAATATATTCCAATAAGTGACCGGTAAAAGCGAGATTATGGGATGGTGTTGTATAGTAGCGGAGATGTCGGTAATCACACGCTTATTATCTCGATACTCGATTTCTTTGACCTAACCTTGACCGAAGTGAGGACGATATCAAGCTGTGTAGTTTATCACGTATGAGGCTAAGAATATTTATTATAAGCACTGGTTTTTCTGCATCATATTATTAATTGAATATCATAACTTAGAATTCCCATGATTAATAATGATTTTGCATTTTCAGATCAAGTTGTTCGCTGCGTACTTGTACGAAGTTGGCAAACTTTCCAAGTAGTCATCGCATAGGAAAAGCATTCATGCAAACACGTACTGGCGGTGTGTCTAATGTTCATTGTGTATCCTTAACGGCATTAGAACATTCCTATTCTAAGTACAATTCGTAAGACATACATAGTTGTACAACAGCATAATATTGCACAATAAGTGGGGCCTTATGTTATAGCCAGTCCGGCCTAAATATGCCATAATGGTTGAAGCATAATATCATACGATCAGTGTATACAGATTGAGTCTACAACAATGTTTGCTATGAAAAGAACTTGTTCACAAAATAAATTGCATGGAGAAAAGTATTGTTGCTATGTATTATTATAATATTTTGAAGTTTATTTTGCGACGTTTTTATTTTTTGTATTATTCATATTATATTATTTTCAAATAAAAAATTTTGTTCATTTGCTTAGTGTCAATCCCCACGCACGGTTCATTACGTGACTTACCGCCTGAATAGTCTATTCAGGCGTAATGTTTGGGACAGCCGCTTATCATGGGTATCATTACATACATTCTTATACAAATTCTATAAATACAGAACCTCATTACGGGTAGAATTACTAATGTTCATAACACTAATAGCTGCTCACAGCTGGGGTCGAGACTGAAATCTCTAGTTTCACCGAACCGATGTTCAAAAAGAGGTTGGACTAGTTTTTTTTTTATTGTTTATTAAGTGGGCTATGGTGAATGCGAATTCATTCAAATGCATATTTTCGTATTGTTCCGTAGCCAAATGGAAAAAAGATATCCCTTATGATTTCATACACGCGTGACAGTTCGTGTTTACATAACCAAGAGAGTATATTCAGTTATGTAGTGTACTGGAAGATCGCTATCGCTATCGCGAGCAGCTTCTCATTAGGGGAAATGAAAACCAGAGTCTATATAGGGACTTAGGTCAAAGTCGCCTGCAACACTGTAAGATCGAATCCCAACTGTATAGAGATTTATATGAAGTTAAGTATGCACACTGATCAGGCACACCATTTATTTATCAGTGAAGGTAGCATCGAGAGTAAACCTGTATACGTTTGAAAAGAAATTCAACGACGTATGTATAGTTGTGCTTGAGAAACAGCGACGGCCTCGACATCTGTCACGTTGGCACCTAAAGTATATCTCTGGTGAAAAATGGGTGATACTACCTTTAAATATTTGCCTACCCCTTTGGAGACCTTTGTCGGAAGGCGTGACGATGTGTAAGAAGTGTGTATGTTCTACATGTAAGGTAGAGTGAGGTGTAGACCTTTCGAAAAAATACACTACGCGAGGGACGCACTCTCATGTAAGCCTGTAAATACCTGATACTAATACTTGCAACTGGCATGAAGTCTAAATATGAAAGAATTCTCTGCTTTCGACTAAAGGTGCGTGAAATAAAATAACATAGGCAGGGACCAATTTCGATGGTCGCGGTTTTAAATCCTTTAAAGCATTTTGCCAGAGATATGTATAATTACCAAAACATAATTAAAATAAATAGATGGCGGGACTGCCACTGTCTCTCAGGCACAAATGCTCTTAAATGTCTACTCATATGGACGCACATATATATAATTAGTAAACATGTGGTTTGATAAGTTAGGGTACCTACTTAAGTTGAAAAACTAGTACAGCTTGCATAAAAGAACAATATTGAAAAAAAGTATCTATCGAAACATACTTAAAACCAAATGGACATGCATATTCCTACTAAATATTTCTGAGAGTTGCGACTAGCAGGAGAGAGGCTTACTGCCAATACTGTTATGTGACCAGTAACAGTTAACGGTCTGAACACTGCGATTAATTTATTTGAGATTATATCTCAGTTAACACGCTTTTGATTAATTTCATTGTGTGGGCGGCTAAATAAGTGTAGGTATTTTCTTTTTAAATTTACCTCCTGTTGACATTGTCTGGTGCACAAACTCTTACCAGTTTACCTAACCAAATAAAAGAGGATAGCGACCGGCCCTCATCGAGTCAGTCTGTCTCTGAGTCTCGTTGCAGTATCACGTTCCGTTCCGCCCGAGGACCGGTGTACCGTGTATTGACTTTTAAACTTTCTCAAAATTCTGTGCACTGCACATTCGGGTGATAAAAAACACAAACGGGACAAGCAACTTACAGCTGAAAGCGTCATAATAAAAGCAGAAGCTACGTCTATTGCAAGGGCATTGGACAAATCTGTGAGTGGCATTTATATTAATATTTTTATACATTCATATATCCATACTATTAGCTTGTATTATTACGTATTAGTAATATTAGAGTTAAGATCGTGCGAAATCGACGGATGATTTAAAGTAAAAAATATTTTTAAGTGAAATAACGAGTGTTTGAGATTACCTACTAAGAAAAATCTCAAAATTATCGTTTGGTTGGCACCTAGGTACCTCCTTGTTGTGATTTTTGACCATAATAATTCTGAAGAAGACGATATCACCTATTCATTGTATAACAGTTTTTTTGTTGTGTTCATTCAATACTCAACTGGCCTGTCGCCAGCCGCAGATTATCATGCACGCTTTCTAATTTACTATGACGAATTTTCGCAACTGTACGTGCGCATAAACATCCATGTCGCTTTAATCCACTGCATATGTTACATACTGTGTTGTGTGTGTCTTACCTATAAGAACGACTCATTTTATTTATGAACACTATATGGCTATGAAAATGTGTTTGTAACACAATACCTAACGTTATTTAAGGAAAATAATAAGTTACTAAGCCGTAAATCCTTTTGTTTGTATAACACGGGGGTGTATCTACACTGTGTGGTGCTGAGCATCTTTCATTTGGCGTCTTAAAATGGGCTGATATGTTCCATTGATGAACATAAGAGTTGGTTAGTTACGCTTAGGCAGCTTTAATCTCTACAACAGCTAAAATAAGGATTTACTATCAAGGGTCTAAGGATCTATATAACAAACGGGACTTCGTGCATGCATGTCCTGTCCTACGGCAGCTCAGTAAGAGCCAGCCTGGGCACAGGCCCCCCACGGTTTACAAGTGTTTCTGTCCAATAATCAAGAGATCAATGTTTCCAAGAAATCCAGTTACTTTGTAAATAATTCTATGCCATTGCTGCTCTGGATGTAGGGTAAAATCATGAAAGGTTAACTTCACCGCCGCTTTCATAAGACTTCACCGCCGTCCATATAAAAATAACCATTGTGATATACCATACGAGTAAAATATAGGTAAGCTGTGTATAGATAGTGCCATCCACGAAGACGCGCACCATTATTCTTCCCTATAGTTTAGTTAAGTGTGCAACCTTCCACTAACGTTTGAGTATTATCGGTACACACTGATTGCCTATGAGTGCACACGCTTACTACAGTTAATAGACTCGGGTCATACGCGCATCCGACGGCCTCCGGAATAGATACATAACTTTTTACATGTTACCAATGGTACCAAGAGGCATGATAACAATGTCCCATGCAATTGTTACGTCTATGGAAATCTAAACATTACGATCAAGTAGATGTATTCGTCCATTGTATTTTGAGAAAACTAGAAAGCTCTTGCTTTTGTTCGATAATTCACGGAAAAGTGAGTCCGATCTTGTGAGAACGCGTGCGACAAAAAAAATTAATTATTAGTCTCTTTTATTTCGTGTCTGTTAAATCTAAACATATGTACTCATATTATAAAGAGGCAAAGTTTGTTTGAATGCGCTAATATCAGGACCTACTAATCCGGTTTACAACAAGGTTTTGCATTCTGCTCGTCATTCATAATTATAATGATAATAAAACGACTATAATCGAGTCCTTAATTTGGGAATTGTAGGTCTTATTTGATTTGCTAGAAAAGCAAACAAACAGTGGTAGGTAAAGAGTACTCAGTATAAACCTATTTGAATACACGCTCAATACTCAAGGTACAGTTGTTAAGAGCTAACCCCTTTAAATGTCTGCTATTTTTATTTCGCTAAGCTTGATTTTTCATTTATACTTAAATACATGTCCATGTGGATGAAGCAAAAGAGGAATGTAAATTTCTCCCTAATCTCTCCACCAAAGATGACAATGTATACTGCTCTCTACCTACCCCTTATAATTTAATAACGGGTTTCTCTTGTAATTTAAATATTGGTATCAATGAGTTTTATTGGTATGGTGCATTTCGTTTAAGTACTTACTTATTTGTTTAACCGCGAATATTGTGGTGGACAGTTACAAATCTAGCCGTCCTATAGCAAAGAGTTTTAGTCAGTAGTTTATTCGTTTTAAAGTAAGCTTAAATTATCTTTAAAAAAACTATTCATAAATTAACAGCATGTTCTAACATAGGTACATATATACGTTATTGAAACAAACTCAACAAGCTCGGCTGAAGACTTATTGGTATTCTCGCATAATTTCTTGACGAAGTTCTTATGTAAATGTTGCGTCGTTGGTGTCAAAATATCCTCGGTAACTAAGAAATAGGACCATCTGGTATTTCGAGGCCGATACGAACACACAACAAGTACAGAATAATTTTGCATAAAGCCTGAACAAACAACTCTTTAGGACAATGTCAGTGTACATATTCAGTCAGTATGCTATGTTGAAAATGTGTGCGCAAGTCGTTTGGTAAATAAACCGTTAATGCAGCCAATGATTTTGGTCAGTGCATGCAACACAGCGGGTGGTATCCGGTTGAGTGAGGTGCGACGTGGGTACTGTAAATATAACTTAATTTCAAACTTCTGCCGTTGTTTTTATTAATTTGGTAGTGGCAAATGTTACTTCTATAATGCACAATACAAACTACAATCACAAAGATAAATGTTACAATCAAAGTTGGTATTAGACTGGATAGTAAGTTAAAAAAGATATGTATATGATACAGACGTGTATATTTTTTTATAGGCATGATTCTCTGGTTACTGTGCTCTAAAACAATTGTATTTTCTTTGCCGGGGAAAAAATACCTTAATATTTATCGACGAAGTAATTTCACAAGTAGTTAGTATGAACTTAAAATCTGGTATTCTTGTGTGAGGCAAAACCTAACGTTAACGGCACAGTGGTGGTCCGGTTGTTGTGTAATAAATGTGTCGAGAATGACGCGTTCACTGACTTTCGCTGCACATCAGCTCGGCTGTGGAGAGTTTGCTTCCAAGGGAAATCCGTGCATTATGTGTCTGAATAGCGCCACTGTACCTATATGTAGGCGTGACCCACTGCGTGAGATCGGGATTCCCTTTGACGTGGGCGCAATGCGATCCGCCATTTGGCTTCGCCGATACCTAATAAGTTGAGAAATTCATAACTCTCGCAATAAGTCCTATAGCCAAATTCTTTTTCATGAATCATGTGTTCGATGAAGAAAATTTTTTGTACGTTTATGTTTACAGGTATTTAGTTTCATAATTTCTTAGTTCGACTTTTGGAAATCGCTGTTTTAGTTGCAATTATTGATTCGTAGGGAGACCTAACTTATCGAATTATGTAAATAACACAGTTTACTTATAACAAGCGTACTGGTTGCATATAGGTTTTAGTTTCAATACAATGGTTAAATAAGTGGGTATTCCCAGCGCTGCTTCCATAATCAGCGCAATCAGGGCCACAGAGTCGTAACCAATTGCGGACTCATTTTTATAGGTTCCTCTTGTTCCGGTGAGCGAGGTCAACGGATTACTGTTACTTATTTTGTTTACTGGTAACAATTGCTTTGAATACCTATGTAATAATTATTATTCACATTCAAACATTTAACACACTTTATATTATAATTAATAATCATTTTATGATAAACTTATATATATATATTTTTTTATACCACATGGGTGACAAACAAGCATGCGGTCCGCCTGATGGTAAGCGGTTACCGCCGCCTATGGACGCTTGCAACACCAGGGGTATCACTTGCGCGCTGCCGACCCTGCAGGAATCTTTTCACACCCTTCTTGAAGAACTCCATCCTGTACTCTCCAGGAAAAACCTCAACGTTGAGCTCATTCCACAGCCTGAGCGTTCGCGGAAGGAAACTCCTTTGGAACCGCGCAGTGCGAGACCTTTGTGGTTCCAAGGTATGGGGATGAATTCTCCGTCGATGGCGAGAGGTGCGGTGGTAGAAGGTGAAAGTGGGCATCATATCGAACAATTCTGTAGAACACTCCCCGCTATACAAGCGGTAGAACACACAAAGGGAGGCAAATTCTCTCCTCAGACTTAGTGGTTCCAAGCCGCTTGTGAGCATGGGATCATCGACAATTCTAGCGGCGCATTTCTGAACCGCGTCAAAAGGCTCTAGCTGGTATCCAGGGGCTCCAGCACACAGATGGCAGCAGTACTCTATATGTGGCCGAACTTGCGACTTATAAAGTTGCAGCGTTTGTTGCGATGTGAAGTACTGGTTAGCTCTGTTGAGCACACCGAGCTTCCTGGACGCCAGCTTAGCCTTGTCCTCTAAATGACCACGGAACTGAACGTCGCTAGAAATATCGACCCCAAGGATCCTAATGCTCTCCGATATGTTCTGGAATTGTGGAGCCGCAGCGAATGGAGTCCAGAGACAGCATCTCCCGCCGGACCTCCCGTTGGGTTATTATATATTCAATACCAGGGATTAATGATCAAATCGGTAGGTCTGTCTACTAGTCTGAATTAGGGGGTTTCGCTTCTTAATAAAACGTCTGTTTCTGTTTTTTCCACATTTCATTGTAATTCACCCGCGGGCCGGAACACATCAATCACAATCAATAAATTTAATTACTTTAAGGAACCTTGATAACCTATGAATAATACATTATTATTGTTAATGTAAAATAGATTATAAAGGTCCGATACCTCTGTCATTGCATCCGTATACGATAGCTGTCGTATGTGGGGTGAAGAGAAAGATTATGTAGGTCTCAAGAAGACTGGCTTTTTACTTTCTCTATTTACTCCGTGAGGGATTCGGCGTGATGTATGGTTGTTTTCATAAGAACTATAAAGTTATTATCAGTTAAAAATATATTCCTGTTATACTTATTTTGTCCTTGTAGTTAGTGTGTCTAGAGAACTTGAAATTATATATCAAACTTTAATTACAAATCCAAAGTGAATGATAGATGCACAGAATAATAAAAATCTTTAGTATGGTGTCCGTTATTTTAATTGGTTTAACTATAATTCTGTAACGAATATCAAGACAAGGCCAAAAAACTTCCATGCAAAAATAAGCATTGGTCGCTGCCCTCGTCTAGTTAGTGCTCGGAGAGAAAGCGTTACACTTATTCAGCATAATACCAATCAGTGATCGATCTGTCCTGATTGACTTTAATACTCGTACGTAAAATTTACTGAGTCACTTAAGAAAAAAAGCAGGTACAAAGACCAATGGTAATGCAATTGAATACTTACGACCTAAAAACATCTAATATCAAGTCAAAAAAATAACTGAGCTATGTTTATAATGATCTCCTTCTTATTAAAGTAATTAAGTAACTTCATATATCCAATTAAGATAAGACTACCTACAACGTTATTGTATTATTTGATTAATTTTGTTAAAACATTTTTAGGGTTCTTGTATAAATAAATTATATGTATTTGATATTGCGAAACCTTCCATTTCTTCTGAGGCATGCCATGTAGAGCACAATTTGTTGATATTTTAATTTTGCTTATGTCCCTCACTATTAGCCGTATTATCGTTGCTACTTTTCGTGGCATAGAATATTCTTATTTTAAAACTAAAGTTAGAGCCCCTTAGACGCGTGCTCTAGGTGGAATACTTTAAGTGCGCTTAAATTGGTGCTCTACATGGCATGCCTCGTTCTTCTTTGCTTAAGTTTGGCAAAGCTATTAACGACGCCATTTATTTAAGCCACTGTTCAATATCTTAGAAACGTCATATAATTTTGGAAATATATAATATTTATGTTTACATACATACATTCGCTGTTTCCCAATGTAATATTATTATGGCAAACAGACGGCGTTGTGACGACATTTGAAATCTTATTTCCTCACAGTGTTTGCACAATTTTTTATAGTATTGCGTAGTGAAGTAGTAAAGTAACTGACTCATCAATCCTATAATTATAAAGCCGAAAGGAACTCTGTCTGTCTGTCTATGTCCGCTGCTACATGTTTACGCAAAATCTTCAGACCCAATTTTGCAGAATTTTAAAAATATAGTTGGCATCTTTGAGGATATCAGGCTGCTTTTATCCTCACACCTTCCCACAAGGGTCCCCGAAGGGGTAGGCAGAGGTGTATTGGTGCCAACGTGACAGATGGCGAATCCATCGCCGTTACTCAAGCACGACTACTTTTAGTCAAGAAAATTAAACTTGAAAGGGTTGAAATAAGGGGACCAATTATTTCTGATAGTCTACGAAGCCTGCATAGTAGGCACTAGTCTTATATTCAGATAAAAGTCGCAACGGCGAGCTACTACTACCTATATACTATGTACATAGGTAAAGCTTGACTGGCAATGTTTACACACTTGTCACATGTGTGTCTGGCGTGTGCTAAGCTTAATTTTTAACAAAAATATACACTTGTACTTACCATTACTTGCAAATTAATTAAATCATTACCACACATTTCTCTAAGATCTTATGTTACTATCTTATGTTATTAAAATGTCTTAAAATTATATATTCCCTGAAGTGGAAGTGTAAATATTAATCAGAAATTTCATGTTATACTTCAGATGCAATGTTGAAGCTCGCGGCCTTGGTATTAGTGGTGGCGTCCAGTGTAAACAGTCAGTGTTTCTACAAGGATGACTCGTCCAAGAAGTTGGACCCAGAAGCGCGAACGACCCTTTACCGGGGGCAGCTGGAATTCACCTTGAATCTCTTCAACGCTATCAATGAAGCCGTGCCTAATGACAACATTTTCTTCTCACCGTTCTCAGTGTACCACTCCCTATTACTTGCATATTTGGCCTCTGGCGCACAAACTGAACAGGCCCTGAAGAAGTCTCTCCAAATTTCCAGTAATATGGTGAGTACTTATCATTACCAGTATTTATAAAGCAAATAACTTTCCTATAAGAGGCCGAATGGCTAAGTGGTATGAATACATATGGTGGTTCATATTCGAGCTTTATTGAGTAAGCTTAGGCGTTGCCAGCGTCTGAATGGCGAGTACTTGGGTCTGAGTATCTCGGATTTACTTAAGGCGTTTTTAATGTTCATCAATTCAGAAAACCCATTGATAGAGGCCTAAGTACTAAGGAACTTCTCACCATAAATTTGTGATGTCACTGAACTTTTATCGAGGTAATACATTTCGAGAGAGAGAATAGAGATAACTGGCGCTCTATACTCTTTGCCTACACCGTTAGGGACTCGGCGTGATGGTAAGCATGTATAATTTTATATATATATATTTTAATATTTATATTGAGAGCGTTTATTTAGTGTGTTAGACAAGGAATATGGTCAAAATTACATAACTACAAATAAGGATAAGTTGTATTTAATAAAATACGAGGTTTATTTATGGTAATTATTATTCAGCTCGTAATACAAAAAGGCTAACTGTTACCCGGTGACATGCTAGGTAAAAAGGTATCTTATATTCAATAACGATCCAAGAAGGAGTTGAAGCCGTCATGGCCAAGTAGTTTCAGTCGTCCCTTGCAAAATTACGATTACAGGTTCGAACACGGTATGTAACAATGCGTTTTTTCTGGACTAATTAGGTACTGTGATTTATACCACGATGTTTGAGACGAAGAAAAACATTTTGAGCAAGACGTTTGATGAGAAATTCGTATAAGACGTATGCATAGTCGGGTTTGAGTAACGGTGACAGACTCGCTATTTTATTATGTCACCTAAATATATCTGCGGCGACAAGACGGTCCTGTTAACCTCTGCTTACCCCTTATGGATTGGCGTAAATAACGCTCCCAAACAGAACTATATAAAGATAATAATATAGTAAAGATTTATTAATAAAGATTATATGAGACCCTGATTTGAGATCGCATATTACTGCGTATGCGTAACAAAGTTAGCAAGTAAGTAAGTACCTAATGCCTGCGTAAAGAAACCGACCAAATTCAAATCATATGTTATGTAAACTATGATACGAGCGACTCAGGATAAGCTTTTTAGATTAGTACTACTTTTTCAATGTATTAAGAGAAATCTTGCGAATTGATTGTGACATCGTTTAGCATTTTGGATAACTGCCGCCATATTACTAATTTTATATCGTTATTTGATTCTAGGATAAAATAAATATAATGACGGCATACAACGTGGATAAGCGATCACGACAGCTGAACAACAACAGCGACAGCTACGAGTTTATCAGCGCCAACAAAATGTTTGTCGACAACGGACTGCGAGTACGTGAGTGCCTTCTCGGCCTCTTAGGAGAAGAGCTGCAAACCCTGGTACGAAACATTTATAGAAATATTTCTTGGTAAAATAAATAAATAAATACCTTGGGACAATTCCACACAAATTGACCTAGTCCCAAATTAAGCAAAGCTTGTGTTTGGAAAAAAGTAGTATATATGCCATTTTTAGTAACTCAAAGTAATAACAACGAACTAATCATATAAGAAAATGCGTCTGTCAGGCAGGGCGCATAGGGAGATTTAAGAGATTGTGCTGGACAGAGGCAAAAGACTGGAATTGTATGTGAGACGCCGTCAAACAAAGCCCAGCTCTTCAATTGATGATCATGAATCGTTTTAATATTTTAGATGTTTTATATAATATATTAATAATATATGTATATTTTTCTGCACGTATTGTCTTGTCCTAAGCGGCTAAACCGATTTTGTGTGTATATTTGAGTAGGCCCCTTGATGGTTTGAAAATACAATTGAACGGTAGATCGTATTTCAAGAGCTCTTATTCTTAATTTTTTCACTTAAGCGAAGCTGGCCGGGACAGCTAGATTTATATAAATACTGCCTACTAAACGGTTAGGTACCTGAATGTTATCGCGTTCGTGATCGTAGGGTTTCTCTGCCAATCTGTCCAAAATGTAATTAAAACTTAAGATACACATAACAAAGTATGTATCTAGTTCAAAATACAGTATTATTGTATTATCTTTCTTTCCCTTGGATTTCATATTAACAATAATAATATGTATACAGAATTTCCGGGAAAACCCTGAGGAGTCTCGTGACTACATCAACAGCTGGGTGTCTCGCCTGACTAAAAATAATATAAATAATCTGCTGCCACAAGATGGAATAACCGAAAATACGAAGTTGGTGCTCGCTAACGCGGCCTACTTCAAAGGAGTCTGGGCATCCAAGTTCCCCATCGAACGGACGAAAAAAGAACCTTTCTTCGTTTCAGAAACGCGCCAGACACTCGTGCCTTTCATGAAGCAAAAGGGCATCTTCCATTACAGTAAATAAAATATCTATTTAAATGTCCTTGTTACCTCACATTGATTTCCAAGCTCATTGTATTTTTTTCCTCTAGTGGCAAACGAAGATCTCGGTGCTCAAATTTTAGAACTACCTTACAAGGGTAATGACATCAGCATGTATATTCTTCTGCCTCCCTACTCCATGAAAGAAGGTAAGATATTACATTAATAACACGTTTGCTGTTTAGTGGAACGTAATAATTATTACTGACAGATGGTTGCACGAATAGTCTCACCACGGATCGCTGATCCGATTTTTGCATGCAATATGCACCGTGTGTTGAAACACCTCTGTCCGTATGAGCGTATGTGCTGGATAAAATGTATCGTGGGATTGTGTATAAATGTAATATGAACATTTTTGTTCGCAGGTGTTTCGAACATTATAGCTAATCTAACACCGGAGCGATTGGCCGCTGTCGTGGAGGAGAGCTACATGGGCCGTGAGGTGGTCGTCGAAATACCTAAGTTCACCATCGAGAGGACTCTTCAACTCAGAGAGGTAAACAGAACAGTTGTCTTTTAGAAGTTATAATTATTTGGACGTAACAAACAGACAAAATTTTAAAAGGGAATGAATACCCAATTGTTTGTGCGTTTTTTGTTAACTTTATCGTTACAGCAAAATTTTTCAACTTAGAGTATACATACATATATGTACATCTTTACGCCTTCACACAACAGTTTTCGAAGGGATAAGCAGAATTGTGCCAACCTAATAAATGGTCAGTCGTCAACGGTCTTCGCCGTTTCTCGGGCACGGCTATATATACGCCTTTATATTCTTCTTCCCTGCCACGTTCTCATGAGTAATTAGTAACGATTTGTAGTGTTCATATATCATAATGACTTTTTTTGCAGGTATTGGAAAGGCTAGGCGTAGGCGACCTGTTTAACGAGACAGCTGATTTCAGCACGTTGTCAGATCAGCGAGGTGTTCTCTTCGATGATGCCGTGCATAAGTCGAAAATTCAACTCGACGAAGAAGGTAAAATAAACCAATTTAAACAAGCAATGTGCAGCAAGTACCCAATTCAATAACAATTCCAGTCAGAAAAACATCGTAGGCAATTTATTAATCTGCAGTGTAAGGGGTCAAATTAAAGGGATTTGTTAACTTATTGAAATACTAGCAGCCCGTCTCGGCTTCGCACGGGTGGTCATTTTATTAAAAAATATTTTGGCCTAAAATTTATGTTTTTCTTGCAATTAAAATAGCCTATCTTTATTAATCAGTGATAATGTAGCATTCAAATGGTGAATTAATTTTTAAAATTGGTCCAGTTCCTTTTTGAGCTAATTCCTTACATAAAAATCTTTCCTTTTTATAATATTAGTATAGATACGTACGTCCTACATAGTTCTAAGATTATAGTTTAAAGCTTGTATAATTTTTGTTATTATTCAGAACAGATACAGAATATATTTATACTCTGCCTATTATAATAGATGGATGGCTATATAAGTTGGTCTTATAAGAAACTAATGCCACTAGCTGTCCGAAAGGCTGCTAGCGCTGCTAATATATGAGTATGTAAAAACTGGTTGTGTTCCAAAACTTCACATACAAACGATGGTTTTCATAATTGAAATTGGAATAGTTTTTGCATATTTATATTTTTTAATTATATGTGTATGTTTTGGTATCAGGTACTGTAGCGGCAGCCGCGACAGCCATTTTTGGCTTCCGCTCGTCTCGGCCCGCGGAGCCTAGCCGGTTTGTGGCCAACTTCCCCTTCGTGTACCTAGTGTACGAGCGCCCTACAAACTCCGTGCTTTTCATGGGTGTCTATAGGGATCCTAAAAAATAAACTAGCTTAATATCTGATTGTCACAATGATCACAAAGTTCAAGCAACTGTGAATCAATCAAACAAGCAATGATTTAAGCTTAGTACTGAACTATCGTGATTGGGTCTGGCGATGTTCAAATCTCAATATAAATAGGTATAAGAAAATAAATTATTTGCTAGTAATTTCTATAGAATGTAATGCTCACATGTTTCTATAAAGATTTGTGTAGACAAATATATATCAATCGAAATTTTACACTTTATTTCTGATATTGGCTAGAGGAGTAGTATATGAAAAGTACCAATTAACGTAAACTTAATTCAGTGATACAATAGCCTTGGACAGTGTGTCACAAATACAATCTGTATCTTAATTATTGTATCTGAAAGAGGCAGATAGAGGTGTAACAATAACTCTTATGTTTTTAAATAACAATACCTTGAATTCCAAATAATTATTGCTTATTAATTTATTTTATCTCATATCATCTCCCTTTATTTAATAGACGTTAACATTTTTGTGAAATATAGCAAACATTAATGTAGGCAAGTGCATCACTGCGTCTGAAGAATGTGTTCTTCTACGAATACTGAATGTTAAATAAAAATAGTTGTACGTGCGATCATTAAAATTATGTTGGCGAAATAACCATTTTTATGTTTCATTTATTCCCCACTCGTTGCTTGAATAATAAAATTTAAAGACCTTGGTAGCATAGGATACTATTTATTATAACCAATTTGTACTATTCGTGATTTGAATGCTGTAAACTATTTGGCTGCCAGGTTGCTGGCTTAAGCAACGCAGCATAGTTATAAATTAGGATACCATCGTGTCATCGTTCCAAAGATTGCACTTATATCACTGCTCCAGCCAATTTTTTCATGCATTCATTAATTCATAATGGAGCACCCTACAAATATATGAAGATGTCAGCTAGCAAGAATACCTCCATCCACTTGCTGGGTTCGATTACAGGAAGGCTCAGTATAGCCTACGCCTTCCTACGACAAGATGAGCTCATTTTCAAGAGAGGACATGGGATAATAAAAAGCTTTTTACTATAGTGGGTACCTTACACAGGTACATAATGTGCTACGTGCATACACTGCAAGCAAGACGCATGAGATTCAAAGGCCTATTTTACGCTAACGACTCTAATCTATGCTAACGACGACAAGGTCGGCGTGGGTTAATATGATGATAGATATCATCCCAGACGGCCGTCTGATATAGTGGTTAGAGCTCCTGACTGCGAAACTTGAGGTCGCGGGCTCAATTCTTGCTGAGGGCAGATGTTTGTATGATGAAGACGAATATTTTTACCTTAGTCTTAGATGTCGTATATATTTATGTATATAAGTAAATATATAATTTTCCAGTTACCATAACAAAAGATTTGTGTAATTTGGGGCTATGTCAATTTGTGTGGAGTTATACCAAAGTATTTATTTATTTATCCTCACCTTTGTGCGGAAATGGTGGGACAGATTTAGAATAGTATCCCTGTTTCCGTGAAACCCATTATACACAGCTGTCACACTGTTACAGCTGTTAGTGTTAGCATGTGGCTAGTAGGTGTTACAGAAGTTCTCGCTCTAGATCAACATTTCGAAACAAATTTGCCACGGGTCATGTGGTGGTTGGTGGTCTACGTGGTGGGTGGTTTTAAGTTCTGTGTCTTTTTTCTTTCGCCATTTGAATGCTACATTTTCACTGATTAATATAGGCTATTTTAATTGCAAGAGACCTTTATGCCAAAATGTTTAAGAAATAAATGTCCACCCGTGTAAAGCCGGGACGGGCCGCTAGTACCTAATAAAATATCTTATCGTACCTATGTCTCACCTGACTTCAACATACTAGTACTTAATAAAAGATGAACGAATTCACAATATGCAAACGATCAGTGGACAAGACGTAATTATTTATAATATGTAAACAAACAGATATTCCTTCAGATATTTATTTTATTTATTTATATTCCTCTTTTGTGACATATTTCTAATATGTAGTCAGACCTTAGCGGAATAAAATATAACTATTTTACTTACGTCTTCTCTGAGTCGATTTTGCTGTAGAGCTAACTATCTCAATACTTTTTTGTATAAGAGAAAGATTTCGATTTATCTAAATAATGTACTTTCTTTTTTTTATAGTTAGCATTTCAAACATATGTGGATAATTCAAATTTACTATACGTTAGTATCTGAATTGAAACATGTTTCAACGACCGCATTTATTTATGATTGATAAGTTCAAATTTGGACTGAAGCATTAAATCAACATTAATAAATAAAATGCTCATCTAATTCCGTGACCATATTTTATAATATAATATTTACGTAGAACGCAATCAAGGTACGAGGTTATATTGAAGTGATAACTGGAAAATCGTCTCTAATTTATGATGATTGACGGCCCATCAGATGGAGAAAGTTGAAGTGCTTCACAATATTCACATGTCTGTTTACATTAAGCTACATGGTAGGTATATAAGTATTTGTGTGTTTTCTTTTCAAGATCGTTCGTTACATTTGCCACGACTAGACGTAATGCTCAAGTAACTTTCTGTATGGGTTCGACGAGCTGTCTCTGTTATGTAGTCTACCCAATTTTCTTTGGCGTCATAATGGACTTTTTTATATATCTTTTATTATATCCGGGGACAACTTAAGTCTAAAGTAACGCATTGGTCATTGTAAGGTTTACCTTGAAATTTGTAAACATTACGAAAATTTCTCTTTTTATTGACACTATCATTCTGAAAAAAATATTTTCGCTGGACTGATTTTTGAAGTTAAGGCTAAAGTAAAAGTTTCGATTACCTTTTCTTAGTGAACACATCTAGCAGTGTAAATTACTGGTATATATGCATACCTACCTATGTTCAGGTCATTCGATACGCAAATTCTCATAAAATCCAGAGTAATGCACAAATTCCAAAAAGATTACTGAAGATTGGTAAGAAATTTTGAATACCTCTATAAGTTTCTGAAAATATGTTGGTTGGTTGGTCAAAAACACCATACTATACGTACCAGATACTATGATATAACCAGATATAAGATAATGGGTGTGATACTGAGTTTCTACAGACAAATCTACCGGATATTAAATTTATTAGGCGGTTATTTTATAGCGATGTTATACAGCAAGTAAATTGTCACACGAACTTTAAACTTTCTTCATAATCTGATTATTGCATGTTGCGATTTAAAAATAAGGTTAAGTGGAAAGAATTATTATGTATCATAAATCTAGGGTAGATAATGGTATGTAAACAATGAGTGGAAAGCCGGTACGTAAATCCATCGGAAGTATTTTGTGGCGTCGTCTTCGATAGGATCTCGGCTACAATGGAACTAATTACCACCCGCAGTCCGGTGCGAGCGCCGGAACCACCCGACGGGGAACAATGCCTCGCGACCAATGCCGTTTGCAACCAACATGTTGTATATTCACATAGACACATTTATTTTTAAATCTACGTAGCTGTTCTTTAGTTGTGCTGCTTCCTCAGTATTTTATTAGAAACGAGAACTGATGTTCTTGGTTTGTTTGATTAATTGTTTGATTATATTGCTGTGTATTCTATATATAGAATACACAGCAATATTGGACACCGACGTGACTACCCACAATAAAAGGTAAGTTATAAAGTGTCGTAAAGTTCTTAATTGAACTGGTTACTTATTGGTTACTTTGTGTAGGTACACAGGTTTGGTTTTCCTACATATAAGGAAGTTTTAAGTTTGCTCCTTTTAGGACGAACCTTGAATTATTTATATCAAAAATATATATAATATTGTTCGTTAATGTAGTAAACTTTATTGATGACAAGTTATTTCCTGGTAGCAAAATGGCGCTGTATGGCAACATCGGTCACAAGAACCTTACAGGAAGAATTTATCACTTTTGAATTAAGAAAAAAAAAGCGGGTTTTTGAGGACAATTGTATTATACACGAAGCGTGTGTCGTAGTAGGAAGCTCAAGAAAGCTCTCACATGCTCCACATACAATTAACTATGTTCACAAAGAATAAAACATTTGGTATTCATATTATTAAAAAAACATTTTATTAGCAATTAACATAGGAAAGTAAAAATATAAGAATATCATTACAAAATTGTAAATTCTTGTAAAAAATGTGGTAGCTATATTTATTTATTACATATTAACACGTACCTTCCAGCGTGGTACTGATTTCTCGCGACCATTTTGATCCTGACACATTTTTCACAGGCTTCACTATCGAGCGGCTATTTTGTACCAAATTGTAATTTCATTGTCTACTTCCCGTAGACAAAATGTTGTAGTTGTTGTAGAGATTACTTATACAAGAGCTAGTATATCCCACTAAGCTAATACTAGTTGCTTAATATGCGTCGGCTCAATTATCTTGTAAAATTTAAAGACATTCTTGTACCATACAAGTGAAGCACACGTAGAGCACGGAATGGATAGATAGAGAACTTTACATGCTTAAACATTTTCATTTTTTCAAAGCAATGTTATAAAAAATTTGGTGCATGAAAATAATAGCTCTGTCGGGATCCAGTGCTGGCTGTCGAATGGTGTTTTAACGACCGACAGAAAATGCCTCCAAGTGACATGTTAGATATACAGATATAAAAAAATCACAGCTCCGGTTAATCAAATTACAAATATGTTTTTGTTTTCCATTTTAATCTTAACCATTAATTCTATAAATAAATAATGAAGTATTGTACAGGACGGCATTTAAAAGGATGATGTGGACGGATATTTTCGTTGTAACGTGTTCAACTATTGTATTTTATTTATAAATTCCATGCAATATTTGGTTTTAAAAGTATTATAAAATTTGAGTATTTAAAGGGTTATAGAAAAGGATGACCAGTGTGTGAGGTCGGTTGGCAAGTTAAGCTGGCTGTTACACTCCTCACCAATCGATGAACATCCACTTCGTCCTCCAAGCTACACAGATGCTACAAATACATTAAATTACTCATGCATTTATTACCATAAAATACTTAAAACGAGACATAATTATAATAAAATCTAAAAATCAACTCAGGAACAAATGCAATAAAAATCGATCAATAAAATAAACCTTTCCGAAAAATATTTTTTCTCAAAAGCCAACATAATTTAATATATTACAAGAATATATTAACAACCATTTCTGGACTCGCATAATTCGTCAAGGTAGCCATAGTATCTTATATTAATTGGTAAATCTCTCAAGTTTATAATTAATACTTACTAAACCTATAAATTCGCTAACTTTTCAAAATACCATCTAATGAGATACAAGTGGTAGAGTATAAATTTATTTCTCAAATTATTTTTGTCTTAAATCAGTTTGTTATACGTACATATTTACAAAATAATGAGTATTGTTAAAGGAGTTTCCTCTGGCTTTATAATAACTATACAATTAAAAATATTTATGTGGAATATGATAGGGCGTTATGTGTATTTCACTAGATATGTAAATAGGTAAACACATGTTTAATTAAATGTAGCTCCAGACTACGCTCAATAGCTAGCAAAGGATGAATTATATCAAAACGTAATGGCTGAGAATTAATTTCAATTAAAAAACAATACAGTAGTTACAATATCACTTATATACTTAGTACATTACCCGTTAGGGCACAGCAATATTACATTGTCATATTGTGAGATATTGAAGTAGTATTTTAATGAATAAAAATCGTTATTAAGTTATCTCACTTACTGTTTTGTTTGATACAAATTAGATGTATGTATATGTATAGCACACGCTTACGAAAACTATATTTTATATTGATTTAGATAAGCTTGTTGGCAGAAGTACAGTATCCATTGGGATCCTTAACAAAAAGTACCAACATTTACCATGGTTCTCAGTCATAATGAGTATAAAAGGCAGTGTTTAATAGTACCTAGCTAATGCTTAAATGTAGAAGTGTACAATAAAAATAACAGCGATGTAATTGGCAAGATGGGTAAATTTATATCATTGAGTGCTTGAGTTATAAGTACTTGAAACTCGATTGAGCCTCGACATGAAACTCGTTGGGAGCGGGTAACAATCGACAGGGTGACAAAAACTCGTATATTGCTGTACAATTACAAGATATAGATATAATAAATTAAAAACATAATGAGTTGTTTATATTTTATGAAAACATGTTTTAAATTTGTCGTTTAATAGTGCCACCCAAAATAAATGTAGGTCCGTGCTACAGTGACATTGTGCTGTGGTCGGGTGTGTGATACTACGATTGACGTGCGGAGGCCAAAACTTATCGGCCAATTTGACCTTAGTGCTATGTTTTATATTAAATTGAAACGCATAATTGAACTATTGTTAAACGCTACTTGTTGTTCATATTCAATGTTCTATCTTAATAGCTAAGACAAATAATTATATTATTTATGGTTTTAAATTCGATGTTTTTTTATTTCAGAAAAAAAGCTTTACCACGTTAAACGTGCAATAAGAAACGATAGTTTGAGATTATCTAGATAGGCGGAGAGGTTGGACGGGATTGAACACACAAACTCCACCGTCACGACCACAACTAATTACTCATAACCCATCAAACCTCATAACCATCAAATCAATTCGAGGTATTGACAAATAAGATTTTTAATACACTATGGTTTACTGCATAGATGTTCATGATTGCACATTTCTTTGTAACTTAGAATAATTAAAAGCGAGATCATGCTCGTCGCGATAGAAAAAGTGATTCATTTGACTGTACATAAAACAATGGACAGAATAAAACACTTAAAATAGAGAATAGCGGCGTACGATTATGTAGGTACGAGTAAACATGTATCTGTCTGAAAGTGACGTCGAATTAGATTAAAATGATGTCTATATTAGGCAATTACTTTCACTAATACTTTCATACACTTTCATCGCTGAGATTCACGGCTAGCGTTGTTATTATGGGAAGAGACAGGCGGAATTATAACTTGGTGTGTACGAGTAATAGTTTACCAATATCTAGGTTCTTATGAAGCTAGTGGATAATGATAGGGCGAGGCGGCCAGGCACATGCTTCAAACAAAGAAAGGCCAATTGTTGTAGCAAGAAAGGGAGCACAATTTTAAAGACTACGATCTAGGTACTACTTTTATTTATAATTTATAGTTATTTGAGACGATGGAGCCTCTCCTTGTTTGAGCAAAATACACTTGCTGATGTGAAATGAGGAATCGTTCACTGCACAGTTCTACGTGAATGATGCATTAATGTCCACCCGCTCACAACGAGTATTCATTACCCTACACTCGAGTAGTAAGTAAAACGTATATATAAGTCCTTAACATTCTTACTCGATTTTTAATATGAGCATTATTTCGAGTTATTATGTGTAAGTGTGCAATAAGTACAAAAATTGTGGCCGCTCATATAAGAATAAAAAAATCAACCCGAACCAAGTGGGAGATAGTGTAGAGATGCGATAGTTAAGCGGTGAAAGATGGAAGGTTCTGAATGCTCTTTCTGTTACTCTTTATTTTATTTTTATTTTTAGAAAGTTTAGTCGGTCGCGCTGCGGGAGAAATTACAGCGGCCACTGTGGGCAATCCCAACAACGCTCGCCGCTGTACCACCGTAGGTAGTGCGCGTGCGCCGGGTATCTGATGCTTCCCTCGATCACAACTATTATATTAGTCCTGCCAAAAGATATGCAATAATGGTATCATAATTTTGTGAAATTTCAGGAACAAAAAATACCTATCAAATGCATTGTAAATACGTATGACTCTTAATATAAACTAACCATTATGACTAATCAATGTGGAATGTTCTTTATGATTATTTAGTTATTATATTATGTCGACATTACATTTAATCTGTCCTTAACTAAATATATATTATTCGGTAACGGGCGGAATTATACACAAATTAACAATTAATATAACGACCAAGAACTTTAACTGTCCTTCGTAATTGTCTTATTTCTCTACGATCACTACTTTATTTAGCACCTTACCAAAATGTGTGATATTTCAGCCTTTAGGTATTCCATTGAAAGAAGATATATTTTGTAATCATATCACCGTGACAAACTTCCATTGACTATGATTGCGAAGATAATGTGAGAACGATGGACACGTGCAGCGGGCGCGGCGCGGTTACCTCTGCTTATTGGGTTTTACTGCGCCGTTAGCAGCCGCGCTCTTTTGCGCTATATGGGTCTGATAATGCTTGGCGAGGTGTGCCTTTTGTCGGAAGCTCTTGCCACACAAAGAACACGCGAAAGGCTTCTCGCCGGTGTGCGTCCTGACGTGCACGTTCACTGAGTACTTATCCTTGAAACCCTTTGAACAAATGGAGCAGTAGTGTAGAGATCTTTCTTTCCTTACGCCGTTTGATGTGGAAGTCGCAGCCTGAATGGCCGTGCCTGACTGCGCCTGAGCCGATGGCGGTGAATTCTTATTTTGTATCCTTCTATACTTCTTGCTTACTGTTTTAGTGCTCGTCACAGTAGGCGACGCTGTCACTATTTGTAAATGCTGTGGTAGCTGGACTTCCCCTGTCGGGATCATCGTCACTAATTCCCCATTCACGTGATGTATGTTATAAACGTTGCGAGTGTCTAGTGGTTCTACTGTACAAAACGGTGGCATAGTTTCACCTAATTCTGATGCAATGCATTTTAATTTCTCATAATCCTCGGGATAATTGGCGTCAAGTTGAGATAGTAAGATGTCATCAACGCTCTGTGTCGATGAAGGGTTATTGAGATTCTCACCATTAGAGATAACTGTTGCGTTGGGATCTTCCAATAGTATCGATATATTCACGTTACCACTTTGTGGTGATATTGCCATCATCAAATCGACGTCTTTACTGTCTTGATACATAGAAGGAACGTCAGCTTTGTTATTGTTATTAATTATGACTTTTTTCAATTCTGTTGCGTTATCAAGCTTGGCTATAGTATTCTTTTGAATACCATATCTGATGTTAAACGCCTTTCCCTGCAATGCGCTTCTAAGTAACGATTCATTTGATTCTGGGTTCTGATTTGTTATTTTCCAATCATTATTATTATTGTTAAACTCGACTTGGTTTTCTAATAATGCATTGGCTGCGATAATCGAAGGACTATGAGCTTCGTCCTTTTTGTCATTGCTCTGAAAGTCATTTTCATCATAGCTAAATGGTTCAACTTTAACTAAATTTGTCGTGCTCAAATCGGCAGTTTGTGTTTCTGATTCCCCGTCTTCGTAATTGAAACTTACTTTAGGCAAATCTTGATTAAAGTCATTGGGAAACCCGTTCATATTTAATATAGATTCTAGATCTAACGAAGACGGCTGGTCCATGTCCGTTGGACTGGACATTGATACATCTTCCTCTTTACTCCAATACCGATTTGAACTCGATTCAGATAGATCATGGTTTAGCACTGTGAGAGTGTATATTTGTCCATCTGTGTTGTTAATGAGCTTGTTAGAAATGGCAGGGTCAGTGCAGGGATGCGTACCACTAATTTCGGTGTCTTGATTCCAATAAAATTTATTTAAATCTTCTAGCATTGTAGTGTCTATGCGCTCCCGTTCACGATCTACGTTCCAAATAGAGTCAAAACTCTGCAATGTGGTGGAGGCTGTAGCTGTGGCCATAGTGCTACTGGTGGCACCCGCTACGCTTAATAGGTTGTTATTGTTCTGTTCCTTGGGCTCTTCCGAGAGCAAAGGATTCGACCGCGAATCCGGTGATTCCATGAACACGTTAACTGAACGCATCTGTTGTTTATACTGAGCATCGGTAACCTCGTTAGACGTCACGAAATCAAAGAAATCCGATTTTGACAGTTCTGGGGCAGTGGCCGTCATGACTACCGTTTCAATTTCAACCGAGGACGACAGCTCAGTTCGTTCTCTTGTCAGTTCTACTACATCAAACTCGTTGTTTGTGTATGTTTGTCTTTGTACTACAATAAATATAACTATGTTTAAATACGTGAATAACCCGGTATGACTTGTACTTTATTGGCAGCGCTAGAGCGTCGGTAACTGAGAAGGCGCGATTGCGGGTGGGGCTGGGGTGCTACTCACACGTGCCCAACGTGCTTGAGTCTATCGGTGGACCAATCGAGTGTGCGAACTTGATCCGTACGTTCCTTTTTCCCATTATTCACCCCAACCCTATTCCTCCTTTTTAAGAATTCAGCAGGCTAGGTTCATTGCACATAGATAGCTGCATTCACAAATTGTTTCCATGATTCCAATGACTCCTTGAAGTCCACAATGGTGTTAATCTGAAAAAGAAAAAAAGCGATATTTTATTTAACAGTATTTGTAGACCTTGCTTACATGTTAGACAATGGCAAATTAATGAGTTGCGTTAGAAACACCCTCAAGAGCCCAGTTCTTCTATATATGATGACATAGATATATACACTTGGCAAGAGAGGAAAGATTTGCTTTGTACCCTAGAACAAAAATGTTAAATGCGTTCGTAAATATATCTATAACGTTTGTGAATATTTGTATCGACTCAGTTGAACGGAATATGTCCGTATCTGAATGTTTAATTAATAAGCTCGGTTCGTTCGTGTCTCTAGATCCTGTACGAAACCGGGGCGAGCGAGTCACGCAGCGTGCCTATCAGCCATCACGCCGCCGCCGCCCGCGCCGCCGCCGAGCGCCCCCCGACCGACCGACCGCCGTTTGCGCCACTCGATGCGAACATCGTATGTTTAAATTGAACATTCAATTTTATTAAAATTGAATCACAAAACAAAACATCGAGCGGCCTTTACTATTTGTTCTCTTAATGTTAGCTTTCTATACAATCCTACCTGAGATTTTCCATTATTTAAATACGTGTGAAAAGTTATTATTTTAGATTTATTTAGATACTTATTAATAAATCTGTGTACAGACTTACATGTTGTATATAATACCTAACGTAAAATGAGAAAGGTCTGTCAAACGACACGATGAATTGGAGCAAGCGCGAGGGACCGAAACACCGAGTGTTACGTTTCAACTGCATGACAGTTGATATACTGTTCATTTGCTGATATTTGACTAAATATTATTATTTACCTCGGTCTACACTTTATCGATACTGGTGTATAAAAATTAGGGCTTTGATACATTTCTCAGTTATGTCGTTAAAGTCCGTGTAAATCATGAAGCTAAGAGACGGGGAAGATAAAAGTTATTTTTCTCTGAAAATGTAATAGAGCTTGCAACAAAATAGAGACAATATTATGTGGATTAGGAGTTTGTACTCATTATACCTACTTAAGGTATAGTGGGTATTTACAAACTATTAAATTCCTTACTTAATCTCTATTCGCATCAAATGTTAATAGATTTTGTTGTCCTTATTTGCGTTTGGGCATGAAAAACATTAATGTGTTACATACAGATAACTGTGGGTTTTTAGTAGACAAATGACTAACTTATACTTCCCACATTAAACTAATTTATTTATACTAGAATTGTGGGTGTGTAGCTGGAGTTTGCTAAATATTAACTTCATACAAACTCTGTAACTACTGCAGTAAGAGCAGTAAATCTAGAGACGAGACTAAAAGTGATGATCATAAATTATTATATAATTACTTTTGCAACTAACTCTATAGCTCATACTCGTAAAATTTAATACTCAATAAGTATTTTACGTAGTTGCATCACAAAGATATTTTAAACTGTACTAAATTCACACACTGTCATTACGTTGAGCGAAACACTAACTTTGCATGCAAAATCGTTTTGCAACTAACACTGCTAAACAGTGCTGTTGACGTTACAAGCCTGGGGATAATTATGATTTATCGTCATACATATTGAGCGCAAATCAAATTTATCTTCTATTTAGCTTTTTCATAGAATAAGGTTTACGCCTAAAATGGGGGGTGTTACTTATACCCTCGGCGGCAGACGGCGATTCCATTGCTACTCTTTCTAAAGCAAAACTATACATACATTTTTAATTGTACTTAAGCCTGCGAAAGTTTCCTTACAATGTTTTCCTTCACCGTAAAGTTGTACAATTAAAACTTTTAGTCATCATCTGAGTTAGAACCTGCAATCTTTATATTGCAGCTGACTGATTGCTAGAGATGAAATGAAGTTTCTGTAATCATTGTAACAAGCCTTTAGAATGATTAATTTACCTTTTTAGGGCTATTGAAAGATTATGTACCACAAAAGAATGCAACAACGCAAATAGGCTTTGTGGGTAATACCAGTTGGAAGGAACTCGCCGTTGGTACAGGCATTATTATTGCGCTTCAAGGTCGACGTAGTGGTTTTTCTCAGTATCTGGTCTCGTAATAGCTTCGTAAGCTATTAACCTGGCCGATAAATGCGATTATTGCAATTGGTTTGGGTTTGCATTACATTCGCATCGCAACATAGCTAAAACAATTGTGATCGTGGCGTCGCTAATGTAAATGTAGGAATGCAGTTCCAATAAAAATATGGTAAAAATTTTTATGTAGGTATATTAGTAATATTCGACTTATTCCAGTAGGGAGTTACTAATTTAAAGTCGTTAGTACATTTATGTTCATGAAAAAGCAAGGGTCTGTCCCCGCAATACGGGTTGTATTTGAATTTTATTGTACTGCAATATATACTTAATTTAAGTGAGAAATAATTTCCAATGTTTGAGATAAATTGGAAGCGTTCTCAGAATGGGGATGTGAATTTGATGGCGGAGCCGTGGCGGTGCATGTGGGTTAACGAGCGTGGTTGCGCCAGCGCAGCGCTGCCTGCGCCGCCGCCGGTGCACCGCCGCTGACCAATTGGATCACGACTGCGTCATCAACAGTTATACACAATACTTACATATATTTATTTTTTAAGTAACCAGATTACTTTATACGTTTCTTCATTCGAAAAAAGCACCTAAGTACGTATTAGTATTTGTTAACATTGTTTTAATAAAGAAGTTTCGTAGCGTCTATCATCATAAAGAGCGAATTTCGAAATGTCGAGCATCGATAATAAATAATTCTAATAAGAACAAAATCTCTAAATTCATTTTTACGATTACGAAATACCCCAATTCTATTGCCACGTTGCATGGTAATGCTGATCACTCAGCGAAATATTCGGCAGCCCCTTTGTCACGGAAGGTCTAAAAAGTTTGAAATCTTCATTGCCTTAAAGATTTAATTCCAAACGGCACAAAACAAAGCTAGAAACCTAGATAGGTTTGTGTATGTCAAAATAGCTATAAATATGTATATAATGTTTTCTGCGTTACTGTTTAGTCAATATACCTATATAGGAGAACATATAGCGGCTTTAAACTAAAACTGATAGGTTTAGCTCGTTATCTTTAATTAACACAGTTTAAGCGGCCCCAATAACACAACTACAAAGCCGGACATTATCTTTGAGAGCCATCAACTGATGACTTCAAATTGCGCTTTATACGTATTTATATATACTACAAAAACGGAATTTTAATTTTATGATTCTTTATGTAGCGATAAAGGTAATGGTGTTCTTAGTTTGTCGTTGTCTCTGACACTGCGTCTGAATCTAATTGGAATTACTACAATATCATCTATCTATCTATTAGTGAGATGAGTTATGATACGTTTGAGACTTATATTAGGCCATTTTTGATTTATAGTAATAGAGGTTATTAAAAAATTAAATACTAACCGTTTTATAGAAGTAGGATCACGTCTTTTTAGTTGATCTTGGTCATGGTAATGGTACGCTTTTTTTATTTATGTTTAAATATCCAGTTTGGTGGGTTGGCCATTACTTAAACTACCATTATTGAAAATATTTGTACGCAGTTTCGCTTAAGTTATTGTGGATTTTATCAAATAGTTGCCGTTTTTTCGACACAATGTAGTAGTATACTTGTTCTTCTGTAGGTAATCCTGATAATGCTTATGCTGTAACTATTTCGTGCAAATGAATGTCTACTACGTGGCTTATTTTGCCTATTTTTCTGCAGACTTTTTTTTGTGGTGTGTATTAAGGATATTTTTTATTTATTTTATTTTTAGTTTACTTCATCATACCATGTGTGATGTGTGATGTGTGTTCCAGACTCGGTTTTAATTGTAAAATACATTATTGTTTTAAGAAGGTGATTCTTGACAAATTTGCATAAAGGTAGGTTTGATCTAATAAAAAGTTCCTATTTTATTTTACATTTACAAAGCATGCATAATGTAAGCAAGAATAGAAACCAAAGCCTGTTTATACTGACATATTGCATGGGCATTGGAATGTATTACTTCTCTGTAGATGGAAGAGGATCGGCCGAGTCGGGAGTCACACTCGGCGGCCGAGAACCTAACCTATGACATTTCGGACGAAGATGGCCGTTTGCTGCATGCAGCCTTTGATCTCCCATACTGTTGCAATTTTATGCTAAATTAACATTCAGCTGGGATAGCTGTTAAAGGGAAATTATTATTCTGGACAGTTGATTCGCAAACATAGTGGCGTTTGAAAAGAATTGCAAGACGTATTTATAGTCGCGCTTAAGGCATGGCGATGCTGCCACGTTTCTAAAATATATCTCCTTTTTTAACTTTTGTCGATTAGGGGAAATATATGACTTATTTAATCTATAACGAATAAATATGAATTAGCAAACCTTCTTATCGTTTTAACAAACCGATGAAGTTATAGTATCAATGATTTAATTAACCTATAACTAATTACATGTATTCGGCATATGTTCGTACTTAATTTAAGTACGGAAATTATGTTTATATAGATGAAGAAGTTGGAACCTACTATGAAATAGTATGAGCTGTTGCAAATGTCAGACAGTCCGGTTAGATTGCAGTTTACGGTCCGATTTATGGTTACCGGGAGACGGGCTTTGCAGAGCAAGGATGAACAATCTATTCGTGACATTAATGCCGTAAATAACTTACTTACGCGCAAGTCGCAACTGGAGTATGTCGAATTCTAAGTAAAATACAACTGCGACTTATGTTGGGCACCAGTTGTTTGGTGGAGGTTCCCACGCACCGCGCCGCACTAGTCTTCACGTCGTTGTGTCACCTTTCGCGAATAATATAAGTACTATTATATTATATTAGGTTCATGCATATTCCAATAAATTTACTGGTATTTCCATTTTCATACAGACCTTACAAAACTACTAACTTAGGAAATGTGTAAAGTCATTAATTCATCGCTATATTTGTGAATTTGTGAAACTGTAAATTTAGGAGAGGATTGATATCGCATTGATTCCAAAGAGTTTAAAAAGGGGGTAAAATATTTCGATTAAAAGTGTTTGCCGATGACATCGCTAAAGCGGCTTGGAAAACTGTGGTGGGGACTGGCTAAGGACCGAGAACAATGGCGTGGAACCAGGGAGGCCTATACCCAGCAGTGGATGGATGGATGGATGTACCAAACTCGGTTATGCACTCAAAGAAAACTATATTTTTTGTGCTCATCAGAATACTTCAATGAAGCGAGAAAACTGACACTTCCGTTTATGTGACAATAACGTAATGGTCCTTCTTAGCACAACTTTAATACCCAGCTTACCACGCAAGTAAATAGATATGGCGAAATATGCTAAAAGCTCTTCCACAATCAATATTGTCTTCATCTTCTAAGACGAAGTAACTCCTTAGCATGCTGACATGTATCTTGTCAACTGGTCGAAATGTTTATAAGAAGTTATTTGCAGCGACAATACTAGGTCCGTAAGTTACTCGAATCAAAGTATCAAATGACCACTAGACCAACCGGTATTTATGTTTTGGTACACATATATGGTATTGAAAGAACCAAATTAAGATAAAAAATATAGAGAAAATCCAAAGATGGCTATTGATCGAAGTTACGAAGGATAGGTTTAATTTTATTTTGCCAAATTAAGAAATATCTGAGAAAGATTAAGTACCTATATTATGGACGTATGAAAATCCCCAATACCAATTAATAAATAAAATACTATAAGGCGAATATACACAATATATGCATGACTGTTCTATTCTATACAAATGAAAACCCATGACAAGTATCTATATATCGAAGCGACGTACACAAGTACATAATACGATTTGTCCGATAAGTATGAGCCATGATTTCGTGTCGAAATAAGCTAAGATTGGCCTACATCGCAGGTGCATTCACAAAAAAAGAGAAACTGGTGTATTGCCGCGTTCGAAAGAAAACCTTATAGTGAACATAAGGGGCGATATTCGAGACGACCGCCTGCTCCAGTTACAGATAACGCTCCCTTCGATTGGGATCCGGTTCGATCTGGTTTCGTGCGAACCACCTACCTTCACTCTCTTATGGTGTTTTAATCACAGTTATTTAAAATGTACTTGTACAAGTATCGCAGAGATCGTCATCTATATTGTTAAGTAAATAAAATAAAATGGCTTCCGTTCATTTTTAGCTACGTTCCGGTACAAAACGACAATACAATAAGAGAACTGATTGCTGGGATGAGTATTCCCATTGAAGTAATTTTGAGTAAGATTACATGAATTAAAATATAAAAGCATCATCTGTGTTTTGTACTACATACGTACGTATCTACGTGGATTTTACACTACGTACATACAAACATATTATAGTCCGTGTAAAATCCAATACTTTATGTAATACAATATACTTGTGAGGTACCGTTATACAGCACGTATTTGATTGGCACTGTGGGGTCAAATTGTCATGTCATAGGGCTGAGGTTTTGGAATTGTCAGTTCGTTTCACATGCCCATCATCTAAGCAAATATGCTTTAAATTCGTCTTGGCTGTAAACTTTTTTATATAATGGAATAGTTTAATTGAATAACGGGCTTATTAGCACTTAATTCGTTATATGCCAGCTCGTATTTGCAGGGTATTATGAAATTAAATAGTATGACGATATGAATTAAAAATTGGCGCTAGCCAGACTTGCGAAATCAGTGTTTCGAACGCAATTGCACTTGTAACGTTAATTTACATTAGCACACCTGTAAAAAACATATATGAAACATAAATAAGTAACTCCCTTATAAAACATCAGATTTTTTTTTATACAACAAGAGTGTCAAAACAACCTATTTACGCTTACAATACCGAAGTATCACTTGCGCGTTGCCACTCTATGTTCGGACAGTTATACTGTGTTGGCAGCATAATGGGACTAATCCCTCTGCTGCCAACACAATATAATAATCCTCCCCCCTCCCTAAGGAGCTCATTACTGGAAACCTTATACCACCTAAGTGGTGACGCTTAGGAACACAACACAATGAATTGTGTTATTTGGCTACGGACTTCTATAAGGGGGACGTCCTGCCCCAGACGGGCAGCTCCAAATTCGAACGCGAAACCCGTTATGCCCTACCTCTCTTAGATTATTTGAATGATGGCCATGCATGGCAATGAGTTGCTCCTCTTGTACAGAGTTTATATGTACGTTTAATCTCTCTTTTGTACCCCTACGTAAAAGGGAACAAATGTTAAAAAAGAAAACCGGGCAGTTTGTTTCGCCGTTTCTTCTCCTTTAGGTTTTTTTCTTGGAAAATGTATGTGACGGCGAAAAGTATGTGACGTTCAATAATTGTTCCCTGTGTCCCTTAATAAATATTTTGTTGAATAAAATATTTTGACTTTGACTTTGATTTCCTGTTTCAAGGCATCGTTGTCGTTGAACGTTTCCAAACGTTTTTCTTGAATGAAATGTTTTCCTTCACCGTTGAAATAAAGCCGATCTCTTTAAAATTATTTATCTGCACATATGTCATTCCATGGTTGAACGACATTCCATATCGTTCTCGTTAGAGTAGTAGCAAAATATTGAAACGATGCGAAATCTAATTTATACGTTCTTACATTCATCTAAATTACCTTACCTGTTAAACAATACACTAGATAATGTCAGTGAACTTTGCCAAGTCACTTACAGCCGGTTTCTCGTACGCATTTCTATCCATCAAATTACGTGACAGATTGTTAATCTCTAATTAGACGTAGTTTGGGTTGCTAGAAGCTTCAACTGACAAACTGTTGGCAGTTTGTCAACGGTATGTCAAATCCCAAATCAATTGCCGATTGGAGCCATTTTGAGTTTCTGAACGCATTTTCTCTTTGTTAACATATTGTTGACATACAATTTTTAATTGTAGATTATCGAGGAATTATCGACGTGTTAACGCAAGTATTCCGATTTGAACTCCAATTTCTAAGCGGATTTAATAGGATATAGGGATGTTACAAAATAATCGATTTTAATTTTTCGTTTTTTATAGCAATATTAATATAGAACTTAATTTCTATCAATAATGCTATTTGGTTTCCTAATTCCTTACGTTGAAATATTAATAGAACATTGCCTTTGATTTTTAGTTTTGAATTGGTTATATTTTTATTCATATAATTTTATTTGATTTTTAGTCTGATATTTTTTTAATATGAATCTCTTTAGACAAACCCTAAGACATAAGTGTGTAAAGTTACAGAAATCGAAATAATCTTTTAATAATAGCAAAAATATTAGAAATTGGCAAGTTTCAAATCATCATCATCAGCCCTGTCGGGAACCTACCTATATGTTGAATTACTATAAATTATATAATATAAATATTAGAATAAAATTTAAGTAGATAGATCGCGTTCTGTGTAATTTTTACGCGACAGCGGCGGCATTTTAACATTTACACTTTATTTATTTATATTCTTTACACTTGTTTATCACACGATAACTGAAGTACCTAAACAAACAAGATAAACAACAACAAATCAAACTTTTGTCCAACTAACGAAACTTCAGCTCCCGGCGGGAATACTTTGACATTGCAAGACAAAGACGAAGCTATAAGCTAGAGGGAAATAGATATACTTTAAACAATAATTCGGCAGTAGATTAGTTAATTTTTCGATGATTTGCATTCTAGAAACTCAAAGCTCGATGACAGATTGTTAACAAATTGTTATTGTGACAAAGTGTTGACTAATTCATCGTGCTAAAATTGTACCAGAAACCGGCGGTTAGTCTTGCAGTTTGATGATAATCTCGCTGTTATGTTTTATTTTGGTAATTTGCCTGAAAAGATTGGAAAGTCTCATTACAGATGGAGTATATTATATTAAATTATTACATGACGGTGGGCGCTGAAACAGAAAGCCACTTTTGGTAGTACAAATGAATGAACACTATGTGGAGCTAGGTAAAAAGTAGCATAATGAAAAATTGTTAAAATACAGATTTTTTTACTAAATTGAGCGTTGTAGAACAAAGTTAAAGTAACCACTCTCACTTTTAACGCAATTTAGCATGCTTTATTGAATTTGGCCAATATGAAGATTTTAATGGTCATCTTATTACGCTTAACCCCGCAGAAGATCGAACTCGTAAATACAAGAAAGCAAATTTAAGAACCTCGCACCGGACCTATACCAGTCTCTTTAATATTAAATGAACAATATAATTTTACATCTACTTCATAAACAGTAGCTACAACTAACATTATCATACTAATATTATAAATGTGAAAGTTTGTAAGTTTGGATGTTTGCGCTTCTTTCACGGCCTAACGGCTGAACCGATTTGGCTGAAAGTTCAAATGGTGGTAGCTTATACCTTGGAATAGAACATAGGCAACTTTTTTTTTTCGATAATTCAAAGTTCCTTTATTATATTATAATGTATGATGCTCTTTCACGGCATAGCGGTTGAACCGATCCTAGCAGGAAAATTTCCAAAGCTACTTTTTCGAACTCCACCCGGGCGAAGCCGCGGGCATAAGCTAGTAGTATATAAATAGAACCAATTAATGAAAACAAACATTTTATAAATTGAAAAAGGAACAATATTGACGTATTGACATTTGACGTGCAAACAAAAGTCGGTGGGATAATGTTTTGACAGGCCCATCACCGCTCGCCGTGTTAAAGAAAATAAATGAAACGTTATTGACTAATTTGTGCTTATCCAGCAAGTTAGATTATACAATTACATGTGTACACTAACACAATACAGAAGTAATTGGTGTTAAACTTGTGACAGCCAGGTCAAACAGGTGGGGCATGTTTATAACAAACCACTTGCATTAGCTTGATTAATTGTATATCTCAAAATATTTTCACGTAATTAATTTCAGCCAATTTAAACGAACCAACATTTAAGCTTTCGCTTAGTTGATGTCAGTTAGTGAAAGCTAATTAGCATTTAGGATGAACTTGGTCAATGTTAGTGGAATATTCACAGGATAATTATTTATTGTTCGTCAAATTTAAAAGAACATTTAGATAGCGATGTATCGATGTTTTGATACATACGGTATAGATTAATAAATATGTATACATAAATACCTATATCTAATGTTATTGCTATCTGTCTTTGAGATATTTTATTGCTTTAAGTTTTAACCTTTGTATTTATAATATGATGACGTATATCTTACCTCGGATATCAAAACGCCTATTCGCGGACTCCGAAAAATGCAACTTTAAACGGAACAGAGCTTGGTGGTCTGTAAATGAACTAAATGCCTATATAATGCAAGGTCGAATGAGTCCAACCTAATGAGCTATTGAATTGTTAGGTAATGTGTAATTACGTACTTTTATTACGAACCCTGAGATCAAAAGTCAATGCAATTATTTATATGCATATTATAACCATCATAAATTAAGCCTTGCGAGTTATTGCAACTTATTGGTTGCTGTTCAAGAAGTAACATTATAGCGCACATTACGTGCTAAATTTGTACAAACGTGCATTTATTCCGATGCAAATTACAGAGCCTGGCTCTCACTCCCCGGAATGACGATGTCGTGTCTGGCCCTGGAGTTATTGCTGTTTCATAAACTTAATACGTGTAATAAATGTATATACCTCAAACATTGAAAATACTCAACGAAATATTTATCCATTTAAAAACAAAACATCGATGCTCCTAAATTATGATTAAAATGAATATTGTTGAAATTCTGGTTTCTTTATTTATAAATAGCTGCATTCATAATTGGCATGAAGGATGTGTATTTGTATTTTTTTCCTAGCTGACTTATACTAACAACTAACGGACAATGTTAAAAAGACGTTTAAAAACCTTGTACGTATAAATTACAGAACAAAAATAACAACAATAAAACAAACAGGCGTTAGTTAGTGAAGTTTATATCAATTGGAATAAATATCCTATGTATAAATCTTGATAATTATCTAACTCTGTGCCAAACTTAATCCAATTCTGTTCAGTCGTTTCAAATCAAAAACTTTCGCGTTTGTAATATTAGTAGGATTACAAACAAACGCATAAAAGAGTACTCACTAGCGGCGCAGTAAGTTAGTGTCGTGCAATTAGGTCTGTGCCATATCTAGCGTCGTATCTAACGTACCAGCGTATATTACTGATGCGCCCTTACGTAATCTGCATAATTACATCTGGAAACACTTGCACTTGCATTAAAGCAGTCATAATGATATAAATGCACATGTACTTTCACCGTCAAACACACGAATTACTTGCCTAGAGCATAATGTAGCACTTGGCTTTTTCTAAACCAACTAGCTGATCTGTTTCTATACTATTTACTAGTTATTCGCTGATTAGACCAATCGACCACTTGCCAAACAACAAAAAAAACTGAATACTGTTGTTCGAAAGACAAAGCTTAACATTAATAAAGCATTACAACCAGTTTTAAAAATTAATTATTTAAATGCTGGAAATTTAAATGTACTTATGCTTCAAAAAGTAAATACATTACATGCATCAATGCACGAGCTACCTCTACGCATGCAAGATATAGTTCATGTACTTTAGTAACTTCGCGACGTAAATAGCTTTTAGTGAGTAATTTCCAAACCGTGATCTCACATCAATTTATTCCTCCGTTAATAGTTGGTCCTTATTTATAGGTATTATCTCGTCTATCGGCCGGCAGTTGCATTTCGTAACGTTGTACTTTACCATCATTTGCATACTGCGCTGCGGTGTCGATGCGAATGTTGTCGTACATCAAGCGCGCTGTATAATCTATGGCATTATACCATATCTGTTCCTCGACTGCTCGACTTATTCATGCTCTACATTTATCTTTGAAAAAGAACTGGCTTATTCTTGATTGCATATTAGCAAATTCTTGATCATACAAACTGATAACGTTAAAATACGATGTGATATAATCTTTATTATAAATTTCAACATTGCAAAATCTGATATTTTGTGTGATATACGTTTACGTTGTAAGCTTTGTATTTCGATTTCCTGTCTGATAAATAAAAGTATTTGTTCATGATACTTATATATAAGTAGATATAGCCAAACGATAAACAACACTCGTAAAATGTATGTACCAAACCACAAACAAACAACACAGTTCTCGCATCCTGGGATGATCCAGATTCTCATCGGATCCTTTCACCGAGCAGCCTTGAGCGCCGTCCTGGGAGTGACCATTACCGAGGCACTCTTGTTAATGTTCTATCGATTAACATAGATCGCTACTCAAAGATTTAGTGCACATGTACTACGTCCAAAGCCTAGCTATTGTACGCTCGTATTTACGGTGTTTGTCAGTGAAATCGGATTTAGTTATATATTGCTGCGTTGTCTGCATTAGCAAATGTTATAGCGATCTCAGGCCATCAATGCTGGTGCTGATGAAAAGTACTGGACACGTCCGCCAATTAAAGTTCGTATAGCAATCGTCGACGACCGAATCTGCGCTTCGGCGGCGCGACGTAAGATCGTTTGCAATTTAAATCACTTAATACTGGATATGTCTCATAGTTATATGACTTTTTAAATGTTCAAAAAGCAAGCTTCATTATCGATAAAGCATAGATTAAAAAAAATGATAGTTTTGTTTAGTGCATTTCTTCGTTTAAATATTTTTATTTCTAGTTCGGTGCTTCTATATAATGATACCGTTATACGACCGTTAAGTTTAATTTTTCTTGTTCCGTTGAATAGTGTGTTAATTTTAATGCTCCGAACATTATCGAATGAGCCCTGCAGTGTAGGGGGTGTCAGTATAAAATCTCGTATAGTAATAATAAATATGCCTACCCCATTAGGGACTCGGCGCTATGTATATGTATTACATAGTATAAAGAATTCTGCCCTGATTCTCTTGTCAGAAATAATAATTGCTTATCATATGTTTAAAACAGTAGCTAACATTTTTTTATTGTAAGCTTGAGATAGTTGACAAAGCAACTTTCGTAATGAACATAACCAAATTACGAATCGAAAAAGGCCATGAGTTAAATTGCGGTCGAACCGGAATTATATAGTTTAATTGAAGGGTTCATACCAAAGCGCTGTATATCGAGGCAATGTCAGGTTTCAAGTGAAAACATATTTTTCATAACTTTCCTTTAAAGTGCTCCAAATATTGACATTTTACGGAGGACCGTTTTGCATACCATTAATTTTGCAGAGATCACGTGAACACCAAAATGTATGGTTTTACACGACACGTGTAGTTAGTTACTCATAATACGACACGAAGTATCTATTTAAACAATAGTTAAATACAATTAACTTGTACAGCTTTATGTAAGTACACTGATAAATTAATTCCAAGCTTATTATGTATATTATAATACAACACTTCACAGTCAATACTGAAATGTCACATTATCCTTTTTAATAAAATATTCTTACGTTTCTTGGATTTGTTAACATAAATATATTTTATATAATGTCAATGAACTTTCTTATATTACTTGTCATTTTAAAGTTATAGTACTTGACGTAAAAAGGGACACGAACTGGTCAAATATATAGCTCCGTTTGTAAGTCTAGTGACATTTTAATGGTAGTTCGTGCGAATATAGACAATACTTATAAATAAGTGAGTTAGCGTTTTCATTGCTGGACATAATTTGCATAAATATTTACCTCGGCGGCTAGTTCACGAGAACACAGCAGACTCACGCAGCGTTATGGGTAAATAATGTGAGATAATATTATAATGTGAAAGATATCAAAACGATTTGATATAATGAACACTCTCTTATAACTATAAGCCATTACATAGTCGGTACAAGACGCCTCATGTACATACCAACCGTGTTGCGTACAAGCGAATTAATATTCACACTCGCTGCTTCTTTTATATTTATGTGGTGATTGATTTTTCATTTAAGAGATGTCAAGATGTGATATATTCTTCAAGGTGCGTCTAACTCAATAATGTTCTGAACGTACAAACGTTAAAGTATAATAAATAACCTCATTTATTATACCTATAAGATAAAAAAATAAGTTACTTTTTGTACATCAATAAGACAATAATATATGTGTATATGTATATTTTTTATTTCACAATATTTTCTAAACTAAAATCGTGATTTTTTAAACTAAAATCGTGATTTTCTAGCTAAAATCGTGTACAGACTGCCAAAGATATGCATGCGCTAGACATTAGTTTGTTACAATTATCAAATACCATGCGATCCATATGTACCGAGCAAACGTTTCTATTACTTATGCGGTGCAAATTTACGACTACATTTTGAGTCACGATACAAACCGCCGATAAGCGTATTGCATCCCAAATAGTACCTCCACCTCCACCTTGCCTGGGACGACATCTAAATGTCACATTCCCGGGTATTGTAATGTTTCTAACATGCGGAAATTTTCCAGACTCCACAAGGAACTTATATGAACAGAAGGGGGATTATTTTATCTATCTATATGTCTGTGTCTTGTTTCTACTGCGGTGTGGTCAAAATGTACTTTTGACGTATCTCTAATAATGTAAAAGTACCTATAGGCCACGGTAATCGTATTCAATATTAGTATTAGTTGTATCAAATACCTGGATCTAACAAAAGTAACGACATTTAAGAAATTCAAAGCCGTATGTACAGTGGTGCTTGAGTAACGGCGATGGACTCGCCATCTGTCACGTTGGCACCTAATATACCTCTGGCGGAAAGTGGGTGTGTGGGTATTACCTATACACCTCTGTCTACCCCTTCGGGGACCCTTGTGGGAAGGCGTGAGGATATATTATTTATTATATTATTATTAGTTGTATGTCTTCACTGGCTGGATATATCTATCAGTCGTAACAGATAAGGCACTAAAACAGCGTTCGGCCCAAGTATGAAACATTATCATATTTAGTTACATAGAATACCAATATAGATTAATATTCGACCTCAAAGGAATCCTAGCTATGATTGAAGCTTTTCCAAATGTCAATGTTACCATTATACCTGATTTACAAGATGGAGAAGAGCGATACAATAGAAGGCAAAGTCAGATATAGTAAGTCACTTACATGCTCCGCAACGACGCTGGGCGCTAGAAATTACCTAAGGTTAACTTTAATTACTCTTTCACGAAGTTTATATTCACAATGCATAGCCATTGTAGGTTTAATTGAATTCTTATTGAGATTTTATCGCTCACTTAGGGTTAACCCTGTTCTATAGTCCACTTAATTGCTTTTACTTTTTTAACCGGCTTAAAGAAAGAAACCTCCGGTTTGTATTCGAATTACATGCGTGTGATATTTTCGGCTGTGTAGATGTTAACATTACTCGGGAGAGTAATTTTATTATACTAGTCCCTACTTCGCATGAGTAGACGAGCATAATTATTATATCTACATGTTTTATTCTGTCGTTGACTCAAATCAGCTAATTTTTTCAACTATTACACTAACAAAACATTAACAAATTATACACATAAACCTGCCTCGTGAATTACTCTGCCTATTAGTGAAAATAGTGTGAAAATTCGTTCAGTAGTTACTGAGTTTATTGCGAACAGACGGACAGCGGAGGCGAAGGACGTTATTTTATAATATCTATTCTTATAAAAGTCAGTTCACTGGAAAAAACTTGACTTAAAAAACTTTCCATATTGGAAAGCCAAAGTTCGGTTAACAACATAAAGAAATGTTCGAAACAATCAACTGGAGTACACAGGTAGTAGAGCAGAAATTTCACTTATGATTAATTTGTTACAACAATGACAAAGATTGAGCGGCGGTGTTACTTGGCGGCCCTCGTTTTAGATATTCTAATCGTTATTTCCTTCTAGCAACGGTATTCGTTATGAAAAAACACCACACCGTTTTAAGAGCATAATAAAAAAACACGAATTGATCGCTCCTTCATATATAAACAAGATAAACCTTTTAAGTCCATCTCAATTCAGAAATATTCATACTAGTAACTTGATTTAGTGGCACAAGGAAATTGTTTCAAGTATATTTTTATTTTTTACATATGTAACATATATATCCGCCTATTTTAATGCTGACGAGAGCAGCATACGCTGCTCGTAAATGGACACAAGCATTTCACTAACTTTGAACGTTGTATGAAGTGAGCGACAGATGATTCATTCATAGCGAGTATATCGGTCATCTTTGGGTTGACCTAATAACATGCTATTCATGAACTTAATTATTGCCTTTTATTTTCTTTAGACTCGTCTAGGAGGTGGTTGTTAGGGGTTATAAAAACTCCCAATAAGTAAAATCAACTACTTGAGTTGTATTCGCTTACATTATTAGGCACGCATTTTCTTTTTATCAAGTCACGTTTATTTGTACTCAAATTTATTTGGTAGTGTATGATGGACCGTTCAAACTTGTATGTATAAGAATCCTGTACTCACGTTCACGATGGTGAAAAAAAATTCTATTATATAATTAAGTGATCAATACGAACTATATGACGATAACCTTAACGACAACCATACGCCCTACTGGACATATCATGATTAAAGAGAGTTAGCAGAAAAGTACACAACCTGAACACTGTAAACTGGTCATCCCATATGATAGTAAGACCTAATCAATTAAATTCGGAGGCAGATAGACGTATCGAAAGGTTAAAAAAGTACCGTTTTCTATCTCATCTCATTTAAATTCGATTCAAAGTAACATCAAAAATAATTGATGAATAGCTCGTTTGTTTATTTATACATTACAGTTGTAATAGGAAAAAATAATGGCACGACCTACAAAAGTTACTTACCATGGTTTTCTTTACATCAATCGTTTAAAAATAATACAAAAAGCAAGTTCCAATAAGTCATAACAAGCTGCGCAGGCGCGGCGGGCAGCGGGCGGTGCTTCGCGACTGCGATGCATGGTACGGAGTGACCGCGTGCTTCTACGCAACTATACTGTGGATTTTGTGTAGCGATCATTTAACTGGAAAATCAATCTCACTTGCTTTCAGACGGTTCACGAAATTGTATCACGGCAAAAAGTGTAAGGTCGCAGCGGCGGCCATAGTTAATTGAATATGTACGCCTACGTATCCCGCACATTGAATTTCACGCTAATCGGCGTATTTTTTTTATTAGAACCGTGCAAGAATTGCGTTTTTTTTCTTTTCAGTACAAAAAGTGGTTGACTGTTTTCCGGTATCACCACAATAATAATGATTTTGTACGAATACAAGACGATAAATTATGACCTGTCAATCGATACGTCAGTATTATCACACTAATAACCTTGTGGATAAAATTTGGAATGCAAAATTATTTCTGACTTCGAACGAAGGGCGAAGGCGTGACGATATATAATCGTAACAATAAAATTTTAATATGTAGATATCAGCTATTCATAAACACGTAGCTTCGTAGCTGTCGATAGCATAAACTAAAGAGATTTAACTTGATTGCACACTTCTTGAATACTGACTCAGAATAAGATATTAAAAAAACACATTGAGTAGACCAGTTACATTATACGACATGTAATATTTTATAATACACATTATAACCTTTATATTGTCCATTGACTCCGAAGGCTGGAGTTTTACGATTTACGCGAATATCTATACATATCTTAAAGAGCACATTTTCACTCATTTTACATTAATTTCCTCCAAAGCTTCCATTATTGACAAGCAAGCGTTACATGAAGCATAGTCTCTATTTTAAGATCTTTCTGTTATATGTTATACCCAACAATAAAATCGTTTTACGTATTATTTTACGTTTATTTTTTCTTTGGTCTACACGGCCTATATTTATGACTAGCTGTCCCGCCCAGCTTCGCTCGGGTGAAAAAGTTAAATTGCCCGTAGCACGATCGCAGCGCCACCTATTGGGTCCAATTGTAAATCTAAACCATTCTCGAATCTAGCTTAAGACACACAGAAACACACAGAAAGCTTCGCCCGGGTAAAAAGGTAAAATTCTTGAAACTCGATCGCAGCGCCACCTATCGGGTCCAATTTAATATAGCCTATGTTACTCGGGGATAATGCAGCTTTCCAAAGGTGAAAGAATTTTTGAAATCGGTCCAGTAGTTTGGGAGCCTATTCATTACAAACAAACAAACAAATCTTTCCTCTTTATAATATTAGTATAGACAATACTTACATGTTATATCTATTTATTTGTAGTTGCTTAAATGCACAAAAGGTAGACGAAATTGTATTTATTAAGTATACATGTTTATATATATGCCCAAATGTTTAATGTCCTATAATTTATATAAAAACTTCAACAGGATTTCAAGTATAATCCGTCTCGTAATTAATGCGACAAAATGCCAATGACAAAAGCACGTAGGCCTCAAACACGTGCAAAAACGTGGACCAATGGCGCCTACTGCGTGTTTGGGTGCGGTATATTATGTTTATTGGGATTGAACACTTGCTTAGCTCTATCCTCTTATTAGCCCGTGCCCGACTATCTAGGAAGAGATTTGTCGTGGTATGTATTCCTGAGTATATTATTACGAAAATGCTCTAGATAGTTAGACAGCAAGTCTGAAAACGGTAGGTACTGGAGGATTTGCATATTTAAATATTCCATATTCCTATCGGCGTACGCCCGTTGAAGTCTTTTGCAGTGTAGATTAATTAGTCACATTTTTAAGTTAAAATGCATTTTGATACATATTTTTCAGATTATGTATAAAAACTGCTGTAAGTGAATAATTAAATAAAGTTATTGTATGAATAATGAAGTGAGAAAACATCGAATAGTTTCTGTCCATGAGTCCGCTCCGTGCCATTCGCCGTATCAAACTTTTCTATCAGCGCTCTATATACGTAAGAGTTTAATGAAATAATACCTGGAAATACGGTTTAGTTGAAGGTAGTTCCGTGTAAGTTGACGTCCGGCAAACCTTCAATATATCCGAACAAATACGGTTGAATCACCAGTGCCGGGCGGGCGGCGAGAGGAGAGCGCGGGGCGGAGAGCACAGATCAGGCACACTCCGTAGTTTTGTAGGGGGGAGGGGGGGAGCGATAAGGAGGCTGCGCGGTGAGGGGCGTTTGAACATGCGCCCGAGGTCGCTGTCTTTTTACTCGCATTACCTCCTGACATTCGAACTTAATGGAAGTTGCCCTATTGAAATTTAAACACAACGACTACCGATATAATGGAATACAATTAGGTTATCGTAAAGTGAGCATGTCTTCGAGTGGCCATCTTTAAGTTCGGTGCGTTCCAATAGGAATCCAAAGCATTTCGAAGTGCGGGCGCATTTGAGCTACCTGTCTCGCTCGCGGATGGCGTGTCGGTCGCAAGTGAACGAGACGAATAGAGGAACAAGCTCCTATCCACCAATAGTCATTGTTCTTGGCCGTAATGGAACAAAATAAAGACAGAACAGCGGTATTCGTGACTGAGAGACAAAAATACTGAAATTAAAGAGTACGAGTGAGATGGAAAATAAGGTTTTTAGGGTCGATGGCCGGGCGAAGGAACTTAAAATTGGATTTGGAATTATACTTAATTTAGGACACGTCCATCATAACAGCATAGGTCAAGTGAAGACTAGATGACGTAGTTAACAAATTACTGGTAGTTGGTTACGATTGCTCGGCGGGTTCGCCATTATATTCATCTCTTTGTTATAACACTTAATGGTAATGGTACATAACAGACATCATTGCAAATTACCTCGAGTAGATCTACATATTTGCGAATACAGAGAAAATAAAAGAAAAGATTGCTTTCAAATATTAAAAAATAAAATGTACAGTTTTAAACAATAACCGATATTAACTCGTATAACCGAGGTCTCACGTAGCAAACGGCCTGTAACATATTATTATCTCGCTCGGAAAATTTGCACTATTTTTTTTGGTCCGCTTCTGTAAGCTACTGATTTGGTAACTATATATTATAGGTTGTAAATTCAATCGATATACCATGAATCGTTCAATAAGTTTATATAAATATGTAAATTATAACATACCAATATTTTTTATAGATATTGATCGAAGTATCTGTACATCGGCTTACATGAGTAATGGTAAGTAGTTATTACAGGATGTTAATGTTGACCAAGGTATGTAGTAGTAATACCTACTAGTATCAATATTACAGATGTCGTCTGTTGCCTTATTATATTTTCGAATTTATATTTCTTTTCGCACTATTATCGTATAATTTATCTGATGATGATGATGATGATGATAAAAACTTGAGATATCATCTTGAGAGATATCAAGTTTTTTTTAATTTTAATAATTTTATAATATATAATATAATATATATAATATATCCTCACGCCTTCCCACAAGGGTCCCCGAAGGGGTAGGCAGAGGTGTATAGGTAATACCTACACACCCACTTTCCGCCAGAGGTACATTAGGTGCCAACGTGACAGATGGCGAGTCCATCGCCGTTACTCAAGCACGACTATACATACGCCTTTGAATTTCTTCTCAGACGTATGCAGGTTTCCTCTCGATGTTTTCTTTCACCGTAAAGCTCGTGGTGTGACTAATCACTGGACTTAAGTTCAGAAAAACTCATTGGTACAGTCGGGATTCGAACTTGCGACCTTTGCGTCGCAGGCAACTGCTCGAACCACTCGGCCACCACGGCTCTATAATTTTGTGAATAATTTTAAATAAATACATTGATATCAAGGTTAAAAAATTGTTCCCCTCTTCTTCATAATTCCTGCCCCTTTACAGTTGATATGCCCCACAGGGTGCGTAACAAATTATGTATTAGAAAAAAGTGGCTTAGAATACAAAGAATATGTATTCTCAGCATAGATCGCTCATTTGCTTAATTTGTACCAGTATCGGTCATATAGTGTAACAGTATTTCGGAGTTACTAATAAATTAATGCGTTAATTCAAATAACGTTCATTTTACATCAACCATTAACGTTATATTCACTAAGTATATACCTAAGTAACCTTTCTTTAAGCTGAAAAGTACGTGATAACCGTGGTATGTATAGATAACAGTATCGTTCCGACGTCGTTCGGTCTCGGCAAGAGGAACTTGTGGCGATCGAGCCCGGTTATTCCCGTGCAGAGCGTGCCTTATGAAGTACGTTGCGCGGGTGACGATGTAGCGGGACGCCCCGCGTGCGGCGCAGGGCACCGTTACGCTGGCGTCCTTGGCTGAGTTCTTTCTCGCGCGGGCGCAGCAGGTCGGCCTGACTGAACTCGTTCCACGGCGCGCCGCCGCCGTCACTGCCGCTGCGCACGTGTTAGTAACCTCTACATGTGTGCTCTTTTTCTCACCGCATACTTCTATTAGTATGTGTAATCTATCGGTGTGTGTGTACATCGCATTACTCCTACTAACGGATATTACGGAATTCGGTACATAAATAACTTAAAAACTACCTAACAAAAATTGTTCGTGAATAGAATTATCTTGAGATCATGTTTTTTTTATCAGCATTGAGTTTCTAGTCTCTCCGAGAGAGCTGTTTAATACAATAACCTACTAATCAATCGATCAAAGGTTAGACAAGCTCTATCGCTAGTGTTGCGTGCCTGCTATATATATTAAATTAAGAAACTAAAATTTCAATAATCTGCTTATGCTTTAAATAATAACAATATCGCATCTGAGAAAGTGATCCAACACTAACTTGATTAGAATATTATATTATTATACATTTTCTACGGCTACCACATGGATACTAACCGCATTCCTATTGAATTTACATATTTATTGCATTAACATAGACTTAATTAAAACTAAACTAGTATTCTCTAAAGCTCATTCGATTATTTAATTTATCAGTAGGTGAACATTACACATCAAAAATCTTATCTAAATCCCAGTATCATTACTTAATTAAAATGTTACTACTCGTATTACAACATTGACCAATTGCGAATGACATACTTAACCATAACTCACATAAACCCATTTTTTTTATTAAATGTATGTATCTAATAAATACACAATAACACTACAACTGCTGTATTTTAAGTGCTTTTTTAAGTTTTTAAACGCTATAAGATTCAACAAATGTTTTCTTGCTTACTTGCTACGCAGGGAAGGATGCAACTGCAGCTGATAGGCGCTATCAATTGCAGGAATGTATAACTCGCGGATAGCTGGCCTTGTTGTAAACCTTAATGTAAGGGAGTTTACACTACAGCTTAAGCACATCTATCTTACGTCTTCAAAACGATACTGACGTATATTGTACGAATATCCGTGGATATTTTGTCAAAGTATACCTCACAGGAAAGTACCTCTAGGAATCCGAACATTCACACATACATCTGAGAAGAAAATCAAAAACGTATGTGAGTTAAAGTAGAGTACGAGACGAGATCGATGCTAAAGTACAGTTGAGTAAAACGGTAGATTTTTTTTTATTATTAATAAGTGTTCGAGGTGAGTACCTAATTATTAAATAATCAAGGGCCAATAGTAACTTTTGTTATGTAAACATTGACCAGTTATATAATACCGATACGTGAGTATTGTGACCCCTGTTAAAAGTATTAGATTATGATCAGTTTTTATCGCGTCACAAATTACAACGCGACCTTACGCAACGTTGGTTTGTGAACAATAACTGGGCTACGTGCTGTATTGAGCACAATCGACAATACCTGTACTTGCATAGTTCCCATGGTATGGTACTATACAGGCAATGGGCAGACGACATTGTCAGTTTTAAACGTTTAGTCTGATTGAAGGGTAATCCTTTCAGTAAATTTATAACAATTATGTTTTGCCTATAGGGTTATGGGTCTTATGGCAGCTAGGGGCGGGTACTCGTGCCTCTGTCGTAGTCAAAAGTCTTGACTAGAGAAAATTAAGTTTTATATATTTTTATACATCTATAATATCCGTCTGTTGTGTTTTCTCCTCTATAGACATGTCGAATGTTCATTTGACTGAAATATCGCTCAGAACTACTTTTGACACATACTGTGAAAAAGCGAAAGGGGTATGTAAGCTTAGCGAGAGCCGGCAATGTACCCTCTCCGTCAGGGGTAGACAGTGAGGGTTGCGTGATTTTCTTTACCAGTATATAATTTAATGTCTGGCTTATTATATATGTCTATTCTAACACATACGAATAACATAACATATTGTTGCTTGGCAGTTGCTAAGAGTTGACTATTTACTTTGACTACGACTAGTTACTATTTGAAACAGTTTCTTTATAATGAAATATTGTGTGTACTTATAGTCAGTTGTTATTGTATGAATTATAGAAGTCTTTACCACTGGTGTTGCCAGGTAAGAACATAATCTATTAAAATTCAATCACTAAATAACCCCAAAATTCAGGAGACAGAACTACATAGCAGAGCGCCGCAGGAGTGCAGTAACGAAGTCGCTCGTAGCTCGGCGCCAGTAGTTTTCCACTTTAAGTAAAACCACCGTCTTTAATTACTTTTTGTTCTTATTGCTGATTTTATTGAAAAGCTTTTAACGAGATGAGGCTATAATATAGCGAGCACTTCGTGTGTTGTGCAAGGCGCAAGGCCGTACATATCGCCTGCCTGCACGCCGCGCCGTCGCTGTCTCGCCGACTGCAATAGCTGTGTGAGCCCAACCAATCAAATTTACAACATTTATTTCGATACAACTAAAATTTTTGGTGGTAAAAAAAATTTACTTATAATATAGATGTAAATAATATCAATGAGTTTAATACTACACATGTGTATAATTACTAACTTTTCAATAGAAGTTAACATATTAATGGTACATGCCGTGATCAGATATTGGACACGATGAACCGACCCGAAATTAAAATGTACTTTTTGTATTTGCTTATATGACGTATTGTCATATACATAAAAGTACATTGATGATGTTTAGTGTCACTATATGTTTAACGAAGGTCGTAGTCTAAAAAAAGTCTATTACGATACACATACAAGATCGCAAAACCTGATAACCTACTGTGTTGAGTCCCAGTTTATAATACGCGCGCTCAACGCATACCCAGATGCGTGTGTGGTGTCAGTACTTACCATTGAACAAATACTTGTATAGGGAATCAAGCACTGCTTAATATAGTACATATAACATGTTTTTATTGAATTTGGTCTGGACTTTCAATAAGAGGCTTCAAAATCGTGAATTTAAGTCGTTGTAACATTACGAGGCAGCAGAGAACATGCAGCTCAAACGTTGCGCACAGACATCGCGCCATGAATCAGATTAGTATACGTACGGCGTGGTTAGATGCACACAGACGAGACGCGCGTGTGTGCGTTTCAGCGCCTGTGTGCGGAGGTTCAACGTACCACTCGCCACTATGCGAGTTCCTTGTTCCACTTTACCACTGACACTATATTATTATCGTTCCACTGGAGTTTCCGAAACAAATACAGCATTTTATTCTTATAATTTAAGGCATTTTCTTTTATACTCATATATCAACGTAAAGCCATTTTTTTGCATCTGTAAATCTAGAGGCGTTTGGTCGGATGTTGGACTTTCGCCGTAGATTCGCTTATTAACATACATATGTATGGTAAAAATGTATTTACATACAATACTACAATATACTTTGAAAATTAACAAATTATATGAATAAGTTCAGTAAAATTATCATTTACATAAAAACAAGGAAGTTATTCGCTAACAAACATAAAAAATATTATGTACGGTCGAATTGAGAAACCTGCTCCTTTTTTGAAGTCGATTAAAAATGGAATCACAAACTTAAATCATAAATACTATTGATAATGACTATGAATAATTCTCCGTAAAGGGAATACTTCAGATGAATATCAAACCTCAGCTCAGCTCTGTACAAAAGACATCAACGCGCGAATGCTCTGTCGTTTATGCCCTTTATATTACAGCTGCCGACTTACGTAAGTAAGTAAAGTTATGTTAACTGGACCAATAGGAACAAGTGTTTCGTATTAAGCACTACGTTTATACGTTGACTATTAATCTCGGATCGCTATCAATATGCTTAAGAACCGTCCGAGTTAGATGTACGTAATCTTAACTTCGATTTACCATTCAAATATTAGAACCAAATCCAAAATCAATAACAAATCAGAATCAAATCTCAATAATTAGACTACTTACGTAAGATAAACATGGTCCTACTTATTTCATTTATTTGTGTATTAAAGGAGTAAATGCAGACAAGAGTAATTTCTCAATTATTCAGCAGTAATAATAATGACTAACTAATTGCTTTACCCGAAATTATACTTGTAATATATACATGCAGTTAATGTAAGATATAATATACATTAAAGGTACGTAGTTTAAGTCAACCAGAAATATTATGTGTATAATGCGGCGAGCTCAGTGTGCTCCATGCTCGCGGAAACTGAGCCTGAGGCCAAATATTAGTACCGGCGAAACATTTAATCGAGTATCAGAGGTCGCCTTATATTTAGTTCGGCGATATAAAATGCATTAATATCAATCTGCTAATTAAAATAAGTGTATACTTCAAATGTTATCAAATTTTTTTATAATAAAATTTTCATTGCCAATAAATCACGTATGGTAATATATAACTGCATACGTTACAGTTGTTAATTCAGGCTCATAATTAGAATAATATATTACTGCCTAGTACAACCTTGATCTTTATGAATGTCTCATCAAACGAGTTAATCAAATAATAATGATGATTCAATTTGATTAGGCCTTCTTTTAACAAATTAGTCAAAAGATAGTACTCGATTAGGATTTACGTACAAAGCGTCGCTCAAATTGTATTATTACTAGGAACTAACGCGGCGCTTTTTTTTTTGTATTGTCTCTCGTAGCATGAGTTCCGGGAACTTTTGCTACTTAACCGGTCAATGGCGAGACCTAGTGCTCCAGCCAGGCACTTTATTTTTAAGCAACACATCTAAGGGCACCCCCTGTGGGGTACGAACCTCGGCTTAGGGCGTTGCTGGATCGCGAGCAAGGGAGCTGGGCTGGACTGGTAATTTTATTTAAATATTATTTGGGGGCGGGATATTATTTGGGGGCGGGCTAACGCGGCGCAAATTTGCACTAGTTATATATATTTTTAGGTGTCTTACCTACAATTTGGCAATTACTCAAATTATTTTACAAAACAACATGTTTTATTTAACCATTTCCGTATCTTGTCAACAACATGATTTTTTACATTTATGTTTATTTTTATATCATTCAAGGAAGTGAAATATTGAAGGTAGAAAAATGGACTGTTGCAAACAATTAAAGTACATACATTTTCAAGTCACAATTGATCAAATCATACCGTAATAAGAAATATGTCAGCCCGCCATTTCCTCTTTAGTCAAACAGGATGTTGAGCATCGTTTCGTTCTTAGCTTGTGCAAATACCTTATGATTACAAATATGATTGATTGCAAACGAACTTTCGTTTCGATAACATTTGAAATATAGATTTATAGAATTTCGAAAACAAACATAGTTAATATCGACATATATTAAGGTAATAAGCTTGTTAAACTGAAGCTACATAAAGCGATTGATGTCTGAAATACATGAACATTGCATCGTAACTGCTCCGCTCAACCTTGTGTTCTGAGAAAGGTTTCCAGAACTCCACAAGGAATCTACATAACTTATTATGCAGGGAAGACTTATCGTACTTTCCCAGCTATAGAGAAAACTCAGTATGATGGTCATCCATCAAGCTAAGCTACTGACCTCGCTTTAATTGCTTAACTTTGCAAAAAAAATACTTGTGTCCAGTAACAGCACTGTCATAAGCCCCGTAAAACAGTTTCGAAATTGTTTAATTAATTATAACAGTTAATTAATTAGGTACGAGGAAACATACATGGTTTCTGATGGTGTTAGAAGTTTGTTTTATCAGCAAATCTAGATCTAGCGCACTCGCTGTCAGCATCCCAAGGTTGTTTCACTCAAGGTTCGAACTCTTGTTAATTATTCACGATAATTAAATGCTGCATTCCGCTAGTAATATAAGTAAGAATGTCGTTATATTATATTTATTTGTCACGAATTTTTACTAAAAAAAATATATATTGCAGGATTCAAAGCAAATGAAGAATATCACCAATACCTATGATTTAAGTATGAAAAAGTATGCGTTTGCTAAATCGATAGTAAATCTTTTATGAATAAGACAAGAAGGCCGAATATGATATTGCTATACATAGCAATAATAATGTAGTATGCACAAAAAATATTGCAAATTTAATTTTCACTAACATAGTTTTAAGTCAATTGTCTACTAACACTAATTAAAATTAAACTATTATTAATTGCGGCTATCGAGAACCTATAGGTAAATTGACTTATAATTTATATAGGTACTTGCTATTTTCTACTAATTCAAATGCATTCTGATATAAGTAGATTGAGTAGGCAGATTATAAATAGGTACCGAAGTGGTAGCTGGTTATTCTGCCACAGACTCTTACTAAATGACTTCACGTACGTTTTCGAGTAATTTTTCAGACGTATGCTGGTTTTCTCCATAACCTTCTTTTCCATATATATAGTGTAAAAAAGTAATATATAAGCCATAGTACTTCAGTTCAGAAACCCCCACAGTTAGAAATCTGCAATCATAACATCGGGGGACTATTTACAATTATGCGGTACTTTAATGGACAATATGAAGGCATTAAAAATTTTTAGATCACATCATTATTTCATCTATACTACAAAAATATAATATTTTAATAAGAAATACATGAATAGGATCAAATGTAAATATCCTTTAAGGTGAGCAACTCTGTGACGATATTTTGTTGATCAAAATGAAAACAATCATCTGAAACGGAAGACGTCAATTTAAAATGTAAATTTTAAAAATAAAATTAATTAAGTTGACTGGCTACATTCGTCGTATACAAAAACTGGACTTACATTGATTCATAGTTATTGTAGATTATTTCATAAAAGTACCACGCCGTATAAAGCCGTATTATATACGGCCAATACTGTATGCATTCTATCTAGTAGTTTTGTACTTGGTTTGCCAGTGTCAATCCCTGTCCATAGTAAAAATGTCTGTGATGTGCACAGTTGATTGGCATGTTGAATATTGAGCTAGCTGCGACACCTACTATGGCACTACATGGTCTTGATATGTAAATAAAAAGAAAAAGGTAACCTATAAAAGTTATCTCCTTTCCAAATCCGTGAGTTTTCATTGCCAGAAATATTCACTAAAATAATAGTATTAGTGCGATAGTGGTGATGGACTCTGATGAAAATCTCTAAAGCCTGTCTTTGCCTAGTTTTGGGTCAGATATGTGTGATATGTCCAGATAAACAACTTATTTTTATATGTAATTGTTGTTTGTGGCTCTGTTAAGGTTGTTGACAGTCTTAAGAAATAATATACATATAGTATAACTGATGGCTACTTTCGAAGGTCCCGTCATCGTTTGGCCCGGAGCGAGAGCGCGGCCCGCACCTGCCCTTGACCTTTGCTTTGCGAACTGCAATAACGGCAAACGAAGGCTCGAAATATAATACTCCAAATCTTATCTCCACCATCTGCCATTGCAAAAAATATCCACAATTTATTTTTGACAGGTCTCTACGAGTACAGTTTTCTTTTAGAAACTATATTCCACGCCCCTGTATCAAATGTAAGTATCGATGGGTATGACCTATGACCCTTCTATATAAAACGTGACCCATATATTGCTAATAATAAAACCGCTCCGGTATATCTATTTGCACAAATAATATATGCAATAGATACAGTGGTGTAAATACTTATCTCGTTTTACGTCAAATATATATCTGACGTAGACAGAATGGCGAAATAGAAAGGATTAAGTCCTTTCAGTTTCGACATTCTGTCCATTTCTTAATTCAGTATTAATTTATACTTACAGATCTTAACGAATTAAATTTATTTTTTATTATTGAAGAAATCTAAATTTATAAACTTGCTTATCTATCTGCCTGTCTGGGCTTATCCGTTAAAAGTGAGTGTTAGTCTACATATTTTCCCACCCAGATGAGGTATTTCAAGAATCGATAATCTAAATTAAGATTGTAAAACTACAAGGGTAATAAACTAGCAAGCATCTATGAAGAGACTGATAAATGTGAATGAAACGCAAGATGTCAGTAAGACTAGAAATCATTAGCGCCATTCTCTCTCGGCTTACCCCGTGAGGGACGTGTATAATATATAGGTATAAATTAATATAAGTATAAATTTATAGGTGCGACACAACCATCGAGGTCTAAAATTTGATTATTTACACATCGCTTATTCATTACGAGTACCGGTAACTACAAGAATAGTTACCTGAAGTGTAATTTATATTATTTATAAATTTTAGGAAATTCTAAGACGTATTTCCGGTCGTGCTTGAGTAACGGCGATGGACTCGCCATCTGTCAGGTTGGCACCTAAAATATATCTCCGGCAAAAAGAAGGTGTGTGGGTTCTAGCTACACACCTCTGTCAACGAGCAGTTATTCGGGAACCTTGTGGGAAGGCGTGAAGATATACTATCTATCGTATACTGTCTTAATATTGTGTGTTAAGCATAATTTTTAAGTTTTATTTCATATTCATATCTGTAATATAAAACTCGTGTTAAATTTATAAAATCAGTGATATGAAAACCGCGAAACCTTAATAAAATAATACTGGATTTTCATATAACCAGTTTTGGTATTTTGTCATTTAACTATTAATATATATGTAAGTATCATATGTACATACTGCTTTAACTGTGTCCCATGTAACCCTGCGACTAAGTCTACTAGACCTATATATAAATTTCAACACAAAATATTTTTGTAAGAAATGTACAAAGAATCGTTTTGTTTTGAATCAAGATTAAAGCTAATAAGTGACGGAGACTTACCTTTCAATTGAATTTTCAGTCCAAGACGAGGTGGGCAGTCTATATATCTGCAAATAAAACGATAAACTTATTAGAAGGTAATATGTCGCTATCAGATCATGGCACATACATTAAGATCGTCGGTACATGGGTTTGTACTATCGCTTAAATATGTATGACAAGCCTACCATAGACACAGAGCTAGTACAGTAATTAAAACATATTAGTATATATTTTTTATAAAACATTTTATCAGTTCCTCTTTGCAACTCTTTATCTTTATTTGCCTGTACAATATTCCGAGTTGCAAATATTGTGAAAAATATTAAAATGCTAATTCTGGCCGAGATCAACAAGTTATTTTTATAAGAACGCAAGTAGCGCAAATTGCGAGGAAGTAACTGCTGAATGCTATCTGCTTGGTGTCGTTACGAGCCGTAATCGAGGTGTGAATTTGCACTTTGCTACAAAGTTAATGAGGCCTTTAATTCGGTAGTATTGATATCATCTATATATGTACCTATATAGATACATATATAGATGATACACGTCTGTAAGTCTTGAGAAAACTAGCGCTCTACCCGCGCTACTTACCCCGTGAGGGACTCGTAGATGAGAGAAGTATCTATTCCAGTTTAGTAATAATAATTATCTAGACACCTCACATAAAGTCTAACTGGTCCTAAGCTAGGCAGAGCACTTACTACTGATATTTGCTTTATATACTTAAATAGATAAAAGTCTACTCGTAGATAAGTATTACAACCAAACATGCAACAGTAATATATTATCACACAAATGTTTTGTTACTCAGCCAATCAAATTTTACACCTATTGACCTCTGACCTACACAAAAGATAAGCAAGTAAAACTGCATTGTCTATATGTGAGACTATGATATATATATGTATAACGTCCATGTAATTTGTAATATAGTTTAAGTAAATACACATACAAATACTTACACAGATGATACTACTTAGTATAGATTACTCACATGGAAGTTGAATGAAGTTTCCAAAATTCATATGACTCAAAATTACTGGGTTATTCGAACGTATTTTACGTAGAACGTCGAGCGCTTAAAGGTTGTCACTTTGCATGCTTTGAAACTGGTGCAAACTGCAAAACAAAGTGGTGCACAGAACCAGTCCTGCGACAGGAAGCGGCCTCGGAGCTCCAGTCACGCCCCCCGCGCCCCACACCTTACCCCGCGCCGCCCCTCACCTGCTCACTGACCACCTGATCCAGACAAAGCGTGTCCTTCGCGCACTGACGCATGCAAGAGCATTGCACTAATAATAACAACCGAGTCCTTTCCACGTCCGGTAAGTAACACATGCACTACTTGATTGTAATGACGCCAAGTTGTACTCTGTGCTTAAACTTGCAAGTACATATGAGGTGCTCGCCTTTTATCTCAGCAAATTATAACAATCTACAAATATATCTAACTATCAAAGCTATCCCATTCAAGTTTGTTATCGTTCTTAATGAAATACCTACTTTTTAAAATCTATCAAAAATGGATTATAATTTATAAGACTTAATTCATATTATAGCTATAGTTGATTCTTACTCAACAAAACAAATGCTCTGCGTGGAGAATAAACAAAACAATAAAAGGTTTCTAAATGGTGACCTTTTACCTTGTAGTTGCATACATGTGTGTAGTTTTTAAATCTAATGTCAGCGCGTGTTGCCGCTACGACGTGGGAGGGTGTCGCTAGGCATAATGTCTTGGTTTGTGATGCCTTCAATGTGTGAATTAACCAACTGCATTCTTTCCGACGTGAAGCCCATGACTCACGACTAAACATCTCGTACTTGAGCAATATCCTTGTAAGCTAACTTGGAAATCTACCTACCCGCTTTATAGATACAACGTAGACCTACACTAAAATTACATAAGGATATTTTTTCGGTTTAATCCGCGTTCGTCGTGGAATTGGAAATCTATTGAATCACATATTTACTTTCGATAATATCTCGAGAAATAAATTGCTTAAATCATAGCTGATTTTAAGGTATTGAAGTCAATGCAGACTTTTTGTAGGTATAAAAGTGAAGATAAAACAGATTGTTACTTTAATACAGGGTAGTATTGTTAGTAAATCAGGTATTTAGTTGGTCTAAAAAGTTATGACTTCGGTTATTATTATACGGAATACATGACACTTGTTCAATTCTTAAGCTCTGGTTTCGTAGTTATTTTCCAACAAAGGAATCAGATACTATATAAATCGTGACTGAAATGTATTTCGAGTTATAGATCGACGAGAATAGTTATTGTGTTGAGAGTAAAAGAACAATATAGTCGATGAGCACGCGGGCGCGGGCGGCCCGCACGCCGGCACAATGCGGCCGCGTCACAGGCAGCCGCGAGCCTCACCGCCGGACCGCCCAAAGAAACGATCTCATAGAAAGTGGAGCAACTCATTTATTTATTCAGTGCAGCGGCGGGTGCGAGCGAGACGCAGCCGTGAAACTGGCTCATTAAAATAAAAATCAGATTTTCGAGTGCAACTCGCGCGAGTGAAATAAAAGTTTCCGACGAAATTTGCTCGAGTTATTCCAAAAAAGGTGCGCGAAACGCCTTCGACCAGATCACGAGATATAATAAGTGCGAGGTGAAACCGACCGCAATAGCCTCCGACACATACGCGCAGCCTCACAGAGACCATCGGTAACCGCTCAGCGCTTACTTTCAATAATTGCAATCCATTGTCAAGTGTATCTCCATTTAGTGTCCGTCAAGACCTCGAGACACTTTGTATGAAATTCCGTAAAAGTTTACCAGATTTTGGATTGTATAAATATATTAAAACTTACTTGTACAAATATCTTCTGAGACCCTTCTCTGATCATTATATAGAGCTCGGCACTGTAGGAATAATGCTCTCCACAGTAATCATAGTCACGAGTCACGATAACCGTACGCACATTATCTAGGCAAATGTCATGTACGACATTCCACACCACGCACCGTTTTTTGTAAACATTTTTAAGAAATTTGCAATCGAGTGCTCACATTTACTATCAAAATATAAGTGTATACTTATTTTTAATAAAAATACTTAGTAGATAATAAAATGTTAAGCTTTGGAAATTCAATTAAATTTGACCCAAACTTTTACACATTTGTATTTTCTGATAATTTTTCGTTAGCGGTACGTTAATCGCTTGAGTGATGTATTCAGACCAGTAACTGTCAATTACACACGACAACAAAATTAACCAATATCGACTTGAGACTTTCACAATGCAGGCCTTTCTATCATTTTAATGTCTGAATAAACTTTATGATTAACTGATTACCGAATTGGTAATTTATAACCTAATGAGACACAAAAATGATTTCAGACCAGGATGTCATTTATGTCAATTATCGGAAAACTTTTATTATTGAGAGCAATAAAATAATAAAAGCATTGAATGATAATCAAATTGGCCATTCACATGACCTACTTGCCTACGTACACGAAGGTTTTGAAGTTTCTTAAATTTTTGTATATATTTTTACAAAATGTTTTTGATATTTTTTCTCATAAATGTTTTTTATAATCAATTTGATACGTTTTTGTTTATAGACAGCTGATAGCCACTTTTGCATTAGCTGCGTATTGGCGATGCATTTTGCGTCATCCAGGCAGACGTTCGCAGTCTAGCTTGGCAGTCTCTATTAGCACAAGATTACTTATGGCCGGAGGATAACATGTAATAACTTAACTATTCTATAAATTATCTTGTCAACTTCCTACATTTTCTAGTTGTTAACATTTTCTTACATATGTTATTCTACGTGAAGGTGACAAAACTTGTCAGTCGTGCGTCCTAGAAATTATTAATGCTATAGTGCACCCTTTTTTTATCTAAACATAAAGTAGAGGTTTAAGTACGTTGAACACTATGCCGTTATAAATACTGCACAGATGAACTAGATTTATTAGATATTTTGTAACCTTATAAAATATACCTTATAAAATGTAATATTAGTTAGCTAGTTACTATACAGTCCCCAGTATTTGTACCTCCGATTTTATCTTAAGTCAGCAATCACAAATAATCACTTAAAATCTAATTCTAATCCAAATTAGTAGTAATGCGATGAAAGTTCCGTATCTACAAATGTAAAATAAAAAAATACAAACAACACTTTCTCTTATATGAATGACTTAACATAATATTGAGATGTTACCTCGTACGTAAGTAACTACGACATGAGTACATTTTTTGGTTATTTATGCGGTGGCAACACTGAGATGCCGCGTGGGCTTCGACCACCACGACTACTACTCACCGCCACGCCGCGCCACACCGCACCGTTTCCCTCCCGATGAACTTGTCACGTCAATCACGCAGAGAAACCGAGCCGAACTTCATCGCTTTTTTTATTAAACCATTTTAACTTAACCTGCATTATATGACGTGTATCTACATGTGAAAAGAATTTTTGACCGACAGAAAATCTTTGCATAGAAGCATATCTATCTACAAATTACTAACCGACGAATATGCGGCCCGAGATTCTCGTCGTAAAGTAAAAATTCATCTACCGTACGTCAGGGCAAATATTAGTAGTATAAATATTTGTTAGTCATTAAACGTGGGACCAGAGCGTAGCAGTTAAAATATGCAGTAGTTGATGATGTTGACAAGTGCCGCGGTGCCTGCTAGAGTGTGCGAGCGCCACATGCTCTTATACATGTTACAAACACACAGTGTTTTGTTCAAATGAAATTATATCTTAAGTGTACTTAAATATCGTTAATAACAGTAAATATTAGCACATCGTTAAAAAACCAAAAGGAGCTTTAACTAATTTGCCAGGTGGTTGCATTTATTATGGATCTGATTGCTTTTAAACATCAATGAAATGCAATACATTAAGTGGAAGTTATAGAATAAAAATTACGTAATTTACATAATTTTTACTTGTACACTACCTATCGGAATCAATAAATTCAACATGATAATTTAATTATATCATTATATAGTGGGAATTAACTAATATTATTCTTTTGCGAAACTTATTCGGGGAAGTGTGGCTTATAATTTCGATATTTCACTGAACGATCCCAAACATAAATATTTACACTTATAAGCTTGTAACGCATCATGTAATTAATGAGCACTTGCAGCGCGGGCCTTCTTTCTCGGAGTTCTATTCACACTTTAACTGAGAGTGTTTTGTTAATGATTCATTAAATAACAACCAATATATTTTTGTACCTTCGTTAAAATGCTTTTCAAAGCTGAAAGGAGTGTCAGACTGAAAGTGCCATCCTTTGTGAGTTCAGCCAACACTGGATATTCATTCATATGAAAGAGAAACGCTCGTTTTACTTCGCTAGATGTGTGCTATGTTGCATGCGTTGTGTAACAAGGTTGTCTGAAGTAATATTTAGGAATGGTTTAAAATTAATTAAGCCGGTCTTTTTATTCATATTTCAATAGCTCATTTCGATATAACAGGTACTAACAAATAAAATTTTGGCATAATTTTAATCATGTACTAGTTTTTATGTCATTCACTAGTTCATACCTTGCATTTTTTAGTTTAAGATGATAACCGATATTTATATATTTATCGATACTTATATATTTGCAAATCGTTGATAAGGTGGCGTGGTGTCACCTTTCCGCTTCCATTAGTCTTCAAACGAGAGAGAGCTTTTATCGATATAAGTTTCACAACGAAAGTGTTATGCAATAAATCCCTACCTGTGTCTTTTCAGCAGATTATTAGGACTGTGAAACTGAATGCCTTATTTTGCTTACCCTGGTTAAGTCTGTATGGACAACGAGTTTTGATTTTCCTCATTGAATATCTTAGTAACTGCTTTATAACAAAAGATGAGGTTCTACACTTTAGACATTCAACAAATCACAGAGACGCTTGAGGTAATGTCTGTGAAGTCTGAAAAGCGCAGATATGCTTGCGATGAAAGGATCGGGACTAACTTCCATATAAAAATATGAGTAAAATCTCTTGTAGCGGAGTTTAGAAACCCTGCTGAAACAGCACTAATTCAACCGTTAATCTTTGGTGATTAGATTCAATACATAATAATAAATAATGAAAGCAGAACTCGTTGAAGTCTTTTATATTGACATTTACCAACGGCTTTACTTTATTTTTGTGAATCGTCGTACCTCGTCATATTCTTTGAGCTAATAAAATTGCGCTATTGATTATTGTAAGGGATCTACTGAACTGGCCGAATAACATCTCATGTCATTGTAGAACATCCGCCACCAAGCGAGCTATCAGGATCGCGCCGGTCACGACACGCTTTATAACCATAATGCACTTAACATTGTGCCGCGTCCGGCTCGTTGCATAATATCCACCGCCCAGGTACATAGAATACCTGCAACGCGCTGCTTAGACACTCAATATTCAATCATAATTGCTCCTCTACTAAAAGGTTAAGCTTATCAGAGCGCCCACTGTCCATTTAAAACACTTGCAAATATAATGGTAATTATGCGTATTCACCATTGTCAACAGATATCCATTTTGAACACTATTAAAATATTTTTCTTATTAGTTCTAGTTTAAAATCTAAGCTGATCCGAAATAAATCAATAAGGTGTTGATATTTTATAGCTTTGGCATGGTCACGAACCGGATAACATTTATGATTGTCTGCTTGGCCCAATTAGTTTACCGTATTGTAGATAACAAAGAAGCGTAACTCAGATACTCTTAAGGTACATTTGATATAAACAGGTTGCAATCAGACATTTAACGAACTACATTATTTTAGTAATAAATAGGTACCAACTTGTTTTTTTATTAAGGATGAATTTGTATGATATATCACGTAAGAATATTCAACGTTGAAGGTTGAATATGATGATATTCTTATTTTCCTACTACAGCAGTGACTCCGATGGACCCTCGTCCCACCTTACAATATATATGTATGTATACATGTATTATATGACTTTTAGCCTTAGAATCTTACCCACGTCTTGGTTTTATATATATTCACACATCAGATTCATTATATATTCCACTATAGGCAGTTGTGTGTAGTTTTCCAAACAGCCAATTTTCGCCTGAGACGGCGAGATGGATGACGTGACAGATGGTGAATCCACCACCGTTACGACTAAGCATACTTCAAGGTATTGCAATCATAATTCAAGCATGTTTAAAAGAAACATGCGTACATACGTAATAACGTACATAAATCGGGTCTGTTCATAATATTGAATATATTTATATCAATCAATAAGCCGGACATCATTGAACGACTTCTGTAAATGTCTTCTTGAATTAAACGTTAAGATATCTTAGTTTGTTGTGAAAAGTGAAATAGAAAGCAATCTAAGCGCACGTGTCTTTATTCGTACGTGCACAAGTTCTGGTCATGAGCTTAGAAGGCCTTTATGTAGTGTGATGTCGCACGCGTGTGCAGTTGCGGCGCGCATGCGCGTGGGCAGCCGATCAGTTTCTTTGCATATCGAGTGTGTCACGGCAAATTCCATCGCTATGCTAGTGAGAGTATCCATAATACATTTAACTTGTTTTGATGGTTCCAAAACTACTTGGACTACTAGTTTCTCTTACAGAGTTCTGTGCCAGTTATATTATCAATATTATTTAAACCCTTTCTTTTAACGTTTCATTCGAGTATATATATCATAAATTATAAATTTAATTTATGATTGTAAAGATGAAGAAAGGCATGTTACGTTGGTTTGGACACATAGAAAGGATGAGTGAAGAAAGATTGACGAAACAGATATACAAAGCAAAAGTGTGTGCAAGAAGAGGCAGAGGACGGCCGGGTTCCAACTACCTGGATCAAATCGATCGGACTCCCAAGGACGGGAACGTTAAGAATACTCGAAACCGACGAACATGTAAGAAGAGACTGATGAATGTGGACGAAGCGAAAGAGGTATGTAAGTCTAGAGAGAACTGGCGCTCTATACTCTCTGCCTACCCCGCTAGGGACTTGGCGTGATGATATGTATGTATGTATGTATGTAATTTATGATAAAATAAAGTACTTTTACCGCTACACTTCAATATACGATAATTACGTTTGTATAGCAAGCAGAGATTAGACTATTAAAATAATCTTCGTCGTATGCTATTATCGAAAGCGTGTCCATGATCTATATAATAACTGTTTAAATTAAACTCCTTATTACAATTGCGACTTCTAAATTAGTTAATTGTCGAAATTACCCGAAATGACGTGTCAATTCTGTTGTGAATTATAGTGCACCAAACACAAGTTTAATGAGCTAATTTAAAGTCGTCCCCGTTTGGTGCATCATTTGGCATAGGACCAACATAGAATATTCCCTGAATACATTTTAATGAGTTCGCAAATGGTGAATCGTGCCTAAATACGTTAGCAATTCCATCTTAGTGATGCCAAGTGCAAAATGCAATTACGTGTACAAGCCTTTTTGGGTACTTGTTCGACTATTTATGTCATTTTAGTTGATGTATGGAACTGGATCACTAATCAAGCGATTAAATTAACCGGAGTAAAATTTACTCATCAACCTCTTAAATTTATTAAAGCTAACCTAACATATCTACGTAAAGAAAGTTCCTGATTGTGTAGTCAGAGGTTACGGTCGATTCCCGCTGCGATATATTATTGTAGTCAAAATATTTTTTCCATAGCCTTGGATATTTTTAATTATATCTAAGATATATCATCATTTAAAATCATTCGGAACGTATGCATATTTTACAAGCTATGTATGATTTTTATCTGTATGATTATTTCCCGAACGTTATAATTAACGCATCATGCTTGTTTAAAGATGTAATGTACTTACATCATGTAAGTCTAGAGAGAACTGGCGCTCTATTCTGTCTGCTTAGCCATTAGGGATTCGGCGTATGTATGTATGCTTATTTAAGACGTTATTATATCATTTTGAACGAATTTTAAATATATAAAATCAGTAACAGTTCATTTGAATGAAATAAAATGTTATGGGATACTCCTAAGAGTATGTATGTATGCATCTATTTATCTCAACTTAAGATTTCTTACATAGGGTAATCATAATTTTGAAGCAAATATGCAAAGGTAAACGTTGCACACGATTTAGTATTTATTGCTTTGAGACTACGAACTATAATTTAAAAACTCAAATTTAATAGACATCCATATATATGTTGCAGGTTTTGTATCAAATGTAAATTGCATCTATAAAGCATATAATTAATTCGCCACATTTACCTACATCAGTCCGTGGATCGAATGGTAAAACGGTTTAAATTTTTTATAAGCTGAAATTTATGTCATGCATACATAAATTTGGTGATGCATATGTACCTACTCTAGAATGGTATAACAATTATTATTATTATTATATACACAAAACATAAAATAAAGCCCAGGCAGTCGAAAAGATATGAAAGAATATTGAACTTCTCTGGATACCTGTCCTACCTGTAAATGTGTGGTATCTTGTCACGTATACACATGTAAATATCAAACATTTAATACATTTTTTAATTTATATTAGAAATTGAGTCCTATATATAATTCAAACATACATACGCATAGAGCGCTAGTTCTCTCTAGACTTACATACCTCCTTCGCTATATATAATTCACAAAGTTGAATTAGAACAAAATTATCTGTATACATTTCGTTGAGAGGATTGCAATACAATTGAGATTTCCAGTCCAAGTAGTATGTACCAATGTATTTTTTAGGTTATGAATAGTGCATAAGTGTTTTGACTAGGCTGGGTAGTCATCTTGTTGGAAATAATGAGCAAGATCCCCGCACACCAGCAGAGTACCGCGGTGCGTCAGTCGGCTCTGCCCTGTCCGTAACCGGATGTCTTTCGCCAAATGCACAATCACACTAACACAAACTCTCACGAATTTTTCTCCCAACGCTTTCTCGTCTTCTAATTATTATCCACTTTATCGGGCATCTTCAATTTGATTTACGTCTAGCTCTTACACAGCTCAATTGGTACACTTTTTCTTTTCGACGAGGTAATTTAAGTGTACGTTAGATGCGAATGGCGCGGACCGCGACCTCCTTCGCGCCCTCCGCCGCTGCAAGCGCTACCTGCCCGGCATTACCATCTCAACAACCACACATAACATTACATACTGAATGCTATTTAAGAATCCATTTACGAATACCAAAAATAGTTATACACAGAAAGTTTTTAGTAGAAAAGTATATTTTATCCTTTATGGTCTCATCTAGCTATAAAGATGGATGTATGTATCCAAGAATCTGATAATATGCTAGGTATTTCCCTATCATTTATTTTCTATGGAAACCTATTGGTACCCTACAGTAGATTTCTACTCACTAAAACCCCTTGTTTCCAGTCCTCTGTGAAAATAAGAAGGCTCCGGGATCTCTTGAGGAATATACAAATTCCCTCCTGCCCTTTATCTGAGCACATCCCAGGGGCACCTAGCTTCACCCCTAGTACACCTAGTACCCTCGTAATGTCATCGACAGCACGAGCCACATCGCGCTCCCGCCAACCCTGGGCCCGCTTTGTGTGACAGCCAGGGACAATTTTTAAGCCGCTACTACACTTGGCAAGGAGAGGTCCTGCCCGATCCTGCTGATCAGGATCCGTCGCTCCGAGCTCCGAGCTGGGCCCTCTAGGTACTTCACTATCTGGTATAAGGCTACACAGTCATGTAACATATAACGAAGACTTAAGTAGTAACTCAGAATTTATTGACAACTAGGTAAATTTTAATTGTTTGCTTGTTTATATTAAGCCGTGGTGGCCGAGTGGTTCGAGCAGTTGCCTGCGACGCAAAGGTCGCAAGTTCGAATCCCGACTGTACCAATGAGTTTTTCTGAACTTAAGTACAGTGATTAGTCACACCACGAGCTTTACGGTGAAGGAAAACATCGAGAGGAAACCTGCATACGTCTGAGAAGACATTCAAAGGCGTATGTAATAGTCGTGCTTGAGTAACGGCGATGGACTCGCCATCTGTCACGTTGGCGTGGTCAGTCTGGGTATTACCTATACACTTCTGCCTACCCCTTCGGGGACTCTTGTGGGAAGGCGTGAGGATATATATATATATATTACTAGACATAAATGATCATGAAAGAGAAAGTGTAATAACTTTTGAAAAAAAAAGCTGTAAATATTTTTTTTAAGAGGCCACTTTAACATGCTCTGGATTAATTCGAAGAATTTAATTAGTAGGTGTAGGAATAACCTAACAACTGAGTTATACCTAAGCAACAACTTTTTTATATTGTTAATGCTTCCTTTTGCGAAAGGCAGCTTAAAATAGAAAATTACGGAACATATTTCATATAGTAAATCGGTTGCAACCAGAGTCATAAATGTCTAAAGTGGATATAAAATGTACACAAAACTCCGTCAAATATTTTCCGGGTTGATTACTGTGCAACAGTCGTTAATGTTTTAATAAAAGACGACATAGGAAAATACAGACGCCCGGGTGTTACGAAAATATAGGTGCTTGAGTGTTACTATATAAAATAACAATAAAAGCCGCGCCTTTGCGCTGTCATAATATATAAATATAATACTAAACGCATTACGACTTCGTCCGCTTAAAACTCGAGGTTTCAAAAACTCGATTTAGTTCGTTCTATGCTTTTTTAATAGCCTTTGTTTTTCTCCCAACAAACAATTATTAAAGCTAGATTTTTGCTATTATAAATATCGTATTAGGATCGTATGATAAACAGGTGCATAAACACAGTGCCTATTGTTGTTTGCCGGATATATATATAATTACTTCTTTTGCACTTACGACACAATTTTATTACGGAAGAATGCAGATATGTAAAATCATGAACACGCATTACACAAACTTGAATAAGGAAATAGTATGTATAAATGTGACATAAATAAATACTCTTATATTAATTTTGTCATTGCCAGAAGCGATTTTATCAACTATCGTTATCGCCTGTTTCTTAATAACACCTATTTCCATCGCGGTATTGATCTAATGTTATAAAATATACTAAAATCATTTCATTTCAGTTCTAAGAAGTGATCCTAGCCGTTTTTACCTATTTTTCCTCGACTTTCCGGCTAAAATTAGTCAACCGTGTACAAAGTACAGACTTAGGACTGTCCGCTGTATATTTCCAACATGACAGTACTCACAGCATCACAACTAGTCTTAAATGCTGTTACAGGGTCCCAATATTACAACGTACAATTTGATAATTTCATGAGCTTGGTGGAATAAAATGAATTGAATATAGTTTAACTGCAAACTGTATACATTAAGAATCATTTTAATGTTAAACGATGACAATGATCCGGAGATGAGAGTGTTACATTGAACTTTTTATGCATCTAATTATCTAAGCTCACGACAGAGGACACTATTGCACTTGATTGCAGGCATGTCTCGCATTTCACTCGCCACAATTCGCTGCAAACACATATTACGAGTACACAACTAACATACGAGTATTCTCGACTCGTGCGTTGAAAGTTTTCTACTACTTCCTGCTTTGCCTTCTACATTTATATTATGCCCTTGACAGTGCTCTGCTATAGACTTACTCACTCTAGATCCAGACTAACAAGTATTTCTAGTATTTTAACAGGTAACACAAACCTGCATACTTTTGAGAAGAAATTAAATAATATAGTATATTATACATAATTTATAAAATATATTTATTATTATTATTACTTATATAAAGTAGTCTAGGAGTCTGTGCAATGTTGGACTATATACTGGTATATTTTGCGAAGCAGCTAGCTTCGTGCCATGCCATCTAATAAACATATTATGTTGTACATACAAATAAATCGATTTCTCAAGGTAATATATCTCGATGCGCATTGGCCGGACGGCTGTTAGGGCGTGCCCCCGAGGCGACGCGCACCAGTCCGTCCCCGCTGGTGCGAAAAATACAGCACAGTGCGGCGATGGGGACCGCCACCCATCACGCAGAGTGCCTCACGGCGGGAGGTGGAGTGTGGAGTGTAGGATGGGTGTATGGAATGTAAGAGGAGGTATGGCTGATAAGATGAACGAATTGATCGATGTTATGACAGAGAGCGAGTTAGACGTTGTGTGCTTGTCTGAAACCAAGCGGAAGGGTAGTGGAGTAGACGAGCTCCCGGGCGGGAGTTTAGTGCTGTGGTCAGGAGTGGCAAATACCGAGCACGCCTGCCAGGGAGTGGGAATTCTACTATCCAGCCGTTTGGCAGAATGTATGATAAGTTATGATGCGGTGAGCCCCAGACTTATTTGGGCTCGCTTTAAAATAGGCCTTACCCGACAATTTTTAGTCGCGGTGTATGCTCCGGTGGCCTCAGCGGACACTTGCGACCTGAATAAGTTCTGGGAATGTGTGAGTAATGTTCTAGAGACGAAAGAAGGGAATGAAAAGCTGATTATTTGTGGTGATCTGAATGGATGGGTCGGGACAGCCCGTAAGGATTACGAGGCAGTACTCGGCAAGTATGGTGATAAGAGAGTGAACGAGGCAGGCAAGCTGATATTAGATGTATGCATGGAGAGAGACCTCTTTGTGGCGAACACCATGTTCGACCACAAAAGGATTCATCAGTATACATGGGAACGGAAAAATGAGCGAAGCATGATAGATCTGTTTCTAATAGATCAGCGACTCAGAACACAGGTAATGGACACCAGGGTATATAGGGGAGCTGACCTGGGAACGGACCACTTCCTAGTTATAACTAGGATAAGAGGTCTGTTCGCGGGCTGGCGATCCCGCGCTGGGGGTCCCTGTTCTGCAGTCGCAGACCGCATCAAAAGCTGGAGGCTTCAAGATGCGGCTATTAGAGACAGATATCAAGAAAGGGTATCTGAACAGCTAGCCTGTCCACCGAAAGATGTGTTTGAGAGTGTCGATGTTTGTTGGCAGTTCCTTAAGTCCAGCATATTATTCGCCGCGAAAGAGGTTTGTGGCATTTCGAAAGGGCGGACAACCAAAAATGGCGATGGTTGGTGGGATGATGAAGTGAAAGAAGAAGTTAAAAAGAAGAAGGATGCAAGGCAAGACATTTTGGCTATGTCCAGCTCAAGTGAAAGTATGAAAGAAAAGATGAAAGAAAAATATCGCCTGCAAAAAAATCGTACGAAAGAGATAATAGCTCAGAAGCGTGAGAGGTTCCAAATGACTGTAGACGAAAAACTGTCACATAATTTCAAGGACAATGCAAAACTTTTTTGGAGAGAAGTTAAGAAGTCCAGAAATTGTGTTACAGCTAGTAGTAGGATGAATGTGATTTATTCGAAGGACAATAACATACTTACAGACAAAACAGACGTCCTCAGGCGATGGAGTGAATTTTATAAAGATATGTATGATGATAATGCCGCTGATCTACTCACAGAGCTGCCTCCAACAGAATCTATCGAGGATCCTATAGCGGATAAAATAAGTATGGGAGAGATTGTAAGTGCGATAAGAAGTCTGAAATGTGGAAAAGCTGCGGGAATAGATGGGATTACGGCTGAGATGATCAAGTACGGTGGACCAGCGGTCTGGGACGTCATCTATTTGCTATGCAATCTTTGCTGGGAAAAGGGTGATGTTCCGGACGACTGGAGGCGAGCAGTCATCGTGCCTTTCTATAAAGGAAAGGGATCACGATTGGACTGCTCAAACTACAGAGCCATCAGCTTGGTCAGCTTAGCTAGTAAAGTGTACACGAAGATCCTGACGATAAGAATGCAAGAGCGATCCGAAAGGTTTCTCTGGGAATCCCAAGGTGGATTTAGACCAGGAAGAGGATGTATGGATCAAACCTTCTCGCTTCGCGGAATCGCGGAAAAGTTTTTGGATATTAACCAAAGGGTTTTCTGCGCTTTCGTCGACTTGGAGAAGGCATTTGATAGAGTCGTACGAAAGGAACTCTGGGACGTGTTGCCTGGATATGGAGTGAGCAGTTCCCTACTGCATGCCGTGAAATCACTCTATAGTGATAGCGAGGCGTGCGTTAGGGTTAACGGTGAGATGTCACCCTGGTTTGATGTGAAGTCGGGGGTCAAACAAGGGTGTATCATGTCTGCCTGGCTGTTCATTATATATCTAGATAACTGTCTGAGAGCACTAAGAACGCACGGATGTGGAGTGAAAATGGGAAACTTAGTGGTCAACTGCCTATTATACGCGGATGACGCGGTCTTACTGGCGTCATCAGAGGGCGAACTGCAGTCACTAGTTACCATAATGAAAGAGGAATGTGAAAAGAAGGGGCTGCGCCTAAACGCTGGCAAGACTAAGGTTCTGGTATTCGAAAGAGATGAACAAGTGACCGAGTGTGCTATATCGGTAAATGGGCAAATTCTAGAGCAAGTGAATGAATTTGTATATCTTGGAAGCATGTTCACACGAGATGGAAAGTATGAAAAAGATATTGAAAGAAGGATAACTGCCGGAAATAAGGTGAATGGAGCCATGTCGGCGTTGATGGGCAGTAAAAGTCTGAGCAAGAATGCTCGAGTTGCTGTCCACAACGCGATATTGGTACCTACCTTGTTGTATGGCAGCGAATCCTGGGTATGTCAGAGGAAGTATGAAAATAGCTTGAATGCAGTTGAGATGCGATCGCTTCGAAAAATGTGCGGAGTAACGATTTTAAATCGAGTCCGCAATGAAGAGATTCGCAAATCAACTGGCGTGAATGAGGGCGTGATTGTAAAGATGAAGAAAGGCATGTTACGTTGGTTTGGACACATAGAAAGGATGAGCGAAGAAAGATTGACGAAAAAGATATACAAAGCAAAAGTGTGTGCAAGAAGAGGCAGAGGAAGGCCACGTTCCAACTACCTGGATCAAATCGATCGGACTCTCAAGGACGGGAACGTTAAGAGTACTCGAAACCGACGAGCATGTATGAAGAGACTGATGAACGTGGACGAAGCGAAAGAGGTATGTAAGTCTAGAGAGAACTGGCGCTCTATACTCTCTGCCTACCCCGCTAGGGACTTGGCGTGATGATATGTATGTATGTATGTATGTATGTATGTATATATGCTTTTGAGCCCTTAATACGTATTTTCTTACGACTATGTAATTAACTTATATTAATGTACCTATACACCTCTGCCTACCCCTTCGGGGACCTTTATGGGAAGGCGTGAGGATATACATACAGTCATATATACTGAAAACCATTATATAAAAAAAATAAGCCCCCCCCCCCCGGCTTCACCCGGTTAGTAAAACGTATTATGCATTAGCTGATTTCAACCAAATTATAGACCCAAGCCTTTCTTATAAATCACTCTGTCTGTTGGTGAAAACCGCATTTTAATAATTTTGTACCTTTTAAGTTTATCGCGATCAGACAGATAGACGTGGAGAGAGACTTTGTTTTATTATATTAAGTAATATCAAACATTTGCACGCTTCAATAAATACTTAATAATAAATTAAATAAATAATTAAGAAAATGATTAATACAATGTCACATATAAAACTGAGTATTAACCATAATAGTAAAATGAGTCAGAAAAAGTAAACCAAAATATAATACTAATTGCCGACGTTACCTTCATCGGGTCTTTATTACAAGCCATTTAAGCACTGGCAACAATCGTTCAAGTGTCCGGTTCAAAATTTATAATCGGTTTTTCGTACAGTTATAGGAACTCGATCAGGCAAAAACTTTGAAAGAAGGAATTTTATAACTGATCATCATGACCCACCTTCTTTTGTTATGGGTTTCGAAGAAATGGATACTTTTTGGCTATATTTATGACTTCAATATAATTTTTTCCGCCGCAGAAATAAAACCACAGTCCTCAATACACAATAATCCAATTTACGTGGAAAAGTTTAATAAATAATTTAATACCTAAAATAATAATATACTAAAAGGTGACAAACAAGCATGCGGCCAGAAGATAAGCGGTTACCGGCACCTTAGTTGTTTGCCAAAACCAGGGGTATCATTTGCGAGTTGTCGACCTTGTGTTCAGAGAAATATCAGTTTTAACTAATGGTAATTAGGCTCTTTGTGACATATTCACCTTTCAAGCCAAACCAGTAACTAAGGTCAAAAGCTAATTATTGAATAAATTATGAGAATGTATTGGTTGACTATCCTATGAGTCAAGACGATTAACGATCTCAAACTTATACTTGCTACTTTTGAAACAATAAGGACTTCGCTATTTTAATTTCTCAAAACGGACGGACGCATTAAGAAGAAATATTATGATGACTTTCCTATGTTGTCTCTTTCAGCGTCATCGTCCGAGCGGTGCGTGTGATGCAAGCCAGCGTTAACCGTAACACGATATCGTCGGGCGGCGCACGCCAACGCTACCGCGTCACGCGCATTCAACTCGCCCTTAATAAAACGTATCAGAGACGAGATTCCACTGGCAGGTCACCTTCCCAACAAGCGAATCGTGGTGTTTCTAGATAATAGCACAAGCTCTGATTTATTTAACAATCATACTGTTTTGTTGTTTCAGACTTTCTTTTTCAGAAGCCTTTACTACAGTGATTTTGGTATACATGGGGCCGGATTCTTAAAAGAAAAGTAAGCTTACATCCAACCACATATCAGGAGCAAGTCCCACCCTAATAATTGGACGGTTGAGGTTTTTCTAGGTATGTACTATGGCTGATATCCTCACAAGTTATATTGAATTAATTATGGTGTAACAACAATGCAAACCTTACTTTCCTTTAAGTCTACCAACAACCAACTGGCAACGTGTAAGTCAGTACAAATATTTTGATAAACTACTATGTACTTTTGTAAATACTGAAAAATAATTTTACATTTATAAAGATTTTGACATTCGGCTGATTGATTGATTGATTGATTGAGCGTGCTCAATGTTACATAACATTGAGCACATATGTACACATGTAAGATTATTTACGGATATTTTTTTATACATATAATATGTATTTACTGAAATAGATTGTGTAGTTCAGGTGTGTAAGTGACGGATTTGCTAAACGTTAATATAAGAACTACGTACAAATGTAGGATGCCCTTCCCATATTACAAAAACGGAAACTCATAGATATCTGTATTCTTCCTATTTTAACTTAGTCATTGACGAATGCCCATGAGTTTGGAACTCAAGGATTGCCAGCATTCAAAGAAACACAGCACACTAGGTGTTAAAGTAACAGATCGTACTGAAGTGGGAATGGGCCGGTCACGTCTGCCACATGCCAGCCGATTGTTGGGTCAAAATCACCACCTAACACGGTGGTCAGCGATCAGCTGGGTCTAGGCGTCAGCGAGGTAGACCATGATGAAGATGGCTACAAGAATTGGACGATGCATCCGCGGAATGATCAATAGTTGGCTGAGAGTTGAAATGGTGATAGCTTATACGTAGAATTAGGACATAGGCTACATTTTAATCCCCAAAAATTCATAGTCCCTACGGGAATTATATGAGCCTTATAATTATTTCGATCTCCACGCGGCGAAGCTGCGAGCAAAAGCTAGTAATATAATAACTAGAACAATGTACATTCCTTAAAATATTTTAAGTCGCAGTCATCTCATAAGGTTTGATTTGTGTAGTGTTTTATGGACATAATATCACAAAGCGACTCATCTATTATTTTTATTGGCTTATGCCGCTCTGCACGGCACGCTGCGCACGTGATCCGCATTTTTTTTGCTGTAGCCAGCAATTCTGGGTTGCGCAGCGTAGAAAATTTTAAAATTATAACTAGCGGCAATGCAAATTTCTCGGCTTCTCGCGCAACGTCGAAGCGCACACGTGTCATACAACCGTAAATATTTATTTAATATAGTGAGAAGACCATAACACTCATACAGAATCTCAGGTGAGGTTTTCCTGAGAAAATCTTAATCGGAGCACAGCGTGGCAATAAAACACATGAGTTACCCACCGGAGTCGTTAAGAGATTCAAAACCAGATGGATGATATATTTGTCGTAAGAAATAAACAAGTGTAAAATTTTTACAACCAATCAATTGTATTAAAACTAATAGCAGTAACGTAATTATACAGTAGTCATTATATCGCCTAATCTAAACGAAGATCCATTGTGTCCGGATTGTGGGGAAATGTTCTCGAAGACATATATAAGAAGCATTAACCTCAAACTTCGAATACCACCACTTCGCTAATTAGTGAACAAAGAAATATTGAACAAAATAGATGCTTGACCAACTTCATAGGGTCTTGTGCCAATAACTCTATACTTAAATACCCGTTGTTATTATTAAGGTGATTAGTTGACCCATTGAAACGATAAGCTCTATGTGTCTTATGTCAATGTATGTATGTTTTTCTTCTTCATATTTCTATCTGTATATATTTCTATATCGTCTAATTATTTCATGACATTCACCTAGTGAACTAAATGTGCATCTATGTTTCATTTATTATTCACATATATCCATGTTTTGTTCAACAGTATTTATGTAACATATGAGTTATCAATGTATTTCAGTGAAAGCATTAAAAAAATTTAAAAGTAGGTACTCTTTGCTATTGCTTACATGTATCAATTGTAAAAGTGTAAAAGTTTCTTGCGACTTTCAATACGGAACAAAGGCCAGCGAATAATAATTGTATTATTGTGTCGAACGATCATTTTGGCGCGATAATGGAGCAAACTAAGGCGTGGGCGCTGCCGCCGAGCCTGCGCGAACCGGATCTAAGCTCGCGATAAATCATAGCGAGACCGATCTCGGCCCACTTAGAACCGCAGCCTCGCCTGGTGATCAACCACCATCCTGATCCTGGACTAGACTGAACACTAATGTGTCACGTACCTTTTGCTTATAACTCTCTTTTATATGCTCTATTAATACCAAAAATGGATGCGTTCAGTGTACTTAAAGAATTAAAGGGTAAATCTATTCGACTTATCTATATCATAATGTGTTATTTGATGAACATCTTAGAGTTTCATATGTGTAACGTATTTTATGCACAAATTCCTATTATAGACGCGAAATTCAATTCAGAAGATTCAATCAAATACGGAAAATATTGACTTAAATAATAATAATAATAATATATCCTCACGCCTTCCCACAAGGGTCCAAGGTCAAATATTGACTTAGACTTTATAAATATAGACTAGACGGCAGTATAGACTTTTTCAAAAACATTACTTCAAGTTTTTACAATAAATGGGAAAAAAACATATGGTTCTAATAAAGCTACAGCTTATATGTGTAGCTTACCTCCTTAAAAAGGCTGCATTTTTAAGTTTTGTAGTTGTTTGCTGAATTTTTCCTACTCTACCCTCTGGTTCTACTATAAATGCCCCTGAAAGTAAATAGGCATCTGTTAGTCATATCTTGGCATTTTCAGTAGTATTATGTGTTTCATTACTAATATCTAAAGTGATATTATTGTTCTTAACTCTATTCTCAGAAGTATAAAATAGATAAGATCTTTTCATGAGGTATAATAGTTTTGGTTTAAAAATAGCATTAATAAGTCTGTAGATTGTACTTTCCTAGGGAAGGGCTTCATAGACAAACTTATTTAAAATACTCCCAGGATTTCAGAAGAACCGAATCTAGTGCTTTTTAGATATACAGACGAAAGCCAGCACACAGAAAAACAAATAATTAATAATGTTCCTTACACCTATTAGATATACTAACCTGTGTGCTAATCATAGTTTTACCGATGAGATGGTGTTGTTGGTGGTGATGAATAGATATGGATGTTAAATGCACATGACCAGAGCGCATTGGTTGGTGTGTGCGCGCGTTCCTCCGTGGTCGTCGCGCTCGGCGCATGCGCACCGGCGCGCGGCCACTGCACTCGCTTCGATTTCACTTTTATTAGCAATCTACTTAATTGGATACCAGTGTTGCGGTTTTATTCATTTTGCAGATTCATCTGAGACGCATTTTATTATTGTTATAATGACAAAGGCCGATCTGAAAACCTCCGACTACAACTATTAACAGAATGGTAGCACTGTACGAATATTAAGTACAATTACCTACTCTCACTTTATTCACAGCGATAGTCTTGAATATATTGTCAGATTAAAAGGTCCAACATCTGAAGTACCGGACTGGGCGGTCTAGTTCCTGCAATGACTAAGGCTGTTTGGTTGTTGGCAGGCTGGTTAATGTTCAAGTCGAACACAGAGTTCTTATTATCCAGATTATTCGCATACGTAAGATCCACTTATCAATCTGATCTATTTATTATGGCTGATGCATTATTTTAATATAGTGCTTGTGTATCTCTAATATCGCAATGGTTTTCCTCGAAATAAGTTTTACTTTTGTGAATAAAGTATTTGAATAAACAGCTAATCTATATAGATTAACCTCAATTATTTACAAAAGAAAAGTAATTGAAGCAAAAATGTATGTATCCGTAGACTTCTATGACAAATACCCCGCTTTTGTTGTTAATGCTGAAGGTCAGCCGAGCCGCTGTAAAAGTACAACACGAATTAAAATTTAATTTATACCTAAAACTGAGCTCGTAATCCCACGCTTGACAGACCGATAAATGACATTAATGTAGTTTTTGTTCCACGATTCCGACGAACTGAGAATATACAAACATGCCAAGCGTTGAATGTTTGCTACAAAAACATGTCCACTGCCTTACGTCTTACTGCAGTCTAGGTACGACACAGACGCATTTTATCTACGTGACTCTGTTACTATTCGTTTCTAACAATAACGCTTTGCGATTTTCTTGTAAGTTTAAGTACTCATTCAGTCTAAAATATATTAAAGGAAGCCTTTTGCAAGGACGTCTGAGAAACTGCGTGCATAATTTTATCATTATATAAACATAAAATTCGCATCACGTATTCTGAGTTCAGTTCAGAGGCATTAGGTTAAAATTAGAATTGAACTCATGGTATCATTGAGGGCGTAAAAAAATATTCTTAGGAATACTGTTCAAAATAAGTGAATAATACAATTCGTAGTACACTTATAGTATCATTGTTGTGATACTGTTTGTATGGTGTACATTGAATGTCGGTAGTAATTTAACTGTTTAATTTCCGCATTGAGTTCCTTGAAGGACGTTTGAAATGATATTATCAGGGCGGCGCGTGATACTGTGAAGTTATTAATACCCAAAACACCAAGTGGACTTAAACAATTGTATTTGAGCATCAAATTGTTTATCTCTCCATCTAACGATGTGTACATCATGTCAGGTTTACATTACACTAATTGGAATTCTCATTGAAAATTTCATGCCACTTAATTGCTGTAGCCACCATTACAGAAACTTATATTTTCAATTATGTGAAGAACATGCATGAAAAAATATAATATTCTCACGCTTTACTCCAAGGGTCCCCCCAAGGGGTAGGCAGAAGTTTATAGGGAGTACCCACATACCCACTTTCCGCCAGATATATATTTTAGGTGCTAACGCGACAGATGGCGAAACCGCGCAAGCAAGACTATACCATACGCCTCTGAATTTCTTCTCAAGCGCATGCAAATTTCCTCTCGATGTTTTCCTTCACCGTAAGCCTCGTGGTGTGACTAATCACTACTTAAGTTCAAAAAAACTCATTGGTATAGTTGGGATTGGAACTTGCAATCTGTATGTCACAGGCAAGTACTCGAAACCCTCGACCACCACGGCTTTCGAAGAAAAGAATATTGTATTGAAAAAATAAATATTTAATCGGTCATTTAAATTCCGCTTTGGTTCTCTAGATGTTTATTTCTGAGCACTTCACCCAAAATCGAATTTAAATGGCATGGAGGCATCTTCAGCAGTAAACAATTAAATTATAGTGTATTTGTTCTTAGCCAAATGTTTACCTACGTTAAGCAAAAGAAAGACTTACTAATTAATGATAAAAACTAAGATAAACCGGAACTGTTTACATGTACGAGTACATCGATCATGACTTTCACTTGCACTCTATCATCGGATATTCCAAGTTCCAACAACAAACCAGTTCTTCATTTCGTGGCTAGTCTGAATTTGACCACGACAGATTTTTTCATTCTAGCTTGCAATGTAATATTAATTTATTTGCCACTCTAGACTTTAATTCAGATTTATTATAAAACCAAAATGCAGTCGTGTAATAAATTACTGTTTAGAAAATACTTTTAATTAGCTGTCAGTTCAAAAACTATTCCATCTAATTTCCAATGTGCTATTTATACAAAAAGTTTATTCAGTAGGTAATATATATTAACAATATAAAATAGACCATACCTCAATATCGTGGTTTGAGGTATGTATTCTCTAAAATAAAAGGTATTCTCTAAAAAAACTATAATGTCAACTATGACTTTTCATAGTAGGCTTATTAAGATAAGGACGGCCGTCTGGCCTAGTGGTTAGAGCTCCTGCTACGTAACTAGAGGACCCGCGTTCGAATCCCGCTTAGGGCAGATATTTGTGTGATGTACACGAGTATTTGTACTTTAGTCTTAGATGTCCTATGTATTTACATTAATAATATAATATAATAATATAATATATCCTCACACCTTCCCACAAGGGTCCCCGAAGGGGTAGGCAGAGGTGTATAGGTAATACCCACACACCCACTTTCCGCCAGAGGTATATTAGGTGCCAACGTGACAGATGGCGAGTCCATCGCCGTTACCCAAGCACGACTATACATACGCCTTTGAATTTCTTCTCAGACGTATGCAGGTTTCCTCTCGATGTTTTCCTTCACCGTAAAGCTCGTGGTGTGACTAATCACTGTACTTAAGTAAGTTCAGAAAAAACTCATTGGTACAGTCGGGATTCGAACTTGCGACCTTTGCGTTGCAGGCAACTGCTCGAACCACTCGGCCGTAATTGTAATTGTACGGCTTCACGTAATTGTAATTGTACTACTTAAATAAACACCTTGGGACAACTTTCTTACTTTACTTACTATTCACTGCCAGGTGATACAATATCGGGATTATTTAATTATTAAAATTAAATCCTTCGTTTGAATGCATAATTGTGTTGTAATGAACTTGTTGATAGCTGACAGTTAGTATATACAAATTTGCCTATCACTAACAACTGACTTTGTCCAATATGTTTAATAAAACACGCGAAGATCTAATTCGCAATCTTAATATATTGTCAGACTTTCTTTGTTTTCATATACGTATCAAATGTTAATTTTAAAGCAGGGTTTATTGAAACTTGTTAGCAGAATAAGCAAAATCAAAGCAATAAATTTATTTAATTAAGCACGATAAAATAATTCAATGTGAAAACGTTTATATTTTAAACCACAGATAATAAACACAATATCTTTTTATTGAAGTAATGGTAAATAATTACAACAACAGATTTCTATACAAGTCCTCACTTCTTCCCATGAGGTTCCCCGAAGGAGTAGGCAGAGGTGTATAGGTAGCACGCACACAACCACTTTCCGCTAGAGATATATTTTAGGTGCCAACGTGAAAGCTCGTGGTGTGACGTATCATTGTACTTTAGTTCAGAAAAACTCATTAGTACAGTCGGGATTCGAACTTGCGATCAGTGACGCAGGCAACTACTCGAACTACTCGGCCACCACTTACAAGTCATATGGATATAACATGAAAATTAGATACCAATAGCACTGGTTTCTCAAATCCATTAGTAAAGGCCATTTACGTACAAACAAAATAGCTTAATTATGTACCTTACACCTAGAAGTTAATATGGAGAAGAAAATGTGGTGAGCCAAACTCAAGTCGATACGTGTACTATGTTAAGCGTGTTAAATGAAAACACGTGTATTCGGAAAGCCCGTTGGGTTTTTCTGTATTTATGGGTAAGACAGACATTTTAAGAACTCCATCGATAAGCACGAAGGGCTATAGGTTCGTTATCCGCAAGTGAAATGGCCTTCGGAATTTCTGAGGTAAGGTGATTTATTTTACAATCAATAAAAGATAAGTTTTTGTAGCAAATAAAGTCTGGTTAATTAAAATCGACGTATGTCCTGACAATTCAAACAAAGGACGGTATACTAAAGGAACTTATATTTATTACCGTTGCACGACTGCGATAGATAGGTATATGCATCATATGCATTTGTCTGTATCTACGGCTTTGCTTGATATTAATTGTTTATATATCTATCTATCTATCTGTCTATATAACCTTTTGTTTTCACATAACCGTTTGTTTCTATATTGTTGAATTTAGATTCACTTGAAGACTAGCAAATTGGTATATTATAATCACTAAAAGCTAAATTACAAAAAGCAGACAAACAAAAGTTAGCACAAAATGCAAAACGGACCGGCCCCATTCTCGTGACCGGCTGTGTTGACACACATACACATATACACTGCTGCAATGCCAATATTGTTCACTCTGATTGATACCTATATTTAATATACCAAATCTGCTCATTCAATTTTTTTGCTCATGACATATCTATATATGTTACGCTTAAATGATTAGTAAAACGTTTTTAAGATAGGTAAAAAGAAAAATGGAAACTTATTGAACGTAAAATTACTGGGTATAAAATATAGTCGTACCGAATACATGTTAATTTGTTGCGGAATCCGAGAGCAATAACCGTCGGCACTGCTAGCGGTATGCGGCGGTTTCTTCGTCTCTAATATTCAACAAAAACAACTGACCAATGTTTACGTGTGTATGTGTGTATATACATATACGAAAATCTTTATATGTATGTTTAGTTTGAGTATATTTCGCCATATTAAGCATAATGTGCAGATTAGTCACGCCTCAGCCTTTAAAAGAAACGAGCCCTCATTTCTTAAACATCAGAATGGTTACATACGATAATAACGTATCTAAAACATCACAGCTAGGTGTAAAATACACACTTATCGCAGACTATTAAATACATACATTAAATTTGAAAAGAACTACCGATATTCGTCCGTACAATGAAATTGCATGATAAGTTTCCCACTCAAGTAGTAATTGTATTACGCTCCCAAGGGAATAATAAAAACATTAACAAAATACTACAAATGCGCCTTCTCCCAAATTTATTAAAAAATATATATCTTGATCTTGACGTATCGGATGAGTGAAAATTCATAAACTTCTTTGTTTTTACGTAGGTGATTTCAGGGTCAAAGGTGAATCGCTGTAATGAGGCAAGGACAAACACTTTCTGCGCAGGAGTGTCGCGGTCGGGCGCGCATTTGTCTTCCGCCTAGCGCCTCAAAGCCGCGGGCGCACGCGACGGGTCAAGGCAGCCCCTTGCCCATTCTGACACTATTATACTGTACCTATCTACATCTAATTACCTAATTACTCTTAGTATTGTGTAATAAATTGAAATTGAAAGTATTGAGAGCGAAAATCATCTGTAAATACTGTGATCCAGGATAGGAATACTGATTCTTTGACAAATAGTTGTTCCCACCCTGTCCACAAATACTTCTATTTTTTTTGTCAGTTATACAAGAATATAAATATAATATTCGATGGGACGCTCAAGGACGGGAACGTCAAGAGTACTCGAAACCGACGGGCATTTATGAAGAGACTGATGAATGTGGACAAAGCGAAAGAGGTATGTAAGTCTAGAGAGAACTAGAGAGAGCGCTCTATACTCTATGCCTACTCCGTTAAGGACTGGGCGTGATGTAATGATATGATGATGATGATGATAAATGCGACAATATTACAATCCCTATTATATTGCAATAATAAATAATGTTTGTGTTACTCAATCACGCAGCAAATGCTGAGCTGATTTAGATAAAATAAGAACGGATATGGCTAATAGCTAACCTTATAACACTCCTGTGTGATCTAATAAAATTTGTGCCGTCAAGAGCAATATAATTATTTATTCACTGTACTCTTAACTATGTTCTGGAAATCCCAAACATGGTTGGAGTCAATCACAATCAAGATAATAAGAGTCATAACTAAATATTCCGAATAAAATATTGCACAATAGTTAGCCTCCAAACAAGTAAAAGTAATAAAGGTCCGGTTTCCCTGGAAAACCGTTAACACTTTTTATGGGACTAAAATATCCTGTTGCTTCAGGATATTTTAGTCTCATAAAAAGTGCGGTAGCGCGCAAACGTAACCCTCGTGGCGGATAGCGTGGCGTGCGTCACCCCGGCTGTGTACAGTTAGCCCGAACGCCGACCTATACGTGCTTTTTCGCTTTTCATCTCGTCCGAAACCAGCGTATTGTAGCGTTTAGGAAACCATTTCCAACCAATATGAAGTTTAATTTTAGCCCCTTATAGTTACTAAAATATTTTAAGGAAAATAATATTTTGAAACATTGAAAATATTATACAGAAAACTCCTACAGTCTTTTTTATGACTTGAAACTAGTATTCATATATTTATATTATATATTATATTATATTATATTATATCAACATATTATTTTCCTTAAAATATTTTAGTAACTATAAGGGGCTAAAATTAAGCAGTTGTGGGTGTGACATCCCTGCCTGAACGTTATTACCATTCCCACCGTTAGAGTTAGGGTAGTATTTTATATACAAAATATCCTAATTTGCACTCGAATGAAGCTGGGACAGGTTGCTCGTTGTAAATGTTTTAATATATTTACAGGGATTACCCACAAAGTAAGGGGATGTAGAATCCAATACCGTGCTTAATAAGTAAATTATTTCTCTGTTTAATAATGAACGAGTTGTAAAATATTAGTTTACACTATTTTTTTAGAATACTTCTTATTACGGATAGGAGGCGTGGTGGCCGAGTGGTTCAAATGTCACCTGAAATGCAAAGAAAATTGGAATCCCGATGTACCAATGAGTTTTCTTAACTTATGTACTTTTTCTTAACTTCTTAGTCAGCACCTCACCTCACCTAGCCCCTTCGGGGACCATTATGGACAGGCGTGAAGTGAAGTGACATACGCGGTTTCACCTAGTGACTAGGTTTATTGGTCTAAAATCGCTTGTGTGATACTATTTTTCATGATTCAATGTCAGTAAAAGCGTGACAGTGACATTTATATTGAAGCATTTGTTAAACGCTGCTTTGGAGAATGGTACACGATCAACGTAACAAAACACGGAGGTGAATGCGGATAAGCACTGTGCCAAAATCGTGAATGTCTTTTATCGTCATAAAATTTTGACTATTTTTCCTCATCCCGCACGTATCTATAAAAATCACACCTAGCTGTTAAAAGTGTTGATGCCACTTGCGTTTATGTAACAAAACGTATACTAATGCGAAAGTACCGGTAGCTCACAAGTCTTACAAAAGCTACATTTTCAAAACGTTTGTGTTAATACCATATCGTAACTCTATTATTTTTTATTGCTGCTATGCTAATTAGGATAATATATTCGTTGTCCGACCAGACTTGGTATCTAATGTTGGCGCCACCTAATTATTATGTGTCCAAATCAAGAACCTTATCATACTCATAACAACCTTTCAGCTTGGCTGTGGCTTTATGTATCGAAACATATTATTTGGACTAATGCCTCGTAAAGCTAATAGAATAATTTAATTACAGTTCATAGTTCATTGTTCATCAATAGACATGTCATTATACAAACAAGATGACTATTTCTGAAACATACATTTCTACTGATATATTTTATGTACATATTTATATGGCAGATTATGATTTTGTGATGAGAAATACCATACAAATCTGAAAGAATAATATACCATTACGTATGGTATTCGAGTAAAGCATAGTTATTATAGACTGATGGCAGTAAGTGCTGCATTCAGGTTGCGCAAGGCAACAGATTATGGTCGTAGTACTTACGTCGTCACGCCGCGCGTACACCACCGAGCTAAGCTTAGGTGCCACGCAAAATAGCGCTACGCCTCCAAACATACTCCAAGTCTTGTTAGGAGAGCCGTTATAAGATAGACCCAAATTAATTCCAATCACATCGCTTTGAATATTGACGCAGGAAATAACAGGAGCCGATATGATCCTAAAAATCTCCAATAAATTATCAGAAAAATATTCTTAAATAAATAAAAGTAGATAAAGGCAAAATTTTCGGCTACCAGACATGCGCTTGTTCTTACAAGTCAGTTGTGTTAGTTGTCAATCATTTGACACCTGAAATTATTTCTCCCGCTTGCTTAGATTTGTCTTCAGTTTAGATTTGTCACAAATTTTATCATTTGTTTGGCGACACTTAAAGCATAGCGCTCGCAAACTCTTGGAATAGTCCGGTTTTACACATCCACGTGTCGGTTCCATAGGTTCCACAACCTACAATATACATGCAAAATTTTATAATGCCGGCTAATATAAACTTTATATTTGACCTTGCTGCGTACTTGATCAGATATACATATTATGTTTCTTATGAATAAATATTAAACGAAATAAGTTAAAGGGCGCCATTTCTGATCATCGAGCGGGAGTCACATATATTATCTTACAAAGTGTCGTGCTCTGGGTAGTTATATATACATATATATTTTTTTATCAAACGGGGGCTCAAATGTTACTCAATTACATGCATAATTTATTTATATAAAATTAAACGTATTTAGTAGGTACCTAGTATGTCCGAGTATTTTTAAGTATATTTCAATTGATCTACACCTCTAGATCAATCCTAAAATATAATGTTAATAGTATAATTGTAAGTAGACTGATGAATGTGGACGAAGCGAAAGAGGTATGTAAGTCTAGAGAGAACTGGTGCTCTACTCCGACTGCTTACCCCGCTAGGGACTCGGCGTTATGATATGTATGGATGGATATAGTCACATGAAAATGTGAATATATTATGAAGATTTAATACTTTGTTTGTTGCAATGAGTTTTCTGAACCGTATGGTGATTGCAACGCCACGTTTCACGGTTAAGGAAAACATCATAATGAAACCTACATGTCAACTACATTTTCAAAGAGATATAAAGAGTACTCAAACATGAGATCGAATATATATGAAGCGAAGCGATGTATGATGTGAAGGAGGCTTACAAGCCTAGAAAGAACTCGCGCTCTACTCTTGGTGGAGGACTCAGCGTGAAAATATACTATGTAGTATTAGTAGTATAAAGAGTCGTCTGCGAAAGAAAATGATACTCGCCATCTTCCACAAAAAAATTGGAGTTACTTTGCTTGCCCTCTCAGGATACTTCGTAAGAATTCAATAATATCCCAATATAAAATTAAAATTCGAAGGAAGATTAAATAACGAAGACACGCACGTTACTAACAGTAAACGTGCAACACGTATCTACAACAGTAGATAAGTGTGTATGACGTAGCGGAACTACTGTATTCCATACCCGGAACTAATAGCACATAACCGAATAAATCCTACTGCATGCATTCTTCGGGGCCTGAAGCTTTACCACTATCATTATGTTGTTAATCGATTGTGCCGAAAATGTATGAATAAAGTGTTTGTACCTTTATGATTCTTACTTCGTGGATATAGTCGGTTTCTGGAATTAGAAACCGATGAAAGTAGCCAAGTGACACCGCTGCTCTATGACACGCGCTGCATCTGATCTTAAATAATAAACGACGTGTGTAAGGAAGTGTAAAGATATACGTGAATAGATCTTCACTCCTTCCTCTAAGGGGAAACAAAGAGGTGTAACATCCTCTTGTGCCAACATGGCGGTAGGTGGGTCCATCGCCGATTTTACAGTCACGACTATACTAACGTTAAAGATTTTCTTCCCAAACGTGTACAGGTTTCCTCACGTTGCTTTCTTAAGTATTTGGTGTTATTATTCTTTGTACTTAATTTAAGAAAAATCTCATTGATGCAGTTCTCTGGGGCTTGAAATAGCAATTTTAATCACGCAGGCCGACACCGGTCACCGGCGACGATGACGAGTCGGCCACTACCGCTCATCAGACTGAATAATCAATGTACTAAAGTTCAGAAAAAAACATTGGTACAGTCGGGGTTCGAACTTGCAATCTTTGCGTTGCAGGACTACTCGAACCACTTGGCCACCAGGGCTCAGATTTTCATATATTGCTTCCAAAATGATTATAAGGGTTTGTTAACATTCCGGCTATAAAGAGTAATATACAGTGCTAAATTGATGACCCTGCTTACTACCGTTAAGTGCATTATTGCACCCATCAAAATATATAAAACCAATTATAGACAATATACCTACATCTACTCCCCTAGCTGTACTTGACGAACTTCATTCTGTCCTATAAAATACTGATGGAATATTGCAAGATGAATATGGGGTAGTATCAATAGCGCTTTATAACTATTATGATAGAGCTGCTACGAAGAGGGTTGTAGGTTTGATGCTAGTACAGAAAAGTTCATAGAAAACTGTATTAAGACATTATCGGCTTTGAATCGGACTTCTATTATACAGACAACATAGATTAATGTACAGGGTGCTAGAATATTATTTTAATTTGAACTTATTATTTGATACTATTAAAGTATGTAATATTGTAGTCATATATGTAAATTGATCATGTCACCTGAGATATAAGTAATAATAATAGTGTATATCGCAAGATGTTAATGCATAAATATATTTTTCAGAGAGATAAATGCAATAAATAATATAATGACGTTTCTAAATGCTTTACTCTACTTTCAAGTACTTAGTAAGCAAGATAAAGTTTCAGCGTACAAAAGCTCTGACTCGTGTGTAGGTGTTGCTTCATAACATGTATGGCCAAAACAACACGTTGGCTAATATTTCGTTACAAAAAGTAGTGCATTCAAATAAATCGCTGGCCGCTTACACCGCCCAGCGCATGCACAGACTTCCGCCATATAAAAGACATAAACGCTCCGATAATTATGGTTGAAAATCTAATTACGTTATATATCTGACATATACACTCACGGCTGAAAGAAAATCCATTTTCCACGTATATACTAAGCTTAATTTGTAGAAAAGTAAAATAGAGATAGAGAATTCACTAATAGTATAAGGCAAAGTATACAGCGAACAAGTAATTGCCACGCTACCCACATTCAGTATCTGTTACAGTGTGGCGTAGAACTTATTAAACTTTTAGACCATTTAAGGCTGTTAAATCATTGATAAATTGATCATTGGGCAGTTTTTTAGTAATTATCTATGAAACTGTGATCAGGAAACTAATGTGTCTCGTGGGCAAATAATGTTTTCCTACTCTACCTATATCTAGAGAATGTCTACATAAAATGCTGTTAGATCCTTTGTTCACTTGGTGATTCTAACTAACAGTGCTTATGTGGTAAATATTGTGCAAAACTCACCTTCGCTGTTGAAGAAACGATCCAATAAACAATCAGAAATCGGATGAACACTCCGTTGAAATATGCACAAGTTGTAGCACTTGGTCTCAAAGTTTGAAAACAAGGCAAGTGTTAAGTTCATATACAGCTTTAAGGGAGCACAGAGGTTGGTGAAGTCCTGTAAGTCCTAGTGCGGTCCGGGAGGACGCAGGTGCGCAGAGGGGTGCCGGCGGCGGCGGGTGACGGTCCAGCGTCCGGCCGCACAACGCGCCTGGCAACGGTAAACTGGCTGGCCGCGCCGCGCAGCCTCTCCCTCGCTTGTATGAGTGCCTCCACCTCCCTCCCAAACAAATAGTACCGTACGCCGTACCCGTGTCTTGGTAACGTTTATGATGTTTGCGCTTGTGTTGGGCACCGAATGAGCTTGTGTGTGCGCCCGCCCCGACACACTGCCACAAAACATGCCTTGTATTGTAGCCGTGTGGGTGTTGCATGGAGTAGGCAAACTAACTACCTATGCGTGCTTTGATCTTATGATTTGGTATGCACGGCCGCGTAGCCGCACGTAGCACCGTGGCTGGCTGTACTTTAGTTCTATAATATCTACTCAATAATTTAAGTTTCGGTTTGTGCAACGACTAACACACGTCGTGCGAGCGCTCTAGCCAAGAAACCGGTCCATAGTATCGAATATTTAGTTATGAATTAATATTACTTCTATACCCATTTACTTCTTAGGTGTTTAGAAATAACAATTTAATGAATTCCTATTTAAGATATAACTCACAATTCATGGCAGCACGAATGAATACAGTTCATGCAAAAAAATTTAAAGATATTGACCATCTCACTCATACATTAACACATTAGGTACTGAAATCATGTTACACATTATTGACCATTAATGCTGTTTATCTCTATCATCTCCCTGCCCATAAGCGGAGCGTTCAAAGCGGCAAAAGTTCAACAGTACAGAGAAATAATACTGACTGATGGCGAGTCTGTAAATCATCAGCATAATATTTTATGTTCCATAAAATTTTTTTGCTACGAATATACCTGCTTGCAATAGTTTGTTTTTTTTCAAGCATTAATTTCTTCTCGAGGAAAAGTAGCTTTCTTTCAGATGTTTTTCTAGAAACGTAAAACTCATTAGGTGATTAATTACGGAAAGTATAGAGTTAGGAAAATCTCACTAGTACACATCGCCGGTGTTTAAAATTGCATTTTTTTTACTTTGCATGTGATACTCAGGCGACTTGGTACTACGTCATTTTTAAGGGTTCCGTAGTAATCTAATAAGGGTTCGTCCCTTATAGTTTCGCCACGTCCGTCCGTCCGTCCGCGGGTTAGCTCAGTGACGTTTGGTACTACAGAACTGTAATTTGGTATCGTAGTACATATTATAAATAATGCCATCCATAAAGACGCGCCCCACTATTCCATAACTACAGTTTATAGTGTAAGAGTATACACAAATACATAGGACATCCAAGACCAAGGTACAAATACTCGTGTTCATCACACAAATATCTGCCCTCAGCGGGATTCGAAGCAGCGACCTCAAGTTTCGCAGTCAGGAGCTCCAACCACTAGACCAGGGCTGTTAATTTAATGTTTGAGCATTATTGGTACACACTGATTACCTATGAGTGCACACGCACACTACAGTTAATAGGTTCGGGTCATAATCTCCGCATCCCGTGACCCGCCCAACTAGAAATTGGTGGGGCGCGCCTTCTTGGATGGCACTATCTGCAACAGTGCCGACAGAGTAGTATAATAAAATATTTAGATATTTTTTGACAGGTACCTCCTGCTGTGTGGCATATCGTTAGATAAGTAGCTTTTTACAAAATAGTAGTGGTAAATTAAGAATGCTCATCGACTTTTGGTTCCATTTACTTTTCCATTTATATTTCCTCACGCCTTCACACAAGGGTCTCTGAAGGGGTAAACAGAAGTGTATAGGTGCCAACGTGACAAATGCCGAGTCTATCGCCGATACTCAAGCACGACTATACATACATACGCATTTGAATTGCTTCTCAGACGTATGTAGGTACTGAACTGAAACCTTTCAAGCTCGTGATGTGACTAATCACTGTAAGTTCAGGTACAGTCGGGACTCGAACTTTCGATCTTTGTGTCGCTGGCAACTACTCGAACCATTCGGCCACCACGGCATCAGATATCAGAAAAAAATACATATGATGTTGATTTTCTCTATTGATAAATCAATTTTATTACTTCTAACTATATTTACTGAACCTAGATAAGAAATAACAATAGTGTCTAATACTCTTGCGTACTGTTTTTAAGTTTTATAAGGTATCATCAGAAGCTGGATTCGCGGAACCCAAACCTAACTTAGCCTAGGTTTATTGAGTATACATAGACAAGACAGGTATTGCGGAGATAATATAGAAGAATAAGTAAAGCTTAGAATAAGCAGAGCCGAGGTGGCCGAGTGGTACGAGTAGTTGCCTGCAACACAAAGCTTGCAAGTTTGAATCCCGACTACCGAACCAATGAGTTTTTCTGAACTTAAGTACAGTAATTTCACCACAAGCTTTACAGCGAAGGAAAACATCGAGAGGAAACCTGCATACGCTTGAGAAGAAATAAATAGGCGTATGTATAGTCGTGTTCAGTAACGGCGACGGACTCGCCATCTGTCACGTTAGCACCTAAAACATATTTCTGGCGGAAAGTGGGTGGGGAAAGTGGGTGGGGAAAGGTCAACCCTTCGGGGACCCTGGGGAACTCCACCTGTTAAATCCTGGACTTCCTCTATTGCTTCCTACTTTTCCTTCTTAGATAGATAAGATGTCGTATCGTATTAAATGACGTATGATATTTCCTCTTCTATTTTTTCTTGTCTGCATTTGCTAGGCAATAATTAGAATTTAAATTTAGGCTAACAGACTTAAAGCCTTGTATCCGAATTATGGATATATTTCAATTGCTACATAAAAAATTGTCTGCGATTAATAATCTTGTAGACTGTGGACAAAGGTTTTTGTCTCTGGCATCACTGCCGGGTGTGTGAGCGACGTACGAATTGTGTATCTGTAAATTGCTTAATTTTAAGTGTAAACAATGAATTTTTATAATACTTTGTTCTTTTATTAATAAGAAATTACAAATTACATTGCCAATGTCATAATACGAAAGTTTTATACATTTATACATTAATGTGAAGTTCCCGTGCTTTGTCTTCGTGTGTGACAATATACTCAAAATGGCGCACCAACTAGCACCGTCTGTAAATTGTTCATTGGACGACATTGACCTCAGCGCTCTAAAGGTAAACTTAAGATGCTAACTATTTATAGTATTGAATTATCCTAGTCAATCCAAAGAATGTTTCTCCTTTAACTCTCCGTAAATTTCGACCAAAGGGCAATGATCTCACAGGGCGTGAATCATATTCTGTGAAGATTCCATTTGAACTTGTTTAAATTATCTCTATGTTGCAATTACGCTTTATTCCAGGATCCAGCTGGTATATTTGAACTCATTGAAGTAGTCGGAAACGGCACCTATGGGCAAGTCTACAAGGTAATGCTGATGATTGTCTAGTTATACCTAGGTTAAGCAATCAATTTACATGTAGGTGAATTATACAAAACAATATAAGTGTTCGTGCAATTTAAAATTGTATGTTGGGAGATCTTTAGGTTCAGGCTTTAACAGATGCGTAAATGTGGTTCTTCCTAAATAGAAGGTAGTAAGTACCTTTTGTTTTTTACTAATTGAACAGTATATAGATAGGTCACATCTTGTACTGGGTCCCTATTAGTGAAATTAAACTTGACAGGCAGCAATGAAATAATTAAAATTAAGGAGGCCTGGCTAATGTCAATGAACTTCATTCATTTCATTATACTTGTTGTTTATTAAGGATAACATTGGTTAACTTCAAAATAGAGATTATTTTATATGATTATCATGGATATTATAACTTAATTTCATACCTACAATTGTTTGTGCCAATGCTTCTAATACACTAATTTAAAAAGTAATATTAGTTTTCACATCAAACTTATATTTTAAATCAAAATTACATTTTGTACTCATGATATCTGATGTGACTAATGTGATAACACCATTTATGTTTATTGAGTGTAATTGTCTAATTACTGTTATAAAGTTATAATACACATCTAAACTTATGCTAAGTACCTACTTTATCTCCAAATGCGTATAGTTAGTAACTGTCGAAGTAAATCTAAATAAGTCCCTCACATTCTGACATTAGGGAACTGCATACATGTTTTTTAATTTTTGTAGGGACGTCATACCAAGACAGGCCAACTTGCTGCTATCAAGGTTATGGATGTCACACAGGATGAAGAGGAAGAAATTAAGCTTGAAATAAATGTACTCAAAAAGTACTCAAACCACCGCAACATTGCCACATACTATGGGGCATTTATTAAAAAGAGCCCACCTGGTAAAGATGACCAGCTGTGGTTGGTTATGGAGTATTGTGGGGCGGGTATGTTCACATGCCTATTTAACTAATGTAAAACAACACAACATTGATTAAATATTGTGCACATCTGTTCTCAGGGTCTGTAACTGACTTGGTCAAATCCACTAAAGGACAGTCTCTAAAAGAAGAATGGATATCTTACATATGCAGGGAAATCCTCAGGGGACTCAGTTATCTACACTCAAATAAAGTAATACATAGAGATATTAAAGGCCAGAATGTGTTACTTACGGACAATGCTGAGGTTAAACTTGGTATGCATACTTTTTGCTGAAAATATATATATACTGTTTTGATAATTACTATAGATTTGATGTGTTCATGACTTCATGTCTTCTGTATTTCAGTGGATTTTGGAGTGTCTGCACAGCTGGATAGAACTATTGGTAGAAGAAATACTTTTATTGGAACTCCATATTGGATGGCGCCCGAAGTTATTGCGTGTGACGAAAATCCTGATGCCACTTATGACAATCGCTCTGACCTCTGGTCCCTTGGTATCACTGCTCTTGAGATGGCCGAGAGTCAACCGCCACTCTGCGATCTCCATCCTATGAGAGCACTCTTTCTTATTCCAAGGTGATGCATTTACTTTATACCTACAAATAAATAAGGGAGAGCCCTCGCATACAATATTCCATATAAACAGAACCAATTTTAAGAAATAGCTATGGTAGCCAAATAGTTTGAGTAGTGCCCTGCAGCACAAAGATACTGAGCACAAAGATAAAGAGAACTGAAAAAAAAAAGATATTCAGGTTTTGATATTTACTCAAATTTTATGTATGTATTTGTTCCCACAGAAACCCACCACCTCGCTTAAAGTCCAAGAAATGGGCTAAAAAGTTCCACAGTTTTATTGAAACAGTTTTAGTAAAAGACTATCATCAGAGACCATACACTGAACAACTACTGAAACATCCTTTCATCAGGTACGTTCATTGCTTATATTTTTATGATAATAATATTTGTATTTTCTATCTTTTTTCTTTTTTGTATTTATGAATATCATACAATACTAATGCAATTCTGACATCATAGAGACCAACCAACAGAGAGACAAGTGCGAATACAACTGAAAGATCACATAGACCGTTGTAAGAAAAGAAAGCAGGATAGTTCAGTGCGGGAGGAGTATAAGTACTCAGGATCTGAAGGAGAGGAAGAGGAGAACGCGGTGGCTGGCGAGCCGTCGTCAATCGTTCACAACGCTGCCGCACACCAAGGCGGCGACACGCTGCGCCGCAATTTCCACCAAATCCAAGAGGGTCCCCGGTTAGTCTGCACTATATCTCTGTTTTATCACTGTCCTTGTTTGTCTTGTAACATTCCATTTCTTAAATAATCAGACCAACGGAACCCCCGCAACCGCAGCCTCCGCCGAAGCGCAACAGCAAACGTGAAGAGCGCGAAGACATACCAGGTTTAGCTACTTTTGTGACATTACCTTTAACCCCCTGTGACGTCATTTAACATTCTGTTGTTTACTGTATATCTAGAGCCCGGTCCACCAGCAAGACCTTCCATTCCACAAAGACTGATCGTTGTGCCAGATCCACAAGTGCAACAGCCTAATAGATACAGGTAAGGCACCCATTTTTAAAACATGCAGATCACAATATATTAACCAAATATGTATACACCTAGAATTATTTGAGGTTATATCAGATAAGATGACTTGAGCCGTAGGTGTTGCGCTGTTTAGGTAGACCAGCAAAGCCACGATTGCAATACCAAACCCAGTTAGCTATGCAGTGAAATATGACAAAACGAGCATTATGGTGAGGGAACATATCAGCCGGGTTAGAATGGCAATTAACATTCTGTATCAAGTTAATCTCGAAAAAATATATCTGCGGCGACAAAAAGTTTTCTGACATCTACCTGTTTCATGTCTGCTCAACCCTTGTGAAAAGGAACAAAAATACATGTATTTCTTTTTTGTCTATTACAACTTTTACTGGGTTTTTTTTAACTATTAATTACGTGTGATGTGATTAATATTAATTGAAAAATAAGCGAGAGATTTATTAATATTTAGACCGCTGCCGCCGACCCCCAAGTCGTCAGGTTCGTCCAATAGCTCGGGGTCCAACAACGGCACGCCTCCCGCCGCCGGGCCCCAGCCTCCTCAACGCGCCTCACACCACATCTTCAAACCCATGGTCGGTTATTATACTCACACGCGTAAATAATACTTACCGGAAATAAACACCAAACCTTTTCATTTAACGAACTGCTTTATATGCAAATAATAACCCTAACAGTATTTTTAATAACCCTCTTTGTAGTTATAATGTACAAGATATTGGTTCGTCTCGTGTGTTTAATCGCAAAAAAATTTAACAGGAGGGATTTCAAAGGCAGTCCGATTACAATGGATGATTTGTGTTACTTGCATTCTATTTCTTTACAAGCTTTAAGATATTCTACGTTCAGCTGTTATTTTTATTTTATTTGCTTTTATTTTTATTTCCATGTCACGCTGTTTACTTTCTTTGCACACCTGATTTATACAAGTGCAGCTACCTCCGCGAAGGAAAGAAGAGGTTGGTATTTTTATTCATTTTACTGAGTTTGCTGTTTTTTTTTTTTTTATACCATATAGTGTTTATATAAAGAGTTAATTCGTCTTTCAGTAAAGCAGTGTATACAGAAATTACTGCGTTTGATCTCGTGGTCAGACTGTCAAAACACTACTACTGTGTAACTGTTATAATATATTCCAGGATTTGGATAAGTTAGCTGCACAACTCAACGAACTCGGTGACGTGTCGGGCAGCGAGCCGCCCAACCGACCGCCGCGGGCACCCACTAATGGACAAGGTGAGTCCACTCACTTCATGTTGCCAAAAGTAGTCTTGTTTAAGAGCAATCATTTTTGCAAAGCGTACACATATTATATTAACTTACAGCTTAATATTCATTGATGAGAATTTGAAAATATACCTACTAATTAATTATTTAGTAGTTTAAAAATTTAGCGCTTTCGTCGACTTGGAGAAGGCATTTGATAGAGTCAGAGAGTAAAGGAACTCTGGGACGTGTTGCCTGGATATGGAGTGAGCAGTTCCCTACTGCATGCCGTGAAATCACTCTATAGTGATAGCGAGGCGTGCGTTAGGGTTAACGGTGAGATGTCACCCTGGTTTGATGTGAAGTCGGGGGTGTCAAACAAGGGTGTATCATGTCTGCCTGGCTGTTCATTATATATCTAGATAACTGTCTGAGAGCACTAAGAACGCACGGATGTGGAATGAAAATGGGAAACTTAGTGGTCAACTGCCTATTATACGCGGATGACGCGGTCTTACTGGCGTCATCAGAGGGCGAACTGCAGTCACTAGTTACCATAATGAAAGAGGAATGTGAAAAGAAGGGGCTGCGCCTAAACGCTGGCAAGACTAAGGTTCTGGTATTCGAAAGAGATGAACAAGTGACCGAGTGTGCTATATCGGTAAATGGGCAAATTCTAGAGCAAGTGAATGAATTTGTATATCTTGGAAGCATGTTCACACGAGATGGAAAGTATGAAAAAGATATTGAAAGAAGGATAACTGCCGGAAATAAGGTGAATGGAGCCATGTCGGCGTTGATGGGCAGTAAAAGTCTGAGCAAGAATGCTCGAGTTGCTGTCCACAACGCGATATTGGTACCTACCTTGTTGTATGGCAGCGAATCCTGGGTATGTCAGAGGAAGTATGAAAATAGCTTGAATGCAGTTGAGATGCGATCGCTTCGAAAAATGTGCGGAGTAACGATTTTAGATCGAGTCCGCAATTAAGAGATTCGCAAATCAACTGGCGTGAATGAGGGCGTGATTGTAAAGATGAAGAAAGGCATGTTACGTTGGTTTGGACACATAGAAAGGATGAGCGAAGAAAGATTGACGAAACAGATATACAAAGCAAAAGTGTGTGCAAGAAGAGGCAGAGGAAGGCCACGTTCCAACTACCTGGATCAAATCGATCGGACTCTCAAGGACGGGAACGTTAAGAGTACTCGAAACCGACGAGCATGTATGAAGAGACTGATGAACGTGGACGAAGCGAAAGAGATATGTAAGTCTAGAGAGAACTGGCGCTCTATACTCTCTGCCTACCCCGCTAGGGACTTGGCGTGATGATATGTATGTATGTAAAAAATTTAGAAATTATTCATTTAAAATATTTTAATACCACGTTTTTATCGAAATATAAATAAAAGTAAATGTTGAAATTTATTATATATGTACAGTTAAATCCTTTGTAATGTCCATTTACTTTATATTAAGTATTCTATTAGCTATTTAATGCCGCTTAGCCCAACAGTTGCTATCGTACGTTCAGGTAGTAATGTTCTCTTCAATATTACGGAAGTATTATTTTGTATGTCAGTAGGTCCACCAGTGGAAAGGAACGCCCCCGAGCCTGCCTTCGACGACAGCGACAGCGACTCTGATGCCGAGGAGAGCGGAGGACGCGTGCGCAACGATGGCACACTACTGGCCAGCGATCCACCCAAACCACTGTGAGACATTGTTACCTTTGCTGCTTGACACTGTCTCAGTATCAGTAGCATCTGACACTTGTAACCAAATAAGAGGCCTAGCTTTTGCTTAAAAATTTGTTCTGTATTCGAGTGGTGGTCAGAACAATATTTGATAAACTTTATTTATGCTATTTTCAAGTTGAGGAAAATTAAAGTGTTGGATTTCCTATTATTGTTAGGTCGGCGCACCTGCATTCATAACAAGGACAGTTATTATAAAATAGGCTGTTATTAACTCACCTTGAATATGACTAATGTGTTATGTGTACATTATTATTTTGTTGCTCGTTTATTTGTCCCCACCCTTGTTTTTTATGTTGGACCATTCCCCCTCCCCGGTCCCCGTTTGGGTTTGGCTTGTTAGTCCCGAGTTCTGCTACAGGGGGGGCCTGGGCGCGGTGTCGGAGGAGGGCGGCGCGCCCACGCGGCCTCTGCCACCCACGCCCGACGACGACGGCGCGCACGCCGACCGCACGCTCGTCATGAAGCGCGTGAGTACCGCTGCCGAGCCTTACCCGACAACTTTTGTGCTAACATCGTTTAGCTCCTCATTCACATCTTGTACTTATTCTCATAACTTCTGCCAAGATTTCGGTCCACTGAATATATGGCGACTGGACTGTATCTCTCTAGCTCGTTTCTGTATTGCCTTTGTATAGCGAAGTATATAGTATTTTTACGCCAAAGTAAGATTAAGTGAGCATAATTGCTTTCTAAATTCGTGTCAATATTTCCACGTTATTTACCTAAAATTTTTGTGTCGGTCACGTTCGAAAAACGACAGAAAGAGCATGCGGGAAGTGATAAACAGGAGGCCGAGGTAGACGAGGCGGTGTTACTCAAAGACTGGGACTTTGCTAGATTTTTTCCTTCGAGGGCTGCAGGCGTTAAAGACGAGAAACAGGATTTGACGAAGGATGCTGAGCAAAAGCGAGCGCAATTACAGCGGCAATCACGAATAGAAATGGAGGATGCATGGGCCAAATATAAAGCATTAGCGACGCCCCCATCGCGCCATAAGCAAATCATTAAAAAGCCCAGCGACAAACCGAACACCGATAAGATGGTCGAGTTAATAAAATACAAAAAAGAGCAAGAGGCGGAGTCAAGCACGCCTAATCGCTTTTTTAGAGGATTCCGGCGAGAAAATTCCGACCTCTTTCCATTGCCCAGTACACGACATTCGGCTATATACTTCCCAAAAAATGAGAATCAAGTAGGAATCAACAAGCAGCTAAGGTCCAGCGGTATCTTCAACAATCCACGCAAGCAAGTGATTAAGCCGGTTTCGGGAGAACCTATTCTGACTGATTTCATTAAGATGAACGATAGCCTGAAGATGTCCGCGCAAGGCGAGGTGAAGAAAGCCGCTAAACGAGCTTCTGATAGGAAAACTTTTGCTAGCAACCCAATAGACGCTCTGAAAAACGTGGCTGCATTGATCAGGCAAGATAGCGAGAGCAATGGGCCGAGTCGGCAGAGCAGCGTAAACAGCGACTCACCGGCCACCAGCATCTGCTTCACAAGCAGCGGCTCGTTTGAGATCGGCTCGCCCGACCTCACGGCCGACACGGCCCGGCCCGACGCGCCGCCTGAAGCTAATGCTATGCCCAAGCCCCGCAGAGAAAAGACTGAGTCTGACATTGTATTTCGAAGAAATTCCCATTATAACCGACACACAGAGCTTTTGGCAAGTTGTGGGCAGGAAGCGGTACTCGCTCAGGTAAATTGCTCCCAGCTCAGGATAGTTTGATTAATATACATATATATATATATATATATACTTACTACTTGGTATGAGGGTTGCGGCAATATCTAACAGTAGTTTACTAACAGTTGTATTATGATGGAGATGCTTTTGATAAAGGAATTGTGTTTCTGGTTTTGTAGCTACTGGTTTTGGTAATTTTAACAAACTTATCTGGGATTGGTTGGTTGAAACTGTGTGGTACTAAAATTTTGTACGTAAATTTATTAAGGCTTACTACCAATTGAAATAAAGATTATCGCTCACAAGTCTTACTCCTTGGCGTATCTTACTTCCACTTGAAATTTGTATTTTGAGAACGTTTCAATAGTTGTTCTTGGTGGAACTGTAGAAGGTATTATCATTAGAGTCAGGTGGGGAGCATTAGTAATGTAGATCAATGGTTCAGCATCACAGTTTGTATCAGCTTGAAGCCTTAACCGCTGCACTCATCGCTGCTTGTAATTAATTAACCTTGACTAACCAGTCAACATGTCTGTGCGAATACCGTCTTCCTGCCAAGAAAACAAAACAATATAACGAGTACAACCCGTGCCGCCGACACCGAATATTAACCATTGAGAATGCAATGCTGCCTAACGAATTGTCACCGAAGCTGAAACAAGAGTCATCCAATTTGTGAATGTACTGTTTACTGTTGCATGTGTTGGCTGCTGTGTATGTTTGTCGACTCTGATGTGTCTTTTATCTGTTTAAAAACAATACAACCTTTGATCCAACTCCGCTAATCACTGTATTAAAAATCATATCTTTTAGGAAGATCAAATATATTTTCAACAATGTAATTTCATAAGTTATCCTCTTTTTTTCTTCTTAACTGGTATAACAATTATATAACCTGAACGTTTTGTAATATTATGTGGTGTGTGCTTTAGGGTAGGGGTAGTGGGGGTAACGAGGGCAGTGGCGCTCGCACCAGCTCGGTGCTGCCCGACCTGCTGAGCCAGGCCGGCCAGCCCAGCACGCCGCCGCGACACGACAAGTCCACCAGTGAAGAGGTGAACTCACTATACTACCTATACACACACATACACATAACCAACGCCCACACAAAGAACCCTATTGTACACACTTTGTGAGCTAGCGTTTCTTTTACGCAGAGTTAGTAAACACTAGTGTAAGTTACGTTGATTGCTTTCCGCTACGATGCTGGTGGCCATTATATCTTATAGCATTGTATCACACTACATATATAATAATAATTATTATTATTTTCATAATTATGGGGTGAAAAAAATCATGCATACTTATCTATAACATGAGTGAAATATAGACAGAATTATTGCTATAGTTTTAATTGGCATATTTTTTTTAATACGTCATTACATATTGCCGCCATATACCATATTAACGTATGGGACTTCCAACATTTGTGTAAAAAGCACCGACTGTAGTAAGTCGTGGCTGTATTAAGAAGTCGAATTAAAATGTAAGTTATTAGTGAAAGCATTTGTTGGAAGCTCCTATAATAGTCCATGTGTGGTGTCAAGCTTATTTGGTTTACCATATTAATGTGATAATGGTTGTCAATCATGCAAACGTCCTGGAGCCCCGCGCCCCCGGTTTGCAGACAGCTGTTATAACTGCGTAAGTACGAAACGAATTGATACAAGAGGATATGCTTATATTAAATATTCTCATAGATTGTTGTTTGTTGACAGTTAGATTTGTATCTCACTTCTTCTTTGTATTTATGCATTTTCTAGATACGCTTTCATAATGTACGGACATGTTTATTTTGATCATCGAATGCAGATCTTAAAGTCGCGCGCTTTTAGGTAGTGAACTGTAATACGAAGTAGCTTGTAACCTTACTATAATGAGGTGTAGTGGCTAAATGCTGCCCTAGAGCTGGACTGGCCTGTGGTACTAACCCTACCCTGCCGCCACACTCGACTGTCTTATGCATCTATTACAGGGGAATGGAGAATGGCCTTAAAGGCCTTCATTATATACTCAAATCACATTAAAACAAAATTTTGTCATATGCACTGAATGAAACTCCTCAATATAATATCTACTTCCTGTGCATTATTAATTTGGTGTATAATTCATGTATAAAATGTTTTAAATAGGAATTGAAATTGAATAGGACTGAATTGGTTCTGAAATATTGAGAATATCAATGAATTTAAAATTATTTGTATATACATAGTTATAATAAGGTCTTTACCTATGTAATTGGAGAATCTATAACCGCGCGCGCGGTTAATATAAGCGCGCAATTCGAAATTCAAATAAATATTCGAAAGCAATGTTATTTAGATAGTTTTGTTGTTTTCGTGAAACTGTGGTAGTTTTTGGCGCCATGGATAAACAGAAAATCGTAGAATTTTCGAGTGAGCGCCTTACAATTAATGTCAAAACAACATTGAATAAATTGCGTCAAATTGGAAAGATAAAAAGTTAGACACAAACTAAGCGACCAAAAGCGAGCTTTATGCGTCGAGGCATGCATAGCACACTAGAATGGGCATACAAACGAGTGAATTCTAAATCGAATTGTTACCTGCCTGCGATGAAAATGCATCCTGTACGCCAACCGTAAGCGTTCGTCTCAGTGGGTGGACTCAGGTACATCACCTAATCATTGCGCTAAAAAAGAAGAAGATGATGGTGACTGTCTGGTGGACCAGTGCCGCACTTGTACATCACAGCATATTACCCAAGAATTGCAAACATTCGTGAAGAAGCTCATCGAGCTCACACTTTACGGCAGTATATCGCAAAGAAAGCCTAGCCCCAACAGATTTCTAATTTTTTTTTTTTTTTATGTTGAATGAAAGTCAACACGAGAGACAGTACAAAAGGTTTCGCCGACTTCATCGCTTCCTGTCCGGCAGACTTTTACAGTAAAGGCATAAACAAACTGACATCAAAATGGAAAAATTGTGTAGATAATTCGGACCAGTGCTTAAATTAGCTAAAGTAAAATAAAAATGTATATATTTAAAATAGTTCATACAAATCTCCACTTTCATAGGTAAAGACCTAATATATTGTGCCTGAATGTTGCAATCATCCATTTATCAAGACATTGCATTGCTGATACCAAAAATATTATAATCTCATGGTTTCATATCATAAAGCTAATAACTTTCCAACTATTTGACATGGAACTAATCATTGGGAGGTGGACTTATTTGACTAACCCGTCACATTATAGATGATAATAGTTGATGATGAAGATAAAAAATAATATAAAACAAAATACTTAAATTGTACTGAAGAGCTGAGGTAAACTTACCATAAAGGGTTAATGTTGATATGTCTTTTTTGTGTGTTTCCAGTATAGACAAGCCGTGCTTGGCGGCACGCCCCTGTCCCACCACCACCACCCGCCCCCGTCCTCGGCTCAGTCCACGCCGTCCAAGTCCTTCGTGGCGGGCGTCGGCACGCCCCACTCGCTGCAGCACTCGCCGTCCAACTCGTCGGTGGGCTCCCAACAACAGTTCCTCCCCTTGCAACAGAAGCAGCGCTCGTTCCTCACGTTTGGCTTCGGCGCGGGATCCACGGGCAGCGGCGGCACGGCCGGGTCCGGGGGGAACGCCTCGCGCCGCGAGAGCCACGTCAACGTCAACGTCACACCCACCTCGCACGACCTCTCCTCCGATACACCGGAGATACGTAAATACAAAAAGAGATTTAATTCGGAGATTCTGTGTGCTGCTTTATGGGGTGAGTTTTACAAAATTTTAAACAAAATATGTATATATTTGTTTCGTTTATACATTTAAAAATTCATATAAATATTTTTTTAGGTGTCAATTTACTTATTGGTACTGAAAATGGATTAATGCTTCTGGACCGTTCTGGTCAGGGTAAAGTTTATCAATTGATCTCAAGACGCCGCTTCCAGCAGATGGAAGTGTTAGAAGGACAAAATATACTTGTGACTGTTTCTGGGAAGAAGAATCGCGTCCGTGTATATTATCTTAGCTGGCTGAAGTCTAAGATATTGCGCACCGACGGACTTAGTGATGTAAGTGTTTGACGTAATAACTAATAATAATAACAACATGCTAACATCTCTCGCTGTAATCATATCTTAATATAATTTACAAATGATTTACTCAAATTCTTTTTGAATGCTATTTTCTTATAGCAAGCAGATAAAAAGAATGGGTGGATTAACGTTGGAGAGCTGCAGGGTGCCGTCCACTTCCGCATTGTGAAATATGAACGGATCAAGTTCCTGGTGATCGCCCTTAAAGATTCCATTGAGATTTATGCATGGGCACCCAAGCCATATCATAAGTTCATGGCCTTTAAAAACTTTGGAGAATTACAACATAGGTGAGCTTATTCATTAGAGTATTTTTTAAAGCCAAGCCAATGACTATTGCGATGAAAGCAGAATATAATAAAAACATGCTATGCTCATCATATAAATGCGAAAGTTAAGTTTGTTAGTTACTCAAATATGGAAATTTACCTTGTTTTAAGTGGTCAAAGACAATCATTATATCCAATTTAACTCATCTTTCCAGGCCTCTTTTAGTGGACCTTACTATTGAAGAAGGCACAAGACTGAAAGTTATTTACGGTTCGGCGGACGGATTCCATGCCGTCGATCTAGACACTGCCACAGTGTATGATATCTATATTCCAAAGCATGTAAGTTATACACTATATTGTATACATGGTAATATACTAGTATAATTCACTTCACCGTTTATCAATGGGCCAAAAATCATTTATATAAAACCCTACTGGTTGTTTCGTGAGGTAATATAGCCCATAACCTTTCTCTTTCAATTTTCCAAATCGGATTAGTAGTTTCTGAGATTAGCGCGTTCAACCAACCAAACAAAAATACCTCAGATTGTGAATATTAGTCTAGATATATATGGGTAAAAAGGGCTTTAGGGTAGGACTCCTCATCAATAAGCTGCGAACACTGAATTGAAGAAAATTGTATATTGTCGGTTACACTGATGAAATCTAATATGTACAAGAATAATTCATCAGTATCAGTGCTGGTGGCCTGTTATATAAAACACGTTCATTTCAGACCCAGGGAGCTATTATTCCGCACTGCATAGTACCTCTCCCAAATTCGAATGGTGTTCAGTTACTATTGTGCTATGACAATGAGGGTGTCTACGTAAACACGTTTGGACGCGTCAGCAAGAACATTGTGCTTCAGGTTTGTTTAAACAATCATATTATTTAATAACAGTTACAAAAAAATTACATACATAGGGGAGTATTTTTGTTTAATCTAAAGTACAATCATTTTATTTTTTAAACCAGTCTAATTTTGATGGTATAGTAAAGAAAATATGTCATTATCGACATCCTAAATTTTATTGCACTAGTGTACAGTATTAATGTAGCCAAGGCTGCTACACTCTTCACTGCTCTTAATTGACACTATACCTCTCTATATTTTGATGAGACTGCTAGCAAAAAAAATCTAATAATTGTATGATAAATGTTTACAAAATGCCAAAGTAATACTGCCGTTTATCTAGTGCGATAATTTAAGTAGGTCTCAACATCAATATTTAGGCTGAAGATTAAAGATAACTAACTAATTTAATTCATTGCAGTGGGGCGAAATGCCGACATCCGTGGCCTACATTGGTACAGGACAAATCATGGGTTGGGGTAACAAAGCTATTGAAATCCGCTCCGTAGAAAGTGGCCACCTGGATGGTGTATTCATGCACAAGAAAGCCCAACGACTCAAATTTCTGTGTGAACGAAATGACAAAGTATTCTTTTCGTCTGCCAAAGGTGGTTCATCTTGTCAGATTTACTTTATGACGCTCAATAAACCGGGCATGGCAAACTGGTAGTGGTAGGGCGCGTGCGGTGTGCAGTGCGCCCTGATCTGTGATTGTGACATGCATTAAGGCCCTTATTGTGATGTACTCGCTCGTAATGTACAACATATGCCAGTAGCTTAGTCGATATTACAAATGATGGACTGAATTAAATAATCGAGAGCAATGCGACTATCAAAATATGAAGATCCTAAATTTTATTTGTAATCATAGGTTAAAATCGCCGAGGTCTTGTTGTAGATGCCCAAGCTTCAGTTGAAGGTGCTCCCCCAAAGTCCTACAAAAACATTTGTCTGGCCATTCGAAATTATAACATTTGTGATAGTGACAGATTGTAAAATGAGCTCAAAAGACAATCCACAAAATATTAATACATTCAAGTATTCGAGGACCTCATAACATATAATATAATGTGGCATTTTGTACTGAACTATAATTCACTACAAGCTACTGAAATATAGCTATATAAGCAATAACCTCTAGGATAAATGTTTTGATATTGACAATTATTCATTAAGTAAGTTAATCATCTGCTTAGGGTTTATTATTATGTTGCAATTGTTTATTTCTAAAATGTAATTCAAAGTTAAATATTAATTCATATATGCCATATATAATTGTTTATAATAATAAGATATTTGGGTGATAAATACAATTGGTTATTTTTGTTGCAACTGAACAAAAAACATTGCCATGTGACAGACAATTTTATAATGGATCATACAAAGAAAAACACAATTAGATTAATGTAAAAAAATATTATTTTCATTAGGTACATTGTAAGTTTAATTCTCATAACAAATTGGCATTTAGTCAAGTCACTTTGTAACATAAATTATCACACCAGACTACAATTTTATTAATGGATAAAACCAAAAATTTGGTACTATTTATTATTTATTTGTTATGTACTATATTATTTACTTGTATAAAGATATAACTGTGCATATTGAAAATTATATATTTGATGACTTTTTTGAGGATACCTTAGCCGAATAAAGTATGAAAATACTCAAACTTCTTTCATTATTATCACTCTATTTATTTTGTGCCCAAATATTACGTAAGATCTGCTTGAGCTTTATGTAGCCATGTTCTAGGCCATCCTACACCATGTCAATCGTCATGAATTAGTAGCTTTTGTATTAATGGTTAGAATGAATTATATTCCTAAAAAAATTATACATACCTACATTGATAGCCACTCAATCATTTCATTATGATATTCCCCAGAAAACTCCATTAATATAAATGAATTTGCTTACATGTAGTAAAACCTTGTTAAAGAATAATTTTCAATAATTACCAATTGTAATAGAAATTGTTATTGAGGCCTTCTATTTATTGTAAAGATACCTGTGATAGAAGAACGCCCCTTCTATAACAAAATTGACTACGGTAGCTGAAGATCTTGTTTGTTTGCTTCAATGCACTAATCTCAGGAACTACCCATCTGATTTGTAACATTATTTTTGCATTGGATACCCTGTTTATTGAGGATATATTTAACATCAGGTTGCAACCAGTAGGAGCAGGGCATCAATGAACAATGTTGCAAGGCGGAAAAATTGTGCTTTATTTCAGAAAAAATAATTTTACAAGGGTGAAACATGGCACAGCACAAAAATTATATTTAAGTAACATATGAACTTGTTCATTACCAATGACACAAGACCCTGGCGCTTCCAAGTAGCAAGTCAGGCAAAAAATTATTTTTTTGATAAGATATCAGTAATCATTAATTAATATATCAGATTGAATCAAAACACATAAATAGAGGTGTGGCGACCAAGTGGTTTGAGTAGCTGCCCGCAACACAAAAATTGCAAGTTTAAATCTTGACTAAAGCACGGTCGCGGAGCAGGAAGAATTTCGTACAATGACCTATTATTACCCATCTCTGTCACTCCCGCGTAAATATAATGCGTCTCGCTCGCACAGATGCAAGGTCATTGCATCTGTGCGAGCGAGACGCATTATATTTACGCGGGAGTGACAGAGATGGGTAGAGACAGGTCATTGTACGAAATTCTTCCTGCTCCGCGACCGTGCTTTACCAATGAAGGTTCTGAATTTAAGTAAGAGAATAGACACCATGACCTTTATGATAAAAGGTAACATCGAGGGGAAAACTGCATACATTTGAGAAGAAATTCAAAGTCTTCTCTATAGTTGTGCTTAAGAAACAGCAATGGACTCTCATGTATCATGTTGGATCCTGAAATATATCTCTGGTAGAAAGTGGGAGTGTAGGCACTACTCACCTCTACCTACCCCTTTGCATACCCTTGTGAGGTCTGAAGATTTAGATAATACTAATATACATGGGCGTTATTATTTAAAAATATTACTAATGAAATATAATATTACATTTAGTGCTTTGAGGGAGGGCCCTTAACGAGCTGAGGAGCACTAAATGTACTTGGCACATGTATTTGAAAACACTTAAGTGCTATTTTGTTAATTCCTTTTATGTAAGAATAATCCACAGTACAAACACTTACACAATTTTCACACGCTTACAAATGTTAATCTTAAATATGATCTTTTATTAAAACAATAAAATGGCAAATTAATGTCACTACATGTGAACATACAATAATAGTTTATGAGAATAATCCAGCTTTTGACAATCCTGTTATTTCATTCTGCGACATAGGTACCAACATCAGTCCAGGCACTGGAGGCTGCATCTCCAAGTCACGTAAATCATTAACTTTTTCTTTCATATCAGTTTTTAATCTATTGATATCAATGTTTAATTGCTTTTGGTCTGCCTCCAGTAAGCTTTTAGCTGCTTCAATGTCATGTTTGATTAAAACAGAGCCTACTGTGACCCAACACTTCTTAAGCGATGACTTTGTAATATCCCTCAGTGCTTCTCTATTCTGATTTCTTCTTTTGTCTAACATTATAATTTCAGACTTACAAGATAATATATCTTCTGCTAACTTTTCGGCAGACACTAAATATTTCAGAATCTTTTCCTGGTCTTTCATACTGAATTGTGTGGCTTTCTGACACTTCACTGTTTGTTTTCTTAAGCCACATCAATGATTAACTAATTTTTCTGTACCTACTCTCGTGAAGAGAAGTGCCCACCAATGTAAATCATACTAGGAGTAGCTACCTAATTATTATCGATTGAAAATGGTTATTCAGGGACGAGATGTATTTTCACAACTTGTAAAATATTCTGTAAATTCTGTAATAAAATTATTGTAGGGATGGCGATTTGAGATCGATTAATCCAAGAATCGATTTCTTGAGCCTAAAAAATCGATTTTTTTAAATCGATATGTAGTTCTGAATCGATTCAGCGAATCGATATTTCACCCTTGATAATCGACATTAGATTTTTTCAGTTTTTGTAAAAACCATAAAATTATTTCCAATTAGGAATGTAAATTATGCGCTTCGAGCGCTTTAATTTTTCAACCAATAAGGAATCAGGGACCGTATTTTTGCGATAGTTCGATACTCTGTTAACTTTACACTTATTTTGATTTCATCTATTTTAATACTTATTATTATTATTATTATATTATATATATTATAACTCATATATGATAACAAAAAAGCTCTATTTATCACCACATTAACTCAATAGCAATTATATATATGAGTATCGTGGGATCATCTGTTCCTTGTGAGCGCCTTTTTTCCATTGCCGGCAACATCACAAGTGATGAGCATTGAGCGGAACCGTTTGGATCCCAGTAGACTTGACAGGCTGTTGTTTTAAAAAGCTAAGATATTAAACTGCTCGAACCAAAGCGCGACGCAAAGGTCGCAAGTTCGAATCCCGACTGTACCAATGAGTTTTTTCTGAACTTAAGTACAGTGATTAGTCACACCACGAGCTGAACGGTGAAGGAAAACATCGAGAGGGAACCTGCATACGTCTGAGAAGAAATTCAAAAGGCGTATGTATAGTCGTGCTGGAGTAACGGCGATGGACTCGCCATCTGTCACGTTGACACCTAATGTACCTCTGGCGGAAAGTGGGTGTGTGGATATTACCTATACACCTCTGCCTATCCCTTCGGGGACCCTTGTGGGAAGGCGTGAGGATATATTATTATATTAAACATTAGGAACTATAAGCTGAATTATCTATTTTCTTCACTTTTTAATGTAACAAATACATTAAGAAAATAAATGTCTTCTTTTAAACCTGACCTGATAGTTTAACATGGTAATAAAAATAATTTAGTAATTATAAAATAATTTATAAAAAAAAAACCTATAATAAAATTGTCATTATCGAATTCCCTGAACTAAAAAATTCCGTGATTATACAGATAAGAGATTTTTATTTTATTTATTTATTATGGTATTTTTCCTGTTTTTTTTTCTTTTTTTTTTTTTGTATTGTCTCTCGTAGCGTGAGTTCTGGGAACTTTTGCTACTTAACCGGGCAAAGGCGAGACCTAGGCCTCCAGCCAGGCACTTTAGTGCTAAGCAACACAGCTAAGGGTAGCCACACACCCCCTGTGGGGTACGGACCTCAGCTTAGGGCGTTGCTGGATCGCGAGCAAGGGAGCTGGGCTGGTCTGGTATTTTATTATTTATATATTTAGGGCCATCTGTCACGTTGGCACTTAATATACCTCTGGCGGAAAGTGGGTGTGTGGGTATTACCCATACACCTCTGCCTACCCCTTCGGGGACCCTTGTGGGAAGGCGTGAGGATATTATTATTATTATATTTAGGGACGGGATTTGCGCGTCTGGCTCGGCGCGGGCCGGCGTTTGCGGTGGGGGTCGGGGGGGAACATTACGGCTTATTCGCGTCGAGCCTCGCCGGCGAGATTTTTCTTGTTTTTCATCAAATGGATTTATTTTTACATTGTAAATGCAAACTTAAAAAAAGAAACGATTTTTAAGGAATCGATCTTTTGGACCTCCATTTTTTTTGTGAATCGATTTAATAGGTTACGATTCGAATCGATTTAAAAATCGATATTTTTCGTGAAGAATCGCCATCCCTAAATTATTGTCGAACATTGTCTATGACATCATCATTTTCAATAGTAGTCTAGTCTTTGGTTCAATAGTGGTCTTTGGATATTATCTATCAGCTAATAAGTTAAGTTAAAGACTACTATTGAACACTGGGCTGGGCCATGCTGGGTGGCAAATTGTTATCGTCCTGAACAACCGGCCGGCAGCTTACTATCTCGATGATTAGTAATTCTAAGGACAGACTTACAACTATAATCTTCAATTATATAAAATAATATGATAGGTATATCAACTGAATATCTTATTTTAGTAGTAGTGAACTATTACACATTCCTTTTAAGAATTTCACTCTAAGAAATTATTAATATATTCACACTTATTTAAGAATTTTACTTTAAGAAATAATTAATATATCACACTTATTTTCTACTGAAGAAAACTGTACTAAATCGTGATAATAATACTCAGATTGCATATTTTTTATAGCTTGTTCATTGCCTAACTGTTTCAGATACAATATAATAATAATGTATGATAAAACCTAATAAATTAATTAAGCCCACATATTACCTTACGGAATCCCTAATCTCACTATAATAGGATTTCGTACTAAAAATTATAATATTAAATTTACATTGCAATTCCGCAGTCTGCACTAATGTTATCTACATGTCAGGATAGTATGCCAAACAATCAATTTTAGTTGCGTCCCAATTGCTAATAGAGTATTAAGGTCTGCTATATTTTGTTACATAATAATTTTAATTTAATTGAGGAGTAAACAACATTTTTGTAGATACTCACAACTTTGAAGTTTATTGCATTAGTAAAATGTACACATCAAGTTTTTTTTTTTACGCTATCCACATCGCAGGTTTCGTCGGTTGAACATAAAACGCATTCGCCACAGGCTTCGTCATACATTATATTCGTCACATATTTTTGTAGATTGAAGTCACTATGTTCAATTAAAAAATATTTTGCAGTACTATCTTATTTAACAAATACTATCCTTTGAATTTGTTCTATCTTTTTCAACCCTGAATCTCGGACAATAGTATCTACTAACCAAAGACTACTATGATAACCAAAGACTGTTATTTCAGTCTATATTACTTTACTCTTTGGACTGTTACTTACTTAGCTAGCCTAGCGGGCGGGCTTGGCTTATCTTTTTTTCTTATAAGCCGCCATTTTACCTGTGAGTGAAGACGACGCTAACCTAGCCACATGAGTAATCTATTCACTGTACACTTTTAAGACTATCACGCTTAGGAGATAACATAACAATAATTTTCGTAGTTGTACTTTCTACATTAGGTTGGTACATTAAGGAACATACTATACATTACTCGGGATCAAGAATGGAAGGACCGCCAAACCGTGGTTTTCGCGGAGGCGGCCGCGGCTTGCCACCTGGTCTCAATCTTAGAGGAAGAGGAGGTTACGATATGCGGGGCCGGTAAGTACATATACTAACCATATACTAACGAAATTAATATCCGATAGCAATATAGTTCTAAGGTATAATATCAGAAAGATAAGAATTAGGTTATGATCTAATTTTGGGTTGCTGTTTAATATTCTCAGAGACCTAGTAGCCTCATTTTCAAATATTACTTTATCATTTGATTTAATTTCAGTGGTGGTCCCGGTATGCGCGGTCGTGGAGGTCCAATGCGTGGAGGACCTCCCATGCGAGGCGGTCCGCGTGGCTTTCGAGGTGGGCCCATGCGCGGCGGTGGCGGTGACAGGGGTGGCCGTGGATTCCCGCCAGGGCCACAGGGACCTGGTCCGCATCCGGTGCCAACTATCGAATCCAGAGGGGCACCACCAATAAGTAAGTGTACCAGTGTGGTATACATCCTTATTTCCTGTCGGACCATGAGTGATTATTTAGAGCCTCGGTTTCTCGCAGTATGCCAAAGTAATGTTCGATGGAATCATTGCTTTGTTCATTCAATTCAATCATTGGTTTTGCAGCATAAGGAACGAATAGGCACTTTCCCATTTGCACAGCAATTTGTTGCTTGCTGCTCACTTGAAGATTAACAGTGGTTGCCTAAGATCAGTGCCATTTGGTTCAATACAGATAATTTTCGATATGTGATTCCATTGTCTTCAAAATTTTAGGAGTCCCATGTAAGGTACAATTAGTTAAGACTATGGAAGCATTTAGTATCAATCACCAGTCATGAATTAATGTATTTTAGGAGGAGGGTTTAATAATAGGGGAGTTCCTGGTGGAATGAGGGGCCGGGGAGGAAGAGGACGAGGAGACTTCATTCCACGTGGTGATAGAGGTGGAGGCCGCGGTGGAATGCCCATGAGAGGTAAAATACATCATTTACTTATCCCAGTTAAGTCTCAATTACCTTAATGCTAAGTACTACCTCATTACTTACTGACATAATATAAGAATTTTGTTTGGGCTGTGCAAAACCAAATTAATAAATTTAACCCTTATAGTAGCGCTTGTCCATGTTTATCACAACCAAAATGCTCTGTCTGATTCTACTAGGTTGTTCGAGTTGTAAATTAAATTAATCTAATTAAAATGAGGGGTCTCACTAGAAATCAAAAAAAGTGCCACAGCACATGTGAGGGCTTTTTAGGGTTGCAAAAGAGTAAAATTTGTTGTGGTTCAGACTTTAAGTGTTACACAAATATAGAGCATATTCAATAAAATCAAGAAGAAATATCCAACCCACACATTTACAGATCTTGTACTTAATTCCACTTTTCGTATTTTATATGGGTACTCAAAAATGTGGTTGTTTGGTGTGATATTAGTATCTTAAATGTACTCCTGTTACAGGAGGGATATATAGATCATAATAATTGTACAGTTAGTATTTTTAAAGACAAGTGTCTTGTATGTGCTTGTATAACAGGTCGCGGGGGACGAGGAGGTATGGGTGGAGTCCATCCACCCCCGGCCGCACCGCAGCAGCCGCTGCCTCTACCGCCTTTCAAACGTGGTGGTGGTCCACCTCAATCAGGTCCTCCGGGACCACCCAAACGCGGGAGGCAAGTATACGCCTTCCTACAATTGTGTTTCTGTTCTAGTTAAGAAAGCTGCAAAGCCCAGGTGCTGTACCTGTCAAATTGCGACTTTAAAGTAAAAAAATATTATAAAGTATTGCAATAACTACAGTAACATACATACATATCATCAATATATATATATATATAACAAAATGTTTATTGGCGATAGGTTCGAAGGTCCACGAGGTGGAGGCGGCGGGCGTCCGCCGCCGGGCCCCTACCAGCAGTCGTCGCCCCACAACCCACCACCACAGAATAACGGATACGGCCCATCGTAAGTGATAAATTCTTACTATAATTAAATTAAATAGCAAATTGCATAATGGTTAAAGAAAAATAATATATAACCAACTATATGCATATGCATGACCACAATGATGAACCATACTCACGATAGGAATGTGCCGTCTGATACAAAAATGACGATACAGTTTATCTGAAATAATAATTCCAATAAACTGTATGAAGTATACAGAGGTATGTGTTGCTACTCAATATATTTTATTTCCAGACATACTGGATACCAGCCATATGAGCCACCACCTGCAGATCCCTATGTGCAGCCATCTTATAATACGCCTAGGTAAATTTGTGATAACTCAACATAAAAATTATTAAATGACTGTAATATAATGATGATCACAATCTATAAGATAGGAATTGCCGTCTGAAACATAACTGCAGACATCATAGATTCTGAATATTTTTACTGAAGTAAAACTGACTCAAATACTGGAACATATTGTCTTAACTGTGTATATCTTCCCAGCTCTTATCAAGGCAACAACTACACAACACCTGCTCCAGTTCAGCCTGCACCTGGTTACAATTCAAGTGGGTATGGCTCCGGATATGGCTACTCGACCAGTGGCCAAGGCAGCTATGAAACTGATGGCTATAGGTATGTTAATTTTTCCTCAAACATATTGGGTTTGCCATATCTATGCCACAACTGATAACTAAAATTGTAGAAGATAATAAATTGTCTGATGTTTAGGTACTGGGTAATTTGGGTTTTAAGAGGTCTTGAAACCTTACAGTTCCTCAATGAACAAGAATAATGACTAACTATTGATTGTAATGCTAGCTTTGAGACAGGGCACTCTTCTGGATTTTACGCCTTTCATAAAAAAACATGCTACCTTGTTCACCTATTTGATATTATATACCCTGATAACTGATACATTTGCGTCTAAAAATATATTACCTAACTTCCTAACTTCAATGAAAAGTAGGTGGCTGATATAGCCATTCCGAAGATGATTTTTATCAACAAATCTTTTAAGGAAAGGGAGGAAATATTTGTCAAACGTCATCGATTCGGGTAGTAGAATAGTAGTGCAGTAGGGAATGTTTTCGCAGTGGTGGCGGGGCGGGCGATGCGGGTTACGGGGCGGCCGAGCCGGCGTACGGAGGCGCCGCGCCCGCATATGACTCCTACTCGCAGCCCTCTTACAACACATATCAACAACCACAACCCCAGTACAACAATAGCTATGGTAAGTGCGATACATTTAGAACTCCTAGTATTTACACGACTACTTATTGTCTTAATTATGGCATAAAACGTCTTTATCATAGATTATGTAGCTTTATGCAGCTAAAAATATATTTATTAATAATACCTTGCATAGAAATGGGATCCAATTAAATAAAGCTCTAGGGTTCGGCACATCATACTGTGTATTCTCAATAGGATGAAAATTTATAATTCATAGTTAATATGAATAAAAAACGTGATTTGTAGGTAATCTCTGGAGTCCTTGACATGAAATTATAAAAAGGCTACAACCAAAGAATTAAAAATGGAGGAAACAACCATTTAAAAAGAACTCAATGAATAGTTTTTGATGCACTTGTCTATGACAAACCATATTTAGGAAAATCTGTTAGGTATTGGTTAGATAGGATTAATTGTATGAAGTGATCAAAAAACATACTGCTAGTTTGTTTAAAATAGTGAAGGCTATATCATTAGCTTGTTAACAAAATTTTGGCTTTAAAGTAATAAATGCTTAAGAATCTGTAATTGTTTGTCTTGCAGGCAGTTGGTGATCTGTTAAATTAACAGAGTAACATTTACTTTGACTTCACTCAATAAAGTAACCGGATCAAATTATTTCACATTATGGATGTTCTACATAATACCAAATTATGAATTGAATATTCAAAGGTCTTCAAATAGAATTTGTTTATATAAATGAATTTAATTTTGATAAGTGACAATAATAATGCTTATTTATATGAAGACATACTGATTGGAAAGAGCAGATGCAATATTAGTAAGAAAATAAGGGCTTGATCTATAATTTTAATATTAATCTTGATATGCCTAACATAATTCAGTGACAGCATGTGATGAAATATGATTCTCAAACTGGTTGCATTACTTTGCCCTTTCTGTATGGACTGGTATGAGTAGATACCATTATATTTTAGATGATAAGGACTTATTTCGGAATAAATTTATGAAATACCATCCTTGTGTATACTTATTATTTGCAACTCATGAAATAACAGATGTTGTTCCTGTTATAAATTACTCTAGGCACAAAATAGGTCACATAGATAAGTGATTATCATATTTAAGATATTCGAAGATTTGTAACTCGAAACCAGCTGTTCTTTGTGCACAATTTTATTCATATGACAGTAAAATTAACGATAGAACTGGTTAAAACAAATGAAATGGAAACATAAGTCCTTTAAAATTAAAGGTATATGATATACCCTAATTGGTGGATAAGTATATATAGTGATAAGTAAGTTCATATTGCAACTGTATATATACCATACCTGCCTAAATAGGTTAAAGGTGGGTGAGGTTAGAGTCACGTAGAGGTGAATATTCAGATCAGATATGAGCTCAAATTCATCTCGAACATATTCGTTGAGTTAAGTACTAGCGAGAAGTACATTAATGTACAGTGTCAGTCGACGTGTCGAATTACTAGTAACTTGCATATCTGAAAAGCTTGCACCGAATATATAAAGGAACGTAAAAACTTTATTTAAGTGACACAAAATCACTAGTATTAATACAAGGTCTTCAGTAGCTATAGAGACATGCATTTTTAGAAGTATTAATTAAGTTTATTATAGGAGGCAAACGGGTAGAGAAAGCCCTTAGCTTTCCTAAAGATAATATTAATTAGATACCTATGTATGTATGTATGTCTAAGCCCTGTTGCATTGTAATAAGGATTAGGCAACTATTTATCCGAATTTAGTGTAATTTATAAAATTAATAAGATTGATTTTTTTCAGGGTAGATGAAGATTTTATTAATCGAAGTGCTTTCATTTATTTTGTCGAATGACTGAAACACGTTAAGCCAAGTGATTTCTAAGTCCGATTGTTTAAACGGGCCTTGAATGCTACAATAACCGATTTGGGCCCAAAATGCATGTTAATTTGCTATTTTTCGAAAAACTGTTTTGATTGTTTCCGTCATCGAGGTATAATATTATTGTAGATTTTTCTGCATCACTGGTAGATGTTGGAATAAGCATCGTATTTTTATGCTGTAGAGGGTATAAAGTATACAAATAGAAAGCATACAATAATAAAAACTGATTTATATAAACTGGTGTCTCACCCACTGCAGGTTATTTATGAGTTATGTACAATGGGTTGCATCAAATATGCTACTTTTGAGTAGCTTTAGAAATAGTACAAGTATATGTATTTAGTGTTTTGTGTATGGTTAAATGCAGGTATACCCATTACGTACAATATATAAGGCAAATGGTATAGCTGTGTTCTTAATTCTTATAAAGCAAAATTGCGCTCATATTTTTATAATATGCCTAAGCGGCGCGCCCTAAGCCAGTGTTTAAACAGTTGAGTTCCCGCCTCTATGCGAACTGACAAGTTTTTTTTTGGAGATATGGAGATACAAAACATTCTAGTTGAATTCCAGAAAGACTTAATACAATTATACATAACAAATTAATAGGATGGGTCTCGAATTTACTGCTGAATAGTTTCTTTACAGATTTTAGATCTCATTCATAATGTCAATATACTGAATCCAGCTATTTTAAGCGGTAAATGTATAAGGTTAAGCCTTCAAGAACAATAACAATGAACATGAGCCTGACGATTATCTTCGATTATTATTGACACTTTGGAGATATATTTAGAGTATCAAAAGCAAACTCAGGTAACAAGTCTTGATATTTTCGTATTTTTTAGAATCAATAGTATTTTAAGAAATGTTTAGGAAAGAACTACACGTAGAAATAGCAAACGCTCTAGCAGTTAAAAAATTATATGAGACAAAGATATTGTAATTTAGTGCTATGTCAAATGCAAACTGCTGGTATAACAGTGCATGCGTCTCAGGTATAAAATAAATATATTTTTGTGTGATTTTATTATCAGCTGTTATGGGTATAAGACACAACTTAATACATGAATAGGTGATAAAATTTACCAATATAAGAATACCATACTGAAGCATTATTTACTATACTGCATGATCTAATAAAACAGCTATTTGCCTCAGAGAAAGAAGCGAATAAGAGCTTTATTTTGATAGGTGGGTTCGTTTACCAGTTCAGACTAAATAAAAATGGAAGTGTTTCAAATTGTACATATTTTAAATTACTCATTATTCTGGGCTTCAAGAAAAGTGCCAGAGAACAGCGATAGGTTGTCACGTTGTGTTGAGCCTTTTTTGTGAACTGCCAAAGAACGGCGGCGTTAATAAATGGGTTAATTTTCAAAAATCCTAATAGTTTACTACTAAAGGATGACTAATCCATGTAAGCGAAACAAGACGTAGGTAAAATGTTAACTCTCAAAAGGAATTATAAATCGTTATAAAACGAAAGCAGGTGTGAACAATGTAAAACTTCGTAAAATATAATAGGATTTAATTATGGTTCCCATTTTAAAAGATATATATATACTATGATGATATATGAAACTGATTATTATATGTAGAAAACCAATTTTAGTATGTTCCTAATAGCCTATTTATTGTAATTCTGCATAAGTTTTATTTTGTTCAGCAATGAGTTTGTAACTCGTTAAGATGAATAGTAACCCATAATTTGTTTTTGTTTTCCAGGAATTGGATGAAGTTCATATAACTTCTGTGACTATTCTGGAATTTATGAATGAGTGCTGAATACAGTTACAGTTTGCTAGCAAGGATAAGCAGATGTATTATTTCAGGTAAGTCTGTCTCATATTAAGTACAAATAAAAAAAATACCACTTACGTATAACTCTTAATAGGATGTTTATATCGGATGTATTAACGCAAAAACTACTGAACGTATGAAATTTGGCACGAAATACTTAGAATTGACTTTTACTTACTTGAATTAATCTACAGATCTCTACATGTAGATTAATTTATATGATATGTTTTATCCCACAAAAAACTTTCAACCAAATTTTGTGCGGGTGAAACTGCGAGGCGATAACTAGGTAGTTATTTACATTTCTTATTCTTTATTCCTCAGCAGATGAATCTGGCACTCTACTCTTACTCTGCCTATCCCGTGAGGGACTGCGCAGCCTGATGATTTATATGTTAGTAATTCTTCTCCTTAGGTAATAAATGGTATTACGATGTAAATATAAGATGAACCCTTACAAATTCCTGTTTCCCACTTGTCATTTATCACATTGAAAACCTAAAACTGGATGAAACTCACTGGAACTGTTGGGATTCGAACTAATCAGTGCTTCACATGTGACTACTCTGATCTCCTCGGTCAACAGGGCTCTGCTATTTTACAAGTACAAAATCTGTAAACTAATAATTTATTGAACTACCTCGTATTTTTTAGGTGTTGGAGAGCGGTACGATTCGACTGATGAATGAAATATAAACTCGATGTTCGATGAGTAGCTAAAGACCGGCTCCTTCTATGTATAAAGGACATTGAGAAATCGCATGAGAGCTGCCATCGGGCTAGGGGAAGGAAAACTAAGTATTGAAAAAATAAAATAATAATAATATAATATATCCTCACGCCTTCCCACAAGGGTCCCCGAAGGGGTAGGCAGAGGTGTATAGGTAATACCCACACACCCACTTTTCACCGGAGATATATTTTAGGTGTCGCGACAGATGGCGAGTCCATCGCGGTTACTCAAGCATGACTACCTTTAAAAATAAATTATACATTGATTTTGTAATTATTTTATTATTCTCCCTTGTGATTCAACTTTTTATGGTTAAATAAATAAAAACTTATCTTGATTATATCCTAACTAATGTATTCTGAGAAATATATATTTTTTTTTCAATGAATTAAGTGTTTTTTTGTTTGTATTTATTTATGTGCAGTTCAAAAGCTACCAAGACGTGTGTTAACTGGAGTTTTTTTATTGTTATAACAATTTTCAGTTTCAACTAACACTTGCAAATTAAAAGCCGGAAAACATGTGCCTGATACCTTTATTCTTTGTTGTAATTTATTCTTTAGTAAAAAACGATAAAATTTACTAAAATAAGAAATATGTTCTTATTTTAAGTAAGAGACGTAAAGTAGGGGACACAGGGACCACTTATTGAACGTCACAAACGAATATTTGGAATATATATACCAAAGCTATTACCACCGATTCTAAGAAAAAAACCTGTCAGGAGAAGAAACGGCGAAACAAACCCCCGGGTTTCTTTTTTGACATTTGTTCCCTTTTACGTAGGGGTAGAAAATATTAAACTTGCGTATAAACTGCGTACAAGAGGAGCAATTTCATTGCCATGCATGATCATCATTCAAATAATCTGTCTTATATTAAGTTTTTTGAATGCATTTACTATTAACAGCTTTAAATTCTACAAGAGGTGAATCAATTATTTTCCGAGGTAGCTAATTAAAAAGCATATACCTTGCCCCAAATGAGTTGCTAGTTTTATGTAATCTAGCTGTAGGAACATGGAGTTTATCTTTTTTACGTGTTCACAGTATGAAAGTCGCTGTTTTTCTTAAATTTTATAATACATATTCTTTCTTACGAATAACACATTTTGGAATATATATTGACATGGTACGGTCAATATGTCAATTTCCTTGAATAATTCTATGAGATAATCTCGAGGCTTAAGGCTATAAATTGCACGAATAGCCCGCTTCTGCAGCACAAAAATAGATCCAATGTCTGCAGCATTACCCCATAAAAGAATGCTGTAAGTCATGACACTATGAATATAGCCGAAATAAACTAAACGGGCTATGTTGATATCAGTCAAATGTCTGATTTTTCTTACCGCGATTTCTGCAGAGCTGAGTCTATTCGCCAATCCATTAATATGGGGGCCCATCGCAGTTTATGATCCAATGTGACTCCAAGGAAGACTGTTGAATCCACAAGGTTTAACTCCTCGTTATTTATCCCGCCCAGCTTCACCTGGGTGCAAATGTTTTCGAATCCACCTCGACACAGAAAATTTCACTAAAATCGGTCCATTCCAGTAGGTCCAGTAAAATAGATACGCAACCAAAGACTAAAACCAAAGCGCCAAAGATCTAGATAATATATTAAGAGGGAAATAAATAAACATTAAATTTTTTTAAATTATATTAAGTAAACATCTAAACTGTTGCCTCAGGCAATGTTGTAATGATATCAGAGTCACCAGGGTCAGTGATGGCTAGTGTGCATACACGGTAGTACTTTCCGCAGGCTGTACCCAGCTCGATATTGTTTCCACTGTAGTGATGAACTCCAGTTTTAGCCAAAAGAGCATAATATTCAATCTCAGATTTCCTGTAAAATAAGGACACTTAGCAGTTACTTAGTCAGTCGACACCTATCCTATCCTATAATTTACAGTCCAACAAATTATAAGCGAATATTTACAATCAAAAACTGGATGTCTCTGGCAATCCTAGTTATTTTCAAGTATGCACAACATTAACTGTCAAAGAAACATTCAGTATTTATTTTAAAATTGTATATAAAAAAACCAGTCTGGTTGTTTACACCATTTATATGTAACTCAAGTTAAAAAATATAAGAAATATTAAAGTAATAAAAAAAAAAGCTAGCTTGCTAATTAAAAAGCTCTAAAGTAGCATTGTCTGTTAGGTATTTTTTGGTTTACTATTTAGGCATTTTCTTTAATAACGGAAGCTGTTAACCAACATCCTCTTAGACAAAATTTTTTGTTTATTAGTTAGCAACTTTGCTACACAGAGGGCTTATAAATTGATAAAAATAAAGTGATATGATCAATGAACAATCTCAATAATAAGAATAGAACATGTTTATACCTTCTGGTCCCAGTTCAGCACATGGGGTCCATGACTACTCCATAGGTTTCCCAAAATTACTTTATACTGAATCAGTAAATGTCAAATTAGTGTTACAAGAAGGTTCATAAATTCATGGCCGTGGCCAATACTCTTCTATTTACTGATTACTAGACTAGGGAATCCATACTTCTTAGTCCAAAGACTCCATATGCCTCCCTGTACTGAATATGGGAAACACTACTTCTCAGTAGTCTCACCTTAGAGGAGGGGCGTTCTTGGCAATGATGACCAATTTGGCTTTGCCTTGCCGCAGGGTTTTTAATGTCTGCTTGTATCCAAGACAGTATTTGCCTGATTTCATTACCAGCGCCAGGCGGGAGTTGATAGACTCAATGGTCTTTTTCTGAAAGCATTTTGTACATTTCAATTAACACGGTCAATAACGTAACGTATGCTATGTAAAGCCGAACTGAGCAAATTGTGAATATCATGATGATATCTAACCTTAAACTGTATGACACATACTCAACCTCACTATTTAAAAAAATAGCAAGCCTATCAAGGTCTGCTTATCTAGGACTCTATTGATTTGGCAATTATTCGACATAAATTTATAGAATAATTACTGAAAGGTCCAGACCACTGGTTTAGAAAAAACACGTGTTACAAAACTAACCTGCTTCTTGGCCGCAACCATTGTGAGTTGGTTAATGTCAAGGAAACCTGAAATTAAAAAGAAACTTGAACAAAATTGACAAAACAAGTGGTTATATAGCGTAAATTAAAGAATATTTAAATATATCTCAGTAGAAGAGAAAACCACACCTAGTGAGACGCGCGTCAAATCCAAAAGAAATCGTGAATCGTGATCGTAAGCTGTTAACAACCACAGGATATCTTGCCTGATTCCACAGATAACGTATTCTTGTTAAAATTTGCATGGACGAGCAAACAATTACAAAATGTTGGTTCCTTTAAGGTAAAATTTTGAAAAATAAATTCTGCCTAGAGTTTTACAAATTCACATCTTAAAGCAGCACAGGTATTCTGTGATAGGTAATAATATTTAGATTTTGACTGGTTGGTTCTACTACTATATACTATATATCCTCTTTTTTAATTTTTGGACTGTCAACTGAGCGAGCGTCAGGTCACTTCATCATAGGGATGTCAGAAATGCAATAAAGTATCGATATATATCGTATCGATGTTTTTTGAAAATATCAATATCGATATTGATATTTTTATTAAAAAATATCGATATATCGGTTTTGTTTGTCTATTTTTTTGAAAAAGTTCCATACATCACTAGACATGACATATAAAACAGAAATCTACTGCTATGTTCAAATTATTTTCTTTCTATCAATTGATTATTGATTGATTGTTTGAGAACTAGGTGGGTACTCAAGTACAGAAATACGCGCGTTTTGAGGTTATAATATATAAGTCAGTCGTGGTAATAATACGAACGGGCAGTTGAAATTGAAATTGACTAACAGAGTTGTCAACTTAAAAACCAAACTATAAAACAGCAAATCAAGTCGACCAAAAAAAAAAATACATAAAATATAATTTGTTAAAAGATGTTAGTATAAAAAAAGTATTTTCTTTTTGGGATTTTTTAATCTTAAAACTTATAAATGTTTATTGGTCTGATTTTTTTTTTTTTTTGTTATTGTCTCTCGTAGCGTGAGTTCCGGGAACTTTTGCTACTTAACCGGTCAATGGCGAGACCTAGGCCTCCAGCCAGGCACTTTAGTACTAAGCAACACAGCTAAGGGCACCCCCTGTGGGGTACGAACCTCGGCTTAGGGCGTTGCTGGATCGCGAGCTAGGGAACTGGGCTGGACTGTGTTTATTGGTCTGAAAAAAATATCGATTTTTATACCTTTTCGATACTTAGAATTTTATATCGATACATCGATATATCGAACTATTAAATATCGCTGGCGCTCTATACTCTCTGCCTACCCCGTTAGGGACTCGGCGTGATGATATGTATGTATGTATGTAAATATCGCTCAAAAATATCGATATATTGAAAAAATAATATCGATATATCGATGTATCGATATTTTTTCAACAAGCCTACTTCATCAAGTCAAGTTCAACCTATCAGTTTACGTTGCACACACACAACTTTTGCTCCCATTATTTGTATTTAAGCAAGACTAGATTGTGATGTGGTTATTGACGTATTATACGTTTAACGTTTTAAGGTTTTACTGTTAATTTTATGAATTACATCAATTGTAATTAAGCAGATATCGAGATGAGTTTATGTTACAAAGTGGCATTATTATAGGAGTTACGTATATCTACAATTCTTTGAATATTTTTCGTTTCTAGATTAATTTTCAGAGATCTAAGGTCATATTAGGTGCTGTTTGGTTTTTGATTAAGATTGTATAAATAAAATAAAATGACGGAAACACTTTCAAAGAAGGCTAAACATTCAGGGAAACCTTCGCCTATCACAAAATTATATTTATTAGCATATAACGGGATCCAGACTTTGGGGTAAGTTGTTTTATTTTTACTTAAAATCAACCCAAGACAACTAAAAAATGTTCGTCAATATTAAAATAAAGTTCTCTTCTAGTTAATTGGCGTACGCAAGAGTCTGTCACATTAGCTAGATTTAGCCTTAAAACCTAAATTATCATTTTATATGATAAAACTTTAGATTTGAACAAACAAAATCAAATTGAGACACTTATGATTAAATTACAGTGAGAGGTAAACTAAATATCAGCCTCTCCAATAAGGACACTGGGGAAGGAAATATATGTATGATTTAATAAACTACAGTCCAATACTATGATTGATGGATGATTGTATTGACAATAATAGTGGTGATTGATGAAATTATTTTTTTATATTCTGAACATTAAGTAGTTATTTGAATTTCCATAATAAATGTATGTCATATCATATATTTCACAAAGCAAGCTAATGTCTCCTTAAGCAGATTTTTTTATTTGTGTTTAATTTTATTATATTGATGTAACACTAAAATAATTATGAATCTTTTCAGATGGTCATATTTACTTGTCCAGACACTGTCACATTTTTTGAACCGTGGTACATTAGACTCTTTTTGGCCTGAAATTAAATGGACAGTTGTTATATTCCAAAATGCTGCTGTACTAGAGGTAACTATATAAAATCTTACTGTCATGAACAAAATTTTCTATACAAATTTTATGGTAAACATTTATACTAAAACATATTTAGTTTACATCATACTTAAATTTCATTTAGTTACTTATACAATAGTGATCAAAATCTACATACTATTTTGAATCATTGGTTTTAAAATGGCTCATTAAATGCTCTATGTATATAAAAAAAAAGATTAAATACCAACCAAACATGTTCAATAAATTATATGTGTACTGCCTACCTATATTTGCTGGAATTTCTTTATGTAGATATAAATAACCTCATACCTTCCCACAAGGGTCCGAAGGGGGCTGTATGTAGATTATGTATAATTAACTTTTTGATTACTATTTCAAAATTTTGAATGCAAGTCTATGCAAACAAAAAAATAAATGGTGTAACATATTTTTTGTGTATTTTGTAATAACTAGATTTCCAAAGGTTAGAGCATTTTGAAGTGTAGTCCCTTTTTTTTAAATAATTTAAATAATACCTAATGTGTGCATGCATATTTAAAAAGTAGTATCCGTATAGTGTATTTTAAAGAAAGATTCACTGAACAATATCTGTATGAAATATGTATATGGTGTATGTAAGTGTGTGATATTTTACAAGATTCTTCAAACATATGACAAACATGCTAATTTGCGAGACGCACATATATAGGTATAATTATTATGATGTGTCTTGCTGGTAGGTTATTTGTGACAATTGCTTTATATATACCTAGTAACGTTCTAATGATAATGACCGGTTTCACTTGTTACTGCTCTGTCTAAAGAGAAAGTTAACATGCATAGAGGTTTTACTTTAAAATTGCTAATGTGTTAATATGGATACATTTTGTGTTGAAGATAGTTTAGTTTAGTTAGTTTTTTACACACTTTTTATTAGCTTCACCTGTATGTTTGTATGTTTGTAACCGACTTCTTTGGGCGCGATTTAAACCCACTTTAAACGGCCAGATTTCGTTCAAACTTTGTAGTTTTATCGAGGACCGATGACAATACACAAATTTGATAAAATTATTGTATTAATAACTAAAAAGTAGAAAATAAATAATAGTTTTAAAAAACACGCTTTTTATAGAAATACCGAACTAAAAAATAGAATAAAAATTTTAAGAAATTTAAATTAAGTTAATTTAAAAATTAACTAACTATTATTTTATTTAAAAAAAAGCGTGGGGTGCTTTTATGATTATTAATTAATTTTAAAATTAATTTAATTTTTTAATTTTTTTTTTTTTTTAAATTATTTTTTTTTTAATTAATTTATTTTTTTAATTAATTTTATTTTTAAATTAATTTCATTTTAAAATTAATTTCATTTTAAAATTAATTTCATTTTAAAATTAATTTCATTTTTAAATTAATTTAACATTTAAATTAATTTAATTTTTAAATTTTTAAAATTTATTTTCTATTTTTTAGTTCGGTTTTTTTAATCCAATATTTATCATTACATTACATTTCAGACTTAAATATTACTTGTAAGCACGGACAAGAACAGTTCGAAGTGTTGAAAGTATAGTTTTTTTTCTTTTCTCTATTATGTATAGCATACGCGAGAATAAAATGACACGGGGCATTCGTTCGCCTGATCTAAGCTACAGGTATGCTGTGTGCTCGCTTCAATAAGGTTTGCAGGACTAACAACAAACAAACAGTTAAAATGCAATGCACTTACAACAACTTGTTTATCAAATAAGTAGTCATAAGTCTCGCAAGTTATTTTTACCAGTGTGTTTGTATTATCAGTACGCAGTAGAATATCTTCCACCGTTATTATTTCGAACATTATGTGCCTGTAAAAGATAGGTTGAAAGAGGTGTGTTTAATGGAGTGATGTGTTATGTGGTAGGTAGTGCACGCGGCGCTAGGCCTGGTGCCGTCGGGCGTGGCGGTAGTGCTCATGCAGGTGTACTCCCGCGTGTTCCTGGTCTGCGGCGCACTGCTCGCTTCGCACGGCGCTGCCACCAGCCCTGGCCTGCCGCTCGCCATCATCGCCTGGTCCATCACCGAGATAGTGCGATACTCTTACTATGCACTCAACCTACTGAACATCGTACCTAAAACACTTTTATTCCTCAGGTATGTTTATAATAATTATAACTAAACAGGTACATTTAGTACTTGTTTAGTTATGTGCATAGATCCACTGTTGTGCAAATGTTAGTAGTGTAAGTATTCTAGGGAATTACTTCGAACGTCATAATATTCCCTTTTAATTTTAGTATAGGTAAACCATGACGTTTCTTTTTAAGTGTTAAGCGTTATCTCCGAAAGTATTGTGGTTAAAGTTGATACAAGAATATTACACAAAATGTGGGAAGATGTCTTCAATGAACATAGTTATTGAGAAGCATCGGACAAAAAATTTAGTTTTTACGACTTTTGCTGCCATTATGTTAATTAATTTTGGATCCTCGACGAATCACTTGGCGCGCGTCTTAGAGTCACTTGTCCGGTTTTATTGATTCACAATGTTGTATGTTGACGTAGCAGATAATCTCGGTGCTATCACGTGATCGGCTCGCGCCATTTATTCGTTTGAACTGCAACAATTTTAATGAATAGGTAATATAGCCGTTTATGACGATAATCAGGTCAATTACTATTATACCTAGTTATTGCAGTATTGCTACTTAATTAATATATCGTTATAGGCAAAACTCGTAAATCATCCGACGTTAAACACTTACTTAATTTGCATTACAAATTGAGTACCTTTGGACTCTCAGTATGTAATGACAAACATTTATGTGTTACTTATGACTTGGACGAATATTAGTAAAATGATTTGTTTTTTTGCAGATATTCGACATTCCTGGCGCTTTACCCTATTGGGGTAACGGGTGAGTTGTTGTGTATGTACCACTCCCTTGATGAGGTGGCAGAGAAGAAACTGTTCACGATATCGATGCCTAATGCTTACAATGTGGCCTTCGACTATTACTATTTCCTCGTGTTTTACATGCTGCTCTACGTCCCATTGTTCCCGGTGCTCTTCGGGCACATGCTCGCGCAAAGAAGGAAGATGCTTGACCCTAAGAAAAGTCAATAATTTACGCTTTATGGTCTGATTACAAATACATAATACACTTGTCACATTGATAAGCTTATTTAAGATTCTAGTGTATTTACATCAAATACGAAGAGGCTGGCTCTTCAAGTTTTAGTATTAATAAAACTATACTAAAACTACGTCTCAAACTACGATTGATAAGTTGCTTTCTACTAAGTTTGCAATGTAACCTGTGTGTGACTTGCTTTTTGGATAATGTTACTTAATGTATTCTTACAAGTCGAGAGGTCACAAGTAATGCTCCATGTATTTCATTAGTAGCCAACCTTTGGGCCAACGAATACGTTAGCGTAGACTAATTTAATTGTTCCCTATAAGTAAATGAATTATGTTGTTTATTTATTTATTATGGTTGAATTGTTACTTTGGGTTAATATTGATTTATTAATACCGGATGTTTTGGGTAATGGGCAATGATAATATTTGAATAAAGTCTTTATTACATGAACGATGTGTTTTACTATAGTAAAAAGTGCATTTCAAATTAATAAAAGCACAATGAATTAGTCATATAATAAAAATGAAACGAACGAAATGAAACAAAAATAATAGAATTAAGATAAATAAACCTTATTTCTACTCAATGAGGTTGACTTCTACTACGTTCACACGAATCTACAATGCGTATGTTACATCCTGAGAATCGTCATTAAACTACAAATAATTGATGACCAGCGCCATGGTCGTGCGCCCTCTTCATTCAATGTCGCGCCTAAACAAAAAAAAAGCCGTGGTGGCCGAGTGGTTCGAGCAGTTGCCTGCGATGCAAAGGTCGCAAGTTCGAATCCCGACTGTACCAATGAGTTTTTCTGAACTTAAGTACAGTGATTAGTCACACCACGAGCTTTACGGTGAAGGAAAACATCGAGAGGAAACCTGCATACGTCTGAGAAGCAATTCAAAGGCGTAATACAGTCGTGCTTGAGTAACGGCGATGGACTCGCCATCTGTCACGTTGGCACCTAATATACCTCTGGCGGAAAGTGGGTGTGTGGGTATTACCTATACACCTCTGCCTACCCCTTCGGGGACCCTTGTGGGAAGGCATGAATTTATATATTACTAGCTGTCCCGCCCAGCTTCGCCCGGGTGAAAAAGTAAAATTTCCTGAAACACGATCGCAGCGCCACCTATCGGGTCCAATTGCGATGTAAGCTATCCTTTCTTTTAAGTTGGATCAAACTGCATACGGTGTGCAAATTTGATGGAAATCGGCTAAGTAGTGCAGGAGCCCATCGTGGACTTGATTGCCATAAAAAAAGGTTATAGTGAGTCAATCTTAAAAGATAGACATATGCTGTCGCGGACTTTTTTTTAGGACCTTTAAAAAGGAACAATTCCCTCATATATGATATTTTCGTAACTTAAACCGTTTACGTACGCAACGGAAGCCTCAAAAAGGAATATTTTTTCCCGTTCTTGCAACATTTTTCATTTATGCTTCGCTCCTATTAGTCGTAGCGTGATGTTATATAGCCTAAAGCCTTTCTAGAGAAGTGGACCATCTAACACAAAAATATATTTTTAATTCCAACCGGTAGTTCCTGAGATTAGCGCGTTCAAACAAACAAACAAACTCTTCAGCTTTATAATATTAAAGTATAGATATATATACACAACATATTTCTTGTGTAACGCACACGCACTTACACGATTTAAAATATAATATTTTGTACATTGTGAAGTATCGATTCTCGTCATTCTCGTAAATGTTTGGTACAAGTCATCATGCAATTACTCGTCTATAGATTAAGTCATGTGCTGGGTCATCTCTGCTTACCACTTCGGGGGGGTCCCCGAAGTGGTAAGCAGAGATGACCCAGCGAGGGTTCGTAGAAGGATTTGTGTATATCATTTGTAGGTACCTATATATAGATCGCCTACCTATATATCGATACCTATATATCGATGCGCATTGGCCGGACGGCTGTTAGGGCGTGCCCCCGAGGCGACGCGCACCAGTCCGTCCCCGCTGGTGCGAAAAATTCAGCACAGTGCGGCGATGGGGACCGCCACCCATCACGCGGAGTGCCTCACGGCGGGAAGTGGAGTGTGGAGTGTAGGATGGGTGTATGGAATGTAAGAGGAGGTATGGCTGATAAGATGAACGAATTAATCGATGTTATGACAGAGAGCGAGTTAGATGTTGTGTGCTTGTCTGAAACCAAGCGGAAGGGTAGCGGAGTAGACGAGCTCCCGGGCGGGAGTTTAGTGCTGTGGTCAGGAGTGGCAAACACCGAGCACGCCTGCCAGGGAGTGGGAATTCTACTATCCAGCCGCTTGGCAGAATGTATGATAAGTTATGATGCGGTGAGCCCCAGACTTATTTGGGCTCGCTTTAAAATAGGCCTTACCCGACTATTTTTAGTCGCGGTGTATGCTCCGGTGGCCTCAGCGGACACTTGCGACCTGAATAAGTTCTGGGAATGTGTGAGTAATGTTCTAGAGACAAAAGAAGGGAATGAAAAGCTGATTATTTGTGGTGATCTGAATGGATGGGTCGGGACAGCCCGTAAGGATTACGAGGCAGTACTCGGCAAGTATGGTGATAAGAGAGTGAACGAGGCAGGCAAGCTGATATTAGATGTATGCATGGAGAGAGATCTTTTTGTGGCGAACACCATGTTTGACCACAAGAGGATTCATCAGTATACATGGGAACGAAAAAATGAGCGAAGCATGATAGATCTGTTTCTAATAGATCAGCGACTCAGAACACAAGTGATGGACACCAGGGTGTATAGGGGAGCCGACCTGGGAACGGACCACTTTCTAGTTATAACTAGAATAAGAGGTCTGTTCGCGGGCTGGCGATCCCGTGCTGGGGGTCCCTGTTCTGTAGTCGCAGACCGCATCAAAAGCTGGAGGCTTCAAGATGCGGCTATTAGAGACAGATATCAAGAAAGGGTATCTGAACAGCTAGCCTGTCCCCCGAAAGATGTGTTTGAGAGTGTCGATGTTTGTTGGCAGTTCCTTAAGTCCAGCATTTTATGCGCCGCGAAAGAGGTTTGTGGCATTTCGAAAGGGCGGACAACCAAAAATGGCGATGGTTGGTGTGATGATGAAGTGAAAGAAGAAGTTAAAAAGAAGAAGGATGCAAGGCAAGACGTTTTGGCTATGTCCAGCTCAAGTGAAAGTATGAAAGAAAAGATGAAAGAAAAATATCGCCTGCAAAAAAATCGTACGAAAGAGATAATAGCTCAGAAGCGTGAGAGGTTCCAAATGACTGTAGACGAAAAACTGTCGCATAATTTCAAGGACAATGCAAAACTTTTTTGGAGGGAAGTTAAGAAGTCCAGAAATTGTTACAAAAAAATGTTACAGCTAGTAGTAGGATGAATGTGATTATTTCGAAGGACAATGACATACTGACTGACAAAACTGACGTCCTCAGGCGATGGAGTGAATTCTACGAAGATATGTATGATGATGATGCCGCTGATCTACTCATAGAGCTGCCTCCAACAGTCTGTCAGGGCAATCTGTCGAGGATCCTATAGCGGATAAAATAAGTATGGGAGAGATTGTAAGTGCGATAAGAAGTCTGAAATGTGGAAAAGCTGCGGGAATAGATGGGATTACGGCTGAGATGATCAAGTACGGTGGACCAGCGGTCTGGGACGTCATCTATTTGCTATGCAATCTTTGCTGGGAAAAGGGTGATGTTCCGGACGACTGGAGGCGAGCAGTCATCGTGCCTTTCTATAAAGGAAAGGGATCACGATTGGACTGCTCCAACTACAGAGCCATCAGCTTGGTCAGCTTAGCTAGTAAAGTGTACACGAAGATCCTGACGATAAGAATGCAAGAGCGATCCGAAAGGTTTCTCTGGGAATCCCAAGGTGGATTTAGACCAGGAAGAGGATGTATGGATCAAACCTTCTCGCTTCGCGGAATCGCGGAAAAGTTTTTGGATATTAACCAAAGGGTTTTCTGCGCTTTCGTCGACTTAGAGAAGGCATTTGATAGAGTCGTACGAAAGGAACTCTGGGACGTGTTGCCTGGATATGGAGTGAGCAGTTCCCTACTGCATGCCGTTCTGGTACTGTTCATTATATATCTAGATAACTGTCTGAGAGCACTTAGAACGAACGGATGTGGATTGAAAATGGGAAACTTAGTGGTCAACTGCCTACTATACGCCGATGACGCGGTTTTACTGGCGTCATCAGAGGGCGAACTGCAGTCACTAGTTACCATAATGAAAGAAGAATGTGAAAAGAAGGGGCTGCGCCTAAACGCTGGCAAGACTAAGGTTCTGGTATTCGAAAGAGATGAACAAGTGACCGAGTGTGCTATATCGGTAAATGGGCAAATTCTAGAGCAAGTGAATGAATTTGTATATCTTGGAAGCATGTTCACATGAGATGGAAAGTATGAAAAAGATATTGAAAGAAGGATAACTGCCGGAAATAAGGTGAATGGGGCCATGTCGGCGTTGATGGGCAGTAAAAGTCTGAGCAAGAATGCTCGAGTTGCTGTCCACAACGCGATATTGGTACCTACCTTGTTGTATGGCAACGAATCCTGGGTATGTCAGAGGAAGTATGAAAATAGCGTATAAAATATAAGAATAATCTTCGAAAAATGTGCGGCGTAACGATATTAGATCGAATCCGCAATGAAGAGATTCGCAAATCAACTGGCGTGAATGAGGGCGTGATTGTAAAGATGAAGAAAGGCATGTTACGTTGGTTTGGACACATAGAAAGGATGAGTGAAGAAAGATTGACGAAACAGATATACAAAGCAAAAGTGTGTGCAAGAAGAGGCAGAGGAAGGCCACGTTCCAACTACCTGGATCAAATAGATCGGACTCTCAAGGACGGGAACGTTAAGATTACTCGAAACCGACGAGCATGTATGAAGAGACTGATGAATGTGGACGAAGCGAAAGAGGTATGTAAGTCTAGAGAGAACTGGCGCTCTATACTCTCTGCCTACCCCGTTAGGGACTTGGCGTGATGATATGTATGTATGTATGTATGTATGTATATATAGATAGTTTCATTGAAATAAGTAGGTAACTACTTAAGAATTAACATTATAAATAAAGTAGGTATCCTTATTATATTTTTGAGCATCTAAATAAAATAGGCATATAGAATATAATTCGTACTTATTTATATTATGGCGTTAACTTGAGAAAACATTGTCACGGTTGCTATCGTTATGATTAATCAAGTCTTATAGATATTACCTGACATGATCTGATTGCGAAATAAATTTAAAAAACAAAATACGTACCTACGTTGATTAGCAAGCAACTGATGTAAATATCGTCTTAGCGATATTGCAAATGTAATATAATAAACATAGGCTTAGGTATGTATCTATACCTACGTCAGACCTCCACTTCCGGCGCAGGTTGGACACAATAAAGCCTTTTCGCTTTTACTATTGCCTTTCAGAACCCTTTCAATATTTAACGTTTTTTCCCAATTTTGTGATATCTGACGTAGGTACCTAAGCAAAAACAGAGTAGGTAGGTGGTAGATTTAAAATTGCAAGTCAGTGTTAATACAGATCTCATAGCTTTATATACCTATGGGAACTTATGAATAATAGAATCAATAGGTTCAATAATCAAGGTAATGTAACGACCATGTAGTGATCTTGAGAGCAATGCTATAGCCTATTTTAGAGTTCCACTTGATATTTATTCTCCATAGAAGAACGTACGGATACTTGGCAGTAGTCAAGTGTCTAGTAAGGTATTCGCGTCAATATTGACGGCCCATAACCACAGTTTAATATTTTGAGCGCCAAAAAAAACTAAAATAACTTCTTTGCGGAGGTATGGCGGCCATTTGGACTTTAGAGCCGCCGGAGAAGTATGGCATGGTGATTTTCGTGAACTAATACTCGACGACGAGTATTACCTTTGAAAACTGTGCCTGGTACAAATGGTTGAATTGTTGGTACATTAATTGGTTACATTAATTAATGGTACATTAATTGGTCACAAGTAATGTACACTCGTAATTCATCTGACACGCTCGTTTAACGCCGACACGAGATTGGGCCGCCAGTACCAGCGCTTTAACCGTACCTTTCCTTTTCGTCTTTACGTAAATTAGGTCCCTAAAGGGTCGCCATACTGGTACAAATGACCGGGAATTTTGTGTCAGTATCTCCCGGCCTACTGGTTAGTAAGATATTTAACAAACTTATCTAGGTATGCAATAAAGAAATTACGACAGACACATCTATTTACCTCCATCCTCATGCGCTATTATTAATGATACATTTATCATGTTTTCACTAGCAGCAAAAGCAGCCAATACCTACTTACGCAGTTTAATAAATACCTTCACCGCCCACCTAACCGCTAGTCCTATGGTAAATAGCTGACTCTAATAATCTGACTAATAGATGAAAGGTATTGGATTCAGCTGGACCCCTACAAATATAATTTGCGTCACCTCATTAGACCGGACCTGTAAGCACACAGTAGGTAAGTATATCAAGTAATTAAGACAGTAAGGACAATAAGACACTAAACTAGATATTAAGTACAAATACACACTTGGTAAAATACAATACTAAATACAAGGCACCTTATAAAGTGACGCGTAGGAAAACTGTTATGGCCAGCGCAGCGAAAGATAAATTGATTTGGCTACTTACCTACGTAAAGCACATCAATTAAGATTCATATCATCCGAATTTATAATCAGCATTGATTTGTAAATTACGACTTTGATAAGACACCTATTTGTAATATTGTTATCATCGCTGTGAGGGTCTCATATAAATTAAATATCTGATAATAATTAGCGCAGTGAAACTTTGAAAGCAACAAGGGTGCAATGGATAAAAAATATATAGCTTTACTGCTGGTGGTGCTGTTGGGAGCCGCTGAAGCTAACAGTCTTCAGGGCAAAACTGTGCCTTCCTCCAACTTGCTCTCTGAACTGTAAGTGACTCATATACACTTGATATTGAGCCATAACAAAGAGTTGATAGGACTCAGTGGCGATTGTATGCTCCCAGGTCGAGAGCCTGTGAGTACACGACAAACTTAATATTAGAATACTTAGTAGAAAATATGAATTCTGTATTTAATCGATACATATTAGACTTCAAGAACATACTCAAATTTAGATTTACTATTTTTAACATTAAGGGAGACCCCCTTCCGAAGTTTTCCGATTTGTAGAATTCACCTAAGTACTCCATTGATGGTTGTCGCTCGGGGTCATAAGTTTTACGATAAAAGAATTAGAAAATTCCAAAAGGTTATCTACATATATGATAAAGAAAGGCAAATAAAAGACATACCTAGGTACCTACGTCTTAAATATCGAATAAAACCAGCATATCATGACTCAAAACAAATATTAAATTCTAATAAGAGAAAACGTTAGAACATTAGCCGTGGTGGCCGAGCAGTTGCAACGCAACGATTGCTAGTTCAAATCCCGACTGTACCAATGATTTTTTTAGAACTTAAGTACAGTCACACATTAGTCTGCCTAATTGGAGACTATTTTGGAAGGCAGTAGGAGGAAGCAGGTGGAATAATGTTTTCGCATATGAGATGTGGACAATAATGTCGCCATCAGTTAAGTTAGCACCGCTATTAATAACTCAGGCGAACAGTAGACGATAGCGGTTACTGTGGCTTATTACAACATTAAAAGCAATTATTTCCCAATCTGGGTTTAACTCCGAACGCAATAGATAATGGAACTCGTTTATTCCATGCAACAAATTCCATGCAAATGTACAGCACCATACAGTATCATTTTGGAACATCGACTCAATATATCCGCTCATATTTTGGGTCACGTCGTATATGTCTCAATATTCTATAATGCTCTTTCGTTACTTGTTATTATTCTCTTAATCAGATAAAATGTGATTAAGTTTTATCTCGTTTGATGTTGGGCAATTAGCTGGCGGTTACTTGCCTAATTAACGTAAGTAGGTAACCTACCCGCCGGTTGAAATCAAGTCCATCTATTCTAGCCTGTAGGAATTATGGAATATAATATAATAATAGGAATATCATCTTTATACAGGATGTCTCAAAAAAAGAACAATTGTGTTCTAGAACTTATTGGGGTTGTGAATATATCTGAATATAGGTATCGTTATAGTGATGCAATAAAATAGATAGCTCCAAAGATAACAAAATTACAACATTATTAAAGGGAGATCTCTCCCTCCGAAACATGTTTTATGGGTTTCATTATAGAGTAATAGAGCGCCAGTTCTCGCTACGCCTATATCTATACCTCTTTCACTTCGTCCACATTCATCAGTCTTTTCATACATGCTCGTCGGTTTCGAGTACTCTTGACGTTCCCGTCCTTGAGCGTCCGATCGATTCGAAGGCAACTTCACCGTATAATATTAAGGTGTCAACGTGGCAGATAGCGAGTCTATCTTCATTTTTCAAGCACTATACAGTCTTTGAATTACTTCTCACACGTATGCTAATTTCCTCTCTCTGATTAGGTTTGATAAGTTAATTGTTTTTAATTACGAATAAAAATAGCAATCAGCTAGACTGTCTGGAGTTTTAATTCACCGTAAAGTCTGTGCTGTTACTAAACACGTGTACTTAATTTCAGGGAAAAGCATTCGTATAGTCGTGATTCGAACTTGCATTTGTGTTTTACAGGCACCTTCTCAAACCACTCGGCCACTCGAACCAAAATGGCTATATGGTAACTACGACCATATTATGATAGTGCATTAGTTATATGCAGGTGTAATTTCTTCCGGTTCAAAGCATCTGATATGAAATACCCTTTAGGCGTTAACTTATTAGTAGTACCTAAGACATTTTATTAGTAAATTATATACGTGATAATTTATTTTATATCTTATTTGTTTCAGCCAAAATTGGGATGGCTTAGGTCTGAAGGCAGACGTGAATGATTATGTTGACAACACCATCTCTATGATCGTGCCCTTCATCCAAGCTCATGGCCTCGACCCCATGATACTGCCTGACATCGAGCAAGGGTTCGAAGTTGTAAGTGATGCTACTATAATGTCAAGGCTATGTTCTATATGCTCAAAATTATTAATTAATGTATGTACCCACACCGCGAGTTTAATCAAAGCAGCCGCAGCAGATGGACCGGCGTCCATTCATTCAAATTTAGATATATTCTGTCCTTCTTGCGCACAGTGGGTATTGCAATGCGGGAACCTATCACATCGAAAATACGTATAGAAGGGTTGGCTTAATATTATATAAATACATATACCTATATAATAATATACCCTCACGCCTTCCCACAAGGGTCTCCGAAGGCGTAGGCAGAGGTGTATAGGTAGTACCCCGTAACATTATCTTTTATTATTTCTTACCTTGCGCAAAAGCAGTAGGTAGCACATATGTATATTGACACCAAAAAATATTTTACGACTAAAATTTTATTGTAAGTAGCTATTCTTTCGTCGTCAAAGGTCCCTTGGCCTTGGGTCGGCCTTGATCGGGTTATCTAAATAAGCATCTGCCCTGCAAGCCGGTGCTTCTCATGTTGGCTGTAACTTTATTTTGGTTAGATTGTCTCTTGTAGTTTGCATTCCGGGAGCTGTTCTTAACTTTACTGGCAATGACAATGCCAAACTGTCTCCAGTCAGGCATTACTACATGCTAAGCGACATTGCTAAGGGTTCTCCCAGTGGAGCTGGGAGATATCGACTTAGGGCTTTTAGATTGTTTAGGTACTGGTTTAATACTGCTGACTCGACGCCAGCCAGAAAGGTTGACTGCAATTTTCTTCGTCGTTTTTACCCAGTAGAAGATTTGAAGCATGTTATGCTCTTTCCCAGGAACACTAACTAAGTGCCCCTTTGTAGTGATGTTTCCAGTATAAAGTATTTTAATGTTTTTCTTCTGATTTGCAGAGGCCAGTGCTGGTGACTTATAGCGCATGGCTAAGGCTGACCAACGGGCGCATGACTGGATTAGTAAACGTGGCACGCTCTGGCGATCAGAATGTGAACTACTTCGCTAAGATGCTGCGTGTACGCGTTCAGCTCCAGTTCACTGACCTTGAAGTAAGACCAATTCTCAAGCCACTCGAACAATATGTTTTTCGATCGTAAATATAATTATTGCTATTCTTAGTATGCATGTATGAAGAGACTGATGGATGTGGACGAAGCGAAAGAGGTATGTAAGTCTAGAGAGAACTGGCAATCTATACTCGCTGCCTACCCAGTTAGGGACTCGGCGTGATGATATGTATGTATGTAGGTACGCTGTTCTTAGGTTGTGTTAGGCCTACTATATTTGTGGCGTTTTTCCAGTTCTTCTACGACTACGGAGTGAAGGTGATGAACCTAGGCCCCACTGGCCGCATCATCGGATCGCTGAACCGTTTTGTCATCATTGTCGACCTTCTCTTGGACTTCAACAACGATGAGATCCACCTTCAAGAGTTCTCCATGACTGACATCGGGTGAGTTACAAATTTACCTTTTCTATTTGCCTGTATATCTGTATTTTTCGCACTTTTGACTAATGATGACGGAAACGTCATAGAAAGGCTCCAGGATGTTAAAATATTGGTCAACACTAGACGCCTACATAGAACTTCTGAACCAAATAAAAAACACAATTAACCCTTTTTATCAATAAATGCAATATACTCTGTATAATATAATCAATGACACCGCCTTTGGTACGTATTTTAACTTCTTTACTTACATCTTAGAAAGATACTTACCTATATCAATGCTTTGCTGAGCCAAATTTTTGGTTTTCAGTCGTCTCCGCGTTCGTCTCAGCGGCAACATCCTGTACGACTGGCTGTTAAATCCCCTGATCGCCGTATTCATGACCATCTTCGACACCATCATCATCAGGGTCGTTGAGTCCAACATCGCCAGCGCCGTGCAGCTCGCTATCAGCTTCATTAACACCAACATACAGGAAGTCATTCGCGCAATTGAGTCTTTTAATTGATTTAAAGAAACATGTTTAGTCATACATTATGTAATATATTTTGTGCATTAAAGAAATATATATGTACGTACATTGTTCCCAATTATTTAACTGAGCTTTCAAAATGTTATGAATTAATTTAATAAAGGAAATATTGTAAATTTTTATGGACGACTTTATATACCTACAGAATAATAATATGGATGTAGAGGTCCGAATACATATTTATACTTGAATATTTACGATTTACCACTTGGAACCGCGTGCGCTGCCCTCGCAAATTTCATTGTGATCGATAGAACCCCGCGGTAAATTCTAAATAAATTGATGTTCTGCAGCACCAACTAGCGTTCGTTTTTTTTCTGGTCAGGATCCCTCGCGTTTGACCCTAGAACACCATACCAAATCTTTATCACTGTTTGATCAGTGAATTGGAACGCATAAAGGTCAAACATACAAACACTGATAGGTATTGGTTGTGATAATTTATAGGTAGGTAGGTAGGTGGTGGCCGGATTCTTTGTAGTAAAATTTTCAGTTTTGTGCCGAACGGTAAGTAGTACCACACAGTAACACATCTGCAATGCTGCAGGCATCGTTATGCGGCAGTTAGCGTACACCATTAGACTGGCCACAAGTTGTATGTTAATTATAACAATATTGAGCATAAGCTTAATAATAAATAATATGTAAGTACTCTTTTGTTTATTTATTTCTCTCTTACAACTATAATTACAGTGTGTACCAATGCGATAGTGTAGACAAAAAATACTAAGGTTGTTATATAAACAAATGTGTCAGTTCCAGTCTCTATATTTATAAAAAAAAATGCTTTGCACCGGTTTCTCCGCGCAAAATTTAAGGTGTACTAAAATACGATTACTGCTCCGCCTGCTCTTGGGTATTGGCACGATGATATGACCAAAACGAGGATATAAAGCTTTCCTAAATAAACGGACTGTCTAATTTTTTTTAACTTGATTAGAAGTTTCCGACACTACCTAAGGCGTTCAAACAGAGAAACTTTTCCTTTTAATACTGTGCCCCGCGGTTTCACTAGAGTTAAATTCATAAATATGATTAGGTACCTACTCCGTCCGTTCCCTTGGGTAGTAGGTGCAATATCACAAACGAACTACACACTTATTTATTTTATTTTATCTAGAGATACTATACCAATAAAACTATTTATCCTTGCTCTTGGCTCACTGTATCGATTGATGAAAACTAAATTAAGATCCGTTGCGTAGGTTAAACAACCTAAGTAAGTGTATGTACATTCGGCGGGAAGGGACTTGTTAAAGGTATATTATGTAAAGAAGATATAGATTGAATTATAATTATTTACCGCCCAAAACCCAATTAAAAGCGAGGGTACACAATAAGACTAGGTTTTATTGCACGTTGGGATGCTTCGATTCACGCGTACGGCACTGCACTGAACTCAAAGACTACTATTTAATATGACTGTACTGATAAAGTTTGAAGCTGCACGTTGCTGCCTGCCTGCATTTATTCATACCATTCATACCTCATCATTCATATTAAAAAGGCAGAACCAAAGACTACTATTGAATACTTGAAAGTCAGAACTAAGCTAAGTGTTAACACTTACACTGTTCACACTAGTGATCATAAAAGGCACTTTTTTGTATTTGACTAATGATAATATTCATCTTGATCTTTCTGCTCCACGATAATTATACGAAAGTATAATTTTGCCAAATATCGTTCCTCTTTTAGACACAGCTTCATATATAATACTCTAAGATATGCTCCACTGTTCTGATCTATTATTATTTATTTCCCTCGCAAAATAAAAATAACTTTGCGGCTGGCAATGTATTATTTTTTCATGTTCATCCTCAGCACAGCATCCTCTTGTGTTAAAGTATCCGGAAACATTAGCGAAAAAGTCTTAGTATACGTAATAATTGGTATACTTTTAATTTGGGAATACAACTGGTTATACGTAACTCCTTACAGGTAAAATATTCGTCCCAAATCAGTATCCTGCGGCGGCTGCGGCAACGTGCATTTGTTTGACATATGACAGTGACATTAGGCAGAGTAAACTTGTGATGCGTTTCGTGTTTATTTTATTAGCCCTAACCTTCCGTGCAAAGTAAGGAATTTAGTTTTCAACAATGGGTAAGGTTAAGAAATTAAAACCTTCGCAAGTTGGAAAGAGTGTTGCTCTCGCAGATCAAATTGAGTCTGCAAATGCTGTGAAGGCTAAGAATAGAAATAAAGAGAGAAATAGGCATGATGATGATGATGAAGTAAGGTTATGTTTGAAAATTAAATATTAATCGTTAGTGGTGTACGTTTTATCAGAGAATACATTATTTTCAGTTTATTAACCCAGATCTATCGAAGAAAATTTTGAAAGCTGCTCGAAGGCAACAAGCGGAACTAGATGATAGTGAAGTTGGTCCATCATCTGCCAAACATACGACGTTGCTGGCTTCTCTGAAAGGTAGAGATACAATAAAATAACCTTCTCCAAAATACCTAGTCTATAAATATAATAGTTATCTCACTCTTTGGGCTTTTCATAGCTTAGCTGTTCCACCAATAGTGAGTAATCCTTCATAGGATTCCATTTATTAATCAGGTAGATTTGTTAAGATCAGGAAGGTTTGTGAGAATCATTGTTACTCAATGACGCCACAGGCAAGATAAAATTTACCAGAGATAGATGATTAACTGGAATAACAAAGGAAATTGATTATATTATAATAGATTGAATAAACAAAACAATAACGATTGAAATGAAATTAAAGGAGGATGGAATCGTGGGCACAGCTTTATTATTAGTGTATATTAACCCAATTTTATGAGATTTGGCTATAGACCCAATACATGTGTCTTAGTAATACATATATTGTATTATTTAAAATGTTCATGCAGTTTTTTTGTTTAAGGATACATAGCAAAATTCCGTGCATAATTGTCATATTTCACAAAAAAACCTTCTTTTATGTAGATACCGGCTCAGACGATGATACAGGTTCAGATAAAGATGACTTGGAGCCAGATACATACTATGACAACATTGAGATCAATGAAGAAGACGAAGAGGCACTTAGAATGTTTATGTCATCTAGACCAGAGCGAACTAGGACTCTGGCTGACATCATTAAGGAAAAAATTACAAATAAACACACTGAGCTGCAGACACAATTTTCAGACGTTGAAACATTAAAGCTACAAAACATTGATCCTAGGTACTGTATCTTATGCATCATACATTATTTACTATTGGTAGCTAAGCATAAAACATTATTTATTACCATGGTTAGTTAATTACCTTGACACATAAACTTGCAAGTGTCATCATAGTGAAATATGCCTCCAGTGGAATGTGGATTTCATCAAACCTATGTTGAACCATACCAAAAGGTTTAAGAAAGTTTATGGAGTTGCTTATATAAATCAATCTACCACAATATAAGAACAAAGCCTGTCAAATTAAAGAGAGAGACAACTGAACTAGCCTAGATGATTTTCCAAGCATATAATAATAATAGATAATGGACAGTCATGGGAATAATGTTATTAAGTTTTTTTACATAAATTTTGCAGAATAAAGACTATGTATGAAGGAGTCAAGGATGTATTACAGAAATATCGATCAGGAAAGCTACCTAAGGCATTCAAAATGATACCACATCTTCAAAACTGGGAACAAATTTTGTACTTAACAGAACCTACAACTTGGTCAGCCGCTGCTATGTATCAGGTAATTGTTATTTTTTGTAAGTTTGCTAGCCTTGGTTATATTATTTGCTTGTGTTTATGATAAAAATATAACTAGAAACTTTAATTAGCTTTATAATTTTAGGCAACAAGAATATTTGCCTCAAATCTGAAGGAAAAAATGGCACAAAGGTTTTACAACCTTGTGTTGCTACCTCGAGTAAGAGATGACCTTGCTGAGTATAAGAGGTTAAATTTCCACCTGTATCAAGCTTTGAGGAAATCCCTCTTCAAGCCTGGTGCATTCATGAAAGGTATATTACTGCCACTCTTAGAAGTAAGTATTAAGTAATTTTTTGGATAATAAAATGAAAATAAAACTATTTTATTTTAATAATTTAAAATATATTATCTTCAGTCTGGTGATTGTACTCTTCGTGAAGCCATCATAGTGGGCTCAGTACTAGCTCGAAACTCTGTGCCCGTACTACATTCCAGTGCAGCACTACTGAAAATTGCAGAAATGGACTACACTGGTGCCAACTCAATATTTTTGAGAATTCTCTTTGACAAAAAATATGCATTACCATACAGAGTTGTGGATGCTGTAGTGTTTCATTTTTTAAGGTGAGGTAACTTAAATATGATAAATATGTACATGCTTTCTTCATGCAGACAAGCCCTTTAAGCCTATGTAAATATATTTAAATACTTGCTGTGCCATGGTGTACAGTACTTAAGTACAGTGATTAGTGCCACCACAAGCTTTACGGTGAAGGAAAACACAGAGGAAACCTGCACACTTCTGAGAACTCAAAGGCATATATATATAGTCATGCTTGCGATGGACTCTCCATTTGTCACGTTGGCACCTAAAATATATCTCTGGTGGAAAGTGAGTGTATGGATACTTATACACCTCTGCCTACCCCTTCGGGGGCCCTTGTGGGAACGCTGGGGGATATATAATGACTTGCCATTTAATTGAATTAAATGTACTGACAAGCATCAGATTAGTTTGAGTTGCGGCTTTGTCTGATCAAAAATCTAAATAAAAAGAACTTGCATGAGGTTTGTATTGATGTGGAGATTCTTGCAGGTCTGAGTGATGGTAGGCTGGCGATATGCTTCTTACACCATCATACCACCTTAGTACTTTAAAAAATGCATGGTGTTTTGAGTACAGGCTACAAATTTAATGATTTTTCAGGTTTCAGTCTGACCACAGAATGCTACCAGTCTTGTGGCACCAGGCCCTGTTAACATTTGTACAAAGGTATAAAGCAGACATATCTACAGAACAAAGAGATGCATTGCTTGAGTTATTAAGAAAACAATCTCATCCAACTGTGACACCAGAGGTCAGTATTTTTAATAATTAAAAAAATATTGAATTGATGCAAAAAATATGGAATTCAAGATTTTTTCTGAATATCTTCGAGATGAACATTATTTAAATCCAATCTACCCATTAGACATCCTACATTTAGGTATATTTTTTAAAACTGTTGTTTATTAGACTATTACCTTGTTTAATATAAAAACCTTACAGATCCGGAGAGAGCTGCAAGCAGCTAAATGCAGGGACGTTGAAGCAAATGAGTCTGTAGTATCCAGTATGGTAGTTGAATAACAAGTAATACTCTGTTAATTATTATTTCATATTAAACAAAAGTATTTACATAACAGCTGCTTTTATTTCAAGTTTGCTTACAGTGTGAGCATTAGTAGTGGCATCGTTATTAAATGTCATGCCCAATTATGTCTAACTGAAAATTATTAGATTCTTATTTCTTATGTTCATATGAATAAAAAATATTAACATAATATATTTACTTATTAAATACTCAATACATTTTGACATGGTAAGTTTTATTATACATCATACACAAATTATGATATGGGTAAAACAATTGGTCTATCAACTTGACTTGATACAAAGTGTACTGGGGGTAGCACAGTGTTTGCACAGTCACATTTTCTTCCTGACACATAATCAAATGATCCTACTCGACACCCACAGTTATCGCAGTTAATTTTTCCTTTAGTCCATTGTTGATCTTCAATTTTCGTTTTTACCCAGATAGGCAACCTGTCTTCGAGTAAATATATAAATTTGTTGACGTCGTAACTATTGCAAATAGAAAGGTCACAGCTCGTAGTATTGCTCGTGTTTATTGTAATATCTTCGAGTAACACATGCCGGCATTTATGACATTTAATTGCACTTCGACTCATATTGGTTTCACTGTTATTGCAATACAATGGGAAAGAATAATTTCAGTGCATGGAGTATGGTTCTTCTTCTAACTTCAATTGAATTGTCGTGACGACCTGGCTAAATGACAATGTGTAATGGGAAAAATTAACGAAAGAAGTATATACATCTCTATTTATAACCTATCTCATCTTGAAGCTTGTTTTCGTACTTTGATAATTTTGACATAACAATTGACAAGAAATCAGCACGAATATTTATGTATGTTTTTTGTTGATACTACATGGATATTAGTCTTTTAATCACATATTTTAAAACTGTAAAGTTTTTATGCCGAATAAGGTAAATAAATTGTCAACTTTAAATGTTTTTTTTATTGGCTTCCATATATTTTTCCCGGTCACATATTTCCCAACTGTCCTGTTTTCTGAGACACCCTAAATTATATATATACAATAAATAATAATTATGTTTTTTGTTATTCCCATAAAATACGCAGTGACCTATTTTGATGCTTCCAGGAGATCCAAAAGTTGAGAGGTGATCTTAAGCAGTAGTGGAGCATATTTTTCCACTTCCTTGTGAATCCCATGTCTGGCATATTTACCCAAGGTCAAAGTTATTCTCCATATACCTGAAGGTTAAGGATATATGCCGAGTGTGACCGGATGTTTGCCCGTCCCAATACTTACACGTGAATTATAATTTCTCTTCTTTGGCTAGTTGAATTCCTAGCTTTCATTTCATTTAATCTTTAGCGCACGTGCATTTACTAAGTTTTTACTTACATCATACTAAATTACTACGTCTAAAAAAATAAGAATTTGAAAAAACGAGAATAAAACAAGATGTCGCATGTGCGTGATATTTTATTTCACTGAACTTATTTCATAAAAATTTTGCGCTGTTCAATGTCTGCAAAGTTTTGTTTACCTATGTGGCTAATGTGCTCCGTTTATTAATAACTTTCTAAGTAAGTACATGTTTTGCATGCACTGCTTACAAACAGATAATCAGATTAATATGAACAAATTTATATATAATATATGTTTCTTAACGATGTTGTATAAAAATTATACATACATTCCTAAAGCGAAAATATGTGGATTTTTTACAAATGAAGTGTCGTTCCTGTGTGCTCGTTATTTATTTTTTAACATTCATTATTTTAGCGAGGTAAAAAGTATCTTTTTGGATACACAAATTTATTAACATATGTAATGAAACGTACAAACCAGAGGTATTCATTATGTAGATTCCTCGATAATAATAGTTTATAATTTTTTTTTTTACTAGTGAAAGGGAAGAACTAGAAATCAGATTTGTTCAGGTACCTACGAACAAGTCCCTGTGAAGCCGAAGCTATTTTGTACCAAGGTTTTATTAGGTATATTTGTACAAAGGTGCATACAAAATGCGTCGAGCATACTATGCCAATTAATTTGCGAGATTAAATTGTAAATTTTATAACCTAGGCTAGTAGGTTGGTATCTAGGCGTTTGGAACCTACTACCGCTTATAATAAAGTTAGCGTACGGTGTAGTGCTTTTATTTTTTGCTAAAAGTGAAACCGGCACTTGGCATAGGGGACTAGTTACGTAGGTTAAATATTTGAATCAAGATACATAGTATTCAGCCCAGTTTATGGACAAGACAGTCTTGCAACTGGGCTGGAAAACACACATCATGCATTAGAAAATTGTATTGTAAATAAATACTATAGCTTTCACCAGAACACAAATAGGTACTTAATTATTTACGTTATTTGAGTAATAATACGACAATCGAAAATATAATCTGTGAACACGTGTGAACACGCTAGCCCGAAATGGCCGAAATTACTGTGTTCATAATATTTTAATAATAGAGATGAAAACAGAAATGGCGTAACCTTGATCGGTGCATGCACTTAGAATGTCAACTGGAGACAACTGACCGGTCATTACTATGACGTCCTATTGCCATAATTATTGAAAGAGACGGATGCTTGAATAATGATGACAATAGCATGTCAAGGTAAGGCCACTGTTTTAACCCTTGTGTTTGCTCTAGGTAACAACGTCATCATAAGTAATAATGTTACAATATTAAGTTTACCTGACGGTGTATTTGCGCTTTTCCGCGAGTCAGCGTTTTTACAGCGGAACTGTATGATTGCGTCTCCAGGATACCAAGTTTTTGGATAAAGAAAGCAGAATGTATAAACAACGAGTCTATAATTTATGAATACGTGCGCTCCATAGTTCAGCTTAACAATATACAATTTCGATCACAGACAAAATTACATAATACGATGCACGCGTTAAATTTGCGCTTATATTGTTGAGTTATAAAATACTTACTTTATATTACGATAATACTAATTATATTCGTGAGATTTTCAAAGCTGAAACAACCGTTAACTGTGACAATATATTTCAAGGCATCAATTTTAAATTATCAAGCGAATTCCATTTGCGTGGTGGCGCTTCAACAAACTACACTTACGTTTAAGTATTTCTGAACGCGCTTCAGCAAAAACCGCGATAACTACATTCTACACTTTTTACATACATTTTAATTACACAATAAGTTTTCTGGCTTCTACTTTTCCCGTCTCATTTAGTTTATAATGACTTAAATAGATCATCCGCTATTTTAAGTTTTACAACTCCATTTATGCTGGGGCTTTTCGTGGAGTAGGTACCTACCAATGCAATCATAATTCGAGAATGCTTGAGAAACAGATGTACATAACGTCTATAAGCATCTATCTTGTACTTTTTTGTAAGTAGTCTCTTTTGTAATCTTGAATAATGATTGCTTTAGAACGACATGGTACAAAATAATTCATAGTTAATAATAGTGTGATTCCGTACAGTTTGAAAAATAGAATTCTTAATTTTTCTTTAATTCTTAGAATTGAATTGTGAAATATTAAGAATTGAGAAAGTTACGAATTAAAGAGATCCCTTTAATGTCCATCCGCAATAATTCAGCTAATAACGTTGTAAGGAATCAAATATTGCATTGTGTGCATTTTATTGAAAGTGAAGTTGCTAATAACTTATTCAATTAAAAAAATGTGATTATAAACTATGGTTAATAGTGATTAAATAGATACCCACGGTTAGTTATTGAGAGAGTTAGTGCTATATCTAAGTGATTATAGTACTTTAATGAAAATAACACATCCCACTGTAGATGTAATAAGCAATTATACTGTGATAAGCCCTTCAGAAGGTGATACGAAACCGAGATTCCAATAGCAGCCTCTCACATGTTTTTGGTAGATTTCTCAAAATAAGACATGTTTTATTGAATCATTATTTCAAATACCAGGTAATATAGAGAAACTCGGATATACCTATTGCTCGGTAGGGATGTTGACGTGGAGGACCAGACGGCTCATATTACCAAAGACATACCAATTATATATAGAGGAGCATCGTGACCCACGTTATTAATACACGTTTTAGCATATACCATCGCATAGTGAGTACATGCGCTGACCGTGAATGGCTCATGTACTAATATTATCGATATCCCTAAGTTATAACAACTCTTATGATAATTTCTAATTCATAAGCTGTTGTTCCTAAATTTAGTCACATGAAACATTGCTTAAACAAAACCAATGTATTGCAATAATCTTGGATCGAATAACAATTACTTGGAGAAAAACAATTTATCTTAAGTAACTACTTAACAAAAAGAGTACTATGTACCTCATAATTATAATTACTATCAAATAAATACGAAGTCAACATTCATGCTTAACAATAATATATCTTGCAGTGTTACTACATCAATGATGTCTGCGTTCATACTATTGTGATTTAATTCTGTATTACTCAAACCTGAAGCATGCGTAATAAGTTACAGCTACCTAAATGCTTGAATCTCAATATATATCAAACGATTCTCTTCGTATATGTAGAATAAATAGTTAACCTTTTCTAGTTTTCGAATTTAGAATTGTAGTAGTTAGTACTTAGTGTCGGCAGAGCAGCGGTATCTACGCTTCCATGGGACACAGTCCCTGCGAACTAATGGTAACTGGTTTCCGCCCAACCATTCGACATCCGACGATATGATATGTCTACAACTACAAAGCAAATGTAAATATCTCTATCTAGTCCTAGTGTGCTTGGCGTTTAAGAGTTATAGTTAAAGCAAAGCTATGAACGTTGTTAACTAGATAGATTGGAGAACAGGTGTACATTTTGGGAATTGACAAATTTACAAACCTAAAGCTACTTAAGAATATTTACACCATTATACCTACTTTATGTCGCGTTTGTAAACAAGTGTTTCAATATCTATCGTGGACTTCCGTTGTTCTATTACGACTACGTAAGTAGAGTAATCTTTCTTTTATATTCGTAACTATGTAAAATCGATGTTTTGTAGGTTTAACTTGAGGTAACATTATTTGCGACTTTAATATTTGAGATGACTAACTGCGGTGCGTCGGTATATAAACGAAGTATTTATCGTAATAATTAATCGAGAATTACTGTACTTGTTTTTTTATTTATTATATGAATATTAATACAAAAACGTATTAATTTTTAACTGCAAACGGTTTTGTATAAAACTAGCTGTCAGGGTAACAGTCAGGGGCAGCCCTAGTAACTCTTTCAGTTGTCTTATGATTTCAATGGGATAAATCGCTTATCGGTGGTTAAGCTGGTCAACGTTGTCAATTACTGACAATTTAACAAAGAATATTTAATTTATTATAACTGGTAAAATAAACCGGTTTGGGTTTCGTGCCGGTTCTCCTTCCTGGAAACGACTAACCCGAACCGTGCAACTTTTCGACGTTATATAAGATCTATGTGAAATAAAATATTTAGATTTAGATTTTTACCCGTTATTTAAATTCTAGGCGCGATTCTTACTCGCTTGGCTCTGGCAGATACCTCACATCGATTTAGGGCTGCCCTGTGTAGGAAATAATTTATATTATACCGCGTTGTCTTATTGCATGTACGGTGAAAATCTAATAATTAAAGTTATATATATTAACATTGTCAAACGATGCGTGTCGACGCGGCAGTCATATTAAATAATCCATGTTTATATTCTCCAGATCGTACCCATTTACCGGATCCCTGTTTTGAAGTATTTGTATTGATCGGTATTCTTATTTCAAATGTAATTCATTATTTAAAATGTTCAGTTTGAAGTGGTTTTTAAATTAACGTTATCTATCGATATAGGGCCTTAACTTACGCTGGGTTTTATTATTGCTTATGATGATATCGAAGAAAATGTCTTATACCGTAACTAGCATACACCATATTATAACATAAAGATAGTACTTTTTGAGCCATAATTTTATTTATTATCTAACGTAAACAAAGATGCAGAAGATGATGGTTCGATCGATTCAATTTTTTTTAAGAACACACATTATCTATGTCCGTATGTGTGTTTTGAGATGTCTCTTTTCGTATCTAATTTGAAATTCATATATTTATTTAGTAGTAGGTTTAAATTTTTTGTAGGGTCTATCTTCGAATTCGTAGTAGGTATAATACTACTTCATAATAATAATAATACTTCATAAGTTATTCATAATAGTTGCTCCTCAATCTAAATGTTTGGATTGAGGTGCCACGTTAAAACTAAGAACATCATGTATAAATCAATGTGATAATTAGAGTAGTAGTAGTATTAGTAGTTAGTAGACATAATCTTAGCCCGGTACTATTGAAATTAAAAAGGTCAGTACATACGAATGGCTTGAGGAGTCTCTTTAGATTTTAAAGTAATTGTGTATATTGCCTAAAAGTCTGAGTTCAGTTCTATTGATATTCAACATACATACATACATACAGTAGTTCTCTCAGCCAGTTCTCTCTAGACTTAAATACCTCTTTCGCTTCGTCCACATTCATCAGTCTCTTCATACATGCTCGTCGGTTTCGAGTACTCTTAACGTTCCCGTAATTGAGCGTACGATCGATTGATATTGAAGAATATAGAATACTTTTAATGACGCTTCAAAATAAATATTATTCAGGATAGTTACAACGCTAGTTTGCAGGTATACTCTTGCCACACTAATATACTTACTGTTAACTGATAAAGAAATTGCGCATTAATTGAACTGGGCACTGTTTCTATGGAAAATTAGGAACATATGTATGGTTTGAGGGGCCTCATAAAATGTAAAGTTACTTTTAAAATTTGACTAGTACCAAGCCCAGTTCTTGTCTACTAACTATCATAAGTATCTTACGTTTATATTTTATATATACGTTTTTCTCGTCTCTTAGTTTTCACGTCGCTCCTCAAACTAAATATTTACATTGAGGAGCCATCTTTATGTTCAAATTACTTTTATTATTTTTTAATTTGAAGTATTATACTACAAATTCGAGGATCGAGCCTAGAACTATTACACACTTATTACTAGGTATATAAATGTATTAATTTCATTAAGATACAAAAAGTGGACATATGTACGAAAAATGCCATACAGACAATAATATCTGTGGAGCTACCAGGGTACGTAGTCGGGGATGTGAAATATTTACTGTTTGTATATTTTTTAATTGTTTTTATACAAAACGAATTCCAAAATATTTAAAGTTATAACATTAACGTAGCTATGCATCATTGAAGACAATGCGGCAAATGTATACTTGTGGTAGTACATAAACGCACCTCCTCGCCACGGAGCCACGGGCGCGTGGACACGTTACCTAGCTACATGTAAAGGCAATCAGCAAGGACGGGTAGAAAGCGTTTATCGTTTAGGTACTCTCTTCTGGAAATATAGTTTACGGCATTACGTAGTCTCTCAGTCTTATAAGCCTCGTTCTGAATAGCTGGAATCTATTATATTCGAAGATTTAATGTAACTGAAATGATTTAATTATGTTTACTTAAAAATTTTCAGTTTAAGTCAGATAGTGCTATTGGGTAATATAACCATAATATGTAATAATGTAAAATGACTTTTCCTAAAGCCTGTAAATTACATAAAATTAAAGCACCCAATATATCCACCACTTATTGCATTTCGAAACACTCATGTATTTTAACAACTTTAAACGGCTCCACATTTTTGCTACGAGATTTTCCGTACCGGTTCGCTAGGCAATCCTAACAGTTTATAGAGCGATAAACCAACGACATTATTTATCATTATAAATGGACTGTCGGTACTGGCGGTACGCTCCGCTCCCTCGAATGATAGTAAGATCACCAATTTCAGTGTGACAGAAATACAAAATTGGTCAGTGCGTCGTATTGGGCCGTATCACAGGAAGGTCCGGATGTCATCGTGGCATGAGCGCTTAATGCGCCGACAGAAGTGGAAGCGCGCGCGCGGCGCTAGCGGGCGCGTGTCGCCGGGTGCGGGCAGCTCGGGCGCGGCCAGCGAGCCGCACGAGGCGGACTCCGCGAGCGAGCGCGTCGAGGGCCGGGAGCGAGGAGCGCTCGTCTCGCGCGCCTCACACTACCTGTAGAAAGAGTGCGAGTGCGGCGGCGGGGGCAGTGTCGGCGGCACCGGTGCATGCGGCTCCGACGCCGAGCGCTGCACTCCCGGCGTGCGGTCGCCGCGTCCTGATCGCCCGCTCACACGCTCGCGCTCACGATCACCAATCCAGTTCCACTCCCACTGATGATAAGAAGAAGCGTATACTTTAGTCAGTTTTCCGTATTATATGTGTGTATGTTATTATAGCCGCCAAGAGTGCTGCTGGAGATAGCAAAGTATCCGTTAGGGGCAAATTTCCCGCCGACAATATATCTGGGTGGTAATTTGAGATTTTGTTCATCGCATACTGGACCAATCATGGCATAGTTTTGGTTAACTATAAGTTTATAAGGCCCGTAATACATTATTTATGTAACTGAATAAAAAAACTAAACAAAAATACTTACTTCATTTGTCTGTGGCACTGAGAGTGAGGCTTTGGGCAAGGGCTGCGAGGGTGTGTGGGCGGGCTGTGGGTTATGGTGCAGCGCGCTCTCGCGCCCCTGCAATAGGTACAGGATGCGGCGCACATCTGCTGTTAGCCCAGTTTCCAGCACAGCTACCCGCCTGCTGAGCTCCTCAAGCCTAGTCAATACTGTAGCCACAGACGCTGCACTCGCTGCAACTCCCACATTTTGATATTGTGGAGATGTACTCTCCTGCGATGAGGGAAAGTATGTTTAGCCATATGATACACTTCATAATTAACTTAAATACAGGTACATAGTACATGGTTTTATGAGCGTTTGAAGATATCACTTTTAAGAGTGTAGTATTCATGGTGATACCTGTGTAGCCTGTTGCGTTCTTTCAGCACTGAAGGCAAGTGCTGCGGGCCGGCCGGTGTGGTGGAGGTTAACTGCAGAATGCGGCGCTGAACGGCAGGACGGGGTGCGCGCGGCGACGGACGGCGCGGCCGGCGTGAGGATGTCGTCGCAGGACACATGCTGCGGCGCCATCGCGGAGGCAGGTGGGCTTGGCGACGCGTTTGTGTAGTACGAGCTGGGGTTAGTGCTGAGGCTGGACACGGGCAGTGTAGCGCTGTGCGCGGGCGTGGACACAGCCGCCTCTCCCGCAGCCACGCCCGTCAACGGAGACGTGTCATGCAGGGGACCCACGGAGGACTGCCGCCGCACTTCAGCAGCGCGACCTCGGTACGTTTGAGGCGTTGATTGAGCTGGAATCGACGACCGATTTGCCTTTGTAATGGGGATTTTGTTATATGTACAAAACTTGAGCAAAAGAGCTTATTGCATGTGTATGTATATTACAATTTGAGCAGTATTTTGTATGAATGATAATTAACGTTGAACAGCAAATATTTATGAACTATTTGTTTAGTAAATCGGACACATAATATAATGTATTGGTTAGGTAATAACTGGATAGGACGCAGGAACGTACGTATGGTCATGCCGTATAAAGATGTATTTATTAAGATGCATACTTACAGTACTTGTTGTGCAGCGGCTGGTGTGTTTTATGATGGTAGAGGTCTGGGAAGCTCCGTTTAAGTTGCGCTAGCATGCCTGCACACAAGGGCCGCGCTCAGAGCAAGCGCGGGGCCGGGGGTGCGGGTAATGCGCGTATTGAGTGACGTTTTATATACAGTCTGAATATATTCACATGTCTCACAATGGTTTGATGTGAATATGCATATCTACGTATATGTATTGGCATGGTGTGGCCGTTACCTCACTCCGCAGCCCCTCGCCCACTTAGTAGTTAAAGGAGTAAACAAATAGTAAGAGAACAAGCGAAAACATGCGTCTCAAAAAAAAACATCTCATTGTTGCTTAAACGTTTGTCGTTCTGAGAGTCAAACGAGGTAAACTTCCAGAGTGTACTTCAACTTTACTTCGGGTTATATAATTATAAGTCTTGTTTCTGAATTGATCTTTCGTATACTTACCTCACTCACAAACTTTAAGAGATAGAGAGAAGTCGTTTGAAAACGGTTGAGTATGTAAAATACATAGGTTTAAAAATGTTAATGTATGTAAACTTAACGAAAATAAATGTATCGTTTTAAAATTCTCTATGTGTTAGTATCTACGCTCTACACAGACAGGAAGGTATGACACAGCATGCCGCCCGTGATAGATAAGTTGTATCAAAGCGCACGGGCGTCTGTGGAGTGTCATTTTGTATGTTGGAACCAGAAGAGAATAAACATTCCGTGGATAATGACATTGCCAACACTCACCGGTGATGGAATTGAGCGTCGTTGATCGCTGCTTGCTGAAGTTGAAGTTGAGAGGTGTGACGTCTTGGCCGGCCTTGTCCGTAGAGAATTCGAGGATGCCGCGGCTGGCCGGCGACTCCGTCTCCTCATCGCTGCACTGCGAGTCCTGCAGTTACCATAATGAGTTATATTTGTATATATCTTCATGCCTTCCCTTTAAGAGTCCTCGAAGGGGTAGGCAGAGATGTAATATCTACTTCTCGCTTGAGATATATTTAGGTGCCATCTTGACAGATGGCGAGCCCATTGCTGTTTCTCAAGTACAACTATACATACGACTTTGAATTTCTTCTCAAACGTATGCATATTTCCTCTTGGCTCGTGGTGTGATTGATCACTGTATTTGGTTCAGAACTCATTGGTACTGTCGAACTTCGAATCGAATCTTTGCGTTGCCTACGCAAACCACTCAGCCACCACACTACCGAACGGAAATAAGCCATATTGACCTTTACCATTGTGGCATGAAAAGTTCGACACATAATGTGAATGGGAGACACGTACCACCTTCTCTGCAAAGGTTTCGGTGTGAGGCCGACGTGTGGTGCGAGCATAGGCCTCCCGCAAGAGCCGCGCATCGCACGGGTTCTCGTATTTCATCCGACGTCGTGGTTCAATACCTCCCAGCTCATCCTGGAAACAATCGCACCGACATCGTGTAAGGTAACATGAGATCTTTTGGGTTAAGCATGTATTTGTATTTAGAAGTCTAGAGAGAACAGGCGCTCTATACTCTCTGCCTACCCGGTTAGAGACTCGGCGTGATGATATGTATGTATGTGTTTATGTATGTATGTACGTGTATGAATGTAGTATATTTAAAGAGTTAGTGGAACAGTTATAAACTTAGTTCGCTAAGATGTATTAAAATTTGTTAATTACGTAGATTTTTGTAGCAATTATATTTTATACATATACATACATCCCGCATGGTGTATGTGATTTCGAGATTATTGACGAACGACCCTCGGAACTCTGGGTAGAAATCTAGCACGTCGAGCAGGTCGTCCCTGTGCACTCGATGCAGGTCGCAGTAGGTGAGAGCGCGCACGCGGCAGTTGCTTCGCCCCACCGTCGAGTAAATACACGGGTTTTCACCAAATATGTCATCTTTGCCTGTAAATAGTGGTACGAATTGAATTTTTATTATTGTTGATATAATAATGATTTTATATTTTGTCAGATAGTTTTTAAAGTCATAAAATAAAAAAGATTAGAAAGATTTTTTTTGTTAAATAGATAAAACTGTTAAACATTTCGTTAATTAATCATTACGAGATAATATTATATATTCGGCTTTAACGAGATTATCACCACGTGGGACAGCAATGTCCACAATAATGTGGAACTCTAATCAATCACACATTTGTTAGGATTTACGTGGTCATCAAATTACAATAGCATTACCTAATATAGCCATGACGATATCATCCTTCAGTATTTCAATGGAGCCACGGGATATGAAGTAGAGAGACGTGAGGACATCACCACGGTGAACGAGAGTTTCTCCTGGCGGAGCGTGTGTCGTTTTGAATCTTAGTGATAACGCCCTGGAAATATTAATATAGTAATAGTATTATTAATTGAAGCCGTTTTTCAAACTGTATCCATAAGCTAGACTAGAAATAACTGTTCCGGAGACGTACCATGAGGAAATTTTACCATCATTATTCAAGGGTGCGAAAGGATACATACTAAGGAGGACATAATAATTGTGTCTCTATTGCACTCTTGAACAAAAGTGGTATTGGCACGACGTGGTAAGACCAAATCTTCACTGATTCTAAGGATAATTTTTGAGTAGGAGCTATGTAGCGCATTTTGTTTATTTGTACCTCAAACAACCCGGACTTGCACCTTCGAATGCGGAACAGTTTGAAAGTAAATTGTGGTTCAAATGAAGGCAGATATCCGCTTGGAGACACTCGGGGAAGCCTTTCAGGACGCTAGATGTATCAATACCGTTGGTGTATGTCCACGCGTGTTGGAAATACTCTTCTAGCCTTTGTCGCAAAGGATTGCCGATCTGCAATTGAAAGCCAGAATGAGCCATCTGTTAAAAAACAATAGTCTTATAAAATGTAATTTTTCCTTACTTGATGAAAGCGAATGAACTCCCGCACTCTCAATATTTGTGTATGATAACGAGCTGTTCCAGAGTACAGTCGCTGAATAATTGCAGATACGTTTCCAAAAATACTGGCGTACATGAGTGCTGCGAATAATAACCACATGTTAGCGCGTGCATGCACAACCAATACGGTTGTACGTTGATTCTATTCAACTAAAACCACAATCAGCTGTACTTACATCCTACGAGCATGACAAATATTGTGAATCCTTTCTCCACGTCTGTGTTTGGCGCAACGTTACCAAAGCCCACACTTGTTAACGACGTGCAAGTGAAGTACAAAGCGGTTATATAGCGGGATCTAAAACGAGAAATGCATTTAGCGTCGGGCATTACAATACTTGTATATTTCATTTCGCAGAACACATACCTCATGGAAGGGCCTGTGGAGTTGTCGTAGGAAGCTTGCACATCGTTGGCAAGCGCGTCCAGCCATCCTATGGGTGCGTGCAGTTGAGGCCGCTCCCAGCTACCTATGGCATACCTGCGTACATCAAAAAGATACATTGAGAATTTATAGTTAAGTGCCGTAAGAGACTGTAGTTTGTAATGTTCTCACCATAAACAGGCCAACCAGTGCGCAATAAGGACAAACGTGGCCATCAATAGGAGGAGTACAGCGGTCCCGTATTCCGAGTATCTGTCGATTTTGCGAGCGACTCGCACGAGCCGCAGTAAGCGCGCCGTCTTCAGCAGCCCGATGAGCGTAGTCGTCTGCAACCGTCACAAGCACAGCTCAGAGCGCCGCGGCGGACCTCCACCAGCTTACTTAGCCGCAAACCCAACTCAAGCGGTATAATTATGAAACGTTCGCTTTTAACTAAATAGCATCAACGAGGCCTCGCAGCGAAAACCACGCTTACTAAGCAAAACTTGCCTATGAATTATGTTTCTCAGCTCAACCAAACTTAGAAATATTTTGCAGGATTACAAGCGATTATTTTAAAAACTATGTAAAATTAGCTGGCATCGTACATAATGCGGTGCGTATAACTGTATAATTTATTTGAGTAATCGTTAGTAAACTGTACGTTGGTGAGGGTAATTATCTCCCTTTTACGAAAACATATTATATCGATGTGTTGTAAATTTATGAATATATACTTATGCGATACCAATTTAGAATAAATTTAAATCTGTTATTTACAATCAAAAGGTGATAACACAAACTCAGTGCTTCAATGGTTGCTTTAGAAAGTTGCACACAACTTACCAGTTCCAAATATATAAAATACTTACTAAATAATTCTCTTTAACAACCCTGATATAGTTTGTTGGATTAAGTACATGAAACATAATGTCCTCCTGCGTATTTTGTTTGTTATGAAATACATCCAATCCAATTAATCCAATACCTAAATATCTATAAATGTTATTTATTCTTAATTTTTATGTAATTAATGAAATTTAATAATAGAGATAAAATACCTAAAAATACAATAAATGTCCCAAATCTGTATTGCGGAAAGGTGCCGAGAAGACTGGCGGCGACTTAATATGTATATATTAAGCCCGTAAAATCTAAAAGAAACATAAATTTTATGCTCCTTCTATCAAGTGGTGTCAAGTAATTTATGGAACCACCGATTTTTCCTCCTAATTATTTTAAAAAACACGACGCTGTGAACGGCAGAAGTAAAAACATTATCTTCATTTGGTCATCGTTCTGGCGACATTGTTAAATGTATTAGGTATTAAAATTGTTTGTGCTTATAAATGAATACGAGTCGGGAAATCACAATGTATATTTTGTTAAATTAATTATTTTTGTTGTATTTTGTTATATATTAACTATTGGTGACATAATTGAAGCATAATTTAAGTGTAAATTGAATGTAACCGATGTCAGAGATACGATTATCTTGGTGATATTGTATACCGATTACCGAGCCGAATTAAAGATTGTCGAACGTTTCATAAATTTTAAGACTCATGGTGTATGGATGTCGGACAAAACGACAGGACAGGTGAACAAAAAATAATAAAATTTTCGAAATCAATTTATTCAGCTTAAAAAAAAAGCTCAGCCCTTGTCCAAATAAATAAATAGATTTTATAAATAATAATAACAAGTTTCAATTTCCAATAATTAAAACAATAAAATTGAGTAAAAAAAACTCAGGGAATATATAAATTACACAGATTATTAACAGATCATGATGGGTTTGTACATAGCCAGTAGTTGGTATATTAATGAACATTTTGATCATTATGTATTGCTCAATGTAAGGTGGGTGCCATAACAGAGTAGGTTCAATCTTATGTATGCTCAGGTTAGATACGTTGTGCTTCATTTTATTGTGAAATAGGCGATTCGACTTGTACAGAATATGTACGTCTGGGAAGTGTGAGCGTATTTGCTACCAAGCTCTGTGCAATTAGTGACACTTGCCTCTTATATACTATAAAAAGCTAGTAAATGACATGTTCTGCTTCTCGCTGCTTCGAAACTAGTATCCACTATATGTTATGTCTATCTTCTACACAGGTTTAATATCATTAACTCTCACTCAATATGTCCTTTCTCTAAGAAGGAGCAAGTAAAATTTACTCATATCGTAAAATATTGACGAGTCATGTGCATTTGAAATACCAAACAACATCGGTATAAATTTGATATCTAAGTTATTTATTGTTAATACGTATTAATATCGATATATGTATCTACTTCGCTAGAAAGTACGCAACCAGCCAACCAACAAGAGATGAAACGTGGAATAGCCCGCGTTAGTGGGCGATCAAGCTCGTGATGCGGCGCGTGGGCTGCTTAATGGTCGCTCGGTGAACGGTTGCGCATGACTTATACTTCGCTCATGGGAAGCGTCTTTTACTTCCATTCACTTAGTGGTTTCAAATGGCTAGTGGAATTAATGAATAAGTATGTCAACTAAAAATGTAATTAAAATCGAGTGGCAGCAACAAAAAAATAGTTCTCAAAGATGGTATACCTCATCACTTTCCAGCCCCTGCTGTAACAAGAAATGGTATTACAAGTTCAATACGCACCCACCTTCGGGTATGCTCCACAATATCATGATAACACTCCAACGAAACAGGTAATAAAATAAAATCGGAAACATTAATATCTAACTAGTTAAAAACTAAATAGCAATCAAAATCGACGTTTCCAAATAAAAGGGTTTTACAAATCAATGAAACGTACTGAATGACATGATAGCCTTTCTATTTTCACAACGTTTATTTGATTTTATAAAATAATAGTCAAAGTAGCTTGATTGATTTAGTAATAAATGGGAGCTTAGTGTGATCGACGACGTAAGTGTTCACCTAAACGCAATTGACTTTTGCATAAACTGCATGCCACTACTACGTGAAGGGTATTTGATAGGAAACAGTAAAGTACCAGATCTTCATTTGTCCGAAAGAATAGCTACGACCGGTTTTAATATTTGTTCTGGCTACATAATATTGTTTCGCCTTGCAATTGTTTTAGAGCCCTTACTTGACCTAGTTAGTTTTCTTATTCTCATGACCTATTTTACCCTTTACAAAGCGGTATATATCGTGCTCCGCCATCCTAATCTTGTTTCACTCTATGGCCTCCACTTCGGGCCATTATGCACTTTTTACGTCCAACATCTTGTTCACTGTACTTACAAAATCATAGCATTACAATATGATTCTGTATTTCTTTTTCGGACAATTGATTGTCTAGGTAATTTAAACAACAATAAATTAAACGCCACTTACGTCGAACTATAAATATTATTGGGCATTTTACATCGGTGTTATTGGCCAGGAAGATTTCATCTTAACGTTTATTAATTTGGGTAAACGCGTGTGTGATATGAAACCAAGTGTGTAATGTGAGAGAAAAGGCAGCTCACTTCATCGGTGTCGGTGCCGAAGAGCAGCAGGTCAAAGGGAATGGCCGCCACGAGGTCGATGAGGAACCATCCTCGGAGGTAGTGGAGGGCAATCTTATGGGGGTCCGATTCCACTTCATCCGCTGCGTTCACGAAGGTCGTGCGAAAGTTTATGAGGATGTCTATTATGAACGTCACGTCCACTGGAAATTTAAATTCGTTATTTTAAAATCAGAATGTGCATTTTTGGCAAGAGATAGAGATAATTATCGCCCGGAAATTATTTTATAGTAGTAAAATGTTTAAGAATACCATACCAATCATGTCAATGACGACGATAGGATCCTCGCCGAAGCTGCGGGAGCGCTTGTCAAAGTCGGGCTCATTTAGTTGGAACGCAGCCACGTATGGTGTGAATATCGCTGTGTAGATTACTAGGATTAGGATCAACCAATCCCAAGCGGCCTGCAATAGTAAAAAAACTGTAATAAGAACATATTTAATAACATTTAACAGAGATTAAAATTATAACAGAGTGCATACTCCTTGTTTGATATACTAGCAAATTACTAAAATAATGTCTTATGGTATATATAAGAAGTTTTCATTTCTATCGGTTGGTTCGATTGCTAGACGATTAGTCTATTGCGTCGGCCTAAGATCGGAAGAAAAAAACGAATCAAAAACAATGCGGACTATTTATATAGCTACCTTATTTACATGTTAAGATAATGGGTATACTCACGAAACGTATCCAGTTGTTATCTGAATTTATCATAGTTATAGGAACAATAAGGAAATTTATTTGAATATGACTCAATGTGTTTTTTAATAGCACGATACACAAGGTACCAATGTTATCTAGGTCTATCTAATGTTAACTTGTTAAACATAGCTATATGGCTTATGTATAGACGTGATGAGATATCTATATTCAGTCCTAAAGAACTTAAGTATCCGGTTAGGTACTTATCGCGTATCTTTTATTAAGAACAGACTTTATGGAGAAAGTAGTAGTAATGGCAATTACATAGAACTCAGTACAACCGCAGACGTTTGGTCGCCTGTAGCATAGTAGGTACAGTGGGTATGTATATTCGTGTAACTCAATAATTGTAGCGTGAGTAAAAAAGTTGCGCTTTCGCGTGCTGAGGGTAGAGCGAGGTCGTTGCGACAAACATATTTTTTGTATTTTATCGTCAAATAATTTTAACTCGGTGCATAAATACTCACTACGCGACTCCTGTGAAAAGAAGGGCTATGAGTCTCACTGGCGTCTTGTACCATAGTAGCCGCTATGCCTATTTTGCAGGTTCTATTCCATTTGTGTATTTGTTGTGTTTGTAGACATATATTTTTTTCAATTATGTAAGTTGGTATGTAAGCTTTGGTCTAACTAAGCATCGCAAAATCTCAGAGCTCCAGATTGTATGTATATAGCTTACGTATAACGTAGGTAAGCCTCGTGTAGGCTAAATTACTATACCAATTTCACCAAAAGAGGTGTACTTAAATTTGTCGTGATTGGGAGTGGCCTAAAATTTATTAATCTCAGGGAAAAAGACACGATGCCAAAACTAAGCTGTGTTATATTACAGCACAGTCCCTCTATCATGTATGTTTGTTTGTCTGTCAATTTAAACTCAGAACCGATTATGATGCCATTTTTTTTTTCAATCAAGGTATATATTTAGTGTAGACTACATATCACTAATTGATTTAAAATAAATTATATGTAAAGTTAAGTTATTATTTTTAATTTCACTTGAAGCACAGCTTGGTCTGATTGCTATTAATATCTATTATAACAATTTTGATAAAACAGAATTTGAACGTACCAGAAACATTAAAAAATGCAAATCAATTGTACATTTGCAAACGTTCTACAAGGGCACGTCAAATTGAACGTTATTAATGGTTGTATCTTCAGTGAGGCATCGTGACGTCAACACCAGTTCAAAATTCAGACATGTCGATAATGACCATCATTGTATATGATTAAAATAAATTAAAGAAACATGTTTTTACAGACACGAAACTATATAATGAACGAAGAGATTTGCATAAGGACAATATAATATATTGGCAGCTAAGTACATATGACAATTCACTCAGTACCTACTAGGCAATATATGAATACGTTTGAAGAACTACTTAACGACTTGCGGTTTGTAAGCGTACATTGTGTTATAAATAGTACAAGGCATAGTACAATTGACTATAATAAATTATTATTACACTATTATAGATAACTAAAAGACTGAACTAACTACGTTATACAATTTTTTTTATACCACAAGAGTGGCAAACAAGCATACGACCCACCCGATGAATTGTGTCACGCCGAAGGATGCCAAGAAAACCGGCGGCATTGTCAGGTTGTATGGCAATGCTGATTCGCTGAGCGAAATATTGACCAGACCTCTGGCCACGGGACTTCAGCCGTTCCCCCCGGCCCTAGATTTTCAACCCCAAACATAGTACAATAGGTTACCTTGTAAGGAGAGTGGTGGAGGATGGTGCAGGGGTGATAAGGCTGCGTAGTTCCCTTGTGGCCCCCCGTCGCGCCCAACGACAGTACCTGCGAACAACGATAACTTTGTTACATTCCTCTACGACTATAACTCTGTTACATACCTCTACGCACGATGTTGACACCAAACAAGGCTTATTAAAAGCAGACCATATAATGTAATTTTATCAACGTTGTACCCTCCAGGCTTACACGACTTACTACGGGTCTAATACTGTTTTTTTACATATTCTTTTGACCTGTACTCATGTCCGTTCACTAACAATATTAACGCATGTTAAACGTATAATAAAAATATAAAGCTGTCCATTGTTTTCCAAATGGCTTAACTACTAAATAAGCAATTTAAAAAACTTTGTTATACATGATTCAAATGTCATTTATAGTGCAAATTGATTTGTAATGAATCCAAAAATATTTTTGGAAAACATGTCTACCAACATTAATACTATGGATCATGCTGCTATCGCTGCAGTGGAGGCGATGATACAAAAGACGGACATATGATGCATGAGAGAATTTAAAGTTTGACTGGAGTAGAAGTCTATATAGAAATGCTACTGTATTATAATTTATAAATAAATACCGGAGTAAAAATATTATTATTTGATAAAAGGGAGGTAGAGGAGGTAGTCGATGCTCCAATATGGTATATTGATCGATTTATTGTTTCTAATATATGTTTTATTTAATACGTAATAAACTTATTTCGCTACATACACATATTTAATTATCAGGTCGAACACAGGCCTTATTTAATCGCAACATTAATCAGGCAAAGAGATAAATGCTTTACCTCCTTGCCGATGGCGGGCAGTCCATTGAGGCCGTTACAGGGGGGTTCGAGGCGTACGACACTCTTGCGCGAGCCGCGGAAACCGGTGTCGCGGACCCTCACTGAAGAGCGCCAGGTGGAGGGTGGGTCTTCGCGCGAGCCGCGCGCGGAGGCGGCGCGCCGCGAGGTGGTGAGCGCTGCGCCGCCGCCGGCACACGGCGGCGTCACGATCAACGGCACGTCAGGCGGCCCGCGCTCCTCCATGCCGCTGCCGCGCCAACGTTCTCACCGGAACCCACCGTACTCCGATGCCTCCAGATCCTCACATTCCAGTATAGACCGCTCGAAAGCCGACGCCGACTCGAGAATGGCGATTGCCGTGTTTTGCATAGATGCGCGATTAGACTCTCGGCTACTTCTGACTCTTCGCTTTCCTCTATTCCGGCAAAAGTATTTGCGTATTAGAACACTACCATAAAATTCAGAATTGTGACGATAACTGTACGCTTACGATGGTATGGTTTTTCTTTAAACAAAAATAGTGTAACAAAGGCGTCGCAATACATACATATATTACATATACATATTATTGTGCATAAAGTCGCCTGATATAGGCATAGACCTACATAGTTTGACGGCAAAGATGGAGACTAATAGCTTAGAGGTATAGCTGTGACCGCTTGAAAGCGGAAAACGAGGCCGTGTCTTATTCAAGTGTGTCAATGGGCGGTTGGTTCTGTTCGTCTTTGTATGTGCGTACACTGTTCAGCGCAAGAGAGTATATATTGCTCATTGTCAATGCAGATGAATGATAGTTGAGTGACTACTAGCTTTTCCTGAAAATGTGACTTCAGACGTATCTAAGTTTTCTTTAAGTTATTTCATGCGTGCATTTTCTTTATGTTCGCATGCAAGTATTGTAATAAATTCTTATTTTGATTTGTGTTTGAAATGTTATAGTTTCAATTTCTCGAAGCATCCTTAATGCTGTTTCACCTTCTGCCATTCGAAAGTCATTCCTTATATTTATCGTCTTATATTTCTTATTTATTATACCTACAAAAATATCTTATTCTCTCGTAAGTCTAGTCGTGCCAAGTAAAGTTAGAACGTTGGAATATATTCCGCTGTGAATATATACAATGGTGAAGGCCGCTGTACATGAGTGCGAAACTGTGTAAACGACTTTTATGGAGCCCAAGGGGAGCTACTTCAAATACTAGCCATAATTATAAGAGTAATAAGAGCCGTAGTGGCCTAGGGTTTAATTAATCACATGCAAAGCTGAGATTGAGGTTCAAGCCCCGGTGGTTTGTACCAATGACTGATGATATAAAGAATTGGTATTGCTTCACCATCGCTAAAGTTCTGCTGATTGCGAAAATTCCTCGACGATTGTTTCGGCAGCTAAATAATGGACACAATCGTATTCTTTGCTGATTGGGATTCATTATTAAGGATCTGCGCCGAATCCAGTTCCGCCGGCAGTTCCATTGTTGGGAAGCAGAATCTAATTTGGATCCAAAGTATATGATTTATTATTAACACAACAGTCTGGAGTCTTTTTAGAAGCCGAAAGGGATGTAACGCGTTCTTGTGATAGCCAATTATATGTTATAGTTTAACTAAACAATAGCCAGCATCACTTCTTTTACACCCCTAAGATGGTAAACGGGCACGTGGACCGCCTGTGGTAAGCAGTTACCGCCGCCTATGTACGCTCCCAACGTCAAAGGTATCGCAAGCGTATCTTCTTAATCTTAATATTTATTAATTACGCGTCACGTTGTTTGTCCGCGATGGACTCCTAAACTACTCACCGATTTTAAACAAATTTGCACAACGTGTGCAGTTTGATCCAACTTGAAAGATATGATAGCTTACATCTGAATTTATAGTAGCAATATTATTTTATTGCAAGTTATTTGTCAATTATTTGACAGTCACAATTATCTGTTAGCTTGAGTAAGTATTTATGTGTCTACAATGTAATATAACAAAATCCTTAGCCACAGCAACGTGTGGTCGGGTCTGCTAGTTTAATATAAATTATGATCGTTAAAGTTGCAATGAGTCTTCCCAACCACCAAAGTCATATTTTTATGTGAATTGAGTTTTTCAATGTGAATTGAGCTATTTACAAAACCCGAAGTGAAATAGAATACTAATTATTGATCCAAATGGGTATTCCTGGTTTTGATTGCTTTGAAGTTTGATGTAGGTAATATAAATTGAAGTGATGTTATCCCTTCGTATTATTGTTTCGAAACAATTGAATCCAAAACGTTAGAATTTTCTCACTTGGAAGAGTTGTTATATAACTTATCAGTTCATTATTTAATTATTTTATTAGTTCATTATTAACCCGAAGAGATTAAGAATAACGCTTATAAATTAACTTATTATATTTATAACATGTGCGTTATAAACGATAGGATATTTTACCACGAATTGGGCCTACAATTTGAATCTAGCAGATACCGCAGCATAAGGACTATCTCTTTCCACTCTTTATGCAGATCCTCATACTATATAATGTCTGGTTAACTCGGGGGTTCAATCTGAACGCTCGCGGAAGAAAGCTTCATAGAAATTTTCTTTTGCATTTGCGATTACATTGCGAGGAACGAAACAGGTCCAATTTGTGAGGGTGAATGCCGATGGGGATACTGGAAGGAAGCTGTAGGCATCATATTACATAATGTAATGACATGTTTACAAGCAGTATAACACCCATAGTAAGATAAGTTTCTCCGCAAAGTAAGTGGCTTAAATTGATATCCAGTTGCTATTATGCGGCAGCGTATGGTCTACCGTAAGACGGAACACTTTTGTCTTATAATGTATTTAATGTCTTTGTTCTGATGTGGATTACCGCTCCACCCCATTGAGCACACAGTTTTTTTTAATATTAGTATTAACCAGATGTTAAACAATCAATGGTCGTCTGGGTATAGAAGCTCTGATGAGAAAAACTCCTCAATGAAATATTTTATGTTTTAAAATTGTGCTAAAAGTGTGCTGACCTATCAAATATCTAAATACAGCAATATGCAAGGCAGTATAGAATAACTAGGTACTATGGAGAGAAGGTAGTGTCAACAAAATGTCATAATGTAAAATATTCACGTAATATTAGAAAGCTTAAGCCGCAGTCCTGTAGGAATGTTTCTAGAATATGATATTTCGGAAGAATTACATGCTTTGCAATTTAATACTGCCAATACAATGTAGGTACTGGACACGAACAATGATATATTAATGGGTCCGTTTCATTAATTATGCTAATGGTTTGGTTAACCAAAGCAACAATTATTAATACGTACATCAGTATATGAAAGTAATATTAAATGCCTCCTCAAACCAATAAATGCCGCTAAATATTATGAATACTACATTGTACTACCTAAATGAGTTCGATATTTGGTTTCATTTGCGATTTATGGTAATTCGAAATATTAATTTTGATAGCTCAATGCAGTCATTAATCAAAAATGCATTCAATTATTAGGAAAAATGTTCTACTCTCCTTAACTAAGAAGAGAAAATAGTAGGTATAAATAGCTTAGACAAAGAAAACCATACCATGGTAGTCATAACTCCAAGCATGGATCGCGTTTTGGTCACAAAAAAATATTTTGAAAAAAAATCGTAAGGATACAGATCGCAAAGCTCGCAACCAAAGGCACGAAGGTAACACCTCGGCAATAGACGCACTGTTCACTGGTTGAACTAAGCACAGGACGGCACCACACTTATCTAGGCGATAAACACAAGCTTTATATGATCATTTATTGTTAAGTATATTATAAAAAAAACTTAAAAGCTCCTAGCGCAGCACAAACAATCTGCAAAGGACATTAGCAAAATGATAATAATAGGTTTGACTTTTTAATGTAGCCGATCGATTAAGCACTCGGCTCATTTACAATTCGTTGACACGTTTTATTAAATAGCTGATATTTATTTAAAGTATTGAATCGAATATATGTTTGACGGAGTGAATCGCGTTTTCGCTCTCAGCAGGCGAGGGCCCTAGGAACGATATTAAGACAACAATTGATGGCAGTGATCGAGACGGCAGAGTCCGCAGCGTGTTAGCTGGGACACTGTAGCGGCGCACGCAAGGGGTCGGTGTGCGCGCGTCGGGCGCGGCCGACCACAGGCGGAACTGCCCGAGCACAGGCGTGACCTCGCACAACCTCCCCTTCCACCGATTACAGCTGAAGCGCCTGAAGCGTTGTGTCACCGCGGCCCGACGACTAACATACCGCGGCTGCCGCAACGCATTCGCGTTAGTAGTATTGATATTAACCGACACATACCATTGTACCTACTAGGTTTATATACACTATTGACTTTGCATGTTGACGCATTATTTAAAAGCTCTGTGCATTTTATAACAGGAACATAGATAGACAATCTTTATATTGTGGTGGGGCCGTTGAAATTTGATTACTCGTCTAACAACACTGAAAATATATTTTTAGAAAGTCTTCTAAATGTGACCTAAGCAAATGATGCTTAAACTATAAATGCTTCAAACAGCTGAAACCTAGAAGGTCAAAGTACATAAATAAATATTTTAAATAGGTAGTTCTTAATCGCGTGGGTTGCAGGCAGCAAGGGACACGGTAGATCGTTTTAGGTCGAATTAACCGCAGACTTCCTATCCGCCTCATTTTAATTAATAGTTTTATACATGTATATGTTTCCTTCATTTGGCCTAATTTATTTTATAAATAGCTACAAGAAATAGGGTGAGAGAATCTAGTGGAACTAATAAAGCATGAATTGATTTACGTAAGTAACAATAATTGATATTAAATATAAAGCCGTGGTCGCAACTCGTAACTGCCTGCCATACAAAGATTGTAAGTTCGAATTCAGATTGTACCATTGAGTTTTTCTGAACTTAAGTACAGTGATTCGCCATACCACGAGCTTAACAGTTAAGGAAAACATCGAGAGGAAACCTGCATACGTTTGAGAACAAATTAAATGACGTATGTATAGTCCTTGAGTAACGGCGATGGATTCGCCATCTGTCACTATGGCACCTAAAATATATCTCCGGCGGAAAATGGGTGTGTTGATACCACCTACACACCTTTGCCTACCCCTTAGGATACTCTTGTGGGAAGGCTTGAGGATAAATTATTCATGATTATTATATATAAAATAAATATATGAGGATATATGAAGAATTAAAATTGTACATGGGTAAAAATGCGGGGCGCAGCTTGTTCATCCAAAAATACAGTCTTCATAATAATAATGACTGGGCATAAAAAAGGACTTCGAGCCTCAAGCTTCAAGCTAATTCATGGATATATATTTAACGTACGCAAGCGCAATGGTCAATGTGCTACGAAAGTGCTACGAAAACGGGTTACAGGCCTTTTTGATGTAATTCAGAATAGTATAAGTAAGAACAAGAGGTAGAGTACAATCACCTATTCTGTCCGAAGTTTTCATTATTGTATAAAATTTTTGGGTATCTAGTCAAAATTTACGAATTTAGATGAAGGCATAAATATATAAGCGAAATTCTCCACAGAGAAATCAGTTACATAAAGTGGCTAAGTGGCATTCATAAACGGATGTATTAAAATACGACATCTGTCGTAAAATGTTTCGTATAAAAATAAGTCGCCGTTGGGGATCGTTTCATTGGGAGCATTTCGTCATAAGCTGGACGAGTCACCCATGTAACTTGTTCAATATCTTGTTCATACTTCAATAAAATTCTGAGCTAAGGAAAGTAATTTTTTTGACAATTTGAAAAACATTCTGAAAATATAAGATGAATAACTATTATTAAACCTTCACGCTTCTACTAGCGGGTCCTGCCCTACTAGAGAAAAGCGTTCTTGATCGTACACGTGAGGTTTAGACAGAGGTGAAACAATATTAAATTCACTATATTTATTTGGGAACTAGTAAGTCTATCGTACTCAAGTGTCTCCATGGTATTTTATTTTTATTTATTTATTTATATATGCTTTATTGTACACTATATTTAATTGAGGTAGTACATCATAGGCAAAAAGTACAAAACGGTCTTATCGCAGTCGGCGATCTCTTCCAGACATCCTAGGCTTGTGTCGCAGGAGCTAATATTTGATAGCATTTTTTTATTATTATTTACAATGACATGACATTCAAACCAAACTTACTTGATATTTAAAATAGTCATTGACCTCGGGATATTTATGTTGATATGTTCCGACGGACTAAGTATAAATTTTTTGGGTGATAATATATGCTTATTATGTATTACCTATACACCTCTGCCTACCCCTTCGGGGACCCCCGTGGGAAGGCGTGAGGATATATTATTATTATTTATATATGCTTCTACCTATGGTGACTAAGTCTACTTGTTAAGTTGCGTAGAATAATCATCAATGAATGTCGATTTTTATAGGTACTAGTTAGTAACAGAACTCGCTTAACGACCGGCGTTGCGTCATCGGCTGCTGTCGTTGACCTTGAAGGTTGTTGAGATTTGCTTACTCATATTTTTTTATAAATGAATTATGCATTATATTAGGTTCCAAGACTTTTGGTCAGACTTTTTCATTCTCTGCCTACCATGTGGACTACACGGCGTGCCGATATGTATTTACGTAAATAAAGAATATCATTCTTGAAATTGCGCGTTCTAACAAATAAACAAATCCTTTATAATATTAGTAAAGGCAAAGCCTAGCTTAATTTTTTATTTATATATAGACGCAGATACCTGCCGGATCGTAGCCACACCCTTGGTTTGGTTGAAAGTGCATGCATATTAGGGGAACTACAACTACAAGTACAAGTACATTTAAATTAAATGTATCTATTATATTAGTTTGACGGCCGTCTGGTCTAGTGGTTAGAGCTCCTGACTGCGAAACTTGAGGTCGCAGGTTCGAATCCCGCTGAGGGCGGATATGTGGGTGATGAACATGAATATTTGTACCTTAGTCTTGGATGTCCTATGTATTTAAGTATATATCTATCTATATAGGTAAATATATCGTTGTCACTTTTTCACCCGGGCGAAGTTGGGGGGGGACAGCTAGTTGTATATTGATATAATGTTTCAAAAAATGAAAATTAAAAAGTTATAAAAAAATCTGTGTTATCTTATGCTTAGTCAACTTAATAGTGAATTAAACATTACACATGTGTTATGCGTATTACGTGTTAAAAGTAACAATTGTTTTCGTAGTTATAAATCTAATCCGTAAATGCAACTCTACTTTGAAGCATTAAATTCTATTGAATTTGAATTGAATTATTCAAATTTACGCGTGGTATTTTCTTAAAGAGCCGTGGTGGCCGAGTGGTTTGAGCAGTTGCCTGCGACGCAAAGGTCGCAAGTTCGAATCCCGACTGTACCAATGAGTTTTTCTGAACTTAAGTACAGTGATTAGTCACACCACGAGCTTTACGGTGAAGGAAAACATCGAGAGGAAACCTGCATACGTCTGAGAAGAAATTCAAAGGCGAATGTATAGTCGTGCTGGAGTAACGGCGATGGACTCGCCATCTGTTACGTTGGCACCTAATATACCTCTGGCGGAAAGTGGGTGTGAGGGTATTACCTATACACCTCTGCCTACCCCTTCGGGGACCCTTGTGGGAAGGCCTGAAGATATATATATTATTTTCTCTGAGTTTTATCATTCAGTATTTACTACTACACCACTTTGAACTGCTTACAGAACAAAAGATCGGTACTGTCGTCAAGATAGCGGCCGGGAAGTATAATATTTATTTATTATTTTAGTCGTCATATTAGATCTAAGAGTAAAGATAGATACTTAGATAGAATAAAGATGAAATACTGGTTTAGTGTTGTAAATATACTTATTATAATATATAATTGCTATAAGTGCTACATTATTGCTACGAAAGTGCTACGAAAACGAGATGAAAGTGGCGTAATGTGTAGTTTTCTTAGTCCATTTTCTATCAGCGTTGATGAACAGTTTGTTTTCCTGCTCAAAATCGGCTATAAAATACTAGCTACCAAAATACACAGAGGAGCTATTTGACTGTAGTCACCTCATACCTTTTATAAGTTGATTATTGGGTATATTCTAAGTTTGCGCTAGCTGAACGGATTGCGACCTTGATAGTCAGTTACGCAATATTGTGAAGGAGTTTGACTGTAGCTACCTATCTGGTGGATATCTGGCACAAGGTGTGTGGAGTCCTTGAACTATCGCGTGCCAATCGCGGCCGACTGCCCCGGCTATACCTAGTTACGATACTAACGATCCCTGTGTGACGTATAACGCACCACTTGCCCACCAGCACTGCATTTAGCAACACTTTCACTTGGACGAGCTACCTAGTTTTGGGTCAAATCAAATGCATAATACTTGGTTTACTCTCAAAATCTATTTGAATTAACATATATATCCTCACGCTTTCCAGTGAGAGGGGTTGGCAGAGGCGTATAGGTACCCACACATCCACTTCCGCCAGTGATATATTAACCTAATTAGTAGATTTACCCAGAAGAGAATACGCTTAAATTGTTGCCGTGTCTTACAACGACAGTTTACTAAGCTTTACTCTCAGTTAGAATACATATGTAATGCTAAGAGTAAATTTCATATGCCGTGATTGAACAGGTATTAATAATAAGAAATATGCTGCCTGTAAGAATGTGGATGGTGTCATATCAGCATGAGTATCAACGTCAACCTCAACAATAAAACACGAGCAGCATTACACAAGGCGATATCTTAATTTTACATATGTCAGAGGAAGTATAAATCTGGTAAAATAAATGCAGCTCGCCGCAGCTTTCTGTTGCTCGTTGAGGCGATCGATAAATGTGGCTCTAGTGAGAGGTAATCCACAGAGGCATGGCGATCTATTTTCTCTGTCCTACCTGCGACACGGGGGCTTCAGCGAAAATATTGATGTTTTTATACGGTATGTAAAAGTTGTTATGCTTGAGGGACGCCGACGGATTTGTCTATCAAGTGGACGCCGTAATACATCATCAATGAAAATACGTTCTGCTACACCACTGCTTACCCTATCTTTTTGGGAAAGAGTGAACACATTCTTAAGAAATATAAATTTGCGTGAAATTTACGTTGAAAACACCTTTCACTAAATAATCACATTACGAAAAAATATAGTAATAGCAAACTGCAATGCATACACGTTTGTCTACGAGTATTGAATTCGTCATGAACATAGGTATAAAGTTAGCTATATATTTTAATAATTAATATAAGGTATTAACAAAGTGACCCTCTTGGACGAAGTCCATTATGGGGGATATATAACACTGGACTATATTATTTATTGCATGTGTGAAGAGAACCATTGTTAGCCGAATAGTTGTTGGTACTTAAAAATACATTGCCACATTAGACACTTATGTTATTCTTTGTGAAGTAGGGAATTAGTCGAACAACAGTGCCAATAATTCTAAAACAAGAGAAAATCGAAGGCTAAGTAGGTAATATACATAATGTATCAAGATAAGTAGCACTCACGTTATAATTTAATGCATAACGATTAAAACAAAACAAAAGAATAAATGAACGTAGGTACGTATATTCTTTTGTTTTGTACAATTAACGTAAATTGTACACTAGAAAAATACAACTAACAGACACTTGATATTAGCGTTCTATTGGCGCCCAATAGTTGTCTGTCTGTAAAATACATACATACATATACATATCATCACGCCGAGTCCCTACTGGGGTAGGCAGAGAGTATAGAGCACCAGTTCTATCTAGTCTGTAAAATATGTCCCCTATTGCCATGTAATTTAAACTTAATTACTTTTCACGAAAGCTACCTACCTGACATGTGCTGGTTAGATTCCCTATCTATCTAGTGTTGGCAACCAGCAAGAAAAAGTTTTACATAAACATACACGTGGCCAAGTGGTTCGAATTGCATGCATACCTGCAACCCAAAGATTGCAAGTTCGAACCCCGACTGTACCAATGAGTTTTTATAAACTTAAGTAGGTATAGTCACGCCATGAACTTTACGGTGAAGGAAAATATCGAAAGGAAACCTGCAACCGCTAAAGGGGGAAAATTTAAGGCTTATATATGTAAAGTCGGCGATGGACTCGCCATCTGTCACGTTGGCACCTTAAATATATATTGGGCGGAAAGTGGGTGTAGACCTCTGGCCCATGTGGAAAGGCGTGAGGATACATTTAATACTCGTAACTGCATAAACTAGCTGGCTGAGTAATTTGCAAACCTTTACAATAGCTCTACTTGTAGGTAATGTTATCCAGTAGGGTTGGGAAGGAAGAAATAATTGAGATGTCATTCTACTGACTTTCATTCCTTATGCTGCCAGTTCCTGCTGGTTCGTCATGTCAGAAATTTGGGTATTCTCAGCGTATGTAAGCACCGCTTACCATCAAAACGGCCGTAAATTTGTCAGACTAATGTGGATAAATTATTCAGATCCTGTTATTGACTAAATCTAGCCTGAAAGAGCCGCGGTAATCGAATTGATCTGAGTAGTCGCCTACGAAACCAAGATTTAAGGTTCCATCTGCCACCTTAGAGTTTTCTTTATATGTACAGTTATTTGTCGCACCATGAGATTTTTCAGTGAAAGAAAACATCGTGGCGAAACCTTATTTAATTTGGGAAATTTCAGAGGTATGTATTGCGCCGTCTATCCCGTTCGTATCTATATAAATATATCTACCCTACCGGGGACCCTTTACGGAAGGCACGAAGATATATAATATTAGGTATAAACTCTACTCTATTGTTTAGTTAGGAATTTTGTTTTTATAATATGTAAATTATCATCTATGCGTGAAGTATATACTATGTATAGAAGCTTCTTGCGATGCAAATGCTATGATTTTTTAATTCTTCGACTTTCCATGTATATAAGCTGGAAATCCAAAGGATTACAGGAGAATACTAAATGATTTACTAACGTACAGGGAGCTATGTTGGTTGGAGCGTTTATGATATTTCCTGGGAATTATAATTTCACCAAAGAATAAAGGTAAAAAACTCAACAGAATTATTAACTAGATTCCGTGCAAGAATTTATCTCGTTATCTCAAATATCTTTCTGCTCGAACTTCTCAACTGGTTATGATAATATTTGGATATGGTAGAAGTAGGTTTTGATTTTATTGAGTACTGAACAAAGTAAATCACTCCTTTAACCAATTTATTATCAATCGTGCATATTTGAATTAATTTATTCGATTGATTGTTTGTCCTATAAGTACCTACCCTGTTCTTCAGCTCTGTACGCTATTCTGCTGGTATGATATATTACTTACTATGTTTTAAAAATGATTATTATTAGTTTTATTATATCCTCACGTCTTCCCATAAGGGTCCCCGAAGGGGTGTACACTCACTTTCCGCCAAAGATATATTTTGGGTGCCAACGTGACAGATTGCGAGTCCATCGCCGTTACCCAAGCACGACTATACAACATACATACATACATACATATCATCACGCCAAGTCCCTACCGGGGTAGGCAGAGAGTATAGAGCGCCAGTTCTCTCTAGACTTACATACCTCTTTCGCTTCATCCACATTCATCAGTCTCTTCATACATGCTCGTCGGTTTCGAGTACTCTTAACGTTCGATCGATCGATTTGATCCAGGTAGTTGGAACGTGGCCTTCCTCTGCCTCTTCTTGCACACACTTTTGCTTTGTACATCTGTTTCGTCAATCTTTCTTCACTCATCCTTTCTTTGTGTCCAAACCAACGTAACATGCCTTTCTTCATCTTTACAATCACGCCCTCATTCACGCCAGTTGATTTGCGAATCTCTTCATTGCGGATTCGATCTAATATCGTTACTCCGCACATTTTTCGAAGAGATCGTATTGCACTGCATTCAAGCTATTTTCATACTTCCTCTGACATACCCAGGATTCGCTGCAAGGTAGGTACCAATATCGCGTTGTGGACAGCAACTCGAGCATTCTTGCTCAGACTTTTACTGCCCACCAACCCCAACATGGCTCCATTCACCTTATTTCCGGCAGTTATCCTTCTTTCAATATCTTTTTCATACTTTCTATCTCGTGTTTGCTTCCTAGATATACAAATTCATTCACTTGCTCATCTCTTTGAATACCAGAACCTTAGTCTTGCCAGCGTTTAGGCGCAGCCCCTTCTTTTCACATTCTTCTTTCATTATTGTAACTAGTGACTGCAGTTCGCCCTCTGATGACGCCAGTAAAACCACGTCATCGGCGTATAGTAGGCAGTTGACCACTAAGTTTCCCATTTTCACTCCACATCCGTTCGTTCTTAGTGCTCTCAGACAGTTATCTAGATATATAATGAACAGCCAGGCAGACATGATACACCCTTGTTTGACCCCCGATTTCACATCAAACCAGGGTGACATCTCACCGTTAACCCTAACGCATGCCTCGCTATCACGATAGAGTGATTTCACGGCATGCAGTAGGGAACTGCTCACTCCATATCCAGGCAACACGTCCCAGAGTTCCTTTCGTACGACTCTATCAAATGCCTTCTCTAAGTCGACGAAAGCGCAGAAAACCCTTTGGTTAATATCCAAAAACTTTTCCGCGATTCCGCGAAGCGAGAAGGTTTGATCCATACATCCTCTTCCTGGTCTAAATCCACCTTGGGATTCCCAGAGAAACCTTTCGGATCGCTCTTGCATTCTTATCGTCAGGATCTTCGTGTACACGACTATACAAACGCCATTGAATTGCTTCTTAAACGTATGCAGGTTTCCTCTCGCTATTTTCCTTGACCGTAAAGCTCGTGGTGTGGCCAATCACTGAACTTAAGTTCAGAAAACCTCATTGGTATAGTAGGGGTTCGAACTTGCGATGTTTGTGTCGCAGGCAACTACTCGAACTACTCGGCCACCAGCAAAGTCATGGTTGCAAGGACGCTTGCATACGTGTGAGAAGGCATTCGAAGTGACTATATATTGTCAAGTGTAAGGAAGTTACACTAGGTATGCTTCTGCTTATAGGCTACGGTAAGCGCTTCTTCATACGATCCACGCAACTTATTGTAAATATCTCCACGCCTTTCCATAAGGTTCCTCAGGGGTTGGACAGAGGTGTGCAGAAACTATACACCCACATTTCGCCGGAGATATATATTAGGTGTAGCACCTAAAATATATCTCAGATGGCGAGTCCATCGTCGCTTCTCAAATACGACTATACAATGCGATTGATTTCTCAAAAGTATGCAGGTTGCTTGTCGATGTTATCCTTCATGTTAATGATGTCGTTAATACGTTCAGAAAAACTCAATGGTACAGTTTGTTCATCGGCATTCGTACTTGCCGAAAAACATTTAATGGAACCACTAAGCTACTACGACTTATTGTAAAGAAATAGTAAAATTACGTTATCGTAATGGCGAATTTTTTTAACTGAATACAGCCATATTGGAAAGAAATCGTTTTGAATTAGGCGGGAAACAAGCACGCCGTAATATGTAACACATAGCATTTTGATATACCTACAATATATCTTTCAGTAGTTTTTGTGTACATTACATTCGGTTTTTATTTAAGTTTTGTATATTACATCGACTTCTTTACTTCACATATAAGAATATATGTAATTACATTACAAATCTAAGTGATGAATTATTATCAATGAGCTGTTAAAATGTGGCTACATGAGCCACATGCGAGTGCACTCGGATCTTGTAGTTTTCTTAGTTGTTCTCAATTGGAGTTGAAGTGTTCGCCATAGCCGAAGTCGTTCAGATCATCATCACTATCATCAAAATGTTCGTTCTTTAGATGCTCTAGGAAATGCGTTTGACAATTTATGATGTACCTACTCGTACAATACCATCGATATCATTTTTCCCACCTAAAAAGGTGTTCTTTTTTTATGTAAATGTGGTTGTGGAAAAATAAGAATATCCCCATAAAAAGAGACTCCAAATAATGACAGAGTTAGCTAAAAATAGCTGCATCTAATGGCGTGCATTATTGTATGAGATGCATGCAATGAGAATAGATTGTGCATTTTGGTGCAGTGTGCGTTTTGGTGCATTGTGCATTTTACGTGCATTGTGTACTTTGGATGCTCTGGTATATTGGATACTCACCACTTTCTCCTCAATTGTATCGTTGTTGTTATTATTGCTCCCATATTTTAAGGCACCGTTTTCCATGACCACAACTGATCGTCGGGTTAACGTTTTATTATGTATTATACACTATTTATCTTCATTTACTACTTTCATATGTATAGTATACATTGCACTTAGAATTATATTACAATTTAACATCTAATATAAAAATTAGGCTGCCTCTGCATACTTCCAGGATATTTTACGTTTATTCTGTGCTTAATGTCCCCTAAAGTTATTTAAATAGTAAACATTGTTTTATTGAAGTGAATAGCCCACCCCAATTAACTCCTGTCTTTGGTGCGCATAACATACTTTACATAATTGCACTAACTATTTACAAACCATAAAATCTATTATTCTGTTAATATAGGTGGCAAAAATCAGAACGACCTAAATAAGTAAGTAACCCGTTATCGATTAATATTCTTAAAAAGACTCACTCTAGCAGCGTTCGTTGTAAAAATTTCAGGGAGAATAGGAAACGAGAATATAGAGAATAGAAAACGATTTGGTGCTATAAAAGTGCAATGCTTAACAGGAAAGGGATCAATCATAAGATCATAGAAATACAGTTATTCAAAATAATCTTAAAACACATCCTGCTCACACATCTATTGCTCGTACGCGCCTTGTTAAGTTACCTTGCAGCAGTATCAAACAAGACTGAATAATTAAATGTACTTCACGCAGATTTTCATCAATCAATTCAGTAATGATGTTACGTCATTGAAATATCTAATAGAAATATGAAGTCCGTTGCTACGATACTTTTAATGTAAACAATTTTCTTTGTTTGATAAATTACTTTACAATATTCATTGTGGTGTTTATATACATTATTTATTTGCCTTTCGAAACATTTATTGTGGTTTAACAATCAATGTATTGGAAACCATTAATCATTCACTGTTTCACTTGTAGCATAATAAGATATAATCTGCACAAAAACTTCTTTAAAGAATGATGTGGTTATTTGAAATTGGAAGGCACAGATATTAGCGGACACTTGATATTATGTTGAATATAGTGAGTCGTTCAACATTGTGTCGGGTTTGTTTGGGGTGCAGCGAGGCGCGCGTGGACTGAGGGCGCGGGCGGGCGAGCCGCGGGCCATGTCATACTGCGGCGCGGCCACGGAGCCGCCGCATACCCGCACTCTGTCGCCGGCGGCCACCGCCGCCACCACCGACAGCCACCGCCGCCACCACCGGCCGACCACCATCGCAGCGATACGCACCATCATTTATTATTGACATAAGACCTTGGACTACATAACGTTTTTTTACTCCTGCATTTAAACATTTATTAGGTCAATAACAGGCCATATTTGAATATTTACGTAACTTATAAAGCACCCTCTCAATTTTGTTAAGTGTAGCTAGGTGTTTTACGCTATCTGGTAATAAAACATTCAAGCGTCTTGGAAATCGAAGGTCTGCGAAGGGCTTATGTTAATGTCTTTAGATTAGATCATTAAAAGGCGTGGTGTCCGCAAGTCAAGGTTCAAGTAGTAGCCTGCATAACAAAGATCGCAAGCTCGAATCCCGTGTGTACTGATGAGTTTCTCTAAACTTAAGTACAGTTTTAAGTCAAACCAAGAGCTTTATTGATGAAGGAAAAAAACGTCGAAAGGAGACATTTTCTCTTCCTCTTCGCCATGCGTTTGAGGAAAGGTATGTCTAGAGAGGACTAGCGCTCCACTATCTCTACCCCGTGAGGGACTCGGCGTGATGATGTTTACGTATGTATTAGGCGTGCTTGAGAAACGACGATGGACTCGCCATCTGACACGTTGGCACGTGAAATATATAACCGGTGGGTGTGTACTACACGCCTTGTTAATAGTATCGATAACTGAATTCTTTTAACAAAGTGACTAAACCTAAATTAGCTAAATTATAATCCGAGTACACGTCGTCGTATCACCACGCTGAATACCTTACATAATAGTAAGGGCTCTATCCTATATAGCTCCTATAAACCTCTATTACATACACACCCCTTACACTTCATCCACATAAATAAATATTTTCATACATTTGCGGGTTCGGGTACTAATAACGGACCGCGGGCTTTCTCTACTTTCCTTCAAACATTCGCATTGTCTATGGGTTTTGTCAATAATTTCTTACTCACCCATACTAAAAGTCATATATTATCCTCACGCTTTCCCACAAGGGGCCCCGAAGGGGTAGGCAGAGGTGTATAGGTAATACCCACACACCCACTTTCCGTCAGAGGTATATTAGGTGCCAACGTGATAGATGGCGAGTCCATCGCCGTTACTCAAGCACGACTATACATACGCATTTCTCAGACGTATGCAGGTTTCCTTTCGATGTTTTCCTTCACCGTAAAGCTCGTGGTGTGACTAATCATATATTATTTATCGAATATTTTCAGTTGCATTTGACCTACTTTCACACTTCCTTTATATTATAAAGAACCATTCTGGTACAATAAGTAATTCTAGTTTCGTAAGAAGATCCCAAGTTCCTTCAGTTCATGTATTTCCACTTTGTTCAAATTGGACTTACAAATTTTAAGAGTAAAACCAAGTAGTAGTTTAATTTTTAATTAAGTTCAAAGTTAATAGTTTTCGTAATTAGTAATCGAGTATGAATAGAATCCTTGGCGGATAGGGCACTTATATTCTTGCAACAGCTGTCGGCACACGTCACCATCACAAGAACCATTTTGTTCGTATACAGGTTTGGACGAAATAAATACGCTGTAAGGACGATTATTATTATTTTATATTAAAATTATTGTTTTATTATATTATTATGTAAGGAGCATATCTTTTGAAATGTTAATAAATCCGGATATAACAATTACATAATTATAACAGTTTTTGCCTTATTAATAACGTATTTATAATTATAATTAATTATACTTTTATATCCTCACGCCTTCCCACGTGGGTCCCCAAAGGGGTAGGCAGGTATGTTTATAATAATAATGTTTATTTTAGTCATAGAGAAAAACGTTTTCCATTGGTTGTCGGTTCCTACTCTCTCAATGGCGGGTTGCATTGCATCAAGACGAGAGACATCAGAGATTTGTTTCGTGATCAACATGAATATGGTTATGTCTACAGTTGTACATGACAATACAGTTATAAACCAATAAATATCAGTATTTCTTGTTTTTTTTCCTCGTACCTGTTTAATGAATATATGTTTACATTAAAATATATCTACGTATATAATTTAGGTAGTAAAATATTAATGTGGCTCAAGTAACATTCATTTTATTTTAATGGTTTATTCGAAACTAAAAATTACTATGTATCGCATAACACAGCGTGTGATATATTAAGCTTGACATTATTCCATGCCTATAGTTAAATATTCTTTCGGATCGGTGATTTATACGGGAGTTCATGGCAATTTACGAGCAGTCCGATTGGATTTCTCATCGTCTTGAAGCGAATATGATGGTTTTATGGGTCATTGTGTGTCTAAAGGAATATAATTATGATAATGAAAACAAATAACCTATATTTTATGATAATATTTCGTAACTCAATTATATATCTAACTTAAAATGAAACATCAAATAACACGCAAGTAAAATGAAACTGTTTTGTTTGCGCTTATCTTCTAAAAAGATTATAAGCAGCCGTTAAACTTTTAAAATAAAACTAAATATATGCATTGAATAATACATAATAAGTTTCGTAACATATACTTAAATATTTTTGTGCTTGTGTTGTCTGTTCGCGTGATAAACACCTACTATGAAGAGTTAGAAAAGAAGGCGTAAATGTTAGATATCTTAGAAAGAGCCAATTTGATATCAGTTGTTCCTATAGAGTCGTTTTCACCCCAGTCACATAACAATTCCTCTAGAGTTAGTTGTGCTTGGGAAAGAAGGGTTTATACATATTTAAATAATTCTACATAGGCGCCCGCGGCCGTAGCTTATCTTTCATTTACGATATTTCTCCAATTTTGGAGACACAAACTGACACGGAGTACACTGACCTTGGCCAAGGATCATCACAGGTATCGTTTTATTGTCATTATTGAAGAGTGTGAAAAGCGCAATCTCTCTTGCTCTCTTATAGCTCTCTTATATTATGATTGAAGGTTATAAATAAGGAACCGATATATGGTCACTATAAAAAATCTTACCCTTAATTAGTGTAACACTGTAATTATATGAAACATCTAATGTAAAGGTACAACATATTTTATCTCGTTTTTTGTATCTGGCACTCAACCCAATAACTCGGTGCAGATAGTGTAACTCGTAAAAATATCGATATTTTGATATCTAATTATTTAGATAAGACCGTAGGTATATTTTATATTCCTATGGCGGATAACAGTAGGTACCTTCATGTGTACAAGGTAACGTGTCGTAACCAATTACATTATGAAAAGGTTAAGACAAGGAAATTACGAATGTAACATAGGTATCAAAGAGTCAGCCAAGAAAAATATTAGTTCTTGCAACATCGATAGTAGTTAGTTACTGACTATCTGTGATGAAATAGTTTTTCCCTTTTTTTCTACCATTTATGTTATTATCTAGCCCGCTTTTTTATTAAGGCTGCGCTAGGATTCATGTCCATTAATATAACTACTACAGGTTAACAAGAAAAAAAATTGCAATGCAATACGCGTGAGTTTATTAGTGTAAAGATCGAGGTTGTGAGGTCCTTCTGATTGTTAGTCAAAGACTTGTGTAACGACATCGTATGGTTGGTTGATCAGTTCAAGTTCCGCGTCCTGCTCGCATGCCCGCAGTGAGAGCACGCGCGTCTTTTGGACTTCCGTGTCTTCCGTGTCTTCAATGTCTAATTGAACTCCGATAATCACGTCGCGACATAATACAATCCTTGTTGCGTAAGTTAGTAGTTTAGTAGGTACTGCCATATCTTACAACGTTTAAGGTGTCATCTAGGAACTTCTTTTACATTTCGTCTTATGGATACTACCCTCTTTTAGACCTCAGCTTAAGTGGCCTGTGATGATCCTTGGTGCTTTTTATCACCGACAAGACACATGTTACCTTTCCTATGTCATGTAACGCCTGACAATGTAATTTTATATTTGCTTATTCACGCATACATTTTTATTACGTGTTAAGTGATACACCAGTGCTGTATTTTAAGGAATGTAGCAGTGATGGTGGATTTATATTACTTATTTAGGGCTAGTTGGCTGCTATAAGATATCCAGAATGTTATTATTAGCCTTAATTCAAATAAAATCGTAATAAATTTATTCTGTCGTACAGTTGATTTTTCCTTCCTGAAGAGCTTTAGAAAAACCATATTTTTTATCGTTAGTAATGCCATAGCTGTATTAATACAGCTATGACATAGCTTAATTTTTCTTAATTGGTACTGGGTACTTATTAAGTTTAGAGTATCAATGCTGAAGCGTAAGTCCGGGTGCAGAGAAATCATCTAAATGTGGTTTGGATGAAGTGATATTCTGGGTATATATTTATAAGCAGGCTGAAATTCGTATGCCTGGATGATGTATTTCCTTTAACCATCTGCTAAAAGCGTTGAATAATTATCTATTCATTTTACGTATCGTAAACGTACGTCGTCGTGTGAATCTTTATATCCGCCCTGTATCTATAGATAATGCCATCCGCGAAGACGCGCCCCACTATTCTTCCCTACAGTTAAAGTGTTAAAACCTTCCACTAATGTTTGAGTATTACCGGTACACTCTGATTACCTATGAGTGCCAGCACACTATAATTAATAGACTCTGTTTACACTCCGCGCATCTCGCGACCCCCTCAACTAGAAATTGGTGGAACGTGTCTTCGTCGATCGAACAATCTGTAGCGATACAGCAGGATTTTTCTTTCGAATGGCAATATTGCTTGTATGCTTATTATCTTGTACAAGAAGATCATATCCTTACTGATTATTCAACTCAAGACAGCGACATTTCTTATTTAAGGAAGCTAAAACATAACTAGGATTAAATATTGTCACCAATTGCGTGTCTTTTTTATTATATTGTTGTCATAGTGTATTTTTAATCATTATGATCTTGCAGCAGTTTATATCTTAGACCTTGACTTCTTAATCTGGATTGGTTTGGATTGTAATGAAAGGACATATTTCTTACTAGCTGTCCCGCCCAGCTTCGCCCGGGTGAAAAAGTTTAAAAAAAGTAAACTTTATTCAACGATTGCTTCCCCTATGGAAGCAACAATTGAAAAACGTGTTTTTTTATTTCGTAAAAAGTTGAGTTTCATAAAATCCGTTCTTAGCTGACCTCTACACCGCGTTAGGAATACTCCTACCAAATTTCAAGTCAATCGGCCTTATAGTTCCTAAGATTTCGTGATGAGTAAGTTCAAAAATGGGATCTCCTATATATATATATATATATATATATATATATATATATAGATATGTAGTCACGGTTTCAGTGAAAGTATTATTAAGAGTTCACACTTTCCAGAACAACATTTGAATAGAAAGCTTTATTTGAATGAGCGAGTGAATGAGACCAATAAATAAGACATCTCTATAGAAGTTGAGCATCGATATAGCTGAGATATAGGTGAGTCAATTTAAGCCCGTTTGCACAATTAAACACGATAACAGCACCGGGTTTTCATAGTGATATAGCCAGTTTGATATCACAACTATCAAATACGTAGACATACAATTAATATCAGATATTACGTATAAACAACCTGTCTGCAAGCAAACCACACAGCAAGATACGGGTATATGTTATCGTTTGGAAACATATTATTGGCTAAAAACGCATTTCAATTACTTCATTGAATATGTTTAGTGGTTGCGTGACATGTACCTGTGTTGCTAACTCAATATTAGGTACACTGGCATGCAGGTCTGTGCGCTACTCATATGTACATATAAATATCCAAGTCTTCAATTGTAGTTATCACTTTAGTCCGTAAAATGGCGCCACAATAGTTGCCTTCGGCGCATCTTTTATAATCTATTACGCACTGCCACTGTTTAGTTAAGTTTGGTTAGCTAAGTGACACTACACATAAATAATACTACACATTCATAATCGTATTTGCTAAAAGGTACTTAAGGGATTGTTAACCATTTTCCTTTTTCAAACTGGCTGTAAAATCAGATATGTTGAAGCGTAATCGAGCAGTAATATATATGATTATGGTAAAAAAATATATCGAACATATCAGATATCAGAACACTCTGACTAGAACAATGTCCATTTAGTTTGATAGTATGAAAAAACTTTCCAAGACTAATGAAACATAGGTATGTAAACTACTTTCATTTATCATATTATCACTTTTGCATAGGCCACTCCCCCGATTATGCAGATAATGTAACTCGTAAAATAACGATAATTTTATGCTTAAACATTCCGATAAGACCACTAATACACGTTTCATATTTCTATTGAGGATAAAGGCATATGAAAGATGATATCCTGCATAGGGTAATCACTATAAGCTTGGTGCTAAAAAAACTATAAGCTATGACGGTTTGGTCCTTGCAGTGGTTGTGTTGAAGGCAACATAAATATTATAAATGTGGATGAAAGTATAAGTAAAGAAAAAAACAGATAAATAATGTGTGTGGAAGTAAGCTGTGGTGGCCGAGTGGTTCGAGCAGTTGCCTGCGACGCAATGGTCGCAAGTTCGAATCCCGACTGTACCAATGAGTTTTTCTGAACTTAAGTACAGTGATTAGTCACACCACGAGCTTTACGGTGAAGGAAAACATCGAGAGGAAACCTTCATACGTCTGAGAAGAAATTCAAAGGCGTATGTATAGTCGTGCTGGAGTAACGGCGATGGACTCGCCATCTGTCACGTTGGCACTTAATATACCTCCGGCGGAAAGTGGGTGTATGGGTATTACCTATACACCTCTGCCTACCCCTTCGGGGGGACCCTTGTGGGAAGGCGTGAGGATTATTATATTATTATTATATTATATTATATGGAGGAAGAGGCAGAGCAAGATCACGATCGGACACTCAAGGATAGGAATATGTAGTGTATCCGAATCCGGGTATGTTTGAAGAGACTGATGAATGTGGACGAAGCTAAAAAGGTTTGTAAGTCTAGAAAGAACAGGGGTTCTTCTCTCTCTGCTTATCCCTTGGTGTGTATATATGGATGCAGAAAAGTTAGCATTGAGATATACGAAGATATAGGAAGGATAAAGGAAGATCAGACGACCGTCTGGTCTAGTGGTTAGAACTCCTGACTGCGAAACTTGAGGTCGCGGGTTCGAATCCCGCTGAGGGCAGATATTTGTGTGATGAACATGAGTATTTGTACCTTAGTCTTGGATGTCCTATGTATATATGTATATATCTATCTATATAAGTAAATATATCGTTGTCTAGTTACCATAACACAAGTTTTGCTTACTTTGGGACTAGGTCAATTTGTGTGGAATTGTCCCAGGTATTTATTTATTTATTTATTTATAGGCATCTACCTATTTAAGGAGTTTATATGAATAATACTACTGCCTACCCCTTCGGGGACCCTTATGCGAAGGCGTGGGATATATAAACTATTGCATAATACTTGTGAAATGTATACCTATATACTAGCTGACCCGGCGAACTTCGTACCGCCAAAGTCAATTAATGTAGCGATAGATTTTTGTTACGTTTATCATTCCTCAATTTAATAGTTATTCTGCTATTCTCTGATAAGAAAAATCCAACAAACCAGAGATTATCAGAATCGGTCCACCCGTTCTTGAGTTTATAAATGGTGTAAATAGCACACTTTGTTTTATTTATTGTATACATTTGTTTAGTTTTGGCTATCGAACAGATAAGATCAAGTAGGTTTATATTATAGCTAGACTACCTAATATCGACTGGCTCCAGAATTTTAGTGCGACTTTTTATTTTTGCCTACAGCTGTGGATAACGATAAGCGAGGTAGGGCGACGTCATACGCGTAATTTCTTCGGTTGGGAGTTGTAACTTTTCTTCGTAACATTCTTCAACCCTTACAAAACGTGTGGATTTTATCAAATCATACAAAAGTTAACACTGAAAGCTAGACATATCCAGAATATTTTCAGAACTTACTTAGGTTGAATCACACGTAAGTAGGGGCTCTTAGATACTGCATGATACGAATTAAATTGTGATCATGATAAAATACGCCTGGCTCGATATCAAAACCGCTATGTGGCATGAATACGCTGTAATATAGACAGCTGTTGATAATTGTGTAGATAAAAGGTGTATTATACGTTTTATTGGTATTAGGGTGGTGCATACTGCGGACGCGTTTCAGTCTGAAAAGTGCTCGTGCAGGGTGCGCAAGAGCAGAGCACCGTAAAGAAGGATTATGACGGCTTTATGATATAAAATAACTAATTGAAATTACTGGATTGAAAAAAGTGTATCAAAATGGGTCTGAAGCAAGAAAAAATCAAAAAGGATGTCAAAGCGGACACAACACCTCCGAAGAAGAAAACAGTGCCTGGGTGCTTTTCTAGATTCTTATTTTGTTGGATGGTTCCACTGTTTTGGAATGGCAATCGTCGGGATCTCGAGGAATACGACTTAGTGCCTGCAAAACGCATTTACGACTCCAAGGTAGTTGGCGACAAATTGGAACGGTAAGTTTGAAGTATTTCAATATTTAGCGCACTTATTATATACATACCACGGTATTTTGTTCGATATGTTACTCGCTATATTACTGATTACATATTATTGACTCATGTTTGGTCGAACTTGAAAAATTGTGATAGACTCGCCATCTGTCACGTTAGCGTCGTACGTCCCGTAAATATATCGCGGTCGAAAATAAATTGTTCTTACAACTCAACTAGACTACCATATATACACCTTTAAATATCTTCTTAAACGTATGCAGGTTTCCTCTCGATGTTTTCCTTCACCGCAATGCTCGCGGTGTGAGTAGGATATTTAAGCTCTGAAAAACTCAATGGTATAGACGGGATTCGAACTTGCAATTTTTGTGTTGCAGGCAACTACTTGACCACTTCGCCACCACGACTTTCTTAAGTGTAATATGATATTTTGTTTCATAAATGCACTTGCCGTTGTAAATTAACCGTATGTAATGGTAAGCGCGTGTAATAGGCGATTTGATTTTACGTTCAGCAAATAACTTCTTTATTTCATTCAGTTTGATATTGAAATAATATTCACGTTGGTTACTACTTGAGTATTAACTAAACTAGGAGGAAATTTATGATAACCTATATAATATATAACCACCTCATATAATCATCTTATCATGCACATACCTCGGTTAAAATCTTCTTATCGACCCTCATACAGAAGACTATGATTGGGTCGTGGCAAGTTTGCGATATGCATTTTCACTAACTAGAAAGTAATAGAACTACGTTTAAGACGTTCCTACCTAATTACATTTTAATATGATAGAACACTATGAATCGAAAATAAAAATGTTTGTCATCGATAACAAATGTACACAATGGAACACATTTTTCTGTTATGCTCTGATTCAAACTAAGTTAGATTAGCCAAGTAAAGAAATATCTGGCATATAGACTCTTCTAATATGAACATTCTTCGTTTATGTAAAGAATTTTAGTATACACACGCATATTTACATATTTATATTTATATTTAGATAATCATTTCTAAAACAATAACTATCGACAATGTATTGAGCATAAAACAGTGAGGTTATATGTGGCACGTTTGTAGTAGTTAAATTTTAATGTATTTTATTTATTTCTTTCCTGAGTTTATGTCACGAAAAATAAAGATACCCAGCCATATACAGACACATACCTACATCATTATATAGGCTGTGTACTATTAGAGTCACTCAATATATTAAATTAGGAGGAAATAACTTGAGAGATTTCATGTAACTACAAGAAAAACAAGTAATACTTATTACTCTCTGAATAAATGTAACGTGTTCGAGCTTTGTATGTATACCCTATACCCCGTGTTTTAATTGCTTAAATACATGCTCATAGCGGGCTGTTCAGATGTGTCTCATCATCCGGAACATATTCGAACAATAACGATTATTATTTTCGGGTGAGCATTGGCTCCCATCCGCTGCCGTTAAATACGAAATAAAAGCTCCTAAACCCACACGCAAAGTGGAAAATTCGTGAATTTCCCGAGGCCATCGGGTGGAGGCACTTCCTTTATGGCTTTCATTTTCCACTAATATCTTCCCATAAAAAACCCTAAAATGTATGGAGTGCCTCCTATCGAGTACATGGGTAGCGACATTCGTGTTCCCAGTAACTACAAGAGTTAATTAATTTACGATAGTCTATATTAAATATACATACATACATATCATCACGCCGAGGCCCTAACTGGGTAGGCAGAGAGTATAGGGCGCCAGTTCTCTCTAGACTTGCATATCTCTTTCGCTCCGCCACATTCATCAGTCTATTCATACACGCTCGTCGGTTTCGAGTACTCTTGACGTTTCCGTCTTTGAGCGTCTAATCGATTTGATCGAGGTAGTTGGAACGTGGTCTTCCTCTGCTTCTTCTTGCACACACTTTTGCTTTATATTAAATATACGATTTACAATGGATTTAACGTAATTTGTAGCATTCAATAATGCTACGTGTTTCGAATGGCACAGATACCATAATGCTACTTTGTCACATCTACTGTATACATATATATACTATACCAATAGTACATTTTTGAGGCGTTTAGGGCTGAAATTTCATTGCGAAGATCGAATTCATCTAAACTTTATATAGAGGTGTCGAGTAAACTTTATGAGGCTTTCCATGTTATGGTAGCTGGCGAGTATTTCGCTCAGCGAATCAGCCACTACCGTGTGACCTTTTCTTGAATGTTTATTCTATATAAATATGTATTATTTATATATATCTTACGTACTGAAGTCATTACGTCTTATCTACTTAAGTACTGAATGTAAGTTTTACCTTCCCAGAAATTGGTTGAAGGCCGAGGAGAAAGCGAGAGCCAATGGAACCACACCATCAATCGCAAAAGTTCTTATGACTACGTTTTTTTGGTCCTTTGTACCTGTAGGCTTCTTGCAGTTTATGTTTGTCGGATTGAGGTAAATATACTCATTATTCTAAGCGTATAATAAAAATATGAATAGAATCACTTAGAGCGATGTAGCTTGACAGTCAAAATCATCGTAGTGTTATTATTTTTGTAACAGAACTGTATCCCCTTTGCTGTTCGCTGAGCTGCTGCGTTACTGGTCGATCGATTCAAATATGTCTCAAGGCGAGGCTGCCTTCTATGCCGGAGCCATGATCATAGTCAATTGGATAGCGGCTTTCTTCAACCACCACGGGACCCTGTACGGCCAACAATTCGGAATGAAGCTGAGAATCGCCACCAGTTCGTTGATGTTCAGAAAGGTTTAAAACGTTATGTTTTAATATTGGTAGCAAGTAGCCATCAAGCTTCACTTCTACGAATAAAAAATGTTCCTGAAATACGATCGCATTACCACTTACCCGCTCCAATTGCGAATTTAAACCATGGAGTGACTTACCCAAACACAAACAAAACATCGAAATCACTTCTAGTTGTGGAATTGAGTTGACTATACTTACGCCTTTGAATTTCTTCTCAGACGTATGCAGGTTACCTCTCGATGTTTTCCTTCACCGTAAAGCTCGTAGTGTAACTAATCACTGTACTTAAGTTCAGAAGAACTCATTTGTACAGTCGGGGTTCGAACTTGCGATCTTTGTGTCGCAAGTTCTTTTATTACCCTTAAGGCACAACAACTAGTTACTAGTACTTACAACTATTGATTGACATTGCCCATTTAATTTCATATTTACATTGTAGTAAACATTTTACTCACATAAATGGCAATGTCGTGACTTGGTACTATGTTATATAACATAAGATATTAAATTAATATTTAAATATACAGATAATGCGAATGAATAACGGCTCCTTGGGAGAAACAACGGCGGGAAAAGTTGTGAACTTGCTGTCAAACGACCTCCAGAGATTTGATATGGCGTTCATGTTCATGCACTATGTATGGATCATACCTATACAGCTGGTCGCTGTGAGTTATCTGGGATATCTTCAGGCGGGGACTGCTGCACTCATCGGCTTGGCGTCCCTCATCATCCTAGCCCTCCCCATCCAAGGTACACTGCTTTTCTTCTATACAATTCAACATTTAAATTTACGTTAATACTGCGCTTGGCACACTGTTTTTATGTTACATTGGTACATCTTATTGGTGTATAGGCGTATCATATGACAATTTTTCTTCTACTTCTTTTTGTTGTTCTACTTGCACTGATCTGCCTAGGCCCGAAATAATTGACAATAAATATTGCTGGTGTTACCTTCATTAATATTTCAAGTTATGGAATACTTTTATGCCGCCTAGTTAAGCGGTAAAATAGTGCAGATTCCGAGCAAATATTCAGGTACATGCTTGGTAGTTGATTTTATAAATAATGTTATCCACATTCAGAATATAGGTACAATTTATAAATTAACTTTCACGACATAAAACGGTGGTATGGGAGATTCGATTACTTATTTGAATTATGTTTTATGTATATACACATATAAAGCATAGAAATGATTTTAGGGTTTGAGGATTAATTTTATGATTCACTGGAACATCTATTTCGTTTACTAACAATATAATATGTAATATGATACAGGTGGTCTTGGACAGTTAATAGGCAAGGTGCGCATGCGCACAGCTGAAAAGACCGATAGCAGAATCAAAATAATGAGTGAAGTGATCAACGGAATTCAGGTAAGAATGCTAGTTTTCTGTGCCTATCTTCAGAAAATTATGATAGTTGATATTCAAAATTTTACTGTTCGTTTTAGCTCGGAAACAACACGAGTTGTTTTTCCAAAGATAAAAAGGATGGCGACGTAAGTGCATGACATTAAAATGCACTGAAGGGTTGTATTTAAGCCTTCCGGTTATGTGTTTCTTACATATTAAAACCCCGTCGGTATGGATAATGCTATCCAAGAAGACGCTTCACTATTCTTCATAGTGTAAGTGTGCAACCTTCCACTAATGTTGAGTATTAACGGTACACACTGATTAATTATGAGTGCACACGCAAACCACAATTACTAGAGCCGTGTCATACTCCCAGCATTTCGCGACAACCTGGACTAGAATTTGGTGGGGCGCACTATCAATATACATAGAGGACCCATTCCCAATGATTAGGATTCTTCATCCTACACCTTTCTGCAGTACGTGCCGAGGTGCAGCACTCCATACCAACATGAGCCAAATCCCCATATTGAGGCAGACAGACCCCGTTCTATTTCTTTTGCTCCGTCGTTTCCCTCTAACTAATGGCGGAATAAATAACAAAACACATTTCTGCATATAGTTCAGTAAACCCTTCTATTTATTTCCTTATCAAATGCGATTGCCATTGCCACATATATATCTACATTCTACGTAGACTGACAAAATACGATAATTATCGTATAGAATCAGGGGTTAGCATACTATCTATTTTCTCGCAGCTCGGCTTGTTTAATATGTATAATGCATGTATGTATGTGATTCAACTAGGTTATAAAAAAAATTGGTCGCGTTTTTATGCGTAGATAAATCTTAGTAACCTAGATTTGTACAAATTGTATTGTTTATTGGTATAACAAAGGTCCAATAAAAGCGTTGTTATTGCGTTCATAGATAAGCTTCAATTATGCCAGTAACGTTTACTTGGATATCGCATGTCTTCATTCTCATCATTCTTAGTATAAACGCATAAAAGATCAATAATCACGCGATGTTAATTATGATTTTGATAAAAGTTTCAAAATAATAGATAATATATGGTATGAAGAATTTAATGAATGTGGATGGTGCGATGTCTACGGAGGTTTGATGATATGTATGTGTCCACATATTAAAAGCAAAGTCTTTTTGCAAGATAAACCGACATACGACAGCGGATTTCATGCAGTTTTCATCAATAGACATGGTGGTTCATGAGAAAGGTTTAGGTGTATAGTTTGTTAAGGTTCTGTGTAAATTGGTTGAACTGAGCTGATGCGAGCCTAGTTAAGTAGAGCCTAAAAAAACGTACTTTCAGCATGTATAACTTAAACTTTAACTAAACGTAACACAAAACGTAAAGTAAAACTTTTTATATTTTTCTTGCAAGGTTAAATATGTATCAATAGTAACAAGCACTTACCTTTATTTTGAATTTAATTGATATTTAAATGTATCTCTTTTAGGTCATTAAAATGTACGCGTGGGAGATCCCATTCCAAAAGATCGTTGGAGAGAAGCGTATGGCTGAACTGAAGGAAGTTAAATTTGCGACAATCCTGAGGGCTATATTTGTCGGGTTTATGATATTCACTGAGAGAGCGGCGCTTTTCATCACAATCCTCGCAATAATTCTACTGGGGAACACAATGTCTGCTAACATTGTAAGTAGTGTTCAATTACAACAAACCTGGTCTTATTGTAGTCTTTTCGCATATACCATGGCGCAGTCGAATTGTATCGTGCCACTCAGGTGAAATATATTGCATGCGGCCCTCCTGATGGTAAACAGTTACCTCCACTTAAGGATACTTGGGCCACAAAAAATATCACTCACGTGCTGCTGATTTTGCAATACCTAGCAGTGGAGAAACAACCACAATAGGCTATAACAATGGCGGCTCTACCTCCAATAAAGAAATCGTTAGCGTAGAATAGTTATACGCACATTATAATTATATTTTACGATTAATTAAATTTAATTTAAAATAAAATAAAATTACGTTTAAGTTAATTATATATATCACTAACTGAAGCAACATATTCCATATTTAACCTTAATAACTCTGCTTGTTTTGAAAAGATAGGTGAAGTTAATGCTTGTTTGAACGGCCTTAACATCGTAGTTTTTATGATAAAAGTTAGCCGACCGCAGAAGAAATTAAAATTAAAGTATTGAGCATTAACATGTTTGTTTTAGATTTACCCATTGCAACAGTTTATGAGTGCAGCACAGATTAATATCACGCTGATATTGCCAATGGTACTGTCCTTTACAGCAGAGCTCTTTGTAACTCTAAAGAGAGTCCAGCAGTTCCTGGTTCTACGTAAGTAAATAACTTGTTTTTTTTTGTAAAGAAAGCGTTGTACCCAACCTGCTTGATAGCGGTTTCTGATGTTTACCTTAAAAAGAATTAGCGCGTTGCTTACCTCGCATATATGTGCACCTGAAGGACTGCACGGCTTCTAATCCTTAACGGGAGTTCAGTCTACATTCTAAGCGTTCGAATCTCAAATCAAAGTAGCCATAATGGTAGATCAAGCAGCGTTATTATTAACTAGTTGCGAACCTGTGATGTCACCCGCGTAAAAAAATAATAGATTTTATTATACCACATTGGTGGCAAACATGCATACGGTCCGCCTGAAGGTAAGCGGTTACCCCCGCCTATGAACGCCACACCAGGGGTTTCGCTAGAGCGTTGCCGACCCTATAATTAAATTATATCCTATCGGGCTTACAGTCTAACTCTGCCAAATTTCTTTCAAGTCCTTTCAGTAGTTTTAGCGAGAAGAGGAACATCCACACAAACTTTCGTATTTAATACAACTGTTTTATTCTGGTTCTTGGATATATTTTCTTTGTATGAACCGCTTCGGTTTTTGCCTGACCCAGTTATAACATTCAGTTGAGAAGATATATTGCAGTGTCGGCGTATTACGTGCTTTGCCAAAACATTTTTCTTTCCAATGTATAGAGGACAGGCCGGACTTGGTGGCGACCTCCGGGGCAGCATCCAAGTCATCGCTGTTCCGCAATGTGACTAGTAGCTTCACAGAGGCCGATGCCCCTGTAAGACCACTCTCCTACCACATCAAAGGGGACGACATGAACAGTGTAATAAGCCGCAATGGTAAGTGTTTTTATACTTTTTTTATCCTCACGCCTTCCTAGGGTGGCAGGCAGAGGTGTATAGGTAGTACCCACACAGCCACTTTCCCCCAGAGATATATTTTTAGGTACCAACGTGACAGATTGCGAGTCCATCGTCGTTACTCAAGCACGACTATACATATGCCTTTGAATTGCTTCTCAGACATATGCAGGTTTCATCTCGATGTTTTCCTTCACCGTAAAGCTCGTGGTGTGACTAAACAGTTTTTCTGAACTTAACTAAGTTCAGAAAATCTCATTGTAACAGTCGGGATTCGAAATTCCTCACCAAAAGAATGTCACTGAGTGGAAAGTTACGGTACAACATCACAACATTTTTTTTAACGTATGACCATAAAAACTCAATTGAAGATATAAAAGAAAGGAATATCCCTTATTAAATTGTGTATGAGCACACACGAGTGGAGATGAATACCTTCATAATCTTTCCGTTAACTTGGAGGTTTACCATTCGAGATAATTATCATTTACCAGCGTCGGTTCAACACTCCGTTCCGTTGATAAGTGTTTGTAAAACACTTTAGTTTCTAACTTTCGTGAGTATATAGCTTTGTTCAGTATTCTGTTACACTTCACATTATACCTGTTTCTATATTTAGATTTACCTGTCAAAGATAAATAATTTATGTAGTGGGAAATATAGAAGTGATATCGAATACCACGAGCTTCGCGGTGAGGGGACACATAGTCAGCTGACTTGCATAAGTCTGACAAGAATTCTAAACATTTATGTGAAGTTGTACCTGGAGCCTGCGACAGACTCACTATCTGCCACGTTGGGACTTTCGGGAGACTTTTATATTATGAGAATATCTTGAACAGACAACACTGGTGTCACTGGATCCCCGATGAGAGCGGCAAAGCCGTAGATAACATTGTTAACGTACAAAGTATATTCATAATATTTTTTGTGCTTTAAAAGACCTTCCTATATTGTTTCGTTTGTACGTTAATTAAGGTAACGTGCGGCCGAGTAAGCGGCTGCCACGCTCCATGTCCCAGGCAGATGACGTTGCTGTCGAACTGCGTGACGTGAGCGCCAGTTGGACGGGAGATCCGAACTTCCTAGCTCTGAAGAATATATCAGTGCGCATTCGCAAAGGCAAGCTATGCGCCATCATCGGATCTGTTGGTTCTGGAAAGGTAGCTTACTTACGTTTTTTGTACACCTTTTCATATAATTTGAAATTAGGTTTTATTTTTTCTATTGTGTAATAGGCGAATTACTTGTAAGAATTATATGCGTTACTTGGGAGTATTAACAACGCACTTGTGATAAAATATTTATTTAATAACTAGTTACCCGACGCTGCTTGTCGACACTATGACGATCTTGGACATTCATACGAATCTAGCTGTCTTGTCAAGATTCACTGGGGGACTGCAATCTAGAATACGATTTCAGGGTCGGCAAGACGCGAGTGATACACCTGGTGTTGCAAGCGTTCATAGGGGGCGGTAACCGCTTACCATCAGGCGGGCCGCATGCTTGATTGCCACCCGATCGCAGCGCTATCTATCGAGTCCTATTGTGAACCTAAACTATCTAGCGAACGGTTAAAACAATAATTATAAAATGTATTATTATGAATGTAGAACGCACGCAAACACCTAAATATATCAGCTATAGGTACTAACAGGCACATCATATACTAGCTGCGCCTAGCGATGTTACCCATAATGAATAAAACGGTAACCTTGTATGATTTAACGGAAACACAGCCCATTATTTCTTGTACCTGACAACTCACAAGCAAAATTTTATGAGAATTTAAGAAATAATAATAATAATAAATACCTGGGACAATTCCACACAAATTGACCTAGAAATGAAAGCGTAACAAATGCACATACAAACAAACTCTTTGTAACTCTAACATACATCCTTTTTATATTACTTCTTTGACTAATGCTGCTAAATAGTAATGTTGCGACATTAATAATATAGCTACTACTAGTTATCACTAGTGTTATTTACACTGATAGTAACGGTGCAATAAAATGACACACCATTATACCCAGAGAAATGAAGCAGTTATGCGTAGTGTTAAGAGTGGTAATTTATATCCACATATTTCCGACCCATTCTTGTTGCTGCATTGCGTAAACTTCAATTCACTTGGCATGGAATTACATCGGCAATTTTGCTAAAGCTAAGCCGACTTATTTTGATTACTGTGAATAATACTTGCTCAATGCTCAAGAATGCTTAATGCCTTTCTCAGTGGCGTGATGGAATCTCTAAGTTATACCAAGCTGAGAATATATTTTACATAATAAATAAATAAAAATTAAACATTGAATTCTATAGTGGATTGTGGTTAATGAACTAAATACCTTATGATTCCTATAATATTTTAATGCATTGTATATTTATATGTAGATTTTTAATACCTCGCCTGCTATACAATAACGTGCTTCAATAAGCCCTGAATAATTTTTCGTAACACATGAGAGACATAATTTCTCTTATATGCCTCACGCATTCCCACAAGGGTCCCTGAGGGAGTTGGTGTGAAAATTGAACTCACACTTTTCGTCGGAGATAGATTTCCATTCGCTGTTTTCCTTCACCATAATGTGATTAATCACTCTCGCGATGTGATTAACCACTGAACTTAAGTTTGGTTGAACGCGCTAACGTCAGGAACTCACTCGAACCAGTAGGGTTCGGATTGAAAAATTACATTAGTGTTGGATAGCATATTTGTCAAAGAGGCTACATATATAACGTCACACTACAATAAACAGCAGCGGAGCATCAATGGAAAATGTTGCCAAAACAGGGAAAATTCATTCCTTTTGAGCGTTCATTCCATTGCGTGCGCTGCGTAAACGGTTAAAGTTACGCAACAATCATGTATGACGGAATAGTTCCTGTTTAAAAGTTCTAAAATACTATAACCTTTTTATAATAATATATATAAAATATCTTCACGCCTTCCTAAAAGTTTCCCGTAGGGGTATGCAGAGGTGTGTTCGTAATACCCATACACCCACTTTCTGCCAGAGATATATTTTAGGTGCCAACATGACAGATGGCGAGCCCATCGCCGTTAATCAAGCACGACTATACATACGCCTTTGAATTGCTTCTCAGACGTATGCAGGTCTCCTCTCGGTGTTTTCCTTCACCGTAAAGCTCGTGGTGTCACAAATCACTGTACTTAATTTCAGCAAACGTACTACAACGTACAATGTACGTAAACGTACAGTAAAGGTATTGTTGGGATTAGAACTTGCTATCTTTGCGTTGACTCAGCGTGATGACATATATGTATGTATATATGTATGTATCTTTGTGTTGCTGGCTCAAACCGCTCGGTCACTAACGCTCTATAACCTAAATGGTAATCAAATTTGTTCTAAAGTAATGCAGTATTTGCGAATAAGTATGGTATCAATTAATCCTTCTCCAAATAAATGCGTTATGCAACACAAATATTTAATTTTGAACCATGTTGCCCTGACATCATTTTAATAAATATCTTTAAACAACTCCACTCTTAAAATTATCAAGAGTACCTATTGCACACTCATATTTGTTATCTGATTAATGATGTGCGGGTGCCATGTAGGGGTGAGGGAAAATCTACCAATGAAATCAAATTTTACAAATGTGAAATCACAGCTAGTATAATGTTGAAAGCAGGTCTATGTCTACAATGAAGGGTTCGACAAATAATAAGATTGGCAATATGTACTAAAGATTATTTGTTTTTGTTCGCAGTCGTCGATTTTGCAACTTCTACTGAAGGAATTGCCGGCAGCCACTGGCACAGTTTCAATATACGGTACGCTTTCGTACTCTTGCCAAGAGGCGTGGCTCTTCCCTAGTACCGTGCGGGAAAACATCCTCTTTGGCCTGCCTTATCAGCCGGAAAAATATAAGAGGGTATGTAAATACAATGCTATAGGTAGGTATATACATAATACTTCGCAGGTGGCTCATCGATTGTACAAAGAACTGGGACAGTCGGCAATAAGATTGGGTCAATAACCTTCTTTTAGGCGCATTTATTTGTTTTTATAACCTAAAATATATGGATAATGGTAATCGAATCTGAGCATTTTCCTAGCTTATTAGGTACTTTAGTAACTGCATATTTTCAACATTGGTAAAGAACAGGAAATTATGTTCAGTTGCTAGAAAGGTGGTCACAGGAACAAGACCCACTAGCTGAAAAGGCAACCGTAGCACGCAGCAACAAAACTTGGGTGCGTAGTAAACCGTATGTCAAATGTAGTACAGTCTAATTGGGACGAATGGGTCTCCCTTCTATTACCGGTAATTCCTTGTAGAGATATGAAAAAAGGCAAACAAGATCGAGATGCAGTGCATATTGATTATGTTTGCCAATCCAATCTTGAACTGCCCTTTAGCTGACTTTCACAAATCGAATAAGCCTACGGACACCAAAAAACTTAAACACCCAATATCTGCACACTTAAATGTCGCTAAAATGGTAGTGGTGTTATAAATAAAGATAACTTTTAATATTTCATTGGGACTACGATACCTTAAAAATGAATTGAATGTGATAGGACACGTTTCTCTACTTACTGGAGAGATAAAAATGCTGTATAAATATAATACAGCGTTTTACGGGACCGTGCAACGAACGGCAAAGAAAAACGGTGCTTGTAGAAGTTCAACGTTCCTAGAAATCATCTTCTGGGTCCTCACATTATCGAAATGATACAAATATGCATGTGAAGTGGATCTTTGTTATAGTCATTTAAATTTATTTACTTATAAGTAGGCTTATAACGACTTAGCCTGTGCGACATATCGCACTAATATGATATTTTTATTTTATTTCATAAAATAAAATAAAAATATCATATTCGTGGAAACGTCTCCCAATAACTATTGTTTACTAATGACGTGTATGTTTACAATTAGTTCATTTTATTAAAAGTTCAGGTTTCTAGGAGCCGATATGTTGAATTACATTTCTAATTTGTGAACTAAGTAAACAATTTATAAAAAAAAAAAATTTATCAGGGCGGCGACTGGGGATTTCGTCTGAAGTAGTTTTCTTACATTTGTTTCAGGTCTGCAAACAATGCGCATTGGAAAAGGATTTCAAGCAATTCCCATACGGAGACCAAACTCTAGTGGGCGAAAGGGGGGTGTCCCTCTCCGGAGGCCAGCGCGCCAGAATCAATTTGGCTCGTGCAGTGTATAGAGACGTAAGTGATTTTTATTTGAGTTGTGTAACGTGTCCATAATAGCAATTTTTGATACAGATGTATGTATTTTACTATGTATAATATAGATGTAGTTCTTAAGACGCATATCACATTCGCTGTAAATGAAATTTGAAATTAGCAATATCAATAATAAATATGAATACCACTTAGGGGCAAGCAATCACACGGCCGCTTGATGGTAAACGGTTATTGCCGCCTATGGACGTTTGCAACAGCGGGACATGACCCGCGTGTTGGAAACTTTTCACACCCATTTTGAAAAACTCCATTCCATTTGATCAACTTAGTCACTCTCATATAATATCAAACCATTATAATCAAATTGAACAAAACAAACGAACCGTAATTATATATTCCATATATGTAAGTACGGATAATATTATAGATATGACTCCGTACAGAGCGACCTTCGCGATTATTATCGTAAAGGATGTATACAGTGGGGAACACTTGCTCAATACGAGCGTTTATAGGCAAAGGAGTAGAATGTGCCGCACTGGGATTGCTCATTAAAATATTCGGCTCGAGTAACCAAACACAAATAAGTTTCATTCCAAGTTAAAATATTTACTAAGTATAATTCAAGCCAGAATAGAAAAATCTTAACTGGTTCCGAGAGCAGAGTAGATTCAAATGCCTTCGGTCGTAGGCAAATGTATTGGACTCTTTGCATTGTTTTCGTTTGCCTTTATTTGTTGAGTTCAGTCATGCCGTATGCCAAGTATTGCAAACTTTTCAACATTTGGGAATGCGGCTTCGTGTTCTCTCAACTTGTATTAATCCCTTCGCATACTTGTGTAATCAAGTAATATGTTTATTTGGTCTATAACTCATTGGGATACCAGAACTTGTTTCTATATATACTAATCAATCTATCTATATTCTAATAGTACGGAACGGAAATTATGTATAAGTAGGTACATATCAGATTTATTTCGATCAATAAAATTATATTTTAATATCATGATTTTTAATAGTGATTAGTCACACCACGAGCTTTACGGTGAAGGGAAACATCGAGAGGAAACCTGCATACGTCTGAGAAGAAATTCAAAAGACGTATGTAATAGTCGTGCTTGAGTAACGGCGATGGACTCGCCATCTGTCACGTTGGCACCTAATATACCTCTGGCGGAAAGTGGGTGTGTGGGTATTACCTATACACTTCTGCCTACCCCTTCGGGGACCCTTATGGGAAGGCGTGAGGATATATTATTATAATATTCGATGTTACTTTATAGCCATACTGTCATCGTATATAATTATATAGGTAGATATGCATATACATGAATACATAGGAAATCCAAGGCAAGGTACAAATACATGAATATCTGCACTCAGGAGCTCTGACCTCTAAACCAGACGGCCGTCTAACTAAATCGACACCGCGGTTTTGCTCTTGCTAAATTCATATGTATGATTACTGCGACACTTCCTGGATTTGTAGTACACACAGCGGAAAGCGACTTTGCTTTATGAGTGAGTATGTACTATAAAGAGTTATGTACCTATTGTGCGAAGGTGGACGTGTACCTACTGGATGACCCGTTATCTGCCGTGGACGCCAATGTGGGTCGTCAGCTGTTCGAAGGCTGCATCAACGGCTACCTGCAAGGCCACACCAGGATTCTGGTTACGCATCAGATACATTTCCTCAAAGCTGCAGATTTCATTATTGTTATGAATGAGGTAACAAAACTTTAAATTACTTAAATATACTTAACTGATTCATATATCTTAAAAGTATTAAATTATTTATAATTCAACAGGGACGCATTGAGAATATGGGAACTTTCGATGAATTGATTAATTCAGGCAAAGATTTTGCGATGATGTTAAACTCAATGAAAGATGGTAAAGAAAAAGATGCAGAGAGCACGGCATCGAATGTGAGTAAAACACACCTTATGCAATAACTACACAAGTCCTTAAAGATCAGATTCAATTCATACGTAATAATAATAATCAAGGGTTTTTGGTTTTTCATACGTCAGTACCCAAGGGATCTCGGTGAACTGTAAGCCTCCCTTTAAAGGGTCATAAAGAAACAGAGAGCCCGGCATTACCAGTAGTCCCAGTAGACTAGCAAAACGCATAGATATTATTCCCATGTTCACATCTATTAAGCTTTGATTTCATAGATAAACTTCAAGAAGAAAAAACTGCCAGCTGTGTCCTCTAAAATTCTTTAAAACTTGTTTATCAGCCGGATTCAAAAGAAGTCGAGAGGCCAAAGCTTTTACGAGCAGTGTCAAGCGTGAATGAAGCTGAAGAGCTCCCTCAGTTTGAGGCCCAGAAGATAGCAGCTGAAGAGAGACAGGCAGGCAACCTACGATGGGAAGTAATCTCCGCATACTTCAGAGCTGGAGGTGGTGTCTGCTTCATAATGTTCACTTTCCTGCTGATTATTCTCGCCACCGCAGCCGCTTCGGCCGCTGACTACTGGGTCAGTTACTGGTAAGTCTGGATCACATACCACGTGATCAATCCAAAACATGTGATTGTGATAAGACTATGCTCCAAGACGTTTTTCCCAATTCGGGCATATGCAAAGGAGCCCGAATTGAAAAAAATCTCCTCTCTCGTTACATCTGATGTATAAGAAAAACTCGATAAACAGAACTGGTGATGAGGTAAAAATTCATCTTCAAAATATATGTCTGAGAAGAGAAAATTTATTCAGTGCCAGAATAATTTAAGAATTATTTAATTTTAATCTAACAACAAAATAGCAATACATACACCATAAGTAAACAGCGTTGCTACTTTGGCAGTTAATATTTTTTGTTATTATTTATATAATGATATATATATAATAAATATAAGTTATTATTTAAGATAAGTTAAATACATATTATGAATATTACCTTGATAAGACGACATGAAAATACTTTAAACATCGTTTGTGATAATATATAAATTTATTGCCGCGTCATTTTTTCTAGGTCGAACCAAATGGCAAGCTATCAGGAAGGATTAGCCGGAGCCGATATGGGTAAGTACGTATGGAATAACAAGTCTAGTGAGCGCTTCAGTTGGTTACAAAATGGACGCTCATCAGCTATCACACTACTCGTATAATCTTCTATAATACTTGTCATGCTCACTGAGCATTCTACCAAGCATACAGAATTTGATACAAATTATTTATGAATAAATTTAAGATCACCATAATTTGTCGGATCTGCACTTGACGATAAAAGCCTTGTGAGAATGCTATACACCTGATATCGTATACAGGCACCGGTATATATACGGTAATACCAAGAACACAATGCAATTGAATTTAATTGGTATAAATTATACATAAAAAAGAACCAGAATAAAAAATAATAGCAAACAATACATTAAACACCGTTATGACTGACACTGCCTGGCCTAAGAAACCCTGGTACAAAATAGTCGCCAGTATCGAACCCTGCGGTCTACGCCTATGATTTTTTTATCACTTCGCAAGCTCCTATATAATGTGCATGAAAGTCGGCGACGGATCGCCATCTGTTACTTTGGCATCTAAATATAGGTCCAGCGAAAGAGGTTGCTTTTAGGACCTCTGCTTATCCCTTGGGGGAACCTTGGGAGATAGCGTGAAGATATATAAATACATATTAACTTTTGACGACTTAAATAACGATTGACGAAAAGTGTATAAGGCGGGTGTGAATGAAAGTGTGGGAAGGGGTAGACCTAGGCGGACGTTTCTAGACCAAATTAGAGACGTCTTGAAAAAAGGCCAGGTCAAGAGAATCCTAAACCAAAGAGCATGTATGAAGAGAATAATGAAAGTGGACGAAGCGAAAGAAGTAAGTAAGGTTCGTAGCAAGTGGAAAAAAGTGGTCTCTGCCTACCCCTACGGGAAAGAGGCGTGATTATATGTATGTATGTATTAAATTTAGACGTTTTTTATTCTCAGATCCGGGCCTGGATGTGCAAGTAGGGCTGTTCACGACGGGCCAGTACCTCATAATCCACGGCAGCATTGTAATAATGTGTATCTTCTTCACCCAAATCCGAGTGTTCCCGTTCACGGCTCTCTGCGTCTCTGCTTCCAAACACCTACATGGCTCCATGTTCTCCACTATGCTACGAGGCATTATGAGGTTCTTCGATACCAGCTCTTCAGGTAGTAATAATAAAATTTATAAAAAAAGGAGTAGATACTAATGCTTATGTATATACTATGCTTAATCTAATTAGTATAGTAAGTAAAATAAACTATGTAAGTATGTGGTTACATTAGATTGTACAGCAGATGCGACTGCCATCACAGCTAGACTAAGTTAATAGCCTGTGCTAATTATAGGCAGATATATATTACTAACAAAATTGTAATAGATACAATTCAAGGCCTTTATTTATGTCCATACTAGCTGTCTCGCCCAGCTTCGCCTAATAAACATAAATAACTTTCCTAATATTAATTAATTAAATTTAACTACGCCTATTTACATCAAATCGATCGGACGCTCAAGGACGGGAACGTCAAGAGTACTCGAAACTGACGAGCATGTATGAAGAGACTGATGAATGTGGACGAAGAGAAAGAGGTATGCAAGTCTAGAGAGAACTGGCGCTCTATACTCTCTGCCTACCCCGTAGGGACTTGGCGTGATGATATGATAATATGATGATGTATATACATAAATACACATATTTAAATTTGTGTAAAAAAAATCTTATCGATCAGTAAAGAATCTATGGCGATTCATGATTTTACATACATTTAATTTTGTTATATATTGAGACTGATCACACACAAGTTCTTGGAAGACTATCATAACTTATATTTTAAAATCATGTTGCTGTTTCATTAAATGTTGACTATATCAGCAGTAGGTACAATTGTCCTTATCTCACGGACTCTTGATATACCTGGTTTGATTAATGTCTTGTTTAAAAAGTAATAAGCCAATCAATCTTGGACAACCATTGTTATAATAATAATAATAATAATAATAATAATATATCCTCACGCTTTCCCACGAGGGTCCCCGAAGGGGTAGGCAGAGGTGTATAGGTAATACCCACACACCCACTTTGTATTCCTTCCTCATATATCCTTCATTTGTTTTTTATTTTGGGATGGTTCTAACTTGTTGTTTAATTATTTGCAGGTCGTATTTTAAACCGGTTTACAAAGGATATGGGTGCCTTGGATGAAGTGTTGCCGAGAACATTATTAGACGTGGTTCAAATCTACAGCACATTAGCAGCAATCTTGGTTCTCAACGCTATAGCCTTGTACTGGACGTTGATTCCATCGGTGGTACTGCTCATAGTCTTCTATTTCTTTGTTAAAGTCTACATGAAGACAGCTCAGAGCGTCAAGCGATTAGAAGGAACAAGTAAGAACATAAGTTAATTCATAAAATCTGAAAATGTGTTATAACATCACCAAAAATCTTAGACGATCTTAGACGCACAAAGGCTATTTTACTTTTAAACATATACGTGACCTTAAATTTTAAAGGCCGCTATGGAAAATATCTATGCAAAATATAAATTTATTGAAAAAACGTTTGGTTGGGTTTTTATTGTCATCATAAAGGTGTGAGGAATATAAATAATACGAATGGAAATAAATATTTTTATTATAATATGTGTATGACGGGCATGAATGTGATGCAGCAGGTGCAATATATAGTAATTTAGTTGACGATAAATATTCCTAATTCAAAAATATTTTATTTCAGCCAAGAGTCCGGTATTCGGTATGGTGACGTCATCCCTCAATGGTATTGCTACGATCAGGTCATCGGGAGCCCAGGACAGACTTATAAACGATTTTGATAATTGTCAGGTATATACATATATTTTATATTTACCTACATTACAACGTAAATAAATTGTATTAAGAAAATATCGAGGAATCAAAGGCGTATGTATAGTCGTGCTTGAGTTACGGCGATGGACACTCCATCTGTCACGTTGGCACCTAAAATATATCTTTAGCGGAAAGTGGGTCTGTGGCTACTACCTATACACCTATGCCTACCCCTTCCGGGACCCTTGTGGCAAGGCGAGAGGATATATATAATTTTTATGTCATAATTCACATTTGTTCCAGGACTTGCACACATCAGCGTGGGTCGGCTACCTGGGCGGTGGATCCGCATTTGGATTTTATCTGGATACCACGTGCCTCATTTATCTAACTACAGTCATTTTCGTATTCTTGTACATTGACTTTGGTGTGTTATTATTTTATTCCATTACTGTATAACCTAGTCTATTTTATTTTGAGCTGACCAGAGCTACAACTGTATTACAGTAGTAATGTTATTTTATAAACGCGCGAACGGCACTGTAGCGTGTCATGAATGCTAATGGCGTGAATTGTCTCATCGTAATGGTCCCATAAAAGTTTCTATCGGCTTTTAAGTTTTACTTATACTTATAGACGTATAAATAGGTTTAATCAATAAAAAATACATTTTGATAGCAATTACTACAGACAGATGAGATAACAAGACGCAAGGTTAGATTAATGCCTAATGAATTGTGATTCTAACATTGTTATGACATATCTTTTGTCATATTAGACTAAAGACGCCTGCAATACCTGACTGTTTTTATATCCTTTAAGCTATTTCTAAAGATCTTATTTTGATTTTTATTATGAACTAGCGGTCCGTCCCGGCTTCGTACGGGTGGACATAAGTTTTTTTTATAAAAGACAACATAACCTATGTCACTCAGGGTGAATGTAGCTTTGCAATGGCGAAAGAATTTTTCAAATCGGTCCAGTAGTTGCGGAGCCTATTCAATTCAAACATACTTACATACAAATATTTTCTCTTTATAATATTAGTATAGATAAGGTTGAAAATGGAATGTGCGAACTGCGCCGAGAGCTTTAATTAAGTTTTTAACCCTGCATGTTGTTGAACAGGCGACATGATCCCAGTGGGCAGCGTGGGGCTCGCCGTGACGCAGACTAACACGTTGACGTCGATGCTGCAGCACGGCGCGCGCATGCTCGTCGAGTTCATCGCACAGCTCACCAGCGTCGAGCGAGTGATCGAGTACACACGCATTGAGACTGAACCAAATCTCTTTGAAGGACGTGAGTTCACTAATAAATAGAACTCAAACGTACAGTGTTAGGATTCACACTATACTTCAATCATATCTTGTCCTAACTTCAGTAACAATGGTAACGATAGGATTTTTTAAGCAACTGTAAGGTATTGATAAGATCACATAATTATCTGATTCAGATAAAGAAGTTACATGTATTAATTACAAAAAAAATGGTCTGGATATAATCTTAAAATAAAAGCAGCTTAAATAATAAGTATAATCAGTGTACAAGGCTCAGAGATAACGCTTCGCCCCGAGTCATCACAGATGCATGCTTTTCAGTCCGAGGCCGGTAACTAATTATTCAAGATATCGCATGAAAAAAACATTAGGAAACGCTGTGGGGCGGTAGTGATTGCCTTCCAAACAATCACACGGCCGACCAATTTAATCTTCTTTTATGTACTGGTCCCTGTATTTTTTATAAAGTTTGATAATTTGGTACGTGGAAATGGTGTTTGCAGGGCCTAAGCATGAACACTTTGTTCGTAATCAACTTGCTATAAGGCCGAGCAGAGTAACATTGCAGCATCGTTTTAAATTAATGTATTTATTTGTGTTAATCTAATAAACTAGACTTTGTCAACGACTTCGTCGCCATGGAAGTTAGGAAATGGCACATATACCATCGTATAGCGTAATATAAGTAGGTATAATATATGCGGCAGGTTCTGGGTGCTTTGTGGGTAGGGATGAAGGAATTACCACTTTGTATTCAGTGTATTTGTAATTCAACTACATACCTTTTAAGTACTACAGCGCGGCCAACTTCCTAGAAGACTCTATAGATGTAGTGCGTAGCCTTTTAGTTTTTTTATTGTTTACGACGACGGCAATATCAATAAATACACTAAAAAGACTTTTCTACTACTACGACTAAAGAGAAATTATAGCTAAATTCATTGATTGTGATAAAAATCTGTTTTCTGTAACGAGTACCTACTCCAACTATTTATCAAGTTTATACTTTTTACCAATAAATTATTAGGTCTCCTTTTAAAGTACAATTATCTGATTTCCGTGCACATAAATCTACACTTTTATTATATCTAAGAATGTAGACAGTTTCATGTGTTACACAGATATCATCACGCCGAGTCCGGGGTAGGCAGAGAGTATAGAGCGCCAGTTTTCCCTAGACTTACATACCACTAAATATATTTACATAGATTTTATTTAACCATTTGCAGAAATAGAAATGCCACAAACCTGGCCATCGCATGGGAGACTGTCATTCCAAAATGTTAACATGCGTTATGCTCCAAATGAAGATCCGGTGCTTAAGAATTTAAACATTAACATTGAAAGCGGTTGGAAGGTAAATTTGACAAACTGAACTATCGATAGGTACTCAGTATATGAATATAAAGAAGATAATCTGAGGTTAATGGGCGCCCTCAATGTCTTTGAGACGATTCGATAGAATACATGTTAAATCCATCGCTACGCTAAAATATTTATAAAAAGTGTTCCAATAGCTGGAAGCACCAAAAAATATATTTTCCCTCTTTCCTACAGGGGCCCTTTCCTAGGGGTAGGTAGAGGTGTGTAGTAACAAACCTTTTATTCTCCGGAGATATATTTATTTGCAACGGGCAAATCCATTGCCGTTTCTCAACCACCACTATAGTACTATACATACGACTTTTATTACTTTCAAACGTATGCACCTTGCATACCGGGGCTTGAGGAACGACTTGCAAAAGGGGGTGTCATTACACCTAATTGCCCGTTCACGCAACCTAGTGATAAGGGATCAATTGTAATATTTTAAAATAAATACATTCACAGGTGGGCATTGTCGGCAGGACAGGGGCTGGCAAATCATCACTTATATCTGCAATATTCAGATTTGCGTACATCGACGGGTTGATTACTATTGATGGGCTTGACACTTCAATGGTCTCAAGACAGGTAAACCGTATTTTACAGCTATGTTTCAGAGAATAAATAACAAGCTGTTATAAAGTCAAGCTTGCAAATAATATCATGGATATTTTACCCAAACGTATCGTTGTAATGTTTGCAGGGGCTGCGATCAAAAATTTCAATTATTCCACAAGAGCCAGTGTTGTTCTCGGCGACCATTAGGTATAATTTGGATCCGTTCAACATATACAGCGATGCTGATCTCTGGAGAGCACTTGAACAGGTCAGACTCGCATCCTCGCATGTTTATTAACCATTTGTATAACATATGTGACATGAAAACTCACAGTTTTTACTAAGAAGGTCGTGTTATTATGCAATTATATTGTTTTATTTATATTTCACTTTCCTTTCTCTTCTACAGGTCGATTTGAAATCCGCTGTACCTTCACTAGATTTTAAGGTGACCGAGGGCGGCTCCAACTTCTCCGTCGGTCAGCGGCAACTAATGTGCTTGGCTAGAGCCGTGCTCCGGTCCAACAAAATACTTATTATGGATGAAGCCACTGCCAACGTAGATCCTCAGTGAGTAACATCTTTATGATTTTGGACAGCTTTTGTAACAATTGATTTGGTTAATTTGTTTCCCAGCTATCTAGAACATATTCTAAGCGGACATATATGTTTCAGGACTGATAACTTCATTCAGCAGACGATACGTCGCACATTCAAATCCTGCACGGTGCTAACCATTGCGCATCGGCTCAACACTATTATGGATTCGGACCGCGTGCTGGTGATGAGTAGCGGCGAGATGACGGAGTTTGACCATCCGTACACATTGCTATCAGACCCAAACAGCAACCTCTCCTCCATGGTGCGAGAAACTGGGGACAAGAACAGCACACAGCTCTACGAAGTAGCCAAGGAAGCTTACTTTCAAGCCAATCTGAAAGAGAACGCCAGATGAACAACACAAAAAATGTGAAACTCCATCGCAGACGCAGGCTTTAGAATTGCGTGAAACTTTTAGAAGAACAATACTCCTACATGTACAGATTATATTTTAGTTATAAGATAAACGAATATAGGACGTGTAATATACCTTAGTTATTGATTGGCAATACCCTAATCTATGTTTTGTTGACACGTTGTTTGCTTGGGTTTAAAGGCACAGTAAACGTCGTCTGGGGTGATGGCATCTGAATATGCGGTATGCGAGGAATAAAATAATCAAAATCAATCCTAGGAAAAAGCCTTTGATCTTGTGGTCATCAAAAAACACTTCCCAGCCCTCATTGGTGCAACCGCCGTGACAACAACCCATTTTATGCTGTTCGATGATGCATGATTGTTAATCATATCTCACTTTGGTTTGTTCATTTTCATTGGCTTTGGTCATTTTACTATATTTTTATACATAGGAAAAATAAATTAAATTTGATTTGGGCTACTACATGACACATAAATGACAATAAAGTGACATATGGCACTAGTTTTTTTTTCTGCTTTGTTGACAACATTCTCATCAAGAGTATTGTACAACTGACAATAGACTAGTACCGTATTGCGTACACATTAAAATATGCAAGAAGAGTTGTAGCTTCTACTGGACCAAGCTATGCAGATAAAAAAAACTTGAGAGGTGTCAAGGGACACCCGGATGGAACGAAGTTCAAGAAGCACACGTCACTCACACGGGGGTTATAAATATACAGCAAATAATAGGTAATCTGTAAGACAACAACCTATTTGTATTAACGCCGCCATTTCTCACCTAACAGACTACGTGACGACAAGAAACAAAAATAAACAAACAAACCTTTACCTAACCCAACCTACGTACCCAACCTACGTACCCAACCTACGTACCCAACCTACGTACCCAACCTACGTACCCAACCTACGTACCCAACCTACGTACCCAACCTACGTACCCAACCTACGTACCCAACCTACGTACCCAACCTACGTACCCAGCCTACGTACCCAACCTACGTACCCAACCTACGTACACAACCTACGTACCCAACCTACGTACCCAACCTACGTACCCAACCTACGTACCCAACCTACGTACCCAACCTACGTACCCAACGGTTGGGTAAAAATGTCGTGACAACTTTTCGTAAGAATGTCGTGACAACTTTTCGTAAGAATGCCGTGACAACTTTTCGTAAGAATGTCGTGACAACTTTTACGTACCACTGCGGTAACAAGCATGTCTGCCTCCTGCCCGAGTCTAAGCGGTTACCGTCGCTTGCAAGACTAGGGATAGAATTGCAAAATTTTCAAACAATCTTATTTATTTGCGATTTGGCATTTGAGATTTCGGATTTTAGGAAATTGTAATACGCTGATTAAAGCATTATTTATATATCTTATTTCACTGAGCCAAAAATAATCTCGTCCGTTGCTCTTCTTAAAGCCATAGCTGAAGTTTTATCAAGACTAAGTGAAGAGCTCATGGTTACAAAGTAGATACGGGTAAGTTTCATGCGTAAATAAGAAAGTTACGTGGAGCTAAGAGGTTAAACACGACAATGACACACTGTTTACACATTTTCGATCTCATGTACCTACAACTTGACCTTACGCAAAATAATTAGGTAATAGAATGTATTAGAATATGGAAAACTTTAATTAAATACAAATAAACCAAGATAAATAGCTTGAGAAGTGTAGAGTTTTTTGACTTTGCAAATATGCAAAAAACTGGGAGAATTTTACTACTTTGCCAAATCTTTGGATGAGAATCTGACTTCAATTGGGTTTTTGAGATTTGAGATAAGAATGAACTTACAGCGAAGTTCATATACAAAAGCAACTCACGGGAATATCCAGAACACTGCTAGAAAATTACTCTGCTTCTATTTTTATTGGCATGTTCGCGGGCAGTACCGGCACTTGTATAGCAACCACGTGAGGTATAATATGACCATGACCAGCATCCCGGTCATATACAACACGTGAGGGTTCTTGAACATAGACGTGTTGCAACATGATTCTCCACTACCGCAGCAACCCATCTTAAAGCTCGATATTTTTTTTCATTGATTGGTTTTTTATGTAGACATGGTTACTTTCTTTTCGTATTAATTTGAATGTACGTGTAATGTTAGGTTCATTTTGGTTTTTGCCTGTTGCCTGACATATTGATTCATATTTATGGTAACGTCCACAGCTAAGAATTTGTGTAATGCGGTTACGAGATACAAAAGTAGTCTTTGGTTACGAGTAATTTTGATAACCATATACCACCTCATTACTGACTAAACTTGGCGCTGTGGTTCGTACAAAAGGGTAATTGGAAACGTGATGTAATAGACAGTTAACCACATTTTTGTTTTGCTCTAGATTCGCACCTTGCCAATTGTACTGTTTATTGCAACCGCCTTATTCTCAATCTTCAAAGAGAAGCATCCCACCAGTTTTAATCGGTGGACTTAACGCCTCGGACGCTCAAGGACGAGAACGTCAAGAGTACTTGAAACCGATGAGCATGTATGAAGAGACTGATGAATGTGGACGAAGCGAAAGAGGTATGTAAGTCTAGAGAGAACTGGCGCTCTATACTCTCTGCCTACCCCGTTAGGGACTCGACGTGATGATATGATGATGACGCCTCTAAATTAATTAATTATGTGATATTCATATTGCATATCTTACGATTGTATTGTCTTAGAAGCCGCTAAAGAGTACAGTGAATCCGGTCATATATTCGTTGCATATTGTACATCAACTTGATATCGATAGATTTCGTTTCTGAGAAAAAAGGTATCGAATATATTGACTTTTAACGGTCAGCCAGAATGATTGACCAATGTAGGTATATATTTTTGATATAATAATAACTTAAAATATTTAGTTTAAAATATTTATTTTACAAAATGTTTAAACTTAATATTACGAGCTATTTAAGTTATTAAGTACATATGTTCAGATAAATTATAATTTTGTACATTAATGGAATTAATATTATCAAGTTACTTTGTGCCTAACTATGTTATTTGTTCCTAGTTAGTTACATAAAATTTACGTAGGATTATTACTAAAATATTTTGCTTTGGCAACTTCGAAAAGTGTTTTGCTCATATTCTCTCCTGTTTCCCTAACCATGAAGGAGAAGTGGCTGTTGGGGTTGCTGAGCAGTGTGTAGGGGTGGTCGAACTCGGCAGCCTCGCCCTTGTCCATTACAAGCACGCGGTCAGAGTCCATGATGGTGTTCAGTCGGTGGGCGATGGTCAGTACCGTGCATGTCGCGAACTCGCGCCGGATCGTCTTTTGGATCAGAGCATCCGTCCTGCATAGAACAAAGAAATATGTCAGAATCTGAGAAACCGTCACTTAAATCCTGTCCCTCACTCACTTAAAACATCAACTCATACATACGTATAATCACGCCACTTTCCCGTAGGGGTAGGCAGAGACCACTTCTTTCCACTTGCTACGATCCTTACATACTTCTTTCGCTTCGTCCACTTTCATTATTCTCTTCATACATGCTCTTCGGTTTAGGGTACTCTTGACCTGACCTTTTTTCAAGACGTCCCTAATTTGGTCTAGAAACGTCTTATACACTTTTTTCGTCAATCGTTCTTCATTCATTCTCTCGACATGGCTAAACCATCTCAGCATACCTTTCTAAATTTTTGTACTTACTGTACATATTACGTAAGGTATTATATATCCACCAAAACACAATGAAATCAATAAAGGCATATTTATATAAAAATGTTATGTCAATCCTTCATAACATAAATAAATGTCAGTTTTTTATTTCAAAGCTCAAAAATAAGCCTCAGAGTGAGGGCTTATTACTGAGCTATATTTAAGTAAATTATGATTCTAACTGTAGGCTCTTCATTCTCGTACCAACTAAATGACTGCATATTTTAAGGTACGATATGGATCATCATATTTATAATTGAATACTCACTGAGGATCGACGTTTGCAGTAGCTTCATCCATGATGAGAATCTTATTAGAGCGTAGAATGGCTCGAGCGAGACACACCAACTGACGCTGTCCCATCGAAAAGTTACTGCCGCTCTCGGAAACTTTGAAATCGAGTGCCGGTACTGCTTCTTTCAGTTCCACCTTAAGCGGTTATATAATGATTAACAAACCATTTTTTTTCTTTAATTCATTCACTATACAGTGCTTTATTATTTATTGCAAAAGTACAGAAATACTTGGATAATATTATTACAGTGTAGTATAAATATTGTATTTGCAAAAAGTAATCTAATTGCAAAAGACGCTATATTGAGAACAATAGAATTTTAGAATACATACCTTATTGGTATAATTTACCAGTATCTTATCAGTATGAATAGTGTATTATTACCTGTTCTAAGGCCCTCCAAATTTCATCATCGCTGTAGCTATCAAATGGATCTAAGTTGTATCGTAGCGATGCTGAGAATAACACTGGTTCTTGCGGAATTATTGATATCTTTGCTCTCAACTCCTGCAAAATTGCACATTTTGTATTTAGTGCCCTTGAATGTATGATCATCCCACCAAAGGGAAGTATTATATTAAGTTGTTTAAAATGTATCTTACCTTTTTGCCAATGCCTCTAATACCAATGTCATCAATTATAACATTGCCATCTGTACCATATAATTGGAAAAGTGCCGATATTAACGAAGACTTTCCGGCTCCAGTTCTACCAACCACACCTACCTGGAATTAAATATAAAAAATTTTAACTTTTCCTTTTACGGACGTCAAAATTTAATTCAAATCTTAATATTTCGAACTTACTTTCCAGCCACTGTCAATCACGAAGTTCAAGTTCTTCAAAACAGGCGGATCCTCTGGTCCATACTTAAGGGATACATTTTCAAACCTAATTTCTCCTTTCACAGGCCATACCTTTGGAGGTTTTGTTGCTGGAAATAAATATAAATTATTCGCTTTAGCTATTTAACAATTGATAATTATAAAATTTAGTTATTTGTCAGGATGACTGGTTGATCTAAGTACATGTTTAAGATAAAATGCGGTTCAGTACTTGAGACAATACATGTAATAGGTACTAACGGCCTTCGTCGATGTTATCTTCTGGAGGTAGTTTTGTGTACTCTAAAACCCTCTCGACGGCAGTCATCTGACCGAGGAAGTCCGCAGTGAAGCGCGCTGCCATCTGCAGCATCATTGTCAGCACCATAGACTGGCTCACAGCCAGTCCTACGCTGCCAACTGGGATAGCATCATCTACGAACAAAACATCCTCGTTTCATACTAGTTAATACATAAAGGTGTTTCAGATCAAAAAGCTTACTATATCTTACGTATTGTAAGTAAGTATACTTTAATATTTGATAATTATATTCTGAGAATCTGAGCTACCAAAGATAGCGGTACATCCAAAAGTAAGCATCCAGGTCACTCAACTAGTATGCACGAGTGAACTTATAAAGATAACGAAATACACGTTACGTTGCTTTGTACATAAAGACAGGATGAGTGAAGAAAGATTATCGAACCAGATATAAAATGTGAAAGTGTGTGGAATAAGAAGCAAATAGATTGGACAATGGACTGCGAGCATGTATGAAGAGACCGATGAATGTGGATGAAGCGAAGGAGGTCTCAGCGTGATGGTACACATGTATGTATAATAAAGTGACAAAAAAATACATACTGAAGTCAATCATAAGGAAGATGGCCAATACAGCACCCAGGTAAACCAGGCATAGGGCATCCAGATAAAGACCAAAGGCGGTGGAGCCACCCATGAACGTGTAAAAGGCACTTGAATTGAGATCCTGGAAAAATAATTTCATATTTATGTTCTGCACGAAACTAGGAATGCACTTTACTGGTAAAATTTGCACCACCATTGGTAATTAACAATCAGTAGCTATTTGATAGCACATTTTATGTACTATATATATTCTCACGCCTTTCCAGAAGGGACCCGAAGAGGTAGGCAGAGGTGTATAGGTAGCACCCACACACCCACTTTCCGCCAGAGATATATTTTAGGTGCCAACGTGACAGATGGCGAGTCCATCACCGTTACTTAAGCACGACTATACATACGCCTTTGAGCAATTCAAAGGCGTATGTATAGTCGTGCTTCTCAGACTTATGCAGGTTTCCTCTCGATGGCTTCCTTCACCGAAAAGCACGTGGTGTGACTAATCACTGTACTTAAGTTCAGAATAACTCATTGGTACGGTCTGAATTCGAACTTGCAATCTTTGTGTCGCAGGCAACTACTCGAACCACTTGGCCACGCTTTTTTATGTACTATGTATGTACGTCATCGTGATATCTTTTCTGTTTAGTAACCGATTCGCGGTCTGATTATGTTTACTAGTATGGCTTTGTAATAAATGTGCATGCACACATTTTGCTGCTAAGTCGACACGGGGCTTGATAAGGGGAGCAACACTTTTTAGATCGATAAATATACTAAAGTGATACCTGGGACAATTCCGCACAAATTGACCTAGTCCCAAATTAAGCAAAGCTTGTGTTATAGTAACTAGACAACGATATATTCACCTATATAGATAGATATATACTTAAATACATAGGACATCCAAGACTAAGGTACAAATATTCGTGTTCATCACACAAATATCTGCCCTCAGCGGGATTCGAACCCGCGACCTCAAGTTTCGCAGTCAGGAGCTCTAACCACTAGACCAGACGGTCGTCAGTAAAAATGACATACACATAGATCATCGCGCCGGGTCTCGAAATAAGATTCGTAATATTTTCTTATCGTGATTGCATATAAGTATGTGAGTAGGTGCCGTCGTCATGTGAAAATAAATTCTTTCATTTTCCATTATAAATATTAATTGAATTGTCGTCTTTTCGTATAATATCAATGTGCTTAAATCAAATATTAATAAAGCGATATTATCAAAAATAATTGGAACATCACTTATGTAGGTCTTCGGGCCGATGTTTTACAAGACGACATATTAGCTGTGCCTAGATATGACTTTTTTGACCTAATTATATTATACTGTCGGTATTGTACGCAATGAAGAAGCTAAATGATTACCTACTGTGTACTCATTTTATGTGTTTACTTGCGCGTAGAAATCCCTTCAGCAAGGAAATTAAAGTGAACTCAGTATATTCTTATCATGTACATGTGCGACGGGGTATAAATAGACAAGCTTTTTCAACAATATCACACTGTATTTGAAACTAATAAATACCATTTGCTACATAAAAATTATTGTTTTATTTGTTGTTTTATCAATCAAAGTCTCTCATTCAATTTCCTCTTAGCCGGTTGATCGATTTCACTATGGAAATAAATAATATGCAAATTGCGCGGTAGAATGGATTTTCGTCTGTACGTCTGTCTGTACCACAGCGGTAGTGATGACTCAATTAACTATTCAATGTGTATGTATAACAAGAGTTGGGTTCTTTTGACGAACATTTGTAAGATAGAGTATAATTAAAGTTCTTGCCGAATTCACGTGACACGGATTATCGTCATAGATCTACTATCATGCTAACGTGACAATAAATGTATGATAAGTTCTGTGTATCATAAAGCATAATCTAATTAGTTTGTGATAAGCTGGTGATGTGAAGGTTTCGTATGCATTGTTGAATTCCTATTATGATGATAAATTATGAGCGTTATTGTTGTTTGAGTCAAAGATGCAAGCGGATTTATATATAGACTTTAAGGAAAATTTGCCGACAATTGCCGAAGTAGGTAATTAAAAATATATCTTAATATATATAAATTACGTGTCACGTTGTTTGTCCGCGATGGGCTCCTAAACTACTAAACCGATTTCAATCAAATTTACACAGCTTGCAGTGCAGCTTGGTCCAATTTGAATGATAGGATAGCTTACATCTCAATTGGACCCGATAGGTGGCGCTGCGATAGTGTTTCAGGAAGTTTAACTTTTTCACCCGTGCAAAGCTGGGCGGGACAGATAGTGTGTTTATAAGAATAGCATCAGGTTCTGATAAACTGATAACTGATGTGGTTCAAAATTTCTAGGGAGTACGCGCTGACAGCACAGGTCAACCTCTAAATAGATTAGCAGCATCGTCGTGGACGACATTCGTCTGATTTTATAGTGACTGTAATGACACCGGTGCTAGCTAATGAATAAGCCTTATTGTAAAGCGATCCGTCATAAAGTGTGTAAAATTCAAGAGTTACCTGTGCATTATCAAATGAATTGAGAAGACGTTTTTCAGAGTTTGAACTCCTGATCGTTGATAGTCCGGAGATGGTTGAATTAATCATACCCAATACAGGACTCTTTGCTGTGAAACAATGAAAAGTTTTATTTATAATTTTCCATTACAAACTATTTACTTTTATGTAATTATGTAATGTTTTTTAATACGATTGAAATTTCTTACATTATTAGGCACACTGGAAGAAATTAAACTATATTTTCTGGTATAAATGAAAATTCTGTCAGTATTAAATTGTAATAGGCTAGGGTCTATTAAAATAGTCATAAACCCATTGTATAAAAATACTCACTTGTTCCTTCCAATCTTTTGACAGCTTGCGCGGCATTCAAATACCACCTCAATAGGAAAATGAAGATAACCAATAGCACAGCAGTCGGTATGAGGGTCCATGGCAAAGCCAACGCGTTCAGTACTAAGATACTTATCATGGAGAAATAAGTTTGAAGTGTCTCTAAAGTACTACGTGGCAGCAGCTCGTCCATAGCACCCATGTCTTTTGAGAATCTATTCAAAACGCGACCTGTAAAAAGTTATTATTTTATTGTAATACCACATCGAAATTTAAAAAGCGATATTCGAGGCTATTGCAGCTAGCGCTCACCTGAGGGGTTGGTGTCAAAGAATCTCATTACGGCAGCGATTAAATTCTTGAACACGAGATTGTGGAGATTCTCAGCCGCGCGCATGGTCATGGCAACAAAAGCGAGGATCCTCACGTGTGATATGATGATGATGGCTAATATAACACCGCCGTAAATATACAAATATTGCACCGTCGTTAAGGGACCGACTTGTGTGTCCAGTCCTGGATCTGAAAATTTTTAAGTAATCTATCATGTATGTTCTCCGCACGAATGTTTTTACAAATATGAATTTATTTATTTATTTAACTAAAAAATATATAAATCATAATCAAAATAAAATTATACTTCCCTTACACAAAATCTCAGGCACTCGAGGCAAAGAGGCAAAGAGTCAAAGAGGTCGCACTGAGGAGAGTGATGTAGGAATACATTAATAGAGAAGGAAAAATAACATACCGGGAGTTTCTCCTTCTGGAAGATTCTGTACGTATGCATCCACTTGGTTAGTCCTGTTCCCAAAAGAATACAGTACGATTTTAGTAATATGCATTTCATAACGAATGTTTATATATATTTACGAGTAGATAAATTATAACCTTATTACCCTTATCAGAAATATTTCAAATTATATCTGTTATTTCTTAGGAATAACGTAAACTATTAAAGATTAAAAAAAAATCCAAATTGCACATGCAAACTTTGCGAATACTAGGTGATCTTACCAGTAACTGAGCCAATAGTCAGCTGTAGTGGCGGCGCCTTGTGTGATGAGGAGAGAGATCAACGCCAGGGCAACCACGCACCAGGATTGCACTGCCACCAAGTAACGGCCCACCACACTCCACTCCAGCTTGCCTTTCGATCGCTCCTCCGCAGCTTGAATTTGTGCTTTCTCTACGGTTCCACCGTCATCGCTCTTTACGGAAATTTTCGAAACGCCACGTTGAAGGTTGGGCTTGGCAGGCTAAAAAAATAATTATTTATTTGTCTATTACTTGAAAACCATACAATATACATACATACATATAGTTTCCATTGCTTATGCGTTAAATTTTGTGTAATTAACTATTTGGATACATTCTAATGAAATGTATACAAATTTATATACTTAATCGATCCTATCCTCCTAAATAGACTAAACTAAGTTCAGCTCACTAACTAAAATGGGCTTCACTATTTATACGAGGTGTCGGTACTTACGTTATCAGTTTTTTCATCGGTGTCATCCCCTTCTTGCCCACTTGATAACAGCTGTGAAAACTCTTTTCCGGTTTTGATTAATTCGTCGTACGTTCCCATATTTTCGATAGATCCCTGCAGGATGTGTATAACATTAGTCATATAATTGTTGGGTTACATATAAACGCGACAATTTATTAGGATATCTGTTCCCCTTTCATAGCACACAGATGATAATACAGAGATATAATATATGCTGATTTAACACAAAAAAGTCTATAAAGAAAATCTATAAATTAATTTAAATTTTATGCGGGTCACGGCTAGTATATAATAATCAGTAAATAAAATATAATATCATATCCTTACGCTTTCTGATAAAGGGTCTCCGAAGGGGTAGGCAGACGTGTATATAGGTAGTAGTATATAATCAATAATATATAAGTATATAATAAATAATAGTCGTGGTGGCCGAGTGGTTCGAGCAGTTGCCTGCGACACAAAGATCGCAAGTTCGAATCCCGACTGTACCAATGAGTTTTTCTGAACTTAAGTACAGTGATTAGTCACACCACGAGCTTTACGGTGAAGGGAAACATCGAGAGGAAACCTGCATACGTCTGAGAAGAAATTCAAAAGGAGTATGTATAGTTGTGCTTGAGTAACGGCGATGGACTCGCCATCTGTCACGTTGGCACCTAATATACCTCTGGCGGAAAGTGGGTGTGTGGGTACTACCTATACACCTCTGCCTACCCCTTCGGGGACCCTTGTGGGAAGGCGTGAGGATATATTATTATATATATATTATATATTATAAATAATAGTAAAAAAAACAGTAAATTATGTATTTTTTTCTACATACCTCATTCATAGTAACTATGAAGTCAGCGGCTTTGAGGTAGTGAATTTGATGTGTTACGAGAATACAGGTGCGGCTGCGCAAATATCCTTTGATGCAGCGGTCGAACAGCTGCCTGCCGACATTGGCATCCACCGCAGAGAGAGGGTCATCAAGCAGATATATATCGGCCTTGAAGGACAAGTACAGTATTAAGTAAAAAGGTGTTATCCCGTAACATAACTTGGGAAGTAATTTACTACTAATCCTACTATCCTATCCTACTATCCTATCCTACTAATAGTATAAATGTGAAAGTTTGTTTGTTTGGATGTTTGCGGTTCTTTCACTCCATAACGGCTTAACCGATTTGGCTGAAAGTTGAAATCGTGATGACTTATACCTAGGAATAGGACATAAACAACTTTTTTTTTAGATCGCGAAATTGTAATATTATAAAGTATGATGCTCTTTCACGGCTGAACAGATTCTAGCAGGAAAATACATAAGCTACTTTTTCGAACTCCACGCGGGCGAAGCCGCGGGCATAAGCTAGTACATATTATAAATGTGAAAGTTTAGGATGTTTGTACATCTTTCACGTAAAAACTACTGAACGGAATTCGTAGAAACTTGGTACACAGAGAAAGGTTACTAATTGGATTAACACATACGGTACCTATGTGTAATTTTAGAATAACCCTATCAATGAAATAAACATTTTACGAGGGTGAAACTGCAGAAAATTGTACAGCAAGTAAAGCTAGTAGATACTAATTAAGTAATTTGGCGGAACGCATGAGAAAAATTGCTATTTTTATTTGGGAACTATCAACGGGTCATTTATAAACAAAATATATATACATGAATACTGAAATGGAAAATCTTGGGTGCTGGACACGTACACATGTATGTTATTATGATGAAAGATGAGCTCATTTGTGGAAATACGTTAAGTACGAAGGTAAATGCACTTTTAAGGTAAATATTGATATAGAAACATTATATCTTGGTGTACGTACTTAGTTCGATAATGGCTCCATAATAATAAATGTATTTCATACCAAGTGATTGCAGTAAGCATTATAAATCTGACTATAACTAAAATTTATCAAGTTCCTATGTTGCCAAGACTTGTACTATGAGGACAAATTCACACAAATCGGTCGAAATCGCGGCTTAGCTTTCCAAACAAGACGGCTTGTCGGCTCTCGGGTAGTTATGTTTCCGATTAATATACGCCTTCTCACGCCTTCGGGTCCCCGAAGAGGTAGGCAGAGATATGTAGGTAGTACCCACACACCCATTTTCCACCAGAGATATATTTCAGGTGCCAACGTGACTGATGGCGTGTCCATCGCCGTTATTCATGCACGACTATACATAGCCTTTGAATTACTTCTAAAATGTATGCAGGTTTCCTTCACCGTAACTGTATTGAAGTTCAGAAAAACTCATTGGTACAGGCGGGATTCGAACTTGATATCTTTGTGTTATATACAACTTACTCGAACCACTCGGCCACCACGGCTTTATATGAGCTTTATTTAAATAATAAAGAGATAATAAAGAGCCGTGGTGGCCGAGTGGTTCGAGCAGTTGCCTGCGACGCAAAGGTCGCAAGTTCGAATCCCGACTGTACCAATGAGTTTTTTCTGAACTTAAGTACAGTGATTAGTCACACCACGAGCTTTACGGTGAAGGAAAACATCGAGAGGAAACCTGCATACGTCTGAGAAGAAATTCAAAGGCGTATGTATAGTCGTGCTTGAGTAACGGCGATGGACTCGCCATCTGTCACGTTGGCACCTAATATACCTCTGGCGGAAAGTGGGTGTGTGGGTATTACCTATACACCTCTGCGTACCCCTTCGGGGACCCTTGTGGGAAGGCGTGAGGATATATTATTAAATAATATAATACAAGCTTACTTCACGATAAACAGCTCGAGCCAAGTTGATTCTAGCTCTTTGTCCCCCAGACAAAGAGACGCCACGGTCGCCGACTAATGATAGATCCCCGTATGGGAACTGTTTGAAGTCTGGCAGCAGAGAGCACACGTCGCACACCTGTCAATTGGAAATGAGGATGAGATTAAATTCATCATGTTTTTGGGCAGTTGCAGCAAAGTTTGGGCAGCAAAACTTATTGTGTTATAAAAATACCTCTTTATATTTTTGAATATCATAAGGCAATCCAAACAATATGTTATCTCTGACAGTAGCTGGGAACAACCAAGACTCTTGACAAGCGTAAGAGAGCCGACCATTGACGTTGAAATTACCACCCATTGCAGGTAGCTCTTTGAGAAGCAACTGAAGTAACGACGACTGAAAAGGAATAATTATTTAACATATAATCAAAGTCCTTAATATTGCAAACATCGCAAGCAGGCAATCTTATGAGTACGCTTTGCAATCGGCAACACGTAATTGGTATAGTTGGCAGGGCAGATTTATATGAATCCACATAATTAACGAACAGTCCGACACGACAGCCACGACATATGGTCCACATAAAATGTTATAGCATATTACAGAGACCCTTGTAGTAAGGCGTGAAAATATACTTACTTTTCCAGAACCTACAGGTCCAATGATAGCGCACAGTTTACCTCTCCTCATTCGCAAGGTTATGTTTTTGAGGGTCATTTCTTCTTTGTTTCCGGTCCAAGAAGCACTGATTTTATTAAGCTGGATAGGGAATTCCGTATCGTGTTGTTGTTCAGGGCGTGCTGGTACCAACTCTGCAATATAAACACACTATTTATACTCAATTATCTATATATAAGATTACGAATAAATAATTATTATTTATACTATATAGTAAAACTGATGTGGTACCTAGTCTGTTTGAACTTGGTTTTGTTTCTGTTCTTATTTGTCTGTTTAATCTGTTTGTATTTTTGAGGATTATTTTTGCCACATTTAGGAGCGTCGCAAAAAGTAAAAGGATTTCTTTAATTATAGTTTTTGTTTTAAAAAGATTTCTTTAATTAAATTAAAGTAATAACTAACGATCAAAGTACTCACCAGCAGATATTGAGGACTCATCTTTCGTTGAGTATTTCGTTGGAACAATGTATCCTGGTTTCTCCTTGTTTTCGCTCGTATTGAACGTTATGTTACTAGTAGTTCCGTTAGTTTTTGGCGTAACTGACAAGTCCTCCCTTTCATCTGCGAAGATTTATCTATTTTAATTTTAAAAAGCCATTGTGGCCTTCACCACAAAGATTGCAAGATCGAAGGAAAACGTCGAGAGGAAACCTGCATACGTCTGAGAAGAAAGTTAAAGGCTTGTGTAACGGCGATGGACTCGCCATCTGTCACGTTGGCATTTAAAATACAAATTCTGGCGGAAAGAGGGTGTGTGGATACACTATACACCTCCGTCTACCCTTGTGGGAAGACGTCAGGATATAATTGTAAATAGTTATCATAGGATATTTTTGGTGGTAATCAAATCTTAAAGGTTATATTTTTATAATTTATAATTAATATAAGTATTCAAATGCTATATTTATAAGAAGCTAATAAGTATGCGGCTGAAGAGGGAGTATCCATGTTGTAAATAAATATTGCTGAAGTATTTTCTTACCTATGGTCAAGAAGTTTTGAATTCTCTCCAGAGACACCAACATCTCAGAAAAACTTGCAATAGCAAGAGGTATAATCATAGTGAGGTTTAACTGAATGATGCTGAAGTATTGCTGGATTGGATATATCTAAATGGAGGAAAAATACATTATAAATCATCAAATCTTCAAGTCATCATTATTAGTAATATAGAGTAAGAAAGAAAAAGCAAATAAACTGACATCATACTTGCGTGATCGGATTGAATATCATGAGTCATATCATGATATTCAATCAGATCATATATATAACGAGTATGTATTTATTATACATTTGTTTTTGTGTTGGAATCTGTGCTCTTACCGTAGTCGCAGTAACCAGTGAGCCAGAAAGAACCAGAGTCAGAACGGTGATGAACAAGATAGTCCTCTCTGTAAACAGCATAAATCCGAGGAACACACTGCGTACGAATATAGACTTTTTCAGAGCTGTCATTTCATACGCTCGTGAAGCCTTAAGTACCAGCTCAAATGGTTTCTCCCATGCATACATTTTTATAACCTGAAAAAATTATCAACAAGTAAAATACTATTTTAATTACTTCAATTATTTTAATAATAATATATAGTTTGGCGAACAGTACGCAATTTTACAAACCTGGATTCCATTGATGATTTCGTTCATCAGTTTTATGCGTTTATCAGTTCGTTGAGCGGTTTTCCGCCTGATAATGGCAGTAAGTTTTGTTAGTGCGGCTGTAATATAGAGGTATAATAAAACGTTGATGCGTATTAGCTTACTCAGTTAGTTTTGAGATAGGAAAACTGTGGGCATTACCTTGCAGTGGAAGAATCAGGAGTACAACGCTAAACAAGCCAACAAATGGGGCGTACCCTGCGGCTACGTATAAGAAATAGAGTACGACAGCCGCTTGCACCGGTACCATCCACAGATAGTGCATAAACATGAAGGAGAAGTCGAACCTGGCCACATCGTTGGACAGTAAGTTCACCAACTTGCCGCCTGCCACCTCTCCCAGTGACACTTGACTCGAGCGTAACAACTGCAACAATGCACAATGAATGAAGAGAAAGGAACTAAAACTTTTCAACGCAAGGTATATTCATCAAATACATTTACGGTTTTGACAAGATAAAAAGTGTTCAAAATATTATATGTGACATATCCTTCCTATCCTTCCCACAAGGGTCCCCGAAGGGTTAGGAAGTAAAGTAAGTAATGACCCCTCTTCGCCAGAGATATATCTAGGTGCCAACATAGGTGCCAATACTGTGGTCGTTTCTCAAGTGTATAGTCATGATGACTCTGCATTCTTCTCAATCGTATGCAGGTTTCATTTTGATGTGATGCTCGTGGTGTGATTAATTATTCTACATTATTTCCAAACTCATTGATATAGCCGGGGTGCAAACTTGCAATATTTACGTTGCAAGCAACGAAACATTTCACACGGCTGATACACTATTAATATGCATGGTTACGTAATTTTATAATTCATCGAAATTGTTACCTTTCTAAAAATTAGTGCAGAACACGCCACTTTAATCTTCAGTGCAAATTTAACAATGAATAGAGAGTTGTGGTGCTGACACATGATGCCGATAAAGTTAAGACCCAACATAGCCAAGGCATAGAAGCCGGCGTCCCAACGAGTCATCGCGGAGTCCACTGACCAATATGTCAGCAGTTCCGCGAACATCAACGGCTGTGCGACACTGCAAATGCATTAAAACTAGTTGTGATAACATAATAAATACACAGAAGGAATTGGCTAATGCTGCTCCAACCTAACTATATATTCCTTAGCGTGTAGAACACAGAACGTACCGAACAACAGCAATAATTGTAATATAAATTGCACCAGGCATGAACGCGACCCAATAAGCTCGTCGCATAGCCTTCCATAACGACGGTTTCCGGTTATCCTTTAAGGCTCTTTTCACTTCTTCTAGCCAGTATCTGTAAATGAGAACATAAGTAAAATATATAGGAAGATCTTTTCATTAAAAAAAGTAAATATAGTAAAAAATTTTTATAACTGTGTCCGTAAAGGAACATGACAATGCATATTTAATTTTGATTTATGAGTTATTATAAATTATTAGGATAAAGTATACGAATGCTTCGTGCGAAAGGTTCCGAGAACTTTTGCTACTTAACCGCATTGACCGGTTAAGTAGCAAAACTTCCCGGAACTTTTAGACGAGACTTTTAGGCGATTTATAGGCCTCCAGCCAGTGCATTTAAATATTTCGTAAGGCTGATTCATATTCGTTCGCGGACCTAAGATTTGGAACTGTGAACAAATAAATAGAGCTGTATATGGAAATAATTAATATTTTTTCAATGTTTTCTGTGTTTTTTCAAATTTTTCATGTATGAAGAGATTTTCTAGATCTTATATCGAAACAATGTAATTTTTTACCAATAAGTTTTCAACAGAGTTTAGCGTATTAACTAGGAATTACCATCAAGTTTTTAAGGTTCCGTTCCAGGTTGCATAATATAATAATAGCGTTTTTAATTGTAATCTTAGGTTAAATATATTTTACGTATTTCAATAATTAAACTATTTTAAAATTTTGACCTGCTCCAAGCCTTATATTATTGTCAGTATCCTAAATTCTTCTTTACAAGGTCGATGTACATAACCGCGTAGCTGCTGCTTACAAATTCAGCAACTACACACTTCATTTAATTACGCACTTTATCTGTCAAGCGAACGTCACGGCTACAAGCTACGGTCACGTACTATGATTGTATATATATATCCTCACGCCTTCCAAGGGTATTTCAGGTAATTTATTTTTTTCACCCCAGCCAAGCTTGCCAAGTAGTATATCTACATATATAAATTAAAATTTATTACGTGAATATAGCCGCGGGTCGCAGCTAGTTATGTATATAGTATGTACTGCATTTAATACAAACTTATTTTATGAGCAGTAATTCAAATATTTCTGTCTCCCAATAGTCTATTGACGGAACCGAAATGTGTATTTAATTACTATCAGCGTAGCAAGATATCAAGCTTGTCATTGAGTGTTCGTTCCTTATCTTTTTATTTTACTGTTAACCGTTATCATTATTTTGCCTATGAACAAAACGACTTATCTCTATTTTGCCTTTGAAAAATTAATACTTATTACTGAACCAATTTAAATGCGATACTATGAGATAATGCCCGTATAGCCCATTTCCTTCATCAAATATTGTGGCAGTGTCAATGTGATCTGAAAATCCTGAAATTCCCCAATTTAAGGACTCAGATTGTCTCTATACTTTAATTGCAATTAATTCATGCATCTAATTGCAGCAATTTTGTAGTTTTAAGGAGGAAGAAATTGTGAATTTCGCCTATGTTCTTTTTATGTATTTTTCACTGTAGATTAAACTTACTGTTCACTTAATGTGATTGCGTGGAAAGACAGGGACCATGGTCTTTGCCCAGCCGGCAATGAACATGTTCCCTGTTTCCGGCTAATTAAACAAAATATGCTTACACTAAACCAATTTTCTTGTAGATTTTTATAGCATTTTGTTAATTTATCTGGATAGGTTCCATATATGTAAGTAAAACTTTCAGTAATTAAGGAGTGGACCTCAGTTCAGTGTTGTCCAATATCTTTATATAACTATTTAATCGAAGATTAACAAGACTATACTAAGTATCTACATTTTAAATACCCTCCAAGTCGTGGTTGTTCAGTGATTTAAGTAGTCGCCTACAAAATTGATTGTAGGTTCTGTACCGATAACTCTCGTATGTAACCTATGAGTCTAAAAGGACTTACACTGAGCCATCAGTTTCTAAGTATATAATAGTTTATATCATGACAATACGCATTATAAATAAAAACAATTTTTTTGCAAAACTTCGCCTGCAGACATCATAATATAATACGGCACAAAGACTACTACTATTATTATACAAGCTGTCTTGAAGAAAATGGGACAGTTACTCGAATGTGTGATAGGACTCAATGGAAAGAAGCAAATAAATAAAAACGCAGTCAAAAACTTTGCCTTATTTCTCAAAAAACCTGTTGTAACGATAAAGTTATAGGTACATGTGGAATCAAACTATGATTTATATTTCAACTTATTCAAAGTTTCTTATATATTTCATTCGGGGTGAGTACTCTCATTGCATTATATTTCGAGCTATTTGTTTCGTTGCATCGTCATGAAGATAGATATTTATATTTACAACCCTACAACTACAACAACAGGAGAAAACTGTTATATTTTCTGAGAGAAATATACTAAAAATAAATAAAAGTCGGTGTGCCGTAAAGCGTTATTCTGGCTGATGTTTTATTTGTCTGTAAAGACTTGTTTGGACTAGTTTAGCTTGATCCCTGGCGAATTCATCAATGATCATCGATTATATATATTCACAGATAGTCATTCTGCATTTAAAGTGTATATGATGTCTGTAAATCACTTTCTTATTCTTGAATAAGGCTGTGGTTTTGATTAAACAATTATTCGTTTAATTAAACAAATAATCTATGTCTATCCAGGTAATAATGATGTCTTTTAGAAGTTATTACGTGAAAGAACAAAGTACATTACTTAACTTTCGTATTTATAATAATAGTAAGATTTGTATGATTGAATACGTACTTTTCGAAATAGTCTCCAATAATCTCGGAGTCGTAACTCTTTGTGAGTATAATGAGGTCGTTTTCCTCAACTTCCCTCTGGTTCCCTTTGATTAGCACGGGGCAAATCCACCAAAAGAACAATCTAGAAAGGATGTTCGGTTTCTTCCTCTTTTTCTTTATTTCATTTTCACTGGATTCGGCTCTTTGTACGCCGTTCTCCATTTTTACTTAAACTAAGTTTTATGTATGACAAAAGCGATTGTTAGGATAAAATGAATTTCTTGAATTATTTAAATCATTAAAGATTACCCCGCACTCTTCAGTCCACAACTAACGTTAAAAGATCTATGGCAATATTAATTTAATATATACTTTTATTAATAATCACTTATTATTATTTTTATACAATATTTATTTATCAAAATTAATGTACATGAACTTATAAAGCTTATGTAATGGCTCGACCGACTGGCCAGTCGTGAGCCATATAACTGATATTAAATCGTGTGCCTTCAATATCTATACGTGTTCACTATCGATTGACAATCAACGTTTATTAACCTAAATATTTTACGTACGAAGATATAATATACATATAGTATTAGAATTCAAACTTTGTTATTCGGATATGACTCAACTAATATAAATGCGAAATTCGTTTTCATGTAAGTTTGCCTGTAATATGCATCTTCAGGCCTTCCCACAAGGGTTCCAGAAGAGGCAAACAGAGGTATATATACACCCACTAAGCGCCTGACCAATTAAGGTGCCAACAATATAGATGTCGAGTCCGCCGCCGGTACTAAAAGACGTCTGTCTACACACGACTTTGAATTTCTTCTTTGGCATACACAGGCGAGAATCATAGCTAAAGAAACGCTTTGTTTGCCTACACCGCCAAAGTTATTGATGCGGTTTAAAAATAGTTTGTAAAAACTCATTGGAACTGTCGGGATTCTACCTTGTAACCTTTGTATTTCACGCGACTATTCGAACCACTCCATAGTAAGTTATAAATACACAAATGGTTTTCACTTCTTGAACCTGAAATAACTACATGGATTTATAATGGAAGGCGGAACTCTGGCGGAAAGTGGGTGTGTGGGTATTACCTATACACCTCTGCCTACCCCTTCAGGGACACTTGAGGGAAGGCGTGGTTTTCTTGGACGGTTGCCAGTTATCCCGTGATACATTAATTGCGTACAGTTGTTTGTTATAAAATCGACCTTATGGTATCGTTATGGTATGTAATAATGGAATGGTATAAGTTAGTTACCATAATGAAAGAAGAATGTGAAAAGAAGGGGCTGCGCCTAAACGCTGGCAAGACTAAGGTTCTGGTATTCGAAAGAGATGAACAAGTGACCGAGTGTGCTATATCGGTAAATAGGCAAACTCTAGAGCAAGTGAATGAATTTGTATATCTAGGAAGCATGTTCACACGAGATGGAAAGTATGAAAAAGATATTGAAAGAAGGATAACTGCCGGAAATAAGGTGAATGGAGCCATGTCGGCGTTGATGGGCAGTAAAAGTCTGAGCAAGAATGCTCGAGTTGCTGTCCACAATGCGATATTGGTACCTACCTTATTGTATGGCAGCGAATCCTGGGTATGTCAGAGGAAGTATGAAAATAGCTTGAATGCAGTTGAGATGCGATCTCTTCGAAAAATGTGCGGCGTAACGATATTAGATCGAATCCGCAATGAAGAGATCCGCAAATCAACTGGCGTGAATGAGGGGAATTGTAAAGATGAAGAAAGGCATGTTACGTTGGTTTGGACACATAGAAAGGATGAGTGAAGAAAGTTTGACGAAACAGATATACAAAGCAAAAGTGTGTGCAAGAAGAGGCAGAGGAAGGCCACGTTCTAACTACCTGGATCAAATAGATCGGACTCTCAAGGACGGGAACGTTAAGAGTACTCGAAACCGACGAGCATGCATGAAGAGACTGATGAATGTGGACGAAGCGAAAGAGGTATGTAAGTCTAGAGAGAACTGGCGCTCTATACTCTCTGCCTATCCCGTTAGGGACTTGGCGTGATGATATGTATGTATAAGTTATGTACCATGTTTAACATGTCTATCAACTTTTATCCCGAAATAGCCGCACCTGACAGGTAACACCGCGTGGAGCAGCTAGTATTATTACATTAGCTTTGGATGCTATCAATACACGGGGTGTTTTCGGACACCAAAGCCGAAGACGAAATATGGGTGTAAGAATCTACACGCTGTAGTCAATGCCAATAAACATAAAAAGTTAATTTGGGTTGTTGCTACTCGCATCCGGAGGGTTTTCAGAAAGCTGAGATCGTAGTTCTTGTATTCACTACTTTTCACTATACGAATACTTCACTTCAATGTCTACGATTCCCGCTTTCGATGTATACTCAAATATAATATTAATATTATTATATAAAAATATGATCAATTTAGTCATTACAAAAAAATAGCTTTTTTACAATGGCCTTGTTTCCTGGTACCATATAAAATTAACTAAAAAGTTTAAAATTAATTTTCATAATTAATTTTGATATAAACAATAGTACACTGTATCTATAAGCTAAACAAAATTTACTTAAACTACATATGCCCGCAGTGGCACTCGCGTTGAATTTGAGCTGCTCCTTTGGGCAGTACTATAATGATATTTAGCCTTCGTATAAACGGACTATTAAATCTTTTCCTTTTTTATATATTTATTAGTTCTTCTGAGATGAGCGCGTTTTAGCAAACAAATTCTCCTTCATGCACCAACATTGTTATTTTATATTAGTCTCATCTAGACCAATAGACTATTCACCAAGTCTTTTGAATCCTGTGTCCGGAATGGTTGTAGTAAACCCAAAACTGCCTGTATAACGCAAGCAAGTTTGTTTGATAAGCTCATTTGATAATAATTAAATTATGAATCACAGCTTACAATTAATTCTGGTTTTCAATATGATTAACTTAGAACCTGGTATCGCTATTTTGAAGATATCCTATTAATCGATCTTTTAATACATCATTTTGATATTGATAGACTTCCGTATTATTCAAAATTGTATATTTGATCTGTAGTAAATTTACTATATTTTGTGCTCTTAAACATTTAAGAGCATAAAACATGTTCATGTTCAATCAGTTGAGATGAAAAATACTTTCTTCAAGAGATAGATATCTCTCTCTATCAAGTCCAGAAGAGAAGATCTATCAAGTACTATCTTTCAGATGTGTCTCAGTCTTTTAAGTATCCTTATGTCCTTGCTACAGTATCCGGCTGTCAATCATACCGATATACCGAGTAATTTGATTTAGATCTTAGTTAGATAATAAATGCAAGTTACTAAAATATTATTACATTAAGGACATTCAGTTGGCTACTAGGTTCTAAGCTCGTTACTTTACGTTTTGATGATACATACTCATTATACCCAAAATAAAATGTCCATATTGTTATGTATTTCAAAATATTTTACATGGGTGTATTGGCTTCTGCCTCGAATACTTTATGGAGATATTGACGTCATAAATATAGGCATATATGTATGATCATTGATAAAGTTTGTACTTTACAGCCTGGTATATACTATTATTTGGTAGAAAATATTACTTAATATATGGCGCTATCTAATATTGTACGAAAAAGATTTGTAAAAGAGTATGGCCTATTGGGGTTGCTGAGCAGTGTGTAGGGGTGGTCGAACTCGGCAGCCCTCGTCCATTACAAGCACGCGGTCAGAGTCCATGATGGTGTTCAGTCGGTGGGCGATGGTCAGCACCGTACACGAAGCGAACTCGCGCCGGATCATTTTTTGGATCAGAGTCCAGCTAAGTCGACGGGATCAAAATATTTCGTCTTCAAGGCATCGCAATCAATCTTAATTTATGTCAGTGTACATACAAGAGATCATTGCTTTTCTGCACAGAATATTATAGATGTAACTCACAGACAGATCGATATGTCGCAACATTGCTTCGCGTACCCAGTTCATATGGCACTCAAAATAATATTATTGACGTATGTACATTGTACATGTTGTAAAATAAATTGTGAATTTTATAAAATATTAAGTCATCATTAGTAAGCAATACATTCATATGAGATAACCGTCTTCATCGGTTGGTAATCAGATAAGAAATAAACCGGTATTGGGACACTATGAAATTTAATATGTACTCACTGAGAATCAACGTTAGCAGCTTCATTCATAATACGTTTTTATTTGAACGAAGTATAGAGAGGGCCAAACAAACCAATTGCAGGTGGGCAAAATTGGATAGTTATATAATATAATCATAGCATCCATCACATCTCCCTCAAACCTACCAGCCCTAATCAATCTTGTATTAGAGTTAACGCCAGATATCAACTACGTTGATCTATATGCTCCGCAGAATGGTCAGTATCACCGCGGATGCGGTGCACCGACAGCGCGGCGCACAAATGCAACTACGAGCTTTTTAACCGCAAAAATTTTAGTATACGCTATTGGAGCTGGAGTTACCGCGGCTGCTGGCATTAGACTTGCCCTCCAATTGTTCCTCGTTAAAATATTTCAAGTGTACTCATTCCGATTACGAGGCCTCGTAAGAGTCCCGTGTCGTTATTTTTCGTCACTACCTTCCCGTGCCGGGGTGGGTAATTTGCGCGCCTGCTGCCTTCCTTGGATGTGGCAGCCATTTCTGAGGCTCCCGATTATACGCACTGATGAAGGAGGAACCGAAAGGTAAAAGTAGCATTAAATGTTAGTCAATAAAATTCAAACAACAAATATTATCTTAATGTACAGCTTATTAGGTATAAATCGATATTTTTGTACCTGTTCCACAGCTTACCAGTTCTTTTCGTCATCGGAACGAGTACAGAGCGTATAACGTATAGTTTTGGATAAAGCACCGGCTCTTGCGTTATTATCTATACTTTGACAATATATAATATAATATATTAATAATAAGCTATGATAGTTCAATGAAGAAAAATTTAACAAACATATGTATTAAAGATGGACTACTTGTATCCAGTTACTGCATTTTACCATACAAAACATTTAAACAAAATTCAAACATTCGTTACTCTTAATGAATATAAGACGAAAACATTGACGACACAATTTACCCTTTTTGAAATTGTGCGCGTATCGATGTCGTTTATTTTTATGCTGCCTTGCACAATGTAGAGTCGGAAGTGAGTTGCTATTATAGGAGGCTTCCGGGCCCCAATTCTACTGACGACACCCAACTAAAGTATAATATAATTTTATGCATAGTAACTTCATTCAAACCCATCTCGGCATTATCAACTATCAGTTCCTTAAATATATGCGCTGACACAATCCACTAACACTATTTTTTTGTACATCGAACAATACCAGAAACGACAATCATGGTATAGACTATTTCTCGTCTAATTCATCAAAGAAACATCCATAGACTCTGTATATCTCATCGATCGCTTTGCGGTGTCTCTATAGCAAAATCTATTTATATATTTACGCTATTTATTCTGTAATACAGATACAAAAAGAGCCAAGTTTTTCAGCGGGGTGAAAAATATTGTAAAACGTTTACCATGTTTCATATAAGTTAGAGTAGTAGATAGAATTGAAAATGTACGGCGATATTAGAAACGCTTTCTCTAGCCATTTCACGTTTCATAACCACGCTGCCGACTTCACGATGTAAAATCTATGGTGGCGGTAAGTATTAAATGGGACTTCAACTAGTCAACCTACTAGACACGGTACAGACGAATAAAATTAGCGAACCGAATAAACGAGACTGAATATTACTCCTTTCTCTATTTCTTAGAATAACATCTTTCGACCTAGCGAACAAGCTGCTTTATAATTTTATATGTTTTCAGTTCAAATCGAGTGAACGAGGGTAAAGATTAAGAAAGACATGTTACGTTGTGTTGAAAATGTATGCAAGAAGAAGCAAACCACGCTCCAACTATCTAGATCGAATCGATCAGACACTCAAGAACGAGAACGTCAAGAGTACTCGAAACCGGCGAGCATGACTATGAAGATACTGATAAATGTGGACGAAGCGAAAGAGGTATAAAAGTCTAGAGAGAACTGGCGCTCCCTAACGGTACCCCATCTATGGAATTTTCATCATCACCGAACATCGGACACCGAAAAATCCGATATGGGCGCTTGTCGACTTCTCCGATGCATGTCCATTAATTTGCCTTATTCCAGCATTGCCTAGATATCCACTCTGTTTTTCTAACTGATTAATGTTAATTTTGGTTTTTCTTTCTTAGATATCTCTTAAAATGCTGTTGTCGTATGACGCTAATAATTTTTCGTCGTCTATTGTCAATTGTCTTTACCAGTACCCTTGTTTCGCCGACTTTTGCGTCTTCTTTTGTTATCTATATGTATATTAATACGATAATAACGACGACCGTCTGGTCTAGTGGTTAGAGCTCCTGACTGCGAAACTTGAGGTCGCGGGTTCGAATCCCGCTGAGGGCAGATATTTGTGTGAAGAACACGAATATTTGTACCTTAGTCTTGGATGTTCTATGTATTTAAGTATATATCTATCTATATAAGTACATATATCGTTGTCTAGTTACCATAACACAAGCTTTGCTTAATTTGGGACTAGGTCAATTTGTGTGGAATTGTCCCAGGTATTTATTATTATTATTATTATTATTATAATTAATCGTAATGCTCAAAATTACAACTGACACAAATTTACTTAAATGCCATTTACTATTTCACTTATCAGCTTTATTCGTTTATCAGTCCCTTGTGATATTCTCCGTCTAATTTTAGTAAGCACGACTGAAATCGAAAATTTATGTAAGTATTTCAGCTTGAGAAACACTATTATTGCAAACCTAATACTAGGTCCCTATGCGACCGAAGAAACTTCGGTGCAGAAAAAACAAATTGGTACCATCTTAATAGTACGTGTGACATGTGCGATAAGAATGGTTACAATAAACAGACCAACAGAGGCAAATCCTGCGGTTCCCTTTTAAGAGTAAAGTAAACCTACACCTTGACATGGCACATGTAGTGCATGATTGTGGATGCGAAGTTAAACCTATTTACATCACTGGAGAGTAGTCACGAGATTTCCACAGGAAACGTCTTGCACGCACAAACTTTTTAAACATAACAACTGCAAAGAAAATGGGATCCTATTGCTATAATTTTTCAAGGGTACGAAAAAAACGGATGCATAGATCTGTCTCCGCTACACTCTTAAAGTATGATTAACATGGTCCTAAGTATAAAAGCCCTTGAGATATAGCTCACCTTCTTGTAAGTCAGAGTAGAGCAAGTGAGATTAATTTTCAAACTTAAGCGAGTGGAGTAGACCATCTGCTAAAGGTCTACAGACCATAATGGTGCTGGCACATCATGCTGATTGAATTACATACCTGCAGGATTATCGTATAGACTCCAGCCTCCTTTAATGCTATATTTGACTCTACAGACCAATACCTCAGCAGATATGTAAATAACAGAGGTGTGATTATTCTGTAAAAAGTTAAACAAAAAAAATAAGCAATGTGTCATTAACTAATGTATTTGTTTTTTTTTATATACTACATGGGTGGCAAACAAGCATGCGGTCCGCCTGATGGTAAGCGGTTACCGCCTATGCACGCTTGCAACACCAGGAGTATCATTCGCGCGTTGCCGACCCTGCAGGAATCTTTTCACACCCTTCTTGAAGAACTCCATACTCTCCAGGGTTAACCTCAACGGGGAGCTCATTCCACAGCCCGAGCATTCGCAGAAGGAAACCCCTTTGGAGCCTCTACGTGTGCAGAGCAGAGCAGATATCGTTTGTCCATATTCTTAAATTACGATTAACAGAGAGAATAGGGCGCAGGAGCGAAAAACCCTGATGATATCAATTGTGTATGTTAGTTTTCAAGGAATTTATTGTATAATAGTGTTAGGTTAAGGTACATATTTATGTGCCTTATATTTGCACGTGTACTTTTATTGTTTCCTGAAATAAATGAATTATTATTATTATTATTTGCTATTCATATAATATCTTGACATCTAACACATATGGGCGAAGACTCCTACGTATAGCAACCTGTGTTCGCCAAGGATATATTTAGGAACCGAGGAATGTGTTTACGTCTATGAATTTCGATAACGATAACGAGGTGACATCTCGATGTTTTCCTTCACCGTATAAGGTCATGGTGGTATAAATCACTATACTTAACTTAAAAAACGTCATCGCTAAAAACAGGTTATGAAAAATAATTTTGTACTACTTACCTGTCAAAATATTTGCCATTTTTTATCGATTTGCGTTCTTTACTTGGCATAAAAAGAAAAATTTCCTCAACTTGTTACTGTTTTCGTTCAGAAGCATAGGACAAACCAAATTTTTTTTACATGTTACTGCTATGATATTGGCTTAACTAAAGCAATTCTAGGTACTAATTTATTATTCTTGTGTCTGTCAGATTATCGAATCATTAACTGTGCAAACAAGAGCTGCATAAACACTTTGTATTTAGCATCTCACAGACATATGTAGGGCCTTTTGGTCGACCTTCCTTAAAATTCAAGAGTGCGAATACGACGGATTTGTAGACATTATTCCTTAAATATTTGTGAATTATAATAACTATGCGAGTAAATTAATTCTTTAGAAGATGCTTTTATCCAACGATATTGTAACCCATATCTTTATATACACTTACACCAATATCAGATATTTCGGAATAAAGAAAAATATCGCCGTGGTAGCCGAGTGGTTCGAGCAGTTGCCTGCGACGCAAAGGTCGCAAGTTCGAATCCCGACTGTACCAATGAGTTTTCTGAACTTAAGTACAGTGATTAGTCACACCACGAGCTTTACGGTGAAGGAAAACATCGAGAGGAAACCTGCATACGTCTGAGAAGAAATTCAAAGGCGTATGTATAGTCGTGCTTGAGTAACGGCGATGGACTCGCCATCTGTCACGTTGGCACCTAATATACCTCTGGCGGAAAGTGGGTGTGTGGGTATTACCTATACACCTCTGCCTACCCCTTCGGGGACCCTTGTGGGAAGGCGTGAGGATATATTATTTATTTATTTATAGTATAGTCGTGCTTGAGTAACGGCGATGGACTCGCCATCTGTCACGTTGGCACCTAATATACCTCTGGCGGAAAGTGGGTGTGTGGGTATTACCTATACACCTCTGCCTACCCCTTCGGGGACCCTTGTGGGAAGGCGTGAGGATATATTATTTATTTATTTATTTATTTACTTTATTGACACACCAACAGTTCATAGGCAAATGTTACATAGAATCTATATATAATATACATATACAAAATAGTATAACTATTATATTATATATTATATTATTATATTATATAAGAAAAATATTTTTTGTTCACAATGCCTTTATTCGGTAATATTTATCTGAATACGGACAAATTTGATATCTATGCAAAAATTATGACCGAATTTAGATTAACCTTGTATACATAACAGTTAACATAGTGAGAAACAGATTAAACATTATATTAATTGGTCAGACATTTTTGAATGGACAGGGCAAGCTTTAGGTGCCAGTGAGTCACACGTGCACATGGAGTTGATTAGTTTATTTTCGATATTTTCCACTAACATTTTCACATGACAAATAGGAACCGCATCGCAATCACACGATAACAAATTTGGTAATTTGAGGGCATTTTTGTCCAAATAAATTTCGCTTTGCGCTCTCTTTTTAGCATTGGGTAAAGCAGGAAAATAAAGTGAATTTGTTAAATCTTCGCTGTCAGTTGTTTGCTGAGGTTTCTGCATTTGAGAGGTTCCACATTCATACCAATCCAAAGGATCCTCATTGTTCGAATAGTCCGTTTCAATACTCGTATCATCAAATGTATTCGTTGTTATACTTGTGTTAGGTAGTTTTTTTGGAGATTGCTTCAAAACTAAATCCTCTCCAATGGAAACATTTACTTCTGTTTCACACACTGTTTTATTATTTTTTTCCGTATTATCTGGGATCGGATCCATGTTGGCGTCATCGATTTTATACCCGATCTTATTCGGTCCATTCATAATATAAGTCGCATCGTTTATACAAGTATTATTCGTGAAAGTTTTCCAAATTGATTGAATTTTGTCATTATTTGCTTCTACGACCGATTTTGTGCAAACGCAGGACCCAAGACTTCGATCACAAGTACAGTCTATGGTGTATCCAATGTATGGAAATGTACTTTTTTCAAGATCTACTGGTTTTTCCTCAAAATGCTCTATTTCACTTATGTTTGAATCTAATTTCTTCATAATATGATCATTTTTTAAAACATTATCCGGAGTATCAATTGATGATTTCATTACTAAACCCTTACTAAGATCTGTACAACGATTTATGAAAACTTGATTGGTTCCAAATAATTCTAGAAATGGTTCAGTTTTTGGGATAGTTGTAGTGTATACACAATCACAACCGTCATATTTTGTATTCAAATCTTTATTGGAGGTCTGCATGTCTTTTGTACCTTTTTTGATAGCATCACAAGATTTGGTTTCCATCCCTAGGTTTGCAGGTACTTGTGATGATATGTTTTGAGAATTTACCATTGATGAATTTGAATTTTGCTTTGATATCATGTTTTCGTTTTTAATATGAGTTAATTTACTGCTTTTTTCGTCTTTATTATTTGTATCTTTCACAGGAATTTCAAATGATGTTTTATTCCGAAACCTTACATTTTTTTCGGCTACATCTTCATTGCAAGTACAAATACTTTCTAATCGATGGAAATCGTTTTCGATTAAATTACAAACCTTATCAAGGACATCTGGTAATATTTCTTCTTTGGTGTCTGGAGAAACACATAAACACTGAACACGTTTTATTTTAATCTTTAAGTATTCCTGTAGAAGACCGTACGCTCTGTTCCAGCTTCCCAAACTTTGGTCAACTCCGGGACATTTGCACATCAATTTATTTGTACTATCAGTAATTACGTTCTTAACTCTTTCTAATATAGTTGTGAATATTTTTTCTTCTTCATCCGGTGGTATACATGATGACTTACAGGTTGACAGCTTAAACTCTGTAAGTTTTTTTTTCAAATGTTCTTCTAATAAGTAAAATGCATTCAGTTCTAGATCTTTTGAGTCGTCTACTCTATCGCAGCATACGCAGTCCTGTTTATCAGCAAGTCCCTTCAAACTTTGAACATCAAGGGCTTTATCTTGTTTTATATTTCTAGTTTTTCGTTGTTTTCTAAAGCCATTATTTAGAATTTTTTTAAACTCATCGAACTGTAGATTACACTCACACGCAGGGGAGGTCTTACACATTTTTTTCTGCGCATTAATTGTATTAGCTGCGATCAAATCTTTATCTCTATTCAAATCTGAGTCTTTCTGAATATTGATTACTGTTTTTGGTGGTTCATCTTGAATAGCAGAGTCTATTTTTTTGTTTGTACTATGTTTATTGGTATCCGTGTCATGCAGAACATTATCATCACTCGTGTCAGCAAGTGTTACACCTAAAAACTGTATATTATAATCACAGTCACATGTTAAAAATTCCTTTTTTACAATGTTATTTACCTCTGCATGGATTGAGCCTAGTCCACTTTCATTTAAATTATATATTTTATCGTTTTTAATACTCCCTGTTATTTTTGTGTCTTTTATATTTTTTTCACTACTTTGTAGTGGTAATTTATTGGGATTTGGATCAAGTGTATTTAGGTTTTGGTTTTCGCGCAATTCTGTAGACCTGTTTTCAGGGGCATCTTTGCAGTAACAAGAGCCCGAATTGATACACTTAAATTGAAATCTTGAATCACCAGTTTGAGCATCATACGTATTTTTATTAATTGACCCTATATTACATTTACAAATATTGTCGTTACTTTTGTCTAAATTTATAGCAGCAATATATTCGGACTGTTTAGAGACAGGAGTATTATGTTCAAAACCAATACATTTGCTTACATCTTCTTCGATTGGATTCTGTGAACCCAAACCTTTATCCCATTCACTTGGATTAGGTTGGATATTGCCTAGAATAGAATTATTATAACGTAGCTGTGAGTTTGCTTGAACTTCACTTAATTGTGAACTTGGTTGAATCTCATTTAGTCTTGACTTTGCGGGAGTCTCACTTAATTGTGAATTTGTTTGAATCTCACTTAGGAGTGAGTTTGCTTTGATTTTCGACATTGATTTGACACTACTATTTTTATTAGTAGCAGGAGAATTAGAATTATTATTTTCATCACATTCGAGGCACTTTGTCAAATCACATTTCCACTTTGCTAAAGTTTCCAAAAGTTTATCTATAGATGTGTTTGAAGGAACTTTATGAAAACAAGCACAATTATTTTTACATGAAGGGTCCGGAGATATGATTGAAGCAACTTGCATAGATATTGGCTTTGTTTGTTTTATACTAGATATTTTAGAACTTATTTCTTTCGCAGATTTCTGCTTCATGCTTGCTTTAATCCCGGGGTATTCCATGGTTTCAAATTGATTTTCTTGTATTATTTTTTTCGGATCCTTTTGAGAACATAAGCATACATTCACTGCATACGACTGTCCAGGTCTCTTAGGAGTTCTACCTACCTTTTCAATTGTCAAGTTTTGATTTAACGTACTCCTATTCCCTTTTCTTACAATAATATTTGAATCTACAACCTTTTTCTTGTTAAACGTCGTTGGTTTATTATTATTCTCCATGGTGTCTTGATAACTTGAATTCTTATTGTTTTTCTCTTCCCCTTTATCTTCGTTATGATCCCACGACGAAGCTTTCGACTTATCGTGACCCTTAAAACACACAAGCTTAATAAAACGTATTATTCTTATAATTAATTATACAATGATACTATTTAAAATATAAGTGATAGCACACCCAAATCCTAAATTTACACACAATTTTTATATAATATTGGGCACTAAGTTAGTTAACCGACATATTTTATAAGGTCAACTTATCCTACGTATTGCGTCTTAATTCAGCGGTACTTGCTAGGTAGGTGGTAAATAGTCGGAAGGATAATAATTATTACAAATGCAAAGAACGACTATACTACTGTAGATTACTATTAATTACTAGTACCCACTACCTACTACCTGCAATGTTATATTGACTCACTGAAGTGCGTTGAACAATTTTTACAAGCTTTTCTTCCATCGATTTTAAATCTTCTTTCTTGATTGATTCCTACAAATGAGTTTGAAAACAATTTATATTAAAGGTTTATATATATTAAATTAACGATACGAATATTAAAACATAGCTATTACTAAAACTCGTGTTTTAAGTATTGATATTTTTTTTGTAATTTTGATCAACTTTGAGATATAGCACACATACTTATGGACGATAATTGTACCTTTTTCAGATTCTCTATTTGCATTCTGAGCTGCGTTACATCGCGTTGCGTTCTTTGCCAGTACATCGGGGCAATTGTTACAGCGCCCTTTTCAATATTTTTCTCTGTACCTTTTTCGGGGCTTTTCTCAGATTTCGTCACACTGGCATTTGGTGATCCTAATTGTATAAGAATAATACGACTTTACAATTTGATAAAAAAAAATGAAATCTTCACACCTTCCCACAAGAGTCCCCGAAGTGACTGACTGAGGTATGTAGGTAGATAGTACCTGGTACATCCAGTTTTCACCGGAGATATATTTTAGGTGCCAATGAGACAGGAGGCGAGTCCATCGCCGTTACTCCAGCATAACTCTACATATCCATGTTTTGGAATTTCTTCTCAAACGTTTACAGATACTCCATGTTTTGCTTCACCATAAAGTTCGTGATGTAACTAACCACTGTACTTATGTTCAAACAAAACTCATTGTTACAGGTGGGGATTCGAACTTGCAACGTTTGTGTTACAGGTGACTACTTAAACCAGTCGACCACCACGACAATTTTTTTTTTTTTTATAATACATTGTACGTGAATCCTCACGTACATACAACTTTTTTTAACGTGTCTCATGTTGTCATAGGAGCAACTTCTAACAAATTAATGTAAATAACCCTATCGGATTACCCCAATGTAAATTTGATATGAAAGCATGACACTGATCTTGCTAAGATTGTTATTAAACAGCTGCAAGGAGTTGTTGTTACATTTAAATGCAAGTGGAATAACACACAAAGAGAACAATCGCTAAAAGAGTATGTAATAAAGATACGCAAAGTCTTTCCATTAGTACCTATGTGCTTGCATTCGCATGGTGGCGGACCTGCCTTCACAATGTCCTTTGCTTTTTGCATTAGTTGTTCTGATCGTTCTTTGAAAAGTTCTTCAGCCAGTTTTTCAGCAAGCTTCTGCGCTTTTCGCTCTAGTGCACGCTCTTGCCAACCCTCGTTCTCCACCTCACCAGGGTCAGGTATTAACTTTGCTTCATCAGCGCAAGACGCACCCACCCACTACGAAATACAGTAAATATTTAAATTCTTATGGTCATCAATTTTTGAAGTAAAATTCACCATTTCTAAACCAGTTTGTACCTTAGCATGATATTTCTCTATCGCCGTTGCGATAGCAATATCAAGCTCTCCAATCAACAATTTGGAGAAGAAATTCCGCAAATTAGTCTTCACAATGCTAGCACGATCCCAGTTGTGCCGATCCTCGAGACATTTCAATAGTTGACAGGGCATTTGCGCACCACATCCACCCAGTTCAGCTTGCAAGCCTCCGAACAAATCTCCCAGCATGTTTGACAGAAGCTGGGTGCGCAAAGACGTACAAGAACAAGATTCCTAAAAAGATTTTAAGTTTATGAAAATAGCTTAGTATTTTTTTGCCTCGTCATGAAATTGACCTCATGACGAGGCAAAAAAAACGATAATCAAGGCATTAAATTATAAATTCACTGACTCACTAACAAATCATCATGACAATTTTATAAAAATATGTGATAACAATATTGATAATGTTAGCAAATGATAGCAATATCGATAAGACACAAATTACTAGCAACAAAAGAATTATGTATATTACATACACCAAGCCAACTGTCCTTTAGCATAGACACAGGCATGTAGGCGACCCATTGTCTTTGGAGATTCAGGAAAACTCATTGGGATCGACCGAGGTTTGTGCAATCTTAACTTTTTAGGATACCGAAGTTTAGTAACTAGACGACTAAAATGCACTGCTACTATAAAACGTAAAGCCAATTTTTCATAAATTGCGAACCAGCAGCTTATCTTCAGGTGTGCAGAGGCACAGTGCCGCCAAGGACGGTGTTCGCTTCACCTCGATGACAGCGTCGACGGGTGCTTTGCACCGACACTCCAACACCTTCTTCTTCAGTTCAGACAGCTGGTCCCTTTTTTTTTTCAATTCGTCGGCCTTCCCTTGCATTCGGTTGTCACACGTGGTTTTACACCCTTCTAAGTCTTCTATCATTTCCATTTTTTCCTTGCGCAACTCTTCAAGCTGATTATAGTATGAAGATATGACATAAGCAAGTATATCTATAAAGCATAGTATTATAGTAGTATGGATATGGTATAATATTGTAAAGTAGGTTGTTATATCCTCACGCCTTCCCACAGGGGTCCCCGAAGTGGTAGGCAGAGGTGTATAGGTAGAAAACTCATTGGTGCAGTCGGGATTCAAACTTGCGATCTTGTGTGGCAAGCAACTACTCGAACCACTGGGCCACCACGGCTATTACACAGAATATTAATGTACCCTACCATACCATTTGTTTGAGTGTCTCGAGTACTGGTTTGCAAAACCAGCTTCTGCATCTTAGTAGCTATATTATTATATTATTATTATTATGTATATTATTTTATATAACTTCATACTCATTGTGATTTCTTTTGCTATGACTCGCCTCACTAAGGAACGCCTACTGACCTACCCACCTACATCTGACGACTGAACGCGGGTGACACCAAACATACCAATATTATACATATATAATTGTAGCGTTTTCTGAGAAACTAAGCTCCCACCTTCTGAAATGTACTACAAAATTGAGTTAATTTCAGAGTTCATTTATGAGAAAATCTGTTGTGATTCATCCAATATTTTTTCTTCCGAGCGTATGTACACAGGAGAAACTAGTATTTTTGCCGTAATTTATGTAGCTATCAACTGATGGTCCAAGATACCTCTAATTTAATCTTAGTATTGTCATTGTCCTCATTAATGAGTTCATCGGAGACATGAGCAATTTGATCCCGAATAGCGCCTAGTTCAGCGCGCATAGCACGCTCAGCCTCGAGTGTTAGTGTGCGCGTCGATTCGAGCTCGTGCTCCAGTGTTGTCAGCTTGCGACGCGCTTGCTCTTCTTTAAACTGTAGGAATGACACATAAGACTTAACAAAATTGAAGTATGAGGTAATTTAGTGACAAGAGAGGCGATTAAGAGGAATGAGAAGCTACAGACGCGAGACGATAACTCTTAAACTTATCGTCTGAAGTATTTTTCCGCATGTAACCTGAAGGTCTCGCTCCAACTGCGCTGCACGGCAATGGTACTCGGCGAGGGTGGCATCACCCCTAGCGGCCTCCTCACTCAGCCGTAGACGCATGCAGGCGCGGTCGCAAACATCTTTCTCCACCAACGTGAGCCGTTTGCGGTCTTTTTCTGCGGCTTCGCCTTTTGTCTTCAATTGCTGCGCCAAGTTGATGCACGCTTCCTTGAACCCGTTCCGTTCCTCTATCATCTTTTGAATCTGTTAAGTAATCATCAGTATTGGTTACCAAATTCGTAAAAGTAAAGAACCAGACGCAGAAAATAAGCGTGCAGCCATCCTGATGCCAAGCAAATAATAATAGTAATCTTCAAAAGGTCGATCATGAGTTAAGAGCTATTGATGTATTGAAACTTTATAAGGCAGGCACATATCCCCTCACTATACGCAACGTAGTAGGGACATGTAAATATTACGCTACGATCATTATACAAGATGTAACTAACCATTTACATTTCCCCGTTTTAGAGAGTGGCTTATGCGAGTATATTTATTATCCGGCCACTAGCTACATTATGATTTCAATATAATTTTATATTAAAGCCATGTGATATAGAAAAAAAATTAAGTGGACACTAACTATATGATAATTGTAAATTAGTATTTAAGACCCTTTTCACTTAAGTAGTACATGCTTATCATTACTTTAGTTATATTAATAATTTTATTGTAGTTTTAATATGCATATTATTAAAACTCTACAATAAAAATTTACGTACTTGGCTGGGCAGCCGTCAATATTTTTACCTTCCAAAAAACAAAATATCTACTATACTAAGCCAAAAACATATGTAAATGTGTACGCAAGTAATACCGAAAAGCAAGCCAAGCTAGCTCAAGCCAGGACGCTAACATAACGTAGAAAAACCCGACGTAAGTGTCCCATACCTGCTTTTGCATGTCTTCTTCTTTTTCCACTGCCAGTGAAAGTCGCCTTTGGTAGCCAATTTCTAGATCCTTCCAGGCGGCTTCGGCTCGCTCGAGTAGCTCTACGCGCTCTGCCTCGCGTCGCGCCAACCGAGCAGCTCGGGTACGCATCTCCTTCGTAGCCGTGTCCAACTCGGAAAGCCGCTGAGCGCAATCTGTGTCCAGGCAACATGCCTAGAAACGACTGCATTTTATTATCGCCTCTCAAAGATACTGCTAATGCCTATTACGAAAGACGTCTCACTTGATCACTGTGATGACTTTTTAATTAGCAAGCATAAAATAAATTAATTAAATGTTTATACATGTAGTACCCACACAGTAACTTTTTCAACCTCTAAAATTTAATAATCTCTATGAAATTTATAAAAAAATTGTTAAATAAAAAAATATTTATAGATATATCAAGGAGCTCATCATATGTGACCGCATATTGATCTAGTCGTGTCATGATGGCACCCAAATATAATCTTCGGTGAAAAGATGCAGTAGTAACACCTACTGTCTATCGCCTCGTGGAATCTTGTTATAAGGCGTAAAGATACATATACTCGTACATATATACAGGACGATACTACTACTCAGAAAATAGAACAGTTGTCTTCTAGAAGTTTTCGGGCGTTGTGAATGAATCCTCGAGACAATGATTTAAAACATATCTCCAAAGATAACAGAATGACAAAATTATAAACAATATTCACTCCATGGTTTTATACGTTTTGTTCAGTAACTATTTATAAAATAAAAAAATAAAATGTTGTTAAATAAAGTAAAACGAAGCGAAAGAGGTATGTAAGTCTAGAGAGAACTGGCGCTCTATACTCTCTGCCTACCCCGCTAGGGACTTGGCGTGATGATATGTATGTATAAAATGTTGTTAGAGTCTACATGCATAATTTTTTTTTTTCAATATTATATATTTTTTTGCTTCTTTTCATTGTACGCTATCACTTATTTAAGCAAATTTCCTATTTTTTGAGTCATCCTATATATTATGATTACTTAATATATACAACTGTGCATTGTGTTAATAATAAAATACCTTTGGACAATTCCACACAAATTGACATAGCCCCAAATTAAGCAAATCTTCTATTGTGGGAACTAGACAACGATATTTTTACCTATATAGATAGATATATGTTAATGCATTGGACAAAGGTCAAGACCAAGACTAAGGTACAAATACGTGTGTTCATCGTGTTCATCACACAAATATCTGCCATCAGCGGGAATCGAATCCGCAACCTCAAGATTCGGAGTCAGGAGCACATTTTATGTTTATGACAACATAATACCACAGACATAAATGTACTTGCTAACCTACCGCATCAATTTTGGTGATGAGGTCTCTATCTGGTACTTTTATTTTCTTCGGAGGCTGCCTCGCGCCTGGCGTTTGTCTGTTCGATGCATTATCCAAACGCATTACAACCGCTTCTGTTGGTAATTTGACCACAGGCCCCACAGAACATTTTCTACTTACGCCCGCGTTGAAAAAATCTTTCATATTATCTGAATCTTTATTTTCTCTCTTATCTTTACTTTCAACACAAGATTTTGAATCTGCAATGGTATTATCTTTCTCGAGGGTCTCTCTCTCTCCTTTGAAATTTTCTTTATTCCTACTCATACATATAAATCTGAAAAAATTACACTCATTGAGGCCTCGTCAAACACGTACTACATATATCCAAGGTGTAAAAAATTATCCCAGCAATTAAAAATATCTCGGAGCTCTAACATTGAAGTAATGAGGACATCTAAGCCCTGTGCCCGCATCAATTTTAAGATCTATTACCATTAGTAATTGACCACGGAGAAGTGGCCCAGTACCACTTATTGTGCAAAAGCGATATGTCAGATGCATTTTTTTTATATATTATATTACACTTATTTCTCCTATAATTTATAATTGAGATACACTCCGTTTACTCCGTCTAGAACCCCAAGAATGAACTTCGAAGAAAATAAGACAGGTGAGTAGGAATCGTCTAACACTATTTTAGTCGATTCCTAGTCCCCTTCTCTTTTTTCTATGCCCTCAGGTTACGTGAGCGAAAAAGAGACAGAACATAAGATATGAGATGTGTACTGATGGAGGCTTTCGGCGTCATTGTGGCCTAGTCGTTGCCAAGCGAGCAGAGCGCACGCCAAATGCCGTTCCACGGGACAATGAGAGCTGGATGCGGCTGTTGCACCAACTGGATCGCGATCCAATCGCTCCTGCGCTGCTTTCATAGCACTCTGCATAAACATCAACAAATATTATCGGTTGGTACTATTCAACAAAACATGAACACAAATTGTCACACTGCTACCTTCAGATCGATATCTGGCTTCTGTTCCAGTGCCTTTGTAACATTCCACATTATCAAAGTGCCCATTGAAGTTTGTTTCCTTATCTCTAATGGAATGCCTTGCTCATTCTCGTTGTTTTCTCGACCCTGGAAATTTAATCAATGTGTCTTAACAGGATATTTGGAAATGTCTTGTACACACGCCAGGAACTGTAAAATTATCGAAATCGCTCAATCATATACCAGTTATACAACCTCTCAATCACTTTTAATGACTTGATGCTTATTTATTTTACTTCTGAGATGGTAACCGTAAAACGAACAGCCATAATAATACTAAATTTTAGTACATAAAAAGGTTAAACTAAAATATATTTAACCCTTAAATAGTTCCATGCCAAAAGCTATTTATTATATGGAAGCCTTAATGTCCAGCGTTGGAGCATGTCTGGCAGTATATTATGTCTCGGCAAAAAAATATAAAAACGTGTGTACAAACTTTATTTGTGGTCGGAATAATGAACTTTATGAAATGTTTGTGATGCTTGTGGAGGTAGGTGTAGGTGTGCAGAGGGGCTTACAAAGTTAACTAACCCACAATAAGAAAAAACAACATATTTTAAAATATTGCAAAATTAGAAATGTTCTCTTTAGTTAATCCCCGCTTCTAGACTCTGGTTATCAAACAGTTAAAAATATATAATCTTTAAAAAACCTGCATTATGGACTAAAATACGATGATAAGGATAAAAGCTCTTATTCCAGTGGGAACGAAGTGGCGAGCAGTAAGCTTATATCGCATTAAACGTACGCTATTACTTTGCAGTTGCAGTGCCCTCGTCGCGAATAAAGTACTGCATTTCTAAACTTAGAATCGTAGGTCAGTCACCTTCTCTGGTTGTATTGATTTATTATAGAACACAATTAGCTCGTCTCTCGGCGGAGCATGGTGCAAAGCCTGAATATGGATTCTTGTAAAAACAAGTGAACGTGATGTTCGCTTGTGTCCAGACTCCATCGGTATTGACAACTTACCATTTTGTAATCTATTATTTTCCTGTTGCTCTGTATAGAGTTTCTTGAGTTCTCTCATCTATCTTTGTTTTTAACAACCAATTGTCTTTTGACTATAAACACATTTACACTTTTTGATGGTGTATGAAACTGGCGTAAAAATGGCTACAATAAATAAAACATCATAAAAAAATTACTACAATTTTTTAAAATTATTATTAAATATAATGTGTTGACGTTTCTTTTTTTTTATTCTTTTCTATGAGAAGAGTATTTACAATACAATACTTCTGACAGAGGTAAATATAGTCGTGAAAGGAGGTGTTATACATCTGGGAATAAAATGGATGTTGGCGAATTGATAGTCTGTATGACAGTATCTAATATCTAAGCTTCGTCTGCTTTTGGTAGTAACCAAAGACTTAAAGTCACTAGTTCAATTCCCGCAAAGGATGGAAAATTCTGTAATGGAAATTAATATCTGTGCATAATACAATACTTATCAGCATTAGATGGGTATATAGTACCTTTATCGTTATTATTATATCTTTGTCTAGTTCCAATAGTGCAAGCGTTGCGTAGGTTAGCACTGACTAAAATATGCGTGGTATTGTCTCAATGTATTTTTCCAGTTATTATTTTGGTGCAACCTACCATATTGCATAATGCAAGTGTACTTTGTAGTTGTAATTGAATGAATCGTCAGCGGATGCTGTTCAATTTAGGCACGAAGAGAGTCTGGCAAAAAAACTTGGTTTGATCATATACGATAGAAGCAGTAACTTGAAGGCTAATGCACAAAGGTAAAAAAAGAACTAGATTGGCGGCCGACTCCACGCCGCCAGCCGGCGCCGGCGCCAGCGTCAGTAACGGTGCGAGCCTTCCAAGTATAGCTGGCAGGCCCTAGCTCGAAGCTTCACATCTATTTTTAGAGAACTCGCCTAACCATGAGCGGTGCATGCACCCACATCTAGTCACATACTTCACCAAAACACAAAAACCAGTAGGTACACAATTCTGGCTTGTCACGTTGAAATCTAGGCAAGTTAATTTGTGTCGGCTCCTATAAGTGTCAATAAAGAGATGACTAAGTAGGATATGTCGCATTAGCCAGTGGGTCATTTTAAACGATTACCCACGCATAATTTAGTCCCCGCGTGCTTTCTGATCGATCGAAGTTGTTACATTAATTTACTTCCCTTTGGCGCGTTGCCACTTGTTTCTTACATTTTCATAATTCACACTACCTATAAAACGTTTTTGGCTTCTTTGACATAAATGCACATAGAACAATTATCACTATTACGTAAAATTTTAAAATGATGTCATCGTATGGTAACACGAAAGAACACAGACAACGACTTATAACCGATTATAATAAAGTATATAATACAAATCATATTGAAATAAGCGTGGCACAATCCCGCCAACAACATAGTTGCTTATTGAATTAAATTGACAATCGAGGACAAAATTTATCTGTGAGTAAATCCGTTACATGAGAGATTGGACACCATAGTGGGTCTCGGTTTTTTCCAGCTCGCATTTGCGACGTCTCTCGCTTAGATTACACTTACGCATGCCCACACTCGGCACGGACGGAGAAGCGGCCACTTGTGCAGACGAAACAAATTGGGATGGCCTCGCTACGAATAACATGCTGTTTATACAGAATCAAATTAAATATTCTGGATATAATCAACGACTGGTCGTTTCATACTTTATCGATAGATCTAACCGATCTTCTAATGCAGCCACTAGTGCAGTTCCTATAAAAAAATTAAAAAGCAATAGAGTGGGTCGTCTATGAATATAATATATAGTATATTTAAATAGAAACAAATCTTTTAAAATATAATAAAAATACTACAAGTTATAATAATATATACTTTATTTATTGTTATTTAGAAATTCGAATCCATCACGCACTGCCAGACTAGTTAATGTATTTAACAATATTTTTAAGGGTAGTAAAGTTATTATGCATTTATCTTAATATATCATTATCTTAATATAGGGGATCACAGTGGAAGCGTGCACGTCGCGATTCCTGCCAGCCCAGAGGGCTGCAATTCCACTCGATGCGCATTGGCCGGACGGCTGTTAGGGCGTGCCCCCGAGGCGACGCGCACCAGTCCGTCCCCGCTGGTGCGAAAAATTCAGCACAGTGCGGCGATGGGGACCGCCACCCATCACGCGGAGTGCCTCACGGCGGGGAGTGGAGTGTGGAGTGTAGGATGGGTGTATGGAATGTAAGAGGAGGTATGGCTGATAAGATGAACGAATTGATCGATGTTATGACAGAGAGCGAGTTAGATGTTGTGTGCCTGTCTGAAACCAAGCGGAAGGGTAGTGGAGTAGACGAGCTCCCGGGCGGGAGTTTAGTGCTGTGGTCAGGAGTGGCAAACACCGAGCACGCCTGCCAGGGAGTGGGAATTCTACTATCCAGCCGCTTGGCAGAATGTATGATAAGTTATGATGCGGTGAGCCCCAGACTTATTTGGGCTCGCTTTAAAATAGGCCTTACCCGACTATTTTTAGTCGCGGTGTATGCTCCGGTGGCCTCAGCGGACACTTGCGACCTGAATAAGTTCTGGGAATGTGTGAGTAATGTTCTAGAGACGAAAGAAGGGAATGAAAAGCTGATTATTTGTGGTGATCTGAATGGATGGGTCGGGACAGCCCGTAAGGATTACGAGGCAGTACTCGGCAAGTATGGTGATAAGAGAGTGAACGAGGCAGGCAAGCTGATATTAGATGTATGCATGGAGAGAGACCTTTTTGTGGCGAACACCATGTTCGACCACAAGAGGATTCATCAGTATACATGGGAACGGAAAAATGAGCGAAGCATGATAGATCTGTTTCTAATAGATCAGCGACTCAGAACACAGGTGATGGACACCAGGGTGTATAGGGGAGCCGACCTGGGAACGGACCACTTTCTAGTTATAACTAGAATAAGGGGTCTGTTCGCGGGCTGGCGATCCCGTGCTGGGGGTCCCTGTTCTGCAGTCGCAGACCGCATCAAAAGCTGGAGGCTTCAAGATGCGGCTATTAGAGACAGATATCAAGAAAGGGTATCTGAACAGCTAGCCTGTCCCCCGAAAGATGTGTTTGAGAGTGTCGATGTTTGTTGGCAGTTCCTGAAGTCCAGCATTTTATGCGCCGCGAAAGAGGTTTGTGGCATTTCGAAAGGGCGGACAACCAAAAATGGCGATGGTTGGTGGGATGATGAAGTGAAAGAAGAAGTTAAAAAGAAGAAGGATGCAAGGCAAGACATTTTGGCTATGTCCAGCTCAAGTGAAAGTATGAAAGAAAAGATGAAAGAAAAATATCGCCTGCAAAAAAATCGTACGAAGGAGATAATAGCTCAGAAGCGTGAGAGGTTCCAAATGACTGTAGACGAAAAACTGTCGCATAATTTCAAGGACAATGCAAAACTTTTTTGGAGGGAAGTTAAGAAGTCCAGAAATTGTGTTACAGCTAGTAGTAGGATGAATGTGATTATTTCGAAGGACAATGACATACTAACTGACAAAACTGACGTCCTCAGGCGATGGAGTGAATTCTACAAAGATATGTATGATGATGATGCCGCTGATCTACTCATAGAGCTGCCTCCAACAGAATCTGTCGAGGATCCTAAAGCGGATAAAATAAGTATGGGAGAGATTGTAAGTGCGATAAGAAGTCTGAAATGTGGAAAAGCTGCGGGAATAGATGGGATTACGGCTGAGATGATCAAGTACGGTGGACCAGCGGTCTGGGACGTCATCTATTTGCTATGCAATCTTTGCTGGGAAAGGGGTGATGTTCCGGACGACTGGAGGCGAGCAGTCATCGTGCCTTTCTATAAAGGAAAGGGATCACGATTGGAATGCTCCAACTACAGAGCCATCAGCTTGGTCAGCTTAGCTAGTAAAGTGTACACGAAGATCCTGACGATAAGAATGCAAGAGCGATCCGAAAGGTTTCTCTGGGAATCCCAAGGTGGATTTAGACCAGGAAGAGGATGTATGGATCAAACCTTCTCGCTTCGCGGAATCGCGGAAAAGTTTTTGGATATTAACCAAAGGGTTTTCTGCGCTTTCGTCGACTTAGAGAAGGCATTTGATAGAGTCGTACGAAAGGAACTCTGGGACGTGTTGCCTGGATATGGAGTGAGCAGTTCCCTACTGCATGCCGTGAAATCACTCTATAGTGATAGCGAGGCGTGCGTTAGGGTTAACGGTGAGATGTCACCCTGGTTTGATGTGAAGTCGGGGGTCAAACAAGGGTGTATCATGTCTGCCTGGCTGTTCATTATATATCTAGATAACTGTCTGAGAGCACTAAGAACGAACGGATGTGGAGTGAAAATGGGAAACTTAGTGGTCAACTGCCTACTATACGCCGATGACGCGGTTTTACTGGCGTCATCAGAGGGCGAACTGCAGTCACTAGTTACCATAATGAAAGAAGAATGTGAAAAGAAGGGGCTGCGCCTAAACGCTGGCAAGACTAAGGTTCTGGTATTCGAAAGAGATGAACAAGTGACCGAGTGTGCAATATCGGTAAATGGGCAAATTCTAGAGCAAGTGAATGAATTTGTATATCTTGGAAGCATGTTCACACGAGATGGAAAGTATGAAAAAGATATTGAAAGAAGGATAACTGCCGGAAATAAGGTGAATGGAGCCATGTCGGCGTTGATGGGCAGTAAAAGTCTGAGCAAGAATGCTCGAGTTGCTGTCCACAACGCGATATTGGTACCTACCTTATTGTATGGCAGCGAATCCTGGGTATGTCAGAGGAAGTATGAAAATAGCTTGAATGCAGTCGAGATGCGATCTCTTCGAAAAATGTGCGGCGTAACGATATTAGATCGAATCCGCAATGAAGAGATTCGCAAATCAACTGGCGTGAATGAGGGCGTGATTGTAAAGATGAAGAAAGGCATGTTACGTTGGTTTGGACACATAGAAAGGATGAGTGAAGAAAGATTGACGAAACAGATATACAAAGCAAAAGTGTGTGCAAGAAGAGGCAGAGGAAGGCCACGTTCCAACTACCTAGACCAAATAGATCGGACTCTCAAGGACGGGAACGTTAAGAGTACTCGAAACCGACGAGCATGTATGAAGAGACTGATGAATGTGGACGAAGCGAAAGAGGTATGTAAGTCTAGAGAGAACTGGCGCTCTATACTCTCTGCCTACCCCGTTAGGGACTCGGCGTGATGATATGTATGTATCTTAATATATATAAATCTCGTGTCACAGTGTTTGTCCTCAATGGACTCCTAAACCACTTAATCGATTTCAATCAAATTTGCACACAATGTACAGTTTGATCCAACTTAAAAGATAGGATAGTTTATATCACAATTGGACCCGATAGGTGGCGCTGCGATCGTGTTTCAGAAGTTTAACTTTTTCACCCGGGCGAAGCTGGGCGGGACAGCTAGTATATATATAATATGCAAGGCAATCGACCGCGGCGTCTGCCTGTTCGAGTTACCCACACGTTCACCTCCCCGCGCCCTTATTTCTCCACGCGAATATTACAAAAAGTATTTTCCGTAACCGGGACGTTTTCAAGACGGTATTAGGTGTATAGGTATCAGTTATTTATTCATAATTGTATTGGTGTCAATATCGGCCAGCACTAATTATTTCAGTGATCGTCACGTCGTAGATAGTCGTCTAAATAAATATTTTAGTATTTTAGTAATCAGTATGATGTACTCTTAATGTTACAATGTTCCGTCATATAATTTTTCAGTAACGTTGTATTTTTTAATGTAGCTTTATAGTTTTAAGCTCCAATCTAGGACCTCATTTGGAATGGAAATAAAAATATCATTGTGATAGATTCGCATCGTTCGACAACTATTTTATATCCTCGATAGTATATATATTTATTTTAGTAGTAACAATAATTAACAGAGTAAGAAAGTTTATCTGATTGTTTACGAATGATAATCCACGCATTAATTTGGTCAGGAGAGGCGCGAGTGTCGCCAGTACCAGTACCTACCGGCCCCCCGGTTAGCGCGGCCCGGCACTATGTTGACGCATTGTCATCGGCAGTCTGATGACCCCACTGCACTTACAATAAAACCAAGTAGCTCGTATCATATGCCACTAGGACCATTTGAATCTACTATATCAATCATCCTACTACACCTTCCTAATCGAATATCCTACATACTCTACTAACTTTGATTCAACACGAATTTATTGCAAGGTACAGGTCGACACTGATGACTCACTCTTCGAAAGTTTGTTGGAATTGAGATCTTAACACATATATAAATAGACGGGCAGTCATGTGACAGACAATATTCATAAGTAGTTAATAAACAAATTAAATATGCATTCATGAGTATTACTTCGTAATCATAGGCTGCTAATCGTAGAGCCTTGAAGTAACCTCTATTTATGTTGGCATTTCTATTGCGGCATGAAACTGTTGGTGACTTTGGTAACCTTCTCACACCAGGGTATTGAGCTTAGTACATATGTACGCTGTAAGATCTTTTCACATAAAAGTATTTATATATATCAAAAAGTTAAAACGAAGTAATTACTTGGTTTAACTTTTATTTACTTTTTATATTGTATCTAAGACACTGAAAATCCTGAAAAACATTGTAGTTCACGAATCAGTTTGGAATACTATGAAATATTATTTACTTTTTTTCTTGACTTTCACGAAAAAACTATTCAACGGAGTCCGATGAATATTGACACAAAGATAGATAGCTGTAATCCAGCTACAAACACATTATTACAACAGGAGGATATTTTATCCCAGAAAACCGATAAAATAAAACTATTATAATGCCACCCCTTTGTAAAAGGTTTTTAAACTGAACCAGAACCAGAAGAAAAGTTGAACCAGATTTTAGGCAAAGCGCTTGAACTCAATGGTGAAATTAATGTTGTACCCTAACCCCCTGAACCTAACCTCCACGGCTTAGGATTGATAGTTTTCCATGATTACAGAAACCATATAATTTTACTACAAAGTATAGCTATAACTTTAAATACGGAAGAAATATTCACGGAGACGATACACATATTTTTAGGAGTCCTAGTCCTATAGACTTTTACCTGCCACATATTTTGGAATGACATATTTAGTTTTGTCAGACACAGCGATAGTAGAAATGGAAACCTTTGTAATAATGATACAGGTACGAGTACATCCATTAGCGCAAAACAGGTCTCGATGCCTCCGGGCTTCTTTGTTCTATACCTACTTTACTTAAAAATTTTAATATATATAAATTACTTGTCACGTTGTTTGTCCGCGATGGGCTCCTAAACTACTTAACCGATTTCAATAAAATTTGCACACCGTGTGCAGTTTGATCCAACTTAAAAGATAGGATAGCTTACATCACAATTGGACCCGATAGGTGGCGCTGCGATCGTGTTTCAGGAAGTTTAACTTTTTCACCCGGGCGAAGCTGGGCGGGACAGCTAGTTATCTTATATATCATGCCAGTGAGAAAACATACATTTGTATGGATGTAGATAATGATAGGCATGAAAAAAATTAAATCATCATATTGTTGGGTTGTCATATAATTACCCTAAAATTATTTTCAATTCGTAAATATTACCCGCACAACATTAAAATCTGAGCTTTAGTTGAACTGGCGTTCAATGTTCCATTTACTGTAATTATATGCATAGTGTAATAACTTCCATAGGACCGTGCGTCATTAGTTTATGCAACTGTCGCAACAACTCGATGGGACGTTTTGAAATCTTATTGATTTACAGATACAAACATAATTTAATAAAGGGCCATGTTTATAGTGAAACTCATTACAGATGACATTAGCAATGTGTATACAGACGTTCCACGTACTATTTACTTACATTAAAACAATATAGTATGAATTGAAGAATAAAATATATTGTTTTAGTTTTTACGGGCAATGTCATTAAAAATAAATTAAGGACAACCAAATTTCAATCTAGTTTCAAAACATTTTATAAGAATATGTTAATGAATATGTGTCAGGTTATGAATTTATCGATTACTAGCTACCCGTCCCGGCTTTATACGATTAGCGTTACAAGCATAGTGTTAAATAACCACGAGTCCTAGCTCACATCCTTACGATGAAGAAATAAACATCAAGAGGAAGTTTGCTTGCGTTTGAGAAGAAATTCAGAGTTGGAATAGTTGTGCTATTAAAACGGCGATGACCTCGCTATCTGTCAAGAGTTAATATACATCCTCACGCCCTCCCACAAGGGTCCCCGATAGGGTGGGAAGGGTTATTTAGGTAGTACCCACTCCCCACTTTGCACCAGAGTTATATTTAAGGTGCCAACGTGACAAATGGCGAGTCTAACGCTGTTATTCAAGCACGACTATGCCTTTATATTTCTTCGTATATTTCTTCTCAAACATTGGCTGGCTTCCTCTCGATGTCTTCCTTCAACTAAAAGTTCGTGGTGTGACTATTCACTAAACGTAATTAAGTTCAGAAAAACTCATTGGTACAGTTGGGATTCGAACTTGCAATCTTAGTGTTATAGGCAACTACTCGAACCACTGGGCCACCATACTTAAAGAGTTTATACATAGAGGTAAATAGAAGATCTACTGGCAGAGACCCTAATGAAAATGTTTTCAGCTTAACACTTGACATGTCATGATAGTCACTCTTATTGTATCGTTGATTGGTCCCTTGACAAGTTATAAGTAAGATAGCAAAAAATATATATCTTAATTCTTTGTTTATACTTTACCCGAGTTAAGATCAGCGAGACCTGTTAACGTAAGTACTAAAGCTTATTTAATAACAATTTTACAGCACGATCACGTTTACGGTTGCCTGTAATCGTTTGTTTTATTACAGAATCATTCTCTGGCGAAAAGAGGGCGTTATATCTGTGGCTACCATTTCGAGAACCTTTGTGGTTAGACGTGAAGATATAAGAATGCAGTATTATTTGATAACTAATCAGAATCTCTGTTATTATTTTGTAAAACTTGTGGATGATTGTTAGTGTACAACTCTACAATTCATATAAAATATTTCTTTTTTTGCAGTTGCAAAACTCAGAATCCAATAATGTGATATTGACGTAGTGCATAGAAGTTTCCGGAACTAATGTTTAATTTACTACGTTCCTATTAAAAGCTTGCATTTTAATACGTCACCGGGCACTAGCAGTCGCTCAGGCTTTTATTAGCGAGCAGCAACGGGTCAAGCGGCTTGGCCTGACATAAGACTCGATATAAGCCTGGTCGCAACGGCGCGCGCGCCAGTCTGTACGAGGAGATTAGCGCTCGCTTCGTGTTCGTAGTACCTAGTGCCCGCGCACGCGCACCCCGGCCCGCGCGCCTGCACCGCGACCGCGACTCTTCCCACGAAAATGGTGAATCTCATACCGCACTGACTGCACGCGTTTAATGCAAGAAACGCTCGGACTTGTACACGCTTTTGTACATTTTAATACATAAATTTTCAATTTATTATATTTTAATCACGCGTTTCATTCAAAATGGTCAGTGGAAATAAAGATCCCAATGATCCTCAAAAGATACCACCAAAGAACCGTGAAAAGAAGACGAACAATTACAAGAGGGCAAATATTTTTTCAAAAACATGGTTTGTTTGGATGATGCCCACTTTCTGGCGCGGCTTCAAACGGGACCTGTACGACTCCGACCTCACCAAGCCTAAAGACAACCACCTCTCGGACAAGTTGGGCGATCGGCTTGAAAAGTAAGTGTCTTAATTACTCTTTTAATTTACTGCATCCATGTATTGCGAACATAACGTCCTATCGGCATATATTGGGTAGATAACTAACATACATATATAAAATTATAAATATAAAATATACGTAAGTAGCTCTATAAGTTTTTGTCTTCTTAAGTCCCAGTCATCGCGTCGAACATGATCAATTTACGATTGACCTTTATTTCCACAAGGTGATGCGCAAAAACAATGTATGTACCTCTCCAGATTTAAACAAGCAAGACATGTTAATAAAATCCGCTTCACCCAGGGCCAAGTGCACCTACTTAAAGAGCAAGCCGTTAACGCGAATTTTTAACACATTTAAGTTGTTCCACGTTATTAAAAGTTATTGAGACTGTGGCCGGCTGATTTACTTTGAAGACAATGCATGGCGTTATTCCGTTTAACGTTCAAACGCGGCCTAAGTTTACACAAACGAGCTCATGCGCCTCTTCAATACGTGCAAATTGCCATCCGGCACCCGAGCTATTCGCACCAAACATTCACACTTAAGTTTGTACATCTCGACCTATACTAACTATTCTTTACAAACATAAAACAAGAATTAATATTTACTTTATAATATCGTTTAAGGTCAAAAATATACATGAATCTGTGTAAACATTCTGTTAAATATTATCTTCGGAAAACAATTCATAAAATAAACGTCGAAGAACAAACTGTAAGTAGTTTGTTCTTTGACGTGTGACTTGACGACGACTTCAAATTCTTCTTGTACTTCGATGGGTTTTTTTAGTTAAGATGGTAGACAGGTAGGATAATAGGTACCTACGGAATTTAAAATAACCCGTCGAGTCTCGCGAGGCGCCGCACCACGACGGTCTATTACCATCTAAAGTGTGACCTATTTTTAAACATCATATAAATCTATCCCTAATTATTCTGGAATTATTATTGCAACATCAAGTAAAAGTAAGTAACGTTAGCAGAAGAATTAACTTGGAGCATGCTTAAAAATTCATTGTAAATGAGTCGACAGTTGCCTGGTCTGGTCTAGAGATTACATCTGGAAGCTCGTGGTCGTTGGTTCGAGTCCCGACGAGGGCGGATTTTTGTGTTTGGAACACAATTATTTGTACCTTACCCAACGAAATTGACCAATTGACCCTGCGATTTCACTCGCATAAATGATATTTAATTTATTTCTTTATTATAACTCTAGCTGACCAGCGCAACTTCGTCTGCGTACCTAAGAGAGAGAGTTGTTTCAGGAATGAATTTTCCTTGAATTTAAAAAGGTATTATTTTACGATGAGCAAAAACAAATCAATTCGTTGAGTTTAACTGTTCCGTAGCGATCCGACTACGCGTCTGAGTTGCGGGGTTATTTTAACATTATGATATCTATCTCCTAAGATGTTGATTGGAATCAAGTGATGTCAAGTACAATTTCGTTTACATTTAAATACTCGTGATTAATAACATATTTATTTGGATAAGTATTAATGTTGTGTTGATAAAACATCTTCGGAAATAATATAACCATAAAAAAGGTTATAGTGAGTCATTCTTAAAAGATAGACATATGCTGTTGCGGTTTTTTTTTAGAACTTTTAAAGAGGCACAATTCCCTCTTACATGATATTTACGTAACTTAAACCGTTTACGCAGCGCACGCAACAGAAGCTCTCAAAAAGGAATATTTTTTCCGTTCTTGCAACATTATTAATTTATGTTTCGCTCCTATTGGTCGTGGCGTGGTGATATATAGCCTTTCTAGAGAAATGGACTATCAACTATAGTAACCAGTAGTTCCTGAGATTAGCGCGTTCAAACAAACAACCAAACAAACTCTTCAGCTTTATAATATTAAGTATAGATTAGTATAGATAACCTTTATAACATAACCTATCTAAATCCGCATTCTCTACTGAATATATTTTATTAAAATTAAAGTGATTTAGACGTACTTGAAAAATCATACCTCTCTGCCTACCCCGTTAGGGACTTGGCGTGATGATATGTATGTATGTATGTATGTATGTATGTATGATAAATCATATCTCAATCCAAGCAAATAATGAGGCAAGCCCGCAGAAGCGCAATGCTTGCGTATAACCGATGTAGCACATCTATTGTCTTTATATGTATGTACCACCAAATTTTACCTCAATTTTATAAGTAAAATATTGGTCGTATATGTCGTTTACCAAAATTAAAAGAGAGAGGGTCTTAATTAATAAATAATTTATTATCTTAACCCTAATACGTATAATATACCAACTGACAAACAAAATTGTATATGACTCGTAAGAATCCTTTTAATGATAGTGAAAGTTAGATTGAAAAATCAAAATGCATAGGTATAAATAAAAAATCATCTCAATCTCAATTATAGACAAAACAAGTTGTCAGGCGCGAATGTCCGTGTTCGTTTTTATTTAAATTAAATCTCGAAATCTATAATATATGGCACAATGAAGATATCGAAACTAGATACACTAGACATACTAGATACATCTTCAAAATAATGACAGTCTATTGATGTTGGTTTACAATTTTATAATTTTACAATATTCGACCCACTTTATTTGTGTAAAAGTCGAAGTAGCCGAGCGGTTCGAGTAGTCACCTGTCACTGATATATTGATTAACACCAACTGCACATCTAAAACGACTCCTTTCGCACTTTTGAATAAATAATGAGGGCAAAGTACTATGTCATGGCGTGGCCCCGATTTACTTATGACCTTAAAAGATATTTTTACAGGTTTTACCCTCGGTGCAATATTCTGGTGTAATTGGCACGAACGGTGTATAAACAGTAACTTTGCAATATATTATGTTTTATTAACGTAAATCTCATCTCTCGGCGAATGTATGTACTTAAAAATGCTGTCAATACTTAAAAAGCAAACCTTAACCGTTATACTCATTACGATTTATTTATTAAGTATAACGACTTACGATTAAGTGTTAAAATTCAATTGTGTGAAATAACATCGGTATAATGTTGGTTATTTGGTTGGTAGAGCCGTGGTGGCCGAGTGGTTCGAGCAGTTGCCTGCGACACAAAGATCGCAAGTTCGAATCCCGACTGTACCAATGAGTTTTTCTGAATTTAAGTACAGTGATTAGTCACACCACGAGCTTTACGGTGAAGGAAAACATCGTGAGGAAACCTGCATACGTCTGGGAAGAAATTCAAAGGCGTATGTATAGTCGTGCTTGAGTAACGGCGATGGACTCGCCATCTGTCACGTTGGCACTTAATATACCTCTGGCGGAAAGTGGGTGTGTGGGTATTACCCATACACCTCTGCCTACCCCTTCGGGGACCCTTGTGGGAAGGCGTGAGGATATTATTATTATTATTATTATTATTATTTACTTTATATTGATATGTCTTACCTAAGATCTATAATGAGAGAGGTCTGTAAGCCTAGAACGAACACGCTCTCTACACTCTCTAGCTACCTCGTGAGGGACTCAGCGTGATGCTATCTATGCATATATATGTATAATAAATTATATATATAAAATAATTGTATATATAAAAGTTAAGGGTATATACCTATATACACCTGTATATAGGTACGAAGACAATTAATAAATGGATCATCTAAAATACATGTCATTCATGTAGGTAGCTAATTTAAATAATACTTAGGATATTCATTACATTTTTCGATAAACATTCAGTACCTATTCAGTAATTTTATTTTACTTATTTGCAACGAGTATTGAATATCTAAATAATTTAAAAGATAAGTACCGGTTTCTATTTATTTTACGCTTCCTTTAATTTACATTTCAAGCAGTTAATTAAAACTTTTTGCACACTTACATTTAATGGATGCAACGGAAGCCCGATAAAGATTAATGGAACACGAGTTTTTCGACAAAAATATTTAATTGGCGCCACTACGACGTGGACTTAAACCCAGTGACACACAAAGAAACGGGGCAACTGCCTACATGTGCTTTCTGAAGAAAAATATGAAGAGTAAGCCGTGCGGGTGTGATAGCTTTAACTAATAATAGTTCATCTATAGATGCTAAACATTTTGGTAATAAAAAGACATCGATCTCTATAAAAAGATAAATAAAGTTAGGAAAGCACTGCCGCTCTACTCTAACTGCCTACTCTGTAAAGGACTCGTCGGGATTATGTAGTAGGACTACAGATAAATATAGCTTACAATAATAATAATATTACCAACAGCAGATTATATCACAAAATACACTTATAATAATGAATAGCTTAATGCTTGTAAGTGCTTACTAGCTTACCACAAGCCGTGTGGTATAAAAGTGGAATTTATTTCTGTTACTTCATCAACCCATCGGTATTTGGATAAGACAATAGTTGAGCTAGTTGTAGCTTGTAACAGACTAATATATATTCTAATACCAGGTAATGGGTTGCATGAGATAACGGGGGTATAGAAAAAAGACATTTATCTATATGTCTGCCATACAGTGCTGTAATATGAATGCGAAAATAAGATATATTCAAGGATATATAGATATAAGGATACCCGAAGCGACAGGAAGAGGTATGGCAACACACATTTTCCGTCAGAATTTCTGAATTCCTGGTTTACGAGACATATCGAGTGCATCGCCATTTCCTAAGCGCCATACACAAATGTATATAGGCTGATTGTATAAGTTATTAATGATATTCCCTTTAGCGTAACAATCATGAAATCACTGTAGTTAAGTTAAAAAACTCAATAGTCCAGACTTCCATGAATTTGAACCCGTCGCTTGGGCGTTGCAAGTGACTTGTGAATTAATGTCCTTTGTCTTTCGTCGTCTGTCATTATCATACGGTGCTTCTACAGCTTCTAGATGTCTCAGAAAATAGAACAGCTGTCTTCTAAAAGTTAAAGGGTGTTGTAAATATATCCTCTGCATGCAATAAAACCAGTAGCTCCATAGATTACACAATTATATTATTTAATCATGAAAATTATTCAAATGATATTGATGATGATAATGATATTATTGAAGGGAGCAACGATCACTACGAAACATATTTTTGTGACTTTTTAATTTAAATTAAAACATAGATTCCTCATGTATTATCATATAGCTTTATAATTATAGCTGATTTTATGCGAGATAGAGGTATAAACATTTTCTAATCAGAATTTAATTCTTTTTTATTGCTTCCTTTCATTATGCCCTCACATATTCGAACAACTGTCTCAGTTTCTGAGGCATACTGGATATACTACAGTATGACTAAATAGGATCTCGATAGCTCCTTTAGTGGATATTTACCTATTTAATGGATTATTATTATTTCCGTATCTAAGTACGAACTACGTCGTATACTCTCCGCCTGCCCTTCCGTTTAGCCACTCTAGCTAAAAGCAAATAAGAAAATTCGTATATATGTATGACAAATTGGAAGACTTGACACATTGGACATGTATTAAATACTATATATCCTCACGCCTACCCACAAGGGTCCCCGAAGGGGTAGGCAGAGCTGTATAGGTAGTTCCCATAGATGGCGAGTCTGTTACTCAAGCACGACTATACATATGCCTTTGAATTTTTTCTCAAACGTATGCAGGTTTCCTATGTTTTCCTTCACCGTAAAGCTCGTGGTGTGTCTAATCACTGTAGGTACTTAAAACTCATTGATACAATCGGGATTTGAACTTGCAATCTTTGTATTGTAGGCAACTACCACCCAGCCACCACGGCTATTGAATAATAATATTAACTTAAATAATATTAACAATTCATATGGAAAAGTGGTGGGGGTTACCGATAAATCAATAGGGGAGAAATAGGTTCTAACATTTCATTTATTTTCGACTAATTTGTTTATTACAAAATAGTCTTAACTCACTTAATTTCCTTAAAGTTTTCTGAGATTGAAGTCGCTGTTACAACCTAGTATAAAATAAAGCAAAATATTATGCTGTTTACAAACTTAGTAACAAATTAATGTTCGATGAATAATGTATATCTTAGCAATCAATTATTATGTAACGATCATAGTTTTGTAATGACGACATCGTTTTTAAACACATTGAGATGTGTTTAAAAACGATGTCGTCTGATACACTGATATTTGACAAGACAATTCTAGAAATAACGAGGGACACAGAAAAAAAATATTCCAAAAAAAAATATATATTATAATATATATCCTCACGCCTCCCACAAGGGTCCCCGAAGGGGTAGGCAGAGGTGTATAGGTAGTACCCACACACCCACTTTCCGCCAGAGATAAAAATTTTTTTTTTTTTTTGTATTGTCTCTCGTAGCGTGAGTTCCGGGAACTTTTGCTACTTAACCGGTCAATGGCGAGACCTAGGCCTCCAGCCAGGCACTTTATTTCTAAGCAACACAGCTAAGGGCACCCCCTGTGGGGTACGAACCTCGGCTTAGGGCGTTGCTGGATCGCGAGCAAGGAAGCTGGGCTGGACTGGTAATTTTATTTAAATATTATTTGGGGGCGGGATTTGCGCGTCAGGCTCGGCGCGGGCCGGCGTTTGCGGCGGGGGTCGGGGGGGGGAAAATTACTGCTTATTCGCGTCGAGCCTCGTCGGCGAGGACGGAACAGTGGTCGGTTTTGTGTAGTGTTGGTATGTTTTTGTCGGGCGTCCTGGAGGACCGTTATGTCGTCATCCGGTTCGATGACGGCGTGTCTTGGACGCCTTATCTTCGAGATAAGGGAAGGAGTGTATCGGGCGGCCGATACGACGAGGGGGTTGGGGTGATTTACAGCAGAATCGAAATGACGTTTGGACAGTTTTTTCAAAAACTGTTTTATAGTGGGGACTTTGAGGTCAACGTGGAGTTGACTATTACGCATGTACCAGGGGCACCTGTGGCTCTCCGGAGAAACCGGCTTTGGAGCACTTGCAGGGGGTTAAGTGTTGACTTGCTAGTGTGTGCGAACACTACACCCGCATATGTCATGATTGGTCGAATGCACGTCGTGTAAATCCTCACCTTGGATTTCAATGAGAGTTTACTTCGCGCATTCAACATGCTGTGAAGTCTATCGAGCGCGAAGGCGGCTCGCGCGCGTACCGCCTTTACGTGGTGACGGAAAGAAAGGCGTTGATCGAGGATCACACCCAGGTATTTGGCTTTTTCTTCCCATGGAATGGGTTTGCCGAAGAGGGTGATGGGGGCTACCCGTGGGCGTTCGAGGCCTTTCCAGAATAGAATGGCTGCGCTTTTGGTGGGGTTCACTTCAATTCTCCATTTCCGGAACCACCGCCCCAGGGCTGTGACCGCGGATTGGAGGTTGTCGTGAATTCCCTCGGGAGTTCTACCTTTGTAGTAGATAGCCGTATCATCGGCGAATAGAGCGCTTTTAACTCGTCTATGGAGGGGAATGTCGCTAGTATAAAGCGTGAATAGGAGTGGCGAGAGCACTGAGCCTTGCGGGACTCCTGCTCGTATGGGATGGGGGGAAGAGAGTGTGCCCTCGACTCTGTAGCGTAAGGAGCGGTTCGACAAAAAGTCCCGTACTATGCGTACTAGACGGTCCGGCACGCCCAACTGGTACAGCTTGTATATTAAGCCGTTGTGCCAGACCTTGTCGAATGCCTTCGCCACGTCGAAGAGGAGCATACCCGTGGTATAACCGAGTTGGAAGCCGCAACTGACGTCTTCCACTATACGGTGGACTTGTTGGACACAAGAGTGTTTGGTTCGAAAACCGAACTGTTGGTCAGGTATGACTTTCTTAGAGTCTGCAAAACTCTTTAATCTATTGTAGATAAGTCTCTCGTAAATCTTGCCAAGGACGTTGAGGAGACTGATGGGGCGATAACTGGAGGCTTCGGTCTTGGGTTTCCCTGGCTTGGGAATACCTACGACCGTTGCACTTTTCCAGGATTGGGGGAAAAAGTTGTTGCTCAGTGCTGCATTGAAGATGGCAGTGAGCAAAACTATGAGATAAGGGGAGAAGAGTTTGATAACTCTATTAGCGATCCCGTCGGGACCTGGGGCTTTCCTGGGGTGAAGATCCTTGATCACTTTCCGGACTTCGTCCACCGTGATTGGGGCGATAGGGTGGTCTGGGTGTTCGGAGGGTGGGTGGGATAGTTTGCTTTCGACCTCGGCGTCCACCTTCTTGAGGTGGCGCTGATCTACTGGCAAGGTGCTGGGCGTACATTGAGCCTCGAGACTGTCGGCCAGGCACTCGGACTTCTCGTCGTCGTCAAAGGCGGGCCCTTGATTTGGACGAGTGAGTGAAGGCATAGACGAGATTTTGTCTGATTTAAGTTTCCGTTGGAGATGCCAAAAGGCCAAGTGACTCGGTTCAAGTTCCCCTAGGAACTTGTTCCAGCGAGCGTCTCGCAGGTCTTTCATGCGGTATCTCAGATTGCGCTGGAGTGACCTCAGAAAGGTGCGGTTCGCTTCAGTCGGGTGAGCTCTATGCGCTCGGAGGGCGGCGTTCTTTTCCGTCACCATTTCACGCACGTCATCGGGAAGTTTCCAGCGATGGTCTTCCATCGCGGCTTCCATCTTCCGGCTAGCCTGAGGGGCTTCGGCTTCCGGAGAGGCGAGGGGGGCGGAGGAGGGGGGTGCCGGGGAAAGGGCTACCGGGGAGGACTGTGCGGAGGGCACGGGCACGGTCTTGGGGGCTTTAGTGGGGGGAGAAGGTGATGTTGAAGCCTCCTTCTTTTTAGCGCGTCTGGCGCGCTTCTTGGAGCCCGTGACGGGCGTAAATTCGTCCGAGGAGCCCTCGGACGACTCGGATTGCAGTGACTCCATTTCGGAGTCCACAATGACAGATTCGGGGGACAAGGGGGAGTCTTGAGACTTGTTGGCCTCGTTTGTGACGGCTATGATGGCGCTCTTGTCGAGCGCTGCTGTCGCCTCGGCAGTGGGGGTACCCGCGTTTACATCGCGGGTGTATTCGTCATATTGACGTCGGAGGGTGGGCACGGCTTCTAAGAGCCGCGCGAGGAAAGCCAGTGAGGCTTGGGGGTCCATTATTGTGGACATGGTGGATGCAGACGTGGGAAGGCAAGGCGGCAAGGGAAACGTGTTTCGGGGCGCGGTCGCCCAGGGGAAGAAACACGCAAAGAAACCCCTGGTGACTTAAACGTTAGGAGACCGATCCCCGGGGGGTTGACCCGGGGGTGTGTACTGAACCCTCCCTGTCGGGTGTAGACAGGGAGGTGAGTGTGCCTATGGTGTGAGCCCTAAGCTTGTATTCCCGCTGCCAGTCTTATTGTGCAGCGGGTTCCTGACTGTTCCGGTGTAGAGAGCACTAGTCCGTGGACAGTGCCCAAACTAACACCGGAGGATAGGAGGTAAGGGATAGGTAGGGTGGGCGGTGGATGATGACCAGGTGCGACTAGGGTAGACCCCAAGGCCGGTGAACCTGGTCCCGTCCGTTTGTAGCCTTACCCTGAAGGGGCAAGGCTAAGAGCGCAACGGGTCAGCGCCCCACTCGGTTGTTGGCACCGTTTGGTTTCCACCGAGTGACCACGAAACTGTGGATTTTCCCAGAGGGGGACAAATATTATTGTCGAGAAACAGAAATTGTGATTGTTGTTGCCTTGAAAAAGGCGACCAACAATCACCACGTGCGGTGCGTAGCGGCTAGCTAACGCGTGGCGATTTGCGTAGCGGTGGGTGTGGCTTCAGCCGGTCGTAGCGGGCGCAGAGCGCGGGAGCGGTGGGAGCACACGTCTGCTCGGTACGGCGGCCGGAGCGGGAGTCGGCGTCGCCAGAGATAAAAATAATATGTTACATATTTTATACACACACTGCTGTGTGTATAAAATATCCGAAATTGGGAATTTATAAGTAAGTTGTCAAAAGAGTATTATGCATACTCACATGAACATTTATTTGCAATAATCCTTTGTTCACTACAACAAAACATGGAAACATTCTTATATGCCGACAATATTTGGAAAGACACACATTAAATAAGCAAATATGGTTTTAAATATTCAACAGTTATCTGTTACAGGTCCCAATTAAAATACACGATTTATCTATTACTCTATCTATACATACAAATAAATAAAAGAGTGTCTGTTTGTAATGCTAAATTAACAGTTTTTTATTAAATGGACTCGGTGTAATATACCAAAATAATTATTTTTTAAATGTTTGTCTGTCTGTTTGTTGCGGCTAATAAGACTGGCAGACAGCTGATGGGAAAGTTACTTAGGCTACCTTTATTTAAAAAACTGAACAATTTTTTTTTATAATTTTACGCGGACCATGTCGCGGGCACGGCTAGTTTAATGTATGTGCAATGCAATGCAATGTAGCAAAATGTGTAGGTAAACCAAAGTAAAGACAATATGTAGGCTAAGCCAATTGTTTTACTTGCGGGTACAAACTTAATGTACTGTCTTAACATGCCAACTGAATACTCACTGCTCACTATGGAAAAGCCTACACCTGGAATTATTTCACAATCAAACTGTTTGGTTTTTAAATTATCATAAAAATAATAATGTATTACTAAAAGTACTAACACTGAATATTACATATAGGTATCCTTAAATCAGCACACTTCTGGCAATTTTAGGTAAATTATATCTTCTCATAAATAAAAGCATTGAAAATAAATGACTTGATAACTTGTTATAGATAGTGCCATCCACGAAGACGCGCCCGCCCAATTTCTAGTGGAGGGGTTCGCGGGGTGCGGGGAGAATAAACCGAGTCTATAATTTGTAGTGTGCGTGTGCCCTCATAGGTAATTAGTGTGTACTGTCAATACTCAAACATTAGTGGAAGGTTGCATACTTCCATTATAAACCGTAGGGAATAAATAGTGGGGCACATCTTCGTGGATGGCACTATCTATACTTAAACGTACGTACGTCATTGTCATATAATAATTTCTTGACAGATTAAAGGAGGTATACAATGTATCAATTTACTTACAATAATGTATATATATATATATATAATACTAGCTTATGCCCGCGGCTTCGTTATGTAGCCTATGTCCTATTCCTAGGTATAAGCTATCATCATTTCAAAATTCCAAACTGGTTCAGTCGTTTTGCCGTGAAAGAACCGCAAACATCCAAACTTACAAACTTTCACATTTATAATATTAGTAAGATAGTAAGATAAGATATACGTACTTTACATTGTTTTGAGATGTTTGAAAAGTTTCTGGATGGTTTCAAATACGAGAGGTAGGGCATAACGGGTTTCCCGTTCGAATTTGGAGCTGCCCGACTGGGACAGGACCTCCACCTTATAGAAGTCCGTAGCCAAATAACACAATTTATTGTGTTGTGTTCCTACGTGGTGAATAAGGTTTCCAGTAGTGAGCTCCTTGGCGAGGGGGGGAGGATTGTTACAATGTGTTGGAAGCAGAGGGATTAAACCTTATGCTGCCAGCACACTATAATACTCCGAACACAGAGTGGCAACACGCAAGTGATACTTCGGTATCGTGAGCGTAAATAGGCTACGGTAACCGTTTCCCATCAGGTGGGCCGTACACTTGTTTGCCACTCTTGTTGTATAAAAAAAAAAAAAAAAAACGAATTAAAACACACTTTTCAGTATCTGTAAAGAAATGTAGCAGTTTGTTTATAAACGAAATTGAAGACAGGAGAAATGTGTAGAGGTCATTCAGGACCGCGCCTGAAAAGCACTTGCGTTGCCAAAGTTGATACGTAGCAGATTCAGTGATCGTCCCATGAGGTGGTTTGCTAAAAAGGACAGGTGGACAAACGTGGCCAGCGAAGTTATTCCCATACGTATTCCACATACGGATATGTAATATACCAACATAACTAGTTTCTATATTTTTTGTAACAGAACTTTTTAAATTACTTATTACATTCTAGTACATATCCAAATATTTAAATAATTACAAAACATTAAACTGCCATGCCTATCTCTGCATCACCCAAAGTCTGACTGGTAGAGAATGCCTTCGGCATCAAGTTCGCCTTAGCAAAAGGTTTGCAGGTAGTTTTAATAAATAAATTAGTAAACAATGCAGATTGTTGTAATACATTGTTGTATATACCGTTTGATTCAAAATGATAAGCCATGGCAATAACATATTGTCAACGAACTGAGACCTACCAATTAGAATCAGATAACCACATGGAAGTGCGCGAATAGTGGTAACATACCTCATTTTGTCATCGGCACTTTACGCGCTAGATATTTCACACTTCCAAATTAGTCGATAATAACAAAATTAAACAAATGATACAACTGTTTTTCATGAATCTTTCTGGTTTCTCCATATTTTTATTTCTAAGAAACAAGGAACAATACAACATTTTAGTGCGTAGAATGAGACTAAGTGATATTAGCTTGTTTATGAGAACTCATAAGAAGCTATCAAATAGGTGTTATTAAATACCTACCGCAAGCTAATAATTTGGTGCCACCTAGGTTTACCTCAGGACATTAAGCTGCTAAGTTAAGTTGTTAAATGATCTATACCGTAGTAATTACTCTATCAACAACTTTTAACTTAAAAGTCAAATTCTCATCGGGTCTCGCTGAGAAAAAAATCTGTTTCCTTAAAACCTATATCAAATTTAATTATGACTCAAACATACTATACATACTATAACTATATACGGTATATGGTAACAAATACAATAAATAATAAATATATACCACAGAGTATGCATCAAAGTAGGCTTTTCGGAATAGGTATGTGTCACCCATGCCGAGTCTCAAACTGTTGGTTAATCGGGAAGAAGAGTCATACGCAGGCGAACAATAAGTAAAGTGTAATAGTTACAAGCCAGTTTCCTGTCTAATTCAAGCGGCGCGACGTTCCGGGTAATTGTGATTATGTGCCAGTCTTCTCATTGGGTAATGTGGACGATGACGGCGGCACATCGATAACTGTCCGCACCACACAGGAACCGGCCCGTCATTAACCAATTCAGCTTGAATTGAGACTTTGGACTCGTTCCACTGAACGCATCCACAAATATCGACAAAACTGGTTCCTTTATCGTTGCGTTTCTCTGAACAGCACAACCATCAATTCAAAACGATAAATCGTTAATAATCTAACCTCTGTAGCATCTCGTATCAATACCAGTTTGACATAACTACATACATGCCGTCTACATAACTACAACACACTAAGCCGTTTCTGCAAGCCTTCCAAGGGTTTAAGAAATACGACTAAATGCAATAACCAGTTTAAAGGTTCACTTGTAAATAAAAATAAAATATCGTTTGATTTCTAGATATTAATTAACAACGGAGCTTAGCAAGGTTGTAGCTTTTAAAATTTAGTCATCTATGTTTTAACCCAGAGACCCAGATGACTGAATTTGAAAATTAAAATTGTTTTTCTAAATGTTACCTTTATTCGAATTACTTAAGGTTGATTTCATTATATTGTTAGGAAGCGAATGCGAAGCATGTTAGGATCCTGGATAAGTTATTTGTTATGTATTGTTAATTACATAGTCCTTTAGTTAATGTAATTGGTGTATACCGTTTTAACCAAAGTAAAATAAATAAATAAAAATAAAATAAATTAATTTGGTTGTAATTGTTTGTAAAATATTGATTGCGGTTAGAACAATTTATTTCCTGAAATAATAACTATTCATTTATTTCATACAGCAGAGAAAACATAAAGTGCAACCACGCTATTCATCCGTATCGACACTTGATGAATATTGAGATTTCATCTGATTAGGCAACATTAATCTTCCTCAGTTACTCAACATTGAATGCTAATTAACTATGTCTGCATCTTCGTTGATAGTGTACTGAACGAACATTTATCTGTGATTCTTCGACACCGATGTCCTAACACTGCCACTACTTCGAATTCGTATTTAAATAACACTTGACACTACAATGAAAACCAGTACGAACATGGTTTTAACTCCGGATGTGCTGTTGGTATATTTATATTGACGTCTATATTGGTTCTGTGAGGTAATAATAACAGCAAAAGACTGAAATTGGATTCATACAAATCATGTGACATTGGGTCTTCTGATAGAGCGCAAAGCCACCAAAAATATGATAAAATACTATATCTGTGTACGAAGAACCAAGTGACACTTTAAACGCCTCTTTTAGACTAATCGAATAATCTTTTTGGATCACGACGCATCAAGGATAGGACGAATCACTTCAGGTTAATGAAACGTAATTGTTTCAGTGGTTTAAGATGTAAGAAGCTGTGCATGTGCATGCTGGGATAGAACATACATAAGAAGTGAAGTTCATTACCGTTTCATCGGCCGTCATCCTACTAATATTAGAAATGCGAAATTTTGTAAGGATGTATGAATGTACACATGAATGTACGGAAATGGATAAAATATGGCAGAAACTACAACAAATGACATCGAATTAAATACTGGTGAAACCGCAGGGCACCTAGTCATTCAAGAGATGACTCAAGAGTTCCCTAGATTAAAACTACGAATTTCATATAGAGGCATATGAAATAATAATTATTATAAATGTACCATGAATCGCTTGCAATTAATACCAAAATGCACCTAAGTGATAAGGAAGCTTGAAAAAACCCATTATTGTTTAATAATAACGACGCCAATTAAATTATAATTAGCATGCACCAGATCATTCGTTGGTATTACTTATTTACGTAAAAGAAATATGCTTTTTTTTTTTTTTTTTTATACCACTTGGGTGGCAAACAAGCATGCCGTCCGCCTGATGGTAAGCGGTTACCGCCGCCTATGGACGCTTGCAACACCAGGGGTATCACTCGCGCGTTGCCGACCCTGCAGGAATCTTTTCACACCCTTCTTGAAGAACTCCATGCTGTACTCTCCAGGGAAAACCTCAACGGGGAGCTCATTCCACAGCCTGAGCGTTCGCGGAAGAAAACTTCTTTGGAAGCGCACAGTGCGAGACCTTTGTGGTTCCAAGGTATGGGGATGAATTCCCCGTCGATGGCGAGAGGTGCGGTGGTAGAAGGTGGAAGTGGGCATCATATCGAACAATTCTGCAGAACACTCCCCGTTATACAAGCGGTAGAACACACACAGGGAGGCAAAGTCTCTCCTCAGACTTAGTGATTCCAAGCCGCTTGTGAGCATGGGATCGTCGACAATTCTAGCGGCGCGTTTCTGAACCGCGTCAAAAGGCCCAAGCTGGTATCCAGGGGCTCCAGCCCACAGGTGGCAGCAGTACTCCATATGTGGCCGAACTTGCGACTTATAAAGTTGCAGCCTTTGTTGCGGTGTGAAGTACTGCTTAGCTCTGTTGAGCACACCGAGCTTCCTCGACGCCAGCTTAGCCTTGTCCTCTAAATGACCACGGAACTGAACGTCGCTAGAAATATCGACCCCAAGGATCCTAATGCTCTCCGAGATGTTCAGGGGAGTGTTCTGGAATTGTGGAGCCACAGCGAATGGAGTTTTTTTTGCGGTGAACGCGCAAACTTGTGTCTTAGTGGGGTTGAAGTGGACTAGGTTTAGTCGACCCCAATCGGAGACACTGCGAAGTGTACTCTCGATTTCTGACACAAGTCGTTCGCGACTTTCCTCCACAGTGGAACGAGGGAGATTAGCACGGCCCGTGTAGTAAGTGTCCCCAGTGCTGTCGTCTGCATAGCAATGAATGCCTTCAATAGAAAGCATGTCATTAATATGCAGAAGAAACAGAGTCGGGGACAACACAGAGCCTTGCGGGACGCCAGCATTAATTTCCATGCTTTCGGAGCAGCTACCGTCAACGACGGCTCTTATGCATCTGCTGGACAGAAAGCTGGCGACCCATTTGCATAATCCCTCTGGCAGTCCGTAAGATGGAAGCTTCGATAGAAGACCGCGATGCCAGACCCGATCGAACGCTTTCGCCACATCCAAGCTAACAGCTAATGCCTCACCTTGACTCTCAATGGCGAGTGACCAACGGTGCGTGAGATATACTAGAAGGTCACCCGCTGAGCGACTGTGGCGGAAGCCATACTGTTGGTCACTCAACAAACCGTGACCCTCTAGATATCGCAGGAGTTGCGTGTTAATCACTCGCTCCATAATTTTGGAGAGGAGGGAGGTGATGGCGATCGGCCTGTAATTCGATGGGTCTGATCTATCGCCCTTTTTGGGCACTGGGTGCACGTGGGCGGTCTTCCACGAAGTTGGGACTTTTTGGGTGGAGTAGGAAAGCGCGAATAGGCGCGTCAAAACAGGACACAGTTCAGGAGCACACTGCTTAAGCACCACTGCCGGAATACCGTCTGGCCCGCTCGACTTATGGACGTCCAGAGACAGCATCTCCCGCCGGACCTCCCGTTGGGTTATGCTTATCTCCGGCATAGAGTTCTCACACCGCAGGATAGTTGGCGGTGTGGCGCCTCCGTCATCCATAGTCGAGTTCGAGGCAAAGAGAGAGCCCAATAGATCCGCTTTCTCTTTGGCACTGTGGGCCAAGTTACCATCCGGCTTACGGAGTGGTGGTAGGGACGACTGGCAAAAGTTTCCCTCAGCAGCCTTGGCAAGGGACCAAAAAGCACGGCTGCCAGAAGGGTAGCTAGCGAGTCTCTTACCAATTCTGCTGACGAAATCGAATTTCGCCCTGGCAATCGCTCGCTTACAGTGCCTCGAGGCAGCATTAAGTTGCTGAGCCAATACTGCAAAAATACAATTGTTAATGTGTTATAATACAATAAGACAAAGAATCGCAAGTCGGAATAGCGAGTGTGCATTACATCCACGGTATAATTTTAAATACGTGTTATGGAAATATCCACCTACGTAAATGAATACTGTACGCCCATAAATTAGATCAAAAGCACACGAGTTGTAAATCTAATTGATTATTGAAGCGTGTAACTAAATAAAATGTTTTATAATGTAAGTCGGTGAGGCATCAGAAGTTGCTAAAGTGGCCACTCGCGTGAGTATTTGCTCAAATGGTACATATATTGGGAATGGTGCAAGATTTCCGTTATGTGAAGCGAGATACCGACTGGTCAGACGGGCCAGACGTTGCAATCGCCTGACGGTCGCGTGCGGCCAACAGACACGAGCTTACGAGGTGTTGTTTGCTGCTGCGTGTAAGTATGACACAAAGGCCCAGAATCTGTGCGAATGGGAAGTACTAATCAACGCGGCGATGTCACTTGTTAAGCCATTACGTTGTGTACATAACGTACATTGGTGTTTAGCACTTACCCAACATATGAGATGCCACTTACACTGAATAGCAGTCGTAAATTCAATCAAAACGTTAACTGGTGACTTTGTGTCCCCCGTATTCTTGGAAATACTACAAAGGTTTATTTGTTATGTAAATTATTATATAGACACTCAGTTTGTACAGAAAAGTTACTCGTATAATAACAATACCTAGGGCAACACCTACCACACAAATGGACAGTCCAAAACTAAGCAAAGCTTGTACTAACTAGATGTACAAACTACACATTTATATATATAATGTAAGGATATATGTGAACTTAGAACAAGGACAAGATGGCAATCGCTTCCATGTAGTTCGTTTTTTTTTATTATCATGAAAATTACTTATCACGCAATTTCGTTGCATGTAGCTGGATTTTATGGGAATCTCTTAGAACAGAATCATCATAATTTATATTTTTTTATGTTATTTCTAATAGTTGCTTTGCATTTGTGGTTTGCATTCTTCAAATTTCTCATTTATTATCCGCTCGGCAACAACAAATATGACATCATATTTTTTGAGTAAGTAGTTCTTCATATTTCGAAAAGTTTTCTCTTTCTTTTTTCGTAATAACAATATTTAAGACCTCTTTTTACACTCGACAAATTTTTTAAACCTTTTGTTATCCACCTTGGAGACAAGTTTTTGCTTTCATTGTATGTGTATTAACAGGAAAACAATAAAAAAATATCAAAAGCTTTGTTACCGTCTTAACTTTCAAAAACATTTCGCCTAGAAAGATAAGCGATTTTTTTTTTATTTTGATATTATTTCATTACAGTATCTCTTTTCATGAAATAATATTCATCTACTTATCTTATTGATTGAATTGGACATATTTCAGATGTCTCGTGATCAGATAGATATAATTTATGTACCTACGGTAAAAAGAGTATCATTGCCGTACATTGGCATTTAGCATTTTTTCAATGCTCAATGCGCGCAATGATCAATGCTTGTAACAATTTTGAAACACAAGGGTACAAAACGTAAATAATATACATTTAAAATCTGGCGGCGTTTAATGGATATAACTGGACAGTGGTTCCACAGGTATCCTTCGCCTTGGGTCACGTGGCATGCCTAAAACACCTTCATCTCATGACTCACGCGCGCTTAAGCCCTCTATCACACACTCAGCGGTTTCATCTGCATATCTGATTTATGCGCAACGGTCAGCACGTAGCAGCGGCGCGCCTGCGTGTAATTACAATATAATACCACATATGTAAGCACAACTGCTTATGTAACTACAAATGTATTCAGATAAAGTATTTTGTGTCCCAAAACGCAACACACATCACTGTCATCAAAAACAATACTAAATATTACAATAGTTATATTTTTGACTAACATTGAAAATGGTAATTTGACCTTCACCTTAACATTTTATAACAGCCTCGATCTGGTAGTGATATAGTAGTAGTTACATCAATATACTAAATATATTTATAATTATGAATGTAAAAATAATTAATTTATAATGGAATTCAACACATCCGGTTTTCTACGTACTTGAAAAATTTAAGAATCTTATTTAATAATTAGTTGCCATCTATAATAACATAAATAAAGATACCAAGATCTTGATAATTCCTTGTTCGTTTTAGTGATAATTGCGTAATATGGATTTTCCTGATTTCATTTTATTAAAGTCTATGCTTAATTTATTATATATAGGGCATTAAATACAATTACTACCCCTTTAGGGAGCCCTTATGGGAAAGCGTGAGGATATATATTATTATTATTATATATGAGCCGTGGTGGCCCAGTGGTTTGAGCAGTTGCGTGCGACGCAAAGGTCGCAAGTCCGAATCCCGACTGTACCAATGAGTTTTTCTGAACTTAAGTACAGTGATTAGTCACACCACGAGCTTAACGGTGAAGGAAAACATCGAGAGGAAACCTGCATACGTCTGAGAAGAAATTCAAAGGCGTATGTATAGTCGTGCTTCAGTAACGGCGATGGACTCGCCATCTGTCACGTTGGCACCTAATATACCTCTGGCGGAAAGTGGGTGTATGGGTATTACCTATACACCTCTGCCTACCCCTTCGGGGACCCTTGTGGGACGGCGTGAGGATATATATATATATATATATTATTATTATATACTTTTTCTTTCTCAATACCATACAAACCCGCAAATCTTTATTAATAACCCAATATTTTATTCAAATCATATGGATATAGCTATTATTATGAGTCGCTAAAAAAGAAGCCTTAATACCTACGTTCGATTCTGTCTAATCAGAGTAAAGTTCATATTTAAAAATAAAAAATAGAATCGGTCCAGTAATTCTTTGTGTTTTTCAGCGTCATCGTTGCTATTTAATTCAGTCTACTGCTGGGTGTCTATGGTGCTGTGTTGTTGTCTTCAATAACGCCAATCAGAAACGCCAGCTCCTTATAGTCCTCTGCATTGCAGTCTGCAGACCTCTGTCAATTCATGTACATTAATCAGCCGTTTGATACGCACGCTAGTTCCGTCTTGACGTTCTCATAGTTGAATGTTCTTCCGCCAACTCTTCTTCCGGAACAACAAACACGTTCCGGACACTTTCGCATTATTTATCAGTTCTGTCACCCTTTCGTTGTTCATCTTATCTACATGTCAAAACTAGTTAACTTAACATTTCCTTCTTCTTCTGTCTTCTTCAATCCCGCCTTTATTCACACCAGATACTTTGAAAATCTCTTTGCAGATTTGATCTGATCCCGTTACACCGCACGTTCTTCGATAATATATACTTTCATATGTTGGTATCTATCTATTTAACGAGCATTATCTATTAGAGCATTTTATAAGTGCGAACCATAGCTATGGCTAGCAAATGTAGCAGATGAATACCATTAGTAAAGTATCAATACAAGGTTAGGTGCGATCGGTACGGCGCATTGTGTACATTGATGTCGGTACTTAGTGTAGTGCGTGTGCTATTGTGTACCGGTGGGGCTAGCATCACACGATAGTCGTTGACCCGTGACTGGTAATCTCTCTGATTTGGATACTCTTCACAGCCCTTGATGTTACATAGTTGCATTAGCACGCAAAGCTGTTTCATGATCAGTAAACGTTGACATTTCATGGTTGATGCAATTTACCCGATCTGGTAGTAGGAGAGCTGGCACCAATTTTTGGGTAGGTATTTGAGGCAAGCTGAAAACTTCTCACATACCTCTCCTATTATACCCCAATACGGAACTGCAGACCTGGCTGGTAAATACCGGGGCTAAAATTGGTGCCAGCTCTTTGACAATGGTGGCCAGGCGATTGAAATAATGATCACTCTAAGCACTCGGCCACCACGGCTTTTTCTTTGTTATTGTATTGTTATCTTAACAATAAGGCATGTGAAAATATGAATGTCTTTGTTTGTTTATATTATTAATGTATAACGTCGCAATAACCTTTTATATATCCCGCGGTCCTGCTAAATATTATTACCTATAATTTGAAATACCAGTTTCCAAAAACTTTTCTTCATATCGATCTCGTTTATATTCAACAACCTTATAAGCATAACAAGTATTTGAACATCACACCAGCTCGTGTGCCAAATAATCACCTAATTTACCTATCATTCATGAACAACCAGTTTCATAGAATTTCGTGGCTATCAACGTAGCCAGTATTAATTTGGCTTTAATTTGAAATTGAGACAGATACTAAATACCTTATCAAAACCTACAATAGAATAGCTAAAGTGCGAACTTATACAGTCTACCGACTTGGCGAGTAACAAGAAATTGTTAATTAATTAATGTTTCGCGACATTTATTGCTTCAATTCATGATTATTTTAGTAAATTTCTTAGCAATTATTGTATTATGTAACAGCATAAAATCCTCTATACAGTTTTTTTAGTAAGCGTATTAGATTTTTTTAATGGTTTGCAATAATAGTAGAGAAAAGACGAACGAGTTAACGCTTACTATTTTAGTACTAATTCTAAAATACATGCAAACAAAGTCGTGGCTTTTTCTGTTACTATATAACCTATTAAATAGAATGCTTAAACTTTAGATCTGACGACTCTTAGTCTTAAATCTACAAAGATCCTGATAAAAAGCGACATGAACTAAAATAAGTAAAGCCTTACTATTTACTAATGGAAGATATCCTTAAAATGTTAGGTAAAGATAAATAATCAAAATGAAAGGTATAAGAGTTTTATTTTATACTGATTGCATTATTCAATTATGCTTGCAATACTACGTAAGCTTATTTTATTCGGTATGTTATCAAGTTAGCCTCTAATGACTCCATCGCGCAGTTACGTTTATTATGCCGTCTAATAATAACTCAAAATAGTCATAGTCTATGAACTACAATAGCCATAATAGCCAAATCCATTTCGTCACGTAGAGTCTCTAAAGAATAGGCAGAGAAAATACAACGCTAGTCCTTCCTAGACCATCGCTTCTTGCTCATTCATTAGTTTAGAAGTTCCTGTTCTTGAATGTTCGATTGATTTAATCAAGGTTGTTGTAACGGGGTCTTCCTTTGCCACTTCTTCCAGACGTTTTTGAATGGTAGGTTTCATCAACTGCTCTATCGTACATCCTTTATATACGTGCAAACCAACGTAACATACCTTTCTTCATGTTTATAATCACACCCTTGTATTTACGCCAGTGCCTTTTTTCTGAGTCACATATATGTGACCCAACGCACTTCGTAGCGAAGGTCGGATGTTTCTTTGTGTAATAAATAAACTAGTACTGCAAACCATTCGGATCGGGGTAAAACCGGAAATCGATCACATTATGCTTGGGCAGGTGCGAGGATGATAATGACGAACGAGCTAGGACTTATTTTAAGAGTTTTGTAGCAATATGGTAGAAACTATCTCAAGTTATCTTTTTAACCTTGGTGATAATCACTAGCTGACTCCACTAACATTTAGGCTGATTTAATCATCGTCTTTTTTTCAATCATGTTTGTATTTTATTCAAGACCTGACCTTGATCAATCATACTACTATTTCGTTCTAGAATATCTTCAATACCTAAGAAAATTTACAGATATTATATAAATATCACATAATTATATGTATATATTAAGTATATTATTAATACACACAATACTTTTTAGGTTTTGGTTAAGGTACATTAGATTAACGCCTACGATTCTTATAACCAGAGTTGTAAAAACAGCTTTCTTCACTGACGCAAACGCTGAAAATGTTAATAGATCTTGAGAATTATCACATTTACAACGTACATATACAGGCGATGCCCTGGGTTTTTTCCACAGCTTCATTGGGCTCGGCATCTGACCTTACTCGATATGACTAAATGACAATTGTATAAACTTAAAGATTGTAATGTATTAACGTAAGTTTATTAACACGTATCTAAGTTGGACTTATTCCGAAGAAACAATTCATGTCTTTACATTGAAATCAATCGATAGGTGGGAGTTAAAGGGCACTAGACATATTAACAAAAACATAACCCTTGCGTCACTAGCAACCGTGGAAGTATACGTAAATGGTTGCAGAACTGGTCAGCTGACACTTGGCCATGTAGCCTTCATCTCGAACAAGATCACGCTGTGTTTACATATCTGGTAAACTTGAGTGTTGCAAAGGCTGAGGTGCAAACGATTATGCTTCTTGAAATATTTTTATTGGCCAAGTCTAAACTTCTTTGGGCATTTCGTTCATGATATTTTTTTTATCGAAGAAACTACGCACCTAAATTAAATACTTGTCAAACAAAAGAGAATTTAATAAACAAATTTATATAAAAATAAATAACTCATAAATAAAAATACGTAACCAAATTAAACAGGTGACCAGGTAACACCAGGTCTTTTATATTTTATGATTAACATTTGTATATTTATTATTTGCTGTTACTGTAGCGGCCCATTTCTTCAAAATTGTGTGAAAATGTTTACATAGTTAGCAACGCTCAATTGATACTGGTTTTGCCAATGTCCATAGACTGTGGTAACCGCTTATCAACACCCAGGCAGCCTGGTTGCCACTCTTTAGTGGTTTACATTGACATTTCAATTAATATTTCAAGTCATCATTCAGTGTGTGCTGTACTTATAATTATAATTTTTCGACTTGATATTGTCAGTAATCACCAAGTACATACATACATACATATCATCACGCCAAGTCCCTAACGGGGTAGGCAGAGGGTATAGAGCGCCAGTTCTCTCTAGACTTACATAACTCTTTCGCTTCATCCACATTCATCAGTCTCTTCATACATGCTCGTCGGTTTCGAGTACTCTTAAAGTTCCCGTCCTTGAGAGTCCGATCGATTTGATCCAGGTAGTTGGAACGTGGCCTTCCTCTGCCTCTTCTTGCACACACTTTTGCTTTGTATATCTGTTTCGTCAATCTTTCTTCACTCATCCTTTCTATGTGTCCAAACCAACGTAACATGCCTTTCTTCATCTTTACAATCACGCCCTCATTCACGCCAGTTGATTTGCGAATCGCTTCATTGCGGATTCGATCTAATATCACCAAGTAAATCTATTACAGCGGAAATTCTGCACAATTATTAACATACAGTGGGTTTATAAGCCACATAACTATGTAATCGCATGTTAATAATGTATTTATTGGAATTCAACTAATAGCTCCTTATTTATACTGCACTTTGTTGTCATCGCTTACAAGGTAAGAAACAAAATTGATATTGTAGCTACAGACTATAATACAGAAATATAAAGCTTTAGCTACAGACTAATTATAGTCTGTAGCTAAAGCTTTATAATGTCGCGACGAAACCTTTACCTTTACCGTCAAGGGTAGTGTGATACCTAAACCTCATATCCTTCCCTTCCTTCCTTCCCACAAGGGTCCCCGAAGGGGTAGGCAGAAGTGTACCCCTTCGTAGGTAGTACCCACCCACTTTCCACCAGAGATATATTTTAGGTGCCAGCGTGACAGATGGTCTGCTGATGGGAGTCCGTGACTCAAGCACGACTATTCACTATGCCTTTGAATTGCTTCTCAGACGTAAGCAGGTTTCCTCTCGATGTTTTCCTTCACCATAAAGCTCGTGGTGTGGCTAATCACCGTACTTAACTAAAACACGGCACAGAAAATACTCATTGGTAGAGAATGCCGTGATTCGAACTAACAATCACGATTTTGCAGATGACGTTGAGTCGTCCCTCGACCGACGTGGCTACTAAGGGTACTTATTGCAACGATGTTTATGTTTACTTGCAACTCAGACTCCTGTCGTGAACGTTCGATGTGCCTTCGCCGCGTGCGTCACGCAGCTGCAAAAACCGTATTACCGGCCTCTTTGTCCTCACAGTATTCTAAATGTTGTTGACACAGCTCTAGTACATTGCAAATAATTATTCCGCCTAAGACCCATCAGCTAAACTTAGTTCTATAAATCGTAGCTACGCATTATGTTATTGATTTAGTATTCATAAGGACTCGTATTGATTTTGTACGTACGTTAATCCATAGTAATGACAAAATTGTTAAGAAAATATTAAGTTGTATCACAAAAGTAGGAATATATATGTTTTTTTTTATGGGAATTAATTAAATACATACCTACATACCAGCATAATCATCATATCATATTTAAAATGTACATTCACCATAATTATCGACTTGAAACTCCTTCTGGCACGAGCCAAAATTCGCGTATGCGAAAATTCAAATGAATCCAAGTTGAACCCTAACCTTTCAGTTTAAATATTCGGTTGATGATACCGGATTTAAAAAATAAAACAGACGGTATGTCGACCTGCAGCTTTAAAAAATAAGCCATTAAAACTAGTTTGCGCTAAAAACTAGTTTATGATCATCATAATATGCAAATACATAGTATCGTAATTAGAAACGATTAATGTTATCAGCATGTATATATTAAACAAATTAATCATGTAAAAAATAGCACCACAGGCGATATAACCTAACAGGCGTCGGTCACGTAAAGGGTTTATCACGAGTCACGACGACACCTGTAATAATAATTAGCAATTAGAAAGATTGTGCACAACGACCGACGTCATAAAGACAAACCACAAATAAGGACAAGGCAAGGCAGTCGACGGAGGCCATCGCGGATCTCTCTCGATTTAGTTAGTCCTATGGCAATGTTTCCCATCGGCACATCAACAGTCAACGGTTATGGCGGTTATTTCAAAATCGACCCAGTATCATTTACATAAAGCACATTATTGCTAATTATATGACCTTGACATAGCGACATTACTCGTTCAAACAAACCGAAAATAATACTGGGACGCCGCACTTGATTATGACGACCCACACTAAAAACAATAAACATACATACATAATTATCATCATGCCGAATCCCTAACGGGGTAGGCGGAGAGAGTAGAGCGTCAGTTCTCTCTTTCGTCTACATTCGTCAACCTCTTCAGATGTAAATGCTCGCCGGTTTCGAGTAAAGTAAATAATTTGCAGCTATATATTCAAAATATATATTCCATGAAAATCTGTTCATAAATAGCTTAGATATAGTTTAATATAGGTATACGAAAAATATTTTATTTTGAAACCTCCAACGATTAGACAGAAGGCACAAAATGGAGCAAAGAATATATACATCGAGTCAAGCTTAGGTATATAAAGTTGTCCTGTAGTGACCCCTCATCTGAATTTAATTAACTTACCGTAATTTATTGAAAAGTAACAAATATGACCAGCCGACTCAAAATAACCGAGGAATTTATAACTGTACTCAAATTCCTTGTATATAGGCTCTTCATATATGTAGGTACGTTATCCACGCGGCAAACTAAAAGTAATACAGTACTATATTGAAAAACCGGTTCAAGATGAACCGGAAGAGAAAATGCGAAGGGCAGATGTTTGCGAACGCGAATTCAGAATGCAAACGAAAACATAACTTTAATTGCAACTTGGATGCAATTCTTACTTATATTAAAAATGTTTATCTGTTTTATTTGAAATAAAATTATATAAATTATATAATAAAATTATATACATAATTATATAAGTATCTATGGTAGGTAGGGAAGGTAAAGGAAGGAAGGAAGGGAAGGTAAGTTTGTGGGATGGCATGAAATTAATGGAAAGCTACAATACATACACTCATAAATATACCAACTATAAACAAAAAATTACTACTACTAGTTTAGTCAAAGAGTGTTTTTCTTATAATGGGCAAATATATCATATTTTATACTGTATAGATAAGGGTCGTAATATGTTTTGTACTGTAACAAAATATAGGGTCGAATTGAGAAACCTTCTCCTTTTTCCAATTCGGTTTAAAACCAGTCATTTCAAAAACCCATGCTAAATGCCAGATGATATAGTTTATAGTTTTGAAATGATTTGTAATTTTTTATTGTAAATTGTATCAACCTTTGCTTACTCGTATTTGAACAAGTGTTAATACAACATTTATAATGTGTTAGGTATGTATTATTTTTGTGATGTACCTTACCTCTCAATACAAGTTTGGGGTCGCATTACTGAAACTCCCGGACTTTAATTAATTAATTTTAACCATATGGAAACTGAGCTTGTCACGGGCTAAAATAAATTATCGGGTTAGTAAATAATCTTTTGAAAATACTTACATTACATACATTTTTATCATTGCGACGAATCCCTCACGGAGGAGGCGGGGGAATAATATATAATAAATACCTGGGACAATTCCACACAAATAGACATAAACCCAAATTAAGCAAAGCTTGTGTTATGGTAACTAGACCACGATATATTTACTTATATATATACTTAAATACATCGAGCAGCAGTCCTCTCTACAAACCGTGTACGCTTTTAAATCTGTCACTGGGCGCGTAAATACAATACACGATTAAATAATTTTATATATATATCCTCACGCCTTCCCACAAGGGTCCCCGGGGTAGGCAGAGGTGTATAGGTAATACCCACACACCCACTTCCCGCCAGAGATATATTTCAGGTGCCAAAGTGACAGATGGCGAGTCCATCGCCGTTACTCAAGCACGACTACACAAATAAATAAATAAATAAATTTCCTACTTATTTGAATGGCTTCTCAGACGTATGGAGGTTTCCTCTCGATATTTTCCTTCACCGTAAAACTCGTGATGTGACTAATCACTGTACTGAACACTTAAGTTCAGGAAAACACATTGATACAGTCGGTATTCGAACATGCGATCTTTGTGTCGCAAGCAATTACTCGAACCATTCGGCCACCACGGCTCTTTAATAAGTTCTTAAATAATTTCACTTTGTTAATATTGTATATTACTGAGTTTGGTAAAATGAAGCGGTAGTCATTTATACAATACGGTGTGAGCACCCACAAAAGTGCAAACTAAGTAATTATCATAGGAATGTATACGACCGCAACAGCGGCTGACGACACCGATGCGGGAAGTGGCTCGCGGCTCGCCGCAGCAGTAATATTAGCCATTGGTTATTGACTGGAAGGAAGCACAAACAACCTGATCACATTGTCATGTTTACTTTGCGGTGGCTGGCAGTGCCACTAGGGCACGCCACTCGTCACCGATCGGTCATGAGAACGTAGTTACTTGCAGTAGTAAGTAGGTAAACGAATTTACGCTTACGAATGAAAACCTTTTTACTTACCGTATTTAAACGGTGTAATAATGTTTTTCGAGTGTTGAACGTTCAACACTAACACAAGTAGCAAAAAAAGGCTTCAGCTTAATGGGTTCTAAAATATTAGGTTTTTATTGAATATTCGTATTCGTCTCTGCATTGTGAATGACTATTTGCGTTTTATTTCCTAGTTAATTTATTCAAGTGAGCTATATAGCTTGTCTGATTACATGATCGGCCATTATTATTAACATTACTAGTTTCATGAATAATAAAACTTCCATTTTGATTGACAGATTCTGTTTTTAACTACCCCTAAAAGATTTCGTCCTAAAACTGGGTGTGATAGTCGTTTATTAATATATGTTTGCAAAATATCAAAGTGTTTTTTCCAAGTGAAAGTATGAAATAGATCATTAGACCACATCCAAACGAACACTTATAGAGCAGATCACACACACACCGCAAGTAACCGGTTGGTAACCCTATTCAGGTTCAAGTCAGTATCACTTAAATTCACGCCACTCAATAACGAGAGTTCCATGCGCGCTTTCACTTGTAGTTTATTTACATAAAATTTGATGTTTTAATTTTTTTAGGATAATCATGTTACTGCAGTATTGAGTGAAGTTTGTAAAAAATAAATACGAGAAAAAAATATCTCACTCGTCTTATATGAAATACAGTGTAAAATTAATTTAAGGATTCCCACTGCTGTTCGCAATGTAAATCTACTAAAGCCTGAAATCTACTTAGTATATTGTTGAATAGCTGACCCGGGTTCACACGAATACTACTTAATCCCTAGGTAATAATATGTTGGCCCTAAGCGAGTCTCCGTAGATCCTTCTGGTCCCGCCGTCTCTCAAGTGTCCCAACTGCACGATACTTTGTTCTTGGTTCTAATTACACCACGGCACTGCGTTAAAACAACTTACGATAATTATAGATGGCGGCCCCTTTTTCGACTATTTTCTTAATTCCATGTGCTGCATAAGTGCATAGAATGTGAGAGTGAAACTCGTAGCTCTTTATATAACTTATCTAGCCGTTATTCAACGGGTTTCCCCAGTCAGTGTGACGAAATGCTAGCTTTTAGCTAAGCATAGAATGTGCTTGTTCTGTACACTCAGCGACCTCCACGTCGCCTGATTCTGTTTCTTCTTCGCCACCTTCAAAAACTAGTTCCTATGGAGCAAGAGTTTGGATGTCTAAGAATTCTTACCTATTAAACATAACTTCTCTTAACTAAGTGCGTGAAAGTTATCTAACCGAACGCAACGCTTTCTCGACGCGTCATCCCCACGGATTATTCCCAGCATAGTATCGAGAGTACTACTTTATAAATACTACAGAAAAAGTCATAACGCCCTGTCGTACTCACGTCCATGATCTGGGACCCCCGACCTATGTGGTTAAGTCGTGCCCTACTACTCGTGTACATACACTATACGGTAGTAGGCGCGACGTACGCATGGGTAAGTACTGCAGCCACCCCGCCCAAAAAATGTTTTTTATAATAATATATACAAGACAGGTCAAACAGCTGAATTAAATATTGTTCGAAATGTGAACGCGTTTCGCACATGTATAAATGCCAGTTAGTTGACAGATAATGTAACAGTAAATTATTGATAAACAATTTCGTGCCAAGTATTGCGCGCAAAAAAGACTCATGAGGCCAGCCGATGCGTGACATCGAAACCCGCTAAGCATGTTTTTTTTTTATTTTTACATTACCATCGAGCGTAGTTTATTTATTTAACCGTTTAGTTAGCAACCCAAATGCAAATACTTTACTCTTAGATAAATATGGGTATAGTTGGATGTCATATTAGGTCAGCATGCCATTATAAAATGCCCACTGGATCGGACTGTTCTATTTATGAAATACAATTTATGTAAAAAGGTTATGTAAAAGGAGAATTTTCATACTGAATAATTGCGCCTATTACGTTCATGAATCTAAAATCAGTTGAACACTTTCTACGAAGCACGACCGTTAAAAACCTGATCGCCAAGTAGATACATACGCATACATACATATTAGACAAGTTCTCACGTGTTTTTCTATAATTTTAACCTCACTTTCCCTTTTAATTGTGGCTAAAAATATAAACTACAGTAAAAAATACTTTAAAGACTCGGCGTAGGTATTATTAGATTATTTGCAAAGTAAATATTCAGTTATCTTTATGTGAAATCGCATTCTGAAGTACTGATAAACTTAAAAAAAGTTAAATTAAACACGAATAATGCACAAATCCATGTACCGACTGTCTCAATATTATAAGTTAATGCACAATCTTGTGGAATAATTCTCATACAATCTAGTTAGTTCTCTGTTTTAAACTGTGACGTAACAGCAAGTCGGCGCAGCCGCGGAGCTCCGTCGTGGAGCAATACCTCGCAAAAGATCCCTGCAGAAATAACATGACTCATAATATATTAGCACTAATTCTTAAACCTGACTTCTCTACTGTGTCAAGGCACTTCGGCTCCAAGGAGATTTTTTATACTTTTAACGTAAATCTACTTAGTATTCAACTTTAGTAGGAAGCGATACTATGCATTATGTACTTCATACGAAGTATTCGTGAGGTGCGTATATTCCACTTAAAAGTCAAAATTGATGATATCATACGATATCCGTAGCGTAGTTATATACTTATAATGATGTACCCATCAATGTGAATGCTAAAGGTCTGCGTTAGAATGTCTTTAAGGTCAATATATATGACGCTAAGTGTATACATCGCTAATAATATAATTATTGAGTAAAATGTCAGGCTTTACAGTACAGGTACAGGACACTACGATAGCTGTCAAACCTGAACATATTACATAATTGACGACTTTTAATTTATGTTTCTGCATTTATGCAAAAATATAATTAAATTGGGTGTTTCCCCATTCGGGAAAATATCGTCTAATCGTTGGTAAACACGTAACGCATGTGATCACATGTTTTTTGTCGATAAAATTATTTATGTTTTCTTCTCAAAAAGAGCTTTATTTTATCGGCACATATTTATCCAGCTAATTATCTTTCTCTAAGCCAAGTCATCCAATTCCGTCCAGCTGTTGTGGGGTGATTGAGTGCATACCAAACGTCCTTAAATTCAATAGCATTTATTATTAGGTTGGTCTTATTATTTCATAATCATACAAACTATGGTAGGTAAGTGTGTATGATTATGAAAGAATAAGATACAATAAGATATTCTCAAAATTATCATGTCGACTGCAGCTAATTGTGAAGTTATTAAATTAATAATGGAGTTATTAAATTAAATATTGCTTTGTTGCAGGAAATGGCTGGAAGAGATAGCCCTGGCGAACAAGAAGGGACGGAAGCCTTCCCTACTGCGCGCGATGACCAAGGCCTTTTGGATGAGCTATGCACCTTCCGGAATAATGTTCTTCATACAAGCCCTGTTGCTAAAGTGAGCAATTCATTAAATTATATTGACAAAGACACGCGAAAAGCACATTACGAATACCTGTGGCATGGTCTATTAGCTCCGTGTACTGCGAACCACACGCAAATTATACAGAAGTCTAATCCCAACGTTTCATATCGTATATTGGAGGAGTAACTTTAACTTGAAAAATACCAGGTTTCTTTAAAAATATGCATGCATTGTTAGAGTTTTGTTTTATTATTTAGCCCTCAGTTTTCCGAAAATTTAATTGCGTTCTGATTACTATCGTATTTAAAGTCGTGCTTTTGTCATTACACGTCGTGCACTTAGCTACATTTGGTAATGCCCTAGAACCTAGGTCGAGTCAAGGCGACAATTTAAGCTGTGACTACTAATTTGAAATATAATACTTTACGTTAGTAACTGTCTAAGTAAGCACATTTTAATAAAATACCTTTACAGATATATATTCTAACGCCTTTCCACAAGGGTCCGCAAAGGGATTGGCAGAGGTGTGTATTAAGACACCCTCTTTTCAGCAGAGATATATTTAGGTGCCAATGTGACAGACGGCGAGTCTATCGGCATTTCTCAAGCACAAGTTTTCGCGTTTTACTTTTCCTCTGACAGACAAATTCGTGGACGTGAATTTACGTGAACAATTTGGCTCACCAGGCCGTTCCAGCCGGTTGCCTTGAGCATGATGCTGGCGTACTGGGAGCCAGGCTCGGACATGTCCTACGAGCAGGCAGTGTACTGCGCCACAGCCGTCATCCTCATGTCGCTCTGTATCGCCTTCCTCAACCACCACGGCTCTTACTCCACGCAACAATTCGGCATGAAAGTGCGCATAGCTGCTTGCTCACTTATCTACAGAAAGGTAACACAACTATCCAATATAATAAATTGTACAACTTCAAGTAATCTACGCAGTAAAATGTATATATTCATGCCAACTTTCCAGGAAACAAAAGCTTATGAATGAATGAATAATCACTTGCCAACCATATTAGTAAGAAATATTTCGATTGTACTTTTAATTTTAAATTTTTAAACTATTGATACCGAAATTGATATATGAATATTCGTTTATAAGACAAATTATTACGACCCAGTCTTCAGCGTGCATAACAAAAAGCATAATTCAAAAAGCATTATTACATAACTATAACTATATAACTTATTATAAGTAAAAGTCATTTAGTTCCTATAAGATGTAAAGTAAAATGGAGTAAACTCTTTAAACTATATCAATGCTCTTATAAATAATTAATGAAAGCTTTCTTAAAGCTATGTATGCACTGTGTGTATGAAATGAGTAAATTTACATTGCGCACAGGTTATGCGGATGAGCTCAGGCGCCTTGGCGCAGACGACAGCGGGTCAGGTTGTAAATCTGCTGTCAAACGACGTGAACCGCTTCGACTATGCCTTCATATACACTCACTTCATCTGGCTCCTTCCGCTGCAAGTGATACTCGTCTGCTACCTTATCTACATCAAAATTGGATATGCAGCCATCGTCGGTGTCATCGGCATCGTGCTACAAACCATACCGGTACAATGTAAGTGTATCCATATACAAAACATGCTCATAATACATTATATGCTCTAGTAGCTGGGTTATTCGACTAGGCATTTACAACGCAAAAATAGCACATTCAATTCCTCAGAAATATGTTTTTCTTAATTTTTGTTACACAACACGAGCTAACGGTCAAAGAAAGCATAATGGGAAACATTTATACGAAAATTAAGATTCAAAGACTTATGTATAATATTTCTTGAAACGGCGATGGATTCGTCATCTGTCACGTTGGCACTCATATATGTCTCTATCGAAAGGAAGTTGCTGTTGCTCTTCTGCCTTCCACTTCGGAAACTCCCGTGGGAAGACATGAAGATGAGCTTATCTTATCATCATTTCTTCTCATTTTCAACAATAACAAAGATAGCCCATGTGAAGAAACACAATGAGGCGTACATATACTACCTATAAAATCGTACAGATCAGTGACCTTCCAAATGTTTGTGAATTCAATTTTATCAAACACGTGCATCATCTGTCAGTGAAGCAATCACATAAACATAATATAACATAAGTATCTACATATTCAATAGTTATTTGTGAGTGATTTTAAATCATAATAATATTGTACGGCTTCGATAATGAAGATTATCAATTAAATAAAAGGTGTAAATTATAATGTTTTAATGAATTAATTATTTGCATAATATTATTAGCAAGTCATTTAAATTAAATATTTACATACTTACGCAGACCGGATGTCTACAGAATATGTCCCAGCCTGGCTACAAGAATTTTTGATGCTGGCTGTTTCCTTGTAGTCAAACCACAAGTTTGATCATCCGCTTCTTTGGATAATATCATGAACCTTATATGCTTCCTCGATAAACGAGATATCTAATGCAAAAATATTTTTTTCTAATTGGTTTAGAAGTGACTGAGACACTTAGCGTGTTCAAACAAGGAAACAAACTCCTCTCGCCTCTTCTGTAATAAAAGTATAGACTATATGTTATTAAATTATTCTTCTAAGGTTTATTAGCTACTACCAATTTACGCGTGACAATTAATATTCAAGTATATAATTAGTTCTAAGACCTTCAATATTTGGAAATATCAACATTACAACTGTGCAAACATCAGAAATATAAGGAATACCAAAGGATCAAAATACAGAGCAAGTCTTTGGTTATTTTCAATTAAAAACCGCTCATAAACTTAATACAATAATCCTCTTTGCCTAAATGAATTGTTCTTAATCGGTTACAGAAAATGTATAAAACGTGATTTTTATTTCCGCAGCTTATATGAGCAAATTAGCTGCAAGGTTGAGAATGAGGACTGCGTGCAAAACTGACGAGCGCGTGCGGATTATGGACGAAATCATTAATGGCATGCAGGTACGTAATAACTGTTCAATTCTAAAAAAAAACCTTCAAATTCAGACCTGAATTTTAGTATTGTGATTTGCTTTTTACAAAGTGTTTTTGTTGTTCACGTAGAAGGAAAAAAAATTACATCACTTATCACATTGCAATGATGTTTCCTTTATTTTTTACCATTCATACTACTCCAGAGGATTCATTTATATATGTCAGCATTGTTATCCAGCGTGGCAATGCTGTTAGTTTTCCTGGCACGTTACGACGAGATACCGATTTCGGGGTCGAATATTCTATGTGTAGTATATTAAGTACTGTTTATTTTGAATATAATTAATTGTTGTAATTATACCTTCATAAATAATGCTGTAACACAGTAAGTACCTAATACAGAAACTTCTCTGATTAGGTAGTGATTCAGTATGTATTCCCTTAATGTTTATCGATGTATTTATGTTTATAGGTAATCAAAATGTATGCCTGGGAAAAGCCCTTCGAGCACGTAGTGGCGATGGCTCGTAAAAATGAGATCAAATGCATCACCTCTGCGTCCTACCTGCGCGGCGTTTATCTCAGCTTCATGGTCTTCACGGAGCGACTTACTCTCTACATTACGCTGCTCTCATACTCTCTCTTCGGCTTTCAAGTAACGGCTGATATTGTAAGTAGATAAATCTTTACGATCACCATATGAAAACACACCGAGCTTGTTTTTAAACAGGATGTCTCCACTGAATTGAATGTTTATACAATTCATATATATGACTTTCTATACTAAGGTTTGAAATGTCCATTTTGGTTGTCTACAAATTACTCTGAGTTGTACATTCCCCATCTGTACGTGCAAACGTTTCAGGTGTTCCCATTGGCGCAATTCTTCAACACACTCCAAGGAACCCTTTCGATTATCATGTCCAATGCTGTATCGTTTTTGGCAGAGGCGCTGATTTCTGTCCAACGCCTCGAGGCATTCATGTTGTTCGGTACGTGAGACCCTCGGGTCTCAAATTACATAAAAGTGCCCGTACTCATGCACTTGATATGCATCAGCTCTTCTATCCTCTTCTTCTAATACTCTACGAGTTCTATATATAACTGAGACTCGATGATGTAATTAACATAATCTAAAATAATAACGACTATTCTCTCTTTTAACAAACCTCTTTGAATGATTTTTGCTGCAAGCAATTTTCATTGTAACCTTAAAATTGCTACTACATAGTAAGCGGTCTACTAACGGTGTAATTTCTTTCCCAAATTATTTTATTGGTACTTAACTTTATTGACTTATATTGTCATTTTATATATTGGTATTGTATTGGTACATATCTGATTAGTGACGTAAGAAAGGTCAGTGTTAGTTACTGATGCTGATGCCAACCACTTTATCTAGCCATCGGAGTCCCAGACTCACTAATGTACTTTCCACAGCGTATCTACGAAAACTGTCGACACTCTGGTAACCAACCCAATGATGGTCACTAATCCCTGTAAAGCTTAAAGGGTCCATAATATTATACAAAAAATAACTAAATAGTTTAAATATAGATAACATACATCTCGCAATGTTGAAATTAGAATGGAATAAAATGAATTCAATTGGATCAGATCAAGTTACCTAGGTGATAATGATTTTCACAGGCGTTCCCGCTGGCTCAAATGTACAATATTCTTCAAAATACACTTGCTGTCACGTTACCATCGACTCTGTCTCAAACAATGGAGTCATATATTTCTATTTGCCGAATTGAGACCCTTATGCTTTTGGGTATGAATTCTGATGAAATGATCGTTTGAGTGTGAATTTTTTGACAACGTTAAATATCTACATGTTTCAATGTTTGACTATGCACTGCATGCCGGTACTAACAAAATTAACCCGTCTTATGGTGGAATGATGAGAATGATATGACTAATTCGTGTGAATGGCTAAAGGTGATAGAAAATATTTTTTCATTAACTAGTTTTTACTTAATACGAGTGTTTGTATCGGAGCCACTGAAGTTAACTTATTTATCAACACAAATATTATTATGACAGATGAAAGAGAAGACCTCCGCAGCGTGGCTGACGTGGATATTGCGAAACTAATTCAAAGCATAGAGCAAAAGAAAGTTAAAAACTTAACTGAAGTTGACCTACGCCCTAATACTTTCAAGAAAATCGATGAAGAAGGCATTTACAACCCTGGTATATACTTTTATTCACCACTTTACCACCATCGTATAGTATTCGATCAAAAGAAAGGCTCCATAAATTACTGTAATAAAAAAATTGCCTACATACTATTTATTTCCAAAGACATGAAATAGACTCAAAAACTTGTTTGAGTTAAATATTATTGTGTCTTCCTGACAAATAGTATAATACATACGTTACGTTCAAATAAACTAATTGCTCGGATTGGAAATCTTAATTAAGATAGATTCGTCTTAGATTCTTAAGCACGTCCCTGACGGTTCGTGGTTTTTGTTATTTTTATGGATAAATACATGTAATTATTTTAAGGATTCGACTGCGCTGAGAAGGGAATAATGAATCAAGCTCTGAGCACTGTGCCGACCAATCCGGACGTGGGAATCCTCATTGAAAATGTGTGTGCTAATTGGACGGAAGACGGTCCCATGACACTCAAAAATCTGAACATCATCGTACCCAAAGGGAAACTTTGCGCTATCATTGGTTCTGTTGGGTCAGGAAAGGTAAATGATTCGATTCTGATGATAAAAAATATGAATAAATACTATTGTAATGTAACCCTTATTATAGGTGTATTTTTTATCATATGCTTAAAATCATTAAATATTATTAATTATAAAGTATGTTCAACTAAATCTAAGGACTAGACTAGATTAGAAATAGGACTTTTTCCGGTGGAAAGTACCATTATGTTTTGTTGTCTTCTACAGAGCTCAATTCTTCAACTGCTCCTGAGTGAGCTACGTAATACCAGTGGCCGCTTGTATCTGTCCGGGCCATTGTCGTATGCCAGCCAGGAGCCGTGGCTATTTGTGGCTACCGTGCGACAGAACATCCTCTTCGGATTACCATACAATCCTAAGAAGTATAAAGAGGTAAGATCGGACAATAATTTGGAATAAATATTATAATTTTTATGTTCATACTAAATACTTATACTATTCGGAAGGTGGTCAGAGTTTGCGCCCTCCAAAAGGACTTCCAACAATTCCCTCATGGCGACCAAACCCTGGTAGGCGAGCGCGGAGCATCACTTTCCGGAGGACAAAGAGCTCGCATTAATCTTGCCAGAGCTGTCTATAGACAAGTAAGTTATATAAGTATTCAAGCTCACAGGTGGTATCTTCTTAAAAAACAGTCAACTAACTAACTCCTCCAGATTCGCTTCGGTGAAAACATTTAATTTGGAACACTACCATAGCGCCATCTATCGGGTCCAATTATAGATCTAAGCCATTTAGGGACACACGCAAAAAAAGCTATGTTGGTCCGGCTACTTAAAAATAAAATTGTATTCTTAATAGAGGAGATCGAATAAATATTCATCTCTTAAACTAAAAAAATTTTATTCTCAACTCCAGGCTGACATCTACCTTTTGGACGACCCTTTGTCGGCTGTGGACGCGCACGTTGGCCGGCAGCTATTCGACGAGTGCATCAGCGGCTACCTGCGTCACACGACCCGCATCCTCGTCACTCACCAGCTGCACTACCTCAAGGCCGCCGACTACATCATCATCATGAATAATGTACGGTACTTAAGCTTCCCTACATTCCTCCATTTACATCAGGGTCTCATTATTCCGTGTTATTGCAATCATAATTTAAGAGCCGTGGTGGTTGAGCCTGCAACACAAAGATTGCGAGTTCAAATCCCGTCTGTACCAATGAGTTTCTCTGAACTTAAGTATAATGATTAGTCACACCACGAGCTTCACAGTGGAGGAAAACATCGAGAGGAAACCTGCAACCGCTAAGGTGGGAAAATTTTAAGGCTTACGTATGTATAGTCAGCGCTGGACTCGCGTTGTCACGTTGGCACGTAAAATATAGCTCGAGCGGATAGTGGGTGTGTGAGTACTACCTATACACTACTGCCACCCCCTTCGGGGACCCTTACGGGTCGAATATAATTCATTACCGACTTTGTAAATCTTAGCTTAACTTACCTCGATTAATAAATAAATTCGTTGCTTAATTTAAATTTAAATTCACAAATCTAATTGTAACGAGCAAATCTATTTGAATTTCTATTTTACTTTAATGTTTTTTACTGCATGCTGTGGTTTCCTATAACTGAGGAATCACAATTCTATAATAATTATAACTTAGCTCATAAGAATGTTTAGTGTATTGCTTGTTGGAAACTCAAATTAAATAATAATAATAATAATAATAATAAGAAATTATAGTACAGTACGGAGTTCTTCAAGAATGATGATAAAATGTTGGTACAGAGTCGGCAACGCGCGAGCGATACCGACGATACTTGAATTATGATGAGTGCATCATAGTAAGACTACGGATTCATTGTAATAAGAAAGCAATAGTAACTTAATTATTGCAAGGTTAAAGAAATGTTTTTTACAGGGTGCCGTAGAAACAAAAGGAACTTATGAAGAGCTTTTGACGTCCGGGAAAGATTTCGCGAAACTGCTTTCAGCGTCACACGAGGATGACGAAGACGTAGACAAAATAAAACCGCCACCGATGCCCCGCAGGACATCCTCAAGGGTAAGCATAAAATATATTTAAGCAAACATATTAAATCTAATTACTGGTTGGTTCCTAGATCACTACATAATTTTTACTTTACATGCACCTGACACTTAGAACGTACAGAATTTAAGTGCCATCTACCTGCATTTTACTTTTACATACTGCTTTATTATGGTAACACATCATCCTCAACACCTTCATTAACATCATCATCATACTAGCTGCATTATCTTTGAAACTATTTAAACTTATAGTACATAATATATTACATGTTAAATGCCTTATTCAATGCTTAATACTTTATTTAAGCATCCATATTTATAATACTTAATAACATAAAATGCTTAATGGTTGAAGCATTGTGCCTTTAAAAAATTATAAACATAATTTCTTGACCTTAAATTTCTATAGCTGTCGACCACTCGACGACCGTCTCTGACTGAATCCACTTACGGTGAGTCGCCTGAACAAGTGATGGAAGAAGAGGAGATAGGCACCGGTTCGATGGGCTGGCACGTGTATGGAGCCTACTTGAAGGCTGGTGGACGCACTCCCCGTCTGATCTTCATGGTGGTGCTGCTCGTTGTGGGACAACTCTCAGCAACGTTATGTGATTACTGGGTGACTTTCTGGTAGGTCTTTAGTTATTATCAAACACCCCTTCTAGCGCCATTTTAATGCTTTATACTTTTATATAGAATTATGTGACCCAAATCTGTTTTACTGCTATTTACTTATTCGCAAGGAATTAACCATTCATACCAAGGAGTTTAACATTTATATATTAACAATTATAATCAAAAATCTTATAATCAACGTTAGGGATTCGGGAAACACTTAGATTTTTTATTTAACGTCACGTCTCACGTTCCCTAGAATCAAACGTGAATCACAAGTGAATTCAACTCCAGCTTCAAGTCATCACGATATTCGTGACATTCGACCTTTGATTTTATCAGATATTGCTTTTTCACAGGACAAACGAAGTCACACGACTAAAGGAGAGGGAAACAAACAGCACAACCAAAGATTACGACAGAATTATAGTGCCAAAGAATAGCACGTTCAATATTTCTTCTTACTTTTCTGGTGATGATCTAACGCCGGGTAAGATTCTATAGACATACAAGTCACTCATCCTAAACTTGGTAGGACTTGTCCATTAACAAGATCCCGCTTGGAAATATGTATATCTCTCTGGTCTCAGTTACATAACAAATATTTGCTTATGAGACAACTACTATGATATATTTATACTACATTTATAAAGATGATGAATGCCGATAATGATGATAAGAATCGAATTTGTTTATCCAGAGAAACAACAGGTTTAAGTATTACATTTCGCGTTCACTTTTTACTGGAGATATTTTTAGGTGCCAACGTGACAGACAACGCAACATGGCGAATCCATCGCCGTTTCTCAAGCATCTGTCTAGTCATCCTATTAAGCGTATGCAGGTTTCCTCACGATGTTTACCTTCACCGTTATGCTCGTGATGTGACTAAACACTGGTCAATGGAAAAAAGTCATTTCCACAGTCGGGATTCGAACTTGCAATCTTTGTGTCGCAGGCGACTGTTCGAAAAAGTCCGTCACCACGGCTCTTATAAAAAATATGCAAGAATAATAGTAATATATTTGTTTGTTATAGATTTGGATATCCACGCGTACATCGGCCCATTGGATACGTCTCAGTACTTGTATGTGTACTCGGCTCTGATCGTGTGCTGCATCTTCTTCATAACAGCGCGAGCATTCATGTTCTTTAAAGTTTGCATGACAGTGTCTCGAAACTTACACAACGACATGTTCCACTCCATGTTGCGTGGTGTCATGCGATTCTTCGACCTGAACTCTTCTGGTACGGTACTGGTAGAACTAACTTAGTATCAATGCTTTAATTTGAAAAGTCATGATAAGCTTTGTCTGTTCTTCGCATCAAATACCTATGTTTTAGTGTTTAAGTATGCAACTTTAAAAATAAAAAAATCTATTTTAATTACAGGACGTATATTGAACAGGTTTTCAAAAGACATTGGTGCATTAGACGAGCTGTTACCTCGGTTCCTTCTAGAATGCATTCAGATTTATTTGGTGATGTTCAGTATATTGGCGCTAAATGCAGCTGCCTTGATTTGGACACTATTGCCAACTACCATAATTCTGCTACTATTTTACACTATTCTGCAAATATACCTCAAGTCAGCGCAGTCTATTAAGCGATTGGAGGGCACAAGTAAGTTGTCTTATTCTGTATAAATTTCTTAAAACAAGGATAATAATTTAATCTTACATACATACATACTCATATATATCATCAAGTCAAAGAGATTTATCCGCCTTCCCCGTGAAGGTAAAAGAAAAGAAATGGTTCACTCTACTAAGAACTCTTTTCTTTTAAAGTTAAAGTCTTATTCTGTTCAATCAGCGATGGACCTTGTTTTTTTTTTATTTAATGAATAAAATGTGTATTTCAGCTCGGAGCCCTGTGTTTTCACACATGACGGCTACTTTAAATGGAATAAGTACAATCAGATCCTCGGGCGCTCAGCAAAGATTAATACAAGAATTTGACAGATTCCAAGTTAGTATAATTACACATTGGGAAAATAATTAATGGAAGATGGACCAATAAGAACCTTAAATGTGTTTCCGGAGTATTTATAAAAAATTATAAAAATACACCAAAACTTAATAATGCTTTTGACTGAAGGCAATAGACGGGTAACTTCTTTCGCAAAATTACGCATATCCGCCATTTAATAACAAATAGTTAGTCTATAGGTATAGATTACTACTCAATAGGTATAATAGATGTACATACGAAGTCTCAATATTCCTATAGTAAATTATTCAATACTCCCTCAGGACATCCACACATCTACATGGAGTAGCTACCTCGCGAGTGGTGTCACTCTCGGCTTCTGGTTGGACTTCATTTGCGTGATCTATCTTGCAATAGTGATTGTAGCTTTCCTCGTTATTGACAGCAGTAAGTACAATTTTATCAGTATTTAATAGGCAAACGTTCATTGATTTGATTAGACGCCAAGTACCGTACCATGATGTGCGGCCATTATTCAAGAGTGCAAAAAGGATAGATGTTGTAGACCTCATATTCACACATGTCAAAATCGTAGATACTAATTATATAATGCAAAAGTTTGTAAAGATGTTTGTTATACAATCACGTCATAACGGCTAAACAGCTGAAAAAAATTCTATCAATGATATCAAATTGTACTTAGATGAAATCTTTATCATATACAGTGCGTATATATGATAAAGATATATGATAAAGACCCAGCATCCAGCATAGATGGTAGGTGCAGCTGCACGTACTCTTAGCTAAAACCGACCAATTTGATTCAACAATAAAGACCGACATAAAAGAAATACAAAATTTGTATTACAGAAACCATATTCAGTGGGAACGTCGGCCTGGCGATATCGCAGACGCTCATATTGACTGGAATGCTTCAATTCGGCGTACGACAGACCGCAGAAGTGATCTCACAAATGACTAGCGTTGAGCGCATATTGCAATACACACATATTGAGCGGGAAAAGCAGTGGGAAAAAGGAGGTACTCATTATTATCCATTATCTTTATTTATTACTAGCTGCGCCCGCGACTTCGTCAAAAAAAAGTATTTCGTAAAAAGTTATTGTTAAATTTCTTACAATGAAAGTAGCCTTAGTTACTCCTTATTACATCAGCTATCTGCCAGTGAGTCACGTCAAAATCGGTCCCAGCCGTTTCAGAGATTAGTCGGAACAAACAGACATACAGACAGATAAAAATATTTAAAAATGTGTTTTTGCTATATGTACCGTGTATACATCCATATGCATTTAGTAAAAAGCTGTAATTTTAATATTACAAACAGACACTTCAATTTTATTTATTTGTATAGTTTTTCTGAACTTAAGTACAGTGATTAGTCACACCACGAGCTGAACGGTGAAGGAAAACATCGAGATGAAACCTGCATGCAGTCTGAGAAGAAATTCAAAGGCGTATGTATAGTCGTGCTGGAGTAACGGCGATGGACTCGCCATCTGTCACATTGGCACCTAAAATACCTCTGGCTGAAAGTGGGTGTGTGGTTATTACCTTTACACCTCTGCCTACCCCTTCGGGGACCCTTGTGGGAAGGCGTGAGGATATTATTGTATAGATTATAGTGACCTGTAACACGGGCATATATTCTAGACCTACTTCAGGCACTATTTTCTCACAAAATTTGCATATCAATATTGCTGATAAGGTTACTAATGTAATTTATAGAGAACAGCTGCTGCGAGTTGGATGGCAGTAACCATAACTTTGTCAGTAAGTTAGTTGTAGTAGAGAATGGTGTAAGATATATAGCTGAACACGCACGATTACATAGAACTCTTGCTTTGAAAGTTTGCAGGAAACCATTCGATACTCGTATCATAAGCGTTTGTTGATACGCAAGCATACATAAATCTCGTCTCACATTAATCCTTTGCGATATTTCAGAAAGAGAAACACCGAAAGGCTGGCCGTGGAGCGGTAAAATTGAGTTTCGTAGCTGCTATATGAAGTATACGCCAGAAGATTTACCTGTGCTCAAGAACCTCAATTTAGTATTAGAAAGCGGATGGAAGGTGTGTAGGCAATCTTGTTCATCTATCGTTCAGTTACCTTACAAATGTACCTGAAAATTTTGTTTGTAATTAAAAATTGCGCATAATCCCCCTCGGGTTAGGCAGTGCCAGCTCTTTCTGGACCTACAGACCTCTTGCGCGTCATACACAGCCATCCATCCCATGATACATATATAATGTAACTAATTGATAGGACTTGATACATTTACCATGTAATACCTGCATTTTACAGGTCGGCATTGTGGGTCGAACGGGTGCTGGCAAATCCTCGCTAATCTCGTCATTATTCCGACTTGCTATCGTGGAAGGCGAAGTTCTCATCGACGGCATTGACACCAGCTACCTGGCATTGCAGGTAAAGTGACACTTTAGTGATTTATTCGTATTCGTAGTACGTATATATTTGGAACATGACCGACTGAAAAAGTGCCCAAGTGACTGCGCTGTTAGGTGGTGTAATGGAAGGAGTTGCTTTCAAGAAGCCGACAAAAGTAGCTCTTAAATGTATAACGATGATACGATTGTAAATTTTAATAAACACTGAACGCACTAACGCTCCCCAGAAACTCTCAGTTCTACTTGATTGCCGGTTTCATATTGGAGCATTATTTCTAGCCATACTTATTTTCTAATTCTTTCCAGGAACTGAGATCTAAAATTTCCATAATCCCTCAAGAGCCTGTTCTGTTTTCGGCGACTATTCGATACAACCTTGATCCATTCAACAACTATGATGACGAACAGCTTTGGAACGCTTTGGAAGCCGTAAGTATCAGTTCCCGCTTTTCACAGCCAGCCGTCATCGCTGGCCTATCGCTGCTAATCATTGTTTATATATTAAAGGTGGACTTGAAGGCAGCAGTACCAGCTCTAGATTTCAAAGTGTCGGAAGGTGGTTCGAACTTCTCTTTGGGCCAGCGGCAGCTGGTATGTCTGGCGCGTGCCATATTGCGGGGTAACCGCATTCTAGTACTTGACGAGGCGACTGCCAATGTTGATCCTAGGTGAGTATATAGTTTTAATGTGTAACTATATACACATACCTAAGTGTACTGTTCCAGCAAGACTCAAATAATGGAGATCAGCGCAAAGATCTTACAAAAAAAATATAAAAACCGCCAAATAAGTTCAATAATAATATCCTCACGCCTTCCCACAAGGGTCCCCGAAGGGGTAGGCAGAGGTGTATAGGTAATACCCACACACCCACTTTCCGCCAGAGGTATATTAGGTGCCAACGTGACAGACATACGCCTTTGAATTTCTTCTGAGACGTATGCAGGTTTCCTCTCGATGTTTTCCTTCACCGTTCAGCTCGTGGTGTGACTAATCACTGTACTAATGTAAATGTAAGTTTAATAATGTTTATACATATTGGGCTTATGAACTAGCTGAGTATATACGTTCAGAAAAAGTCATTGGTACAGTCGGGATTCGAACTTGCGATCTTTGTGTCGCAGGCAACTACTCGAACCACTCGGCCACCACGGCTTATTTATGTATGTTTCTATATAATATTTACGACTTTGCTTCGTGGGTAGTAGTAGCGTGATTTTTATAATAGGATTCTAATGTAAATCAATTTAAAAAAATGTAGACCCCTTTATTTATAATAGCAGTACAAATAAACAATTCCAATATAAATTTGAATGACATACGTAATAGTTGTTTAACTACTCCTGATTTAACCCTTAATTTTTTTTTCAGAACTGATGAGTTTATCCAGAGAACAATCCGCACACGCTTTGCAGACTGCACAGTGTTGACAGTGGCCCACAGACTCAACACAATCATGGACTCGGACCGAGTCATGATGATGGACGCCGGCAGACTAGTCGAGTTCGATCATCCCTACACTCTGCTCAACAACCCCGATGGGTACTTCACTAAGATGGTGAAAGAAACCAGTGATAAAATGTCAGCACAACTCTACCAGATCGCTAAGAACACATACCTTAGAGGTGGAGGGGTAATAGAATAAGCGGTGCCACTTTCCTTATAACAATAAGTTGTGTTAAGTTACATTTTATACGTCTTATAGTTTAGTTGCCCATCGTCTTGAAATAATGTTGTTTGGGTCCAAATGTGTGTTTGTTTTATTGTTTGAATGTGTAACGCCAGGTGCAAAGCCTACGATAAATATTGTGTATGTAACTTTTGAAGTGCAAAGAACTATTAAATATATTTCTAGTGTAAGTTTATTTTGACGTTGGTTTAAGTGTGTACTGCATACATTTGTGTTTGAAACAAATGCACGAGTGTTTATCGCTTCTACTTGGTTCTTCTGGCAATGCATTACCCCAATGCAGATAAATAATGAATTTATAGTTAAAGACAAGTGTAAGTATAGTGATAAGTGCAGTGGAACAAAACTGTTTTATTTATTTATTAAGATATAAAATGTATTATAACCGAAATTGTTAATTACAAGTAGGTATACCAGTGTGAACGCCATAAAGGACCATCCTCGATCAAAAACATTATTAAAAATATTTCAGAACATCGTTATTTTATGGCATTTAACCACTACCTTCCTCTGTTATCATCCTACAGAATCCTCCCATTCTCTTTTCATTCGAGATATATATATAATATTTATAAGTAAAGAGAACTATACCTAATACCTATCTATGTAACTAGGGTGAGAAAAAAACTCATTGGTACAGCCAGAATTCGAACCTGTAATCTTGTGCAAGAGACAATAAATATAATTTCATTCAAAAATATTATATTTCACTAAAATGACAAATATTTTCCCCGGAGAGTACAGCTGGATTTTTTCAAAAAGGGTGTCAAAAGATTTCTGCAGAGTCAACAGCGCGCGAACGATACCCCCTGTGTCGCAAATCATAGTCATAGCCAAGTCCATAAAGGCATAAGGCGGGTCGAATGCTTGTTTGCCACCATTGCGGTAAAGAAACCTACAGTTAACGTATGTTAGTCATTCGCTCTTACTGCCACGTCTACTTAGACTAGGATTCTAGGATAAACTTTTGAAATAAGCTGTAGCCATTTTCTTTCCACTCCCCACGAGAAGGAGCGCTACTTCCGATCAAATCTTGGCAATGCTAGTAGTCTTCTTGACATGTTGCAGAAACTACCGATGCTAACTAGTGATACACGTTGATGAAAAAAAAGAATCTGCATCTAATTAAGTACTTATACAAATTTGTTTGGAAACATTGTTAAATATATATATATCCTCAGGCCTACCCAGTAGGATCCCCGAAGGCTTAGAAAGTAGAAAGTAAAAAGATGTACATATGTATGTACATCTTTAAATTTCTTCTATGATATAATAGAGGCCTTCAATCTTCTGCTACTTCTTTAGCTTGACTTAAGGCGGGTTGGTGAGCCCAAGTAATATATTTAAAATTTAATATGTCTAAAAGACCAGTATCCATTTCAGTTTTCAATCTTGACATTGACATATAATTGACAATGACAAAACATTTCATTCAACTATTATGTGCTCAATCAAATTAAATCAATCATCAGTCAGACTTGCTTTGTTTGGACCAATTGGCGGCGGCGTGTTTGTGGAATACTTTCCAGTTTTGTAATAATCATTTCAAGAATCCTGAATTGTGGTATTTATAAATCTTTCTTCAGATAGTACATTATTGTTGTCTGTTCTGAAACTAGTCACTCCAACTGTAATTTTTATTTTAGAAAACATGGCTTCACTGAACGCAACACCGCCTTCGGTTTCATGGGCTCAGAGAAGTGCTCGTGTATATTTGACATTTAATGTTGAATGTGAGAAACCAGATATTAAATTTGAAAAGAAAACCGTGACATTTAAAGGTATATGTGCACCCAATCAAAAGCTACATGAAGTTGTTATACCTTTGTATGGTGAAATAGACCCCGAAAAAAGTGCATTCATTAATAAAGGCCGGCTTATCGACGTTCTTCTTACCAAGGAAAATGCTGATGAACCATTTTGGCCAACATTAACTAGTGACAAGAAGAAACACCATTGGCTGAAAGTAGATTTCAACCGCTGGCAGGATGAAGACGAAAGTGGTGAGGATTTAGGGGACTTGAATGATATGTTTTCGTCAAAAATTTGTGACTTTGGAGATGAGAATGAGAAAGATGACTCTAGTTCGGCTGAAGAAGAAGACTTACCTGACATACAATAAATATGTCTTGAATATTATAGCCAAAAATGTATGCACTAGGATAAATGTTTGTAATTATAGACAATATTTGTGCTTTTATACAAGGAGTGGTATAGAAATGGTACCTACTGGTGAAAAACTTATGATTTGTTCATTTGAAATGAGAGATTTTGCATGCAGAATAAAATTGTGTCACATTCCTTACCAACATTGCATTTTCTTATTTCAATATCAATAATATCTTTTATATTTACTGAGAATTTGTGTTATTTTGTTAATTTTTTATCTAAATAAGATGAGATGCACTTTAATCCTTTGAATTTAATTAAGTTTAGTATAATTTGTTTTAACAAAGTAACATAAGAAACGAGTTCAGTGAAATTCGCCATCTCAACTAACTCATAATCAAAATTTTAAGGATGTCAAAAATCTAAACAGTCTAACTTTTACATGTCAGGTATTTTATAAACCAGAAGTAATCAAACTCAGTCATAGTATAAAATTTTGGAGCTTGCATTGCAGATTGTAACTGTTTTCAGAACATCCAACAATAACATACTTATTACTATCAATCATTGTATCTATGTATTAAATACACTGTTTTGTTGTATTTCATTAAATTTTAAAGAACCTGTAGGGTAATGAGTTTTGATTTATTATACCTACACCCTACATCACAAATGTCTGCCCCTAGAGCGAATCGAGCGCGTGACCTCTTGGCTATCGATTATCTTACTAATATTATAAATGCGAAAGAGAATGTTCGTTAATCAGGCCAGAATGGCTGAATAGGATTGGTTGAAATTTGATACTGAGATAGCGAGAGTGAAGAGATCATATGCTGGATTATTATTTATCTTTATTCCAGAACAATAAACAAATTTAATTTTACGCGAACGAAACCGCGGAGTTTAGCTATTTTTTTGTACCTTTGGAGAATAAATAATCGCCGCAGCATTGTCCAAAGTAATGCAGTGTGTGATTATGTTAATCTAGCTGTGCCCTGCAGTTTTACCCGCAATAAATTTCATTATCCTCTTAATTTGACTATCTTATTCATGCTGCTACTCAAGCCTGCCTTGGGTAGCAGCATGAATAAAGGTTGGGTCCTAAAAATAATTCATTGGTAGCTACCTAGATAAATACTTGCAATGGGTTACAACCATAATATAAACAGAACCCTTTAGGAAGAGAAAGGCGTTTGGATGATGAATTGTATTCGTGCGAAGTCTGCAAAAAAGGGCTGAAACAGAATTTAATCAATTTGGAAAATGTATAATAGAGAGGTCACCCTCGACCAATGACATTCCGTCATGTTTGCTAGGACTGCATTCGTAACAACCTACCTACATCGTCAGAGACGTCATAGCAATTTGTATCAAGTAAAAAAAAACCGGAATAGAAAGTCATGCAATAGTCAACAATGGCATTGTCAAAATAGTTGTGAAAAAAATCTAGAAATGTTTTATTAACTACAATCAAACTTAATTATTTAAAATGGCATTGGGGTGAAGACACTAGAAAGCAAAATGGGACAGGTAGAAGATAAGTCATCATCAAAATTAAGCAAGAAAGCCTCTGCAACCGTAAAAAAATCATCTTCCACAAAGGGACAAAAAAATACAAACACTTCAATTGATTTTTGCGATCCTAAAGTGCAAGGAGTGCTGCTGGTAGGGCTTTTGGCAGTGTTAGCTCTGGCCCTGTGGTTCGGCTTTACACGAGGATGCATGAGCCAGCGCCGTCGCCGCAGGAGGTCTTCTTGCTGTTAAGACCCAAATAAATTATACACGAATACTATGGACCGCTAGCAAATATGGTGAGGTCTGTGTGACAGCCACATGTCAGACCTGTTAGATGGAAGATTGAGCATGCTCAGACCATGTCCAAAGCACGTCGTAGCAGTAATCAATGGGTCGAAGCACACAATTTGATTACAAGAGAAAGCACGAACAAAGCTTAACTCCATAACCCCGTGCCAAACTAGTATATTTTCAAGAAATTAAATTGACCTGGTGAGTGAGAGTGAGAGATTATACAAATCACTGTGCATCGCAATATTTTGCACATAATTAATAACTCTAGTATGAGGAATATGGAGCTCACCTCACCGAAAGAAACAATTATGTTTCCATAAAAGACAAAGTTATGTATGGACTGACAATACCAAATACAAAAATACAGTTATCCACATCTAGAACAGTATGCTTATGAACAGTAATTTCGCTCTATTATGCCCTTTTTTTTAAAAGGCTCCGTTTATTGATGACCCCCCCCCTCTCCGTTTTTAAGCAGAGTTGAAATGACTGGTCTAAATCAAGAGGGACAAATAAAATAAAATACGAAGTGTCTTTAATATATTTATTAATGTTTAGAAATATAAACTGGGAACTTATATGCATAGCTTAATTTTAAAGAAATCTTCATTGGAATTCATACGAGTTGGTCTGCGTGCTCCACACAAGATTAAAGTGTCTGCAATCTGAAAATATATAATAATAATACATTGACAAAGCCACCCAAGATATAATCTTCACACGTTAAGCCCGAGGAAAATAAAGTTATTGGTGGAATCAATTATATTTCCTTTCAATTTTATATTTATCGTCATCTTAGTAAATAAGTATTTTACATAAAATATACATTAATAATAATATATCCTCACGCCTTCCCACAAAGGTCCTCGAAGGGGTAGGCAGAGGTGTATAGGTAATACCCACACACCCACTTTCCGCCAGAGATATATTTTAGGTGCCAACGTGACAGATGGCGAGTCCGTCGCTTTTACTCAAGCACGACTATTCATACGCCTTTGAATTACTTCTCAAACGTATGCAGGTTTCCTCTAGATGTTTTCCTTCACCGTAAAGCTCGTGGTGTGACAAATCACTGTACTGAAGTTCAGAAAAACTCAATGGTACAGTCGAGATTCAAACTTGCAAACTTTGTGTCGCAGGCAACTGCTCGAACCACTCGGCCACCACGGCCTTATATATTAAGGAAGATATTTTAAACAGGCAAGGTTAGCGGCAAGTATGGGTCATATATATATTTCGAACGCTTAAGGACGGGAACGTACAAGAGTACTCGAAACTGACGAGCATGTATGAAGAGACTGATGAATGTGGAAGAGGCGAAGGCGGTATGTGAGTCTAGAGAGAACTGGCGCTCTATTCTCTCTGCTAACTCCCTTAGGGACTCGGCGTGATGATATGATGATGATAATGATGATATATTTATTTTAAATGCGCAAGTGAGTTTATTTGTATTGCATTGACATCTTAATTACTAAGCCGTCATCATGAAATTGTGCATACTCATTCTCAGGTACAGCCTAGCTTTATCATACAAAAAATATAGTACCTGAGCGATCACAGTCAATGCTTTTTACTGTAGGTTAAGGCGCGGGGTTCAGTTATTATATAGTATTGAATATAACCTTAACAATTAATTTCATTCCCAGGCTCCGCTACCGTTAGCCCAGTCATCATTTTTATCTTCATCTTCATCTTTATTGTCACCTTCCTCGACGGCTGCATCGGCAGACGCATCGGCATCTTCTCCGGCATCTTTCTCCGCATCTTCTTCTGCATCTTCTTCAGCAAAACTTGCGGCTAATTCTTCGCCTTTGCATTCAGCTAGAATAAAAAGGAAGTAAATATATAAGAGGTAGGGCATAACGGGTTTCCCGTTCGAATTTGGAGCCCGAACTGACGAAGGGTCGAACGGACTACTATAAGGTGGACCTTATAGTAGCCCGTAGCCAAATAAGGCAATTTTTGTGTTGTGTTCCTACGCGGTGAATAAGGTTTCCAGTAATGAGCTCCTTGGGGAGGGGGAGGATTGTTATATTGTGTTGGCAGCAAAGGGATTAGTCCCATTGTGCTGCCAACACAGTATAACGCTCCGAACACCGAGTGGCAACGCGCAAGACTTCGGTATTGTAAGCGTAAATAGGCTACGGTAACCGTTTTCCATCAGGTGGGCCGTATGCTTGTTTGCCACTCTAGTTGTATAAAAAAATATATACATTTAGACATATCCGCCTGCCTGCCTTTTCACTAAGGACCCCATTTAACCACCCAAGGTAGAAAGAGGTGTAATGATTCCTTCCCTTGAACTGAGCGAGCTAGCATAACATTTGGATAATGTAATAATAGATGACAGGGTATGTAAATATTTTTCAACATTTCTAAGCTCAGTAAGTATATACTTACACTCAGGTTTATCGTCTTCACCGCCTTCTTTTGGCTCTGAAAAAAAAATCTTGTTCATTTTTATTTCTTAACGGATTCGCATTAGGCTCCCGGGGTACGAACGCCAACGCTCTTTTTTGTTTGAAGGTACATTTAAGTGTGAACGAGACAGACACGTTATATTAGTATTTGAATTTGTCTTGGTCAATCGTATCTTCACGATGCTTTCGACCCCGGTGTGATAAATCTCTTTAAAAAATCCCATTGGTTCAGACCACCGGCGTTTGACCTGCAATCTATACTTTCCGGGTGACTACTAGTGAAACTACTCAACCACATCGACTCGTTGTTTATATAGTGAATTAAAATCCAAATGTTGTAACGACAACGAAGAGATTTACCCTAGAAAGTACCGCATGAATGACTTCAAGAATGATTTGAAAAGCTTCAAGAAGGGTCGGCAGCGCGCAAGCGATACCCCTGGTGTATTGGCCTATTGAACAAGCGTCAATAGGCAACGGTAACCGCTTACCATCAAGTGGACCGCATGCTTGCTTGGCACCTTTTGCATCAGTGGGATTAAAAACTGTCAGATGTAGGACAGCAGGTCAGAAATCAAATCGTTTTCCTAAATTACATATGTATCAAAGCCGTGGTGGCCGAGTGGTTCTAGTAGTTACCTGCTACACAACCATTGCTAGTTAGAATCCCGACTGTACCAATGAGTTTTTCTTAGTGATTAGTCACGCCACGAGCTTTAAGGTGAAGGAAAACATCGAGAGGAAACCTGCATACGTCTGAGAAGCAATTCGTATCTATAGTCGTGCTTGGAGCCCTTGTGGGAAGGTGTGAGGATATTATACATTTATAGGACATATATATCACATTAGGCATATGTATCTGAGCGTGATTGTGACGCGGATTCATACCAAAAGGTTTCCAATAAAAAAAAAAGATCTTACCAGATCTTTTGGCCGGATTCCCTGTCATCATGCTGAGGATGTGCCGTTTCTCTTTAGCCAGATGCTTCTTACCATTCAAGTGCATGGTCATTTGCTCGGTGCAAGTCATGGATGTCTAGAATAGGCAACAAAATTGATCATTATACCCTTTATCCAAGATGTCTTTTTACCTAACTTATCTTCATCTTTTTTACCTTCTATCTACTATCTACTTAATATTATAAATGCGAAAGTTTGCGAGTATGAATGTTTGTTGAATTGAATGAAATTTGGATAAAATTATAATATTAAATTACGCGGGTGATAACGCGGGGCCCAGCTAGTTAAATATAATCGAACTGATAAGTTTCCGGGATCCCAGCTCCGAAGCTTGAGGCCGCGGGTTTCCATTCTGCTTTGGTGGAGTAAATTTTGTGTAACGTGCCCGAAAATGTTCTTAGGCTTGATGTATGTTTTTAAGTACCTATTAAATTTTGATTTTGAATATGAATAGTCGATTACATAGTTTCAATCTTTGCATCGTTAAGACTAGGTCCATAGTTTCGTGCAATTTTACTGCAATATAGTATTGTAATATTTGTCAGTAGCGACCAGCCCCGACTGCAAACATCCTTGCAAACTTTCACGTAACAATATTGGTAGGATTCACAATCATAATTGTATTTTTGTTCACCTTGCATATTTCACAGTACAAATCCGGTTGAGCATTCTTAGTTATGACGGCGGCTTCCTTCACATCAATTTCAGCTTCTTCATTAGGCTTGAGGTTCTTCTTTTCACGGCGCACAAGCTGTTCGCTAAAATATAATTTACGTATAGTAAATATTCGCCATACTAAGACAAGGGAGCGCGTGGTATATATATATATATATATATATATATGTATATATCCTCACGCCTTCCCATAAGGGTCCCCGAAGGGGTAGGCAGAGGTGTATAGGTAATACCCACACACCCACTTTCCGCCAGAGATATATTAGGTGCCAACGTATATTATATGCCAACGGGAGCGCGTGGTAATATATATTGTCACACACATCTTATAGTTAAGGTAAACGGAGCGATTAACAGCCGGTTTCTCGTACGCATTTCTATCCATCAAATTACGTGACAGATTGTTCATCTCTAATTAGACGTAGTTTGGGTTGCTAGAAGCTTCAACTGACAAACTATTGGCAGTTTTTCAACGGTATGTCAAATCCCAAATCAATTGCCGATTGGAGCCATTTTGAGTTTCTGAACACATTTTCTCTTTGTTAACAGATTGTTGACATACAATTTTTAATTGTAGATTATCGAGGAATTATCGACGTGTTAACGCAAGTATTCCGATTTTAACTCCAATTTCTAAGCGGATTTAATAGGATATAGGGATGTTACAAAATAATCGATTTTTATTTATCGTTTTTTATAGCAATATTATGTAATATAAAACTTAATTTGTATCAATAATGCTATTTGGTTTCCTAATTCCTTACGTTGAAATTTTAATAGAACATTGCCTTTGATTTTTAGTTTTGAATTGGTTATATTTTTATTCATATAATTTTATTTGATTTTTAATCTGATATTTTTTAAATATGAATCTCTTAAGACAAACCCTAAGACATAAGTGTGTAAAGTTACAGAAATCGAAATAATCTTTTAATAATAGCAAAAATATTAGAAATTGGCAAGTTTCAAATCATCATCATCAGCACTGTCGGGAACCTACCTATATGTTGAATTACTATAAATTATATAATATAAGTATTAGAATAAGATATAAGTAGATAGATCGCGTTCTGTGTAATTTTTACGCGACAGCGGCGGCATTTTAACATTTACACTTTATTTATTTATATTCTTTACACTTGTTTATCACAAGATAACTGAAGTACCTAAACAAACAAGATAAACAACAACAAATCAAACTTTTGTCCAACTAACGAAACTTCAGCTCCCGGCGGGAATACTTTGACATTGCAAGACAAAGACGAAGCTATAAGCTAGAGGGAAATAGGCATATTTTAAAAAATAATTCGGCTGTCAACAGTAGATTAGTTAATTTTTCGATGATTTGCGTTCTAGAAACTCAAAGCTCGATGACAGATTGTTAACAAATTGTTATTGTGACAATCTGTTGACTAATTCATCGTGCTAAAATTGTACCAGAAACCGGCTGTAAGTCTAGGGAGTACTAGCACTATATGAACTCTCTTGCCTACTCAGCTTGAAGAAAAATATTTAAAAAAGTTTATTTCATTTGTTGTTATTGTACCTTATTTTCGCATAGAAATCTAACTACCTACGTTTCTTTTTGTTTCGTGGTAAAAAAACCCCTTTGATAATGTTGTCAATGTGTTATCTTTTGAGATATTAGTTTTACTTTCTGAGATGCATTTAAAACTGTAAGGTTATTTCTGTAAATAAATAAATATATGCGGCAGCTGAGACCGAACTTTCATTACTACAGAAGTAAATTGACCAAAACGGCATGACAATCGATTACATATTCTATACCAATTCAACCAAAGCTAAACCAAGCTGGAGTTTGGTTTTTATTTGAACACGCTAGTCTTCTGTACTTGGCGGTCGCGTATGAGAAAGAAAATATATATCTATTTGGGGGCAAATTCCCCAGAAAGGTTAAATATAAAGCCATTTAATACCTGGCTACGACATATGCTGAACATAACGAAAGAAAAATATATTTTAATTTAATAACTAGACAGGCGCAATCTCGAGGCATAATCAGATACTTATTACGATCTGTTCAAAATCAAAATATTTTTATTTCACATAGGCCTAGGTGGGCACTTACAAAACGCCGAAAAAGGTGCATGGTTCGGGTTGGTCGTTTCCATGGAAAATAATAGGCAAGAAACGTTAATAGTATGGATAGACTATTAAAATGTAAGAATTACACCACGTTCCTTTTTGAACATATTAACACCGTATATCTATAACATGCCAACATCAATACTTACACGCGACTACGCATGTTCTCCTGGAGCAGCATAGGATTCCTGGGTTGTTTGCGACCCTCGACAATGCTGTTGAATACATAAATATAATATATATCAATAATTCAATGAAATCCTACTAATAATAGAAATACAAATGGAATTTGGAACAGAGGTGGATTTTATTAGCTGGAATAATACAAATAATGTGCTATTCTAGAAAAAAAAGGGAATTTACTTAAGGTTACCGCCACCTATAGACGCTTGCAACACCAGGGGTATCACTCGCGCGTCGCCGACCCTATAAATGCACTCTATTCATTGAAGCCAATTTATCGTTTGCCTTTTAAAATACCATGTCAGAGGTTACTTAGTCTTAAAACTTTGTACCGCAAAAGACGTTGGAAACTTGATTTCCAATAATTTATACACATACGCATAACAAGAATTGACTATAAGATGCTTTTAATTCTCCAGTTAGCCTGAAAAGTAGATTATGGACGTCGTCTATGGACTTTTGCAACACCTAGAATGTGTCATTGCTGTATGCTTGCTTGCCAATCAATCGATGTATTGTTACAGAAGGCTCTCATTAATGTGGGCATCATTATCTGGTAGATAGAGTTCCAGGGAGATTTCACTTTGTTTTATAACAATATGCCGCCTATGGATTTTTTTAACAACAGGGGTATCGCTCTTCTATCTATCGGAGATGTACTTATGCCAAGGGTATAGGTACTTACGCGCGATGCAGCTTTCCAGCGTAATGCGACAAGGCGTGAGGCTTAGATGTGATTTGAACATCACACAACTCACAGTATAGATCACGGGATTTCATTGGGTTTTGCTGGGAATATTCAATGTTACAGTTCAATATACAATACAATTGCGTACAAATATTCCTAGAAATTCTTAAATTCAACCTATTTGCTGGAATTCGGTGTCTAAATGAACAGCTTCGAGGAAGAAGTTATCATTCAGACCAACCAAGAAAATTATATGTAAAGCACCTGTGGAGAGTGAAATAAACTAAGATTGCTGATCAATCTATCATAAGCGCTTTGGCATTGAGGTAAATTCCTTTTCAAAGTCTTCATTAGGAATCCTTATCAGGTAGGAACGTGAAATGAACTGGAACCTCGCGTTTCAGAAGGAACGTGAGGCAGACAATTTGCTACAATGTATGTTTCTATTTTGGCGACGACATTCACATAAGTATTCACTTGTTTATTGTTTGAACATCAATGGATGGATGGTCTTGTGACGGAGGCAGCGCCGCAAACAGAAATAATAAACTAACTTAAAGTTATTACTTGTGACAAGAACCTACGTCTGAAAACGTACGTAACACCTACATATAATTGCAGTGCACGTAATATCAAACTCCAATAAAATATATTCTCATGCACTTCGTTACAGGAAGTGATGTATATGGGAAAGACGGAACGCATACCTATATATATATATAAATATATAACGAACAGTCTCGACGCTTGCCCCGTCAATTACAGGTATGAAAAATATGTGAATTTAGATAGTCGACAAAATACCTAGTAAAACAGACATTGTCAAATTGTCTTATTACCTGTTTGTAGCGATTGGGGCCCATTTCATTATAGCGAGCTATCCATTTTTTCTGATTCTTCAAATGATTTTTTGATATATAATGCACGCGAGCTGGAATAAATAATTTATGAATCACTATACTTATTTATATAACAATTTGCAGGATCACAAGGTAGGCACTTGTAATGACTGCAAGTTTGCAGTACTTGTATCCAAGAACTTGCTGAGTTTATTTAAGCAATCAAAACGTAGGCGGGTTAATCGCGCTTATGGTTTGATTGGTAAAGAAATACTAGGCTGTGGTAGGCCAGCACCAACAGTAACACTTTATAGCCATCTCTTTATCTGCTAAGAGGGTTATAAAATTTATTAGATATATTAGATTTTATTCAATTTATTAGATTATATAGACAGGCTCGGAGATTACGTATATTAAGGAACCTGTCTCGACTGAATGCTCACTCATAGCACCTACGGACTTGAACATGGCATAAAATTAAATACATACTTATACCTATATATGTATGTATGTATGTATACACAAATGTTAACAGGGAAAACTGGGGAGTTTGTTTCGCCGTTTCATTTCAGGACTTATCCTGGCAGGTGTGTTTCTTGGGAATGGTGGTAAGTTTAGTTTTTTTAAGTCTATGATGTTCAATAAGTATTCCCTGTGTCCTTTAAGTTGAATAAAATATTTTGAGTTCGATTTTGACATATTGTACTAAGATTTTAATCACTATCTCCGTAAGTCAGAACTATCAACGTTTTATTTTATTGTATTGTAATAACTATTTCTAGTGTCAGAATATAAATAACAACATATTTTATTTACAATCCAAATTCGGGATAATATTTCCATAACTATTTGGTTATCTATAAATGGAGTGTCTATTTGTAACAACAAAATAATCGCTTTTTACTAAATGCATATGGAAGTATACTACGTACATATAGGTACCAAAATAATATTTTTTAACAATTTTTGTCAGTCTGTCTGTTGGTTTGTTCTGGTTCTCTGAAACAGCTACACCGATTTTGACAGGACTTTCACTGACAGATAGCTGATGTAACTTAGGCAAATTTTATTTTAGAAGTCGCGGGCACAATTAGTATGCACTAAATGTACATGAATGTAACAGAGCGAGAACTATTTACTTGCCAAATGTCAAGGAGCACTTGTAGTTCCTTAACTAAAAAATCCATTTATCCAGAGATAAATATCACTCCAGTGTAAACCTGTGTAGCAAGTAATTTTATTGAGTTTGAGCAAGATTTATATAACTACTACTTACATAACGTAAATGAATCAAATGTATGAGCACATAGTCCACAGTACTCGGGTTCAATCAGTTCAAACAGCTTTCTTGGCACACTCTTTAATTGATCCTTGGGCACTCCACAACCTGTAAGACATACAGTTATCAAATGCATAAGGGATACTAGGACTTTAGTATAATCAAAGTAGTAGTGTTTGATGTTACTCATATAGAGGCTACCAAAAAGCCATGTTGCAGGTTAGAAAAACTAAAAAAGTATTTTTTTTTGTTATAACGTATTATAAATAAATGACAAAACAAATAAAAAAACAAAGTATTTGTTTTTACTCTATCCTCATTATTCAAGAAATAGGTGATTTATATGAGTAAGAAATTAAGATATAGGTATGACTTGTATGAAATGAACTTACGTAAGAGGTATCTATAGGCCCTATTATCAGGTGGCATTCTTCGCATTGGTGGAGGGGGTGGACCTCCAGGGCCGAACCCTCTGCCCCATGAAAATGGAGGTCTAGGGCCGAAATTAGGCCCAGGGCCAGGACCAAAACCTTGTGGTGGACCCCAACCACCCCCTGGACCATAGCCACCTCTATAGTTGCCATACGCATTGTTGTAGCGATCATTTCTGAAATATTTATTAGTGTTAATTCATATTTAGAAAGCAATGTAAAATTCTTAGTAAAAACATGATTCTGATAAATTTGAAAAGTAGCAATTGAGGTAAAATAATACTTGCATAATAATGCATAATGCAAAAAAGGCTTGGCTATAGAATTCCACTGGAAATTGTTGTGCTAGCAGAGGGGATATAAATATGGAATATGTAAAAAGTTATACAGCACATAAAAATATTTTATATAAAATATATTTTATATATTTTATATGAAAATATATTATATATATATATATATATATATATATATATAACTTCATACCTATAATTTCTCCTGTTGAATGGCATTGGTGGTTGATCCCAATCAGGTTCCATGTTGTTCCAAGGCCCATCCAAATTATCATCAACAAAATTATTATCATCCATATCCATGCCTAGAATATATAAAAGAACTACGAGAATTTAACCATGTCTTGTCTATGGATGTTACAAACAATATAATTGAATATTTCAATCTACTATCACTAATAAACCCGAAAGTGCCTGCCAATTAAATAGGTTTTAAGAGAAGAAAAATGTTAAGAAAGTTAGGGCATAACCCCGTTCGTTTTGGAGCTTCCCGACTGGCGCAGGACTTGTAAGGACTAAGTTTAAATCAAATGGGATCTAGCAGAGTTAGCTAAATAATGAAACAACACTATCTACTATCTAGTAAAAAATTTAGTAGCTGTTTTAAAGGTTGTGAAATACCCAAAAATATTGCACCTAACCAAGAAAACGATATACATTTTGGTATGCTAGATGTAAACAGTGGTAGTGATTACTTCTTTATTGAATGAGAACGATCACTTCCTGTAACTAGGTACCTACTCTACTCCCCGAGAAAGCTGGCAATAGGCAACTAGCAAGACGTTCTCTCAATTAAAAATTCGACGTGCAGTTAACTAGGTACCTATCTACGTTTCAAGAATACAACACTAAAATCAATCATTTTATGAATAAATCAAGGTATATGACTAAGCAAAACACAGTGTTTTATCAAACAATATCATGAACGATTCATTTTCTTACCGTATTCCAAAAACAACTAGACTCGATCTTCAATCAAACCGGTGGCGTGGATAGGGTACACAGGATACTAAAGGTGCCATAAACAAAAGAGAAAATGGTATGAGTAAAATTATTTGGTAGTAATTATGTACTTAACGCAGTACCTATGAAAATTTAAAACAATGTCATATATCACGGAAAAGCAAGAAAACACCCAGCATCTCAAATCTTTCAGATCTCTTTCGGCTTATCAACATTAATAAATCTTTGCAATAAAAAATTGCATAAATCAAACAAGCTCGCCTGTTATACGTTTCATATATTTTTATAGTTTTTATAATATAATTTGGAATAAGTTCAAAATCTGTATGACTGATACTTCTACTTAAATACCAAGTCGAGAATATATTTTTACAAAAACTATTAAGTAATAGGGTGTTGTCTTGTCATCACTCAAATGTCAATTTATACCTACTTAGCGTATCTTGTCAGTCAGTCAGTGTAATATTTTCGTATTTCTAGTATAGTGCACACATTTTTGTTAAAAGTTTTTGCGTTTTCCTATTTACTTGATAGGGTTTTTTGATACTTTAACGATCGTAGTATAGGAGATACTATTAATTTTATCACTCACATGAGTGTTCTGTCCATCGTCGTGGGTTCATCAATTTCATTAATGGAACAACCGACCTTACTTAGTATATTACCGATCGGAAACTGGCTTTTGTATTTTGTGTCGTAATTCTTATAACTTTCCATCCGTGGCGTTATATGGAAAATGACGCCATATGAATACAATTGGAGTCTGTTTGCTTAATTCTAAAATTAATGCGACCAACTCTTTAAGATGTTCAAGAAACTTAAAGATAAGTTAGCAGAGGAAGTTAAATCCTCACCCCAAAGGATTCAACAATTCGCACAAGCTGCTCAGGTACCCAGTCAATATTTACTCTAGTATATTAGCATGTGTTAGGCAGTAATATATGTATAAGATTATTTACTTACAGTAAGTACTTCAAGAATGAGGTAATGGGGCTTGGTGCATGTGTGTGGATGTCTTGGAATATGATGATTCTGGATACATATATAATGTTGAACTAACTACTATGGAGGGAAGGCTTATGAAGTAAAATACAATAAAATCCTATGGAATGTGTTAACTTTTGTGTACCTGATCTAGCCTAAACCACTCAACTGATAAGAGCTGATAATAATATTTTGATATTTTTTATAATCCAAAGAATGTACATATTTAGGTCATAGGCATGGTGAACAAATTATTTTGTTTATTTACATTAAATATAGAGACTGCTCTTGTGTCTAGCATACTTCAACATCATTGCTTTATTATTAATAGCAGGTAATACTGGTAGATTTTATCTATATTTTTGATCAATCAATGCCAAACCTATCCAATATAAATTCTTTTTTTTTTGTAAAACTGACAATTTATCAGTTAGGCAAAAATATTTACAGGAATATGATATCTTGTATGAATATTATTCTCTTGCTTAATAAGCTGCAAAAATAGGATGCTTGTTAATATGCAAACTTTATGTAACATAATGCCTTTCCACAATGGTCCCTGAAGGGGTAGGCAGAAGTGTAGGTAAATACCAACACACCCAATTTCCACCAGAGATATCTGACATAATACCTGTTAAATCATATTTCAATATACAGGCAGCTGTTACTTCAGCATCAAGCAGCATATCAGACATCACAAACAGTGATCTATTTTCTATAGGTGATAATGGTAAGTTTTTTTATAAATATGAAGGTTTTAATTCTAATTTGGATTCATATATTAGAATTAAATTTAATTTAATTCTAATGGATTCATATAAATACTGTGGAGATTTTTTTTGTTCTAAATGCTGGGGAATTCTTATTGAATTTAATATTTAAGTTATATGGTGCCTTATTGAAAAAATAATATAAAATAAATATAAAACATATTTTCTATTCTCCTTGCCTGCCCATTAGGGACTGGATGTGATGATTTATTGCAGATATTGTATATAAATATATTTATAACTAGTGTAACTCTATCTTTTCAGACAACCAGCAAGTGGGTACAACAGGTCATGGTCCTATGAAACTGCAGGTATCTAGCCAGCAAAATACATTCCAAGATGTAGCTCTTGCAGAGCCAGCTATTGCGACAGAATCAATGGACCACCCTTCTAGTCATAATATAGTTGTAAGATCAATTTTTCTCTTATAAGCTGTAATGGTTAATAGAAAGAGAAGATAACTATATAGATTTTACTTCTCTTTCTTCTACTTTATAGGATAGCTATACATTTGATAACTAGATAGGAGCTCTGGTGGCCAAGTTGTTGGCTGCAACACAAAGATTGCAAATTTGAATCCTGACTATTGCCTACCCTTTTGAGGGCCCTACAAAAAATATGTATACATATTTTCTCACCTGCCTGTATATAGATTTTTTCAACTACAGCCCTTATATAGCATTTATGAAAAACCGGCAACAAAAAAATAACAGCAAGACATCTTTACATTTCAAAAAAAATTGTTAATGAAAGAGGTATGTAAGTCTAAAGAGATCTGGCGATCTATACTCTCTGCCTACCCCGTTATGGACTCGGCGTGATTAATGTCCAATGTTATTATAATATTTTAAGTTATTATCATCTATCACATTGGCACCTAATATACCTCTGGCGGAAAGTGGGTGTGTGGGTATTACCTATACACCTCTGCTTACCCCTTCGGGGACCCTTGTGGGAAGGCGTGAGGATATATATAAGTTATTATAATATTACTTATTATATTATATTATTAATATTTAAATTTTTAGGAAAATCAGAGGATTCGAAGACTTTCAAATAGTTCATTTGCAAGTGACGTATCCTTCAGGCTTCCAAGTTATGACGGACCTTCTACAATGTACCATTTGCAGGTTAGTATCGAAAAAGAGAATTTTATATGAACAAATAGCTTTAATTTTTTTATTTTTATTTTAGTCTGATATAGAAGTGTCGGCAAGCGAAGCTGAGGAAAGAGGATTTTCTAGTGGTGCTGTAAGTCTCGACAGAGTCACAAAAGAACAGATCTATGGCGCGTACAGACGCACTCAGGATCGATATAAAAAATACAGAACGCAATATGGAGATCTTGCTCGACATTATAAGCTTTTGGAAAGAGAAAATGCAAAAGCAAGGGTAATTTTTTAATGATAGATTATAATTTTGTATGTAAAGATGAAATATTTTACAATATATTTTTGATATTGTTTGTTTCAAGAGTGTTTTGGTGGAAACTCAAGATAAAGCACTAAGGAGAATATCTGAATTAAAAGAACAATGTTCATTGGAGCAAAGTGCAAAGGTACATGTATTCATTATGTACATTATATCACACAGAATCCCTCACAGTGTAGTTTCATACATACTGGACTTAAAATTATATTCCTTAAGTAACAACATTTTTAAATTTTCTGGAAGTTAGTTATCCTCACGCCTTCCCACAAGGGTCTCCGAAGGGGTAGGCAGAGGTGTATAGGTAATACCCACCCACCCACTTTCCGCCAGTTTAAAATTTCTGATGTTCTGCGTTTTCTTGCAAATCCCTATTCCGCATATGATTATTAATATCCATATGTTTTTGTTTAATTTAACATACTCTTCACCTCACCTCCTATCCGGCTATTGTGCGAATACCTTCATTGCGGGTTCGGTATAATCGCTGTATATATTGTTTGTCTTTTTAATTCAGGCTCATTTAGAAAAAGCTCTTCGTGTGGAAATCGAGGAAAGGAATATGAAAATTGATGCATTGAATACAAATATCAAGCTCCTACAAACTGTACCAGATAGTACCGATAAATTGATCACAGTGGTCCAAAATACAGAAGCAAACAAAGTAATCAATGAAAATGAAGTTCCGCTTATTAACCTGTCCAATGATGAACAGCCAAAACAGACGCTTGAAGAATCAGCTGAAATAGCTGCTCTAACAAATAAACTAGAAAAAATGGAGCAATTACTGAATAAATATAAAGAATCACATAAAACAAGTAAAGATAAAAATTCTCAATTAACAGCAGAATTACAAATTCTGTCAAATGAACTTGATATTAAAAACGAACAATTTAAAACCACTGTAACAAAACTGGATGATGCAAAACAGAAAATCCAAGAATTAAATGCTTTAAATGAGGAACTCCAAAACAAAATTAATACATATGATTTTTCTAAATCAAAAGAATTTTCAAGCCTTGAGATTGATTTACAGAAAGCTCAAGAAGAAATAGTCCAACTTCAGAGTAAAATTGTTGTGTGTAGCAAAAGAGAAGAAGAGTATGCCATTTCATTAGCAGAAAATAAACTAAGTATACATAAAGAATTGGAAAGCAAAGAAGCAGAAATAAAATCTCTTAAAGAACATCTATCTACTGCTAAGAGTGAAATCCAGTCGCTAAACATAGAGGTAAAAGATTCTAAAAATTATATATCTGCTCTTGAAGAAGAAAAATCTAAACTAAATAATGACCATCAAGAGTATAATCAGTCTAAAATAAAAATTATTGAGATGGAAAATCAAATACAAGATTTAACGAAAAAGGTAATGTCATTAGAACAATCCAAAACTAAAGCAGACGAAGAATACAAATGTCTTCAGCTGCAGTTAAAACAAGAGACATCTGAAAAACTAGCTATGATTGATAGAAATCTTTATTTGGAAAATAAAAACAAACAACTAAGTGAAGAAAACAATAAAAAAAGTGCACAAGTGAACAAATTAGAAAGTGAAATTCAGGAGGCTAAGAATAGTCAGGCGGCCCAAGTTGTAAATGAGGCTGATAAAAACCAGCTGCTTGAAGAATTGAATAATTGGAAGTCTAAGTATGAAAATGAAATACAAGATGAGAGAGAGGAATTAGTTAAACTGCAATCGGAAATAGAAAAACTTTTATCCAATCATGAATTAATACAAAAACAAAATATGGAATATAGTGAAACGATCAGCCTTATCAAAACAGAAAATGCTGAATTGCAGAAAGAACTCAATAACGTAAATAATACAAAGACTTTATGTAAGGAACTGGCATTTAAAGTGAATTCCTTAAAAGAGATTGTTTGTAAGGCGTCTGAAGAAACAAAGACATTTAAAGAACAAAGTAGTAATATGATGACTACCCTCATTGAAAATTTAAACAATTCACTGTCTAATTTCATGGAACATGAAATAGAAATGGGTACTTTAGAGTTAAATGAAGTTGAAGCAAGGTACACTACCTTACAAACTGAATTGCAAAAGACTAAAGAACATTTAGTTGCAACCTCTAGAGGACTAAATTCTCTTCAAGAGCATAATAACCATCTTAGTTCAACTATTGATGCTTTAGTTTCAGAGAAGGAACTTTTGAACCAAGAAGTTATACAACTTCATAAAAAATACGAATCAGCATTAAACGATTTACATTCTCTTAAAGAGGATAATATATCACTGACAGCGAAGATCAATGAGATTAACAAAAATTACAGTGATCTTCAGGCTACGACAAATCATGAAAAGTCACTACAAACAGAGCTGAAAAAACATTTAACGTCATTACAAAGTGAAAAACAAGAAATATCAAATAAACTTGTGGTTTTGAACGACGAAACTGATTCACTACGGACAGAATTGCATGAATTGCAAATAAAACAAAAAGAACTATTAGTTGAGCTTGATAAACTGCGTAAAGAAAATGACGATTATCTCAAAAAATCAAAAGAATTTGACAATAAAACATCATACATAAAACAATTAGAAGATAATATTCAGATTTTAACAGATGAAAATATATCTTTGAAGGAACACGCTGAATTTATATCAAAAACTGTAAAACATCTGGAAGCTGAAATTATTGAAGTGCGTAAATCTAATTTTGAAACGGAATTACAAAATGATACCTCAGGTGAATTACAAAAGACCAAAGAACAATTAATTACAGCTTCGACAGAAATTAATTCCCTACAAGAGCAAAATAAGGATCTAAGTTTAGCCATTGAAGCCTTGAAATCTGAAGAGGAACTTTTAAAACAAAAACTATCAAGTCTTCATGAAGAATATGAGACAACATTAAATGAATTAGATTGTATAAAAGAAGAAAACATATCACTGACCACAAAGATAAACGAGTTTGACAACAATTATAGAGATCTTGAGGCTACAACAAATCTTGAAAAATCACAACATACAGAGTTGAAAATACATTTTGCTTCATTACGAAGAGAAAAACAGGAAATATCAAATAAACTTGTCACGTTAGACGATGAAATTGATATGTTACAAATTAAATTGCATGATTTACAACAAGAACATAAAGAGGCACTAGTGGAACTTGACAGTCTGCGTAAAGATAATGAAATATATCTGAACAAATCTAAAGATACAACGACAGATACTTACGTTAAACAACTAGAAGGGAATATTCAACTTCTGACTGAAGAAAACAGATCTTTGAAGGGACAAGCTGAAAATATAACTGAAAATGTAAAAAAATTGGAATCCGAAATTAATGAAGTACGTAAATCACATGCAGAAATAGAAAAAGAAAAAGATCATTTAAATGAATCAATAACCCAACTAGAGAATAGGGAAACCGAAAAAAAATATGTGCAATATAATACAGATACACAGACTGATCCAATTGTCGTGTCTACTGTTGAAACAAATACAGTAGAAGTGGATCCTCACTTTGCGAAAAAGTGTACGCTAGATCAACAGTGCGTAGTTACAAATAGTGTAACCGGCGAAATAGCGGAGAAGTATATGTCCCTTAACTCTGAATATGATACATTGAAAGAAGAAAACAGACGACTTAAATCTGATATTGAGGGCCTTCAAAATTACTTAACTAAAATATCTAAGGAAAACAGTGTCTTGAATGATAAACTACGAGAGTTAATTGCCACAAGTGAGCACATTCCAGACATGGGATCAGACACGAGAGTAGAAATCCAAACATGCAAAGATAAAATTAATGATCTACTAAGAGAAAACTCATTACTTGTAGAAGAAAATTTGGAACTCAAAGATCAATTACAATCACAAAATTATGCAAATAAACCTTTGATTTGTGATGAGCGGGAAGATAATGAACTAGGCACTAAATACAATAAATTATTACAAGCCAATAAGAACCTAGAGCTGAGATTGGCTGACTTAGAACAAATGTCTAATTCGACAACTGGGAATTTACAACAAATGCAAAATAAAAATGAAAAATTAAAATGCACTAACGAAAAACTGGAGCAACGACTAGATGAAGCGTTGGTAAGCCTGAGGCATTTGCATTCTTTGCAGGAAAACACTGAATTAGAATACTTGCGCAACATCCTGTATGAATATTTAACTGGATCTGGGACACATTCCCTTACACTAGCCAAAGTATTAGCGGCTATAGTGAAATTTGACGATTCTCAAACACAACAGGTTTTACAAAGGGAAAAGGAACGCCAAGGAATCGTAAGTAACGTAATTTCTTCTTGTGATAATTTTAACCCTAAGCTTAACTCTGGTAGTAACTGTGTCCGTAATTTTTATAATATCAGTAGTGATGATCTTCATAGTGTATACATTATTAAAAACAATTTCCAGGTTATACATAGTGTAATAGTGTCACAATTTCATCTTGGATCCCAAGATGAAATTGTGACATACTATTAGACATTGCTGATGAATGGGGACTTACCCTTTTGTATATATTTCTATGCATTATATGCTATTATTCATTTCTTATAGCTAGTATATGATTACAAATTTCTTACAGTTGCGGCAACTTGGCATCATATGATATCAAATGATAAGACAATGACAAATTTAATCAATGTAAGATTCATAGCTTTATCACTTTCTGTAAGTATATTAACAAAATTGCTAATAGCATTTGGGATGTAAATTTTATTTATGAAATTAATAATTTTATCAAAGTATAAAATAAAACAACCTTAGCTTACGTACCTACTGTGTTTATTACCATTTATTTCCTTACTACTTGTCCCACCCAGCTTTGCTTCACATTACATTTGAAAAAGCTAGCAATTTCTAAGTAAAAAAAGGACTATCCAATTTCTTAAAATTTTGCTTAGCACCTATTCTCAATACATATATTTCTTTCCATATGTCTGAGAACGAATATTGTTATCTAACAGTATATCATGATGTTGACTCTGGTCTCTGCCTACCCATTCTTCATGCAAATGCCCCTCCAGTTAGTTGACTTACAAATTATTGCAACATTTGGAATGAAATGGTTTTGAAAAAACCACACTGACAATTTTGGATTTATAAACCCAACCAATAAACTGATCATACCTATGGTGGATGTGATCCTCTTCCATGCAAAATATACTGAATGTAAACCTTACAGAAGTCCGTAGCCAAATAACACATTTTTTTGTGTTGTGTTCCTACGCGGTGAATAAGGTTTCCAGTAATGAGCTCCTTGGGGAGGGGGGAGGATTGTTGCATTGTGTTGGAAGCAGAGGGATTAAACCCATTATGCTGCCAACACACTATAACTCTCCGAACACAAAGTGGCAACGCGCAAGTAATACTTCGGTATCGTGAGCGTAAATAGGCTACGGTAACCGTTTGCCATCATGTGGGCCGTATGCTTGTTTGCCACTCTTGTTGTATAAAAAAAAAAAAAAAAAAAAAAAAGATATATAGCTTTATGCTAAAGAGAGGGAGATTCAATAAAACATCAAATTATTATGGTACATGACTTTCCTTCACTATTCTTTACTATCGCTGTCAGAGTCATCAAAACCAGCATCATTCAAAAAGTTTTCCAAATCATCATCATCATCAAACAAACTTATTTTGTCAATTTTGGATAACATTTCTTCAATTTTAGCTAACAAATCTGGTGTTACTTTCTTCTGTTCATCTTCTTGCCTGTTTAAATATCTGAAAGAAATAAATGTGCAACTTTGTGAGGATTTAGTATGAATTTTTAGAGTATGATGATTATTGAGTATCTACCAATCATCAATATATATTTATATATATATATATATATATATATATATATATATCATACATACATACTATATATATAGCCTTCAATAAACTGACTTATGCATACTTTTACATACATACATATACATATCATCACGCCAAGTCCCTAACGGGGTAGGCAGAGAGTATAGAGCGCCAGTTCTCTCTAGACTTACATACCTCTTTCGCTTCGTCCACATTCATCAGTCTCTTCATACATGCTCGTCGGTTTCGAGTACTCTTAACGTTCCCGTCCTTGAGAGGCCGATCTATTTGATCCAGGTAGTTGGAACGTGGCCTTCCTCTGCCTCTACTACTGTATTTTTTTCTACTTTTACAAGAAGAAAAAAATACAGATACTGCTTCTTAATCATATTATAAATACTCTACCGCTGTATAGTCCTTCGTTTCCTCTCTGGCAAGCCTTTTAGCATTGTTAATATATCAATATTCTCATCAGTCTCCTCCACGTCATCTTCCTAGAGGTGAAGAAAAAATATTATGCATTTGTTCAATTACTTAAAAAAACTATAAATTAACATGTCATTAGCCATAATTGCACACTTTTCCAAAATCTGTTTGACTAATTATTAAAGGTTTGTGTGTAAATGTTTATATATATATTACCTTCACAGGCTTGCAGCATTTAGCACAGACAGTTTTTGCTTTCGCACAATTGGAGCATAGCATATGATAGGCATGTTTAACTGATTTTTGCTCGCAGCCTACACATTTTCTTGGTGCAGTTAACGCTTTATACTTTTTATATTTTATTTTCCAATCGATTATATCCTTGCATCTTTTACACACGCCTTGCACATCGAGGGTATTTAAAAACTTAGTTTTATGACTTGTATCGTGTAAATCATTTTTGAATGCTGTTCTGTTTTGATGTTTCTGGGGTCTCTTCCTGGTGGAACTTCCTCTCGATGTACTCATTATTTACATAAATAGTTAAACGCTGACGTTACAACTTCTGTTGTCGGTAAATTACCCACAAAGTTGAAATCTGTTAGATAAAGCACATGGAAATATTGGAAATCGGCATAACACGGAGAAAATTATACTTAAAATTGAAGTGATTTCACTTCAATTTTCAATCACATGTATTGAAAATCACAATCTTGAAATACTTTCAGAACAAAGTCAAAGCTTTTCTTTCTATTTTTGGGACATACATATACGAAACATGAATTGTAAAACAGTGATATGGTAGTGGTACTGTTTCAGATAGGTTATAATATAATTGTCATGCATGTCATGTAATGTCATGTAAAAGAAAATTACATCCATTGATTTTATTTTTGTCGTTTACATAGGCTACAACAACCAACCACAGTACTTCACAGCACAGTAGTTAAAAAATAAGTAGTGGATTCCATATACATTACATACATATGGAAAAAACTGACCAAGAGTGTAATCTTAATTATGTAGTATTCATGACATCGGAATGAAAAACACTGTTTAAGAAAAATATTAAGTACATATAGTTAAGTAAGACCAACATTTATTTATTTATTTGGATTACATAAAAATGAGAAAACACACTTAAAACTACTATTTATTTACTATGTATTATGTTAGCCGATTATAGTGCATAATATATTATCATAATATATAATATAATATATAGAACTGGCGCTCTATACTCTCTGCCTACCCCGCTAGGGACTTGGCATGATGATATGTATGTATGTATATATTATCAATTTTTTTTAAATAATATTATAATATATAATAACAATTAACAATATTCACAAAAACATTTGTAGTATTAAATTTACTTCAAGTCGAATTAACTAGTAAAGGTTAGCTATTTTATATAGTGTAGTACAATTACAATGCAGTTTTACAAAAATATTATGTATGAAAGTGGGTGTGTGGGTATTACCATTTACCCATACACCTCTGCCTACCCCTTCGGGGACCCTTATGGGAAGTCGTGAGGATATATTTTATTATATATGTAACTGAAGGACAAGTATCGATATACTAATAAATAAAATATTCAATTTAAGAAAAATACGGTATTAAAATGTTTTGATTGAATTTTTCATTATATCGAAATTCCAACCAAAGCTTCTGCTGCTTTGCTCTGGCTACTCGTTAAGTAAATTTGTTAGCTTTTAAAATACAAAAGGAGGCGTGACTTCATGAAAGAAGACCAATATATTTATATCTCATACGGTTCATGTGATAACTAACCTATGCCTATGAATTCTGGAGGTATTCTCGATTCTTACTTAATTTGTTGTACAGAGTACAAGCTCTTTTATCTTCGTTTCTGTCGTAGTGAACTCTGAACAATTACTAAAGCAACAATAATAATATAATCTTCGCAAAGTCGAAAATGACGGTTTCAAATCGAACTCTTGTGAAAATTGCTGCTTGGGGTGGCCTTATTGTAAGTTCGACGGGATTTTATTTACAAGGTCGCCTGGTGGACAAAATAAGGGATTATAATTATTATAGAGATGCCCTCAAGAAGTTGCGAACTCATTCAGGTGCTGTATTTTACTTAGGAGAACCAATCAAAGACAGAAGGTTCAAGATCACCGACTCTGAAAAAAACTTCTCAGATGAAAATACCGCTAGATTTTGTATACCCGTATCTGGTCCTAAGGATAAAGGGTTCTATTACTTTTGGGCAGAAAAATCTAATAATGAAGAATGGGGTGTCACAAAAGCAGAATTAGAGTTAAAATCGAAGCCAGGTTCAAGATTAGTAATACTGAAATAAAACAATTGCATAGTATGTGCTATGTTATGTATACATTTAAGTAGAAAGTAGTCATATGAATTAATAAACTATAATTGTTTTGTTGAAAATGTATGTTTTATTATACCTAAGTAATTAATTTCAGGGTCATCTTTGAATTAGCAAAAATGTTTGTTGGAACATCCAAAGAAAGGTACTTTTACTACAACACTCTATTATGTTTGGTGAAAGCTTTACAAGGACATACTGCAACATTGGACTTGAGAAATGATTCATATGTTTGTGGCCAAATTCTTTCAGTGGACGGGTTAGTAGCAGCTTTGAACCTGGGTGTATTTTAAATGGATTCATTTAGATTTATTCTTTTGTTACAGTTTTATGAATATATCATTCTCAAATGCAGTGTTTTGTGATCCTCAAGGAAATGAGTTCTGTTTTGACAATCTATTTGTACAAGGTCGCAACATTAGATATGTGCATATTCCTGAAACTGTGAGTTACTTTCATATGCTAAAAGTAAACTTAAGCTTGTGAAAATCCCAAATTTATGTCACCTGCACTTTTTCTGGTATTTCTTAATTTATCCATTGCATCTATAGCATCTGGTATGTTATTTTAGATGAATTTTTGGCTTCCACAAAGGCTTTCTCTATCATATTAATGAAGACATTAAAATTTTTAGATGTCCATTATAGGAACAATAAAAGGTGAATTTAAGCAAATTAGAAAGGAACCAGTAACTGAAAAGCAAGTTTCTAGAAAAGTGAAAAAAGCTATGAAACAGCACATGGAAACTGTAGCATCTCTAAATAAGTAATAAAATATTATTTTTTCATATTAAACCTATTGATGCATACAAATCTCTTTTGGTTACATTATTTTTCCAATGCCATTTTTCCCTCTATGATATTGCATAAAAACAAAACAACGAAAAGATATTTCTCTATTTAATAATAAACTTTATTCTAGAATAGTTTTCCAATAAATCATACAATATTTATTATGCTCACGGTATGAATACCAAGTATACTTATGGGTATGGTAACACTTATTTTTTATTATCACTAGTAGAATCAAATCCACACTTGTCAGATGAAAATTTGTTTGCTTCATCTGTGTAGGAGTCAGTTCTTTGTGGTACAAAGTGGGTACTTTCGTCTTTCTTTTCATTTGAAGTTTCGGTTTTAGTATCTGCATTGTAATTGCAAGTAGTCTCGTGGTTTATAGGAGCAGAAACACAATTGTGATGCGTCGCCCTTTGTACGCGAGTCTTCTGCACACGCACTCCGCTTTTATATGATTCAAAATAATGTTTTTTTGGCTTTGCAAAACCATAGTTACCATCTTTTACTGTTGTTTGAGGATAAGTTTTGTCTCCGTTCAGTTGTGTCTGATAATTCTCTCCACCATGAGAATATCCTTGAATGTAGTGGTTTATCGCAAGGTTTTTGAAATCATAGTTTTTTTGTTTAATTGATGCTTGTATATTTTCAATTTGTTGGTGTGCTTTGTATGCAACTTCTAACTGACTATTTACGTCAAAATGTTCTTTAGTAGATGGACAATGCTGGTTACGTTCTGTGTTTTCGGCAACAATGGAGCTTTGTGTTCGCTGCACGATCAGTACTTGTTTGAATTGTGATGGTCGTTTGGAAGAATCAACCTGAATACAATTCATAATTGGCTGCTGGAACGAATCAACCTTGTATGGTATTGTTTGGCCTGTGTTTGATTGTGTACCCAATGTTTGACTACACAAATAATTTGACTGATTGATGTTTGCGATAATAGACGTTGGACTTGGCGAGGACTGCATCATGTTAGGTCTTTGAACTGCCTGAGGATTTAAGCCACCTGAAAATTCAAACATCAAATAAAAATAATTCATCTCCTTTTAAAAACACTACAAATCGCAATTAATATGACAAATATTACCTTGTGGTTTGTATTTAGCGAGTTGTACATAGACTTGCTTTATACGATCTATGTTGACTTTCGAGACTTTGGAATGGTCAACCATCGGTAGGGGATAGTCACGCCCGATTTTGCATTGTGCCGACGCCTGGACAGACTCTGGAGCCTGCCATGGTTCATGTATATAACGTGTGGGCATGTTTTTCAGGGTTGGAATGTATTTTCTGTACAGAACAAGTCTTTTTTTCAATATATGCACTTATTAGGAATAAACTGAGACGCGGCAAAGAAAACTCGTTAGACAACAGGTGTTACAGGTGTTAAGGTCACATTATTAAGTTAAGAGTACCCTTTCACTTTAAGCTGTCAAACTCCTTCAGAGTTGTTTCATGAAAAAGAGCTTTTGAGCTCTGCATTAGATATTTCTGGACCGAATAGGTCTATTGGACACTACTGTGGAACTCTTTCAAACCTGATAAAATCGCCGTTCGGGTCTATTTTCCTGCCGAAGCGCACTGGACAGTAGCAGTGGAAAAACTGTTGGAAGAAGGAGGAGCACGAGAGCCACATCCACATTCCCGCGTTCACCGACCAGTCCGCGTCCAGCATAAGCTCGTCGAATACCTGAAACATACAAGTGTCGCCTTAGGCATATTATATTTGTAGTTACATATATATGTTTTCTTACCTTGACGCCTTTGCGATGGGAGAAGTGAGTGTTTTCGCCTGAGATATATTTTAGGTGCCATCGCCTTTCAATAAAACATCGGACTTTGATTTTCTTCTCAAACGTAAGCAGGTTTTCTCTCTACTATACTTCGTGCAAAACTAGTTTGCCGCGCCTTAGGTGAGGACGGGGGTGAGGTGGCGGTTTGCCTAATTATCGCAACGCACACCGAGATAGACAGCGATGACTTATCTCGCACGTAATTTAATAGAAATCAGATGTAATAGATACGTAATTAAATATTACGAGGACAATAGAAGTGAACTTTATAATCTTTTAGAATTTTTTGTTTTAATTATTATACCTACACATGAAATTAATCTGATTCAAAGAAACCAGAATCAGATTCTTTAGAATATATCTCTAAATAACTTGAGTCCAGAATCAAAATATTTCGGGTATATCTCTAAATAACCTGATTCTGGACTTTTTGAATTACGGTTTTTGAAAAAATGTATGCCCTTTGACTATTATCTTTTTACTCGTCTATTTATCGATGAACTGATCTTGGCATTGAATCCATTGCCATCTCATGTGTGTCCATAATGAGTAATGCCAGCAAGCGCTCCCGCCTCTCTGTACCACCATACCTTACGCTCAGCCAACTAGTTCCACACGGACTATAGTTCCCCTCGAACCATAATTATTGTACTCGAGTACAGAAAACTCTTTGGTTCAGTCGATTCGAACATCCTCTATTGCAGCCGAGAATACACTTAACTACTCGGCTCCTACGGCTTTCCTTACCTTAGTATAAGAATGGCCATTAAATAATCTCATAGCGAGTTACGTTTAATCTAATAGAAGATACACCATACACCGGCCGTTCCCTTTTTGAATGTCACAGGTACTTTATGTTAGCGCAGTCACGTCGCCCTGGTCATATCCAAAAAAATTCGAGTTCAATAATTGCCCAGCGACCGTAGCCTTAGTTCTGTAAGACTGTAATAAACAATTCTGACATACGTAAAGTAAGTAAGAGATTTAAGGCAAATAAATATGTTTGGTATATATATATATATACACATCTCACCAGAAAAATCGAAACACATTGCAAGTTTATGTTTTTTTTTTATACAACAAGAGTGGCAAACAAGCATACAGCCCACCTGATGGGAAACGGTTACCGTAGCCTATTTACGCTCACGATACCGAAGTATCACTTGCGCGCTGCTACTCTGTGTTCGGGTGTGTTGGCAGCATAAGAATTATCAGAAAAATTTGTATATTTAAGTATTTATGTCAAATGTCGTTTAATAGTGAATTATTCAGTTTCAATTTGAATTTGAATGAGGAAAATATATTAATTTCCCAATTACTTCACAGGTAGTAACATATTACATGTGTATGTAATATGTTAACTATCTTAATATCATCATATATACATATATATATATATATATATATATATATATATATATATATTTATACATTATATATATCATCACCTAGATGCCCTCACAGGGTAAGCATATAGAATGGAGCGCCAGTACTCTCTACTTTAAGAGTACTCGAAACCGGTGAGCATTTATGAAGATACAGATGAATGTGGATGGAGCGTAAGGAGTTCTGTAAATCTAGAGAACTGGCGTTCTACTCTTCCTGCCTACCCTAAGGGACTCGGCATTATGATATGTATGATGTAAAAGATATAAGAGACTTTTAAATGCAGACCTTACAAATCTAACCTAAACTTAATGAAATGTATTATTACTCATAATGTATCAAGTTTATAATGTATACTTATATATATCTTCATGTCTTCTCACAAGGGTCCCCGAAGCCATTCAAATTTCGGTCATACATGCACCTAGGTTCGTTCGGTCGTCAACTAGCAATAGCTTTATGATAAACGAATACACAACATGGCCAACCTTCATGCCTTCCTCCCAGGATATCCAAAGGTCGCCCCTTGTCAGAAAGCAGGCGACGGCGTGCCGAGCGAGGTGGTGGACCCAGCCCTCTTCGCGCAGTTGGATCATCACGGCATCTATCCAGGGGTAGCCGGTTTGACCCTGCAATGAGTTTCGATATCCAATTTTATTCTTTAACTAGCGGCCCGTCCCGGCTTCGCACGGGTGGACATTTACTTTATTAACATTTTGGCAATAATTTTTTTTTCTTGCTATTAAAATAGCCTATAGGTATTAATCAGTGATAATGTAGCATTCAAATAGTAAAAGAATTTTTAAAATCTATCCAGTATTTTTGAGCCAATTCCTTACAAACATATTTACATACAAATCTTTCCTCTTTATAATATTAGTATAGATTTTACAACAAGATAAATATATTTGTTCCAACAAACGACGACCGTCTGGTCTAGTGGTTAGAGCTCCTGACTGCGAAACTTGAGGTCGCGGGTTCGAATCCCGCTGAGGGCAGATATTTGTGTGATGAACACGAGTATTTATACCTTAGTCTTGGATGTCCTATGTATTTATGTATATATCTATTTATATAAGTAAATATATCGTGGTCTAGTTACCATAACACAAGCTTTGCTTAACTTGGGACTAGGTCAAGTTGTGTGGAATATTGTCCCAAGGTATTTGTTATTTAAAAATTCAACCTTTATTGATATCAAGGTCTCGATTGTGACATTACCATGACGTTATTGCATTTTATTTCAAGAACGTAGCTTAAAGGGTAGCTTTAGTCATATACATTTCTTCTTTAAATCTACGACGTCTATAAAATCTATCCCTCTCGTATTATTAAATTGTGATTGCAATAGCATAGAAATTAGGATATCCTGATATCCCAAAAAGTTTTAGCGAGCATGCGTCTGTGCAATTTCTTTAGTACCTATATTAAACATCAATATAACTAATTGTAAGGTTCACTACTCACATTCGCCCATTTTGAAAGGGCGTCCTGATTTCTGGCCCAAGGTATTTGTACGCATATAGGATTACCTTCCATGCGGTCAAAGTTCGGGTTTCTGGTTGCAGCGCAATAGAAAAATTCGCGCCATAATATTTGTCCGTGCAGAGATAATGGTGGCCGCACTCCTCTTATTCTTTCGTACAGTTCCGTCAACTGATAGTAAAATAGTCTAGTCGACAAACACCCAAATCTGAAACAACATTGAGATTATCAGTATTGTATCCAGATAAATGTCACGAAACTGACATAAAACATTTATTAAGCACACTGCATGCTATTAACAGAGAAAATGAATATTTATATCGTCTGGAATTTTATATGCGTATACATAACGCAAACATCAACAAACTCACCTCAAATATGGTGACAATCCTGTTTGGCTAGCTAGTAAAGATTGTGGGGTCATCTTAGGTCGGCCAAACGAAGCGACCCAGGCCTTCCTCTCCAAGTGCCTTTCTAGTCGTACCAGCGCCTCGGTCTCTCCCCCAACCCACACAGGAGGCTTCAGATCTTCCGTCTCGAATCCTATAGTAAAGAACTATCTGTTTTATAACGCGAAATAAAAAATATTCCCACAAATCGACCTACACTCAAAAATGGAAACGTCAAGAGTACTCGAAACCAGCAAGTATAAGAGCCTGATGAATGTAGATGAGGAGATAAACGTCAGTAAGTTTAGAGATTACTTGCGCTGTAATCTCTGCTATGAATGTTTTACAATGCCACTATGAATTACATAAGCTAAGCGAGGGGGATCGTAAAAAAATCTCTAGCCGACTGGCACGTGAATCTTCAAGTGACGTTTCATACCGAGTTCCTCGAGGGTGGGCACGCCGAAGCGGTCGTCGTGGTCCGCAGCGATAGGCGTTGAGGCGCCCTGCAGCGACTGGAGCGAGATAGCGGGCTCGGCCGGCGGCGGCGGCGGCATGCTAGCGATCAGCGCTTGGAACTGGTGATACGTCAATGGTGCTTTGCCGCCATTGCGTTCTATTATTCTAAAACGTTCAAATATAAATGCATTACCTACATACTTCTGTTTTCCCTCTATGGTTGGGATTGGGACCAAAAAATCTACACGTTTTCCCAAGGGCCAAATTTTTTTTTACTACTGTTATTCCACGCCTTCGTGCAATCCTTCCCTTAAAGTTAGGCTTCTACCTAAGTGCAACAATACCCTTTGATCGCCGGAGATATACATAAAGGTATAGATAGTGCCACAAAGACGCACTACACTATTTTTCCTCATAGTTTATAGTGTAAGTGCAACTTTCTGTGTGAAATTCACTGACCTGTTAGGTTGGAAATATCATTGACATATAATAAAAATAAGAGCGGACCGAGTATACTGCCCTGTGGTACACCAGAGCTATTGATTTCATACGAAGAACAGAAAGGTGTCCTTATATAATTTGTGTTTTTAATTAATTTCGAAGCACTGAACTCGATTACTTAAATAACATTTTTTTTTTATACAACAAGAGTGGCAAACAAGCATACGGCCCATCTGATGGGAAACGGTTACCGCAGCCTATTTACGCTCACGATACTGAAGTATCACTTCCGTGTTGCCACTCTGTGTTCGGAGAGTTATAGTGTGTTGGCAGCATAATGGGTTTAATCCCTCTGCTTCCAACACAATGTAACAATCCTCCCCCCTCCCCAAGGAGCTCATTACTGGAAACCTTATTCACCGCGTAGGAACACAACACAAAAAATGTTGTTATTTGGCTACGGACTTCTATAAGGTGGAGGTCCTACCCCAGTCGGGCAGCTCCGAATTAGAACGGGAAACCCGTTATGCCCTACCTCTCCTAAGCTTTTTAGCCACACAAATATTTTTCCTCTAAAATCATACAGTTCGCATCTAATATAGCGTCGCAATAGCGTCCCAACTTCAGTTTCAATGACTAGGTGCCAAATACTGGTAGTACCTAAGTAACATAAGCTGGGCCTAAAACTGGAAATGGTTAGTTACTTGTCTAGCTTGTAGAGCGTGTGGGAGACACGCGAGGATACTGTGATGCCGACCTCGCGGCACTTGGACATGATGTTGTGGTCGCGCACGCGGCCATACGGCTCAGGGTCTTCTTCGAAGGTGAGCGTGGTGGTGCCCCATTCGCGGAACAGCTTCGGGAGCGCATCCGCCGGCTGTCCTCGCACCACGAAAAGTCGTGAGTTCAGCTTTCTTAAGCTTCTGTCCAAGTCCTCTAAACATTGTAGTAGGAACCTGCCAATGATCCGCGCATTAAGCTATGTATTCCTGAGTAGTATACCTACACAATGGTCGTTATATGCAAACACTTTTGAGTTCTTAACTTCTTCTTAACAGCTGACTCAGTGATAAATGTTGGAGCCAACGTGACAGAGCGATAATACCTATGGTACGACAAACTTTATGAAAGTCTTCTCAGACGTATGCCGGTTTTCTCGCCGTATTTCTTTCACCATATAGGTGGTGTTATGAGTTAATAAAGTAGGTACTTTGGGATACAAATGGCTAGGCTATGAACCTACAATCTTCGCTTTGCAGGTGACTATTTAAGCAACTAGTCTACTATAAAGACGAGCTTACTGGTTGGTGCATTTATAAAGTACGGTAAAACTACTATATATACCGAAAGCCAATACTGGGCAATATAACGCAGTCCATAATAAATAAAATTAGCTATTGAAACTCAGGAAATTTGTATACCTTGGAAGCATGAAGAGATTGCAAAACAACAGCTCAACGAGGGTATGATCGTTAAGATGAAGAAAAGAATTTAACGACATATATATTACGCAGTGTATTACACAGAAGTCATATTCTTTTATATGGATATTGTCAAGTTAGGGACTCGGCATGACGATATGTAACTATGTATGTATATATGTCAAGTCAACACACCTACCTACATATACCTAATGCATATCTGAATTTCTGCAGCCAAGTTACGAAAGGTGTAAATTATGCAACGGCGAACTATGCTACACAAACGGCGTGAATTATATAAATACGCACATTATGCATTTGGAAGAAAAACTTACCTCCATTTATTAATGCCAACATTCGAAGAGCTGGCGAACCAGGGATCAATTATAAATATACATCGAAAAGTGACAGCATTCTGAAGTCCTTCTCTCAGAGAAGGGTTGTCATGGAGGCGGAGGCCCTTCCTGAACCAGTGTATGGTGTGCTTGGCAGGCGCGGTAAGCGGCGGCGCTGGCGCGGGAGCGGGCGTCGGTAAGGTAACGGAGGTCGCTTGGTGGTGCGTGGTTGTCACCGGCACTGCCGGCATCGTTTTAGCTGCGGCTGACATGTTGACCTTGCTATCTATGTAGTCATCCACATCACACCACACTCTGAAACAAAGTATAAAACCTAATCACAAACTCATATTACATAATAGTATAGCACCTGTTTGCCATTTGTCATGGCTCTGCATCGTTCCGGCTAGGGTGAACTCATAACTCATAAAGTATATCGACACCGCCTCATTGAGATCGTTGTAAAATATTTTAATATTTAGTTAAATTAGTTACATTTTATTTATATTGCCGTAAAAAGCCGTGGTGGCCGAGTGGTTCGAGCAGTTACCTGCGACGCAAAGGTCGCAAGTTCGAATCCCGACTGTACCAATGAGTTTTTCTGAACTTAAGTGCAGTGGTTAGTCACACCACGAGCTTTACGGTGAAGGAAAACATCGAGAGGAAACCTGCATACGTCTGAGAAGAAATTCAAAGGCGTATGTATAGTCGTGCTTGAGTAACGGCTATGGACTCGTCATCTGTCACGTTGGCACCTAATATATCTCTGGCGGAAAGTGGGTGTGTGGGTATTACCTATACATCTCTGCCTACCCCTTCGGGGACCCTTGTGGGAAGGCGTGAGGATATATTATTTTATTAGTTATATTAAAATATTTTTCTGAATTTAGTAACTTATAGTTGTCACTATCAAAGTCAAGATTGCAGGTCCGTGGTCATCTAATTACGAGCATTAAGGAGAAAACATCGAGATAAAATTAGCGAACGTCTGCAAAGAAATTCAAAAACTGATAAAAAGTAAAAATAATAAAGACAACCAAGCGCATTAGCAGCTCCGACTATATGATATGATTGTGATTACAATTCATATTATCCTCACGCCTTCCCATAAGGGTCCCCGAAGGGGTAGGCAGAGGTGTATAGGTAGTACCCACAGACCCACTTTCCGCCAGATTCATATTATCAGATCCAAAACAAATAACAGTATTATAAGCTCAATGTATTTTCGTGGAAATTAAAATGAAAGATAAATATAGCAAGCCCTTTATATTGCGAACTCCTCAAAGTTATTTCTACAATTTCTTCACAGTTGTAGAGTTGTGAAACAGCTAACATTTCTAAGAATTCGTATACAAATTGCAATTTCATAATTCTGAAATATGCCAGTTGCGAACTTACTCCCGACCCTTTCAATAAACAAATGGCTACGTCATCTTTCCTCCACGCCCTGTTTGAACGCCACGTGAAATGCCACGTAACGTAACCCAGTAGCGAAGCTTTATTAATTGTTACTGAATATCGAAGTTTCATCACTAGCCTAACATTAAACTTCCACGATGTATACTTTAACGAGAACATATTGTAACTCATTCATAGGTGTATAAAATAATAATATTATCAAGTTAGATGCTCAGTGTAGCGTTATCGAGAGATGGATTTTCATTGATGCTGCTCGTGTATGTAGACTTGACCTTCTATCCTCTCACGTAATCTCCTGTGGTGGGAGGGAAGTAGGCCATAGCAACATAACGGATCACACGGATGACACTTCAAATCAAAGGAAATGGCCGGATGCATGCATGTTTGCGGCCTTTGTTTTGCATTACATGCATTTAGGAGCTGGGCCATTGTTAGCGTCTTTGTTGCAACTCCTTCTATTTGCCTCAGTTCGGCACAATCGGTTTGACCTCCCTATACGTCAAAACAGACAGTTACCTCCCAAACAACCCTTACCTCTGCGAATGTAAGAAACCATAGCTTTTTTGTTTCTTTATTCAAAAACCATTGTAGCAATGTGGTTAAGGTAATGTACCAGCAAATGCATAATGAATATGAATAAACCATTCTTGAACAGCAGCTATTTTAACTAAGAGTAAGAGCTAAGCAATAATTCACATCAGAACAAAGGCTGCAACTTAATAAGTCGCAAATTTGGCCTCATATGGAGTACTGCTACCACCTGTGGGCTGGAGCCCTTGGATATCAACTAGGGCCTTTTCAGGCGGTTCAGAAACGCGCCGCTAGGATTGTCGACTATCCCATGATCACAAGCGCCTTATAACCACTAAGTCTGAGGAGAGACTTTGCCTCCGTGTGTGTGTTCTACCGCTTGTGTACTGGATAGTGTTCTGAAGAAAAGGCGTGACGACAGTATTAAATAATCAAAGATTTAATTGTTTTAGCGGAAAATACGTATCACTTAAAAGGATTCAACTAAATATGGTACGTTTTAATTGTGAATTTGAGATTAATAAGATGTTCAATTATAAAAGTATTAAATACTACAATCGGGCATTTTACCTGAAACACATTTACTGTGTTTCAGTAAAAAACAAACAAAAGCTTCGCTGTGTCGCATAGAATTTCGTTGTGATTACGTATTTGAATAGATTTTGCATCGGTTTATTAGGTCAAAAATTCTAAGCATGTTCACACGAGATGGTAAGTATAAAATATATTGAAAGAAGGATAACTGCCGGTAATAAGGTGAATGGGGCCATGTCGGGCCATGCTCGAGTACACATTCCACGAGTCCACAACGCGATATGGTGCCTACTTTATTGTATGGCAGCGATATCCTGGGTATGTCAGAGGAAGTATGAAAATAGCTTAAATGCAGTTGAGATGCGATCTCTTCGAAATATGTGCGGAGTAACGATATTAGATCGAATCCGCAATGAAGAGAATCGCAAATCAGCCGGCGCGAATGAGGGCGTGATTGTAAAGATGAAGAAAGGCATGTTACGTTGGTTTGGACATATAGAAAGGACGAGTGAAAAAAGATTAACGAAACAGATATACAAAGCAAAAGTGTGTGTGCAAGAAGAGGCAGAGGAAGACCACGTTCCAACTACCTAAATCAAATCGATCGGACGTTCAAGGACGGGAACGTCAAGAGTACTCGACCGACGAGCATGTATGAAGAGACTGATGAATGTGGACGAAGCGAAAGAGGTATGTAAGTCTAGAGAGATCTGGCGCTCTATACTCTCTGCCTACCCCGTTAGGGACTCGGCGTGATTATATGACGATGATGATGAAGCTCTGTCATCGTAACTCAAAAATTGCTACTTTATGGAAATACTACAAGATTTATAAAATATCCGATATGTTATCCGATATCTCTTTTCCAAATTTCATTCAATTCCGTTCAGCTGGCGTAATTGAGTAACAATAACAAACAACCATACTCACACATTTTCTGGTCTGTGGTCTTCACAGAAATGAAGTGGCCAAACAACTTGTTGGTTGTTGTTATTAATGTGTTTTTAGCCAGAAGGACCGCACACCACTTATAAACTTTGGATTCCATTTTATCACACGAAATACGTAATGTATCGTTTACTTTCTTCGCTACCCACGGACACATTGACATGCTTACCTAAGTGTGACGTCAGAGCGGACGCCATGACACTTACGCTGCTTTCGCGCACTATTGCAAAAGTAACAGAAAAGGATTTCAAAATTTTATCCTGGCTATTCTTGGACACGATGCCCACTTCTACCTTCTACCACCGCACCTCTCGCCATGGACGGCGAATTAATTCCAATAACTTGGAACCACAAAGGTCCCGCACTGCGCGGTTAAAAAAGAGTTTCCTTACGCGAACCACATGATTGTTTACCAACAATGTGGTATAAAAAAAATCTGCAGACTGGGCTAGCTGGAGGCGAAAGCGGAACACGCAAGTTCCACAATATGGTTATGAACTGGGTATGAAAAAAATTGGTATGGGTGGCAAAATTTTAATAGTCTACTGCCAGCAAAACATTAAGACCTTAGGCCAAGTTTATTAGTATCATAAGGAAACCTGGATATGTTTTTGTGAGTTGGTGATCAGAAGAAATTAAAAGAAGATTGTGTCTGTTAGTGCTAATAATCTGGTAGTTTCAACAGCGTCAAGTTCTTAAATTTATGATGAGCTTCAGTGTCAGAGCACAAGTGTAGCCAAGGCCAAGAGCTTAGAATTCTAATAAGCTTAGTCCCTAGCCCACTGTTAAGCTTATGCTGTGGTAAAATATGAGCTGGTGGACATTATAGGGCTTGTTGAGTAGGTATCAGTGCCTTGACCTGGAAATGTAATTTTTTTAGAGTTTCTTAGAATGCCATTTTCATTTTACAGTTATTTTTCAATAGATGCAAAACTCTGGTATATTTACTTAGCTCCACAAACCTCATAAATTTCGTTTTCCTCATTAACTAAGGCTCTGGTTTGAACTATAAACAAATATTTTAAAGTGGCTAAACCATACAGAACATTGGCTTTTGCAATAGACAGTAGAAGCACTTATGTTAAAAGGTTTTGCAATAAAGTAAAACAAACATGTATGAGAAGACAAAACTTACCTTTGTTTCGATCAACACAATTAAGAATAATATATTGAAACAATTTACTAGAATGTAGAGGGGTATCAGTTAAGTAACTTCCAAGTGTGTTAGGACTAGACTCATACAATATTCAATTGTTACTAAATATTAATATTGGTAATGAACATCACATTCAATTGCATGGGACCAAGAGACCGAACCACGAACCAACATCAATTAAAACACGCTTAACTCCGAATGAGGAAATGTTAAACTACTACTTATACAACTGTCAAAGTCGTACACGCCGCTTGCAACGTGACTCCTAAGATTGACGCATGAGCCACAACGTGACTTTAAATCAATATTATTTCGTACTGTTAACATACAATATAAATAGGTCGGTTTGTATGTATACTTTTACAAATTGGTACGACTTTTGACAGAGCAATTTGAATGTTTATAATTTAATTAACTTAATAGCTAGAATATTTTTTCTACCAATGTACTTTGCACAACTCGTTACGACTGAAACGAGATAAAGTACTAACATTAAATATAAATAATACCTAGGTACTTTAAATAAAACAATTTGCATTGGTATAACAAAAAAATATTGACAAACAGAACAGACAGTGACAGATAGTGAATATGAAACTTTTATCTGACAGTGACAACTGACAGTAAATAAGATAAGCCAAGTACTCAGGCTGGGATTACAAGTGGAGTTTTTGGCAGGATCGATTGGATTGATTCGGATATCTCTCTCGCCGGTATATTGCGTTATTGCGGTCTTTGTGCAATAAGGTTCCATTCAATAACCAATTTTAACGGTTATTAAAGTAATTATTCCTTGCATGAATTCTTACATGCGTATGTGACTGAACTCCTCTTAAACGGCTGGACCGATGTTGATGTTTTTTGTGTGTGTGTGTGTTGTGTGCAAGTGCATTCGAGTATGTTACTTGGACTCGATAAGTGGCGCTGAAATGGTGTTTCAAGAACTTTATTTTTTCACCCAAGCGAAGCTAGACGGGACATTAGTGCCTTAATAAGATTTTACATGTGCAGTGATACATAATTCTGAAACATATATTATAAAGATTTAGGCGCCTTAAATAAAGTTTTGCTATTACTTAAAGTTGCATTACATGTTTGGTAAGGGACCTTATACACTTACGTAATACCAGCTTATAAGGATAAATAACACGGTACTTTATATACTAAAATATGTTATAATTTAAAAATGTCTTCAACTGAAGGACTATCCATGTCATAAAATAATAAGACAAACCTACTATTTGAGGACTAATAATTGATAAAGTTAACGGTCTATTTTTTATTTAATAGAATTCTGCCAGAGAATGAATACTATACATTTAAAAGATATATTGCCATATTAAAAAAACAAGAGGATAGGATAGTGTTCTGTGGATTTCCCGTCTGGCAGCCCTAATATTGTTCTTTCAAATTTGATCGTCTCGTAAATGTACGTATTCCTTCAGTGTCGAATAAATTTTATCCAATTCTATCACAATGTATTTGCAATATTTTTACTTAGAAATTGTTAAATGATTTCATTAAATCATAATGTATAGCATCCCATTCGTATTTCATTTTTATATTATACCATTGAACGGATTTCAGTGACGGGACGCAATCATGGGTCGTGTGATTCGTGCTCAGCGTAAAGGTGCCGGTTCAGTTTTCGTATCGCACACTAAAAAAAGGAAAGGAGCTCCCAAGCTACGTTCTCTAGATTATGCTGAACGTCATGGTTACATCAAAGGGGTAGTTAAGGTATGTTTATAGGTTATCATATAATAATTGTGCTAAATTGAGCAATCTCATCAAGTTCCATCTTATATCAAACATGTTTATCCCTATATATGAAATTTGTGTGAGGCATGGTAGTAATATTTCCCATATGGTGGTCACATGCAGTATTGATGCGCAGGATATCATCCATGACCCCGGCAGAGGTGCGCCGCTCGCAGTTGTTCACTTCCGTGATCCTTACAAGTTCAAAACACGTAAGGAACTGTTTATTGCACCAGAAGGTCTCTACACTGGCCAATTTGTCTACTGCGGCAAGAAGGCTACTCTTGAAGTTGGTAAGTTAGCATGCATGGGTTGATAGTATACCTCATCTATTGAGTTGATTGTGAGTCATATCCATTACAGTACAGTACTGTAAATTTCTAGATTTTTTCCATCTGCAAATTGTTAATTCCTCCCACAATTCTGCAACTACCTGATATCTTGAGGATACATTTATTGCATATCCTTTCCATGTTTTAGCTTGAGATACCCTAATCATTTGATCTTCAAACAATATTTTGCACTGCAATAAGCAGGTTTTCCCCCATACTTAAGTACTAATGCTGTAACATAATAATATTATTGTTATTGTATACCTAAGATTTGAAAAGAGTAACCATGGAGTTTCTTGCCGGTTCTTCTCCATGGAAAGACCAACCCGAACCAAGCACCTTTCAACATTTTATAAGTGCACACCTAGGCCTATGTCTATGATTTGATTTGGAGGTGGTAATTGTTTTAAAAATGCAACAGAAACTCTTGACAAGATCCCTAAATTTTGCTAGGAAATGTGATGCCTGTGGGTGCTATGCCTGAGGGTACCATTGTATGCAACCTGGAAGAAAAAATGGGTGACAGAGGTCGGCTGGCTCGTGCATCTGGAAACTTCGCCACAGTCATTGGCCACAACCCTGATGCCAAGAGAACCAGAGTCAAGCTGCCCTCTGGTGCCAAGAAAGTCTTACCTTCAAGCAACAGAGGCATGGTTGGTAAGTATATTTAACTAGTTCTAGTACATTTACTAGAAGGCCCATTAATTACATTGGGCTAATAATTTTGTTTTATTAATGATTGAATTTGCAATGACTCCAATAAGTTCAAGTGTCATTGTCATTAATGCAATCAAATTAAGAGTTTTGATAAAATTACTGATAGTTATGTGATATTTAATCATTTATGATTAAGTATACATACTATCATTAGTGAATTTGTTCATGATGACTTTCTACTTACCTACTCTGAAATTGTGTTTTATGATTACACAGAGGCTCTTTCTGAGGCATATCAAATATTTCTTGACTATGGTTATATCACAAAACATTACTGTATCAGACTTTGTATATTTCAGGTATTGTTGCTGGTGGTGGTCGTATTGACAAGCCCATCCTGAAGGCTGGTCGTGCTTACCATAAATACAAGGTTAAACGTAACTGCTGGCCATATGTACGAGGTGTTACCATGAACCCTGTGGAGCATCCCCATGGTGGTGGTAACCATCAACATATTGGTAAGTTTGTCATGCTATTCTTACTCTGTTTAGCTACTTCTACATATATATGAATTATAACACCAAGTCCCTCCCTCATGTTCTCTCCAGATTTGCAGGCAAATTAATATATATAATATATGGTAGACCCGTGGTGGGTGAGTGGTTCGAGTAGTTGCCTGCGACACAAAGATCGCAAGTTCGAATCCCGTCTTTACCAATGAGGTTTTCTGAACTTAAGTACAGTGATTAGTGACACCACGAGCTTTACGGTGAAAGAAAACATTAACAGGAAACTTGCACATCTGAAAAGCAATTCAAAGGCATATGTAGGCGTGATTGAGTAACGGCGATGGATCGCCATCTCTCACCTTGGCACCTAAATATATATCTCTGACGGAAAGTGATTGTGTGGGTACTACCTATTCATCTCTGCCTACCTCTTTGGGGACCCTTGTGGGCAAGCGTGAGGCCACTGATATTGTATACTACTACTTGAGCAAAACCTTACTGCCCATCAAGGTCGACATGGCCCCATTCACTATACAACCTTTGAGTATCTTTTTCATACCTTTCAATAACTTACTTAAATTGTAATTTGTAGGTAAGGCTTCGACTGTGAAGAGAGGAACGTCTGCTGGTCGCAAGGTCGGTCTCATCGCTGCGCGCAGGACCGGAAGAATCCGAGGTGGCAAGACCGACACCAAGAAGGAGACGTAGACGTATTTGTATACAAAATAAAAATATTAAACATCTGTAATGCATATTATTCAAAGCTTCCAAAACGTATCATAGCTTTGTGGCCAATTGTAAACATTAATAAATATAAATTATCAATGTCTACAATTGGCCGCAAAGCTTTGATGATGACAAAGATTTGATGAATTGATATTGATTGATCACTATACATACTTGTAAAACATCAACTTCATGAACAGAATGTTAATATTACTTCTCCATAAGAATGTTACCAATACTTCCAACGGGAACGGTTTTCTTCGGTGGGCATGCAAGGGACTTATGTCGAACAGACTAGGTACCTAATACTATACATTTCACGCGGGATATGCCCTAGCGTGGAATGCTTATTTAAAAAAATATACAAACGTATAAATTTTTGTAAACAATTTAATAATAGGAGCCGTGGTGGCCGCGTGGTTCGAGCAGTAGCCTGCGACGCAAAGGTCGCAAGTTCGAATCTGACTGTACCAATGAGTTTTTCTGAACTTAAGTACAGTGATTAGCCACACCACGAGCTTTACGGTGAAGGAAAACACCGAGAGGAAACCTGCATACGTCTGAGATGATTTTGAATTACATTTGAATTTCAAAGGCGTATGTACAGTCGTGCTTGAGTAACGGGGCGATGGACTCGCCATCTGTCACGTTGGCACGTAATATACCTCTGGCGGAAAGTGGGTGTCTGGGTATATTACCTCTGCCTACCCCTTCGGGGACCCTTGTGGGAAGGCATGAGGATATATTATTATTATAATTTTTTATTTTTATTTAAAAATTCTGGTATATCGGTGCCGTCACTGACAAAATCTTATATTTAATTATAATTAACAAACTATAGTCTGTCTGCACGGAAGCGAATAAAATTGGGACGGGATTGAGGCGGTGGGGTCGCCTAGTGATATTATTGACAGTGATGACTTATCGCAAGATATCGCTCTGTATAACAAAGATCTGATGACATATCCCATCAGATAGTAATTGAATAATTTAAAACGGTTAAACATTTAAAGTTTTTATTGCAAATATGTGTTAATTTAAATGAAACCAAAAACTAATTATTTCAAATTATGACATATCCTCTAAATCTGATTCTGGACTCTGGCATTCGTCAGCTCTACATTCCAAAATAAACACCGTCTGTCCCTTATTGAAAAAAGTACACTTAAATATTTCTACCTGATTAAAAAAATGTTTTCTAACGTTACATAAATGTCATCACGCAGAGTCCCTAACGGGGTAGACATAGAGTATAGAGCGCCAGTTCTCTCTAGACTTACATACCCCTTTCGCTTCGTCCTCATTCATCAGTCTCTTCATACAAGCTCGTCGGTTATTGAAATCTATGTACGTCCATACCGAGTACGTTTCAATTTCGTTTTCTATCGTTACAATTTACATACCAAATAGGTAATTACTCTATTATTGGCCTTTTGAGATATCTGGACGAATCCAAGTATGTTAAAATCCAACTACGAGATTATAAAATACATTATGGATAGATGATTAATCAAAATGATCCATTTTTCTTGTCCGAGCCTTCTATGCTAAATTCTGAAATGTCTACTTCGCTGTCATCTTTTTCAGTGACTTTTTTTGATTTGACAAACGCTTTTTGGTTGACGAGAGGAAAAGGTTCGGATTCGTCTAGAATAGAGCTACCGAGGCTTGTATTGCTACCGCCAACACTGGCTGCTCTCTGCACAGACCCAGCCATCAGATCCACGCCGCCGGCCAGCGTTCTTGTCACTTGGTTTCGGCGCGCGAGTTGACTTTCTATGGTTTGTGTTAGTTCGGCAATCTTCGGGCTGGTGCAAGCGTTAATTATAATCTTGTCATTTTTTAAAGGTTCGTTGTCGATGCTGTAATCAATTTGAGTATAAACAATTTGAACTGTTAATTCAACTTCCCAGTCTAGCCAATGGACTGGGTCCATTAAAATAAATGTACCTATGGATTTCCATGAAACAATTATTTCTATTAAGAATAGCTATTGCATTTTAAATTCAGAAAGTATCGTGAGGCATGTCTCGTCTTAAATAAATATATACTGCAGTTACATACAATGCCGGATTAAGAGGCCTGGAGGCCTCGGGGCAACAAAGGAGTGGAGGCTCGCTGGCCCAAATTATTTTCCAAATAAAAGAGACATTGTTCTTAGACATTATACCTGCATGTATTGAACTATGTACATATCTATATCAGTAATTGCACCCTGTACTCAATGAACGGAATCATAAATATTTAGGTACTCACCTGGATATGTCCCATTCCTCTCCATCTAGGTTGACTAATCCCAGTTCGTATTGTTCATTAGCCTCGCTCTTCGTGCTTTGTGATGGTGAAGCGCTTACAGATTTCATTTGTATGGCATCCATGTCGAATAACACTTTCTTCTTGTTCAACGAGGATGTAGAAGAAGCGTTCTTGAGCACACTTTTAGTTTGCCTTACTTTATTAACAACATTTTCTTTTGCAATTTTTTTCATTGGATTATCTGTTAATGATTCAGCATCATCGCTGCTATTTTCATAGTTAATTGATTGCTTATTGCTCAAATTATTTAATTCCGATTGAACCTGAGTTATATTAGTCTCTGACTGTGTACGTAACAGATGCCGATCACCATTATCTATTGTGTATTTCTTAATTGTGTTATGCTCCATATTTGCCGAGGATGGCCGTCGAGCTGGTGACTTGATTAAACTATCAATTGACTTCGAGGATTGCTGAACAATAGCTGTACTATTGTAATAGTTATGATCAGATTCAGAGGTATCAGTATTTTCATTGTCACGTTGTTCAATTTGTGCCTTCGAGTTTGTAATCTTTTTTATTGCATTAAGTTTAGTTTCGGGATCATTCTTAACTTTTGCAGCTCGGATTACTTCTGGTACAGGACCAATATCTTTCACGGGGCTGTGCCTTTGTGACAGGGAGCTAGATGTTTCCGACCCTGGTGGAGTTTTCAATAGAGTAAGCACTCGCTTGGCTGCTTCTGAGCTCGTTGGTCTTCGTTTGTTTCTGACACTTGCTTCATTCATTTTGACTAGAGATAACGCCTTACTTTTAACATTAGATATAACAGAATTTAAGCCTTTGAAAGGTTTCTTATGTAATTTCGGTGAAATATCACCATTTTCGGTTACTTCTTTCTTCAAGTCAGTGGTGCTTGTATCCAAAAATGCAAGAATGGAGTGCCTTACCTTCTCGTGAGTGGGGTTTTTCTAAAACAAATATTAATAATTAGTTGCACTGAGCGACGTACGCAAAGGAAATATGAAACATAATTTATTGAGTAACAATGTCTTATTTTTACCTTGCATTTGGATTCCAGGTGTTGCTGTAATTCCAAACGTTGTTTTTGGAATATATTTCGAGGTATAACATTCTTTAGTGGATCTACACCAGCAGCCACTAAGCGATTGTTAACCTCTTCCGTTAACTTCGCTCTTACTACTTTCACCGGGCTGTTGACAATTAGTGTTTATGGTATTAGAACATATTGTCAAGCATCAAGCTTCTATAAAGTAGCGGCAGCTAGCATATTTGTAAACAAAAAATACGCACTAACAGCTCAACGTATATGTACGTTACCTATATTTCTAGTTCTGTATGATTTGCTATAAGTTGAACATTACCTCCCAGGAATTGGTTTGGAAATATTTTCGTTCAGCACTCTTTGGATACTTTTATTTCTCTCTCTTTGCTTCTTATTTTCTCGGGTTGGAATTATTTTATTAGATTCTTTCTTCTCTGTATGATAAGGTTGTTGAACTACAACTGTAGGGTTCGCTTTTTTCGTTTTTACTACGTCTTTTTTCGTTCGCAATACTTTAGATTCCGCTACGACATGATCAAACTTTACACCTGAAGAATCTGAAGACGAGGAGCTCGAGTCAATATTGAGAAGCTCCTGCGCCTTTCTGTGTAGCTGTTCGAATGTATTTCGATCAGGGACGGGAACAGACTTGCTTTTAACGGGCTTACTTTTCGGTTTATTTACATTTTGTTCACTTTTTTGATGCAAGACCTGAAAATTATGACGTTTATTACATATTATCTAATATAATCTCCTCATTTATATTGGTTTCTTTAATGTAACAAAAAAGACAATTGAATTACCAAGACACTCTCATGCAGCTTATCATTATGTCCGATTGCAGTCTTAGTCGCAACACTTTGTTGCAACAAATTTTGCAAATTGGCAGCGCGTTCTTTCTCAGCTTCAGCTAGTGCGCGGGATTCTTGAGCGTCTTGAGCTACTTGGTTAAGCTTCTGAAGCAATAGTTCATATTGCTTCGTCTGAGCATCAGCGCGCTTGGACCATAGTAATAATTGGGCTTGCGCTTCTTTATGCTTCTTAGCATCTTCATCGTCTCTCTTCGCTTTCTGAAATAATAATCGCACAGTGAGCTAACTATTTGTTTTTCATAAAATACCACGATAAAAATACTGACTGAATTATTCAACTCTTTTTTGAGAAGAAGTATTTCTGCACCCTGTTGAATAATTGTAGTTTGAAACTGCTCCATTGCTTTCAAATCATTTGAAGTCGTCTTACTTAGTTCTTTATCTTTTAAAGAATTAATAGTATCCATAATTTGATTTCGTAACGTTAGTAATTCTCTATTATGTTTTTCATGCTCTTCTCTTTTCCACTGTTCGAATTTATTCAATAAGTTCTCGTCATTATTAGTCAAGGCTTCAGAAGCATTTTTTTCTTTAACAATATTACGATCCTCCTTAACTTCTTTAACAATGTTTCGACCATCTTGAGGTCCTTGATCCTTCACTACAGTTTGCTCAAGTGGAACTTCCTCCAATGTAATACGATCATCTTGAGCACACCTCACAGCTTTTCGTTCATCTTTTGTTTCCTTCATAGTACTTCGATCATGTTCAATTCCCAGTGTTTGTCCATCTGCTTCCTTGTTGCTCGCAGATACATTATGTTTGTTTGCATTAGAAATAAGATTTTCCATTTCTTTGAGCTTTATTTTCAGTTCTAGAATTTCTGAAGTTAGATTCGTATTTTCATTCCCATGGATATTATCTTGGTCCTTTTGGGCAATATCTATTACATTAGGATGTCGTCTTTTTAAATGGCTTTGTAAATAAAGTTGATTCAAAAACACCTTATCGCAGTAACCACATCTGTTATAATGCAGTGCGTCCGGAGAGGATGTATTTGGGAATATATTGTCTCCCTTATTTGTTAACGTCTTCAGAATCATTGTAGCAATGTTATCATTATTGTATGGCAGAGGGCTTTTAAAGGAATGTCTAGTCCTTTTTCTTAGTTTTCTAATTTCTTCTTCTTTCTCGCGAACGGCTTTTTTGGCAGCATCCAACTCCTGTAGGTAAATAATTAAATATTACATTATTTCCTGGCTTAGAACTACATATTTATTTTATGTAACGCTTAGCTACATATACATATGTTAATTAAATTGTTAAATCAAAATATTTATTAATTAACACATACATACATACATATCATCACGCCAAGTCCCTAACGGGGTAGGCACAGAGTATAGAGCGCCAGTTCTCTCTAGACTTACATACATCTTTCCCTTCGTCCACATTCATCAGTCTCTTCATACATGCTCGTCGGTTAGTACTCTTAACGTTCCCGTCCTTGAGCGTCCGATCGATTTTATCCAGGTAGTTGGAACGTGGCCTTCCTCTTCCTTGCTCCAATAGCGTTACTCCACACATTTTTCTAAGAGATCGCATATTTTAGCGATATATATTATTCAACATATCTTTATTATACACACACAACTTTATTTAAATACTCGAATTTATTGAAAACCCTGGAATCGTAAAATCTTCTGTAAAATGTAGGTTACCGAGTTGGGCCACTCCACTTTTTAACGGGAGATCAGTTGAGTCCTGCTTCCCTTCAACTCCTCATTAGGCATCACCCAGGACAAATCGCAGTATGTTATAATATATACAATATAGGTACTAAGTACCTGAGCTAAAGCGTTGATCTCTTCTCGCAACACGAACACGCTGCGGTCGAGATATTGGCGACAGAACTGCTGGTACTCCACCGTCAGCTGCGCTAGTCGAAACATTTTCAACACACCCTCATCAAGTATGCGCACATCAAACTCCGATTCCAGTACGCAATCTAAAACCTAATTGAAATAATTAAAATCCATAAGGAAGGCCGCTATATTTTATTTTCATTTCATAACATTTTTGTAAAGCTCGTGGTGTAACTAATCACTGTACTTAAGTTCAGAAAAAACTCATTGGTACAGTCTGGATTCGAACTTGCGATCTTTGTGTCGTAGACAACTACTCGAACCACGCAGCCACCGCGGCTTATTTATAAGCGCACATTACCCTTACCTCATGTAAAGTCTGCTCAAGGAGCATAAACTTTCTCTCTCGTATAAGGTTCTCGATGTCAATCGATCCTGTAAGAAAGGTTTAGATAATCTTTTATACTGTGGTCTAGTTAAGTAGGTAACAGATACGTAATACATTATTTACGACAATTTATCTTAGTATCTAAATAACTTACTAATTTTATTCCAATCAATGTGTTTACGAGGCCGTAGGGTATTAAAACTGAAGCCAGATTCTTCAGCTAATTTAGGAAAGTGGTGGTGAAGCTCATACGGACTCTTATACGCCATTGTTTACCAAGTGCACGGAACTTTTAACATTTTCACTTTATCTTAGGTTTAAAGTCTTAAATACTTAATTCTAAGTACTTAGTATTACATCGTTTTGCAACAATGAAGTCAACTGACTGTTGACGAAATAGGTTGCCTAGCAACAAGACAGTTCAGAAGTAGGTAAGGTTTGAGTGCGATTGCATTGCCTTCGATTCATAATTGATTTGGTTATGCTGGTATTCAAGCTATTCATTTGTATTTTTAATTTAATTTGGTACTAAAGCTAAATCTCGTAGGTATTGGGTGTGACAGCAAAAACATAGCAACTATCAAACTGAGCGAAGTATATTAACTTATAGCTAATAGGTATTGAGCTTAAAGCTAAATAATAATATTACCTAATAATAGGTAATACATAGATACATAAATACAAATCACCACGCCGAGTCGCTCACGAATAATAATATTAACTCGTGGTCGCCCAGTGTTCGTCGTGTATGAAAAGAATTATGAATGTGGATGCCATAGGAATAATAGGGAATCATCCGATAAGGATGTCAATAAAAAAACCGAGGTATAGTGTGGCCATACGCCACATTGCTTGACATACTTTATTGGTCCAAAAAACATTGCTTTTTTCGTCGATAGAGTCCATTTTTACTTATACCTATAGGAGCAGTCTCATGGGTAAAGGGGCAACCGACGACATAATATTAGGTAGGTATACTTTTTTTGTTTATTTATCTATGCCGTGGGTCGATGTTCCAAGCTAATGTAAGGTACCTACTCTTATAAGAAAAGTGTGCAACGTACAACTTGCTACACAAAACGTGAACTCAAATTACGCAGGAGACACTGCACTCGGTTAGACGTGCCCTGAATATTTTGCAACCAGCACACGCTCTGTGCGCAAGTTTATAGCTTTGTACCATGTAAATCTCTGCGTATAAAAATAATAAATAACATCGCATCGGCAGAATCGTGTATCCTATGAGAATCGCGGGTAGGTATGTGGAGTAATCCGTCAATGAATGGATCGTAAGACTACGCGGCAGGCTTCTCCTCCGAGACGGCGGTGGTGGCGGAAGCTACAGAGCCGGTCTCGTCGGGCGACGCTTGGCACGACAGCGCTGGGAACCTCTGGTACAGGGCAGCTCGGTATTTAGGGTGGCTGAAATGTAATTGATTAGTAAGACTCCACAATCGAATATATAGAATGGATATTATAATATATGGAATAAGAATTATATCCTCACGCCTTCCCATAAGGGTCTCTGACGGAGTAAGCAGATGTGCATATGTAGTACCCACACAACCAATTTCCGCCAGAGATTATATTTTAGGTGCCAACGTGCCAGATGGCAAGTCCATCGCAGTTACTTTGAATTTCTTCTCAATAATATGCAGGTTTCCTCTGGATGTTTTCCCTCACCATAAATCTCGTTGTATGACGTCAGGATTCAGTGCAATCTTTGTGTTGCAGTCAACTACTCGGACCACTTGGCCACCACGGCTCTTATACTTTATGGCATATATCGTATACTTTTATTTCGAATTAATGGCAAACGTTTTCATTTCATCGTTTGTGTTTCATCCCTATAGTATGAGAATTCTAATTCAGAGCTTCAATCCTGTCTTATTACATATTCACATAGTGATAGAACTCAAAAATGTATGGAATCAAAGCAACGCTTACCTGATGCCATATACTATAGGGTTATACACTGCATTAGCTTTGGCGAAAAGCGAACCCCAAATAGTGGCCAGAGGACTGATTGGCATACTCTCGAACACGCCCGCGTAGTTAATTACCAGGTACGGGGTCCACGCCATGAACCACAGGGAGATGGTCATCAAAGCCACCTGCAACGGTAAGTTATCTGTAATTTAACTTAAGATAATAATATCGCCTCCTCACAAGGAGCCCACGCCTGCACACAAGGGCCCCAAAGGGTAAACAGAGGTGTAAGAAAAACTCAATAGTACAGTCGGGCTTCGAACTTGCGATCTTTGTGTCGGGCAACTACTCGAACTACTCGGCCATAACGGTCAATTTCATCTATACTAATCTATACTAATATTATAAAGTTGAAGAGTTTGTTTGTTTGTTTGTTTGAACGCGCTAATCTCAGGAACTACTGGTTCGAATTGAAAAATTATTTTTGTGTTGGATAGTCCATTTCTCTAGGAAGGCTTTAGGCTATATAACATCACGCTACCACCAATAGAAGCGAAGGATAAATGAATAATGTTGCCAGGACGGGAAAAAATATTCCTTTTTGAGAGCTTCCGTTGCGTGCGCTGCGTAAACGGTTTAAGTTACACAAATATCAGGTTTGAGGGAATTGTTCCTCTTTAAAAGTTCTAAAAAAAAGTTTGCGATAGCATATGTCTATCTTTTATGATTGACTCACCTATAACCTTTTTTATGTTAATAAAATTTGTTCGAAATCAATGCATTATTTCCGAAGATGTTTTATCAACATAATATTTATCCTTATCCAAATAAATATGTTATTAATCACGAGTATTTAAAATGTAAGCGAAATTGTACTTGACATCACTTGATTTCAATCAACATCTTAGGAGATAGATATCATAATGTTAAAATAACCCTGCAACTCAGACGCGTGGTCGGCTCACTACGGAACAGTTGAACTCAGCGAACTGATTTTTTAATTTGTTTTTGCCATATCTCATCGTAAAATAATACTTTTTAAATTCACGGAAGATTTATTACTGAAACAACTCTCTCTCTTAGGTACGCAGACGAAGTTGCGCTGGTCAGCTAGTAAATAATATAATTTATGATTCGTAAGCTTTAAAAGCCTAAAACCGAAGATAATATGAAACGGAATCTCTAATTACCCGTGTAAAAACCTAGCAAGACTGATCAATCTCTTTATAGCTATAAAATAAATTAGTACTATTGTAGGATTATTATGGATAGGGAGTTTATATTATTGAGGATACACATACCTTAGCAAGTTTGCACTCGGCGCTCGTGTTAGCAGCTTCAGACGACCTAAGTGATGCGACGTTCATTTTTTTAGCCTGTTCTCTCATTCCTTTCTCATGGGCAGCGACAGCCTGGAAATAATATATTTTGAATAATGTATCGTTCGTGTACCTACATCATAAGTTTGTTCTAAGTCAAAATATTTTTACCTGAACAATGAAGAAGTATGAGTAAATGATGAGTAATAGTGGAGCAAAGTACACGAAGACGGAGTAAACGAGAATGTAACTTCGGCTCAACCACTCCTTGCTCAGATAATCTGTACCGCACGCTGTCATGTTTCCCTCCGGCACATACCTGCAGGTATTACATGTTTTTATATTAAGCTTTAGTAACACCACGAGCGTTAAGGTGAAGGAAAACATCGAGAGGAAACCTGAATACATCTGAGAAGCTTATCAAAGACGTATGTATAGTCGTGCTTGAGTAACAGCGATGGACTCGCCACCTGTCTAGTTGGCACCTAAAATATATATCTGGCAGGAAGTGGGTGTATTAGTATTAACTATACACCTCTGCCAACCCCTTCGGGGACCCTTGTGGGAAGGCGTGAGGATACATTATTATTATTATTTATATATATTAAGCTGAGTAAGAACATTCTGAGATATTGTGTAAGTATCCTCTTACCTACTTATTGAGACATTTTATTAAAGCTACAAACCTATTCCAGCCGAAAAATGGTGCCAAAGTCCAGCCGAGGGAGAACAGCCAGATTCCAAGAATGCGGAGGAGAGCACCATTGTTAGTCATAGGCTTGGCGGCAATACCCTTCACAATGACGTTGTAGCGATCGAAGGCAATCATTGTCATGGTCCAAATGGAAGCACAGCCGAACAGAGAGCCCGCACAAGCGTACAGTTCACATGCAAGCGGCCCTTAAATATCATTACAGTAAAATATTAAGTTAGTTAGGTATCGACATCGTCTAAGCTAAAATATATTATGTAAATAACAAAACACAATATAACGGAGATATATACTCACCAAATACCCACGTTTCATTGTAACAATTTATAACCATTGCTGGAGACATCGCACACATCATGAGGAAATCGGAAAACGCTAAGTTAACCACTAGCAAGTTGGATGGTGTCCTGAGACTCTGCAATAAGGAAACAATATTATTTCACAACTGAAAAAAGTTTCGTTAAATATAAATAATGAGATTGTGAAGTTCTCCACGCACCTTCGTAGAACTGAAAATATAGATGACCATTCCGTTGCCAGTGATTGAAACGAAACCGAGAACACCAATAGTGAAGCCGAGGAGTCCGTGCCAGAGCGGGTTCATTGGAGGAAACTGGTACCTGCAGATCGACAATCAATGTATATTTTAGTTGTGGGCTGCAGTACCTACCTAGAAAACAACTTGACTAAAGTAACAGGATTATCATACCAATGCGGGTCGACCATATGCAACATGTCAGGCATCACTTTGTCTACGACGGTCTGGTTGGAGGCTCCGTAGGCAGCCACCTGGCCTCCCCAGGCTTGCAGGGCAGCCAGCCCTGGCCCGGGATCCAAGCTTGCAATTGTCATATTTCCAGGACTAAAAACCTAATGGGAAAGCACATGTACATTTAAACTTATTACTAACAACGCAAATATTATTTCAAAATAAGTTTACTCACTATAAATCAGGGATAGGGTTCGAGATGGTTACTACCAAAAATACTGAAGAAAATCGATTCCCGAACTACTCCAGTCTTTAGTGTATTGTAACCAGTCTCACGAGGCGGGGTCGCCGATGCTGCGGAGGCTACTCAGCATCTCTAGTCTAACCGCCGTCTTTTATAAGAAAGCCTAACGGATTAGCAGAAGCGTCACAAAGAATCAATATTCATAATTAGATCTAAGAAGTTGAATACATTACCTGTGTACATATACATATAGGTACTCGCCTATTTAGTTTACACGAAGCATTTTGTACAGGGATGAACTTGAACTACCTTTTTGATGATGATTTGGTCCTTCTGATGGAGACTCCGCATGTCACAGAAACCGCCGCTACCATGGCCTAAAGGAGTTTGCAATTGCGAACTTGTGCCTGGTCGACCTTAGGTTAGATAGAGAAGTATAAGGATAGCAAAAGGGAGAAACGGACACTTCTGTCATAAGAAGCATTCCTTTGGGATCATAGGTAAACTTCAATTTTGAATGGGGAATTCCGTTGTGCCCTCTCCATCACCTTTTTAAAGCGTATTAAAAGTAAAACCTATGGATTCGAGCAATATTGACCGACTGTGCAAATTGTACCTAAGTTGTTATTATATAATCAAGTTTAATCTTTTTTTTTTACTCGAAGAATCGTAATGGATACCCGACGGGGCATGTCAGACTCTAACTGACTATACTCCACGGGGTCGTCGCCCAACATGTCCGGGCCGCAGAGTCGATCTATTACGGAACTGCGTTCGCATACTGCATGCGACACACCGAGCGGCTAGCCACCTTACGAAGGCGACATTTCCTTGGGGGCAATTAAGGGCCCGCTCCTAGGCCTAGACGAGCACCCCCCGAGCCTTAGCCTCCTGTCCGTTTCTTCACTGCCTACCAATAGGGCACATAGAACAGCGAGTACCTCGTACAGGATAGTGCTCCGGACTTGCCTTTGGGATATTTGCAACCTGCGCTACTCCCAAGACCAAAGCCAAAATGTTCACTGGGAAAAATTCACAAATTGGAGGGAAATAGGTGATGGGCTAGCAGCCTTGTAAAATAAAAAATAGTTAGGGAATTTCCGGGAGTGGAGAGGGGGCACTCCTAAGGGTTCTGTATGTTTTCCTTCACCAAAAAAAACTCATTGGTACAGTCGGGATTCGAACTTTCAATCTTTGTGTCGTAGGCAACAAAAGTCTAACCACTCAGCTCACTCTCATTCTATTTATAAAATAACATTAAATGTTATGCCACGTTTGAATACCACCCTGTATTTCCTTCGTCTTACTCGGCTAATATCGTTAGTAGCCGTTAAGGAGTATTATAGAGTATACCTTTCCTAACAGGATTATATCTTATACCTATCAAGGTACAATGTTGGTGTAAAAACGCGTACCAATTACCATCAATGCCAATTACCTAACTATTGCTGGGACCTAAGCCTAGAATGGTCAAAAAGTAGTTACTATCAATAGATAAGATCGCCGTTTATGGACTTCTCTGGAGAAGGAGCGAAAGGAGTAAGTATGTGATTTCTTTGTTCCCCAAATATTTGTGACTAGTCTTATCTTACAAATCTTATCTTATCTTATCTTACTTATATTATAAATGTGAATGTTTGTAAGTTTGGATGTTTGCGGTTCTTTCACGGCCAAACGGCTGAACCGATTTGGCTGAAAGTTGAAATGGTGATATCTTATTACCTAGGAATAGGAAATAGGCTACTTTTTTTTTTATCCTGTAAAATTCAAAGTTCTTATATTATAATGTATGATGCTCTTTCACGACATAGCGGCTGAACCGATCCTAGCAGAAAAAATTCAAAGCTACTTTTTCGAACTCCACGCGGGCGTGGGCGGGCATAAGCTAGTATTTAATAGATATGCATTTTCGTGCAGTAACTATGCTGGGAGATTATATTGAGTCTGGTTTGGTGTAAGATGATATTCCCTGTGTTTGTACTAAGCGAGCAGTTGGAGAGGTTCAGAAGTAGATTGCCCAACCTCTTCCTCACATTATATTGCAGATTATATTGCAGATGATTGGCATTTGTATAATTGATTGAATTTGATTGTGTTGTAAATGTTGTCATGATTTGTCTATGTGTTGACTTTTATAATAAATGTCGTAGCATTTTTTACAGATTTTTTTTCATGAAATGGATACGAATCTTTGAGTAGAATACACGTACGTTTTTCCAACATATATATACATCGTAAATACACGGTATCCTGCTTATAATTTGAGTCTCCCAATTTAACCAATATCAGAACTCAATACACCAGATGTAAAATAACAATAAAAATATATATATATATTTAGGCATTCATTTATATATCAATATCCCCATAAATCAGACACTAAATGGAACGCAATTGCACAATAATGACACCGAAATTGCAAACTATCTAATAACTCAGTCTCATATTATTTAAACTCATACACTAAATTACCCCCATAAAACGACCAAGGATAACCGGTAGCCGTTAATTTATATTTAATCTGTGTATAAATAACAGACAGTAGACACAATCTATAATCTATCTAACCTTACCGGCATAACATCACATTAATAGGTACATTTAAAAATATTTATATTTTAAATAGATGCATTCAGTTTGTGAAACTTTGCAAATGTTTCTTGGTATCATGTGAAGTGCCTCAATATAAATTGTATGTGATATTTCATTAAATATAATGGACTTGAATGAGGATGTAGATTTAAGTGAAGAAGAAGAAATAACCGCCGAAGTTGTATTGAACACTCTTCAAAATGCTTGGCAAAACGAACGTTTGTGTCCTGAGATTCTTCCCCATAAAAACGATATGGTTGAATGCATGCTGGGACAAGTTCAACACATGGAGCGCAATATCAAAAAATTGCCCAAGACCGACCTTCGGGCTATTATTCATAAAATGGAATTAAGTAGGATAAAGTTCATTATTTGTAATTATCTTAAGACTAGGCTAATGAAGATAGAAAAATATTGTATACATGTCATCAATGAAGAGAAGCTACGAATAGAGACAGGGTGTAATTATTTGACGCCCTCTGAATATAATTATGCTCATGAATATTTACAAAATATGGAAAGCCACATAAAGACTGTTATCTTAGATAAAGTGCCAGGCAATATGCAAGCATTTGAATTGAATAAAATGGCTGAATTCCCCAATTTACAAAGTCATGTGTTTTTGAAGGCAAATGAAACCATTACAGGCATTGTGCTTGAGGATTTACTTGGTGAAGATGAAGAAATTGATTTGGAAGGTCAGTATTTTGTATGGTTTTTGCAAAATCAAAGCGATGTATGTCATGACCAATGGAGATTTACTACTGTTTTACTTATTACAGAGGGATCACAGCATATTCTCCAGTACAAGCCAATTGCTGATCTAGTGAAGAATGGAAAAGTTCAATTAATTTAGAAATAGGTCAATAGATTTTAACATGTATACATAACTACAGCTTAATATAACTAGGTAAGTACTGTTCACACTTATCACAAAAAAGTGTGAGCAATGAAAATACTGGACTTTTCTTCAGTATCATAATTTTGTGTGCTAATTGTGCATAAATAATATGAATCCATACCACACTTTAGAATTTATTATTATTCTCTACCATTACCAACTATTTTGGTTTTTTTCAATGCTGAACTCAATGAACATACTACCTGATACAACCTTATTTGGGCGTTGTTGATATGTGGGTGGGCAAAGAAAAATATAAACTTTACAACGGGTCAGCTGCTTTACTTATATTTCAGGTATTTTTATTTGTAAAGTTTTTTTCTTGTTTTATTTTGTCTTGAGGAATTAGACCCAACTACTGCCAGAACACTACACATATGCAACACTACACATATAGGTGATTACTCTCAGTCTTTAAAGAGAACTATATTAATTACAGATCATAGTGTGCTAAATCTCATATTTTACAAACCTCATAGATCCTGACCATACTCAGGGCATTCTCTGATTATAAGCCCTTTGCAATCTGTAGTAGATTGCCAAGGGCTAAACCACACTTCCATATTAGATCTCAGAGGGTTAAGGCTCAATTTAAGTTGTATATTAAACATACTATGTATAGTGTGTCTTATAATCAAAATAGGACCTAGCAGGCTGCGTTGGTTGGTTGGTTGAGTACCTAGTGTGTCATATTTAATATGATACCAAATATTTTTTTCTCTCCATCTTTCACATTAGCACCTAACATATATCTCTGGTGGAAAGTAGGTGTGAGGTTACTACCTATACATCTCTGCCTTCCCTTATGGGATTAAAGGGATATATTATTATTGTTAATTTTATTGAAATCTTTGAGCCGTGGTGGCCGAATGGTTTGAGCAGTTGCCTGCGACACAAAGATCGCAAGTTCGAATCCCGACTGTCACACCACAAGCTTTACGGTGAAGGAAAATATCGTGAGGAAACCTGCATATGTCTGAGAAGAAATTCAAAGGCGTATGGTCGTGCTTGAGTAACGGCGATGGACTCTCCATCTGTCACGTTGGCACCTAATATACCTATGGCAGTAGTGGGTGTGTGAGTATTACCTATAGACCTCTGCCTACCCCTTCAGGGACCCTTGTGGGAAGGCGTGAGGATATTGAAATCTTTGACCCCATTGCATTTGATGAGTAGGTATGTAGGTAAAATGAGAACTAGTTTATCAATAATAAAATTGTATTTTATCATAATCTCACAATAATTAAGGCAACAGTTTGCATAGGCTTACAAAATAGACACATAAATATACTTATTTACAGTAATAAATGCTTTTATATTTACTGCAAAATAAACTGCTCTTTGTAAAAATTATTGTTTGATTCAATTTATCATTCATACTCAGTTCTTGAACACAAGCATTTAAGTAATAAAATAACTTACAACTAAGTCATAAATACTTTTAAGCACCACAAATAATATATATTAAGTAATCAATTAAGTATTTGTGACATTACATTTAAGCTTCTTTAATACAACCTTAATGTTTGTCTAAAATAAGTACAGTTATTACATGTATTAATCAACATTTATTTAAAAGCATATCAATAATATATACTTGTTGACAAAAATATTTAATGATGTACAGAAAAAAATGCGTACTTCACATTTCAATTTGTAGTTTTTTTTTATTTTGTAAAATCACATAAAAATATTTTATCTCCACTAGGCAGTTTGGTTTTAAAGTTTAGAAACATTTCAGTCATTTGATATATTGCAGATTAAAACTTTTTTCAATACATTAAAATTCTTACAGGTAGGTAGGTTTGTAGTATGTCAATATATATTTATACGCTACAGTAATAGAACAAATTCGATGATCTCACGACTATTGGTATTTTATTTATACGGCGATGGCGATATGCTATATATACCGTTTTAATTACAAACACAACTATATTATTTGAAAATGCAGCTGCAGCAGCAGTAGCCGCTACATTATTTGATAATTAGAATTCAAAAAGTTTAATTGAAATATTGTAAAGGCTTCATCGACACTGGTACAATCAGCACAATTTTGAGCAGTTTTTACAAGTCCATGTTTGTAAGTATATAGTTGAATATTAGCATTACACAGATGTGTATAAACATTAGGTACTATGCCTGTACTTGATCCTCTGCATCGACGTACTTGATGTGTTGAGCGTGCGCAGCGCTTGCCAGTTCCCGCAGGCTCTGCTCGGAGGCAGGGCCGAGTTGCTTCACCATGCTAGTGAAGTGTCCTTTCTCGTTTTGTAACAATTCGTGAGGGTGACCGCACTCCACTATCTCCCCAGCTTCCATCACCTAGAAAACGTTCAACAATTAGATTAATTTCGTAACCACTTGAATGGGCAATGCTTTAGGTATATATCTAATTGAGTTCTGATACTCACAATAACTCTGTCAGAATCAGCTACAGTGTGCAGGCGATGAGCCACCGTTATTACCGTGCAATCCGCAAAATGTTTCCGAATCGATCTTTGAATGAGGGTGTCCGTACTGTAAACAAGCAAATAATTATATTTAGAGACACTAATTGACCTAGCTCGATAGGTTGAGACAGGGACAGAATCAGAGACCATGTCACTGCCTTTCTGACTGCCTGACCTAAATTAAGTTATGTTTTACTATGGGAACTAGATACTAACTTCCTCAAGCTGTAGCTATCTACTATACCAGACGGCAGTCTAGTATAGCGTACCTTTTGGTATATCAACAGTTATCACAGAAGTACAAACTGCGATCGCTTCGAAAAATGTGCGGAGTAACGATTTTAGATCGAATCCGCAATGAAGAGATTCGCAAATCAACTGGCGTGAATGAGGGCGTGATTGTAAAGATGAAGAAAGGCATGTTACGTTGGTTTGGACACATAGAAAGGATGAGTGAAGAAAGATTGTCGAAACAGATATACAAAGCAAGTGTGTGCAAGAAGAGGCAGAGGAAGGCCACGTTCCAACTACCTGGATCAAATCGGACTCAAGGACGGGAACGTTAAGAGTACTCGAAACCGACGAGCATGTATGAAAAGACTGATGAATGTGGACGAAGCGAAAGAGGTATGTAAGTCTAGAGAGAACTGGCGCTCTATACTCTCTGCCTACCCCGCTAGGGACTTGGCGTGATGATATGTATGTATGTATGTACAAATTGTGTGTTAAGATAGGTTTTTCGTCTTCCTATCTATAGTAATAATGTAATTTTCCAAAGGGGACAATAACACAAATAGACATAGTCCCAAAATAAGTATAGCTTGTGTTATGGTAACTAGACAACGAAATTTTTCTTTTATCTATACTAATATTATAAAGAGGAAAGATTTGTTTGTTTGTTTGTTTGTTTGTAATGAATAGGCTCCGAAACTACTGGACCGATTACAAAAATTCTTTCACCTTTGGAAAGCTACATTATCCCCGAGTAACATAGGCTATATTAAATTGGACCCGATAGGTGGCGCTGCGATCGAGTTTCAAGAATTTTACCTTTTTACCCGGGCGAAGCTTTCTGTGTGTTTCTGTGTGTCTTAAGCTAGATTCGAGAATGGTTTAGATTTACAATTGGACCCAATAGGTGGCGCTGCGATCGTGTTACGGGCAATTTAACTTTTTCACCCGAGCGAAGCTGGGCGGGACAGCTAGTAGATAGATATATACATAAATAACAGGACATCCAAGACTAAGGTACAAATACTCGTGTTCATCACACGAATATCTGCCCTTAGCAGGAATCGAACCCGCGACGTCAAGTTTCGCAGTCAGGAGCTCGGACCAGACGGCCGTCGTATGCATAATATACTTAGCCATTAATTAGTCAAGTCAGTTCAAATTAAGGTCTTTTTATACTTAGGGTCGACGTTGGCGGTAGCCTCGTCGAGAACAAGCAGTTTGTTCCGCGCGAGTGCAGCGCGGGCCAAGCACAGCAGCTGTCTTTGCCCGGCGCTGTAGTTAGAACCACCCGCTGCGACTGGTGCGAACAATGACGTCACGTTGTGTTTCAATTCCACCTAGAACATATAATGAAACATGAATACCTGCCATGTAAGCGTAAAAATAAAAACTAAAATAATCATACGATAACTTTACACAAGTACCTACTGTGTTTGAAGTAATCGTCCTACAGAATATAGAAAAGGCAGACTCAAGAGGCTTTACCTGTTCTAACGCTTTCCAAATTTCTTCGTCTGAGTATTTGTCGAACGGATCCATGTTGTAGCGCAAACTAGCCGAAAACAGCACCGGCTCTTGAGGTATGATGGAAATTTTCGACCTCAGCTCCTGCAATTACAAAAAAAATATTTAAAAACGTATAGACAAAAAAAAGCACGTTATATTTATCTCCTAGAATATAATGCAAACCTTCAGTGCAATGTCTCCTGTGTCAACCTCATCAACGATAATGTTGCCTTCAATCGGCGCCAGTCGAAAGAGTGCTGATATTAAAGAGGATTTACCAGCTCCAGTGCGTCCGACTACACCAACCTAAAAACAATAATTATATAATTATATATATATATCCTCACGCCTTCCCACAAGGGTCCCCGAAGGGGTAAGCAGAGGTGTATAGGTAATACCCACACACCCACTTTCCGCCAGAGGTATATTAGGTGCCAACGTGACAGATGGCGAGTCCATCGCCGTTACTCAAGCACGACTATACATACGCCTTTGAATTTCTTCTCAGACGTATGCAGGTTTCCTCTCGATGTTTTCCTTCACCGTTAAGCTTGTGGTGTGACTAATCACTGTACTTAAGTTCAGAAAAACTCATTGGTACAGTCGGGATTCGAACTTGCGACCTTTGCGTCGCAGGCAACTGCTCGAACCGCTCGGCCACCACGGCTTAAAACAATAATTAAATGCACAATAATGTAAAAAACTCTCAAGACATTTTGCCAAATGTCTTACGAAAGAACTGCTTACCTTCCATCCGCTCTCGATGACGATATTGAGGTTTTTGAGTACTGGGTCGGCGTCTTTATCATATCGGAGGAACAGGTCCTTGAAGACCAAGCGAGCCCTCTGCGGCCAGCCGGCGGGCGGGGCGGGGCCCTCGGTCTTCTCTTGCGGCAGCGACGTGAACTGCGCCACACGCTCCACGCTTGTCATTTGCGATATCACTTCCGTCGCTTGCTTCACGCCGAACTGCACCATGTTGACCAATATCAAGCCCTGACTGATCGCCAGACCTACGTTGCCGGATTTTGTGTTACCTATTATAAGGAGGGCGAGTGGATTACAAATTGTATCAAATTAAGGCTAAGAATTATTTTAAAACGATGTGATTACATCTTACCATCGTCTCTAAGAAGGAATGTGTAGGACACAACGATCACGTATGTAGCGCAAATCAGACTGAGCCAGATGGAGAATGCTGTGTTGGTGACCAGCGTCAAGTACCTGGAAATTGGCAATTAGACACTAAGTATTGAACACAATAAGCCTGGGAGGGTTTCTTCAGGATAAGAGTTTCAAAGACATGTGATATTTCTGTATCTAGGACCATCTGTTAGGGAATAAGTAGATACAATACAAGCAGATACAAAAGCCAGTTTTTTGTTTTGCTTTATGTGTACTTAATTTCAGTACCTACTTGCCATTAGATGGGCGCGGAAGAGTGTAGCTATAGATTTCGATTATCTCCGAAATAAATTTTATCGACCGCCCGACTGCCGGTTTACTAGGACATTCCTTAACGCTACCACTGAGAGAATATATAATGTGTCGTGTGCACTCACCAGGCGGCAGTGTGTACGTCTTGTTTGTCATCAAACTGGTCTCGCAGCAGTTCCTCCGCGGCGCAGGCGCGCACCGTGCCCAGCCCCGCCATGGTGGCCGACACGTGCGAGAACACCGGACTGCGCGACACGCCTTCCACCCTGCAACACATACATACATAAACATACTTCACGCATATAGGACGATCCGAAGGAGTGGGCAGAAGTGGTTTTAGTTCCAAACGAAACATCTGGCGAGTCCATCGCAGTCTCAAGCCTATAAATATTTAATTGAATTTATTTTCAGATGTATGCGTCATTCTGTAATCACCGCTAGTGACGAGAGTAGAAAGCAGTACCTAAGTGTAAATGAGCCAAATTCCAAATTATTCCGAGTTACGTTAACAAGTATCCATCCCAAATGATTTAGGCTTCCATATAGGAATAAATTGGATTAATGTTGCCATTTAACCCTCATTATTTTGGAGTTCATTAGGAAATGTATTAAGGGTCGCGCGAGATAACCTTATTTGCAAATTGCAACCCTCTATGGCGGCTACGGCGGGTAGGGCAGTAATAAGTAATGTCACCTTTTGATTGCTTGGGCCGTGTTCAGGTAGACTACAGTCCACAAAAACATGACTATTCCGCACACAGCTGTTGTAAGAAGCATGTACGGGTTTACTATCGCCACCATCACTAAGATACCGATCATCACCATAAATATCTGAAACAAAATAATTATTATCTATATACATACATATAATATAATTGGAGTGTCTGTTTGTAATATTGAAATAACCGCTTTTTACTAACTGCATATCGATGTATACACGGTACATACACCAAAATAACATTTTTTACAATTTTTGTCTGTCTGTCTGTCTCTTTGTTCCGGCTAATCTCTAAAACGGCTGGACCCATTTTGACGGGACTTTCACTGGCAGATAGCTAATATAATAATAAAAAGCGTGTAAAAATGAGTAACTTAGGCTACTTTTATTTTAGAAACTGAACATTTTTTTTTATTTTTATTGAAGCCGTGGTGGCCGAGGTTGCCTGCGACGCAAAGGTCGCAAGTTCGAATCCCGACTGTACCAATGAGTTTTTTCTGAACTTAAGTACAGTGATTAGTCACACCACGAGCTTTACGGTGAAGGAAAACATCGAGAGGAAACCTGCATACGTCTGAGAAGAAATTCAAAGGCGTATGTATAGTCGTGCTTGAGTAACGGCGATGGACTCGCCATCTGTCACGTTGGCACCTAATACCTCTAGCGGAAAGTGGGTGTGTGGGTATTACCTATACACCTCTGCCTACCCCTTCGGGGACCCTTGTGGGAAGGCGTGAGGATATAATATATTATATTATTAATATAAATCCCATGCGGACGAAGTCGAAGGCACGGCTAGTATTATTTAAAAATATACCAATGAGCCGTGATGCCTCGCTAGTGTTAGGAGTAATGTATTAAATCAAGCATACAGAACCTAAGCACGAGTTTTGTGAGCTTAAGAACGTAGAGCGTAGATTTATTTATTACCTACACCACCAGTTTTACACGGAAGGAAAAGATCGTATTTGCAGTCCTGGCCGACAGACTGTGACATACTCGCCATCTGCCCTCTTGACATCAACATAGTGGTATACCTATGGTCTGAGATCCTGGCTGCGTGTAATAATTCGATTACTAAGTAACAAATACTCGTGTTCATCATGTGATGAACGATGAGTGAATTATGAAAACGATTATTTATTTATTTATTCCTTAGTCTTGGATGTCCCATGTTTTATATAGGTATAGATATAGGTATGTATATATCTATATATATCCTGAGAAAGGAGGGTGTTGTTCCACCACTGGTTACCCCTAGGGAACGTTTATGAGATGAGATATGATACTTACAATCCCGATATAGCATACCACACAATAACTACCTACACACTAAGTAATACAAATTAAGGATGTCTTATAATATGTCTTTCACATTGAGCAAGGTGCCTTAAACGTGTTTTTTGAGCGGTTCAATGACCAAGCAGTGCCGTAAAATGTCTATAACAATGTTTAAGATACTAACATTTTGTAATTGTTACACGAATTATATCCTACTGAACGATAATGCGTTTAAATATATGATGTCTGTTTAAGCCTAACATACGTGAGGTCAACAACCGAAACTGGCTAAACCTGAGCAAATAATGTACGGAGTGACTAACCCTGCACAAAGTTCCCGTGGTCTTAAATGTAGAAAATCATTCGTCACATCTGGATATGATAGAAATACGAGTACATCGGAGCACTGGCGGACTTAGCAGCTAGCTTAGAAGGCTGGAGCCTAAGGCAGTAGCTTTATTCTTACAGAAACAGAAATCATGGACAGTAAAAAATCATCAGATGGGTAACGCATCTCTAGAGGTGGTAAAGGCGGAAAATGTACTTCTGAAATACATTTTCCGCCTGCATGGCTCCTAGTCAGAAATACACTTCTGACTAGGAGCCATGCAGGAACTGTTTATGTGACTAATGTGACCCACTTGATGCATACCGCATGCCACGTTTTCAAACAAAAGGACAATAACAAGTCAATAGCAAAGAACAGTACAAAAGAGTAAAGACCCCGAGCCATTAGTCGACGTTTGTCTATTACGAGAATCCTTTATCGATCGACAAAACATAAATAGGTAAGTCTAACGCACCTGTATACTATCCAAGTACATTCTCGGTAGAATTTCATCGACAATGCCCATATCTTTTGAGAATCTGTTGAGAATACGCCCCGAGGGGTTGGTGTCGAAGAAGCGCATGGTGGCGGCGAGAATATTGCTGAACATCTGGTTGTGCAGTTTTATGGAGCTGCGCATGCATACCCATAGGAACAATATTGACCTGGCGAATAAAAATAGCATTAGCATCACGGGCAAAGCTAACTATGTATGTATACAATAGGAATAAGCGTACAAAAATATATATAAAACAGTGACCCCGTACCTATTGTCTGAACCAAAACTACTTAATGGATTTTGATGCAGTTCATTAAAATTAAAAAAGTTGTACACTTTTTCAAATAAGGTTACATATAGGTAAAATTCACCCTACTTTTCCTTAGCTAAGGGTCTTTGTAACATATCAACACGCCGAGTTCTTCATGGGGGAGAGATAAGAGCAGTAGTTCTCTTGAGACTCTTACAAACCTATTTTACCTCATTGACATTCATCCTCACGCCTTCCCACAAGGGTCCCCGAAGGGGTAGGCAGAGGCGTATTCATCAGTCCCTTAATACCTACTCGTCAGTTTTGAGACACCTACTGTCGTCGTCTTCACCCTGGCTTGAAATAAGTATGTATGTATAATAAACACGAATAATCACCTGCCGGTCGTGAGGATAATGCAGCCAAATATTCCAATGGCCCATATATAAATATAAAAAGGATGGTTGACGAACTGCTCCGAGGCTGATAGATCCGTGAAAGCGATAGCCGTCTTCACCAGTGTTCCGATAATGGTCGAGGTTGAGTTGCCGTTGGCCTCTCCAATAGGGATCACTGGCAGATCACCGTCCTCAATTGTGTTATTGAAATTAGTTGTATTCACGTTAGACAACGGCTCTGTAGAACTGCGCGCCGACTCTACCACGTTCATCCTGCGTTAGATTACGGGCTTATTAATAAATTATTGATTAAGTTGATACAGTAAGGGACGGATATATACTCTTTTCCCAACTGAGTACTTTCATACCAAGGTATTTGTCAGTAAGAGCTACCTGGAAATAAATACCTTCATGGGGGAGGTTGTATCTGCTGTAATAGAGCAATTCGTTTGTTTATTGTGGGATTGTGTTGTGTAGAAACCTCATGGGACCATGTATTTACCTATAGGTAATATGTAAATAGATAAGTGCTTCCTATACCAATACCATTTGTATGAATTTAAATTATTAGTATTCGAAACCAACATAAGAAATTTTCCGTCTTCAGTAACCCCTTATTTTCATGACGTAAAATATAGCAAATATTTCAATAGGGTAAGCACGTTTCGTAAGTTTGTATTCATGATTATTCTCAACTTGATATCGATACATTTTCAAGATTTTTATGGTGGCATTAAATGCATAAAATGTTTGTCCCGCCTGTACCATTTCGTATTCAGTATAGCCAAAATCACATGTTTATACAGAATTTAAAACAAAGCAGACCTATAAAAAATACCGTTACACTGTGTAAAGTATACGTTACCAACCAGTATGTGAGCCACAAGTCACTCATGGAGGTAACGATTTGTGCCAAAAGAATCGCGATGATAGTGAAGAACAGGAGCAACCAACCTCCGCCGGCCCGGAAATACTTTGCATACACCCGCCCAGACACACGACCTGGTTGAAATTAAACACCACCTTAGAATCACCTTAAAGCATTAAAAATGTTACTGTCATTCGAACAATAGGCCATTGTGGCGCAAGATTCTTAACACCGTTTTTCCATGCACTTAGATATGTACGTAATTTGCGAAATCAAAGAGCAACATGAATTATACTGCGTATAGCGACCAAAAATACAACTTTGCCTGTCAACAATATTTACAATGTTTACCCTTGTATGAGTTATAAGCAGTAACGTGTATCACTACATAGTATAAAATAAAGTCACTGTCGCTGTCTGTCTGTCCCTATGTAGTTACTATGTAGTACTTAAATCTTTAAAACTACACAACGGATTTTGAAGCAGTTTTGTATTGTCTAATGACAAAAAAGCTGTAAACGTTGTTTATAAGGACATTCTGTAGTAGGTAGGTATATTTAGTATCAGCATTGCACCCGTGTGAAGCCGGGCTAGTTAGTAATAAAATAAGAATTATCTTATAAAAGAAGATGAATTTTAATTCCTACAAATATTTTTGACTTATAAACTAACCGACTTCCAATAATATTGTGATTTATAAGAGGCTGCTCGAGTATTCGAGTATGATGATCATGTATATTTCATCAGGTACAATCAGGTCCATTTTCAAAGCAGCTTATTATAAGGCAAGTCATATATACTATGGTGCTTCTCTCCTATGTGACAAACTAACCTTTATCTGTATCTAACACACATTACTTAAGCGCTAGTGAGATAGTTGTGTCGATACGTCAACGAGGAGAAATTGGGTCAAGAAAACAATAGCAATCGTATATTAGCCATCTCCCGGCGGACATGCTAGCACACTGAGTTTATTTTTGTATATTTTTGCCTCTCAACTCACTCAACTCTCAACAAAGTCTAAGCGTGTGTATGTATGCCGGTATGTTGTATATAAATGACCTGGAAGCCCATTATCAAGTACTAAGGTAGAGATACCTGTCTCTGTGATTTCCGCTGCTTCTTCTTCATCCTGTTGTTCCAAATGACTGCTTTCTTGTATCGTACTAGTGCTCATGTGCGACTGTAAAATGTAATATGTTAGTAAACAATAGGCTCTTTATTACCACTTTCATATTTTTTTTTATGTTCTGCCTTACAATTAAATAAAACATTTGTGACTCATATCATAAATAATTTATATTAATTATATCGTCAATAACTTTAATGATAACTTTGTCCTACATGAGAGAGTGGACCATAATCGGCAATTTAATTATCCGAGAGTGCGAAAGGGACAGATATATATAAAGGTCAATTAGATACATCTGTCACTTTCACACAGGAATAACAAAATCATGTCAAGGCCACCGCCACCGAGCTTCACTTTCAACACAGCCGACGAGTGTAGTTTTTGAATTGGATAAAGTTTTTGTTATAGATGTCTGTTATACACAAACTCGTCTATCCCATACCATCATTTGACTCCACGTGCCCCTCGTGTTGCGGTTCAGCGATTTCTTAATTAATTTGGCCTAGAATCTAACTAGATGTTTCATTAAAAGTCAACCATGCAGAGAATATTCTCGCCTAGTAACTCGCACTCGCATTGTGTCTATTTGTTAGGAATATGTATTTTAATGTCCTTTGCACCCAAGTATCGCGGTCGGTAGCTCTTGATGTCGCAAGCGACTACCTATAGTAGGTGGTAACGGTACCATGGACTGCATGCTTGTTTGTCACCTTGGTGGTATAAAAAGTGAAGACGTACCTGCACAGACATGGTGCGTTGGCGGAGGACCTGAGGGCGTGACTCATCTGGCTGGTCCTCCTCTTGGAGTAACTCCACGAACAGCGGTGAATGGGATACTTGCTCGAAATCACCTTGAGCCTCAATTTCTCCCTGTTCATCAGAATAATACATACATACATTCTATGAACCAGACTGGTGACTGTGGAAGCGAAAAGGTTTGTATGGAAGAAATAGCGCTCTACTCTCTGATATACACAAACTGACATAGGAACTGAGTCTGAATATATCTGACTAGCTGTCCCGCCCAGCTTCGCTCGGGTGAAAAAGTTAAATTGCCCGTAACACGATCGCAGCGCCACCTATTGGGTCCAATTGTAAATCTAAACCATTCTCGAATCTAGCTTAAGACACACAGAAACACACAGAAAGCTTCGCCCGTGTAAAAAGGTAAAATTCTTGAAACTCGATCGCAGCGCCACCTATCGGGTCCAATTTAATATAGCCTATGTTACTCGGGGATAATGTAGCTTTCCAAAGGTGAAAGAATTTTTGAAATCGGTCCAGTAGTTTCGGAGCCTATTCATTACAAACAAACAAACAAACAAACAAACAAACAAACAAACAAATCTTTCCTTTTTATAATATTATTAGTATAGATATACATACTGATTACAGAGAGATGATATGTAAATTAATATTAGCATTTTTATTATTAGTTATTATTAAAAATAGAACAATAAAAAAATATTAATAGAGCTATTTCCGTTTCCCCGGGAACGTCATAAAAACTTTGAGCTTAGATACTCTGGGAGATTAAACGAATAAGTTGTTTCTATAATGAACCTAACGTTGCCAACATTCGTAGCATTGCCCTAAAGGGGTTGGTAGGTACAATATTATAGGTATTATGTATAAGTGCTGAAAATCCAGTGAACATCCTAGCATAGAACAAAATGGCAAACGCATCTGTGCGGGGATCAAACTCGCAACTCATGGCGATATACTAATTGCACAATTACCAAGCTACTTACACAATATATTGAGTCAAAGTTAAACATGTCAATTATAAGTCAGATCCAGACAAAGTTATGCTAACAGGTAGCAAATGTATTGTCTTCCATCTGCTCGTATCAGGTGTACAAATAACGCAGTGGCCATATGTCTCACAAACGGATAAATGTGCCTACTCAAACAACTTAAATCTATTTACTACTAATAGATAGTATAGTCAATAATTCATGACAAAAGTATTAAGCACACAAAAGGCTGGATTTCAAATTGATTCAAGCTAATATTTTCTTATTACAAATTAGGTAACATGTATAGTATGTATAGTCGTGCTGGAGTAACGGCGATGGACTCGCCATCTGTCACGTTGGCACCTAATATACCTCTGGCGGAAAGTGGGTGTGTGGGTATTACCTAGACACCTCTGCCTACCCCTTCGGGGACCCTTGTGGGAAGGCGTGAGGTTATATTATATTACTATAGGTAACATAATAATAGTATTGTTGAATTTAAGGTAACCTATAAAAAAAAAAACTAAAAAACACGCTTTTTATAGAAAACCGAACTAAAAAATAGAAAATAAATTTCGACAATATCTTAAAAAGCGTGGGGTGGGTGGTGTCAATAGTTATACATATTTTATTGACAGATATGAGTAGAGTGATTATCATTTCGATAATATCTTAATAAGCACCCCACGCTTTTTAAGATATTGTCGGAATTTTTTTTCTATTTTTTAGTTCGGTTTTCTATAAAAAGCGTGTTTTTTAGTTTTTTTTTACTATTATTTATTTTCTACTTTTTAGTTATTAGTGTATTGTCATCGGTCCTCGATAAGTCTACAAAGTTTGAACGAAATCTGGCCGTTTAAAGTGGGTCAAAATCGAGCTCAAAGAAGTCGGTTACATACATACATACATACAGGTGAAGCTAATATAAAGCGTGTAAAAATTATCAGGTTTTTTGTCCCGTTCGCACAATAAGGGTATATTTTTCTGTAATTTTTACAACTGCATGTATACATTTATTAAATAAAAACATCAGATAAAGCACGGTCGCGGAACAGAAAGAATTTCGTACGATAACCTATTATTACCCATCTCTGTCACTCCCGCGTAAATATAATGCGTCTCGCTCGCACAGATGCAATGACCGCTGTCGCCAGGGATTGAAAACCGTTTAATTGAGACCGTAAGGTTTGTTCTTGCTTGCGTCTGGTGTTTTGGTCGCAATTAAAAGTATTTGACATGATTCATAATTTTTGAATAACTAACGACATTCCATCTTGGGATGCGTTAGTGCTCGTTCAATTTTGAAACACATTTATCTTAGTTTGTTGTTATTTGTTAGTTTTTGTTGTCTTGTTTTAATTGTTAAGTGGTTTCGTTGATTTGTTAAGTTTAATTTACTGTTTTAAAATGGAACCAGTGCCGTCTACCTCGCGTCCATTCAAGAAGTTTGTTTCTCCGCGGAAGAAAAGAAAAATGTCACACTTTAGTGAATCTGAGAAGGTTATGATTATTAACGTGTTTAAATACATTAAGGAATCCTGGCCTGCCGATAAATATCCTTCAAAAAAAGAAATGAAGGACAAAACAGCCGATATCTTGGGCATTTCAAAATCGGCCATATATCGTATTTTAAAAGAATATACCGAAACAGACACCGTCAAGCCGGCTCCTTCACCGAAAAAACGACTCTCAGTAATTGAAAAGACTGATGAGTTCGATAAATCGTGCATCAGACGAATAGTGCACAGCTTTTATTTAAAAGGAGAGTTACCTACAACAAAAAAGGTACTACATGTCATAAATGCAGACGAATCCTTACCAAACATGGGCTTGACATCGTTGAAACAATTACTAAAACATTTAAAGTTTAAATATGTCAAACGAAGGCGAAATAATTGTTTGATCGACAGAGATGACATAGCATTGTGGCGTATTAAATATTTGAAAAATATAAAAACTTACCGACAGCAACAACGACCAATATATTACTTGGATGAAACTTGGGTAAATGCGGGTAAGACCTTTTTTTTTATCCATTTACTGACTGAATTAAATCCATACTAATATTAAAAATATGAAAGTATCTCTGTCTGTGTGTCACCTTTACATGGCTAAACGGCTGTTATGATCTTGATAATCCTATTAATATTATAAACGCGAAAGTTTGTGAGAATGTATGTATGTTTGTTTCTCTTTCACGCTAAAACTACTGATTGGATTTTAATGAAACTTTACAATAATATACCTTATACATCAGAATAATACATAGGCTATGTATGAACCACAGGCGAAGCCAGAGGGAACAGCTAGTATTAAATAAATATACTTGGTATCAAGAGCAAAGACAGGATCGACAAAAGCGATTAGTGATCCCCTGAGTTGTTTGCAATATTAAGTGGTTAAATGTTTATACTTATGATAATTTTATTCATTATCTTTTTAGGGCACACTGTAGGCAAAGTGTGGGAAGATACTACAGTGCAGTCACGAAAACAAGCATTTTTGGGGGGTTTGTCGACGGGTGCCAAGAATCCTACTTCCAAAGGCAACCGGTTAATTATTTTACATATAGGAAGTGAAAAGGGATTTGTCCCAGAATCGGAATTGGTGTTTGAATGCAAAGGTACAGGCGATTACCACGAATCGATGAATGCAGTCAAGTTCGAAAATTGGTTCCAAGCAATGCTACCGAAACTTGAACCAAACGCAGTGGTTGTAATGGATAATGCCAGCTACCACTCACGGCGCCAGGAGAAAATTCCAGTAACACGTTGGAAAAAATCAGACATCCAAGAATGGCTTTCATCAAAACAAATTTTTTTTGAAGCAAATGAAACAAAGGTCCAGCTCTTGGAAAAGGTGAAAAACGTTAAAACTCTGTACCAATCGTATGTAGTCGATGAAATGGCAAAAGCAGTTGGTGTAGAGGTATTGAGATTACCTCCATACCACTGCGAATTAAATCCCATCGAACTGGTGTGGGCAGACGTCAAGGGGTATGTAGCTCGGAAAAACACAACATTTAAGATGGTAGCTGTCAAAAAGTTGCTCCAGGAGGCTTTAGCCAACATTACAGCAGAAAAATGGCAAAATTGCATAAGTCACGTCAAAAAAGTGGAATCGAAACTAGGTGGACTAGATGATAATGTAGACAAAACTGTCGATTCTTTTGTTATAAATATGACAGGCGAGACGTCATCAGAAAGCAGTTACTCTGATACAGACGAATCGGATTCGGATTTATGATTTTTTTATTTCTACCAAATTGGTAATTTTAAGACGATTTTGATACCTCTGGTCTGTCTGCCCCTCTGTTCTGTCTGTTTCAGTTAACTCGGGAGTATTCGGGAGCAGTCGGTGCCGCTCGGGTGCGTTGGTACCAAAATGACGGCGTGAGACATGACGCCACTCGATACTCGACCACGACAGAGGAATAACACATCTGTGATTCAGTTTTATATTGAGATATTATTGCAAAATTGTTATAAATAAAAGTAATGGAATGTCTGAAGAGTTTATTGTTTAACAAAATACTTAATAATAATTTATTTAATAAGCTAGTTTTTTTCTATCCTTCAAATATTTCATGCAAACCACACATATAAAAATGTTTGTGACCACTGTCAGTAGGTAAAGAGGTCATTGTACGAAATTCTTCCTGCTCCGCGACCGTGCTTTAGCAGCAGCCTTGATAGCAAATATACGATGAGCGGCATGATGTATTTGTATAAGCCAGTACGTAGGTAGGTATAGTTAATTGAGTGTACACTTGTAAATGAAGAAGGAACTTATGATGTTATATTTATTTTACAGTGTCAGCTTAGCAAATTGATAATTTGTGTTGTGTAACTGTGAACAACGTTTTTGAATTAAAATTAAGTAGAGTGTAGAGACAATTAACTACTTAAACAATGCTCCTAGGCACGAAGACACACATATATGGCGCATACTCGCGGACTAAATTTGTAAACATGTACCTATGTAGGTACACTGATATAGGTAATTAATTAAACTTTAATTATTAATTTATATTATTTAGTTATCACTTCTGAGCCTCAACGTGCTATTTTTATCGAACGAACACTAACTGGTGGGAACGTCAAGAGCACCTGCAGATGAAGTGAAAGAGGGCTATCTAGAGAGGACTCCCGCACTCTCTGCCTACCCAGTATTAAGCTAAATATACCTGATCATATTGGTTAAATGATTGACGCTACTTAGACTTTGTGCTCTCGTTGCGGCATTGCCCTCGGCAAGTTCTACTCCACTCATCTATATCCGCTATCGGAATAGCCCATAGGCCTTAGGCCGCCCGTCTAACTCACCAAATTCATCAATGTCACACTGAAAACTGTGTAACAAAGTGCTTACAAACTGTCATATAATAATGTATTCCACCATATTATTTATGCACACATGCTTACTTTATAACCGTGACACAGCTGTTTCGAAATTACAATCTTATCATCCACTTTAAAAAGTCTGAATGATATATGGACGCAACTTCTGCACAGATCAAGGGCAAGATTGTGCGAGAGTGATTATGTCCCCAACGTACTTGCCGACAGTTTCATAAACCAAGTTACAACTTTATTTGTCCATAACCTTCTTTTCGGTATGCTTCTTATATTAAGCTTATTATTTTTTAAACTCTACACAGTGGCTTCGGTGTTTGTTTGTAATTAAACTTATACATACATACATACATTACATACATAGGTCACGCCGAGTCCTAACGGGTTAGGCAGAGAGTATAGAACGCCAGTTCTCTCTAGACTTACATAAGTACCTCTTTCACTTCGTCTACATTCATCAGTCTCTTCATAGATGCTCGTCGGTTTCGAGTAGGTAGGTACTCTTGACGTTCCTGTCCTTGAACGTCCGATCGATTTGATCTAGGTAGTTGGAACGTGGTCTTCCTCTGCCTCTTCTTGCACACACTGTCGCTTTGTATATCTGTTTCGTCCATCTTTCTTCACACATCCTTTCTATACCAATTAAACTTATCTCATCGAGAATGTCAAGTATGGACAATGGACTAAAATTATCCCATTACCTACTTGCAGTCATAATAAGTCTTTCACGGGGTAGGCAGAGTTAGTAGAGAGGCAGTTTGTATTAGACTTTCGGTTTCGCACTATTGAAAATAATATAAACTTGATAGAACATGGAGTTCGCTAAAAAATGGGCATATGTAATACTGAAATATTTATTTACGTAATATTATCGGAAGTCTGGATGGGTGAGTCATCGCACACTTGTCAGTTCAATAGTGAACAAGCCGCGCATTCACATTTGCTTCGTGTCATTCTGTTATTGATTTATTCGAGTGTATTCGTTTCTTTAATATTGTTCTCACTTATAGTTGTGACGAAACGAGTCCGTTCTACATCTGTCATCACGAAAACGTCTTACCTTAGGTATCTAAAGTCTTAAGATCTTTGATCATTTACTTGAACAAATAATCTTCTCTACCCTTCTATGATGTTTTAAGAAGCTGTAATTTCGTATAAGATGACCATTCATCTTTCCTCTTCTATTGTAAATTTTTGCAATACCAACGCCTGTTTCGTCGACTCCCAGTAGCAGCACAAAGTTTAATAATAATGTTGTTATGCTATCAAATACACGAATTGGATAGAGGGTTTTGCACCAGGTACTCATAGAAACCAGATGAGTTACATTTTATAGCATAACAAGGCAGCATACTTTTTAATCGGGGACTATGTACCTACTTATTCAGGTTTTAAAACTTGCATTTGCATTGAATTGCATGGCAATATTAAAATGTGGATAGAAAAAAACATGTATTGAAAGTTTTTTACTCTATTTATCTTTTAGAGACCTTAAAAGAAAAATAGAGTAAAAAATATAGAATAAAAAAAACTCTATGAAAGGCAGATGATGAAAGGATCCTATTTTTTATTGGGTTTTTGTTCTTCTTGCACACTAGAGCGGCTAGACTAAGTTCGATTAAATTTGTCGCAGAGGTAGACTATTACCTAGATTAAATCATAGGATATGTTTTATTCTAGAAAAAATATCTACTACAGAAGTCAAATTTCACGCAGGTAAAACTGCGAGTCACAGCAAGTGTATGCAAAGAAAAATATCGCAAGCCTGTCTGGCAGGGATTGTTTGTACGATAGCACTTAGACCGCGTTTTGTTATCACAAAAGACACAAAAACATTGTTATACAATTTTGAAACTGTAAATATTAGCTCTGTCAGTTAAGTTTACTTCATACTACTACTACTAAGTAGATATTATTAATAATATATAACCTTTTCCATAATTCCCACATAACGATGTCATTTATCTTTTCTTTTATCAAGTTATTCTTATTCCAAACTGGCTGTTCTTATCATTAAATATGAATTTAAATAAGCAAGAACGGTGCAATCAATTTACATAACTAAAGCTAATATACGTGTAGAAGTAGGTGACCTTGGATTCTAGACAGGTATCACAGGTACTAGAAAGTAGATTGACGAACGAAATTAATTCAAATGAAACGTCTCGAAATCCTGTACAGAAACATTCTCCAAAACCAAAGTACTGATTTATCCCCTTTGTGGTACTTACATCTCTAAGAATGATGATTTTGTCGGCTGTCTTGAGGTGATGCAGCTGATGGGTGACCAGGATGCGAGTGGAGTGGCGCAGCAAGCCGTTCACACATTCCGATACCAGGTGCTGACCTACGTGCGTGTCCACTGCTGACAGCGGGTCGTCCAGCAAATATACGTCTGCCTGGAGAGTAAATAAACATTATATATCTACCTATATAGGTACATAGTTGTATTAGTTCCAACTATCTAGATCAAATCGATCGGACACTCACGGATGAGAAGCAAGAGTACTGGAAACCGCCAAGAGAATGTTCAATGTTGACGAAGCGAAAGGGGTTTTTAAGTCTAGAGAGCTGGCTCTCTACTTTCTCTGTTTATTCTGTCAAATTCCTTGCGGTCGTTGACGTGCAAAGGAATAGCAAAAAAACATCAATACATCCAAACTTTTACGTTTTATTAGTTAGCAGCCGGGTTTCCTTATATAAATGTGTGCCGTCGCCCCCAACGTACCATTGAACACAAGGTTGTTTTTCTACACCGTAGAAGCGTAAGCTCAGAGTGTAACTAATCACTGTACTTAAGTTCAGAAAAACTCATTGGTACAGTCGGGATTCGAGCTTGCAATCCACTTTTAAGAGAGGTAGGGCATAACGGGTTTCCCGTTCGAATTCGGAGCTGCCCGACTGGGGCAGGACCTCCACCTTATAGAAGTCCGTAGCCAAATAACACAATTTATTGTGTTGTGTTCCTACGCGGTGAATAAGGTTTCCAGTAATGAGCTCCTTGGGGAGGGGGGAGGATTGTTACATTGTGTTGGAAGCAGAGGGATTAAACCCATTATGCTGCCAACACACTATAACTCTTCGAACACAGAGTGGCAACACGCAAGTGATACTTCAGTATCGTGAGCGTAAATAGGCTGCGGTAACCGTTTCCCATCAGATGGGCCGTATGCTTGTTTGCCAATCTTGTTGTATAAAAAAAAAAAAAAAAAAAAAAAACAACTCATCGGTTCCCTACGGCTCATGATTACTAGTTCTTGTATTTTAAGAGCTTGCCATTTTTAAGTCCAATGCTTAGTCTGTAGCACTTAAATTGTATTATAGTTAGGTACAAAGATAAGTTACATACACACGCAGTAATGATACGATATCTTTATAGCTTTTATCGGTCATTAAACAAAGATTTGCAATTCCTTGTTTTAAGTACGAAAGCAAACGAAATGTTTTACGACACCGAGCAGTGTACTTCATACCTATCTATGCAGTGCTCAGCGAGTGACAACCAAATGCTTTACAGTTACATCTCAGCTATAATATCTACGTAACTAGGTAACCTAGTTACGTGTCTTGTCACAGCGTTTCCAGCAATCACTACATATTAGAACACACACGCTACATTTTATACAAATGTAAAGATAAGTTAAAAGTTCAGATAAACTCAGAAGCTGCTAAACGAATTTTGATTCGGTTATAATTATCTAATTAAATGAAAGATATGTAATTTGAATCTATTTTTTTTTCATAAAATACTACCCAAGCATGAACTATGTCTGCACAAATTCAAATGGATAATCATTGAGATGCTATGAGAAATATTTAATTGAAATAATTAGAGGCGGAAATATACACTGAACTTAAGGGCTTCTTTTTTGTAACTATTGTTGCAGAACCCTACAATTTCTCAACCTACAATTATATGAACGACGTAATACATAATCTTAACCTTGTGATTAGCGCGATTTGATTATCGATAAAGTTATGAAAGGTCAAGGCTGGTTGATATTTTCCTAAGTTTACGCACGTCTACAACCATATACTTATCTTACAATAACTTATATTCACTATACTATACTAACTACTATAACGTATAATTGTAACATGCTTTCTTTATAATGTAACTCCTTTAACCTAAAATTTTTATATTAGCTAAATGTTTATGATGTTTAATCTTATTTTGTTAGTTTAATTTTAGTTAATTCGTCTTCTGTTTTTTTGCAAGCAGTTTTCACCTATAATTAAGATGGCATTTAGGACGAGCACAGCTTCGAATGATTTTTATTACTTGTAATAATATACATCTTGTTGGTGATCAATAAATAAATACTAACTATCTGTATGGTCTTATACTTACTATAACGGTATACTTACTATCTGTATGCACACTTGTAAAGGTGGAATGCATGCTACGTTGCTTTAGTCATATAGAAAAGATGAATGAAGATATATTAAATATGAAAAGTTATGTAAACTGTAATGTAAGTACAGGCAGAGGAAGACCACATTACAACTACCTAGATCAAATCGATCGAACACTCAAACATGGAAACGCGATGAGAACTCGAAACAGCCGAGCATTTTGAAATTGATGAATGTGGACGAAGCAAGAGTAGATCTAGAGCGAACCATACCCTTACTATCTGTGCCTACCCCATGTGGAACGCGGAAGTATAGGGATGTCCGATTTTATCTGTACCTATGTCCTTATTCAGATTTACGTACTGTCAGGTTCAATTTAAAGATAAGATTATGCTTTAGACATCAGAGGATATCCGTTCTGGAATTTGACGAGTCCAGAACGAATCGTCTCAGACAAAACCTTACTAACAGCGTATTCAAGGTTGATCGAAGTAGCGTTCAACGCAACTCGTGTAAAACTAAAGGAATTAAAAAATATATAAATTGGTTTATAAAAAATGCCGAGGTGACAGAGAGCTACAAGACCAGAGAACAAGAGAGTGTAACAATGAGGTTTGGCTAACCTAAGTACAGTGATTAGTCATGTAGCATTTAAAATTACCATTAATAATCTGTTGCAATATCGTAACTGAATAAACTAAAATCACTTTTTAGCTTCTACTTCGAGATTTTCCTGAACGCAAGCTATAAGTAAAAAATGATTTTTTTGCAGGTGCCCAAAGTAACTTACTTCTCTGTAACAAGCTCGCGCGAGCCCGATGCGGGCCCGCTGCCCTCCGCTGAGGCTGATACCTCTCTCGCCCACCAAGGTCGCATCTCCTGAAGGCAGCAGTTGAAAATCACGCACCAAAGCACACGCCGTTATTACCTTAGACCAAAAGAAAATTTGTTTAATTACTCCAGCTGGGATGTTCCAGTCAAGCTAAATATTTGTTCAACGTATTGTATTATTTCTCACCCTCTTATAACGCTGTGCATCGTAGGGCAGGCCGAAAAGTATGTTTTGTCTTACAGTGGCTACGAATAGCCATGGCTCCTGGCTCGCGTATGATACCACCGACCCACCAAGAGTTATCGTGCCTTGGCTCGGTGGCAGCTCCCCCAGGATAACTTGAAGCAGAGTCGTCTAACAAACGAAAATACTATGGTTACTTCTAAGATTCCATGATAATTTATTGGTAAGTTATGCAAATTCGAGATGAACGCGTCCAATTGTTCAAATATTTTGACGGTCAACTGTTTGCTTACTTATTACAAAATTGTGAAGACAATTTCGATTGTTATCAAACCTTGCCAGCGCCGACGAGGCCTACGATGCCGACAAACTCGCCGGGGAGTGCAGTGAATGAGATGTTCCTCAAGGTATGCACAATAGGGTCCGGCTGCCAGCTCGCGCTCAAGTCAGTCAACGTTACACCGGTAGGTTTAGGCTGCTCCTTCTCCGTTATTGTATCCATCGCTGCGTCAGTTATAAGAAAATTGAGTAAATGCCATACATAAAAGTCAGTAGTCAGTTACTGGGTGGGTGAACTCATTGGTGGTTGATTTCATAAAAACGATCTTAGATATATATTTCTAGTTAACTGTTTACATTCTACTGTACGGTTCTCAGTTTATTATATTATATATCCAGTCATAAAAAGCAGTAATGATAGATTTTAATATGAGCTGCGTAACGTTTCGTAATTTGGTTTTTTATTCACTCCTTTGAATAAAATACCGAATTCTCTTGATACTTTACATTCCAAAGATTAATACTGGTAGTTATGATCAAGTATTTCCCGATATGCAACTGGGCCCGTGATAAAATAATCTGATATAGCTAGTCCGAGGATATCCAAGTATGCCTATTGTTTTGATTTGAAACTTTGCACAGATTTGATTTATAAGCATTAAGAATGATTATGGGCAACTGAACTCTTTCATTTCACGTCTTACTCCATGCGGTGTACCTAATGCCCACATTTTGACGAAGCTTTATTTAGGTGCTAACGTGATAGTCGGCAAGACCATAGCCGGTAAAACACTTACTTTCGTATTCCGTAATTCTTTCCAATATATCCTGTATATGCTGCGATCTTTGTTTAATCCTGTTCGCTTCCTTTATTCTGGCCGATTCCAATTCATCCAGCAATAAAAATTCCTAAAACCAAAATAGACCTAAGTATATGTATGTGTACAGTAGAACAAAGGTTATTTTGTGATATAAATTGCCTACCTCTAAACGTCGGATGGTTACTTTGGTTTCAGCAAGAAATGATAGGCCCAGAGGCATTCCTATATTGCATATGAGTTGTAATAAGTTGAAGTATTGCACAAGAGAGAATGTGGTTTCAGCACGTATGTCCCCTCCCGTCACTACAAACGCTACAATAGCGGCGAAAAGAATGAACCGCTCCGTGAACACTGATAAAGCTGTCGAGAATCCTTTTACCATAGAGGTTCGCATGATAAAGTGTACTTCCAATCTGTAAGCAGAATGTAACAATCAAATCTACACGCTTATCTTACTATCTACACGCCTCCCGTTAAAGTTCCCGTAGGGGAAGGCAGAAATGCAACAATATTCTGTTTTCGGCGGATATACCTTTAATTAGATGCCAGCGTGACGGATGGTAGGTCTCTGTTTCTCAAGTATGACAATATAACATACATAATATATAGTTTATGATTTTTTTGTTACGTAATATATTTATCACATATAGATTCTTTATTTATCACTATGAGAAAGACAATAAGTTAGGTACAAAAAGTTACTTATCAGTCTACGAGGAATAAACCCACTATTCCTCGTAGACTGCAAATAATCGCTATCTTGTACTCACTTGCGTAATTTATCAACAAGCTTTTCAAAAGGCTTTTCCCAAGCATACATTTTGATGACTTGTACTCCATTAACCAGTTCGCTCATAACTTTCACTCGCTCATCTGTCCGCTTTGCGATCTTCCCTCGAAGGACACCTTGCAGATTGCTTAGATATGCTACAAATGAAAGAAACATTTATGACTAATAACAGATTATATATATATACATATCCTCACGCCTTCCCACAAGGGTCCCCGTAGAGGTAGACAGAGGTGTATAGGTAATACCCATACACCCAAATACATATAAATAAAAAAATAGCACCAACACCTTGGGACGATTCCAAACAAATTGACCTAGCTTGTAATAATTCAGTATGGGGAATGGACAACTTTATACATATAAATATACTTACTTAAATGTTACGATCATTAAAATCTAAAATTGCAGAAAATAATTAGTATTCATCATGCAAATAATCGTTCATTGCGGGAATCAAACCCGCCACCTCAAGCTTCGCAGTCAGGAGCTTAGATTATTAGACCAGGCAGCCGAAAATTTGGGGATCGTAAATTACCTTGTACAACTACTGCCTGCAGGAATATAACGACTAGAGCAGCGAGTGTGGCCCATCCCACGTGCTGCCACACTAGGTAGGACACCACCGGGACTGCAATAGGCATCACCCACACGTAGTGTAGGAACAGAGTCACCATGTCGAACCGGTTGACGTCATTTGACATTAAGTTTATCACTTGCCCAGACTCTGTCTTATTCAAACCCGTTCGATCAAGTTTTAAAATCTGCAATCACAAAACATACATAACCACCATATATATAACAATGTTATAAATACATATAGCGCTATATCGATATAATAATAAGAATAATAATATTCTTTATTGTACACACACATCTACAAAAACAAATAGGATGACAGAAAAAAGAGAACAGCATGTAATAGGTACAATAGGCGGCCTTATCGAAAAAGCTATTTCTTCTAGGCAACCAAGTGAAGAGAGAAAAGAAAAAGAGAAAAAAATAAATCTAACATTGTCTGACTTCAACATTTTAATTTTAATTGTTCTACTTATATTAATAGATGAACGATATTCTTTCGTAAACCTGAAAGCCCTTTAAAAATAATAGTAAATAAAGTAAAATATACCAACCTTTCTGTAGACTAATGAACAACAGGCTATCCTTATTCTCATGCCTACACGTGCCTGCCCCAATGTCAAGTGATTGAGTATTAGAGCTGTCAATATACTCAAGAAATTCATAAGAAAATTGTACATGTGTGCATCTATATAGGTATCGTGTGTTTTGGGTTTGGAAAAATACTGTATAAATAGAGCTAATGAGAATGGAATGAGGGGCCTGCAAAAAAAAACATATTACACGCATATAAAAGGTAATTTTATTTAAGTAAAGTACTTAGACAAAACTTTAAATTATTATATTATATTATTATAATATACAAAATTTCCATACCATAAGAAAATAAATAGCAGGCCGAAGAAAAGCCCACATAGCATATATTCCAGCCAAAATGTGCGAATAATAGCCCTTGAAAAGGAAGGCTTAATACCCTTCCGCTTTGATTTTTCGATCTCCTTAAACCACGACTCTTCCAACCGGTCACCCAGCGATCCCGAGTGGTCTTTTTCGCGAGCTTGCCATAGGTCGTGTATCGTGATCCCACCTTTGTACCCCCGTCGAAACAGATTGAAACTCCATCTGTTAACAACATGCATAAAATTGTGTGAAGAATTGCGTTCGTCAATTTGGACGTGAGGTAGGGTCGTATACCCTTGACCTATTGAAACATATAACACGGGCGAACGATCAGTATCCATAAGACTAATCAGAGGGCGAGACCTAAAATTCGAACAATTATAAGACATCTTGCCTTTTATTCTCTGTAATCTTTGAAGATAATGGAGAGAATGTAATGGCTTAAATCCAACCATCGGTTGTAAGCACTTAAACAGATTGGTTCTTTAATAATTATTCTTATTCAAAGTATGTAAGAAAAACACAATTGATCATAATGTGGGGAATCACAACACATGAAATTGAAAGTGCTGATAGTTGTGACCTGTGACATAAGCATGATGTAGGTACTATTGCCATAATTATTCAAGAATGGGACAGGAATAGATATATATGATGTGTATAAAATAGCACGTAATGCTAGGGCTCCTCACAATAGTCCTTGAAGTAATCTTTTCAATTAGTCTGCCACTAGTTTCGCTGTTTCTAGAAACATTTCACATGAAATCTTGACCCTGTAAGACTTACCCGGTTTTACGAAAGCAAAAAAACGTGCATTTTAATACTTACAAGTTCTTATGTACATAATTTTAAATTCAAGGTTCAAGTGTTTCGCGATTGTTATTAAATATTTCATGTTGTAGTATTATATTTTTATGTTTTTATATATACTAACGTAAATTAATCAAAGCTAAATTTTAAATAAAAAAAACATCATATAGCTGAAGCAATGTGCACATCTACAGAGAATGGCTACCAAGGAACTTGTTTGCAGGAATAGAATATAAAAATATCGAATATGAAGAAGATAAGTTAGATAGTAGATAAGCTTTTCAGTCCCACAAGAGCTTCCATATTTGACTATTATTCTGAATTTAATAAAATGTAGGCGAAATATAGTTAGTTTATAAAATTATGATTCTAACAGAGGACGTAAGAATATGTAGTCGAATGTATGCATCATTAATTAACTCTTCGTGGAATTCTGCGTGTGAAATCTGCAAGTCATTCCGTTTTTAAAGACAACTGTTTAAGCATGCCACTATACATTTTTAAATGTGTTCTGTTTTTAAGAATTTAGTTAGCATTCAATATTTCCGGCTCGATACCACGGAAGGTACTTACAATTATCCGGGGCTGTACAAAAGGAACCAAAAATTACTTCTATAGCCTCTCGTTGGGAACTAGGTATCTTCTTTTTGTCACACAGAAGTCAACAACAAGTAGGTACAAGGGCTTTTATGTTGCTGAATGAAATAGGCAACTACGTCTATATAAATACAAAAATACTTAGTGCAGCGTAAGTAAAAGCTAAGAAATACAAACTACAAGATACGTAAAGAGTTGTTATTGATATTTATAAAAAAACATTTGAATGAATGAATGAAATCTAGTTTAACGCGGGTGAAGTTCTGTTGTGGGGCTCAGCTACATATAATAGACCAATTATGACTTGTCATGTAACTACAGAACCATCAATTTGGTTAGCTTAGCTAGTAAGGTGTACAAGAAATCTTGACGATTAGAATGCAAGAGCGATCAGAAAGGTTTCTCTGGGAATCCCAAGGTGGATTTAGACCAGCAAGAGGATGTATGGATCGAACGTTCTCGCATCGCGGAATCGTGGAAAGTTTTTGGATTCTAACCAGAGTTTTTTGCGCTTCCGTCGACTTAGAGAAGGCATTTGATAGAGTCGTACGAAAGGAACTCTGGGACGTGTTGCCTGGATACGGAGTCAGCAGTTCCCTACTGTCATTAGAAAGCAGGGCGTGCGTTAAGCTCGAGGGTGATATGTCACCTTGGTTTGTTGTGAAGACGGAGTCAAACAAGGCTGTGTCATGTCTGCCTGGCTGTTCATATATCTCGATTACTGTCTGAGAGCATTAAAAACTAACACATGTGGAGTGAAAATGGGAAACTTAATGGTCAACTGCCCTCTATACGCCGATAACGCGGTTTTACTGGCGTCAGAGGGCGAATTGCAGACACTAGCTACCATAATGAAAGAAGAATTTGAAAAGAAGGGTCTGTGCCTAAACGCTGGCAAGACTAAGGTTCTGGTATTCGAAAGAGATGAACAAGTGACTGAAGTGTGTTTTAATGGTAAATAGGCAAATTCTAGAGCAAGTGAATGAATTTGTATATCTGAGAAGCATGTTCACACGAGATGCAAAAGACATTGAAAGAAGGATAATTGCCGGTAATAAAGTGAATAGGGCCATGTCGACGTTGATGAGCAGTAAAAGCCTGAGCAAGGATGCTCGAGTAGCTGGCCACAATGCAACTACTTTATTGTACGGCAGCGATCCTGGGTTCCTTCCTGTCAGAGGAAGCATGAATACGGCATAAATGCAGTTGAGATGCGATCTCTTCTAAAAATGTGCGGTGTAACGATCTTAGATCGAATCCGCAATGAAGAAATTCGTAAAACAACTATCGTGAACGTGAGGGTGTTACTGTAAAGATGAAGAAAGGCATGTCGCGTTGGGTTGGACATATAGCGAGGATGAGTGAAGAAAGATTAACGAGACAGATATTCAAAGCGAAAGTGTGTGCAAGACGAGGCCGAGGAAGACCACGTTCCCACTACCTAAATCAAATCAAACGGACCCTCAAAGATGGGAACGTCAAGAGTACTCAAAACCGGCGAGCATGTATGAAGAGACTGATCAAAACCGTAATCAATCTAAATCAAAATATTTTATTCAACGTAAGGGACACAGGGAACACTTATTGAACGTCACATAGGTTCTTAATATAAACTAAAGCTATCACCGTTTCCAATGTATGTGGACGAAGCGAAAGAGGTATGCAAGTCTAGAATGAACTCTATTCTCTCTGCCTACTTCGTTAGGGACTCGGCGTGTAGATATGTATGTATTTGAAATTATGACTTTATTATTATTATTATTACACCTGATATACCTCTGGCGGAAAGTGGGTGTGTGGGTATTACCTATACACATCTGCCTACCCCTTCGGGGACCCTTGTGGGAAGGCGTGAGGATATATTATTATATTATTATTAGGTACTGAACTTTTTTACTAGGAACATAGGAAATTGAAACAATAAGAGAAAATAATATTGGTTTAAGAATTCGTATACATTCGCAGGTAGTGCATTTCACGGTATTAAATGGCTTTTCGTAAATTTTATAGGGTTCTAAGAGTAATTATTCAGAAAGAAGAGAATAATACATTTAGTCACCATTGTTCCGAAACACCACACTTACCTAGAGAGATAATCTTCTATTTAGTTTGTGGAGATATTTGTTGTACTTTGCATGTAATTTTGTTGGCAAAATAGCCTATATTTTTGACACCATATTTGGTTATATATGTTGTATTTATAATTCGTACTCTTTAGTTCAGTTTGATTATATTGACAGTTGTATTGATAACATATTTCATTTGGCAACACTTTTCATATCGGTTAGTATGTTGTTTTTGACAGGATTAATTTTATTTTATGTTGATGTTAACTGTCACTAAAAGTAACAATCGTATTTGATTGCAAATAATAATAAAACAGGAATTGAAACTGACGGGGATCCATGTCTGAAGTAGACATATCTCACAAAAAAAATTTAAATGAATGGCACGTGCTACAATATGGTGAGAGATAAGATGATAATGTCATTGTCAATCTCGGCTCTGTTATGCAATAAAACCTGTATGCTAATTATTAACAAATGGTGATTTCAATATGTAATTCATAAAAATGTACTTACGCCAGAAATATGTTCGATATGAAGCTGGTTTTATCATGCGGATTCTTTTCTTTTAACACCACTTTAGAATCCATTTTTAAGAGCAGAGTATCTTGTTACCTTTTATTAATGGCCAGTAATATAGTTTTTGGTAGGATGTATTTATTTGTAGTTAGATATTTTTATTCTGAACAGGCAGATAATATTAGGTATCAGTAGGCTCTTGATATTTCGGCAAACATATTATTTACACACTTCAATCAAGGTATTGTATTAAATGCAAGCTCGTGCAAAATTTGCAAATATTAACATTTATCTAATTATTGTTATTAAACGTTCTGTTGGCCCTACCAACATTCACATAAGAAAACCACTTCCACTCAAATGGATACACTCCCGTTACAAAACCACTTATGGAACCAAATGATATTTCCAAATGCTCTCAGAGCTTATAAATAGTCATTTAAGTACTGTTTAATTGCCGGAGTATAAGTTATTAACACATATTATGTATAAAAAGCGCCGGCGTATATCCCAAACAAATGGCTCGGCCGCCGCCAAAGTACTGAACCGATTAATAACTGGGTGACTAGGGTACGGCTGTAACCGGCGCAACTGGCACGGCGACTGCTCGCAGTGCTCGGCGCTCGCGAAGTCGCGACGCGCTTTAAATAGTAATATAAATAATGTACCCAACTTGGTAGATGTGCGTAAAAAAGACCGCGGCCCCGTCGCCCGCCCTCCCGTTACCTCACCTCCCGTCAGTAAGTTTCGTTTCCTCAATCACTACATGTTCAACTTCAACATTCTATTTATAACTTTTACAATGATGATACAGTCGATAGTAAACTGACGATCGTTAAAAACTCCACTGCAACCAAAAGTTAACTAAAACAATGTTATGCCAAAGACCTTAGAACTAATGTCTGCAACTGAGACAGGCCAAGCAACTCTTTCAAGTTGTGAAAGTTTTAATTGCGGGCTGTCCTGACTGCGCTGCCCCTAATTTCATTGCAATCCCCGCCCGAAAAGAAATATGTTTTTAGGTTCTGTAGCCTTATGGCACAGATTTTATCCTTATTTTATGCTTTGGGGTCGCTAAAAAGAGGTACAATGTACAAAGCTTCTGTGCCTGTTCCTCTATCTGCCTGTTGAGTATACATTGTAATCTTTGGCCTGTTGCTACTCAGTTTTTTTTTTACTTTAAATGATCTCTGTTTGATGACGATGCGAAATGACGTCTGTTTTCATGATTAATTAAATTAATCATGAAAACAGACCTATAACTATTGCTATTTTATTACCATATATATATATATATATATATATATATATATATATATATATTCTATTCTTATAGGTATTATTAAAAGTGGAGCCCGATTTTTTTATGGGAGCGTAGTTGTGTGTTATAAGTAACTATTAGTAAGTAGTATGTATGTAGTAAATTATATTTTATTGATCATAATATACTTTTAGCACAAACGATAAATTAATGCAGTTTATCCATGCGTAGATTACATACCACATTTAGTTTTGAACCCCTGTAATAATGAAAAAATATAACGAAAGTGATGTCTTTACGCACTAACACATGTCAACACGTGTCTTTAAATTGGCAAAAGTATATAAAACTAAATAACATCTAAAATAAATCAATTTGCATATTATTTCTGTTAGAAGCATTAACTTAATTTCTCTTTCACCTACCAATGCCATGCGATCAATCCACCAACATAACCAAGTCAAGAATATAGGTTTTTAAGAACTTTGCTTTTCTTTTTTCTCTTCCAAAAAAAGTAGATAGGTACCTAGATAAGTAGTAGGTATGTACATTCATTCAAGGAATAGTGGCGCGTGCGTTTCCCACTAAATATGTGTATATATGTATTATTCTGATGTATAAGGTATATTATTGTAAAGTTTCATTAAAATCCAATCAGTAGTTTTAGCGTGAAAGAGAAACAAACATACATACATTCTCACAAACTTTCGCGTTTATAATATTAATAGGATTATCAAGATCATAACAGCCGTTTAGCCATGTAAAGGTGACACACAGACAGAGATACTTTCATATTTTTAATATTAGTATGGATTTAATTCAGTCAGTAAATGGATAAAAAAAAAGGTCTTACCCGCATTTACCCAAGTTTCATCCAAGTAATATATTGGTCGTTGTTGCTGTCGGTAAGTTTTTATATTTTTCAAATATTTAATACGCCACAATGCTATGTCATCTCTGTCGATCAAACAATTATTTCGCCTTCGTTTGACATATTTAAACTTTAAATGTTTTAGTAATTGTTTCAACGATGTCAAGCCCATGTTTGGTAAGGATTCGTCTGCATTTATGACATGTAGTACCTTTTTTGTTGTAGGTAACTCTCCTTTTAAATAAAAGCTGTGCACTATTCGTCTGATGCACGATTTATCGAACTCATCAGTCTTTTCAATTACTGAGAGTCGTTTTTTCGGTGAAGGAGCCGGCTTGACGGTGTCTGTTTCGGTATATTCTTTTAAAATACGATATATGGCCGATTTTGAAATGCCCAAGATATCGGCTGTTTTGTCCTTCATTTCTTTTTTTGAAGGATATTTATCGGCAGGCCAGGATTCCTTAATGTATTTAAACACGTTAATAATCATAACCTTCTCAGATTCACTAAAGTGTGACATTTTTCTTTTCTTCCGCGGAGAAACAAACTTCTTGAATGGACGCGAGGTAGACGGCACTGGTTCCATTTTAAAACAGTAAATTAAACTTAACAAATCAACGAAACCACTTAACAATTAAAACAAGACAACAAAAACTAACAAATAACAACAAACTAAGATAAATGTGTTTCAAAATTGAACGAGCACTAACGCATCCCAAGATGGAATGTCGTTAGTTATTCAAAAATTATGAATCATGTCAAATACTTTTAATTGCGACCAAAACACCAGACGCAAGCAAGAACAAACCTTACGGTCTCAATTAAACGGTTTTCAATCCCTGGCGACAGCGGTCATTGCATCTGTGCGAGCGAGACGCATTATATTTACGCGGGAGTGACAGAGATGGGTAATAATAGGTTATCGTACGAAATTCTTTCTGTTCCGCGACCGTGCTTTAACAGATACCAATAACAATATACCTACTCTGGATGAACAATGCGTGCGGTTCACAAGAAAGAGCTCGGAGCGAAGTTCGGAGTTATGACAGTGATAAATAGCATGATAATAACGAGCCGATAACCTTTCAAGCTTCATGACAGATAACATGAGATTTAATTGCCTACCTACTAATAGTATACTATGATACAATATTAAGCACGATTCACAAATAGAGTAGTAGTCAGTTACCTACTACTCTACAAATCTTTATATATATAATTCTTCTGTGAGTGTGTATGTCACTGAACTCCTCTCAAACGACTGGACCGATTTTGATGAAATTTTTTGTGTGTTCAAGGGGATCTGGGAATGGACAACTAGTATTATGTAATTTTCATCCTTAGATATAGTTTAAAGTGTAGTACCTATTATGTATTGGAGTTTATGCTGTAAGTGCATTAGGTGGTCTTGTGAAGGTACCAAAATCACCCAAAGAAGTTTAGGTACTTTGCTAACAATTGCTTCTGAGTATGGTAGGTAGGTGGTACCTGTGCTCCTAAATTCACATGTATTCTGTATACATATACCTAAAGGCTTCTCATATCACAAAAGCCTGCAACCTGTTGGATAAGTGACGAACCAAAGCAAATAGGGTACGCTAAGCTCTAAAAAACCTTCGCTTTTTTTTATTTAATTCGTGCCGCAGAAATCTCTACCGCTTCGACGTCATACGTGTCTACCTTAATAACATTTATTTAACATTATTTAAAAGGTGGATGTCGCAGTCACTCCGTTCTGCACTATTGTATAATGATGGCAACAGTATCTCTGGCATAACTTTTAAAAAAGACTAAGAAAAATACCAGCTTAGTTAAGCCATACTCCAGCAAGTTTCAGAAGGACTTGACCTCATAAAATGGCACATTCGGTTTGATTTGACAATTTATTCCTAAGCCAGACGGTTGTCTTGTGTGTACAAGAGAGTTGATGAGATGAGTTTTATCATCATCAATTCTTGTGTAAGAATTGATGATGATAAAACTCACTGGAGCGCACGTCTTGTTTACATGAACATAAGATAAGATTGAACGTAACTTCGTTTGTTAGATATCTTATTCACCTTACTGAATACCTTACTACAATGAATATACATAGTAATGACAAAATTCACATCAGTTTTCAAAAATCACAGACATTTAAATAATTGAACTTCACGCTTTTACACAAGGGTCCGTGAAGTAGTGTGCAGAGGTTTAAAAACCTCTCTTAGCCGGAAATATATTTAGGTGTCAACGCGAAATGTAATATGAAGAATCCATCGCGGTTTGTCGAGCACGATTTTACCTACCTACATATATCCTGGGATTCCTTAACAAACTACCTCTCACCTATATGTTGACTTAAGTTCTGGAAAACTTATTGGGTAAACTGCTGGGGTTTGAACCTGCAATCTTGATTCTATAGGTACTTAAGTCTGAGTACTTAAACTACTCGGCGTTAGATCTCATTGTGGCGCCTCAAATGTAACCACTTCATTATTAAGCTGTTCAGAGGCTGAGGATACGATAAACATTTTTAAAGGTAATAAAAATATTTTGTCCTGATGTTTTTCCTTCCTCGCCTTAGCCTCTTTAAGATCTCGTCACACAGCGGACAGTGCAAGATGACGACGCGAACGCTTGCGTTCCGTCGCTGTCCCACCACGTCCACTGTTTGGCGATTACTTTTAGATTTAGTGCGGTCGGGCCACTACTGCATGACTTGTCTTTATGGTCACGACGACTTAAGACTTTATCTACAGACATCAACGAGCATGACTTGAAAATGATATTAGCTCTGCTCACAGAATCACACACCACTTTTCGCCAGAGATATATTAGGTGCCAACGTGATAGATGGCGAGTCCATCGCTGTTACTCAAGCACGACTATACATACGCCTTTGAATTGCTTCTCAGACGTAAGCAGGTTTCCTCTCGATATTTTCCATCACCGTAAAGCTCGTGGTGTGACTAATCCCTGTACTTAAGTTCAGAAAAACTCATTGGTGCAGTCGGGATTCGAACTTGCGATCTTTGTGTCACAGGCAACTACTCGAACCAATCGGCCACCACATGTTTGGTACATCTATAATATGAGTTACAAAGCAGATGCTCTTGCCTTTGAGGCTCCGTTGGTGTCTATGGAATCACACAAGATCCAGGATGGTATTAATCGGAATATTGCAATAAGCAATAAACCTACAAAGACGGAAATACGGATTATCTTGAGAGTTTCGACTGTATTTTTTCTGCAGCAACAAGGGACTCCAGAACTCTACAAGGAAGGACTGTGCAGACAGAAGGCACCATATGGCTTATGCAACTAGCATATCTACACCTACCAATATAAGATATAAGGGAAATGCCAGTGACACATTAAGTTGCTTACCATTATGTAGTATCTTTGCACTTTTTAATGGTTTGAAAATAAAATTCGTTTTATTTTTATTGTCCTTTGTAGACTAATTTAATATCCAATTGAATGGGCTACCTTTCACTGGCTAAAAACTTCAAAATAACAGGGTAGTATATGCCAGAGGAGCTATACTTATATGTATATAGGATAAAAAACCCATTTCTATGTGGAATCAAGGACAATCTCTTGCTTGAAATGAAATATTATCTTACTTTTTAGAATTTACACCAATGCTCTCTGTACTTTACGCACATGCAAACTTTTTGATTCCTTCAAAGCTTGATCCAACTTATTTGTCAAATGTAAAAGATTTGGTAAGTCACACTGAACTAGTATGTGGTTGATCATGTTTTGGCAATGACTTGCTGCCTTAGCATCTTGTATTGAGGAGTTTACATGAATAGGTGATAAAGATTGTGATCCATGCATTGTTCTTGATCTCTCCACTTTTCCATCTTTGCTTTGAGCAAAGTATTTCGGACTCATAGTAACAAAATCCATTGTGACCATTGGATGTATTTGTACATCACAGCTCCTTGAAGCAACCTGTAAATATTGTTAAGATTTGACAATTGCATTTAAGCAGCCAACATAATTGTTAGTTCTGGTATTGCTGGTGTACAGATACAGTATTTTCTTGCCTACAAGTGAGCTGTACATATATACAGATTTATCTGTGTGTATAGTGTTATTCGCCACTTTTAATTAAAAACAAATTAAAATTAAATAAGCATTGTACCCCATAGTATAGCCCTGCCCTGTTAGGTCTACCTAGGACTATAAAATTTCAGGTTTTATTTCTATACTATGTGCTGTTGGACAGTATTCTGTGTCAGATAGAAGTTAGTGTGGAACAAAGATGACTTAAAAGTTCATAATATAGGTCTGTAAGATACAAAAACTTATATTAACTTTAAATAATATTTGTAATTAGAAAGGAGGATTTGAAAAGTTGTACCTGAATGTCAAATCGCCATGTAAAATCCTGATAAGTAGGTTCCTTTTGTTGGAGTAAATGCAAGGCATGGCAGAAATCTGCCTTTTTTGCATTATATAATTTAGCTAATACCTCTTGTTGTTCTGTGGTGAAGCCTGCAATAGCTAAAGATGACTTCAAATCTGACTCTGAAAGCTGAGACAAGAGCTTTTTATTAGGTAGTTTAGTTAATACCACATATTTTCACCCTGATTAGGAGATATAATTTTATGCTGTTTGCAAAGGCTTGTTAGAATCCGGCAAGGGTTTCCTTAATTGTCCTGTATAATAAATGCCATGAAGTTATATTTAATTGTATTATGACACTTATTTACCACTGAAGATAAAAAATATAAGTAAGTATATATGAAAATTGTTGGTATTCTATAGACTATTACTTCTTAGGGAATTGATTCCATATATTGGGGAATTGGGTTCATAAGGTTTGTGTTTGCTACGTACAGGTATAGAATAGCAAAATAAGTGTGTTTTGGTGTTGAATATAAATACATACATTGTGTTTACATCCTTCCACAATAAGATATAGCAATGCTTGGACGATATTCTGGACTACACTCACAGACACATTCAATTTTTCTGAAAATTAATGTAGTTATAAGTTTACATGTAGTATAAAAACATGAGCAATAGGTAAGTACACCAAATACCTGAAGCAAATGCATATTTCGTCGTATTAATATTTCCATTATTGATATAGTCCAAAGATAGTTTACAAAAGTCTATCAACACTGAAACAAAACAAGAGCATACTTATTACATACATAAAAAAAGAAATCATAAATATTTCTAATACATGTATTTATTGGTTGTAGTGTTGGATAATAACTTTGTTACCTTGAGTGGAATGCTTGTGTAGTAAACTAAGATGTTCTTTTTGTAACTCGCTAAGGAATATTATCATTTTTTCTCAAGCTTCTGCACTTTATACCAGAAAGATTATTGAATAATTTATAATATTCTTGATTTCTTCCTAATATTAGTATATAAAGTTAGATAGAATCATCAGAGAGTGAGTCTTCGAGCTTTTAATTCTCTATTGTTAGATTAATATTTATTTACAAATATAGCTAAGTTCTCAGTTTTCTTGGCATTAATGCGATTGCGATCGTGATCAACATTGACAACATTCACCAATAACACAGACAGAATACAAACAATCAACAACAAACAACAAGACAATAGATAGAATTATAATCTGTGGGCATCAGCTTTTATAAAACCCCTAACAGAACCCTAATAATTGTTCTATAATGAAGATTGAAGAATTCGAAGTTGCAAAACTTAGGCAGTGAGACATGACAATCGTGTTTTTGGGATGGATTAAATAATTAAATAAAGCTGTTTATTTACCATAAATAAGAAAAATTATCACACTGAACGAACGTACTTCTGCTAAGTATTTTGTGGTAAATCTGTTCTGGAGTAGGTCTACCTCGACTTTATTCTCGAAGTAGTTAGACCTACTCGAGAACAGACGGGAGAATGGGATTTCCACGATACCCCAGAGTCTAAGAGAAATGGTTGGATTCAAAGATTACAATATTTACTGATTGTATTAGATCTCGTTTTGTAAATGTTCTGTGGATTGAACGATGCGAGTTGTTAAAATGTCAATGAACTGTCAAAATTCCTGTTTGACTTGACTTACGTAGGCAGGCAGGCTCTTAAAAATTTATTTCTCTTTTGATTTTGTTGTCATGTTTTTTTGCGTTTCTCCATTTGAAACGGTAACAACATTAAATTATAATTAATGGTGCTAGGAGAAAAAATATCAACATGGCTTTGAAAAAAGTCAAAGGGAACTTTGAGAGGATGTTCGATAAAAATCTGACTGACTTAGTCCGAGGAATCCGTAATAATAAAGATAATGAGGTATATATAATACATATATATAATATGAGGTATATATATTAGAACTGGCGCTCTATACTCTCTGCCTACCCCGCTAGGGACTTGGCGTGATGATATGTATGTATGTATATAATACATGTCTTTTTAATTTGATATTTCATATATGCTCGACTTAAATGTGTCGCTCTGCAAATCACACATCGCTAGATTCGCGAGATTTTTATTTGAAAATATAATTAACTTACTTACGTTTATTATAAATGTTAAACCCACTTAGAATGCATACTACCTGTTCCTTTGCTCGCTCTCTTTAACATAATATAGAGCCCATGTCCTCCCTGGGTAGTGGGCAGTGTTAGGCTGAAATGATACTGATGTCCTCCCTGAGAATTCATTCTAAATATTGTTGGAAGGCTTATGGAAGTTCGATCATTAGTTTCAGAGCACCCTTTTAACCCTAGTATATGTAATATTAATTTAGATGTAAATACATAAAGTTTGCTTACCCATTTTTTTTATTATTTTTTCATTCCTTCTCTAAATGACTTGGGGACCACTCATGCCATTAAAATTATAAGTGAGCATTTTCGTAACTTAGTTTAACATTTACAACATTACATTATATGTAAATGTACAGGGTTTTTATAAATAAAATAATATTTCAGCCCAAGTACATAGCACAGTGTATGGAAGAAATTAAAATTGAACTACGCCAAGACAACATTGCCGTAAAATCTAATGCAGTCGCAAAGTTAACATATGTAAGTGAAGAATTTGAAAAGAATTTGCTTTATAAGAGTCTTTTTATTTTATAATATATTTTTTAATGTACTAAAGATGATGAAACAATTTTGCAGTGATAAGCCATTGTAATCCTATACCTATGTTACAGCTCCAAATGTTGGGATATGATATATCATGGGCAATATTTAATATTATAGAAGTTATGAGCTCAAATAAGTTTACTTACAAGCGGATTGGTTACTTAGCAGCTAGTCAGTCTTTTCATGCTGACTCAGAGCTACTAATGCTCACCACTAACATGATTCGTAAGGATTTAAATGCTCAGAACCAATATGAGGCCGGACTTGCTCTGAGTGGTCTCAGCTGTTTTATTTCACATGACCTAGCCAGAGACCTAGCCAATGATATTATGACTTTGGTAAGTTATTTTCTATTTATATGTTCACAACTTCCTGCATGAGACTCCAAACAGGCTTATAGAGGTTAAATTAAGCTATACATAGCCAACAAGACAAAGTTACTTTCACTTTGACCTGTGTGTTCCTTCTCAAAGTTCTCAAACATAGAAGTTTATCATAGTGTTATCCTTCATGGTACATAATTTGGGTGCATATTGTAGTAATTCTGAAAACCCCTTTGATAAAGACCATGGATCAACATTGAAATTACTATATCATATAACATTTATTATATGATCAATAAACATGCTCATCACACTGATTATTTTCAGATGAGTTCAACAAAACCATACTTAAGGATGAAAGCCGTACTTATGATGTATAAAGTATTCTTAAGATATCCCGAGGCTCTGAGACCAGCTTTCCCTAAACTAAAAGAGAAACTAGAGGACCCAGATCCAGGTAATCACTACCTTATAATGTTTTGTCTTAATTTTGACTGGGGGTGTGATCAAGATGAAGAAAGGCATTTTACTTTGGCTAGGATGTATATATAGTAAGGTTTAGTGAACAAAGATTGACGAAACCGATATACAATGTAATAGTGTGTGAAAGAAGAGGCAGAGGAAGACAACACGCCAACATAAATCAAATTGATCATTACTCAACAATGGGGACATTTTCTAAACTGGAGAGCATGTATGTAGAGTTAGATGAATGTGGTTGAAGCAAAAGATGTCTTAATTCTAGAGTGAACTCTACTTCTATTTTATCTCTCCCTACCCGGTGAGATGATATGAAATTAATAATTAATTTGGCAGAATATGATGAGATACATACTTAAATGTGGTGTTAGGTATAGATATCTCCTACTAACTAGGACTACAATGTATGGATGTCTTGCTCTTTCTGAGTTGTTTTGTCATGTATAAGAAAAGGAAGGGAACAATATCCATCAGATTGGTTTTTAAGAGGTAGTTACTATGTACATATGTACTTTAATATGTCAACTCATGTGGTTAAAAAAGCATTGTGTGTTATTTTTTTTTATTTCTTAATTTCCAGGAGTCCAATCAGCTGCAGTTAATGTAGTATGTGAATTAGCTAGGAAGAATCCCAAGAATTACTTGTCTCTAGCTCCGGTTTTCTTTAAACTAATGACCACTTCAACCAACAACTGGATGCTAATTAAGATCATCAAATTGGTGAGTCTTATTTTACCTTACTATATATCATGAGTCTCAGTGTGACGTGTGTTTAACAAATCAACACGACCCTTTAAAATAGGTACCAATTTGATAAAAATTGTGTCAAAGCCTGTGAATTAAATGTTGACGGTATTTAATTTTTCGCAGTTTGGTTTAATGACACAATATGAACCAGACATTGGAAGAAAAATTACACAAAGCCTCATTGATCTGATTTGCAGGTACAGCTAGTGAAACCACAAAACTATCCAGTATTACAGAAGTGCTAGTTCCATCACTACATTTCACATTGTACACTATTTAGCTATTGCCCACACATGTATACATAACATGTATGCCAACATATGTACGGGCTGGAATATGTATTATTTGCAGTTATTAGGTTGCTAATGTTTATCTGAAGTGTTGCCTAATATAGATATATGGCGGGAGTGCAGTACCTACACACACCCACTTTTCGCCACAGAAATTTAGATATCCTCACGCCTTCCCACAAGGGTCCCCGAAGGGGTAGGCAGAGGTGTATAGGTAATATCCACACTCCCACTTTCCGCCAGAGGTATATTATGTACAGAAATTTAATCTTAATAAAGTTAATCATCAAGATCAGCTTGGAAATCCATGCAAGAGGCATATGTCCAGCAGTGGACGCATAAATGCTGAGAAGAAGAAGAAGAAGAAGAAAGTAAAGTATTTTTGTACATGCTCAACTTGGGTTGTCCTTTATAGTAAAAGTAAAGTGTGGATATGACAATTTTACCTACCCCTTGGTGCCCTTTGTGGGAAGGTGAGAAATATGATAATCGTGAAAATGCAAAAATATAGTTACATGCGTTAATTTGTTCCGATTGTTCGATTCCCCCACATGACCGTCCACAACGCACATGTTTCCGATAATTCCGCATAATAATCCGCCTACGCGATACTTGACAATTATTTTGCAGTATTAGTATAGATTACGATTACATCTATAAATGTGAACTAGCGTAATTTTCTAGTTCGTTAATGACAGGTAAGCTGTAAATAAATACAGCTTAAATACAACATCTTGCTATGTTTGCCCGTACAACAATACCACTGACGAGTATATAGAAAACTTTATTTTATCAGGTTTCAAAATTTTTCCTCTCAGCTGATCGCGCGTCATTAAGTAGCAAAACCTGGACTAATAATCTTTCGCATTTACTGCTGGTAGGGGACGAACTGTACTTTTTACATATCCGAAGACATATCTTCGACTTGAAAATAATTAGATCATGGCAAGGGTTAATTAAAACATTATCAAATACATATATATACAAAGACATGCCAAAAAATGTGCAAGCTCAACAATTGTATTAAAATACCACTTGCAGAAAATATTATAGACCAAACAGCTGCAGATCATATAATATTCCAAATTATTTATAATTCTCTCACACCAACACTTATGGCACATACAGCACACTATATATTTATGTACGTTAATTTTTGTCACCCAATTAAGAAACACGAGACACAAGGAGGCAAAGAGCGATAGGAAATCAATATAGCATTACATTTAGTTATTGGTTGCTCCACATAAGCTAGTCTTATGTAGTGTCGTTGTGTTTGTTGCAGTTTGGTGCCTTAACCCCATTAGAGCCTCGACTTGGCAAGAAACTGATAGAACCATTAACTAACCTAATTCATAGGTGAGTCCGTTAAGGTCCATAGCAAAGCTGCTACAATGTGGGGCAAACATGATTTCGCTCTTCTAATCGTATTCATTTGAATTTGGACTCTATGGGGCTAGAGATATGGTTTACCAAATATATTTTTTGTATTACTTTATCTGAATGTTTTTAACTTGGATACTAACTGCTTGCTTCTTATGATCATTTTAAGTTGAGCTTTATTACATTTGCACTAGTTTCGCTTTGTTTTCTTAACATTGGTGTGTGGATATTATGCATTTGTGTAACTAGGAATCTTTTTATATAGCTAAATTTTAACATATAGCATGCTTAGATTTTCTTATTTATAAACATGTTCTCTATTCTACCTTTGGTATATATAATCAAGAGACTTTATGAAAAAAGTCTTATAGTTGTGACAATGGTAATATTTTATTTATTGCTTAGGTGTTGTTGAACTATAATATGTCATGGTATACTTACAATTATAGGTTAAATTCTTCTTCTTCAATTTTAAAATGACTCTGGGAAGTCACTCTTAAATTGACATTAAGAGTGACTGATGTAGCTCCACTGCGCGACCATCCGCGACCTTGACCTATTTGTAAGCTTAATAAATTCAGTACAGGAATGATTTGTTCATAAGTATAAAGTAACCAAAGAAAAGCAGTAGAGAAGTGCGCCGTGAGATGATTGTATCGTTTTATTTTGGTCGAGCCGATGAGCTCTATATGAACAAGTAGCTATAACGTATTACATGTCGTCGGCAGCACCTCGGCGATGTCACTGCTGTACGAGTGCATTAACACGGTGATCGCAGTGCTGATCAGCATCAGCAGTGGGATGCCTGGCCACGCCGCCTCTGTACAGCTCTGCGTTCAGAAGCTCAGGATCCTCATTGAGGACACCGATCAGAACCGTAAGCATATTTTTATATAATAGTATATATCTTAATCTTCACGCTTTCCCACAAGGGTCCCTGAATGTTTTAGGTGACAACGTGACAAGTGGAGTGTTCATTGCCGTTTGTCAAGCACGACTATACATACGTCTTTGAATTTCTTCTGAAACGTATGCAGATGCCGTGGTCACTAAGGCCTGTGCTTACTAATATTTACTAATATTTGTGTTGCGCGACACGACTCTAACTCTTGGTTGGATACCATGGCTGCACGTCATTGTTCTCGCCACTACAAGGTAGCAAAACGTTATCTGGAATATATTTTTTAATCTATACATATAAATAAGATTGGAGTCTGTTTATAATATTAAAATAACCGCTTTGTACTACATTTAAAAAATAATAATTTAGTACTTTAGTAGTGTAGTTTTTACTACATGCATATGGATATATAATACGGTACATACACCAACTTTTTAAATTTTGTCTTTTTTACTTTCACTGGCGGATAGCTGATGTAAAAAGGATGTAAATTTTCTTTGTTAAATTCCACGCGGATTAAGTCGCGGGCACAGCTAGTAATAAATAAAACCTAAAAACGTCTTAGCATGATAAATATAATACGGAATTCTTTTCAGTGCCAAGTCATCGTTATAAGCATGAATGAATTGTAAATTTTGGTAAATTTACTTTAGAATTTACATTTGTTATCAGAAGAAATCAGATGTTACATTGTCAATATGAGTAAGGGAGTTTAATATTTAAATAGTTTCTCGGAAGCTCCAAAGATTGCCGTCAGATTACGTCTTGTCGTTTTTAATCAGTCATTGTGTCAAACAATTATATAATACAATCATTCAGTGTACATTGTTAACAAGATAATTATTTGTAATACAATGGAAACATTGCTTAGTTGTTTTATTAAGATCATGAATTTTATTCCATACTTAAATAATGTAATTAACAAGAATGGTATAATTGAATATGTGACTTTTAAATTGTTTTGTATAATAAATGAAATGTAAATGTTTTTTTTGCCGTAGTGAAATATTTGGGTCTCCTGGCGATGTCCCGGATCCTTAAGTCTCATCCGAAGTCAGTGCAAGCTCACAAAGATCTCGTGTTGGCGTGCCTCGATGACAAGGACGAATCCATCCGGCTGAGGGCCTTGGGACTACTTTATGGGATGGTTCGTTTACTTAGTTAATAAGGTCATATAATATAGAGAATATGGAAGTAATATATATTATTCTTAGGTAACTATTAAACATTATATCTAAAGGCATGACATTAAGGGTTTTTTTATCTGATTCTTGATGTGGGGAGCTTTTGTTTACAAAACATAAATTTTTATCCCTACTTTTTAACATTATACACCAATCTGTAATTATTTTCTGAAGTTCAATATGAAGTTTAACTAGCCCTATTGTTAAAAAATGCAGTGCGTAGTTGCTATTTACGGTTCTAATTGAGGCATATAAATTTTGCTTTATTTATTACAGTTTGAAGGCTACCTACAGTGGGGATTACTAGACGTAGTTATTTGCCTGGGCCATTGCATGCTCGGTTATTGTCAAAATGTCATATCATGAAACTGAAGAATATCGCCGAATTCTAAGTTTTTTTTCTGAACTCAAATAATAATTTTCTTATTTTCAACTTCTACTTCCGAGATCTAACTTTGTACCTCTGTTATTTCTATAAGTTATAAGACATTCAACGGTCTAACATTTAGCCGCTTAGATTGTAATAAACTATGCATGGGTTATAGGTATCTAAGAAGAACTTAATGGAGATAGTCAAGAAGCTGATGGTGCACATGGAGCGCGCGGAGGGCACGCTGTACCGCGACGAGCTGCTCACGCGCATCATCGAGATCTGCTCACAGAACAACTATCAGCATGTGGTTGACTTCGAGTGGTACATCACCGTGCTTGCAGAGCTCACCGAAATGGAGACCAGCGCCAAGCACGGTATATAAATTATTTTTGATTACTTTTTGTATTGACATTAAAGCACTATTTAAAAGTGAACTGCATTACCAACCTGACTTACAACGCTAACCGCACGTTAATCTGAAATTCAAATTTATATAGCATTAATAAAAGCAGCTATTTTCTTGAATTTACCTACTGTCTCATATAGATATGTTTAATTTCTTATAAAAGACGCACCTGACATACTAGAAGCCTTCTGAGTGCATTCGGAATTGGTGTAGGTTTCGCCTACATTATTTGAATTTTATTTACATTAAATTACCTACATTAGAAGCCGTGGTGGCCGAGTGGTTCGAGCAGTTGCCTGCGACGCAAAGGTCGCAAGTTCGAATCCCGACTGTACCAATGAGTTTTTCTGAACTTAAGTACAGTGATTAGTCACACCACGAGCTTTACGGTGAAGGAAAACATCGAGAGGAAACCTGCATACGTCTGAGAAGAAAATTCAAAGGCGTATGTATAGTCGTGCTGGAGTAACGGCGATGGACTCGCCATCTGTCACGTTGGCACCTAATATACCTCTGGCGGAAAGTGGGTGTGTGGGTATTACCTATACACCTCTGCCTACCCCTTCGGGGATCCTTGTGGGAAGGCGTGAGGATATATTATTATTATTACCTACATTATTTAGCTTATTTTAATTTGATAGTGCCTGTAGTCAGTGAGATTTATAATGCTTCCACGTAAGGCGTAAGTATGTGAGAGTGCACGATGATTGTGTAGTAGGAGTGTATGTGCGCGATGGTGGCAGGCATAGTAGTGTGAGTGCGCTATGGTTGCAGGGGTGATGGTGGGCGCGCAGTTGGCGGAGGTGGGGGCGCGCGTGTCGGCGGTGCGCGGGTTTGCGGCGCGCGAGTCAGCGGCGCTGTGCGCACGCGCCGCCGCGCAGCCGCCCGGCGCCGCCTCGAGGGAGGTGCTGTACGCCGCCGCGTACGTGCTCGCCGAGTACTGCACGTTAGTATCTACATTCTACACTCACTCACTTGTCACACCCCCTTGATCACGTACATTATACATAATATTGTTTTACTTATATCTTGTTACGCTACGGTGATGGACTCGCCATCTGTCACGTTGGCACCTAAAATATATCTCTGGCGGAAAGTTGGTGTGTGGGTACTGCCTATACACCTCTGCCTACCCCTTCGGGGACCCTTCTGGGAAGGCGTGAGGATATATTTTATTTTTGTTATACATAAGCTCTAAATTTTTCGAGATATTCATCAGACATCTAGCGCGTACGTAACGTACTTTTACGCGATGCCTGCATAATCGAACAGATAATTAGACGCAAATTATTGAAATACCCCATTTGCACAGATACAGACTATATATTTTTAAGTATGTATTAAACTATTTTTTTTAGAAAACATATGCACAGGAACGTCGAGTCTACAGTATGTCATGATGACGATTTTAGTATGTTATGAATGTAATTGTATGTAAGAGTGAGTAAGAAGAAGTTAGACCAATGTGTGTTCGGCAGCGAGGAGCACATAATGCGCGAGTCGGTGTCCCCGCTGCTGGTGTGCGCGGGCGTGGGCGGCGGCCACATGCGCGCGCGCGCCGTGTGCGTGCACGCTGCGCTCAAGCTGGCCGCCAAGCTGCTCGTCGTGTACGAGGCCCGCTCGGACGCGGACGCCGCGCTCTCCGTACGTCTCCTTATATCTAACACTAACACTAGCTATATATCAATTTCGGAAATAAATCATCCTGTGTTAGCTAATAATCTCTCTCTGTGCAAATTTCACCCAATTCAGTTCAGTAGTTGTTGGTTGAAAGTGGAACAAATATCCTCACAAACTTTTACATTTATAATATTGGCACCTTATACTAGCTGTGTCAGTGTCACCCGCGTGTAATTTATATATAAACTGCTTCGCTACCCTGTGTAGTAGCATGATGATATCGTGTACTCTATAGCCGTCCACTATGAACGAGCTATAAAAAAAACAACTATTTTTGAAGTCGTATGTGTTGTTCCTTAAATTAGCGCGTTCAAACAAACAAACAGCTCTTTTATATATTACTAGCGGTCCGTCCCGGCTTCGCACGGGTGGACATGCATTATTTTTATCAAAGAAAATATAGCCTATGTCGCTCAGGGTGAATGTGGCTTTCCAATGGTGAAAGAATTTTTCAATTCGGTCCAGTTGTTTCGGAGCCTATTCAATACAAACATACTTACATACAAATCTTTCCTCTTTATAATGTTAGTATAGATGGGTGTTGGTATATATTATGTGTATAAATTTTGCGTTGTCGTTGTGAAGGTTGTGCGCGAGGCGATGGCTGGTATGCGTGCGCTGCTGTGCAGTGAGGACATGGAGGTGCAGGAGCGCGCGCACAACGCCACGGCGTTGCTGCAACTGTTACTGCAACGCCTCGACGAGACGCCCACGCCTTCCGCCCTTCTCGTCGAACACGACCACAGGTGGGTTTAAACAGCTTTAATCACAGACGCTTAAAGTTACAACAACAAACTATAACCTTAACCTGATTTTACCCGTAGAATGGATCCCGTAGCTCTGATTATTAAAACAAATTAATTCAATGTAGAACAAAAAGTTATCAAGATTATTATAAAAATATGTAATATCATCCTTTATTACTGGAAAAATAACAATTTGATCATGAAAACTGTATCAAAATCCGTTTTTTTTTTTATTTGTCACGTTGGGATAGTGGGGAACTGGTTTTAAGATATGTAGTAATACAAAATGGCCGAGTGGTTCGAGTAGTTGCCTGCGACACAAAGATTGCAAGTTAGAATCCCGACTGTACCAATGAGTTTTTCTCAACTTAAGTACAATGATTTGTTACACCACAAATTTTACGGTGAAGTATACATCGAGAGGAAACCTGCATAAGTCTGAGAAGCAATTCAAAGTATGTATAGTCGTGCTTGAGTAACGGCGATGGACTCGCCATCTATCACGTTGACACCTATATATAATATGATAATTTTGGTAAGTTACAGGACAGAGGAGGAGCTCGGAGAGGAAGTGAATGGGTCGAGTAATGGGACGAGCTTCAGTGGCGGACTGATCGAGGAGCTGGCTGAACTGTTCGAGGGCGAGCTTAAGCCCGTCGCACCCAAGGCCCAGAAGAAGGTTCCCATGCCGCCCGAGTAAGACCAAACATTATTACCGCCATGTACTTTTATTGCAACTCACACGATCTCAAATGGTTGTAGTAAAAATTTACAAAATTAAATTAAATCATAGCTTCATTCGTGAAATCGTGGAGGCTATTATGGTACACACATTTGACCTGACGATTGCATTTGAAGCATATTCATCGAAAATCACACCGACGTGTAATAATAACTTCAGGTTGGATTAGTCATCCTATCAAAGTACAATACCATTAGTTTTTCATGAATTCCACACAATGTATTTAAGTGAAGTATAAGTATATATATTCAATTAAACCTGAGCAACCCAAAAATTTTAGGTTTTCGGATGGGTACTTTTAGTTACAAAATTTGTACTTTTCGTCTAAAGCACGGTCGCGGAGCAGGAAGAATTTCGTACAATGACCTATTATTACCCATCTCTGTCACTCCCGCGTAAATATAATGCGTCTCGCTCGCACAGATGCAAGGTCATTGCATCTGTGCGAGCGAGACGCATTATATTTACGCGGGAGTGACAGAGATGGGTAGAGACAGGTCATTGTACGAAATTCTTCCTGCTCCGCGACCGTGCTTTATTAAAGTTCGTAATTTTAAGATGCCCTCCCCAATTGTTCGTACATACATACATACATATAATCACGCCTCTTTCCCGTAGGGGTAGGCAGAGACCACTTCTTTCCACTTGCTACGATCCTTACATAGCGTACTAGTAACATAAAATCAAAATCAAAATATTTTATTCAACGTAAGGGACACAGGGAACACCTATTGAACTTGAACTTACTTAATAAAAACTAAAGTTACCACCGTTTCCAAGAAAAGTACCTGCCAGGAGAAGAAACGGGAAGAAAAGGATAAAAGGGTCCCGCTTCTGCCAGCATTCCGCCTAACCTATCGCTACACGCATTACTCATTATATCGAATGTGTCCCAGGCTGAACCTGGAGCAATGGATGTCCCGCTCGCGCTGGTCTTCGGACAGCTCGAGTGCCTCGGAGGGCGAGCCTGAGGACACCGCTGTGTTCTCGTCGGCGCCCGCGCTGCGACCCACCGCGCAGTTCACTCCCGAGGAGCTGCAGATGGTAGCTAACACATCCTATGCTAATAAATAATAATAAAATGGGAAAGTTTGTAAGTTTTGATGTTTGCGGTTCTTTCACGGCCAAACGGCCGAACCGATTTGGCTGAATGTTTACATGGTGATAGCTTATACCTAGGAATAGGACATAGGCAATTTTTTTTTTATCCTGAAAAATTCAAAGTTCTTATATTATAATGTATGATGCTCTTTCACGGCATAGCGGCTGAACCGATTCTAGCAGGAAAGGACATAAGCTACTTTTTGAACTCTACGCGGGCGAAGCCGCGGGCATAACCTAGTAATCCATATTACCAATTTAAATATAACTAAGAGATGGTTGGCTCGGCTGTTTCCAACTTATATTATAATGTATGATGCTCTTTCACGGCATAGCGGCTGAACCGATTCTAGCAGGAAAGTACATAAGTTACTTTTTCGAACTCCACGCGGGCGAAGCCGCGGGCATAAGCTAGTACTTAATTCATATAACCTATTTAAATATAATTAAGAGATGGTTGGCTCGGTTGAAGCCGACGCTTGCAATGGTCGATAGAGGATTTCGGCTTATCCGCATTCAGCCTTGCCTAGTCGCCGACGAAGACGGAATAAGGGTCGATTGTGTGAACGATCTTCCTGGAGGAAGGTGCCTCAAAGACCAGACGTAATTCATAGTGTTGTGTTGCGTTACAGTTGCGTGAGGCGCGCCGGCAGGAGCAGGCCAACAACCCGCACTACCTGAAGGACGACTCGCCGCGCCTCTACCAGCAGGACGACGTGCCTGTTGCAGAGATCGCGCTCGAAGTACCGCTCATAGTGCACAGTCAGTTTTGAACATACCTATTATCCCCACGCCGGCCCTTCCCGGAAGAAAAGACGACAGTGATTTCACTCTTGTCTAACACATATATCCAATATATTGGTTATATCATCATACATCAATATTCGCGAAAAAACCATCCGTTCCAATCCGCTACTAAGCAATTACCATAGCTTACAATACTGTGGATATTATTCGCGGGTTCCAGCCATTTAAAGTGATAGAAATAGTATAGCATAAGTAGCGTAAAAGACGCGCACTCACGTACACGAATGCAAACGCTCACGCGCACACCCGCGCACGCAATCGATTGTCAACATATTCATGAACTTGACTATACATATACCGTAGTTACCAATGGTGCACTGCATAAGTAAGACAACACTATTTCTGCCGCGTCACTCGCGTGTTCACTATTACGTAGGGCCACTTATTGCGCGATCATTCAATGTATGATGTAACTGACTTTTTATCTCTTATCTGCTCTTCGTCATGACGAACTCTCATACACGTATTATATCATATCATATATGAGTATCATATGAATGTCATAAAAAGACTTGCACATTAATATATTATAATGTCGTAATAAAAATAAATCTTGAACAATCTGTGTGCTATGTAACGCGATATGTTCATGTAATAAGAGTTAAGCATACTTTTTTATCTTATTTAGGAATACGGTCGTCTTTAACCTTGTGGCCACATAAATATCTACACCCAAAATACTCATTGTAAATTGTGTTTCCTATTTGCAGCAAAGAGATCTGATAAGTATATAATCACTCAAGAAAGCTCAAGCAAGAAGAAAAAGGAGAAGCGGCCGTCAAAGAAGCGGAAGAGCAAGAAGGGGAAGCAATCTACGGAGTCCGAGAGCGATGATGGTGAGTAGCCGTGATTGATGGGTCACATGCTATGTCACATGATAAGATATTTCGTAGCCCGAAACTTTAATTGGCGAGCATTATGGTTATGTCAACGTCCATAGGCGATAACAGCTTACCATCAGGCAGGAAGTGTGCGGTTGCATGCTAAAGGAAAAAGTCGTGAAAAAACCTGCATAGAAATGCTACATATGTATTTATTTTATTTATTAAGACTTCCTGCAAACATTATTGCAAAGGCAAACTTAATGCCGAAGGCATTCTCTACCAGTTAACCTTTGGTAGAGAATACCTTCTGGTATTAATACTTAATGAGAATAAAGGTCGGTCAATAAGTGTGTGTGTGTCTGTGTAGAGGCTGAATGTGCCCGGCGGCCCGCGGTGGAAGCGGGCGGCGAGCTGCCCGAGGGCGCGGCGCCCTCCGACGAGGACGCGCCGCCGCCCGACGCGCACCGCGCGCTAGACCTCGACCTCGACCTGTGAGTCTGCCACGAATACACCCATACATACATACTGCTCACCTCCTACGAGTGGCTTCATCGACCTGTGCGCACTCCACGACTATAACACCCATACATAATGAATACTCGCCTCACGAATAGTCTACTAGTGGGTATGTGTACCACTGTAGTCTGTAAACATATAAATTATTTACATGTATTACATTCAACATACAAACAAATATATCTCGCTATGTCGCTAGATGCCTTACAATTGTCAATGGCAATGATTTTTTTACATTCAAACAGAAATATATAGTAGTTACATAAATATATTCGTAGTTATTTAAAGAATCTATACTCTATATTACGTACCCAATACGATAATTTACATATGTATATACGCCCCGTTATCGTCTGGAAATCGTCTTAGAAATTATATTTTAGCAATATTCCCTTCATCAAGATTCATCATTATATCATCAAGCCCTATCTCTCACGGGATTGGCAGAGAGAGTAGACCAGAGAGCCAGATATCTTTAGAGCTACTTATGTACACCAAGAATCAAATCGCATGCTCTTGGGGTAAGTCCGATATAAAAAATTCAAAATATCATTATAATATGTTACAGACCGCTACGCGAAGAAGAAATGCTCACGTCCAGGATACATCAGTATCCGTCAGCAGAGACCGCTCTACTGGAGAGCAAGTCCAAACCGTCAAAGAAAGCCAAATCTGAGAAAGGCACTGCCGAGAAAACGAAGAAAAAGAAGGAGAAGAGATCGAAAAAGATAAAAGAGGTCGACTTAATGTTCCCGGAGTTAGGCAACAACGAGGAAGAGCTCACTAACGGCAAGGTGGAAACCAAAGCCAGAGGCGACGCGACTTCGCCCCCTGATCCCTCCGACACCGGCAAGATCAAGAAACCCAAGAAGGAAGCTAAGGACTCTAAGAAAAAAAAATCTTCTAAAAAAGGTATGTCCAGTCCATATTTATTGTTTAGCTCTCTCTCTCTCTCTTAATGCTTAATTTTATGCTATTAAAATCCTTTAAAATAAATATACATTACAGCTGACTTGCAATTTTGAACGGAGTTCCCGTTACACATAGAGACCAGGTAGTCAGAACAACTAAACACGAGATAATTTTTCTGACTAAAATTATTATTTGTGGTTAGAGCCGTGGTGGCAGAGTGGTTCGAATAGTTGCCTGCAACACAGAGATTGCAAGTTCGAATCCCGATTGTACCACTTAGTTTTCTGACCTTAAGTACAGTGATTAGTCACACCGCGAGCTTAACGGTGAACATAGGTTTGAGAAGAAATTCAAAGGCTGGATGGACTCGCCATCTGTCACGTTGGCACTTAAATATATCTCTGACGGAAAGTGGGTGTGAGGGTGCTACCCATACCCCTCTGCCTACCTTTCGGGGACCGGGGACCCCTGTGGGAAGGCGTGAGGATATATTCTAATTATACAACCATTATTGCCGCCTCAAAACGAGGGTACAAACACGATACAAGTGAAACAGTGAACGATTCGTAATTAGATATAAGATGTCAGAAATTATTTACCGAACTCCGTCTACTATGTATTATCGTACCGCCGCATTGGCGTAAATAACATTTTTAACTCATATGTTTTCTTTCCCCAGATAAACATGAAACTAAAGTTGGGTACGAGGAGGCGTTGGGCATATCTACGCCCAGCAAGGAAGTCATTTAGTGTACATAGTCGGCCTTACTGCGGAAATGTTTATTCTTGTCACTATTACTCATTCTGTCTCAGTGCAATTGTTGATTTGAACAATTCATTATCTAATATTGTATTACTGTAGGTAAAACAATATTAGTTTATAAACTGTTTTCATTAATGTTACAAAGTGATTTTGTCCACTTTAATGTTTAATTTCTAAGTCTACATATAATTAAAACCTAAATATATATATAATATAATCATGTACAGATTTATTAAAATGATTAATGAAATATACCTTCAAAGTGTTTAGTTTTTAATAAAATATTGAACATTAAAACTTTTAGAAAAAAAACGATATAAATAACAAGTTAATTTAAAATGACAAACGCAGTAGTAGATTGTTTGGAGATGACAATGGTCACGCTGAAAATTACTTGCGCCTTTTTCGTTTGGGAGATGGACATACGCAGCTGCCGCCGCCACCGCCACCGCCGCCTTTTTTGCCTGCTCCACCGGCTTTATACTGGATCGCCACCTATTATTATGTATAAACCTTTTAATTCAGGTCAAAACCAGTCTTTAAGTTGTTTAAAGATATTACGTATAACCAGTGTAGTGCCCCAACTCGTGACCCAGCTGCACCCTAATCCAAAGTCCTTTCCCTACAGGGGACACTCTTGGCTGCATTATTTAACAAAATGGGGGTCCACAATAGACTTATCAATTTCTGACTAGTAAACTCTAGTTAAAAAGTAATCTTCAACTACGATACTTTGTAATAACATGTAATCAACATCTATATATATAAAAACGAATGTTTGTCTGTATGTCTTTTATAGAATCGTAAAGGCTGGACCGAAATTGGACTGGACGTAACTGGGCTGAAATTTTCAATCAATACAAAATCAAATTTACTACTACTACTATTTTATTTAATTTTTTGGAATATAATTTGGGGCCAGGGCGCCTCCACTCCCCGAGGCCTCCAGACCTCTAAATCCAGCATTGGCAACATTCATGAAACGTAAAGGTTACTGGTGACCAGGCGTGGGTTTATGAGTCCGACTAGTTTGCAACTAGTCCACAAGCTTGACAAGGTGTCTTCCAACTGAACCGAAACCGAAAAAACTACTTAAAAGACGATCAAAAGTCAAAGTCATGTTTTATGTATTCTTTGACTATCGCGGTGTTGTGTACTCGGAATTCATGCCGAAAGGTCAGACGGTAAATAAAGAATAATATTTGAGCTTTATGCGGCGTTTTAGACAGCAAATTCTGCATAAAAGGCATTTGTGGAAAGAAAATTATTGAATTTTGCACCACGATAGTGGGCGTTCGTACAAGGCCATCATTGTGAACAATTTTTTTTACTAAAAGCTCTACAAACACCACCTTATTCACCAGATATGGCTCCAACCACCTTCTTTATTTTTTATAAACTCAAATTACCACTGCGTTGCACTTGTTTTCTTAAGGTAGAAGTCATAAAGGAGAATTCACGGCGAGATCTGAACTCTTCGGAAAAAGGGTAATTTTTTATGATTGGATTATTCTTTAGCGGAAGTGTATCATTTCTGTATGAGCATACTTTGAAAGGTGATAAAATAAATTTGGATGATTAATTAACATTTTGTGCATTATTGATATGTTGCCGGTACGTTCTTAATAGACTAGTACAATACAACATAATGTCCTCAGCTGGGAATCGTCTCGAGGCCATATATATTAAGTCCAATAATCCCAGACAGTTAGGTGGAGTTGGTCATAAAACTATTTATATTCAATTGAAAGTCACTAATGTCAGATCGATACTGAAAGGCATGTTTATTTCGCACTTACATAGTATGCATATCATTGTTTGATGTTTATTTATGATAAGCTCAATCAAACAAGAACCCATCTGATCCCGATAAAACATACGTATATATTTTTTATGAATTGTCCCATCATTATGTCACCATTTTATGCTATACAGTCATGCCATATGAATTAGAATTTGATTTATTATGTTTAAGTGTACCTAAATATCTGTTTGTTGTAACCATTATCGTCTAGTTTGCGCCGGGCACCGATCCAAATAAATTGATCACGCATTAATAAAATGTAACAAACACGCATTACCATTTCGGTTATAAATAGCAACAGGCATACAATCGATTGATTGATCGTATGAGAAATCACATTTAGGTATTCGTATCGTATGTAATTGTATTTTACGGCCGAAAATCTTTTTCTACATTGAATCCAACTTTGATAATAATTCAGATGCAATCGTACAAAATACAGGCGAATATATTGTCTCTATGTATCAAAACCAATCGTCAAACCTACAGATATAGGGTTATAAACTAAACTACAAAGCAGATCTAAAACATTTATTTCCAACATTTCAAAGCCAATAAATAAATTCTACTAATTACTTGGTTAAATTGTTTACGACAAACAATATTGTACTTAAAGTTCGAGAAGATGTTTATAATAATTATTAATATATATTCAGTATTATGAAACTAATAGAACATTATATTTACAAAGAAACATATACTTAACATGTACAGTACATAATGTACAAAGTACAAAATACCTCGATTATTGCGTTGATACACGTCATAAGGACGCCAACATCTGAGGCGTCCTTGTAAAATTAATTCAAAATAATACCTACATAGTAACATACTGTATAACACGTCGACTTGCGACTATAAAGATGTTCTTAACAACTCCATCGAATACACCGATTGCTGCTAGCTGCTACACACAACGGTTCGTAAAAGTATCGTAAAATGCAGCATTTCGTTCGATCATTTCATTACTTTTGCACTAACTACTCGACAACCGCCATGGTCACTTAAACTACTTAAAATTAATTGAATAAATAATGCAAGAAAATGAGTCTAATGTAGAAATTTAAGATGTCCTACGATTGTTCAGTAACCACATTGAATGTGCGACGTTTTAACACTATATTACCAAATATATAGATGGTTCAACAACAATACGAGTACATACATAAGTGAGATAACATATAAATTATACAACACTAATTTAGTCCTCACTTAGCATTAGTTAAATTATAACGAGATAAATATTCATACATTGAAATATATGTGCATATAGTAAGAATAAAGTGAATTTATTAACTAGCTAGATTCCACATTACTCTTAATGAATAGCTAATGTCTTAGAATGTACAGAGTAAAGGGAGGCGCGAATACAAAGATCTAAACAGCACTGGGTAATAAATTCGAAAATATGGCTCTGCAGCATCGATTACAATAGACATTAAGTAATGAGCGACACAAAGTTTACGAGTGAGTGATGACAATACTGTGCAAGATTACTTTTCGAGCATGACTTTAGGGATGTCGAATTTGACCTCAACGCCGGCCTTCTTGGCGAGGGCGACGATCTCGGAGAGCTGCACCACCAACTTGGCCGCCTCGTCCAGGTCGTCGCGAGGCACGATGCGCAGCCCCGACTCCGCTACCAACTTGCGGGCCTCGTGCACCTTCGTGCCCTGCGTACACACAACATACCGCGTACTGTCATCTATACTAATATTATAAAGAAGAAACATTTGTATGTAAGTTTGTAAGGAATTTGCTCAAAATGTACTGGACCGATTTTAAAAATTCTTTCACCATTCGAATGCTACATTTTCACTGATTAATATAGGCTGTTTTAATTGCAATAGAAAAATAAATATTATGCCAAAAGTTTAAAAAAAGTACATACAGTTAAATTGTATGCATGTTGCTATTCCCGTCGTTGTATATGTACTACAAAAAGCTCTCAGTAGGTTTGGTATTAGTCAACCAACTTTGATACTAATCTTAAAAACAAGGTTTTTACTTGAGTGATCAAATACAATGTTTATTTCCAGCTTCTATGATACGAAATGACTGAACAGTATTTTAACTGTGTTGTAAATTATTAAATGTTGTATAGTCAGAAATACTAATCTTATGTATAACCATCTGTACTCAGCAGATTTGTTCACATATCAGTTTGATAAACTATGTGTATCAGTCATGCGTCACAGATATTAAACAAGGAAAACCGAGCAGAAGTTACATGTTTACCTGAAGCCGAACGATAACGGGGATCTGAATGTTCAGAGTTTTGGCAGCGTTGATTATACCCTCCGCAATGACGTCACACCGCATGATACCGCCGAAAATGTTCACCAATATGGCGGACACCTTAGGATCCGACAGGATGATTTTGAACGCTTCCTAAGAAAAAAAAACAAACGTGAAAATATGCAAGAACATGTATTATTAGTTTAGTACAACAGAATAGTAATCACCGCAACAGCTTGCGCGGTCGCACCGCCTCCAACATCTAGGAAGTTAGCTGGGTCCCCGCCATACAGCTTAATAATGTCCATCGTGGCCATGGCTAATCCAGCACCATTCACCATGCATCCAATATTACCTAGAAACAAACAATAGTATAATAATTAAATATTATTTGAGTCAAACACACCTGATTAAAAAATATATCTGAATTTACCATCAAGAGCGATGTAATTCAAATTGAATTTGGCCGCTTCAATTTCTTTCGGGTCCTCTTGTGTGGTATCTCTCAAGGCAAACAGTTCCTTTTGCCTAAACTCAGCATTGTCATCAAATCTGAATTTAGCATCAAGGCAGAAAACTGTAAGCAAACAAACATGCAAATAATTTACACTATTAATAAAATAACATTGAATGCCACCACCTACAAAATGTACTTACATTTGCCAGTCAGAGCATCCTCGGCATATGGGTTTACTTCAATGAGCAATGCATCCTTCTTGAGGAACAGATCATACATCTTTTTGATCATATCGGACGCATCTTTAGCTTCTTCTTGTAGGCCGATCTAAAATAAATATTTAAGTAGTTAAAAATAACTTCTAAAATATATTTTTTTTATAATGATTAGCAAATAGGGAAGCTCTGTTTAAAATTTCATCATTATCTGTTCAGCTTGACATGTCCCATCCATATGTGTGCTGTTATTAAGATGGAGAATATATTGTATAGAATGATTAAAAATATATGAACTACTACTGGTTTCAATATAAAATACTTGTCTTAAAAAATTTTGACTTCCATTATAATACAAAAATTAAGTGTACAAGCAGATTTATACCTTTTCAACAACACGGCTGACTTGATCATCTGTAATTCCTTTAACAATATCAATTGGTTCATAAGTGATAGCTTCAGGATTCTCTGCAGCAACATCTTCGATGTTAACACCTCCTTGAGAGGAAGCAATGATTACAGGACCCTAAAAAAAATATTTTTGTCATTTATAATCCCTCATCATCACCAGCCTATTTGAACATAAAGGAAAACTAACATTGAAACTACGCTCCATCATGATGGCGACGTAAAACTCACGCCGGGGGAACTTCCTCTCTGTGACCATCACCATGTTACAGATCCGACCACCAGCACCAGTCTGTTTTGTCACCAGGTACTGTTTTAACATCTTGCTCGCCAACTCACCTGCAATCTCAGGTCTGCAGGAACATAATTTATTCATGTATTAATTGCTTCTTTATACTTAAATGTTGCATCATTGCTGTGTTTATACTTACGTATTAACCATTCGTACTCCTCCTTTCAGCCCACTCTTGAATGCACCTCTCCCGCGACCTCCAGCAAGCACCTAAAATTTCATTTTTTATAAAAACAATAATTTATGTAAGGAATTCACATTACCTTTTAATTTCTAATAGGAAAGATAAAAGTAAAACTATTTTATGGATCACAAGATAAAACTGTTCTAGCTTCCAAACCTATTTACTAAATATAATAAAGTCAAGTATTACCTATACACCTCTGCCTACCCCTTCAGGGACCCTTGTGGGAAGGCGTGAGGATATATTATTATTAATGAAGTCACAATAATGATGCACATAATAGAAATTATTTTACATTACTCATAATAGAAATAATAAGTACCTGAGCTTTGAGCACAATATCTTTGGTGTTAAGGTCCTTTGCAAACTGGATTGCCTCCTCTTTGGTCTTGGCAACATTGAATTTAGGTACAGGGATTCCATTGTCACGGAGTAGTGTGTAGCTCACATATTCATGCACATTCAAGTGGCGCACTTGCTGCTTGTTTGGCAAGTTGTTTGCTGTTGCTGCCAGTAACTAACAAACAAAAAAAGGTTTCATGTTATAAAATTTTATAATTCTTAACATATGAGCCTCAGAAACTTTACTCTTGATATTTCTAGGAGACCTATAGACTATACAAATACTTGTATATTTTAGTGTTTTCCTATCAAACAAAATGTTTTTATTCAACTAAATAATCAATTTGAAAATATATGACTTATTTCAAGTTAAGTTTCTGTGAAAATAAACACATATAAACACACAATAGCTTAGCTAATATGTACAACCAAATAAGCTATGAAAGCAACTAATGATAAATTAACGAGGTGAAAACAGCTGGTAAAGATGAACAGAGAATTCCTTATTCCAATTTTGTGGCTTTAGGAATTAGTTTTAATTAACAATATTTTGTATCTTCCAGCTTCACCATAACATGTAAGACCAGATACTAGCTCGCACGGAACTATTCTACGATACATTATGACCTACGTTGCTGATGACGTAAGGTCACATTAGAACTGAAACTACAAGGTCAAATTTATAAATAATTTTTCTACAAAGGCTACATATTTTACGCGATATAATCCATCTTTATGTATTAAAAACAAAAAAAAACGTTACAAATGAATATATTAAACCACCGATTACACTGTAACGAAAATACTAATGTAGGATATTGATTAGGCACGGTTCTAGTCGTTAACAGCTTTTAGCAAAACAATGACATTTACCTTATTTCCATGTTTTGTTATAATAATTTCAGCTAAATTAAACGTGCGAGGAAGGAATGTCGCCATTTTACACTATAGTATATCAGCGTTGAGCTGAGCTGGGTAGAGCAGCAAATTTATCAAGTAAGTCGGATTTTCGGTTGTGTGATGTGAAATGAATTAGTAATCCAATAGAATTCGTTCGTCCGACAAGGTAAAAAGAACTGACAGACATGAACTTATGACATTAGTGACATGACATTTGATTTTGATAGCGCGTGAGTCGTGTCACACGATTCATGACATTTTTGTGTTGTCTGTACGTCTGTAATTTTTAACTAAAAAAAAGTAAACACGCATTCCCACTAGTGATGGGTCGTTGACAGTTTTTCCGTTAACGAAACGTTAACGTTGATTTACGTTTGTCAACTAGTTAATCAACTAGTTAAATTCGTCAACGAGTTAACGTGCTACTAATGTCAACTTGCAACGTAACCCGTTCATTCATTGAACGGTTTTTATTCAACGATTACGCGTTAAATTTTAGAAACAAATTTTACAAACTTAAGAGTTCAAATTGTATGATATGACCGTCACTCGCAATCTATGACGTTATTTTCAACGTAAGTTTTTTAAATTGCTCTGCTCGTTGCGTTTGCGTTCTCGTTTATTGAACGAGACGCACGAGTTAAATTCATAAACGTCGTTGACGAATTCAACTAGTTGATTCATAAACTGTTAACGTTAATACGTTGACAGGAGATCAACGGTTGATTCAACTAGTTCGTTGATTCAACGCTCATAACTAATTCCCACAAATGAAGGTCCCCAAAGGTGTGTAGGTTACCCATAGGACACATTTTGTGTTGGATTATGATTATGTAAATAGTAATCGATACATTTAAAAAATTATAACATTATGGAAGATTACCATTAGGTAGGATGTATGCAATTTAATTGTTATAAAAAAACTGTGATAATATATAAATATTTTTTAACATCAACCAAAAATAATATTCCCTGATTAGATTGCAGACAAGACAATTAAAAACGTTACCTACCTTACCTTTTTTCATCCAAAGTCCCTGTGACTTGTTGATGAACTAATATGGTTCACAATAATTACCTTAAATTATTATTTTCATGTTATGGTACAGCAAATCTTCCTTTTGAGTCAGTTAAGAAGATCAAGTAAGTCTAGAGGCCTGGAGGATACAAGTCCTAGAGGCCCAGTATGATGTACTAAAATGAAATAAACATTATATGAAACATTATTTATTTTTGCTCTCTTTATACACTTGTTGAATTATTATTCTTTAATTTTTCCTCGGTCCACACACCATTGCCAGAAAAGTAATGTTTTTTTTCTAGAAGATATAACACTAAACTTAATTTTTGGGTACCTGACAGCTTGTGCACTTCTAATCTTTCATGAAAATATGGGTAGTGAATGTGCACCTGATTTTTGTTCAACATATTTAAAACAAGTTTTATTTTACTCCAAGGATAAAGTAAAATTGAGCAATTTTTATAAATATCATCTGCAATAAAATGTAATATTAACTTTTGATATACATACTTAATTTGAATAAGAGGTATATTAATCCAAAATGGATGTCTTTTCAGAATACTTCTCACATAGCTTATATCATATTTAGCTCCTAATAACTGAGATACACAAAATAGTAAATCTTTTCCTTTTCCTAATCTATCCCCAGGAGCTTTCTCAAATAAATCATATCGAGCTGAGCTCCCAGACAGGATATTTAAGCTCAGACATTTTTTATTGTGATTGTATAACTTTTCCATTCTTTTTTTCACAGTAAGGTTGTGATAGATCATTTTTAAAAATCGTGGATGATTAACAAATGTGTTGAATTCTGGTATTTCTTGTGCATTCTTTAATCTTTCTCTAATAGTGTCAGGTCCTAGAGTGTAGACATTAAAACATTTTGTTTGAGCTTCATTGCTGATGTTATATTCTTGAAATATCTTCTTTATTTCAACCAAGGTAGAACAACTTTTTGTAGCAATCCTGGGGTGTGCCCGAATTATTTCCTTCACATCAATACCTCCAATAAATCTTAAATTATAAAGTATGTTCTTTAAATTTTCAGGATCAGCATGGACCAGGTATAAGTTTGATTTGATTTTACTATTGGACATCACAATTTGTGATTTAAGTATTTGTAATGTTTCATTTATAACTCTTAAAGGCCGATGCTTGATAGTTGGATATGTCTTTATTCCATCGATAAATTCATCTTGAGAAAGATCCAGAACCAATTCCAGGTATCTTTGAATAATTTTCAATCTCAAAGTATATATACTCATTGAATTGACATCTTCATGTATTAATGTTGTGAGTGATGTTGGCCACTGTGTCATATAACTAGCTAACCTATTTTCCAAATTTACATGCATAGGTATTTCGTGAGTTTCTTTTAATTCCGCTATAGTTTTTTGTCGCACTATCGTCAGGTATCGTAATAGGTGTGATGGAGATATATTATTAAGTCCACATTCATTCAATACGTTAAAACGGAACCTTAGTGTAACAGGCAGTATTCCGAATAAAGATGGTGTTTCAATAAGGGTTTCATGAGGATAACCAAGATCATTTATAGTGTCCACAACATTTTGAACCTTATCTCCATTTAACTTTGTAACCACAGGATATTTCATACATATTTGTATGGCTTTACTTTCTGATAACTTAAGATTTCTACACAGATGGTACACTGTGCTGTCTAATTCTTGGACATGAGAAACATTTTTATGAAGAGATCGTCGTGAAATTCGCAAAATATAACATATCTTTAACATCATTGGTTTCTATTGCAAAAAATAAACTCAAATATTAGGAAACTGACAGTTACATAGCACTGACAGCTAGCACTAACACTAGCAGCAGAATATTGATAACTGGTTAATGGTGTCACTTTTTCATACATACATATAATCACGCCTCTTTCCCGTAGGTAGGCAGAGACCACTTTTTTCCACTTGCTACGATCCTTACATACTTATTTCGCTTCGACCACTTTCATTATTCTCTTCATACATGCTCTTCGGTTTAGAGTACTCTTGACCTGGCCTTTTTTCAAGACGTCCCTTAATTTGGTCTAGAAACGTCCGTCTAGGTCTACCCCTTCCAAGACTTTCATTCACACTCGCCTTATACACTTTTTTCTTCAATCGTTCTTCATCCATTCTCTGGACTTGGCCAAATCATCTCAGCATACCTTCTTTCAGACCACAACGCTTCTTAACGCTCTTTAATTTTTTCAATATACCTACCTATATGGAACACTATGCAATATAACCCAGTCATATTTGAATAGAAATTTACACCATTACATATTTACTTATACAAATAGACTTTAATCTTCCCCATGATCGACTATGGTGATGTGTGTTATACAGACTTGAATGCAGATCTACTCAACAAACTGGACCGACTTCTCAACAATTGCATTCGATTCATATTCAATCTGCGTAAGTTTGATCACGTCTCGTCTTACCGCTCCCAACTAAATTGGTTACCTATTCGTCAGCGACGCAGTTTACGTTCAGTGACGATGCTCTTCACTCTTCTTCAGTCTCCTAATGCCCCTTCTTACCTTACTTCCCACTTCCAGTATCGTTGCCGTAATCACGATATAAACTTACGCTCTGCTGACAACCGTCTCCTTCTCTGTCCTTCTCATAGCTCAAGTCTCGTTCATTCTTCTTTTTCCGTCCAAGCCATTTTACTTTGGAATTCCCTCCCACCGGAAATCAGGATGTCCAACAGCCGGGATGCTTTTAAGGCCAAAGTCAAGCAGTATTACCTCCGCAATGCAGATTCTGTATAGTAGGTATTTATGTCTATGAGATGATATTAATTTATGTGTATGTATATATTACATGTATTATTTATTGGTAGCTTAGTATTTATTTAATACTTTTATATTATTATATATTATATATATTTATATATGTATTAATAATGTATGTATGTTTATATACAAATATTTATATATATAATCATTTATGATATCATATTGATTAGTATATAGTTATTTAGATGAAGTCATGTTAATATTTCCCGTGTTTATCTCTTCTAAAGTCTGCCTTACTTTTCTCTGCATCACCCAAAGGTTGACTGGTAGAGAATGCCTACGGCATTAAGTCCGCCTGTGCAATTGTTATTGCAGGAAGTTTTTAAATAATAAAATAAATAAATACAAAATCGTTACAATATTTTGAATTACAGCGATAGGAAACGTGATAGAGTGCAAGTAGTAGTTCAGTACAGTAAACAAAAAATAAAGTAAGAAGTCTAAAAAATCTTAGGGTGCTTTGTAATATATTTAATAATGACTAGCACCTCTAGTGTTTAACGATGAAATAGGTACTTCATTATTATTGTACTATTATATTATACTTATTAAATTATTTCATATTCATAAGCCCTTGTGCGCAATTTGAATTCAATCCGACGATGTGTCACGTGCAGTTTTCGTTACATATTAAAAAAGTTCTGCTACTGGTTAGAATTGCCTCTAAAAACTTCAAGATACAAACATACATACAAGATACGTACATTTGTGACACCGCGAACTTCACTACATGTTAAAATTTAGAAATATGATCGGCGAAAGACTATTGTCCATGTCATGAATAATTAATAACTTCTGTTCTGGGCGTGTTTGGTATTTTTTATTTCAGTTAACTGAGACTGTCAAAACGAAAGTTTAATAATCGCCTAGATACAACTTGAATACAACTGTAGATTTTACATAATTATTAATTAATAGCTATTGGAATACCTCCTAAAAATGGGAAAATCCAAGAATGGGCTTACTGCAACAGGATTTTTTGTGTTTGCATCTACTTTCATAATCATTTCATTCATCAGTCCTTACTGGCTAGTTACTGATGGAAAACTTAAGAATCCAAAATTTGAGAAGATCGGTAAGACATTGACTTTGAAATACTTGCAATGGTTATTATTTACCAGACACTATTTATGAGTTTTTTTTTAGGTTTATGGGAGGTTTGCTTTAACGGATTTGAAGAAGTACACCACTTGTATGATACAGTTTTCACTGGCTGTTGGTGGATATTTGAAGAGGAATATTACATTATACATGATATCCTCCTGCCAGGATTCTTTATTGCAACACAATTTTTCTTCACTGTGACTGTTTGCTGTGTGTTAGCATCAATTTTCTTGTTATATCAATATTTTTTAAAGGATAAGGACGATGACAAATATTTAACACTTCTTGTCACACTTGGAACGGTGTTAGTCATTGGAGGTATGAATTATTGCAATATTTTACTCAATTAAATACAACACACTAGTTGTTGAAACTACTGTTTCAAAGCAGTTCTTTCAAAATACAGGGCAAGGATATTTGAGACCAGAAGAAATACTTATGGTAGGATATTGGGATTCATAAAGTATTTTTTCTATTTATCACACATAATATTTTGGAATGAAAATAAAGCTTTGTCTTCTAGATATTGCTATATTAGATACATCATTCTGAACAAGCCTGGTCTGGCATCTGAAGAAGCATTTCCAAGAGTGCACCATTAATGCTGATTCAATTTCATATAATATTTGCTGTACCCTGTAATCACATGTAATGGATCACATTGTTATCCTATAGTACCATGCATTTTTTTAAATATTTTCTGGTTTTCAGTTACATATATGATTTCAATGGTTATTAAGTCTAATTCTTGTAGATCATATTGATCAGCTTTTTGACATGATTTTGAGGTCCATTAGTATTTTTTTACCGAAAATTAAATTAAAAATTTTATTTAAGCAAAGACATAGCTCAATTCATTCAGCTCCATATATCTTTAACATCACATGTCTACCGATAAATGTGATGAGGCATCATATATATCAAAACAGGTTGTTTATTCATCATATGGCAAACTGTGCAGCTTGATTAATGAACAGATTATACCTTGGTATTACCAGCCATTAAATGGGGCCTTGTTCTTATGACTAAGTAATGAGACATTCATTAGCTCCATTCCATTTTCAGGGTTTTCAGGCCTCATATCAGTGGTAACATTTGGTGCCCGTGGTGATGGACGTGACTGGATGCCCAACTGGGAACACAATGACCTTGGCTGGGCTTTTGCTCTTGGGGCTGTAGGAGTGGTGACTTTGTTCCCAGCTGGCATCCTATTCTTGGTGGAGGCCAGAGTACACAAGTACAAGAGGCTCCATGAAATGCAAAGTCGGGAGCCCTCATCTTATACAATGCAGGAGAGGAAGATTCATTACTCTGGTGGTCATACTGACATTTAGTTTAATTGATTGTAATTTCATTTAGTATTGTTATCTGAACTGTTGATAAATTATTATAAATGCACAGTGATGCAGCTAAAGATTCCATCCAAAAACTTAACAATGACAAAAACAATATTAAATACATTTGTTTATTACTTAGATTCTGTGGTATGTTACAATTGTTTTACACATTTATTATAGTTCTACTTATACATATTATTCAGATCTGAAATTATTAAAAATAAGACGTAATGTTAAGATAACCAAGTATTACATGTGAGATTTTTTTGAAAATAACAGATTATTATTTTCTCATCTTAACATAATACAATGTTTTTATTAGTCTGAGTGCCTTTTAGTGTGAATAAGACTTGATGTAACTTAATATTACTTATAAGGAGTACTTAGTATCCGTCCATTATATAAGCTATTTTTACATCATATTTTGATCTGGTTTTACAGCCAATATAATTTTATGCTAAACGAAAATGTATGAATTTACTTACAGTGAATAAACTCTACACAGTTTTTGTGGCTTAACTATAATGTAATATTGTTTATATTTTTTTGTATTGAATGTCATTCTGTATAAGTTACATATTTCGCTTCCTGAAATGCTGCATTCGTCATATTGAAATTATTTGGAATTGTATTTTTACACAATAACGCTGCTCTGGCCGCCTCGAAACCTAAGAATACACATGCAGTCTCGGGGTATCCTGACAACATGCCATGTATGAAACCACTTGCGAAACAATCACCTGCCCCAGAAACACTTTGCACACCACACATAGGTTTGACTGCATAGTGGTGCGAAACTATCTTGTTATCAGTAGTTTTTAAAATTGTAGCACCTCCTGAACCCAAAGTTACAATTAAGTATTTAGTATGTAAGAGCACGATTTTAGCCAGCTGTAATATTTCAGCCTGGATCGGTGTTTTAATTACATGTAAATTGGGCTCAAGAAAATACGCCATTGCTCGTAATTCTGATAAATTTGGTGAAGCAAATGTAATACACTGTTTGCAGTGAAGGTGTTTTAGGGCTTTTCGTTTGTCCGTTGGCTCAAAGAATACTGAAACAAGATATAATCCAATGTTAGCATTTTATGTATATAAAGATACATTACAAAAATATTCCTAAACATTATTTAAAAGTACTAACATTTTTAGTCGAATATATCCAAATATATTCTGACAACAAAATTAATTAAATTTATTTATACATGTTTTAATTCCTGCCAGCAAAGGGTATCCCATTCAAAATTGAAGTTTCTTATCTTCTAGTTACATTCTGTAATGTCACCAGTAGCGACCAGTAGAGTGGCAGCACGCAAGTGATACTTCGGTATTGTAAGCTTAAATAGGCTACGGTAACCGTTTTCCATCGGGTGGGCCGTAGGACTCCGGACTCTGACTTACAAACTATAATTTAAACTAGTGAAAATTTCTCCCACATTGGGAATATAAAGAAACCAGATTCCATGCGACTTTAATAATGGCAACTTAGTTTTAATTTGTTCATTAAAATAAGTTATAATTTGTATTTGGTTTTTAATTTTATTATGGAGTTGACTGTATTACGACGAATCTAGAGTAGACGATTCTGGATAACGATAAATCTGGAGTACGTCGAATTCGGAAAACGATGAATACAATACGGAACAAACAATTTTAAATGGTTTAGTTGGGGCATATTTTATTTTTTGCCCCAGCGCCTTTGGTTACCTAATTTACCAAAATTTGTCTTGGTTTCTGTTGGTATTTTCTTAGAATTAAAATGATGTACATACATAAACAGGTACCCTTTGGCTGTACTGACAGAAGGTGATACTCAATTCGTTCCCGTATACGACGGATACAAAGACCACAATATAATAATGTGCGAGTGATGGACATGTCTTGTATAACGCCTAACAGGTGCGGAAGCGCTAGCATTAAGCTGGTATGTTTGTTTGTCATTTTTTTGATGCCTCTCGTAAAAAAAACAGCTCAGCTTGATTCAGAATGAAATGCAAGAGAAAAAATGTTCAAGCTTAAGATAATTTTAACACTCGTTTTGGTTGTGGGTTTGAAACAGAACCAGGGATTTTGAAATAGTTATGAGAATTCTTATTACTAGCATAGAATCGTTTTAACGATATCAAGACGCTTATATGAACAAAGCCGCAACATCACTATTCATTCGAAGTTGTCAGAACTGATTGTAATTATCTCTTATATTTTGATACCCACTTTTACCCGACGAGGTATCCTTGTTTAGAAGTCATTATAATTATTTTTAATAAGATAAAATTATCTTTAAGTAAAGTTCCGTAGTACAATAAATTACTTAGTAGTACTAAATGGCCTGTTGCCTCTTCTTACATTGTACTGTAACGAAGTATAAATGCATACGTATTCTGTGGTAGTCTATTGCGCACTCTGATGCGATACTTTATTTTAAATTGTCAGATTTGTCAGCCTTCTTTCACCGACGCAGTGGGTAGGTACCTATTCAGTGAGTGTGAGTGAATCCAACGATCGAATCGAACTAGAACTAGCGGGTATCAACGAACGACTAAACGTTCGAGTCATATCATCCATCCATGTGCAACAAACAAGGTTTTACTCGAACATTGTTCAACGAATATAAAGTGCCGAACTTATTACATATCCATCGAAATAAAGTGATATTGTTGAAAAATACACACATTTTTTTATAACTGGATATAACGTAGTCCTAAGGTAAGTACATTTATGTTCTAAAAGTTTTATTTCGTCAATGTTTACAACAGCGTATGTGTTTTGTGCTCCCGAGTTAATATTTATCGCCTTTAAAAGTACTATTTATGTCACAGAGATGCAATACGATTTGGCAATATGTATTAGCATCTACTAACAATGTAGACACAATGCACGACACCACACCCTAAGGATTCTGTGTTAACCGAACTGTCGTTACAATTAAAATATTACTTATATATGAATCTTGGATCAGTATATTATATATAATTATATAATTAAATAATTTTTATAATTAAATAATTGTGTCCCTTGTATAGGTATATGTTATATGTGTGGAAAGGATGCATATAATTATGATGTTTAATTCATTGATTATGAAAAAAACCCTAAATACAATCACAATTGAATAAATTTAATTTAATGCATAGTGCTTGTTTGTTAATATTTTACCTGTAAACATTTATTCAATGAGTATATTTATATTACATTTTAATATACTTTATAATCGGAACTGGAACTACTTAAACTCCTTGGTCACCATGGAAATTACTTGAAATAAAATATGTAAACCATTAAAAATAAGCAATATTTTGAAAGTACTTGAAATGTGACAAACATGTATGAAGAGATTGATTTATGGTGATGAGGTACTAGAAGTCTACTATGTTCCGAAGTTAATGAGTATCATTAACTTGTCTCAAATGTAATCTATATCTATGAAAGGGTGTTCTGATGTTGCATATTTGGAATGTATGATTATGGAAGTAATGTATAATTAAGGGAGAATATTAACTCTATGTATATATGAGTAATAATTTTCATATATTATAGATTTAAAGGTGAGTGTCTTTTTAATTAATTTTAAGCACATATCACTTATATCTTTAGTTGAGTGTTTAATGTGTTATCTGAAAAAACTCCCTTTTACCTACAGCTCCTTAATAATTTTTAGTTTTAGTAACATATATTATTTCTTTGTGGCCTTATTTTGTTTTGTCTCTCAATGTGACTTGATGATGTGATGTAGGGTGGAACAAAATCTTATACATACCATTACCATTGTTCAAGCATAAATAACATATTCTATTCCAAACTTTACATTTTTTTTTTTTGCGCTAAGTTATGTATTCATTATCCATAAAAGTTTATTACAACAAGAACATATTTAGAATAAAATCTACAAACGCTATCCACATCGCAGGTTTCGTTGGTTGAACATAAAACGCATTCGCCACAGGCATCGTCGTACTTTACTAATTACGTTACTAGGTTAACATAGTTGCAGAAATACTCGAAGTTGCTTTGATGACAACTGGTGTCAACTATTAATTGACATATAATAAAATATTATTAAAAAATAATTACTTTAATAGATCAACATTCATTTTTATTTCCTTATTTTCTTTTGTTTTATTTAATAATTTTTTAGGATTATTTCCAATTATTAATTCAATTAATAAAATTTTTAATTGAAATTCTTTCAATTACAATGGGCATAAAACTATGATTTGCTCTGCAGATTTCTGAGCATTGTCCAAAAAAAATTCCTGGAGTATATTGGGTTAATGTGCTACCTTCCAATAATGTTGGAGTATGTATTATCCATACACACTATAGGTACTATACCTGAGTGCACACGCACAATACAATTAATTGACAGGGGTCATACACCACGCACTCCGCGACCCCCTCGACTAGAAATTCATGGGGTGCATCTTCATGGATGGCACTATCTGTAGCTGGAGGTATTACCCCAGTTGAGGAATGGATCCAATTTGAACGGGAGATCCTTTGCACACCCTACGCCTAGACAAAGAGCTCCACGTACAATTAGCTCAATGCATTTATTTTGCTTACGTAGGTTTGTTACGTCTACGTGTGTGAGAAAAAATTTGGACTTAAATTTGTATGTAAATCGACAAATAATGGACAAAGATAGGAATACTTGTTTAATTACGGATAGCTAAAATAAACGCTATTAACTTTAGAATCAAACGTAATTTTGAACACAAAAACTATAATAAAATTGTAATGTAAAAATTTTGGGAAAATAACGTTGGTGTTGGTTTTTTTAGTTCTCACAGTGATTGAAGCGTGTGAACTTCGTGGCATTGTGCCGGGTGAATGTTTTGCTGTAAGTATGCAAGACACTGCCTCCTTCGTTGAATGGGGGTTACGAAAGAGTTGGCATGGCATGTATTCACTATTCATCTTACGTAGGACCTTGTGGATGGTGTGAAGTGGTGTAGCCTTATAAAGGCTTACGATATCATAGAACGATACCTGTCAACCTGAGTAGAATATTTGCGTGCAATTCGTCTTCATCATTCAACTTGTTCAATTTGTCAGAGTCATTGAACAATTAATCTTCTACAACATTAACTACCTACCGGTATCTATCTACCTATGCCGCAAAAGTACGCACTCTTTAGGATACCACGTTTGCAGAATGGAAATTGATGCTGGTTTCCTACCCGTGATTAACCTTTGAGTAGGTTTACGTTCTTAAATCGAGTAATAGTATACTAACGGGATTGTTTTCAACATTGTGCGAATTGTTTGATAGACAATGTCGATGGGATGAGACTAAAAACAAGTCGGTCAATCGGCGTCGCACGTAATTTTTATAATATATCTAAAGGTGGATGTCTGTATCTCCTCTATATACCTACTTGTAGATCTAGTGTTGGCTATATTGTGGTTTTATCTAGGTGAATATTGGTGATATTCCCGTAGTAAGAAAAACATAATAAGAGTTTAGGGACGTAGCACAGACTAATATCAAAATCTAGCCTTAAGACAAGTAAGCTACCATGTTTTCAATAAACTAACAAAGCCTACTTAGATAAGTAGTTACCCGCTCGCTAAGCCGCCACAATCGTGGGACAGTGGCGTTGTCTTGCGATGGTTCTCTTGGTTCGATTCAAAACGAGATCAAGGATGTTAGTTTTATAGATATGACAAATATGTCTATTTAAGCGTTGTTGGATTTTCATACGATATAAATATTATGCGGTTTGTATATTAAGTTCATGTAAAGTGATCGCCATAATTAGATAAAGCTCAAAGTATACATATGCACTCGCCTACTAAGAAAGAAACTAACGTATTTTTGATGACCCTTTTGTGTATCTATCGTTATGGATAGGACATCGTTCCTTATAAAAGTAGCCATCCAGTAAATAGTACTATCACAGATGAAGAAATAGTTACTTGTACAACACTACGTTCTGCTAAGTAACTTTATTAAAACAAGTAAGGCTTTAACTCTGTATAAAGCTTGTTACAAGTTGTAACACGACCGACTGGCAGTTTTTTCTAGGCACATTCTCGAGATCTTTGTTTTTCATGTTGCCTTAAAATTTGTTGCAGACACAATGAAGAATAGGAGTTTGGCCGGCAACTGTGGCATTGGCGTGTTTGTCATTGCCCTTGTCACAGTGGCACTGGCGTTTGGCACTCCCAGCTGGTTGGCCAGCGACTCTAGAATACGAGGAGCACGATTAGACAGGTACACCATTCGTAATTAACTAGGTGTTTTGTGTCAACCATTTTCATAGCCATTTTATTGAACTCTGACTCGACATACGGGGACGTTTTGATTCAATTGGTAGATTTTATTTCTGGTTTGAAATAATCTATCTGTGTGCAATAGTTCTGCGTAAAAGCGGAACAAACATCTTCACAGACTTAAACAATTATAATATTAGCAGGTGTTTAATTGTGTCACGAATCAGGCACAACTCTGCTTCATAACAAGACTAAGCCTTTTATTCTCCTGTATGACCCTGCATAACTGTACGTTGTAATTACGCGCTTAATTGGTTCTTCCGCCCCAATGCAGTCCCACAGAGCTGCGACATTTGGCAAGGTTGGAACCTTGGCCTGGAAGCGTATAATTTATGTTCCATATTTGTTTATATTTCTTGTTAGCTAACAAACAACAACTTTAACATTGAACCCTTCAAATAAAGTACTTATATATTTTTTCCAGATTGGGTCTGTGGAATTACTGTTTTAGGTCACTTCCAGACCCATTGGACCAATATCAACGGCGTTTCTTTGTAGGTTGTCGCTGGGTCTATGACCCGTTCACAACCGGTTATGATAAAATTCGCGGATACTTATTACCTGGTAAGTTGTAGATATTGTAGTCGTTTATCATGACTGTAAGTTTAGTGAGGTGATTAGTGAGGACTAACGCTTTTTGCCCTCTCTGCCTATGAAAGACTCGGTATGTATGTCAGGGTTAAAAATCGGTAGCGGTATTCAACAACTTAAATGTTGAAGAAAAACTACTGGATACCTTACCTTATCCATAAAAAGCGGCCTTTATAAATGAGCTAAGTTTAAGATAACACTTGCCTTGAGAAGTTATTTTGAACTATTAGCTTGAAAGAGGAACAAACGTCTTCACAAACGCTTATAATATTAGAAGGATTATGATATATAATGTTTGTTTATATAAAGCGGAACTTCCCAACTTGTTAGCTTTTTCCTATTGGCAGGTTAAGGTAAATCACACTATCGAAATTGTCTTGTTGTTCATTCATTTTGTATCGAGTGCTTTGTGAACACATTGTATTTTTTCCAGGGTTTATGATAGCTACACAATTTTTCTTCACATTGTGCCTTATTGGAGTTTTGGTTTCCACTATATTAGTGCTTATATTCTTCCTATGTTGTGGACCAGATCAGAATAGATTTGTTATCCTGATCAAAAGTATTGGATTCATCATGCTTGGAGCTGGTAAGAAAAAATTATACGAACTATTTCACTTACTGAATACTAGTATCAGATAGAATGATGTCTTTATTGTTTTTAATGGGTATTTTTAGGTATGTGTGGCATTATAGCAGTAGTCGTGTTCGCTTGTTTCGGGAACACTGACGGATGGATGCCGGATCACCCGAACAATTATCTAGGTAAGTAGAATTGGGTTCTATGGAGAATAAATCACGCTGTTGGCTTTATTGAGAGCAAACATTCATGTAGAGTGGTTAAATGTCTCATTTTGTCCGTACAGGTTGGTCATTTGGATTGGGTGTGGTTGGCTCTGTTGCGTGTATTGTGACAGCGGCGCTTTTCATAACAGAGAGCAACATTCAAGCGAAGAAACGCGACAAGTTGAAGGAGTCACAAGCGCGTTTCGAAATGGAATACGAGTCTAAAGCGTAACACTACGTGAATCATCTCATTAGGATCCATTAACGTATGGTACACACTTGGCCGATATTTTAACGTTCTTTGTTCCATTCTACTTCAATATCGTTTCATGAAATTTTATTCAGTATATGACAAAATAATTTGGATGAATGTAATAAATCTTAGAGGGTTGAAAATCTCACATGACAGCCAAGTAGACTCTAAAGTCTACTTAGTATTTGGTTGATTAAATTTATGTTTTCTGTAATAAAATATGTTTTTTTAAGATTATGATCGTCGTTTAGCGATTGTTTTTTATGGATGTATTTTTATTAATATATTTGATGACTTCTTCGTACAAAGATAACGCTAACTTAGTATATACTTCGATATTTGTAGTAAGTACATAGTCATAAGCTAACATTTATAACGAATTAATTTACTCTCTTTCATGAGACTCGAAATAATTATTTGTTTTCGTTCACCAGCCGTGCCAGAAGTAAGAGTTTAGTATTATGTTTTATTTTACTAGTAGTAATATTGAACTTAAGATCGTATCTACTACCTCTCTTTTTTTAAATTGCACCGTTGCGTTTTTTATTTTTCAGATTAGATTTAAACTGAAGTCGTTCAAGTTACATCTCTATAGTCGGAATTTTGTTCTTCCGACTGAATCTTAAGCTATCAAATAAAAGGGTGATCCAACGGAAACTTTACTTTATATATTTTGCTTTTTAATTAGGAACAGTTGCTCGAATATGTAAAAGGGCACAATAATATGGAGCAGATAAAACAAATACGTTCTACATTTACAAATATATGACTTCATTTTCGCATAAAAATTGGCCGTCACCATAAAGTTATACTTAGAATAGTATTATATACTAATCGAAATTTCTTAGGCTACTTGTTTTTCTGCATAATGATGAGGATATATTCACAATAACCTCTAACTTCTAGAAACCAAATGTTCTATTTCTGAGACATATTGTTTATGTAGACTGATGAATGTGAATGAAGCAACTGGCGCTCTATGCTGTATCCAGACGATGCATGCATGTATTTACCTATATACATATATTATCATAATAGGATATTATTCAGTTCTATTTTTATTCCGTCCACGTTTTAAAATTGTGTTGTTAATTGAAATCCGTCCATTTATTATATTTAAGAATATAGTTTTAATTTACATTTATGAACTGTATGTGTATATGTGAATCTACTACTTGTATACACAATACATAATTTTTACATTTGTCTTTTTATTGTGTTTATTTATCATAAACGTAAATTGTAGTTATAAAAAGCCGTGGTAGCCGAGTGGTTCGAGTAGTTGCCCGACACAAAGATCGCAAGTTCGAATCCCGCCTGTACCAATGAGTTTTTCTGAACTTGACAGTACAGTGATTAGTCACACCACGAGCTTTACGGTGAAGGAAAACATCGAGAGGAAACCTGCATACGTCTGAGAAGAAATTCTAAGGCGTATGTATAGTCGTGCTTGAGTAACGGCGATGGACTCGCCATCTGTCACGTTGGCACCTAATATACCTCTGGCGGAAAGTGGGTGTGTGGGTATTACCTATACACCTCTGCCTACCCCTTCGGGGACCCTTGTGGGAAGGCGTGAGGATATATTATTTATTATTTTATAAGTATTCGACCTATCTAGGCAGTCAGTGTAACGCGTGTACATTTGGAACACAATCAGGATAAAAAAGGCATTTTCGAACTTAATTAAGAGCAATTAGTGGCTAGAATCCCAACATGTCTATCATGTCATGTCAACATATCATGAGAGTACTGTTATTTGGCTTTAGAGCGGTTTCTTGCATCTCCCTGTGCCATTGCCCACACCAATGGATCACATACCTAGTAAATACGTTCTAGCCGGATGTTAGTTTATCTAAACTCATAAGTATGTTTTGATGTATACAGTACAAAAAACAGCTTTGTTATTTATTATTTTTTTGATTTCCTATTATTGAAAGTGAATAAAGCTCGAATATTTGAATATAGCTCAAAAAAGCAGCATCCCGCCCCTGTGACCAAAAGTGGTATTTTTAAAGACCTCCCTCCTCTCCTCCCCTCCCCGCTAAGGGAACGTAACGTGACCGTTCACGTTACGTTCCCTTGCTTTCGTTATTTTGAAAGGTTCACTAGTCAGTGATTATTTGTATCTGTGATTTTAGGGATTTTCTAAGCTAAACTAATATTTATATTTTAAAACATAAAAACCAAACACATATAACGACAAATATGGAAATTAACCTGAAATAAGCTTATATGAATATTATAAAAAAATTTAATAAAACATTTTGATCTATGCCATCCTGCAAATAATAATAAAAAAAAAGAGATTGACAATATTGACATAACAGTACTTTAACTGCCATCAGCTGTCAATAAACTGTCATATTTGTTAGTTGTGATGTGATTAAACTACAAGTTGGTTGCGGTGGAGTTCTTTGTAAAGTATATCTTGCGATAAAAAATAAGTATTTAATATAAGGCTTGTTTTGTGCCTAAACACGATAAAATGACGGCCGATAATGAATATCCAAAAGCATCCAGTAAGTACATAAATTCCGCTTTTTAACTTCATGCATGCTTGGGCACGCCCATAGTATGTATTAAAACAATTTAATTAAATTTTTCGCTAACTAGATTCCAAATGAACTCCTTTTTATAATGTATTTTCACAGATGCCACATTGATCGGCGCTAGCATCACCTATGTGGCCGGTTTGTTTCTACTGCTATCGTTCGCTGGGCCGTATTGGATAGAGTCCTATCCTGAAATGTTCGCGTCCTTCAAACATATGGGCCTATGGGAATATTGTTTTGATCGATTCCGATTCCCATCCTATCAATATGACAAGCTATTTCATGGATGTCACTATATCTTCAGTGAAGTATGTATTTAAAAATTTTAATATCTGTTTTAAGCATAGTAACACAAACTTACACCAAAAGTATCAGTATACCATATATTAATAGCACTTATTGTATTTAATTTTTTTTTATTGTTAAGGAAGTTTTTTGTTTAATTTCTGTCTTAACTAAACAGACCTAACCTAAAGCTTAGAGATTTAATTCATAAAATTTTACTAAACAGTTGATAATTATTATATTTAACAGAATGTTGATATTAAAAAATCTGTTATTTTTATCTGAATAGCATAATTTTCCTTAATTCCATAATAAAATTAATTCCTTAATTAAACTCTACAAACATTATACATTTTTAGTTTTCTGAATATTTCACAGTAATCAATGTTCTCAGGAATACTATGTGATCCGAGAATGGTTGCTACCGGCTTGGCTGTTGGTGGTGCAGACATTTGTGACTTTGGCCTTGATACAGTCATTCATCGCTCAGATTACTCTTGCTTGTGTCATAATGCGTTGGCCACTACGCACCGTCTTGAGATATGAGTGGATATTTGTAACCAGCTCTTTTATCCTCGTATCATTATCAAGTAAGTGATTTGTGTCTATAAATGATAATGGACTTGTTACAGACTATACACCAAGTATAAATAATTACTTTGTAGATGAAGTATAGCTGGAATTAGTATTTGTCTAAAATATCCTACTAATATTATCAATCATATCAAAACGGCTGGATGGAATTGGACAAAGGTTGACACAGGAGCTATTTTTAGCTAGAGATTATTAGCTAGATGAGCTCAAAGGATATGTTTTATTTCAGTTTAATCTATCCGTTAAATTAAACTAATGCAGCTGAAACCATGGGGTACTGGTTGTTAAATATAAACCACTACATATTTAGGTATAACTATGGCAGACTGACAATATAACTCAAACCTGTGGTTCATGATTTGTTATAATAATTTGCATAATAGTTCCCCTTATGATATAAGTGAGCTACACAGGTTATTTGAAAATTCACCCTTACATGGGTATGTATTAATGCAAGTGATATACATACACCTACATATATTTATCTAATCAATGAAAATTTTGCAGGTCTATTCCTGTTGTTAGCTGTGGCTGTGTTTGGAGGCAATTGTTATAGACGGGACTGGTTGCTATACCCTGCATTCAATGTTTTGTCTTGGTCATATGCTTTTGCTGTGGTTGCCTGTTTAATGTTTGGTAAGTATGGAGTGTGACATAGGCCTTATTCTAAAATATTTGTACATACATACATAATTATCATCATACTTGTATAAAGATTTACATCAGGTTCTTAGGTTGGAACGAAATAACAAGTCCAAAGCAACCCTGTCTGAGACGACTTTAAAATATGAACTGGCTTTTTATTATCTCTTCCTACTGCAGTAATCACCATAGTTAAACTATGTACTTTTAAAATAACTAAAAGATTGTGATCTATCTAAATGAACCAGAACCAGTAGATGTTGACTATGAGGAACATGATCTAAGTAACATAATGAAAACGATAAATGTTTCTCAGGGCTTGCAGCTATCCTTCTATACCTAGAGTCTCGCAAGCTATACGAGCTCCGCCTTGAAGCAAAGAACTTGGTAGCCCAGATGCAGCACAGCCAGCCAGAACATGCCCTGCACCAGTTGCGTGGACAGCTACAGCAACAACGTCAAATGGGATATATGTAAATGTTTAACTACTACTTATCTCATCTTGTCACACTGCAAATCTTCTCTTTAACGCAGCCTGGTACAGGTTTCACAATAATATATTTTTCTACAATTTTAAATGGCAATTATTGAGAATTAAATTCATTTTACCTTCTGTACCTGAGATAAATGAATAGAAATAATACTGTTATCAGTAATCTCAGAAAAATATATAAACTGTGAAAGTCATACAAAAAAAAGCCATAACATATAGGCAGTAAGTAGCCTTTTCTCCTTGCATTCCTAATTTTACACATTATAACGTGCAAAACGTATTATATATAATGTATTGATACTTTTATCTTTAGTCCGATCAACTCCTTATTTTAAATATTTTGCCACTTCTGAATTTAATGTTTTAATATCTACAATTATTCCTTTGGATTCATAAACATTCATTTAGTTTGGCCTCACATTTCCGGAGTAATAAAACATGCAATTAAAAGTAAATTCTTGAAGATCTGATTTAGTTTAATTATTCTCAGTACTTTTTTAAATTTTAGGTGTTAGTCATTCCAATGAATTCCTAACGTTTGGGCAAAACATGATCAAATTTATTGTGAATTATAATAAAAATTTGAATTTCTAAAGAAACACAACGAAATACACAGAAGTGTTTCGTTTTTGAGACCTCATATTTCTTTTACTCTTTTACGAATCTCAAGTTAAACTTTTTCATTAAAAGAGTCGCCAATTCTGTTATTTAGGTGTATACTTTAAGTGGACTGAGAAATATGTATTATTTTTAATTTTGTAACATTCAATTAAGACACGTAACTTTCTTACTTTAAGGTTTTCGATTCTATCGATTAGTTAGTAGTAATAATTAAAATTGTCTTGTTCATAATTTACAATTTATTTAGCAGATCATTATATCAATATCAAGGTATCTGATTTATAGTCTAAGGGCCCTAAACCAGGTATCTAAACAAGATGTAAGATTAATCTGGGAAAGTTGTTATTATGAACCTGATAATTTATTTAATTATTGACTTAATCCGTCCGATTACATAAGTGACTTTGTTTAGTCTTAGGTAATTTGTTGTACTGAACTATTTAAATAGACGTATTTTTCTGGAAAAGTTTTTATTTCACTTCCTCCCCTACCGTGACTTGGTGAGTGACTATTGATAGCCCTAAGCAACTGACTCGTGATAACGGCAACAAAATTGTGCAAAATTGTATCCAATATATTTTGTAAAAGAAGCTCATCAATCATATACTACGTTAAAATACACCGTCCATGTCCGTAGGCGTTAAGCATGGTAAGCTTGGAAATTGGAGGCATAGAGATTAAGTTAACTGCTATTTACACGGCTGTGCATGGAGGGGGTCGCAAGAGCAACAATCGTGTTGGTAAAAAAATTAGATACAGTGGCTGCAACTCACCTGGTTTCCTCAATCGCTGGCAAACACGTAGAACGTGAGCGAACGTCGCGTCAGGCACGTTGCCGTCTAGCACTACCATCGGTGCCTGCTCCAGCACACTCATGTGACTGTTCACCTTAATTGAACAAGATACGTAAAAATCCATTAGTAGGTACATGACCGTTGTCAAACCAATACGCAAAGTTTTTATTCAATATCTCAAATGTACTAACGGAGATATATTGGGTATGACAGCGATCATATATTTTTTAATGTTTGTTTTACGATGTATTGTGTACAAGTTACAGGGAAAGGTAATTTAGGTGGACTGTGAAAGGTTCCTGGAAAACGAGGTCCACCGTTCTTATCGGTGGCTATCAGAAATGTCCCAAAAGGGTTGCTAGTTTGTAATAAAGTACTTTTATACTGTAATATTTTGTACAAATGATAACCAGCTTACAACCATCTAACATATTCCGTAGCTTTTGAACCTCCAATCACAGATTTTAGGTTAAAATCACCAACGATACTTTGGAAGAAGCTAGATAGTGACTGTCAATTTCTAAAGATAATTTTCTCTTTGTTCAAACTCAAATTTATCTTCAAAACGTAAGAGATATTTTAATACAGTGTTACTTGTATATTAACGCTTTCCTACAGGGGTAGGCACCTTTCCCTGTCTCTTCAGCCTCTTACTCTTACACTGCAGGTACTCAAAGAAAGAACTCTTTGGTACAGACCGGTTGGGTTAGAGCTACGATGACCCAGACCTCTTGGCTACCGCGGCTCCTTAAAATAACCTTTACCACCGTTTCCAAGAGAGAGCCGGTGTCGAGATATGAAATAAACGTTATTTTATATTCCAAAGTTGGAAGCTATTATCACCAGGTCAACGGAGATGTGGTTGTGCAGATCCATGTCGCCCAAGCCAACCAAGCACTCCCCGCGAGCATCCAGCATTGCGGCGTACGACGCCGTGTGGCCGTTCTTAACTATGCATCCTGAAATCATTTAAATTACAATCTAGTGCATTCTAACACGTGTACAAATTATGTTCGTTTTATATTGTAAACTAGCGCTCCGTCCCGGCTTCGCACGGGTGGACATAATATTTTTTTATGGAAGATAATTAATATAGCTTATGTCACTCAGGGTGACAATTAGCTTTCCAATGGTGAAAGAATTTTTCAAATCAGTCCAGTAGTTTCGGAGCCTCTTCAATACAAACATACTTACATACAAATCTTTCCTCTTTATAATATCAGTATAGATATTTGTGTCCCGCCCGTCGTTACATTTAAAAGTAATGAAACGAAATGTTCACCACGAACGCGATCCATTGAAAATAATTGACTACTTATATTCATATATTGAATGACTGGAAGAAGACAGCTAAGGATAGGAAGAAGTGGGGCCATTTGGAGGAGGCCTATACCCGAAGGGGGCCATGACATTCACCTTGATAAATATAGTTATTTATGTATAAGTATATGTAGTCATGGAAATTTTTAAAATAAAGGCTTTATTATTATTCATGAATTACAAAATAAATATATTTTGGTAAAATACAATGCTCATTGGCTGTGTAAATCACCGTAATAATGAGGCAAACAAAACTTAAAAAATCATATCAGTCTAGTCATCTTGAGTTTTTACGTGACTCACGCACGGCAATCTCTAGGTATAGGCTAATTTTGTTTGTTAGTTTATTCTAACGTGGCCAACTTAGGAGCTACTACTATCCGATTAGTCCGCTTATTGATGAAGGCTATATATTATCATGCTAGCCCAAGGGAACATCATAATAAATTTCACGCAGTTGAAACCATGGGACGTAGCTAATTGAATAACAAATATTTAGATCACGAGCACTTGCCAGCTTAGAACGTCAATAACGACCATTTTGCCCACCTGCAGGTACCTTAGCTTTGTGACGATTTGAAGTTGTAAGCAACTGTATTAACTTACTCCTGGCTGTAGGTACCTCGCGGTTTGACCAGCATAAAATAGATTTCATTGGTTTATTTTTTCGGAGATCAAACATGTTCTATGTGTTAATTCAGCTTAAAATCCATCTCTGTGCGAAATTTCATCTTTCACATTTATAATACATATTAGAAGGATTTGTTAAATACAGTCGTCAAGACATTGAACATACCGCCCAGTAGAAGATTAGGAGCAATATTAGCGAGGTAGTGTCCGTCAGCATCATCACCGACTGCTGTCAAGAGGCGCGCCCGGCCGCCCCGTAGCCTCCACAGAGCCTCAGCCATGTTGCGGCCCACGCCGCCTCCACACTGCTCAGCTTTACATGCATGGGTGCTACCGTCTAGCTGCAACGAGATTATAGCTAAAGTCATTGTAAGTCAGACGGATATCTAGATTTGTTTGACTTGTTTGAGTTTACTTCTACAAAAATCCTATAATTCAATAGCAGTGAAGGAGACGAATCCTTTTGCAAACAATTACATGTAAATGAAATCAATGTCTACCGCTACCTAAAAATTTTGATTTCTTCTCCGGACAGGTTTTGTTTTTCGTAGAAACGGTGACATATTTTTATATATACATTATGTTAAGAATTTAAGGAAGGCATAAATATATAAATCAGAAGAATGTTGTATTATTAAGTTTGTATATACACCTCTGCCCTTCAGGGACCTTTATGGAAAGGCGTGAGGATATAGGTACTATTATTATTATTATTATTAAGTTCGTATTACAGTTGTTAAGCTGGATTGTAATCACCTGTGACATTGCTAACCTCTATTAAACTATGCACTTCTGGCTTTTTACTAGTTCCTGAACGTACGTTTTTTAACTATATGTAATATTGTATTCGAGCGCCACGATAAAATTATTAAACTGAATCTACTACGATCTCAAAAACTTTTATTATTTCCAGGGCATCTCTATCGCAAGAGTGTAGGTAGACTTTAGAAATGCAGGCAGTTTTCCATATTTATATGAATTATTTATTACCTAGTAGAATTCTGTTATTATTTATTGTTGCAGAGAATGCTGTAGTAGGTAGACCAACATGCATGCAATTTTATGTTACGTGTTGGGACAAAATGTTGGCAAAGGGGTCGTGGTGGAAAGCAGGAGTAGGCAGTTGCGCGGTTGGCCGCGATGGTATCAGCTCGCCGCACGCGACTGTCCGCAGTGCCCCGCTGCATTAATCGCCTCACTTGTTTTTGCATTAATAATAAACAATTTATATACCGCATAAGCTAATCTCTGAATTTATATTCTACACGAGTTTCACCTCGCTCAGACGCCCACGAAGCCTGTTGTTTACGGCTCATTTACACGTTAAGCTTTCCTAAGATGGCGCAAATGTGCCAGCCTTAAAATTGATTGTGAACTAATTGGATTATATCTTTTCGTCTTCCTCAAGGAACACCCACATTCAAAGCTCGCCGGGATATATTTGGATGCTAACGTGGCAGGCCAACTGGTCTTATGGCGTCAGACAATGTCGTAAATGAAATGCATTGCGATGCTTATAGCATATGCAGGAGCGTAAATCCTGTTTGTTAACTTGTGCCTCTTTGGACGACTATGGCATGTTTGTGCATTCTCAGTTTGGTATAAGAACATGTTGGCAATGCAAATTAGGACACAAATTATTTAAAAAGTTTAATTACCTACTCAATCATAAAGGAGCCTCACAATTCCACTCCACTCCACTCCACATTCCAATTCCACACAAAACGACCTAATCCACCCACACAAAGTTTGTAATGTGGGAATTAGATAACATGTGCATACTTGTATTGATAGACATGCATCCACAAACATCCGTTCCAAGCGGGATTCGAAGTCGCGACCTCAAGCTCCGTAGTTAGGAGATCAGACCAATAGAGCAGACTGTTAGGGACTGATATGAGTTAGATGATATGTTTGAAAAGTTTTATTAATCGATAGTGTATACATATACGGTATGCAGCCATTTGGATGACTACCAATTGATGTATTTGCACATCATTACGGTACGAATACATTGAAAGAGGACAAATTAATCATAGGGCGAGCGTGGCGAGATCAAACTCATCAATTACTATCGACGTGTGTGATTTGAACCCTGTAATTATCTCTTAATGGGTCAGAGGATTGAAGCTCTTTCATACGATGTAAAAACTCCAATATAATTCATTTGTTATCGAAAAAGGGTTTTCTGAAATCGAAGAGCACTCATACTTAAGTATTGGATTGTAATATATTTTGAAGAGGGGAATCTATTAAGCCTTAGTATTTGTAGCTCATATGATATTGGTACGCATCCCTTTTAATATAAGGTTTAATAAATACGATGATCTATGAAGGATAATACTATAAACATTAGCTTATGTGAATATAATGAAATAACGTGACACTTTACACTGTAAAGTAAATTATATTTTATGAGCTCTCTTCCTCGCATGCTACGACATCGTCTACGTCACCTACGGTTGCTACGAGCGAGGTGCTACGAAGATGGCTCTACTCACCTAGCGCTATACTGAGTATGCTGATGTAGCAATGATACATAAATACATACATATCATCACGCCGAGTCCGTAACAGGAATGGCAGAGAGTATAGAGCGCCAGTTCTCCCTAGACTTACATACCTCTTTCGCTTAGTCCACATTCATCAGTCTCTTCATACATGCTCGTCGGTTTCGAGTACTATAATACATTTCAATGTTAAATGCTTAGAACTGCCGCAGGAGCATGATTATTATATCACATCACACAATTTGATTAATACATAATACATTACTTATAACTCTTACAAATTATATTTCGTTCTAAATATTCGATAAAGAAGCTTGAGTTTGAGCTTGAGTTTACGACAATTCCAAAGTGATTATTATTTAATATAAATATATAATTGTAACGTTATAAAGGCACCTATACGCTGGTATTTTTAGCATACATTCTTCCGCGAAACACGCATTGTAATAAAAATAGTCGTTTAGATAAAAATAGCCATTTAATCTGCCACGCCTCCAGTTTAATATGTTGGGATTTTGCTAGCATAATCTTCGACAAGGACGTACGTAAATGAGAAAAAATAATTATTGTGTTCAGATTTATCCCAACTAAAATCACGGTTTAGACAATCAAGTTGATGGGTGAATTGTAAATAAAGACATTTCAGTAATAAACAGTAGATTTTTTTTAAACGATTTAGGTGTGTGGGTGGGTGGCTGGGCGGTGGAAAGGCGCGATATCGAGCGTGGGCGCGCCGCCCCGAGCTGAAGCCCTACAGTCGACTCAGGCGAGAGCCCCGGCGCGCACGCCTTCGCGTCGCTCGTCACTCTCCGATCACTGCACATCACATCACTATACATATACTGCTCACACTGCACGTGTCCGCTGACACGCCGAACGTACAGCTCGAAGTACCCATTTTTAACCGTTGTAAATTCGTTTGTTAATAATAATTATAAACACGTTGTTGACTATTGGAACTGATAGTGATACAGTATTTATAACGTAATATGTGACAACAATACAGTGTTTAAAGAATTAACTACTTGAAGGCGGCACCAGATTTACGGCATGTTACCAGGTGACGTATTCACGAGGACATCCTATATAAAAATAATATGTATTAATTACATTAGGCTATGTCATTACGCGCTAAGTTAAGCGAATCGGTTTATAATTATATATATATATTATTATATATATATATATATATACGCCGTCACACAAGGGTCCCCGAAGGGGTAGGCAGAGGTGTATAGGTAATACCCATACACCCACTTTCCGCCAGAGGTATATTAGGTGCCAACGTGACAGATGGCGAGTCCATCGCCGTTACTCAAGCACGACTATACATACGCCTTTGAATTTCTTCTCAGACGTATGCAGGTTTCCTCTCGATGTTTTCCTTCACCGTAAAGCTCGTGGTATGACTAATCACTGTACTTAAGTTCAGAAAAACTCATTGGTACAGTCGGTATTCGAACTTGCGACCTTTGCGTCGCAGGCAAGTGTTCGAACCACTCGGCCACCACGGCTCACGGCTATGTTTATAATTACATAATATAAATATTATGTTCAGAATAATGCATTGCCTTTGACACGTTGTTTGCGTGGGTTTGATAAATAAGCGCCTTAATACAACATATAATATATCCTTTACTGCACGGGAAATGAAGTAACAGAGTTGTAATAAGAAAAATCACATTTAAATCAAATTAGTGGTAGGTTCGGAGCTTTCTCATTGTGCAGTATCTTTCATGTAAGACCTTTGTTTGTATTTCGTAAGTAAAATTCGTAAACAATATAGATAGATACAAGATTTGTTCTTATGATTAGCCTAGATATGAATAATCCCAATATGTAGGGGTGGGTAGACGTGGGCAGTAGAGGAATAGTGGGTGTAATATCACCCACAATCAGCCTTGAATATGTTTTGCTTATATCTTAACAGATGGAAAATATGTGCCTGACTCTCTGGCACGAATATACGTCTTTGAATTCTTCTATCTCAAGTGTTCCCAAACGATGTTTTTCTTCACCGTAAAGCTCAAGCTCTGGCAAATCCTGCAGGTCAGCAGCGCGCGATCAATACCTATCCTTGGAGTTGGAAGCATCCATATGGGGCGGTAACCGCTTACCATCCGGTCACACGACCACACGCTTGTTTGTAATCATAGTGTTCTAAAAATTGGTCACTGTGTTTTTAGTTATTACTAATAATTGGTACTACGTGAATCTTAAAGTGGTAGATGGCGACTGACATGACATACTCCGGGCATATCTTGGTATTATAATATATAAAATAATATAAAAAAATAATACCTAAATATCTAATAAATTTGCTATACGTGAACAATATAAAAGTATGATTGGGAGAAAGGAGATATATTAAATTGAGAGAAAGAGAGAATTGTTAACAATTCTCTCTTATTTCAATCGATTAAAATAATGTAATCGATTGAAATAATATAGTTTTTTAAGAATTGCCATTTGCCATGGTTATATCAGGCGCATTGTTTGCTTGTTGATTGACACTTTTGTATAGAAATATTACAATAATACTAATAATAAATTTATTTGTTTCTCAACATATTTAGTTCTTTCAGAAGTAAGGTAAAAATATGAATATATAATAAAAATCCGTGTTTGTGAAACGTTACAACATAGCGCCCCGGCGCGGCATTATCTTACCTACATAAATAAATACACTGAGCTACGATGTGTTACAGACATTACCAATCTGTGGGTATTTTTAAAATAGTTAATTATCTACCGAGTGTGTAGGCAACCTTCAGACAGTGGACTGTACAAAGAGGTCAATAAACGTAATCAACTAAATAATATTACGAGCTGTGGTGGCCGACAGGTGCGAGTAGTCGCCTGCAATACAAACATTGCAGGTTCGAATCCCGTCTGTACCAGTAGCAATTTTTTTAACTTAAGTAGGTAAAATGTTAGTCACACCACGAGCTCTACGGTGATAAATATCGAGAGGAATCCTGAATATGTTTGAGAAGTAATTCAATATTAATACTTGCGGTCCCGCCCGGCTTCGCTTGGGTAAAAAAAAAATATTTCCCGAAAAACGTTCACAGCGCCAATATCGGGTGAAAAATGTGAATCTAAACCACTCTCAACTCTACTTGAACACACAAAAAATCATCAAAATCGATCCAGCCGTTTAGGAGGAGTAAAATTACAAACACACGGACACAAGAAATATATACATATAATAGATGTATAGTCGTAATAATATTAGTATGTATAGTCGTGCTTGAGCAACGGCGATGGGCTCGCTATCTGTCACGTTGGCACCTAAAATATACTCCCAGTGAAGACTGTGTATGTGCTCTACACCTCTGCCTGCCATTGTGGGAAAGCGTTAAGATATTATTATACCTTAAAAAATAGTACTACAAGCGTCTGTTCTTGTTGTAAACTTAATTTCACCCCGGGGCCTCGGCCCGGAACCGAGATCAAAGTAACGGAACTTCTGTAAAGGTATTAAGACAAGCTGTAATGACGTCCTATACAATAACCAAGAAGACAAACCCGATACTCGCTACCTATCTCATCTTCTTTGATAGTGAGATCTATGTTTTATTAATAGATACTGGCTTGGCTCGCAGTTACACTGGCCGTTTAATTTTCGGATCAGATCCGGGATATCCGAATTAGGAGATCCGGGAAAGCCGATCAAATCGGATTGATCGGAATATTTATGAACCGTAAACAACCCTTATATATAAAAATCCAAGTCGTTTGAGCCGTTGTTGAGTTTTTGCGAGACTAACGCACTGGGTATATTTCTTCTCCGAATTTTCGGGTCTTTTTCATCATCTATTGAAATATTAAAAAATAAATTCATTAAAAATATGTTATTCGTCATAGACATTTACATAGATATTTATATTATGATCTTATATCTTTTTAATAGCATCCGATTAAGGATTATTCGTTCTTAGGGATCCGGCGGCGAATAGTTAAAGAAAGACCAGTAGCGTCACCATATTATACTTCATAAGCTCTCACAAAAATCTCACTCTATTTCTACTCTAAGTCCAGCACACAACATTTTATGTGTAATCGCCTGTGTCTGTGAAGACAACAATAATTGGTGTCCGCATTTGTAATATATATCCTCACGCCTTCCTTCAAGTGTCCCCAAAGGGGTAGGCAGAAGTGTAAGGAAGAGGAGTACCCACAGACCTACTTTCCGCCAGAGATATATTTTAGGTGCCAACGTGACAGATGGCGAGTCCATCGCCGTTTATCAAATCACGACTATACATGCCTTTGAATTGCTTCTCAGACGTATGCAGATTACCTCTCCATGTCCAGGCAACTACTCGAACCACTCGGCCACCACGGCATTTGAAATGTGTATAAAAAAAGAATCGTCAAAATCGATTCATAAATGACGAAGTTATCCGTACACATAAAAACAAAATAAAAAATATATTTTTATATACCTACGGTCGAATTGAGAAACCTCCTCCTTTTTCGAAGTCGGTTAACTATAAACCAAAGAAGACGACAAAGACACCGCAGTTCTTAATACAATTCGCCAAACTATGCTCTCATCAGCTTAAGTGTCTCTTTGTTTGGATATTCTACTAGCTCATACTAACTCCAACTCCTATCCATTAACGTCACTCTAAACTTCCATCTAAGCATTCTAATCATGCATATAATCTTACGTTATCAACCCACCCTGTCTGACATTTTGAACTTCATAAGGGCGTCACAGGTACGGAACGGTTAATTGGCTACGCATCCCTATAGTTTAATCATGAACAGGATTATAGTTCATAACTATTATGTTTATAAGTTCATAAGTTCGTTGAAAGAATTTTGGTGGTCGAGTAGCTTAATTAATAAGACCTGTGAAGTCAAGATTGTAGGTTCAAATCCCGGTTTATATCACGGTTTTTTCACGAACGTGTTTATGCACCAGATTTACCACCAAGCCTTAACTTGAAGGAAAACACACAACAACTCGAGAGAAAACCTGAGCGACGGTGAAAAACTCGCAATCGATTATATATACCTCCAATGATAAGAGAGAGAGAGAAGAGAACCTATTACACTTCTTCTTACTCGAGCTATACATACGCCTTTGAACGCCGGCTGTGGAATGAGCTCCCCGTTGAGGTTTTGCGTGGAGAGTACAGCATACAGTTCTTCAAGAAGGGAGTGAAAAGACCTGCAGGGTCGGCACCGCGCGAGCGATAAACTTGGCGTTGCAAGCGTCCATAGGCGGCGGTAACCGCTTGCCACCGCGTGCCTGTTTGCCACCCGTGTGGTATAAAAAAAAGATATGAAAAGTTAGTTTAAAAATACAACGGATCAAGGTAGAGCTGCTTAAAACTAATTGTATCAATAAAGTACCCAGTTGAATAACTTTCATTCTCATTATATTTAATATAAACATCAAAACGGTATTTTGTAAAAGGATCTTTTAATTATTTTTCAAAGAAACTCAAGTTACATGAAAGCAAAAGCCCGCATGAACTTCTGACGATAATTTAAGTCCGACAAAGCTTTATTATTCTCTCGAGTTTGAAACCTTATTATATGTTCATATTTATTTATAATATTGAAGAAGTCGGAGAAGGTAGGTACTCAAAGATTATCTGGCCCAAGCAGTAACACGTTTGGCTCGAGATGCGAACCCAGGAGTTCAATTCCTTACGATTCCGGTTCAATTCTTCTAGTAAGGCTAGTAAATACAATTTAGGAATTGATCATATATCATTTTTATCATGCGAACCGAGTTAGGAACAAAACTGCTCTTACTAACTATTGAGTTACATGTATCCTACTAAAATTATAAATGCGAACGTTTGGATGTATGGATTATTTCTCAATCACGCCACGATTCAACGGAATTGAATGGATGTGACATTCTATATCTTCCTCTATCCAACAGTAAAAAAATCTACGCGGGCGAAACCGCTCCTCGCCGGAGATTTTATTCTTATTAATATGATTGAATAAAATGTGTAAAAAGCTAAAGAAGCTGATTGGTATACCTTTGCCACTCTCTGGTGAACGCGAGAAGTAGGGATGTGTTTATTACCCTAACTTGGTCGGAATTATTTAGCGACCTTGCCAAAATTTGTAAGAAATCTCATCATTGCTTTAAATAATAAATTCAACCACGCAAAACAAAAGAAGGCTACTTTTATCGTCTAACGCATTTGTTATTCACATTTATTTTGAGGTCTGCGACCACTATAAGCCACTGCTGACGTGGATACGTACGTTCCGGCCAAGGTTCCTAATTCCACTGACAGACCCCACGTAATTTCACCCGGAATTATCAAGGCACCGCTTTGGTTAGCAATTCACGACCCCTAATAGAAGAAGGCCCTGTCTTTCCTCTTCGCTTATTCTACTACGGTATTCCTACATTGAATAGTAGTTAGAAGAGGAAAATATTACAGAGAATGCGGTGTGCATTGTTTGTGCATCTATACAAAAATAATAAAGCTGAAGAGTTTGTTTCTGCCATGTGTTCGCATAACGACATTATGATTTGTTTTCTTGGATTGCCTCGCTAATCTATTATATGGAGCTACTCGTCGGATTTGAATGAATATTTTATAATACTTTTAATTAAATAGCGGATGAAAGTTACTGTTTGTGCCCGGGCACAGATAGAAATCTATCGAGGTATATTATCACTAGCTGTACCCCCGCGGTTTCCCCCGCGTAAATTTTCGGAACAAAACATAACCTATATGTTAATCCGGCAAATAATATCTATATTTAATATCTGTGCCAAATTTAATTCCATTTCGTTCCGCCATTCTAGCGTGATTGAGTTACACTCAAAAACTTTCGTGATTAGTCAAACCACGAGCTTTTGGGTGAAGGACAACACCGAGAGGAAACCTGTATACGTCTGAGAAGAAATTCATAGGCGTATGTATAGTCGTGCTTGAGTAACGGCGATGGATTTGCCGTCTGTCTCGTCGGCACCTAAAAAAAATATCTGGCGGAAAGTCACCCACCCCGCCTACCCCTTCGGGTACCCTCGTGGGAAGGCGTGAGGATATATTATTATTATATGGTTTTGTGTTATCTATGTAGCTATATGTAATAAAATTACATTAAAATCGGAGGATCCTATAAACTGAAACTTATTGTTTGTGTAGTTCTCGTGATATAAATGTAGCAGACAGGCAGAGTTAGAAAGAAAACACAGAACAATGTGTTTTTCTCACAAACGGAGATTTGGGCTCGTACAGTTTATTTATTCATACATCTATGACTCGTGCCTCCCAAGACACCGTGGGTCAGTTGTATCGAAGTTCATCGAAATAGCTATGTAATATTTATCGCTCCACGATGGGTTTTAGATCTCCGCTTTCGGTAATATTAGATGAGGTTATTACTTTCGGAGTAATGTGGTTTACTCGTTTTATTATCGGGAATAATTTATCATAGAACAGGAAGATAGCTTTATGGTTTTTAGATAATGATAGCTAGATATGCAACGCCGCTGTTCGAGCGTCCAAGCGTATGAGAAAAATCTTCAAACTTTTGTGTTTGTATGCACAAAAATTTCTCAGCCGGTATTCGAGAAAAGGTTTAAATTCGACATACCGATACGAACTTTACGACGCTGGTCAAATCACTAAACTTATACAAGCTTTAAGTTCACGTTCAGTGTAACGCGTTCAGTTTGTAACTCAATTATTTTCGACCGCTTGAATTAATTTAAATGCAAGGTACCTTTCAGGCAATTCGTCACTAGCCAACAGTCAATTAAATTCAGTGATTGCTTTAATTTCTGGACCCATTTTGCAATAGAGTTCTGGCACGAATCCGGAATTTCGTTCAGGTGGTTCCATTTTTTGTGCGACAACTTATCTTTCAGATAATATCAACTGTATTGTACGAATACTAACTGTATTTGGATCGCGTGTTGTCTTTAAATTAAATATGAAAGAAAATGAAATAATTTATTCGCCAGAATACGGTTAGGTATATAATGTGATGTTGAAATGTAAATTCAATTGTGATTGAATCGCGCGTTCGGCCACATAATGTGATTTTTCGTATTTATGTATAATCAATATAATGGATACCTAAATATATATATATAATATGGATATGATATCACGCTAGGATGTAGATTTTAGACTAGTATTAAGAGAGGTAGGGCATAACGGATTCTCCGTTCGAATTTGGAGCTGCCCGACTGGGGCAGGACCTCCACCTTATAGAAGTCCGTAGCCAAATAACACAATTTATTGTGTTGTGTTCCTACGCAGTGAATAAGGTTTCCAGTAATGGGCTCCTTGGGGAGGGGGAGGATTGTTATATTGTGTTGGCAACCGAGGGATTAGATCTATTATGTTGCCAACACAGTATAACTCTCTGAACACAGAGTGGCAACGCGCGAGTGATACTTAGGTATCGTGAGCGTAAATAGGCTACGGTAACCGTTTCCCATCAGGTGGGCCGTATGCTTGTTTGCCACTCTTGTTGTATAAAAAAAAAAAAAAAAAAAAGTATTACAATGTCAATTGTAATACTAGTCTAAATAAAAATTGCTAAGAAACAGTGCTTCGGTCGAGATTAATCCACATATCTTTAAGATCCTAGCATTTTGACCGAAAATTTTCTGCACATCTAGTATCCGCTTCCGCTCCAGAGAGCAACAAGCTACCGCGTGATATAAAGACATATGAACTCCTTATATTGAAATAATATTCATTTGTATTTGTTCTTATCAAGCATCTGCAATGGAGCAGTAGTTTATTTTCACGACAATACATGTATATATCGCTATCGACAGTCGATCCTTTTTTTCGCACTGCAAGTATTTAAGGCGACAATTAATGATTGAAATATCTTTTACCGAATTCAATATCGAGAGACCTATTTACTTTGATCCTTGAACTAGGAATATATTAATGTGTAACAATGACATCGCTGGCAGGTTCATTTGGCACAGTAAAAAGTTCACACCACATTAAGTCTTGACGAAGACTTGGCCCCAAGCCATGGCACTCCGTGGAATCCAGAATCCAAATAATATTATTTTTCAGCTGTTCCATGCGAATGCAAGCCCGGATTGCTTTTCATAGTTGCCTTTGTTTTCCTATTCAAATGGTGTAGTATTTCACATATCGAATTTTAATCTAATAGTATCCGTTACAATTCCCATATATACACATAGATACAGTCATAATGTTGACAATAAGTTATATCAGAATTATTTCACAAATGAATGCACGTATTTTTCGATGTTAGCTTTCACCGTAAAACTCTTGATGTGATATCTCACCGTACTTGAGTTCATCAAACCTCATTGGTAATCCGTGGTTTGAACAGACCTGTTGTACAAAAAAAAACTAGGTACAAAATACAATAGATAATTTTGCGTTGTGATTAAATTGGAATTTATACAACAAATTTAACAACTTATAGAAATATCTCATTAACTCATTAGACAAAAAGAAAGTTCAGATACTGTTTGGCTTTTATTCGTGTTCACTAGTTTTATTTCGTTTAGTTTGCCAAAAGCGCAATGAAAAATTTTGAATTGGCGTCGAATATAGGCAAGGGTGCATGTATTGCAAATATTGTGGCATCGTTATCAGGCAGCAAAGTGCTGCGTGATTGAGCGGTGAGTGCGGCGACGTTGTACTACATGTGGTCTGGCACTCTGCCACGCTGCGCTGCTGACTCTGCCACGCTGATCACTTCGTGTCTTACGTCGAGTTGCTAGTCGACAAAATTATAGTCTCGCTTCCAGTGTATGCATACAATACATACAAATTACATATATATACAACAAAAAACAAATTAAATACAAATCGGATTTGTCTACTGTCTTTTGTAAATATTGTTAATTGTTGTATGTGTTACTAAATGCTTTATCTAAATTCAATTAATCCCTTAACAAACGACCTAGGTTTTTAAGGGTTTGTTAATGCCAACTTTTATATTCAAACAGCTGAATAAATTAAACTTATTTCAAGGTTTTTTTCAAATAAACAAGAACAAGGCGTGTTTGAAATATTCTCTTGTGTTTATTTTATTTTGTTTAAAAAAATACATACATACATATCATCACGCCGAGTCCCTAACGGGGTAGGCAGAGAGTATAGAGCGCCAGTTCTCTCTAGACTTACATACCTCTTTCGCTTCGTCCACATTCATCAGTCTCTTCATACATGCTCGTCGGTTTCGAGTACTCTTAACGTTCCCGTCCTTGAGAGTCCGATCTATTTGATCCAGGTAGTTGGAACGTGGCCTTCCTCTGCCTCTTCTTGCACACACTTTTGCTTTGTATATCTGTTTCGTCAATCTTTCTTCACTCATCCTTTCTATGTGTTTAAAAAAATAGCTGCTATAAAATGGACCGGTAATAAGCAGTTTCATACAGAGTAGGCCCACTGCATTACTCTCTGCTTAAAACCTGTATATTTCTATAGGTTCCTTCGTTACACCATATATGCGCGCATTTTGCTATAACACTTTGCTATAACATTTGATCTCGAGCACGATCGGTTTATTTACTGACCAGTCAGTACTTCTTAGTCTACTCAAGAAAAAACTTCTGACGATTGCCATTATATTGAAACGACCACCATAAAGGCGGCTGTACGCACGTGACGTAGGTACATATGTTACGGGAGCTGAACCTTGCAAAATAAACGAGGTAAGTACGCGTCTTCATTTCGCAAAATATCTATCCACTTTTCGTTTGTGGAGTACGTCTATACGTACATGAAGTTCAAGCTCGTACCGTACAAGGCGGAACATGTTTAATAGATTGCTTTTATGAAATAGGAAATTGCACGCCACTCGAATGTGCGATGCGGGATTTTGATAACAATCATAATAAGTGCGGTATACCTATGGATGAGGATATAATACGTTTCGACGTTGTTTGTATCGCATGCGCCGGGGTCTTAGCGTGCAATCATAGTTCAATAATATTTAAAGGACAGTGGTTTATATAGTTTGTAATATTGTTTTTCATCCCTGTCACTAGATGTCGCTGGACAAAAATTTTACTAACTATTGTTTCGGTCCCACTGACACCTAATTATTAGTTTTATTTTACATAACTGTTTTTGTATACCACCACTATCACGTTGTTGTATATATATGTACATACTCGTAGCGTACTTTTGTCCTTTAAAAGGTTATAGTTTAAAAAATTCTAGCATAAAATACCAGTATCTGAAAATCAGTGAGAAATTCAAATTACAAATTAATTAACTGGTATACGTCTATAGATAGATCTGTCCATCTCGTTCGTACTCTTGAACAATAGTATGGATTACATAAACTTAAAGATCCATTATTATTGGTAAACAATTTTGAAGCGAGCTTTTGTTCAGTTTGTGTCAAAAATGTAGTCTGCCTGCATAATAAAGATTGCGGTTTCAAATCCCAACTGTACCAATGAGTTTTTTTCTGAATTCATACATGAATTATATATATTTTCTACACATATCTAGCCCAAATGTATCTTAATATATATCAATTACGTGTCACGTTGTTTGTTCGCGATGGGCTCCTAAACTACTTAACCGATTTCAATAAAATTTGCACACCGTGTGCAGTTTGATCAAACTTAAAAGATAGGATAGCTTACACCAATCACAATTGGACCCGATAGGTGTGATCGTGTTTTAGGAAATTTTACTTTTTCGGCCGGGCGAAGCTGGGCGGGACAGCTATTATAAATATATATTTAGGCTAGATATACCCACAAGGGAATAGAAAGGGGTAGGTAGAGGTGTGCACTGTGCAGGTACACCCACACACCCACTTTCCGCTGGAGATATGTTTTAAGTGGCGAGACCATTGCCGTTTCTCGAGCAAGACTATATATACCACAGTATATATAAAGCTTATATGTATTCTGTGTGTGACTACATACATACATACGTCTATAATTTTTTATTTAGCTTAATTTAGCTTCTTTGATGACACATGTATCATGTGTAAAAACTTGTCTGTAATATATTATGACGTTTTTACTCAATGTACAACGAATAAATAATATAGGCCACTTGAGGACCTTTGTTGTTGCGATGGGAGTAGAGTGCATTTGGTTGGATTACATTGATATTATGATTGAGTCAGAGGGAAAATGGCTGAGTGGAGCGGTTGATGATAACCGGCATTGACCTGATGTCAACAGGGAAGTGGGACAGGGGTGCGCCGAGCCCCCCCTAACGCTCGCAAAACATCGCTTGTCCTCCACTATTTTCTCGACTGCCATGTACAGTCGCTAACATAAGTGCTTTTGAGGGATGGATATCGTTCTAGGAATACCCTTAATACGAAATCAATAGGATATTCATTAATTATTAATAACAGAAATGTAGGATTTTGCGGAGCTCCATATTTCTCCATATTGTGCTTACACTTTCATTTAGGTATATACTTATGTCTATAAAAGTATTGTTACAAAATTCCGTCACAATTTGTATTTATGTGTAAGCTTGGTACAGTTTTTTTTACCAATTATTTAGTAGACATATTGCACCAGAGACGCTGACAAGAGCCCAGCTCCCAAATTGATTATGGTTACGATGAATAAATAGCCTTATTCTATGAAGAATAGGTTATATATTTATATAAAAGGCGTGATCATGTAATATGAAGAATTTATGATTAGTAATCATCTTAATATTATTAATCCCGATCCAGAACCCGAAGGTATAGGTAAATGGCTATCATAAAAGTTTTCTTGAATCCGTATATAAAAAATGTTAAAAGTGGAGCGGGAAAAGTTTTAACTAGGCCGTCAGAGTGGCTTTTTTGAGTAAAACGGACGGATATCCAGAGAGGGGTTTATTCGAGAACTCTCAAAGGAAAAATATATTAAGGCGAGTCTTGGCTTCCGTGATTGGTAGATGTATATAGATACCAGCCTTTACGAAACGATACTAGTCAATGAGTTATTTGCCACTGGTCTGACGATTTTGTCCTTTGAATAAAAACAAAAGATAAATAACCGAAATTAAGTGTACGTTGAACATAGGTACATATAATACCCATACATATATATATATCGTCCCACGCCAAGTCCAACACGGGGTAGGCACAAGGATTTACAGACCTCTTTCGTTTCCCACATTCATCAAAGACTGATGAACTATATATTTTAAGTGCCAATGTTATAAATGGTGAGTCCACTGCCATCAAAGACTGATGAATGTGTCATATATATATTCTTCTATTTTAAGTAATTGTCTCATATATGTTGATCTTTCCAAATATTGTGCTGCAACGAAAGATATAAAATAAGAAGCGGCCATCTTTGCTTCTGACCACGCTCTATCTACCTAGACCAAATTGTGGAAAACTAAAACGTGGTAACATTAAAAGTACTCGTAAGTATGAGGCTGATGCATAATGCATATGCATTACATTGGATGAAGCGATGGAGGTCTGTAAGCCTGGAAAGGATTGGCGCTCTACTATACTTTGGCGCCATGGCCTGAGGGACTTATACGCGATATATATTCTCAAGTATACAAATAATCCGCCCCGACCCTCGCAAGCATACCCGTCCCGTGCCCAAGTAGTCGCGCAAACCCAGCCCCTAAATATATAAATAAACTACTCCTATACACCTCTGCCTAACACTTCGGCCACTCTTGTGGGAAGGCGTGAGGATATATAAAAAATAAATAAATAAATATCCTCACGCCTTCCCACAAGGGTCCCCGAAGGGGTAGGCAGAGGTGTATGGGTAATACCCACACACCCACTTTCCGCCAGAGGTATATTAGGTGCCAACGTGACAGATGGCGAGTCCATCGCCGGTACTCAAGCACGACTATACATACGCCTTTGAATTTCTTCTCAGACGTATGCAGGTTTCCTCACGATGTTTTCCTTCACCTTAAAGCTCGTGGTGTGACTAATCACTGTACTTAAGTTCAGATAAACTCATTGGTACAGTCGGGATTCGAACTTGCGATCTTTGTGTCGCAGGCAACTGCTCGAACCACTCGGCCACCACGGCTCTTATATTATATTGTAAAAATCTTTTAGGTTCCCAATAAAAACAATAATACTGAATAGAGTAATATTTTACTCACGAATATTACTGTTGAGCCAATATTCCTAAGTAAAACATTACTCGCATCGCGTAGGTTGCTAAAAATCAATGAAAATCAGTGTCCTTTGTACCGATGTTCAATGACAGTATAAAAATAGTTCCCTGGCCGAGGGTCGGCTGCATTCTCTAATATGACTCACGTATATTCTGAACAGCAATCGATGGATACCTGAAGGTCAAGTGTACATTTACGCTACAATTTGTAAAGAAGTATTATTTTAAGGTATGATGCCAAACGAATAGAAATAAATTGCTTGAAGAACTTAAAATAGCTTAAGTTAAGTTAGTTGTCGAAATAAGGTGACAAATTAACTGATGAGTGGACAGGCATTGCGGCGAAGACCTGTTCTTTTTCTATACAAATTTCAATGCTAAAGGTTGAAAATTGCATTGAAACTTCCGATCATTTAATAACTTATTATTATAATAACTTTGGGGCTCTACGGGTAGCTAAGTCATGTAAGTCTCGTATCTAAACGTCGGGTTGTATCAGCGTCAAAGAGTCACGATTCCACGACTTGCGTTCGAAGTTTCCATCCAATCATATTATATCTCGGAAAACTTTTCGTTTGACGTTTCAAAAACGAATGTGAGTTTTAGGTGGACTACGTCGATTCCTTTCGCGAATAAATCCAATATTTTATGAAATCCTGTTGCCAATCTTAATATATACATATATAAGATATCTTAATCAAGGTTCGATTTACATATACAATATACGAAAAGTTAGGTTCATAGTAAAGGGTAGATCCATAGTATACAGTTCATTTTAGGTATTTATATGAAATACCTAGATCATGGTCAGGTTAGCTTGTGAAGTGTACACGAAGATCCTGACGATCTGAATACAAGAACGATCCCAAAGGTTTCTCTGAGAATCCCAATTTAGACCAGGAAGAGGATGTATGGATCAAACCTTCTCGCTTCGCTTCGTATTTGGATATTAACCAGAGAGTTTTCTGCGCTTTCTTAGAGAAGGCATTTGATAGAGTCGTTCGAAAGGAACTCTGGGACGTGTTGCCTGGATATGGAGTGAGCAGTTCTCTACTGCATGCCGTGAAATTACTATACATATAGTGATAGCAGAGCGTGCGTTAGGGTCGAGGGTGAGAATATGTCACCCTGCTTTGATGTGAAGACGGGGTCAAACAAGGGTGTATCATGTCTGCCTGGTTGTTCATTATATATCTACATACTTGTCTGAGAGCATTAAAAACGAACCGGAGTGGAGTAAAAATGGGAAACTTAATGGTCAACTGTCTTTTATACGCCGATGACGCGGTTTTACTGGCGTCATGAGAAGGCGAACTGCAGACACTAGTTACCATAATGAAAGAAGAATGTGAAAAGAAGGGGCTGCGCCTAAACGCTGGCAAGACTAAGGTTCTGGTATCCGAAAGAGATGAACAAGTGACCGGCTGTGTTATATCGGTAAATGGGCAAGTTCTAGAGCAAGTGAATGAATTTCTATGTCTAGGAAGCATGTTCACACGAGATGGAAGGTATGAAAAAGATGAATGTGGACGAAGTGAAAAAGTTATGTAAGTCTAGAGAGAACGTGCGCTATATACTCTCTGCCTATCCCTGCCTGCCTCGGCGTGATGATATGTATCTAGATCATTATTTACCTTACCTTACTCGGAATTTTAGTAATATTTACGAGCCAAGTGGTTATTCATTTAATTTCGTTGTCTAGTCCAACTATGGTCTATTTGCAGGAATTTCAGAGTGAAACGGCCAACGGGCTGTTTTACGTAAGAATTACTGCTGAGTGGATGAGTTTAGGTTTAGGAGCTGTTTAGTGGCTATGAATTAGCCACCAAACAGAGTGCTGTAGTAGATCTGTTTGGTGCTACGTCATTCCTGGATAAGACAATTTGAATGATTTGTGTTTAGTTCAGCTCCGAATTATAGTTTTTTTTTTTATTAAAATTTGCCGTAGATTACAGGAAATTAGACGCTAAATAGCCCCTATAGGGGCAACAATATAACATGGGGAGGGGGAGCTTTATTGAGTCTTATCTTGAAATAATCTTTGGTACTAAGTTGGTGGTGCCTTTGGAAACAGTAATTTAAGTATTTCAATTATGGGAGTTATATTGTGCGGTCTATTATAATGTGAACATATGTGGGTAAGTACGGAATTATTGAAATATACATTCCAAAATATTCTTTTGTATGAAACGTCCGCTTACGAGTATGCATGAGGAGTGAACCTACAAAGGATCTTGCGCTTTTATTTGGTTTGCAATGACCGCAACTCATATCCCTCCTGCACTCTTCGTAGAACATACATTTAATTTCACCTGACTGAGAATACTAGAAACGAGGTTCAATTGTGAGATATAGGTGGGTTGGGCAACGACATATACCCTAAGGCAATATATCGGAATCATTATGTAAAAGTTTAAACGACAAAAACATTTTAATCAAGTATGTTAAATAAAACATCTATCTAGATAAGTCTGGCTTATAGTATATATCTATGGTATAACGAGACAAGGTGTGTTAAGTATTTCAGGAACGAAAATCGAAACCCTGATTTCTTTTCCGGTCTTAGCAAATAAAAATTAGTCAATATCACATAATGATATGGTACATATGGATATGGTCTTACCAGCAGGCGGACCGCATGCTTGCGACTTTAGTGGTGTAAAAAGAATACTGTCAGTAGACACACCCAAAGACAATGTCAACGACTTATCAGATTTATCTTTTTAATTTAGTAAGCAAGCTGTGAGTGGCGCGGGAGAGGTTAGGTTAGTGGGCCGAGCTCACACAGCACATACAGTGTCGCAAACCATGAAATGTGTCTTTGCACGCGACGTCTGAGCGTTGTTTACTTTATGTACGGCCTGTAAATCCGGCGTGTCACGGTCGTTCACCTGTAATTGTAATAAATTACATTGACTAACATCCACGCATTGTTCGTCAACTTAAATTGTTACATACTTGTAAAACTTCTGAAGTAATGAGATGTGTTTTGCTCCTTAACTTTATTATGTATCTTGTTCGCACTTTCCCGCAGGGGTCGCGATATATATATATATATATATATATATATATATCAGTGCCAATGTGACAGATGCGAAGTCGCCGTCCCTTGGGCGCGATACTAATACTTCGTCTTCGTTTGTTTCTTCTAAACAAGTTTAGCTTGCTTTATTTCTTTCCGTAGAGTCCGTAGTGTGACAAATAATTGTACAGTAGAGACGACCGACTGTCATTGATTCTATTTAGCCATTTCAAAAGTAATAACATACCTTATTCACATTACTTAATACATTCATTTGTACATAGTTTTCATAATACCGAGTTCGTCACTAGGTAGGCACAGAGAGTAGTGCGCTAGTTTTCTCTAAACTAACAGACTTCTTTGATTCAAAATTCACCCATCAAGTAGGTAGATGGTACATTACTTAAAAAATCGCATAAAACAGAGTACTCTTTAAAGTAGCGCTTTACTAAAACGGAGGTATATTTAATAATTTGTACGAGCTTATGACGCCTAACTGTGTGGAAAATTGAGGCGTGTTGTCGGATTTAAAAATTCTCGTTGTAAATGTCGCTCAGTGCCCTCCTCGGCCGCTGGAGCCTACTCCACGCGACTGCTGACGCTTACACTTCATAACTAACCCTTCAGTAAGCCTGGCAAAAGAGGTTCAGCACTTTAAATTGTTCAATTTTTTAAATAGAATTAGTTATGACGTATGTATACATATCGCAATTTATTTCGTGTTTGTGAAATGGCCATGGACTAGTTATCTATCACGTTAGCACCAAAAATATATTTTCAGCGAAAAGAAGGGTGCGTGGGTACGTCTTCCCACCCCTTCAGAGACCTTTGTGGGCGTAAAAATATTGCTAGATAGCGAACTGGTCGATAAAAAAATTTGCATCCTACTTCATATTAATAATACCTATTACATATAAATGCAAAAGTTTGTGATCAGAACGGCGGAACAGAATTTTTTCACGAAAAACGCGATATAGGTATAATTTTTCACAGAGCTATGTAGATTATTAGCTGGATTAACAGATAGAAATAGTTTGTAATTCCAAAGCAAAATATATAAATTAAATCAAAATTTGCGGGTGACATAGCGGGGCACATCTAGTAAAGACAAAAGGACGAAGAGTAGCTTAAAACGTAACATTGTATCATCCAATGACAGAGCTGTCAGTGGACACAACACTGGGATTAGCAAAAACAGGTGGAATATGGAGCACGTTTGGTGACACACATGCTGGCAGCAAACACCACGAATGGGCTTACAAGAATATATAACGTCGAAAGTATTAGAAACTGCACAATTCTCTACTGACAGTTTTTTGTTAGAGAAGATATTTATTAAAATTCTAATACATAACATTACTTCCATATATAATTCCTCGTGCCACACAAATTAATATTGCTGTAAACTTCGCAAAGCATTTACGATGGAAACTAGTTAACGATTTAAATATCTATATACATAATTAGACTTTGTACATGAAAGTAAAAAAAAAAATGGTACATCACACAAATACCTGTCTCCGGCTGGAATCAAACCCGCAATTTTAACCTTTGCAGTCAAGAATTCTGACCAGATGGTTGTCTAAAGGTTGTATGAAGGTTGAAACGTGCCGTTAACGTAATTGTATCTTATACGTACAACATTACACGGTATCAAAGGAAATAGAAAATTCAATCTCAATTTTAAAAGAAGCTAAGCTATCAGATCTTTAATGTAACTTGAAACAATGCAATTTGTGACGGTTTGCTTGTTCGAGAATGTGCCGAGAAGCGGGCCGAGGGTGGACGTGAGCGAATCGAATAAAGGAAAGTTTTCCTATAGCTGTCAGTAACATATATACATCGTATAATATATATGTTTAAACATTTCGCTAAACGGATATATGTTTGGTTTATAACATTTATTTAAATGCTACAGTTTATAATTAATTAATTAATTAAAGAGCCGTGGTGGCCGAGTGGTTCGAGCAGTTGCCTGTGACATAAAGATCGCAAATTCGAATCCCGACTGTACCAATGAGTTTTTCTGAACTTAAGTACAGTGATTAGTCACACCACGAGCTTTACGGTGAAGGAAAACATCGAGAGGAAACCTGCATACGTCTGAGAAGAAATTCAAAGGCGTATGTATAGTCGTGCTTGAGTAACGGCGATGGACGTTGGCACCTAATATACCTCTGGCGGAAAGTGGGTGTGTGGGTATTACCTAGACACCTCTGCCTACCCCTTCGGGGACCCTTGTGGGAAGGCGTGAGGATATATTATATAATTAATTATAAAATAACAGTATACTCTGTTGGACGCAACAATAAAATAATGATGGCAGACCTCTATGCGACTATCCATCCATTGTTTAGTTTTCATTATAACAATTAAGGAAACATACAAAGAGAAATTTGATCGAAAAGAATCGAATCGCAAACTGGCATGAATAAGGTTGTGATTGTAAACATGAAGAAGGGCATATACCGTTGGTTTGAACATATAAGGAGGATCAGTGGAGAAAGGTTGTCATATGAATAAATAAATTTATTATTATTATTATTATGTAAAACAGGAAGAACAGGCAGAGGATGGCAAAGTTCCTACTGTCTTGATCAAATCGGTAGGATCTTCAAGATAGGAACGTCAAGAGTACTGGAAACCAGCGAGCATTTATGAAGATACTGATAAATGAAGATCAAGTAAAAGAAGTCTGTCAATCTAGAACTCTACCTATGAGACAGTTGGCGTGACGCTTAGTTACCGTTTTTAAATGCTATTGAGTTGCGACCGCATGTACTAGTGATGCTGCGAAGCTTGTCGTCGCCGATTGGATGCCGGTGTAGGCTATTAACTAATATTTGTACCTAATGAATATACGAATATTTGTATCTGTCTCGGTTTTTCTATATATTTAAACCTATTCATTCCTTACTATAACCTTTTCATGCGTCCCCTAGGTTGGAGCCAGTTTAATTTACGCGGAAGTTGTCCCAAAATTATTTTATGAATATGTATGGAGAAAGCATTCAGCATCTTATGGACGTTTAAAGAGGAATATTTTTATGAGAAGAAGTCGTACTTTGTTGTTTATCGGTATCATTATGAGAAGTTCATAAGGGATGTTTGTGTTATAAATGTTGTTTTGGGATCGGTCACACGCCAGTGATGTTCTTCTCCGGAAACCCTTCGTGTTGCGTGGAAGGGTAGCGGCGGAACTGGCGAAAGCTGACTTCCTCAAGCTTAGACCGAACAATAGTTTTGTATTAATGAATGTAACAATGACGTTTCTCATTTTCATAACGTCATACAAATGTTCTGAAAATGTATACTTATACTAAAAAATTGTTCACAGTCCGGAAGCTTACGCACGTTATTATAATACGATCATATAAAGTAGGTCATACCTGTTAACTTCCCATTACGGTAATTGTTGGAAAACCGTCATTAAAGTAGCTTTTGTATCATTACGGGCCGGTTGTTTCAGAACCCGTTGAAAAACGCGTTATAGTAAAAAATGGCGCTAACGTATAATAAACCAAAATTTGATAAATGTCAACATCTAATATTGACATTAACGGTAATCCCTGCCTGAACCACTTGTAAACGTAATTTTGTTCTGTTATTTCGTATTGTGTATTTATATGTTGAAATTAATTTATTTACTTCAGGTACTATTGTACTAATATTGTATTGTATTTACATGTTTGACACAAAATACATGTTACCATAATAAAAAGCGGCGACGGCATACGAATTATATATATATAGCAATTGTAATATTACTAGTTTAGAAGGGAAAAGAAATAAAACAAACAAAATCTTACCAGTATCGTAACAGTAAAGTATTAATTAAATCTGAATAAGTTTCGCCAACCTTTTAATCTCAACATTGTAAGTAGCAGTAAATATGTATGTGAGCATAAATAATTGTTTGAAACAATCCAATTACAAATTGGGAAAAATAATATATTACTATATACTACTACAGAATATTAGCAATTAAATTGGTTAAGAGGCATCAATTCCATTTAATGTTACCGATAGCCATGGTAGATACATTTTTGCCAAGTATGTCCCAACCTAAGTCCAAGGATAGTGGACGAAAAAGGTGTCAAGGTTCTGCGTTGCCGTGGCGATGGCATTCTGTTAAAATTTATGATGATAACTCGCGACTGTCGTAAAATGTAAAATTTGTGGGGTGGCTTATATGACCGGAAAAGGTATATTGCGGCCCGCGTGGAAAGGCCCGTAACCCGACAACCCTTATTACAAATGACACCCATGTAACTTTTGGAGAGGAGGGGAAATGTGTTGTCTCATATCCACGTAATAAGCACGCATAATAATAAACGCGAGTACTTCATACGGTGGAACAGATTATATTTCAAGGTAAAGATGCCAGAACAGGAAAAAACAGAGTCTTATTACGTACACGATACACTTGAAGTTAGGATATAAGTCTTCATCCGTATTTTATTGGTAAAAGAAAATGAACGTTAAATTCTCCTTGGGGACCTGACCATTTGCTCAGATTGACCCAGATACGGTTATAAAAGTATTACTAGTCTTCTCCCGGTACGTACTTTAGGTGGGTGTGATTGCTCACGTAATGAGATTCTTGATATAAAATATTAGTGATCAGGGTTACTGTGGTTTTAAATAAACCAAAGTTAGTAGGACCACAGACCAGTACATAATTCATGAATTATAACCTTATTTAGATTCATGAATTACATTCTCTGGTATTCATTGTCTCTGATATCTAACTGTTATTATATTGTCCAATCGGCACATTGGACAGTTTTGTTATTCCTTTAAGTATAATACGGTTAGGTTTTATTTGTAACCACTGTACAGATGAGTTTTTTCTAACTTAAATATAGTGACTTGTTCCCGAGCTTTACGAAGGTTTCCTCAATACTTAATGCAGTTGGGATGGGTTCCCTTCGACAAATTGTATTAGATCGAATCTGCAATGTCGAGATTCGCCATAGGGTTCGATTGTAAGGATAAAAAAGGCATGTTACGTAGTTTTGAACATAGAATGCCGAGTGATAATAGAAGAGGAAACAGAAATACATTGCGAAAATGTATGTAAGAGGTTGAGAAAGACCACCTTCAAATACCTATAACAAATCGATCAAACAGTCAAGTTCACTTTAATCGATATGAAGATCTATTCATGTATCCAAATTAGCGGTTTTCTCGTTCCGAGGTTCACCTGATAGCTACCCTACGCACTTTCGTTAGGCATGCAAATGTGTTTTTGATAAGCAAATTAGGCGAGACCGTCCCGATTAGAATTCCCGTTAGGGGCTTGTGTCCTCTACTATTATTCATCAAACTTAGAGAGCGTCGCTTTGTACGGTACAGTAAGTACACTATTATATCCAACTAGAGGTCAGTTTAACATATTACCTCTAACTCCCCACTAATATTGCTAAAAGCTACTAAACGTCGAACGGTGGTAGTTTAACGGATAAATGTATATCTACATATATTCATGAATGTTTATGTTATATTATTAGACTCTACTTTATTATTATAAAAAGGGTACTATTTATACTATGTAATTGACTATTTATACGTTTTTGGCGTTATTTAATTTATAGGTAAAGCTAGAAATACAAAAATGTTTATGAATAAAATTTGCCTAGGGGCAACGTTGGCCCAATATTTTGGAAATTGAATAACAATACACATACTGATATCAAATATCTACCCTTAGCGGGAATCTCCCCAACGTCAAGCTCACAGCCTAGAGATTCGATTAGTACACCAGTCGACCTTAAACCTGATAAACATGGTTGTGAATAACTACGAGCTTTACGGTGAAGGAAAACATCGAGAGGAAACCCGGCATACGTCTGAGAAGAAATTCAAAGGCGTATGTATGTATAGTCGTGCTTGAGTAACGGCGATGGACTCGCCATCTGTCACGTTGGCACCTAATATACCTCTGGCGGAAAGTGGGTGTGTGGGTATTACCTATACACCTCTGCCTACCCCTTCGGGGACCCTTGTGGGAAGGCGTGAGGATATATTATTATATTATTATTATTTAATAACTACAGTAGTTACGTTCAGAAAAACTATTTTGTGCTGTTGAAAATAATTTAGCTAGTATGTTATGTATGAGTACTTTGAGGGAACGGAGTAGTATGATGGTAATATTTGGTTGTTGCAGACGGCGTCAACCCTCATTGCACGAGTAGCGCGACACAATGGGGATCGTCAGCTCGAGTCGCCGACTTATCCAATTGAAAGGTATTTACGCGGAATAATAAACTCAATTCTAATCCTACAAAGGACTACTAGAGATGCCAAGCCAAACAAATTTGTGCGCTAGAATGCTCGGATGAGAGTACCGTCAGGCTCATTATGAGGATCACACACAGTGCATCCAAGGGTGGTAAAGGGACAAGTATTGATGTTTGCACTCAATTCAAACACTTTGATAATTAAAACAATTGCTAACAACATGGAAAAATAGTATTATTTCACGGTCATTATTACATTTGAATCGAATAAAATAAACATTTTAAAAAGCTCAATAATTTTACGTATTATTTCTTCGAGCCGACGCTGAGATACACTGAAGAAAAATAAGCTACTGAGATGGGTTCAGAGCTCAAAGGGAGCTCCTGCCAGACGTTGGGGTGCGTGCCGCCGCGGCCACTCGCGGGATCAATAATTGATAAGCGGCCAATAAGCTCCTTACCTACCACGCTTGTAATTGCTTTTATTTATACGTTTTCCCCTCTTGGAAACCTTTTGTGAATTGAAGCTGAAATTATTTAGCTAATATTCACAAGTTTGATACTTAATAATTGGTATCTTGAAAGTAATACAACATGTATTATGCATATAAAAGCTTCAACTACTCTAATCAAACAGAACCTGTAAATGTTTGTGATTTAAATATGAGTAATGGAAACGTTGTTAGAAATAGTTCGAAATACCTTGTTTTCTCAGTATATTTTTTTGCGTAATAGTAAGGTACTTAGGTTAGGTTGGGTAGTTATTTAAAACGTTGTATAATTTGTATATGTATGAATGAGGGTTTAGAATCGATGTGTAGGTTTACTGTGGATAACACAAAAACCTAGAACAATCATACAGTGAACATGTATGTATGAACAGACTTCAGAACATATATGTCTGTCTAGAAGGAACTGGCGTTCTCTCTCTGCGTGAAGATATGAATATATATCAATGAAAAAACTTATAAATAAAAAAAAACATGTATTAAATTCGTTTCTTAATAATTGAACTGAGAGTAGTTCCATTATTGCCTACCTCGTTATGGACTCGGCGTGTTATGTATGTATGTAGCATAATATTAATAAACTTACGTTATTAAATTAATTATTAAAATAAATTAATATATCCGTGTGTTTACAATCAGCAAATCTGCTAAGTTTTCTTACCAGTTATATTCAATTATTGAAACAACATTGTTGTAAGCAAACTTTTATTTGAAACTGAATTACAGCGTGCTTGAATTGAATTAATATTACCATGCATGGAAACTGGGTTTATTTTTTATGTTTGATGCGGTTGTATCGCGTTGATGTATCAGATTGAACTTCCGGTTTAAAGCAATCCGTTTCAGGGTGTCATAATCTGACTGTGAATGATGACTGGTACGGTACGGGTCGATGGCTGATAATGCGAAAATCATAGATAATAATATCATTGTTTCATTCGATGAAATGAAAGTGATCCATTTCAATAAAGGAAACTGTCAAATATTTTTTATAGAGAGACTGATTGGTTAGTCTTTTGTAACTTGAGAATGCAGATTCGTCTGGCGGTGGCCTTAATCGATATTTTTCTAAACTTAAGTTGATTTACCACACCACGAACTTTACGTCGACAAACTCGCCATCAGCAACAATGGCAACTAAATATTTGCATTAAAGAGGGTGACCTCTGTATGACCTTCGGGGACCCTAGTTGCCGATTGAATATATTTGGCAATCGCTTATTGTTTGTCATTAGCATTAGATAAAACACAGAAGAAGACAATAATTGTAATAACTAAAATTCTACACAAATTGACAAAATTCCAAACATTTAAGCTTGTACCTTGGAAAATATATTAAAACACAGATTAAACATAAGTACTGAAACAAAAAATATCTAAAACTGAGGTATATACATATAATGCGTGTTCATCAAATTAATATCCGCACCTAGCGGTAATCGAACCCACAACCTTAAGCTTCGCAGTCAAGAGCTCTGGGTAGTTTTCTGTCCGAGTATGTGGCATGTGTTTCGCATCGTTAGCCCCTCGCAAGTTCACGCGTCGTAAAGTACTAGAATGCTAGCCTACAACACAGAAGGACACTCGCAGTAATGGAAACCAACTACATCGAGTACTCGTTTTAGGAACCCCAACACCGCTTAGGCTGACCATGCAATGGTTGATGGCTGCCTATGTATGATGACGTCCGTAAATGGCTGGTCTGTATCAAACTTGTATGTAAGAAGTTACATAGTTACTTGTAGTAAGTAGCGTAGAGCTAAGAGTAGGTTTGTCACCGAAGATTTGTGTAACTCCGCATATACCAAATTTGAATCCAGTCAGTTAGTCTGTTCTTAAGTTACAGGTTAAGTCGACCACGATCCTTTAATGGGTTGTAGTTCTGACTAATTTGACTATGAAACATCATAATAAAACTCCAAACTTAACAGTTTTCAATATGACGGAAGTTTAAGGTTTTTTTAAAATGACAATTTGTTGTATATTGCAGTAGCAACTTTTGTTTTTTTGTTGTTGTGTAATTTGTGTTTTTTTAACGATTTTTGTGTTACATATATTTTTATTTATTATTTTCTACACCAACATTGGAGACAAATAAACTAATTGCATCGAAAAAATAAGAAAATTTGCCCCAAGTATTGTTGTGTTCAAGGAAAATTTAAATATATATGGTCCGTGGAAGACAGAAAGATATTTAAAAATAAATACTGGTTGATAATTGGTTAGAAAATAAGCGCAGTACAGTAGGTAGTGCATCTGCTGTGGATTGAAAGGCGGCCATTTAGCTATCTATAACTATAGTCTATTCGTCGCCTGTGCGCGTGGAAGCTGAATTTAATTATAGCCATTTGCTCAGCACGAGTACGTTTTACGAGTACGATTGGTCATCATTAACAGGCTAACGTTGTATAGCTTGTTTCCAAACACAACTGCATTACCCTTCGGTGACCCCTGTGGGAAGGCTTGAAGATATATTAAATATATTATTATGTTAGCCGTGGTGGGTGGTTTGAGTAGTTGCCTGCGACACAAAGATTGCGATCTTCGAGTTCGAATTAGTTTTTCTGAACTTAGGTAGAGAGATTAGTAACACCACGAGCTTTACGGTGAAGGAAACCATCGAGAGGAAACCTACATACGTCTAAAAAGCAATTTAAAGGCGTACGTGTTTCGAGTAACGGCGATAGACTCGCCATCTGCCACATTAATATATCTCTGGCGGAAAGTGAGGGTACTACCTATACACCTCGGCCAACCCCGGGGTCTCTCCCCTTCTGGGAAGGCGTGAGATATATATGATTATGTTGGAATATTCGTGTTTTACTAAAAGTGACAGCTATCGTTCAGCAGCTTCGTTACTGGGAAGCTGCTTTAAATTTACGATAAATTTTAATTGGAAGACCGTTTATGGCTTCCTTATGTATTTGTGATGATTACATAGTCCACAGGCTCATCATTATATAGGTGAATATCCTGTGATGTCAGGGATTTACGCGCACTTGCCAGAATTGCAAGATGTCGTTTAAGCGAAACTTGTTCTCCCAAGCGCTGGTTGCGATGTCGATAAGGCACGAACTCCTTTATCGAAAGATTGCTTTTTATTCGCGAGTCGACCTCGTCCGACCACTTACCTGGCGTCTACCGCTAAGCTCTCCTGACGTTCATATCTCTTGGCAAAACACTACTTGTGTACCTACTAAAGTGTCATAAAGTTATATATTTACATATCTACAAGTGTCTCGTACTAACTTCATTGCTATATATTTTATATTATTGTCATCTATGTCCATTTGGATAATGTTATTGGTTAGAATGTGAAACAATGTGTCTGTGCACCCAAAACCTTTTGTAGTAAGGAGACTTCAGATATCCAACCCCTCAAGCGGTACTTTATCACAGTATGACACGAATGCGGCTAGCATCGCTCTCCTTAGCCTTTATTGGAGGAATTGAGCGACCCATGTTGCTAGACGCCTAGCCTTTATTAAATTCATGCAAACAAAACGGAGCAAACTGAAATAATGCCAACATGTAATAAAGGCGGTTAGTATGATGCATAATTATATGTCGTTAAAGAACCGTAACTTTAGCATTATAGTAATTTTTGAAATGTTTAGTCGCGTATTTCTAGGCACGTATCTAGGACATACTACGTATAAATCTAGTCAACATGGCTGCTATAAACTATTAATAATTATGGGCTAAGGACAAAACAAAGCGAATGTAGGTATTTCCAAACTGGTACGACTAAAAACGCAACTCCATGCTTTGTATAGTAATAAAGCAATTTTATAGTACCTGTAGCCTCGACTGGAGCGGAAACTAGCATAAATAAACAAATTCCAACGCACTGTATTACTCGTGTTATGTCCGCCTTTAACGTTACAGTTACTTAGACTACCACAATGAAGGATTTAATTGTTTTTACGCGGTGTTAGACAGAAAATAAACGAACATGTGACATTAACTCCATTATATGTAGGTATATATTAGTATATATTAGTACTTGCGCTTCGTTATTTGTATTCAATGTCATTTGGCGGCTGCGCGTATTATTATCAACAAGTGCCAAAACTAAACTCATAACAAACAGCTATAGAACAAGTAATCGGATATTTATCAAACTAAATACGAAAGATAGCGAATAACAGAACCAAGAACAAATTAGTAGGAAGTATGTACATTTGTTACTAGCATGTGTACAAGTTGTTTGCGATAAACTGCCAACTAAAATTAAGGAAATTTACGCAATTAGCCTTCAGCTTTTTACCATAAATATCCATCAGGCTTTTGTGTTACCTAGCAGGTTTGGTTTTACAATGCGCATTGATATTTGTTGGTCATTTTTATGAGTCTTCTCTATTATAGAAAAGCATACGAATGCTTTTTTTACGAAACATATGTAGACAATACTATTCGAATAGAGGTGAATAACCAGACAGGTTATTCTAAATATACATTTCTTTGTTTAAAAGTTTAAAACCTAACTGATAAGAAGCTTATTAAAAAGGCGTATCTTTTTTTATTTATGCGCTATTATTAGATCTAAACCCAAGTTCTGTTCATTTCAAAGTCTGCTTTTGCAAAATGAAATATTAAAATGTTGTTCTTGTTACATTAATACATTAATTATATTATATATAACGGAGTAAAGAAGTCTAAAATTATCCGAATGTAATATTCCTCTCCTACAGTCTCACGTATGTCTGTAGAAAAGGATTAAGTCGATACATGAAGAGAGCTTGGCTGATAATTTTATTGCATTTTAGTCTCTTGAAATTATCTTAAAATGTACATTACTCCGTAGATGCGCTACGAATTCCGTAGCCGTTTGCTACGAGCACGCTACGCTAGTGTCCCTATTAATATGGTTGGTTGCAACCGATAAATCACCTTAATGTAAAACTACTCCGTTCATTAATCTTTCATGTTGGGTGTGTGTGTGTTATGGTTCATTATAGATTCAGCTTACATAATCAAACCGGACTCAAAATGATTGATTCGATCAGTAACTCGCTCTTTAATTATTCATAAATTACAAAATCAATAATAATAATTATGTTTTATGATATTTTTAAACGAGCGTGACAGCGTGGTTGCCTCGTATTTTAATTTCGCATTACGCAGGAATAGCTCTACGATATCAGTAATAATCATATCATTTACTCGTCTGCCTAATATTCATAGCTGCACATAGCTTTATATCGCGGCATCAAGAACCATCGTCAATGGATGGTAGATATGTCCACACCCGCCCGGTTATAACGAGGTTAAAGAGATAAAAGTTCTTTTGTCTATTTTATGGAAAGCGCTTTGTGAGGATCGCGTGCGGTGTCTTGCGGCACGACAGCTTGATCCATCGCGCCACCTCACCACAGCGCCGTTAATTCATGGCGCTGGATACACGTCACTGGCTCCGTTATCGCGTTTCCGGTGGCGTATGCACCAACACAATTCCACCACTGCGCTCGGGTAAACGAACCCGCCCTGTTTAGTATTCACAAACGGTTTTGCGGCAAAGCTATTATTACACTATTCTATCCGATGAGAATGAAATTACACTTCTGTATATGAATTCAGCCGATTTATATTTCAGTTTGAAGCTATAACGAGTGCAACAGGCCAATTTTAAGTTCATATATATCATAAACAACTGAAATAATGTGACAGCTGATGTCGAAACCGACGAGCATGTATGAAGAGACTGATGAATATGGACGGAGCAAAAGAAGTATGTAAGACTAGAGAGAGCTGGCGCTTAGGGACTCGGCGTGATGATATGTATGTATGTACAAACAAATAATACATGTGGAATTCGTAGAAGATAAATCAATCTTTAACTAGTTAGTTAGTCATCAGTATATTATTATTGAATTGCCATTTTAGCTTCTATGATAGTAAGACCGGAGGTATTCAAGCTTTGTCGATCTTATTATTAGATTAAGTACTGTGCTAGCAGTATAAATAACAATCGAGTGTCCCTTCAGACAGCAAAACCAGTCCTTGTGGTGTCCGAAACCACAATATTTTCAGAATTGTACTTTATATTAATTATACTATATACTACTTAACACCAGCCTTAATTTTGTCAGGTGGTGGGGCTTCCTCAGTCGAGGTAATCCAATTTCTAACGGCAGATTTTCCTGTATCCTACCGTTAGTTTAACGGCGGCGAGATTGATATACTTACAATCGATCAATCAATCAAATCAATACTTACGATCAAAGTCAATAATCAGTTTATTTATTAAGAGAGACAAATGAGAGAAAAGACCCACTGTCGAATTTTTTTTCTGAATTATTTGATGTCCATTATTGAATGAAGGAATACAAGTGGAGTAGCAAATTTTTCATAATTATTGAACTACATACGCACTAACGTAATTGATGATTGATTCGGTTCGTCCCTACTAAAAAATCAATCTGATTATAAGCGTATGAAATTATACATTATTCGCATATAGGTAGTTAAAAAGCAATTTGGTAATGAAAGAATAGAATACTTTATTAACAACTAGCGGTCCGTCCCGGCTTTGCACGGGTGGACATAAGAATTTTTTTATGAAAGAAAAAACTCAGGGTGAAATTTTACAATCGTGAAAGAATTTTTCATATCGGTTTAGTAGTTTTGGAGCCTATTCAATACAAACATACTTACATACAAATATTTCCTCTTTATGTATATTATTTTATTAGTATAGATAGATAAGCTAGCCAAAGAGCTACCCCTATAATGTATTCTCATTGACACGATAGCGTCAGGCGAGAAGCCTAATCATTAAAGTTGTTTACGTCGATCGAAGCATCGTATCAAACAATATAACGGTAATCTATTTTATTAAAAGTTGATTGATCATTATCGCGAGTTAACAGGCGAGAAATTAATTAGATGCGATATGAGAGTTTAGCTCGTTGATTAGTAGGTAGTATATTGCGTAAACATCCATATTGTAACGCTATGAACCGCGAAGGTGGTATCTGTCCACGTGAACATAAGTGTGCTGCATCAATACACCTCCTTTCAATTACAAGTTTGCGGTTCGTATTTCGCACGTGTGTATTTAGGATTGTTATCCTGTGAACGAAAATGTTCTTATAGTAAAATTTATCATAGTATTTAAGATTTGAAGCATAAAATAATAGGCCCTCGCTTTATGCAGGTAAGTTACATTATTTTTAGACTTCGCAATAGTCATTAAATAGATTTAAATATAAAAGCATATCAAAATTAAGAGCCGTGGTGGCCGAGTGGTTCGAGCAGCTGCCTGCGACGCAAAGGTCGCAAGTTCGAATCCCAAATGTACCAATGAGTTTTTCTGAACTTAAGTACAGTGATTAGTCACACCACGAGCTTTACGGTGAAGGAAAATATCGATTGGAAACCTGCATACGTCTGAGAAGAAATTCAAAGGCCTATGTATAGTCGTGCTTGAGTAACGGCGATGGACTCGCCATCTGTCACGTTGGCACCTAATATACCTCTGGCGGAAAGTGGGTGTGTGGGAATTACCTATATACCTCTGCCTACCCCTTCGGGGACCCTTGTGGGAAGGCGTGAGGATATATATATATATCCGAGTCCGGTTTGATTATGTAAGCTGAATCTATAATGAACCATAACACACACACATATATATATATAAATTATACGTAATACACACATTATGTGGGTCATACCCTCTTTATATAAGGGAAGGAAAGATCATTTAAATGTGACAAGATCTATACGAATGGACGCATATTTATTTCGTATCTTGTAAATTTTTTTAATAAATAAATTATTAATATTCATCGGAAATCAAATTAGTATTCTGGATATTTACAGAACACGAGTATAAATATTTAAACGTCCTGCTTCCGGAGTAATTAACTGTTTTGGACGAAATATTAAAGCATCTTAAAAACAAAATGCGGACTGAATGGAAACGTTATTTATTATTGATTTAGCACAGCAAGTGGTTTTAAAACTGCAGTTCAGAAAGTTCATCCAGTATTTGCTGCAGTTGTCAGGAAGTTTGCCCGAACCCGCGAGCATGAGCTCCTTACTCGACCTCTACACCAATTAACTGCCTACTGACCTTTACTTTAGCCAAACCGTGTCCTACTTGGCCGCCCCGTTTTGACCAGATTTAACAATGTCAATTTGTATTGTAATCGGTTTTGGTAGACTTTAATCAAAATAATAAATAGTATCTACCTACCCTCCAATTTACCACCCTTTTTCGTCTTATGTGAATTTAGGTCATATTAGGTTTAGTCCTATGTGAAGCGAAGGAGGTATGTAAGTCTAGAGAGAACTGGCGCTCTATACTCTCTGCCTACCCCGTTAGGGACTCGGCGTGATGATATGTATGTATGTATGAATTTGTCGATCGATGTTGACTGGCTATCGGGCTAGCGGTGATCTAGATAATTTGAAAGGGCTTCTTCTGGCTTCATACAGACACTCCCTTATTGTATATCTGTTTAGACGACCTTTCACCATTCAATCACTCGATACGACCAAATCAACGTACTATATATTATCTATATTATTGGGTTCTTAGTTAATTATTCTCAAATGGATATGTCCGCCTTATCGTATTGACTAATATGAAAGAGGACCTTTGGAATGTCGCCCACATCTGGGCAGACGCTTCACCGCTTCGGTCACGAAGCATTGTAGCAAGGTCAAGCCGGACCGCGCCAGTGGTATGCCAGGAGCGTGGCCAATTGTAGGCTTGGCGCTTTGTGTGTGAAACACCAAAGCTGGAGTGTTAATAAATGTACTGACACAAAGCAGACCGAAAGCCTTTGTTAAAAGCTCAATATTGACGAGTATTTAATATAAGTGGGCGTTTAGTACAAATGTCCCGCAAACAATTGTCAATTCTAAAGTACGATATACTCTAGAAAGACTAAAACTGCCAGCATGTCCTATATAACGAGTTTTATATGAGTTATGAAGCTAGGTGTAATTATTTACGAAAACTTGATATCCCTTGAGGTACATTATTTCGATCAATGTTATAAGATTCATATATGTATATATATTTTATCGATGAGAGCTGAATTAGAACGCGTAGTGGAAAATATCCACCAATTAGACATCATATTTCGTTCAAATATATAAGTTTTGCATACACATCTAGAGCATTCGAAACCGCCGAGCATTTATAAAGAGACTGAATGTGGGTGTGTGGGTATGACCTATACACCTCTGCCTACCACTTCGGGGACCCTTGTGGTAAGGCGTGAGGATATATTATTATTATTATTATTATTCTGAAGAATGTGGACCAAGAGAAAGAGGAATATAAGTCTAAAGAAAACTAGCGCTCTTTTCTCTCCGCCTACCACCATGGTGATTCGGCGTGATAATATGTACATATGTATGTACGTACATGTATCTAAATAATATATATGTAATACATGCTGATTTCAGCTAAATGCTTTTTCAATAGATCTATTCCATCTTAATAATAATATATCCTCACGCCTTCCTACAAGGGTCCCCGAAGGGGTAGGCAGAGGTGTATAGGTAATACCCATACACCCACTTTCCGCCAGAGGTATGCCAACGTGACAGATGGCGAGTCCATCGCCGTATTATATGAAGTACAACCACTTATTTGTCATTCGTTAAAGTAATATCTCAGATACATAATGTTAATAATTATATAATAATGCAGGCAAGTTTAGAAAAACGGTAGAGTATATTAAAAATCTGTCGCCTAGTTATTCGAAAGTAGTGTAATTTAGAAAGCATATTAGTATTAGGGACCAAATGAGCACAATTAAGCGCCTGAGTGTTCACTTGTCAAGTGCATTATTTGGTAACGAGCATTTGATGACGTCTCCCATTACTGAATTTTTAATATAGTTTCAATTTGTATTATAATTTTTAAGTGAATACCTATGGTTTATTGGTTTAGTGAATCGATGTCTTGTCCTGGGAATCAATTATATGAACGAATTTGTTTAAACGGGGTAATCTCAGGAACCTCTAGCCCGATTATAAAAATATACTTATACATAAATAAATGTACAAACTACTTCTTTATAATAAATGTTATGTATAGACGAGATGTTTAAAACAAGCAAAAACTAAGTTCTAGATTCGAAAACCCTGGAACGCCTATGTGGATTACATTTGAATCAGGTTCTTGTAATAGTTACAATTCTTTATGAAGGAAAACTGCAGCTAGCAGACAGGACTGGACTGATTAAAATGACAAACCAATTAGCACGCCCGTATTATTTGTATTACAAAAGGCCCGGTTGTTACCTTAAATATCAGACTGGAGTAGACAAATTAATATTATACTGAATGGTAGAAAGAGCCGTGGTGGCTAAGTGGTTCGATTAGTCGCCTGCAAAGATTGCAAGTTCAAATCCCGACTGTATTAATGACTTCGTGCTTGAGAAATGACGATGGACATGTTAGTACTTAAATATATCTCCGGCGAAAAGAGGATGACTACATATCTTTGCCTACCTCCTTGTGGAGTAGCGAAAATCATGTTGTTCTACACACATACATAAATAAAATAGAAAGTATGTTTTGCGAGTAGTCTGCGAGTTGCAAGCCAACAACTCATGATTACTTTGTATTTCTGGCAATTGCTTTCCTTACTACCGAACAAAGGCGGCTCTGCCAGACTGCTCCGCAATCACAATGTTGCTTTTCATATCTTGTTAAGTGTAGTTAATTCAAATTAGCTTTTTCATATTACCGCGATTTCACCAGTGGTTTATTTCATATCTGCATTAAAATGCGTCATATATGTGTCACCAAGCTAATAATTTATCCTATAATAATAGATTCCGTCTAGCCGTTTTTGTCGAGATTATGTTACAAAAATCCAGAAACTATCATAAAATTTCATATTTCTTTATTCTACTCGTATATCAATATATATATATATATATATATATATATATATATTGATATGTATATACTCCTCTATTCTACTCTCTCGCTTACCCCGTCAGTGGCGTTATATCTATGTAAGCATGTAGCTGACTAGTTTTAAGAGTATATATTTATTTTTTAAAGCTTAGTTTTGTATGAATTAATTATAAGAATATAGGAATTTAAAATTGTTATAATTCATACGAATTAAAGAGAAAAACATTATAAGAATGTGCATAACTAGGTCAACAGGGCTAGTTAACTTATGTGAACGTATGAAATAACAGAAATTTGAAACATTACAAAAATTCTACCGTTGTACGTGCGGAAAGGTTGATACCATCTATAATGTCGCCATGGAATCTGACCGGAACATAATTTAGTGCCGCCGGATTTGTAATATCGATACCAACATAGCCACCTCGCAACCATCTACCCAAGTTAGATTTTATAATAACTTATGTAAGATGGTTATTATTAATAACACCACGAGCTTTTTGACGAAGGAAAACATAACGTAACACAAACAGGAAACTTCCATTAGTTTGAGAAGTATGACGAAGATTCAAAGACGTGTGTGGTCGTGCTTCCGAAACGGCGACGTACCTACTCGCCATCATTCGCCAATATGTGACAGGCGAAAGAGATTTTGTTACCGTACATTTTATAATTAAAAGCATTTGTTTCTGTATATCTGTCATTAATTTATTCTATTGATTGTGGTGCGTATTTTTAAATGTTATTCAGTTGTATTGCTTAACTTGGCATCGGTAAGGTGAACGCATTACACATAATATATCAAAGATCGCATTCGCCTCAGCCACGGCGCTGGGGTCTCGTTGCCTAGGTAATTGGATAAACCTATTTTTAGCCCGCTACGGCTGACTGGTGGCATTTTGTTGTTGTCGTAAACTCTAAATATACGAATTTATTCATAAGAAGGTGTTTTGTTAATGGTTATTTATAACTGGATAAGTATTAAGCTTTTTCATCTACATAAAAGTAGTACCCCTTCGGGGACCCTTGTGGGAAGGCGTAAGGATATATATAAAAGTAATAAATGAGCTCCCCGTTGAGGTTTTCCCTGGAGTGTACAGCATGTAGTTCTTCAAGAAGGGTGTGAAAAGATTCCTGCAGGGTCGGCAGCGCACGAGCAATATCCCTGGCGTTGCAAGCGTACTTAGGAGGTGGTAACCGCTTACCATCAGGCGGACCGAATGCTTGTTTGCCACCCGTGTGGTATAAAAAAAAGTGACAGAGGTAGGTCACTAGAGCGCAAATATCAGGAACTGATCTAATATGAAAAAATATTTTGCATTGCGACGTGAAGCCCATCTAGTATACCAATATAGACCTCATTAGCAAATAAAACTACTAAAATGCTTGTCTATAAAAGAAGTCATAAAAAGCTTTTAAAAGAAGAAAAATACGTTTCCCCCTTCATAAATGCTCTATTCTAATATTAAAAACTTTCCAGCCAGCATCGATCAAGTTAGAATGTCTTTTGTTTTAGCAGTTCCGATATGTAAAACCATATATAACGATATATACTGCGTAGGTATAAACATCACGACATCAATGTATTAAAACAACATTACGGTTAATGTACAAGAAGTTAACGTGACATAATGAACGCGAAAGAGGTCGCTATTGTCCGTCATCTTATTCGATTTTAATCTAGGAAATATTATCATGTGTATTAAAATGATGAAATAGGAGAACACATAGATAACATACGTACGTAAAATAATACACGAAAAATCTTAAAAATATCTTAATTCATACGTAATTTTTCGACATTCTAACCATTGTGCTGTACTGGAGCGCTGAGAGTTTATTAAATATTTTTCTATGTTAGCGATCTCCACGGAATAAATCATGTCTTTCGGGGCGTGTAGGCTCGTGGAGAGGGCCCCACGCACCCCCTAGCCCCCTAGGGGTCGCTAGCCATAGCCTGGAAGGCCACGCTAACGGACCAGATCTATTTTTATTCTCTATTTAAATCGAAACGCCTGTTTATTGTTACACTATCTCGTTTCTTATACATTACTAGACGTAGGTAGCTCGAGGTTTAATTAAAAAAAATGCTAATTTTATACGGGAATAATGAAGCTTACAATAAGTTACAGAATCTTTAAGACTCGGTTAAATTGTTTTTAGGTTTTAAATGGGGTCTTTAAATGGGTAAGTGGAGATGTGCAACATGTCAGACAGTGTAAGTGTAGTCTCTAAGGCAGGTATCTCTTAAATACTATGTTTTCCTTAACCGTAGAGCTCGAGGTGCGATAAAGCACTTACCTACATATCATCACGCTGAGTCCCTAGCGAGGTAGGCAGAGGGTATAGAGCGCCAGTTCTCTCTAGACTTACATACCTCTTTCGCTTCGTCCACATTCATCAGTCTCTTCATACATGCTCGTCAGTTCGGATATAGAACTTATATTATAGATATAGAACTTATATAGATATAGAACGTTCGGATACAGATCGGACTCTTGACGTTCCCGTCATTGATCGTCCGATCTATTTGATCCAGGTAGTTGGAACGTGGTTTTCCTCTGCCTCTTCTTGCACACACTTTTGCTTTGTATATATGTTTCGTCAATCTTTCTTCACTCATCCTTTCTATATGTCCAAACCAACGTAACATGCCCTACTTCATCTTTACAATCAAGCCCTCATACACGCGGATGCTCACACTATATGCGCGTCTTTGAATTTCCTCTCAATTCTATGAAGAATTTTTGAAATGTTTTCCTTCACCGTTAAGCTGTCAATCAATGTACTTCGGGTGTAAGTCGGGGTTCGAACTTACAATCTTTGTGTTGCAGGCTTTAACCATTGCTTTAAACACTCGGCCATCACGACACTTTTAAAGCTGTTAAATAGATTGTAGTAAACAACACAGCAGTGTATTAGCAGTCAGGCAAATAGATCCGGTTTCGGCACAGATGGTCGACTGTGCCATGCTGCTGCGATTCCGAACGCTAATTGCTACACTTGCAGAGGAAATAATATTCACACAGTCAGATTAAATTGCTATTCTATTTCCTTTCTGTAAAATTTACACGCATACATATTCCATGATTCATGTACAGGGTGCTAGAATATTATTTTAATTCGCATGTATTGTTTAATTGTTTGTTAATAATAATTTTAATTTAATATATTTTTAAATGGTAATTTTATATGCTATCTGATTAATAAATAATAATATCACGACGCCGGGTTCTTCAATAGGTAGCTAGATGGAAAGATTAGAGCGTCAATTCTCTCCAAACTTACAGACGTCTTTCGCTTTATCATCATTTATCAGTCCCTTCATACAACCGTTAGCTGGACTTCGCTTATTCAAAATGAACGTTCTAATGAAAAAATCTCTACTATGACAGTAAGTATATTTCTTACTAGCGGCCCGTCCCGGCTTCGCACGGGTGGACATTAATTTTTTTGAACAGTTTGGCATAACATTTTTTGAACATTGTATTAGCATATGCATAGCAGTGTTTATTACTAACCAAGATTCTAGTTCATTTGACATACCTACTATTACTGTAATACAAAACTATATATTATATAAAAAGTTACACACGATAGAAATCGGATATAGACTAGTGGATTTTATGGTAAAGCGCCCGCTGGGTTTGTCTATGGCCATAAATTGCCGCGGTCCGTAGATAAAATGTCCACAATGACCTACAAAAGCTGAAAATCCCGAGTATTGATGTAGGTGGCTTACTTCACGGCCAGATGGGTGTAATTGTTGATCAGTACATTATTATCCTTCCCTATATCTGTTTCCATTGATACACTGACCTTGACTAGTTTCCCCATTCCCCCATAATTCCCAATTTTATTATACGTACATACACTTCTCATCAGAAAAATCGAAACACCTTGCAAGGTTACGTTTTATAAGGATTATCAGAAAAAAAAATATACATACATACATACATATCATCACGCCAAGTCCCTAACGGGGCCAAGTCCCTAAAAAAATATTTAGGAATATATATATCAAATGTTGTTTAACAGTGTATTAAATGAGTCATTTGACATATATTCCTAAATATACACATTGTGTATTACAAAAATATGATAAGTATATATCAGTATGTTAAGTACGAAAAGTATACAAAAAATATGGACACAGTTTCATTGTGCTGCCGACTGTAGACGAAATTTTATCTCTTTATGACTGAAGATAATTTTGGCATATCATTCATCAAATTGTCCGAGAATAGTCCTTTCAATTCCGCAGTGAAAGCGTAGGCTGTATTCCACTATTCTCTGCGCTTTTTTATAAAATATTAGGTAGATGTTTGGCAACCAGTCGTATCGGCGCATTCACGAATACTGCCTTTAAACTAGACAATATCATTTGATCTATTTCTCTACAGAAATTAGCATACAAATAAATGATGAAGCGAAAGAGAGTTATTTAGAGAGAACTGGTAACCATACATATTCAAATTCACTCTCAAATTCGTTTACTACTGTAATGCGTGTTTAAACAGTTTAGTACATACATTAGTACAATACACCACATACTATATTATATAAACCTTCCTCTTGAATCACTCTATCCGTTTATGAACACCGCAAGTTAATAACATATAGAACAAAACGTCTGTACGTTTTGTTAAAACAAAACGTACAGACGTTTTGTTCTGACGTTCTGTTGTGACGTTTACCATAAATAGTATGTAGAGATAACAATACATAGTACCTATACATATCTTTAGGCCCGGAATGGTGAAAATATAGGCAGAAATATAAAACTCCTTTATGTATGTGCCAACGTGATAGATGTCGAGTCTGTTGCCGTCCCTCAGACTTTACATACGTTTGCTATTAATAATGCTTTTCTGTCTGGAAGTATTATAGTACTCAAGCTCTTCATTGTTCTATTCATAGATAGCTATCTAAAACAGGGTGTTTTCCGCTTCCGGGGTTGTAATCTGATTACACTCGGTGCTATTAGCAAAATCGATAGCTGTTACTGAAATTAAATTACGGGCGTCGTTCCGGTGGTAATCATACAACCTGCACATATTTTACCTTAAATACATATATTGGAACGTAGGCTTGGACCTAGTATTTGAAATATAATATGAAATACTGGGAATTTTAAGTGATAACTATTTTATATTATATTTTAATAATTAGAAATTTGTAAGTATTGAGAATATTGATTGTAATATTTGCCATGTTTTGAACAGGATCTTGATATTGGATGCCTTAATTTTTTTATTATATAAAAATCGCTTAAATTATGATGAATGAAGATATACATACATATCATTACACGAAGTTCTTAAAGGGGTAGGCAAAAAGGTAGAGTATAATAATGATATATTTCAGCATTCGGAACATTCACAAAAAACTCGGTGCAAGTAGCAAATTATAGAAAAAGCAAAGAATATGACACTTTCCTTATAAAATTTGACAAGAAATTTTTCCCCTTAGAGTTACAACCATTCATCGTGCCATCTGTATTGTTAAAGGGACGTCTTCAAATTCAAATTCATCCTGAGCTTTCGAGATTATGCAAATCCCTATAAAATTTTAATTACAGTTTACATCATCATATTAAAACATATGTTTAAGAAGATCTTACCGCACACAACATTGTGTGCGGTATCTTCTTAATCTTAATATCTCTATCTATAATCTTCTTGTAATCAAAATTATTATTATTAGATATTAAAATAAGCATACTTTGTATAAATTGAGTCGAAATGAGGCTTGATCACGGTCAATGCAAATCCACAAGTTTTTAGCATTTTCGAGTTCATCCTCAGTTAATCTAAAGTTGTCAGTACAAAATGAATACAAATAATTAAATACAAAGATAAAAGAGCGAGTGACATTGAATAATTGTTTCCCAGCGCCTGCTTAACGGGCTTGGAGTCCAACTAATAGTTTTAGGAGTTTCTTTGTTTGTAACGGAATAGCACAAGACCGTTGGCCCGCCATTTTACTAAGGAAGAAGTAAGGGTCCTCTAGGGAAATTAGCTTACCGGGTCTGCGTAAAGGATACCACAGGTTAAATTTAATTCTTAGCCATGATTTTGGAATGCAATGCGCTCGACCACGGGAACGAACAAGATTGAAAATTTACACAAATTACGTTTACTTAAGTTATATATTATTGTACATTTTGGAAGTGCATAAGTTTGTTTTTAAAGAAGTTTGTTCGTAAAATTATGTAAAAGGGATGTACTACAAATGTAAAAGATAAGAGAAGAGAGAAAGAGAAGGCTAATAATTTAATTATTAGGGGGCTTATGACTACATTCTAATAGGATATCATTATTTATGTAAAAAATAAACAAATTCATAGACTATAGGTATCTATAGTCTATGAATTTGTATCTTGTCAAGTAAGGTGACTGGACTGAAAAATAACGATGGGAAGTAAGAAAAATTTTAAATATGGTAACTGCCGGCAAGAGAGTGAAAGGTGCTGTATCGCAATGGCAAGTTATAAAGACTTCATCAAAATAGTACGTATAACTGAGTACAACGCAATTTGTTGGAAATGCAACTGAGATACGTTCCCTTCAAAAACATGCGAAGTGTCGATTTTACAACCGATCTTCAAAGAGGTAGGTTGTACCTACGTTAGTAGTAGGGTAGGCAGAGAAGGTAGAGTGGATCGTGGATTGTACAAAAAATGTGAAACTAAACATTACACAAGACATGTTACTTTGGCTTTGAGAAATAGAACGGATGAGTGATGAAAGATTGACAAAACACATATAAATAGAATGAGCTCTCCGTTGAGGGTTTTCCCTGGAGTGGACATGGAGTTCTTTAAGTAGGACGTGAAAAGATTCCGTTGGTTCACAACCAAACTCGCAAAAACAGGATGTAATGTAACAAACTAGATGTATTGATTAATATAAACGATGTGAAGAGATTTTGTAAGACGGGAGTCTTGTACGCACCCCTTCTACCCTGCTAAGAAAATATATGAAAAGGATACTTAAAAGCACTTGTTCCCTTGCTTGCTCTTTGCTGCTTTTTCTTTTAGGCTTTTTCTAACCACAGATAGGTTAGAAAAAGCCTATAAGTTATAGCAACTTTGGTTCTTAACATAGACAAATAATTGCTACCACAATAAATGAACTTGACACAAACGACTTTTGTTTTTATATAGATAGAAAAATAATTATCACGCAAAAGGTTAATTATAGTTCCGAGTTGAAACCATCACATTTATATGTCAATTCATCAATTATTCCCAGTATTGATATGGTATTTCAAACAAAAGTGCTTGTGTGACATGGGTGGGTGACATGTCAAATTTTATGAGTAATGATGTCAAATTGATTTGTTGGTTTAGTATACACGCATGCCACTGTCAAGTGCTTTGATATGAATGAATGAGGAACATACACAATCTATGCAAATGAATAAAATTTAAGTGTCTGTTTGTAATATTAAAATAACCGTTTTTTACTAAATGCATATTGATGTACACAGCAAAATCACATTTAAAAAAAATGTTGTCTGTCTGTTTGTTCTGACTAATCTCTGAAAGGGATAAACCGATTTTGACGGGGCTTTCACTAATAGATAGATGATGTAATAAAGAGTAACTTAGGCTACTTTTATTGTAAGAAATTGCACAATAACTATTTAGTTAAAAATCCACGCGGACGAAGTCGCGGGCACAGCTAGAAATGATTAACCGTGCTGGCGAAGTGGTTCGAGTCGCCTGCAAGTCCGCGTCCCAATCTGGATAGGCATAATTTTAAATTATAAACTTCTTATCAATATTTCACCTTGTGCAGTCTGGCATTATGTTATATCTCTTCAAGTCTACCCACAATGGTCTACGAAGGAGTTGGCATGGGTGTGTAAGTAGGATCACCTACATTCCTCCAGCCAAGTGCCAACGTAATAAATGGCGAGTCCATCGCCGTTACTCAATCACGAATATACATACGCCTTTGAATTGCTTATCAGACGTATGCAGGTTTCCTCTCGATGATTTCCATCACCGTAAAGCTCGTGGTAACTAATCACTGTACTTAAGTTCAGAAAAACTCATTGCTACAGTCGCGATACGAACTTGCGATATTTGTGTCCCAGGCTACTCGAACCACTCGGCCACGACAGCTTTTTATTATTAAGGCATTATGTTACTTACTATTATATGTTTAGGTCAATAACTGTCTGCCTACAACACAACATATAATAATAAAATACAAGCTCTATGTTATTTGTCATGAAAACCTTAAAACATTTGAAGAATGGCCCATCAATCAAATATGCCGCACGTATCACGGAATATCCTGGTTAATTCTTAAACTTTTATAGTCATACTAGCTGTACCCTACGGTTCTACCCGCATAGAATTACATTTATATGGTAGTTTTTTCACTGGAGAAACCATATCCTATGTGTTAATCTAGCCTAATCTATCTCTGTGCCAAATTTCCTCTAAATCCAGTGCGGTCGTTCTGTATATTCTTAAACTTTCACATTTATAATATAAGTAGGATAAGTTACGTGAATTTAAGCCCCATTATGGTATTATGCAAATCGCTGACGCCATTAGTCCGTCACCACTAATTAATGTAATGAGTATTGGAGATCTAACAGATTAAGTAATAGGATTATGTATACTGTATTGGGTGAATGGCGACGCATTAGCAATGGCGACGAACAATGTCTGTCTAAGTGGAAATACAAATGTCGAAGTATAAAAAGTGAAGCAGTTAGATACTTAGATAAACAAGTACAAAGTGACTCAATAGTTATGTATTACTACAAAAAGAGCTATACGAAATATTACAATATACGTATATAACGTATTATTTCCAAAAGTAAAACAATAATATAATAAAAACTAGCAATATTATACACTATATATACACTATTCATGTTCACAAATAAAATAAAAGATCGTGGATGGATGCCAAGATGGCTGCCGGCATTGCTACTTTGTATGGCAACGCTGATTCGTTGAGCAAAATAATCACTAGGTATCTTGTCACGGAAGGCTTGAGATTATAGTTTGTTCGAGACCTCTTTTAAAATTGAAGAGTTAGGCAATAGAATTGAAAATAACATAAAATTTTTGGCTGTCTTACAAGCTTTGTCTATTTATTTGGAATTGTCCCGAGGTTTTTTGTAGGTTGTCATATTGTTGCTGCCTCGATAAATTGATGTAAAAAAAAGAGAAAGACATCAGACTCCATGGTCAAACAGTAAATTGATTAACGATTTATCTATCTAGCCTTACCATCGCTATGAAAATTCGTAAATACCCAAAGGAATTGTGTGTTTTGATGTTTGTTTTGTGTCATGATATTTATTACATATATAATGACCCGTGATGGCCGACTGCTTTAAGTAGATTTCAAGATACAGGTTATATAACCTAGGCAGCCTAATGAGTTTTTTTCTGAACTTAAGTATCGAAAGTAATTAAAGATATCACAAACTTTGCGGTGAAGGAAAACAATAAACTCGACGACTCGCTGTTGACTCATCATGTATACCTAGTACTTCTGCCTACTCCTCCGGGGACCCTTGTGTAAAGACGTGAAATATGTATTACAAAGAAGCAGTATTTCATACCATTCCCGCCAATACGCATGGAGCACAGTGGAGCGAAAAAGTATAAAGTGTGAGATATACATGTTTAATGAAAACGTACGTAAACAATCTCATGCGAGGCACACTCTCGATTTGTGTGCGTGACCTTCTAGGGAACGACGGCTCTGCTGGAGCATGTAGGAGCGTAGCGGAGGAAAGTACACGCGCCCTCTCTGAATTAATTTCTCTAATTACGGTGCTACCTCCGGCACCTGCCTGCAAGATGCCATTTTGCTTACGTCTAATTACTGCTAATGTTTATTATAACTACTAGTCGGGTGTACGTAACAGCGTGCAAATTTATAGTAACGGCAAAGTATTAAGTTGACCAACCTTAGGGAGCTTACATAAAGATACAGGTTTCCGGTGCAGGCGAGCCTGTGCGCCTGAGCCTGAATCGTCGCTACGGAGAAACAGCACTTTGAAAGTCAGTTAAAAGTTGCATCATAAGTTGTATCCTTTTCCCATTTATACACGAGCCTCCTATTTTTAATTGATATCATTAGTAATTACAAGAACTCTATAACAGAATCACAGAATCAGTATTTATCCAGCGTGGTAATGCTGCTATTCTTGGCACTTCACCGCGGGATATTGATTTGGTATTTTATCTCTGAGGGCTATATACATATTTATATCATTTTTTTTTCATTCCATAGACTATATTAAACAATCATTCCCTTCGGACCACATTGATTGAACTTGCGCTCTGAAAATAGAGCTCGCGGCAGTACAACACTACGACGGCACCGAAAACAAATTTACGTCTCCTGTTGCTGTGATAATTGTTTGGAACAAAGGAAAATTGCGCAGTTCACAACTACATACAGCGCAAACTAATGACAATTAGCTCGGGGTCATGTGACTGAACTAATGTCAGTCTCGTACACTTGCTGTACTGGCTATAAACACGTCAGTGCCTTATAAGGCATCTGGTTTTGTCAGCTTCACCTATTTGTATACAATTTGTGTCGAACGAGAAGCTATTATAAATTTGAATTGCGTTACTTATAGTCGCCATACCGAGTGTAAGTGATAGGATTTCAAGTTGTGACGAATTATTACACAAGCGGCCTCGAGCGCCCATATCTATGGCAGGTATATATATATATATACATGTATACAGTTTAATTAGGTTACCTAAAATCACAGTGCTTCGCGTACAGTAATTCGTTTTACGAGCCACCCCAGACAAGTTTACAGTACAACGTAACAGAATCCATACAAATACGTAACCTACACATGTATGGATCCACTTTTCTGTGTACAATGTCTAGAGCCTGGATTGTTTGATAATCTTTCATCAACATCACTAGAAAAGATGCGAGGATATATAAATTGTTTTCTCTCATTACAGGAATTTTGCAAGGTGTAAGAGGGCTTCGGCATGCCACCTAAGTAAGATACAATGTTTCTAGTGATCGCGTAGTTTGAGAGATCGTTATTATACGAGTGTTGAGTAGTTTGGAAGCACATTCACAAAATAGCTTTGGCAGCACACTGCCTATACATAATTGCAAACATAAAATTTAGTTCAAGCTTCAAGCAAAATACCACATTTCACTTGCACAGTAATTGATCATAAAGCTCAATGATTAAGGCTACATTTTAGTTCACTTGAGCTAACATATATCCATACACACATACATAATATCACGCCGATTAAAAATATGTAATATTACAGCTTAATTATATGCTACAAATACTTGGAGATAATATCGATATGACATGGAACGTAGCTGTTGCTGTCCACTGGGTCCAGTATGTCGCGTGTTACATATGTAGTCTCGAGGGATAAGTATATATTTTATTAACTCGGCGTACATTAGATAAATAATGGGGCTAAGAAAATACTATAACTCACTAAAGAATAAGTTATAACTTAAGCAAGAGTAACAGTCCCACATTTGTTGATTGGTTAATAAACGTACGCAATTTACCTTATTAACCTTTTAAAATGTTGGTTTATTTTAGACACGAGGATGAGGTGACAGATTGGTGAGTTCCGTGTCTATTATCATTAGCGTTCATGAAACTTTTATCACTTCACATTAAACTTTCAGCCTAGTTTCATTTAATCGTTAGAAATATTTTCGCTAACTATGTCGTGCGAGGGTATCGTGGTGTCGGTCGGAGGTATCTAAGGATTTATAGGCGCCATTAGTCGTCCAGAACAAATTGGTTTTTCGCTTAGGTGTATGAGAGTTCATTATAACTTGTGCGATGACTTTCAACCAACCTAAGGCAAGAAAAATTTCAAGTTACTTAATTTTTTTTTATACTTTCATGCTTCATATATTGGATCTAAGTTTGAGTAACAGAAATTGCAGCTTTGTGTTGAGTAGATGATATTAATTAGTTGCAGTAAAACCTTTAATTCCTCGAGAGGCCTCCGATTATAACCATATATATGGCGTCGTGACGTCACTTACAAACGGTGAGTAGAAACTAGTACTTCACACTGAAGATGTATACTTAGGTCGCAGCTTTAAGTCGCAGGTTTCTAGGACCTTTCGCATTTCTTCAAGCACGTCGTTATATTAAACGACAAACGAGTCCAAACGAGAACAGTTACTTTTTTACCAACGTATTGAACCAAGGACCTACGTCTCAAGGCAAAATCGCGAATCCTTGATTTGTAATTGAATGAATTTAAGTTTAATATCTGTAGTAAAAAATGTTGGTACGATTTTGGATACTCGTTGGCAGTGCAATGCGGTGCTTGGTGCAAGGCGGTGGCAAGTCGCGCCTGCATCGTAATAAGCCGCGTCACTTCTATTTCATTCTAAGCTACAGTTATACTGACAGACAAGGTAGTTACTTGCGCGATCAAATTGGATTTTGATCTTCTTATTACTCAATGTCAAATTATAGTGTCATCCTAGTTGTAGTTGTAATGGAATACGTACGGTGAATGATGGCCAATGGTGATATTGACTGATTGAAAGACATTCACAGACGTATGTTCTGTGTGTATAGGTAACTTGGAGGCGGACTCGAGATTTATTACGTTCGATCTATAGGCGAAATTAAGGTGTTACTACACCTTTGGGGACCCTAGTGTGGTGCGTAAGAATACAAAGAACAATTGATGATATAAATGCCAATTTGTGCGGGTATCTGATCGCTGTTGACTACAAAATTTTCATTTCTCATTTAAGGTATTTTAGAGCAGTTCTTTGTTTTATTCCTAAGAACTGCTCTAAAATACACATGATAATTAATGCTGATCACCTGAAAAATTGATCGGAAAAAGTGCTCGATACAGGGAGTTGGAGAGAGAAGGAGGCTTTGCCCGGTAGTGTATACATAAATTTGACTAAATATAAATGTCATATAGATGGTTGATCATCATTCATCACGCAGAGCTCAAGAGGTAGACAAAGAGAGTAGACCACCAATTCGTTCTAGACTTACACATATATGTATAAATATATATATATAGACTTCTTCATCCGCATTCAAAAGTCCCTTTATAGGCGTTCTACTGTTTCGAGTCCTCCGGATGTTTATTCTATCAGCAATATAAATTTGTTCACAGATAGATTTCCAATAAAGTACCAAGTGTTAGACTATATGGACTCATCTTTAGAGCCTCAGATACTGGAATGTTTAATTAAACTGCGGCAATGCGAAAGTTTAACGCAGTTCTACAATAGTTTTGCTCTAGATGTTTTGACGGAATGTCTGACACATATACATAGCCAGTAGGTACCAGTAGGTAGGAACTCGCTCACAAGTTCGAAACTAGTTTCCTGCGGCACAAAGCAATCCGGTAGACGTATGCTATCTCTGATAGACTCACTGAGGCACGTCCCGCTGATAGATTTTTTACTATCACTAACTTTTGCCTCGTATTTTTCAAGTGTGAAACAAAAATGCACGTACAGAGCGACGGTGTCAGGTCAAATTTATTTATTAATATTTGTTTTATAATATGACGTATACTGTTGAACTTGGGTAGGCACGTAAGCGTAGAAAATAGACTGCGTTAAATATGGTCTTGAATTCAAGATAAAGAGAAAAGAAAAAAGAGCTTCTGAATCTGATATCCTCATTATTTTTCTGTCTGTGTATATCTGTGTATTTAAATTCTACTATTACTATAAAAATGTGAATGTCTGTGAGGATGTTTGTACTAAATCCCGCTAGAACAGCTGAACACAATTGAATTAAATTTGGTACAGAGCTCGATTATTACATACACACGCAGAATATGTTTTATTCCAAAAAAAAACCTATAAGGAAATCAAATGTTCTGCGGATGAATCCGCGGGGCACAGCTAGTATTATATAAAATCTTTGGAGTGTTTAAAACCATAGCTTATTACTATACTATTACTTGTAGTAATGCCATTTATGTATTAGTGTATATAATATATATATCCCCACGCCTTCCCACAAGGGTCCCCAAAGGGGTAGGCAGAGGTGTATAGGTAATAAATACCCACACACCCACTTTCCGCCAGAGGTATATTTGGTGCCAACGTGACAGATGGCGAGTCCATCGCCATTACTCAAGCACGACTATACATACGCCTTTGAATTTCTTCTCAGACGTATGCAGGTTTCCTCTCGATGTTTTCCTTCACCGTAAAGCTCGTGGTGTGACTAATCACTGTACTTAAGTTCAGAAAAACTCATTGGTACAGTCGGGATTCGAACTTGCGATCTTTGTGTCGCAGGCAACTGCTCGAACCACTCGGCCACCACGGCTTTTTTTATTAGTGTATATTATTTATGTATGTATTAGTGTATATATATAAAAAAATCCTTCATTGGTCACACTTCGTTACAAAAGCACAAATTATACCCTTATAAACACATCGGAGCAGACTGTGAGCTGTCTATCAGTTTGTATATATTGTACGTAATCTAAATTGTTTAATCTTACCCTGAACAAGGGTAGGGTGAAACAAGTGGTGCTTAAACGCACAAAGGTGTGCCGACGATGACCACATAGTGAGATTGCGGACGGGTTAAGATGCTTTGCAAATATGACTGTTTGTTGTTTACAATTCAGTATATTAAGGCTTCAGAACTGGATACAGTAAATCAAAAGTATACAGGTTTCCTCTCGATGCTTTTGCGTTAAGCTTCTGATGTCATTTGGATTTTAACTTTCTGTCTTTGTCTTACAGGCGACCACTCGATAACCTTCTTTATTTCGTCAGATATTAGGAGATCATTATTATTATTAGCGACAGCATCTCTAGAGCATACATTGTCATGTCATCATATTGTGTCATTTCGTCGCCAATTTGAATATTTGCACCTCTAACGAACTTGGAAATTTTGAATTGGCCATATTTGTTGGTTACCAGCAGTTCGCTACGCTCAGTGTATTTTGGTAACAAAGGGCTTCCGCTGAATGATCGTAGTGCGCGTCACGAATTTCAAGAAATACTTATGGCTAAGATTAAAAATATCGCTCTCGCGTATCAACTAGACAATAAATTCCATTCATAGTGGGAGCAGGACCGGCCTCTACCCGGGCCCGCGCGCTGACTTCTAATTAATTGTGCCTACAGCTATTTTTGGTATCGAAGGACGCGCTTTATTGAAACAGGCTTTGGCTTTCATTATGTAAGACATTCTAAAGTACTTAAGTACTCAGCTTTAAAATTTTTTATTCATTCCGCAAAATATGTATTGCTTCCTCATGAAGCCCAAAGTGAGCTAACCAAACATTGAAGACACATTCAATGCTATCTATCTTGTAGTAATTCCCGAAGCATATGTTATATAATAATAATAATAATAAATATATAATATAAGATATATATATAGCATATGTTATTATGATTTAATCTTTGTAAAACTATTACTGCCCTTTGTTCAGGTAAAAATAGAATTGTTAGTAGAAGTATTGAGTCGGCAATGTCCAATAGTCGTTAGTTCAGTCAGCGGACTCTATTAAGGCAGAATAAAGCGAGCGAGCTACGTTCGTAGCGGCGTGTAGAGGATCGTAGCGAGGCGTAGCACCTGGAGCCGCGCCAATAGCGCTCGAGGACTGTATTGGAATATGCAAAATTTCATGGTACCAATTTATATTCATTGCACTACTATACTTGCTATAAATAAGAGCTAGTTACAAATATAGTTCGTATCCCTATTTCACACTCAAAAGTCAAACCATATTTCGAAAATGGATAAAAACAAATTAGGAAACAGCCCAGAGGGCTGCAATTCCACTTGATGCGCATTGGCCGGACGGCTGCTAGGGCGTGCCCCCGAGGCGACGCGCACCAGTCCGTCCCCGCTGGTGCGAAAAATACAGCACAGTGCGGCGATGGGGACCGCCATCCATCACGCGGAGTGCCTCACGGCGGGAAGTGGAGTATGGAGTGTAGGATGGGTGTATGGAATGTAAGAGGAGGTATGGCTGATAAGATGAACGAATTGATCGATGTTATGACAGAGAGCGAGTTAGACGTTGTGTGCTTGTCAGAAACCAAGCGGAAGGGTAGTGGAGTAGACGAGCTCCCGGGCGGGAGTTTAGTGCTGTGGTCAGGAGTGGCAAATACCGAGCACGCCTGGCTGGGAGTGGGAATTCTACTATCCAGCCGCTTGGCAGAATGTATGATAAGTTATGATGCGGTGAGCCCCGGACTTATTTGGGCTCGCTTTAAAATAGGCCTTACCCGACTTTTTTTAGTCGCGGTGTATGCTCCGGTGGCCTCAGTGGACACTTGCGACCTGAATAAGTTCTGGGAATGTGTGAGTAATGTTCTAGAGACGAAAGAAGGGAATGAAAAGCTGATTATTTGTGGTGATCTGAATGGATGGGTCGGGACAGCTCGTAAGGATTACGAGGCAGTACTCGGCAAGTATGGTGATAAGAGAGTGAACGAGGCAGGCAAGCTGATATTAGATGTATGCATGGAGAGAGACCTTTTTGTGGCGAACACCATGTTCGACCACAAAAGGATTCATCAGTATACATGGGAACGGAAAAATGAGCGAAGCATGATAGATCTGTTTCTAATAGATCAGCGACTCAGAACACAGGTAATGGACACCAGAGTATATAGGGGAGCTGACCTGGGAACGGACCACTTCCTAGTTATAACTAGGATAAAGGGTCTGTTCGCGGGCTGGCGATCCCGCGCTGGGGGTCCCTGTTCTGCAGTCGCAGACCGCATCAAAAGCTGGAGGCTTCAAGATGCGGCTATTAGAGACAGATATCAAGAAAGGGTATCTGAACAGCTAGCCTGTCCACCGAAAGATGTGTTTGAGAGTGTCGATGTTTGTTGGCAGTTCCTTAAGTCCAGCATATTATGCGCCGCGAAAGAGGTTTGTGGCATTTCGAAAGGGCGGACAACCAAAAATGACGATGGTTGGTGGGATGATGAAGTGAAAGAAGAAGTTAAGAAGAAGAAGGATGCAAGGCAAGACATTTTGGCTATGTCCATCTCAAGTGAAAGTATGAAAGAAAAGATGAAAGAAAAATACCGCCTGCAAAAAAATCGCACGAAAGAGATAATAGCTCAGAAGCGTGAGAGGTTCCGAATGACTGTAGACGAAAAACTGTCACATAATTTCAAGAACAATGCAAAACTTTTTTGGAGAGAAGTTAAGAAGTCCAGAAATTGTGTTACAGCTAGTAGTAGGATGAATGTGATTTTTTCGAAGGACAATAACATACTTACTGACAAAACAGACGTCCTCAGGCGATGGAGTGAATTTTATAAAGATATGTATGATGATGATGCCGCTGATCTACTCATAGAGCTGCCTCCAACAGAATCTATCGAGGATCTATAGCGGATAAAATAAGTATGGGAGAGATTGTAAGAGCGATAAAAAGTCTGAAATGTGGAAAAGCTGCGGGAATAGATGGGATTACGGCTGAGATGATCAAGTACGGTGGACCAGCGGTCTGGGACGTCATCTATTTGCTATGCAATCTTTGCTGGGAAAAGGGTGATGTTCCGGACGACTGGAGGCGAGCAGTCATCGTGCCTTTCTATAAAGGAAAGGGATCACGATTGGACTGCTCCAACTACAGAGCCATCAGCTTGGTCAGCTTAGCTAGTAAAGTGTACACGAAGATCCTGACGATAAGAATGCAAGAGCGATCCGAAAGGTTTCTCTGGGAATCCCAAGGTGGATTTAGACCAGGAAGAGGATGTATGGATCAAACCTTCTCGCTTTTTGGATATTAACCAAAGGGTTTTCTGCGCTTCTTACCATAATGAAAGAAGAATGTGAAAAGAAGGGGCTGCGCCTAAACGCTGGCAAGACTAAGGTTCTGGTATTCGAAAGAGATGAACAAGTGACCGAGTGTGCAATATCGGTAAATGGGCAAATTCTAGAGCAAGTGAATGAATTTGTTTATCTTGGAAGCATGTTCACACGAGATGGAAAGTATGAAAAAGATATTGAAAGAAGGATAACTGCCGGAAATAAGGTGAATGGAGCCATGTCGGCGTTGATGGGCAGTAAAAGTCTGAGCAAGAATGCTCGAGTTGCTGTCCACAACGCGATATTGGTACCTACCTTATTGTATGGCAGCGAATCCTGGGTATGTCAGAGGAAGTATGAAAATAGCTTGAATGCAGTCGAGATGCGATCTCTTCGAAAAATGTGCGGCGTAACGATATTAGATCGAATCCGCAATGAAGAGATTCGCAAATCAACTGGCGTGAATGAGGGCGTGATTGTAAAGATGAAGAAAGGCATGTTACGTTGGTTTGGACACATAGAAAGGATGAGTGAAGAAAGATTGACGAAACAGATATACAAAGCAAAAGTGTGTGCAAGAAGAGGCAGAGGAAGGCCACGTTCCAACTACCTGGATCAAATAGATCGGACTCTCAAGGACGGGAACGTTAAGAGTACTCGAAACCGACGAGCATGTATGAAGAGACTGATGAATGTGGACGAAGCGAAAGAGGTATGTAAGTCTAGAGAGAACTGGCGCTCTATACTCTCTGCCTACCCCGTTAGGGACTTGGCGTGATGATATGTATGTATGTATGTATGTTTTCTGCGCTTTCGTCGACTTGGAGAAGGCATTTGATAGAGTCGTACGAAAGGAACTCTGGGACGTGTTGCCTGGATATGGAGTGAGCAGTTCCCTACTGCATGCCGTGAAATCACTCTATAGTGATAGCGAGGCGTGCGTTAAGGTTAACGGTGAGATGTCACCCTGGTTGGATGTGAAGTCGGGGGTCAAACAAGGGTGTATCATATCTGCCTGGCTGTTAATTATATATCTAGATAACTGTCTGAGAGCACTAAGAACGCACGGATGTGGAGTGAAAATGGGAAACTTAGTGGTCAACTGCCTATTATACGCCGATGATGCGGTTTTACTGGCGTCATCAGAGGGCGAACTGCAGTCACTAGTTACCATAATGAAAGAGGAATGCGAAAAGAAGGGGCTGCGCCTAAACGCTGGCAAGACTAAGGTTCTGGTATTCGAAATAGATGAACAAGTGACCGAGTGTGCAATATCGGCAAATGGGCAAATTCTAGAGCAAGTGAATGAATTTGTATACCTTGGAAGCATGTTAACACGAGATGGAAAGTATGAAAAAGATATTGAAAGAAGGATAACTGCCGGAAATAAGGTGAATGGAGCCATGTCGGCGTTGATGGGCAGTAAAAGTCTGAGCAAGAATGCTCGAGTTGCTGTCCACAACGCGATATTGGTACCTACCTTATTGTATGGCAGCGAATCCTGGGTATGTCAGAGGAAGTATGAAAATAGCTTGAATGCCGTTGAGATGCGATCGCTTCGAAAAATGTGCGGAGAAACGATTTTAGATCGAATCCGCAATGAAGAGATTCGCAAATCAACTGGCGTGAATGAGGGCGTGATTGTAAAGATGAAGAAAGGCATGTTACTTTGGTTTGGACACATAGAAAGGATGAGTGAAGAAAGATTGACGAAACAAATATACAAAGCAAATGTGTGTGCAAGAAGAGGCAGAGGAAGGCCACGTTCCAACTACCTGGATCAAATCGATCGGACTCTCAAGGACGGGAACGTTAAGAGTACTCGAAACCGACGAATATGTATGAAAAGACTGATGAATGTGGACGAAGCGAAAGAGGTATGTAAGTCTAGAGAGAACTGGCGCTCTATACTCTCTGCCTACCCCGCTAGGGACTTGGCGTGATGATATGTATGTATGTACAAATTAGGATAATTGTTACAGTTTTGAGAAAGACATAGGTAGCTGTGGTAAGTAGACCAAAATAGTTCATCAATCTGTGATGTTGTATTTTGGTATTTATGTAACTATCTATATAGTGTTCTGGTCTCCATATCACGATGTACAAGCTTTGTTTGGTTTAGGACTAGATTCCGTCATCACCTCGAATACCTCATGGAGGTCATAGGCAGACTTTCTCTTTGAGCCAGTTAGCCAATTTGAATGGCAATGATTTTATTATTCAGTTTTGATAGGGATAGGATAAAAATAAAACAAATTGTTTTTAAGAAATCAGGAACCATAACTTAGTTCATAATTATTTGTTATACATATCGATGATAATAATTACATTTATTAGATCTGATGGAGAATATAGAAAATGCTATCAAGCAATGTCGCAGCCGCAAGTTTGGGATCACAAATAAACAATTAAACACAATAAGTAAACGACCTTGTTAAGTAATTTTGTGAGAGTTTCGTAATCGATCAAAGATGGTCCGAGCGACAGATGGGTCTGGTTTTACTACTATCTTTCATGGTACCTGCATGCAACAAAAGTAGGCCAATGGAAGCCTTAACACCATGCAACATTATTCAAAACCTTTTAATCCACAGCGATGCTCGTTTGCATTTAATCTGCTTTCGAGACCGGCTCTTACAATTCTGTAAAGGAGATAAATATCTCCAGTGACACATGATCACAAAAAAGTAAGAATTCATAAAATTTTTTTTTGATTTCCAGTTCCCTTAGATTACTGTAATAACTACTTGAAAAGCTTGTGAAGGTTGTAACTCACTTAAAAATAAATTCATTTAAGGTAGATACATGAAAATGGTACTCATTGTAACTTATCGGCTTGATAGACTAGTGGTCAATGATCCTGCCTACGAAGCTAAAGGTCGTGCTGAGAACACATTGCGTGTAAAGGATACGAAAATTTGGTTGGATTATGTATTTATGTATAATTTTGTTAGCAGGGCACATTTTACAACTATGTTTAAGTTATATCATTATTGAGAATACTTGGCAGCGGTAGCCGTGTATGACGGGCGCACTGTACGGCTTTAGTGAAATAACGAGGATTTCAGGCCCCCAACTTTGCCCCCGGCGAGACTAGAGCCCTTAAAGCTCCTTGTCGATTTTATAACACGAAAAATTGCGATTTAATTTTGGAACTGAACATGTTTTTAGGCATGTGTACATCAATTTATTTATGGTTTGTATTGTATTGTATGGTATTGTATCCTCTTTTCTTTGTATCTATGATCATTTTTATAAAAAAATATGCTTATCTAGTCCCAATCTAAAACGAAACTTATACTATGGGAAAAGGATAATTGTACTACTAATATTATGGAGATGAGAGGCGATGTACTATGTACGACGTACGCCTTACATACTTACAAATTCATAGATAGGACATTCAGTGATAAGGTATAGTAATGTTGCCCCCACCGGGACTCGAGTCCGCGACTTTAAGCTACCCAGCGACGTCAACTAAACTGATTTTATTATCTCTTTTCCTTTAAAATTCAGTTATACGTGCATATTAAAGAGCATCATCATATTTTTAACAGAGCAGAATCTACAACAAAAATGTTGGCTGGCAAACTAACAAACAGAATAAAAACTCCAATAAAGCGACATCAAATCGGAGTGGATCAAAAGCAAACAAAACGAAGACAATATACAAATGGAAAGTTGAAATGGGTTTGAAAACAGAGCGAATGTAGTTATCCCGTGTACTGTACTGTCTGCCATACATATACTCGTAGATGCATTGACACGTTCGCCTTATTGACAGATTAATTGCTCTTTGTGCGCTTTTGATAGGCTAATCGGCTAACTGGCTTTTATGTGCGACAAAAAGGCACATTATTATGATCCCATCGGCTCACGGAATAGGGCTGATCGTTGTGAGTTATGACTATGGCTTTCGATGGGTTTGTGGGTCGCTAATATCGATGGTGGTGTAGGTCCGTAATAAATTACACTGGTTGGTAACTACTGCTTGCAGAATTCAGGCGACGTCCATATGGTTGGGGAGAACTATTTCTCAATCGCAAATGAGACACTTAATTTCTTTCTTTTAAATCGTTAAATCAATGTCATTTGTATGCGGACTGTCAATTTGTACCACTATCGACACTTAGGTAGCAAGCACGCTACTTTCTTTACCGGGGGTATCCTTAGCACGTGGTTGAGCTAGATTTTTCCTTTGATAGATATCAGTTTTCATTTCGATTCAGATCATGTTTGTTACAGAAATTAATCAGGTTACTTAAAACGGTAAAGTTTATCGATGCTCATAAATAAAGGTTATTACACAATTACACATTTGATTACACAATTATTCAATGTTATTATGACTATATTCTTAGACCCTTTATAATTAATCATCTATTTGCTTCAATGTTATATTCATGTGCTCAATTTGAACCTTCGTTTGTATATAATTAAGCTAGTATCGGGCACGGAAAGACAATTTTGTCTTCATCTTTGGTTATTGACTTGGGTGCTACTTGTGACGGAAGCAAATCCTTCTGATCCGATTTAATACTGAACTAGAATCCGGGCTTCGGCTGCTATTGAATTATTCATTGCTCTGTCCGAAATCACTCTTTTCAGTTCTTCAGTTGTCGTTGAATTCACATCGGTATCGCTAGCTATACTTATTATTAGTTAATGTTTTAATAACGAGAATTATAGCTAATTAGCTTATTTGCGTATTCGGTCATAAGCGTATATAAATTAAACTATTAATTAAATTAAATATAATTCCAAAATATACAAATATTAAATTTAATTATACATATGTATTAGAGGTCCCGCCAAGCTATGCTTGGGTTTCATCGTAGGTAATTCTTATTAGCTAAGTTGGCTAATCTATTTTTCATTTTAATTATAACTTCAGTGATAGTCTTATAATATATTATAACCACTTTTGCACTTGGTTACAATTAAAAGTATCACACACGCATGTCAACCATTATGTATTGTGAAAGATTAAAGACCGCATGCTTTCGTTAGAGATAAAACTTAAAAAAAAACGATATAAAAAATAAATATTTGTTAAAAAAAAAACTAAAAAACACGCTTCTACCAAAAATCACATAAAAAAATAAGAAAAAAGAAGCCCACGCGTTTTTACAATAAAATACATTTTTATATAATAATAATATGAATAAGTATTACAGAATACATGTCTTCACAAATGCATCGTACCATAGACAAGAACTAATATAGAATATAATATACTCGTACATAATAAAGCTTCGAAAATGAATAGTATCCCACAAAAACAAACACAGGCGGATTTCCATTAACGAGGCAAATCGTATCGCCCATGCACCCAGCTCAGGCTTAATGTTGCCAATCAATAGGGGAATTGCGAAAACCGGGGAAAATACGTATCAGACGGGAGAGGACGCGTTGGTCTCGCAATGCCCGTGAACTTTAAAGGCCATCGCTCACTACACGAAGCCCTGATATATTACCGAGCCATATTGATCTGTAAATTGTACACGTTGACATCTAATACTCATGTTGCCTTGGTACTTTGATACGCTAGTTATCATATTAGCTCCCCGCGGTGTCACCTGCTATAGTTGAACGACAATGACGGATCAACTCACATGAGATAAATTAGAACCTAGGATGTTAAAATGGGTAGTATATATTATAGTGGAGAATGATGGTACGATGAAGGATGAGCTGCTAGTAGAATAGCTATAATCCCATTGGAATAGTGTTTTGGGCCTTTAGCCGGAATGCGGAAACAGAGGTACAGAAAAGGTGGATACAGCGTGTACGCAAAAGCTCATGACTACTCACGTCTTAACGTGAAAGCATAACGCACACATATGACAGCCAAATATTTGTTTTTCTACAGTTAAATAGTTTTTGTACAGAAATTTAGTCTATAGCTGAGTCATTTCAATTCACCGAATATTTTGGCAACCGAAGTCACAAAATTCTTTAACATTTATTCAAATCAGTTAAATACGAATGTAACGGAGTTACATTGAACAACAAAATAATACTAATATGTATTTGGATACGGCGTATATAAAATCAATTGTGACATTTTTACTTATAGTTTTGTCTATTGCTACGTAATGTACCAGATTCAGATGTTGCCTTAGGGTACGTTGCATTTTTAATGGAAAATATAGCCGTATTTCTTCATCATTTTAGCCGTAGGTCGACACTGGTGGACCTATATATACGTAACTTTAGTGTACTAGATAAAACTGGAAAGAATACTTCGACCTTTCGATTGACCTTAAGAGAAGGAATTAGCTTTTGCAGCACTATACAAGTATACGGTGCTAATGGTCCTTAGCTGTAGTGGTTGCTTGAATGGACTTATCTATATGTAGGTATATTCTTGTGACATTTCCCTGTTGCCACCCCTTTCAGTGTTGACGTATACTATTTAACATCAAGTCGATACAGCGCAAGCGTCCCTCGTTCAGCTGAGGTTGTTTGTTGAGGCTATGTTAGCTATGAGTCGAAATGTTTCTGCATCGAGTAGTCAAAGGGATGTGTGGATGGGTGGCAAACACATTTCGAATACTTTCATATTTATTCGTGCTACAAAGCTAATGAAATTGTGTGTTACAAATAATATTACTTTACATTTAAACATGTGCGGTAATGTTAGCCGTGATGGTCTCGGGGTTAAGTAGTCACATGCACATGATAGTCAAAAGGGCAGTTCGAGTCCCAATGATAGGAGCTTGAGTATTACTTAATTACGACATAACATAAGTAGGTATTATGTCATAAGCAAAGGCTTAGCTTCGCTTTTCGGAGATGGAAAACGTGCATATAAGAAGTACCTGCATATTTTGTGTAACATTTAATAATGACGTCTGAAAAGCTGTACAGCTGAAAGAAGTGACAGCGTCGCCATTTTTTTTTATTTAGCACTAGGGTGGCAAACTAGCGCCTAGCACCTCGGTACCCCAATATATTTTCGCCGAAATAAGGTGATATTTCACCTCTGTCTATCCCTCTCTTGAGAGACGGCGTGAAGAAAACCTAAAGCTAATGAAATAAAATTTAAACACATGGGGTGTCATTTCAATTAATTGAATGATATGTCAACAATTTCACATTCATTCAAGATGTTAATTAAATAAGTACAAATTAAATCGAGCGAACAAACCAGATTGATTTTAGATAACGTCTAACAAAAATGTAAAGTGGAGTCGTTTATTTTGTAATAACACGAATAACATGACCATGTATGAAAATCCAGATAAGTTTACACAATTTACCGATCACGATATACCCACATATTTTTCAGGTATGTACTCTAAACTACATAAATTACATTCATCACCCTGCCTGAGTGAGTAGAGCGCTCTCTACTTAGACTTACAGATCTCTTTCACTTCAATGTTTCATCGGTTCTTCACGTATGATCGTTGGTTTCGAAGATTCTTGATGTTCCCATCCGTAAGTGATTTGATCTATTACTTGAAACGAAGTCTTAACCTGCCTCTACCTCAGCACTTTCGCATTGTAAATCTATTTCGGCAACGCCAACTCCGACACTCATCCATCTTATGTGCATACGTAAGATGCCTTTCTTCTCCCCTTCTCCCCTTAGATATATATGCACAAATATAGTGGCATAGTTAGTGTATTAAGTGAGCATGTTAGGTAGGCCGACTGCGTATATTGTGTTGAGAGATATAATGGTCCCCGGCAGGAGGTGGGGCACAAGTTGGCTCGGTATGCAAAGTGCTACAATGCGCCACGAGTTCCTCTGATATACTCGTAGCAACTTACTACAATGGCTTGTTCTCGCTGCTTTGCCAGGCTTGCTTCAACGAATATATGTATGTTATTAGTTGGTAGTTAGTGTTCATATTTGGAAAACTCACCTCACAGATTCATAGGTATTGGAAGCTCATCACTTTAATAAGGAGGCCTCACGCAATTTATTTGGGGCCACGCGTGACTTTTCAGATATTTGGGGCATTAATAAATTGATACGAGTATCTACAGTAGGTATAGTTAATACTTATAGATTTTATAGTAATTGTGTGTATAGTTGTATGTTTTGACCTGCCAACATGTCAGATGGTGAGTCCGATCTAGTAACTCTACATACGCCTCTGAATTCCTTCTTAAACTCATGCAGATTTCTTCACCATGGCCTTTCTTGACCGTAAAGTCGTCGGTGTGACATATTACTCTACTTACCTACATACATATAGAAGATACATACATACATAGAGAATAGAGCGCCTGCTCTCTCTAGACTTACATAGTCAACTTTAGTTCATAAAAAAACTCATTGGTACAGACTAGCCGGGCTTGAACCCTTCAAACTTTGTTTTTCTGGTGACTGAGTAAATGACTTGGCCACCACGGCTCTGAAAAGTAGGTTATATATAATGTTTGGAATAAACATAAATTCACCAGTACTACATCTCAGTTCTTTATGTTCGGCTTTATCGTGATTTATTGATATAAAAATATACACTAAGGAAACATGTGAAGATTACTATGTTCCGGTTTGAAGGTCGTTGAAAGTCAGATGTTATAGATGAAGGATAGGAGACTATTTTCCTCATTAGTTGCCCCATCCATACTACGATGTATAAAAAGAAGTCGCTTCCGCTGTCTGTTCGCTTAGATTTTTACACTATTCTACGGATTTTAATGCAGTCAACAATAGATAGTGATTGAAGATGAAGGTTTATATGTATAACACATACATAGTATAGTACAGAAAGAAATAAATGTACTACGGAATTGTATTCTTATATCTTAAAAAGATCGATAAAAAAGTCCGCGGTGGTATATATATATTTATCTTTAAAGGATAAATCCACAGTATCAATTTTTATCTTTTACATATTATTAGTATCTACATTGCACCCGTTCGAAGCCGGGGCCGGTCACTAGTTCTATTATTATGCATTTTAAACATATATAAGTTTCATCACCATGTTCTCTGTCCTTCACCTTTATACACATAAAAAAAACATTATTACAGCCCCGAATTTGAAACAACACGGCCTTCTTCTTCTGGTTTTACACGGGATCCTACTAATATTATTTTAAATGCGAAAGTTTGCCTGGCTGTTTGTTCTTACATTAAAAAAGTTTTTAATAGAATAGGATGAAACTTAGCTTAGATAAATAGATAGGTAATTAACATGTAGGACGTGTTTTATTAGAATACGAAAGTATATCGTTGAAATCTAATTTTAGGCGGATGAAACCGCGGTACAAAATAATGAGGTAATGTTATGTTTGTTGCAGGCCTCGTACCGGCGTGGTAGGAGCTCTGCTTTGGGTTGGGCGCCCTCTCCTGTGACTAGCCAGGGCGCTCGCAAACGGCACGGGCGGCGGATTGTAAGCATACTCCACCAAGTGTTCTCTCTCCTCGCTGCACACTTGAGCTCGAGAGACGGCTCTCTGAACAATAAATTTATGTTATTCGTGTGATTTGGTACATATTTATTTAATATATTTGATATTAAATAGAAGCTTAGGACCTTATGCATTTCACGTATATGAAATCAAGGCATATCTGAAAGTGTGACAGGGAAATATGAAGGATCTCCGACCACGTCAGGTCAGAGAGAGAGAGAGATTCCCACCGGAGACGGTAAATATGCATTATGTGTCAATTTTATTTATCTAAGTATACATATGTATATACGCGCGATATTGGTGCCTACTTTATTGTATGGCAGCGAATCCTGGGTATGTCAGAGGAAATATGAAAATAGCTTAAATGCAGTTGAGATGCGATCTCTTCGAAAAATGCGCGAAGTAACGATCTTAGATCGAATTCGCAAATCAACTGGCGTAAATGAGGGCGTGCTTGTAAAGATGAAGAAAGGCATGTTACGTTGGTTCGGACACATAGAAAGGATTAGTGAAGAGAGATTGACGAAGCATATATACAAAGCAAAAGTGTGTGCAAGAAGAGCCAGAGGAAGATCACGTTCCAACTACCTGGATCAAATAGATCAGACTCTCAAGGACGGGAACGTTAAGAGTACTCGAAACCGACGAGCATGTATGAAGAGACTGATGAATGTGGACGAAGCGAAAGAGGTATGTAAGTCTAGAGAGAACTGGCGCTCTATACTCTCTGCCTACCCCGTTAGGTACTCGGCGTGATGATATGATGATGATGATGATGCCATACGTATATGTATATCTTTCTTTAGTTCCCATTGTACATGATGTGTGAATGTTTTTTTAATTTCTATAATATATATTCGCGGTTTCACCTGCTATTTTAACTAAAATAAATGGAAATCTTTTTCTATATGGCCTATCTATATAATTTATGAACACATGAAGGCAAGGTGGGGGGCCATCCAATTATTTATTCAGCGAAGCAACAGCCCCAATACATACTCGAGTCACGTCAACGAAATATGTTTGTGGTCTTAGGTTGATAAAGCTATTGCATTTTTTTTTATTGTGATCCACTGTATATCTGGCATTGTGCTAGATAATGTATCTTTGAAAGCTTTCAAATTAAAGGTAATATAAAGAACAAATATGAAGAATTCATTAGAATGTGCATTTCTTTTCTTATTTATCTATGTTCCACAGCTGGGCAAAGGCCGAACTCCTCTCTCTCTTCCTCTCTTTCTCCCCCGTTTACACCCTTCCGAACACGGTCAGGTGCATGTCCAGTTCGTCCCGCCATCTTCTTGTTGCTTTTAAAGTAATTAAAACATTAAAGTTGAGATTGCCCGGAACCATGTCCATATATTGTGATGGTGGTGTTGCAGAGGCGTGGGGCGCGGCGCGTGGCGGCGGCGCGGGCGCGGGCGGCGCCATGACGCGACGCCCGCCACCATGACGCTGCCGCCGCCCGCGCGCCCCGCGCACCCCGCCGCGCACCGCGCAATGCGCTATTACCGCATCTGGATCTACGCGTGCAACGGCGCGCTGTTGCTGGGCGCGCTCGCCTTCTGCGCCGCGGCGGGGCGCGCGCTCGCTGACTACAGGCGCGCGCTAGTTCCAGGCTTGGGTGCTGCCCAGCCGGGCTTTCTATACGGATACGCGGCCATGCCATTCCAGGCGGGGCTGCTGCAACTGCTGGGCTGTCTGGCCGCCTTACGCCTATCCGAGCGCATGCTGAACGCCTACTGGCTCGCCCTACTGGCCCTGCTCGTCGGCGACGCAGCCATCGGTGTATATTGGGCGTTCCGATTCGAGCGCGTCTGCAGGGAGCTCAGGCCTCAGCTAAGAATTCGTCTTGCAAAAGAGTACGATTCGGACGTGGATTTCTCCGAAGCCTGGGATCGTCTTCAAAGAGAACAACGGTGCTGCGGAGTGACGGGCCCAGCGGACTTTGCCGCCTTTAACCGGACGACACTACCGGCAAGCTGCTGCCGTATTCCCGCGCACATACCAGCCGTGACCCCGGCTTTACTTGCCGTCACCTCGCCTGCATCGCCCGCGCCCTACGTCACTCCTGTGCACTGTGCCCCACACACAGCTGCCTGCGCGGAAAGGTTACTAGTTTGGCTTCGACGAACTGCAGACGCTTTGTTTGTGTTAGGGTATTGCGTTATAGCGTTTTTAAAGTTGTGCTTCCTCGGGATTCTCCGATACGAAATAAAGGAGATGATTCAGAAAATTAGAATATTGCGAAGCGAACTAGGAGCAGGTGAGCTCCTCGACGGTAGCCCAATGCACGGCGGTCCGTTGTCGCAGACTGTGATCGTGAACGCGGTGAACGCGAATGGTGGCGTGCGCACCCATGGCGGCAGTCCGGAGCGCGCGGGCGAGCGTGAAGCGCTGCTAGGCCGCACGGCGGAGCCTTGCTCGCGCCGCAGTATACATGACGAGCTGATCGCTCCGAAGACCATCAACGGAAACAACAACTGTGAGATGCGAGAGCTGGCTCGGGGTGAATATAGACCTCTAGCGGCGGACAGTGCCGCGACCCGAATCTGACTAAGATGTTACCTGGAGCGGCTGTTCGGGCGGCGATGGCGCTCGTTCCCGGCTGCCGGGTGCGAGACTGAGCCGCCGGCGCGCACGCCGCCCGCCGGCGTCCGCCACGCACAAGCGCGCGTCCGCCTCGACCACCGCCGCCACGCCCGCTCCGAGTGCGAGCTGTGAGCCGCGCCCTTCTACAATGCGACGTCTGCGCTCGATTCACCGCAGTGGGCATAATAACTGTTGTCGTTGTCAATTGAGAATACCGACATATTCGGTTGGACTAAGTCGTTGTTAGCTATGATATAGTGGTAGCTATTTAACACTGTACCGGAAGCGTTGAACAGTGTGTTTATCTACTAGTGTTTATTTCGGATATTCAAAATGATAAGAAACGTCTAAGGAACGGAAGGAAACACTGGGTACTGAATTTGATTCTACGAGCAAAGCTTGTGTTTATTTCCTACATTTTGCATGAAGTATATTGTTTAGTAAGTGCAAGTTATTGCGTATATACATATAGTTTTAGTAATTACGATAAAGACGATACGTGTGTATTAAGGAAAATACAGCACATCTCGATCATCGGAACATCCGAGTTAATTAGCACATTGAACCAATATATTGTGTACCTATGATTTAGCCACAAGACCAAGCAGCTTTTGATTGTATACCAATAGGAATACGAGAATTTACACATAAGGTACATTTTCTGTCTTGAAGTTGTTAACTTTATACTTTATGCTATAGGTAACTAAATGTGTTTAGATCCTACGAACAATATAACCTGAAGCCTGAAGTGTTACTGAGTCGACGTTCACCAGGTTGAGTGGCTCGGATTGCACCTCATCATTCATCAACCGATTGCGCTAAGAAAAACGGGGGTTATGTTTTGTTCATGGGTAGCTTGAATTTACAATTTTTTTGATGGCCTCTTTAGAAAAATGCGTTAATTGAAAAATACATTCTTATTATATAAATCTTAGTTTAGCCATAGATCTATTATATTATGATCCTTTTATATTTGTTACTCACGATTATCTCAAACAGTATTCATAGATTAGATGCATAGATTAGAGACTGCGAAAGTACACCGCTTACTTTAGTCAAACAAACGCATCTATGAAAATGTTTGATTTGCTCTCCTGACACTTTGACCTATGTCGTCTACCTTTCTCGTTAGCATAGAAAGTATAGTTATCGGTAAATGTATATAAATTTTCATAATTTGTACATTTGTAGCGTGCGAGTTATTGTGCATGGACAGATTGACAAAAATAGTACTGATACGAGCTTAACGACGTAGTGCCTACGATTATAAAGCTTGTGAACAGTTAAACCAAGCGACTAACATTTAAATAACTTTCATTTCACAGTAGAAAAAATGCGCGAAAAAATCGTAACAATAACAATTTGATCGATTTCCGAAATTATGCTTGAACACGAAGTGGGTGATATACAGACCACAAAGTTCATTATAAATAAAACGATTAATGGCTGTGTAATATAGGTGTAACCTATAGTTGCGCAAGTAGGGGATGTCACAATATAGATTAGTGTGAACAGTTTAACAAGCGATGCGATTCTGGAACCTAACATTTTACTTACGGAGAGAAGAGATACAGAGTTCAACCGAATGGCGCCGCTGATAATAGGCGTTTGAAGACTCCAGGATACAAGATTGATGATAACCTAGTGTTTACAGAATCGCACAGCAGACGCAGAGCTGCGTGTCACCATCAACCACTTTACATATTTACTTATAACGAGAAAACTTTATAGATATATTGTAACGACGAGTACGAAGTTATGTTCGCTTAGAGTAGGTATAAACATTTTGTGAATTTATGCAGAAACATAGTTTTTTAATATTGTTGTCACATAAATGTACCAATCTTATAAAAATTTGTACCTATATTCGGAAAGTTGGATAATTTGTAGCTAGGATCCAATCTAAATCCTGCATTTCTTCCAAAATGAAAACTATAAATTGACATGTGCCTTGGCTTATAAAAATGTATAACTGACGTTATGTTTATTGTAAACTAATCGATATACACGATATAATAAATGGAAAATATTGTACTCGTCTCTGATGTGCTGCCTATATTACTTGTCAACCGTTATACTTATTGTATCCTCCCTCTCTCACTCACCGCCCCTTGTACATTATAAAATCGTGTTTCTCACTATCGTCTAATTCAACACTTATTTCAATTATGTCATTATGTCGTGTAACTGACGAGTTAAATGTAAACTATTGATTTGCATTAATTTTGTCTTATTCTGTGTTCCAAGTTTGAAGTTGAACAAGCGGCGGATATTTTAATTACTTAATGTGAATGATAATCAATCTACGGATATGGAAGACTGAGACCATAGAACTTTCTATCGACTCATTATCGTACACTTCCTATTCCTGCAATCATGAGTAGGTATTGTTTTGAAACTCGTTAGCGAATTGACGCCGACATGTCGTCGTCACACACATCATTTATAGAAATGTGTTATTTGAAAACTCATTAAGCATTGCTTCAATAATTAATCTAACGTAAATGTGCATGTTAGAAGTCACCATGAAAGGTAAGCCTTGTTACGTCCTGGGAAAAATTCCAAAGGAAACACAGAGTGCAAATCAATAGTTTATGGCAGTGTAACGAGATTTATGACTTAAGAGGTTAAAAATCGTGACGTGACTCGTGGAGAATGTACCCGAGTAAAATTGTTGAAATGTGTAACGATGTATTGCTGTACTGTACGCAATCTTTTGAATTCTCTACTGTCATTATATATTATACTTTGAATGTTTTTCTTGTTATGGGTGTATTTTATTATTACAGTAGGGTTGTTACAACTTTCCGAAGGTACGCACTAGGCGACTGAGAGCTAATATTATCATAATGCATTAAATAAAGAGTTTGTTAAAATTTTACGTGTTTTATTATGTCGTGCTAACATAGGGAGTACATTCCGGACTTACCTGGACATGCTCTTCAGTAAGCCTGTAAGTGCGGTCGACGTTAGCTCCACCGATGACCAACACGTCGCCCTCGGAACACTTTCCGCCTTCAAATGGTCTGCTTTCTCCGAAATCAAATGGGATTCGAGTACAACACGTAGTGTGTAACATCCTTCTGAAATTGGACGAGGATTTTCCATTGCTCTTAGAAATTCCTATAGAAGGGGCGTTTTCCATACTATTGCCAGTATCTTCAAGCTTTTCAAACTCGACGGCAATGTCGGCGCCGACTTTCGCGTTGTTCTTTATGAGGGCGATGTCTGCGAGTCGTTAAGGAAAGAAATTGTGGCAATTAGCTTCACTATTGTCGTTTAAGGACCGTCGGCGTCTTTACACATTTAATTTACGACAATATTACGCTGCTTGAGACCGAGTTCTAATTAAGCATTTTAATAGTAGTGTAATTATTCTGTAGGTTGGCTGCATTGGGCCCGCGGTCCTTCCGGTAAGTCTTGTTATTGTTTTGCTACTTTCTGTTCTGTCCATTCGACCACGTTTCATAAATGCTAGGTACGCTTAAATATATAAAGTACCCAGATGTCTTTCCTAGAGACCACAGAATGTAGTTTGAAAAGAAGAACGTGAAAAGATTCTTTCAAACATCTATAGGCGTCGGTAGTCGCTTGTCATCATGCAGACCTTGTGTACCTACTTCCCTTGTTTAAGGGAAGTAGGTACACACCTTAGTGGTGTAATTTCCTTTTTTTTTTTTTTTTTTTTTTTGTATTGTCTCTCGTAGCGTGAGTTCCGGGAACTTTTGCTACTTAACCGGTCAATGGCGAGACCTAGGCCTCCAGCCAGGCACTTTATTTCTAAGCAACACAGCTAAGGGCACCCCCTGTGGGGTACGAACCTCGGCTTAGGGCGTTGCTGGATCGCGAGCAAGGGAGCTGGGCTGGACTGGTAATTTTATTTAAATATTATTTGGGGGCGGGATTTGCGCGTCAGGCTCGGCGCGGGCCGGCGTTTGCAGCGGGGGTCGGGGGGGAACATTACGGCTTATTCGCGTCGAGCCTCGTCGGCGAGGACGGAACAGTGGTCGGTTTTGTGTAGTGTTGGTATGTTTTTGTCGGGCGTCCTGGAGGACCGTTATGTCGTCATCCGGTTCGATGACGGCGTGTCTTGGACGCCTTATCTTCGAGATAAGGGAAGGAGTGTATCGGGCGGCCGATACGACGAGGGGGTTGGGATGATTTACAGCAGAATCGAAATGACGTTTGGACAGTTTTTTCAAAAACTGTTTTATAGTGGGGACTTTGAGGTCAACGTGGAGTTGACTATTACGCATGTACCACGGGGCACCTGTGGCTCTCCGGAGAAACCGGCTTTGGAGCACTTGCAAGGGGTTAAGTGTTGACTTGCTAGTGTGTGCGAACACTACACCCGCGTATGTCATGATTGGTCGAATGCACGTCGTGTAAATCCTCACCTTGGATTTCAATGAGAGTTTACTTCGCGCATTCAACATGCTGTGAAGTCTACCGAGCGCGAAGGCGGCTCGCGCGCGTACCGCCTTTACGTGGTGACGGAAAGAAAGGCGTTGATCGAGGATCACACCCAGGTATTTGGCTTTTTCTTCCCATGGAATGGGTTTGCCGAAGAGGGTGATGGGGGCTACCCGTGGGCGTTCGAGGCCTTTCCAGAATAGAATGGCTGCGCTTTTGGTGGGGTTCACTTCAATTCTCCATTTCCGGAACCACCGCCCCAGGGCTGTGACCGCGGATTGGAGGTTGTCGTGAATTCCCTCGGGAGTTCTACCTTTGTAGTAGATAGCCGTATCATCGGCGAATAGAGCGCTTTTAACTCGTCTATGGAGGGGAATGTCGCTAGTATAAAGCGTGAATAGGAGTGGCGAGAGCACTGAGCCTTGCGGGACTCCTGCTCGTATGGGATGGGGGGAAGAGAGTGTGCCCTCGACTCTGTAGCGGAAGGAGCGGTTCGACAAAAAGTCCCGTACTATGCGTACTAGACGGTCCGGCACGCCCAACTGGTACAGCTTGTATATTAAGCCGTTGTGCCAGACCTTGTCGAATGCCTTCGCCACGTCGAAGAGGAGCATACCCGTGGTATAACCGAGTTGGAAGCCGCTACTGACGTCTTCCACTATACGGTGGACTTGTTGGACACAAGAGTGTTTGGTTCGAAAACCGAACTGTTGGTCAGGTATGACTTTCTTAGAGTCTGCAAAACTCTTTAATCTATTGTAGATAAGTCTCTCGTAAATCTTGCCAAGGACGTTGAGGAGACTGATGGGGCGATAACTGGAGGCTTCGGTCTTGGGTTTCCCTGGCTTGGGAATACCTATGACCGTTGCACTTTTCCAGGATTGGGGGAAAAAGTTGTTGCTCAGTGCTGCATTGAAGATGGCAGTGAGCAAAACTATGAGACAAGGAGAGAAGAGTTTGATAACTCTATTAGCGATCCCGTCGGGACCTGGGGCTTTCCTGGGGTGAAGATCCTTGATCACTTTCCGGACTTCGTCCACCGTGATTGGGGCGATAGGGTGGTCTGGGTGTTCGGAGGGTGGGTGGGATAGTTTGCTTTCGACCTCGGCGTCCACCTTCTTGAGGTGGCGCTGGTCTACTGGCAAGGTGCTGGGCGTACATTGAGCCTCGACACTGTCGGCCAGGCACTCGGACTTCTCGTCGTCGTCAAAGGCGGGCCCTTGATTTGGACGAGTGAGTGGAGGCATAGACGAGATTTTGTCTGATTTAAGTTTCCGTTGGAGATGCCAAAAGGCCAAGTGACTCGGTTCAAGTTCCCCTAGGAACTTGTTCCAGCGAGCGTCTCGCAGGTCTTTCATGCGGTATCTCAGATTGCGCTGGAGTGACCTCAGAAAGGTGCGGTTCGCTTCAGTCGGGTGAGCTCTATGCGCTCGGAGAGCGGCGTTCTTTTCCGTCACCAGTTCACGCACGTCATCGGGAAGTTTCCAGCGATGGTCTTCCATCACCGGAACTTGTCGTGAACAGGCGTCCACGGCTGACTGTACGTGAGCTGTGAGGGAATCGACCGCCTTTTGAGTGTCGGCTGCCGACTCTATGAGGGGCGGGATACTATCTAAGTGAACAGATGAAGAGGACTTGAGGAGTTCCTCCAGTTTTCTCCAGTCTGTTATCTTTTTCTGAGGTGGGGGCTGACCTGAGTCCGGGGGGCCTAGTCGGGGGGAGAGCGCTAAGGTAACAGGTCGGTGGTCGGAATCTAATTCGTCGTGCGACCTCAACGAGTGCAAACGGAGGTTTACATTCTTGATGATCACAATGTCTAGTACGTCCGGTCGGTGGTTGATATTCTCGGGGTAGTGGGTGGGGTGCATAGGCGCAATGACGTCGAATTGGAGGAGCCCACTGAGGTCCTCCAATTGGCGTCCTCTGTTATTTCGTGAGTGGCTGTTCCAAGCATCGCTCTTGGCATTCAGGTCACCCGCGATAATAACTGAGCTAGTGAGGTTGATGAGGACTTTGATATCAGCTTTGATATCGGCCGTCGAGTTAACAGGGGAACAGTATGCAGAGACTATCGTGATCGGCTGATGGCCGGTCATTCCTAATCGACAGATCGAGGTCTCTATGTGGGAGAGGGTTGGTGGTTGGATCGGGATACAGTGCAGGGACCTCTTGTAATAGATCAAAGTACCGCCGAGGGCGGATCGAGATCTATCATTGCGAACCACGCAGTAGTTTGCAATTCTAGGGTCTCGGTGTGATGGTTTCAAGAAGGTTTCCTGCACTAAGAAAACGTCGATATTGTTGTCGCGGAGGAACGCGGCGATCTCTTCCTTTTGGCTGTGAATGCCGTTGGCATTAAAGTAGCCAATTGAAAGTGATCGGGGTTTGATTCTGCTGCTTACGTTTGAGGCCATTATTGGTTGGACGAGAAGGTAGCCAGGGACTCTGATACATCGGCGTAGTCACCGAGCACTTTGAGGAGGGCCAGAGGGTCCTTCCGGACGGCCCTGAGGCTTCGTGCCATCTCGTTAACCCTTGAGAGGTTGACGGTGGAGAAAAGATCCGCCAGGAATGCCATGTTGGCGGAAGTTTCAGAGGGGGAGGAAGTGGGCTGGACCGCCTGGGGTCTACGCGGGGGAGTAGCAGCCTGGGGCTGGGGCTGTTGAGGTTTGGCGGTTGAGAGCGACGGCAGAGGTGTAATCTGCGGGCTCGGGGCCGCTGAGGGGACAGGGGGTGACGCTTGTGGGAGGGGTGGAAAGTCCCTCGGAGGGAGGGCCCTCCACGGGGAAGGTCGGGGTGGGGCGGGTTGCGCGGGGGGGGCGTTACGCCATTCGCGGGCCGCTGCCCTCTTGACCACGACCGGTCTGGGTTTGGGGGCTTTGGGGCATCCCCTGTAATTGGCCGGGTGGCCTTCTTGGCGGCACAGCACGCAACTAGGGGGCGAGTCGGCGAGTGTGCGGTCCTTAGGGCGCGAGCAGTCGCTCGTCCCATGATCGCCCAGGCACTTGACGCACCTGGGTTTCGCGTTGCAGTTACGCGAAGCGTGCCCGTATAGTTGGCAGTTGTGACACTGCCCTATAGGGCCGCCCTTGTGGGGGGTTTCAACCCTTATGCCAGACAGGTGACATAAGGTTTTTATCTTAAAGACGGCTTTGCCGTCGGGGGAGTTCTCGCAGATGGCGAGAACCATGTTGAATGCCTCTCCGGCATTTTGTCGGTGCATGCGGTGCACCTCCTTCACCGCGACATTCTGAGCCTTCAGATCATCTTTGATCGACTCGGTATCGATTTCACGTGGGACGCCGCGGATGACGACCCGGAGTAAACGGTCCTCCGGCAGATCATAAGTGTGGTATTCCACACTTCTGGCCTGCAGGAGCCTCGTGAAGGCTCTGAATTCGGTCGAATTCGGGAGGTGCACCTTAATGCCTTCGGCTGTGGCCGTGGCACGGGTGAAGGTGATTCGGTTGGTTTTACACCAACCGGAGATTTCCGTCCACTTGGACTTAGTGTGGACGAAAACGGGGGGGCAAGAGCGCTCCTTCGTCGAGGAAGGCCGCGTAGGTCGCGGGACGGGGGAGAGCCGGCTAGCCTGAGGGGCTTCGGCTTCCGGAGAGGCGAGGGGGGCGGGGGAGGGGGGTGCCGGGGAGGGGGCTACCGGGGAGGACTGTGCGGAGGGCACGGGCACGGTTTTGGGGGCTTTAGTCGGGGGGGAAGGTGAGGTTGAGGCCTCCTTCTTTTTAGCGCGTCTGGCGCGCTTCTTGGAGCCCGTGACGGGCGTAAATTCGTCCGAGGAGCCCTCGGACGACTCAGATTGAAGTGACTCCATTTCGGAGTCTATGATGACAGAGTCGGGGGACAGGGGGGAGTCTTGAGACTTGTTGGCCTCATTGGTGACGTCAATGATAGCGCTCTTGTCGAGCGCTGCTGTTGCGTCGGCAGTGGAAGTACCCGCGATTACGTCGCGGGTGAATTCGTCAAATTGACGTCGGAGGGTGGGCACGGCTTCTAAGAGCCGCGCGAGAAATGCCACTGAGGCTTGGGGGTCCATACTTATGGACATGACTTTGGGCGAGGGAAACGTGTTTCGGGGCGCGGTCGCCCAGGGGAAGAAACACGCAAAGAAACCCCTGGTGACTTAAACGTTAGGAGACCGATCCCCGGGGGGTTGACCCGGGGGTGTGTACTGAACCCTCCCTGTCGGGTGTAGACAGGGAGGTGAGTGTGCCTATGGTGTGAGCCCTAAGCTTGTATTCCCGCTGCCAGTCTTATTGTGCAGCGGGTTCCTGACTGTTCCGGTGTAGAGAGCACTAGTCCGTGGACAGTGCCCAAACTAACACCGGAGGATAGGAGGTAAGGGATAGGAAGGGTGGGCGGTGGGTGATAACCAGGCGCGACTAGGGTAGACCCCAAGGCCGGTGAACCTGGTCCCGTCCGTTTGTAGCCTTACCCTGAAGGGGCAAGGCTAAGAGCGCAACGGGTGAGCGCCCCACTCGGTTCGTTGGCACCGTTTGGTTTCCACCGAGTGACCACGAAACTGTGGATTTTCCCAGAAGGGGACAATTATAATTGTCGAGAAACAAGAATTGTGATTGTTGTTGCCTTGAAAAAGGCGACCAACAATCACCACGTGCGGCTAACGCGTGGCGATTTGCGGGTGTGGCTTCTGCCGGTCGTAGCGGGCGCAGAGCGCGGGAGCGGTGGGAGCACACGTCTGCTCGGTACGGCGGCCGGAGCGAGAATCGGAATCGTAATTTCCTTATACTTACATATGTATATATTTCTATTTAGGGTTTGAAGCATTGCAAATTATAGTAAATCAATTTTTTAAAGGATACTGGATTCGAGCGAGGAGCCGCCAGTGGCTCGTGCTACTGCGGCCAGAATGAATGGAGTGACCTCTTTGCCCTTAATACCCTTCTTCTTAGCTTCTTCCAAGGCCAGCGAAATAGCTTCATTAACTACTGCATCTGCAAGAATAGTAAGAAAATTCAGCCTATTCAACAGACGATTGGTATAAATACGATAACCCATATTAAGCTTCACGACACCCCACAATTGTCCCCAAACGGGTAGATTGGTTTAGTAAACTCCACTTTTTGCCTGAGATTGTATATGTGTGCCAATTGAACAAGTTTACCGTCTTTTTTTCATGCACGACTATACATATGTACCTACTTCTTATCTCAAAAGTATGCATTATGCAAGTATGCATGGCATATATTTATCTCGATGTATAATCGTTTATTTATTCATATATTTTAAGTTGATTGGTATGTTGTTATCATTATCTTATTTTGTAGTAAGTAGAAAAGTTAACTGAGGGTTAGTACAAATGTTAACCAAAAGTAGGTATAATAAGAAATGCAAGTCGTATTTAACCAGGTATCTCTAACGTAAAGTCAAATAGACATTTTGTTAAATTAAACCATTGTCTTAAATTTTATTGTACCATTGTCTTAATGAAATCATATCGAAGTACCAACGTACAAAATACGATTAGAGACTATTGCGAGACGCTCGTCTGTACCCCTCTTAAAGGAAAATATCTCCAATAAAGCGTTACTTTCGTTGTTCTAATGGGAAGAACATTGGCAATATATATATAACATAGCTATACCATTACGCCGGGTCCCTAACGGGGTAGGTATATTTCGGATTTCATCTCAAACGTATGCAGTCTTCCTGTCGATGTTTTCCTTCATCGTTAAGCTCGTGGTGTGACTGATCACTGTACGTACTTAAGTAGTATTATTACAAATATTACCGTCCATAGCATGTTCTTTAGGCACGGGAACAGCGACAACTATCCCGGATTGCAGCCGCAGCGTGTGTGCTGCGTGCAAGATCCGTGCGGCGTGATTTGCATTCTTGGCTTTATGAGGCGCGCGGTGGCCCGACCCTGTTGTGTAGAATGCTGGGAACTCTTGCGCATCGCCGTAAGAACACACGCACACTCCTTGCGTCTCCTAAATACGATACATAAGTAATATATATATATATATTACTATTATGTATATATATATATATGTATATATATATACAGTCCCCGAACGAGTAGTAAGATGTTTGTTTACCACCTAAACACACATCTGTTTATCCTTTCGGGACCCACACACCCACTTTTACCTTAGTTACAACACCGAAGATAACCTGCAGTCTTGGGTCGGGGATTCGTTGGAGACAAAACCAATTCATTTGTTTAAAAAAGCACGGAGTTTTGAGACTAGTTGTCCAAAACTTTCCAAGATTAACCTTTTTCAATCTTTTTAGTAGATACAGATATAATCAACAGGCGCTGTTCTGAATCTGTGTGTAATGTTAAATTTGAAAGTTTATGTGGAACTCATACTGAAAAGGAAGACCCTTAATAATGCGTGTAAATGAATGTGTATCCAAATACGAAACAATTACCAAATATTCCAAGGTCTTTTCTATGTCGAGGATGGACTTGACTCCACTGCATACGACCAGCGTCTTGCAACGGCCCAACTCAGTCAGGTCTGCTGATATGTCCATTGTAACCTCGCCTTCACGGTGCACGCCACCTTGGATTCAGACAAAGATAATGTCCATAATATATATGGAGATATATAATATTACATATATAAAAATATATACATATGTTATAATATAGAGAGTGACTGAGACGTGATTGTACATATGAGGAAATGCATGATACTTTGGTGGCAACATATGCAAAAGGATGAGTATCGAAAGATACATACATAGTACATACATATCAGCATGCCGAGTCCCTAACGGAGTAGGCAGAGATTATAGAGCGCCAGTTCTCTCTAGATCGGAAGATACTCAAACTAAAAAGCATAAGTCAAAGATTACAATGTATACTGCATAAGTGTCTGTGATGACCGGCGTATAGCTTTTTTTTCCCTTTACGAGTATACCTATACTGCTATATCGGTAAATGGGCAAATTCTAGAGCAAGTGAATGAATTTGTATATCTTCGAAGCATGTTCACACGAGACGGAAAGTATGAAAAAGATATTGAAAGAAGGATAACTGCCGGAAATAAGGTGAATGGAGCCATGTCGGCGTTGATGGGCAGTAAAAGTCTGAGCAAGAATGCTCGAGTTGCTGTCCACAACGCGATATTGGTACCTGCCTTATTGTATGGCAGCGAATCCTGGGTATGTCAGAGGAAGTATGAAAATAGCTTGAACGCAGTTGAGATGCGATCTCTTCAAAAAATGTGCGGAGTAACGATTTTAGATCGAATCCGCAATGAAGAGATTCGCAAATCAACTGGCGTGAATGAGGGCGTGATTGTAAAGATGAAGAAAGGCATGTTACGTTGGTTTGGACACATAGAAAGGATGAGTGAAGAAAGATTGACGAAACACATATACAAAGCAAAAGTGTGTGCAAGAAGAGGCAGAGGAAGGCCACGTTTCAACTACCTGGATCAAATCGATCGGACTCTCAAGGACGGGAATGTTATGAGTACTCGAAACCGACGAGCATGTATGAAGAGACTGATGAATGTGGACGAAGCGAAAGAGGTATGTAAGTCTAGAGAGAACTGGCGCTCTATACTCTCTGCCTACCCCGCTAGGGACTTGGCGTGATGTATGTATGTATGAGTATACCTTGACCGAGGAGGGTATAATATGCAAGTAGTTTTATAAATTAAATAATTGGTTGAACATTTTTGTAGCAACAATACCTATTCATTCACCAGTTAACATTAATTCACACTCAATAAGATTAGAAATCCACGACAAAGTATGGTGAGGGAGACAAATCGTGATATCAGAACCGGAATGCGTTGTTAATTACATAGACGGCTGGCTGACTACCTCTAGTAATTGAATGCGCAGCGAGCAAGCGATGAATTCACTCGAACAATCGTTGAAATTCATTGACATTCAGGTGTAAACTGACAACGCGGGTTAATTGAAGTGTTCAAGGGACATTTGTGAATTTGTGATTTATGCGAGGGGCTACCTACACAGGGTGGTAGTTATATATAGATTTAGTCATTTGTGAATGTTACGTGAAGCATCATTGCATTTGCAAATACGCCACATTCATCAGTCTCTTCATACATGCTCGCCATTTTAGACTCCTAACGTTCCTATCTTTGAGTGTCGTCGATGTCGTGGGTCGAGTAGTTGGAACGTGGTCTTCCTCTGCCTCTTCTTCCACACGCATTTTATATCGGTTTCGTTAATATTTCTTCACTCATCCTTTCTATATTTCCAATCCTACGTGCATGCATGCCTTTCTTCATCTTCACAATCACACCCTCATTGACGTCAGTTGCGAATCTCTCCATTGCGGATTCGATATAAAATCGTTACGCCGCACATATTTCGACGAGAACTCGTATGAACTGCATTTATGCTATTTTTATGCTTACTCTGACATAGCCGAGATTCGCTGGCGTATAATAAATAAATATTACGTTGTCTGATCTTTTATTGTCTTTAAAATTCCTTCTGGGATATCAGTTTAACAAATTATGCGAAGTGCCTGATGGAAAGCAGCTAATAGCAGCCTCAGACCGTGTAATCATTAAATCAGAGTGGTAATATATGTATGTCCATATGTAGTGATATAACAATAGGTGTTTTACAGGTGTAAAATACCACAGACCGCTGGCGTCAGTAAGCCCCCAGACCGAGGGGCCTTGAGCACGTGTTGATTTTAATATTTAATTTGTATTTAAAATGTTTGAACTTGAATAATTTAGAACCGCGGTGGCCAAGTAGTAAAGGAAGACATCGAGAGAAAACCTGCATACGTTGGAGAAGAGTTTCAGTTGATCTGAATGTGTAGTCGTGCTTATGACACGTTGGCACGTGACAGATGGCGAGTCCATCTGTCACAAAAATATATTTCTGGCAAGAATACGTGCATGCATAGTACAAAGCCATGCCCACCCTTTGGGGACACTAGCGAGAAGGAGTGATGATGTATATTTATTTAGTTAAAAATTAAACTAAAAAATATACATTTAGGTATTATAAATAATATATATAATATATCCTCACGCCTTCCCACAAGGGTCCCCGAAGGGGTAGGCAGAGGTGTATAGGTAATACCCACACACCCACTTTCCGCCAGAGGTATATTAGGTGCCAACGTGACAGATGGCGAGTCCATCGCCGTTACTCAAGCACGACTATACATACGCCTTTGAATTTCTTCTCAGACGTATGCAGGTTTCCTCTCGATGTTTTCCTTCACCGTAAAGCTTGTGGTGTGACTAATCACTGTACTTAAGTTCAGAAAAAACTCATTGGTACAGTCGGGATTCGAACTTGCGACCTTTGCGTCGCAGGCAACTGCTCGAACCACTCGGCCACCACGGCTTTAGGTATTAATGCATAACAATAACTTAAAATATAGGAACAGACACGAGTTATGGATTTTGACTCTATAAAAATGAAACCATAGGCTTACATTAATTAAAGGTTTCTTTCAATGACTTTGTCACTCAAATGTTAAAGATAGTAACAGTATGTTTGACCACAAGTGGTACAAGAGAGTATGACTACTGATGGTTAAACATGAGAATAATATTACCTCACGCCTCGTATAGGTAATACCCACGCACCCACTTTCCGCCAGAGGTATATTAGGTGCCAACGTGACAGATGCCGAGTCAGTATATACACAGAGTGGCAACGCGCAAGTGATACTTCGGTATTGTAAGCGTAAATAGGCTGCGGTAACCGTTTTCCATCAGGCTGGCTCGTATGCTTGTTTGCCACTCTAGTTGTATAAAAAAAAAAAAACTCAGTGACGATTGTGTCGGCCCTGGACCTTTTTTTTTCAAATAAATAGTCGGCATAAGATTAGGGCGGTGGTGGCCAAGTGGTTGAAGTAGTCACTAGTTAAGTCAAAGATAGCACCCGTTAGCCTGTACTAATAATCTTTTGTCATCACAGTCTGTTCTCTTTAGAGGAATTTATGCAAATATAATAATCACAGACAGTTATATGTGCGATTCGTGTACGTGACTGTACATACAAATACTGGAACAATATTTGCTCTCCGCAAAGTTTATTAATTTCGAACGAATTTACTAGAATAACATCGCTTTCGATTGAAAACGTTGCGATTGGTTGCGGTTTTTCAAATATTTGATTAAAATGATTAATGTACATTGTAACACAGATGCACTTATGTGTTAATATATATATATATATTATACTCATTGTAATATTACTATACTAAATTATATTCATCTATATATATAAAAATGAATTGCTGTTCGTTAGTCTCACTAAAACTCGAGAACGGCTGAACGGATTTATCTTATCTTAGTCTTGAAATGTTCGTGGAGGTCTAGGGAAGGTTTAAAAGGTGAGAAAAAATCGAATAATTTCCGGGAAAACCCTAAAAACAGCCCTTTTCTATTTCCCATACAAACGTTTTCTAGAGTCAATTTGAACTTTATTGCTATTCAATAAAGTTCATATTAAATTATAATCACTCACTGTTGTCTAAGCAATTGAGGTGTGTTGCTAACGTCAAAGTGTCAAGATTTGATAACCAACTAATATGTCAATCATTCTGTCGCACTTCAGAACACGGAGATTTATGGCTTAAAAAAACACGGAAACAATTATTACGATTGACGATATTGTGTTACGATCATGGTTTCGATATTCTATGAATGCATCCTTCTATCTTTGTGAGTGACGATTACTGCTACGTGCGCGAGAACTTTCTTTAGTTTTGTGATCCTTTGTGATAGTGACATTCCAAGTAGTGTGCTCTTTTTTTGTTGATATTTTGTGATAGTGACACTTTACTGTTAAGTGAGCGAGAAATTTTCTCATTTTGATTAATTACGTTACGATGCCGAGGAGAAGACGACCTGACTTAGGTCGTCGCAGTCAATCAAATGTGCGAAGAGCTACCTGACGTGCTAACCGCACTGATGACCAGAGAGAGACAGATCAAGAAAATAGTCGTATTGCTATGTCAGAATTGCGTTATTTAGTGATTGACAATGAAGTGGATAGGCTTAGAATGCAACGAGTTCGTGCACATCAAACACAACAACAGCGAGCCCGACATAATGAAATTGACCGAATCCGCAGACCGATTCTTGAACGAGCTGCATTCCACTATGATCCGGCAATTGATTATTGTGCCGACAAATCGGTAACAATTGGGGAAATGAAAATAATTTGTAAATATTGTAAGGCGTTAAAATACACTGGTCAATCTACTGGATTATGTTGTGCTGGAGGCAAAGTAAAATTGCTACAATTGGTCCCACCACCAGATCCTTTACGCTCTTTAGTTTCTGGGATTGGAAATGATTCTAAGCACTTCTTGGCCAACATTCAGAAATATAACAACTGTTTCCAGATGACATCATTTGGCGCTACACATATTATACAGGACAATTTCATGCCCACTTTCAAGGTATTATACCAGAATATTTTTTAATGATATTCAAGTTTGTACTAAAATATATATACAGCGTGTAACGGAAGGGGGTATCAACCCTGAAGGAGGTGCATGTGCTCATGAAACTCAACAACTTTCCCCAAAGAACATAGGTCGAAATATGAAAAAAAAATTTGGCCCTACCATAGTAAATCAATCAGCTGGTAGTCAGTTTTGTAAGGGAGAGCCAAATTTTTTTTCGTTCGTTCGTTCCACTAAGCTCGCACAGCGATCAAAATGCTCCTATAACCGTTCCACATAAGGACCGCGGTCGTTGTGGTCGCGGCGAAAACGTCAATTATAATGTCATACTTTCGCTCACGACGACCCATCTAAAAAGGTGGGTCGAAGTGATCGTTGAGAAAATTAGCGGCATTTTCAAAACTCAAAACATATAAAATGGCGACCGTACCTCTTACCAAATATCCACGTGCCACCGCAAGACATTTTAATTCAATTTGAACGTAAATTAATTTAATACACCAACAATATTTACATCACTTATTTAACATACAAAAAAAGGATTATATTTTTTTTCAATATGAATCGATTTAAACATTAATTTATCAATTTTTTTCAAGGCTTACAGATTTTAAACTAACCTCTTAAATCTTTTGCTTTCATTTTACTAACTCGCCGTTTATTTTATTTACCTGCACGCTCAAAACGCTCTGTAATCCATTCTATTTGAGGTTACGACGGTAACGCTTACAAGCAAGTGAAACGGGAAAAACTGCGGTCGTGAACGTGATCGTTGTGAACGCGTAGTGGAACGCACCCTACGGATAGATAGACTGACATTTCATTCAAGTAGTAATTTTGACAAACAACAAATTACAGTTTCTTTCATAACAACAACAGCAAAAAAAAATTGTTTTGTTTTAGTGTGAGTTTCATGATTAATCGTCGTATTTTATTCTAAAAAAAATGCCACCAGTAAGGTGTCAAAATATCGGTTGGCGCACACCAGTTCGATCGCAGTGTAACGCAAGTCCTGTTCAATCGCAGTGTAACGCAAGCCCAGTTCAATCTTCGAGCCAATGAGACTGAAGAATAGCGTAGGCAATGGTAAATACAAATTTCTTCAGATTTATTTCCTGGAGAATTCTGAAGGTGGAGTAAATGAACGCTGTTCGCAGAGATCATTTAGCAGCTACAACAACTTTTGCATGAACATAATCAGTTGATCCAATTGTTCAAAACTGCCTTAGAAGGGATGTGATGCCATCGGACAATCAGAAAATACTGGTCAGAGCAGACAAGCGAACTGCAGGAGACGACATGACATGAGAGAGGTATCAATGCACCAATGCTAAATGATGTTGCCATAGTCGTGTTTGGGGAGAATATGGAGTCTCGCGATATTGTAACGTAACTAAGACATGATGCCATCATCCTTCAGCGTATTAGTGAAATATACCGTTCTTAAGATGCTTTACAATACCCATTACTATTTTTCCGAAGAGGACAGGACGGATATATTTTTTTTTAAAATATGATTTATCCAGCTAACGGTATTGCATCAATGCATAAATTAACAAAATTGTTTAGATTGTGGCCACAACTATTTGTAGAATAAAAAATATATAATATAAGTTGTGTAAAGTATTATCTAATTCCTTCCGTGTGTTAGTCATTCAACTTCTCCTTAATACTGGACCGATTTTTATGTTTTTTTATTGTTTTTTTGGTTTGTGTTCAAGTGGATTCGATAATGGTTTAGACTCACAATTAGACCCGATAGGCGGGACTGCAATCGTGTTTCATGAAATTTTTATTTTCACTTCCGAAAGAGATTAACAAGTGACTGATTGTGTTATATCGGTAAATGGGCAAATCCTAGAGCAAGTGAGTGAAATTGTATATTTAAGAAGCATGTTCACACGAGATGGAAAGTATGAAAAAGATATTGAAAGAAGGATAACTGCCGGTAATAAGGCGAATGGGGCCATGTCGGTGTTGATGGGCAGCAACGGTTGCTGTCCACACTGTGATATTTGTGCCTACTGTATTGTATGGCAGCGAACCTTGGGTATGTCAGAGGAAGTATAAAAATACTTAGATTGAATCCGGAATTAAGAGATTCGAAAGGCGAGATTGAAAAGATGAAGAATGACATGTTACGCTGGTTTGGACATATAGAAAGGATGAGTGAAGGAAGATTCACGAAACAGATATACAAGGAAAAGTGTGTGCAAGAACAGGCAGAGGAAGGCCACGTTCCAACTACCTAGATGAAATCGATCGGACGCTCAAGGACGGGAACGTCAAGAATATTCGAAACCGACGAACATGTATGAAGAGACTGATGAATGTGGACGAAACGAAAGAGGTATGAAGTCTAGAGAGAACTGGCGCTCTATACTCCCTGCCTACCCCGTTAGGGACTTGGCGTGATGATATGTATGTATGTATGTATGTATGTAAATTTTCACCCATGCGAAGCTGGGCGGGACAGCTAGTAAGGATATACATACATATCATCACGCCAAGTCCTACTATATTATAATGTATAAGAATACTCAGTGTAGGTAAATTTCTTTGTAAATAATGGAACCCGCTTCAATATGGCAGCTGAAAGCTTTCAATAGTATTCCTGCAACCGTGCACTCATTTCCCATAAATGTTTGAATATCGACTCAATTTAGTTCCAGTGCAGGCGCAGAATGTATAGGTCGCAACAACCGATGGCGAGTCCGTGGTAGTTTTTCAAGCTACTTAACACAAAGTCTCAAAACATCAGGATGTTGTGGTTCTTCCACTTTTACGGTTTTAAGATAAAAATATAAAATGTCTCATTCGGTATACGCGAAGCATTTACACTTGTTCGCTTTTGCACCCCAGAAATTAGTTCTTTAATCTTTTATAAGCCGCGAGTTTACTTTTGCCTTACAAATCAGAGGCCAAAAATCTCATGTTTTCATGACACACAATAAAACAACACAATTGCAGATTTCTTACATACAATTTCAATCTGAAAGTTTGTAAGGATGTTGGTTCGTCTTCACGCAAAAGCTACTGAACAGAACTGGATGAAGCTAAGCGTAGAAATAGATTATTAGCTTATTGACAGATGACGTATAATATACGTAAAATAAATACTACCAATGAAATACAATTTTACGCTAAAGAAACAATGAGGCACGGTTAGTCAATTATATCAAGTCAGCAAAAAATTACCTACAACTCTATGATTCTTGGCCTTAGTCGTGGGTAATGTCGACATATCCAGTTCTCTGCTATTTTTCAACAACCCTTAAAAATCTATTAACATTTCATAAATCGTTATGATCCTTACCTATTCCCCCAGTGGCGAACACAGGTATATCTGCCAACTCAGCGGCTATGATAGTGCCAGCTACAGTAGTAGCCCCGTCCAGTTTAGCCGCAGCTATGTATGCCAGATCTCGGCGTGAAGCCTTGATGACTCCCGTCGCCTTAGCGAGGTATTCCACTTGATTTTCCGTTAATCCCACTGTCAGTTGGCCTTTCAGTATCGCTATTGTAGCTGGAGTTGCCCCCTATAAAGAGATATCAGATAACTGTTTCGCTTGAATTGAAATACTGGGAATGAGAATTTCAATCAACTAGCTAGTTTTATCATTCAAAGTAAGTTTACCACCGAATTGAATACAGTCGCGTAAATATATTCGAGATAAACCGATTGTTGAAGTTGATAAGCCGTAATGGCCGAGTTGTTCGAGTAGTTGCCTGCGACACAAAGATCGCATCCCGACTGTACCAATGAGTTTTTCTGAACTTAAGTACGGTGATTAGTCACAAAGCGAGCTTTACGGTGAAGGAAAAGATCGAGAGGAAACCTTCATGCGTCTGAGAAGCAATTTAAAGGCGTATGTGTAGTCGTGCTTTAGTAACGGCGACCCTTGTGTGAAGGCGTGAGGTTGCAGATTGTTGAATTTATAAATTGATTGTTGACTAAACGTCTGTTATAGACTACAATAGTAATCTAAGAAAAGGTAACGTATAATGTAAATACTCATGACTCGGTCGGTTATATAAAAAGCTGTGAAATATTAATAAATGTGTTTTTAAATATTCTTTTTCTTCAATCTTTTCTTTATGACCGACATTTACGTAATAAAACCAATATATGAAGTTAAATTGCCATAAAAGGCCAGAAAAAGATTAGGCATTCTTATAAAGTACTAGCTTATGCCCGCGGCTTAACCCGCGTGGAGTTCGAAAAAGTAGCTTTGGAAATTTTCCTGCTAGAATCGGTTCAGCCGCTATGCCGTGAAAGAGCATCATAGATTATAATATAAGAAATTACATTTTTCAAGAGAAAAGTAACCTATTTCCTATTCCTAGGTATAAGCTATCACCATATCAATTTTCAGCCAAATCGGTTCAGCCGTTTGGCTGTGAAAGAACCGCTAACATCCAAACTTACAAACTTTCGCATGTATAATATTAGTAAGAAGTAAGATAGTAAGATTACATACCCTTTGCCGAATAACATTCTCAACCTGAAGAGCAGTCTCTAAGTTCTTCGGATACGGCATGCCGTGTGTAATAATAGTGGATTCGAGAGCTACTATTGGCTTGCTTTCTGCCTTTGCCCTGGCCACTTCTTCAGACAGGATATAGGGCGTACTATAATCTCTACGAGAGGAATTCAGGTGTGGGACTCTGACTCTACACATCCTCCTCAGCAGGTACGCCATCTATACAAAAAATACAGCCTTAAATAGCTGTTACATAGCCATTCAAAGTTATTTTTTTACTTCTCTGTAACGAGCTAATGTTCGCTAATCAAAAACAATTAATTTTAATTTTCCCTACAGATTTTTAAAGCGGTTTGTATATTTAATATAAGGTTAATTAATTTAATTACTATTGATGATGCTGTCTTGTGCCTGTTCTAGATGATCAAGTCTAAGCGTAAAGAAACAATAAGAGTATTTTCTCTCATTTGGCTACGGAACCAATAAAGCCAATGGAAAAGTGATGGAAGGATATGCTAAGGTAAAATAGCTCTAAAAGAGACATTTTGACGATGGGACATTCATTGGAAGTCCACAAAAGCGCCGGGCTATCTATCGCGCACACATTTCTCGCAATACGCATTAATCAACGTCCGAGATGCGAGACTCATCTTTCGCATCTCACCTGTGACGATGCGGTCGGGCCCGTAACAAGACCCTGGGAAATAATAAATTATTCAACATTGTACAAGGTTTGTCATAAATTGAAGAGAACTCACTTATTGTTTCACTCCATCATGTTTATTTCCGTTATAAATCTTAGGACACGGGAAGGTATTTTTTTTAATAAGCCTTGACGGTTTGTTTTGGTACACCTGCTCAAAGCAGGTTTATGTTTTTTTTTTAATCTAATGTATAGATATTAGGGTCAAGATTGGATGTAGTTTTGAATCTGTGGATTTTAGGGGATACCTAAATAGGGGATGTGGTGTCTAGTTTAATTAGTCAACTTAAATTTCAGCAATGAACAACGACACTGTCAAAGTCAGCATATATTTGGGAAGAAATCCAACTCTGTATGCAAAGTTGAACAATTCCAACGAGCCTCGCGCTGTCTAAGGCACTCTGTGTGTACACCCCGATTGAGAGAATGAGGAGCTAGCGGAATATTCTAATTCTTAGCCAAGGATTGTATAATTTAGTTATCAATTATATGGACTAATGCAAGATTTTTACGTGTGATTCTAAAATTCGTATTTACAAGAATGTTATCTCTCTATCATTAAGTAGAATTTGTTTGTTTAAACTCCCAAATCTAATAGACTACCCCGACTAATCCGATTCGAGAAAATATTTTAGAGAACTCATTTATTCAAGGAAGCTAGGTATACCTAGCTTTATATATATAAAGGATATATATAACATCATGCTACCACCTAAGGGAGCGAAGCAGTAATCAATTTGACGCGGCCGAAACCGCAGGGCACAGTGTATATGTTTATACCTACTAGAGGTATAAACATATACCACACGGGATACACAGCAAACTATAGCCAAATCATATGTTTGCACCTATATATATTTCAGCAGAAATGAGAATATTGTGTGACACCTCTGCCTACCCCTACAGAGACCCTACGGGAAGGCGTGAAGATAATGCCAATGTAGGTAGATTGATGACATTCAAACTAGAATCCGAACTAATTTCGAGCTTTTAACATTATCGACGTAACAAAACTCTGTAGTAGTTGCTAGGCGACGGATATCCTTAAATATTCCTTAAGGAGCAGCTGTTTGCTTAGCAACGCAACTGTCATAATATTTGTTATATTCATGAGAGAATAACTGTAATTTTATCTTTAGCAACTACACTTTTTATTGTTATATCTTTGTTTACGCAAAACATTCTTAAGATCTTTTGAAGGCGTTTTAGGTAAGGCATAATGTATTATTACACAATTTTATATACCTCTAGCACCACACTTATAGTTTATTACACACTTAAACCTCCGTTATGAATCACTTTGTCTATTGATAAAAGCCGAACGCAAATCCGCCAAGTACCGCGCATACGCCCACTGCATACAAACAAGCGGGCGGGTATCAGATATGTACTTTAAAAATTGAGATTTTGTAATGTAAAATGAGTAGTTTCTCTTGGAATATTTATATTTCATTGAATGGTTCATCATTTAGGTCAGAAATATCCTAATGAATTGTGATACATTGTACAAATATGTTTTTACGCTTCTAGAAGCTTATAACAGTTGTAGAATTTTAATGATCAGTTGCTAACCCTGATAAGCTACTTAATTAATGCGATTGGCTAGCTTCTTTCACTACATTAGAGTTTTCCGAAGGTTCTTTGAACTCCCAGTTCGGTTGCAATATGAGGGGATGATCTCTCTGCCGGTTGCGAGATTTGGATATTTGACTGGGTGTGCATATATAAATCAAAAACGTCGAATGGTATTTAAAAATTTCTAGAAAACAATGGCATGGGGACTTCCAAAGCTACCGGGTCTTACGTTCTCGGATCCGACGAAAACCCAGTACCACATACGGAGCTCCCTGCGCTATTACCAAGGACACCGGTTTCCTGATACCCTTATTCGAGGGCCCGGAGGCACTGCCACTGATGCAGACAGTAACGCTTTTGCTCTGCCTGACGACTCGGTCAAGTAAGCCCAATAATATATTATACAACCACAGTTTACTTAATGTAAGCCTTGTCACTATGTCGGTTTACAGTTTTCCGTCAGCACTTAGCTAAAGTCCTTAAAGATCTTGGGAGCGATCACAATCCCTAAGGAATAACTAATTGCGACCGAGCCAACATATTGGTAAAAGTAGTTTTTATAGTGATGTTAAAGAAAAAGGTATCAATTTCACATTTTAAATTATAACTTTTGTATTAAAGTGAATCAGGTGGGATATACGACCAGAGGGAAATAATTTATAAGGGTTTGATTAGTATTCATTCAAATTAATTGAATTTTAGGTGCTTACTAAGCGAGCAGTGCTAAGTTTTTATGGAATTTCGCTCGGGTTTGTAACTAGAAAGCATGGACGGGGCGTTGCCCTGGGAATTTCAGCCTGTGGAACTGGCGCTTCATATTGAATGCCACTGCCAACAAATCGAAAACACCCCAAATTATATTTGATAGTACTTACTGCCATAGTTATTTGGCAATCGGCCATTGAGAAACCAGTCATTCTACAGCTTCAAGTCCTTTTCGGATTATCATATGTTACGGGGTTAACTACATGAATGATCAACACATACATTGATGGCCGTCTGGTCTAGTGGTTAGAGCTCCTGAATGCGAAACTTGAGGTTGCGGGTTCGAATCCCGCTGAGGGCAGGTATTTGTCGTTTGATGAACAAGAGTATTTGTACCTTAGTCTAGGATGTCCTATTTATTTATGTATATATATCTATCTATATAAGTAAATATATCGTTGTTAGTTACCATAACACAAGCTTTGCCGAATTTGGGACTAGGTAATTTATGTGGAATTGTCCCAAGGTATTTATTTATTATTATTTTAGATTAGGCATACGAATTTAGATACATTGTTCAATAAATATTCAGGGCTGTCAGTGTAGTCTCACAATAATTTGGCAGTTACGACCCCTCGCTAACGTACGGGCGTGTGAAGCAGGCAGCACTGCCGGCTGTCATCCCGCACTGGGTGCACTATGACAAGCGATGCTTGAACTTTACCGCCTTCTTCAAGCAGCCCGTCTTTGACAATCCCGACGAGAGCTACCGTGTGCGAGTGGTCAATATTGTATACTTTCTTGAAGATGATACACTTACTGTTATGGAGCCACGTGTCAAGGTAAAGTATCAATCTGAACATGTAAAAGTTTTTACGTACACATTTGCTGCATTTATGCATGTATGGAAAAGGGGCGTTTTTACTTTAATACAATAATCCATTGCTCGTTCGTTATTGACGTAATAGAAAAGCAACACTTACTCACTCTTATAGATAGTGCCATCCACGACGCGCCCCACAATTTTTCCCTATAGTTTATAGTATAAGTGTGCAACCTTCCACACTTCCATGTTTGGGTATTATCGGTGCACACTGATTACCTATGAGTACATACGCACACAACAATTAATAGACTCGGGTCATACTCCCCCGACCTCCTCGAATAGAACTTGGTGGGGCGCGTCTTCGTGGATTGCACTATCTATACATTACTAAAATATATGTAAGTCTAGAGAGAACTGGCGCTGTATACTCTCTGCCAATCCCTTTAGGGACTCACTGTGATTATATGATGATGATGACTTAAATATATGTACTTTCGTATTTGTAATATGGATGTTAGGTTAGTTTCACGCGCGTAAAATCCGTGTCAAAATGTATAGTCCAATTTTAAAACCCTAAACGAATTCACCATGAAGCGCTTTCATAAAGCTTCACTGCATCTGAACAATAAAGTACCAGCTTTAGCCACGCTAAGCTTAGCTATGCTATAGAGAACATGAAAAAATCAACTTTTGCAATCGTGATTCTGTAACACATTCAGGGAGATTTCAAATTATGTAGATTTCATTCAAGGACTTGCGCACAGTGTGTTCGAGATATGTATAGGTGAAGTTGGTAGACCAGCCTTGTGTCTTTGTTCGTAATCTTCCGTGGGTGGCGATACCTATTCAGCCTATTCGTATTGATTTCCCTTCGCTTGTTATTCCATTCACGCATTAAACAAAGCGTGTTTTGTAAACCAATGCCAACTGTAGCATTCTTAAGGTATTAACTATAAATATCCTTATGTACAACTTCTCAGGAGCTACTAATCTGGTTAGAAACAATCGTTCTTTTTTGTAATGGGCTATCCATTTATGTAAAAGTAAGTAAGTAATTGACGACCGTCTGGTCTAGTGGTTAGAGCTCCTGACTGCGAAAGTTGTGGTCGGAAGTTCGAATCCCGCTGAGGGCAGATATTTGTGTGATGAACACGAGTAATTGTACCTTAGCCTTGGATTTCTTATGTATTTATGTATATATCTATCTATATAAGTAAATATATCGTTGTCTAGTTACCATAACACAAGCTCTGCTTAATTCGGGACTAGGTCAATTGGTGTGGAATTGTCACAGGTTATCTAGATATAAAACCAACGCGGGTGAAACCGTGCGGCGTGTCTAGTGGTATGATAGACTATCATTATTACTAGTCTTTGCACTGACGCAAATATATTCTAATATCTGTTTAAAAAAATGGAACATAAGGGAGCATCAATTTTAAATGAGATGCAAGCGCACGTCGTCACCGCGTCCCAGGCCCTTACTTGGAGCTCGGGCGAGTGTCGCTCGGGGCACTTCAGCACTCCATTCTCTTTAACTTTTTGTTGCTGGAGACAGACGTAGGGTGCCATTCATTCTCACTAATTACGAGACGATTATGTAAATGCGCATCATGTTTTTCGAGACGCGTATATTCCCGAAGTAAATATTTGAAATTGTATTTCTATAGCCCTGGTGGCTGAGTGGTACGAGAAGCCTGCAACACGAAAGTTGCAAGTTTAAATCCAGATCAATGAGTTTTTCTGAACTTAAGTACAGTGATTAGTCACACCGCGAATGTTACGGTGAAGGAAAACATCGAGAGGAAACCTGCATACGTTTGAGAATTAATCCAAAGGCGTATGTATAGTCGGGCTGGAGTTACGGTGATGGACTCGCCATCTGTCACGTTAGCACATAAAATATATCTCACGCCTTCCTTTATAGGTCACTGAAGGTTAATATCTGCCTTAAAGGGCATCTTTTCACCAAAGTGATAAACGGCGAGTCGATCGCCGTTTCTTAAGCATATCATTCATGTACGTTTTAGACTGTCTTCGAGTTCAGCTCGTGGTGTGTCTTATCACTCTACTTAAGTTCACATCTTATTTGTACAGTCAAGATTCTAACTTGCAATCTGTGCAGGTTATTTTCATAACGTCATAATAAAAGTGGCCAAAGTGGGTGATAAATACCAAACAAACTTTTTAGTCTTTTCTTAAGCGACATTCACTCGAGCATTAAATATAATTTTTGCCATCACAATCAAGAAGCATCAAGCTTTGACCGCTCAATCTATGTTGGATTCAGTTCTCATTAATTAAAGGAAAACCAAGTAAGGCGGTAATGGTGAAGATTCTGAGCGAGTCTGCAACACAAAATGAGCACGCATTTGTCTGCCTGCATATGAATGAACCGGGCCCGTCGCAGCTGTTATTGTTCACAATAGCCTGCGTATCTACCGCTACTTTACTCGCGTGCCTTTTTGATTTATTCTCTTATCAGTGGGAAAACTATATATGCATTATTTAAGTGTTATTTCAATAACTACTAGCTGCGCCCGGCATTTATTTGAATGCTACACAAATTTCTTTCCAATCGTTAACGTCTATGTTTTTTTTTAAATGAAATGTAAAAAAAAAATATCTCTGGCGGAAAGTGGGTGTGTTGGTGGGAGTGTCTATACACTGCCTACCCCTTCGGGGACCCTTGTGGGAAGGACCCTATCCTATATATATTTTTTGGGCCAGGCACCCTTGCAGTCGTCCCCAGAACACTCTACCATAGTTTAATTACAATCCGACCTTTATATTTATATTGATAGAAGACTAGCTGCGTCCCCTGGTGCTACCTGTAGCTATAGATGTGCCTATAGTAACAGTTATTTAACATAAGCCTATGTTATCTTCTGTGCCCCTGACAACGTGACTGGAAAATTTCATAATCATCTGTTGAGTGGATACGACGTGAAATGGTAACAAACGAAGTTTCACATTTGATATATTAGTAACGAGTTCAAATCTCTTACAAGAATATTATTGTATGTATGAGTAGTCCGTGTAATTTTACCAAGAAATTTGAACAATGCTTCAATAACCATTATTATCCTGTGATTTTTTGCAGCTGCTCGATGAATTATTAATGTTTACAGAACTCTGGCTTGTGGCAGGGAAGAATGGTGAAGAGGGGAAAAATACCAAAGAACGATCTCGGCGAGTACTGGCATTGGAAAGACTTGGATGTCGGCAAAGATATTTGCATCTACGGAAAAGTGTTCCATACAGTCTCCTGTGACTTGTATACCAAGGTAGGCTATAGCTGTTCACCTAATAGTATTTATTACTTCCCGCTTATTGTGTTGAATCGGCGGCGATGCTAACCGTACATCTCTTAAGCGTAAAAGTATATAATAATTGTTTAACGATTTATTGACCAAAATTTGTTATCCTTCGTCTTTTGGTAGTTCTCACTGAAGCGAGTTTTGGCTCTGTAGGTATGTTAGTCTACTCTCTCTCTCTCTCCACGTACTCCATAAGGAACTCGGCGAGATGATATGTAGCTAAATCATGGTCAAAGGATTATTACTTTGAGAATTATTGAACTTTCACATTATTTCTGCAACCTCTTTTAGGTTATATTGAATTTAATATAAAACGCCTTGTGTCGTTTAAGATATAATATGCCTTCTTGTCTAAAAGGAAACGTGTTATGTTTAAATATATAAGACATATGTATTATCTATTTAAGTTTTAAAACGAAATACGAGTATGTCACTTTACATAGAAATTATATAAGATATAAGATAGAGCCTGTAATTAATATCTTGCATAGTAAATAAATCTTATATGTGAAACCAAAGTATTTCGTTTCATCACAGATATGATCATAATGCAAGACGGGATAAAGATCTGTCAATATCAAAATAATAATCTGTCATCCTCTAATAATTTTTAAAATTGCAACACTGATTCTGTGTTGTTTCGGCTTTGTTACGCTCACAAGAGTCACAAGTTCCCTTCCCAACGCCAATTAAGTCATAATTATGCCATAATGCCGTCAGCTGCTAGGTATATCAAGTTGTCGCTCAATGCCATACTACTGTCCTTTTCTATCAAAACCAAAGATTAAAATACCTACATAACTGTGATCGCCACTCAACGAGTACAAATAGCCATCGACATAAATATTAACCATTCTAACCTCAAACTTGCGACTTTGTGTGAACTTGTGAAGTAAAAGGAAAATACTCTCAAATATGGTGTTAAACTCTTACCTTACAATGTTGAATAAAATGATAGCAATTAATGTTGAAATTGCAGCCGGGGAGCTGAACGTCCGTGTAGCACCGCGCTATTTTTAGGTTATTCAATTTGTGTGTATTCATGCAAGGTCGCTCGCAACTGGACAGTCTGGACACATAGGCTCCTAACAGGGTTGGGATGTAATAAATTTAGTCAACAGTAAACACCGTTGTGTTTGTTTGAGTTTGAGGTTTGTTAAAGGTAAAAAAAAAGTTTGTATTATTATTAGACTAGCTGTGACACACGGTTTCATCCGCATAAAATTTGATTTCATTGGTATATTCTCTTTCTGGAATGAGATTTAGCGTATGTGCTAATATTAGCTGGATTAAGCTAATAATTTATCTGTTCAGTAGGTTTTTCATGATATTATCATGGTATTTCAATAGCAAATATCATCACAAAATTTCGCAATTTTGTAGTAAGCAAACAAGCTTAGGCTTGTTGAAAAAATATCGATACATCGATATATCGATATAATTTTTTCAATATATCGATATTTTTGAGCGATATTTAATAGTTCGATATATCGATGTATCGATATAAAATTCTAAGTATCGAAAAGGTATAAAAATCGATTTTTTTTTCAGACCAATAAACATTTATAAGTTTTAAGATTAAAAAATCCCAAAAAGAAAATACTTTTTTTATACTAACATCTTTTAACAAATTATATTTTATGTATTTTTTGTTTTTGGTCGACTTGATTTGCTGTTTTATAGTTTGGTTCTTAAGTTGGCAACTCTGTTAGTCAATTTCAATTTCAACTGCCCGTCCGTATTATTACCACGACTGACTTATATATTATAACCTCAAAACGCGCGTATTTCTGTACTTGAGTACCCACCTAGTTCCCAAACAATCAATCAATAATCAATTGATAGAAAGAAAATAATTTGAACATTGCAGTAGATTTCTGTTTTATATGTCATGTCTAGTGTTGTATGGAACTTTTTCAAAAAAATAGACAAACAAAACCGATATATCGATATATCGATATTTTTTAATAAAAATATCAATATCGATATTGATATTTTCAAAAACCATCGATACGATATATATCGATACTTTATTGCATTACCGACATCCCTAAACAAGCTTACGACCGGCCTGATGTACTACTATTGTAATCAATGGGCACTCGCACTTTGGCGACCTCCTGTTGGGTTGTAGCTGCTCGAAGAATATAGGAGTGGGTCCCCTCTCTGCCAACAAACTATTTAACATATACGAAGAACTAGTAGCTGTTTTTTATTTTAAATATAGTTTTATGAATTGATAATATATAATGATCACAAATATTTATGACCATAAAAATCAAATCTGACATTTGTTTTTTTTTTATGTTCGTGCTTATGATTGGTATAATTATCATTCGTTATAATAATGATAATGAGTCTAAGCTATTACTTGTCTTTGATTTTCTCATAACTGAAAGATCCAGGAGAAATGGGAGATCTTTGATTATGGTGTGTGAAAAAATCTATTTAGTTTTAATTATAAAATAGTCTTTAGTTTTAATTATAATAGAGTCTCAGAATAAGCTTTCTCTAAGAAGCTTCGTCCAGTCAAGTAACGAGAGCTTATTATTATGGTTTTAATTTAAATTACGTTTTATTTAGGTCATCCGTATTTCTTCAATGGTTTTATCCGTATTTCTTCAGTGGTGGTTTGCCCGCTACTCCCGCTAGGATGATGCCTATGACAAAAAAAAATCACGTTTACAATATCCATTTGCTACATAATATAATTTATCTGGCATTATATTTCGGTATGACACAGATTGGCACCGTAAACTGTTCCACCGTTCGCTTACTGCACAGACGAAGTAAAGGTGCTAACGCATATTCACTGTCATTAATGACGACTTTCGATTACATCATAAGACGAATAAAATGTTTACCTACTGTATCTTAATCCCACAAACACACTAGAATTATACATTTCAGTTGAATCAGATAATTTTACCACTTATGAAGGAAAATAAGGCAAATGTTTTTACTTGAAAAGGCTTTTCCATCCAGTATTATTACGAGATAGATCGTGTCATAAGCTTTATAAAAAAAGTTATAAATGATATGTATACTTATTTGCCAAAGCGATTTAAAATTTTTAAACGTGTTACCTTTACAATAATAGAGCAATAATGTGTAACGAATGGCCGCAGTAAAAGCGTGGAATGGCTTTTCGAATAAAGCCCAAAGGAAGGTCGTGAGGCTTAAAGAAATGTGTTTATAGCCGTGGAACAGTGGATTGGCCGGTTACAGCCCACGCTGACCAGCCTATAAACTGGAACACACTCTTTATGTACTGAATTACTTTATCTAGGCATCCTGACTTATTTTGCGATCGATTCGAGCTAGCCACTCCTCTACAGGCAGTACTAAGTTTTCACTAATCATTTCATTACTGTATACTTTTTAAAACTCTTATTGTATAATTATTGAGCGCATTTTATACTGTTTTAGGGACTCAATATTTATTAAATACCAACTAGTGAGTATTATACCTATTGGTGCTCGTACACGATTTGATAAGCTACGATAATATAGGGATCTAGTATATGGATGGAACATAACACCTACCTATACCAAAGTGGCAACATCGATAAATGTGATGTTACCGATAACACGAGTGATAGCTGGCCTATATTATTTGTTTATTGATAAAATACCGAAAATTTTAGCAAATTAAGTACAATAAAGTATTGATACTTCGTGATTAGGTTAGTAGTTTTTCTAGGTAGATTAGATCTAGATAGGTATCTAGGTAGGTAACGCAGCTCAGAGCAATACTCTTTGCTATTCATTTGTTTCTTGAATTCTCAATTAATGATTACGATGACTTCATTCAATACGTTAAAAATCAAAGAAAACGCTATTTTCGGTTGGATATTTGTCATGTATTTGTTTTTGTCGTAACTACATAAATAAATAAATACTACCACATTGTGAGATTGCGTTTACATAGCAGCAGCGTAGTGCAGAATAACTTTGACGGCCATGTAGATGTTGGTGAGGAAGGGGACGCCGAAGGCGATGGCCCTCGCAGGCTGTGGCAGCGGCATCACGGCGTATACCACGGTGTGCAGAATGCGGCCTATCGCCACGGCGCGGAACAGCGAGGTGGCCCACCACGCAGCGGGCCCCGTAGTTAGGTATAGCGCGCCGACCACCCAGAAAGCAGGGATATTCTCCAGGTCGTTGAGGTGCGCCCGTCGCACTCGCTCCACATCAGGGTCGTCGAACTTTATCTTAGCGTTCTTCGTCCTGGCATCTTCCTCGTTGGCGAAAACATTTTTCCGCATGCGTGCCTTTGATGTAAGGAATGTGACACCAAACATCTTCAAGGCCAGTACGCCAGAATAGAAGATGTACGATTGTACGGCGGGGTCAGTTAGGGTAATAGTTACCATGATTGTTTTCGTTGAGCTCACTGCGGTCACGTAGGAATTGTCGAAGTGTATAATTTCAACTGAATGATATCAGCGTGATATTGAGTTCATATAACAAAAATAGTGCATTGTCATCGTGATAAGTTATTTCGCTTTGGGCGTATTAGTATCCTGCTAATATTTTAAATGTTAATGTTTGTGATGATGTATGAATGATAGTTACTCATTCACGCCAGTATAAACGGAATGGGATAAAATTTGGTTTATAAATATATTAATAACGTGCATAAGGTATGTGGAAAAACTACCATCAAAATCGCGGGGCACTGCTGGTAAAAAATTGGTTGACGCTTTGTTAACCGTTGCTTGATTAAAGTTAAACGTTCACTAGGAAAGGTATATTGTTTTGACCAACATAACCTAAAACCGGTTTATCTTCTCCGATCTCAGTGATCTTGGTGTTTAAACTTAAAAGTCTAAAAACAATAGCTATAATAATAAAATTGTTGTGTTTTTTTATAAATAATGCTTTAATTAATCACAGGTAAATAGATACATGAAGAAACTTAAGATTATTTTTATAAATATCTCTTATATAAGAGTTCGGTATTACAGGTATGTTTGTTTGCAATAACTTACGCTTAAGTAGTACACAATTCATTGCTAAATATCACTACATACGAGGTATTTGATGATGATCTTATTTACATAGCAGATGCATAGTATAGGATGACCTTGACAGCCATGTAAATGGTGATAAGGAAAGGGACGCCGAAGGCGAGGCCCCTTGCAGGTTGTGGCAGCGGCTTCACCGCGTACACCAGGGTATGCAGAATGCGGCCTGCCGCCACGGCGCGGAAGAGCGTAGTCGCCCACCACGCAGCCGGCGACGTCGTTAGATAAAGTGCGCCTACCACCCAAAACGCAGGAATATTCTCCAAGTCGTTCAAGTGTGCCCGTCGTACGCGCTCCACGTCGGGATCGTCAAACTTTACCTTGCCCTTCTTTGCTTTAGCGTCCTCTTCGTTTGCAAACACATTCTTTGCATAACGAGCTCTCGATGTGAGCAATGTCACTCCGAACATTTTCAAGGCCAAAACGGCGGAGTAAAATATGTAAGACTGTACAGCTGGGTCGGCGAAGGAAAAAGATGCCATGATGGTTGTTATTATCACTCTGTGTGGGCACAAACTTGCGACGCGGACGGGCCGAGTGCTCGCGACGGAATGATAATGGTGCCGGGCGGCGCGGCGTGGCCGGCCGGCTTGAAGCGTTGATTGTCGCTTTCCCGCTTCATATGACGTAGATGCATATTACACAATGATTATAGTTGTATAAAGTATTTATATACTTATGTATATATCTAATCATTTATCTTATACTTGCGTGTTTTTCTAAAGTTAAAGTTCAAGTTAATATCTTGGCTCTTTTACAAAGCTATTTAGTAACATAGTGATGTTAGTGAAACGTTTTGTACGTCCCACATAGTAAGTCCTATTCAAGGTAGCTGTTCAAACGATGAAACGATGTGGTAGGCAGGCAGTATAGTATCAATTATTATAATGAGTTTTATGAGGACGTTACCGTTCATCATTGAATTTTCACATAGGAATTGTTTTCTAATTTAATTACATTAGTAAAATAACCTCCTTTTAAAAGGTGGTTTAAAGGAAACATACAATCAAAGAATTATAACTGTTCCTAATTTTAAATAAAATCGTAAGAATAAAGATCCAGTTTGAATTGAACGTTAACTAACTTACAGCGTTCTTAATTTCATCGATGGTTATACACCACTATGTACAATTACTACTAATGAAAAATGTAAGGAAATAATTAAAACCCTTGGTAAATAAACACGAGATTTATTTACAAAAACTGTACGTTATTAAAAGCTATAGGTAATTTTTTCTTCCATACAAAAATATCACTTTTCAAGCCTTAGAGATAAATTGATCTGTCACCATATAGTATAAAAAAAGATAAACAGACACGTTAACATTTATACCGACCTTGAAATAGTACCTGATTTTAGTCTACTATTTCAAGGTACTATTCTATTACCACTTGAAAAGCAAACGTGCTTACCCGCCATATAAAACACAAAATAATATATTTTTTTAGCTAACATTTTAAGCCCCGCTACCAGGCTTTTCAGTGTCGGAGCTATTGCTTTTTTTAAGAATACATACATATACATATCATCACACCGAGTCCCATAAGGGGTAGGCAGAGAGAGTAGAGCGCCACAATCGCTTTCCCACCACATAAACACAACATATTTTTTTTTACCTGTAGTTTTAGTCCTTAAGCGATTGTTTTTAAGAATACATAATTTAAATAGCAGTGGCGTAGTGTAGTATGACTTGTGCAGCCATATAAAACGTTATGAGTATGGGAACCACGAAGGCGATGGCCCGGGCTGGCTGCGGTAGCGGCACCACGGCGTACACTAACGTGTGGAGGATACGGCAGACCGTGTATATGCGAAACAGTAGGATGGCCCAAGACGCAACCGGCGACGTCGTCACATAAAGCGCTCCCAATATCCAGAACGCAGGGATGTTCTCCAAATCGTTGCGATGCGCGCGTCGTATCCTCTCAATAGCCGGATCGTCGTATTTCACCTTCCCATTTTTTACTACCTTCGCGTCTTCAGGGTTCGCGAACACACCTCGCACCATTCGCGTCATGCCAGTCAGCGGTGCCAACAACAGTAGTTTTACTGCCAGGATCGCAGAGTACACGATATAAGAACGCACAACGGCATCGTTTAAATCCAGGGAAACCATTTTGTTAAGAATATAAATGTATGTTACGATGTCAACCGATGAATGCACTGTGTAGTCTGTGACCGCGCAATATACGAATGAGTATGAAATTCGAGCAAGAAACACTACACTAGCTAACAGCTTCACGTCGGTTAACCTGAGCGCAACATCGATTGTTTGCACAAAGTTTATAATGCTTTTCTGCTTTTGAATTATAGTTGGGTTTATTCTACCAACTAAAGGAGCAATGTAACTTGAAGTCGTGACATGTTTTATTTTACCGAAACCGGTTTCACTACGTCGACTAACTGTATTCGCCCGGAATTAGGTGAGGTACAATCAACGACCTCAATGTATGTTGCTTATGATTTTTTAATTGTTTTTATAGGGTACAAGGAGCATGTAATTAAGTACGTATTTATTGTAGTGAAGTCAAATCGGTGATTGACGCAGTGATCCAAAATACACTCAAAATATTTGGTGTTGACTAAAAGCAGAGTAGAAAGATATTGTAAATGAACACTTCCAGAAACCGGCGTCGAATACTGTAACATGGTGAGTAAAAATGCTGACAGGTCAGTGCAAAGCGCCTGGGCGGGGACACACGGCAACGAGCCGTTCACATGCTACCTTGCTCGACTGCGCGTAATTCCATCGTAGCGACGATGTTGAATTATTCACCGAATGGGTTTACGATGTAAATATGGTCTCAGACCAATTAGAATCATTTTTAATTCAGGAAATCATACTGGAGAATTTAAAATAATGGTTCCGGAATTAGTACTTGCAAAAACACTTTTATTTGAGATCTATACCTTTTAAACTAGGTAGGTATGTTATATAGGTCAATATATCTTCACATGTTCCCTTGCCCCAAGGATCCCTGAAGGGGTAGGCAGAGGTGCTTACAGACCTACGCTCTCTACGAGCCTTATTTAAATAGGTAATACTTTCGCATGGCATGTGTTGTGATTGTTCACGGATAGATTTTAAATGCCTGCCTACCTCTTCAGTGGGGTATACTGAAGTAAAGCAAACAGAATCTTATATGCACTATGTAGGTATGTACATGATGGATACAAGGAAGATAAGACAAAATATAAGAATTTCAAATTTATTCTAACAAAAATTGTGCGTTGTCTTTATTTTGGTGCGGGTCTATGGTCTCCGTCGAGCTTAACTTGAAATATTGCGCATAGCATACAAAGTATACTTTATTTCTTTCCTTGCTGTTGTTATGACCTAATTTGTCGCCATCAGTATTTGACATATTTTCCTTCATTTGACCTAAATTGAAACGATTCGGGTTGTTTTCTTTATGCATAAAAACATTCCCTGCTCCTAAATTGTTGTGCCTTCGTCAAGTCGGAGCTAATTTAGCTGAAGGAAATTTATCTTCATTTTGTGTGCACGTTACTTACAATAAAACTGTGGTGCATGTCGGTAATCTATACTAATATAATAAAGCCTATGAGTTTGTTTGCTTTTTTTCGCGCAAATTTCTCGAAGTATTTGCATTTGACAAATCTAATCAAAACACCAAAATTATGAGTTAAAGAAAAAAAAATTTTCAAACTTAAAGACGGGTAACTACGCGAAACAGTTTAGCACCACAAGGGATGTAATCAATAATGATGTAATGTAGGTGTATAGTTTGGAAGAAAGCAATTGATTTAGTAATTATATTATGTTTTTAAGAAAATGAACACTGAAATGCGCTCATAAATAAGACTGTGAAATTTTATGTTCTTATAAAAATATATATTTTTATGAACTATTTTAAATTAAGCTATCCAAGCATTGCTCCTTCCTATCCTTGACTATGATGATGTCAGCTAACTTGACCTTACCTAGGAGCAACTTAACAAGCTTGAGCGCCTTCAAAACTTCTGCATACGGTTCATATTTGCACTACGCAAATATGACCACGTCACTGAACTTCGCCGTAGGCTCAAGTGGCTGCCTATCCGACGCCGAATCGCCGGAATACACATATCCTATCACTTCTATACAAAACTTTATTTAATCCTAAATCCCGCAGATATCTTCAGGAACGTTTTGAATTTCTTTTTTCCAACCTGCACCTACTCTGTAAAACCAGAGAACTTGTCCTTACAAAACTCCTACTTTCACCTCCTATTCCAAGTCTTTCACTGCGCAAGCTGTCCGTCTTTGGAACTCGCTGCCCCAGAACATCAGACTTGCACAGACAATAATGTCCTTCAAAAAGCTTTTATTTGAACACTATTTCTCTTTTTAATTGTTCATATGTAGGTATATTTATGTATATGTTATTGTATGTATATTTGTTTCGTATTTATTTATTTAGATTGCCTATTTCTTTGTGTATTATATTAATTGTGTATATTTCATCCTCTCAACTGTCACACCTACGTTTTCTTTCGCTGTTTCCTATCTTTCTCTACACTTGGGTTGCCTGGTAGAGATCGCTATTGCGATAAGGCCGCCTATTGTGCCTACTACTTTTCTCTTAATTATTATTTTTTGTCTTATCTATTTGTTTTGTAGATGTGTGTGTTTGTGCAATAAAGAATATATAAAATAATAATAATAATAATATTTTAATAGAAACGTCAACCGTAAGCGCACTAGAGCCGTGAGGTGAGGCGGGAATGCTCAATCATATTTCTTTATCAGTCGGTTACTAGGCTCAGCTTAATTAATCACCATCAAAAAGTTTTTTGATAGCTTATTTTTGGTCCATACCATGATAAGCTATTGCCATCATTATTCAAGAGTACGCAGGCATTTGTTTATTTTGTATATTCTACATACATATTGTATGTACCTACATCTGTTAGGTATAAATTGTATGATGTAGGCACCTAGAGATTTCGCGAGAATCAATAAATTTATTTTATTTATTTATGTTTATTTTATTTATAAATGTGGTAATGATGTTTGGTAGTATCTCGGATATCAGTTAATTTTCTCCGCATGTTGAAACTTATAAACATAATAAAAAAAATATTTTGACAATAAATTTCATTGAGCTATAATGTTATTATTATGTTACTGCTTTGAATTATACTGCGATGTGCAGCAACTCAAGTAACACTAGATCTCCAATACAAGCTTTTACTACTTAGTAGTATTCGGGATTATTATTAAGAAATTTCGTCTCCATGTCATGAAATAGTAAAAAAACTTGGAAATTTACTTATTCTCACTTACCTACTAGGTACTTATAGATTGCTGCTATTCGCAAGATAACAACACATAAAATTAGGAGCTTTGCGTTGAAAACATTAAGCTTTATACATTCAAAGATTTTAGAAATTCAAAGACGAGATGCTGATATGATGGGGGCAGATTCGTAATCTGTCACGTTACTCGTCTGTCAACCCTCTCTGGAACTTTGGGAAGGCGTGAAGTAATAATAATAATAAAATTAGTAGCTTCATGAGTTAATCCGCAGGAGTAACCGTACCCTACACTTTACTCAGTATGTTTTATTCGTTTAAGTTCTTTCTGAACTACTGTAACATTTACACAGCAGTAATTTTACGGAGGCTACTACCGCAAAAGTTCCTAATGAAATACATTTAACTGTATCGTTGGTGTGTTTTTGTTGAGTAAAATTTGATCAAGTTAGAAACGCGCCCTCGGGTGGAATTTGAACCGCCAACCTGTCGGTCGACAGCCGAACTCGCTTGCCAATTGCACCACGGAGGATATACTACCTCTCAAAATTTTTGTGAGGATATGAAATGCCATTTGCAGGATTCACCATATTGCTCTTCAGAATGTGTGACTGTCTGCCAACACAGTGGTGCCATGTACGAATATGTCTTTTTTTATGCAGGAATGGCTGGAGTCACAGGGCATGGAACTGTCGAAGGAGGAAGAGCTTCCCATAGACGAATACGGAAAGAAGGAGATGTGGAAGAAAGTGCCGCCACCGAAGCGAGCCAAGCCACACGAAGATCCTCTGCGACGCTTCCTGGAGTACGATGGGAAGGTCTTAGCGTAAGTTTAGTTCTATATTTTGATCATTTTACAGACATCTCTCTGTTCGAGGTAGGTTAAGAAGCTAGCGATTTTAGTGATGCTGCCTGTTTAAACGTAACCTTCTATAGGTACCCGTGCACTTTGCCTTAGCAAATCCCAGGGGCGAAACGTTAATGATCGAATGGACCGAATGGGACGTAGCCGTTCGGTCCAGATGCCCTCTATTAGGCTTAAACTATTATTTAAGCAACTTAAAAAGCGAGATATCATTTGGATATCATTGGATAAGTATGTAAAAGAACCACATTATATTTATATATGCTTAATGTGTTCTGAACTATATGTTTGCAAACATTACATTTTAATAGCCAAACGGTTCGATAGAGAATACGAGCGTACTCGTGTATAATCAGTTTTTTTTAATTAGAAATATGTAAAAAGTTAATGTTTCATCGAGATGAATAAAATGAATTAATAGTCTAACCTACTCAAGTGTATCGCTTGACTTGTAAATGTCGTTAACTGAATTGCACGTGGCGCTACAAATCCTGTCAGAAGTCAGTCGGAACTGACAGTTTGATATTCCAATTGCATCTCTCGGGGCAACATCCGGGCAACTCGGATTTGCTTACACATGTCACTGAAATTATTAGCTTAGAATTCGGACAGCTTTGTGTATTTACTCGTTGAGAGAATTGATCTCAGGTAGCTTAGTGCCGTGTTCAATATTAATTATAATTTCAAATTCTCCCGGGCGTTACTTTTGCGTACTGTGTTGACAATGACTCAAAAAATTATAGCTAAAAGGCAGTAAGGTAGCGGTATCGTTTATTAGGTAGCATAACGAAAGCTGTTTCGGGAATGGTCGCTATAATAGGACACTTACTTTTGTGGTTCAAGAGCATCATACAATTAAGCCAAACAAGCAAGTGTTTTCCCGCGGTCGTCTACTCAATTCTCTTGAAAGTAAACATTGGTAATAAGGTATCCAAATTTTAAGAGAGGTACGGCGACACGGTTCTGTCGTTAATAATTGTAGTAGTCCGCCTGAGGCAGTGCACTTTATAGATGATCGCTGCCAAATGACACTACTTGCCGGTATGGTTGTGTTCCTGCGGGGAGCAAGTTTGCGAGAAATCACAAGAAGTTACTTACACAAGAAGAACGTAAAGAACTCAGGGAATACTTATTGCATGTTCCATATTTAATAAAAACTAAAGTTTTTACCGTTTCCAAGACAAAAGTACCTGCCAGGAGAAGAAATGGCGAAACAAACTCCACGGTTTTCTTTTTTAACATTTTCTATATAAGCAGAAGCGGGAACAGTTTCTTTCTTAAGCTGCTGGCACAAACAATCCTCTCAGAAATGTATAGTAGGTACCTAAAGTCGACAACATGCAGATCTTGCAAGTGTTTAACACCAAGTGGACCCTATATTGTTTTTTTTTATTTAAAAATCCCCTGGAATAGATATCATGTCGCGAAATCATACTTTAGAGGGTTGTCCAGTTTAATTAATACTTAGCGCTTCTTCTACGCTTCGGAGTTTAATTAAACGTCCGCTGTAGAAACGTTTGTTTGAATATTGGTCAGTTTTGGATACCGTATATACCGGATATAATTTTTACAATGTAAGGACAGTGGTAGATGAATTGTAGTCGTGAATTCCCAGCTGTATAATAAATTGTTTAGGTATCCAGCAAGAATTACGCCTAAGTTAATTGGTCCGTTTAATTACATAGTCTAGGTCGCTCGGAGTCCTAGAGCGGATCTTAGAGGCCAACGTATCACAATGGATATAATAGTGGTTATATATGAACCTCACCTTATCCAGTGTCGTTTAGATCCGATGTGATAGACATATAGTGTTCACAGAAATTTATAGATATTAAATCTGGAAAAAAATATAATCGATCGGACGCTCAAGGACGGAAATCTCAAGAGTACTTGAAACCGACGAGCATGTATGAAGAGACTGATGAATGTGGCGAAAGGCGAAAAGGGCATGTAAGTCTAGAGAAAACTGGCGCTCTATACTCTCTGCCTACCCCATTAGGGACTAGGCGTGATGTTATGTATGTAAGTATAAAAATAAAATGTAAAAAATACTTCTTGTATCGCAGTATTTCGTTCTTCCATAAAACTCCACGGTTGGTTTCAAATCCCGGAACCTTCGAAAGGCCGTTTAAATCGCTCTGACTGACATGTTCAGAGTTCAATAGACTATGTACCTTCATCTGTTTTTTTATCCACCCGCCTTTATATGAATACATCTCTATGGAAGCATTCGTATTACACCTCTGCGAACAACTGTGCGACCCTAGTAAAGAGGTATGAAGATAAATCAATTGCAATATTTTATTGACTTTGCGTTTTATATACAGGCAAACTACGTAAATCCATAAATAACCCGCTCTTCAATTAACTTCAGTTCAAGTAAAAGTTCCATGTATCAAAATATTTATAAAGTTGAGAATGTATTTTATTCAACGTGGATCGGGAAGCTCTCAAAGAGTTAACCCCCTTTTGTTGCGACTGTAAGCGTTGTCTTTCTGACAATGCGTTCACAAAATACATTTATGATTTATGTCTGGATTTTTTCTAAGCAAGGCAAGCGGGAATCATTATTTCGGGGGCTGTAAGTACAGTACTCGCTACACTCAGCCGCCTTTTATGACCCATATACAGGGACGTATATTATTCTAGGGATTTTTCATTCTGAGTGCATCATAAATAACAAGTTCTATATAATGAAAATGCTAATGTTATGGACATTTTGCACCCAGCGCCACTGTTCCACCCTTAAACCCACCTCATAACTATGCCTATGATAAAGTCTATACGTTTTGCCGCGTTTAAAATTAAATCTATGCAGGGCTATATATCTTTCAACTTGCTATTTTTTATTTCATTAAGATGATAAATAAGCACGCAGCCCGCCTGATGATAAGCGTTTACCACATTGCATCGATTGCCGGTTCGCGTGTTGTCGATCCTAAATTTCCTCCCATTTTGAAGGGGTGCGCTATCGAGGTTGTCAAACCCAGCACCGCGTACCCGATAAAAAACCCTAGCCCGGGCTTCTAAAGTGTGTTCAATCTTTGAATTTTGTTTGATCAATATTCGTGTGTCGCATAAAGGTAATGAGGTGAGGTAACATCATGCGAGACCAAGTGTCAAAATAACAAATATATATGTATTCTTGCATTTTTTTTTTTATATCTGGGACAATTCCACACAAATTGACCTAGTCCCAAAGTAAGCAAAGCTATGGTATTTGTGTTATGGTAACTAGACAACGATATATTTACTTATATAAATAGATATATACATAAATACACAGGACATCCAAGACTAAGGTACAAATACTCGTGTTCATCACACAAATATCTGCCCTCAGCGGGATTCGAACCCGCGACCTCAAGTTTCGCAGTCAGGAGGTCTAACCACTAGACCAGACGGTCGTCTGAATTAGTGAAATAAATGAATAAATTGCTATTGTAAACACATTTAAATTATATATGTAGGCCTACAGAAACGTATTCATTAGTTCGACTTCTCAAGCACCGTCCTCCAAACCTACAAATACAAGAGTAATTATCTTAATTGGCAAATCCGCCACTGCTTGTAAACATTACGTCTTTGAACTGAAGGAGCCGTGGCTGAGCGGTTCGAGTAACCTGCAACGCAAAGATTTTAAATATAAATCCTGACTGTGCCAATGAGTTTTTCTGATTTGTACTTAAGTGGAATGATTTTTAGGGTGGAGGTAAAGATCGGGAGGAAAACGTTTAAGAAGAAATTCGAAAGCGAATATTGGTTTCTAGAGGATTGGACCCGAATAATAATAATAATAGCCGTGGTGGCTGTTTGTAATCGTAGTTGCCTGCGACACTAAGATTTCAAGGTCATATCCCGACTGAACCAATGAGTTTTTCTGAACTTAAGTACAGTGATTAGTCACACTACGAGCTTTACGGTGAAGGAAAACATCGAGAGGAAACCTGCATACATCTGAGAGGCAACGAGTATTTGTATACATAGAACATCCAAGACCAAGGTACAAATGCTCGTATTCATCACAACATCAGACAAGATACGAAAATTAAGCTCCCGAGTTCATAATCTCGATTGAATATAGGCGTTGAGTATCATAAAGCTTCCACCTTTCTTGTACGACGTGTTCTATTAAAAAGTGAACGATGGCTCCCAAGCAATATTTTTCCGTAACATGAACTCAAGTAGCTCGTTCACATTTTTACGATGTCATAATCAAGGGGCGTGATGTGAAGAGTGAAAAATAAGTATGATCGTGCCGATCTTGTTGTGTATGACGAATAAAGAAATAATATAAGGCAGTTATATGCTGTAACATATAGGAAAGTGATTTCGTGATTATGCTTTCGAATATCAACGATATGTTGAAAGGAACTAACGAATCGAAAAAGGGTCTCGTGAGAACAGGCAGTCTATTCTCTTTGTCAGAGCCGTGAGGGACTCGGCGTGATGATGTGTATGTCAACCCTGTAGGATAAATATATATAGGAATATAAATATATATATATCCTAAAGGGGTGACCTTAACTGTGTTCGCTTTTCATCTAAAAAGTTACTGGTTGGAGAACTTTTGATCTCGTCATTTTTCGGTTAAATCGCAAAAGTTCCCGCCACTCACTCTACGAGAGCCAAAACAAAATGAAAAGAAGAAAATATACATTTGTGCATTACGAAGTCTCCCTTAACAATAAATGTGTATAACATAGTAAAGTATTAATCCCTTATCTATGTCGCACCTCAGTTTACTTACGTCGCACACGCGTTATTGCAATGAGATCATACTCGACAACCTACGGATAGATTGGGTTGTCGATTCATAACTTCAGTACTTTACTGAAAATAGTAGTTTTTACTACTTTATACTTACATATAATAAGTGTAGGAGATCGTCTATCAAGGTTTGCGCCCCCTAGTGTCGCTTTGCATACCACGTCTAACGCACTTACGTAGTAATTAATGCCTCATAGCCCAGACCTCGGCGCGCCCAGAGCTTACACACGCTCACACCCCTATTAGGTGCCCAATATTACTGACTGCCTCCCTCTATGGCTCATTTAATTCTTTATTACTATGTGAAATTGGAATTCCGGCATGCGTCATGAGCGAATATGGGGATGCCGCACTAATTTCCCGCGATACACGTGTATGTATGGCGTACTTTATCTTAACCAAACGAATTATGTTTAGATGTATTACCTGTTGGTGGGTCTACGATTGTCCCCGCTTACTATACCGCTTCTTCCCATAAGCCGTAGTATATAAGCATAGTCATATCATACCAATAGTATAGTCAGTTTGTTGGGATTTTTGTTACTTAATCACGCCAGAACGGCTGAACGGAATTTCGATGGAATTTGGCCCAGAGATACAATATTAGCTTGATTGTATGTGTTTTATGTAATTCTACACTTCTGCCTACTTTTTCGGGGAACCTTGTGGGAAGACGTGAAGATATATATGTATAAACCCTGGTACATACTGCATAATTAGCAATTTAATTGAATTGTAACGGTTATTTTTGTCTACCCAAAAAATTGGCTCTCTTTCCAAAACGCAAGTGACGAAAATGTAAGCTCATTGTAATAGTGTCTTCATAATATAATACAGTATAGCATACTTTATTATATTTTATACATACAGAAGATATAAATATATATACTCTTAGGAGTACATACTTGATTTTCAAGACTATTTGTAAATCAACGCTTAAAATATTAAGCTTCCGTGAAAAAAATAATTAACGTAGCAATTTGCAGCGACGCAGTAATTGGCTTGTTGTTTATTAATGTTCACTCCTTCCTGTTTTTATATTGTTTATTTTACGAAAAAATTTTCTTTGCAAAGCTCTTTCAAGTCTTTAATATTACTTAAAGTTAACATTGAGAGTATCAGTACATAACGTAACGTGGGTTTCGTACTCTTTACGATTAGTAGGCACCTAATCTGTGAGTGCCTTAAGTAGTTTTATAGCCGTGACTACCGCAGTGTCTTGAGGCGGGCGGCGCGGTGGCGGCAGGCGGCGGCGGCGCGCGGTTGACTCGCTAATCCACCATCTGTTCCTTGTTTATTGCTTACAGCCTATTGCGACAGTAACAGCAATAAAATGTAATCGGTTTATTATAATTTAGTTGCTGATTTAAATATCGAATTATGTGAAATACAAGTCGGACTCATTGATTCAATAAATATTCCCAATAAACACACAGACACAGACCTTCTTATCACAACGCCTCATCATAGGAAAGCATCTAAGCAGAGAGAATAGACGACCATATGATTCTAGAACCACAGACCTATCCGAACAAACCAGCGTGTTGCGAGTATTCCTAAATTAATATTTGCACACGTAAAACATCAAAGCAATAATCATTATATTGCAACATCGAGTCAATGTCTCAAAATCTCATAATAATAATAAACACGACCCCATCTTAAGCTTGGTCAATAAATCACAAAGGTTCCGCGCCGGCCGGCGACGCTTTGTGGGCAGGCAGGTCGGAGGGAAACTGCCCGGCGAGCCTTCCTTTCTTCTGCATTCTACATCGTATTATCGGTCCATTGTTCAAGGAATTTGTTCCCATAAATTGTGTGCATATTTTAGGAAATTATCATATATTGTATAGTATATCTTCATGCCTTTCCACAAGAGGGTCTACGAAAAAGTAGACAGTTGTAACAACACCTCCTTTTCACCGAAGCTATATTAAGGTCCATCACGCAGATATAATTTAAAAATAATCAAAAACCTTCGAGTAATGGTTGTCACTATGGCAATGGAATTTAGCATTATACAAGATTACCGAACGAAACCAAGAAGACAGGAGAAATTGCTTCCCTCTATGTAAACGCAAATAGGACGATAGTAAACACTGTCGCAGCCTCACAGCCGATAGTGAAACTTCATTAAAGTTACCCACCTTATGCCTACGCCATTGGGGCGTACGTCTAAGGCCATTTGAAATGTAATCTTTGAAACTAAATGTATGCCGTAGATAGTTCACATATTAATTTTAGTTGTAAGCAAATTTATCAATTAATAGTGAGAGACTCGGCGTGATGATAATTATTTACATATATATAATATATCCCCACCTGTACACATCTGCCTACCCCTTCGGGGACCCTTGTGGGAAGGCGTGAGGGTATATAAAATTTATACATATCATCACGCCGAGGAGGTCCCCCACGGGGTAGGCAGAGAAATAGTTGCAATATATTTGTTAATAACTGTATTGTTGTAACGCAGATTCGATGTGGTGTGGGATGACCGAGATTCCGAAAATGGTGAACTACGAGATTATAAGCTCCTGTACTTCTTGCAAGATGACACTATTGCAATAAAGGTTATAATTTTCATTTATCGTTAATTTAATTAATCAGGTTAATTAATCAGTTACCTTATTATGAAGCTGAATTGGCAAATGCAAAATTAGTTGTCCTTCACTCGAGCATTGTAACACGAGCATTGTAACAAGTCATCATTGTTTTTCATCAAATATCAATTTAAGCATCAAAACTATAAGAAACGTTAAATTAAAGTGATTACTAATCCATAGCCTGTGAGAATAAACAATAATATTTAATGTATGCTATATTTCGGTTCGATTCCGGCTGAGGGCAGACATTTGTGTGATGAACATGAGTATATGTACCTTAGTGTTGGGTATCCTATGTATTTATGTATATATCTATCTATATAAGTACATTGTCTAATTACCATAACACAAGCTATGATAAATTTGGAACTAGGTCAATTGTCCCAAAGTATCATTATTATATTATTACTAGCTGTCCCGCCCAGCTTCGTCCGGATGAAATCCGGGTTAAACTTCCCGAAACACGATCGCAGCGCCACCTATCGGGTCCAATAGAGATGTAAGCTATCCTATCTTTTAAGTTGTATGAAACTGTACACGGTGTGCAAATTTGATTGAAATCGGTTAAATAGTTCTGGAGCCCATCGCGGACAAACAACGTGACACGTAATTTATATATATTAAGATTATTTACAAGACGTGGCAAGGCTCTCATCACTATCTGAGCATTACCATCAGGTCGAGCGATTTGGTAATTTCCCAGCAAATACACAGACATTTCTCGGTGGCAACGGGTATAAAAAGGAGCGCAACAAAGGGCTTCGTTAGTGGAGTGCCTGTCGAGTAATTCCTTCATTCACCGACATAATCCCCAGTTAATAACATCGACCTTCACTCCTTTAATTACTTGTGTATACAATGCTTTCACCAGATGCTTAACACATTTCCTACTTTTAATCTTAATATATATAAACTACGCGTCACGTTGTTTGTCCGCGATGGACCCCTAAAATACATGAGCAGTTTGATCCAACTTGAAAGATAGGATAGCTTACATCTCAATGTATAGTCGCAATGTTATTTTATTGCAAATAATTTGTCTATTATTCTCCAAACTATATACTTTAGACGCTCCAAACGATTCTGCGATCGTTTCACGGGCAATTGAACTTTTTCACCCAAGCGAAGCTGGGCGGGACAGCTAGTATATTATATTTTTGCTGTAAAAAGTATTGATCAATAAGAGAGATCATCAATTTGTATGGATATGTGTGTATATTATCACGTCACGAGATTTACGGCTTAGGAAAACATCGTTTGGAAAGCTACATAAATTTAAAAAAGAAAGTTGTCTAGCTCGTATCGTGCTTGAGTAACTGCAACTGGTGATTAAATCTTCGGTGAATAGAGAGCTTTATTATACCTCTGCCTACGCCTTCTTCAAACCTATACGTATACCTTCACGCCGGCCCATAAGGTTCACCCTTATATACATACATCATATACTCGAACATCCAATCCGGATTTTATTTGTTTCAACACGCTAATCTCAGGAATTACTAAGCCTTTCATTTCAAAAATATTTTTGCATAAACTCAATAAACGGGCTTACCGTTTATTGAGTTTATGCATTGTGCTTCTATATAAAAGAACGGATAATCCGGGTGTAACAACGAGTCACAGCTAGTCTTATATAAGTACGGATTTCCTCAAAACAGCACTATATTATATTCAATGACAGTTCTCTATCACGTTATATGGTCAGTAGTAGAAAACACATAATTCGCCTTACAATGGTAACCTTGAAGAATCAGAGCAATGAATATTTATTGGGGTGTTGGAAGTAGAACGCTGTCCAATTGCCACGCACAATAAAATTTCCTTTGCGCTTCTCTTTTAAATACTATACCATACCATCTATGCCCCGCGGGTGTACGCACGTTAGGTTCATGCCTTATTGCTGAGATATGGTAACCTGTAATACGGGTTCACATTCTACACCTACCTCTGGCATCATTCTCTCACTACTAGTGGGTACTATACACCTCTGCCAACCCCTTCGGGGATCCTTATGGGAAGACCCGAGGATATTCTTTGTTTCATTACCTGGAATATATCTGGAATATATACCTGGAATTTTGGTAAGCCTATGGATGCTTTAAACATCAGAACATAGCTCGTTTGTCGATATAATGATGAGATCTCTATACTTATCGAGAATGAATATTGCAGAGAAACTGGAAACTTATATAAATCTGTGTTTATTGTTTGCCATATCGTTACATTGATCAGATTGTGATGAACTGTGGTAGGTTGGTTTCGAGATGCCCGCGATCCTGATCTGAAAGAAAGAAAAGAGCTCGTTTGATGGCTCTGGACAGCACTAACTTCTATACCGTTCCACCGGTCGTATTCAAATTTGCGTGGCATTGAAACGCATACCGAATGCGATTAGTAATAAATACGATTTGAATGTGAATTTGTTAGTTGGAGAAAATATCGATTTTAAACAGGGTATCCTGATTTTTTATATTAAAATCTATATAAGTGTACACTGTACCACGCAGGAGCTTCACGACGGACGAGGTGGGAAGGATCCGTTCCCGTTACTTCTCAAGAAAACGAAGCTGCCAAAGAAATGGAAAGAAAAACCCGGTAAGATTTTGTTCTCACTTCTGTTCATAACAAGACGTCTTTATGCAATACTAGCTGTGCCCCGCGGCCCCGCGGATTCAACCACGTTAAGTTTGATTTCATTGGTTATATTTTTTTTAATAAAACATATTCTTTGCGTTAGTCCCAACTAATAACCATCCTAAAAAACTTTGACATTTATAATATCTATAATACAATGTTATCGAAGTCTGTTATCTGTTCAGTGATGTGGTGATTAGTGCCTGCTCTCACGTGTCTAAGATAGTGATCGTATCGCGAGTCGTGTGAGCCTAAACGATCTGGCACAAAAAGCTTTAATGGCATCTCAATGGCTCTTGTTAGAGCTTATGCGAAAATACCGATAAAAAATGAATGTGGAAATGATGTGCCCTTACTGAAAATATTTTCGATAATGTTTGAAGCAGACTAAGGGTGAGGTCTTGTTAACTAGTGCAATTTCAAAGTTCTATGGCTTGTGAACTTCGATATCGTAGCTCATAAACGTAGGCCCCATCGTTATCACAGTACACCGTGTGTATTTTATCTTTGTTAATCCCAACTCCAGATTACCGGTTTATTTCGTAATCTCATCTTTTAGTAATCTTGTTAATCGGCCCTTTGGTAAGCGGAAATGGTTAGCGTACGGCTTTTATTGCTTCAATCCCAGATATAAAACAAAAATATAATTTTCTCGCAGAATATCTGCTGTTAAAAAGACATCAAATACATATGTATTGTGTATTGATCTTTACGAATATTATGCGTTTTGCTGAATGGAAAGCCAAATTAACATTATTTCAATTTAAAGGAGGAAACGGGGAAAATTTATGCATTTTCTTTTATCTGTACGTACAAACAATTTCCTATGGAACGGTCGTATAAACCGTTTCCGCATGTTAACTTTTCAAATAGCATTCCGATGTTCCAGTTTGTTGGAGTTAATGCTCTGCTGCCGTAATCCCAATAGTCGCGAAGTCTGCTGAAAACGTGCCACCGATTTGCAAGGCATTGTTAGATTTGCTAAGGATTTAACGTATCTTTTACTTTCGTAACGTGATGTCAATGGTTTCGAGGTGACTTAGATGTCACTGAAGTGCTTGATATGATAAATATTTATATATCTATACATAATAGGTATTTTAACCCTCTGAAAACATATAAATTGACTTGGCTTACTTACATTAAATAGGCCGCTTCTAAGGAGATTAAGCTATGATAAAGTTAGAGGAGTTGTCGAGCTCTACGCCAAGTTCTTACTTAACTCTAAAGGGATTATAAATTATTGCAACTGAAAACGGTTGTGACAAAGCCTCTAGACCTAATTTGTTGTTTCTGAATTTCTTAACTAACCTACAAACAGAGATCACAATTACTATACAAATTATAACGTTTTTTTGTATAAAGAATTTTGATTGTTGTGACACTGTTTCTGATGGATAAACTTGTCCTGTTAACTAATTTTAAATATTACTTCACCTATTCCGGAGTTACATAAGCTATATCTTTCTATCTAAATCATATACATATATACATGTATTTTTTAACAAATTAAACGCCGGGCACATCAAGTTTGCTCGCATTCAATATTTACGACTAGTCTTTTCAGCCATAGGTATAAATAATCTACAAGATAGCAGTGAATGCCATTATAGTTTTTAATAAGAGATATATACAGGTGTTTTTTCAGCCGCGAGAAGTAATCTCCCTCTTGAGTGGGGCTGTTGGTGTTCCGGGCTTCAAAGAGTGCAGAAGAGTAGTGCTATGCACTTCCACTCAGGGCTCATTATTGCCAGCAATTTATGAATTAAAATAATTTTATATAACTTCACGCCTTCCCACAAAGTTCACCGAAGGGGTAGGCAGAGGTGTATAGGTAGTACCCACACACCCACTTTCCACCAGAGATATATTGCCAACGTGACAGATGGCGAGTCCATCGCCGTTACTCAAGCATGACTATACATATGCCTTTGAATTGCATCTCAGACGTATGTAGGTTTCCTCTCGATGTTTTCCTACACCGTAAAGTTTGTGGTGTGAGTAGTACAGAAAAACCCATTGGTACAGTCGGGATTCGAACTTGCGATCTTTGTGTCACAGGCAACTACTCGAACCACTCGGCCACCATGGCTCTTTGCGTTTTGTGATCTAATAATTTGCGTGTTTCCACATTGTGCCTATCTTTTAGTAAATTGCCTGAATTAGGCCTAACTTTTATTCTCTGAAAATAAATAACAATTTAAACACGAGTAGTATCGCGGGACGACAGTAAGTTATGTGTAATGACAAGACTTTTTAGGAAGTTTTTTCCTGCTTAATTATCCGACTACTAGGAAAGCTACTGGATTTAAGGTTCCCTAGGGTACCATTAGCTTCAAGAATGATAAAAATCCATTTACGTTTATCTAATTGCAAAAATATACAAAACACCCGCTGAGTCGTGGCTGGCAACATAAAGATTCTAATCCCAACTGTACCAATGAGTTCTACCTGCACTAAAGTACATTGATTAGATTAGACGGTGGTGTCTAGCTGTAGCTTTACGGTGAAGGAATACATCGAGAGGTGACCTGCGTGCGTTTGAGAAGAAATTCAGAGACGTGTATATAGTCGTGCTTGTGAACGGCGATGGACTCGCCATCTGTCACGTTGGCACTTAAAATGTATTTCCGGCGGAAAGTCTGTCTAATCTTTCGGTAACCCTTGAGTGAAGGTGTGAACATAGAAATAAGTATAAAATAAAATAACAGCGAACATTATGCATCTATGTCGGTAACAGTATCGTTCCCGGCGACGGTTTTGGAGACAACTGAAGAGGAAGTGACCGAGTACTACGCGCCGCGCGACCTCATCGTGGGCCAGACCGTGTTTGTCCTCGGTCGCCGGTTCCTCCTCTGCGATTGCGACCAGTTTACCAGGCACTATTACAGGTATTTAGTCATTACTACGTGGAATCTATCAACATTTTTAATTTTTTAGCCACCTTTAGTGTATGTAAAGTCAAGAGGTTGAAAGACCATATGAGCGTGTTACTTCATCTCTGCCTTACCCTTTGGGGGTATTAAGGAATCTTGGAAACAATTGGCGGAACAGATGTGTGGATGGCGAGGCAGAAGAACATTCTAAGAATTTGATGAATGTGGATGAAGTGAAAGAGGTTTTAAGTCTAGAGAGAACTGGCCCTCTCTGTCTACCCCATGAAGCCTAATGATATGAGTTTATGGGAAGACAATTAAACACTATATTTATATTTAATTAACTTTTTAAAACAACTAACATTTGGCTTGGTTTTAAACTTAAGGATTGAAGTTGTAACATAAAGGTTTTATGCATTATCACTCTTTAGTCTGGTCCTAAATGATTAAGCCAAAAGAAAGAAGTTTGATAATGGGAATAATATAATAATAAAATATATGAACTCATAGATCAAAATCAAAAAAATATTTTAACGACGTCTAGTTAACCAGAACATTCCATGGATCATTGGATGTTTGGATGTTTGTTGTTCTTTTACGGCAAAGCGGCTAAATTAATTTGGCTGAAAGTTGAAATGGTGCTGGCTTATGACCTAGGATTAAGAAAGGAAAGATACGAAGCGAGCGAAGCATCGCTTGAAAGCGGCGGGCAAAAGCTTAATTTTATTATATATAAAGCAAATTTAATGTAAGTCATTTGAGTTGTTAGGATGTTAATGCGTATATAAACTAACTATGAATGAAATCGATACCGAAAAAAGCATATAAAATAAGTAGTCCTTTATAAGTAAGCTTTCGTCATCATGCTTGGAAAGCAGTAAATAGGAAAATCTGTGAGATTTCACTCGGACGTGTCAAACCCTCGTCATCTGGTTCATTTTATCTTGTATCGTGCACCTTTCAGATTTAAGAGTGACGTGATGCGCGTTTGTGAATAATACGCCCTATAACTACGCCCTCTGGTGTACCGCAGTTAAAGATTAATAGCTATGATCTGAATTTTGAGAACAGTATTTATCGTGATAAAAGTTTCTAGTATTCAAAATGTCATGGTGATTGATATAGTTAAGATGTGAAAACGTAACTAAATAACATTCTCATTTATAAAATTAGTTGCAAAATAAACAAAGACGAAACGCCCAAACGGTTGCATCTGGGGCTATCATTAAAATGTATTAAAAAAGCCTAGTCACGCCATTTTCATGAACTGAAATCCATCTTGAAGACACTTCTCACGATATGAAATATTGCTGAGCCACGCAATGTCAATCTACACTCGGACTAAAAGTGCTATAGTCACAGACTTTTGTCGTAATCTTTAAATTTCTACGCGATGCAACCAATCATTAGGAATTTGTTCTTAAGCCAAACAGATATTTAAATCAGGTGATATTTAGGTAAGGTTCCTACTAAATAAATGCGACAGGCTGCAAGGATGTTTGTTACTCAATCACGCCAGAACGGCTGAACGGAATTGGATTAAATTTGGCACACATATACTATAAGTTAGATTGTTGTAACACAAACGTTGTTATTTTATGTAAAAAATGGACCATTAAAATCAAGTGTATGCAGCTAATAGGACCCAAACCAAATGTTGGCGCCTCCCACATAGGCCGGCCAGTGTCCCGGAATTTCATAAGCTAAATCTCAACTCCGCTTACCTCACATAAACGGAATACCACTCTAAAATCGAAATCCTAACTTTGTTGAAGAGCATAGAATGTGTGCTATTCGAACTCTCAAAAGTGAATCGGCATTTAGATTGTTAAACCGTTGCCAAACGCCAAAGTCTTAACTATCGTTTAGCATTCCTGCTACAAAGTGTAAAGCTTAAAGTAAAAACCCTTGCCGCAGTTTATAATTTAGTAAGCCTCAACCTCAATATGATACCCTTTCAGCAACAAAATAATTATGGGATTGCTCTATAAAAAAACTGACAGAATTATTTATTTAGCAGGTACATTTAAATTATAGACACAATACATGACTTGCGTATCTTCGACAACACGGTAGTTTTATTGTATCTACTTCTAAGTACGATACATATAATATAATATCCTTTTTCCTTCCCACAAGGGTCCCCGAAGAGGTAGGCAGTTGTATAATAACCACCATTCTCCGTTGATGGCATATGAGTCGCCTCGTCTACGTTACGTCTCTTCAAACGTTTCCTTACCTTTAAAGCTTTAAGCCTGCTATGTTGTTTTTGCACCTTTCGACCTCTAAATCACCATCAGATACCTCTCAGTTCACGTTTTGTTAGTAATTCAATCTACCCGGGTTTTTTTTTATCATAGTAATGAAAACATCTTTCCGTGCCCTGGTTTCATCTTAAGCATTATTGGGGCCACAGCCGATCAAAATCTTCCGTGATATTGAATTTTTTAAGCGTATGTCACGTTAATAAATATTCCAGTTTGTGGCGCGTATTCAAGACGTGAACAAATTTACAATTGTTTTTGTTTCATACGCCAGCAATTTCAGATCGTAAGGGTATACATTTAATAATGTTATTGAGATCGTAAGATGTACTAGTAACGAGTTATAACGACTTGTTGTAGCGCAAGCCTTGTTTAACTGAACAGAGGTGCAACTTGTACCTATAGAAACATGAAGCCTTAACAAGGCATAGCATCAGGCGATTTCTATTCTACATCTAGGTCGTACCGTGCTATTATTATATGAGTATACGTAAGTGTAAACCGTTTTTAGTTTAATTTAAGGAATCATATGTATTTGTCCCTTAAACATTCCGGTAGTATAGATTGCACCGAAATAAATAGTTTTCCATAAATATACAAATGGTAGTTTAAGCGTAAATATAATGAAGTTTGGTATGGTTTGTTATTCTAAGATTCTACGAATTCCGTCAAACTGTAAAGGTTCAAAGCAGAATGCCTCAAGCAAGCAGAACAAACAATCTACGTGCCATAGAGATAATTATACTATGTAGTCAACTAGACAGCCGTCGCCTGTGACTAATTGTCTATTATTACCTTATATAGAAGTATATATATAGTCTATATATATTATATATTATATAGTCTATATTATATAGTCTAGAGAGAACTGGCGCTCTATACTCTCTGCCTACCCCGTTAGGGACTCGGCGTGATGATATGTATGTATGTATATATAGAAGTAAGTGTTGTTTGAACCGATAAAACTGGCGACATACCTACATTAAAAAAAGCCATACAATAGGAGCAGTGGTAGCCGACTGGCTTGAGCATAGTAGAAGTTGCAAGTCGAAACTTGAGGGACCATTATTTTTCTCTGGCCTTGAGTACAATGATATTATTATACATACCACGAACTTTACGGTTAAAGCTAATGTTTTGTACATTATAGGAAAGCTATTAGAGGTTTTTATAGGTTTGTACAGTTCAAGTCTAACGCTCTTTGCCTAAGAGACGGCGACAGCCTCGCCATCTGTCACGTTGGCATCTAAATGTATTTCAGGGGAAAATAGGGCGTTGTAACTAAAATAAAAATCTGTGTTAATGACCTTAAACAGCTACATTTATTAATAAGTTCGCTCGTGTGAAGATATACAAACGACTAAGGCACTCGTTTTAGTAATATTAGAAGAAAGATGTGGGGTCGTGTCTCAAATGTTAGTATTCTATCTAACAACATGCCTATATCATAGAGTATAATACTACCCTAAAGCAAATCTGCGCAAGATATTTTTTGTGCAGCTCCTACATCTTTATCGAATCCGTAAAACTCGTTGAATTACTTTGAAAGTTACTTTAAATCTCTTTCCCGTTTCACTTTTATAAGAAAACTTGTTATGATTTTTCAAATTGTTATTAGTTTACTTCCAAAACTGCAGGATGTATTCTTAAGTAGTAGGTACATACTATGTTCTCCCAAGGTCTACTAACCGACCCGCGTGTCTTACCTTCATTAATAAATTACGGGCCTAATTTTCTTTCCCTATCCCGAGAGGGACAGGGATGAATTTCAAATAAGAATTGTTTAACATTACCATTTAAATTATTCACAACTCTTCCATAATGAGGAAAATTTATGAAACTGCAGTTTGAAAGTGAAAAAATCCTACTAATATTATAAATGTAAAAGTACCTATGTGAGGACGATTATTCAATATTTATCGCCCAATCATTTTCAAATCACTTTGGCATTTAGAAAAATTATTATATTTTATATTGTGAGCTTTTTATTTTTATTAATAATAATAATTATTAGTTTTTTAATTTGTTTTTGGACATTAGTAGAAAACTTAGTCAAACAAGTCTGGACAGAACTGGTGCTCTACTTTCTCTGCCTACCCCGTTAGGGACTCGGCATGATGATATATAAATATATATATATATATATATATATATATATATATATATATACACCTATGTATGAGGTATGTATGTATGCAGAAAGCTTCTCAGGTCGACATAAATAAGTAGGAATGTAATGTCATGTCTAACGGTTTCCTAACTCTGTCGCAGATCAATGCTAAATATAGAGCAGCCTCTTCGTGTGGAAATTCATCAAAAGACTCAGAAAGAGTTTCCCAAGGTGACGTCCGTTTTCAGCGTAATTTTTTTCAATAATCGTAGTTGGTAATAATAGTAACGGCTTTATAGGTTGTCCATGTTGTTATTTATCAGTTGTAGTTCAGCACTTGCTGAATACACAAACAACTACTCAGTTGTTTGTGTATTCGTTGTGTATCCGCTGTTGTTCAGCTTGCAGTTGTATTTATTTGTGTTTTCGTGATTTTCTTAGTGCTATCGCTTCTCCAGCTATCTGACGTGTGTAAATTTGTTTGCGAGTAATTTCTCTTGTCAAATGAGTTCTGACGGATACCTTATTATCTCGTATTTTATAAAAAAAACTATGGATATGCAATTTTAATGTAATTACGTACGTTTTGTTTGCGTAGTCGTTCCCGCCCCATATTGGCATTGGATCTCCCGAGGACTCGCTGCAGTCCTGCTACGGCTTAATACCGAAGCCTCCTCACAAGGACATCATAAGATACAACCTTAACGCCAGCAAGGTAATGCAACTATCAATGGCATACGCTATATTATTAGGAATATATGATTGATATATTTTTACATTTGCATGATCGGTTTGACGTCTAAATGATATTCAGCCTTAATGGGTAGGTGAAACAACACACTGTCTTTTCGCCTGAAATATATTAGGTACCAACGTGAAGAATTATGAGTCCTTGGCCGTTACCCAAGCCCTATACATACGTTGGCTCGGCACTTTACTGAAAGATAATTAAAAATAACACGTCTTGAATTAACATAGTATAATGTAGTTAGTTATTACCTACGTAATAACACTGCTCCTGCCATAAAAGCAACTCACCTTAATAGGAAAACGTCTTTGAAAAACTGTGTACCTATATTTTCATCAAACAGTATAAATTATGCTTTGATGCTGGAGCTTCGTGGCTCCTCCGAGGCTCTATTAAAGTTGCAGCGCTCGGCAGTCGAGTAATTTATATTCATCTGCTAGTTATGTTGCAAAATTTACTGTCACGGTGTGATCAAATTCATAATCAAAACTTTGAATAGGTACTGCCAATTAACTGTAGTTGTAGTAAACATAAAATAGAAAGTTATAAGTGCATTTAAAACAAAAAAATCTAACTATTTGGGCATTTCATGATTATAGATGAAAAGGTCGTATCGTATCGGTCGTATCGTATCTGTCGTATAAAGAATCGTAAACGACTGGACCGATGGTTTTTATTTTGTCACCCAAGCGAAGCTGGGTTGAACAACTAGTTTCTTATAAATACGGCCAGTTGTCTACGTAGAAATTTTAGCTTTGCGACAAATAAATATCAATCGCATCATTCAAATGTCCAGATTCAACAGCGAAAAATTTCATAAAACGTTTGTTTCTATTAGTATCTACGATATCTGTGCGAGCTGGACTGGATCCATCCAGAGGACAAAGGGCGGCAGTTCATCTTATCGTATAGTCTCGCCGACGGGAGCATCAAGATTGGAGAGGTATCTCGTCGGAACTCCGGCTTTAGGGAGGGCAAGTTCCTGAAGTCAATGCCGCTGCAAACGCCCGACTCGGATCCCAACTTCCCTTCATACTTCACCCCTGATAAGTTCTTTATAGGTACTTATTACTATATTATCGCTATTCACCGCTCACTTCGCAACTCCTTAACTCCTAATGGCCAGGTAGGTTACAACCTATTTGCGATAGCATTTCTATGCCTTGCCAATGCGTAATACAATCTTGCACCGTACGGACTTGAATGCAATTATTTATCGCCATCATGCAAAATAGATACAATCAGAAGCTAAGTAGGCGGCACACAAGTATACCTACTCTCCGCCAATAATCGGATATCTCAGCTGATGGATACTTTTACTACTTCGCCTTGCTCGCGATCCAGCAAAGCTCTAAGCCGAGGTCCGTACCCCACAGGGGGTGGCCCTTAGCTGTGTTGCTTAGCACATTAAGGCTAAGTAGCAAAACTTACCGTAACTCACGTTACGATAGACAATAAAAAAAATAAAAAAAATTGAGAAGTATTGCTGTACTTACTAGCAAAACAAGAGACGTATGAACAAAAGCATGTGTAGTTTAACTCGTTCGTATGAATACAAAGTGAGGTACCGAGCACTAGTGTACTTAGTCTTGTCGTTGTATAGGATATGCAATTAGTAGCCACGTTACAATATACAACGTAACGATTGAATAATGTGTCTTAACAATACGCGCAGACGACTTCTAACGTTCTGTTTCATTTTACGTAATTTTAAAAGCAGCAGTTTTTACTAATATAGAGTTAAGGTTCAAGAATGGTGGCATTTGAGGGTTTCTTCTGCTACATGTGACTTAAATGCTGGAGTTAGTAGGTAATGTACCTTTTTCACAAAGATTACATACATGCATACAGTGTTTGATGTTTTCGTGATTGGCCCCGGGGTTGAGTTGATCATCAGTGCTTTGCTGAAATAACATCGCGCTAAAAACATAACTCGTTCCTGATCAAAATATTATTAAATATTATTATTGATCTGCATTATTTATATCCGTTATTTTGTGCTTGCATTCGATCAAAATATGTACATTCCCATCAATCTATAGGATTAGGTGCTTAAGATGTTGTGTGAATTGTGTCAGGTGCGATAGTACCGGTGTTTAAGCATCGCTTCAAGATCACTGGGTGCGACCTGTACGTGTACCGCTACATGAGCGCCAATCCTGACAAGTTCCCGCAGGAGGTCATCGAGAACGTGCGCAATTATCACATGCGAGAAGGAAACTTGAAGGACGAACTAGAGGTAATCGCCATCTTTCTTCAAACCACTTGCACTTCCCTATGCTAATCACATTTAAAATGCATAAAGATAGCCGTTTACTTTATTAAACTAGGTGTATAGAAATACTTGCACTGTATCCTTAAACGGTAATTATTGAGCCATGCTTCCCGTCCTATTAGTGATCCTCGGTGACCTGTAACGAACGCTTGCGCGATGAGTATGAATATTACTGTATGCTTCATTGTTAATGAAATGAATAGGTACCTATCCATATTCATAACTTTGTCTTCTTGTCCAAAATTTGACTTAAAAGCTAAAGTGACAAGGAAATTGTTAGTAACAAAAGCCCATTGTTCACTGTTCAAGCACCGATAGCTCATCCGCAATTGATAACAATAAATGTGAAACATGTTTGACTAGATGTGCCCTGCTGTTTAACACACGTTAAATTCATGTAGCACGTAGCCATCTTCCATGAACGGGCTAACTAATGCAAAAAGAATGCAAAATATTTTTTTAATCGGTTTAGTAGTTCCTCAAATTAGCGCGATCAGAAAAATGCCTTTTTATAAAATGTACTGTTGGTTTCCAGTGTGCAATCCGCGAGGAACAAGCCGAAGAGACGCGCGCACAGCTTGCTAAGATTGGACAAGCTGCCGTGGCTGAGCCAAGCGCGATGGAGAGGTGCCTCGCTGCCCTCGACGTGGTAGAGGGCAGCGCCACTCCGCCACGACCTCCAACACCGCCCATGACTACCGAACGAATATCCTATGATGATGCGATAAGGGCTGCCAGAATGAGGTTAGTCAAGACACGTAGAACTATCCGATTTACTGCATTATTACCAAATCAACGTATGATGTAATATTTATAAAGATATCGTTTTATATCTGTGTGAGCCTTTTCATAGGTGTCTTGCATGCTTAATTAAAATGTTCCCCGTCTTACAGTAAGCCCCCCTGCGAAGGCGTGGTGCCTCTTAAAGGGATCCTCAAGTCCGGCGCTCCCCGCGACGACCACCAGAAGGTGGTGTGCTTCAGCGGGCCGGCGGCGGATGAGCACCGGGAGCCTAAGCCGAAGGTCACCTACCCACCGGGCCAACAGCCTCATTACACCGAGGACGAAGACTTCTGTGACAGGTTCAAGCCACCGGTCAGTCGTGTTGGCTAACTAAATGAGATATAATATGCTAGTTACCTACATAGACTAGACCATCCACTCACCGTAAATGTACCTACACGACTTTAGAAATTTCTGTGTACAGAAATTTCTGGGTTTCGGTTCGTTGTCTTGGCCTTGTAGTACCCTATTCGGCCACCTTGGCATTAAAAAGTTCTCCAGTGAGTGAGTCATGGCCAATGAAATAGCACCAATTCGCTAAATACGTCTTCGTCTTAGGATAATATTTAATTATAAATAAAAAAATACACAATTGTACCCGATAGGTGGCGCTGCGATCGTGTTTCAGGAAACTCAATTTTATGACCCATGCGACAGGACATGCGGTAGGACATGCGGCGGGACAGCTAGTATTATAATATTTTTGTAATGCAGGACGCAAATGAGCGCGCTGAACGCCGTGCCCGAGACGAGTGTGCGTATGAGATTATACCGAGCGCGCAGGCCGTCAGCGCGATCGGCAAGGAAGACGCCGACAAGCCTGCTCTTCCAGGATACCTTGGCACTTACGGGGTCGACTGCAAAGAGGTTACGGTTTACTCTCTCTGCCTACCCTTGAGGAACTCGGCGAGATACGGCAAAATTTGTGCCTTAGTACTTAGCCCATCGGCTGTCAAGTTTACTAAGCGACTAGCACTAATATTCAACAAATTCGTGACAGAGAACTTACTTGCATGATATATTGAGATGCAATTGCCCCAGGGTTAGAATATCGACTTGTTAATTTTGCGACACACTTGACTTGTGTTCAAGATCCTCCAAGCCAATAACAATGTGTCGCAAGCTCCTCCGTGTCGCAACACAGTGGTTGAGAGCCGCTGACCTAGCCTATTGCTACTGCCTAGGCATGCTTAGCCTTCAACGTACCACTATTATATTGGTATTAGTTCTGTAGGTTAGTACCTACAAATAACTAAATTGGCATCTTAAGATACATCGGCCATATTGCGTCTCTTGGGAGGCACCATGCCTCCCAATAACAGAACCATTCCACAAATATACATGCATATCATAAAGATTTCCACGTGCCAACAATATAACATTTATCTAACTTGTATCTAATTGTATTCGTAGTACTTACATACATATGTATAATCACGCCAAAACCCTAACGGGGTAGGCAGAGATAACAGAGCGCCAGTTCTCTCTAGACTTACATACCTCTTTCACTGCGTCCACATTCATCAGACTCTTCATACGTGCTCGTCGGTTTCGAATACTCTTGACGTTCCCGTCCTTGAGCGTCCAATCGATTTTATCTAGGTAGTTGGAACGTGGTCTCGTAATCGTAGTAAACATATTCTTATAAAGTTGTCCCTATGCCAGGCACCAGAGTACATGCGCCTGTCGAGCGATGCGTACGAGCGCGTGAAGAAGTTGCGTCGCGAGGTGCCGGAGATATCCCCGGCGGCGGCGCGCGTGGCGCAGTACCCGCGCGAGCAGCCGCCACCAGTGGACACGTGCGTGCGCCCGCCGCCCGAGGCCCAGGGGCCATGCGCGCCCAGGAAGGAGGAGGACGTGGCCTTCGCCTGCCCACACGTCGAGCCCCGCCTGCCCTGCTGTCGCCCCGACACACGGGACTAAAGGCGCAAACCGTAGCACTTCATTATTGTGGACTCATTGACAAAACATTCCAACTATCAAGGGCCGGCAGTGCGTTACCGCGTGATCGTTCGCCACCTTTTGCGGTATAAAAAAATAATAATATATCCTCACGCCTTCCCACAAGGGTCCCCGAAGGGGTAGGCAGAGGTGTATAGGTAATACCCACACACCCACTTTCCGCCAGAGGTATATTATAAAAAACTACCGCCATGAATGCCAATTGCGATGTCGGTATAAATAAGAGTGAATGTTTTGCCTCAATGGTAAAGAGTGGAGCCTAATGCTTTATAGTTTGTTTTTAATATTGAGTATTTTTGTCTAATATTTGTTTTAGTTAAAATTATAATTATTTGATTACTTTTTGATTCCAAATTATATAATTTATTTGTACGGAATGATCACTTCACGTGCTTTGTATTTGAATAAAAACAACCAGCGAATAAAATATATGAATATAATTATCCCTCAAATAATTCCCACACAAGTATTTTTTTTACATTATTCATATACTTATTAAGTAATACAATATGTACAGTTCAATTGCAATATAAATAGGTATAGAAAGCGATAATAATTAAGCCTTATATAACGGGAATGTTATTTCAAACATTTAATAAATCAAATACATTTTCAAGGGCTATACTAGGCAATTAATCAAATTAATAATAAGTCGCAGAAGAATTACCGACACCTATAATGGACGGTAGTGCGATTTTAATGTGAACTTCGTAATACTTTGAATTGCACCCGGTCATTTCCTTAATTGTAGGCGTAACATGAGCAATCTATGTAATTGGGAACTAGAACAACCCTAGGTGTCTTTAAAAGTATTTTCAAAGATAATCGTAACAGTAAAAACATTATAGACCAACACATTAACTATTCAAGTTAACAGTGCGTCAAGTAACAAGACGTCATTTTACATTAAACATTAAAGGTCCCGTGAATTTCAATAATACTTGGTTACATACTTTTCAATAACACCAACGTATTTCTTACATATCCAAAAAAAGATGATATAATAGGATTGAATAATATAATTGGAAAACGTCAATCGTTAAATATTACTGACGAAGCAATTGTACCTATTCATGGATTTATTTTTATCTGCGTGGTGTCGATACATTTGGCATGTTTACGTGAGGTATACTATCACGAGCCCTATCACAGCCAAGGTGAGCAGCATACCACCAAAGAACACATACTTATCCTGAGAGACCCTCCGTTCTATTAGTGAAATGGTCGCGTTGGAAAGTCCAAGTGTGTTCGCCAAGTCTATGATTCTCTTGTGAGCTCCTTTTAGCGTTTCCCTGTTGTATCGCAACGTCTCCAATATGTTCGTTCCTGAAAATAACAAAAAAAGGTTTTTAAAGATCAGGTCTCAATCCTGGCTAGCTGTTTGCAATAAACAAAACCACTGCGGGCCGGTTACGAGAACGTCAAGAGTACTCGAAACCGGTGAGCAAGTATGAGATTGATAAATTGACGGCCGTCTGGTCTAGTGGTTAGAACTCTTGACTGCGAAACTTGAGGTCGCGGGTTCGGATCCCGCTGAGGGCAGATATTTGTGTGATGAACACAAGTATTTGTACCTTAGTCTTGGATGTCCTATGTATTTATGTATATATCTACCATAACACAAGCATTGCTTAATTTGGGACTAGGTCAATTTGTGTGGAATTGTCCCAAGGTAAGGTATTTATTTATTTATAAATGGGGATGAAACGAAATAGGTACGTATGTAAGGCTAGAGAACTGTCGCTCGACTCTCTGCCAACCGCGTGAGTAACTCGGCGTTATGATATGTACTATGTACATAAGTACGCCATCAAGCTACTGCTCAATTAGCGATATCCGGTGATCACGTGTAGAGTATCGGTGAAGGCAATAAATTAATAAAACCTGTTTTTTACAATGTCAGACAAGTCGTGCGATTTTGTATCTCCTTGAAGGAAGAAACAAATCTTACATCTGTTGAAATCCAAGTACATATAAAAAAACTGTGAGCATTGCCAATGCTTGAGGTCGAACGACTTTAAACGTGTTATTGGTAGTATTATGAATAAAAAAGCCTACTAAACCATAACATTCTACAGTTAAGGTATTCTAAGCGTCTATTATATACATGTTTTAGAAATATCCATTGTATGCACTATTACTTTGGATTTATATTAAATATTTAGCATCGTTAAAAAAAATCTTGCTAGTCTTCTTACTTTCATACACATTCCTATAATCTTGCCGAGTAGGAACATCAAGCGGTAGAGAGATAAAGAGAGATAGAGAGAGAGAAAGTAGAGCGCCAGTCCTCTAGACTTCTTTCCCTATATCCATCCATGCATCAATCTCTTCATACACGCCGATATTGAGTCCTCAAAATCGCGCAGCAATAAACATTTTGTTAACCCTCAAATAATTTAAGGAACCTTATAATCACACATAAATAGGGGTAGGCAGAGAGAGTAGAGCGCAAGTTCTCTCTAGACTTACATACGTTCTAACATACTGAATGAGAAGAAAGATTAACGAAACAGATATACAAAGTGAAAGTGTGTGCAAGAGGCAGAGGAAGACCACGTTCCAACTACCTAGATCCAATCGATCGGATCGTCAAGGATGAGAACGTCAACAAGAGTACTCGAAACCGGCGAGCATTCATTAAGAGACTGATGAATGTGGAAGTAATATAATATGTGGTTAGTTATTTGTGAAGGCGAAATAGTTTTTTGCTATTATGTTCGATTATATTTGCTATTCATACATACATACATACATACCATCACGTATGCAATCTGCAAAAATCCAATTTATATTCAGGTATTATTAACCGATATTATGAAAAATAATATTAAGAAATAGACAACTTACCTTCAAGTCAATACATACGACACATTAGTTGATTTACATAACCAGTTGTATTTGGTATATTCTATCTAACTATACTTATACTAGCAGAGCTGTCAGTTTTCAAGGCGAAATTGGTCGCATGCTGGGTTTAAAACTGGGCAAACATTACCTACCCGCTTTTAACCGAATGTTCCAATAGTTAATATATAAGGTATACAATTTAAAAACCGAAAGCGGCTCACCTTTACGTTTGTTTATTGGGCGATCATAACTTGAAATAAATCTGTCAATTATCATTCGCGCCACATTAAATTAACTTTACCTTTAAGCAAACTAGTCGCGTGCACCTCTTGCACGGAGGAGAGGTAAAGTAAAGCGAATGATCAAATCCACCGGCGTTCGATCAAATAAAACTAGCAACAAACATCAGATGTTATTAAGTATAATATTGTACGGTCATGGACGCGCTCTAATGTTCAGTGGCTGGCGTTTGAATAGAAAATAATTCAGTTTAAATTAAAGTTTTGATGTGATTTGTGACTTAAGAACTTGGATATAATCAAAATGTGGTGAGTACACATACTGCACTGTCAGTTGAACTCGGGATCATCACTTTAACTACACTGTAGGAAACGTTTGTAATAGATATTGTTCGCGCACGAGATGGATTACTTGTTATGGTGTTTTGTTGTGTTTAGTGGCTCGATGACCGGACAGTGCGACATGCAGTGATCAACTCAGGCAATTACATCATCGCGGGTCATAGTCTATAACACTCTGAGGTCACATATGTAGATATTGATTTACATTTTGACGTTTCATTGAATTCTAATTTCCTTAACAAAAATAAGTTTGATATCAATTTTACGTAGGTTGACTGAAGTGAAGGCCGAGTACTAATCCATTATGAAATACATTTTTAGATTCAAGATATTTATTGATAGTAAATAATAATAATAGTAAATAACCACGTCTTTAATACTCGTGTAATTACTTACTTTACTGTATGCAACTATTGGAAGAAGTAACTTGTATGTCATTGTTTAAAACCGCCTTTAAAGCCTTTAGATGTCAAACAAGGTATATTTAGAGAACAATAATATATACAAATTTCCAAAAACAACTGGCTCTCTGGCTTCTCTTTATTTCAGTTAAAAACTCGTGAGGACAAATTTACGAAAATAAAGGGCTATAGTGTTATTTTACTTGGTGACCCCCAACTTGTTGTATCATGACTGTGTCAATCCGAATCCCTCACGGAGTAGGCTGAGCGCCAGTTCTCACTAAACTAGACCACTTTGACTTTAACTTGCTTAAACCCATTCTCATTCAGGAGAAACTAAAACCTTTTTACATTGTACAAAACGAAGTCGAAATTTAAAGGCGTATAGTAAGTAGTGCTCGCAACGTGACAGACTCGCCAACTGTCACGTTGGCATCTATGCACATCACCGGATAGAGGTCGGCCCGCTGTACGGCCAGTGTTTATACCATACTCTGTCTGTAGGCGTTGCAGAGTATAATTTGAATAGAAGAAGATTAACGCACAGTTTACCCTTCTACCTTAGATGTTATAAAAGAAGGAAAAATCAGCTTTAGGGTTGAAACATTCAGTTGCGGAAATGCTGTTGCTATTATTACTAAATATTATAAGATAAAGTCTCCGCGGCTGTATGAATATTCTGTTTCTGACGTGGACACATTGTCATCAGACTATACTATATGTTTGTGATAAACTCAAAAACTACGAAACGAAAAATGTCATGCGGTCTCCAATAGACCGAGTGATTCATGAGCAAATCTTATGTGTATAATTTGTTATGGATTTGTTATATTGGCCAAACCGCGTCGGAAGTTTAATCGAAAACACCGCCTATAAGGAAGCCTTCGTAATATAGCAAAACAATGTATGTAGGTACCCGAGCGAAGGCAGGTCGCTATTATATCAAATTATTTAAAGTACACTGTTTTTGTTCGCCAGGTTTCTAATTAAAACATTGCAGTTCACACGTTACGAAAGACATGGCTTAAAACTTATAACATCCCCACTAAGTAGGTATATACCTACCTGAGGCAGAAAATTTATATGTTAGAGTTGACCAGTTGAAATCTATATAAATAAATAAAATTGGAGTGTCTGCTTGTAATATTAAAATAACCGATTTTTACTAATTGCATACATTGTACATATATAATAAAATATCTTTTTTTATAATGTTTGTCTGTCTGTTTGTTACGGCTAATCTCTGAAACGGCTGGACCGATTTTGGCGGGACTTTCACTAGCTGATGTAAAAAGGAGTAACTTAGGCTACTTTTATTTTAGAAACTAAGCAATAATTTTTTGGTAAATTGTACGCGGACGAAGTCGCGGGCACAGCTAGTAGATAAATATATTTCCTCCTGCAAAAGTATCCATTTTCATCATACCTACTGTTTCATTGTCTTGTAGTTGAGGCTTTAATTGATATTTGTTGCGATAGAGAAGTATCTCAGATAATTTATACGAAAAAAAGTTGCACGATTGTATGAATGGCAGGAAGTTAAAAAATATGTTTGTAGCATGACGACTGAACTATTATCATGATTCCCATGCGTGAGTCAAGGCCGACCTGTGAACCTCATTTTGTGGCGACAGAGAATTCTAAATTGAATCAAAAATATGTCATTCAACCTTTACCTACTTCTCATCAGAAAAATCGAAATCCCTTGCAAGTTTATGTTTTGTAAGGATTATCACAAAAATGCGTATATTTAGGAATATGTATATTTCAAATGTCATTTAATATCTAGTGAATAATACCTCATATTATTTCTGATGAGAAGTGTATATGAACGCTTATTCAAAGTCACATGTCAAAAATTATAAATACCTAAACGTAAAAACCCAAAGGTTTCTCAGCTTACTGTACAGCTGTACTGTATGGTTTAAACACCTATAAACACTGGCCGTACAGCGGGCCGCCAGCTTATTTTATCGTCTTTTTGTCTGGCACGCCTTTCCACAAGGATGTCAGGGTTATGCAGAGTTGAACAACGACCTCTATCCGGTGATGTGCATAGATGCCAACGTGACAGTTGGCGAGTCTGTCACGTTGCGAGCACTACTTACTACACGCCTTTAAATTTCTTCCCAAACGTATGCTGGCTTCAATTTGTACTCATACCTTACCTTATGTAGTAAATCCTCTGTACATAAGTTCAAAAATTCGTCGAAACCTGCCAGTAACAAAAATGTTGCAGGCTTGAATTCTTGGCCATCAAGGCAAATTTTTCTTCTTTGTTCTGACTCATTACTGCATACAATAAGATATATTTCGCCGCAAGGTGCCCCCCACAGTACCTACAGTGACTATAATTTAGGACCTTTTGTCTCAAATGCCGCAAACGCGATTTGCTGCGTATGTGCTACTAGCGCCGCAGTAGGCGCTACGATAACTTTACAGTATTGACGGAAAGCTCACCAGTGTGTAACATTTCATCAACATTCCGATGTGAATTCTGCAAAGAAACTTGCTCTTGTGTAAGATAGTCCACTGTGATAGCCGTGTGGTCGTGACCAAATCTTCTGCTTAGTAATTGCTCTCGATCCGCATTCTCTTGCTCTCGTCGGCGCCTCTTGTTCTGAGCATTTGTCAAAGATGCCTGCACATCGAGATTTTAGTTATTGATAGTTATTCAATGTGGGTGGTACATATCTGCAGAGACCCTTGTTGGAAGACGTGAAGATATTTATACAATATTATTAAAATAGCATAAATATAGTGTAACAAAACAGGATGTATTTACAGGATAAATATACCCAATTTCAGACTCATTTCACTTTCCCAAGAAAAGATATATTGTGAAGTATACCTTTACTATATAATAAAAAAAAGTTTTGTAAATATTAATCATCTATGAACCACATCTTAAGTGTCTAATAAGTGCTAACCAAAATCTGGCGATGTGAGTTAATGTCTGTCACAGTTTACAACTACTGTAGGCTTTATCACATGTTTTCATGTATAAATAATATATCCTCACACCTTCCCACAAGGGGTAGGCAGAGGTGTGTAGGTAGTACACACCCACTTTCCACCAGAGATATATTTTAGGTGCCAATGTGACAGATGTATACATACACCTTACTTTTTCTGTACTTAAGTTCAGAAAAACTCATTGGTACAGTTGGGATTTGAACTTGTTCTTTATGTCACAGGCAATTACTCTAACCACATGGTCGCCACGGCTTTGATGTTTTCATTTGAATAAAAAATACATATTTTTAATTAGTCTGTTACAGTTTACTAAGAACAACAATTAAAGTTTATGTAGACTAGTTGTAAGACCTGGCATGATTAAAATGACCTCAATGATATGATTTACCTGAATATGTTTATTATCATATTTTAACTGGTCAACTCTCATCTTTGCCATTGGTCGTTGATTGATTGGGGTCTTGAAAACAAATATATCCAACTTTTCAAAGTTTCTGAAATGTAATAAATACATTTTGAAATACAAACATATTTGAATAAATAAATAAAATTAAAATTTGAATGAAAAATTACAAATTAACCTTGTTTTAATAACTAAGCAACATCAGCATTTAATAAAAACACACTTGAACAATGTTCTTAATAATATAGAACTATTGAAACATTATAGCTTACTCACAAAATTATTAATTTGTTAATTAACTATATACATTCGAATATCAGCTACATACCCATTGATTGTATGAATTTTAGACTGTATGGCATTTTCAACATCTTCATAATTTGTAGGATCTTTTTCTAATTTATGAAATAAATCAGAAGCTTCTTGCAGCATTTGATTCGTTTGATGATACAAGGATTCCATGTTTCATTAGTTACAAAGACACTGTAGAGTTAATTTAATCACAAAAACGACAATAAATAAAAATATTCGAAAATTCTAAATACACGAAGATACAGAACAAATAATAGGATAGGTGGTATATTGGATAAATTGCCAAATTGCCAATTTTGCCAATGACGTTAAGCATTGACGTAAAATGTAGACGAAGTACATATCATAGATATTGATTTGAATATATTCTCAACGTGGATACTGGTCTTTAAGCTAGATACGCTTTTTAAACATTATGTGTTGTCATGCCTATTCCATAAGACACGAAGGGAGTCATATCAGAGATAGTTATTTGGAATCAGATAGGCAATACCTATCTGGCTTAGGGATACATAATTTTATTGTAAATATTTCTTTGCTAATTTATAAATGACCAGATACTCTTCTAGTCAGTTATCGTATATATATCCTCACGCCTTCCCACAATGGTCCCCGAAGGGGAAGGCAGAGGTGTATAGGTAATACCCACACACCCACCTTCCGCCAGAGGTATATTGGGTGCCAACGTGACAGATGGCGATTCCATCGCCGTTACTCCAGCACGACTTTGAATTTCTTCTCAGACGTATGCAGGTTTCCTCTCGATGTTTTCCTTCACCGTAAAGCTCGTGGTGTGACTAATCACTCTACTTAAGTTCAGAAAAACTCATTGGTACAGTCGGGATTCGAACTTGCGACCTTTGCGTCGCAGGCTACTGCTCGAACCACTTGGCCACCACGACTCTAATTTAGATTTTTTTTAAGTATAATTTAATGATTAGTTATCAGAGTTGAATGTTTGTGTTTACTCATACTCATATTCGTCGCCTTAAAAAAGAAGCGGAACTGAACTCAACTGTCAATTACATGTCATGTCGCAATTGTGTATTGTATTGTCCGTTTGTCACCCAACACGAAATTGTTATTCGCTTTCACTTTGTAAAGTGATATTTCCATCTTAATACAAGAAATATTTAGTGATTGCTTTTAAAGTGAACGTAAAGACTTCAAGATGGGCGACGCCTGCCAAGCTTGTTTAACGCGAGTGCCTCATGCAACACTCATCGCAACCATTATGTGTTGTTTGGGCGTTGGTGTGTTTTGCGGTACCATGTATCAAGGCTCAGCTTTGTCTATACTAATGTTCGACCAAGTATTCCACTTCAGATTAATATGGATTGAAGCTCTTCAAATGATATTCATCGTAGGCAGTGCCTGCATGGCTGCATTGGGATTAATGTTGCTATGCCTGGGCTGCCTGACCACAGGTGCCACTAGACAGAAGGTATACCGGGCATGGAGAGCGCGAGTCGGTGGACGGATATCCTGTGCCATTTTCATGATTATAACTTACATTCTCACTTTTGTTTGGATCTTGCTTCTTGGATTCCTTGTTATTACAACTTTCCTATTCACCATATTTTGGAAGCTATGTTCCAAGCCGAAGAACATTGATTTATCAACTTGTATAGATTTCACTCAATTTGACTTCATGTTCCCATCAAGTGTTAAGCAAGAGGATATGAGAATATGTGAAGCCCACAAGATAAAGCTGTTCTGTAAGGATTATGTTGAAAAGGCTGAATTTATGTTCATACTAGCTATGGTTTCCTGCATTTTAGTGATACTTAGCTTAGTACACTATTTGATGTGTTTATCGGCAAACTATGCTCATATTCGGGATCATGAGAAGTTCCAGGAGCTGCAAGAACTGCAGTACCTCACCAACCCGGACCTGCATGCCTCCAAAGACCGTTTCTAGTATATGGCCCGTGCGCCACTTCTGCGCTCCCTAGAAGCTTCCACTAAGATGTGACACAGTTAATTCAAACTGTATTTAAAAACATTGTTCACTGTACAAAAATGGAAGACTGACATTCAGTGAATTTTTATCATATACTTTGATTAGTAAGTCCCAACAATCTTGTACTGTGTATTACATATCCTTAGAACCCAATGTACTAATTTGTATGATTCTGTCCAATAACATTCCAATTTGTTCCGACCTGTTACATTGATTTGCTAATAGTGTTTAAATGTTATTTACTAAGGTGCTTATCTTATTGTCATGTGCTCCAATTTTTCTATGCATTATTATTTATCATTAAATGTTTGTGCACTTGTATTTAATAACAAATTTGATTTGAGTTTATAATACTTATATGGTATTTATTATTTTTAATGTTTTACAACAGATCCTGGTAAGTAAAATAAATTTCAAGGAAAATCCATTTGAATTGTAAAAATGTTCAAAATAAGTACAAATGAATACTTTCCCCATTGATTCTCTTAGCTTCTTAAGCAAATGCTTTTAATAATGTACAATGCATAGGTAGCACATTATATTATTAACAGAGTATTATTAGTTATGAGAATGAATGTGTGAATGATCCCCAAATTTATATTATTTTATGCACCTATGTAATCCTAGTTAATATATGTCTAGATGTAAGGCCATGATGTTGTTCACCTAAGCCAGCAGCTTTTAGAATAAATTAGACTGAATTTATGCAGCTTTTATAATTTTGTACAATAAAATAAGAAATGATAATGAAAATTATAATTATGGAAACTTATATCCCACCTTACCAAAAGTTTTGACATGATTTTTTTGTGATGATTTTATATGCTATAATATTTTGCTTTTCAAAATACAAATAATAAAGAAATATGTTGTAAATTCTGAATAATACTGTTGTTGTATCACCTGAGAAAGAAATTGTTAAAGGACAATAATTTGGTTCATTTTATACTATATTTATTGTATATCTTACACAATACCTACTAGGTTGTTTAATTCAAGAAAGTAATTAATTTACAATATTTTTGTAGTAATATTGTGCACACTTACGGTCATAGAAATGTAAAAGTAGCATAAGTTTTATATGATAAAATAAATGTTCGTGTTTATATAATTTGTGTAATAATCCTCGTATGCTTGTAAGTTTAGAGGAAACTGGTGCTCTACTCTCTACTTACCCTGCCAGGGACTCGGGGAGCGGGAATATTGTATGTATGTATGTACTTCTCTGTTTTATTAAAGTACATATATACATGCATATTATGTTAATGCTTTTGTGAATCAAATTCGTCTATTCAACAATTCCCAAAAAACAATTGCATTTTTCTAGCATTGAATTTTTTGTGAATATTTCTATAGTGGATATTTATAAGAAGCTAAATATTGTTTTACGACTGCTTGTGTGGGTATAAGCGTACACGGTATATAAACACGGTATAAGCGTGTGCTTATACCGTGATTTAAAATTGTAGATTCAGACTTCACAGTGTTAAAACTTATTATTTTAAAGTTTTCCTTATAGTTATCATTTTAAAGCTGAATAGTGTCTTGTAGAGACGCGGCTATAAAGGCTTGCCACCAAAGGTATCGCTCGCCCGTGGCCGACCCTATAGTGATTGAACACCCCAAGTTACTAGACAACGAAGGGAACAGAGCGCTGCAAGCAGGTAACCTCGTGTTAGTACTATAAGTAAAGTGGTGTAACACCTATAAATTATACAATGACATGGCTATCTGTGCGTACGTTAGCAGTGCTCATGCTATCAGACATACAGCTACGGAAGAAGTATTCCAGAAAAAAGTCAGTTGACATTATTATTTGTTTATTGCAGATTATGCATTAATTATTACCTGCGATTTTCCTCAAGAAACAAGACAAGAGTACCTACATGATAAATATTTTTCAATAAGGTCTTGAAAATCCTCAAATAAATGACCCACTCAAAACTGTATTTTATGATGAAACCAAACATACAAACTACCGGGCTTGGTTGACGTATTGTATGTGTGATTGCAATTAGTATAGGATCCGGTTGTAATTTACAAAGTAAATAAATAAATTGGGTTAAGTTGCCTAACGAACGATTATGCTACAAATAGATCCTCAAGTGTTATTTTATCTCAGAATAGCTTCAATACACAGCACGTTGCCGTATTATCTCTAGTTCACAAGTCATGGAGGAAATATTAATGAGCAGCGACAATAATTTGTTTCTTTGCGCTTTGACTAGTGGATCAGGGGTCAGATACAATTAGTTAGGTACTATTAAGTATACCGATGTAAGCTAATTAGATTTCATCATAAGTAATTATCCACTGCGAGTGTGACACACTTATTATCTGATACGACCTTTGGAGTTTAGATCAATTTAATTGTTATGTCATAAATACTTACCTATTGAAAGGGAAAATACATGTAGTACGTGAAGCCGTGGTGGCTGAGTGGTTAGAGTAGTTGCCTGCAACACAACGATTTCAAGTTCGTATCCCGACTGCACCTATGAGTTTTCGGAATTTAAGTATTGACAAACGCGTCCGTATCAGTTCACATCGTACGTAAACCTACGATGTGAAAACTTGAAGTGTACTTTTTCATAAAAAGTGTATGTTAGTTACCTCTGCTACTCTACCCAATATACAGATTCAATAAGGCTATCCCCTTTCCTGTCGTAAGCACTGACCTTACGGGGCTGCTGGTGGCCAGAGCAGGGGCCTGGAGACAGAGCCCATAGGTGAAGCAAAGTGCAGAACACATGCATAGAGATAAAGCATGTTAGTTCACATGGGCTTTCTTATGGTGCGTGTATGTTTTTTTTTGTCATTAGAAATCTTCTCGCGTACCTAGATACCCACAAGCTCGAACACACTAGGTATTTTCCGCCGGAAATATCAAGCAAGTCCAATGTTTCCCAAAAGTATTATTGAGGCCTTGAAATTCTACTATTTAGTTTATTTATTTGTTGTGTTTTGTGGAAAAAATCTTCCACCGTTACATATATACATTTCATGTGGTTAACCGCACAAATACGTACGAGGCTTAAAGGATAAAATAACACGGGAAAATCCAATATCTGCTTATTTTATCTGATTCAGTTCTTTCTTGGAATAAGAAATCGAAGGAGAGGCAGAAACCCTTGGTTGTTAAATTAATTTCTGACTTTAGATACTGAGATGTAGCGAGATAAATAGTTCAGTTGGATTATGTACCTACATGGTACCTATGTACCTGCCTACCTATACCTAGGTACTAAATATGCAAATAAAAAAATATTTCATAAGTATTTAATGTCCCAGATATAAAATAGCATAATATGAACAAAATCTAGTATCTATATGAAGCGAAAGAGATAAAACAATAGAGAACTGGCTCTCTACGCGCTATGCCTTATGTTGTGAGGGATTCGGCGTAATGCTATGTAGGTATGTAGTTTATCTAACACGATTGAACAGTCACGGCCATATCTACGTCCACATCCCTTCATAGCCACCCACATCGTCGCCACGTGAAGAGTAACGCCTCACGTACTTATAGGTATGAGTTATTAAGGACTATAAAACAGTATGCCACCACGTGTTCGACAGATTGATGTCCACTACTTTACTACGCTAGAAGTAGGTATTTTTATAAACGTTACCTTTATTTATCACCTGACTTTGAAATTGATTTTTCGGAAATAATTTTCACAGCGGACGCTAAAATTAAGAAGAACCTACTTACCTGTTTTTTTAAAAGTCTGTACAATAATCCATATGTGGTAAACCGGAAATAAATTTGTCAATTAAATAAATTTGCGAAGAAATTGCGACTGACGATGAAGATAGAAGGTTGTGTAGAGATTTCTGCAGGGTCGGCAACGCGCGAGTGATACCCCTGGTGTTGCAAGCGTCCAAAGGCGGCGGTAACCGCTTATCATCAGGCGGGCCGCATGCTTGTTTGCCACCCAAGTGGTATAAAAAAAAAGATAAGGTACTTAATGGTCGAAGAAAATTTTCTTCAGTTCAGTATTAGTACCTAGATTCCTATGAAATTTCTAATTATTTACCGGCATTTATAGTTAAGTTTATGTCAAGGTTCTATGAATTTCTCGCACATTCCTATGCTGAACTCCTAATAAACATATTTTGGCGGACCTTTCAATCAACAGACCTTGTATTTTGAGACAATCACTTTCCATTAATGGCTGAAAGTTGAGGAAATTGGTAATTTTTATTATCGGTAGATTCTCCTTTTAAGAAATGTAGACCTTCGGGAGGCAGTTATGTTATTATGAATAATTAGTTGGCATTACACACTACCGGACAAGACGGAGGCATTGACCTTTTCTTTTCCTTATTTCATTGTACCACATATTTCTGTGTACATTGGCCTCATCACGGCAGACTCAGATAAAACACCTCACTGCTACATTGCCACCTCTTGCGTACCTTATAACAATAGGTTCATCGAGTACTGGCAGGCTAAGCATGTAAGCATTTGCTTAAAAAAACTCATCGATACACTTTTTTTGTCATTTCTACGTAGCGAATATTTTAACAATAATATATATATATACACTAGTAGTCTCGTCCAGCTTCGCTCGAGTGAAAAAAATTAATTAAAACAACTATCGGGTCCAATATTGAATCTAATCCATTCTCGATTCCACCTGAAGACACAGAAAATTGCATTCAAATCGGTCCAGCCGTAGAAGTTCATACATATAAACACACGTAGGTACCTACAGTAGAATTTTATATATAAAGAAGATATATATAAATAGAGGCATTTACCTTAAGTAGGTGATGAACGATTTTTCTTCCATGGATTACCTATGGGACTTGACTGGCCACTATCATTCATAAAGGAAATCCAAAGTTACACTTATGCCAACCTTCACCTTTAAAAAGATTCGCAAGTAAATAGCACTGGCTGGACTTGTTCTTACAAGCTGCTTTTTATTATTGAAATATTATCTGAGCTCTCTTTGAGGAAAAAAGAGTAACAGTAGTTAATATAAACTTAAACTGAAGGTCGAAGTTATATTGATACTTAAGTACTTAATAGAACTTAGGTAATAGCTTTCAAATATTGATATTCGATATTAATCGGACGATACAGAATATCAAACATTTGTACATAGGTACATAATTAGTATCTATTTAGATATTATTAGTTGATCTCCTCATTCAATAATTTGGACTAAACTGGTTATGTAAGAAACAGGGTCTAATTAATTTCCTAGTTCCGTTTTATCTTTTGTGTGCGTAACTAATACTGGGGCAAAGTTCGCCAAAGTATATGCATAAAGCAAACACCACACTGACCCTAATTAACAAGTGTGTATTTACAAAATGAGATACATATTTTTATTACCAATGGAATAAATAAAGTAAAATATAATAAAGTTTTTATGAACTTAAGTACAGTGATTAGTCACACCATGAGCTGTACATTGAAGAAAAGAATAGAGAGAAAGGCCTGCATACGTTTCAGTAGAAATTCAAACACTTGTAGGTTTAGTCTTGCTTGAAGAACAGCGACGGACTTACTTTGTGTCACGGCACCTGTACCTACATACTGGCACCTGGCACCTGCATACTCCTACATAATAAGTAAATATCTGGTGAAAAGAGAGTATTGATACTCATCCGCCTACCCCTTTGGGGATTCTTGTGGGGAGGCGTGATATAATAAATAATGATATTATATTATATATAAGGGTTGTTGACCTGATCATGATTTTAAGCCATCAATGTCACACGCGACCAAGAAATGCAACTGTTAATATATGACACAACCGCAGAGATTCGGCCGAAGGCCAACACGGCGCTCCCATATTTTTAAGTTACAAGGTTCAAGGTTCAAGGCTATGTTATCTCTACTCTCTCGTATAGATTTGATACTCATCTTTATAACACATAGTAATAAAATATTTAATTTTGTTCAATAAATAGCAATCTATCTATTCACACCACACCACGCTCCTAGACTGATGTAGATATCTAGAACATTCTTATTATAAATAAAAAAACATAAATACATCGGTATTTTTGTATCGTTCCATTAATATGAAATATGTTTGAAATGGTTAGTTACATATGAAAACTGATATTTATAATTAATTCCAAAAATAAGATATTCGGCTGTATTAGTAAGTGTGGCGCGATATTTTTCGTGATAATTTTCCTTTGTAGCTTCAAAGTCAAAAATCACTAGAAAATGTGTACCTACTTGTTCTTATGAACGAGCTAATGAGCATAAATTGTTGAAAAACCTACGTACGTACATACCTACCGGCTAAATACGTAACCAAATTTTTCGATAAACCAACATTTTTTTTTTAATCTTATTTTTAATAGGCATTATCCCTAAAACTCAACCTAATACCTACCTGAAAACTCGAGTCTTTAATTAACTTGGTAAATGCGTAAAATGATCTTTACAAATACACGCGAGTACATTCTGTTAATGAAATCAACACTACATCTCAAACACAGTTAGACACCAATAATGCTATTAGGTACAAAAATCGTGCGTCAGTGGGCTACCTCATAAACAGTCTGAATAAACCTATGATAATCAGTCTGGTTCCTCTTTGTACTTCTGGTTACGAAACCACTAAGCCTATTAAACCTCACTAACTTGACGGTAAGAACTGACTAATTCTTTCAGTTTCATATAATAAGCGCTATATGCTTCTAATTTTGTGACGTTTATATGTAAATATATGCGCGTGCCCACGCGGCTTACGCGTATTTATTACATGGCAGAAACGTCGGGCATGTCGATTGGAAGGACATATATTTTGTTGTTTAATAATAAATACTTTAAAACCATTCTTGAATGGCCAAAATTCTAAAGCGAAGACGAGATACAAAGCAGCGTAAGGTGGATTCCCCTTGGCGCCAACGGACTGATCGGCGCGCGGCGAGGGCTCACTAAATCAGTCATTTGTGTACCTACCTCCGCCACAATCGTGCTTACGGACCGGACCGAGGTATGTGCGCTTCACAATAAACTATTGATTGTAATTTAATGATTTGTACAATTAACTAATGTTATCGATCAAATACTGTCGCAATATCATCGATATTTAAATACCGAGAACAATTACGTGTTGATACCTTGATAATGTATTAGACTTGGGTCTCATCAAAGAGGCCTTAGACGTATTTTCATTAATTTTTTTTAAGTCTTTTATATGTGCTAACTTATTACCCTTTAATAATCGCAAATATTAAGCGGTGACAAGTACGTGACGTAGTTAGGTAATGTTATTACAATAAGTGAGTCACAAAAATAGAGCAGGAAAAAGGGAATTGAATATCAACTGCATTATAGTGATCATGTCATTCGTAAGGAAATTATCGTTGCGGTCGAAAGCTCGGACTGAGTTTGAAGGGCGTCCGTTAAGTGTTTGTGTAATGAAGTGTGTATTGAGTGATCATGGTGAAGAATTACCATCACCCACGCAAGGAATTGGAACAACAGCGGACAGTGACATCTCACCCGCGGCTGAATCCTATATGGTTGATGGCGATAAACACAATGTACAAAACACAGACATACAAACGGAGAATACTTCGGGTACCGTAACTTTTAATGATGTAGATACACTACACGACCCGGTGCACTCATCGCTGGAAAGACCACAGTGAGTTCATATAATAATACAAAATTTAAGTTACTTAATAACTTGTCAAAATTAAAAAAATATAGTACAAAACTAAACCGACTTTTGGGGTGCCTACCATATGCCGTATATAACCTATGGAATATCAGGCCATCCCATAATGTTTCTCGAAAGGGTATACGTGTGAAGCAACTTTTGGAAATAAACAGGTAAAAGGAAATTCATAAACTTTTTTTAAAAGCCGGTAAAATGCACATCAATTACTTAGCCATAGAAAAAAAAACTTAGGGAAAAAAAATTTGGGAAAAATACTTAATAAGGTGATTGTTATATAAACATTTCAATGATTGCTAAATTTTGAATGTTCAACTTATCGTATTATTCGACCAAAAACAGTATATCTTACATACATACATATCATCACGCCGAGTCCCTAACGGGGTAGGCAGAGTGAGTAGAGCGCCAGTTCTCTCTAGACTTACATAACTCTTTCGCTTCGTCCACAGCAATTCGCCAGTATCCGATCGATATAAGGTTTTTTTTAATGATTGCTATATTTTAAATGTTAATTAACTTATCATACTATTCCGACAAAAACAGAATCTTAATATACAAAATTTTCATAATGATTATTTTTACAATTATCTGAATATGCATTTCACTATTATGTTATATTAATACATGTAGAGTAGCAATGACGTCGAATAAAATAACAAGTAGCCATACAGTTTTTTTAGGTTTCTTTATAGCAGGCCCAGTTCTGCAGGCTCGTGACACAGTTGTAGTGTACAAAATAATCGGTCTGTTAAGTTGTTCTTGACTGCGATTGAAATATTACACTGTAATGACCCATTTGTTTTAGAACGACTACCTTATAGTATTATAGCTATCATGTTCAAGATTGTTTCACACGAGATTATAATCTTTCTATCTATATGATACAGCCTTCATCGATTGCAATCGACTCTGGTTTTCCCGGTATTAAATTCGTCCTCCCAAAGGTCAGTCGACATTCCCTGTATGGACAATTTCGATAACGGCCGTGACATCCGGCTAGAGAGATGGAAAGCAGCGAAGATAATTATGACTTCATATCTATCTATTGTCCTATGTACACCGAAGCTGAAACTTCTAATCTTGAAACGACATATTTCTTGGTAAAATTGTTTTAGGGTATGTATGTATGGTATCCAATTAAACAAATAAATTCTCTTGGGATTTTTGAGTTGATGCTACTCGAAATCTTCCATAGGTTTTAATTTTGTGCGTGTATCTCTGAAATCATTCATATCTATAGGTATAAATACTGCGGCACCGTGCCAAGATGACTAGCAGCATTGCCACGCTGGTTAGCATCCCATCGCTATTTGCTTATTAAATTTAAGCGAGTTATTTTGGTTACACCATAAATTTGGTTTTACATACTAGGATACTATTTCAATTTATCATATAACGCACACAAGATATTTGACGACCGTCTGGTCTAGTGGTTAGAGCTCCTGACTGCGAAACTTGAGGTCGCGGGTTCGAATCCCGCTGAGGGCAGATATTTGTGTGATGAACACGAATATTTGTATCTTAGTCTTGGATGTCCTATGTATTTAAGTATATATATATCTATACATATAAGTAAATATATCGTCTAGTTACCATAACACAAGCTTTGCTTAATTTGGGACTCGGTCAATTTGTGTGGAATTGTCCCAGGTATTTATTTTATTTATTTATATATGCTATTGCTATTTATAATAATTGAGTTTCTCCATACACATAAGTAAACTTTTGTGTGGGGCTAGTTCAGTAGCTGTGTTTTAGAAGTCTCCCCGAAAGCTTGAAATTCGGTATAAACAATAAGTTGTTCTCGGTAAGCCGTGAGACCGAACATAAAATATTTGTGATTATGAAATTACGCTTATTCAAAAGTAGGTAATCACAGTCTAAAAGCATAGTAACAGCGAACAATGGATTGTACATTTCATCATCCTTTATATTATAAACAATCATACTATCTGGCGGGCTACTCCTCGACCTGTTACCCGACATACATTGGGACTTCGTGTGCAAATGAAACATTTACATTTAAATACAAAACATTATGCAAAGACAAACGGAAATGTATTTTGAATAGCCGCAAACAACCTTCTTGTTTTGATTTGGTAAAAGATCAATGTAAATAATTAAAATTTGAATTTTATATTTATTAATTATAATAGATACCTTGGCGCGGTTCCAAACAAATTGGTCTAGTCCCAAACAAGGCAAAACTTACCATCGAAACTAGATGACGATATAATATACTTCTATATCAGACATCCTCATTGGAAAAACATTCATATTAAAAACACACAAATACTACAAAACACACATACTTACAAAGCAATACTGTTTTCAACATTAACTAAAGAGTTCACAAATTAATTCGCTAACCTTGCCTCTCACTCACGGCCAAATATCTTACGTAGGTAGGTACTAGCTCGCTCTTTGATTGCGGAAATAACGAAAAAGGCTGTGAAGCTATCCATGCGCAACTATCGGCCAATTTATTGCAAGCGATTTTATACTTTACCTAACTGAACGTGACGTGCTGATTTCGGGACGAATTAAGCATGCATCTGAAGTGTTGGTCGGAAGTAGCGCTCTATCTCGGGAATTGAGAGGAGGGAGGTCCTTGCCCAGCAGTGGGACATAAAAAGAATAAATAATGTTAAATAACTTTTATTATACATACCATTATACCGAGTCCCTAGGGGGGTAGCCTGAGAGAGTTGAGCGCCAGTTCTCTGATAGTTGGAACTTGGTCTTCCTCTACCTCTTCTTGTACACTTTCGCTTTGTGTATCTGTTTTGTCAATCTTGCTTCACCCATCCTTTCTTTATGTCCAAACCAACATAACATGCTTTTCTTCATCTTTACAATCACATCCTCGTTTACGCCAATTGTTTTCCGAATTTCTTTATTGCGGATTCATTCTGAAATCACATTTTTCGCTATATAAAAGCTTTCCACTTGTTTCTCTCAGTTTTGCCCAGCAGTGGAACACAGGTCGCCATCAATAAATTAAAAAAAATATACACTTTTGTAAGTAATGTATTCACCCTTTAAACTAAACGCTATTCTATTCTGTGCTTATCTTATAAGCACGCTTGAAAACAAGACCAACTCTTGGCGTGAATTTGGGTATGGCCAACCACTTTGGCGTATTAAAGGTATATAAATATTCAATGTTTTAAGCAGGATGTGGGCCCACACAACCTACGCCAGTGATGTAAAAAAATATCGCCTCTGATCATAAAATACATGCGACCACAAACTGCGAACATATGAGTGATCCTATATAAATATTAATTTATTAATTATTCAATTGTTTATTTAAATTTAAGTATTAATGTGTTTCCGTGCCACTTCTTGTCTGATAACAATTGATTAACTTTTAGGCGCTAACAGTATCACAAATAGATTTAGGTAGATACCAACTTTATGCAAATTAAATTATCTCTTTATCCCTCAGTTTACACATTATACATCATTGTCTTTATCTTCTTAAATATAAAACATACTTTAAAAAAGTGTTTAAGTAGAAAGCTTATTTTGTATGCTATGATTAATTATACGTAGTTAGTTAATAATGAAACAGGTAATCAATTCCCGTTAAGCTAAATGACCGCCGTACGGTATTCTGTAAGTTGAAAATGGCAAGCAAACTTCTAAGTTTTCCACTTGAAAAAAAAATAGGTACAACTGCTTCCACGATGTGTCAGTTCTAAATATAGTAGTAAATAGGTCAATGACACAATCAACTCAAACTTAATATCTAAAGTCGATATATTTTACTTTTTTTTTCATTTAAAAGTAACGATTATTCTTCAAAGCATGGTTTCAAACGATTGATTGAACTACATAACTTGTTTCTTTATGTTCAACTCTACATTCTAGCCGGTTTCATAGTATTTAATATACAATTACCGGTTTTACGAGAAAATAAGGTCATGATTGTGGTAACGAACAAATCAAGCTAGATGACGCGCTAAAAAGTATTTTTCTGTGTTTCCTAAGTTACTTTCAGATTGCTCCCTTAATTTCCTTTATGTACATATAGTTGTCAAGAACATAAAAGTGAATTCGTCGGAAAGCTCAATCGAAAAGTTTCTATTTACCTACTAAAAATAGCGAACTATACTATATATAGCGCTCACGTGTCCCGCCCACTATACGTATCTTCTACCTACTCGCGTGTTGCCAGCCTAATATTGGGAGGCAAGCATTTCTAGCTACCAATAGAAGCTAGGATAAATATCCCTGTAGGACACAACACTATTTGAGTACTGCCATTTCAACACATATAAATGACATTTCACTATAATGTAGAGATCGACGTACTTGATTGACTCTCAAAAATGTGGATGCATATACCAACGCCACCTTATAGTTTGACAATTAGGTAAATCACAGACTCTATGCCTTGATTTAAAAATAATAAAATTATCGGGAAACAAAAAGATTAATTAACATTTATGTTGTTAGGTATTTCAAAGCTGATGGAATGACGTATACAGTTCGTTGATTCAAACCGGCTTCTCGGTCTTCGTGTAGTTCCTTTATACTAACATGTGTGTTGTGTAAAGGTCATTCTCAATCCCGGACGGCTTGGTGATGGACCCGCTGGCGCCCACTGCGCTCGCGGTTTCCACCGAGTTCATGGAGCGCATCGGCAGCGGTCTGACACTCCTCAGGGATCACGGGAAGAAAGTGCAAAAGGTATTTAAAGTAACTATCAGGTCTGGTCCTGGTGGCGAACCTCGGCGTCACAGGTTTCATTTCCTGTTGATATTAATTTGATGAATTTTTATCTTATTCTTGGATTTCCTACGTGTTTATGCTACTGTATAAGTTTATACTATTTACATTATTTATATACATAAGATATTCATATTTATATGATTATAAACATACCTAAGTATGCTTAGTTCACGTAATACAAGCTTCACTTAGTTTGGGACGAGGTCAATTAACCTCAAGGTTTTATTATATCCTCTTTTATTTAATTGATATGTTATACATTTTTAAGTATAGATAAAAAAAACATTCATTATTAGGTATCGAGATTAGGCTCCAAGATACCCGTGGCTAAGGTCTCAGAGACAGGACTCCCTCACGTGCCGTTTCGTATTAGCACATTATGTCAATCGTTACACGAAACACAGCAGACTATTTTGAATACTTCGAGAGAACAAACATTGAAGTTTGTTATTGTTTATGTTTGCCATAAAAGGTAGAACATGTTAAGTGATCATTTCATATTAATATGAAGAATGGGAAGGAAATATGTGAATGTCGTGATAACTAAACTATCTCAAATAATTAATTTAGATAAACTTATAAAAACCTGATGCAATGAATATAATAGCTACAATTTGTATACACACTACAGCTGGCTTGTCTGTGGCCGTTTCCGAGGCATGACTATTTGTACGACTTTGAATGTCTTCAAAGCACTGGCTGGAGCATAAACATAGTAACATACAATATAGTATATACTACGTACGTTTGTATACAAACACACAAATTTCGTCGGTTCTCATGACCGCATGGTCTTCGAGTTTGAATGATGATCACATCAATTAAGCATCTGTTTACTGTGTTGATCGCAATTCAATTGTTTGCGTTTTTAAAGTGAAATTCATTTGTCAACAGTATGTGTGGAAAAGCAGAAAATTTGACATACTGAAGAAATCTTGGAAGTCAATAGTGAACGTAGTACTAATTGAAGCTAAAGACTTGCACGACGATTCGGCCAGCGGCTCCAGCGGACTCTACTGTAAATTCAAGTAAGCAGAAAAATCAACATTATTAAACCGAACAATTTACAGTCAGGAAAAAATACAAATGATTTTTTAATGACTATACACGGTAAGCCCATCTAGAAGCACAATCGTTATCCGGTCGCGAATGCCCCTTGTGATGTCTGAATGGTAATTACAAAAACCCCATGACGTCGGATGATTTCATCTCGTAACATTATTTATTAATAATACCTTACCTACATTATTCCTTAGTCGGTTGCTGCTTCGCTTTCGTGACGCTAAATATGACACCAAGGCGTCATTCTTGGAAAGATGCATCATTGGTTTATTCAATTAAAAACTTGAGTTCATTAACTCAGACTATTACCAGCTCGGTACTATTACCAGCATCTCAGACAGGCACGCAAAAAACTCAAAATGTTGATAACAATTTAAATTACCGTTACGTCTAAGGTCTAAGCTCTACTCTTAGCGGGGTAAGCCACCACATTTATCTGGTAGTAGGCACGTTTGTTTAGCCAAATAACAGTAAATTGTAGACTTCTATAGTGTTATATTCCTGAGATAAAAATGATGTATCTTGGAACTGAGAGATAGGGCATAACGGGTTTCCCATTCGAATTTGGAGCTCCCGACTGGGGTAAGACCTTATAGAAGTCCGTAGCCAAATAACTAAGTATTTTTGGTTCCTGTTCCTATTCCTGTTCCTGCGCGGTATATAAGGTTTCCAATAATGAGCTCCTTGGCGGGATTCTCGCTCCGGCCGCCGTACCGAGCAGACGTGTGCTCCCACCGCTCCCGCGCTCTGCGCCCGTTACGACCGGCAGAAGCTACACCCGCCGCTACGCAAATCGCCACGAGTTAGCTAGCCGCTACGCACCGCACGTGGTGATTGTTGGTCGCCTTTTTCAAGGCAACAACAATCACAATTCTTGTTTCTCGACAATAATATTTGTCCCCTTCTGGGAAAATCCACAGTTTCGTGGTCACTCGGTGGAAACCAAACGGTGCCAACGAAACCGAGTGGGGCGCTGCCCCGTTGCGCTCTTAGCCTTGCCCCTTCAGGGTAAGGCTACAAACGGACGGGACCAGGTTCACCGGCCTTGGGGTCTACCCTAGTCGCGCCTGGTTATCACCCACCACCCACCCTACCTATCCCTTACCTCCTACCCTCCGGTGTTAGTTTGGGCACTGTCCACGGACTAGTGCTCTCTACACCGGAACTGTCAGGGACCCGCTGCACAATAAGACTGGCAGCGGGAATACAAGCTTAGGGCTCACACCATAGGCACACTCACCTCCCTGTCTACACCCGACAGGGAGGGTTCAGTACACACCCCCGGGTCAACCCCCCGGGGATCGGGTCCCTAACGTTTAAGTCACCAGGGGTTTCTTTACGTGTTTCTTCCCCTGGGCGACCGCGCCCCGAAACACGTTTCCCTTACCGCCTTGCCCTCCCACGTCTGCATCCACCATGTCCACAAGTGTTGACCCCCAAGCCTCACTGGCTTTTCTCGCGCGGCTCTTAGACGCCGTGCCCACCCTCCGACGTCAATATGACGAGTACACCCGCGATATAAACGCGGGTACCCCTACCGCCGAGGCGACTGCAGCGCTGGACAAGAGCGCAATCATAGCCGTCACTAACGAGGCCAATAAGTCTCAAGACTCCCCCTTGTCCCCCGAATCTGTCATTGTGGACTCCGAAATGGAGTCATTACAATCCGAGTCGTCCGAGGGCTCCTCGGACGAATTTACGCCCGTCACGGGCTCCAAGAAGCGCGCCAGACGCGCAAAAAAGAAGGAGGCTTCAACCTCACCTTCTCCCCCCACTAAAGCCCCCAAGACCGTGCCCGTGCCCTCCGCACAGTCCTCCACGGTAGCCCCCTCCCCGGCACCCCCCTCTCCCACCCCCCAGGCCTCTCCGGAAGCCGAAGCCACTCAGGCTAGCCGGCTTTCCCCCGTCCCGTGACCCACGCGGCCCTCCTCGACGAAGGAGCGCTCGTGTCCCCCTATTTTCGTCCACACAAAGGCCAAGTGGACGGAAATCTCCGGTTGGTGCCAAACCAACCGCATAAATTTCACTCGCGCTACTGCCACAGCCGAAGGCATTAAGGTGCATCTCCCAAACTCGACCGAGTTCCGAGCCTTCACGAAGCTCCTGCAGGCCAGAAGTGTGGAATACCACACTTATGATCTGCCGGAGGACCGATTACTCCGGGTCGTCATCCGCGGCGTCCCTTGCGAAATCGACACAGAGTCGATCAAAGAAGACCTCAAGGCTCAGAATGTCGCAGTGAAGGAAGTGCACCGCATGCACCGACAAAATGCCGGAGAGGCATTTAACATGGTCCTCGCCATCTGCGAGAACTCCGCCGACGGTAAAGCCGTCTTCAAAATAAAAACCATATGCCACCTGTCTGGCATAAGGGTTGAAACCCCCCACAAGGGTGGCCCTATAGGGCAGTGTCACAACTGCCAACTATACGGTCATGCATCGCGTAACTGTAACGCAAAACCCAGGTGCGTCAAGTGCCTGGGTGATCATGGGACGAGCGATTGCTCTCGCCCTAAGGACCGCACTCTCGCCGACTCACCTCCGAGCTGCGTGCTATGCCGCCAGGAAGGCCACCCGGCCAATTACAGGGGCTGCCCTAAAGCCCCCAAACCCAGACCAGTCGTGGTAAAGAGGGCAGCGGCCCGCGAATGGCGTAACGCCCCCCCCGCGCAACCCGCCCCACCTCGACCTTCCCCGTGGAGGGTCCTCCCTCCGAGGGACTTTCCACCCCTCCCACAAGCGTCCCCACCTGTCCCCTCAGCGGCCTCGAGCCCGCAGATTACACCTCTGCCGTCGCTCTCCACCGCCAAACCTCAACAGCCCCAGGCTGCTACTCCCCCGCGCAGACCCCAGGTGGTCCAGCCCACTTCCTCCCCTTCCGAAACCTCCGCCAACATGGCATTCCTGGCGGACCTTTTCTCCACCGTCAACCTCACAAGGGTTAACGAGATGGCACGAAGCCTCAGGGCCGTCCGAAAGGACCCTCTGGCCCTCCTCAAGGTGCTCGGCGACTACGCCGATGTATCAGAGTCCCTGGCTACCTTCTCGTCCAACCAATAATGGACTCAAACGTAAACAGCAGAGTCAAACCCCGATCGCTTTCAATTGGCTACTTTAATGCCAACGGCATTCACAGCCAAAAGGAAGAGATCGCCGCGTTCCTCCGCGACAATAATATCGACGTTTTCTTAGTGCAGGTAACCTTCCTGAAACCATCACACCGAGACCCTAGAATTGCAAACTACTGCGTAGTTCGCAATGATAGATCTCGATCCGCCCTCGGCGGTACTTTGATCTATTACAAGAGGTCCCTGCACTGTATCCCAATCCAACCACCAACCCTCTCCCACATAGAGACCTCGATCTGTCGATTAGGAATGACCGGCCATCAGCCGATCACGATAGTCTCTGCATACTGTTCCCCTGTTAACTCGACGGCCGATATCAAAGCTGATATCAAAGCTCTCATCAATCTCAGTAGCTCAGTTATTATCGCGGGTGACCTGAATGCCAAGAGCGATGCTTGGAACAGCCACTCACGAAATAACAGAGGACGCCAATTGGAGGACCTCAGCGGGCTCCTCCAATTCGACGTCATTGCGCCTATGCACCCCACCCACTATCCCGAGAATATCAACCACCGACCGGACGTACTAGACATTGCGATCCTCAAGAATGTAAACCTCCGTTTGCACTCGTTGAGGTCGCACGACGAGTTAGATTCCGACCACCGACCTGTGACCTTAGCGCTCTCCTCCCGACTAGGCCCCCCGGACTCAGGTCAGTCCCCACCTCAGAAAAAGATAACAGACTGGAGAAAACTGGAGGAACTCCTCAAGTCCTCTTCATCTGTTCACTTAGATAGTATCCCGCCCCTCATAGAGTCGGCAGCCAACACTCAAAAGGCGGTCGATTCCCTCACAGCTCACGTACAGTCAGCCGTGGACACCTGTTCTCGACAAGTTCCGGTGATGGAAGACCATCGCTGGAAACTTCCCGACGACGTGCGTGAACTGGTGACGGAAAAGAACGCCGCCCTCCGAGCGCATAGAGCTCACCCGACTGAAGCGAACCGCACCTTTCTGAGGTCACTCCAGCGCAAGCTGAGATACCGCATGAAAGACCTGCGAGACGCTCGCTGGAACAAGTTCCTAGGGGAACTTGAACCGAGTCACTTGGCCTTTTGGCATCTCCAACGAAAACTTAAATCAGACAAAATCTCGTCCATGCCTCCACTCTCTCGTCCAAATCAAGGGCCCGCCTTTGACGACGACGAGAAGTCCGAGTGCCTGGCCGACAGTCTCGAGGCTCAATGTACGCCCAGCACCTTGCCGGTAGATCCGCGCCATCTCGATAAGGTGGATGCCGAGGTCGAAAGCAAACTATCTCTCCCACCCTCCGAAGACCCAGACCACCCCATCGCCCCAATCACGGTCGACGAAGTCCGGAAAGTGATCAAGGATCTCCACCCCAGGAAAGCCCCAGGTCCCGACGGGATCGCTAATAGAGTTATCAAACTCTTCTCACCTTATCTCATAGTTTTGCTCACTGCCATCTTCAATGCCGCACTGAGCAACAACTTTTTCCCCCAATCCTGGAAAAGTGCAACAGTCATAGGTATTCCCAAGCCAGGGAAACCCAAGACCGAAGCCTCCAGTTATCGCCCTATTAGTCTCCTCAATGTCCTTGGCAAGATTTACGAGAGACTTATCTACAATAGACTAAAGAGTTTTGCAGACTCTAAGAAAGTCATACCTGACCAGCAGTTCGGTTTTCGAACCAAACACTCCTGTATCCAACAAGTCCACCGTATAGTGGAAGACGTCAGTAGCGGCTTTCAACTCGGTTATACCACGGGTATGCTCCTCTTCGACGTGGCGAAGGCATTCGACAAGGTCTGGCACAACGGCTTAATATACAAGCTGTACCAGTTGGGCGTGCCGGACCGTCTAGTACGCATAGTACGGGACTTTTTGTCGAACCGCTCCTTCCGCTACAGAGTCGAGGGCACACTCTCTTCCCCCCATCCCATACGAGCAGGAGTCCCGCAAGGCTCAGTGCTCTCGCCACTCCTATTCACGCTTTACACTAGCGACATTCCCCTCCATAGACGAGTTAAAAGCGCTCTATTCGCCGATGATACGGCCATCTACTACAAGGGTAGAACTCCCGAGGGAATTCACGACAACCTCCAATCCGCAGTCACAGCCCTAGGGCGGTGGTTCCGGAAGTGGAGAATTGAAGTGAACCCCACCAAAAGCGCAGCCATTCTATTCTGGAAAGGCCTCGAACGCCCACGGGTAGCCCCCATCACCCTCTTCGGCAAACCCATTCCATGGGAAGAAAAAGCCAAATAAATACCTGGGTGTGATCCTCGATCAACGCCTTTCTTTCCGTCACCACGTAAAGGCGGTACGCGCGCGAGCCGCCTTCGCGCTCGGTAGACTTCACAGCATGTTGAATGCACGAAGTAAACTCTCATTGAAATCCAAGGTGAGGATTTACACGACGTGCATTCGACCAATCATGACATATGCGGGTGTAGTGTTCGCACACACTAGCAAGTCAACACTTAACCCCCTGCAAGTGCTCCAAAGCCGGTTTCTCCGGAGAGCCACAGGTGCCCCGTGGTACATGCGTAATAGTCAACTCCACGTTGACCTCAAAGTCCCCACTATTAAACAGTTTTTGAAAAAACTGTCCAAACGTCATTTCGATTCTGCTGTAAATCACCCCAACCCCCTCGTCGTATCGGCCGCCCGATACACTCCTTCCCTTATCTCGAAAATAAGGCGTCCAAGACATGCCGTCATCGAACCGGATGACGACATCACGGTCCTCCAGGTCGCCCGACAAACACATACCAACACTACACACAACCGACCACTGTTCCGTCCTCGCCGGCGAGGCTCGACGCGAATAAGCCGTAATGTTTCCCCCCGACCTCCGCCGCAAACGCCGGCCCGCGCCGAGCCAGACGCGCAAATCCCGCCCCCAAACAATATTTAAATAAAATTACCAGTCCAGCCCAGCTCCCTTGCTCGCGATCCAGCAACGCCCTAAGCCGAGGTTCGTACCCCACAGGGGGTGCCCTTAGCTGTGTTGCTTAAAAATAAAGTGCCTGGCTGGAGGCCTAGGTCTCGCCATTGACCGGTTAAGTAGCAAAAGTTCCCGGAACTCACGCTACGAGAGACAATACAAAAAAAAAAAAAAAAAAAAGAGCTCCTTGGCGAGGGGAACGATTGTTATATTGTGTTGACAACAGAGGGATTAGTTCCATTATGCTGCCAACACAGTATAACTCTCCGAATGTGAGCGTAAATAGGCTACAGTAATGGCTTTCCAACAAGTGGACCGTATACAAGTTTGCCACTCTTGTTGTATAAAAAAACAAACAATCTGTCATTTCCAATAATATATAAAATTGAATATGATAATAATGTTATATTTCAGACTAGGAAGTGAGACATACAAGTCCAAACAGGTGTCGAAGACGAAGGCTACTTGGCGCGAAAGATTTAATTTATACTTATATGACGACAGTAGCTTAGAAATCATACTGTGGCACAAAGGGAAGCAAAAAGACTTTATGGGCAGGTGAGAGTTGTCTTCGGATATTTTTCCCTTCATAGAGAGTAGTGGCAAGTCAGACGATCAGTCACTATCACGCCTGTGTATACGGATGAGCAGATTCCTGCAGTGTCGGCAAGTGTCCATAGGCGGTGGTAATCGCTTACCAGAAAGGCCGCGTGTTTGTTTGCCACACTAGTAATGTAATAAACATTAACATAACCCTGTTAGAGCCGTGGTGGCCGAGTGGTTCGGGCAGTTGCCTGCGACGCAAAGGTCGCAAGGTCGAATCCCGACTGTACCAATGAGTTTTTCTGAACTTAAGTACAGTGATTAGTCACCACGAGCTTTACGGTGAAGGAAAACATCGAGAGGAAACCTGCATACGTCTGAGAAGAAATTCAAAGGCGTATGTATAGTCGTGCTTGAGTAACGGCGATGGACTCGCCATCTGTCACGTTCGCACCTAATATACCTCTGGCGGAAAGTGGGTGTGTGGGTATTATCTATACACCTCTGCCTACCCCTTCGGGGACCCTTGTGGGAAGGCGTGAGGATATATATATATATACATAACCCTGTGCAGAGTAGCTAGGAACCAACATCCGTTATTAGTCCGACATTCTCTATTAACGTCTAGTAATTTCATTAGCTATAGGTACTAAACTCTTGGAGATACTTTTCTATATTGATGCTGCTTGTATCCATGGACTTCCCACTCGATAATCTATACGATCACTAGTGATGCTAACGAGCAGTTGATGGGAGATAGGATAACGGATTCCCTGTCCATAAATTTAGTGATGAAGTGGACAGTACCTCGACCTTATAGAAGATCATATCAAACTATTTTACTACAATGTACCTAAATAGTAGTGTTCTTGGGTAGTTTTGTGTTGCTGTACTGACAGAAGAACCATTCATATCATAAACTTCAAATTATCATAAAAACAAAAAAACCAAAATAAAACATTTTAAGTGTTATGCATAAACTTTACGGTCTACGGTAATTACTAAGCAATGGGCGAACCATTTGTGTTTCCGAGGAAAATATAAGCTGCTATATAGCTTCAAAATATGCAGTGGGACGTGAATGTAACTTTCCTGTCAGCAACGGAGATATATATATATATATCATATTATATATAACAATAATTTTTACGACGTATGCAATGTAATAAAAACCACCTTATGGAAATATATTTCTATAAAGTTTTATTAAATTGATCATAAACGCTTAAATAATATTATTATTCTTCTTCATTAAAACTCACTTAGAGATAATTTTAATTGCAATAAAAGTCATGTGTACAGGTGTCTTATCGACCTGTCCCAGTTGGAGAAGGAGAAGACGCATGACCTTTGGTCAGAGTTGGACTGTGGCCAAGGATCCTTACATCTGCTGGTGACACTCAGTGGCTCAGCACGGAGCATACCCATGGACGATGTGCCCACCACCAACCCAGTTCACCACTTCGCGCCGCCCACCGACGACTACGTATGTATAAATAAATAATAATTATATCCTCACGCCTTCCCACAAGGGTCCCCAAAGGGGTAGGCAGAGGTGTATAGGTAATACCCACACACCCACTTTCCGCAGAGGTATATTAGGTGCCAACGTGACAGATGGCGAATCCATCGCTGTTACTCAAGCATGACTATTCATACGCCTTTGAATTTCTTCTCAGACGTATGCAGGCTTCCTCACGATGTTTTCCTTCATCATAAAGCTCGTATGTATAAATTATTTACTTTAAACTGATCCTATATTGTTTTGGCTTAAATTAGCTGAATGAACCATGTGTATTTGTAATACCATGTGTAACGACTTTCGGCAATTTATTGTCTATTCCACGAATCATTCAAACAAAAACCATTAAGTCAATGATTTTAAAATTTGTTTGAAAGATGCTAACATTTTTTTTCCTCGAGTCAATGGAAAATTTGAGGTTTGAAGCTAACGTAAATGTATCTTTTATACAACTTTGTGAGTAGGTATATGAACTGGCTAGAATTATGTTTACTAGGTAGTAATAACATTGGCTTAACTACATATCAATTTCTGAAGAATAGAAAGAAAACCACTTTTATCACGTGCCTATCAATAACAAACACTGTTCAAAAAGTTCTTAATTTAAAAGGGTGCCCTCTCGTTATCCCATAATGGAGTTATCAAGTGAATTGAGCTTGCAATTTTACATATGTAAAATACCATATCTAAAGTCTGCCATCCATTCTGTGTCTGTTCCGTGAAGAACTCATAGCTAGTATATAAATATATCTCTCATTGATATAAAACCATAGTCCTCTACAAAAATTACTTAAAAGCTTCTAAAGCGTTCTTGGAGACGTCAACAATACTAAGCGCGTTGAACTCCTTTGCTCGAACGACCGACCTTCGTTCAGAGCTTAATAAAATAATGAATCGTGTCACATCGAACTTCAGACTTTACTTGTTCATTCTTCTACACAATACAAAGGCATGTTTGATCTATCATGTATGACTAGGTACCTGTTTAACATAATCGCTATTGATTACTTGGTAAGCATACATCTTTATGACAAATATTTGTCAGAAGTAATAAGTATGCTTAACTATGGTTCCACTTCTACATACACTACATTATGTAATTGTTAAACACATGTATTAAAGATTATCTTATGTTATTTGCTCTTTCAATATACTTAGGTACTTTTTTTTATATATATCTATATAAATGAATAAACGTGGTACAGGTATCAGAAAACCCTAACAAGTGGCCAAAGTAGTAGTCATGTACCATGATACTTCAACACGCATACTTCTTGACTATATTTGTGGTAAAAAAGTACCTACTTAGGTATTGAAAGAGCAAATAACATAAGATAATCTTTAATACATGTGTTTAACACTTACATAATGGGTGTATGTAGAAGTTGAACCAGTCTAATGTGGGAGCCTTAGTAATTAATGTTTTACATGTTTTTTTCTAAACTGTATGTTGGTACAATTGTTATGAAACATGTAACATTAATGGCAATAAACTTATAATTATTATTGTATGTACATATATTTTTGGGCGATGGTGACTAGCCCGCTTCTTGCCACGTTGACATTTTAATCATAGATTAAAGTATTATATAGGGCTAATCTTAGTATATATCAGGTGAAAAGTGGTTGTAGTTGACTGATAGAAATAATACACAAAAAACGTTTTAAAACGTATATAAGCACGAAATAGGTAATACAATAGATAATAAGTAGTAACAGGTTACTTTCGAGTGAGCCGTACACATCCTATTTATCCTTCCGATAAATAGGATGGGTTAGAACATTTTGCACTCGATAAGTGAGTAGTTTTATTTATTAAACAATAAATTGAATATGTGAAACGTGAATATCCTCACAATTTTACTTATACCTACCTCAAACTTATATTCCAATTTCAATATTTATGCGTTGTTTGTAATAGAAATGTAATGCAATTTTAGTTACTTTTTAAATTAGTGCAGTAATAAAGGTAAGTTTATGCGCTCATTCGACACCGATAAAAATATTCCTAAAGACGAACATATTATTATCAATCAATATAACCTACTTAGCCCGTAGTTAAACTGACCTTATACCACATGTATTGATTGCTTTATACGTACTTGAGAACTAATTACTATATAATATTGCTATGCTGCTTAATATCACTTTTCTGCGCGGACGAAGTCGCGGGCACAGCTAGTGTAACGATATAACTCACAAGGAGCTTTCACTAAGGAGGTATCCAGCAATCTTTTTGAGGCATCCCCTGTCTGGCGATTCAGCATTGCCACGAAGTATGGCAATGCTTCTTCTTCCACGTGACACGGATTTGGGGCATTTACTATATTTGTTAATATTTATGCAGTAAGATTCGTCCATTTTAATAAATATTCACTCACAAGTTATTAAATGCCGATATCGTACACAAGCCATGCCACATGAGGCTACTTAGTATTCATAGAAACGTTTTCCCTCATTTAAAAGTGATACGAATGCACCTCGTAGCCCTATCCCACGGCTTTTACAACTTACCTTGTACATACAACTTCAATTATAGCATGATCACTGTTTCGATCATGAACCGGTTTCATCTGGATATTGGAATATTCCTATGTTTTTACATACCGAATCTACCCGTACTGTTTTTGTGCTATAAATATATTCTAAACAGTAAACAGCAACGTAACCTCTGATGCCAATTTTCTACTGAATTTTCAACAAATATATCCATAATAGTTACTATGAATATTACGCTTTATAAATAAACACTTTGTAAGTAACCAAATTATCTAAACTCAACAAGCGTAAGCATATTAAGAGTGTGTGTGTAAGCATGTACAAAAAGTAATTCATGGTTCTACCTTGTTATTTGGAATCATAGTCAGTGGTGAGCAAAAAATATAATCACCGTCCGACCACTATAGACCTGATAATAAAGAGAAGCGATGACTGTCGAAGCCTGAATTGTAAATCCATTATACTGCGTAATGTGGGAAAATTTTACACCCACGTTATTGGTGATGTAGGTACCCATAATATAAATGGTAGTTGAATATTTTATCCAGAGCTCTATGTAAATATCCTACTGATATTATAAATGTGTAAGTTTGTGAAGATTTTGGTTTCTCTACAGGCAAAAGGATTAAATTTGGTACAGATATAGGATATTAGCTGCATCAACATAAAACCCATTTTATTCCAATAATCCAGTATCAATAAAATCAGATTTTACGGTAGCAAAACGTGGGGCAGAGCTTATAATAAAAAGAAATCTTTTTTTTTTTTTTTTTTTTTTTTTTTTATACCACTTGGGTGGCAAACAAGCATGCGGTCCGCCTGATGGTAAGCGGTTACCGCCGCCTATGGACGCTTGCAACACCAGGGGTATCACTCGCGCGTTGCCGACCCTGCAGGAATCTTTTCACACCCTTCTTGAAGAACTCCATGCTGTACTCTCCAGGGAAAACCTCAACGGGGAGCTCATTCCACAGCCTGAGCGTTCGCGGAAGAAAACTTCTTTGGAAGCGCACAGTGCGAGACCTTTGTGGTTCCAAGGTATGGGGATGAATTCCCCGTCGATGGCGAGAGGTGCGGTGGTAGAAGGTGGAAGTGGGCATCATATCGAACAATTCTGCAGAACACTCCCCGTTATACAAGCGGTAGAACACACACAGGGAGGCAAAGTCTCTCCTCAGACTTAGTGATTCCAAGCCGCTTGTGAGCATGGGATCGTCGACAATTACAAAGATATAGGATATTAGCTGCATCAACATAAAACCCATTTTATTCCAATAATCCAGTATCAATAAAATCAGATTTTACGGTAGCAAAACGTGGGGCAGAGCTTATAATAAAAAAAAATCTTGTTTGCATCACATCTCTTCATCTATGTTGCAGACATGGTATCGACTAGACAACGATTGGACCGAGGTCGGCCGCCTTTCAGTGACTGTCCATAGCGCTAGGGGCCTATCTGCTCTGGGTCTCAGTGGGAAGGCTGATGCCTACTGTGTCCTGGAGCTTGACAACTCCAGGGTGCAAACCCATATGGTACCCTGCACTAACGATCCTACGTGGAATAAGAGCTACTCTTTGTAAGTACAACAGCTTTTTAATTTGCATTTACATTACTCACAACAGGTCTGTAGACTTTTTTCTTGTTTTGTGGGTGTAATATCAATAAGTACTAGGTCATACTATTTTATTTTTGTCAGGGAAATAAACCGGTAACTTAATTACAAAATAATAATTGTGTTATGTACAGACAGCGTGAACTTTAAAGCCAGCACTGTACCGAACACATTATAAACACGATGACGGAAGATATTAATTCTTCTTTGTTAACTACTATTAAATAATCAAATGTTTTAATAGTAAATAATACAACTAGCGTAAACTATACATTTCGTAAAACATGGGTATTACAACCAGTTTATTTTATTCTTGCCGGGGTTTTTCCGGAGAGACAGCGACAGTCAATACAATAATACTAACACACTAGCCAATGAGATTTTACACGAATTCAATATTATTATGGCAAAAACTATGAGTGAGGCCATTATTCTTTCCGATAAATGATTTTTATTCATTCTTCACCTTTTCGCTCATTCTTACAAAGATCCCCAAAAGGGATCGGAGCCACATTGGGGAAACACCCTGAAAGCTTGCTAGTCACACATCTATGTCGAGGACGGATTTACATATTGAAAAAGGATTAAATTGGTTTCATAATTTAGAGTATGCATCCATTAATAGGTACAAATATTTATAAAGGTCGTCCCCGTCCTTTTATAAAAAAGACGCAAGCTGGTTCGCGTTAGAAAAACACTAATATATAGGTAGACATATATCCTTTATAAATAAAATAAAAATTCTCGATTAAACACTTCTAGTGCCGTGAACGACGTGACGTCTACGATTGACATCACAGTATACGATGAATCGATAATTACTTCGATGAAAGGCGAGACTCTCGGGAAGATATCGATACCACTGCTCAGGATCAAGAATGACGAGAAGAGATGGTACGCTCTCAAGGATAGGTCTAAGAGATCGAGTGCTAAGGGAAACTATCCACGTATCCTCCTGCAGATGTCCATCGTATGGAATCCGGTAAGTAGTACCTAAGCAGTAGCGTAGTAGTAGGTAGTAGCGTAGAGATCGAGTTAAATAATTCACTACATTTGGTATGATGTTTGAAATCGTGTAATTTTGCTTGTATTTTAATTAAATTCAAAGTATGTATGCAGACATATTTGCATGTTATTTAAAAGCATTCGAAAATCTTTCAGCAGTCAAAAGCAGTCGTTTGACGTATACGTCTCCTTATCCAAAATATGTTAAACTATCGTCGTTATTTATTGAATATTTATGCTTACAAGTTTTATGTCACCTGGTAACAGTCAGGAACAAAATTTTAAAGATGCTATTTGGTTTTGATTAGTATTTAATCTACAATAATCATGATAAAATATTTTGAAATCCTATTCTATAATGTAGGTTCACATTAACTTTTTGAAAAAAAAACCTATATTTGCGTAATAAACTAAGGTTTAGTGATAGTTTAGTAAGGTTTAGTAGATTTTTTTTATTACTTTTGAATAATGCGCGAAATAGAACCGCTCTCTGACGTTATGCATACGTAAACACGTCAATGGTAGCGTAGAAAGTAAACGAAACATTACATATTTCGTGTAATAAAAATGGATTCTAAATAATAAGTGTTGTAAAAACACACCCATATCATTCACGTCATCATCATTTATTAATAGGGCTTTTCAAAGGAACATCTTAATATGTTTATTTACACACAGATCTCTTTCAGTTCATTTACTTATAAAGTTGCTTTCATTAAAATTACAGATTAAGGCATCTCTGCGCGTCCTGAGTCCCAAGGAAACTAAGTACACACAGAAACCGACAAAATTCAACATACCTCTTATTTATAGCAACTTGAAGTTCATCAAAGACATCTTCACTGCAGTTCATAATGGACACGAACTTTTGAAGTAAGTAAAAGAGTTTTTAATTTTATGACATTAAAAATCTTATACTAATATACCTCTAATATACCTAATATACCTCTGGCGGAAAGTGGGTGTTGGGTATTACCTATACACCTCTGCCTACCCCTTCGGGGACCCTTGTGGGAAGGCGTGAGGATATATAAAAATCTTTTGTGTCCCTATTCGAGGTTGAAGTTCATGAATGTGTATTAACCTATCAATCTAGTAAATACAACATTCTGATACGCCGTCCATAAACGTTATTTATAGCAACATAGGTAAGAATAGTTTGACTGTACAAAACATTTATACCCAATAAAAACCTGCCTCGATACTTAAGCTTTTTTCGGGTATGATTAGTCACCGTTATGGGTTTTTACTTTTATTTAACCTGAGACTTTACCACGACGTGCTATTAATAATATTGACCGGGATTTTTTTAAAGTCCGTTAAAATCTGTCTCTTCGGCACTCTTGAATGACGATGGCAATGGCAAGTCATGGTAAAGCCCGTGTTACTACCATGTTGTTTTCGTGTGCAACCATACCATCCTTTCAGACTTATGCATTACAAGCCGTTACTCATCAAACCTGGCCCCAACAAATACATAAAGCACCTGGCTAGCCAGTTAAGCCATGCTCGAGCCCCTATCGACGTAATGTTTCATCAGTTTATTTTAAAATCGTTGACATAGTTAAGTGTATATATTAACCAGCGGGTCACTGATCCTTGTAACAATGTTTAGTAATGTATTTTGTTCAAGTTACAACCATTGTCTGTTACTGTCTTGAAACAATACAATGGGTGATGTAATCATTATTTTATCATTACCCCCTCGGTGATGTATGTGGGACATACATCACCGAGGGGGTAGGCCCGCTTTAAGCTGGAGCTCGATGTGGTTAAATACTTCCATTTCACAGGTTTTCTCACAATATGGTGATGGAAATTCACCCTAAAACATAGTTGTGATAGGTCACTGTACCTTAGCTCAACAAATTCAGAAGTGCATACATGAGGATCATTTCATAAACTTGAGATAAGACAGTCCGTTAATCTCATTAAGTCTGGAAAGAAAATCTTAGATAAATAATACGACCTGAGATACAATGGTGGCCATCAAATTGGAAGCTCAAGTACATCTAAGGCAAAATTAGAGTATTATTATTACTCTGCCACTTATTCACCATGCTTCTGGTTCCTCTCTGTGAAAGCGTAAGAATAACAAAACATATAAAGGAAATAATTAATTTGTATATTTTTAATTCCAGGCAAGCCTTCGAGTGGGAAGACCGCGAAAAGTCGGCGATAGCATTAACCGCTTGGCTTGTTTTCTGGTTCTTCTTCCGAATGTGGATGACTCCGCTGTTGCTGCTTGCTCCGTTCATTGGCTACTGGATAGCACAACGCTCCGCAAACCGTAAGCTGTATTTGTATTTACATAAAGTTTATTATGTGGAGTTATTCTTATTACTTTATGATGAGACAAGCCAGCGCAATTATGTTTGTTAATTTATGTTAGAGTTTATTAACGGCCGTCTGGCCTAGTAGTCACTGATTGTCAGATTAAACTGACAATCCGACCTAGGTCCTTGATTTTCTAGCTTGGGTTTAACCACTTCGGCCATGTACCTTATGGATTTATTGATATGTCCCAAATGCTTAAATACCTAAGCTATACACTCACCTAGTACATACAACATACAGCTAACCTAAGTTAATGTTGTACCTAAATATAACTTTTGTCCATATTTCAGATGACATTACCTCGAATCCTGTCTTCCCCACTGATGAGGATTTATCAGACGATGATTTGGATACTAATAAGGTATAACAAAGTGCCTACTGAACAGTGAGATATCAGTAATTACTTAAATGAATGCGATAAAAACCAAACATCAATCATAAAATCAAATATTAAGATATTATTTTGTTTTATAAAACATTTCGCTTACAATGTATTATTTTCAGGATGAAAAAACAATCAAAAATAGATTGTATGGACTGCAAGATTTAACGTTCACCATTAAGAATGGAATTGACTACATAGTCGCATTACTTGAAAAACTGAGGAAGTATGTTTAATGTTCGACCTTCATACTCACCAAAGTTTTTTAACACATACTAATACTCACATATACCTGTATTTATATTTCAGTTTGGCGAACTTCACAGTGCCGTATCTTAGTTACTTGGCCATGGTCACGTTAGTCGCAGCATCTGCGGCACTCTACTTCATTCCAATCAACTTTATATTTATGGCTTTGGGTAATTATAAAATCAAATTCACAGTTTAAGGACGCCAATACTTTTAAAAGTATTCTAATTGTTCCTTTGTTTTTAGGTCTTTACAAATTCACTCGCAAGTATCTGAATCCTGACAGAGTACCTAATAATGATTTGTTGGACTTCCTTTCGCGGGTACCGGATGACAGACTGGTGGTAAGCGCGAACAACATCGTACTATTTAGTTAAGCGTCGTAATTACAGCATGACTTCGGTTGAAGGAGTTGCCGAACTGTCGACTATTCGGTACTGGGTATAGAACAATTTCATTAATTATATCCCAAAAGAGTGCCTAAAGCGGTAGGCAAACTTGTAACGATACGCCGGAGATATTTGGCATTGTCAAGCATTTCTCAAGCATGAGAATAGACTGGCAGCTTCGACCTAGCAGATTCGTTCCTCGTACCTACGTAACAAATTCTGCATTCCTTCAAAGTCTGGACTATTCAGTAATTCAGTCAGCCAGGTCGGCAACGACCTAAGCTAAGCTTCTAACACCACAGGGTGCGTCGTTAGATATGTTTGCCTTTTTTACCTTAAAAGTTTTAAGCAATGTTGGTTTCGCCATTATTTTTTTATTCTTCTGTAATCAATTGTTTTATTTTGTGTATTTGTACTAACCTAGTTGATAAGCCTATGTTCACTAACAAGAAATGGATTTAGATATCTGATAAATAAATAAATTATTATATTATTATTCGGCTACGAAGCAAGAGTTCCTAGAGCTATTGAGCCTGATACGAGGAAAAAAGTAATCTCTCTTTTCAGAATTGGACTTGCCAGATGTCACAGCAAAAACAACTTCTTTCGTTCATATCCAACTGTTTTATTTCCAGAAAGATTGGCAGGAGCTCAAAGTGTGCGAGCCCAACATGAGCCGGTCTAACTCCGCTAAGAAACGATAGAAGACACAGCAGAAGACTACTCTAGTGAAAGTGAATTTGTTATTAATATCCATATGTGCCATAATGGCTTGTTTTACCAATGCTAGTACTGGACACGATGGGATATATAGAAGGGACTATTAGCATTAGGTCAGTGTGAAAATAATCGACACATATCTTACATTTTAGGTAATAGAAAAGTGTAGCAACGATGCGCTTACGAATTTTAGACCATTGTAAATTTTGGAGCCGCCTCTGTTGTAGTTGTTGTTCATCGTTCTGTGTCATGCAGCTGCGAAATCTTGCCACTCCTATTTAATTCTATTTTTAAATCGAATATTTATGAAATACCTTTTGGAATAATGTAAATTTAAATGTATTCTAAGATGTTCTTAATAAATTTGTGGGTATTTAGGCATACTTAATGATAACGTCACATAAAATTTAATAGTTGTAGTAGAAATGTCTCTTTCTTTCAATGGGGTTCTATTGAATGTTAAGGTGACATAGCGTCGTGGCTATCATTAAGACAAAATAATGCAAGATTACGCATGGGATAAGTACGTAATAAGTTTTGATAAATTTGATACCTTCAAGACTAACTTACCTAATGACAATATGTGTATAAATTTCTATGTGTTCACATCTTGTATTTCGTACGACTTAATATATTCAGTAAGCATTGTGATCGTAGAGATACAGATTCCTACAGAATTGTGATTTTAGAATTAAGTTCATATAATTATAAAATAAAATATTTTTTTCATAGCTAAATGTTTTATTTCTTTGCTCTTTTTATTTACAAAAATACTTTCCAAAATACACCAGCAGAACTTATATTATCCAGTAGCTTAGTAAATACCTCATCACCCAAGTCACCATTTTTATGCTCATACCAAACTAAATAAAATTTGTTTTCTACTAACGACAGATTATACTTTGTAGAAACTCCTCAAATTTTCTGTTGCTTTGGATTGGGTGGGGTTATATGTAAGCTAGTTTTTAGATATTTTTGTTAAGGCTTGTTTGAACTATGTTTCTTTATGAAAAGTGATGGGTCTAAGTTGCCAGATCGTGTGCGTCTAATTACAATTCGCGCACAGTCGTCTGATATTTGGCAACACTGTGCGATTGCTGGGGTTCCGGTACACTTAATTCCTTCCAGTCTTTCTGTAAAAAACACACACGAATATCCACTAGAGCAAAACATAGCTGTATTTCCACAACTATCTTTTCTGCTCTACGAATTTGGACCGTGAGAAACAAAATTTAAATTTCCTACAATGACTCGACTGAATGCATGGTTTATTTATATTTTGCTTTAACGGGAACAGTAGAAAAATTTACTACAGCTAACATATTATATGTACTATATTTACCATTATGTGTCTGCTGATATAAATAAACACCATTAAAATATAATAAATGTTTTCTCATTTCTTACCAATGTTTCCGTGTCTGGTATCCTTGAGATAAAATCTAAAAAGTCGTTGTTCAACACTCTATGCGGATTCAATTGTTTACGAGCGTATTTATAAATACCTGTAAATTATTCATATTCACTAAAAGTAATAAATATATGTATATATAATTAAATAACGTCAATTAAAAAACGTAAAGTTTGCATAACGTCAAATATCAAAGCGGAACAACTCACCTAAGGCCATCACCAAGTATTTAAAAGGAACCTTATATAGGACTATAGAAGCGATAACTAAGAGCACCATGGTGCAATAGCTCAAGAATGGGACCTTGAAACTGGCTAAGCTGGAACAGTAAAAAAAAACAGTTGTAGATATACCTCACGCCTTCCCACAAGGGTCCCCGAAGGGGTAGGCAGAGGTGTATAGGTAATACCCACACACCCACTTTCCGCCAGAGGTATATAAGGTGCCAACGTGACAGATGGCGAGTCCATAGCCGTTACTCCAGCACGACTATACGCCTTTGAATTTCTTCTCAGACGTATGCAGGTTTCCTCTCGATGTTTTCCTTCACCGTTAAGCTCGTGGTGTGACTAATCACTGTACTTCAGTTCAGAAAAACTCATTGGTACAGTCGGGATTCGAACTTGCGACCTTTGCGTCGCAGGCAACTGCTCAAACCAATCGGCCACCACGGCAGTAGATAGTTGTAGATATACACATATGTTAATATTATAATATTTATATACATATTATTAGCGTCGAGGTGACCGAATGGGCTTTCCCTGAACTTAAAATTTCTGAGTATAGGAAGATATTGTGAGGAATTTATTTAAAGACCTACATAAAATCTGAGTTGGAAAATCCTGTATTCGAAAGATTTTTGTAAAGTCGTATTTGAGTGAAGATTAAAACCATAAATATATCACCTATACCTAGATGTATGTTTATTTAAATAGTCACGTTCCCAAAATATTTTGGTGGGCACGTTTAGAACGAATTATTATAAACTGCATCACTATAGACATATCTATGACGATAATCATAACCTTACTTATAAAATTTTTCAGCTAAAGATGCGATGAACTCTATTCCGTTGGTGATAGTCAGGGTCATGTCGGGCACGTCCTGTATCCTTCCAGTTAGACTCTTGTACTTCAGTGACACCTCGCCTTGATCTGAGTCGTCCATACTGCTGTAACCGCGCATGAACGACTTTTCTTCTGGAAACATTAATTAACAAAGATGGAGCGGTGTAACACACTGAATACATTTCACAGATTATTTTGAATTATTCGTTTGTTGTTAGGGGCTGAACATATAGATGGTGAGTCAAGTGCTCCATGATTCAGTATATTCATATCATGAAGCCGTTGTTAGAACTGTATTACAAGTTTCACCCAAAATAACAACAAAAATCCTTCCCAATTTAGCGTGTAGGTACATAAGTATTTCGATCGTAATTCAGTGTTATAGATGATTTCTACTAAATGGCTCACATCGTATCTGATCGGAAAGGATACGAAAGGATGCGGCGGCCGTTCTACGGTACCGTATTCCGACCTTCAGCTCCGTACCGTGGCTTGCGAACGTATTCTTTTCTGCGCCTAGTCATAGTTGAATTCCTGAGTACTGTGTTGACGTGTTCTAAGGCTGAAAGGGTACGACGACAGGCGAATGGCGCCGTGCGTACGTCGCAGCGTACTTGCGGCTAAGATCGCGTGTCGTGGCAGACGGCCGCGGTCATGTTACTGTCTGTGATTTTATAGATTAGATATATACATACTTTGACCGAGATCGCAGAGCCGGAAGTAAATAAATGGCAGCAAAAGCAACAGAGGCGCCGCCCACAGCTCAAAGTGATACCAAAACAACAACCACATAGGTAGTGCTATGTAACATAGTTCCTTATTATCCCATTCGAGAAAACTCCTGAGAAGAACAGTAATACAGATTAGATAATCATTTGAACATCCCGTACCCCGTCGTCATAAATGATTTACTTGCTTTAAGGCTTCGCAAGTTCGGTTCCTACATAGTAATACATTATGTGAATACGTGTTAGTAGTTTTATGCGAGCAAGGAATAGTAGGTAATATTCTGTAAAATGTACATTCAGATTGCTACAATAATGGCTATGGTGGTAAAAAACGAGCGTTTTACTTGTAGCTTTCATTGATCTGGACGAGAAGGTCGAAAGTATCTCTAACAAACTCCACATTCCTGTACACCAGAGCTATATCGAACTTCTGGGACTTCTTTATGTGTTTCACGTCCTTTGGTTTGAATAGTTTCAAAGCTGCCTTGAACTGAAAATTAACGACACCATTGCATATGTGTATTATGTTTAGATAAGTACTAGTAAATAATAGATTAATTTATTTGCGCTAAATAATTAATAACACGTTCTTTGCCACAGTAACTATTCAACGATTCTTCACAGTTGGCAAAATTAATCTGATACACCTATATAATGTCCTTAATAAACAACGAATATGCGTTGAAATGTGGGAGTTCTTACACCATTACCTCCACCTACTTCATCCTAGATTATTCCTATGAAATACTTTCATCGTTGAAGTACCTAACTATGGATATATTAAAAAAATACTATTAAGTTTCAAAATAGCCGTAAAGCACTATACTCACAGGGTTATAGAACACGTTGATTTCCAATAGAACTCTTGGGCAGTTCCCTTTAGCAATGTTCCTCCGGCTCTTGTCCTTTAGTGCATACCATCGCACCTCGTCATTACGGACCCTGAGCAACGGCACTGATACTCGGCCGAGGCACTCACGCATTGACGGCATTAAGGCGCTGTCGTGCACCTTTACATCTAACGTAGATGTTACGTCGTAAATGTTGCTGTAAAAAACATATTTAAAAAAGTGCTCCGCGCCTTGGAAATATCTCATGTTGTCGTGAGTAGTATAGACTATAGACCTCTGCAGAAACAACATCAAAGATTTTTTTTTAACTTTATCCCCACGGCGTTTACTTAAAGTTACAGACAATGACTAGGAATTCATAAAAATAAAGATCGAACAGGGGCTAGTCATGCATTTGGCGGTCTCCATGACCGATGATCATGACGTATGTAAATGTCAGATTGTCGTTTCCTTTCCACTATGTTAACATGTCAAAGGTAGGTAGAATAGAACAGGAGTATCACATCGAAGTGTTCAGAGAAGGATGAGCCTTACCATCGATTGGCATATAAAAAAATTGAGGTTGACTAGAATGAACTAGAATATTTTTATCTCGGACGCGTTAATTCATCCTTCAAGGCATCTTAAATCAAAATATACTAACTTTACTTACAACACATAGCTTTTATTCCAAACCGGCTCATGACTAGCTCGAATGCTTTGGGTTTCAACTCTTTGGTTGTCCAGCTCCACAGTGCAATATGCATTGAGTTTTGTATTCAAGCCTCTGGCGGCTATTACTTTCACGTGAACTTGACCCGCTATGTTCCAGTTGGTTCCAAAATTGTAACACTCCTGAAATTATTCCCTGTTACATTATGAGATACTTAGTAACTCTAGCTTAACTCTAGTTCTAAGTTAAACTGGTCTACAAAACTGGTCTACATAATGTTTGTAACAGAGTTTCAGTAGGAAGTATAGAGTTGAATGTAGGTTTCTAAAATCACCGTTGAAGTGCTAGCTGTAACTAAACCCGCTGGCACCAGAACGGGCTGTGACAATTGTTAACATTGCAGTATCCGTCACCACGACTTTGGCCTCCATCCTCATACATGGACAACTAAATAGAGGCCCTCGATAGAATGCCTTTCTTTTAGCGTTCACGATATCCAATATCTATAATTTATATGGCAAATATGGCAATGGAATTAGGTGCGCAAAATATTTTTCGTAATTGCCATACATCAGACAGCGTGGACGCTACCGGAAAAGGACTTTGCCTAGAGACGCTAGTCCTGCGTTTTTTCGTTTGAGAGAAGCGGAAAGGATACTCAAATTATTGAATTAACTCCCCGCCGGGGCATTGCTTTAAAGAGAACAGTTTGTGGTTCTTCAAGAAGGGTGTGGAGATACTTCTCATAGGGTCTGCAACGCGCTTTATAAGCCTAGCACTGCTAGGAGTTCCAGCGTCAGAACTTGTTTGCCAACTTAGTGATATGAAACATGTTGCCTTCAGTAGTGTTAAAAATACCAACATATTGTCTCTGTAGGTCCTTTACGCTGGTGTCAATGTCTCTTGGTGCTACGATGGTGTTGCTATTTCGAATGGTACACATGGTGACAGATACGTGCACTGACCCATAGCCATCATCCAGGTCCTGCCAGATCTCGTGTGTACGCTCCTTCTCTAGCTGGGATAGGTCTAGAACACAACTAACAAAAAAAACTGTAAATGGTATATAAATATTCCCGCCTTCCCACAAGGATTCCAAAAGAGGTAAGCACATACGTAAAATATATATAACCCTGTTTTCACCGAAGATTTGTTTACGTACCAACGTTACAGATGACGAGTCTGTCACCGTCACTCTAGCACGGCAGGTACATACTTCTCGTCGTGTATTAAAAGCGTGCAGCACGTATGCAGGTATCCTCTCGATGTTTTCCTTCGCCGTCTAATTACTGTTCTTAAGTTCAGAAAAACTCATTGGTACAGTCGGGATTCGAACTTGCGATCTTTGAGTCGCAGGCAACTACTCGAACCACGCAGCCATCACGGCTGATAAAGACTTTATGTAAAAGTAAACTAAGCAAGGATAATGTTAATAATGTCTCACTGATAAACATTGTGCTTTTAATTCATGTAGGTAAGCATCGACTCACAACACACATTACACACGCACAGTAGTCATTACCTTCCCATAAAATTCTTCTGCTGAGCCTTAGCAATATTTCTTAAATTGATCTTCTTCTTCTCCCACAAAGATATTCTCAACACATGATCGTTGTATAGGTGTAGTTTGAACCGCTCTCTCCATTCGGGTTGAATCGTATTTTCTACTGTTTTGGACTTCAATTTCTCTGATCCTAATCTAAAAGAAAATCTAATCATTATGACGATACCTTAGCCTTACCTGACGTGAATGCCATAATTATTCAAGAGTGTGTTAACAACGCAATTGAGTAATAAACACCCATTCATCCTCATGAACATTCGCACTTATAATATTATAATAAGATAAATATTGTTTTGATTAGAATAGTTTGTGGGTTCGCGAAGCAATTAAAAGTATAATAATTAAACTACAAAGGTAAATACGAGTACTAGATACCTAATTTTGCAATAGAGGCTGTGTGGCGAGCCATCTTCAGGTGGGTCTGGTAATCCCCTGGCTTCAACCAGAACCACATTCACTACAGTACTCCATCCTCTCTTAGTACTCTTCACAATTGTATTTGAAGTTGATTGTATCACCTACAAAAGTCAATATGTGAGAAAGGACAAATATAAAAGTGTACTTATGAATAAGCAATTATATAAATGCTTGAAAACGATTACAATGAAGAGCTAAAATTATAGAAGGCGAGATTTTCTCTTTCCCTCGAACGGGATTTACATACGTAGGTATGAGTAGAAATTCATAGTCACCCGCTGGAGATACTTGTGTGGCAAAGCATGAACAACTAAAATATGAAATAGGTTCATAAGTTCAGTTTGAAGCATACACTTCGACTTACACTATCCCTATTCACCAATGCGAGCGCATTATCTGTGATTTCGCAGTCCAAGTCATCAGGATAAGGTATAGATTCAAGCACTGAATCGCTGCTCTTCCTACTGCTGCTCAGACTGATTAGTGAATTTGATCGCCACCTGTAACAGTTCAGCAATACGGTTCTTAAATATCTGACCTACCTACCTAGAGTTAGCTATGAATCTATTTATACCTGCACTGTTTTTATAGATAAATGTGTAATGCATATCTATAAAAGCAGCTTACTAGAAAAAAATTGGTATGAATGATTTCTATTTGTTATAGGTATATGAATGCGCTCTACAAATATGGCAGAAAACAAATAAAGTCGATTATGGAAGACAAATAAATGAGTCTTGCATTCCATGCGACTTGTAGTCACATGGATTGAGGCCAAGGAACTCCAAACTTGGACGTGAAATAGGTAGAATTGTGAAGTGAGAAAGAAACCGATTAACAGGTAACATGTACAACCATCCCTCAAAAATTCTGAAATTAACATTGCAATAATCTCGTCATAGTTAAATGAACCTATCTAACTTTTTAGTACGTCATACTATTCTACCTACTAGCAATCAATTGAAGCCGCCGATGAACGCTTGGATTTAGAGGGATTCGACACCCCTGCAAAGATTTCTTCACAGCATTCGTGAGGAATCCCATGCAGTACTTACTTTGTAGGGAAGACCACGGGGAGTTCATTCAATGGCCTAGACCAAATTGATCCAATAATCGAAGATGGCAACGTAAGACTACCTACTCAAATCCGATGGAAAAAATCGTGTCATACCGGGTACATACAGGGTATGACACGATTTATGAATTGTAAAAAGAGAAAGATGTCTGTAAGTGAGGGTAGTCGCCGCCGCGCGGTACAGTAACAGCTTATAATTTTGCTCCGAACATTTTATCGTGTTTTTATAGTTAAAAGTGTCTTCTCCATCATTAAGTATACAAGAACAGGTAGTCAAAAGCACTTGCAAGATAATAGTGATGTAATTTTTTAAAAAGACTGTATTAGAAAAAAGTTATAGCCGTTTTAAATTCAAAAGAAATTTACCAACGACTCCGACCGTGACCTACGACAACTTGCTACGCGTCCGCTCAGTGCTCCGTTTGAACGGTCAAGTGAACTTGACGGCTTGTGGAGCGTTTGTTTTAACGAATTGATAATTAAAAATAAAGTAAAATAATAATATTACGCGATTGTATACGATGAGTTGCTCCGGCTGTCTGCAACCTATGTTCCGGGAAGACTTTACTTCCTGTACAACTGTGAAGTGCCTCAAGAAATTTCACCCTCAATGTGCAAACGCAGAATTCTTAGACCCTGAACAGAAAGAAAATTGGACTTGTCCGGACTGCAATGCTGCGGCAAAAAAAGGTGGGGATAATACTCACACTCCAGTACGGGCAAATGGGAATGTCACCATGAGGAAAAAGTCCTCGAACCTACAAGGGTCTGCTGCTAGTACTGAATCAGAGGACATGCAATCACTTTTATCAGAGATCCGGTTCCTACGACAGGATATGGCCAAGTTGCAATCTGACTTCGCTGAGAGATTTGATGACCTCACGGCAAGGCTACTGCATTACGGCTCCAGACTTGAACATTTGGAAGAGAAGGAGAAAGAAAATGTGCAGCTGAGGTCTCAAGTGATCATACTTCAAGGCCAACTAGATCAATACAAGCAAGATGGTCTTCGCTCGGAACTAGAAATACTGGGTCTGCCGGAAACTCCAAACGAGAATCCCTACCATCTGGTCTTAACTACAGCCTCTAAAATTGGCCTTGAACTCGACGAACGAGACTTAGATTATGTATCTCGTACAGGACAGATTAAGAAAGGCAATCCGCATGAAGAAAATGGCCTCCCGCGCCCAATTGTGGTCTCTTTTACACGCAGAACTAAGCGCCAAGAATTTCTCAAGCAAGCGAAAGTTCGGCGTTCGTTGGACAGCAAGGATGTGGTTGAAAACGGACCTAGTAGAAAAATTTTCGTTAATGAGCGGCTGACATACGAAAATCGGCAGTTATTTCGGAGTGCACGCTTGTGGGCTAACGAACACAACTACAACTACTGCTGGATTCGAAATGGGAGCATTTTTCTCAGGAAACGTGAGGGACGAGATGGCAGTCCACCGATCAAGATACAGCGAACTGAAGACCTGCAGAAACTCGAGGGAGAACATAGCCCGCGCTAGTGGGTTTGTCTCAATTATATCCTCGTACATCCCACCACCCAACCTGCCACATATAAAGCTATTAACTTTTTGTGTAATATTAACTTTTTGTGTAATAACTTTACCTCTGCCATTTCATCTATTGTTGTGTTCTTATTGTCTATATTGTGTTCTATTAAGAGACTTAAATTACGTATTCTGTAGGCCTACAAAAATTACACAATCATGTTGCAATCGCATATCACATATTTATACAATTCCTCCAAATAACACTGAATCCACAACACATCTTCACAAAACATACCCAAAGTCTAAAGATCCACGTCCAGAATCAAGCAACTTAACGTACACCTCCTGGAATAGTATGTGCATTCTAAATCCTCCCGATCTCATTTCAATGAAGTCATCTTCTCTCCATTATAATGAATACATTAGACTTGCTATCTGATATAGATAATGCTATGAATATTGAATGCCATACTATACTCACACCGGAAGGTTGCGAAAATGTTATGAGTAAATATTCAGTCAAGCTTCTACACGTGAATATTCGAAGCATGCAACGTAATTTCGAAAGTTTTTTGGTAATCCTCCTTAGATTAAGAATAGTCTTTGATGTCATATTTATGAGTGAATGCTGGTTGAATGATTTTTCGACTATTAAACAGATCGAAGGGTATAACTCCTTTAATACGCGGAAACATATAAATAAGTCCGGAGGGGTCATTGCATACGTGCATAACAAATGGTCTCCAAATGTGACTGAACCCGACATAGACGAGGCCAATTGCCTACTGGTGGATGTCCCAACTGTGTTCACGGCAATTGGCTTGTATCGATCTCCTTCATTTCCAAGCCCAACGGCCTTCATATCATCTTTAGAGCAAATAATCAGTCGATGTACCCGAAGCCCCTGCCTTATAGTTGTCGGAGACGTGAATATTAATATTTCAAGTACAAGTATTGAGGACGAGAGTACATCTACATACCTGAATAGTCTTGCTGGACAGGACCTTACTTCAGCCGTTAATACTCCCACACACAGGAAAACGTGCATCGACCACATATTCGTTCCTGCTGGGGCAATGGCAGAGGCAGTAGTGTGCCCTGCTGACTTAACGGATCATAGCCTTGTTATGGTGGGAATTGGGACGCCTCGACAAAACTCACCGAAATTAACTAGAACCAGGTTAAAAACTGACTTTGATAGTCTTAAAACGGAAATAGAACAAATCAATTGGTCTGCTGTCATAGAAAATAGCTCCCTGGAAGATTCTCTTAAAAATTTTACTATCACTCTGGAGAAGTTAATCTCAAAACATTCCCAAACAAAGCAATTAAGCCGATCGAAATTTAATATCAAACCTTGGATGACACCAGGATTAATCAGGTGCTCTAAACAAAGAGATAAGCTACATTCTGAATTTAGAAAATCCCCGGATGATGCATTTAAAAAGTTGGTTTACATTAGATACAGGAATTTCTATAACGCCCTTCTCAGAAAACTTAAGACGGATAGCGAAAATAATGAATTACATAAAAACAAAAACTCGCCTCGTAAACTCTGGAAGACAATTAACAAAATATCACATAGAAATAATAAAACGTCGTCTGTCAATGCGATGGAACTTCTCGAAACAGAAGACTGTTCGAAAAGTGAGGCACTAGATACACAAAGGAGGAGCAAAAGATATACCAAACAACTATCGTCCTATCTCACTACTGGGTACCATCTCTAAGCTCTTGGAACGCATAATAAACAGGAGACTAGTTTCATTTCTAGAATCGAACTCTTTAATCTCTGACAGACAGTTCGGATTCCGCCAGGGGAAATCAACGGAAGATGCAGTAGTACTACTGACAGATATTATCTCCTCTCAACTCGATAGTGGACGAGACTGTGTCGGTGTCTTCCTGGATCTAGCGAAGGCGTTTGATACGGTTTCGTTTCCCATTCTAATAAAAAAGATGGAGGCCTATGGCATTAGAGGGAAAGCGCTGGAGTGGTTCACAGACTACTTATCAAACAGGAGGCAGTGTCTTAAAATCGGCGAGTTCCAGAGCAGTGTCTGCAAAGTATCATTTGGCGTTCCGCAAGGCAGCATCCTTGGACCTACTCTTTTCAAGATATACATCAACGATTTGACCTTACTTCCGATTCAAAACGCCGAGATTATTTGCTATGCCGATGATACAGCAATCATTTTCCACGACTACTCCTGGCCATCAGTATACCAACGTGCTAAGGACGGAGTATCTTTGGTAGCTCAGTGGTTGTATAATAATATTCTTACGCTTAACACCGCAAAAACCAAATTTCTCTGCTTCCATAAGACCGCAGCATCCGCCCCAGCAGAATTAAATAAAATAATCTTGCACAATCATAATTGCACTTCTCAAAAACATTCTATTAGGGTAACGTGTAACTGTGATAGTATTTCCAGAGCGGTTAATTTAAAATATCTGGGCGTGACACTCGATGAAAAACTTACTTTCAAAGAACATATAAGCGATATGTCACGACGAGTTAGAAAAATTTTGCCTACGATTAAAAATCTTCGGGAGATAGCTGACTGGAAAACTCTAAAAATGGTGTATTTCGCTCTCTGTCAATCAGTTATAAATTATTGTATCCTGGCCTGGGGCGGTTCAGCGCCGTCATCTCTCATAACACTGGAAAGAGCACAAAGAGCTGTCCTTAAAACAGCTCTGAACAGGCCGTCTAGATATCCAACTGTCTCCTTATACAATGAAGCAGAGGTACTCAGCGTGCGGAGACTATACTTAGTGAGAGTGGCAGTTCACGTGCACAGATCCGTAATTTCCTCTGAACATTATAAAGACATGTTAAAAAGGAGGGTGCCCAGACTGCCAACGCCATCATTAAAAACTTCCTTTTCACATCGTTTTCCTATTTTTCTCTTTACACATATATACAATGGTTTGCTGAAGCAGCATGATTTTAAACATTGTTCTGTGCGCGATGCAAAGCGATTTCTGTCCAGTACTCTAATGAACTGGACGTACGAATCGACCGAGGAACTATTGAAAGTAGCCAGTTAAATAAATATTGAAGTCTCTCAACATACAATTACGTCTCATACACACGCACGCACACACATACATTAAAGTACTTACCAACTCGCACACGTAGACACACAATCAAACCCAGACACATGGACACACATTTCTCACATAATCCTTGTTTTATATTTCAGATTTGTATCCTATTTATATCTAGAAAATACGAAATAATGTAACTATCATAATTTACCCAAAATTATGCTGTTAATTAGTACCTTATACTGTACAATCGTATAATCTCCCCCACGGGACAGGCACTGCCTAGTGTGGGGGCCAGATATTAATTTGTAAAAATGTTTATTGAATAAAGTTTTATTATTATTATTATTATTAAGTCTATAGAACGGCTTTACTCTTCATCTAAACTTAACATTATCATCGCAATTGTAATCGAATAATTGCGTTGTTTACTCACATATTAATATTCCTGAATCGTTTTCTTAGTGTTCCAGTTCCATCAACGGAATTGAAGGAAGTACGTTTCATAAAGGACATCTTTTCGTCCTGCATTAGGACAACTATTATGAAATAATATAAAAAAATAGATAATTTATTCACTTATGCGCGGTATTCATTTGTTTAATTGAATGTAAACGCATTAATATTTTGTCATTTGGCTAACAATTACCCTAACGATAAGATCGCGTCGTTATCTTAGAATTAACAAATATCTAGCTTGTGATACGAATATCAGAATTCATTTATCAGTTTTGTATTGTACAATACCGATTACATAGCTCATGTCCTAATAATCAAAACATCTGTTGCAATTAGAATTATGAAATGTATATAGGACAGATGCATTTCATCTATAAATCTGTCCCTTTCGTACTGTAAAATTATGATTGCACGTCATGGTACGTACGGGCTCTTGTTCTACTTAACAGGAACCTGATCTGTTTCTCGCTGCTGTAGACAGTAGTATTTTATCACCGCCGAGGGAGGCATTTTGCCAGCTTATTATCATGTTTCCGTAGACAACGTCAGATTTGCACCTAGGCCTACAATGCCGAGCCAGTCTAGGCTCACTAGCCCCATTTTTATTCACTTCTGTTGCTAAGAACGTTAACTGTAAATGTGGCGATGAGTGGCGATGTAAAAATGAGATTTTATTTACCAATACTGCTAGATACATATATACAAAAAACATCTCAGATACAGACCGAGCTTTGAACCTGCATCTAATTACATTAAGCTGCGTCTGCGAGTATTTTTTCTGTATTTTTTAATCTTTTCTATCTTCTACAGCAATGATTAGTCTTCGTTTAAACCCCATAGTTACTACTCCATTTATATATTTGGATAATTATTACGCTGAATAAGAAGAAATGGCATCGCAAATGATATTATAGTCAATGAAAATTACTATAATATCATTAGAAAAATGTTTGATGCGAGTAAACGTATGAGATAAGAGATACTATCGTGGGTTGTTTATAGGATTCTTACAAGACTCACTATTACAACTAATAAGGCTTAGTTTTCTTGAGCCATGAACATTTATTTGAACGGTTATAGTACCAGTCACGGTATACCAAAGCTACAGCTAGTAGGATGTATTGTAGCTACATAAACAGAATCTACTAGGTGATCGCTCCCCTGTGGCACTTTTTTTATACACTGGTTTAAATAATTCTAATATTTTATTCTACTAATTATTTGATGAGAAAGTTTGTGAGGACTTTGTTCCTTTTTCAAGGGAAAACAACATAATGGAATTGGATTTAATTTGACTCAGAGATAGGTAATTAGGAGGATTATTTTTAATTTGTAACATAAGATTTATTAATACAGAGAAAATTAATAAAAGTGCAATGATACTTGAATGCATAAAATTTCCATTTTGAAAGTAAAATGGTATTATTCTGCCATCTATTGTAGGGTAGCACTACTAGAAACGAACTACTCCAATTCCCGCGCATGGCGCTGTCTGTCACGGTGCCGGCGGCGGTAGCGTCTCGTCTCGATCGAATCTTCACTACTCAGTTTGGCGCTAGTGTAGCAGTATTGTGTTTTGTGTTGTCTGTCTGAGTTGTAAAATTTCTATTTCATTTTTTAATTTACTTTTCCGTGTTAATGTGAGGTTATATGGAGAAAATATAATTTGTGTATAGTGTAATTTTTTATGTTTGTCATAAATCATAATGGAATCAAGGAAAGACCTACTGAATTCAATAAGACTATGTCGGTTTTGTTTATCTCAAGAATCTCTAACAAGTTTATATGACAGTAATGTGGAAGGAAATATTGTTCCACTAAAATTAAAAATACTGTCATGTATTTCTGTCGAGGTAAAGTATTGACGTATCTATTATCCGTATATTATTATAGAAATACTAATTTCATGTGTATGGACGCCATCTAGGTATGTCACCGATTGGCTTTTGTCTACGTAAAACGCTATGGCGCCCAATAATTAAAATGTTTTTACTTTTATTTCTCTCTATCGTATCGTCCTCGCAATCTTTTGCACTATACGTTTTTGGATGTAACATACTCTAATATTACAGTTATTCCATCGTTATTATTGATTTTATCAATTAAGCGCCCCCTGCCGTTTCGAACAAGAACTAGGTTTAGGATCAATGTTTTTTCAAAATTTAATATTATGCTTTATTTACTAACCATAAAATATTATCTTCACCAGGTTTATCCTTCGGACAAAATGCCATCATTCATATGTAGCCGCTGCAAATTTTTTATGGAGATGTGTTATGAATTTAAAGAAATTTGCCATAAGGCAGATGGCAATATATTTCAATATATTCAAAATGGGGCATCCTTAAAATCCATTGCTTGGCCACCTTTACTTTCTAAAGTAAGTACATCTTAATATACATAAGAAGCTGCTAGCGAGATAACCTTATATCTCCACACTGAGTCCTACACGGGATAAGCTGAAAAAGTAGAGCTTCAGCAACCTCTCTTTTATTAGCTAGGCAGAGATAAAGCACTACTTCACACTGAAGCTCTTCAAGACTCATAATATAGTAGATAGGTGGCAAAGTTCCCATTGCAGTCTCATAATTTAGGAAACCAATAAGTGGAAAACACTAAAGTAATAATAATATATCCTCACGCCTTCCCACAAGGGTCCCCGAAGGGGTAGGCAGAGGTGTATAGGTAATATCCATACACCCACTTTCCGCCAGAGGTACTAAAACAAACTGTCAATATATAATCTGATCCTCTCATGAAATTCCAGTTATGGTCTCGTGAGCATGAATCAAAGGTAGTGATGAAAACAATAGTTGAAGGTGGTGCCACCATTCAAGTGAGCACTCAAGAAGTGTCTGACGATGATGAAGAAGATGATGAAAATGTTTATAGTGTGAAGGTAAACTATCATTTACTTTGGATTAAACATCCCATAGCCTGTGGTATCATAGATGGGTACTGGGTTCTTGCCATTATGCATATTTATTTAACTATTAACCTGACTAATGTAGGTATACAACATCTGTTAATGTGCCCCCTATTCCAACTCTTGAATAATGATGGCAATAGCTTTGTAGCAGCTCTGTGGTTGACTATATAAGATTTTTCTATGAGGAGTATTTAACTTGACTAATAAATAGATAATTAAGATAAAAGGGCCTATATTAGCCTTTAAGAGAATATTTATCTGCATTTAGTTTTAGTGTGTTAGTAGACAAACATTGAGTTAAACACCAAATTATTAGCTGTATTATATATAACTAATAATAATAATAGGGCCTGAATATTGGCTATCAGGGAAAAATTACATATATGAAAGCTGACATAAATATAGGTCCTTAAACATTCATTAGGTTCTAGGTTCTAGGTTGTCTGCTCCTAAGTATTCAATATCTTCCTAATGTTTTTCTAACCTAAACTGCTGACTTAGTACCTATAGAGGTGTATAACATATGTATATTATTACAAAAAAAAATTACTTTGGTGTTCTACAAAGTACACATTCTTGACAGATAGAAGACGATTCAGATGAAGGAGCCAAAAGTGCCCGCATCAAACTCATCACTCATGACAAGCAGGAAACCACCAAGATATCTAACCATAGCCAGAAAGGTAAAAACACTTTCTATGGACTAAATATTGCCATAGTTATTGATTTATTTCATTGTGCAAGGGTGAAATTGGAAACATTCAAAATAAGAATACTACACTTGATTTGGAGATTTCGTTTCTATTTCGTATATATATTAGTCTATGATGGATATGTTTTCTTATTTCGAATGGGCCCAGTGTGTTTACAAATTATCATTAAGACCTTAATCTGCGTGTGTTCATAGCTTTTTTACTATTATTTTGAATGTAGCATGTGTTCTTTTACTTTTATTATTTGACCTGCATCCCAAATTTATTCTACATTTCATTTCTAACTTTAAGCTATTACATATTTAGCAGATTTATTATTATTGATTGTTGGATTTCAGTTGGTTATGAAATGAAGAGTCAATTACATTATATAATTGTCGTACAATATTTTCCTTTTAAATAGGTATTCTCGAACAATCAGTGTTGAATTGATTTATACCAGTTTAGTTGAGGTGAGTGAAATGTTTTAATGTATTTGTATTTATTTATTTATATATTATAAATGCAAAAATTCGTGCGAATAATTGTTACTCAATCACGCCAGAACTTTAATATAATATTAGCTGGATCAACACATATGATGTGTTTTATTCCAGAAAAAATATCTACCAATGAAATCAAATATTACTGGGGTGAAACCACTTGGCGCAGTTACATATATATCACTACGCTATGTTCCTAACGGGGTAGGCAGAGGGAGGGCTCCTAGACTTACATACCTCATTAACTTCGTCCACAGTCACTACAAAATATAAGATGATTTAAGTGAAACATGATGATTTAGGTAAACAAGTATTACATTCATTTATATCAACTCCCATCGCCTATTCAGATAAAGTTGCACACGTTTAACTCGTCTTAGGGTCGGCTATGCGCGAGCTATCCTCCGGTGTTGCAAGCGTAACTGTGGTGGCGGTAGCTGCTCTTCATCTGTCGGGCCCCATGCTTGGTTTCACCGTGATATACAAAATAATTATCATAGTTATTTCGCGTTTAGATTTGTATTTACACATTATATATATTTTACCTTTATTAATAACATTACAGTGGGTGTATTGATATTATTTTTGGATACTATTACACACCCTACGCCTTCGGGGATCCTTATAGGGAGGCGTGGAGATATATTATTATAATAACATTTAATATGTCTTAACTTGTTCTTCGTTGTTGGTGAGTTGTGTTAGATGGGGTAGTAGTGGACTAGAGGGTAAGTTGTGGTGCAGATAGCGGGGCCGAGCGCGGCCGCCCGCCGCGGGAGGGCTGCTGGGCGTGCGACGTGTGCGACTGCACCTACCCGCTGCAGCAGCTTCTGCGCATACATCAGATGCAGAAACACCGCACGCGCACAGTGCAGTGCGACCAATGCGACGAGTAATTAATTACACCACTAAACACGGTGTCCAAACATACACAACATATATTATTAACAAAATATAGCGTACATATGCATTTATATGGGTATAAATATAGGACTATTCGAACTTAAATTGGAATAGAATGAAAATCGAAATATTTTTTAACAAACCGTTTATTATACCTGGCTAAACTATCATTACGGCATTTAATGCAATTACTACCTGGCTCAACGTTCAACTATACATTTTATGTGGTGAATAAGATTTTAATTTTTTTTTTTTAATAAAACTAATATGCATTAATAATCTTGCTAATTTTAGTATATTTGTTTGGACACCTCATATATGCATATTGCCAGTATCAGAGTGCGATGACCGATGCGCCAATGTACCTTGCAATCGTTATTCCTGTTGATTACTCCCGAAATTTCGACAACTGCTAGACAAAAGTATGGCAACGTGCCCGGGTATAAGGTTCTCTAAAAGGTGACTCAACTAAAACGTGTCAGGTGTCTCGCCGTCTCCAAAAACAACTGTACACATGCCTGTTTGAATTTCTTCGCAGAAGTAGTCAGGGTCAACGGGGTTTTCTTTACCGTACCTAATGCATACGATCTTTACGCCTGAATAAAAGGGGTTGACGCCTGAAATATGGGTTACTTAATCAAATTGGCCACCAAGGCTTTCATTTCTTTTTTTTTCAAACAGATTCTTTATCTTTACCTGATCCAACCGGACTATTCAATTGTTTTTCAGTAAATTTTTCTCAAAGTATAACCTGATGATTCACCAACTGCGCCACTCCTCTGAAACGCCGTTCCAATGCATAGCATGCGACAAAAAGTTTAAACGCCTTGTACTGCTCAAAAGGCATGAAAAGGTACAACATTTCGGCACATACTAAGAACATTTTGTACGAGTGACTTAATGACTACATATAGGGTGATGTATTTTCAGCTCATTCACTCAGACTTGCCACAGTTGCAATGCACCAATTGCCCAGCTTCGTTTCTATCTCACGAGGAGTTAGAAGCACACCAAACGAGACACCCCTTCCTGAACCGACGTTATGCTTGTGATATATGTGACAAAAAGTAAGCATTTTGACAAATGCTCAATATGTTCTAATCTTTTAGATCACTATGTGTCATGCATACAAAAGTATATCATTTAATTGTGTATTTCTTCCAGGTTCCTCGAAAATGCCACCCTGCTAAGGCATAAAGACATGGTACACAATAAAAATCCAACGTTCTCCTGCGAGTACTGTCCTCAGCGTGAGTCCGCGAGCAGATAGTAAAGGCCATTGACCCATCAAATTACTTAGTTTACAAGCTATGAACATGCGCAAAGTTGGTTTTAGATAATGACGTTTTAATATTATGTAATTTTTGTGTGTTGTTTGTGCAGGTTTCTCGACGCTGTCGAAGTTGGCAAAGCATGTGCGTACGCACGCGGGCGAGAGGGCTTACCCGTGCAAATTCTGCAATAAGAGCTTTATGAAGTCTCATCATTACACTAGGTAACGTATTGAAATGTAACTTTCCTTAAGACACACATTTGCTTGAAAATACACACACGTGCCACCCGCGGTCGTGCCCGCGGTTTTTAAGTTCGTAATTTATTTGTCGCACTTCGTGATCATGTCCTTCTCTGAACGCCTTACAAGTGTATGAAAAAAAGTTATGTCGTTAACCGTTGTTAAGACGTGAACGTGTAACGAACAAACAAGCATGAATAATATAAATGGGGCCCCCCTTGTGCAGAAGATATCTACATATGTATTATACTAGATGTGCATCGCAGTTTCTTCTATAAACAGGCTCTATACAAATCGGATTTGCCTTGGGATTCTGTTTTTTTCTGGAATTAAACTTATCCTATGTGTTAATCCATGTAATAATCTATCTATGTGCCAAATTTCATCTAATATAATGATATAAGCCGATCTGCGGCTCTGGACAAAATTACATAAGTTGGGGAAAACTTTACAGCAACTGTAATTGCTTTAAGTACAAGGATCGCCGCCGGCGTAATTGAGCAAACTAAACTTTAGCACGTAGATATAAAATTAGCATAGATTATTGGAGAAATGTGATTGAGGCCAGATTTTTATGCACAACGTGCAGACACCTGCGGCTGAAGCACCGCGAGACTGTGCGCACGGCGCGCGGCCCGTTCGGCGAGGCGGAGCAGTTCCGCTGCGAACAGTGCGGCGATAGCTTCGCGGCGCAGGACGACTTCATCTACCACTCCGCCATACACGCCACGCAGAACCTCACCTGCCCGCTGTGCCAGGAGCGGTTCCTCAACGTCGATGACGTCACCGCGCATATCAAGTCCCACGTCACTGGTATATTCTTAAACCACTAGGCACCACGGCTGAATACGCAACTAGCTGGGCCCAGAGCGGTTTCACCCGCTTAGACTAGAGTTAAAATTTTCAAGTCCATTTTGAGATCTCGACGGCATTGTGAGACCGTGTCATTGAGAGTACGATAGGAGTCTAAGGCAAAATTTTGGAAGGTGTGGGTTTCTCTACAGATCCTGGAATCATTATACCATCACAGATATTTTCTATCGCGGAGGCAGTTTGATTAAAACTGCCAGAACATGACTACCCCACTTTCACCAAAATGGCTGGAGTACCGTAAAAAAATATATTACCTACGATGGCTCTTCTGTGTAGCTTGTCGATAAATACTTTATAAATATAGGATATAAATAGTAATCAGTTCTCAAAAACTTCAACTCTATCGTCACTATATTCATTCATATAGTCTTACGTTTCCTGCTCTTTTGTTTATCACCTATTTGAATATATATGTTATACAGGTACCGAATTCATGTGCGATTACTGCGAGCTAGTGTTTACATCCAAGGACAAGCTTGAGAGCCATTTGGTTGACTCGCACGAGGACGAGATGCGGAATAGTGTAAGGACATTTTTATAATATTATACGAATACTAATAATAATAAAATACTATAAATAATATATCCTCACGCCTTCCCACAAGGGTCCCCGAAGGGGTAGGCAGAGGTGTATAGGTAATACCCACACACCCACTTTCCGCCAGAGGTATATTAGATGCCAACGTGACAGATGGCGAGTCCATCGCCGTTACTCGAGCGCGACTATACATACGCCTTTGAATTTCTTCTCAGACGTATGCAGGTTTCCTCTCGATGTTTTCCTTCACCGCAAAGCTCGTGGTGTGACTAATTACTAAGCATGTGATAAGTAATAACCTGGATATCCGGACATTCCACAACCTTTATAGCTGAAGAATATAGATTTTAAAGGTTCTAAAAAGTGTGTATTACTGTAGCTCGCTTGATGGATGCGGTGAACACATTTTTTTTTTTATACAATAAGAGTGGCAAATAAACATACGGCCCATCTGATGGGAAACGGTTACCGCAGCCTATTTACGCTCACGATACCGAAGTAGGGTTTAGTTTAGGGATCACAGTGGAAGCGTGCACGTCGCGATTCCTGCCAGCCCAGAGGGCTGCAATTCCACTCGATGCGCATTGGCCGGACGGCTGTTAGGGCGTGCCCCCGAGGCGACGCGCACCAGTCCGTCCCCGCTGGTGCGAAAAATTCAGCACAGTGCGGCGATGGGGACCGCCACCCATCACGCGGAGTGCCTCACGGCGGGAAGTGGAGTGTGGAGTGTAGGATGGGTGTATGGAATGTAAGAGGAGGTATGGCTGATAAGATGAACGAATTGATCGATGTTATGACAGAGAGCGAGTTAGATGTTGTGTGCCTGTCTGAAACCAAGCGGAAGGGTAGTGGAGTAGACGAGCTCCCGGGCGGGAGTTTAGTGCTGTGGTCAGGAGTGGCAAACACCGAGCACGCCTGCCAGGGAGTGGGAATTCTACTATCCAGCCGCTTGGCAGAATGTATGATAAGTTATGATGCGGTGAGCCCCAGACTTATTTGGACTCGCTTTAAAATAGGCCTTACCCGACTATTTTTAGTCGCGGTGTATGCTCCGGTGGCCTCAGCGGACACTTGCGACCTGAATAAGTTCTGGGAATGTGTGAGTAATGTTCTAGAGACGAAAGAAGGGAATGAAAAGCTGATTATTTGTGGTGATCTGAATGGATGGGTCGGGACAGCCCGTAAGGATTACGAGGCAGTACTCGGCAAGTATGGTGATAAGAGAGTGAACGAGGCAGGCAAGCTGATATTAGACGTATGCATGGAGAGAGACCTTTTTGTGGCGAACACCATGTTCGACCACAAGAGGATTCATCAGTATACATGGGAACGGAAAAATGAGCGAAGCATGATAGATCTGTTTCTAATAGATCAGCGACTCAGAACACAGGTGATGGACACCAGGGTGTATAGGGGAGCCGACCTGGGAACGGACCACTTTCTAGTTATAACTAGAATAAGGGGTCTGTTCGCGGGCTGGCGATCCCGTGCTGAGGGTCCCTGTTCTGCAGTCGCAGACCGCATCAAAAGCTGGAGGCTTCAAGATGCGGCTATTAGAGACAGATATCAAGAAAGGGTATCTGAACAGCTAGCCTGTCCCCCGAAAGATGTGTTTGAGAGTGTCGATGTTTGTTGGCAGTTCCTGAAGTCCAGCATTTTATGCGCCGCGAAAGAGGTTTGTGGCATTTCGAAAGGGCGGACAACCAAAAATGGCGATGGTTGGTGGGATGATGAAGTGAAAGAAGAAGTTAAAAAGAAGAAGGATGCAAGGCAAGACATTTTGGCTATGTCCAGCTCAAGTGAAAGTATGAAAGAAAAGATGAAAGAAAAATATCGCCTGCAAAAAAATCGTACGAAGGAGATAATAGCTCAGAAGCGTGAGAGGTTCCAAATGACTGTAGACGAAAAACTGTCGCATAATTTCAAGGACAATGCAAAACTTTTTTGGAGGGAAGTTAAGAAGTCCAGAAATTGTGTTACAGCTAAAGCACGGTCGCGGAACAGAAAGAATTTCGTACGATAACCTATTATTACCCATCTCTGTCACTCCCGCGTAAATATAATGCGTCTCGCTCGCACAGATGCAATGACCGCTGTCGCCAGGGATTGAAAACCGTTTAATTGAGACCGTAAGGTTTGTTCTTGCTTGCGTCTGGTGTTTTGGTCGCAATTAAAAGTATTTGACATGATTCATAATTTTTGAATAACTAACGACATTCCATCTTGGGATGCGTTAGTGCTCGTTCAATTTTGAAACACATTTATCTTAGTTTGTTGTTATTTGTTAGTTTTTGTTGTCTTGTTTTAATTGTTAAGTGGTTTCGTTGATTTGTTAAGTTTAATTTACTGTTTTAAAATGGAACCAGTGCCGTCTACCTCGCGTCCATTCAAGAAGTTTGTTTCTCCGCGGAAGAAAAGAAAAATGTCACACTTTAGTGAATCTGAGAAGGTTATGATTATTAACGTGTTTAAATACATTAAGGAATCCTGGCCTGCCGATAAATATCCTTCAAAAAAAGAAATGAAGGACAAAACAGCCGATATCTTGGGCATTTCAAAATCGGCCATATATCGTATTTTAAAAGAATATACCGAAACAGACACCGTCAAGCCGGCTCCTTCACCGAAAAAACGACTCTCAGTAATTGAAAAGACTGATGAGTTCGATAAATCGTGCATCAGACGAATAGTGCACAGCTTTTATTTAAAAGGAGAGTTACCTACAACAAAAAAGGTACTACATGTCATAAATGCAGACGAATCCTTACCAAACATGGGCTTGACATCGTTGAAACAATTACTAAAACATTTAAAGTTTAAATATGTCAAACGAAGGCGAAATAATTGTTTGATCGACAGAGATGACATAGCATTGTGGCGTATTAAATATTTGAAAAATATAAAAACTTACCGACAGCAACAACGACCAATATATTACTTGGATGAAACTTGGGTAAATGCGGGTAAGACCTTTTTTTTTATCCATTTACTGACTGAATTAAATCCATACTAATATTAAAAATATGAAAGTATCTCTGTCTGTGTGTCACCTTTACATGGCTAAACGGCTGTTATGATCTTGATAATCCTATTAATATTATAAACGCGAAAGTTTGTGAGAATGTATGTATGTTTGTTTCTCTTTCACGCTAAAACTACTGATTGGATTTTAATGAAACTTTACAATAATATACCTTATACATCAGAATAATACATAGGCTATGTATGAACCACAGGCGAAGCCAGAGGGAACAGCTAGTATTAAATAAATATACTTGGTATCAAGAGCAAAGACAGGATCGACAAAAGCGATTAGTGATCCCCTGAGTTGTTTGCAATATTAAGTGGTTAAATGTTTATACTTATGATAATTTTATTCATTATCTTTTTAGGGCACACTGTAGGCAAAGTGTGGGAAGATACTACAGTGCAGTCACGAAAACAAGCATTTTTGGGGGGTTTGTCGACGGGTGCCAAGAATCCTACTTCCAAAGGCAACCGGTTAATTATTTTACATATAGGAAGTGAAAAGGGATTTGTCCCAGAATCGGAATTGGTGTTTGAATGCAAAGGTACAGGCGATTACCACGAATCGATGAATGCAGTCAAGTTCGAAAATTGGTTCCAAGCAATGCTACCGAAACTTGAACCAAACGCAGTGGTTGTAATGGATAATGCCAGCTACCACTCACGGCGCCAGGAGAAAATTCCAGTAACACGTTGGAAAAAATCAGACATCCAAGAATGGCTTTCATCAAAACAAATTTTTTTTGAAGCAAATGAAACAAAGGTCCAGCTCTTGGAAAAGGTGAAAAACGTTAAAACTCTGTACCAATCGTATGTAGTCGATGAAATGGCAAAAGCAGTTGGTGTAGAGGTATTGAGATTACCTCCATACCACTGCGAATTAAATCCCATCGAACTGGTGTGGGCAGACGTCAAGGGGTATGTAGCTCGGAAAAACACAACATTTAAGATGGTAGCTGTCAAAAAGTTGCTCCAGGAGGCTTTAGCCAACATTACAGCAGAAAAATGGCAAAATTGCATAAGTCACGTCAAAAAAGTGGAATCGAAACTAGGTGGACTAGATGATAATGTAGACAAAACTGTCGATTCTTTTGTTATAAATATGACAGGCGAGACGTCATCAGAAAGCAGTTACTCTGATACAGACGAATCGGATTCGGATTTATGATTTTTTTATTTCTACCAAATTGGTAATTTTAAGACGATTTTGATACCTCTGGTCTGTCTGCCCCTCTGTTCTGTCTGTTTCAGTTAACTCGGGAGTATTCGGGAGCAGTCGGTGCCGCTCGGGTGCGTTGGTACCAAAATGACGGCGTGAGACATGACGCCACTCGATACTCGACCACGACAGAGGAATAACACATCTGTGATTCAGTTTTATATTGAGATATTATTGCAAAATTGTTATAAATAAAAGTAATGGAATGTCTGAAGAGTTTATTGTTTAACAAAATACTTAATAATAATTTATTTAATAAGCTAGTTTTTTTCTATCCTTCAAATATTTCATGCAAACCACACATATAAAAATGTTTGTGACCACTGTCAGTAGGTAAAGAGGTCATTGTACGAAATTCTTCCTGCTCCGCGACCGTGCTATAGTAGTAGGATGAATGTGATTATTTCGAAGGACAATGACATACTAACTGACAAAACTGACGTCCTCAGGCGATGGAGTGAATTCTACAAAGATATGTATGATGATGATGCCGCTGATCTACTCATAGAGCTGCCTCCAACAGAATCTAGAAGTCGAGGATCCTAAAGCGGATAAAATAAGTATGGGAGAGATTGTAAGTGCGATAAGAAGTCTGAAATGTGGAAAAGCTGCGGGAATAGATGGGATTACGGCTGAGATCATCAAGTACGGTGGACCAGCGGTCTGGGACGTCATCTATTTGCTATGCAATCTTTGCTGGGAAAGGGGTGATGTTCCGGACGACTGGAGGCGAGCAGTCATCGTGCCTTTCTATAAAGGAAAGGGATCACGATTGGACTGCTCCAACTACAGAGCCATCAGCTTGGTCAGCTTAGCTAGTAAAGTGTACACGAAGATCCTGACGATAAGAATGCAAGAGCGATCCGAAAGGTTTCTCTGGGAATCCCAAGGTGGATTTAGACCAGGAAGAGGATGTATGGATCAAACCTTCTCGCTTCGCGGAATCGCGGAAAAGTTTTTGGATATTAACCAAAGGGTTTTCTGCGCTTTCGTCGACTTAGAGAAGGCATTTGATAGAGTCGTACGAAAGGAACTCTGGGACGTGTTGCCTGGATATGGAGTGAGCAGTTCCCTACTGCATGCCGTGAAATCACTCTATAGTGATAGCGAGGCGTGCGTTAGGGTTAACGGTGAGATGTCACCCTGGTTTGATGTGAAGTCGGGGGTCAAACAAGGGTGTATCATGTCTGCCTGGCTGTTCATTATATATCTAGATAACTGTCTGAGAGCACTAAGAACGAACGGATGTGGAGTGAAAATGGGAAACTTAGTGGTCAACTGCCTACTATACGCCGATGACGCGGTTTTACTGGCGTCATCAGAGGGCGAACTGCAGTCACTAGTTACCATAATGAAAGAAGAATGTGAAAAGAAGGGGCTGCGCCTAAACGCTGGCAAGACTAAGGTTCTGGTATTCGAAAGAGATGAACAAGTGACCGAGTGTGCAATATCGGTAAATGGGCAAATTCTAGAGCAAGTGAATGAATTTGTATATCTTGGAAGCATGTTCACACGAGATGGAAAGTATGAAAAAGATATTGAAAGAAGGATAACTGCCGGAAATAAGGTGAATGGAGCCATGTCGGCGTTGATGGGCAGTAAAAGTCTGAGCAAGAATGCTCGAGTTGCTGTCCACAACGCGATATTGGTACCCACCTTATTGTATGGCAGCGAATCCTGGGTATGTCAGAGGAAGTATGAAAATAGCTTGAATGCAGTCGAGATGAGATCTCTTCGAAAAATGTGCGGCGTAACGATATTAGATCGAACCCGCAATGAAGAGATTCGCAAATCAACTGGCGTGAATGAGGGCGTGATTGTAAAGATGAAGAAAGGCATGTTACGTTGGTTTGGACACATAGAAAGGATGAGTGAAGAAAGATTGACGAAACAGATATACAAAGCAAAAGTGTGTGCAAGAAGAGGCAGAGGAAGGCCACGTTCCAACTACCTGGACCAAATAGATCGGACTCTCAAGGACGGGAACGTTAAGAGTACTCGAAACCGACGAGCATGTATGAAGAGACTGATGAATGTGGACGAAGCGAAAGAGGTATGTAAGTCTAGAGAGAACTGGCGCTCTATACTCTCTGCCTACCCCGTTAGGGACTCGGCGTGATGATATGTATGTATGTATGTATACCGAAGTATCACTTGCGTGTTGTCACTCTGTGTTCGGAGAGTTATAGTGTGTTGGCAGCATAATGGGTTTAATCCCTCTGCTTCCAACACAATGTCCCTCCCCCCTCCTCCTCCTCCCCCTCCCCCCTCACCAAGGAGCTCATTACTGGAAACCTTATTCACCGCGTAGGAACAACACAAAAAATTGTGTTATTTGGCTACGGACTTCTATAAGGTGGAGGTCCTGGAGCTCCGAATTCGAACGGGAAACCCGTTATGCCCTACCTCTCTTGCTAGGTATAAAGACAAGAGGTAGGTTTATAGGTGTAAAGACAAGAGAAGGAAACATTAAATACATTAACTGGGATAAGAGTAGCTTGTATGGTTCAGGTGACGAAGTGTCACTGCAAATCCTGCCTCGAAGTAGATTTTTCTATCTATCAAAATTGAATTAATCCTATAGGCACCACTGGCAGCAAGGGTATTCGTGCCCAATTTTGTGACGAGAGGAATCTTTTTGATTTTGTTACTTAGTGTTATTTTTGTCTATAGGAATTGGGGCAGGATGAGTCGTCGATGGAAGTGGAGGCCGACGTAGAAGAGGACGACGATAACGACCTCAACGGTAATTCCGTGCTATCTCACCCAATCTTTACCCCAAATGCTGACTTTAGTATCTGATCTTACCTTCTTCTCGTGCCTAGTCACCACTGTTAGAATTTGTCCCCATCTTGTACCAGGCTGTAGTTGGAGTGAGATGGCCATTTCGGTCCACTCCCTTAGCTTACAGGGTAACGATTTATTTACTCAGCCAATTTTTCAGTGACTCATAAAATAAAATAAGTACCATAAAAAAGTTGATTGATACCAGAATACCGACTAAGGTAGATATGCCGTTTTCAGTCTTCTTAAAGTGGACAGAAGGTCCAGTGGACATTGAAACAGTAATGATAGGAGCTAGGCTTGTGGCCGCTATAATTATTTTGAGTATATTTAGCTTTGCATGATAAACCAGGGGATTTATATATTCCGTTGTTCCAACTACTAATCACAGTATGGCATTATTATAATATATACTTATATGTCAATTATTATTTTATATTTTCAGTAAAAGAAGATGGCGACCAAATGATTGTAGAAATAAACAAGCCAGATAATTTTATGGTGATTATAATACTTCCTTTTTCGATAAACAGCATATTGAAATGATATACTGACAATTAAATTATTATATTTTCCAGTTGCCCACCACCCACGATGAGATTGAAGATAAGGACCAGAGCTCAAACCCTGAGGGTACTATAATCCATACTAATATAAAAGTCAATGTGTTTGCCTAACATAGGTCTTTACAGCCGAATGGTTTTAGAATTTTCTTGAATAAAATCTTTGTAAAAATAAATAAATAAGTAATAAAACCGCTCTAGCGATCTTGATATCTAGATAATGGAAGTAAAACCGGGAAGAACAGATATAATAAAAATGAAATCATTGACGACCCAGACATTATATATTATATTATTATTTATACTACATATAAAAAAATCTGTCAGATCCCAATGAAGTCAATAAATAAAGGGATGTTGCTGGGGTTTTCACAGTCAGAAGTTTTTAAAGGAAGGATAATAAAAAATATACATTATATATATATATACAATATAATATACAATACAATAAACAGCATATTAAGCGGAAAACCTTATTCGAAGCCTAAATATATTAATTTCAGTAGGCTTCGCATAAGGGTGCAGAAGCTTAGTTCCTTTTGTGTCTGTTAATATTAACAGAATTATTATTACTGCAATCTTTCTGTTTACAGATAAAGACGATAAAGTAATAGAACTTGAAATGAGGGCAGCTGGAAATGCTGTGGTAAATATAGCATTTTTATTACTTGTAACCATAGAGGAAAAAACTAGATAATTAGTTCCATCCTCTGTGTTGTTTTGTTTCAAGGGTTTAGTAAAGATGCCAATAAATGTATTACCTAATATTTATCCATATTAAATTGTGTACAATGTTGATTGCAGTCATCCCATAGCCAAGATGAAGCAGAAAATAAGACCCCAAGTGTGAATTCGGAAGGTGAGTTGATATTTTAATGCACGTTTGATTGAGGGTGGTTTTATTGTTTGCACGTTGGTTCATGGTTTGTGCTATGTAGCTAAAATATTGTAAATATAACACACCAAGATAAATTAATCAAAATAAGGCAGATATCAATAAAAACTTACCATCGAATTGTAAAATCGACTTACAAATATGTGCTGCTATGTATACCAAACCCGTGTGTGAAATTTATCAAAGTAAATTATTAAAAAAATACCATTGTCCAAAATAAGGAACCCGAAATATACGAACCTATTACGAAAAATTTTAGTGCCAATGTGGCAGACGGTTTTCAGACACGGCTCTACGTAGGTATAACTATGTTTCTCGCATGCTTTCCTTCTCCGTAAAGCTCCTGCCGATCACTTTATAATATTTTTCTTATGTCCATCTGGCCTATCCGAATAATGTATCTATTCATGATCTCATTTAAGTATCTATCAGTGTAAAGTAGTACGTCTAACTGGCCAGGACTGTAATTTTTGTGTCTGACAAAACACTTACTTTCACACATCCATAAGGGTCCCCGACGAAGTAGGCAGAGGTGTAATAATACCCTCTTTACACCGGGGATATATTAAAGGGATACGTTTTATTGACATTATCAATGAAGTGTATTTATTTGCATTTTCTCAGAGAGCGAGTCCGAGGTGACGTACACAGAGCTGTCAAATGTTGAAACTTTGACAGCCGTGAAGCGACAGCCGGCCAAAGTGGAGGAACCGCCGCCGAAGCCGCCGGCGGCAGCTGCCAAGCAGGTCTGTAGTAGGCGTAAATAGCACGATGGTAACAAACATCCATACATCTTTACAAAATTTCGCATTTATTATAACCACCAATTAAAAAAGCGACTCGGCGTTATATGTTCGATACGACCAGTACTAATAAGCCGAGTTATATTTTATCGCTACTTATAACATTGGTATGCACGCGTTCTATGTTACGGTCACAGCTGACTATCAGGGTATAATTTCCATCAAGTTTTTTATGTAAATGATACCGTAATTTTAACTTAACAATTTTTAACAGGATGCTGACAATTCCCTTAACGCACCTATATTGAAAAAAGCTGAAGAAATCAAGCGCAAAGTTATTGAAAAACCAGCAATGGAACCAGGTAATCAATTTGAGTCAAATACATACATCACTCTAAATAAAAGTGTATAGGTAACATATATACTACAGTACATTATTTGCATATATGTATATATGGTATATACATATATGGAAATGATGTACTGTGAATGATGTGTATCAACTGGTTATTGATATATATATTTAAAGATTTTTTTATTAACAATTGTAGTACAATGACATATAAATATATAAAATGTAAATAAGAATTATATATATATATATATATGTACAACAAAATCTTTAAATATTTGTTGTTGGTGTACATCTCAACATCATTGATCCAAACATCAATTGGTTACAATGAAAGCTTACGCTTATGTACAAAGGTACTTTGTAATAAACATGTATTAAGCATGATTTAATTTTATAGCGGACAAGAGTAAAGAGCGCGTGAATAGTAAAGTGGAGAGCGGCAACAGTGTCGGCGCTAGCGATAAATCTCTGCGTTTATTGGAGAAGGAGCTTCAAGAGCTCAAGAGGGTTAGTGTTTCCACGTGTTCTGTTGACATATATATACAAAGATAGATATATACATATATATCATCTCACTGTCGCACGAAAGTCCCAAAATGATGAGTCGATTTTATAGATCACTGTACTTAAGTTCAGAAAAGGTTTATATGAAAACCACCTGCAATGTTGACCTTGCAGATAACTAATAAGCCACGGCTACCACACCGCAATATATTATATATATATCCTCGTGCCTTCCCACATTGGTCCCCGAAGGGGTAGGCAGAGGTGTACAGGTAGTACCCACACATCCACTTTCCTCCAGAGATATATTTTTGGTGCCAACATGACAGATGGCAAGTCCATCGCCGTCACCCAAGCACGACTATACATACATATACGTCTTTGAATTGCTTCTCAGACGTATGCAGGTTTTCTCTCGATGTTTTCCTTGTTTTAAATATGTAGGCACTTCTTCCTGCCTTCTCACAAGGGTCCATGAAGGGGTAGGCAGAGGTGTGTAGTACTCACTCACTCTCCGCCAAAGATACATTTTAGGTGCTAACGTGATAGATGGCGAATCCATCGCCGTTATTTAAGCACGCACTATAATATACGCGTTTGAATTTCTTCTCAGACGTATGTAGGTATCCCCTCGATGTTTTTCTTTACCATTCGTACTTGCAATCAGCAGTTGCCGGCAACTACTTGAACCACTCGGCCACCACGAATTCAAGTATATAGAATGCGTAATATTTTATTTGCAGACCAACCCTCAGTCTGCTTCGCGCAACGAGACAGTTAAATCTGTGACAATGCTAAGGAACAAGCGGCCTCAAATACACACCTCTACGCCCAAAGCCAGGTAATATATCTGACCCTATACATGAGACAACTAAAACAAAAGCATTCTGTGATGCTAGCTGTATTTGCTTAACACCTAAGAAGTGCCTGGTCGGAGTGTTTTGGTCTGGTCACTGTTCGATTTATTAGCAAAGGTTCTGGGAACCTTCACTGTCTGGGAGACAGCTAAAAATATACATTCTATGATATTAAAACTTGGGACCTGATAAGTTATATATATCGCAGTAATGACAATGACTTTGTGAACTCATCAGTCGAGCGGTGGAAGAGAGGAAATCCCAGGCGGCGAGTAGGTCCCCGGTGCCGGGCGTCGAGCGCAGGGGCGAGCGTCGCCTGCCCAAGGAGAACAAGGAGCCCGCCGACGACAAGGACACCAAGACTAGCGACATGGCCAAGGTCATTAATGCATACATACATATCATGCCGAGCCCCTCGGAATAGGCAGAGAGGGTAGAGCGCCATATCTCTCTAAAACTATAGATATACATCATAATACTATCTAGTTTAAATTCTACACGCTGTTCGATACTCACTGTAACGCAATTATTTTGTTTTCGGTATATAATCATTTAATAAATGTATCATACTAAAATTTAATTATCTATAGTAATATTATAAATGAATGTATTTGAATTCTTTTGCTGGAATAAAACATGTTCTATATCCTATACTAGATTATGGTCTATCCCTGTGCCAAATTTCATCCATCCAAACTGTCACATTTATAATATTAGAATATATTGTATCTACAAAGTGAGCAAATCGATTTTATTATTGTTTATGTTATGAGAAAAAAAAATATTTGCGTAATTCCAGAGTGCCGTCAAAAACGGTGCGAACGATAAAAGCAATTCTGAAGAGGGCATTCGTCGTTCCACTCGGCCTTCCAAAATAAAGGATTACGCTAAAATGATCCGCGACAGGTATATATTGAATATGTGTGTATTATAATATACTAGCTTTGGTCCGCTTTGCTCGTTTCAATGTAAATTTTGTGAATCATATTCAGTTACAGGATACTGTAACTGTACTGCTACAAAAACTTTGAAACCATTAGTTAATTTCTTTGTTATTTACTTTAGTTGGATGAACATTATCCCAATGTCCATTTCTATGACCATGTTTATGCAAAATGATGTTCTGTCCAGTAGCTAAGTTTGACGTTGTACCAATAAATCGACTAATATTTTCAGCTCCCAGGAGTCAAACGATGATGACTCTGACGTCGATGATGAGGAATACAAGGAGGAGGAGAAATCGCCAGAGGTATAACAGCCATAAAATTATATTCACTAAACTATTGTTTCAATCCAAAGTTGATGAGACACTACTCTATACGTAAGCGAAGAACATTGGATGTGAACTTGATTAATACAAAATAAATACTGTCTTTGTAGTTGATCCGACCCAAACCGCGTCGATCCAGTGTGAAACCAGTAGCGAAAACTGCGACGCCGGTAGCAACCCCGACCGCAGTTCCCAAGAAACGAGGACGGCCACGAAAAGAGCAAGGGTAGGTATCAAACTCTCAAATCAACAAAACTCAAAATATCTTACTTTGAAGGGCTAAAGTACGATCAGGGTGTGATTGCCAGGACAAAGTAAGGCGTTGTAGGCTTAGACATATAGAAATTATAAGCGAAGAAACATTGATGAATCAGTGTCTCGTAATAAACTGAAGAAAACCATGTTACATACAACCTAGATCAAATCGGTCGCGCACTCAAGGTTGGAAACATCCAAAGCACTCCAAACAGGCGTATGGAAAGACTGATATATGTGGATGTGGCGAAAAAGAGAGCTCTTCTCTCTGGAGAGAACTTGCGCTTTACTCTTTCTGCCTACCCGTGAGACGTTATGATATGTGTGTATATATATTTGCGTCGCTTCGCTTCGTGGTGCCACATACAATTTAACTATAATAATCTAGATCCCACAGGGCAGATATTTTTTGAGATAAAAGGTAACATATTTTTTTCATGTTAAACAAATTCACTATCGCATATATTCTACATATGATAAACACGAAACAAATTTTAATTCTCTAGGTGCGAACATGTTAATTATTTACGTCATGAAATTTCAGATTAAAAAAACCTGAATTAGGTGAACCTGATGCAAAAGTAGTAAAGAATAATTCTCAAAATGGCAACACCCCTAAAGCAAACGCCACGAAAACGGCAGAAAAAGTCAGTCAAGATAAGACTGTCGCTCTTGATAAAAAGGTGAGTAAGCTGACATTTAATACATGTACATCATCAAAATCAGTTCATTCGATTTGATTCGAAACGCGAATACTGAATTTTACTGGCCGTTTCTCAATATGGTCGTGTGATCTGTGCCCATCCATAGTAAACAATTTACGGCAATACTAGATATACCTTTGTCTCAATTTCCAATTATATAATAATAAAAATAATACTAATTTATTTAATTATTACAGGACACTGAAAACAACGCGACAGAACCAAGCAAAGCTACCACAACTGAACCTAAACCTGGTAACGTGCTCGTGTCTCCAACGGGACAAACTCTTAAAAAGGTTTTTTATTTTATACAACTGGAGTGCCAAACATTTGTAGTATTTTTTAATTATGTGTAAGACATCAATTATCATCAGTGATATACAATTATAAATTCCAGGTTCCAATAAAAGCATTGCCGCCAGGAGTCAAACCACTACCGCTACCTGCCTCGGCTCGCCGTAAGTTCATGTCTCGTTTTATTTTACAAGCTAAAGTTACACGATATATCGTCTTTAACGTACTTAACTTTCAATTGTTTAAAATAATGGTAGAAATATACAAACCACCAATATAAGATCGGCAAAGCGCGATACCCACTATAACTATTGCTTACGCCTGTCTCTTTTCCCACCTGTGTAGTATAAAAAAACAGTACATTGATATTTGAACATCATTACAAGACAAAGCTTAGAAGCTTTAAACCCTAGTAAACCGCACATATACTACTAAAAAGCTACAAAACTAAAGTTCTATAAAATTCAAAAGGCGCCAATAATTATCACCAGTCGCTTCGTGCAAAGATCAAGTATCCACTGAGTGCTACATCGAGCGATTTACTTAACTATAAACCTTTACTGCTGCTTACACAGAGATGGGAGGTGAGGTGTGCGAGATGCAAATTGGAAAGAAGATGGTCAAAGTGCAGAAGATTGTAATGACGAAAGCTGAAGTAGAGGCTATGGCTAAGAAAGGACTTGTAGAAATGAAGGTGAGTTACTAAATTTTTCTATAAATATTATCCTTCTCACAAAGGGGATATATCTGCCATCTGTCACATTGGCAAATAAAATATATCTCTGGCGGAAAGTGGGAGTGTGGGTACTACCTATACACCTCTGCCTACCCCTTCGGGGACCCTTGTGGGAATGCGTGAGGATATAAACTTTTTATATCTAAAACTTTTTTAAGGTTTTCAATTAACTTTTTTTTATTCTAGGATGGCACAATGGTACTAAAACAGGGTATAAAAATACCAAGTGCAGATGCATCTACGTTGAAATCTCTAGTCGGTGAAGGTTAGTATTAATTTGTTCTGCCTACCTTCATGTGCTTTCACACCCGCGGAAATGTGAAGTATGAAGCGTAACTTTACTTTGCTTTACACAATGACATTACCTTTATATATTTTAATTTGCTACCAACTTACATATTGTAGCAAGTATAATAATTCCTTATTATGTTTCACTTAAATAAGAGATTATTTATATTATTTCAGAAGCAGGCAAAGAATCTCTTTCTAGGAAAGAAAAAGGGACGCCGATGAGGTGCGAAATGGAAGATGATTCATAAAATGATCAATTGCAAACGAAATAAGTATACAGACTACATATGAGAAGCATCTTAATTTAAATAAGGTCTTCTGAGTAATTAAGTATTGTTTTATTATTCTATTTAGTTTGTCTTAGGTATAATAACGGTTTAGCTCTACGGCTATCTCACTCTCAAATAGATGACACTGACAGATATTTGTTATGTCGATGTTACCACTATGGAAATGATCCATAACAATTCCTAAATTAAAATTTTCTAGATAGTTTGATCATGAATGTGTTATAAAGATAGTTACGAATGTACCATAACGTTATGATGTAATCATATAAAATGTTGTACTTCAGAAGGCGAAATCATTTAACATATACATACATACCTATGTATATCAACATATAGTAGGGTTATTTCTTTAAAAAATAGACAAAATGTATTTCACCAATCTGTGGTTCATGATGAAATGTTCATAATATCACTTCATGTTTACTTTGTACCTATAATAATAAAATTATGATAATACATACCTACAAGTAGAAACGGTTGTTTTATTCTTCTAGTCCTATGTAATATTATAAATCCAAAGAGAGTATGTGTGTGTGTCTATTTGCATGTACAGCATGGAGTTCTTCAAGAAGGGTCTGTACAGATTGATGCCTCTGGTATTGCAAGCGTCCATAGGCGTCGGTAACCGCTTACCAAGAGGCGAGCCGCATGCTTGTCACTTTTGCATGTCTTAACGAAATTCTTCGTTAACAGCACAGGCGCAGAAAAAGGCAAGATATCTTTCATCCAATTAGAAGTACTATTCCCGAGGAAGCGAGAAATAACCGGGGCTAAATAATGAATCTTCCCAGATTGATGCTTGTATTGACCAATTATCTGAATCGATTGGCAAAATCTATATATTTTAAGCAGTAGTAATAGCCCAGTTTTAGTTTCTGATCCCTATTTATTTATTTCTCCTTTTTCAGTTAAGCCTAATGATGGTAAATATATTACACTAGCTTTGCCCCGCGATATCACCCGCGTAAAAACTATTTTATTTGTATATCCTATGTGTTAATCCAGCTTATAATCTATGTCTGTGCAAAATTTCATTCAATTCAGTTCAGCCGTTCTGGCGTGATACAGTAACAGACATCCATACTCACAAACTTTCGCATTTATAATATTAGTAGGATTATTTGCAACAGGGTTTCGTTACGTCGCGTTCCCGTGTAGGAACCCATTGAATGTCAGACACTAAATAAAAAAAACAAAGTTACCATGACATTAGTTAAGTTTACCATAATTTCATAGAACTACTCAAGCCTTAAAAGCACTGCTTTTGAAGCTTCTGTTCTTTCTATATTAAATTTCATGTTCGATATGTTGTCACATTCGAGTCTTTTAAGCATTATTAAAAAAAAAAACGAAATAACATTAAATAAATTCGATTTAACAATTAATTTTGTCAGTATATTAATATCCTCACGCCTTCCCACAAGGGTCCCCGAAGGGGTAGGCAGTCTATAAAATTTATTATAACCGAGTCCTAACCATCGTACTATATTATATAAAATAGATATTACTTTTCGTGAAATATTAATTACCATTATTAACACTAACGCCATTTTGTTTGCAAAATTACATTAACGGGCGAACTTTACTTTCTCTACTCCACAATAGATGTCATAACAAAACGAAAATATAGTTTTCATTTTGAAAACAGATGTCGCTAGCATATATAGTCATTTGGCGCGGATTTATTATAGCGGCTTGTTTAAATTATCTGATTCAAACGACAACAAAACGCGCGACAGCCGACTGCGGCAGACGACAAGATATCAGACAAAGGTTTTAAAAAAATACCGACTGAATATTTTTGAAGACTTCATTGAAACTACAGTAGTGCGAAGAAGTGAAAAACTGTGTTCATTATTTAAAAGTTTTGTGGTTTTTTCTACTTTTATATTATGTAAGTATGGAAATCTACATTGTTTATCAACTTTTAGTTCTTTCGTTTATGTAAAAAGAGGTATTCACATATTAAAGTAAAAAATATGTTTTATTCTAAGTTAATTAATCAATCAATATTATGTATCGCTCTTTATATTTTCTTATACCCAACTTAATACTTTTCAATATAGATCTTGATAAAATTTGTAATTGTATATATTAATATAGTCTTAGTTTATTTAAAAGATTAATATATTTTAGAACTATCTTTGTTGTTTGTATCCTCAATTAAACAAATTAAGCCTTTAGTAGTTACTTTTCACCTTCTATTGTCTCAACTTCGTAACAACTCTTACTTCTTAACGTAACTTCGAATCGAATCGAACTTCGTAACGAAGTTTTCATCTACTTTCGGTTTAAGTTAGATGAGATAATAATCGCGTTCGGAACTGAGCAACATAAATACTATTTCGTAATTAAATGAAGCTTTGGGGAACAGCTAGTTATTTAAAATATAAAAGTGACAGTAAGGATGTTTCGATAGTTAAAGGCGGCTCGAGTTGTCTTTTTGGATATTACCAAAACTAACATACAACGTAATAAATAACAATGACCTAGGGCTTTACTGATATTGATTGATATTATCATAGTGATAAATATTCACGTAATAAGTAAATGAAATGCTATCGAAAGCTTTTTGTATTTTATATATCGCTCATAGTAGTTTGTGATGTCGTTTCCAATAACTGCTATACGGTTGCACCTGATCTTGGTTGACTTTTTCATAGTAAAGATAATAATTAGATATAGTGATAGTGGCCTATTTATCAAATGCAATACAAACGAGTAGACTAACGCGTTAGTCTATCGAATTAGTAGACTGTTTTTTATTTACGTAGCTCACACAATAAAATATTTGAGAAATTGGACGGACATGATTGAAGTTAGAACAGAAAATTAGAATAGGTACGTAAAAAAATCTTATTTCAAAAGAAAATTAAACACTCCGCAATACATTTAATTTTGAGACATATAATAATCTATAGATGTTAGACCTAGATTTTTCTAGAAACAACTTGTATTGGTATACGATTTTTTTTGTTTCCTGATCCTAATAGTGTGTACACAGGGATCTTACCATTATTTTTACCTCTATGGCTTTTTGTAAAAAGAAACTGCCTACATGCATTCCCAATTTTAAAAGAAATTCAAAGGCGTATGTATAGTCATGCTTGAGTAACAGCGATGGACTCGCCATCTGTAACGTTGGCACCTAATATACCTCTGGCGGAAAGTGGGTATGTGGGTATTACCTATACACCTCTGCCTACCCCTTCGGGGACCCTTGTGAGCAGTCCTAAAATTATATAATACATACCTACGCGTAAATACGGCGGAGGTGCCCTTGCTTGGCTTGAGTTCGTAGTTCAGAAACCGTTAACCAATATCGAAGAACACAAATACATCCACTCTAATAAATATACCAGACTTAAGTTATATTTTAAACTTGATGTAGGTGTTTTAATTAATAAATGACAGTTCACAATCATAATTAACCATCTAAATTTCATTGACATTGAAACTTGAAAATCGAATTGTGGGTAATTGATAATGAAAACAGTCAGTGTCAACATATGTCGTTAACACAACCCTCGTTATCGTACCCGTGTTAGTACCTGCTAGCAGTACCTACTCGCTAAATGCTCGAACATGGACAGCAACCCGGAAGTAGTACCTACCTGCGGTTGCTACGGAGTATTAATCAATCATATACATATATTATCCCCATGGCATCTTTACGTATTAGTTTTATTCCCCATGTTTCAACAAATGTATTATAAAGTTATTTTTCTTAATTATATAATTATATATACTTAAGAAGCCGTCCGTGGTGGCCGAGTGGTCCGAGTAGTTGCCTGCGACACAAAGATCGCAAGTTCGAATCCCGACTGTACCAATGAGTTTTTCTGAACTTAAGTACAGTGATTAGTCACACCACGAGCTTTACGGTGAAGTAAAACATTGAAAGGAAACCTGCATATGTCTGAGGAGTAATTCAAAGGCAGTATGTAACGTGCTTGAGTAACGGCGATGGACTCGCCATCTGTCAGGTTGGCACCTAAAATATATATCTCTGGCGCAAAGTGGGTGTGTGGGTATTACCTACACACCTCTGCCTACCCCTTCGGGGACCCTTATGGGAAGCACATTCATACATGGTGAGCCAGCATGTATGAATGTGGTTGAAGCGAAAGAGGTCTTTAATTTAAAAAATGCTGTGGTTTTACTCTCTGCCTCCCTCTTAGCGTCAGTTTAACTCACTATTTCCGACCCATATGTGACTTCGATCGGTAATACGTCTATTTTCCATGATTTTTTTGTCTTTTCGAGGAAAGAGTATAAATAAACATAATGGGTTGGCAAAAAGGATTGTGCCGAGATTCTAAAATCGCTGTTGAGGCGGTCCGCCAACATGTTCTTCGTTTAAGTGGTATTAAAAAAAAATCTAGATGTTTGTTCCTCGTATTTTTCTTTTCAGAACAAATTTAATGTAGGTGTTTCATATCATTTCATGATTCCACGCCTCCTTTCATATTTTTCCTTATGAATGCCTTGAAAATGCGATCCATAGTTTTTACAATACGTTTATGACGCCATTCACTAACCGGTCTTTTATACCAACCACATGAATGCCAAAATCGAATGTCACTTCCTCGGAAATTATAGACCGACCCCAATTTCAACAGCGATCGTCACACACGTGAAATCACGGGAAAATATGTTTTATGAATATAAACTTAGCTGATACAAGGCGTACTACAAATGGACCTACATTTGAATAAATTTTTTTTTTATTCAAGAGTGGCAAACAAGTATACGGCCCACCCGATGGAAAACGGTTACCTCGGCCTATTTACGCTTACAATACCGAAGTATCACTTGCGCATTGCCACTCTGTTTTCGGAGAGTTATACTGTGTTGGCAGCATGATGGGACTAATCCGTCTGCTGCCAACACAAAATAATAATCCTCCCCCTCCCCAAGGAGCTCATTACTGGTAACCTTATTCACCTTTTATAAGGTGGAGGTCCTGTCCCAGTCGGGCAGCTCCAAATTCGAACGGGAAACCCGCTATGAGCTACCTCTCTCTTTTAGTGAAACGGAGAATACTTAATCCACGTCATGTATTCAATATTACATTACCGATACATATATCTTTCTTGCTTTACTTTACCCGATAACTTTCTTAGTTTGCGAGATTATTATGCATAATTGCATTGAACTCCAATTGTTATCAAATACACCCACGCGCATTCTTGAGTACAATGATTTACAAAGGCCGGGTACAAAGGCCATAGATTAATGATATCGAGATAGTATCAATTAATTTATATGACCCACTTGATAACGCAAAAAACATCGCTGGTATCACTACACTGAATGTAATACATCTGTGCTGTTATAGTTTTTAAGGCTGGCAATGGTACGCATTGGTGCCTTTATGACAAACATGTGTTGTTAGAAACACTCGCATTAAATGTTATCCTAGTATGCATGACGAAATATACAAAGCGGTGAATTAGTCAACGACACCTCGTCGAGCCGTGGCGAATAGCCCATTCACGTGGATCACGCCAACGCAGCCTCCGCACGCCTTCGGCCGTAGGATCCACACGCAATGTGGCCATCAATTAATGATAATTAGATACTCTTTCCATACATAATATTTTAATATTGTTTCTAAGCAACTCTTGACACTGTTGTGACTTTAAAACATTTGGAAGACATACTTTGTTCTTCTCTTTCAAACGCGGTCAAACATATGCTCATTTTTTTCTCAGAAGTAAAATGTAGTGTATAATAGATGTTGATATGCGGCGACGACAAATATATATCCTAAAACAATTAAAGACTCATGTTAAATTGAGTCATGGACTCACGCAATGTGTAACACATGTCAGGAGAATTTAAGCATTTATAATATTTGGGCTAGTTATTTTTATAATGCATTAGTTTTTAGTAGAGATGGACTCGCCATCTATCACGCTAGCTCCTAAAATATATCTTTAACGAAAAGTGGGTTAGTGGGTAGGACCTAATCCCCTCGGCCTACAAATTCTACCCTTCCCTTCACCCTTATGGGAAGGCGTGAAGATATGAAGAATACATTTAGTTTCTTCGAAACTTAAAGCCTCTATTTGGAAATTGGCCGTGGCTATGAAATTACACATTATTCACAAGTGAGACAAGGCAGATGCACACATCATCTATGTCTGTCCCTTTCGCAGACTTCAATAACAATAATGGCAACAGTTACCAATGTCTTGGTAAGGCGCCTGAACTGACGTTGTAGTCTTAAGATACATTATATACTAAAAAGTATAAATAAATAAATAAATAAATTTTAATTTTTATTTTATTTATAATTTATTTATAATTTTTTTATAAATAAATAAAAAAATTATAAATAAATTATAAATAAAATAAAAATAAAAATTTATTTATTTATTTATTTATACTTTTTACTGAAATATTACGTATTAGATATGTATGTACGCTAGATAGTTTATGTACAAATGTTTGCCTTATTAGAAGGACGGTGTCCATCATGTCGGGGCGTCCAGGCTAACAACACAAACAAAGATACGACAACCAAAGACTGTTACTTACGCGCAAATATTTGTTATCTCATGTCTCAGCTTCTGAAGTAACTCTATTTAATAAGCTGTCATTTTATTATCTCAATGAAGAGAAATCTCACCGCGGGTGATCTCCTTGAGATATGAAATTACAGGTAAAGTAATAGTTATACGAAAAAGCAAAGAATTATGACTGTGATTTACAATACCCGATCTAGCTGGCCATTGCTGCTATGTGTTGATATAGCGCATAATGGGCTTCGGTACTGGAGAGACATAGAGAAAACTATAAAACATTCAATTTTACATTCATATTACCACGCCGAGTCCCTAACGGGGAAGGCAGAGAGATTAAGGTGCCAGTTTTCTCTAGACTTACATACCTCTTTCGCTTCGTCCACATTCAACAATCTCTTAATACATGCTCGCCGGTTTCGAGTACTGTGAGGTTGTATGTACATTTCAATATGAACTATGTATACCTACCTAATGTACAAATCATTCATTTAAATGTAGCACAAATACACTATGTTACATAATTTTGGACTTACTGCTCGAATAACAAAAATGGTTATGTTAATGAATGGGCGGATTCCGCCCAACACGAACTAAGCTGTGGGGAAATGCGGGCCGGATGTCCGGTATGCTACGTTATAATACGGACCACGGTACCAACCAATTTATTACGCGACCCTGAACTGTTCCATTACGTTATAATTATAAAAATAGCAAGCGTAATTTTACTGTACCTGGGGAATATGACATAATTAGAATAACTTCAGGATGATTTATACCGTACTATGAAATATTGAGATAGGAAATATGTATTTAAAATATAACCAAAATAAAAAAGTATAAAATTTTACCGAAACTAAGTGCAAGGTGCAATCTGAAACGTCACTTCGAAATGTACCAATTTAAGAGACACTTTCTCATCTCATGATCTGAAATCATTTAGCCTTAACATTAAGAATACTTAAAGAATATTTTCTAAAAATAACTTCATAGTATATACTATACAATTATAAATCAAAATGTAAAAGTTATAAAATTCAGCAGTTATTGAAGCTATTAACTGACCCAAAATATATAATTGTTCGGTGCACTTCTCTGTTCATAATGTCAAGTACATTCTGTGGTTAACCTTTGTTGGAGCTTTCAACCTCATTACAGACAATAAAATAAAATTACAGGAGCAAATTAACCTAGATTGTATGTCCTCGGACCGTTGGTAAATAAACATGACGCGCGGAACACCTCATACGCAAGTAAAATAAAGGAATTTTCATATTTAAACTAATTTTGTAATTCATTGAGAGCACGCCAACTCTGCGTTGTTACGGTAATTAAATATTTTATGGCATAGGTTGCGGAAACATAACTATATACATTATAGTTATTGTTATTTGTTTAATATCTTATCCAGAGTTAGGTAACCGAGATCTCGATGTGCCTGTGTTTGCTATTTGTAGCGTTAGTCCCGGGACCATTCCCTACATAACCGAGCAATTGCGAAACCAAAAGGCCCCTTGCCAGGTACTTCTTAGGTGCTAATTAAACACAACTAAGGGCACCCCCTGTGGGGTTGGGGCCTCTGTTTAGGGCGTTGCTGATTCGCGAGCTAGAGCGCTGGACTAGACTGGGTAAGAAAGACACCGTATCATCTAATGCGGTATATCAAAATCAATCAAAATCAAAATCTTTTTATTTCACATAGGCCCAGGTGGGCACTTATAAAACGTCGAAAAAGAAGCACGGTTCGGGTTGATGGCTTCCATGGAGAAGAACAGGCAAGAAACTCCATGGTTATTATATACTTCCGTGAATGCGGATGTATATGTTGTTTGATGTATATATGGTCAAAAGATAACACATACAGCTTGCTCAAGAATTTATTCAGCGGTCATATTTGTTTATTTAGTCATACCTATATTAAAATTAATCATAGCAAATACTAAATATTTAATAAGAACTAAATACAGGAAAATTTGTATTTAGTTCTTATTAAAATTTACTCACCAAGCACTTTTAAAAGGGGGGAAGTCATTAATTGTGTTATTAAATCGCATTCATTTGTTCGTAGAAATAGTTATTTATATGACTTTAACAAAATAAGGAAAACAATGCAATTGATACTAATGGGCATATTTACTAAGGGAATATCCGATTCTTCATCAAACTGACCAAATTTAAAGTAGGCAGGTAAATTCGGTGGTTTGAACATGTGAGAAATTATTGCTATAACAAATTATTATTTTTCTCATCATATTTTTTCTAAAACCAGTCATCTGCAAATTAAAGATTATGGACGACTCGAAATCCGTTGTCTGTTACAATATTTTTGAACGAAGGAAAACAACGTGGGGAAACTTCTATACCTTTACGACGAGATTCACATTGACAAAGTCGTGCTTGGAAACTGCGACTGACTCACCATCTGTTATATTGGCACCTAAATAATCTTCGGCAAAAAGAGGTATTTTTCATCCAGCCGTAGCGATCCGTATGGGGCAGTGAAGCGATAATTTTCTGCTTTACTTGGGTTAATACAATAAGTCCATTGGATATAGTATATCTTCTCTTAATATTATAATATAAGACAGATCGTTTGTATCCTTAGATCTTTTAAGCAACACAAAGGATCTGAGTGCGGGTGTTAGAGTTATCCAAGGTCTATATTATATGTATAGTTTAATATTGTACCTACTAACCAAGGGTGTGGACCAGTAATTATATATAAAATATATATAGGTATCCTCACGCCTTCCCACAAGGGTCCCCGAAGGGGTAGGCAGGGGTAGGTTAGGTGTATGGGTAATGCTCACACACCCACTTTCCGCCAGAGGGATATTTGGTGCTAACGTGACAGATGGCGAGTCCATCGCCGTTACTCAAGCACGACTATACATACGCCTTTGAATTTCTTCTCAAACGTATGCAGGTTTCGTCACGATGTTTTCCTTCACCGTAAAGCTCGTGATGTGACTAATCACTGTACTTAAGTTCAGAAAAACTCATTGGTACAGTCGGGATTCGAACTTGCGATCTTTGTGTCGCAGGCAACTGCTCGAATCACTCGGCCAGCACGGCCGTAATTATATATACGTTAATATATGCGGGTGTCGCAGTTTCACCAGTACTGCTGAACAGTTTTTCTTTTATATATAACAAGTGGCAAGGAAGCATACGGCCCGCCTGTTGGGAAGCAGTTACCATAACCTATTTACGCTCACGATAGCGAAGTATCACTTGCAGGTTGCCACTGTGAGTGTGTGTGTGTTGGGAGAGTTATAGCGTTGGCTGCATAATGGGACGAATACCTGCCAACACATAAAGCATAAACAGCATAAAGTTCTGCAAAAACTAGTAAACAAATAATACCTACCTTCCCGCTCAGTCCGTATGTCATTGAACGTGTATTTATATAAAGACGCTCTCACTACAATGCGGCCGCTGCTTCCCAATAAATGATCCAATTAGAAGTTCATTAGCTCACGATTTGGCACACTGTAATCGTTCTAAGCATTTGTTTAGCACTTTGCAATTGACAGTTTGCTGTAGGTACTTGAGTTTGGCCGACTGCTGAAGTCGAGAGTTCGATTCCTGCCTATTTTACAAAATGTGTTCGAAAACAAGAAAAGTTGGTAGTACAGACTAGGGCATATAAGTACATAATATAATTATTTTTATTGGAATAACCTTGACAAACGGATGTAGGTATCTGTAGTACTCTGAGATTTGCAGCAAAAAAGGTCTGTATCAATCATTACGACATGATTCATGCCGATACGCTCGAACCCTCATCGCTTACCGCCATTGTGTGGAGTGGTACAATTTGCTCATTATCCACTTTGCACACATTGCTATGAAATGAACCCAGTTATTTGTTACTATTATTGTACGTAAAACAATAATTACACTATATTTGCTTAACACTTAAACTTCACTGCTATTTTTCTATATTTGTATTTTTTTATAAACTGACAAATGTAGACAGGCTAGACAAAAAGAAAGCATGGTTTAGGTGTCCACGTGACATGGCGAGTCTGACACAATCAGACGGACGCAACTTTATCTTATATTCTTCTCAACCGCATGTAAATTTCGTCCCGATATTTCGGGAATGATATAAGTCTTTATTTAGAAATAATCTTTCTTACAAACCATCGGGCGTCGAACGCGCAATCTTGCCTTTGTGACTACTTAAAATTGTATTCGAATATTCAAAAGCATTTTTTGCGTCCTATAAAAACTACCTAATTAATAAAATTTGCACGGAGCTTTTTAAATTCGTAAAGTACTTCCACTCGCCTTAATTTTGCGATTAGTCAAATATGAAAGGTCACTTCCTAGGAAGTTAAGTAGCAGACATCTATTTCTGGCTGGTAAACCAATATAAATTATAGATGTCACTTACAATAAATGCTTATTTTATGCGTAGGCAGCAGCCAAATGATAAATTGACGATTCAAATCGTATTACGCAATGAAAAACTACTTTAAGTTCCCGGTTACACAAAGGCTTGCGCTGGGTCATATTTATTTTTAACTCGATTATACACAACACAAGTGGGTGCATACGTTCGCAGCAGAATCGAATAACCCTTCTGTCCCCTCCGTAAGATGGCAACGTGACATAAAGCCACATTTTTGCCCGTTAATTTCTTCTGAAACGTACGCAAGTTCGATTACGATATTTTCCTTCATCGTTAAGCTTGTGGTGTGACAAATTCGTTTATTTAAGAAATTCGTTGTTTTTAAATAATATCAGGTTGCGTTGAACAATTTCGAAAGTAAAAGTTCAATTTGTGTGGGATAATGCTAAGCAGTTTTAAGTTACATTGTGGTTTAAACAGCAATATATTAATGGCATGGCGTCCCTTACGCTCTTTAAAAGAGGTTCTTGCAATACAACGTTACAAAAACGTACGTAAGTAAGTACTTATTGTATCTATATTTTATAAGCTCTTCAAATATTCACGATAAGGTGTAACACATTCTTTGTGCAATTATTAGCTTACACAATTCGCGGTCTTGACACCTCAAACAAAACTCGTAATACGGTTTATTATCTAAATGGACCATTCATAATTATATCTTCCTAAAATCTAACCTAAAATCTAAACCTAATAGATAACTTTAAAGTATTTAAATTGTGAGGAGATAGGGCGCAACTAGAGTTGCCACTTTTTTTATTCATTCATTTTGTCACCATTGTATACTATATATAAGCTACAAAAAATACATACATATAACAATTATTCAATAGGCGCGAATTCACGCGAAGAACTCTGAAGGGGTAGGCAGAGGTAGAACGGGTTTGAATATTGTGTATTTAAGGTAGCTATTGCTTCGATAGTGCCTTTAGTAAATTCGATTTCAACAAAAAAAGTTCTTACCAATTTAGATTCCGTAACAATGAAAGCGTGTTGCAGAGCAACAAAAAATTAATAGATGTGGAACCTATTACCTACTCCGTCTCTTTCATACCAACCTAAAATGAGAGATAGAAGATTCCGAAAAATATTTTTTGTATCTAAATCATTGAGTCACGGGGATCTACAGACCGTAACCCCATCGTTTTCCCCATCGAGTTCTCGGACGTAATTATTTTCGGCCTGAGGCACAGCGCCTGTATCATTACTAACATGTACACAAAAAACTACGAAGTACATACATACGTACTAGATCAATGCTAGATCAATGACATCAGAGGGCCCGAGGCTGCCCTCGTATATTCCCAAGAAACTAGCCATGTTTATGAAGTTAATTGCGCGTATCTACTAAAATATTATACAAGCTGTGCCCCGCGCTTTCACCCGCATAAAAATCGATTTCATTCGTATTTTTAGAAATAATAAGAATCCTATATCCTTCCCAATACTTTAGAGAACATGTATACAAAGTTTAATTTCGATCGTCGGTTAAGCAGTTTTTACGTGAAAGCGAAACAAACAAACTTACATTCACATATATAATATTTTATATTTATGGAAGATTTTTATATATTTTAGGTACGAGTAAGAACTTATCTAACTCTTCCTGAATGTAGGTAAATGTACTAAATATTCCACGTGAATGTATATTCTTCCATGTAAAATATGGGTTTCCAATTTACTAATTTACGCTGAATAAACTACAAATTGATAGACACACATTCGCAATTTGCAAGACTGACTGCAGTTTCCGTGAAGTGTTGATTATCCTAAGCGAACGTCAAAAAAAAATATGTAGATTTGTGTGGCTCTATAATGTCGGCAATTTTATATTTTTGTGTCCCTCTTTATTCTTAGAATAATTACTTAATAGTACATACATATCATCACGCCTACTTACTACGCCACTTAATAGTAATATTGAAAATCATTAAATCAAATTGCTTTAATGATAAAAGGCGTAGAGCCGCGGTAAAACATCCTTGAAAAAAATCAGTCCCTTCAGTAATTTAACGCGATCAGACACATAAACTGACGCGGCTAGTGGCCTTTTTGTGATGTTATATAGCGACATATAAAATCCAAAACAATGGTACCTACAAATATCATACTAATATACATAATATAATCATAATCGTCACACAAATATGAACGTTATCAATCCTAGGATGGTTTGTTAGCCGCGTGAACGTTATATCAATAAGATTTTTTTTACGCCAAATCTATAAAATGTTAGTCATCAGAAGCATTAATATTAACGTCACTACTTTATCGCACATATACCGTATTACCCATAATAACATTATCATTACCTAGAATGTATAGTATTTATGTACGTATGTGTTTAATAGGTACAAACGTAAATCATTCAGGCCGCTCCCTTTTTATCAAATTATTGAAGATATCCTATCGTCTACATACAAGTACGTAAACAGTTAAGGCAACAAACATTAATTTGTAATAACGTACAGGAAACTGAGGAATGAGGTTTTATGACAAAGCGTGTTATGTTGTTGTTAATTAATTACACGTTAATTGCATCGGAATAAATAAATAAGTACCATGCTTGTAAGTCCTGAACTGGGCCTTCCTTATTGTCACGTTAAATGGAGTAGACCAAAACCAGTTGTTTTGATTCAATATAACGTAGGTATACTTTGAGCTTATACTGAGCGCCATACTTAAAAAACCGGAACGGATGTATAGTGCAAATGGGAAACTTAGTGGCCAACTATATACGCCGATGACGCAGTTTTACTGGCGTCAACAGAAGGCCAATTGCAAACACAAGTTACCATACTGAATGAAGAATGTTAAAAGGATGAGCTGCGCCTAAACGCTAGCAAATCTAAGGTTCTGGTATTCGAACGAGATGAACAAGTGACTGACTATTTTATATCGGTAAATGGGCAAATTCTAGAGTTAGTGAATTAATTTATATAGCTAGGAAGCATGTTCACACGGGATGGAAAGTATGTAAAGGACGTTGAAAGAAGGATAACTGCCGAGCATGTATGAATGTGGACGAGGCGAAAGAGGTATGTAAGTCTAGAGAACTGACGCTCAGCTCTCTGCCTATCTCGTTAGGAACTCGCCGTAGTGATATGTATGTATTTGAAGAGCGACATCACATTATAACCGTTCTATAGAAAAATACCTGTCGGTAAAAGGGGAATGACGGATCTCCCGTTTAGAAGATCACAGTCAAATAGCACTACCTCTGTGATGGGTTAATTTTCTAGTAGTCCACCGGGATTAATAAGCTGGGAGGAGTGGGACCCGTTCGTCTCTTAAGTTGCTATCACCTTAAGCAAGCACGTGATATGGAAAAGAGATAATGGAAAAGCGAACACGTGATACCTTTGATATTACTAGAGCCCAAGGAAAAAGAAGCATGAAGAGAAGCAATTTTAATGCAGGTTATATGTCTGTTTGAAAAATAATAAAAAAGATTAGCATATGACATGAGCAATGCATGGAAACGATACACATGTAAGCTTTGATAAACATTTAATCCACATTCTTTGAAATGTTGTAAACGTTCATAAATATTCACTGAATAAATAAGTCCAATTAATCTCGATTGATGATGAATTCCGTACTAAGTGATTGCAAGTAGGTACCTATTTATAGTAACATGTTCGTACTTAATTTAAATTTGTTGGCAATGTAGTCAGGTACCTCTCGGTAAGCAAGGCTGCAAGTGGCGCATGAAGAATCGGATTACATTATGTTTACAATTATATTAATACATACATACTAGATAGTTACAAGCGCAAATAATCACTATATTCTATTTGTTCTGGAACTAAAAAAATATGAACGAGTCGACATATTAAAATTCAACCCAGTCCAAGTTCGTATCACCCAAAGCAACTCTGTGGTTGAAAGTACTTTCAAATGGTCTGGTTAAAAGGTAGTTTCAAAATTAAAAAAAACATGATAAAATAACAACACCACGACGTGTACGACAGTAATTCCCTTAACTGGAGACATTACTACGTATTTTCTGTTTCTTCTACCAGCTGAAAACCTTACTTACTGTTAATCTATACATATAATAAAAATGTAACCGATCGCTGTCTGTACATGGAAGATATATGAGAAAAAATGTGATAGGGACCTTTTTCAACGCAAATATCATCCAAAACACTGATTGTTAGAATTTTTGTCTGTTTGTCTGTGCGTTTGTGCACGCTAATCTCAGAAACGGCTTATCCGATTTAGATGTGGTTTTTCAGTAATATAATGTGGTAAGCTTTTCGTAACATGTATAAAGTAAATCAAAATCAAAATGTATATCCAAAAAATGCTGCCCAAAGTCACTTTTCCACGCGGACGAAGTCGCGGGCACAGCTAGGCACGCGTGTTACATATGTAGTAAGTTAACCTTGGCTTCAATGTCTTCTTCGTCTTGTCCGAGCTTATACCAAGATAAGTGGATGTGTTTGCAATATAAGGAACAAGTGGATTCCTACTAGCTAGCATAACCATTCCACATGAAATTCTGGAAATATTACACACAAGACAACAAACCCCGGTAATTTTGGATGGGTTCTTCAGAACGGAAGTTCCGTTTTTTTCTGTCTTAATTTTGCTCAATTAGGACCAAAGATCAAGTGTAGATAAAAAAGGTTTCTTACGTTGGATACAAACAAAATTGATCCCTTATACTAATAATCATATTTTGAATCACCAAGGATATTCATACCTGAAATTTTTTGTTCATTCCTATTGAAAGCTGTGCTCACGTTCGATATAACAAAGTTCCACGGAGACATTAGCAAGGAGTCGACGGGGGCAGGTGGCGAAATTACCTTGTACCACCCAGTGATAGATCCTGCGAAGGTTTTGCCCCGGATCAAATAAATCCGCATTGTCATTTTATTCAAACAATTCTGAATCATTTAGTAAAGCTGTCAACGTTTTTATGATACAACTTCTGCAATCATTGCAGAAGCCTTTATTTATTACCTGCCATTATTTATTACCTGCCATTGTCTACATTTGTATGCTCGCGACTTTGTTTGCAACTTCAAATAAAATTTAATTGACGCTGACTACAAAGTTCTGTGGTGAAGCAAAAACAGGTGGATAGAAACAAGAAACCTGATATTTTAAGAACTGTGGGTATATTTGCTCCCTTCAGGATACATAGTATTAAATTCCAAACTTCAAGCGCTTAGCATGACGTGCAATTGCAATCATAATTTTAAAATGTTTTAGATTACCCACATGTTTATGGTGTCTATAAATCTGTTCCTCAGCACAAGAGCTATGTGCTAATCAATAGAATGATGTAATAGCACATAATGATACGACCCCAGAACTTCAACATCAATTTATTGATACTTCAAGTATTGTAGGACACTCCTTGGTTATAAATAGTGATGATTACAAAAGCAATAAGGCTAGCCTTCTTAGAACATTACAATATGCGCGGGTGTAGCTCGGCCGTCGTGTTAGGCACACCTTGACGTCCCCCGAGGGAAGACGACCATTAACTCATTGCCATTTGTATCCATTTACCACTTACAACCACTGACCAGTGTGCTATTTCTTAGATTTACGAAACTAATGTTTTACTGATATACGTGTGTGTATATTATACAAGAATATAACAGAATCAACGTATGATAAATAATGAAATAAAACGAATTGGTGCTAGAATTTAAAATTAAATAAGTTATCATTTGTAAGGTATCTGTTTGTAAAAACGAAAAGATACTGCTACAGAGGTAGGTCATAGCCATACCATAATGCAAGTCTACTAATATTCTAAATTGTCTCTAATGTAATACACATAAGGAAATTAGGTATCTGGATCAAGATGAACAAGAGAGAGACCTCATAATTATGACTAAGTGGATTCCATTGCTTCAACTTAAAAAAATATTTATGTCTACGGCCAGCTATCATTATTTATATTCTTTGTGTATAACATTCTCTAAAACATTGATATTTCATCCAAGAAACTTCAAGAACAATCGGTATATCAATTAAGTATTATAATTATGAGATCTTGGCGTAAGGAGACACAAAAGCTCGATACACCACTGTGTTATTCTAGGAAATGAGATGTCTTTCTCACACCTGCACTGCAGCATCTCTAGCCCATGATGAATTGTCTTGTCTCATTTCCTTCTATGTGAAGTTCGTTAAAATATTTATCCCATTCTTGTTTATTCATATAAACTTCAAGGTAATGTCAATATTTTCCATATTCGTATCAATTAAGTTGACTCAAGCACGACTACATATAAATGCCGCTCTCGAGAGACATAGTACGGAGAACTTAGCTTATAATTATTTCCTTCTATTGCATCCGGCAATGATGAATCTGCGTTTTTACATTAGCAATTCGCTTGGGTTTCTACATATGCAGAGAATGCTATTGTGAATAATTAAGCAGTTCTAATCATAATGATTGCATGCAAGCAGATTCTGCTGCAATAGCGTTCCTGTCCTTTAAGGAGTGACGAGGTTACGCTGGTTGCAAATGTAGCCTCCGGTGGGACGTAGCTTCACAATAAACCTAACTATACATTGAATCCCCTGATGGAACAGCCTCGCTTGTAAATATATACATTTATGTTGATCATATAACGCTTGTCATAGCGTGTTGCCTTCGCATGTTTTATTATAACTATTTGATAATTTTTCAATGACGTCATTTTAATGATATAATATTTAACTAAATATAGCTTTCATTATGCATATCTGCCTACATGTTTATTGCTGACCAATAACAATCTACGAGAGGTACAACAAGTCTCCCGTTCAGAATTAGAATTGCAGCAGTATTAAAGCAGTACCTCCGTATATGTGATCGCAGCCAAATGGCGGTGGTCCTGCCGTTATACGGTACCAATGAACCTAAATACTTTCTGAACTTAAATCTTTTAAGTAAATTAACCACACCACGAGCTTTACGATGAAGGAAAACATCTAGAGGAATCATGCATACATTGGAGATGTTCAATGACGTATCATAGTCGTGGTTAAAAACGTTGATGGACTCGCCATCTGTTACGTTGGCACCTAAATATATATTTCCGGCGAAAAAAGTTTCTTGTATGAGTACTAAACACCTCTTATACCCACGGGGACCCTTGCAGGATGACTTGGATATAAATATATGATAATTTATCAATTTCGTGTAACAAGAGTGAGTGTTTGACATCAACTCGAAATGCTGGACTACAATTGTGTGGTAAAGTATGTATAGAAACGGCACTGCGCCAAGAGGATTAAAAATAGCTCGTGTCAAATTCTTTGATAAAGATAAGATACGTATGTTACTGTGTACCTAGTTCCACGTAAAACTACGCCAATAAAGGTGAGATAAGGTCAAGATCGCCGTGATTGCCATTACACTAACTATAGACCTTAGATACGAGTAGGACAAGCTATTATAGCCGCTTGCAATCTGAGGGGTATCACTCTCGCACTGTTGACTTTGTATTGTTACATCTCGATGAATTGTATAATAACGCTATATATAACGCTGAACGGACCCTATGTTACCTCGAGTACTCGAGGTAACATAGTAAGTACTCGTAATCAGGAATAGAAAAACAAATGTTGTCATCTTTGTGCACAGTCCGTATTATAATGAGCATTTATACTAGTTTATAATGCCTTGTGTTCCCGATTCCTACCATAAAGGAAAAAACCAATACTTTCCTTTAATGCCATTGAACCTTTTATATGAAGACCTGTGAAGTGCCAAAATAATGCACAACGTATTAATACTACTTAGCAATAAATATGGGTAACTGCAAATAGATAACTTAGTTAAAGATTTCGTAGTAGCCATACCCCTGCGTATTACAATCACGTTTATCGCAAGACCGTCCCGTCGTACGCTCTCTTTTTATTTCTCTAATGGTGTGTAAAACATTGTCGCCGCACGATTTGAAATTTAAATATACTAAAGCATACATAGAAAATATCCGCGATGCTCAACAGCGTACAGAATGCTATTCCGTTTCAAAGTTTATGACGTAATAACCCTACTTTGAAATATGAAATAAATTATTAGATATTTCTTTTAATCTTTACTCAGTCATCTGAATACAATGATACTTATTTGATGGCTTAAGAAAGTATAAGAACTAGAGTCTATTGCACTGCCTTGAAGTAGTTTTACCATCGTTTACTGTGCGATTTTTCGTCAATTGTCCAACGCAGTTTAATGCACATGTTTGTGTGACGAATTTAACATTGCATTAAAGTTGCAGTTAGCTTAAAATGGCCACAGAGGTTTTTGACCCGGTTGGAGGAAAAGAGACTTCTTATTTAACGCCCGTCTGATGCTGACATTATAACTGTTTTTGCGCTGCTTTTTGCTGATTCCAGTATCAGCCTAAAACTCGTTCTGATATCCATCTTTGTACACGGACGCTCAAAGGCATATAATGTGCGTACTTCACTGATTACGTGTGAAGTTTAAGCAAAGTTATTTTTTATTAAGCTTAGCGTCGTATATTGACCCATTACAACAAAGTTTATCAGTGCACATACCTACAGCCACAATCAGAGGTAGACAGCAGTTATATTTAGCTGTCGGCGTGACAATATGTTTATTCTGCCGCCACTTTCGCATTCTGTCGTCTTTCAATTGCACATTCATACGACGCAAGATTCTCTCACGTTGTGACAAACACTACTCTGAAGTTCGGCTTGTTTGAGTTTTCAGTTGGCTTAGAATCAACCTGCAATCGCAAATCGCATTAAACAGTTTAGGGGCCTTCGTATGACGGACTATTGTAAGAAAGGTATTGCTTACAGCGACACTCTAAAAATGCGGGTATTCATTATTTCTTACTTACACTGGCATATAGTAACTCAAAATATATACCTGTCGCCTGTGCGTTAACTCCAGTGGTATGCCACATTTAGCATTCGTCTCGTGCACGTAATTTCAATATTTAAAGGCAAATCGGATTCGGACACGCTATGAATACGAAAACATTGGAGTAATATGCATTAGGAAACTAGGAAATAAATACTATTTTAATTATATAGCCGTGGTGGCCGAGTGGTTCGAGCCTGCCTTCCTGCGTTGCCTGCGACGCAAAGGTCGCAAGATCGAATCCCGACTGTACCAATGAGTTTTTCTGAACTTAAGTACAGTGATTAGTCACACCACGAGCTTTACGGTGAAGGAAAACATCGAGAGGAAACCTGCATACGTCAGAGAAGAAATTCAAAGGCGTATGTATAGTCGTGCTGGAGTAACGGCGATGGACTCTCCATCTGTCACGTTGGCACCTGATATACCTCTGGCGGAAAGTGGGCGTGTGGGTATTACCTATACACCTCTGCCTACCCCTTCGGGGACCCTTGTGGGAAGGCGTGAGGATATATTATCATTATTATATGTATACATATTATTATATTTTAATTAGATGTTCGACATTAATACGTGCTAGCGTCAGGAGTAGATACGTACTCTAAACTGGCATATGATAAGCTAAAGATGCAAGAAGGAGCAAGTCCAGAGAGCTGGCGCTCTACACTATCTACCCCGTGAAATACTCGGTGCCATTATATGTGTTATATATAACTAGCTGTCCCACCCAGCTTCACATGAAAATAAAATTACCTAAAATACGACCGCCGCAGTCGGCGCAGTCCAATTGTGAATCTAAACAATTTCGAGAATTGTTTAGATCCACGTGTGAAGACACATAAAATTTCATGAAAATCGGTCCAGCCGTTTACGATTCTATAAAGGACATCAGACAAATATTCATTTTTATATACAATATAGATGACCCCGAAGGACACCCCTGTTTGAGGTAGTATTTAAATACTTTCCACCAGAGATGTCTGTACTTCTTATCCTCATATTATTACTTTATGCTATGGGCCCTACGCTTATTAGACTGAGGATGTGTTTGAGCCTATATAAGCTCACAATAGTGAGATATCATTCGCTTGCAGCAGCTCAGTGACGAACGGTTTTAATTTCTGACAGGAAAACCATTACTTGTACTCGAGTACTACTACAAACAGGGTTCATGACAAGATTCATGCGTTCCTACACTTGACCTTCCCATTCTTGACTATCCAATCGATTATTATTACTGTATCTATTATTTGAAATATTAGATCATATTCACCATGAACAAAGAGCAGAGTGTGTAGTTAGTTAATAGTTCGTAGGTACCTGATAACATCTTCCACATGTCAATACGATGTCGTTATCGCCGTCGTAATAACAGTGTTTACACATAAAGCTGTCGTTAGATCCGATCATAATGATCATTTTCGACCGTCGTCAGGTCACATTTTAGAGGTCGAGCTCACCTCAAAAATCATCCATTAAAGTTTATACAGAAACCCACTAAACACGAAGCACGGTTTTCAAACTTATATTTCTGAAAGAAAGTGTGAAGTTTAGATCAGGTAAACAAAACACGGCTATTTCCACCTTTCATTGGAACATAATTAGGGTGGCATAGGAAAGGAAAATGTGTGTGTTTTATGAGTGAAGGGAGTTGGCGCCAACACAGTATTTACTCAATAATGCGCCCAGACATGACGCTTTATCAATTGACGTAACGTAACGAGCATCAATCACCATCGAAGACATTTATACAGCGCCGACAAAGTGTAACAAACCAAAATTGTTAATTACACTGATAGTAGATAACAGCACTAAGAGAACAAAATTCCGACGGAATATAAACAAGAATTAATTTCGCTGTTTGCTTCCAGTGTGTATAATGAGCGCTTAATTTAATGCCTTGAAACAACTGCGCTGACATCATAATTTATAAAGAGAGAGCGCTATGAACACTATGTAACTTCCGCGACTTATATGGGGATTATCAACTTTTAGATATCTGCGTAAGATTGAATTTTGTGTGAATTATATTGGGTCTAACGAAGGCATGAACCGTGATGATCTCGTAGGCTAGTAAAATCTGAAATCATCTACAAAACGTTAAAAGTTCGAAACAGTCACATAAAGTATCTTCTGGACTTATATATATGGCTATTTCATCGTATATACGATGAAGAAAAACATGATGTATAAACCTGCATACTTAGGTACATGTAGTCAGTCTTTAGAAAGGATCGATTCACTATCTGTAATTACATCTCTGCCCACCACTATAGGCACCGTCATGTAATAATATATCATTAATACCATTTTATTGTAATACTTTTAGTTTATCAACGGACTGGGATGGAATGGGAACGTCAAGAGTACTTAAAACCGGCAAATATGTATAGACAGTGGTACTCGTATATGTAGAGCGGGAGAGGTCAGTAAGTCTCGGAAAATAGGTTTTATGACAGCTCCTACAAAAAATTGCACATTGATACAAACGTAGGAGTTGTTCAGCGCAAATTATATTATGACTAATTTGGATTTCATCTAATGTGAACCACAAACGTTACGTTCTAGAGCATATGCTTGAATTTGAACTAATATTGATATATTATATTACCCAAATGTAAATCAAATACAAATAGTAGCAACTTACACCTGCTTTTTATGTACTTGGTTCGGTTATGAAATACTAATTTGTACAATCAGCCAACCGCACACTGACACGGTGGGTACATGCCAATTGAATGTGACAATACACTGAGAGGAGCTGGTTAAGCTTAGCCTTGCCTTCGTTCGTTACAAAAAAATATACATATATGTACATGTATAACCTAGCTGTGTTGCAACCCGTGGTTTTACCTGTGTTCAATTCGTGATATGAACTGCATTTGTCGCATGATATATATGTAAAGTCCTTCCCAAAAAAATGACTAGATTATGCAAAAATATCCAAATATATGATGGAAATATACTTACAATATAATGCAAATATATACAAAAGTCCATCTCTCTTATCCTCCATCAATATTAATACATATTACAGCATCAGAGCTCCCAGAACGTTTATTCTTAAATCGTATAAGAACAACACATCATACTATAATCCACTTGTAAGAATGTGCCGTCAGTATAATGAAATAGAGAAAATAGATAAAAGTATTGATATATTTAACGACTAGCTGTCCCGCCCAGCTTCGCTCGGGTGAAAAAGTTAAATTGCCCGTAACACGATCGCAGCGCCACCTATTGGGTCCAATTGTAAATCTAAACCATTCTCGAATCTAGCTTAAGACACACAGAAACACACAGAAAGCTTCGCCCGGGTAAAAAGGTAAAATTCTTGAAACTCGATCGCAGCGCCACCTATCGGGTCCAATTTAATATAGCCTATGTTACTCGGCGATAATGTAGCTTTCCAAAGGTGAAAGAATTTTTGAAATCGGTCCAGTAGTTTCGGAGCCTATTCATTACAAACAAACAAACAAACAAATCTTTCCTCTTTATAATATTAGTATAGATGTACTGTCTGCTTTGACTAGATGGTGCCGGGATAACCTCCACAAATACTAATGTAAATATAAAACTATTGGTTCATTAGTCGATTTTCTTATATTTAAGCTTTAGAATTCATATACATATTATTTAGTCTCAGAACTGTTGATTAATAATCTTCTTTTATCTTTTTATTTTTTTTTATATCTTGTCCATATTGTTTCTTTATAGTTTTGTACTTAGTCAAGCTGTTTACGCATAATTTGGATTGTTATCTAGCTCCTATAATGTGTCCTCATATCTCTGTAATTTCATATTGATCTCAATCTGTTTGTGTAACATAAATAAATAAATAAATAAATAAATAAATAAATAAATAAAAAAAATAAAAAAAAAGGTTTTACAAATATGGTATAGGTATGTCAGAGGAAGTATGAAAATAGCTTGAATGCAGTTGAGATGCGATCTCTTCGAAAAATGTGCGGCGTAACGATATTGGATCGAATCCGCAATGAAGAGATTCGCAAATCAACTGGCGTGAATGAGAGCGTGATTGTCAAGATGAAGAAAAGCATGTTACGTTGGTTTGGACACATAGAAAGGATGAGTGAAGAAAGATTGACGAAACAGATATACAAAGCAAAAGTGTGTGCAAGAAGAGGCACAGGAAGGCCACGTTCCAACTACCTGGATCAAATAGATCGGACTCTCAAGGACGGGAACGTTAAGAGTACTCGAAACCGACGAGCATGTATGAAGAGACTGATGAATGTGGACGAAGCGAAAGAGGTATGTACGTCTAGAGAGAACTGGCGCTCTATACTCTCTGCTACCCCATTAGGGACTTGGCGTGATGATATGTATGTATGTTCTTCAAATCAGATCTGCACTTCGTATGATTAGCGCGTTCAAACAAACAAACTCTGCCTCCATATAAAATGAGTAGATACGTATGTGTAGTCCCGCTTGAGAAATGGCGTTGGTCTCGTTGTGTGTCACGTTGGCACTTAAAATATATGTATCTCCGGCGATAAGTTGTGTGGGTTCTACACAACTCTACCCCTTCTGGGACTCTTGTGTGACAAGTGTGTAAAGTTTTTAACACAAAACAAACAAACGAACACACTTTCGCATGTATAATGTCAGTAAGGGTCCATGTAATCGACGATATTAAGCAAATAAGTATTGAAGCTAATAAAGGGCAGTCGATCTTTTAAAGCCCCGTAGCAAGCGCGGTCACGGTGAACCGCATAAGCGAAGCACATCCAAGAAATCATGGAATACTGCCAACTTACGAAGGCTTATTTTAAAGGATGTTACTTAATTCGTATTTTAAACATCTACCACAATGAAAGCGAGTCGTATATCATATATGTATTTGACAAGCATTATATCTGTCAAATTTAAAGTATCTGTGTAAATAGAAACCCTGTATACCTGCAAGTACTCGACACTTGCAAATCGTAGTTTGTACCTATCTATATGCAAATCTATATATATATATGCAATAATAATATACCTCTGGCGGAAAGTGGGTGTACCTATACACCTCTGCCTACCCCTTCGGGGACCCTTGTGGGAAGGCGTGAGGATATTATATGCAAATCGTAGTTTTTTGTAACATAGTCTGTATTATATCAATGCCAAATTTCGCTGATTATCCTTCGTTTCGCTGATATCGTAATCAGCGAAATATGTAATCAACATCTATAAATAATTACCCTAAAAAAGTTAACAATAATAATTTTATGTCGCATCAAAATGATCCCATACAGACGTCCGGTGCGCAGGATGTCCGGATATTAGCTTTCCTATTTTCTCTATAATTAACCATTGAAATCGGGACCGACGACACAAGAGGCGTGCGAGTGCGTCCAAGTTAATTAGTATAATTTGCGTCCGGCCTGAACGTCACACAATCACATTCCCCTTTATGGCTAAGTACACTTGACCGTCAATTGTTGCCACATATCGTCACCCTTTATAGTCACTTTGTATACACGAGATCCACTCCAGGAAAATATGTAAATCAGACTTTGTTCGATGTTATCTGATTTCCCAGCCTAACGATGTAAAACGACCGGCCTTTCTTTAGTAAAAAATGGGTGATAATTACTATTTCGGTAGGAAGTATATTGTTTTTATGTAAATTGGTGATTAATGAAATGTAGATTTAGTTATCTGAGGAATATATATTTATATGCACGTACTACCATGCAATGTAAGAGACTGAACGAAAAATATTCGTAAATCGTCACTTAATATTGTTCTTCAAGCAGGATATGAAGTGACTCCTTCGTGGTCAAAGGTCCATAGGCAGTGGCAACTGTTTACCGTCTAGGGGGCCAAAAGCTTCTTACCAATTCAGTGTTGCGATACAAATAATATAACGTATATTTTATTTGGTTACAGAAACATGGGAGAGCTCGGCAACAAGCTGGGGTTGAACGAGCTGTCTGGAGGCGCTGCTGGGATCAGCAGAGCTCTCCTGGCCGAGTTCATTGGTAAGATCATGAGACATTACAGATCTACACATTAAAAAAAGAAAGAGTAAGTGTTGTGTAAATGTTCATGCCTTTAATGCCATGTAGGTATGTGTTTTTTTCTGTCTGTTAGTCACTGTAAGCGATATGTAACTCTAGAGAGAACCGGCGCCCTACTATCTCTTCCTGTATATCCTTACGACTTCCCACAGTATCCCACAGAATAGCCCTAAGACTATCAGAATCTTACATTATCCCTTAACGTAAAGGGATTTCCAAAAAAGTCGCAATGCTTATATCACATAATGTTTCTGTCGTTGAAATGTTTCGTTATCAATAAGTAAGATTTGATTCGATAGCGTTTTTTCACCAAAATATACCGCGTTATCAGCTATTGTTATGATTTATTTGTTGTAGATAAGCTCATAATGACGTTTCATATCGATTATGAACACAAGCAGTTCCTGTTATAGACGTTATTATTCCAATAGAGGAATAGATATTTCGGTTAAAACCTCAATTGCTTTCCATAAAAAAACTGCGATATTAAACCGACTGTATCCCTGAAGGTCCATTAAATATTAGTATTATATATATACTAGTGGTCCCGCCCAGCTTCGCTCGGGTGGAAAAAAAAAGATGGTGGCGCCACCTATCGGGTCCAATTGTGAACCTAAACCATTCCCAGATCCCCTTGAACACACACAAAAAAATTCATTAAAATCGGTCCAGGCGTTTAGGAGGAGTTCAGTGACATACACACTCACAGAAGAATTATATATATGTAAAGATCTTCCCGCCCTCCCGAGGAGGGAGTGTTGGCGACACGACGAAGTAGTTTGTACTTGTTTGCCACTGTCAAAGGTAAAACCTTAAAACTAAACTTTGACAGTGGCAAACAAGTAAAAAAACTGTCAGTTAGCGAAAAAAGGACGTCAGCAAGACGTAAGTTGGAAAATTGTAATATAAGCTGGTTAAAATAAAAGGTTTTTCCAGCACAGAAAATAGTTTTGTCTCGCTACACATTTCAGTTCGTCTGCACAGTTAACAAAGTGGAGGTCGAGGTTAAGGTCGAAGGTACTCAGGGAGATAATTTTACATTAACTACAATAACTCACTCTTATACGCAAATATATGTAGGTAAAACAAATGACGAGAAAGGGTATTTTCAATTGGACCGTGGTTTTCAATGGATGACGTTTCTGGCTATGAATATTGGTTGTTGCTAGAGGAACGGCCGAACGAACGAACGAATAGATAGAGTGCGTGAATGAAGAAATGGTTGGAAAAGAAATATACACACAGATGACGGACGATAGAGCGATGTGGACAGAAAAATCAATGCGCTGACTCCAAATAGCGTGCTAAATAGCTATTTGGAGTCGGGAGAAATATTTGGAATAGGAAGTAGGTTAAATTAAGGTAAAAAGTAGGTTAAGTAGGAAATTTTAAAGTATGATCAGAGCCTTGCTCTTACATCCAAACAAACATCACCTATTCTAGAAGCACAACTTGTATTCCGCCATCTGATGAGCCGCGGGAATCTTCTAAAGTGCGGGAGAACAATACAAGTACATGTAAGCACGCCAAGTCCTTCAAGGAATAGGCAGAGTAGAGCGCTAGTTCTTTCTAGACTTACGGCCCTCTTGAGCTTTATCTGCATTAATTAGTCTTTTCAAACATGCTCGACGGTTGCGAGTACCCTTGACGTTTCCATCCTTGAGTGTTCGATCGATTTGATTTAGGAAGTACATCGCCCCAACAAAAACCCTATAAGTTTTACCTACATAATATAGTTTCTTTTAACTGTAGGTAAGGTAACTAACTGTCATTGTCACTGATATCTAACGATGCTAATGGAAAAATTCTATTCACAACACGCATAGTGTGTCAAACGAGGCAAATTATACATAAGTACATTGATATGTAAATTATAGACATACCATTGAGTCTAGGACCGTTGAGAACTATATTTATCAGTATAAAATTCCTACCCAACTGCTATCGGCAAATAATTTTCAAGACAACCTCATTTAATATCGATGTCAACTTACTGAAAATGTATGTCGAACGAATTTATTTGACATAGGCATCAGAATGTCCAACATAAATAGGGTGTTGTTACACTTCTGCCCACCCCTTCAAGGACGCTTGTGGAAAGGAATTTTAATTACAATAACAACGATTACCAAATATTTATAAAAACAGTTGTATAACTAACTTCTTTCAGATACTTTTATACTATATAATTGTAATAGTTGTACTAGTTGTAGCCCGCGGTATGATCTGCGTTAAATTGATTTTGTGTGAAGTAGCGCATATCCAAGTTTTTATATTCAGCTAATAATGTATCACGCTGCCAAATTTCAACCAATTATAAATATATCTCTTTTTAATTTTTATTTCGCGTTTATAAAATTAGAACTATATATACTAGGATGTAAGCATGACACGCCAGCATAAACAAAGCTTTCGTTGACAAAGCAGCAAGTGTGCAGTCAGGACCAATGCAGCTATTAATGAACTATATTTGTCACTACTCATAGGCTTAGTGTAATGATTGTACAGGCAACCTGCTGTTGAACTTGTTCGGGTGCGGAGCCTGCATCAACATCTCTCAGGGCGCCACTGCAGCACCCGACATCGTACTCATCGCGCTCGCATTTGGTCTCACCATATTTGCAGTAGTTTCGGTAAGTACCTATCAATCAAACATACGACTATACCTTCTGCGGAAAACACTACCTAGAGAGGTAATGCAGAATACAGCATCTTTTGTTAGAGAATTTAGAGAGAGAGATTTATTAAGAGAGGTAGGGCATAACGGGTTTCCCGTTCGAATTTGGAGCTGCCCGACTGGGGCAGGACCTCCACCTTATAGAAGTCCGTAGCCAAATAACACAATTTTTTGTGTTGTGTTCCTACGCGGTGAATGAGGTTTCCAGTAATGAGCTCCTTGGGGAGGGGGGAGGATTGTTACATTGTGTTGGAAGCAGAGGGATTAAACCCATTATGCTGTCAACACACTATAACTCTCCGAACACAGAGTGGCAACGCGCAAGTGATACTTTGGTATCGTGGGCGTAAATAGGCGACGGTAACCGTTTTCCATCAGGTGGGTCGTATGCTTGTTTGCCACTCTTGTTGTATAAAAAAAAAAAAAAAAAAAGAGAACACTGTATTCTGTGTTATTTAAAGCGAAAAGCTGTCTAGCTCTTGCCTGCGAAACTGAGGTCGCGGATTTGATTCCCGCGATCTATACTTATATGCCCTATGTTGGAATAGAAATAAAAAAATCAGTTTTGCTCAATTAGAAACTAGATCAATCATATGAAACATTATTTATATTACAACAGTTATGAATTTGGAAAAAAAAGTAAAGTAAGGAAAAATACTCTCATTAATGAAGATTTTTTTTCTTATATTTAGGCGATAGGTCATGTATCGGGAGGCCACATAAACCCAGCAGTGACGGTGGGCCTGGCAGCTGCTGGCAAAGTGAAGCCTGTTCGTGGAGTGCTGTATATGATCGCGCAGTGCGCAGGCGCCGCTGCCGGCTCGGGTCTGCTCAAGGCACTCACGCCTGAGCGTGCTGCGGGGTCGTTAGGCCTCACTTCCCTTGGCTCTGACGTCACACAGCTACAAGGCTTCGGCATTGAATTCTTCCTCGGATTTGTGCTTGTGTTCGTTGTTTGTGGGGTGAGACTTCATATCATAACAGTTTTTCTATTGTATTTATTTATAGTTTGAAGTCGAGCGACCCGCCCTGGCTTCGCACGTGTAGTAGAATATATTATGCCTATGGGTTTTATTCTTCCGTAGGGTCGCATTACCCAATTTAAATCAATTTATACTAATACACATATCCTTCTTATTGAACTAAAATGTCTCTTGTTGGCAACTTTATGTAAATGCGTTCAGTAGTTTTTGAATTAATCGCGAACAGACAGAGAGATAGACTCAAGTGGCTTTGTTGAAGTAGTTACTCATCAACTACTGTGTTTGCACACCTATAAAATACCTCGCGTTGATGTCTATTGAATTGAGATGCCAAAGCCATCGGCAACAATTATAACAAAACAGTTAAGCTATCAATTGGTATTAACGGGTAATTAGTTAGAGCCGAGATCCCGGCAGCAGATGGAATTATATGATGAGAGACGGGCGTTGCGTTTTGCGGTATTGTTAGCGCCGTATTCATAGCTAACGCTATTTCGCAAGCTTCACTCCACATTTAATATTTACGTATGAACTGGGTTTTGACTAAACACTCAAGCCACATCTGTACCAACTTTGTTGTTTTGTAAAAAGAACACGAGAGTGAATTTAGTCCAAGTTTTGACAACTAATCAAAACATACCCGCTTTCTGCTTGATAATTATAGATATCGTAGAGAACGTTCCTCCCCCTCCTCGAGCAGTTTCCTCAATGCTGGGTTTCATGACACCCCTTAGTTAGAACTTTGTTTTTACTACTAGTCGCCTGCTCCTGTCATTATAGGTTAGTATCTATGAATCCAGAAATCAGAATCGGAGCACAGCATAGCTGTTTCATTCGTTCATAAAACATATTCAGCTAATAATCCATGTGTATAAATTTCATTCAGTTCCGTCAGTTTTTTCATTACAGAGTAGACTAACCTAACTAACGTCCACAAAAACAATCGCATTTATAATATTAGTAGGATTTTTATTTTCTATAGTACCAAATCAATATTATTACCAATACTTACTAGACCATATTTAAATGTAATTAACACCGCGAAGAGCCGGAGGGAAGCGACTTTGTTTTAGACAATGTAGAGTTATTTGACGCAAATAGTATGAGGAAGGAAATAATGCTATGCGAATGGCAACCGATTAAAAACATGTATCACTTGTTTACGAGGAATCTAAGTTAGCTAAAGTTCCAGAGCAATCGGATTGTAATTTAAGAATGTTACTGTGAATATTTTTATTCGTGCCCTGTAGCTTCACCTCTGTAAAATTGGATTTAGTTGGATCTGATATTAAATATACCTTATGTATTTATCCTAAATATAGTTTGTTCATTCAGTTTTTGGAACAAACATCCTCATATATACTTTCGCATTTATAATTTTTTCATTACAAATCCAGGTAACTTCGTATTGTCTATTATATCACAATATATAGGTAGGCATGTAATCACTCAATGTCATTTCAGTGATAACTTGTCCTCACGATCGCCTTGTGCTGTAATTACATGTGGTCGTAACTACTAGCTACCTAATGCGACATTGAACCGCTTAGAGCTGTAATTTTATTTTGAACTAATATTTAGCAGTTAAATAGCAATGTAGGTGGTGTCGTCTATGTACTAACATAAATATTCAATGTTGCAATTTCCAGAGGTCTGCACCTGGAAAACCTGCACCAGTGTTAGAAAACACTGGTGCCGGTTTCCGTCGATATTTTATTTCAGCATAGACATATATATATATATATAATATATAATATATAATATATAATATATATATATATAATATATAATATATATATATATATATATATATATTATATATTATGGTAGGTTGGCAGAGGTATATAGGTACCCACACACTCACTTTACGCCAGAGATATATTTTAGGTGCCAACGTAACAGATGGCGAGTTTATCGCCGTTACTCAAGCACAACTTATACATACGCCTTTGAATTTTTTCTCAGATGTATGCAGGTATCCTTCAGGGTAAAGCTCGTGGTATGACTAATCACTGCACTTAAATTCAGAAAAACTCATTGGTACAGTCGGAATTCCAACTTGCGATCTTTGGCTCTGTAACAATGTAACTAAACCTTAGATAATGTTATTAAAAGTTCACTTCACCTTACCAAGAATGGATAGATGAAGAAAATGCTACATCGAGCAACATCGCGTGACTATCACAATATTTTGTTCGCGAAACAAAATAGCTGAATATTAGCATAATCAATAAATTACGCAGCTGTGTTCGTAGCTTTTCAACAAACGCTCAGATATTTATAAAACATGAAAACACTGTGGTAGTGAGTGCCAGATGGTCATATTACTGCAATGTTAAATTAGTTTGTTGTTTGTTCTTTCAATTATGTTCCTTGTATAATATTATAACTCTATACTTCTAAAAAAGATTGTGCGTCTGTAAAATTAAAATAACAGTTTTTTTCTTAATGCATATCAAAATACATACGGTACCTACTGATAACAAGAAGACCATTTATATTTTTATGCCTACGTTTCTGTCTGTTTGCTCTAGTTAATCTTCAAAACAACCGACCGATTTTGACGCGAATTACACTGACAGTTTTTGACAATCTTTATATATATATGAGATCCCATTTGTGAACTCACTCATCACGAAATCTCAGGAACTATAAGGCCGATTGACTTGAAGTTTGGTAGGAGTGTTCCTTTCGCGGTGTGGAGGTCAGCTAAGAACGGATTTTATGAAACTCAACTTTAAAAAAAACACGTTTTTAACTTTTGCCTCCATAGCAATAGTTGAAAAACGTGTTATTTTTTACTTTTTCACCCGGGCTAAGCAGGGCGGAACAGCTAGTATGCTATATCAGGAGTCATTAGAATTACTTTTAACTACTACAAAAATTATACTTATGTATAATCCAATTTAACGTGGACGAAACCGCGGGCCACCGTTTGTTTAAATGAAAGTAGTTTGCACTTTATACCTATAGAGATGGGGCGCCGCCCGCTAATCGCTAGCCCAGGAAAATAAATAGGATTTATGCTAATGCCGGATCACGTGACTACGAACGGTTATCAATGCCCTTAGACAAATTAGCATCGACATGGGTTTAGTGGGGGAACCTTTTTAAGACACTGTTCAAATTTCAATAACATATTTTTATTACAAAATGAATAGGTTACTATTACAATATCACCACATTCAAGTCTTTAACTAATATGCGATTATCCTACCCCAATTTCTTACATTAGATGTATGGTAATGCCATCTAGCGATCAGTAGCATAGTAATGTCCCTATAGTTTATAGTGTAAGTGTGCAACCTTCCAGTAATGTTTGAGTAGGTTATCGGTACACACTGATTACCTATGAGTGCACACGCACACTACAAATTAGCGAACCCCTTGACTAGAAATTGGTGGGGCGCGTCTCCATGAACGGCACTATCTATAGCTGAAGAGCATTTTACACGTATTACCGCGGTAAGGTGTGCATCATTTGTCATAAAGCAGCCCACTCCTTTAGATTATATCTAGTAGACAAATAAAAGTTACTTGGCTTAGCATATGGTCTCTGGACGGTTCTACGGAAAGGTTCTACATACTGCCCTTCAGCTATCGGCTACGGTTACCACGTTTACTGGGCCATTGGATTAAGGTGTTAAGTCTGACTCAGTCTCATAACAGCTTGCAATGTTCGTAGGTATGCGACCCAAACAAGCCTGATGGCAAGGCGTTAGCACCTCTAGCCATCGGGCTGACGGTGACCCTGGGACACCTGCTCGCTGTGGACTACACCGGTTCTGCCATGAACCCTGCGCGCTCATTCGGCTCTGCTCTCGTCGCTAACATCTGGACCGATCATTGGGTACGCACAAACACAATAGATATATATAAAAATTTTTAATTCATGTTTATTTACATATATGTATGTATGTGTAGGTATTATGTTACAATTAATTATAGGTTTCTTCAGTGAAAATATAATTACGATTCTGAAAATTGTATATAAATAAATATATTTATAAATTTATGAATATCAAACATCATGTTTCACCACTGACATTTTTTTCGAAAACACTTTTCGTAAGGCGAGAAAATATATGCCATATAAACTTGTATGTAGGTTTCGCCTAGTAGTCAATAGGCTTATACCTAATATAATATGAGAGGTAAATAAGATGTTTGTACTATCTGTGGGAACAGGTGTACTGGGCGGGGCCAGTAGCTGGTGGAATAGCGGCGGCGCTGTTGTACGAACACGGATTCTCCGCACCGGCCATCGAAACGCCGCGCTACAGGGCCGTCGCCGGAGACGAGAAAGAGGTAAACCCCACTACTACACATATATTTATCACCTAAGTTCTAGATACATTTTACATAAAGCCTATAAATTTACTTCCGAGAGGAACTTATACTGTCATAAGTATGCATGCAATGCATAAGTATGTATGCAATAAGTAGGAACTCCATAAATGAATAAATAGAAAAATAAAGCATATAAATTGTATGATAAGGTTTATTTTTCGGATATTAATTATAACCCAAAACACGCTTCCGAATTGACTTTTTTCGTCTGAGTACTTCATCTTCTCTGAACTAACGACTCTGTCCTAACAATGTACCTACTGTAACCTGTTATACTTATTCACATTGAATGTTAATTAAAGTAATTTTTACCTATCTACTCGGCATTTGAAAAGATGCAACGACATCGAAGTATAAAAAATGCATTGTTTTACAAGCGCACCGGAGGCCGGCTCGCCGCCACTGCTTGGACAGTGGAACAAACCGTAAGCAAACCGTAGTGATCCAATAGGTACATGCTATGAATACAATAGATTCTGTCATAATTACAATTTTTCTTCCTCATTTTCATGTTTTTTCCACATTAGGTGTGTTGTTTCAAAGCTATATTAAAATGGCCTTTAAACATTGTTCTAATAAAATACGATACGGTAGAAATCTAGTCTAAATATACATTCAGAAATAATTTTACACACAAGCTTTATAGTTACTCTCAATATCTGTTTTCACTGCTAACGGTCCTATAATCCTTGTTAAGGTAATTTTAATGTAATTATTAAAGTGAGTAGAAAAAAAGGAAAGGATAGGTCATGTCCAAAGCGTTATTAGGCCTCCGAATGACGTTTCACACGATAAACATAGGCAGGCTAAGACGTGATATTGCCTTCATCATTCAAGAGTGCGAAAGAGACAAATTTATAGACTTCATATGCATCTGTCACTTCAACATTCTCGATTGCAGCACGTCATGGGTTAAGACCCCAGCTCAATTACCCACATAATATTTTTTTCAGTCAACACTTCAGATGCTAAAAATAGCGGACTAAATTTTAGAATTATTTGGTGTGTACCTAGTAGGTAATGGTATATTTTATTACAGCTGAAGCGACTGGACGGCAAAGCCGACGACTTGGCTTGAACACCTCACGCGTCACGGGTACCAGCGCACCGACACTGAGGCCACCAACCATAGTAATAAGAATCATCTATCGTACAATCTAATTTATTGCTTTTGATCAATCTCATGTGTAGGTTAGAATCCTCAGAGAAGGGAGAATTTTCAGTTGTTTTTATTTGTTGGACATCAATTAGGTTTACCTACTGTGTAAAAATCTGCCGCCTTCATCTCCCTTTTGCCAATAAATATACAATAAATTAAAATCTTCGAAATACATACATTTATTAAAATTACCATAAATGTTAAATATACGTAACTATTTTTTGGATTCGACGAAACAAGATTTTTGTAAATAATGTTTTCTTCGAATGTAGAGAGTAATTCAATGGGAGGGATTCACGACAGTGTCCCGATGAAAAGGACATCGTTAGTTGTGTCTCCCACACAAGTGCACTTCAACTATCGAAATATACTGAGATTCTATTTACACAATATTATATTAATTTTACTACGTAGGCCGTAAGTATAGTTATATACAACTTTAATATTCATAGGTACGCAGCTTTATTCTCCAATTGGTGTTTAATCTGTGCGAGAACAAAACACATAACATCTTAAATAATAGATAGTATTTGAATTCAATTTTAATATTTTATGTATAAACATACAAGAATATAATAAAATTGCCCAAGCACACCAATTTCCAGTACGAAATATTTAACAACTAAAGAAGTTATTTCCTTTATCTCCAACCAGTAAGACTATAATTGCTCCATATGAGATATGGATGTCTCTAACGAGTGATCCTTATGACATATGAACTGTCATATTTTTTTTTAAACATGTGACGAGTTACAGCTTTACCCAATTACCAAAACTATTATATTTTTATAACTGTCAATTTGAAGTGTTCATAACTAGTATCGTTTAAAATAATTACTGAATGTAGGTACCAATTTGTTTGATTTGTGCGAATGTATGTACCTTAAGTTAATTAACTTGTAAAATTATTATAAGTGTAATATGTCTCCTTACTTATAACTTTAACATTATATATTCTGATATTATTCCAGTGTTTCATTGATTATTATTATTAAATCCCCATATATTATTAAGTAGGTATATATACAAGATGTCTCAGGAAGTAAGAATAGTGGTTTTCTAGAAGTTATAGATAGGGTGTTGTGAATATAAGTTATCCTTGTGACGATGCAATGGAATAAATAGCTCCAAAGATAATAAAATGAAGACATTATTAATAGAAAGAAAAGACTACTCATTCGGAATCATTGTTTTATGGCAATTTTTGCCAGTTTTTGGCAAAAACTAATGATAAGATAAAAAAAACCTAGTGAGATTCTGCATGTAGGTACAGTTTTATCGTTACACAGCAATTTACATCCCTAATACATATTTGAGAAATTGTCCTATTTTCTGTGGCACCCTTTTTGTACGGAGTCCTAAGCCCTAAAACATATTAGGGTTTATTGTTAAGCTACAAGCTACAGGAGGTAGGTACCTACGATGAACAGTAACAAAATTCATGGTGCTTTCACATGCAAACTCAAATAATAATAAATAAAACTATAAATCACTTCAATAGGTTTGAGCACCATTCTGTATTTTAGATATTATCTTCTTTTCAGTATTCTATTACCCTAATGGAACTTTATGACAAGTTTTCACCTCTCATAGTTTATTGTGACATGTAAAGCACTTAATGGTAGGTACTTGAGTGTCAGTAAAACATGGGCTGTCTATTCTATGTCGATATAAAAAGTCTAATCTCGAACTAAATCGAAAAGTTATCTATCTTCAAGAGTCATTAGGGTGGCCAGTGGCACTGTCTGTCAAGCTATCTTGATTATGCTGAGGTGTATTATGATGAACACGGACCAGTGCCAGTTGAATTAGCTTAATTTAGAATTTGCCTCAATATTATTATATTAGTACTGTTGGTAAGTCATTTGAACCCAGAATGTCATTTGTTTACGCATGAATAGCTGCATATATGGTCCGTATATTTGAGGTTATTCGAAGACTGTATGAAGGTTTTTTCCATTTTGTGTAAGTTTCTTGTACTTATTATGGGAAATACTACTATATAGTGTCAGTACCAAAGGCGGCAAACAAGCCTACCTGTAGGTAAGCGATTACCGTGGACATGTTTCATAAGATTGCACTAGTATCATAGAATAGAGTAGTGGCCGTACAGACTCGTACAAAAAAGTCTTGAAAAGGAACTATTTTTTTTCTCTTCTGGCAATAGTTTCAATATGCTATCTTATCTATGGTCTACGTATGGAAAATTGTAAACAAGTTTTATTTGCTTATCGTAAAATTATTAATTTTTAACATTAGCAGCGATACACGTATTTATAACTGGTGCTAAAATAAATAAGACTATACGCAGTTCCGCCAGAGAAGTGATTTTTAAAGTTTACCAGCGATGTCTGGAAGAATTTGAAGCTCAAACTATTTTGTCAGAACTCGACAATGATTACAAAAGAACCGCCGATATGACAGGTTTGTAACAATTAATTTACCATTCTTAAACAAATAATGTGCTAAACAAATGAATAGGTTATATATTCATGTATGATAAAGCAACAAATTCTATACATTTTGTTAAACAAACAAAAGTTTATGTTGACGAAATATGTATAGAACACCTAACCCAACTTGATACTTGTACGTCAGGTTAGACAAATAACAACTCCTATAACATGTGATATTATATATTGAAAATGACCAAGTGTGCGTAGATTTTTCTTTTATGTTCATTAATGACTTCGTACTATGGCTTATTTTACCAAATACGTAGATATTATTTTTTATTATTGCTTGTGTTAAAGGTTACCATTAAAACATTTAATTTGATTTTAATCTGTTTGCTATTCAGGTAAATCTGTCAGCACAGTCAGAAGAATTGTACAAGAAGGACGAAATAACGAAGGAATCTTTTCAACGCCGGGAAAACATAGACAAGGTCGCTGCCGGAAGGAACTAGATGATTTTGATTTGTGCGCCATCAGACAGACAATTCAATTCTTTTACACTGTGAGAAAACAGGTTTGAACGTGTGTAAATATTTGAACTATTTACATTTTATTGCATTCTCTCTTCCCCTTTTATTAATTTCATGACATATTTTTTTCTAGGTGCCAACTCTACGGAACCTACTTCCAGTTATCAGAGAAGACTAAGGTTATAATGGGAGCCGCGAACATTTGCGAAAGATTATAACATCACTGGGATTCAAATATAAAAAATGTCAGTCAGAGAGATCTGCCCTGATTGAAAAGCCCCACATTGCAGCAATGTTTCATTTATTTTTTAGGAAGCAGCTGAAAGGGCATTTCAGGAGGTTACTGAAAATGACTGGATAAAATCATGCCAGCATGTAATGAAAATAGAAAGCGAACATTATGAAAGGCGTGTAACTATATATGAAGATATCGATAGACTCATTATAAACTTGAGACACGAAAGTAGCAGTGATGAAACATCCAACTCAGAAGTTGAGTCTCATGCTGTTGCAGAAACCTCAAATGATGACATAAATTTACACTTGTCGGGTGTTGAATATTTGGAAGATCTTTCCGACTAATACAATTTGTTAAATCAAAACTGCTTTTTAATTAAGACTTTAAGACCTTTAAGACTAACGGAGTCATCTAAAGTCAAAATGTATAAATTAGTCAGATCGTCATTCATGACTATAAAGTATCAAAATTGCACTGTCGTACTATCGGGGTTGTATCTATTAATTTCTACTCTATTTTGCCAAGCTGTAAGCGTATAGACGCTATAGTATAGACTAATTAAAAATCCCTCGGAATTGGATCAGGATGCTTCGCTTCACGCTGATGGCAGATATTGGTATGATGGTTGTTACTTAGCCTTGGATGTATATGTTGATTGGTCCCAAGTTATATGTATGTAGTAGTTAGATACGTATCTAACACATCTCTTCGAGAATTTTAATTTAAGTAAGGTGTACACTTTGCAGATATCATTCCCGGATGCAAGCAATACAGCCGGCTTATATGGACCCCGCCGATTGCAAACACTATTGTATTTGGCCCACCGGTATCGTACCAGGGCAAGGAATCTTGCGATACGTGCCGTTATCAAGCAGCGCTTTCTGAATCAGGCCGTTAACCCAGAGCCTCTTCAGATTTTGGTAGAGGCTCTTTGCCATTGCTGTTAGCCGTTAGGACTATCAGCACTATACTTGCGGAGTCTACTCCCCAATAATATTATAATTGCTGATATTTATGCTGTAAGTCAATATGAGCGTTATGTTGTGGTGTAACCAAGGAGCCTGTAACGCGAGTAAGTAACGCGGGGGCACGTGCGCTGCGGTTGCGGTCGGAAATCCACTTCAGGCACGATTACCCTTATTTAACTCATCATTAATAAAACATGATTCATATTTTCAGTCATTGATATAAATCATAATCATAATATTTTATTAGCAAAAACATGGTATAATAAAAAAATAAAAATAATATATACAGATACATGTGAGTAAGCTACAATTCATGTTGGACTATTTATCAATAGTCAACAAATTATTTGCTGAATCAAATAAAAACGCCTATAAAGTAGAAGTGTTCAAAAGGAATCTATCAATTAAAAACTTCGAAATCGTAATTAGTTTTTCTTTTTCGTCTTAAATATATAATCGTCATCACATAGACGTGATCTCATGGATACAGACCTAATATCGGAATAATAAGTCGCGTATACGATTCCCGCGTGATCATAGCGAATGCAGTTTAACTGCAGGTAAAACGGTGAGGCGCGACTTGTATTATACTAAAACAAAAAAACATACAGCTGAATACTTGAAGTTATATGATATTCGACACCTTTAAAACTATTCCCACATGGGCAAACCTTTGGAACGGACTATCTTCATCTCGGAAAATTATAAAGATTTAACCAAAGACTAACAATTAAACTTTACTCAGTCTTATACAAATAAGAAACTAGATCTTAAATGACTCGTTGTGATGTCTATGTCAGAATAAATATACGGTGATAGCTAATTATACAAAGGAAATAGATAAAGCTATTTATTATAAAATATGTACGTAAAGAAAAATATAATTTTCTTTAATTCAATTATTCCCGGACATCAAACGTTAAAAGAAGGTTCACCGACCGATTTATCGACCGATGATACTCTTTATTATTTTATTCGGAATTCAAATAATTTATGAATAATCTAGCTGTCAATACTATCATTATTTTGGCTAGCGACAGAGAAATAACTTATTGAAAATAATTTTGTTACAAGTGATTATTGAAATAGTGATTAAGGAATCGACATTGTTATAATAATAATAATATATCCTCACGCCTTCCCACAAGGGTCCCCGAAGGGGTAGGCAGAGGTGTATAGGTAATACCCACACACCCACTTTCCGCCAGAGGTATATTAGGTGCCAACGTGACAGATGGCGAATCCATCGCCGTTACTCAAGCACCACTATACATACGGCTTTGAATTTCTTAAATGTCGTTACTTTTGTTACAGGTAAGTTTTTCTTCCTAAGCACTTTAGTTTATGTAAATTAGATGTGTAAGATTAACACAATAAACCTTTTGTTGTAAACTTTATTGTGTTTTGATTAACTGACTGACCAATGAGGGCAGCTATGGATACCAAAAAGTATCGCCGAGTGCGCCGCGTATCATAGTCATATTGAAAACAAACGCCTTCCCCGAGGATTGATTACCGGGGAAAGCCAAAGTGTAAAACCTTATTTTTACCGGAGACAGGTATATTTGGGTATCCACGTGATTGACGGTGAGTCTACAAACACTTCTCAAGGACCACTATACTTTGACGGACGAATAGTCTTTGAATTCCTACAGGTTTAATTTTTCTATATACATAGTTAATTAACAAATGTTTTTTTATAAGAATTACACATGTAAAAAGATCTACAAGGAAATACTAGGCAAATACTTTGATCCGGCCATAATGTTGGTACAAATACATAGTCACAGTAGCTAAAAATATTAATAATAACGTGACGATGTTAATATTCAGTGATGTCAATGTCAGAAGGTAGAATATTCTCAAAATATGGTTTATCATAGAAACATCGTTTCACACAACATGTTATGTAAGTCCATTATTTCAATACTATTATAGGGTACGTTTGCATAACGTACATACCACACACATACAACAACAACTTATATGTAAAAAGCATACTACTTCATAGTCACATCATAGTTAAGACATACTCTCACAGATTTACACTACAATAGTCATATATTTACAAGAATTGTACTATAAAGTCTAGAAATTTTAAATATCGCCTCCATGCCTAATCTGAATACAGTTTGGTTGATGAAAAAAAAAATGCAAACTCAACCAATTAATTATAGACGTAATAACTCTATAATAAAGTTCCAAATCGAACAAGGCAGATGCGTCATGACCGGCATTAACTAACCAGCAATATTTATAACAGATCGAGTCTCGTCTCATGAAAGCCTATTGCAGAGACACAACTTGAGACATCTCATAAATACTGTGATAGTATAAAAAAAATCCTTTTCGTATTTGCATATCGTCCATTTGTCCGCAAACTCTTGAGAATACACCCTATCCCTCTAGTTGCAACCTAGGAACGTCAGTTTGACTGACGTTTGGTTACCAAAGAGGTCTTGATACTATTTTACTATTAGGGTTCCTTATATAAATTTGAAGCACTTCTGTTTCTCGTGTGGTATCCGTGTCTTGAAGAGTACAGAATCCGCTCGGTACTGCGTGGATAGTAGCGGCGTGTACCCCATCACCTTTCAAATAAACAAAACTTATTAAATATATATAATAATATTTTTATGCTGTGGGTGAGTTCAAAGAGTTTAAGAGAGGCAAAACGGGTTTCCCGTTCGAATTTGGAGCTTCCCGACTGGGGCCGGACCTTCACCTTATAGAAGTCCGCAGACAAATAACACATTTTTTTTGTGTTGTGTTTCTACGCGGTGAATAAGGTTTCCAGTAATGAGCATCTAAGTCACAATGAAGACTGTATGATAAACTCGCTATTATATATCCCACTGCTGGGCAAAGACCTTCCTCCTCTCGCTCTTCGCCCTCTCCAATCGCAGAGGGTGGAACCATTTCTTTTAGTGATTATGAAAACCTTTAATAACGTCCAAACTCAGTTTCTACTGCCAAGGTTTAAGATCCTACACGTCCAAGAGAATCCTACACCCAAATCCGTATTTTCATCCTAACTCCAATAGAAAACAAATGCTTTTTAAATATAGAATACCAATACAGGTACGGCTGTAAATATATTGCGAATTATAAATTGGATTTAGTATTAATGTACTTACTTGCGAAAAGAACTGCATACATTTGTGTCTCTCGTGAATATGTGTCTCGTCGGCCGACAGCGTCACCGGGCAGCCGGGGCAACGGAACGTCCAGCGTGACGTCACCTTGTCACAAAGATCATATATACTAGGAGCACATTAAGCTGCGTCTACGCTAGGCGAACCGAGCACAAGCTGAGCGCGAGCGGAGCACCAGCCGAACACAATTCGTCTAGTATGGACCGACTTAAGAGCCTCGAACGAGCGCGCCGCGAGCATTTCGTTCGTGCTCGGCTGCGTTCCACCTGTTGTCGGTTTTTTGACGAACACAAAGGGATTTGCTTCGCTTCGAGGACAGTGATCGTTGTGGGTTCGTTGTACGTCCACACTTGACGCCGCGAACGACGAAGCCGAAATCGGCTCCGCTTGTGCTTCGCTCGTGCTCGGTTCGTCTAGCGTCTAGCGTCTTGGATTGTATTCCCGTGTAATAAATAATACAGGTTATTAGCTAAAGCACGGTCGCGGAGCAGGAAGAATTTCGTACAATGACCTATTATTACCCATCTCTGTCACTCCCGCGTAAATATAATGCGTCTCGCTCGCACAGATGCAATGACCGCTGTCGCCAGGGATTGAAAACCGTTTAATTGAGACCGTAAGGTTTGTTCTTGCTTGCGTCTGGTGTTTTGGTCGCAATTAAAAGTATTTGACATGATTCATAATTTTTGAATAACTAACGACATTCCATCTTGGGATGCGTTAGTGCTCGTTCAATTTTGAAACACATTTATCTTAGTTTGTTGTTATTTGTTAGTTTTTGTTGTCTTGTTTTAATTGTTAAGTGGTTTCGTTGATTTGTTAAGTTTAATTTACTGTTTTAAAATGGAACCAGTGCCGTCTACCTCGCGTCCATTCAAGAAGTTTGTTTCTCCGCGGAAGAAAAGAAAAATGTCACACTTTAGTGAATCTGAGAAGGTTATGATTATTAACGTGTTTAAATACATTAAGGAATCCTGGCCTGCCGATAAATATCCTTCAAAAAAAGAAATGAAGGACAAAACAGCCGATATCTTGGGCATTTCAAAATCGGCCATATATCGTATTTTAAAAGAATATACCGAAACAGACACCGTCAAGCCGGCTCCTTCACCGAAAAAACGACTCTCAGTAATTGAAAAGACTGATGAGTTCGATAAATCGTGCATCAGACGAATAGTGCACAGCTTTTATTTAAAAGGAGAGTTACCTACAACAAAAAAGGTACTACATGTCATAATCACGTCAAAAAAGTGGAATCGAAACTAGGTGGACTAGATGATAATGTAGACAAAACTGTCGATTCTTTTGTTATAAATATGACAGGCGAGACGTCATCAGAAAGCAGTTACTCTGATACAGACGAATCGGATTCGGATTTATGATTTTTTTATTTCTACCAAATTGGTAATTTTAAGACGATTTTGATACCTCTGGTCTGTCTGCCCCTCTGTTCTGTCTGTTTCAGTTAACTCGGGAGTATTCGGGAGCAGTCGGTGCCGCTCGGGTGCGTTGGTACCAAAATGACGGCGTGAGACATGACGCCACTCGATACTCGACCACGACAGAGGAATAACACATCTGTGATTCAGTTTTATATTGAGATATTATTGCAAAATTGTTATAAATAAAAGTAATGGAATGTCTGAAGAGTTTATTGTTTAACAAAATACTTAATAATAATTTATTTAATAAGCTAGTTTTTTTCTATCCTTCAAATATTTCATGCAAACCACACATATAAAAATGTTTGTGACCACTGTCAGTAGGTAAAGAGGTCATTGTACGAAATTCTTCCTGCTCCGCGACCGTGCTTTACCTGTGTTCCAATATTCAAATTTCGAAATTAATTCAGCCTTTAACGCCTGATTGAGTAACAATCACTCATACTTGCATTCCATTTAGATCTTATATGTACCTATGTTTCTTGTGTTAAAAGATAGCATAATAAAGTGTTCTCTATACATTGCCAAGGGGTACGCGAAGTGTCCCCATTCAATCTCCTAACAAATGGTCCTTCGATCCAGACAGCCTCAAAGCCAGGCTGTCAGCAAACATTCAATTCCCCTATATGGTCCTTCGATCCGGATCGACAGCCCTGCGCATTGAGCGTCAGTATGGTTGCTTATACATAGTTGGGGTACCTTAACGGGCGGTTTCCTGGTGATGTGGGCGACGAGGAAGTTCATGGCGATGTCCTCGCAGTTCATGTACTCATCGACATAGTCTCGCACAGCGGCGGGCAACGCGCGCCAGTAGGCCCACAGGTAATAGCGGTGCACAAACGCCGCGCCAGTCAACACCATACTTAATTCGCAGCTGTAATTATCCAGCATGCAACAATACACGCATTTACTGATCAAAATTCAAATTCCATAAATGTTAAAATTTCCAAATTCCCACAAAATAACGGTATATTCGACGTAAGGGACACAGGGAACTCTTGTTTAACGCCATTGATGTATACTAATAAATAAAATGGATGACTGTAATATCAAAATATGTAGCAGTATTTCTCTGTTTTATCTGGTGTAGCTCTGATAGAGTAGGACCGGTTTCAATGTGCAGATAGCAATATGACCTTTTATTATATAATCGCCTACTCATATACATATATTTTTCTAACCGTATAGTTAACCATAACAATTTGATAGCACATATATCGAACTTCCTAAGATTACACGCTCATGAATGCTCAAAGCCGGGAACGTCAAGAGTACTCGAAACCGGCGAACATGTTTGTAGAGACTGATGAATGAGGACGAAACGAAATAGGTATGTGTAAGAGAGAACTACGCTCATGAATGCTTATTTTTTCAAATGTCATCCTATGATGTGTTATATTATGATTAAAACATTTATAAAAAATATTTGCAATGATTGATTTAATGCTTTACCTATAATTGGAGTTGTAAAGAAAACCATTGTTATAGTTGAGATCCCACGCGTGATAGCGGCCGGGAAAGCCGACAATGCGATCTCTATGCTCGCGCCACACCCTGCAATTAAGTAAAGTACATACTGCATCAATTACTTTAAATACTAATAAACTGATACATATAGTTTTAACAATAAGCCTGTGTTTTGCTCTTGAGACTCAAACTTGTATTCTTTCTCGAACTACACAGGTAATTATTGCAGTAAAGAATATTATTATTGTATAAACTTCATAATCCGCATACATTTAAGATGAAATTCAAATACGCATTTGTAGGAAACGGGCAGGAACTGGCCACCTGTCACCTTGGCACCTACAAATATATAACCAGTGAAAAGAGAGGTACCTCACCCTTCGAGAGTAAAGATATAATTTATTAAGTATCCAAGTCTAATAAGTATTCATGAGAGCAAAATTCGCGTAGTTTGTAATATGTAATGATGATATATCCACCTAAAGGCAAAAACAATCTCGTCGTGGCGGAGATGTGCGTCGTCGTCAACACAAAGCACAGCCTCCGTATCGATGAGGTGGTAGGGCAGGAAGCGGTTGTTGAGCGAGTTGCGCGCCGCGCGGACCACTGCTACTGGCGCGCCGCTCTCTGGCCAACTCGCTGCGGCCGGAGACGAGGGGCCGTTCCACACGACCACCACCTACACGACAACACACTTGATAACATTTCCATTCGTTGGAAAATTTGTTTGTATTTGAAAAAAGCACGTTGCAAGGACCTTATTGAGGTAGGGCAGACCGCGCAGTCGCGCTAACGCGGCGGCCAACACCGCGTCGCGCTCGTAGGTGAGGATGACGACCGTGAACTGCTCGCGCGGCCGGTCCCCACCCAGCGCTTCACTGAACTCGCGTCCCGCTCCGCCCGCCCCGCCTCCTAGCGCCCGGAATCCCGCGCCCGACCCCACAAAACGCGCCTCCGACGTCACCGTAGGGTCCCAAGGCAGCGACGGATACAACGCGAAAGGCTCGCCCCAGTCGTTCCACATCTCGTACCCGTGCACAAGTCCCACAGAGAAGTTGCGGCGGTACGCGGGACTCGGGTACGGCGCCTCGAGCGGCCCCAGGGTCTCCTCCGGCTCCGCGTCCATGGCGGGCGTCTCGAGCCGCGGCGGGGTGTACGAGCCGTTGAAGGCAGGCGCGCCCACTGTCGGCGACGCAGGTCGAGGCGGGATAAGCAGGCGCGTGCGCAACACGGCCAGCAACGCATCCACAGTAGCCTGCAGCGAGCCCAAGTATCGCTCCCAGAGCACGCGACCCTGGCGACGCAGCGCCAGCAGATCAGCGTCGGGCAGTGCGCGGAGCACGAGGTGTAGCTCAGATACGCGCGCACGCGGCAAGGCCAGGGCGGCGCGGCGCCAGTCGAGCACCTCCTCGAAGGGCAAACGTATGCGGTCGCCGCCCAGCAACACGGGGATGGCGCCGGCCCGCAATGCCTCGTAGAGGCGCGCCTGCAGCAATGCGGTGGTAGCGGAGGAGCGCGCGGCTGGCGCCAGGATGAGGGCGAAGGTGGAGTCGCGCAGCACGCCGCGCCGGGAGCGGTCGGTGCCGCACAGCGCCCAGTCGCCGATCTGCTCGACGGCGCGGAGGGCCACAGGAGGATCGCACTCGAATTGGAAAAGGAACTTATCCGAGTCGGGGGCGGAGCTTGCCATTTTTTGCAATTGCTCGATCAGTGGCTTATCTGAATCCATGTCGGGTACGTTCGGCGGAGGCTGGGATCCCTGAAAACTAAAAATTGCTTATGAATGAATTTAAGGAGTGTAGTGCTAGTGCAATAGCGAACAGTGTGGTTACCTGAGCAAGTAGGTGCGTCTTGCTGGTGCAATGGGAGTGCACTCGGCCCACACATCACCGCCGGGCGGACCCAGAGCGGGCGGGATAACGAAGTCAAAACCGTACCGGAACTGTTCGTGCGTGAACGTCGACTGCGCTATCATGGCGCGCCCCGTGGACGCTCCTCGGAAAGCATCCCCTGAGCCGACCGAGAGGTCCCGACGCGCCAGATTCAACAAGAGATGATTTCGTCCGTCACCGCCCCAGTACGGTAATTTTTTTATTGCAGTTTCGTTCAACAACAACTTGTATGATTCCGTTGTAGACCTTCAAGGAAAAATAAATAATCAATAAATGAAACTACTACTACAGAATACTGAAATTGCAACATGATATTATTATTAACTTACGAGGTAGTCCTGTCAGTAGGGAACGCCTCACCAACGATGACGATATATACGCACGCGTCTTTCGGATCGTGCGTTATGTGGGAATTGTAGCCAAGTGTCTGGCGGAGGGTTGTTTTGAGGAAACCATCGACGTCGGCGCCTGCTAGAGGCGAGTATGCGTCGGGGTCGTAGAGGTAGACTGGGAAACCGGAGGTGAGCGAGCAACGCGAATGGTCGAAGCAAGAGAACATTCGGCAGTGGGGCTCGGATGTGGGATGCAAAGGAGGACGTACGCTCGGAGGGCGAGCAGGCAGCAATGGGAGGGGCGGCGCAAGCTCTGGCGCGTCGCGGCGCATGGCCTCCAGCTGAGCCAGGCGCGCCTGCTGGGCCGACGCGCGTAGTCTCAGCAGCTCGGCGGCGGCACGCGCATGCTCGGCGCGGGCATTATCGGCCTGCACGCTGGCCGCCGCAGCCTCACGCTGCAGGCGCCCGCGCTTCGCTTCCAGCTCGCGTAATTCCGTCGAGACTGACGCCTACAATACACAAAACTACATTCTAAGATGGTGCATTAATATTGACCACAACTTTTCTAGTCCTTCTTCATTTATAGCAATTTAAAACTGCCTGCCTATATTGATTAAGCTCCTTTGCTCATACATATAAATGACTAACTGTGCGCTGCAGTCTCACAAACATTAAATTGGATTATCCACTCCCTCTTTATCTCCCTCCAATTGGAAAGTGGGTGTGTGGGTGATACCTATACACCTCTGCCTACCCCTTCGGAGACCCTTATGGGAAGGCGTGGGTATATATATATATATATCCACTCCCTTGGGTAGTAGTAGAGTACAATAATTTAATAAAGCTGTCCTCAATAAAAATTATATGAAATCCAATATTATTTTATCTTATTACCTACTTATACTTACTACTTACTGAAAACCTTAAGAATGATGATAGGCCCCTCATTATAAAGGTATACCTTAATCCTGAGCATTTCTTCTATCCGAAGTTTGAGATCAGCCATATTTGTGGGAGAAAACTCTCCCAGTGCCTCCAATGTATGCCGCATGGAATTGCTACCAAAAGACCCAGCAGAAGACTCATACTGTTAACATAATAAAAAAAAATTACTTTATTCAATTAAAATAAAGCAGTTAATTAAAAAATGAAGTAAAAAAATTATAATATTATATTAAACATTTTACATAACTTTTTATACCTGTCAGCCTGAAAGGGAGCACGAAGGTACCGGTGAGGGCAACAGTATAATAAATAGCACACTTTTCACTGGCAATATATTTAATTATATGATTTCAAATGAATGGTAAGTCACCACCACTTACATACGCCTTGAAATTTCTTCTCGAACTCCTCACTCTCTCCTTCACAATGTTTGCCGTCAGCGTAAAGCCCGAGGTGTGTAACACACCACTAAACTTAAGGCCAGAACAACTTATTATAACAGACAACTGGCGTTCGCATCTGCAATGTTGTCTTTGCAGTTGACTTGCTAATTAAATTATTAGTCAAGCAAAGTTCATATAGTAAGGATTAATTGAGAATACAGGATAATAATTTTATTACTTACGTTAGATAAATAGTAATGGGTGAATAGTGGAACCACAAATAATATCACCGATACCAGAATAATAACACGGGAAAGTTTTAGATGTCCTACCCACTGACAAAACCGTTCGTAGAAATACATTATAAGGTCTACAATCATAAATGTATATTCTGAATTGAGATTTCCATTTCTAAAGTTTTTTGTAAATAAATTAGTATAAATTCTGTAGCAACAAATAATTAAGACAATCTGACATTGACTTTATTCGATTGACATCGCTGGCTGACATTCAAAAGCACAGACTACGAATATCCACATCCCATTCTTCATACCAGCTTGGTTGATGTGGTAAAAGGTAGAAAGGTATAAATATGTCATCTATTGGCCTTGTGTAGGCATGATTCATCCCCAAAAAAATAATAAATCGTGCTGAAGTCACCCACTCTCAACAATATTTTCAATGTTTTAATAACTACCGAGTATTATTAACAAGATAGTTTAGCTCACATTACAGAACATTGTTACCCCAAACACCAATTCCATGTGGGCTACTTTCATTTATTTAAAGCTCGATCATTTTGATCTAAGTAATCAATAAGATTTTCAAACTCTTTAGGTAATCCTAAATAGCCAAAACCTAATATATTATAATTATAATATAAGGCTATTGAATAAATAAAATCTTCAGTAATAAACCGCATAATATGCCAAGACCATTGCATTACTTTAGTCGTTGTTTACCCATTTTCGAATCTATTGCGTCATTGAACACGGAGAGCCAAAGCCACTACGGAGGCACTGGGGAATCAAGGCCCAAGTGCATTATTTTAATGCTTTCCCGTAATAATTTTTATTACTTTTATTATATATTATGTATTAATAAATATATATATATATATATATATATATATATATATATATATATACATCCTCACGCCCTCCCATAAGGGTCCCCGAAGGGGTAGGCAGAGGTGTATAGGTAATACCCACACACCCACTTTCCGCCAAACTTTTAAAAATTTAATGCATTGTGACGACCGTCTGGTCTAGTGGTTAGAACTCCTGACTGCGAAACTTGAGGTGAGGAGGGCAGATATTTGTGTGATGAACACGAATATTTGTACCTTAGTCTTGGATGTCCTATGTATTTAAGTATATATCTTTCTATCCATATAAGTAAATATATCGTTGTCTAGTTACCATAACACAAGCTTTGCTTAATTTGGGCATAGGTCAATTTGTGTGGAATTGTCCCAGGTACTTATTATTTATTTATATAAATAAATTTATTGTGATTGATGAGCCTTGATGGCCAGTGGTTCAAGTAGTCGCCTGCAACTCAAAAATGACAAGTTCAAATCCAGACTGTACCAATTTGTTTTTCTGAACTTAATTAGGGATTAATCACACCATGATTTTAATGGTGAAGAAAACACGCGAACACGAAGACTATAGATAGATAGACTAGAGATAGATAGTTTACACGGGTGGCAAACAAGCATGCGGTCTGCCTGATGGTTGGTTGGTGCTTTGAGTATTATCGGTACACACCAGGGATGTTGCGAATATTCGCGTCCGCATCCGCAAATGCGGAGCTTCCGCATCAATTTTGACATGCGCATCCGCAATAATCAATGCGGATTTTCATGTGGATGCGGATGTTATACAAGTTGCGACAATAAAGAAATTGGGCGGGGCCGGCGAATGGCGCGTGCCGTTCGCATTGGGAAATCTTTATATTAGCCTTAGCTCAGCTTACTACTTTAAAATCGCCAGGTAAATGACATTATGTTACACCGGTAATACGTTTTATTGTAGGTAAACTTTATTGTTTTATAACAATATCCTTTATTTTTTCAGCGAGTTTCCCGTTATTGATTATCTAACAAGTTTATTAACAATGTCACCACCGACACAAAGTAAGATATGGAATAAGCATGACGAAAGATTTTGAACCTATAATGAAGTAAAACACATTACTGTTTACGAAAAAAACCTATTTTTCCGTAATAAATTAAGGTTTAGCGTACTTTAAAGCCGTTTTTGTAATTACTTTTTCAATAGTGCGCGAAAGCAGCTCGTAGGTATGACGTCATGCGCTGTGATTGGTGTTTCAGTCAAAAAGGCTGATGATATTATTATTTTTAAAATTATTGAAAAGTTTATTAATATCAACATTAAAATTAAAAAGATTTTTTTCCATTTAATACGCATTTTCCGCTTACAAATTTTACGTTTTGTCACGTCCATTGTAATGTAACCGCCTTGAATTAGAAAAGGCGGCAATATTACTGTTTATTTAGTACAATGCGCCTATTTTTTACTTCACTTACTAATATGAAACTTAGTAAGTGAAGTTAAAAAAAGAGCACTTTACATTACTATTTTGTTTAATAACAATTTTAATTATCATTGTTATAATTCTTCATTCAAATGTAATACTATATGTGCCCGCTACTTCGACCGCGTGGAATTTAACAAAAAAATTGTTGTTTGATTTCTAAAATAGAATTAGGCTAAGTTTTCTCCATTTTACATCAGCTACCAGCCAGTGAAAGTCCCATTAAAATCGGTCCAGCCGTTTCAGAGATTAGTCGGAAAAACAGACAGACAGACAAACAGACTAAAGTAAAAAAAAATTTTTTGTATAGGTACCGTGTTACATCCATATGTATTAAGTAAAATTGTATTTATTTGTATAGATTTGTATCAAATCTTAAACATCCGCATCCGCATCCGCATCCGCAAATGTGAAAAAATCGGCATCCGCAACATCCCTGGTACACACTGATTACCTGTGAGTCCACACGCACACTACAATTAGTAGAGTCGGTTCATACTACCCGCAACCCCCTCGACTAGAAATTGGTGGGGCGCGTCTTCGTGGATGGCACTATCTATATAGTTGTGCTTGAGAAACGGCGTTGGAGTCGCCGTCTGTCATGTTGGCACTTAATATATTTCCGGCCAGTAGTGTGTGTTACACCTCTGCCTAGCTTTTTGGGGACTCTTGTGGGAAGGCGTGAAGATAGCGACTTGCAATGAAATATTCCATTATTTAATTATCACTTTTAATCAGTGTTTTTTTCGTACCTGTCTTCACTAAATAATCTCATGAATAAACTTAAAACAGTAAATCTCTGCAAACTTAAATTGTAAACAACATGTTCGTGCAGTTGAATACTAACATTGTTATATTTTAACTATTAAATAATGTCTAATCTTAACATGCAAGTATAAAGTAATGTTCTGAACTGGAATGGTCTATTTTTGATATAAATCAGAAGTGTTATGCCACTTTTCTTTTTATTTTACAATAGTGGCAAATAAGCATACGGCCCACCTGATGGGAAGCGTTTACCGTTACGCATATTTACGCTCACCATACCAAAGTATCACTTGCGCGTTGCCAGTATGTGTTCGGAGAGTTATACAGTGTTGGCAGCATAATGGGACTTATCCCTCTGCTGCGAACACAATATAACAATCCCCCTCCTCCCTCCCCAAGGAGCTCATTATGACTTTTAGTATCAATCACATTTTCTGACTTTCTTCATTCTTAGTGTAGTGTTCGAATTTTAGATTCGGGTCAGTTCGAAGTTATTTTAAGTATTTTAACTTAGGCACATGGCAGTATATACAGTAGATTAACACGTAATGTACTATGGACAGTAATAGTGCCTTAATAGATTTTTAGTAATAATAATTACAACAAAATATCCTACTTCCTGGGTGATAAAAGGATTATACTTTGGGAAAATATAATTTATTCAGGAGCATCATGACTTGTAACAACTTCTTGTTCTGGAGGTATCTCAACAATATCAAATTTGTAAATGCGACTTCTATCGCCATGATGCTCCAATAAATGATTAAACAAATCATTTGGAGTGAAGAGTAGTTGGCATTTCGAACAATTTTGTTTAGATATCCGTACATTGGAATTACAACATTTTTTATGACTTCCAGCACTTTGCTGATCAACAAAATGTAACCCGCAAGAACATTTATAAATTTTAACCACATTTTCCACAAAAGAAGTGACATCATTGGAAACATTTGCACTTCGACCATTATCGTCTTCAACAGAGTGTAGAGAGTCATCCATAATAGTTTTGGTGTCACCAAACAGTATAATGTTCATGTTACTTCTAACGAAATCCAAATCCTGGTCGTGTAACATTAAATGTGCATGTATTCTATTCTTCAAAAATGATAAATTGCATTTGGAACACTTTGTTACTAATCTGTCATGACAACACGAATGGTTTAACTCTTTGTCCTTTATACATAATGCACATTTTATGCATCGGTAGAATGTGAAGTCGGCAACGACCCCAGAGAAACTAGGAACAGGTTTGTTAAGTACATCACTAATAGTGTCGATTTTAACACCTAGCAACACTACTTTAATGTTCTTCTCCTGAAATGCTTGAATATTATTATGCAGAGCTTTATGTTTGCTTAGATCTTCTTCATAAATTAGCAATCCACATGATGAACAAATCCTTAAGTCATGCCTATTACATTTGTGAATCGTAAACAGATATTTATTGACCAAACCATTACAATTTCTGCACTGATATAAGACAAACAGATTTGCATAACGAATTATCATGCCATTCAGTGGTAAATCTTCCTCTTTATTAAACAATATAATTCTATAAGATTTCAATCGAATGTTAGGCTGCTCATGGATTTTCTCATGGTCCATACGAGATGCAATGGAAATAAAGGGCAAACCACAGTAAGCACAAGGATGGTTCCTTCGTCTTCTGCATGATGCACTTACAACATGTTTATACACAAGTCGCGGATCAATAAAGCAGGAACACTTGCTGCATTTATAAACAGACAGGTCACCTGGCCCATTCTGAATTACTTCCATTTTAATTCGACATTCATGTTTGTAAACGGATTCGCGCAACATTTCCTCGATTTCTTTATTACTTAATGTTCCTAGGATATGTTTAATCCATTTATCGTTTTCAGTTACAAAATACAGAAAATCAAAACATAGAATTTTGAATGAATTCAATGTGATATTTTCTGACTTGTGTAAACTTTCATGACTGTTGTAACACGCTTGTTCAAATTTTAGTTCACATATATCACATTTGAATAATATGTGTTCCTCTTTTCGAGCATAGTGGTCTTGGCAGTGCTCTACTACTTTGTCGTAAACCGTCAAAGTAATGAGACAAGTATCACATCGATAAAGATATTTCAAGGGTACATTTGGCATATCCGATGGCGTGGTTATTGGTGCACCAGTCACAACATCCTCTGAGGGTATCTCACAATGTGCTATAGCATTTTCAGTAATTTCCGCAGGATTATTCGCATCGGGTTTTAAAGTGTATTCGTGAAACGCCCTATGCAGCGTAAAAGCCGCTTCTGAAAAGTTTAGGATGCATATTTCGCAAGTAAAAAACCCGTCTTCACTGCACTCGTGTCTCATTAATGCAACGCGCGATACGAAATATACTTTACAATGTTCACACTGAGGGAACTCAGGTATCGGTGGGCAAATCGGTATAGCATCATTTAGTTCATAGAATAAGAAGTCTTGCAATTTCAAGTTTTTTCTTTTTTTGTGTAATTTTTTGTGCCCCTTAATTCCATTTTGAGTAATCTTAAGTCCACAGTGTTTACAGATGTATGTATATATGTGCGCGCAGCGTGCTTCGACATGTACTTTTCGTGTTGAACCCAGATAACTCACGAAACACTTACACGTGTCACAATAAGACAGGATAATCAAGAGCTCTATATCTTTATTACCAACTGAAATATTGTTGCCACTGTCAATACTATTTGGATTTGCATTGCTTGTCGTTAGTGATGTTGCAAATGCGTCTTCTAAAATTATATCTCCATCTACCACAGTAAAATCACTAGGCTTTAAATTATCTTGTTTGTGAAAATATTCGTGAACTTCACTATTATCTATGAAAACTAAATTATCACACACTTTACAGTATGTCGACTCGGCAGTTTCCAATGTACATCTGGGATAGTGCTCCAAGTAATTGTTTTCTGCGAAGTGTATGGCACATTTTGGACAGTTGTACAAAACTCTAGCAAGTTCATATTCACTTAACACCAAGGCAACTAAATCATCGCAAAAAGTATGTTGTTTTAAATGAAGATCTTCATCCTCCTTTTTAAAGATCCTATGGCAAGTAGGACATTTCCAATTTATTAGTAATTCCATATGTTTTGTGTGACACATAGCATCATTGGCCGTCAAGAAATGTATATCACATTTCAGGCACTTGAATAATACTGATTTTGTGGCAGATTTACATTTGGCTAGTTCAGCGCCAATCAACATGTCTGGTGCTTGTTTGTCGACTTTCAGTGCGGCACTTCTGATTTCTTTTCCCGGTGTTGGAGGCTTGCTTACAACTACTTTGTTCAATTTATCAAAATGTTTAACAAATACATGATCATTGTAATATCTGACGCTGGATCCTTGAAAAGCACAAAATTTACATTTTGGGTCAAATTGCATTATTTTAATATTAGAAGCTTGTTTTGTCTTGTGTTTTCTAGACATGTGACTTATACAATATTTAAAACTGAAAAAATAGTGAGAGCATATTGGACACCTATACATACGCTTTACAGGCCTATTATTGTACTTATGGTAATTTGATATTTGACTCTTCTTTCCAACTTTCTGCTTTGAAACCTTTTTGTAAAATTTTCCTTTGGTTTTTTTATTCTTTTCACTTTCTTTGGGTTCTTCCGGTTGGTTTTCACTAATGATATCAGTTTCCTTGATTGGGCCATCCTTTTCATTTATTTCTATATTATTTCTAGCATCCTCTTTGGCTTTTAGGTTATTTATGTCATCTTTTTTATCTACATTTGACACTTTCGTTTTCTTTTTCTTGGGTTCCAAAACGATATACAGATGGTCTATAAGTAGTTTTTCACTCTCAAATAAGGTATCACAGTGAAAGCAAGATTTCAGGCTAGTTTTTTTATGGGCCTTATCAGCTACTCCAGTATTTGCAGACATCTTTGAACTGGTGCTTTTTGACATTGATGAGCCATGTATGTTTCGTTTATGTCTGTGCAAATTATTTTTGCTGCTGAATGCTGTGTTACATATATCACATTTATTAGACCCCTTGGAATTGATTGATTGTTGCTTTGGCATATTTCGCATTACTTTGTTTGTGGGTAAATGATATTGGTTTTTATGAGTAGTAAATGCTCTTCCATTTGGAAATAATATTTGACAGTCTGTGCAGAATCTTTTACTTTTATTTAAATAAGAGCTAATATCTTCCAAAATTACTGTTACTTCTACACATGTTTCATTACTTTCATACACCCTAGAAATTCCTTCAACTGTAGAGGTTTTATTGGGTTTTGAACCAATTATAATTTTACTGCGAAATATATGAGGATCTGGTATTTGGACTATTACATCATTTAGTATTGTATTTGGTTTTGTGGAAGACCAAGGATATTTTCTTTTATTGGTAGTATTTTCATCATGAATTTTTGCACTTCTTTGCATGGCCTGTTTAACAGAATAACTATCCTCACATATGCGACCAAATTTTCCTCTTCTGTTAAAATATTGACCAGAAACTTCATCATCAAACAACTTGTCTCCATTCTGTACTTTGTGTTTAAGGAATGTAGATGGTCTATCAATAACATTACATTGGTAATTTTTTTTTCTCAAATAATTATTTTGCTTGTACGTTTCTTTTGACCTAGTTACAATTTGTTTGGTAAATTTAACAATTTCAAGATTATTGATCACATTATCTGGCTTAATGTTAGACCTTACTTGTGGGGGGGAACTTTTAATGGAATCCAATGGTGGGTCTATTCTATGGCTTTTTTCCTTACCAATGTGGCTATCAGTGACTTGTTTTGAAGAATTCTCTATAATTGGTACAGAATGGTGAATTTCAGATACAAAAGATTTACTACTAGATTCACATTCAATGCTGTCAAGACTACCAATTTCAGGGGTCACTGACTCTGACTGCAACAGTGGTCCTGAAAACCCAAATTATTTTACTATATATAGAGGCCAAGGAAGTGAATTGAAGAAATTTAAAAATAAAGCAAACATCTACAAAGTAACAGAATATAAAAAAATATGAATGGAAGCACACCCATTTTTTATGTAAAGATATTTATTCTTTGGGGATTCATATGTACTTAAGACTCATACTAACAATGTAGTTACAGTTACAGTATGTACAGTTCTAGAACCTTACACTACTTACATTATAATAAAATTATGTAAATATATATAATATATCCTCACGCCTTCCCACAAGGGTCCCCGAAGGGGTAGGCAGAGGTGTTTAGGTAATACCCACACACCCACTTTCCGCCAGAGGTATTAGGTGCCAACGTGACAGATGGCGAGTCCATTGCTGTTACTCAGGCACGACTATACATACGCCTTTGAATTTCTTCTCAGACGTATGTAGGTTTCCTCTCGATGTTTTCCTACACCGTAAAGCTCGTGGTGTGACTAATCACTGTACTTAAGTTCAGAAAAACTCATTGGTACAGTCGGGATTCGAACTTGCAACCTTTGCGTTGCAGGCAACTGCTCGAACCACTCGGCCACCACGGCTACTATTTAATATAATTATATAAATATAATATGTTAAATGATTAATTACCATACTCATAATACTGGATCTCTTTCTTAAGAATGGAAAGATCTGGAAAAATGTTCCGCACTGCTGGATTATCCATTAAATCATGTTCCTCAATATCAATGTCCTCATCCATTTTAGAGCTGTAACAAATTTATTATATAAGCATAACGTAATAACAACCAAAACCTGCATCTACAAACACATTATGCATTAATGTTATAACAAATTAACTGATCTGTAAATTTGAATTGTTTAATATTTAAATCCCAATTCAAAATACCTATTCTTTTAAAAATTTTTTTTTATTTAATCACTGTTAAATCTTTTTTTTTACTAGTTAATTAAGTACCTTTGATTCTTATTAAAACTGTTTATTAAAGGATAACTTAAATACAGATCATTATCCGAATCTTGCTTACTCCGAGATATTATTATACTTCTGGCCTGTAGTTGATCTATACCGATATGGCTAGCTGGTTTCCTACGAGGTAAGCCATGATCCCAACCCTTTCCTAAGGATAATGGTTTACCTGAACACCCTACCTACACAGCGTAACAAGTAATAAATTGAGCACATACCAATTTCTTTTATGTAGTTATAAATCTTTATTATATAAAATTACACTTCAATCAAACTTAACACGAAATACTACGTTAAAATCCAAGAATTCTACAATGTAGGTACATCTTCAATATCTTCATATTGTCAACAACAAAGAAAGTGTACAGCAAAGAGTAAAGTAATATAGACATTGTGAAGCTGTCACCTGGCCTGGCATTTGCAATGAATGTTGTTTATGATCACAAAACTTAGTTCTCATTTAAATAACATGCTGGTTATATTTATTCAATTTCTACTGACGGTATGTTGTTCATTAAAAACTATTTGGTATTATAATTTATGAATACCATAGAAATCTATTCGTGATGTACCATCTTTAATTTAAAAAAGTTAGTGTTTTTTCTGAAATAAAAATATTCTCGTCCTATGTTCTATTTCAGAATAACACTCCTATGTTGTATTTCTCGGGGCCTAATTTCATTAAAATGTATAACTCTGAATTAATGAAAAATGTATATCTTCCAATCCATCACTTCATTAAATGCTGCTGAAGCAGAGCCCGACCTTCCCATTGTGTAAAAATAAAATTCATAAAAATGTATTTTTCTGCGATATATGCTCGTGTAGCAATCTATTTTATCTGTGTATCAAGTACCCCCTTCACTCCGCCTCACCTCACAGCTGATCAAATGTCAAGAAAATGGAGTTTTGTTACGCATTTTAGAATTCAGATTATAAAAAGTTTCAATATGAAATTGATTAACTTTGTTTTTAAATCGTGCCTGGGCTAGAATGGATAGTACTGGTCCATTTCAGCCTTGGGCCATTGACGATAGTGCGAAAAATGTTAAACCTGAGAGAGAACTAGCAGATGACGCGAAACTTCATCGGGAAAATGTCAATCATCCAAAACATAGGCAAACTGCGTCTTACGATAAAGAAAGTCTCGCCGTCTCAAGCAACGCTCCGGGAGGATCGGGTGCTGAGGGCCCCGGGGCTGACTCCTCTCGAGTCAGGGAGTCCAAGATGGACACTGGCAAAATAGCTTCTATGCAACAGATCGTTGAAAACACCCTTAGGTAAGACGGTCTTAGTGCTACTAAATCATCGTAGTATCTTGTGGCGGTATGGTAGTGCCGCACTCGCATTTGCAAGATCCTGGAATGGCCATGCAGTAGTGAGATAGCATGGCAAGACAGCTGTTTGTTAGGCCACTGCTACAATCAGTGCCACTAGATTACAGAGCTGATAAAAGATAAGCAGTAAATACCATTTGACCATATCTAACACTAACATTTAATTACTTGTTAGTTTATTATGTGAATACATATGTAAATGTGCAGTTAAGTATTAGTAAAAAAAAATATTTAATAATTTTCAATTTAATTTGCAAAGATGTGGTATTGCAGTTATTTAAGAAATCATATTGCAGAAAAAAGGTTCAAGGTTCAAAGCCAATTGGTCCACCACAAGCGCTTCAGTAAAAGAAAACAATGTGAGAAAACATGCTTATGGGTGTTATTGAAACCTTTAAAAACCCATGTTTAATTTATTAATCTTTGACTGGAGGGCAAACAATGGAAGAATGATTGAAAAGTTATTAAGTTAAGTTGTGATTAAATAAGTGGACAATTATGTTAATATAGATGGAAACATTCAATTAAATTGTCCTTGCTTCTTTGGGCATTCCTAAGAGACATGGCATGATATTCAAGTTCCAAATTGAAATAATTGTGTATTTGCAGTCAAGAGGGTAGACAACGAGTCAGTCAGCTTCTAGAAGCAGTGGAGGCTTTAAGTGGTGCAGAGAGGCTCTTACTGTACCTGCGACTGCCTACAGGAGTGCCACCACATGACCCTCTCAAACAACCCATCAATCCTTTAGGTTCTAGGTATAACAAGTTGTATTTAAATAATTACCAGCTGTATTGTGTTGCATTTACAATGTTTGTAAAATTACATATTAATAAAACATCTACTCTAGTAGATGTATGTATGTATGTTTTATAAAATGTATGTTCAAGTTAATTTGAATGAATCATAAATACACAAAAAAATATGTATTAAAATTTTTAACACAAATGCTAAAATGAATAAGGCATGAAGCAAATTAATTTGAATTGCACACAAAATGCCTTCTCATCATGTTAATTACATTATTACTGGCTATTTTGTGTGAAATTGCTATAATGTTCTAGGGCTGAGCTTCAACAAACTGTAACATGGATCCAGACCCATTTAGAAGTTGACCCCGATGTTTCCCTGCCCAAGCAGGATGTTTATGATGAGTACATGTAAGTTGTCCTTCAATAATCTATACATACAAATAAATAAACTCGGAGTGTCTGTCAGTAATATTAAAATGTATACACGGTACATATATAATTTTTTTTTTTCTGTCTGTCTTTTTGTTCCGGCTAATCTCTGAAACGGCTCTACCGATTTTGACGGGAGTTTCACTGGCAGATAGCTGATGTAAAAAGGAGTAACATAGGCTACTTTTATTTTATTACTATTATTTTAGAAACTAAACAATAACTTTTTGTATCCACGCGGACGAAGTCGCGGTCACATCTAGTGTATAATAAATCTCTCACAGAGTATGCAGATAAGAGTAGGGGACCAATTCCCTCTAGGTCAGACTTCAGACGTCTTTTGCGTCATCCACATTAATCTTGTAATGCAATAAAGTTCCTCCTGCTTCATTATATTTTTTTTTTGTGAGGAAAATTAGATTTACGCTAATTAACATGATGCTTATAATAATATATTGCAAATGAGATAACATGTATCATAACTATATCTGAATAATATTTACAAATAGGTGTGAGGATAGTATTTAGAAAAGGTGAAGGAAATCATTGGGAAGAGACCAGCATTAATTTGAGAAGAAATGAGCCTGTGTAATAGTACTTGAGAAAGTGCTATCTAGCTATGTTTGTACCATAAGGTAGTACTGGTAACTGATAACACTCACCTGTCTGTCCACAGAGCACACTGTATGAGCAGCAACATGAAGCCACTGTCTACGGCTGACTTTGGCAAGGTGATGAAACAGGTGTACCCGACAGTACGGCCCCGACGACTCGGCACCCGCGGTAACTCGAGGTATACATGAATGTAAATTAATATTAATATTATATCGAAACCGACGAGCATGTATGAACAGACTGATGAATGTGGACGAAGCGAAAGAGGTATGCAAGAGTCTAGAGAGAACTGGCGCTCTATACTGTCTGCCTACCCCGTTAGGGACTCGGCGTGATGACATGTATTTATATGTATAATGTTATATCTACAATATCTAAACCTTATTATTATATATACACCTTAATATTATATATATATACCTTAACATTATATTATTTGCAAAATAGTCAACAATGGAAAGGTTACATTATACTGGAGTAGTATGACCTATAATTTACCATATGAATGTATAATCTAACTTAACGCGAGTGACACCGCGGGGCCCTACTATTAAAGGCGTAAAATAAAATAACTTATTCCCCTTTGCGCTCTGCCTGAAGAGTATCAGCCATACTGGTTTCAATACAAACAATTTGATAGAACGAGAAACCAAAGGTATCTCAAGAGTCAGGTATAACAGTTGGAATTAATTTACTACTATTTATTAAACAAAAGGATGTCCCGTTTCATAGATCGTTTTTCAAGCTCTCATATAATTATGCCTATAAATAAAGATCTTTATTTTGTCTATAGATAATAAATAGCCTATACGCATATGGCGCGTAATGTCAGTAAACAATAAATGGCCACATTGACAAATTAAAATAAGACTTTATTAAAGACTAGCTTTTGTTCGCGGATTTGCTTATGTTTCTGAATAGTAGGTATAGGTATAGCCTAACTTTACCCTGTTCTGTAACGCAGATAATGTGTATGTAAAATTAAATCGGTTAAATAGTTGTGACGTGAGAGCTGTTGACAAATAGACTCTCTTTATAATATATTTTGATGTCGACAGTACCTAAGAAAATAGCCTTGTAGCCTGTAGTTGGTCTTTTCGTCAGTCTATTGTTCTGCCGAAAACCCACAAATATTGAAGCCGTGGTGGCCGAGTGGTTCGAGCAGTTGCCTGCGACGCAAAGGTCGCAAGTTCGAATCCCGACTGTACCAATGAGTTTTGTCTGAACTTAAGTACAGTGATTAGTCACACCACGAGCTTTACGGTGAAGGAAAACATCGAGAGGAAACCTGCATACGTCTGAGAAGAAATTCAAAGGCGTATGTATAGTCGTGCTTGAGTAACGGCGATGGACTCGCCATCTGTCACGTTGGCACCTAATATACCTCTGGCGGAAAGTGGGTGTGTGGGTATTACCTATACACCTCTGCCTACCCCGTCGGGGACCCTTGTGGGAAGGCGTGAGGATATATATATATATATATATATATATATATATATATAGCCGTAGACAGTGGCTTCATGTTGCTGCTCATACAGTGTGCTCTGTGGACAGACAGGTGAGTGTTATCAGTAGCCAGTACTACCTTATGGTACAAACATAGCTAGATAGCACTTTCTCAAGTACTATTACACAGGCTCATTTCTTCTCAAATTAATGCTGGTCTCTTCCCAATGATTTCCTTCACCTTTTCTAAATACTATCCTCACACCTATTTGTAAATATTATTCAGATATAGTTATGATACATGTTATCTCATTTGCAATATATTATTATAAGCATCATGTTAATTAGCGTAAATCTAATTATTCCTCACAAAAAAAATATATAATGAAGCAGGAGGAACTTTATTGCATTACAAGATATATATATATATATACTAGTTGTCCCGCCCAGCTTCGCTTGGGAGAAAAAATTAAAGCTACGGACCCAGTGGCGCCACCTATCGGGTCCAATTGTGAATCTAAACCATTCCCAGACCCCCCTGAACACACACAAAAAATTTCATCAAAATCGGTCCAGTCGTTTAGGAGGAGTTCAGTCACATACACACGCACACAAGAAATATATATATTAAGATATATATATATATACTAGTGGTCCCGCCCAGCTTCGCTTGGGTGAAAAAAGTAAATGCCCTAAAACACGATCACAGCGCCACCTATCGGGTCCAATTGTGAATCTAAACCATTCTCGAATCTCCACGAACACACACAAAAAATTTCATCAAAATCGGTCCAGTCGTTTAGGAGGAGTTCAGTCACATACACACGCACACAAGAAATATATATATTAAGATCTTTATATATATATAAAAAATATAAAGATCTTAATATATATATTTCTTGTGTGCGTGTGTATGTGACTGAACTCCTCCTAAACGACTGGACCGACTCACCCAAGCGAAGCTGGGCGGGACCACTAGTATATATATATATATATATACTTATACATATATATATATATACTTATACATATATATATATATACTTATACATATAAAACTCGAGTTCAATAGCCAATAAGCATCTACAATGGTTATGGAAATACAGAAAATTTATCTACAAAGTTTTTTATTATTTATTTATTATTATGTTAGTTATTTATCAACATTACAACATTTAGCATCTGTAATTTACTTTTATACACGTTCAGTAAATATGTAACAGCACAAACTCTTATTGATGTCTACAAAACTTATAAATATATAATCTCACTGAAGCCGGGAGAAGCCAAAATAGTAGAGCCCCAGTTCTCTCCACACTAATACCTTTTTCGGTTCATCCGCATTCTTCAATCTCTTCATAAATTCTCGCCGGTTATGGGTGCTCTGACGTTGCCATCTTTGAATGCTTAAATCTTCATGCTTAAAATTATATTTTGACGTGATAACGTCTTATAAATCGATGAACGCCGGCTGCACTCACGAAAAAGCATGACTCATAGGTAACGTTCCGCCTGAGCCCAGCGTGCAAGCGAGAGCGCGGAACAAGCGATAGAGAGGCACGATCGGCTCTCTTTCACTCCATCGGTCAATGCGTCCGACTAGAAGATGACGTTATCACGTAAATTGATCGTCCGTAAACCGACTTTTTTCCGAATTCGTCGAAGTGGTAGACTGCAGTGAATATTCTCTTTTTGCTGAAGATATATTTTGGGAGCAAACGTGACAGATAGCGAGTCTGTTACGATCTCTTAGATACTTCACTTTCAGGTACACATATTAAAAATATGTACATTTACAGTACTGTACAGTACCTACAGACCACCGGGGTCTGAACTCTGAACCTGTAGGTAAAAGCCAATCGGCCACTACTTATCTTGAAACCTTGCACATATTACAGACGTATTGTAACGAGTTCCTCATTATGTACATACCTATTACGCTATGTTAATGTATACGGAACTCCGGTAACCTTCAGTTGCACACTTGTCATATGGTTCTGTATACACTTATTTAATTGTGTTTGCCCAAATGGGTAAAGAAATCGATTATCGACGAACTCATTTTGAAAGGTATTTACGGATTCGACATGATGTAAGTAAAAGATATTTAACAATTCCTTCAACTAACTTAGCTATTATACATTAGTCGAGTATTTTTTACTTTAGATTTTTATTTTGGATGGTATGTTTAAACTACATTTTAAATGTATCTAGTTTAAAACATTTATTGAATATTTAATATGACAGACTTCTCGTCAAAACGAAGCATTACGTAAACTGTCACTCCCTGTTTTTTTAAATATTATTGGCGTAGATAAGCGATTACAATGTTTACCTACATACGTTCAGATATAATTTCAGCGTTCTACTTTAAAAGATTATAATCGGACACTTTGACACGATAACCTTGTAAAGTCCAATAATTTACTTTTCCCGCGTTCAAAGTCATGGTAGGGGGCATCCACAAATTACGTGAGGTGTATTTTTTAATTTTCTGTCCCTCCCTCCCCCCTTGTGAGATATCGTGAGATTTTATTCAATCCCCTCCCCCATCCCACCAATCGCACGTAAGATTTTTCAAAATGTGGGTTTCTTACGTAAACGCGTTGGATTTTTATTGTAAAAAGAAAAAAAAACTGCTTTGTGCTTTTATTTACGACTAGTTAAGACTAGTAATCAATATTGCTGAGAGTTTAATTATAAGATTAAATCTTACGCATGTTCAATCTGGATTAAATGGACCAAAATAGTATATATTTTTTTGTTTAATCAGAAAAAGAATTGCGTGATATTTGCCGAGACCCCCCCTCTCTCCAACGTAAGATTAGATGAGATTTGACTCGACCCCCCCCCCCCTTAAACATCTCACGTAATTTATGGACGCCGCCTAAGTGCAATTCCTCAGTATTTTATAAATATCTGCACGACTAGACAATTATCACTTGTATGTGAAAAGTGAGTAATCCCTTTTATTACCTGCATAATATTATGTCATAAAACATAACAATGACTAGATAAATAGAAGGTATCCACTATATAAAGTATATTTATTTTGTATCGTGAAGTGAAAGGTAAACATTAAGTTGGTTAAACCTTTTCCTATATTATAGCAATGGCATTGATACCTACATTGATAAAGGCCTACATATAGGAATTGCATCAGAGACGCCGACAAAAGCCTAGCTCTTAAATATATTATGATGATTCATACATTTACACGTTATCGGGTATTTTCTAATGATGTTATTGTTGTGCATGTTGCAATGCAGTTTTCTTGCAAAAAATAAATCTTAGTTGGTTCAGCCATTTAGTGGTGAAGATAATAATATAATATATCCTCACGCCTTCCCTCAAGGGGTAGGCAGAGGTGTATAGGTAATACCCACACACCCACTTTCCGCCAGAGGTATATTAGGTGCCAACGTGGTGAAGGTGAATAAATAATATTGGTACAGATTGAGTCACTTACATGTATCTAACCTTAAGTTACGTTGAACACCAATATCATACCGAGAAGTCTTTTTGGCCCAATGATATAAGTTGATGCGTAAAAAATACAGGTGTATTTAATGTGTGGCTCATGTCGATAGTAAAGGTACCTTTAGATATCTGATTTTCGGGACCTTGAGTTTACTTTAAACTTAAACCTACGCGCGAGTGATACTCCTGTTAAAATGATCTTAATTTTTAAGCTCGATTTATTTCTTTAAAACATATTTTACTTCGTCGATATTTTGTTATTACTATTAAGCGGCAAGCTGAAGACAGGGCGCTATGGCGCTCATTAGGGGAGGCCTATGTCCAGCAGTGGACTAGAGTGGGCTGATGATGATGATGATGATGATGATTAAGCACGATGCCCAATAGTACACATAGGTTTTATCTTTAACATCTAATATGTAACTCCTTTATGGTAAACCCTACGCTCATTGATACCATGGTTGATACCTATGGTGTTTATTACTAGAAGGTGTTTCTCCAGAAATAAGCTGTTTGCAGTTATCCTCTCAATAAAGATGTTGCAGTGTGCAGTGGGCCTTATGCTTGTAAACAAGTATTGTACTTCCTACTTACGAGTAAGTGCAATTTGCAACCAATAACAACGGTAATAAATGTGTGTATGCAGTAGTTATAACATAAATAATGCATCAATTTATAAAGTGATAAGGCGAATCTATGAGATTACGAGATTTTTATCTGGTTTTCATTTGTATCACAACATTGCATAAAACAATGTCGCTGTCTGTCCGTCCCTATGTATGCTTAAATCTTTAAAACTACGCTACGGACTTTGAAGCGGTTTTTTAATAAATAGAGTGATTCAAGAGGAAGGGTTTATATGTATAATACATGCATAATATTTTAGAGAAACACTGATAAATTTAGAGGTTTCTAATGTGATGTCGTAAATAAACTTTTTTTTTGCGCTTACATTGCAAGCGCTGGCTGAACCTTACGAGATAGATCAAAATAATGTACTAATGAATATATAATAGTAAAATAATGTGTAAAGTCCGCGATGGTATATGTTTATCTCTTAAGGATAACCCACAAAAACCATTTTTGATCCTTTACATTTTACGCGGAAAAATGTCTTATTTACGCTGGCTTACTAACTTAAAATCAAGCAATACAGCGTTAATCTTTATCCAATTAAGTACCTTAAATATATTGTCCATTTAATGTAAATCAATATGGCCTTTACAGCATGTAATTTCAATGAATATTTCCGAAGATACAGGTTTAAAATGCAGGGACATAGCAGTGCGGCGGTACGACATCTTTTGCTATTACCATTCATTTAAAAAAGCTGTAAACGTTGTTTACAAGGACATATATTTACTAGCTTATGCCCGCGGCTTCGCCCGCGTGGAAAGAGCAACATACATATTTTTGCCTTTATAATATTAGAGCTTTGAATCTTTCGGGATTCAAATGTAGCCTATGTCTTAATCCTGGGTATAAGCCATCATTTTTTCAATAAAAAGTATCCTATGTTACTTCTTATACCTCCAGGAATATGTGTACAAACTTTCATGATAATCGGTTATGTAGTTTTTACGTGAAAGCGTAACAAACAAACTTACATTCACATTTATAATATTAGTAAGGATACAGGTATATTTAGCATCAGCATTGCACCCGTGCGAAGCCGGGGTGGGTCGCTAGTAAAATTATAAAAAGAACACATATCTATTATTTGAATAATAGATAGGTACCGGAGCTTCGTGTCTTTATCGTAGGTTGTGCTATCAGTGACGCAAACACGTTGGCAGTATTCGAATGCATTGATATATCGCGTTTTCCGGGTCACCGAAATTTAAACTATACACCATTTTTTTATCTACGGAGTCCAATAACTTTTTATCACGTGTCAGTCGGTTACGCACATTATAGGTTACATAAACGTACATATATATGTATATGTATACGTAGAGCGATTAACAAGCTTGTGTCTGGCAGGCCGTTTCAATATGCGATATCTTATTATCGTATACATACAATTAATGGATTTAGTATGCGGATTAGGACTACCTCAGTTCGTTCTATTTATCTACAAGCTGAGGTTTCCCACATAAAATTGGATGCCATTGGTAGTATTTTTCTAGGATAAAACATATCAACATTATCTATGTCTATACCAAATTCCGCTCAGCCGTTCTGGCGTGATTGAGTAACAAACATCTTCACAAACTTATAATGTAAGTAGGATTACGATGGAGAGTCTGCGTTGTTGCTCTAGGCTGCTAGTCTGCGTTGTCTTGATGGCTTCTAGGATAATATTAGAGAAGTCTTGTCTGATTGTACAGCACTGAAAAAAACATTGTAGTTAAAAAAATATTTAACAGCACTTTTGAAGATACATAATTTTCACAGAATCATTTTCAGACTTCGCCTAATCTTTATATATATAATTCTTCTGTGAGTGTGTATGTCACTGAACTCCTCCTAAACGCCTGGACCGATTTTAATGAAATCTGGGAATGGTTTAGATTCACAATTGGACCCGATAGGTGGCGCCACCATCTTTTTTTTTCCACCCGAGCGAAGCTGGGCGGGACAACTAGTTTTATATATAAATTGTATAAAACAAATGCCTTTAGTTCCCATTTTTCCGCAACCCATTTTCAATGAAAATACTTAATAATATTTTCATGAGTCTTTGCTATTTATACCTATATTCTTCGTTACTTACTCAAACTTACGATAAATCCTGAGATATGTGTGAAAGCCAGACAGACCAAGAACATACGGTTTCTATTTTCTCTTGGTACCGAAATATTAAATAGGTGTGTTTTACTTTTCATTAGATGTTTAAATATTTTTTTTAAGAATCCACAGGACTCCACAGTCACTATATGACAGATTTTGGAATACGTCATTAGGGCCATCTTGAGTAGATTTCGTATTTATATTGAGGAGTTTATACATTAAAAAATAAAAGAAAGAAAAAGGTTTTAGTTGTTACGGTTTTTTTTTTCATTTACAGGTACTGCTACGCGGGTCTTAGGAAAAAGATCAAGTTGGAAGTACCGCAGTTGCCAGATATTGGCGAATCATCGAAGGTATGGCAAGAGTGCTTTGGAGGGATGACACAATACGCAAACTTGTAACTTTTTAACTAATTTCGTAACTACGTACCCGTTGCAGGAACAAAGTGCACCCTCGCGGGAAGCTGAACGTGTTGTTTGTGATTGGGCCGAAAGTAAATTAGGTAAGTTCGTAATAGGCTAGCGCTTAAAAAAAAAATTCTAACTGAATGCGCTTAATTCGTGTACTCTTTTGTGGTACAATAAGTATGTTTGGCTCAGGCGTTAAGTTCGGGAGCATAACGGAGGTGTCACGGCACCTGCTGTCCGCGCCGGCCGGCCCGCCTAGTGCTTCACCGCCGCCACTCGCGCCGCCCCTCGGTAACTATGATTTAATTATTCCCCACATACTTCGCATCGCCTAGCTTACTGACTTTGGAGCTTATTGTGAAACGTAATCTGTATTACAGGGTCTGGTGACGATGCTACCAGTCGGCAGATAATGAAGCAGTTAAAACGAAAAATTCAGGTGACATACATTATTCTTATTGAGTTAATAACAGATCAGAGGTATCGTAAATCGAATTGAAATATTGCAATGGTTTCAGACACAGGGGACCCCAGGACGGCCGAAGAAGAACAAGGCGCAAGAGGACCCCGCGGAGTCGCCACCGTCCAGCTCGTACGTGGGCCTCCACCCCGGCATGAAGCACGAGGGCGAGGCGTCAGGCGAGGGCGCCTACGGCTACCAGCCAGCGTACGTGCCCGTGTACGAGGTCCGGCCGCCATACCCCGCGTACCGCGAGTACCGCGCCGAGCCGTACGTGTTCGAGCCGGGCTACGCGGCGCACGACCTGACGCTGCCCGACGCGGCGCACAACGTGCCCATCAACCTGAGCAGCGACGCGTCATTGGACCTGTCTCGCGAGCGGCCCGAGTGGCGCCGCCGCCCGCCCGAGCCGCCCGAGCCGCCGCCGCGCCTGCCGCTGCCCGGCAAGAAGCTCATCCTCGAGACGTACCAGAGCGAGGCGCGCGCCGGCCTCCCGCCGCTGCCTGCGGAGCTGCCGCGCACCGAGTACCTGCCCAAGAAGATGCGCGCCGCCGAGATCATGGGCGGCAAGCTGGCGGCGCGCCACGCCGAGCCCTCCACCTCCGCCGCGCCGCCGCCCGACACCTCGCACAGGCCCGACGCTGCTTTTTTAGAGGATCCAAAAAACTTAACGAGCCGGTCCAAAAGCACTGCCGCGGCGCTGGCCCGGGAAGAACAGGAGGCGGCGAGTCCCACGCGGGCGAAGGCTCCGGCGAGTAGGGCCGAGCGCTCCCTCAGGCGCCGGGTCCCCGGCCGCGCCTCGTCTGAGCGCTCGCCCCAGGGGCCCGCCACGCCCGACTCCTGCTGCGGCCTAGACGGGATCAACATGAGGACGGGGATGATCTGCGAGGAGAAGCACTCGGAGATCCTTAACAGGGAGCGCGTCATCAGCATCTGCAACATCGACAAGCACGACCTCGACGACTACCTCAACGAGGGCAGCAGCCAGGAGCACGAAGAGGAGCTGCTGCAGTACTTCCACCAGCGCGCCGCCCTCCCCGCCGCGACCGTAGCCCCGCCCGACCCCACCACTGACGGTGCTGCTTTTTTAGAAACAGGCCAAGACCCACAAGACGATCATAGCCAAGGCAATAACGAAAAAATATCACAGCTGCGAGAATTGTTAGCTAAAAATTTAAAACATCAGAGTGGGTCCAATTCTCAAAACCAGCAGCTGAATCAGGAACCTCAACTCTCTCAACAAAACTCGCATGATATTCCCCCCACTAAAACGAATCCATCCGAAGGAGTTTTTAAGCCTCTCGCATGCACAAATGGTCCTGAGATGAATGGCACAGTTACCGTGCACCAGTCGGAAATAAACGGCAACAAGCATAGTAACTCTTTACCTACCATAAATGGAAATGCGTCGTATATAAACGACAACGCAGCTAATCCGCTTGTGAGCAACATCGGCCCGGCTCTGTACAATGGCCATTGTCATACTGAACCGCAGAGTCCTACTACAAGGACGCAACAATACGATTTTGTACCTATTTCGGATGGGTGCCATTCACCCGGTCATTTCCGCTCCAAATCGCCTTTGGGGTTCGGGCATAGGGGTCAAAGCCCAACAAAAATAAATAAGGCGGTTATAATGGGTGGCTCACTACAAACTTCCCCCATTTCCCACAGCACAGCGGCAAGCCCGTTCGTAAGTCCTAGGAACACGCCGGTCCCACGCTCGCGCTTGTGCCCTCGGCCCATACCTAAACTCAACGGGAGAAAGCGACGCAACCCATTATCACTTGGTGTCGTCGATCCAAGCTCAAAGCAGTTCGCGATACCAAACGATCAAAAGTTCATGAGCAAGATACCGGTGTCCGGCCCGGTGAAGTATTGCCAGCCGATGTCGGCCCCGCCTTCGCCCAATATACTTTCCTCCCAGTACAAGAACCACGTGTATCAGTGCAACTCAGTGATGACTAACGGCAATAACAATTTGAGTTTAAATTTCTTGCCCAACACACCTTTTCGGGAACACTTAAATGGAGAGCCTTCACTGTCTACTGATCCGTTGTCAAGTGAAGTGAGTCAATTTTTCCAAGATTCGCTCGGTTCTTTTAGACCGGGGCAGGATGCTTTCCGATCGCAGTCGGTGCCTCTGAAGCAAGGCATCGCTAATATGGGTCTGCTTAGCTACAACAACACACCAGTGGGCTCCGTGCCGCCGACTCCCGTACCTAATGAGTTTTGCGATTTCGGTTCGCTCGGAGAAACGTGCGATATTTCAAAGGCTGGCCTCAACCGAGAAACTCTCGATAAGATATACAACGCTATAGACAGCAGCAGCGACGTACTGAGCGCGAGTGCGACCCAAAGCCTACTGAGCACCAACGACACCCTGAGCAACGGGTGCGACCCGCTCCCTGACCAGCAGATGCTGACCGACGAGCAGCTCATCATCCCCGGCGGAGATGAGTTGCTCGATAGAACCAACCACTTCAACCAGTCTTTCACCAACGACACCGCAACTGATAATGTAGACGATTTCCTCAAACGGACTAATAGCATGGAATTTGATTTAACAGATTTAGTTGCCGAAAAGAACAAATTTTACAACTCTCGATCCGTGCCCAGCACGCCATTGCCCTACAAACGCGAAGCGCCTAACTTGCAAATAGAGTCGTGTCGATCGAGGGAACTGTTCCCAACCGAACAGTACAGCAGCGTATCGAACGGTATATCGTCCAAATCGGTGCCGTCGACACCTCAGTTCGCAGAAGAGCGAAGCGTATTTAGTTACAGCAACAGGGACTTCCTGATCAACGGCAACTCAGTGTCGGGCGCGGGCGCGATGGGCGGGCTGGGATCGCCGTTGCACGACGTGCTGGGCCGCCTCACGCCCGCTCTGCTCGCCGACCTCGACAAGATCGACCCGCCCTACGCCGACCTCTAGACCTCGCTCCTCTAGTCACCGCGCCGCGCCCTCTGTAAATATTCTATCGGTATGTTACTTTCCTCGCTTTGCCTTTGTACAGAATACCAAATATTGGATTTCTCTATTTCTAGAGTACAATGTTTATTTGTATGCCTTCAGTGAAGGCGAATAATACTTATTTGTGAATATTTTATGATTTAGACCGCACACTCCCAAATATTGAGTCAATATACAAAGCACCGTAAATATTGTGATAAATTGATATAATATGTGTATGTGTATAATATACGCGGCGTTAATCAGAGCCAGCTAAAGCGAACTCTGAAATTTTGTGTTAATGAAGGCATCAATTGCACTTTAATATAATTACAATTTAGGGGTCCATGCTTTGTGAAATGTTGTATTTGAATTGGGTTTTGTATTGCCATTGCGATTATAATGCGACTGTAATTTGAAGTAATGATCTCCAATTCATTCTCTAAAAACCAACAAATCTTAGCTAAGGGAGACCCGCGCTTTATAAATTGTTTAGATTAATAAGATGCGTGTGAATTGTGGTGAAATGGACCACAGTAATTGTTGTAATTGAGACATATTTTGTTCATGTTGTAAGAGTATAAGCATCACTAGCCTCGTTTCGATTTGTCAACAGCATAATGTACGGAATTGATACAACTTACGCCTCAGCGTTGCTCAGCCCGCGAGGGTATCCAATGGTTTGATCATACCTAATTTCATATTAATGAGTTTTTTTTTCTGGGGCAGTATGGAGAATTAAAAACTAGTGATAAAGATAAAACAATCTTAGGTCTTAAAACATCAACTTTAGAATATTTAATTGAATTAAGATGCATTAAAATATTCTCACGAAAACTAATACCAAAACCAATGTTTTAATGCAATTAATATTTTTATATGTAACGTACAATACCCAAAATACTTTAATAAAGTAATCATGGGTGCCTAAAACAGTTTTCTTATGTCACTTTTCCATACCGGCCCAATAACAATATACCTACTCTTTTTATGATATCTATGAGATGAAATATAATAATATATCCTCACGCCTTCCCACAAGGCTCCCCGAAGGGGTAGGCAGAGGTGTATGCACTTTCCGCCAGAGGTATATAATATTAGGTGAGATGAAATATGTGTAAGATTTATGCTTATATAATTGTGTAAAACGAACCTACATTATTCATATATTCGCAACCTCCTTATCAAAATAATATGTCGATCCTACATTTTGTTGTGGCAAGTATATTAAAACATAGATAGTATCAGTATGTGCCTCATGACAATACCTACGCTCATTGTAAATCACAAATGTACATCGAAGTTTTAAAATATATGTAAATGTTTGAAATATTAGTGAGAAACAATGTATAGTGATATACTTAGGCGAGTCCATCAACAACTTCAGTGTCGAAGTAGCGCATGAATGTATGTAGTTTAGATATTAACCAGACCAATGCAGCGTGCCAAGCGCGCTTAGTAAATTAGAATTGGTTTTCATAAGAAAAAATATATAAATAGTATATAGTTTATGAAAAATGAATTTATTGTAAGTTAGCACAAAGATTTAATATATTTTATTATCACATAGGAGTTTTACTGATATACAAAATTTACATTGAACGCATGAGATGCGAAATTAAATTTTTATCCTGCCATTGTGGCCTCAGCTGGCTTACAAGTCGCAGCTGAAATATGGGTTTACTTTTGCATTCGCTAGAGGCCGGTCTCCACGCAATGTTTGCATAGTAGAATTGCTAAAATTTTAAGTATGAATAATCCTATAACTCTTTTGGTGCTTTATTTCGTCATAAAATTCTTGAGAATTTCATGTGTAATGATATGTGGTAATGTTAGTATAGTCCGGCCTCCTCGTGTGGTCTGAATCAAACAGACCACATAACAGACGATATATTTGTTACATTGATTAAGTTTTGTTATTTTTGTACTAATTCATATTTTAAATTGTATCACACTAAATGAGAATAATTTCTAATCCCGTGCCTGAACAATGGATATTAATTAATGGAACTTTACAAGCTTTGTAGTTGGTTCATTATAATGCTAGTACAAATGTAAACACTGATTTCACAGGGTTTTACCTATGTAAATTTGTAAGTGAAACCGAAGACTGTTTTAAAGTTTGTAGATATTTTCAAGGCAAACAAATGACTTGTCAGGATACTACATTCTTGTAATGTAACTGAGTGTACCGCGAACAGGGCTACTGCGCTCGGTGTTATATTCCACTTTGGTACACCTTGCCAAAACCAACTAGTACCTAATTATTCATAAGTTGTACATTTTGTTGTTAAGGCACTATTATTAATTTAAGGCAGTTGTGTAAATATAACAAAGTTTGTTCCATTCCTCATTTTTATTAAAACAATATTATCATGAACAATACTGTCATTTACATGTTGCGTCTAGTATAAATACATATATATAAATTTGATGTTGTGTGAAAGATTGATCGCATCACTATCACATTGTTATTATTACAATCAAAACCTTTTAGTCCATATTCATTTGGTGTTATGTGGTTGAATTGTTGCAAATAGGCATATCATTTTTTTATCAAATGAGTGTTCAATTGGTTGCAATTGAAATGTTGTATTCTTAGTGAAATACTTGGGATAGTAAAAGAACTCCAAGTATAGTTATACTACAAAAAAATTGGCAAATGTACATCTAGACTCATCACCATACAATGTATATAAATTTAAATAAATATTTTATTGTTTTTTTATACATCAACTTCAATCATGTTTAAAATGTTGTTATAAGTTCATAAAAACATGTTTGTGTCATTTGAGTAATTGTAAGAATTCAATTTTTTTTTTTTTAACAGAAAGTTAACTACGTAGGCGAAATATAGATAGATTTTTTTAATATAATAACAATGCTATATGAAAACAATATATTTATACTAATTCGAATTTCTGAATGATCGATTATTTATATTTATATTCATTACCTCCATTAAATGAGTGTTATTAATTTATCATTAAAAATAACTACACGAAATGTGTACATATACATATATACTTAAATAATTTTAAATATAAAACTTTGAATAAATTTATTTAATGAATATAAATGAAATACAATGGATGTTGGTTGATCAATCTCAAACTGCAGATTGAGTTGGTAAAAATGTTATGTAAATACGATAAACATTGGTAGACGTATAAATACATGACACAAGTTTATTTTCTTACAAGTAAGTGTGTTGTTCTGTTAATTATTGTTTTTATTTGTTTTTTTTTATCAAAGTAGGAATAAATTAAAACATTTAGTTAATAAATGTATACTCTTAGTGAAGATATCCATGTTGTTGATTAGTCTTTTATGGATGTTGATTTACACCATTTGCTATGCAGTGATAATAAATGGCACGATAGTATCTCGCATTTCAATTTCAATGTTCCTCAATATACATATACGCAATATTGTACCCTCAATATTTCAACACTCCCCATTAAATCATGGAACTTACCACTGTTATCTTAATTGAGAACATGACCTCCAAAAACTTAGCCATTCATTATTATATTTACACGAACCTTATTTGTACCATGAGAGTTCAAAAACATAATCCAAGAAAACTCATAGCTGGCAAGTTTATAAGTATTAAAATAACTATAAATATACTATTTACAGATTTTCTGTTGTTTACTGATAAATATGGTATTTATCAGTAAACCACTGAGGTAGAATAGGGTCATCTTCATGTACATAATTACTGGCAACCTGCACTGCAGTTCCTGGCGTCCATTCAAACAACAGACTCATTAAGGGCAATGATTGTAAATTATTCACCCCTTTATCGCCGTGTTTGCGTTTTATTTCTCTTTCCAGGCATCTCTTTACATATGTCAGAAATGTTTCCAAAAAGTTGAAACATACATTTGGATCCCAAAATTTCTGTAATAAAATAATTTGTCTGATTTTACAGTGACACTCAACTAATAACATGCAATTTGGGCTTGACAATAAAAGGCAAGCAAAGTTGCATTGTAGGGACAGTAATCGACACCTTTAATAAATATCTTACCTTGGGACAATTCTACACAAATTGTCATAGCCCCTAATAAAGGAAAGCTTGTGTTATGGTAGACAATGATATGTTGACTTATTTTTAATTTAATCTAAGATAGAAAAATAAATACTTTACAATTATTTGGAACTGACCTGAGATATTTTGGGAATATTCCTAACATTAAATATTTTTAATTCTTCTACAATGCCATCATCATTTCTGAAACCACAGAGAATTGTGTCTATTCCTACCAAAAATGACTGACACCACCATTTCTTGGTTTTAAAACGCCTGAAATTAAATTAAGGGTTATTCATACATGTGGAATTTGCATGGAATTTTCAAATTATATGGTGATCATGTTTTATTTATAACTTATTTTATTATTATCATAAAGGTAAAGGTTTTTCTATTAAGATGGATGCCACACTATTAAATAATGTATATGTATTAAGTATGTTGTGCATGTAAAAAATATACATATATATATGTATCTTGAATAATATGGCAGCACTGGCACAACACCAACAAAAATTCCATGCAATTATATTCTCTGTTATAACCTGTATCTATAAATAGCTATCCCAGGTTTCTACAATATATTGGAAGATCTTTGATCCAGCCTGAAGCCCAAGTGATGGTAAGAGGCTACTGCCGGCAATAGATGCTGGCATCACCAGTGGTTATATTTGTCTGTTGCAGACCCTGCAAAAATCTCTGCACCATATCTGAAAAACCCTATATAAATATAATACTACTCTAGGGTGCACTTGATGGGGAAAACCTCAGCATGGAGTTCAATCCACAGTGAGAGCATTCACGGAAGAAAACTGTGAAACCGCACATTACAAGATCAATTTATGAACAATGAATGGGGATGAATTCCCTAATGATGCTGAGCGAAGAGGTGTAATAAAAGAGGCCATTGGTAACATATCAAAAATTTCCTTTGGAGCACTTTACATTAAACATGCATTAGAACACAGGGAAAGAAATATAGTTTCTTAAGCTCAGATAAAATCAATACTTCCAATCGAGTCACAAGGCCAAAGGTCCAAAGTAGTAAAAGTAAGGTGACTTTCAAAATGCCTGTGATGTAATTATAAATCAAAATAATTTGCCAACACCACACAGATGAAGACCAATACAACCCTGGCAAAAATAAAATATTAAAATTTTGTCATGAACATACTTAAAACTCTTGTCCTGTTTGGAGAACTCAATGTGTCTATTTGTTTTTAGCTCTATGAATTCTTTATCTGATAAGTACTCCACAACTGCAGCTTGGCCCAGTGTTGGAGAAGGTGGTTTAGGCATATCAGGATTATTGTCACAGCGAATTCCATCCATTTCTGCTCCATACACTATAGTATGCCCTTTCAAATGTGTAGTGAATACAAGTGAAAACTCTTCTGTCTCATTCACTGGTTCATTTGGATTGGGTTCGCTGGTGGGTTCATCTACAAATCATTAGGAATTGTTATGACACACAACAGGGGACACTATTGTAAGTAGTAATTTGAAAGTTGCATATAAACATACAGTGCAGTGAGTTTATTCCTTTAGTTTTTATTATAATGTATTTAGACTAATACATTTTATTTATTATGCATTATTAAAATAATTGAAGTTCAACATACCAGACAGCATGCATTGCTCAAATTTATAACCCCATGATGTAAATCGTTTTTCTGCTTCAGTCATAGTACTTAAACGTTTTCTTTTTTCTTCTGTTTCTCTTGCACACAAATATATATCTCCCTTATAAAGAATTGCTACAATTTTCCAAGGTTCCCTATTCTCATACGGTGTGCAGGCGATGCATGTCATCAATCCACGATAACAAAAAAATTTTGCCCTATCTAAGTTAGTCTCTATTGGATAATTTAACCTTGCTTTGTTATCTAGTAAAAATTTTAACAAATCCGTAAGTTTGACATCCAAGCCTGGAGGTTTCCGGGTTGCTTTCTCTAAATGTAAGTTCAAGTCATACTTTACTCTACCGTCGCTTACATAGCGAGCAAATTTAAGATTCTCTAAGCCAATATATCCAATTACTCTTGGTCGCTCAAATCGTGGAAATGGCTTTTTATATATTGCAGCATCGACATGTAGTTCAGGTTGAGAGTACATGTTGCTTATTTTTATTTAATAACCAGAATATAATTTAAAAGGATATTACAACAGTTCCATATTGTTTTCCCGCGGATTATTGAACAATATTTATTCATGCATGCGTATTTTGTATATACCTACACTAAGAAGTACTCGTCTCGTATGTATGATTTTTAGGCATCATTTTAAATTTTAATAACCTATCTAAATGGAAAAAGCAATTCGAAGGGAATATTTGGACAAACTTGGGTAAGTAAAGAATAGCCTACTAGTACATCAAAAAAGCCCACACACATACATGTAACTCCTTACAATTTTGTCAATTATTTACCCTTACTAGATTAGGTACATTTATATTATTTCTATAGAATACAGAACAGATAGATAAACAACAAACAAGAACAACAATAATAGGTAGGTACGTGATGTGATGTGAGTGACGTAACGTGACAACCATGCACAGCTAATAAATAGGTTAATAGCACAAATAATAGTAGTCACCACGCCTTCCCAGAAGGGTATATAAATAACTAGCTGTCCCGCCCAGCTTCGCTCGGGTGAAAAAGTTAAATTGCCTGTAACACGATCGCAGCGCCACCTTTTGGGTCCAATTGTAAATCTAAACCATTCTCGAATCTAGCTTAAGACACACAGAAACACACAGAAAGCTTCGCCCGGGTAAAAAGGTAAAATTCTTGAAACTCGATCGCAGCGCCACCTATCGGGTCCAATTTAATATAGCCTATGTTACTCGGGGATAATGTAGGTTTCCAAAGGTGAAAGAATTTTTGAAATCGGTCAAGTAGTTTCAGAGCCTATTCATTACAAACAAACAAACAAACAAATCTTTCCTCTTTATAATATTAGTATAGATACACAGACAGATTAGTAATAATATAGAATGACTATTAACTAATTTCTATTACTAAGGAACTACCCATAATTGCTTCCTCCTCCCTGACACCTCGTAATTGTATGCATTGCATACACATTTGACTGAAAGACTAACTAGTATCTATGTCATAAATAATGAGAGTAACTATAAAAAGTAATCCTAGATGTCAAACAAATGTCACTCATTATCTTAAATGAAAGATGACATAAGTTTGAAAAATTTGTCCGTTGTGATTACATGTTCACTATTATTGATATTATTCTTTTGAGACAGATTAAGGACTGAAAATCTTGTTTTGTATTAATCAGACTTGAACGTTTATACCCTAGTTTTTAGTTAACCTACTATCCAGGCCTCATCCGTGTCAATTCCTATGTGAATTTGTTCAAATGTCGATTTCCTAATTGGATAACCACCTAGCTGTATTCTTTGTAGCTCTATGTAGGTATAACAAATTATCAATTTGAAGGTTGTCTAGAGCTGAGTTAATGTTTAAATTATATGAGCGGGTAAATAATAATGCATACTTGTATTGCTTATGCTAAGCTCACTCCAGTATGTAAATTAATAAGATTATGTACCTAAAAAAGTTTAGGCCATGATGGAGAACCACTATCACAAATGTAGGCTGTGCCTGAAATTAGGTGATTTTACTTCAATATTTGAACAAGATGATACAATAAAATTATCAGACATGGTTATGTCTTTCGCAAATCTACAGGTAAGGAATGACCTAACACTACATGAGACCTTGTTATTGAGACCAGTAATCAGTAGTTTTTGTGTTGTAGATATATGAAGGTGATGGTTTCCCAAGTCATGTCTGTACTACATGTATAGAAAATTTGAGTACGGCCTATTTATTCAAACAACAGTGTGAAAGGATAGATACATTTCTCAGAAAATGCCCAGGTTTGTAATTGTGTAACCTACTTATTAGTAATGCGTACTTGCTTTCCAATTTAGGTAAATATATTGTTATCTAACACCTTCACTCTTATGTTCAGATGACAACTTAACTCAGCCTCTTACTAGTGACTGCCGTGATTTGTTCAATCAAGAATTCCGTATACATACAATATATGAATCATTTGAGAGTGATAAAAGTGACAATGATGAGAATAATTTTAAGAGTGCAATAGAGGAAAATACTTTTGATCAAAATGCAAATCAAGAAGATTATTCCTTTAAGAGTGCCAACGAAGATCATTCTTTTAAGAGTGCCAATGGAGATCATTCTTTTAAGAGCACCAATGCAGGTAACCTTTCTTTTAAAAGTGCAAATGGAGGTGATAATTCTTATAAGAGTGCCAATGGAGGGGATAGTTCTTTCAAGAGTGCCAATGGAGATCATTCTTTTAACAGCGCCGATGGAGGTAACCTTTCATTTAAAAGTGCAAATGGAGGTGATAATTCTTTTAAGAGTGCCAATAGCGGGGATAGTTCTTTCAAGAGTGCCAATGGAGGAGATCATTCTTTCAAGAGTGCCAATGGAGGAGATCATTCTTTTAAGAGTGCCAATGGGGATGGTTATTTCTTCAAAAGTGCAACTGGGGGGTCAAGCTATGAGCTGAGTGATGGAACTGATAGTGAAGTAGATTCTGTGAAGTGTGCATGTTGTTATCAGCCATACAGCACCCATGGCACACACACTTGCCATGTTGCTTGTACTATTGAACACAATTATCTCCAGCGTTCCAGTAGCAATGAGACTCTTATGGCATCTGATGCAACCCCTCCAGTTGCCCGTAAACAACCACCACCGAGGCCACCATCAGCCTTCAGTAACAAAATAGAGGACATAAAAGTGTCTTGTGTACTATGCGATGAAGATTACACTGTATTTGATGATTATGTTAATCATGTTAATAAATGCACCACCAATGTGAAACTGCACCACTTCGTATGTCCAGTTTGTCATGACATTTACACAGAAAAAACAACTTATTTTGAACATTTGAAAGTAATACATTTCAAATGTGACTTGAGTGATCCAGGCATAGATTGTGTGGATTTTGCTCCCAAATTCGAGAAAACCCGTAGACCAAAAGCTGTTCGTCGTCAAATAGGTTGGTCTGTTGAAGATATATATCAAGAAATTGATTGTAAACCCATTGAAGACAAACAAATTCCAGCATCAAGTCCCATAAAAAATTTCTTTTCAAAGTTTGGGAATGAGTGAGTCCAAAATCTAATATTGGCATGTGGTTACAGCTGGCAAATTTCACAATTCAATGAAACTGGCTCATTGAATTTCCAATGAATTATACTAACACCTTTAAAATATCAACTCATGCTTCTATTAATGGCTCTCTAGTCTGAAAATCTGCATAATATTTGTAAAATTTTACGGATTTCTTCTGATATTCACTTGGGAAACTTAATACATTAAACTTTAGGTTATTAATTTCTTATTTATACATAACAATTTCAAGAAAAAGCCAAATTTCAGGAATGTCAGCAGACAAAGTACACCAAAAAAAGTTAGTTTCCGGAAACTTCTTGAAACTGGTAAAGCAAAAACGTCTAATTATTTACCATTCCAAAAATACATACAGAACTATAAATTGAAGAAAAAGCTGAATGCATACAGTCCAATAAAGGAAAAGATACAAGTCACTAGCAAAATACAAGCTTGCCTCCCTGATGCTATAAGTGGTGAGTACATTATTATTATATCCTAACAACTTCCCGCAAGGGTCCTGAAGAGCTAAAGAGAAGAGTAATAACACAATTTCTTGCTAGAGACATTTATTTTATATTATAATGTATTACTATTTCTTCATGCATTCTACAAGGGTCTCCGAAGGGGTAAGCAGTTGGTTGTATATATCAATTTTCTCTAGTCTTTGTAGGTGCCAATGTGACAGATTGTGAATCTTCTGCCCTAATTTAGGCATGACTTAATCTATATAAAAACAAAGTTGATGAGATTGTTTGTTTGGTTGAATGCGAGAACGTCTTCGTGTATTGGGTAGAATGTTTATTGAGGAAACCTATAGAAGCAGATTTATTTTTTTATTCTCATTTAATACCCTTGAAACCACAGGGCAAGGGACAAAAGTAGGTACTACTCCTTTGCTGTAGTCCGTCCAATGTTTATATGAAAGATTTAGAAAAAGATGGATTGACTGCAGAAGGGTCTGAGCAAAAAGCTTGATACTAGAAAGAAATTTTTGATTACTGGTTTTTGATATGGTTTCAGATAGTGATTATGGCTCGCCAAGTGGTACATCTGAAGAGTCTTGGAAGTTGAAGCAAAACTTGATATGTGCTTGCGATAAGAAGGTGTTTATGCTATCGGAGTACATTGGCGTAAGACTTACATTTAAATCATTATTATTGTATGTTCACAACAACTTTAATTTCGGATCATAGGCAGTATTGTAACAATACCAATACAACACAACAATTATGAGTACATTGATTTAGTCTATCTGGTGGTCTATCCTGGCTGTGAAGGTTGAGGTTGCGTTTACTTGCTTGATTTGGGACTTGCTTTAGATCAATTTGTGTGGAATAATTCGCCAAGATTGTTTTATTATTAAAAACGTGTTCGAAGTGTGGAGAGTTCATCGCTATTATGATACGTCGTGCTTGAGAAAGACTTTATATTTCTTCTCTAACATATGCAAGTTTTCTCTCCATGTCTTCCTTCCGCCGTAAAGCGCGAGGTGTGACTCTTGATTATATGATTTGAAATAACACCAATTATATACTGTTGTGCCTTAGGACAAGGAGAGAATAACGGCCATGATCAACGAGCTAGGAGGGGTTGTGGCTGAGAACACCAAGATGGAGATGCTGGCGACACACTTCATATCGGTACTGCCCAAGGACACCATGTCCGGCATGATGGTGTGCGCCCTCGCCACCGGCAAATGGCTGCTCACTATAAACTTCATTTATGACAGCTTTAGATGTAAAAAATTCTTGCAGGTATGTATATGGATCTAAAAAAAATATTTTTCAGTTTCTAAAATAAAATTAGCCTAAGTTACTCCTTTTTATATCAGATATCTGCCATTGAAAGTCCCGTCAAAATCGGTCCAGCCGTTTCAGAGATTAGCCGGAACAACCAGACAGACAGATAGACAGACAAAAATTTTAAAAATGTTATTTTTGTGCTTGTACCGTATATACATTCATATGCATGTAGTAAAAAGCGGTTATTTCAATACTACAAACAGACACTTCAATTTCATTTTATATGTATATACTATATACTACCTATAATGAACACAAAAAAAAAGTTGTTTGATTTGTCGACTCGAGCCATTCACCAATAGCCATGTACCAAGAGCGCAGGAGTTACTGTCAACCCTAAAGGAAAAGTCAGATGGAGAGCTGATATTAAATATATCTTTACGCCTTTCTACAACGGGAAAGGGTATTCGGAGGGTATTAACAGGTTCGTTTCGTCGGAAAGTCGCCGTTTCTTAAGTTCGAATGTACAATCTACAAATGCTATCCAAATATTGCCCCTTTGCGTGGTAACGTGTTAGCATAACACAATGTTATGTCAATAAGTTAATAAAAACCAGTTGCCCATCAAGCAATAAGTTGGTTCCTTTCCACAGCCGATGTTGGTTATTGTGTACTTACAAATTAACACGCCCAAGTTGAGGCCAAACCTCTTTTAAATCTTGTATCTAACATTATAAGCGCGAAGTTTAGAAATAATTATAACATATTATCAAGTAGAGTATCAAGTACTCAATCACCCTTTATGCGAAGAAGGGACTTGAATAAATTTCACACAGTGGTAACTTATAACATGGGTTAACACGCGAGCTGAAAAACAATAGCCGTGGGGGCCGAGTGGTTATATATAGTACGCCTGCGTCGTAATGGATGTTCGAACCCCGGCGATTTGTACTAATGAGTTTTTATGAACATTCAGTGCAATGTACATTTACGAAAGTACAGTGATTCTAAAAACAATTCTAGTGGTGTCATAGCCATTCAATATCGCCGCGAGGGTAGCTAATACTATGACGCTACTTACTTATATTATAAATGAGAAACTTTTTGATGATGTTTATTCCGCTTTCAAACAAAAAATACTGAAAGGAATTGTATGAAATCTGGGACAGAGATTCATAATTACTTTGAGTACAGATAGTGCCATCCACGAAGGCGCGCCCCTCCGATTTCTAGTCGGGGGAGTCACGGGATGCGGAACGTATGACCCGAGTCTATTTATTGTAGGCTGCGTGTGTACACATAGGTATTCAGTGTGCAACGATAATTCTCAATATTAGTGGAAGGTCGGCCGTGGTGGCCGAGTGGTTCGAGCAGTTGCTTGCGACGCAAAGGTCGCAAGTTCGAATCCCGACTGTACCGATGAGTTTTTCTAAACTTAAGTACAGTGATAGGTCACACCACGAGCTTTACGGTGAAGGAAAACATCGAGAGGAAACCTGCATACGTCTGAGAAGAAATTCAAAGGCGTACGTATAGTCGTGCTTGAGTAACGGCGATGGACTCGCCATCTGTCACGTTGGCACCTAATATACTTCTGGCGGAAAGTTAGGGTGCGTGTGTACACATAGGTATTCAGTGTGCAACGATAATTCTCAATATTAGTGGAAGGTCGGCCGTGGTGGCCGAGTGGTTCGAGCAGTTGCTTGCGACGCAAAGGTCGCAAGTTCGAATCCCGACTGTACCGATGAGTTTTTCTAAACTTAAGTACAGTGATAGGTCACACCACGAGCTTTACGGTGAAGGAAAACATCGAGAGGAAACCTGCATACGTCTGATAAGAAATTCAAAGGCGTACGTATAGTCGTGCTTGAGTAACGGCGATGGACTCGCCATCTGTCACGTTGGCACCTAATATACCTCTGGCGGAAAGTGGGTGTGTGGGTATTACCTATACACCTCTGCCTACCCCTTCGGGGACCCTTGTGGGAAGGCGTGAGGTTGTATTATATTGTTATATAGTGGAAGGTTGAGTGCAACCTTTATAGTGATAAACCATAGGGAAGAATGGTGGGGCGCGTCTTCGTGGATGGCACTAACTATAACACTAGGAAAACGTTTTATCCTAGCAAAAGCCTACCAGTGTAATGATGTTGAAAACGTGTACTTTGCAGGAATATCTCTATGAATGGATGAAGCATCCTAAAATACTTGAAATCGACACAACAAGCGTTGAAGTCGCCAGGGCTGCCACGTATTGGCATACGGAGCTCGAGCCACCCAACGCACGCTTCCCTTTCGAAGGGAAACAGGTGGTGCTCATCATGAAGAAGAAGTACAGGCAATACTATCAGATGATTTTCAAAGCCCTGAAGGCCAAGCCAGTCACCTACGATCCCAGGTTTGTAATAAAATCACTTTGGCGGAATATATGTATTTAGGTGGTCATTTTACATATACCGTTTGTCCCCAAATTAAAGTTTCTTCTGAAATGTATGCAGATAGCGCCTCAGAAAGCTCGTGAAAAAACACTACATAATTCCAGAAGAAATAATTCGTCTTCTCAGACCAGGCTTAGAACCTGCAATCGGGATTGAAGGTACTCTTCCAGGAAGAATACTTATAAAGGTTGATATATACATGAAAACATAATGTACAAACACTCATCTTGTGTTCATCACACAAATATCTGCCCTCAGCGGGATCGAACCCGACCTTAAGACCTCGACCTTAAGCTTCGCAGCTCTAACCGCTAGACCAACAAGACCATCACTTAGTATGTAAATACATATATATCACACGAGTCCCTAGTAGGGTAGGCAGAGAGAATTGAGCGCCAGTTCTCCAGACTACTACCTCTTTCTTATTTCTCTTTCGTATATTAATGAAACCGACGAGCTTGTATGAAGAGACTGATGAATGTGGACGAAGCGAAAGAGGTATGTAAGTCTAGAGAGAACTGGCGCTCTATACTCTCTGCCTACCCCGTTAGGTACTCGGCGTGATGATATGATGATGATGATGATATTAATGAATATGTCGACAGAACACCAGGCAGTTGCTGCACCGCCGACTACTGTTTCGTGGACATGAAGGTCATCGAGAGGGTGAAACTCCGCTTCTTCGCCCACCACAACGTGCCCGTGTTCCCCTACCAGTACATACTGGTGTACCTCCTCAAGAGAGGCCAAGTGGAAGATGAGCATAAGTACTTGCTGCAAGACTGCAAGGCCTATCCCAAGGATACGAATTATTTGTTAAATAACACTTATTAATTTACATTGTCAAGTAAACTAGGCTATTTTTTAAACTATGCGTATGTCTTCCATCAATATAATTTATGTATTTTTATGCCAGTAAGTTATATATGTATTACTCTAATCTATGGTGGCAAGCAAGCACGCGGTCCGTTTGATGGTAAGTCGTAGTTTACAGCCGCCTATAGATGCTTGAAAAAGTGGTGTCGGTCGCTCCTAACCTTAAAACCGAACAATATTTAAGAGACTTGTCGTTTGAACTAAGGTCATTCGCTTTTAATTTTAGAATAGCGTATATAGCTCGTGGCTAAATATAAATACTTGAATATTCCATATGTATTAAGTACATAGTTAAATAGAAACATACCGGAGGCTATATAGGGTTGCTGATTCGATTCCCGGCCAAAACAAATATGGCTTCCACGATCCTTTAGGTAGAAAAGGAAACACTGATATATTGTAAGAGAGAAAGTTATATTTTTATATAAAATTTACAAACTCAATATACTTATAGAAAGAATGTCATTGAACTTGTTTTGATCTTAACATTTTTATGTATGGTTCTAAACCATTTGATGTGGTTGTTATTATTGTATGTGCCATTATGTTATCAGAGCAATAATATTAATTAATTGGATGTATGACAAGATAATTATAGTTAATAAATAGATAAAGTCCTTGGTGGCTGAGTGGTTCGAGTAGAAGCGTGCAAAATCCAAATTGCCGGCTCGAAATCTGACTATCCAATGAGTTTTTTTCAGAACTTAAATACCCATTCGAGAAATCTTGTGGGCAGCGGTGAAGATATATAGTTACGTGAAATATGTCTTCACGTATACAAGAGTCCCCGATAGGGTAAGCAGAGGAGTAACGCCCACCTTTAGTTGTAAGTTTTTAAAAGTGCATTTATATAAAAGAAACTATTTTATATTTGTTATGATGTATACTATTTGTATTTTTGGTATATGGGTAGATACATAAAAAATATTATTATTATATAAAGACATTATATACGTCACCTATTAAAAGTTTTCATGACTATATGTTTGAGTTTAAATTGCAAAAGTTTAATAAATATTATCAAATTTATTTTATATTCTAACTAGCGGATAAGCGGCAAATGCCTCTGCGCTAAAAAAAGAAATACATTTAATCTATAGTTTTAGTCGTCTCTAACAATCTTCGCCCTTTCTAATGGACTACTTTGGATCACATCGGTTGGAGTTTCAAAGTGTATAAAGGACATTTTTTTTTAATTTATATTACCAATTAATAATATTTTTTATCAAATAGCCATATTGGAATAGATATCGAATACTTATATTTTAAACAAACAACAGTAACATTATTTCGTGCAATTGTCAATTTAAGTGGTACACTCTGCGTGCGGTGTTTGCAACTCGTGTTTTGTTGTGGTGGCGGTGCTCTTGGGAGGGTCTCTTTCTTTCCATTTTTACCTGTCAGGATAACAGTTTCAATAAATGACTTCACAATAATATTACCATACATCAATATAGCAATATACACCAAAAGGAAGTGTGGGTCTTAGTAGCTTACTAGCCGCCGTTTGCGAAAGATTGAAAGATGCAAGAATTGTCGAAGCAATATAAATACATAGACCTAAAACTCAAATTCTCGCCCAATACCATTGGCTGGATATATAACATCATCATATAATAGAACGTATCACTGTAACTACATATTGTAAAAACAGTGCCGCCCCCTCCCGCGCTTCTATCTGTTCGCGATAACATAAAAACTACTGAAGTGATGCTCATACGGCTTTCGCTGATAGATAGATTGATTCAGGTGGATTGTTTAAATATATTGTTTATTTTACACCCAAGGGAGCGGAGCAGTTATCATATTAATGAATTTATTGCGAGTGAAACCGCAGGGTACAGCTAGCGATCTATTTATTCTACACACAAGTATCATGCTGCTTGGTTCGTATATTCGGTAAATGGTGTAGATGATTTTATTACAACAAACCTTTGTATAGAAGAGCCAACAAGCGACAGTGGCCAGAATTGTGGCTACCATACCCCATATTTGATCGGAGCTCGGGAAAGTATCGTCGTCAAAGCTGGATTTTTGATCTGGTTCATCACAACTACAAAACGAAAAAAACATATAGATAAACATTGTAACGGTGATTTACTGACAATTTTAGATTAGCCTGACAGATAACTTATTGTCAATATATCAGGTAGTACCCAAAGAGACTGTATAGGTACTTTTGTAGTAGGTTTATAGGTACGAGAAAGGATGATGTATTTTAGATCCTCTTTTTTATATGTCAACTAGTTCCGCCCAGCTTCGCTTGGGTGAAAAAGATAAGTTCTGGAACACGATCGCAGCGCCACCTATCGGTTCCAATTGTGAATCTTAGCCATTCTCAAATCCACCTGAAGACACACTTATATACATATTATACAAATAATACTACTAAGTCATCACATTGAAATGTGCAATAGAAAGTTTGTCTAGATTATGGTTACACCAGGGTAGATTCAATAATCTTAATCTAGTGTAATATGTATTATACTGTTGCTATGGTCAGTGCTGCCAGATTGGGAGGAAGCCCCCAAAAATGGGGTTTTTATAGCTATGGGGGATGTTTGGAGGGAATAAACTGGGAATTGTGAGAATTTTTGGGATTTTTATAAAGTACCAGCCCTGTGATCTGAGTAAAGCCGTGACGATAACCACGCAACACTGAAGAGTTCTGGGTATAGGTTTATAATTTCAAAAATGCACAGAGCGGTGACAGAGCTTATGGTCATGTTAGGAAGTTGGCATTAAATATTATGTCGTTGCCATTTTCAAACCCTGTTATTGAAATAGCATTGTCTCAGGTGCCATCATCAAAGATTAATTAACAAATAGGTTAGCTATCAGCACTGCCGGATCCATTTTAAGAACAAGGTACACATTACTATCCGAATGCATACATTTTAAACCTACTATAAAAATGCTAAACATTATTTAACCCTGAGAAAATCAATGGAGAAAACGTACTGGAATACCAACGACGGATGTAAAGATGTTGTAGTAAAGGAAGCAATTGCTGAAATAGCATAAAATACATTTACATTCATTATCATCATCATCATTTCAGCAAGCTGGGCAAATATTTAATTAATAATCACTACATGTTGCGGGGGGGGTTTTTTCTATACAACCTGAGTTTTGGGGGGATTTTGGATAAGATTGTGGGAGAATGCGAAACGGTAATCTGGTAATGGCTAACGAACGTGTATAATTTCGGTTTCAATAGGTATTGCTGTAAGTACACTAACACTGATTTAAAAACTATTTTATAACTGAAACAAGTAGGTATGTACTAAACTATTATATATACATAAAATATTAACTTCACATGATTGTTTTAACTTGTTATTCGAACAATTTCCTTACATATATGTTATAAAACTTATGACTGGCGTTCAACGCAGTTGCGACACGTCGCCACGCTTTATGAATAATATAACTATTCCCGAAGTCACTGATTAATATAATGGATTTGTCATTTAATGAAATATGCACATTACTTGTTCACAATAATTTCGAGATTTCCACCTCATCCAGGCGTCCCGTGATGGCTCACATATTTGCTTTCGCTTCATTCTCATTCATCAGTCTCTTCTTACATGCTCGCCGACTTCGAGTAGGTTACGTCTCATAGAGTTTTCGATCACCCTTCTCTTGGAATTCGCTAATGAATACCGAATGCTGTAGGTAGGTAACTTTCCTACTGACTTATCGTTGCAAGGTTTCGTATTACAATATCTTTTGTCTCTATCGCCAACATGTGGTGAAAAGGGTAGGGTTTAATGAGTACCAGTTAAAAAAATCTTTGTTGTTAGGACTTGAGTGGGTGGATGTCTAAAGTTTGTTTTAGTGTTGCTTCAGATCTCATTGGCCCGAGTCAAAGCCAGTATTGTATACAATTTAACGGCCCTTTTGTAATAAGAAAGAATGGGTTGCATTTGGTCAAATGAGGTAAGTACCTTCGTAACTTAAGTGTAAAAGCGTGGATTTAGTTATATAACACATGTATAACACTACATATCTTTATCCACTGCGCTTAAGTCTCGATACTTATAGGTTCCAGACTGAGTCCAAATAAATCTTTATTGCAGAGTGAACGCGGTCGTGACTGGAATTATCAAAATTCTCAATATACAGCACGAAATCAACGATCTGTTCGACCACGATTCGGGGAATTTCGATGCATTTGTGGCCGCACGTGGAACAGTCGTCTCTCCTGGCAAAATGCCTTTCAGAACTGCAAGCGTTGCCGTAGACGAGTTTATCCACACAATTTGGTAAGTATTATCTCTACCGTTTTCCTTAATTATATGAAGTACTAGCTGTGCCCGCGACTTCGTCCGCGTAGAATTTAACAATAGAATATTGATCAGTTTCTAAAACAATATTTGTCTTAGTTACTTTTACTTCAGCTATCTGAAAGCACTTCAGCCAGTGAAGGTCCTGCCAAAATCGGTCCAGCCGTTTCAGAGATAACAGATAGACAAATATTGTAAAAATAATGTTATATGTACCGTGTATACATCCTAATGCACTTAGTTAAAACAACAAATATACGTACTTCCATACTATGTTACTGAATGCATTAGGATGTAATAATAATAATAATAATAATAATTATTATTATTATTATTACATCCTAATGCATTCAGTAAGAAGCGGTTATTTTAATATTACAAACATGCATAACATAAGTTACTGTACATAGAAAATACAAAAAATCTGTCATCTATACTTCTATAGTAATATTATAAGGAGGAAAGGTTTGTATGTAAGTATATTTGTATTTAATAGGCCCCGAAACTATTAGACCGATTTGAAAAATTCTTTCACCATTGGATAGCTACATTCACCCTGAGTGACATGGCTATATTTTCTTTTATAAAAACAATCTTATGTCCACTCGTGCGAAGCCGGGACGGACCGCAAGTGTAAAATATAATGCGGGATACTTCCCACGAAGCCTTTAACAGAAGCTGATAAGATTCTTTAGTTAAGTAACACAAAACCCAAATTGTTTTTCGAACAAGTCAGGCCTGCAGGGCTGCTTATTATTGCAGGTTACTTTACACGCAGCTCGATAGCTCATTCTAGAAATCCTTAAAATATAAACAAATTTAATCCGTTATGTATTGTTTTAGAGGGACTTGCGTCCATCGAACATGTCCAAGGGCAAAGAGAATGCCGGCGATCATGAGAAGGAGCTTTGTCAGATGTGCCAGCAGCTAGGCCAGTACTGTGGGAGCAAGGACAAGTCTCGAGCCCGCTATTGAAACAAATATACGTACTTCCATACTAGCGGAAGCGGATACCTGACGATTGCTACTACGCTAAAAAAGGAAATACATTATTTAATCTGAGGTCCCGTCCCCATCGTATTTTACGTCTTAAATATATATAAACGTACTATCTGTCCCGCCCAGCTTCGCTTGGGTGAAAGAGTTAAATTGCCCGTAACACGATGGCAACGCCACCTATCGGGTCCAATTTTGAGATGTAAGCTATCTTTCAAGTTGGATCAAACTGCACACGGTGTGCAAATTTGATTGTAATCGGTTAAGTAGTTTAGGAGCCCATCGCGGACAAACAACGTGACACGTGATTTATATATATTAAGATAGGACTTAGGACATAGCTTTTATATATATTTACGTAATTTGAACTTTTCAATTAGAAACACGTTACATTAATAGTGTTCTGTAAAATAAACCCTCTAATTATTTGAAGAGTTAATTAAGATAAAGGGAAACATAATCGAAAATATTTGAATTAAAAACCAAACCTGATAAGGGTGTAGTAACCCATTTATTTACAAGAAAAATAAAGCTGTTCATATGTATTTCAGAAAAAAGTATTTGTTTTCTCCACTGTACAAAATTTGCATAAACTCGAATACATTCTCGCAATTAGCAAGTTGATTTTTAACATAATATATAAAACCAAATCTGTACCTTAATTCTCAAGGCAATAGCAGTAATTACCATTAGATCCGTTAAGCCATTATTTAGCTGCCAAGATAATACTATAATGTTTTAGTTATCATGAAAACACACCTAAGCCACACTTAGCTGCAGTTATAAATATTGTGAAGTATAAGTTATTTATCGGAAAGCAAATCTCAGGTGCTCTTCCTACTAACACAGGCACCAGAAATGTGCTTAAGAATATTATGACCACTAATATGTTTTATTTAAGCGGAGTACACTTTACGAGTATAAGGTCTAAATTAAAAATAGATTGATATTAATTACTGCCATTGGCAAACACTTTATTGACAACATCTTCAAAGCTTGTATTAGTCAGTTTCTCTTTGAGTACTTCGGACAGATCTATTGTGTAGTCTTCCTTCTTCTCAACGAGGTAAGAGAAGAGGGGCAATAATAGTGTTCCAAACTCCTCGGCTCTCCCGCCTTTGATCAGCGTCGCGGTCGCTGTGACAATGTCTACGGTCGCAGTCACCTGACGATCGGTTATTGGCTCTTTGAAGAATTTATACTGAAATTGTAATGCACGTTATAATACATATATACATATCCTCACAAGGGTCCCCGAAGGGGTAGGCAGAGGTGTGTAGGTAGTACCCCGGACCCACTTTCCGCCAGAATTATATTTTAGGTATCACCGTGACAGATGGCGAGTCCATCGCCGCTACTCAAACACGTCTATACATACGCCTTTGAATTGCTTTTCAGACGTATGCAGGTTTCCTCTCGGTGTTTTCCTTCACCCTTATAATAAATTTATTTTTAAATTGTACATACATACATATCACCACGCCGAGTCCCTAACATTGTAGGCAGAGAATAGAGCGCCAGTTCTATCTAGTTTTGCATACCTCTTTCGTTTCGTCTACGTTCATCAATCTCTTCATGCATGCCTGCCTGTTTCGAGTACTCTTGACGTTCCTCTGCCTCGTCTTGCAAACACTTTCGCTTTGTATATCTGTTTCGTCAATCTTTCTTCACTCATCCTTTCTATATGTCCAACGTAACATGCCTTTCTTCTTTTAAATTGTATTATTGAAATATCATAAATTATGTAATATATATAAATTACTTGAATAATTACAATTTGTTAATTAATAAAAATATATTTGTAAATATCAATAGTTTTCTTATAATAAAAATAGGTAAATTATACCTTCTTACCCTTATGACAAAAATGAGATTCCTGTAGCAATACAGTAAGCAGGCCCACGTAGAGTCAGTCCTGTGAGCTTCCTCTGCTTGTGTTATAATCGACAGGGCATCGAACAATACTTTTAGTATCGTCGTATCTTCGAACACAAGTAAACTATTCCAGATGTCACACCATTCTTGTTGCGTCCATGAGCATATGATCTGTAAGTATATTGTTATATACTTAATAATAATATATCTTCAGGCCATCCCACACGGGTCCCCAAAGAGGTATGAAGAGGGTTGTTGCACCCGATAGATGAGAGTGTACTCACTTTTTGCTAGAGATATATTTCAACGTCATGCAAGTGTGGGTGTGTGGGTCTACACTCCTCTGCCTACCCCTTTGGACCATTGTGAGAAGGCGTGAAGATAAATGTATAATCATATAAAATAATATATCCTGGTAGAACAGGTAGGGTGTGTACCCACACACCCACTTTCCGCCAGAGATATCTTTTAGGTGCTAACGTAACAAACGGCGAGTCCATCGCCGTTACTCAAGCACGACCATACATACTCTGAATTTTTTCTCAAACATATGCAGGTTTCCTCTCTTTCCTGTTCCTTCAACGTAGTTCGTGGGATGACTAATCTTTACTTAACTTGCAACCTTTGTGTTGCAGGCAACTACTTGAACCACTCGGCCACCACGGCTGGCCCGGCATCCTGGGTTATTGTACTAATAGTTAGGAATTGTCTGTATGGTCGTCGAATAGTAAAAAATTATCAAGTAATAATAGGGAATATTAGAAAAGTGTTTGTGACCTTACTTGTGACAGCCATGTTGTTAGCTGGCCTGGGTCCGTGTTATCTGCCATTTTTGCGCCACTTATTATTTCAAGGAAATTATTTCCCGGTGGGTTCCATAACAACCTGTAGTAATACATGTTTGAAGGCTGAATTTTATTCAACTTGCTTCTAAGCCACTTCCCTTCACTTTCTGAAATAGTCGTAACTCGTAGTAAATATTGTATTAGAGATATTGCCATTATTATAAACTAACAACTAGCCCCCGCTTTGCTCGGGTACATACATTGTTTTATTACATCTCAAATGGAGTAAGGCAGCGTTTATGATGAAAGCTCCCGGACGACTTGTTTCTTTCCGACATTTTTAGTACTTAACAAGCTATACACCTAAACCTTCCGCATGAATTATCTATCTTTTGGCGAAAACTGCATGAAACCCCGTTCAGTAGTTTAGGAGTTTATCGCGAACAGACAGACAGTGACAGTTTATGTAGTGAGAGGTTCAAGAGGTCTTGTATAATGTGGTGGTTACCATTTTAAAATGCCTTGTGATCATGAGGTGCAGGTATTGTTCCAAACTTTAGATGCCTACTATAAAATGTATTTATCATACTAATATTATAAATGCGAAAGTTTGTGACGCCAGAACAGCTGAACGGAATTTAATGAAATTTGGCACAGTAATAGGTTGTTAGCTGGATTAACACATGTTTTGTTCACAAAATAAATCTAGATAAAATTATAGTCATGAAATTGATTTTTACGCGTGTGAAACCATGGGACACAGCTATCACATATTATAATCCTGTGGAATAAAAAGTATATAAAATTTCTAAATATTATTACCGGGTATAACAGAATTGTATGTGTCCATCAATGATTGCTGTAAGTGCAGAACAAGCTGCAGTGTTTGGGGAGCCAGCGCTGAGAAAGTGTTGATCCTCCACCGCACTACATCCAGCACCTGGGCCAACATGGCCAACATTGGCGCTCTATACACTACCAGCTCTTCAAGGCTATAAACTTCCTTCAATAACTTTACTAGTACAAATAAACTATTCACAACTTTGCACAACAATGCTTTGTGTATGCTAGGCATTATAATAAACATCAATAGCTTTGAAGCCGGCAATATATTTTCAACCTTCATACAACCAATAAATTTTACAAAATTATGTTGCTTTGATTCTGTGTCCAACTGCTGGTCTAAAATTCTCTGAGCTATCTTGACTATGCATGGTTCCGTTTCAGAGCTATAATAATGATTGCAGTATCTCTCTAGGAGTTTCATTAGTTGAGACATTATATCTAGTTGTTGAACATTCTCTGTTGCCATTATAAATATTTTCAAGTAAGTTTGCTGGGGATTTTGCAATAGCAATGTAAGGACATCTGTTAAGTCTGCATCAGGCGACACTACAAGCTTGTTAAAAGTCTGAGTCATCATGTTCTGGAATTCTGAGGATTCCATCTTGTCAGTAAAGCAACTGTCACTAAAATGCTCCTCAAGTATTTGATGTTTAACAGTTATGTTACATTTCTGGAATACCTTCACTGCTAACAGTCTGGACATTTCTTCATTGACTTTACTGCTGTTCAAATTATCCTTGAAAATTGTATACAGACTATAACATTGGTCTTCATTATACATTTCCAAATGGACTGCTACTAATTTGAGCAAATTATTATTTTCACATAATTGATTCTTGTGAATCAAAGCATGTACCCATGCTGAATTATCACTGCATGTTTTGTTTATGTTTCCAATTATGGTATCTATATCTGTGGAGTTGATTATTCCTTTCATATCAATAGGTTTTCGGGAAATTTGTTGAATCATACTCACAAGTGGGTGTTCAGACACACTGGCCACATTCAAAAGTTTTGTGCGGAGTTGGTAACAAAATTCCCCTATAGACTGCTGCATGCTCTTACCATTCTCATTAAACTCACTCCATGCACAGAATATATCCACACTTACATCCATCACAAGTTCTTTGCACTTGTCTAACATCATAATATTGCAGTTATTGAGGCACTCGCATATTGCAGTATTTATATTATCAGCTATATTTAAATTTACACTTTCACTACTAACACTGTCATGCTTGAATGTAAGGGCATAGAAGTCTTGTACTGTGCTGCTGTCATGACTGACTTGCTCCTTTTCTAAGCAACTATACAACATATGGAGTGCTGCCTTGAGGCACTTCCCTTTGTATTTATACAAGTCATCCTTACTGAGAATGCTTAGCTTGAATTCATTAGGTGGTGATGAGAAGAAATTTAGAAGTTTTTGTAGCAGATTATATGCAGCACTTAAAATATCTGTTAGTTCATCACTTGACAGATGTGTGTGTTGCAGCCGACAGATCATTGTGTAACATGATGTTGATAAATTCTTTAACTTAGTTGGACACTCAATGGGACTAAAGTATTTGAAGTTATCCAAGAATGCGTTGGCTACTTCCAAGGCTAATGTGGGATATGTGAAGGCAATAATTTCATACACAAATATATCCATATGCAAATTCCAGAGCATTTCACACATAAGGCATTTGGGTATGGTGGGTACAGACCATATGACCAAACCAAACTCTTCTGTTCCCACCATTTCCTCTAGTACTGATAAGTCTGAATTTAACACTATGTACATTGCCATTTTCCTCATTTTTTGTAAAGCATCTTGTAACACGCCATTAGAATTTGCGATGTTTTCTACTTCTAAAAATCTTTGCACTTTGTTGATTACATATTGTATTTTTTCTTCGTTACCTGTAAATATGAAATGTATCACAAAATTACTCTAATATTGGTCTGGCTAAAAGTTTTCAAGTCTTTGAACATGAGTAGCGATTAAAAAATTCTTGCGCGCCAAAGATAATTCGGGCATATGATACGAAATTATGAATGTTTATACAATTTTAATTGACTACTATGAAACTTGTTCATCATTTACCCCCTTTTGCAGATAGTCTGGAAAAAGTGTGCACATTATCCGCAGAAATGATTACACCTTGGAAAGCCGATAATTCACGTGTAAAATCCATTTCTATTCTAGAAAATTCTGCTGAGTACAAAATGAATATATAACCCTAATTAAAGTCTGCTTGGCAGGATTAAATTAGAGCATTTTGCGATAACACAACCTTTGAGTATGGGTACGAAAACAACAAAGCTCTGTTAAAGTGGTACAGTGGTAGAACAGAAAACTGTCAATTGATTTGACAGCCCAAACATCTAATAAAGTACTTACTCTGTGGTCGTAATGCTAGTTATCGTAGTTATCATTTTATGAAGTTACTTTAAATAACTTTTTTTTTGGTTGAAAATGAGAGAGGGCAAGATGTTCATATATAAAACCTTTGAACTGTACATTGAGAGCTACAAGAATAATTTAATCGTAAGAAATGGGGGTAACCATTATAAAAGAAGAATGTGAACGGGGGGGCTGCGTGTCCAAGACATGCCGTCATCGAACCGGATGACGACATAACGGTCCTCCAGGACGCCCGACAAAAACATACCAACACTACACACAACCGACAACTGTTCCGTCCTCGCCGGCAAGGCTCGACGCGAATAAGCCGTAATGTTCCCCCCCGACCTCCGCCGCAAACGCCGGCCCGCGCCGAGCCAGACGCGCAAATCCCGCCCCCAAATAATATTGAAATAAAATGACCAGTCTAGCCCAGCTCCCTTGCTCGCGATCCAGCAACGCCCTAAGCCGAGGTTCGTTCCCCACAGGGGGTGCCCTTAGCTGTGGTGCTTATAAATAAAGTGCCTGGCTGGAGGCCTAGGTCTCGCCATTGACCGGTTAAGTAGCAAAAGTTCCCGGAACTCAAGCTACGAGAGACAATAAAAAAAAATCAAAAAAGAGGGGCTGCGTCTAAACGCAGGCAAGGCAAGACTTAACTTAAAAGCAACTGGCTTAACGGAAGGTATTATTGTAAAGATGAATAAGGCAAAGGACCATGTTCTAAAAAAGGTCGTGGTGGCTGAGTGGTTTGAGTAGTTGCCTGCGACACAAAGATCGCAGGTTCGAATCCCGACTGTACCAATGAGTTTTTCTAAACTTAAGTGCAGTGATTAGTCACACCACGAGCTTTACGGTGAAGGAAAACATCGAGAGGAAACCTGCATACGTCTGAGAAGTAATTCAATGGCGTATGTATAGTTGTGCTTGAGTAACGGCGATGGACACGCCATAGTTGTAAGTATAATAAATAAAATCTGTCACGTTGGCACCAAAAATATATCTCTGGCGGAAAGTGGGTGTGTGGGTACTTCCTATACACCTCAACCTACGCCTTCGGGGACCCTTGTTATTATTTCCCCGTGCGAAGGCGCCATGCTAGTTTCACCTTATAGCTTATTAACTAGTAAATTACTGTAGACAACACCAAAATAAAAAAAGTGTCAACGTGTGTACGTAAAGCTGAAACTATAGATATATTATTTTTAACCTACCAATTTTTTTTATTGTCTCGTAGCGTGAGTTACGGGAACTTTTGCTGCCTAACCGGGCAAAGGCGAGACCTAGACCTCCATACCCAATGTAGGTACCTAACTTTTATATACTTAACAAAAATGTTTGGGAATTTGGGTTAAAAAACAATAAATATATGTACTATTTCGGACTACTTTACCGTTCTGTGTTGCTCAAACCAAAACAAAATCCCATTCCCTCGTCAATTTGATGCCCTCGGGCGCTATTAAAAATACAGCAAGATGTCCGGCGTAAGGGCTCCTACACACGATTTCGATTAATGATTTATTGTGATTTTAGTTGAAATTAAACAAATATAGATATGAAATTTTGTGAATTTAATATTTTACAACAATGTATTCAAAATTATAATCATATAAATAATTGTTTTTTTATTACATAACAATTAATAGCCGTGGTGGCCGGGAGGTTCGAGTGTTGTGTTGTAGGCAACTATTCGAACCACTAGGCCACTACGACTCTTAACAATAAAAATAACCATCACGTTCTAAGCGTACGGCTTAGTGAATATTCTCGATCCTCTAACAGCCAGACAGACAACTAGAAAGATTCAGGTTTAAATAATATATTGTTCAAGAAAACCTTTAGGTATTTAATCATCTTTTAATGTATTTTTTTGCAAGCTCTAGATTTTTCTTGGCACTCTTAAAGTTTGGATCAATACTTAGGGCATTCTCATACATTTGTTTGGCCAACTTGTATTTCTTCCAGCGGTGATATAAAACACCTGCAAAATATTTTTTAAGTTGAAATTTATAATAAACAATTAATAACTATTAACGATGTCAAACAAACGTCAAAAGGATTTATCTAATCCTCCAAGTTTTGGAGCTTATCTGTTAGTAAGCGGTTGGTTATGAACAATTGAATTTCGAGGGTCTTAATCGCACGATACTTGCGGAACTCCATACGTTATTCTATTATACTACGGATAATAAATGGAAAATAATTAACACATACCAAAGTTAGCATAATGTATAGCTTGAACTTTGTCTCCAAATAGCTTAATAGCTTTTGTGAAATACCCTTCTGCTTGCCCGTAGTGGTTTGCTTTTCCATAAATATTTGCGATGGCGAAGTTTACTGAAGGGGAATCGGGTAACTCCTTGAGAGCTGAAGGTATCAACTTAAATGCTTCTTTTATTTTACCTAGAACCAAAGATAAATATCAATAATGTATATATTTACCTGAGCAACTTCAATTCCGAATAAGCGTATCGAGTATCGAAGGCCTAGGTTGCGTTACAGTATACGTAATTAATTACACGTCTGCGTTTAAGGACGACTTGTAGATATAGGGATAAATAAAATTAATAATGTGAGCTGAACAAAATTTCCAAGCACGACCATACAGTCATTATATTTCTCCTCAAACGAATGCAGTCTTTCTTTCGATGTTTTCCTGCCCCTCGTAAGCTCATGGTGTGATTAATGACTGTACATAAACTATAATATAGAAGTTGAAATGTGCTTACCCGAATTGTCCAATAGTGCCATTAAATTAGTCCATGCCAAAACATGTTTGGGATTAGAATTTATTGATTGCAACCAATTTTCAATCGCTTCTTCAGTCTTATTCATCTCAAGGTACTGAAATTTAGTTACAACAATAAATTTATAGATAACACTATGCTGTGTCCTGCAGTTTTATCTTTATATATATAATTCTTCTGTGAGTGTGTATGTCACTGAACTCCTCCTAAACGCCTGGACCGATTTTAATGAAATTTTTTGTGTGTGTTCAAGGGGATCTGGGAATGGTTTAGATTCACAATTGGACCCGATAGGTGGCGCCACCATCTTTTTTTTTTTCCACCCGAGCGAAGCTGGGCGGGACAATATAATATATCCTCACGCCTTCCCACAAGGGTCCCCGAAGGGGTAGGCAGAGGTGTATAGGTAATACCCACACACCCACTTTCCGCCAGAGGTATATTAGGTGCCAACGTGACAGATGGCGGCCATCACGGCCTCGGCCACCACGGCTCTAAAAAATCGATTTCATTAGTATATTTTCATCTAGATTTACTTTCGGGACAAAACATCCATGTTATCCAGCTAATAATCTATTTCTGTGCCATTCAATTCCGTTGAAAAGATCCATACATACATACTCACAGACTTTCGCATTTATATGCGAAATTATACATTTTAATTATGCTTTCGATACAATATACGAACGTGAATATAATGTGTAACATATAATTAACTATTAAAAAAAAGTATTTAATTGTTAATTTGCCCCATTATGGTCAAACTCAGTATATACTATATCGGCAACGTGAATTTATATTCAGATACATATTACATATCTAGATACAGTAAACAAATGTTCTAATAACATATTTTTTTATTTTTTGCCAAAGCACGGATTGGACCCGTGACAATTAACACAGAATGTAGCGCCTGTGTCAGACAATGGTTTACTGGTAGTATTTCATATGCCGTTGAGCTCACCAAGTTTCCTAAATTGTAAAAGCAATCGGTATAATTCTTCCTGTAGTTTAAAGCATTTTTGTAGGCCTGTAGAGACTCTTCAAGGCGGCGTGTATTCGCCAGAACAATACCTAGATTCATCCATGCGGCTGGGAAGTCCTCTCTGAAACGCATATTACGAATCAAAACACATAGATATGTAAGAATGGAGAGGTCTGGGGCTCTACTCTCTCTGCCTATTCCGTTAGGGACTCCCAACGGAATGATACGTTTATGTAAATATTTACCATTACTCCGAAATCTTCACGGAGTAGACAGCATAAACTTATTATTTTTAGTTAATTTATCAATAGGCAGAGAGAGTAGAGCGCCAGTTCTCTCTAGACATTCACATTTATCAGTCTTTACATATATGCTCGCCTGTTCCAGTACGCTTGACGTTCCCATACTTGCGCACTCGTATCGATTTGATCTGGGTAGTTGCAAGTAACGTGGTCTTCCAAATGGAATGGAAACATGTTTCGTACGTATTAAAATTCTCTCAATGAGCTGATAAACGAGACAAATTACTCGTTGTCAACTGCTTAGAATTTTAAAAGCGCGCTTACTTGTGCGATATGGCAGCCCTGAGGTAGTACTCAGATTCTTCATACAGCTTTTGATCTTTTAGTAGATTTGCCAAGTTGTTCATTGCTTGGTAGTATTCTGGGTACAGACTGAAAGATTAAGGGAAACTCATATTTAATGTAGGTATTCGTTACCATCTTCTACAATTTCACATACATCAATATTTTAAACTAAACATTAATTGGTTTCTGAAACAGGACTAGCCTAATTTCAGTGCCTCTGGCAACTTTATTGTTTCATTCTTATTTTTCACTACTTCATTCTAAGCATGTGTTATTGATTGGTTACTTTTTTTTTGTTATACGTATATATTAATTAGTTTTAAGCAATTTTATTATTTCCGACGTGAGCATTATTTTGCTTGAATATTTTCTATTCCGGAGCGGGAAATTACAAGATATTTTTTATACTATTAAGCAAACAAGCGTGCTGGTAATGGTAAGCGGTTACCGCCGCCTATAGATGCTTGAAACACCATCCACACTCTTTTTTCACTCTTCTCGAAGAATTCCATGCTATCTATACTCTCTGGGTAAAACCACAACGAATGCTGCTGTAGCTTCCCCAATTGCTTTACTTTACTAGAAGAAGTAGACGTAAATAATAATATATAATAATATATAATCGTATATAATAATATATAATCGTATAGTAACTACAGCTTGATTACCTAATAGCTTGTTTATACTCAGCAACAGCCCACCCTGTGTCATGTCTCGCATCGGCTACCTTGGCAACATTGTAATGTACTTTTGCATTGAGAGGGCATACAGCCAAGCCACTGACGAACAGGTCGAACTCGTTTCGCCACTGCAATGACCTTTGCCAACTACGTAAGCTAAATGTTATCAGTACCACTGCTAGTAAGGTAATGCCAATCTGAAAATACACCAATGACGTCAAAAGTCAGGAACACTTTTTTTGTATAACAAAGGTGGCAGACAAACAAATGCCTACCGCTAAGCGATTGCAGTGGTAGGTGCTTGAAATATCCGTTTTCTCAAGTCCATGCATTGTTTTGTAGAAGTTAATTTACTACCTACTATATTACCCAAATTTTTTCTCTACTAACTTGAGTTCCGGAAACTTTTGCTATTTAAGACAGTCAATACTTAGGTGCTAAGTAATCACAGCTAAGGGCACGCCCTGTAAGGTTTGGACCCCGGCTTAGAGCGTTTCTCAGCGAGCTAGGGAGCTGAACTGGACTGAAAACCCCTATTTTTACACGATGCTGCTTAAATATGTAAGCACAAACCTTACATTTTCTCTTGATTATTTTCTTCAGTCCAATTGAAACGAGTAAGCAATACCCAAGTGAAGGTAAGTATAGGATCCTTTCGGCAACAACAAAGCCAACAGGAAAGAAGATATTGGCAGCAGGCAGGAATGGTACCACTATCAGAGACACAGCTAAGAGCAAATTCCTGTAAAAAGCCAATTCAATTGATCTATGAATCTATTTCATATAACCTACTAATATTACAAATGGGAAGTGATAAGTCTTGTGAAGTTTGTCAGGATGTTAGTGAATTGTGAATGAATTTGAATGAAACTTTACAATAAATAGTGCATACATCAGAAAAACACCTATAATTTATAAAGATATTGTTTAATTGGCCTAAATCGTTTGTTTATGTGGGTGAAACTGCAGGTCATTATAGCTAGTATATAATGAAGAGGGAAAGTTGTTTTCTTATGCACTTATCTCAGAAACTTCTAATATGACTCAATTTATTTTTATATCAAGATAGCCTGTTGATTGAGGAATGCAATAAATCATGTTACTATCCAAGGGACCCTATCACTATTCATATACATATATTAATCTAATGCACGTGAAATCTGGGGACATAGTATGACATAATAATATTACAGTGAAATATACCTTTTAGTATTGTTATTTATACTTCGTGCTATTGCTAGTATAAGCAATCCACCAAACAGCCACATGATCATGATGGGTAGAATTCTGTAGTCCATAATTGATTCAACTAATGGAACACAACCCATTGACCAGTCATAGCAGAGCCACTGTGGCCATAGGAATAAGAGGAAGTTGAGGAAATATATGTAGTTGTATGTGGCCACCTAAAATGGTACAATATTATTCATTTACATTATTGATACTTGAAATTGGAGGTCTGAAAATCATTGATAAAAAAATATGTATAGCAGAAAAGTTTCACATACCTTCTATATTTATTTAAAAGGTATGTAAAACTTTTCTTTTTATGGCAGCCCAAACTCGGTTGATGGCTATGTGCTATAAACACATTCTTGATTACATGGGGGATACCGCCATACTATACCTAAAGGGCCTAGACCCTCTTTTCGCTGAGATATTTTTATATCTATATTAATACATAGATGATACCTTCATAAAAGTTGTATTTGAAAATGCTGCTGGGTTATCAATTGATTTGAATGTAGGTTTAGTGCCACCCATGACCAGCCATCTTGAATATAGCAACACTATAATACACACAATTAGTATAGTAATTCTTCTTATAGAACTTGAGTTTGAATTCTTTCTTCTTAATTTAACTCTTGTGACAATCTCATAAATAATGCAGAAGCCCTGAAAGTAATAATTTTTAATGGTTTAAGAAGATTCAATGAATAACTACCTATCACTATATATTTTATAAAAAAAAAAAAACACCTGTTATTATTAACGAAGGTGTATATGAAATTCAATATATCCTAACTGAATTTTCTAACATACACCAGCACACAAATTTTCTATATTATAACAAGCCAGAGCATGTTACTAGCGCAAGGTTAAAGTCTTTCCAAACACTGCAATTCTTGGATAACATCAAGAAATACACACCAGTACAGTGACACCATTCTCCTTAAACAGCAGTGATGCAGCAGCCAATGTAAATGTTGCCAGCATATAAACATATTGGTAGTTTGGTTCTTTAGCACCTTTGTGATATGACAAAAATGACAACAAGAATGCAATACAGGCCAGTATATCTGCTCGACCCACCACTCCCGACACTGCCTCTACATGGACTGGGTGAACAGCAAACAGGAGTGTGGAGAGGTAGCCTGTATCTAAATCCTGTCTCTTGTTCACATCAAATGGACCAATTATAGCTTCACATGTCCACCATACCAAAACACAGCAGATGGCATGGCATACTAGATTTGTAATCTTAAAATGGTATGCAGACAATTGACTTCCACTCAATAGATAATTTATCCTGGAAATTTTTAATAATGTATAAGATTCATAGTAAGTTCACATGATGAAGTTTAGTGAAATCCTTCAAGTAAATGTAAATATTTATGTGGGATCAGCAATGCACTTTGGTGATGCAAGCGGTATCCGACTTATCTTAGTAACTGCTTAGTGGTATAAAGAAAAGATAATATAAGCTGGCTAGTATATTTGAAGAATATAAAGTAAAATAAACTATTCGTAAAGTATACCTATCTATGTGGACAAAGCAAAAGAGGTATGTATGTATGGCTAGGGGAACTGGTGCTCTACCTCTCTGCCTACCCTGTGAGTTGTGAGAGACTCTGCATGATGACTTACATATATAATATAATGCTACAATTATATTAATTATATGAAACATTATAGTTGCTCAAATATTTGTGTAGCATATTGGCTTTTTGATTGAATAACAAGGCTCATAAGCTATAAGGCAAACGTAGTTAAAAATAAATAATACCTGTATGTTAAAATTGTTAAAGGCCGGTAAGATTTGTGACTAAGATTACTTTTTACATTTGAACCCCAAAAATCATTGTAGAACAGATCTTCCCATGAATCAGAAACTACATCTTTATTCTTAATAATCGCCTCCGAGTCGTCGAATACAAAATCACCATCTAAACTCAGTAAAAACGGGAAAATCGACATGCAAATAATACTCATCAACTTGAGCAACGCAGACGTTGTAGCACTTTTCTTGTTCATTCCCATTGCTAGGAGAATCTGTAGGTATTATTAGGATTATATATGACATTCATGTCTACTGACGTTTATTTATTACATTTAGGACGTTTAAATTTGTTATGAGGGTCTTCAAACGCTTTTTTATTTAAATGTATGTACCTACATACATTGTCCGAAGCGTTTTTCGTTGACATATTATGACATTGACAGCTCTTTTCATTTCTTTACTTTTTTACACTACCTGGGTGAAAAATAAGCAAACGTTCCGCCTGATGGTAAGCAGACTACTATTTAACACTGGAAAGGGTTACCGTCGCCTATGGACGCTTGCAGCACCAGTGGTAACGCCCGCGCGCTGCCCACCGTGCAAGAATCTTTTGAAAGCGTTGGCAGAGGGAGTAGAGCCCCAACAAAATATAATAAACAAATCGTATAAAAAACATCGTTTTTTTTGTACAACTAAATACTCATCTGTTTTGAATAATGGGAGAGTAAGCTTAACGCAAATAATGGATTATTTAAGTTATTCTTAAAATTTAGTAGGAAATCATTATTTTTTTACGTTTTTAATCTTAATTTAAAATTGATCCTATACGGTACATTAACGATTATTAACCATAACCGATTATAATCATTGTTAAATTCAAACTTTTCGCATAAAGATCCCTGGTACGTATAAACGCCAGAACTGGAAAGGGTCCTTAAGGGATCCGTAAATTTAAAGACATAAAATTAATCCGATACGTTTATTTCTTAAGTTAAATTTAATTTAATTAAATTTAATATTACACAATATTTACATACTATATCATTCGGTTACAATGTATATAAAGGTAAACTTTTATAGGTTTGCTTTATATACCTATAGCTTTGTTATTGTTAATGTGTGCTAATGAACTGTGGAGACCGCGCGATTTCTGTCCATGCCACCAAGTACATACATCAGTCCATACCAATTAGATATTACTCAACTTGAGTACATCGATTTGATACACCTCGAGCAGTGATACCGTCATCTGGAAATCTACACACGTCTGAGAACCCGTTTCGAAGTATGTTAAGATATGACTATGACCGTCGATTTGGTATCTGGTCTATCTGTCGGTGAAAATTGGGTATACGTGCTTATGACCGGCATGGGAATGTTGTGACCACGTATTGTTTTGTCGACTTAGTTTTTATATGTCAAAGCATTATGGTCTACGCTGTGGTTAGTGTGTCATAGAGGTGTGCGCGAAGTTAGCAGCGAGGGGCTGTAGTGTGTGGTTGATGTCGAGGGCTGTGCGAGGGTCGCGCAGGGCGGCGGCTGCGTGCGCCAGCTGCAGCGCGCCTTCAGCCCCCGCCCCGCCGCCCAGCGCTGCGCACTCCCGCTCCAGGGCGCTGCCCACGCACGTGAGCAGTTCCGAGAACCCCAACGCGATAGCCGCTCGTCGAAGTCGGTTCAGTTCCTGAACGACGATGCATATCAACATGAATGCCATAGTGGCAGATTGATTTGGCTAAAACTTAGGGTGACAGATTTCAAGGACGGCAAATTTGTGACCCATACATTTCGTGACTGCCTACATCTTTGGGGAGTCTTGTGGGAAGGCGTAAAACGTATATATATATATATATTTTTTCATTCGAATTTATAATAATCTTATTTTCATTTCACTGTACAAAAAATATATGATTGTTTTGGGTGACGTGATGTGTAATTACAGGGTGTTATAACACCTGTGTCTTCTCTACCATAGTTTCCTTCCTAGGAATTTCAAGAATGCGTAAATATGTTCACGAATATTCACTTAACTTATTGTTCAGGTTCCTTCTTAGAAACAAGAAACAAAACGTGGCTTGCTTAACGAGCTTTCGCTATGTGACGAGTTGAAATCTGTGCATCGGATTTTGTCATTTCACATATTGTAAACTCGCTAACGAGCCGAGATATGCATAGTATGTGCGTAGCACCTTGTACAAATGCTGCGTCTTTTCTGGTAGCTTGCGTGCGTGGCGCAGCACTTTCTGTACGTCGGCCAGCAGAGCGTGCGGCCGCGCCCACGCGCACGCACCGCCGCTGTACGAGCGCCACGTGCGCACGGGGAACGCCTCACCTACATGCAACACATGATTGAATGGCGATCGAACACAACCCCAATTTATTTGGCTGTTTTTGGGGGCCGAGTTAGTCCTTTCCATTACCTATGTTTTTTATTCTCCAAAACGGTTAAATAGGTATATTGGTAAGCGGTAGTCGTGGCCAATAACCAACACTGAAGGTGTTACCGAATGCGAATTCACTTAATAGCGTCGGCATTCAAGCGGTTGCCGGTATTAGGTAGAGTACCTGTAGTTTTTTTGTTACCAATCTGGCGAGACTGACACCTGCAGTGCAGTTTTGCTACGATGTAGTGGCAGCGCGCAAGTGATACTTCGGTATCGTTTGCGTAAATAGGCTACGGTAACCGCTTCCCATCAGATGGGCCTTGTGCTTGTTTGGCAATCTTGTAGAATAAAAAAAAAAAAAAGTAAGGGAGAGCTGCTCATGTCAGTGATGGTCGCTTTCTTTGGGGGATACCTACCTCCTGCGTCGTCGGTGGGCCCCAGCAGGTCGAGCGCGCCGAGCCAGGGCGCGGCGCCAGGCCCCGGCCGCAGCACGCTCAGCAGTAGGCACGACCTTCGAGCACGCGCCGCCTCGCACCACACGCTCACCGTGCCCCACCACTCCGTGCCCAGCAGCACTATCGCTGCCATACCTTCCACCTATGGACACACGCTATTTTACCAATGTAGCGAACGTATAAAACTTCATCATCGTCGGTATCAACTCAATGATTTAATGGTCAAACATGGCAATTAATTGCTCCAATAAAAAAAAAAATTGCAATTGGTAAACAACAAAGAACGAAAATAAAACGGTTCTGTATCTGTACTTAAAAATGGGAAGTAATGATAAAAAAAATCGAGGAGAAAACTTTATAGGCTTTTTCTAGGAAAGTATGGCAAGTTTGTATAAAATTTTATTGCTATTTATATCTATACACATATACCTACCTACATGTATATATATAACAATTCATCTTTTCCAATGACAGCACCTAGATACCGTTTAATAAATTGAAGAAATATACATATTTGTTCAGGCAATTGCTTATTACTAACTTTGAGAGCACCATGCAGCAACACGCAAAAGTTGGGCAACTTGCTCGGGTCCGACATATCCTCCTCATTTGTAGACCCGTCAGTGCTCGATCCATCCTGAAAATTAATTCTCCCAGCATAAGAAATAATACTTCGCTAAAGAGCCTCCCGCCTGAAATTTATTAAACGTCAAGGAACACAGCTAAGTGACTAAGGGGACTCCTGTCGGGTCAGGACCCCTGGGAGCGAGCTAGGGAGCTGGGCTGGCCTGGTAGGTATTGTTAAGATAATCTTAAGACTGATTAAAAGCTCGAAAATACTTTGCAAAATTTTTTTGGTAAATCAACAAAATTCATGTAGTTTACAATCAAAGCAATTTATGGTTTGATGTATTTTTATGCTGTATAACTCTTTTATATTTTTTGTAATGGATTATTGTATTTACTTTGGTAGGCGTCTTAGAGCCATAACTTTCTCTGTTCGTTGTGTTGCCGCCAATTTGAGGTTGGGGTATCACCAAGTGCTTGCTTACTGCAATTGGGGTGCCTGTTGAGTAATAGCTACATTATTTATACAATTTGAAAATAAACTTATAAAATTCGTATTGAGCTCAAGAGAGTTAAAGCTGCGCAAAATTGCGCAAAAAAAAACTAAGCTACAAAAAAACAAGCTTGTATCTCATGACCTAGATCCTGTTGACTCAAGAAACCAATGACTTGTAGTTGGTTAGCAATTGTGTAGGTGGAAGTGACACCCTCCTGTGATATGGTCTGGGGTGCTGGGAACAGCTGGACCCGCGTCTCCAGCTGACCACACTTCAGTGAGCACCAGAACTCTTGGTAATGCTGCTCACAGAGACGAGTAATTGCTGCTATTGCCTGCAGAACAATATAGGAATTGAATTTAGGGTAATGCATAAGCATGAGCTTGACAATAGCTTAACTGAATCTCTTTAGTTTTTTTTTTTATCACTTTGTTTTTCTACCATATGAAATTTTATATAGGTGTGACTAACTTTGTTGTGTTTTTATAATTTTGTTCCTTTTTTAAAGATATCAAGGGCAATATTTATGCTTACCCCTGGCACGGAGAGTTGATCTGGATTGAAAATTGATCCTCGCATTATATTGCCATTTGCATTATTAGATGTATTGCAGGCCAGATCCACAAGTTTTTGATACAGTGGCATTGCTGGGAAAATAGATAACATTCCAATTGCAAATTAAAGATTGTAGTTAGAAGGTAGGTTGGAGTCAAAATATTATATCATAAAACTAAAATACAAACTAACAGGGACTCATTGTAAAATGGTCTAGTGCTCCTGACTGCGAAACTTTAGGTTGCAGGTTTGAATCCTGCTGGGGGCAGATATTTGTGTGATGAGCACAAGTATTTGTACCTTAGTATTGGATGTCCTATGTACTTATGTATATATCTATCTATATAATTAAATATATCATTGTCTAGTTACCATAACACAAGCTTTGCCTATTTTGGGAATAGGTCAATTTGTGTGGAATTGTCCCAAATAATTTATTTATAATATACCCTGGTATTTTTATATTAATGTTCATATTTACATTGTTGCAAGCATGGGTCATGAGGTGATGCAATTGGCAGAACATGTATTTTAGCTGGGTACAGAGGGGGCAGCGGCAGGGCTTGTATTATCCTGCTACGGCCTATGGAGCCCACTCCACAGTTTCCATCTGTTAGCTGGAAATGATAAGTACATTATTTAAATTGGTAAAGCCATGTAAAACTTCTATTATTAAAACTTTTACCCAATGTTGGTAATAGTGATAATTTGTATAGTCATTTTATTATGATTAGTAACAATTACCAAAATTATTTGAACAGGTGTTTGATAGCCCCACTCGTTAAGGACCAGTTGGTTGACTCCAAGAAGGGCAGTGTCTATGCAGGTTTTATCACCTTCCTCCAATAGAGGTAACTTATTCCTTATGCTATCAAAATCGCGGGTAAATGGAACTGCCGCTGAAATATTATTCCAAATTTAGATGATTCGAGTCAATTGCCATTTGCGGCCCATTTAAATGTAGTTCGGCAAATAGAGCCTGCTTAGCTCCACGATACAGTATGAACATAAGATACCTTCATAAACGGAGGAAAACGGTACTAAAGCAACATATTCTAACTTAGCATGAATGCTCAAATAATCCAAAAACGTATTAACAGCCGCAGCAGCTATTGTAAGTCTTGTGTGGTTTTCTGTGTTATCTGATGTTGGGACAGGCCGTGACATTGAAAGCGACACATCAATTAATATTACTGTAGGCATTTTGAATAGATTTATAGCAGTGAAAATTAATGAAACTTGGTCACTAATATTGTTTGTTATTATAATTATAACCTTAAATTCATACAAACAAAAACATAGAGTACTTTTTTTTCCGTTCAGAATAGCCTTAAGTCAAAGTCCATACCGCCTGATCTTCAGTAATTCATTCTTGAAGGTTTTGTACAACTAGGGTACTAATGGCAACGAACCAAGGAAAAACAAACAAAATAAGTCAAAAGTTGTACTTAATAAAGTTATACATAAACACAAGAACAGAATGAATAACTTATCTCAATATCTGACATATTGCATATAGCTACACCAGCTAGCGTACGGGGTCGACTATTCGCGTATACTATTAGTGCCGTGATCATTTTTAATAGGAAATTGTTTTTTCCGTACTCATGGTACTAACTACAAGCGTGCTTAGTCACGTAGACTTAGCTGCATAAGACGCTAGTGGTGGCTGTATATTGGGACAGAAGTGCCTGATTGATTTTCGGTCATATTGTGAAATAATACTCATTTTTTTCCCGGTTCAGGCTTATTAACTGTCTTGTTAAACAAAAGGTATCTAAGTAGGTAAGTAAGTAAGATATTTTGTTAAAGTCATACTCTGTTACATGTTTTAAGTATATATGCTGCTCATTGCCTAATAGATTTGTCTCGATGACCATTTGACTGTCTTTAAACAATTGGAATGGACGAGCATTTAGACGACAATCAAATTGTTGACAGTAGAGTACCACTTGAAGAATATGATTTTGAAAATAACTTTATCAGCACGCCCTGGGATGACCGCTCAAGTAAAAGTAAATTCGGGATCGTTGCTTTGTTAAGTACCATATTCATCGCGACAATGGCTTGTGTCATTGGCAGTTTGCTCAATCATTATAAAGAGCATAGTGTAAAAATGATGATCAACAGCAATGAAATAAATTGTTTGCGTGTCAAAATGGAGAAGTATAGTTACATAGCCAGAATTCATTCAGCGGCAACTCAAGAACTATTTTGCATCGGAGCACTTGTAAGCCCAACGTCAATTTTAGCTAATGGGGCTTGTGTAAAATCTGGCCCAGTCCGCGCCCATTTGGGAACTCTGTACGTTTTAAGATATGTTTTTACAATATTAACCTAAACGTAGTTAGGTAGGTAGGCAGTGGGTACCTACTTAGTAATTGCAAATTTCTAAGGAAACTTTATACGCTAAAGAGGATGATGATTAAAGAAGAATAAAAACCGGATTCGGACTGGTGGAAATAATCACTTTCAAGATTTGGCAGGTTCAAAGGTTCTGACCATAGATAACATATGTATAGTATAGTACTTATATGGCTAAGACTCACTACTCATTATAATATCAGATAGTAATGAGCTTATCCTAAAGTTAAGTGCAGAAATGTTCATGCGTCTGAGAGGGATTTCAAAGACGTGTAGGTACGGTAGGTGACGAAAAATAACTTAACCATTACTCATTATTATATTTGTACTTATTAGATGGGACTTAGCATTCAAAATCGAAGTTGGATTGAAAAAAAACATACAATTTACCTCTAGTTGCAAGGGTCTATTCGCGACGGTGGCCGCCGCCGGTTCCTATCAGGCAGAGACTGCATTTCTGTTCGCTAGCTACATATATTGTATACTCATACAATTAGTAGTTGTTTACTTGTTTTCCTCCCTTTTAATATAAAAACTTCAAATTCTTTCAGCCTTCGTTGTAAGAATGGATTTCCAGTAGACGTTGTAGAGTCGTTAAGCCAAAGCAACCAAAGCGTCGATTCCAAAAGACTAGTCCTACTAACAAGCTATGACCATATTGGAGAATGCGGCCGCGTCATTAAAATTGGTCGTAATCTGGACTGGGAGGCCAAAGTACACGTGATTGGGAGACCTGAGGTGCTCAGGAAACGGTTTTCCTTGCAGCACGTGACGTTGGTAGTCAAAGAATCTGTCAGCATCGCGCATGCCGGCTTACTGGCCACGAAACCCAGCAATATGATTTGTGTGAAGGACCTCGCGAGGTGTCCAGTGCACGTCGGAGACTTGCTCGTACAGAACGGGCAGCTCTTTGGCCTGGCCACTAGTAGCGTCCTCCGCACAGATCAATTCAAACAGGCCTGTTTTGCTAATCTGAACAATGTATTGCACGATTTAAAAGAATTAGACTCGAATATTATAAGTGATTCACCATGAATGTACTTTAAATGTTTTACTGTTCCGTTTCGGATCTATAGTAAGTATAAATAAAATTAACATTATATGTTTTCATTTTTATGTATATATAAAAACTAAATTTGCCAGTATTTTCATGAGGTTGGTTATATCAATGTCTGTGGAGATGCGAATGTTTTCTATTACAAGCACGTGGTCGTACACGCACCGATCCGAGATCCACCTCTGAAGGTCTATTCATACCTTTCCAGTCTTTAGTTCCCAAATAGATAGCCAATACTATGAGGAAGGCCAGAAACGTGTACATCAATGTATTATCACTTGTAAGCTTCTTGAGACTTGGTGTATCAAGTCTCACTACGCTTTTTCGTGATTTTGACATTTTGGCGATGACTTCACCCTGCATTTGTCTGAAATTAACCAAGTTAGAAACTGCATCAATACAACGCTATGTAAATTGTGTTGTCAGTATATGACGACGAGAGGGGTGTCATTTAAATGGACGTGCGTCCAATTTAACACATTGGTTATTACGCTGTGGAAAATTACGATAACCCATTAACATCTCGTCACACGCTCGATTGGATGTCAGACAGGTCAATACTGATTTTCCGGATGGTGAGGATGCTGTCACAACGGCTACATTGTGTAGGCTCCAAAAACACTGGCATTCATAATTAAAATGTTAATTTGTTACTAGAAACGTGCGTCATACAAACACGTCTCTTACGAGGATAATAGGTAGGCTTGAAATTTTATAACGTCTGTATCCGTATCCATACTCGCAATAGTGTCTCTGTGTGTGTCTGTGACGTTTTCACGACTAACTGCTGATCGAATTTGGATGCATTTTGGTATAGATGGGTCCTTGGGTAATGATCATTTTTGGTAAATAAAGTTTATTTTAAGGGTCAACCAATAATTTCTAACCAAAGTAGGTACCAATTCTACGCAGACGAAGTCGCGGATGACAGCTAGTACTTTGTAATGCAATCAATAATGAACATTTAGACCAATTTACCGGACCCTATTAACTAACGAAATCCAAGCAATTGTGAATAAGTAAGAAACCGTACGTTTTTATTTGACTGACCCCACTTAAAAGCCGTGGTGGCCGAGTGGTTTGAGCAGTTGCCTGCGACACAAAGATCGCAAGTTCGAATCCCGATTGTACCCAATGAGTTTTTCTGAACTTAAGTATCTTAAGTACAGTGATTAGACACACCACGAGCTTTACGGTAAAGGAAAACATCGAGAGTAAACCTGCATACATCTGAGAATAAAATTTAAAGGCGTATGTATAGTCGTGCTTGAGTTGTCACGTTGGCACCTAATATACCTCTGGCGGAAAGTGGGTGTGTGGGTATTACCTATACACCTCTGCCTACCCCTTTGGGGACCCTTGGGGTAAGGCGTCAGGCGTGAGGCCCACTTATTCTGATGTGAATAATAAGACGAGAATACTTACGTAGGATCAGTTTAATATCTTGTTCACTTAGCTTTTGTTTATCCTTATGTTTTCCTATCAAATGTGTCCCATATTGATTGCTGCGTCGATAATAAGTGATGTAAAATCGATGGTGATTTTATGTTTAGAGTACTTAAGTCAGATCAACATGTTTAATTGAATAATTGTATTTTTATCAGAATGAATACGTTTTGAATAGGTTTAATTGGTTTTTACACAAAATGTGACATTTTTATTTTGAAAGACTTATTTACTTTACAACTATGCAAAATTGGTGGAAAAAAGTTTTCTCGTCACGCAGGTTTTAATGCGAATGTTTGTGAGGATGTTTGATTATGGAACCTGATTAACTTTGACACGGAGATAGATATTATTAAGTTTATTAACATAAGGAACACGTTTTATTCAAGAAAAAATAAGTACCTACTAAGGAAATCCAATTATACGCGTGTAAAGCCGCGGAGCAACCCTAGCTTTATTATAATTTTGCTTTGTATAATCTGTGACAGCTGGTAACGAGGTACCATTTGTGTCTGTACAAAGGTAAACAGCTGAGTAAACGATGTAGTCCTGGAAAATGTAGACGAACTTCTTAAATCTCTACGTTTTTAAGATGAATAGTAAGATTAGCTTTATCTCATGAAAAGGGTCCAATGCAAATAACGCTTAATTTGCTAGGGCCATCTACTTCTCTCTAATTATTTTTGTTCAAAAATCTCATCAAAATAAATAGAATCTATGTTACGAAGTACTAAGCTTATTATAATGAAAAATAATAAATAAATACCTTAGAACAATTCTACTCAAATTGACCTTGTCCCAAACTAAGCAAAGCTATAGTACAAGCTTTGCTTAGTTTGAGAAACTAGACTAGATAAGTACCTGTCTCGTTTACTCTTGTCGCCAGCTGATCTTCTGCATTCTTTTCTATGTTGATACAACTCACCTTAGGAAAATTGAGAGTAATTTTCCAAAGGTGAATTGTGATGAGCAAGCATAAAAAATTGATAAATAATAATTGCAAGGTGCTTAATATGATAATGATCGGACGTCGAGTCTCAATAAAAATATTAATTGCTATTCTGTTCGTCTCGTGAACAATTCATCGAACATGAAATATTTACAGCTTGGGTAGTAAAATTATTATGAAGGCATGACACCTTTTTTGGGATATAAAGAATACGATCCCATTGGGAAAAATTACGATCTGTAAATACATTCCCAGTCACAGACATTAAAAGGTAAACTAGTAAATATTTCTGGTTTGAGGAATTTCTTGGCATTCTTGGCATTTCTGGCATTTTTAGCATAATGCGCGATCAAAGGACTGAAAGATTTGCGATAGATGTATCTTCACGCCTTCCCAACAACGGTCTCCGAAGGGATAGGCAGAGGTGTATGGGTAGTACCCACACACCCACTTTCCGCCAGAGATATATTTTAGGTGCCTACGTGACAGATGGCGAGTCCATCGTCGCTGCTCAATACGCCTTCGAATTGCTTCTCAGACGTACCTATGCAGGTTTCCTCTTGATGTTTTCCTACACCGTAAAGCTCGTGGTGTGACTAATCACTGTACTTAATTTCAGAAAAACTGATTGGTACAGTCGGAATTTGAACTTGCGATATTTGTGTCGCAGGGAACTATTCGAGCCACTCGGCCACCACGGCTTTTCGCGATAGATGTATGTTTATATTTGTGTTTATAATGCAATAAAAAAATCACGTCAAACCATTTATGTGTTACGTAATAACAGATAAAATATCTAGTGTAGTGTTTGACTTAGTTTGTTTGAAAATCGCTACAATAAGGGCCATATTAAGAAGAAATTAATTTCGGTCAAGTCATCTACATTTATATGTGTTTACGTAAAGAGCAGGTAGATATTTGTAGAGGCATACGAGTACCTTTTTACGTCATCGAGGCAGTTTTCGAGGGTCGATTAAATCACTGAAGTAATTACAGAGGGTAGAAATGCCCACTTTGCCAGTGCAACAGGTACCTTCTGTTCATAACCTAACTTTGGTCCGCGATTTCGTCTGCAATACATTAAAATTTTATGTTAGGAATACTCATCCCTTATTTCACCTCCTGTGATGATAAAATACAAAAAACAAGCAAACGTATTCAGATACATACAAAAAAATCTTCATTCTTCCAAAGCTAATAACAAAATTTTTCGCTGCAGATATCAATTTATTTGTCAATGTGACAGATGGGGAGTCTGTCGCCATTGCTCAAACACGACTGTACTTTTTGATCTGTATGGAGGCTTGCTCTCGATATTTTCCCTGATAGCAAAGCTCTAGGTGTGATGAATCATTGCAGTATTAAAAAAACTCACTATCAAGTCTTCGGTTTGTCTTGACTGGGCTACTGTAATTAACATTAAAATAATATTCTATCTATACTAAACATGAAACTGCTACTAATCAGGTAAGGTAAATATGATTAGCGGATGTTTATAGCGTTGCCTTAAGCACTTCTAAAGCAATATTTAGGCAAGTGTTATGTGCCTCAGAAATTTGCATAAATACGGCAAGACTACAGACTTGCATATTAGTCTGCCGATAACATTATGCTTTGAAGTAATATATTTTTCTTTACTGGGAATCTTATAGTAATTCTTACAATACAAGAAATATATTATAGGTCTGTATCACACATAATGTTAAAACGGTTTCCACCTATATGTAATACACATATTATGTAAAGTAATCGCAATGAATTTGCAATAGGCTTTATGAAAATTCTAGCTGATATTATAAATGCTAAAGATTGCGATACAAACATGCCAGAACAGCTAGAGCGAATTGGAAGAAATAAGGCACAGTTAAGGATTATTAGCCGAACTACGAACAACGAAATTAATAGGATATGTTTTATCCACAAAAAATCTACCAATGCAATTAAATCTGTCATGTTGCCGAATAATCATTATCTTCGGTGATGTAATTCGAAAAGTCTCGTACAAGGAGTCGGGGAGCTCTTTGAGATGGGCTGGCACTTTTAAAAAAGCGTTCCCACGCGCAGCATGCCCAGAAAGAAAAAAAAACGCCATACGTAAAAGTATGTAAATATATGGCTGAAGATTAACCTGTCGACAGTTAGGTATGCAAATGATCAGACCTTGAGGGGCCATTGCCACCACTGATGATCGATATTTTGCCTAGGTTTTAAACACATGTAAAAGCACTAGTCTACATATGCCATCGATAAATGTATGTAACCAAAATTAATCCTATGATTAATTTTGGTTATATACATTTATCTATGCCTACTGAGTATAAAAGCACTATTGCTTTTATACTCAGTAGGCATAGAGAAGTAGAGAGCGTCAGTTAAATAACCAAACGAGTATACTTTCTTAAACAAATAGAATAAACAATACCGTGGGAAATTGCATATAAATTGATCTACACCCAAACTCAAGCAGCTCAACCCAAGCGGGCTCGATTGCCGCTCAGTTTACACCCTGAGCGGCAATCGAACCCGCGATTTCAAGTTAAAGCGCAATCCGGAGCTCTAAGCACTGCGCTAGACGCTCAATCGTATCTGTGTCGTAATACGATACGAGGTTAATTTCACGCCATGTCGAATTGATGTTGTTTTTTTTGTATAATAGTGGATTATTCATTAATTCCATTCCAATGTTACGTTTATGAATGTTTCCATTTATACATACAAGCTATGTACACAGCAGTTAAGTTAAACGGCATTGTTTGTAATATGCTTACTTGCTTACACGTTTTAACGTGTCTTAGGTACTGACACTCTCTTTAACACTAATAAAAAATCTTAAGCTGGAAAAGGACAAAAGGTTACGACATTCTTTAAAGATTGTTTAAATTTTAATGTATCGTCGGATACACTTTAACGTGATACTTACAACGTATACACTCCGAATGGCCAAACATTAATTGTGCTCAAAAGTCGAGACGCTAAAGCAGGTAGATACTTGTATAGAGAGTAGTAGTTAAAGTAATTGTAGTTTCATACTCCAGTGGTTTGCATAATGAATGTAAGTTGACTTCACGAAGAAGCATCATAGTCTGAGAAGAAATGCATGGTGGATAGCGAGTTTATTTTGGTTTCATTTATAAAGGTAGCGTTTGCGTAGGTCTCTCTTCTCTGTAATACACACATATAATAAAAATGTTACGGATCGCTGTCTGTACATGGAAGATATATGAGAAAAAATATTATTAAGATCTGCATCAACGCAAACAGTACCCAAAACAATTATTGTTAGAATTTTAGTTTGTTTATCTGTGCGTTTTTGCACGTCAATCTCAGAAACGGCTTATCCGATTAGGTGTGGTATTCACTAATATACTGTGGCAAGCTTCACTTAACATATCCAAAATATACCAAATATATAAACCCAAAAAATGCTGCCCAAACACACTGTTCCACGTGGACGAAGTCGCGGGTATATATAAATATCTAGTATGTTATTAAAATGATTTAGTGCCTCCAGATGATAATCTAGAACTTGACATGATCTCATGATGCACATCTTTCTATCCTCCCTTTTTTATGAAAATATCGATAATAGTCATTTTTATTTAATGGTATATAAATAGCCGTGGTGGCCGAGTGGTTCGAGCAGTTGCCTGCGACGCAAAGGTCGCAAGTTCGAATCCCGACTGTACCAATGAGTTTTTCTCAACTTAAGTACAGTGATTAGTCACACCACGAGCTTTACGGTGAAGGAAAACATCGATTATAATTTATTTTTTTATAATTCAAAGGCTTCATAAACATGTATAGTCGTGCTTGAGTAACGGCGACGGACTCGCCATCTGTCACGTTGGCACCTAAAATATATCTCTGGCGGAATGTGGGTGTGTGGGTATTACCTATACACCTCTGCCTACCCCTTCGGGGACCCTTGTGGGAAAACGTGAGGATATATTTAAAACTATAGTATGCCTTCATAAAAATAAAAACCTTACGTAGGTGGTGCTGTAGTCGATTCTACCTCTAAAGCAATGGTTTATCTAATGGTTTGAATTGCATACAACCTCATAGCCAATTTATAATTGATAAAACTACAGCCTTGATTTTGGCGCGTCTTACACATTTTAAAGTATAATATTTCCTATAGAGTGTTGTAATTTTCCAAAAACTTCGAAAAAATATATATATTATTTTCCAACATAAAATCATCTAACTATTCTAGTCAGCTATGTTCCCGTACACAGTTTATAGGTTTAATACCAATCATAAAAGTGTCAATCTGAAAATAAGAAAATTATGATTTGTGCGGGGGTGGTCATTGAGAGAGTGACATGAATGGTCGCGGCGCATGCGCGCAGGCTCCGCTTTCCGCGAGATATAAGCGCGGCGCCCGATCCCATCACCGCACAACTTTGGCGCGCCCAAACGTTCCACCAGAGAACTTGGCGACCGACGTAGACGACTGTACCAACATCAACTTATCACTTCGCTTCATTTATCACCATTTCCATCTCACAATAACAACGCTCTAGTGAGTTGTGACTAAGTTCCGAACAGTGCTTATTTTACCTTCATTTTCGACATTTACCGAACTTTTGGTTAGTTGCAAAGTTTTTGGCGGCGCGCAACGACGTACGGCAATTTGACAGAGGTAAGTGCCTTATCATATTCCAATTTGTTGCTTTAGTTACTGAACATTGTACGGATAGATTAAAGTTTATCTATGTTCTCCTGTGATGCAATATACCTGACGATAATATTGTTGTGTCAAATTATTATTTGAGGAAATCTTACAGAATATAACATGGAGAAGCATTTTTATTCTAAACTTGTAGTTATTGTATATTTTACTTATATAAAAAATTGGGCACAGCTCTGAAAAAATATCATACGGATATTTTAGAAAAACTAAAATTTTCCAACAAAACAAAAAATATTTGCAAAGATTAAAAAAAATAACATGTGAATTGGATGATTTAGTAAGCCGTAGTTAAGTCAGCTTCAGCTTGTAAAAAAATCCCATTGAAATGTGAAAATAGACGGCGGCGGCATTTGAACCAATCGATATCTACTAACTAGTGTCCATGTATGTATGGTGGCAGGTTCTCTTACGAAAGTGGTCTGATTTTGTCAAGTTGCATAGCTCCTAGAGTATTTTAATTTTTTTACCACCTTACGCCGCTTTATTAAATTCTTTCGTAGATATAATCTTTCGTAGGTATTTCTTATTTTTTTAATAATGCAAGCCTTTCCATTAAGGTCCCCAAAGGAGAGACGAAGATGTGTAGTGATACCAACACACCCACCTTTCATCAAATTAAATTCAAAGTTAATTTTGTGTAAAATTCAAAACTTGAATTTTTTTTTTTACTTTTATAACTGGCTTATTAACTATTTACGACAACTACGAAAAATCTATATTAATGTTTACTGTAGCCGAGTGATTGCCAGGTTCACCTGTCAGAAGACTCTTTAAAAAAACCTCGTCGATCTGCATCAGTTTTATTTATCTTATAAGTAACTTCCGTACTTTAGCATTCGACGAGCGTGAAGGTGAAGGAAAAAATCTTGAGAAAAAACGGACACTTTCGAGAAAATTTTCAATACGCACTCGTGTCTGAGACACGGCGACCCAAAGAGGATGGTATTACATCTCTACCACTTGGACTCTTAAGCTCTCAAGTCGAAGGCAAGTGTGCAGATGAAACAATAATAATAATACTATGTAATCCTCGAAACGGCACTTATCGCGAGGAGGCTCTTTTTTCTGGGACACCAGTAGCTTGGAATGGACCCTGCTTGGAACCTGATTCCGATACCTGTCGTTGTCTCGGGATCAGGGTCAAAGCAGGGTTTACATTTTAAATACTTATATGTGTTTATTACTAGCTGTTTATTACTAGGTTTGACCCGCCTGAAATCTGATAAACTATAGCCTATGTGCTATTCTGATGTATGAGCTATATTATTGTAAAGTTTAATTTAAATCCATTCTGTAGTTTTGCATGAAAGAGGAATAAACATGCTAACAATATTTCACATTTATAATTTTATATTAGAATGTAAAATGTATCTTGAAATAAATTCAAAGAAAGAGAATATTGTTATTATCTTTATTTAATATTTATACAATTTTGATTTAAAATTTTTTTTATTTTATTTAAAATATATTAGTTCATTTGATAATTTTCAAGTTAAATAATCCCTAAACAACTCCACAGTCTGTGTGGTTTTATCGTTAGTTAAATTGTTCCCAAACAAGGATGCCAACTTTCCTTGTTATACCGTTACGAAACGCGTTAAATAGAAACTGTGGGGCTACCTGGGTCAGCAGAATAAAATTGCTATTAAATTGTTTGGTGGTATACGTAGGAACATTAAGCTTTACGGCCACTAATGTTTGCTAAATATATTTAAAACTAGCGACGCCGATGTTAGCCGCAGTTAAACGGCAATTACTAAGATCCCACAGGATCCCGCGGGATTCTGTATTTTTTCGGGATTAAATAACCTTTAATGTATGTCTTTTTCTATAACCCTGATAACGTGTATGCAATATTTAAACGTAACGTAACTCACTTTCCCTTAATTTTCCCTTAATGTTACTTACCATACCATCGGGACAGCTACGCCTTTAAGACCTATTTCCCCGTTGCCCACTCGTTTCCTGGTATATTAAGTAGCGTTTCCAAGGTATAAATATGATATTTAATAGTAGTAGAGGAAACTACGTCCATGGGGTTTCTTAAATTGCTTGCTGCAATAAAATTACGAAAAGAATGGCGCTCTGGGGAGGCATTATTGCCATGATTATCTAAGAGGGCATATATTTAAGAAAATAATTGCATTTTCATCTATATATTTTCATTAACAACCATCATAGTTGAATCTTTTTTCAGGTAGAATTTTGTAGATCCACAATTATGAATGAATTCATAATTTTAAATTACGTTGGCGAATGTCCTAATAAAATTTCCATAAGATATATAAAAATGACGACATGAAGTAAGCCACCCTTCCGAAATAAAATATTTCGTAGTTATTATTTTAGCAAATTCATTTGGAATTAAACAGCGTCTTTGAAGCGTGAAAAGTCGCGAGCGGGTATTTTAATATGACCAACGAAACCGAAACGAAATCATCAAGATTTATGACAAGTACCTATTCTAACGACAGGGTTGAAATTGATAATAGAATTACGTTTAAACGTACAAAATTTATTGACATTTTATATAACATTTTGGGAAAATCGTGTCGTTATTATGGGAGAAAGGTACTCTTTGGTCCTGAATAGTACCTTTCCTCTACACAACGCCGCTCCCTGAAACAGACAACACTGTTCGACCGTTGATTATTATGTGCGATCTATAAATAATATAGCAATAATTAATTATCTGTTCGGTTATGCTCTATATACACAGATGATGGCCACCGAGGGGGTTTTAGTGAGTAGAAATCTCACATAATCCGTTCGTCACTCTCTAGGACGGTCGGGTACCTATAAGAGGTTTGCCACACAAAAAAAGGTAATAACTTGTAGTTCAGTTTAACATACAGTATAAAACCAAATTTAACTCGGATGAAATGGCGATGACCCTCAGTTTCCTCCAGCAAATTTTGATTTTCCGCTCCTTTGGGTGGTAGCATACTTATATAAAGCCTTATCCACCATAAACAGGTTATCTAATGCAGACATATTTTCACATACGGGATTAGTAGGTCCTGAGCGCTATCAACCAAATAACCCTTTCCCTTTGTAATGTTTTAAAAAAGTGGCGGTTAATTGTATGTGCTTTTTATTATAATGAACAAGCGTGTTAGTAATATGAGCAATGCTCACCCTTCAACCGGTACAGTAAATCCTTTTAAGTAGCTAGCAGTGTCATTTGGTAGTGATATTCTGTAAGATTCAAGTATGTAAGGATCGTAGCAAGTGGAAAGAAGTGGTATCTGCCTACCCCTACGGGAAAGAGGCGTAATTATATGTATGTATGTATTCTGTAAGACGGTGATATTGCCCCAGCCGGGCAACAACAAAATCCTTGAGCTTTTTCGTGTCTCAGCTACCAATGGACACACTTATTTCTCTAGTAAGCGTGGCAGTCACTTTGAGAGGTAAACCAACAATGATTGGATCAGAGTTATTCAGCGTATTTTGTGATAAAAAATATAACGTGACCTAAATCTTCCTTGCTGAATTTTATTCATAGTATTCAAACGCTGCGATTGCAAAGAACTGTCTTTAAACTCCCAAACTAGGGTGAGTTCTAGTATGTCGAAGTGATTGCACTTCAGCAGCATTGAATATATCATATTATGAGAAGCTAAATATAAAATTATTTATTGATTGTATTTATAAAGCTCTTGATCAGATTTGTACTTATACACAGTGTTGTAACTAGTAAGTAATAATTTGATTGAGAGTCTTCAGAAGTAAATTACGTACCCAAGTTTCCATCTAAGAGATATAAGTAACCAACTATACTGACTAGGCTCGAACGAAGCTTGTTACCTACCTTTCTGCAAATCAAACTATAACCTTATTGGTTGTACGGATTCAGAATATTGAGCTTGGAATGAAGACACAAAAGAATTTCGATTCGATTTCTAACTGTCTCAGGCACCAACACTAGGTGCTTGGATTTAAATTCATGACACGACGTCTCAAAATATTAACCCAAAATGTGAAGCTGAAAGTTAAACGAGTTTCTTAGACATTAAAGTTCTTAGCTGTTTGAATGGAAGAACCACATCATACGAATGAGGTTGTATTAGGTGCTATCAGCACGACTAAATACGGACGTAGGAAGAATATAACTGCAGTGTGAGGCACAACGAACGAGCTTCACAAATTGATCAAAGCTAATGATACTCGACGCTTCCTCCATTCGCATTCTTAATCTACCGACTAGCTCTCTTACTACACATTTTGGGCTGAAACGAATTCAACGAGTACCTCAGAATATTATCTGCACGAATGTTGTTGAAGACGGAGATAATAAAAAGCCGCGGTGGCCGAGTGATTCAAATAGAAGAATGCAAGTTCCGATCCCCAACTAATACAGCGAGTTTCTTGGAACTTTACGGTGAAGCAAAATATCGGGAGAAAAACTGACTTCAGCCGTTTAAAGCCTTTTAAACCGTTCAGCCACTACGACTGTTTAATTATTCGATTTTAGAGATTATTTTTTAATAGTCCATATTGAACAAATGTCTTATCGGGTCCAAAAATAGTATAATGATAAAGGATTTATCTGGACTTTCTGCTGAAACACGATAGAACACAACGGCTTTTAAGTGGGATCAAGTTGAACAATAGCTGCGCTTCGAATCGGGTTTTGAATATAATTATAGATACCTACTGGGGGACACTTCTGGCTATTCTCTACTTATCAGTTAACTCTGGTCGTTGCCGAGTGACCGACTTGCTAATCATCCGACGGAATCTTATTGATTACGATCCGCCTTGGGAGTACAATAATAGACCTTTTATATACGCAATACGATAAATAATTTTCCATAGCCATTTGGTAATTAATATTTAGCCATGGTTCTTCTTATAAGGCTATTTTTTTAATTTTCTCTAAATTGCCACAAACAATTAAATTCTAATTTACCACAGATCGGAACATCTTTACAAGTCCTCGTACTAGTACATACTAGTATCACACGAACCAAGCCCTATTATCCCAGTCAACGATGTGCTTGGATAATTTAAAATGTATATTTTCACACCCGACATTTAAGACTAAGATAAAACATGAATATCATTTCTATCTCGCACATATCAGCCCTAAGCGGAAATCGACCCCGCAATTTCAAGCTCTCAAGCTTAGCAGTTAGGAGTACTGACCACTGCCAGCCAGACGGACGTCAATAAAACGTCCAGTCAATTATAATAACTTATTTCGTTACAGTACGTTTATAGCACTTGTCAAACGGATAAGGTCTGTTTTCGTCTCTATCAAGTGCATGGCGAACAGCTGTCACGTTTTATGAGAGCACGTCTTGAGATAATTATTGTCACCAGAGACTTGTTCGCGCAAGGAATAAGTTCTAATCCCGGGTAAAGAAAATGTGAACAAACTGGGAATGTTTGCACTGTGTGTAGTCTCGTCGCGGGTCATTTTGTCTGGTGGCATCCCGCACTCAACTTTTGGCCCCGGATTACCGCAATCACCGACTATACGCGGCGGGCTCTGGAACTTTGCTTGAAAATAATTTCTTCACAATATTTAATGTCCCTTTAACAAGATGACAAGAAATTCAAAGGTTTAAAAGTCGTGGCCGCGGGTCTGGGTTGGACTTAACATGATAATACGTTATACGTTACGTTAACCATTATTTATAATTCCAGAGATTTGTGATCGATTTAAAACAACTGCCTACCCCTTTTGAAGTACCCCTTATCTTGTGGAAGACGAGTGTTTCACCAATTTTAATTTGAAATAAATAAATTTTATACATAGATTTTTTATGATTTGAATATTCCGTAATGGTAAGCCATGGTGGCCGAGTGGCTCGAGTAGTCTCCTGCATCACAAAGATTTCAAGTCTGATTCCCGACTGTATCTATGAGTTTTCTGAACTTAAGTACAGGTTTTTCAGTACATATTATATGATGGATTGGGATGATGGATGGATTACGGCTTACGATAGTTTACGTTGAAGGCAAGCAGAGGATACTTGCATAAGTCCGACGAGTCCATCGCCGCTTGAATAATGGCGATGGACTCGCCATCTGTCACGTTAGCACCTAAAATATATCTCCAGCGAAAAGTGGGTTCTACCTACACATCTGCCCATTCGGCGACCCTTGTGGGAAGGCATGAAAATAAATATATGTACCTATATAAAGATATTCATAATTCACAAAATCGGCTCACGGTACGGTCGTCTTGTAAATCAAAGTTTTAAACAACTACCCGCTCACTGAATTCTCAGAATTTCAGGTGCAAAGCTTATAATCCTAAGTGTTCGAGATGTTAACAATTGCGGCTTATAACTTGAAGAGTTGTCAGATGCGCGTAATAAAGTAACTGAATTTCAGAAACAATATTACAAAACTCCGGATTGGATTAATATCATAACGATAACAACAACCGCCTTAAGATATCACGTTGGTGCCAATCAAAACAGGAAACTGAACCTATTGTTTGCAGTAAGTAAAAGAATAATACATATAATATAATAATATTAATAACAACATTATTAAAGGTATATTCACTCAATATGGTTTTATACGTAAAATTAAGTATATCATTTCTAAAACATTTTTTTTGCGTTCAAGGTGCATATCCAAGAGGTATATCCAAGATGTGAGCAAATGTCCTATTTTGTGAGACATCCTGTATATCAAAAAATAAATTAAAAGTCATGCTTTTACTACTATTTGGTATGTTTCGATGGGGTGGAATTGTTCAAACACAGAGTTGCCAATAGTATCAATATGCAATATCATTGCGGTAATGACCAAAAATATTAATGATTCAATTTTCAAAATGTTTATATTAATAATAAATTTGTCATGAAGTTTTGCTTCCCGAACATTGTTTTTAATATATACTAGCTGTGTAATTCTGTCTAGACTTACATACCTCTTTCGCTTCGTCCACATTCTCTTCATACATGCTCGTCGGTTCACGAGCTCTACAATATTCTATAGAATAAATATATATATTCTAACAGGTTCCCCTGCGTCAAATCTGTTTTTCTTCTAGATTTAATATCCTATGGACACGCTATGTGTTAATCCAGCTAATATCCAGCCTGACTAAAAAATATTCACATATCCTCACAAACTTGCACATTTTAAAATATTTATAGGTTAGGTTCTTCGTAAATAGTGTTAATTGTTGTTAATAAACGTATTTACTTTATATAGGTTAGTAGATTATATAATTTCTTTGTACTGCGCATTTCGCCAACTTTACACATCAAAGCAACATATTTAGGTTATGATTAAAAAAACACGTACTTGTTACCCAATTATTGTCTGCCAAGATAACTTTTAATTAATTATTAACGTTTGTACGAGGGCTTACCTTGTTTTCCGAGAACAATCACACGCTATTAACAACGTTAATATTGCTTCAATATAACCAACATTCCAATAAATACTACAATAGGCTTATTGTTGGTACACAAGTCATTGAACATTGCTTTTATATATACATATTTATATACGACTTTTTGTCCGCGCTTTCGGCACAATATTGAAGATTTTTCGAGATATTTAATTTCCTACCGCGGGGACATTTTCCTCTCTCTGTAGGTCAGTACTTGTTGCAATTTATTAATGTCGGTAGGCTGAACTCATACGCCAGACGATCGTGTAAAAGTGGGTTTTCTTTTCCTTGGAAACACTACTTCTTTGAAGGAACACGTACTGCGGGGCACAGCAAGTCAGGATATCTCTAAACGTACCTCGCCTCGGGGTAGCGCGTTCGTGTAATCGCGTATTCGCGTTAAATTTGACTGCCTGCCTTTCCTTTAGGTAGTAGCATGACACTTGTGGCCTATATCCAATAAACGGGCCATCTTCAATAAACGGGCCATCTTCAATAAACGGGCTGTCTAATACAAATATTTCGCATTAGTAGGTCTTGAGATTACCACGTTCATTCAAACAAACTCTGCCTATTAAAAACAGTTATATCCTCACGCCTTCCCATATGGGTCCCCGAAGAGGTAGGCAGAGGTGTATAGGTAATACCCACACACCCACTTTCCGTCAGTGATATATTCCATATTGCCAACGTGTCAAATGGCGAGTCCGTCGCCGTTACTTAAGCACAACTATACATACGCCTTTGAATTACTTCTCAGACGTATGCAGGTTTCCTCGGTGTTTTCCTTCACCGTAAAGCTCGTGTTGTGACTGATCACTGTACTTAAGTTTAGAAAACCTCATTGGTACAGTTCGGAGTCGAACCTGGGATCTTTGTATCGCAGGCAACTACTCGAACCACTTGGCCACCACGGCTTCGAACAGTTATGACTCAAAAACAGTTAACACCCACTTCAAGCTATTATTGAACATGTAGAAATATCATCCAATCATGAAGACCAATCGGCTCGTAATATTTGTATGCTTACTTTCCAATGAGTGTAGGTGTGTACTGGGTACTATACGTAATTGGTTCCTGATTAAATCCCGGCTCGTAAAGAGACGGTGCTTAAGTACACACAGCTGTTTCGAGTAATATCACACATCTATGTGATAAATAGATTCCGTTATTTTTAGGCACTTTGATAGGCTTGGGTATTAATATAATAATTTTCCTAAACTAAGGAAAGCTTTTAATTACTATGGGAATAAGACATCGATAAACTTTTTTATTATACGTATTAACACGCATAATAATGAAAAGGAGATCCATCACTAAAGTACAAATAATTGTGTCTATCACACAAATTTTCCCTCAGCGGGAATCGAAACGCGATGTTAAAATTTGTAGCTGGAGCTCTGCTGACCAATAGACCAAGCGGACGGGTACTCGCTGAGATAATAACCAAGGGGTTGTTACTAAATATATTTTTATTTTACCTGCATTACCAAACTTTACTAAGGTAATTGAATAGGTAGATAAAAACTGTTATTGGGAGAGTTGCTGAAGGCGTCTTCAATGAGTCGCGATTAAATTAATTTATGAATACGAAATATGTATTTGTTTTTAAGCCGTGGAGACCGAGTATATCGAGAAGTCGCCTGTAACACAAAGATTGCACGTTCGAAACCCGATTGTACCAATGAGTGTTCCGAACTTTTAAGAATGGTGATTAGTAGAGAGCGATTTCCGGTGGAAGAAAACTTCGAGAAAAAACCTGCATACGTTTGAGAAGTAATTCATACCAAAAAAAAGATTTAAAACGAACTCTTTGGTACAATAAGAATATTGCTGGCAGTAAAATACATATAAGTAGTCAATTTAAAGCGAATGAATTTTCAATGTCAGCGGAGCGGTATTAAAAATAACGTTGAAATAAAATAAATGGTTATGTAAAGTTGTCTTGGCCATTTTATTCTGCAGACTGCTGTCACGCCAGGAGTGGGCGTATCTGTTGTAGGCAGTTCTTCTGCTCCGCTCCAACGCACACCGAACTCCAACATATTTTTATTGTTTACTACGCAGAGTCAGGTTTTTATTTTTCTTTGCTAAATTACATAACTTCTGATTGTTACATTAACAATGAGTGTTCAATACTTTTCCACGGTAAGTTAAATAAACTTATACCTATGAATAATTAACTAAAGAGAGCTTCAATTAGATTTTAATTAGTTAACGTTACTTGCGCTAAGTTAAGTTTCTAAGCGCTACATAAGTAGTTTACTTGGTTTATATTATGTGGTCTTAGCGTAATGAGAAACGAATAGCTGTGATAACCGACTGGTTGAGTGGTTGCCAAGATCAAGATTCCTGGTTCAAACCTCGATTGTCTGTGTTGAAATTTACCGAACCTAAGCACATTGTTGTTTGATTGAGACGGATATATCACATTACGATCTTTTTTGTGAAGGAAAACATTATAAAAACAAACCTAATAATTAATTAAACAAACATAATTATAAACAAACGGTGAGGGATTCGCCATCTGTTACATTGGCGCAATATATCCCCGGAGAAAAGAAGATGTTGTTACATCTCTGCCTAGCCCTTCGGGTACACTTGGAAATCCGCGAAGATATATAATCTATTGCTACTTTTAAAGATAATATTAGAATCGTTAAAAACAACGCGCCTGGTGGAATTGAGTGATTAAATTTGTACTCAATGAATTTTATTTTCCGCAATGTAACACCGAATTCTATTCCATGCATAATTTATTTAGCGGAAGGCTTTACAGCGCCTACTTTTTGTTGCGAACCTACTATAGTAGGTCTTCGATAAAACCTTAGAGATGAAACACGAATTGTTTACAAAGCACAATAAAATGTATTTGAGCTACAAATAGTAATTTAGTTACTGTTTTAAACACTGTTCATACTTTTATTCATTTGCCCGCAATTAAAATTGATTTAGTTTTATTTTGCAGGAAGTTATGAATGCTATTTAATATGTCTAAATAAATACATATATGGCCAACTCTATACGCTGTACCTATATTTGAATAGTAAGTAACTACATATTATTTACTGAAGGGATAGGACCTACCTACTGATCTACAGATCTCTTGCCCTTCATTACTTTCATCAGTTTTTCATACATCCTCGGCGGTTTCGATTGTTCTTGACTTTAGATTTAAATACAAGTTTAGTTTTTTTTTGTGATGTATCTACGGATGGATCATGTACGGTGTAGACTGTATTATGAGAAAATTATCTTTACGAGGTTATTGGCAACGCAACGGCAATACGTTAGAGTTACCTATATATAGTATAACAATTACCAAGTAGCTTGTCCATTAACACCTATTCTAAATGCACAAAATGTTTAATGTAAATTTTATTGTATTTGTCAAACAAACCGATCCACTGTTTAGCACGGTACGCTCGACTTATTTGGCTGACATCAGCGCTCTCGATGTTTTCGCCAAAGCTCTTACGTTTCATAGTGTTGCGGTTATATATAAAACGTTGTTTTCATACCCACCTTTGGTACGTTGGTATACATTATTTCAGTGTTTCATGGATTTTGTGTGAATGTGAGTTTAGGACAATAGCTCACCGAGAGGTTGTGGTTGACCACTTGTTGAGCTGTACACCTACCAAGTGGTCGCTTTAATCTGGGTCATGTTTCATGCTTCTCACTTGTCAACAAGTACGACGTGAATAAACATGCATTCATATATAGCCTCTTATACCTCTCGTCTCCTATTTATTCAAGAGCATTTGTAAATCAAACTATAACCACGTGAACATAAGACAACATAGGATTACCTACCAGTACAAGAAGAGGTAAATATACCACAAAGTGGCGGATGGCGAGTCTGGTATCCTCTCCGAATTTCATTTCACACAACATATTTATCATCTGATGATTTTCCTATCAATAGATCATACTTTCATTTCATTTTAATGCTCTTCAAGAACAAAATATTTTTTTATGAGCTGTTCGGCATATTTACCCTTGGTTTAGCAAGTGTTCATTAGCGGACTACGGGCTAATTTGCAACCTTATTGGTACATCAAAATCATACCTGCGTAGAGTAAAAATCCTTTTACTTACACTTGATTTAAAATGTCATGCCATATACCAACAATTGGTCATATGTTATGATTACTCTGACGTCATGAAGCGACGATCCATATTTCTTTGTTTATATCTCGTTGGTAAGCAAATCAGCCTCGTTGTCACGTTTATTATATTCACGATCCCTTTAAGATGAGATAACTGCAGATAGACCGAGCGTAAAGGCAAATTAAACCTTTCTTTGTGAGCTTTCACCGCTGGATCTCTTTATCACTTTAATAATTCGCGATTGTCTTTGAAGAAGTATTGTGAAGAATTCTCCACTGAATTCTGTCTTCCTTTTCATTAGGAGATTACTGGTTTTATTTAAGAGGCTGCTATCACAACGTGCCGGGAGTATTTGCGAATCTACATTTAAAGATTTTCTACATTTCATTGTGGTTTCTCTAAAGAACTGTTATGCGGGATTTAGCTCAGTCCCAGTGTTTGGACTTCCTGGTTAACTTCACTTTTGAATCGTATTACATTAAAAGCTTTTAAGAGTTGAAAAGTTTCGCTTTGAAATAGTTGGTAATTTCCGTTACAAATTAATGGAAAATATGCTTTAGTTTCTCATAGCGTTTCTGTTTTAAACAACCAACAATTGTTAACGGCTATTTGTATAAATTTGAGGGCTATAATTCGGCAGGTACAAAAACCATACTATAAAAATTTGGGAACCATTATTATTAAAGGCTGATACTACCTTTTAAAATACTAGTTACATCTGCTAAATATAGGACGACACGCGCTTTTGAATGGCAAACTAACTGAGGCCTAGATGTTACTTGTATATTTAAGACGAGCTTTATAATGTTAGTCACTTGGCTGAGTCTAAGTAATGCTACTCGACGGGGGTCAGAGTCTGAATACTGTCTCTCAATGGCGATAAATACATCGTTAACTAGGGCGCAACGGATTAAAACAATTTAAAGAATGTATGTCAGCACAGGGCTTACTATCGGTTTTTTGGAATTTATACTTAGCTACTAAGAAGAAGTAAAAAGATATTCAAAGGCGCATGTATAGTCGTGCATGAGTAATGGCGATGGACTTGCCATCTGTCACGTAAGCACCTAAAATATATCTCTGGCGGAATGTGTGTGGGTACTACCTATACACGTCTGCCTACCCCTTCGGGGACCCTTATGGGAAGGCGTGGGGATATATTATATTATTATTACCTAGTGCATAAATATCACGCCCAGACCCATACAAGGGTGGCAGAGAGAGTAGAGCGCCTTCTCTTCTCGAAATATTTTCTAGACTTACAGACCATTTCGCCGGGTTCAAGTACTTTTTCGTCCCTGTTTCTGTCTTCTGTCCAAGTTTCTTCCTTCTCTTATTCCTATGAAATTAAATAATGTATAAAATCATTTTTTTTTAATTCAATTAAGATTCAAAATGATGATTAGAATCCAAATTTTCTGAGTGCATAGAACCAAATAGCCGTTGAGCCTATGCCAAAATGTATATAATTCCTATAAACGTTACATGCTATTAAAAAAAAAGCTTTTAAGTATTTCTCCTCTAACTAAGCGCTGAGTCATAACCTGACGAGGCCTGCATTCGATACTCTAGGATTAATGATAGCTCTCTCATACATTTATGTAACAACTATTGCTTTAAGAGTATACAAATAAATCCTTAGGTTTATGAGCATAAATGGTGGTTACATGTGTGTTCTAATGTGTGAGATATACGCCACTCGGGCCGAGTTGTTAACTAATCTAGGCAAAGCATTGTTTAAGCGCAATCGACAAAGTTTGCTTAATCGGTATTACAGACTCAAATAACTTATTTGGTAATTTATGTTGTTGTAAAGAGTTATTATTTTCCAAAGTAATACTTGCGAAGGTATATAATTTATTCTGCATAAAATTTATATGATTTAATATGTATGGCGTACGAGAGGTGTTAAAGTTACAAAGTCAAAATTGCAGGTTCATAAAGCGGTGGATTAAAGATTTTTTAAATAGCGATTTATTACACCAAGAGTTTCACGGTAAAGAAAAACATTCATTAACGTCATATTCATTCATCATAATAATCACGTTCATAAACCAAAACGGAATTAAACCTGCATACTTACTCTTGAGGAGAGATACAAAGACATGCGTAAAGTCGTGTCTGTTACACGGCGACAAGCTCGCCTTCTGTCACGTTGGCACCTTAATTTTGACGAAATGACTTCTACTTCTAGGAAGTTGTAGAAATCTATATTTATACTAATATTATAAAGAGGAAAGATTTGTATGTAAGTATGTTTGTATTGAATAGGCTCCGAAACTACAGGACCGATTTGAAAAATTTCACCATTCACATTCACATTCACCATTGGAAAGCTATATTCACCCTGAGTGACATAGGATATATTTTCTTATATAAAAAAACCCGTGCGAAGCCGGGACGGACCGCTAGTATAATTATAAAAGGTTTTATCTCGTTCAGAGAATCAGCATTGCCATCCAGCGTGGCAATGCTGCTAGTCTTCATGGCACGTTGCCACTGGGCACAAATAAATTTATTTTATTTATAAGTATGTAATTCGTTTTTCAACTGTTTTTGTAAATATTGCTTATTTTATTGTATTCAAAATCAAATCAAATCAAAATCTTTTTATTTCACATAGGCCCAGGTGGGCACTTATAAAACGTCGAAAACGTTATTATTCATATACATTATTTCAGCCAGTCAGTCATTATTTTCATTACTCATTGTGGTACTTCGAATACTAGTGTCACTGTGGCGGAACGTTCAATGTGAGGTAGGATTTGCTTTGAGTTCCTTTAAAAGGAACCGCTTGGACCAGAAATGCATGTGATTGCTTTTCACGAGCGCTAGAATACAACGTGAAAGGTGAAACTGGTTATTCCAAATGACTTGCATTTCGAGACTACAATATACACACTCACACACACACATCTATAAAACAAATAGGATGACAAAAAACTGAGAACAACATGTAATATGCGGCGCACAACAGGCGGTCAAATCGCAAATGTAATTTCTTCCAGGCCAACAAGTGAAGAGAGAAAAGAAAACATTAGTTCTATAATTTAGTAATTCGATGTAAGCGGACCGTATTTGATATAACTTGAATAATTTATGTCAACTGCAGAGATCCGACATTGACGCAGGCACATTGGACGACATTGCGGGTCGAGCCCCAGAAAGGCGCAGTTTTATATTGACAAATTGGAATGTCTACATAAACCGATACGAGAATCCGGAGAAGAATGTTTTCGCAAAGACATCACACCCTTCGGGATTACTCGCAACAGGAACAAAGTGCGACGCGATTTAGGTATTGAATGAAATCGTAAAGAATGAAATCTAATGAAATTTCTCGTTTGCCTTTGTCAATAAGGATTCGTATGGGTAAATTTACTGTTGAAAGCAGTTGTATTTCTTAACTACTAGTAGTCCTGAATATATCGATTTACAAACAACCTAGTTTGCGGACAGTAGTTGATGTCTTTAGACAACACAGAGAAAACAAATCTGATGACGTCGGTTCAAAAGCCTATGAAACTCTCTGGGTTATCAACGTTACTGTTTACACGTTAACTGATATTTCAAAGAATGATAATCGTAATAATTTTCAATGCCGCTAAGGTCATTCGGGTAAGATCGGTGACCACCTTCAAAATGTCAAAGTTGAAGATGTCAAAGTTAACTTTACTTAGTAAAGATTTAATTATCAATTAATTACACTGTTCGTACACGTAGCAATTACTTCGTTACAAGCGTTTTTTAGAGCATCTGCCATGAACAACAAAAATAATTAATCAAGCTCATTTATTTAAAAGACATACTTTCGTGAAATGGCTCGTATTCTAAATAAAGCATATCTTCTTTAATGATTAGCAATGACACAGACGGTGTAAAGCCATGTTAACTTTATCACAGCTTGCAGTGAGAGGCTCGTTTGCGAAATTGCTGAAGACGTATAACATTCGTCATTAATTTTTCTAATGTCAGCTATTTGAAGTCGCAAACTTAAATGGGCGTAAACATCATTCTTGTGCACGATCTACGATGCTCATTCAGGGAGGGTTAGGGGATCAGCAGCTTTGCAGCGCTTGATAAATGTTTTTGACGCCCGGGAATACTGTCACTTTGATGAAAGCTAACTGCTTTCTTACAATCTATATTTGGATAGTGAAAGGAAGATGCACAGTCTCCATTAATAAAGACCGTCGACTTTCTAAGGTCGACTGATTTGAAACTGTATATAACGATTTAGTAATCCTCACCTACTTGCTAGATTATATTGGTTTTTGACTAATGTAGGGGCTGTTTAATATATTTCGCGTAACTTTTGAACCATTTGTGCGGCCATCGATGCGAACTTTTCATTTAGCAACTTTTAATGCGCTTGCTTTCATATTTATTTATACACTTATTAATACCAAGCTACCTAAAGGCCCTGGGCAGACACAAATGGAAAGAGCATCTGTTGCACCGACGGTATTATACTCGTAAAGTTAAAACGAAAATCATACGCTAGTCCATATAAGGGCCAAGACAATCAATAAAATTGGATATGTTTATCCTCACGCCTTGCCACAAAGGTCCCCGAAAGGGTAGGCAGAGGTGTAAAGGTAGTACCCACATCCACGCCACAGATATATTGTAGGGGCCAACGTGATAGATGGAGAGTCCATCACCATTACTCAAGCACGACTATACATACGCCCTTGAATTTCTTCTCGGCTGTATGCAGGTTTCCTCTCGATGTTTTACTTCACCGTAAAGCTCGTGGTGTGACTAATCACTGTACTTAAGTTCAGAAGAACTCATTGGTACACTCGGGATTCGAACCCATCTTTGTGGCGCAGGAATCTACTCAATCCACTCGGCCACCACGCCTTCTCTAATTGAATATTGTATATTATAGGTTGAAAACCTTGTCGTTTCGTTATATTAGGTACTTTTATAATCGTTAAATATTGTAAATCAGTTGTCTGTTAAAGTTAGTGTTTCGTTCACAATAAATTGCTGGACGGCAATAATTAATATCGGTTTTGTGTAAATCAAACTTGAACGTGTTTCTAGACTAAATTACTCTGCTCCATATGAGTGATGGGATGTCGATGTTTGGGGAAAATTTATGACTTACACTTTAATCCACGTTGGATATATTTTTGTGATATATAATCGTCTAAGCGGCTCTTTTATATAGGATATTTATTTACGTATATGTCAAATTTATGAAACGTGACTATCCTTTATTTAAAGGTTTAGAATTACAATTGAGCCGTGGTGGCCGAGTGGTTCGAGCAGGTGCCTGCGACGCAAAGGTCGCAAGTTCGAATCCCGACTGTACCAATGAGTTTTTCTGAACTTAAGTACAGTGATTAGTCACACCACGAGCTTTACGGTGAAGGAAAACATCGAGAGGAAACCTGCATACGTCTGAGAAGAAATTCAAAGGCGTATGTATAGTCGTGCTTGAGTAACGGCGATGGATTCGCCATCTGTCACGTTGGCACCTAATATACCTCTGGCGGAAAGTGGGTGTGTGGGTATTACCTATACACCTCTGCCTACCCCTTCGGGGACCCTTGTGGGAAGGCGTGAGGATATATATATATATATATATATATTAGAATTACAGAAACATATCGTGCATAATACCTAAGTGAGGTATTACTGATCGGTAATACATATTGATTAATGCGCTTTTTTTACAGTTTTCACTTACAATTGTGAGCGTCAAATGGGTAGGTTACCAATGGACCGTTACAACATCAAAAGGATTTCAAACGACATTTTACAGTGGAATGTTCAACGTTCAATCTCTTGTTGGATGGAAAGCAATCGTTCGCAAAACAAAAGAGATCATGGTATAAATACCTTCTATCGCGAACCACGACGCTCAGGACGGAAGTCAGGCGGAGATCCGCGCTCGCTCGTTTAGCCTTCGCTTCCTGTCACTTAAATCCATAAACAGCTATTTCTCATTGTTACTTTGTCACAAACACAGAGTTTTATCTGTTGTAAATAAGTGTACAACAATTTGACGATATTTTAGACATGTCACGTGACTCAGGTTCCTGAGTTAACTTCAATATACATATAATAATTGGTCAATAGTTTTTAAAGTCTTTGATCTAAGAGAGAGACTCGCTATAAAACTGTTCCTTAATATAGCACGTATTGTGAGGAGGTTCCTTTTTTAGGGTCTTTAGTCGCCTGCAGTATGAACCCTTTAGCACATATAATATAATAATAGACCTTAAGAGCGGATATTAAATTCACAATACACTCAGTTATTCATTTTGCTTAATCTAGTGACAAGTCTCTTTGTATGTATGTTATGTGTTATAAGTATTTATACTAGTAGAACAAGAAGTGACGAAATATTGACAGTGTTCTGTCAATATTTCGTCATTTCGTCGTATTCATAATGCGAAAGTGTATCGAAAAAAGATAGTCCAAAATCCCACCACCTTCTTACTTATTTTTTTTTTTTTTTTTTTTATACCACTTGGTTGGCAAACAAGCATGCGGTCCGCCTGATGGTAAGCGGTTACCGCCGCCTATGGACGCTTGCAACACCAGGGGTATCACTCGCGCGTTGCCGACCCTGCAGGAATCTTTTTCACACCCTTCTTGAAGAACTCCATGCTGTACTCTCCAGGGAAAACCTCAACGGGGAGCTCATTCCACAGCCTGAGCGTTCGCGGAAGGAAACTCCTTTGGAACCGCGCAGTGCGAGACCTTTGTGGTTCCAAGGTATGGGGATGAATTCCCCGTCGATGGCAAGAGGTGCGGTGGTAGAAGGTGGAAGTGGGCATCATGTCGAACAATTCTGCAGAACACTCCCCATTATACAAGCGGTAGAACACACACAGGGAGGCAAAGTCTCTCCTCAAACTTAGTGATTCCAAGCCGCCTGTGAGCATGGGATCATCGACTATTCTAGCGGCGCGTTTCTGAACCGCGTCAAAAGGCCCAAGCTGGTATCCAGGGGCTCCAGCCCACAGGTGGCAGCAGTACTCCATATGTGGCCGAACTTGCGACTTATAAAGTTGCAGCCTTTGTTGTTGTTTAGGTATACTATACATATCAAAGCTTGAACGGATGGACGTTTGTTGCTCAATCACACCAGAAAGATAATAAAAGTAGATGAAATTTTGCACAGACATTATATAGTGTGGAATGGGACATTGGATATACTTTAATCTAGAAAAAAAATTATGCTAACCCACATTTATAATACTAGTATAGATAAAGCGGCCAAAGACGCGGGGTAAAGCAAGTACTACTTGATGTGTGACGTAGGCATTTTCTCCGAACGATGTAATATTCAACACCATCGTTGAACCAATAGTAAATGTAAAAATTATACTAACAGCGAGCCGCGGCTTCAATAAACAAACAGTACAGTCGTCATCGTGTCCATCGCCCCGATCATTTATACTTTTAACCATCTTTTCGTCGAGTAACAATAAAATTAACATACAAATGTCACCCCCGCGGGATGAGTACCCATTAAATACATGAAAATGTGTGCAAGACTAGGGCTGAACTCGTTATGTTGGATTACACTCCCAGTTACGAATTAGCACCAACTACAGTTTGACGGTTCGAGATAAAGTCACGACAAAATGTACTAAATAATCTACATCTTTAGTATGATTAAGTCATCTTAGAATAAGTGGGCATTTCCATAATTTAGATATCATTTCACCGTATCTAACAAATTGTTTAATAATAAATTTTCATTTAGTCACATTCCGGTACAAGTAGTTCTTAATGTAGCAATTAGAACAATATTGATACTGTACTGCTGTTTGATGAAAGCATTAATACATTAATTATATATAGACAGCGCAATTTTTTTCTTTCTAAGGTAGACTGAGACTACAGATCTATCGCCAAAAGCTCACTGATAAAGTATATCTAAAGTACCTCTAACATTAGGATGTAGTTCCGTCCCGACCGATGCCTCATTAATCTCCGCGCCTGCCTAGTCATCAGGTTTTAATCAATCCTAGTTGGGTACTGATTAATAGCGCAATGAGCAGAATATTAAATAGCTTACCTGCCTCAATGGGTAGCTATACTTATATTTAGTCAATGATCTAGAGCAATTCGAACATTCTGTGTAGTTACATTACATTATAGTATACATTAAACTTGAATGTTTAAACGACTTTCGACTATAGCTATCGAATATACGCACCTGATGTACCATAAGAAAGTAGACAATGCTTTGTTTAAATTCTGGAATGCCTGCCTACCCCTTCGGTCTGATATCATGCAGTTATCGATGCCAAGACATTTGTGACTCTGAAGATAGCATCCCTGCAAAACTCTATTCACGGTGTCCTCCAAATACTCTAAATACTATATTTAAGAACTCATAAAATAATTTACCATAACCATAGCCAATAATACAACATTAATGGTACAAGATCCTTGGAAGTGCTATAATAATTCATAGCCAGAATAAATTTTGTAGTATGGACATTACTGTTAGCAAAGGGTTAAATCCATTTTCAAGATTCATTCGACTCACCTGTTTGTATGGATACCAACAAGGGGCGGTCGTTTCTTATAACAATTACAGTAACAATGTTTGGTAACATGTATAGGTAATTTACCTATCCCGTGAGGGACTCAGCGTGATGATAATATGTACGTATAGATAGTGCCATCCACGAAGACGGACCCCACCGACTACTAGTCGAGGGGGTCGCGGGATGCGAGTATAACCCGAGTCTATTAATTGTAGTGTGCGTGTTAGTTGAAGGTTGCACAATTACACTTAATATGGAAGAAAAGTGGGGCACGCCTTCGTGGATGGCACTACCTATATGTAATCTATGTGTATTTCTATATATATTTAGTTGTAGTTTTTATTGATAACTTTATTCAAGACAACCTATCCTAAGCTGAGTTGGGGTAAACGAAAGATATTGTCACTTACGATCTACTAGTATCTTATACGCGTTGTGCCACGTAATCCAATAAGAATGGACCTCCTTAAATCGTGCGCGTTGAGACAACAATATAGATAAAGAAGCTCTTAGCACCATTGTACCTGAATATATAACATTTTTAGAATACAACATTTTGATTTAATTTTTAGAAAACAATAAATTTCTAGGTATATTATTACTTCATGATACTCATAATTATTGCCAGCAATTGATACGCACTGGACACGCTCAGACCTAGATAATTATATCAGAACCACGTCTGCTATCCGAAAACCTAATAACTTATTGTACAAGTTGTAAAAATAAACTAATTAAGCATTAAGATTAATGATATTTTGAATTTAAGATACGAAAAACAGACAAATCATTATTGTATATAAGGTAAGGTTTAAAGCGGGTGTTATTTCCTCTCTGTCTACACCTTTAAAACTTTTATTGTTAACGGAATGATACACGTAAGAGTTTATGTATCTTGCAGCTATAAGATTGTTTAGGTGTGAATATATTACGAAAACCAATGATTTAGCACAATGCTTGGGATAAATTATTACACACACATTCGGCACAAAGAGCTTTCTTTTAGTTCGGCCATTTAAGACGTGAAACACTGAATACTTTGCAAGATAACACGTTTTATTCACATTTGATTACAGTAGATTTTGTTGTTTTTATCACGCCGAGTCCTTTTACAGAGTATGCCTTAGGGAGTAGTCAGTGCTCACTAGATTAACATACCTCTTTCGCTTTATCCACACTCATTAGTATCTTAATTATATATGTGTACATGTTTGATGTTTACGAGTACTCTTGACTTGACGTTTCTATAGTTCGGTTTTCGATTTGGGCAAAGTAGTTGGCGCTTCGAATATGCCTCTTTCGTAAATTTTTTTTCAGCCATCCCTTCTATATGTCCACACCAACGTAGCATCTTATTCATCTATACATTTACGTCAGTTGCTTTACTGATTCGATCTCAAGTCGTTATGGCGCACATTTTTCGAAAGGAATGCAACTCTCAATGTCCAATGCTATGATTTCTGCACACAATGGCAAATAATTGGATAAATAAACCTGAAAAAGATTAATTAAGGTCAGCTAGATAAATAGTAAGTAGCCTTAGGAGGTGTGAATTGTCCTATTTTAGTTTTTTCTTTTTTTTTTATACCAAATGGGTGGCAAACAACAAACTTGATTTAGAAACAGCTCTAAATATTCTTATTTTTTCTTTATTTTACATACAATTCGTTTAGTTTGGTTTATTGTTGCTGTACTTTATTTATTTATTCTAGTAAAATATATTTATATGATATACAAGTAGCTCTGTTACATTATGTCATTATCAATATACTATACGCATTTATTAAGCATGTTTAGTTCGCTCATAGTTTTCTCTTTGTTGTCAGTCATTTAGTTAGATATTTGCGTGATTAATTAGAAATAACTCTCTAAACTTTACCACTAACGTAACAGTTATATGAGATACGGAGTCAGCGACTAACATTCCGATGGATTATTACGTTTCAGTGTAGCAGTGTTTCTTACTAAGATACTCTCAGATTAAAACAATAGACGAACGTTCTAACTGTAGGAATAGACTCACTGCTTAGGTGTTTCATAGAGAACCCAGCATGAGGTGTGAAGAGATTACTGCAAAGTTTGAAACGTACGAGGAATATCCTTAGTGTTTTGTGTTTAGGCGGTGGTATCCACTTCGGCGGATCGCAAGTTTAATGTGTTCTAAAGAATACAACATTAGGCTCGCCAACAAGGGTGTGAAGAGGTTTTTGCAAAGGCGGCAATGCGCGAATCTCTCTAGTATAGCATGTTTCGGCTTGCTAACCGCATTGTTTGCCATTTTCGTAGTATAAAAAAAACAATGATTACTTAGTCTGTTCTCACCTTTAACGACAGTTAACGGCACTTTATTGAAGAGTCGTTCTCGTTAGCAGTTATTGAATAAATTGCCTTGGGGTGATTAATCGAGTATTAATTACGATATCGTTTAGCTCCTCCTTTTTGTTCGTTCGTCGTTCGTTTCGTGCTTAGAAACAAGGGTCTTTTTCATTTTAAGCCATTTGACTAGAATTGCTTATGAAAGGACTCGACGGCATTTCATAACATATTAGCAGTGTAATGGGGCCTTTAAAAATGAAGTAAGACATCATACGTTTATGCTATTGCTATTGGAATAATAGTTCGTTCTAAATTGCCCACGACTCACAATCAAACATATTGTAATAATAATATAAATATGTAAAAAAACTAACGTCGATATAGTTAGGAGAATGGATACATCGTTGCATCACAATCAGCGTAATGTTAAATCTCGCTAAGCTCTATGTCTATTTATATGCAAATTAAAATATGTCTTGTATCATCTATAATGTCTTTCAACATTACAATGAATAAAAAAAGATGTCTATTAATTTTGTTAGTTTGCGTACTTCTGTTGCTGTATGAGATTGACCTTAGAAGTTGCTGGTAATAGGAGATCGTTGTAGTATTTCATTACGAAGTCAAGATGTGAATATATATCTCTATATAGTTTAAAACAGTAGTTTTCTGCCGTCTGTACGCTTAGATCTTTTGTACTACGTGAAGGATTTTAATGTGACATTCATCAATAGATAGAGGATTCGAGAGAATGGCTTATATTTAGTTTTATATTATAGTACCCAAGGGAGCGGAGCAGTTAAAATTGAATGAGTTTAATGCGAGTGAAACCGCGGGATACAGCTAGTATAAAATAAAATACATACATATTATGAAATACCACTCGCTACTTGTCACACTTACAAGGTACCTGTCCCGTTGACATTTAAATATCTTTCGTAAACGTTGTTACTCTGTACAGAAACAATTTGGGGTAGACGTTTATGACAAACAAATACCAACAAGACAGAAATTATTTTATATTAACGAAAAAAATAAAATTTATATCCCCGAAGCATAGAACGTGCGCCCAATTTTTTTTATGCGATTTGTCTTTCGGGTTTAGGGTTTCTTGATGTTTCAAATATATAATAACAAATATCACGCACTGAGTAACTTATTTCAATGATTATAGTAGTGTTTGGTAATTAGTCACTTAGTTATAACTTATTACTTATGTTCTGTAAATCTTTATATATATAATTCTTCTGTGAGTGTGTATGTCACTGAACTCCTCCTAAACGGCTAAACCGATTTTAATGAAATTTTCTGTGTGTCTTCAGATGGATTTGAGAATGGCTTAGATTCACAATTGGACCCGATAGGTGGCGCTGTGATCGTGTTTTAGGGCATTTACTTTTTTCACCCAAGCGAAGCTGGGCGGGACCACTAGTATAATGTAATATACAACGACGAACGAACACCACAGGACGATGCCAAAGTTTCGCAAATTGAAACTATTGGAACAGAAACTCAGCAATTGCAAAATTCTTATGCACTAATTACAAAATGCCAATGCACTCATATTATTAATCGGTACATAATATATTATTGCATTTATTGAAATCGAAATAATCTTGCATACCTACTTACCACGAAAAAAAGGGTATAATCAAGATCTTACGTCCAACCTGCGTTAGAGTCTACAAAGTTTTTGATTTCGGAGAATTTACTACGCAAGTACTACGAAGTTACCACCTTTGCTACGCGTTAGGCTACGGGCGGCGGCTGTTGAGCTGTATGTATTTATAAAATTTTATTTTGTGGGATTCAAATAGTATTACCTCTACCTACATATACCTCTTTTAATATCATGTCATGTCTTATCTCTCTTAAGAAAAACTACTATAATATAATATATGTATAATGGTCTTAATATAAATAAGAGAATGCGAAGTTTTCCACGTCCCTAAGAAATTGATTCACATTTCTTTTTAGGATTTAAAAGTAGGTATAACTCTTGTCTGAGTGACTGATGAAGTTTCACATATGAGTTTGATTTTCTGATCATACTACACAGTCTTTTCCACAATAAAAAAAATCCGCTTGAGATATATTTAGGTAATTAATATTTATATTTTAATCATGTACGCAATCTGAACTCCCCTATGTTATAATAACATTTCTTAAGAACTAAGGGTCATTAGTCGTGTGTTATAAGGGGTGTAACTAGCCAAAATACAGTGTTTTACTTGGGTGTTGAGACTCTCCGAAGTATAATAGAACGCAACGGACGTTAATAAATGTGTAATTAATATATTCGATACCTTCATGTTAACATCACATAACAAACTTTTTTATCGCTTATATGAAAAATAGGCTTATAATCTTTCGCTTCTTTATCGGTCTCCTCATACATATTCGTCATGCACTCTGCTTTCTGCCCACCTCGTAAGGATCTCGGCGTGTATATATGAAAAATAGTTTTCATTTATAGATTTGCTTTGCCATACAATGTGTTATAGCAGTTTGTTACGGCCTTGTAACCGTGGAAGACGGCACAGAATTATTTTCAAATTTAATTAATTAAAGTTGGCTTGATTATTGGGAGTCTTCAGTACGAGCCGCTTGTGTCTTTGATGGCGTAATTAAACATTAATTGTTGTATGACCCTTATCAACATTTTCATGACATCACATGATATTACAAACTTGAGGATGAAGTACACATGCAGATATTAAACCATCAGGTAAATGATGAGTTATTTTTTTTGTAATTTTGATACTGGTAAAACGAATAAGTTGGAGAGAAGAAGAAAGTTAAACACGACAGGTGTCAGTTCGAAGAAAATTTTTCTTTCATGTCGTGACGAGCTAGATATGAAAGAGTTAAACATAAGCTTCCAAGAGTGTTAGGTGCTAAATGTTTCTCCGTTAATTAACAATTCACTTTCAATGTTTAGAAAACCTTCATTAGCACTACCGCTATTTAAGCCTGCTATCTTTACTAGATAACTACTACTCCACATGGCCACCACAGCTCTGAAGCTACTTTTAAACTACTTAAATAGTGATTCATAATTTGAATCAGAAGCAAAGCAAGATAAAATTATATGGAAATGCTAATTAACTATGTGTATTCTCACGACAAAGGGGCGTGGATTACAATCGCAACGGTGTCGCGGTCAGATTAGTTGGTTGCAAACATAAATAATCAGGTGTCGCCGAGCACAAAGTAGCCGCATCTAAGCCCAGGATCAGCTGCGAATGAGAGTAATCAGGACTTTCATAGCGTTCAGCAAAATAAGGGACTTAATAGCTCGTTCAAGCTGGCGGGACTATAATTATGTTTTGAATTAGATATTATGATAGAACTGCATATTTTATTTAAAATAATAGGTATTATTGTCGCAATAAAGATATATGTGCAATGTGATTGTTAAAATGAAAAAAGGCATATTACGTTGGCTAAACAGCTATACAAACCGAAAGTATGTGCAAGAAGACGCAAAGGAAGTCTACATACCAACTACAAACTACCTAGATCAAATCGATCGGATACTTAAGAACATGAGCGTCGAGAGTGCTTGAAACCGGCAAGAATGAAGAGACTGATGAATGTGGAAGAACCGAAGTAGTATGTAAGCCTAGAGAGAACTGGCGCTCTAATCTCTCTGCCTACCCTGTTAGGGACTTAGCGTGATATGTATGTAAAAAGCAAAGGGGCTAAGGACGCTAAATGACTATAGACGACAATACGAACAGCATATCTTTACTGCTTCCAATAAATCAAAAGTCCTCGTCGCTACTACAGCGCTGGAAGAATAGTTAATAGGTTAGAGTTTGAACTAGCAATTTTGAATAACACCTTAATAAATAGCACGTCTACTACTTTAAAAGCAATTTATCATAAATATAATATATTGTTCTGGTGAGATTTCTTCAGTAGGTACAGTACATTAATATTACACGTTAACTGCTGACTTTACGACTTCTTACGAAGCCATTAATTAGCACAAACTTACCGTGACGGGTTGGTTCTGCAGGGTTCATACATACACCAGTGTAAGTACATAACACCTCGGATACGATTAATGCTTGACCGGGCTTAATGTCTTCACCACTATACTACTGGTAAATATTGATTACATTACGAAGTTGCTGGTTAGAAACCAAAATGACAAGGAAAAGTAATGTTGAATAAAAATATTATTATTTCTACCTTTCAGTTCATACACAGTTATGCTCAGTGAGTTTATAAGTAAAATTAAAACTACACAAATAGAAATACAAGCAGGAATAAAAGCTAAATGTGCATCAAGTGAAAATATGCTACCGCATAATGTGGGAAGGTACGCGTGTATTTTTTCTAATATGACGCACCTGTGTACGTAAATGTACACTTATACGAATGTGAATGCCATGAGGAACAAATAGGGGAGCGTATGGGTTAATGTAAAGTAAAACGACAAAACATATCTTCTGAATGGAGTCGTCTGCGTCACATGTTTACGTCTGTGCCTCTGGAAGGGATTCATGTCTGCATACCTTTTCTTAAATTTCTATAGTTGACATTTGAAAGACACGTAGGAAAAGTTAAAGAAAAAACATGTCGTTTTGTTTTTTAAGTTTTCCGACGCAATTCTGCCAATATACTTCTTACTCGAATACTAAGCGTGGTAACACTTATTAGCTCAATAAGCCGTGGTGGCCGAGTGGTTCGAGTAGTTGCCTGCGACACAAAGATCGCATGTTCGAATCCCGACTGTACCTACCAATGAGTTTTTCTGAACTCAAGTACAGTGATTAGTCACACCACGAGCTTTACGGTGAAGGAAAACATCGAGAGGAAACCTGCATACGTCTGAGAAGATACTCAAAGGCGTATGTATAGTCGTGCTTGAGTAACGGCGATGGACTCCACATAAATTGAGGGACGCCACATGAGACTACTTTGGGGCTATGTCAATTTGTGTGGAATTGTCCCAAGGTATTTATTTTTTTAATGATTGGTAAACATAACTTTAACGGAATTTATCTGAGCTTATAAATACTGCTGGGCTTCCTATATAGGATGCCTATAACGCATTTGACATGAATGTTCTTCTCACATAACACACACAGAGTATTATCATAACATAAAATACTCATAGAAATATTTATCTAGGAGTAAAATAAATATATCTCACTCAGTGGAATAAAAAACTTGAGAACACCAAGCTTTTAGGAAAATCTGAGTGTGACAGTTTTCTTTAATGCATATATACTGTAAACTTGGACATATCATACCGGAAGATTAAATAGTCGTTTTGTAGGAAAATATCTTAGCAACTCCGTTCACTACACAAGATTCCACGTTCTAAACTATTCAGTGGGAGTATGCCGGCGTGTTTGGATCCGATAGGAGTTATCAAGCAAGTCTGTTAACACAAGTCCCCTTATTACTAGGTAGTTTAAGCTAAAACTACTTTAAGACAAACCTACATATAATGTCTTAGACGCCGGTCTGATCTAGGGTTTGATTTCCGCTGAGCACAGATATTTGTATGACAAACACCAATTTTGGTAGGTACCTTAGTCTTGGGTGTCCTATAAATTTATGTATATATATAATATATAAATATGGTACAAGGTGAATTTATTCCAAGCTATTGTTTTTATTTATAGAGACAATGAAAGCCTGGAAATTTCTTAGACTGAATTGTGGAGAGAGAATCGACGATCATATTTTTTTGTTGGGACCAGACAAAGTATAGGCATAGTCTTGAATGGCTACGGTGCTTGGGCCATAGATGTATTGTTGTGTGATAATAATTTGGCAAGCCAATTATCTGTGGAGTGTTTATAATGTCCGAGGCAGGTTCGATCAGCCCCTAGGGCTGCGTGCCCTTTGTTGCCGATAATCAAGTTTCGGACACGCTCCTACCACTCACGCGCTGATTGCATCCTATGTGACCTCGTACAATGACGTTTGATAGACCACATATATACTAATTAAGGGTCTTCATTGCCCCTTTATAAGCCTATTTATTACATTTAATTTAATGGCAAGGGCCGAATGGTTTATGCTATAAGCAGAATGGTCTCAATCATTTGGAATGATTCGAAACAAACTTCGCGAAACAATGCTTATTTAAGTTATTTCTTTAGACGAATACGTCTAAAGAAATAACTTAACTTAACAATTTCACTTCGTATTTAATAATACTTAAGGTATTTTTAGTAAACCTTTTGTGTAAGTAAATATGAAGTGGAGGAACATAAATGCTCATCCGACACGTCGTAGTTTTCTGTATCAATTCAAGATTTTCTAATATGTATTCGTTGTGATAGAGGTGACATGTGCATGGCACCTGAAAGTTATTTTTAGATATACGTAGCCATCTATTGAATAAATTAAAGATTAGTGAGTAATCATGATGTACAAAGTAGAATTGGGGGTCTTATCGCACTCACCGATCTCTTACAGTCAATCTTTGAATGGAATTGGTCGATACATTAATATAATAATTTGGTAGTCGGTGCGGACGGCATCTTATTAAATGTTAATAATATTCAATATTTACATATAATAATAATATATCCACACGCCTTCCCACAAGGGTCCCCGAAAGGGTAGGCAGAGGGGTATAGGTAGTACCCACACACCCACTTTCCGCCAGGGATATATTTTATGTGCCAAATATATATTTAACGTTAGTGCAAAGAATCTATATAATGTTTCTTCTCAAAGTTCTTTCGTTTAAAGGAATGTGGTGTGTTTGCTTGCATGTATAATATCAAAACAATAGGCTCTTATTATACCGAAAGTTAGCGAAAACGAAGCCAATTACGGTTTCATAGCTTTACCCTACCGCAGACAGAAATACACTGTACTGATTTAATCTAGCTTGCGTTGAAACAATCATTGTAGAACATATTTTTCCTTAATTGTCCCTCACGCATAGTTTCGGGATTTTTTGTTTCTTAACCGAGCAATAGCAAGACCTAAGACTAGGCCATTTTGGGTGTTCCGCAAACACAGCAAGAATGACTTGAGGGGTTGGTTCCTCGGCTTAGAACGTTGCTGATACGTGAGCGGGGTAGACGAGCTTGATATTTTAAATTATTTTAGGACTGGTGGCAATTTGTGAACCCTTAATGAAGGTGTTTTTATCTGGGGCCTTACGTGCTATTACCATCATTGTGCAAGTAGCCATTAAAAAGTGCAAGAATTCCTAGAAGCTCCTGTTTATTTCAATTAGGTCATGTCTATCATTCCCCTTTTCACCGAGTGTGTGACAGAAAAGCCAATATTGCATTACCTCGGCGCCCGAAATTGGTGCATTTTGAGCGGAGATGTGTCGATAAAATTCACGAACTGGTGCATAATATGTACGATTAATTTTTTAATTTTCCATCACGTCGAACTTGCTTTAATTAAACGATATACTGATGAATTCATACATTTATGGACCTTAAGCGACATATTTTCTTTAAATATCCCACCTAAGGCTTCTTAAAATCTTTCATGTTTAGAATATACGGAACAATTGTTTAAAATATTGTTTCATTGTTGCAGATTTTCCCGACTTTTCTCAACTAACTTTCATTCTCAAAATGGTAAGTACAAGAACATACGTTGTTGTAAGACAATTACATATAGGTATGCAATTCTTATATTGTTTACAAGGAACAAAGTCTATTAAATAGTTTAGCACATGCATAGTTAGTAAACAATAGAACTATTTACGGTATAATACACATATGTATTGACGTATATTATTTTGATAACCTTCTTATGCGTATGAAGCTTTCGTTTACTGGTCGGATTCCTATTGTTAGTGATCGGAATGGAGCTTCTGACAATGGATATAATTATTGACGCTTTTATTTTCTTTTTGGTATACATTGTCCTTCTATATAAGTTTCAACCAGATAGTTCAGACATGTGTCTTCAACCATCAGTTCACTAACCAAAATATAACGATATTAATTGGTATTCCTATATGATATTTTCTTGGTCGTCGTGGCTTTGAAAACCGAAAATCCAAATTTAACTTAAGTTCTAATATTGGACCAAGTATTTTCAATGAACTTGTCGTCTGCAACGGCAGTTCGTTTTTATTGAAGAGCGGAAGCGACAGACGAGTGTACTTCCGCAACGCGCCGGCGGCGATGGCAAATATTTGTCCCACGCTGCCGATGACACTTGTTGCATTGCTTGCATCCACCATTCCCATCAGAGAACTAGGCCGGCCAGCAATTTGCCACATCATTTCGTATTGCACGCCAGTGCTGGAATATTGGCTATTCCCACAACGCGCGGACACGGTTTGCATAGGTCGCCAGAATTGGGTATTAGGTCAATACAAATCTTGGTGTCAATCCTAAACTAATTTGACACGACCGTTAATATTTGATGCAGATATGATATTTGAGTGGGTGATCTAATTGTGTTATTTAAGTAGAGAACAATGTTGGCAGGTAAAAGTGGTTATGACACCTCTGCCTACCCCTTCGGGGGCCCTTGTAGGCGGGAAGATATATTACAGTGTTAGGTTTAGCCTATATTTAGGAGCATTCCAGTAATCGGAAATTTGATGATAACTAAATTTGAAATTATTAGGACCCCTTTGTATACCTACTTATATTTTTGCATGCAAAGGGTTTGAATAATAACTGTCATGAAATATATTACATCATTTATAATATGATACACGCGTGCGTGACAAAACGTGACATACGGAACATATCACTCTGGGCATGTAATCAAGAAAGGACGGCACTTTTGTAAGAAAGTGATAGCAGTCGCCCGGAGCAGTGGACGCCCAAAGTGGCTTATCTAAAGAAATTTATTGCGGCCCAAACTCTTTTCAGAGATCGTGACTAAGTATTACATTTACGATTTTTCATCGACAAGGCTTTGCGTGTATTTGCTGCAAAAATCTACAAATCCTTATATAGCAAATATTTTTAGATCTGTTATAAAGGGCAGATGTTTATATAACTTGATCCTTTGATGAATATTACATATTATCCTCGTCTGAAATACCTAATCATCCATCAAGAGAACATTATATACGTGCGCCGGTTGCGGTGTTTTTAGCGTTACAATACTGAGGATGGATCGATCAGCTTCACAATACAAGTAACAATGAATGGTTTTGATTAATATGGACTTGATTGTGGGGAAGCCCTTCTTGCATCTTCTTCTTTTTCTTCTTCTCAGCATATATGCGTCCACTGCTGGACATATGCCTCTTGCATGGATTTCCAAGCTGATCTTGATGCGGCGATCCTACACCAGGTCGGCCCTGCCGTCTTTTTAATGTCGTCCGACCATCTGGCTTGCGGTCTTCCAACGCTTCTGCCACCCGTTCGCGGCCTCCAGTGAAGCGCTCGCTGGCTCCATCTGTCATCGCCTCTGCGACCTTCTTCTTCTTCTTGCATGCAACAAGATAATTATTTACAGGGGATTTAATGAATCTCTCGTACATACTTGAATAAAGTATGTAGGTGTACCTTTAAAAGCCACAAACATATTGTGTTTTTATTTGTTCGAGGTTTTACACAAATAAGGTTCTTTTAAAACATATCTCAGGGAAGGATATTCTCTTCCCCCGTGAAATGTTGTTTTATTTATATTAAAGATATAATATTTCTTCACGCCTTCCCACAACGGTAGGTTCCCGAAGGGGTAGGCAGAGATGTATAGGTAGTAATCCTGATCATTTAAAGTTAGAAACAACATTACTAAAATTACCGACGTCGAGTATCGAATCATAACAATATACGGCCTTTTCAGTTTCAATTTGACCAGGCTATTGGAATATACGAAGTACTTACGTTCAATGAACACGCGAGAGTGCACTTCTACCGGGAGTGTTTCAATGTTGCTGTGAAATAAACACGTCTTTTAACATAGCCCTCTGACACGGATCTTTGATATTTACACTCATAGAAGAGAACAAGTACGGATATTAACCCGTGGTGGGTAAACCCAATAGCAGGAGTAATATTTTGCTCGCCCCTTAGGACATCAAACATTTTATTTTACATTTTAAGTGAGAAAAATTATAATAATCAATTTGTTCAAGCAAAGCTCGCCAAAAGAGCGATGAAGATTGCACCGCAGCATCCGTGCGATCCCTTAGAGACTCCGGGACTTCTAAATGCCTGGAAGATAAAGAGGAGGCCACATCACAGTATTAATTACTAAAATGGCGACATAACGAGACTAACTAATAGCATTTTTTTTTTTTTTTTTTTTTTGCCAACAGTTAACACATTAAAAAAATTTAGGTATAATACATAATATATAGTTTTTAGCTGAATGCTTAACCAATTACAGGCAAATACAACATTTACCAACATGAAGTAACAGTTATGAATAAGGATGCGTGGATATAATATCGACGGTTTATCTTTTTTCTTATTAAATTTATTCACATTTATATATTAATATAAATACTGATATATGATAGATATATAAATGATTATTCATTTATATATCCTCACGCCTTCCCACAAGGGTCCCCGAAGGGGTAGGCAGAGGTGTATAGGTAATACCCAGACACCCACTTTCCGCCAGAGGTATATTAGGTGCCAACGTGACAGATGGCGAGTCCATCGCCGTTACTCCAACCCGACTATACATACGCCATTGAATTTCTTCTCAGACGTATGCAGATTTCCTCTCGATGTTTTCCTTCACCGTTCAGCTCGTGGTGTGACTAATCACTGTACTTAAGTTCAGAAAAACTCATTGGTACAGTCGGGATTCGAACTTGCGCCCTTTGCGTCGCAGGCAACTGCTTGAACCACTCGGCCACCACAGCTTTTATATTTATATAGCACACATTTATATTTATATATAAACGCGTATACAATATACAATATAGCGCATATACAAACGCGAATATAAAACTATAAAGACACGATATACTTATAGCTTAGTTATTTTGAACATCCCATAACGCTGAGTAGTCTTTTCTTATGAATAAAGTGGCATTGTAGTGGTACAATGTGTACACAAGTAGGTGGTCTGTAATGGACACGCGATACGCAATTGTAAACGAACCTATGTACGAACACTTTGGTTGGTTGGTTATAATCATTATTATATTCGGTCAACGAACCCGAAATTAATAAGATACGCTCTCTAATTAAAAAATAGATCGCAAATCCGTTGACGTTATGATTAGTTAAAAACATAACCTATGAAACAATTTTTACCGAATACGGAAAAATATTTCAGAGTTTCGAATAATCTATGTACTATTTATTATTTTCTTATAACGTGTTTATTTAAAACGGATTAAAATGTGATTAAGTCTGTATGGTACATCTAAAATGTAGTACTAAGGACAAATATAATAAACAATATGATAATATAAGAATCTATATGACCTTTTCCTGTCTTCAAGAACGTTTGTAAACAAACAAGAGACTTATTTGAAACACAGCGATAGATTGGCCATCTTTCACGTTAAAATTCACCTAACATGCAGAGCAAAAATAATATATGTACCTACTTGAATTGCGTAAAATTCTACTCAGCGACCCTTGTGGAAAGCTTGTAGCAAACCAAATTGTATTTTATCTTAAACGATACGTACCTATGGGATGGCTACTCTACATTGAATTTTTCCTCTTGTGAGAAACGTTTGAAGGCAAGTAAGATCATTATGTATTTATACGAGCTTGTTAGACAAACTCGCCATCTCAACCAAAAAATTAATATTATATTTATTTATAATTTCACTTCACTCAGAGACCCTTTTGGGAAGGCTGTAGCAAAACACTTTGTATAATATCCTACCACACGGGTACCTAGGTACTAGAAGTGGACCCGCCTAATCAACTAAACAAGAACATTTGTCTCAAGGGCCCTCAGTAAAGTTACTTTAGGTAGAGTAAACAGTGGATGTGGCTAATTAGATACAAATGGTCATTGAATGGAGTGTTTATCACGAGTGGACAGGTGGCCGCTTCATAAACATTGGGAGCTCGTTGTCAGAACCTGTCCAAATAAATCCAAATAGTAAGCGAGTCGTTGTATTGCCAGTAAACTACGCCAAGGCGCTACATGTTAGAAATATAAAATTACTAGTATTTAATTACTAGCACATTTATTGACAGGGTTATATACATTACAAATATGTTTTATCTCTATTTTAGGGAATACGAACAAGATTGTTCGCTTCACGCTAGGCGCTAGCACACAATGTTTGACAGGTAAAATGTGCAAAAAACATTTAAATTTGAATATAATTCGAATACAATATTTTTTCTAAATTCGTCTTAATATTTATGTATATGGCCAAAATGAGCACAAATCTGATCGAAGCAATGATGTATGATCGAAGCACAAAATCCGACGCGGCGTGCAAAGAGCTCGGGTAATATAAAAAATAAAATTCCATGTTTGTTTCAAAACAAACGCACTTTATTTACAAATCTTACAACCTGTAGAAACTTTTTAATGACTCTTTTTTACGCCCGCACCTTGCATTCTCGTATCAAAATTAAGTAGGTACTGCGATAAAAATGAGTTTTCGGCCGCTACCGCTACCTTAGCGGTAAACAAGTATTATTGCTTAATTTTTGTTTATTGAAGATTGTGTGAATTAGGAACATGAACCCGGTTCTTTTTTTTGTTATATTGTGAATATATCCTGATGACTATTTAATAAATATATATCTCTAAAGATAAAAAAAATATAATATAAAGATGGTTTCATAGGGACTATTTCTGAAACGAACGATAAAATAAAAAAAGCAGATTTTTATGAGAAGGTAAGGCAAAATATATGTCACCTTGGAAGGTTATTTTTTATTCGTCATTGTATCACATTTTTAAGCACTGTCATATTTTCCGAGACACCATGTATAGTAGTTTAGTGTCCTTAGGCGGCGGTAACCGCTTACCATAATTACCGCAAAATTTAGTATAGAAATTCAATTAGCGCAGATGTCCATCTCAATAATATAAGAAATGTTTCAAATCAAAATTGAACGAATATACATTACAACAGCAATACGGAATGTTTTTATTTCCATATTTACAGCTATGATCTCTGCAATCATGCGGGAGCTTGCAAATAGGACGCGCAACGCTCAGTTCTAGATTATCACGTTTTCATACATATTTATGAACATACCAGCCAAAAATGCACACAGCGCTCGCAGTACAGTACATACGAATTATAAAAGTCAAAGGCGTACATCGCCAGCATAGGATGAAGATGAATATTCAAATCTGTATCCTCTAAAGAACTCTGAAGAACATATTAATATCTGCGCGTCTTTCTATACGGGGGCGTAAAACTACTCTTTTCGACAGGTACCTACATATATTTATATAGGTGTCAGCGTAACAGGTGAATCCATTGCCGTCCCTCAATCACGACATCACATACTTCTCCAGTCATAGTGTTACTTCTGAAACTTATGAAGATATTACATTAAAATATTGTCACCGTAAACATTGTGGGGAATATCGCTGTAAGTGAAAAGAAAAGTCATTGGTGGACGTCTGTTTGTTCTCCGAACTGAATATTTATTTTGCTGGCAACTTCGTTAACAATTTGGCTACCAATGCTTTGCTTTTTTGGTACATATTACCGATTCTTAGAGGTTTATTGATTGTTTCAGATGTGGTGGGCGATGTGGTGTGCCGTTGTGGTAGCGGCCAGCGCTAGCGCAGCCGCTGCGCCAGCCCCGGACTCACTCACTCCCATTGACTTTGTACAAATGGATTCCCCTGCTTCTGACGACGTAAGTTTTTTATTATCATCCAGTGAAATTAAATCTGCACTACGACGTCAGTTATTACATAACTAGGCCATTTTGTATGTCCCTGGAAGTCTGAAATAAGTACTAAAATATTTTGAAGATAAATTTTATTGTATTAGGAATAGAACATTGTGTCATCTGTGAATTACTGGGAATTATTGGTTAAGTTTCTTATAGTCGGCGGCTTATATGTGAGCGGTATGATAGAGATAGATAAGTTAAGAATGCAATATTCAAAATGCATATATTTTTACAAATCTATAAAAATGACTCAAATTCAGAAAGTCCAGAATCAAGTGCGCTTAGTATCTGATGACATGATACATGTGTTATCTATTTATTAAGTGATATATCTCATGATAATTCATCACAATCAATAATTTCATGCTAGGCAACCGCCGCCTCATCCCCGCCCTCACTTCAAGCGCGGCCAACGGGTTCCGCGCAAACCATACATAATGTTTTAGTAATTTTATCCACTCGTGTTCTCGTACAAAGAGTATCCCTACAGATTTCTATTTGCTTATTGATCTTAACTCGTCTGCGCATAACTGGTTGGGCTCGTGACCAAATATGATAGTCGAATACAGGGTTAATATTTCTAAATGCGCTGATTGTCAGCATCATTAGAACTCGAGAGATGAGTGTTACCCATTTAGAACATCTTATAAATAACAATGGTTTTGCTCACACACGAACCCTAAAAAAATAATCGTAATGTTCTAATAAAGTTAGCAAAAGTAAAATTCTCTTTTTTGCACGACTCCAGTTTCATTTCCGCTCAGATACATATCTGTTTTCACGTACACGAATAAAATTGTTTGTTGAAATATTTGTACGCTTGTGCCGCGTGTCATGTTCAAAAGGTGGAAAATTCTGGTATCCCACGGGGCTAGATGCGGCCGAGATGAACTGGATGTCGTAGTTTTAGGAAACAATCGACTATGAATCAGAAAATGATGAAAGCGTGAATCACTGTATCACATACTTGAAGCGTCATTAGACTCATACTGGCTGCTTTGCCGGTTCTGTTTTAATCTGTCATAATGCTTGGAAGGTTAAAAGAAGTTAGGAAAGTTTAAGCGCCATCAGCAGTTATATATGTCATATTGATATCTAACGGTAACTTGAACACGTTTGCTAACAGTACGTAATAACTACACATTATTACATCATAGGTCAGTGATTTATGCGACAATCAAAAAGTTTAATATGTTATCACTTCACTCTTATTTTATCATCAATATCTCACGATTGTGCCTGAGTTCCGTTTTCTTAGTGCAACTAAAAGTCTTTTTGGCACAATTTGTGTCTACAATGAGTCATAATGTCAAATATTTTTCACAATTCATAGTATTTTTTCCTAAATAATTATATAGTGTATAGGAAAATATCGAGTTTGCATCATAATCGAAGTTCAAACTGTCAGATTACGTGGCCTGTGATAAGTTTTGTAGGTATTTATTTCGTATTTTTTTTTTATTTCCATTTTTCTAAAGTAAGATATGTAATAAGGCTTTGTCCCGCAGTGCAAAGCAATAACCTGGTTGTTTATGATATGTATTATATGTAGTGTATTGATGATATGTATTGTATTATTTTATTAGGAGAGCCTCGGGTACGCTGTGCCTCCTGTGGGCGGGCGCTACATGGCCGGCGCGCCCTGGTTGTACCTGCTCGCTGAGATGCCCCGCGACTCTCAGGTACTTTACACGGGGACATTAGGTACTATTGATTATTTACAACATAAGTAACAACGAAACATATTCATTCATTTAAATCTTACAATGAAGGATTATAAACCAAATATATACCTACCCTGTATGTAGGCCGCCGTAGGAGACGGAGAAGTAATTTAAAAATAGAATAGCGTACCCATTGTTCTGTGGAGGTTCCTATGGGTATTATCGATAAGTTGTAAAAAAACTCTTGAGAATGGAAAACATGTTCAGGTTATTATTACAGTCAACGAGTAGAGAGTCAACCGGGCCTAGATTTTTTAGTGTCTGATGTGATGTGTCCTACTTAAATCCTGTAGTTTATTAGATACATATGCACGTGTATGTGTACATACGTATGTGTACGTGTATGTACGTATGTGTGTGTTTTTGTTCTGAAATGCAAAATCATGAGAATCCTGCCGAGTGAACACCTATAATTGTTCTGTCATGATGCCGAAGTCAAAAGCTATATGGAAAAACCCTGAAGCAAACAGACAAAAACATCCATCTACAATTGCATCAAAAGTCAACACGTTCATAAATAAAATCTTCGAACCTGAAATAACATTCTGCCATTTAAACGTTAAATTAAATATCATTTCGACGTTAATAATTTCACATTTATCCTGAGTTGCGGTAGGTACCCACTTCTACGGAAATCAATGGGCTTTGTTGACCGAACCGAGTCGTTTATTTTCTTACTATTTTCTACCCTTTGTCCTGTCTCAAGTCAAAGTAGTCCCTGTAATTAGTTAAACAAATTATCTACTTGAAGCCGAAGTACGTGTCGGGTACATTTGTGAGCAATGCTCGTTAGCGAAGACTTGCAAATAGACGTTGTAAAATAATTCTTGAGCAAAAACGTAGCCTATAATTTTATTCAGTTACAAAGAATTTATTTATTAACTTTATTTAGAAGAGCAATAATTAACAATATTTACAAAATAAAGTTTTTTTTAATTTACTTAAACAACAGACCTTAAAATTATAGATAAAGTAATTCACCCAAATTGGTATACCGTGGCACAAAAAGAAGTAGCATTGCCACGTTGGATAGCAATGCTGATTCTCTGAGCGTGATAAATTCCAGCCCGCAACTTATTTTATTCTACTAGTCCTAGATTAGTAATAGAGACAGAGAGAGAGAATTGAGAGGAAACCTGTACACTTTTATAAGAAATTTCAAAAACGTATGTATACGTGCTTGAAAAACGGCAATGGACTCGCCATTTATCACGTTTCCACCAGACATATATCTATCCGACGAAGAGCGGGTGTTTGACTATACACCTCTGCCTACCCCATGTGAAGATAAACATACATTTAACATTTACATATTTGCTTTTTTTTTTGTATTGTCTCTCGTAGCGTGAGTTCCGGGAACTTTAATGGTGCGACCTAGGCCTCCAGCCAGGCACTAATTTGTTTGTGTGTCAGGGTGTGATAATGAGTATTCCGAGCTGAAAATTCCGTGCCACGTGACCACTAACAAAATAGATATTTCTTCCATCGCCATATTCCCCTCAAATGTTAAAATAGGGTACTTCATTTTTATACTCTATTTAACAATAGCATGAATCGCACATACTACGCACCTAGCTGTGTCTGAGGGATTCATCCGCGTAAAATTCGTATTTTAATCGGTAGGTGCATATCCTATCCAGTTTATAATCCATCTCTGTGCCGAATTTGATCAAAATACGTTCAGCCGTTCTACCCCTTTTCAGTATCAAAATACCTTTTTTCCATGTTGATGCTATCCGATATAAAAAATGCATCGTTTGCCAATCACATTAGTAGCAGAAAAAGTTTTCCGCAGATAATGTCATTGTCATTCAATGGATAGCGTAAGGATGAACAGTAAGGAATTTTTGCCTAGGAGGCTGGTGTGTTTGAATAACGGCCTCACAAACGCCTCATAACCTCCAACTCTCAAACATAACAGCCTCGCATTTATAATATTAGTAAGATATACGTTGTGATTTTTGTTTTAAATATTTAGCTAAAGTACTTATATCTAAGCCTCCGCAGGCGGCAATAACTGTTTATCATTTTGGGGAGGATATAAAACGTAGCTTTTGATGATAAAACCTAAAACAATACTAAAGATGACTATATTGCGAGCTCAAATAACGAATGGGGATGAAGATCTCGAATTACATTTGTATTTATTTGCTAAAACCCTTCGCATTGTAAATTCAAAGTAAAAAATATGCAAATCACAGCGTAAAAGGTTTCAAATTAATTGCAATAAGCTCGAAATCTCTTTAGTCGGTCTACCCACATCGGTTACAGGTCGCTAGATAAATGACCAGCGCCTCGGTGATCTTTATAAAGAAGGGAAGCTAAGAATTCTTTTTGGAAAAGGCAACACTTAATGCGATTTTCGGGTCGGTGCCATTAATAAACGGGCAGACGACATGATGAGTGCTATACATATATAGTCGCGAATATCAATAGGTATCAACTATCATTGCACTTAGCTTTTTGTATAATACCGTCAAAGATTTGTGGAGATTTTTTTGTCACGTTCAGTTCAGTTTTGTCAGTATTTATATGGTGAACATGTGTTAAGAATTTTTTCAAGACCTAGGACGCAAGTCTACTATAGCCTCGCTTCGAGGCGGACCGATTATTCAACTTTCTCGCCTAGTTTTTCCAATTACTTACTTCAAGGCCTCGAAAACAAGTCTATTGTGACGATGAGGTGAGCCTGAAACTTTATTTTTCTAAATTCTCAATTGCTTCAAAGTTTTGAAAACAAGTCTATTAGGGCCTTACATTGAGACGGACCTAAACCTTTCATTAAACTTGGCGAAGAAAAAAGTTCCACTGAGGATTATAGAAATCGATGTGAATGTAGTGTGTATGGAGGAACAGTTTCCCAAATAAGTCACAATTGGTATATGTAAGTGTACGTGAAATATATTGTAAGGTGGGTGTGAAGGTAAGCGAGATGTTGCGCGCGCGGCGATCATTCAGCGTGAACCCCGCTGTGGACGTCCTCCAGCGAGGCGCCTATAACCATTACCTGGAGCGAGTAGCTCAGGACAACCGCAACTTCCTCAGCCGAGTCGGGAAACGAGGTTAGAAGCGACGTTAAATCATAATAACTGTAGATATGATGATGAAATATTAGACAATTTGTAGATAAAACTATTGCTCTTGATTGACACTCTATGCCCTGATATGAAAGTCTGCATGGCATTGAATGAAGCATTAAATTGTAGAGAACATTGCTAAACCAATAGATGCATGTACCTTTATATTGTCAAGTCATTATTTTGTAATGTTAAAGTATTGTTTTCTCTTAATAGATCCTCGGAGCCACATCTACTAAGAAGGGAAGAACCCATCGACCACCTGTGATCGGCTTGTTATGCGCTTCCAATTAGTGAACTACAAAAATGTATTAATATTATTGAGGTTATTTTTACGAATAAATGTTGTTTCTTTTTAAGTATTCACATTTTCATTTTTTTATTACTGCCCGAAAAATTATCCTGAAAACAGGGGATTTTCTATAAAGTCCACACAATATAATATATCCTCACGCCTTCCCACAATGGTCCCCGAAGGTGTAGGCAGAGGTGTCTAGGTAATACCCACACACCCACTTTCCGCCAGAGGTATATTAGGTGCCAACGTGACAGATGGCGAGTCCATCGCCGTTACTCAAGCACGACTATACATACGCCTTTGAATTTCTTCTCAGACGTATGCAGGTTTCCTCTCGATGTTTTCCTTCACCGTACGGCTCTAGGAAATAGTTACTGAACATGATAATACTTACATACTTCAGTAGATCAATACATTAGTAAAAGCTCTTCTTGACAGAATATATTCTTTGGAAAAGTCGACACGTAAGAGTAAAAAGTAGCAGTATAATTGAATATATCACGAGATGCCAAACTGGAGGATATAGGTATACTAATGAATTTATTATTCAAAAATGTTTAAGGTGTATATGACGTATAAATTAGTCCCTTTCACACTTTTGAATAATGATTGCAATAGCGCGTCGTAATACGCAAATTGTGCTCCTCATCCAGACAAAAAAATACACTTTACTTAACATCGACGGACATAATATTTAAATAGGTAGTACATTTAAAAGTAAGTTCCACGCACAATGTTAGCAACAGCTAATGCGAATATGTATGTTGGCGCGAAGACCATCAGCGATCGCGTGAAGAGGCGTATGCCCTCGTTATCGATCGACCTGCCCATGTCGGTGCTGCGCCAGAAGCTCAGTCTGGAGAAGGAACGCAAAGCCCAAGCCCTACGAGCTGTCGCCAACCGGAACTTCCTGAACGACATCGGCAAACGAGGTACGTTCCACTCATAGGTATACCTCATGTCACTTTACCCCTTAAAAATATGTTCAAACTATAAAGAAACAAAAGAATATAGGTAATTTTTCAAAGATACGACATAGCTGTCGTCTTGTTGATTTACATTAATATATTTAAACAACTTTTACCAACCGCCCAGAAAACACCCTCTATTCGCCAGACTTTTCTATGCCAGGTAGCGAAAGCCGTCGCCGGCTTTCGTGTTCGAATGTAACATACTTCCGATTGTTTCTCAAATGCAGGTTTCCTCACGATGGATTCCTACACCGAAGATCTGAAAGAAAAAAAATTAAATGAAAAACATCTCGTTTAGTCTAAGATTTAAGTATCGAAGTAACTTAACCATTCGTTAAATGTAAAAATATATATAATTTCCATAATGCTCCAAGCCGTGCTCCATACTTAAGCATGTTCGGGTTACGTAGCGTAGCTCGAAAATACATACTAAACATGTTACTGAATCAAATCATTTAAAAAACATGTAAAAAATTTTCGAAAAGTTTCGAATCTAAATAATATTTTTTTTAATTAGTTTACTTCGTTTCGTTTTAAAGTTTTATTGAGTTTTATATATTTGATATGAGCAGCATGAGTGTTTTGAATGAACTATTGTTAACCTGACTGGCAATTTCCATTAAAATTACCTTTTTTCGGTTTTACTTTTCACTCCATCTCGCTGGTACAGAGCTGGTACTTCTAGCCAATAACATAAGTTTTAATCATTGCAGGTTTCCAGTGGTCTCCGTCGTCACAAGCCGGGAAATACTTCAAAAACTATTAACTACCCGACATTATTCTGAAGACGAAAACGTCGATATAATTATGTAGCAATTGCAAAATAAAGTATACGTACTTGTTTCAAATATAAAGACTTAGGCTTCACTCAGGCGAATTGTTTCTATATTCATTTTGGGAGAGAGAACTCAATCATAATTGCTTATTTCAATGGTTTTTATGTATACAAAGTACAAATTGATAGAATTATTTAATTAGTAGGTAAATACGTACTCTATTTGATTTTATATAGATACCAATTTTGCTTGCATCTAACTCTTCGCCTATTTTTAAGTGGTGCCTATATATTATATTATGAACATATTGAACATGCTTACAACCGTGTACTAACTTTACATTCTTAATTATATCAATGCAATATATCATTATTGAGATTATTCTTTGTTTCATTTATATTGATAATATTTTATGTCAACGATTTCCATTATAGCTTTTTCATAGATATTCCTTTTTTTTCATAGAATTTCCAAATTGATGTTAATATTGTTATTCTTATAGCCTCACACCTTTGCAGAACGGTACACGAATTGGAGGGCATAGGTGCTTACACTAATATTGCACTATACTAGATATATACCAGACGGCCGTCTGGTCTAGTGGTTAGGTCCCGCTGAGGGCAGATATTTGTGTGATGAACACGAGTATTTGTACCTTAGTCTTGGATGTCCTATGTATTTATGTATATATATATCTATATAAGTAAATGTATCGTCGTCTAGTTACCATAACACAAGCTTTGCTTAATTTGGGACTAGGTCAATTTGTGTGGAATTGTCCCAGGTATTTATTTATTTATTTATATTTAAATACATTATTTTTAATAAAAAAGAAACTTCCCTAGTGTTATTTCCTTTAAACATAGGTATATTTTATTACACACATATTTAATATATTTTGCTATACACAGAATAGGAAGCACGCGTATTATTTTCATCTGGTGCTAGCTTGTAATCCATGATAAGCTTTGTCGACTCATATCCTTAGTTTTGAACACCAGCACCACCGGTGCTGCCAGGGTTGAAAGACAACGCTAACCGTATACTAAAAGAAGTGATGACCTGAGACCTGTTTTGATGCTTTAAGAAAGTACATACACGCGAGTCCCTAACGGGGTAGGCAGAGAGAATCGAGCGCCAGTTCTCTCTAGACTTGCATACCTCTTTCTCCTCTACCACATTCATCAGTAACTTCATACATGCTCGTATTTTCAGGATCAATTGTTTTGTATACTCGCCACTTCGCTATCGCCTGAATGGTCTTGTCAACGTGGGAGTCACACAAAAATAAATCATAAAATAAAAAAAACACCTATACACACTACACATACATACAACACGTATCGGATGCTTAGAGAATATTACACATAAAAAAATCGGAAGAGCATTAGCTAACTCGAGATATTATGAATTGGAAGAGAACTTTCACACATTTCCTGCAAGTAAATACGTTATCGTCAATGGAAAATGACTCTTATTCACTATTTCATAGAAACGTCGTAATTCAATGTATACGTAATTACTTTCTCTGTACTGTATTGACATTTGATGTATTTATTGTGTGTATATGATATCTGTGAGAAATTATTTCTTTGAGTTATTGGGTCTTAATTAGCCCAAATCAAAGCGTAAACACACGGTAAAACTGTACATAAAATAAAAATGTCATCCGGTGAAAAACATTTTTACGAGAACCTGAAATTATAAATACATACTTATAACGTATAATTTTAATTACAAAAACTACAATTATTATATGATCTTTTTACTCTACTGTCATTGTTTCCAATGTTGTCCAATGACCTAACGTTTAATGACTTACTAAGTAATAGAAGCCGTACTATTACATAATATACCATTTTTATGAAAGTGTGCGAGGAATACTTTAAACTAAAGATATATACCTATATATGTCTTATATTCTCTCCATTTCGTTCTTTATGTATTCTCCTTCACGCATACTTTGTTCGTCATCTTGTTTTTTAAGATGTTCTCACGCCGTTCAGATAATTAGCTATATCAGTTAGATTAGGTTAGGTTATAATATGGAGCAGGCAAATTGGTTATGAATATTCGTATTACGTTTAAACACTAATTGATATTTTTCAATAAACCAGTAATTTTCTGCTCAAATTGTACTTCCATACCAATCATCATTTTGATTGCTTGGTTAAAATTTTCATTAAGCAATTCAAATACGTTTCATTCGGATATGTGGTCAGACCTATGAACCTTTAAGTTGCTAGTTTGATTTCCGCTACGGATATATATTTACGTGATTTACACGAAACTGAATGCCTTCAATATCCTTTATTAAAGTATTATATGTTTTAAATTATGTATGTATAGATAATTAGATTATAGATAAAGACCTTTGACGCACAAGCTTTGCTCAGTTTAAAACTAGTTATTATTTAAAAAACCGGTTCTTTTTAATCAGATATGGGCTTTTTTTTTTTTATACAACAAGAGTGGCAAACAAGCATTCGGCCCTCCTGATGGGAAACGGTTACCGTAGCCTATTTACGCTCACGATACCGAAGTATCACTTGCGCGTTGCCACGCTGTGTTCGGAGAGTTATAGTGTGTTGGCAGCATAATGGGTTTAATCCCTCTGCTTCCAACACAATGTAACAATCCTCCCCCCTCCCCAAGGAGCTGATTACTGGAAACCTTATTCACCGCGTAGGAAAACAACACAAAAAATTTTGTTATTTGACTACGGACTTCTGTAAGGTGGAGGTCCTGCCCCAGTCGGGCAGCTCCGAATTCGAACGGGAAACCCGTTATGCCCTACCTCTCTTGTTGTCCTACGTCTCTTGGCTTGTGCCAAGTATTATTTTTATGTTCCTCTAAATTCTCGGGTCCTGGGTCTCAGGAGCCCGCCCCATAACTAGGCTAACGTGAGGATACCAGTATATATCCAACACGTGGAGGCGTGATAGAAAGTTTTAATATAAGTAAGGTATATCATACCCGGATGCGCAACGATAAACCCAGAGATGATACCCGCTAAAAGAAAAGACAATTGTATTGCGATAGAATATTTATTAACTTTGGGCTACTGTGGTTTACGGTAGACTATTATTATTGATTATTCGGCAAATATTAAGGCAAGCTTTATTTGTTCGCTGATATTGAGAATCTTACAGCTAAGCTTATTTCTACCCATAAATTATCTACGAGTTGTATTTTTATATTACAAAGAAGGAAAACCAAAAAGTGGGCTGCCTGACGGTAAGCAGGTATAGTAGCCTTATAGGCATAAGCAAAACCTGCCGCGCGCTACCAATTTAATTTTAAGTGGAGTTACTGTGGTAGCAGCATAAGAGCCGAACGGTCCCCTTCTCCCAAAACCATACTCAATGCAACACAACATTGAGATGCTATTTCAATACGATCTTCTGGAAGGAGGAGGTACTACTCCGGCCGATTCTTGTGCTTTACCTGTCTTTGTGTTTTAACAATATGAATGGAACAGAAGGTGTCCGAGTACCGCGAGGGCCGCGCTCGACCGAAGCGTAAGATGCCGTCGCTTTCCATCAACAACCCCATGGAGGTGCTGCGACAGCGGCTGCTCCTGGAAGTAGCCCGCAAGCAGATGCGCGAGGCCAGCCAGAGACAGGCAGTCGCTAACCGCGTCTTCCTGCAGAACGTCGGCAAACGAGGTCTGTTCTCTATCCATTTCATAATATTATAATAATATCCACACGCCTACGCACAAGGGTCCCCGAAGGGGTAAGCAGAGGAGAATAGGTAATACCCACACACCCACTTTCCGCCAGAGGTATATTAGGTGCCAACGTGACAGATGGCGAGTCCATCGCCGTTACTCAAGCACGACTATACATACGCCTTTGAATTTCTTCTCAGACGTATGCAGGTTTCCTCTCGATGTTTTCCTTCACCGTAAAGCTCGTGGTGTGACTAATCACTTCATAATAGTTTCACTTAAGTGAATTGACATGACTAGCAATGCTTAATGTATTTTAATAACTCGTTGCGGAAAACATATGGCCACTAGTCTCTGGTCGTCATTTATGACTAGGAGACGCACCCATCACATGCTTGTTGTAACTTCATTATTCCTGAGCGCATAGGACTGATATATATATATATAAACGACATATACATATCTTCGCTTAACATTATTGAGCTAGCATTGCATTCCATAAAGTTGTCTAAATTGCAATAGAAATAACAACCTCAAAACCAAAAAGAGTCGGTATGCAATAATACCAGATTACATTCGAACGAAAGTTTTTGCTACCACAACATAATATTATCGTTAAATATGAAAAGTTTCAGCCACAGCGCTTTCACTGGTGCGAAATAGGAAAGTTTCAGTTTACGCCTCATGCTATTCGTGACTCTGAGCCATTCAACTAAAATAGAGGCAAAATTTTCACACACTCAATATTATTGTAACTAAATGTAGGTATAATTCGAGTGTTGTTGGTACGTTCTTATTAAATAAAGACCTGATACTAGCGATAAAAAAATCTTTATTACATACGTTATTTTGCAAACTACACCTATTCAAGCCAACCAATTAAAATAGGCAAGATTTGACAACATTTACGTTGGTAACTTAATAACTAATCAATATTAGTTTTAAAGTGTACTTGATATCTTAAATTTTTTATATTAATTATAAATTTTGTCTGCAGGATTTTGGGCCAACTCTGCTGCGAACCGCTACAACAACTAAAGCCACGGCCCGCAAACTCCTTTCCGTTTCCTGTGTTGATGCCGCTGCTTGGCTGGGCACGAGACGTCGGCTACAACCACAAAAATATATATACCCTTCATAGCATTTTTGAGATAGGTTTAAAAAACACATAAATTCGTATAGAATATGTTTGGGTTTGCCCAGTAGTAATCATTTAAAAATGCGAGTAGGTCCACGGAGCCGTAGCAATGGATATCTCGATGGAATAACCACTATTGATTGTATTCTAAGCGTTGATCGCGGCGCGCGGCACGGGCATCATATCAAGTAAGCCAGTCGTCAGAACCTACGTGCGTGAAGTAGCGTAATAGTGCGAAACCTGCGTCTTTATTTTCATATGTATTTATGCAGATCCTATGCGCGCATATGAACATTCTTTCGATAGTAATCGTGTACGTGTGTCAGGTCGCAAGTCGGCCTCGTTCAACCGCGTGATACTCGTACCTTAGACAACACTAACCTTTACGCAACAGTACGTCTTCGTGACGTCTTGATCGCTGTCACCCAAACTTGTCTTGAGCCAGCACTATCTATCAATATAGTCAGTATTTTTCTACGCTTGTTATTGTTCTAAAGAAATTGTCGATGACTTCGCTATGTGTAATGATTTCAAATTGTGAACATATAATAATTAACTCGTGCCAAATGTTTAATATTGACTTAGATATGATTATTTTTAGTCATAGAATTATAACCGCCTATTAGTACAGGCGTGGTCCTTGTCTGCATGTCTCATTTACCTTCACGTAGGTAGTTTATATGTACAGCATAGTATAACGAATTTGTAACGTTATGTTAATATAATATGATCTCTAATAGCATATACCTAAAGTAGAAAAATGTTATAGCAAATACAGTAAAAATTACGTAAATAAAAACGTTAAATTATTAATTGATGTTTGCCTTGTTAGCACCCTAAATATTTGAAACATCAAACGATATTAACGTTTCAGCCTATGACGTATAATTTAACCACGGTTAAACTAATGTCAATTAAAATTCCTAGATATTTTGGGGGCTGTGTGGCGCCGCCTTTGATATTGAGCCGATGTCGTGCCTCACCAGGAATCCATAATTAAATTCATGTTACGTACCCCTTGAAAGGAACAACTGCTGCATTTATGTCAAAGTAAGTCAATATCTGATGGGTTAATAATTACTCGAGCTCAGTTTCGTAGCCCCTGTCCGCGGCAAACCAGTGGCAACGCACTCAATAAAAAGCTTTCATACAAACGAGGGCCTTTGACAACATTAATTAGTTTTTTATTCGAGACAAAATTAGAAAATCCTCGAACAAAGTATCTTTAATATTTTCATAAGTATCTCCATACACACTTAATAAGAAAAAAAATATGAGCATTATTTTCGAGTGAGGATGTTTATTTCCTTATTGAAATTAACATATATTTCAATGAACTCTTGCTGAGGCCCGAATATTAATAATGCATGTACACCTTGCATTATAGGCACTCTTGGCAATTTTACTTCTAATATTGCCTAATGTACTCCTTAGAGTAAACCACATAGGCACATACAGGCGCGGTAATTCAATCAAATTAAAATGATTATCTATGAATATGTGCGTGCACCAAATTGTAGGTATGAATATATAAATCAAACATATCTTACTTCTTACATCTGAAGCGATGTAGATGACTGTTTGTATTCAGACAGGTTACTATTTTTATCTCTCACAAGCTGCAATTCGTTCCGATAAACATTTGAATGCATTATCCTGTTTTAAGAAGTTGCTTATAAATAGGTAATATTTTAAGCTGTGGTGGCTGAGTGGTTAAAGTAGTCCCCTAAAAAATCAAGGTGGTATATTCAAACCCCGGCTCTTAGGTAAGAAAGCTTGTAGGTGAAGAAATTCATCAATTCGTAACAAAACCTGCATACGCATTAAAGAAACATAAAAATAATTAATATATATGTGCTTGAAGAACTTCGTTGGAGGTGACGAACCCCGTGTGAACCCCTTCATGATCCCTTGTGGGACGTAAACATGGCAAGTCATTTGAGAAAGTACATTCAAGCTGATCAAATGTATTATGGAGTTATTGAAAACATAAAGTACTAAGCATTTTCCAAGTAATTGCGAATTGCGAACCTCTCGTTGCACGTAGGTGATGTGAATAATAATAATAATAATATATCCTCACGCCTTCCCACAAGGGTCCCCGAAGGGGTAGGCAGAGGTGTATAGGTAATACCCACACACCCACTTTCCGCCAGAGGTATATTAGGTGCCAACGTGACAGATGGCGAGTCCATCGCCGTTACTCAAGCACGACTATACATACGCCTTTGAATTTCTTCTCAGACGTCTGGCTGGAGGCCTAGGTCTCGCCATTGACCGGTTAAGTAGCAAAAGTTCCCGGAATTCACGCTACGAGAGACAATACAAAAAAAAAAAAAACTTCTCAGACGTATGCAGGTTTCTTCTCGATGTTTTCCTTCACCGTTCAGCTCGTGGTGTGACTAATCACTGTACTTAAGTTCAGAAAAACTCATTGGTACAGTCGGGATTCGAACTTGCGACCTTTGCGTCGCAGGCAACTGCTCGAACCACTCGGCAATTCATAAGTTCAGACGGATATATCGTAGTAAAAAACTTATTTTGCATACATTGAAGAGTCATTTGACTATGGATGTCATCGCAATGTTGAATTGTAGCAATAAGCCTTTCATTGTATAATACAGCCATTTGAACGTCTCAGAGGTTGCGATCTGAAAGCTAAGTGCCAATCGACGTTCATGCAAACAATGTGAATATGAAAATATCTTACATTCATTCCACGTAGCCAAATGAAACTCCGATGTTGAATCCGCATTGATTCGTGAATATATACGAGCTCATGTCGTTCATCAGTAATAATTTAAATTCAGTTTGTTTTAAATTCTAATCTAAAAAAACTTAGCCCCAAAACGAATGAAAAGTTTAATTCAAAGATATGTGATAACGATGTTGACTACCTGTCTAACATGTCAATTAATGCCACGAAGGTACCTCATTGATAAATTATGAGAAGACTTGTATCCATTTCATAAATAAATTAATAAATATGCTCATCAAGTCGTATGTACATACATAAACATAGTAGATAGATGCACGAGCCAATCGATGCATCATAGTTATAGTATAGGAGTGCAGATGGCCAGGCAGGTTAGCCCCTCGGGTCGAGCCCTCGCCCAGTCTGCGAGCAATAATTAAGATGATTGAATTTAGAGCGACGACGCTCGAGAGCTCCGCGTGATTTCATTACTCTTCAACACATTTTCGGCGCCATGAGATTCGATCGCCTCAGGCATTTCTGTCCTATAACCAGGTATGTTTAACCATTAAAATACTGTATACCTATAGCCAAGCGAAATATCAACGTTTTAATGAACGTTTCCTCACAATAATCACCAAACGGAGCGGATTGCTTTCCTAAACTTTTCTCATTGGAGTCAATTTGAAAGCTCGCAACGTATGTTAATCCGCACTGTGAACAAAATTTCCGGTCCAGTCGTTTACCGTACCGAATTTTTTTTTGACAATGAGTCGAAAATATATTTTTACATTTCGTCCTACACATTTGAAATCTACACAATGTTGCATCCTTCGCATATTATTTGCTCCTTTTGTGAATATGAAAACTTTTGATTTGAAAGATTCCGTTTCATAATTTAAATCACATTCGAAATTTTTGAAACGTTGAATGATTTAAAAAATTACGTATCAATAAAAAATATATTATATATATTTAAGAATTTTGAATGAAAGTAATGCAAGAACACCGATTTGAGTGAGATCAAAGACGGTATGATTTTTATGGTTTTAACGGGAACATTATTTGTTTAATCATTACGATTGAGTGAAACTAACCAGTGTTTCGGTGGTCTGTGTAACACAGAATTAGGAAAATCACCCGCTCAACCAACCTCAGGAAATTGATTTAACATTTGTCGTTGCTTAGTGATAAGAACGCCAGATCTGACCAAACGCCACTAGTTAATATACTTATTCTAAGATAGTGGTAGAAGCATCGTCGTAGTTACGCTTATTTTATTACACACACTAATAATGGTGTATATGCCACTTAACGAACATTAATTAGAAATGGAAGCCGTTGGAAGGTACGTGCCGAAATTAACAGTAATATGACTAGTAATTTAAAGTTCTATCATTAACGTTTGTATTATCGTGTCAACTTTGAAACATCAATTAGACTTTCTTTGCTTTTCTATGTCATACATAATTCTATCGATACAACTTTGTGTTGTGTTTACAGTATTGTGTGAACAAGTTAAACTTGTTGATATAAGATATTTATGAATAAATAAATATCTGACTGATCATGTCAATCCCAAAAATTTAAAATGATTTATTATATTCGTACCTACTACACATTTTTATGTCTAAAGGCCCGGTGGTTGGACTTGTAAAATTAATAATAAATTCAGGTTCGCACCCCGCCAGTCCACACCAATAAGTTTTTCTGACCTTAAGTATATTTGTGGTGAAAGCATAACGAAGAATCATGCAAATGTTTGAGAAGAAATTCATAGGCACGTGCTAAGTCCGCATGCTTGAGTAATGGTGGCGTACTCGCCATCATTAGCTTTGGCCCCTAAATATATCTCTGGCGAAAGGAGGGTGTCGTTACACCTCCTCCTCATCATTGGGAGAGCGTGATAATAAAAAAGGATTTTTAAAATAGTATGTTTTTATAATATTGGTAACTATTTTCAAATTAAATTTCAAACCCTAAAACATACTATTTAGTCTAATCTAAGAGAAGATAGCTGCCTGAAGTGCATCTGGCACCTTCGTATTTTAGAGGAATACCAACATTGCCCTAGGCACTATGACAAAATTCTAGAAACAAAACCTACTAGTGATGTAGCAGCTACATTTAATTTCATCAGAGCCGTGGTGGCCGAGTGGTTCCAGTAGTTGCCTGCGACACAAAGATGGCAAGTTTGAATCCCGACTTTACCAATGAATGCTTTTTTGAACTTAAGTACAGTGATAAGTCACACCACGAGCTTTACGGTGAAGGAAAACATCGAGAGGAAACCTGCATACGTTTGAGAAGCAATTTAAAGGCGTATATAGTCTTGCCTGTGTAACGGTGTTTCAATTTTCAGCTTGCCTCAAATACCTACCCAAAAATTCGTACCAGCACTCGGACTATCTCGGTTTATGAGTACATAAATAATTTTGCTACATGTCTTAATTAAACTTTTATCACCAAAGAATCAATCAAATATCAAAATTAATAAATATTTTTTTCAACGTAAGGGACACAGGAAACACTTATTGAACATCATATACTTAATAAAAACTAAAGTTACCACCGTTTCCAAGAAAAAAACCTGCCAGGAGAATAAGCGGCGAAACAAAACAAATGGAGTTATAGCTATTGCAGTTGAGTTAAAGCGTATTTTAATTATTACATAATAAAAAAATACTGATCATACGCAATTAACAACTTGTTGCTAATGTTAAATATCTATGGTTGGTTACGCGTGTGATTGGCTGCTGAGAGTCAATATCCGGCGCAACATTGTTCCTATTGTCGCTTGTTCAGCAACAAAGGACGAGATCCCCAGGAGACTTTAATGAGTTCCATCACTTTCATCCACGATACGATTAATTTTAACAGGAAAATGTAATTTAAGAATGATATTAAACGAGGACACCTCTGATATATAAATAAGGATATTATTTTCATATTGGCTCCATATTTATCAGTGCGCGATTAGTCTTATAGGTAGGAACGAAAGGAGTTTTTCATTCAAAATAGGAACTGTCTACAATTAAGTCCCCGCTACAGAAGATTCTTGAATACTCTTGGCTTTAAAACCATACTGACATTACATGGGAAACTTTAAGCTGCTTTACTTTCTTATAATCCTATCCTACTAATATTACAAATGCGTAGGTTTGCGAAGATATTTGTTGCTCTTTCACGCCAAAACTAATAAAGAGAGTTGGATGAAATAGACACAATTAGACTATTGATTGAATTAACTTCATTTAATATCCTCACGCCTTCCCACAACGGGTAGGCAGAGGTGTATAGGTAGTAACCACACAGCCACTTTCCGACAGCGATATATTTTAGGTGCCGACGTGACAGATGGCGAGTCCATTGCCGTTTTATCCGCAGGACAAAGCTACTATAATATTACTAAGCCAGTTGTATTATATCATCACATCCCATTTGAATTACAGTATTTTGAAGGTATATGAAGGAGCAACCCAGAAGAGCAACCTTACAAATGACATGGCCATGCGATAAAAGCATAAACTGACAATTAATTAATTTTACCGTTTCAATTTACGGCTTCTTTGTAATGGAATAGGTAGCAAATATTAATTATGTGCACCTTTATATCGAGCGGCGAGTAAGATGATAATATATTTTTATTTATACATGACGAACATGCAGAGCGTTTCGCTGTTGGCAGTTTTCTAAGAAACGACTACCAACGCAATGCAAAAAACCTTATTATGTTTGGTACCAACATTCAAGACAGGTATATTTTTTAAATTAAATTAGAGGTTCGAATCTTGAACTGATTACTTTTTTACTGGCCGTCCGTGCGATCTGGCACGTTGGTATTGACCTCGCTAAGCTTAGTTAGTAACCCATTTGGTACAACAAACTATAGAGGTAGATACACAAATATCTTGTGTGGCACTTCAGCCCATTATTATTTTTTCTTCTAACTATACAACTTTGGAAATCTATGTTATTTTATGTGTAACCATGTGTAATGAGTATAAATTTACAATCATTCAGCACACGCATCAATCGCCCACCAGATAATTCCACAAGAATGATGATGTTTCTTAATGTACTATAGTTATTTCAATTGTACTATTTTGTAGTTTGCTATTTAAGTGATATGAAATATCCACAAAATAATTTAAAACCATAAGGAATGACAAAAGTTAAGGAAGTTATTATATTTATTTTTGTTTAGGATTAGCAACCTGGACGCCCTTCTCTTTGCCTTGTCTTTGGAAGTGGCGCTGCTTCAAATTAAAATCTTACGTAAGTATATCTTCCTTTATTTTCTGCTGCTTTTTGGAGCACGTGCTCTCTCTTAGGATAAAAACTGTTAGAACTGTTGTAGAGGGCAGCACTGCACTGAGATCAAGCCTGTGGCGTAGTTCCGGTACAAGTGAGAAGCTCCAATGCGAGAAGCTGGAGAGAGACCGGTAAGTTACCGCAACTTCCGCTTAGATGGCGTTACGGGCGTTAACTTATGTAACTAGATGTGCCGGGCGGTTTGAATGAAACATACTTATATGAATAGAATGCGAAAAATATGAAAATAGAATCGATAGTCGATATACTCGCATGGACATCAAAGACTAACTAACGTACCTACAGATATTCGTGTTTATCATATAAGTCCATCAGCATCAATTTTCGCAGCCAAGCTCTGACTACTAGACTATTCGCATTCTCTACCTGTTTTTTTTTTCAGAGAAACTGTAAGAGATGTATTGAGAAGAACATTAATAGATATAGCCGAGGGCGGTGAGTGGGTCACGCTGCGGAAGGCTGTGGAGCTATTAAGGGAGCGTCAATCTTCAGCAGTCCTCATGAGACGCAACCACAAACAACTATCCATGTTGGTCTACATTCAAATATAATACATAATGACGCCGAGTCCCCTACGGAGTAGAGACGTCAAACGCCACATTTTTTCTTACAAATTCATTAGTCTCTTCATACGTGGTCGCTGGTTTCGCGTACTCTTGGCATACCCACACTTGAGTGTTCATTTCGTTTTGATTTTAGTTTGAACCTGTTTTCCTCTACCTCTTCTTCGCGCACACTAGCATTAGGATACATATAATCTTCTATTCAACTCTATTCAACAATCTTTATACATGTCCAATTAAACTTTTTTTTATAGTTTATTTACAATAACAATAATTAATAATATTTACAAAGAACAGTTGAAACTAACTACTTACAGATAAAATATTTGTCCCAAATCGGTATCCCGAGGCAACGTGCCAAGAAGACTAGCAGCATTGCCACGCTGGATAGCAATGCTGATTCTCTGAGCGAGATATGTTCCAGCCCGCCTGTCACTAGAGTTCTCGACTAGATGGCGCGAGACCTCTTTAAAAAGATGGTGAGCCTCAGGACCCCAAGGCCCCAGAGTTTCAACCGCAAATGCAGCAAATATGTAACCTGACCCGAGACAGGCATACTTGCGGCGCTTGAGGCACTCCTGCTGAGCAGCAGCGGCGCCGGCCGCCACCGATGTGTCAGGAAGATGGGAAGGAGCCCGTGTATCGACACACGTAGTGTCCCACACTAAGGGCCGACCCATCCTCCATGGCATCAGAGACATACCGACCGGGCTCCGGCCATCGCCGCGAGCGAGACCGACTGGTTCCAGCACAGCAGGCACGCCGGCGCTGACCAGAGCCCGGCGTATCAAGTCATTTATGGAGGAATGACGTGATATCCGGCCGGCACTGCTGATGCAGGATAGACCATGGTGTCCGGAGTCATTGACAATATCCCCGCAGTGACACCGATGTGGGACAATACATTTAGCGCCTAAACGTAGGCTCGCACACAATCTGAAGGTTGCATCATCTAACAGCGTACCGATATTAAAACAGGGCAATGCATGAAGTCAGAGTCCGGACTCCCATCTAGCGATTGCCAGGAGACGGGCTCTATCAGCAGAGTTGAATGCACTATCGAGAAGTGCATTATAGGCCAACCTACTGATAGGCTCATCCCATTGTTTTTGTATGTGCGGACTAAGGGGAACGTCTGTGTTTGGGCATGCCATAATCCAGGCATCTCTGGCCTCACCCAACTCAGGTCCAATTAAACTAATAAAATTTTATGTTTCAAAAACAGTAGATATATATATGATGACGTTAGTATAATTAGATCAGCAATGGTTAATACAAAGCGTGTTAAAAAAGTAGTATGCATGTAAAAGAAGGAACTGTGACTTGATAGGTTTTCTAGGGTGCGCTACGAAAGTTAGAGTTAGTAAGAAAGTAAAATATATCTACAATTAAAACCGTACTTAAAATTAAGCTATATTAGAACTAAGATTTTAAATGGTAACAAAGCATGGAAAGTTTCAATTGCCCATTAGGCCAAAAAATAATTGCATCTTTCAAGATGGCTTTTAAAGAAATTTTTGAAGTGAAGTCACAGTACATTATAAAAATGTTTTTATTATATGTAGGGCCCGTAGCGAAATTCTTCTGGAAACCAAAGTAAAAAGAGAGCAATGGGTGACTGATCTCCGTAATGCCGATACGAAAATAGCTGCCCTTCAAGACAAGATAAATGTAAGTACCTACCATCGTTAAAAAACCTTTTTTTTTTATATATAGGTCACATACTATTATATACTGCCTTTAAGCTGTGCCTTGCGGTTCCATCCGCGTATACTTTTCAAGGATACATTTTTTTCCTATGTAACACAGCTAATAATCTCATCCAATTCCAATTCTAATTCCTATTCAGTAGCTTTTGCAAGAAAAAGGAACAAACATCCTCACAAACTTTCATATTTATAATATTCGTAGGATGTTTATTTTATGCCCCGCTGTTTCACAATTTGATTAACCGCTTCTTCTTCTTACAAATTCCTGACTTTAGCGCGTTCAAACAATAAAAAAATAATAATAAAAAAATTCACTCTCTTAATGATTTGTATGGATAAGAACTCGAGTACTTATGCATGAATGAGACCAAGAGTATTTTCACGAATTAATCATGTTACCTAAATCATTTCAGGATGACCTACAAAATGCAATCGCAAGGTTCAACTATGTCGAAAAGTGGTTGTTCGCGCGGTCCGAAGAACTGGAACTTCGAAATGATGTACCACGCGTATTCCGCGGTCGCTCCGACCACGAGCAACGCGTTCACGACGAGCTAGTGAAAGCATATGCATTACAAATACAGGTACGGAATCTTCAAGAAATTTATGGCGTAACTAAGAAAAGCAGTAATGGCCGAGCTTAAGTATTGCCTCCAAAATCAAGATTACAAGTAAAATCCCGGCCTTTACTAACAAGACTGTACTCTAAGCCCCTTAAGTCACTGTTTGTGAAACCTACGGACGCATAAGATACATTTTGTAAAGATCATGTACGAACGTACATAATTATTAATTAATCTATTGATTGATTAGAACATAAAACAAAGCAACTTTATAGCAGGAACTCGATTTCAATGTATTTCGCAGGAACGAGAAGATTCTTTGGATCACTGGCAACATCGCTATATCATCGATACAGAGCAGATACATAACAAAGTTGTTCAGAAATGTGAGCAACTACGTAATGCTACTACTCGCCGTGAAGAGTTACAGAAATTGGTGTGTATAGACTACCAGCAGCATTATTTTGTATTATCAACTTAGGTAGTCTTATGTCCATAATTCGTACCGTCATTAAGTTGTAATATATTCTCACGCCTTCCCACAAAAATCCCTGAAGGGTTAGGCAGAGGTGTATAGGTAGTACCCACACACCCACTCCCCGCCAGAGATATATTTTAGGTGCTAACGTACCAGATAGCGAGTCCGTCGCCGCTACTCAAGCACGGCTACACATACGCCATTGAATTTCTTCTCAGACGTATGCAGGTTTCCTCTCGATGTTTTCCTTCACCGTAAAGATCGTGGTGTGACTAATCACTGTACTTAAGTTCAGATAAACTCATTGGTACAGTCGGGATTCGAACTAGCAACCTTTGTGTTGCAGGCAAGTACTCGAACCACTCCTGCGAACACTCAGTCACAAACTTTACCCCTTTGTAATACATATTAGTATTCTCATATATGTACCTATACTCTCATATATGTACATATATGTATCAAACAGTGGACCTAATTATACAGTTGGATCTATATTGCTCTCTGTCAAATTAATAGTTCTACATTAATTCATAGGTCCAGTCGACTCCCTAACAGTGACAATAGGTAGAGCTAGAGCGCCAATCTCTGATTGGCCTCTTTCTTTTAACCTACATTTATCAGTAATGAATATTCAACTCGAGAAAAATACATTTCAATGTTATCTGATTCATTCCAGTACAATCTCCACGAAGGTGAGATGCGCTCGTGGCTAACATTCAAGCGGGAGAGAGCAGCCAGGTTGGAACGCGAAGAACGCCGACGCGCCTCGGCTACTCGCATCCAAGCATGGTGGCGAGGCGTAATGGTGCGCCGAGCGATCGGTGCCTTTAAATTTTTGAAAAATGCGAAGAAAGGTCCCAGCAAAGCAAAAAAGAAATAATGTACATATTTTAACTTAAAAATATTTGCTAAAATTATAAAAGTTATAAATAAATCACCTAATTCCTCCTTTCGTTAAAGATATATGAAATTTTGTCTATCTTCATACATGAGTGGCTCAGTGGATCTTTGGATGGTTTGAAAATACAATTAGACCCTCAAGATGGCGCTGCGTTTGTATTATAGAAACCTTTACTTTTTCACCCAAACAGCTAGTTTCACCAAAATCTCTCTTCAACACTGACACCCATAAACACATACACAATATGGAATATATATTTATGACATATTAAACTAATTATAATTTTGATTTTGTCAAAATTATAATTAGTCAGTTATGTCAACCTTATACTCTATACATTTCTTTCGGGGGTGGAATAAGTGGTAATGTAAGTAAATGTAAGTAATGTCTACGACACAGATTTATGCTACTGCAGTCATAATAGCATACTTATTTGTATATTATTAACGGTACGCTCTGCGAGCCTAGCGTACAGCGCACTACCTAGCCACTAGCCAGAGTGTGTGATTGTGAAGCACCCCTGCTACACACCACCACCAAGGCGACCACCACGTAACGAAACCACCCCCCCCCCAACGCCCCGCCTTAGCCCCCCCCCCTAAACCCCCCCCCCCCCCCCCCCCCTCCGCCCCCAACATTGAGGCTTACACTTACAATCACATTGAACCCAAACCATAAACCCCCCCTCAACCCCAACCCTCCTGAAAATGAAAATTGGTTCGATGAAAATCGGTTCGGTTCAGTTCAGTTCGGAGGTTTATCTGTTAATTGTTAATTGGTCTATCTCTGGTAAGGTTCTCACGCCTCTCTTTCTTTATAGCATATTCCAGTAATGGAGCCCAGCCTATATTTAAATAAAATGGCATACCTTATTGGTGGCATACGTTTCCGAAAACAAACGAAATACTTGAATCTTCATCAATACCTACCTACTACATAGCGAGTTCATCCACTGTGATACACTAGATGTATTTTTAGTGAATTTTTCTATTACAAACTTTTCAGATAACTTCATCCAGGATATTTGAAAGAGCCTCTGTTGGCGTTTCGTCCGTGAAAACCTGCTGTTGTGCTTTAATCTCCTCTCTAGTAAATATCCTTTGAACTGCATATTTCTCTCTTCATCATCATATAGGTAAGTATCACGTACCTCTGGTGTTATTGAAAAATTCACTAAAAATACATCTAGTGTATCACAGTGGATGAACTCGCTATGTAGTAGGTAGGTATTGATGAAGATTCAAGTATTTCGTTTGTTTTCGGAAACGTATGCCACCAATAAGGTATGCCATTCTACCGTTTTCTGTTTCTAAAATATTTCTGATCATTCAAACAATTTTTATATATATTTGTACTGACTCATAATTTTACTTAAAAGACTTGTATCCATATCATGGTTAAATACATGGAGCGCTTACTGTCAGTGTCATTTTGACAGCATAAATTGAACCGGCTGTCAAATGGGTTCGATTTGATTGCCATGTTTCGTACTACTACTTAACGTCAGTTGCATGCACGCGTTTGTGCTACGCGTGTGGAAAGTGTTGTTGTTATTATTTAGTTTTATAAAATATTTTTTTCTTTCCTTTTTCCGCAACCGATGCTTCCTTAGGTAAACAGTTCAAATAAACTTTTATAATAAATGTGATGTTAATTAAGGAACTGTTTAAAATCACACGTATTCCTGGGACTCATAGCATTTCCAATTCTTGGAAAGTTGGATTGTCATCGGCGCATACTTTCGGTGAGTAATACTTTGTATTTTTTTATGCTATTGCATGTAGTTTCTGAGCTGCTTGTAGCCTTTCAAGGTCTATAAAAATAGTACAGGATATTATCTGCGACTTTCCTCTTCATACCTGCTTGTACTGTGTTTAATATCCATAACATTTTTGTTTTAAACTTAGTTAACACCTGTTCATTTGCAAATGAAAAAAAAATATTTGCAAATTTTTAAGTTGTTAATTTATTTCTAAGCCATTTTTTAAATAACTTTTTAAACAGATGTCTATGTAAAAGCTAAAAAATTATAATCTAGGCTTTTGTCAATAGCAAATGAAAGCTTTTACAAAATAGTCATCACACTTGTCCCAAATAAACACAGGACACTCCAGTCTCACATAATTATTTCTTTTGTAAATATTGTATGATGTTTAATAATTAACATAAACCCTCTCAAAGCCATGTTAGATGTATTGAATAATAACTTAAGGAAACACCCTTGATTCAAAAACATAGTTACAAAAGACATGTGCCCATTATTGAAAAACAATAGTTAAAAAAACCACCACTTAATATACTTAACTGGTACTCAGTTGGTGAGCAAATTTCATATAATATTTAGTTGATAAAAATAAGTTCTTTGTTGGATTTCACCATTGATTTTATATCTACATTAAAAATTTTTTTTTTTACTTTGCTCCCTCTATCTTCCCCCTCTCTCTCTCTTTCTCTTCCTCTACATCCTACTCTGAGTTTAGCAAAAATAAAAACAAAATTAGGCAAAAAAAACATTTTAACAAGATGTAAGTTGGTTGTTCCCATGTCCTTTGTCACAGCATTCCTCACATCCATTTAACATAATAGGAGAGGCTGAACCCAGTAGAGGAATTTTAATAGGTCACTGCAGAGATGTCTGTTGTATGTACTTGTGGTTGTTTTATTCATCATATGATTACCTTTAAAACCAGTAGGATTAAGTAGTTATTTAATAATACTTTCAAGTTTCAAGAAATTATTAAATATTTTATTTAAAACAAAGCTTTTTAATTCTCTCAAAAAAATTATGGGCATGTATCTAAGTAGTTTATTGCTCGGAGAAACTCAACTCTCTCGGTGATTTTTTGCGCGTGACGACAGTGGTCACCGAGCCACCGCGGCACCGCGACGGCTTGGTACGTACATACCTATATCAACACAGCGCACGCAGTAATTAGTGCGTTGATCGCACTGGCCCGGTGCAGTTGATGCAACTGTGTTTCCGAGAAACCGATCAGCGCAGTTCGCGAGGAGCGGCAAATTGCCGACAGATATGTATGCTGCTTGTCGGTAATTGCAAAAATCACTCGCCCGGTCTCGGAACGTAGCTTGTGGTCCTTGTATTACAAGTACGACTTATGTATGTGCGCGATTACCGACTGCTGTAGATAAAATAGACTTTTATTTTAAGTGCAGTGCAGACTATTGATCACAGTGAGGACTGTACTGCACTGTAAGTACATTAAGTACCAAATCGGATCGAGTACCTACAGCTAAATATGCAAAGATTAATTTTTTTCTTTCTGATGTCACTCTCCCTGTGAGGTCTCGTTTTTAATGATAACTTAACTGCATGCTTGAATTAAACATCTGTGTATGTACCTACTAAAGAAAGAAATCTGTTAGTTGGATTAATAGGTAATAATATGGTTTATAAATAATATATCCTCACGCCTTCCCACAAGGGTCCCCGAAGGGGCAGGCAGAGGTGTATAGGTAATACCCACACACCCACTTTCCGCCAGAGGTATATTAGGTGCCAACGTGACAGATGGCGAGTCCATCGCCGTTACTCAAGCACGACTATACATACGCCTTTGAATTTCTTCTCAGACGTATGTAGATGTTTTCCTTCACCGTAAAGCTAGTGGTGTGACTAATCATAATAATATGGTGGTATCACGTAATGTTCGGCGTCGATACCAAGCAATTGAAATGGTTATTTTGAATAATATTACACCGGAGTATTTTTCCACAGTCGTTTACTTATCAAAAAACTAGTGACTGCAATGCCATTAAGTATTGCTTTTCCGAGAATTACTAGGCTAGGTCCCAGTCACTCGCGCAAGTCGCGCACCGCACCGCCAATACGTGGAATTACCCGTATAAGCTTCATTTTGTAATACACACACGATGCACTGAATATATTTTCAATTTACGATTTCATCTACGTATATGTGCATGTGTAGACATATCAGTTATTTTTAAAATTATGTGCCTACATTCTTGAAATATGGTGCCATGCTATGATTTAACTGTTATGAAAGATGCCAAAAAGCCATGATTTAGAGGTATAGACACTTATTCTTTGCCTACGCCTATGTAATAAGTATATAATATTCTTAAGATATAATTCCTTATCATCAAAGATTACAATGTATACTGTGATTATCATTCATTGAGACAGCACAGAATAGATTTCAAAGTAGGTATATTTTTTCGACAGAATACACCAATCTAAATACTAATCGAGGTTGGCCTACTCTGTAGATGTAACTGTACACAAGAAGTTTGATACACTGCAATACAATTGAACAAAATCGATTTATTATTTAATACGTTACATTTGCGTTGAAATTGCATGAATCTATTCGAGCTCTTTGATAGTTAACTTACGTAATAAAAGCCCATGTTCTTATGTAAATGTAAGTGCATAATGTATGTAAATATGTGTCCCTACTTCTGTCTGTGGTATGTGGTTAAGGGCAAACCACAAAATAAAGTAAATAAATATTGACTTTCGCCTGTGTACTTACCTCACAAAAACTACAACTAACCCTAAACTAAGCAGACCCTCTACTGGAAAAAAGCGACTCATTTAAATGACACATCATACAGATACTTATATTCTTACACCCAGGCACAATAAGGCCATTAGAATTTCAGTAAGTACTACCATGAACTATGTAAATGAATTATCAGTTCAATAGTCCATTGTTTAGTTAGGTAGTCGGTACTCAGTAGAATATTTTCTAGAATCGTTTTTATACTGACTAAGTCACGAGTTGTCAGAACCCGGACAATAAGCATTAAGACTATGAAAATTGTCTACAAGAAAACTATGACGGGCGAGTCACCCCACCGGTTACCAAGAATTGTGACTGGTTAAACCTTAACCTGAGTTATTAATTGTTATCGTAGCTAATCCTTTCTAATTACGTCACCGTCACCGCGATTGTTTCATATACCTACCACTTATTAACAATTGGATGTTGGGCTTGGGTTTGAACTAGGAGGTAGGAATTTATACACGTATACCATACCTTGGAATTTAGTCGAATTATCGTAGTGTTATTCATTAATTAACAATTTTTGGTAATATTAAGTAGCAGACACTAATCTGACTTCTAACATTATTGCATGGACAACCTTCCAATCAATAAGACGCCTACCTACATAAACAATGTTGCAATTCCGCCAGTTATACTATAAGTACCTTTATTAAGGAAAACTATTTTTGATTAAAAGGTCGGTACATCCTGCTTACACTATATTTATAAATTCTTAGAAAAGGTGAGGCGAGTGACAATAACAATTGGACGAATCAATGACATAATGGCAATACCCACATGTTAAGTACGTACTTTTATAATTTTATATACGTATCCATGTTTTCTGTTAAGGTATTGGCAAAACAATACCGTGTATTTTTTGCTACATTCATAGCTCATATGAATGTAGCAATTAAAACTATATATAAAATTATTTAATATTTATATATTGTTTAGGTAAATATTGAGAAAATAATCATGAATACTCAACGTTTCTCAGCTAGCCTAGCTGTCGAGTAGATATACCTATATACAGCTAAATAAGACAAGCAGGTATATTGACACACTTCGATAAACTTATTACGCATAAACTTGAATCTCAGATCTCATTCATCTTCATTCCCTTGTAATCATTGCATAATTGTTTCTTAACTATGCCTATTTGCTCTAGCATGTTACTATAATCCTTCGTCATTACAGTTCTTAACTATTCTACTGTAGGGCGACATATTTAATCAGAACCGACAAGAGCAACTTTTTTAGGTGGTGCGAGATCTCATTATGTCCCTAAACCTAATTGCTTATTCATGATTAAGCTGCTCATAAGTTGATGATAGATAGCGCTTTCAAAGATTATTCTTATGCTTTTATTTATTTTATTCTAAAGGTTTGATAAAATGTTTAAGATAAAGAAGATTAAATGAAACACTAATAGTTTCGAATTGTAAAGGGCGATCCCCAAATGTCTAGGATATAAATAAATTACGTTACATACATGGAATTTAACATGATGGTTTATTGTTGTTACAAGAATGCAAGAATAGTCCGGTAATGTGGTGGGTCCTGGCGCTGGTGGCGGCGGCGAGCGCGATGCCTGCGCGCGCCGCTGGCTACTGCTCCGCGAACACATTCCCCACCAACTCCTCTTGGATGCAGTTCACCAAAGAGCCCGTGCCTTTTGAATACGGCTATGAGGACAAGTTCAAAAGCATACACTGTTGCGTCAAAGGCTACAGGAGCATAGAATGGTAAGTTTTATTCTTTTACATACACCTTGTTCGTCCCGCTCCTTCCAAGGCAAGCAAGGAGAAGAGGTGGCACTTCCACGTTTTAATTACCACCTCTTTTCTCCCCTCTCTCTCTCGTTACCACTTCCGTTATTTAAATTAGCCATAAAATACTTATAAATAAGTCGTCCCATTCTAGTAGCTCCCGGTTGCCCATTTATGTGATATAGGTCCATAATAACCGATATGTTTTATTCGGATTACCAATTCTATGAATGATGTATTTTCTCAAGTTATTCTCCTGGGATGACAGATTTTAGATACACTTACTTAATGGTTATAGACCGATACGTGTAGTACATAGTAATGTTAAAATTTGCATATAATACAATTTTATAAGCAATCAAATCGCAAAATAATACAATCTTAGTTCAAATACATATACAGTATCATAATATGAAGTAAAATTAAATGTCAGCTCTTTGTCAGAGATGTACCATATTAAACATCTACGTAGTCATACATTTGGAACAGTTTAAAACAAAAAGTAGGTAGGATACTAGAAGCTAGCTCAGGTACAGTGGGCCTAAAGAGCTAAGAATAACATTGATCGAAATGCATAAGGTTTTATTTATCATTTTGTGTATGAATAATGTGAGTGCACCTGGTGCGTAAACAAGTGCGATTCTGATAAGTGGTGATTGGCACTCGTTACGCGCGCCGCGCAGCGCCGCCGAACGCCGCCAGTCACTCGCATAAACATTTAATAACTATCTGCTTTACATATCTTATTTTAAGCTATGATATATTAAGTCAACAAAATGATAGCAATCATAATTAAATTACTATATTTACTTAAATTATACACTGTATTATTACCATCCACACGAATTGACGTACTAACCAACTAATCATTGCTTGTTCTCTGTGAACTAGCAACGATATATTATATACTTATATGTATATACGATATATTATATACTTATATGTATATAATATATCGTTGCTAGTTCACAGAGGATGATATATTCTACTAACTTGCCAATATAGTTTGTGAGAAAATATGGCTTAGCAGAATGGATGAAATTTGGTACAAATATAGATTAGTTGCTGGATTAATATAATCTATAAATATATATTCCAGATTAAAAATACCAATTAATTAAAATTTTATGGGGGTGAAACCGCTGGACTTGGCTACTTATCTTAAATAAAATTGTGTTATCCGACACGCCTGTATTGATTTGTAGCTTAATCAACCTGTTCACTTCACACATTAAGTCATTAAGCTTTTATATATTATTGTCAAAATGAACTTCGTAAAAATGTTAAATTAATTTGCGTTACGTGACGCACGCGGGTCGAGGCTCATACCACTTACGATATGAAACTCTAGGCCGATCGGATCAAAGGATTATGTCATTATCCACTTGTTTCAACTTGTTAAAGAGCATGCATCATGCATTTAAAAATGTTCGTAGTAATACTTTGTACTTCTCAACCAGACGGTTGGTAGCCATTGCTACCAACCGTCTGGTTGAGAAGTACCAATATTTTTACTATCCAAAATTTTCTAAAAACCCATAGGTACTCCTGAAGAATAAAAGCGTTTTATTTTTTATTTTTAAATAGTCTGTTAGTGATGTTTTACTTTTACACAGAGACAGTCTAAATATTCGGAACTTTCCAGTAACTTCTTTAGAATTGCGATTAATGGCCTCGGACTGATCGGGCAGCTCACAAGGCATCCTTCATTCATAGTTGCTGCAAATACCAAAGAATTTAATATATGTATATTGTTACGAGCTGGGGTTCGGGATAATTTAATGATAGCCGGTTGATGCACTTAAACGACACTTTATTCTATTACACTGAATAATTCCGGAAACTTGTACGATAAATCAGTACACTATCACTATAGCACTATTCACTATAACACAGTACTAGTAAAACACAGTAAACACTAGACACTGAAATACTTCACTAACACTGTACACTCACTATAGTCACTGATAAAACACTTGTGATCACTCGCACTGAACTCAACTGACTGAACTGACTCTCTCAACTGAACTCACTAACTGAACTAACTCTCTCAACTGAACTCACTAACTGAACTGACTGTGCCCATCGGGTACCGCCTTATATATGGCACCGGTACGATATTCTAGATATCGGTGGAAGGTTCTAGACCGCCATTAAGACTTTCGTGGAATAGCCATTTAAATGCATCCACAGAACAATGGCCGGGTGACGTAAACAAGTTGTTTACGTCCTTTCTTAATTGCATCCTTTTGTTTATATTTCCGGCTAAGTGTTGTTGTTTGGCATGGCTTTCACACGGCAAGCCCTCCAGAACCTTCCATCGTAACACTGCCCCCTCCTTAGACATGCTCGTCCCGAGCATCGTTAGACCCATGGTAGCGCGCCAATCGATCGACGTGGACGACCTTCGGAGCTCCTCGTGGTCCCTTTTGTATCCGATATGTCACATCGTTGATCCTAGTGACAATCCGGTATGGTCCATCCCATCTTGCCTGTAGCTTCGAAGATATTTCTTTCTTGCGTACTGGATTGTGAAGCCACACCAGGGATCCCTCGCTGAATCCAGGACTGCTAAGATATTTGTTACAACGGGTCTTCATCTTTTCCTTAATTGGCCTGATATCGAGATCCTTTCGTTGCGCTGTTCGTAATGCTTCCTTCCAATCATTTGTTCGCAGCATTCTAATGGGTACAGTCTCTTTCATTTCTTTCCTTGCACAATGTTTGTAGTCATCTGAGCAAGATCTTCTTGATAATGCGTCTGCGTTTCCGTGAGATTTACCTCTGTCGTAGGCTTGAGAGTTCAATAGTCTTGGGGCTCCTTTAAAATCATCCGCTACTCGCCACTTAGCCCTTGCTTTTATGTTGGTCCCGTCTCGGCTTGCTCTATCTGGGCAGTTAAATTTCAGGTGGCCTTTTTCACCACAATGGAAGCACCGAGGACTAAATTTCGGTCGACTATCTCGGATAGGTGTTATCACTTCCCGGATTCGATGGGACCGATAATCTTGACGTGCTGCCTCAACTTCCAGGGCATGAGCCAAAGCATCCTTGAGGCTTTCGTGATGTCCAAGCCTGACAGCAGCTCGTATTTCCAGGTCACGTATTCCGTCGATGAAAGCTTGGACCAGGTATCCTGCTATGAACGTAGGCGCTGACTGGTACGCTTTGCGTACAAGCTTCTCGATTTCCAGAGCCCATTGTTGCAAGTTTTCCCCGCTACGTTGGGTTCGGTCCTTCAACTGGGCACGAAATACGTGCTCCAAATGTGCATCACCGTAGCGAGACTCCAAAGCTTCGAGTAGTTGTTCATAGGTCACATCCTTCCCAACGGCTTCCAATATAGTTAAGGCCTGATCACGTAGTCCCAGTGTGAGCGCAGTCAGAGCTTGTGCTTCATTCCATCCGTTGGCTTTAACAACAGCTTCAAACTGGACTTTGTATGCTGACCATGAAGATTTTCCATCGAATGGCGGCACTTTAAATCCTCGCATCGAGAATGTGGTTACCGGAGCGACAATGCCTTTTCCGGATGTCAGGGCCCCCAACGTCTTCTGTATTACGGCTATCTGGGCTTCAATTTTGTCAATCCTGTTCTCGACGTCTGTTATGCGAGTCCCCTGATGTTGCACCTTTTCTTTGACTGCTGTCAGTTCTTTTCCGATATACACATTCAGCTCCTTGAGGAGATGGGTTTGTTCCTCCTGACGTCGCATTTGCTCTTCTTTATCGCGCGTCAGCTGCTCTTGAAGCTGTCGCATTTGCTCTTCTTTATCGCGCGTCAGCTGCTCTTGAAGCTGTCGCATTTGCTCTTCCTGACGTTCTTCCTGACGTCGCATTTGCTCTTCCTGACGTTCTTCCTGACGTCGCATTTGCTCTTCTTTATCGCGCGTCAGCTGCTCTTGAAGCTGTCGCTTTTGCTCTTCCTGACGTTGCATTTGCTCATCCTGACGTCGCTCCATCCCCTTTACCAACGCCATGACTGCAGCTACGTCCATGGTAGCTGGAACTTGAGGATTCGTTTGCGGTGCATTCCTAGCATCGCCAGTGGCCGTCGATTCCGCGGCCTGCTGCTCTTGTTGCACTGCCTGGGATGGACTATCGCGCCTTTGAGCAGCCTCCAACTGGCGCCCTTGACTCCTAGTACGAGTTCCCGGAGTGTCGTCTTTTGGTAGAACCGGCATAATTATCCCTCACTTCTGACACCAATTGTTACGAGCTGGGGTTCGGGATAATTTAATGATAGCCGGTTGATGCACTTAAACGACACTTTATTCTATTACACTGAATAATTCCGGAAACTTGTACGATAAATCAGTACACTATCACTATAGCACTATTCACTATAACACAGTACTAGTAAAACACAGTAAACACTAGACACTGAAATACTTCACTAACACTGTACACTCACTATAGTCACTGATAAAACACTTGTGATCACTCGCACTGAACTCAACTGACTGAACTGACTCTCTCAACTGAACTCACTAACTGAACTAACTCTCTCAACTGAACTCACTAACTGAACTGACTGTGCCCATCGGGTACCGCCTTATATATGGCACCGGTACGATATTCTAGATATCGGTGGAAGGTTCTAGACCGCCATTAAGACTTTCGTGGAATAGCCATTTAAATGCATCCACAGAACAATGGCCGGGTGACGTAAACAAGTTGTTTACGTCCTTTCTTAATTGCATCCTTTTGTTTATATTTCCGGCTAAGTGTTGTTGTTTGGCATGGCTTTCACACGGCAAGCCCTCCAGAACCTTCCATCGTAACAATATGTATTGCTAAAGTATTACCTGTTAGTATGTTACCAACTAATATTTATATTGTTAACAAAGTTCTATAATATTTGAAATCGCGCATAAGCCTATGCCGCTCGTAATATAATATGGATTGTCCACAAAATATTACAGTTACTCTTCAAGTAATAATTTGGGTAAAAGAAAGATTTTGATAAATCGATATTAATTGAGTTTTATATAAAGAACCCTTCATGGAGTATTGGTACTGATTCTTGATTAATATTTTCGGACAATTTTTTTAACGATATGAACGCAAAGAACATGAGTAGCGTGTGGTCAATTGTTCTGCCATCTTATCTTTACGTTCAATGAAATGATTCACCTTGTGTAATCTTGTGTGCCATTTAAAACACAAGATAATACAGTTGTCAGTTGTATTTGATAAACTGGCGCCATTAGCATTAGTTTGCATAAGTTTGTCCGATTAACAGAAGTTGTAAAAAGCGAATCCAAATTATTGTCATTGTATGTATGTATGTATGTACATATTTATATCAGACCTCCTTACTTATAAGGAAGAGTTGGCCTTCCATAAGGTAGTTTAGCCACGATCCCCTTTAATTTTTCATAAAATGTCTCGAATATATGAATATTACTTTTTAAAAGTAATGTTCTTTGTAAAGTAAACTGATCTTTGGACGCCCCGGCTCTCTCGATGGGATGTACTGATTTAGACGAAATCAGCTTTAGGATAAAAGTGAACGTATGTATTAGGCACAACGGCTAGCTTATCAAGTGTGACTCACAATTCTTCGCAATACCGTGACGCGTAGTTGCAATTTTTGAACAATATGCTGAAAGGGACTTATTTATATGATCTTGAATATATTGGATCTATTCTTATTTTCGCAATCTTAAATAATATAATCACATCAAAGTTGGTAGAATGGGTACTTAACTGTCTGCCCCGCGTATACATTCTTGAATTGCCGTCGGTACATCGAGTAATGTCACCATAATTTCGTCATAATAGCGAAACGACTGTTCACGTGGAAGTTATTTACTTGAATTCCTAGAAACGTCCGCAAATTGGTTTTAGTCGTTCAGGTACCCGTGGGTACAGTTATGAGTTTTATAAGCCATTGTTGCAGTTGCTTTTGTTTTACAGAGTCTGAATCATAAAACACTTTTCTAAATCATAACCGTCCCTCACGGAGTGGGCATACAGAGTAAAGCGCCAGTTCTCTTTACATTATCATATGTACCACTCGCTTCATCCACATTCATAAGTCTCATCATTCAAGCACGCGAAATTCATAAATTAGCTGTCTAGTTGAATTCCTCTCCAATCCCTTAATTTCTCGAGCTTTGATCTGTCTTGGTTACATATTTTTTGTGATTCGTTACCGTCGTTAATAAGCGTGAAATGAGGGTGGAAGCTCCACAAATTTATACACTCACATAAACTTTCACCAGCATGTTGAATGCCTATTTTCCCACTACTGTGCAAATTTCACTCCCTGTATAATGTCTGCAAAATTTTAAATACATACCCTCTTTGCCTCCTTGGTTAAGTTTTTATAACAAAAGTTCTTTATAGTCGGCCTGCCTTTCATCGTTGTTGTCAAGCACGCTTTGTGCTCAATCAGCGGTTTTCAGTGTCTCATACTATTATCTTATGTCCTCATACAAATTGGTTTCGTATCGGTTAGTTGTAACACGTCTGGAATTCCGCTCCATTGATTATATTAATCTCATGTAAAGGGGAATTCTGAATCGTATAATTCTTGTTTTGATCTTGCGTCCGAAAGGTGAAGTAATGTTAATTCGCTATCAGAATGGATTCCATCCCTTAGTCTAATAGTCTGGCTGGATCCCTTTATAGGAAATATAATTTGATTTAGTGATTTGACAGTTTTCTTAGGAGCAATCAAAAATAATATTCATTTATATAGAAAGGAAATTATGGGACAAGCAGCAGACGAAACAGCTTAGTCGACATATACTGTGTTATAGTTTATATTTATACAGTAGAAAACGACAAGAACTACAAATTCCTTTAGTTTGGATATTCCGAATTACAATTCCGGCTTGTTCAAACGCACAAAGTATGGGCATGCTAATGTTGTTTGTTGCAATAAAATCATTCACTATCTTAGGACAATGGATTGGGTAGGCTTAAAAGTTGTAAGTTGTTTTATGCCAGTCGAATGTGTAGGAGCGAGAGTGGACGACCAGCTCTCGGAGTGCAATAAATCTAGTGCCGACGGCGCACACGCCAGAACGGGTTGCTTGCTGCACAGCCTGGGAATTTTATTTTATTACCCCACTTTTACTTTTACACTACGCTGCCTCTCATCAAACCTAACGTATCTTCAACTCTAGTGCCAATGTTAACATCACCACCATTACAATCTTTTGTACCAGTATTTCACAATACGTAATAATTAAATATAAAGCTCAACCTGGAATCTTATCAATATTCGAATCGTACGTCCTGGAGTTCCTGGTATCGTACTAAATCGACGTTGGCGATTTTTTGTCACGTATGATTGCTATCTAGAAAACGTACAAGATATGATTAGCAAGAAATAAAGTAACTCGATCGCGAATGTTGCTCTCGTGCTTATCTAACGTAGGTATTGTCTGTGATGTTATTACAATCCGAGAAGCCGGTTAATTGAGTGAATGTACCGTTACCGTTCGTGGATTCTTATTTGGCTTGAGTGTAGCGGGTGTTCATGGATGCGGGTGTATCTGGGCAGTGACGGCGCGGCGGCCCCACGGTATCTGCGAAGGTATCGCACGTCGCCGCAAACCTGTATTGTGGCGGTTCCCGGAAGGCTCTTTGTTGCGCGCCGCCACGTCCCCCGCTCGCCTCCACACACCCGTCTACTTCATGCCCGCCCTGCTGCACCGCGGCTGTGGGAATGGTTTCTCTTGTTCTTTTCATCAATGCCCGAGATTTTATCACTGAATGTATTATTTAAGTAATATGAGTATCATGTTGATTTTATACATTATACATGGAAAATATCTCTGTGCTTATTACTTAGAAAGTGTATTGAATATTTTTATTCATAATCCACTTTGATTGGTATCGCTTATAAAGCATATTTGCATATCTGTTATATTTTGTGCTGACCTTATATTTGGAAGACCTTCATGCTTTTAGCTTATCATAGGTCAATGACCGTTTCAAAGCCTAGCTTTGTTAAAAAATCTTATCTTCTCCAACAGCGTTTTGTGGTTTCTGTCGTTAGTAAACAAATGAAAGATTGATTACGATCTATGTCGTCTAATGATCTAACGTCAATTCATTTGGTGACTGAAGAATAACTTTATTAGGCACCTTGATTCACGAAAGCGTTCTTATCTAAAAGCTCGCACCTCCATTGCGCTCTATAGATGTGTCAATAGAAACGTTCAAAATCGAATTGACTGCTTTTAATACACTTAATGAAGTAGCCATAAAACAAATAAAACGACTACAAACATCCCAGTGAACCCAAATAAAAACCGACAACTTGTTCTAACACGTCCAAACGACGCGATTTGTTCAACTGATTATTTTAAAACCGCCTTGGTCCTTCAGGTAAGTAATCAGGTAGAATTGACTTTGTTTTACAAATTAGTATATTTGTCTTATCTTGGACCAATCCAGCGGGAAATGTTCATATTGCTTGTTATTTTGCCCCTGTAGAAACGACTTCGGTGTTTTGGAATTATGGTTTACGAATCGATTATTTGTTCACTTACCTTCGTAATTAGCGAATATTCACCCCATCTGCCTTCTCTTTATTCTTTTTTCGTCTTCTAACGAATTCGCCATGGTAACGAATCATTTAAGCCAGGCCGTTCTTGATTGATTTATCGTTAAATAATATTTGATATTATGGTTACGGTTTTGTGTTCTCGGAAGGTACATAAATAATAAACTTTATTCAAAAAAAAAATTTAAAAATTAATATCTGGCCCGACACTAGGCAGTGTCTGTCCCGTGGAGGAGTAGTACGATTGTACAGTTTAAGGTATTATTACATTGCTATCCAGCGTGGCAATGCTGCTAGTCTCCTTGGCACGTGCCTCGGGATACCGATTTGGGTCCAATATTTTATATATAAGTAGTCACAATTGTATATACTAATGTAATATAGTTGAATATATTTACAAAAAACAGTTGTCAACTGTTGTTATCAATAAGTTAATTATTATAATCAACTTATATTTGTGAAAATTACTATTTAATGTTTTCGCTAGTTGATTAAGCGAGTCCAAACTTGTAGATTTTCTTGATCTGTATTAAATAGCATTTTTTGATAGTGTATCTAGCACAGTGTACCTACATAATATATTATGATCTCGTAAAGTGCCCGTCGCACCCGGCGCGTTAGGTTAAGTTGGTCGCTCGCACGCGGTCGATCACCGATCACAATGGCCCTTTTATTTATCTACTATATTGATCTCCCTTAGCGGATTACTATTATTTTTCTCGATTCGAGTATAGAATACAAATCCTTTGTAAACATTTTTTGTTAACACATTTCATTGCAGCCGTCCCGGAGGGTCAATAGGGTGTCTTCCCAATGAATAGATTTTCAATTATATTGTATTGAAGCATCAAGAGGATGATAAATAGATGCTTGTTCAACTATTTTTCACACTTTTTTTTTTTCTTTTTGACTTGTCATTGTCTTTACTTTAACGGCGAGAAATTGTATTTTTGATTAATTTGGTTCATTCGTAGTTTCCGGATCCGGATATTACACATTTAAGTAATTTTAGATTTAATCGAACAGCTTATTTCCAATGATTTTATTTTATCGATGGGCATATTAAAAGTATCTTTAGTTGCATTACTAAATCTCCGCGGTTTCGCCTTAATTTATCTTTAGTAGAAATTATACACTCCCTTGGGTAGTATGATATAATAGACTTCCTTAATAAACGAATGCCTTTTTTTTTCGAATTGGATTAGTAGTTTATGAGATAGCGGGTTCAAACAAACAAACTTACCCTGCTTTCATCATCACGCCTACTCTCGCACGGTGTAAGCAGAGAGAGTAGAACGCCAGTTTCTTTACACTGATGTATATACCTCTTTCGCGTCCACATTCATACATGCTCACGCAGTCTTTTCATACATGCTGGTTTCGAGTACTCTTGACGTTCGCATTCTCGAATGTCCGATCGATTTGCCTTGTTATAATACATATTTATGCAACCCGAAATACTTCCAAATCACATTACCATATGAAACGTGCTTAGTATCCAGCGCTTGAAATTGGTAATAATGCTTTAGGCATGTTCGCATACTCGGGCGTTTGTTTTGTGCTTTGACCATTGTATCTCTCTAATCACGCGATTATTTAGTGACTCTTATGCCAGCTATTGGCGAAGTTGTATAATTTTATTTATTCTGTTATGTGCTTGAGTAACGGCGATGGACTCGCCATCTGTCACGTTGGCACCTAATATATCTCTGGCGGAAAGTGTGTGTGTGGGTATTACCTATACACATCTGCCTACCCCTTCGGGGACCCTTGTGGGAAGGCGTGAGGATATATATATATATATTCTGTACATATTTCAAAATACGAATTTGATACTTCAATTCTTCAATTGCTATGCGATATTGAATGTTGTATGAAACCTTGCGTTGCTCAATAATCGTAAGTGATACACATGTTATATTTATAGTTGTAGTAGTTAGGTTAGTAAAAGGTAATATATAATGTAAAGTATAGAAGGTACGAGACAATCTTAAGAAAAAGAGAAACGCGTGACTTGTACAGTCACAACGCAAACGACTTCACTCATTGGAAAGCAAGTAAACGGTACTAATTCTGAGCGGAAATGTCAGTTTGCTGAGATCGGATGCATTGCGCGGGCGTGGGCCTACCTACCACCGCCCGCCGCGGCCAGTTCACACGCCGGTGCTTTATAAACATTTCTACTCGAATAGACAATATTTACTTGCCGTGACACGGATCGCCAAGTATGTCCATATTGAATTTCAAATACTCCATTGACGCGTATAATCACGGTAAAAAGTTAAATGAATTACCGGTTTTATCTGATTGAAGACAAAATTTATTTATAAATTATGATTCATTGCAACCATGGCGCACTTAGTTACTTACTTTGTTTGAATTTCTTGTGCCATGAATTACAAAATATAATTAGGTACGTGTTTTTTAATTTTCTTGTCTTCACGCCTTTACGCCCCACCACACTTGCAAGTGAAGGGTAGGAAGAGGTCTGATAATATCTTCATAGTCTGTCTAGTGTCTCGTGACAAGTGGCGAGTCCGACGTCTGCACTACCGGCGACAGACAACTTTATCTATACATCTCTGTCTGAAATTTGTTCTGAAAAGTATGCAGAGTTACTACTGATGTTTTCTTACTACATAAAATGGCCCACATTATCTTGAAATAAATAAGGAATTCCAACTGCGAATCTTTAACATTGTTGCATAAATACTCATGTACCGCAAGTACTTGTACAGATCAAGTAGAAATTTACAGTTAAGATAATCTGTTAATTCAGTGAAAATATTTGAATCGAAATCGCGCTGAAGAAGATAGGAATGGCTGAGCCGGGCATTAATATAATGGTAAGGTTCGAGCATTAAATTCTTCGTCGCATAATTCATGCAAAGATAGACACTGCTCAGTCGTTCAATTGTAATGGTTTCGAGAAATGTTAACGTGAGCTCGTTAAAGTGGCAGCGCACGTCCAGCAAAATGGCTTCATCGCGAAAATTAACATTCGGCCAACATCTCGAGTCAATGCGCCATCCGCCCCTCGCGTCTCCTCGATGAACAAATATTATACCGTCGCCGTCCGTCTGCCGGGACCTCCACTGATGTGTCGCATTCTTAATTTACATGCACACATACTTAGTCATATTGTTCTTTCTCCTTTCGTCACTATAAGCAATTTATTGACAACTTGGTCAAGTCTGCATGCCTTCCCACAACGGCCCTCAAAAGGGTAGGCAAAGGTGTGTGTAGGTAGTACCGACACACCCTTTTTCCGGGAGATTTATTTTAGGTGACAACGTGACAGATGGCGAGTTCATCGCCGTTACTCCAGTACGACTATACATCGTCTCAAACGTATGCAGTTTTCCTCTCGATGTTTTCCTTCACCGTAAATCTTGTGGTGTAACTAATAGCTGTAGGTACTTAAGTTCAGAAAACTCATCGCTACAGTCGGGATTCGAACTTGCAATCTTTGTGTTGCAGACAACTAACTGCTCAAATCACTTGGCCACCGCGGCTTTTTTTGGTGCATAAGGCTTGTTTTTAATAACTCCTTAATTTGAAATTTGTCCGGAATATTTCAGATCAAATACATAACTATTATAAAAAGGGGCCGATCTATGGGTCGGTGGGAGACGCTCGACTTCCTCTTATGGCGTGATCAGGTTTGCCCTTAGGCTAAATAAGAGACTATCATAAATACCCAGAGGGTGTCCTTAGAGTGGGTTTAAGTGATTAACAAACTGAAACTAATATCAAGAGAAAGTTTACCCAAGTCTAAGACATATTGCATGATATAGCGTTGTAAATTTCTTTCTGCTGTGTTTAAAAAGCATTTGATACAAAATCAAGTTGTGTCTCGTGAACTTTATCTGAGTGGCATAAAATTTTGAATTGAAAACATATCACATACTCAATAAAAGCATGATAATAAAAAAGTAAATTAGCAAATTAAGTATATGTCGGCTACGATTATCCAAAATATTGGAGCATACTTGGTGCATACTTGGAGAATAATTAAAACAGGTTTGAGTTTGGTGGATACCAATTGCCGCGTATTCATGCCATTCACATCAATTAGCATCGTTAAGTTTATTTTTGTGCCAAAACAATATTAACAAAATATTTTTTCTTAATTAATTTTTTTATTTAAAGGACTTCCGCAGCTTAGCCACTTTCCTGACTGTAGCATATCCTACCATTTGAGTATGAAATGGCAATTTACTATCTCTGCCTACTCCGTAAAGGACGGCGTGATAAGGTGTATGTATTTATCATTAGGTATCTCGAGCATTTTTGTCTACCAAGTAACAATTCCAAATGGCTTTTTGTAAAAAAAAACAATTTCACAAGCAATTTTCGTTAGAACCGAACTGTAGAAGTCGATGAAATCTAGATTAAATCGGAACATCTTAGAAGTCTGTCATCAAAGGTGATTGGTTACCTATGAATGACGCAAACCGTGCTTGTCTATACTAATATTATAAAGAGGAAAGATTTATTTGTTTGTTTGTAATGAATAGGCTCCGAAACTACTGGACCGATTTCAAAAATTCTTTCACCTTTGGAAAGCTACATTATCCCCGAGTAACATAGGCTATATTAAATTGGACCCGATAGGTGGCGCTGCGATCGAGTTTCAAGAATTTTACCTTTTTACCCGGGCGAAGCTTTCTGTGTGTTTCTGTGTCTTAAGCTAGATTCGAGAATGGTTTAGATTTACAATTGGACTCGATAGGTGGCGCTGCGATCGTGTTACGGGCAATTTAACTTTTTCACCCGAGCGAAGCTGGGCGGGACAGCTAGTGTTAAATAAATAGCAAACCAAAAGTGTACTTCCTGCGGAATTTGGCATCATATTACCTGAGTGAAGAGGATATATAGGTACCTGATATACCTCTGGCGGAAAGTGGGTGTGTGGGTATTACCTATACACCTCTGCCTACCCCTTCGGGGACCCTTGTGTGAGGATATATATGTAAGATAGTAGAGTTCCCCTGCGTATGTGGGATAACTACAGTTAACACGGTAAATTATAATGGGCATTTGTTAAAATGATTACCAGTCGCTACCGAGAAGCCTAATTGCATGAGTGAGCCTGTCGATACATGAGCCGATTAGCGAGAAGATGGTTGCGTGCGTATCAGATCCGCTGGCCGGCGAGTCCAGCCAGCCCCACTAGCCAACGCACGCAACACTTGCAAAAACTTACAACCTAATAAAATACCATAATAATAGTGATATGTATTGTCGATGCTATGCATTCCATCCTAGCTGCACGGTTTCACGGACGTAAGTTTTTTTCATCGGTAGATTTCTTCTAGAAACATATGTTAATACAGCTAGCATCTACCTCCGTGCGAAATTCCATCCAATTCCAAACAGTATTTTTTTGAGAAAAAATAACAAACATTCTCATAAACTTTCACATTTATATTATTACTAGCTGAGCCCCGCGGTTTCAACCGCGTAAAAATCGATTTCATTTGTATAATTTTATCTAGATTTATTTTCGAAACAAAACATATCCTATGTGTTAATCCCGCTAATAATCTATCTCTATGACAAATTTCATACAACGCCGTTCTGGCGCGATTGAGTGACAAACATCCACACCTCACAAACTTTCGCATTTATAATATTAGTAGGATACTAATTATAACTCAGGGAAGACTTTAATTTTGGCGCAAAATTGAAATGTCATTAGATGTGATATAATGATTAATATTGCTTTAATATATTACACGAGTTCGCTTGCGGAATATCGTCTAATATGAGAGAACTGAAACTATGGGTATCGAAATGATATCGTAAATCCAGCTCGCGTTATCGCACGTGCATCTTGTCTCTGCGAGCTTGGGACTCATTATGCTGTCGCTGCGCGTCCTTCGTCTGTCCGACTATCCACTCAGGTGGCCAACATACATTACCCACCGGGCAGCTTATGTCTCAATGAATGCCTTTGAATTGAGATGTTTAGAAATAAACGCATACGTTAAGAATGAAAATTATCCGTCTTACTTAAAGTAGCTATGCTTGCAACTCATTATTAAGTTACGTATTAAGCTCCCTTGAAACACTCATTTTATATTTTACTTTTAATGATTTGGTGAACTAAGTTGTTAGTGGCATCAGTTGAGGTTTCTTGGAAAGATTGTGTCTCATACGTTTGCGATAGGGAGCGCGCGGCGCCATCTGACCATCCGCGCTGTTGTCCGAATCAATCATGGCACGCACCCGCCTCGCATAATTCAACCGTCATTTCCGGCCATTTCGTGGAATCGAATATTTAATATTTCGCACAATATAGAGAACGTCGGTGCACGCACGCATGTCGTCGGGGCGGTGCGGTGTCACCCTTATTAGTAGTCGTCGCGTGACCCAAAGCAATAATGCATTCTTGTGCACTTGCAGTTTCACGTTGTGCCAAGGAGCCACCATGAGCTACTGAATTTAAGTTTATTTTCTACTTAGTCTTCCCGCAACTCCACCCACATTAAAATATCATACCGTATTTGAAATACTAAGATTTAACTACAGTCTATGCATTCGATTCGGTAAATAGTTTTTATTTTGATTTAATTCTCTTTAGCCTTGTGTAAAACTTCATTATATTCATTCGCCTTAATTTATCATAATCACAAAATAAGCTTGTTCTTCTTCGAAGAGTCATTCAGTTAAGGAACGTGTGGGAGATACTTACGTTAGGTTTCAGTGTGATTTTAAGTTAGCTATACTATTCAGCATAATTTTGTGGGAATCCATTTATTGTCTTACGCATTATTACATTTATACTCTTGCTACTTTCATGTTTGTGTCAATCACACACGCTAATCTACTAGTATATTTTCTGTAATATTATAAATACCAACCTGCCTTCCTATCCTGCAATAGGATTTAGTTACAATCATTTGAAGCCAACTCAATAACCAAATAGATATGCATCGTGGAGAAGTTCCTGTCGACCGTATGAAGGTATAACGTCCGGTCCGCGTCCATTTTAATTAAGTCGATAGTTGGGCAAGGCACATGCCCGCTTTGCCTGCATGCGAGCAGTACTATTCACGACTAACAGTACTAAAAGTAACATACGGATGGATACAGCTATTTGGAGGACCGCTGTGAAGTATTACGAATTCGCAAACATGCGTATTCCCAAGAAGTAGAAGAAATTGATAATTAATATTCACAGCTTTCCATTTGTTCCACTCGTATCTGGTTAATGTTTACTCGATAGTTTTATGTTTGCAGATCGCGTTGTTTGTTTAGCGGCAGTATATAAAGTGCTCATATTATATGCAACCATGTTGGCGAAAGAACCCTTGCCTTGCCATGATTCTTCGGTAGTCACTCGGCCCATCCAAGTACCCATAGTTATCGCTTACCTGAATCAGGTTGTACAAATGTCGAGCGGACATGACAGCGGGCTGGCAGCGGCGTGTTCCCAGGCGGTACAGCAGCGGTGGCATTCCTTGCCCATACGCAGTCCGCCGAGCCACCTGGCTGTTCCCGGACGTGTCATTACCTGCCTCTAGACTACATTCCCTGGACACCACCATCGCTACAACAAACTACCGCCTTTCTCTCCAAGTTTTTCGCTATGATTTCTCCATGCCGCTGGTATGATGAACGCTCTCAGGATATAATTATGGAATTATTGCAGGGGTTTTTATAAAGTCGACCACTCATGGAACGCTGTAGACCAAGCGGGTCCCTAAGCAAAAAACTTTCTTAGCAAAATTACCAGTTCTTAGTAAACCTTTCAGTACATACTTCTGAAACATATAATTTAGTTGCGGTGCAAGTAGAAAATTACGAATAATTTTATCGCGTTCAGGTTTCCAAGAAATTTAATAAAAGATATGATTTTTTTTTATTAAACATGTCCACGGTTAGTTTTAAATTCTGCACGATGGAATAAATATACTGATTAACGATGAGGGACAGATGTTACATGAAGTCTGTATAGCCGTCCCTCTCGTGCACTCTTGAATAATAATGCAAGCAATAGCACATTGTGGAATGCCTCAAAGGCTTACAAAATGTCAAGTAAGTTGTGCACGGAGGTAGTGAATGATATTTCTTAACGACTCCTTAGCAGATGACAGTTTTATTACAAATTTCCGAGAACCCGTTAAACCTGGGGAATAACTACGACGGCCTTGAGCAATGATCCGCTCGATTCAATCTGCCTACCTTGTAAGGGTTTCGGTGTGATGTATCTTTCCAAGAGACTAGTTATTTTTGGTCTTAGTACACTGAATATTACTTATACGAACTTATAATAATAATATATCGTCACGCCTTCCCCCAAAGGGACCCCGAAGGGGTAGGCAGAGGTGTATAGGCAGTACACACACATACACGCCCACTTCCGCCAGAGATATATTTTAGGTGCCAACGTGACAGATGGCGAGTCCGTCGCCGTAACTCAAACACGACTATACATACGCCTTTGAATTGCTTCTCAAACGTATGGAGGTTTCCTCCCGATGTTTTCCTTCACCGTAAAGCTCGTGGTGTGACTAATCAGTGTATTTAAGTAATGTAATAAAAAAACTGTAATCAATAAAACTCACTGAAACAGTCGGGATTCGAACTTGCGTCGCAGGCAACTGCTCGAACGACTCGGCCACCACGGCTTTTTGAGAGATGTTGCGTATATTATTTTATTTGTAATGTTGAAATGCCGCACACTCGAGCGAAGTAACAACTGGAATAACAGTAATTGTGGTCGGTGGAGGATCTCTGGCTCTAGTGGTGTTCGCAGTACGACTTGCTATGTCGTTGTTGTATCTTGTAGGGACAGGACTCGCGGTCTCGCGGTTTTCCGTTCACCTGTTATGCAATCGAGTTTTTACCGTACACCCGGTAGTCTGCGGTTTTTCTAAACGTACGCCACAGCAATTCCCCTCTGGTATCCCTAAACCACGTTATATAACTGTCTTTAATTGTCAGTTTAACGTTTAGCTGAAGCCGCGTGTATGTAGTTCTCAACTCATTTTTAACTTAAATCGAGGATTTTGAGTAAGGTTGCGTTCAGGTTATACTTACATACCTAATACTTAACTAGTGCGAAACGCGAAAGTTTAATTCGCGGAATTATGATGTGACCTTAAAGATTAGCTGGCTCATATCAAATTGAGTAATCACAAATTTTAGATTAGGCGCTGCTTGACATTAGTCATGATTCCAGTTTTGCTAAAGTTTCTCTTTTGGTACTTATTTAGTTACAGAATTATTTTGGTCGTTTCATCGGCGTAAAATTTGTTTATTTGATAGTTTTTACCTGCAATGAAACATATCCTTATATATATTGTGCAAAAATATATCTCTGTGCCAATGTAATCTAAATTCGCTAGTAGTTGTGTGTAAAAGAGAACGAAACATCCTTACAAACTTTCGAATTTATAATATTAGTATAATTATAATTAGTAGGATCTGTCATCTTGCTACACTATTCCCATGATATTCAATTCTGTTATTGTCATTCATCGGCGCATGACGGGCAAGTATGATTACGCTGTAATAATGTAAGGGAACAACATCATTACGCTGGGTATGTGTGTGACAGCAGTTCGCCAGAGAAGTATAATTGCAGCGGCTTCACAGAAACGATCAGCATACCAGTGCCAACAAAGGGTTACCTCGGTACATGCACCGATGCCGTCGGTTCCCCCGGGCGGTGTGTCAAATTAACGGCGTCGGTCGTTCCATTGCACCGGTGGGCTGCTAGCCCTAATTATTTCGACAAAAATGCTGCATTGTACGAATCTCATTAAACCCCCTAAGTGGTCCATATATTAGGTATTCCGTTTGTAGTGCTTGAATTTTGCTTATTTTCTACTCGGTGAGATGATTCTGAATACCAGTAGGCTTTCGTGCGCGTTTTTTGTAACGGCGGAAATTTGGTACGATGTCTTTTAAATCAGATGTTCTTTTGAGTCTACTATCTGTCGAGTCGGTCGCCACATTGCAAGGTCGCAGATCGCTACCAAGGAGTCCATTAACCCTGTTGTATAAAACATTACTTAAAATGTGCTATTAGACGTTCTTTAAATATTCTTTTTTTGTCATGTCAACTTCCACCGAAATTACGTCATTGGTCGCGTAGAAAAACCCGGATATTGCATAATAATGACAGTGTAATCGGTTATCAGGTCATGTTATAGGTTTAATTAAAGACAATGTAGGACCACTTGGTCGTTTGGGTTTTCCTAAATTAGTTTGTAATTACTTAACGATGCAAGAATACACTTACATGACGTCTCAGAATGTTAATAAAATATATATCATTGTTATCCTCACGCCTTCCCACAAGGGTCCCCGAAGGGGTAGGCAGATTGTTCAAGGTGTAAATAACAAATTATGTGAGAAATTTTATGAGGAATTAGTTTACTTAAACCTCAAGCAATATTTTTCCGACCAATAGCTCAAATACATGCTTCGTCACGGTAGCTCAGTATCTGTAATAGATTTTTTATTTGTGTTCCTCCGAACTACATTACATACTGTAATATGTTCTCAGGAAGGCTAGGAGGTAGTGTTGTTAGTGCAGCAGTGTACGCCTCACTTCCTCTAATTAACAGGCTTCAGTTTATCTGGATCTAGGAAACATATCTAACAAAAAGCATTGTTACGTTGTAGGTATAGTGAAGTTTTATCGTATTGAGCTTTATTCATATAGCGCTCGTGTGAAAGAACGCGTAAAGAGAAAGGTGATCTGTTGGCCATATAGAAAGAATTATTGTTCTTGTTCTGTTGATGGATGTCGGTATATTGTTCTTAGGAAAACCGAAGTCATATATTTATTTTATAATTTACTGTGTCCTGCGGTTCTCAATTTAGACACAGGTGAGCCCCTGTCTAAATTGGATTTCATAAAATTTTCATTGAATGAAGATTTAATTGAAAAAAACATGTGATAGTTAATCCAGCTCATAATCTATATCTGTGTAAATTTTTATCCAATTAGAAATAGCTATCTGGCGTGATTGCTTAACAATCATCTTCACAAATATACGCACAGATTTTTTTAACCAAGTTATGAATTATGAATTTATGAGTGAATTACTCTTTGTAGTTGGAACTTGGAAGGTATTGGGATATAGAGGGTTACATGTTACATGTTATCGTGTATCCTTTGTCAGCCGGCGGAGGCTGCACGCGAATGATTTGTGGTTAGCTTTGAGGGAGTGCAACCCGACACGGTCAAAGACCGGTTCGCGTGATTTCGGAAATATTCGTCGTGGCTTTTTGCAGAACGCGTCTGCGCCGATATTCCGCCGAAGGATGACCTCATCGTGATTTCTTCTTGTTTGGACCTTATTGCCATTATCCTGCTTCACGTTGATTTGATACAGATCATTATATTAGGTGTAACTGACCCGCAATTTAGAGGAACGTGATGTTCATTTCGCTGACTAAGATTACAACTATTGTATATTTCTAACCTAAATTAATAGTAAGATGCAAAAGTATAAACCGCAATGGTTCTTACTGTCTCTTCTTATAATTTTTTAGTTTTTTCTAGTCAATGCACGTTTCCTCTTCATGATTTCCTTCCACGTAAAGCTCGTGTAACCAATCATTGTACTTAATTGAGAACACCTCCTAGGTATAGTCGGGATTCAAACTTGCAATCTTTGTGTTGCAGGCCACTATTCGAATCACTCGACCACTACGGCTTCATATTCAATGAAAGCATAAAATAAATAGTTAACCCACACAATGAAGTCCACTTTACTTGGTTGGCAGAGACTATAAAAAAACGTGAGAAGGTACATATGTTGCCTTTTTAATACACACACGATACTAATTAAATGAAATTATCTCCTCGCAATTACTGACAATGCTACATCAAGATCATTACGGTTTTAAGCCTTAGTTTTTGCGGCAAATGTTTGAGATGTGTCGAACAACAGGTTAGGTAAAGTGAAGTGTAAGTGGTGGTCGTATCCATGGGTAATTGGTTACAACTGCTACTCACATTGAATCTCTCTGGCACAGGTCTGTAAACTGAAATGTTTCATTTCAACGTTAAAGTTACATATTAGGTACCATTATAGTTTCTTTCATATCTATTTCAAGTCCATGACACATCCCTCTGTGTCTCTGTGTCTTTCTCTCACGCCTATTACTGAATAAAATTTTATTATATTAATATGTTTTCAGTTGTTTTGGATATAACTTAGTTTGTTTGTGTGGCAACTTCTTAAACACCCCTTCAGAGAACAGATCTGTCTGGATGTTTTGAAGGGTTCTGTTATTGGTTCAGGTCAGGAAAAGTAAATTACTGATCCCGGGGAAATACGTGTCGGTTAGAATCTTTGTTTTACACGTAAGTATCCTTAGAATTCAAATTACATCATCCTTAAGTTCGCGTGAGTCACAAATGTGAAAAAGTTAAAAATATTCGCACCGTTCTCCCAGGGACACTGGAAAGTGGAATGAAGATTGTAAACATACATACTTTCTTGATACGTTTTCTTGGAAACTTGCATGAGTCTAGAGCAATTAATAGGTATGTAGGTATACCCATACAATATAATAATCAGGCGCATTTCTTCAAGTATAACGCTCGAATCTCGATACAGTTAACTGAACTGTAGGTGCTGTGTCTAATATAGATATATATGGTAATATATGGTTTCTTCGTCCACATTCATCAGTCTCTTCATACATGCTCGTCGGTTTCGAGTACTCTTGACGTTCCCGACCTTGAGCGTCCGGTCGATTTGATCCAGGTAGTTGGAACGAGGTCTTCCTCTGCCTCTTCTTGCACATGCTTTAATGTAATAAATTAAGTTGTTTATAACGATAAAACTCGTATGTATACATCTATACTAATATTATAAAGAGGAAAGATTTGTTTGTTTGTTTGTTTGTTTGTAATGAATAGGCTCCGAAACTACTGGACCGATTTCAAAAATTCTTTCACCTTTGGAAAGCTACATTATCCCCGAGTAACATAGGCTATATTAAATTGGACCCGATAGGTGGCGCTGCGATCGAGTTTTAGGAATTTTAACTTTTTCACCCGTGCGAAGCTATCCCTTTCTGTGTGTCTTAAGGTGGATTCGAGAATGGTTTAGATTTACAATTGGACCCGATAGGTGGCGCTGCGATCGTGTTACGGGCAATTTAACTTTTTCACCCGGGCAAAGCTGGGCGGGACAGCTAGTATTTCATAAAGTACTTATATGCCAATAGTGGGCCTGCCTATTTGCGACCACTTCGCGGGCTCAAGATACAAGAATACACGTTGCGTTCATTTCTGGGAAACAATTCCAGCCCGGCCTTGCGATGAAACATTACTCAAATGTTTGTTTTCCTTTCAAACGATTCAAAAACGGCTCCCGCAAAATTTTACTGTTCACCGGAATCGGTAGCTTCCCGCGACGTCTTGTTTGCGCAATCCCGATTCGTTGAACAAATTACAGCTGCTCGCTATCGTGCTAACCCCAATTGTGCAAATCTAAACATTTCAAATGGACTTCTGAAAGCTAGCTTGAAAGCCACAGGGATGATTTATCAATATGCTTTGTAGATATTTGTTTGGAATATTAAGTAGTTAGATAGTACGATTTCCTCATTGACGAGCGAATGCAATCCAATGTTTCGTGGAAGCTCTGTGGTCAGCACTGGTACTGTATTACGCCACTACATACATCGCTGCTCCGCCACCGGAATGACGCTCCATTACACGCAACTCACTACTCAGAATTATATAGAGTACATACATACATAATGTATATGCGCATGAGAGCTGATATCTCCCTAATGACACAGCATTGAAAACATTTGATAAATAAATTAAAGTCGGCATTTACTGAGCTCATCGATTTCTATAATATAGAGGTACTATCTTCCGTTAACTAGGTTGCAAAAATCTTTCTACCATGATTATTCTCATAGTTATGAAACACTGCCTACCGCGTGAGGGATATATAGGTATGTATGTAAAATTAATTGGTTCTATTTAGATTTTTTTGCATCGTATCACATATTCATGACAATATTATTTTATTTATATCCTAAGTATGCATTAATATTACCTTATCCACATTGCAAATGTATAAAGTTACAATTTATTACAGGTTTAAAGATGGTGTGGCGTACCCATGGTCGGCGGGCGTGTCGAGCCTCATCCTGTACCCGAAGGCGGCCAACCAGACGCTGTACACCCGCCGCGGCGCCCGCGCAGACTCCGGAAACTACACCTGCCGCCTCAGCAATGACACTCACACAGAGATGCACACTGTTAGGCTTGACATTCTAGGTGAGTAGATACGTAACGGTAAAACCCAATTCACAAATTGGAGGCAATTGTAATAATTAACGTTCATAATACGGTTAAAATACGCAAACTTGGTACACTGGCTTACGTGGGAATGCCTACAGATGTGTGCACTTGGGGTGACCCTGAATGCAAAGTAAAAAATATTTTATGTATGTACATAAAATATCGGTTTTTACCCAAATGGTTTCACCTGCTATTAATCAAAATAAGTGTGTGTGAAGGTAAAATAAAGTGGAATAGAAAGAGAATGACTACTTGAAACTGGTCATACAAAACGTTTACCGACTGATGAACACCTCTAGAGAAGTCCAAAAGTAGCATTTGTAACTGAGAAGTCAAAGAGACAGTGCATCTTAGGGTTTAGGGTCCATGCTATGAGGAGGGATGAATATGTCAAAATGTTCTATTAACAGAAAGACACTGCAGCTCAGAAGACACCAAGAATAGAAAATAAAAAAATATTTATTCATATAACGAACACAAGTTGCCAACCCTTAGGGCTCGGTGTGGTGTTAGTTATGTATACTGAACTCAGAATAATATCAGAAGTTTATCGATTTCTAGTTTCTCAGATACACCTACAAGATTATCAGTGTGTGCGACCTAAATTTCTAATTCAGCGAATGCGCTGTTATAGTGTAAGAGGTGTGTGAAATTATGAATCATCGTCGTTAGCATTAATTATTAGAAAAGCTTTACTTAGTTTTTTGGGTAACTGCATTGAGATATCGGGTGCTATTTATTGCCTTTTTAATATTATAGAATTTAAATATGTACTCAGTGAACATAGGCAACCCAATGCCGGATAAATTCTGCGCGTGGCCTGAAAAAGCTAATTCTATCACAGGGCCTATTTGATTTAATTTATCAAGTTTATGGTATTAAAACAAAAAAAAACCTTTTTTTGGTTTTTAAATAAGCTTAATAATAATATTTTTATTTCGGAAAACATCTATAGTGTTAGTAGACAATTGACTTAAAACTATGTTAGTGAACCCCTTTAAACATCAAATAAATTATTATAAAAACAAACATCATCAATAGCTGGTTGTCTTAATTTTGTTTATACGACTGGAAATAAAGCTATCATACCGAGTACTTAGAGATAATATTTTCACTATCCTTTAGGGCAGATACCGTCCTACACTCAGCCTGAAGTTTAACGATACGAAATGAACCACACAGCCCCTAAGAAATTCGTGTCAATACCTTGTGCTGTACGCAGAGACCAGTCAAACTAAAATGGCGCACAAATATTCCACGTAGGCCATTGGGTTAGGCGTCCCGTTCATCTTAAAATGAAAAAGATCTCATCACTATATTTTTTCGAAATTGGAATCTGGCTACTTACTTAAGTTAACTTCCAAGAATGTTAAAAGGTCATGGAACATGTTGAAGAAACATTTTCCTCTGTCATGTATTAAATTTTTTCAGTGTTTAATCTATATATATGTTCATTGGTATACTATATTAGGTAGATTGCTTTCATTCTTCATAACTCACATTTTCGTCTCTAACATAAAACTTCAAATAAACCTAGCACTTACCTATGTTCTGTTGGTATATATATATATATACATATCTACAGAATACCAAGTTCAAAATCCGTATTGCAAAAACCTGTACATATAAAAGTCAACCGCGAATGTTGCTTAGGGTAAAACTATTACTAAAATACGTACGAACATGACGCAGGAAGGTAATTACGTAAACGTGAACGCAAAGGCAGATATACCTAGTTAATGTAAATTCCAAGAACACACTAAAATAATGTAGGTAATTTTGCTCTGCTTCACAGAACAGCCCACAGACGCGCCGAAAACAATGTTCATTTCTAAAGATCAGTGGGTGGAGGAGGGAGGCGAGCTCCGGCTGTACTGCGAGGCTCTCATCGGTAAGTACACACGCCCACCCTGTGCCTACACACGGTAAACACCACACAAAATTGTTTTGTTCTCACGCTTTGCCTTCCAGGACGGTCATATTTAGCGGACGCCCGCAGCGACCTGCTATGGAGGAAATTGTGGCCGAACTCTACCGAGGGCGACCTACTTCCTACGCAAACTGAAATTAAGACAACCCGGTAAGCCTCATTGTGATCTATTATTACACGAAATTGCTGCCGAATCGATGCTTGATATTTGCGTGGGTTCTAGTGGTATTTACCTACTTACTGCCGGAGCAGTGCCCAATAATATTATTATATCGTTTTACATAGACGAGCTTATGATAGGAACGCTATCAGAACTGAATACGGTATAATGTCGCTAAACCACAATATTTTAACCTGGCTTATACTTCGTCCTGAAGCCTAGGTATGTAGCTGATGCAATTTTTTTTATACCAATAAGGTGGCATAAAATCTGACGGTCAGTCGCCCGAAGGTAAGCGATTACCGCCGTCTATGTACGCTTGCAACACCTCTCACTCGGTACCGACCCTTCAGGAATCTTTTCACAACCTTCATAAAAACTCCATGCTGTACTCTCTAATGTCAACAAAAACGGCGAGTCCATTCGACAGCCTGAGCGTTCATGAAACGAAACTCTTTTGAAACCGGGACCTTGGGTATGAATTCCTCGTCTCTATCCGATTGCTTAGAGGTGCGTGGTAGAAGGTAGCTGTAGGCAACACATCAAACAATTCGTGAGAACTGCGTTATACAAGCGGTATAACACACACATTGAAGGAAAGTCTCTCAGACTTAGTGGTTCGAAAACGCGTGTGTGCATGGGATCGCCGAAAATGTATTTTAAAGTGGAAGTTATTTCCAGGGAGGATGTGGAGGATATTATCGGCTCGTACCTGACGGTGGAGCGCGTGTCGGCGCAGGACTACGGCACCTACGTCTGTCTCGTGCACAGCAATGACGTCGTTTCCAAGAGTTACGTCACCGTGCACTACACACGTAAGCAATTTTTGCAGACAACGTTTTTTTTAGTCAGCGTTTTAGCAACAACTTACCACCCGTGACTTGAACGTTAAATACCTATACATGAGCTACAAGATGTAAGAATGTTTGAAGTAGGCATCAGTAATCTAGAATATCTATATGACCTGCTATTGTCATGTATGTATATTTGTATACGTCATAAACATCTATCCTTTTCGTACTCTTGAATAAAGAAAATAATAATAATAAATACTTGGGGGCCGTTCCACACAAATTGACCTAGTTCCAAAGTCCAAACTAAGCAAAGCTTGTACTGTGGGAACTAGACAACGATATTTATGTACATATATATATACATATAAGTATAAACATACATATAAATATCCAAGACTAAGGAGCGTGTTCATCATATAAATTATATTAAGATATAGGTATTGAGGTAGGAATAAAAAAGTCAGACGCTTACTTAGGTATGCGTTACCGGTTAAGTAATATCATCTGCATACTTAAGTTATCTGAATGCAACGCTAGAACAATACGAGTGTGCAAGTCGCAAGTGTTCGAATTGAATGCTAAATACTCACTCGTATTTAGTAAGGTATGTGGCGAGACGAAGTTCATTAAGCAATACAGGATTTAAGCCCATTTTAATGAGTGAGATCTTTTCCACTTAGGTGTGATAGTCGTATTGTCGAAAAATATTTAAGTCCAACATGACATACAGCGAGTCGCCTTCCGTCCAGCACTAAGAATCTTCCCTCAAGAATCCCTCACGATGTTTTCCTTAATGATCTTACATCACTTTAAGCGCGTGGTGTAATAAATAACGGTACTTAAGGTTCGGAAAAACTATAGCACCAGTGCTCGAACCTGCACTTGTAAATTTTTGGGCGACTGCTTCAACTACCAGTTTCTATTTCGTGACGATAAAAGAGTATCATATACTTTAACAGTACCTACCTACGCATGACAGGGAGGCACGTAAAATGTTAAATATATACTGGATTAATTCAACGAAATCGAGGTCTTAACTAATTTGTTCGGTTTATTTATTGTATCAAATACGAACGCGGGCATAAAAATATAATTACGCTACTGTTTCGTTTGTATGCGAGCCTTCATGACTATTGATAATAAGGATATGTTCATATATATGTATATGTAAGCTGACGTAATTGCAGACTTGATATTGCGCCATAAAGACTATCGTTACATAATAAAAATTGCACGTGCCCATAAAGTGCGCTAAAGCAGGAAGCGACAGGAGGAAGTAGGAAAGCGTTAACGCCATTCCTGGTGACATGTCTACGTTACACGCATACAAATACACCTTACAATAAGTTTGCCGGTTTCAATGAACGAAATATTTTATCTTTGATATGAAACATTTTGGTATTTATGACTAGAGACTTGGCGGTCGCGTAGTTAATGTAGTCACTTGCAATGTTTTGACAAGCAGGTATGTATCTACGAGTTGTGAGCTTAAGCTAAGCGACTTATACAGAACTAGCTGTCCCGCCCAGCTTCGCTCGGGTGAAGAAGTTAAATTGCCCGTAACACGATCGCAGCGCCACCTATTGTGTCCAATTGTAAATCTAAACCATTCTCGAATCTAGCTTAAGACACACAGAAACACACAGAAAGCTTCGCCCGGGTAAAAAGGTAAAATTCTTGAAACTCGATCGCAGCGCCACCTATCGAGTCCAATTTAATATAGCCTATGTTACTCGGGGATAATGTAGCTTTCCAAAGGTGAAAGAATTTTTGAAATCGGTCCAGTAGTTCCGGAGCCTATTCATTACAAACAAACAAACAAACAAATCTTTCCTCTTTATAATATTAGTATAGATAACTTATTTACTTTACAGTAAGAAAAAAACCCCTACATACTATTTTCTAAAATTATTTTCTCTCGCGTCCAATTTCATAGACTGTACTAATAAATAGAATTAAAATGTCCGTTTATAATATCATTTTATAACAGTTTATTTTGTAAATGCATACGAGTAGTGTATACACGGTACTCGAGACAATAGCAATATATTTTTTGTCTGTCTGTTTGTTCCGGCTAATCTCCGAAAGGACTGGACCGATTTCGACGGGCGTTTGGCCGACGATTAGCTAGAACATATGCAGATAAGATAGCTAACGTTATAAGGAGTAACATAGACTATTAAAATTTTTCATTCGACGCAGGAGTAACCGCGAGAGTAGGCTATTATATTTATCTTGCAGTTGTACCAGCATCTTTGTTACCATGCCGAACTTGTAGGTACCTATGTCTATGTAACAACTACTACTAATGCACTTTGTCAAAAGTATCCCCTTTAAAATTGGTGTTAACACTTTGCCAAAAGTAACCCCTTTAAAATTGGTGTTAACTTTAGGTTTTTATTCAGTTTGTGTACGTTCGATTCGCCATGTTCCTTACGTTGAATAAAAGATTATAGATTTTATTTCATATCCAGATAGCATGTCGGATGGCAGCGGTGGGTGGTGCGGCGGTGAGGCGATTCCGTGGCGTGCGCTGGCACTGGGTGCGGCAGCGGGCGCGCTGCTGCTGCTGTCGGCCGCTGCGCTGCACGCGCGCTGCACGCCGCGACTGCTGCTCGCCGCGCGCCATGCCAGGGCGCGGGCACGCACGCCGGCACATAGAGCAAGAGGTATTGAACCACTCACTGCTATCCCTACTGCCTAGAAAGATTTTAAAACGCTACTAATAATATAAATAACTAGAGCCGTGGCCGAGTGGTTCGAGTAAGTTGACTGCAATACAAAGATTCAAGTTCAAATCTCAGTTTTTCTGAACTTAAGTAAAGTGATTAGTCACACCACGAGCTTTACGGTGAAGGCACTCACACTGGCACGTTGGCACCTAATATGTATATCTGGCGGACTGTCGGTGTGTAGGAATGTCTATGTTGGGTTGTTCTTGATCAACGGCTTTTATTTGTGACCTAAAATTTACAAACTTATAGTTGCCCGACAAATTATTAGCATTAAAACTTTTACTTACGTGATAGCACATATCATTTTCACACGGTAATAATATGTTGTTCATACATTGCATTGTTTCCAATATTTGCAATGTCATATCGAATTTCTCAGAAAAGGCGAGGATAAAGATTGAGTTCCGTAAAGTGATATGTGAGCCGAGATAAGAGATGTGTAGGTACCTAATATATAAAGATGAAAAAGAAAGATTTTGAAATGGTTTTTAAAATTTAATACCAATGAGTTGGCAAATAAGCATGCGTTCCGCCTAATGGTAAGCGGTTACCGACGCATGCGAAACCAGAGATAACACTCGCGCGGTCGTGACCCTGCAGGCATCTTTTCACACGCTTGAAGTCCTGATAGTTACCAACTTGTAGGCAATGTTAGTAATGAGTTCAATCCGACCAGTGCTGGAGAAGGAGTTCGACGTGTTGGTGTGTTGGACGGCGGTGGACGGCGAGCTGGTCCGTGGCGCGCTACTGCCAACACTCGCGCTTAAGTACAAGTACCGAGTTCACGCAGTGCCGCTCCCAACGCAACCAGATACCTGTAAGTTATTTAAGCCAGTTATATAAGTTATTTAAACCTTTCAATTACCTAGAGCAAATTGGTTGGACAATCAACAACGGGTATGGCAAGAGTAATCAATATCGGACAATATGGATAAAGAGAACTGATCAATGTGTATAAAGCGAAAGTGATCTGTTAAGTCTAGTAACTGGCGTTCTATTCTCTTCGCCTATCCCGTGAGGAAAACTCATTGGAAAAGACAGGTATTTTAATTCCCTATAAATGTATTTTCAGGGTACAGTGAGGTAGTCGGCGAGGCGTCCCGCTGTCGCTCGCTGGTAGCGGTACTATCACCAGCGCAATACTCGCCCCAGCAGCTGCTCACCGCACTGCGCCAGCTTAGAGCATTGCCGCTGCCGCCCGTCGTCGTACTGCTACAGGTACTAACACGCTAATTGTTATATAGTACTTGGGACTTAGTTGGATAGCGTAATTTTATACGTTCACAATCCTTATTCGGGTCCTTATTCATCAACGTCACATTAATTATATTTGTACACAAATTTCAATTTTACCTGTTAAACGGATCTGTCTATACGAATGAAATTGCTACCCCGTGCAATTTCATTCGTATCCCTAATCCCTAAATGTAAACATTCGTTTAGGCCTTTAGGGGAGCTATCACAATTCTTTGCACCACGAATTTTTTTGAAATTGTAAACTACGGCGTACTTGTAGCGTATGCCCGCGGCTTCGCCCGCGTGGGGTTCGAAAAAGTAGCTTTGGAAATTTTCCTGCTAGAATCGGTTCAGCCGCTATGCCGTGAAAGAGCATCATACATACATTATAATATAAGAAAATATAATTTTTCATGATAAAATAAAAAGTTGCCCATGTCCTATTCCTAGGTATAAGCTATCACCATTTCAACTTTCAGCCAAATCGGTCCAGCCGTTTGGCCGTGAAAGAACCGCAAACATCGAAACTTACAAATTTTCACGTTTATAATATTAGTAATATAAGATTTAACATTACTTTTTGGAAATCGAATTAGAATTGAATGAGGGCTTGTGGCGACTCTAGGAAGTTTTTTGAGCGAGTATCTTATTACGTAGGTGTGACATAAGCTGTGTAGTAGGTGTCGCACACGCTTTGCGATAGGTTAGGAATATGCAAGCACTGTTGAACGTGAATAAGGTTTCACGCAATGAGGTGTTGGTTGCAGGATCTGCCGAAGCTGAAGCGCGAGGCCAAGGAGAGTGGCTCGGGGCTGGCGTGTGCGCTGCGCGGGGCGCGGCTGGTGGCGTGGCGCCACGTGCACGAGCGCGCCTTCTGGACCGCGCTGCGCCTCGCTTTGCCACTGCCGCCGCCCGCTACGCTACAAGCGCACGCGCAGGTATATAACTACTCCGGGTAGAAACAGCAAACAAGTTCCAATCATGCCCTCATTGAAATAGAAGGAGACCTGAACGAAACCTGTTCTAACTAAAATACTCGACATAAACGATAAACGTCACACCTAGCCTACCTAGGTGTATTTAGCTATTTTGCTAAGTATCTAAGAAGTGCTTGGCTTGAAACCTTCCGTTTCGCCATTGTTTCAAGTAGCAAAAGTTCCCGGAGAGACTAAAATTAAACAACAAAACCAAGCGACTAATACTGAAATAAAATCTGCATTTCTCGACTTGATACGTATTTATATAATCAGTTTTCATTACAAAACGCGGCTTATGCTCTATAAACGATATCGTAACTGTACTGTCGTGTCAGTAGTATTTCTGTCATCATGTGTGCTGCACATCTTACTACTATATGAAATACGAAAGTTTTTGAGCATGTTTGTGACTCAATGACGCCAGAACAGCTGAACGGTAATATAGATATTTGGACCAGAGATAAATTATTAGCTGGATTAACATATAGGATGAGTTTTATTCCAGACATCTGAAAGAAACAATGCAATAAAATGTTACGCGGATGCAATCGCAGGACACAGCTAGTACATAATAGAATACGTCAAAATTAAACAAACTCTGTTCCTCAATCAAAGATGTTTGAATTGAAAGATGAATTATTTATAACATTATTCATATTATGTTATAGGTGAAATCCGGCACAGCGGAACCGGACGACAATAAGACGTGTCGCTCAGGCAGCCTGACTGCTCTCGTATGAAGTACCAGAGCCAGGCGCGGGATTCCATGCGCGAAGCCAGTGCTCCAGGCAGCTACGACTTGTGCATAAACTTATTAAAACTGTATCTAGTGTTTGACACTCCCACGCCAGTACTATATATTTGGACAAAGTGAACAATACGCTTGTGTTGCCAAGACTGTGAATAACAATTAGTATTAGTAGTTAGAACTCTCATTTAATTATAATTTATCACATTACGGTATTTTAGTTGTACGACAAAATTCTATAAATAGTTTTCTGAGATCTCAGTATCTTTGTCTCGTTTCCAACTAAATTCCATTTCTCGTGTGCCAAAGGGCTATCATGACAATTTCATATCATTATCATTTAAAGTATTATATAATTGTTCACAACTATTTATTTTATTTATCTTTTGTCTTGTCACTTGTTCTTTTTAATAACCATAGACTTTGTATTCTTTTTAACATTAGGAGATAGCTATTAGTATTGAATACTTAATATTGTTAGTATAAACATTGGCGTGTTGGAATATGTAATGACGATTCAGGGTTCTGTGATATGATAATGGATGTGTGAATATTGTTAGCAGTGTGTTCATGGTCATGAAGTAAATGCGGATTTTCTGTTTAATTGTGTGAGTGATACCATTAAGTATAATATTGTTATTTAAAATTTTAAAACACCTGTTAATTCATTTTCACACTGCTGACTGGTAGAACTAATTCTTTTTTACTCTTTTATAATTAAATTTAGTGTTAATATGTGCTGTTGTATATATTATTATAAGATCAAAAAGTATTCTCACAACAGTGTGGTTAGTTATTATTTGTATGATGAAGCTAAATACTGCGTAGGCTAATAACGATATTTGTAGAAATAAACTTATTTCGTTACATTCCCTAAATGATTTTATAACATTCTTATGTTCATCTGAAAACAATGTAAAATGGTGCATATGAAACGAAAAATAACAAGTAAACAAAGGTTCATTGTTTTATTTTTATAACGATACTAGTGGTCCCGCCCAGCTTCGCTTGGGTGAAAAAAGTAAATGCCCTAAAACACGATCACAGCGCCACCTATCGGGTCCAATTGTGAATCTAAACCATTCTCGAATCTCCACGAACACACACAAAAAATTTCATCAAAATCGGTCCAGTCGTTTAGGAGGAGTTCAGTCACATACACACGCACACAAGAAATATATATATTAAGATGAGTAGCCTATTGCAGATAAAAGGTTGCGTAAGAAAACTGAAATGGTTTCTATAATAAACAATAATAATGCCAATAAATTCATAAGCCGAAGCCGTGGTGGCCGAGTGCTTCGAGCAGTTGCCTGCGACGCAAAGGTCGCAAGTTCGAATCCCGACTGTACCAATGAGTTTTTTCTGAACTTAAGTACAGTGATTAGTCACACCACGAGCTTTACGGTGAAGGAAAACATCGAGAGGAAACCTGCATACGTCTGAGGCGATAACGAAACGGCGATGGACTCGCCATCTGTCACGTTGGCACCTAATATACCTCTGGCGGAAAGTGGGTGTGTGGGTATTACCTATTCACCTCTGCCTACCCCTTCGGGGACCCTTGTGGGAAGGCGTGAGGATATATTATATAATTCATAAGCGCCCGGCTTCGTACGGGTGCAATTTAAACACATGAATTTTAATGAGTGAATGATGTTAAGAGAGGTAGGGTATAACGGGTTTCCCGTTCGAATTTGGAGCTGCCCGACTGGGGCAGGACCTCCACCTTACAGAAGTCCGTAGCCAAATAACGCAATTTATTGTGTTGTGTTCCTACGTGGTGAATAAGGTTTCCAGTAATGAGCTCCTTGGGGAGGGGGGAGGATTGTTACAATGTGTTATTTGTTATAACGCTTTGCGTTATAACAAATAACTGCGCTGCGCGTTTGCATGTTGCTTTGATAACGGATAATATTACCGTCTCACAATCCAGGATAATTTTGTTTCTTTATACGAAGATGCCGAACGTTCAAGGAATCTGCATGATCATTAAGCGGTTACGCTTGTTACCAAAGGATATGCCGCACGTTGTCCATCATTAAAGAAGTTGTAAAATAAACTACTAATGTACTTTATAAAAGAATCATTTTACGTTCTAAGATTCGCAAAGCCACTGGCTTGAGCGAGGGTGTTAATGTAAAGGTGAAGAAAGGCATGTTACATAGGTGTGGACATATAGTAAGAATTACTGAAGACAGATTAACGAAACAGTAAGTGTATGGAAGAAGAGAAAGCCAACAAAGCAAGACCCAACGAAATTAAACGAAATGAAGCGAAATTCGGATAGCCTGTCTGACTTCTGGTCTGAGTAAGGACGAAGACGAAGGAACAAATACTACAATTAATTTATTATATAAATTGGAAGGAAGGAAGCCTTTTATTAACGCATAGCTTAAAATAAAATGTTAAACATATTCAACTGTCAAACTCTTGACATATGTCAGTGTCAGAATCACATGTCTGTTACATTTGTATTGGGAATGCCGAATTAGTTTTATTATATTCAAAGAGTTGATCTGATCACTCACTTTTGTTTTTATTGTAACAGTAAATATGTAATTATTGTCTTGTCTGTGTAACTGTATATCTGTGCATGCTGATTTGATTGCTGGCAAAGTCGCCGGCGAGTGGGTGAGTGTATTTAATTTGAAAAAAATATATTTAATTTTTAAAGTTATCTTAAATGTCGTTACTTTAAAGTTTCTTTACTATTACATCGCGCTGGGCGTTTATGATAAATAATCTTTATTTGAAAAGTAATATAATTAAGTATGTAGTATAAATTTCTGAAGTTCATTAAAACTTTTTAAGAGAGAAAACACGTTTTAAGTTGTGTAATTAAGAACTTTGTCTCACAACAGATAAATCTTATTCCGGCTTTTGACTCCTACTTTCTACCATTAATTAAAGAGAAAAAAGTTAATTAACCTACTAACGTTTCAAGTTTTTTTATTAATAATGTTTGAACCATTAGAACATAAATTCGCAATCGTTCCAAGGTGGATACTCTATTGATGAATTTATTACTTCCAGCGTTTTCAAGGATGCAATCATTAAAAAAACAAAGCAGATCTCCAAATCCAAGGGCTAAGGCAAGCATTCTATCGGCTCTAACATTTATGTAAGACCCCTTTTTTAAATTTATGTTTATAATAAACTTTATTTTATTCAATAATGCTTAGTATTACACAGGAATGGTGCTCTACGCCCTTCTGCGTAGCCCGGAAGGGATTAGCGTGATTATGAATTTAGTTTTCGTTTAAACTACTGTCAGGGTAAAAAGTTTTGTGGCTTACCCAATGGTAAGTGTGACCACATTGAATTATTCCTTTCATATCCTTAAAAAGAATTAAGGTGTGTTGTGGTTTTATTTATCTATTTATTAATTTGGATTTTCAATAAGGAATACATATAATTACATGAAACATTACAAGTTAAGTATATCAATAATGATTCCATAATTATTTATTTATAATTATTGGAAATCACAATATGCATTGCACAATAATCAATTCATATTGTGTGTGGTTTCACATAGTTAGGTACAAATGTTGTACAGAATAACAGACTTATAAATTTGAAAACATGTATATCTTTTTCCCACAAGAATTCCCAAAGGGATAGGAGTGTGTAGCTTTTCATCACACTTATCCCATAATATAAAAAAATCTACATAAAATATATCTCTGGTGGAAAGTGGGTGTGTGGGTGTGCCTATACACATCTGCCTACTCCTTGGGTACCCTTATGGGAAGGTGTGAGGATATATTATTTATTTTTATTAAATATTTATTTTTTAATAAAACATATCTTAACCACTTAAGTATTATTCCATTCTCATGTTGTAGCTTTTTAAAATCCTCTTATAGTTAATGCCTACCTACTTATATATCAAACCTTGCTGAGCTTCAGATTGATTCATGATGCAAAGAAAACTTAAAGGAATTATAATCATGAGCATATCCCTTGCCTTAAATTGGTCATACACATATATTGCTTTATATATCTTATATTCTCAGATGGACATTACCAACATTATGGCAAGGCTACAGGACAGAGATAAAGGAGAAAGACTTAAGCGAGCCACTAGATGAGCATTCTTCAGGTACTGGTTGACTTTGATCAAAAGTGGGTAGAAGATAGGCTTGCATAAAACACTTCATAAATAGTGTCTGGAAATCTTAAACATTGTTTTTGTCAGATACATAATTAGATACCTTTTTTTAACATGATACTGAACAGTTGTCATTTTATGTCTATTTTATTAAATAATATAACTCCCCGAAGGGGTTGGCAGAGGTGTATAGGTAATACCCATACACCCACTTTCCGCCAGATATATTTTAGGCGCCAATGTGACACATGGCGAGTCCATCGCCGTTATTCAAGCACGAATATACATACGCCTATGAATTGCTTCTCAGACGTATCCAGGTTTCCTCTCGATGTTTTCATTCACCATACAGCTCGTGGTGTGACTAATCACTGTACTTAAGTTCAGAAAAACCCATTGGTACAGACGGGATTCGAACTTGCGATCTTTGTGTTGCAGGCAACTACTCGAACCACTCGGCCACCACGGCTTAGGTCTATTTTATCTCATCGATAATTAATAAATCCTGTTGGTACTTATATGTATTTAACTATCAGCTAATTTATATAGCCATATTCAGAGCTTAAAAAGATAACAAGTCAACCTAGTCACTCTTATCAATATGTATTAATAAATAATATTGGAATGTCTGTTTGTAATATTACAATAACAGGATTTTTTTCTAAATGCATATGAAATTAGGTATATAAGTTACTGGTAACAAAAAAACAATTAAAATTTATAATAGTTTTGTCTTCCTGTTCTTTGTGGCTAATCTCCGAAACGGCGGGTATGAAACTAGGTTTTCCCTTTTTTATATGTATAATGAAATTTTCATTCAAACCCCGAGGCACAGTTAGTATCAAAATTGTAATCTAATAATTAGAGTACATAGGCCTTATATTATTTTTCGACTATTTATTTTATTATTAGTTATTAGTCTAACCTCGAGCTTTACGGTAAAGGAAAACATCGAGGGGAAACCTGCATACGTCTGAGAAGAAATTCAAAGGCGTATGTATAGTCGTGCTTGAGTAACGGCGATGGACTCGCCATCTGTCACGTTGGCACATAATATACCTCTAGCGGAAAGTGGGTGTGTGGGTATTACCTATACACCTCTGCCTACCCCTTCGGGGACCCTTGTGGGAAGGCGTGAGGATATATTATATATTATTTATTATATTATAATTCGATAACAGCTTATGCTTTATGCTATTATTCATTAAGTACCTTTACCTACTAATAGTACTAAATAAATAATAGCATAAAGTAGGGATAGAGGGAAAAGAGTAGGGATTATTTTAGTCTTTAGCAGCAATATATATAGGTACTTATTAGCTAACTAGCCCATGTTAAACGTCTTGATAAGACAAGAGTAGGATGAAGTAAGAATTTTTTTTTTAAAACCATGTTTCTACAAGTTGTTTCCTTCTCTGCCTCTCGCCAGTATGAATAAAACACAGTAAGTAGGTATTGTATACAGTGTAGGCCTCTAGTTTGCGGTAGCGTTTTCAGGGCATTTTATCAGTTCTATTTATGTAGGTCAAGATTCAATTGTGTTTTTCTAGTCGATAAGGCGATGTCTGTGTTGTATGTTTGTAGGTAAGTATTTCAGGAAAACGCCAAACTCTTTAAAAAAAATGTTTATTCTTCCTATCTTAGAACGACCCATAGTGATATTAATCTTTACTTTAATGTTAGTTTAACTTAGTAGTCAAGTTATTGTTCTGCCGTGCGTAGCTTAGTGTCTGTGACTGGATGGAACACGGGCCCTCAATTTTATCTAGACACGCTGTTGACATTATTCAAGAGTGCGAAGGGTATATAGGTATAGATGTCACATAACTTCTCGAATTCTGTTTGCATAATGCATTCTAGTAAAGGTACTGGCATTTGTTTTAAGTTTTATGTATTTATAGTGAAATATGCTTATAACGTTATAAAATGTAGGTCCATTGGGCGACAAATTCGCTCGACTTTGGGAAGAAGAACGGGCCCGAGCGAGAGATGGTATGCGCGAACCAAGCCTCCTTCGTGTCATAATCAGAGCTTTCGGCGTCAGATGCGCGGCCTATGGAGTCGTCCTGCTCATCCTAGAATGCGGTGTACGGTAAGTAGCATATATGTAGTGGTATAATTATATAATACTAGCCGTCCCGCCCAGCTTCGCCCGGGTGAAAAAACCTTTAACCCCCTTTAAACCCTTAAACTTCCTGAAACACGATCGCAGCGCCGCCTATCGGGCCCAGTTGTGATGTAAGCTATCCTATCTTTTAAGTTGGATCAAACTGCACACGGTGTGCAAATTTGATCGTAATCGGTTAAGTAGTTTAGGAGTCCATCGCGGACAAACAACGTGACACGTAATTTATATACCTATTGTCTCGTAAAAAATCGACACACACGAGATGCTTACGCGTCGCTGGTTCGTGGAAGAGAGAGAGGGCGCCAGGAGCGCCTCAGACCGACTGAGCGGGAACGAATGAATGAGTAGTGGCGTAGACATAAACTCCCCCCGTTGAAGACATGAGTTCTTCAACATCATCGTTTCTTGTGGTTATTCTTCTGGTAGAAGTGGGCAGAGCCGAACGAAGGGTCGCCGGTAAACTCCCTTGGATGTGGTGACCTCGGCAACGCGTGAAATATTATCTGGACCAGGGAACAACTTAGTCACGCGTCCAACTCGCCAGCACAATGGAGGCAGTGCTTCTTCATGAAGCAAGACCAAATCTCCAATGTTCAGGGTTCTAGTCGTTTGCTTCCACTTTGTTCGTAGCTGCAACTCTGATATGTACTCCCTTTGCCATCTTCGCCAGAAGTGTTGCCTTATTTGCTCAAGGCGAGCGTAGCGGTTCAGGCTGCTTTGTCTTTGGGCTTCCAGAGTAGGTGCAGGTAGTGCATTTAATTGTCTTCCTATAAGAAAGTGCCCTGGGGATAGGTATTGGTAGTCGTGTGGTGATGAGGACAAGGGACATAAGGGACGGCTGTTGAGAATACATTCCACTTGTGCAAATAAAGTGGTTAATTCTTCGAATGTGACGTGAGAATTACCGATAACGCGTTTAACGTGAAATTTAGCCGACTTCACACCGGCCTCCCAAATACCGCCGAAGTGAGGAGCATAAGACGGAGTAAAAATGAATCTAATTCCTTCTTGAGCTGCAAACTCAGACAGTGACTCCACATGAATTTTTAAAAATGTACTTAGCTCTTTAGCTGCGGCAACGAAGTTGCGTCCATTGTCAGAAAACAGTTCCGCCGGCTTTCCACGGCGAGCAATGAATCTACGTAATGTCATTATGAATGCATCTTTTGACAGGTCACTAACAACCTCCAAGTGAAGACACTTGTACCGTAAGCATACGAATATACACAAGTAGCATTTACTGACCTTGGCTCCACGACCCTTTCGATTAAGGACGAGAAACGGTCCAGCATAATCCATTCCTACCGAATTGAAAGGAAAATCTGGAACTACGCGTTGTGATGGGAGGTCTCCCATTTTGGGACATAATGTCTTACCGAGGGCGCGTCGACAACGCACGCAGTTGTTTGCTGTGCGTCGCGCGAGCCACCGACCATTTAGTGGCCATACAGTTTCTCTCACTATTGCTAACAGTAGCTGAGGGCCTGCGTGTAAGTTGCTGACATGTTCTTGTTCAAAAATTAATTTTGTTAGATAGTGTGAGGCTACTAAAAGAATAGGGTGCCTTTTTTCAAAGGGATAGCTGGAGGAATCTATTCTTCCACCAACTCTTATCAAGTTATCGCTTTCATTGACAAAGGGAGACAATGATAAAATTTTAGATTTTGAACTTAGACATTTATTATTTGATAAAATAGTATATTCCTTACTAAAACATTCTTGTTGGGCAATAAAACATAGATGTTCAAAAGATGACTTTAATTCAGTTGTAGTTAAAATTCCAGTCATTTTGTCTTTAGGGTATTTCATATTGTGAATAAAGCGCTGTACATAGCAGAAAGTCCTTTTTAATCTACTCAATTTAGAAAAGCGTTGGAAATTAATGATTGGTTCATATATATGCATGGTTAGTGAATTAGTAGTAGGTTTAGTTTCAGGCATGTTGTCCACAGGTATTACATTTAAAACAGGCCAATGTGTTTCATCCTTTTGTAAAAAGCTAGGACCATACCACCAGACCGATGAGCTTAGCAGCTGATCGGGGTTAACACTTCTTGAAATTAAATCAGCTGGGTTGTCTGCTGTAGGAACATGTCTCCATGAAGAAGCATTACTTAGTTCCTGAATTTCACAAACCCTATTGGCCACGAAAGTTTTCAGCTTAGTGGGATCACCTGTAAGCCACCCCAAGACTATACTGGAGTCGCACCAATAGACCGTGCGACAGGGAACATAGCGAATAGCTTCAGTGACAGCTTTACACAAACGAGCTGCTAGGAGAGCGGCACAAAGCTCTAAGCGAGGAATTGACGTGGGCTTTAGAGGCGCCACCTTGGACTTTGAGCACAGTAGATTTACTGTGATGTTTTTGTAACAATCAGAAGTACGCAAGTAGATACAGGCGCCATACCCAACCTGAGACGCATCACAGAATGAATGAATTTCGATGAATATAGGATTGTCACAAAGTACATATCTGGGAATCTGTAGTCTAGAGAGAACAGGTAAACTTTCAGAGAACTTCAACCATAGTTCTTTTATGTTACCTGGGACTGGATCGTCCCAATCAAGTTTTTGTTGCCACAGATTTTGTAGCATTAATTTCGGCTGCATTATGCAGGGACTAAGAAGACCTAAAGGGTCAAATATTTTTAATGAATTAGACATAATAAATCTCTTACTAATTATTTTATTTTGCGGGGGAATATTAATAAATAAATTGAGAGTGTCACTATTTGGATCCCAGCCTAATCCAAGAGTGTTAGAAGATTCACTAATGGTTAAAATGGCTTGATCTGCACAAGAATCATTAAAAAGAGAATATAAATTTGATTTGAATTTTCTTAGATTAAAACAACCCTTTTGGAGTTCCTTGCTGACTAAATGATAGATCTGACGTAACTCGTCTTCGTGATTAGACCCAGTTATTAGATCATCAACGTAGAAATCGTGTTGAATGATAGGTTTAATGAGTTCGTCATCACACTCCTCTCCTATCTGCTTCAAACAGCGAGTACTTAAATAACTGGCACTTGCAGTCCCGTAAGTGACAGTATTCAACTGCATAGTTTTGATGGGTTGAGACTCATCCTCTCTCCATAATATGAGCTGTAGGTTTCTGTCACCGGTATGGACTTGAACTTGACGGTACATTTTCTCAACGTCTCCGGTGAGGAGATACTTATACTGGCGAGCTCGTATTAAAATTGAGAAGAGAGAGTCCTGCACATTTGGACCCACCATTTGTAGATCATTGACAGAATAACCGGAGGATGAGGGTGCGGAACCATCGAACACCACTCGGATCTTAGTAGACTCGCTGGAGTCTTTAAACACTGCATGATGACACAGAAAGTATGATGGATTGGGTAAATGTACCTTAGATTTAGAGAGATGGCCTAGTACTTCATATTCTCTCATAAATTGTACGTATTGTAATTTTAATATAGGACCTTTCCTGAATCTTTTTTCTAAGTGAAGGAGACGCCTTTTGGCAAGTGTGTACGAGTCACCTAAGCAATCAGGAGAATCGCGCAGCGGCAACCTAACACAAAATCGACCAGTATCTAATCTTCTAGTGTTTGTTAAAAAATGATCTTCGCAAAACTTAGCTGATTCACTTAAGATAGCTCTTTGTGGTAGCTCTTCCAGCTCCCAGAATTTTGGTAGAAATTTGTCAACGTGGGATTCTTTGCACAAATCCTGCTGTGACATTTTTGTATGAATTGAATGAGTTGTGGATGAGTTGTCAACGTGGGATTCTGTAGACAAACCCTGCTGTGACAATATTGTATGATTAGAATGAATTTTGTTGAATGTGTTTGTATGTGTGTATTGTAGTGGGCTGTGTGTGTTCATCTGGCCACCAATCAACCAACCAAATTGTGAATTATATAGCTTAGGTTTATGCTTTCCTAGTGACTTCAACTCACTACCTAGGACATCCCAGAAGATGTCGGCTCCAATCAGCAAATCAATAGGAGCTGGTTGGTCGAAGTGAGGGTCGGCTAACTGTATATTTTGTGGAAGGTTGAGGTGACTTAGATCTATAGGAAATCTTGGTAACTTTCCTGCAAGAGTTCCTAAGACAAAACAAGAAACGGTAATTTTGAAATCATTAATTGAATCACGGGATTGCAACTGCACGACACATCTTTCGGTGACAGTGTCAGCATGGCAATTACCAATACCAATGACATTTATTGAAGTGGGAATTATGTTAAGTGATAACTTATCTCGTAATGACTTGGTTATGAACGATGATTGACTGCCTGAATCCATTAAGGCACGTACCTTGACTACCTCCATTGTCAATGGGTTCACAACTTCAATTAGGGCAGTAGACAACACTACTTGACTAGAAATTTGCTCAGAAAAGTTTACGACAGACTCAGGTTTTTGGACTTCAATAGAATTAACAATTGAGTCAGGTGAATCAGTATGAAGTAATGAATTATGACGTTTTTGACAATATCTACAGGGACCCATACGGCACTCGCTCAAGAGATGACCCTGTCTTAAGCAGTTGGTACATAATTTATTCTGAGAGACATCTAGCAATTTGTCTTTTATATTTTTCGATTTAAAGGAAGGACAGTCATATATTTTATGATTTTGTTTACAAACAACGCATTTATATGAACCACCATTATTTCGACTAACTAAAGTAAACGACTTAGTGTGTGAGCCACCTAGTCTGCTGCTGCTAGCGACACCTATATTTTGCTGAAATTTGGTATTATTAGTATCCTTGTGACGATGCATTGCCTCGAGAACGTGTGCACGGTCAAGTAGAAAAGATTTGAACTGCTCTAATGTAGGACTGTCACCTAACGTGCTACTGTGCTCCTCCCATTTCATCAAGGTATTGTTATCAAGTTTAGATGTTAAAATGAAAATTAAAAGTATATCCCATTGATCTATAAGCTGACCAAGGTTGGATATGGCACGTAAGTTTTTAGTTATATGATCTACGAGAAATCTCAACGAATCTTCAGACTCACGAGTAACTTGTTGCACATTGAATAAAGATTTTATATGGTGATTTAGTAACAATTTTTTGTTGTTAAATCGTTCACAAAGTAGTTCCCAGGCATTTAAATAATTAGCTGAGGATATTTCAATATTAGATACTATGCGCTTCGCTTCACCTTCGAGGTATGACAGTAAATAATGAAACTTTTGTATATTAGGTATGCGTAGGTTGTTATGTATTAAGTTTGTAAAAGTGTCGTGGAACTCAAGCCAGCGAAAAAATGAGCCATCAAATTTAGCAATCTGAATTTGTGGCAACCTTAAGCCTGTATCATTACCATGATCGAGAGTGCACTGAGCTTCTTCGAACATAGATGCTCGTCTTTTCCGTTCTTGTTCAAATGATTTAATTTCATTGTGTGTTTCAATTAAACCATTGGCTATAGCTGTACACAAAATAATGTCTTGTTCAATGCGCTCTCGCTCATCAATTTCACTTTCTAAATCTTTACTATTCAGAATCTCTATCTGAGTCTGCAGCTCATCAAACTTTGTTGATAGACTGTCAAACCTGCCGAGCTTCAAGGATAACTCGGCAAACTCAACAGTGGTCAATGTTGCTTGATTTGTGATTTTGTCGATATAGTTTTTGAATTTAGTAATTTGCCCTTTAATTGAGCTTCGCTTTATTAATAAATTTCCAATTTCAGCATTGATGGAACTGCCTACCATACTTTTAGTGATAGGTGCTTGTCTTTTGTCAAGTATATTTTCCTTTTCCGACATCTTAAATACACATTAAGGTAACTATAAAATGATTGATAACAACAATTGATCACAAAGCAACAACCACGGAAGGTGATTTGATTAGGAAATAATTGTTTCGTCTTACTTTCCTCACACGGCGAATACCTGGGTGGTACGACAGGAGCCAAGCGGTGCAATCAGCTGTTGCACCGTTGGCCGGACAATGGCCGGGTCACCAAGCGACCCGCGTTCCTGGAAATGGTCGGCAAGAAATCGTCTAAATATCACGAAAATCCTGGTGCAAAACGATGTGGACTGAATGTATGGTATTATCAAGTAGTTGAATTATGAATTTGAATATGATTTTAACGTAGATAGAAAGCGAACAATAAATTAATAAAGATATATATATTTTTTTTTTATTTGGGGGTACTTGTGTAAATTACGAGTTGAATTTTATTTCCACAAATGAATTGTATTTTTGATTATGATTGACATGAAATTATGGTTGATGAATAGTTAGGAAGTAGGGATGGATAAACAGGGCACTTATCTGATGAAATATGCTGCGAGGTGAGGCTTTTGCTGCGTCACTGCCCGGCGGTGTTCAGTGTGACCTTGGCTTGTCCATCCAGACTCCAATGCGCTTGTTGCATGTAAATCACGTCGGGGTCACCAATTTATGTCTCGTAGGGACATTATGGAGCTTTAAATTGACTAAAACTCAAGTATTGTATTTCTTCAAAATGTATATTAATTAAAATCGACACACACGAGATGCTTACGCGTCGCTGGTTCGTGGAAGAGAGAGAGGGCGCCAGGAGCGCCTCAGACCGACTGAGCGGGAACGAATGAATGAGTAGTGGCGTAGACACCTATATTAAGATTTCGGAGCCGTGATGGCTGAACGCAGAGATTGCAAGTTGACTCCGATTGTACAATCAGGTTTTTCTGTACTTAAATAGGTACAGTGATTACACCACACTCTTTACGCTGAAAAATGTGAAAGGAAACCGGAACCGACGTTATATATAATACATCATTGAACCGACGTATGTATTTGCTTGAGATACGCTATCTGTCACACTGACACCTAATATCACGGGTGAAAAAACACACCTACACCTTCGGGGGTCTTTGAAGGAAGGTGTTTTTGTTACAAACTAAGCTATTTTAAAGGGCTATTTTATTTTCAAAATTTTGGCCGAATTTGACCGATATTTAATAGTATAATAGTTACAGTTACAGAGATAATATAAAATAAGCTGTCCGAGTAGGTACTTATCTATGCGACAAATGTTTATCATCGCCCCTTATTCTATTTGTCACCTTGACATTTACTTTTTGATATAAGATTTGTAATCCAATAAACGAGCTATGTCGCCTAAGCCAATTAGTAATAAGCAGAATGCACGGCATACCGGACAAACCTCAGTGGTTTTTGGTGTGCTTCATTGTTATAATTGTTATGTGTTCATTAAATAAATTAAAAAAAAAAAATATATCTAGAAATCGAGGTCTGCTACTCGTCTGCTCATTGCTTCGAGGAAACCTGTATAAACCAGTTTACCCGATTTTTCCCGTGGCTTCGCTTGAGTTACTTAATGTATATTTTGTCAACGAATTCGGGTTGGATAGATTTTTTTTCAGAATGAAAGTGAAAGTTCCCTTTATATACCCCTGACATCTTGCAGGTGTGTACGCAAAATAGTATGCAATCGGTTTTCAGAATTCAAAACATAACAAGTAAACAACCTGACCTTAGCATTAAATGATAATCTTAGGTATAGGTACATTCTGCTCAGCTCCAAATAGCCTATAGCTTGCTTTCCTTTATAAAAAAGTATTGTTTTATTTATTTCGAATTAGTATTTCTTAAAATTAAATCGTTCAAACAAACACAATCCGCTTGTATATTAGAAGCAGATTTCATCGAAGTACCTAATAATAATATTTTTTTCCATTTATTATAGGAGTTTTGTCGCACAGCGACTATGTCACTCCGTGAGGACACCTGGATATAAAATTACTTAAAATCTACGCATATATAATTTTTATAAATATTTTATATCGTCAGAACTAGGGTTCGCCTAATAATATTTCGGTGAAGGAAAACATCAAGAAGAAACCTGCGTACGTTTGAGACGCAATTCAAAGGCGTAGGTATATATAGTCGTGCTTGAGTAAAGGCGACGGACTCGCCATCTATCGCGTTGGCACCTAAAATATATCTCTGGCGGAAAGTGGGTGTGTGGGTACTACCTATACACCTCTGCCTACCCCTTCGGGAAGGCGTGAGGATATATTATTATATTATTTTTGTTATTTTATATATATATAAATATATTTAGGTTATCTTCTTCTTCAGGCCTTTTCCCGTTTCAACTTGGGGTCGGCTCTCCTAACCGTCTTTCTCCAGGCACATCGTTTCTTGGTCGTCAGCGGGTCCCAGTTATCTTTTGCGAGGTCTTTATTGATAGCAGGTATCCATGTTAGTCGGGGTCTGCCACGGCTTTTTGTCCCGACTTGAACTGCAGCACTTTCTTCTTTATGTGATCTACAGGTCTTCGCATGACATGACACAAGAAGGAAGACAACTAAAAAAAGTTACATTATTAGTATTATCTACGAATTGACAATTCCATTTAACGTCCAAATAAACACCAACTGCAATACCTATACCATGAAATATCAAGATAATTGAAGCGTAACCAATCTGTTATCTTCGAGAGCAGATGTGGTAACCCACTTCTTAAATATGTGGCTATTCTTACTTTGAGGCAAACGATAACTACATACCTGAACGAGACTTAGATAGATACAATTGTGTTATCTATATAAAAATAATGTTTGTCTGTATGTCCTTTATAGAATCGTAAACGACTGGACCGATTTTAATTTACTAAATTTTAAATTTACTGTGTTTCTTCAGGTGGATTCGAGAATGGTTTAGATTCACAATTCAACCCGATAGGTGGCGCCACTGGGTCCGTGGCTATTATTTTTCATCCAAGCGAAGCTGGGCGGGAAAACTAGTTTATTATATAATTATTTTAATATTTTAAAACATGAACAGAAGTTACGATAGCTTCAGAAAAACACTTTGTTTAGACTGTATAACTCTCTATATCAATACTGATAAATTACATACATTCCTACATGAAGTCGACTCGCTCTCAAAGGCGCTCTACTCTGTTTGCCTACTGATAAATTAAGTAAAAATAACACTTATGCTATTCACATTTTCACGCCTTCCCTCAAAGGCCTCCCGAGGTACTGCCTACAGGCAGAGGTGTAACAATACCCTCTTTGCATCGGTGATAAATTTAAACTTGACTATGTATATACGTCTTTGATTTATTCCATACGAATAAAAGGACATATATTTCCTCAGCCTGTGATCCTTCACCGTGGTTAAACGTCTTGGTGTAATCTAATCACGTTAGTTATGTTCTAGTAAAAATATTGGTATAGTCTGAATTTCACCAGGCAATATTTGTGTGGCAGGTGACTTTTCGAACAACGTGGCCGCCACTGTTCCTAATTTGCACGGCACATTGTTAGGTGGGATATTATTGATCATACTGCTCTCATTATCTCATATTGCTCACTTCACTTCGGAATAAAGTAGCTTTTATTATGAGAATGCAAATTTGAAATCGCTAAGTAGTTTATCTTGAGTTTATCCATTAAAAACAAACAAATCTTTTTGGTAGGTAGCTCATATAATTCGTGTGTAGATATAGTCTAATGTTAACTTTGTTTACCAAAAACTACTCAACGTTACGAGGAGCAGATTATATGAATGTTTTTTTATTAGCATACTTCAACCACTGTACCTGGGCAAACTGGTGGAGCACTACAGGCCGGGCCGCCAGGCCATGGACCTGACGGACGCGTACCTGTGCGCGGCCGGCGTGGTGATCACCTCCGCTGTTAGCATGCTCATCTCGCATCCCTACATGATGGCAGTCCTCCACATGGGCATTAAGATCCAGGTGGCCTGTTGCTCACTCATATACAGAAAGGTAATTATCATGCAATAATTATGTATGACCACACAAAACTTTAAATAAATATACGCTTATCAGAAAAATCGAAACACCTGCAAGTTTGTTTTTTATAAGGATTATCAGAAAACTGTATATATTTAGGAATGTATGTCAAATCTCGTTTAATGGAGTATAATATGAGGTATACAGGTACAACCTGCTAGGTCTTTAGATTTTTCTGATAAGAAGTGTATATTAATAGGAAGTTGTTGCGGCATTAATCAAGCGAATTTTTGAATTGTTTGAAATCTAAATCTACCATTTAAAGATCAAGGTCTTGAAATCGCTTTTTTTTTAGTATATATTACTGCGATCGGGTACAGATTTGTCGTTACACGTGCTCGACGCGACCAATAGTAAATAGTAAATGTATGATCCCGGTAGAGTTTGCGTTTGTCAAAAGCTGCTCTGGGCGAGACTTCGGTGGGGCAGGCGGTGAACCTGCTCTCGAACGATGTGACCCGGCTGAATATGGGCATGATGTTCTTACACCACATGTGGGCTGGGCCCCTCGCCGCCCTGATCATGACCTACTTCATGTGGCTCGAGATTGGTTGGACGGCCACCGTCGGCGTCGCCATCCTTCTTGGCTTCATACCGCTGCAAAGTAATTCTGAGTATTTTTGTTTTTACACGTTTTTTGCGACGACGAATTTGTAAGTATTCAAACCTTCTTCCTAAAGACTCTCACTTTATATGCTACTAATATTATAAAGAGGAAAGATTTGATTTTTTGTTTGTATTTGAAAAAATCTTTCACCATTGGAAAGCTACATTGACCCATACATAGGCTGTATTTTCTTTTATAAAAAAAATCTTATGTCCATCTAGTATGTTATATATACCTATGCTCCCATTTTGAATGGATCGATGTCACTCAGGCCTTAACACTTTTAATATGTTTCGGAAATTCTTCACAGCCCTAGCAACTTGCCTCGTGATCTTTTCCTTCGCCGATAACTTAGTAGTTTAACTTCATTTAAGGAAACTTTCAACAATATGTTTATTTGTATATATAATATTAGTAGTAGCATAAACTCGATATTAAATAATTATTCTTAAGATAGTGTTATAAATAATATTATCTATATTTAAATATTTTGTATGCCTAGCGGCGGAACATAGCACCTATACCTGTGTATTTTAATACCATCTTATTTTCTATGTTCACGAAATAAATTATTTGATTTGATTTGATTTGATTAGTGTCATATGCCACTAGGGTTCATAAAAAGAAATTGCTTCGGACTGTCGGAATTTAGGCCTGCAATTTTGTTTTCTCTGGCGACCCCCCTTAGACCACTAGCTCGCCACTCCTTACAAAGCAAGACTATAATTGAATCCTATATCTAAATCAGTATACCTGGGTAAGCGCACGTCGGTACTGCGTCTGAAGACGGCGCTGCGCACGGACGAGCGCGTGCGGCTCATGAACGAGATCCTGTCAGGGATCCAGGTCATCAAGATGTACACCTGGGAGAAGCCCTTCGCAGATCTGGTCGCCCAAGTGAGAGCGTAAGCAACCATTAATATTTTTACAAAATTATTTTCCAACCACGAACGCATTTTTTTTCTATTTACCGTGTCGAGGAACACAACCTATTCATCCTTACGAACTCGCTTCGCGCCGTCTGTACACTTTGGCTCTTTAAATTACGCGATGGATTATTATGCTGCTTTCTGCAGTAGTTCTAGAGTATGAATTTAGCGTGGGTGAACCTGCGGGCTATAGCTAGTGTAATAAAGCAAAGCTCCCCGACCGAGTCTGTTTGTCTGAACGCGATAATCTTATTTTATTTTATTTTATTTTATTGATTTAGGTCTACCAACAGTTATTACATTAGAACATGTTAATTAATTTACAATGCACTTATAATTATTAGCTTAATGCACAACTAATTACAGGCAAACACAACTTGTAACGAAGACAGTAACAGGTCGGAAATTAGGATTCAGAAAAATTATTGAAATACTTAACTTTAAACTTAATTAACAGTTTTTTTTACTTATTTTATCATTGAAATTAAACCGGAGAGGTATAAAATATACAATAGATAATCTAGGAAACACAGTCGCTAAGTATCTTTGTCGTTACTCATCGATTTTTGTTAGTTTTATTCAAGGGTAGGCAGAGGTGTGTAGTAATTATACACCCACTTTTCGGCGCAGATATATTTTAAGTGCCCACTGGCGGATGGATGGATGGACACGTCTTTGAATTTCTTCTCAAACGTATGCAGGTTTTCTCTCTATGTTTACCTTCACCATAGCTCGTGATGTCACTAATCGACGTACCTACTTAAGTTTCAGAAAAACACATTGGTACAATGGGGGTTCGACCTTGCGATCTTTGTGTTGTAGGCTATTACTCGAATCACTCGACCACCACAGCTCTCTGCTCTATTCCATGTAGAAATGTCAATTAAAAATGCTCCAAAATTTACTTGTACCACAATTGGCTTCCTATAAATATGGTACTTTTATTTTGTGCACAGATTGGAAATCAAAGAGATCCGCAAATCATCATACATCCGCGGCATTATACTGTCCAACTTGATGTTTTTGTCGCGCATCAGTCTGTTCTGCTCACTACTAGCGTACGTGCTGGTCTACGGCGAAATTACTGCTAAGCAGGTGTTCGTAGTCACCAGCTTCTACAATATTCTGAGGCAATCCATGACGGTCTCCTTTTCGTTCGGTGAGTAATACCTTCAAAAGAAGTAGATGGGCTAACTACAGCTTTGACATGCTTTGAAATTTGTAAAGGCAATAAATTGAGAAGTTACCATATCTATAGATCGAATAATTGACTTCTACATATCAATCTGACTTCACAATATGTCTATCCATTGTCCAGGCTTGTATCAGGCAACTATTCTTTTTGAACATTCTTATGGTCTAGTCCTTTGGAGCATGCCATTCGCTTCAGGCGGGTGGCGGTGGAAACTTGTATGCGTTTGAGACGAAATTCGAAGACTTTATATTCAGTCAAACCACGAGTCACCGACAGCATCAATGTTTTTCCGGCGAAATTTGTGATATTTGCTGTAAATTACATATTTGCCTACTCGTAAGCCTTTGTAGGCGACGATATAAACTTAGATAACGCCATGTGACGTATTGCACGAGGGATAAACAAAAGTATATACATGAGTGCGTGTTATGCTTATTTGCCGTTTCATAAGGAATATAAATCGTAACAAATTACAATCAGGGTCATATTATTACAGGTATTACACGAATTTCCGAAGCGTACATATCTGTTAAACGTCTTGAAACTTTTTTGTTACGCGAGGACACCAACAAATTAGTTCCCGGACTGGCCGATATACAAACATCAAAAAAACCATACAAGTATGCTGATGAAACTTTGAACAAAGATGAAGTGCAACCTTTGTTTTCACCGCCTTTATATGAACACCAGAATGATATCAAAGAAAATGGTAAGGATATTAATAATGTGTACTGGATTTTATTTCAATAAGAAAATCAAAATATTATGTCGATCAGGAAAGGTCAGTAAGAACGAGGCGTTAGGCGATGTGCAGCACAAGCAGGAGTTGTCGGCGCGCGTGGAACAGGACGCGCGCGGCGTGCGCCTCAAGCACGCCACCGCCAAGTGGGTGGCCGCGCATGCCGAGAACACTCTCACCGACCTCTCGCTCACCATCAAGCCGGGCAAGTACGTAAGCCTGCCCCCCCTATCCCTCCCCACCCGTGGGCATGTCCAAGTTGTCACTGACCGCGCCGCCGGCTGCCCGCAGGCTGATCGCGGTGATCGGGCCCGTGGGCGCGGGCAAGTCGTCGCTGCTGCACGTGCTACTGCGCGAGCTGCCGCTGGCGGCGGGCTCGGTGCACGTGGGCGGCTCGGTGTCGTACGCCAGCCAGGAGCCGTGGCTGTTCGCGGGCAGCGTGCGCCAGAACATCCTGTTCGGGCAGCCGATGGACCGGCCGCGGTACAACGCGGTGGTGCGCCGCTGCGCGCTCGACCGCGACTTCTCGCTGCTGCCGCGCGGCGACAAGACGGTGGTGGGCGAGCGCGGCGTGAGCCTGAGCGGCGGTGGGTGTGTGTGCGCCGCGGGCGGGTGCCCACTATGGGTGTCGTGTGCCGGGTGCCGCGTGCTGATGCTGGGTGCCGTGTGTCGTGTGCAGGCCAGCGGGCGCGCATCTCGCTGGCGCGCGCGGTGTACAAGCGCGCCGACATCTACCTGCTGGACGACCCGCTGTCGGCGGTGGACGCGCACGTGGGCCGCCACCTGTTCGAGGCCTGCCTCGTGGGCTACCTGCGCCACGCCACGCGCATCCTCGTCACGCACCAGCTGCAGTTCCTTCAAGATGTCGACCAGGTACCATTACACTACTTGGTGGTTACTAACGTACAAACACTGCTTGGTGTAGCTGATGATCGTTTATGTCTCTAATTAACTCTTGTTTTACAGATTATTATTTTGAAAAATGGCAGTTTGGTAGCGTCCGGCAATTATGATACACTTATGGCCTCCGGTGTCAAGATTACTTCTCTAATCGTATCCAATGAGGAGGAAGACAACAAGCCGACTGAGCTGCCACTGACTTCGGTAACAGACAGTTTACAGAAGCGGGAGAATATGTTCAACAGTAACATCAGCATATGCTCTGTGAGTAAAACGTTTCTCGTTTATTGCGATCTTCACACTACTCGAAATAACCAAAATTAAACCTTACGGTTCCTTACGAGACCAAATTGCTTACATTGTTTTGTTAATTCTACGCAATGGTGTCTTCCCTTCTGAGAACTCTTTAGTCTTATGTCTGAATGAAGTATATGCGCGCAGATGAGCTCAGTGGTTGACCTGACGTTATCATCGACGCCGGGAGGAGAGCGCGAGGAGGCTGAGCTGCAGTCGACAGGTACCATATCGGGGCGCGTGTACGGCGCCTACATGCGCGCCTCAGGGCACCCCATGGTGGTCGGGCTCATGCTGCTGGTGGCCACGCTGGCGCAGTTGCTGGGCTCCGGCTCCGACTGGTGGACCGCCTACTGGTGAGTACTGAGCTGCCGCAGGCTGGCACCATCAGCCGCGTGTACGGCGCCTACATGCGCGCCTCAGGGCACCCCATGGTGGTCGGGCTCATGCTGCTGGTGGCCACGCTGGCGCAGTTGCTGGGCTCCGGCTCCGACTGGTGGACCGCCTACTGGTGAGTACTGAGCTGCCGCAGGCTGGCACCATCAGCCGCGTGTACGGCGCCTACATGCGCGCCTCAGGGCACCCCATGGTGGTCGGGCTCATGCTGCTGGTGGCCACGCTGGCGCAGTTGCTGGGCTCCGGCTCCGACTGGTGGACCGCCTACTGGTGAGTACTGAGCTGCCGCAGGCTGGCACCATCAGCCGCGTGTACGGCGCCTACATGCGCGCCTCAGGGCACCCCATGGTGGTCGGGCTCATGCTGCTGGTGGCCACGCTGGCGCAGTTGCTGGGCTCCGGCTCCGACTGGTGGACCGCCTACTGGTGAGTACTGAGCTGCCGCAGGCTGGCACCATCAGCCGCGTGTACGGCGCCTACATGCGCGCCTCAGGGCACCCCATGGTGGTCGGGCTCATGCTGCTGGTGGCCACGCTGGCGCAGTTGCTGGGCTCCGGCTCCGACTGGTGGACCGCCTACTGGTGAGTACTGAGCTGCCGCAGGCTGGCACCATCAGCCGCGTGTACGGCGCCTACATGCGCGCCTCAGGGCACCCCATGGTGGTCGGGCTCATGCTGCTGGTGGCCACGCTGGCGCAGTTGCTGGGCTCCGGCTCCGACTGGTGGACCGCCTACTGGTGAGTACTGAGCTGCCGCAGGCTGGCACCATCAGCCGCGTGTACGGCGCCTACATGCGCGCCTCAGGGCACCCCATGGTGGTCGGGCTCATGCTGCTGGTGGCCACGCTGGCGCAGTTGCTGGGCTCCGGCTCCGACTGGTGGACCGCCTACTGGTGAGTACTGAGCTGCCGCAGGCTGGCACCATCAGCCGCGTGTACGGCGCCTACATGCGCGCCTCAGGGCACCCCATGGTGGTCGCGCTCATGCTGCTGGTGGCCACGCTGGCGCAGTTGCTGGGCTCCGGCTCCGACTGGTGGACCGCCTACTGGTGAGTACTGAGCTGCCGCAGGCTGGCACCATCAGGCGCGTGTACGGCTCCTCTGTGTGTGCTTCTAGTACAGTTTGTTGGACTGACCCGATGCCCTTATGGATATCACCTTACCTACAGTATGTGTCGCTGTCGCGCGCAGTCTGCACCCTCAGTCTAAGAACGGAAGACGACGGTATATTCTTTTGTGTACCCCGAGTGAGTTAACAAGGTGTACATGACTGAGGGTAGGCTATTATTGCGTATAAAATTGCAAAGATAGCATTAAGGTGATAAATAAATAAATATTCGCTCCTTATTCGGTCTTATCCGAAGTGTGCTGGGGCAAATGACTTGATGGTTAAATAAAGGGAAACCAAGTCGTACCGGCATCTCCTTATTGCTCTCAGTTTTAGTTCCATCACTCGCCAATCTTCATTTGTTTTTCCTGGGTCGCAGGGCCCAACAAGAAGAAGGCTACCTGCTGCCTGAGAGGAGCGCCAATGCGAGCTATGAGCCCGTCGGCGATGTGCAGTACCTCTCCCACATCTCCAGATATCAGTGCATTTACATATACGTTGGTAAGAGCATTCACTGTGTTGTGCAATTTCGCAATATGAAAACGTGCTCAGTATTATTTTCGTGAGCTAACATATATACAAATAAATAAAATTGGAGTGTCTGTTCGTTACACGGTTAATATACCTAAATAAATGTTTATTAAACTTTTGTCTGTCTGTCTGTCTGTTTGTTCCGGCTAATCTCTGAAACGGTTAGACCTATTTTGACTTTCACTGGCAGATAGCTGATGAAAAAGGAGTAGCTTAGGCAATTTTATTTTAGAAACTAAACAGTAACTCTTTTGTTAAGTTCCACGCGGGCACAGCTAGTCGGCTATAAAACAAGACTATGCTATGTCAGCTAAGCTATGCTATGTCAAATGCCATGCAAGAAACATCATCTCCTTAAGCTGACATAGCGTTAATTGCCTATCTCTCTCTAATTCTTAACATTACGCAATGTACTATTATTGATTTCCCGGTATTATTATTGTTTCTATCTCAACCAGTGCGGCAGCATGTTAAAATACATTTTAGTTACAAGTGACAACCAATAGTTAGCTTTTATTATGTCATGCTTAGATCGCTTTTGTATTACAAAAAATAAATACATATAATTATGATATGAATTTCAAGTGATTCTTGCTTTCTGTTATGAGTTTCCTTACAGCATGATATTGTCTCACCACTTATTCAGTTAATATCTTCTTTTTAAGGAATCGTGGCTTCATTGGTGTTGATATCGCTTCTCCGTTCGTTCATGTTCTTCTCAATGGCGATGCGCGCGTCGACGCGGCTGCACAACAACATGTTCGCGGCAATCACGCGCGCGCCCATGCGCTTCTTCCACGTGAACCCCTCGGGCAGGATCCTCAACCGCTTCTCCAAGGACATGGGCGCCGTGGACGAGGTGCTGCCCTCCGCGCTGCTGGACGTGCTGCAGGTATGTTGCCGGGCCAAGGGCTGGGTACGACCACCTGCCGCTCGCTACACGCCACCCGTCCGCGTACTGCCTGCAGATCGGACTGTCGCTGGTGGGCATCGTGGTGGTGGTGGCCGTGGTCAACTACTGGCTGCTGCTGCCCACCCTCGCCATCGGCCTGGTCTTCTACGGGCTGCGCATCTTCTACATCGCCACCTCCCGCAGCATCAAGCGCCTCGAGGGTGTGAGTGAGTCATCTCCAACAATAATTACTGTTGATACGTGTCCGCTCCACCCCCTATATTACTGCTCCCACCACTTAGCCCGCACAGTCCGCCTCTGTATAATTCTGTAACCACTACGTCCGCAGCCCGCAGCCCAGTGTTCTCTCACCTCAACGCCTCGCTGCAAGGGATCACCACCATCCGCGCCTTCGGAGCTCAGGAGGCTCTCATAAGGGAATTCGATAACCACCAAGATCTGAACACTACTGCAGCGTGAGTATCGAATCATACTTTGAGATATCAGATAACATTTAACTTCCATACCATAAACGGACTATTCTTTTTCCAGGTACTTATTCCTAGGTACTAGTCGTGCCTTCGCTTATTGGTTGGACATCGTATGTGTGGTTTATTTCGCCATAGTTACACTCAGTTTTCTCGTCATGGGAGAGGGTACGTTCGCACAGGTTATTTTAATACCGCACTATGTATTTGGACCTGGATGTGGTCGTGCGACTTTTAACAAACCTTCCTATATTTTAATTATTAAAAGTTTTAAAGATTGACTTAACACGGAACATTGATATGATAATATCAATGTATTTGTAATTTGTTTATGATTTATGGGTATTAGCATTTTTTTTGTCGTTACAACTAGTAACTAAAATAGTATTCCAGATGAAAACGGCAGCAACGTGGGCTTAGCCATAACGCAAGCGATGGGGCTTACGGGTATGCTACAGTATGGCATGCGGCAGTCCACGGAGCTGGAGAACCAAATGACCAGCGTGGAGAGGTAAAGTCCCCGGAGAATAGTCAGACCCCGTGATATAGTCAGAACGGGCAATAATGGTTTGGCGCAACAGGATAGAGGAGTACTCTCATATCGAGTCCGAGCCGCCGCTGCAGTCGGAGCCGGGCCGCAAGCCGCCGCCGTCGTGGCCGGAGGCGGGCCGCGTGCAGTTCCGGCGCGTGTTCCTGTACTACGCGCCGGGCGAGCCGACCGTGCTCAGGGACCTCACGCTGGACGTGGCGCCGCGCGAGAAGGTCGGCATCGTGGGCCGCACCGGCGCCGGCAAGTCCTCGCTCATCAACGCGCTCTTCAGGTACTGCACGCGCGCCTCGCGGGCTCTCCCGCTGGCGACGCACTGACGCCGTGACCTTGTGCGCAGGCTGGCTACCATCGAGGGAGAGATCCTCATCGACGGCCGGGACACCGCCACGCTGGGGCTGCACGAGCTGCGCAGCCAGATCTCCATCATCCCGCAGGAGCCTGTGTTGTTCTCGGGCACCATGCGGCACAACCTCGACCCCTTCGATGAGTACCCCGACCAGGTGTTGTGGCGAGCGCTCGAGGAGGTACGGGACCATTCAACGCTCGGTGCCCTACTGGCCCGTGCTGTTATCTACATAACGCCTCTGCCTACAGGTTGAGCTGAAGGAGACTGTGACGGAGCTGCCGGCGGGGCTGAACTCTCGCATGTCGGAGGGTGGCAGCAACTTCTCGGTGGGACAGCGGCAGCTGGTGTGTCTGGCGCGGGCCATCGTGCGCCGCAACCGCGTGCTCGTGCTGGACGAGGCCACCGCCAACGTAGACCCGCAGTCAGTACCGCTCCTCGCCCTGCTAACCCCGCCCCTCCCCCCACTCACCCCGCTCACCTCCCCGCCGCTGTTGCAGGACGGACGCCCTGATCCAGACCACCATCCGCAACAAGTTCGCCGAGTGCACGGTGCTGACCATCGCCCACCGGCTGCACACCGTGATGGACTCTGACAAGGTGCTGGTCATGGACGCGGGGCAGATGGTGGAGTTTGACCACCCGCACGTGCTGCTGCAGAAGGCAGACGGCGTGTTGCGCTCCATGGTCGACAAAACCGGCCGCTATATGGCAGATTCACTCGCCAGAGTTGCGCAGCAGGTATAACAATACTTTAATTATTGCAAAGCCAAATTTTGCAAATTAATCACATAACAATTTGAAAGCTTTTTTATTTTGGACACTTATTACGTATATTTGTTGACGTTTCTTTCAGGCTTACGAGAGGCAACACACGAAGTGAAGATCGCGTTTTGTCAACATCCATTTAACGTTGACTATGAATATGCAAGTTACATTAATTCGGGTACTTTGGGCTAGCCTCCCAACTCAGGCTGTTACTCAACTATTGTTATTACTTATCCTTATACACAAGTGCATTTCAACATTACGCCAGATTTTACTTATATGCAGGTACAAGCTACTTAAGAATTATACATTTAGATATTTTTACCACTATAAGCTAAGGTTAGATTAACCAATTTTATTAATTACTTACGCTAGTGTGATGGTAAAATGACGCAGTATTATTTTTGTATCTTACAAATATATTTTGTACCAATTTTTCTTGTCTTATCTAGTAAGATCATAAATATTAAGACTATTTTTATAACCGCAAACTTATAACATTTTTATATGATGCAAGTGTAGCACCGCGGTTTCAAAAATTTTTTTTAATCCTTTATAGAACATATCCAGATAATAATCAATCCTCTTTACAAATTTTCAGTTTCGTTCAGTTGTTTTTGCGTGAAATAGAAACAAACATCCACACAAACTTTCGCATTCATAATATTATCTAGTAGGATTCTGTACAATTAGAACAAATTTAAATGTAAAGTTGACTATCCATAGAAAACTAATTTCTTAATGTAAATGGAAATTGTGGTGAGGGAACTAAATACTTTTAATATGATGCTATGATGATTGAAATATAAGTTTAAGGTATGGTTAATTTACTAAATAAGAATATTCGCGTGTGTTACGATTACTTAAAACATAAACAATAGGCCCAGTAACGAGACGGAGTTACTACATTACTTGTTTCGGTATATCATGTTTCTGCTAAGGACTTCAAGTCGCAAGTAATGTATAAATTGAAATAATTACCACACATAATTTCAATGTCCTTAGAAATCGATTATAAAATGGTACTTTACGTGTTTAAGGTATGTATTCATGTAATGTTTATCATAGGATATAGTTATTTTCGTGCCGTTGACTGTCTGGGAGATGTGATGGTGATTTGTAAATATACAATACTAGCTGTCCCGCCCAGCTTCGCTCGGGTGAAAAAGTTAAATTGCCCGTAACACGATCGCACCACCTATTGGGTCCAATTGTAAATCTAAACCATTCTCGAATCTAGCTTAAGACACACAGAAACACACAGAAAGCTTCGCCCGGGTAAAAAGGTAAAATTCTTGAAACTCGATCGCAGCGCCACCTATCGGGTCCAATTTAATATAGCCTATGTTACTCGGGGATCATGTAGCTTTCCAAAGGTGAAAGAATTTTTGAAATCGGTCCCGTAGTTTCGGAGCCTATTCATTACAAACAAACAAACAAACAAATCTTTCCTCTTTATAATATTATATACAATATACAGCAGTGGCGTGGGGTGAAAAAAAAGAAAGGTAAAGCCGGGCCAAAAAAATGGCTAACGCGTGAATAAGCAAAACGTCATATCTTAACTTGTAAAAAAAATGCAATAAATTACATACCATATATTAGTGTTAGTTCACCTTTTCCAAAACTACGGCGAAATGTTATGTATGGTGCTTGCGTTGCGTTGTATGCAGTTTTTCCATGCGACAGAACATGCTTGCTGTACAGTTGTTAGTGTTCACCACCTTCACCATACACGACATTACTGGTATCATATGAACAGTGCATGTCGAGTATGATAAAAGTGGTTTTAAGAAAGCCGTTTTAAATAAAGCACACGTCACTCACACGGGGGTTATAAATATACAGCAAAAAAAGAACTAAAATAAGTGAAACTTATCTTGCCAGCATCATCATCACAAATAAATACCAGCAGAAATACCGCAGTATTTATTGTTCTATACTACAACTCGAAAAACAAAATAACATGGACATGACATGGAAAGCAAAATAATAAATAATAATATAATATATCCTCACGCCTTCCCACAAGGGTCCCTGAAGGGCAGAGGTGTATAGGTAATACCCACACACCCACTTTCCGCCAGAGGTATATAAGGTGCCAACGTGACAGATGGCGAGTCCATCGCCGTTACTCAAGCACGACTATACATACGCCTTTGAATTTCTTCTCAGACGTATGCAGGTTTCCTCTCGATGTTTTCCTTCACCGTAAAGCTCGTGGTGTGACTAATCACTGTACTTAAGTTCAGAAAAACTCATTGGTACAGTCGGGATTCGAACTTGCGACCTTTGCGTCGCAGGCAACTGCTCGAACCAACTTATTTAATTTGCAACTGCCGGTTATTCAATTGTATTTATCATACATAAAACTGTGAAAATGTTTGAAAAACCCATCCTTACGTCTATAATCAATTTTCATATCAGGACGAGCCCGTCCATGTTTAATGATATATTTTTTATTTTCGAAAGATTGTTTTGAGAACGAAGTTAACTCATTTAATAGGTAATCTGTAAGACAACAACCTATTTGTATTAACGCCGCCATTTCTCACCTAACAGACTACGTGACGACAAGAAACAAAAATAAACAAACAAACCTTCACGGTGAAACAAAACAAACACTGTGACAACACTTGGCAAGTAAAATTTCACTACTTTCGTTTTTTTTAAACCATATAGGTACTACAACACAATCAAGCTTATCACATATTAAAATAGATAAATTAGCATAACCAAAACAATCCGTGCAAATGCGCGCGAAATAATGGCTAGGTAAGGTCAATCGCCCGGCTCGTCGAGGATACATTGCTCTGATTGGTCGAAATTTTTCAAGCGAAACGAAACCTTAACGCATAACAAATAAAGATTGGAGGCTATCTGAGATCGGCTTATAATCGCTGTTATATCGACGAATGGTTGGATGTGGTAGTAATGTCTGTGTGCGTGAATTGCATACATTTTAACTATTTGAATTCCATCGATGACTTATAAAGAGCTAGTGGTCGATGTTGAATTCCCAATATTATGAGCGAGTTCCCCAGCCGCCTACTACTTGAAATCGTGTATGTGTGCGTTTGCGCGATTTCACATACATTGCGTTTTTGTATCCAGCATATTGGAGAATAGTTTTACAAAGGGCGCAATGTAATTATGTCGCTAGAGATATTATGACTACATAGAATAGTCGTATATGAGCGCGAATCTGCCAAGGGAAGCCGATAGATAAAATAAAACAACCACATACACATCACATGTAAAATCATTTATATTTGTTGCAATATTCAACAAGTAACAGATTCTTAGCGCTATTCCGTAACTATTTTATTACAAAACTGTAGGCACTGCAATACACCAATAAATTCATTATCACATTGAAATTAAAATTAATATAATTCAATTCACTGAATAAAGAAAATTAGCACAAATCAAAACATATTCCTATAAACATCGCGCACTTTTAGTACATTTGCAAAAATACAATAAATATATCACGTAGGAACTTCTCCAGAATGGTAATAAGATAAACAATATGTCCAAGATTAAAAAGATTAAAAGGTACTGAATATTCGACCAACAATGGTAGATAAAATTGTTGGTAGGCGTTTCGGCCGATACTTTGAGATTGGTGACGTCACGAACCAGTAAAACTGCAGCAGTTCAACTTATTCGAGGCATGAGTACTACTACCGACCATTCTACCTACCTCTGGAAGCTACAAGAAAAAAGCACCTTTGTTTCACATACAGGATTGACAAACACGCTAGCTAAGTACTTAAGTAAGTACATATATAAGTCATAAATAAATTAATGTTAATTTGATTAAACTACCAGTCCTTTGAAAGTTTTTAAGCTCGTAATATTATTGTGGACTGTAGGCATAAAAATGTTTATATCAAAATTTAATTAGAGTTTTCATTATTCGAGATACATTTGGGATCGAGTCGAGTGTTTATTAATCTAATATTTGAGTAAATTCATAAAATATTAATTTGGTATAATGTAAAAATAAAAAAGATAAATCTCACTTTGTTTGTAAGTACATCATATGCGGTAGTTATGTAAAATGTACACTTACTTATAAATAAAGTCCCGTAAAATAACTAATACATTTGTGACATAACGTGTAACAATTGACATAATACATACATTAAATCTATACAGGGTAAAATTGTTTCTCTTATGGGACAATAGTGATGTACGCGATCCACACACCAAGCAAGACTATTACACACATCAGATCCTTTGTACACAGGTTCAATAAACTAAGCACATAACCTAAAGCTTTCTATGATCTCGTAGTATCCTCTGTTAAGGGATGGACCTTCTCATATGCCTGAAAAGAAGGAACATATAGATTACTAGTTGTCCCGCCCAGCTTCGCTCGGGTGGAAAAAAAAGATGGTGGCGCCACCTATCGGGTCCAATTGTGAATCTAAACCATTCCCAGATCCCCTTGAACACACACAAAAAATTTCATCAAAATCGGTCCAGTCGTTTGAGAGGAGTTCAGTGACATACACACTCACAGAAGAATCTATACTAATATTATAAAGCTGAAGAGTTTGTTTGTTTGTTTGTTTGTTTGTTTGAACGCGCTAATCTCAGGAACTACTGGTTGGAATTGAAAAATTCTTTTTGTGTTGGATAGTCCATGATTCTAGGAAGGCTTTAGGCTATATATAAAATATAAATAAATAATAGTTAATATTAAAAAAATCTCTGAAAAGTGAGTGTGCGAAAGAGACAGACAACAAGATACTGAGACGTTTTCAATATATTGACAAATACTCTGTCAGAGTGACGTGTAAATATTGACGGTAAAGGTGCGTTCCACTAAGCGCCCACAACAATGAAAATTCTCCTATACCTAATCGATCCACATAACGACCGCGGTCGTTGTGGTCGCGGCGAAAACGTCAATTATAATGTCATAACTTACGCTCACGACGACCCATCTAAAAAGGTGGGTCGAAGTGATCGTTGAATCGAAGAAAATTTGCGTGATTTTCAAAACTCAAAGCATATAAAATGGCGACTGTACCTCTTACCAAATATCCAAGTGTCGCCGCAAGACATTTTAATTCTATTTGAACGTAAATTAATTTAAAACACCAATAATATTAAATATAAAAAAACATTATATTTTTTTTCAATATAAATCTATTTAAATTAATCAAGTTTATTTTATGGGTATGTCAGAGGAAGTATGAAAATAGCTTGAATGCAGTCGAGATGCGATCTCTTCGAAAAATGTGCGGCGTAACGATATTAGATCGAATCCGCAATGAAGAGATTCGCAAATCAACTGGCGTGAATGAGGGCGTGATTGTAAAGATGAAGAAAGGCATGTTACGTTGGTTTGGACACATAGAAAGGTTGAGTGAAGAAAGATTGACGAAACAGATATACAAAGCAAAAGTGTGTGCAAGAAGAGGCAGAGGAAGGCCACGTTCCAACTACCTGGATCAAATAGATCGGACTCTCAAGGACGGGAACGTTAAGAGTACTCGAAACCGACGAGCATGTATGAAGAGACTGATGAATGTGGACGAAGCGAAAGAGGTATGTAAGTCTAGAGAGAACTGGCGCTCTATACTCTCTGCCTACCCCGTTAGGGACTTGGCGTGATGATATGTATGTATGTATGTAAGTTAATTTTCAAGGCTTACAGATTATAAACTAACATCTTAAATCTTTTGCTTTCTTTTTACTAACTCGCCGTTTGTATTATTTACCTGCACGCTCAAAACGCTCTGTAATCCATTCCATTTGAGGTTACGACAGTAACGCTTACAAGCAAACTGTGGTCGTGAGCGTAATCATTGTGAACGCTTAGTGGAACGCACCCTATGTATAGCTAGACTGACATTTCATTCAAGTAGTAGTTTTGACAAACCTCAAATTACAGTTTCTTTCATAACAACAAAAGCAAAAAGATGTTTGTTGTGTTTTAGTGTGAGTTTCATAATTAATCGTCGTATTTTATTAGTAATACCACCCGTAAGGCGTCAAAATATCCGTTGGCGCACACCAGTTCGATCGCAGTGTAACGCAAGTCCTATTCAATCGCAGTGTAACGCAAGCCCAGTTCAATCTTCGAGCCAATGAGACTTAAGAACAGCGTAGGCAATGGTAAATACAAATTTCTCCAGATTTATTTCCTGGGGAATTCTGAAGAAGAGGTAAATGAACGCTGTTCGCAGATATCATTTAGCAGTTACAACAACTTTTGCATGAACATAATCAGTTGATCCAATTGTTCAAAACTGTCTTACAAGTAATGTGATGCCATCGGACAATCAGAAAATAGTGATCACAGCAGACAAGCGACCTGCAGGAGACAACATGTCATGAGAGAGGCATCAATGCACCAATGTTAAATGATGTTGCCTTAATCGTGATTGGGGAGAATATGGAGTCTCGCGATATTGTAATGTAACCAAGAAATGATGCCATCATCCTTCAGCATATTAGGCCAAATTCTCACCTCTTATCAAAATAATCTAATATCCATGTAACAATAAATGAATATAAACTACACCTAAACAATACTTTTAATGCCAAACTTTTTAACATAATAGTAATGTTTCAAACTACTTAACCCTTTCGTTAACAAGTCAGCAGGCATTTCAGTAGTTGGCAAATTGCCTTGGCATTGAAATTTTGACATTGAAAAAATGGCATTGCCATGTACTCGGCCTCAGTACTGGACAATGCCACTGTCGGTTGTTTTCTGCATTCATATGATATTACAGTACCAGACAATTTAAAACAGAAACCTGTATAAGATCTCCTGTCAATAGTATTTGATGTCCAATCTGAGTCTACAAATCCTTCTAAGTTTTTATTATCATTTGTAAACATTAAACCATAAGATTTTGTTTTATTTAAATATTCTAACACTCTCTTTTCTCTTTTCTCAAAATTTTTTCATTATTTACCTTTTACTATATAAACATGGTTCCAATTTAGACTTAATATAACCCTGGCTTAACAAACAATCATCTACTGTCTTATTCCACTGCCTTGCTGATTGTTTAAGTCCATAAATTGCATGTTTTAGTTTGAGTACACTGTTACTCTGACATTCTAAATTAGGTGGTACTAGCATGTATACTGTTTCATCAAGGTACCTAGCCATTTAAAAATGCAGTGTTAACATCAAGATGATGACAAGATGACAATTTAACTTTACACTTAAAGGAAATAACATTCTCAAAGTGTTAATACAGGTGAGTATGTTTCTTTATAGTCCACACCTTCTACTTGGGTAGAGCCCTTAGCGACTAAACGAGCCCTATATCTCACTTTATTATCACTTTCAAACTTTCTTTTGAAAACCCAAATTTTAAATTCTTTTCACAAATTCTAGAGCAAGTGAATGAATTTGTATATCTAGGAAGCATGTTCACACGAGATGGAAAGTATGAAAAAGATATTGAAAGAAGGCTAACTGCCGGTATTAAGGTGAATGGGGCCATGTCGGTGTTGATGGCCAGCAACGGTTGCTGTCCACAGCGTGATATTTGTGCCTACTTTATTGTATGGCAGCGAACCCTGGGTATGTCAGAGGAAGTATGAAGATAGCTTAAATGCAGCTGAGATGCGATATCAGCTGCGAAAAACGTGCGGAGTAACGATCTTAGTTCGAGTCCGGAATCAAGAGATTCGCAAATCAACTGGCGTGAATCAGGGCGAGATTGAAAAGATGAAGAAAGGCATGCTACGCTGACTTGGACATATAGTAAGGTTGAGTGAAGAAAGATTGACGATACAGATATACAAAGCAAAAGTGTGTGCAAGAAGACGCAGAGGAAGGCCACGTTCCAACTACCTGGATCAAATCGATCGGACGCTCAAGGACGGGAACGAAAAGAGTACTCGAAACCGACGATCATGTATGAAGAGACTGATGAATGTGGACGAAGCAAAAGAAGTATAAAGTCTAGAGAGAACTGGCGCTCTATACTCCCTGCCTACCCCCTTAGGGACTTGGTGTGATGATATGTATGTATGTATGTATGTAAATTTTCACCCATGCGAAGCTGGGCGGGTCAGCTAGTTATATATATAAAGATATTATATTTTTCTTCGTTAGGAAGTTATTATATTAACACTGCTGGGAGAGATATATATATACCTGTTGCGCAACTCTGGCTAGCGAATCTGCCATAGAGCGGCCGGTTTTGTCGACCATGGAACGCAACACGCCGTCTGCCTTCTGCAGCAGCACGTGCGGGTGGTCAAACTCCACCATCTGCCCCGCGTCCATGACCAGCACCTTGTCAGAGTCCATCACGGTGTGCAGCCGGTGGGCGATGGTCAGCACCGTGCACTCGGCGAACTTGTTGCGGATGGTGGTCTGGATCAGGGCGTCCGTCCTGCAACAGCGGCGGGGAGGTGAGCGGGGTGAGTGGGGGAGGGGCGGGGCTAGCAGGGCGAGGAGCGGTACTGACTGCGGGTCCACGTTGGCGGTGGCCTCGTCCAGCACGAGCACGCGGTTGCGGCGCACGATGGCCCGCGCCAGACACACCAGCTGCCGCTGTCCCACCGAGAAGTTGCTGCCACCCTCGGACATGCGAGAGTTCAGCCCCGCCGGCAGCTCCGTCACAGTCTCCTTCAGCTCAACCTGTAGGCAGAGGCGTAATGTAGACAACAGTACGGGCCAGTAGGGCACCGAGCGTTGAATGGTCCCGTACCTCCTCTAGCGCTCGCCACAACACCTGGTCGGGGTACTCATCGAAAGGGTCGAGATTGTGCCGCATTGTGCCCGAGAACAACACAGGCTCCTGCGGGATGATGGAGATCTGGCTGCGCAGCTCGTGCAGCCCCAGCGTGGCGGTGTCCCGGCCGTCGATGAGGATCTCTCCCTCGATGGTAGCCAGTCTGCGCACAAGGTCACGGCGTCAGGGCGTCGCCAGCGGGAGAGCCCGCGAGGCGCGCGTGCAGTACCTGAAGAGCGCGTTGATGAGCGAGGACTTGCCGGCGCCGGTGCGGCCCACGATGCCGACCTTCTCGCGCGGCGCCACGTCCAGCGTGAGGTCCCTGAGCACGGCCGGCTCGCCCGGCGCGTAGTACAGGAACACGCGCCGGAACTGCACGCGGCCCGCCTCCGGCCACGACGGCGGCGGCTTGCGGCCCGGCTCCGACTGCAGCGGCGGCTCGGACTCGATATGAGAGTACTCCTCTATCCTGTTGCGCCAAACCATTATTGCCCGTTCTGACTATATCACGGGATCTGACTATTCTCCGGGGACTTTACCTCTCCACGCTGGTCATTTGGTTCTCCAGCTCGGTGGACTGCCGCATGCCCCACTGGAACATGCCCGTGAGACCCATCGCCTGTGTTATGGCTAGACCCACGTTGCCGCCGTACTCATCTGCATTATTTACACATCATTACCTCTAGTTCAGTATTTATAAGGTCAGATAAGAATACATGATCAGTTTATATTTCAATATACCGGTTTTAAAAACGAGGAAGCTAAGTGTTACTACTGCTATGTAGACAACACACACAAGATCTAGCCAGAAACCAAATGCGCGTGAGCTGGCGATGAACAGGTACCTGAAAGGAAATCATAAAGAGTTCAATAAAATTGTCCTAAATTCATAATGACTGATGATTTATTATAATTTGATTGATTAGGTCATCAATCATTTACAGACTTTTTTCATTTATACTCACCACGCCGAGCTGTGTAGATCTTGGTGGTTATCGAATTCCCTTATGAGAGCCTCCTGAGCTCCGAAGGCGCGGATGGTGGTGATCCCTTGCAGCGAGGCGTTAAGGTGAGAGAACACTGGGCTGCGGGCTGCGGACGTAGTGGTTACAGAATTATACAGAGGCGGACTGTGCGGGCTAAGTGGTGGGAGCAGTAATATAGGGGGTGGAGCGGACACGTATCAACAGTAATTATTGTTGGAGATGACTCACTCACACCCTCGAGGCGCTTGATGCTGCGCGAGGTGGCGATGTAGAAGATGCGCAGCCCGTAGAAGACCAGGCCGATGGCGAGGGTGGGCAGCAGCAGCCAGTAGTTGACCACGGCCACCACCACCACGATGCCCACCAGCGACAGTCCGATCTGCAGGCAGTACGCGGACGGGTGGCGTGTAGCGAGCGGCAGGTGGTCGTGCCCAGCCCTTGGCCCGGCAACATACCTGCAGCACGTCCAGCAGCGCGGAGGGCAGCACCTCGTCCACGGCGCCCATGTCCTTGGAGAAGCGGTTGAGGATCCTGCCCGAGGGGTTCACGTGGAAGAAGCGCATGGGCGCGCGCGTGATTGCCGCGAACATGTTGTTGTGCAGCCGCGTCGACGCGCGCATCGCCATTGAGAAGAACATGAACGAACGGAGAAGCGATATGACTACTAAGGCGATCACCATGGCTGAAATGAAGAGAGAACACACCGTCACTGCCATTCAAACTACCTATGTTATGCATATCTAATCAAATTTGTTATGATAATCCATCGGAGTCATTAATGGGTATATATTTACCATTACATTAATGTGGTTTCTTACCAGTGTATATGTAGATGCATTGGAATCTAGAAATGCCGGAGTGGTACTGCACGTCACCGATGAGAGACTCGGTGTAGTGGTTGGCCAACGTGCCTGCGTCGGTTGCATTTGTGCCAGAAGTGGCAGCATTCAGGGCATGGGTGGGGTTTTCCTCCTCCTGGTTAACCCTGCGGAACGAGGATGTATTGAGAGGCATAAAAACTTCTAGCCAAGAGAACAGCTTTGCTAGTGATAAACACAGAGGAGCTGTACACGCGCCTGATGGTGCCAGCCTGCGGCAGCTCAGTACTCACCAGTAGGCGGTCCACCAGTCGGAGCCGGAGCCCAGCAACTGCGCCAGCGTGGCCACCAGCAGCATGAGCGCGACCACCATGGGGTGCCCTGAGGCGCGCATGTAGGCGCCGTACACGCGGCTGATGGTGCCAGCCTGCGGCAGCTCAGTACTCACCAGTAGGCGGTCCACCAGTCGGAGCCGGAGCCCAGCAACTGCGCCAGCGTGGCCACCAGCAGCATGAGCGCGACCACCATGGGGTGCCCTGAGGCGCGCATGTAGGCGCCGTACACGCGGCTGATGGTGCCAGCCTGCGGCAGCTCAGTACTCACCAGTAGGCGGTCCACCAGTCGGAGCCGGAGCCCAGCAACTGCGCCAGCGTGGCCACCAGCAGCATGAGCGCGACCACCATGGGGTGCCCTGAGGCGCGCATGTAGGCGCCATACACGCGCCCCGAGACTGCTCCCGCTGTCCTCAGTTCGGCTTCTTCGCGACCACCTACCGGCGGTGCTGTTGCAGTCAGATTGTCTACTGAACTTACCTAGATAAACATATAAAACATTCAAGTTATATCTGAAAATCCCTCAGCTATGAAACTATCGCTCTTGATGACCAACATCTACAAGGGTAGGATAATTTCGTAGTCGAAGGTCTTAGTAGAAGTAGCGTACTAGTATACTAATGTCGTAAGCAAATATTACAGAGTGAATGCTCATTTGTCGTTTGCGGAAGCTGCCATTCAGTATGGAGTCCTCGTCGGTCGCCGCCGATGAGTCCACCACGGGCTTCTCCTCTTCCGGCTCTTTTCGTGCAAGAAGTGATGCGAAGTCCAATCCCGAAGCACTAAGTGTATCAAAGTTGCCGGCAGCCGCAATTGTTCCATTTTTCAATATTATAATCTACAACAAAAGAATTGATATAGCCGGATACATCACATGAGCAGGTAAATGCAATATTAATGATGACCTGGTCGACATCTTGAAGGAACTGCAGCTGGTGCGTGACGAGGATGCGCGTGGCGTGGCGCAGGTAGCCCACGAGGCAGGCCTCGAACAGGTGGCGGCCCACGTGCGCGTCCACCGCCGACAGCGGGTCGTCCAGCAGGTAGATGTCGGCGCGCTTGTACACCGCGCGCGCCAGCGAGATGCGCGCCCGCTGGCCTGCACACGACACACGGCACCCAGCATCAGCACGCGGCACCCGGCACACGACACCCATAGTGGGCACCCGCCCGCGGCGCACACACACCCACCGCCGCTCAGGCTCACGCCGCGCTCGCCCACCACCGTCTTGTCGCCGCGCGGCAGCAGCGAGAAGTCGCGGTCGAGCGCGCAGCGGCGCACCACCGCGTTGTACCGCGGCCGGTCCATCGGCTGCCCGAACAGGATGTTCTGGCGCACGCTGCCCGCGAACAGCCACGGCTCCTGGCTGGCGTACGACACCGAGCCGCCCACGTGCACCGAGCCCGCCGCCAGCGGCAGCTCGCGCAGTAGCACGTGCAGCAGCGACGACTTGCCCGCGCCCACGGGCCCGATCACCGCGATCAGCCTGCGGGCAGCCGGCGGCGCGGTCAGTGACAACTTGGACATGCCCACGGGTGGGGAGGGAGAGGGGGGGCAGGCTTACGTACTTGCCCGGCTTGATGGTGAGCGAGAGGTCGGTGAGAGTGTTCTCGGCATGCGCGGCCACCCATTTGGCGGTGGCGTGCTTGAGGCGCACGCCGCGCGCGTCCTGTTCCACGCGCGCCGACAACTCCTGTTCGTGTTCCTCCTGGACGTCTGCATCTACTGCAGCCCCCTTTGTATCTTGTGCCCCTGTACGCACCTCGTTCTTGTTACCTGCGTGGTTATACGATTTCATCAATTATTTACTACAGGCAGGTAAGAGCTATGCACCGGCGCTCTAATCAAAGCGCAAAACGCAAGGTATCACACGTTTTCCTTAACTGAGTATGTTTGTCTGTTCTTACCGTTTCCTTTAGCTTCTTCTTCTTTTGCCAACTTTTTAGTCTCTGTAGGAGCATCTGTATGCCCCAAGTCATCCGTGGCCACTTCAAGATCTTTAGAAAGGTTTGACTCCCTCGACTCCTCCTTATGTTTCTTCTTTGTGGACGTTTGGATCTCGCCTAGACCAGGCACGGGTTTGCTCGTGTCCTCGTATAACATGAAGTTCTGGAGGCGCTTTATAGATATAGTAGCTTCAGCTACTTGGGCTATGCCTAAAAATAAGGTTTTTTTTAATAAAGCAAATTCCATACTTCAACGACTTCTAGTTGAAAAAAAATTTAAATCGGATATTGCAACGTCTCATTAGGTACTCATTTAAAACAGAAACTGGTAAAAAATCGTCTAAACGAGCTATAAAATATAATAACGTATTTACAAAGTTCCACCTTTCCTTCAAATTAATAATGTATGTGCATGGGAGGTGCTTGTGTTTAGGGTATAATCATGACCATAGCTCGAAACTGTGAAGAGTTTCCCCTAAAATTCGAAGTCATGGGGTCCATGCCAAGTCATGGAAACTACATATACATATATAGTGGGTTTGGGTTCTGCTGGCGCAATATAATATGCAGTGTATGTGACATATAGTAAAGAGAACCTTGTGGGAAGAAAACGGTCATTGTCTGCCTGAGTATGTTGTAGAAGCTGGTGACGACGAACACTTGCTTGGCGCTGATGACGTTGTTCACGAGGACGTACGCCAGGATCGAGCAGAACAGGCAGATGCGCGTCGTGAACATTATGAACGAGGTCAGCACACCGCGGATGTACGATGTCGCGCGAATTTGTTTGATTTCCTGCCTACAAAACAAAAGCATATATATTATGACGGGAATAAACGCACATCGGTATACCAGTATAGGGGTACTGAAGTGATATTCATAGAAATACTTCCCCAGTCGCCTTACTCTGCCTGCAATTTCCTTAATAAGTACTCACTTATTTATTTTTGCACCAATCAGACAACTTTATAATGAATTAATTGTTATTTTATAAATACAAAAATGTTTATTAAAATTTATCCTTGCAGGTAGTTTAAAAATCTCGCTTAATTAGTTCTGCACCGATTGAGCTCAACTTTTTACACATTAAACAATCCGCTGCAGGGTTTGTTGGTATTTTTTAGAGCGAGTAAAAGTCGATAACGATTATTTTAATCCATGCAACCACAATGTGCGACGCGAAGTGTGGCAGGGAACCGCTGAATAAAATAAAATAAATAATCAGAAAATACTCCGCCGCAACCATTCCATCTTTCTCATAGTACTCCAGGCACTTGAACAATATCTTCTTTCATCCACCCTCAGATAACATGTCTATCAGGCAAGCACCAGTGTCATGCACTTTGCATGAAGCAAACTGACAGCCTTCAAAAATCATGCTGTGCCCTCAAGATCTCTCGCATACTGCCAGCGGTCAAGCCCTCACTGTGATAACCTACCATCAAATCCTAGGAGCCCAATGTAGTAATGTATTCTACAAGACACTATCACAATTCACATGTATTCTACATAGCCAACGTCTTGACTCCTAGCTATTCGTTAGAATAACGCGCAAGGGTTATTTGCCTGGTCACAATGGCTCTTGCTCCCTAAGGTTATACGAACATACACGCGTACTGGCATTGCATTTATTTGTCGTTTTAACGTCTCAACTACTACGCAACCTATCATTGTCAGGGGTAGACAGGATATAAGTCCACAATCATCCACAAAAAAGCCGTGGTGGCCGAGCGGTTCGAGCAGTTGCCTGCGACGCAAAGGTCGCAAGTTTGAATCCCGACTGTACCTATGAGTTTTTCTGAGCTTAAGTACAGTGATTAGTCACACCACGAGTTTTACGGTGAAGGAAAACATCGAGAGGAAACCTGAATACGTCTGAGAAGAAATTCAAAAAGCGTATGTATAGTCGTGCTTGAGTAACGGCGATGGACTCGCCATCTGTCACGTTGGCACCTAATATACCTCTGGCGGAAAGTGGGTGTGTGGGTATTACCTATACACCTCTGCCTACCCCTTCGGGGACCCTTGTGGGAAGGCGTGAGGATATATTATTTATTATTATATTATTATTATTATCATCCACAAAGTATTGCCACAGACGGGTGTGGAGGGGGGCTTTAACGGTCGTCTTACCGTCACGGTATCAACAGACAGGCTGAATTTAAAATTGAACGTATTTAAATAATTGTGTACACATTGAACACTTGTTAATATATGCAGGTGTTTGGCAAAAACGTAGGTATCACTAACAATCCGCTTGCCACACTATTTAAAACATACTTAATAAAACAACGAAATAGTTTTATCTCGTTATTGGATTTTGACCTTTAAAGACTCGTTATTGAAATACAGAACTTGTACATTGTTTTGTAAATATGTGATAAATGGGTGACTAACCCATATTATATTATATGAATATATAATGGGTCTGCGCCGTCCACGGTCTGACGTAAGGCGGCAGGTTCTCTGTAATACTTGTTTAGTTTGCTCTATATATTTAAGTAGCTGTGTCCAACGGTTACACCCACGTAAAATATGATTTCATTAGTTTTTTGTCTGGAATAAAACATATCTTATATCCTCACGCCTTCCCTCAAGGGTCCCCGAAGGGGTAGGCAGAGGTGTATAGGTAATACCCACACACCCACTTTCCGCCAGAGGTATATTAGGTTCCAACGTGATAGATGGCGAGTCCATCGCCGTTACTCAAGCACAACTATACATACGCCTTTGAATTTCTTCTCAGACGTATGTAGGTTTCCTCTCGATGTTTTCCTTCACCGTAAAGCTCGTGGTGTGACTAATCACTGTACTTAAAATCAGAAAAACTCATTGGTACAGTCGGGATTCGAACTTGCGATCTTTGTGTCGCAGGCAACTGCTCGAACCACTCGGCCACCACGGCTCTCTTAGAGAAACATACATCCTCATTTATAATATTAGTAGGATACAAAAAGACTATCTATATTTAAACTTGGATGGACTATACATATTTATATTTAAATGCCAATGGGACAGATGGCGATGCACTAAAGTACGCAAGCGCAAAAATTGTGTTTATTTACGACATCACATTGGAAACCTCTAAATTTATCAGTGTTTCTACAATATTATGCATGTATTATACATATAAACCTTCCTCTTGAATCATTCTATCTATTTAAAAAAACCGCTTCAAAATCCGTAGCGTAGTTTTAAAGATTTAAGCATACATAGGGACGGACAGACAGTGACAGCGACTTTGTTTTATACTATGTAGCAATATTTAAATACCCACTTTTAGATACCTACTATCGCAGAAAAGGCAAGATGGGCAAAGGACAAGAGATCGGTTTTCAGACTTGGAAATGCCAAAAGCTCTGGTACACCGCACAAAAACACACGACAATATAAAGAAATCCTCACACTAGAATTTCTGTATCGTAGGTATCACAAATTTGAAAAAAATATATATCCGACAACATTTTTGCCTGTAGATATTATTGTTTTTAATTTGCTTTTTTTATAATTTAATTTAAATATTGAAAACAAACACCTGGTAGACCAAGCATTTTTTTGTTCGAATTGAACCCGCAAATAATCATCGTGAAATCCATTTTGAATAACAGTCTATTGAATATTCATGCCGCCGCGTGTGTCGGACTTTATCATATCCTTTAGGAAATCCTTGCAACACACGTTTTTTTTAATAGTTCAACAAACACATGGCACACAATGACCTTCTTAGCATGCGACAACAGACATAAATACTCATAATTCGTATGGTCTTATAATGCAAGAAATCGGATTGTTTCTATTTATTTATTCAGACTTTGCACTAGTGTATTTCACTTATTTACATAGGCCTACGTAATGGCAGATTCATTATTAATGAAAAAAGTGGTTTTTAATCAGTGCATTAATATTTGTGCCATACAAAATACCCACAAACTAATCGATAAAACTCGCTGCCAAAATCGTAAATGTCATTCGGTTGTTCAAAAATCATTGAGAACAAAAGTGATCGGCAAATACAGTGTCGTCATTACTGCGTAATTATCCAGACAGTACATACTTTCTAGCCTTAGCGACCAGGTCTGCAAAGGGCTTCTCCCAGGTGTACATCTTGATGACCTGGATCCCTGACAGGATCTCGTTCATGAGCCGCACGCGCTCGTCCGTGCGCAGCGCCGTCTTCAGACGCAGTACCGACGTGCGCTTACCCAGGTATGCTGCCATAGGAACGAAAGGATATTACTGTGTATAGCTTTTGTGGTACAATAACCATAAGGAAGGAACTGTGGTGGCCGAGTGGTTCCAGTAGTTGCCTGCAACATAAATATTGCAGAAATTCAAAGACTAAGAAAAGAAGTATGTATAGTCGTGCTTGAGTAACGGCGATGTACTCGCCATCTGTCAAGTTGGCACGTATTATTTATATATGTCCGGCGAAAAGTTGATATATGGTTATTAGCCACTTCATCGGGGACCCTTGTGGGGCGAAAATATATATAGCCGTAAAGAATACGAGCCAGGGAAGACCATGTACATGAAGATACATTTAATGAATTACAGGATTTAATTTAAATAGATTGATAACCAGTGAATTGAGTACAGTGCAACCTTAATATAACGTACCTCAATATAACGACTTCCTCGATTTAACAAATTCTTCGTAATCCCCTTGAATTGTCCATAAGAGTCAATATAAAATATACCTTTACATTGCGAACATTCTTTGCGTACAACCTCTTTATAACGAATTTTCAACTATCAAGAAAAAGTATTCATACCTCTAATTAACGAATTTTGCCAACCCAACCCCTTTATATAAAGTTTCCACCAATAATATAACTCTTAATCTTATAATAATAATAATATTCTTTATTGTACACACACATACAAACAAATAGGATGACAAAAAGACAGAGAATAACATGTAATAGGCACAATAGGCGGCCTTATCGCAAAAGCGATCTCTTCCAGGCAACCAAGTGAAGAGAGAAAAGAAATAGAGAAAAAAAGGTAGGTGTGATATAATTTTAACTTATAATGTGATTCATGTCTCGACATGTTTCGACACGCTTTTGTTTGTAAAGTAATCATTGTTGTTTTGATGGAAAGTAATGTAAACACCTCTGCTCGTCACTACTGTTAAAGATTTAAGTTAAAATGGCTCAGAAACGTAAAAGGTGTTCCTTATCGGTCGCAGAAAAGCGAAACATCATTAATTGATGTTTATACATATCATAATATAATCATCATTAATATTATGTTGACCAAAATCCCATTACGAAAAAATTAGACATAGCTAATAAGTTCGGGATTCCCGCAAGTACATTGGCAAAGAGTTCAAGAAGAATTACACCTTCAAGAGACTGACTTCGAAGACTTCGTTACCTTTGATAATGATTTGGCCATCTGTGGAGAACTAACTGATGCTGACATCGTCACATCTGTGTTGCCAGTTACTAATGCAGAAGCGGGTGAAGACGAGGAAGAAGAGGGTGAAATTGATGAGCATAACTTCACAATAAAAGATGCTTATAATTATAATGCTTTGAATACAATAAAATCTGTGTTTCTCAAAAAGGGAGGTTTGAGTGACGATGCAGTGAAAGCCATCACGAAATTAGATTGCGCTTTGGATGTCATAACTCATACCGGTGGTAAACAGACAACTATCAATGACTTTTTTCTAATCAATGAACAAAATTGAGATTAAGCTACTATAACCACATTGTTAATTGTTTTTGATTATTAATGTAAGAAAAAAAAAATATTATCTACCTAATTGTTTTTAAACACATAGCAAATACATATAGTAATTTGATGAAAATGTGTCATCATTTATTAGTAGAAGTTGTTTGCTATAACAAGATAAGTACGTAATATTGAGGTGAATAAAACTATTCTTTTACCTCTTTATAACGAATTTTAGACCAATCTAACCTCAACATAACAAACCTCAGTTCAACGAATTACTTGATATTACGAATATTTTCTTGTTCCCCTCCGATTTGTTATATCGAGGCTGCACTGTATTATGTTGTAAGAATCAAATACTTCTGAGCTGAAACTAGTAGATACACACGATTATTTGTTATCAAAATAATTTACGATACGCGGGGACCCGCGACTCCATAAGCTAGTTATTCAGACCAGCATATACCAATTACCATCATATGTTAACAATAGCTCGTTTTGCTATATTATAGTACCATCTTTTATAAATTGTTGCGAATAAACCAACCATAGGTTAACTAATGTTAGTGAGATAGCAAACGAGCGCCTAATTAGCAGACGTTGGACTGTTATTATTCAGCATGGTCGCAATTTGCTCAATTGATCCCGACCCATACAATAACCATGAAAGAGAGAGAGAGAGTATTACTCGTTATTCATTAGGCAATGTATCTTCGCACAAATAAACCGAAATACAATTACTGAAATAAATTTTCTTGGAAACTGTAAGAGAAAAAAATCGTTACGCACTATGAAGGTATGTACATCTAAGTTGAACATTAAATATGTACAATGATACAAAATAAGATATCAGGGATATTGACCGACAATATAGGTACATACTTAATAGAAGGATAAATAAATGATTCTGAAATACGAAGACGCAAAATCGGTTAGTGTTTCCCATACAAATTTAATATTATAAATAGGTAAAGTTTTTCTGTAGGATTTAATCTCTGAAACTACTCATACAATTTAAAAACTTCTTACATCAATATATAGTACGGACCCTTAGGGACAAACTGTATATTAACCCGCTATTTTAAAGTGTGTGGTCAAGGCAGTGAGAACTAGTATATACAATGCGTGAACAGTTTGATTTTATAATATTATACATACATACATACATATAATCACGCCTCTTTCCCGTAGGGGTAGGCAGAGACCACTTCTTTCCACTTGCTACGATTCTTACATACTTCTTTCGCTTCGTCCACTTTCATTATTCTCTTCATACATGCTCTATATATTATATAATAATAATAATAATAATATATCCTCACGCCTCCCCCACAAGGGTCCCCGAAGGGGTAGGCAGAGGTATATAGGTAATACCCACACACCCACTTTCCGCCAGAGGTATATTAGGTGCCAACGTGACAGATGGCGAGTCCATCGCCGTTACTCAAGCACGACTATACAAACGTCTTTGAATTTCTTCTCAGACGTATGCAGGTTTCCTCTCGATGTTTTCCTTCACCGTAAAGCTCGTGGTGTGACTAATTACTGTACTTAAGTTCAGAAAAACTCATTGGTACAGTCGGGATTCGAACTTGCGACCTTTGCGTCGGAGGCAACTGCTCGAACCACTCGGATGTTTAGATAAACACTTACCGACATCGCGACTAACGATTTTCGATCTAGTCTTAGTGTAGCGTAGTCCCAGTACTAAATTATTTATTTTAAATTCTGTATCTTGCATTGTATAACTTTCGATAAAAAAAATGCTAAACCCTAACTGTAGTATTATTTTTGTTTACTGCTCTATCTAGCTCATTTTCCGCAGGAATAATGTTTGCCGTGGGCACTTTATGTCTATGCACCTACCTTATTTCAATTTATCTCTTTGTTTTACACGAATGAGAGTGAATGTGGTTCTAAATAAAGCAAAAGAAAGTTACCTTGCAATGGTATGAAGGCGAGCATGAACCCGACGCCAACGAAAGCCGCCCAATTGATCTCGACCCACATCAGGTACGTGATGATAACGGTGGCCAGGGGGCCGATCCACAGGTAGTGCAGGAATATGATCGCCACGTCGAACCGGTTCACATCGTTCGACAGCAGGTTCACAACCTGACCTACCGTAGTCTCGCCTAGAGCTGTCTTCGACAGACGGAGTGACTACGAGGACAAACATACTTTGAATTAATATCCACACAAAACCAGTCCCAAACTAAGCTAAACTTGTACTTTTATGGAGAACCTAGTCTTTGATCTTCTATTTCTTTGTATATAAAAAATTCTATGGCCGTTCGTTAGTCTCGCCAAAACTTTAGAATGGCAAGACCGATTAATGTGATATTTCTATGTATAGGTATTTGCATGGATTCCGGGATTAAGATCGTAGTAGTGCATATTATTACACCTTCACGATCGAGATCAAAAGATTAATCTGGATAGAAGTAAACGGAAGTTGTATCAGAGGCCGACAAGATGCCAGCTCTAAAATATATGGCATTAATTTTCTCTGTAATTATTACCTTCCTGTATATGAGAGAGCAGCACGCGACTCGGAACTTCATACCCATGTGCAATATGGCCATCATATACGGGTGGACCACGAACACGTTGAGAGCTGAGCACAGGACCACAGCGCCAGCGTATAAATACGCCTCATTTCGCTCTATAGATTGATGTGCAACTGGACTGTAGTAATCCACGAGCTTCCCTAAGAACACCGGCTGTGCTATCCTGCATAAAATGAAACAATTCACTATTACATGTATCTAGTTCTATACATAGGTTCTATACATCGTGAGACTAATAAGTGCATCGTACGTGAGCAAAGTAAAACTAGATTACAATTGTCATGCTCTATCATTTCCATCTAATCGACTCTAAATACACCGAACTTAAGCATATTGTTACAGATCCAAAAGGTTTGTTCGATGTATTCATGCATCAATATTTCAATATAATTTTATATTCATGAGTCAAAGTTCAACTAACACAAGTATAATAAAAAAATATGTACGTGCTTGGGTATATGTTTGTCACTCTTTCACATATTTGAATTAGACTAAGGTTACGACTCCAATGAAAACAAAGTGTTTTCTTCGCTAGCTCGCTTCGCTCTTCTAATATTTAATACTAGCTGTGACCGCGACTTCGGCAACGTGGAATTTAACAAAAAAAAATTGTTCATTTTCTAAAATTAAAGCAGCCTAAGTTACTCCTTTTTATATCAGCTATCTGCCAGTGAAAGTCCCGTTAAAATCGGTCCAACAGTTTCAGAGATTAGTTTGAACAAACAGACAGACAGACGGACAGACAGACAGACAAAAATTGTAAAAAAAAATATTTTAATGTTTGTACCGTGTATATACCGCTTTTTACTAAATGCATATGGATGCATTTAGTAAATAGCGGTTATTTCAATATTACAAAGAGACACTTCAATTTTATTATATGTATAGACTAGTTGTCCCGCCCAGCTTCGCTCGGGTGGAAAAAAAAAGATGGTGGCGCCACCTATCGGGTCCAATTGTGAATCTAAACCATTCCCAGATCCCCTTGAACACACACAGAAAATTTCATTAAAATCGGTCCAGCCGTTTAGGAGGAGTTCAGTGACATACACACTCACAGAAGAATTATATATATAAAGATGTATAGATTCCTATGGGACAGTGATTATTGCCATTTAATCGCGGGGTGCGCCAGTTTAAGCAACCTTGTAACAAGAGCGGTAAACATATAAACGTCATCTTTACATAATGAGAGCACAAAATGACGCAAACGGGTCCGAGCAAACCTTGAATGTAAGTACTGAAGAAAAGCGCGTAGGTACCTACATAAGCTTATCGGATTTAAGATGATTGATATGAAAACACTATTTTCAACCAAATTACTCATGTCAGTAACTACACTTGAATTAACCGACAAGTAATTCTACGTACTATTTACTTTATTCAGCTAAGAGGAATAACCCTTACTTGAAGCTCGTATTGTCAATCTTCGGGCGGGATCTTAATACTTGGTTGTGTAATGTTTCTAAACGACTGTGCATTAAAAGGTGATCTCTTTGACCAAAGTAACCGATGAAGAACCCCATCATGCGAGGTTGTTGGATCCTGGACGCAAAGGAATATAGGATTCGACGAGAACATAATATTCTTGTACACTTCATTACTTTACCAGAGGGGCTCCAATTAAAGTCAGCTGAGAATATGATATGCTAGAACAGGAACTGCGTTAAAATATGTATTTAGGTAGGTAGCTCCGCAGTAATATATTTATATATATATATAGGGTGTCCCAAAACTCAACGATAACCTGGTACCGGGCGAGAGGCCAAGGTATACCAGTTATGAAAAAATTAAGAAGAAAAATCTATGTCACTTAGTCAAGCGATGATAGACATTTTTCGGAAAAGTTAAAAATTTGACACCCTTGGTCGCATTTTTAGGTACTGTGATCGCAATTTTCACAATTTTACAGTGATTTTTTTAATAATGTTATCTCAAATAACAGTGCTATTAATGGTAACCACAAATGATAGTAATAATCATTGTTAACTAAGTAAAATAAATTAAATTTTGACGAGTTATGGTTTATTAAATTTATGCCAGTCAAATTTGACACTCTACGTTGGAAAAAAATGTACTACACTACTTATGGCAAGTTTTTTTAAAAGATGGCCCATTTAGTCTAGATTTCAAAATAGTACAACACTTGCCACTTTTCTTCCCAATAAAACTGCCATTTCGTATTTTTTCCGAAAGGCACTCATGGAAAATTTAATCAAAACAAACGGTAAATTATCGTAACACTTTATTATCCTCCTAAAATTAAAGCAGATGCTCAAATTGTTTCCCTCCAGCACGAATACAAGCTCTGCATCGCCTCAGAAATGACCTGTTCACCAGTCTTGCAAATCTCCTCGCATTGATTTCTTCTGATGCTGCATCAATTTTTTGGCGAAATTCTGTTACATTTTGAATTGGTTTTGAGTAGACCTTTTTTTTTATGCATCCCCAGTAAAAAAAATCTACTGGATTCAGGTCTGGGGACCGAGGGGGCCATGAAATTCATCAGTGATCAGTGACCACTAGACCAGGCGGCCGTCAAATATGGATGGATAATAGTGTGGTTTATATTCACATTAAGACCCGATAAGAAACCGTTGCATATTATTTTGAAATGTTTCACAATATGAAAAGCACCTTCACGCGACACTTCGCACTTCATGCGACTTAAGAGTGTAAGTTAGCATATATTATCTCGTGTCAGTATTAAATTATACAGTTGTAAGCTCAACTGTGCACATAAGCATTACTAAAACGTTATTATTTGTATGGGACAATAGTCATTGCAATCCAGCTATGTTGTTAGACCGAAGTACATTTAAGTGAGTGATGCTAACATATTGTGGAATGAACTCCTAGCGGTGGGTTTTTCTATAGAGTAAGGCATTAGATTATTCAAGGATGTTGATTTTTATAGGAACGGCAAAGCCCTATGCCAGATTACCTTATACCGGCCGTCATATTTACATGCACACATCACGCAGATTCATGTAACATCGCGGGGTAGACAGTGAGCGAAGAGTGACCACTCAATCTAATTTACAGACCTCTTTCGTTTCATCCACAATCATCAGTCTCATATTTTTCATCAGTTAGATCTTGTAGCCTTTCCTTGAATATCTTTTACATAAAGATATGGTGCGATATCCAACATGAATCTAATATAATTCAAATATTCTTAAATAAATATACGTACATTTGCATTACATTGAGACGCATGCCGGGTGCAGTCACTTGTTAAATCTATATATATAATAAAAATATAACGGATCGCTGTCTGTAAATGGAAGATATATGACAAAAATAAGATTGGGACCTTTATCAACGCAAATAGCACCTGATTGTTAGAATTGTTGTCTGTTTGTCTGTGCGCTTGTGCTCGTTAACCTCAGAAACGGCTTATCCGACTTAAATGTGGTTTTCAATAATATAATGTGGTAAGCTTTACTTAACTTATCGAAAATAAATCAAAATGTATATCCAATAATTCTGCCCAGTCAATATTCCAGGCGGACGGACTCGCCGGTACGGCTAGTAAAAAAATTGAATACGCTGCTGATCTATGGTGCTTATTCGTCACAACATGTGCTAATCGGCTATTGTGCTAAAGGGCAATGGAGCGGAATGTGGCAGGGAGGCGATGAGATGATTTGTCGTCGCAAAGTTTTGTGTGAATCATCATCGTTCATGGACATAGATCGTAATGAAGTTGCACGCTTGGAAAACATTACAATAATCAAGTTTTAATTAAAAAACGCATAAGATCAATGTTTTTCCTCATAGTAAAAATAATACTAGATACGACCATTGCGAGTGGCAGAACAATATTACTACAATAATTAAGATAAGCCAGGTATTATATTGCACAAAAGAACATGTTGAGATATCCAGTGCATATGTTAACATAATTTTATGTTCAACGTAGCCCAAATGTATTTGTAACTGTAAACTTCATCAGTAAATTCAAACATGCTCTCAGATTTAGTTCTGTTAATAAACCCTTTTCTCTACATTTCTCGATTGTTCGATTGATGTGATCTAACTAAGGTGATTGGAGTGGAGCCTCCTCACATCTCAAACCTTTTCCTCTCGACACATTAGCTTTGTATATCTGCTTAATCAACCTTTCGTCACTCATCCTTCCTATATGTCCAAACCAACGTAACATGTCATTCATCGTCTTAACAATTTAATAATAAAATATAGTGACACGCAGAACAAATTGAAAAAGATTGCGTAATGTTGCGCGGGGTTATATTAATTGCAAAACATTACGATGATGTGCAGTAGGTAACAATTGCGTGAACAGAGATGGTACAATGCACCCCGCCGAGGCGCCTTTCATCAGTGCGAGGCGACCTACAAACACTCGTTAGATAATGTGGCACTGACCGATGCAAGGTCAGGGGCGACGTCAAGGGCAAGTTTGATGAATAAACCAAACAACAGGTTTTTGCACTGATTAACTGTTTTATAATATGCCGCAACACAAGGAGAACAATTATGTAAATGTGAAGATTTTCCGCAGTTTTCCTGTGTTTGATTATATATGAAATGGGTGCTTGATTGCAAAGTCTCGCAGTTAGCTACTTTGGTTTTCCCACGTAGGCGTTGTGGGTGATGAATCAGTACACATGCTGAATATGCCATGTCATTATTACAATGATGGACCTTATTCCAATACCTTAATACAAAAAAATGCGTCCTCGACTCGGCCTTGCCTACTGGTCACTGTTTGAAGACTACTTAGTGGGTATATGTATATAATAAATTATGTAGGTACTTAATATCCGTCAAGAGTCTTATTTTCTTTGGCAACCTCTCCATTTGTTCCGATACTAATTACGCAATCAATTTCCATAGCCGTTAGGAGGGGTAAACACAAAGGGGAGATCGTCTTTCGCGATAATTGCTCACTTCTATACAACACAACACAAATTCATGCATTGTCGTCGTTACTAATGGTCACATGCTTCTTCGTGTCAATCCATTTTGTGTGTATTTATGCAGAGTGATAAGTGAAAAAATTGCAAAGTACATAGACCTATTACGAATGTAAGCGTGTTATTAGGCAGCCCTGAAAACTGCTTATATACCTTCCGCAGCTGAAGGTATATAAGCAGTTTTCAGGGCTATATGTCACATAGCTGAAGTTCAGCTGCGGTTCAGTGAGGTGATGAATAAGATTATTATTAAATACTGTCGAATTGATACCGTACGGTTCCTAAGCTAAGGCAAGTTGGAAACTTACCTGTTGCACAGATGGAATTCGGAATATAATATACAAAGAGATAATTTATGAGTATTCTTAATAGTCGCAAACGTAGATATGATATGATCACATAGCAATCAGATCATATCTACGTTTGCCACATAGTAGGATAAATAAAAATATATAAAAAGAAAACCCCGAACATATATAAATAATAAAATCTCGAGACAGTCTCATACAAATTGACCTAGCCCCAAACTACTAAGTGATTCCCCAGTATATGAAAGTACCAGAATAAACATTCACTGTTTTGACTATAGAATATACGTATCCATTACGTAGTGCGTAACGTAGGTAACAGATAATAACGTGTTTGTTATTCTGTTTTATTTCGTTTTACATTTATCATCGAAAGTAGGCTATTCACACTGAATATAATACCTACGTAAATATTAAGCGCGGGCTAATCACCTCACATATGAGGCAACGTTATACATTATTACGGCATAATTTAATCAGTTTACCATAAATAAACATTGAGAGTGGTAAGGCACGACTGATATTTCCGTTCAAAACAGATCGCAGTCAAATGGCACTTCTTCTGAGTAGTATTATACTGCAAGCGAATTCACCAAATGAAACTCCAGGGCATTCAATCATTGTCAGACAGACTGTATGCTGATTGCAGTTAGCATTATTTTGTTAAATCTCAAAAGGATAAGGCAGCGTTTTTTATTAAAGCTCCCAGATAGCTTGACTGTTTCCGATATTTTCAATAATTATCGTCATTTAAGTAAATGAATTTACTCATGAATGTCTATTGATAAAAACCGCATGAAAATCTGCTCAGCAGTTTTTGAATTTAACGCGAACAGACGAAGCGTGAAACTTTGTTTTATAACAAAGTATAATGTACATGTACCCATTACAAAAACCAAATAGGAAGTTCTTTTTCTTCAATAATATACTTCTACACCAAACAGTCCAGGGCAAGATTTTTATTAAGTTGGTTGCGAGTGAACAGATACGACGGTGTTAATAGGTACATTTTCCTCTAAGGCTGGTTTGAAACGCAGTAATAAAACTTATGAACGCAATGGACAGCATACTCGTAGAGTATTTCTATTTATAAGCATCGCTCTGTGTTTAGCAGTCCTCTGAAGTGCGTATGACATGACCTTACTTCACATCATTATGGTATTTAAATTAATGATTTACTATTGATTAATCATTGATTAATGACTTAAACCGATCGTTTGTTGTTTGATATAACTGTATGCTTTTCAAAATTAGCCCCCGAAAGGATGACTGAATGAGAAGAGAAGAAATATATAATAATAATAATATATCCTCTGGCCTTCCCACAAGGGTCCCCGAAGGGGTAGGCAGAGGTGTCTAGGTAATACCCACACACCCACTTTCCGCCAGAGGTATATTAGGTGCCATCGTGACAGATGGCGAGTCCATCGCCGTTACTCAAGCACGACTATACATACGCCTTTGAATTTCTTCTCAGACGTATGCAGGTTTCCTCTTGATGTTTTCCTTCACCGTAAAGCTCGTGGTGTGACTAATCACTGTACATAAGTTCAGAAAAACTCATTGGTACAGTCGGGATTCGAACTTGCGACATTTGCGTCGCAGGCAACTGCTCGAACCACTCGGCCACCACGGCTCTCAGAGAAGAAATGTCTCTCCGGTGAAAAGAGGATTTTGTTACATATAACAAAATCCTCTTTTCACCGGAGATATACATATATGTATAGGTGCTAACGTGTCGCATGGCACTAATTAACCGATCCTTCTCTCAAGGTAACTTCATTTTATATATTTCTTAACAAAAACAATATTATCACCGGAAGGAAGATTTCATTCTGGTTTTAGCGCATGTGTTTTGTTTAAAGAATTCCAACCGCGCTATATCGAAATTTTATCAACTTTCAGTTTTAAACAAATAAAAAAGAGCCGTGGTGGCAGAGTGGTCCGATAGTTCCAAGGATAGCAAGTTCGAATCCCGACTTACCAATGAGTTTTTCTGAACTTAAGTACAGTAATTGGATTAGTCACACTACGAACGTTACGGTGAAGGCAAACATCGAGAGAAATCTGTAGTCGTGCTTGAGTAAGGCGATGGACTCGCCATCTGTCACGTTTGCACCTAAAATATATATCTGGTAGGTTTGTGGGTACTACCTACACACACACACACCCTTGCCTACCTCTTTGGGGACCCTTTTGGGAAGGCCTGACGATATATACACAAAACAATTAAATATTTCTTATGAACGTATAAAAGTTCGAAAATTTAAACGTAATCGTAAGCGTACGTTCGAACGTATAAAAGTGTTTCGATAATTTGAAACTCACTCTTGTCCAATACTATCAGCTGCCTCATTGACACATTCCAGTGAGATCGTGACATATGAAACTAGCGACTGGCCTCGGTTTCGCACGGGTGCAGTCTTCATTAGTTTATCAATTTAAGAAACTTATATCAAAATCAAAATCTTTTTTTTTTCACATAGGCCCAGGTGGGCACTTATAAAAAGTCGAAAAAGAAGCACGGTTCGGGTTGGTCGCTTCCATGGAGAAGAACCGGCAGGAAACTCCATAGTTACTCTTTTCAAATCATTAGGCATATACAATAACAATATTTTTTCGTTACAGCAATAGTACCCAAGTATGGGGGAACAACGTAGGCCCGACAATAGGTCGTTGCTTACTATACAAAGCATACATAAAACAAGATATGAAATCTGAAAGCTGAATCAAAATCAGGAGTTTTCCAATTTATCCATATGGAGTCATGGACCCATAAAGACAGACAGAAGCTGGGCGACTGTTATTAATTTAATATAATATGAAGTAGGTAACTAGTGGTACCCCGGGGCTTTACCTGCGTTAATTTCATATATATTACTGCTATGCTCCCTTGGGTATAGCAATACTAAACTAAAACTATACAACTACACATCAGACCTTCCTCTTAAATCAAGTTGCCGTGTTGGCCGAGTGGTTCGAGAACACAAATACATATTGCAAGTTCTAATCAAGACTGTACCAATAAGGTAAAACCGACGACCGTCTGGTCTAGCGGTTAGAGCTCCTGACTGCGAAACTTGAGGTCGCGGGTTCGAATCCCGCTGAGGGCAGATATTTGTGGGATGAACACGAATATTTGTACCTTAGTCTTGGATGTCCTATTTATTTTAGTATATATCTATCTATATAAGTAAATATCGTTATCTAGTTACCATAACACAAGCTCTGCTTAATTTGGGACTAGGTCAATTTGTGTGGAATTGTCCCAGGTATTTATTTATTTATTTATTATTATAAGGTGTTCTGAACTTAAGTGCACACCACGAGCTTTACATCGAGAGGAAACAAGCATACGCTTGAGAAGAAATTCAAAGGCTATGTATAGTCGTGCTAGAGTAACGGCGAAGGACTCGCCATTACGCACTGCCACTTAGGCACTTAAGATATTCTCTGGCGGAAAGTGGATTTGTGGGTACTACGAACACGCCTATCTCTTCGGGGACCCTTGTGGGAAGGCGTAAAGAGATATATAAATTAAAATCATTCTATTTAATGAATGATATAACTTATATAGCTGATTGAATAATTTAAGCGTACTTGTTTTTTATACTATTTGGCGTCTTGCACTGTGTTACAGTAGATTCAGGTAAAAAGTCTCGATTGGAAGGTAATTCAATGGAAACTTACCGAATACCGCATTCCATGAATAGAAGCACGACTCCATAGAGCATGCACCTGCCGGCGTACGCTCTCAAAATAACTCTAAGAAGGCTCGGCGTGCGCTTGCTTCCGGCGCGAGCCACCTCGTCTTCCCACAATCGAGCGAACTTGTCTCCCAGCGGACCTGACGGCAACAACATACGCGGTGATAATCAACATTCCTCGAACATTGAAATAAACAATATCTGGTTTCAGTTTACCTAGAAATTTTATGTTAGTATAATTGCTAATTGTTCGCATACGATTTCCTTCTTCAGTAGGCTATAAGGAGACCACATAAAAACAATAGTCTATTTTGCGTCAATGGTTGCTTTGTCGGTGTTTTATTAAGGAATTTTGAACATCATAGACTTCAGACTTCAGACTAGAATCACTTATGGGGAGGCGTGTTAAAACTTATACATTCGTTTGCACGAACACACAGTTAATTAGCAAAACTAGTGGGATTTTCATCATAGGACTCAAAGTTATTGATTGCATTTAGTAAGTCTCGATATACTCTACAATCAGTGATAAATAGAAGTACTTCAGAGTTTTGCCGCAACGGGATTTTCCCTTCAGCAAATTTCAGTCAAATAATGCTCAAAAATTCCAGAAATTTTGATGCTTTTAAAGCTTTGTCTTACAAGGTCGGCCGCGGAATTCCCTTTGTCAACTTGTTAGTTCGTGCCGACAGTATTCTACCGATCATCCGGAAATACACATATGTAACAAACATGTTTTTTTTATGTTACAAAAATTTTTTTTTTTATTTTACACGAAACTATAACATAATATTTTGATATACATAATTAGTCGCCCCATTTTCAATGCCTCCTTGTGGGCATCGTCGAACGTCGGGCCAGTCGTATATTTGTGTGTATGTATGTATACACATAAATATGCGGCTGGCCAACGTTCGATCCCCACAAGGTCGCATTGAAAATGGGGAGACTGTAAACTGTTGCTATAGCAATGCCAACCATACTTACACAATTATCACCCGAAAATCAATATGGTTTAATGAACTAGCTGTGCTCCGCGAATACATACGCGTTCAATTTGATTATACCGATCCTCTGTATAATGGTATGTAGCATATAGCCTTGTACGATGAACGAGCTATCTTATTCAAAAAATATATTACTAATCGGATTAGTCTTTGAGAATTTGTGTTTTTTTTTAAATAAATACTTGTGGACGAAGCGAAATGGGTATGCAAGTCTAGAGAACTGACGCTCTACCGTTTTTGCCTACCCTGTGAGGGACTCGGCGTGTTGATATATCTGTAAACTCAACCCAAAGGGTTTTGCTATGATAATCAGGAAGTTTAAGAGAACTATAGAACCCACTAGCCTTTTGACTTTTATAGCAATAATTATTTTAAAAAAGAACAATTGTATGACTCTTAAATATAGGCACACTTAAGCACATGTGTTTCATATACACACATTATTGTGTGGGACAGTATGTATAATGTATTCATATATTTTACCTTTATATATCTATATTTAATGCAAACAGTATTTACCGACTATTGTACGCATGTATTTTTTTATATAAAATGAGTACATTGTTGAGTTTCTAATTGTGATATTGTCATCATCTATTTAGGTTAGGGCTACGGCGTTAGTTCGACGGCGCTGAATAGACTGGCATGATGACCAGCCCTTTTATACAAAATCAATGACTGCCCAAAAAGTCTTCTGAAGATAATGTTCATTGCAGATGCAGATTGAGGGCAGATATTTGTGTGATGAACACAAATATTTGTATCTTAGTCTTGGATGTCCTATGTATTTAAGTATATATCTATCTATATAAGTAAATATATCGTTGTCTAGTTACCATAACACAAGCTTTGCTTAATTTGGGACTTGGTCAATTTGTGTGGAATTGTCCTCAATCATCAATTATCAGCCAATCATGTTTATGATGAATCTTAGTCTCTATGATAGACATATAGATAATGTCCCCTGGTAGTTTTAATTAAAATTATTGTCGTAATTTTTTTTTAAACATTCATCTTGGGTATAGCAAGTTCAATTAAATTTTAAATTTCCATGTAAATTGAAGTTATTAATATATGAAGTTAATCCAGTTTTAAAGCTCACCTGATGAATGTTCTTCCAAAGGTTCATATAAATCGTCCTCCTCCATTTCTTTTTTCAAACTACCTCGAAATATTGGCAATGTCCATCTACAAAAACATTAAACATGAGACCAATAAAAAAAAACAAATTGTACATTGGTATTACTTTTACTCAGCAATTGTTTTAAGAGTAGGGTAGGGATGGAAAATTGAGTATAATTTTTTTTATTATATATATAAACTACAAGATGGACTGATTATAGGTATACCCTTGAATTCATGAAAACTTAATTATTAAATATTTATTATATAGTAAAGCTTCTTCTAAATATGTATTACTCATACGTAAATGTTTTCTGGAAGTTGAGATATAATAAAAATATTTCTTTTCAATACTACCCACTTATCTATGTATTGATTCCTATATGGTGAGTATAAAATATTATAGTATTTATAATTTAATAATTTAAGATCACTACACACTATTACCCTATTTGAATAACTCAAAAGCTAAAAAAAAAATATACTTACAAGAATGTGAGAGCCGAGAAGGGATTTGCCTTAGCCCTAGGATGAACAGGGCGACTTTTTTTCTTCAGTGACTCCATTTTTTATTATCTGAAAATGCCTTTATGTGCAGGTAAAACCACATATTACCATAATTGATCATTGAAGACTTTTCGTATTAAGGATGGGATAACCACTTTGTTTATGAGGGTAGTCATAACGACTAGTAGGCTACATTTTATTTAAAGGAACTCAAGTTACAAGATTGGGTAATTAATTATTACTGTATGGTAAAATGTTAAACGTGTTTTTATCTGTACTTACAAGCGGCAGGGTTGGACGGATTTATGGTCTTGCAGCCTTATTAGACCAACAATGGCATGACCTCTGTCAGTGCCGGCCACCTCACGTCTGGTAAAAATGGTAGGTTCTATTTTAAACAGATCACAATACTACCTACATATTTTTTTTATTTCTACTCACGATTTTATTTTTGAAGCGATGGTATTTTTAGTGAACCTATTTTAATTTTAATAAGACGATCCTACACTACATTACTAACACGAACGAAACAACAATTAAATTTAATTTATTTTACGTGTCACAAATTGCACGAACAACATGCACATACTTCGCACTCAGTTTTTATACTGCTAGCTAAAACAAAATCTATTTAAACTGAAAGACCAATGTATAACGGAATCGAGTCGAGAAACGAGATAACCCGTTGGAGCAAGTGATGAACAAATTGAATGAAATGGATAAAAAGAAAATTTATTGGATTTGACAAGTTTGACAGCAAATGGCAAACTGTCACTTAGCCCTTGACTGACTTGTATCATATTTTCCTACTGTGGGCTGTCTGTGGTCTTATGAAGATGAACTTAAACGTTGGCACCTAAAATATATCTCTGGCGGAAAGTAGGTGTGCGGGTACTACCAACATATCTATGCCTACCCCTTCGGGAACCCTTGTGGGAAAGCGCGAGGATATATATATATATAGAACTTTGTTGTGATTCTAAGACTATTATTTGTTATATGTGGAGGAGGAGAGAATCTGAATATATTGTGCTCTCTCGTTGTGCACGGAATAGGACTTGAGACTCTTCTATACTCTTGATACATCAAATAAGGATATTTGTATAAGTAGACAAATTGTAATATAAAAAAAATATGTGGAATAGCACATTTATTGATGAACAATTAGTAGGGATTACTAGATCTTTGTACCTTCCCTCGTAATCGTTTGTAGTCTATGGTCCCATGTCAATATTGATGTGACCGGTATGGTATTGACTATTGTCAGTTGTCACCTTTTATTGATAGTATAGTGATTGATTCCAGCCAGACGTGACCAAAAAAGAAAATGATGTTAAGTTTATTCCGATTTAACATTGAATAGATAAAAGCTTTTGAGGCATGAGTCGACAAAGGTGTAAATGAAAGATCCAAAAAATATTGAACAAACAATGTTTTTAATATATTTCAGAAGGTACAGAACAATGATACTGCTTAGTCTGTTCTTCTTTTACACCGGCTGTGTTATTACTCTGAGCTTCCTACGGCTTGAATGCGATGCTTTCTCAAATATAGAAACAATTGATGACTCCGACACTTTGACTAAAATCGAATATGCCGTGCTTATTACAAGTGGACCTGATAATGAATCTAAAAGACATGCAATAAGAGCTACATGGGCCAAACTTGCACTAAATATATTTGAAGAAAATGGTGAGAAGCTCTATAAGTGGAACCATACTTGGACGGCCCATTGGAAGCAACAAGAATTTATTAAAGCCTACTTTGTTATTGGAACAGAAGGTATGAGAGAAGCAAGGTTAGAGAATTTAAAGCTTGAAAACTCCAGAAATAATGACATGTTACTTCTGGACAGTTTTGAAGATACCTACAAGAACTTGGCTGTAAAAATGCTCCACTCATTGCGATGGTTCAGTGTGAACTTGAGAGGGTTGAAGTATTTAATCAAAAGTGATGATGATTCATTTGTAAGGATAGATTTGATTGTGAGAGACCTGGAGGCCTATGGGTCTGATATGAATACTCCTACTTTAAGCCAATATGTAAGCTATAAGGTAATCCATGAACTAAGCATATTTACTTGAGTTATTTGTAATTATGATTTAAGTAATCTATCTATCTAAATCTATCTTCGGTGAAAAGAGGGGCTTAACACCCCTCTCCCAATTCCTTCAGCTATCCGTGAAAGGATAAGAATAGAATCTATTCCACATTATAGCCCATTTTGATTTATTTAATTATTCAGGTCCTTATTTAATTTACATTTGTTTGGACTATGTCCACGGCTTTAGATTTTATAATACACAAAAGAGAACTTAACTTTCCATTATAGGAAAGCCTTTCACCAACTAAAGGGTTGTATTGGGGGTACTTTAATGGCAGAGCACAAGTGTTTTTGGAGGGCAAGTGGCAAGAGAAAGATTGGTTCTTATGTGACAAATACTTACCATATGCACTTGGTGGTGGTTATGTGATATCCAGGAGCATTGTGGACTATATTGGCAGGAATGCAGATTCTTTAAGGTATGCATAAAATTTATACATTAATTATTAGGAACATACATATAGGTTGTTATTCCTGTTTTCCTGTAGATTAATATAAAAGTGATCATTTGGGAAACAAAGATTTCTGGTTGGAGTCTCGGACTTATCTATATTAATATAGATAATACCTTTGGGGACCCTTGTGGGAAGGCGTGAGGATATATTTTTTAATATTATTTTTCTTCTTCTTTCCTCTTTATAATATTATTATAATATTATAATGAGGAAAGATTTGTATGTAAGTATCTTTGTATTGAATAGGCTCCAAAACTACTAAACCGATTTGATAAATTCTTTCACCATTGGAAAGCTACATTCACCCTGAGTGACATAGGCTATATTTTCTTTTATAAAAAAATCTTATATCCACACATGCGAAGCCAGGACGGACCGCCAGTATTTAATGTTAGCCCTCTACCTCAGAAAATCCATTTAATTTCAGCCATTACATGTCAGAAGATGTCTCAATGGGTGTTTGGACAGCAGCACTGGACGGGATTAACAGAGTCCATGACATACGGTTTGACACACAGTGGAAATCAAGAGGATGTGCTCATCACATGCTGGTGAGACACAAGCAGACACCTGATGACATGTTCCAACTATATAAGACATTGGTACACTCAAAGGGAGAAAGATTTTGTAAGACTGAAACAACAGAGAGGAAATCATACATGTATAATTGGAATGCCCTTCCTAGTATGTGTTGCAGATAGTCATACTCAGTTTATATAACAACCCATGCAAGTTATTTATTTTCATTGATTTGAATAATAGGAAGTATGGCAAGTTTGTAACTTAAGACCACCTGGTATGTGAACCTGAAATCTTGACTTTAGTAGTAACTAAATGTACATAAGTCTTTATTCATAGGATCTAGTCATTTACATTTTTATACTCATAACAATTAAGTAATAGCAAATAAACAATAAAGTAAACAATCTGAGAAATATGTTTTATTAAAACAATATTTAAACATACTATGAAACAAAAACAACATTAATATTAATATTCAAACATACCACATTATTATTAAATAAACCACAGTCCTAACTCAAAAATACCACAATATTGTTATGGTCTAGTGTTAACAATATTCCGTAGTCACCACAACATCCCCCAATGACCAATTTCAGTTACAGTACCACTGTACTTAAATTTTGTCCATAAATCCATGTCACTCTTTTCAGGTAAATTATCAATTTAAGTCTTAGCTCACGGTGTGGCTATCTGACACTAATATCACATTAATAAATGAATTACATTATAAAATATTCTAATGGTGGCTTTTCACATTCTTGTCTATGTATGTCTGGTTGTTATAAAATGTTGTCCTTGACAGTTCTTCCTTGAAGTAGTCTATTGTTCTCTGTAATCCAACTTGCAAACCCACCTGAAACAAATCATACTCATTATAACAGGCAATCTTTTGTATTAACGAACCTAAAGAATATACAGGTTGACTCAGAAAATAGGTCAGTTGTTCAAATATGTGACAGACCATGAATAAGCAATACATATATAAAAAGCAATCACACCTGTATAATCAATTTGTCGGAGCCTGGTATGTAAGTACCTATATTGAGAACCCAACTAAAACAAATGTTAGTGTGCAAGTTTGTACTCAATGATTAAAGTTATCCAGTGAAAGAATTAATAAACAAACCTCTTTTTGAATAAGTTTGCTTTTCAGCTAGATGGCATCAGACATACTAGAGTGAACACACCTTCTAGCTGGTCTGCAAGTGCTGTCAGAACACAGTTATGTATTGTCTACATGATTGGAGACTAAAGTAAACTGTTGAAAAAAACACCCGACAACGCAATGATACTTTTTGAGAGTAAGGCTAGTTAGACTGCTGCCTTCGATTATTGAGTTTAATAAACCTGATAGTAGCGCACTTACTTTAGGTGTCCAATCTAGGTTGGCCTTGGCGACAGCGATGTCCGGCCGCCGCCGCTGCGGGTCGTCCTCCACGGCCGCACCCGTCGCCACCATGCTGCGACATCCGCGGACTAGATTCTTTATAATCATCGCGAATTCTGAAATTTTATTAAATTGTGAAACGTACCCTGATATTGATTTTTGCTTGACTGGTATTGACCTGTGCACAGTGAGAAATACAGGCTGTAACTAGAATATTTTAAAATCCCCCTTAGGTCGCGTACGTATGGTAAAAAAGCCTTCGAAAATGCGGTAATAAAGAGTCAGGGAAGATATACTCTCTCACAGATAAAAAATATATGATACTCACTATTAGGTATATTATAATATATATTTTTTTATTTTACTTTAATTATAAGTATAATTTTGTTGTTGACCTTCAAGTGACCTTCACTTACATACACACCAAGATATAGATTGTCATTACAGCCCTTTCATAAAACATATTGTACGAATTATGATATGAAACACCAACCTTCTATCGTGTGCTCTACGGGATTCCCGATGTTCACGGGCAGCGTATAGCTGGAGGCCATCAGCGCTAAGAGGCCATCCACCAGATCTGATACGTAGCAGAAGGACCGAGTCTGTTTTCCGTTGCCATATAACTATAAATATATCAAAAATTAAGTATATACCTACTTGTAGTGTCAATAATACCATTATATCATAGAGTGCTATCAATCAGACACTTGACCTAGCAGTGTGGTAGGTCAACAAAAGTATCTAATAGATAGAGAAAAATATATATAATATATATTTCGACAATTCGAACGTTACAGATAATATAAATATCCCTCTTTAAGGTGTGTGCTGTGGGTCTCTTTCGCAACCTTGAAAAACGATGGCAACGGCATGGCATGTTCAGACCTATATAAGTACCATTCAAAGTGCATACATTATACATCACGTCGCATGCCTCACACGGAGGCCCACCCTAGAGCGCTAGGTCCTTCGAAATTTTGATCAAATATAGGTATTAACATTGCAGTAGATAAAAATATTTCTTTCCTAGAGGAGACCACCGGACTATCAACTTTTATATAGGTTGTACTCGATAGTTACTTACAGTAATGGTTAAGTTTTGCAATGCTTGCATTATGAAGTTGGAAACGACTCGTCCGTCGGAGACGTGCATGCGTGGACCGTACGTATTGAAGATCCTCGCCACACGGACAGACACCTTCTCCTGCTTGGCGTAGGAGTACGCGAGAGTCTCCGCTACCCTCTTGCCCTCATCGTAGCACGCACGGGGCCCTGGAATAAACGATATTAATCCATGAAAGTGTTTGGATGTAAACTCGAGCGTTTCTCATCTCCTTTAAGCCAGCCAATCTCTGAATATAGTAAAACATGTAATTATGCATACCTGAGAATCATAGAGGAGACTTAAACGTGAAAATATAATTTGATAGAGTTACAGTAGTGGTTACACTCTCACACACGCACACATAAACACATGATTTTTTTTTAACATTATGGTATGATCATATTACATGGTTGTTATAACAACAGCAAACAAAGTGAGCAATAGTTATGTCGACTTGTATTTGTACAAGTTGTACAATTACAAGTGTAGATACAAGAACATTCGCATTCGTACCGATCGAACTCTGCGACGAGATATCAATATTTATACAGTACATTACAACATTAACCTTAAAATGTTCTCTATCCCTTTGGACTTCGACATTGAGGAGTAGGTACTTACATACATATCATAACACAGAGTCCCACACGGGGTAGATAGATAAGATAATGTAATGGCTACAATACTTTAAAATTTTACAGTAAGAATATCTTTCGAGTTCATCTATATCATATGTCACGTTTATTATTACAGTTTTGGTTGTATGAACGGCTAAGGTCTATATGAACGTGTGTAGTTCTAATACTGACCTATTGGGTTGACATGGCCCCAATAAGATTCGGGCTGTGGATGGACCATTGGATCCCCATAGACCTCAGAGGTGCTTGCTATCAATATTTTTGCTCCAACCCGCCGGGCGAGTCCTGAAATCGTTACAATTTATTATGTGCCATGTTATTTTCAAATTAAATATAATGTTAAAACGGTCGCATTTTTTCGCGAAGGTGGGCGAATACCCAAATATAGGTTTTAGTAAAACATTTGTCACGCGGGATGTTCGGGAGTCAACATGATAGGCTTTGTGAATTGCAGTCATAGGGCATATATTACTTTCCATCGTTTCTTCACAGGTGCATGAACGACTACTCATTGGAGTTATCTACCTATATAAATAAATACATACATACATACATATCATCACGCCAAGTCCCTAACGGGCTAGGCAGAGAGTATTGAGCGCCAGTTCTCTCTAGACTTACATACCTCTTTCGCTTCGTCCACATTCATCAGTCTCTTCATACATGCTCATCAGTTTCGAGTACCTACTCTTAATGTTCCCGTCCTTGAGAGTCCGATCTATTTGATCCAGGTAGTTGGAACGTGGCCTTCCTCTCTCTGCCTCTTCTTGCACACACTTTTGCTTTGTATATCTGTTTCGTCAATCTTTCTTCACTCATCCTTTCTATGTGTCCAAACCAACGTAACATGCCTTCCTTCATGTTTACAATCACGCCCTCATACACGCCAGTTGATTTGCGAATCTCTTCATATAAATAAACTAGCTGTCCCGCCCAGCTTCGCCGGGGTGAAAAAGTAAAATTTCCTGAAACACGATCGCAGCGCCACCTATCGGGTCCAATTGTGATGTAAGCTATCCTTTCTTTTAAGTTGGATCAAACTGCATACGGTGTGTAAATTTGATTGAAATCGGTTAAGTAGTTCAGGAGCCCATCGTGGCCATAAAAAAGGTTATAGTGAGTCAATCTTAAAAGGTAGACATATGCTGTCGCGGACTGTTTTTTAGAGCTTTTAAAGAGGAACAATTCCCTCATACATGATATTTTCGTAACTTTTACGCAGTTTCACGTTTACGCAGCGTACGCATAGGAATATTTCTTCCCGTTCTGGCAACATTATTCATTTATGCTTCGCTCCTATTGGTCGTAGCGTGATGTTATATAGCCTAAAGCCTTCCTAGAATCATGGACTATCCAACACAAATAGAATTTTTCAATTCCAACCAGTAGTTCCTGAGATTAGCGCGTTCAAACAAACAAACAAACTCTTCAGCTTTATAATATTAGTATAGATAAATAAAAGGTGTGTATTTGTTTGTAATATTAAAATAACCACATTTTACGAAATGCATATAAGATGAGTATATACGGTAGGTACATAATATTATTTTTTTGTCTGTCTGCTTGATCCGGCTAATCTCTGGAACGGCTAGACCGATTTTGACAGGACTGTAACTGGCAGATAGCAGATCTAAAAAGGAGTAACTTAGGCTACTTTTATTTTAGTAACCAATGTTAGAAACTGAAAATTTTTTTTTGCTAAATTCTACGCGGACGAACTCCCGGGCTCAGCTAGTTTATCATGAGACAACCAGCTGTGCAAACCGCGTTATATATACACTCAAACTACTATATTTCCCAGTGTCATGCTAATGAAAAATTTTTTTTTTTTTTACATACCTAACATATTGATAGTCCCCAATGTATTTGTTTTAATTGTTTTGACAGGATTCTGCATATAATGGGGAGGGCTTGCCGGACTTGCTAAATGGTATATTTCGTCAGCCTGAAACAGAGATGTAAATATTTAGTAAATAATTTATAGACCTTTGTCAGCACTCACAAAGCCGAATAGTATCACGTTTTATAGAAGAAGCTCTCTGTTTGCTTCTGCTGTGAAAGATTTTTCAAACTTTTATCTTCACTATGCAAATGCCATCTGCATGGAAGAGTTTACAATAGTACCCACTACCCATAATGAGCGACAGTGATACTCTAGGTGCTGCATTTGCAGCAATAGAATAGAATGCAGGTACTTCTTGAAATCAGATATCATCGTTTATAAAAATATATATTTATACTTAATTGCTAAGATTATCTTGTTGATTTATTTCCTAGATTTTGTTGATTAAGTATAATTTTCAGTAGTATGCTACTTAAAGGTACTAGAACTTATCTTATGATGGATTATCAGTGTAGATAATTAAACTCAGTGATGATAACACATTTTGATTGTGTTGTGTGGATGCATTTTGGGACTCCTTACATAATAATAAATACATTAAGGTGTGTTTTATAATTATAACATGAAAACAAAATAACCAAGGTTAAGGCCAAAGCATTTATTATTTAACCTCTAGGTATACTAAAATGCAAATTTAATTTATACATTTTCCAAGCTTGTAAAACCGTACTTTTTTCATCATTGAAAAATATATTTGCAAAACATAAAGAAAGACAGGTGGCACAACAGCAGTCTAGTAGTTTAGGTCAGCCATCCTAACTGCAAAGCTTTAAATTAATGATTAGATATACGCGCATAAGCTGTTTGCTATTAACACAAACATGTTACATCGGAATTGTCATGCCCATTTAAGTAAAAAGGTTTATTTAATACTCACTTCAACATAAAGAGGATTAACAATATCATGGTGGATCATTTCAAAGTTCCGGTGTCCGAACCAATGTTCCACATTGCGCTTGCGACCGGTGAAGAAGTTATCCACAACAATCACTTCATGGCCCTGTGTCATAAGCACATCTACAAGGTGTGATCCTACAAATCCTGCTCCACCCGTTACCTGGAATATAAGAGAAGTTATTCAAATTCTGAAAAGACTTGACCAACTGGATAAATCAATTTCCCAGACTTAAAGCCATCTTATATGGATTTTATTTCATAAGTTATCTCTCAAGTCAATGTCACGATTTAAAATATCGTGAGGTAATTAAACCTTTATAGAATACAAGCAGGGAAGGTATACACTAAAATTGTTGCATTAAATATTGGAATATAATATATATTTTTGTATCAGCAGCACTAGTAAAGAATAAACATGAAAGGGCACAATGAGGTGTTTATAGTATTTGGGTATGCAATGTAAGACCACTCAAGTGGTTGCCACACTACATTTTTAGGTAACTATAATATCACTTCAGTAGTTGCTATGACCAGTTTGAGCTATTTTATTCCAATATACAAATATCTTCAATGTTCATAGAAGTAGGAGAGCATATTCTAATATAGCAATGTTAAATAAAAATCTTGAATACTTCTACAGTTTCTACCTACTACTTTGCTTGTATGCTTCGGAAAATAATGTTTCCAAGTAAAAGATAATATTGATATAATATGTATTCAAGTATTACAAAAACATACCAAAATCCTCTTCCTCTCTTTATAACCAAGGAATCTAACATCAGGATATTTTTGTGGCATGCGCCCTTCTAGTATGGCTATTTTCTTTTCCAAATTTTCTATCTTTGTCTTTGCTTCTTGTAGTTCCCTTTTGGTGCTGTCATCAACGCTAGGTTCAATTTGCTTCTCCATGTTATCTATATTTACATATTCCTTCTTTGGTATTTGATTGAAGTCTCTGCGGCCCACGTCTTGGAAATCATCCACCAGCCTCAAGTGCTGTTTACCAACTATTGCACTAGACTTGTCCTTGGCAAGTATTAACAATAATAACAGAACTGTAATCACACAATACAATAAAATACAATAGTCGTAGCATATTTTATTTAATAAGAATTCGTAAACTTAATCTTTTTTAATTTGTAGGTATTCATGCAAGCAAACACAAAAAACAAACCCTGTTAATGACGCTTACTATTCAAAAGCAGAAATGTTTTTTACAATAATCATTGCGTCCCATTTTTGTATAAACAAATAACTTTTCATAAAAAAATACAAATAGCGACCACTTGCGCAAACTAATAAAAACATGTACTTACGTAGAGACAAAGTACATATGACGGTGATTGTCTTTCTGAATTTTAGGGATTGTCTTATCATTTCTGAAAGGGATATATTATTATTTCTGTTCACTCACATTGCTAAATTTACATTTCAAAAAATATCCGATACTAAATCGAAGAACTACCAACAATCTCTTTGACAACGACCAGTCTCGACTATCCAATCCAATTCCGTCAAATACAAATTGAAGATGACAGCTGTCGCTTCCAGCTGTTCTTTTTTGTAATATAGCAATAAAATCTTTATAACAAAAATGATTACTGCCATTATTGAGTAAGCGTTTCATATAAATGCAGATCAAACATTTACGCTACGGTATATTATTCTACAAAACATAATATTAATATTGTTTCCATTCTCGCCAGTAGCTTCTACTTTATTTCTTATTACTACAGTTATTATAAAATAAATGTACAGTATTCTGTTTCAATAGAATAATGTCAAAATAGCAATATGATGGAAAAAATAATCTTCGTATATTTTTCGTAGCAAAGTTCTCTGGAATTAATACAAAACTTTCGTGACAGTGAAGTGATTAAAGACCAAAACTCCATGCGCGGAGCTTAGTTGTACCTATGCCTGTATAAATAAGTAGGGTGTGCTTCGAGATAGTTTCTCTTACAAAACGAAGAATCGATCCACGATTAAACGAGTCATATGTTAGGACTACCAGGTGTCTTATCCCGGATCCCATAGGCTAAATGAAGGTCCGATGGAAAGCCTGCATAAATCAATATATATGAGGGTATGTTAAAGATCTTGCATGCTGATAATAAGTAGCTGGCAAGTATTGGTTTATGTATCGGTATAAAATTTAATGTAAAGTTCTCTCACAATTAATCGGAATTATAGATAGAAATTACTTGCATTCCTGTTAATTATCGATTACATATTAATTAAGTACAGTTTTATTAGTAAGTCAGTCAGCAATCAACCTACTGTTTCGTAGACATGGACCAAAAAAAATATGTTGTAATGTGAATAGTGAATATTTTCTTGTCAATATTTTTTTTTCATAAATTTTGTAACTATATATTAGCATATTATAATGATTAGGTATAGATTATTATGTCCGCTTGGATAAAGATGGCAGGCTCAAAACGCGTTTTTTTAAGTTTATCTTATACTCAAATTTTAAGCACAAATTAATAATGTAACCCGACTTGTTTGGTATTTTGTATTAACTTGAACACATTTGTACAATATTTGATACATTTTCCTACTTAAGTAGATATATAATAATTTGACCTATCATTATATTTAAAATCTATTTAACGCACGGTCCTCGGATTCGGACAGGGATATCTGGTTGATCTGAGAAGAGGCCGTCAATCCCAGTGTCCAGGTAAGCTTTTATTTCACCTTTCAGGTCTCCTATCGCCGATAGTGAGTCATTATCACTACGAAATTCTTCTGGTAGGAACGTATTCTCAGCGCGGAATGTGTAGGGATGCACTTTAAGCCCAGCCAAGTGAGCGTCACTTACGAAGTTAGTGGCTTCACCCAGTCTGTTGTTCTCATTACGCGGAATTATGAAGCTCTTATCCGGGCCCACGGCATATGCATACTTTGCAACCTCTTTGAGCCCTTCAGGCGATGCCATCTGGCCGTAAGTAAGCCCCGTCCCCGCCTGCGCCTGATCAATAGGTTGTAAAGATCTGTCACTCTCGTAAAGTTGTAACAGTCGCAAGCCAGTTATATTTTTGAGTTCTTTCAAATTATTAACCTCGAACGACTGTATGTAAATAGGTGCTGATGGGCCCTGATAGCCATTGCTGTGAAGGGTGTCGACTACTGGCTGCTCCATTGACAGTCCGATGCTCCGGAAATGTGTGCTGTGTTTGATTTCAGGGTAAATTCCAATGGTACGATGTTGACTAATCTGCATACTTTTTACCAAGTCAATAATTTCTTGGAAGGTTGGTATTTCGAAAGCGCCATCCAGACGAGCATTTCCAGGTCTGATGAGTGGGATTCGTTCACGAACACGTAAAGATTTGATGTCTGCTAGAGGGAAGTCTTCTGTAAACCAACCGGTTATTTCTGTCCCATCGACAGTCTGTGTTCGACGGAGATTTGCGAACTCAACACGTGAAGCAACGTCTGTGGTTGAGCCCAGCTCATTATCGTGGCATGCGATTAAGTATCCATCTTTCGTCATCACAAGATCAGGTTCAATGTAATCAGCTCCCAACGTGACGGCGAGCGCATAGGAGCCCAGGGTATGCTCGGGAACATAGCCGCTGGCGCCTCGGTGGGCAATCACGAGTGGTTGGCAGAACTCCATGTCATAGGATTCGCCCTCTCTTGGGCAGGTTGATGTTGCTGTGGCTGCATGTTGAATGATAAGCATTAAGACGCATGCTCCCAAAAAGTGCATTATTCCTGTTGAAAGACGAATCAATTAGAAGATAAGCAACGACCTGGAATAACTTTTAAGTCAGTTAGGAGATTAAAGGCGGTAAAAATGTCCTATTCTTTAAAATAATCAAATAAGGTTTGACGGAACATTGCAGATTATGCTGTCTGGAAACTGTACGGCGTACAACTCAAGCAGTATATGAATAAGTTGGGGTTGCAGCGTGTTAGATCCATACACTAGGTACTCTGATAGGTTCCACTAAGATGGACTGCCACCTTCTAAATGTTCTGTCCGACAGCAAAAAAAAATACTATGCTCCTTATATATTTGTTAATGAGGCCATGAATACAATATTTACATTAAGTTTTATTGTATAACGCTATGAGATATCATTCGAATGACGTATATATATCCAGTTTTACACGAAATACAAATACATTGGTAATCTTTGTAAGAAACTTGTTTACTAAGCAAATGTTGGACAAAAAGAGCAGGTTTCTACGTTTGGAACAGAACAGCTTTTTTTTATTATCTAATTGAAATAGATATTTAGGCACAAAATAAATATTATATAAACTTACTTTTAGTGGCGTTGTAAACACAGCAACTGAATAACACGAAGGAAATGACAAGAACTGATCAAGAAATACTGCGTACAGATATCAAGCAAAGTGCTTAAGGAAAAGTTGGAGCTTGTTACTGAGCAAGGTCGGTATTATTTGACGTTTCTATTGTGGCAGGATTAACATATTTACAAATAATAGTATAGTAATAAATTATATGTACAAATTATTATTAAAGCAATCGAAGGAACGACTTATATAAATTTGGTTACGTTATGTAGACGACTGATCGACGGTCCTACGCACAGTACCTATATATTGTAGGTAATCTTTGGTCCTACGAGTCAGTCAGTATGAACTGGGTTGGATATAAACATACATAGATAGTCACGCAAAGTAGGTAAAGGCTGTAATTAAGTATGGCAAATGGTGATATGTAAAAACGACTATGTAGTTAAATAAGTTGGTTTACATCGTGATAAAGATCAAGGTTTTCCCTTTTTGTATTATCGTTTACTAGTCGCGGTTCACTTGTGGTTTAAATAGTCAGCTGCAAAGACACGATTGCGGGCTTAAATCCCGATGTTCTGTAAAAGTACTGTGTATATGTTAGTTTCATATTTTTCTACTATGTAAAAGGGAACTAATGTTAATTAAGGAAACCGGAAAATTTGTTTCGCCGTCTCTTCTCCTGGCAGGTGTTTCTTTCTTGGAAACGGTGGTAACTGTAGTTTAATGTGTGACGTTCAATAAGCATCCGCTGTATCCCTTACGTTGAATAAAGGATTTTTGATTTTCGAAAGGTGATTATTTTTTGTATTTAAGTACAGAGGTCGCACTCAAAATTTTCTGTAAAAAAACACAAAAAAACACACACACACTCCATACGTCAAAGAATACGGAACTTGAACTTGAAACTCCGGAGGATGTTGATGTAACTAAGTCTCGGCCTCTGTCACAAATCCCTATATTTACACGTAATCTTAACTAAATATGTACATACTAGCTGCACCCTGCCACGCTTCGCTGTGGATATGTGACTGATGCAAAAAATAGATAAAAACAATCCTTGATGCGGATTATGTATCATGCTAAAATTTCAGCTCGATCGGTGCAGAACTTTTTGAGTTTTTGAAGCGTACACAAACCAACAAAACCATTTTTATATATATAGATCTACCACCTTTTTCTGTTGATTGTAAATCGTTTTGTGTAAAACGTTTGGTTTCTTTAATCACCAGGTTTAACTAGCAAGTAGGTAGGTATACCTTGTACTACATGGCAAATTTAACATAAAGCTGAATCGTACAAAATGATTCAATCAAGGTCTGTATGACACAGAGAAAGGTGGAAAAAAAATAGTTCCACTGGCTACCATGATAGGCACTTATTCTATCACCGTTAAGTATATCATGATTATTATCCTTTTCTTTCAGAAATGTATCTCTCTTTGATCTTATTACGGCAGACGTATGCCGTATTGTTCGTAAGATTTTCCGTGTGACTGTACTCTTGAGATAATATTTCACATATCGTTACCATATCTTTTCAACAGATTGAGAGTATCTCGACCCGTCAATCAAAGAACAGCACGTTCACTGTGTCATGATAGTGCTCCTCTTGTGTATCCGTATATATTGTTTAAATTAAATTATATTTATTTATAGAGAGTTAACAAGCGATTCGCGCCATTTTGGCGTTATGAGAAGACTAGTTACTTTATTAGTTATAGTTATTTAAGTTACGTCGAACGCAACTAAATTGTGTTGTTTCAGTAAGTGAAGGAAATGGCAATTTATTTTGAAAGCACATTGGCAGTATTTGTATAATTCTTAGATACCATTTTTAAAAACGACTTTTATCTTCTTTAAATTTTTTTTTAAATAATAAATATATAAGTTATTTGTGCCTTGTGCTGTTATGTACATTATAAAGTGTTTACCACGTATTTGATAAAATTACATTTGACATACATGTACCTAATTTAACCATTCTGCCTGGATTAAAGGATACCGGCACGATGATATTTATCGTTGAGTATATGTATTTTCTTATATTAAGCATAAAAACCAATAATTTGTATTTACAACTATAATTATAGATAAGTGAATGACAAGATAGTTTTTATGCTACATTTACATACATAGACATCACATTGGTATTAAACTACATACTGAATAAGTTATTATTATTATCTTATCTTACTGTAGTCCTTATGTGTAATGTTTAATATTCTGTATTGTAGTGTACAATCTGTAATCTGTTTCCCTGCGTTTTCTCATCTTCACCACTGAACCACTTTTGATGATATTGGTAATTGGGATTTGGGATGTAACGAAATGTTTCAATTTTCCGTTATTTTTAACATACACGAATACGATGAGGTATATCAGGTTGATCTGCGAAGACTCCGTCAACGCCAGCTTTATAGAACGCTCTTAGCTCACCAGCGTGGTCACCTATACCAGCTACATCATCACTACTTCGGAACTCGGCTGGAAGGTAAGGATTTTCGGCACGGAATGTGTATGGATGCACTTTCAAACCCACTGCGTGTGCGTCTGCTACGAAGCTAGTGGGTGCCGCCAGTCTGTCGTTAGCGTCACGAGGGATTATGTAATTCTTCTCTGGCCCTACAGCATATGCATAGGTGGCAATCTCTCGCAAACCCTCAGCAGTAGCCATGTCTCCGTAAGTTAAGCTCGTATTCAGTAGGGCCTGGTCTACTGGCCGTAACGACCTGGCACTAAATAACTGAATGAGTCTTAGATCAGTTAAGGTTTTCAGTTCCTTCAAGTTGCTAACTTCAAAAGACTGGATGTAGATAGGAGCCTCAGGTCCCCGATAACCGTTATCATGAAGAATGTCTACTAATGGTTTTTCCATTGCCAATCCTAATCTTTGGAAATGAGAACCATGTTTAATTTCAGGGTAAATACCGATAGGTTTTTTCAGGCTGATTTCTAAGCCTTTAGCCAAATCAATGATTTCTTGCATCGTTGGAACGTCCATAGCATAGTCCATTCGAGCGTTTCCCGGTCTAATATTGGGAATACGTTCAATAGCGCGCAGTGTTTTAAGCTCTGCTAATGTAAAGTCTTCTGTAAACCAACCACTGACTTGTCTGCCGTCGACTACCTGTGTCCGGTAGCGGTCAGCGAACTCAGGGTGCTCGGCGACATCTGTAGACAGCCCGAGCTCATTGTCGTGTCGGGCGATGATGGTTCCATCTTTCAGCATTACGACGTCTGGTTCCATGTAGTCGGCGCCCATGGTGACAGCCAGTGCGTAGGCACCGAGGGTGTGTTCCGGTACGTAGCCACTGGCGCCGCGGTGCGCAATCACCAACGGGTGGCAGAACTGGGCGTCATAGTTGATATTCGACGATGTGTTTCTGATGACAGCGACTGCAATCCCGGCGCTAATGCCACCGGCGCAGGCAATCCCAAGTATAATCCATAATGCCAGCCACCCCTGCATGTTTCAAAACCTGAAATAATTAATTCCTGGGTCAATTTACATTAGGTAATATTATAAAGGGGTAAAGTTTATAGGTTTGTTTGTAATAATTAGTTACTACTGAACCGATTTGAAAAATATGTTTGCATATTAAAATAGGTAAACTCAATTTACGGACACGTGTTCACATTGATATTATTGAGATAACCATATACGGCAAACTTTAACACAATTGATGAATATCAAACAATTAACTATTACAATAATTGATCCGTGTATGTAGTTACGTTAATTGTATCACTTTTTATTGGAATATAAATGTATTTAAAGCTAACCTATTTTTAGTTAGTGTTAACTTACTTGACTTCAATGTTGACCACTGGCCCGTTATTTGTATAAAGTATGATAATAAAATTATAAGTGTTGCGATTATGAACAGCTTAAAACTTTTATTGTGGCAATAAAAGTGTAGATTGATAATTGATACAAAAGTAGACCGTGTTTACAACGATTCAGTTTGTTACGAAATTGAATTAAATTAATACAAATGTAAATGTGGCACTTTACTATTTACTTAATTAAAGGCAATTCGGCAATAATTTATGGCGACCAACTTTTTCTTCTTTTCTTTATAAACCTCGCGCATTCCCAAAAGTGTCCCCACAGGGGTAGGCAGAGCTGTGATGACATCCTCCTTTTCGAAGAGTCACTTTCTTAAGTAAAAAAAAACATTGTTGCAGACCACCGGACTTGAACCCACGATTTTCACTTTGCAAGTAATTAATTAGCAAGTCGTTCATATATATCGGTAACTATAGCGAAACAAGTCTGTAAGTCTAGAGAGAACCGGCGCTCTACTCTCACACGGCGTGATCAAAATTATATAAGTGTATATGCATTGCTGTAGTTTAATTTTCGCCTTGCAATTTTTTTTATTTCTTATTTCTACAACATTATGAGTGGAAGCTTCTTATTACCTATGAAAATGTACTTCGGATAGTAAGTAGGTGAAGGACATTTACATTCCGTTCATTAATTTTATTATAACATTTATTTACGCCACGTAAATATTATTTTAAAGGTTTATTAAGTACTATATCATTGTCTGCTGCATTGTTAAATAAAGACTTTTATTAAATACCAACGAATTCCCCGAGGCGGGCGGCGGGTGCATCCCCTGTGCTGACATACAGATTTTCCAGTAGGGTTGCCAGCTTCATATTAACTATATTACATTTAGTACAATTTCAAGTTAGGGACGAATCATTTTGTTAAGGACGGCATCGTCATAAACACCTTCTGAGATATGTTTGGATGAAAACATTACAGATTCAGGTAGGTCAGTCGATTGCTCCGATGCATATAAATCTATAAGACGCGTCTTTGAAAGTTCCTTAGTAGTGAAACTAAATAATTTTTCAAAAAATATTTTGTGGGTGTGCGCATAAGCAATCACCTTTATACGTTTATCACAGTCCAAGCTTAGATATGGTAAAGATACATAGATAAGGGGCAGTTAATGGTACAGCGTGTTCCCCAATGTCAAGTGTGTGTGACATTCATGCAGAATTCATGTGAATATTATCAGACATGTGTTCAATTCGAGTAATCTAATCTCAATAGGTAAGTAAATAAATTGCATTAAATAAATTGGAATATCTTTCACACATATATAATCGTTACGTTGAGTATTTTGCGGGGTATCTTGTACCTACAAAGAGTAGAGCACTAGTTCTGTATAGACTTACAGACCTTTTTGCTTAATCCACATTCATCAGCTTGCCGGTTTATATTACCTACTCTTGTCGTTCCTATACTTGAGTATTCGACCGATTAAATCTTAGTAGTTTCAACGTGGTTATCATCGTCCTCTTCCATAGGATTTGTTTGCGTTGCATATCTTTCATGGTTAATTTTAAATGTATTATAAGATTAACAATTTTGTCATTAAACTAATAATAAATAATAAGTTAAGGTTGCGGTTAAGCGTAAGTAAAAAATATTAAAATTGTGTGGCAGCCCTGTACAAATAGCATGTAAGGGTTCCCTAGAGGTGTCGCTTAGGTTCGTTTGTTTTTTCCGCCCTCGTTCGTCGCGGCAAGCTCTAATCCTAGTTGATCGAATTAATAATGTTTGTCGTTAATCATTATCGTAAGCTGCGAATACGGAATTAGACATGATTACACCAAGGGTGAATGCTAAGTCGACTTTATTGGGCTTAAAGATTTACTGCAAAGACTTGTCACGATTTTATTAAAAAAATAATTATATTGTTTACGACTTGCATTTATATCAAATTAAACAACAATGTCAGGGTATTATTATATGTGTATCATCACGTCGAGTCCCTCACTGTGTAGGAAGAGAGAATAGAGCTCCAGTTCTCTAGACTTCGGTATAAGGGAACCTATGGATTGCATTAACTTTGATCCATTTAATAACCAACTTTGACCGTATAAAGGCGTGTGAAGATGTGCCTGAGAGATGGTGACAGATTAGACATGTGTCACATAACACATTGTCACCGGAAATATGTCCCTTTTACAGATAGTGCCATCCACGAAGACCCGCCCCACCAATTTCTAGTCGAGGGGGTCGCGGGATGAGCGGAGTATGACCCGAGTCTATTAATTGTAATGTGCGTGTGCACTCATAGGTGTGTACCGATAATACTTAAACATTAGTGGAAGGTTGCACACTTATATGTACAGGTATGGTGAAGGTCAGGTCAAGAGTACCCTAAACCAAAGAGCATGTATGAAGAGAATAATGAAAGTGGACGAAGCGAAAGAAGTATTTGAGGATCGTAGCAAGTGGAAAGAAGTGGTCTCTGCCTACCCCTACGGGAAAGAGGCGTGATTATATGTATGTATGTATGTATGTATGGTGAAGAAAAAACATCGAGTAAAGGCTGCATTCGTTTCAGAAGACATTCAAACAGTTTTAAGTCGTGTTTGAGACACGGCGACGGACTCGCTATCTGTCGCCATTAAATACCTCTGCCTACCCCATCGATGACTCTACACACTAATACGCGGTACTTGGTTATGAATACATTATCTATTTTATTAAATCCAAGAGCAATAAATATCACACAGCAACCCACAAACAATTCATTCCCACGCAGAGAACAGACCCCTAGCATTGGTTGTGGCGTCGAGTGAGAGCTATCTGTCCCTAGTGACCGATCCAACATAGATGGTAATATAGTTACATCCCTAACGACATTAAGTGTATGTTATCTGCACCCTTTCCAAAGACCACTGTGAAGTGATTCTCTACCACTAATGACGGACTTTGGGAAGCAAGGTCGAATTGGATTAGAGGGAATAATGGCAAAATCTGATGCGATAGAGCTATACGAGTAGCATAACATTCTGTATATTAAACATTGATATTTGCCCTCATACCGCTTTGATATCCTCACGCCTTCCACAAGGGTCCCCGAAGGAGTAGGCAGAGGTTTATAGGTAGTACCCACACACCCACTTTCCGCCAGAGGTATATTAGGTGCCAATGTGACAATTTGGCCACTAGGAATGGTAATGCTATAAGGATGCCAGAACGAAGTATGACATCTTAATATAGTGTCAATTAATGTATGCTTTTGTTACCTTGATTGTATGAATAATCAAATATCTAAATGGTTTTTTAATACATAAGTACAGTGATTAGTCACACCACGAGCTTTACAGTGAAGGAAAACATCGAGCGGAAACCTACATACGTCTGAGAAGAAATTCAAAGGCGTATGTATAGTCGTGCTTGAGTAACGGCGATGGACTCGCCATCTGTCACGTTGGCACCTAATATACCTCTGGCGGAAAGTGGGTGTGTGGGTATTACCTATACACCTCTGCCTACCCCTTCGGGGACCCTTGTGGGAAGGCGTGAGGATATATATATTTATTTTTGGAGAGACAGCAACACACGCTCTGTACCCTTTTTATAAGCGTCCCTAGGCTGCGGTAAGCGCTTACCATCAGACGGGCAGCATGATTGTGTGCTACTTCAGTCGATAAAAAAAGTAGAAAAGTCACCATAACCATAAAAACCTACGATGTTCTATAGGAATGTATTTATCTATCCAGGAAAAGTGAGGTCTAAAACAAAACAATGTTTGAGGAATTCGTCAGAGATGCATTTCATACAGAAGTGATGTGGTTAAGTGGATAATAAGTGGGTTGGCGAACCGGGGCGGGCGCAGCCCCGCCTACAGATACGCGTTCGCCTTTATTTCTACAAATACCATGTTCCACATCACTTGACCATTAAATTAACATCGCCTATACGTTATTTATGTTATATGTATTTCTGACGTTTTTATTTGGTTTATACATATTAATGAATAAATGGGACATGGGAAACTGTGGGACAATTCCACACAAATTTATCTAGTCCTAAATTAAGCAAAGCTTGTGATGTATGGTAACTAGACAACGATATATTTACTTATATAGATAGATATATAAATAAATGCATCCAAGACTAAGGTACAAATACTCGTGTTCATCACACAAATAGGTATGTGCCCTCAGCGGCTTTGAAAACCCGCTACCTCAAGTTTCGCAGTCAGGAGCTCCAACCACTAGACCAGACGGCAGTCGTAATATATATAACTATATGCATATATATTGCCAAGTGAAGAGGCTGGCTGACACTTGAACAAATCACCTGCGAAGTTCGGTGTTATTACAATCCACCTCTGTCGGGTGCCAATTGGGAAAATTTTAATTACAAAATTTCCGCAAAGTGACATCTGATTGAAATCTTTGATCGTTGATTTGTAAATTAAGATATACCTACTGTAGTTTCTCTTACAATTAGGTGGGTTAGTATCGTAAAATTAATAACAAAAAACAAATTTATAACGAGAAATTTGTTATCATTAGAGCTCGCTACAATCATCTCTATTGCATTCGAACTCAATTTCGCAACACTATCAATCGGGCCGGGTTGACAGTCACGACCTTATTAAATTTAATAGGAGATAGCATCGGCCATCACTCCACAGATGTGTAGCCAGCAAATGTAATAACGGTAGAATAGAACTATGTCTCAGTTTAGTGTCGGACAATCGACACGATCAATAAGAAACAATAATAATGTCTTTTGACGAAATCCTACAAACAGAAAAAGAGCACGTCAACGTTTTATAATGAAGGCGTATCGAACGGAGTAATGGATCAAATTAAAATTACACGTAGGTAATAGCATTATAAGCATGAATTATTAATTTGTACGGCATTGTCCCGATATCGGCGCACACTGTGGTCTATAAAAGAGCAATTGTTACTTCTTTCTCTAACGGTGATATCTAAAGATAATGCTGTGCTAATGACTTGTGTCCATTTATATACCTAACTTTTATGTGATATAAAATTTGTCTATAATAAAATCTTTTAATAAAATGTTTTGCTGTAGCAGTTGTTACGATGCCACCCAATTTGACGAGCTAAATTTTAAGATGAATAAGGCATACAATTCAATGTATTTAAAGCACTTCATTATCCGTGACAATCGACAATCAATCATCCGAAAGCTCGCAAAACAATAATCACATTATCATTCTCCCATAATAACAAATGTAGACCCGAAATGCATAAAGAACCCGCTTTGTAACTGTTTTTTTTCTCGATATCGTCGCAACGCTGCGCCCGGCCGAAATCGAACAATGTAAACTTATGAGCGAACGTTTTATTTATTGAAAAATAAGAAAAAATTAATACCAAGCAGTTTGACATATTGTTAAGGATCCTTATAAAATTATTTGCTATCACGCCATCCGGGCCTTGTTACGGAGAAGTAATGTTTAAAAGAAAATAAGAGTTGCTGGGCGGTAGAGATATGGACGCGCGGAGACCAAAGGGACCAATAAAACGATAACACTCATGAAGCAGCGACTGTACATCTACCAATGAACCTAAGAGTCTTAGTCCATTTTGTCAAACGAGAACAATTATATGGTACCTTAGAACAATTCCACAAAACAGTGCCAAACTAAGCTGAGCTTGTACTTTGGGAACAACAAGATAATATAAATAGTCGTGTTTATCACAAAAACATCTAACTTGCTACCAGCGAGAATCGAGCTTGCGACCTGTAGCTCCGCAGCCGAGAGACGTGACCACTAAGCCTGACGGCCGTCAAGTAATTGTCTTCTCATTTTAATAATCATTTGGAGGAACCCACTTCAAGAGCGCTATTAATAATGCTTTGAATGAATTTTTTGAATTCCCAAATGTCATCCAGCTTATTAACCGGCTTCATTTTTGTTTTAGTTTTATTTGTTTTGGACAAAGCGTTTTGGTTTTGGCGCGGTCATTCCGACCTTTCGTTTTTTGTCTCGCGTCATGCAATCTCAGCGGATGAAATATTGTTTTGAGTTAATTAGTTATCCCCCAATAAAGACCTTTTTCTATGGGATTGCTCAATTGTTTGTATGTTTTGTATTTAATCATAAAGAAATATAATATCTTATAGTATTACAATTTGCAGAGATATTACTTATGGTCGTCATATGTGATCGTCCCTTTTTATTAGGCATCGAATTGTTCATGCATGCATAAATATACTGCATGCATGCATGCATAATGTACAATGAGACATTTGATGAGTGCGCATAGTGCACCGTTGTTTTACTTTTTGATCTGAATATATTTGAGTTTATTGTTTTTTTTAGAACATGGATATCTTCCGATAGATTAAGAACTTCCAAGGCTGCCTGTTGGTATCCGATTCAAGGTAATAAAATGTTCTAACCATCGTGTGTATTAAAAATTTGGCGTTTACTTATATTAGGGATAAGTATAAACCCTTACTTAATAACATTATGTATCCACTTTATATTGGTAAATAATTAGGTACGTTGATTGAAACCACAATTTAAAATCCAAGACAATTTATCACAGGTCCGTACGTCAAACATCGTCTGCAAAAAGATGCCACTAAATGAATAAATTTAGATTCCAATATGCGTGATCGATAGACTCGTAGATCAGATCTATAGATCATATCGACTTCGAAAATGGAATGCGTGAGTAAGACAAAATATAATTAATGGATCGTCCTTCCAAATTCGAATCGGTCTGGTGCAGACATGTTGGCGTCGTCGCAATAAACAAAAGGCAAAAGGTTTGTTTCGCTTTTTATGTTTTTTTTAATGTAGGTGCATGTAAAGCATTAGTAGATACGCACAATTAATCATTGCTTGGGTGCATTGTGCATCTGTCGCGTCGACTTGTAGATTTGAGTGTGAGCTATTGTTGAAACTAGACCTCTATGCCTTTGGAAACTGCAAAAAAACCGTTCGCGCCACCTGTGCTCGGAGTAACGGTCCTTTTGACCCACAGCCTTTATATAAAATGTATCAATTGCTTTTTAATTATCTTACAGTTTAGAACATATTTTTTGCTTTATCAGTCCCTATGCTTTTCTAACTGGGAGCAAAGTCTAATTAATCATTATTGTCGCCATTAAATTAAAATATTAGTAACCTAATATGTCATATGTACGGATATATGTAAATACATTTTGAAATGCATCTACATCGACATATATTCATCCTTCTGTAATAAAACATATACATATATTTATTTCAAAATTGTTAATTATGAACTTTTCTTCGTCTTAAACATAACATACAATACGTAGTTTATTATTGTTTTCATTTACATAAATGCTGGTTACTTGACAATCGATTGCTCGGCGGTCGTTTGGCCGAGTGACAGGAACGTCAGATGTCAAAACGTTGAGCGATCCGTCACGGCGGCGCGGACGACGAGGCGCCGAGGTTTGTTGCTCGTGGGAAATATAACCTGCTATTCATATAGCACACCTACATACATACCGCGGCTATTGTAAAGTATAAAAACATTTTGGTTAAAGAATTGACCTGGATCTACGGCGAATTATTTCATTGGTTCCAATGCCTTGCATATTGATTACCTGGGAGCGTATTTTATAGTGCGGATTGTTCTTGCATTTCAGATGATGATATTTGTTTGTGTTCAGGTGCCCAACGATTAATTGAAAAAAAGGTTTCATATACAATATGTTAAATGTAGGTAATAGGTGTAGTCGTGATGGTAGAGTAGTTAAATTAAGTTGCTTCCACCTGTAAATAGTCGACGAGAGCACAAGTCCAAAACTCGATCCGCACTGAGGAGTTTTTAGGACTTTAATGATTTTCCACACCACGAGCTTTGCGGTATAAGAAAACATCGTCGCAGAAATCCAAAGTAATAGCATTAATATCTAAGAGATAGACTCGTTATTTGTTTTGTGAAAATGACGAAAAGCCTCTCCGATCTTAATCTTTGATTAATTTTAATTAAAAAAATAAGTCAGAAGTACTATTTTTTATGTTTGAAAAATAAACTGTAAATGAAACTTAACTTGGATTCAAAAGCGCATAGTACAATTAATTGGTAAGCTGGATAGTGCTATATTGATACTTTCAGAATATTTATTCTGTCATATAGCGAATCATAAGTGAGGGTACATCAAAGTGAAATAGGCTTGCAAGTGATATTATGTATATCATTGGCGAAACCGTTTTCCTTAATTCAATGTAGGTTCTATAATAACATTCCACATATTATTAATTTTCATCAACATTAAAACAATATAAATAAATATGAAACAGTATCGAGATCGTTTAATGCAATTTCCCCGGTGTTACACAACAAATTTTGATTCCCTATTTGCCATGAGATTCCAATGTATAGGTACATATATATATACCTATATATTTGTATATACGTAGTTTGCATTATAGTGATGAATGTAGGCATAGGTATTACCAGTACCTAAGATACAAAAATGAATAATGGCACATTTAGGAAAGAAGAAGCAACTATTTGTTTAATTTTTTGTCTTATGCGTTCGATATAGGAAAGGTGAAAATATTTATCATAATTAGGTTGGAACATTTATCTATTCCTGTTTGAGTTATGATACGTCTTCCTAGAACACGAGTTAACACAACTCATCTCAACGATCCGAACCACTAAGCTTGGTCGGTTAAACATGTTAAAAAAAAGAAACAAACTAATGTGCGACCGGTTTTTTTCAACTGACAACACCCAAAGTTAGTTTTTACGCGGGCCATTTTGAAAATTAAATTATAGGTTATAATTTTAATTTGATAGGTGGATAATATATTTCTTCAGGGAAGAGATTTTTATCTTGCAATAACTTTTATTTTTAATATAATCTATTGTATATTAATTCATCCCTTGCTTTTTTTATTTCGGTATTAAATGTGCCTTAAGCAGTAGATAGGTACTTAATTTGAGTGGTCCTCCATTTTGTACCCAATATGATTCTTCAGACAGACTTTAGACCACCACCTGCCTACTGATCTTAATTGTGCAAGAACAGACATTTAATTACTCTAGTCTATCAATTAGCTACTTAAATGAACCTTAGCCTTGGATGTCCTATGTATTTATATGTATATCTATATATATATATATATTGTTGTATATATGGCTCCATTCACCTTATTTCCGGCAGTTATCCTTCTTTCAATATCTTTTTCATACTTTCCATCTCGTGTGAACATGCTTCCAAGATATACAAATTCATTCACTTGCTCTAGAATTTGCCCATTTACCGATATAGCACACTCGGTCACTTGTTCATCTCTTTCGAATACCAGAACCTTAGTCTTGCCAGCGTTTAGGCGCAGCCCCTTCTTTTCACATTCCTCTTTCATTATGGTAACTAGTGACTGCAGTTCGCCCTCTGATGACGCCAGTAAGACCGCGTCATCCGCGTATAATAGGCAGTTGACCACTAAGTTTCCCATTTTCACTCCACGTCCGTGCGTTCTTAGTGCTCTCAGACAGTTATCTAGATATATAATGAACAGCCAGGCAGACATGATACACCCTTGTTTGACCCCCGACTTCACATCAAACCAGGGTGACATCTCACCGTTAACCCTAACGCACGCCTCGCTATCACTATAGAGTGATTTCACGGCATGCAGTAGGGAACTGCTCACTCCATATCCAGTTAACACGTCCCAGAGTTCCTTTCGTACGACTCTATCAAATGCCTTCTCCAAGTCGACGAAAGCGCAGAAAACCCTTTGGTTAATATCCAAAAATTTTCCGCGATTCCGCGAAGCGAGAAGGTTTGATCCATACATCCTCTTCCTGGTCTAAATCCACCTTGGGATTCCCAGAGAAACCTTTCGGATCGCTCTTGCATTCTTATCGTCAGGATCTTCGTGTACACTTTACTAGCTAAGCTGACCAAGCTGATGGCTCTGTAGTTTGAGCAGTCCAATCGTGATCCCTTTCCTTTATAGAAAGGCACGATGACTGCTCGCCTCCAGTCGTCCGGAACATCACCCTTTTCCCCGGATATATATATATATGCGTACTATAAATGGGTCGGTACTGTTTTCTATTGAATAGTTACCTCAGGACATTTTGTTATTTATTGTACTGATGTATGTAGGTATACTGATAATATATATGTATATATGTAATTATAATTGTGTTGTAATTACCTTATTCAAAGAAGTCGTTCGTAGATTCAATCGATTATACGAAACCAAATTAGCTTAACTGAGTGCTAAATATTTTTAAGCAGGATGTAAAAAATAGGCGGTAGTTAAGTAGAACAAAAGTATCATAGCATTTATCAAACTATAGACAAGGCATAAAGATTATCTACAAAGAGAACGCACAGATTGCGGCTTTTCGCGGCCGTTGGAATCAGAGTTTTAACGACTCTGTTTTTTGGCGAGACGAAAAAATCTTCGGCCACGACAAAAGACGATCGTCACAAAGATCCTACATCAGATAAAGGGACGATAAATAACACCATAGTTTTTCGATAGGCCCTTTCAAAGTACCGATATATAGTTGAATTCTAAGTTTCTGACAAATATTTTTCAAGTGATGTATTTAAAATACATTTCATTAAAATAAAAACTTTTTTCCCGCTTCCACCACCACAATCCAATTGTAGGTATATCTATAGTTCTGTACTATGAGTAGAGGGCTTTAAAAAAATTCGATTACCTTTGATTATGAAAGATAGCCTCGTTTGATACAATTAATTTGCGAGGAACTAACCCCTTAAACATACGTATAATCACACCAAGTCCCTAACAGGGTAGGCAGAGAGTATAGAACGCCAGTTCTCTCTTGACTTATACTATATACTATAACCTCATATACTAGTTATAAACAGATATCAGATCTTTCTAGAAGCTTTCTTCGCCTCAACATGTCAACGCTACTCACTGAGTAACTGCAGTGCCATTGCATTATTCTTTAAGGGATTCCTATGTTCTTGTATCCTTAGTATACGTGTGTAAATAGCTTCACTGCGTGCGAAGCCGTGTGCGTCAGCTAGTTAGTAGTAAAAATCCCCACGAGAGGGGAGAAAGTGTTAACAAAATTGTGGTAGTTCATACCCCTTGTGGAAGAATCGGGCTAAAGTTTATTAAATCTTCCTTAGAATTCATTACAGGGTTGTTTCTAAATTAAGTTTCTCCCCCTAAGCTTTACTTATCACTTTATGAGTTGTTTTACCGAACTTACGTACACTGATTTAATTCCAAAACTTTTAATAAGATTTATTACTTTCCCGCTGCTTGAGCATAATAACCGTTGTTTCATTCTCGGTTAGGATTTGCGTCATGATTAAAAAAATACCTGTCATATTGTCGCTGAGATAATTAGATTTGAGTGGTTAAAATAACTGCAATGTTCACGGATCTGTAGTTTCTTGTTTAGCACATTCTAAACTAATTTATACTTATTATAGATGATATGTTAATTGAATGCTGTCCGTTGGTAACTGTAATCACATGTAATGCTGGATTGATTTGGGAAGGATTCTATGTATTTAATTCTGAATAAGGTTTCTAGGGAAGTAAATTTGATCCGAAAATATATTTTGAGAGGTTTTATAATAAATACCAATAGTGACGAAAAACAATTCGTAATATTGATAATCTACAATGCAAGGTTGGAACATCAGAAGTGTAGAGGATGAATGTTGTACAAGAGAAAGGAGTAGGTATACAAGTCTAGAAAGACTGGCGCTCTACTCTCTCTGCCAACACGTTCGACTCGTTGTGATGGTAAGTATGTATATATCTGCAAAGGTCAGGGAAGGTCAAACTTCAAAATCATTTATAAACGTCAACTTATTATGAATGCATAAGACATCTCTCTCTGATTTGGGTAAATGAGGAATTCTGCATGAAAATATGTACGTACCAATATTTGTACTTCGGTTAAATTGACTGAAAACACCGCAATTGGCGGGTCACATTGTAACAAGATGTTTTTCTCAATACACGACAGGGCGGGCGCGTCCCGTTGCTTGGCGACGGGCGAGGGCGGGGCAATCGATATCACCCTCACTGTTTTCTCTTATCACGTGGTCGACCTTTTCCTTTCAATTCTGAAGTTATCGACGACCAGTTCAGTACAGTAGCTTGTGCTGGAACCTGTACGTATAAAGAGATTAGCTTTGTACGTAGTATTTTGATTTAAATTGGTTTACAGGTATAAGGAGATACAAAGTTTATTGGATTTGTAAATTAAAAGATAAGATGATTTGGAATATTGTCAAGCAAATACATTTTTGAACAAACATATTTTTACGCACACTATTACTATTGGTTTATGGAGGGCGAAAGACAGGTAAAGATTGGTTGCAACATGATGTCACCAAAATTTTTACTGGGTCAACCAGTCATGTCAAGTATGAAGCTCACGTACAGGCGGCCGTTGCACGACGCTATAGCAGCCGTGGACCTACGTGATGATGTGGTAATCGGCGGTAAGCAGGATAATTACATCAGGTATGTTCCTTGAGGCAGGAATGGATAGCTTTCACGCGGTCATGAGATGGGGAGCTATCCAAATGCGACCTGTGCGGGGTGTATCAACATTCTGAAAACTATTCTATCGAACGCAGACTGTCCAATGGTGCAACTCTGGAATGCAATGCACACGAGATCATACAAATATTGATATTCACTTGTTTCCAGATAACAAGTGAATATCTTTTCACGAGCAACGTTGATTAACTATGTTCTGTTGCATTAACATTAAATTTGCGATGTCCAATAAAAAACGAATGTCAAGACCCCGATGTTCTCAATTCGTCAAGTCTTTTAATGTCGCTGTCAAAAAGAAATTGCGTTTCCCCAGTGAGTTGTGTGGGGGAGTGTCCGGGACAGGTTCCGTCGTCACTGTGCCTACTATTAGTGCACAAAGCTCGGTGTCTGGCGCAGGCGCGGGCGCGGGCGCGCGGCCTCCCCGCGAATTATGACCTGTCAACACCAGAACACGCTGTACCCATGTATGACTGTACCTGAGACTAATTTACACGCCTTCGCTCATAAGATGAGTTAAGCGTACCCTTGGGCATTTTTTAATTTTGTTACTGTTTTGTTCTCGTTGCCTTGTATTTATCGTACAACTAAATTGTGTTTTAACCAGGGATCACAATAATACTTTGGGAGAATTCCACATAAGTTGACCTACTCCCAATCTAAGCTAAGCTTGAAGGTATTAACGAAGAACGTACCGAGTATACACAACGAGAAAACGATATACATACGTACGTACTTAAATATTAATATACATATTATTATATTATTATGTATGTAGTTTACATAGGTAACACATCTATACATAAATACTTTGAACAATAATACTATCCGATACTCGATTTAATGACAGACGGACGACTAATTCTATTGTCAATATCTTTATTCGATGATTCTTCAAGTTTTTTAGTGCTAATAATATGTCATAATACGTCTTGGTTATAAAAAAATTGGCACTAAATGGTCATTAAGTTATTACAAATTAAGTTGAAATGAGCATTTGCTAGAATTTGTGGAAAATTTCAAATAAATATTTGAGTATTTTTTGCTGTCCGATATGCTTAGGTAAAGAACAGGATCTGTTTTTTCGTATCGTAGAAAAAAAATATGTCAAATAACTACAGACATATTAATAAGTACCCCATGATTGTTTTTGTAGCCATCGTTTGGAATAAAGGCTCGCCTCTGGTAGGATAATTAAAACGAATAGTTTTGGACGTTCGATGGCGACTGACGGTCCGTCCATCCCAAATTGTATATGAACCATAAAACCACTATTACGTTTTATAAACACTACATTTATAACTACTTTATGATTGTATTATTTATTTTACGTAATATATTATGCTGTGGCTGAGATTTTGATTTTCTTTTTCTAAACTGAGCTTTCAAATATTTAAAATTCTCTGGCACAGTACAGCCCATTAATTTATAGTATTCAGCAGCTTCACTTGTATGGAGTGGGCTTTTTATAACAATGTTTTTTGTACTTCTATAGTTAATTTATGGTTCCTTCGAACCGGGACCGAGAGCCGGGATCGAGAGACCGATGAATGTGGAAGAATTTCTGTTCGTCTAGAGAGAACAGCACCAGGTTCTACTTTCTTTACGTTAGCCCGTGAGTCCCTCTGCGTGATTATAGGTGCCTATGAATGGATTTGTACCTATAGTTTAACAGAATGGATTTGTTTACGAATAGCGAACGGGGCTACTTTAACACAGGAAGTAACATTTCACATCCTGCTAAGATCGACAGAAGAGGATCTTATACAGAAAAGATTTTCCATTTTCTCGAATGATTTACGGCGAGCCTGACCGTATTCAAACAACCTATAGACAAACAAATACAGCCAAAACTTCAAGTTTAAATTCTTCTGTACCCATGTTTGTTTGTCACCAAACTCCTCCTAAGCGGTTGGACCGATGTATGGGCTTGAAAATATAATCCAACCTCATAGATGGCGCTGCATTCGCATTTAACCATCATGTTTTTGACCCAAGCGAAGCTGGGTGGCTAGTAGCCACACACCCCCTATCCATAAGAGATATATATTGGGTGCCAACGAGACGGATGGCGAGTCCATCGCCGTTACTCAAGGACTACTAAACATTAGCCTTTGAAGTTCTACTCAATCGTATGCAGGTTTCCTCTCGATCACTGTACTTAAATTTAAAAAAACTGTACAGTCCAATGCAAACATTCAATCTTTGTGTTGCAGGCAACTAACTATTTGAACCACTAGGCAACGACGGCTCAAAAATAAAATGGCTGAAACATTTAAATATCGAGAGTCCGCTTCCACACAGGAAGGTGGTTGATAAGGCAGCGCGAGGTTCGGGCGGCGCAAGGCGCGGGCCAGCCGGCCCGAGCGGGATGCGCCGCACTAAATTTAAATATTTTAATCCTTAATTTAAATTTTTGACATTTTTATTTTATGTTGGTATTCGTGTAGTTTCATTTTTAATGTTATTTGTCATATTCAGGAGACGGGCAGCTCTGAGTGGCGCCTTGGAGGCCCATCTCTTTGGTAAAATATTGACAATGAGCCGGACTAACGCAAGCCTTCGATTAGACATTACTTACGTCTGAAGCGAAACATTTACGGAATGTTATACATGACATGAATAACATTGGTTGTGATACTCGTCTGTCCGTCAGTGTCGCATGACAAGACTACTCAAGTTGGAACGTTTTCATATAAATTGCTCGTTATTAAATTGGGATTGCCTATCCCGTTATATTTTTAGTTGTATAAAATTGGGATGACTATTTTACTTCAACGTATTCAATTCGTATAGCTTTAACGAATTCCTTATTTGAAGGTTTTTTATACCACTTAAGGGGCATACAACCGTGCGATCCACCTGATGGTAAGTGGTTACCGCCACCTATGGACGCTTGTAACACCAAGGCAGGCCCGGATCTAGGGGGGGGCAAGCCGGGGCCTATGCCCCGGGCGGCAAGTTCAGAGGGCGGCCAAATTCACACGTCCAGCCGTTTCAGACATTACCCGGAACAAACAGACAGACAGACAAATAGAGTTTAAAAAGATATATTTTGATATATGTATGTGCTAAATGCTAAATATATATACTATAAATCATCACGCTAAGTCCCTAACGGGGTAGGCAGAGAGTATAGAGCGCCAGTTCTCTCTAGACTTGCATACCTCTTTCGCTTCGCCCACATTCATCAGTCTCTTCATACATGCTCGTCGTATTCGAGTACTCTTGACGATCCCGTCCTTGAGCGTCTGATCGATTTGATCGAGGTAGTTGGAACGTGGTCTTCCTCTGCCTCTTCTTGCACACACTTTTGCTTGTATATCTGTTTCGTCAATCTTTCTTCACTCATCCATTCTATATGTCCAAACCAACGTAACATGCTTTTCTTCATCTTTACAATCACACCCTTATTCACTCCAGTTGATTTGCGGATCTCTTAATTGCGGATTCGATCTAAAATCGTGACTCCGCACATTTTTCGAAGAGACTGCATATCAACTGCTGCCAGGATTTGCCGCCATACAATAAAGTAGGCACCAATATCGTATTGTGGAACTCGGGCATTCTTGCTGAGACTGTTGCTGCCCATCAACGCCGACATGGCCCCATTCACCTTATTACCGGCAGTTATCCTTCTTTCAATATATAATAATAATTCAAATATCCATATATCCTCTTCTTGGTCTAAATCCACCTTGGGATTCCCAGAGAAACCTATCGGATCGCTCTTGCATTCTGATCGTCAGGATCTTCGTGTACACTTTGTAGCTAAGCTGACCAAGCTGATAGCTCTATAGTTTGAGCAGTCTAATCGTGATCCCTTTCCTTTATAGAAAGGCACGATGACTGCTCGCCTCTAGTCGTCCGGAACATCACCCATTTCCCAGCACAGGTTACATAGCAAGTAGATGACGTTCCAGACCGCTGGTCCACCGTACTTGATCATCTCAGCTGTCAACTCATCCTTTCACGCTGCTTTTCCACATTTCAGACTTCTGATCGCTCTTACAATCTCTCCCATACTTATTTTATCCGCTAAAGGATCCTCGCTAGATTCTGTTGGAGCCAGATCTATGAGTAGATTCAGAAAATTCACTCCATCGCCTGAGGACGTCTGTTTTGTCTGTCAGTATGTCATTGTCCTTAGAAAGAATCACATTCATCCTGCTACTAGCTGTGACACAACTTCTGGACTTCTTAACTTCCCTCCAAAAAAGTTTTGCGTTGTCCTTGAAATTGTGTGCCAGTTTTTCGTCTACATTCATTTGAAACCTTTCACGCTCCTGTGCTATTATTTCTATCGTGCGAATTTTTGCAAGCGATATTTTTCTTTCGTCTTTTCTTTCATACTTTCACTTGAACTGGACATAGCTAAAATGTCTTGCCTTGCATCCTTCTTCTTTTTAACTTCTTCTTTACTTCATCATCCCACCAACCATCACAATTTTTGGTTGTCCGCCCTTTCGAAATAACACAAACCTCTTTCACGGCGCATAACATGCTGGATTTAAGGAACTGCCAGCAAACATCGACACTCTCAAACACATCTGTCGGTGGACAGGCTAGCTGTTCAGATACCCTTTCTTGATATCTGTCTCTAATAGCCTCTTGAAGCCTGCAGCTTTTGATGCGGTCTGCGACTGCAGAATGCATTTAGTAAAACGCGGTTTTTTAAATATGTAAACCGACACTGTTAACACACACTAAAGGTAAAAAAAAATGTTAGTGGGCGGGGGCGGCATTTTTTAGTTTTTGCCCACCTAAAAAAAATTGAAGATCCGGGGCTGCACCAAGGTTATCGCTCGCGTTTTGCCGACCTTTCCTTCCTTTCACACTCTTCTTGATGAGCTTCAAGCTGTGCTATTTGGGTAAAACATCAACGGGAAGTTCATCCCACTTAAGACCAAGTGAGATACAAATGGTAGGATAGAGGGTCCAATGCAGGTAGGTCTGCATATTGTTCGAGGTGTGTCAAATCACAATATTATTTTCGGACACACTAATTGGTACAGTCCACCAGATGTTATGCCCGCAAACTTTGCAGGTGACTACTTAAACCAACTTTAGCACCTATAAAATAAAAAGTAAAATAAAAGTAAGTGAAAGTATTTATGTATGTCTGTGCCTTACATAATACATATAAGTATGTATAATATGCTCATCATGACGATAGTTCAAAAAGAACACCTTATCAGTGAATATACTTTAAATTTTAATTGTAACATTTTGCTGGGGTCATAGAATGATAAAAACAAATGACGTCAGTGCTAATAATTCGCCATCGCATTCCTTTTAAAAAAGCGATACAGCCATACATTTACAATTTAAACATGTGTTTCGTAATTTCGCCGGAGCATCGCAAGACGAGGTGGCCGAGTGGTTAAGGCGTTGGACTGCTAATCCAATGTGCTCTGCACGCGTGGGTTCGAATCCCATCCTCGTCGATTGGTTTTGTTGGGAAAACTATTTTATTATTTTTCATTTATTAATATTTCATTAGGTTTAATAATTATCTATGCGAAGAATGTGCATGATTTAATTTTTTTTTGAATTTTTAATAGTATGATTTTAGCAGTTAATAAGAAACAATAATGGAAAGACGACATTAAAAATAAATCGGCCAATGATAAATTTCCAATGAATATGAGGTAATGAATACCGTTGGTCATTTATTTAAAATAACAGACAATAGTTTAAATTAAATTAAATCATTGGATTCAATCAAATCAAGATGTGGATTGAAAAAAAAACGAGAAAGAATATTTTTTATTTAGAAACATTTCTCTTCATGATCTAGAGACATCGTACATAAACGCATTGAATAATAATTAGGATTAACATTTAAACACCATCTCCCCTCAACAGCAGTAATGAACACGCATCACATAAACTCATAAAATGATTTTCCATTAAATAAGTTTTCATTTACACTCGGTTCGGTTGTTTGCCGTCTGCGGGTGCCCCAGCAAGGGGGAATGGATCAAACGCGGATCATATCCGAAGGGGCATGAATAAACAAACACACATCCTATAAGTACCTACCTATATACATATTTTCGATCATCGCCTTGTATAAAGCGGTGCGTTATTGTAAACTCATTTAAAGCAATTGAAATAAATTATTTAGGTATCTCAAATTAGGACTACTTTAAGCTATTTTATGATAATTATTAATATTACTTACTTATTATAAATTATCTTATTAAAAATATTCATACTCAGCTGAACATAATGCTTGTAGGTACTATTCGTTTTCACTTTAATTAAAATACCGGTAGCCTGCTCAACAATGAGCGCCATCTAGCGGCAATTCTGGAAACGAATCTGTTGGAATTAACCATTTATAACAAAACAAGGTTCTCAACAGTACTATGATAGGATTTTGTGTTAAAGAATTTTATCTCTTGAACTTTAAAAAATATAGTATTTTTATTAATAAAGCGCTAGGGAATGTCAAAATAAAATTTGTTAACAAACATGAAATAGTGAAAAGAAGCTTACCTACCACTTGCTAGCGTCGTATACATTGTATAGAACAAGGATTATAATTCCTTTACAGTATTCCATATGGAGTTGAACATAATTAATTGTGAGTGTTCTTTAATATAATATTTTTGTAATTTTACGTGTCATGCCATTTGATAACGTCTCACAATCCGATTCAGTGTCTTCAGTGTCCAATTTCGTTCAAATTTCCACTTGTTGCAAGTAATTTTCATAGATATAGCTACGGTAGTTACAGCAAAGACCTCAACAAAATTCACAAGTGTAAATTATCTCCAGAATAAAGAATTGGGGCTTCGAATGCCTATAAGGCTTCTCAGAAAAACTTTCTCTAAACTCACTCACCAATGGAGCACAACATATCGCAGGAGCAGTGTTCTTCGGCTGAAAATGCACATCCGCTTGTACTCTGCATCCGCTATTTCTTCTCGATACTGCTTTGGTCAGTTAGCTGGGGAAGTCCACCTTTAAATCCGATTAGGTAATTAGACCCACCAATTATTTTTAACGTATAAAACTTGACAAAATAATATGTTTTATATATATATATCCTCACGCCTTCCCACAAGGGTCCCCTTATGATTTATTATATATGATTGATATGATTTGAGTCCTTACTTTGAAAGTATAGCTCTATGTTGCTATGTATAGCTATGTTGGCGCTTGGAAGCCTTACGGCTGATAATTCATTAAGATAGAATAATTTCCCTTGATCTGAGATAACAGAACTGTAGATATATATTCTCGGCAACTCTAGTAGTATTAAGCCGCCTATCATAAATCCTCGTACTTATGAATCAAAGCCATAATTTCCATATGCAATGACGTCATAATCCTCATCAAATATTTATCGAAGCGTTAACTGCATCTTACTTCCAGATCCTCTATTGTACGAGTGTGTCGCGGGAGGATGCTCGCAGACAATTACAATATGCGGCGTGGCCCAGCCGCACGCGCCGCCACGTGGCCACCGTTCAGTTATTGCAGTTATTTATGAACATAGTTGCAAGTACCTCTCACCCCCGTTGATGTTCCAACACGCACTTATGAACACTAAGTATCTATGTAGGGTTACCCACTAATTAACTTAAAGATTATACATTACACTGCATCTTGCATTGTTCAAGGGAGTTTATTTTGCCTTATGAATGCTTGAATAATAGGATTGATTGATCTGCGGACGAACACGTGTTTATCTTCAAATGATTATGATGAAACCTGAAATTTAAAGTCTGTTAAGCGCTAATTGATCTCTAGTAATAATACTCTGCCATTATGAAGTAACATAGATTAACTACAAAGTTGGCAAACGAGCATGTCTCGCTTGAAGCATTTGCCCGGTATCTTATTTCGGTGTAAACCTCTTGTTAGCAGCTAGGTAGCTAGAATACCTTCAATAACTTGGAACGAGTTCGTCCATTTTTTGGCAGTAAGCCAAAAAGCCTTGTGAATTTCAGGAGCCCTTTTCACCGAAGGACCACAACACTACGTAAGCAGAGCTTTATGGCTGTAATGTTCAGCTACGTGAAGGTACTAATTGGGAAACAGATCTATGTATGCACTGAGTTGACGAGCAACGGTAGTCGGCGCTAGCTTTCTTGAGACTTCTTTGGTAGGAGTGACTAAAAGTCAGACGAAATCTATCTGCATGAAGTGACGTCACAAATTACTATAATTTTATCATCGAGCCTCTAACTTCTGTTAAACGTAACGCAAGGCAAATTCCATCCAGTTGAAATCCACAGTAAGATCGAGCTAACAAAAGTTTTATTGTAGCAGTTCCCATTATTCCAGCGATTGATGCTCACACCCACATCGCAGCTACAATAAAAAAGTAGCGAGATTGTCAATAAATTATGAAATAGGGCAGTTTTAGCTAAAGCCTGCCGATTGGTATCGGAAGTAAGGCGGCGGCGCGGGCTTGGAGGGGTGACTTCCGGGTTCCGGAGTCCGGACTCCTCTCCAGGCCGTAACTCATCATCAGCGCGCCACGGGAGGGCCACCCTCCCTCACATGAACACAAAGAAATATAAAGATTTGTGTGAATTATACCCTCTGTGTAAGCAAAAAGGGGAAACATCGCAAGATGAAAAAATTGCTGGAGCTTTTAAATTTATGCTTAACTTAGCCTTAAACATACATGCCCATATATGTATTTAAGATCTATAAGATTGGTAGGAGCCGCGTCGAATATTGTTGAATAATTATCATTATGGGTTAAAATTATTTATTACTCATAAGAACATTACAAGACGACACTTTAAACGAGATATAAAAGAGTTACAATAAATATAACGTACATATTTACTTTTGACGTGCTAGTGTCACCTAATAATCCGTTGTCTTACCTTTCTTTGGGAAGGCATATATTAGTATTATCGAAAGGGAAGAAGTACAATAATATGTCCAGGACAGTATTTGATTTTATTCTTAACCTTTCACTTAATATCCGAAGACGTACAGTACGAGTATCGTGAACATTGCATAAAGGAGGTTATAATGACATGATGCCACATTTTACATATCCATCATGGTGGTGGTGGTCGTGGTGGCCGAGTGGTTCGAGCAGTTGCCTGCGACACAAAGGTCGCAAGTTCGAATCCCGACTGTACCAATTAGTTTTTCTGAACTTAAGTACCGTAATTAGTCACACCATGAGCTTTACGGTGAAGGAAAACAACGAGAGGAAACCTACATACGTCTGAGAAGAAATTCAAAGGTCAATAGTCGTGCTTGAGTAACGGCGATAGACTCGCCATCTTTCACGTTGGCACCTAATATACCTCTGGCGGAAAGTGGGTGTGTGGGTATTACCTATACACCTCTGCCTACCCCTTCGGGAACCTTTGTGGGAAGGCGTGAGGATATTATTACTATTATTATCATCATCATGATATCATCGCGAGCTTACGGGTTAGGTAGCGACAGCAGAGCGCCAGTTCTCTAGACGTAAATATTCAGTTTATAAAATAATATTATTATATTTATTATTATTTTATAAAATAATAAACAAATCACAGCTTGTTGTTTGTGAACCGACAAGTGATATTATATACTTATAAAGGATATATAGATACTTAGGGGTTGATAACGTAGTGCTATTTATTTAAAATAACAACAATTAACGATATTTACAAAGAACAGTAGAAACTAAATACTTGCTACTAATATTCGCGCGGTTTGAACCCGCGACTTCAAGCTTCGCAGCAGAGCTCTGAACATTACACCAGGCCATCGAATTAACGTATTAAAACCTAAGTCTGTTGTAATCTACAGTCAATTGATTATGTAAGTAATTTATTTATTTAAGCACATGTAAACGGCATACACATAGTTATGTCTTTTAAGCCCGGCTTCCCACGCGCCCTTCGCGTTCAATATCACGCTTCCGCACTTCCTAATTACAATTCCAAACACGTATTGAGATATTCCGTTCTAAATTCAAATTGAGGAAAGTGTTAAGTAAACTTACATGTGCGCGTTTAGATAAGAGAAAAGATGCCGACTACTTCGGAATAATTTAGCAATACTTCACGCCAATGATCACCAAAGAGGCAGGCACAGGTATTATCAACACTTTGCCACCACCAACGTGACAACCATGGATTACTTCTTAAACGTGCCATGTGTTCCTCCACCTAAAGCTAGCGGTGTGATAAATAACTGTTCGTAAGTTTTAACTTATTCATTTCGGCATTCGAACTTGCAACCTTTGCGTTGCAGGCATCTACTTAAGCCACTCGGCCACCACGGTTCGTCAAAGAACTGAAAGGTTTTATAAACTAACCGTGTCTAGTGTAGCTGGGGGAAGTTTTTGTCGGCTGTCCAGTAACAATGCGTTCGGCATAAAACACTGCAGATTTATAATTTGACGATTCCTAATAAATAAAGATTTCACTGAACGGGTTCCGTCGAAAAACGACCGCCCGGGTTGCATGAATTAGGATTCTGGTTCTATTGTATTTGTTATAGCGTACATTCTTTTTTGCACCTGCGACGCATACATTTGCAATTTATATTCTCAATGATATATTACCATGTTGTTTTTGCGGCTGCTCTGATTGATCCTCTATTATGAATTTATCTTTGATGAACGAGAGCCGCGATGTCCGAGAGGTTTATGTTATCGCCTGATAAGTTAAGATTACAAGTTCAAATCCCGGAGGTCTGTTAATGAACTAATGAGTTTTTCACCACTTGTGACTTGTCACATGAGCTTTATTGTGAAGAACACACCGAGTCTCTAACGGGATAGGCAGAGAGTGTATACCTGTTTAAGTTTATTAATAGTAAGATTCGCCATGTTTTGTATCCCTACCTATACCTTCAGGAACTCTTACAGGTGCCGCTTACCTTATCTCTTCTCTCTCTATCTAAGAAGTCTCATTTTAGAATATCTACTGAGAGGTAGGTGTTGATTTAAACATATAAAAATAACTGTTTTATTACCTTTTGTAGATTGTTGAAGAGCCGTAGTGGCCGAGTGGTTCCAGTAGCCTGCAACGCCAATCGAGATTTATCCGTGTATGCTGTGGGTTGCTTGTTCAAAACCATTTTCTTTAGTAACTGTCGTGCTTTTTGAAACGGCGACGTATCTTCTTCATCTTTTATCTTGTCACCTATCTTTGGAGAAAATTGCGTGTATTACACCGGCCTACAACGTGTCTTACCCATTCGACGATCCTTGTGGGATGATCAGCCAAAAGTCAATATGTTTGCAAATCAATATGCAAAATTTTAAATCAATAATACATGGGTATACATGTAACTTTTGAATACACTGTCACCTAATTTCGTCGTCAACCAATGTAGATGTAAACGGTAAGATATGGCACGTCACATAAGCAAGCAGAGTCGACAGTACCTCTTTAATGTAAATACAGGGTACGGACGGGGCGGGGCCGGGTGTCACCCGCACGAGATCTTATCTTGACGGGGGATGCACGCTGCCGCGCGCCGCCGTCGCCGTCGGAACTATCGACCCCCGATGCTCTGCTGTCAGGTACTGTACAAAAGAACTGCCACTGACCGCCAAAGTGGTAGAACAAATGAAACACGAATTTTGTTTTAGTACATTAGGAGTGCCCCGCGGATTCACATGCTTAAAATTATGTTTTATTGCTAGATAAGTATATCTCTAGCTCTCTAGATCATTTGGAATAAACCATTTTCTATATGTTATTGCAGCTAATAAAATATACCCCTGTGCCATATCTATGTTCGTTCAGTAGTTTTGAGGAAATTAAAAGGACAAACAAACATTACTTGTCACAATCTTTCGCATTTATTTATTTTATAAGGTTTACCATTTAGTATACATATAAACTTGTTTCTTATACAGACAATTGCTTAATAATTGATTCAATATGTTATTAAATTAGAGGGATGATAATAGTAGGGCTATAAAACCAAACGATTCATTCTTAGCTATTTGTAAGCCTTTTGTTGGAATGCCTTTTTCTGTGAGTGATGGAAAGGAAGGACCTACTGTGAATTAAATTGAAGGATGATGATCATTTATCCCTTTCCTAGACGTGGTATGAATTACCTTCTTACCAAAGTTTAACATTTAAACTCTTTTTATTACTGATTTAAATTCCCAACTAATAATCTATACTAATATTATAAAGCTGAATAGTTTGTTTGACAAATTTGCACACCGTGTGCAGTTTGATCCAACTTAAAAGAAAGGTTAGCTTACAACACATTGGACCCGATAGGTGGCGCTGCGATCGTGTTTCGGGAAATTTTACTTTTTCCCCCGGGCGAAGCTGGGCGGGACAGCTAGTCTTACAGATAAGACTAGGGATGTATGAAGGACGAGAAAGCAAACTCACCTGTCAAATACGTAATAGACTTGTGTACTAGGTTCATATGAGACTAACAAGCATACACTCCGATTTACATATTGCTGGTGATAAGCAGTTATGGGCGCTAGCAATACCAAAGGTATTTCGCACCGACTTTATGTTGAATGAAGGGAATCAGAATTACCAGCAGAAGATTAAGGGAAGAACGGGCCTTCTTTACCCCTGCACTGTCATTCCTTAACATCGTAACATCGGACGTTTAGACAGGAACTCATAATTTCTCATATGCATTGCCATCAGGCTACGGTCTTCAGTAAGGCCGCACCGACCTAGTCAGACAATTCGTATTATATATATATACTAGTTGTCCCGCCCAGCTTCGCTCGGGTGGAAAAAAAAAGATGGTGGCGCCACCTATCGGGTCCAATTGTGAATCTAAACCATTCCCAGATCCCCTTGAACACACACAAAAAATTTCATCAAAATCGGTCCAGTCGTTTGAGAGGAGTTCAGTGACATACACACTAACAGAAGAATTATATATATAAAGATATATTCGTAAAAAAGTGTATTTATATTTATATTATAATATTGTGCTTATCGAATGATCTACAAAGTGAAGAAACCCTATTCGCATTTCAGTCATAGCCCCAAATAATACGTAAAGCCGTCGGCTGAAGTAAATATAAAACATAAACGATCCCATAATTTTGATGTAAACATTCTTGTTAGGGAAATATTATTATTTTAAGAAAATATGCATGTTACATAGATGGCAAAGAAAGTCGGCACAATGTTACCTGAAACTAACGACAGATGGCAGATGCTCCGCGTACAAATTTGTTTACTAGCATAATTCTAAACATATTATTAAATGGCGTGCTATTGCTATCATATTTCAAGTAGTGACGTATGACGTCTATAAATCAGTTCCTATCGCATTCTAGAATAATGATGGCAATTATAGTTCTTCCAAATCTCGATCGACTGCCGACCTTGGATGGCTGTTGGCTGTCGTTATCAACTCCCTTCCTCATCGTAAGTAATACCTTTTCATCCTTCCTGTACACACTTCCTTTCGACTATCTACATTGTGAAGGGCATTGCTAAATGTTGTTAATATGTCTGCCAGATTTTCATTATAAGCGTCATGATAAGCAGACAGATTCAAGAAGAGATCATCAGTCTCTTTATACATGCTCGCCGGTTTCGAGTACTCTTGACGGTTCTATCAATATCTCTTGAGAGTAGTTAGTTGAAATGGGTAATCTAAGCACTAGGAATCTTTGTAGGACGCCGCCGTGAAGAACATTTAAATCAACACAAATATTAAGGTGCATGGATAAAGATATTTATTTACTATGTCATCAATCAGGTAGGTATATCACTGATAATAGTTTCTGCGTAGTATCCTTGCTTAGAAGCATAAACTACCTACCTGTCGGAGCATAAATTGTGTCAGTCTTGTACATATAATTCTCCTAAAGGCAAACCTGCATCTCCTTCGCGGTGCAATATGTTAACATATTTTTAATTTCTTCTCTGGACAGCTCAAGAGGCAATTGCGAATTCATTCTCAGGAGTGATATTCATAATAAGAAAACGCTCCTACCGCGCATGCACAAGGATCTATAAATCTTTTAAGTACTGGATCGGCCAATCCCCGTTGAGAATCGATAAATCATCCCTTCGGACAGTGCAGTCGAATCGAATACGGACCCTGTCTCGCTCACACCCGCACCAACTTACGGTCTTTAGATCATTTATCATTTAGTTCTCTCGTTCCTTCTCAATGATAAATTCAATTCTCTTTTGGAATATGATTGTTCCTCGTTTTGTTATTGTTGTGTTTTATTGTGGCCATCGTCACGGAGTTACGTTTTTTGATTGGAATCCGATCGAAATGATCGCGAGAATTGGATTTCCATTTTAGATTTCATGTCTCGAGTGATCAATCTTTAGATTTCGGGTTTGGGATAATGGATTGATTGTTGTTTTCGAGAAATTATGCAAAAACATATTTAGAATTTTAAAAACTATTCAGGAATTTTGCTTAGGGGTTACACAAAACACTGGTGTAATGAAATTGAAATATTTTTTATTTTATTTTTTTGCTATATACAGGGCAGTAGAAAAGCCAACATTCCTCTTAAAATAACTTAAAATACATCATGCTGTTTCAGTCATTTAGTAAGTATGTAGGTACAATAATAATAGTAAGTACAATGTTAACACTTTCCTTTATATCTATAAAAATGTTGTTCCGTGAAAAAATAGCTCTATATCAATATACATAAGTTCTGAAGTCAATAGCACAATTAAATATAGCAACGAGACGTGCATTCAATTTACATTAAACTCAAACCCTTATCACTATTATCACTGGGCATTTCTCCTTATATTATTTTTACAAGACCTTTTCTTATAGTTAAAGAAATTTACAAACATTTTTACAACCTATCATTAATCGTATTTTAGTAGACTTGTGTGCTTTGGCTCAGCTAGTGTTCATTTTATTATTAAACCATACATTCAAGTAGTTGGCGACCATGAGACATTTCATTTAGTGCATTCATTATATATTTTTTATGAAACAAGCAGCTATCCATAAGATGAGATGGTGTGTATATTCAATTCCTGTTGACATTGTTGAGTTAAGTTCACTGTAGGCTTGTTATGACACTGCATAATGGTTACAATAAATCATTGCTGACAATGAGCTTAACAGAAATCACAGATTCTCTTGTCCCGAACGACACAAGCGTTCTAACGGACAATACGCTTCCGATGAATATCTTCGCCAACGTTTCTCCCGTAAGATAGTTTACAGAAAATATACAACATGTTGTAAAGCATTCAACTGGTGGTTTATTGTGTTCTGTTCAATTGTTTTAACGCAGAGGACACAGTCCCTGCGCATGCCACTATTGTTATATTACTTATATTGTCTCTCCTGGGACATCTATTTACCTAATTGTAGGTTCCACATTTAACATTAAGGACGGCTGCTATTTTGGCGATGTTTTTATAGAATGGTCAGATTGACTACTTACTAATTATATACATAATAAGCGTAACACTGTATAAAATAAATCTGGGGGCGCTTTAGTGAACTTTTCATTCCACGTTTGTGAATTGATGCAAATATTTCAACTTCAAACTGAATCCGAAGTAATATGATCACAAAATTGGCTAAGTACCCTATAAGATCTGGTGCCGTCGAATGAAGAGTTCCCTAAGCGCGGTGTGGTCAATAGGCAGCTGCAGCGCCCGGGTGCATCAAGTGGTGATGATGATAGGACTCCTGCGTCGGACACCACCACTCGGGCACGCCGTGTGGCATCGTGGGCGCGGGCTGCTGGAACTGGCTCCAGTGCCCACTGAAGCCTATTTTGTTTTCCATCATTCCGTTGCCGCCTATATTGGTGAGATGAGGCGGTTGATTATGGTGTGGTGGCGCCGGCGGTCGCTCGTACGGTTTCTGGTCGTGGGGATTGAGATATTTGTCATTGAGACTCTCTAGTTTGTCTGTTATGGATGGGTGGTGGTGTAGGTGGTGCGGGTGCGGGGGCGGGGGCGCAGGCGCGGGCGGTGGCGGGAGTGGAGCGGCGGGGCTGGCGGCGCCTGCGGTGACGCTGACACTGCCGGCCGAGGAGGAGTCGTCGCCGTCGCTGTCGTACCGCGGCGAGGTGTCCCCCGCGGCGCCGTGCACCTTCATGTGCTTGCGCAGCGAGGACGGGTGCGTGTACGACTTGTCGCACCCGTGCACGCGGCAGTTGTACGGCTTGTCCGACGTGTGCACGTGTGAGTGTTTCTTCCGATCCGACGAATTCGCGAATCGACGATCGCAGCCAGCATACTCGCATTTGAATGGTTTTTCACCTGCAGAAATGAAAAATACATTAGGTACAATCTCTCAATAAAAATATGGACAGGAAAGGCTGTACCTATGTTCTAAGCATAACACAACTTATGCAATGATTATATCGAAAGTGGCACTGTTAACGCTAAATTCTGAATATAGAAGTAGGTATATAAAACATTGGATGACTTTATAAGCGTGAATTATTTTGCTTAGTATATCGATAATAGGCTTGATAACGCCAGGTAGTGTAGGATGGCAGCGTATCTGGCGCATTCTTCCAGATCTGACAAAAAGCAGAATCCCTGTACGCGAATGTCCAATCACACCATAAATAACCAGATTTGCTCGTTGTTTATAGTTTACGAGCATAAATAAATATCCACAACAATTGCACGGGATACTTAACACGGCTATAAATCATCTTTATAAGACGACTTTGTCACATTGCCGTAACAAAGCCGGGCGGGGCAATAAACAACGGATATTGAACTTTAACAACCACACGGATGACATATTTTACAGTTGACGTTTCAATAACTTGTGATGCAGCCTCATAAAAGGAGCCCAACATCCGTTTAACTTCTGATAACTTGATGATTGTGGTGAACAATGGAGATAATCGCTCGAGCATCTTGTTATCACTCAAAGGCGTTTTGTGTTTACTTCTTCTTACAAGTTAATTTTTTCTAATGTTATTAGCATAAAACATTTAATTTGCCGAACTAAAATGCCTAAAATGCAGGAAATATTTTCGGAGTTTTACGCCGGTTCCTCTCGGAAGGATATTTCCCAAGCCTCTGTAAATTACCCGACCCTTATGATCCTTATACGAACTTAAAACCTTATATCATAGGGTATTAAGGCCTAAATTGTATTACATACATACATGAATTTTTATAATACATATCTTCATGCTCTACCACAAGTATTCCCGAAGGGTAAAGCCAAAGTGTAACAACACCCTCTTTTTGCCTGAGATACATTTAGGTACCAATGTGACAGATGGCGAGTCCATCGCCGATTTCCAAACATGGTCATAGCTCGTAGGTCTAACGCTTCCTTAGCTTATAGTTTCACGTGGTTTTTTTTTTGTTATACCTAAAAGTATTTCATTGTCACCGTACGTATTCTTTGGAGGCGAACTTTTTGCGGTATCGGCGACCGAGCCTCTATAAATTCTTTACGAGTTCACCGAAACGTATAAGTTGTGGATAAAACACAATAACACATTACAAGTAGGCACACGGTAAGCTAGTGTGACCCAGCAACAATGCACCTTTCATTGTCATGTTTACAAATAAACCTCTTCGTTTGTAATCCCCTGTATTGTATTTGAAACTTGAAGATCGCGTTGAGGAGGCACAGATGCTAATCTCAAGTGTCTGTTAACGCACCAATAATAGGGCGCTTTACGTGTTCCCTTACTGTAATGTTTGCGACTAGCTACGCTACTCAATGGACGTATCACACGTTTGACGGCTTACTTTCGATGCACTTCCTTTCTGTCATTCAAAAGAATCCACCGCAAAATATTTGTTGTATTATGTTTTGTGCCGCACTCAAATTCAATGCAGATCATACTCAGTGTATTTCTTACAATTTGCGTGTCAATAAATAAAATACATTTTTAAATACGGGATAGGTATTTGATACATTGCCTTACTATTTATTTGTATAACCAATAAAAATTAAATGCTAAACTAAAACGTGATTTCATTCGAGTGTCGGAATAATAAAAACGTCTCGCGTCCGCGTCCTAATGAGCTAAATACAAGATAAAAGAGTCCAAAACATGTGTCGCCCGTCTAATTACTAATCGGGGCCTCATCTCAGGATCTCACAAAAAAGATCGACGACAAATTCTATTAGAATGTGGTGTTCCTGCGCACGCGCTGTCGCCACTCCCCGCGGCGGATTTCTTCGTCCAACACCCATTCCTTTTCAATGGCGGGTGACATACATTTTTAATTAAGTGTACAAAACCCGGTTTGTCTAAATTATGTGAGACTGTTTTTCTGTGATATATATTGACAAATTCATCTATAATTTTCTGTGTTGCGTCTACATATAAATTCATTGATTTTCAAGACAAGACAATTTGAATATAAATATAAGTGTATATTAAATTCTGTGTAAAAATAAAAGCAAGTGAGACACGAGTAGAGAATGCGCATCGTGAATTCGTTGCATACCACGCCGGGACACGGCTGGGGTCAGATGCTTATCTTAAACGGCTGTATCACCCGCAGGAGACACTTTTTTGTTGCGTTATTATCGATGTGAAACTTTATCTCCGACTTGTTCCCTAAATTGTATTGTGACGAGCATAACGTCTCAGATCAAATTTATACGTTTTTATTTAAATTACTATATTAAAAGTCAAGGAAAAAATTAATTGTAAACAGGACCGTAATAAATTCAATCAAACGATAATTTACGGCAGCTTCGTAAAAGCGGACGGAGCACGGAGAGTTGGCACGTCGCCTAGTCCAAATTGTTTGACGGTGTTCAGTTTCGAATCACTACTTAAGTGCGCTCTGTTGAGAAAATAAGCTTTTTAGAAATAGCACAGTTGATGTGAAACTTGACGCGGTCGGCCTCTGCTCCCAAATTGTGGTAAATGGCTTTAGGTAAGTTTGGAGAAACAACAACCGCGGTTACCGGATATCGAGTTGCTGCACACCCGACCCCCATACTAACTGCTATTTACTGCCGCTAAGCGCGCAATGAAATTGATCTTTATAAACGTGTTGAACTACTGTCTGTCCAGTTGTCATCACCTTGAATTATAATTGAGTGACATTCGATACCTGCCCACCTGTTTGTACTGTCACGTTTTGTATGACACTTGTAGTGCCCCGCGGTTTCACTAGCGTAAATATAAATTTGATTATAGGTACTAAAGCTTATGGAAAATTATCTGATAAACTTTTGCACTGGGCCCATTACCTTATAAAACGAATGAGTTGCTGGTTGAGAAAATACTATTTTATTGCTTTTATTAAATATGGTACACTAGATGGCGTTAGTATGAAGTAAATTAGTATAATTTTATGCTACCTATAATACCTAGGTATATGACTTCTGCAATAAACGGCTTAAAAACAATTATCTAAAAAAAGGTTTTTTTTCGAATCGAATATGCTATGTGAAAGCGCTAATCTCAGAAACGGTTTTAGATTGAGAGAGTCTGATATTAGCGCGTTCGAACAAACAAACAAAGAACTGCCTATATATTAATTGTGCTTAGCTAATAGCAAACTGGGCTTACGTTGCGTTTTGGAACATTAAAACGTAGATGATTATATAAAGGTTTATCTTTTACTATTTGTGATGATGGTTATTTATTGCCGGTCTAAAAATGGGTAGTTTTGTACTACATATTTATAATAATAATATATTCTCACGTCTTCCCACAAGGGTCCCCGAAGGGGTAGGCAGAGGTGTATAGGTAATACCCACACACCCACTTTCCGCCAGAGGTATATTAGGTGCCAACGTGACAGATTGCGAGTCCATAGCCGTTACTCCAGCACGACTATACATACGCCATTAAATTTCTTCTCAGACGTATGCAAGTTCCCTCTCGATGTTTTCCTTCAGTGACTAATCACTGTACTTAAGTTCAGAAAAACTTATTGGTACATATTTAACGTTAGCAAATAGCACAATAGATATAACGATTGACTTCTGAGGGGTCCCGTCTAGTAAGTTGGACCCTTAAACACGAACTTGTAAAAAAATTATACTATAGGTACCTACATATATATTTTTACAAGTATATCTTTTTTTATAATACTTGATAAACAAGTCAAAGTTTGAGAAAAGACGAGTGTTTTAATTTAGTCCACAACTAATGTTTCAAGACCCATACAATACGTCCATGTTAATCGAATAAGATTGAGCTGCACTATTAAGTCAATGCTTGTACTCAAACGTAGACAACGTTGCCTTAATCGGTTATTAAACGTTACAGAATGGAACATATCCAAGTTAATTTAATCTCAAATAAAGAGCCAGCTAATGAGAGGCGGATGACTGGCCGATCTCGGTGGCCGTACGCCAGCGCCCGGCCGGCGACATGACCACGTGTCATGTTCTCTCTGACCCACAATACTCACTAATCGATACATTCTACATCGGGTGAACAAAGCCTCTCGCATCGAAACAAAACGAAGCTATACCTCTTACATGCACAAAGAACAGTGTCTAGTCTCCACTAAAGTGTCACAATACTAACTGATTGACGACACTTCCCCGAAAATCGATTTTCTCTGGCGTATTTAAAAGGAATTCGTCCGGCGCGTACAATGATTTATGATCTGCCTTTATCCGAAACGTATTTCGAATTAGAAAGATATATTAATATCTTCATTTTTTCCAGTTCTCCGAGAATACGGGCCCTCGACCGGGGAGCACAAAAGGAACAAGCGGGGTCGGCCGGGCGCATTCGGCGCCCAACGACCGTGTGACAAGGTGCTTTATGCGGACGATTATGAGGAGACCGAATAATGTTCCAATACCCGATAAATATCTGCCAACTCATACAAAAGCATCCCAATAAAAATATAATAGTAAATGTAGCAACAACACTGGCCACAAACTGCACAGTCATATCTCGCTGATAAATGTAAATTAAAATGAAAAAGTGGACGGCGGGAGTAAGAGGGACGGCAAGAGTGCCACGAACGAGTACAAATTAAAATTGATATAACATTAAAATGTGCACTCGTGGGTTAGCCGATTGCTTGTGGAAAATCGTACAAGTGCGAGGTCGCCGCCGTTTCGTGAGGTCTTTTTGTCCCACTGGACTTTAGCCGGCGAGCCAGTTGTGATTCACGGTGGGACGGGCCCGTGGGACTTGCTTATTACTTCAAGGTTCGTACTTGTTGATAAACATTTTTACAAGTAATTTAAAAAGAGTCATGTTAGCTGAGTGGTACGAGTAGTTGTCACAACACGAGTTTTACGGCGAAGGAAGCATCGAGAGGAAACCTGCATACGTAGGAAAATCTTCAAAGACATGTATGTATAGCCGTTCTTGAGAAACGGCGATGGACTCGCCAGCGGGCACCTAAAATATATACTGGCGAAAAGTGAGTGTACAGGTACTATAGGTATTACACAGCACCGTCTACCATTATTGTGGTAAAAGTATTGTATTAATAGAATTCAATTAAAAAAATACCAAATTGTTTAAGCATCGTAGATGTTGTAGTAAACATTATTCCCTCAGTGGCGAGGCGAGGGCTAGATGAAATAAATGGTATATTTCCCCGGCTGTATGCGAGTAAATTAAAGCGTCCCATTCCACCTAGAGTAGTTGTGAAAATATCGTCCATCTTGCTCTGATAGCTATCTGCTGAGCAAGCGTAAGAGGGACATTCTCAGTGTGATATAGTTTATTACAAACGGAAAAGCTGCCAGCCAGACATTTCACACTTTTCTTCACTCGGGAAAATACTTTTAACATTTGTTAAAGATATTACGACTAAAATAGCTTTTATTTACTCGTTTTTTTATTGAATTGTAAGGATTTCATTGTTTTGTCTATTTCTAGATGACGCCATTGAAGAAATTACGAAAAAATACACCCTATATCTTAAATTTAAGCATAATATATTCTTAAATTTTCAATCACACAGCTTCAATGTACTCTTAACTAGGTAGCACAGGTATCAGGGTGTGATTGACTGCAGGTGAGGATTGAACCCGCTGCCAACAGATAAGAAAACAGGAGCTATGGCAAGGCCCTTGCACCCATCTAGGCAGCCAGTAATTAAATTAAATTAATCAAATGAGTTTATTTGAGTATATTATGTTTGCGAAATAATGTCGTCTATTATCAGTCGATCAGTCCAGTCAAAAAATTTAAAAGTCCATTCACTTTTATATGGAGTAGGAGTGGTTGTAGGAGATTTTTATTTATATATGCGATTCCGTTACCAAAGCCCAGGCGTGCTTTACCTACGCTTTTAAGGTATTTTAATTTAAATATTTACCCATACAAGAGTTGGGGATGGATAATTCACAAGCTAAGGAGATGGTGCAGGCGCTGTGTGAACACCTGCACTGCGCCTGGGCACAAAACGACGAAGCACCCAAGCCGGGCACGCTCGTCAATCCTGACGTCAAGCGTTTTGACAGCCCTAACCGGCATCAACGTACCACAAAAAATAAATCATACGGCACCGGATTCAACATTTCTGAAAATACTTGGAGGTTAATATTAAGGCAGGTACCTACGCCTTGGTGAAAATATTATAAATACTCAATATTTACCTGAAATTTCTGAGTAGGACCAGGAGGGCAGATGTCCTTGTCTCTCATCTGTCATCTTTTTCTTTTTCGATCTTAATGATTTGGTATATCGCCCGAAAACAAGCATTCAGCCCTGTGGTAAGCGGTTACCACATACTAGTGCAAGCAATACGTATTGTTCGTTTACATTTTCACAGACATATGTCCTAAAATCTTTGGTGTACTATGTCATATTTATTTGTATTTAAAAATAATCAGGTGCATTTCAGACACAATACGAAATACGACACGAACGAGAAATATCTAACGACTTCTGTTCGCTACAAGAGGCTCAAGAATTATATACTTATAAACCCACCAAACAACGGCTTAGAACGGAAAGTTGGAAGAAAAAAAGTTCCCACAAGTGTCCCCGAAGGGGTATGCAGAGGTGTATAGGTAATACCCACACACCCACTTTCCGCCAGAGGTATATTAGGTGCAGACGTGACAGATGGCGAGTCCATCGCCGTTACTCAAGCACTATACATACGCCTTTGAATTTCTTCTCAAACGTAGGTATGCAGGTTTCCTCTCGATGTTTTCCTTCACCGTAAAGCTCGTGGTGTGAATAATCACTGTACTTAAGTTCAGAAAAACTAATTGGTACAGTCGGGATTCGAACTTGCGATCTGTGTGTCGCAGGCAACTGCTCGAACCACTCGGCCACCACGGCTATAAAAAACTACTATACGCGCAAATATATGCAAGATACGCTGAAAATTGTGAACTTTTCTGTTGAAGGCTCGCGGAGGCGCCGGCAGCGGTGTGAGTTCGTGTCGCAAGATGTACGATATGTTATCACCGCCTTTGGATCTACGCGAGCGACAAACGTATACCGAGGAACACTGCACTGCATAAAATACCTTTTAATCCAATCGTTTATCAACGTTTACGGACAAAATCGTTAATCTGTATATTATGTTCTGGGTTTGAACCAAACACTTGCAAAAATTGCAATATATTATTCTATCTTCTCGTCTTCCCATAAGCCCTCTTTCGCCGAAGAAATAGTGACAGAAACTCTACTCTATGTGTTTGATTTTATTCTTACTCGTATACAGGATTACTCTCGACGCTTTCCTTCAGTGTTAGGACAAATCACTGCACGTGTGTTGAAAATTCATTTGGAAATAGTCAAACTACTCGGTTACCATGGCTCATTCCATAAAAACATTCAATGTTTTTTCTAATATAATAAATAGATCTAATAAAACACGAGACTTGATCTCACAACTGTGATAGCGAATTTGAAAAAATTTTGTACCATGAAGGTAAATAAAACAAGTAATTATGTCAAATTAAATGAATTCCTATGAAACCATACGATTTTTATTTTCGTTAGCATTCAATCTTTTTTGTTTTTTGAGGGTTCATTGATCACATTGGGTTTTGCTAATTTTGACATTATCATTGACATCAACTCAAGGATACCCTAATTCCGACTACCTTTATGATTTATTTGATTAATTCTCGTATTAGGTTTCTCGGTATTGAGTTCTTTGTAGAAGGACCACATTGACCTATATATAACCACAAGGCGCGTAGCTGTCGTAAGCTTATTGTGGATATGAATTCAGATTTCAAATTACATTTATTTCTAATATTACGGCGTGATGGTATGTATGAATCTAGTGATTTACGTGAGTTGGTTGGTATATTAAGGCAGTTGATAAAAAAATTGCAAGAGTTATTAACATCTTAAGTACAGTGATTAGTCACACCACGAGCTATACGGTGAAGGAAAACATCGAGAGGAAACCTGCATACGTCAGAAGGAATTCAAAGCCGTATGTATAGTCGTGCTTGAGTAACGGCGATGGACTCGCCATCTGTCACGTTGGCACCTAATATACCTCTGGCGGAAAGTGGGTGTGTGGGTAATACCTATACACCTCTGCCTACCCCTTCGGGGACCCTTGTGGGAAGGCGTGAGGATAACATCACATTTAATATCTTCAGACTTCTAGAAGGCTTATTAAATGAGCCATTAAGTGAAAGGTGCACAATAATTCACAAAATTCTATGGATCATAAAAAGGTATTTTCATGCAAAAGTGTTATGTGTTTGACAGTCTAGGGTGGTCTAGGGCCGTATCAAGACGTTCATTGCCTTTATTATTGAAGAGTGCTTAAGTGATATAGACATCACTACAGCGCCCGCGTACGTAAAACATAAAACATGACTTCATTAATAGATTTTTACTCTGGACTAAAGAGATCCTATGTGCTATTCCAGCAAGTAATTTTTCTTTGTGCCCCATTTCATTCAAATCCATTCAGCTGTTGTGGCGCGAGTGAGTAAAGAAATATCATCGCAAACTTTACATTTATATTAGTAGTAAATTATATTAACAGAACTCTTAAGTATTCGTTCTTAGATTGCAGGGACACGTTAGGGTTAAGTAGATATTAAAATTTATAAAAAAATATTTTTGTCTAACATTTACTATTAACTACTGACTATTCTAATAGTTGCCTTTTAAATCCGTGAACGCCAATACGATGATTTAATTATATAATTAATGTGTCTAAAAAGTGTGTTAGTGATTTAGCGGCAAGCACTTAGGGCAAGGCTAATAAATCGAGAGAACAATATATTTGGAACCGTGTCCTCTCGACACCCACGCCGGATCGGGTTACAGCCCCTGGGCACATATTTGGGAGAAACCAATATTTCTAACGAATATTAATAGCCAGTTAGGTTTTTATTTTATCAACATTAATTTTTGTAGTGAGGCGCGCCCACATTCTACGCGAGCTCGAAATTCTTTCAAACCGTTGTTTCGAGATAGTACATATTATGATTTAATTATACGAACAATATCTGAAGTTAAGTTAATACATTTAAACGTGACGTGATGTTATGCAATAAACATTTATCTGTATTTGGAATAGTTTTTCTTGCATTGCCGAGTTTCAGATCGGTCGCTGGTTTCTTTTTAAAAATCCGTTTTTATTAAGCAGTGTTAAATGTGTGGGCTCCTCAACAATGGCGGGTTTTTTGTTAGATTTCCAATGAAGAAAACAGGTGTTGGTATGTACATATAATCACTACATTTTATAAAATACGAAGTCGCCGCCGCGTCTCTCTGTCTGTTCGCGATATACTAAAAAACTACGGAACAGATTTTGATGTTGTTAGTGCCAATGAAGAGTCACAGAGTGATGCATGACAAGGTTAAACAATACGATTATTAGGGTTTTGGGTGTATTGGTTGAAAGATGACTATTAATGTTGAAAATGTCTGTGAAAGTCCGTCTGAGGGCTTCCATTGGAAACACTGGCTATTTACATTTAAATTTAATTTACATATTCGACGCAACGCGCTGATGTGATCCGACGACAGAAATGTGTGCAAAATGCTCTACTAGTCGTGCGATACCGGGCGGGTTGTTAGTCACTACACATTATAAAACAAACTCCCCCGCCGCGTCTGTCTGTCTGTTCGCGATAAACTCATAAACTACTGAACGGATTTGCTTGCGGTTATCAACAAAAGCAAGAATAATTCAAGAGGAAGGGAAGATTTTATTGAAAATGTCGCTTAAAGAAAAGTCATCTGGAAGCTTTAATCGAAAACGCTACCTGAATCCATTTGAGATATGATAGAACGATGTACCTCCTCCAGTGAAACCGAGGTGGGTCGCTTGACAAATATATATATATATATATAGCTATACTTGTATTACTTAACATAAGAATTGTGATAATTTGATATAGTGTTCCATTAAGGTAAACTATGTTTTAAAGGTTTTGCTAATTAAAGCCATTCGTGTCGATAAAATTTAATTAATTTTAGTCGTTACTTTTTGCTACTTTAGCCTTAGTTTGTCGTTACCAAAGATATCATGTAGCATTATATAGTACAGAAATTGTTTAAAGTATATCCCGTGCTTTACAAAGGTTTCAGAATGGGCAGCCATAATGTATATAGAGGTAATAACACCTATTATCGGGAGAAATTTTAAAGTGCCAAAAAGTTTCTTAGACCTGACTTTACATACCTACGTCTTTGAATCTATCCAAAGCCTATTCAGGCTCCACGATTTTTTATATATATATATATATATATATATATGATACACTACTATATATCTAATAGTCAAATATAGAAAAACCTCAGTACCAATGAGGTTTCCCAATGAGGTTTACAATCTATATCGGGGTCCAAGCCTTTAAAACTGACATGCCAGGGGACTATTTGAAAATTAACTAGTCCAGCCCAGCTCCCTAGCTCGCGAACCAGCAATGCTCGAAGCCGAGATCCGTAGGGATCTTGGCTGTGCTTGGTGCTAAACCTAAAAAATGGGCTAGTCCCCGGAACTTAAGCGACATGACTCGACTCTAATAAAAAACAATTGAATAGCTCTTTACGGCCATAAATGCATATTTGTATACTTTGTGACGACAACTTCACGTGGAAAACATAAAAACATCGCATATACACCATCACATGGAGAAGCTAAATGTTATGTGCAAAGTTAATAGGAGTGTTGGATCGCATGTTGGTGGGACCGTCGGCTCTATCACACACTCGCATACATATTGATATTGACAAGGTGTCGGCTAAAAAACGCATGAATGATGCAGTGAGACCTCCGCGCTCGCCCTACAAGACCAAAGAATTTCGCACAGTTACGAACATCAAAGCACAATGTTTTTCTTAACGCGTTGAAAACAGCTGATAGCTCATTTAATTTAATGAGTCACCTATTTGACCACACTGAAGAAAAACCACCACCTTCTGTGAATTACATCAATTATCAGTGTTTATATCTAACTAGCTGCCCGCCCCGGCTTCGCACGGGTGCAATATTGATACTAATAATAATGTAAAAGATAAAAATGGTTATGGTGGTATATTCTTTAGAGATAATTAAATACAATCGCGGACTTTTATATCAATCATTTGAAGATATACTACTCCGTTGTACATTCATTTGATCTATCTCGTAAGGTTTACCCAGCGTTTGCGTTTGTTACCAACTACAAAATATGTGCCTATGATCACATTACAAATCTTTAAATATTTCGTTATTTATTAAATAAGAGAAAAAGAGGCGAATTTGGAATAGTCTTGGTTTCCGATTTTAATTAATATTGTTTGATATTTGAGCGTTTTTAGCTGACCTCTACACCGCGTAAGGAATACTCCTACCAAATTTCAAGTCAATCGGCCTTATAGTTCCTGAGATATCCTAATGAGTGAGCTCACAAATGGGATCTCCCCGCACTCCACCTTGCGGGTGGAGTTTCACAAAATCGGTTCTTAGCTGACCTCTACACCGCGTATGGAATACTCCTGCCAAATTTCAAGTCAATCGGCCTTTCAGTTCCTGAGATATCCTAATGAGTAAGTTCACAAATGGGATCTCCCTGCACTCCACCTTCCGGGTGGTGTTTCACAAAATCCGTTCTTAGCTGACCCCTACACCGCGTAAGGAATACTCCTACCAAATTTCAAGTCAATCGGCCTTACAGTTCCTGAGTTTTCGTGATGAGTCAGTTCAAAAATGGGATCTCCTATATATATATAGATTGGGACTCGTGACGAGCCTGTGTTTGCTTGCGTGAAAACCTGATTGCTGTTGCAGGCGACTACTTGAACCGCTCAGACGCTAGGGTTCTCTATTATATATTAATTAATAAACTTCTATTTAACAGGTAGTAGACTTGGACGGACTACAAATTTATGTCATATTATGACGTATGATAACATTCAATGTGTGAAGGCAGATAAACGAAAACAATAGTTATTATCATGCACCTTGCACGTTACAAAAACAGTGCTGTCATTATAAAATACACGCGTAGATGGTAAAGTGTCAGAAGAAATGACGGTAATAAGATAGGAAGGGCGAGGCACCGAGGCAGGCGTAGGCAGAGTCAGCCACATCCCGCGGCTACATACTATTGTTAACATGGCCGTCCACAATTTATGTTATCCTAGTACCTAGCTCGAGCTGCAATCGTACAAAATAGCGAAATGCTGTTTTTTACTATTCAAGTTAGTAGGTTGACCAAGTGATTAGTCTGCTGCGTCGAAGAACGACTTGATCTTCTCAAATAATATATATTAATAAATCGTTGAACAGAACTGAATAAAATTTAGCACAGAGTTATATTGTAGTCTGGAAAAGTACATAAGATGTGTTTAATTCCAGAAAACACGAATGCTCATCTCTGGATTTATGAATATATCTTCACACCTTCCCACAAGGGTCTCCGAAAGGCAGGCGGAGGTGTGTAAGTGTAGGTGTCCACACGCCCACTTTCTACCAGAGATATTATTTCAGTGCCAAAAAAACTATTATAAATATGTCTAATTTAACTCAGCTGAAGCCGTGGTACACCGCTAGTGGTTTATAAAATATTATATATTATATACAGACATAAGACACATGGGACACCCTATCAAGGTAAGAAATCAACGTATTGTTGTTATTTATATATACTATTCTTTGCTAGGCGACACTTGGGAAATAATAGGATTTATTCTGTATCAGGCTGATATTGGACGATACTATACATACGTACGTGAAATCGCCTCATCTATTTATATTTCGCGTTCTAAATGGAAGACTCGCCATTACCGTAGCACAGAAGTACGTATGTAAGCATAAAATAGGCGTTATTATCATCAGTAATCATATATATATATATCAGTAAAAAGAAGATGTAAGATATAATGAACACAGATCACTCAATTACACATGAAATTCAATATAGATTACTTTAGTTGTAAAATCCATGATAATCCTGTATGTATATTTAATTATAACGTCAATAAAAGCTGTCTATGTTCCGTGACTAAGTGATTGCGAGTGGGCGTGTCGGGCGGATATTAGTAATAGTTCGGATGTGTTCCCGATTAGCTGGCCGGTTGAATAAGCCAGGTGAGCCCGCGCCGAGGAACGCTCTGCTCTGCTTGATTGATTATACGACTGCGATATTTATCTCGTCCGAACAAAACAGCTCATGATTGAATTCATAATTCCTCTTATAAATAATTACTCATATAAAATTAAATAACGAAGGTTTCTATTTTAATCATTCCCAGAGAAAAAAGGACGCAATGTCATATTCCCATTCGATTACTAATGATAATTTCATAAGTCATTGGAGTTATATTGCAAAAAGTAAATTATGTATATACAAGTTGTTTAACCATTTAAAGACATCATATTATATTGCTTAAATAGAAAATACCCGGGGCCGTATAAAACTGCATGATAGTTGGCTGTGCCAGACCTTCATTGCAATGTTTTTACCGACAAGTCGAGACTTTGTAATCAATTAATTGCTCGAGTGACATCAGTGATGCAAGATTCGAATCTCATACAAAAATATTCAGCTCGATCCAATGGAAGTCGGTATCGAATGGATACTTGAAATCCGATGCGTCGCGATCCTTGTATCATGGAGGAACCGTTTTTGTGCACGCTCCAATGCCCTGTTCGCACTATAGCTGGACGTTTAGCGAAATTCTTCAACAAATAAAAACAATTGTCACGTTCGCTTTCAAAGGAATGTTTAGGATTCTCGAGAACGTGTCTTTGAGTTCTTAAAGCAAGCTATTTTTTACAAGTTCTACGTGAACCGCGGGCATCGAGTTAGCATCAATGAAGCATAATTAATTCTGGAATGGGATCACTTTGTTATTTAAATAGCTTAGCAAAAATCCATACATATGAAATAGAAACACTACACGTAAGTATGTGCAATGCATATGGCGTATCGTCATAGCCGCTCCCGTGGCCCGTCGAAAGGGGCCGTAGTGACAAAGAAGAGAAAAAAATAAAGCGCTTATCGCTCTCATTGTCTATATAGGCGACAATATCAGTTGGCGATTGTTGTGTGCTAGGGGTTGCAAGTGACTTGTGATGTGTGCGTGTGTATGGTACACGCAGTGTTTACGTGCGTGTGTGCGGAGGGTTGTAATATTGGTACCGACTACGGAGACGGGTCGGCCACGCCCATGAAATAATATTTTACTTTTACACGCGTATTCTAGCCAAACTACAAATTAATTTTTAACTGGCAAATTTTGTGATGCTCTTTGAACACCCATACCAATGCCTTAAAGGATGGGCCTTTTGCCTAGCTGTAGGTAGTACCAGGTAGTAGGTACATTATTTACAACCTAAGGTAACATATGTCCGAATCGGACGGTCCGGATGGGAACTCTATCCCATCCAATCCAAGATCCCAGAGGATCGGAGGAGGAGCACAAAACAATAATGTGAATCTAGATTAAAATCGTCAATCATATCTGCCTACCTCATGAGGTTTTTCGTGTGGTATACTTTTTAACAGACTTGTTGATTTGTTCGACTGTATTTTTTTTATTATGGTATTCTATACAAGAGTAAAATATCCAGAAAGGTTATTGTTTTAGGTAAATTGGAATGCTATAATTCGAATACCTATTTAATTAATATTTACTCTTTTTAATTTTTAGGTTTATTTTATATTGTAATTGTAACCGAAGCTCAGATAATGAATGTATGTCAGTATGTTTATTCCCATACCAACATTGTAGGTACCATTGTGAACTGTATGCTTCAGTAGCCAAACAGAAATGTAATTCATATTTTGAGCTACTGTTGCAGTACTACACTATGCTTCTGTGCACACTAGTGTTTTGATTGTGTGGGTTAAAGTTTTTATACAATTTATCATCCGGACAGATGGTCGCTCACATAAACACCTTTCAATATGCACCCATCTATTTTAGGGCTGGTTACAGAATTATAATATGCCGAGATAAGATGGCCGAATGAAACGATTACGCTGCCTATTAATTCTTTACGGTTCTATTTTTATTATTTTTGAAGCATTTATCTATATCCAAAGAATTTAGTTTTTTTCCATGATATAAATTAAATTAACCGATACATTAATAGATGAAAAAAAATTGGAATTGCCTTATAAATTACTTTTCAGTCTTTATTCTTTCTTAAAAATTTTCGGGTCCCGTAAGAGGATATCTAGACTTGCTTATGTATGTAGGTATATGTCAAAAAACTCTTTCGGGTATTTTAATATAGTTACGTTTTTTTTTATACAACATGGATGGCAAACTAGCACACGGCCCAAGGTATACTTGGCTTGTTCATTATTGTAATTATTGTTTATGACTTGAACATTTTTAAGGACACTTCCGACAATCTAGTAAAGGCTGTAGAGATTCAATATAGGTTATATATAGTTGTATCCAATTTTCAACTAAAATGCCTTTTTTAATCTACATAAAGCTAGTTTAAACTAATCAACAGCATTGTTTCCTTTGCCGTAATATAATGTTTATTAGTTCGACGAGTGTTTAGTTGGCAATAAAGCGCCGTGAGTGCACTCGACGTGCACACCCGGGAAGGGTTCCGCATTGTTTGCTAAATATTTTGAAAGCTCCATTTCATACGCCATGTTAACCCTGCGTTTGATAGTCGGGGGGAATCTTGCTTGAATCGTATCATCATTAACGTATTGTATGTACGCTCCCTTTTGTGGTCTTTGGTACAAAAAATATATATGAAATGTTTTAAGAACGAATACAGTTAATTCTACTGGTGATCACTGAACCGTAGAAGTTTTTCAAGGTACCAGATTATATTAAAAACAGATTAAATATGGGATTCATAATGAGTCACATAATATATCTTTGTATTTCTAAGAAATGATTGTGTAAGAGATTTATTTATTTAACCTTCTTTCTTACAGCTATTGTGACAGAATTACCCAATGAGATTGTGAAGACAAAGTTTAAATACATAATAAGGCCCAAAGGTTCCTTCACGTCACTACGGGTTCGTGCGGCACTTGCCCGCAGAAGCGACGGAGATTGCACTAAACGTACGTACGTATTATTATATTATTATTATATACTCTGATAAAAAGGCAATTTAAATCATCCAACGTATTCAACGTGCTTAATTTCTTACAAAAAACCGTGGTGGCCGAGTGCTTCGAGCAGTTACCTGCGACACAAAGATCGCAAGTATGAATCCCGACTGTACCAATTTGTTTTTCTGAACATAAATACAGTGATTAGTCACACCACGAGCTTTAAGGTTAAAGAAACCACCATACGCCTGAGAAGCAATTCAAAGGCGTATATAGTCGTGCTTAACGGCAATGCACTCGCCATCTGCTACGTTGGTACCTAAATATATCTCTGGCGGTAAGTAAGTGTGTGTACTACCTATACACTTCTGCCTACCCCTTCGGGGACCCTTGTGGGAAGGCGTGAGGATATTATATAATTTCACACTTATTACATCTGATTAATGGATTATTAAGGCACCCCATGAGCTTCACGACATAGCAAAGCACGGTGAGAAAAACCTGCATACGTTTAAGAATAACTTTGAAGACGTATATGTAGGTATGATTGTGTTTGAGCATCGGCGATGGCCTAGCCATTGGTCACGTTGGCAAATAAATATAATATGTTCGATAATATGAGGGTGTTACTACCTCAGCGGAGGAGGTAGTGTTCGGGGACTTTTGTTAGAAGGCGTTAATAGAAAAAAAAATATACCTAGTATCAGAACCCAAACTTAACCTCAAATTTCTACAAAACAAACTTCGTAGCGCTACGTAGTCTACGGTACGTAGCGAATTAATATGTCGAAATTAATGTAAGAGTCCCAATTGATATGTATGTATGTACATAGAGCTATATGGTCGTGGAATCGCCTGTCCGAAGAAGCTGCATAAAATATATAGTATTTTTAAACAGCCGTGACTTATTTAGCATGTTTTAATATACAGTAAGGTAATAAAGCAATCTCGGTGATAGTGGGCGGAATTCGCTGGCGGCGGGGCACGCACTCGAGCTCCCGATTCCCTCGGGGTATTTGTCCGGCGAGATCGCTTAATTTTGCAATCTATTACAAATTACATTGTACAACGATTATCGATATTTTGTCTGCACGACAAATATTTAAGTCTTGTATTTCTTATTACTTGTATTAAAATCTTGTATTTAAGACTAGCGGCCCGTCCCGGCTTCGCACGGATGGACATTTATTTTTTTAACATTTTTGTTTAAAAACTTTCTTTCTTTTTTAATTGAAATAGCCTATATTAATCAGTGATAATGTAGCATTAAAATTAGCCAATTCCTTACAAACATACTTACAAACAACCTGCAACCGGCGCTTTTTGGCTCAAAATATGACGCTTAAATCTGACGCGGATGACATCGCCATTCGCCCACCCTCTGGAACCATGTACGTAGGTACTTAGCTATTCTTATAAACGAATGCTCAATACTAATATCTTAATAGAACATATTTAAGATGCGAAAGTGTCGGGTAGCAGAAGAATCCTATGCTCCAACGACCTTTGTCAAATCGTTCGGACTCTCAAGGATGCGAACGTCAAGATTACTCGAAACCCGTGAGTATGTAAAGTGATTAGATAATTTAGATGTAGCGAAGGAGGTATGTAAGACTAGAGAGGACAGCCGCCCTTTCCTCTCTGCATACTCCGTGAAGGCCTCGGAGTGATGATATGTATGTTGGTAAATACACATGAGAAACCACAACATTAAATGCTATAATACATATTGTCGCGGCGATGGACTCGCCATCTGTCACGTTGGCACCTAATATACCTCTGGCGGAAAGTGGGTGTGTGGGTATTACCTATACACCTCTGCCTACCCCTTCGGGGACCCTTGTGGGAAGGCGTGAGGATATATATATATATATATATATATATATATATACATATTGTCAACCCGATTCACTCACAGGAAAGGCAGATAGTTCACAGCACCAGTTTTCTCTATACTTACAGATCTCTAGCTTATCGATACGAAATGCCTGTGAGCCGCCGAAAAAACCATTAACAAAAGTCTTACGACATGTTAAGGTATTCACATATACGCTTCTGAAGGTTTTATAAAGTATCAGCTTACAGGATGCAATCGAAATATCATTTTCGTTGTATTAAGTAGCACAAGAATCCATTACGAACTTGGTATAACTACTTATTTAACATCGCCCGTATCATGCAGACGAGATAGCATCAACCCACCATTAATTTACCTTATTTGTTTAGAAATGTTTGTTCCATGATCGTCCTCTATTGATATATGTACATATATATTTTGGGAAATAAATTACATTTTTGTAAATTATCACCAAACATACTTAGTAGGTAGCTCTGAATGTTATTAAGCCTCCCTACAAGGACTCTAGAAGATGTATATCTAAGCAGTAATGAGACAGATGGCGAGTCTGTCGATGTCCTTTAAGTACTTTAAGTATATAAGTAGGTATTACTCCCTTAAGCTCACATCTCTAAAGTAGTATACAATTGGGACAGCGACCGTGTCTTGTACTTGCATCCTAGACTATGCAGATGACAATAAAAATCACTGGCCACGGCTTTTTAGACTATAATTACATGTAACGGCTATTGCGGTGAAGTTGGGTGGTCCAGGTGCCATAAATAAGCACATTTCATGGCCAATCCTTGCAGCGAAGATATTTGCAGACCACTAATTAAATCCATTATGACAATGAGCTCCTAGTCCACTATGGCGTCACAGCCTTCGCAGCTAATTTATAGGCACCCATAAAACAATTCTACAAACTTCCCCACAAAAAGGTATACTCTATTCAAAAGCCCGTATGAGATAATAGCGGACGGGGGCACAGGACAAAAGTTTAAACGCAACGCTAAGCAGTGATGGTCAACGCAAAAAAGAACATAACCATCTGGCTACACTACTCGACGCCAGCTATACAAATTCTTGGACCGTTCTCTCAAAAATCGATATTTAAAGTTGAGTGCTTTACCAAGGACAATACCTTGCGTGCGACAGGGACGACCCTACGAGGTACAGGGACGACGGAACTGGACATTCTAATTTACGACTTATTTTCTATGTAACATACTGTACAGATGAATCTTTGGACTTTTGTAATGAATTGAAAAATGTAGTTCTGACTCGGATGCTTTTTGTCCAAACCTACCGAGAAATGGACTTCACAAGTCGACCGTGGACATTTATAGGATGGCCATCGTTTCCGTTGTTTGTGCTCAGATCGTATTACAAGCGTATTCATGATATAACAGTTTGTTGTGTTGGGTGTCATTGTGTCGGTTCGGTTATTGTTGAGGCGTGCAGGAGACATGGCAACACTGGCCGCCCGGCTGCGGGGGGCGGCTCATTATTAATTAATGAGAATCCAAATGTTTTGGCAGATCAACATCCTCCGCATGAATGCATTCGACATCTCACTATGAGATCACCGGACGCTAAAGTAAGTTACAGATCGAGACGAATCAATCCTACAATCGATGTTATGTTCACCAGATTTTTGAATAAAGTTGTTAGTACAAATTTGCTTCATTATGCACTTAAAATGTATGTTTTAAGAATATGTTATATGTAAGACACTCACCAGTATGTGTTCTTTTATGAATCTTGAGATTTTCTGATCTCGCAAACACTTTGCCACAGCCAGGGAAGGGGCACGGGAATGGTTTCTCTCCAGTGTGTACGCGGATGTGGTTCACTAATTTGTATTTCGCTTTGAATGGGCGTCCATTCCGCGAACAACCTTGCCAAAAGCACGCGTGAGTGGTGCATTCCGGGCCGCCAACGTGCTCCACCGTCAAGTGTGTCACAATCTCATGCATGCTCGAGAATAGCTTGTTGCACATCTTCCTCGGCGGAGGCTGCTCGGGATCCAACCATTGGCAACGCATGTCGCGACGAGGAGGTGCTCGCACATACCGAAGAAAAGCGTGAGGTGCGTGCGCGTGCGCATGAGGCACGAGTGGGGGCGCGGCGCTCTGATAGTGCATGTCGCCGCGCCACTCCCAACTCTGGTCAAGCGGCTGCTGAGGGAACAACTCTCCACATCCACCATACTCGCGCAGATATCCGGGCTGGTAGGAATGCAGGGGATAGGGCTGATAGTGCGGTGGGTGATGCGGTGGCGGCGGGTGCGGCGCGGCGGCGCGATGTTGTGCCCCTACGCCGCACGCCGGCTGCGGCGACATCTTCAGACCATAGGAGGCGAGGTGCGCATGGTTGGTCTCAAGGAACGCATTCATGGCGGGGGTGGCCGGCGCCGGCGCATAGCCCCAATCGCCCGCCACCATCCACGCGGCGGGTGAGCCCCGCTGCTGACCGTGTCGAGGATTGCGTCGCTGCCGACGCTCTCAACCAATGGTGACACTTGTTGCTTAGTCACGTAATCGGCTGATTCTTCTATGTTGATATCATTATCTAATAAATCTCTTCGGTTTGGCACCCTGTAAAAAACAATCATATATTTTTTATTGCAATCGCTACAGAAATTTCGTAGTTTCAATAATATTTCATTAATATACATAAACACACATACACACGAATAAAACTTGAACCTAAGGTGATCGTAACCCACCGAGACAAATTCAAAACCATTTTTCAAAATAATAACACACATTCGTGCAGCCATAACCGGCGACGAACATTTATTTATAATAAAAAAAAAGTGAGCCAGGTACTTTTGGACATTAAATTAAACTGTGGGTAAATTTATAGGACACTTTTATACGGCTGAGACAAAAATTTCGATTGTATTCGTGTATATTTAATTTTAGTTTATTTGTTAGGCAGGCTCCAATCTCGTTTATGGGCAAGGTTTAGCATCGATAATTTATGAAAATAGTTTTATGAATGGTAAAACTTGTTTCCCCGAAGACTTGCAACCATGGATACTGCCGTCTGTTAGGCTATTATTGCCACCTTGCGAGGGAAAACTACGAAACTTCTGTTATTTGAGTAATCATTGTGAGCAATATTTTGATAGATTTTCTTATAGAGCTATAGAGCTCTGCTTAGTTTGTGACTAGGTGCCGCAGCATGACGTGTTATTGCCATTTTTATTCAAGCATGCGGAAGGTACACATGATTAGACTTCATAGTACAAAACATAGTTCGTCCCCCCCGATACTCTATAATAATGTTTGTTTTCAATGATGGACCAATAACTAAGAAGCAGAATATAAAGTAGGGGTATTTTATACCACTAAAGTGGCAAACCAGTTTGCGGCCAGCTTCATTTTAAGCGATTTTCGCCATCTATGAACGCCTGCACTAGAGGTTTCTCTAGCGCGTAGTATAACCAAAAACGCATTGCGTCTGTAGGTACTTTATATATATACATATATAGTGTGTAAAATATATATTATAGCGAGCCTTCGAAAAGACTGCGAGACATTTTTTTACGTAACTAACTTCTTAACTATTTTAATGAATTTATAGCCTACTATCATTCATTAATATCTTCGGAATGTCTGTCGTTCTTTCGTTATGACGTCTGTGTTAGGGTCGATAGTCTCATTGGACTTTAATAAAATAACACAAATGATACTTCCGTATCGTGAGCGTAAATAGGCTGCGGTAACCGTTTCCCATCAGATGGGCCGTATGATTGTTTGCCACTCTTGTTGAATATAAAAAAAAATGTTAGGCGCTAAACAAATATATTAAATGAGATCAGATTTGGTAGTAGGTATAACTATATTAAAGGCCCCCCCCCCGCTTGTAAAATTGTGTGAAGGAAGGTATTTTCAACTGCTCATTCCATTATAAAAAAAAACGACTTCAAAAAAGGAGTTGGTTTCTCAATTCGATGGACATATTATGCTGTACCTTTGAAGGCCTTTGTATGTAGGTACTAATGATTGCTATTTGCTCACCAGAAATAAAATACTGGTAATAGAATTTATGGCGTCCGTCGTTCGTTGTCAAAAAAACAAATCCCCGCATTCGACGGATCTTCAACTGTCAGTCAAAATAACTGCATATTTTTGAGAAAAAAATTAGGATACGTATATAATCGCATTACTTATAAATAACATTGTTTATATATTGTTCGAAGCACTCCAAAGTCTGTTAGAGCAGGGTCTACCTGGCCCGTTAAACAATGTTGTTTGTTTCAGATTTCCATCTAATCTGTACATTATCTGAGCGACTCCCCGCCGCGTGGCCGCTTCATCACAAAGCAACGGGTTGACAGATCTCTACAGACACCAATGGGATTACCAACACATACTGTCCCATAAACAATTCACAAGCCATTTTGAAGCTTATTCTCCGACAATAACGATCTCATAAAGTTTTCTAACCGGCAAAAAATCTATGCAGGACCTAATTTTTGCAGCTGTCAGATTTTTTTTTCACCTTTTTTAGGAATTAGTCATAATCACATTAAAGAAGCTATATGGAGTTCTTAATATTTATCAGTTGGCTCGGATAGTATCCTGTTAATCCGAGTATTTCACACACATGTGAGCGTGAAAACGGTCTACTAAGGGTTAATTCAATTCTTATTCGCACAAGAAAATAGTCACTCCAATCCGCCTACCCAAAAAGGGGCACTGCGTTAGGGTATGTATTCTTTTTATAAATGTTAACATTTATAAATATACTAGTTGTCCCGCCCAGCTTCGCTCGGGTGGAAAAAAAAGATGGTGGCGCCACCTATCGGGTCCAATTGTGAAACTAAACCATTCCCAGGTCCCCTTGAACACACACAAAAAATTTCATCAAAATCGGTCCAGTCGTTTAGGAGGAGTTCAGTCACATACACACGCACACAAGAAATATATATATTAAGATAATGTACTAAGACATTATTATAAGGAAGGAAGGCAACTGTCATGTTGGCACCAGTACATATATATTATTATATATGTAATATAATATATATTATTGTATCACGTCCCATGGGTAAGCAGGGACTAGTAGACTTGCCGTCCATAAAAGCAAGCTCGTAAAGATATTATATAACTCCTCACTTATCATTAACATTTAAATAACATTTACATACATATCAACACGCCTAGACCCTAACGGAGTAGGCAGAGAGTAAAGAGCACCAGTTCTCTCTAGACTTGCATACCTCTTTCGCTTCGTCCACATTCGTCAGTCTTCATACATGCCCGCCAGTTTCGAGTACTCTTGACGTCCCCGTCTTTGAGTATCCAATCGATTTGATATATAGCGTTATAGGTTTCTAATTGATTTGTAACAAGCTGTGCGTATAACTCATGTATTCTTTATTTCTTTCTGATGGAATGTGCTTCATCACATCAGTGGCATCTATTGGGGATACCTCTCGGGAGAATCTATTTCAGCAAAACTTTGGGCCTAGTGCGAAAGGACTTATACAAGTGGGGCCATACCAAGACGTACTATCGTCATCCTTATTCAAGAGTGTAAAAGGGTACAAAAGGGTACCGGGACAGTAGTAAGTAGACAGTAGGGAAAGTATACAGATAGTGCCATTTACGAAAACGCGCCCACGACATCCGCCCCCGATGGGAATCGACTGCTTATAACCTGCGAGCTCAAGCCTCGCAGCCTAGAGCTCTAACCACAACACCGATAGTCCGGTAGACTGTAATAGCCACGCCTTAAGTAGATACTCGCAATTTATGCAAAACGGTTAATATTACATCATGTGTAATTCATTAAGATTTCATTCAAGTATGTATATAGTTAATTAAATATTTTTCTTTACGCATTTTTACGCCTGTAATGGTACACATATATAATCCCTTCGACTATATAAATAAACTAGCCGATTTCTCGGCTTCACCCGCGTCTTAGTTAATCCGTTCTAATCTAAATTATAAAGTGGACGAGTTTGTATCTTTGTTTGAATGCGTCTGTTTAACAAATTACTCGTCCATTTGAAAATTACGTTTGTATTAGATTCCCGTTTCTTGTGGAAGACTATATATAGGCTATAATATCATTATGCTAATGAGCATTTTACGCGGGTGTAGCCGCTGGATACAACTTGTATGTACTATACATGATTACTGCTCTGCGAAGGGAACGCCTTAGATTAGTTAGTGCGGTTTACATCAAAAGTAAAGCGATTCATTAATAATTAATCTGTATATTCACATACAGGGTGAATCATAAAATAGGGCAGTTGCACTAATCAAAGCGAATAATAAAATAAAAGATAAAAAAGCAACTAACATGTTTTTTTACCATTTTCTATACTAATATTATAAAGAGGAAAGATTTGTTTGTTTGTTTGTTTGTTTGTTTGTAATGAATAGGCTCCGAAACTACTGGACCGATTTCAAAAATTCTTTCACCTTTGGAAAGCTACATTATCCCCGAGTAACATAGGCTATATTAAATTGGACCCGATAGGTGGCGCTGCGATCGAGTTTCAAGAATTTTACCTCTTTACCCGGGCGAAGCTTTCTGTGTGTTTCTGTGTGTCTTAAGCTTGATTCGAGAATGGTTTAGATTTACAATTGGACCCAATAGGTGGCGCTGCGATCGTGTTACGGGCAATTTAACTTTTTCACCCGAGCGAAGCTGGGCGGGACAGCTAGTTCATATATAAATCTGCTTTTATCTTATCTGCTGTAACGATTAAGTCGGTATGACTTGCACATGTAGAATGTAAGTAGCTACATTTTTTTATTTGTTAAATAATTAATTTGTTTCGTTGTTAATATGTACTCCCTCTGATACTATAGTAGTTTTGTGCTTGGAGCTATTTGTTTTGTGGCATCATGATGAGATGGGATATATTCACAACACCCTACAACTTCTAGAAGACAACTGTTCTATGTTCTGAGACCCTGTATAGGTATGTACTGGTGGAGTGAGTGAAGAATCACTTTTCCTATTGATGTAAATCGCACTAAAATCCGATGCGTAGTTTGAATGATCGAAGCGTGCAGACTGTTGAGACGACTTTATTTTATACTAGCTGTCCCGCCCTGCTTCGCCCGGGTGAAAAAGTAAAATTTCCTGAAACACAAGAGAGGTAGGTAAGGGCATAACGGGTTTCCCGTTCGAATTCGGAGCTGCCCGACTGGGGCAGAACCTCCACCTTATAGAAGTCCGTAGCCAAATAACACAATTTTTTGTGTTGTGTTCCTACGCGGTGAATAAGGTTTCCAGTAAAACACGATCAAAGCACCACCTATCGGGTCCAATTGTGAATCTAAACCATTCTCGAATCCACCTGAAGACACAAAAAAGTGTTCGGACTTTTATTTTGCACCCATTCAAATAAAAGCGGTACCACTACTTAGTGTATATACAAATTCATAATATTTTATTATATGTTTCGCTCCTAGTGGTCGTAGCGTGATGTTTTATCCTAGAGAAATGGACTATCCAACACAAAAATAACTTTTCAATTCCAACCAGTAGTTCCTGAGATTAGCGCGTTCAAACAAACAAACAAACTCTTCAGCTGTAGAATATTAGTATAGACAGAATATTTAAAGATATTTATTACTCCCATTATTTCGTACACTGAAAAGCATACATATTTTTATGTAAATTAGTCGGTCTTAGATATAAGCCATAAAATCTTTCTGTTTGTAATAATTATCAATTAAGTATTCTAATATATGTACATATATGTTAATTGTCTTCCTGTTCTAGCAAAACGATAAAGAAAATACGTTTTGTAGTGAATTTGTTTTATCAAATATTTTCTACGCTTTTTTTGGCTTTCTATTATTTCAAACCGGAAATTTCACCTGCTCCTGGTGTTTATCGCAATGATGTTAGTTTTTTTTTATCATTCTTTCTTTAAGAGGTATTGCATTTATTTAATAACATAACGTATGAAAAGGTTATACATACTAACAGTAATATTTACAATTATATAACATTTTGTATGCCAATTATTATTATTAAAAAAAACTAACGTATTTTGTTTTAACCGTAAATAATCTTGACTTTTTTTGTTTATCTCTCGTTGGGTAGGCAAGTTCTGAAAACTCTAGCTACTTAACCGAATAATCTTTGCTTCCGTGGTCTACTACTATATACCTACACACAGAGGCCACGTGGCCTATGACACATTTGCTCTATCAAGCAATTTGGGACTTAATATGAATTAGAATAGTTTACCTACAGTTACTATAAGTACCACAATTGAAAAAAAAATATATAGTAAAGTATATACCAGAATACAGTTTTTAGTTCCTGTATAATAATATATAATTCAAGTTGATGCATCAATTAATAAATACATGTTTGTCACTGGCGGAGCTCCAACCCGCGACCCCGACAATGCCTTTAGCAGGACCTACCTGGAGCTCAGTTTATAATTATATGTCATATGTTGATTCCGGCACATGGCGGAAAAAATAATTATGTATACGAGGACACTTTTATGCAATACTAGCTGTGCCCGCGACTTCGTCCGCGTGAATATTAACAAAAAAGTTATTGTTTAGTTTCTAAAATAAAAGTAGCCTAAGTTACTCCTTTTTACATCAGCTATCAGTCAGTGAAAGTCCCGTCAAAAGCAGTTCAGCCGTTTCAGAGATTAGCCGGTACAAACAGACAGACAGAACATTAAAAAAAATTATATATATACCATGTATACATTCATATGCAAAGCGATTTTAATATTACAAACAGACACTCCACCTACACCGATTTTATTTATTTATACCGATTTAAATTATTTGGTTAACAATTAACTACGTTGTAGCCGTGGTGGCCTAGTGGTTCGAGCAGTTGCCTGCGACACAAAGATCGCAAGTTCGAATCCCGACTGTACCAATGAGTTTTTCTGAACTTAAGTACAGTGATTAGGCACACCACGAGCTTTACGGTGAAGGAAAACATCGAGAGGAAACCTGCATACGTCTGAGAAGAAATTCAAAGGCGTATGTTTAGTTGTGCTTGAGTAACGGCGATGGACTCGCCATCTGTCACATTGGCACCTAATTACCCACCTCCTAATATACCTCTGGCGGAAAGTGGGTGTGTGGGTATTTCCTATACCCCTATGCCTACCCCTTCGGAGACCCTTGTGGGAAGGCATGAGGATATATTACAATTATATTTATATTATATTATATAATTAACTACGTAATAGTACATTCAATATATAGTAATAGGACAAACAATGCAGTCGTCACCCCGTCGGCTTTAGATCTTATAAATATTTTATACATCCAGTCTCGAGAGGATAATATTGGAAATAATATGTTATAATTATAATAATAATATATCCTCACGCCTTCCCACAAGGGTCCCCGAAGGGGTAGGCAGAGGTTTATAGGTAATACTCATACACCCACTATCCGCCAGAGATTTTACGTAGAAAAATAATTAACATATTATATTTATACCTTTAATTATAATTTACCAAGAAAATATATTATTTGTTTAACTAAAATACATTTTGTACTAAAATATATTTATTTAATAATACGTTTTCTAAATAAATATCATGGAGGTGGCCTATGCGTAGTGATATGTACCAGGATAACAGAAGCAATAACAGTAATTATTCATGCCTACTCAAATTTAACTATTAAGGTTATCTCAATATCAAATTTTATTTATTTTCGTTTGCGTTAAGTACATCATCATTTATTTATTTATTTATTTACAATTAGCACGACAACGTGGTCATTTACGCTAATGTGGAGGTATAAGTTAGAAAATACATATGAGTAATAATAAATAAGGTTAATATAAATGTATTACCGAGAAGAAGATGGCCTTCTTTCTGCGTATGCCAGACACTCATTCAAAATCATATTTCATTATATATAAATGAGCGTAACCACTTCAAAATAGTACAATACTTAAGCCGTAATAAGAGCCGTGGCGGGCGAGTGGTTCGTGTCGAGCTTGTAAAGATCGAACCTGTACCCATATATTTTCTTTGGACTTATGTAAAGTTATTATTCGCATAACGAGCTTCTCTGAATTTATCGAATTCTTTATTATAAAGTTAAATAGATACAGAAACATTCAGACTTAAATTCAAATGAAAACTCCAGCTTAAAAGGCTAAGAAGGTTCAATTTGTTATGCATAAGAATGTTATTATGTAAGTTTGTCTCTAAGTTTTAAAACCTCCGTGGCATCATTAAAACTCTATATAAGTATTAATTTAAATAAAAGAAGATATTAATTATAGTTTGCTACAATATTATCTAGAGTCTGGCTTTAACTGTTAATTATATAATAGACAGCGGGATCTTAGCCGGTATATAAAAGACATATGTATTAAAAGACAGGATAAGTAATAAAATATTGACGAAACAGATATACAATTCGAAAGTGTGTAGAAAGAGAAGCAAAGCAAGACCACGTTCCAATAAACTAGATCAAAACCATCGAACATTAAAGGAAGCCGAGCAAATAAGAAAGGACTGATGAATGTGGATGAAGTGGAAGACTGTAAGAATAGAGACATCTGGCGTTCCACTCTAGGTGTGATGATAAACATGCAATTTCAATGTATTTTTCATGTTTCTAGTAAAATTATCTGTAAATAGACCAAAAGTCCATGGTATTGATGGATTAAGTGAAGGCTAGTAAATTTTACAGTTTATTGGATTTAAATTATAGTTTGAAAAGTCAACAAACAGATATTATTTAAACTTTATAGAGTGATAGTAATTCAGAATTGAAATAGTTGCATGTAGCCTCAATATTTCTTTATTCATACGACATAAGTAAAAAAAATATTATGAATCTTGCTCTTCTTCTGTTTAGCTGAACATTGACATCAAATCTAAATGGTAGTTGCACGTTGATTAAATGTAATTCAACACCTTTACTCAAGTATGTTTAACACTAATTGTTTTGTTGTTGTTTGGAAATATTGAGTTCATACCTACATATCTTGTTATATATGAAGTAGGTATATTCCCATAGATAATCAGCCAACGTATATAGCACGATAGATTCTTAAAAAAATGCATGGTCCTTCCTCACTTTCTTTTTAGAAAGAAAGAGAGGCCGAGGAAGATCGCCTATCATAAATTGATAGACACTATCTATTTGATTTGATGAAATAAATTGTATCTGTCATCATGCATAGGGAGGTCAAAGAGGTTGTACTGGAAAGGGGAAAATTTAAGGAGTTGCATCAGAGGTAGCGAGAAGAGCCCAGTTCTTGAATCAATGATGATGATATTTCCAATAGGTACAGGGTGATGATATTCCCACTATAGTGAATAAGTAGATTAACCCCATACTGCAACTAGCAGTGACCGCTTTGTCACATATATATATTATATATTCAGTTTTCAAATTTACCTTGAGTATAAGAAAATCCAGTCTTCAGCTACGCAGGTCTCTCAGACGAATATTAATCACCATTTAGTTTCAATGATTAGACACAATATATCAAAACACTTCACTCAACATATACAATTTGTGTATATAAAAAAATCTGTATCCTCATATAATCAGTGCAATAATTATCACAGGTATTGGCGCGTTGTTATAACGCAATGGTTGCGTTTCCGCAGGCGTGCTTTGCGAGAGACGTTTTCGGCGATAACATAAGTTTATCGGACAAATTGTCACGCAACGATTTTTTCTCGTAATGTTGAAAGGCTTCGCGACGTGTGTCCACTGACTCCGCTGAGGCTCTCAGCATGACTGCGGGCTCCCGCGTCGCCGCCCCTCGACACAGCCGACATACTGCTTCTTAGACAATATTTTGTGCGAACCGGACCCGAAATCGAGAACGCAGCCCTGCGCTGCGAGAGAAGGGCGGGACATCTCAACCTTTTTCATCCAATAGTGCCGGCCTCGCAGGGAGCCCATACAAAATGCTTTTGTCTCGTTTTAACGCATTTTTTCCTATTGTGCTAGAAAGAGAAGGGCGAAGTTTGATGGGATCATACGAAGAGCATGAAGAAGAAAATTTCTTTGTGTTTGTGTCGTAATGTGTTCACTTTATCAGATTTACGTTGAAAGCTCGCTGTTAGCTTTCAAGGGCACCACGTAGTGTGTTCTTGTCTAACCAAGTGGGTTGTGTATGGGTGTGAGCGGGACGGCTTCAGCCGGGGAAATGTTTCGGCTAATGTATTTTCCTGTGGGAAGGAAAACACATGTTGTCGCTTTTAATTTAATACGTGTCACGCTGCGTTGCGTCGACGTCGTGTAAAGCTTGGAGCGTTACTTACAATTATATGAAACATAACACTGCTAAAGTGGTTCGAAAATATTATATTATTCTTATTATAATATGAAATAAATACCTATGTACCTTCTTTTTTACGTTTATTCTAGAAGTAGGTACCACATAAAATAAAGTCTAAACTATATAGAGGTACTATATATTGAAGGTATCTCTCACTGTTTATTTCTTACTTTCATAAAGAATGTGTTGTGCCACTGGTCTCGGTCATTGAAGATGAGAAAAATATAAGAAATTATAAAAGCCTGTTAAAACAGTAATCTTTAAAGGGCTTTTAAGTATAAATAAGCTCAATTTATTATTTTCCAAATTTTTGAAATAGCAACTTAACTATATAATAACTATATGTTATTCTAATTAAATACCATAAAACGCTTATATACAATTAAAATATTATTATCGTATCATAATACTGCCTTGACCACAGGTCATAACATACTTGATATTATCTGATTAGGATTCAACGTGTAGGGAAGCGAGTCAAAAATAATTGACATAATTAATTTGACGTTCCAATTGGACTTTGTAATGATTAGAGTAAAAAGCGTCATACCGGTTGCGTGTCGTGGACGGCCCGCCTCCGTGCGTGCGCCGCGCCATTGGACGGCGCAGAGGCTCCGGCGCAGCGGGCGGGGGCAGTACACACCGCGCATTTATTCTCAACCGGCGCACGATCGAACCTGATTAATTTAATATATTTTTACCGAGACACGCAATACCCTTTTTGCGACCTTACCTGCTATCGAGCTTCAACCTGATATCGTGCGTTTTATTGATCAGCCTATCATCATTAAAAACAACGCCTTGGAAATGTTAAGTTTTATCAATAATCAATATCATACGACTATACATATATTGAGTAACGGCGATGGACTCGCGATCTGTCACGTTGGCACCTAAAATATATCTCAGGCGGATAGTGGGTGTGTGGGTACCTATACACCTCTGCATACCCTCTGGGGATACGGGGAAGGCGTGAGGCTATAAAATATCATAAATTCCTATAAGATAAACTTCTGTTAGGATTGCAATTTTTTTTTCTATATTTTATTTCACGCAGTCATAATATTTCGTCAAAATAACATAGATGAGTTCGAGCATTTGCGCAATAACATGGTGTAGAATGATGGCAACAATAGATGTACGCAGCAGGTATCGGCCGAGTAGGCACGGCCGGCACAATGGAACCCGTGCCTACAGTTTGTACCGGGGTCGGTAGGTATTTCATTAAAATAAATAACGTTATTATTTATCTGGGTGTTTTTCTGGAGCTACAAATTACGCGGGACAATACCTCTGCGGGACATCGCCCTTATTAAGTGCGGCAGATGGCGCGACCAACGCCCCTGTTCACTCAAAACAATATTACATTAAAAAATGTTTTTAATAATTCCTAAATTACCTCACGTATTCACCATTAATTGATTTGATAGGTTTTGTTACAAGGTAAGAAGGTACATGAAGTTTACCTATATACCAAAGTTAAATACAATTAGAAATATTTATTCAATATTTACGTAATCTTCAATTCCCACAAGGTTCTGACGTGATAATACTTAATAGTATATACTATTTTGTACTATATGTATTATCAAATGTTGAATAAATTATTATATTAGTAATGTAATTTTATTATGCTAGTGCCTGAATATACTTAATTTAATTTTTCTATACCTACAATCCAATCCGATATCCCCTAGGTTTTTTAGTGCCGGATTAGTGAGACTCTACTGAATATATATTTTTAATTAGTGATAACAGAGATCCATCAGTAGAATAAAACTCCTGCATAAATATTTCGTTTGGTTAGTGACTAGAAACAGGTAGTGAGCTAACTTGGATGATAAAAACGATGAAATAAGAATAAAATACCAGTGTTTGGTTTGGTAACACGGAAAACTTGACGATGAAAGCCTAAATTTTGCGCTCCATTTAATTTGACAATTGTGTCAAATGCTACCATGATTTCATAATGAAATACTAGGCAAATTTATTTTCTTTCAATTCAATTCGAACAATAGTTTAAATTCTGGCTTAATCTGAATTTTAAAAGCAGAACACTAAGTACAAAACGCTATGAACGAGAAAAGTGAACGCATAAATTTAATACTTACTCTATTGCTAGAAAGTGTATAAGGCGAGTGTGGATGAAAGTGTTGGAAGGGGTAGACCTAGGCGGACGTTTCTAGACCAAATTAGGGACGTCTTGAAAAAAGGCCAGGTCAAGAGTACCCTAAACCGAAGAGCATGTATGAAGAGAATAATGAAAGTGGACGAAGCGAAAGAAGTATGTAAGGATCGTAGCAAGTGGAAAGAAGTGGTCTCTGCCTACCCCTACGGGAAAGAGGCGTGATTATATGTATGTATGTATGTATTGCTAGAATTAGCGTGTTTGTTTATATTTTCACGTCTAGACTTCTCAATCCATGGTCATAAAAATAGGAGTAACAGGAAAACAGATTAACGAAAGGAAACCAGTGATATCCCAACGAAGTGTACATAACGTACGTACGAATGTATAATAATAATAAATCTATATCGTAGTAAATTCAAGTACCTCACTGGATACGCAAAGACAGAAAAGCGCTAGTTCTCTCTAGACTTCAAGACATTTCGCTTAATCCACATTCTAAATCTACTACACCGAGTAAACCTTCATTATCGCAGGCGAAGCCGCGGGCAAAACCTAGTCAACTCAAATGAGAACACTGGGCAACGGTTTGGCTTATTTTGTAATATTTTTTTATGTAATCAGTTGAATATGGTTTTAAAGAGAAAAACTACAAATTCCCTGCAAAAAAAAACGGATTAAACTTTGGACAATGTCGCTTAGTTACTATAGAAATATATACAATTTAGTAGTTCATACTAAGTACATAACTAAAGTTTAAACAATTCTGCTCAAATTTTATAAACTTCTTATGGTTGTAAAATACATTTTATGAACCTGCTTTGGGCTGGGAGGAGCTTCTCGTTGATGTCTAATACACGGCAGACATCACGTAATTTTAAATTTCAATATTTTACATGAATATTTAATCGCCTTTTTTCTCTAGACTTACATAGGTTCCTGTTTCGCTCCATCCACATTCATTAGTCCCTTCGTGCATGCTAGCCGGTTTCGAGTACTCATGACCAACTGGCGCTCAAATCTCTGCCTATCCCATTAGATACACAACGTGATGATATATGTGACATTCAATTAGCTTACATATTTATATGTAATATTTAAACACTGATGTCAGGTGGCCGAGTCGCTTAACTAGTCAGCTGTAGGTTATATAGGCCGACCGATATGACGACCGTCTGGTCTAGTGGTTAGAGCTCCTGACTGCAAAACTTGAGGTCGCGGGTTCGAATCCCGCTGAGGGCAGATATTTGTGTGAAGAACACGAATATTTGTATATATCTATATAAGTACATATATCGTTGTCTAGTTACCATAACACAAGCTTTGCTTAATTTGGGACTAGGTCAATTTGTGTGGAATTGTCCCAGGTATTTATTTATTTATTTATAGGTACTATGTTGTCTGTACCAATGAATTTTCTGAACTAAATGTAACCTAAACATACTTGAGATGTAATTATAATGTATGTCCAATTGGGCTTGGGATCACAGACGCGTGATCTTACTAGGCCTTCCTTCCTTCCTTCCAAAATAATTCTCCAGGGCAAAGAGGGCGCCATAATACGAATCCCTCCATGGAACCACAGGAAAGCATGGAATATGAAATAATATGTATACCTTCACGCCTTCTTTCAAGGTCCCCCGAAAGGGTAGGCAGAGGTGTGTAGTAACACATACTGTTTTCGCCTGATATTAGGTACCATCGTGACAGACAGGCGAGTCCATCGCCGTGTAGAAACAAAAAGCCGTACGTCTATTTGTTTCTTCTCAAACATATGCAGGTTTCGTCTCGATGTTTTTTTTTCACCGTAAACCTCGTGGTGTTATTAATAACTGTACATAAGTTTAAAAAAATAGCTTCGTTCAGATGGGATTCGAACTATGAATCTTTGCGTTCCTGGTAAATTGAATCACTCGGCCACCACGGTTGTTTGAAAGAATACACAATATAGGGTAGTATGTAAGGGAACCCACAAGCAGAGAGCACATTATTAAAATTCAAACGCAGTTTACAATGTAAATTAAATCAAGGACTACGTTGAAGATAAAGAAGTTTGGCTCTAGTTCCTTCTGCGCATGCGGCTTCCTTGGTAGCTCATAAACGGCACAAATTTGTGGATGTCTCTAACTATTCTGAATCTTTTTCTTTTCTCAATTCGGGTTTTTTTTTTATACAATAATAATTTTCCTTTTTTTTATTTTAATTTATTCCATATCTTGACCAGAATTAGTTACAGTACTGATGACAATATTTGTGTCACTTGTTTAATTTGTCTAATTTGTGAATGTGAGAACATTGTAGGCTTTGTAGATTCTTAGATCTTGCTAACATTGTTATAATTATCTTGTTTTATGTATGCTTTGTATAGTAAGCAACGACCTATTGTCGGACCTACGTTGTTCCCCCATACTTGGGTACTATTGCTGTAACGAAAAAAATATTGTATATGCCTAATGATTTGAAAAGAGTAACCATGGAGTTTCTTGCCGGTTCTTCTCCATGGAAGCGACCAACCCGAACCGTGCTTCTTTTTCGACGTTTTATAAGTGCCCATCTGGGCCTATGTGAAATAAAAAGATTTTGATTTTGATTTTGATTTTGAAATTACTTGTTGTGATGGGTTTTGCATCGATTTGAATAATATGGAACACAACAGAACGAGCCCTTAACAAAAACTTAAAACTTGATTAAATTCCACCTGTTCACCTCTTGCCCCTAACTGTAAGAGTAATTAATTCGAGCGTGGGCCACAAATCCGTCAGTCCAATCGCATGACTATTGATATCGATTCCTCTGAGCCCGCCGACACAATCGGATGTGATCGACTTTTTGCCGCGACCATTCGAATGAAATTAGACTCGGATTCGTAACGTTTTCCTTTCATTATTATGTGGCTATATAGACTATAAGGGCAACCATAGCTGTGTCATGTACGTTACCACGCATGTATTGTCTGTACATGAATAGTTATTGTCCGCTTCCTGAAAGAATCCCTTGATATATAGGCGTATGGTCTAAAACCATAGGTTAATATAATACTTGTCGTGGTGGCAGAGTGGTTCGAGTAGTCGCCGGCAACCTAACATTGCAAGGTCAAATCCCGATACTCATACCACGACCTTTACGGTGTAAAAACATCGAAGGAAATTCGATTGAGCCGAAATCCAATTCTTCTTCATTTCAATTCAAAAATGTATAGTCGTGCTTGATAATTGATGGTGTTTACCTAAAACACTATATCGGGGACCCTTACGTCAGTAATGGAATTTGGTACACTGTTGCAGAAAATACTTCTTAAAAGAGTACGCATTCACTAGTTACTATTAATTAAGTACTTTGGAATAATAAGTAATGTTTATTAAAGGCACTATAACTACACTTATGAGCATTATGTACACGTGTGTACCCACTTCAGCTCCCGTCGAGGCACCTTCGCGTACGAAGGAAGCCAAAAGCTCGCGCATTTTACATGCGGTAATAAAACTTAATATAGTTCAGTTAAAATTGAGCAATTTATACGAGGCCGGTGTGTACGATGTAGTACTAAGTAATGAACTCGCGTACATTGCCTTGTCGGTGAGAGGTTTATTCGTGCATAAACATTACCATAATAAATAATGCCAGCACGATATGTCAGTTTCGCTGCTTATATTCCGCATGCAATGTTTTAGGAGAAGCTAATTAATATATTATTATTACTCTCTCAGAGAAGAACCGTCGCGGCCGAGGAGTTTAACTTGTGCGAAATCGAGGTCGATCCTTAGGCGGTCCGGACCAATGAGTACTTTTTGAAATTAAGTTAACCGTTATATATGTTTCAGGAAAACTCATCGAGCTTATATGCTTTATAAACGACAGAGAAAAGAGGGAGTGGCTGCACCTTTTTTAATTTCATCATAAAATAATTGAAAGCTAAAGTTTTCCAGTTAAACCCATTAATAGATCCAATAATTTTTTCAGAGCTTTGTAGTGAAAAAAGGTTAAGAGATGGACACAAAATTGATATCTTAGCATTGTTTTAAAAGGTAAGGTGTAACGTCTTAAAAGGGTAAGGTATTCCAGAGACCAAAACACAAAAATAATAATAATTATATATCCTCACGCTGTCAAGGGTCACCGAAAGAATAGGCAGAGGTGTATAGGTATTATCCAGAGTAGTATCCAGTATCAAGAGCAATATTTTGGGTGACAAAGTGACAGATAAAATTATTATAATATAATATGAATAATGTAAGCCTAATTAAGTATTTTTTTAGCACCAGTACAACCTACCGTTACTTGGATAGTACCTAAACAGTCGATAGATCATTTATTAAATAATACGCATGCGTACAAATGAACGCTGACTCAATACTGACTTCTTACACGATATCAGTTATTGAGTTCATCTATTATTTCGATATTTTAATCAAGCCAATCATTGTTATGCATAGATATAAAGGAAAGTAATTAATAATAAGAACTCGCTCTGTGCCACATGCCGCAGCAAAAACCAAATGGAAACGGACCGATTCGTAACGGAGCCGAATGTAAAGACGACTCCGACTCAGCCCTTTTTGCCGGTAACACAATACGTGTTTTCCGATATTTGCGGTGACTATAGCCTCTTCAGTTAATGAGCGGCAATCCTTATAAACAATCCATTGACCTTTGCGATTATTTTCAAAACCTATGAATGATATGAATCACAACTGCGTATTGATAATAAACCTTAATCAATTAATTATTACAAAAATATATGTATCCTCACGCATACTCGCAAGGGTCCCCGAAGTGGTAGACGGAGGTGTATAGGTACCCACACACCCACTTTCCGACAGAGATATATTTAAGGTGCCAACTTGATAGATGGCGAGTCCATCACCGTTACTCAAGCACGACTGTACATCATATGCCTTTGAGTTTCTTCTCAGACGTCAGAGGTTCCATCTCGATGTTTGCCTTCAGCGTAAAGCTCGTGGTGTGACTAATCGCTCTACTTAAGTTCATTGGTACAGTCGGGATTCGAACTTGCAATCTTTATGTTTTTGGGTTAATTGTCTATGTAGATATGTTTGTACTATAAAATACAAACTCTGTTGATGCGAAGCGGTTACTTTAGCCTATAGGCACTATCCGTTTCACAGAGATTGCTCACACACTGTCTACTTGATAAGAAGTGGTGTGCTTGCGGCAAAAATTGCTCACAGATCCCTCTTCTACCAATATGGTTATTCCAAGTGGACCTCTGGAAACCTCAAGAACCAAACTCACAAGAACAAAATACTTAAGAAACCAAAATCACAAGAACAAAATACTTATCGAATGCAGTGCCATTAGGCTGCGATCTACCGTACGGTAGAAGTACAGCCCTAGTCAATCATCTCCTATTCTGAAATAGAGATAGGTACCTTACCTTTCTTAAGCCATTTTATAGTTGAAGTTTTACATGTGCAGCATGTAAATTAACAAAAAGTTCACTTTATTATTAGTCTTTACTGCGTCAAACCTATGGTCAAACCGCACTATAAATTCATTACTTAGTTAATCAAAACCACATGAAAGCATTATATACCGATACGGTTAACTTATTATGTAGTTTGAAAGCATCAATAGCCATGTCGGGGTGGAGCCAGCATGTGCGCACTAAACGCGCTCAATTAAACATATGACGGCGTCGGGCGTACATACTTAATTACTGAACTACATAGCGCGTTCGGCCGATCTAAATAGTTTTTTTCTCGCGCTCAGACGCAGCTATCTGGTGTAACAAAGAGTGGTAATTCAACTAGCCAGTGCCCACGACCACAAGCGGGCCCAATTGCGCCGAGACGCGGCCGCCCACAAAAACCGATCAAAGTCGCCGCTCAGCCACGAATCAAACGCGACAAATTGCTTCCATTTTCAAAATAGACCGATCGACTTGATAAAAAATTATAGTTGAGAATAATACGCACGGGAAAGCAAACCAAGACAAATTGAAGTCTCTACAGTTGAGCGTTTGTCAAAATATAAATATCTATGTACTTCTTGAAATTGTTAGAAAACAATTGTTTTTGTCTGCTGCTGATAAAGAATGTGATGATTTTCCAGATTTAATGCAGAAGACGTGATTTATAATGGGAGGAATGATGCAAAACGAAAAATGTATGTATCAGATGTGTCTGACAGCTTAAACTGAGTAAAATCAAATCGATTTCGATATATTTTTCGAAAAATAATCCTGAAAAAATGTGCCGGCTATATAAAACCCAACTTAACGTAATTACAAGTATAGTAGACTGACAAAAGACATATCCTCTCATAAATAAACGAGGAGTATTAACGCCTTTAAATTGTTTGTAGGTAACAAATTAAATAAATCACCTCGATCATAAAAATAAGATGCATATCTTATCCAGTGATCTTTAAAAATATCTCGTAACGAGACGCTCAAATTACTATTATAGGGTCACATTCAAAAATAACATCGGCTTTCGTTAAATAAAAAATGTAAAAATTATATTGTTACGGTCGAGTATTTCGAAATGAACAAACCAAAGAAAGTAGCAATTTCTATTCACATCTCATTACCATTGGTCTTAAATAACGAAGAAAAAGTATATAATATGATAAAATTGGCAGATCATTATAATTGTGCGGAGAATACAAGAAGGGCAATCAGATACAAAGGTAAATCAGTAAATCTATGCGAGTCATTGAGCCGGTGCAGGGCTATCGGTTCGTTATCAAGATTTTGGCAATCAGTGCCATTCAGTACACGCGGGATTAATAATGGCTTATAATGAATTTAATCTGATATCACGAAATTATATTTTGATCCGATATGGGGTGAGTTTACTAAACAAAAACGCTCTTTAGTACTTGGGCCTTACTGACATGATATGCATTATTCGCGTATGTTTAAGCGACAGATGTTTTTGATATTATAGCACTTCTTTAGGTGGACACCAGGCATACGGTCCGGCTGATGGTGAGCGTCTTCCGCCGGCTGGATTAGTCATAGCTTTACAGTGAAGGAAAACATCGAGAGGAAACCTGCATACGTTTGAGAAGAAATTCAAAGGCGTATAAATGTATAGTCGTATAGGTATGTATCGTCGTGCTTGAGTAACGGCGACGGACGGAGACCTAAAATATATCTCTGGTGGAAAGTGGGTGTGGGAGCACTATCTATCCTACACCTCTGCCTACCCCTTCGGGGAGCTTCGTAGGAAAGCTTGAGGATACATAATACAAAGTATAATAATCATAATTAAATATTTATATCACGCCTTCCAACAGGGGTTCGAAGTGTAAGGAAGAAGTGAGTAGTATACCCCACATACAAACTTTTAACTGGAGGAATATTTTAGGGGACAAATTGCGCGACTGTACATACGTCATTGAATTTATTTTCTCCGAAAAATCTCTCGGTGTTACTAATCTCTGTTCTTAAACTCAGAAAAACTCATTGGTACAGTCAAACTTGCAATCTTTGGGTTTCAATCTATTCGAACCACTAGGCCACCATGTTCCTGCATCATATAAATATGATACCTACGTCAAATGTAATGTCAATTTGTCAATGACTCCGGACACCATGGTCTATCCTGCATCAGCAGTGCCGGCCGGATATCACGTCATTCCTCCATAAATGACTTGATACGCTGGGCTCTGGTCAGCGCCGGCGTGCCTGCTGTGCTGGAACCAGTCGGTCTCGCTCGCGGCGATGGCCGGAGGCCGGACGGTATGTCTCTGATGCCATGGAGGATGGGTCGGCCCTTAGTGTGGGACGCTACGTGTGTCGATACACTGGCTCCTTCCCGTCTTCCTGACATATCGGTGGCGGCCGGCGCCGCTGCTGCTCAGCAGGAGTGCCTCAAGCGCCGCAAGTATGCCTGTCTCGGGTCAGGTTACATATTTGCTGCATTTGCGGTTGAAACTCTGGGGCCTTGGGGTCCTGAGGCTCACCATCTTTTTAAAGAGGTCTCGCGCCGTCTAGTCGAGGCCTCTCGTGACAGGCGGGCTGGAACATATCTCGCTCAGAGAATCAGCATTGCTATCCAGCGTGGCAATGCTGCTAGTCTTCTTGGCACGTTGCCTCGGGATACCGATTTGGGACAAATATTTTATCTGTAAGTAGTTAGTTTCAATTGTTCTTTGTAAATATTATTAATTGTTGTTAATAAACAAATATTATAACATACCTACGAGTATCGCGATTTTATGTAAAACTAGAATGTCGGAAGTTCCAAAGACTACTATTGTGTACTATCTTAATATATATAAATTACGTGTCACGTTGTTTGTCCGCGATGGGCTCCTAAACTACTTAACCGATTTCAATCAAATTTGCACACCATGTGCAGTTTGATCCAACTTAAAAGATAGGATAGCTTACATCACAATTGGACCCGATAGGTGGCGCTGCGATCGTGTTTCAGGAAGTTTAACTTTTTCACCCGGGCGAAGCTGGGCGGGACAGCTAGTTTCCTATATAGCTTTGTGCCTAACTAATCAGCCAGTGGTGCTGCCAGTCTTCATGGTTGCGTAATTATCTTTTTCAAGGTTATTCATTGAAGATTACCATTATCGAGCATATTTAATTTCATTATGAAAACCTCCAATGAATATAAATAAAATATTAGCGACATAATGGCACACACAATATATGATATCCTTCTCGTCGTCTCATTGAGTGATCCCTAGTAAATCAATCATGAAAAGAGTAAATACCTATAATAATAATAATAATAATATCCTCACGCCTTCCCACACCCACACACCCACTTTCCGCCAGAGGTATATTAGGTGACAGATGGCGAGTCCATCGCCGTTACTCAAGCACGACTATACATACGCCTTTGAATTTCTTCTCAGACGTATGCAGGTTTCCTCTCGATGTTTTCCTTCACCGTAAAGCACGTGGTGTGACTAAACACTGTACTTAAGTTCAGAAAAACTCATTGGTACAGTCGGGATTCGAACTTGCGACCTTTGCGTCGCAGGCAACTGCTCTAACCACTCAGCCACCACGGCTCTTAGTAAATACCTATTGTAAAAAATACACCAATCTTATTTAGTCGCCATTATACAAGTAGTGTTGTTACAGTGTTGATGTTAGATAGTTGTATTCAATGTACTGTGACAGTATTTTTACGTCATACCTACTAGCCTATACTGATACTGACTCACCCATTGTCGCTTGGGTGAAAACATAAAAGAGAACTATGTCGGGCCCTCTGGTGACGTTAAGCCATGGACCCAAACATGAATGAAACAATTGTAATCGATCTTGCCATTAGAGTTTTCGTCAGACTATTTTATCATCACGCCTGCCATAAGAGTCCCCAAAGGAGTATACAGAGAGAGTAAAATACTGAAAAGTAAAATACTTTCCTAAGTTAATGTAACTGATGGAAAAATACTACAAACGTATTTTTCCATCAGTTACATTCCTTAGGAAAGTCTATTCCCAATTTAACCGGAAATATTTGAAATCGTTTCACTTTCACCGAACAGTCAGGTTTTTTTCAACATTCGCAGGTTTTCATGTCAGCACGCCAGGTTAATGTGTGAAATTATGACTACTATTAAATAATTTTCTTAACACTTACGCAAGTAAGTGTGCGACGGCAAGCTGTAACGAGGCGGTATTTGAGCTCTTAGCAAATAGCAAAAAGTTGGTAATTTTAAATAAAAACATTTAGTTTATCGACTGGATTTGCACAGATACAGTTCCACAAAAAATGACGAGACAGACGTAAAACCAAGTACAGTTTTTGCAGTTGAGGTCAGCACTTGTTAGCCTTATATTGTAAGGAGTTGTTATACAATTTACTGGTATTTTATTGACATATAACAATATAAATGTTAGTAGACATCATAGTTTTTATAAACCTCATACTAAAACCCTTGATGTTACTTCAAATAAAATAAAATATGTCTTGACTTTATATAAATATTAATGTATGAATAGCTTGGGACAATTCCACACAAATTGAACTAGTCCCAAATTAAGCGAAGCTTGTGTTATGGTAACTAGACAACGATACATTACTTATATAGATAGATATATACATAAATATTAGGACATCCAAGACTAAGGTACAAATACTCGTGTTCATCACACAAATATCTGCCCTCAGCGGGCTTCGAACCCGCGACCTCAAGTTTCACAGTCAGGAGCTCTAACCACTAGACCAGACGGCCGTCATGTCACTTTGAACACCGGCGGTATGTACCAAAATACCAATGAGCTCTACAGAACCTAGGCACAATGACATGTAAGTTGAAGGCGACGGTCGCGGTGAAGAAAACCACCATGATTATACGTTTGAGAAAAATTAAGTTGCGACTGAGAAACCGATTTGCCACATGTTATGCCCATCTAAATATATATACAGAATGAGTGCAGTTATTAAGCCCTCTACCTAACTCTTGTGAGGTCTCTTGTGGAATGGTGTGAAGAGATACGAACATACTAAAAGTTACAAAAATAATACTAACTATAATGTGAATATGTATTAGTTATAATATACGTCCTGTGGCATTGCCACATGTTACAGACAGGCTGATTCAAAGTTGGTTTGTAGGCATTTGCGCAAAATTTTTTTTGAGCAAACTACCCGCCCTCCTCACGAGACCTCCAGCTATTTAATGGTATCCGACTATATACATATTATAAACTAGCTGTACCCGCGACTTCGTCCGCGTGGAAAAGTGTCTTTGGGCAGCATTTTTTGGATATACATTTTGATTTACTTTGTACATGTTACGAAAAGCTTACCACATTATATTATTGAAAAACCACATCTAAATCGGATAAGCCGTTTCTGAGATTAGCGTGCACAAACGCACAAACAGATAAACAGACAAAAATTCTAACAATCAGTGTTTTGGATGCTATTTGCGTTGAAAAAGGTCCCTATCACATTTTTTCTCATATATCTTCCATGTACAGACAGCGATCCGTAACATTTTTATTATATGTATGAATATAGATAGATGTTGACGTTTCTGAGGTGGTTTGTTGATCTTTCACGTAAAAACTGACAAAAGAATTTGGCACAGAGATCTATTATTAGCTCGATAAACTCATAGGATATGATTCAATGCAGTTTTTTTTTAAATAAATATACCAATTAATTTAAGTTTTAAGCGGCCCCAAACGCGGGACACGTCTAGTAAGAAATACAATTTATTATAAATTAACTCAATCCAATCAATACTTCTATATTTCATCTCCAATTAAAAAGGAGGATATTATACTTAAATTGGTTCAATAGTTAATTAATACTGTTAACCCCGTCTGTTGGTTTTATGAAGAAAAATGTGTTTTTGATAAGCATATAAGTGTTAATGGTGCATCCCGGCCACGCCTGCTCCCGCCCTCGGGCCCGGGGCTACACAACATGGGTAATTTTTTCTCTCAACCTTAAGCTAATAAACGCTCATAAGCTTGTTTGTTTTTATCACGAATAAAATGTGTTGAGCCGTAGTGGCCGAATGGTTTGTTATAGATAGTGCCATCCACGAAGACGCGCCCCACTATTATTCCCTATATTTTATAGTGTAAGTGTGCAACCTTCCACTAATGTTTGAGTATTATCTTATCGTTTCACACTGTTTACCTATAAGTACACACTACAACTAATAGAGTCGAGTCATTATCCCCGCATCCCGCAACTCCCCCCCCCCCCCCCCCCCCCCGACTTGAAATTGGTGGGGCGCGACTTCGTGGATGGCACTATCTGTATTTGAAACTAAAGTAGAGTTATTAGTCACACCACGAGCTTTACGGAGAAGAGAAACATCGAGAGGAAACCTGCATACGATTGAGAAGAAATGCAAAGATGCATGTATAGCCGTGCTTGAATAACAGCGATGCTATCACGTTGGCACCTAAAATCTATCTCCGGCGAAAAGTGGGTGTATGGGTACTATCTGTACACCTCTGCCCCTACCTTCAGGACGTCCCTACGACACTACGTTTTCCCGTCCGTGGACTCCATTCGAGGACTCGTCTGTTCCACTGTTCATCTGTCCAGATCCCAACGCCACTTCAGTAAACTAATAGGAAAAAAATTATTTGGTCCATACACAAATGTTTATTGCCGGCGGGAGTCGACCCGGTTAGCATACAAGGCGCCAATACCGTTGTGCCAGAAGCCTGTGAAAAGTTGGCGAATGTACACGTTTTCTTCATTTGGCAAGTAAGAGGATAATTCACTACATACTTAAGTTAAAAATATATGCTATGTAATGATCGCCGTTCGATCCCCGCCTGCAGCGAGTATATGTTTGATAGTGGACTAGGTATAATTATTATAATTTAAATAGCCAGAATAAAATCTCCAGCGAAAAACACCTCTGCCTGCCCCTTCCAGGACCCTATAAATATAAATTTTATGTACATATATAGGCTGAATTCCTCTTTAACGGCTGTACCGATTGTGATGAAATTTTGATGTGCTTAGGCGGATATTCAAGAATGGTTTTGATTCACTAATGAACCCTTTAATAGGTGGCGCTACGATCATGTTCCAGATTCATTTTTTTTAACTAAACGGTTAAAACTAAGTTGGTCGGGCCACATGGTAATTATAAAATATCAGAATAGCATATACTTCGCTTGACATGGGTATATAACATTTTGAACGAACTAGTAACAAACCAGTGATTTAAACTTCTATCGCCTCGTTCGGCTCCGGTAATCTGTGGCTCGGCCCCTTGAGCTACACTAATATAGCACATGTACGAGTAGCATAGGCAGCCTAGCGATATTGTAGAAAGGCACTTATGGTGAGGCCGCGTTCTTCCCGGCGTTATGGGCGCCCCCGCCGTGCCCCGCAGGGATCCGCCCTCCCCCACTTAACGCAATTTATTGCGCGACCCTTTAATAAATAAATAAATAACCCGAGGAAAATTCAATGAAATACAGCCGCCGCTCGTGCTGCGAACTACCACACAACTTTCTTTATATATTATCTAAATTACAACAAGTGAAAAATTACCTCAATTTTCGATACGACAACTTTGTTGTTTATGGGCTGAGCTGGCTGGGAAATAAAAATAATTTCAGAAGTGAGGCTGCGTGCCAAGAGATGCTAATAAATGTAGGTTGCTTTTCAGATCTGATGTTATTATGTTGCTTTTATTATTAAGTCTCGTTTGAGAGTTACTATATGTTGTTCCACTTACAATATTTTTCGGTAATGCTTTTCTATATCCTACTTATATAATAAATGCAAGGTTTCTTGAGGATATGGGTTCCTCTTCCCCGATGAAATTTGTCACAGAGGTTTTTAGCTAGATTAACACGTAAGATCTGTTTATTATAAAGCTGCTACAATCTATTCACATTGTTCTTGAAGAATTCCCTTCTGGAAAAACCTCTACGAGGAGTTAATTCCATGCTACACTAGGTACATTTGCAAATGCAAAAATGCACGATCATAGCATTTGTTCTTTATTCCTGGAAGTATTTCATTAAGGCTGCCAGGTTCTATTAAAGTTATATTTGGCATAAATTCATTACTACCCGGTAATGTTTATAGATATATTAAATATAGTGGGTACTCACTAAAATGGTTATTGAGGCTCCGTTACAAGAGAGACAGTACAAAAAGTACAAACTCATTAGTTCGTCCCGGGAGCACAAGAATTAATGAAGGTGAACAATAATTTAGGGTTTAATTAAAAGTGCAGACCCCCGCGGGGCCGCCTCCACTCGCACCCGAATTAATATTTCTACATAATTTGTGAAAGCGGTAATTTAATAAAACTCAGACTTCTCAGAGTCACGGCATTAGAAAGTTCTTTAGAAGGGCCCGGCTCTTTTATTCTTCCGTAGAACCTAATGTACTAACATACACTGATTTTAATTTTTAAAACATACGGTCATATGGATAATACACCTCTGCCTACCCTTTCCGGGATCCTTGTGGCAGGTGTAAAGATATCTTACTAATATTATGACGTAAAAGTGTGTGAGGATGTTTGTTACTCAATCTCAACTCAACGTCAGAACGGCTGAATAGAATTTGATAAATTTGGCATAGAGATAGATTATCACATAGGGTATAGTTTTATACCAGAAAAACAATACGTGTGTGGAACCGTGGGGCACATATTTATGTATCTCTGAAAGCATTTGCGGTTCTAAGCTTGGTGCTTTGGCATTATTATTATAGGGCCTATGTCGTGCATTCGCCATCACTATTAAAGAGTACGAACAGGACAGATTTTATAAACGTCATAGTGACATGTTGCCTGTCACTTAAACGTTAATAAGGTATAACTATAACATTAATATATAGGCACTAGTAACTACTTACTTACTACTAAAAAGAAAAAAATAATAATAATATAATAACTAAAAAATATTCTTAAAAGGAGTCCCTTTAGGCAGGGCTCCGAAGATACTGGCAGCGTTCCCCGTTCTTTTTGAATAGCTAGGCTAATTCTTTGTCCGAGGTAGCTGCCAGCTCTTCGGTCTCCTGTGATGTCGACCAACCTTTTTGCTATTTCTTTAAATAGCTTTGTGGCACTAGGACCCCACGGACCAAGGGTTAATTGATAATTTTAATATATATAAATTACGTGTCACGTTGTTTGTCCGCGATGGGCTCCTAAACTACTTAACCGATGTAAATCAAATTTGCACACAGTGTGCAGTTTGATCCAACTTAAAAGACAGGATACCGTTCATCACAATTGGACCCGATAGGTGGCACTACGATCGTGTTTCAGGAAATTTTACTTCTTCCCCCGGGCGAAGCTGGGCGGGACAGCTAGTGTTTAATATAATAGTAAGTCATGGTTAGTGCACAGATTGTTTTAAAACCCTTTTAAAAAAAGATCGGCAGCTTATGCTCGATTTGGAAAATTAGGGTAGAATTCAACACTATCTTTTTCTTTTTATTTCCGCTCAAATTTGAAAACAGAACCACTTGACGGAATAAAATAAGACTTGACGGGCTAATTGATTTGTAGTGGAACGTTTATTTTGTTAAAATGGTACGGGAACACTTGACGCTAATATTTTGTCAACGTGTTTTCTCACAGGTATCGTGTTGAGTATTGTTCTATTAAGCTCTGACCCCCGGCGCTAAGAGAATGACGATTATTCACAAATCACTGTTATTACAGCGCCACCATAGCGCCGATGAACAAGGGGATCTTGTAGAATAATGCTGCCCTTACATTTGAAGAGAGTGGTATATATTTGAGACGAATGTTGTTAAGAGAAAATATATAACATAGATCTTCAAACGGTTTTTCGATAGGAATATAATTTCGCCTAAATCTTAAGCTGTGTCTGGTAAGCTGACGGCTCACCCACTGAAGAAATGTGTACACATTTCTTCAATTACAATACCTTATATTAGGAGAATAATTTTGCTTAAAGAACTAAGGGATCTTGGGATTATAATCGACTGCTGTTGCCTGTTGATTTGAGTAGTCTTCTGCAATGCGCAGATTGCAAGTACGAATCCCGAATCTACAAACTACAAAGAAGAAAGCATCGATAGGAAACCTGCATACGTTTGAAAAGAAATTCAAAGATCTGTGCAACGTTACGCCATTCCTCTAGAATGGTGTAACGTTGCATAACGGTCACGGTGGCATATGTAAATATATCACAGTTATAACAGGGTTTTAACACCCTCTTTCACTTTGTTAAACCTCTTCCGAGGTGTATCTCGTGGGCAGCGTAAGTCTAGTCTAGTCTAACAGTCAGCCATTGACTGAAGAAAGAAGCTTAATAACCAAGGACCCAGATTAATTAGACACGTTACTTAGACCGAACATGAATGGTGACACAGTACGTGGCTGATAAAAAGTAGTCAGTGGCAATAACGGGAATGCGAGCGGGCCGCGCAACTCGCCGCGTGCGCCACCCTTGACGCGAGACAATGGCGCTGGCAACCCGATACCAAACGGAAGTGCGCGGACCCCCGGGATGCGGCGATTTTCTTGCGCTCGCGCTCTCTACACTTAAAACATTCCAAACGGCAAAGAGGGCTAATGGGCAATGGCATTTTTGCTGGCATTGAAGTCAACTGCGCGACGTGCATTGTTCAAGGATATAATTATACTCGCGTTCTTTTATTGTTGCGCATAAAATCAAAGAATATGTTATATTCACTTTCCCCTGACTTTTGACTCGGAACGTATTGAACAAACTCAATAGAAGTCGGTTAAATCTTCTCACGAATGCGTTCATGAGTGCTGTTCATCGCACATACATGATTGGAATTAACATTTAAGATCTTGATTTATATTCCTTTAACTTATTAAAGTACTTACAGTACAAATTTTCCGACAGTTTATATTTAAGCGGACAGAGCCATATGTCAGATTGAGAAACGACGTGGCTTTCAGTCAAAAACGATGTAGCTAAGTATTGAACGGATTTAAGGATCTGTTAGTTCACGCTATCCGATATCTATGGGTTGCAAAGAAATGACATTGAATGCGGTAAAGTATTCTCTCGATAGAGCCTCTAGTTCGCCTATGCACGTCATGTATAAATAGTTATACCAAAACTTATAGCAAACTTACGGCTCGATGGTAAGCAGTTACGACACGGATTCGTGAGGATTCCCCAGATTAAAAAATGGTAGATTTAGTAATAATAATAACATTTAGAAGGATTTCAAGAACCCGGATTATCAACATTACTAGAACATACGGATATCCTGCCATCATAATAGTTATCAATATATTTAATACTTATAAAGAGCCGACTTTAAAGAAGAAAAACAACAGAATATTCAGTCGACTGCACTCAAGAGGCTTCGATCCTCAATGGGGTAAATTCCATATGGCAGTTGAAGTATCCTTGAGGACATTCCCCTTCGCAATAATCGTCACGTGCGCATTAGTGGCGGTAACAATACCTCCTTATGTGATCACTTCGGTTCTTCACCATTTGATCGGGTCTGTTCGAGTACACTTGAAGAAATTTAAAGCACCACGCGCAATGTACTGGTTCAACGGAGGATTACTGCCGGACGACTATTGAGATAACTTGAGGATACATTGTTTTGTAACATACGTTTTACTAAATGACGTTTATGCGGCAGTTCGTATTCAAATGTTTGACATTATCATCAGTTGATGGAAATACCGTTGCGAATTGCGTGGGCTTCAAGACGGGTAATGTGTTGGTACAGTTCATTGAAATCTTAGTAATATTAATAAATAAAAATATTACCAGTTTATAAGGATGTTTGTATCTCTTTCACGCATAAACAATGTTTGACAAGGGCTGGGTGGTTCCATTCTGATCTCGAAACGAGAACTTGGCATATTATGTAACTACACGCCTTATTTCCGTTAAGTGACCGCTTCAGCTTCACGACAAACCGCACACAACACACGCCATTTAAAAGTGTGCCCCTTCACCCGCGTAAAATTAAATTTCATTGGTAGATTTGTTTTCTGGAATAACCTATCTTTGTGCTAAATTTCCTCCAATTCCGTTCAGTCAGATTTGGACTAATAGTGGCATAAAGTAAGGTAAGTGTGAGGGTATTATCTAAACACCTCTGTCTACTCCTTCGGGGACCCTTATGGGAAGGCGTGAGGATATATATTTATAAATAAGGTACTAATTATATTACTTGCAAACCATCTGTCAATGATATTTGAAAGATATTAAATGCCGTTGGTTGTTATCGCCGACCGTGCTAGCCAACGCCGTTGGGCAAGTAGCATTCCACCGTGTAACTACATGAATGGATTTATAAGTCACCGTTCTTTCAACAAATATAATTTGTTTGATTTGTAAAGACTGAATAGTACGTCTGTATTACGTTTGTTCGCCTCGGCTCGGCGGGCCATTGTTTGGCGCTCGCGGGTGTCCGCGGAACCCCGCCATTTGCCCCGCAGGGTACTGCTAAAGACCCACGATGTTAATATTCAAGTCACCAAATGTGCTTTAAAATGATCACCAAAGAATGGATTTTTTGCTCTTTCATTCATGCCTCAACAATGAAGAAAATTATTGTAAAGCCATGTAAATTATATTATTTGAGCCCTATGTAAAGTTGCGTTTAGATCAGCTTTCATTTGGCTGTTGTTGTAAGGATAACAACTAGATACATACATTTAATGTAAAAGTATACATCTTGCAGTTTACTCAATACTTTATTAATTTCTAGCTCCGCCTTGCCGTGCGGTGGCTTCGGCTCGAGGCGTAGCATTGATGCTTTTTTTCTGGAATATTCTCCTATCCTAGAATCCTATTCCCCATTCCCTGTCTATCTCTGTGTCAAATTTCATCCAATTCCAGCCGGCTTGGCGACATAGAGTAACAATCATCATTCCATTACGGTGAAGAAGAACATCGAAAGGAAACCTGCATACGTTTAAGATTAAATTCAACTGCATCAGGGGGAGACCGGATGATTTAGCAAACCATATAACGACTTCATTACTTTAGCACCTTTTAAAAAATGACAGCGCCAGTTCTCTCTAGACTTACATACCTATATACAACAACTCATTTGTATCGAAGGTTTCTAAGTAAGTTTCAGTACCTACATTAATTCATTGCTTAGCAATAGGAGTTAATCAACAGCTGCCATTAGCGTAAAACTTCAGCGAATTTTTGTAACATGGGGTGTTACCGAGTGATTTAAGTAGTCACAACTGTGTGATGTGACTTCCCACCCTGACAATGTATAACAAGTATCTATCTCATCACGAGCTTAACAAAATATATATATATCATCCCGTCGAGCCCCTCGCAGAGTAGACACGGCGTTAGAGGGACAGTTTTCTCAACATGCATGAACCTTACTGTGAAGGAAAACATTGTAAGGTAGCCTGAATACGTTGGAGAAGAAATTGCATGCCAAAGACTCGCCAATTGTCGGGTTGAGACTTAAGTATATCGCCGGTGAAAATATGATGTTACAACATATTAGCCTACTCCTTCGAGGAACTTTGTGGTGTTGTGAAGTTATCATATTCTTCGTTTATTCATAACCTCGGTGGCCGAGTGGTTAAAGTGGTGCCTGGCAACACAAAGATTGCAAGTTCAAATCCCGACAGTAGCAATGAGTTTTTCTCATTGTTACAGACTCTCTCCCAGACGCATGAACACATCGGTTGACCCTTCAGGAAATCTTGCAGCTAGACGTAGATATAATAAAATAAAAAAAATGGTAGCATGGCAAAAGTGGTTAATGGCATATCATAAGCCACTAGGTATTTATTGGTTGGTGACTTTAATTATTCCCCACTGTTTTTACCATTTAGAGCCTTTTGTAAATGGCTGTATGAGCGCGGACAATTAGAAATGAATTATCCGGTGTTATGGTTTTCTCTCAGAACTAATCGGAGCGGACGTGTCACCGCGGGGATCGGAGTGCTATTTTTTCTCTGGTGGTAGGGAACAGCCGGTTCAGTGATCACAGCACGTCCCTGTTGTCCCGCGAGCCGTAGCGCAATGATGCGCTACAGAACGATTATGGAGCGAAATTCCTGCACACTTCATTCAGTTTTCCGGCTAAACGCAGCTGGACAAACATTGTAGTTTTATTTACATTGACAGGTTTTTCGTCCACATTTTGATTACCATTTAAATACCGGAAAACAGTTCACAGGCAGTCGTTTCTGAAAGCTTGTCGACGCCTTCAGTTTTTACATATTTTAATGACCATACTTTTTTCCTAATGATTTTATCGTCATCATCATCATATCATCAGGCCAAGTCCCTAACGGGGAAGGCAGAGAGTACAGGGCGCCAGTTCTCTCTAGACTTACATACCTCTTTCGCTTCGTCCACATTCATCAGTCTCTTCATACATGCTCGTCGGCTTCGAGTACTCTTGACGTTCCCGTCCTTGATTATTTTAGCGTAGTGTGCGAATTAAATGCTTATGGTTCAAATGTTTCTGACATCATTTTCTTTCACATTACAATATATATATATATCCCATATTACTGTGCCTCATTTAGAAACAAGTATGACCTTACGTATGAATATGGAGATATATATAACTACTCCGTGTGAACTAATGGCTAGGTCTATAACATGTTCCTAAAACATATAAGTAATTATTTAAATGTAAATAAATTGTTAATTTAACATCTTAATTCAAAGATTTAATTCTTACCATACCTTATATGGCAGAGTCAGTTCAGATAATCACTCGACATATTAGGATTGTCTTAAACTATATCACGTTATTGTTGTAAATTATTATAGTTTTTACGTGGACGTAAATGTGGGACGACAACTGCCGGCGCAGCGGGTCCCGGCAGGGGGTGGACCCAGCCCGTTGCATAAATACTACAAATATCAAAGAATACATTTGAATACGTATGTGTTATTTACCAAAATTAATTTATTCTTAAAAATGCTCAACGAAAAATGGTTACCACTTTAGTTAGGCACTCACACACACCGTTACGTCAATAGTGAGCAAGTTAAATTCTGTACAATCTTTCCAATGTGGAACATTTGAAAATAGTCATTGCAGTAAGAGTATAAGAGTGAAAATACCAATGGCAAAAGTCAATTATTATTATTACAAGGCTCCTCGAAAGGGTAAAAACAGAGACTTTTCGGCGTAAATATATATGTAGGTTTCAACGTGACAACAACTTTACTGAATAATATATATAATGGCTAAAGAATAATAATAATTAATATATAGTAACTACAACTACTTACTTACTACTAAAAAATAATAATAATAATAATATAATAACTAAAAAATATGGTTAAAAGGAGTCCCTATAGGCAGGGTTCCGAAGATACTGGCAGCGTTCCCCCTTTCCCCCCGACCCCACGGACCAAGGGTCTCGACACCGAACGGGACAAAATCATATTCGGAGCCTATACCCCTGTATTTGCATGCTTTAGCTTTTTCAGCCGCTTCACAGGCCGCACCTGCTCTGTTGTTGGTTCCATGTACCTAGATGGGAAGGGGCCAGCGTGTCTGAACAGGTTGCATCCCATACCAGCACCCGGCCCATCTTCCATGGAATGAAACTCATACCGGCCGGTCTCTTGCCATCGTCTCTGGCAATACCAGTCGGCTCAAGTAGACTTGGCACGTTGACGGTGGCAAGGGATCGGCGTATGATATCGTTGAGTGCGGCATGTCTCGAGAAACGGCCTGCACTTTTTTGGCATGACAATCCGTGATGTCCTAGCTTGTCGACATCACTGCCACAGGGACATTTATGAGGAGCGCAGACCGGAACCCCAAGCCATAGACAGGTCGCGATTCGGAGCGTGTCAGGCTCAAGGAAAGTTCCTGTATTTGAAGAAGGGTACGCGCGAAGCCAGTAGCCGGCCTCATGCGCACCCACGGCCAAAAGCCTAGCACGCGCCGAGCCTGTACTACAGCTCAATAGCTACTACTTTACTCATATCTTTGAATATCCAGTCCAACGTGTGCAGGTATCCTCACTTTGTTTCCCTTCACGATAAATATATAATAAAAATCCTCACGCCTTCCAACAAGGGTCCTCGAAAGCGTAAGAGGTGTGTAAGTAGGTACCCACACACCTACTTTCCACCAGAGATATATTTTGGGTGCCAACGTGACAGATGGCAAGCACAAAGCCGACTATACATACGCATTTAAATTTCTTTCCAAATGTATGCAGGTTTCCTTTCGATGTTTTCCTTCACCGTAAACCTCGTGGCGTGACAATCACTTTACTCATTGTTTCACACTTTTTCAGAAAGACTCATAGGGTACATTCGGGATTGGAACTTGCAATCTTTTTGTAACAAGCAACTACTCGAACCACTCGGCCACCACGACTCTGATCCGACTCCCCGAACGCTATCCAAGAATGTGTGAACAGTAGGTACGTACAGTCACAAGGTATTGCGAATAATAAATGTATGCAAATCAATCAATAACGTTTATTCGGATTGCCTCATGCCAAACAAATGTACCTTACTACGGAAGATTAATAGGTATCGGCGTTGATCAAAAGCATCGAATACATTTGTTTTAGCAGCATTGCTAAAATACAAAATCAGCGGGTCTAACTTTTTGTTCGTTATGTCTAATTCTGACTAATTTAAAAATATAATAGAGTCCGTCCTCCGGATAAATTACTGTGCAAAAAGTGTTTGTTCTGTTACTTTAAGGCTTCAAATTACAATTCAACGGAACGAATACAAAAAGCAGACTATTCCTAAGTGCCTGCAGGCTTGCAAAGTAAAGCTTGATGCATTGGCTTAGCAGCGCATTCGGCTTATTCAATTAGTTATCTAATCTCGAATCGTCTGTATTAGGGTTAAGCAATTATCCATTTGAGACAGCTGTTTGAAAAGAGCTAGTCTTATATATTGTATAACTGCATAGAGTATTGAAACACATTGTCGTTGTTACTAATGGGGCATACATTTTGATACATACATTCATTAAAGTTGCACACTGGGGTGTATCTCTACTAACAAAAGATCGTAGAATTGCAATACGGTATCCAGAACAACATAAGGAGTTGCTATGATGGCAGAACCGGAATCATCGTTTCTTCTAGTACCTACTGCTAGCATGGCAACATAGTATCATAAGGTCAATTATGTATTCATTGCATAAGGTTGCCAAAGCGCGAGTGATATCTCAGGGATTGTATCAAATGAAGGTAAGGAAGGCGGGCGTATAGTATAAACAAAGATAATTAAATTACAATAAAATATATACTTATACATATACTAGCTGGTAGCTGTCCCGCCCAGTTTCGCTCGGGTGGCAAAAAAAGATGGTGGCGCCACCTATCGGGTCCAATTGTGAATCTAAACCATTCCCAGATCCCCTTGAACACACACAAAAAATTTCATCAAAATCGGTCCAGTCGTTTGGGAGAAGTTCAGTGACATACACACTCACAGAAGAATTATATATATAAAGATAAAGTCGTGGTGGACAAGTGATTCGAGTAGTTGTAGGGAAACACAAATTATGCAAGTTCGAATCCCGACTGTACCAAAGAGTTTTTCTGAACTTTAGTACAGTGATTAGTCGCAACACGAGCTTTATGGTGAAGGAAAACATCAAGAGGATACCTGCATACGTCTGAGTAGCAATTCAAAGGCGTATGTTTAGACGTGCTTGAGTAACGGCAATAGGCTCGTCATCGCCGTTACTTGGGTACCCCACTGTGGGTACCGACATCTCTGCCTACCCCTTCGGGGACACTTGTGGGATGTGTGAAGTTACATTATTTTATATTATATATTACAATATGCATATAATAAGTACATTGTTATTGAGACAAAGTGCTCAACATTGTAATTACTGTTTGTTGCCTCAATTTAATTCTGTTCGTATTCCGTTTATCGTTAGATCGCCCCAACTCTTGACTTTATTACTCATAGGTTTTAAAGCAACAACTTCTGGAGCAAATATCTTTAGTATGCTATGTTTGTATGAAAATAATTTGCTGTTCGTGTATTAGCAAAATGCCATTAACATGTGTTAACAGAATCCTATTTACCACTTTGAATAATGACCTTAAGAAAAATTGAACAGCCCGTGGTAACTAACGATAGATAAGGCGAGATATAAAGGCGGGTAATTGCAATCATAAATAAGGGATGTGGGCAATTTATAACGTGCTCGGAGCCATCTATAAGGTGGGCTGTCGGTACCCTATTTTCACTTAAGCTTTATTTATCTACTTCGGCTTTACTTGTGTGAGTGAGCGATTGTTTCATTGGTATCTAAGGGAACCGGCGCATTTGTCTTAGCGTCCTATAGGTACTGTTTTCATCTAGATAGACATGTGATCATTGCTTGAACTGTAGTGTTGCGAAATTACATAACGGATTCCCTTTTTTGTATGACACATTTTTACTTAATTTATCTAGGTACCTCACGCATACCGTTGGCTTGAGAAGCTGTGGAATGGAGCTACGACCATTACACAAAACAAAATAGAGTGTAATTAACAAAGTAGCAAACAAACAAGCGGACCGCCTTATTTAGTATTCAGTAAACAATATCTACATTTGACATAATTTTTTTATACAACAAGAATGCCAAACAAGCATACGACCCAACTGATGGGAAACGGTTACCGTAGCCTATTTACGCTAACGATACCGAAGTCTCACTTGCGCGCACACTCACAAAAAAAAAAAAAGATGAGAGTGTATGAAAAATATAGTCATCCTTCATGATCGATAGGTATTCGCAGGTCTACTGCAACGATCTGTAAGTATGACGATATGAGCTAAGTATGCAACTGAACCTTAATATATAAATATATATAAACCTTATATGTATACATAAGTTCATATGGCCAGCAATGTACATATATATGTATGTTGTGGGTAGGCGGGGGGCGTGGCTGAACTGCGCTCCTCCTGGCAGGCACACCTACTTTGCAAACCGGTTCGCAACGCAATTCACGTTACTATGTACTTTTTAATAATTATTCCGTTTATGTCTATGGACGTGCCAATTTTATTAAACTGAAACAGCATTTCAATGAGATGAAGAGTATATACAAACTTGACTTATCAATAATATGACGAATGACGCCACATCAGCCAGAATAAAAATTTTATTGATTTTGAACAAATTGATTCAAAAGCGTTTGAAATCACAATGTATTGTTTATGTGTATAAATATGGCATAAGGCTTCACAGACAGTAAGTGAACACAGTGGTGTATATACGCTTACAACACTAGGTTGATCTATGCTTGCGGGATCCCAGTTTTCAGTCTCATATTATAAGAAAAAGCTGTATTGATAACCAGTGGTGATTAACTACAGATATACTACTGTGTAAGAGTTGAACAGTCCCTCCCATTCCTAGCACATTCAAATTTTACGGGGACCTACAAACCTTCATCGCCGTTAGAATGTAACTACGACAAGGCGGCCCTTGGCTACACCTAGGATTCGTACAGCATAACATACGTAAGTATATAATAAATAGCTGGGACAATTCCATACAAATTGATCTAGTCCCAAATTAAGCAAAGCTTGTGTTATGGTAACTAGACAACGATATATTTACTTATATAAATAGATATATACATAAATACATAGGACATCCAAGACTAAGGTACAAATACTTGTGTATATAAAGGTTTCCTGAACCTGCCAATGCTACTATTCTCCTCAATTCAATATTATTCTTCTGTACCACATATGGTCTGTAAGACCACACATTCACGAAACGAAAGCCATATAATTGTAGTTAGAGTTCGTTTCAGTTATTAAAGAAACGATAAACACGACTTAATATCTTTGTCTCGCGGTAAGGATTATAAAAGCCCTCTTTTTGCTCTAGATACCTATATGAAGTGCAAGTTTGACACATGGCGAGTTTGTCGCTATTTATCAAACACTTTCTTTTTATAGCTTTTTATATCTTTTTATATTAAATAGCTTGAATGCAGTCGAGATGCGATCTCTTCGAAAAATGTGCGGCGTAACGATATTAGATCGAATCCGCAATGAAGAGATTCGCAAATCAACTGGCGTGAATGAGGGCGTGATTGTAAAGATGAAGAAAGGCATGTTACGTTGGTTTGGACACATAGAAAGGATGAGTGAAGAAAGATTGACGAAACAGATATACAAAGCAAAAGTGTGTGCAAGAAGAGGCAGAGGAAGGCCACGTTCCAACTACCTGGATCAAATAGATCGGACTCTCAAGGACGGGAACGTTAAGAGTACTCGAAACCGACGAGCATGTATCAAGAGACTGATGAATGTGGACGAAGCGAAAGAGGTATGTAAGTCTAGAGAGAACTGGCGCTCTATACTCTCTGCCTACCCCGTTAGGGACTTGGCGTGATGATATGTATGTATGTATGTATGTTCTTTATATATATATATATATATATATATATATCCTCACGCCTTCCCACAAGGGTCCCCGAAGGGGTAGGCAGAGGTGTATAGGTAATACCCACACACCCACTTTCCGCCAGAGGTATATTAGGTGCCAACGTGACAGATGGCGAGTACATCGCCGTTACTCAAGCACGACTATACATACGCCTTTGAATGTCTTCTCAGACGTATGCAGGTTTCCTCTCGATGTTTTCTTTCACCGTTAAGCTCGTGGTGTGACTAATCACTGTACTTTCTTTTTAGACGTAGATATTAGTATTAGTTGACGTTTCCTCACGATATTTTCGTTCCACGTAAAGCTCGTGGTATTCACCATAATGAATCACTGAGCTTAAGGTTGGAAAAAAATATAGCTATAGGCGGGTCTTACACCTTCATTTTGCAGGTGCCTATTCAAATCACTAGGTCACCATAGCTCTTGTATAACCTAAGTATATCATACATTTATATTTTTTAACGACCATGAACGCCAAACAAATCCATAACGCAAACAATCAGTCGACTTTGATTTAACAGTCGACAGGCGCCGGCTGAACAATCATATTCAATTGATGTACTTATAAAATCATTACGCGGTTGGTCCTAATTTTCTGCCTAGTGTAGACGCGTGCGACGGCGGGAGATCACGACGTGAGGTCTGCTGCGGAGTGATTTCATCAATGATCCTCGACCTCGCAGTGGAGTACAGTACAGCTGCTTTATAACTGATTTTACACATGCTTGCGTACAAAAGCTACTACTTTAAGAAAACACAATTAGAACCATCGCCGCCCCCGAGGTGTTTCAATGTAAGTGAACTTTCTTAACCTATATTGGTATAACACGAATGAGATTCAAGTCAGATGCTATTTGGGGAACGAGGTCACGTCGAATTGGGCGAAGTTTTTAGTTTCACGTGAATGTGCTCTGGCTGAAAAATATATTTGTAATGCTGCCTGCTCCTTCAAGAACCGTTGAGGGAAGCCTTGAAGATATAAGGTTATCATAAAAGAAGAGAACTAATACTGGAAATGAAATCCTTTTCGAATGTAAGTGCATGTTATAATCAGCGTAAAAATGTGTGATAATCTGTTGAGCCGAAAGTGTAAGCTCTGCGAATGATATCCAGTGTTGCAAGTGTACATGGTCTGCGGCTAACTGTCACAGCTAATTTCCACTTTGGTGATAAAAAAATATTGAAGAATTACGACTGTAAAAATCTATGATTTTACTCGAAATAGTCAAAGAGTGATGGTAAGTGAACTGGATTAGAAAGGGTTTCAGGTAACTTTTTGTGTAACGACTAGCTAATTGTTATTCATACGCTAAATTACTGACGTATCATAATTTATTACTTTACAACTTGCTACTATTCAATACAAAAGCGAAGCGTCGTAAATTACGAACCCAAAACAATATATTATGTTGTAAAACAAACATTCGAAACTCAAATTGTAAAATCAACAAACAAAACAGTTACGGGAATCCGACTAAAATCTGTCACCCTAAAATCAGTGACGCTTGACGAAAATGTATCAATTCTTTTGTATCCCGTACCATAGACTATGAAGAAGTGGCAAAAAGCTATTACAATATAGAGCCGGAACAAAGTGTGTCCTACGTCTTGTTTAAGAAACACATTTTGTTTACAATAATGGTGGAGTGAAATTGTAAGCCCACCGTGACCGAGTCCCTGATATAATAGTTGGAGTATAAATCATTTGCCAAATGACTAAAATACTCTGTGATACTAAATATAAGGTAAGCGAAGAACTATAACTTCACGGCTTCCCACAGGGGTCCCACAAGGTGTAATGAGACCCTCTGTTCGCTGTAGATAGGTTTAGGTGCCAACATCTACATATGCGCCGTTTCTCAAGCATGCTTATACAATACTTATTATGTCTCTGAATTTCGACTCAAATGTATGGAGGTTTCCCCTCGATATTTTCCTTCACTGGTGCTCATGGTCATGATATGACTAATCACTGTACTGAGGTCAGAAAGACGCATTGGTACAGTCAGGATTACTTTCAAATCACTCGGTCACCACGGTTTTAACCTAAATCGTTGCATTCGAGTTTATGTATGTAATAAAAATAAATAGCTTGTTAGTACCTTCTTTAGATACTATTGTTATTGATAATGTTGGGATGTGTACCTATTGAAAAAAAAAAATTTGTAATATACTTTTTATAGGTTTGCGATCAATGATCAAAGCGAAAGGAGACAATGTCGAGTCGATAAGGCTAGGGGAATGTGTCGTATTTGCGCGGTTTGACCCGATACGTGCTTGACGCGTGGCGCTCAACAATCAGCAAAAGTACTATTGGATACTGTACTATTGTATGAGTTCGTTTCATTTGCTGCCAGCTCAGCCACTGTGTTCTAAATGAAGGATATCTCGGCTTTTGACAGCGCCCATAGATTTCGGTAATCGCTTACCATCAAGCGGGAAGTGTGCTTATTTGCCGCATTAGTGGTATAAAAGAGATAAATATTCTTAACCTTTTTGCAATTAATACGTGTAAACTTTATTTTATTAACAAATACTGACTTTAATTAGTTTCAATATATTTCGCGACACTGCGATCGATTCCTTTAATTGAACATTCCAACATGACATGTAAAAATTTGACACAATCTTTATCATATCGATAAATGATAGCCCTTATCACAAATGTATTGTTCAGTCGCGGCCCCGACGCGTATCGGGCGTATTCCATTTTAACATTGAACATCCATCAATATTTAAGCAAACAAACTCGAAAAGGGTATTCTAAGAGTGATAGTGATACGATAATAATTAATAGATTATTGTTAAAATGAAGGAAACGGATGACAATGGATGGAATCGCATTTCCAGAAGGAACAAATATGACATCAACGACTTCACTCAGGAATATCCCAAACAGAAATCCATCGACAGGTAAAAATCATAAGTTAATACATAGATATAGTCTTAGCGATTGGTCTCACGTTATGTATCTGGATATATTTTTATGATTTACATAAATAATAATATTCTTAAAATATTATTAGACTGTTGAATGTGGAGGAAGCGAAAGAGGTATGTAAGTCTAGTGAGTACTGGCGCTCTATGCTCTCTGGCTACCCCGTTAGGGACTCGAAATACGTCGAGTCGATAACGTGTACGTTTTGGGGCAACGTCGTAGAGGTTGTACTAGTCTCACAGAAGAGTTTTATAAGTCTGACCTATGAAGAAGGAATAGTACAGCGTAGATCGAGTGAAGACTATATATATATATATATATATGTATATATATTTATGAGACCGAGCTAAGTATAGGGGGTAAAAGTAAGTTTCTAATTTAAGTTGGAGACACATTAAGAAATTCATATTATCCTGGTTACTTTCACTAACGTGACTCTTAATAAGGCTGCTCTTCCGCCCTACACAATAAAGCTTTTCTAAATACGGGTGCTGTTACTCCTCTGCTTACCACTTCACATGCGAGGACCCTTGAGGGAGGTCGTGACGATATGGAAATATTTTAGGGATGTACATTTATTATGAGGTTATCTACTTAATGAAAGTAAAATAAAGATATCAGAAATTGTAGTTATGTCGACTAAGTTACTCATCGAAGCCCGACCTACATTATCTTTACAATTAAGCACGGCTAGACGTCGTGATCATTGTAGATACATTTCATTAATCCGACTTCGTTTCTAAAATATTTTTTTCCTGTATATATAGCATTTGGCGGTATGTCCCTCACGGGGCAGGCCTAGAAAGTAGAACGTAAGTCTTCTCCAGTCTTACAAAACTCGTTCGTTATGAACATGCATGAGTTTCTAATGATGCAGTTACTGTAATAAAATACAATTGATAATTAATAGTTACTTACTAACTTAATATTACGAGTTTAGAATGAAAATTTCATTGTATTAGAAAATATGTTGCCCCGTCTAAGCGCAGGCCCATCTACCACTCACGCTAACGGGGAGACGACGTGCAACAATCTCACGGAGATATCATATACGATCACTTTGAGCTTACTTATTATTTAGAATAAGGGAATAGGAAGTAAAATTGTGTAGAAATAGTAGTAGAATAAGCAGAGAAAGTAAAAGAACTCTTGGATCAGCTACGCGCGAGTACCCCTGGTGTTGCAAGCGTCTATAGGTAACCGCTTGCCATCAAACGGACCGCAAATTGGTTTGTCACTAAGTGGTATAAAGATAGAAAGAAACTACCCTGACCAGCTACTGTAAGCTTAAGCTAACGTTACAAGATACTTTTCTTCACCATACTTGTCATCCTTACGGATGAGAAAGAGCCTTCGCCTCCTAGAGATGAAGACTCATTTTAATGAATAAATATAATTTCAGTGAATCCCAACCGGATCCCAACACCAACGACGAAGTACCCAGTGTATCGTTTATGACATTGGTAAGTTTCCGAACTTTCGATAAATAATTTGGATTTCATGCATGTATTTCTGTCCTTCATGGCGATTTGACTATTAGTTAATGATAGCACAGTGCTTGACACTCCGTCGTATAGGACAGTGATTGGGTGAGCTTTGTATCTTTTGGTTTTTTTGATTTTTTTTTGTTCTATTTGTCCTACCATATATTTTTCTAATATGGTAATTTTTATCAATGCAGAACCTAAACGTTTTTATCTGTACGTACTGAATTATGATATTATATAAAGAAAAATAAAATAGTTGCAATATACTCTCATTGAATGGATCTATTCAATGAGAGTATATTGCAACTCGTTCGTCAATTGTTTTGACGAACAAGTTTATCAACTACATACCATTGCATCTTCATCATAAATCTAAGAGGCTAGGCTCTTGCGTCTCAGCTACAATCCCTTCCATTTGCTTCTGACCATCACAATCTCTTTGACCTCCATATACGTCATGAATGACGCATCATCTTTGATCTGACTCACATATGTTAATCCAAATACTGATGCAGTCTAAAATATTGCTCCGTTCATCAGTTCAGATTCGCAACAAGGACGGACCGATTACTCATAGTCGTAGCGCTGACGTGCTCTGTGATCAGCGCATGCTCCACACCTCTGAACACGTTGCTGCTGTCCTACTTACTGCAAGCCATGGTGGACTATGGCATATCCCTCGTGCTGGGCGACCCCGACGACGACGTCTTCTTACAAGCGATATCAGAGTTCGCAATATACAATGTCATTATTGGTGCCGTGGTCGTACTGCTGTCATATACAGCAACTACTTTGATGAATATGGCCGCATATAATCAGGTACCTAAAAGACATATTCATGTTTTTTATTAAGCGTATTGAAATATTGCAAAACCTTTCTACAACTACCTAGCAACTAACCTCCTCACAAAGAGGGCGCAAACGCTGTAAGTTATAAAATTATTTATCCTTTGTACTAATATTATACTGCTACAAGGAGTAAGCAAAGTCTTATGATATAATATAATTTTATTCTCACCAAGAAGATTTATTTAAGATTAAGTGTGTCAGAATGTCTGCGCGCGTATTTTTGCAAGCGCGATATTTACGTCTATTGCCGTTCAACTACATAAACTGTTGATGACTCTTAGACTTTACACATACATTAAATACCAGATAAAGGCTAAGTCACACGTCGTTGTCAGGATCGGTATTTTACAACACACAATATAATCTAAAAGTGCAATGGCCTGCAGGCTAAAGGATTTACTATAAATCATTTTATCTGTAGCACGTCCTTCCAAATAAACTATTGCTTAGGTACACTTACAAGCGGTTGTGAAAAGAGAAAATTATTACTGACTTTGGGACAATTAAATGCAAACGACATCCAATACTTAAGTACAAATATTCATGAAGCAAATATTAGCCGCCAGCGAGAGCGAAAATCGCTACCACAAACGCAGTCAGGAGCTCTGACCAGACAGTGGTACAGAACACTATTCGTAGGATTATGTTTTAATTGGTCCCTCGAGCTAGAATCCTATTCAAATAGTTAATCGAATCAAAATGTTAAGATTCCTTTCTCTCTAGGTGTACAAAATACGACAAGAGTATCTGAAGGCAGCGCTGAACCAAGACTTTGAATATTTCGATGTGCATCAGACTGGTGATGTGGCGGGCAGGATCAACAGGTAACTGTAAAATAATATATTTATGAATTTCTACAAGGGTCTCCGAAGATTTTTGCCTTTTTTATGTACAGTCTGTCGCCATTTTTCAGGACGACAACATGCGCCTTTGAATTTATTATAAAACGCATGCAGGATTTCTCGCTCGCGCTATTTTTCTTAGCCGTAAAAATCCTTATATTATATTTTTCTTATATTTGAGTTTATAAAAGTGCACTAGTACCTACAGACAGACGAATAAAAGCAGTAATTGTTTTTATTTAATTTCTCGGTAATATTTTTATATTTGCCGGGTGCTGTGGTGGTCGAGTGGTCGGTGCAGTTCTCTGCAACTTAAAGAATACAAGTTCGATTCACTGTACTAATGAGTTTATCTAAATTTATGTTCGGTCATTAGTCACACCACAAGCGTTATAGTCAAGAAAAACGCCGAGAAGAAAACTGCATACGTTTTCTCAAACGTCTTTGAATTTCTTTGAAATTCAAATTAAAAAAATTAATACAAAAGTATAGTCATGCTTGAGTAACGGCGATGGGTTTGGCTATCCCTCACGTTGACACCTAAAATATATCTCCGGCGAAAAGTGGATGCGTAAGTATTATCTACACACCTCTACCTACCCCTTCGAGGACCCTTGTGGGAAGGCGTGAAGATATATTTCACTATGTTCTTAACAACAACATATTTTTATCTAAGAATCTGCTTATTCCCATCAAGGGGAAACCAGTTAATTGAATTAATCAACCAATTATATTTTTTCCCACGAAGTGTTATTTTTACGATAAAAAGCTATCAATATGACCAATCAACCAATATTCTGTAGCTTATTTACCACTTAACGCAATTATCGCCCCCTGTGTCAATTAGCTACATCCCTAGCTATTATCAGTTAAACAATCCTACTAATTTTATTAATGTGAAAGTTTGTGAGGATGTTAGGTACCCAATCAGGCCAGTACGACGGAATGTAATTGGATGAAATTTTTTGACAAAAAATTAATAATTGACATAAAGATGGATTATTACATTGGATATATCATGTACACTCAAGGTCGGGAACGTCAAAAGTACTCGATACCGGCGAGCATATATGAAGAGACTCATGAATGTGGACGAAGCGAAAGAAGTATGTAAGTCTAGAGAGAACTGGCGCTCTAGTCTCTCTGCCTACCCCGTTAGGGACTTGGCGTGATGATATGTATGTATTTATATATTTTATTCCAGGAAAAAAACAGCCAATGAAATTTTATAAGGATGTAAGCGCAGACAGCTAGTTAACCGTATATCTTTCCCACAGTGACATAGTGAAGCTAGAAGACGGTATAGGGGAGAAACTGGCGACATTCATATTCTACCAGGCCTCTTTCGTGAGCTCCATCACGATGGCTCTTATCCTGGGGTGGAAGCTGGCTCTTCTATGTCTAATATCGTTCCCTGTCACCTTGACGCTCGTTGGTGTTGCTGGAGTGGTAATTATCTCATTAAAATAAATTGATATTATAATAATACCTTAGGACGATACCACACACATTTTTTTATTTATTTACAAATTAGCACAACAAAGTCACTTTCGCTAATAGGTTCACAAAATTATTACAAAATCAATTATATAAAAAAACATACCATCCTCTCGCAGTACATCAGACACTTTCAAAATTTCCTTCCTTTCACCAACAAGTATTTCATATTAGCATCGCAGTCGGGCCTTGAGTCCAAATTTTATTAATTGATCTAGTCCCAAACAAAGCCTGGCTAAAACAAAACAACCAGTAAGGTGAAAAGAAGCCCGACTGTCTATAATTTAATTTAAAAATACCAACTTGTGTAACTGGTAATATTACTGGTACAACATACGGGCATATGCGCACTATAGCTCAGACCTACGCGGGGAAAAACTTTGCAGGATACTTTGGGACACAACGTCACCTCCAACGAGATGTGATTCAAAACATTTTTATATCTACCTCTTAGAAGCCGTGGTGGCCGAGTGGTTCGAGCAGTTGCCTGCGACGCAAAGGTCGCAAGTTCGAATCCCGACTGTACCAATGAGTTTTTTCTGAACTTAAGTACAGTGATTAGTCACACCACGAGCTTTACGGTGGAGGAAAACACCGAGAGGAAACCTGTATAAGTCTGAGAAGAAATTCAAAGGCGTATGTATAGTCGTGCTTGAGTAACGGCGATGGACTCGCCATCTGTCACGTTGGCACCTATTATACCTCTGGCGGAAAGTGGGTGTGTGGGTATTACCTATACACCTCTGCCTACCCCTCCGGGGACCATTGTGGGAAGGTGTGAGGATATATTATTATATTATTACCTCTTAGGTCGCGTCAAGGTTGTCAAAGAAGGAGGCTATATCTTCAGGAAAGGCTAGCTCCATTGCCGAAGAGGTTCTCTCGTCGATACGCACCGTATATGCTTTCAGCGGGCAGCAAAAGGAACTGGAGAGGTACGAGAGGTACCTACAGGAGTCCAGGGTCATTAACATCAAGAAAGGTACAATATTCTTCCGACTTTCCTACAATAATCCTCAAAAATGTTAAAGATAGAATTATCCATAAGATACTCAAGTGGTTTTTTAATTTGCCCTCTTGTTTTGTTTAGGTTTATTCAACGGCCTGGCGATGGGATTCCTTTTCTTCTGCATTTTTTGCGCGTACGCGCTATCATTCTGGTTCGGCTACCGGCTGATGGTTGACGAGCCTGAAACTTATGACGTATCCACTATGATTGCTGTAAGTTTGACATTTGATTTACCAATAACATTACGTTTAGAGATATAAAAAGTTGGTTTATATTTATTGTCTTATTAGCAGGTTAAAGTAGGTAATAATATAGCTAGTAAACTATGTTAATCTTCGTCCGAGATTGAAATGACTGTTAAAAAATATATGATCTCGTAGAGCTAAGTATCATTAGGGCTGCAATACTGTGCATACAATGTTTATATTTGACATATAGGTATTCTTCGGCGTTATGACTGGGTCAGCGAACTTCGGCATTTCATCTACCTTAATGGAAGTGTTCGGCGGGGCCCGAGGCGCGGGCGCACAGATTTTCTTCCTCATCGACAACGTACCTTCGATCAACCCACAGCTGAACAGGGGTGTCACTCCACCCTCTATTGACGGAAATATTGAACTCAAGAATGTCGTCTTCCACTATCCATCAAGACCTGATGTTCCCGTAAGTTTTGTATAGTTAACGTAAGTAGTGGAGATCTACGAGTAAGTTGATCATGTCTTGATCATTTATAGGAGAGACTTTTTACATGTGTAATTTCTGAATAAGAAACGGACTCTCTAGTATACCTCATCAGGTATCCCACTGATGCTGATGGCAGATATATATGCTACTAAATAAAATATAAATTATTTTGTTCTCTTTTTATACAAAGTAGGTTTCGGAAAGTTTTATTACCTACGCATGCATAAGCATAGTATGCTTTTATTTTCATCTCAAACAACTACTTGCCTAACAGTAGTTTGAAATAGTGTTAAGAACGGTCATATTGTGAAAATTAAGGTTATTTTGACTTAACTTTCACAGGTATTAAAAGGAGTTAACTTAACGGTGAAACGTGGTCAGTCAGTGGCTCTGGTCGGACACTCCGGCTGCGGCAAATCCACGATCATCCAGCTCATATCTAGATATTACGACGTAATCGACGGAGGCGTAAGTACTTAACTAACATTATTTGACGAGTCGTCATCTCGGTGTTATTTTATAAGCAGTAGTTAGAGAGATTTCAGAATTGTACGTTGTTCCTCATACAAATGTCGCAGCCAAGTAACACTACTTCTCTCCTGGATGATCTGAAATCTTTCCTCAAAAATTTCTAAAGAGCATGGTAACTTTATGATTGACCCATGCTCCATAAATCGATCGATAAAAACGGTAGATGAGTCGAGAAAACCAGTCGACAAAGTCTCTAGTGTGTGAGATAGTTTGTCATGTCATGTCATGAGATGAGCTGTCACATGCCAGGAGTACAGGCAGGCTGTATGCTTATTGACCTTTATCGTAGATAATTCAAGGATACAAAAAAGATGTAGAGAGAGAAGCTAGAACGGACTGTTCATACAATGACTAACCTTCGAATGTTCCCACATACTTTAATTTTATTCGCTTACTTAATTAATATGTACCTTTTGTAGGTAATCAGATAAAAGTATGTTTTTGGCACATGATATTTATATACTTATCCGGCATATAGATAAGTCCTATCTGGAGTGTGTTATCTATATCTATGGTCATGCCAGACGACTAACTATTTATGTATAGATTAATTTTAACAAACATTAGTTGTAATGCGTTACGGAAGATAAAATTTCTTTTTCATTCTATTAGTGTTTGATGACGGCCAATTATGCAATGAATATATTCATAAGAATAGAATTGCCATACAATATAGCCTGCTGCCAGAATTTTGTATTTCCTTGTTTAGCCTTTTAATAATGTTGTTCATTAACACAGTATATAGCAAATTCAAGCTATATTTCCCAACTCTTTCAGATTAGTACTAGCATTAGATACAAGGTATATTATATTGCACACATTTTGGTCGTTATTAAACTGCTATACATTATTTACTGGAAGCAAAGAAGAAGAAGGAAGAAAGAAGAGGCAAAAAAGAGGAAGGAAGGAAAAAGGAAGGACTGAATTTGTCAACTTATCAGTGGCGGACTTGCTACGTAGCAAGAGTAGCACATACTACCCCCTACATGAGCCCCTTGATAGAATTTGTTGCAAGCCCGGCGCTGTCTTAATCCTGAACTGCATCTTATACATTACCTAGTAAGGTTGTGCTTTATTGGCAGGTGTCAGTGGACAGTAATGACGTACGCGAGTTATCAGTGCGGTGGCTTCGCAGCCAGATCGGGCTGGTCGGCCAGGAGCCAGTGCTGTTCAACACCACAGTGCGAGAGAACATCCGCTATGGCCGCGAGGACGCCTCGGACACCGACATCGAGGCCGCAGCGCGCGAGGCTAACGCCCATCACTTTATTATGAAACTGCCTAAAGTAAGCTAATATGATCGTTCGGCAGACTGACGCACTCCACTTACGAACCCCATAGTAATCATCTCTACTCTTACATCATCAAATTTTGTGTCGCGGGTTCAATTCTCTAACTATATCGTGCCTTAGTGTTGAATGTCTTGTCGTTGTCCAATTCCCATAGTTAGCTTCGTAAAGCTTTTCATATTTATTATAAGGTACATCAATTTGTGTTGATTTTATATTATCATTCATGTCCGTCCGATTATTTAAGGAAACTGTAATTTTGGGTCGGTTGAGTACCGCTTAATAATATTATGTTGTCGTTGAATATAAATCTTATAACCAACGAAAACACAAAAGCTCTAAATATATAATGCCTCAGATTCCTAACTTATTTCCAGGGATACGATACTCTAGTTGGTGAAAGAGGCGCTTCACTCTCTGGTGGGCAAAAACAAAGGATTGCAATTGCTCGTGCGCTCGTACGCAATCCACGCATCTTACTCCTGGATGAAGCTACCAGCGCGCTCGACACTACATCGGAAGCGAAAGTTCAGAAAGCTCTTGACAAGGTATCGAAACATATTATTTAACATAAACACTTAAGTAAAATAAAATCACGTCTGACACAAGATACATGTTACCACGATTGTAAGAGGCGACAGCATGCGAATTATAAGTATATTTAGCAAAGGGAATATAAGTGTACGTTTGGACTCAATATCAGGATGAAACCTTCGTTCGCTGCCACTAATGAAGAAAATACCAATTGCATAGCGGTAGGGCATTACGCCCTTCCGATCAGAATGGGAGTTTCCCGATTGTCCCACAAATCAGTACAGTAGCAGTATCGTACATCACAGTCTGCTGTATTGTGTTAGTGTTGTGAACCTGAGCTGAGCAATGTTATTTGAAAAATCAAGCAAGAATGCATGTATACTATGCACACGCCATAACCATATTACCAAATTGTCTTTGGGAATTGGGAAACCCTTTATGTTGCTCAAGCGCTCTATAAGTACATTGTTTGTGAGAGCTATTGCATTTTTTAAATTTCAGGCAGCTGAGGGACGAACAACAGTTGTAGTGGCTCACAGGCTCTCCACGATTAGAAATGTAGATGTCATCTATGTATTCAAGAGTGGTCAGGTGGTAGAGTCCGGCAATCACGATGAGTTGTTGAAGAAGAAGGGCCACTACTTCGATATGGTCATGCTTCAGACATTCCCCGGTGCTGAAGACGCAAATGGTCGGGTATATTCAACCCTTCAACAAAAAGAATAAATTCCTTAATATCATATTTTATCGTTACAAGTCATTAATGTTAAGACTTTTTCAATTTTGACGTACCGACCGTATAGCGGTTTCTTCAGGCTCCTAGCTGCGTAGTTTGAGATCGCAAGTTTCCACGATTTTGAGGGATAACTGTGTTATGAACATGAATATTGGCGCCTTAGACATGGAAGTTCTAGGTATTTTGTCCCTCTTCAAGTCAAGATCCCATAGTACAAGCTTTGCATAGTTTAAGACTAGGTCAATACGCCAAGATATTAAGATAATTTTACTCAGAAGCAATATTTGCGGTTGATAATATATTTTAAACAGTTTTCCACACACCGTAAAGGTAAACTAATAAATTTACAAATGTTCACAGAGAGTGGAACGCAATTGACTCGCAAAGTATCCGTGTTGAGCGAGAAGGATGAGGATGAATTCTTGTTGGTGGCTAACGTAAGTTGAACTACGTATGAACATAAATTCAATTATCATTTGTTAAAGTTAGTTAAAGTAATATTTTTAAACATAATTTCAGAAAGAAGAAAAGGCTGAAGATGCAATACCGGATATATCGTTCTGGCGTGTATTAAAACTCAATGCACCTGAATGGAAATCAGTGTCATTGGCCAGTTTCTGTTCCTTAGTCAGTGGTTTTGCGATGCCTCTCCTCGCAGTCATATTCGGTGACTTTATTGGGGTTAGTTCATTTATAATCTGACGCAGTCTTTGTTAACAAGAAGAAATTATTCAGATTTTAACTTTTACAATTATAGGTCCTTTCAAATCCAAATGAGGATGAGGTGTTGTCAGAAGTGCGAAGATTCGTATTCATATTTGTTGGCATTGGAGTATTTTCTGGAATCACAAACTTTATCATGGTATGTAATAAACTTAGTGGGAATTTATACTGTCCTCAACCTGTTTCTCTAATCAACACGCCTTTCTATACAACTATAGGTATTCTTTTACGGAATTGCTGGAGAATACTTGACAGAAAGGCTGCGAAAACTGATGTTTGAGAAGTTACTACAGCAAGAGATTGGCTTCTATGATGACAAGGATAACGCTACAGGAGCTCTGTGTGCTCGTCTGTCTGGAGAAGCAGCACAAGTCCAAGGGGTAATATTCACAGCAATTTTTTAAGCTATTGCATAGCTTTTATCGAGGGCTTTGAGCGCGGCGACCGAATCAAAAAATTCCGTAACGAAAATAAGACCACCTTCAAAATTTAAACACATTCGAATATAGAACAGTTCCAATTCCAAAATTGCCGGGAAATATGGAAACAACTGAACTTAAAAGGCATGCCTAGTACGTAAGCAGCTGTTTGTGAGAAAGTAAATAGGTGTATTGCATAAGTTGATAAAAAATGCTATGCAATAGCTTTACCGCGGCAGTCCCCGAGTGCCACACGTTTTTTTTAAATCAGAAGACCTTCAATGAGATATAAAAACTACCAATTTTTATTTCAGGCTACCGGACAACGCATTGGGTCAGTATTGCAGGCAGTCGGCACATTCGGTCTCTCTCTAGTTTTATCCCTAATCTATGAATGGAGGGTTGGTCTCGTTGCATTAGCCTTTGTACCGGTGCTGATTTTCATCTTATACAAAGAAGGTAGAATGGCGCACGCAGATTCTTTTGGCACTGCTAAAACTATGGAATTAAGTTCTAAGGTAACTTCTTAATTCATAAATAAGTTTTATACGCAGATTAGATTCATATTATTTTCACGCCATAGGCGGTCATGTAGGTATAGGTAATAAAGGCCACATTTCCCCGTAGGTATATTATGGTATACTACACACCTAAGTTCTACAGATGATAGGTCTGTCGGTGTACTTGACTTACATCTGAACATCTTGAGCAGATTCATACCTAATATACACACAGGAGGATCACTACTTCACTTCACGTCACATTACCCTTAAATAAAAAATACTCATGACTGAACCAGAACTGCAATATTGATTTCTTAAGCCACTACGCCTTTTCAAGATGGATATGTCGAAACTATTCTTGTTCTCCAGATTGCAGTAGAGGCAGTAGCGAATGTGCGAACAGTAGCGTCGTTGAGTCGGGAACAAACATTCCTAGAGGAATACGCCAAGCAGCTCCACCCCGCGCTGCTGATAGCGAAGAGGTCGGCGCACTGGCGCGGCGCCGTGTTTGGGATGTCACGAGGGATCTTTAACTTTATCATCGCCGCTGCTCTGTACTATGGTGGTACCCTCATCGTGTATGATAGGCTCGACTATTCCGCCGTTTTCACGTAAGCTTCAAGATGTACATATATTAAATCAAATGTATCTACAGTTATCAAAATATTATGTTTGTTTGTTCTAAATAGGAAATCTCAAAAAGTTTTCTGCGATAGTCCTGCAAAATCTCAGGAATTATGGATTTTTATGATTTTATTTTGTGTAAATGCGTGGGATTCTCGATAATTCCGATTTAATAAACCCAATAGATCACGCTGCTGCGTGTACCAGATCTTTGTATCTCATATTTTGCCATGCGAGTCTGGCCGGAACAGCTATTAGGTATAAAAACAGTCTTGTCTAGATATTGTGCTTTATTTATCTCTGCCTATTGATACGAATGGGTGATTCATTTGTTTTAGTACTATCTGGCTATACCTATAGCAAAATCATTAATCTTTATACATATTTCACACTTTACGATCATACGAGACTTACGATTAGGGCAAACGTCGATTTAAAACGTGTATACGTTAGTTAATATATTTAAGACGTATGTATAGTATAGACACATGCTTGAGAAACGGCGATGGATTTGTCATCTGTCATGCTATCGCCATCTGTTGACTATCGCCATCTGTTGACTATCGCCATAAATTTTCAAAATACCTATGAGGATTATATACAATATTTGGAGCCGTGGCGGCTGAGTGATTAGAGTAGTTGCCTGCAACACAAAGATTAAAGTGTGTGTTTTCTGAATATAAGCACAGTTATTAGTCACATCACGAGCTTTAAGGTGAAGGAAAACAACGAGAGGAAACCTGCATACCTACGCTTCGGAAGAAATTCAAAGGCTTATGTATAGTCCTGCTTGAGTATCTGTGTGCAGAGAGCTGCCACGCTAGCACCAAAAATATATCTCTGGCGGAAAGTGGGTGTGTGTGTACGACCTATACACATCTGCTTCCCTCCTTGGACCCTTGTGGGAAGACGTGAGGATATATGTATCATATAATATTTGTATGTACGTAGCATTGATGTATTTACGTCTTTTATCTCAGATCAGCGCAGGCTCTTCTAATGGGTGCCTCATCAGCCGCGCAAGCCTTTGCTTTTGCGCCTAATTTCCAAAAGGGAATTAAGGCTGCAGGGCGCGTCATTGTACTTCTCGGCAGACAATCTAAAATCACTGACCCCACTAATCCTGCCGTTGAACATTTTGTAAGTTTGTATTAAAATTGAATATTTAGTTATAAAGAATATTTAATTAATAAGAAGACCATGTCGCTATTTAAGTTTTTACAAAAAAATATTACTCTTTTATATACATAGGTGCATTAGAAAATGTATCCAAACTCTAAACAACAAGCAGATGATACAATTTATATTACCATATATAGAAGTTGACAGACTGACCATCTGTCACAATGTCACCTAAATATATCGAAGATCGAACGGGCGAAGAGAGGGTTATTATTTATTTACTTACCTCTTTGCCCTTCCTGGCTGTTTCTGAGAAATCGAATTGTAAAAATATTTAAATTTTGAATGTCCTCGTTCAGAAAGGAACCGGCGAAGCAAGTCTGCAAGGCATTAACTTCAGGTATCCCACTCGCCCTCTGATTGAAGTTTTGAAGAACATGAACCTTGAAATTGAAAGAGGGAAGACTTTAGCTCTAGTTGGTGCAAGCGGCTGCGGCAAGAGTACCGTCATACAACTCCTGGAGAGGTATTACGACCCCGATGAAGGAATTGTGGTACGTATCAATGACAGGCAAAACACGATCATACATTTTATGAAGGGATGAATATACGAGAACATAGGTTTTTAGCAAGGTCTACGAGAATTAGTGGCATTAATGTTTTTTTAACCACTGTAATTATATCGTTAGGAAATCTGCATCCGTCTAAGAGGAATTCGCCATCGTCATTCGCATTTCAAGATAGGAAGGTACTCCGGCGCAAAGAGGTGGTTAATCGACCACTTCCTATTGGTAACCGTTATTAAAGGCTTGAAGATAAAATATTATAATTTTATATATACTTTAATAAACTTTTTAGGACGCTACAGTAAAGAGAAATCCTAAATATTGTGTAGTGAGTATTAAGTGATTCGTTTTAGGCGCAAGATGGTATTCCGCTAACGAAGCTCCGCCTCGCAGATTCAAGGCGTGCGATAGGGTTTGTCCAGCAAGAACCGGTGCTGTTCGACCGCACAATTGCTGAGAATATCGCGTACGGAAACAATTCAATCAAGCCCAGCGTGGACGACATAATCGACGCAGCTAAACAAGCCAATATACACAACTTTGTTTCCTCTCTGCCTCTTGTAAGTAAATACCTACTTTAAGTAATTACATCTCATGTCGCAACTGTCGCAGACAGCTATTACTACAACTATTGCGTCGTTAGCGGCTAAGTAAACAAACGTTCAAACATGCCCTAAAGAATGTTAGTAGGATGCTACTGGCAGACCTGCAACGTTAAAAAAAATACCTTATTACAGGGCTACGAAACAAACATTGGATCTAAGGGGACACAGCTATCAGGGGGGCAGAAGCAGAGAGTGGCTATCGCCAGAGCGCTAATACGAAGACCGAAGATGTTGTTGCTTGACGAAGCAACTAGCGCTCTTGACACTGAGAGTGAAAAGGTAAGCAAGCAGGCAGAGACAGACACAAATAATCTGGGGCAAAATATATATTTTTTGTCAGGTCTATGCTAAGATGTTATCTGTAACGTAAATGCAGCGCTTAGACATACCTAAGAGTCATAGACAATAGACTTGTTGTCGGATAAGACTTTACGGACTTCAATGACAAAAGCCATGATTTATTAATATACCCACCTACATTTTGACGTCGTTATTTTGTATATATTAAGATAATTTCTAGAGCCGTATTATTACGTAGGAAGTTCGTAATTACTAGTTCGTATTCTACATAGAACTTAGTTTTACTCTACTTTACCAATTACCTAATAAGCTATATACATATATTTGTATCTTCACGCCGTCCCACAAGGATTAGGTTAATCCTTGTAAAGTTATTTTAAGGTAAGTAGGTACTTTTATATTAAGACGATCCACACTGTCGCATTGGATTCTATAAGTATAGAACCAAATCCGGCATTGCGGATGTCACCCATTAATCTTTAAATAAATGTTAATTACATGTACGGTTAACAGGTGGTGCAAGAAGCCCTGGACGCCGCCAAGGAAGGGCGGACATGCGTCATGATTGCACACCGGCTGAGTACCGTCCGGGATGCGGACGTGATATGCGTTGTCAGCGACGGACGCGTTGCGGAGAGCGGCACGCATGCGCAACTCATCGACCTCAAGGGCCTCTATTACAACCTCAACAGAAGAGGCTATTCATAACTACACATTGCGGTGCAATGACAAGATACCGTTTAATTAATATTTTTCGTTGTGTACAAATAAAGGATAAACGTTTTTCTAACGAATAGAGTTACATGAATCATTACCTACCTACATATATAATATAATATATAATACATACATATACCAACTATGTTGTATGCAATCGCAACAATCAGCATACAACTTACTTTGCCACCACTACTGTGGTACCTAAAGGTAAGTTACTTTAAATAAATATAACATTAAATCCTCTACTTCTAGTAATAATTGGTTATTTGTTATTGTCATAAACATCAACAATTGAATAAAACTACTTAAAGGTCAAATTCCTACTAAAACATATCTCAGATTTTAATTATACTCTGAATACAATACTTCAATACTTATCTTCAATACTTATCTTCGAACCACGATCAATCGTTTGATTGAGGCCTCTGACTATGGTCAGACCATGGCTCAACAGGCGAGTTATTGGACGAATAAGATTACCTTCGCCCAATATAAATATTTGTAGGTTGCATTATTATTGTAAAGGATGCAATCTAGGTACCAGGATATAAATGTACCTACATTTAATAACATTTATTTTAAACTATCTACTCCATCAAACGGCAATTAATAAAAGTTACAAGTAACATAAAACTATTAATATCCAGCCGCGCGCGCCAACAATAAACTGATCGGAATCATTTTCGAGAGCGATAATAAATTAATTGTTTTATTATGTCACATACGAGATGCGATAAAAAGCAGACAAATTGCCAGAGAATTAAGACATCCCGCTATCTACCTCGTTATTAACCACGTGAAGTTTTTCAAGAGATAATATTTCATAAAATAAAGCCTGCAAAGGAATAGAAATAGCTGGATTGCTTTTCCAACCCTAAAAACCACAGCAGGGCCGTTATGCTAATGAGACCGAAAAACAAACATTGTTACGAGCAAATGTGTAACATACTATAAAAATAAATTAAATAATAAAGGGAATCGTTAAAATGGAAAAAATGTACGTAATTTATCCACGAGTCACCTTTTAGGCATACCGTGGATGCTTGCGCGGCGGGGTCCCGGCCGCTCTAGACGCGATCTCCAAATAAAAAGGCGCCACAAAAAGACGCATTCAATAAGCCGTTGGCCATTACCGGACGTAATCGATGAGATAAATTAATAATAATGCAATCTGTAGACATGAGGGTGGACGTAGGCGCCCGTTGTTATTTGATAAGGCTACTAACGACGGTACTCGCTGTCTCGTCATCGTAATCCTCAGTAATCAGAATTTGCACGATTAATATTTATTAATGCCTAAGATTGTTCGTTTTAAAGTTTGATAGTTAATAAAGACACATCACATGTAGTTATCTCATTATATTTATAGGTATTCCATATTTTATTCACTTCATATATTTATAGATATTGGCCGTATTGGCCGAGTGAAACCTGCATACGCGTGAGGTGCAATTCATAGGCATGTATAATCTTGAATAACGGCGATGGATTCGCCATCTGTCACGTTGGCACCTAAAATATATCTCTGTACTGCCTATACACACAGTGGGTACTACCAATACACCTCTGCCTACCTCTTCGGGATATATAAGAATATTTATAGAACTGTGTACGTTTAATTAATAACTAAGTTGAGTTAGTACAGTTTTCTTTCTGATATCGTATTAATGACATTTTAAATGGTTTAGACATACAATAGAACATACAATATACACACTCAAGAGTCGGCCAAGCGGGAGCGATATGCACAATGTACTCTGTGGCATTAAACGCTTACCATGAGGCCGTCCGTATGCTTGCTCACCACCTAGGTATTAAAATGACTCTTTTTAGCATTTATATGTAGGTACGTATATCAATTAGATAATGTTATAATGATACTTATAGGAAGTATTATACCCTTTGCATTAGCAGTGCAAACTAGTCTTTTAGTTAATAATACAACGATATTTCGCTCTACTAAGCAAAACCGTTGGTATAAATTCAATAAAAAAAAGTTCGATATCACTCCAAATGGGATAAGTTAATTAGGCGAGGCATTGTCGTAGTACTATCATCTGATCACTTAATGATGTGCATATCTATATAGCACATAAATATAGCCGCATGTATCACACTGGCAGTAAAAGGGTCGCGTTTGTCCCAAAGAAGCGCGAACAGCAATATTCTTCCATCTAGTACGAGGTACATGGCCTTACCATGGTAAGTGACAATGATACTTAGCCCTTGGCAAACCAGAGTTTAAATTGCCTTTCTTTGCAGAATAAAACGGACAAGTAAACGACGTTACTTCTGTCACTTGAACGGGGCCAGTGTGAACAGTACATTGAACTCTGGCCGTGTGCACTATCGCAACCATAATTCAAGAATGAAGTGACATATTTAAATGACGCATAGACGTCATTGTCCCATTCCCTACTTTATTGCAATGATGTATATTTTTATTACGAATGTTTTCTCGTCCTTTAGGAAGACCGAAAGAGGTCTGTAAGTCTATAGAAATGACGCTCTGCTTGTTGCCTAGCCCGTGAGAGACGGCCTCATGATGCATGACATGTACATTGTACGTCATAGTACTTGATTGTGGTTATCATCAACATAACATCACGCCGAGTCCCTAACGGGGTAGGCAATGAGTATAGAGCGCCAGTTCTCTCTAGACTTACATACCTCTTTCGCTTTGTCCACATTCATCAGTCTCTTTATACATGCTCGCCGCTTTCGAGTACGAATGTGGACGAAGCGAAAGAGGTATGTATGTGATGATATGTATGTATGTATGTATGACATTTGGTTTTAGTATATTACTACCGCCCGCCTCTGCTCGTTCGGGTGCATACATACATTGTTTCGTTATATCTCAAATTATGTAGTTTTCCTTGAAAGCTCCCAGACGGCTTGACTTTTTCAGATATTTTCAACAACAATCGAATGGTATTTGTCGTAGGAAAGGAATTGGTACTTGATTTGCTTGCAGTTTCCTATGAAAGCGATTAGCGTAAGGAAAGGTAATGATAACAATAATGGTCTCCAGTTTCTTATTTTTATTGGTAAATTCACATTCAAATTATAGACCACGTTGATGACAGATGTTACAATATGGGATAACTACAGACAAAATTTTGTATTTATACTATGATACTGTATCGGCACTTTACAATTTCTAATCTACTGGATAATAGCTACATCGATTTTAGGGTGCATAAATGCTTCAAAATTCCAGTGACAGGAGCGAGTCAGAATGAGACCATCAGAAAATAGAAAATCGAAAATACACAATTACGTCGTTCGTTAACGAGTCCACGATACAGATCGAACATCAAAAATATTCTATAATAATTGATTACATTCACGTAATCGCAACTAACGAAAGATAAATCGCGTGGAGTCACGCCGGACTTACGTGACGTATGATAATTACAATGTACGCTAATCGATTAGTCCGGTAGAGTCCGGTCCCGTGGCCGTATGCCGCGACGCTCGCCGGGCTCGGCCGGGCCGCGCGCCTGAGATTCAGCGGCCGCGGCCACCGTGCGACACGAACAACGTCTCTGTCGCATCACTCTCCTCTATTGTATACACATATATTACCTTATCAAACAGTCACAGGTCAATTTCAGTCCGACTCTCAGTTTACGAATTAAAATAAAATATATTAATCTAAAACGTTTGATATCGCTTAAGTTAGAGAGGGGATCGAGTGCGTGGTGTCGCTGGAGCTAGGGCGGGCGGTGCGCGCGGCCGCTTACGAGTCCCACCAGTCGGGACCGCCGCTGCTGCCGCCGCCGCCGCCGCCGCCGTACGACCCGCCGTAGTTGCCGCCGTACGACCCGCCGCCACCGCCGTACCCGAAACCTTCACACAACATTGTTCAGCATTATGAACTAATTCTTTATTCATACCTCAGTCCAAAAGCCTATAGGCGACACTACTCAAATTAAGAAAAAATATTATGTATATACGTGCCGTGTGAACGCGTAGCGAATGATATGTTTAACGTAAGTACTTACCAGAGCCCATAGAAGAGGGCCCAGCTGAGCGCGGTGGCTGTCGCGACTGCGTACGGAAGTCCCTGGCGCCGAAGCCGCTGCCCCCGCCGCTGTTGCCGCCGCCGCCGCCGCCCCCAAAGCGGCCGCCGCCCGAGCGACTGCCCGCGCGCCGCCCGCCGCCGCCCAGCCGCCCGTCGGCCGCCGTGCTCGTCAGCCAACTGTACCACAGCAAATGCTATTAATAAAAGTCCACGAACTGCTTGCCAATATAATTATGAGTGTGACGGAACCAAAACAAAGCATTTACTAATTAGGTGTATACACACACGACATGCTACATTCCCTAGGTAAAAACAATTATCGCATACAATTTTGTACTCTATATATTTTTGTTCCTTTAATAAGTAAATTAAATTAATTTCTCATAAAAAAATAGAAGACAACTGTCTTCTAGAAGTTATAGGATGATGTGAATACATTCTCATATAACGATATAAATAATATGATAGACCCTGTATACAAATATAACAATACAGAAAGAAAAGGCAGAGAGGAGTGCGCCAATTCTCTTTAGACTCACAGACCTATTTCACTTCATGCACATTCATGCATCTATATCTATATTAATTCTATGCATCTAGAACATTATTTAATCTGGTGGCTGATGCAATATCTCACTTGGGCACATCCTGCTTGGCCTCGACGAGAAGCTCAACCATGTCTCGCGCCAGGCCGCGATTGGTGTCATTGAAGAAGGAAGTCGCGACTCCCAAGTTGCCCATACGACCGGTACGCCCGATGCGGTGCACGTACTCCTCCACGTCCGACGGCAGGTCGAAGTTGATCACGTGGCGCACGTGCGGGATGTCCAATCCTACAATATAACATTCGCGTTAGCCTTTTAGACTATGATTTTTGGATTTTGGTTTTTAGATTAAAATTTTGTGCCGTTTTCTTCGGAACGTCAGTATAGCGATTCATCACACTAGTATTACGAAGAAGGAAAATAGTTCAAGAAAGCCTGCATATATCTGATAAAAACTCAAAGACGCATGTATTGTCATGTACAGTCGTGTCTGAGAGACACTCGGACCTGACCCGCTATCAGTTCTTAACTGTGCAGTCAACCACAGCTATCTCGTCAATTGACTTTTGACACTATCACAAGTTATAATTAAAATGAGTATCAAGAGAATAATAAAATAATAAATAATATATCCTCACGCCTTCCCACAAGGGTTCCCGAAGGGGTAGGCAGAAATGTATAGGTAATACCCACACACCCACTTTCCGCCAGAGGTATATCAAGAGAAACCATTCTATCATAATATTATTGATATATATTATAATATATCAAATGTGGTATACCTCTAGCTGCTACAGCCGTCGCGACGAGTATAGGTGTCTGTCCAGTCCTGAAGCGCCGCAGCGCCTCTTCGCGCTCGCGCTGCGTGCGGTCGCCGTGGATTGAGGTCACTGGGTATCCTTGTGTGTCTAAGTACTCCTCGAGCTGGTCCGCACCTGAAACACGACCAAACGATTACTACAACCTGTCAGAAGAAACTGCTAAATAAACTTCCCCTTTTATTATTAGATTTTTTTATCAGTAACATTGTTTGGGAGTAATGCGCAATAATGGACGATTGCGCGCGATGCAAGTGTACTGTGTATCCTGTAGCTACTTAACCCTCATCAGTGACCAAAATTAAAAAAAATCCCTTCTCTAAGTAAAGGTAGATGATATTCTTACCCTTTTTAGTTTCAACGAATACAAGGATAAGTTGATCCTCTTCAGGGCGCGAGCGCTGCAGGAGGTTAGATGCATTCAATAGATCCAGAAGGAAGGAGCGCTTGTCCATCTCTTCAACCCAGACCACCTATAAACAGTAATCATCATAAATAATGGTTCATTCTACTGATAAATTAATGTACCAATTATATTAATTTGTTTACGAAACAACGCTTGTGGCGTATCCTATCTGTTCAATATAAGGCACGTTGTTGATATACTTTTGTAACTATCACTTTCATAAGTTCACAAAGATTGTCGTAAATGAACAATTGTAAAAATTAAGATAAAAGCTGGACGCTTGGCATAAATCTATATATATATAGGAGATCCCATTTTTGAACTGACTCATCACGAAATCTCAGGAACTGTAAGGCCGATTGACTTGAAATTTGGTAGGAGTATTCCTTACGCGGTGTAGAGGTCAGCTAAGAACGGATTTTGTGAAACTCCACCTGGAAGGTGGAGTGCAGGGAGATCCCATTTGTGAACTTACTCATTAGGATATCTCAGGAACTATAAGGCCGAGTGACTTGAAATTTGGTAGAAGTATTCCTTACGTAGAGTAGAGGATAGCTAAGAACGGATTTTGTGAAACTCCACCCGGGAGGTGGAGTGCAGGGAGATCCCATTTGTGAACTTACTCATTAGGATATCTCAGGAACTATAAGGCCCATTGACTTGAAATTTGATAGAAGTATTCCTTACGCGGTGTAGAGGTCAGCTAAGAACGGATTTTGTGAAACTCCACTCGCAAGGTGGAGTGCGGGGAGATCCCATTTGTGAGCTCACTCATTAGGATATCTCAGGATCTATAAGGCCGATTGACTTGAAATTTGGTAGAAGTATTCCTTACGTAGAGTAGAGGTCAGCTAAGAACGGATTTTGTGAAACTCCACCCGGAAGGTGGAGTGCAGGGAGATCCCATTTGTGAACTTACTCATTAGGATATCTCAGGAACTATAAGGCCCATTGACTTGAATTTTGGTAGGAGTATTCCATACACGGTGTAGAGGTCAAGTAAGAACGGATTTTGAAAAACTCCACCCGCAAGGTTGAGTGCGGGGAGATCCCATTTGTGAACTCACTCATTAGGATATCTCAGGAACTTTAAGACCGATTGACTTGAAATTTGGTAGGAGTATTCCTTACGTGGTGTAGAGGTTAGGTAAGAACGGATTTTATGAAACTCCATCCGCTAGATGGAGTGCGGGGAGATCCCATTTGTGAGCCGATTGACTTGAAATTTGGTAGGAGTATTCCTTACACGATGTAGAGGTCAGCTAAAAACGCTCAAATATCAAACAATATTAATGACAATCGGAAACCAAGACTATTCCAAATTCGCCTTTTTTCTGTTATTTAATAAATAACGAAATATTCAAAGATTTGTAATGTGATCATAGGCACATATTTTTGTGCGCTTAAATCGCAAACGCTAAACGCTAAGGGTAAACCTTAAGAGATAGATCAAATGAATGTACTACGGAGTAGTATATCTTCAAATGATCGATGTAAAAGTCCGCGATTGTATTTAATTATCTCTAAAGAATATACCAGCATAACCATTTTTATCTTTTACATTATTATTAGTATCAATATTGCACCCGTGCGAAGCCGGGGCGGGCAGCTAGTAAAATATAAATCAATGCTAGCATTAAAATCTGGAGTATTTATATATAATTTAATGAGATCAGTCGTTAGTGACAACATTAACATATTCCCATTCTTGATAAAATAGGATGATTTGCATTGCTTCATCTACATATTTATTTACAACTGTATTTTGAAATGTAGAGAATTAATGGTACCCCACAGTTTCAGCTCATTAAATTTGATTATCCATAGTAATATTATAAATGCTCAAGCCTTAGCATTGGTTTATTTTCAAAACATTATATGTTTTTAATTATAATTTATAATATATCCTCACGCCTTCCCAAAAGGGTCCCCGAAGGGGTAGGCAGAGATGTATAGGTAATACCCACACACCCACTTTCCGCCAGAGGTATATTAGGTGCCAACGTGACAGATGGCGAGTCCATCGCCGTTACTCAAGCACGACTATACATACGCCTTTGAATTTCTTCTCAGACGTATGCAGGTTTCCTCTCGATGTTTTCCTTCACCGTAAAGCACCGTAAAGTAAATTATAATAAAATTATAATTTATATTGTAGATAATGTAATCTCTATGCCCAATGTTATCCAATTCCGTTCAGCAGGTCTGGTGCGATTGTGTCACAAACATCCGTACATCTGTCCATCCACCCATACATCCAGAATTTAACATTTATAGCACTAGTATTAAAGTATCCGTATATAATTATAAGTATAGATTGCAATGTGGCATACCTTCTGGGTAATGTTCTCCGAAGTGGATCCGACGCGTCCCACAGCAAGGAACACATAGTTGTAGAGGAAGTCCTGCGCCAGCGCCTGGATTTGCTTGGGGAAGGTGGCGGAGAACATGAGCGTTTGGCGATCGCCTGTCTTGGGCATTGTGTGACACTCCACGATCTTGCGGATCTGCGGCTCGAAACCCATGTCCAGCATGCGGTCAGCCTCGTCCAGCACCAGGTGGCGGCAGTGGTCCAGCGCCACGCGCCCGCGCCCCAGCATGTCCACCAGCCGACCTGGCGTCGCCACCAGCAGGTGGCAGCCACGTTCCAGCTCGCGGAACTGCTCGTGAATGGGCGATCCGCCGTATCTGTCCCACCGAGATTATTACTTTCTAGCGTTACTCTTACCATTACGAAAATTCTTTTCATACTCTACTACTCTGAACAATCTTTGTAGAGCATAAAAATATGATAGGCAGCAGTATTTTATCAAGCTAAGATAGTTAGCTTTGAGATTGTGGTCATAGAACTCCTCTAACTATAGTCACATCACAAACGAAATTCAAATAATTCATTAAAATACTTACACAACACACGGTCGCACGCGCGAGCGATAGGCGAACTTCCTAGCCTCGTCAAATATCTGGGTGGCGAGCTCACGAGTGGGAGCCAGCACCAAGCCCAGTGGATACTGTCTGCGTCGGTTAAAGGGCCTGCAATATATATATGCAATGAGTAAGATCCCCGATCAGGGTAGCCAAGAGGTTGCGAGTAGTGGACTTGGACTCACCCCATATGCTTGACGGGCCCAGCCTCGTATATCTGGTTGAGTATGGGCACGAGAAAAGCGGCCGTCTTGCCCGAGCCGGTCTGCGCGCACGCCATCACGTCGCGCCGGCCCAGCACTATGGGAATCGCGTACTTCTGCACCGGCGTCGGCTTATCGTAGCGAGCGAGCGCTATGTTCGAGCGCATTATTTCCGTCAGGTTAACATCCTCAAACTGCAACATAAATGAGCATATTGAATACAAGACTTCATTAACACACAGAGAACATATGATATTCTATGTAAATAAAGCAGATTCAGGTAAGTAAAATCCGCTTCTCTACCTCACTGACAGGGTGAAAATTAAAACTTAAAGGTCAAGGAAGCTAATATATTAATATAATTAATATAATATAAATTTTACGTACGCTGGTGATGAATTCCGGTACGAGGTCACCGCTGGCCTCAACAGGTATATCCTCGTATTTGGAGAAGTTGATGCCTGTGTTGCCAGTGCCAAACAAGTCCAGCTCCTGCCGCTCGTCGCGAGGTAGCGGGACCGTCCAATCATTCTACAACAAATTATTTACTTGTTAAACATTTATGTATATGGATGGTAATTACATAAACATACCACTCATAGTAATCTTCGTAAAGGTGTAATTACATAAATATAAAAAAAAATAAGAGAATACTTTAATGTACAAGGTATGTTTGCATAAGATAAATGCAATTTTATTTAGTGTAACTTGTACTATACATTATCCTACTAATAATAAAAATGCGATAATGTATATGATAATCGTTCCTTTTTCACGAAAAAAGAATTGGGTGAAATTTGATATAGAATAGAATTACAGATAGGATATGTTTTATATTCTAGAAAAATATGTTTAGGAATTAAATAAAATATTACGCAGGTGAAGCCGAGGAGCATAGCTAGTTATATATACTATTGGTAGGTAGTCACCTCGTCCCTGCGGGAGGCAGTGCGTCGCACGTCGTCCGAGGCCCAGCGAGAGGAAGCACGCTCGTCGGTGCGCGGCTCCGGCTCCTTCCAGCGGTCGTTGCGCGGCGGCTCTGTGTAGTCCTCGTCGCGGCGCACGTCACGATCCCGGATAGAGTCGCGGCCGCCTCCCGCCCCCGCCCCCGCGCCCGCCCCAGCGCCACCTCCGCCTCCGCCTCCGCCGCTCGCACCGCCGCCAGCTCCCGCGCCTCCACCTCTGCCACCACGGTCGCCCCAGCGCTCAGACTCTGACCAACGCTCGGAGTCGCCATTCTGGTGTCCTGAATCACGACCTGAACACAAATGTATGTGTTTAAAATACGAAGACCGACATCAGTCAACAAATGTATGTTGCCCCGATAATTGACAATCTTATTCTATGGCAAGCTACGTCAAATTCAACGTCAGTAAAAAAAAATCCCTGCAGACGATATAACCACGAAAATCATCTCCAAATTACTTACAATTTGAGGAATGAAACAGACAATAGATACGTCTTCAGTACGTACCGCGGTCCCTGCGCGGGAATCGCGAATCGTAGCCGCGATCGTTGTCACGCTCGCGGTCACGGTCGCGCTCTTCGCGCCGACCACCACGGTCGCTACCTCTAGAGTTGTTTCCGAATGTTGAACGGATGTCCCGTGACTCGTTGGGACGAACGTCTAAGCTTTGGCGCTTAGACTCTTCCCCTATGCAAGCAACGTAACATTGTTAATAATTATACTTGCGTTTGATGGTTGCTGGCGGGCTGGCACCTCCACTACTTATACATAAAGCAAAAAAGGCAAAAATATCTACTGCATTTCATTCAACGACTAGTCCAGTGTTTAGTCGCCTTGTCTATGGTGCTAAAGCTCGCCGTTTTGTCTTGGCTAATTACTAACCATGATTTTTGTACATTATTGTTTCGTTATTATGTAAAAGTTTTTAGATTTGGAGTAGGTCAATTCGAATGGCCGAATGCCTCAAGATAAACAAGAAGACTTCACCTATTAGAGTTAGGACAGAACAGCAGCGAAGATTACAAAGAGAGAATTTTATGAAACTTTTAGAACCCCTGTCTAAGAGGGCAAAGACTATAGCCACTTAAGTACCATATCTGACAATTAAAAGGCTTCTATTATTATTAATATTATTATTATTATTATACACCTTGACCTGATCTAAATATTCCCTGCTGTTTCCACAATAAATATGACAGTTTGACATAAGTCAAACTAAAGTATTATAAAGTAATATAAGTCAAATGGAATACAAATTGTCATGAATAAATAAGACAATTTCAGAAGATCAAGAAACAAAAACTATCTCTACATAATTAACATTTCATCTAATTACCCATGTATAAAAGTGATATATTGAACTACTATCTATTCAAAGTATTGGGAGTGTAGAAGGCCAATGAGCTCATTGCCGCACTAGGTACAGGTAATATAATAATAACAGAAGTAGGCAATATAAACACTTATATATACATAAATAGGCAAACACATTCACCTTTGCCTTCATGGTTTGTTAACCCCTTATTGACAATTACTTTCTAGTAATTGACAAGCTCTATATAAGCTTTCAAGAAAAATTACATGAAAAATATAGTGCATGATCGTAACGGCGAAAGACTCACTGTCACGTTGGCACCTAAAATATATCTCCGACGAAAAGTTGTTGTGTGGGTAGTACTATGCACATCTGCCTACTCAAGTGAAGATATAAAAAATATGCAGTTAAAACAAAGCAATTACATATAATATTCCAACCAGGACCTCTTAGCGCCACAAAGCTTCACCCACCACCACTATCCACTAGGGTCTTGTGGATAGTGGTGGTGGCTGAAGCCTCTAGTGACTAGATCCTCAGCATCAAAGAGTATCAAACCCACAAACGTTAGAATTGCAAACAGAACTCGGCTTGATTCATAGTACAGGAGGTAATACTTTTAGCACAATGATAACATAAAAGTGATAACTGAAATCCACTAAATTCTATATGTAATCTTGCTGACCTACTTTATCTAATAATAATACAAAATAGATAGAAAAAACATCACATGATACTGCTAGCACTTAAGTCTAATTTAATCTTCATCTAGACTTCCTAGGTACTAACAACAATTTTCAATCAGCCGGAGTAATTAATCTCAATTTAAAAACTAGCCACCTAGGAGTCAGGTATCATCAACGAGTGAGGTATATAAGTCTATGTTAGTGAACTACTTTCCAACTATTAACTGACTAATTAACTAACCTACAAAATAGGATGATACAATTACATAATTACTATCACACTAAGTCCCTCACGAGGTAGGCTCAAAGAGTAGAGCACCATTTCTATCTAGATTTGAAGACCTCTTTTGCTTCATCTACTTTCATTAATCTTCATATATCCATACATGCATACTGCTTAAAATGAATATTGTAAATGACGCAAGCAAAGCACTTGTGAAAGAACTAAAACTTATTTTCTAAGCCCTGAATCCAAATAATGATTAATAAGTATGAGAAGTTATAAAATATAAAAATATTAGTTACTTTACTTTTTCCAGCATATGTGACTAAAGATGTCTGCTTCAGCACAACTAATTTTCTAAAGGTTGAGACACAATGAACAAATAAAGATTTTGCCTATGTTACTACTTAGGCTTCAAGTGGACAAAGGATGTCAGTTTTTGAGGGAGCAAGGTCATGCCATGATGTGAATGTTGTTTAAAGATTTATAGACTATTGAAATAAGTATGTAATACAAGGGAGTAGGTAGGAAGTGGAAGAATACATATATACTTACGAGTGACAACATGAAATCTGTTCATATTATTTCATAAATGATTTTGTGATCTTAAATTAACTTTGATCATAAATATTCCTAATGGTATCTTGAAAGTGCTACTATAACCAATATTTGCCTCATAACCCACATATCCATTAGATTAGCTACAAGTGACCTTGAGAACATTTTCTATTAATAGCTAACTGTGGATGAAAATAGGTTAACTTTTTACAGCACTAGTGGTTAATAATCAGTATTTAAGAAATAACACCACATTACAAGTAATAACATACAATTATTACACATGCATAATAGCAAATAAATATTTTAATAGTTTGGGCAACTCTAACCTTATTTGAGATTTATGAAAAAAATAGAGAGGTAGCAGGACAATGGATAAAATTGATATATGAATAAAAGGATAGGGTTAAACTATAAAGTATGAGATAAGGGTAGTCACCTGGAGAGTTATTGCCCTGCAACTGCCTTCGCAGGTGCGGTGGGATATATCGGCCAGCACTCTTATTAGCCTGAGGCTGCAAGTCCAGACCAGCAAGCTGAAACATGGACATCCACTGTTATTCCACCTTATCCCTATCAGGCACACTTGCCAAAAACTAGTAGACTGCAAAATAAAACTGGATCAAACAAGGTACCTATTGATGTGTGGTTGGTGATAAGAGGCACGAAATAATATTGTGATATTTGATACTGCAACGCAAAATTGTTTAATTGCACTAATTATGCGTAAGAAATCGTGTTCCGAAGCAGATATTCTACATTTCTAGGCAGCGATGCGCAAGTACTTGCGAAATATTATATTTCCTCCCGCCATGACACGCAAATATATCGTGACAATGACCTCACTCACGAGAGCCTTTGGAAAAGTACTGCAAAGCGACAAGGTACTTGTACTGTTAAAATGAATGAAATTACTATAAAACCGATGTAAGTCGGCCAAAATGTGATAGGATCCTAGTCGCCATGTTGGTAATTCCCAGAGCAAGACACGTACAGGCATTTTGATTCTATTGTTCAAAGCTATTTTAATGAACATCATTAGATTTTTGTATGAATTATAACATTTCCTTAAAGAAAACATGGTTCTCTTCGTATCAAAAGCAGTTTCCGCTAAAGTGTCTTTTCAGCAAGGTAAAATAAAAATCAATACTGCATGTAGGTACATGAGGCACAAACCTGCTGCTCTAGACCTGTTCCATTTTGGTTGGTAACATTACTCATATTACTACCAAGCGGTACGTTTTTTTGGGAACTTTGCTCCAAAAATATTATACAAACACAGTCTACAATGAATTTTGCACAAACACAAATTCACTAAATCACATGAAAAGATTTCAATTTTTCTCCCCGAAGTCACTTTTCATTCGTAGTTTTTGTTCTTCACTGATTATTTAGCATTCAGTTCGTTCATTTCATTCATTACTATTCCACCTTCGCTTCAATGTTTCCACGTCAAAATATTACTTTCCCGAGCTTTCTATTTGCGCTGGTGCCCAACCAGCAAACCATTCTATAATTTCAAAATACCAAAAATACGGTTAACATTGGCTGCAGCACATTAGGATTTAATTATAACTTATATTCGTCACATTACATTAAGTCTACAAGTCAATAGTCATCTTCAAGTTTTATAAGTGTTTGCTGGTTCCTTTATAGTCTGTATGATAAGAACCAGTAAAATTCAGCCATCCTAATTAAAACCAAAACTAGTTGTACTTTACGTTAAATTCATAATTATTACTGCTTTGGATATTGCACTATTAAACTACACACATAATATGCCTCACTCTTGAAGTACTCTATATTTTAATATTTAACAATACGACGGGATGCAATTTTTACTTAGATTAAGCTAGCTATTATAATCCTAATTCACCGGTAAGTGACGGAACTAAAAATCATTTTATTTTAAAAGCACCTGGACCCCGGGAAGTATATAAGGATGGGAACATTTAAATTTGTCTATGGGGAATGTAAAGCCGTTTTACCATAGTAGTACTTCCGTTAAGACAAGTCCGCCCAGAGCCTAATAGATGGCTGTATCTCAAGTTAAGTCGATAATTTTTTTTGCAAGAAATTTTATTACTTTGAAACATTGTCTTAAGAGCTTATGAATAGTTTTGTTTAATACTTATTAAACGATAAATATCTAGTTTCTCTACCTTTATGGACGGCGTGATTATAGGTATGTATATTAGCTTCACATATCTATAAATGTAAGTGTATTATCTTTGTCTCCACTAAAGTGCTCTAATCTAAGCTATCGGACCACTTTAGGAGCAGGGGGTGTGGGTTTGACTGATTGACTGAAGATAGAAGATAGAATCTTGTTTAATATTACTTTCTTGTCTCCACATAGTGTGTGCTTACTATAAATACACATCTCACCAGAAAAATCTAAACACCTTGCAAGTTTATGTTTGGTAAGGATTATCAGAAAAATCTGTATATTTAGGAATATGTGTCAAATGTTTGTAATAATACCTCATATTATTGGCTATTAAACGGCATTTGACATATATTATTCACTATTTGACATATAATAATAATAATAATAATAATATCCTTTATTGTACACACACATCTACAAAAACAAATAGGATGACAAAAAACAGAAAACAACATGTAGTACGCACAAATAGGCGGCCTTATCGCAAAAGCGATTTCTTCCAGGCAACCAAGTTAGAGAGAAAAGAAATAGAGAAAACAAAAGGTAGGTGTGATAGTTTAGCGGATGAAATATACACAATTACTATATTATAAATATGCTAAGCAATATAAATAAAAAAATACGAAATATATATACTTACAATAAAATATACATAAACATACTTATAAATGAATAAATTATGAAGAGAAATAGTGTTCAAATAAAAGATTCTTAAAGGAGTTCAATGTCTTTGCTAGTCTGATGTTCTGGGGTAGCGAGTTCCATAGACGGACAGCTTGCGCAGTGAAGGATTTGGAATAGGAAGAAGAAGTGAAGGTAGGAGTTTTAAGGATGAGTTCCCTGGTTTTACGGAGAAGGTGCAGTTTGGAAAAAAGAAATTCAAAGCGTTCCTGAAGGTATTTGGGGGCTCTAGGATCAAACAAAGTTTTGTAAAGAAGTGATAGGATATGAGTATTCCGGCGAAGTCGGATGGGTAGCCACTTGAGCCTACGGCGAAATTCAGTAATGTGGTCATATTTGCGTAATCCAAATACGAACCGTATGCAGAGATTTTGAAGGCGCTCAAGTTTATTAAGTTGCTCCTCGGTAAGGTCAAGATAGCTGACGTCAGCATAGTCAAGGATAGGAAGGAGCAATGCTTGGGATAGCGCAATTTTAGCGTCTATAGGCAAGAAATTACGTAGGCGTCTAAGGGACCCCGCGGCAGCAAACATCTTCCGACCTACCTCTGCAACCTGAGGTGCCCATGATAGAGTTTTGTCAAGAAGAATACCAAGATCCCTGACTACATCGCTATAGGGTATTATAACACCGTCAAAAGAGATAGGCGGCATCCGTTCCCACCCCACCTGGGCCATCAGTCTACTCGAACCAATAATTATGGACTGAGATTTCGCAGGGTTTACTTGGAGCCCGTAATTCCTGCTCCAGTCAGATATTAAATCCAGATCCATGTTAGTAGCTCTGATAGCACAGGGGAGAGAAGAAAGAGACGTTTGTGTGTAGATCTGGAGATCGTCTGCATATAGGTGGTAAGATGAAGTGATATTGAGAGTGATAGATTTAATAAATATCGAGAAAAGAAGTGGAGATAAGACGCCACCTTGTGGGACGCCTGCAGACGTAAAACACCAAGACGATAATCTATCATCCAGGCGTATACGCTGCCTGCGACCGAACAAGTAACTTCGAAACCAGTCAATTACCGTTGGAGATACGTTAAGGGAACCTAGTATGGCAAGCAGTATGTCGAAATCGACGGTGTTGAATGCATTGCTGAAATCTAGCAGCGTCAGGATTGTCAGCTGTGATTTTTCCATGCCAGCACGTATGTCATCAGTGACTTTAACCAAGGCCGTAGTGGTACTATGGCCTGGTTGGAAGCCAGACTGGAAGGGATTGAGGAGACTATGTTGTGCCAAGTGCGTACTTAACTGCTTGTAGACTAGCTTTTCCAACACCTTGGACAGGAAAGGTAGGATAGAAATAGGTCGATATTCGGAAAAAGATATAGGGTTATTTTTTTTAGGAAGTGGAATGATTTGTGCTTCCTTCCAAAGAGTTGGAAAGGAGCTAGAGGAGATGGAAGAATTGAAGATATGGGAGATAATAGGTGTGAGGAAATCTAAAAGAGGAAGGACCATCTTGCGGCTGATATCGTCACATCCGACAGCGTTGGAGGCGATGAAAGATATTTCCTTCTTAACGTCACAATCAGTAAATTGACTAAATGAAAAAGTTGGACTGATGGGAAGGGAAGGGAAATGAAGAACCTGAGACATGGCTTAGCATGTTAGTTTTAGTGGTAGCATCAAAATGTGCTACCGAAGAGAAATGGAGGTTTAAGGCATCTAAGTCCAAATTATTTGAGGTGGAAACATGTTTTGCTTACCAACTCCTACTACTACCAATATATTTCTAAATATATACATTTTTATGATAACCCAAAACATAAACTTGGTGTTTCTATGTTTCTGTATCTAAATTTGGTTCGTAAAGTTCATCAAAAAAATCAACGTTATAAGTACCTACCAGTATTGTCGTACCTCACGCAACTATTTAATACATAGATATTAGTAGTAGTCTATGGTACATAGTCTGTGACTCTACCATAAAAAATATAATATTATAGACTACAGTGTTACTTGAAACGAAATTACCTATTGCTATTGGAGAATTAAATAGCGATGGGCGATTGTTAAAAATAATACTATCGAATACATCTACAATTGTTCGATTGCCCATTCATTCGTTGTGACGAATAAACAATAGAATAATAATCGACATACGAATCAAAATCGACGCACTTCAGCTTCACTTCAGTTCAAACTAAGTGGTCAAGCAAGCTAAAATTTACGTAAAGCAGATTTGTACGAAAACCGGTGATTAACGACAAGTTTAATGAACCCCTCAAACGATTCCGAAGTAGTCGAGCCTGACGTATGTTGGACGTATAAAGTCGTTTCTCCTGCTCCAAAAAATTACAAAAAAAACTAACATAACATGTTAGCAAAACATTTCAGCCTCCTGCGACTTTTAAACACGAACTTCTAACATTTAGTCGACAAAATGACTACGGACCGTCGTTGAAGAAGACGTCGTTGATGATCTAGGAGTTACTTTACATACAACCTCAATATTCGCAAGCAACGATGAAATTTGCCCTACCTATATAATACTCTAATATAATATGAAATGAAATTACTCCTCCCCGCAGGGGAACGCGGGGATGTTTTCCGTCCGCGTCGGATAACATGTTTGCTTATTTTATCTAACCAAACAGTAAGGCCACACATATGACACATATTTTGCTAGATTTTAGAGTTAGGTGTTTGCACAAAGACTACTAGTATATTAAGAGTAGTCTATGGTTAAAAAGACTAAACAAAGACTACTCTTTGTACTAAGTGGTTATAATGTACGTGAATGTTATTTACTTATTTAGGTAAGGTAATGTACGGAATGTACTCAAAGGTTCATTAGTAAAATCGGTTATTGTGTAACTTTGTCTGAACAGTATAACCCTGTATTATTTATTGACAATTGACAATAAACTCTTGAATAAACCTACCTATAATGAGTTCTTATAAATGAACGCTCTATTACATTAACATTGTAAAAACATAAGGTATTTGATCTATGTGGACAGGCATTGGATTTCTACTATATAATTTTGTAAGAAAGATTTTAATTCATTTAACTTTGTACAAACGCTCTATATTTAAATATATTTTTAAACATAGCAGGCTTGTACAAAACTATGCGTGTTTTGTTTTAGTTGACAACTATAATGAAATTGGACCAAAGACCTCCGCTTCCCCGGGAGCGTCAAGTGCCCCCAGAACCTCGGGTACGACTGGCGCCTCCACCACCGCGGCGCACCACAGCGCAGGCGCCACCGCAACCCCGGGAGCGCCACGCACCACCTCCACCCAGAGAAAGGCAACCACCACCGCCACCAAGAGAAAGGCAACCACCACCGCCACCAAGACATTGAATGATTCCACATTATATTGAAATACATTTATACAAATAGTTGTTACCAATCCAATATCTGCTATATGCAAACTATTATTCAATATCTCATAGTTATAGGTACTTTTTACACATTGGAGATATTGGGTGGTAACAAAAATATACCTATGCTTGGAAATATTTGGTGTTTGTACATAAAGATTGGGGGGGTACTGTTAAGGTACAGATACAAAAAAATCCCTTTCTAGTACCTTAGATAATTACTTAAGCAGCTTAGACTGTTTATAATTTTACTATTTACTTTATTAAGAGTTCAAAATTGTTGTAGTACAAGCATGCAGAATTAATGTCATTGATGCTATGAGGTATTTAGTTCGACATTTAATTAAGATCCATTTTTGTTTTGGGTTAAATTATAAAAAAAATTGTGTTGTACCAATTGTGTACAAATTGTGTCAATATATTTGCATGTGTATATGTGATAAAGAAATTGTAGTTATAATAATGTAAGCATCATTATAGTGCAGATTACTAAAATTGTTTCTTTTTGTTGGAATGTGGTCTCCTCTTGCACACACTTTCGCTTTGAATATCTGTTTCGTCAATCTTTTTTCAGTCATCCTTTCTACGTGTCAAAACCAACGTCCAACCAACAACCAACGTCAACAACCAAGCCTTTCTTTATCTTCACAATCCCACCCTAGATCACGCCAGTTGTTTTGCGAATCACTTCCTAATAATTAATTCCTTAAATGTATATTTAGAGCCGTGGTGGCCGAGTGGTTCGAGCAGTTGCCTGCGACACAAAGATCGCAAGTTCGAATCCCGACTGTACCAATGAGTTTTTCTGAACTTAAGTACAGTGATTAGTCACACCACGAGCTTTCCGGTGAAGGAAAACATCGTGAGGAAATCTGCATACGCCTGAGAAGAAATTCAAAGGCGTAAGTATAGTCGTGCTTGAGTAACGGCGATGGACTCGCCATCTGTCACGTTGGCACATAATATACCTCGGCGGAAACTGGGTGTGTGGGTATTACCCATACACCTCTGCGTACCCCTTCGAGGACCCTTGTGGGAAGGCGTGAGGATTAAGAAATGTATATTATAAACTCTTGTGACACTAAAGTTTAGACTAAAAAAAACAGCAAATTTAAGAAACCGGTAAAAGAAAACGCCGGGATAAAGGGATTTTATACATAGATACGTGAAGATGTATAAATAATATCTATGTTTATTCACGTCTGCCCACAAGGGTCGAACAGAGACATATTTAGGTGCCAACGTGACGTGATAAATTAGTGATTCCATCGCCGTTTCTCAAGCACGACTATAGATACATCATCTTTGAATGTCTCTTCAAATGTAGGCATATTTTCCATCACCGTAAAGCTCGTGACAAAACTAACTGTACTTTAGTTCAGAAAACTCGAAACTCAGAAAAACTTGGTATAGTCTGGATTCCAACTTGCAATCTCTGTGTAGTAGAAGAACTTGAACCGCTCCGCCATCAGGGCACCTACTAGATAAACAAAATAGACTTTACACAAAAAAAAGTTGTGATTTACTTTATATCCTCCCGCCTTCCCACAAGGGTCCGAGGCAGAGGTGTTTAGGTACACCCACACTGATACACCCACTTTCCGCCCGAGATATATTTTAGGTGCCAACGTGATAGATGGCGAGTCCATCGCCGTTACTCAAGCACAGCTATACATACGCCTTTGAATTGCTTCTCAGCCGTATGCAGGTTTCCTCTCGATGTTTCCTTCACCGTAAAGCAGCGTGGTCTGACTAATCACTGTACTTAAGTTCCAAAAATCTCATTGGTACAGTCGGGATTCGAACTTGCGATCTTTGTGTCGCAGGCAACTCGAACCACTCGGCCACCACGGCTTTTTACTTTTTCTCGCTTTGTCTGATAAATGATCTAACTATACTACTTTGTGCATAGACTTGTGTAACTATGATACTTTAAGCATTGTTAAAAAGGCAACTCCGATACGCCTAGTTACTCTGACTTACCTGGACTCGACCGGCCTCTACTCCATGGCCAAATCTAGTAAAATGCTCTATAGCAAAGTACCTACGCTGAATGGGAGATCGAAAGTTATCAGGTCCATCTGAAGTCTTATTAGGTTAGGTATTAAGTAAACAGATTTCATTCCTTAGTATTTTTCTTGAGTCGTACCTTAGCCACCTTAGCCTTACCTACCTTACACCTTAACCTTAGCCTGGAATTCGAAGATTCAATGTGTCAATGAGCTTTTTCTGATCTTAAGTAGGTTAGGCTAATCACACCATACTTGGGCTTTGGCTCTACCGCGAAGAAAACCATGAGGAAACCTGCATATGTTTCAAAGAAAGTAGGGTGTCATCATCGATGTCTTATTAGTGATCGATGGGTGTCATTTCAAATGGAAAGAGAAATATATTCGTACTTTCGTAGTAGGTAGTTATACGTTACGTATCTTTAAAATAGGAAGCCTATTTATAGGAGGAAGCAATACTAGACCCATTGAAGGATTAAACCAACAAGTACATTTTATGGATGTATAGATTACAAAAATGTTTTTTGTCCATGACTTCGTTGCGTAGGCGCAGGATGTCAATCATAATCGGATGTTGGTATCTGGTCAGGCTGATGGTAAATTGAGTAAACTGACAAATCCGCAGTCACGCTTCACCCATCTCACTAGTTAATACAAAATGCGAGCTGTATTTGCCACAATAGTTCTCCTCGTGTGGACCGTTTCGGCGAAGTCACGCCCACCAGTTGCAAACATTGGCGAAGCAATTCTTCTCGATAATGGACATGATCTCGTAATAAGTGCGGTAGTTGAAGACTCTCCGACGGTCGAGAGCGACGGCTGCCCAGAAGGGAAACAACTCGACATCACTGGCACCTGCCGCGAAGTCTGGTTCGATGACTACGACAGACTGAAGTGAGAAAGTAAGAGAGAAAGAAGAGACGGTATATGGAGTGACAAGTATTAACCTACTACAGTGTTTATTATGTGAATGGGTACATCCCTAATACATTTATTTTAATTATAATGGTTTTCTTTCACATCGGTCGGGTCTGTAAGTCGAGGCTCTAACTAGTCTAGCTAACCTTCCTTATTTCTAATAAACAAAATATTTTGTAGTTACCTATTTTGTCATGGGTCTAGCCGAACTCTCCTACTTCGGTAGGTATGTATGTACCTATGTAGTGCTTAGGTGTAACAAAGACTGAGATAAATATGATTTATTTATGTAGATAATAAGTTTTATATATAACTAGTTGTCCCGCCCAGCTTCGCTTGGATGAAAAATTAAATTTCCTGAAACACGATCGCAGCGCCACCTATCGGGTCCAATTGCGAATCTAAACATTCCCAGATCCCCTTGAACACACACAAAAAATTTCATCAAAATCGGGCCAGTCGTTTGAGAGAAGTTCAGTGACATACACACTCACAGAAGAATTATATATATAAAGATAGTTGTCCCGCCCAGCTTCGCTCGGGTGAAAAAATACGATGGTGGCGCCACCTATCGCGTCCAATTGTGAATCTAAACCATTCCCAGATCCCCTTGAACACACACACAAAAAATTTCATCAAAATCGGTCCAGTCGTTTGGGAGAAGTTCAGTGACATACACACTCACAGAAGAATTATATATATAAAGATAAGTACATACATATTAACAACAATACTATTAAGTTGTGCGATAGGGCTATTCAATCGACCCAACAAAACTAATTGTAAATAGTTACTTTAGATGAAAACCTGATATTATTTTTAATTGAGACACACAGGGATTAAATTTTCAGCGCTTTAAATAACAATTTACTGTACTTACAACCTTACTTTACAAACTTATTTACTGTAAATGTATCAATAAATTTCATCTTTAATATCGGAATAATCTAATTACATATTCCTATAGATAGGGTTCAGGGATGGGGGATATTACCTACTCCTTAAGGTGCAAAGGCATTATGAAATGCGTCTAGTTATGGCGCATGTTAACACGTTAACAGACAGTAGTACTAGCTTTAGTTGCAGTTACTGTGACATTATTTTCTGCACTTTGGCATAAGCAGGGCCGGATTAAGGCAGCGCAGGGGCCTTAGTTAGTTCTATCTAGCGGTCTTTGGATGGCTTTAAATTATCAAGTGCATGGTATGAAATAAAACAAAGAAACTGATTTTAAACAGATATCTTGACAGGCGAAGTATTTAATTGCTTTAAAGTTTTAAGGAAGAGGAATTCTACATTCAATTTCTTGGGATAAGTCGCTCGATGAAGCTCCAAGTGTTGAGTTGTTCGAGGATGGGGTTAAGCGCTTGCACGACCACGGTGCTGGCTAGAGCGGCAATGGCTCCCTGGAAGCGGTTCACGTAGCTGGTAATAACGTCTTCGGCGATAGCGTTGACGATATTGTCGATGTCACCGCCGCCAATCACGCCGCTCAGATCGGACTGTAAACGAAAGAGATTACTTTTATTAGCCCCTTGACGTGAAAGTACTGTGTGCATAAAATGAAGCTGTGTTTAGCATCTTCGCTGGAGATATATTTTCAGTTCTAAGGTGTTATATGGCGAGTCCTTTTGATATCCTTTTCAATTGAGCAATGATGGTTCTCTTTGAGAGAACGTGCAGTAATCTTTTAAATGGCACTTGCAGTACATTTCACATTAGACAACACAAGTGTAATGTAAATTTTGCCGCAGTACTTTTATGTATTTATCAAATTACTTACAATTGCTGTTAAAGTACATTTATAGCATTGAAATTAACCACAGAGGTTTGTTAACAATGCGGAAAGAGTCTGCGTTATAGTGGTTACTAAATATACATACATAAGTCGGTTGATAACATATAAATAGTTCCATCCACGAAGACGCGCCCCACCAATTTCTAGTCTAGGGGATCGCGGGATGCTGGGAGTATACTAATTGTAGTGTGCGTGTGCACGCATAGGTAATCAGTGTGTACAGATAATACTCAAACATTAGTAGTAGGTTGCACACTTACACTCTAAACAATATAGAAAGATATATAAAGAAGAGAAGAATAGCGGGGCGCGTCTTCGTGGATGGCACTATCTATACCTCCGTTACTACTTATTAATAATAAAAACACACCTTCAAACTAGGAAAGACAAACGAAGCGTCCACAATCCGGTCCAGGACAACTGAGGTCATGTCATCAGACTGTTTGATGAAAATCTTGGCTTTGAACCTGAATCCTTCAACCTTGAATCTACACAAAGAAAAACAAATGTTGTACATGTATTTTTTACATTTACATATAGTAATAACTGCATATAAATGCTTTACTTACACTGCTCTTCCCTTTCCATACAGTGGGATAGCGGTGAAAAGGTCGCCTACCAAGTCGTACAACTCTGAAAAAAAAGTTATACCAATTTCAAATATTGTTCTATTTGACAATGCTCATCAGATACTAGTACCAATAGGTACCTCTGTAGTAATACTGTAGGTCATAACAACAATGTGGGAAGGCGTGATGCTAGAAGGAGGAGGTAGGTATATTACAACTAATATTATAAAGCTGAAGAGTTTGTTTGTTTGTTTGAACGCGCTAATCTCAGGAACTACTGGTTGGAATTGAAAAAATATTTTTGTGTTGGATAGTTCATTTCTCTAGGAAGGCTTTAGGCTATATAACATCACGCTACGACCAATAGGAGCGAAGCATAAATGAATAATGTTGCCGGAACGGGAAAAAATATTCCCTTTTGAGAGGTTCCGTTGCGTGCGCTGCGTAAACGGTTTAATTTACACAAATATCATGTACTAGGGAATTGTTCCTCTTTTAAAGCTCTCAAAAAAAGTCCGAGACAGCATATGTCTATCTTTTAAGATTGACTCACTATAACCTTTTTTATGGCAATTTTTATCGCAAGTCGCAAGTACCGATTTCAATCAAATTTGCACACCGTGTGCAGTTTGATCAAATTTGAAAGGTAGGATAGCTTACATGACAATTGGGCCCGACAGGTGGCGCTGCGATCGTGTTTTAGGAAATTTTACTTTTTCACCCGGGCGAAGCTGGGCGGGACAGCTAGTATATCATAAGTCTGAACGACCTAGCTTTCAATCTTCGTCAGGTTTGATTCCAAATAGTTTATATAATTTGGAATCTCATTATATGGCCGAAAAATTATATACTACATTTTAGAGAGCCGTCGTAGACGAGTGGTTCGGGTATTTGCCTGCGACACAAAAATCACAAGTTCGAATACCGAATGTACCAATGAGTTTTTCTGAACCTAAGTAAGTAGCTACGGTGAACGAAAACATCGAGAGGAAACCTGCATTTGTCGGAGAAGAAATTCAAAGGCGTATGTATAGTCGTGCTTGAGTAGCAGCGATGGACTCGTCATCTGCCACGTTGGCACCTAAAATATATCTGGCGGAAAGTGGGTGGGTGTGTGGTACTACCCATACACCTCTGCCTACCCCTTCGGGGACCCTTGTGTAGATATATATGTATAATAATATTATTTATTTTACTATATTTTTGGCGAAATTACTGGTCTGCTAATAACTCTTTGTCTGCGTAATAACTATAACTTTGTACTGACCGCAGCTAGCGTCGATAGTAGGGAACAGGATGTCGATGTCAAAGGTCATGGCCCTGAGGTCAAGGTCACTCTTCATCACCTCGAAGCCACCGAAGCCGGTGGCGGCAACCTTCTCCAGTTGTAGGTCAAGGCTAAAGATAGCAACAATAAAAAAAATATAATTTAGACATCGACGTTGCTGTATCCAATATATAAAATTAGTCGCCACTAGAGTATTTTCTTCCTCATAAGCATTCCTAAGCAACCTGTAACTGGCTTGTATCAATTTATGGTGTAACAAATACAGTCATTTATTACACCACGAGCTTTACAGTGAAGGAGAATATCGTGCAGCTACTGAAATAAAAATAAAATACATTTCAAAGCTGAATCCTTGTGAGAAGTAATTCAAGAAAATACACTCAGCGCACTCAGTCGTCACATTGGCGTCTAAATAGCTACATCTCGTTCATCAAAAGAGGGTGTTGTAACACATTTGGCTGCCTAAAACAGCGATCGCTTACATAAGTCAAATTTTCAACAGAGGATTCGTAAAAATGTAATTAACGACATAGCTTGTTAATTATTATGTTAATTACATTCACGTATCTTCACACCACTCCTAGCTCAAATTAGATTACACCTAACTGTTCCTTTGGGTTCGAACTTGGCATTGAACTTAGCATATTTAAGTTGGGGCAACATTGCCATAAAATTATTTTGAATGAATACCTAAAATATTAGGCATTCAAACAAAAAAAAAATTTGGTTCAACATTGCCACAATTTTTTTTTATGGCTAGCCTATCTATACTAATATTATAAAGCTGAAGAGTTTGTTTGTTTGTTTGAACGCGCTAATCTCAGGAACTACTGGTTGGAATTGAAAAATGTTTGCGTTATATAGTCCATTTCTCTAGGAAGGCTTTAGGCTATATAACATCACGCTACAACTAATAGGAGCGAAGCATAAATGAAAAATGTTGCAAGAACGGGAAAAATTATTCCTTTTTGAGAGCTTCCGTTGCGTGCGCTGCGTAAACGGTTTAAGTTACGAAAATATCATGTATGAGGGAATTGTTCCTCTTTAAAAGTTCAAAAAAAAAGTCCGTGACAGCATATGTCTATCTTTTAAGATTGACTCATAACCATTTTTATGGCAATTAAGTCCGCGATGGACTCCTAAGAAACTTAACCGATTTCAATAAAATTTGCACACCGTGTGCAGTTTGATCCAACTTAAAAGATAGCATAGCTTACATCACAATTGGACCCGATAGGCAGCGCTGCGAAAGTGTTTCAGGAAATTTTACTTTTTCACCCGGGCGAAGCTGGGCGGGACAGCTAGTATTTCATACAGCGTATATGTACCTATATGTTTTCGAACGATACAAGATAAGAATACGTGACGTACATTAATTGTAAATAGTTGATGATTATCTTATTAATCATGGTATCAAATAAAACCATCATATTATGTCAAAAAAGTTATATCAGAATATTATTAACAAATAAGCGGCAGATGATAAGGTACCATGCAACGATGCCAATGACGTTGCATAATAATATATTAACAACCTCTGAACTCCATGGCAATTCTAACGCCTTTTTTAAAATAGAAATACACTATAGGTATGTATAATAAAAAAAAGCCGTAGAAGTCGAGTAGTTGCCTGCGACACAAAGATCGCAAGTTCGTATCCCGACTGTACCAATGAGTTTTTCTGAACTAAGTACCTACAGTGATTAGACACACCGCGAGCTTTACGGTGAAGAAAAACATCGAGAGGAAACCTGTATACGTCTGAGAAGTGCTTGAGTAACGGCGATGGACTCGCCATCTGTCACGTTGGCACCTACTACCTATACACCTGTGCCTACCCCTTCGGGGACCTTTCTGGAAGGGTACCGGGAGGTATAATAATGTTGATGCAATGATGGTACCCACTTGATAAGGCCGGCTGGGATGTTCAGATGAAATGTGTCCAGGTGGAGGGGGTCCAGGGGAGGGATGCCGAAGAGCGGGGAGCCATTGTTGATCACACGCCGGATGTACGCGATCAGCTGTCGGATCAGTGTGTTGATCAGGATGTTGCGCGATTCGTCGCTAGCCGGGTTCAGCTCCACTACATTAGGATTAGATTCACATTTGACATAATTATTCAAGAAAGCATATTATTACACAAGTGAGTGAAAGAGACAGATTCCTTGTCGTTATGTCCTTTCAGACTGTTTTTTTAAAAATAAGTAATTTATTTAGCAACGCCCCTCTCTAAAATTCCCTTATGATAGAAAATATATATAGGTAAATAGTGCTTACATCCAGTAAAGTCGAAAATGTCATGCTTGTCGGACGTAGATGGCGCCGCGGTCGCAGCCGCACACACCAGCAGTAGAACAAGTAATAGTTTCATTCTGTGGACAAATTTACATAAACTAACTGAATGTTAATTGACTTATAATGATCACCTAGTGCTCGCCCAGATCTACATTTAATATACATGGACAATGTTCAAAATATTATAACCAGACTATTTTTGACGCAGCACGTCATAGAACACTTTCAATACCTATCTTGCTTATGAGTACATATCAGTATTATTTCTCAAGAGTAAATTTCCTTTAAAAAATAATTTGAGTAACTCTTACAATGGGTTACCTTTCATTTCATATATGTATTAAGTATACACAGCATCTCGGCCAGTTGAGTTCTCACGGAGAACGGAGAAGATCTCTTGTAGCTAAAAGGGAGTTCTTCTCCGTTGAGAAAGCGCAAAGGGTCAACTTTACAACCTCTACGATTACTCTAAGTTCAAAAAAATGCTAGTAATATCTTTATATAGAACTATGATTACGCATCATCAACTCAACTCTAAAATCGAATTTTATTTCTTATTATGCATACTATCATCAAAAACTATCACCATGACATCAGACATTTTCAGAACTTCCACTGGTTTTCAATACAAGATGAATGTCATGTTGTAAAGCTATAACAATTACGCTATATTTTGACTATGAGTATGTAAATTATCTCTAAACGTCATGGTTGTCCATAATGTTGACATGATGGAGACAATTCCAATGTTACATTAATGACCTACCTGTTTTCCGCAGCACAGGCTTTCAGCTACTGTGCTGTGGAAAAATAATTCACATTATAAATGTCGCATAGAAATCAAAGCAAAGATTTTTCTGATTGATGGTCGATCATTAAAATAATTAGCACGATAATGTCATTAATCAGTGGCGTATTGAAGACAATCACATTTTTGTATCGATACATACTTAAGCCGAGCGATATGTTTTTGTCCTGAGTATTGCATAAGTTCCTGTTTATTATATATACCTGTAGGTATTGTAGATGCGATGTGTTTAATCTAAACAAATATCAAACTAGTGGTGTGGAGGTAGGAAAGTATTACGGGCTCGGTGGCAGATTGTATCTGGAGATAACGCACAAACTGTTTACTATATTAAAAATTATTTAGTGTATCTATAATAGCCATGGAGCTCTCGCTATTAATACATATTGACTACTATTTGTACTTCGTCTGCGTGTAATTTAACAAAAAAGTTATTGTTCAGTTGCTAAAATAAAAGTAGCCTAAGTTACTACTTCACAACATTGACATCTGACAGTGAAAGTCCCTTCAAATCGGTCCAGCTGTTTCAGAGATGATCCGGAACAAACAAACAGACAGACAGACAGACAGACAAAAATTGTAATAAAATGTTATTTAGGTATGTACCGTGTATACATCCATATGAATTTAGTAAAAAGCGGTTATTTTAATAATAATAATAATATAAATTCGAAGCCGTGGTGGCCGAGTGGTTCGAGCAGTTGCCTGCGACGCAAAGGTCGCAAGTTCGAATCCCGACTGTACCAATGAGTTTTTTCTGAACTTAAGTACAGTGATTAGTCACACCACGGGCTTTACGGTGAAGGAAAACATCGAGAGGAAACCTGCATACGTCTGAGAAGAAATTCAAAGGCGTATGTATAGTCGTGCTTGAGTAACGGCGATGGACTCGCCATCTGTCACGTTGGCACCTAATATACCTCTGGCGGAAAGTGGGTGTGTGGGTATTACCTATACACCTCTGCCTACCCCTTCGGGGACCCTTGTGGGAAGGCGTGAGGATATATTATTTATTTTATTTTAATAATACAACAGAAACTCCAATTTCATTTATTTGTCTAAGTAGCTTTTTGAGTGCTTGTCACGAGATATTCGGGTGGTACTAAACGAGCATTTGACGAGACGTAAGAAAATGACAAATCCATTGAGACCTGACGCTCAAATTTGGAAAGGACTTTCTCTTTGCGGAATCGTATGGCATTGCTTCTGGGTGGTGTTGTATTCTGCGGTATATTCCGTGAGTAAGGTTCCCTGAACTCCACAAGGCTGTTGATAGAAGAGGGACTGGCTCATCCCTTATATTGCTTACCCTTAATTGAGATAAGAGAAGAAGAGGTAACTCCTGATATTGCTAGCACCTACAGGGTGGGCCATACTTGTATCCGACTTTTGTGGGATAAAGAAAGATTTCGATGTACATAATTGAATGAGTTTAACAAGAAATCTACATATAGGTTCTGAAAAGTTTTTATTATATATTTATTTATTTATAAGTTTGAAATAATAGCTATCATGTTCCATGTATCGAAATTTTGCAAAAAGTTATTTACATAGTGTACCAAAAAGTTGCTGTAGGTTGTAGCAATATACTTGCTGAATCTATTGAGGTAGCCACCCAAGACTTGTTCAATCATGGAGTTCAGGATATCATCAATATTGCCGTCAAAATCCGAACAAGACTGTAAAAAATAATGTTTTTTTTTATATACATACTCCCTCCTTCCCTACTATTAGAGGCGAAATTGGCTTATCTATCATCAAGCCGGGTCCTCTACGGCGTAGGTAGAGAATGGTTGACTAGATAATCAAGGAAATAAGTAATTCTGAAGTCACACTTGCAAGTCGGCGACTAAGACTCTGTCGTTAACATTTAAATATATAGTATATTTCCAGCGAAATGTGAACGTTACCTAGTCACAGGACTCCTGTGGACGTGTAGTTCCATACTTTTGTTTTAACTTACCATAATGCGATCCATGACATAATTGGCATTCGTTAAATTAAATAACAGCGCAGATTTGCTGTCTTCAGATTGTTTCAGGTAAACTTTTCCCGAAACCATTAAGTCGTGTACTTCAAAGCTGAAACACAAATAATAACTGTTCTAATGGCCGATATAATCTTCTTGCCATAACTTCATTGTCAATATTATGGGAAAAAAAATTTGGTATCGCGGGAGGACGATGAGGTGATATATTCATTTTAAAACAAACGATAAATCATCGCTTTTAATGTTAGAGTAATTTCTGAGTCTGATTAGCCCAATATGAGTTGGTTACTACCATCAAAAGTTGGATAAAACCTTTGGACTTTTGGACCATCACATCTGCAACCGGCTCTACAAAGGTAGACGTTCTAAGGATCGAAGCATTGCACACAAAAAAAAAAAAAATTTAAGTTGTGATCTTCTCGGGTACGTCACCATGCTTTACAGAGTACCTTACTTTACAGCAGAAAAAATCAACAGGATTAAGGATTAAATAACTGTAAGCCTATGACATAAATATCTATTTTCTGATCACATCTGAAGGGTAAGAAATGGATTACTCGTAAGATTAATTTTTGTTTTTAGGTTAGTTTGAATGGAAAATTTTGTTTTTAAGATATAAGTGATGTTCTTATTTGATTATCTTGGCGCATCATGCATAAATTTGAAATCATCGCACGCAAATCTCTATGCCAATTGTAACGTCATTTTTCCCCTGTGGTCAGCTGGGTGTGTACAAGTCTAAGCCACGACAACACACGGCATATATATTTAAATGTAACATAGGTGTTACAGAAAAACTGGCCAAACGTCATTTCGATTCTGCTGTAAATCACCCCAACCCCCTCGTCGTATCGGCCGCCCGATACACTCCTTCCCTTATCTCGAAGATAAGGCGTCCAAGACATGCCGTCATCGAACCGGATGACGACATAACGGTCCTCCAGGACGCCCGACAAAAACATACAAACACTACACACAACCGACCACTGTTCCGTCCTCGCCGGCGAGGCTCGACGCGAATAAGCCGTAATGTTCCCCCCCGATCTCCGCCGCAAACGCCGGCCCGCGCCGAGCCAGACGCGCAAATCCCGCCCCCCAAATAATATTTAAATAAAATTACCAGTCCAGCCCAGCTCCCTTGCTCGCGATCCAGCAACGCCCTAAGCCGAGGTTCGTACCCCACAGGGGGTGCCCTTAGCTGTGTTGCTTAAAAATAAAGTGCCTGGCTGGAGGCCTAGGTCTCGCCATTGACCGGTTAAGTAGCAAAAGTTCCCGGAACTCACGCTACGAGAGACAATACAAAAAAAAAGAAAAAGGTGTTACAGAATAATTCTTACTGTAATTTTCCTTGACCAGCCAAAGGAACAGCTTCATTTATGTCTCCTTCCATATCGTAGTGTTCTGGAAAATATGTCAAAGCACTTATAAAATGCGAATAGGAACGTATTAATAATGTACTAGAGTAAAAGGAATACCTAAAATTTAAGTATGTCAAGAATTTTGGCACTCAGATGTAGTCGTATTGTAAAACAGTCAATTTCAAATTCTTTGGAAATCTTAAGACCATGTTGATCATTGTTGAAACTTGATAATGTAATATCCGGTATTGCATCGATCAGTTGTCGAGGACAAATCACAATAGCTCGCCTGCTTAGAAATGGAGTCCCATGGGAGCAGTACTCAACTTTACAGATCTACTCTCATCTACCTCCGGTGAGTAAGGTTTTCAGAACTCCACAAGGTACAGCACGACCACTTGGCATTAGTTGAAACCGATCGTTATATATATATATATATATATATATATATATATATATATATATATATATATATGTATATACATACATCGCGCCGATTCTCTCACAGGCAGCTATTTATACTAGTGGCGAGTGGTACTATACTATTTGCATTATAAGGGCTACATTAAACACTGGCCCGCAACACTTGCTGTTTAAAAAAATATCTTGTGAGGCTGGGTGTCAAGCACTCAAAGCAAAAGTTTTACGTTTCATGTATCATCGAGTACACTGTATGTCTGCTATAGGTATACATACATATGTATCCGTTGTTTTTAAGTCCTCCATGGTCCTAAATTAACGTCAAAATACGATACAAACTACATCGATTTAAGTAAAAATAATACCTGATTTTAATAGTAGCAGTGGAAATTTGATATTCAACATTATGGAAACTTCATTGGGTTCGAAAGTGAAAGGTAGAATCTGAAAATCACCCAAACCACTGAAAACGCCGTTGCTGACGTTCACCTTGAGACTGTAAACATACAAGAAGTTATTCTCGACATATACCTACAGTGTGTTTATACAACTATCGTCTAAATATAACTACATCTTTTTTCAAGGGATAATGTTATCAAAGAGTTGAAGTTGGTGTTGGTTTTGGCGCTTAATTGATTTTGTGTAAACACCGGGCTAGTTGGTTGCTCAGACTATGTGGGTGGACCAGGGACATTCTGCTCTACTTAATCTTTTGGAGTGTTTCTCATATTTTTGTGTTTTAAGTACTTTTGTATGTGCTAAGCAAACAGCAAGGAGCACCCCAGTGGGGAAGTAACCTTGGCTTGGAGTGTTGTTGGTCCAAGAGATAGGGAGCCAGTGGTGAGCCTAATTGCATTTTGTTTATGAACTTGAACGTGTTCTGGGCTATTAAGCAAAGCTGAACAAAGCTTTTGGTCCCTTCTCTCCACCTTCTAGGATTGAGAAATATGTCCGGCCAAGTTTCTTCAGGGTTATATTTAATTTAATCTTTTTTATTATTGGAAGTCAAATTGAAGCTGAGTGTCGTTAAACAGAAACGAGCATACCTAGATCAAAGCTAGTAAGTTTTCCGACATGGAACTAGATCCCAGGTCTACCCGACACGATTAACGCAAGACTTGCTAAGGTTTGATTGCTCTCTTTCAGCATAAACAAAATTATCAAATTAACTCACCTGAGATACTCTCCTGGAAATTTGAGTTTTATTATGTCAAACTCGAAGGGGTCCAAAACAGGAATGCCGTTTGCGGAATAACCATTCTTTATCACATATCTCAGTTCTTCAAAAAGTTGATGGATCACTGCGTCTGTTGAAAATCCATTATCCGATTGTAATAGCGATGATGCGCCTGTAATTAACTTTCACGTTTTAACTAGCTAGTAGCTAAACGCGATGTATATTATTAAATAAAGAAATAATAGGTACTTTTTGTTATGGTATAATGATGACTGCGATGAAAATGCAGTGGAAAACAAAATTATATGAGAGATATAATATATAAAACAAACAATTTAAGAAATTACCGATAATTAAATTTGGTTCAATTATGAGTAACAGTATTGATAGGCCAATAATTTTCATTTTGTTCAAAATACGTAAACAACAATTGAAGTAGTTTAGTTAAACACTGTTGGTTTAATATGACTCTTGTCCAATGTTCATTGTATTTAAGGTAAATTATTGCGACATTGCAGATAAATTGTGGCCGTGTACTAGGGATTAACTAGATTGGTTGGTGAATTGGTTACAAATTTCGAAATAATTAGATAAACTCTATTTACAACATCTGTAGGAAGACGTAGAGACCGTAGTTTAAGTAGTCCCCTGGTGAGTTTATGTCTCGGTGCTCTGGACATATGCGTTTTACTGACCTCAAGTACACCTCGAGCTTTTCACTACTGGGAACAACATGAGAAGCCCCATGTACGTTTGAGAAAAAGCTAACACGTAAAGCTGTAGGTACTTGAGTGATTCGTCAAATGTCACCACATGTCGTACATAAATCTAATAGCACTACATAGAAAGCCTGCAACTAAATCATGCGGTATCCAAGCTATACACCAATTAGCCAACAGACGCCGGTCAACGAATCGGATGCAGACTGATTAATTATAGCTTCGAAAGACCTACCTACCAGCAATTGTGTACGAATCACTAGTCCATTCAGGGCTGAAAAGTAACTGCATCAAAAGCAGGAAAAAATCATATAACGATGGTACACATGGCTGCTATTGGGTACTTTTACCGTTTAATGACTTTTTATAGGGATCCGAATAAGCAGTTGAAGTAACGAAACGATTAGAGAGTGTCTCTCATGTGTCTATTCGTCTGTCCATAAGTCAAACACACCATTTTCTTAGAAAAATACATAACGCAGGAACTTGTCCTTGGGAATACGCCAACCCAGCTCTCTAGTTCGCGAATCAGCAATGTCTTGGAGGGTCTCATCATTGTTCTAGATATATAGTAATAGATCTTAGACTATTCTATGATCCTTATTCTAATAGCCCACATTGGGTAGTTGAAAAATAAACCAATATAAACCGATTTTACTACCCCAGCGAACGTGATATCTAGTAATATATGTATTTCCATGTATCTGTTAATTTTTAAATGTACCTTTTCCTGAACGTCGTTGAGTCAAATCCATTTTTTACGACTAAGGAACCTTCGGTATGGAAATCCTACTTGCGTCTGACCGGTTCCTTCCACATATTCTAATTGAATTAAATTTCCCATGTTGATAAAGCCCGTGGGCTGGTTAACAATAGCGTCGATCATCTGTTAAGTCCTTGACATAAATCGAAAGATAAAACTAGATGCATGTCTGTGGCGGCTGCGCGGGCGCTCCTAACCAAATGCACGGTTTTATTATAGCATTGTGAGGAATCGTAGCATTATGTTATGCCATAACAGGGCCAGTAAGCCATGACTTTATTATGGCGCTCATGTAGATTAGGTCATACACTGGTCTTTTTATGGTAAGAGTACAAACGAGCAACGAAACAAACCATATCTTTAAACTTTAATTACTAATTTGCTCAACGCGCTAGTGCAGGAAAAAGGTATTATATATATATGTATACATTACGAAAATACTACGTATACATTACGAAAGGTATCCTGCATACATTGGAGAAAGAATCCGACGAAGACGCCGGAGCCGCCGTCTGTTACCTACTACGAAACATTTATATCTATATATATTTATATTTATCTATTTTCACTGTCTACCCAATGAGGTTCACAGCGTGATGATATATACGTAGTACCCATTTATATGAAGCTTTCTCTATTTAAAACTCAAACTTATTACTTCCTCCGAACAATATGCTGTAAGTAGCCTTTGATAACATGAACAATATCAGTTTGAGCCGCAACAGTGTTAAGTATCCGCAGGATTTTCGTCAACGGCGCTTGTTACAAGCTTTGTGGTGTAGATACGCAGGACATCCAGTAAGGGCAATTTTAATACGCAATGTCTGGTTTGATTCGCAACCACTTTTAGCCAAAATCTTCATAATAAACGTTGTATTTTTTGGCAGTCATAATAAATAGCCACCAGCCACGTTGGAGCCTATCTATCTAGCCTATCTATCTATAGTTAGAATATTTAAATTCATATTTGTAGTCGTATAATTGCTCATGCATACTCATGAAGTTTTTAGTCACAAAATAGTCTCCACGTCACACACGTATGGAGCACAAATTGCTTCATCGACATACACAGGCTAGATTTATGAGAACACATAATTGAGTACACGATTGAACGCCTGCGCCAGATGTCAAAGTATTACAAACTATCACGCTGGGCCGTTTATAGGATCTGTCATAAATCAATTAGTAAGTAGTCTTCTAAAAATATAATTGTAACGAGCCGTGTCAAATGGTATATGGATCGGACTAGCGTATATAGGTCGACGAGAGTCAGAGTTGGTGCTAATTGGAGCGTGACGGAAGGAAATCCAGCAGCAATTAAACTGTATGTTAATAAATCATTAGATACTACCGTGGTTTCCAGTACAGCGACTTACAGGAATTCTCCTCGCCTTCCCATATACTTCAATTTAGCTAGAGATTTAATACACCTACACCCCTAACATTTACTGACGGCAAGATTCTTGATGCTGTGGTAGCAAAGCAAGGCATTGCCTAATACCTAAGTAAAGTACCTATTTATATATGTATTTATATATAGTAAAGTATTTATATATGTGTGTATGTGTATATATATATACACGCAAGCCACAAGCGTCCTCGAAGGGGTGGGCAGATCTCGTCGTAGAAGAATCTTATGTACGTTTCCTCTCGATGTTTTCGTTCAACGTAAAGCTCGTGGTATGACTTATCACTGTACCTACTCAAGTGAGTTGCAGGCGACTACTCGAACCACTCGGTCATCACGGCTATTCTAATTAAAAAATATATGACATACCAGTGTAAATCAATGTACAAGTACAAGATGTATATTTCACCAAAACATTTGACCCTGGTGAGTAGTGAGCCCGCTTACAAGTTCCATAGTTAAGTATTTCGACTACCGACGAAATAGACTGTGCCAGTCCGTCATATTATAGTTATAATTCACATGTTTTATTGCAAATTAAACAGGTGTTGAGAAAATATTCCTATAATGTGTCTGTTTTGTTTCCATGGCCCTGCTTGCTTGACTCACCTATTTCTGTCGAGGTCATGAACTACGTGCCCCTAAGACTCAGGTACTGTATACTTTAATATATCTGAACTTTAATGGTAATCAAATTCCATGCTTTCATTATTTAATTGTATGTTTTTTAATTATGAGATACGTGAAATACTCATAGGTATTCTAATTATAAGTTCTATCGTAACACTAATGATAAAATAAATAAATAATGAAATAAAAAAGGTTTACAATCAATACTGACAAAAATATCGTAGTTTGTTTTAACCCTCTAGAGAGAACTGGCGCTCTATACTCTCTGCCTACCCCGTTAGGGACTTGGCGTGATGATATGTATGTATGTATGTTTTAACCCTCTAATTTCAGAATGTTCGCATTAGATTGCCCGATTTTTGAAAACGGATATTCGGTACTTCGGGCTGCTGAGCAGTAATCTCATGAATTTAGCGGGGGTGAAACCGCGGGCCAAAGCTTTTCTGCGACGAAATCGGTGAGCATACAATATACAGTTGAATATAATACGTCCTTTTTAGTCGCGCATAAAATAAAATACCGTAGCGCAACTATGCACCACTTTACGGTTCACCTAACATTTTAGCCTTATTATAAGGTGCAGGCTGTGGACCTTTTCCGGCGATACTTCTATATGGGAGAGTCCAATACATCCTCGGCACTACATCTCGCCAGTGCGCGCTGGCTTGTCCCATAACAATCGTACGAGCTGTGTGGAACGCGCGTAAAATTACTGAAAGTGAAAGATATGTGAAAATATACTGCTGGTAGAAAGATATCAAGTATAGGATTCTGTAAATTCCTACTACTATCCACGAGCTTCAGTCTTACAGTCAAGATGTGGCGTGTTGTGGTGTTTGCTGTGTTTCTCACGTATATTGTGGAGTTCGCAATTGCAGCGCCCACTTATCATCATTGTAAGTACCTACTGGTATTCTTATACTTCAAATATATTTTTCAAGTTTGTATACTTTTTCTTTATATACAACTAAAGTGGTACGGCCCGACCGTTGCAAATCGACACGAATGTATGTAAGAACATCTGCACAAACCTGAGGCTTCCCTCTCGGATAAGTGCCCCTCAGTATATACCATTGCTTGCTAGGACGTGTTCACTATAGTCCAATCTGAAAAAAAATTACCTCCATACTTTTGAAAGTTGATATGGACGTGTGTATCGATGCTAAATATTACTACTGCGACTGGATATTACGTATTGTTGACTCATAAATTCAGGGTTCCAATATCAGATAATACCTAGGTGTTTCAAAAAAGACTAAGTTTAGTTATTATTCGTTTAATATTTCTTGACAGTGAAACAAAAAATATATTAAGATGTGCTAACAAAGGCTAACAAAAAAATTATTAATATCTGAAATAAAAGTTTAATTCGTGCATTTTTAAATGAACCGAGTATTATTAAATCTAATGTTATTTCTCACTCGGTCGTATGGTTACAATTTAACCCCTATTTTCTGGTTTCATATTCGGTTTTATTAATAGGTATTTGAGGTGGGCCCTGGTGATTGTAAGTTAGAATACCGTCTGTAATAATGTTTGAACTTAAATGCAGTCACACCACGAGCTTTAAGGTGAAGGAAAACATCGAGAGTAAACCTGCATACGTTTGAGAAGAAATTCAAAGACGTATTTTGGCTAAACGTCAAGCTCGAGTAACAGCGATGGACTCGCCATCTATGACGTTGGTACCCGAAACATAATTATCTCCGGCGGAATGCGAGTGTGTGGGTACTACTTACAAACCTCCGCCTACCCCGTTGTGGGAAGGCGTGAAGAAGATATAAATTATTTGAGCTATCCCATACAAGTCGACGACTCTTACCTACAGGATATAATGTACATGACTTGATGTATCCGTGGATTACCCCGCTTAAAGTTTGATTTAACTGGTCGATTTTTTCTGGAATAAAACATACCCTGTGTGCTAATCCAGCTTATAATATATCTATCTATCTATGTGCCAAATTTCATGCAATTCCATTGAGTAGTTTTTGCTTGAAAAAGGAACGAACATACTTAGAAATTTCAGCATTTTAAGTCTTAGTATACTATACAACTATGAACAGGCTTGACAGTACTGGCAGGATTGATAGACTATACTAATGGCTCGTTTATTTCATTTAATATAAACCTAAAAACAATTACTTTTTAATTGGTATGTAGCCACACACAGACAAGTAAATCTAATCGTTCTTCTAAAAAACTGGGCCATTCATATTGTTCTTCAATAGCGCCGATCATTCAACTTTTATTTTTAAGCTCGATCTCGAACATTAAATGTTGTTTTTTTCTTTTGGCACAGGCGGGGTTCTTACCACCGAACCGCATTCTTGTTTGGCACCTTAGAGGTGGTTAGGTGTATAAAAAACTATTTTGAGTGTGGTTACCCGAATCCCTTCTTGTCTATATGCATGTTTGTGGGTTATATTGAGAGGCCGCTAAAAGTTAATCTTGAATCACCAAGTCACAACAATCGCAGCGATGGTTTATATGCATGTTCTTATCCTTAAAGCTCGAGGACCGATTTACACGATAAGTAGCAGTCCAGAGCACATCAAGCAACCGTTCATTGAGGTCCGCAACTCGACGTACCATGGCAGCGGGCCGCGGGAAGAGGCGCGTGCCATGTGCTCCGTCAAGACACAGGAGGTTAACGCGACCGCTAATGCCACCATTACGAGGAGACTGCATGGGGTTGTCACTTCGAGTATGTACTAATTACCTTATATGCATAATCACGCTTTCCCATAAAGATCTGTGTATTACATCAGAGAAATCTGTATTACAAAAAAACACCGTATTTTCGCCTAAAATAAATTTAGGTGCCAACATGACAGATGGCGAGTCATCGCCGTTTCTCAAGCATACGTACTGTTTTCTTTTCGCAACCTTCCACTAATGTTTATGATTATGATTACCTATGAGTGCACACGCACACTACAAATAGACTCGGGTCCTACTCCCCGCATCCCGCGACCCCCTCTAAATTGGTGATGCGCATCTTCGTGGATGGCACTATCTATAGCAGTAACATATACGACTGTAACTATACTGTTTAGCGCAATCCTGTTATCGCTCATCATATTACCATTTTCTTATCGTCTCAATTCCTTGTCTACATTCAGGAGAGCTACACTCGGCTATTCAACGTTTGGAGGTCATCATATTCGGACAGATGCAGCAGCTCTGGCAAAGTTTGGACGCGTTGCGCGCGCAACTGGCCGGCGACAACCGCGCCTCCGCCACATATCCCGACCGACGTACTTTGGTTTTCAGATACAAACCAGGGATGGAGTGAGAACTTGAGAACTTGATGGAACAAGAGAAAAACTGCCATTTTACGTAACCATTTTCGTATCTATTCAATTCCTTAGTCTAGTGTCAAAAATACACTTTATGGATATGTTATAAAAACTATGAATCGTAAAGTGTAACAGCAGCTGTATATTTTATTTGTTACACAATAGGGTTCATTATTTGATGGCCAAAGGATTTCATTTTATTTGTGTCCATTACGACAGGGTTAGCCGCTAATCGAAGTCCTTTATTATGTGGAAGAAAGTATTTGTCGGTTCAATAAGTTTTGTCAGAAACCACTATATTATTGTCAATTATTGCTACTTTATTACCTCATACATTACGCCTATAAAGTTTCTACAGATATGCCAATATATCCACTACTTTCAGTATTATTGGGACAATAGTTCAGCTGTCACAATTCCAATTTAAAACAGGAAAGGATGACGGACGCATGCTATTTCCTAAGAATTATGAAATAGCGCGCGTCATGGACAGCTTTATAGACGTCATATTCTACATCAGTCATTATAATTATCTTTGATTATGATTGTAATGTCTAGACCCAGAACCATACCCTACTCATATAATTATAGTTAAACCTCTTCTTTTAAATAAAATTATCAATAAATAAAGAACTTAATACACATATATTAAACGAATAAAATAAAATGCGTTGGGAGTAATTTAGGTAGTATCGAGATTGTACAACATAAAAATTAGTGGTAAGGTAACAATTAGCTGTTTATCAAGTAATCTATCTATGGAATTAACGTGACTACCGACACATTATTTGTCAATCTTTCCACTCCTAAAACCTGACGGCCTGAGCTAGTGTAGTATAAATTCAGACGACAAATAGGAAAGTGAGAGAAAAGGGGGAGGAAGTACTGCTTTTTATCGATTTAACCATATCTGTTTCTCCTACTTGTAAGACGATTCTAGACAGCTCGACAACGCCAAATGAGTGGAAATTAGATCTTGGCTGTACATAATGTCTACGCGTTTGTACTATAGATATCGGTAACCCATCGTACATGGGTTACTCATAGTCATATATATGTACTATATATTAAATATGCACTGTAATTGAATTTGTATCAAACAAATACCTGGAACGGGCGAGACTCGAACCCGTGCAGAGAAGGCAGGGTCAGTGGTATAGCTACTGCGGACGTGACGACCAGTCCGGTAACGGTAAAAGTATATTGAAACAAATATATAATAAAGTTGAATTTATTAACAAATTAGTAACTGAATATTTCAGCAGTTTACATGGTCAAGTTCCCGACGTAGAGCTGTGTGAATTTGACCAAGTAATAACAATAAACATATATTATACCAACGTTAGTTACAATATTAAAGTTACATGCGTGTAAACCTAAATGCGTTTATTAATAAATATTAACAAATAAATTTATTATGCGTTTTCTTATACACAATTAGAATGTTGCATTAGAGTTTTATGTACTTATTTTGAAGGACACAAATGTATAGATAATCAAAATACATTTATAATCGTGGTACACAAACATCGAACCACCAAACTTAAGCCCCTTTAGGGTGGAATGTCGTAATACAATTTATTGCCCTATTGTAAATCAATGTATATATAATATGTAGGTATTGATATAGGGTTTGAAGCAACTTGGACGGAATAAGGTACTTATCATCATAATAAGCGCTTTTACACATTTCAATAAAGTGGATACTTTTGTAGCAATAAGAAGGTTAAAAATGAGGTAGAACATATTTTCATGTGTTTTTTTCGAGACGATTTTTCTGATTTTTTTTTAATCTCTATGGAAAACAATAACAACGCTATCTTACAGAACCAGATAGCGTATGATAAGCTGATTTATTAAGAAATAAATCACATTGATTACACTTCACAGAGACGGAAAAACACAAAACGAATGTCTTTATTCTTAAGTACTTCAAACAAATAGTATGCGCTACAAAAGGTAAAGGTTAACACTCGGGATGAAGTTTAACTAATAACGACACCTACTTTCTACTGATACAGATCGTTTAGATTTGCAAACATGTTCAGATATAATAAGATCGATTAAAGGTTCTCGATGTTATGATGAATACAATAAATCGTTAACGTTATCAAAAAGGCATAAACCTTTTTTGTCTGTGTGACAACCTACAAATAGCACAAGAATATACTTTTTAATTTCTGAATGATCTCTTATTTTATCAGAACATGTGCGTAGATGCCGCGTCACCTCTACGTAAGCATCTAAATGAAACGAAAGAAGCAGCAATTGCCGGCCTTTCAACTAAGTAAACTGAGTTCACCTTGATGGCCATGTGTTCTGGTAGGTCAAAATTATTCATTGAATTACAGGGATGAGTTATAAAAGTACATGCACCATGTACTTGCTATAACATAGGCGCAATTTTCTCGTAAAGCTACGTTCGAAGTGGTTATTGTGTAGCATTGGCTTGCATGTAGCGGCGCAGCTCCTCCTGGGTATCGAAGATCATGACGGGGAACGGAGACCCAGGCACGTGGCGCCCCGCCCACCGCACCTCCACGCGGTAGTCTCCGGGCTCCGTGGGCGAGAACTGCTCAAACATATATTTATTTAAGTTAACATTATAATACAATATCTACATATAAATTTTGAGAGAAAATTGGAATGTTCAAAATTAAATTGTGCGATATCGAAATCAATTGATATTTAATTAAGCAACAAGGTTTTTTTTTAATTATTTATCACCGTTTAAACGGTTAATGTATTACATCCGTATTTCTTCAGATAAACAATTAGTAATTAATCTCTAACAATACTAATGTTTTATCAAATTCATTCAAAGCTAAGAAGAGCTAAGCTAAGGGAATTCCTATAAGGCGACAATACATAATTATGCTGATGCTTCAAGACATAAATGACGCACGTGACGCGGTCTATGGAGTTTGGGAAATCTACTATTCATACGGTTTGAGGTATCTGTACACATAATCGAAAGATACTGAATTATTCTACGTCATCAGTAATGTGATAAAGGAAATGATTATTAATGTGATAACAATATTTAAGTAGAACATATCACACGCGGAATCATTTAATACCTGTTAATTATTATTGTCAACTAACAGTGTGGTCATTTATTTATCAACAATCTTAATCTTATTTTGTTTTCTTTACACCCACTATTTTGTCTGTTTCTTGAGTTTATAACAACGTATCCAGGGTGTAGACTTGTGTGTTGTGGTATCTTACGGTTATAGCGCCCAAAACTTAAATAAACTTTAACGGCCGTCTAGTTTAGTGAGAGATAACGGCTGCCAACGTCAAGGTCACGGGTTCGGTTCCCGCTGAAGGCTGTGATGAACACGAGTATTTGTTGTACAAATACTCGATATAGTTACCTTAGTACAATATTTGTTAAGTTCGGGGACTACGTCAATTTGTGTGTTAAAATAGATTAGAATAAGATATCAAACATTTTCTCAGGCGCAAAATAGGTTACGTTCTTAACGTTCAGTAGTGGCGCCATCTATGAGCAGTAAATGTAACAAACATGGTAACTGTCGTGCGTGTGCCTGAGAGGTACCTTGCATAGTATAGTGCGGTCTTTGTGCGTCTCGCGTTGCATCTCAACGCGGAATGCGCCTTTAGGCCCGCGCACGCGCACGGTGAGCTGGCCGGCGCCCGCGCCGCGAGTGTCACACACGAACCGCGACTGGAACGTCGCTAGAACACCCGGTTCCACCCCTGGTCCGTACACACGCACCTAGCAACAATATGCATATATTGAACTGTTCATGAACAATAGGACACCAACTGTTGGAGATATGTAGTGTAAAATATAGTTAAAGCCCGGTCGGACGGCAACGGAAATAAAGAATCCAAAACAAGGTTACATTTTGTGGGTGTCTAGGTATTATCTACGCACTTTGCCTACCGCTTCGGGGACCCTTGTGAGAAGGCGTGAATATATTTAAGTCTATCTGCTAGTATGTTAATGTCTGGTATCTGTGGCAAGGCAAAGCACTCGCTAAGTTAGTACCTTGGAGGGATCCGGCGCTCCTGCAACCTTAAGCACGAAGGGGGAGCCCGGCACGTGTTCCCCAGCGAACTGTATACTGAGCACGTGGCGGCCCGCCTCTGCCGGCTTTACGTTCAGTGTGAACGTTCCGTCGCCGTGCTCGTACAGTTCACAGTAAGCCACCTATGGAAAGAATACTGATATAAGATTCAAATTATAACGGCCAATAAAGAAACTGACGATTATTAGGAAGTTAATAACGCCCTAGCAATTATTTAAGCCAGTTATGTTACCTGGCCAATCACACGAAATAAACAATGCCAGAAAATATATACTGTAGGTAGTATTTAATCAAATCTAAAATATATTTTCATACACTTAAATAAACAATGATATTGAGATGACATTAGTACATCACAATGTCAACATATTTAGTGGTATTATAATGCGTTGCATGCAAAGAAAAAAGAAGTCCACGTATAGTTTATGCATGCATATACTTTACTTGACGTTATTGATTTTTTCTAATCAGAACAAATTGGTAATACTATAGTAACACGCGCGCATCATAAGGAAAACATATTAAGCGGTATGGAAACAGTAATGCGGGCCTTGCTAGCACTTTTTGTGGTATTTTTTTTTATACAACAAGAGTGGCAAACAAGCATAGGGCCCACCTGACCACGAGACCAAACGGTTACCGTAGCCTATTTACGCTCACGATACCGAAGTATCACTTGCGCGTTGCCACTCTGTGTTCGGAGAGTTACAGTGTGTTGGCAGCATAATGGGTTGAATCCCTCTGCTTCCAACACAATGTAACAATCCTCCCCCCTCCCCAAGGAGCTCATTTTATAGTGATGCGTGCGCGCACCTAACTAGTGCGTTATGAGAACACATTTGGTATAGTAGCGGCGCGTATACCTTATTAGGGCCCGTGCAGTGCGCGGTGAGCTCCCCGGGCCCTGCGCGGCGTGTGTCGATCCAGGAGCGGATCTCACGACCCACCACGCCGCCCGCCAGGCCCGCGCCCGAACATACAACGCGAGACGCGTCCCCACTTTCACCACTCGCGGACACGCTCACAGTTAGCGGGCAACCTACAAACAAAAGTACAATAAGTGATGGCGCTACTAGATCTGTAGTCTAGAGAGAGTTCGCTCTACTATGCCTGCCCGTAAAGTACTCGGCGTCAAGATAATGATAACGAGAGGGCGCTGTTATGATGACAGTAAGGTAGTGGGGAAGGAAGTTACTTTCGTTTTTCCAGCTTTGTTTTATCTATTCTGGAACAGGACTAGGCGTTGATTCATATCTTGTGAATCTAGACATCTAAGTGAAAGATCTAGTATGAAAAAGTCAATACGAGGTTGCATACTAATTTATACACATACGTACATAGCCAGGAAGATTATAGCAATTAATTTCATAACTTCAACAATATTTGGTCGACACTAGATTTTGTTAAATGAATCATCATACCTTTGACCAATCGTCCAGCCCATAGAACTCGCAGCTGATGGTCTCCAGGTCTCCGTGGCGTGTATGTGGCTCGCCAGAGGCCAGGGCCTGCAGCCGCTAGCGCTACTGGCACATTGTCCCCATCCGGGGCCACGAGCGACGCTTCGGGGGCGCCTGGGCCCGCTGCACTGCCATCTGGAAACCATCGTATTCGATGTATATCGATATCGATACATCGAAATCATTTTCTCGCATGATTTCAATGTTCAAGACGTTCGCTTTTTTAATTTATACCGCATATCTTGACTATGAACTTTCGAAGGGTCATACAACACGTTGGGAGCCAAAAAACTTTATACATCAAGAATAATCATACCCACAAAGTTAACTTATTCTACACTAGGCGACAACAATCCTCAATAGTAGCAAGTTCCCATAGTACTTCGGGAAGTTGCTTCTATTGTGGATATCCACTTAGGTTTATATTACACCCAGACACTGAGTTTTCATGAAGGTTGTGAAAATATTTACCAAGAGCCACCATGTGGTGGTTCTATCAAGGATCTATAGATGTAGCGATAGCGTTACCATAAGGCTGGCCGCAAGCTTGTTCATCATCGCTTATTTTCATAAGGGAAAGTTTGTTGCTGATTGAGATCGTACTGAAGTCTACTTCTAATGAAGAAAAAAGTTGAATGCTGATAGAGATCGTACTGAAGTCTACATCTAGCGAAGAAAAACGTTTGATGCTGATAGAGATCGTACTGAAGTCTACATCTAGCGAAGAAAAAAGTTTAATGCTGATAGAGATCGTACTGGAGTCTACTTCAAGTGAAGTATAGCATAGTGTGCGTACTGACCGACAGTGAAGACGGCGGGTGCGTGTGGCGCGGCGTGCGCTAGTCCACGTCCAGCGAGCGCCACGCGATCGGCAGCGCTGGGCGAGGCCACGAGGCAGCGGCGAGGCGCCCCGCCCACCAGCGCGCCGTTGTACGTCAACTCCAACTCCTGCTCCCCACTAGCGCCCTCGGCACCCGCAAGGCTTACCACGGCCCGCCCCGACACTGTCTCCACACCTGACACGGACAATGACACTTTATAAGTAATTTCTATTGGGTCGGCTTCACCATGACCACGGCTTCACTTTAAAAGTAATTTCGTGGCGTGGGTTCCGGGATTTTAGCTACGTAAACGAACAGTGGCGAGACCAAAGGCCTTGTGGCAGGCCCTCTTAGCTTCTCATGAAATGATTCATACTCATACTATTATTATAAATGCGGTTTTGTGTTTTAAGTTAAGTTTGTGGAGTTTTCTTTTTTTATAATAATAATGGGACAGATGGCGAGTCCATCGACGTTACCCAAAAACTACTTTATAATATACGCCATAGAATTTCTATTATTTCTCTATTTTTTCCTTCCTTTCCTTCACCGTAAAGCTCGTGTTGTGACGTCGTAACTCGTATGAAAAAGTATAGCTAGTTAAGTATGATGAATGCTAAGTAACAAATGTGTGTATATTACGTTGATGAAGAAAGGCATGTTACGTTGGTTTGGTCATATAGAAAGGATGAGTGAAGAAACATTGACGAAACAGATATACAAAGCAAAAGTGTGTGGAAGAAGAGGCAGAGGACGAACACGTTCCAATTACCTAGATCAAATCGATCGGACGCTCAAGGACGGGATCGTCAAGAGTACTCGAAACCGAAGAGCATGTATGAAGAGACTAATGAATGTGGACGAAGCGAAAGAGGTATGCAAGTCTAGAGAGAACTGACGCTCTATACTCTCTGCCTACCCCGTTAGGGACTCGGCGTGATGATATGTATGTATGCATTGACGTTACACAAGAACGACTTTATATACGCCATTGAATTTCTTCTCAAACGTATTTTTTCCTTGCTTTCCTTCACCGTAAAGCTCGTGTTGTTAGGTCGTAACTCGTATGAAACGGTATAATGTGGACGAAGCGAAAGAGTTATGCAAGTCTAGAGAGAACTGGCGCTCTATACTCTCTGCCTACCCCGTTAGGGACTTGGCGTGATGATATGTATGTATGCATTGACGTTACACAAGAATGACTTTATATACGCTATTGAATTTCTTCTCAAACGTATTTTTTCCTTCCTTCAGCGTATAGCTCGTGTTGTGACGTCGTAACTCGTATGAAAAGGTATAGCTAAGTATGATGAATGTTAAGTAGCGAATGTGTGTATTACGTTGATGCCTGCCGGCGAGCAAGCACTCGAGCGTGCCCGGGCCCGCGTTGCTGGTGTCCAGGACCAGCTTGCAGGGAGCCCGCACGCGGCCCGCCCCGTCCGCGCCCCACCCGCCCACCGCCGTCACCGCTGACGTGTCTATCACCTACACCACAACTCAATTAAGCTTGGAAAATATAACACAAAGCCTCCGTAAGTACTGTTGGTCAAGACTGCCTTGGAGGGAGGACCATTATCGACTTTTTTCCAGGGGAAAAATTGGTTTTCTCTTTTCATATAAGAGTGCGACTCCTCTGTCTAACTTCGAACCACTATCAGGAAACCATTAAGCTTCTAACAAACTGTAATTTTGAAAATGTTAAAGTCTGTGTACAAAATAAGAGCTGCCATGGTTTCCGTAAAGAATGTTGGTCAAGACTGCCTTGGAGGTAGGACTGTTATCGACTTACTATACTATACGGTAATCTTTTCAGTGGAAAATTTGGTTTTCTGTCGAACTTCGAACCACTAAACCATTAAGCTTTTATCGAACTCTAATTTAGAAAAAATAAAGATGTGTCAAAAAAAGGTGCCATGGTTTCAATGGGTAAATTGATATTGATTACTTGACATCACATGGGCTTCAAATTATTCCAAAAAATCTAATGTTATCTATAGCCGCTTAAAAAGGGCTAGAAATCAATCTTAATTTTGTTTACCTTTACAGAGAACGGGCTCCCAGGCAGCGGCCCCGAGGAGGTGAATATCCTGACTTCGTAGAGGCCGACCACAAGTGGGATGTAGGCACAGAGCCACTCGCGAGGGGCGCCGGCCACCACCCGGCATTCCATCAAGCCGGAGTCAGCCTCAACTTCATTGCTTTCCGTTAATCTCTCCACCTGAAAATATAACATACTTATATACCTTAAATTCCAATTATATACGCGAATATACGAAAAAGCGTCATGTGTAGTCTTCGTGGATGGCACTCACTAGCGGTGCACCGCGATTTCACCTCCGTAAAATTATTATTTTGTTTTGGAATGGAATGTATTCCATGTGTTACTCCAGATACTAATCTATGTCTGTACCAAATTTCATTCAATTCCGTTCAGTAACTTTTGGGTGAAAGTTGAACAAACATCCCCACATACTTCACATTTACAATACTAGCTGTGCCTCGCGGTTCCACCCGCGTAAAATAGTATAATTTTATCTAGATTTATTTTCGGACTAAAACATATCCAATGTGGGAATCTATTTCTATGCCAATTTTCATTGAATTCCGTTTAGCCGTTCTGGCGTGATTGAGTAACGAACATACATACATACTCACAAACTTGCGCAATTATAATCTTACTAATATTATAAATGTGAAAGTTTGGATTTTTGGATGTTTGCGGTTCTTTCACGGCCAAACGGCTGAACCAATTTGGCTGAAAGTTGAAATGGTGATAGCTTATACCTAGGAATAGGACATGGGCAACTTTTTTTTATCCTGAAAAATTCAAAGTTCTTATATTATAATGTATGATGCTCTTTCACGGCATAGCGGCTGAACCGATTCTAGGAGGAAAATTTTCAAAGCTACTTTTTCGAACTCCACGCAGGCGAAGCCGCGGGCATGAGCTAGTATTAGTATAATTAGTAGGAGCGTATAGTTTACCTGCACGGTGGGCGGTGTGTCGTCGAGGCAGTGTATGGTGAAGGCGGCCTCCTTGCCCACGTGGGCATGCGCAAGCCCAGTGCCCGCACAGCGCGCGCCACCAGCCCGTCCGCTCAAAACACCCAGCGAGATCGGACTGCCCGCCACATTCGCCCCTACAATTATTACATTGAATTACAAGAATGTAACATTTACCCCCTTTTTAATCAAACAATCGACGTTTGCAGGTTTGTTACATTCAAAACGTCTCGTGTTTATCAGAAAAATTCACCAATATAATTCATAAAGGGATACATATTCACTAGAAAGTAATTTAACTCACGGGCCATTATAAAAAAAAAAATTAAAATATAAGTTCATGTTAAATATTTCAATATAAGCTATAACCAGCTCAAAACAAGAAACTGTTGTTAATAATATAATTATTGCAATTATAAAAAAATATATATCCTCCCGCCATCCCACAAGGGTCCCCGAAGGGGTAGGTTTATTATTCGATCTTTTCTCTTTAAGAGTCTTGGAAACCTTTCGCGTGACAGCGTTTAAGGATGTTAATTCAATGTATGTTTGTGTTAAGCTTTAGCTTTGAGTTCCAACAATATCTAACGTAAAATATAAGCAAAACGTGAATGCGTTCAAGGATGCAAAGCATACCTCCGTAAGTAATGTAAATCCTATAGTGTGCTGGTATGGAAGGACGCAGGCGCACTTTGTACACGTGACCGTCTTCCCTTACATCCACGGGCAGGCGCACCCGCCGCTCTCCCATGGCTTCGCACACCACTTCCAGTTCTCCTACACCTGCATCTTTTGTGTCCACTGGAAAATATTATCGTTTTTGTAAATTGAACCTTAGACAAATATTCAAAGAGTATATATTTCAAAATCTAAATATACCTGTGAAATTTATTGGTGTTTGTGCTATAATGTTTCCTGTAGGTAATCCCGATATAAGAATTTTGTTTGGATCAACCGATTCGCATGTGTAAGGACTGCCGGATACGGGTTTCGATAGGTGTAGTACCTCTGTAAGAAAAAACATATTTTAATAGTCTTGAAGACGTGTGTGTGTGTGTTAATTAACTAGTTATCATTTTGAAATTTCACAATATATTTCAAACTATTGTGAAATTTCCGAATCGCTGTACCCGCGATTTATATTATACATATATTTAACAAAAAAAATTTTGTTCAGTTTCCAAAATAAAAGTAGTCTAAGTTATTCCTTTTAACATAAGCTATCTGCCAATGAAAGTCCCGTTAAAATCGATCTAGCCGTTTCAGAGATTACCCGGAACAAACAAACAGACAGACACAAAAATAAAAAACAAAAACATATTTTAGTATATGTACCGTGTATACAACCTATGCATTTAATAAAAAGCGGTTATTTCAATATTACAAACAGACACTCCAATTTTATTTATTTGTATGTATAGGTTTCAAATTGTATAATGCATATTAAAGCGGTAATATTACCTATGGTGCTCTGTCCAACTTCAGTGATAGTGTATTCGGCTTGCAGTAATCCAGATTTGGTCTGATAGCAGCGCACGGGCAGTGCTCGTGCACCAGGCCCGGACACCACGACGTCGAACTCCCGCGCCGGCCGCCCCAGGGTGTCGATGCTGAACGACGCTACTTTGCCCACTTGCGCTTGGTACAACCCTAGCCCTGATGCTGCTACCTGCACGAGTGAAGTAACATATGCATATAAATTAACGTTTGAATATATTTTCGCGGTGTTCCACAAACCAGTACTTTTGATATGGTCCGATCAGGGGTGAAATTAACAGAAAATTTCCCAATTAACAGTAAGTTATGATTCGGACCGTGATGAATGCAACGTTTTGAATTTATTTATTTATTAATTTGTTAAATTACATCGGTAGCTGGGCTAGACTTATTACTCCTGATACTCAATACTGGTACTTCCTGAACCTTAATTAATTAGGTATAACTTTGCGAAATCCATTTTGAAGCGGCAACTCGCGTGCCTGGTGTTGCAAGCGTCCATAGGCGGCGTTAGCAGATTGAAATCAGGCGGACCGCATATTTGCCATCTTAGTGGTATAATAAATACCTTCCTTGGACAATTTCACACAAATTGACATGGTCCCAAATTAAGCAAAGCTTGTGTTATGGTAATTTGACAACCACATATTTACTTATATAGATAAGGTACACGTACTCGTGTTCATCACACAAAAATATCCTGCCATCAGCGGGAATCGAACCCGCTTCCTCAAGTTTCGCGGTCAGGAGCTCTAATCACTAGACCAGACGGCCGTCTGATATAAGTATAAAAAGTGGGGGTGGCATCGCAGGGCGTGGTTACCTCTTGTCCATGGTGCGGCGGCTGCACGTCGACAATGAACGGCTCTTTTGAGACGGGCGTGCCGCTCCATAGTAAAGTGAGGCGATGCGGCGCGGCGCGGGCCGGGTGCCACAGCAGTTCCAGCCGCGCGCCGCCGCGCCGTCGCACCGAGTGCGGCACGGCTCGCCCGCCGCAAGTCACGCGCCCCGACAGCCGACCAGCGCCCGCACCGCCCGTGCTCACTACACACGACGCATTCACTTTACTCTACAAGACGTACGACAAGAGTACTTACTTTGAGAGATTAGAGGAAGAGGACTTTCTTTGAATTTAGGTCAGTTTGAGTGTACCATAGCTAAGAATATACTTATTCCACTCGGATCTGTAGAAGTATAGGAAGGATTGTATCGCTTTGGGGCAAACCATAGTAGTGTGTTAAAATCGATCTGGCGGCGATGGAATTTTGAGAGGTCAGTAAATCTAGACAGAACTGAAGCTATACTCTCTCTGCCTACCTAAGGAACTCCGCATGATGATATTTATGTAAGTAATCCAACTTATAATCCATATCTGCGGCAAATTTCATCCAATTCCGTTCACTAAAAAAGGGAAACAAACATCCTCATAAAAAAAGTCAGATCAAAGAAAAAGTGTCAAAGAGGTTGCGCTGGACAGAAGCAAATGGAAGGGACTGCATCAGAGACGCCGACAAGAGCTCAGCTCTTAAATTTATGATGATTGAACTGACCTGTAAGTACAGCGGGCCTGTGCGCCACGGCATCCCCAATAGAAAGCACTTTAACAGCGGACGCGTCGAGGGCCTCCACTTCAGCGACAGCTCCCCGCGAGCTCCTCACCAAGTAGCGGCCCACGCGACTGGCGGGGAACGTCACTAGACCGGAGTCCTCCAAGTGCGCCTCGGCCACTCGGGTGCCCGTCGGGGACAGCACTTCGACATCGGATAGATTCTCATCCACTTCTACTGTCGCTATGCCCCCTGTAACACAAAGTATCGCATGTCAATAATACTGAAGCCTGAGGGTGTACCTATCCCAATGTAATGAGTGGGTAAGATATCGTTTTATTTCTTTTTAAATTACATATACAGATAGTGCCATCCACGAAGATGCACCCCACTATTCTTCCCTATAGTTTATAGTGTAACTGTAAGGTGTGCAACCTTCCACTAATGTTTGAGTATTTTCGGTACACTGATTACCTTGAGTTTACACGCAGACTACAATTTATAGACTCGGGTCATACTCCCCGCATCCCGCGGCCCTCGAAATTAGAAACTGGTGGGGCGCGTCTTTGTGAAAGGCATTATCTATAACGTTTGGCTATTGATAGAGTTTGAAGTCAAAATAAGCGAGGCCCTTTCAGAGTTATTATAACTCGCCATGGGTCATTGGAATGATAATCAGGAATGAAGGTATCATAGAAGTGTGACATATAAATAATTTGGTTACGTTATTGATGTAACATGTGGAGAAGAGTAATATAAGTTATAAGTATTTGAAAAGTAAAATTTTTCTATCTTCATATTTTGTCACAATACCTATGTTCAAACGTAAGAAGCGTTCATAAATGAAAAGTAAGAACATAACAAATATAACATACATATGACTCTCGGATACTGTTACGCCGCATTTTACGTACTTGTAAGATAGTAGCAACAACAGATGGGTCATTCACGCCATCACAAGTGAATAAAATATTGTAAACGTACCTATTTGCACATAAGTATGAGGCTCGCTGACTCGGCACACGAAGGGACTGCCGGGGACCGCTTGTTCGTTGAACGTGACGGACACGCGGTGCGGCTCGCGGGATACCGGCACAAATGTCACGTCGTACAGGCCTCTCGCTACTGCTACCACCTGCCAACATTATACACGTCATCAAGATTACCTCATAAATATATAAAACATGTTTTAAATATTTATAAAGAGACTGATGAATGTGGACGAAGCGAAAGAGGTATGCAAGTTTAGAGAGAACTAGCGCTCTATACTCTCTGCCTACCCCGTTAGGGACTTGGCGTGATGATATGTAATGTTTATATTGCAATTCAATGCGTATGCATAGTCGTGCTTGAGTAACGGCGATGGACTCGCCATCTGTCCACGTTCGCACCTAAAATATATCGGAAAGTGGGTGTGTTGGTACTATACACCTCTGCCTACCCCTTCGGGGACCCTTGGGGAAGGCGTGAGGATATATTTATATTAAAAACATGTGTTCGCCGTTACTCTTTTAGTAGGTGCGCCAAGCGGCTTCAACTGCCTTAAATTGGATTCCAACGTATTATTAAGCTAGCTTAAGTTTATGACTTGACTATGCAAATTTTCATCCAATTCCCTTTCTGCCGTTCTGGCGTGATTGTGTGACATACATCCTCACAGACTATTGCATGTATATAATACTATCTGTACCCTGCCACGTGTCCCTACGGCAGATTGTGGTTACATGGATGGTAATGATCGTTAAAAAAATCCACTGAAAAACCATCCTTGAAGAGGATTGTATATTGTGTCAATATTTTCGTTCAATTAGTGCAGGACTATTTGAGTTTTGACGCCTACAAAAACCATCTTCACATTTATATATATGGATTAGTAGGATTATATTGTACTAGGTTAGCAGCAGCGGCAGGAGCGAACACCTACCTCAGCTTTCACCGTCGTGGAGGGCGTTGACACCACCAGCTCGAGCGTGCCCTCCCCAGCGCCGGCAGCGTCCACACTGAACGTCACCGGCTTACCCACTTCCACACCACGTTCTTCCTCTGCACCATCGTCTAGGCTTAGTCCTTCTAACGTCCCTTCCAGTTCTGGAAACAATGAGGGGTTTCAAATACTTCGTCAATTATTTATAGGTTTCTCTTATATATGGGCACATATGTATACAAATACATAACATTGGAGTGTCTGTTTGTTAAAATAACCACTTATGACTATTTCAAAATATTTTTTTTAATATTTTGTCTGTCTGTTTGTTCAGGCTCATCTTTGGAACGGCTAGACCAAATTTGACGGGACTTTTTACTGGCAGCTAGCTGAGTAACATAGGAGTAACATAGGCTACTTTTATTTTATAAACTGGACAATATTTTTTTTGTTAAATTCCATGCGGACGAATTCCCGGGCACATCTAGTTGAGTAATAAAAAAAGTCCCAGATATTTAAAAAAAAGCCGGTGCTTGCAGTTTCACGCTAATTTCGAAAATCTTTTCTTAATATTCAGTTAGGCATCAAAATAAATATAATATCTATACTTCTAACTTGTTCATAGTAAACAAACCTCCCGGACCGAGGCCAGTGACCCTGACACGTCGGACGTCATACACGTTGCATGTGAAAGGCGAGCCGGGGACGTGCCGGCCGGCGCAGTTGACTTGGACGCTATGTCTGCCGACTGCGTCCGGGACGTATGTGGCGGTGTATCGCCCTTCGCCTGCGGGCGATAGGCGCGTGCGCACGCTGCTCCCACCCGGCCCTGCTACGTACACTGTTGGCTCGCCCGCTGGAATATATTGCGCAAGTTACACTCAAAGATGCTGCAGACTAGTAAAGACAGATAATATTATAAATAGTAAAACGCTTCTAATATTACAAATGCGAAAGTTTGTGAGGATGTTTCTTTTTCCTGCAATAAAAAAAATACTTAGGCCTATAGATAACTCATTCCACACCCAAAACACACATTATGCGAGATGCAAAGCACTGAACTGTCTGAAAAAGTAATTGTTTAAGGAATAATATTTAAAATATGCCACCAGAGGGAATAACGTACACTTGATTAGGTAATACTTTAACAAATTGCCTGTTGTTTTTAGCCTATAAGCTATTCTATATAACACAACGTACAGTGACATTTCAAGCAATCCCAGAACACTGGGCACAGATACGTCTGCAGATACATTGGCGTCGCGCACACTGACACGAGATTAGTTTCAAAGCGTATTTGTAAACAGTAAACAAACACTGATTTGTATGTAGTAATTATCTACAAATCTAAACAAATACTGCACTACGATACTGTTTATGTTCCATTGTTTAACTGTTTGTATCTACTTCTGACAAAGTCATAAAATACATTATTAACTCATTCGAGCCAGAGTAGCTTTTATACTGTTAAGGATATGGTCAATATTTATGTATGTCAGACTATCAAAAACAAAGTATGAATTTCTTGATCCCATCTCTGTAGATTTTTTCTTATCCAAAAGTATCATCATCATCATCAAATCATCACGCCGAGTCCCCAAACGGGGTAGGCAGAGAGCCTAGATCGCCAGTTCTCTTAGACTTACATCCCTCTTTCGCTTCGTCCTGATTCATCAGTCTCTTCATACATGCTTGTCGATTTCGAGTAGTCATTAAACTTTCTCATTAATATATATTCATTCATAAGGAGGGGTTAAAATTTGGAACTCACAGTGGAAACCAGTGAGGTGTATTTCGGCGGGCTCGCCCCGTGCGCTGGAGGTCAGCCCAGGGCCGGTGGCGCGGGCCTCGGCGGCGGCGGGCGGCGCGCTCACTGGACACGAAAACGGCGAGCCCGGAACCGCGTGGCCATTGAACCTCACCGATAGCGTGTGTGGCGCCGCTTCCACTGGCTTGAAGTTCACCTGACCGAAATATCGCACTTACAGAACGTGTTTCACACGTACAAAGCGCATACTTAATTTTTACAGAACGTAATTTTATACGAAAATAAGGCTTATAGACAAAATACCTTAAATCTCGCATTCCCTTCGCTCTGAACGTAGTTGGGTACATTCCTGCCATTGACGGCCACAATGATTTCCAAATTACCAGCACCTGCAATACATTTTCAATTAAAATAAAATTGTGTTATCGCACCAGTTTTGGGAGGTACATTAATGAATCATAAAAAAAATTTTTTTGTAGTTTTTATTCTATTACAAAATAAAGCTGTGGTGACCGAGTGGTTCGAGTAGTTGCCTGCGACACAAAGATCGGAAGTTCGAATCTTGATTGTACCAATGAGTTTCCTGAATTTAAGTACAGTCACACCACGAGCTTTACGGTAAAGGAAAAAATCGAGAGGAAACCTGCATACGTCTCAGAAGCAATTCAAAGGCATTCATATGTACATTCGTGCTTGAGTAACGGCGATCGACTCGCCATCCGTCACGTTGGCACATAAAATATGTCTGGCGGTCAACGGGTGCGTGGGTTACTACCTATAGACCTCTGCCTACCCCTTCGGGGACCCTTGTGGGAACGCGTGAGGATGAATTATTATTACATAATTATTGGCGACCTTATGGTTTTCAGCAATAGAGGTATCACTTGCGTTTGTGAACAAGATTTATATAGTACGCCCTATTATAAGGTCATATTTTTTATGTCATGTTTTAATTTACTGTCAAAAGATGGTAACATATATTTTATGATATTATTTACCAGCATGCGAGGCGTTGATGGTAAAGGAAACAGGTCTGCCCACGACGCCTGGTGATATATCGGTAACGTTGACTCGGGCTGCGCTATATGCCTTCACTAGAAAAGGGCTCCCCTCTACATGACCCCCCATTGTGCCTGCACGGACCTGTACACAATTCGATTTTTAAATACACTCCATATAGAGAGGATTTAAAGAATATTGTAGTATTAAGTTCAATCAATACTCACCTCAATACTATGATCACCGACGTCGACGGGTACGAATGAAATCGTGTATCGCTTGCTGGCTTCATTCTCTCCTATGGTCTCTTCAGCTACCACCTGTCAGTGAAACATGTTTTAAGGTAAACAGTCGTAGAAGTATAATGACTTTTCTTTTTAAGTGTACCAAGTGGTTAATAGATAAACAGTTTTTGGACTCACTTGTACAGTCACTGGGCGCCTCGCTGGCCCTAGTACTTCCACGTGCGGCGACGCCGGCGAGTCAACACTGAAGGTGTATGCGTCTCCAACGGACACCTTATCCGGGGACTCACTCGACCCCGCTCCGATGACGCGCGCTGGCGCCGATACATGGCACACGAATGGACTACCTGTACCAAAATGTATACATATACTATCATGCCTAGTTCCTCATGAGGTAGGGAAAGTAGAGCGCTAGTTCTCTTTAGAGTTACATACCTCCTTCGATCGATCCACATATACCAATCGCTTCATACAAGCTAGCCGATTTAGAGTACAAATGAGGTTGGAGTTGACGTTCGATCGATTAGATCTAGTTGGAACGTGGTATTCATCATCATTATCATATCATCACGCCGAGTCCCTAACGTGGTATTCAACGTTGATAATTTCCTATTCTTTTGTCTTATAGTAGTAGTGGCTCTGCAGTTTCACCCACGTCAGAAAACATATACTTATGATTACTATCCTTGGGTAGTAGCATGATAATGTATAGCCTAAACGTGTTATAAATAACTACAAATCTAACGCAAAGATATTTTATAATCGGATTAGCAGTTCCTGAGACTAGCGATGAAATCTGCCGCTTTGTAATATTAGAATAGGATTTAAGAAACGGAGGTAAAAATATGTTACGTACCAGGCACATGGTCTCCGTTGAACCGCAGTTCAACAGTGTGCGGCCGCGGGTCTCGAGGCGTGAAGCTGATGGCGTATGTGTGCGCGCCTTGTGCCGCTGCGGCCGTGGGGACACGTCCCCCATTCACTGTTACTTCTAGGTTTCCAGGCCCGGCCGCCATCGTCTCCACTGTTACACAAACAAATCGATAATCAGATTATATTTAGGTCATGGCTGATGCTCTTTTACTTAGAAGGCAATGAGTTGTAGGGGGACAGAATGTATATAAAAATATATCAGAAATTAGATATTATATTTTATATATGTACCTGTATGTTTTTACTAATATATTTATGACCACACACCTACTATATGCTTACTTTATGCTAGATATATATATTTTACATGCCAACGTGACAGACGGCGAGTCCAGCGCCGTTACTCAGTCACGACTTTACATACCTAAATATTCAACGTATGCAGGCTTCCTCTCGATGTTTTCCTTCACCGTAAAGTTCATGGTGTGACTAATCACCGTACTTAAGTTCAGAAATACTCATTGGTACAGTTGTGATTCGAATGGGGAGCGTCTTCGTGGTTGGCACTAGCTATATTATGGGTGTACTAGAAATATGAGCTCTTAACTTTGAATTTCATATAAACTATTATTTTATATAATTATGTTAATAGTATTCTTATATATGTCACGTTGGCACCTAATATACCTCTAGCGGAAAGTGGGTGTGTGGGTATTACCTATACACCTCTGCCTACCCCTTCGGGGACCCTTGTGGGAAGGCGTGAGGATATATTATTATATTATTATATAGTATTCTTACCGAGGAATGTGACAGGTTTTCCAACAGTGCCGTGAGCGACATCCTTCACTCTGATAGCGGAGACGTCATACACCTAAAAACATATTCCACTTAGTTTGTCTGATGCACACCGACTTTTAAAAGCCTGTCAGATTGCAACAGATTTCGTACGTCACGAAGATGGAATCGTAGGTATACCTTTAAAGCTACAGAAATGAATTATAACGGAACGGAATTATTAAATAGACGGAACCTTGGAGTAGGATGAAGACTACTTTTTGACTCGAAATTACAACTTAAAGGGGTGTTTAATAGGGGAACAATTAAGTACTAATTGTACATAGATCAATAGTGGACACCAGCTAGTGCATATATATTTATACATATATGTTTATACTGTTAGGACCGATTTGGATGAATTTCTCTGTGCATATTTGAGTAGATCCCTGAATGGTTCGAAAATACAATTGAAACCGGTAGATGGCGCTGCAATCGTGTTTCAGGCACTTCTATTCTTAATTTTTTTCATCCTAGCGAAGTTCGGCGGTAGTGGTAGATATATATTACTTACTTTCAAGTGGAAAGGACTGGCTGGCAGCTGTACAGAGTCAACTAGCACGTTGAGGCGGTGCTCGCCCACTGCGCGCGGCACGAACTCTGCACGAAACACCCCCGCACCCGCCGCGGCCACTGCGGCCGGCACCGACGCGCCATTCGGACCTGCCCCCACACACCGCTCAGCTCTCCGCCCCACCCTACCCCCGACGAACACCCCACCCCCCCTTCATCCATCGTGTTAGGGTTAGGGCGAAGCGGATGAGCCATAGCGGCCAACTTACACGGATAGTTTTTACTGACAATATCATCAAAATCATTCATATTTCAATTAGACTGCTAATGTCACACGAGCTTGCCATCTCTGGTGTTATATTAAATTATACATGAATTTAGAAACCCATTATTTCTGATATTCAGTTGTTATTGGAATATAGACCATGTTGGTATATTATGTATGGTAGCTTCTTTCTTATGAGAATGTGCACCTACTTATTGTCAATAAGAACTTATCACATAAATTGGCCAAATAACGAAACATGATTGTTACATTATAGTAAGAATGTCTTGTGACTTATTTTTTTTCGAGTGACTTATGGATTAGTTCTGTCGTCTACTTGGTTACTTGAACACTTGACCATCTTGAAATAAGTACATAAAATATAATGTTAAATGTGTTAGTAAATACATTTCTTAAACAGTAGGTAAGCAAGTAAGAGGTGGATGTGGTTAGTACAGCAAAGCATAAATGATTATTTTTGTGTTTTTTTTCTCATATCACTAATCTTTCAATGTATGTGCATTGAACCCCCCTTTGTGTTTTCCATTGTTCATGTCATACTGATATCTTTTCATTAAAAAAATATGTTTTTTAAGATTCCCTTCATCTATACCACCCTGCAAAGAGAGAACCAACAGATTAAACAGTGAAAAGATCTAGCGGGTAGTTAGTTGTTTTAGTTCACTTGAAGCAAATCATCTGTGTAGTTTGAAAATTTGAAGAAGTCTCTACCAAGACCAAGTCCCAATTGCTTTTGTTTGTGTAACATGATAAAATTAAGGTAAAATACCTTTAAGTTACTTTATTATTTGGGCACCAATAGGTAATAACTTATTAGTGACATTTTATAAAGTAAGAGAATACTTCAAACTATGATTGAAGTTCTAATTATAAATAAACAGAATGCAATATTGGCCTGTGTATTCAAACTACATTAAGAACATAAAGCAGTGTATAAATAAAGTATTAAATCTCACCCTCAACATTGACTTCAATCTGATCGAGTGAGGCAGAGGGATGGTGGATAGTGAGGGCGGCGGGTTGGTGGAGGCGTGCCGGGCCTGGGGTGCTGACGCGGGCTACACCGCTGCCCTCAGACACTTCTACAACAAGAGGGCAGCCAGGGACGCGCATCTGATGGAAAACATTATCTTAGCATCATGGTTGATACATATATATTAATGAATTAGAAAACACTATCTTAACTTCATGCTCCACTGATCTTCATCTTAATTAAAAACATTGCAGGCTTAAATGGCTTCCACAGATACAACTTGATTGCCAATCAGATTGGCTTACTGAATTGGCTTCAATCTGATTGTCCATCCACATGTTCATTCAAGATCAACAATTTCAATTGTTGTTTTACAATTCACAGCATGAGCTTACTCCATCATAAAATGTTATGGACTTTTAAAATATTAATATTTCTGATTTTGGACTTAACAGTTTAACACACACTTGTAACTCCCCTATCTCATTTAATAATTTGAATATATTATATATAAAGCTCATAACATTTTACACTCTTGAATTCACTAAAATTATATGTAAAAAGAATCTAATGCAAGCTTACCCTATTGAAGGACACATTGACAATGTGGTCACAAGCTTCTGTGGGTGTGAATGATACTGTGAAGCGAGCATTTCCCTGAAATGAAACAGGATAATTTTGTTTAACTTCCAATAAAGAAACAATTCAAGAGAATCACATGTAACGTGCTGCATAGCAAACTCTGTACACAGCAATGACATAAACCTCTGTATTTGTACATTCAGAATTTGTGTGGTAACTCTGTACATTAGAACAAATAAATTTTTTTATACATAACATTTCACAAGCTCCAAAGGGACTCCCAGTTTCTTACTTAACTTTTTTTAATTAAAGCATCTGATAATTTTTACATGCATACTTAAAACCACATGTCAGGTATCTTTTTGGGAACACAGAGGTAGGCATTATAGTTTTTTTTCTTACAACAACATATCTTACATGCGGATGCACTTGTGTTGGTATATTTAGTCCTCTGGCGGCTACTGTAATCTCGAGGTTGCCTTCTCCAGCTTGTGCAGCATCCACAGCAAGTTGTACCGGCACTCCCACTCGACCCGAGGCTCCTCCGGTAACACCTACTAGTTTGCTGTCATATGCTTTACAAATGAATGGTGTACCCTGCCAAAAAGAAAAGGTATTTTATAAATTTGCTACCTTTGCTTTCTATGCCCATTGTCAACTTATTTATCTAGTTTTGAGTTGCTTTTTCAGATATCCAGTAGAGTACTGAGACATATATTTGAGATAAGTAGGGATAGTGGATAGTTTACCGGCACGGGTTGATTGTTGTAATGTGCTGTGAGGGTGTGCAATCCGACTTGTCTTGGAGTAAAACTGGCCACAAGACCCGTGACCGCATCGCCAGTGAGTCTCACGGGTACTTCGCCCCTCGGTCCGCGCACTGTGACAGTCAGCTCTCCGCCGGCAGATCCTTCCACTCGCACTGAGCATGATGCTACTTCTCCAACTGGGATGTGTTCTACGAAATAGCAATTTATGTGTGAGTGCTTGACTAATTACTTACAAACTTATTGCTTATTTTAATACGTGCCTTCCTAAGTAAATAGGTACCTCGTTGGTTAGTGTACTGTAGTTCATACATAGTTTGTGCTTATGGATTGAGAAAACTCGTAAAGTATGAGAAAAGTCCTGATATTGGTATTATGGTATTCATACCTACGGTATCTCTTATTCTCTACTCTAATTAAATTACTAGTCTTATTCTTATAGTCTCGCAAAAAGACTGAATGTCAATATACCATTGTGGATATTGAGGAATTAGTATTTAAATTTAAAAACACTTTTTTTTTGCAAGTAGATAGGTACATAGGTACACTTTGACATCTTTCATCCATAAGTCAAGTCATGCCCTTTAATCTAAATCAATCAATCCTATCCTCCAATCTAATCTATGTCCATATGTTTATTATACAGGTTATAGTTTCTATGGTATATATTTAAACCATAGATAATGCATATTCACTACTCTGTGGTACCGGTTACGACTATAAACTATTATAAAGATGGTATCATTTTACTTTTGTCTTTCCCTTGATTGTAACCTCATAGGGTTATTAAGTGAATTGAAGTATTTACTGCAAGCTGCAAGCCTGCTTTTCGGTATCAACGCTACTATTTAGTAATCTGTGATGTTTGTAGACTATTGCAACAATATATTGTGGAAACGATTAAATGGGCAGAATTGTAATGGTTTTCTATATAATTTCTTTATTCACCCGTCTCGATGACTGACAAATGATTCAATGCTATTTAGTAAAAATATTGGCCCTAGTAATCGTTAGTGTATCTAGGTTGGGTGTAATAAAAACCTTTTAACCGATTCTTAGAAAAACTATTGCAAAACTCACCAATTTGTGATGTGTCGATGTTTACTCTTTGCGCTGGAGCAACATGGAAAATAAATGGCGAAGATGGTACTGGCTCTCCATTGAATTTTATATCCACTCGATGGGGCGTGGGAGTCTCTGGTCGCCAAAATACAAGACACCGTCCTCCTCCCACTACCTATAAAATCAAATAAGTTAAAGTTATGAAATTCAAATACGTTTTTATTATGATTATGAAAGAAATTATAGAGAAGGTACCATAAAATAATAATTTATGGTACCTAATAATCATATGAATATCATCAAGTTAAAATACACATATCATCACGACGAGTCCCGCACGAGCTATGCAGATAAATAAATATACAAGGGAAGTAATCACCTGAACTTGATTAGGGACTTCACCCTCGTTTATGGAAATTTCCAACTGGCCCTCCCCAGCGGCACTTGCGTCCACTGCAATGATAAGAAATGCTTGTGAAATAGTGTGACCAGATAAAGTAGTTCACAAGTTCACTAAATCTTAAATATGTAATCTCAAAATGCGTTCATATTTCATACCACATTTTGTTGAATAGTGTCTTTATTCTCTTCTGCGCTAATGGCGTGGGTTTGTTCCTGCCCACAGAAAACATTTGCGGGATATGACTTGATGGGGTGTCCAGGATATAAAATTATTTTATTATACCTACATAATTACGTACATAATATCATTACGCTGAGTCCCTAAAGGGTCAGGCAGCGAGAATAGTGCGCCAGTTTTGTCTAGACTTACATACCTCTTTCGCTACATCCACATTTATCAGTCTCTTCATACATACTCGCTGGTTTCGGGTACCCTTGATGTTCCCATCCTTGAGTGTCCGATCGATTTGAATTAAGGTAGTTGGAACGTGGAATCTTGCACATATTTTCGCATTGTATATCTATTACGTCAATCTTTCTTTACTCATCCTCTCTATATGTCCAAACCAACATAGCAAGTCTTTTTTCATCTTTACAATCTCACCCTCGTTCACGCCAGTTGTTTTACTAATCTCATCTTCTAAAATCGAAGGAAACACATCTCAACTGCATTTATATTTTTTTATGCTTCTGCTGACATACCCAGGATTCGCTGCCGTACAATAAAGTGGGCACCAATATCACGTTGTGCGATTCAGCTACTCGAACATTATATTGCCCTATTGAGCATTCTTGCTCAGACTTTTATAGATGTTGGTTATAGATATCACAGCGAATAAATGAAAAACATATTTTAAGTACCTATTCGCAATCCCTGCTATGGATGTTATTAATGTCGAATATTGAACGCTCACAAGTACCAGAGCAAATTAAAGACGTAAGAAAAATATTAAGTTTTGTGTTAATGCTACTTTACATCATTATATAACATTTGTGGAACAAATCAATAAATACAGCGGTGAATACAACGAAATAATAAAAATGTTGTATCGACAAACGTTCGCAACATTTTATTGGAGTGCGAGTGTTGATGCGAAATTCTGCATGTTCAAAAGCATTCGGATCATTCCCATGAGAATGCGAACATGCGTAACTTCCCCCGATTTGGCTGGTAAATCCAAATAGTACATACAACTAAGTAAAAAAAGTAACTACTAAAGTAATACATAAACATATAACTAACTATTTAAGAGAGGTAGGGCATAACGGGTTTCCTGTTCGAATTTGGAGCTGCCCGACTGGGGCAGGACCTCCACCTTATAGAAGTCCGTAGCCAAATAACACAATTTATTGTGTTGTGTTCCTACGCGGTGAATAAGGTTTCCAGTAATGAGCTCCTTGGGAGGGGGGAGGATTGTTATATTGTGTTGGCAGCAGAGGGATTAGTCCCATTGTGCGGCCCACACAGTATAACTCTCCGAACACAGAGTGGCAACGCGCAAGTGATACTTCGGTATTGTAAGCGTAAATAGGCTGCGGTAACCGTTTTCCATCAGGTTGGCCCGTATGCTTGTTTGCCACTCTAGTTGTATAATAATAAAAAAAAACTAGCCTTATTACCCATTGGTACTCATAACACATATTGTGTTTTTCTGTTAAGTTTTCCGTTAATGCCACAGAACGGATTTTGACGGACTTAAGCATATTCCGTTCCACACCATATCAGTAAGATTGTATGTGCCTAGTTTACGCTTTTTCTTATTACTTTATTATTATTAATCGAAGAAATTAGAAGAAGTCAAAGTTTACTATACGAAGGAACTCCGACTGCAGAAGTAAATAAAATTATCTTGTCAATGAGAGCACTGTGCGGTGGTACTAGTCTCTTTAATAATCATGCTTAACATAACACTGACACAATCAAGATCTAAGAACTGGTAAGTATGTAGGTTTTGGTCACAGTTAGGTACTGAAACAGGTTGGCTAATAGACTTGCTTATCACAATATTTTAATCTTCCTGTACTGTTACTGACATTGAAACACGAGGACAAAATTGAAAGGCGATTGATAATTGCTGTTATTTTGATACTTATTAAGTTCAGCCAGGTTTTTATAGGCTTCAATAACATGTCTTTAGATCGAAACAGATCACGTCCATCAACCTTCTGGATCTTTCACGAGCTTTTTGAGTGGTGCTGACCAAGCAGCAAGTTTATGGGGTATAGGTTTAAGCACATTAGTTCTAAATGAATTGCAGTAGATCAAACTCAAATAGCGCTATTCTGTGAAATGGCATGTTCCTATGGGAGTCGAGTCTCTTGGTCCTGCTCCGACCTTCTGATAAAAAAATGATTTGAAAGTTTAATAGATATTTCACGATGTCTAGAGGCCGCCCCTATTAAGACGTACCATAATGATTCAAGATAGCGTAATTGAACTCATTTATTAGATGACATGTATATGACGTCTATAATTAATGTTCTGGTGACTTCAATTTATTCTGGAACCACGATACAAACAGCTTGTTAAAAGGCCTCTTGTTGTTAAAATGTTTAAGAAAATTTAATTTTGTAACAATAAAGTCAGCTGTTTTAATCTATTCAAATACAGCGATACAGATACAAAGCATTTACCGTAACAGAAAAGTTTACTTTAGTAATAATGCTTACCTCGAAACTGGCACTGTTGTCCAACAACAGCGTTCCCTAAATCTGTGACTTTGATGAGGCCGGCGTCGTATACCTTGGCCACCAGTGGTCCGGCGGCTAGTTTATCCTCAGCGATTGTAACCTGATGAGGAAGATAAATAAATATCAATGATTGATTGATTGAAATTAATTACATATAGTGTTTAAAAAAAAAACAACATAGATTTAAATATAAAAGTTAATGGAAAACGTTTCTTTGTGGGAATCGAAGACAGGACCTCAGCGATCCAGCCAGTTAATAATCACTATCTCATCATTTAAAAAAATCGTTGGCGAATTTTATATCTCCGTTTCAATTTATTTTCAGTCGGGTTAAGTTAGAAAGCGAACCAAACATAGATAGGTATATATATATATATATATATATATGTACATATGTATAGTCGACCAAGACCTTTACGCATGAAGGTCAAAGTGCCTCCTTTGATACTGACATTCGTAGTCTATACATTGCTCACATTTTTCGCTATAGCATACCGGAATACTTTCCACCGTGTGATTTATTTAGGGTAATATCATTTATTATATATTAACCTACTCTGAAATTGTACCTTCGCCATTTTGTCGTGTCATCGAAAATTGCGCTGACATAAAAAATGTAGCGTCGTAGTCACGTAGGTGTGGCAGTTTTGAGACGAGGGTTGGAAGTTAGCGACAGTTTTTTCGAAAAAAGACTTAGTAAGGTTTACCTGTCATGAGCTGTAGATATGTTATGTAGGTATCGCTTGACTTTCTGCTTCAACAAAATTTACCAATTATGCAAAGAACTCGCTCAGAGATTGTTTAGAGCCGATACCGATTAGTTTTTTGAACCAACCATTTTCACATCAGGAAGCTGTGAACGCTGTAGGAAAATGCCGAGAACCCTGAATACGCTTCACAAGTAATTCTTAGGTAAACATATGTTCAGTCGTGCTTGAGCGACGGCGGTCGACTCGCCATCTAGCAACTAGGTAATTTATAACATTGGCGACATGTGGGTGTTTTTAAACCTTTTTTACCTCTTAATTGTACCTTAAATGTTTGAATGTGCAAATCTTACATCAATGAGATGCGTGCCGACTTCCTCTGGGGTGAACTCGATGCGGTAGACGCCGGGGCGCTCCGCCACGTCCAAAACCCGTGATGTCACTGGTCGTCGAGAAGGAGCCGTTACAGTCACGCTCACCTGGAATGCAAATATACTGTCAGAAAAGATGTTAACCGCTCTTCACATCCGAAGACTTGAACCTATAACAGTCGCTACCCTACTTAATTTATGGCATCTGAAGAACGGGGACGCTCTTAACTTTCTGAGCCGTACTGCCTCACCTTATGTTATGGCTCCTGATTAGTGCTGTGATCCACAAAGCAAATACTGAAAATGCAGGTAAATGAAAATTATCCCATTGAAGAGGATTTTTGTTTAACTACAATAGGGCCAATTTAGAATGCTCTATAGAGTAGAGAGATATTGAGAAGGCCATATTTCCTCGACCTATCCTGTGAGAGATTCGGCGTCCAAAAGGCCGTCAGTAAATAAATTCTTTAATAATTTGATATAATATAATTCATGAGTATATTCATCTGTAGTTTAATATGGCGGCGCTGAATTCGTCTGTAATTACTCTGTGTATAAAAGATGTACCTGTTTGTTTACAAGAAACAACCAAAAATAAGCTACTTATATATAATATTAAGGTCAGAGCTCTCTAGATGTCTGTAAGGTAGATAAGTACATGTTGTGCCAAGCGTGAATGGAGAGATTAATTGGGACACATTTAAACGCGTCCCTGAAATTGTATATATAGCTTAATGACAATATTATAGACAAGAAAAGGTACCTCTTGATATTTAATAATTGACTGATTACATACTACTTTTGTTACCAGAAAGCATGTAAAATCTATGAAACTCATTGCAGACCGTTGGCTGCCACCGCTACGTCACAGTCTAGTAGTTCCTTTAGTTTATCGGCTTTGCTAGTGAATTTTCTCTGGGCAAAAGTATGAAACAATTAACTGAACTTAAGCAAAAACGTACGTTTAGAATTCTTATTAGAAACAATATGGAAACTTTTTAACCTCTAAAATGTCTGAACCAGATCGGTGTTGTATTCAGGACAACATCAATTACCCAACAAATCGAATATTAAAATATCCGTTGTATTGTTACATAATCTAGTTTAATTTTATTCTAGAAGCGGTGATGACCATATTAATATAAAATTTTATTACCTCATTTTTAGAGAATGTAGGCGCGCCCGGTGAGGTGGATATTTCGAATATGGCCGGCACCCGGGCTGGTATCAGCCTGGTGGGTTCCCCACCGCCGCCGCCGGCTGGCCCCGCCATCACCTCGACCTTCCACGGGGATCCTATAAACCAAAGCATCAGAATATAAAAAAACTGGCTACTGCAGTACTTGGTAATAATAGCTGACGGTACGAGAAAGTTACAGTTACAATAGTAGTCATTATATTGGGATAATTTTAAGAGCCGTGGTGGCCGAGTGGTTCGAGCAGTTGCCTGCGACGCAAAGGTCGCAAGTTCGAATCCCGACTGTACCAATGAGTTTTTTCTGAACTTAAGTACAGTGATTAGTCACACCACGAGCTTTACGGTGAAGGAAAACATCGAGAGGAAACCTGCATACATCTGAGAAGTAATTCAAAGGCGTATGTAAAGTCGTGCTTGAGTAACGGCGATGGACTCGCCATCTGTCACGTTGGCACCTAATATACCTCTGGCGGAAAGTGGGTGTGTGGGTATTACCTATACACCTCTGCCTACCCCTTCGGGGACCCTTGTGGGAAGGCGTGAGGATATTATTTTATTATTTATAATTTTATTTGTCTATTGACCATAGCACGAACGACTACAAGCCACTCACGGTTACTAAGGAATGGTAACACCTTATTACAGCCTTCGCTCAGAACTCCAAATATACGAACAAGATATTTATTTCATCAATCGGGACATAGGTAAATCAAATTTCACATATCCAAGAAAGCGTTAAGTTCAGAGAGTGCATGGCGTAAGCGTATAGTACGTATTTTGTTTGACAAACCATAACTTTATACCAAATAAGCACTTTAAGCTATTCTGACCTAACCATAGCGTGAAGCAAGTGATAGATGTGATATATTTTTGGGATATTCAGAGGTAATGAGTCGAGTCATTAATATGAAATTGGATTGAGAAATCGCGAAGCCTCCGCATAGGGCGCGTTTTTGTAATCAGGCCCCGGTTTGTCATCTTTAGACAATTAATCAGTATCTCAAGGAGGCGCATCAAAAATTAAAGCTTGTGAACTTTTTGGGGTCAATTTCCATTTTTAAGATGTCCCCTATAGCGTAAAGCACGGTTGAGTAATGATTATGGCAAAGCTATTCAGATAAGTAGTTTTGTGAATATATATACGAAAAGTTTCTGTGGATAAACGCATGCATTAAACTTGGTAGACGAAACTTACGACCGGTTGGTAGATAAATGAAAAACTTTCAGTTTTTCTCACATACATTACTCAAACTTATATTTTTTAATAAATATATTCATTTACTTATTACATTAACAAACAGAGGAAAATCATGTTTCAACTAACTACAACAAGTCGAACGATCAATAACGGGAACTAAATTAATAAGAAAAAAAAATTATACCTCGTGACACAAATTGACCTAGTCGTAACTAGACAACGATATATTTATTTATATAGATAGATGTATTCATAAATACATAGGACATCCAAGACTAAGGAACAAATACTCGTGTTCATCACACTATCTGCCCTCAGCGGGATTCGAACCCGCGACTTCAAGTTTCGCAGTCAGGAGCTCTAGCCACTAGACCAGGCGGCCGTCTGCAATTATGACGCATATAGTATAAACAGTGTCAACTTTAGTCAGTTTCAAAAATCATATAATATACTAGCTGTCCCGCCCAGCTTCGCCCGGGTGAAAAAGTAAAATTTCCTGAAACACGTCGCAGCGCCACCTATCGGGTCCAATTGTGATGTAAGCTATCTTATCTTTTAAGTTGGATCAAACTGCAGACGGTGTGCAAATTTAATTAGGAGCCCGTCGCGGACTTAATTGCCATAAAAAAGGTTATAGTGAGTCAATCTTAAAATATAGACATATGATGCCGCGGACTTTTAAAGAGGAACAATTCCTTCATACGTGATATTTTTGTAACTTAAACCGTTTACGCAGCACACGCAACGGAAGCTCTCAAAAAGGAATAATTTTTCCCGTTCTTGCAACATTTTTCATTTATTCTTCGCTCATATTAGTCGTATTGTGATGTTATATAGCCTAAAGCCTTCCCTTCTAAATGGACTATCCAACACAAAAATATTTCTTCAATTCCAACTAGTAGTTTCTGAGATTAGCGCGTTCAAACAAACAAACAAACAAACTCTATAGCTTTATAATATTATAAATAGTATAGATATAATATTATAAAGCTAAAGAGTTTAAAAAAAAAAATATATATATTTTTTTATTTATTTAATGAAACACGTATAACAATAACTACAATGAAGCACACCAAAAACTTCAGAGGTTTGTCCGGTATGCCGTACATTCTGCTTATTTACTAATTTGGCTTAGGCGACTATAATCAATTATAACTAATATTATCATTAGCTATAATTAGAAAGGCAACTTTGTTAATGGTTCGAAGAAAGAATGTGGGTTGTATGCATTCTGCATAAAGCATTTGATCGTGAATGCCATTCCTAAGCCAGCTGCCTCGCGCTTGGCATAAATGTTGTTTTACTTGGTTTGTAGTTAACTAGTTACCATGTAACGGTATTACATTGCAATTAGTAAACTTTAATTCGATTTAATATTATTAGGTAAGTGTTACGATTTAAAAGGTCTATAGATCGAGGTCAGTCGAATAATTGCATGATTGTCTTCGTCATCATTGATCTTAACGCAACATTCTTAGGTAAATAAGTTCTTTTAATGTATTTCTAGACTAAAATCTTCTATATATATATGTTTTTAAAATACAATAAATTTCCTTAACCTAAATAACTAAACCTTTATATTTTTAAAATTATCCGACTGATATGCCCAAGCAGGTAATATTTGAAAGGCAATAATGCGAAGATGGACAGTCTACTAAAGTAATAGATAAAATAGTATATATATATATAAATATATATAATAATAGTATATAAAGTATATTATAAGACCTAATTCATTCAGCAATAAGTTGAAATGACACCGATTCTAAAGCTGCAGAGAGTGATGTAATAAAATCATTACCCTCAATTTGGACATGTTGAGTGAAAATTAAAAATAAATCCCACGAACAAGTTTACAGGAGAAGTAAATAATCGACACCGAACCATCGACAAAAGATACATCAGGCAGAAACAATATGAATAATGGATTATGTTTACCTTCAGAGCCTGTATCGGTTAAGGAATTGATCACTCTGTGGTAAATCAAGTACTCGGGCTCTTCTGGCAAATTCAATACAATTATGCTTTATCTGAAATTATAACTTCAAGCTTTCTAAGCAGGGCTCACGAAAGTATAGGTACTACTCTCTGCCTACCCTGGTAGGGACCCAGCGTGATGATATACATATATGATAAATATATAATTTATAATAAAATAATATTTTTATTTATTACTATTATTATTATTATATTTATTTATAACCATAAACTTTAAAGAGTCTGGGGGCCCCTTGATAGAATATACTACGGGCCCGTGCTGATTTAATCCAGCACTGCAAATAATAAATCATTTATTTTGTTGTAAATAATATTATACAATTGAGATTTTTTTTCATCCCTCCCAGACTTGTCTGAGGTTGTATTGAATAAAATTAATTTTCTATTCAAAAGCTTATGAAAGTATGGATTCGTAGAATCACAAATAGGCTCAGTAACGCGGACCGCATGTTAAGAGCCACCGAACGTAAATATATATGTATGTATCTTCATAGGTGTGTTTTATACGTTGAAGTAGTAAGTAGGATAGGAACAGTCATTCATATAAGATGAATGGGTTCTGTAAGTCTAGAGAGAACTGCTTATCTTCTCTTACTGCCTACTCTGTGATGGAATCCGCGTGAAGGTTCCATTTGTAGGTAAGGTCGTGTCTGATAGACGGCCATAGCGTGGTGAATTGACATTTGGCAGTGACAGATATTCTGTCAAATGTAAAGTCACTGTCAAAATAGAGATAGAGATAGCTAATCCTAAGTACTCAATATGCGTTGCAATGCCACGAAAATCTAATTGAATTAATAAATATAAATATATATATATATATATATTTTATAACATACAATGAGTTTTTCTGAACTATAGTACAGTGATTAGTCACACCACGAGCTGAACGGTGAAGGAAAACATCGAAAGGAAACCTGCATACGTCTGAGAAGAAATTCAAAAGCGTATGTATAGTCGTGCTTGAGTAACGGCGATGGAATCGCCATCTGTCACGTTGGCACCTAATATACCTCTGGCGGAAAGTGTGTGTGTGTGTGGGTATTACCTATACACCTCTGCCTACCCCTTCGGGGACCATTGTGGGTAGACGTGAGGATATATTATATTATAATTAACGTAAGTAATAAGAGCACATTAACTATAGTATTGTATGTACCTTTTTCATATTAGCTACCCAAGAGAGCTTAAGTATATAAAAATGACTTGAAATTCTTTAGTAATGTGTGTAACCTTGTTTTGAATAAACCTTTTCTTGGATTTGCATAATGATTATAACGGTCCGGATGGAAATTGTTTTTGGAAAATAATGGGCGGGCCCAATTCTAGTTTCCAAACCGTTTATTATTGATTGAAAACACGTTCAAAATTTTGTGAGTTAAGCTATTATATTATAATTTGAAAAACGTTATGGGAGATCGATAAATTATAACTCGAACCGTCATTAAAACTCAAAAGTGTGCCGTTCAGGTAATATAATAAAATTATGACCCACTTTATCTGTGCTATCAGAGCAGACGTGTTGTTGAGCCGTTACTTATCTACGTACTACATAACTAATAAGTAACGGCTACGGTAGTTAGGTGTCAAACAACCATTCGGCTCGGCTGATGGTAAGCTGTGGCCACCGCCTAGAGTGAGACGCTTGCAACATCTACCCGTGCAGTGCCGACTCTAAAAATCTTCAGTAGAAACCTACTGAATAATACATGCGAAAGTTGAGTATCCTTTCCTTGTTATCCTTTCACGTTGAAACGGCTGCTCGGTTCACACCGTAACGTGAAACATATAGTTTCGAATAGAATCTGGAATAGAGAAAGCTTACCCCGGATATTTAATCCTTATAACCTCAGAAAATAACTGCTTATAGCTGATATGAGTCGTGGTGGCCGAGTGGTTCAAGTAGTTAGTTGCTTGCAAGGCAATGATGGCAAACTGGACTCGCAATCTATCACGTTTGCACTTATAATAATATATCTCTAGCGGGTGCTACCTATACACCTCTGCTACCGGGACCCCTGTGGGAAGGCGTGAGGATATTATAGCGAAAAATAACTGGAATGGAGAGATCACAGGTATTGCTGCTATTTTGCAAGTGTCATCGTGCAATAGCTATTGATAGGACAGATAACTATAGTTAACACTAAAAAGTTGGTTTGTTTTAACGTGCTTGTCTGAGAAACCAATGGTTGGAGTGGTCTGGTTATTGGGAAAGGTTTATGATAATAATAATGTATGATATTATTATGGGTAACTTTATGGGAAGTGATGGAATAACAAAGTAAGGTATACGTGTTGCGGTGAATGTGGTAAAGTAACAATGTAAGTTGCCTACTTTTTATAATCTCTATTTTATGTGATGGTCGAGGTTAAGGGATTCGAAGTGATGCCATTATACATTTGTTTGAGTAAGGTGTACTGTAAATCTTTTTATGGTAATGTGCTTGTGTGTGCTTGTGACCAGATCAGCGCCTTTATAGTTACCGGTCTGTTCACTCTACAAGTTATGATAATTAACAGATTATAATAATCTAGTAGATCAGCAGATTTTATTGTCATATTTCTTTACGTCGCAGGAATTCACTGAAAACCCTCTTATATACTTTGATTAGGTTAAAAAAACTTTCAAATACGAAGAATTTTACCTGAAAATATTTCAGTTCAAGCACGGCTAATATATGAAATTCCTGCCCCTATCGATTATCGAAACGATTAAAAGTATGAACGGACAAAAGGTCAAATATTCAAAGCCCGGTTATATGGGATATCGGTATAGGTGTTAATCCCGGGAGAAAACCTTCGCAAAACTTTTTAGCAATAAGTGGACTTTCAGCCTGAATGTGAATAAATATAATTATGCCAGGAGGCGGGTATGATAATAGGTATAATTTATTAGGAAAAAGCTTTTATCGCTTTGGCTAAGCTATCAAGTCGAAAGTCTAGAAATTCCGTAGGGTTTATACACGCGCCAAGTGATTTTCATTGTGAATAACTAGATGGATGTCGTACATAAATTATTATACGTTCAGTGATGAAGTTGCATGTTATGTAAAGTTGGTGTACAGTCAATGGAATTAAATGAATATATATATTATTGATGTATCCTTTACAAAGGTAAATACAGAGTAAAAGCTTAAGCAAATGAAACAATGTTTTTAGTTAAGAAAAAGTATATTCAGATAATTTCCCATAAAGGTCGCTGTAGGTGTAATTGCAACCACTTTTCACTAAAAACTAATAAATACTGTGGTTTATCCCAGTCTTGTTGGTAGTTGACCACTTCTACGGAGTCGACTACCAGGGAGCTAGAAAGTAATATGCCTTTTTTACGTTTAACTTTAGTTTCTAACGTTTTAAACGTGCAATGTACCGCTCGCGGCGTGGGTCAGGGATATTTGTTGCCCCTCGCTTCAAGAGCATTCATCCATAGAGGAAAACAGTTAGGTGGTAATGTTCCACTATGTCTGCTTTAATGAAACTAACGGGGTCAGTACTCCTACCTCCTTACTGTGTATTTCCCAGCTAAGCTTATACATTTGTTTTTAATAAATTGAATACTTAGTTATTATTATATAAGGAGATGGTGACAAGACTTGGACAACACATCAGTGGACTCGGAAACACTAGCGTTGGACGAAAACAGCCTTTTCCCAACAGTGGAATGTACTAGGCTAACAACAACAATAAGGTATTTCTCTCATAGATACGTACAAATTTACTGATAAGCATTTTTGTATAAGTATTACCATATACATATATTTAGGTGCCAACGTGATAAATGGTAAGACTATCACTGTCTATTAGCAAGACTGGATACATTTTTAAATTGTTTCTCAGTTTCTCATGGAGCACTCCTTGTGAACCGAGAACCGCTACACCATGACGAATATAGTAAAATTTTACATAATTCATCAATTACATGAATTCTAACTATTTTTATTCTTGTATATATATATGATCATTTCTAGTTCTCATTTTGAGTAAAGTTGCATAATTATATCAGCATATTTAAATTAATAAATCTACATTTTAATTCTTAAAAGTAAAAGTTCATCATTCTTTCATATAATTAGAATATTTTAAAATGGTTGCTGTGTTTACGATTTGTGCCGTCATTGTTTTACGTAACTTGGCATGGAATTAATGTTGTCACACTTTCAATTTTGATGGTTTGTTTAGGCGAGCCTCGATTATGGTTAACTGTAGGGCTATGAACGGAGTGATGGTCAGTCGATCGATGCCCTGCTGAATCGATTGAACTTCCTACAAATGTTATTCACGCGAAAGTTTATACGGATTGATGTTTGTTACCGAACCGCGCGATAAATGTGAACGCATTTGCTTTAAATTTGGAATACAACTTGCTTAGCTATAGCTCATAAATGTGAATCTGTATTAACATTTTTAAAACCCCGGTCCCGTGATATTAAAACACACCGTAACCCCAGGCATTACTGCACGTCGTAGCTACCTAGTACCTGTTATCATACAAATTTCCATCCCTCATTTTATCCTTTTAGAGGACAAATTTCAAAGATGCCTTTATTGCTCACAAGTATCACATACAATAACATTCTTATGAAATTTTATATTAATATTCCCCTCAGTACGTCAGTTTTAGAGAGAATCCGTGGTCGGTTCCTCGTGCCCATCCAATGATTTCCCCACCCTTTGTGGGGTATCCACGTGTAGACATGTACCTAGTATTACCTACCTACGTATTAGTCATATCTTTTTTTTTTAATTTTTTTTTATACAACAAGAGTGGCATACAAGCATACGGCCCACCTGATGGGAAACGGTTACCGTAGCCTATTTACGCTCACGATACCGAAGTATCACTTGCGCGTTGCCACTCTGTGTTCGGATTGTATCGATCAACAAGATTGTAAACAACACTGAAGTTATGCAGTTCTATTAAAATATAATTTACGATTTTGGAATATAGGCAATATATTAAATGTATGTTTCGAATTGGAGAAAGACACTTTAAACATTCGTGACAGTAAACCAGTTTCTGAATCACCTTACATTAGTCTGACATTCATTGGATTATAAATAAGAATAACACCACTAAAGCATCATTAAACTTGAGCATCACTTTGATATTTTAGGCGATTTTGAGGCAGTTAGATGATAAGAAAGTCTATCAATAAAAATATATTTAAACGGTTGAATTGAGAAACCTCCTCCTTTTTGTAGTCGGTTAATTATAATAAGGCGAACTTTTTGTTCTTGTTAATTTGTATATATATACGAGATAAAGATAATCACATAGTCCTAGGAGATCGGGCAACATCTTTAGCGCTCTATAGTATAATATTAATATGATTGTATTATTTATTATGATGTATGACTTCCCAACTTAATTTAAAGCAGTTGTTAATAGTTTAGGTGTGAGATCAAAGATAGGAGAAGCGAGTCACAAAGGTATGCCATGCGCATTAAGTTATAAAGATTCCAAAATTAAATAAATCTTCAATCTCTTTTAAATGAGGTTACAAAAACAATATATTAAATTCAGCCCTGGCTTGTATAAAAACGATGTTTTTTAACGACTTTTGAAAGATAAAGAAAAGGTAGCACCGGGATGTTTTGCGTGAAGGTTCCCGTCTCGCGACCCTAAATCAAGGCCGACCATCTCGAACGTAATACACTCTCGATGCAGGGGAAACAAGGACACCCCTATACACATCGCTACCCTATTACGGACGCTTTGTTTTCCCTGCTAATGAATAATTACCCCTACTCTAGTTAATCTCTCCGCTACTACTCTAGTTAATCTGAGAATTAAGTAATGTATTAATCGGAATATTATAAGGTAGTATAGTTTGACAAATGGGTATATTAAAATTCTTATTTACGCCTTCATATATCCAAATGTATAATTTTCATAATACAAAATAATATAAGTATATCCTATATTTATAAAGGAATATTATTAATATATTATTACCAATTTTATAAAGAGAAAGTTTGTAAAATTGTTTTGTTTCGGATGAACCCAAAAAGTACTGAAGAAGTCGTTCCACGTATGAAAAGCGCATTATTCCGGTGTGAATGTCAGCTATATTTTTTTCCCATCTTAAGGAAATGACAGCAAGTCAAATATAACATGGGTTACCTCTGGTAATATAAATGTGAAAATTCGGATGGATGGTTGTTTTTTTACTGAATACGCCATACGTCCGTTTGCCTGAGAGGACTTGGCTGAAATTGGACACTAAGATATATTATAGCTTGGAATAGGACACAAGAAATTCCCGAAAAAAACATGAATGCCAAGGCCGCATGCCAACCACGTCTGTTATTATTGGTAAAAACCAATTAACTCTAAGGTTTTAACGTAATTGAAAGGCAGATAGATTTATAATGAGGAGGTTTATAAGCCACTATCGACAAAATATACGTAAACTAGTTTCATTGAAAGGGAAATTTTAAAACGAAAAATACCAAATAAATTAAACTTGAACGGAAGTATAACAAATAGGTATTATTCGATACAACTGGTATGACTGGTTAAATAAACTGCCTCATGGCGTTGCGGCATATTTGGGACAAATTGTGAATATCTAATGTCGCACACATCACTTGTAATGTGATATCGCTATTAATTTTATAATTATTTCATATTTGAAAATAGTAACGCTATAAAGTCATTTTTCATATAGAATTCATTCGACGCATAGGATAAGAAAAACAATATTTACTATTACTTTATTATATTACATCACTCCAGAGTCCCAGACGGTTTGGGGTAGGCACTCTTAAATCAATTTAATTTAATTACTCTACAAGCTATGCAGAAACTTGTGTTGAGCAAGCCACCTCGGCTCTAAGTTTCACCCACTTCCGTTTAGACGTGATTGAATAACGAGCATGCATACATATTGGTAGGATCTCAAGTAAGTAAAGATGAATTGTTTATTGGTTACAAATTATTCTGATAACAATTTTCAATGTTTTCCTGAACATTAGAAAACGAACGTAAATTTTTCCAACTTTAACACCGATAATCAAGAAGTCGTAAGTTCCTAGCACAAAATTGAACGCTCGAGGGAGCAAGTACAACAGGCGGCGACTGCTGGCGATTGCCGTTTGCTAACTATATTGTTACATCCATTACTAGTTAGTTTGATATAATAGTCGATAACGTTACATAATGCTATCGATGCCGACGAAATGTAATACATTCATGAACAACAATGCAATGCTACGGATACGGGGCTACGGATTATATTGTTTCAAATAATATGGAAATGACAGATACACATTTTGTTGCGAGAACAGTGTATTGTAATTCAGTCCTAGTTGGTGCTTTTGGCTCCCACACAATTTACTTTTTCATTAGGTGTGACACATATATTTTTATCTAAATAGTATAAGGGAGTTAAAAGTTTTGATATATGGGGCAATATTGCCTTATTCATACAAATTTACGAAATACAAATTAGTGACATAAAAATGTAAATCTCATTTCAAAACATATTAATAAATTCAGAATGGGCTATGTTTTTATGCCCTTGATTTAAAGGAGCTAAATCGCAGGCACGGCACGTTAAAGTTATAACTGCACTGCAGTATTGGCTTGTGTTTACACTGAGCCCAATAATTTTGAGACTTTTAAATTCATGTTTGTTTTTCATAAAATAATTAGCTAATCCTTCTGATATTGTCGAAAACGTTCATACAGAATTACACTTAATTTCGGAGTTTGTATATATACATACATTTATACATATATACTTTTTCATATCTTTACTTTCGCATACTTAATTATAGCCATTCCCATAAACATTATAACTTTTTTATTACATTAGCAAGTCACGGTACGACCCCTGAATACGACTTTATTTAACCCAAATGTACTTAAAGAGGAATATCTCGATACATACATACGTATTACTACATTTACCATCGGAGAGGTACGTCTCTGTCACGCTTGATACGTCGTTACTGCAGTTATGCATCGTACTATGCAGGTGTTCATTGTTGCATTGCAGGGTTTGTAGTTGCGTTCTACCTACGTGTAGTTATTCAAGCATTATGCGAGAGCAACAGGATGCAGCCACCGTTTACTAACAAACAATTACGGTTTAATTGCTCTTCAGAGAAACTTGTACGTAAAAATACGTGATTAGTAATTTAGATACGATTCGTGATCATCTCGCAGGTATCATTATACTATTATTTAAATAACGACAAATGTTTACGGTGCGGAAGTATGTAAGTAAATGTGCGGAGTAACGATATTAGATCGAATCCGCAATGAAGAGATTCGCAAATCAACTGGCGTGAATGAGGGCGTGATTGTAAAGATGTTACGTTGGTTTGGACACATAGAAAGGATGAGTGAAGAAATATTGAGAGGAAGGCCACGTTCCAACTACCTGGATCAAATCGATCGGATTCGGACTCTCAAGGACGGGAACGTTAAGAGTACTCGAAACCGACGAGCATGTATGAAGAGACTGATGAATGTGGACGAAGCGAAAGAGGTATGTAAGTCTAGAGAGAACTGGCGCTCTAAACTCTCTGCCTACCCCGTTAGGGACTTGGCGTGATGATATGTTTGTATGTATGTATGTTTACGGTGAAGGAAGCCTGTATACACCTGAGATGAAATTTAAAATATATATGAAGGCGTATTTTGGACACGGCGATAGTTTCTCTATCGGTAACGACGGAACTTAAACTATTCTCCGGCGAGTTGTTGTTGTCACACTTCGCATTTGAATACTATTTTGGGTAGGTATTGACGATGATAAGATACATACTTATGTATAACGATAATAAGGTACATATTCAGTGAACACGTACAAAGTTATTCCCTAGAGGAGATTGTATCTGTAGGTAGTATCTGTAGGTAGGAGGAGGTTTATGTGTAGGTAGATAATCTTCAAGGAGGCACTAGAATCTATTTGGGCTGTAATCGTGGGAATATTATTCTGCGAAGATGAACAATGAAACAAGTTGTGGGTCGAGATGGACAACATGATTGTTCTATAAATAGTTTTACCATTTTTTATCTCTATACGTAAGTATAGGTACACTATTAATAACAACTAACGTCATTTGTGAATAAAGTTTCATTACTATAAATAAATATCTTTACATTAATGCTTGCTGCAATATCAAACCCGTGACTTTTAGGACAGAAAGCGAAAACTTAGATACAAAAGTATTGGTTTAATGTCAATATTTTACCATAAAATGCGTATGAGATTAATATAAATATGCCTATTGAGTTGATAACTTGTGTAGTTAATAACACCGCTTTTGAGGTTAATTCAGATATTAGTTTAACCAAATATATATATATTCACTCTGAGAATAATGGTACTGAATATATAATGGCGACGCTAGTAATTTTTTTCGCTATTCGGTTCCAATCCAACAATACTTTTTAAATAAATGCTTTATGAAAATATATGGTTTTAGGTAAATTGTGAAAAGCAATTAAAACTTTAGCATGGAAATACTTACCCAGTAGGTATCAGAACAGTATACCACAGGTAAAAACTTGGTTCGCAAGGTGGTCAGACCAGTAGCCAGCCATAGATTAGATAGGTACCAAGAAGATCTATTGCAACATTTAATATAAAATAAATATCCATTAAGGATTGATTGTCCTCTATGTACCGTTATACTGTTCATTCAATTATTATGAGACTGATGAGTTGTTTTGCGTACACTCGATACGGTTCTGACCCAAAATAAAATAACAATAAGAGCTAGGTGGTGCTACAGAGCATCAACTTCTCTGTCGTTCAACCGCCGTTCAACCAACTACTTCATTAATGATACGCCAGTGTATGACATAAAACGAATGTGTCCCTTTAGCTCTCAGAATAAGACAACAATAGCATGTTACAGTATGATCTCCGAGGTTAGCTTAACGAAAAGAAAAACCTACAGGTTTTAGTTTTGGCTCTAGTTGTATAGTAAGTTGGGTACTCGAATTAAACATCGTACTTTGTACTCTATGATATTATTTTCATACTTGGAATAGATATAAATTTGCATGCCATCTTTACATTATACTACAATATAAGTGTTTTTTAAGTTAATTATATAATAAGTAGAATAAGTTCTAATAGATATAAATTTGCATGCCATCTTTACATTATACTACAATATAAGTGTTTTTTTAAGTTAATTATATAATAAGTAGAATAAGTTCTAAGGTAATAATGTAATCGCCGTGTTCTCTCAATTTGCCTCCATGGCAAAACATGTAGCCACTTATATAAAACCCAACCAATGTTCACTCACGTACTCTTGTTCTATAGAACATAAGTGCCAATATATACAATGTTCTATTCTATTCTATTTAAAAAAAACGAGCATTTCAAAACATATAGCAATCTGTTTCCAAATAGCAATCTGGCGAACTACTGGAGCTACTATAGTGCTGAGAGGAACAGTTCCTGACAATGCACTGCGGACAGCAATGGATATCAGCAGCAAGTCATTGTTCAAATATAACGTCAGAATACGTTAAATAACTGAAAGTATAATAATAATATTCTGCTTTAAAACACGCGTAGATCATCCTGAGTAGGAACCTACTTGATATTAAAACTAATAATATGCATAATGTTATTGAGGGAATAGGTGAATAGTAGGTATGTAGTATCATATTTCGTAAATGCTAAACATGTAACAAGAGACTGATGAATGAAACGATCTGGTTCTCTACAGTCTGAAAGTGGGCGTGTGGGTACCTACTGCTTACACAGCCTCAGCCCATATTTATATATATATAAATATATATATATTAACGTTAACAATGCAAAATTGCTTCAGTGACATGTATAACCTTAGCATCCGCCCATCTCTTAATGTTGACTTAAGTATAAAACAATGCCAAGGGCACCTTGATAGAATAATTAAGCGCCCTGCCTATGTTCATATTGACATGCAATCATTTGTATTATCGCAACCGAGCCAAAGCCAATTTGGTATTGTCTCGCCCGCGCCCTGTCTGCGACCTCCATTTTATCCCAACAGTACACGTACGTACATTACCACCACTAAAACCATTTTGATTAAATCACTGTACATATTAAAATTCTAAGGCATTCTGTCGCGTATTGTGATGCCTGCTATGATCTCAAAAAAACTACTGATCGGATTTTGATGTGGTCTCCACCGACAATTAGACACCTTTATGGAAGACTAGCTGTCCCGCCCAGCTTCGCTCGGGTGAAAAAGTTAAATTGCCCGTAACACGATCGCAGCGCCACCTATTGGGTCCAATTGTAAATCTAAACCATTCTCGAATCTAGCTTAAGACACACAGAAACACACAGAAAGCTTCGCCCGGGTAAAAAGGCAAAAATTCTTGAAACTCGATCGCAGCGCCACCTATCGGGTCCAATTTAATATAGCCTATGTTACTCGGGGATAATGTAGCTTTCCAAAGGTGAAAGAATTTTTGAAATCGGTCCAGTAGTTTCGGATCCTATTCATTACAAACAAACAAACAAACAAATCTTTCCTCTTTATAATATTAGTATAGATATATAAAGTCGAGACGAACAATGCATTCTACAAAATTACACATCTGTGCAGCTGCAATCATAATTCTGCCCCACGTGAAACTATATGCCTAGAAACCGCTCACTCTCAGATGGGCTATATAACTTTCCCAGTGATTCGTTTTATTTACAAGGCATTTAGTTCGACTGATCAATAGTATGATATCCGATAATCGGCTTCACTTGTTGTCCTCTCCTAAGGGCGTACCGGTTGTGACAAGCGTCAACTAGAAAGGTTGACAGGTAATGCGGGCTCGCGTTGTCCTCGGAACGTGACCCGTCCTGGCGGCCTCTATTCAACCTTAGATAACTGCGAACTAGCTCCCACAGAATGTCACCGCTATCGCTCAATTTATACATTAAAACTCTTACATGAGAGTGGATAGATATAAAAACTTCAGATAATTTGGGCTCTCTGATATACATACGTATATTTGTAATTTATTGTTGTAGCCGTTAAGTCTATCATAAAATTCGGCCTTATATCTTTTCGTTTTATAGGGATCGTTATTGTGTGAGTTGCATTTAAGCTCACATTTTGAATTTAAAAGGTAAAAGTCAATCCTATCTAAAACTAAATCAAAACATGGGGTGGATAGAGAGAGAGCCAGCTATCTCTTGACTTACAGATTCGTGTTCCTATTTTTATGGACGAATTTTGTGATTTATTCTCATGAGTATTAAGTATCAATTTGCATTACGTGAATCAAGCCAAATGCAGCTTAAGCCGTTTTGCCGTCCGATGCGGACTTCACCAGTTTCATTAATTACAAAATTAACATTAACGGATTTGGCTGGAGCAATTATTACCATGTCGATTGCCTATCTACCTACAACCGCATTGATGATGTTAATGACATACACAAACAAGGGATAAATAATGAATTGTACGTTAGCATTGGAATTAAAACGCTGCGTTTGATTGATGCGAATGTAAATGATTATTCGTATGAAGAAAATAAAAATAAAATAAAAATAAATATCCTCACGCCTTCCCACAAGGGTCCCCGAAGGGGTAGGCAGAGGTGTATGGGTAATACCCACACACCCACTTTCCGCCAGAGGTATATTAGGTGCCAACGTGACAGATGGCGAGTCCATCGCCGTTACTCAAGCACGACTATACATACGCCTTTGAATTAATACATACGCCTTTGAATTTGAATGAAGAAAATGTTCTATGAAATAGGTGTTCAGACACACCTTCTTCAGACTACGATTGTTCTACATGAGGGACACCATTTCTCGGTGGTCCAACATCGCCAACGGCGGATGTAAGTCGATACAACCATGTTAATACGCTCGCAACTGTAAGCTCCATAGAAATGGGAAATGTACCGTTGTTCATTTGAATCATTCGCATGATAACAAGTCATCGTTGAGGTTAAGAGTGAAGCTTGCGCGATGTTTCGAAAGCTGACGCCATTTTTTTATTTAAACTCGTTTCCCGCAGCTGTCATGTCGCCAACCTGAGAAGTACTTATTCGGATCACGTTAATTACAGGAAATATGTAGTTAAAGCGATCTATTCGCCAAGAACGCATATAAGGTACATAAAATTGGAACTTGTGGTTGCGAAAGTTGGCTTTAATTAAAGATACGTATTACACTTTGTGGTTCAATAATGTTAGTTTCTTTGAAGAACAATTCAATGTTGAGTACAATCAACTGTTGCAGCATTTTTCAGCTATGTTTAGAATGTGGGTCAAGATAGCCTTATGAAATGATACGACCAGTTTGGAATCATTTGTGTGCCTACGATAACATTTTTGGTATAATATACAATAAAACACCGTGCATGGAGTTGTGTGCTGAAAACAAACTAGTGTCGAAAGAAAATAACCTAATTAAATTATTTTCTTTCTATTTATATTCTATTTTATTTATAAAAACCGCTGTTTATAATTGTTAGTTTGCTGTTGGGTCACAGAGCAGAAAAATTAAATTAATCAACGAACAGGTAGTGTGCACGATCGGAATCTGAGACTGGTAACTTGAGAGCCGAGAGAAAGGGCTGCACGTTGCAACCTTATTAACTTTACTGGTGTAACGTTACGGCCCTTACTTCCATTCCTACGCGAAGATTTTTACTCTATCGCCTAACTAACTGGCCAATCGATCACCCGTCTCTAATTTCAGAATGTTGCGGTTTTCAATCAACGCACCATCTCATTGCTTCATCGCAAGTCCATAATTATTAAGAATAGTAAAATAAAAAAGCCGTGGTGGGCGAGTGGTCCGAGTAATTGCCTGCGACACAAAGATCGCAAGTTCGAATCCCGATTGTACCAATGAGTTTTTCTGAACTTAAGTACAGTGATTAGTATCAACACGAACTTTACGGACTGAGAAGCAATTCAAAGGCGTATGTATCGTTGTCCTTGAGTAACGGCGATGGACTCGCCATCTATCACGTTGGCACCAAAAATATATATCTGGCGGAAAGTGGGTATATAGGTACTACCTATACACCTCTGCCTAACCCTTCGGGGATCCTTGTGGGAAGGCATGAGGATATATAGGTATTAAATTATTATTATAATAGTAAAGTACCAAAGCAACTACATAGTTAGTATAAAATTCATAACCCATACCTTTTCATACTCTGGCTTTTCTGGATATCAAATTAAAATGTCAAACATTTGCCGTTCGTGTAACTCGCTAAGAATAGGTTTGATATACAGTATTAGCATCCGTCTGTCAAGGTGACATTTCAGGAGTGATATCCTGTTTACTGAAGCGAAAACCACCGCTAGACATGCATTTATTAACACTGTCACTCCGAGCTTTGCATTTAACGAAAACATCACCAGGAAAGCCTGCTCACGTGAGACAAGAAATTCTAAGACGTCCATTAATTTATGTTGCATTTACACTTTGCTTACCCTTTTTATCTATAATAATTCAGAAGCTTCTTTCCCACAGCTGTATTTCATTCTACTTTCATAGCTTTTTCAACAAATATTCCGTCAAAAATTAACAATAATATACATATCATCACACCGAGTCCTTCATGGGGTAGGCAGAGATAGCTTTCCGTCTCTAGACTTGCAGACCTTATGAAGCGAAAGCTTCATACACATTCATCAGTCTCTTCATACTTGTTCGCCTGTTTCCAGTCCTCTTGACGTTCCCATCCACAAAAATATCCAAAAATACCTAAATCCTAATTAATTTAACATTCGTGTGTTTATTCACCTCATAACAACGCGGCATTATTCATTTATTTATATACTCTGTTTCCGCAAACTAAATTAAACATATCAAAATGTGAACCTGTTTGTTCTGTAACTTTATGTAAAGATTATTCGAAGACGTATTATTTATATTCATGAAATTTTCAAATATGTGTGTCGTTTTAGGTAATAATGCTTTAAAATTAAAGCTAAGTTGCGTTTATGACATAATAACTTAATGGATTTTTTTGAGTTTGTTATGGATTCAAAATGGTTGATTGCGGCCATATAACGAATGTTCTTATGACATACGTTAAGACATGATACCTCTGATAGGTAGGCAGGGTCTCTCAGGGGTCAGGCAGAGGTAACACGCAGTCTTTTAAATAATAGGTGGAGAGTGAAAAAACATTGATACCGTTCCAAATAAGTTTATCTAAAATGTAAACTTTTTTTTACATTTGGAAGATAATTTAATTGTTTCTCCATTCATTGTTAAAAAAATATACTTATAATAATATGAGTAAATATTTTATGTATTTAAAGCTGGTGAAGCCGCGGGGTACAGATAGTATTTGAATTCTACCAATATTACAAATGCGACTTTTTATAAAGATATTTGCTGCTCTTTCACTAGAATCTATTCGACGGAATTGGATGAAATTGGGCCCAGAAATAGACTATTACTATACTAGCTATTTTATTTAACATCAAATCTACCAATTAAATACAATTTTACGTGGTTGAAACCGCAGTACAGTAATATATAATCATAGGACGTCTGTCTGGACGATCAGAAGCTAAATGGGTTGAATGTATAGAAAAGTATGCAAAGAAGATTGTGCATGTAATGCACATGATTGCGCAAGCACACAAAGGAGTTATATGGCAGTGGCCTTATACCTGACAGTGGGTTCATACAAGGTGAAAAATATGATGATGATATAAGTATACGAGTAAGTAATAATGCTCAAACGGGTTCAAATTGTGATTTCCGCACTTCGGACGGTGAATGATACCCGGTTGCGTAACAAGAAAGTGATAGTCAGCGATATGTAATGTGTTTGAGGTTTATATCTCTTGCATATGCCAGTAACATCGCATCAGGGGCTTTCACTAACCAACATACCCAATAAACTTGTAAAATAATAGCTCTGAAATTTATATTCACCGACAATTAAAATTAATTTGGTGTTTTATAACCGTCTGAAAGTTACCATTTGTAAAATTGAGTGGTTCTTTCTGTCTATAATTTTCTATCTTATCTATCTTTCGTAACCTACACTAACGTAATGTTTTTCTGAAGTTATTAAATTCAAAAAATGGTAATCATAGACCTTTTATTCATATTCTATTATCGGAACTTTAACTTCCCTTCCTTGCTTTGCAGTAACTTAGCAATATAAAATCAGCCCTTAAATTATATAAAATATACTGTACTGTTCAGTTTTCTAGTTCACAGACCAGCAACACCGTTGAGTTGCTTAGCATATCAGACGTTGCTGGCTGGATAAGAAGCGAATGTTTCCAGTACTCAAGCCACAAGAAACAATTGAAAAAACCTACTTACACGTATATTGTTTATATAAATCATGTTTCACAATACGAGTTTATTCATATAATATAATGACGTAATTATGTCATATAGTAATAAATATCAGCAAGTGATACGATTTAAAATGAAACCATATTTAAATACAACAATACTCAGTGGTCATTTTTGAATGAGCGATCGGGTATGACAGTCCTCGAGCCAATTATTTATTGGCTCGAGGACTGAATCGAATTCATTGCTCGACAACTGACATTGTTGTTAAAATTTTAGAGCATATTTTTGTTTGTAAGTTTTTTTAAATGTTATAGGGGTTCGCGTGCGACACGGCCCTTATAAAAGAGTTCAACGCTCGTTTACGCTTTGTACTAAAGCAGTCGTGCGCAGCTATAGCTTATATCCAGGATGTCCATGTTCCATTGGGCACTGAATGACAATCGGTATTATGTCCCGATGTAGATTAATGCACCATTGGACATGCCTATTCGGATGCTAATTAATCACACCACCTACGTATCTAACTAGTAACTTGTCGTTCGAATTTAATACCTCGCTGCTTCATTGAAGCTATCAAATGTGACATAAGATACGCATTTTGTAATTCATTCGGACATTAGCATAGTAGATCTTATTGATCCTTTAATTGATCAAATCTATTTTTACTTTATATGAACTCGTGAATATTTTTAGATTTTACTGGGGTCATTTATAAGTATAAATTTAATGCTAGCGGGGCGAATAATAGGTCCGTTGCTATTATGATAGATAGATTAGATAGTTAACAACTGGGCACAATTATATGAAAATTACCACGCTCAAAATGTAACACAAAGGTTAGTTATGACGTGTCTCGCCCACATTAAACTTATACAGATGGCTAGAAGACGGATGTAGGTGTACAATGCATGCAAATACACTCACTTATCGAGGGCGGTCAAGCTTCGGGGACAGCACCAGTCCCCAGCGACAACTATGTGGGGCAGAACACAGCCACGGGAAAAGAAATCACAACAATAACACTTTCAATAAACACTCACTACACCAAGTTCGAATGAAGCCGTGGCAAGGCTCAACTGTTCTTGTTCCAAAGATCAGAGAGGCACTGTGTTACGTGTTTTAGTATTTAGCACATATGCGAAAGAATACGCGGCGAAATTGCATTTTGGAGATTCGAGGCATTGCCTCGTTGCGGTGCGAGCGCGACTCAAATGTCAGCCGCGTTCGGTGCGCAGGCGCTGAGTCGCCCGCGCCCAGCCGCGTGACGTCACGCAGGTATTCAAAATGGCGGCGTGGAATTCGAGAGCCTACATTCGTAGTGTTAGCAAAAGCAACTGGTTACGGGTTAGTCATGTTTGCTGCCTGCTATTAGGACTGCATTAAAACAAATACTTAATAATACTTGATCACCTTTAAGGTTCCCTTTGTAAAGGTATACATATACGTAGATTATTTAGACAAATCTCAATATTGATATGCGTCAATCAGTTATGTTAATTTAAGTAGTGGGTATATTGTGTTCCGTGTATGGGCTCCATAAAAAATATTTCGACTAACCTTCATAAAGGCTTTTAAGGTTTCAAATATGTAGATAAATAAATTCAGGACTGTAGTTCAATTCAAATTGTCGCGTCTATAAGGCAATAAATATTTAACATCTAATTGTTACTAACATAATTTTTCCAAGTAAATATACATCAACGTAATGCGTGAGCTATAAGTGTCTACATTTTTATTCCCTTAGTAAAAAAGCCCCTTTTATTGTCTCGAGAACTTGAAACGGAAGATACCGCACCTGGCTTTAAAAGAAGGGTGGACTTTCAATTGTATTTAATTATAAGTCTCGATGTACTTTATTACGATACATTTAAAGTTGATTTTTAGTTACCCAGTTTCACCAAGCAATAGCACCCGTCGTCAATAAGGCTTCTTTTTTAAACTGTCAATTAATTTCGGCATTCATAGTTACCTCTTTCTTTGTAATTCTTGTATTTAACTATCTTTTGTGTTACAAATTATTACTTGCATGTCTCACTTTACGAATTCATAAATTTAGATGCAAAGGGCATGTAGTGTGTTGTATATTGCGTGATCAAGTTATTTGCAGCTATTATATTGGTCGTATTACGTATTGTATTTAGCACAAGTCACAATGGGATCTCCTGTTCAATATTGGACTAGCAAGACTGGGGCGATATCTCCAGGATCACAGCCAAATGTTACGTTTAGCGGATACTTTCTGTAATTTTTCTGTAGCGAGCAAGGGAGCCTAAATCCACCTGGAATAACTGTACTCGCAGATGTGGAATCAGTGCGTTCTTAATACTACTACCACGCAACTCCGCCCAACTTAAGCTCGGCAACGTGGGATTAATATTTTGTACTTATAGAATCACGGCCACGGTGGGTCATGTGCTTGTTTTCTAGTTTTGTATTCTAAAAAAGTTAAACTTGCAACTATTGATACTTGGACAGTATTAACGCATGTTTGAGACCACTAGGGTAGCTACATTGTATTCGTGCTCGCTACGCAAAGAGACTACTACACAAGAAATATTAGACACAGGTGAGTGAGTGGTTGGTGTCTTGGGGTCGTGGTAACTTTATTTTCCCGTCATGACATTGCGACGGATACGACTTCATGCGTGAGCAAAAGTAATAAATACCTCACCTTAGACGCACATTTTTTTTTATCGAAGAGCGCTTATTTCTAAATTGCGTTACGCGCGTATTGTGTACCCAAGTTTTGTATCACCTGACATTTATGCAACTTAGAAGATGTCACTATTCACCAAGCTTGAGGTTACAATAATACGTGAATAATATCTAGCTGATTCCCTCAAGGAGTTAGCAGAAAGTTTCGGCTTTATTTAATTCGGGATGTTGATATTTTTCGTCAAGGGTCGTGGATACGCGACCACTTTCCATCAGAAAGGCCGCTTGCTTGCTATCTACAAAATATAGATAGAAATATCGATGCACTTGATACACACGGTTGAATTCGATCGCCTAGAATTATATTTCAGCTGCAGATTACTTCCAAACACCTGTTTACAACGTTTCTTTCAAATATATAAATCCTCACGCCTTTCCCGAAGGGGTAGGCAGAGGTGTATAGGTAATATCCATAAACCCACAACATTATATATTTTGCGTATTTAAGCATATTTAAGTTAGTATATTTAAATCAAAAGCACTATTTAAATAAAGAAATTGAAACTTGATAAACATGGTAACGTAATTAATAGGCACATAGTACACTCTAATTACACGCGGGTCAAGGAGAATTACGTGAAAGTTTACTATTAGAAATGTCGAAAGTACTAAGTTGAATAAATAAACGCCTTGACACTTTCATATGGACCAGCGCGTGGCGCGGCGTAAGGTGCGGTCACACCGAACAACCTCCTATAGTACTTTTATAATAAACAATATCTATTTATCGAACTAATTATAGAAGAGAAGAATAATCTATTTATAGAACAATAATCTGAATCTCATATCCTGGAATATTATCAATAGTGGTTCATGTAGCTTATAATTCAAATTAAATAAGTTTTCACTCAACATACTTTGATTGTCGTTTTAGTGTGTATATAGCCTTACAGTCAGCCATCGTTTTCTTTGTTGTAATGAGCGGTACACACCAAATTACGATGGCAACGCGTCACAATACACTTTCCGCACAATGGGAAATATTGCGAAGGAAATTTAAGTTAAATACAATATTGTTCCATCCGTACGCAGTAAGAACTTACTTTTACAGAAAAAAATAGGAGTTTCCTGTTTATTTACCTTGTAAGCTCAACCAACCAACTCAAGTATAAAAATAAATTCGTTAAGTCCGTATGATTTAGGGCTGCCAACCTTGCAAACGTCCAAAGACGGAAGTAATCGCTTACCATGTTTTATACATTTTATACATAGGTTTATACATTTTGATTAAATAATTGAAAGTTAATGCAAACATTGCGATATAATCCAGCTTAAAATATGAATGCGTAACTAAGGGTTTAAAGGCTCGACGCATTTAAATAAACCGTTACTGTTGGTTTAAATTAATTAAGCTTTTACAATATTAACTATAATCGAAATATGTACTAAAAGGTCTAGTCACGCCACCATTATATGGAATTATAAGTCTCTGATAATCCAGGCCAATCTTTGAAGGATTGAGAAAAGTTCACATTAAACAAACTACATATGTTTTAACGCTTTCCCACAAGGGTCGCTTCCATACCTATTATCGTATATGTATTACCAATTTGAAAGATCGTCAGGATATTCGTTCCTCTTTCAAGGAAAAGCTAGTAAATGGAATTCAATGAAATTTGGCGCGGAGATAGATAATTAGCCGGATTAAAACTATTTAGACGCTCAAGGACGGGAACGTTAAGAGTACTCGAAACCGACGAGCATGTATGAAGAGACTGATGAATGTGGACGAAGCGAAAGAGGTATGTAAGTCTAGAGAGAACTGGCGCTCTATACTCTGTGCCTACCCCGTTAGGGACCCGGCGTGATGATATGTATCTATGTAAAACTATTGATTTGTTAACCAAAGAATTCCAATTTACGCGAGTGACACCGCGGGGCTCCGTTCATGGGAAATATACCTATTTAAGTACTGACGTGAGTCTTAAACATGAATGTTTGTAAATTTTTCTAACTAAAAAAAATATTTTAATATTATTATGCACGTTTTTTGCCTTAAAGCATGAGGTATGTATAAAACGAAATCTCATCGAAACCGACCGAGGCTTTTTCTTAAATTCTAATTATGGACTTAATTTTTTTTATATTATAATATTTTCATGTCAGGTCCCCGAAAATGGTATGAATATAATTATCATCATCATCAATTAAGTTCAGAAAAAGTCATTGGCCAATAAGGGTATTAGCTCGCAATTTGACTCTGCAGGCTTCTTAAACCTCTTATACCAGTCAGCAAACACAGTCTTTACATATTTAAGTTTAGCTTTCTCTTATATATATTTATATCAAATACTCTTGTGAACAGATGAAACAAGCAGATGAAACCAAAAAAAAATAGAATTAATACGAAATTCTAAAAAATATTTTACTTTATATAACTTCAGCGTAAAACCGGGTGGCGGCTACCGCTAACCGAATAAACTTAAAAGGGAGTAAGTACATGTTATTTTTATTTCAGCGAAACGTCCGCTACCGATGAGGAGGGCGGTAGAAGGGCTAATATGAGTTGAGAGCACTGGAGATTGGAGAAGTGGCCGAGAAAGTGTCGAGAAGTGGATCCGTCGGACTTGAGCACAAAAAGGAAGCTTAGATTTATATTTACTTCAGTGAGGCAATGAACGCAAGTATACCAAATACGTAGATATTTAATTACTGCAGCTTCCCTAACTAGCTAACCCGTTCGCCATACTGTAAACACAGATTACTATATATAATATACCTCCATGGCATATTTATATCGGGAACATTAAAAAAAGTATCCTTGCTTAGTCATTAGATGTTCACGAGCAGGATAAAGCAGTTTATGTTAAATCTAAGGGCGAGTACGCTCTACTCTCTCTGCTTACTGCCTCAGGGGTCCCTTTTTCAATATATAAAGTACATACAACCAGGAAACGAATGTTCCCGGAATGACACTTGAAATTTCAACATTGTATTTGATTTTCATGTTACATGTCACATGCATGGCAATTTAAATTAGAACACCAAAGATTTTTTTTTATACCATTTGGGTGGCAAACAAGCATGCGGTCCGCTTGATTTTTTTTTTATACAACAAGAGTGGCAAACAAGCATACGGCCCACCTGATGGTAAGCGGTTACCGCCGCATATGGACGCTTGCAACACCAGGGGTATCACTCGCGCATTGCCGACCCTGCAGGAATCTTTTCACACCCTTCTTGAAGAACTCCATGCTGTATTGAATATTGGAGCTACCTTTCATTACTTCCGGCTCAACTCTGATATCGTGCAGTATTAACACTTTCAATACATCTGTTGAATTTGTTCTTTTTTCAATACATAAGTTGTTTAGCAATTCTACTTGCCTAAAAATGTCGTTAATAGCTGTTGTCAAGGTGAGTCGCATGCCTATATAATATACGAGTATGTAATAAGTATAGCTGCTCCCTAAATTGTACAAAATTGTACCATTATAACCTCTGATTACCCACTAAATTGTTTTCCTTGTGCTATCAAAAGGCAGTCGCTTCGCAAGATAAATATGTTATGAAGTAAAACGGTAGCAAAAATAGCATGCCAAAGAAAATAATTTCTAATTATAGTATTTATTAAAATAATCCTCACGCCTTCCCACAAGGGTCCCCGAAGGGGTAGGCAGAGGATATATTAAAATATGCCAGATTTTATTGAGTAGTGATAGAAAAGTATAAAATTTTTATAAAAAGAGGCATGGTAGCCAAATGATTGATTCAAAGGTATGCAAATCAATATTTCAGATTCATGCATCGAAGGTTCGAATCAATGCCCTTATTCCATCCTTAAGTATGGTAATTTTTCACTGCATAACGTTTACGTTGTTGACATTGTACGCGTTGAATGCTAACAACGTCACCTGTGGCTTCGAAATTTAAAAAGATATGTGTGTGTGAAACAGTGACGGAGTCGCCATCTGTCACATCTGCAGTTAAAAATACCTCCGGCAAAAACAGATATTCTCAAAGCACGAGTGCTTTGAATATATTGCAGACTAGCTGTTTCGCGACTTCGTCCGCATGAAATAGTGACTGGCCAGTATTTTTGGATATAACTTTTGTTTTATTTTGGATATGTTAAGTGAAGCTTACCACAAGATATTCGCGAAAACCACATCTAAATCGGATAAGCCGTTTCTGAGCCGTTAGCGTGTACAAACGCACAGACAAACAGACAAATTCCAACAATCATTGTTTTGGGTGCAATTTGCGTTGATTGCCACGTACAGACAGCGATCCGTAACATTTTTGTTATTTGTATATTGATCAAGATGATCGGAATATTCTATTTATTAACTAAATATTAAGAATAGAAATTTAAAATAAGTTGAAGCTCCGAGAATACAATTAAAATTTCTTCGCAATGTCAAACATTTAATTTCACTGTGGAAAATGTCTCGCATCTGCAAGAAATGTGCTCGGCATCAATTTAAAGTATGCGAGCTGCAAGCAACTATTACTAGAGGTAATATTTCGATTCATTATTTCTCAGGAATGGGTATTTTCCTTAACATTTCCAACTGTGTATGTCTTTCGCCTCACCAGTACGTGCTTATTGTACTCAGACTAAGGGACAAATGTATGTCTATGGCGTCTATGAATCGTTCCCTTTGGAACTATTTATTAATGATAGTAATTTTTTTTTTTCAGTCAAGCTTTTAGGTAGTATGCTATGTCTCCTCAAAGAGACGGGTTACCTATCCCATTCCATAGCCCATTCAATCAACATATATATATATATATATATATCCTCACGCCTTCCCACAAGGGTCCCTGAAGGGGTAGGCAGAGGTGTATAGGTAATACCCACACACCCACTTTCCACCAGAGGTATATTAGGTGCCAACGTGACAGATGGCGAGTCCATCGCCGTTACTCAAGCACGACTATACATACGCCTTTGAATTTCTTCTCAGACGTATGCAGGTTTCCTCTCGATGTTTTCCTTCACCGTAAATCTCTTGGTGTGACTAATCACTGTACTTAAGTTCAGAAAAACTTATTGGTACAGTCGGGATTCGAACTTGCGACCTTTGCGTCGCAGGCAACTGCTCGAACCACTCGGCGACCACGGCTTTCAACATATGTAACTTCGGAATATCATTTATACGCCAAATTATCGCTATGTATCGGTAATCTGTCACACCTTTTCGTCTGTGTCGGTAGTTATTTAGATTTTAAGCATTTGTAAACTGGTTAGGAGCGTTTATTTAAAGAGAATTTCAACATAGACGTAGGTTAGTACAAGTTTGCGTTGCTTTCTATTTACTTCCTTGGTAGACCAACTTTGTGGTTGGGATGGTGAAACGTAACGTACAGAGGTTACCGAGTGCGGACTTAAGTAATTAAACAAATAAATAGCGTTAGCTAAAAGCAATTTGCTCAATACGCAATCACTAAGCTTTAAGATGGGTTCTTGCAATCGCCAATAACCATATCTTTATGCCATTCCACGGGTCTCCGGAAGGGTAGGCGGATGTGTAATAAAACCCCGTTTTAATCGGAGATGCTTGAAACCGTTTCCTTATGATGTTTTCGTTCACCAGTAAGCTCATGTGTGAAGATTAAGTTTAGTAAAATTTTGAAGGAAGTTTGAATCTCCTTTTTATTTGCTTGATGAAAAAATTAACTAACATGAATATTGATGTTCTAGGCTCAATATTCATACAAACTAGGTTAATTTGATCATCAATGCACGGTCGATTAGTGTTTGCCCCACTCTCTACTGTGGATCTTACAAATTGTCATCAACTGTGTTTGTATTCCACTTACCAGGCACGTGCTCGCCGTTGAATGTGACGCGCACGACGTGAGGGCGCGACAGGCGGGGGACGAACGCCGCCGCGTACCGGTGCCCTCCAAGAGAGCGTACCGAGCTGGCCACCAGGGTTCCATTCCCGCCCGAAACTTCCAGCTCCAAGTGACCAGGCCCGGCTGAACCACCGTCCACTAAACGAAATTTGTATTATTACTCACACTGTTTAGTGAACGAAGATCAAATAAACAACGTATATATAATATCTATGAATATGTCCTCACCCCTTCCCACAAGGGTCCCCGAAGGGGTGCCATGTAGGCTCGCAGCATTGTTGCGTTCAATGGAAATTACACTAGGTGCTGCTTATAAATTGTACTCGTAAATAGTCTTATTTGTAGGCTGGATTTATGTGAGAGTAGACGCCAAGAGTATAATTTTGAGGTATATCACGATTTAATGATAGAGTTTTTAGTCCAAACAATGAGATAATATAAAATAATATAATATAGTATCGTTCATTTATGAGATTAGGACGGATCCTAAAAGCTTCACCTTATAAGGTACTACTCACTAATTATATAAATTATTCGTCCATAAAACGACCCGATAAACAAAATCTAATTACCTAAGCTTAATAGAGGAATACCTGTAGTTAACAAGACGTACCGCAAATAGTTTACCTCACATGTGTTTGATCTCATGAGTTATTAACTTAGCAACCACTTCAGAACTTAAAGTCGTTTAATATTGATTTATTGCGAAATTATGGTACTAACGGAATTAATAGAAGCGGAAATTACGTGTTGGGCGAAAAAAGTTCTGGGTAGGTTCTCGGCCCCTACGCAGATTTATTGTTTTACTACCAACATGGCATAAGTTATCTCATTAATCTATGAAGTACAACTTTTTGTAACACACACGATTCATGGAAACATTGTTCTTACTTCTCGTAATTTTTTTCATATTTAGATACTAACACAATATATTATTTTCTGAATGAAAACAAACGATTTTAAAATAAAGAAATCAAAGTACTTGGCAGCAATCAAATGTACGTTCTAAGAATTCCTATCAAAACGAGGAATGAAGAATAATATGGAAGTAGGTAGAGTGGTCTTTGAGAATAATTTATGTTCCTTGTTCCTTTTATTTTTCAAGAAACGCAATTTAATATTTCTTGACATGGGTACAATGATTGCTTCCAGGAAAACAGATTGGGAAATGATTTGTATATTGTTGGACAAGAAAAAACAATGTAAACTCCACTGAATTTATAATACTGAGTCTAATGAAATGTGTGGAGAATTAAACTAAACAATCTACCTATACGTCCAGACGACCGTCTGGTCTAGCGGTTAGAGCTCCTGACTGTGAAACTTGAGGTCGCGGGTTTGTATCCCGCTGAGGGCAGATATTTGTGTGATGAATACGAGTATTTGTACCTTAGTCTTGGATCACTTATATATCTATATAAGTGAATATATCGTTGTGCTTAGCTTGTGTTATGGTAACTAATTACCATAACACAAGCTTTGCTTAATTTGGGACTAGGTCAGTTTGTGTGGAATTATCCCAGGTATTTATTTATTTATTTATTTACCTACCTATAAATTCTACTGGTCGTCCAACAACTCCAGCGTAGGTCGGAATGATAATGATTCCTTTGGCACCTTTATGGTGTTCCCTTAGATTTGATCTGCGAAAGACAAAAGAAATTAGATACATTGATTGGTACATTTGCATTTCTTCTCTTAGTAAAGTCAATAGGCTATTAATATAAATAAGTAAAGTTTGTTAGTTTATGTGAAGGAAATAGTCACATGATCGTAGAAAACTATTCGTTCGAAATTGATTATATTGCTAGGTATCGCGGTTTCCCATATCGTTAAATTTTGATATTTTCCCGTAGCTGTTAAGGGATTCTGTCATTCAGCCACGGAACTTTTATGAACATAATTATAGAACGAGGTCTCTTAAATTATACCCTTTATATATTTTAATTCAAAAATCACTTGTATGTAACTTAGCTATTGCGACATGCTTCAAATCTCGGAATGTCGTAAAAATACATCAAACGTATACTTCCAATAAAGATTCGCATTGAAAACCTACAACATTCTTAAAATTCATTTGTGTAGAGGAAATATCTACGTCCATGAAATAAAAACGTGTAAAATTGATTAGGTCGTGAACACGTCTCATGAGCTCACTAGTTTTATATTTTGCTTTAAAGACGGCGGTTCGATACTTATTTCATTCCTGACCATCGTTTCAATCTTATTTCTATCTCTGAACAATGTTGCCATAAAATAAAATAGAAACAAATAGTTGGTGTTATAACCGTCTCGAGCGTTCCGGACGGTTATATTGGGCTACAATGTTTGTGTTTATGGGCTTCAGATCAGCAAGATTTCGTGGATTACATTTTGATGGGTGACCGACCTCCTTCAAATCTGGGAAATCCGTAAAGGTTTCAATTGACATTTAAGCAAATTTGCCAATCGCAAAAATATTTATATTCTATCCTAGAGGTGGCTAGTCTTCTTATATTTGTTACTTTATATTTATACTAGCTGCCCCGCCCAGATTCACGGGTGAAAAAAAAAAAATTCCTGAAACACGATCGCAGCACCACCTATCGGGTCTGATTGTGAATCTAAACCATACTCGAATCCACCACAAAGACAGACAGATTATATATAGTCAAGAACATTTCGTTAAAATCGGTCCAACCGTTTAGGAGAAATTCAGTACATACACACACACACACACACAGAATAAACATAAATATGAGGCAGATGAATGTGGACCAAGCGAAAGAGGTATGTAAGTTTAGAGAGAACTGATGTGAACTGAGTGACCTGTTCTACCCTAAATTAAATGTATCTGCAACTTTCTCCGAATGTATATGAGTGTGAGAAGTGTGCATACGATTCAGATTTTTTTGAAAACACTGAACACATTGAACAATGAAATTTGTATCTCCAGAACCTTGAAATTGAGTTTATTTATATTGATAGCCTTCATTGTAACTTTTAATATGCTTAGTTAAAGTTTCCGCTGCATAGTAACTATAATAAGCAAACTTGCCAACGTAATACTGATACATATACGCAGGTTACCCTTATATATACCTATAAATATTGTTCAATAGATGCAACAAGTATAAGTGAGCATTTCAATAGAGAAACTTCACGAGTACAATAAAAGTTGTTGCTGTGTTGCAGCTTTTAACAAGAGGCAGGATATTTCTGCTATAAAAGAAGATTATGTTATTACCCAGAACAACATTGCCACAATATTCTTTTTTATAATCCCTTTAATTCTATGTTCCATTAAAATAATATTATTGTACAAGTTTAGGTACTCGTATTTGATATCTGTCCACGTATTTTAAATTAGGAGCCGTGATGGCCGAGTAGTTAGTTGTTGTTCAAAGACTTACTACTACCTAATCCCGAGTGTACCAATGAGTTTTTATAACCTTAAGTACAGTGATTAGTCATACCACGAGCTTTACGGCGAAGGAAAACATCGAGAGGAAACTTACATACGTTTAAGAAGGAATAAAACAAATCTAGTGCATGAGATTAGCGCGCTTCAACAAACACCAATAAGCTCAGCCTATTTATAATATTGCATGGTACACTGGCAACACGGCATATTTATGTATTAGGCTATGATATACTATAAAGAAATAAGTAATAAGATATGTAATCTAACAGCGGCCATGTATGAAGTAACCGATAAATGTGTATGAGACGAGAAAGCTCTGCAAGCTTTGAGGTAACTGGCACTCTGGCTCTATGTAAAATGTGAGAAAAGTGATTTACACTAGAAACAAATCTGTATCATCGATGTAAGCTCGGTCACCTTGAAACCACTGATACCGTAGTGTTAATTTTGATGAACAGTGATTTAAGAGTAGGGAGTTAGCTAAAATAGCGTTACAATACCTGAAACGTTCGTGTGCAGCGTCCGTTTCAGAGCGGGCCCCCCCGGTAGGGTCGCGGGGGGGCCTATTGGATAAAAAAGACTGCTGCTGTTTTGACTCCTCCACGCTGCTGTACGAGGAGTCCCGCACCACGTACGAGCTCTCCCGTACTGATCGCTTGCTAACCTCTTGCTAAATAAACAAGTTATAAATAAATAAATGAAGCCGTGGTGGCCGAGTGGTTCGAGCAGTTGCCTGCGACGCAAAGGTCGCAAGTTCGAATCCCGACTGTACCAATGAGTTTTTTCTGAACTTAAGTACAGTGATTAGTCACACCACGGGCTTTACGGTGAAGGAAAACATCGAGAGGAAACCTGCATACGTCTGAGAAGAAATTCAAAGGCGTATGTATAGTCGTGCTTGAGTAACGGCGATGGACTCGCCATCTGTCACGTTGGCACCTAATATACCTCTGGCGGAAAGTGGGTGTGTGGGTATTACCTATACACCTCTGCCTACCCCTTCGGGGACCCTTGTGGGAAGGCGTGAGGATATATTATATTATTATATTATTATTATAAATAAATAATCTTTGTAGATATAATATTATCAAATCAATCAAGAATGTCAAAAGTACTCGAGACTTGCGAGCGTGTATGAAGAGATTGAACAATGAGGACGAATCGAGAAAGGTATGTAAGTCTAGAGAAAACAAGCGCTCTACTATGTCTGCCCGGAGAAACCTCGTCGTGATGAAATGTATGTCAGTGTATATTTTGGTTAGATACGGCTAAGAGGCGTAAATCATCTCCAAAGTCCGGGAGATAATCCTTTACGTGATTATTCTGTCTCATTGAGTTTTTCTGAAGGCACATAAGCTTCAAGGGGAAGGGAAAATCATAAGGGACCGGCGAACGTCTGAAACGTTGCTTAAAATCGTATATGAAGTAGTGGCCTGCAAAATGGTATCAAATTCGCCATCTATCACGTTACCTAAAGTATTTCCGGCAAATAGAGGTGATCACATCTCTGCTTTTGCCGTGAGCCTCGAGAATTATTGTTACCATCAGTTTTATTATTGTCCATAATTTGAGTGTCCATACTAAATAATAATATCCTCACGCCTTCCCACAAGGGTCCCCGAAGGGGTACGCAGACGTGTATAGGTAGTACCCACAAACCCCCATTCCGCTAGAGATATATTTTTAGGTGTGACTAAACAGAATGTGATCAAGCCGACTTAATCATCACCAGCTTTATTAACCCCTCATAGTCGCTGCATTTGTGCTGCTATTTAAAGCACAAAATCGTAGCTACCGCAGTTAAGTAGCTACAGTATTGCTACCGTTTTCTTATGTATCACGCAAAAATCGATTTGACGCAATAGAACGTAAGGTATAATATTGCTTGAAACTTTGGGCCTGACCGTCTACTGTTGGAAATCGAACTGACCCGGATTTAGAGAGACTATAAATCTGGTGTTAGAAAATTTCTAAAAAAATTTAATGATAATGTAATTACACGGTGTTCTATCAATTTCACCATCTTTTGGCCAGTTTAGTATTTCTGATTCGGTCTCATAGTCTGCGATGTTCCTGAAATATTCATGTAATTTAGGAATCCTCTTTAAAAAGACTGATATGAAGTAAGATATTCCAAGGTCTTTTGCTTTAATATGATTTACTGCTCCAACTTTGCATGTATAAAATCAATGGCTCACCCCAAGTTTGGTCTCTGTAAGGCTTTTAGTGATAGTTAGGACTACTACCTACCGACAACTTCTTGTAATAAATTGAAAAGTTCCAACACACGCTTCGTTCGAATTTTTAAAGATCACATGGATCCTTGCATTGAAAAAGCTTTTAAATTGCTGTATGGACTGGAATATTGGTATGTCTCTGTTAAGTTCGATAGCAATGATTTGCTCCAAAGACTATTAATGTTGATTAACTTAATACAATTTCAATGTAAACAACTACAAAATCCTTTACATTATATGAAGTTTGGACATCTACTGTTAATTTGTTATTTACACCTCGAAAGTTTTGACGGACATTTATTTATGTCGATCAATATCCGACCCAGTTTCTGTGAACAACACCCCTACACAACTGGATGTTGTGAAATTCCTGCTATTATTGCCACATTTTACAGTGAACTCACAATGCATCTCGTGTTACGTTGTCTTGGAGCCGTACTGTGTACTTGCTTACGTATGTGTACGTACGTGTTGCTATTACAATAATTATACAAATTTGCGAAAGGGATAGAAGTATATATGTACATATTCTATACATCTGTCGTTTAAAAACATTGAACTAGCTTTGCCCCGCGGTATCACCCGCGTAAAAATCGATTTCAATAGCCAATGCCATTCAGCCTAGCCATACTCAAAAACTGTTGCACATGTAATATTAGTAGCATTACGCAATAACACGTCAATGGTACTCTTAGTGGTACACATATTACGCATATCATCGAGCTTCACGGGGTAGGAATAGGCAGGACAGTGCCAGTTCTAGCCTTACAGACTCTTTTCGCTTCATCCACATTAGCCAGTTTCTTCAGACATGCTCGATGTTTTCGGGTACATTATAAGATGATAAATTGGATGTGCATTTGCAACAACAAATAAAATTTGTTTTACTGACTCGAGTGGTGTAAGTGTCGGAGTCGCGGTCGTCGGCATCGGCGAGCCGGTCGAGGTGTCTGTTGAAGGAGTCGCGCGAGTAGTCGGCGAACTTGTTGAGTTGCGTGTTGCGCTTGGTCTCGCGGTCCAGTGTGCTCTGCCCCTGGTGACGCTCGCCCTCCAAACTACGCACATAACAACCTTATAAAGCTAGACGTACAAGTGTGTGCATTTAATATAATTTCCCTATGTAACGCTGCAAGTTTTTAATCCTCTTACGTATTCACGCCTTTACATGGTTTTTCGAAGACGTAATTGTAGACTAACGTGTTATATGGCCAGTCTGTCGCCGTCTCCTCACGTTATTTTCCGCTATCTTCTTACTTATGTTCATACAATTTTATATCTAATTTAAGATATTTATTAGTTAACTACAATTAGCTAATAAACTATAGTTTCTGTACAAACACAAATTTCCGTCCTTGTTTTGTTTTTATATTGTAGCTGCCTCCCAACTGAGGGATGCTGATTATTAATGAATACTGTACAAGTATAACAATTACTATGCATGTGGTGCGCCTATAAGTATATATATATATGAATTACTATGCATGTTGTGCGCCTATAAGTAGTTGTACATTTAGTTTTACATCTACGTCGGTCTAATTGTTATGTACGTAAATGTGACAATTGTTGGTGATTCTAATAAAAAAAAAGTAATAGTGTCCAGGAGAAGTGAATGAATAAGGTATGTATTGAACCACTGCTTATTACTACCCAATCACTGGAATTATAATTGACTAGTGTTTTTCTTTCAATGCAGGATTCGAAGATGCATTTTATATTCATAATAGTTATTTGGACTAATGCGTGCAGTTGTAAATGATTAAATTTTCATTGTTGCCACGTGTACGTCCTGTTCACAGCTTTATGTATCCCGCGTGGTTAAATTCGTTATGAACTAAACTCCGCACTCGCAGCGCTGTCTGTTGTATGCGAAAGTTTAGTAGGGCGGTGTATTGTGATTGTGTACAATTGCCCTTACCTGTTAGAACTTAGCATTTGCCTTGTTTTTTCTATTGTGTCCCAAGAGTCCTTTCGCGCATGATACTTCCCGCCGGGGTCTCCGGCACCTGGTCAATTGAATTTCTAATATTGTACTAAAATAACTGAACGGAAGAATTGAAATATCTCACGAATTCAACAGTTAAATTCTAATATTGGCAAACGTAAGGTTACGTTCAAGGGTGGGTTGCGCATATTAAAAGGATAATTGAACATTTATATGCAACCCACTACGCTATCGGTCAGCAACCAAATTTAGGATCACTGATTTATGAACTTTAAGTGTTAGCCATAAAGATAAAAATCCGCACTGTTTTCCTTTTATATGAGTGCACTAGTTTGTTGGATAGTGTGAACTTACTGGGACTACCAAGTCTCCTGACGCGGTCTGCTTCGAGCGACGACAGAGGGCTTTGGTCGAGGTTGTCCTGGGAACCGCTGTATGAGCTATACATCTTGTAGTTCCTCTCTGATCTCTTTTCCACCACTCGTTTTGTTGTTGTCACTGGACTATGACGTTCAGTGGGGCTGCTTACTCTGCAATGGTCAAGGAAAATATAGTGATGCAGCCTCAATACTAGTGTCAAGAATTTTAAAAGCCGGTCAATTCAGTATATAGTGTCATTTCACCCTTTTGTGGAGAAATATATAAATACATTCAATATTAAAACTTTCCCTGAAGTTACGACAAGAAACAGGCTACTAGAAGCGGAATAAATATTCAATGCTTGCTGAATTGCATTTTGCGGCACAAATTTGCCGCAGACACAAGTTTCTAATTAAAACTTTTGTTTTAAGGTGTCATTTACTCAGAATGTGGTAATTCAATATAGTTATGAATATAAGGCCGCGCTAAAGACACGATGCGTAGGATCGATCGGTATATCGGATATTTCGGCTATCTAAGTAATATAAGAGTTTATCGGGCAAACCTGTTAATTGGACTGGCCGTCCTATTCAAAGGGCTGTCCTTTCTAGTGAGTGGGCTGACAGTGCGCCCCACCGGGCTTGCCCCCCTGAAGGGGCTACTCTCCCTGTATGGACTGCCACCTCTATTCACTTCCAGCCGCGATCCGTTCCCCAAATGTTTTGTTGTAATAGGACTAGCCGTCCTATTCCTGGGACTTTCAGAGCCGTATCTAGTATAATTCTCCTTTTTATTGAGTCTTGACGTCGAGTACGCAGAGTCGGTCACGTCGTAAGTTTTTTCTTTGACGTCTGAGCCGTACGACGATTTGTAATAATCGCTCGAATCACGTCTCTCGTCGCGTCGATCGATTGAACTCGTATTGTGTTTTGTTGTGTTCGACTCATATAAATTGTAGGGGCTCATGGGACTTTCCGAACGTAAACGTGTTACTGAAATTGCATTGAATTAGACACTATAGATATCATGAAGGGTACCGATGAAAAGAAATATGTTTACCTGGACTTGATATTCTTGCGTAGGCTGGCGATGGACTTGAGCTATCTCTGTGCTTTTTAGTTCGAGATCCCACTCTGAACATATGTGGCGAACCATGGACGTCGTATCCGTTGAAATAAATGTACAGCTGAAAATTGTTGCAATTACATAACCACTACGATAACTGCGACGCGACGGTATCACTCGCGCGTTGCCGACAGCGCAAGAAATAACAAAATTCATAATTAACTTACTCTGTGTTTCCCAGGGGCTTTGGGCATGAATGTGGCTCTATATTTGGTTGCTGAGAGCTTCTCTAGTGCACACATCACGCTGTGCTTGTCATGTACGATGTCTAACTGCAGGTCTCCCTTGACGCCGCAACCGCTGGTGTCGAGCTCGAAAGAGTGCGGCTTAAGAGGTTGCGCACCTTCTAATGCGCCTGGACTTAATCGAACCCCAGAAGGGTCGAACACTTCGCAGGTGAACGGACCTCCCTAGAAAAGAAAAGTTACATTATTAGTTTTACGAGTACTTATGAACCGCGGTGGCCGAGTAGTTCTAGAGGTTGCCTGTAAAGCAAAGATTGCAAATTGGATTCCCGACTGTACCAATGTTTTTCTGACAACGAAAACACCGAGAAGAAATCTTCAAAAGTTTGAAATTTAGACATATATGGACGTGCTTGATAAACGGCGATGGACTCGCCGTCTATCACGTTGGCATCTAGATTTATCTCCGGCGGAAAGCGGGTGTGTTACTACACACCTTTGCCTACTCCTTCGGGTAGCCTTGTGGAAAGGCACAAAGATATACATATATATTTATACTGAGAGCTCTGAAGGCTGCGTGGTTTATGTAGTAAGTAAACCTGTTAAGTCAATATTTTAGATTAAAAGCACGAAATGCAATGAGTGTTTTTAAACTGTCCAAAAGATTCACACCACATGCTTAAAGCTCGGTGAAGGATGTATTCTGAGGGTACCTGCGTATATCTGAGATGTATGTCAAACCGTATTGGCAAGAAAGTGTGGGATAAGACTATGATGAAATAAATAAATATTTGAGGTGACCCTGAGGCACTGGGATAAGTGAAAAGTAGGTTGCTATAAGCAGTAGTTTACCGACTGTCTGGGACGACTGTAGAGGCTCTACTTTCTATGGTAATTTAGTTCGCAGGCTTTGGATCGACCCGCCGGCTACAACCTTTTGTGTGATAAGTACTTTTAATTGTTACCCATGTATCAACTATAAATAAACTATAATAAATTAGTAAATTTATACTTTTTTTTTTATACAACAAGAGTGGCAAACAAGCATACGCCCCACCTGATGGGAAACGGTTACCGTAGCCTATTTACGCTCACGATACCGAAGTATCACTTGCGCGTTGCCACTCTGTGTTCGGAGAGATATAGTGTGTTGGCAGCATAATGGGTTTAATCCCTCTGCTTCCAACACAATGTAACAATCTCCCCCCCCCCCCCCCCCAAGGAGCTCATTACTGGAAACCTTATTCACCGCGTAGGAACACAACACAAAAAAATGGGTTTTTTGGCTACGGACTTCTATAAGCTGGAGGTCCTGCCCCAGTCGGGCAGCTCCAAATTCGAACGGGAAACCCGTTATGCCCTACCTCTCTTAACTATACTAATTGTTAAACAAAATATATATATGCCACTTGAAGGAAATAGTCAAAAGGTGTAAACAAAATACGTAACCTATAAACGAGCTGCAGCACGATCCTCTAAATACCTGATGTTGAGAAAATAATTATTTATAAGGCTTCATACAAAACCTTTATTATATCTCCTTATAATTTGTATCAATGCGAGTCGGAGTGTTTTTCTTCCTTTGGCAAATATCAAAGAAATATCTGAAATTATTTGGACATTAAGTCTTTTAGCGATTTATCTCTTCTGTCTGTCGGGAAAATTGTTGATTATATTATATTTATTATTTTCAGGTGTAATACCTGCGTGAGTTTCATACGAATCTACCGTTTCTACAACATAATTGGGGGTTTTACCCCAAACTACATGGCTTGGCCAAATCATCTACTTTGATCAAATTTTACTTACGATGCTCTACGATCAAAGCAAAAGATCAAAGTAGTTGATTTGGCTATATGTTTTTTTTTATATTCTCGGTCTGGCAATATTACTACTTATCGTAAGTGCCAGGCTATATCACGTATGGCTTCCCACCCCTTAGCCCTACTCACATAAAGTGCAGGAAAACACTGGTGCATTCCACAGGAGTATTCAGAGTTCTCCTATAGGTAGGTACAGAGGACGGCCCCCGAGGGGGTTTTAGTGATTAGTATCAATTAGGGAAATGTGAGATTATTGAATGAGTGTCTCTTCTTCTTCCATATTTTTCATACTAATTGCTTTACAGTTGGTTATTGCACTTTTTCTCCACTCTGTCCTAATAATATAATTATGTACGATATTAATACCTGAATATGGTCTCCTTTGTAAGTAATGGCGATGGTCCAGGTGCCGGCCTCGTCGGGCTGGAAGGTTGCACTGGAAGCGGTGGTGCCAGGCGCGGAGGGCGGTGGGTGACGGGCCTGCAACCTCACAGCACGACCGCTTGGCGAGTGAGCTGTCACATCTATGTCTTCTCTTCTGGGAGCACCTGTTATTGAGTTCACGCGTCATATTTACTACATCTGTATTACTAACACAAAACCTGGTAAAACTAAAAATATTCTTTCTGTGTATATGTCAATGTAAAATTACATAACATACATACATATCACCACGCCGAGTTCCTAACGGGGTAGGCAGAGAGTATAGAGCGCCAGTTCTCTCTAGACTTACATACCTCTTTCGCTTCGTCCACATTAATTTAAAATTATACCTTTTAAATAAATAATTATTTATTTGGGCCAGTGAATCCGCGTGATATACAAGACTAAAAACACTTAATTTTTTTTGTAAAGGTCCGCCTCATACTAGAACTAAAGTTTCGCATTTGGAATACATTTAACATAACATTATATGCCTAAAAAAACACATTTGCTCTGAACGGCGAGAGACTACATATATAATATATGTTCTAAGTGCGCTGTTAATGGCTAAGCTTATTTAAAAAAAATACACAGGGATGAGTGGCATCATAATTAACGGATGAAATTTACCTGTGGCACTGACTAGAACCTCGACGACGCTGCCCATCGCGCACGGCGCCATACCGGGAGGAGGCACTGTCACCAAGCGCGGCAAAACTCGAAAGAAATATCTCCCGTCCACTCTGAAACATCCGATAATCTAAAATGTTTGAGCCTTTTAGATCAGCGCACTTGTTATACGCGCTTCAGCGAATAACGCCCAGAAATCCTTTATTCGCACTATTACACAATATTTTGCATCAATGAGGAATCAGTCAATCGTGTGTTCCAAAGTGAATCAATTTTTCCACTCTGTGTGCACTGGTGTATATCGCTATATATATAGGCTTTTCGTAGGTACTGAAGCGTTGAGTAATAAATTACTTTAACAAACTTATAAGTAAGTACCTTATATCGTCTACGGTGAGAACAATTTCGTGCATGCCAGCGTGCTCCGGAATGAACTCGCCGGCTCCTCTTGAATCCAGCTTCAATCGAGATTCTTGTTCTAAAGGGTTCACTATCGATACCCTCACGTCTGATACAGACAGTTCGTTGGATATGCTCTCCACTTTTATGTACGTCTGTGAATTTAATTACAACTTATATGTTCTTGTTAATCGCTAGGAAAGATATGAGTACGCCGAAAATAATTGGTACACCCAATAGCATGGATAATTAATTAGAAGCCCAATTGTTCAGGCTCATAGTGGGTTTCTTAGGCTACAAAAGATAAGGGGATAGGTAAGTTGTAATAGTTTGATTAATAGACAGACAGATCAAACCAGCGGATAAAGAAATGTATTGTTTTTTTAGAAATAGGATGAACATTTTCTTTAAATAGGTTTCAAGATTTCATCATACAATTGAGTTACAACGCGTGCATATATAAAGCAAGTATGATAAAGAATTATGCACTAACGGCCTCTCCAACTCGGCCTGAAGTGGAGTCAAGTGCGACGCGTAGCATGTCATGCACGGGCGGGCGCGGCGGGATATTCTTGAACTGAGAGGCCCACGCCATGACGCCCAAGTGCTCCACGTCGCTCTGGCTCATGTCGCGCGCCGACAATACCGGCTGGACACCTGGACACGAAAGTACCATTGACAGCACATTAATTTCAACTCGTAGCGCTTTTTAGGGAACTTATTGTGGTCGTTGTTAAACTTAAACTATTTTGTCACCACGATCCAGGAAATTGATGTGTTTGCAGATTAACTACCGCCTCTTGTTCTTAGGTAGAGAATATATTTTTGTTAAGTTCACATTCCTATAAGGACATTGGCTTATTGTAAGTGTATGTTAATAATAATTTATGAAATACGGTGAAGGTATACCGTAATGTATAAGTGATGTGCGTATAATTTCTTAACTTTTAACAGGTATGATTTTGTTCTACGTATTAACTAATTTGAGATTTTTAATTAAAGCTTTAATGTTAGCAAGCTCAAGCCTTATTTATGTTTGGTTTCTCTAGATTCCGCTTTAGCCGCGCTTCCACGAACTACACGAATAGAGCTCAGTACGAAATCGCGTAACATTAAATCTTCCAGGAAGTAGAAAGGTACATTTATAAATATATCCCGAACACCATAATGTAAATGTACGATATATGAGTTTTCGAGGAAACGGTTAAGAAGATAATAAGGAAAATATGTGAAAAGAAACTATTCACTGGCAATTTACGTTAAAATATATATCCGAGTATCCATTGATACATGATCTACTATCAAAAGTTCGAGTAAATGGGACAGAGGGCGGAAAATGGAATCAAGTGCCAGTCGAACATCATTTGTCACTTGAATAAAGAGCGAGGATCTGTAAGATGTGTGAGTAAATACCAAGTTTTTTAGCAGCGTCGATAGCCTGTTGATTGTTGTCCTCCCAGCGCGCGGGATCGCGACGGAGTCGAGACGGCGGCGGCGCGGGGCCGCCCAGCGAGCGGACTAGCTCGTTCGCCACACGACCGTCGTTCCAATCCGTCTGCAGACACGTCATACATCGTCAAATGGAATAAGCACACAAAGATTGAACATTTAAGTTTTTTTTTTTTTTATACAACTAGAGTGGCAAACAAGCATACGGGCCAACCTGATGGAAAAAGGTTACCGCAGCCTATTTACGCTTACAATACCGAAGTATCACTTGCGCGTTGGCACTCTGTGTTCGGAGAGTTATACTGTGTTAGCCGCAATCCCTCTGCTGCCAACACAATATAATAATCCTCCCCCCTCCCAAGGAGCTCATTACTGGAAACCTTATTCACCACGTAGGAACACAACACAATAAATTGTGTTATTTGGCTACGGACTTCTAAGGTGGAGGTCCTGCCCCAGTCGGGCAGCTCCAAATTCGAACGGGAAACCCGTTATGCCCTACCTCTCTCGTGTGTGATCAATGAAAGTGATCAGAAATCCAGGTATTGTTCTTATTACCTGTACAGGTAATATCCTCAACCATAATATCCCAAGGTCATTTTTTGAGCGTCCAAGTTGAGAATGCTAATGTAAAATGTATGTATTTTGTTCAAAAATATATTGGTATGCAACTACAACAACTAACAAATAAACATCTATTTCAAAAACAAAAAATATTATCTTTTTCACGAGCTATTCGTCTTGTCCTGCTCGGACAGGACGAAAACCGCAAGTTTTGGTGGCAAAATTGTAATACGTCGAGATATGTCATTGAATAGCTCGAGGCGAGAAGCGTTGCTTCACCCCGCTCCTCATAGACATATCATCACGCCGAGTACCTTACGGGGTAGGCAGAGAGAATAGAGCGCCAGTTCTCTCTAGACTTGCATACCTCTTTCGCTTCGTCCACATTCATCAATATCTTCATACAAGCTCGCCGGTTTCTAGCGTAGTTCTAGGTAGTTGGAACGTGATCTTCCTCTGCCTCGTCTTTCGCACACTTACGCTTTGTATAGGTATCTGTTTCATCAATCATTCTTCACTCATCCTATCTATATGGCCAAACCAACGTAACATGCCTTTCTTCATCATTACACTTACACCCTCGTTTACGCCAGTTATTTTGCAATTCTCTTCATTGCGAATTCGATTAAAATTTTTATAATTAGAGAGAAGAAAACGCCGCACATTTTTCGAAGAGATCGCATCTCAACTGCATTTATGCTATTTTCAAGCTTCCTCTGACATACCCTGTATTCGCTGCCATACAGTTACGTACATTCTACATAACATAATCATATAAATATAATACTCACCGTGAAGTTTGTAATGCTTCTATCAAGTCGAGAATTGACCCAGTCTAAGGTGGCCTTGAAGCCAGCTGATCCTGGTTTCATGAAGTAGGAGAGGTATGTCATCCCAGAAAGCTCGTCGAGCCACGGCGACGCGAGGTACTCGGGCTCTAGCACCATGGGCACTTCGAATTCGCGGTGTGCTAGTTTCATTGCCCTTCGGCAATTCTCGACGGCTTCATGGCGATCTGTGGTCAGAGTAAATACGAACAATATTTAGCTAAAAGTTAAAGGGGTATTTTAAAACACTTGAATTGTAAGATTATGTTAATCTTACAATTCATTGCGCTCATAAAAATAAAAGGTCTAAATATAAAGGCTATAAAACACTATCAGTTGCTTAAATATAAAACCAAGCTCAGGTCTTACCAAGATTAAAAAAGTGTTGTGGAAAATATGAATGAATAAAATATAATGTACATGAAAATTAAAGTTGCGTATATTTGTGCGTGTAATATACTTTTCAGTGCCGCTCAAATTATTGTTTAAATCATCTTCCTCACGCCTTCCCACAAAGGTAGACAGATAATACCCACACTTTCCGCCAGATATTAGGTGCCAAGGTGCCAGATGGCGACGCCATCGCCGTTACTCAGGCACTACTATACACGCCTTTGAATGTCTTCTCCGTAAAGCTCGTAGTGTGACTAATCACTGTACTTTAGTTTAGAAAAACTTATCGGTACAGTCGGGATTCGAGCTTGCAATCTTTGTGTCCCAGGCAACTTCTTGAACCGCTTATTGTTTAACATTTCTATATACTTTGTAAAGTATTTAGGTGACGTATGACGCAAAGCGTGCTTTGATAAATATTCCACTGCATAATAATGTTCTTTAAGTGGTAGGCAGATATAGTAGAACTCTCTAGTCTTACAGAGCACGCACCTCAGACCCCAGAGGTCTAGCAGACTAACAGACTAACAGACTAATAGTCTAGAGGACTAACAAGATTTGTTTTTTTTTATACCACATGGGTGGCAAACAAGCATGCGGTCCGCCTGATGGTAAGCGGTTACCGCAATTATATTAATAGCATGAACGGAAATCCATAAAATGAATACTGACTTAGTTCCCGCCAGTGCGGGAAAATGCCGGGCTTGCAGCTGTCGAGCAGGGCGGAGAGCAGGACGCCGCTATTCCAATCGGTTGTCAAGTTGTTGACACGGCACTCGGGCAACGCCGACTGCAGCCACGATAGCATCAATTTTCTGCAACGGAACATCAAAGAACCTATAATTTGCACCCTTTAAAATTTTTGCTCTACACTGCAATCGGTAGAGAAATAAAAGTTCGATCCAAACGTTGTTACATAAGTGCGCTTGTAAATATCCCGAATATCGGAAGTGGAAGTGAGAATAAAGGCACAAAGGTCACAAAAACTAGTGGAAAATATACTTCCGAGAAGAAGCGAAATATGTTTAAGACATGCTTTATTGCAGGTATTGCTATGCAATATATTAAAGCTAAAATAATATGATAGTATTTATTTAAACAACATAAGAAGCAATTTTTTATTGAAATGCCCATTAAAACAAAGATCTAATAAATACCTCAAGTAGGTAAGGATGAGATTTCCCAAGGCTAAAAACGAAGACTAATTCATTATATCGAACGGTGTCCGTCGCACGTTCGTCACCGATACCAATTTAAGTTGTAGGTCGTAATAATTATGTATATTGCGTTTATTCAGAGCAGAAGAATCTTTACACGCATTTCAAAACCAAACGAGGTGCGACCCCTACTGGCGGGATTATGAACTAAGGATTTTCTAAATGCCTAGTAGAGTCCTAAAGAGGCTTCTGCATGTCTAAGGTTTGGTGACACTCTCACTAAATTAGTAAGTACTTAAGTTCAGAAAAACTCATTGGTACAAGCAGGATTCGAACTTGTCATATTTGTGTTGCTGAGTAGTTACTCGAATCACTCTTTCAACACGGTTGTTTGTTAAGTTTTTTATGTATATTAGAAAAGTTGGTACTGACAATTTGCGAGCGAATCTTGGGTGTGTTTGGTTCTAAGGTTAGATTGCAGCCGTGTAGTGGGACATGGCCGGTTGCGCCTGCGCGCCATGTTTCCGCTAATTGCTTACAGAACCAACCTACGATCTGCTTAGATACTGTTAGTCTTTTAAATTCAAGGCCATTATTACATCAGCTAACTGTAGCGTGATTTACCAATTTGTTACAATAATTGATTTAACATTTTGCGAAATACGAAGTACCAATGTTGTACATATTTTTATGTAGGTATGGTTATGATATTTGCGTAAATTACTTTGACCGCAACTGCATATGTAAAATGCGACAAGGGCCATAAATAATCGTTTTCCGGCCAGAGATCGGTCTTATTTGTGGATAGCAGTCCGTTATTAGATACTTATAATACATTTTATGACTTAATTCTTAAGTATAATTTATGCAGGATATAATAAAATTGTAACAGGCGGATTTCTGTACTTAGTAGTCCCGATATACTTCAAGCAATAGAAGCAAAAGAAACCTTGTTTTTATTATTTTTGTCAGTCTGTATGCCTGTTTGTAATACGTAAAAGAAGTTGGGAGTAGCTAGTGTATAATACAAATTATAAACTTACCTAGGTGGGAATTTGCTTCTACCAATTTGGTATCGAACAATCAATGACCAGATCAATCCCAATATTAGTTTCAAATTTCCATTAACGATGTCAACATTTCCTGGAAAATGAATTATTAAGTGATCAGTACCTACTCTCGGCCGGCGTAACCGTTCCCTGCCCTCCGTGATCAGAGAAGGGCGTGAACAAAGTGAGATAATTTATTTTCATTGTATATTTTATCCCAATCAATACATATAATATATACCCATATTTTTATAAAATAATAATGGAATTTATTATGGAATTGTGAAAAAGCTAGTTTGGTTACTTTTTTTCTATAATTATTATCATATAATATGGCATGTTACATATTCTATGTGTTAATCCAGCGAATAATCTATCTCTGTACCAAATTTCATTAAATTCCGTTCAGCCGTTCTGCCGTTTTTGAGTAACAATACATACTCATAAAAAAATCGCATTTTGGATTAGGATTACATTACACACACACCTCTGCCTACCTCTTCGAGGACCTTTGTGAGCAGGCGTGATGATATATTACAAGAAAACATTATTAGGATTCACAGTTTGCGGTCCGGTATACTAGCTGACATGCCGGCATAGTGCGGGTATTTAATTATATTTTTTTACACTTCATTAAACGTCTCTATGTGGATGTTTTTACTCTATAAGGAAATTACTTGGCAAATTTCAGTTAATCGATATTTTGCATCAGTGAGCTTTGCTTTATATTACCAATATTGACAAGTTTAACTCCATCATCCTCTATGGCTTGTAGAGCTGTGGTGACGTTCTCCAGTTTGTGGTGCTGGTTTGTGGGGTTGGGACTCCAGCCCTTCAGTCTCCGGCCTTGCAGGGCTTCCACCAGTGCACACAGCACCGTGCCATCCCTTAAATCTTCAACTAGATCGACTACCTAAAGAGAAGTTGAAGGTTATCTCTACATATTTCTTGCGTCATTGATGTTGCTTTCAGTAGAATCAAATTGACTGCTATAAAATATAATTTTATGGGAAATTGAATTGCCGGAGATACTGGTAGTTAAGTTATAAAAAAATACCTTTATATTGGCGGGTTTGAGCGTTTCATTGACCCAATTCCTGAAGGTGTTGGCTTGAATTTCAACCCAGAGATCCTCGTGGCCCTTGATGGCCATGCCCTTGGCGGCGGTGCCCTCGGGACTCCGCGCCGCCAGCCCGGCCTGTGTGATTCGGCCCGCTCCGCCCTCGGCAGAATGGGCTCGCACCCCTTGGTGCGTCACCCGTACGCCTTCCATTCTTCACGGCACTTCACTCTCACTTACTCACTAACTTATTTGAAAGTCTTAATGATTCATTTTCTTTGGCACTCAGCATCGTTGTCTCCTGAAAAAAAAGTTTTACGTCAGTCTTGTCTTAAGCTGAGGCGGCTCTAGGGCGCAAGGTGGAAGACCACATTTGGTGCCAAAGTAGTAATGAGTTATTTTTTTAACAAAAGTATCGAAGAGCGTTTAATGTGATATTGTATGTATATATCTAATATACCTCTGTCGGAAAGTGGGTGTGTGGGTATTACCTATACACCTCTGCCTACCCCTTCGGGGACCATTGTGGGAAGGCGTGAGTATGTATATATACGTCCAAAAGGCGTGAAGATATAAGTTCAGAAAAACGCATTGATACAGTCGGGATTCGAACTTGCAATCTTTGTGTTGCAAACAACTACGCAATCCACTCGGCCACCAATTACTATTCAGGGTGGTGGTTATTTTGCAAAAAAGTTAAACCTAATTTCAGTTACGCCTAAAAACGTATCAGATGTACTTCTAATGAATGATAAGTGATGCATCACAAATGTTATGAAAGTCCGATCTCTAACTGGGAGTTCGGTTACTCGGTAGTCGACCACCGAGCGCTCGCCGCCGGAATGTGCGGAGGAGGTGGGAACGAGTATATTTGCATGTTATTGTTTACACACAGCCGAAGTTGTAATGACCTCCGGCGCTGACGCCCTAGCTCCTCAATGTCAATACAAACCGGAACTAGTTAGTGTCTTGTGCAAACTAATTATCCATTGTCATTTAAACTGCGATAGATAGATCTTTCCTACGATACTTTATCGGTAGAAAGATATCCCATCACCGATCTTTATGAATAAAGTATCCTTTATTAGAAATCCAGTCAGTTTAAAGAGCAGAAACCACAGTGACTGAGTAATTTAAATTCATCTACGAAGTCAACATTAGCAGTTCAACCTCCGGTGGTCTGTATCAATGAGATTTTTGGAACTACAAAGTAAAATACCGTGAAATTTGTATACATTTAAGCAGAATGTATAGTGATGTTTGAGAAACGGCCATGGACTCGCCATCAGTCACATTAACACATAAACATATCTCCCGCTAAGAGGAAGTTGTTATACCTGTGCCTACAACTTGTGCCAAGGCGTGTACTTGGGAAGACGTAGGTAGATGTAGAAATGTAGGCCTCTGTTACTTATTAAACGTTTTTTATAGCTACCTGCTTATGATTTTGGTATATAATCTTATATGTAAAATTCTCGTGTCACAATGTTAGTTACCGTATTCCTCCAAACGGCTGGACCGATTTGTATGAAATTTTATATGCATATTCAGTAGGTCTGAGAATCGGCTCTATTTTTAAACCCTTAAGTGAAAAGAAGCTGGGCGGGACAGCTAGTTTTAATATAAAACAAGGATTCAAAGGAAAATATTGTCCCTTAAAATCGACCATCAGCTGAGGGCTCATTTAGGTGAAAATTATATTAGCAACTAAAAGACTCAATAAAATACAATTGCAAAGGAGAACCAAGGATATTGTTGCGTGTATATTCAATGTATTCCCTTGGGTGGGTGAATGGGAAGAATGTAATTATTAGGTAAGCATGGGCTGCCGACTGAGATAGAGTCTCACAATATTGCGGCAAAACAGCAATAAATGAGCCAGGGGCTGGCGGCTCGCGTGTAATTCCCGCATGGACGCTATAATCACGAACTTTTGCAATTATATTTTTTTTGTGTTACGTGTTTTGTGAAATTTAAATCCCATGGATAACATTTTGAGTTTCCATCCATTTGTCTGTCGCAGTCGTAGAAACGTATTTGAAATATTTGTGACACAGCTCTGTCTATGTTAAAAATAAACATAGAAAATGTCCTAAGCTAAAATGACAAATTAAATAAGAATAATAATATTCAAAATCTTTCATTATTATCTGTTAGTAGTAGTCAGTAGTAAGAGCCGTGGTGGCCGAGTGGTTCGAGCAGTTGCCTGCGACGCAAAGGTCGCAAGTTCGAATCCCGACTGTACCAATGAGTTTTTCTGAACTTAAGTACAGTGATTAGTCATACCACGAGCTGAACGGTGAAGGCAAACATCGAGAGGAAACCTGCATACGTCTGAAAAGAAAATCAAAGGCGTATGTAATGTATAGTCGTGCTGGAGTAACGGCGATGGACTCGCCATCTGTCACGTTGGCACCTAATATACCTCTGGCGGAAAGTGGGTGTGTGGGTATTAGCTATACACCTCTGCCTACCCCTTCGGGGACCCTTGTGGGAAGGCGTGAGGATATATTATTTTATTATTATATTATAGTAGTCACTATTATTATGTTAAACTATTAATATTCCTCTTTAAATTTATAATATTTGTAAGACTTTAAACTTTGTGAGGACGTTGTTCCTGTTGCACGTTAAAAGGCTGAAATTGACGGAAATTTGACATAGAGATATGAGAGTGCTTGTTTAACACTAAGGTTATGTTTTATCTAGAAAAAAATTATCAACGAAATCAAATTTTACCCCGGTGAAACCTCAGGGCACAGCTACTAGCACTACACGTCGTAAATGGAAAGTAGCTGAGAAATATGAGCAGCATAGGCAACTTGAAGGCGTGGGCACGCAGATCTGTTCAGCTGGGGCCTTGTAGACTGATGATGCTATAACAATGTTTAAGCGTCGAATATTTGGAATTCGAAAATTTTACTCTTTTACATTCTTCATTTAAGATTGCAAAGAGAACGTAACGACAAGGACCAGGTAAGCAATATCATAAGATATATCACGAGATACTCCGCTAGTACTAATCGTAGATCGATCTCGTCATACCTATTTTGGATCATCTGTTGTCATTGTAAACACGTCCGATCAAATAGACTTCACTTGAAGCAAGTATTTATGGTAAATCAATGCTAATCGCAAGACTCCTCGTGAGGTGAACTGGTTTTGTGATCATGATTCATAACAAACTATGATGCATCTATTTGCATGTAATTTATTGCCCTTGGAAATTATTGAATTAAAGCGAATTTATCGACATGATTATACATATCGTTGTCATTAGTATTTATGAGTTTCAGTGTTGTGAGGTTATCTTGTAAATAATTGTGTGACATCGATTTATCGCTAACGAATAACATTGCTCCTATGCTTAGTTTATTGGTAAGTAAGTCCTAAAGAACTCCACAGGGAGGGGTTATTCTGCCACCTAACACGAGGTCGACTTCACGCGACACGTGCTGTACTTCTGGTATTGCCGTCACATATAGGTTCTGGTAATCTCTTACCTTAAGGCGTACCGCATGCTTTACTACCTTCATCTGTAGTTACTACAAAGTAACTACAAATGTTGTTACCTCTCTCTGGAAATTAATATAATATTGTACCGATTCTTTGCAGAACCGGTACGGGCTCAGCAAATATCAGCCAGCGGATATATGCGATATACGCGGAAGCATTAAATACTAATGAGGATATCCATACTTAGATAGCTGTCAGTTATTTGAATTAAATTATACGACTATTTTCTAGTAGTATATATCCTCACACCTTCCCACAAGGGTCCTCGAAGGGGTAGGCAGAGGTGTATAGGTAACACCCCTACACCCACATTCCGCCAGAGATATAGAGTAGTGAAAAGAAATATAGGCAGGTTGAATTGTTCTGATTCCTTATTCATTGCGGTTGTACTCTTAAACAAGATTCAGTCAGAAACAAGCAAACCTTTGTTTGTTTGTTTCTGACGTCGGATTAATTGAAAGCACAAAAATACAAATTTAGGAGTAACTTGTCAATGAACAAGGAATCACAGTTCATTTCAGCTTCCCTATAAAAGCTTCCAGTACCCTTACTTACTACTTAAGATGAGTTTTTTATTGAGGAACAGTTAATCAAACGCTACCATGCAAACATTCATAAAAATCTATTTCTATTCAAATATCATGCAAAGTTTACAAAACCACCAGAATATTTAAAAAAAATCTTAAAAATATTCGGTCACCCACTAGAACGGCGGCTACTAGAGGCGAGCATTCGAGTCGTTCCTACATGGATAGGTGCCTAATTATTGCTAATATATAGATATGATTTATCGCAAGTGAGTATAATAAAAACGTGGGTACTGTGGGTTGATTGTTATTGAGTGCCGAAGCCTCCCACTGAGACAATTTGAATCAGTTTATGGCACCAAGCACGGTGCCATTGAGAGCACATTTTTTAATCACGCAGTTGAAATAATAGTTTTTTAAATCATTACGGTGGCAAACAAGCACGGGGCTGTTGGTAAGCGGTCACCGCCGCTTATAGACACAACACGCGGGATATCGCTCGTGCATTGCAGCCCCAAATCAATTACACTCCAGTGCTGTGCTTTTTTCATTCTATAAAGATAGCTAACAAATATATGGCTTGTTTGTTAGTGAGCCGTTATCGTAGCCTATAGGCAGGTAAGACCAAGATATCACGTTGCCAACGTCATAATTGGCGGAGTTTATGTGTTAGCAGTTTAAGTTTAACAATGATCGCAATCTACATCTGTTCACGCGACTACATAATACTATACGGCACCAGTGTCTTTTGCTGCGACTTTCGGTAAGGTAGCATAAACTGGCCCGGTTAGTCCGTCTGGAGCGTCCAATATTGAACGGGAATACCTAAGCCAACTTTGGTGAAGATTCTGTTGTTGCTCACAGTGCAACTGACAGAAAGAGTTATATGAACACAAAAACGATCAGGATAGGTTATTTTCAGAGGGCGATGACATAATGTTTAATTTGTCCAAAACCCGACGCCGAAAGTAAACGAAAACAGTTTTGAATACCATTTTGATGGACGGAATGTTTATTATAACTTGTTATTATTAAAGATATTTTTTTAATTATAATAACTTGGAAATTTTGACATCTTGCATTAATAATAAACCTAAATATATTGAACGTAAGGAACAATAACAAATAACTGTAGTAAATTCTTCAAAGTAAACCAGATTGTATCAACCATGGTAAGTACATGTTACAAGATAATTGAATACATTTATTTACAACTAAAAAGAAGAAAAAAATAATTGGTTATAATAATAATATAATAACTAAAAAATATTCTTAAAAGGAGTCCCTTTAGGCAGGGTTCCGAAGATACTGGCAGCGTTCCCCCTTTGAATAGCTAGGCTAATTCTTTGTCCGAGGTAGCTGCCAGCTCTTCGGTCTCCTGTGATGTCGACCAACCTTTTTGTTACAAGATTATAAGTATAATGATATTCTTTGAATTTTTTGTTCAATGTTACGAATTATTATGTCAGAGTCAAAGTCAAGTGCATACCTCTCGAACCATGAAGAGACTTCCGGCAATTATACATTTTATAACGCAGCCGCAGCTAAGATACATTATATAATTAATTATTTCTCTCGCCATTTTTCGTGTCATATTTCATGTCTGTACCGATAACATTGCTGTTATTTATGTTTTAGACAGGAGTACAGCCCAACGGTATATTTAGTTCAACAAGTGGAGCATATTTTAAAGTTTTAATTCGATATTAGTACCTTCATATATCAATTTATAACAACTTACAAAAAGGACTGTTTGTGAAATGCACCAAGAATGTAACCGAATGCTCTGTTTCTCCAAGTAAGAATTGCAGTTGAGAATCAATCTATGCGAATATTATGATAAGATCTCAGGAATGACTACTAATCCGATTTGATAAACCTTTTTGCGTTAAATAGTCTGCTTATTAAGAAAGGATCTATTCTAGGTTATATAACATCATATTGCGACCAATAGGAGCGGAGCATCAAAGAACAGGAGTATTTTATGCTTTATTCCAGAAGTAAAAAATATTGAACAGATGCAACTGCAGAGCACAGCTAGACATAGAATAAAACAAAAACATTAACAAAGTTTGTAGATCTCAAATCAGGTCCAATATCTGTAGAAACGGTCCTAGTTCAGATATTGTTATTATTTTATTAATCTGCCATAGCCTGCCGTACGACTTAACACATCTGCAGTTAAATATTCTCAGATCTAATAGATCAAACAGATAGGACAATATTAATTGAAATTGATGTTAATCTTATTTGTTATTGAATTGATTGTTAATATATTTCTACCAAAATCTTAAATTTCGTAACAATTTACATAAATATCATCATTTTAGTAACATTCTTATAAATGAATTTATGTTATTTATGCTACTTTTGTTATTTTGGTATATTATTAAATTTAAGTTAATTATTTATTTTATCCTGTACATATTTTGTGCGAACATTTTTGGGGCAATATGCGGCATTTTGGTGACCAGTTCACTCCTTAGGGTCCTAACACAGGTATTTCTGTTAACACAAGGCAACATTCCAATGTAAATGCTGCAAGTGTTCTACAAAACAAAAGTACAGTTTAACTACCAATTATGTAATGAAAAACCAACCAAAACTGTCCTAATAATATCTGGAAAAAGCTATCTTTACGTAATTTCTATGTTAATGGTAGACTTATTTCTCAAGACATAATGTAACTTTCCTAATTAAATTATACGAGAGCAGCCCACAGTGGTGTCGGGTACATAATAATATTTATTGGTTCAATCCACCTACGTGGCCCACGCGACGTAGATTGATGACAACATATTATACATAGGAGGTCTTAAAACAACATAATCATAAATATTAGGACGGCTTAACCACGCACTCTGAGCAAGAGTTACTACTTTCGATAATTTTAAAGCTTATTTTTCCTATGAATGTGGACGAAGCGAAAGAGGTATGCAAGTCTAAAGAGAACTTGATTTCTATTCTCTCTGCCTACCCCGTTAGGGACTCAGCGTGATGATATGTCTTATGTATTTTCCTATGCTCGGTGGAAATGTAATACTTTCCGAGTACGTCGGAAATATGTTCATCACTTTGATGATGACAATTTATGACCCTAAGAGATTTTTTTAAATATTTACTGATAAAATAATTATATATTATCTGAAAAATAATTTGCTTTTAGGTGTAAGATTTTGACTACAAAGCCTCCGCTACGCATGGTGAGTAACGCGTTGCGTTTCTAAAGCCATTCAATCATAAGTATTTTTATATGCGTGTGTCAACAGTTTGATAGCGACATTAACATTATTTGAGTCTTTTCTATGCACAGATGTGTGTCATCAAGGCGGGCTCGTAAAATAGCTCAATAAAATAGAGACTACACATGAAGGTGTCATTAAATACTAGTTCGTACAATTTGGTGTCTCGGTGATCAATGGGAACTATAATAATATGATTGGATATACGTACATATGTATCATGGCCGTATAAATAATAATTTATTACAGATATATAATAATAATATGAATATATCCTCAAGCCTTCTACACGCCACAAGGATCTCCGAAGGTTTAGGTAAAGGTGTATAGGTAGTAACCACACACCCACTTTCCGCCAGAGATATATTTTAGGTGCCAACGTAACAGATATCGTGTCTGTCATCGTCTATCAAGCACGAAGCTACATGGATGTTTAAGCTTCTTGTTTAAAGTATAAGTTACTCAAGCATGACAATGCATAGGCCTTTGAATTGCTTCTCAGTCGTATGCAGGTTTCCTCTGGATGCTTTCCTTCACCGTGAAGCTCGTTGTGTAACTTATCACTGCACTTACGTTCAGAAAAACTCATTAGTATAGCCGGGATTAGAATTTACAATCTTTGTGTCGCAGGCAACTACTCGAAACCACTCGGCCTTTCAGATATCAAGAGATTAATAATTTTATTAGTAAAACAAAATTACGAACATTAGAGAGAAATGGTGCTCTGTAGTCTCTGCCTACCCCGTTAGGGACTCAGCGTGATGATATGTATGTATGTATGATCATTAAATCATCATCTTCACAAGGCATCTCCATATTGGGGAAGCTATCTACAGCCGTTTTCAGAATACTGTTTTAAACTTACTTTTATTTTACGTATGTCTACGATTTCCACAAGGATCCCTAAAGGGATAGGCAGTATTAAGTGTAATTACATCGGACCTCTTTTCGCTGGAATAATATTTAGGAGCCAACGTGTCAGATATCGGGTCTATCATCGTCTCTCAAGCAAGAATTTACATGGGTGTTTTAACTTCTTGTTTAAACTTTCTTGAAAATATTTTCTATTAACCGGTTGGCTCAATCTCGTCGGCCTGAACTCCCTAACGGTTCATTTTGAATGATCACAAAACTTTTTTAGAATAGATAGGCTAGTTTAGGTGTTTAACTCCTACATATAAACCTATAAACTTGACTTCTTGTTTAAAGCTTAACAAGTTTTCTCCGCAAAGTTCGTTAAAATATGCTAAATCACTATACTTACGCTAAAGAGAACTTATTAGTAAAGATCACCTGGGTATAGGACATGGAATTTGCAGTTGAGTACGAAAACCATTCGACCACCGCGGCTCGTGACCATAAACGTGAACTTTGTAACAATGTCCACAGATACCAATGTACATGTGAATAATCCAATACTAATCTGTGGTTAAGCGTGGTACGCATACAGAAATATTAAACATTGTGGCATACGTAGGTATTGTAAATTTCCAGTGCCCGATGAAACCCTATATGATAATGGTATTAAGCAGACGTACTATAACCCCACGTAATATTAAAGTATATATTATGCCAATTTGCGCACACTTGAAGCTCCTATTAGTTTATTACGATAATTGAGACACTGGTTTTAATTTGAAGAATAAATAAAATCATCACTGGTACGTTTAATCAAACTATCATATCACACTTCAAAGGCTACAATGATGTGGTTTTTGACATAATTATGCTGAAAGTCGGTTCATTTAAGGTTGAGCGAGGTTTGTAAATGAAACTGAGGAATCAAAATTATATCATAAAGCTGTTTGCTTTCAACATCAGGTCATTACTGATTATGTATGCAACGAGTGAACAAGTGAGGCTAAACATTGCTTCAGTCCCGTTATATGAGGAACGGACAATGAAGTGCATTGTTACGATTTATAGGAAGCGCTTTTGATGCAAGCGTGCACAAAAATATCGACAGTTAACAGAGCTGTTTCTGTTGTATTTTCTTGTTGTTGCGAGAATGGTGCTCCAAAAAGCGATGGAAATTTAGTTGGCTCTCGTTTTAGTTGTAGCATTAAATAATGTGCCATGTATGTTTATTAAATATTTGGTTCACTAAAAGTAATATTACATAATAAATACTCCTTAGAGTAAACTGAGCCAGATAAAGCCTTTATAATATACTATTTTAGCTTCGTCCAAACCGGTTGGCCCATCTCGTCGGCCTGAACTCCCCAAAGATACATTTTGAATGATCGCAAAACTTTTTTAGAATAGACAAGCTAGTTTTTACTCTCCTACATACAAACCTATAAACATGACCTCTTTACAGTTTAAGTGTGTACAGTTTATACTTCGCTTAAAAAAATACTGTGCGTAGTTTTGTGTTACACTGAAAGTTACGTAACGTGAGTATTTGAATAAGTACCATGGTCAAATAATGCCACAGCATTAATGGAGGTCACCAAACACAAATTCCACAAGTCACTAGTAATATTGCGAAGTATCGTCACACAATTAGTCCTAGTATCCGCGTAGGTCACGGTAAAGAAACATAGCAGGGAATAGTACCGTGCGACTATTTGCGGGTTTGCGTGCATTTTAAGATTTAATCGGTAGATGTTTCCTGGTATAATATATATATATATATTACTAGTAGGAATAAATGCACGCTATTGTTTGTAGATTTAGTACGTACAGTCTAATAAAACTCGATACAATAATTTTCATGTTGGTTTCACATAAAGCTAGCACAAGTTAATATATTTTAAAATCATATCATCAATCATATAGTATCATACCTGAAAACGGAGACAGAAACGTATATTATTTTAACGATAAAAAGGATATTGCTCGTATATGTTCTTTTGTTCTGTGAGCCTTATAGGAAGTCGTAAAATAAAAGTCTAATAAAATAAGTCACTGTCTCTTAGATACCAAAACATTTTTCAAAAATTGATGTGTATTAAGTCAGAAAACGCATTGGTACAAACTAGGCTAGAAGACTACTTAAACGACACGGCTACCACGGCTCTTAGTTCAACATTTCTGCTTATTTCTGTATTAAATTGAGTCTTACTAAGAGCCGTTGAAATGCGTGTGTATGGTGAGTATTTGCGCACTACAATTTGTATATAACTGAGGATCGTGTTCAAATTGAAGCGACAAAGGCAAACCTGGCCCTCGGCGATAAGGGAACCGGTTCCAAATAGAAATGAAATAGAAGGAATCTGACAAACTGCAACACGCGCGGATTTCGTACATTCACGCACGCTCATTTTTATACTAAAGATGAAAATATATGACCATACATTCAAGAAACATTTGTCGCATTGCAGACTTGATTAGCGTAAGTTTCTTCAATATTTAAAAGCTATTCCCCGTGGTTTCACCCGTGTTAAATTTGAATATCCGCTTAGTAGTAAGATAGCCTTCCTCAAAACGCAGATTTAGTGCAAATCAGTCTACAACAAACAAAAAATTTCTGCCTTTTTGTACCATTAAAATTGTAGTTTGAAACTAACGAGATGGGTCAAAGAGTATTACGACCTTTTTCAAATGTAAATTAACTACTTGCAGGCATATTTGAATTCAGTAAATGCCACACCGTATCTAACGGATAACGAACAGTATGTTCGTTCACACATAACTGCATACCAATAACGGATCATATAAACATCCTCACGCCTTCCCACAAGGGTCCCCGAAGGGGTAGAAAGAGGTGTATAGGTAATACCCACACACAGTTTCCGCCAGACATATATTTTAGGTGCCACCGTGACAGATGGCGAGTCCGTCGCCGTTAATCAAGCAAGACTATACATACGCTTTTGAATTAGGTTCCTCTCGAAGTTTTCCTTCACCGTAAAGCTCGTGGTGTGACTAATCACTGTGGGTACGTAAGTTCAGAAAAACTCATGGGTATAGTCGGGATTCGAACTTGCGATTGTGTCGCAGGCAACTGATCGAACCACACGGCCACCACGGATCATATATTAGACATGTTATTATGACTATGAAATAACTGACTTATGTATTATTTTCAATAGCGAATTATGGTTGCCCATATCGCTAATATGCCGCTTCGCATGAATTACTGCTCTGAGTGGCAGCAGGATAAGCCACAAAGATAAATCCACTTGCATTGATTCTCCTCGCCGCTTTCAATTGTATCCCAACAGAGTTTGAATCGACAGATTAACAGGGTGGTTACTCGTTGCCTTATTGATGTTGGGTATCTAAGTGAATTATTTATATTGAGATAAGATGAACTAGGTAGTGCTTTACGCTAACCCTTTTATCGATAAATTATTCTACATCTTAAGTTCCTTTCCGTGTTATTGGCGAGGAATATATTGTAATCTTGGTAAGGAAATGTTTTCCTTGCTAGCAAATTATATGAGGATGCTTTAATATGAAAACAGGCTCTATTCACTGAGATCGGCTTAGAGCTGACTTGCATCTGCTTATATACACTATTATTTAGCATAAAGCCTCGGTGGCCTTAATACTGATTGAAAGAAAACATCGTGAAGATATCTTCACAATTAAGTCGAGTCATAAAGACAATAAGTGGGTGTTACGAGCAATATTTTTCTGAGAAATAAATGTTTTAAACCATAACATCATCTACCCCGGGCAGCTTTGTTGTAAGACGATAAAAAATATTCGGTAAAATTACCTACTGCTTTCGCTATTTTATGTTTCTAACAAATTATATTGCATTAAAGTGTGTACGAAGAATAATAATTCTTCCGTACAGCTTTCCCACAAGGGACTCAAAAGGTGTGGGCAGAGGTGTATAGGTGGTAACCACACACCCACTTTCTGCCAGAGATATATTTTAGGTGCCAACGTGACAGATACATACGCCTTTGAATTGCTTCTCAAACGTATGCAGGTTTCCTATCGATGTTTTCCTTCACCGTAAAGCTCGTGGTGTGACAAATCATCGGGATCGAACCTTTCGGACACCACGACTCTGTGTACGAAGAAAACTTGCCAAAATAGTGCCGATAGACATGATACACGAGTATGATAAATTGTATTAAACATACAATTTTGGTTGGTGGAGTAGTTATACCTACCTTACCATATTACACCATACTATATCTTTATATGGTTCGAAAAGCAGCCACTCAAAGTGTGAAGGCGGAGGCGTGACGACTCACCCTCTTGTTGAATCATTAGTCTTCCGTTATCGCGGATTTCTTGTTGTTAGTCATTGATGTAATTGTGTGCTCTTTGATAGTCAGGTGACCGGGCGTTGGTGACTTACCGTGCCAGCAGAGGTGGCGCTCTCACATGTATGGATCATCACTGATGTTGTAATGAGATGCCTATCTGGGGTTCTCCTGGCTTGCGAAGCTTAAGGTCACGTTTTCGAAACTCGCTGAGGGCGAGTATTTGTGTGTTGAACAAGAGTACTGATAATTTGATTTTGAAGGTCTTTTGTATGCATACATTATTATAGTAGTGTAAAGATATTTTACACTTTTCTAACTTAGCTTAGTTTGAGTTTACGTAAATTTGTGTGGAATTGCACTAAGTCACTATATTTTAATCGTATAGAACAGAGACCAATTTAGCTATGTATACTTTAAAGGCAGAGATTGCCCGCGTTCTAACTACCTAGATAAAATTTATCGGACCCTCAAGGGTGAGTACATCAAGAGTACTTAAATCCGGTGAGCATGTATGAAGGGATTGATGAATGTGTATGAAGCGAAATAGGTCTATAAGTCTAAAGTACTGGCGCTCTACATTCTCTACGACAACATGTATTGTATGTACACAATTTTGCGTATTTCAAAGAAATACCGAGGGGATGCTAAAATTATGTGTTTATTTAAATTGCTCGGCGACTTTGTTCATGCTCCGCTGCGTTCATAACGTGCAAAATGCGAGCCGTGCTCATCAAACTTAGCTTAGAATCTATTATTGGCCCCTACAGTATAAATAACTTTTTATATTTATTCAGAGTAACTAGGTATATTCTTATATCTATATAAAATTATCGTGTCACAATGTTAGTTACCGTACTAACATTGTAACGATTTTCATGAAATTTTATATGCATATTCAGTAGGTCTGAGAATCGGCGACTATTTGTCTAAATTTACAAAGTATATACCTATATACAGACATTATTTAGAATATCCAAATAGCTTGTCGTGTGACACAACAGTGTGTGCTTGTGATGTGTTAAGCACAGACTGCCGGGGATTGAACTTGCAATTTTGATAATTAATACGCTAACCACTAAGCCACTGCGGCTTTTGTATTTAGAATTTCCATGGCGCAAATTTTACGTGAGATGAATATCTTTGGATATCGATATACATAAAATATAAATACGCAATAAATATTACACTACCACAACAACTAATACATACATACCTACATATCATCACGCCAAGTCCCTAACGGGGTAGGCAGTGAGTATAGAGCGCCAGTTCTCTCTAGACTATAGTAAGGGCTTTATCGGAGGTCGGGCTATTTTCTTATACCTACATTTTGTATGCCAATAACATGGTTACTACTTGTAATGTCAGTACCATACATCGGATAGCCTGAACGCGAACAGACAAGGATTTTGTCTAGAGCCTGTGGGTCCTGAACATTCACATGTGTCTGTTGTACGGAGACTCTTAATATGCAATTGGCGATCGCATAAATCAATAAAACTGATGAAGGAAGCCGGATAATGAAGTTGGCAATATATCCTTCCATTGTTTTGTACATATCCCTTTCCATAATTTATTAATGACCTTAATTTAACCAGAGACTGCGAATATATTTTACGAAACAATCCATTGTGGGATAAAATTAATATAAAAAGGTATCGGAAAAAAGGTAATAAATTAAAAAGGTGTCTCGGCAAATGGTACTTAAATTAGGTAATGATTGTTATATTGTAGAGAGACACGTGTAACGTGGGTGGAGTGTGAACATGTTACGGGATGATGTCATTACCTCTCAGTTTTGCAATCATTGTGGCATTCCGTCAGTGTTTGGAAAATGTACTAAGCTAAAACGCCCAGGGTCCAATGACACAGTGCTCTATTTAAGTTGGGTAGTTAAGTGATGCAAGCAACAAACCGGTCGAGCGTACTAATAGCCCACCCAGTCATTCACAAAATACAGTGCACCTGCATCGAAAATACTACGCTCACGTACCGGGCCTGACATTTGCTCGTACTATTTATCGGTGTGACAAATGCCATCTAAACTTGCCAGTGTTAACTTACTTTGGTAAAGTATACAATCACACTAACTCATAAAATGCCCTTGCTTATTGCAATCCTGTTCAAAACTTAAATGCAATGATTTTTCAGCACATTTACCTCGGTTGTTTATTAGCACGGACACATCACTAATTATTTATGTCACTTCACTTGATATTTACGCAATATTGGTTTGTTTTCGATGAATTTATCACATAAATGGTGTGTGGAGGTGCGCGAGCGCGTATGATCGCGAGGCATGCGCGGGCGAGGTACTAGTCTCGAGTGACGGCGCAGCCTGCGCGGGAGGCCCCCGCCTCGCCGCAGCGCCTTCGGCACGCAGGCCATTCCGACTGTGACGACAACGTGCCCATTTATGTCTTTGGACATGGTTGACGGTCGTTGCGGCCATATGGTCTCTGGCGGCACTGCACATGATTACGTTTTTTCAATGGAATTCCGTAATAGTTGTGAATTACCTCAAGGTGTGGGAAATGTAAAAAACTGTTAAATTAGTTTTTCTTTGATTGGTTTCCTACGTCTAAATAGTTTCACATAAAGATCGCGATGGATACGAATTTTATTGCGTTTACTTACTACGGCTACTACCTAGTATTGATTTGATTGTTCGACATTTCGAAGGCCGTAAACTTTAAAAGGTAGTAAAAGAAGAAAAGTTCACTTTAGTAATGCTTCCCCACAATTTATGTTCGCTCGCTCTGTGCATAAAACAACAGAATAATAAATAATGATTGGTTCAATTTCCCATTAAAGCATATGAAGGTGAGCTCTATGAAATAAGTTAACATATGGAACGGATAACGACGGACGGGGATGTTGTCATTTATAAATTCGTGGTCTTGTATGCTTTTAGTAAATAAACAATATATATAACATTTTAATTGTAGAATACCTATTTTTATTGCTTACTATGTCCCTAGGTGAAGGATCGGAATTTGAACAACAATATGTATCTTAATATGCAAAGGACTGCTGGCAGATGCTGGATGCGGCAAGCTGAAGACAGGGCGCTATGGCGCTCATTAGGGGAGGCCTATGTCCAGCAGTGGACTAGAGTGGGCTGATGATGACGATGATGATGATCTTAATATATACAATTCTTCTTACGTGCTTTTATCACCTCTCTTTAAGCAACTGGACCGATTTGGATGTAATTTTGTGTGGCTCCTCGGACTTTAAAACACTATTCAAGCCGCTAGATAACGCTGATGCCGATTTCAGGAGCTTTTCTTTTCACCCAAGCGAAGCTGGGCGATACAGCTAGTCCTAACATAAAAACTGCTCACTTTTCGGATCAACCCGTGTCCTTACAGCTTAAGAAACAGGACCACCGACCACTCGGCTTAGATACTCGGCTCTTAGATCAGGTTATAAATCCAAATATTATCTTAGTGTAAATGAATGAGTTACAAATATCTATACTCACAAATTTTATATCCTCACGCCTTCCCACAAGGATCCCCGAAGGGGTAGGCAGAGGTGTATAGGTAATACCCACACTAGTCCATCGCCGTTACTCGAGCACGACTATACATACGCCTTTGAATTTCTTCTCAGACGTATGCAGGTTTCCTCTCGATGTTTTCCTTCACCGTAAAGCTCGTGGTGTGACTAATCACTGAACTTAAGTTCAGAATCATTGGTACAGGCGGGATTCGAACTTGCGACCTTTGCGTCGCAGGCAACTGCTCGAACCACTCGGCCACCAGGGCTATTTTTCGCATTTGAAATATTAGAACGCTGTAACATACCTCATTTGCGAGTTACCTACTTCAAGATAGACAACACATTTAACTTATAATTGTCAACACAGCGGTATAGAATGGATATTTGTTTTATTTGTGTTTGTTATGCAAAGAAGAGGAAATACTTCCGTAATTTATGTGTACATAAATTATTAATACACATTGGGACCGGCGTAGCTATCTGTAGAAGAGTTAAATTGGGTTCAAGGGTCGTTGAAGGTTTAATTTGATGCGGATTTGGTCGAGCGAGAGCCTTTATGCAAAAGGGAATTTTTCGATTTTTAATTCTTCACAATACACTCTGCTTTATGTCGGCTGTGTACAGCATATAGTATTATTGTTGAGTAACCATTTGCATATTTATATGATGCTAATCAGTTCTCGTAAAGGTATGGTGTTAGTAAAATTCATGATCACGATTATATTATAAAGTATTCATTGTAATGTTATTATTTAGGTATGCAAGGCCTTTTCAATTGGAAATGGATGGCAAGGTAACAATGTAGTCTCACCGAGAGAATCTACATTGCTACCCAGGGTGGCAATGATGCTTAATCGCTAATCATTAGCACACGACACAGCTGTGATATAAATCTCAAACTCGGCTTCTAGACACGATTTTACATACATCTTTCTCACTTTAATGAGTCCTCATAGCTATCGTAGGTCCTGGCTGCGAAGCTTGAGGGCGTAGGTGTGACCTTCAAACAAAGTTATTCCAAAACACAGTTAGTTCAGGCTACTTCGAAAGACCGATAGTCTATTGATTTGTATTGCAAGGTTCATAGCACACATATCAAACAATTTACTAGTGATATTAAACCTCATTCAAAAGAAAATAAAGTCGATATTAGGATGTATCTAATTATCATACGACAATGAAGACGGTGACATGGCATGCGTCTTCGCATTTAACTATCGACTTTAAACTATAGAATTTAGGATTTAATATTGCAGATTGAGTAAAATTTACAATACCGGCGCCGGCGCCGACCGTGCTAATAGTTTGACTTCGTGGGATGAGAGAAATGAAACCTACTGGCCGATATAATTATACCACCCACATACCACCAATGCAATAAATTAACTTTAAAAGCTCATCTTTAGTAGCCATAAACCGCATTTGGTTTTTAACAGTTTATATGCCGTAATATTCGTTGTCGAACATCATCTTCATCATCATTTAGGGAAATAGTTTCCACTGTATATTATCTTAATATTATACCTATTAACTCAAAACTACAACTTTGTTGGAACACAAGTTGAGAATTGGAAATGCCTTATTAGGACATTATGTCGTTACACAGTTATGCCCTTTGCAGCTGCTCGTTTTAGCACCTAATGGTGATGACTATGATGAATACTCTCTCGTAGAGGTTTCGGTGGCGAGTAACATTTCCAGAACTCCATTAGGAATCGTCGTAATGACTGAAGACGGAAACGTAGGTATTCTATTACGCTGACACAAAAAAATGCCCTTAAGCTAGGCCATGGCCGAGAAGTTGCTTGCATAGTCAACATTGCAGGATCAAACACTGGTGGTCTGTACCAATAAAGTTGTCTACGCTTAAAGAGATCTATGGTGTCGTGATCATGACGACCAAAGAAACATCTTGAGGAAACCTATACACGTATGAGAAGGACTTAAAGACGTACAGAATCACTGTTTGTTTTGTGCATACAATCTCAGACGAAAGAAGGGCTTAAAACGCCTCAACGTTTCCATTTGGAATGATTCTAGGAAGATGTGGAGATATATGAACAGGTTTAAACTGTTTATTTTCACCAAGTGTATTGAGCTTGACGTTTGCCACCCTCCCTTTAGTTTGTTTTACAAATTCACCTAAATTAAGGGTGAGTACTAGCTTTGTCCTTTGGTTTCACCCTTCTTTTTTACGTATGGGTAGTAGAACGACGGCAATCAAAAAACATCTTTATAATCTTTATATGTATATTTATTCTGTACGTGTGTATGTCACTAAACTCCTAAACGGCTGGGCCGATTTTAATGAAATTGTCTGCGTGTCTTCAGATGGATTCGAGAATGGCCTAGATTCACAATTGGACCCGATAGGTGGCGCTGCGATCGTGTTTCAGGAAATTTAAATTTTTCACCCGGGCAAAGCTGGGCCGGAGAACTAGTTAAAGTATAGTTCTTCGATGTATGATTGAACCGTAGAGCTCCATTGAATGGTATATGTCTAGTAACGGTACTTTAATATGCTATTTCGGGGACAAATTTGATTGCCAAGTACATAAATAATATATGACTAATGCTCCATCGAAAGGAGAATACTTAAGTAATGGGAATAACGTCAAGTAGACGTTATTCCCAATTGCTTTTCTTGTTATTTGCTTATTGTTTTAACTCATACGCATGTATCTATGCCATAACCTTTTTTTTTTTTTTTTTTTTTTTTTTTTTTTTTTTTATCGTGGGAAAATCCTGCATAGGACCCCCGACGCCACGGGGGCAGCGACGGGGAGTGTCAGACTCTTACTGACTAAAAACCATCTATGCCATAACCTAGCATAACCTAACCTAACCAGCCAGTAATGAAAATCGCAACAAATAAGACATTCAATCCACTCATGGTTAGAAAACCGTTGATAAAAAAATATTATTTGCTAATCAAAAATGCATTATGTTGGTTTTGCTAACCATTAGTGTAATAAGTAGGTTACTTATTGCGGTTATGACTAGTAAATGTTCTTCCTATATACGAATAATACTAAACATAAGTATATTTATTGTTTTTTAAAGCGGGAATAAATGTATTTGCAAACATTAAGTACCTCATAACATTCTGTACAAGTTTACCTGTCGTACAGTAAAAGTTTCAAGTCGAACTTTGCTATAGTGATGGAGATACAAACAAAATAAGAAAAAAACCTTTAACTGCATTTTACTCGAAATCAGCTTAAACCTAGTTATTGCACTTTTCGTAAGGACGGCAGAGAGCTAATCTGATGTTCTGCTGATGCTTTGGATTTGAAGGTTGGTCATAAATTTGTCCGCAAAATTCGCGATGCCTGTTAGTTCCTGCAGAAACTTGGATGTTCTAAAATTTGAACAGTAGCCTAAGTAAGCACTTTGGACTATAAAAGCTAATTGTGTTATATAAGCCGAATTAAGAACCGGAATTAGCGCTACTTACGGTCAAACAATCTCGATGTAAGTTCAGTACGCAAGATTTCTAGTTTCAAGAACGTCGTTTGACTATACCTAAGATCAGAAAAAGTATTGATAGAAACTACATAAATCACAAGGTGGATCTGGCTCTTTAACTCACATCAGTATGTTGTCAGTATTTTAAAATCGGTATCGCAAACATGGAAGAAAAGTGAGAAATAGCAAACAACATCGAGAAAAGTTCTTTCATATACAGTTTCTGAACTATCCCCAAAATTTGGTAGAATATGTATGTAATGTACTGAATACGAATGACTGCCAGAGATTGAAGAAGCTAGGATTGTCAGGCGGAATCCTCTAACTCGTGAATACATTTGAATGCTGAACAGAAGTCGAGTCTACGTTTGGTAGTAACTCAACAGAACTGTGTTCATAACAAACGGTTGCAATTGAAATGTCGCTAGTTACAATTTCATTCATAAATGTTTATGAATATTTATGTTACAAATATGGTATTCACCTTAGTCGACCAAGTCAAAACTTGTTTATAACAAAAAATTGTAACGGGTCGAATAGCATGTTTGGAACATACCCATAAAGTCCTCCACTTACCCTTTCAGGCCCCACATGACAGATATTGTGTCTTACGCCGGCCCTAAAGTACGACTTTAAAAATTTTTTTTGACATATGAGGTTTCACACTGTATTGTCTTATTACGAACTCACTGATACAGTCTGGATTCGAACTTGCAATCTGTGTCTCAGGCGACTACTTGAACTACTCGGCCACCACGGCTCTTTATTTTTTATGCTTCATTTATTTGTAGCTTATCTCGTTTGATGAGCTAAGGTAAGTCCGCTGATTGTTCAAACACTTCATATATTGTTGCTTTTAGATTTCAACTTTTTTAAATTTTTGAGCCGTGGTGGCCGAATGGTTTGAGCAGTTGCCTGCGACGCAAAGGTCACAAGTTCGAATCCCGACTGTACCAATGAGTTTTTCTGAACTTAAGTACAGTGATTAGTCACACCAGGAGCTTAACGGTGAAGGAAAACATCGAGAGGAAACTTGCATACGTCTGAGAAGAAATTCAAAGGCGTATGTATAGTCGTGCTGGAGTAACGGCGATGGACTCGCCATCTGTCACGTTGGCACCTAATATACCTCTGGCGGAAAGTGGGTGTGTGGGTATTACCTATCCACCTCTGCCTACCCCTACGGGGACCCTTGTGGGAAGGCGTGAGGATATATATAATATAGATTTCAACAAAGTGTTTGCGGAAAAATAATTTATGTTACAAAAACATAAACCTGCAGTATATGACGTGATCGTTATGCGGACCGGCGTACACGTATACTTAGATGATTTGGGAATGGCAAAACTCGAATTGAATTTTCGCGCACATCGGCCGCAGGTGAAACATTTCAAGAAAATTTTTCAATAAATGAAAAATGGAATTGGTTTCGCGAGTGGGAAACGTATACACTTTGGTGTCAATACTATGACACGTTGTGCCTGGTCTGTGGATCCGTGCAATAGCTGGAGAAAGGCAGAAAATATTAACTGCAGTCTTCAATGCAATGTTTATTATACCTTTTGCCACCAGTTTCCAACATCTACATAGGCTGTATTGAAATACTTTGAAAGTTTCTCAATACTTGGCTCATTTAGTATCAATATATGCTAATAGATATTGGAAAATGATGGTGGTATTTTTTCAAATGAATCGTTAAAATATTGTTTACAATTACCGAAGATATTATATAGTAGTGACAGACACTAAATCTCTAGTAGTGTCTCAGATTTCCAATCTTAAGGTTTTAGATTTATCTTTGTAATAATTTACCGGTCGTTGACTGCGAAGTTTGAGGTCACGGGTTTGATTGCAGCTGAGTTTTAATATTTGTGTGATTAATACGAATATTTGTACCTCAAGCCTTTCTAATTGTAAATCTTCCAATGGACATGTGAGTATAATTTTCTTGTGCCGAAATTACAAGCTTGTGTTAGATTGGGTCTAGATCTATTTGTGTGAAGTCGTACTATCCGACCCGATACTATCCCTACATAGTATAAAACAAAGTCTCAAGCTGCTTGTACGCCTAGATATTTTAAAATGGGCAGCGGATTTTAATGCAGTTTTCATAAATAGATAGTGTGATTCAAGTAGATTTAAATGTGGTTACACCCTGATATTGTACTACCCTTGCGAGGAAAGCAGCTAACCATATATATGAATTAAACGCGGGCGAAGCAGCGGTGTATAGCTAGTGCTTATTTTATAGTATCTCATGCATAGAAAAGGCTAATATTATCTGTTCATATTAAGCTCGACCGCTTCGATTATACCCAGGATTGCAAAGTCCGACTCAAAGTGGCCAGATTTCTTTAAAATATTTGTTCTCTCTTTTTAAGTTTATTTCAGATGCTTCCACTCTAACTATGATGGTAATATAGTCTGGTTATATTCTTTACTTAGTAAATAAAATGTATACTATCAAAATACAAGGGAAATTAATTCGCTACGGGTGTACGTAATTAAAAATTTTTTTGTCAGGATTTAATTTTTGTCTGATATTACTCCAGAGCTATGGAGCTTTTATTTTTTAATGCATATTTGATATTGCTCCCGAGCTATGCAGCTTTTTATTTTCTTTAATGTATGTCTGATATTACTGCGGAGTTATATAACTTTTTATTTCTTAAATGTAGGTACTTTGGAGTAAAGTAGCTTTTTATTTTTTTTATGTGTCTGATATTACTCCGGAGTAATGTAGCTTTTCATTTGTGAAATATTTTTTAAATCGGATACGAAATTTGAGTTTATCCTTCACAAACTTACAATCAATCAGATCTTTCTGTGTAGATTAATATAACGATAATGTTACTTACCATTAAACGATCCTTCTCATACGCTGGATTATTGACTAAAATCAGTTTGCATATATTCCATATGTGTTGTATGTACTACAAAAGTACAGAGTCCCGAGAAGCGGGCAAGTTTTAATTTACTCCGGGCCCATCCGCGGTCGTACGGCTCGCATACGAAATAACTTTTCATTACAATACAGCGTACGGCCAAACAGCAAAGGAAATTAGATTTGCGTTGGGCGAACCGGATGAAACGTTGATTTTTTGCGATCGGTTTGGTACGTAGTTATTGGCGTGGTTAATTAACGTGCTTGCCGTGCCATGAGAACGCGTCCCATTATTACACAACTCCGGGAAATACCTCGCGCTTACATGAAAGGGAATTAATTCAACGATTAAAATTCTTATTTTAAGGCTTCTGAAAATTATATTTCAATTATAATTATATTATTGTACGTCTTTATAATCTATACTAATATAATGAATAGAAAAGATTTGTATTGTGTGTGTGTATGTTTGTAATGAATAAACCCAAAACTACTGAGCCGATTAAAAAAATCCTTCACCATTGGAAAGCTACATTCACCTTGAATGACATAGGCTATATTTTAAATCTTATGGCTATATTTCTAATCTTTATATCTTATTAAAAATCTTATGTCCATCCGTGCGAAGCCGGGACGGACCGCTAGTAGTTCATATAAAAATAATTCACATTCATTGTTTGAAATTAAATTGCACATAAAATTTGTCAGAAATGTGGTGGCCGAGTGGTTTGATTAGTAAGTAGCCTACAACGTAAAAATTGCAAGTTTGAATCCCAACTGTACCTATGAGTTTTTCCTTAAGTTATGTACTAATCACTCCACAAGCTTTACGGTGAAGGAAAACATCGAGAGGAAATGCGCATTAATCTGTCTAATGTATAAGATCTAATGTTTATCTAAGTATATGTATCTATCTATTCTACTTTTATTTAGAAGACAGCCCCATCAAAGTTATAGATACTGTAAGTGACTTATTCGTCAACCTGTTTTGTTTTTGTATATACTATTTTGTATATATATAATATACTAATATTATAAAGAGGAAAGATTTGTTTGTTTGTTTGTTTGTTTGTAATGAATAGGCTCCGAAACTACTGGACCGATTTCAAAAATTCTTTCACCTTTGGAAAGCTACATTATCCCCGAGTAACATAGGCTATATTAAATTGGACCCGATAGGTGGCGCTGCGATCGAGTTTTAGGAATTTTAACTTTTTCACCCGTGCGAAGCTATCCCTTTCTGTGTGTCTTAAGGTGGATTCGAGAATGGTTTAGATTTACAATTGGACCCGATAGGTGGCGCTGCGATCGTGTTAAGGGCAATTTAACTTTTTCACCCGAGCAAAGCTGGGCGGGACAGCTAGTAATATATATATATATATATGACGACCGTCTGGTCTAGTGGTTAGAGCTCCTAACTGCGAAACTTCAGGTCGCGGGTTCGAATCCCGCTGAGGGCAGATATTTGTGTGATGAACACGAGTATTTGTACCTTAGTCTTGGATGTCCTATGTATTTATGTATAAATCTATCTATATAAGTAAATATATTGTTGTCTAGTTACCATAACACAAGCTTTGCTTAACTTGGGACTAGCTCAATTTGTGTGGAATTATCCCAGGTATTTATTATTTTTTTATATATAAAAATATAGTTGTACTTAGCTGGTAGGTTTGATGCGAGATGTTTTTATTTATGTAACAATTATACATGCCAAGTATGTATAGCAAGTAAAGGAGCAGTGAAGCGCGGCTCGTTACTGCGCCGTGTCGGGTGGCTGAATTGCAATTTATAGCTTTCTCCTTGTGTTTCATAATTTATAAGATTAGCGTATACGTTCTGAATTAACTTAATTTATTGCTTGTAAAACGTTTCATTATAGGTACCTATACACTTGGGATTGTTTTATGGCTGCTGTAGGGGTAGGCAGACATGTAGAAACAGCGTATTTTAGTACATACATACATACATACATATCATCACGCCAAGTCCCTAACGGGGTAGGCAGAGAGTATAGAGCGCCAGTTCTCTCTAGACTTACATACCTCTTTCGCTTCGTCCACATTCATCAGTCTCTTTATACATGCTCGTCGGTTTCGAGTACTCTTAACGTTCCCGTCCTTGAGAGTCCGATCTATTTGATCCAGGTAGTTGGAACGTGGCCTTCCTCTGCCTCTTCTTGCACACACTTTTGCCTTGTATATCTGTTTCGTTAATCTTTCTTCACTCATCCTTTCTATGTGTCCAAACCAACGTAACATGCCTTTCTTCATCTTTACAATCACGCCCTCATTCACGCCAGTTGATTTGCGAATCTCTTCATTGCGGATTCGATCTAATATCGTTACGCCGCACATTTTTCGAAGAGATCGCATCTCGACTGCATCCAAGCTATTTTCATACTTCCTCTGACATACCCAGGATTCGCTGCCATACAATAAGGTAGGTACCAATATTGCGTTGTGGACAGCAACTCGAGCATTCTTGCTCAGACTTTTACTGCCCATCAACGCCGACATGGCTCCATTTACCTTATTTCCGGCAGTTATCCTTCTTTCAATATCTTTTTCATACTTTCCATCTCGTGTGAACATGCTTCCAAGATATACAAATTAATTCACTTGCTCTAGAATTTGCCCATTTACCGATATTGCACACTCCCGACTTTTCAGGTTACCAGGAATTTTTCGCACCAGCGGGGACGGACTGGTGCGCGTCGCCTCGGGGGCACGCCCTAACAGCCGTCCGGCCAATGCGCATCGAGTGGAATTGCAGCCCTCTGGGCTGGCAGGAATCGCGACGTGCACGCTTCCACTGGGATCCCCTTCCGTATCTTAGTCGGAGATATAATTACGTACCAACGTGACAAAAATATTCAAGTTTAAAAATATGTCAACGTCTCTCAGACACGCATTTACAAACGCTTTTGGTTTTCTTCAGACGTATTCAGATTGTTTAACTAGTGTTAAATAGTAGTTAAATAAAATAGTGTTATACCTACCGCTAAGGTCTTGGTGGTATAGTGCCAAGGGTATCAATCACGCATTGGCCTGCAAGAATATCTTGCTTCTCCGTAAACCTTGTGGTGTGGAAAATCATTATCGTTAAGCATTATTTACACACAAAAATTTACATGGATAAGTATCCATGTAATAATGCTTAATGATTGCATTAAGTAATGTCTAAGTACTGAATCTGTGTACAGATGTTTTGTTTTATATCTATCTTTTATATTATATATTTTTATACTATATTTTATATTTTATATCTATCTGTATTTTAATCAATACAGTTGAAGAGCCGTGGTGGCCGAGTGGTTCGACTAGTTGCCTGCGACACAAAGATCGCAAGTTCGAATCCCGACTGTACCAATCAGTTTTTCTGAACTTAAGTGCAGTGATTAGTCACACTACGAGCTTTACGGTGAAGAAAAATATCGAGAGGAAACCTGCATACGTCTGAGAAGCAATTCAAAGGTGTATGTATACACGTGCTTGAGTAACGACGATGGACTCGCCATCTGTCACGTTGACACCTAATATATACTTTTGGGGGAAAGTGGGTGTGTGGGTACTACCTATACACCGCTGCTACCCCTTTGAGGATCCTTGTGGGAAGGCGTGAGGATATATTATTATAAGATCTATACTCAAACTATGCAGAGCTTGAAGGTACCATAAGAACTAGACAATATACGTCCAAAGAAAGAAGTCTACCTACATAAATATATAGGTCATGTATTTTATAACTTAAATACTCACCTTCGGTGGTAATCAAAACCGTGACATTAAGCTTCACTGCCAGGAGTTCTGACTTCTACGCCAGACGGACGTCATTTAAGGGTGCGTTTGTGTTTACGGCATTACCCATTTTCATGGCAGTTGAATTAACATTTTTACTTAATATTATGGTTCAAACGGAAAAACTTCTCCGGTCATTAGACAGCCGTGGGGAAACTTTACGCTCGACTGCGCTATCGAAATGATTGTCCTTGATTCCGCTCTATATTTCAAAAATTGTTAACGTCGTGCCTATTCCTTTATAAAGGTACGTTAGCTTTGTGAAAGGCATTATTATAAAGGAAATTATTTGAATTTTGAAAGATCCGTAGTGGTCGACTTGTTTAAGTACCTTGCAAACCCTAGTTCCAAACTTCTACTATAAGAACTAGGCAATTATTCATATACTTTATTAGCTAGATACAAGCGTTGAAACTGTTGCACTTCAGATTAGTAACTGGATGGTCGCTAGCGGCGATTCGAGCGCTGAAATCTGCTCGATCTGCTGAGCCACTTATTATGAAGGATTACGTTAGCTAGCCGTGGCCTCAGTCGGTAATTAAAATACCTGGACTAATGACACGTCTGGGGATATCTCATAATATTCAACTAACTGTTAAATCTATCACTATATTATAAAATAAATAAAATTGAATTGAGCTATCAGCCAATTGATAGCCAACGGCAGACTGGCAGATAAGGTTCCATCGATTTTGATATCTATTACCAGAGCCCGAGAGAAACGGCTAATAATTACTTAGAATCTCGTTATATAATATTGTAAGGTACGTTAGTTATACCTACTATATTTAGAGGGTTTATAAATATTATGTTAATCTTTAACGTCGCATTACTGTCATGTAAGGTAAGGATGTTAATATGATTGCAAATAAATAACAGTACCTACGGTGATTATTTTAGATTGTAGGGAGTGGGAGTCAAAACATTTATTCAACGCAAGGAATACAGGGAATGCTTATTGAACGTCATATATTATATAGATTACCGTTACCGGTAGTAGTCATAGTTGAGTAGAGCTCCATTTCTCTCTTTGCAAATCTCTTTCGCTTCACGCACAATCATGAGCCTCTTCATATAAGTTTCATGTTACTATCATTGAATTCGAGTTCGATCAATTCGATCTAGGCAATTAGAGCGCAGTCTTCTTATGCTTCTTCTTCCGGACACACATTCTCAACCGTTTTTTCTTATCATCTCACATCTTTTTAAGTGTCCAAACCAACGTGTCTTTCTTCATCTTTCAATAACACTAGTTGCTTTACGAATCATTTTATTGTTTATTTTGGATAATAAAGAGCAAACATCGTTTTCCAATTCGGTACGCACCGCCTGTGTCGTAAATCTAGGCAAAATGACAACAAAAAATGCGACGCGTCCATCCATCACATGGATGGATGATAATGTTTGATACGGCTTTAAGCTGTCAATATATCCGGAATTATGACGCGTTCACCAGGTTTAAAAGGAGATACGCCGAACGGAATCTCTCGATCGTAATAATAAGAGTTGCCTTTCTGCAAACTGCGAAACCTTCGCAAATATCACCGTTCCTAAGTAGCATTGTATATTCGCTACGACGAAAATTTCGCGTACTTTATAAAGATGGGTTGCGCTGGCAGATGGCTGGGGACCAGACTACCCCTTATATTGCAAGTAAAATTACGTTACCCAATATAAAGTCCACATTTATTATACTCTTAAGGTGAAAAACCAACATGCGGTCCGCCTGATGGGAGATAGCTACCACTATGGCCTATCTACGCTTGCTACACCAGGGGCGCCGTCGTCATTCTTGGACTACTCCATCCAGTAATCTCATGGGGTAGCCTCAACGGGGAAGCTCTCATTGGCGTGAGAATGACACCCCTTATATGTGTTTGCCCCCTTTGTAGCTTAATAAACGAGAAACCAGATAGCCTCAATGACCATTCAAAATGCAGATTACATTATAACTAAACAGGATGGATTTTTTTTGTTATCATATATCAGCAATAACACTGAACTTTAAAACTTGTATATACAAACTTATCTATATTTATACACTACTAGCTGTCCCGCCCAGCTTCGCTCGGGTGAAAAAGTTAAATTGCCCGTAACACGATCGCAGCGCCACCTATTGGGTCAAATTGTAAATCTAAACCATTCTCGAATCTAGCTTAAGACACACAGAAACACACAGAAAGCTTCGCCCGGGTAAAAAGGTAAAATTCTTGAAACTCGATCGCAGCGCCACCTATCGGGTCCAATTTAATATAGCCTATGTTACTCGGGGATAATGTACCTTTCCAAAGGTGAAAGAATTTTTGAAATCGGTCCAGTAGTTTCGGATCCTATTCATTACAAACAAACAAACAAACAAACAAATCTTTCCTCTTTATAATATTAGTATAGAAAATGTATTCATATAAGAATGATAAAGACATAATTGTTCTAATTTTAGTATACAGGTATCTCAGAAAATAGAACAGTTGTCTTATAGAAGTGGTAGAGTGCTGATAATACCTCATGACGATTCAAGAAAACAAATAGCTCCAAAGGGAACAAAATAACGACATTTTAAAAGAGAGTAATTTTCTCTCCGATCCTCATGGTTTTAAGAGAAACTATATATACGATAAAAAAAAGCTCAGATTTCAGATTCAAGTCAGATACTACATGCATAACTTTATTGTTACAGCAGATTTTCGTTTAAAAATATGTTTTTATATGTATCGTTTAATTATGCCGGATCATATATATTTGAGCAACCGACCTACTTCTTGAGATAGCCTGTAAAAGGATTCTAAATATTCAGTCGAAATTAACTGTCATAGATATTATGCTTATCTGTAACGCTTATAAGCTCTGCAATCCGTACCAAAAACTGACCAAACACAAAATGGATACATAAATAAATTATAAATTTGGGTAGGCTTTGAGCAACGTTGTGGTTTTATTTAATTTGTAGAAAGCTTGGCAGAGAGGCAGAGTGATCCCTTTAACGCCTGTCGCGGTATTTTGGCGCGACGCGGCGCATCAACAATTTGCTTTTGATTTGGATTCAGAAGGAATATAACTGATTTGCACTCTCTCTCCCTTGTAAACCACTATGAACGACTTTCTTAAGTCCTTCGCTAACAAAAGATGATATTATTCTTTGCGTCTGTCTGTAGTTATATGAGCCAGTGACTTTCAGTAATTGAACGATTAATAAGTAACTTTAACGTTTTGGATAAATATGTATCTACCCTCACGCCTTTCCACAAGGGTCCTAGAAGGGGTATGCAGAGGTGTAGAAGTGGTACTCAAACACCCACGTTCCGCCAGGGATGTCTTTTAGGTGCTAACTTGACAGATGACAGACACAGATTTTGAGATGGCAAGTCCGTCGCCGTTATACAAGTACGACTATTCATACGCTTTTGAATTTCTTCTTAATCGTAAGGAGGTTTTTTCGATGTTTTCCTTTACGGTAAAGCTCGTTGCGTGAATAATAACTGTTCATCACTTACGTTTAGAAAACTCATTGATACTTCGGGATTTGAACTAACAATCTTTGTGTTGCTTTATGATTATTCTATAAGCTATCGATACACTTAAGACCCATAAAAACATCAGGCCATGGTTCCGAAGCCTCCAATTTGCTACTAAATTGAATTCAATTTCTTGCGCAAATGACTTACCTACTTTATAATTTCCGTCACTGCAACTGAGCGATCGTCTCGACTCGCTGCATCAATTTCCGCACTTAGCATTTGGTTCTGATGCTCGTTTGATGAGTTCTGATTTAGATTATAGCTGTCGAGCTCTGCAATGTTAAGAGTTTAAGTTTTTTTAAGCCTTGATTGTTCATGGAAAATTCGTTCCGTTTTCGCTAAAACTTCGAAGTTAGAAGTACTTGACAGCAACTACAGCTTGAAATTTGATCCCATGTTCTATTTACCATGAAAATATCGCGAGGAAACAAACAACTTGCGTACGTTTAGTATAAATTCAATGATGGATGTAATGTCGTGCCTGAAGGACGGTGATAGACTCGCTATTTGCCACGCTGGGGCCCTAATATTTCCAAAGAAACTCCTGTGACACTCGGGTTCCCTTGTAGGTGTGAAAGTACTCATAGTTTTACTTGTTGACTGTTACATAATACTTAAAGACCTTTGAAGAAATGCAGCTAGAATAACAATAGAAGAATTGTAAAATCATGTATACTAAAAAGCTCCACTTGAATACTGGCGACAGCGTGATAATGATATGTATGTAAATGAACCTGTATTTTTAACATCTTTGTAATTACTCAAGGAACATTATTCATCCACCTTAAATAACTCGTCTTGAGAGCTGGTATTTATCTGAATCCCTAAACTATGTATAATACGTGGAATAATGTGTGTAAGCAAGTTTTTGCTTCGGTTGCGGCAAGTTGTGCAAACACAGTAACTTGTGGGACGGGGCGACGACACGACGCAGTAATTATTTACATCCACGGCACACCCGGGGCGGCGGTGTGCTCCCAGCGACCATCAAATATGCCTTTTCTTAGGGTAACTTATGCCACTGACGTTATGGAAATGAGTTCTCATTACAGCGCGAATCTCCGCGTCATTTGCCAAGTCGCAATGTAGGTAGGGTATAGCAACGCCTGTCTGTATCACCTCGCGTATATTTTAAGCTTGATTCTGTTCTTTGTAGAACATTAGTTGTACTCTGCGTCTTTCACCGGCGTATATTTGTATTTCATTGGTAGATTTCTGGAATAAAACAATATATCCTATGTGTTAATCCAGATTATCTGTGCCAAATTTCATCCAATCCAAAACCTTACAAACTTTTGCATTTATAATATTAGTAGGGTATGAGTTACAGTTTACTACGTCTGAGCATGATTGACTATGACTTAAAAATATGTGATGTTTAGGGGGGTCTAGAAGGTCTGGACTCTCTTTCAAGTCCAGAGACTCTCTTGATATCCAGAGAGTTGTGCTGCACAGATGTAAATAGAAGGACGTGAGCCCGAAGAAAGAAAAAACATCAAAATGAACATATTCTGAATGTTTATATGTTTTTACGAGGGTGGTACATCACGTAATATTAAATACAAAATCCATCCTATTTATTTTGAATTATTTTCGTTGTTATATGAATTTAATATTCAGCAAATAATATCAAATGCTATTCGCGTTAAAAAGCCTTATCCTAAAATAGGCCGACCCGGACTATCCAAAATTAACTTCCAGCATCCATTGTAGCCTGTCCATTGTTAGCTTATCGGAATGACGTCAGTGTGAGTGGAGTGCAACACAAAAACGTGCTTGTAATCTGACACAATGACTGATCGCCTGAAGCACAACACAGCGCAAGTATTGGCAAAATACTTCCGGGTCGTCCCTTTATGTGCGCTTCCGCTATTTACCCCTTTTAATGACGGTTCGACCTTTATATCAGTGTGAAAACTGAGAAAACGATTGTTCCTGCCATAATTTGGCAAGTTGTCTCGTGGACTCTCTAAGTAAAAAGATAACACAACTGTCCAACAGAGTCGTTGATAACGCGCCGCTTTTGTTTTGCGCGGTGAGTTTTGTTCATTTCTCATATTGATTTTCCCACAATAACCGGAGAGGGATGGTTTTACCAACAATGAAACAATTGAATCATTGAAAAGACGTAATAAAGTATTATTACTAATTACAAGTGTTTTCGTATTGTCTCAAAATTGACAGTTTGGTCCTTTCTTGTTTATAGGAACAAGGAACAAAGATTGCAAAAAGCTATGTTCATTTCATACCTATGTAGTACTCGGCAGACCTTTGGCTTTATTTCTTTAACATAGTAGTATTTTTTTCAGCTGAAAATTCATGTTACACGATAATATGTTTTATATCACTAAAAGGTTTCAAAACTCACGCTTGACTCATTCGTATCGCTCTTACGTTGCCGAACTACCTACAAATTTCTATACATCTTGTAATTTTTGTGTGTATGTTGAGAGTTTATTGTGGAACACAAAGAAGGTTCGTACGTGCACATTAGAGCAAGAGCCGGGCTTGGTCCGAGTGACGTCTAGACGGGCGGTGTCGCCTGCAGACTGCACAAAACGTCAGTTGGCGCGCAATTCGTCAAGAAAACGCTGTACCGTAACAAGAAGCGCACCACTCCACTCTGCTTTTTGTTCACAAGCAAAATAAAGAGCTCGAAATGCAAAACAACCAAGCCACACGATACCGTGATACACAACGAACGTTATTGATAGTGGCTTGTAATACGCTCCGTCATGTTGTCTGCAGCTGGAACGAGCTATGTTGTTAGGCGAGACGTATTGTTAGTATCAATCTGGTAAATTCGCAGTTTATTTTGTAAATAGAATGCGCGGTCACTGACGTTCATATGAGCTTATAACTAGTTGACTCGGTGTGCGGAAATAAAATTAGGTTTTTAGAAGCACATGGTAGCGTTGGCTAACTGCCATGACGTAGTCTTAAAGACAATTTACTGGCTAGAAAAACGGTGCTAGCTACAACCTCCCCTCGGGGACGTGCCGGGTAGATTAAAGTTTTGTTAATACGAGAACGTGGTGCACCCAACTATTTCCCACGGGGTTAAAGTAAGCACCTTTTTGATGTTCAGCCAAAATGAGCACGTCCCTTAGGGTTCCGGTACAATGGCCGCAGTGATGCGAGAAGCGAATATTTTCCGAAAATTCATTGGCGTGGCCCTTGCGTAGTCAAAAGAGCTTCCGCAAACCGCCATTCATTTTGGGACATTTGAAACGTTGGACCTTTACTGGCAGTAATGTATGGGACTATTTAAAAACAAAGGCCTTTGCCCGAAGAATGATCCTCAATACTGTGATTATTCTAAATACTTACATACTTACTTGTATGGTCAGGTAATATGAAAGTTTCTTTACATGCCTTTATTCGTAGGGAATGAAGGGAAAAGGAAAATTGTCTTTGATGTAACAAATCTATGATTTCATTTTTCCGTCCAAATCGGGCGAATCGGGTGGCGTCTCAGGAACCTTTAGACAATCTCGGCAAATGGTGCTATTAGCCGAATGCGTGGCTTCTCACCGTAACGAGCGACTGAGGCCGGCGCGAGCCACGATCATTGAACAATTTGAATAATACATGAAACACTCATCCCTATTGGTAGTACACTTTCTCGGAGCCATGCAGGCTTCATGCATTTCATAACATATTTTTGTATTGAAATAAAATATAAAGGTACCTATTAATTTACTTTCTTGTGTGAGTAATATGTAATAACTTGTCATATCATGTTATTTAGCTGAAAGTATCACCGCGGGGTGAGTAAGTGCTAATATTAATAATTTTAACTTGATAAACTGTGTTTGAATGAAAGGAGTGTGACAGAGTGATAGTTTTCTCACGGGACGGTAATTAATCAAAGGTGAAGTGCGAGCTGCCTGCTGCCGGAAACTAGAAATCATCCAGGCCGGACTCTAACGACCTTATCTGCTGTTATACCCTAAAATTTACCTATTTCCAGGCCATCATCATTAGCCATCGTACGTCAACGTCTGTACAAGATTTTTGTAGTAATGTAGTTAACGTTCCGATTTTTGTTTTATTTACTTGCATCACCCGGAAGAATGACATGACGAACTGACAGTTTGATACATAAACATAAATATATACATACATGTATATGTATGTACATATCTATTATATATATTTCTTGTGTCCAGCTGGACCGACTTTGATGATTTTTTTGTGTTTAAGTGAAGTCGAGAAAGGTTAAGATCCACAATTGGACCCGATAGGTGGCGCTGCGATCGTGTTTCGGGAAATATTTTTTCCACCTAAGCGAAGCTGGGCAGTTCTGCTAGTATATATACAAAATCTTCACACTTTCTCACAAGGGTGCCTAAGGGGTTGATATACATGTGAATAGGCTTATAGACCAATATAGGTGTAACCCGCGATTTCAAGCACATTAAATTGGTTTCCGTTGAATCCCTTCTCAATAAACTAGCGATCTTATTCAAAATTGTTTTCTAACAAGATTAGAAGTTCCTGGAATTAGCGCGTTTGAACGATGATAGATGCAGCATTTCGAAGATAACGGGTTCTAGTCACACCTAGTCATGGATGGATTTATATTCACAAATATCTTTTAGATCTGGTGTAACTAGTACTTACGTATAATTAACGTACATTCAATATAAGATTAAAAAATTTAAAAAGAAAGTTATCCAATATAAGTCGTTAATACCTTAAGTATGTAAGGATCGTAGCAAGTGGAAAGAAGTGGTCTCTGCCTACCCCTACGTGATTATATGTATGTATGTATATATGTATTACAGAGTTATCTGTGCAGTATATTATTATTTCATGATGACATAAAACTAGTCACTTATATTGCTCTAAAGAGAGTTCTCACTTCACACTGTCGCCTAGTAGTAATTACAACACCCAATAAGTGCCAATCACTGAATGAAAAATAAAGCCTATAATTCTTATGAGAGCTCACATACATATATGTTTTCTGCTTCATTTTTGACAGCTGACTCCATCTGTCATTTGAACACGCCCCGGATATAGAAGAAATGGAAACGTTGTCATCGACATACAATAACGTGACACGCTTGACGTGGGCTTTGGTCTTTGTAAGGAATGTGATGTGTGAACGTAAGTGAAGTAAGGCTTTATCGGGACGGTCGGAATGTCTGCCTTTGTCGTGAACTTTGAGGGTGTCATATAAAATATTTTTTGCTAAAATGAACAACAGTTAAGGTGTCTGGAAACGAAGATGGCTGACATTTCCGTTCTACTTGCTACTATGTACTGCTTGTAGTATTGTGCTTATGTTCTTGATTTAAAATGTATATAGGTTATGTTTCCTGTTATGTCATATCCAATATTGTTGCATTAAATAGTAATCTTAATATATATAAATTACGTGTCACGTAGTTTGTCCGCGATGGGCTTCTAAACTACTTAACCGATTTCAATCAAATTTGCACACCGTGTGTAGTTTGATCCAACTTAAAACATAGGATAGCGTACATCGCAATTGGACCCCCGGGCGAAGCTGGGCGGGACAGCTAGTAATATATAAAAATGCATATGTTACTATCTGTACTATATCATCACGCCTTCCCCGAAGGAGTAGCTGAGGTGTGTAGGTAGTGCCCACACACCCACTTTTCACCGGCGATATATTTTCGGTGACAGCGTGATAGTTGGCGAGTCCACAACTATACATAGAGGTTAGAATTTCTAAACGTATGTTTCCGCCAGTTGGCGGAACGAAACGCGGCGCGCGCGCTTCCCGGTTAGCCGGTGACTTGACAGTGACGTTTTAATACAACCCATACAACAGTGCAGTTCCGGCCTCCGGCCGATATAGAAGTGCGGGTGTGAAGTCCGCCCGGGGGGAGTGCGGAGGACCCCCGTCCGAGGCGGCGCGTGTACTTAACTCTGCTCTTCTCTCAGCTCTCATTCTGCTCGATATACAGTGACATTACTGTTAGTTCGAGCCCCGAGCCCGCGCGCATGAACCCGCGCCGTGTGTGCGTCTAACTCTCGCTTGATTCGATCCCCGCATAACGCTCATTGCGCATCACTGCTCATATGTCGGCTCGATAACTAGAAACTAGAAACATACATAGACTTAGTGACTTTGTGTACATCTCCAATAAGTAAAGGAAGAAGGAGTGTCCCGTGCCACGTGCCGCGTGGAGAACATCCATCAAATCAGGTCAGTTCACCTACTCTCGCCAGCCCATCCGTTCCCTTCACACCCCCACTCCACTCCACTCCACTCATCAGCTCCTCGACCGCCGGGGCCCGCAAGGCCCCGTCAAAATTTTGTTCCAATCGAGCCGGATTGCCTGCCCTGCCCTGCCCTGAACCTGCCCCTATACAGTCCAGTAATTGCATAATTATTCATATTTCTTGCCCATGTTTTAGCTCAATTCTCTCTAGTAAATCTATTATACAGTCCACTCAAACTTATAGACCCACCTTTTAAAAGAAATCACAATTTGTTCTCGAACATTCTTTGTTGTTCTACCCACATTTAACTGATTTATTTTGGCCTAAGCTTGGAAAGCAGTACCAAGTAGTTACATTCTTTCAATAATTTATTATTTTATTACCGTGTCATTCACCTTGATTAGTATCAGCTGTGAGTTGTGTCTATGTAATAATAACGTAGATACATAACGAGTATTGTTCAACCAAGTTAATTTAATTGTTTGGTACTTAAGTACGCAATAAATAAGTAATAAGTGCTTGTCTGTGTGATCGGCTCATATAATGGAGAAGATACATCGTTTTGCTCGACATTTTATTTTACATTTCTGCAATCAGTTATTGTCCAAACTGCTACAGCTCATTAGTGAAGTTTATTCTGCTTGCCTATTGAATACTTACTCACTACTTTGTAAGTTGTATTACTATCTAAACCGTAAGGATGAAGGAGTGTCCCGTGCCACGTGCCGCGTGGAAAACATCCATCAAATCAGGTCAGTTCACCTATTCTCGCCAGCCCATCCGTTCCCTTCACACCCCCGCTCATACCTCTCACTCCACTCATCAGCTCATCTAGCGACGAGGCCCAAAAGGCCCCGTCAACGTATGCAGGTGCCTTTTCGATGTTTACCTTCAGCGAAAAGCTCGTATGGCTAATCACGGTACTTAAGGTCTGAAAAATTAATTGGTACAGTCGGGCGTTCGGTGTCATTGACACACAAAGAGTAAGGACTATTTTAAGATATCGAACGCGGACGAAGGCGCATGGAATAGCTAGATTGAAACAAAGATTAGTATGTTAAGTTAATACAACTTTATGAATCGCAGCATTCAATGTTGACCATTAAAAAAAGCAAAGCATACAGAGAAGATTAATTTCGAATATAAAATATAAATTTTGTGTAAAGCTTAGATTAATTAACTAAAGGAGATACAATTGTTCGACAGCAATGCAGGCGACAATAGGCAGCTCGGCCACGGTAGCCAGTAAACCGCACTGCGGTCTATACCCGCTCCATAATTACGCTCGAGTCCCTATAAGGAACATCCTATTTCGATATCCCGTTAAAATAAAGTAGCATAGCAGTATGCATAATACTGTAGCAAAAATATCAACATTATTTAAAATAGATATATGGAACTGATCTTTTTTGAAAATTATTTGATGGTCGTTAATATACGTTAATATTATCGTTGATTCATACCTTAACTTAAATTGTACTAATCCCCAAAAGGAGCAAAAGTTAAAGTAAGGCATTAGAAAAATACATACATATTTACATCATATTTATACACGTTTACAATATACTCGAATTTTTTGACATCTAAAGTGGATACATAATATTAATGTTAGTATAATATATAATATATCCTCACGCCTTCCTACAAGTGTCCCCGAAGGGGTAGGCAAAGGTGTGTAGGTAGTACCCACACTCACTTTCCGCCAGAGATATGTTTTATGTGCCAACGTGATAGATGGCGAGTCCATCGACGTTACTTAAGCACGACTATAGCCTTTGAAGGGCCATCTATTAGGGCCATATAATAATAACGGTGATACAAAGAACCACAGCTTTAGAACATCCTCTACGAAAGTTCAGTTAGCAATTACACTTTACCTAGTACCTACTTTTGAAAAGCAAATTGTTTTTCAAACTTGTGGTGTTTTATCAAACCAAGTTTATTTTAATCTCAACTTCGGAATTTTCTCCGTAGTAATAACGAGGTTTTAATTAAGTATGCCGCTTTTCTGCACATTACGAGGCGAATAACTTCGAAACAGTAGGGAGTCATACTGTTTGGCACTAATTGAGGGAAAATTAGGATTCCATTAGGTATCCTGTCAAGATTAACGACCTTAGGCAAAAACCTAGCCAAGTACAAAAATCTTCATACTATATTTCTTGTTCCTCTTACAATTACATGTTTTCATTATAAATAACAAAGTACCGTCCAGACAGCAAGTCACTGTGACTGTATTATGCAGGTTCAACCCCCGTTCCATGCAAATCTGTACTTCAATCATTTATCGGTCTAAATATCTACTTTATTCTTTCTTCTATTAAGTCACATTTAAGAATTATTTTATCCCTATTTCGTAGGTACAAAATCATTTGAAGATTACTCGAGTAATCCGTAACCATACAAGTTTTTCAGTTTTTCTATGTCCTTAAAGAGAAAAAGGTACGCCTGTAGACACAATGCGACATGTCCAAACGGAAGGCGCCTAAGGCGGCGGCGCCAGGTGTTTCCATGGCTGAACAAATACAGTTTCGATCTGGATTTTATTTACGTCCATTAAAAGGCTCCTTACAAATTGGCACGACATTGAATGAATTATTTACAACACACGTGATATATGTGCAGCATCTCGGTGCAGTGCCTTTGAGCGCGAGGCGGCAATCGACGGCACTGCACGAGATATTCACGCTAATCAGTGGGTGCGATTAATTACATAATCAGTATTTCGTTATCCGGAATGTGCACGAGCTTAAAGCTTTTACCTAAACGCGTCAATGCTTACAGCCCTAATTATAGCCTGCTTAATCGAGTCTCTCTTATTAAATTAATGAATTATTTCCTATATATATTTATTTCATTATTTCCTATAATAGATGCCCACGCCCACGTTTCATTATCACAACTCTCGATATTTCACATAAAAATCTTCGGAAAAAATTGCAGCTACACACAGGTCTAGCTTTCCTTTCTTTTAAGTTTCGTTTCAGCTTTCAGATCAGTTTCTTGTCGTGGACGCTCAAGCTGTGGAATCAAATTCCCGCCTTATTTTTCTCTAGAGTGATCGGAATTCTTCAAGTAGGATAGAACATTAATTTGTGATATTACTACCATTCCGTGTCCACCGGCCAATCCCGAAGGGAACATCCCTCTTTTTCGCCTAAGGTGCCAGCGTGACAATAATTGGCGCTCCCGAGTCTCAAGTTTAACTGTAGAAACGACATGGACTTTGTCAAACGTATGCGATGATTCCCTTCATGAGAATAACCTCTGTTCAGAGTAACCCCATTGATACTGTCGGGATTCGAATTCATAATTATCGCATTGTAGAAACCAGTGAAATCCCTCTTTTATACGGCTATACCACTGCATCGTATCAAGGAATAAATATAAACGAGCCCACCTCAATAAAATGAATGCTTAAAGAGAATTGAAGTTGGAAACTTGCTTTGTTCAACAAATTCGTTTTAATAATTCTTCTGTGAGCAGTACAAGGTAATAAACATGGTGGATTGTGGTGTAGCATTTATAAATTGATGCCATTTGTCCCCACCGTAGTTCCCTTTGGCACTAATGAGACTGGAAATGACATTCGTAACCAATTCTCATCAATTAGAACAATCCCAACGTAATTTTGTAATTATAATGACTTATAATTATTAATATAAATATTATTATTATTATTATTTATAATGAATGAATAACATCATTGAAATTAATCCTTGTTGCCGAGTATCCTATTATGTCAGATACTTAGCATTTTTTGAAGATTTTTTTTTAAATTCAAAGCAGAGGAGAGAGAGAGAAGAGAGTTGCACAGTCGTAAATATGTTATTATAAATCTTGTGTAACCTACACCAACTGACGGGTAAAGGTAAGAGACAATTTCTCTCTATAACTTTTTTTCTTCAGCAATACTTTCGCAGTCATAAGCATACGCGCCCCGATGATAACTGTTGTGGTAGTCCTGAACTAGCCTCCTATTAGTGCTTAGATTTATTTGTCAATTTAATAAAATTATGAATGGCCCCGTCGCATCGTGAAAACTGCGCTGGCCACAAATACTTAATCCTTTATTGATTGCTTTTCTCTTCCATAACGCAATGTACGCGGGAGCAAAAAGTGTTCCAAACATTAATCTCTTATCGCTTCGGGCCAAATGAAAGGAAAATACGTCAATAAATACAGTTAAATACAACGAAGTGTATTTATCTATGAAAATCTCAATGGGGCTTACGTAGGTTAATCTGTGACGTCAACTAATTGGCGTAGTTTGTTTACGATTTGTGTATTTTGATTTCAGATTCGAATTCAGGGGTAGAATCTGGGGTTTGCAAAGCAATGAAGGGATTTGCAAAGCAAGCAGGTGTATGAAGTGGAGAATGTTAGCCTTGAGAAAAAAGGATATATATTTAGAACCAATTGCGCATTAATTTAACTGGTTCCCATAATGTCTCTCACACTGACGTTCATGTTTTTTTCGAGAAGATTAAATTGGTCTATGATTTTTTGAATATAAATTTATTATTTATTTATTTATTTACACACACTTTAACATCCTTACAGTAGGTATACCAATATGATGTTAAAAGAAATTTATAATAATAATAACATTAATAAACTAATTTACAATATAACAAAATACACTTTAAAAACTTATATATTATCAAATAGTTTCTAAGAAATTTCTAACCGTTTCTGCGAAATATTATATTATAATAATAATATATTATATTATATATTAGTCAACCAAGACTAATATATAATAATATATCCTCACGCCAAAAAGGAAAGGATAGGCAGAGGTGTATATGTAGTACCCACATACCCATTTTCCGCCAGAGATATATTTTAGGTGCCAACGTGATAGGTGGCGAGTCCATCGCCGTTATTCAAGTACGACTTTACATACGCCTTTGAATTTCTTCTCAAACGTATTATGCAGGCTTCCTCTAGATGTTTTTCTTCCCGGTAAGGCTCGTGGTGTGACTAATCACTATACGTAAGTTCAGAAAAACTCATTGATACAGTCGGGTTTCAAACTTGCAATCTTTGTGTAGCAGGCTCGGCTACCACCCACGGCTTTGCTAAAGTACAAATATTCGTGTTCATATAAGTTTGGGTTGGACATATTGACAAGTTGAGTGAGAAAAGATGTAAGTAGGTACATTGTCTGGTAAAAAAATCAAAGGATGAACACGTCCAACTACTCAAATAAAATTTGATGATCAATCAAGGACAGAATCTACAGAGGAACATGAAAACGACGTGGATATTATAGAAATGTTAATTATAAGGAGAAAGAGGTGAGGAGTGTGTGACGTCATGAAAGGTGATGGAAGTTCTATAAGTAATTTTTTTTTTAAACTTAGGCATAAAAAGATTTGTGGAGTTATGCTTTCCCTGCTGAATTACATATTTTTTCTAATACCAGTTTGTGGTAACTGTCATTACCTATGAACGGTTGCAACATATCATTTGTACGTTGCCGATCCAGCAATGATCTTTGAACATGCTGTACTCACTAAAACTTTAACCGGAAGCTAGTTTTGAGCGTTAATATGTACTCTAATATATTGGATAATATTCCAATAGTGACAACTAAGCTCTATTATCCATAGCCTTTAGGAGCCTACTATTCTATGTAATTAAGCCAACGGGTGATAATAGCTATTTGTGCAGACTGGACAAGAAGAGTAGACCGGGGCGTGTTTGCGAGTCGTCCCGGCAATTTGATATGAACCCGCTCCATTAGCTCGTGCGCCGGCCGACCGCGATGTAAATGTTGTCGATTTGTCCGACCGCCCGCGCCCGCGCCCCACTAAGCTAATGACCTTCTCAGATACGTAGCCGTATCATTTCTCTTCTAGATCCAAAGCGCCGATAGGTAGGTTAACGTAACCCACCTTTGTGGTGAAGCTCATTTAATGTATCTTTCTTCATACTCCTGTATCTGTATACCAATCATAGTATATATCCTCACGCCTTCCGACAAGGGTCCCCGAAGGGGTAGGCAGATAATAGGCAATCATAGTAAGTAAATATATACATATCATCACGCCGAGTCCCTAACGGGCTAGGCAGATAGTATAGAGCGCTAGTTCTCTCTAGACTTCATGCCTCTTTCGCTTCGTCCTAATTAATCCGTCTCTTCATACATGCTCGTCGGTTTCGAGTACTCTAGACGTTCCCGTCCTTGAGCATTGTAAGTACCTATACATTAAAAAATACAAGTTGAAGATTACCTACATATCTATATATCATCACTTTAAGTCTTTCATTGGTAGGTTTCGCTTCGCCCAAAGCCTAATTAATACATAAATACATAACATCGCGCCGATTCCCTAAAGGGGTAGGCAGAGGAATTAGAGCGCCAGAGTTCTCTGTGGACTTGCATACCTCTTTCGCTTCGTCCACATTCATCCGTCTCATCATACGTGCCGGCCGGTTTCGAGTACTCGTCACATTCCAATCTTTGAGTGTCCGATCAATTTGATCTTGAGGTAGTTGGAACGTGGTATTCCTCTGCCTTCTGTCTTGCACACACTTTCGCTTTGTATATCTAGATCGTCAATCTTTCTTCACTGATCCTTTCTTAATGTCCGAACCAACGTAACATGCCTTTCTTCATCTTTATAAAGACACCCTCGTTCATGCCAGTGGTTTTTTTATATCACTGTGGTGGCAAACAAGTATGCGGCCCGCCTGATAGTAAGTGGTTACCGTCGCCTATGGATGCTTGCAATGACAGGGGCACCACTCGCGCGTTGCCCTCGCTGCAGGAATCCTCGCATCTATATCTATCAATCACAAATCACACCCTTCTTGAAGAACTCCATGCCGCACTCCATGCCATACTATAGGAAAATCTTCCACGGGGAGTTCATTCCACAGCCTGAGCGTTTTAGAGCGAAGAAACTCCTTTGAAACTGCGCACTGACTGTCTTGTCTGTCTTTGTCTTACTTCCCATTTCGTTTGAACATACTTCTTATTTATACAAATTAATTTACTTTCTCTAGAATTTGCCCATTTATCGATATAACACACCAAGTCACTTGTTCATCTCTTTCGAATATCAGAACCATGGTTTATGTTAGATAAATGTAATTGACCAAAACTCCTACCTACCTTTAAACTATATAAGCCTTCATATTTACTTTATAGGCTGCCTTTATCGCTCGAGGATCATGCGTTATTACACCCAAAGGATGGAAAAGGTCTATTCTCTCGAATACGATCGCGTATTTTGCCACTCATAGTCCCGAAGTTTACTTGTTCGTACTTATTTCATGCATTATTAAATAGAAACATCAGAATATTGTATTTATATGTACATAGGACAATTCCACACAAATATCCTCAAATTAAGCAAAGCTTATGTTATGGTAACTAGAGAAAGGTATACTTACTTATATATATGGATATATACATAAATGCAGACGTCCAAGACTAAGTTACAAATACTCGCGTTCATCACACTGATATCTGCCCTCAGCGTCAATTGAACAGGTGACCTAAAGCTTCGCAGTCAGGAACTTTAACCATCAGACCAGACGTCTAATAGATTGCTAATATAATATTATTATAATACATTCACGCCTGCTGAAAAAGGTTCCCGAAGAGAAACATACGAGTGGAATAACAGACTATTAGGATGTATAGTAGATATATTCAGACGCCAACGGTACCTCTACCGACATTTTTTATACCACTATAGAGGCAAACAAGTGGTCCACCTCATGATAAGCGAATACCCATGCAACTAAGCCCACTTTCCTAAGGCCACATTCTCTTGGAATTAGTTAATTCAGAAATATTTGGATTATATTTGACGGGCTTATTTACAAAGAAACCTGAAAGATGTTGAAAGTAACAATCGTATATCAAACGGATTGCAACACGGCACATTCAAATTTTTAAAACACTTTCTATCTAAGCTTTTCGCGGTTGTCATCAACATTACGTGAGGATTGTGATAATCACGGCCTCCCTCCTTTGTGAATGCCGATGAGATGGGTCCAGATGGGAGGTTGCCTGCTTAATTTGCATTGTGTTTGATAAATCCTCCTATTACTATAAATGCGAAAGTTTGTGAGAACATTCTCACAAACAAAAACAAACTCAATCACTCCAGAACGGGTGCACGGACTTGGATGAAATGCACATGGTTTGATTACAGCTGGTAATCACAGGATTATCACATATCATTTGTGATATATGATATGTTAAATTTGTGAAAAATATATATATATAGATATTGATATATATTTGATATTGATATATATATATCAATATCAAATATGACACGGGTGAAATCACGTGGCACAGCTAGTGCCTACGCAGTTAAGATATCAGCCTCGAACCCCGGTCGTCAGTATCAATAAGTACTTTTTCAAACTCAAGTAACTCACTCCTTCCCACAAGGGTCCCCGTAGGAGTAGGCAATGGTGTATAGATAGTACACACACACCCACTTTCCGCCAGAGATATATTTATACCACACGTGTGGTACTTACACACATGTGCTATGCAGTGAAAGGAAGCACCGAGGTCATCCTGCAGTCGTTTAAGGTTTTTTGAAGCAATACATTATTTTAGAAGACTTTTTTAAAGTTGTGCTCTAAAAGTAAATGCGAAAGATGTCTCATACCCAGGCAGATATTAGATCCTTTGACGTCTCTGCGTAAATGATACTACTTTCAGAAAAAACTTCTAAAAGTAAAACCAATTTTCACTAGAAAATATAAAAATATTTTTCTTTGGAGTTGAAACGGGGACTGTTTGCTGATTATTACTGTTACAGGGCTGGCGTTTACATCTCTCTAAGCCAACATTTTCTAGATGCTCGTATTGTACACACTAAATATAGTAAATATACACTAAACTATATGTCAATAAACACATTCTCTTGAGGGCTTAATGTAAGCTTCGAGCTATTTATTAACCTGGAACCTGAACCTGGAATAATTAAACAAAGCGGGGCCTACCTATTTAATTTCGTCGATGCAAATCACTGTCTTTAAAGATTTTCCTTAATCAAAAAGGTTTATTGCAAATCATAATTATATTTTTTTATAGTATCGTGTCTTCGTGTCGTCATTAAATTCTTTGTGTCATAGAATCAGCCTCCGGCGTAATGTCGTTGCGTTTGTAAAAAGGATTCTTCTCCGTTTATTATTTGAACAAAAAAATTACTGAACTTCATTTTGCTACGCATTATAAATCGAAACCAATCATGAGAGTGCTGCTCTCAAAATATGCAGATAATTTGGAATGTTCATGACGTGCCATTAAAACGAAAATATTTTTCAATTAAAACAGCGCACTTGACTTTAATATTTACCTGCATTGGAGGTATTCGGTAGTTGTTATATCACTACATATTATAATACACAGTCCCCCTCCGCGTCTGTCTGACCATAGTATAAAGAAGAGGGAGTAGGCTATCTCCGGCCCAATTCGCGATATAATTGCCTACTGTCTTAGGGTTGTCACTTTTAGCTAAATATTAGGCGCGGCTGTTCGCGCTTCGCTAGCAACCGCATGAACAGCGGCAATTAGGTATAATAAAAAATGAATAAAGTGAATGAAATATTATCATTAAAAGAAATAAAAACAACATTAAAAACTAACGACTGTCTCTTAGACTATAATCGAATTTGTTGTTATGATTCGAACTTTGTTTTATATGTATTTGATTTACTATTAGTCAATTAGGTACTCGTACATACTTATTTTGAACTAGCTGTCCCGCCCAGCTTTGCTCGGGTGAAAAAGTTAAATTGCCCATAACACGATCGCAGCGCCACCTATCGGGTCCAATTGTAAATCTAAACCATTCTCGAATCCACCTTAAGACACACAGAAAGGGATAGCTTCGCACGGGTGAAAAAGTTAAAATTCCTAAAACTCGATCGCAGCGCCACCTGTCGGGTCCAATTTAATATAGCCTATGTTACTCGGGGATAATGTAGCTTTCCAAAGGTGAAAGAATTTTTGAAATCGGTCCAGTAGTTTCGGAGCCTATTCATTACAAACAAACAAACAAACAAACAAATCTTTCCTCTTTATAATATTAGTATAGATTACGATTTTCTGTAAGTAGGTAGGTACTTAGTTACTATACCTACAATACTGAGAAATCGGCATAACTAAACGTAAACAAAGAAATAGCGGCAAACCAATTGCCAGATCAAAAGTACCTAGTACATTCTAGTAGGAAATTAGGCCTACCTACCTACTTCCTGTGTGATAGAAAACTAATACAAACAAAAAATATGTAAGTACGTAGGTATCTCATCATCAAGTAAAATTATATTATGCTAGAATAAGTGACTAACTTACCTTTCCTGTTCAATAGGTAATCTGAACAGAGACAGGTCTGAAATCGATGAATTATTAAGACACCCAAACACACAGCAATACGTTCTTCTGCGATTATCAGACATTTTGATGATGATATTGATGAATAAATCATTTAGCGGTGCCGAAAAGCCGTGACGCGCGCGCGAACCTTGTGCAGTGTTAGCCCCGACTGGCGCACTGAGAAACGGGTCGAGATTTTGTTAAAGTGTGCGTGCGTCGACACATAAATACAACAGCGCACACATACAAGCCGCGCGTGGTGCGTTTGTATGAAGATAACCTACTTCTCTTCTTTATACTATGGTCTGACTGTCTGTTGACGATAAACGCTTAAACTACTAAACGGATTTGCATGCGGTTTCCACCAAAACTGAGAATAATTCCCGAGAAAGCCTCAGGTGTATATGATGAGATTTTGTGTAAATCGGTTGAAATGTGTTTATTGAAAAGATTAAATATAATATAAGGTAAATTCGAATTTAATCTTAACCTTTTTTAAGATATAACGGAACAATATTATGTATGTACCCGAGTGAAGCCGGGGCGGGTCGCTATTAAGTATAAAAACTTATAACCAATATTTACTCAGTATTCGTTTCCAATAAACCTGCATGCCACCTAAAAGTGTTAACGTAAGACTTTACACAGCTTCATAACGACATTTTCTCTCTCCTTACTGCAGGAATTAAAATTTTAATGGATTTTCAATGGCGGTTCAAGTGAAATAAAACCACAGCGGTGGTAGCAATGCCACTGGAAAAACACTCACCTCTAGTGGCACACTTCCCTTTTATTGCTAAATTATACAACTAATTACAACTGATGAAAGACAGAATAAGTGTATAATAAGCTATCTTCCGTCTTATTGCTAATTGCCGTATAGAACGAAACAAAAATGTGAATGTATGCCCTGATGGCCTAGTAGCTAATAGCCGAATACTTACAAATTGAAAATTGCAGGTTTCATCCCCGGGTGATCTGTATCAATATTTTTCTAAATATAAGCTCAGTTTACTCGAGCTATTTGAGCAAGGAAATAGCATGAAACATGTCAGTCAGTTATACTCACCATCTGTCAGTTTGGCCCCTTGATGTACCCGAAGCACAAAGAGTTACTACATCTCCGCCTACCTTTTCGGACTTCTTCTGGAAAGGGATTAGTTATAATAATACAATCTTACAGGACAGAAAATTCAAGCTAAGCTCAATTCTCAATTGAGGTATAAGCCTTCACCAAACCGAAAAAATAATTTTTACAAATAAGTTAGGATGAAAATTGTAAGGAGCTAAGCTCCAGCATCGGATTTTATAAAGATTGACCCAAGAATATCTGGCTCACAGTTGACTGGGCCGTTTGGAATGCAGCCGGGATAAAGCACTATCGTTATATAGGTTTCCGAGCAACTTCAGACCTTCGCCATTATTGGAAGCGACGCCTTCGACTTAGAAAGGTGAAATCAAAAGTTTCAACGACATTAACAACTACTAGACTTGCTTACAAAGAAACTGGGAAAGTTGATCTAAGTAGGTACTTGACAATCAAGTCAAGTTCTTAAATTACTCTTCGCTTCCTGCGCAGCTGCGTAGCGTAATAAAGAATCCGATCGCGCTTAAATTTTTAATTGAACCCAATTGTATAATGCAATTAGCGTAATGGGAAACAAAGTAGACAACAGTAGGGCGGGGGATGAGCTAGAACCCCTAGGAGTGACCCCCAGGGGTCCTCCTACAAGGGTGCTAGCCCATCACCTACTTTGTTCACTTTTTCCGAGTGAGCAATTTGGCGTTGGTCTTGGGAGTAGCGCAGGTCGCGTAGATCCCCAAGGCAAGTCCGGAGCACTATCCTGCTAGAGGTTGCCGCCTGCTATTGGTCTGGTTCCTTCAGAAACAGACGTAACAGAAAGCTCCGGGCGCTCTCCACTTTCCCACCTTCCCAATTCCCATTCCTTTCCCTAAGGGAGGGAGGGCACAACGGTTAATTCCCGTTCAAATTCGGAGCAGCCCGACTGGTACCATTACAGAAGATCGCAGCCAAATGGCATTACCCTCGGGTGTTTCGTGTTCCTGTGGTGAGTAAGGTCGCCAGGCTGCAAGAGGAAGCGGTGTGTCGGCAGCACAGGACCAGTGGTGCAATGCCGCCGTGGTGGTGACCAGGCGCGGCATGTCGGTGCGGTTGTTAGGGAGACCCGGTGAAACGGCTGTCCGCTGGCCGCCCGCATATAGTAGGGGTCCCGAACCCAGGGATCACCTAATCTCCGCCCTGGGAGGCTGACCCGCACATGTGTGTAAAGTCCTTGGTGTAGTAGTCGTGCCGGAGGAGGAGACCGGAGTGGACCCGGCCGCTGCATCAGAGGGGGATCGGGGGCCCTTCCAACTTCCGCTCCGGCAATCCGCACTACCTGTACATCACTGCGGCGGATTGAGACTGCGCTTTGTCCTCTTTGATGCCGACGCAACGTTTCCACTTTTTTCCATTTTAGCACCCTTCAATAAAAAAAATGGCCAAAGTAAAAAATAGCAGACGTTTCTCAGCGGCCTCACCATCCACATTAAAAATTGACTTTTGCAACATCAGGGGACTCCATTCTAATCTAAACGCAGTCCACCAACACCTTGAGACGGCGCAGCCGACTCTGCTATTTCTGACGGAGACGCAGATATCCTGCCCTGATGATACATCATACCTGAACTACCCCGGGTACAAGATGGAACACAATTTTGTGCGCCGCGCCGGTGTATGTATGTACTTCCGGGAGGATATTTGCTGTCGACGTCTCCTCGGCCTTGAAGACAGAGACTTGTAAATTTTTTTTTTTTTTTGCATAAGAGCCGTCGTTGACGGTAGCTGCTCCGAAAGCTTAATGCTGGCGTCCCGCAAGGCTCTGTGTTGTCCCCGACTCTGTTTCTTCTGCATATTAATGACATGCTTTCTATTGAAGGCATTCATTGTTATGCAGACGACAGCACTGGGGACACTTACTACACGGGCCGTGCTAATCTCCCTCGTTCCACTGTGGAGGAAAGTCGCGAACGACTTGTGTCTGAAATCGAGAGTACACTTCGCAGTGTCTCCGATTGGGGTCGACTAAACCTAGTCCACTTCAACCCCACTAAGATACAAGTATGCGCGTTCACCGCTAAAAAAAAACTCCATTCGCTGTGGCTCCACAATTCCAGAACACTCCCCTGAACATCTCGGAAAGCATTAGGATCCTTGGGGTCGATATTTCTAGCGACGTTCAGTTCCGTGGTCATTTAGAGGACAAGGCTAAGCTGGCGTCGAGGAAGCTCGGTGTGCTCAACAGAGCTAAGCAGTACTTCTGTGGGCTGGAGCCCCTGGATACCAGCTTGGGCCTTTTGACGCGGTTCAGAAACGCGCCGCTAGAATAGTCGATGATCCCATGCTCACAGGCGGCTTGGAATCACTAAGTTTGAGGAGAGACTTTGCCTCCCTGTGTGTGTTCTACCGCTTGTATAATGGGGAGTGTTCTGCAGAATTGTTCGACATGATGCCCACTTCCACCTTCTACCACCGCACCTCTCGCCATCGACGGGGAATTCATCCCCATACCTTGGAACCACAAAGGTCTCGCACTGCGCGGTTCCAAAGGAGTTTCCTTCCGCGAACGCTCAGGTTGTGGAATGAGCTCCCCGTTGAGGTTTTCCCTGGAGAGTACAGCATGGAGTTCTTCAAGAAGGGTGTGAAAAGATTCCTGCAGGGTCGGCAACGCGCGGGTGATACCCCTGGTGTTGCAAGCGTCCATAGGCGGCGGTAACCGCTTACCATCAGGCGGACCGCATGCTTGTTTGCCAACCAAGTGGTATAAAAAAAAAAAAAGACAACATATTTAAAACAGAAAAAGATCTTCCATTCAAGAAGATTTCATTCAATCGATGGCGTTAAGAATAGCTGTCAATATTTTTTCATTTAAGTACTGTGAGAAGAGCACGTGAAACGTTTAATATAAAGATATATTAATTAGACCATGTTTCTTTAGTTCATAATAATTATTCTACAAACGTTATAAATGTGAAAGTTGTGAAGGAAACAAATATCCTCATCATGTTTGTTATTCAATCACGTCCGAACAGTTGAACGGAATATGAAATTTGCCATAGAGATAGATTATTATCTACATATTACTTAGCCAGATCTACCTATGGGAGCAGATTTTACGAGGGTGAAGCCGTGCGGCAAAGCTAGTACTCTTATCTCTACCTTTCCACTAGAGTCCCCGAAGGGATAGCGCAGAGTCAAGCACGTCTATATATATATATATATATATTTGTACATCTATACGTTTTTAAATTTCTTCTTCCACTTAAGCAAATTTCCTGTCGATGTTATCTTACACCGTGAACTTCAAGGTGGGATTAATCACTGTACTTTTGACGTTTAGAGTTGTGAGTGGACGAATATCTGTCAGTGGCGCGATTGGGCTTGACACTTGTTCTTGTACCGTCGCCTGCGCCGGGTGTGCGCACTGATCGATACAAAATACAACATGGCGGACACAGACAATGTGGACGTGAATTCTAATCCTTTGGAATATATATGTAGACATTGATTACCATTACGATTAGCTCATCAGCCTAGGCCTGTTATATACAGAGCCAAAGCCACTGAGACAATCAAAGCGGTTTGATGCACTTTGGATAAGTAGAAATGAAGAACCGCTACATGTCTGTACTAATATAGCAAAGCTTCAAAGTTTGTTTGTGTTTCTGTTTCCCTGCTACTCGCTATATTTACACTACGACATAGCCATATGAGCCCTAAAAATAGGAAGGAATCCAATACGAATAGTACTTCATATATTATTCATGCTAAAAGACTGAAGAAGAAGGCCGGTTTCTTTCCATATTAACTTCGGGGTAAATAAAGTTCTTGCGTAACACCATGGGAGATAAAATCATTTTAAAATATTTCATTTCAGTTGGAACAAAACGAATTTGTAAACAGGAAAACAGCCTACAAACTGAGTAAAGAAAATTACGAGAACTTTTACATAAATAAAAGATATCTTTTCCAGTTTACTGAATTCAAAAGTCGTACTTACGTACTCTCTCGTTACGTTGATTCACGTAGCAAAGAAGCGAACCTTTTTCGGCGGCGTCGTAACACGTAAGGTGTTAAAGTAACAACACGCCGAGCTGTAATCACGTCCAATAGTTAGGTAATTGGATCATCCGAGCGCGGACGCCGGTCCTTTGAGACCCGACCCACGTCAGTTTATCTACGCACTTTTTATTGTCTATCAAATAATATTGAACAAAATTCTAATGACTTTTAAACAAGATTTCAGCTAAGGGGTGGTGGACGGCCAAATTGACGTAAAAATACCTGGCTGGTTACCATTATTTCTAGATTAAGTGAGTTCAAAGATACATAGAAAAGTATCATCCATGTGTTCAACTATAACGCTTTAAAAATATGTATAACTAGCTGTACCCTGCCACGCTTCGATATGAGACTGATGCAAAAAAATTATAAAAACAATCCGCAATTGATGCGGATTATTATCATGCTAAAATTTCTGCTCGATCGGTGCCGAACTTTTTGAGTTTTTAAGCGTACACAACCCAACATAACATTTATATATATATAGAGATGTTCACGTCACATGACCTTTATGTCTTAGGAGCACCATTTATGCGCAGCAGTCGGCACAGAGCATCTTGCGGTTTAGATACAGATTTGAGCTCAGTCGAGCGGAAGGAATGCAGACGAATGATATTCCTTACCAGCCCGAAGCGTGGATTAAGCGGCCTCCAGCTGACATATATTTCCTAGCCAAGCACACAATTGCCAATTAATTGTAGGACTGCATGAATCCCTAATTTACGACGCTTGTTTGTTATCCTGTGAACCCCTGTATTAAGTACATATTACTTATGGCTGATAGTGGAAATATTGGGTTGTTGCTGTAAAAACTCCGTTAGCTTGAGACTTTAACGTTAATGCTGTATATTTATCAGGTAGAGCTATCAACAAAAGTAGTATTTCATTTTATTTATTATTAAAAAAAACCTTGACATCCGAATCTGACATATGTAAGCACGCTGCACGATAGCACGATAAAAGTATTCGAAAACTATATAAGTGGATTAAGGCACTTGTTTTTTGGACAAAATTATATCCTTATAAATCTAAGTATAATCTTTTTATATCTATAAATCTATCTAAATATAATCCTAAAAATATATACTTTCTATGTATTATGCCTAATAGAAAAAGTAGGTGATTGGAAGAGAATTTGGTAACCAAGTATATTTGAAGAATACAAAAGCGGTTTATTGATTCAAGCAGCGAGAAACGTTATCCGCAACATTTATATTATTCGCACCACCCTCACTTTGTTTACCAAAATGCTCAAAGAAGATTGGCTCGGTTGAAAATTCGATCAAACACAAAAATAAGTGATCAGAATATTATGAGCTACTTTATGATTGCGTAATCTCTTTTGGTATTGGCATGGTTTTATATTATACCATTTGATAAATACATAGGAGAGTTACTCATGTAAGAACTTTTCAACCTGATCTTTAATATTCCTTTGTAGAAGTAAGATATGCTTACGCAGATGTATGAGCGAAATAAGGCGAGCGGGACGCGGATTGCGGGTTAGAGCGAAATAAAATATTAAACGAGAGTAGGATTCCAAGTAACCGCACAAAGTAGCAGCATCTCTGAGAGTGTATCTTTTACTATTGAATAAAGCCCGCCATGGAAGCTGGCTTAATGCTCAAGCACTACGCGACTATTGTAAAGATTACACCTGTGGCTGCCTACAGGTTAATGTTTTTTTTATAATAAACATATTTATTTATTTGTCATATATACTTCTTTCAGTCGCATAATATTTAGAATATAATAAAAGTTTCTTCTTTGTGTCACGTACTTAAATACCCCTCTCGGACTTTTTGGAGGTTCTTAAGTCGTTCTTATATATAGTGCCATCCACGAAGACGCGCCCCATCAATTTCTAGTCGAGGCGGTCGCGGGATGTGGTAAGCATAGAGTCTATTAATTGAAGTGTGCGTGTACACTCATAGGTAATCAGTGTGTACCGATAATACTCAAACATTAGTGGCAGGTTGCACACTTCCACTAGAAATATAAGGAAGAATAGTGGGGCGCGTCTTTGTGGATGGCACTATCGATACGTCGAAGGGTATAACCAAAAGACATTAAGTAATTTCAAACCTGATGATATGATATGATTTTCTGTTACTGACCTGTTTTTTAAACAATCTTTAGAACAAAATAAAAAAATTTACTACAGATATAATATTTGTTATCCCAACGTGCCAAGGAAGCAAGCAGGATTTCCATACATATGGGATACCAATGCTGATCCTCTGAGCGAGATTTAATCCAGCTTGTATGTCAAGAGTGGCTTCATGTGGATTTAGATTTAGAATGCTGTCAAGATTACGACGATGTCAATTCCAAAAACAATATGGAGGTTGTTGTTGTTGAATAATTTTTCGCATTAAAATATATTTATTAATGGCCAGTATCTGCGGCTTTATTGAACTGCCCATACACGAAGGTGCTTAAGAATCCATAGAGCGATCCCCGGCGGATTTAATTAATTAAGTTTAGTCTGTTTATAAATAAATAAATACCTTGGGACTATTCCACACAAATTGACATAGTCACAAATTAAGCAAAGGTTGTGTTATGGTAACTAGACAACGATATATTTACTTATATAGATAGATAAATACATATACACATTGGACATCCAAGACTAAGGTGCAAATACTCGTGTTCATCACACAAATATCTGCCCTTATCTGCGGGAATCGCACCCGCGACCTCAAGTTTCACAGTCAGGAGCTCTAAGCACTAGACTGTTGTCTACGGCCGTCTATGGTATGGCCGTAGACATACAATTCCTAAAATCATTAAGAAACAGTGAAGGTTTTGATCTGTTGTTCCGAGTCTTGCTCCACTCGTTACAAAGATTTGCTGAAACAACCATATACATAGGTGCATGAAGGTGAGGAATTAAATATTATTTAGCTAGCGGTTACGGAGAATAATGGCTGGCCTGTCAATAATGTTTCTGTTTGGTGTTGTTGTTAGAGTGTATGTTGGGTAATTTGAGTTGAGTAATTAAGGTAATCGGACCCAAGATGCGAGGAAATCTATATAAGTTAGGGACAGTTGACATGTGACAGGTGACAGACTGTACAAGTATAAATATCTCGGTCTTTGGCGATGGTGTGAAAAATATATTTAACGAAAGCCGACTACAATGACGGCATTATCTTGGATGTGTGATGAGTTTCTTCGTGATTTCATTCTCCACCGTAAAGCTTGTGGTAGAATGAATCACAGTTGAGCAAAACGTATCTTTGCCAATTATAGACAAGATAAAGTTGGAAATAAAATACAGGTTTCGTATTATCATAATCATTTTATTAACAATAAAATGAAACATGTGCGATACATAATCAAGTTTCAGTTGAAAATGCACAAGCCGGGTACTGGGTTACTACTGAGTCACGCCCCTCTGTCGTTCCAGCGCACCTTCTCCGCTTATTATAATTATAAACACATGTACTTGAGTCACGTTTAGGGAAATAAAGTTCACTTACGATAATACAAAAGGAACTTAAGGTAGAATCGCATGAACGGCATCTCTAATCGGAAATCAGCGATATTAATCCTTACATCGAACTTGCATAAAGTCGATTTTTGCAGTATTATAAAGTACACTGACTGGGGCCGTTGGAAGCTAAGCTATTGTTTTCTCAGCACCCGATTATAGACTTGCTGAAAGAAGATGTAAGGTGTAATATTGCTTCCATATGACTTGGCAGGACGTGGCCCGTTTTAAACGTAAAAGGGAACAAATGTTAAAAAAGCAAACCGGGGAGTTTGTTTCGCAGTTTCTTCTCCTGGCAGGTATTTTTTCTTGGAAACGGTTAACTTTAGTTTACATTAAATATGTGACGTTCAATAAGTGTTCCCTGTGTCCCTTACGTTGAATAAAATATTCAGATTTTGATTTAGATTTTTTGATTTAGTTTAAACTAACTTTATTCGAATTCATTCGCGACGGTCGGCTATGTTTGGCAAAGTTTACTTCGACAGAGATACAAGCTTACATATTAACTATGATAAAAGCACTTGCGTTTCATTTAATTTCATTAAAATTTCAGTTGCATGATGCGTCTTCCTTGAAATTGTAAAATCGAGAAATATGTTAGAAATGTTTCATGGAATATAACAATAAATAAATATTTTATTTACAGTAATTTTTTATCGCCTATCTATTTTGTTTTTTGCGTTGGGAATAAAATAAACATTATAAATAATTATGATAAGGTTTTTAAATGTGCTGCTGTTATCAACTACGTAGAGTCGCCCGTCACAATAATTATAAAATTGTTTACTTAAAAATACATATAATAATTAATGAGTGGACAAGGTTTGAAAATTTGGCACTTAACTCAAAGAGGAGTTTGGCACTCAAATAGGTATTAGATACATTGTGGTCAAAGCTCCACCGATCACATACATAATATATGCAAATACATGTTAAGTGTTTTGGTATTAATCATTGATATATCTATATATATACCATAATTTATCATTAGTCGTTGCAACGCTGACTCGTTCCAAACCTTCTCACGTTACTCGTCTGAGAGCTTGAGCTACCAAAACAAACGAAAATCAATGAAAACGGCTTACAAACACGTATTGTTCATATTAGAATAACTATTTACAATTTACTTAGAGTTGAATTACAACGTTACTTTGTTCTCACATATTTGGTACCGTTTTATAACGTACTATTATTATTATTATACTAATATAGATTAACAAAACGTTAGAAGCGAACAAACAATTTAAATCACTTTGCGATTGCATCGTGCTTACCTAATGCGATAGAAAATGAAACACAAGTACAAAATACCCTTAGAGGTCAATAATTATAACTTTAAAATGACATTAAGTACTTAATTCTTATTCGGCAGTAGTGATCATTATATTACCAAAACTGACTTAATGATCAGTATCATATTACACGTCTTACATAAATACAAATCGATTTCATACATTAACAAATGACTTGAGTCACATGGTTATACATTGGAACCTATTTACCTATTGCCGATGTCAGGCATTCTTATCGATATGAAAATCGAGTACTCGCTATGAGCGTCTCGATTTTCAGTCATTCCGAGAATCAACTAATTACACATCTTGTTTACCGGATACGATATCGAGCACATACAATACGGCGTAATACACATGAATCCTATAGATCATTCCAGTCAATGACGTCTCATCCACTATAAATCTATGCCTACACTGTCATTAATTTATATAACAAAAAGTCAAAAACTTAAGTCTTGTTATAATAAATTAAATGCAATATGATGCTTTAAGTCTTCAAAGATTTATCATAATTAAAGCTCATATTCAAATGGATAAGGGAGCATCCATCTCAATCTATTTATGAATAACTTAAAACCCTTATTGATAGCAATTTCTCTTTGGCCTTTGATTTGGCACTCGGTACGCTTACTTGATAATCGACATACAATTACACAATTAAGAGGAACAGTAAGTAAATATTAAACCAAATTAATCTTAATGCGTGAGACACAAAATGCTAGTATCAGTGTGAACTAATCACTCCAGGGTACAAATGCGCACGCGCTGATTTCGCTTCACGTAGACAACGAGCACTAAACACCTTAGTATACACTTAACAATTTAAATTTTAAGATAATATTGTCTCAGCAAAATCTCACTCCACGACACTCGTCAAATATTAGCGAGTCGTATATACTACGTATATATAAATTTGATAAAGTTAATTCGTATTTAAATATACCGTAATAATATTTATTCATAAAAACACTAGGTGTCCACATTAGATGTACCTACTTCACCAATTCACTGGGGTCTCAGAAGATTAGCACACGACCGAGAGGCGCGGCGGCAGGAGCGCGGCCGGGGGCAGGGGCGCGGGCGGCGGGAAGGCGTGCTGTTAAATGATGCTCTCCCGGTTACGCTCATTCTCCTCCTGAGAGCTAAGTGAACTGCCGCCACAGATCTGCATCTCGATCTCTTGCAACCTAACGCATATCACCGAGATAAATATAAAGTAACGTGGATGAAGCGAAAGAGATATCAAGTGTAGAGAGAACTGGCTGCATACGATACAAGGGAAGATTATATATTGAATGCATGTATATTTTCTGCGATTCCATTTCATCATTTTGTGTTCCAATTCGCGAAACGAAAACGATTTAACTATGCACTTAGTTAACACAGTCTTGCCTAGAACTAGGGTTGTGGCTTATATATTCAGCAAAACTAGACTCTTCTAGAAATAATTTCAGAATGTAGGCAAATTTGATGTGAGATGTACCTTTGATCCACCTCCCACTGCTGCTGGCTCAGTTTGGCGGACATGGCCGCGTTCTCTGTCTCGACGGTGTAGAGCCGCTCGCGCAGGCGCTTGATCTCGCACTCAAGCGCGTCGTGGGAATCCCGCACGACGCGCGGCGCCATCCCGCCCACAGCACTACTGCGCGCGCTCGACGCACAAGACGCTACGGGGGACGCTACTCGAAGAGGGCTTACTGACGAACTACAACAATACGCCGCGCTTAAAACACATCCGATAGATGTGGTACATACCTATCGCATAACAGACTAAGTAAAGAAAAACCCAAGTTTTGGCTATATATAGTGCCATCCACGAACGCCATACCAATTTTTAGTCTAGGGGTAGGTGGGATGCGGGGAGAACCCGCCCCTTTTAATAGTAGTGTGCGTGTGTACTCATAGGTAATCAGTGTACCGATAATACTCAAACATTAGTGGAGGTTGCACACTTACACTATAAACTATAGGGTAGAATAATGGGGCGCGTCTTCGTGGATATCACTATCTATGCCTGCATTAGGGCATTTGATCACATACCTAAATAGCTGGTCCCGGTAGGAAGGCGGGTGTGAGGAGTGAAGGGGCGGTGCAGCCGGCGCGGGCGGGAGGTGCATCTCCTCGATGGGCACGCGCCCGCTCGTCTCCACCAGCCCAGGCGTCGATTGGCACCGACCCATCGCCACTAATAGGAATATCATACCTTCTCATACAGAACCAACTAATGCTGTATTATGTATAGGTATTCTTGATAAGCCTTCTTTCTTATACACTGACAACAAACTTATTCTAATCACAAAAGTTAGCCGTAGTGGCTGAGTGATTTGAGCAGTTGCCTGCGACACAAAGATCGCAAGTTCGAATCCCGACTTTACTAATGAGTTTTTCGGAACTTAAGGACAGTGATTAGTCACACCACGAGCTTTACAGTGAAGGAAAACATCGAGAGGAAACCTGCATACGTCTGAGAAGCAATTCAAAGGCTTATGTATAGTCGTGCTTGAGTAATGGCGATGTACTCGCCATCTGTCACGTTGGCACCTAATATACCTCTGGCGGAAAGTGGGTGTCTGTCTGGGTATTACCTATACACCTCTGCCTACCCCTTCGGGGACCCTTGTGGGAAGGCGTGAGGATAGATACAAAAGTTAGTTGCTCGGGAATATAAACCAAACTTAAAACATGGTAACCTTTCTCAAGCGGCGCTTTCTTATACTTCTCAAGTCTCTTGACGGCGATGGCTTCGAGGCGGACCCTGGCCGCGGGATACTCCTTGAGCACGTCCCACATATCCTTCTTGCTGAGCACGAAGAGGTCCGAGTACCCCACGGAGCGCACCGACGCTGTCCGCCGGTTGCCTGTCGACGTGTCATCCACACACTCCATGCCAACCGGCGCTCGGTCTCGGGCACTCATCAAATGTTTTGACACACCTAGCACACCTTCATCGCCCCTCAATCGCGTACAGAGTTGCGTCAAAACAGATCATGAGTGCAGAATAAGGAAGACCGATGCACCAGAGGCAGGGAAACTTGACAAAGTTTTGTCCAGGACAGGTAGCTACAAGATTAAGCTGACGGAGAAAAAAAAACTACAATAATATTCAAACAATACCAGTCCGGAGTCACACCACGTTCAATAAAAATGATAGCAGATTGATCGTAAAACAATTAAACAAGCCAAAACTATGGGATCAATCGCACTGTGTGCTCCATTAAAAAGATACAAAGCTATAGGACTCAAAATCAGAACGTTGACATTATTAAAAATGTAGATAGATAACATGAAAACTTGAAGGGTCTAAGCAATTCTACTGGTCTTTATTGCGCAGGATATAAAGGTCAGACTTAACTAAATAAAATGTACCAAGTAAAGTTTGCCGATAGTATGTATTAAATACCTTGTGTACGCAGATAACACTTAATAATAAGGGGTACATGCACCAAGAGGTCACGCCAAATACATGAGGTACTTAGGGATGATGCAAAGCGATCGGGGACACTGCCTTCAATACAACCAAAGGAGAGAACTGGAATGCAAAGGAAACGTTACACAAGACTAAGTAATCCTGGGTTAGGATCTCACAATTATAAGCAACTAGAATTGAAATTCAAAATAAAACAAATTAAGCTTACCATACAATAATGGTTAGTTGTTGATTGAAGTATATGAAAAGAAAAGTTGTTTCAAGAGAATATAAAAACAATATACAATTAAAATTATACACTAACTGCCAAGAATTTTATTGAAATCAATTTGAAAGCATTCCCTGTATAGTTAAGAGTAGCTTGTGACGTGACAGTTAACGCTTTTCGATAGCCGGCGGTAGTCAGTTGACAAGAAGTGACAGGTGGCTACGTCGGCTGGGAAGAGCGTTAAAAGCCGTGTTGGTTATGATGTCCCAAAACCTGTTGGTAGCGTCGCGGCCGCTCCCTCGGCCTGAGTGCAGCGTCTCCTCGAACCGTTTGCTTATCGAGATTTTTCAAAAATACAGCAGAACAGAATAATAATGGCGTGGCGTCTCGGGCCGTGGGGATATTTACCAAGTTGTTTACCTGCCGTGCCCATGTTCAGAATGGAAATTTCGCCAAAATAAGAACCCGCTTTGAGTGTCGCCAGTACCGTTTTCCCATTGTCCCCTACCACCTGCAGCTTGCCTCGGTTCACTATGTACATCTCTTTCCCGACTTCACCTGCAGCAAATTAAGACTTTTAATAATAGACTTAAAGTAATATTATAAGTGCGAAGGTTTATCTATCTGTCTGCTACATTTTCAGTCCTAAGCCGTGTTACATTTATGGGCATATGAAACTTATGAAACAAATGAATCTTGGGAATGATAAAAAAATCTTCGATATTTCTATCGCAAAGAAAAACCTTGTATTGATATAGGGAATTAAACTTTTTATGTTGTCCATTTATTTTTCGGAAGATACAAAAATCATCATATTTTAATAAGACATTTTAATAAAGAAGATAATTCTTATTGAAGCATATTCAAGGCAGACCGAGTGGCAGGCAACGACTAATAGTTTACCTTTCCTGCAGATATAGTCTCCGGGCGAGAAGAGTACTGGTCGGAGCCTCAACACCAGCTCACATAGGAAACCAGCTTCCGTGTTTTGAAATATTTCTACCCTAAAAATATAAAAACCGTATTATGGATATAGGAAATATAATATAATTCTCTTAATATAATAATTCTCTTAATATTATAATAATATAATATTCTAAATATAATAGAACACACAAACTCAACTCTGATTGCTGATAATATTTACAATCAAATCAAATCAATCAAATCAAAATCTTTTTATTTCACATAGGCCCAGATGGGCACTTATAAAACGACGAAAAAGAAGCACAAGAAGAAACAGAAGCAATACCTGAGACCTTAATCATTAGTCCTATTTTAAAGTGGATGAACGTGAAAACTTCATGACTTCAGGGTCTAAACGGCAATGACCGCGTATTTGAGTGATTTTATCTGATGATGATTATCTCACATAAATTCATTTAAGCACAAGACATATAGGCGTAGGGAGACATTTCCCTCAAGACTCACAGACTTCTAAAATGTGAACGTGGATGAAGTGAACATTTTTATTTTATATTAATCAACTGAGATTTGCGAATTATTATTTAATTAAAATTAATATATAGATATATATATTAATTTCAATAAAAAAATGGGAACATTAGTAATATCTATGCAAATATGGGTAGCTCCAGACCCTGTCGTGCTATAAATAAAAAGTTTGTTAGCTCACAAAGGCCATGGACAAAATTGTAATGGCCGTTGGTAGCGTGTTCAGGTACTTCACAGTACACAAACAGGATTCCGCTGAAAAACGGGAAAGCTTGCAAGAGCCATTTGGCGACAAAAAATTACGGATCGTATAAACGAACTCTCATGCATAATTCATGGACGTAAAAAGTGAATGTTTCTCTTTTTAATTAAACATCACGGGATATTAAGCTTGTACCTACCGCCACGCATTAATGTAGGCTGTACGTAGGCGGACTACGCATTAAACATCTTCATTGCTTAGCATTGCAAAGCAATTTTTACAATTCATTAGCAAAACAAATTGTTATTTATACAGATTCTTTCTATTTTTATTTACCTACAGTTCATTACTACTGTATGAAAAGCTCTTCATTTATATCACGAAAGCAAAGAAACATACGGACGCGACTGACGGTAAACGGTTAACTACGGTTCATCCGTAGTATATCAAACGCACGTTGCTGACCCTGCAGAATCCTCTACGTGTACAAATTATTAGAAAGTTGTACAGCGCGGTACCTCATACAAATACATACATTGTTTATACATTCATACATGTTTACGTAGAGCTAACTCTATAGTGTCTATCGATATAAAAGTCATTGTAGACATACTAGGCGTGATAGCATGATATTGCCACCATTATTCGTGAGTACGCATTGGCCGTTATTTTAATATGTCATAAATATTAATATTATTGAAATAATATTACAATAGCGCGCCACAGTGACCTTGGTATACAGAAAATATTATGATGCCCCTTATATACAATGCATTTGAAATACCTTTTCAATGTATCCAAATGCACGTTGATAGCTATCTCCGCTTTGAGCTTGTCGGGTAGGCAGGAAACTGCTTTCTCCTCGTCTGAGCATTTCTGCGTGAGCCATAAGTAGTCAAACCACTTGATCACCTTCACCTGCAGGTGATTCGGCACCCGACGCATGCGCATATACGTCTTCACACCGTCCAGTTTGGCTGAAACAAGTTTTTCATCACTATTCTATTTATCTTCATTCTCATGACGTCATCAATTAAGTAGACGTTCTCAGCCTTCGAACCAGCGATAATTATGATGACGTAACACTGTTCGTGTCACCAACGTATGAAGCTGTCATATCCTATGAATTATTATAAATGTGAAAGTTTGTGAGGATGTTACTCAATCACGCCATAAAGGCTGAACGGAATTGGATAAGATTTTGCATAGAGATTAGCAGCTGGTTTAGCATATTAATTAAGGATACTTTATATTTCAAAAATCTTTAAGAAAAGAAATGAAGTTTTACGTAGGTAAATCCACGGGGTAGAGGTTGTACTAAATAAAACAATTGGCCATACAAGTAGGTATTTCAACTTAAATACGAGAATTGAACTTGTAACCACTAAAAATTAATCGCTTAGTCAATACCACCCAGAGTGTCAAACAAAGACAACTTGAAAAAGATGCGAATCCTCTCTAAAATTAAATAATAGATTAGAGCTACGCTTTGAAAAACTTTCTTATTACAAGCCCAAGCCGTGGGTTCTCAATAATAAAGTGATCAGTTGTCGTAAACTTTCCAGAAAGGAGAATGGAATTATACTGTTCTGAAAATCGCTCTTAATCTCACCTGCCGGCGACATGAGTAAATTGGACTAACTGGAGGTCCTCGTGTGACAAGCACTAACTCGATGTTAGCAACAAATAATTGCAAACTAAAGTTTACCAAAACAGTTTAGGGGGAGTTTTGCCATACACACACACAGCTCTCACAAAGAATGTAGTAACAAAGAAAGTAGAGTAAATTCCCAAATGGCTAACAAAGGGCTAGACAGAGTTAAAATTACACCCACATACCGCCGATATGTGTATATCGGTGCCGAGGAGTTGGATAGCAACTCTGCTGTCGGCTCCTTGTTTTATACACGTATGTTGATTTTCTCGTCCAATTTCTTTAACCTAATGGACTCGCCATCTGTCACGTTAGCACTTAAAATATATCTCAGGCGGAGATTGGGTGTGTGTGTGTACTACCTATACACCTCTGCCTACCCCTTCGGGGACACTTGTGGGAAAGCGTGAAGATATATTGAATTATTAGAGAGAGAGAGAGAGATAGGGCATAACGGGTTTCCCGTTCGAATTCGGAGCTGCCCGTCTGGGGCAGGACCTCCACCTTACAGAAGTCCGTAGCCAAGTAACACAATTTTTTGTGTTGTGTTTCTACGCGGTGAATAAGGTTTCCAGTAATGAGCTCCTTGGGGAGGGGGGAGGATTGTTACATTGTGTTGGAAGCAGAGGGATTAAACCCATTATGCTGCCAACGCACTATAACTCTCCGAACACAGAGTGGCAACGCGCAAGTGATACTTCGGTATCGTGAGCGTAAATAGGCTACGGTAACCGTTTCCCATCAGGTGGGCCGAATGCTTGTTTGCCACTCTTGTTGTATAAAAATCATACATAGGTACACGCCTAGTCCCTCACGGGGTAGGCTGAGAGAGTAGAGCACTAGTTCTCTCTACATACCGCGTTCGCTTCTTGCACACATTCATCAGTCTCATCATACAAACATACATACAAGCCGGTTTTTACTACTCTTGGCGTTCCCTTCCTTGTCAGATCGATTTGATATCAATCAAATCCTTAATTTTGCAAAAAGTAGAAACATTTTATGTTGAAAGACTGATGAATGTGATACGAAAGAGATCTGAAAGTCAAGATAAAACAGGCGCTTTACTCTCTAGCCAGTCCATAAAGAACATTGGTAGACTTAAAAGCACACCACTTTTGACAATCGGTAAAAATATAATCATTATAAAGTGGGTGTGTGGGTATTACCTATACACCTCTGCCTACCCCTTCGGGGACCCTTGTGGGAAGGCGTGAGGATATATATATATATATAGGATATATATATATATATATAATATATATATATATTATGTACAGATATATATATATATATATATATATATATATATATATATATATATATTATGTACAGATATTTGATCGCATTATGAGATATTTATTACCTCCCTTTAATTTATAATGACCATTAATTGACGTTTCACGGAAATAAGCTTTAAAATAACCGCTCAGGAAAGTAACAAGTGTACAATATTGAGTACTTAAGTAAACTTGTACCGGAGGTGGGAATTGTACGGGCTAATGCAAGTGTAGTTATGCAGTGTTCGAGAACTCATTACAAAGTAGCAAATCCCCGTATAAAGGTAAGCGGACTTAACTTAATGACGCGGCTAAAGTATCTAGTCAATCCTACTGTACGGGATAACTATTATACGCTAATCTGTAACATGTTCGAAAACGAACATGAACTCCGTACAAAATGGTACCGGTCCCCGAGTCTTACCTAATGTATTATTCGCCCGAATTTCAATAACATCATTCATATGATTTATTTCTTGACGTAAATGAACATCATATTTCACCTTCTGGCACGTTTCTTATAATACTTATTATAAAAAGTAACTCGGTCTCAAATTAAAGTTTGATAGCTCATATATACATATACGTATATATATAAAGCAGTTGAGATGCGATCTCTTCGAAAAATGTGCGGAGTAACGATTTTAGATCCGATAGATAGAGATAGAATCCGCAATGAAGAGATTCGCAAATCAACTGGCGTGAATGAAGGCGTGACTGTAAAGATGAAGAAAGGCATGTTACGTTGGTTTAGACACATAGAAAGGATGAGTGAAGAAAGATTGAGGAAACAGATATACAAAGCAAAAGTGTGTGAAAGAAGAGGCAGAGGAAGGCCACGTTCCAACTACCTGGATCAAATCGATCGGTCTCTCAAGGACGGGAACGTTAAGAGTACTCGAAACCGACGAGCATGTATGAAGAGACTGATAAATGTGGACGAAGCGAAAGAGGTATGTAAGTCTAGAGAGAACTGGCGCTCTATACTCTCTGCCTACCCCGTTAGGGTCTTGGCGTGAAGATATGTATGTATGTATGTATGTATGTATGTATGTATATATATATATATATATATATATATATATATTAGCACTCTACTCCACTTTCCGCTGTAAGAGGTAAGCCTAGAGAGAAATGGTGCTCTATTCGTGATGATATGTACGTATATTTTAGCATTTAAGATAAAATACGTGACAATATGTATGCATATATATGTGTTTCCAAAGAAATACAATTCAAAATCCTGAACTATGTTCCTACAGTTGCTTCCGGTCAAACCAAGCACTGAGCCGTGTAATGTATGAGTAACATTATTCATGAATAACATGACCTAAGTCTCCTCCCAGCAACGTAATCCCTCGGGAGCTTGCAGTGAAATGGAATAATAGTAATATTTAAAGTCAAACGTATGTGTTTCGCGCGTGTTCTGAGCTACGATGTGGGTCGGAGAAGAACGACGCTATTTCCGTACACGATGAAAATTTGATTAGGCTATGATGTGTAAGGCTTGTATAAATAAATACATCAAATAAATATATGCCTTTCTCTAACACTACGGGGACCCTTGTTGAATGGCGTCAAGATACGAACATACATGCATAGCCAGAGAGAGAGGGTAGTCAGAGAGGGTAGATCGCCAGTTCTCTCTAGACTTACGAATACTTACCTCTTTCGCTTCGTCCACATTCATATAGGTACTAATAACAGCGACAGATATACAAAGATTGTAAAATTGACAAAAAATATAAAATTAAATATATATATGTATATGATCACGTAAATATTACTGAGAGCCGTGGTGGCCGAGTGGTTCAAGCAGTTGCCTGCGACGCAAAGGTCGCAAGTTCGAATCCCGACTGTACCAATGAGTTTTTCTGACATTAAGTACAGTGATTAGTCACACCACGAGCTTTACGGTGAAGGAAAACATCGAGAGGAAACCTGCATACGTCTGAGAAGAAATTCAAAAGACGCATGTAATAGTCGTGCTTGAGTAACGGCGATGGACTCGCCATCAGTCACGTTGGCACCTAATATACCTCTGGCGGAAAGTGGGTGTGTGGGTATTACCTATACGCCTCTGCCTACCCCTTCGGGGACCCTTGTGGGAAGGCGTGAGGATATATTATATATTATTTTATATTATATATATTATAATACATATAATATAAATATTTATTATTATTATTATATTATTATTATTATTATATAATATATATTATTAAATATAACTGCTGGTGGAGTTTGAAATTAACCCAGAACGCAACGCAAAGTTGATATAGGCCTGGACTTCTGTGTCAATGGACAATTGAGTCTTAACTCTTAAAATAAACTATTTCGATACATTATGCTGATAAATGCACGTAAATGACGTAAACATTGATGCCACCCTATGCTTTCAATGTGTACGTGAGGTTATTAGTATGCTGACATTTGTAGTAATTTAATCTTACTCAAACAGGGTTCGTGGGCGCAGTGCGGTTACGCCGCAAGTACCGCAACATGCTACAACATGGTGCATAACTTTTGTTAGACCACACCGGTAGCTGTAGCCTATAGGTTGCAGGTTTGCAACATCAGGCAATTTGCACGTTAGCAAAATTGTTTAACCATTAACGCTTCCAGGTTGAATGCACTTGTAGGCAAGGAATATATACAGTTACGTATTTTCCTGGGAATTATTACTTAACGCTCAACAGAAATATATTATGCAATTTGAATGACACTGACACACTGAGCGCAAACATAATTTGAGGGCAAACTGCGACCAACAGTTTGAATATAAACTAGGTGCCAAGAACAAAAACTACTGCCCTCGATTGTTTCCAACTCGGAGTACGCCCCCGGATCTCAATGACACTCATTAGTATTGTGTTTGCACTGACGCGTATTAGAAGTTACTTTAAGATGTATTTTCCGTTATTATTATAACTTATACTAAAAGTCGAGGTGACCGAGTAAGTTTTAAGTTATATATTAATGGTGCTAGAAAATACGTATGAGTGATACTATACATACATACATATCATCACGCCAAGTCCCTAACGGGGTAGGCAGAGGGTATAGAGCGCCAATTTTCTCTAGACTTGCATACCTCTTTCGCTTCGTCCACATTCATCAGCCTCTTCATACATGCTCGTCGGTTTCGAGTACTCTTGACGCGATATGGTGTCAAGTGCAAAGTCATAACTTCAGGTTCGAACCAAATATAATGAAAGAAAGCATCGCGATACTTGCATACATTTTGAGAAGGAGCATATTGATTCTTTCAGCGTATTTCACGTGCCATATTGCATATATGTCCATATTGGAAGGGGTAGTCTTTCGGGCCACTATCGGCGGCCAATAAGAAGATAAATAATAATTTTAGCCGAAAACATACATATATCGGATACCAAGTTCACAATTATATATAATATAATCATGTACCTATGTGTCGGGATAATATTAGTAGTGCCTTACCTACATATGCTGTTAACAGGAACACAACAATAACAGGAACGGGTGAGCACGGTATACAAGATTAGGCCGCATGTATGTAATTAGACGAGCTAGCAACTACCGCCTGAATTATTCAACTAGTGAAATATTCCTGGCGTTTTATATCTACTATAACCTCAAAACTGTATGTACACAGTATTATATTTAGGCTACGATAATTGGATACCGTTCGCGCATTAAGCCAATTTGTTAGAAAACAAAAAATAAACAAAGGTTTATAAAAAAAACTATTTTGTCAATTCAGATCAAATTATTGTAAATTTTGTAACAGGATTAATAATCTGATTAGCTCTAAGGCAAAATAATATTACGATGAATACCAAAGCGCCTGATTTAGAATATACTACAATGAGTAATCCAAATATACTAACAAGTTAAACTTAAAGCTTGTTATAAGTTTCAGTTGCCTTGCCAAAGTACAAAATCAAATATATACGAAGATCATAGACGAAGGGGACCCGTCAGTGGCAGTCGCAGCGTGGGCGGCGCGGCGGCCCATCGGCGCAGTCGCAGCGCTGCTAGCACAGCGCACTCGGCATTCGGCACCAACGTTAGCAGACAAGCAGATCAATTTATTGTCAAATTGTAGGCTCGGGCGGCGCGGGTGCATGGGGCGCGAGGCAGCGACGGCGGATCGATGTCGGGCGGTTGGGTGCGGGACGAGCTCTCCCGCTGGGATGGGGCGCGGCGCCCGACTTTCGCCGAGCTATTTATAGCATTCAAGCCGCTGACCTATTTTGCTGCAGCGCCGTCGAGGAAGGTCCGGATTCAGCCTGCTCTCTGCCGTTACGGCGCCATTGTCTTTTCAACCCGGCTGCAGCGCTAATTAAAGTTGGTGACACTTTGCTTATGTCTATATTCGATCATCTTGGCTTTATGCGGACTGATAATTGATTCTTATGATAACTTGTAGCTAAGGATGATGAATGAGATGCTTTCAAGAAGATTGTTGAAAGAAGAGATCAGGTTGGCGACGCGCCAGGTGGAATGGGAGAGCCTACACGTCCATGTGCTTAGTACGCTAATGTAACGGCGCACGGCTCCTGTCGCCTTGGCCCCTCGCACTACAATGTAGGATGAACTCTTTTAACCTTCGCACACTCACACGTGATTTATTGCATTAACTGCTCCTACTTATGCCTGATGTTACAGGCTTTCAACACCAATGCTGCTCTACGACATATCACTATTTCATTGATCCGAATTGGTCTAATAAGTCTTCGTGTGCTTCTTTCAAATTTTCCTTCAGGCGTATAACATAAACACATCCACGACATTATTGTACATATAGTTACATACATAACATTACTAGCCTATATATTGATAGTGTCGACTATACAACAAAAACGGATAAAGAAAATAGATACCGTAATAAATCTTTTTAATACTAGCGTCTTATTATATCCCATAGCACGTCGCTTTATGGACTGGTGGATTGTGGCAGTCTTACACATATGTTAAAATATATATGCTTGAAGCAATAAATACCTTGAAATTCCTTCCTAGCGGAGCTGACAGAGGTGACGATGTTGGCCACGTGACCCAGTACCGTCGCGAAGAGTAGCAGCCCGAACAACAATTGTACAATTACAAACACGTACTCCCCTTTACTCCGCGGCCTTGGCAAGTCACCTGCACACAATATGACTTTTACAAACACAACTTTCACTTAGTTCAAAAAATAATAGCTAAAACTATTGAATACTACACTCTTCCGAGGGCAGTTGGCTCTGTAAGTAGTCACAACTACTTTGACTAGACCTATTGAATACTACATACTCTTCTAAGGCTTTGTAAGTTCTAAAGCGTTAGCGGCAATAACGGACATACAATTTCAAAATAACAATATCAGAAAAAGGAAGGTTCCTTAATTAAAAACAAAATAAAACAAAATTTACAAAATTAATTTAATTGAACAGTCCTAGAACCGTTCAATAAACATTGGCCATTGAAAATGAATCGTTGAATAAACAAGTAAAGTGAATTGCGGCGTGAAATAATTAGCAACGATATCAAAGCATTGGTGCAGTGAACGCAACCATTTATAACGATATGGCGATAGGCGGTCACGGGCGCAGCGCGTTGGGGCGGCAGTGCTTTTTGGAGCGTGCCTTTATAATTGCGACTCCGCACCAAAAATACCCGGCAAACTAATAAACAAACAGACACGCGCTCGTTAACGCAACCGACAAGGGATCGTTTGACGTAAAGTTGGTTACCGCGGTAAATATTTACAAAAATATACGCGTCGTTTTATTTGGTTTTATCCCACATTTTGTTCGAGTCAATGTCAGATTAAGCCCCGAACGTAAGTACATTATCCCACCACCTGTGTCGAGGAGATATGAAAAGGGATATATTTAAATAAATACCATTATTCTACTTGGTTGCTTATTATGTAACAATATTTATATATTAAGATTGAATACGATATGTGGAGCTTTTATGGGATATTATTTGCATACGAGCGACTGCATTGATGGTAAGAAATTACGTATGAAACACCAGACATACTCGTATAAATCAAAAGTTATACGATAAGAATACAAACATGGTTCACTGTAAGGACTATACTATACAATTTATGTGTATCTCGTAGTATTGTGTAAACGGAGCGATGCACACAGAACGCTCACATTATTGACAATTAGCGTTGGCAGCGATGCCTTGTTCATCGAAGCTTCATTCTACAATTACTTGGAAACGATAACAAGAGGACTTGTTATAGCGCTTTGATGCCAGATAAATAAATACATCGTACAGACAGACGTCCAAGTGACAAAATATTACTATATTTACAGAAAAATCACAGATCAAACGTCGTATAAAATACATAAAAGAAACATACGGCCTTTGCAAGCTTTAAATCAAGTAATTGCAAATGAGGCACGGTAGCCAAGCAATGTATAAACGAATGTGATCCGTTTTTTCTTTATGTATTGTAACGTATGATACATTTCATCTTTACGTATTATAAATGTACATTTGATCACATACAAACGTCCGATAAAGAACAACATAGCCTTTGTACTTCATACATATTGATATAAACTCCGTAGCGAGTGATGGAAGTGGATCGTACCCGAGTGAACCATAAGTGGATATTATAAGCAGGTATAAACCTGCCACTTAAGATGGATGGGCGCTCTAGAGTTGACAGTGACATCTAGGTCGCTCTTCAAATACGTTTTGACACATAATATATTTTAACTATAGCCCATATATGATCAGCTTCAAGTAATGTTATATTGTACGCCTACATGAAATGATGAGGGATGCTACGGATACTCGTAGACACTTTCGATACTTATTACAAAAGTATGTGTGTCTCATATTTAGAACTTGTTTGCACTAAGGGTCGTGGCAATAGATGTGATGAGGATGCTCGCCAGTAAATGGAGCGATCAAAGACATTATAATCTTTTACTGTATGCCTTAAAAATATATATATATACAGTCGAACATGAACAGGAACAAAAGGAAGAGGTTGTCTCTTCCTTTTTGAAGTCGGTTAAAAACGCATACCATCGTAAGCATTGTCTTCGTATTATGTCCCTATCAGAGGGTTCTCAAAACTCATTATATTTAAACTCTGTAATTACGAGATTCAGGTAAAACGAAACGCGTTAGAATTTGACGCTTATTTTAAACGTTCCGTATCATAATCGATAAAATGGGACCCTTACCATAAAAACAATAGTGTGTAGTTCATATTATGTGTAGCCACATTATATATAAACAATAAGTTGTTTGGCTGTCACTTGGACATTAAAAATCCTATTTTCATTGGATACCAGACCTTAGTTTAAATTAAAATCAAACAACTATGGGTAAAGCACTCATGGAATTTTTTTTCGAGATTCCCAAAACGGCAACGGTCTACATCGGCGAGGTATAAACCTGTAATCAGGAATTTTTGGGTCTGTAGTTACCTCTAAGGTAAATCCTCTAGGCAACCACTGAGATCGTAACTCTTGAATAAGATCAATTTACAGACAAAACTAGAAAAAGAGCAAGTACCGAACATACCCGCTTGGGGTATTGAGTTAAAATGTATGTATTATTAATTCCACGCGGTCAAAGTCGTTGAAAGTAAGTAAAATGTTGGTCAGGTAAGTTGGTCCCCATACGGCGTGTGTTGATTGTTCCATAGTTAATGAAGCACGCCTCCGGAGCCAGGTGGACCTAATGAAATAGATATTGTACGCTGTTTATTTAAACTTTTCCCATTACCCTTGGGGCGTCACTGTAGATGTAGTATAATTCTTTATTAAGTCTATGTACCCGTAGCACGCGTGCCTAAACACAAAGGCGACTCTCAACATTAAACTTAACAAACTTGTTGTGAAATATGTGCTTTGTTATGTTCGTTATAAAGATTGATATTCATTGTTAACGAGTCACCTTTTGCAAACCTGTCACAGCTTGCAAGAAACGGTTCATTACAATTAAATCGAATGAAAACGCAATGAACGAAGAAGAAATGGTTTAATTAAAGTTATTTTAGAGATCATGAAAGTCATAACATAACGGTTTGGACATATAGAAAGAGTATAAAAGAGTAGAAAAAGCTGAGAAAAATCACGTTTCAACTACGTGTCTATAAAATCGATCGGAGGATAGGAATAATAATGAATAAATTTATAATAAAGTATTATGCATTCCGTAGCGTGCTCTGAATATACAACAATTCCCCCAACTAACTATAGTCCCTATGAAATAGCCTTCGGGAAAGGGCTGCTCCAGTATTCCACGACAAAGGCAAAAGTGACCCTCGGAATAGGTATTGATATAACATGGAAAATAGAGCCCAACAAAAAAAAATCGACAATACTTTGTCGGGTCACTAACCTCTGTGCCGCATATGTTTAGGATCACATTCACTGAATAACACCAATAAACGCAGCTTATAACGCAAGGGTGTCAAATACGAGTTAATTTCCTATTTTATGAGTAACAATCTTTTTATTTTGGCAGAAAGTATCCTCCTGGAGAGGATCTCCACCTACCCATAAGCGGACCGTGTGCTTGTTTAGAAGCTCAATAATGAAATTTGTATGACAATTTAAACTATAAATAAAATATGAAAATATCTTGCTTTATTATATAAGACTATAACAACAAAATCAAAAATCAAAATCAAAATCTTTTTATTTCACATAGGCCCAGGTGGGCACTTATAAAACGACGAAAAAGAAGCACAATTTACTGTCCCAATTTCAATTATAAAGTACCGTCGCAACCATATATTTTCAAATAACTATAATGAAACAGCTATGATTTCATCTAAAATTAAGTAAGTACGTTGGATATATGACACCACAGCATTGACGGCAAGGAAAATCATCGTTAGGAAACATGCTTACATTCGGGAAAAATTAAGTTTGCAAAGTCGTATTGTTTGGTTTGTAAAGCATCTGCGGAATGGCGTCACGCCACACGCCTTCCCACAAGGGTCCCCGAAGGAGTAGGCAGAGGTATAGTACCCATGCACCCACTTTCCGCCAGAGATACGAGTATATTTAAGGGCCAACGTGGCGAGTCCATCGCCGTTACTCAAGCACGACTGACTATACGTACGCCTTTGAATTTCTTCTCAGACTTATGCAGGTTTCTTCTCGATGTCTTCCTTCACCGTAAAGCTCGTGGTGAGACTAATCATTGTACTTAAGTTCAGAAAAATTCATTGGTACAGTCGGGATTAGAACTTGCGATCTTTGTGTCGCAGGCAACTGCTCGAACCACTCGGCTACCACGGCTTTATCGGTACCTAAATATAACTACCGCAAAAGAGGGTTTTATTTTACACCTTTATGCGATAAATTTTGTTATAAAGTATTTATTTTCTCTACATATGTATGCATTTATTCTTAGAAAGCCTATTATATATACGTCAAAAAGTTATGATACTTTCAAATAAACAAAACGAAAGCACTTCCATTTAAATAAATTCTATTAACACGTGCATCTTTTTAATATCGCAGTGTGCATATATAGAAAGGCGTCAATTTTAAACTTTTTGATCCGTTCACCCTGCTTTGAAAAACAGGCATTCTCTTGATTAGATTGGCCCTTTTCTAAGTAACGTCTTAAAATAGAGCGAGAGCTCGTAAAGTACATTCAGTACGGAGGACCACCGAGGCGGTCCCTCGCCGACCATGGCACAAAACTTGAGTTCGTAAAAGATAACTTGGATAAAAACAAACACTTACAAAAATACCCAAGAGGTTGTCTCAATTGGAAGTACTCTTTGTTTGTTCCGAAAGCAGTTACTTTACAATTTACGTATAAATTGGCAAGGCTGAGATTGGTGCATAAAATGTACAAGTTTATCAAGGTTCCTGGTACAATTCCTCGAGAATTGTTTTACTTCTTATAAAACAATTAACAGAGCCTTAAAAAAATACCGTGCTTGAGTTGAAGCCCGTTTTGTCTGAACCATTGAAATGGTCGTAATGCCTACAAATTTAGCCTACCATATCTTGGTATACAGACTATGTTAAGAAATAACTGAAATTCTTGCATTTGTGATGACGTCAACTTTATACCACCGATCCAAATTTCTTCGGGCGTAAGTCTGTGTTCGAGGTCGATACGCCTATACTTATCAACGCTGAAACGTTATTCTACCCCTGACTTACGCCTCAAGAAATTTGAATCCTTATACAAAAATCTTAAAAGAGCGAAGTGGACCGAGGCAGCTACAGAACGCGTGAAACTTGGAACTAGAGGAGCGAAACGAACACAAGGTAGACAAATCCAATGGCCAGCCAATATCATGGCGGAAGGCAATGATTGCGATTGGCACATGACCAAAAGGCGTAGCGTGTTAGAGACGAGGCCTATGCTCTGCAGTGGTTCTACAACGGCTGTTTGATTGAAGAGAGAGATAGAATACGTTTGTATGACGTTTAAACATTCCTACTTAAACTAATCCCCTTCATTCTCTTGCATACGAATCTCTGGACGTCACACATCTCTCTTGAATATTAGAGACAGTCCACATGAAGAATTATAATTGACACTTAGGACATCTGCAAGAAATTGGCTAAAAAAAATCCAAACTCCATATTAAATTTGTGGGCTAACTTCGTAAAGCCCATTCACAAATATACGGCTCGTCCTTAATGCCTCCAATGTTTGCGAGCGCGGAACTTAAAATGATGGTCATTAAACGAAATGGCGCCCTACATTGAAACACCTCGAGCCTTTATTATTATTCTAACCTTGTTGTCGATACGTTTAGGCCGTGGTTGAAATGTTTTCGTCTTTAATAATGCTGAATTCAGTTCAAAAACAGGAAACTGAACATCTAATGCCCGCTTGATCTGCTAGTCTAAAAAGATTCATCCGGCGCTATAGCTAGTGCCATCCACGAAGACGCGGCCCACTATTATTACCTATAGTTTATAGTTTAAGTGAGCAACCATCCACTAATATTTGAGTATTATCGGTACACACTGATTACCTATGAGTGCACTTCGAGCATCCCGCGACCCCTTCGACTAGAAATTGGTGGGGCGCGTCTTCGTGGATGGGCACTATCTATAGGGTTTCGTATGTTCGGTTGTGGAATTAAAACAAATGTGTGTTCTCTTTTGATATGCTCATGGGAGGCTCAGTAAGGATGGCGACGAAAAATATTTTTGAAAATCTTATCAATATTATGAAATGAAACAATTTTAGTATTTTTTTGGTATATTGTAAAAATCTTGTATTTTTTAAAGGAAAATATATAAAATAGGATGTGAGATATGTTTTTGTCATTAATCCTTATACTTTCGAAGCAATTAGCCGACAACGGAGACGATAATATAGCTCATTTTACTCGCTATTCAATATACCCCGCGCCAACAATATAAGTAAGTGCTAGCGCCCCTGCAATTATCTCCCTATTTATGTGCGGAAAATGTCGACCTCCGGCAAAGTTGCGAGCCGCTATCCCGTCTAAGCCACCAGCGACCTAGCAATGTTATTAAACCTACTAATCATTATAAGTCAGAAACCTGTTTACCAGGTTTATATTTCATTAATACTTATACATAATATATAAGGTACATTTTTATATACTTATATGCTTCATTGTGAAGGAAAACATCGAGATGAAACCTGCATACGTTTGAGAAGAAATTCAAAGGCGTATGTTTAGTCGTACTTGATTAATGGGCGTGTACTCGCCATCTGCCCCTTTGATACCTAAAACGCCCACTTTCCGCTTTCGTAGGTAGTACATGTACATATATACATATATACATACACAGTACATTTCGTGGGTACTACCTACACACCCCTGCCTACCTAATTCGGGGACCCTTGTGGGAAGGCGTAAAGGTTATACTCGTGGTCAAATTCGTGTTGAGCGAAATAACTATACAAAACTTTTTTGTAGACCACCGAGATTAGAACCTCCAGTCTTTGCAAATAACGTAACCTACTCGGCCACCACAGCAACATATTTATCTTATTTTTGGTCTCAAAAATTGGTGATAGTTTATAATTCACGGAGCGTTGTCTTTAGACAACCGAACTGTAGCGGGGCATTCATTTGTAAACTAAAGTGACTTCAGGCAAGTACTTCCCTACGTAAAAGTAGACCCTTCAACTCGATAGGTGGTCGATAGCGCTCGACTTGAGGAAACTACTTCACTATATTTCTTTGTTGTTATACCTTTAAAGGTATACTATTTCCTTTTTGTATGAGGATAAACAGAATAACTTTAACAAACTCAAAAAAATATTTGTAATACTACATAGTCTTCATTATATATATATAAGCCTTCCCATAAGGTTAAGCTCTTTTTACTATTACCGTTTCTCAAGAGCGACCAAACATAATAATATTAATCAAAGCTTTTTATTTATTCATATCTATAGAACAATAAAATTTTGTACTTGCCTACAAAAACCGATCGTTTGTCTAATACGTCTTTGAATCTCTTATCAAACAAGTGTAGGTTTCCTACACGTTTCCCCATGGGGTGGTTAATTATTGTACTTAAATTTGCAATCTTGCCATTGCAGGGGACTTCTAAGCCCCAACCATTGTTATTTAAATTATACTTGCTCGTTGGAAAGCAATATAAACAGCTGAATTGTACTTTGCCACCATAACAGATGGCTAATTCATCGTCGTTTCTCAAGCACGACTATACACTCGTCTTATGAATTTGTTCTCAAACTTATGCAGGTTCCTCTCGATTTACTACACCGTATTACGTATCTATATGTATTCAAAGTTCAATACTAGTTAAAATAGTAATACATTATTTATGCTAATTGCTTGAAACCTAAAACAACCTAACAATGTGTACATAATGTTGAATCTGTCCGATAGATTTATATCTTTAGCTCTAAGAAAGCTTCATCATAAGATATCCGCACGTGATCTCCATTCGGAAACCCTGTTTCGGCTTCTATCGACTTCCACTCAATGTGACCAACTCTCAGCCAATTTAAAATTACGGTTTCTTAGAGCGACCATTTCCTGGAATGTTTATCCACTATGCTCTGTGGTTTCATCCCCGACTAATTTAAAAGGAGTCCTTTTGTTTTTATTGCTCGCCTAAGGGCCATAGTGTTATGTTAATAGACTACCATAACGTTTTTCAAGAATTACAAAATGATTTTCTATAAATCAAAACGGTGGTCCAGAGACGAAAGCCTTCAATCAACAAACTTATTAGTGAGTTGTTCTACTACTTGTATTATTATAGTAAAACCATGATGGTCGAGAAATTGCAAAGATTGCAAATTAGACATACGACATAACCAAGAGTTATTTCTGAACTTAAGTACAGAGATCAATCTCACCACGAGCTTTATGGCAAAGGAAATCTACATATGTGTAATAATAACGTCGATGAACACGCCATCCGCCAACCGCTAACTTTAATATAGCTTTCTATCGCTTTAAAGCAAAAATAATGGGTATAATGAAGATGATATCTCACACTTCTTTTAAATATAATATGAGTAATGGCATGCAAACATTTAAAAACTGCATGTTTAGAAGCGATAATACAACCTTGCACATGCTTGCAAAACTTGATTGTGTACTTATGGTTTTATTTATATTAATTCAAGGACTTGGATCAGATAAAAAAAGCCTGAATTATAAACCGCTTTAATATTTTCGCAAAAGAGATGTTTAATAATCCCCGGAAGAGTAGAAAAGAGCTTGATATTAAATAAATAAAAAACGCCACCTTATCCCAAAGCGGAAGGATATCAATACGCTAAAATGGTAAAGTATAAAAGACTTACCGATCGTCGTGAGCGCCAACGTGCACCAATAAAAACTTTGAAGATATTGTTTCACCACATCTGCCGTTTCAGTATCATGATACACCCAGTTTTTACTACCGAAACCATTGTTTTTATATATTATATGGTACAAGCACCCGTTCCAATGAAAAACCATTAATAAATAATGAATTAAGCTGGTCGATCTAAATACGTTTGGATAGTTCGTATGCCGCTCAGTTCGGTCCATGAACGCCCAGAAGCGGTAAATCTTGACAAGGCGAAATAGTCGCAGGATGCTGTTGAACCCGATGGACAGGTACAAAAAGTCCAGGGGCAGCAGGCAGAGGCAGTCGACGTAGAAGGTCGTGGAGTTCATATAGTGCGCCCGCAACTTAGCTGCGTCCGTCTGCAGTACGCCATCTTCCAAGTATCCCGTCCGGAAGTGAAACAAGATATCCGCGAAGTATAAAAAGTCTGAGAAATAGTCCAAACAGAACCATACTATCAGCGTCTCGCCTGTAACAATACAAAATTTCTCATCCAGTATGACACATTGTAAATGCACAACGTAATCCGTAAAGTATTAGCACGATTGGAAATTGTTGCTACTAGAAAGCAACTTTAATCCTAAAGCAGCTTGAACAGGACTTGAATTATAAACATTTTAAGAGCTCCTGTTCAATTCAATTGATACTCCTGATAAATTCTATAAGGACATTAGCGTATCGATTCAAATTTGCCTACTAACTCAATTAAACGTCTAGTTACAAAGGTTTATGTTGCCGATTAGCACCTATAACTCCACTCATAACAAAGTTCAAATTCATTATAAGTTTCCTGCTTAAGTGAAATAAGGTTATCTTTGATCAAAGCACCTTTAAGCCGACACGGGGCTATTATGTAGACCGTGTGTTTAGTTCTGTAGCAGTTTCCATGAAGTATTTTACCCAATAGATACATAATCATACATACATATAAGTACTGATTTTGATGCATGATTTCACTTATAGCTATATATTTTGGTGCATGATTTCACTTATAGCAATATATTTTTTCTAGGAAGGCTTATTATCAGTTACAGTCATTATCCTAATTAAGCTTTTGTGTGAGTTAAAAAAAAAATATTTTAGAACAGTGCACATATAATAATAAGACTGTCGACCTACTGAAACAGTGCCGACAATAACAGAGACAACCACAGGAATTAAGTTCAATTTCAACTGTAAGGAAGAGACGGTGGGGAGTACTAAATAAGATTAAATGTTGGTGAAAGTCATCCCAGCTGCGACGAGGCAATGAAACAATAGCTAACTGAGCCGACAAAACATCGAAGCGTTACCTTTCGAAGTAGATATTACATTGCCGACGGAGCGAGACATTTAACTCGGAAAAGCTATTTAGGTAAGTAATTTAATTCTCCGCGGGGAAAGTTGGCGGAAACTATGCATGGAGCATGCTAAGTCGGCGCAGCCCCAGATCGGCCTCGCTAATCCTACCAGCTATCTGAATTGAGGCATCTTTTGCATAAGCCCTCTTTAAAATTAGATTTTTACCTTTTATAACATTAATGAATTCAGCGATCATTGATAGCATGATCAGACAGGTTGTTACAGTTTTTTTACTTGATAAAATATTTTACTTAAAAGGATCAGTAGAATTTACCGTTTATCTCTTGGAAGGCGAACCTGTAGACTATGACCCATAAGTTGTATAGGAAGGCGAGGGAGACGACCATGGACCAGTAGTAACACAGGCGGCCCGCGGGGTCGAAAACAAACGACCAGTGCGTCGGTGACCGGAGGCGTCCGCTCGTGTACGTTGATCGTCGACGGAGTCCCATTCGGCTGCCGCTGTACACATAAATACCACATGAAAGAATTAAAACAATTGAAGAGCAAAGCGTTTTGACACATTGGTTATCAACATAGCAATTTACGTTATTTACGTTTGATTTCATAATATGTGACAGATATAATATGTCTTTGTAAATAGAAACAAATCTCATCTTAACATACAGTAATAAATATTGTTTTATTTTACTGATGTAGCTTCTACAATTTTGATGTAATTATAATAAATAGATATTGTTTTATTTTCAAAACTTTGTAATTTAAATTTAAATTAAGTATCAAGCTTATTTGCAAGATATGTTCGGTTTCAAAAATGAAATCAAGGTTGCAGTTTCGAACCCCGCTGACATCACGAGCTTTTGCAGTTTCAAATCCTGCTGGACTGACACCTCGAGCTTTATGGCATACATCGAGAGGACGATTGCTAATATTTCAGAGGAAATTCAAAAACGCATGTAAATTCTCAGGCCATCCCCGATGGGATAGGCAGAGGTGTATAGGTAGTACCCAAACCCCACTTTCCCCAAATTCAGGGCTCCATGCTTCCTGCCTACCCCGTGAGATATTCGGCATCAACTCTGCCTACCCTTTTTGGAGCCTCGTGGAAGCGAAACTGGCACAATATCTAACAATCTCTTACTAACTTCGAGCTCCAAGTAATCGAACTATGCTAATCTGAATGTTAAAGAGAATATTTAAATTCTTATAAAAAATAAAGTTTTCAGACCACTTTCTTTATCTCAATAAATGAGAAGCCGGCCGTTCCAACGTTTCCTGCGTCGTGAAAACGAATATTGAAATTGGAAGCTAACTCAACACCGGCGGTACGGACTTGGTCTTATTAAGACCATATTATACCTTTACATTCGATATGCACTTTAACCCAGCTATGTGTTAAGTTCTGCGAGAATTTAATTAAGGATGCACTCAGCTTCACCTACGCTAAGGGCTTGTAAGAACACAAATTAATTACGTAACGTCAGAAACTGCCTTCCTGAATTTATTTCTATGGATCACACGAGCGTATAGAATATAATTAGCACTATCTTTTCCATTTAAAACTCGCCGTCTCACCGAATCTCTCAAGGGGTAGGGTAGAGCCTTAGTTCTCTCTAGACTTATAAATCTCTTTCGCTTCATCCAAATTCATGAGTGTCTTCATATATGCTCGCCGGCTATGTGTACTACTCAAGTTTCAATCTTGTTCGATCGATTATTATGTAGTTAGTTGCAAAGCGGCCCTCCCCTGCCTCTTTCCGTGACTTAGAGTTTTTAAATCTATCCTGTTACTGTTTCTTCATACATATATGCTCAATACAACGTAGAACACTTTTCTTCACTACCTTAATTCACGTCAGTTGCTTTCGCTTCATTGCAAATTCTTTATCATTATGACGATCAATTTACGAAGAGAGCTAATTTCAACTGCATTTTCTGCTACCTCTGAAATTTCGATGGACTCGCCATATGTCTTGTTGGTCTCTAAAAGATATCACCGACGAAAACCCTTACGGGGAACCTTGTAGGAATGGGGTGAAGATATAATAATGTATAACATATAACAATAAAAGACGTGCTTGAGTAACGGCGATGAAGTCGCCATCTGTCACCTAACCTAGGTTGGCACCTACACCTCTTATACACCTCTGTCTACCCCTTCCGGGACCCTTGTGGGAAGGCGTGAGGACATATTATTATAATAATTATTTGAAACTCAAATTACATCTTTCGAAACTACGATGTTAATTCACTTAATGTAACATGGGAAAACCACTCAGCGCTTTGCATACATTACAAAGGTACTGTTTATTTCATTTCAACAGGAGTGTACTAAGCAATCTAATTTCCATGCGGTATACTTGGAGCCATTACCGATTCAATATACCAATATACCTATTGGCATCTGATTCGTTTGCATAATACACATCCCTTTGTAGATATAGTACAGCAGCTAAGTAACACACGTCTTACCTCAAGCATGTGCGTACATGCATACCTTAGCATATGAATAGGTATCATGTAGATACATGCTAAGATAAATGTAAGCAACGTTGTTTGCATTACTTGATTGTTTGGAGTTAGCTCCGATTGACAGGGTTAGCTTTGGACGAGCGGCGGGGATGTGTGCGTAATGTCGACTGCTGAATAATTGAATATTACGTTCATCACCTGCGGGCTCGCCACAAGGGTGCCGAGAGCTGTGTTTCCAATTAATCCATGAGTTTCTGGAGATACTGAAGGGAACGCGCCTAGCCGCAGGTTTGCGGTTTCCATAATACGGTATTCATTATCTCGGACAGATGAAGATTGAGAGCTTCGATTTCACAGCACTATTACATATCGACAGCATTTGTCAGAGGCATGTACAATTAATCTGTTTTAGTTAGTTAAACCATAATATCGATTGATACTACGTTTTAACTAACAAAAATACATTAGCGATACTTTGATTAAACCAACGTGATCAACTGCATATGCACTGCAACTTAGGCTGCGGATCAATAGATCTTGGGGATTCCTAGACTTTGATGGATATATAATATGCAGGTGCTTAAAGTATCTCGTTCTGGTTAAAACGTGTCAACGGCGTAACTTTCTTTTTAATATACAAGCATAGGGTCAAAACTGAAGGAAAACATCGAGAGACAACCTTCGTACCTTTGAGAAGAAATCAAAGACGTGTATGTATGGTCGTGCTTGAGAAATGCCGATGGACTCACCATCTATCACGTTGGCATCTTAATATACTTGTTTTGGTTGTGGAAAGTCGTGAACGTAGGCTTTACTCACGCTACGATAAATTTATTTTCGTTCACCATATTTACTGACAAAGAAAACCAGTGCTTAGCTAAATAGCCTTAATAAACCTTTCATGCAACGCCAGAACTGTTCACAGCAATATTGTGTACAAAATATGCCAACACAGTAACGGGTATGCTCTCCGCCGCAAATGGGTTTTCACTAACAACTATCTAACTTTAAAAGCTAGATGTAGAGCTTGGCACGAGAGTTAACTCCGCATCGCATATAGGTATAGAGGGGAACATACATGGGTGTTTATTAATTACGTTATCAGGATGAGAGTGGCAAAGTGAACCTCTTAAAGTGAATGCTACTCACAGTGAAGATGCCAATATCATAGAGCTCTCATCATTATAAAAATTAACTGAGCCGTTGTGGCCGAATAGCTTACTCACATCCAACGTTAATATTAAAAGTTGTCTGTACTGTCCTACTACAGAATTTTTCTAAACTTAAGTACAGTGATTGGTCAAACAATGAGCTTCAAAGTTTCATCATGCGGAAACCTATACACGTCTGAGAAGAAACTTAATCTTTCTAATTCTTTGAATCTTTCGCATTTACCTAATAAATAATGCATTACTTTTTGTTATCATATGTCGCCGAGTCCCCAATAGGGTAGGCAGAGAGAATAAGTACAGCGCCAGTGGAAGCGCAAGCGAAAGAGGTACTTACATATTTTCCTCTTAAGGAGGAAGACACTTACATATGTACCTCTTTCTCTTCATCCACATTCATCAGCCTCTTCATACATGCTGCTCGCTGGTTTCGAGTAATCTTGACGTTCTTTGAGTGTCCGTTCCATTTGATTTGAGGTAGTTGGAGCGAGGTCTTCCTCTGCCTCTTACACACACTTTCGCATTGTATATCAATTCGTCAATCTTTCTTCTCTCATCCTTTGTATATGGCCAAACCAACGTAACATGCCTTTCTTCATCTTTACAATCATACCATCGTTTACGCCAGTTGTTTGCGAATCTCTTCATTGCATATTCGATCTGATATCGTCACGTTCCACATTTTTCGAAGGGAACTTTGTTATCACTTCTATAATATGAGAAAATTATATTCTATAACTAACCTACCTACAAACCCCACAGTTTCCCCCGGGTTTTTTTATTTAATGGTAGTTTTCCTGGAATACATCACATCTAATTTATTAGTCCAGCTAAAAATGTATCTCTGTGCAAAATTTTATCCAATTCCGTTTTGGCGCGATTGAGTAAACAAAAATCATATATCCTCACAAACATTCGTATTTATAATATTGATAGTTGAATAGTCTTGTTGACGGAAACCCTTCATGCAATTAAATTATGACAGAGCTATTAAATACTTTAACAGGTTATATTATACGGATAGGTCAGGGCCAAAAGCTTATTATACAAATCCGAGTCGAGTAAGTTAAATACATAACACCATTAATGAGCTCACTGTAGGGGCTACTACACCGGTAAATGCAAACTTACGCTAATCACTCGACCCGGGTACCATGACTACCCGGGTTTCAAACGGATTTCAGATTTCGGACGGAAAAAGACGAATTTAATTCTGGTTGAGACTTCTCAATACCTCTTACTAACCTTATTGGAACCAAAAAAACACACTGAAAAATCCACATTCGAAAAGTTCTTAATTTTATTCCCATAAAAATATTTCATGACCTGTGGGTTAGCTACACCAAAAGATCGTTGGACGCCCTGCGCATCCAATACAATAATATCTTCAGGATGCTGTTGGGGCTGCCTCGGTGCTGCAGTGCGTCAGAGATGTTTGCAAAAAACCAAACAGATGGTTTTCATGCGATAATAAGAAAGAAAACAGCATCTCTGTTAAGTCTAGTGAGGGGCAGCCAAAGCAGTATTCTGAAAACGGTGGCAGATAGCTACGCTTCCCAGATATGGAGTTGCCTCGTGAAGAGGATGATTAAATGTAACAACTAACATTATTTTTTAAGTCATTATATTTTTACTAACAAAATATGGATCTTTGATATCTGAAATAAAGTATTATTATTATTATTATAACATCACGCCGACTCTCATACGCGGTATCCAAAGAGAGTAAAGCCCGAGTTCTTTATTCTATATATCTATATAAATACATCTGAATTTTATTTAAATATAATTAGGGTCAAGCAAGATGCTTTATAACTGAAAATATTTCAACATTTAATTGCTTTAGCGACAGCACGAGTTCGGCACTAAGAGTGATTGTAATGGCCGAAGCAGGATATATTCGCTACTGTTATTCTGTTCGTCCGTCTGTAGGTAGCTTCTCCTCAAAGTACGGACGATTGATATTCCCTAGTACTGTCAACGCTTAAATTCTAAAAAACCATCCATAACGCGGATTTGTTTGTTTGGCACCTCAGTTGTAATTATAGTTCTATTTTTTTTCTATGGATCGTGGAAAAGTGTTAGGATAGCAGTAGTTACCTATCCGTGCCATTACAGTGCGGCGGTGCGAGGTGGTTGTGTGAGAGATGCGGCGCGGGTGTGGCGGGCGCGTGTGGCGTGTGCGGTGTACTTCTCCACCCGCTGAGGAGCGGCGCCTCCCCGCTTGCACCCAGCAGTTTTAACCTGAACAACCAATTAGAAGTGACTATTTAATTACAACCCCAAGCAGGTTTACATTCGTAGACTATAACAATAATAATAAATAAACCTTCCGACACCCACAACCGCCTCCACTAGTGTTGCTTACATCAAGCTGTTTTTAGGGGGCTCATCTAGCTGGTGGTGAGTCACCGTCTGTCAACTCTTCCATTTTGAGACTGATTGCAAGGCAGACGTCCGCTGTCTCAGCCCATAGCCCAGTTATCTATCCGCCTATTGTTCACCACATTAGACCAGTGTTAATATTCCACCCCAATACAATAGTCTTTGCACTCGGCAGGGATAATCTCTGGATGTATCACTATGCATCCGAGAATGATATCAGTCCGCCTCCGTGTTGGATTTGTGTCCCTATCCAAGCCTAGATAGCGGTCGGGCCCTATCGGGAACCGAGTATTGAAGAGATACATAACAAAATATACCTTGAGACAATTCTACTCAAATTGTCATGACACTGACATTCTTTAAAAAAGATTCTTACTATGAAAAGTAAGTAGATATACTAACTGCACCCCATGGTTATTGTCGAAATCGAGATCGCTTTAGCGGCTCGAATTCTTCAGTAGAAACTGTGTGATACTCTTCATCCTGAAGAGTAACCTTTTGTTAAGCAGCTTTTGTAAGCTAAGTAAGTTTAAGCGGTATTCATGTGATATTTGGTCAGCAGTCAGACGTGAAAACTTAAAAGGCAGACACACGTTCGCATTCACAACATTAGAATCTATACACAATATTAAGATCTAATTTTGGTCAGGAAAGAAGAGTCTTTTGGACTGCGGAGACTGATAAAGAGAACATTAGATGCTAAACATTTTAACTCTCACCTTGTGTCTCGGTCAAAAGTACCCGTAGTTTTTGTTTTATGACGCTTGCTGGAATTTAAGATATAAATTAAACGTGATAAACCTCTTTTGAATAATTTATGGTAATTATAATATTGAAGCAGTGTGCAAAGGAATAGTCAAGAATTGGGCTTGAAAACAGCATTATTTTTTTCTAATAAACTAGTATTAATCTTTTTAACAGAGATTTAGACGCAAACATGGCTAACCACCGTTTACCGTTTCACAAGCCTAGTCGGGGTTCGATCTTACGATATTTGCATATCAGGCTACTATTCGAACCACTTAGTCATAGCTCTTGCCTTGTTATATTAGCAAAAATAACTATGCAGATTTATTACATATACCTATATGTAATCCATCAAATTTGTAATAAAGCTGAAGGCTCGCGATACCGACCAATCATGCGCTTCATTAAACGATATGAACGTTTCCGGATTCATTTTCCTTTTTCATTCTTTCTCAAAATCGGATCGTGCTCACGAGAGTCCCTAACGTTAATCTGCAAAGTTATGCAGATATTCGATCTTTTTTTCAGAAGCGGGCGAAATCGTTTGAAGTCCAATCGACTTAGCACTCGAGTGGTTGGAGGAAGAAATTGGTTTTCTAAATGCAGCTTGAAGCAAGCCAAAAGAGACGGTTCCGGCGCTAACTGTCGTAGCGTAAAACGAGGTATAAGCCGATCTTAAACGCGATCGGTTCGCACTTTTGTAGCCGCATCGGATGTTTGTACAGATTAGCTTCAATATTCAGGAATGGTTTTTAGTAGAATTCGTAGCAGTTCCAATGTTAAATACGACATAAGAACGCCAAGTAGGTATACATCATGGCACCGAATCACCCACGGAGTAGGTAGGAAGAGAAGAGCGTTATTTTTTGTTTGAGACTTACAGACGCCTTTCGTTTCATCTACGTCATCATTCACTACTATCATCGTCTTGACTCACGCTTGGGTTTTGAGTAATCTTGACATTTCTATCCTTGCGTATTCGATCAATTTGATCTTGGTAGTTAGTACTGCCTCTCCTTTTGCATGAGGATAATGTATCCGGGTAAATTAGTTCAGTTTTAATGTAGGCCAGTGTCGTGAAGAATTTAAGTCTTTGCACACGTGAGGGCGGGACACATCGAGTCAACACTTGTGATTAAAGCAGCACTCAGGCAAAGGGCTCTCCGCTCCTGCGCAAACAAGAGACAGCCCCTCGAACCACTCAGCGCCTTAATGGAAACCAGTCATATTTAACCAACTAAAATCATTTATATTTTCTGGCAAAAATGTATACAAATATTTGCTTACATGAGTGAATTAACGGAAAACATTTTATTTTGCAGAAACCAAAGCAAAAATTAGGCAGAAAAGGTCGTATGTTTAAATAAGGCAATTTCAGTAGGTACTTAATTCCAAGAAACATATTGTATGTGTAACCTACGTCCTAACCTACAAGCTACGTCGCCACAACGAATATACATAGTGTATAGTGGACCGAACTTTTTACAGCGCAATTCTCCTGACACGTTAACAACGAACGGACAACTTCACGAAAAAGAATAGCTTAGGGAAGTGTTTATTGAGAAACAACGTAATTAATTCATTAAACGAAATTGAAATTGATAAAAAATATACCTAACCACATAACTTAGTGCGAACCAAGTTCCCCGGGCTAGGCAGAGAGGTCGATAGTTCTGATGAAATTACAGACCGCTTTCGCTCCATTCACAACCATGAGAATATAAAAAAAGATAATATTCGACATGTATATCGTTTTTTGTGTCAAGCTCACTTGAGTTAAGCTTTACAATTTTACGCTAAGGAGATATTTAAATGGCGCCCAGAAATATCCAACGAGGATAAAGGTTTATCTTATATTTTTACGAAAAAAATATGACTAATAATGGACATAATTTTAACGTAACTACTACGTAGTAAGGGTTATGAGCGCCATATATCTCTTTTACCGCGTGTGGCGTCTTCTTAGAGTGATGTGAGCAATATCGCTTATGAATCGCATTCACCGAAGAGTGTTAAATGCGATGTCGTTTATTATACCACTAAGTTATGAGGTGATATAAGATTTATATGTTATCCAATTAAACTACGGAGTGCGATAAAATAAGTTATCGCCACAATATAAGGTCGTAAGAAGACGAGCTTTTGCCATCATTATTGAAGAGTGCGAAAGTTACAGGTTCATAGACATCATTTTTACCTACATCTGTCGTTTAAAAATTCTTGAATTATAATTGTCATATCACCTCAAGTACCTACAATTGAGCGTTTTTGGAGTTGCAACGTCTGTCAGTTGGTACTGTATTATACTGGGAAACATTGTGATGGCTGAAGGAAATTTATCACAGGGGTGGAATTGGACATGGGGGTATTATCGTGGAACATGATCCACTTCAACGAGGGTGAATCCGCGGGACAATGCTAGTTCTTATGGACATAAAGTTAGGTAGTATCGTATTCCATTGCATTTAGTAATTATGTTGATTACTGGTAAATAGTTGTATTGGGTGAGAGATAACCAAACAAGTATTTACTCAGTTAAGGAATTATTTACAGTAATAATATTAATTACTCCGCTACAAAATGTACCCATTGATACGTTCTATGTATGAAACACCGTGTACAGAGTAACTATATTTAAACAGTTGTCATGATTCGGTGGTATTTGATTGCGCAACTATTGTTAGTACTAAAAATACAAATAAATAAGTTTCGGAAAATTTATCTTGTCTCAAACTAAGTAAAGCCGGCACTATGAAATCAATATAACGATATATATTTGGTTTAGTTTAATTCAGTATCATAGTAATATATTAAAAGTATTTTTTTAATTTCCCTCAGCGGTAAATAAAAATGTGACCTCAATCTCTAATTATTGGAGTAGACGAACAAAATTGCTCATATGTTTTTCCCTCTATCTACCTCTAACTATCTTCGCACTTCTATATTAACATATATATGGACATCTCTCGCGGCAGGCGGTAACAGAGTAGAGCGCCAGTTCTGTCCACAAACACCTCTTTCGCTTCATCCACATGTATCAGTCTCTTATTCACACATGCTCGCCGGTATCGACCACCTAGTAGTAGTGATTTAGTACGTCCGAACTCAATCACTAATGATAGATTCTAGAAAACTTTAGTAAAAGGGAATAAAGAAATTACTTATGTCTGCTTAAATTACCCAAAAAAATTTCATTTAGCCTAGCTTCATGCAACAAAATTCAATTAGTTTTAACATCAACCAATAACTTGATAACCTTATTTACCCGGCCGAAGGTGTGCAAAAGTGTTTACGCCCCGGGCTTATTGAAACTTCGTCAGAAAACACGATGCATGAATTTAATATACGAAAAGCGTGTTTTAGTCATAAAATCAAAATCTGTTTTCGATAACTATTTTATGTTTTACATTACGCAAATATAAAAGATAAGCAACTAAACAAATCTATATTTTCTCGCCTTTCCACAAGGACCCTAAAGAGATAGGCAGAAGTGTAATAGCACAGAAAGATAGATGACAGCGTGATTGATAGAGAGTCTTTCCAACAGATGTCACATATTGTTATGTCTGAAATTTTTCCTATCGGTTTTTCTGCACGGTTTCTTTGACTATAAGGCTCATAGTAACTGTAATAGGTTAAGTAAAACAGTCCTGGTAGTACAGACCAGCTGACCAGGCTAGACCGTCTAGACCTCGTGACTGCTGACTTCTCAACGTACAATCACTTCAAAGTACAATAGTAGGTACTGTACCTACTTTAAATTTTAAAGTAAAAGATGAAGTGAAATTCATAGTAATACTCCAAACGGGATTGGATTGGAACTTGGATTTTTGCATTGCTGGTAACTACTCTAACCACTCGGCCGTAGGGCCATATTTGTCGCAACTTGAATAGATGCGAGTTACCTTGCTTTGTGCGCGCGCCGTGATCGGGAGGAGAGGTCCAGCTCGCTGGCGGCGGAGCACGCGGTACCGGCCTGCAGTGAGCCACGCGACCCGCCCAGCCGCCGCGGTCCCAACCGGCACGTCATCATTTCTGCCCAAATAATAACAACATATTAATAAAAATAATAATATCATAGGATATTTCAGAATTCATTGGAGAACTGACTTGGGTGAAAAAATAAAATATGATTACTGATTTTTTTTTGTTGAAAGAACAGTACTTCTTAACACAAATAACGTGTTCGTAATAATATGTTCACAAGTATCCTTGTATACGTACAACACGCGATGAGCAGCACAATATTTATTGAACTCACCTCATACTTATAAGCTATAAACTAACTATCATCTTGATCACTTGTTATCCGCTTCATTATAAAGAAAGAAAAGATCGGAAACAAATATTGTGGAGCTTAACGTTACAAAATGTAGGTCACATTAGAGACGAATCGTCCTATTTTAGCAAAAATATTCCGTTTCCAACCCTTAAGACAACACGTTATCAATACTTTTTAATCAGTTCTTTTCTAGGACTCCCGAAGTCTAAGCAATGTCAATTTTTTTTAAAACAATTTCAAAATGTGATTTATTTTAAAAAGGAAGAACCATAATGGCGAATATGGAAATAAAGTTCGTTACAAGTATAGTTACCGCTCAAGGGAGCTAGCGCTAAATAAAAGGGGAAACAATAACGACGGTAAACGAACCATCTCGCGAAACGAATAAAATGAATAAAGCGTAAATCGAATGAGCCTATTGTTGTGTTCTTATTCTCTTTGTAAATTGCCAGCCACGCTTTAGTTCAGTGAAGACCCACTTCTGCTAAGTTTTGCCCCAAATTACATGGTTCAGAAAGAAGCGCTTTGTATTTCGCCGGAGAGAAGGAATACTTATTTTAGCCAATTAGGTGGAAAAAGCACGCGGGCTGTTTCCTAGTACGTACCGTCGCCAATAGACATTTGCAACATCTAGGATGTTACTCGCGAGCTACTGACCGATCAAAATTTCCTCACATCTTTCTGGAAGAACCACATACTGTAATCTATCGGAAAGACCTGGGCGGGGAGTTCTTTCCGCAGCTAATCATTGCGAGACCTGCTTTGTTCAAGACATGGGCATGAATTTCCCGCCGACAGCGAGAAGTGTGGTATTGGATAGTGGTCGTGGGTTAAATATAAATACAATGCGACTATCGACGCTATAAAGCCTACTTAATGCAGAAATAAGCCCAGCGAGTGAGCAGTGAGTTGGTCAGCTGCGCAACTGTTAAAGGCTAGAACAACTGGCGAAGTTGAATAATCCAATCATTAACACCACTTATGCTGTGCTTACCGAAGTGTGACGTCATAGTACGACAACAACCAGTGTTGAATGTAAACAAGAACTTATGCGCAAAACGTGGATTATTTCATTCGCAGCGGCAAGTCGTTTTGGTAAATTTTAATGATATAGCGTGTTGAGAGCTGCGACGCAGTGCGGAACATCAACAAGTGTTGGTGTACTTATCATTAGGCACTGTATTGACTTTATATTATTAGCACGGGCTCATTCTCTTTGCCTTTGTATAATTACTCGCCAGTTATTATGAATGTACATGGAGTATTTAACAAGGACCATGATTTTGACAAATTACAAACCAGGGAAGCATGCAGAGCAGACTTATTTGTATGACATAGGGTTATGATCTAGCATGGCATCGTATGACGTGAAGAAGTAGGTATACCAGAACAAAATACACTTTAGCGGACACGAAACGAGAATAAGGAGTCGATAAAATTACCCTCTGGCACATATGATTGGCCTCCAAGAAAGTCGAGTCACCTCGCTAACGGGTGAAAGATTGTTCATACATCAAAAGCATATTTATTTAAAGAGCAAATGTGGTCTAAATGGTATTATAGGTGTAGTGTATTATAATAATGTGGTGGAGGGTAGACGTAAATAAGTAGGGTACTTGGATTTATTTTAATAAACGCCAGTTGTGTTGCCGAGCTCAATCTTTCATTTATCGTTCCTCCAAATAATCTAAATATTCAACTGGCGACGAGGATAATCGGTTTAAAACCACTGTTACTTAGTTGTTTTGTGTGTAGCTATCAGTGTATTACAAAATGCCTATCGGTAAAATCGAACAATTTGACTTATCAAGTAAAAAGTGGTCCGCTTATATTAGACGCGTGGAACAGTTCATAACCTTAAATGAAATTAAACAAAATTTACAAGTGGCTACATTAGTGACGCTGGTTGGGGAGGCGACATACGATTTGATGTGTGATTTGTGCGCTCCCGAAAACCCGGAAAATAAAAGTTTTAAGGATTTGGTGAAGATTGTCGGCGACCACCTCGAACCCAAGCGTTCTGAGATAGCAGAACGTCACGTATTTCGCCTCCGACGGCAGATGGCAGGAGAGAGCCTCGGCGATTATTTGCAAGTGTTGAAACATTTAGCGAGTACCTGTAGCTTCAAAAGCAACCTTGAAGAGAATTTACGCGACCAATTTGTATCGGGTCTGGCGTGTGATGAGATGAGATCACGGCTCTTCGCGGAGCCGGCATTGACATATAAAAGGGCGGTGGAGTTGGCGTTCGCGCTCGAGGCGGCAGAACAACATGCAAAAGCAAGCAGTCCGGGCTGCGGAGCGGCGTCAACGTCCGAGCCACTTCACCGGGTGGCACCGGGGCAGCGCCCCTTGCGGGGTGGCAGAGCACGCGAGTCAAGCGGCGGCGGCGACGGCGGCGGCGGACCCGGCGCGGTCAACCCGCGCGGCCCGCAGTCATGTTGGCGTTGCGGGAGAAATCATCCCCCTCACGCATGTCGATTTAAAAATTATATATGTGATATATGTGGTCAGAAAGGTCATCTTAAAGTGATGTGCAAGCGCACCCCTCGTCACGGGGACGGGGGACGTCCAGTCTATAGGCGTGGGCAAAATTTTATCGAAAGTGATACTGAATCGGAGTGCGAGTTATATAACCTAAAAGTGTGCAACAAGGACGATAAGGCATATGCAGTGCAAGCAAAGGTAAATGGACAACTAGTAACGTTCGAATTGGATACTGGCAGTAAGTTATCTGCAATTAATTGGAATTTTTACAAGAAATATTTCGCTCAGCTCCCCTTGATTGAATATAACGTTTGTTTACATTCCTATACAGGTAGTTTAATTGAAGCGGCCGGTTATGTGATGGTCGATATAGTAATGGGGGCGCACTCCGCGGAAAATCTCAAGTTATATGTGATTAAAAACGGGGGCCCACCTTTAATGGGTAGGTCTTGGCTACGCCAATTAAAAATTGATAGCATTCAAATTAATGAGATGTTGATGAGTTTGTCAGAAAATGTTTTGGTAAATGACTTGAAACAAGAATTTCCGTCAGTGTTTGCCCCAGGATTAGGGACTTGCACTAAAAAAATGTTATTAAATTTAAGCGATACTACACCTGTCTATTTAAAAGCAAGGCCGTTGCCTTTAGCGCTGCGTAAGCCGGTAGAAGTGGAACTTCAACGACTCGAGGCGGAGGGTACGATTCGTAAAGTCGAGTATTCGGAATACGGAACACCAATTGTACCCGTCATTAAAAAGTCAGGGGACTTGCGGATTTGTGGCGATTATAAAGTAACCGTGAATCCCAAACTGAAACGTGAACCGTACCCAATGCCACGGATCGAAGAGTTATTTGCAGCGCTGAGTGGCGGAGATAAATATTCGAAAATCGACCTCACGAACTCATATCAACAATTGTTGCTAGAGGAAAGTTCGCAGGCATGTACGGCAATCACTACACACGTGGGAACATTTGTTTATCAACGCACACCCTTCGGTTTAACATGTATTCCAGAGAAATTTCAAAAGTTTATGGAAGAAACTCTAAAGGGGCTCAAAGGGGTAGCAACTTTCATAGATGATATTGCCGTCACAGGGGGGAATCGATCGGAACATATAGCTAATTTAAAAGCAGTCTTTTGCCGTTTACGTGACGTTGGTTTACGAATCAAACTGGAAAAATGTGCATTCATGCAGGACAGTATTAGTTATGTTGGGTTTATTATTGATAAACATGGTTTGCATCCGGACCCAAGTAAAATTAAAGCGATTGTAGGCGCACCGCCCCCCGCCGATGTAACACAGCTGAGATCATTCCTTGGCCTTATCAACTATTATGCTAAATTTATTCCGCGCCTTAGTACGATCCTGCACCCGCTACACCAATTATTACGTAAAAATTATACTTGGGTCTGGTCACAGGAATGTCAAAGTGCTTTCAAAAGTGTGAAAGAAGCAATATCAGGCAGTGAAGTTCTTGTTCATTACAACCCGGCCCTTCCTTTGGTCTTAGCGGTAGACAGCAGTTCATATGGCATTGGCAGTGTGTTATCACACCGTTTCCCAAACGGTGATGAGCGTCCGATATGTTTTGCGTCGAGAACGTTAAATGCAGCTGAACGGTCGTATAGTCAACTTGATAAGGAAGCGCTGGCGATAATAAATGGTGTCATTAAACATCATCAATATATTTATGGCCGTCGATTCATTATAAAAACCGACCATAAGCCCTTGACTTTTATATTCGGTCCGAAATTCGGGCTTCCGCAAACGGCGGCTAGTAGACTACTAAGATACGCGACTAGGTTGGCTTCCTACGATTTTGAAATAGAATACGTTAAATCGCAGGATAACGGTAACGTTGATGCACTTTCAAGACTGCCATTACCACGTGAGCACAAACAGTGTAATGAGCTGGATTCTGTGTCTTACATAAACTATGTCGAAGAGTCCTTCCCAATCAGTGCGAGGGAGGTGGCTGCAGCGACACACAAAGATCCTATATTAAAGCAAATCTCCAATTACATAAGACTTGGGTGGCCGTCAGTAGTGAAGTGCGATGGTGAAAAACCGTATTTCTTTCGTAAGGACAGTTTATCCATCGACAGTGGTTGCTTGTTGTATAATCATAGGGTGATCATACCAGAGCCGTTGAGGAAGCAAGTTCTCAAGGAACTTCATGAAGGGCATCTGGGCGTGGTTAAAATGAAAAACACCGCGAGAAGTTATGTATACTGGCCTAAGTTAGATTCTGAAATTGAATTTTTAGGTAAAGCGTGTAACGCTTGCTTACAACAGCGGGACGCGCCCGCACGATCCTTGTTGCATCCATGGGCATTCCCTACCCGTCCATGGCAAAGAGTTCATATTGACTTTGCTGAGTTCCTGGGTAAACATTATTTAATTAGCATTGATGCCCATAGCAAATGGATAGAGGTGCAGAAAATGGCAGGCACAAACGCCAGTGCTACTATTTTAAAATTGCGGGAGTTATGCGCTCGTTTTGGGTTGCCCTCACAGGTAGTAAGCGACGGGGGTCCCCCATTTGGTTCGCGGGAATTTTCCGACTTCATGGTTAAAAATGGTATCACCCATACGATAACCAGTCCGTATCGACCTGCTGGTAATGGAGCGGCTGAAAACGCGGTTAAGTCGGTGAAACGCGCAATGAAGAAAGCAGCACAAGAGGGCACCAATATCGACACAGCCGTTACGAAATTTTTATTTCATTATCGCAACTGCGAACACGCCACCACAGGTGTGGCACCAGCCGTAGCGATGCTAGGCAGGCGCCTTCGCAGTCGTTTAGACGCGCTGCGGCCGAGCGCCGAGCGCACATGCGAGGAAGCAGTGCAGCGCGCTGCCCGTTTACGCCCCGGGGCCGAGCGCCACGTTGCGCTGGGTGAACCCGTGTTGGCTCGGGATTACAGCGCGCGCGCTGATAAGTGGGCTCCGGCTGTAGTGACTGCTCGCGAGGCACCGTTAACCTACCGAGTACATTGCTCGGATGGTCGCAATTTGAAAAGGCATATTGATCAGTTGTTGCCCGATAAAAAACGCACGTCTTGGCGGCACTCTTTGGCAGCAGCTGACGAAAATGTCCAATCGGACGATGAATTCGATGACGCAATTGAAGAAAGTCAGGATAAACCGGTTAATAAGGAACCTATCGCGAGCGATCGCATCGTCGCAGCCACCACAACCCCACCAAAAACAAATAATTTCCAAAATGAATCACGACAGAAACCAGCTCAATCTCCTATGGCAAACAATAATGAGAAATTAAAGCGCACCTGTCGCCTTAAGCCCAAACATGTAAAATAAATTGAATGTATCTACCTAAAATGATAACGGTTTGGTGACTCACAGTTCTTGTTATTGTATTTCATCAATTGTAAGTAGCTACCTACCAGGTGAAGTAAATATAGTTATATTGCAGGATGTATCTTATATTGTGTAATGTAAGTATCAAAGCTGAATGTAACATGTCATCATAGGTACGTTTAAAGTTTATGTATTGTAGAACTACTAGTAGTGAGTCCTAACGATGTTCGTGCATCCATATAGCGTTTATATTTCATTTATCGTATGTACGTTTAGGCATTCAAGATGTTATATACCATTAATGATGGTTATATAATTATTTACTTTATTGTTATCTATAGGTACTTAATTTTGTATAAGTTTTGCAGTAACATTTTTGTTAAAGGGGGACGTGTAGTGTATTATAATAATGTGGTGGAGGGTAGACGTAAATAAGTAGGGTACTTGGATTTATTTTAATAAACGCCAGTTGTGTTGCCGAGCTCAATCTTTCATTTATCGTTCCTCCAAATAATCTAAATATTCAACTAGGAAATTAGAGATTTCATCATATAAGGCAGCTATAGAGTCCTGCTGCAGCTTAAAATTATCGTCCACACGGATCGCTGATTCGTGGTGATCACCACAGAAGCCGACCAACGATAGTAGTTATTTGTAAGATAATGTTTTTATATCAGAATGGTATCAGAATTCAACTGCGAATAATGTTCTTTGTTCAAATAGACAAGTGTGATGAAAGGAAGATGCAACTATTAGCCCGCACACTCCCTTTAAAGGGCTCAGCAGCTCATTAGCGAAGATGCGGCGGCACATGTCTGTGTAAGTAGGACCAACACCAAAATTTATAAATGAAACCTTGGGACAATTCCACACAAATTGATCTAGCCCCAAATTAAGCAAAGCTTGTGTTATGGTAACTAGACAACGATATATTTACTCATATAGATAGATATTTATCGCGCCTCACACCTTCCCACACGGGTCCCCGAAGGGTAGGCAGAGTTGTATAGGTAGTACCCACACACCCACTATATTTAATTTATATAAATGTTTGCTTGGAAGCATGTTCACACGAGATGGAAAGTATGAAAAAAATATTGAAAGAAGGATAACGGCCGGAAATAAGGTAAATGGAGCCATGTCGACGTTGATGGGCAATAAAAGTCTGAGCAAGAATGCTCGAGTTGCTGTCCACAACGCGATATTGGTACCTACCTTATTGTATGGCAGCGAATCCTGGGTATGTCAGAGGAAGTATGAAAATAGCTTGAATGCAGTCGAGATGCGATCTCTTCGAAAAATGTGCGGCGTAACGATATTAGATCGAATCCGCAATGAAGAGATTCGCGAATCAACTGGCGTGAATGAGGGCGTGATTGTAAAGATGAAGAAAGGCATGTTACGTTGGTTTGGACACATAGAAAGGATGAGTGAAGAAAGATTGACGAAACAGATATACAAAGCAAAAGTGTGTGCAAGAAGAGGCAGAGGAAGGCCACGTTCCAACTACCTGGATCAAATAGATCGGACTCTCAAGGACGGGAACGTTAAGAGTACTCGAAACCGACGAGCTTGTATGAAGAGACTGATGAATGTGGACGAAGCGAAAGAGGTATGTAAGTCTAGAGAGAACTGGCGCTCTATACTCTCTGCCTACCCCGTTAGGGACTTGGCGTGATGATATGTATGTATGTATATAAATAAAATAACAAGGGGGTCCAAGGATAAGGTACAAATACTCGTGTTGATCACATAAATATCTGCCCTCATTGGAAATCGAACCAGAGACCTCAAGTTTCAGTCAGGAGCTCTAACCACTAGACGACAGCCGTCAAAGTAAACATTTCTTAATATAAGATCCAAAACAAAGAAATATATCGTTAAATAGATATAAGCTTTTAAATAAATCGAAATACCCGGTGGAAGTTAAAGTAATGTTATTTTCTTACTACATCATGGGCATCGGTCGCGCGTAGCCGACCCTGCAGCTATCTTTTCACACCCTAGGACAGTAACCAATCAGTATGATACCGCAAAAGTAGCGTTTTCATAATTGCTTACAGTAATTTTGAAACATTACGCATGGATTGACTTCAATCACCGAGCCACATGGCCGATTCAATTTGCACACGACAGAACCATTAAATGTAATTTAAACTGAATATGTAATTAATAAATAAGGGTAGCACGTCATCACATCGATTAACCGCGACGTAATATCAATTTGTTTCGAACAAAGCGACCTTACCTGCGGGAAGTTGAAATGTGAAAGTACCTTAACGTAACTTTTGGGACAGCCTCGTTACTCACTCACGTAACAATATATACTTATTTATATATGAGCTATATCTACGTTTATCTAGTCTAGAGAGCGCGAGATGTATGTATGAATCTACGGTTTATAGTGCAGCTAAATTGTGTATATCTTCTCTATCAAAGTCATGATGGCTTAGTGGTTTGCGTTGCCTGGAACATAAAGATCACAAGTTCGAATCCCGACTGAGTGTACTACCAATGAGTTTTTTCTGAACTTAAGTACAGTGATTAGTCACACTACGAGCTTTACGGTGAAGGAAAACATCGAGAGGAAACCTGCATGTAACGGCGATGGACTCGCCATCTGTCACGTTGGCACCTAATATATATCTCTGGCGGAATGTGGGTGTGTGGGTACTACCCATACACCCCTGCCTACACCTTCGGGAAGCCTTGTTGGAAGGCTTGAGGATTATAAATTACTTTCTCGGCCGTCTGGTATAGGTAGTGGTTACAGATCCTTGCTGCGAAACGTGAGATCGAGGGTTTTATTCCCGCTAAGAATGGATATTTGTTTTATGAATATGAGTTTTTGTACCTTAGTCTGGGATGTCGGATGCTGATATATATAATATAGCCTTAAAACATTAGCATATAGGATTGTCAAGCTCGCATGGCTTAAGTTCTATTTATTTTGAGACTTCCACATTAAATTTAAAAGATTATTACTGTTCAAGCGTAAAGGACCAATCTAATTCCCAGTAGAACTTTTATTCACAGGGAGTTTTAATATAGGAGTTTTATAAATGAGCTAAACGCATTTTCAGCTCTGAATTATTATCATTGCGTCCCATAAATTATTTATTATGTATTGTTTATAAGAACTTTCTCGGTTGGAAAATACATTAACATCCGGGTATTTGTGTAACGCTTTGCAGAGAGAGAGCAGTATTTTCAAAAACTTTGAAAGCTCTTCTTTCAAGCGACAGAAAAGTTACAGGTATAATTTGTTTCAAACTTATATAAATGTTTTATACCGTTGTCCTGCCGCACCAACCATTACAAGAGACGAAATTAAAATTACATTTTCCAAGACGGATTTATGGTCACTTAAAGTACTTAACCAAATACTAGGTGTATAAATATTTCGAGCCGGTACAATATGTATCAGTTACACATTAAAATAGATAGATCAACCTTTTAGTATTTAAATTATGAGCTTAATTTTTTTTTGCCTTCCCTGAAAGAATGCTACTAACGTATTATCTTTAGAGTATCAATATTAGAGTTAGATACCTGACAGAAAACTAAAGTATTGTTTACCTTCGCTAAGTAAAGTTTCTTGAGCTATGAATAACGATCGTTTACATCATAGTGTTATAGCAGAAACGCCTGCATAAAAAGCGGGGCTACTAGTACTTCGTAGTAGCCAAAGAAAATACCAGTAAATTTCATGAATTTTATTATATCACTGCCGAGCTTACTACATAATCCAGTGCGAATGTTAGCTCAGTTTAACAAGTTAGCCAAACTTACTAGTCTTTTGCAAGCAACTGCAAGTTAAATAACTATTGGGCAAACTGCAGAGTGGCGCGCACCGCCCGCTCACGGCAGTGCGAAGATAATATCTGAATATATAGAAATGATTTACGTCCACGGTGGCTCCTCTTTTCCCTAATTAGGTACTTAGATGAGACGGCGGCTTTACCATGATTTGTAGGCCCCAGTTAATTAATGCTTAATTCGAGTTTTAATTGATGCTCTCCGCATGGCAACACTTTACTTATAAATACGTTAGCTAATTCACTTATACATTACTGAATACACCGACATAGATTGAATAAATGCAAGTTTCATATACGTATTTAACGGGAAATATCAGTTTTGTGAAAGGGAGCAATTAAAATTAATCGTGACTATAGACAACGGAGGTTGGCCATGTACGAATGTCATCCCTGGTGTTGTAACCGTGTATACGCGGCGGTAATCGCTTACTATCGGACGGACCGTATGCTCTTAAACCAACTTAGTAGTTTGAAAGGGCTTAGTAGGACCTTTTTCGACGTTTTATAAGTGGCCATCTAGGCCGATGTGAAATAAAATATTTTGATTTTGATTTTAGAGCTAGTCTTCTTGAGTTAGTCGGTATATTCGAATTATTCATTTGATTTGAGTGGAATTTCATCACAAAATGAGTGGATGTCCGTAAGATAGTAAGTATATACAAAATAAAAATAGCGACTTCCTTGGCACCATTCCGCGGAACGGCGATAGGACAATTTCATTTTCTTCTTAATGTCATGAGCTCTTCCTGTTTTTAAACTGATCCAAAGTAATTTATTATTGTATGACAAAAAATGAAATTTCTTTTGTTAAATACAATATTTGAATACGGCATCCAATAAGTTGTACCCGTGTATGTTGGTAAAAGTTATTTTAAATTGGACTTAAATCTAAGATATAAGTCCGGTAATATTTTTAATTATGGTGTTTATAAACGGAAACCGTTAATAACGAACATAATGGAGGCCATCTTCCACCATTATATCCTTTTGGTAAACCCTCTCCCAACGAAATGTTAATTACACATTAATATTGCCTGATTAAAATAATTGGGAAGGGTTTAAGAACATTGTAGGTAGAACTGGAGGCATTATAGCCCTTAAATGGTAAATATATTGGGCGGCTTCTACTAAGAGAAGGCACACAGGTTCGTAATAGAAATATCTTGTAGTTAAAGTATAATACAATAATAATATATCCTCACGTCTTTCCACAAGGGCCCCCGAAGGGTAAGGCAGAAGTGTATAGGTAATATCCACACATCCACTTTCCACCAGGTGCCAACGTGCCAGGTGCCAGGTTTAGGTGCCAACGTGACAGATGGCGAGTCCATCGTAAGTCAAGCACGACTATACATAATTACGCCTCGGAATACAATTGTAATTATGCCATTGAATTTAAATTATAAATAAAGTAAGTAAGTAAATTTAACTTAACTTTTAAAAGTTTTCTCATTCGAAATCAAACGGCAATTATAGAACCTACATATCTTTCGATTCCTAAAAGGAATATGCAATGCAAAAAAGCTTTAAGGTCGCTTTCGCCCTCAAACGCGAAGATGTTAAACGTCTTATCACAATAGTTCCACAGTCATGCATCAAAGTGATGTAAGGGTATCATGAAACTTCGCCCTTCTATCGAGCTCGAAACTTTGAGTGATAAAAAGTTTTCATGCCCAAAAGACTTACTCACGTGAAGACAAAATGGTTGAGATTTTTTTAAGAAAACTCATAGAATTTGCAAATGTTATTATTGTGAATATTGGGAAATAACACACAGTAAATAAGGGCTTTCCTCTGAGCTTATACTATTATTAGAGCTTACACTAACAGTTAGAAATTCGAAGTCGACTTAGGCTCTAGATATCTCTACAATATATAAAGCCTGAATTATGTTTAAATTTGTCCCAATGTGATGATAGATGGCGAGTCCAGGTGCGCTTGTAGCACAAGTATGCATAAGTCTTTGAATTTCCTCTCAAATATATGCCTGTAATTAATCACTGTACTTAAATAGCTTAACTTAAAAAGCAATAAACTTGTTAATATAGTAGGGATTCGAACATGTAACCTTTGCGTTGCAAGCCATTACTCAAACCACACGGCTTGTACACGGCACGATAATTTAAATTCCGATTTTAGTTGCAAATCTTAATTACAGCAGCGTAAGGGCACTCGTCCGAGTTATAAGGAAGCTCTGTCCGTTTGTAATACCTGTGTACACTGTATATCTCTATACTGTATATCTTTTTCCTTCTTTTCTCCACAAGGTTCGCATTATTTGCACGTTGGCAGCCTTGCTTAGAGAGGATTTGGTATATATGAAGCATGAGGGACTAACGGGTTGCTCGCATCACACTGCTTCGTTAGGAAGCTTTAGGAACAATATCCAACAGAAGTACCTCAGTAAGTCTTTATATAAGACGTTTTGCCTGCGATAATATGTAGTAGAGGAATCAAATTTCCAGTTAAACTCTGACTTGGAAAGTTAGCTCTTATAAAATGTAGTGCTTAGTTTCGCAGTACTGTTATGACATGTATTCATTATGAGATTTGAAACTTCCATAATTATGTAATAGATAAAAGGTCAAGGTACAAGGGAGCAAGAGAACGCAAGAGAGCGCAATAGTACAAGAGAGCAAGAAAATATTTATTGATACTACTATCACTTTATATTGTATAGGTATGAAGCGCACGGAGGATCGCTATAGCGAGATATATTTTTACGCACAGTGACATCTTGTGACATAAATTAATATGTAATATGGTGCACATGCAACTTACTATTAAAATATTACATGTGACACACAAAATGCACTCATAGCATCGAACAAGTAGTAGTGGTTATCAGCCCGATATATCGACTGATAGCGTGCCATCGGCCTTATGTCATAATTGAAATAAAATTCTTTTGACGGGTACAAAATTAAACTTATAAACATTAAATAAACAGAAACAAGATTAACGAAGTATTTTCTTAATCATAAGAGCCAGAAGTAAAACTTTTTCGATGCTATAACCAATATTAGCCGAACGAGATTTTCAATATAATTAAAAACGGATTATCGAATATAATACGCTTTTAACGTAATAAGAAATTCTTGCTCGGCAAAATATTTTGATCTGCTACAGCTGACTGTCAATCGTGGCGCATTTGAAATATTGAGTCGAATTATGCTTATGGAATGTCAAGATAAAAGGAGACTTATGTTCGGTGGAAGATATGTAACATTTTTCGTCGTAGATTGTTAAGCAAACAACTTGTTGCCAGCTGCTCAAACAATAAGGGTGGTGGCCAACTTTGGATTGAACTTTTCAGTTCAGTCCATTGCACTTATTCCTTTAACTTTAGAACAAGTGCTAAAGTCAGACAACGGCTTTATTGAATAGAATAAGTGTCTTACATCAGTACTCGATTTAGTTTGTACCTATGTACTTCATTTATATCGTAAGAGATATAATATACAAACATGACTATGTCATCATATACGGAAACGTGAAAAAATATATCCTACTGTTAAAACATGTATATATAATAAGGGCCAAAATGGCATGCATGTCGTTTGTTTTTGTTGCAATCTTTACATTCCCATTACTATTGCACAATCTCGCGAAAAGATCAACTTCGCTCAAGCAATAAATCAAAATATTTTATTCAATGTAAGGGACACAGGGAACACTTATTGAACGTCACATATTTAATATAAACTAAAGTTACCACCGTTTCCAAGAAAAAAAAAAGTACCTGCCAGGAGAAGAAACGGCGAAACAAACTCCCCGGTTTTTTTTTTTTAACATTTGTTCCCTTTTACGTGGGGGGAGAAAAGATTACATATATAAACTCTGTACCAGAGGAGCAATTCATTGCCATGCATGGCAGCATGCAATACAGAGCGGTACAGTCTTAATTTTTTTTTCAGAAACTTATTGCTAAGAGTTATCAGTTGAAGGACTAAATAATGGACTAATAAGGCTGAAGAATATTCACGCCACTCAAGGATCCCAAAACACAACACTTACCTTGTTATTATGATATACAATAATATTTCTTTACTTTATAAATCTTCTACTATGTAAACGTAGTTTACGATAACATACCTCTAATTTGTTCTATAAGTTAAACTAATTTTACAAAAATTTACTGCAGTTAAACGTTACAGCTGTTAACATAAAATTCATCTATCATCGTGTTGGCTTTTATTATTTTAATATTCATTGAACCAATTATTTTCTAAATTAGCGTAAATGAACACGTCGTCGTGCTCATTTAAAAAAAACAATTATTTTATTTCATAATTTTTTGCATTTTTCTTCTTTCAAAAACTAAATTAAATGTTAGGAACGCTCATTGGCAAGTCTGGGAAAGTTTCGAATTGATTGTTGTTTCCGAGTTTTTATGCTGTAGGTCACGTCGAAACTTTCGTCTCACCTACATTTCCCAGTACGCAAGTATATTTGAATAAAATATGAGAGCCTGGGATAGGCTACACAAAGGAATTGTAGGGAAGGAGATTAAAATTTTAATACATTAATATTATGTATGTCCTACTACCACAAACATCTTACCGGCATCTCAGTTGGAACAAACAAGCAGTGAAAGAAATCTAGAGAGATAATTAGCGCTCTCTCTGCTTAGCCCGCGAGGGAGTCGGCTTGGTGATACGTGTGTATCAAATACATAGTATATTGAATTAGAGACGAATAAATGTGGACGTAGACGAAAAAAGCCGTGGTGGCCGAGTGGTTCGAGCAGTTGCCTGCGACGCAAAGGTCGCAAGTTCGAACCCCGACCGTACCAATGAGTTTTTCTGAACTTAAGTACAGTGATTAGTCACACCACGAGCTTTACGGTGAAGGAAAACATCGAGAGGAAACCTGCATACGTCTGAGAAGAAAATCAAAGGCGTATGTATAATCGTGCTGGAGTAACGGCGATGGACTCGCCATCTGTCACGTTGGCACCTAATATACCTCTGGCGGAAAGTGGGTGTGTGGGTATTACCTATACACCTCTGCCTACCCCTTCGGGGACCCTTGCGGGAAGGCGTGACGATATATTATTATTATTATTATAAATGTGGATGAACCGAAAGATGTATGTAAGTCCAGAGAGAACTGGTGCTCCACTCTTTCTGCCTACCCCGTTAGGGACTCCGCGTGATGATATGTAAGTAATTATAGGCATTTATTAATAAAAAAGTTTTTATATATACCTATGCAACAGAAAATAGAGAAGTTGTCTTCTAGAAGTTTACCCCATGACGATACAATAAAACGAAACATATATCAATAGTCAAATCAATAGTTATCACCGATCAATAATCTCTGATCAATTTGCGATAAAACATAGCACTTTATGATTATAAAGATGTCAAACGATAAAACTAATTGAAATACCTTTCAACGTGAAGCGTCCCAATTGGTATCCCTTCTATTGTTACCGTTCCTGCGAAGTTTGTTGAGCAATTGAATGCGGGCTCCCCGACAGACATTCATTTAGTATTGGGAAACACTTAAAACCTTCGCACCGAAGATACTACGAGCCATGTAATGAACATAGCAAGTAAACAAACGTTTAGCTATGGACTGCAGGTTTTATTTTAATTTATTTTTTATTTTTTCCAGAAAGCTACATTCACATTCAGCCAGTATCTTATTAAGGCGCAACTTTTTAATAACACTCTTTATCAAAACATATTTTAATGTTGGTATCACTGAAGCCATACTTAAATCGGGATGGATAAATAGTATTATTTAATGTATAGGTATAATATATATTCATAATTTTTAGATGCCCACGAGACATATGGCGAGCCCATCGCCGTTACTCAAACACAACTATACACATAAGGCATTGAATTTATATTCAAACTTAAGCAGGTTTCCTTTCGATGTGTTTCTTCACAGTAAAGGTCGTGGTGAGACTAATCACTGTACTTAAGTTCAGGTAAAGTCATTGGTACCAATGAGTTTTTCGAATATATAGCATACGTCTGAGAAGCAATTCAAAAGCGTATGTATAGCCGTTCTTGAGTAACGGCGATGGACTCGCCATCTGTCACGTTGGCACTTAAAATATATCTCTGGCGGAAAGTGGGTGTATTGGTATTACCTATTCACCTCTGCCTACCCCTAGTGGGAAGGCGTGAGGATATTTATTTATTTTATTTTTATTATACATTAATCATTCAACGTAGGCTTCGTGAAACAATAGTACATAAAGTAATTAGCAGCATGCTTCGTCAACGAATCTAGAGACAGTCCCTAAACCCTCAATAATCCTCGCTGTACAGCCAAGGAAATCTGTTGCACCAAATACGAACCAAACCTTACATCTCACCCCTTCTCGCTTAAGCGTTCAAATGCTTGCACATAGGATGAATTTAATTAATCCAACTTCAAAATACTATAACCCTCATCGAAGTCGCTATAAATTCTTTCAGATAATACCAGACGGTGCCAACGGATGGCAAAATTCATGGCAATTAATTAACTGGGATTATCTAAACGTCTTAAAAAAGATAAAAGCCAGATAAAATAGCAATTTAATTTCAGATAACGTCTATATGATAATAATGATTTACAATAGGAGAGATCCCATTTATTCGAGTGTTACTTCAGGTTTCATACTGCGAATGAACCTGTGGGATCATAAATCTAATAGCAATGTGTACATGCCTTCTGCCTTTTTGTGTACATTTCCTTCAGCATATCTTACGTTTATCAATCATACACATATATATGCTCATATATAAGGGCATGCAAGCAAAGTTATCTTTACATATAAATATAATGAGTTGATTAATTATTTAATTAATTAAGAAAAAGTCTGTTCAAGAAGAGGCAGAAGAAGGCCACGTTCCAACTACCTGGATCAAATCGATCGGACGCTCAAGTACGGGAACGTCAAGAATACTTGAAAGCGACGAGCATTTATGAAGAGACTGATGAACGTGGACGAAGCGAAAGAGGTACGTAAGTCTAGGGACTCGGCGTGATGATATGATGATCATAAATTATTTAGAGTGCGATAATTCAGTAGTTGGGATTTGTAATAAGAAGTAGGTCTTTAGTAGCAATAAAGTATAATTGTTCCCAACTATCGTGTGTATGCAAGCAAGGCCGTGAGCAACAGCCAACGATAAACTATCTTAGAAATGTGCTCATTAAGTAACGCCATAATCGCATGAAAATAAATGAATTTTGCGTTAGCAGCATTGTGGCAAGGTTCTTTTTAATTGTTAGCAGCGTAACAAACAGTGGGAACAATAAGCTGTGAGAGTATCGTCCCATTTTCCTTACAAAATTTACTCCAAAGAGGCACTTTCTATAGATGATCGGCAATCTCGAAAAATACTTTATATCTGACTAACAAAGGTCAAATTTCCGTAGCAACTAAGGAAAGTACAGCCATAAAAGCTTCTTTGGTCGAGATAAACGAGACGGTATTTGGCATCCGCGATAAATTAAAAAAGACTGCATGATAATACAATCTAAAACGGACCCCTCAAAACGGACGAGCATTTTAAAAGTGAGTTTGCTGAAAGGTAGAGAAGATTTATATGCTCAAAAAAATTACCAGCCAGCAAAACTCTCGACACATTTAAGGATAAGACAAACACAATTTTGAAACTTTTTTTACAAACCTTAAATAATAAAATTAATTCAAATAATAATGTTATAAAATCTCTTGCTTTTTAACATACGTATATTCAGACGTTTAATACATTTATACGACATATAACACCACACAACACAAGTTATTACAGTTTGCTGCATACGTTCAACAAGTAATTCTAATAAGTAGTTATGTCACCTGAGTGGCGATGATAGGCTATAAAAAGTCGTGGTAGCCGTGTTATTTTGAGTAGTTGCCTGCGACACAAAGATCGCTAGTTCAAATCCCGACTGTACCAATGAGTTTTTCTGTATGTATTTAAATGTGGGTGCGTGGGTACTACCTACACACTTCTGTCTAGCACATCGGGGACCCTAGTGCAAAGGCCGAAAGGCGTTAATATTATATTGTATATACATATGTATAGTCGTGCTCGAGAGTATTCTGTCTTTGAACATATACTGGTTTAGTCATGTTTGTTCAAGATGTTCAAGATGTTTGTATCACGCAGGATGTGGTCCTTTCTGTGTGACCTATGAATTCCACACTGCACCTACATATCGAATACGCGATGCCATTATACGTAACAACAGTAGAATTAAACATCCGACGCTGCATTTTCATGAATACAAAGTGAAAATCTCGTAAGATTATTTTTCCAAGGAACAAGTAGCAATAAGACAATATTGCGATGCTTGACGCGTAGTCTTCTTGGCGACAAAACGAATTGGCCCCGCTTTCAGTCTGAATAAATGCAGCCCTCTTATCCTCCCACTCATTATGCTTTGTTTTGTTATCATTTTTATATTTCCTTCAATGACTAGCGTTATATTTAGACGAACATAATTTTTAGCACAGGCTGGCCATTATCACGCCTTCCCGCAAAGGTTCCCGAATATGTAGGCAGAGGTGCCAAATTCGAAATTGTAATCTTTGTGTTTCAGGTGGCTACTCGAATAAATTCGAAAAAATAATAATAATGCTACATGCAATGATCCGCAATCCGCTTCAAGCAATCTGTTTATTTTTAATTTAAGATCCCGTTTGTGACCATATCTTTGTATATATGTGTGTGTTTTGTCGACTCCTTGTCTCATATAAAACGTTATTGACAAAACTGTCTCGCAGCGCACTTACTAACACTTGGTTAAGGACCGTTTTCCGATAATGGTCTACACTTGCCATCAGTGTTTGCTCACGCTTAGTACCTGCAAATGAAATAACTGTAACGCACAAAAGACTTTTCCTCAAAAGCTTTATCTAATAGCGTCGCAAGAAAGTTTTATCAAGTTAGAACATTCCACGCAACGACATAATTAATCTTGCGATAGGTGGATAATCTGAAGTTAAAAAAATTTAAGCTCGACGTTCAAAGAAAGATGACGAGCTAATCAAATTTCTCGCGAGTTGGGAAAGTTGCCGGCAAGTTGTAAGATTCAATTAGTAGATAGGCGCTGTCGCCGGCCAAGGGCACCGCGACACGCTCATGCTCTCCTGCTCATTGCCATGCCTATAACAGTTATCTATCCCGCTTTCTCGCAGTACTCATCTTTTATATCACTGACTGCTTACTGAATTAATAATAATAATAACAATTTATTTTTTAACCAAGAATGGTTTCTGTTCTTCGTATAGGTACATATAACAGTAAATGTTATCATTTACGTACTATACATGCCAACTTACAATAAACTATGCAAATAACCAGACATATACCTACTCATTTTGTCATACAAGCGACACGCGGTTTCACTTTGATTTAATTGGTAGATTCTCAGCTAATAACATATCTCTGTGCCAAATTTCATTAAAATTCGTGTCAGCCGATCTGACATGATTGAGTATTAAATATCCTCACAAACTTTCATATTTGTAATTTAATTTAGAATTACACCTGCTTAAGAACCTCTTGATTACGGATTCTAACCAAAACTGCAACAAAAATATTATGAATACCGTATCCTTAGATGTAGGGACCTTACGCTAGAGGCACTCACAGTGCTTACCCCAAAAGCACAGAATATTATCTTTTACTACTTTTTTACGATTGCAGTAATAAGAGTATCTTATATACAAAATAAATGTAATCTAGACATGAAATGATCCCTACACACTGTTGAAATTAGAAAACAGTAGTAGAAGTGAGGAGTTGTGAAAGGAAACATATGTAGAGTCTCAAGATAATATAAATAAAAATAAATAATATTTTTTTAAAAGCCTTTCATTTTTTGCAGGACCAAATTAATAAAGAAAAAATCATATGCAAAAATCCCCCCTCAAGTGAAGTCACTTCTTACTTTATAAACTATAGATAATATAAACTATACGCCATTTTATTGGTTAACAGTTGACTTTAAATCTAAAAGAAATAAATATACACATATACTGATAGATTACTAGACAAGAGATATGCGTATTAGAAAAGCGATGTATATCGCCACAGATCTGATCACAGATCAGAAATCCATTTTCACGCCATCTATCGATCAACGTCTGTTAAACTGCTATCAAACTAAAAGTTAATGCCGACATCGTATAGAAAACAATTACCGGCCAACTCCTTAGATCTCAGTGTAATAAATGGAAAACGTCCAATAATGCAACTCTGGGAGCGATAATTAACAATTTTAATCCGTTGGATGTATTTAATATACTTATAACGATACATATGTGCAAGCCATGGTTAAGATATGAGGGTTTTGGCTCAAAGATAAATTAATAGCTGGATAAACACATACGATATGTGTACTTCTAGAGAAAAAACTTCAAAAAAAAACGGGTCACCCCAAAGGGCACGGCTACTTTTACAAATATTTTTCCGCTGCTGCTATATGATTGTCAGTACCTCCCACGATGCCTACCGCAGACGGAGAATGGCTAGTGCTCGTTACTCAATCAAACACTATGTTCCTCAAACTTCATGTTCAATAGCTGTACACTATACATTACAAATAATACTTCCACCGCATTGATAGACGCAAAGCCGTTTGTAAGACGTTCTAGTGTGTCCCAAGTATATTTTTCCGTAAAGAAGACGTCTTCACTTCAAAATACTCCCCGAAGAGAATTCTCGGCGGGCGAGCAATAATATTTTACCATTATTATATATTATATATTTTAGGTCAATTGATAAAATGGGTCATACTAAGGCAAAATCAACAGTATTATCAGATACCATTATTACCTTTTGTGGAACGAATTCTATTACTCTAGCATAGACGGTTATTATTTTCGACAAATTATTTTCAAATAGAACGTACAGGATTCACTTCTTTAGCCAATTACATACTCTATATGACCACATATAAGATCCCCTTTCAATCGCACCTCGCGACATGAATAATATAAATAGCCACGTATCGGAACATATTGTGGTGAGGGTAAAATGGCGCGCCAGTTGAGGTGTCCGCAATTGACGCGCACAAATTACGCACGCCGGTTGGATCGACTGTGACCACCGGCCTAGAATAATTACCCACCTAACGTCACCTAATGAACTCCACTGTACCGTGCACATTACGTCTTAATTACTAACTCAATGCTCATTTACATCAATCAAGCTTTAAAGCCAATGATAATTCCTTATTTAAATAAATCAATCACGAACAATAAACTGCGAAGTTAGCAGTCACTAATTAGATTACTATTTCAAAGCGTTCAGCGAGGTGTAGGTGAGGTACAATGCCCTAAATTCACAACATACTCGTATGCAGGTCCTCAAGCACTACTATAAATACATCTCCAATATAAACAGGTTTGCCCTTGACATTTTCTTTCACCGTAAGCTCCGTGGCGTAATTGAACACGGTTCTTAAGTTCATAAAAATAGTCATTGCTACAATCTAGGTTCTCAACTCAACTCGAGCCACTCGTCCACCATCTCTCCAAATTATTTAAATATAACACGAATCCTGTTGTGAATACGTTTTATGTTCAATCGACGAAACCTGCGACGTTGATTAGATCTCTAGGTAACTAAGCAAACATATTTAAATGTGTGACGATTGTAACAACAGATGGAAGGTAAGTTATATTAGTAATATATATCCTCACGCCTTCCCACAAGGATCCCCGAAGGGGTAGGCAGAGGTGTATAGGTAATACCCATACACCCACTTTCCGCCAGAGGTATATTAGGTGCCAACGTGACAGATGGCGAGTCCATCGCCGTTACTCAAGCACAACTATACATACGCCTTTGAATTTCTTCTCAGACGTATGCAGGTTTCCTCTCGATGTTTTCCTTCACCGTAAAGCTCGTGGTGTGACTAATCACTGTACTTAAGTTCAGAAAAACTCATTGGTACAGTCGGGATTCGAACTTGCGACCTTTGCGTCGTAGGTAACTGCTCGAACCACTCGGCCACCACGGCTTTTTTTTCAAGTTATATTAGTAACATTGCCATAATTAAGTTAGCTAGGGAAATATAAGGCGTAAGTAAGTATATCTGTATGTCTGTATGGAATAGGGCATACATCTTTAAATAAGACAGGAAACATTTCACTACTAAGACAAATGTAGTGTCGCAAGTAGTTAAACTAGAAAGTCCAGAATAGTTACACCTGATACGTAGCATCGTATACGTCAGCGTTGCCGCGCGAGGACGCCGTATGTTTATTGGATACTAGCAATTTTCACTTTTCCCACAATGTCTGTTTTCACTTTCACGGCTCGCCTTGAAGACGTGCATATCATTGCCTTGAAGCCTTCAAGGACATGTGACACACATGAAGAAATTAAAGTTTTCACAAACGAAGGCTTCATCTGTGGAACTTTTAAGCCATTATAATAATAAATATAATAAGCTATTTGGAGTGTAATGAAAGTGAATGTTACCTTTAAGTTATACGATCAACTTTAACTTACAAATATAGCTATTTCATAAAAACCTATTAACTTTTTACCGTCAGATAATGTTGTTCTTTAAAGAGAACTGTTTTGAAGGCTTTCGAATGTATTAAATGATCACATTTTCCAGTAAAAGGCATTGGAGCGTGTCCGAGTGTGGCCGCGGTCCCCTGATCGCACGTCCCACCGGATATTGGGGAGACGGGCGTCATGAAACTTTTACGTCCCTCACACGCCTATAATATCAACGTCATATTTTACCCAACAGTAGAAAGACAACGCCAATATTTTCATATATACTTTTTATACCACAAGAGTGGCAAACGAGCATATGGCCTACCTGATGGAAAGCGGTTACCGTAGCCTATTTACGCTCACGATACTGAAGTATCACTTACGCGTTGCTACTCGCATTTGGAGAGTTATACTGTGTAGGCAGCGAATTTTTTTTAAGGATATGCCCTATATGTGTCCTGCTCATGCCATAGTATTCTTTAACCATTATTAAGTGCCGTGGTGACTGATGGATTTAAGTAGTTTTTGTAATGATAAACCGAAAACAAACTAACCCGGTGATTAATATACTACGCCCTTAACGCAGAATGTGGACTATAAGTGAAAATATCCATAGGACTGAGAGAACTTGGGATGCAAACTTTTGCCTTAGGGGTACAGATTGAATCGCTATCTATTTGATAACTATGTATACCCTATATCTAGCGAAATGTACTCCTACACCTTCGGAGACATTTATATCTATCATTGCCATTATAAAAAAAATACCTAAGCGACAAGTAAATAGTTTATTTTAAAAATTACCCACGTTTATTGAGCTTAGTGTACAACAAGAATTGATGGTATTTTTTTTATACCACTTGGGTGACAAACAAGCATGCGGCCCGCCTGATGGTAAGCGGTTACCGCCACCCCAAAGAGGCTTGCAACACCGGGGGTATCACTCGCGCGTTGCCGACCCTGCAGGATTTTTTTTACACCCTTCTTGAAGAACTCCAGGTAGATTAAGGTCCATAATGGAAAAGATTTACACTCATTCCTTTTTTTTTCTTTTAATTCATATCATATCATAAAGTAACCTGTAAAATTAAACGGCTAGAGTACCTAGGTACAATATAAATAGCGCTAATGTAATCATATTCATGTCTGCATTATAAATGTAGACCGCTTGCGGCTGTGATATTGTCATAATCAGAGCATAGCATAGCTAACTGAATACCTAAACCATATTATTTAACATTAATAATATCTGTTAATATTGGCGCACTAACACAAGTGTAGGAACTTTGGTGGCCGAGTGGTTTGAGTAGCGACACAAAGATCGCAGGTTTGAACCTCGGCGGTCTTTATCAATTACTTATTTCTAAACTTAAGCATAGTGATTTATCACACCACGAGCTTTACGAGAAGGAAAACATGTTAAGAAAAATGCATACGTCTATAGCAATTCAAAGTTGTGTTTGAGAAACAGAATCGGAATCGTCATCTATCAAGTTGGCACCTTTACAATTTCTGTGATGAAAAGAGGGTCTATACACCACAGCCTGCCTCTTCGGGGACCCTTTTGGGGAGGCTTAAAGATATATAAGTGCGAATGTGTATGTCTGTTTCGATTCCACATCTAACCTGAACGGATTTTGTAGAAACTCAGAACGTCTATAGCTTGAATTAAGGAACGTATACAGTGCATAAATTTGTCTTCAAATTTTATAAAAGAAAACGTCAAAGCTAGAGGGATTTATATATTTCAGGGTATTGCTGGTAAATAAGAATACTATACTTATTTTAAGGCACATTAGAGCTCCCTTTTTGCTATCATCAATTGACGATTGATTTGTCTTGTTAGTATCAATGGTTGGGGCACATTTGTAAATGGTTGATCCCGGGCAATCCCCTACGACATGGGCTGACAGCGAGTGACAGCTCAACTGCGGTCGCACATGGGTCACACCGGTACGTCCACAGATGATCAATCATTGAGCAATCCATTTAGTTTATATTTGCCACAACCAGTAGTTTAATAGATAGCTCCATTAACGACCATAGCAATATAACAAATTCCATCCGGTATAAGTAATTATTACTCTTTATTCGTAATTCAAAAATTCTAAATTTGAATTGCCTGACTGTGGTGGTACTCAATCTTGCAATACACAGCAAACAGCGCAGCCAAATGCTACTGGTAGTGTTGAGATGAATCCTTACTAAGGTAACACGTTGATTGTGCTGAACATGATTATGCTGGTAGCAGCGACAAAATAAAAAGACTGAGTGTGCAAAGTTGGACATGCAAAAAACACTGTTTAAATCATATGGCACACGCCTCGCAATAAACGAATCTCATATATAACGAGTGCATATTGAGACATTGTTGGGTGTTTCGTCACGTAGTATCTCGCCGGTTAGCTGTAGCGCTGTTATGCCGATTCCAACGCTATACAGCGACACGTCTCGCCCAATACGGCGCGTCACATCGCAACTCAACTGCGTACAAATCCCGCCGTAAGAATATGTGGAGAGGTGCTTCACTAATGCTTACCTACTGCTTTCAAAAACCTGACATAATATTGCTTGCTAGCTGCCCCCGTAGTTAACGGGTTAAGCTTAGATTGTACCATTCTTTGGGAACTTTTTACTCAATCTTTATTAGCTAACTTTGGTTAAAATATCATTTAAAGCAGTTGGCATGTTATTGAGTCATAAACCTCCATGCTCCTTACAAACCTTTTGCAACACGATTTTATAATGTACAGAGATGAAATAAATAAGTGATAATTCATATCAAACTTTATATTTATCTTAATATATATAAATTACGTTTCACGTTGTTTGTCCGCGACGAGCTCCTAAACAACTTAACCGATTTCAATAAAATTTGCACACCGTGTGCAGTTTGATCCAACTTAAAATATAGGATAGCTTACATCACAATTGGACCGTGAAGTGGCGCTGCGATCGTGTTTCAGGAAATTTATTTTTTCACCTGGGCGAAGCTGGGTGGGACAGCTAGTTTCTTTACATAAAGAAAGGGAAGAGCGTTGAAGTGTTAAGATTCATTGTAGTGTTGTGCCAATAGCAAAGCCCGATAAAAAGTATTTCTCGATTACCACAATACAAAAATGTCAACGTGTCATTGGCTATGGTTAAATACTGCCACCAAAACAAGGGCTGAACTGAGATCCGGTATTAGTTAAATATAATATCTATTATAGGTATATATTAAGCCACGATTCCATATAACGAATTTAATAAGGAAACCACTTCAGTGTTTCTAGTTCAACAAAAGATCAGAATTAAGTATTCTATAACTTTTTTATGACACAAATGGTCCCAACATAAAACCACTTTTATGTAACTTGAAAATTCCGAGTATTTGTTCAAGCGTACTAAGACTTCGTTGAAATTCAATATCCTATGATGGCTAAATTAAACTGCAACGTTATTTCAATTTGCAGCATTTCTCAGAAACTGCCGCAGTACATTGGGCTGATATTAAATTCTGATGCAAATATTCAGAATCGATAAAGCGGAATAAATGTCGAATAGATGATAATAATAATAATCGATGGTCAAAATACCACTGCAATGTGGTGCAGAGAAATATGCTCATTATTAACGTGTAAATTTGGCTTTTGGCAATCATATTCACGTAGCAAGGAGTAGGTAATACCGTCTGGTTCAAATTTGTTACGACAATTAGAAATATTTCATTGTGGATAGAAGTTCGAAATTGAAGCAATATATCTTATTAATGTCTGTTCTTTCTATGAATGGATTACATTTACTTAGATTGAGGAATATAATAAATTTGGTACATTGAAACGTAAGATCAAACGAAAAATTTTCACTCTCATGAAATGAAAGAGTAACGAACATCCTCCCAAACTTTCTTTAGCGTTATATACATATATATATATATATATATATATATATATATACATACATATCATCACGCCGAGGCCCTAACGGGGTAGGCAGAGAGTATAGAGCGCCAGTTCTCTCTAGTCTTATATTCCTCTTTCGCTTCGTCCACATTCATCAGTCTCTTCATACATGCTCGTCGGTTTCGAGTACTCTTGACGTTCCCGTCCTAGAGCGTCCGATCGATTTGATCTAGGTAGTTGAAACGTGGTCTTCCTCTGCCTATTCTTGCAGACACAAACTGACTTTACCAATGGTATTTAAGTTTGTTCCGATATGTTGGTAGAATGTTTTTTTTTTATTGGATGATTGATGGAAACTCAAGCGTGATGTTTTACCGCGCTTGGATATAGCTCTGCTGGAATTTAATTCAAACCGAAAATCGACAGAAACCCTTACGGTCGAGTTTCGGTTTGAATTCAATTTATTTGAAGTATTTCTGTCTGTTTGGGAAGTCTTTGGAATAACTTTGTTCAGGAGAGACTTGTAACCCCGCTCCGGCTGCACCCTGGATACGACATCTATATACACAATTAAGTTGGTAAAACAACAGGTCTACAGCTAAGATTTTTGACTATTCCGCATTAATGATAAATGATCATCGAAAAACTTAATAAATCACTTTGCCACTAGAGTGCAGTAAATGTTCCACATCTGTTGCATTGCATATTATTTGAAACGGCAATAATTACTTGCGATACTGTCGGCACACACCGCGGTGATAAGTTTTGAAATGTCATTATCGTCCGCCCGGCCGCCCGTGGCTGCATTCAAAATATTATTACATTTTGCTTGTCAAACTCAGGAAATTACTAACTGTAATCATATTTCTGTGAAGCAATTTTACATGAACGCTATGCTTGAGGGGACCACGGAAAAACATTATTTAATATAAATAACCTTGCCAACAACATGGAAACCTAAAGGACTCGTGCTCGTTTCATGAAGCATATATTTATACATTTAAAAAATCTCATAACAACTTCTAAATAATATTTAAATTAACAAAGTCGCTTCCCGACGGTAACATAACGCAATGGATTTAAATGCGTTTCATCAATAGATAGTGATTCAAAAGGTTAATATATTTACATACATACATATCATCACGCCGAGTCCCTAACGGGGTAGGCAGAGAGTATAGAGCGCCAGTTCTCTCTAGACTTACATACCTCTTTCGCTTCGTCCACATTCATCAGTCTCTTCATACATGCTCGTCGGTTTCGAGTACTCTTAACGTTCCCGTCCTTGAGAGTCCGATCTATTTGGTCCAGGTAGTTGGAACGTGGCCTTCCTCTGCCTCTTCTTGCACACACTTTTGCTTTGTATATCTGTTTCGTCAATCTTTCTTCACTCATCCTTTCTATGTGTCCAAACCAACGTAACATGCCTTTCTACATCTTTACAATCACGCCCTCATTCACGCCAGTTGATTTGCGAATCTCTTCATTGCGGATTCGATCTAATATCGTTACGCCGCACATTTTTCGAAGAGATCGCATCTCGACTGCATTCAAGCTATTTTCATACTTCCTCTGACATACCCAGGATTCGCTGCCATACAATAAGGTAGGTACCAATATCGCGTTGTGGACAGCAACTCGAGCATTCTTGCTCAGACTTTTACTGCCCATCAACGCCGACATGGCTCCATTCACCTTATTTCCGGCAGTTATCCTTCTTTCAATATCTTTTTCATACTTTCCATCTCGTGTGAACATGCTTCCAAGATATACAAATTCATTCACTTGCTCTAGAATTTGCCCATTTACCGATATTGCACACTCGGTCACTTGTTCATCTCTTTCGAATACCAGAACCTTAGTCTTGCCAGCGTTTAGGCGCAGCCCCTTCTTTTCACATTCTTCTTTCATTATGGTAACTAGTGACTGCAGTTCGCCCTCTGATGACGCCAGTAAAACCGCGTCATCGGCGTATAGTAGGCAGTTGACCACTAAGTTTCCCATTTTCACTCCACATCCGTTCGTTCTTAGTGCTCTCAGACAGTTATCTAGATATATAATGAACAGCCAGGCAGACATGATACACCCTTGTTTGACCCCCGACTTCACATCAAACCAGGGTGACATCTCACCGTTAACCCTAACGCACGCCTCGCTATCACTATAGAGTGATTTCACGGCATGCAGTAGGGAACTGCTCACTCCATATCCAGGCAACACGTCCCAGAGTTCCTTTCGTACGACTCTATCAAATGCCTTCTCTAAGTCGACGAAAGCGCAGAAAACCCTTTGGTTAATATCCAAAAACTTTTCCGCGATTCCGCGAAGCGAGAAGGTTTGATCCATACATCCTCTTCCTGGTCTAAATCCACCTTGGGATTCCCAGAGAAACCTTTCGGATCGCTCTTGCATTCTTATCGTCAGGATCTTCGTGTACACTTTACTAGCTAAGCTGACCAAGCTGATGGCTCTGTAGTTGAAGCATTCCAATCGTGATCCCTTTCCTTTATAGAAAGGCACGATGACTGCTCGCCTCCAGTCGTCCGGAACATCACCCCTTTCCCAGCAAAGATTGCATAGCAAATAGATGACGTCCCAGACCGCTGGTCCACCGTACTTGATCATCTCAGCCGTAATCCCATCTATTCCCGCAGCTTTTCCACATTTCAGACTTCTTATCGCACTTACAATCTCTCCCATACTTATTTTATCCGCTTTAGGATCCTCGACAGATTCTGTTGGAGGCAGCTCTATGAGTAGATCAGCGGCATCATCATCATACATATCTTTGTAGAATTCACTCCATCGCCTGAGGACGTCAGTTTTGTCAGTTAGTATGTCATTGTCCTTCGAAATAATCACATTCATCCTACTACTAGCTGTAACACAATTTCTGGACTTCTTAACTTCCCTCCAAAAAAGTTTTGCATTGTCCTTGAAATTATGCGACAGTTTTTCGTCTACAGTCATTTGGAACCTCTCACGCTTCTGAGCTATTATCTCCTTCGTACGATTTTTTTGCAGGCGATATTTTTCTTTCATCTTTTCTTTCATACTTTCACTTGAGCTGGACATAGCCAAAATGTCTTGCCTTGCATCCTTCTTCTTTTTAACTTCTTCTTTCACTTCATCATCCCACCAACCATCGCCATTTTTGGTTGTCCGCCCTTTCGAAATGCCACAAACCTCTTTCGCGGCGCATAAAATGCTGGACTTCAGGAACTGCCAACAAACATCGACACTCTCAAACACATCTTTCGGGGGACAGGCTAGCTGTTCAGATACCCTTTCTTGATATCTGTCTCTAATAGCCGCATCTTGAAGCCTCCAGCTTTTGATGCGGTCTGCGACTGCAGAACAGGGACCCCCAGCACGGGATCGCCAGCCCGCGAACAGACCCCTTATTCTAGTTATAACTAGAAAGTGGTCCGTTCCCAGGTCGGCTCCCCTATACACCCTGGTGTCCATCACCTGTGTTCTGAGTCGCTGATCTATTAGAAACAGATCTATCATGCTTCGCTCATTTTTCCGTTCCCATGTATACTGATGAATCCTCTTGTGGTCGAACATGGTGTTCGCCACAAAAAGGTCTCTCTCCATGCATACATCTAATATCAGCTTGCCTGCCTCGTTCACTCTCTTATCACCATACTTGCCGAGTACTGCCTCGTAATCCTTACGGGCTGTCCCGACCCATCCATTCAGATCACCACAAATAATCAGCTTTTCATTCCCTTCTTTCGTCTCTAGAACATTACTCACACATTCCCAGAACTTATTCAGGTCGCAAGTGTCCGCTGAGGCCACCGGAGCATACACCGCGACTAAAAATAGTCGGGTAAGGCCTATTTTAAAGCGAGCCCAAATAAGTCTGGGGCTCACCGCATCATAACTTATCATACATTCTGCCAAGCGGCTGGATAGTAGAATTCCCACTCCCTGGCAGGCGTGCTCGGTGTTTGCCACTCCTGACCACAGCACTAAACTCCCGCCCGGGAGCTCGTCTACTCCACTACCCTTCCGCTTGGTTTCAGACAGGCACACAACATCTAACTCGCTCTCTGTCATAACATCGATCAATTCGTTCATCTTATCAGCCATACCTCCTCTTACATTCCATACACCCATCCTACACTCCACACTCCACTCCCCGCCGTGAGGCACTCCGCGTGATGGGTGGCGGTCCCCATCGCCGCACTGTGCTGAATTTTTCGCACCAGCGGGGACGGACTGGTGCGCGTCGCCTCGGGGGCACGCCCTAACAGCCGTCCGGCCAATGCGCATCGAGATGCGCAGATAATATATTTAATAAATATATATAACTATTATTATTGTACTATCCAATGTATTATTCCCTCCCTTGCGGTAATTATATGTATACGAATTAAGCGTAGGTGAAACCATGGGATACAACTAGTACATAATAAAATATATTATTCGCATTAATGTAATCATATTAAGAAAATAAAACATACATTCTACTTGAGAAAAAGTTGAACTTTCACAAATGTACTGAAATGGTTAGCGAGGAAATGTGTTCAAGCTTCTTTACTTTCTCGCACGTTCTACCACCGTGTTTGAGTTCAAACATTTTGATCAAGTAGGCAGTTCAAATACCGCATAATGTCATTGACTATTGTTTCAACAATTGAAGCACAAACAGATAACAAATTCCATTTGACAAGTTGTAACATCAAACTTGGTAAATGTGTCTTTTAGTAAAGCTCAACGTTAGCTCACACGTCCATGTCGAAGTGTAAATTTGTGGCGTATGAGTACTATCTTACTATTAAACGAGTCGTGTTTAATGCTATTTGTTTACCTAAATGGAACTAGATTATTATGGAGAGGCTTCATCTAAGTCCACTGTAACATAAGGTTTTTCCGCTTCAGATTTCAAATGAATATCCCAAATGCGAAAGAGGGTTTGTTTTTCTTCTTCTAAAGTTTATCCATCTTATCTTCTTAAGAAATCATAAAGAAATTTGGCAGGTTATCACAGGCATAGGGATCATGCATCAGGATCAGGGTCATAAAGAAAAAGTACCTACTATTCCCGAGATATTAAAAATGTTTCATAAGATCGTCCCGCAAAAGACTAATGACATAAATAAATTACAGCATTCCTACTGAAAAATGGGATCAGTGATATCCCGGAAGAAACGTAAGCAAATAAAGTAAATATCTCATCAACGCAAACGAATCCGCAGAAAAAAGCTAGTTTTATATAAATATATCGTACTCTCTAGCATTAGTGTTAAAGAGAAACAATTCTTGGAAGGAACATTGAAACTAATGAAGACGGAAAACAGAGGAGAATACACAAAGTATCTTTAGGTAAAAATCCGCTGCACGCTGATCCCCTGTGACGTTAAGGCTGACATCAATATGTAACAGACGAATTCAATAATTCATAGCAAATATAAGTAGCCTTCATTACTACGCAATACTAATGACTTTTGAATGAAGACCTGCGAATATTCAAAGTTTTAACATGAGAGGATTAAAACTAGACGGCTCGGCGCAGGAGCAAGGAAATCCCACCTAACGCTTTTCAGATGAGTTACAAGGAATCTCTGAAAATAAATTAATCAAGCGGTAGGGAAACCCACGTAGCGTAGATTTACGAGTAACCTCGAGCCTCCGCCGCCCGACCGCGCCCTCCCCGCGCGCAACCCCGCGCGCGCCCGCTCGCCTCACAACACAACTCATCAATTTCCTCAGGACATACGACTTGGAATCCTGTTAATTAAACTATGCTGCCAAATTAAACCGGCTGTATCGGCGGCCGTGCTCGCGGAAAGTATGCGCATTAACGTAACGAGCTCAAGTGCCACAACTGGGTTTAAAAGTTGTACGCCTGTTTTGCACCAGCCTAACAAACTTAAACAACATGGGGTTCGTCAAGAAGGGTGTAAGATTTTTGTAAGGTCGGCAGCTTACGAGCCATACATACCCTTGGTATTGCAAGTGTCCATAGTTGGTAGGTTACTACTAGGTAGGCTTATTATCAGAGGGCCCACGTGCTTGTATGACACATTAGTGGTGGTAGGTAAAGTAGGTAGTAAGTATGACAGTCAGGACAAAAATCGCTTTATTTTCCAGCTCACAGCAAAAACTGATAAACGCCTGTGTTGTAATGTCACAACATTACTAGAGGAAGATATATCTGAACTATAAGAGGGATTCAATGACCAAAAAACCTTTTAGTGCGACCAAGTATCCACTTTGGCGGCATTCATGAGACAATGCGTTAGATGAACCCTACCATTAAAGTAAATTGACTGGCCGAGCCTCCACAGGCTGACTAGATCCTCTCTCATGGAAGCGTCATATTATAATTTAATATTGTAGCTTCACTTTACAACTTCCATCGTACAATTCTATTTTCTCGTGCCCTGCTGGGAAAAAGTGGCTACAGCCTGCATTGTGGCAAGTTTGTTGTGCCAGTGCCGACCTGCACCTCGTCATGGATGAGGACTTTTGGCTTCAGAACGTGGTGTCCCGTTACTTCCACGGACAAATCATACGAACCCGCAGTAAAGTGTAGTAATCTATAGACCTTATTATAATTATATAAAACTCTGTTTACACTATTTAGAGTAAAACCTCAAAGTTAGCTATAAGAGGGAATAAATTCATTAATATTTAGTTATCAATGTCGTACCAACTACAAAACACCAATTAAGTAGGTTTAATTATCGATCACGAGAAATACATATAATATAATATTGTCACATCATCAGGGGTAGACCTAGGCGGACGTTTCTAGACTAAATAAGGGACGTCTTGAAAAAAGGTCAGGTCAAGAGTACCCTAAACCGAAGAGCATATATGAAGAGAATATTGAAAGTGAAGAAGCTAAAGAACTACGTAGCAAGTGGAAAGAAGTGGTCTCTGCCTACCCCTACGGGAAAGAGGCGTGATTATATGTATGTATGTATGTATGCTGTCATTATTTCCAAGCTGCCTCAGCTAAATTTATTAATCACTAGGTTATGGTACTATATAAATGTCAGTGAATATAACATCAAAGGGTTTGTAAGGAACATATATTATGAGTCTAGCATGTGGTCGGGCGTCTTTTGAGTTGGGCTGGCCGAGTTCAAGCCGCGAACCCATAAGTTTGTAACTAAGGTAAATGTCGGTGCTTTAGATAATATATCTTAAATATCCTTTGAAAATTGTTGAAGTCTACTAGTTTACACTTAGTTACTCCTGATGGGCCACGTAACATATATTTATACTGAGTTTTTTTAATAACTCTCTAACATACAACATACATACAAGACAGTTCAACATTTGTAATCACTACATGAGGTTGGTACAATCGGATGAGTGAATGAAGAATAGTGTGTGCAAGAACAGGCATAGGAAAACCACTTACATACTCAAATGGAGTCCAATAAATTATTCCTGCACTTTAAAATATTTTTTTAACGTGCAGAAATAATTGTCTATAGACTATAGTATCTTAAACACGAGTTGAAATCTATTTAAGATATTGCATTCACTCCCCGCCTCCATACATAATTTAATTACTTTGTTCCAAGAGATTCTACTAATTTTGACGTAAGTAGTAAAACGAAGTCTGCCACTTAAACAGTTTTTGAGAAATTAATAAAATCCCTTTTACACAAAAGTAAAATCAAATTAATTTTATCGCACATATTCTTTACTGGATGTGGCTCGCGGTTTCATCCGCGCAAAATTTTATTTCATTAGTAAGTACTTCTTTTATATTAAACATATCCTGTGTTAATCCAGCCACATCTCTGTGCCAAAACGCTTTCGCGTGGTTATGGAACAAAACATACTCACAAACTGGCATTTATACTATAAGTCTTGCTTTATTCATGATACTATTTAAAAATAACGGAATTAAGACGAGAATTATCGCAGCTAATTAGGATTCATAAGTTTACGTTTTTTTTTTTTTTTTTTTTTTTTTTTGTATTGTCTCTCGTAGCGTGAGTTCCGGGAACTTTTGCTACTTAACCGGTCAATGGCGAGACCTAGGCCTCCAGCCAGGCACTTTAGTACTAAGCAACACAGCTAAGGGCACCCCCTGTGGGGTACGAACCTCGGCTTAGGGCGTTGCTGGATCGCGAGCTAGGGAGCTGGGCTGGACTGTTAATTTTATTTATATATTATTTGGGGGCGGGATTTGCGCGTCTGGCTCGGCGCGGGCCGGCGTTTGCGGAGGAGGTCGGGGGGGAACATTACGGCTTATTCGCGTCGAGCCTCGCCGGCGAGGACGGAACAGTGGTCGGTTGTGTGTAGTGTTGGTATGTTTTTGTCGGGCGTCCTGGAGGACCGTTATGTCGTCATCCGGTTCGATGACGGCATGTCTTGGACGCCTTATCTTCGAGATAAGGGAGGGAGTGTATCGGGCGGCCGATACGACGAGGGGGTTGGGGTGATTTCATAAGTTTACGTATAATAATCGGCTAACTTATATAATGTACTTTGTATATACTGCATTAAACCTATGAACGTCGCTTCTTTGTCCGCACTATTGTGAGGGGCAGCAACGGAACGGTACATTCCGTGTAGGCTGACACGTACTTGGCCGGTTTTAGACCATTATATAAGTAATATAAGCATTACCTATAAGACTGTGCCGGCTGGCCCCGAGGCTGGGCGCGGGCGGCGAGCCGGGCGCACGGAGCGCGCCCAGCGCGCCGCCGCCACCGCCGCCGCCCAGCGCGCCGCCCTCCAGCGCGCCTGCCAAAACACAATTAAATCAAGATTAAGTCGTTTTTTCGTAAAAAAGGGGAAAAAATATCAATTTATAATGCTGACAATGATTTACCGATTTCCCAAACTAGTTTTATAAATAACTCCAATAAATTCTTAAAATGTACATTTAGGTATATATATGTATTAAGTTATACCGAACCGAACTTTCTTTGAATATATGCCTAATTCCAAAACCGTTAAAGATGCACATTTGCTGGAGTAAAAAAACACGCATCTATCTATCTATGTATATATATATATATATATATATATAAAAATTAACCCCTATTTCTCGTGGTCACGCTATAACTTGAGAACAGCTTTTTCCGATTTCATTCTACTTTTTTTTATGTTTTCTAATACCGCGTAGTAAAAAAATGCGCAGATACTTAGAAAATTAAAAAACTTTTATGACTACCTTATTATAAACTTTTTTAATGTAACCTCTTTGCTAAGCACGTTTAAAATTACTGTCAGTTGTTTAATAGCTGTCTGTCAGTTGTTCAGACAGATCGTACACCGTCAATATCTATACTAATATTATAAAGAGGAAAGATTTGTATGTAAGTATGTTTGTAAGTAAGTTTGTAAGGAATTGGCTGAAAAAATACTGGACCGATTTTAAAAATTCTTTCACTATTCGAATGCTACATTATCACTAATATTATATTTTTATTGTAAGAAAATAAAATGTAAAAAAAAAAAAAATATGTCCACCCGTGCGAAGCCGGGACGGGCCGCTAGTCGTTTATAAACGCATAATTCTAGCGTAGATTTATATTCTCTTTGCGTTAATTAGTTGTATCGTTCGGACTTCATCATGGAAATCCATGGTCATTAAGAACGAATTATAACCCTTACCCAGCTCCCTCGTTGGAATGATATCTTTGACGAAGTAAATTTAAATCATTTTGCTTTCATTATGCATATTGTTAATGAATTATGGTTTTCATTTCTTAGTGCACACTGCACACTCGATTGAATCGGAAAAGTTATGGAGTAGTAATTTTGTTCAATTATAAAATTATAAGTTGAAATTGTGTCGGAAAACCATCAGCATTATTTATTTATGCGCCAGGAAACAAAACTGTGCATATCAAGAAGCATTACAATAAGCAATATGTTATAGAGATAATAAAAAATTATAAACATATACAATATTAAAATATACAACAGTAGAAATGATTATTATTAGTAGAGTTTATTTATAGTTAGTTATTATTCCAGTTTGAATTGAATGACAGCACAACACCTGTCAAGTCAGTTAGTTGATTAATAAAACTAAGATGCCCAAAGGTTAACAAACTCTTACAACCGGGGAAATATTTCTGATATGAGTTTGGAATGACCCCAATATTATCTGCCTGCCAAATACTAATTCTAGACTAACTTCAATATCAGTTCAACGGCTTTATAATAGTTTCATATTTGTGTATTCTATGGTATCTATGTCAACACGCCGAGACATCCACGTATACTCACAAAGAGTAGATTGCTAGTCACTTTCGACTTCCCACGTTAATATTTTTTTATCCACATTCGCCGGCTTATCAGTATATATCCTTGCTCGACCTCCAAAGTAAGGAAGTATTTTGTATCGCCTCTCACTTTTCCATGAGTAAGTATTTATTGTATTTTATCCAATGTCTATTTCGCTCATTATCATAATTTTTAAATGTAACCAACAGCGCTATACCCTTATGCCCCTATCGTACCCGGGGCAAACTTACATTTGGTAAGCAACGAATGCTAGGTTGAGGATGGCTTAAGAATTGTTTTAACCCAAAGCTAGTAAAACATTTTAATTTATTTTTGTCAAATCCCCCATGAATATTCGAGACAATTTCGGTCGACATCTAAACACTTTTATAAAGAGATTATTTTATTTCTTTTTTTACCAAAGCTTTTGTCCTACCTTGCAAGGCAGCGAGGAGGAAAGAATTTATACTTTCAATTATTTCAAATGACACGGAAGTTTCAACACCAACCAATTTGTCCTTGTCTTGTTTAGACGTCTGATAAGCACGCCGTTTGAAATTGTACTTCCAGTAGTATTGTTGTTTTAAAAGTGAGCAAATTAAACGTTTATTAGATTTTGATATTACTTCTCAACAATTTCAATGTTTATATAACTTACTACCAATAAATGTGAGAGTTTGTGGGGATGTTTGTTACTTAATCATGCCAGAAAGGCTTTTTAGAATTAGAAACCATGCTCAGATCAGAATAAGATGGAATTTGGCACAAACATAGACTATTATACTATGTAGCTCATAGACAAATTGTGTATACATGTTTTCTTTTTTTGATCTCCAAAATATATTATAATTATTATATATTTATTAATGAATTCACAATGTTTTTAATATTCTAGAATAAAATAAATTTTATTCCAGAAAAAATATGAAAGAAATAATGAAATACAAATTTTAAACGAGTGAAATCGTAGGACTCGGCTGGTAGTCTCATATCTTTGCACTGACAAAAACAAAACATCGCGGTGCGCAAATGAGCGAATAAAAGTGGGACAGGAAATTGATAGGTCTTTTTGGTTTCCAATAACGTGTCGGTGATAAGGGCTCAGGATATAGAGGCCGCATGGATGTAAGCGGAGCTGTCGCTTGGGAATCGCCGCATTTCTTTATGTCCGATAATGCACAGACGAATTCCCTATAATATTCCACTACTAAACCGCCCTCAAACATAGCAGTATGCGGCAAAAAAAAGCCTACAAACCAGTTTTCGAAATAGGAAATCGTGTTCAGATATTATTTTAATTATTTTTATTTGGCATTCAATAAAAACTTATCGCAGGAAATAGGACCTGAGGCGTTTGAATACATTTACATCTACTGTATCTTTTTCCTTCTTTTGAATGATCGAACAAGCCTCCTGACTGTAAGCAGTTATCACGTATGGTCGCTTGTAATACTCAAAACACGTGTAGTTGCATATTTTTACCACAAATACACCTGTCGAACTTCTCTTTAAAAAGAACTTACCCGACAATATTGTGAGACGAACGACTCAAATAGTACATGCCACTACTACTACACTAGCACTCAGGTAACAACAGGAAATGCGGCAACAATATGTATGGGAAAACAGGCTGTATCGCAGTTTGTGAACGATGTCGTTTATGACTTTTTTATTTACACCAAAGTAGATAGCTAGATAATAAAAGTATACGTTGATGGTACACACTCCTTGATTATCTTTTTTCACAGGGTAACCTTTTTACAACTTATTCTTCCCTGGTACATCGCAGCTACGTATGTAGGGACGTGTACGTACTTTTGTATCTCGATCCCGTAGCGGCCAAAAAATAACCAGCTTATTTCCCAAAGTCCAGTCTTTTGCTTTTATGGACCATGTTAAGGGAATTTATCGTCATAATTTTTCCACATTTCTATACCTATTGTTTGAGTTGTGTTTGAGAATACTTTTATGAACATTGTTATGCTGGTTGCTTTGGGAACACATTTTTGAAATAATTTCCTTTTATGAATTCACTGCATATTTATGGGATCATTATACCTTTGAATACTTACCTCGTCCAATTTCAGGCGCATTTTGGCCGATTCGACTTTGACCGGGCTAAGAGGTAAAATTGTTATGGTATAAGTTATACCATATTCAAGAGCAATAAATACCCCTGGTGTTGCTAGCGTCCATAGGCGGATTGGTATTTGGTATTTCTACATTCGCGAAATACAGTTTATGCTAATTGTTCAAAAAACCTTACAGAATTCTTTCAATTTATATATACATCCTCACGCCTTTCCACAAGGGTCCCCGAAGGGGTAAACAGTGGTGTACGTTCACGTTAAAGCTCGTTGTGTTGTTATCACTGCACTAAAGTTGACATAAACTCACTGATATAGACAAACCTACAATTTTGAGCATTTATTAATTTATTTATCTATTTAGCCCAACAAATTGGAAGTTAACACTATGAAGTCGATCATTAAAAAGTGCATTTAATTTTGGATGTTGGAAGGGGTAGACCTAGGCGGACATTTCAAATAAAAAAACAAGACCAAATCAGGGACGTCTTGAAAAAGGGCCAGGTCAAGAGTACCCTAAACCGAAGAGCATGTATGAAGGGGATAATGAAAGAGGACGAAGCGAAACAAGTTTGTAATTGGAAAAAAGTGGTCTCTGCCTACTCCCTCCCTCCCTACGGGAAAGAGGTGTGATTATATATACTCGTATGTATGTTTCAATAACTTTATTTTTATTTTACTTTCTATTTCTACGTTAACTTATTCAAAGTTTGCCAAAAGAAGCTCAGTAAAATAAGCAATAAGAAAACATTTGGAATTATATATAAACTTAATTAAATTCCATTCATTTGGTCATAATTGCTACTTTAAAATTATGCCTTAATCCCTACCCTTAATGGGCTCAATGCAGCCAATCCGCTTATGAAATGGATTGGTTTTACGTTTTAATTCAAATTAAAAGCTCAGCGTGTCGAGGGCTTACGTCAGCGCCGGCATTTCAGCATAGCAACTTCGAAATGAAGAGCTCAATGAAAATGCAAAGTGAATGTAGTTGAAACATTTACCCATATTTACATATTCAACGGTCGTCTCTCGAGAATAATTTATTGCCAGTTTCGCGAAACGTAAAAATCTTTAATCTTGTGTCCCCCGTCATGGACCATTTCACTGTTAGAGTTTTGAGGAGTGGAATTACGGATTTGCTGAACGCGTATGAAACAAAGAGGTTTGTTATTTTCATTCCTGATTTCATTCATGAATTCCATTGTGAACAGCCCCTTTACTTCTTCTAATCCCGTGAGAGACTCAGCTCAAAGACAACAAAGATGATTGATTTCACTTTCCTCAGACTCAAGTTAATGCCAATCACTATCATACTTGCGTTTTTGCTTTGGTTGCGCACTTACTTATAAAGGATAGCTATTTACTTTATTGGCGATTTTGTTCGTCCTTATTTATTTATTTATTTCAGATATTAAAATCTTTGTCCTTACCTTTTATATATTTTTTCACAAGTATATGTGATGCAAAGCCTTATTTCTAATTGAATTTAAATATTTCTGTATTTCCTATATGTAATTATCCTATAATTAAAAAAAAATTTATTATAAGTAAAAAATAATAAATGTATTATTGTTGTAATAAAAATGTTATTAAAATAATATGAATTTCCTTCAAAGTAATACCAATTAGGGTTAAATATTGATCAGTGATTCAACTGAACACTAAAATTGAGGACGTAACTCCGCCCCTGTATTTCAGCGTAGATAAATACTGTACTTGTAGCAATTATTGCAGGAACTCGGCCAAACGAACGGTTAGCAACCAATTCATAATATATTCACAGCATCGTTAGGCCACAACCTTAGGAAACATTCAGGGACACTTGAAACTTCATCAGATATTCCAGAACTAAACCGTAGAGATAAACGTACCCAGTGCTACTTGGAGCGTTAACTGTTGAGAACTTCGCAAATTAAAATGCTTGTGTAGTGAACTGAAACAATGACAACTTAAAGGCCCCGACCCTTTATTTAGAACACTGGACATTATGAGACACTATAATTTTAACACACTGGTCGTAGAGACACTACATATTTAGGGACAAGACTTTAGGAGTCCAAACAGTTTAGCTATAGATAGGAGTTAAGCTGACATAATAAGAAATAGTAAGATAAGGAAACGTTGTGGCCTGAAAGAAGATGTAGTGACAAAAATTGAGAAAGATACGCTGAGATGGTTTGGCCATGTCGAGAGAATGAATGAAAAATGATTGACGAAAAAATGTATAAGGCGAGTGTGAATGAAAGTGTTGGAAGGGGAAGACTTAGGCGGTCGTTTCGAGACCAAATCACCTGGACCTGGCCGTTTTTCAAGACGTCCCTAAACCGAAGAGCATGTATGAAGATAATAATGAAAGTGGACGAAGCGAAAGAACTATGTAAGGATCGTAGCAAGTGGAAAGAAGTGGTCCCTGCCTACCCCTGACTGTACCAATTAGTATATTTGTAACGTACGTGATCACACCACGACCATCACGGTGAAAGAAGCGTCGAGAAGAAAACTTCATATATTTTAGAAGATATTAGGTCAGTAAACGCAGTGTATGAATCGTGCAATCAATTCGACAATATCGCGTGTATTCTAGCTGCAACTGGTATTGCAAACATCCACCCTTATCATCGTAGAGGCCGCATGTTTATTGGCCACTGTCCTATTAATATATATTATCCTATAAATACTTTGTGAGGATGTTCAGAATAGCTGAACGGAAATTAATGCATTTCGCACTGAGACTGATTATAAGCTCAATATACACATGGGATATGTTTTATACCAGAAAGACTTATCTACCTAGATCTAATCTAGTAGTAAAAGTTTACGTGTGTGTCAATGCGTAGGGTGCAGTGTTAACTCTCGTAGATACAAGAATACTAATTATAAATAAGATAAGAGCCGTCGTGGCCGAGTGGTACGAGTAGTTGCCTGCAACACAAAGATTGTAAGTCAAATCCCAACTGTGACAAATGAGATATTCTGAACTTAAGTACAATGATTAGTTACACCACGAGATTTACGGTGAAGATAAACATCGCGAGGAAGCCTGCATACGTTTGAGAAGAAATCCAAATCGCCATCTGCCACGTTGGCACCTAAAATATATCTCTGGCGGAAAGTGGATGTATTGGTACTTACTATACAACGCGGTCACATTAACTTGACGCATCGCTGAAATGCGAGGCCCCGCCCGCTTCCCCCCGCATTCCCTTAGATCGCCCGGCAATCGTCAGTATGGTTAGCATCTCTGTTACCGATACGCGCGTCGATATGTTGACTAGTTTTCTGTTGCTATTGTTGTTATTGGACATTTTGTTACGTTTTCGTTATTGTTTAAGTTTGGACTGTTTTTGTTAAGTTTGGACAATTTTTGTTACTACAAATTTTTGAACATGGGGAAATATATACACAGTGAAGGGAGAAATCTCGTGTTGAAAGTGTTTTAAAACAAACAAAATAGTTTTAAATTATATTGTATAAAAAAATACATGATGCAACATATTGCAAGATTAACAAATAAAACCTATGCTCCAAAATCAAAAATATAGTTTTTATTTAGCTACATGCTTTTTTTCGCACCGTACCTGACCGCCGAAATGACGTCATCAAAGCCATGCGTCAAGTTAATGTGACCGCGTTGTACACCTCTGCCTATGTTTTGTGGGAAGGCGTGAGGAAATGTTATATATTATCATAAACTATAACTACCGCAAAATATTGCTCAGTTCACTCAGTTGTATAAAACCGGACAAGTGCGAGTCGGGCGCTGAGCTCGTCCATTTATTCAGCCTGCTGAATGGTTTAAAGGGAGTTTACGCATGACAGATTTTTCGCTTGTTCGCATCCCTGCGTTGTCTCGCATAGACGTAGATTTTAGTTCCAGAAAATATGCTTGTAAGTGATTTCTTTTTGTTTATGTCTTACATACATACATATCATCACGCGAGTAGCGCCTCGACGCGCCAGTTCTCTCTAGACTTGCATACCTCTTTCGCTTCGTCCACATCTTAATGTCTTAATTTATAATTATCCCAGTATGGGATTTCATAGTCAGACAAAATGTGTGATACTTCGGTATCGTGAGTGTAAATAGGCTACAGTAACCGTTTCCTATCAGGTGGGCCGTATGCTTGTTTGCCACTCTTGTTGTATAAAAAAAAAATTATGTGGATGGAACGAAATAGGTCTATAGAAAACTGGCACTCTACTCTCTCCGCCTACCCTGTGAGTGTCTAAACCTGTTGATATTAACTGATGCATTTTTTACACAAAAACCTTCCTTTACTCTCGTCATCAATGTGATCCAACTGATTCGTAAGGATATTGTTACGACTGAACTATTCCTACATTCGATGGTATAATGTTTAATAAACATAGTCTCATAAATATTGCCGTAGTAGCTGGAGGTAATACTTTGCCAAGTTGTTCCCAATATTTCCAGACACAATGCCTTATTAAGGGCCGAAGTCGACCTCGGCTTATATATTCATAATGATTATACATATATGTATACTTTTATTAATGCTCAATAAACATTATTTAGGAATTGTGTTAAATCTCCGTGTGTATGTTTACGTCTGCCAACAAGAACACTTATTGTCAGAGGAGCCTGGACAGAGCTCATCACTCCAGGAGGCTGGAGGACCAGTAACCTCGAATACCTCAAAACATGTCGACCCTAATGGCTAGGAAATGATAATAATTTGATAGTTGTATGCTGCAATCATAACTAGATTTAACCAGGTTCAAGGCCGTTGACGTTTGAAAGAATTATCCCTAAAAATCTGCATAAATTACCTAAAAATGGCGTAGATTCCTCTTTCTGAGTGAAATTAAAATAAAATTACCTATAAGTCTTTGTACAAACTAAAAAGTATCGTATGGCAATTACATAATTATTTTCTTAATTAATACCTTAAATAAGTTGATAAAATGCTTGTCATAAAATCCTGAAACATTTCCATTCTCAACGCGTATATTGCAGTAAAACAGGCTCACCGTGTACCCTCGCCGCAATATCTTTCGAATGTTTCAAGCCAATATCCTGGCGATATCTTTTACTTAATAGCCGAGAAGCGAAGTGCTGGCTTACACTAACTCCTAATTTAAGAGATTGTCACTTGCATTTGCGGAGAAACAGTGTATTTATGGCTTACTGTAAACGGCATAAATAAAGGCATAACCCATTTACTATCTTTCTTACAAAACCATTAACACTTATTTACCAAAGGGCTCCTTAGAGAAGGCCCCTCCATTAAAGTAAGTAGGTACTGCTTGATTAGTGACTACAAAGTTTCGTATTCTGACGTCTTCTGCTGGAGCGGGGCCAGAAGTCGTAAAAACACTTAATGACATGTATGCGAGCCGCAATAAACACAATTTAGTGCAGAGCGCGTAAACGTAGAAAGTTTGCCGTCTTCCAAATTAAAACTAATTATGGAAACAATTTAATAAAGGCCTCTTCAAACTTCCTCCAGTAGACTAATTATTTTGATTGAATTTCTGTAATATAAAAAAGAATCATCAAAAACGGATCACCGAGTCAAAAGTTCGCAAACATAAAAAAAATACAGTCGAATTGTGAACCTCCTCCTTTTTTTGAAGTCGGTTAAAATAAGTTTGCTACATGGTTTCGAGACTAAGCAAATAAGCAGATCTCGTATGGGTTTACCATAATGTAGCTATATCAAGTGGTCTGCCTACCTATTTAGGTATGTATTTGCTCAAGCATTAAAGAAGCATTAAGGATCTAGGCTAGGAGCTTTGCCTGAGTGAAAGAACTATTATTATCATTAAAATAAAACACTTTCCAGCAACTTTTGAAGTCAAATTTAAAAAAGTTCTGAAATGACTGACATATTCGAGACAAAAATATTATAAGTCCATTCCACTATAACATCTTCATGAGAACGACGACGTCTAAGCACAAGAATTGTACATTATTTTCTAAATGGGTACTTCAGGTTTATATACGATTATTTTGTAAGTTCATTTATAATAGATAAACTCAAGAACAACGAAACTGATTTAAGCAATTCTTTCACCTATGAAAGTTTGTATTATTCCGGAGTAATATAATTAATAATTTACAACAATAATTCACATCGTTATTTAAATTTAGCGCGAGTGTAACCTCGGGGCAGATCCAGTGTGTGGGATAACTCGAGTAGCAGGCCGCCAGACTGAAGGGTTACGGAGATACGATCTCGCAATCTTCCGCATCACTGGCTTTATCAGCACCTATCTATTACTAACAGACATTAATAAAACTAATATTTGTTTTTAGATCACACTCGAACATCTTGAAGGGCGACTGTTAGTTACTAGCTTACCAAGCTAGTAACTCGATAGTGGGCTACAACAGTTACATTAAATAACTTCGCTTTCCCACAAGGGTTCACGAAGGGGTAGGCAGAGGTGTATAAGTAGTACCCACACACTCACTTTCCGCCAGAGATATATTTTAGGTGCCAACGTGACGGGTTGCTAGTCCATATCCGTTAAGCCTCTGAATCGGGAGTCGGGATTCGAACTTGCGATCTTTGTGTCGCAGGCAACTACTCAAACCAGTTGGCCACCACGGCTACGAGGGAAATTTATATAGAGTGCCTTTGACAATGGAGAGTTTCTCAAATATATGATGTGATACAAATATAAGTGATAATGAAGAAATAAGTAATTTATAAAAGAATACTGAACGTCAAACTTATTTTCTTTCGTATAAAAATCTGCACTAACGTACAGCTATACTAACATGTGTGAAGAATCTAACTCCGATTTATTTAATTAATAGTTTCTGAAATAACAACCAAAAATACTATTTTTGAATTCAGTAGATAGTCCCTTTAATAATGTTCTGTTATCTTTTGAGCTATTTATTTTGTTGCGTCGTGATAAGGAAATAAATATACACAATAGAATTCGAATATTCCATTTTCAAACATTATCTATACTCATATTATAAAGAGGAAAGATTTGTTTGTTTGTTTGTTTGTTTGTAATGAATAGGCTCCGAAACTACTGGACCGATTTCAAAAATTATTTCACCTTTGGAAAGCTACATTATCCCCGAGTAACATAGGCTATATTAAATTGGACCCGATAGGTGGCGCTGCGATCGAGTTTCAAGAATTTTACCTTTTTACCCGGGCGAAGCTTTCTGTGTGTTTCTGTGTGTCTTAAGCTAGATTCGAGAATGGTTTAGATTTACAATTGGACCCAATAGGTGGCGCTGCGATCGTGTTACGGGCAATTTAACTTTTTCACCCGAGCGAAGCTGGGCGGGACAGCTAGTAATATATATGTGTACACAACTTTTATACCCAGTCATGTATTGATCTTCCTAGCTAGAGATATACACAAAGACGATACGATGTAGCCTCATCGTGAACGGCGGGAGAAGTTTTGTTCGCGAGTAGTTTTCCTATTGCTCTCGTGCGTACCACTTGAACACAAAGTTCAAGGTACGTCGGTAAAGGTCAACTGTATTAATGCGAAATCTTTTCATTGCACCAACTAAATGAATTCATTAAATAGGTCGCCCGCAAGGGAATATGAGAACGTGACGTTGGCGTCACGTAATCGTGACGCAAATGCGGCGCAGGCGTGTTGACTGTTTGACGTAGGCATGACACTATCGTTGTATTATTCACGTACACAGTGTACACTTCTACTCGGTCATACAATCCCATCAGTAACGCGTACATCTATAATGATTATAAGCTTATAAAGCCAGTGACCTGTGAAATGCAAGCAATATGTCAAACGTGCGACAACCACGGGCAACATTTAAAGAGGTGTTTGTAAAGCACATTAGGATGTGTTTTGCAAAATTAGCAATATTGTTATAGGAGATGTATTTCGATGAGTATGATTTCAAGATTTGTTTTAGTACTTTATTTTCGCAAATCTTTCTTCATGTTAAACTAGTAATATTCCGAACAGAGACTAGTTTTTACATAACAAAAGACGCAAATAAGTATATAGCCCAATTTAGAGCAAACAATGTCTTTAGCGTATAGGCGCCTTATACTTGAAATATCCCAAGCATGTCCTAATGTCCCAAGCAACCGACATATATAAGGAAGTTAGCTGTGCCGTCCGTTTAAGAAACGTTCATTGGAATAAGCCTACATACATGATCATCACGCTGAGCCCCTCACGGGGTAGGCAAATTGTAGAGCGCCAGCTCGCTACAGACATACATACTTATTTTGTTTCATCATGAGCCTCTGCGTACTTGTGCAACGGAGATGGACTCGCCATCTGTCAAGTTGGCACCTAATATTCTCTCTCTCTTTGGCGGAAAGTGGGTATGTGGTTACTACTTGTACACCTCTGCCTACGCCATCGGGACCCTTGTGGGAAGGCGTGAGGATATATAATGAACTCTGCAACTACTGCCAAAATTACTAGTAGGTATATATATTCTTTGACTTTTCTTCATCTTTCTTTTCTCAAAGTTAAGTTTTGTATCCTTTATATGTATCCACTAGTTACACTGCGCGGTGTTACCTTTTTGATTTCCATAAATATATTCTGTTTTATTCTTAATCTTATAAATGTGTGTTCTAAAATGTTCATGCACGCAATAGGAATTCGCAATAAACCTGAACAAGGCTTCAAATTTTCAAATTTAGTGTATGGGCAGTGTAAAAAAAGAAATTCTGTAGGTTACAAGCATAATCCAGGCCGGTCTATTTCCATTTTACGAGTGGGAGTGTACGTATTGCGGCAGGGGTCGTAAACATGTGTGGTTTACGACGAGTGGTCGATAGCGTCGTGACACGTATCTCCGCCTTAGGGCATCATCAAGCCAACCTAATGTTTGAATAATGATTTGATTTACATGCTTTAAGGGTAGAGTTGCATAGCACAACTTCATAATAGCAATAACGATATACACTGCAATCCAATGAAAGCCGTGGTTTGAGAAGTCGCCGGTAAAGCAAATGTTGCTATTTCATGTCCCGACTGTACCAATGAGTGTTTCTAAACTGAATTACAGTGATTAATCACACTGGTTTTACTGTAAAGTATAACATTGAGAAGAAAACTGCATACCTTAGAGAAGAAATTCAAAGGCGTATAGTCGTGCTTGAAACCATCTGTCACATTGGCTCCTACATATATACCCAGCATATGCAGCAGCAAAAAGAGCGTTGGAGACCTCTGCCTAGGCCACTTATCGCCGGAGACATATTAAAGTGGCAACAAACAAATTGCCAGTACTTCGCTCTCAAACGCAACATTACCATGTAAACAATGCGAATGCGAATGTTTGTGAGGATTTTTTGATCGGATTTAGCTGGATATATAAAACGAATTATAGTTGCATGGTTGTATGTTGTTATGTATTGTCAACTAACTGTGCTCTGCTTTCACCCGCGTATAAATCGTATTCATTAATATATATATATCCTCACGCCTTCCCACAAGGGTCCCCAAAGGGATAGGCAGAGGTGTATAGGTAATACCCACACACCCACTTTCCGCCAGAGCTATATTAGGTGCCAACGTGACAGATGGCGAGTCCATCGCCGTTACTCCAACACGACTATACATACGCCTTTGAATTTATTCTCAGACGTATGCAGGTTTCCTCTCGATGTTTTCCTTCACCGTAAACCTCGTGGTGTGACTAATCATTGCACTTAAGTTCAGAAGACTCATTGGTACAGTCGAGGTTCGAACTTGTGACCTTTGCGTCGCAGGCTCGCTCGAACCACACGGCCGCATAATTATATAATATAATTTTATCTAAATTTATTTTGGGAACATATCCTATGTGTTAGTGCAGCTAATAATCTATCTCAGTGCTAACCTCCGTTCAGCCATATTGGCGAGATTGATTAACAAGAACTCATACATACATTATTGATGGATGTATTGTTGTATAGCTTACGAAATTCAATTTTATGTGCGTGAATTTGGGTTGATTTTTATTGTTTGTTAAATATTGTATAGTACATAGATTTAGTTAGTAAGGGGGTATCTAAACATATATGTACTTACCTACGCAAAAATCTTATTCCTAGATTATGCGGCCAAAAATTCACTCACTATTCTTTACATGTAGGTATTTCATTTCATTTCAAACTACTCGAACCACTCGGCCACCACGGCTCTTATTACTTATTACACATTTTTCATTATTATATTCCCCTTGTTGGAAACCCATGTCAATAATAAGGGTAGGTATTAGGTAAGATACGGGAAAACGGTATACAACAATTCAAGCGAGTGGATAAGTAAGAAAGTAAGAACAGATACCTAATAAATTCCACTCACAGCCCAAGTGCAAATCGTAAACAGCACCTTTGCCGATGGCATGTATTTTTCTATTTCCGCTGTCACAGTATTGAACCCCGCTTATTTATTTAACGATGCATCCGAATTTTGACTCCAAGCTAATATCATATTGTCTTATGGAAATATAAACACCTTCTTGGTGTACAAAATAAAAAGGAAAGAAAGGAACTAAAATTTTCACAAACTTTCGCATTTAAAGTATGTACACTAGCTGTGCCTCGTATTCATTGGTATAATTTTATCTTAATTTATTTTTGGAACAAAACATATCCAGCTAGTAATCTATCTCTGTGCTAAATTTCATTCAATTCTTAATTCGTAACACATCCATACATATATACTCACAAAATTTTACATGTTTAATATTAGTAGGATACACTAAGACAAATATGAAACTCACATAGAAACTGTAATCATCAAAGTTTTCAGAGCTTCGAACCCTCGACCACGGATATAAAAGGTAGGACCATAAACAATCTACCAGACGGCCAATCAAATGGCGATTTATGTAGAAAAACACTCAAGGTCTTACTAAAGCAAAGAATCCTGACAAGCAATTTTGTTTCAAGATACTTGCAAGTGTGTCGCACCCTTTCTGGAGATTTTAATTTCGAAAGGGTTACCTTGGGAACACCGTTTCCAAATTCATAACTCCAAATTTTTCTTTAAACGCAGACTTGCGGTTTCCTTTTGATTTATGCAAAAGTTTTGCTCCATGTTTTGTTTCACAGGGAAACATTTCCACTCTCTGTAAAACATAAGCAAGTAGAAATTTTCCTGTTTACCATAATCAGAAAAACATTGCACAAACACAAACCGAATAGGTTTATTTCAATACGTCTATTGATAATATAAGGAATATATCTTGCATTTAAAATCTTGATTCCAGAACTACAAAGTATTAATACGAAAGTAACTACAACAGACATTCATGTATCCCATTTTCATAGCTACAAATAATCGTCAATAATAAGTTATTCAATTAATTGCTAATCCATTAAACCCTGTCAATGATTAATAGTGACACCTAGAGATACCAATGTAATTTCCGAAAAATGTATTCGAGTGAAGTAAGTACATGAGGAGCAGAGGATTATATATGTTTACTCTCGCATTATCATCTTAAAGTCCTGTACAAACAAAGGAGCAGCGTTGCTTTAATTACATCCTGCTTGTTTTACTGAAGAATTTTTAACTAGAAAACCCGCTCCACGCAAAAGGTTACAAAATCCGAAGGTGTACAAACGTAACCTCTTTTTACCAAACTAGAGCAGACGAGAGGGTCACGAATCTCACTGGCTATTTATGAATGTATTTATGCGAGTTAATTAGGTTGCAGCCTTAGCTACTGAACTGTTTTGTACTAAATAGATGTTTGGACCCACGTACAGTGACCTAGAACTTCGACGTCGTTGGAGACCTAATCAAAGCAGGACGCAAAGAAATGTACTTATGATATCCAATTACGGTGGCATAGGCTTTCTTTTTGTTTATACATCTATTTCCAAGATGGAAAAAAACATTCGGCCCGCCTGACTTTAAGCAATTATCGCAGGTAAGATTACATTGAACATGAGCGTGAAGTAGCTACAAAATTCTTTGATTAAGCTCAGTAGAAATATTTCAAATACATTTTCCAATCCGAAATAGGTTTCCTTTCAGAAGTAGATTATTACTCGAACTAGAATCTGTAAGATTAATTGAATGTCCTAATACCTAAATGTTTACTTTTCTAAATGTATTAGTATCAGAAATCAAACGAGGAAACGAAATAAGACTTTTAACATAAATTTTATACATATCATCACGTCCCTAACGAGGTAGGCAGAAAGAGTAGAACGCCAGTTCTCTCTAGGCTTATAGACCCCATTTCATCCACATTTATCAGTCTTCATATATACATATATGCTGGTATCCAGTACTCTTGTACATCTATATATGTATATAGAAATATAACGAAATAAACATCAAGTGTTTAAATTCAACTCGAACTTGGCAGCTATTTGTAAAAACGGTTTGCGTAAATAATATTTACAATATGCTATTGTAGGGCGGGTTGGGTCCTCTGCAAACACATGTTCCCTGCTCGTACCGCTTTTAACTAAACTGCTGGCAAATCTCCCATTTTCTTGGACAAGTGCCTTTACTTATTCATGCATGTCCTGAGGAAATGTCGCCGGTTGGTGGGCACCGTGTTTTCCTCATGCATACCAAAAATCTAATGCTGAAAGTTACGGGGCTTTGTGGTAAGAGAAACGTTGGTGACTCAAGTATTTGCAGATTTGTTACAGCTTCATATTTCTATGGTACAGTTACCATATAAATATAACAATTTAAACACGCTATAACAGAAAAGTAACATAACTTTACATTTGTAAATTCTTGGAGTAAGCGATGGTTGTTAGAAAATTAATTCGCAACGTCTGGATTGCAGGTTCATACCCCGGTAGTCTGTAACATTTAATGGCGTGTATATTCGGTCGTAGTCGTGGTCGCGAAATGGCGATAAATTCGGCATCTATAACGTTGGCACTTATAAAAGAACACGTTGTTACACATCCCAACAGGAAGGGGTAAGAAGGCGACATAAATACTTTTTTAAATGAAAAAGTACAAGGCATACCGTCCATGACACCAATATGAAGTTTATAATTACGCCGTTCCGAATTTTGTTGACTATCGGGGGAGAAGGAACAACTTTTTCTCTCTCCTCCGTCTCCGTTTAAAGTTGTTAACAAAGCCCGTCAGGGTACGGTCAAAACTTTTCAAGCAAGGCAGGAGCCTAATTAAGCCGAGGCTCGTTTCATTAGAAAAATTAATAAGCACCCGCCTTACGGCCGATGGACATTAATGAGAGCCTCCGAACAGAGATGAGAAAGAAAAACTCTTTCACAAACTACGTGACAAATGAGACGCGATAACTGATGGCCGAATACCGAGGCGCTTCACCAATTTCAGGAGGATATAACTACATTATGACAATGTTAATATTGTAAGAATGAAGTTTGAAGTGTATTTATTGTTGAATAGATTTACGAAATAAATATCTACAGTTATTTATTAGGTATTAAACAAACACTTGTTATTTATGTTTTTTATTTAAAAGGAATATAAATAAAGAAAGGCTACAAAATATATGCGATAATACCTGGTAGCCCATGTTGCTTTCTGCACCTGCGACGTGTATGAAAAAATAAAGATCATGAGGATCGGTAGAATTGGAAACGTGACAGACATAGAACAATCAGAGCTGCTATGATATTTATACAAAAGTGAGTTATTAGCTTAATATAACCTTGGGTTTACTTAATTATTGTATCTTTGAAAGTCAAACTGGGATCACAAGCTACAGTAATATACCTCAAAGACTTTTCGCTGTCACCACAGCCACGAAATTATCTTAAAAACGGACAAATAGACTTTAAAACTGCACGCCGATGTCAAAAACGTCAGATGGAGTCCCAGTCCAGTGTCCATTCCATGACAATGGTAGCAACGTAGTAACAATTCAAACGAGGTCACATCCGTTCAAGTTGCCCGTTCATTTTAACCGGCTTTACTGAGACTCGTGACGTCATATTACACGTCACGTGACGGAGATGTGTCCGCATAAAAAAGTAATGGAGAAACAAATGACGTGCGTGTCCGTGTCCTAACATCGATGAAGAACTTGCTGACAGAAATGATCGACAAAATTTCCCTCGGGTATGGAGCCTCGCATTGGCGGTTGTTTTATTTTAACCCGAGCTCGCTGGAACGCAATGTGTGTTAACAAAGTCGTGCACATACATTGTTGTACAGCGTCTCCCAGGTGAACAAGAGTTCTGTTCGACGACATAAATTTCCCATGGGCCTGGTTGACTATGCTTAATGTTGGAAGTCAGTCCTATCACATATTATTAGAACGTACACATACTTAATAACGTTTATTTATTTATACCTCCCACCTTCCCGTAGAGGTCCGTGGACAACCATCTCTTTTCGCTGAAGACAAGATGTAGGTGTGTAAATGAAGCTCTCTCTGACTACCCCGTGAGGGACTCGGCGTGGTGATATTATTGGAAAAGGGTGTGAAAAGATTCCTGCAGGGTCGGCAACGCGCGAGTGATACCCCTGGTGTTGCAAGCGTCCATAGGCGGCGGTAACCGCTTACCATCAGTCGGACCGCATGCTTGTTTGCCACCCAAGGGGTATAAAAAAAAATATTATGTAACTATGTCATTTAATATTTCCGAGTAATGCCAACTGATTCTATTAAATGTAACCAAAAACTTTGTTACTGCTACCAATATTAGGTTTAAACTTTGCGCAGAATACTTACAAACTTTCTGTGTACATTGGCAATAATTATATATTCTTATATTTTTGGATATTACTACCTCGGTTAGTGGTTATGCGAAAAGTTTTTAGAATTGATTATCAAGGCCCAAAACGGCTTTATTTATCGGCCGAAAGCTATGCTCCACATAAAGCTCCCTTAAGCATACCTAAGCGATGTACTTGAAACGTTACTCGCTAAGTTTTGAGAACATAATTCGTAATCTGCGACCATTATAACTGAGTTTGCGAATTAAAGCAATATGTCATAATAGAAAGCGCCACCTGACGTTTAGCGTCGTGGGTTATAATCAAAGAATTGTAAAAAAATTACAAGCACACACATCTAATGCGGTAGAAGTAAAATAGCTTAAAAATCTTTAATGTTAACAGACTGAAAACGTAAAGGAAGCTGAATGGCTAATTTTATTACATATAAATCTTCTATACGTCTGTTCTGTTAGACCCTGTTCCGTTAGGTGGCGCTGCTGTTATGTTTCAGGAGCTATTATTTTATCCACCCAAGCGAAGCTGGGCGGGACAGTTAGAGGCGGTATAAAAAACTACATTAAACGTTGGTAAAGTTTACGGTGAGCTAAATTCCAAACTCCTGAACCGCTAAACCAGTTGAGCTATATTTGTGATTTGTCTCCGACGAGAGCTGGTAAGGTTTAGCCTTCGTAATATATATAACATTTAGGTGCAACGTGATAGACAACGGCGGCTCTTTACGACTTATTACGATCATACATACTTAGACGGGTATTCTCACAGTGTTTTCCTTGTCTGTAAGGCTCGTGATGGGGTTAATCTCTTTTTTAATATGATTTTATCGATATTGACTTATTTCTTAGATTTTTATACCCCAGAGTTGCTAAATAAGCACGGTTCACCTGGAGGCAAGCGATAATCGCTGCCTGATTACGCTGAAAATACAGAAGGTATCCATCGCACGCTTACGGATCCTACATTAAGTTCCTTAGCCTGTGTTGGGTGCACCAGGATTGCCAACAATATGCACACACACTCTTAGGAAAACCTCAAATGGAGCTAATTCCAGAGGGTCCATAGTCTACGTTTAAAAATTCTAAATATTACTGGTAAGGCTCCTGAACTAAGGCCATTATTAGGAGTATCACTCGCACTTTAACAAAAAATATGAATGTTATTATACCTATTTGTATATATATATTTTGTCCATGAATGAAAGTAGAAATCACATGTGCAATATATATATTTTTCCCAGCAGGAAATTGGGTATAAAGCGTGCAATCTGTCCTTTCAATAGATCGCGTTTGACGTCATTTATATTTCGTATGCAAAGAAAGTAGTAGCTTTAAAGTTCCAAAGAATGAGCCCAGACTGTGTCAATAATATGACATTGTAGCGAGTAATATCCATTCGTTTTACAATAAGGATAATAGTCCAGATAAAATAACTATTTTAACAGTGTTACTTCATTGAAGTACTACCTGCTATTAATATATTTAAAGTAGGTGCTTGCGGAACTCTTTAATTTTATACTCCTAGTTTAATTTTAAATTTCAATGAAAAAAATCATATTTTTTTTCTTTTTTCGCTTAAATCTCGAAGCGTAATGCTCAATAGCATGTATTTCTGTACGAATATAACAAAACTGTTCACTTTTATTATATTCGTATAGATAAGTAAGTGAAGTAAATAGTAAAGTAACCCAGGGGAAAGGCTAGGCAGATGTCTGTAGTACCCGTCAGCCGGAAATGTATGTTAGGAGCCAACGCAATAGATGGAGAGTCCATCGCTGTCTCTCAAGCACGACTATACATCCACGTTAGAATTTCGTCTCAAGCCAATGCGGATTTCCTATCGGTGCTTTCCTTCATCGTTAAGCTAGTGGTGTGACCAATCACTGTACTTAAGTTCAGAAATACTCGTTGTTACACTCGTTGTTGTGAAATTAAAATGTTTGTGTTGCAAGCAACTCGGCCACCACGGCTCTAACTGTTGTACTTTTTGTAAATGTTGTTAATTGTTGTTATTGTAAATACATAATAATATGTTCGTATGGAAACAAAATCTATGGTAAAAGTGTAATACTTTGGTAATAAGGCTTTTGAGTAGCAAACACGAAGAGCGAACGTACAAGGTCAAATTTTTGGGGGCATCGGATAGGATATACCTAATATGCTATAGACGGATGTTGTACAGTGGGTACCCGTGAATGTGGTCGTGGTGTGATGCTCTAGGTCGGGGCGGGCCGGCGCGCCGCCGCCCGCATGCTATCAGCTGGCCGGCGCAGCCATCTCGTCACCGCGCGCTTCCTCTCACCGACCTGCACCTGCACAACAACATAACACTTATACTAAGACGGCCGTCTGGTCAAGTGGTCAGGGCTCCTGACTGCGAAGCTTTAGGTCGCGGGTTCACACTTCACAGAACACCCATGAGGCTTCGATACACTTTTACTTCTGAAGTGCTACTTCAATGCTAAATATTTTAAAGAACTTTACTTTACACGCCGTTAAGTCTAAATTTTATTTCGTAGAAACCATCCAAATGAATCGAATTCATCCACTGTTAATCGAAAATGGAATCATATTTGTTTCATCATAGTTTTATTAATGTATCTTAAACTGATATGACCGATTTCCTTTTATCTTCACGCCTTTCCACACTCTCACGTCTCCCAAGGCCTTAGGAAGAAACTATATGTACATCCATATTTCTAACAAGATGTATATGATATAGATATATACTAGCGAATAGGTAAATGATGTAAACTGATATGGTTATAGCTTTTAGTGTGAATGTCTTTATACTCACGCCATAAGCCTGTAGAACGGCGTGAAGTACTTGGTATGAGCAAAGGTTGATAAAAAATTGTCTTCTAGAAAAGAGGTTTATATATTTAAATACAATTAATATAAAGAATTATCGGTTATTACTGACACCTAACCCGTAATAATATTGAAATGTATTATTTTTCTTATCTTATTTATATACTTTATATTATATAGCCGTGTTAGAAGCCGTGGTGGCCGAGTGGTTCGAGCAGTTGCCTAAGACGCAAAGGTCGCAAGTTCGAATCCCGACTGTACCAATGAGTTTTTTCAGAACTTAAGTACAGTGATTAGTCACACCACGAGCTTTATGGTGAAGGAAAACATCGAGAGGAAACCTGCATACGTCTGAGAAGAAATTCAAAGGCGTATGTATAGTCGTGCTTGAGTAACGGCGATGGACTCGCCATCTGTCACGTTGGCACCTAATATACCTCTGGCGGAAAGTGGGTGTGTGGGTATTACCTATACACCTCTGCCTACCCCTTCGGGGACCCTTGTGGGAAGGCGTGAGGATATATATTATTATATTTATTATTATTATATATATTATATACTATTATAAAGAGGCAGAGTTCGTATGTTTGTTTGAACACGCTAATCTCAGGAACAACTGATTCGATTTAAAAAAATATGTTTGCATTACATCGTCCGTTTATTACATTTTTCCTTCATTTTAAAAAGATCTTTGTTGATGGTAATATGCACCACTTAGCCTACGAAATTATGTAAGCTATTAAATAAAGGTCGCCCTTATTGAAAAATTCTTCCGAGATCAAAGACAAAGGGGCAATAATTCTACGAGAACTTTTAAAAATAGCTAGGTGTTATGGCAGAGATACTTGTGCTAACTTTTATTACGACGTTCCTCGAGCACTGTTTATGTCCCCTTACCGTTTATAACCGAGACGAGATATTTTTTATTAACTTTCTCAGACAAGCTTCAAAAATAAAACATCAATTTATGATGAAAAGCCGTGAAGGGCGACCGGTTTAAGTAGTCGACGGCTAAATTAAGATTCTAATTCAAATCCCCGCGGTCTCTAGCAAAGAGTATTCTCCGAACTTAAAGACAGTGGTTTATATGGGAGCGGGGGGCACGTTGTTACAATTTTTAGATAGTTGTTAATATAACAAAAGCTATCAAATAAATTATACATTTGATTACTTGTAATATTAGTATGTCTATTTAGCTATTATAATATGACTGAAAAATTATTAAAATTTATGTAATTTTATCACAATGGAGAATTTAACTAAACAAGGAGATTGTAACATCTTACCCCGGAGTTGGGGCTAGTTGTTACATCATCGGGGCACGATGTTACGGTAGATAAATAAACAAAATCATCAGTGATACATATTTTTTTATTTGTATTTCAAAACGATATAAACAATAGAGATCACTTTATACAGTCTTCTAACATTTATGAGTAATTATAATATCTATTATGGCAATTATTTAAGTTGGTTTTTGTAGAAAATCACTTTGGCAGGAACATTTTTAAATCTTATATAAAAACACAGACTTAGTCTGCAAATAACAACTTATAGAAATTAAATTATTTACTTTCACGTCTTAATTAGTTATTTTAATAAACTTTTGTTGTTGTTTATTTTGGCTTTCTCAACGACATGAAAATTTACATGCGAGCTGTGGTTATCCAAAAGGAGCAGAACGGGCTGTTCAGCAGAAGGCTTAACATGTAGAATGAAATGATCCATACATTTTAAAAATTCTACTTCGGTCATCCATCCCGAAGAATTGCCCGCTCCAATCGCATCTACTGGTCCAGTACGAAGAAAAAGATCCGTGTATCTCATTCTGGGAAACACGAACATCGGCGGAACTGAATTCCCAGCAGCATTTATGGCACATGCAAGAGTAATAAGTGTCCCTCTTTCGGCAGATGTGATCGCACCGACCTGTTTTTGACCCCGGGCAGCAACTATTTTTTTAGGCGTCTGTACCGTCGTGACACCTGTTTCGTCAACGTTCCATATTCTTGAAGCAGTGAATTCATATTTTTGGAACAAGCCTTGCAGTTTGTCAAAAAAATCTGTAACGTTGGTTTTGTTGAACGATGTTGCTCTACTCAAAGATGTAGCTTCTGGTGTTCGTAGAGATAGTTGAGGATTTCTATCCATAAAACTTTTAAACCAGTCCGGCCCAGCCGTATTATTTTTATGCCAGCTGGGGGGAATATTTTTTAAGTCGAGTTTTAAAGCACATTGATAAGCTAGTTTGCGCACTTCTGTTGGTAGTAAACCAAAATATATTTCTGAGCTTTTGAGTAAATAAGAAGCTAATTTATGTTCTGTTTCTTCTGAGAATACCAATCTAGGTTTAACGTAACCCAATGAACAACTTTCGTTGTTTTTGGTTTTTCTGATATACCTGGATAAGAACATCGGACACAAATTAAACATCTCGCTTGCTTTACGAATGCTCGTTTTATTCTGCAGTACTTCTGCTGCAGCAGATTCATAAACTTCTTTACTAGTTGTACCTCTTTCTGTTTTTCTTTTATAGTTTCTCATTCTGGAAAAAACAAAGAATATGTAGAATTTTTTAAATAAGAAAACGAACGGTACAATACCAGATATGGCAATATTTTTGGGGTAAGTTGTTACATGTAACAACTTACCTTAAACAATTGTAACTACTTGCCCCATGGCACGTTTTTTAATATAAATTGAAGTCATTATTAATGGATATCGATAGTAGAATAAAACAATATTGTAAATTAAAGGTAGATATATTATGAACGTTCAAGGTAAAAAAAATTAACAAAATAAAAAATATAGTCATCAGGAATCAAAAATTTCGTAAAGGATTTTTTTACTTACTTGGTTGAAATCGGGACACACGCACACAACCTAGCAGCTCAGCGCTTGGCGGGTCACTGATTGTGTTTATCTAATGCACGATGTTATAAGAAAACAAATGAGTCCAATTATGCCCATCAAAGAGTTTAAAATCCCGGTAAAAAACGCGTGTAACTTCTTACCCCTGTAACAACGTGCCCCCCGCTCCCCTACATAGCGAACACGTAATTTAAGGTGAAGGAAAACATGGTGAGGAAAGCTGCAAACGCCTAAAAGTGATGTAGATGGACTAGCCATCTGTCACGTTGCATCTTAGTAAAGGTACATATCTCCGAAGAAAAGACAATGCTATCCCATCTGTGCTTACAACCGCGTGAAGGCTTGAAGAGAATTCACAAGCAATTGTTGAATAATATGTATATGAATTAGATTGTAACATAATTTGGTTATCAATTAAAACGAGCTTTTTAAAGAACGTTTTTCGTTGTTCTATGCGCTTAGAGTAGATTATGTAAGTGTTATTAAAGATTAGGAATTATATACAGGAGTCTAACAGCTTCATTGTAAAAACACAGAATTAAAAGTTATCCTTATAAAGGTTTGAAACATCAATTGCGCATTTATTTAAAATTGAGTAAACATTTGGTATTTGATCATTCCGTTTGTGTCACGTGTGGAACAAGCGCCATTTATTTCCGCCGGCCTGCTCGTGACGCGCGCTCATTTTCTGAATGTTTTCGTTGTAGCGCAACTCCGACACAACGAGATACCCTGATATACGTCACATTCCGCCGCTCCCGAAGCTATATGTTCAACAATTTACCGTACTTTTTCAAACGCTTCTGCCTTTCTGTGCCCCAAAAACATTTTTCCGGGCGTTATCTAGCGAACATTCCCATGCTCTGTCATTTTCTTTGACTGCTCCCATTGTGGGCGTCGTTCCTCTTAATATACGTCAATGGTCGCGAAAATAGCATTCATTCGTTCACATTACCATTTTCAGTTCTTGGATGTTGAAAGTTCTCGGCTCAGGCTAATTTTACAAAGAACTTCATTGTGCTCCGACGTCGTTTTATAACTTTTTCTTGGGCATGAAAGTCAGATTTTCTTTTTTTACATCTTATGAGACATGACTAGAGCATTAGCATTGTAACTTATATATGTAGCCGTTTCATACTCCAAAGATATTAAGGCCACCCCCGAAAGAGACTTGTATGTTTTGCGAATGTTTACTTAAAACTGGATGCTCTTTCATGCTGCTATCCAATTTATGTAACATACAGCTATGCTAGCTGACACCCCTCTCTACCCCCACACTTCATCTCAAAGCTTCCCAACTCTCCACTAAGCCACTACTAGTATAGTTAGCCCCCAAAGCAATATACAAGGGCATATTGCGTTGCTGCTTCGACCCCTATTTTATATTAGTACCTCTATAAATTTCTAACGTCTTTCTATAACTTCCATTTAAGACGGAAGGTATTTTTATCATACTGACTTATATATGTGTAGGTGTGTGTGTGTATGGGCTTAAATACAAAATGAAACAAAAATAGAATAAGATCGTTTGAGTAACAGTCAAAGCTTTCTTTTAATCTGGGGTCAGGCAATGAGAAAAATAAACAGAAAATCGAATGCTCTACTGACAACGGCTGCCACAAAACGTTTTTCATTTCCCTTGGAAATTCATTCGATTTCGCCTCTTATGAGTGTAGTCATTTACATTCTCTGCGCGGGGTTTCTTCCCCTATCGCCTTCTCTCTACGTAATTGTCTATTACAAAGGTTATTATTACAATTTACAACAAAATAAATCCTTTGTTAAGATTTCTTTTCTTTCAATCACGTGCCTGTAGAAAAATCGACTACAAGTATGTATCACTAACCGACTACAAAGGATTTTTATTGAAATTATATTGTTTTTTTTAGATGTTCCATTGAAGCAACAATCAAATCATATTGATTTTTATAACAATAACCGTGTGATGTCGTGGATATCTCAATGTCAAACGTCACCGATTCACAGATAGATTGCATTAGACGACACCTGTTACGTTGGCAATGTACGTACTATGTCAGGTATGTTGCCAACATGCACTAAAGTTAATAAACCTCATATATTTATTGTTTCTTTGAAGGTAAAGCCTCAGTTATGGAATTCTTTTGGATCAAAGACAACAGCGCACGTGCGCAACTATCCCTTTTGATTAGAGGTTACATTACATCGGCAGCTCCCTAAGGCAGGCTGATTTCTAATGCATTATTTCTTTTCAGATAGCTCTTCGCTGGAATTTTTGCCTTGCGGAAAAGCTTAACCACCGCTTGACAATCGCCATGCAGAGTTAGTGATACACGCACCCACTTACACATGGACTCGCGGCTACGGCTTTCTTACATCGCGCCACTATCGCCGGTACCCGGGAACGTGGTCACTGAGCTAGGGGTAGGCACATGCACTGCGCGGCTTGACCGGCACGCGGACCGGCGCGGCGGAGCAAGCGGGCCCGGCGGTGCTAGCGACGCTCGGCGCTCGGGGCGTGTTCACGCGGCGGACGGGAGTGCACACGGACAACGCACGGGCGACGCGGCGGGGAACGAGCGCACGTACGGACCTCCACCGACACACGACAGCCTCCGTCGCAATGGCGAAGCGGCCGGGTACGCGCGCGCGCTCTGCGACGCTCCCTCCCGACTCGCCCCGACGCCCCGCGAAATCTCACGATGCAGGGGTGAACAAACCCGCCACGCTTCTCGTTCTAACATAGTGATGAGGTCAAAAAGAATTTAGACTTCTCGTAGCATTTTACGGTTCGATCGTCCGCCGCATTGTGCACTTTGTAAATCTAGACATCGCATCGCCTTAGTGGAAGTTGAACTTTGAGTTCAGAACTTATTGAACTGTAGGCGCGCGTTGGGAGGGCATACCTTCAATGTTGGCGCGAGCGTTAGGCGCAAATAGTATATTAACAATTAACTAGTGCTTGTATAATGGTATTATTTCAATAGGAAAATCTATTAAAGCGACCCGTCCTCGAGAATGTTATTTTAACAATATTCTTCAGCGACAAAGTAATCGGAAGTTTGATCGGAGCTATTAAAATTGCGGAAATTGATATTCCTGGGAATACGGCAGGTGGCGACGATTCCAGAAAAACATACGCAATGAGAGAGAGAACTCAGTTTGCCGGAAGCCTTCCTGAATGAAACACTGTCGAGATTCCACTGGCCTGTTTATTATGTTAATTCACTCTCGGAAATACAGCGTGGTATCAAAGCGTTACATGGTAACTATGTAAAATATTTGATGATGGTAAATTTATATTCATATTTGGACTTAGCGCCTGGTTTGTTATACGCATTACGGAATTCTATCACATAAACAACAAACTACAAGTGTACAACAAACTGCTCTTAAGGGTACCTACACTATAGATATATACTTATACAAGTGGGGGAAAACGGTCAATCCGGGGAATATTTTTACTCTGAAACAAGTTATATATATTTTTTTAATATTATGATTAGTTTTTTTCGACGCTATAAATTTACAATTTTATTACCGTAGCCGTAAAGCGTAGGCACATCGTAGCTATACGTAGAGCCGCTACGAGAACGTAGCTCGTAGCCAGTATAGTAGTGACGTAGGTAGCCCTAATTTCTTTTGTTCGCAGCGACAGTGAGGCTTAGCATAATCATATTTGAATTCTAAATAATATTATCTCTTTTGTTAATTGTTTTAGAGTAGTTATACCTGTACTATTTTTAACATTACAGTTTCAGATTCAGTAAAGATCATAGGAAATAAGTTATTTCACGTCCCAGAAGAGTAACAAAGGGCAAACTGTTTCCGTAGTTATATATGTTGTGTATATATAAGATAATTTTAATACTACATTACTATGTAAACACCATATTTTTATATTTTTTCCTATAGAAAATCATATAGGTCAAAATATGATAGTCCGTGCACGTAGCACACAAATATAGTTACTGTGTTTATATGTATCTAAGCCGGCGAGCACGTATGGAGCGACTGCATGTGGATGAAGCTAAAGAGGTCCTCAAATGTGGAGAAAACTGGCACTCTTCATGTAGGTACCTTATTTTGATAAGTTTGTCAAGCCAGATTAAATAATAAAACGGCCCTAGTTAAATTATAAATGCAAGAATTGATTCCTACGCCTTCTTAACTACTCATCATAATATTTGCGTACACATTGGCTGTTTATAACAGAAAAAGAACTGATCTCGATGGATAAAAAATACTTCTTCTAGACGGTCATCATAGGAACTCTATAAAGCCTGATATGAAAAAAATGCAACATAGTGTATAGAAAAAAAGAATTTAAAGCATCCCGGAAGAAAAATCTGTATTCTAAAAACAGGAGTAAAGCCTTGGCCGAAGGCTACTTACTATTACCATAAATGTAGGTACGCTAAACAATAAACAAATCATTTTGTTCTGTTGGATAAATCGGCGCAATCAGTATGAGCCGGATAGAACAAGCTTGCACATTAATCAACGTACACAAGACTTGGAGCGTGAGTTGATTGTACGAATTCGGCATATTGTACAAACTGGCCCGAGGCGCACAGATCATTCAGCGCAGTCATCCTCAAGAGGGTTACAGGGGCTCATACCGGGTTAAAGTTATGATTTCAAAAACAGACTTTTATTTATTATTTGGTTACAAATACAACAGTGGACGAGTGCTTCGCGTAGTCGCCTAAAAAATAAACATTATACAGTGTTTACGATTCTGGTATTCAGTATCCAAAAGAGTTTATTCTGAACTTAATTACAGTGTATTATTACAACACAATACGTTTATGGAGAAATTCAAAGATGCGCAGTCACGCTGAAGTAACGGAGATAAACTCACTAATCTGTCAAATTAGCAGTTTTTTTTTTGTTAATCAACCTTTACAAAATTGTATTTGTTATATTTAAGTCTGAACTTTTGAATATTGTATACTTATGTATGAATTAATAATAACAGAATGAGTCGAGACGCACTGCTGCGCTCTTAACAATCAGCAGTTCAAATGGATTTGTACCAAAACAGACCGCAGCTAAAAGCTGTTGCGAATAAACGTCTAAGAATCAGAGCCAGTCATGCCAACGCTGGCTTCTTTATTAACACACTTAATCTCGCATCCACTAATGCATAAGTTAACTAAACTATGTTCGTATTATTCTGTCTACTACCCAGTGGTTTCACTAGCGTTATGTATGTTATAGAGAGAAGATATAATATGCTCCACTCCCTTGGGTAGTAGCTTGATAATTTTAGCATACTTTAGCTTTCCTCAATCTATCTATGCTACATTATTTTTTCAACCAGATGAGTTCGGTTTATTTATTCCTGAGATTAATGCGTTCAAACCAAACTCTACCACGTTATAGTTTAAGTACCTACATAGAGATACATGATTTACAAATACGTTACGGTTCGTTTTGGCAGAATCCAATACAATTGAACGAGAATATTTTGTCACTGCTCGTGCAACAAAAGTTGGTGTAGCTTTATTTTTTGTTACGTAACTGGACGTTTCCTGGCGATCAGCGCAGAATGCACGCTGTAGCGATAAACGAATTCACTGGGCTGGTACAGTAATTTGTATCAAGTTGGAACTGCACCATTGGTGCATTGTGCGGACAAAAAGCGCATTTTCTGTAATTGAGCTGATACAATCAATTAATTTTCTAAAAAAATACATATTGTATTAGGTATTTAGTTAGTTCTTATCATGACGTGTCGAATAAAAATTATTTCATTTCAAAAAAGGATTCAAGAACGTAAATAGTAATGGTCGCACCCGAGAACTTGCAATCTCTCGCGTAATGGCGTAAAATAGTGTGTTGCTACACCTGTCTACCTCCTCGGCGACCCTGGTAAGGCCTGAAGAATATTTAGGTATATGTTAAATTATATATTTTTTATCTGTAGATACATTTTATATTTCTTTTATAATTCTACCTAGCAATAGCACGTCACTTATGTAAATGATTCTCGCTATCAATTTACAATTTCACACTTGTGTATTTCACTTCAATATTTGTCTCAAACTCTTGTTAAAAAATACTAGACAGATAAGTTTTGTACTGAATTCAATTACGTACACGGTATTTTATTTTTAAAAGTAGTTCGTGCTCATACTCATAAAGTAAAGCAGTCTTAATAATAAGGCGGAATTATAATTAATCACTGGAAGACGCAGTTTGTCGTAAAGTCATACCATAGTACCACATTCATACCGATTTTGATTCGTCCCAAAATCACGCCATCTGGTATCAGACGCCCGCAATAAATCCGCAGACAGATGTCTGGGTTGTAAACTACAAAACCTTAACCTTAATTACACTAGTTCAGATTAAGTTCAGATAACAGATCAACCATTGCTTCCTGTTCTGTAAAATGACAGCCATCTTGAAATGGGAAATTTGGAAATCGATTACAGAAATGACATCAATACTTGTTTATTATCTAGGTATTTAATATTAGCTATTTATCAAATCGATCTAACATTCAAGGTTGGGAATGTCAAGTGTACTCAAAAACAGCGAGCATGTTTGAAGAAACTGGTGAATGATGGTGTAAAAGGTGAACCCTTGAGATACTACCGACGTGATGAAACGTATATATATATATATATATATATACGTATTTGCTCTGCACATCTATATATATAAATACATCCCACCATTTCTAAAATACTAGCGGTCCGTCCCGGCTTCGCACGGGTGGAAATTAGATTTTTTTTATAAAAGAAAATATAGCCTGTCACTCAGGGTGAATGTAGCTTACCAATGGTAATGGAAATAATTTTTCAAATCGGTCCAGTAGTTTCGGAGCTTATTCAATATACCTACTTACATACAAATCTTTTCTATTTATAATATTAGTATAGATTTGATGGAAGTTAATGCAAACACATGTCAATACTGTATTCTTTATTTGGCATAAATTCACAAACAAACTTCGGGTAAACTATACTCAACAGTCGTATCACATTCTAAATTAATAACAGCACTCTTATGCCCCAAAGACATTTCGAAAGCATCTCCGCGCTCACTTAATTTATCAAAGAAATAACTCGTATTTACCTTTGACGTTAACGAATGATTCACACTGTTCGCCGCGTAATTGAAACTGAGCCTCTTTTTCTGTACTGGACTATCTTTAGGTGTCGAGCAATATTTGTGTGTTTCAATCAACATACTTTTCCTGGGATTTTTTTTGGGTGTGGAATTCTTATCGAATATAAGATTAACTAATTTATTATTTACTCTGGCAGTCTTTGTTACTGTAGGTCTATTGAAGATGCCGTCAATTATATCGGAAAGCTCTGTCTCGCTTACATCTTCATCAGTGTTATCTAGCATGCTCAGTAGATGTTTGTCTCCAGCAACCTCCAGATTTTCCTTATCGTCAAACAACCGATCGTTCGAGTTGTAATAGTCGTTGTATACTACACACATATTCTGAACGCTATGCCGCAGTGATTGCATAGATATCCTACTAGATTTTCGCTTCTTGCTCGCTATAAAGCTGTTGATAGATTTCTGGACACCTTTCTTTGCATTGCTCTTTAATTTTCTTTTAAGCTTATTCACACTGACGCTTACGTTTGCTTTACTCGTATTCAAGTCAACTTTTAAAGACTCGTTAATAAGTTCAACAAGCTTTTCAATTTTCTTATTGTATTTCCTTTTTGGTTTATTAGGATCCGCTTCGACTTTCTTCTTTCTTCCTTTGGTCTTCTTCTCTTTGGGCGGTTTTTTAATGGACTCTTCATATTTATGTACTAAATCAGGGTAATACTTACGCATCAGATCTTGTCGTTCCGTTGAGGTCCAAGGTATTGATATTTCTTCGCCTTCTGCAACAAATTATTTTACAATACATATACTTCTTCCAATTTGAGTTTTATTTGATCCCGAAGAAGTTAGAATGGAACCTTACCTTCGTATTGATCATCAGGTATAAGGCCATCATACTGACCATCTATATCTTCCCACACTACTTCGTAACTTGGAACCCCTAGAATGAACGCAATGTTAATTTAGAACCAATACAATTTACCTAAATGATTTGGTCTGCTTACTATGGGAACGTCAAGAAGAGTTGAAGCCGGCGGGCTTGTATGAAGAGACTGATGAATTTGGCTGAAGAGAAGTAGAACCTGCGCTCAACCCTCCCTGCCTACCCCATCAAGGATTTGGCGTGATGATTTGTAGGTAGGTAGGTATGTAGCAAATTATTTACCTCTTGGGTTCCTCTTCTTTTTAATTGCTGCGGGCCTTAAAGTCCTGTGCGGAATTACATCTTGCAGATGCCATTTGGTTAAGACGGGTAAAAATTTCTCCACACAGTACCTCTCAGGCCAGTCCAACTTGTAAGACATTAATTTCTGTAACATGTTTTTTGTATTAAAATGATTACAACAAAATAAAAATCGTCCATGAACATAGACATATTGCATACTAGCTGCGCTAGTTATGATCCGTGGACGAGTATTTTTCGGGATATAACGTCTTTATGTTCTTGTGCTGTATCCCATATATGCAAGATCGCAGGATTATCGATTGTCTAGTTACGTAATGAAAGCGTAACCAACAAACTGACTTTCACATTTAAAGTATTCGATGTGGCACAGGGTATTTATTCATTGGATGTCATATATAAAATGTCTGTTATCACCGTTTCCATCATGAAGCATGTCAGGAGAAGAAACTGCGAAACAAACTCCCCTACAATAACTACAATAGGTTTGAAAATGTATTGGAATATTTACCACAAACTGTATCAAACTGGGTGTAGGAGTTTTCAAAGTGTTGATATCAATTATTTCCGTGGCTGTGTTCAAGAACTCTTTCATAACTTTCGGCTCGGGGAATGGCATCCCGCACGATAGCGCTCGGCTCCGCAGCGACAGCTCCCGTTTGACTTCCGATACTTTCGACCTAAAAAAGTTATTTATATGCTGTTTTTATTTCCGATATAAAACATTAATCAAAAACCTCATATATATATCCTCACGCCTACCCACAAGGGTCCCCGAAGGGGTAGGCAGAGGTGTATAGGTAATACCCACACACCCATTTTCCGCCAGAGGTATATTAGGTGCCAACGTGACAGATGGCGAGTCCATCGCCGTTACTCAAGCACGACTATACATACGCCTTTGAATTTCTTCTCAGACGTATGCAGGTTTCCTCTCGATGTTTTCCTTCACCGTAAAGCTCCAAAAACCAAATCATTTATATGCAAAGCAAAATATTTAAGCCGTGTTTGACTCAACTGTACAGTTTGCCGACTTTTACACTGAGTTTTGAAAGAGTTCTTATTATTAACGAATTGATACATATAAGAGACTTGGCGTGATGATAAGATGATGATGATGATACATGAAGCGAAAGCGCTTGAAAGAGGCAAATCAAGGCACTTTACTAACTTATGCCCCAAATCACTGCAGCCTTTATGAGTGGCGCAGACCGGGCACCCGTTCTTGAGATGGGTGCGACCGACGTGTCCGCAACGGTCACAGCGCCCAGGGGCGGCGGCCCAGCGGGATTTCTCTGCATAATCATCGCAATCAGTCACCCACGATATTAGCCTGCAAAAAAAACACTATCATAAACCAACTATAAGTTATATGGTATACATATATGTATGTATAGTATATGTAGATATATCTCTCTAATTACCATCAAATAACACATACATACATACATATCATCACGCCAAGTCCCTAACGGGGTAGGCAGAGAGTATAGAGCGCCAGTTCTCTCTAGACTTACATACCTCTTTCGCTTCGTCCACATTCATCAGTCTCTTCATACATGCTCGTCGGTTTCGAGTACTCTTAACCTTCCCGTCCTTGAGCGTCCGATCGATTTGATCCAGGTAGTTGGAACGTGGCCTTCCTCTGCCTCTTCTTGCACACACTTTTTCTTTGTATATCTGTTTCTCAATCTTTGTTCACTCAGCCTTTCATTGTGTCCAAACCAACGTAATATGCCTTTCTTCATCTTTACAATCACGCCCTCATTCACGCCAGTTGATTTGCGAATCTCTTGCGGATTTGATCTAATATCGTTACTAACAAACTTAGAAATTTTTCGAAGAGATCGCATCTCAACTGCATTCAAGCTATTTTCATACTTCCTCTGACATACCCAGGATTCGCTGCCATACAACAAGGTAGGTACCAATATCGCGTTGTGGACAGCAACTGGAGCATTCTTGCTCAGACTTTTACTGCCCATCAACGCCGACATGGCTCCATTCACCTTATTTCCGGCAGTTATCCTTCTTTCAATATCTTTTTCATACTTTCCATCTCGTGTTTCCTTCCTTCCGTTTCATGCTTCCTAGATATCAAATAACACCTTACATAAATATTGCGCGCGAACTTAATGTCATTACGATTTGTCACAACACTAAAGCCCAAATAACAATTCGTCATTCCACATTTCAAAATAATAATCGTTGAGGATGAAACCTTCAAGTGATACCGAACCGTCATGTGAGAGATAATAGGGTTGAATTTTACTCAAATAGAATAGTAACTCGACTACGGTCCTGTTCGATGGACTTGCCATCTGACAGGTTGAAACCTGAAATCTATGGCGAAAAGAGGGTGTTGTAACACCTCCAATTCATCCCATCAAGGACCCTTGTGGGAAAGTGTGAATATATATAATTACTCTTGGTCTTACTATCCCGGCAAGCATGCAGCTACAAAATAAATAAAAAAAAACTTGAATCAAAATAATGTACCTAGGAATAATATCACTGTCAGGTATCGTATGCAGGAAGGCCACAGCTGTACCTATCGAAGACCCACAAGCACCTACTCCATAGTCGCAGCCGCAAAGCAGAGCTAAAGCCACCATTTTGTTGCGACCGAAACCTAAGAAAATTTGAATTCATTAATGAAGAGTATGATGAGTATATTATGATCATGAAGGCCAAGACAAGTAAGTGGGCAAGGCTTGGTCTTGTCTGCAAAGGTTAAGGATCCAATCCCCGCTAAGAGCACATATTTCTGTAATTAACACAAGTATGTACCATAACTTTACAGACCCCGAGGGTCCCCGAAGGGGTAGGCAGAGGTGTATAAGTAGTACCCACACACCCACTTTCCACTGGAGATATATTTTAGTTGCCAACGTGACAGATGGCGAGTCCATCGCCATTACTCAAGCACAACTATTCATACGCCTTTGAATTTCTTCTCGATGTTTTCCTTTACCGTAAAGCTCGTGGTGTGACTAAACACTTTATTTACTCTTTTTTTCACATCCTCTCTCAAAATATGATGAATTTTATTGGTTACCATTTGAGACAAACATCTTCTCAGCGTCATAACAGTCGACAGAACCTTGCATTGCTCCGCCCCCAGATGCACTGGACACGCTAAAATTGCGATACACACGACGAGCGCCATATGCAAAGCAATCCGAGTCTTGAGACACAACTGCATTTACCAACTGCAAACCAATATTGAGCATGAGACAGACCAATTCCATTTTATACACATGGATATGCACTGCCGTAGTGGCCGAGTAATTAGCCCAGTTACACACAACCCAAAGTTTGCAAGTTCGACTCCTGAGTCATCTTACAGTGAAGGAAAACATTGAGTGGAAACCTGAACTTTGAGAAGAAATTCAATGACGTATGTTTATTTGTATTTGAGTATAGGCAACCTAAAATATATCTTCGGCGGAAAGTGGGTGTGTGGGTACTAACTTCAAGCCTCAGCCTACCCCTTATGGGAAGGCGTTAAGAAGGATATATACAAATTTTCAAATTGAGAAAGGTTGTGAGGATATGTCTGCCTCTTTCACACAAAAACTACTGAGCGGAATCAACACTGGATAAATTTAATTCCAGAAAAAAACATTTTTTGCTATTAAAATCATGGTCCAGTGCTAGCAGCAAAAAGAATGTATTTTATTCAGAGCTGTAAATCTTCAATCTGAAGTATCTATTTGATAAACACATACACCTTGAGCATTCAGTTCTGCACATGTCGCCTCTGCCTCTCCCCGTCCTTTGATACATCTTACCCCCATACATTTCAACAGAGATTCACACTGTAAGTAAAAATATATGATTCAGCACCTTACTACATAGTCATAATAATTATTAACTCTTATTGCATAATGTATAAATTCCCTTACTTCCTTAAGAACCCCCTTAAATCTCTTACGAGTGACATCTGGCTTCTTGTGTCCAGTATTACTCTTTGGTACAGCACCTCGGAACTGAATAGCATTTCGAGCTGCCATGACATCCTGCTTTAATTCAGGGGCATCCCCTTCCAGAACAAATATTGGGTTGATTTCAGCCAGTAACAAGTAAATTGTGCGAAAGAATAAATTTCTGGAAGTAACATTTAAAGTTTATTTAGTCAAATAATTCATATTTATATAATAAAATAATATCATTGTCCACATCACAGGCTATCTCCATCAAAGCATGATTACAAAAAGACATTTAAAAACATGGATAGAAACAGACTCAAATACTTTTCTTCTTTCTTCATGCACCTGATGATTATGAAGTATCATTATCTATGATCACACCATGAGCCTCATGGGGTAGACAGAGAGAGTAGAGTGCACATTCTATCTAGACTTACAGACCTCTTATACTTCATTTGCATTTCGTCTCTTCATCCATGCTTGCTGGTTAAAAGTACTTTGGATGTTACTGATGACCTCCGAGTGTCCAATCTGTTTGATTGAGATAGGTACCCATGATCATACTTAACCTGAGATATAGCTTAGGTTGAACATGATACTCTGTAACATTCTGACTGTCACAAACCCATCCAGATAGGTCCACTGCAATAGTTTCTCCTCTAATCTGGAATAGTAACATTTAGGTTTAAACTCTAGTAACCTATGTTATAATGCAAATATGAATTTAAGTATGAAATAATGCTTTGTGGAACTTAATTGTATAAAAATTTGTAAATACATACCACTGGTTTACAATAGTACTCACTTCATGTAAAGATTTTTTTTCGCTAAAAGGTGTCAGTACTCCCCACAAGCCTTTGATACCCATTCTTATTCATTTAAATATTATTCAAGGATGATAACGGAACCTCGCTACTTATTTTTGCTCTACATATGTCATATAAATATACGCCCTAAATATGAAATACAACATAACAAATACAAGAGAAGAGCCTTAAAATAATCACATAACACTGCCCTCATAGGTAAGTAGCACTTCAAAGTGTTCAATTCAAGTATTAAATACCTAGTAGTCTCTGCAAGTGTTCAATTAAATAGTAGTCTTTGGTAAGTACCAAACCACCTAATTCAAATTTTCAAATAAATTAAGCAACTAGCAGTCAGCAGTGTTTTATGTGTTAAAAAATAATTATATGTTAACAATCACAGCTTATTATTGCTGCCAGAAATAAACCAGATGTGGATACAAGTCCTTCAGACGTAGTTATAGCATCACCATAATTACACGTATCTGCCCGGTTGGGTTGTTTTGTTCTAGAGGAAGGTATCCCTGGATAGGTACGTAAGGTACCTAGTATTACATTTGGCTTGGCACACTTATGTATTAGATCAAACCTCATTGGCTTGGCACCGATTTATAACCTATCAATAGGTAGCACATACAAATAATAGTCATCATATCTTCACGCCGAGTCCCCAACGGAATAGGCAGAGTTCTCTCTAGACTTACATACCTCTTTCGCTTCGTCTACATTAATCAGTCTCTTCATACATGCTCGTCGGTTTCGAGTACTTTTGACGTTCCCGTCCTTGAGCTTCCGATCGATTTGATCCAGGTAGCTGGAACGTGGCCTCGTCTAGCACACACTTTTGCTTTGTATATCTGTATCGTCAATCTTTCTTTCTTCACTCAACCTTTTCTATATGTCCAAACCAACGTGACATGCCTTTGTTTATCTTTAGATTTGCGAATCTCTTCATTGCGGATTCGATGATCGTTACTCCGGAAATTTTTCGAAGAGATTAAGCATACAATAAACACCAATATCGCATTTTATACAGCAACTCGAATATTCTTGCTCAGGCTTTTACTGCCCATTAACGACATGGCCCCATTCACCTTAATTCCGGCAGTTATCCTTCTTCCAATCCAATATCTTTTTCATACTTTCCATCTCGTGTGAACATGCTTCCTAGATATACAAATTCATTCATTCACTAATAATAGTAATTTATTATATTACTAGTTGTCCCGCCCAGCTTCGCTTGGGAGAAAAAATTAAAGCCACGGACCCAGTGGCGCCACCTATCGGGTCCAATTGTGAATCTAAACCATTCCCAGATCCCCTTGAACACACACAAAAAATTTCATCAAAATCGGTCCAGTCGTTTAGGAGGAGTTCAGTCACATACACACGCACACAAGAAATATATATATTAAGATTAAGTATTAAATTAAATTTTTATTTAGTTATTATATATATTTTTAGTTTTTGAAGTAGGTAGGTTTTTCTTATATTTATGACTGTATCAACGCTATTGATACTGTAGTAAAACTATAAATAGAAACTACACCGATTCAAAGATTACCGACCACTGTTCCGTCCTCGCCGGCGAGGCTCGACGCGAATAAGCCGTCATGTTCCCCCCCGACCTCCGCCGCAAACGCCGGCCCGCGCCGAGCCAGACGCGCAAATCCCGCCCCCAAATAATATTTAAATAAAATGACCAGTCCAGCCCAGCTCCCTTGCTCGCGATCCAGCAACGCCCTAAGCCGAGGTTCGTACCCCACAGGGGGTGCCCTTAGCTGTGTTGCTTAAAAATAAAGTGCCTGGCTGGAGGCCTAGCTCTCGCCATTGACCGGTTAAGTAGCAAAAGTTCCCGGAACTCACGCTACGAGAGACAATACAAAAAAAAAAAACTCGTGAGGTGTCAAGGGACACCCGGATGGAACGAAGTTCAAGAAGCACACGTCACTCACACGGGGGTTATAAATATACAGCAAATAATAGGTAATCTGTAAGACAACAACCTATTTGTATTAACGCCGCCATTTCTCACCTAACATACTACGTGACGACAAGAAACAAAAATAAACAAACAAACCTTTACCTAACCCAACCTACGTACCCAACCTACGTACCCAACCTACGTACCCAACCTACGTACCCAACCTACGTACCCAACCTACGTACCCAACCTACGTACCCAACCTACGTACCCAACCTACGTACCCAACCTACGTACCCAACCTACGTACCCAACCTACGTACCCAACCTACGTACCCAACCTACGTACCCAACCTACGTACCCAACCTACGTACCCAACCTACGTACCCAACCTACGTACCCAACCTACGTACCCACGACATCCGTACCCAACGTAACGGTTGGGTAAGGATGTCGTGACAACTTTTCGTAAGAATGTCGTGATTGCTTTTCGTAAGATTTTTTTCCGTCTAGCCCCCTTTCACAACGCGCTTTAAGGAACTTCGTTCCAACAAAAAAAAAAATTCAAAGATTACTTACAATGTATTGGGCCGAATAAAAAAATGTTTAGATGTTATCCAATGAGGTTTCTTTTTTACATCAATGATGTTATTGTTATCACAGATTTTCGATACTATCGATAACAGAACCCATAGAAACTTTACCCTACTAGTTTGTTGTTACTTATTACATACCTTATTACTGTTGTCAGTTACTGATAACAAAAGTCATGACGTCGCATTACAAATTCTTTATTATCATGCATATATACTTAATTAGGGGCCGGGCTTTATTAGTACGCAATATACCTACTTACAAACTGAATATGAGATAACTTCGATAACAGAAATGAAACTGTGATTTATTTGATTCCAACTAGTATTACATACAGTAGGTGCTTGGAGGGCTATAACCATGTCTATTTTGAGGCATATTGTAAGGAAAGGGTAAGGTATTTTAGATATTATCTTAAAGACCAATAGCGCAAAGACCCTCCACAACTTAAGGACACTAATGTGTAGGTAGAACCAATTGTTCCATATATTAAGTGATTATCTAAGTGGTCGAATGTTGACCTTTGTGTTATTGATAATTGTGTTACAAAGCAGGTGCCTTATTAATGTGGCAACAGAAGAATTAACTTAATAATATTTACCGTATAATAACAAGAACCCTGTTTTTGATGATTCCTTATTGATGATTAGTATTATTAAAAACAAAGTATAAGTTTTCTTTATCAGACTATTGACTGATTTGTAATAGAAAAAATGCTATGTTGACTTATCAGTAGTTTTATTGAATAAATAATAGATTAATACTGTTAGTATAGATTTTCCGTTAGTTTTGGCTGTAAAATATTTCTGAGTCTGAAATAATGTTATGAGATATATAAAATTATTTATCCAATAAAGGCTGTGGTTCAGCACTTATGAATGTTATTCAAATAAGCCACCGGTAAGTTTACATTAGTCTATGAAACTATCATACATTCAGATTCTCATACAACATTATGCAACCTTTTATTTACATACACACACAGTACAGCACCAGTTCTCTCTAGACCTACATACGTCTTTCACTTCGTCCACATTCATCAGTCTCTTCACACTTCACTTTAACTTGAATGCTTACAAGTACTCTTGACATTCCCGTTGGATCTAGGGTAGTTGGCACATGGTTTTTCTTTACAATTTCTTGCACCTTTTACTTAAAGACATGAAATTGTACCTACTTTAAATTTTTTTTTCTAATGCCCAAATGCATCCTGTTAGTTTTACAGAGAATCTACAATACTCTGCAAGATTCAAACATGCACAGCAATTCAAGGAAGAAGTGCAAAGGCGAGACATCAGCAAGGTTCTCATTGCGAACCGTGGGGAGATAGCATGTAGGGTTATGAGAACTGCCCGCAAACTGGGCATTAGGACTGTAGCTGTGTATTCTGATGCTGACAAACATGCCATGCATGTAGAAATGGTAAATGTTTCTAAGAACTTAAGGATTAATAAATGTTTTAGTTAATGTTATGTAGAGTATTCGGAATATTTGTATCTTTATGCTTGACCCGGATGCTCGGGGACCCTTGTGGGAAGGCGTGAGGATATATTATTATTATTATTATGCTTGAATTTCAAGATCCTTTGAAACCCTGTAAAGTATGAGATCTACAGTTGGGGTGGACCTCCTTAAATTGCAACTATTCTGATTGTGTAAAGAACAATTGATTTAGTAGTATATCTGGGGTAAATTAAATGGTTTCTTTAAGCAGTTGTATTTTTTGTTTAGGCAGATGAAGCATACCACATTGGACCAGCACCATCAACACAAAGTTACCTGAATGCAGCAAAAATCCTAGAAGTGGCTAAAGTATCTAACAGCCAAGCTATTCATCCTGGTTATGGATTTCTCTCAGAAAATTTGGAGTTTTGTGAAAAGTGTGCAACTGAGAATGTAATTTTCATTGGACCTCCTTCATCTGCCATTAGAGACATGGGAATTAAAAGGTAAATTTCTTAGTTATACATATTTTTTTAACATTCCATACCACATCTGACTATGCAATTGCTTAGAGAACCAAAGTAGAAAAATGAAAAAATAAATTATACTTTCCCTCCCTACCTTCTATACATATATATACTATATATATTTTATACTATATTATTTTATTCACAGCTACTTGATAAGTTTTACTATCCCAGCCTATGTCATAATATTGCTATATATATGGCTGCCAGAGGGGTCCATATGTGGTGTTAATGTAACAGGATATTTAAGCAGCTGCTTTGTTTTGCTTGTCTATGGATGCTAGGCCCTTGCCAAAAATAATTAACAATATAAAAATTACCTTCTACAATACTAAGTGTCTTCCTTAATGGAATGTTAATTGTGTTTTCAGTACATCAAAAGCAATCATGTCAGCAGCGGGTGTTCCAATCGTCAAAGGTTACCATGGTGAAGACCAAACCATTGACAGACTACAAACAGAAGCAAAGAGAATAGGCTTCCCACTCATGATCAAAGCGGTGCGGGGAGGTGGTGGGAAGGTATATAGTACTTCCTAATAATATATTTGTATAAAATATTGAAGCACTAAAGATAATCTGTGGAAATATATTTTTAAAATATTGTATCATCTCTCAGGGTATGAGAATTGCAATGACAGAAGCGGACTTCCTGCCACAATTGGAATCAGCCAAAAGGGAATCTCTGAAATCATTTGGTGATGACAACATGCTCTTGGAACAATACATCACAGACCCAAGACATGTTGAAGTCCAGGTGAGATAATATTTTTTATTTATATTCTATACTAGCTTATGCCCGCGGCTTCGTCCGCGTGGAGTTCGAAAAAGTAGCTTTGGAAATTTTCCTGCTAGAATCAGTTCAGCCGCTATGCCGTGAAAGAGCATCATACATTATAATATATACACTTTGAATTTTTCAGTACTAAAAAAAAAAAGTAGCCTATGTCCTATTCCTAGTTATAAGCTCTCACCATTTCAACTTTCAACCAAATTGGTTCAAGAAAGAACCGAGCAGAAGAAACATCCAAACTTACAAACTTTCACATTTATTCATAATATTAGTAAGAATTAAGTAACTTCTTACTTACATTTATAAGTACTAGCCTCACGCCATCAGTTTGTGTAATTGATAAAGAACAAAAACATTTTGCATATGCTTGTTAATTATTACTGTTGCATATGATAGATGGCGCTGTTTATGAAATAACCAAAAAATAAACGCGTATTAAAAATCTAAAAAAATAAAATCCGATTACACATTGTGGTAAAAGTTTATAAGTCAATTAGCAATACCTCTTAATTTTGCCAGTACCATCAGAAAACCAATGCTGTTATATATACATTTATAATTTTTGCTAACAGGTATTTGCTGACATGCACGGAAATGCTGTTCATCTGTTCGAAAGAGACTGCTCAGTACAAAGACGTCATCAGAAAATCATAGAGGAAGCACCCGCAGTATGTATGCCCTTACAATTCCAAAGTTCTTGATAGCTCTTGTATAAGACATGAACCACCAAAAAGCAAATACTATGAATTACCTAGTCCCTACATTTAACTGCTTATTAGTGACTTGTACTGGAGACGAATTTTTTTACTAGTGTTCTCAATAAAATTCAAAATGTAAGGACTACTTTTTAATATTCATATCCATGGAAATGTCGACATTGTCGCTTTTATTGGCATTTGCAAAAAAACAAGTTTAGATTTAATTTGGGCCATATTCCCAGCCAGGGTTATCCGAGGAGACCCACCGGTCACTAGGTGAGGCTGCGGTGCGAGCGGCCCGAGCTGTAGGCTATGTGGGCGCTGGCACTGTTGAATTCATTCTACACAGAACCACACATGAATTCCACTTCATGGAGATGAACACAAGGTTACAAGTGGAACATCCTATTACTGAGATGATCACTGGTTAGTTTTTATTGTTTTATTATCGTTAGTTTTTGTTATCATATCTACACTCCTTACCACAAGGGTATCCAAAGGGAAAAGCAAAATCTGTCTCGCAAATATATTTAGGTGCCCGTTGTCTTCGCCTGTCCGCAGTAATCTGTGTTGCCGCTGCTAAAATATATACATACATACGTTTATCTCTTTGAATTTTCCAATATGCGTAAGGTAGCTTACGATGTTTTCCGTCATCGTACAGCCCGTGGTGATGTAAATATATATTTTTTTATCGTCAATCGATCTATGTCAATGTTGACTAGACTCTTTGTACTCATGGTGATCACTGAAGGCAGGCAGCCAGTATTGTGAGATGAGAACTTGTTTGTTTAAATATATACATATGTATAGCACTAGGATGGCAACAGTCATACATCCTGCCTGATCGCAGCATCAAAGCACTTGCAAACCCTACTAATCCTTTTCACAACTCGAATGTAATCTAGGGATAACTTTGACGTTCATTCCACAGGCTGAACGTCCGCTGAAGTTACTGAAACCAATATGTCAAAAATTATCAAAATAATAAAAAATATTACAGATACGATATTGTTTTGTTGTGTTTCAGGAACAGACTTGGTGGAATGGCAGCTGCGTGTGGCGGCTGGCGAGCCGCTGCCGTTGTCTCAGGAGGAGATCGTCCGCCGCGGACACGCCGTCGAGTGCCGTATATATGCCGAAGAACCGGGCGCAGGGTTCCTGCCTCGCGCCGGCACGCTGCATCGCCTCACACAACCTATTCCCGAAGAATTTGTCAGGGTATGTATAGCATTTCAAATTTAGAGCTGGCCGCTTGGTGGCGTCTTTCACGCAACTATTCAAATTGGCCTCTATAGTTCATACTAAGTGTTAATTGTATGTGAAAGGTGGAGACCGGTGTGCGTGAAGGGCAAGAGGTATCAGTACACTACGACCCCATGATAGCCAAGCTGGTGGTGTGGGGCCGCGACCGCACTGAAGCCCTCGCCAAGACTAGGGCTAAGCTCACTGAATATCAAGTAAGTTATTTTACGTACTAATGCTTTTTTATTTTTTTTATACCACAAGAGTGCCAAACAAGCATACGGCCCATCTGATGGGAAACGGTTACCGTAGCCTATTTACGTTAACGATACCGAAGTCTCACTTGCGCGCTGCCACTTTATGTTCGGAGAATTATACTGTGCTGGCAGCATAATAGGACTAATCCCTTTGCTGCCAACACAAAATAACAATCACCTCCCCAAAGAGCCGTTACTCAAGCACAACTATACATACGTCTTTGAATTGCTTCTCAAACGTATGCAGGTTTCCTCTCGATGTTTTCCTTTACCGTAAAGCTCGTGGTGTGACTCATCACTGTACTTAAGTTCAGAAAAATTCTGTACAGTCGGAATTCAAACTTGCGATCTTTGTGTCGCAGGCAACTACTCGAACCACTAGGCCACCACGGCTATTAGAGTATAGATTCTTTATGCAATTTGTGTTAAGGTCTATAGGTCCTCTATTTTTGGGTGTATATATTGTGTTGCCTGAACATAATTTATTCATACTCATGGTTACTGTTAACAGGTCGCCGGTCTAGAAACAAACGTAAACTTTTTACTAAGACTGAGTGGAGCAGAGGCGTTCGTCAAAGGAGACGTGCACACCTCGTTCATACCACAACATGAAGCTGAGTTGTTTCCCAAATCTGATTCCGTGCTGAGCGAGGAACGGGCTATACAGGCTGCTCTTGGACATGTAAGTAGTAACACAAACGCACTTTGGAACGACAACGAGATGACATGTTTTTTTTTGTATTGTCCGGTTAATGGCGAGACCAAGGCCTCCAGCCAGGCATTTTAGTTCTAAGTGACAGCCCTGACAGCCAACTAAGCCCCCTGTGGGGTACGAACCTGGGCTTAGGGCGTTGCTGGATCGCGAGCAAGGGGGCTGGGCTGGATTGTTAATTTTATTTAAATACTAGCTGCCCCGGCGAACTTCGTACGACCTAAAAAGTCAAGAAAAATTTAGTTTTTACTTATTTCCTCGTTTTTTTCTCTCCATAAGAACCTTCCTCAGACTTCATCAAACAAAACAAAAAATAAATTATCCAAATCGGTTCAGCCGTTTTAGAGTTTTGCGCTTAGCAACACATTCAGCGATTCATTTTTATATTATAGAAGATTAAAAATTATATAAAAATTATTCATCGATCCTATTGTTTGCTAGATTAACGATTTTTTTGTTTGTATTCTTGTCTCTCGTAGCGTGCGTTCCGAATTATACTTAACGATACTGCGTTCTCATGTTATCTCCGCCTCTGCCCTGCGGCCTTCCAATTGGTCGGTTCCCGGATCCTACAGCGTGAGGCAAAACCATTTTTAACGTCTACATTACTTACTCAAAATATCTATACATACTTCATCGAAAATGTCACGCTGTACTCTGTTTGAGAGAAAAGACTTCGAGGTCAACAACCTGAGCGCCCGCTAACGCCTTCATTGAGTTCATATTCAAATCTCAAATGGAGCTTAATCAGTGTTTTCAATCGTTTTTATTTATCTACGTTTCAGATCCTCATTACCCAACGACAAGGTGCTGCCAGTGATGCTTGGAAAGGTATCTCCGTAGCTTCCACATCGTGGAGGCCCAATTACCAACTGCAGAAAACTGTACCGCTAAGGTTTGATGAGAAAGGTAAGTCACAGTTATATAATGCATAATAAATAAATACCTTGGGACAATTCCACACAAATTGACCTAGTCCCAAATTAAGCAAAGCTTGTGTTATGGTAACAAGACAACGATATATTAACTTATATAGATAGATATATACATAAATACATAGGACATCCAAGACTAAGGTACAAATAGTTGTGTCCATCACAGAAATACTTGCCCTCAGCGGGATTCGAACCCGCGACCTCAAGTTTCGCAGTCAGGAGCTCTAACCGCTAGACCAGAAGGCCGTCATATCACACAGTTATAACCAATCTCCCGTTGGGAATCGGAGCGGCCCGACTGCGGCACGACATTCTCCTTACAAAAGTTTGTAACCATATTGGCAAACGGCAGTTCCATTCTTCTGGGTAGTTTTATCGCTTAAACGTACTCACGTGTACCGAATACTTTTTGCTCGATTTTGACACTTGGTCCAAAGGACCTTTAAGACTAGTTCGGATTAACCATAACGGGGTAGGCAGATAGTATAGAGAGCCAGTTCTCTCTGGACTTACATACCTCTTTCGCTTCGTCCACATTTCATCAGCCACTTCATACATGCTCGTCGGTTTCGAGTACTCTTAACGTTCCCGTCCTTGAGCGTCCGATCGATTTGATCCAGGTAGTTGGAACGTGGCCTTCCTCTGCCTCTTCTTGCACACACTTTATGATACAATCTACATTGATATATGTTATTACAGATCTGTCAGTGGCTATCCAGTACGACAGCGCACCAAATACGTACAAGGTTAGGGTGAACGACGGAGAGTGGCGACGGGTCGAGGCGTGCTTACAGAACAACAACTTAGGACTGCGGCTCAACACCACAGTTGATGACAAGAAGAGCAACGTCGGCCTACTCACATATGACCAAGAAGTACACATTTACGATGAGGTACGGTCACACTTTTTTCTACACCCGTGTCTTGTTCCAAATAGTATTAAGTTACTCGATCTAACCCCATATAACTGGTATAGTAATATACTGGCCTTCCGTGGTGGATTTACTAGCGGGCTGAGTAACCCGGAGCCTAGGACGGCAAATTTAAAGCCAATGTTTTTGGTGAGGTAACGAAACAAGAGAGAATTGTTGAAGTCGGTAGGGGCAGTAAACCAGAATACGGGTGTTACTAGCGTACCTACTCGTTGTAGGTATAAAATCATCCATTGATTTTATTTAATACATTACAGAGAGGGCAAACAGTAGTGAAGCTACCAGTGCCTAAATACAAGGCGGCTAGCGGGACCGACGCCGCATCTTCAGCCAATAGTGCGTCATCACCAACTCCAGGAGTTCTGGAGAGGATACTTGTCAACCAGGGCGATAAAGTAAGTGGAGTCATTATTTCTACAAAATAAATACTCGATATATAACATCGAAAGCAACCCTGTATGTCTGAGAGTCCGTCACATTGGCATTTAAATATATCTGAAGCGAAAAGTGGGTGGGTGATGCTGATGATACCTGATTCAATGGGAACACTTTGAAATTTATGTGCAAATACATAAATTTCAAAGTGTTCCCATTGAATCAGGTATCATCAGCATCACCCACCCACTTTTCGCTTCAGATGTCGCGCAAATGATGTGTAAGATAACCTCCTGTGCTTCGCAGGTGGTGAAAGGACAGCCTCTGTTCGTGGTGATAGCTATGAAGATGGAGTACGTGGTCCGATCACCGCGGGACGGTGTGGTGTCCGCGCTGGCGCCCTTCAAGCAAGGTGACGCCATCGGGAAGGGCATCCAAGTCGTCATGCTAGAAGGAGACAGTTAAATACAACACTTTTACTTTGATATGCCAAATTAAAGCGAACTCTTGACACAGTGGCCATCTTATGTTAGAGAAATACGAAGGATGGCTGCCGAATTCATACTTCTTTTGACTTTCTGCGCTATTCGCAAAATAGTAACCTGAAAAAAGTTTGTGAAGAGGTTTTTGCAGAAGATATTATCAACTATATTTCAATACCGTCTCCAAGCTAATGTCACATATTTAAAACCACTGAAAAAAGGTAATTTCGCTACGAAACCAAAAATGAAATAAATCTACGAAAATAATATAAAGAGCTCAATTTACATTACAAACGTAGTTACTTAAGGTAGGCTTACATTTTTTTTTATTGATGAGGGTTGTCTAACCATGTGCACGTTACAGGTACACAAATGATAAGTTTAAGAATCTTTGCCAGGGTAATAATAATACTAAGTGCATTTTACTGAATACCTTTAAGTATATATATTGTATTATATCTATTGGTTGTAGTATAGTAATGGGATGTATCTTTCATTATTCTATGGTGCTGTTTTTGTTATAAATATATTTAAAACTATGTATCTATTTAAATAAATGTGATATTTTATAAAGTAGTTTTACTATTTTCATTCTCTTATTACTATTATTATTATTATTTATAGCCATGTATGTCTCAGATGCATGTCCAAGTCGGCCTTTGATGTCTAAGTCCTACTACGTACCAGTTCTAATTCTGTTATATATACATATATATATATATATATATATATATATATATATATATATATATATATATATATATATAATTTATTTTATTATTTATATTTATATATATATTTATATATATAATTCTTCTGTGAGTGTGTATGTCACTGAACTCCTCTCAAACGACTGGACCGATTTTGATGAAATTTTTTGTGTGTGTTCAAGGGGATCTGGGAATGGTTTAGATTCACAATTGGACCCGATAGGTGGCGCCACCATCTTTTTTTTTCCACCCGAGCGAAGCTGGGCGGGACAACTAGTATATATATATATATATATATATATATAACAGAACAATATGTCTTATATAGTAAGAGTAAACAATATACTTTTAAGAGAGGTAGGGCATAACGGGTTTCCCGTTCGATTTGGAGTGCCCGACTGGGGCAGGACCTCCACCTTATAGAAGTCCGTAGCCAAATAACACAATTTATTGTGTTGTGTTCCTACGTGGTCAATAAGGTTTCCAGTAATGAGCTCCTTGGGGAGGGGGAGGATTGTTACATTGTGTTGGAAGCAGAGGGATTAAACCTTATGCTGCCAACACACTATAACTCTCCAAACACAGAGTGGCAACGCGCAAGTGATACTTCGGTATCTTGAGCGTAAATAGGCTACGGTAACCGTTTCCCATCAGGTGGGCCGTATGCTTGTTTGCCACTCTTGTTGTATAAAAAAAAAAACTTTGCACATGTGACATGTACAAAAACATGATCCTAACCCAGCCACTGAATACATGTATATTATAGGCATATATATAATTAGTGCCATCCACGAAGACGCGCCCCACTATTAATTCCTATAGTTTAGAGTGTAATTGTGCAACCTTCCACTAATGTTTAAGTATGATTAGTACACACTGGTTGTCTATGAGTGCACACGCACACTACAATTAATAAGACTCGGGTTATAATCCCCGCATCCCGCGATCTTCTGGCCTAGTAATTTGTGGAACGCGTCTTCGTGGATGGCACTATCTATACATAAATACTCATTATACAAATGTTTATAGCGTAGATCGAAAACCCATTGATCCAGAGTTAATAAAAATACATAATTGCTGCGATGGTATTGCCTCGAAACAATTAAAAATTAGAATACAGGACATGAACGGCTAATTTGAGTCGTAATACTAATACGAATAAATATCACACTTGAGTGTGCTAACGATGTTGAACTGTTCCACAAGTCGGTGATATTATTATCAAATATTTATGTGTTTATTATCGTTGTTAGAACATTGAAATACTTCCTGCTTTTTATCTTGGATTTCATGCAAGTACCATACATCAATTACGTTTCTAAGTTATGTGACGATAATGAAATAGATAAGTCTTCGAAGTTTTGCAACTTTGATTGCGATACATAAGAAAGTCTGCGTCTGGTATAAAAATAGTAATAAACATAATTATAATGCATGAAAAAAAAATCGATTGAACACTCAACAGGAACGTAAAGAATACTCAAATCTGGTGAGCGAGTATGAAAAGACTTATGAATGTGGATGAGTTGAAAGAGGTCTGTATAGCAGTGTATATAGCAGTGGTGCTTCAATTTCCCTGCCAGCACGGTACGGAACTTAGCACATATTTAATGAATAGCCAATTAAGACATGACTTAAACTTATGACGTATTATCACGGTTGCTTAAGGTAGGTAATATACCTCTGGCGGAAAGTGGGTGTGTGTGTATTACCTATACACCTCTGCCTACCCCTTCGGGGACCCTTGTGGGAAGGCGTGAGGATATTATTATATTATTAGATTAACTTATATACTATTAATATCTGTGCCCGCGACTTCGTCCGCGTGGAATACTGACTTTGGGCAGCATTTTTTCTCATTTAACTTCAGTGCACAGACAGCGATCTGTTACATTTTTATTATATTGATTCATAATTTCATATAGATCATTATTTAAATTGGCATTACTTTTTTATCTATTAACCGATCGACATGAAATAAACACTAAATGTTAAGTGAAGTTTACCATATTTTTTTTTTATTTACCAAAATTACTGAAACCCGCATTTAAATCGGATAAACCGTTTCTGAGTTTAGCGTGCACAAACGCACAGACAAACAGACAAAAATTCTAACAATCACTGTTCTGTTTTGGATGCTATTTACGTTGATAAAGGTCCCTGTCATATTTTTTCTAAGACAAGAATAGATCTTCAATGTTCAGACAGCGTTCCCTTACATTGTTATTATATGTATAGATTTATTATTATTAACCTGTAACGTCCTGTTTATAACCTGTCACGTTGGCACCTAAAATGTATCTATAAAATTTATATAATATAACCTAAACACCTCTGTCGACAACTTCGGGGACCATTGTGGGAAGGCGTTATGATATAGTATTCTTTTTACTAGCTGCTTTGTTCACTGATTTCATTTGTAGATTTTCTACTGAATGTTTTTCGTGCGTCGTTCGCTTCGTGCGCTGCGTAAACAGTTAAAGTTACGCAACAATAGCAGCCCGTATCACCCGCGTAAAAGTGTGTTGTTTCAGAAGTAGTCTTCTAGAAGTTGTAGGGTGTCGTGAATATATCCCTATGACGATGCAATAAAACGAATAGCCCCAAAGGTTACAAAATGGCAATATTATTTAGGAAGTAAAATTCACTCCGGAGTGTTCTATATGTTTTTTTTCGGAAACTATGAAGTGATATTTTTTTATAAAAATAGTAAAATCCTACATTTCCGCAAACTTTATCTATATTATTTATATATATATTATATTTATTTATATATATATTTTATATAAATAATGAAAATAAGGTAAAAATATGCATGTATACTTACTATGTAGTTCCTTTGTTTATTTTTTTATTTTGTATGCTTCCTCCACGGTGCCCTATCAAATTTGCACGACTGTCCTTTTTCTGACATTCTGTATTACAATTGGTAAAATTTTGTGTTTAGTCTGTCTGTATATGTTCTAACATGATAAAGCCTGTCATAATATACAACGCTGGTAACGAAGTTACATGAATAAACAAACACGTTAATTTTTTATTGACAGTACAATTAACTTAAGTCGCATATATTGACTTAATTCAGCGTTGATTACAACGGGGGCGTAGCTCAGATGGTAGAGCGCTCGCTTAGCATGCGAGAGGTACCGGGATCGATACCCGGCGCCTCCATTCATCGAAATCATTTAACTTTTTTTTATTGTTGCTTAAATATCAAATCATGTAATCCTGACGAATTGTAATATCTTTTTTATGTACAACATGTTCTATTGGAATCCAACGCTGTGAAAATAGTTTTTTTTTCCTTTTATACTGCCCGGCTAAAAATATTGAAAACCTTGTTAATAACCAAGGACACGCATTACATGCTAGGGTGACACCTTTTACTAGTTTTACTGCGTTCATAACAGAATTACTTTATTTAAAATCTTTTACAAAAGTGATTGTACTTTCTTAAAAATTATATATCTATAATTAAATCCGTCAGCTTTATCAGCTTAAAGTGCTAAACCTGTCAATGTTAAGGTAACAAGGCCAGGAAGACGGTGATTAATAAATTTAACTGTTAAAAATAATTACTTATATCTTTTAGGTTATGTGTCACAAATGGAGATAAGATGACCTAGTTTGTATTTACTTAACAATGTAAGGGCCTTTAATTTAACGCAAATTAATTGTCATTACACTACAGCCGGTTTCTCGTACGCATTTCTATCCATCAAATTACGTGACAGATTGTTAATCTCTGATTAGACGTAGTTTGGGTTGCTAGAAGCTTCAACTGACAAACTGTTGGCAGTTCGTCAACGGTATGTCAAATCCCAAATCAATTGCCGATTAGAGCCATTTTGAGTTTCTGAACGCATTTTCTCTTTTTTAACAGATTGTTGACATACAATTTTTAATTGTAGATTATCGAGGAATTATCGACGTTTTAACGCAAGTATTCCGATTTTAACTCCGATTTCTAAGCGAATTTAATAGGATATAGGGATGTTACAAAAAAATCGATTTTTATTTATCGTTTTTATAGCAATATTAATATAAAACTTAATTTGTATCAATAATGCTATTTGGTTTCCTAATTCCTTACGTTGAAATTTTAATAGAACATTTTTAGTTTTGAATTGGTTATTTTTTTATTCATATAATTTTATTTGATTTTTAATCTGATAATTTTTTATATAAATCTCTTAAGAAAAACCCAGTCCTAAGTGTGTGTAAAGTTACAGAAATCGAAATAATCTTTTAATAATAGCAAAAATATTAGAAATTGGCAAGTTGAATTACTATAAATTATATAATATAAGTATTAGAATAAAATATAAGTAGATAGATCGCGTTCTGTGTAATTTTTACGCGACAGCGGCGGCATTTTAACATTTACACTTTATATAAGAATATAAATAATTGTATTCTTTACACTTGTTTCAACAAACAAGAGTTTTAACAAACAAGATAAACAACAACAAATCAAACTTATGTCCAACTAACGAAACTTCAGCTCCCGGCGGGAATACTTTGACATTGCAAGACAAAGACGAAGCTATAAGCTAGAGGGAAATAGACATACTTTAAAAAATAATTCGGCTGTCAACAGTAGATTAGTTAATTTTTCGATGATTTGCGTTCTAGAAACTCAAAGCTCGATGACAGATTGTTAACAGATTGTTATTGTGACAATCTGTTGACTAATTCTTCGTGCTAAAATTGTACCAGAAACCGGCTGTTAGTGAGGCAGCTGGCATGGTTTATGCACAATGTATAATACGTATGAGGCATATTCCATCGTGCTTTTAGCGCGATAGATGTCGCTTTCTATATTTAGATCGCGTAATCGATATGTTCCCTTATCATATAGATATCTAGGATTCTTTGTTCTATTCAAAGTGGACTTCCTTGTCATGACTGCAGATTAGTATAATTTGACGCGTAAAATCATAGTGTGTAAAGGAATATGTTATAACGGCGAGAAATGTCCATTTGATATCTGCCGGCTGCTAATAAACTGTTATCGGAATAATCGCGGTTCTCCTTGCGGTGGCAGGGCACTGGTGTTACACACACCCACACGAACGAACGTCTAGGTACATGTGCCGTTTTATCTTCATGCGGTTAACAAAGATAGTGCACACTTCCCTTTGTGCTATTCCCATCAAGGATCTTTGTTCCTAATGTTACCGATTCGATTTAGGTTGCAAACTGTTTGCCGCGTAACGTAGTTTAAAACCACATTATTGAAAGCTTTAAGTGCCAATGTAGGTCACATTTTGAACACAATAAAATACGTAGACTTTGTTTTCGACGTTCGCAAACACATCTGCATTATCAGTGTAACTTAATCCTAACGACCTTACTTATCATTATCGTCATTAAAATGTCATTAATAGGCCCACGCTCACAAAACAGCTAATTTGAATTGGTCATTATATGTATATTTATTCCAAAACTGTAAGAGCATAAATCTCGTGTGTGATAAGGAAATCATTCTCGCTAAAGATAAATGACAAAACATGTTTGATTTTTAAAGTAAATGTTAACCTATTCATGGTATTTAAATTCAGGCGATACCTACTGTTGTTATTTCATGTTGAAATGCCTCTCTTTACCTGCCAAGGGTTCGGCTGGTGGCGTAGGTTTGTTGACGTTTTTTGTAAGCATTCTCGGAACAGCTGATCGGCACATCAAACCCTCACACCGCTCTCCTATTGGTCAAAAACAACCCTCAATTCATTTAACCTTATACTTAAATCTTCGTATGGTATTATTCAACCGGTTTGGATGCTGAGGAAAAGTTATTTGAGTTGTTATTATTGAAGGTAATACTCGACGGCTTAGAAAGTTTAATTTTATATTCTTGGAACCTTAGTGTATGGTTATATGATTGGATACTTACGTTCATTGTTCACGAGTATAAATCGCTTATATAGTTATACATACACATTAAATTATCGTTTATTAACGGACTTGAAATCAGTATCAGTATCAGTATCAGTAGGTCGCAAGTTCGAATCCCGACTGTACCAATGAGTTTTTCTGAACTTAAGTACAGTGATTAGTCACACCACGAGCTTTACGGTGAAGGAAAACATCGAGAGGAAACCTGCATACGTCTGAGAAGAAATTCAAATGACGTATGTAATAGTCGTGCTTGAGTAACGGCGATGGACTCGCCATCTGTCACGTTGGCACCTAATATACCTCTGGCGGAAAGTGGGTGTGTGGGTATTACCTATACACCTCTGCCTACCCCTTCGGGGACCCTTATGGGAAGGCGTGAGGATATATTATATTATTATTTTATTATATTGAAATCAGTATCAATTAGGACATGAATAGGTTTTTTAACATCCAATGATATTTAACTACATACATATCATCACGCCAAATTCCTTGTGGTTCAGGCACATAGATATTAGATATAGAAGTCAACCTGATCTTTAACAAGCTTTTACCATTGAAATCAGGTGAGCTAAATAAAACTAATGTTCCATTGTACTAAAACGTAAATATATTTATTATATTCGTCTACAAAAATAGATCGAACGAATCTTGCATCTACCTATTTACAAAGCACGAAGTTATCTATTTATATAAGCAGGATAATCACTCAAAAAATAAACCTAATGTTAGAATATTACCTGTACTCGGCTTGTACCGCTACTATTGGCATAATTTTCTCCAAATTTGTTTAATTTCACATTCTCTGCTTTGTTTTGCGCTTTATGCTTTTGAAATTATTATATGTTACTCTTAACGTTCCCGTCTCTGATTATTTTTTATCTAGGTATGTATTTGCAACGTCTTCTGCTTCTTTCAAACAAGTCCGCATCGTATATCTGTGTTGTCAATCTTTTGTTGCTATTTTTTACTAAATGTCGTAAATAATATTGCCTATACATATCCGCTTTTCTACTATACAATCATACCAGTTGGCTTGCATACATAAATAGTCTTAAGATGATTATAATTGTCCATGATTTGTATCAAGATATAGGATATTCTGAAATTCATATGAACACATTTTATGTTATAAACCATCTATTAATTGTTATTGATAGTGCAATAAAATATCGAGGTCAGGTATAAAGCGTGTATTGTGCATTTTTAAAACGTTCGAAGCAATGTGAACAGTTTTATACGCTAATGCTGGTAACAATTTGACGGTTACGTAATATTTTGCAAACTATAAGCTATAGGCATCACAATAAAGCAAGTTGGCCAATTATTGTTAGTTAACTAACCGTTATTTTATACTTTCTATTTTAAAAAAATGTGATGAAACTTCTGAATAGAACAGATGAGTGACGAAAGGTTGACGAAACGGTTATACAATGCGAAAGTGTGGAAGAACGGGCAGAAGAAGATGGGGATCGTGGATGGTTTATTGTGAATTTTGTAGATCATGATCATTTGTAATGTGTATAGTTTAAGTGACCATTCTGCCGAGCTGAAGGCACGGTTTCGATTCCTGTACAGTAAAGTATTTAGGTAAGGAGGTCTATGTTCACAATTTAAAATGAATGGATATATTACCTTAATAAGAGACGGGTTTCCCGTTTGAATTTGGAGCTGGACAAGCCCTCCACCAAATAACACATGTTGTGTTCCTGCGCGATTAATATGGTTTCCAATAATGAGCTCCTTGGGAAGGGGGAGTCGTTATATTGTATTGTCAGCAGAGGGATTAGTCCTATTATGCTGCCAACACAGTATACTCTCCGAACACAGAGTAGGCGCTAAGCTTGTTTGCTACTCTTGTTGTATAAAATCTTCAAAGATTATTTAGTTTCATATTCCAACCAAATTCTGATTATTACATTCTAACAACTCAAGTCGTGAACGCGGAGAAAGATCTTCGTTACATAATTTAAAAATACGCCTAAACTGATGGAATCTAGTTCAACTATTTCTGTGAATTTATAACATGATAATGAAATGATGCAACAATACATATTAATAAAGAAAATAATTACACGGATGGTAAAAGTCAAACTAAAAAGTGACACCACACTGCCTGTGTGGTGCCTTCACTTTGAAAGTCTTTTGTGATTTTTAAGACTGCAAAATAAAACAATTAATGCCGCGTACAATTCCAAGAAATGCTTATAGTTGTTTGAAAAAAAATATAGCCCCTATTGAGATCTTAATGTCAGCAACAAAAAGTCGAAGTAATTATAATTGAAAACATAAAACGGCCATTATACAATTTATTGGCTGTTTGTAATTTACATCTCGCAATCCCTTTTTGTGCATGTATCTTTGTTGCGATAATGTTACATTTGCAAGCTGCGCGACGCACTAATTACGCCAGATAAATAAATCAATCGGTTCTCTTGTAAGCAAATGTATACGACCGTAGTGTTTCTACTAAATAATTAATGTTTTTTTTTTATACAACAATAGTGGCAAACAAGCATACGGCCCACCTGATGGGAAAGGGTTACCGTAGCCTATTTACGCTCACGATACCAAAGTATCACTTGCGCGTTGCCACTCTGTGTTCGGAGAGCTAGAGTGTGTTGGCAGCATAAGGTATAATCCCTCTGCTTCCAACACATTAAAACGCTTACGCTACATTAATGTTTATAACTCAATCACGCCAGATGGGCTGAACGGAATTAAATTTAACGCAGCAGAACCCGAAAGACACAGCTAGTACATCACGGTAATTCCTTAATGGGATAGGCAAGAGACTATAGTGCCAGTTCGATTGTTGATAATTCTGACGAATAAATTAACTTGTGTACTGCGGCCGTATCATGACTGCTATTGTCACATTATTCAGGTATGCTTCAGCGACAGAAATATGACTTCCATTCTTCCGGCCCTTTTGCACACTCCAATAATTGAGTTAATATTAGATCACTTTTTTATACCACTTGGGTGGCAAACAAGCATGCGGTCCGCCTGATGGTAACCGGTTACCGCTGCCTATGGACGCTTGCAACGCCAGGGGTATCACTCGCGCGTTGCCGACCCTGCAGGAATCTTTTCACACTCTTCTTGAAGAACTCCATGCTGTACTTTCTAGGGAAAACCTCAACGGGGATCTCATTCCACAGCCTGAGCATTCGCGGAATTAAACCTCTTTGGAACCGCGCAGTGAGACGTTTGTGGTGGTTCCAAGGTATGGAGATGAATTCCCCGTCGATGGCGAGAGTGTCATACTTAGAGTTGTAAAATGTATTTCATAAGGCTGTAGAATATTTGAAATCGTTGCTATAGTGATATCAGTTCTGAGTATATGTTTATCATTATAATATTTGAACGTGATATAATTGCCCTTCTGGCCAGTTAATACGTGACAATTTCTACACATGCTTTTATGAAATACCATAGGTTGTGAAATTAATATAAAAAAATACCTAAAATAATACCACAAACTGTCTACGTGTTATAAGGCAAGAGATGCTAGTTGCGCATGAGTATCACTAGCTAGGGATTGCGACATCGTTGGCTTTTTAAAATCTGTCTAGAAATCATACAATCTATATCTTGAGCTCTGAGCCCGCAGATTGAAGAAATACAATTGACTATAATTTGAATGTGCTATCAGCTTAGAATATTTGGCTAGAAACTTTTTGACCAGGCAGTTTTTATATACAAAAGCAAATCGATAAGGGCAGGCACTTAATAACCCCTACTTATCTGCTGGTCGTAAAGTTGATAAATGTCAGCAACAAAGACATCGGGTTAGGTTTACTGTGCGTGCAGGGTGCCGTGCTGTGGCAAGGAAGCAAGGCGCGCATGCCAAGTACGGTGGTACGCGTAACGGGCTCTTGCTTTGCTTTAAAACTCACGACATGCTTTCACCGAACCTTTTACTCTTCCACCTACATTAGTTATCTACTTACACTCATCGGAATCACTCTTGTTAATTAATAATTCAAGTCTCATGCTTTTTTATAGAGCGCGTATCGCCTAAATAGTAATTAACCGCGACTCATTAATGAATTATTAAATCAGTCTTGATGGTGCGCTGTATCTAAGCGACACTGCGTGTTGCATAAGTGAGTGCATCTGCTTGACATTTGAATCGACCCCGAATTCGAATAGAAACTGTGTCATGTATGAAGCTGCAAGCCGGTGGCGCGCGGCGGCCAGCGTGTGTTGGCGAGGTGCGTTGTGCAATCCCGTTAGCGCTCCACGTGCGAAAGCCGGTGCGCCTCAATGTCGCCCGTGGGCGGGCGGCCGCCTTGCCACCCGCCCGCCCGCTGAAAATAGCGAGTGCGGCCGAACCGGTTGCGCCGATGTTTGCCGAGCGAGCAACCAACCCGCTCTCACGCCACCGATGGCCAGTACTATCCTCTCACTCATGCGAACAGCTGAGTATCAAAACAAAGGAGCGAGACGGGCGGTCGCCGCTCCCGCTCGCCGGCCGGCCGGTGTCGGTTGCCGGGTCGCGCCGCACCGCACGCACGCACCTCAGTTCTCGTTCGAATCGCGTGTATTGAGGTCGTATGCTGTTAGTTCACTTGCGAAGTTTAATACCGCGAAAGGATTTTCCTTTGTCCCGATCCTCGAGGACCCTGCCCGCGTATTATGTTTTCGAGTGAGAGCCGCGATCAACCCCGGCCAACAGAAGAGCCGGACCGCCCGCAGCTTGCTGAACCGCGTCGGAATTCCTTCAATTTTCCGAAGTTTTGTGACGGTTATCCCGCGAAACGCGTCCGTCGGGCGATTTGAAATTTTTAAGTGAACTTGTGAAAGAGTTGAAGTTTAGTAAGGGCCACCGAACACCGTGAGGCCACTAAGTGTTGAATTATAGTACGAAGTGCAGACTGAAAGCATCATGTCGACAGGCAAGAGGCTCGCGAAGCGCTCTATCATTGGAACGCGCGTCGCCGCTCTCGGCGACGACGGACTCTACTACTCAGGGATGATCCAGGCGGTGAAGACTCCAGCCCCATTTCCTGAAAATAACAACTGCATCAACCTGACACCCAACACTCGCTACACTGTGCGCTTCGATGGAGGCAAGAGCACCCGGGAGTATCGGGATGCAGAGCTCATCGGGCCAGGCTTCCGGGGCCTGGGCGGTGTACGCCTGCAGCCCGGCCAGCGCGTCTTCCTCACCCATAACGGCCGCGAGGTGCGCGCTGACGTTCTCAACCACGATCACGACACCGACGAGCTGCGCGTTCAGGTCCAAACGCCCGCTAATGAGGTTTGTTTATGTAATACAACTACGCCTCATTACGTTCTATAAATTTTAAAGTAAAGCTAGTCATTTAAGTGTATCAACATTTTGCAGTAAAAATAGCACTTTAATCAGGTATTTGCGTAGAGCTCTTTTGTAAAAGGCTCCAGTAAAAGACATCAACGGGCAGCTTTTTTGCTATGGCTAAGTTCGTTTTGATAACATTGTTGTGATAGTTAATTGTTTCGTCAAACCTTAGCGTTGATTGGAAAATGGAAGTTAGCCAGAGTAGGATGAGACAAACAAAGGTATTGTGTTTGGTAGGAGCAGGAGCGGGGGCGGAGCGGCGCGTGCACCGAGCTATTGACCCCGGTCCACACTCCACGTGCAGCGCACCCCGTCCCGCCCCGCGCGCCGCACGCGCAACCGATGCGATGCACTTATTAAACGCACTCCAGATTATTCTTAATGCTACTGCACATTACGGCCGGACAAAGGCATAATTATCAGTGCCAGGAATTCGTTAACAATATTTCAATCTGAGGCTGAGGACCATTTATTTTACATAGGTAACCACTATCTCTATTATTATGTTGAAATTATTTGCCGGCCATTTAAATAGCTTAGCAATTGTTTTACTCCAAGGGCAATGATAATACTATCAGTTGCTGATTTGATACCATTCACAAGGTGATGTCGTTATTATCATTCATGTATTAAGTAGATTATGCACCTAAACATAATAATTTAATGTTGTTTGTGCTTAATACATTCCGTATGGAGTCAAATTTCAAAATTGTCATTTATACTGACAATGACATATTATGTCATAGATTATCGTATAGGGCAGAGTAGGTGCATTGTCCACCCAGTGCGGCACGGTGCTGCCGCTGCCGCGCCGGCCGGTTCGGCCGAGCACGCACGCGCTACATATTATAAATCCGGTCGCACCGTTAAACTACGTGTAACCGCACTCCATGTAACAGGTAGAGGTAGTCAAAGATTACACAAACAATACATTTCATTCGTAGATCTTCTTCCATCGATCTTAAGCGTTTTCAATACTTGTGGATAGTCTCTATTGTTATTTAATTCATATTGTTACATTAGGGTTGTCCAAAAGATCAAATGGATTTTAATAATCAGTGTTACAATAGGGTTGTCCAAATGTTGTAAATCGTGTTTTAAATATATTGCCAGTGCTCTTGATTCTGTGAATAAAGTAACACTATAGTACAATGTAAAGTCTACATAATGAGCATTGGTTAAATTGAGATTAGTTTTTTTTATATTGGAGCGTTTCCCCAAATTATACCTAGAATGTTAAAAACGGCCAGTACTTCTCAATCAAAAGACGAAGAAAAGACAACCTCTTTTCGTCGTATTTAGGTGTTAATGTGACAGATGGCGTGAAGTGTTCCATACCTCAGGCACGATATCAAACGTGTTTTAAATTAACAGTAGCCAGTATCAACCGGTACTTTTTAGTAATAATATATTTTAATGGTAGGATTATCCCTAGATTGTGGAATATCAACGGCCGCCGGCCACGGCCTAGTCGCCGGCCGGTGCGTCATCCTCGTCCATCACCAACCAGTCTTATCTCCGCACCACAATTAAGCCAAGAGTTGTTTATTACAACAACCCATTATTATGACTAACATTGACCTTTCTCGATATTTAAATACGGTCAATGTATTGTCAAGGATTCGTGAAACTTGTGGCGTTTTGTTGAATTGTTTATTTCATACTCAACATTGACTTTAGTACTGACGCAAAGTATTTAATATAAGGAAAATAATGTACTTTAGCTTTATTGCATTTAGGTTATTGACCTCCACACCGATAGGCCCTGTAAAATATGTAATCCTTCAGCTCTTATTTACTTTCGCTTTAACATACATACATACGTTTATCAATAATGTCGCGATGCCTAGTTTAGGAACTGTAAACCTAGTATTTCGAGACGTTTACTTGTGTATAAAAGCCTACAGTATAATGCGCAGTAGTACAGTAGCTCTGACGTTTTTTTTTATTTTCAACCTGCAGAACATACGAAGAGCGTAGTGACTTTACTGAGTAAACAACGACTACAATGAGGAAGGCAGATATGTTGGTTGGTAGCTGCGCGTAGCCTTGCGCTGTTGTGCGTAAATGTGACGTCGCACGCGATACTAGCGTGACGCGAACTCGTGCGCCGCTTAATCGAGCTACAACGGCGTCTTTACAATCAATGTATATTAATGTACTCATATAATAATTTGAAGTGGATGTTTTTAATATTAAATTAAGAGCTATTTGCTAAATATATGTGAATGTATATTCGGAAGTCGTACCAAAATGTGTCTTTCTGTCTATTCATTGATTCGGGATAATCTTTAAGGGTGATGTTATTAGCAGAAACTTTGGCTTTTATGTCAGAAAAAAGAAAGTACCTCGTAAAACAATGTAGACCGTATGTAACAGTACGAGTAAAACCTCACTGCCAGTTTATAATGATATACCAGTTTATATTTAAAAGTAATTTATATTTTTCATTCGTTATATTCCAAGAGAAACATACTACTTCGCGTATCTCTTACTAGCAGCTATAGACGTAACAGTAGAAATCAAAACAACCAACCTACTTCTACGTCAATGCCACAGCTCGCATCAAAACAGGTTCACTGATAAATAGGCAAACACGTGACATGGCTAAATAAGTACAAATTGCTATTAGAAGTAGGATGCTTTAATTATAAATATGGTACTCTGGGGTTAACCCACACAAGATGTGGAGTTGGAAACACACAGAATGCATCCGGAGGGGGGTGTCATTATCAGCCGGTGACGAACGGCATTCCCCAGGTTCTGATAATGGCTACGTCATATAGTATTCACATCAGTACTGTTTCACTCGGTAACTCCGCGCTCGAGATACTACAAACATCACATAGCATAAAGCAATCCTTACGCTGACTCATTGAACGCCAGTGTTCGACAATAACAGAAAATGAGAATCACTAATACGCACTGGGGAATTACGTCATTAAATAGTAGACCAGCTATTACGGTTTAAGACGGATTAAGAATTACGGGCTTTAAAATGCTTAGGCTTTCAAAATGTTTAAAACTGGAACCCCGAAATACTTCTATTGTCAAATCCAAGAAAAGTTTATTACATATTACACTTTTATGTTTGTGTAAGATAAAAAAATGGTACTTAGTACTTTCAACGCTATTAAGCGAGTCGGCTGTAATAATGTCAAGCAATAAGATATAAAATAAAGAGTGCTCAGTCGAGAAATAAGGTCACCGGCAAGCCCGGAACCGAGTAACGGTATTCGTTACAAAATCGCGGCAAGAATTATTTTCACGTGCGCGCGGCGCCGGCGTCCATACCGTTAGCCGGTGCGGCGATGCCGGCCCAACATCTGCCAACTTCGGCGTGGTCTTGTTTGTTGCCTTGCCTCTAAGTGGAACGCCGTACAAGCGGCTAATGTTCATCACGTATCAGTCCTATCGCCAAAGCAACAACGTCGACAAGGAAAATATCGGGCAAAATCATCTCTACGTAAAACTATTTCAATCTTATTTATGTTAGGCGAGGTCGCGAATCTATCAAAACACCAATTTTCATGCGCTGAAGTAGTTGCGTAAACAACATTTATTACAATTTCCGTTGGGTCGGTAACTGTTCCCCGTGCCTTTCGCTCGCGGAGGTCGTAATCGGAGCGGCTGAATTGGACGTGGTTGACGACAGAGTGCCACGACGCCGACCACCGCTACTCTGCGTAGAGTGTGAAAGTGCCACACACACCTGTATTGTCCATATACAGTAACTGTTTCAGATTCACTTATCTTCGCTGTTTACAATACGACATTGTACCTAGCAGCTGTACAATGATATTATTATGTAAACAAATATATAACGATCTCTTTACATTCTTGTACTGATTGTTATTGCTTTTCTCCATTACTCGAGTATACTTGTTCACTCCAATGCAGCAGTTCAAACTTCGTTACGCAATCAAATGTTCTCAAGTCGGGACTAACAATTTCAATTTCACCAACCAATGATGTTGCGAAATCCGCATATGAAATACGCATGTTGGCTAGCGTTACAATCCGTATTCATAATTGGATGTAACAATGTAGGTGTCAGAAATGTAATGACGGCCTTCTGATTGTGATTTCTTGAAAAAAAAACATGTTCCATGGACGAATAGTTCTTGACATCTGCCTGCGTGCTTATTAAAACCATTTGAATTTGAATAGCGCGAAAATGCATAACGACGAACAAGAATACATTGCTGACGTGTAATTAATATCGCATAATTTCCACCGAGCGAAAGTAGTTATGATTCAAAAGCGATTACAATTGCATTTTCCAGATTTTCCAGATTTTTTTAATACAACGATAGACACTTACGCTCATGGCGATTAGTGTTGCGTGTAGTACTTGCATGCTAGGCGCTATTTTCACTCTAGTAATTTATAGTGATACATTTCTATTAACGTCTAATGTATATGTCCTCAATGATTAATGTTTACACTTCAGATAAAATCCTAACTTAGTAAATGAGATCAATATTTGTTGCGTAACAATCTGGTTCTGGTGAATCTTGATGCTCTCAGATGTTGTAAACAAGCATTAAGCTACTTATAAATATGTAGTTTGATGCTTACAACATCTCAGATACGTCATTCGTGCTAGGTTTATGAAGTAGTTGGAAGTTCTTACATTCATTATTGAATCATGAAAGTAACAGGGCTATAGAGTAGCAATAGTGAAGAAAACCATGGGAAGAGAAAACGACCTGCCTCCAACCATGCACAAGCGCACTATACTTATTAAAGAACACGTATCGATTTACACTTTTTTCTTACATAGCGACTATAAAGTAATAATGTGTGACAACTTTAAAAGTATAACGTAATATTACCATCGAGCTGTGACACAGTTCTTAAATAAATCAAGGTTGATAAGATAAAGATGAGAGAGAGAGAGAGAGAGATTGACTGTGAGAGATTTGTTAGTACAAGGCGGCGGCGGGCGGCAGTGTCAGGAACTTGAAGTAGACGCACTACAAGAAATAGGCCGCAAGCCGGACACGCACGTTCGCAATCATTAATATACATTTTACAGTGTGATTTGGTAGCGCATAATTTGATACGTTTAAATAAGTAATTTATGACAACTGGCAGCCGCGAGAATATGACTAGTTCTCATTAAACCATGGTTGAAATGGCACTATATTATGATGACATTCATATTGTAGCTTTTCTACCAAAACACTAACAAAACTAATCTAAACAACTTCAAATGTGTATCCGCGATTGACTAGTTGCTACTTTACTTTCATTTCATTGCATTCCTGAAAAATTATTTGTTACATTTCAACGTGAATACGTTGTAATATTACTTCTATGAGAGAGGACGTTTCTTAATTTAAATTGTGATTATTTTGAATGAAATAAACGTCTAGTTCCAATCTATGCCAAATGAGTTGGTACTATGGTCGTTTTACATATTAATGTAGATAAATACGAATATTCATATATATATATATATATATTATACGTTCATCTCACAAATTTCGGCCCCAGTAGGAATTGAACCCGCGACCACAGCTTCCCAGCCAGGAACTCAGACCATTAGACCAGACAGCCGTCTGAATATCCCACGCATTAATAGATGCGACCACAATTTTTCTATGTAGATTGTTCCAAATAGTTCAACGGTACCCAGATTGCCCCAACCGCAATACGATTAGGAAAGTTTTACGATTAACACGGATTTGGTTTGCGCAGTTTACAATGGTGCCACGATTCTATTCCACATAAGAAATACCATATAGTTTCAAAAAAGAAAGTATATCTTGACCATATTTAACTAACAACAAATAGATACATACATATCATCACGCCGAGTCCCTAACGGGGTAGGCAGAGAGTATAGAGAGCCAGTTCTCTCTAGACTTACATACCTCTTTCGCTTCGTCCACATTCATCAGTCTCTTCTTACATGCTCGTCGGTTTCGAGTACTCTTAACGTTCCCGTCTTTGAGCGTCGAATCGATTTGATCCAGGTAGTTGGAACATGGCCTTCCTTTGCCTCTTCTTGCACACACAAATAGATTTGAATATCAAAAAGCACATCCCTATTTTTTTATTACATATAGTATAGATTATGATAATCAGACATACCTATGTTCTAACTACGCGTGTCCATTTATACAGTTCCCCTGCGTTGAGATAAAACAGTTCGACTAATATACTCGACCTAAATGCGGCGGCGAAACTGAGATGATTGACCATTTAATGTTGACAGGAACCGTTGCGTTTCGACTCGTGATTTACTTCACCAATCTACAAGACTGTGTTGAGGCCGCATATAAACAGACTCGGCTAGGGTGCGTTTCCCCACATTTCATTGATAGTTTTTTTTATTGATCTAGCTCAAAATCTATCTCAACGCCAAATTTCGCTCAAATCCGTTCAGCCGTTCTAAATCGATCGCGTTAAAAACTTACGCATTTATAATTTTCGCAAATATGAATGAGTTTTTTTTATACTTATTGTTTTTATGTGGATTCATTACCAACAAACATACAACAAAAAGTAATAATTTGACTGCGTGGTTTATAACTCTTTCCAAAACCTTGATATCCGAGAAGAGAAGCACTCCTCCCACAAAGCTTAACCGAGCCAAGGCCAACCCTTTGTGTGTGGCGTGACCTCAATGCATTACTGTTTGAAATAGTTACGTGATTGATGTGCCCGTCTCTAATATGAACAGCTGGCCAAATTAGTGAATATCAGTTCTGTCATTTTAATTTCAATACTTATGTTCAAATAAATACATAAAATTATTATATTAAGGTAAAACAATGTTTTCTGTTTCATAAATAGCATTCGTTACACTTAACCCGGCATCTTTGAAACCGGATAACTGGTTCAAAGCGGACTTGAGGCGTCACGCGTCCGCCGCGGCGCGACGCGGCCGAGAGCTGACTCAGCGACGCAAAATAACTCGTTTTCGGGTATATATGAGTTAACAGTAACACACGGGAACCGTTACTACGTGGGCGACACTCGCAAGGCAACAGTTATGGCTACGGACGATCATCCGCGTAATTCGTATGCTGCGCTTATCGAATAAATAACAGGGTACGCTCTTGAACGGTAAGGTCAACCACAATATGCCAAACAATGAATTCGGATGAGCGGACGTGAAGGAATCCCACCCGTGGACGTGTCAGTGCTCTCATTGCCAGCTACAAAAAATTGCATCATTGCGTCGCATTGTATCAAAATGTGTCTAATTTGGTCGGAATACCACACTTGTAACAAAATGTATCGTAAATAAAATCCTGATCCTGATTAATAAGTATTAATGAGTTGGTACAGTAGCAAGTACACACATTATAATGTGAGATGTTTTGATATGAGGAGCGAGTTAATTGTGACTGCGTGCGGGGAGCGGCTCGCTCCGACACAGTGACCCACTGACCCAGAATCGCTGATATTGAACCGGTGACTACGCACCACCCATATTCAAAATGCGACCTCCACTTGCGTTTTCCTTTTATTTATATTACCCCGCAAATGCTGCATTCTTGCGCATATTGACATTGTAAATCGCAGCAGTAGTAACCACAGAATCTACTACACAGTTGATATTTTTGTATCTTGTGTGTGTGTGCTTTTCTGAAAATGTAATATATTTGGCCAATGTCAATGGCAAGAGGGAGGCGACCTAAACGGGCTAATGCAATTGCAAATGGACATAGTAACGGTGCCATTTAGTGACGGCGTGCTGTGAGTGCGGTCTATACGGTGTAAACAGGTTCCCGTATCCGTTATTCTACTGTAATTCGGGGCGCGGTGGGTCGGACTTGGTTTTTGGGTCAGGTTAGGTCACGACGCCTGCGTACTCATGCAACCGCCCCCTCTGTCTGAACATATTTAGCGCTATTTCAATATCTAAGAATAGAGAGGAGACTACGCTTGCAGGCATCTCAAGGTGAAACGCTCACTTTTCTAAGCGTTCATCGCACGTAAATGATGCGATTATGGCATCACGACGGGTGTCGCCGATGTTGAAATGTTGAGACCGCGTCCTTGCGCGGATTTCACGTTCAATTGCGTAATAGCGTGCGATTTTATTTACGTGCAACTCGAGTTACGCGCTCGCCGCCTACGCGCGGCCGCGCCGCCGCCCGCCGAGATAGGGCGGCGAGCCGTAGCATTCTACCCGTGACGTCACCGCACCTACGCGGAGTAACGCTACGCCTACGTGTTATGACGTCGCGTCGCTTTGCGAATTTCTTCTCATTTTACTAATCGTGACGTCACTACTATTCAAGCCTAACCCAATATGAGAGCTTAATTTTTGGTTGCATTGTTATTATCTCTACGCAACAATTATTTTGGAGAATCGAATGATTCCAGTTGATTCATGGTATTTATTGTGAGTGAATATTGTATATTCGCTTTTTTATTGCCTCTTTAATTCAGAATAAAATTTCAACTAATTATAAAGAGCTATTTAAATTACTTATCTATAGTAGAAAGAAATACGTTTTACTAGTAAAGTACGTTTTACTAGTAACACAATTGAGTTACAGAACTAAAAGTATAGCATTAAGCCCACAAATCGTACAATACATAACTGTTAACCTAACTAGATCCCAAAATAGATCGCAGTGAGGTTACCCGGGCCGAATGCAGGGCACCTAGATGCTAGGATGCCCTCGTGCCAACTGGGGCGACCAGGCCTCTCGTCCTGCGCAATCGATGAGACCTACTCTACTTTCCTATAACCCTGCTGACGCGCTTTACCGACTACAAATTATGTTATGCTCCTTTCTGCCACTTGAACATTGCATTTACTTCTTTGAAACAACATTGATGTATTCCAGACTGCTAGTAAGACTATGTTTGAACAAATGATTAGATCATTGTCATACAATTTAGCACAAAATGCTATGAAATTGTTGTCTGACTAAGAAATGAGCTTTAAGCAGTTATTTTTATCCGCTCGAATTAAACTCCTTTAGCCAACAAATGAATTGTTAATGTCCAAAGATAGCGGCCAAAAAAGGCTGGTAGCATATTGACGCATGCAATGTAGGTCACGGATTTTTGGGGCAAGGTTGTCAGTTGCAGCGAGCGCTGGGCTTGCACTGCATCCGCTTGCAGTCCGTTTTCTGTAATCACACAAGGCCGTGCCGATTCATTGACCAAGCTAACAGTACACGTCCGATGGAATCGCTAATTCTTTTACTGAATCTGCATAGCGTATGCACCTTGTACAAAGCTTCTTTTGGGTTATTCGTAAAGTATTGATAGATTTGGCAGATATATTTACCTACATCTATTAGGTGTCAGTAGCGGGCACGTGCGTCTTGATTCAGGTCTGCCCACGCGTCTATTTCTGGTAACAAATTAAATAATGGTATATGGATACATAAATTTCGCTTGGACATATTATCCTAGCTATCTTTCGCATCTGTAATTAGAGGTTTTTTCTACTTTTTCGCGCAAAATATTCAAACGAAATTTCATGAAATTTGGCACAGAGTTAGATTATTAGCTGGATTAGCACAGAATATATTTTATTCCAGAGGAAATCCTTCCATCCTTTCAATCCAATATCTTCATATCTTTGAAGAGCATTTCTTTACATCGTATAACTGGTATTGGTATTAGTAACTTCTAAGAGTGTACCTTTGGGTTTATTATATTCAAGATCGCTGACAGGATTTTTGCTCTGCGTTTTTTTTTGTGAGGTTTGAGTTTTGCATTTGTGTTAAAGTGACCTGTTTATTCATGAAAAGTACGGTTTAGTGACGTTAAGAAATGGTCGTTTAAAGTGCATAGACTAGCCCCGCTCCGCGGTGCTACCCGTAGTTAAGGAACAGTATTGTCGGGACTTCGAGATCATCGGTTGAGTAGTTATGACGTGAAAATGTAACAGGCAAAGTTATAGTTAGTGCCAACGCCAACCACGAAGACGCGCCCCACCTATTTCTCGTCGAGGGTATCGCGGTTGCGGGGAGTATAACACGAATCTATTAATTGTAGTGTGCGTGTGCCCTAATAGGTAATCAGTGTGTACCGATAACACTCAAACATTAGTGGAAGGTTGCACACTTATTACTTATACTATAAACTATGATGAAGAATAGTAAGGCGCGACTTCGTGGATGGCACTATCTATACTTTCGCATTTATAATATGCGTATAAATTGTCAACTACTTAGCTGTAGCTATTGACCCATATAATGGTGCACGATCGCACGTTGACAACCGAATTGCTTATGCATGCGTGTCTACGTGACTCCTACTGCAGCTTCACTGAATGCCTAATGAACACAGTGATTATTCCATAGATCACGATTGCTTTCTATCGATATGCCGGGCCCGTTTCCGTCGAAGACGCGACCTTTATATCTCAGTTTGCAAATATTATTATAATATATATCCTCACGCTTTCCCACAAGGGTCAAGGAAGGGGTAGGCAGAGGTGTATAGGTAATACCCACACACCCAATTTCCGCCAGAGGTATATTAGGTGCCAACGTTACAGATGGCGAGTCCATCGCCGTTACTCAAGCACGACTACATTTGCCTTTGAATTTCTTCTCAGACGTATGCAGGTTTCCTCTCGATGTTTTCCTTCACCGTAAAGCTCGTGGTGTGACTAATCACTGTACTTGAGTACAGAAAAACTCATTGGTACAGTCGGGATTCGAACTTGCGACCTTTGCGTCGCAGGCAACTGCTCGAACCACTCGGCCACAACGGCACTTAATTTTTTCTTTAATGATTGGAATATTGTTATTTTGGTATGGGATTACTTATATGGGCATGCCGTGGGATACCTGCCGCCAAGATTATTAGCCATCAAGATACATATAAAAAAATTAATATACATTAATTTACGCTGCAGGAAATTCGTGCCCTTTGGCATAGCGGTGTAAGCCCGTGACCAAATACATACATATTATTTCTTGAAATGACCGACCGCCTGGTCTAGTGGTTAGAGCTCCTGACTGCGAAACTGAGGTCGCGGGTTCGAATCCCGCTGAGGGCAGATATTTGTGTGATGAACACGGATATTTGTACCTTAGTCTTGGATGTCCTATGTATTTAAGTATATATCTATCTATATAAGTAAATATATCGTTGACTAGTTACCATGACACAAGCTTTGCTTAATTTGGGACTAGGTCAATTTGTGTGGAATTGTCCCAGTTATTTATTTATTTAATTTATTTCTTGAAAACTCTTAGTATTCCCCACTTTGTCTTACAACTACATGTATGTAGGTAGTCAAGTGCACCAAATATTTCAACCTCGCACACATCACAATATACATATTATATACCTATTTATATATTAGTGTGCAGGACACTACGGATGTTGCTTAGATTACGAAATCATATAATTATACCTTTACCAATGGCCTAAAAAATAAGTAGTGAAGTATCAGAATCAGATTGGAAGCATCATTTTATCGGTCGCCGGTCGTTGTCAGCGAAGTAGACTATTGTTTTACGATGCAATGCATTCTAAGTGCATTGTCCTGCCATAACGTCCGATAAGTGGGCGTGCGTTCATGTCACTCAACAGCTACCTGGAGTAAGGTAATTGACTCCAGACAAGCTCGATGCATTTTTAAGCGATAATGGTGTTTGAACATGTCCATTGCTATGTATACGTAATACTATGATACACGTTTGGCTTCGTGGCAGGTTCTTGAAATGGCTCACGCAAGCGCAACAATAACGGGCCGCGCGCCGCTGACCGGCTCCAACAGTACTTAAGTTGCAGTTAATATCTCCTTCGCGCTACCTCAGCACTTTCACTAAAACAATACTGCTATTAACTAAGTGAATTTTAACTTCATGCATTAACATTTTGAGAGATTTGAGAAATTACAGCCAACTTTGACAGCTGTGCGTACATAGATACATGTAAAGACACGCATCACTAAATCTTTCTTCAGCGCCGTATTGTATGTAGCGAATGGGCCTGGTAGCTATTTATTACGATTATGATTGGTTATTTATTATTCGAAACAGATAATGTATTGTTGCAACATGGAGAAGGCGTAACTAGCGTGGATAATCCGTTTTGCGCAGCGGCAACATCGATGGGCACTAGAGCGCGCAGAGCTTTCGCAATCCGCGCCAAGAGCACCTGACTGTGTACACCTACTTACAATTTGTTCATAAATCTTATTTACCGACAGCTTTACTCATCAATGTTTTTTTAATGTAATAATAACAATAATATATCTTCACGCCTTCCTACAAGAGTCCCGGAAGGGTTAGAGAGATGTGTTTAGTAGCGACACGCCGAAGATATATTTAATGTGCCAACGTGAAGGATGGTGAAACCATCGCCGTTTGTCTAGCACGACTGAATGCAGGTTGTCGTTTCAGCGTGTCCTCTAATTTTTTTCCGTTAAAGTAAAGCTCGTGGGGTGTCAATCACGAGTTCAGAAAAACTAAGCGGGATTCGAACCACTTGTTCACTAAAGTAGTAAACGCGCATGCAGCCCGTATGTTTATGGTACGCTTTAACATCAGGGGTGTTACTTAGGCGTTGCGTACATGTAAAAATCACTTCACACACTTCTTTAAGATCCCCATGCTATTTTCTCTAGAGTGAAACTGAGCGAGGAATTCAATTCACAACTTGAGCGTTCGCGGAAAGTAGCAACTGCAGAACGGCAGTCACAATACCGGCAGTCATCATAATTTAATGTATGATTAAATTTACTTAAATATTAATGTACACCGAACACAAGCGTAAAAAGTCATTAAAAGTATAAATAACGTTATCTAGCCACGAAACTTAACTTTATTGTAAAAAGAAGTTACAATAAATCCAATACCACATTCTTGATGCGCCGTAATGAGTGCACAAACGAGCGGGTCAACAATGCGACAATCGTTACTAATGGCCGTGAATCTTGTTACCATAATATGCATAATTATGTTACAATTTATAAATGAGTATTAAAATTATTTCCAAAAAGAGCATACGAGCCAACGGAAATATATCGTAGACTACATTAGTGCCAACGTGACAGATGGCGAGTCCATCAACGTTATTCTAGCACAACTATACACGTATACGCCTTTGATTTTCTTCTCAAGGGTATGCAGGGTTCCCTTCGTTGCTTTCCTTCACTGTAAAGCTCGTGGTTTGAATAATCATTTTACTTAAGTTCAGAAAAACTCATTGGTACAGTCGGGATCCGAACTTGCAATCTTGCAAACCCGAACCAGTCGGACCAATAAGAGCCGTGGTCTCTTATTAAATGTAATCCAAATTCGGCATATATTCATCAGATTGTCGCGTTGTAAAGGACGCCAATAAATATTTGTAAGTGTGCAGCGCGCTGCGTTATCACGCCATGCCAAAGTCACTCGGTGACTTTCACTGGCATTTCAAAGCGGTCGTTTCGCCATCGAATGGAGCAATTGTGCAATAGTTGTCACTTTTTACATAACGTGGTGGCAAGTAAGAGAGCCGATAGAACAGTTAGTGGTACCGTAGAGGTGCTGCCAGTCACTATCTGTTCATATTCATTAATGTATTTTTATAGGTGGCAAACAAGTATGCGGCTTAATAGTTACCGCTCGTGCCGGATTCCGCCGCGTATGGACGCTAGCAACACCAAGGGTGACACTCGGGTGTTTCCGACCCTGCAAAAATGTCATTGCATCATTGAAAAATCCAATGCTGTACTCTATAGAGGAACCGCAATTGGGAGTAATTGTTTGTTTTTTTTTTATATTATAAAACTGAGCCTCTCCGAAGCCATACAGATTATAAGGACTAGGCCTCCGGCTTTTGTTCGTCTTTGACACGATTATGTAGGCAGGTAATTTGTATTAAATTTTTTTTTTCTTTGAAGGACCTTAATTCTGTAATTACTTCTTTTACCTCAACTTTAACTTTTTGCTACAAAACCGCAAAGTATGCATATTCATGTCCTTCTAAAGAGATTTGTGTGTGAAACAATCGCTTAAAGGTGCTCATTAAGACAACTTTCATTGTTCCGGTAGTGAGGGGCCGTATCAGCCCCGTGGCACGTCCACACTTGCACGAAATCACGTAAAAGTGAAAGTATGATGTGATCAGTGCTCAGCGCTCATTCACGGCATGTAATACACTCGCGGAGAAACCGATCCAACGATATCTTGCATTTGAATTGTAAACTAACTGGGTCAAGGAGTTAGCATTGGATAAATTGCAAGAAGGAATTCAAGATTACAACCTATTCTCAATCTACAGGGCACGATTCAATTGTATTGAAGGCCCTGCGCTCAAAATTATTTAATGACTAAATATCTAGTTGAATTGGATTCATATTCCATTATGCCTTACTTACTTTTCAAGAATTAATGTGAGATGAGATTTTTGCTCAATGACTGCTTACCATCAGGCCGCATGCTTGTTTGTCAAGGTGACAAGACTAGGAGAGTAGACAGGTATACAAAATACCTTAAATAGTAATCTTATATACATGAGGAGGAGTCAATTAGTTTAAATTAGGCTAATCGTTTCCGACACAGAGTAGGTAGGTTTTATATCGAGGCTAAATACCGACGATTAGTACCAACACATCATATTTCGCGGGTTCTTACAACATACAGGCTGTTCGAAACAAGAGAACAGCGTGTAGCAAGCATGTTTTAAACTTTTTAGTAATAATAAAGGGTTCAAATGAATTTACCTTACTACGAGTTTTTCTAACTACCCGAATTGACGTCAAATACATCGGGCACAAGGCTGGGTACGCTAGGAGTACTCCAAACAGGCGAGCATGGTTGAAAAGAACAATGAGTGTGAATGAAGCAAATGGGATTCGACTCTAGTTTTTTGTAGTTACCCAGTAACTACGAAAAACTAGAAATTAAAATAAAACTGATTATATTTGTAGGTACGCTTTTAAAATAAGCCAATCAAGATCATATAAGATTGTTGGTTTGGACACCTTATATAGTACGTGGCATGAAAAGACGACACTCAGTAGGTACTAACATTTAGTTTGAACCACGTTATTTTCAGTTTAACATTAAAATACAAATTGCTCGGTCACGTTATCGCATCAGCCGGCTCGTTGGATAGTTTGTATTTGTAAACAATACATAGTTGACAACACGATACATGGCAAGGTTAGTAGGACTGACGTAGCGAGTGGCGAAAAACTACAATACGCACGAAACGTAATGTACGTCCAATATCATATGGACGTAGGTAACGTGTCAATCACGAGGTGTTAGAAGGAAGCGAGCGACCCAAACGCAGCCAATGTCAACCACTCTCGACACGATTGACCGAGTGTGGCCGCAATGCCGTCGCCACCGAAGTACCGATAACTTAGGTTACATGTGTAATATGTAGTTTCAATGATTTATTGCAGTTGTAATTGATTGGAGAAGATTTGCAATCTCTCCTTGAGATAGATTAATAATACGCAATGTAAGGCCAAGGTCAGGGTCGAATGACATTTCATCATGACACCGTCACGAGAGCAAGAAAGCTGCACCTGTTGTAGAGACTGTTTACCTACACCTACCTACTTATATCAGTGTTACAATTCCTATGTTGTTTCCGTTTGGTGATGCTCGAAGCGGACCAATCACAGCGCGAACCACTGCCAACGCGTAAACGTTTCAAAATTCGAACGCCGTATTCCACGACATCGACTAAGCCGACGTTCACGCAATATTCATTGTGCACATTCGTGTCGAAAGACTATCATTAAACTTAAACCAGTTAATAAAAGGAAACTCATGTGTCAGGACAGAGACCTGTTTACCACTGCATGACTACTATTTCTGTACAATGTATGTATGTTTCCTGTATTGACGGATAAGCATTTAATATTAAATATTATGACTATGTAACAAACTTCCTTGGGACCAATGTTACAGAAAAGTATATATAGTGGTATACTCATACTATCTTCACGGTGACCCACAAGGGTTCTGAAATTGGCATAGAGGTTTAATACCACCCAGTTTCTTTTAGCGAAAGAAGTATGTAAGGATCGTAGCAAGTGGAAAGTAGTGGTTTCTGCCTACCGCTACGGGAAAGAGGCGTGATTATATGTATGTATGTATGTATGTTCGGGCAAGATTCCCCAACACTGAGAGGTGGTGAAACGACCTCTTATATCAAGCACGGCCTGACGACGCCATACAGAAGACTACGGTCTTTGAATTTCTCCTTGACAGAAAGTATAACAAATCACTGTATCAAATTCAGAAAGATTCTGTAGTACAGATCGGCATTTGAACTTACGTATCCGTCCACAGTACATTATCCTATTGTTATTAATAGCTTGTTTCGTTAGGTGTAAAGTCCACAATCCATAGTTATTTATGAAGCATCCAAGTCCGTGACACGTAATGCATCTTGCCCCATTTCCACCCGGTCGTGACGTCACGTCCACCGAGCATGGGCCGGGCAGTGTGAAGGTCGCTTTATTGATCTCGCCTCCAATTCCGCTCCAGTTGCGACTTGCATTAAAGAAAGGTTCGCTAATAAAAACTATAAATATGAAAATGCTGATCGGACCAAGGTCTTAAAAACAAATAAGTATTTTACTGGAGCCTGTTTTTAAATTGTTAAACTTATAGAAAGCTGACCATAACGTGATATTATTATGTTTTTTTAAACTGCTGTATTTAATGTAACTTTTTGTCCACTGCCAGGTATCCACAGAGCTAAAGAAAAGACTGGATGAGATAAGATTGCTGGAGTCCCGCAAGTCAGCGAGGCTGGCGGATGTGGACACGGACTTTGCTCGCCTCGCAGATATGGCCGGCGACCGGCGCCGTGCCTCTGCCACCATTGAAGTGCCCGCACACCATATGCAAGTGTGAGTATTTTTTTGTATTAAAACTTTGATTTACGTCCTTTACGTCATTTTGTGCAGTTTCATAAACCCGAAATTCTCAAAGCCTCTTGTGTGCTTATTTTTATTTCTGATTCACTTTATTGTGCATAACTACAAAGTATTATACTATACCCAATCCAGTTATAATATTTCTCTTCACCAGAACACGATCAGTGTTCAAAGCTTTTTATGCGTGCATAAAAGTTTATATTAAGACAGAAGTCTGTAAACTGTCATAGTAACACACAACAATATAATAATGAAATACAATATAATATGAAATCGATTCGATTAATAGGGGGCAACATAGTCACGACTCGATCAATCAAAGTCGTAAATCAGGAGAGTAGGGAGCCTAATTAACAAATATCACAGCTATTTCGCCTTGAGCTAGCGGTTCACCTCGGAACGGGCTTCGAGGAAGGCCAAAGCATTTCTAATACCCGCTCGCTGCCTTGCAAAATCTCCTTTATCTGGATTTAGTGAACTAGTTTGCCATAACAACCGGAAATAGGTCATCTAGAGTATATGCAAGGTGAACTTCCTTGCGGACAACACATAACAGCAGTAATACCACATTTGCCAAGATGTAGAAACATAGAATGACTAAACAAATGAGGATGTCCTATGATTATATTATTCAGATCTGCATTAAAGTATCAATAGTGTTATTACGTAAGATATAAGGGTGAGTCGCCTTATAGATTGGTGTGTAATCTTTGCTTAGTACCAAGTGCTGTATTGCTGTGCATCAGTGAAGTGAGGCCGGGCGCGGGCGCGCATTGCGAAACGCGCACCGAGCACGTTAGAAACTGGATGGAAGTGTTAGCGCAGAGTACGGGCGTGTCCTTGTCACACTTGCCTACATTCTGCGGCCGGGGCCCGCCGCCCGCGCCTCTCGCTTCTTGCCGCGCCTCTGACAGGGACAGACAATGCAACATTATTGTGAGAACTAGTTAAAAATTCCTACAAATTACATAATTGACTCATTAAGCTGCAACTAAAAGTACAAGATCGAATAATGCAACCATACCCGACTTGGTATGTGTGTAACGTGCACAGCTATTCGGAACAAAGGTGTGTACGAACCGACCATAGCAAGGTGCTTATGCAAATGTTGGCGCTACTTTCTTAAAGCTACCTCAGTTGGCGATGTTGGCAACAGAAATATTGTGCAGGGGAACCGGAACAGACGGCATCAAATGGCTACCGCGACGTGACGCCCGTCGACGCCGCAGTTTCACTTTTCATCGTGATCGTGGTGAGAGGTGAGACCTCCACTTGTGGTCCAAATTTCACAACAAGCACCTAATCGAATGTACTAAAGAATTGTTTGCCAAGAGATTGTTGGAAAGAATTATTGTTCAGATGAGATCATGAATCATTTTATTGTATGGAACTGAATAAATATGATGACTATACTAACAACTGCAAATCTAATAATGCTCTTCCCAATGTTAGGCAAATGTACTTTGTGATGTTTGGTAAAGCTGTAGAGTTTGCAAAACAAACCTTGATTCGGAGGCCGAAGGTAAAGAAATTCAAGAAGTACAGTATGGATATTACCGTAAACCTTAAAAGCCAGTCGTTGGCATTTAACACAGAGGTTGTGATTGCGGAAAACCTCTTTGTACAACTTTTAATACATTAAACCATGTAGCCATATTCATCAGGCATAAAACTGCATCACAGCAAATGCTCAAATAATTTTGTAATTACTATTATATTCATGCTGATTTTGAGATTCGAATAACATTATTAGTTGCTTTTCTTTTTTTTGTTGCTGAGATAGAGGATCAAATCGTGATTGGATTAAATTCCGCAACTGCTGGGCCAGGCCACGCTGAAGTGAAAGTTCCCAACATTCGTTTTCTTTTGGTTAGTGACTTAAAAATATTCGTTTGTGCCGAATGGACTCATTAGAAACCCAGAAAACTGAAGCGAATAAGTTTTTTTTTTAAATAAATCAGCAGAATGTAAAGATGGCATCGTATTCGGTCTGTACTCGGCACGGCCGCCATGTGACACAGTGACCTAGTTTCGAAATGGAACGCCACGCACACTAGAAAAACGCATTGTACAGCGTTATCCGCGAGTTGTATATTATCAATGCCAGGTAATTGGGCTAACCAATTCATGTCATCTAAGTAGGTACTAATGGTTATAATTTGTAGCACTATTTCACTGACAAATACGACGAATCAAGATGTAGTTCAAATCTGGGTTGGTAAGAAAGGCGAGCTATTCTTTATAATTGAATACATTTTAACCTGGCATCCTGGCTGTGTTTTCAGGTAGTAACGTTAGTGGGGTAGTAGGGCGGCAATGTGTTACGATACGACCCGCATTTTGATGTCACATGCAAGTCGCAACACAACTTGCCTCGTCGCCTCGCTACGTTGAACGATGCCAATGTCGTAGTGTAAACTACGACATTGGTACATACATTCTTATACAGATTTAATTTATAGTAAAACTATTTAAGTATGTGACTTGGAAAACAATATAGAAATACGCATAGGTAAAGACATGATATAAGCAATATTTTGGCTGAGAAAATGACGTCAACAGGATTTAAATAACGCGTGGCTTATTAACGATTGAAATCAGGCCGTTGAGCCATACCTGGCCTGCCAATGGTCATCACACCGCATACAAAAATGTTCAGTGATTCCAATGTCTAAAATGGGTGTACCATTATTATAGGCTTGAATTGTTGTATGTTAATGAGACACTTCTGTGCCTGAGTGTCACGGACGGTTCTGACGACATCGGACAATGTCACATACCAGCCGTCTCCGGCTGACCTTAAGTAGACAGTAAATTTTCTGAGAGGCTAAGTTAATGACGAGAAGATTTTAATTCACCGTGCATTATAAAGTTGAATAACTAACATTCCGCGTGCGCTTGCGCAAGATACAAAGAGAACGCGCGCGGCTGTCCGAGGGAGGGGCGACGACGACCGACGGCAGCACTTTCTCGTTGGGCACACGTTTGCTTTCGTTGGTCTTGCTTGTGGAGGCCCGTTATCTCATTTGGCAGGTGTCGGCGTGCCCTGAGAAAGTGTTACAGAAATGTATTCAATATTATGGTTATTACATACTACCTACATATAAATACAATTTGCACCGATGTCGTTGGCTTTGTTGAGTGAATTTCCTTTACCAAAATACTTCCGATGTATAAGGAATCTCGACCTGAAACAAAGGATTTCCAAATATTTATTACTCACTCATCCTACCAGGAATATAGTTAATAACTCACTCATCCGGAATGTTCACCTTAGAGTCGACTTTGCATCGACCTACCTGTAGGTTATTACACCGCTCGCCAGTAACAAAAACTGTGCAAATGCGATTCTTTGAAATTGAAAGAATAATGAGAGTTGTGGCGCGGGCTAATAGGCTACCTTGTGGACGTCATGCAATGACAAGCGACAATGATCTGTGTAAAAGCCCGGACTACCGGGGTCACCTCTATTCCAGATTTTCCATATCGTTACATTTTAGTAAACTGTCATATCACTGTCAAACCGCGCTTTGTCATACGTGGAGTACAGAGAAGGTCGACAACGTGAGTGAGGACTTATGTTTTGAGAGAAATTCAATGTCGTGCTTGATAGTCAGCGATATAGGTATATACATAGACATAATGTAAATATTTCAACTAATTCGAAAAGATGAATTGTGAAATCACCTAATATTAAATAACTTACAAAGTATCAAATTTATTAATATTTTCCAGTAATACAACATTAACATCAATTTCACAGACTTAAATTAATATACCCAAAGATTCGTATATACACCGGACTCAGACTAATGGCACTTTTTTATCGTCCCAAAAAATTCGCCCCGGACCTACACCAACATCGCAAAAAACACGAGCTTTATCACCGCGGTAAAAACTCTGTGAAGTTGAATATTGAACATCGGCAAACTTGCAGATATGAAACAGACTTGTATTTTAGAAATAGTTCACTCATTCATTACCATATGACATTGACTTGCACAATATAGGAAGTGATTTATTTAAACACGTAACAACGAGTAGCGACATATGTTTTGTAAATCACCACATGCTTAGCTGAGGCTAGTAACAATTATTCATACATATCATCACGCCGGGTCTCACGGGTTATGCAGAGTGATAGAGTAGATCTCCAGTCGTCTCGAGATTTACTGACATTTATCATACATAGCTGCCCCGGCGAACTTTGTACCACCTAAAAAGTAATGAAAATGGTTGTTTTTACTTTTCTATAAACTTTCTGCATAAGAACCTTCCTCAGACTTCATCAAACACAACAAAAAAATAGTCATCGAAATCGGTTCAGCCGTTTAAGAGCTTTGCGCTTAGCAACACATTTAGTGATTCATTTTTATTTATATAGATGTTCGCTGGTTAAAGTACACTTAACGGTCTCATTCTTGGTTGTTCGACCTAGGCAGTAAGAACAAACACATACGCATTGTAGACTGAATATTAAACTACTACATAGAAGCTCAACCTGTAGTTAGATAAGCTTATTTTTGTATCTATACGAAAGGTGAAAAACAGGTTTAGGTCCCGGTAGATGGAAAGCGGTTTTCGTAACGCTTGCAACGTCTTCACCAGTTTCACTCGACTTGTATCTGTCTTAACTCCTATTCAGAGAATGGCTATATAACAAAAATATAAATAAATAATAAATGCCCGATCTAAATATAAGGGACGAACTTAGCAGTTTCATCACAGTTCGGCTAGGATTTGGCATAGCTTCGATTATGCTTAAACCTTAATATCTTTATTTAAATTAATGATGGGCTGAAAAAATTACTTGCTTATTTAAAGACCGTAAACCGGCGGGCATATATCAAGAGAATCTAACTCTAGAACGTCGAGGCTCTACTCTTACCAGCTAGTGAAGGGCTCTTCGTAATGATATATGTATGTCTATGTACGTAAGTTATATTCCATGCATTCCCATCTGTATAGAATCACTGAGACCACGTGATATAAACAAAAGTTAGGTATGCTGTTGGCTACAGTTCACGATACACAGCAGGCAGCCTTTAGCTTGCGTTTGGCTAACACTGCAACTTGTTTTCAAGTAATATATGTATAATTTAAGCCAGAATAAGGGTATGTATGAACCGTGAGCTTGCTGTTCTCTATACTTTTGTACGCTACCAGAAATTTCGCATCATTCTGTTTGCAAATGGTGTGGTAAGGTTGTCACACACAATATCATAGATGGTAACGTGCGCAAGGTCGTTTTCAATGTTACGTTTGTTCTTTCTCTGCTACGCTAGCACTGCGTTGCGCGCTGTGTATTCAGCTGTCTGATACCGTGGCGAAACAAAAAGCAATTTCTTCGACGTCGATAGTAATCGCGGCCGTTCGCCCAGGCAGGTGTCCTAGTTGACATCAGTTTATACGAGTCGCAGTCAGGGCCATCGAACGCTACGAAAGAGTTCAAGGAACGTTCTGAAATATCATTCCGGTCAGAATGAGTAACGAAATGCGTAACATATGCGCTGCACTCCTACGTCAGCAGTTTGGTAGACGGATGTTACGTCATACGCCAACTAGCCCATCTGTCAACGGAATCTCGGTCTTAGAAGTAAGTCTCTGACTCAAGACGTCCCGAGGTCCTAGTCAACATAGTTCGGAGGCCAGCATTTCAACTAGTATACTTAGACAACAAATGTCTCGTGCTCTGACAAAAAAATTACATTTTCATTTGCATATTCGAAAATATTTCATTCAGCTACAGTCGTGTACACATTACATACGAGTATGATTACTGTATGAGTGTCGCCAAGGTCAAGTCCAAACGTTAAAGCGCGTTAAGTAATGTAAATACATAGCTCGAGCTCTCCATTGTTATAATTATGTTGGATGTCCTTACAAATCTTACAATGTACTCCAATACATATATTCATCTTCTATTTTGGATCGGATAACGAACCTAATGGAAGGTCGTAGCGGCGCGACTTGGGGTTAATATACTTTGTATCTAGGGTGCGTTCGTAGGTCGCCGCGTATTTATGTTGCTGCATTTCGACATTGAACGAGCGCAATACATATGCACGGCTTTATATGATACTTTATGGTACCTAAAACAAAAAATAGATCCATGTTAGATCAAAATCCAAGGGTTGCCCTGGAAAATTAGGACACGGCCCATCTGATAGTACACCGACACCGCCAATTGATACCTTGGATACGTTACCGATAGCTGAAGTGACACTGGGACCATTTGGACTAAATCTTCTACAAAGTTGAAGTATTCTGAAAGTGTTTGCAACAAACAGCAAAGCCTCTTACCGCAACTGAAGTGAGCACAACTTAATTAACGGGTAGACGCCAGAATTTGCAAGCGAGGAAATGCGAGCAATTACAACCATTTAAATATTTTTGACCCTCCAATCATAAAAAGAATTCGATAATGTTATGAAAAAAAAATGCACTCTTCGAAAGTAAGGAAGAGGTGCGTACACGCGGGCGGTTTCATTGTACTAAGGCGATCCCGGCCGGGGCGGTCACCGATCCTGGAGTCAACACTCACCCGCCACCCGGGGTGTAAGCCCCGTGCGTGGAGCATGGAGTGCAACGCACCTCCAACTCTAGTTCAACTTAAATGTTACACCTTTTATTCTCACCTAACCTTTCAAACCTACTTTCGTTTTATAGAATCATAATTGACCAATGAGGATTGTTATTTCAATAACTTAATCATTTATGTTACCAACATTTTATTACTAATTATTATTATATCCTCACGCCTTCCCACAAGGGTCAATGAAACCTTGGAAAAATGTGTTAAATCGCGAGAATACGAGCATAACCATCTTAAATACTATGAACGCAAAAGTTTGTAAGGATATTTGTTCTTATTACACGCAAAAACGAATCAATGGAATTGGATGATATTTTACACAGAGATAGATTAATTTACACAATTACGTTGAATTAACACAAAGGACCAACAACTGCACCAGAGACGCCGACAAGAGTCCAGCTCTCAAATTAATGATGATGATGTGTTTGTTTATGTATATGTATATAACACAAAGGATATATTTTTCCCATAAAGAAATCTGCCTATAAAATCAATATTTACGCGGGAGAAACTGCGTGGTATGGTTAGTAAATAATATGATACAAATTCAAATACGTCAAAGCGTTCTTTATGAATAGGCTCGACGTCATCTGAGTCAACAGCATCGTAACAATCAATTTCATCCAATGGCGTTATTGAACTGAAAATCCCAAGCTCCTGCGTTGTTTTTCATGCCTTGAAAAACATGTGTACATTACAATATTAGATTAGATAAGATGCCAAGTATATGTTTACCAATAACAAATCTTATTTGCGTATGTAAAATTTTATAAACATAATTACTATGGAAAACCAACACGTCTCTTGTTGCTATATCGCGTTCGCATCAAAGTAACTCAGTACGAATATTTTTTAAGGCGAAATGTGGGTGTGTTTGTCCTACCTATACACCTCTGCCTACCCCTTCGGGGAACTTGTGGTAAAACGTGAGGATATATTTTTTTAGCTAAATTACAGGCCTAGTCTTGTATAGGAATTGAGAACACAATTGTGTATATTCAGTATTTTTTGTGTGGATAAATATTTACTTACAACATACTTAGTTGTTGTTAGGTAGGTACTTCATTAAATTAATTTGTCGGCGATTTTTGCGACCCGTTTGCTGATTATTACGAGAACTTTTGAAGTAAAACAGATGCCTAGACGACACAGGTTATTGTTTGGGGCATTGGACAGACGCATTCATTGAACGCAAAGTTGAATGAACCTCCTTGTGAAGGTGGTGCAGGGTGATCGGTCTGAGCAACAGCCTTCGTCCTTACTCGACTTGCCTATATGTCTCCCAATTGTGGGTCGCCGCCGGTTACGCAACTCCCGCCGAGTAGCGTCCCTCACCCACGCCTCCAGATATTTGATCCCTGGATCCAAACGGAAAGTTCAACCAACTTAGTCTAGACTTGTTGATTGTGAGGTCGAGACAACGACTTTGTATTGACTTATGATTTATTGGCTTAAGTTCAAGTGAAGGTACACTCTTTTAGTTATCCAATTTTTTTAAGTATTCAAATGAGATTATTTATAAAAGCCAAGGAATGTATGAAGCAATTAATTCAGGGAATCAAGCGGCTCACAGTCCACTTATTATTGAATACTTATGGGGTTTATAAAATAATACGTGGAAACTCTAACTCTCGCTCTCCGATAATATTTGTAATTTATATTACTTGTATACTTATTTATATACCTAATATTTAATATATAATAATTTTAGACTTTATATACCTACCTACATACATATTTTGGCGTATTTTTGGACCTCATTAATCAAACAGCTCACAATCCAGTTTCGCACGTTTCTGATAGCTATCTTGTAGTTTGTGGGATGCCTTTGGTTTAACTAAATTACACTTCGTGTTATGAAAGTGTGTGGATAAAGAGGCAGAAGAAAACCAAGTTCCAAGTACCTAGATCAAATCGTGAAGGAATTTGTTAGTTTGTTTGTTACTTAATGAGGATTACATCTTCCTCTTCATAGATATTCGTTATGTTATGTTATGGTAATAAGGTTGTGTGTGTTTCAGTTCTCGCAAGCGAGGCCCGAGCAGCTCCTGTGACCAGGGCTACGGGGAGCGCGACGAGCAGATGAACGAGTGCAACGCTGCGCTGGTACTCATGTCGCTAAGCTGCTCACCCAACTCTCCACGCCCCAGTAAGTCGCCCCACTACGTTCAACCAACCGACAACACCATCTACAACGGCGCTGTTGCTAGTGTCGCTTTTACATCCTCTGTTACGTCACACCGCTGCGGGAACTGCGCCACTTAGTGCCTGCCGATACGTTACATTCGAATAATATTATATGTATTCATAACAGTAAACTTTCTTACCTTTTCAATAGCGTCTACACAATAAGGATTAAGGATTTCTCTAAGAAGTTACATAGCTTATTTTCATTACAAATAAAACCGAGTGTGGTTGTGTTGAGTAAAATTTAGAAAATATACTTGCAGTCTAGACTAGTGTCTAGACGCGCTGTCTAGACGGGTATAGTTTAAGCATCAGTAACACCGCTCCTGATGAGTTCCATCCAAATGCACCCAACCTCGACTAGCTGCACAATATACGATACAAATTAATATGATTAAATATTTGTCAAACGGTTGTGTAATTAAAACCCTACGTTATTTCACGATCATTCTATGTAATGTAGGCCACGGAGGTCGAGTGACTTAAGTAATCACACATGCCTAGTTAAGGTTGTAGGTTCGAACACTGGAGGTTAGTACCATTTTTTCTCAACTCAAGTACAGTTAAGGAGCCAAGGAGTGAAGAAATACATTTTGTTATAATCCCTATACATTTTATTATACGATATCATCGCATATTGACATAGTCGAATAAAGCAACAAAATTGATAAGAACTCGCTTGATTGAGATGCAAGTGGTAACTACGCATGCATTACGCAACAGTCCAGATCTACGTATTCTCTCATCACCCATAAAACTTTAAGATCCATCATTATAACTTTAGAGTATACCAAAGCAAGCTCGAGTGCCGCGAGAATAGCGTTCTTGTAAGTGAAAGTGGCCGGCCATAGTTGCGTTTCGCAATTTATTACATTTAATTCATTCATACAGCTACGCCGCTTGTAATATATAATTTAAATTAGAAATTTTGTTCCGTTTCTTGTAAGCTTGCCACATACAAATAAAACAACTTACTAGAAAGGCATACTAAGGTAGCGAATATTCTGACACACTTAACATTCTCATATTTGTTCCTTGGATCAGTACTTCTTGAGGCAGTCTCAAGAATACTGCCTTATCCTTATTCTTAAGAACGACCATACATTTTGATGTGAACACATGAATCAACTTTTTAGGAACGATACACGAGCTAACTTTTTTGCTAATTGACCGAATAAATGGTTAGAACAGACTATAGCTATTATTCTCCTGCATATTTAACTATACATATGTATTTTTTTCAACTTTTTTTTTGTTTTGTATATTTGTATTTAGTGTGTTTGTATTTTTTCTTTATAAGCATTTTTTTACTTATTTTGGTAAGAATTGCAGTAATATATAACGCCGAGCCCCTCAGTTGGAAAGATAGATTAGAGCACCAGTTCTCTCTAGACTTACATACCACTTTCGCTTCGACCACATTCATCAGTCTCTTCATACATGCTCGTCGGTTTCGAGTACTCTTGACGTTCCCGTCCTTGAGCGTCCGATCGATTTGATCTAGGTAATAATAATAATGATTTTATATTATTACCTAGATATATAGTTGCTATTACCTAGACAGTATCAGCAAGGTTCGATATCTTTTATCTCCAAAGAGGTTCAAGTTATCAGGTGATATGAAGGTTGTTTGCGTGCAGGTGCGTGGGGCGGCCGGTCGTCTGTGTCGCCGGGCGCCAGCAGCAGCTCGGGCTCCTCGTGGCGCTCCGGGACCCCCTCGCCCCCGCCCGCCTCCTCCTCCTTCAGCGACGAAGGCATCGCTATGGACTACGAGGATATTCACCCGCGCAAGAAAAGGGTAAGTGCCAGATATAAACTGCATACAGGTTAATTGCACATGCTGAACAATTTATCGCTGCTCGACTCTATACCTTAGGTGACACGACGAAACCAATAAGTCATGGTATATTTTTATTAAATTTAATAATAAAACAGTTGTTTAACTGTCTTGACTACTGTCTCAATACAACCAAAGGCAATAACGGTCCTGGCTCAAAATTACGTAGATATGTCGTGTGGAACGTGCCCAGTCACCAGCACCGGCTTCAATTAGACCGTGACACAGTTCGCGCGGGTTTCCTATTATACTCCCGAAGCAATTGCGTACCTATCTATACACGCGCCTAAGACAATATATTTACTGTTATTTCATTACTTAAAGCAGTTTTACTTTTGTACTCTCCGAATAACGGGTACCTATTTATCTGGTAATGTGGTACCTACTAGATCTGACCTCGATCTTTTTAGTTGAAGTATACAATCGAACTTTGTAGTTATTAGCTTATATATCTTATATATATATTTCCGTTTGGTGATAATTGCACCAACTGTGACATTGCAAGCTCTTTGTCTGTGACGCATTTACAGCTACACTGTGACACAATCGCCCAGATGCACTGCAACAATGATTTGTTCGTGACATTTGAAGTTGGGTTGCATAATTGCAGCGCAGTTGTCATTCCTTTATCCGCCGCTTTAAAACAAAGAATTCTGCGAGGTCTTTGTATCTGTGTTTCGCTTGGTACGTAGTGGTTCGTACTTTCACTCAACAGGTGTGTATGCTCCTCGTCGCTAAAGGCCTACTAACTAGGAAACAAATTACCGGCCTTTCTACGCAACCACGGGATATCGATAAATAACTTCACAACGCGTTGAATACCGCTCAATTAACATGTGATTTGTGTTTTGTTTTAAAACACAAACAGTTTTGTTTCTAATCAATTTCAAATATAGAATACTCCAGCCAAGTTCCGTGCGTTCGCGACTTATCTATGTGCATTGAAATGTATTATCAGGTAGCATTTAAAAATTAAACGACGCGATAAGACAATAAATCGCAAATTAATATTTCAAAGTCATGTGTTAGATAAGGTGTCAGTGACACGATATGCATTATGTTTATTGCCGGCGTCGACCATATTTCGCCGCACATGGAATTGTAATAAACTCAATAACGCAATAAATGCAAATAGACTCGTATATGTATAAAGAAAAAGATGGCCGCGGTAATCGGAATCAAGGTTGCAGGTTCGAGCACCGGCGGTATGTACCAAATGTCATTTTTTCTCAGCTAAAGTACAGTAAATTATTACCCCACAAACTTTACGGTGAACAAGGACTTCGACGACCTCGACAAAGTATTGAAAAGCGGCGACAGACTCGTCATCTTTCGCTTAACTATATATAGGTATATGAAGAATCTTGAATCTGCTTGTAAAAGTTGCGTCATGCACTTATGTTTGTGATAATTATCACATGGAAGGCATTCGCCAGAAGTGTAATATAATAACTTGCCCGCTTGCAGTCTAAGAATTTATCACTCTTGTGGTAACAAACCTGCCCTGTGACCACAAATTGTACACAAATGCACCACTTTGCTCTGATTTTTATCAATACACAACGGAACTCGATGTAATAGGAGCCGTTACTGATATGTCAAGTAAAGTTAAACAAAGCAGGTTTTACTGTCCAACTACAGTATTGTCAGCCAATTAGTAAAACAAACATCAAGCAATTTAAGATTGATGCCGAATACGCAGAGTAGGTAACGGGAAACACAGCTTATATTCATAGTTTTCCACTTAATTACTAATATAATTAGTTAATTCATTAATTAAAATGAAAAGAAAATCTTTCGGTTTGTATTTCCGTCTGCTACATATTCACGTATAAACGGTTTTGACGATTTTTGTATAGGCAGGTGGGACTTTGGTGAAAGACAATTGGAGAAGAACCTTTTGATGTGGACCCAATAATTTATTCTAATTCCACGCAGACAATGTCGCAGGCATCAGATAGTTAACAGGTTTAGGTGAGGGTAGTGAGGGTAGTGGTCTTGTAATCCTGCGCTAAGTAAAGCTACCAAAACTGCACAGGGAATGGCTGTGCACGCAGAAGGGCTATATTAATAAATATAAATATGTTAACATAAATATTATATTATATATAAGGCGTATTTACAGTCTTGCTTGAGTAACGGCGACGGACTCGCCATCTGTCACGTATGCACCTAAATTATATCTCTGGCGGAAAGTGGGTGTGTGGGTACTACCTATACACCTCTGCCTACCACTTCGGAGACCCTTATGGGAAGGCGTGAGGATATATTTTTATTATAGCAAGATGATATAACGTAAAGATAACGACTAGAGTCACGTTGCATGCGAGGATGTCACCAGTGATTGGTGCACCGAGAAACATTATGTACATAAAACATGTACATTATATACGTAATATAATCATGATTTACGATCCACGTGCGCAGTTCACTGTGTCGTACAATGTCAAGGCCCAGTGCCACTTATGTAACACCATTGTAAAATTGACATAAATAATGTTTGTTTATGGCTGGCGCGTAAGCGATGCGCACCGCAAACGCAGCCTCACCTTGTCTCACCTGCCCAATTACCACGCTTTTAGTTATTGTTTATCCATTAGCGACCGAGAAACGTAACAATAGTCATTGATGGAGTATAACGAGTAACAAGAGAGTAACGATCCATATTGATTGACGTAGCCGACGATCGAGTGGTTTAAGAGCCACCTGCAAGCTACGAAAAGTGCTCACTACCAATATTTTATATGTACTTACTCATAAGGATAGTGATTTATCACATCGTGAGCTCACTATATAACTGGTCTGGTAACTGGTGGAAATCGGTGGAATTAACGTTGCAAAATTCACAATAGACGTACTGGATACATTACCCAGTTTGCATGGCCATACTACATAAACATTTACCGTCGCGGAAACAATTGGAACCTTGATAATAATTTAACACTACGCTCTAAGCCAGTTACTACATACTATGTGTACCCCGCGGTTGCACTTGCGCTAAATTCATATATATGTTAACGGCTCCGCTGCCTTGGGCAGTACCTACCACATTAAATTATGTATAAAACCTTCCTTTTGAATCACTCATTTTTTTGTTTAAAAGACCTAAGCGTACAGACGACGATAAGCTACTTTGTACATATATAAGATTAGATATGATGAAGAGGCTGATGAATATTGACGAAGCATAAGAGTTACGAAAGTCTAGAGAGAACTGGCGCTCTATACTCTCTACCTACCCCATTAGGGACTCGGCGTGGTGATATGTATGTGTGTGTCGTAATGAATACAGGACTTATTATTTATTTGGATAATATCTCACGTGTCACATAAAGTGAGCAAGGACCGAACGGTTTGCGCAATCATCTGCAAAATCAAGCTTGCAGGTTCGAACCCCGTGACCTATTGAATTGTAGTATGTAATATATCATGATGAGCTTGTTACGGTAAAGGCTGATCTACATAATTCTGAGAACATATGACACCGATAAGGAGTGGGTGTCTTAAAATCTGTTCTTTGTGGGAAGGCATAAAGTAGTAAGCCGATTGTAATAACAAATATGATTTGGCAGTGAATAACCGTCGTAGGATGCATTTATATAATAGGAAAGTGCTACTGTAGAACAATGGATGTTATTGGCGTGCGTTTCAGGCCCACGCTCTGTTTTTAACCTTGTACATGTATATTGTTGGCGGCCAGGCTGGCCGTGGGCGGACCGGAGACGTTGTGCTCCTCTTACTGTTTCATTACCTCACTTACGTAACTGCTATTTACGCTAACCCGTGCACGCCCATTTAACACACAATGCGTTAATTGATCACACTACCATTCAGTGTGAAGCTTTTATGTATTACCTACTTAATTGTTTCTGTCATAATATACATTAATAGATAGATATTCGCTCATATACGCCGAGTTCCCCCACGGGGTACGCAGAGAGAGAAAAGCGCCCGTTCTCTTTAAACTTCAGACCTCTTGGGTTTATCCACATACCTAATTAATACTACTGGTTTCAAGGTTATCTTGACGTTCGTTTAAGAAGGATACCTATTTCTTTACTATTCATGATTTCTATTCATGATGTTACAATCTTGCTACAGCATTCACTTTCCAAGTGTCCCACTTACATCTTGCTTCGCTTTAATCTTACTTGAATTGTATCTAATCAACGATTACATTTGGGAATTCTGTAAATAGTAGTTGAATCCTCGTTGCGCGCATGCTACAGAAATAAATGTGTAAATAAATAGTTTGTTGGCTTACAGCAATTAACATTCAGGAGTACTTTTAACCTCATAAAGAGCTCACCGTGTAAATAATTGTTTTGCTCAACTGTACAATGAAAAATTGTTTGACAAGAACGTCTCCTGTCGCTATCCCAGTTGGTCGACGCAACATGTTTTTCTCTTTCATTCCTCCATTCCATCAGTCAGCACATCTCGAGTTCATACATATCATCATTCACTATCATCATACACTATCTTGGATGGATTTTCATACCCCTCTTCTCGTTTTATAACTATTCACCTCCGTTAGCAAATATCTGCTTGTAAATGTAATAAATATCTACAAAAATATGGTAATCACCATTAATTAAATTTTTTAAAGTTTACTTTATAATGGACCATAACATATGCAAAAATGTATTCATATTTCAATTAATATAATACCGATTAAAAACCTTTACATTTATTCCTTGGACTTCACCTAAGTGACACACACGTCCTTAAACCTAAGAGACGAACGACTGAATCTTTATCATATATCACGCCGAGTCCCTGACGAGGTAGGCAAAGAGTAGCCAGGCATCGCCAGTACTCTCTTAACCACGATCGAAAGTACACCCTCACATACAAGATCTATTGCACTACGACCAATATTAAATGGTCATAGTCGCCAGCCTCTATATTTCTTAGCTCTTATGACTAATTGCAGTGCACAGTTACGGTGAAACTATGGATATATTCGATCTACGAAGCAATGGATAAGTAATTCTTTCTTACTAAGAAAATCTGACTTACTGCCAACTATTAGTCTAATGTTCTTAGTTAAAGCTGGTTTAGGGTAATACGGAGGTCAATTTGTTTAAAATCGATCCAGAAAAACCGGGTAAGTTTCAATGCCGGCTCCAAGATTGTTCGGGATAAAATGGGCGATGATGATTTCATGAATGAGCCTTGCCAGTAAATATATCAGCGCTATTTACGTAACCGTGAACAACGTCGAATGCACTTTTAAAAAGTTGTAGCATGGACGTAAGCGCCTACGCAAACGTTAGACTGCGCTATGTGCTATTATTGGTGCAGCAAAACAATGGCATGCCCCAGACGCGGTGTCGCCAGACTAAATTATCACATCGGCTACGTTGCCAACTGGACTATCGCATATTACCTATTCGCGGTTTTGAAACTTAAGACTTCGGGTATTCACTGTAGACCCTGCATACAATAAAGTTCAGTTCCAAGTAAAGGGTGCAATGGGATGGCCGGTATCGCTTTGCGAATATCACCAAGTGTATAGAACTAAAACGGGCTTTAGGAATATTTTAAAGTTCTGTCGAGATTTCCTGCTAGTTTTTCTCTTCTTGGCCTTGCGGCTGTTGAGTAAATTTGCAATGTCATCCAGTCCAAACAAGTTACTCGTAGCGGGCGGGAGCTCAACAGGCCTCAGATGATCGTCCTCGGGGTCGGCGACCTGCCCACATGTGATCTGTGCGGAACCTGTTCCTGCGCACTACTTACAGTCCACTGCCCACCGAGTGGCATCGTCCGACCCGGAAAGCTCAACAATCTTATATACTTACATCATTCATCGGCTAGCAACTATTTTTCATTACCTAAAATGCATAAACCAGATGCATTATCACACACGAATTAGATGTTAGCAACTTATGTCATGCAGAGTGCTACGTTTGTGTACCTACATATAAATTCACATCTCTTGTTACCGGGCGTAGGAACCTGACGTCAGCTGGCAGACCTTGGCTGAGGACACAGCTATTAGAGCGAAGCAAGGCCTTGCCAGCATTCTGCATGCAATGCAAATATTTATTGTACATTATATCGGTCTGTAGCTAAGCTAAGTTTAGCCTACGCTTCTGCAAATTTATTCGGTGATTGTCTTTTTACATATGCAATAGGCAAGCCGTAGAGGCAACAGATGTATCGCCATTAAGCAGGTGCGTAGATGTGGTTCTACGCAAGTACAGATGCTTCCTCAACTTTAGATGCATAATTATTAATCGTATTATTTAACATATTGTACCACGAGGATCTAAGGTGTCCACTTCTTAGTTGGCGTAAATACTACTAGTTACATTCTTATATGTTTTCCAAATTCTTCTCAAATGTATCCAATAGGCCAACGATGCTTTCCTTCATCGGAAAACTCGTAGTGTGATAAATCACCATCGTGGTTCGAAATTGCATTGTTGCCTTCCCGGGAGACTACATAAACACTCGGCCACCACGGCTCCCTAACAATATAATGCAAAAACAACGAATGGCCATAACGAGATGCATAATTAATAACGACAGTACCATGTCTGTACCGACAATGTGCTATGTTCGGTAATAGTGTAGTAATAGTTCCCAGGGCTCCCTTTGTTTCACGTTAAGTGCAGTCAATAATAGCCAGGCCAGCTCGTCGTGCTGTGTACCGCCTACCGCTACGCGTTCGTACCTAGATTCATTGGGCCATACCTAGTACAGCTGCAAGCAGAAACTTTACATCCGCGAGCTCTTATTAGATTCCAATTACATATATACATACATACATATAATTACGCCTCTTTCCCGTAGGGTTAGGCAGAGACCACTTCTTCCTTACATACTTGTTTCGCTTTATCCACTTTCATTATTCCCTTCATACATGCTCTTCGGTTTAGGGTACTCTTGACCTGGCCTTTTTTCAAGATGTCCCCGATTTGGTCTTGAAACGTCCGCCTAGGTCTACCCCCTCCAACAATTACTAGCCTACTATTATAAACGTGAAAGTTTCTTGGTGAAGTAATTTGGTTCTTACTTAATCATCTTCCTAGGAATTTTGCTTACACGGATACCTCCGTTTAAGCAGAATCTCAGATCAGCTTATAATCTAAACTAAAACATAGAAGTTTTATTCAGGAATAATAAATAAGCGATCATAGCATTCGTTCAACTAAAGATAACTGATAACTTATATATAATAGCAACAAAAAATAACTTGTTCGCATATTCAATATACGGCATTCGCATACGCTTGCAAGCATGGGCTTTTCCAAGACATGCGATTGCCGTCATTATTAATGAGTGCGAAATGGACTGGGTTAAAAACGTATTAAAATGTCAATAGTACGTCATGCTATGGTCCTACTTCAAATCGCAACTATGCTACTAGGGCGACACTGGCAGGCAGATATTAAACATCTGTGGGTACACGCGTCAACTGATAACATATTGCGTTATCAATGTGTCATATCAAAGAGGTCGGGACCAACGTGAGTACACCAGGCTGCCAGTCCAAGCATGCGGTGACGCCAGCAGCGGTCTACTCTAAGCGTAACAAAAGCATTGATTGCATCACCACAGCGCACATACGCAGCGTTTGGTCGCGTTGCATAACATTAATTACCTATAGCGTTTACCGGTACATCTCACTGCGCAAGAAGGCACACACCTCACGCGTAACTATCCAGTAGGATTATACAAACATATATGTTTCCATGAAATCAGACTGATATTTCCCTTTTTTAATTTTTCCTCACAATTAAATAATTAGACACAAATTCCGTATTTTTCATATAAGTTACCTTATTTAGTACCTACACGAATATACTACCGCCCGGCTGCGGTGACGTAGTATTATCGTATATACATGAATATTTGCGAGTTATATTGGCGATAAGGAAATCCCAGAGTGCATACAACAATTACATTAGCACGAGTTGCATTACCGGCGCAGGCGCACGTGTAACCTCGAGCGTGCAAATCACTATCGCTAGCGACAAGTTAATATTTGGAAAGCTACATTTCACCTTCTTAGCATGACGTAGCACAACCCGATTTGTATAAACTTTACAACAAATGTGGTAAATATCTGGAAACAAGGTCGCCGACGATCGCAAGATCTTCACCGTGTATCGTCAACGACAGATAATCGCTGAAAATTTGTCTATAAAATGCAAATATTATAAATAGTATTGACATTCATAGATGTAACAAATATACTAATAGTACTTTTGACTAGATACCTACCGGGCGCTTGCTTGTAGCACCATATCGGAAACTGTTCTAGGTTTTTCCTTACCTTTTTTTTCCTTTACCTTTTTCAGTTACCTTTTTCGGTTACCTTTTTCATCCTAGTTTAGTATCTTTCTCGGCTCTGCTCACTTTAGAATACTTTTACTTATCAAAATGTAATTTGATCTGCAGCTTCTGTAATGGTTGCCATAAACAATTTGGAGTTGTCATAATTCATTAATCGTTTGAACAATAGTATTGTCGTTATAATGTATAAACAAGTGGACTTGTTCGATCCAAATAGTTCTATAATGCCATCGTCACTAACTACGTTGTGACTAACGGCATATTGCTGAATTAATATACTAGCTGCTAATGTTAAAGTTAAACACACGCAGTTAAAGGATAAAAGACAGTCATTATCTGTACACATTTGTAATAATTCCTGTGCACAATACACGAGGATCAGTTTTGTAGTGAAGGCATGAAAACGTAACAGACAGACAGATAGATTTACTTTCGCACTTAAAATATTTTTATTGTGCAAAAAGTATCAAGAAAGCGAAATATATAAAGTCTTAAGATTTTCTCAACAAAATACTTTCTACAATAAGAACATTTCTTTATTATAATTCGGAACGAAATGGGATAGTCAATGACATTATACACGGTACCAGTAGCAGAACAAGCAAATCAATGTGAAATGGACATCAGTTGCTTTTATAATATCTTTACCGCGGCAGAAGACCGAACGTGCTTGACCTGAGTATGTGGTACACTCGCTTGAAATTATTGTGCGGTAAATTTATACGTGCTCGGCTGAAGGCCGCTTTATCGCCAGCTACTGATAAAATACGCCAATTGTTATCTAGAGGAGGCGATGTGACTTCCGCGTGCGGCTCACGGCCACTGTAATTACTTGTCATGTACGTAGTTATTGGAGCTTCCCATTCGTCACTGTAATTATCTCATCAAAAATGCATACATCACTATTACACATGAGACTACCATGACCGAATCGTTTGGTATACAAGTTCAACAACAAATTGAATAATTATCAAAATCTATTCAATACTATCATAAAAAAATCGCGCACATAAACATACATATATATGTAGGTGATACAAAACGTCAATTTCTTTTAAGTCAGACGAAAGTTTGGTTTACAATATTATACCTGCGGCTCTAGGCATAATAATGTTCCAATAGCGTTCACGCCAACAGAAAATTATTACGAAACGCTTACAGAAAAGCATTATGACTAGCCGCTGATCCAGTGTTCCGGTGTCCTGATCCAGTCGTTTTTAGTACCATCCAGTCGGAATAACGCTGCTCCGGCCTATCGTTGCTGCGCAGATGAATGCGTATATGTGCCTTATCTTCATGAGATAACCGCACGGATAGCGATCAGTCAGATAAACAGTTACGGTGGCTGTGGCGCTGTCGACGCTCACGTGAGTAGGAATAAGCACGCGTTACGTGATCACGGTCCATTCCCCAACGGAAACACTCCGACCAATTTATGTCGTGTCGTAGGCCCTGTACGGGCAAAAAATTGTTTACTGCTTAGTCCCATGCCAATTGATTAGTAGCGTACCCGGAGAGCGGTACAAAGTTCTCGCTATACTACTCGCATCAAAACTATAGCTGTAGTTTGAGCACGAATAATAGCACGACCTTCGTGGTTCTATATTTAAAACGCGGAAGGCATTGCGGTAATAGAAGCTCGCTGATCATTCTGCGCTCACAACAGTTACATTAGGTGTGTAAATGCCAGCCGCGGAACTGGTCGCTCCTAGCTTGGACGACGCCCATCACACACAAACACAACAGGCGCACACACGTGCGTTGTGCAATTCTGGGCTCTGACCTCCAACACAAAACTGCGAAGTTGCTGTGACAAATTGGATTTTAAATATGAAACTGCTTGAAACAAAACATTTTTGGGTTTGGAGAAGTAAGCCTTTTAAATTAAGTCAAATATCCGATAAAGTAGAAATTTTTAATAATTGTGATCCAAACAGTCTGATTTGTTAATATTGATCCAATTGTAGAAGTAAGTATCCTTGCAATTCTTAGACATTTGGTAGAGTACCGTATTAGCTGTTATAGTAGCTAAACTTGCATATGTCTATTTAGCCATACCTATTAATTTGTGAACTATATAACCTTTACTAATGGAATATAACTGTATATGAAAATACTAACTAATTGATATTAAATACAGTACAAAAGGCATATGTATACAGTACTATGAAGTCGCTGGAACTTGGATCCCACTGCTGTCAGCAACACATTGCCCTTGGAGCATTACCGTGACGTGTTAAGCCATCATTATATAACAGCGACAGAGACATATGTATATGACGTTTGAAAGTCGGTCTCTTTCACACTCTTGAATAATTATGGCTATATTCGTGTTATAGCATGTCATGGCAAGGACCCTGATTACTTGTCAATACGAACGCATTGCGTTATAATAATCCCGTGATACAACAATGTAGTTGATAACAGTCTACGCATGCTTTAAACATTATTAACATTATCACGGATTGATATCACCAACAAAACAACATAGCTCCAAACAACGTCACATTATTTAAATATTTATATTATTCAAAAATTACGTAGCACATTTCCGTCGTTTCGTATTTAATAGTTAGTAGCTTTGTAACGCAATAACGCTGGCGTATAAATTAAACACACAAACAACTTATTACAAATACGGTACAAATGTACTTTATTGTCTACTCGTTGTAATGATGTAAAGTAACAAGAAAAATATAATTGAAAGGCGGTCTTAGACTAAAGTGTATTCTACCGGACAATTAGTAAAATTTTGTATTCGTGTATTTTGTATCGTGCATTTACTTAGATAATATTTATTTATTTGATATTTTTACGGTCATTAATTTTCTACTTTTATAAGTTAAAAAAAAACAGAACTAATTGACTAACAATATATTAACATTTGAATGAAATAAGACAAGGTTACTAAACCAAACTAAATATAAAACCTAACCCAACTAGTCTCGCGGGTGGGTGCCAAGAAGGCATAGTTGACAAGATAATAGATTTTGAGACGTATAAAAGTTAGTACGCAGGTTAGAAAAAAATAGACAAGTAATAGAATACCTCTTCTATATATATAAAATAATGTTTCCCTGTATGTCCTCCATAGAATCGTAAACGTCAGGACCGATTTTAATGAAATTTTCTGCGTTTCTTCAGGTGGATTCGATAATGGTTGAAGTGAAGCTAGGCGGGACGTTGTTATCTATTAAAATATGCTACATTAGAGACATTAGATTGTGAGTTGAACTTAAAAATGGAGCGAGCCAGTCGTGGAATGATTATGTCGGTATCAAAGTGGGTCGCGAATGTGGGACACTTGATATAACGATTGCCAAATGAACAAGTACATTTGGTAGATACTTTTATATGTCTCTTTCTCTCTCAGTCTCTTTGTCATATGGTTTATGGTATCATTTTAACACGTCGTATTTCACACAAATTTCATAAAGATTTATTATCATCAACAAATTGTCTATAGAGGTCAGAAATTGTCGATTACCATTGCAATGTGTTTCTGTTTAATATGCTTATTATAGTATCTCTATATTAAGGTATCTATGGTATTCATTTCCCAATTCAGAACTATGAAAGTGTAAATTCTGTTATCTGAAACTGTTGTTGAATTTACGAAATACCTGCATACACTGAAGATACAATTAAACATAGAATTGCCAATGAAATACATATCACATTGACCTAATTATGAATTGAAACCATTAAAAGCCTAGTCTCGCCTTGTTTCTCTGCCTACAGCGTGAGGGATTCGGCGTGATGATTCTACTATTCCTACTAACATTATAAATGGGAAAGAATATCAGCATGTTTCCTTCACGGACTGGAATCTGAATGGAATTGGGTGAAATTGCCACTAAGTAGATTAATTCATAAGAGATGTATTATGAAAAATGTTATTACAGAAAAAAATACGCGGCATACATTGCGGGACACGACCGGTGTAATAATAAATGTATGCGAGCTAATAATATGGTCTCATGACTACATAACATCACATTTCATTGTCTGGCCGCGTGTACCTCAACACTATACGAGGTAGAAACCTCAACAATAAACTGTAATTGACATTCCATATAGGTCAGGATATGGACAGTATATTATGAGAATGTGAACAACCTGCAGTTACATGTCATATAAATTGGCGATCGATTAATGGTGGCCGAGTGGTTCGAGCAGTTGCCTGCGACGCAAAGGTCGCAAGTTCGAATCCCGACTGTACCAATGAGTTTTCCTGAACGTACAGTGATTAGTCACACCACGAGCTAAACGGTGAAGGAAAACATCGAGAGGAAATCTGCATACGTCTGAGAAGAAATTCAAAGGCGTATGTATAGTCGTGCTGGAGTAACGGCGATAGACTCGCCATCTATCACCTTGGCACCTAATATACCTCTGGCGGAAAGTGGGTGTGTGGGTATTACCTATACACCTCTGCTTACCCCTTCGGGGACCCTTGTGGGAAGGCGTGATGATATATATATGATTGAATAACCGGCGCGGTATACATACTCCATAACATATTCAACTAGGCACGCCGGTGGGATCGGGTTGTGCAATAGCGAAAATAGGTTACAGGCATTCACGACCGACCTACTTCCGTCGGCTACATGCGGTATCAACTCCTTTGTGTTACTGGGGCCGGCGTACTTTTGGACATATCATTGCTCGATGTAATTTTTATTATTTACTAAATTATTTAAACAACATCGGTAATAGGACAGCCATCAATGCCTTGTGACTCGTAACTGATATATTTCTGAAATATTTATTAACAATGCATTTTGCCAAATGAGAATGGCAATGATACCCTTAAATGAGATTTATTGTTAATCGACTAATTTGTGCTAAAAATTTAAACTTTGTATTTTTCACCCGTTTTTACAGACCAAAATCTAAATTGTAGGTCAAGATCGAGCATCGCAAGTACATACATGCCGGTAGGTATTTTCAATCAAATGCTACAGCTAGCGACCTAATTATATTGTGGTTACAATGCGTGCGTGGGTCCATCACAGGCCACGGGGACACAGTGCCTGTTATTGCATTGCTCTACGCGTGACGAACAACAGGCCGACGCTCGTTAATAGTTCAACAGCAAACATTTTCAGTTCCCAGCGCTGTTTCTTTAGCTCTGACCGCCTTAACTACAGTGATGTTTCGCTAGGTTATGGATGTTTCACTTGACGCAATACAATTGACAGTTATTATTTAAGCGAGACGAAAAAAGTTTGTATTTAAAATGCGTAGTGGTGTCTCGGCGTCGAAGAGATGGAACCGCGCGAACTTCACAGTTGTTGTTGCTCTGTCTCGTTCTACAGGTCATCGCCCTGTCGGTACACACCACATCGTTCTAATAACCCTGCTCATATCATTGGGTTACTTTATGACGTCATTGAATTTGCAACAAAAGCTCTGTTAATTTAATTTCGCCGATTTTATAAAACGAAATAAATAGATATTCGCGCGTAGGCGCTCTAAAGTTCACGCACCCCATCCTGCCGACCTTGGCGCGGTCAAAAACACCGGCCCACAAGACATTGACCAGCACCCGTCCGATGATATACCAACGGACACCAGATGCGGTTACGGTCATTATGGGTGTGTTGCCATATTGGGCAATAGCTTCTATAACTTTGCACAATTAAAAGTGAACAAAGGAAGTAGATACTATAGTTACAGTTTGCGTGTGACACGACACACGCACGTCACTTGTTGGGTGGCAAACTTCAAATGCCCTGGCCAGTTGGTTGCTTTATGTTACAACCAATAATTCATATTTATATAACTTATATGAACATAACATATTTGGTTCCGTGACACGAAAATATTCCATCAAATTGGATAAGGAAATAAAAGTTAATATTTTATCTAGAGGTGCTCTGAAATATATTTCCTTGTTAATATTGCACATAAAAACATGAATACGTCCTTGCATCTTGAATGTCAGTCAATCCGATAGGTAAGCTCTTACTACGTATGACGGTGAGTAATCGCTTTACAAGTAAGTTACAACAAAAGCTTACATTTCACTGCTGGCTGAGCTGAAGTAAAAATAGAAACAGCAGTGGTTATTTCTCAATATACACATACATATAAAAACTAACTACGTCTCGACTCTCGGGGTTGCGTCGGTAGATAGATGGACGGAGGCAATGCGTTTTTTTTTTAACCGGCATTGGCAGGGCAATGACACCGCAGCCGGTTCACTGGCCGTTCTTGACAGTTCAAATGTTTACACTTGCCTTGTAAATCTAGAAGGATGCACTTGCCCTTCACTTCAGTTTGCTCTAAATCTGGTCATCGACTTAGGCGCCAATCACTGGCTTTTCATTGAAATTATGGCCATTTCGCTCAGGCTAATTAATAACAACTCGTATTTATATGCTTTAAAATTCGAACTGTTTCCTTAAACGTTAATTGACCTACAATTAAATAATAGTTGTGTACCTGCTAATGAAGGTTTATTATTGAATTTGGCACTGATATTATTCATTGGCTGAAGCGGCATATCAAAATTGCATAGGTGGTCCGTGACAGCGGTATCACGGCGCATAACAATGGCAGGGACGAGTTCATTAGTCGCGATAATGTGTAGTCCCGCGGGTTCAACAAACTCCCCATACACAAAATAATGTTTATTGCGCCAGTGGACATTTTGAGGCCACATTCCCCGAAAAGCTCCGTAGCGTTACGTAGCACGTAGCACCGACTGTTCGTAGGTATACATTAATTGTAATCGTTTGCATTGCATATCCTGGGATCGTGCCAAATTGGCAAAATATATGTATTATGTCTGCAAATAAGTACCCACCTAGTGCTTCTTTGTACATTTTATTGTCTTTTAACAGCTATTCACATATATTCGCAAAAAAAAATGTGTGTATTTTAATGGACCACGAGCGATGCCCTTGCTCTCGAACGCTCTCCTTGAATCCTGTCTTCCATAAACAATTATGAAATACTAGGAATGATCAGGCTACATCTCTGTTGAATGGAAATAAAAAGTGAAACTGTAACATGTTAGAACCTGTCGAGGTCGGTGACCAAGAGGCGGCGCTCCACCGCAACTCTACACCTTGATTGGCGAGAGCCCCACTCGAGTGATTCGTCATCTGACCACCTTCCCAGCTTGTTGCCGAGGCCCGTGAGCCGATCAGCCACTCGAACCAGTGATTCATGCAGAAGGCACTCCATAATGGATGCCGTCGTTTATTGCTTGACCAATATTGAGAAACATTTTGTCAACAGTTTCACAAACAATACATAATAATTGTGTCAACTATTTCTTTATTTAAATTGGAACACGCTAACCATTTTGTTAGAGTAGTAGCGTTTAAATATAACATTGGGAGGTATCGCACATCTTGATGTGGCGACTCCGCAATCATGGCATGACACACTAGTCACCTTTGAGTCGATCCTGCTAAACACGTGTTCTCTGATGCCCTTGCATACTTTGTTCTTTGTTTTACTTAAGGTGTTGAGAATAGTCCTGTTCCATCATATACAGAATGGGTTTAATACTACTCGCCTTTGTTTTAGACTTTTCAAGATGGCAGATCCAGGTTTAATATACAAGATTTGATAAAGTTTAATGGAGGATGGTACAATAATTGGCTTAAAAGTCTAAAGCAGTGTTTCCCAACCTTTTTAGGCCATGCCCCACCTTAACATTCTAAAATGTTGATGTCCCCCATACATATATATATTTTTAATAACCAAGGCTTAAAGTCGTGTCGAGTCCATTTTTTTAATTGCCCCCTTAAATATCAAATAACCCCCCCTTTGGAGCGTGGGCCCCACGTTGGGAAACACTGGTCTAAAGTGTTCATAACAGTCAGTGGACCAAGTCCACTTCACACAGTGACAATAAAGCGAGATAGGACGCTCGTACACCGTGCAGTTATTGCCACCAGGCATATTTCATGTGTTACTATTGTGTGCGTGTGCTGGATAGAGGCACATGAAGTAATGAGGGTGCTCGCCCGCCGCCGCGCTCGAGGGGCGCCCGTCGCTCACGAGGGGAATGTTTTGAACCCGAGTTCAATGAATCCACGACGCCACCTGTGGATTAATACCCTTTTCAATCTATTCCGAAGTTTCAACGTCTTGATCTTGACTCGCGACTTGTTTCGTTGCATTTATTGCGTCGTACCTACTTACTGTAATTAATGTCTGATATGACCTTTATTGTTGTCTTACGTGCATTACAATTTATTCCTGGCACTTTAGTTTGTGCTTTTAGTTTTAAAGCGAGTAAAAAATCTGAAGGATACATTTTTACTAATATTTTTTACTAATGTACTTGATTTCACTCTCTTTGTTCCAAACCCCCACTGGGGGCAAGCGAGATGGTATGAACCATTAACACTAAGGGTAAGTCATCGTCAGTTCAGTGACCTGCCGTTCTGTAAGTAGTCCCTTAGCTCCATGGGGTGCAACCGTATGGCGCATTCAACGCCTTCTCGCTCGTGGCATCGTGTTGTCTCATCTTTGTCCTTTTTGTCAAAAAGCTCAACGGCGCGATCTACATCGACGTGGCGTCTTTGTTACACAACATTCCATCGTTTATTTAGAATTAATTAAGAATTGAGACATCGAGTGACTGGCGGTATAGTATCCTCGGTGCACACTGCTACGAGACGATGTAGTGCTGTTATTCTTATTCGGAAGTAAAGGAAATCAAAATTTACGGAAATGTCCCAACTATATTGCATTTTTTCTAAACAATCATTTTACGAGACGGTTTATTTGTAAACACCAGCTTGTCGACAAAGCGTGTTTTGAAATGCGGCACCCAGGCCGGCCACGTGATGCCACTCATGCCTCCCGCACCACACTTCCCATTCCTCCCACGCCAACCTAGGTAGATAAACAAAACAAATCAGATCATAGAGTACTTAAGTGTGCTTGCTACCTACAAATTAAATGCAAAAACAAAAGAAACACTACAACATATAAAAATGTCCGCCCTAAATCTATGCGGAATAAGTAAAATGACAAAGACTGTTGTTACTGAGTGCAACTGCGACAATGGCACCCGTTTGCACTGGCCTATATTACGATGATGATAATGGCCGCGGCACACACACTTGCTCCCGCGTACCCACCGGCCGGCTCCGCATAACGACCCAACACATCTCGTTAAATGCCGTCTTCCTTGTTGGTTTCTAGAGCTAGAAGGAGATAACACGAAAACAACTTAGCTGGCAGTGTGTGTATGTGTAAATAAGGAAGGTCACGCGGACGAAATGGTGATATTATGTGCGCTCGCGGGCAAAAGAGAGACGCAATGAAAACAAATCAATATCATCTCGCAGCGTTTCGCGGTAGAGTGAGACAGCGCAATAACAAACCGGCATTTTATGCCGGTTCGGCTTTACCTACGCTATCATTATTTGACTATACGCTCTATGCGGTTGAAATAGAGTATGATATTTCATGACAGAAAAATTGTTTACAGAATTAAACATGAACGCACACCGTTATTATTCTCTTGATAGTCAGTCTCGTTGTTGTGAAATTTCCGGGCAAAGTTACTTTTGCTTTGGGGCAGAGTATAAGCTATACATTCAAATACCGAAGGCTTCGGTACAATCCTAGTCCAAATTATTGTTGTAGTTAATGTGACCTTATGATATTAATAGTTATTATAATTATCATTATTTGTCTCCGGTAGATGTTGAGTTCCTTTCCACTTCTGATCTCAGTATGAAGCTATCTTATCTGGTGGTTAAAGAAAACTTTATCTATAGAATATCGTAAAGGTGTAAAATAGTAGTTATTTAGAGCAACTTTATAATGATGTGCACTTGTAACAAAAGTTGGCAACCGGGCAACAAGGCAAAGTGCGCACTTTGTAATAAGTCAAAAGTCCGCAATATTGCTTGCTTGTCTTTCGCATAACCCTGTCCTCGCTAGCTGACACGTGCAGGCCATAGAGCAAGAATATCCAGTGAACCTACGCACAAATAAAATTAAATACCCACTTACCTACTTAGGCATAATTGTTTCAATGCGCATTTTATATCAAGCGCTTTGTTTTTCACACAATATTATCGTAATTAATAGACAGTGTTGGGGCTTGTAACAACAATTTTGTTTTGATGTGCATTTATATTGAAAACATATCGATTATGAGGATAGCCAATAAAATTTAGGCTCAGCTATAGATATTTACTCACAAAAGTAGACCCAAATATTACCTACACGTTAACAGTGCAAAATGCTGCAAACGCTGCCTCGAAGATATTTCTTAACTGTACTCACCACTGGAATACAAACCTGGTCCTCGGGTAGATCGTGAAATATCGTCACGGGATTCCGTTTGTGAATAAGTCCTAATATATGCCTTAATCAAATCTTAAAATGAGTATCAGCATTGCTATCAAACACGGCAATAATGCAAGTCTTTAACCATACTGTAGCGAAATATATCGTTAGACATAATTGCAAGGATACGTAGAACAGTTAATTTGGTAAAATTTTAATTGGATAATCGCATTATTTTGAATATGAAAATAGACCCAGCCTTTGTTCGAATCTTGCTAGCGAATACTACACATGTAAATGTACGTTACAATACAGTACGTAACGATGTTGACGTTGTATGTATAAACAATATCCACTGCACTCTGGCGTCCATATCATCGGCCTTGCATTCAACACATCGCACCAGCCCCGGCACGTGTAAGCCTCGCTACCGACGCGCGCCGGTTACGACACATGCTAAAGTCGCAAGTCGCAATGCCTTAGCCTATTCGGAAACAGTTCTCATCAGGTAATTTTTTCTTAAATACTCGAACTTGAAAGAAGTGTTTAACAGTTCGGTATTAGGAAGAATTCCAACTACTTATATCAAATCGTCATATACGTCAGGAGGCCTCCAAACCGCCGGACATGTATGAAGAGATTGATGAATGATGATGAAAGAAGTGTGGAAGTCTAGGCAGAACTGGCGCTGTAATCACTGTGCTAAGCCCGTGAGGGACTCGGCGTGATGATATGTTAGTGAATATTTCTTTGAATCGGATAAGTTATTTCTGAGCTCAGACTCTGCCTGTTCATATTATTAGATGTACGTAAAGATCAAAAGGGTAAAACATTAAATTGATTTCCACAAAGTTTTTAATCGTAAGCAAGCCCTGCCTCGGATGGATCGATGCATAAGCGCAATACACAGAAGTACAGTAGGTCAATACGAAACGGGGCCATCCGCCGCGTCGCGCACCGCCCCGGGGCCAAATTAACTGTCATGTGACACAATTAGCTCCATTTGATTACAAATGTAATGATATATACAAAATTATGTCGCTATATGAATTTGTGTTTCAATTCAGTATAACAGTAACTTGTACAAAAACATGATCAAAATTTCCACGTAGGTACTTGTATATTAATTATCCCTACTTCTTTGCTTTAATTGTTTTGTTAAACGAAACAAAGAAAAGTGGTAGTTTATTAAATTCCACACGTTGAGCCAGATACCCAGTAGATTGAAAGCTGAAACTGGGTCAATGGTGCAGCGCAGGGAGGGGGCGCCCTCCTGAAGCGAACTACGCCCGCCCCTAATGTTCGCAAGGGGAGCGCGTATAATATATTATATTTAAATATTTACTCAAGATACCTATATATTGCGGCATTCGTCATTTTTAAACTCTTTTGTTATATTATACTAGCTGTGCCTCGCGGTTTCGCCAACGTTAAATTTCATTCCATTGGTATATATTCTTTATGGAATAAAACATGTCCAAAATGTTTATCCAGCCAATTAGCTATGTGGCAAATTTCATCAATTTCTGTTTAGTAGTTTTTGTGTGAAAGAAGGACATACACCTCACAAACTTTCGTATATATACATAACATTAATAGAATTTGTACACAAGATGTCAAGAAAATTATATATTTATTCGTTCCACTGGTGCTCTGGTTTTCGTGTGTTAGGTACCTGTACCTACATAACATGACACAATAATTCCATCGGCAATTGTTACAAATTGCAAATAGATGTAAGTAGTGCTCGTAATCAATAAATACATTTACGTAATTAAACTGCTCGTAAGTAATAATGTATTGCGGCATAACAAAGGTACAATGTAAATCAACGTAGGCAGAGGCTTATAGGATAAGAACCAGGTGGAACAGTTGTCAAAGGAGTTTCCTTCAACAAAGAAGAGTGGAAAAATCAATAGATAACGTAACCAATCAAATGGGGAATGCTCTTGAAGACATAGTATTCTGGGTTTTCTTTCCATGAACTGACATAAACGTGAGCCATGTGTTTTCCTTCCCCATAATGATGACTTCAACGGTTTCTTTTTCCTCGTTTCATTTACAGTGAACTTAACAAATGACACATTTGTTTTGTTCGACGTTGAAGCTTATATCTACGTCATAGTTATAATGAGTTACTTGGCATTACAAAGCCTATTGTGTTAGACAGTTTTTCTAGTTGGCTTGTTCCCGGATAGGTGCCTTACAGCTATCTATGGAAAATACCTTGTTACGTTAGTAAATGTATAAACGGTAGTCGCTAAAACAAAGGATTGCAACCTTCGCAGCACACCCTTGGCCGTGGTGCTGCGACCTAGATCGCGGCTTCCCCCCCCCCTCCCCCCGCGCGTCACTGCCTTGTGACCTGACCCACTTCTGGATGCACTTGATGTAGCCTCCCTTTCCAGGCGCCACCAGCTACCGCGCCCGCTTTTTCATATTCCTAAAGACATAATAAACGAAAAAACAGAAACTGTACTGTAACTGTAATTATTCAAGTTCAAATGATAATAAAAGGTAGGAAACGATTTCAAAAAATGTATAAATGATATATTAATAATTAAAACAACTTTTGATAGGAATGTAAGTGCACTATTAATAAAGCATTGGTTCAGGTGTAGTAAAATACAACGGTATTGCAAGAGCTCTGCACCAGGACAGCCACTGCTAATGGGCAAGTAGTTCAGCCCGGGTGGCCGAAATTATGTGGCATTGACAAGAAGGTCGATGCAGAAACTTTGGCAAGCCTCGCGGGCCGCGGCCTCGAGCGCGCGCCTCGTCACGCTTTGCCCGCCCGCACTTACTACTTCACTGACATTACCGCTATTGCATCTATTTCGTGTCGAAATTGACTTTGCGTAACATGGTATACTTACCGCCAATGTTCAGCATAGAGAACATTCAGTTCTCTAACAGCGTAGAAAGTTTGATGTATGCCCGGGGCCTAGAAATTGAATAAATCAAATCGGATAACTACCGACCGGCGCGCGCTGTAAGGTTACCGATCCATCGCCGACGTTCGCGGCGTCGACAAGGCTGCGACCTAGAGCTGCTTCCGTCTTCATTCTTCAGCTGGAACTATTTCATACAATGCCTAAATGAGATATATTTTCTTTGCGACGAACTTGTATGTACTTAGACAACTAGGTGCATTTGTTACGGTTACGAGTTCTTACACTGAATATATAGTTTCATGATATTTTGCGATTGTTTCAGATCAACAATGTAGTATACGAGTGCACTTGGCGGGGATGTGGCTACACTACCAACACCTGTTCATCAATCGAAGCTCACATCAGAAACACACATTTGGGGTGAGCATTCCTCTCGAGAGATCTAACTAGCTTTATTTAATTTAGCGAAATCTTGGCAATGCGCCAAAAATGTGTCTATTTTCAAAAGACTGAAACATTATATTTTTATTAATATCTGTAAAAATAATAGGTATACTTCAAATTGTGCCTTCAATTACCAAATTATCTTGTAGGGTTACAGCAATTATAAGAGTTGGAAATATATGTATAAGTAGGGAGTTATTTTATTATGTTATGTACGGGGACGTTATATATGATAGATAAGTCTCAGGTAAACGAATAGGTAATAACAGTAAGATACAGGGAAAAAATAGCAAAATGTCACGCGTCGCCCGGCACGTGGCTGCTAATGCACGTGCATCAATAATTGCGCAATGGCAGCTGGCAAGGTTAACTCGCACTGCAATGCCAGCGACTCATTTCCTATATTCGCATTCCCCTTTATACAAATATATATATCCCATATATATAATCTATTAGCTGCAATCTATTATATACATGTACGTCTTTGAATTTCTTCTCCAACATGCACGATGCAGTATGCAGGCTTCCTCTCGATTCCTTCACCGTAATTCTTGTATTGCCATTAATCACGTACATAAGTTCAGAAAAACTCATTGGTATTCGAACTTGTTATCTTTGCGTCGTAGGCGATTACTTGAACAACTCGGCGATAACGGCGATAGCATTTTTCATGAAAGATTTTCACGATAAGGCTTTCACAAGGTCCTCATTCATTAGTTGAAGGTAACAAATAGTAGAGTGAATATAAGAGAGTTAGAAGCTGGAAGGCCAGTCCTAGCTGACCCGGAAGCAAGGCTTGGCGACAAGGTTGGCAGTTGCCGGCTCCGCCCGCGTTCCGCGCAAGGTCGCCCGCCCGCGGCTTACGTAACCCTGCCCTACGGTCGCTTCGCTTCATAACACCACACAATACATACATGCGTACATACTCGAACTACATAGCTATATCCGACTATAATGCTTTACTAATACTAACTCTGACTTATCGCGTCAGATTTATATCTCGATTGATTATAACATACCTACGTATATCTAACCTTTTGTTTACAAAACCGGTAGCTTATGTAGAGTGTATCAATTTCTAGATTCAAAGTGTATCGGCATCGACTTTTTGATTGTAGTCAATTGACCTTCCAACATGAAACATCGAGTCCTATCGTTAAGCCTCCAGTATTAGTTATTGAACTTGGCCTACTGAACTAGTTCTTACTACTGCCACGAAACACGTATGTTTTAATTGTAAATAATTGCTTACCATGCTGGGTACTATGCAAAAACACAGGTTTTTGTGACTCGTTCATCCGGATATTTCCAAACTAGTGAACGCAGTAGTAAATTACTCTTTACAGCCTAAATTGAGGGATATTTTCCTTTTATTACAGGCCGAAGAAAGAAGGCGACAATGACTGCGAAGAGGAGTTCTACTATACAGAGCGTGAGGTGGTGGCTCCCGCGCCTCCGCCCACGCTGTCCCACCGAGACATGTGTCGCCCGCCACACGAAGACCCGGAGTACCAGAGGCAGCTCGTCGGCTCCTACAGGTGCCTTACCTTCTTATTAAGCAACTTTACTTACGTACATACATTGGAGTCTGTGATGCGTCACTGTATATTCTATCTACAAGGAAATAATGATACGATCCACACAAATAGTTATAATGTACATACTTAGATCAAAATGAGTATTAAATATATAATACAAACGTTAATGTTTCCAGGCAAGGACTACTATCTACCATGCAGAATGGGTCAGCGAGGCCGATAAGCATTCCTCTAACGCATTCCTGGTCCAACTCACACTCACCGGTATGTGTCCTATATAAACTGTCGTAAAATTAAAAATGTAGTCGAAGAAAAACACTGGTTTGGAAATAGTTCTATATCTTTGTCTTAAGCAGACATTTGTAATAGGAAGGATTATTTATGTTTAAGAGATAACTTCTTTTTTACTTCATCAAATTTCTTTATGACCAGTGACATACTACATAGGCGACCGTCTGGTCTAGTGGTTAGAGCTCCTGACTGCGAAACTTGAGGTTGCGGGTTCGAATCCCGCTGAGGGCAGATATTTGTGTGATGAACACGAATATTTGTACCTTAGTCTTGGATGTCCTATGTATTTAAGTATATATCTATCTATATAAGTAAATATATCGTTGTCTAGTTACCATAACACAAGCTTTGCTTAATTTGGGACTAGGTCAATTTGTGTGGAATTGTCTCAGGTATTTATTTATTATTATTTATTATACTGAAAATTACATACGAGGTCTAAATAGACTTTTATATTTTTGAAGGCAATCCTTTAAAACTATTAATCTAAATATAAATCTTACCTAATTCTACAAGGTGTTATATAATACAATATTGTCACTGAATTAATTGACTGTACCCGTAATGCGGACTATCGCTCCTATAGACAGTGTTAATTACGTATCGTTACGTATAAACAGGTTTGAATGTTCGATTGGAAATGGTCAGAGCAGTGTTTGTTTGCAGAAGCACATGCGGCTGGCTGTGGCTGGCGGGTCGCCGGGCAGCCCCGGCCGGCGGCCGCGCTCTGACAACAAGAAGTGTCGCAAGGTGTACGGCATGGACCAGCGCGACCTCTGGTGCACTCAGTGCAAGTGGAAGAAGGCCTGCACCCGCTTTGGGGACTAGCGCTCGCGTCGCCCGCCGCCCCGCGCGGCGCCCCCCAAATGAATACCGACCATAATGACGATGGTCAGCGATTCACTCACTCCACATAAGACACTACAACTGTTGCAGTCAGCAGTGTGCTAGAACTATTCCGAGTGCGGATCGTAATTTGATATAATTAACAAATGAACTTTATTACGAATGAGAGGTTTATTTTAATTTAAGGATATACGGAGTAAATTTACTTATTATATAGAATATATAAAATTGAAAGGAGACATATTTTTGCTCTTTAGATGTGGCTCGCTTAATGACTGCATTATATGGACATTGCCCACGTATTTTTGTAGCGCAGTAGACTCGCCTTTACTGTGGCATGTGTGTTGCGTGCGGACTTCGTGTGTCGCTCTCGGACGAGACTGTGAATATTAGCTTTAAGTTCGTTCATAAGTTAGACTGACACGAAGCAGTGTGAAAACAATTGTCCTGACCATCCCGGGGCACTGAATACCTTATTATACAATATCTAGTGCTATATACGGACGACACGCACAACCATATACTTACAATAATAAATATTGACGACCTGTCGCGTCGATATATCGCCTTTTCGTTAATACTTAATCACTTCTATTACAAGAGTATATTTAACTGCCAAATTTAAGAAAAAAAAACATTATACAATATATGATTACTATTTTAGAAAAGATAATATTATTCCGTCCACATTTTCGAATGTGCTGTATGAAACTAATAAGGAAACAACATGTTTTCACACTGTCAGCAATTATATGCAGCATGGCATACCTACTTTGTTCGACTCGGCATACTATTCATGAACTGTTCCAGTCGAAAATACTTCAGTGATATTATCACTAAGTTGTAAAGTATATTGACTGAATTAACTAGATTATAGAGAAATTATGAAACATGATAATATATATGTATATTAATTAGTCTCGTAAGGTATCTCAGATTCGACTAAAAGACTACAAAACACGTTTAGAATTAAATTTTTATGAACATATCTGTGTCGTATACAAAGGTGGTCGTACCAGAACAAGGAGACAATACTCAGCGGTCCCCGCGGCTGCTAATGCTTCACCGCCAAGATGCCACCACGTGCCACCACGCGCCACCACGTGCCACCACGCGCCACCACGCACCGCGAAACGGACCACCACGGGGCGAGAGAAACGGAACTAATCGGTGGTGACGTCACTACTCATTCACCATCCAAACATTCGCGTAATCACGTTACATGTAACGTTATGACGTTCGGTGCGCACCGTGAATGTGGAGTGGATGGATATTGAGTACTACGAAGGTATGTGATCATAGTTAACGTGATAATAGGACTGCAACTGGAATGATGATATTGATACTGGCGGGAAATTGGGAAGATTATTGGATATTGTGCACTGTGCGGCGAGGCGAGGACTGTCCAGATTGGAGACGATGTGGGCTGCAATATTATTGTCTAAGTATTATTGATTCGTGTTGTAAATATATATGTAGTGAATTATATGAAACAATATTATTATATTTGTTAAATGAAAGCAATGTTCGGATGTGTACATACAATATTATTACGATAAGAATATAATTATTGTTACTTAATTGTGATCGTTTAAAGAGAAAGGTTTGTATGGTGATAAAAGAGCGACGTTTTTTTAAATTAAGATGATAGTTTATTTTAAGGTATTACAGTAGACGAGTACATTTTTCAGATCCGCGAGGCATTTCTGTTACCATAGTTACCAAGCCCGATGATGGACTAACGCCCTAATCATCATTATTAAGATAGGGAATATGTTATAGAAATGGCAAGCGACAGTGCTCTTTCAAATACATATTAGTAAGTAGGTATGTGCCTACGTCAATGTGCCAATCGTCGAGCATTCCCTTTACTTTCGATCTACCAGACTCTATCCGTTTGTTCAATTAACCGGTACGTAATTTTTCATTCGTAGTTTTCTGTATCTAGCCTAAACCTAAAAGTCTTGTTATGCACGCTGTTAGTGTGTCAGTGCCTGATAGTTGACGTTGTTGATTATGCGCTCGTGATCTAGGGAACTGTCAAAAAATATTATATAAATATTTTTTTTAAATCCATTATTCTATTTCATTGTTACGTATAAATTTATATCAATACATTTATTGGTGTGACAGCAAATCTCACTGTTCCGACAATGTATATTGTTAGATCTGATTAAATATTAAGACATAAATAAAGCTCAGGGACGCATTTTAGTGGCACAACAATAATGTAGGGTGACATTTCTTGCCAAATTTTAAGTTTCAATAATCACAACGCACGCAGGTACTCAGAGTACGTTGTGTAATAGCTGTCTTACGTAACATTATTATTATAATATAATTCTACGTGATGTACCTGCAACTATTACCAAATATAACATGTTCATTGCAATAATGGTTGTGATAAACATCATGAAGTTGTCATACGTAGCGAGTCGCACTGTGACGCATTCAACTCAGCGCTCTTCGACCCAATCGATCACATAATGTTAGAAACATAAGCAACAACTCAGCTAGCGATTTGACAACTGCCATATTGTAAGGATCTAGATATACTGGGGCTAGATTTGTAGCATAGCTGTTAGAGTTACTTTAAGTTGAAGTCATAATAATAGTATTTAATATTGTTAGGTACAATTTAATTGTATTATATATATATATATATATATATATATACATATACATATATGATTTTACTTGCTGATTATTGTATGGGTGCAATCTATCACACTATCACGATTGCTTCTATTTCAGTCTGCTCGAAAAGTCACGTATTTATAAATACGATGCAAAGGATGTTCGAATTATTCTTATGTTCTTCATCTGCTCATTGTTATAGTTTTTATTATTGAGTTATTCTCGTTAATGGAAGAATTATAAAATGATCTCAATTCATTTCATCACTTTCGTGACGGGCGTTAACACCAGCTCGCGAGGTTGTTGGACATCTAACTGGTATCTCAGAAACAATAGCAGCACAATTACCTAACTTGTTCCTATCCACTATTGCAAACGCGTCCTGCGTATTCAGCTCACAATTTGAATGACACGTTTATTTGTAGACTTATTAATTTTGACTTTCTTGGATTGAATTTCAAAGGTCGTCCATTGGCGTGCTATTGCCATCAAATTATAGACTGAAAAAGTGACAGATTTATACAGGTGATACACGTCATATACGTCATACGTCACATCACACGTCATCATGCACCTATCACTTAATTATTATCTTATTGATTGCAATAACACGCCACGTACTGTACTGTCTTAGTGGAACGGAGCACGTGCATGTCAAAGGTGTATAGCTCGTATGCTAAAAGTTTCATAAACATAATTACGATACCGATCTCAGTTTTATATTCGAAGCTATTAGATATATGTATACATAGGTTCATATTGCTTAGATGGTTTTTTTCTTATTTTATATAATTTATTGTAGGTAATAGATGAATTTTAGTTAATATAAATAAAGACACATTATTTTTATTTTAGTAATTTGTAAACAATTTTAACGTAACATACTAATTTATTTAGCCAAAATTTTGCTCAATTTTGTATGCACTCAACACCAAAGTCATTAAACTAAACAAAAATATTACATATCAGTACAAAAAAGCATAATTGAAACGATCATCATAGAGTATTTAACCATTTCAGTAGGATATAACCCTTCGCATAATGTGTAACACAAACGTGTTATCTACGAAGGCTATTCCATGTTGTGATATTGCCTACACGTGTTTCTCCTTGGGAGGTGTAAGGTGCCATTGAAATATGTCGGATTCTAATGTGATTCTGATGTCTGCGCCTGCTCAGTGCTCAGTGTTAGTGTTGGAACAGTTTGGCAATGAGCCCTAGTCGAGCTCTGAGTCTTTCGTCGTAAACGTTATAACAAATATGGAAGAACGTATCTATTTAAATGCATTCAATTATTTTTCTTAATCGCAAAAATACGTTAATCGAATATATTTTTGTACTTATATAGTATAACGAAATTCTTGACTTCATTTCTCATTTAGAAATATATTATTTTCACAGCTACTAATCACATATTAAAGCTAATGATTATATTTACTTGTAGGATTGTACTTTTAGCCTGTGCTGTACCTACCTGTAAGGGTACATTAGTAGCGCAGGATCCCTTTCAAAAAATTAATTTTAAGGAAATTGTGCCTCTTAACTATGTCATAATGCATATGTATCTTTGTTTCTCCGTATATTATCCTTGTATGTAAATATGTATAGTCGTAACGAAACTTATTAAAGTCCCGACCTTTTCGCCAAATTGGACGTTGGTATTTGTAACTATGTACATATTTATGCCTAAAATTCCGGACAACGATGATAATGACACAGACATTGTATTAATTAAATCAAAAACTGTACTCAAAAATATTATGTGAATAAACCTTCCTCGAAATATTGGATGTAGAAGCTCTTAACATTTGACCTAAAGCAGCGGCCGAATGTTAGAGACTCATCTAGTTGCTACTAATATCAAAAAACATACAAATATGTACATGTCTACTTACCTTATATTTTATTAGTTTTACGACATTTCATATTATATCCTAAACGTACATAAATTTAAATTGTAAATCGTTTAGTTCTAATTTGGTCTATGTTAAATAATTATTATCGTCTTTTATTTGAATTTTAATATTATGCTTAATATGTTCTTCCAATTACGATACATAAAGTTCATTTATGTGGGCAATTTTATAATAGTTAATGGAAAATATGTCTCCTATTTATTGATAATGACCATATACTACGCGGTCAGTGAACTAGGTAACTCGCACTGAGTGTCGCGCTAATGAGTGAAACATAAAGCTGTATTGATGACGTTGAACTCTCGAAACTTCATTAATCCCAATGTGAGCCATAATAGCCAGGTGGTATGAGTAGTTACCTGCAAAATCGAAATTGCAGGTCAAACCCCGTTGGTCCGATTGATTCATCACGCCAGCTTTACGGTAAATACATAGAGATGAAACCTTCATTCATGCGTTTGAGAAGTAATTCAAAGACGTATGTAAAGTTGTGTCTAATAGATGGAACTGTCTCGTCATCCGACTCGATGGCATTCAAATATAACTCCAGCGAAAATTTGGATTCATATAAGTCTGCCTATCCTTGCGAAAGGTGTGTTCTTTTACCCTCAGTGCGACCATGGGCCGCTATAATAATGAATAATACCTACGTGTGGTATTCGCCGACAGAAAGTAGCTATAAGGTCTAAGTTTGTTTGAAGTACAACTATTTGCACATAAATCCACTATACTGGTTCGCTACTTTGGTGTACTTCGCTTGTTTTCTCTCGTTTGTTTAGGTTTCATTTTATGTTGAATTTCATTAGTGCTCATTGCAACCTGATATGTAATACCTACCTGTCTTTTAGTTCTGCATGAACTGAATGGGGCGAATCTTTGGAATCGCCTGATTTGAGTCGGTTAAGCGTCGGCACGTACATTTTAATGGTTACCAGTAGTTTTAAGATTGCAACATGATCAAAGGTGTTGTTTATTCTCGGAAAGATGTTTAATGCCGATGTTTGGTTGTCAATATCACAGCAGTTTTCTCCAAGGCTGTCAGCTCAAGGCGTTATCCACTGAATGGTACCTCTATCTTGCCTGTTGCATACCAACCGTTCATACCTATATATCACTAGATCAATTTATCTATTTATCTTTCAACTCATAATCACAATTTATGAATGGCGGTAAATTGGCTGGCAGTTACTCTACTGTGATATTAATAATTCTATTTATTATTTTCTAAATTATTATGAATAACTATAATGTTGAATGTGAGTGTGTTATTTTTTGAGATGTACGTAGACTAAGACATGTTATTTTGTATTGTATTGTATAGTACCTTACCCTTTATGAGGTCCAGAATGTGTTCCAAATGAATTACTATCAACTATAGATATTACAATTATATTGTGAATGTTTTGTTAAGAAAAAAAAATCGGTAATGTAGATATTGCGAAGCACTACAATTATAATTGACGGACATCACACAATTCTAACAGCCTCGTAGCGAAACGCACTCAGCTCTCTATCACTTGTAGATATTTATTTGCATTTTAAAGCCAACGGAATATCACTGTGAAGCGTTGTTGTAAGTTCACAACTTAATCTAAATAAACACACCCTTTTTAAATATAATTTATGTGATCAATTCAAAATGTTTTTTTGTGGAAAACATATAATATTTTAACGTCTGTGCTACTTAGATTAACCTTTCTTTTGCCTGTTATATTATACCTCAATATGTTTAGGTTGAATTGCCTGTGTCTTGAAAAATATATTTCGATTACTAGAACAGCAGTGGCATTATTTTTCCAGTCCTGTGAACAAACACTCATTGTTGTAATCAGCTTGTTTATAAGTATGTGCCTAGCGATAGGTTTGCCTAAGAATAATTTATCAGAATGTAGATCCATTTCAAAGCCAGTTCTGACAAATACAATGTTTTTAATAAAATTGAAATTTATCAAATGTAATTATGGCGCATGTGTGGAATAAGTTGAATGGAACAAAGTCTAGACCTAAATGATCTATTCCGCATCGTGTTATTGATATATAATATTTACAAATATATAAAGATTAGATTTTATTAAATATTGTTTTACTGACTCCGTCCTTATAGCTCTACCAATTCTCCTATACCAATGCAGGTAGCGTGGCTTTCCCACACCCAGTACTTAGATACCCGCTACCATTTCATTCAGCAGGTTGAAATGGCTCCGGCCAACTTCTATATTGTGCTTAACCAAAAGAGACCACATCTCCGTGTCTCACTTCATCCAGAGACAGTGCTCAAAGAATTATTTCACATAATTCCCATAGCAGCCTTTCATTATTAGAGCTTGATAAGCTTACTTTGTAGGACTGATGCTTCTGGTATCTACAGGGTCTGCCTTATTGTTACGGTTACGGCGAACGGTTACCGTATCTACGAATAGTGGAAGCTGCTGTGCTAACAGAATAAAGGACTAAAGGGCCCCGTTTTCTTTCAGCACAGCCGTTCTATGTAGGATTGTGGAAACTTTATTCACTGCAGGCAGAAATACAACACTATCCGGCTACTAAGCAGTCTCAATTGGCTGTGATGACAAATATGAACACAAATTTATTTATTTTTATTTATTTAATATATATATACGGCTACTAAGCAGTCTATACAGCCATATATATATATACATATATACATATACATGCATATATACAGCCAATTGAGACTGCTTAAAGCACGGTCGCGGAACAGAAAGAATTTCGTACGATAACCTATTATTACCCATCTCTGTCACTCCCGCGTAAATATAATGCGTCTCGCTCGCACAGATGCAATGACCGCTGTCGCCAGGGATTGTAAACCGTTTAATTGAGACCGTAAGGTTTGTTCTTGCTTGCGTCTGGTGTTTTGGTCGCAATTAAAAGTATTTGACATGATTCATAATTTTTGAATAACTAACGACATTCCATCTTGGGATGCGTTAGTGCTCGTTCAATTTTGAAACACATTTATCTTAGTTTGTTGTTATTTGTTAGTTTTTGTTGTCTTGTTTTAATTGTTAAGTGGTTTCGTTGATTTGTTAAGTTTAATTTACTGTTTTAAAATGGAACCAGTGCCGTCTACCTCGCGTCCATTCAAGAAGTTTGTTTCTCCGCGGAAGAAAAGAAAAATGTCACACTTTAGTGAATCTGAGAAGGTTATGATTATTAACGTTATTATAAAGGTTATGATTCAGTTTTATATTGAGATATTATTGCAAAATTGTTATAAATAAAAGTAATGGAATGTCTGAAGAGTTTATTGTTTAACAAAATACTTAATAATAATTTATTTAATAAGCTAGTTTTTTTCTATCCTTCAAATATTTCATGCAAACCACACATATAAAAATGTTTGTGACCACTGTCAGTAGGTAAAGAGGTCATTGTACGAAATTCTTCCTGCTCCGCGACCGTACTTTAGTAGCCGTCGCCAAGTGTTTCAAGTGTTCAATAGTATTATTTGCCCGTCGCCGTAATGCTACCAGATGTGCCATTTTGCGCAAGATGGCTGTGCCAGGAAGACAATAATAAAAAATTGCCTGTCAGTTGGCAAAACCTTGTGTCAAAGTTGCTGTTAGTCCTGTCACTGTCTTTATTCTATTTGTCAAATTCCGTCATCTCATCTGGTTTGGGGGTGGGGATTGGTGTTTCTGTAATTCCGTTCAGTTTGGTTTGGTCTAAGTGAAATAGTATAGTTTAGTTACCTAGCCATTTTCTTTATTGATTTTAGTATTGTTGCTTATATTTTATTTTCCAACTAACCAGTGTATGCCCTGAAACAAAATCATGGGTGCCGTCCTTGGGCTCTGTTCTGCAGCGCAGGTACTAATCACTGATTCTTAACATCAATTCTCTACCCTCTGATTCTTTTGTCAAAATTTATTATCACTGCCATTATAACAAAGAAAATGAAAGTTTTATCTTACGATTTTCACGTTGCAAACATAGTAATAATTGCTTTAATAGGAGTATGGAGTATGCTATTGTTCTGTAACAGTTTAAACTAAAATAGCGCCTTCTATTTAATTATCACTAAATCAATACAAATTACTTCCTCCAACTCTTCAAAATATTACATCGATAATTTTATTGTTACATGGTCTATCAGTATATCAGTGATATTGACTTAACTTCATTTAGTGCAGTGCTTTATCACACCACAAGGCTAAAAGACGATATTCTATGTCTTCACATTCAAGTAGTAGGAAAAGATAGGCATTCCTAATAAGAGAGGATAGAGTATTGCCCTCAGTGTGTGCTATTGCAAGACAATCAAGACCAGTGGAGGTCAATGTAAACCAAATCAATGTAAACTTGATAATGTAAAAATAGGTATCTACATATTTAGGAATCTAAAGGTATAATTGTAATAATCCTGTACCAACAGACTAAGTTACAATTTGCAGCAAGCAAATTGAGCAAATAAGATTCAAATCAATTGTAGTAGGAAGGTGTTTATTTAAAAATAAGCTCTTTCTTTTTAAAATGCTACATACTATAAGTACTCAAAAAGATCCAATCTTTTTTGTAAATATAGCTAGCGTGTTGCTGTGGGAGTGCAGCATGCTCATTGTGCTGCTCCGCATGCCCCTCATGTGCCAATTCAACATCCACACGACTTATGTACTCACTGATGCTGCTGCTCGTCATGATTGCAGCCTGTGTCACTCTGGCACCAGGGCTACATGATCAGCTCAAAAAGGTAATGGCAATGATAAAGTGAGTCAATGAGATAGGTATAAATATACCGAAATTGGTATAAGCATGTATGACGAGACTGATGGATGTGGATAAAGCTAAAGAGGACTATAAGTTTATAGAACATTATAATTCTACTCTCTCTGCCACTCATGGGACAAAGCCTGATGTATGTATATAAATAAAAACTTTTACATTCTCTGTGAGTTGATAATTAAAAACACAAAGGATGGCATGTTCTTTTTATTAGTCTACCACATCTTACTGCTGGATATAGTCGGAGATGCTGCCTCCGCCTATCATCAACATTTATTGAATGCTACTTTGGACAGATGATGTCACATATGACAATTCATGCCCAGCCTACATCCATTTAGGCATCTTGATGATACACATTAGCTATTTGTGTAATAATATAATACCTAGTAGTAAATTTACTTAATTTATTTTACAGGTACCTTTTTGTGAAAACTCTACCCACTTGGTACCCAGTACTTTCAAAGTGGATTGTGACCAAGCTGTTGGCTATTTGGCTGTTTACAGGCAAGTTGGGCTCAATATTAACCATATTCTAAGCATATCACTAAATGATATTCTTCTCATATATAACTGTATGTGTAACTATTTTCAGGATTTGCTTTGCAACATGCCTCTTCTTTGTACTCATGGCACTCATAATGATGGGGGTGAAATCATCAAAAGATCCCCGAGCAGGGATACAGAATGGGTATGTTCTGTGATAATGTATATAATATCAGTCTATTTTTATTATTATTATTAGGGTCCCCGAAGCGGTAGGCAGAGGTGTATAGGTAGTACCCACACACCCACATTCCGCCATAGATATATTAGGTGCCAACGTGACAGATGGCGAGTCCGTCGCCGTTACTCAAGCACGACTATACATACGCCTTTGAATTGCTTCTCAAACGTATGCAGGTTTCCTCTCGATGTTTTCATTCACAGTAATGCTCGTGGTGTGACTAATTGGTACACTCGGGATTCGAACTTGCGATCTTTGTGTCGCAGGCAACTACTCGAACCACTATTCCACCACGGCTTTTTGATCCGCTTCGGTCCATTTTGATCTGCTATAAATATAAAACAAATTAAATAAAAGTAATAAACCACTTCCCAGGTCCCGTACTTGTTTACTTTTAGTGGTCCATTAAGATATTATCATCCTTTCAAGGTTTTGGGGCATCAAGTATTTGCTGGTGATTGGTGGTATTATTGGAGCATTTTTCATCCCAGAAGGACAATTTGCCTCAACCTGGATGGTGTTTGGCATGATTGGTGGATTCTGCTTCATTATCATACAGCTCATATTGCTCATTGACTTTGCTCACTTATGGGCTGAGAAATGGGTCTGTAAGTACAAGTTATATCTGTTTTGTCATTGTGTATTATCATTATTTGAGTGATTTATTGAGTTAACTCATACATATTATTGTTACACTCTTGTATACTTCTCTTATAATACTTGTATCTTGTATACTTTTGAAAATAGGGTGTTACTTAACACCTACCTACCCCCTTGATAACCATTTTGGGAAGCTGTGAAGATGTTCCTCATGTATGTTGAACATGAAAGTAGGCTTGATGTATGTAGCAGCATTAGCTTAGGATAGGTTGCCTTATATTAGTATTTATAGTGCGCATAGTTAAAGGGAAGGCCTGAGTACATATTATATTATTATTATTATATAGTTAAAGGGTCTTGACTTATGATGGATATAGACTTGCTCTATCCTTATAAATAAGTTGAAACATTAATGATAGTATGTTTTACACTATACAATTAAATAGTTTCTATATTTGCCAAATAAGTAATATTACGTACACCAAGGTTAAAGATATTCACTTATTTATTAGTCATTCAGTGATACAGCGAGAATCGTGAATCATTTAAATGTTGCGTCACATTTTCCCTAGCGATCCATAGAAGGAAAACTGAGTAACAAACAATTTGCTTAGAAATAAATAGAAAATACATATATGTTAACTAAACTAACCGAAATTTACAGAAAGTTTTTTTTTTCTAATAAGTCATGACTCAAAGATAGAATGGAAATATTTAAGCACGAGAAAACCACGGCTACGACCAGTAATTATCGCATTAGTATAGGTAGGTCTGAAGAGGAAGAGGCTTGTAAGTCTAGAAGATGATCCACTATTTGCCTACCCCGGAAGGGACTATATGCTATATATGGGTAATAATTGGTATCTATTATTTCAGCTAAATACGAGGAGACCGAGTCGCGCACCATGTACGCAGCGTTACTCATAGCGATGCTCACGTGTTTTGCCCTCACCATCACGGGCATTGTCCTTTTATACGTGTACTATACTAAAGTGAGTATTCATCCTATGTTCATATCTAGCTTGTAATGTATATGTAATCCTATGGTCTGTAAGAAACTTATGTATCTAGATACATAACGAAATATCGCCGCTTTTTTAAATTTTTGCCATGGCTTAGTAGTCCAACCTATAAACATGATAAAACTCAAAAGCTTTGGTGGCCGAGCGGTTTATTTTAGTCAATGGCCGCGGTGGTCTTTACCACCTGTCTTTTACTTGTCTTTAGCTTTATAAAACATCTTGAGGAAACCTGCATAAGAACTGCGGAGAAATTAAAAACGCGTGTAATAATACGCGTTTTGAATTTCGTGTAATATACGCGAGTTATCGAACACGATAATACAAACATGGGAATGCCATTACGTCGGCAGCTAAATATGAATCAGGCTCAAAAGGTACTGTTATTTGGGGTGTCGTCAAAGGAGGATGCAAAGATGACTACCAGTTATGGTAGGGGTTGAAGATATGTACATACTTACATCTTCTACATATATATAGGTATGCTTTAATTTCTCCGGTTTTACCAATAAAAAGTCCTAAAGCTCCTCACAGATCTGTCATAATCGGTAGTAATATTCAGTTGGTAATTAAATATCTTAATGGATACAAATATGCATGGCGATGACGCCAAAGCATACAGTGCGTTTGTTTATTCCAATCGTCAACATTGATAAGGAATGCCGAGCGTGATCTTGTTTAGAGCGCCGTGATGGCTGAGGGGTTTAAGCAGTCATCAGCTACGTCTAGATAGCAGTTACAAAATCTGATGGTCCCTACTGAAGAGATTTTCTTAACTTAAGTACCTAAACTGATTACAATCACACGAGCTCATAGTGAACGATTTTCTATAACCCTATAGCTTGTCCACGTCCACCAAATCCAGTTTAAGAAGACATACAAAGACGTATGTATAGTCGTGTTTGAGAAACGATGGCCTTAACATCTGTCATGTAAGCACTTACATATATCGCCGCGCGAAAAGCGACTGTGCTAGTACACACCCCTCCATACCTCTTCGGAGAGTCCTGTGAGAAAGCGTGAAGATATAGTTATATATAGTAAAATATAGCCAAGCCCCAAGCATCCCCAAGCCTTCCCAAAAGGTCCCGGAAGGGGTAGGCAGAGGCGTATAGTTAGTACCTTCCCACATACTCACTTTCCGCCAAAGATATATTTTAGGTGCTAACGCGAAAGATGGCGAGTCCCTCGCCGTTACTTAAGCACGACTATACATAGCCTTTGAATTGCTTCTCAGACTTATGCAGGTTTCCTCTCATTGTTTTCCTTTTCGTTTCCTTTCCGTTCGTAATGTGACTAATCACTGTAGGTACTTAAGTTCAGAAAAACTCCTTGGTCCAGTCGGGATTCGTCGATCTTTGTGACGCAGGCAGCTATTCAAACCACACGGCCACCACGGCTACTAGTTATAAACAGTTTAGTTAGCGCAGCATCAACGCCTCCTCACGATTCAAACAGGGATTAGGCGGTCTTTAATAAAGTGCCATAAATGTATCTAACAGTACTATTTGTTTTCAGTCTGAAGGGTGTGATCTATCCAAGTTCTTCATCTCGTTCAACCTGATCCTGGTGGTGCTGGCGAGCGGCATCTCCATCCTGCCCTCGGTGCAGGAGAGGCAGCCGCGCTCAGGACTACTGCAGTCGTCCGTGGTCGCGCTATACGTGGTGTACCTCACGTGGTCCGCGCTCTCCAACGCTCCCAGCGAGTGCAACAGCATCACCGGTGGAACTGATCAGGTATTTATGATTACATCAAATCTATACATACAAAGTGTCTGTTTGTTATATTAAAATAACCGCTTTTTACTAAATGCATAGGTTGTATACACGGTACATATACCAAAATAACATATTTTACAATCTTTGTCTGTCTGTCTGTTTGTTCCGGGTAATCTCTGAAACGGCTGGACCGATTTTAACAGGACTTTCACTGACAGATAGCTGATGTTAAAAGGAATAACTAAGAATACTTTTATTTTGAAATCTTAAAAAAAAAAGTATTTAATATCCAGCCGGACCAAGTCGCGGGCACAGATAATAATAAATAAATATTTTATTCATGTAGCCCTTAAGCTAGCCGGTAGCCGAGTCGAATAAGACTGCTTGCTACGTTAAGATCGCTGGTTTAACTTTGTGTCAACTAGTGGTCTGTGATTTTAATAATAATAATAATATATCCTCACGCCTTCCCACAAGGGTCCCCTGTGATTTTATCTGAACTTAAAACAGTGAGTTGTCTCCCCACGAACTATACAGTGTAGGAAGCCTGACATGTCTATACGACGATGACGACGTGTAATTTCTCCCTACTTACGATTTTTTTTTTTATCGTAATTAGCCTCAAAAGCCTATTCAAATAATATGAGTTTATTCAGAAAAAGTACACACTTAAGTATACACCTTTTATTAATAATTGTACAATATATTATTATGTATTTACGTATGTATGTTTGTTATATATTTATCGTGTTATTTTATGCTAAAATATGCATTGCCAGGACGACAAATCAGCGGCTTATTGGGTATGTAAAGAGGATTGCACATATTTCATAATACATATCAACTTTTCTACCAATTGTTCTCCTGCCATTGATCACACACTAACTTATATCGAAATGTTGTTTTCTTTATTTTATTCACTAATTATTTATGCAAGAAGAGGCAGAGGAAGGCCACGTTCCAACTACCTGGATCAAATCGATCGGACTCTCAAGGACGGGAACGTTAAGAGTACTCGAAACCGACGAGCATGTATGAAAAGACTGATGAATGTGGACGAAGCGAAAGAGGTATGTAAGTCTAGAGAGAACTGGCGCTCTATACTCTCTGCCTACCCCGCTAGGGACTTGGCGTGATAATATGTATGTATGTATTATTTATGCAAATACCAATGTATGCTATGTGAAGTAAATATATATTATTTTATCATTCATATAATCTTCTCAATTAGCTAACGTGGTTTGAAAGCTCAATCGGAAGATACTGCAAAAATAAATTATTAAATAACATTGGGGTTTCTAGACCAAATTAGGGACGTCTTGAAAAAAGGTCAGGTCAAGAGTACCCTAAACCGAAGAGCATGTATGAAGAGAATAATGTAAGTGGACGAAGCGAAAGAAGTATGTAAGAATCGTAGCAAGTGGAAAGAAGTGGTCTCTGCCTACCCCTACGGGAAATATGTGTATATATGTAATAGGCGTGATTATATGTATGTATGTATGTAACATTGGGATCGCACGCCCCTTCTTTTTTTATTCCACTTGGGTGGCAAACAAGCATGCGGCCCGCCGGATGGTAAGCGGTTACCGCCGCGGGCCTCCTATGGACGCTTGCAACACCAGGGGTATCACTCGCGCGTTGCCTAAATATCCAATTTGTTCAGTTAATCCAGTTAAACTGACTGTGAGCCAAATTTAATTATAATATGTGTATAGTATAGATACATGTTTGCAGTAACTTCAAGGCACTTATTTGTATTGCAAATAACAATAACTGAAATGTCGGCAGCCATCCTTCGACAAGCAGTCGATCATCGGGCTGGTCACTTGGGCGTGCAGTGTGTTGTACTCATGCATCCGCACCGCTTCCAATTCATCCAAGATCACCATGTCGGAACACATCTTAGCCAAGGAGGGCTCTCAAGGTGATTATACCCCTCTTATACTTGCATGCTAGCCTTAATACTAAAAACTTATTATAAGGTTGGTACTAACTATAAGATAATATATAACTATAAAAAATCCTGGCGCCGTAACTTCAGCATCTTGTCCTTATTTCACCCTTATTTGATCCTTATTTACATAGTAAATTTACATAGATCCTGTTAACAAGTAGAAAGTTAAATGAAGAATATTATTAATAAATCCACCATGATCGTAATTGGTGGCATTTCATTATTCATTCACCCAATCTAATACCTTTAAACGAGCAATTCTTGTATATTTGTATATATATATATAATCTGAATCTCGGAAACGGCTCCAACGATTTTCATGAAATTTGGTAAGGGGGGGATTTCGGGGGCAATAAATTGATCTAGCTAGGTTTCATTTAAAAAAAAAGTTGTTTTATCCGTGTTTTTAGGCAATGAAAATCTCCTACAATTTCATTAGAATTTGAATTTCGCTACTGCTTTACCGACACAGCAACAATAAAGCGTTGCTAAGCAACAAACTTTTGACGTTACGTTATCGTGGGCGTATTATATATAAAATCAATTATTTACTTACATGACAAAATGCCTAAAAGAAGAAGAAGACTAATCTCAAGAACACCTTCAAGAAAATAGTGATCGACAAACAAGACTCATTTCAATAAATCAATGAAAATAATCAGCCTTCCGCTCGTCCCACACGTAGTGCTAAAGTCTTGCAAAACTTGACTAACATTATACGAGCAGAAAGGTCTTAGATGTTTCACGAGGGCTTCTTTGTGGCCGCTAAATATGACCAACAGCGGGAACGACGTCCACAAGATTTGCGGCAGCGAGCAGCACGACGTGTAGCTACTGAACATTACGAACAACGGGAACGACGACGCGACGTCTACAAGATTTGCGGCAGAGAGCAGCACAACGTGTAGCTACTGAACATTACGAACAACGGGAACGACGTCTTCAAGATTTGCGGCAGCGAACAGCACAACGTGTAGCTACTGAACATTACGAACAACGAGAGCGACGCCTGTAAGATTTCCGGCAGCGTGCATCACTACGTGTAGCTACTGAATATAACGAACAACGGGAGCGATATCTACAGGATTTGCAGCAGCGAGCAGCACAACGTATAGCTACTGAACATTCCGAACAACGGGAACGACGTCTACAAAATTTGCGGCAGCGAGCAGCACAACGTGTAGCTACTGAACATTACGAACAACGGGAACGGCGTCTACAAGATTTGCGGCAGAGAGCAGCACAACGTGTAGCTACTGAACATTACGAACAACGGGAACGGCGTCTACAAGATTTGCGGCAGAGAGCAGCACAACGTGTAGCTACTGAACATTACGAACAACGGGAACGACGTCTACAAAATTTGCGGCAGCGAGCAGCACAACGTGTAGCTACTGAACATTGCGAACAACGGGAACGACGACGTCTACAAGATTTGCGGCAGAGAGCAGCACAACGTGTAGCTACTGAACATTACGAACAACGAGAGCGACGCCTGTAAGATTTCCGGCAGCGTGCATCACTACGTGTAGCTACTGAAAATCATGAACAACGGGAGCGATGTCTACAGGATTTGTAGCAGCGAGCAGCACAACGTATAGCTAATGAATATTACGAACAACGGGAACGACGTCTACAAGATTTGCGGCAGCGAGCAGCAAAACGTGTAGCTACTGAAAATAGCGGACAACGAGAGCGACATCTGTAAGATTTCCGGCAGCGTGCAGCACAACGTTTAGCTACTGAAAATCATGAACAACGGGAGCGATGTCTACAGGATTTGTAGCAGCGAGCAGCACAACGTATAGCTAATGAATATTACGAACAACGGGAGCGATGTCTGCAAGATTTGCGGCAGCGAGCAGCACAACGTGTAGCTACTGAACATTACGAACAACGGAAACGACGTCTACAAGATTTGCGGCAGCGAGCAGCACAACGTGTAGCTACTGAAAATAACGGACAACGAGAGCGACGTCCGTAAGATTTCCGGCAGCGTGCAGCACAACGTGTAGCTACTGAAAATGACGAACAACGGGAACGACATCTACAAGATTTGCGTCAGCGAGCAGCATAATTTGTAGCTACTGAACATTACGAACAACAGGAACGACGTCTACAAGATTTGCGGCAGAGAGCAGCACAAAGTGTAGCTACTGAACATTACGAACAACGGGAACGACGACGCGATGTCTACAAGATTTGCGGCAGCGAGCTGCACAACGTGTAGCTACTGAACATTACGAACAACGGGAACGACGACGCGACGTCTACAAGATTTGCGGCAGAGAGCAGCACAACGTGTAGCTACTGAACATTACGAACAACGGGAACGACGTCTACAAGATTTGCGGCAGCGAGCAGCACAACGTGTAGCTACTGAACATTACGAACAACGGGAACGACGACGTCTAAAAGATTTGCGGCAGAGAGCAGCACAACGTGTAGCTACTGAACATTACGAACAACGGGAACGACGTCTTCAAGATTTGCGGCAGAGAGCAGCACAACGTGTAGCTACTGAACATTACGAACAACGAGAGCGACGCCTGTAAGAGTTCCGGCAGCGTGCATCACTACGTGTAGCTACTGAATATAACGAACAACGGGAGCGATATCTACAGGATTTGCAGCAGCGAGCAGCACAACGTATAGCTACTGAACATTCCGAACAACGGGAACGACGTCTACAAGATTTGCGGCAGCGAGCAGCACAACGTGTAGCTACTGAACATTACGAACAACGGGAACGGCGTCTACAAGATTTGCGGCAGAGATCAGCACAACGTGTAGCTACTGAACATTACGAATAACGGGAACGACGTCTACAAAATTTGCGGCAGCGAGCAGCACAACGTGTAGCTACTGAACATTGCGAACAACGGGAACGACGACGTCTACAAGATTTGCGGCAGAGAGCAGCACAACGTGTAGCTACTGAACATTACGAACAACGAGAGCGACGCCTGTAAGATTTCCGGCAGCGTGCATCACTACGTGTAGCTACTGAAAATCATGAACAACGGGAGCGATGTCTACAGGATTTATAGCAGCGAGCAGCACAACGTATAGCTAATGAATATTACGAACAACGGGAACGACGTCTACAAGATTTGCGGCAGCGAGCAGCAAAACGTGTAGCTACTGAAAATAGCGGACAACGAGAGCGACATCTGTAAGATTTCCGGCAGCGTGCAGCACAACGTTTAGCTACTGAAAATCATGAACAACGGGAGCGATGTCTACAGGATTTGTAGCAGCGAGCAGCACAACGTATAGCTAATGAATATTACGAACAACGGGAGCGATGTTTGCAAGATTTGCGGCAGCGAGCAGCACAACGTGTAGCTACTGAACATTACGAACAAAGGAAACGACGTCTACAAGATTTGCGGCAGCGAGCAGCACAACGTGTAGCTACTGAAAATAACGGACAACGAGAGCGACGTCTGTAAGATTTCCGGCAGCGTGCAGCACAACGTGTAGCTACTGAAAATGACGAACAACGGGAACGACGTCTACAAGATTTGCGGCAGCGAGCAGCACAACGTATAGCTACTGAAAATGACGAACAACAGGAGCGATGTCTACAAGATATGCGGCAGCGTGCGGCACAACGTGTAGCTACTGAAAATGTTGAAGAACAGGAGCGATGTCCGCAAGATTTGCGGCAGCGTGCGGCACAACGTGTAGCTACTTCTAATGACGAACAACGGAATCGAAGTCTACAAGATTTGTGGCAGAGTATGGGCACAACGTGTGTTTACGTTGATAAAGGTCCCAATCATATTTTTTCTCATACATCTACCATGTACAGACAGTGATCCGTTACAGTTTTACAAACTACATCTAAATCGGATAAGCCGTTTCTGAGGTTAGTGTGCACAAACGCACCGACAAAAATTCTAACAATCAGTGTTTTGGGTGCTGTTTGCGTTGATAAAGCTCCCAATCATATTTTTTTCTCTTACATCTTCCATGTACAGACAGCAATCCGTTACATTTTTATTATATGTTTAGATAGATGATTCTTTATTTTGGCATATGTTTTTAATTTCTTAACCGATTTACTCGTGATTTTTTATTTAAATAACATTTTTTCATTATTATATTGGTAACATTAAAAATATTATTCATATTTCATAAGTCTGTAATTCCTACGAAATAATATTTTATATTATATTTACCGAGCTAAGCTCGGTCATCCAGGTACTTATAATAATATACGTAACTGCCAGTCACAATGCCATCACCAGCCTGCTGTGTGAGTGTGGCGAAATGGCTTAGTAACTTTTCTATTTATGACTATATCACAAGTTTTTAATATACGAGTTTTAATGTCACTTAAATATCACTTTTTTAAAATTCATAATAATTTATTGGGCACATTGTCTTAGCACTCATGTCAGAACGACCACACGGGGAAGGCACCAGTGTAATATTTATTTGGCAATTTTTTTATTTTTTATATTGAGTTTTGATGAGTCACTAACACATTTTGTACGTTCCTTGCGGACAAATGCGCGGCGGCGATGTGGCGTAAGGGCAAGGAGGTCTCATTGCTAACGAAGGTAATTATGTCTGTGCATGTCTCGTTCTCTCCGCCTCTATCATACACTAGGCCAATACTGCCACCATTGTTCATAGACAAAGACAATAGGATGTGTGCCTGCAATGACTATGAGTAGAGTGCCAGTTCTCTCTAGACTTACAGACCTCTTTCTTTTCATCCTCATTCTTCAGTCTCTTATGTACAAAGAATCATATATAGATATGATGCTTCTGTACGTGTGTATGTGTCTGATCTTCTAAGAGCCTGAACAGATTTTGATGAAATTCAATTATTCGAATCTTCTAAAAAAGCGATTCCCTGGGTAGAGTTCTTGAGGCCTCATGACTTTTGTGCGTTTTACAATCTATAGGTAAGCGTTCAAGTTTCAACTTGTTTAATGAATTCTCACCAAAGTTCTAGGTGGTCCTTCTAACATTAACAGTTCGTTTATGACCCGATTCTGAATTAATCATAAGATTGGTTGTTAAAGTATTGTACATGTGTATCATTACGCCCAGTCCTTTATGGGGTAGGCAGTGAGAGCCAGTTATCTCTAGACTTACATCCCTCTTTTGCCTCGTCAACATTCGTCCCATTGTAGTGTATCTTGATATGTCCATATTTCCAGCTCCTAGCGTCGAAATAAAACAGCCCGAAAAAAAATCAGGTTAATATTTTGCGTTTTTTTTAGTTTCCACTAGTATTTGGAACTAGTATGTAGCGTGACTATTTTTATTTATTTATCTTGTTAATGAAAACATGTTATTAGGATTATTATTATGTCTCATTATGTTGCGCACGTGGCAATATTTGTTACAATAGTGTTACCAAGACATGCCCGCGATTTCAACCGCGTAAAATAGTTTTTTTTTGTAGAATTAATCATACCCTTATTTATACTCCAGCTAATAATCTATTGTCCAATTCCGTTCAGCCTCTCTGGCTTGGTTGAGTAACAAACAGCCATACATCCTCACAACTACCGCATTATAATATTTGTAGGACAAACACCTACTTAAAGAGTATTTCGTTTCATGTCGAATTCTAAGATGACCAGAACCTAAACGTACATCAGATTCAAGTGTCACATGCTTATGTAGATATCATTTATTCGTAAACGTATCTTCACTTTTATTATAAATACTAGAGTGAGTTTGTACTGCTAAGATCATCACGTTGGTTAGCAGTTGGTCAGGGTCATAGGGGTCAGACTTTCTTCAGACAGTCTGATCCCAAAAAACTGTTCCGCAACACCGCGGGACGTAACTAGTCCTTCTTATATTATAAATGCCGAAGTTTGTAAGGATGTTTGATCAAATTTGAGAAGTTTGAGAAAATCTTTGTTCCTTTTTCACGCAAAAGCTGCACGGAATTAGATTAAATTTAGCGCTGAGATAAATTATTAGCTGGATTAACACATGATTTATACCAGAAAAATGTACCAATCAAATTTTACGCGGGTGATACCTCGGGACGTAACTAGCATATAATATGACGATGTTAATTGCATGCGTCACGCTCACTGAGCGCAGGGTATGATTCGATAGAGGGCGCTGACGGCGGCGAGGCCGGCCGCGGCACCGAGACCAAGGTGTTCGACAATGAAGATGAAGGCGTCGCCTACTCGTGGACATTCTTCCACGTGGTCTTCGCTCTGGCCACTCTCTACAACATGATGACACTGACCAACTGGTTCAAGTGAGTATTACTCATACATCACAGAAATATTAATATCTGCCATGATGGCCCAGTGGTTTAAATAGTCACCTTCAATATTAAGATTGTAGATCGAAGCCCGGTGATCTTAACTTAAGTACATATACTCGATACGAGTCCCTCAACTTAAGTACCTACAGTGATTTATCACACTACGAGAAAAATATCGTGATTCGAATCTATAAACTTGTCGAATAGGCGACGGACTTGCTTTCTGTCACTTTACGTCACGTCGTTATACCTCTGTCGACCTCTCTCCGAGATTATACATTCCTTTTGTAAATTTGTAGTACGTTGAGTAAGTTTAGAGGGCCGCGTTGGCCTAGTGACTCGAGCAAGTCGCCTGCAACACAAAGATCGCAAGTTTGAATCTCGACGGTACCAATAAATTTTCTGAACTTAAGTACAGTGGTTAGTCACTCCACCAGCTTTACGGTGAAGTAAAACATTACGAGGAAACCTGCATACATCTGAAAATAAATTGAAAGGCGTATGTATAGTCGTGCTTGAGTCATCTGTAGCGTTGGCTCCTAAAATATATCTCTGGACGTGTGGGTAGGTACTAACTACACATCTCTGCCTACCCTTCATGGTTCACTTGTTTATAAGAACATACCATTCGCAGCCCGAGCTCGCAGCTGTCGAAGGTAAACGTCGCATCAATGTGGGTCAAGATCACATCATCGTGGTTGTGCGTGGGGCTGTACGTGTGGACGCTGGTCGCGCCAGCCTTATTCCCAAACAGGGAGTTCAACTAAATATTTCTCGAAAGCCTACACCTTGTAGCTTTCATTCCTCCCTCTAGCTGTAGCAGTTAAATTATCTAAGCATAGGCAATATTTTAGTTGATGTAGTGCAGTCAGCTTGGGCCCATGCTACGATCTCTATTTTAATTACGTAGAACCATATGGTCACAAGTTACAATATTATTTTCGAAAAGCTATACAATTTATTGGGGATGTTACAAGTACAATATAAAGTATTGAATTATTATCTATGAAATGGCAGCGTCCATCCATCAAGGAAGTAAAAAATTACTGGGTTTTGTTAGGTATTCCTTTCTTTGAATTGATCAGAATTTCCTATGTCTACTGTGAAAAGTTGTAAATATTTTGTTACTGTTAATTTTAATTGATACTCTTCAATCTATTTTTCTTAAATCTCTTAAAGCATTTGTCTTTGTCTACCTGTCTTATTAAAGTGTTATCCTTTCATGTTTAAGAAACTAAGTTCACATAATCTTTTAATTGTAATATTTTAGCCTTTTTTAATAAAACTATAACCCTGCTTTATTGTATTTACTTACCGTAGTGACCTTGTCGCTGTGAGCGGCAGCTTAGCGCCGCACGGCGGCGAGTGTTAAGATGAAAGCTATACAAAATTATTTAACATTTTCACAAACAACACGCCACTTAATAGACGCCGCCCATAGCGAAAACACGCGCAGCATGGTTTGTTTTCTCCGAGCGACTACACTACAGCGGCAGGAACTACGCGAAAGCGATTTGGTGGTGTAGACTATCGACAGACTCGGCGGCGAAGCATAGATATGTTTTAAATTATTTTATGGCGGTAATTAATACCGAGGCGTTTAATATGAATTTTTTAATCGACCGGCTAAAACGTCCTTAAAAGGTTGTATGAAGAAATAAAAGAAATTTTAATCACGAAATTCACCGTTCATACACTGGTTTTCATTTATAATTAGATTTTTGCCACATTCATCTAAATACGTCCACCGTGGTCAATGCCACCCGGCTTGCCCGCCGCGCCGAAAACCGAAGTCGTGACCAGGCCGTAAGAAATAATGAGGAACGACGTTGGCCCAGTTAAATCAGATTGGTATTATAATTTGATCACGTTTGGATACAATTGGTTGATTGGTATCATTTTGTGCAGTGAATGCCTTAATAAGGTCTACTTAAATTTGTGTAACTAATTATTTATCTGGGACGTAAATAATATACTCACGACTTTAGACTTAGCCAAACCTAAACATACATACATACATATCATCACGCCAAGTCCCTAACGGGGTAGGCAGAGAGTATAGAGCGCCAGTTCTCTCTAGACTTACATACCTCTTTCGCTTCGTCCACATTCATCAGTCTCTTCATACATGCTCGTCGGTTTCGAGTACTAAACATATGTGGTATAATTACTCAAAATGCGGGAGAATGTACATTTTAAATATTTTCATTATATACCTATGTGGTGAAAGACCAGTATCTATTTTATTAATATATTTTTACAAAAGATTAAAGTCAATATATTTATTATCTGTAACTGTAATGTAATGTAATGTAGACAGTTTCATTATTATTCCTTACTTTGAGTTTGATTATCGCGTGTAGTTTTGTGGCTGTTGTTGTTACAGTATACATTGTAATCTCTGGCCGTTGTATTTATTGAATTTAGCTGGCGATCATAGTAAAAAAATGCACGAAATAGCATACAATTTGACCATAACATTTCTTTAGTTAGGGTCACACATTTTTTTACATGAGTTCTGTTCGGCGAACATTCAAGTAACAACAAAACATACGAACCTTTAACTTTTACTAAACCATGTTACTAAAATGTTGTGTAGTACTTTGTGTGTTTGTGAATTGGGTGCACTTGGTAAACACTGAAGAGGAATGTTTCAGTAAAGATGGCAGTTGCAGTGGTGGAAAGGATCATAATAATAAGTATAGCAAAGGTAATGTGCAAGAAAAGTTCTCATTGATAAAGTTATATGACAATGGAGACTGATAAATGTTAATGAAGCAAATGAAGTCTTATAAACACGACTGTGCTAGTCATGTTTCTAAGACTTACAGACTTACTCTCTCTGCCTCCTTTGTGGGACTTGGCATAATCACTACATAGTATAAAACAAAGTCGCTGTCTGTCCGTCCCTATGTATACTTAAAACTTTATAACTACCCAACGGATTTTGAAGCGGTTTGTTTTAATAAATAGAGTGATTCAAGAGGAAGGTGTATTTGTATAAAACATGCATAATATTGTAGAAAAAAACACTGATAAATTTAGAGGTTTCTAATGTGATGTCGTAAATAAAATAAAAAATTTGCTTACATTGCAAATGCTGGCCCCCACAAGATAAATCAAAATAATGTACTTGTTGTTTCTAAGGACCTTCTGTAGGTACATTTAGGCAGTTCGGCAGGAACATTTAGTATCAGTATTGCACCCATGTAAAGCCGGGGCGGGTCGCTAGTATATAATGTGACTATGTTTGTAATCTTAACAACCTTTTCGATTCTGTTTATAGAAATCAATGAATGGACGTCAAAAATAAACAAAGAAATAACTTTTGCATTGGAGCACTATGTCCTTTGTGAGGTTGCAAATTGTAATTGTCATAGAACTACTATTGAGAATGACTTGTTACCATTTAAAAATGGCATTTCAAAAGAATTGTTCCATTTAGCTTCAACAAAGGGAACTAAGTACCAAGTAAGTTTACATATTACCTGCTATGTGTTACACAAACAAGATCACACATTCTAAGTGTAAAATTATAAATTTAATAATTTGTTTGTAGATTTTTGAAGGAAAAGTTTACAGATCAAAAGACTGCCACTTCCCAGCAAGGTGTGAGGGCATAGAACACTATTTGAAAGCACTGGCACCAAAACTACCCAACATGGAACTGGCCATAAATACAAGAGATTGGCCACAGATAAACAGTTTGTGGGGAAACCCAAAAGCTCCAGTATTATCTTTCAGTAAGGTCATAAGGTCTACTATTTATTTTATCATCTAATATCTATTAATAATATTGTGTCATGAATGTTACAAAAAGTTTTATAGTTCATTAATGATAAATCTTGTGAATGAAATCAGAAAGCAAACTATGAATGGTAGTATCAGATTCATACAAACATTTATTCACTTTAAAGTTATGATTTTAACTTGAAAGTAATTTAAGATATTTTAATATGTACTTCTCTATGAAATACCTTTTATTTCATTGCTCATACTATGATGTGTCGCAACACAGAACAATTGTATTGGCAATGTTATGATTGCTGCAGACTAAGGACTACTATGACATAATGTACCCTGCTTGGAGTTTCTGGGAAGGTGGCCCAGCTATATCTCTGTACCCAACTGGGATAGGCAGGTGGGACAAGCATCGGACATCCATTTCTGCAGCTGCTGATAAGTGAGTAGCAGAACTTAGCAGAGCATAATATGAAATTCAACATTTATGCTCCACTATTCATATTCTGAATACTTTAGGTGGCCATGGGAGGCAAAGAAAACACAAGCATTTTTCCGTGGGTCAAGGACCAATGAGGAAAGAGATAGTTTGATATTACTATCTCGTTCACATCCTGATCTTGTTGATGCTGCATATACAAAAAATCAAGCTTGGAAATCTGATGCGGTATGTGAATGGATGAATTAACAATATCGTAACCTACAACAAAAACTTTTCCGAGATCTTAAATTTTAATCAAGTATACAGTTTATTTAAGATGTTTAACAAATATAAAAAAATGTAAATTAATACATAGTACCAGATGATGTCTAACATTTAAAATAATATTGTTTTCAGGACACATTGTATGCACCACCAGCATCTGAAGTATCATTTGAAGATCACTGCAAGTATAAATATCTCTTCAACTATAGAGGTGTTGCTGCCAGTTTTAGATTCAAGCATTTGTTTTTATGTAAATCACTAGTGTTTCATGTTGGGGACGAGTGGCTGGAGTTTTTCTACCCCTCTCTAAAACCTTGGATACATTACATCCCCATCAGTCCAAAGGCAACACAGGATGATATAAAAAAATACATTGAATTCTTCAAAGAAAATGATTCACTTGCTCGAGTGATTGCTAATAGAGGTTTCCAGCACATATGGGATAATTTAACCGACAAGGATGTAAAATGTTACTGGAAGAAACTGCTTAAGGCATATACAAAATTAGTTAACTATGAAATTGAAAAGGATAAAGATCTGATACTAGTCTAAGATTAACATATAATTGTAGTTCATAAAGTAGAATTTTAATACATAACTAATGATACATCAGGAATACTTAGTAAGTAAAGTAACTCTAGTTCATAAAATCCCATTCAAGAAATTAATCCTTGAATGCACTAAAATTGAGTGTGTATTTTAGTGATACAAATAAACAAAATTTTTAAGTATTATCTCTAAAATAAAACACTGAATAGAAAAAAATAGGTATTTTATTACGTAATATATATAGTTTTTTCCCAAATAACTAAGAAAATTAAATTCAGAAATCTGTAAATCCCAATGTATGTAGCAAAATTATGAGGAATCAAATCAAATATAAAAAAAACATGGCCTTTTTTACCTCATAAAAAGTAAATATTTAAAGTAAAGATAAAGTATTTCATCATTTCATTCTAAGTCCAATGTGTCCAGACGAAGATGTGTTCAGTCTTCTTACTTTTTGTATAGATCAGTCTCAATATATTTGTTACTTGTACTGTAACAACAACACTTATTGTGCGAAATACTGTAACTACGAATAATGCCAAGAAAATCTCAAAATATGGGGTTTGTAGTTCCTCGTGTGAGGGACAAATATATGGAGTAAATAATTACTCGAGACTGAATAACTGACCCAGGTTTAAAAATGTCATACTAAGAGCGGAATATAAATTCAAGCACCATATAAGAATCCTAGCTTAAGCTTCATTGCATGTGTGACGCGTGAGATTAGCACTTCAGTACATATAACCAAAAATATTTTACTATTATAAGATATCACTGTCAACAATAATATTTTAACAGCGATGCATAATCATTTCTTAAACTAATAATCAAATTCAAACATGATTGTATAAAAGTACTCTTATGTTGCTAATGAACAGAACACAAATGTATTTACTTAGCAAGCTTGCGCTCAAGTTGATCGGCGATGGCTTGCAGGAAGTCTTCCGTATGTAAGAACATACCTTCCTTGGTGTTGGCCATACCGTGGATACAGATTACCAAATCCTTCGTCATCTTGCCGCTGTCAATGCATTCGACGCAGGCCTGCAGTTGGATAGAAAACATATTATTACTAGAAAAGGCATAGGTAGGTGTGTTAGATAGCTGGTGTTGTAGGTTCTTTTCGTTCGGAAATACGCGAGGTGGAAAGATATCTTTTGCCAGCCAAAAGACGTGGGATAAATTCAGGATCCATTTTCGCTGGATTGCGATTGGTATTAAAATTATGAAATTAAAAAACAGTTCTCGATAAAAAAAAAAGGTTTCATCCGCGTAAAAATTTACTGATTTGGTATCCGATTCCGTTCTGTTGATTTTGCATCAAAGAGGAACAAAGACCCTCACAAACTTTCACACGTACTTACATCATCACGCCGACTACGTCACGGGGCAGGCAGAGAGAGAGTAGAGCGCCAGTTCTCTTGGGACGTAGCATTTGTTATATTAGTGATGTATACGTTACCTCTTCAAGAGCAGTAGCGAAGCGGTCCAGCTCTGGTGTGCCATCGAGCTTGGCGCGGTGTGCGAGGCCGCGGGTCCAGGCGTAGATGGAGGCCACGGGGTTGGTGGAGGTGGGCTTGCCTTGCTGGTGCATGCGGTAGTGGCGCGTCACCGTGCCGTGCGCCGCCTCCGACTCCACCGTGCGACCGTCGGGGCACATCAGCACTGACGTCATCATGCCCAGAGAACCATATCCCTAAGGATACACATGTATTGTTATGTTAATATATGACAGTTGAAAAAGGTACAAATAAAAATAAGGTGTAATTTCACCACACCCTGAAGCGACAACTAGTATTCTATTATTATTTAACTTTTTACGTATTGACTCTCGTAGATTGAGTTCGTGGAACTTTTGCTACTTAACGATGCGTGAATGGCGAGACCAAAGTTCTCGAGCCGCATGCCAGACTCACACGGTCACCAATTATATACGTTGCATTGAATTCGGCTTATGCACGTGCTATTGCAATCATAACGCGAAAATGCCTTCGGGTCAGGAGTAGCATATCACCTGTGCCACTATGTCAGACTGCACGTCTCCGTCGTAGTTCTTGCAGGCCCACACGAACCCGCCGGAACCCTTGATGGCCTGCGCCACCATGTCGTCGATCAGCCGGTGTTCGTACCAGATCTTGGCCGCTTCAAATTCCTTCTTGTAGTTACTATATACATATAAACCAATGTCATTAAACGGTCCGTATTAGATAAATTATGTAGTAGTACTATATGTTATAAAATAATGGCTTAAGACATTTATGTTTTACAAATCTTTATATATATAATTCTTCTGTGAGTGTGTATGTCACTGAACTCCTCTCAAACGACTGGACCGATTTTGATGAAATTTTTTGTGTGTGTTCAAGGAGATCTGGGAATGGTTAAGATTCACAATTGGACCCGATAGGTGGCGCCACCATCTTTTTTTTCCACCCGAGCGAAGCTGGGCTGGGACAACTAGTATTTAATATATCATTTTATGTGAGTAAATAATATCTTCAAGCTTTGCCACAAAGCATGGGGTAGGCTGAGGTGTAACAACACTCTCTATTTGTCAGAGCTATAACTGGGCGCAGCGAGACAGATGGCAAGCCCGTCGCTATTTCTCAGACACTACTCAGCTACCACGGCTGCATGTTTAATCATCAATGTCTAACGCCATTTCCATACTAATAGACTCTTAAGGCTCAAACTAAGCTAAGTTTGTACTATTAAAGGTAGACAGACAACTATCTAGTTATCAGGTTTAAACTCCGTGAAATGGATCAAATTTTTTTCGAACTTTACATACTTTATAAAGAAAACATCGCTAAAAAAACCGGCAATCTTCTGAAAAATATTCTGAAAGACTGAAGCAGACACGTCGAGGGGCCACGATGGAATCTAACTCAATATCCGGCAATTTGGATCAATATATAATAGTCTAGCTGTGCCCGCTTTCATGTTAAATTTCGCGTGGAATTTAACAAAAAAGTTATTGTTGTTTCTTAAATAAAAGCTAGCTGTCTGCCAGTGAAAGTCCCGTCAAAATCGGTCCAGCCGTTTCATAGATTAGCCGAAACAAACAGACAAATTTTATCTTAATATAACAAACAGATGTGGGTGTTATTACCCCTCTACTTTACCTTTACACCCTAAGAGAAGAGTGATGCGAGAATATTATAATGCTTCTTCCAAAATATCAGTCCATATTTGTTTAATTCTTGATGTTGACGTCTTGAAAAAAGGTCAGGTCAAGAGTACCCTAAACCGAAGAGCATGTATGAAGAGAATAATGAAAGTGGACGAAGCGAAAGAAGTATGTAAGGATCGTAGCAAGTGGAAAGAAGTGTTCTCTGCCTACCCCTACGGGAAAGAGGCGTGATTATATGTATGTATGTATGTAGATGTATGTATGTATGATGATGTTGATGATATTTTGCATAACATAACAAAGCAAACTGGTTTGTGAACAGGTTATTAATTGAACGCACCTCTGATATATCCCTTCAAAGATGTCCTTAAACCGTCCGTCGTAACGTTTCAAGATGGTGTTCTTTGTGGACAGATAAAGCGGCCATTTCTTCTGCAACGCCACCTGATCAAACGCACTCAATATTTACATACATGACTCACGATGCAAATGCGAACTGAACTTTATTCGACCTTCTTGGTAAACACGTGAAGGTCACATGAATGCTGCCGAATTTTTTATTATTAGATAATATGATAAAGATAAATATAGGAGATAGATAAAGGAGTGGTGGCCGAGTGGTTCGAGCAGTTGCCTGCGACGCAAAGGTCGCAAGTTCGAATCCCGACTGTACCAATGAGTTTTTCTGATTAAGTAGTTAGTACTTAAGTACAGTGATTAGTCACACCACGAGCAGAACGGTGAAGGAAAACATCGAGAGGAAACCTGCATACGTCTGAGAAGAAATTCAAAGGCGTATGTATAGTCGTGCTGGAGTAACGGCGATGGACTCGCCATCTGTCACGTTGGCAGCTAATATATACCTCTGGCGGAAAGTGGGTGTGTGGGTATTACCTATACACCTCTGCCTACCCCTTCGGGGACCCTTGTGGGAAGGCGTGAGGATATATTATATTATTATATATTATGATAAAGAACATATTGAATTATTTCTTTAATTTCAACAAGTTTCCGTTATTAGACACATTCACGTACAGCGATTCTATACTACCCTCTTAAATATTTCGTAATCAGTTGTTGTGTCAAAATATGAAAACTTACAAGCAAATAATGAATTCCATTTTTTTTCTTGACTTCATATTTGTTATTATAATTTTACCATAGGTATTCATGATTACTTGACACCATACATATCAAACAAGTTGTTTCTATATCTCTTTCGCTTCATCCTCAGTATCTTCATACATACTCGCCAATTACGAGTACCTGCTCTTTACGTTTCTATCCTTAAGATCCCCCGGTCAATTCGGTCTAGGTAGTGGAATACACTAGCATTCGTTCCGTACTTCAACATTTATGTGGGTGTGTAAGCAGCAACACGTCATTTGAATACAAACGAGGTATACGCGTAAAATAATTATAACAGTACCTGGAAGCTGGAATGTGCGAAGGCTTTGATGGATTCATCGATGTTGTACATGCCCAATACAACGCCGGGGCTTTTGAAGTCGAACAACAGTCGCTTGTCTATGGTTCCGTCAGCGGCGGTGTACACCAGCTCCACCTAATATATTCCAAAGAGGTCATAGTAACTATTATAATGTCAATTAGCAGCATTAGACAGAAGTGATACTTCGGTATCGTGAGCGTAAATAGGCTACGGTAATCGTTTCCGATCAGGTGGGCCGTACGCTTGTTTGCCACTCTTGTTGTATATAAAAAAAAATTACCAATCCTGGTAAGCATGGAAGAGACATTAAAATGTTTAATTATATTATGATTTTAAATACTGCAATACTCCAACGCATGTCTGATTTATTTTATTCGGAATTGTAGCATGAATTTTTCATCAAGCGTGAGAAAACTAGCTGGTTATCGCAACTTTATCCGGTTGGGATTCCAGCGCACTTAATGACCGGTTTTATAAACGAGTCGTGGATTCCGTGTCATTTTTATTGGATTCGATTCATTCCCTTAAGAATATCATCAAACAAACTCCCACAAAAAGTTCTCTGTTGCCCTAACGTTGATTAAGTTTTTGAATTTTAATCCTTTCTATCAGATGTCGTTTTGAAATATTATTATTATTATATACACCTGAGAAATAACGATTGCAATTTCATGTCCCGGTTAGTCCTCAATTTATGCAAACAAATCTACTATAATAGCAAAAATATTAATATGTGAACCTTCAGTTACCTTGCCAGGCTTCGTGATGACCATGTCTTGCGCCTTGTACTGGTCGCCGTGCGCGTGGCGGCCGATGACAATGGGATGCGTCCAGCCCGGCACCAGCCGCGGGATACTCTTGCAGAGGATGGGCTCACGGAAAACCGTGCCGCCGAGTATGTTACGGATCGTACCGTTGGGGCTTAACCACATTTTCTTCAATTTGAACTCTACAAAGTAAACATTTCAATTACGAAGAGTGCAGCTGGCTATAATTGGAATATCTATACATAGATACATAGGCCAAGAAATACTCGTCGCCATCACTCATATACCCGCTCCCAGGGGAAATCGAACCGGCTTCGCAGCCACGAGCTATGGCCCCCCGTACATCAAAATATATCTATACATATTGATTTTACCTATCTACATTTACATCATAAAGAGGAATGGTTCGATTGTTTGTTAAATTGTTTACAACGGAAAAACTCTAAAACTACTAAACGATTAAAAAATCTTTCACCTATGGAAAACTACGTAATTCCAGAGTAACATGAGCAATATTTTATTCTGTATTCAATCAAATATGTAATTCCTCCCCAAGTATTGAATACGCAAATAATGAAGCAATGATCGCTTAACTACACGAATACTAATGCACAGTAGCCACTTTGCCACGAAAATCTAATACTACAGGTAGATTTTAAAACTGTTAGGACACTGGGATTCCTATTTAAAATTTGACTTGACCGTTTGGTGTGGTCCCCCAACCATTCAGAGGATCTTATTGTTACGGCACTACTCCTGGATATGGATTCTGTTGTAGCAGTAACTAAGGTTTCCAGAAATGCCAATATAATGGCTGTACGGAAGCTGTTCGACTCATAGTGTTAGCCCAGCATCTCCATCCAAATTAAGGCATGGGGGCATAAGGGATACGCGAGTTATTGGAGAATATCTCCGGTATTTCTTGTGCCTATAGGCTACGGTATCCGCTTATGCATATCAGGAGGTTGCTTGTTTACTACATTTTAGTAGAAAAAATTCAAACAAGAAATATTGTCAACTCGTTGCTTAAGGAACCGGTATGGAAAAACAATTATATAGGTACAACGTTTACATAAATATATGTAGTCATCATTATAAAGATATGCCTTTTAGTAAATAGTCAGGTGATAGCGGATGTGATACGATGTAATTTGACACTGAACAACGCATAGCATAAATATGTGGAATTTTTGCAGGGCCGGCAATCATTGCAATTGGTAATTAGCGGCGAAGACCGCTAGCACCAGGTGTAGCGCCACCTGATGGATAATAAAACATACTGACCTTCAACTCTCTGTTCGTCTGGTGTGATGGTGGCGCACTTGATGCCGACGTTGTGCTTGAGCATGGCGTGCGCGGCGTCGATGGTCACCTGATCGTCGGTGGCATCGCGGTGCGGAAGACCCAGGTCGAAGTACAGGCAGTCTAGCTGTCATTACGACACAAAGAACCATGTAAAGGGTGTAACATAATCAGTCCCTAGGGTGCAGACCTCAATCAGTAACTGTAAATCTTAATTTTCAAGGGCACGAACAAACCCCATTGGACTGTACTGTATCAATGAGTTTTTCTGAGCTTAAGTACAATAATTTATTTCACTATAAGCTTTACGATGAAGGGAACTCGTTAGTCTTTAGGAAACCTAGATATTTCGTTTCAGAAGAATAAACTCTGCATACATTTTAGACTATAGAAAGTTACATTATTCCGGAGTAAAAAGATCTACATTTTATTTTAAACAATAATTTTTTTTTGCAAATCATCCCTGGGTGACACCGCGGGGAACCTGTAGATATTCTATATGAATAAAATCGCAAATAGAAAGTCCGAGCGAAGTTAATTTAAAATATGTATTTAATGCAAATTTAATGGGATACACCTGCCACCAATCATTCAACTAAAGAAAATAACCGTTGGCAGAAGACGTTATGCGATGTGAATTTTGTTCAAAATAATGTTTTAATTGTAAGTATTTATCTCTTAAAGTTCAATCGCATACATATAAGGTATAAGAGATAGAATGGCCTTTTTATCGAAATATTAAATTTTATAATATTAAAAATAAAACCGGATCTTCAAGTTCGCGCGAATTCGAAATGTTCAGACAACGACGCCAAATGTCATAGGTTCAATGACCGATAAATCATGTCACATTGGCATAAAAATAAATACGACGCTTTATACCTACCAACTGTAAACTTATTTGTATGTATACAGCGTATTATACAACTATATACGGACCAACCATGCATCTATGTATGTCGTATTGTACTTTAGGATATATCTCGTCTATATGTACATAATGAATTTCGCTTCAACGGTACATCATCGTGGAATAATATCTAAGATCTCGCATGACCCTTAATAAAGGTACTTTATTAACCTTACACGGTAAGTGTTGACATTACAATTCAAGTTTATTTATGCTTCTTGATAAGTACTACTACTTCATCTTACTATAATTACTGATAAATAAGCATGGTACTTACAAAATGCAAGATACAAAAGGTATGTTTGTCACTATGCTATTATCTGGAGTTAGTCAGATATTTTGAAATATTTCTGAGACTGTAAGTAAGCTGGAGACTTTTTGTTAGTTCAGTATGTCCTGTAATTCTTGGAAGTGATCATAGAGGTAACTTTTATCCTGCTAATATTACAAACGCGAAAGTTTTTGAGGATGTTTTTAGTCAATCACGTCACGCCAGAACGGCTGAACGGAAGTGGATTAAATTTGTCACACAGAAATAGTATTAGCTGGATTAACAAATAGGATATATGTAATGTATCCCAGAAAAACACAACTAGTGTCTTTACATAATTCAATATAACGTACAATAAGTGTTCTCTGTGTCCCTAAAAGTAGGCAAAATTTTATACAATCATATACAAATAAATTAAATCGGAGTGTTTAATATTAAAATAACCGCTTTTTACTAAATGCATATGGGTGTATACACGGTACATATACCAATTTTTTTTTCTTTATTATTTATTGTCTGTCTGACTGTTTGTTCCGGGTAATCTCTGAAACGGCTGGACCGATTTTGACGGGACTTTCACTGGCAGACAAAAGGAGTAACTTAGGCTACTTTTGTTTAAGAAACTAAACAATAACTTTTTATTAATATCCACGCGGACGAAGTCGCGGGCACAGCTAGTAGAAAATAATAATATTAACTTCAATGGAGACCTTCATATGACATCAATTTCGCTTAATTATATTCATGTGAGCCTACTATGCGAGCTGTGATCAACACATCAATTGTGATCTATTAACAGAGATGATAGTCAATCCATTGTTACATTGACTAGGTATATTAAAAAATGCTCTTCTATTATTATATGTCTACATCGTACTAATATAATTCGAAACTTTGTGAGGATGTTTGCAACTCTCTCACTCTAAAACTATTGAAAGAAATTGGCAGAAAATTTGGCACAGACATAAGGCTTAAGCTGGACAATATATTAATTCCAGAAAATCTATCAAATTTTACGCAGGCGAAACGGCTGGACACAGCTAGTAAATGAATACAACTTGTAATCATTCTTTTAGGATATTGTATCCCCAGTGATGACTAGTAATACCTCATTAAAAGGAAAATAACTGATGTACATATATATTATCCTGTTTCACTACAGCAATGAATAGCTAACACAACCATGTTAGAATTAATGAAATAGGAATAACAGTAACATTGGCCCAGTAATATGCAGATAAGGAGAGTCACACTATGACTATGATGATAACCTGCCCTAAATAAAACACACATGCACTAAACATTATTATTGAGGCAATGAAGTTTAGTTGTATTTCACCTACGTATGTTACATCCTACTAGCGTATTGTTCGCGCGAAAATTTGTGGGGATGTTTATTCCTCTATCACGCAATAACTGCTGAACAGAATTGGATTAAATTCTGCACATATATAGATTATTAGCTGGATTAACGTAAAATATGTTTTATTCCAGAAAAAAATTACTAATGAAATCCACTTTTACAGGTGGTTTATACATAGATATAGTATGTGTGTAGCAAGATCTTTGGCACAGTGAAATATAACATAAATATTGTTTAATTGCTCAAGAAAGCAAGGATGCTAAAGTATAAAAGGTTGGGACTTGCTTGGGCATTCTTAGGGAGCACTGGTCTATTATGAGATAAAAAGGTTTCAGGTATCTATTAAACCTCTCCACAAAAAGTTCCATGGGCAAATTTTAACAAAAACCTCTTAAGGTTTTTGCTACTCAGGCTATTGTTATTGGGATTAAGGTTACCCAAACAGGTAGGTTTATCTACCTGGTTTCATCATTGATGAATTAGTTAATGAATATATGTATAGTAAAAATAAATTTGTGGCTTTATGGCTTTCTAAGAACTTCACCCAAATGTTTGTTTTCTTTTCATGGACCCATGTGGCAATACAGTATTTTTTAATTGCACTTTTTTAAGTGAGTGTATCCTGTTTCATTGTACAGGTAAGATTTCAGCTCTGATATAGTTCTATATTTAAATTATGGTATATTAAGAATATTCCATGTTTTTAGTACTCAGTATACAGTACAAAATATCAACATAACTATGGATTAATATTAGGTATCAATTTAAGTAACATTCAAAGGAGAAACTGTACCTTAACATATGGGAATATAAGTTTCTCCTTGATCTTTGCCCAGATGATACGGGTCATTTCATCTCCATCCATCTCCACAACTGGGTTTTTGGCCACCACACGTTTGGCTGTGCCATCTAGGGATATAAGAAAAAAATTATGAGTGAGAAGAGAGAAAAGTGGTAATTTTTAGTATCCACTTTGATTTTATTCTACACTGATTTAATCAAAACATATGTATAAAAATTAATTAATAATCATATATTAATTAAAGATTTTGTTAGGTGCTGTATATGTGATATTATTGAACATAAACTTAGATTAAAAACGAGCAAATATGCTATTTCTATCTGATGGTAAGCGGTAACCAAAGACTGGGTGTTTGGTAGTAGGCAGGAATATTTAACAACTTATTATTATACATATATCGATTGGTAGCTAAGGTCATAATGTTATGAGTATTAATTGAAATTAATATGAAAGAAAGTTATCTAATCAACAAAATCAAAAACTGTACTGACGTTATTAAAATTGTAGTAGGTACTTACAGTGTCTCGGCTTTGAGATGGTCAGATCGGTGACACATTTAAGTAATTTTCTTGAATTATTACCAGCCATTTTTCAACAACTTATTTTAAATTAAATAATGTCGTAGAAGCTCAAAGCTGTTCAGCAAAAATTACATTCACTCACACAACCACCACAAAATTGCACACAACACTAAATGTATATAATGTATAGGTATACCTACTATGTAAGATAATATAGATAGATAGTGGTATTCATCCATCTGTTCAGCAGAAAATAGTGATGTGCTCATATACTAAATAGTCGAGTGGATACTACATCATCGTTAATAAACTTCTTCTCCACAGATAAAAGAATACAATGCTATTCATTGATCTTTGCTATTTGACAAATGCTTGATATAGGTATACAGAGAATCTTGTATTTTATTTTGTAGAATATGCGCCACACAATGTGGATACACACTGTAATCCGTAGGCCAAAGGCCATACAATGTGGACTGTGAATACTGTGATAAGAGCAAATCAAACAACGTGCTTGTAGCCACAGATGACACACACACATAAGCCGGGTTTTTCCGTGCGGCTTCACTTCGCTTCGTTTCTACTCGACTCGAGTTAACTCGAGCTCATATACATGCAGCAAGTGAAGCTACGGAACTACTTTCGTTTTAGTTTTTGAATTTTGTCAGCATTATCTGCTGGGCTAACTTTATCACTTTACTTCGTGCCGGTAAGGCACCCTGGGTTGGCATGTGGTGTATTAATACGAAGTTGTAACAGTTACTGTTTAGTATTATTATTATTGTGTAGGCATTGAATTGCGATTTTCAGCTTATTAGAAATCAAGTTTTGAATATCGTCTGTATCGCAATAACGGTAAGTGAATTGAATAAATAATGGATTTACAATATAAACTGAGTGGAACAGTGCAACATGCATCGATTATATGGAAAGGAATCTATAGTAAAACTGCATAGAAAGTATGTAATAAAACAAGTTCATCGAATGATAGGATACACCCGAGATCTTTTTCAGAACATGTATTTAAAGAAACACTTTACATACTATTCACACCTAGTTATTTAAAAAAATAAACCATAACGAATATAAAAATGTTGTTATGTTATGGTTTGTTTTCGATAATTTTACCATTATACTGTTCTCATCATCGAATTAAATCATACGTACTAGCAAACAAAAGGTACAAAATTAAACCAATATGGCCTGTCCCTTTGTCTGATAGTTGATTTCTCTTTCATGATGGAACTTTTAACTTGAATTAATCACAAATATACTTATTCCTTACTAAAATTTATTGTAAATATTAGTGGCCTAAAAAATTTCAGTTTATTGCAATGTTGATATGATATGAAATGAAATTATTTATTTGCTTACAGATAATTTATCATATAATAATAATAAAAATAATAATATATCATACATTTTTATTTCTCAACTGAAATGAACTGAATACTGAATAACTAAATTTTACTTTCCATAAGGTTCCATATAAAATATTCAAGAGACATCAGACTAGATAGACACATAAAACCAAGGAGGGAGCCACATATCTTGTTTATAAAAAAAAAAACCTTAAATAATAATTCCCATAAATGTTATACTATTAAGTGGTGAACACAACAAGCTTAAAGCCTGTTTGTACCACTATGTGGAGGTTGAAATATATTAGCATACTCACCATCTGTCTCAAAACGAGAATGTAATTTTTATTTGTATATCATGAATTCCCTTGGATAGTCACAAAGCACATTATTAGGATACAATCATAGATTGGAATCATAGACATCTAACAAAGACTATTATTTTACATACATAAATACTTGTAATCATGCCTCTTCCCCGTAGGGGTAGGCAGAGACCACTTCTTTCCACTTGCTACAATCCTTACATACTTATCCCTACATTATTATAGATCAGACATTTCACAAAACACACTTACATTAGGGTAGTTCATGAATATCAAAAGCAATGAAATGCAGGGCTTGTAATATAGATATCATATCAGCATTATACATAAATGTAATAAATGTGTATATGTTTGCAAAAAAGTTATTTTAGTATATAAGTAGGGCAATATCAGGATGCAATAGAAATATATGACTGAAATACCTGCTTATTAATATATTAATAATATAATATAAAAATAAATAATATATTAATAAGAATATATTTTTTTTACATACAGAGTCCCTTTGTCATCTTTTTTTTATCTACAAACATATTGAACATTCTAAGCCTTGTTTACATATAATATCAACATTTTTGTTCTAGTAACAATGTGTGGGTGTGTAAGGATCCTGCAGGCATACAGACCACTACCTCGGTCTTGGCACTGCAGGCTCTCCAGTAGCTCATCAGCAGCACCACAAACTCCTGGTGTGCCATATTCTAAACTTAGTATAGGTATACCTAAAGAGATATGGCATGAAGAACGCAGGTATAGCTATTCCACAATAAAATATTTATATTTAGCAACCCTACTATCCATAAAATGCCTACAAAGGTCCATGAAAGAGTTAAATCATGGTGTGGTGGTGGCAGAGGCGAGAGGAGCTCAAGACGAAAAGACACTCCATTAAAATGTTAATTAATTTTATTTAAATTGTTTGCTTCAGCTATTTAATTAATTACACCTGAGGAATTGAGAACAACTTTCTATATCATGTTGCTTTCTTTATGAAACAATGAATATTTACTTCAATTAATGAAATATATTAATTAACTAACAGTATGCTCTGTTGGGTGTACATTAATTTCTATTATATTACCTAGTAGGTTGGTATGAGTTGGAACAGACTAGCCGTCTGTCATTGAGCTGCTTCCTATGGTAAAGGTATTTGTTAAACAATTATAGATACAAACAAAAAGGCAGCTTGTCGTTGTGTAAATTCTACCTGCATATAAACTACATCTTCAAAATTTCATCCACAAGCAGTTGGCATATGATTGAGTAATAAACATTGACATATATGTATATAAATAAACTGACAGAAAATGGGTTATTATTATTGCCTACTCTTTCGGGACCTTTGTGGGATGCCTGAGCTGTGATAAAAGGAATAATAATTATTAAGAATTAATGTTTTATTCACTCCCTGAATAGCTCTTCAAATGTTTATTATCAGCATTGTATTCTAGCTTCAACAGTATATGCTATGGTTCATAGGTATATGTTAATAGTGTGTGCTTAGATCCATTTATTTGTTTCAGAGTGGCCGTAGTACCGGCGGTAGTTAGTAAATTGGTGAAGAAAGGGTTCAGTGTGAATGTGGAGGAGAATGCTGGAGTGTTAGCTAATTTTCCAAACAAGGCGTACGAGGAAGCGGGGGCCAAGGTCACTTCATTGAAGGACACATTCCAATCCAGTAAATAGATTCAATATCAATATTTATATAATAATAATAAATATTATATCCTCACGCCTTCCCACAAGAGTCCCCGAAGGGGTAGGCTGAGGTGTATAGGTAATACCCACACACCCACTTTCCGCCAGAGGTATATTAGGTGCCAACGTGACAGATGGCGAGTCCATCGCCGTTACTCAAGCACGACTATACATACGCCTTTGAATTTCTTAGACGTATGCAGGTTTCCTCTCAATGTTTTCCTTCACCGTAAAGCTCGTGGTGTGACTAATCACTGTACTTAAGTTCAGAAAAAACTCATTGCGACAGTCGGGATTCGAACTTGCGACCTTTGCGTGCAGGCAACTGTTCGAACCACTCGGCCACCACGGCTTCATATCAATATTTTGTATGATTAATTAGAGTATTTGTGTTGTGTGAGTGATTCAAACATCATGTATATTATATGCCATGATCTAGTTTCCATAGTACAAGCTTTCCTTTTGTACTAGTTCAAGTTGTGTAATATTCTCTCATGGTATTATTATTTCGTTATTAATAATTTAAGTCTGTATTTTTTCGCTTTTTCCGAATCCGACTACGGATGAATACCTTAATCTTGCTGGTACTATCCATTCGCTATATATCTGTCTATTTATATATGGTTTGGTACAGATGAATGTAGTAGTAAGAAAATAGTAACGTGATATCTACAGCAAAATTCTTTTTAATACATTAATTTTGATGTGTATTAAAGGTTGCAATGACTGCTTTCAGATATCGTTCTAAAAATCCGTCCACTAGTAGACACGGAATTGCAACATGTTAAAGACGAAGGAACATTAATATCGCTGCTCTATCCGGCTCAGAATCAGGAGTTGATCAAGAAACTGTCATCGAAAAAAGTCAATGCTTTCGGTGAGATTACTATTAATATCCTACTCGTTCTCACAAACATCGCCCGCAGGGGTAGGCGGAGATGTAATATCACATTTTCTTTAGCTGGGGATATATTTAGATGTCCATGTGACCAATAGCTTTCCCGTCGCCATCCCAAGTACAAATGTTACATTATTACATACCTCCTTTAGTTTCTTCTCAAACGTAAAGCTTGTAAGTACTTACGATGAAAAACTCATTGGCGGTACCAGTGAGGTTTCGCATGGGTTCGAACTTGTTATTTTGTACTTGCAGGTGACTACTCAAATCACTTCAGATTTAAGTTACATAAGTATTAATATTATGTGCAAACAATTACACGTCGTCAATGTCATTGCATAACAATGAACCCCTTCATTAAAAAATGGACTGAAGTAAACTAAAGTTCCTTATCCTGACGGGCTTCGATTTTGGAAATGATACTGGTTCTTTTATCATCATCACGTCGAGTTCCTCACGGGGTAGGCCGAGAGAGTAGGGTGCCAGTTCTCTCAGTTCTTCTACAGACTGCTTTCGCTTCAACTGCATACATATATGTCTCTTCATACATGCTCGCCGGTTTTGAGTACTTGACGTAGGTACATCCATGAGTTTCCGCTTGATTTTATCTATGTAGTTGGAACGTGGTCTTTCCCTGCCCCGTTTTTTTTTTGCTGTTTGCCGTGTTGGCAGCATAAGGTTTAATCCCCCTGCTTCCAACACAATATAACAATCCTCCCCCACCCCAAGGAGCTCATTACTGGAAACCTTATTCACCACGTAGGAACACAACACAATAAATTGTGTTATTTGGCTACGGACCCGTCCACAAATATAATTGTATCGTAACAATAATTTAAATATGATATTCATAAGTGTTTCCAGTGTAGTTTTTTAGTAATAAATGTTTATAGTAATATTTGAAATTGTTCACTTGACATACTTTAGTGGATTTATGTACATATTGAGTGGTATTTATAATTATTTGTATGCCATTTTAGCCATGGACTGCATTCCGCGCATAAGTCGCGCGCAGGCGTTCGACGTGTTGAGCTCGATGGCTAATGTGGCTGGTTACCGAGCGGTGATCGAGGCCGCTGCGCATTTCCCACGATTCTTCTCTGGTGAGGAATTTTGATCTATATATTATTATCGACTAGCGACCTTGCGATGACCCGCGGTTTCACTCGCGAAAATTAGATTATACATATATATGACTTCTGCTCCGCTCCCTTGGATTGTAGCATAATGACATACAGCCGAACTAATGCGACATTATTTTAGTAGTTTCTGGAACTAACTCGTTTAAACAACTATGCCTAAAAGTTAGTACATGTTAGTAAATCTACCTTGAAATTAAATACAATTCATGATTAGGTTGAAGTTCTCATACTCAGTGCTTCCAGAATTTGCAGATTGTCATCATGAACTGCAATACTTGAATTAGGTACAACTTTAGTCCCTACTAAAGCTCTACTTTAATTTCAGTAAAAGGCATTACATGTTTAGCCATGTAACATTAACTTTTTGCAGAATATGATGTAAGTACACTTGTAGTATACAAATTTGGCTATATGATACAATTAAAGAAATAAATGGGTATTTGTATCTGCATAACAAGTATTGTTGACCTTTCATCGCTATCGGTTATAAAGTACCTATTATATATTACACATGAATGATAAGAGTTTGTCATTAAAAAGCCTAACTATACGTCGGTAAAGACAACACTATCAATGAATAATGGAAAACCAGTAGGTACTGAGGATTACAACTGATGTGACGAGAAGTCATTCACAGTCACAGGAATCTATACTAATATTATAAAGCTGAAGAGTTTGTTTGTTTGTTTGTTTGTTTGCGCGCTAATCTCAGGAACTACTGGTTGGAATTGAAAAAATATTTTTGTGTTGGATAGTCCATTTCTCTAGGAAGGCTTTAGCCTATATAACATCACGTTACGACCAATGGGAGCGAAGCATAAATGAATAATGTTGCAAGTACGGGAAAAAATATTCCTTTTTGAGAGCTTCCGTTGCGTGCGCTGCGTAAACGGCTTAAGTTACGCAAATATCATGTATAAGGGAATTGTTCCTCTTTAAAAGTTCTAAAAAAAGTCCGCGACAGCATATGTCTATCTTTTAAGATTGACTCACTATAACCTTTATTATGGTAATAAAATTTGTTCGAAATCAATGCATTATTTCCGAAGATGTTTTATGAACATCACATTAATCCTTATCCAAATAAATATGTTATTAATCACGAGTATTTAAATGTAAACGAAATTGTACTTGAGATCACTTGATTTCAATCAACATCTTAGGAGATAGATATAACCCCGCAACTCAGACGCGTGGTCGGCTCGCTACGGAACAGTTGAACTCAACGAACAGATTTTTTTATTTGTTTTTGAGATATATAATATAATATAATAATATATCCTCACGCCTTCCCACAAGGGTCCCCGAAGGGGTAGGCAGAGGTGTATAGGTAATACCCACACACCCACTTTCCGCCAGAGGTATATTAGGTGCCAACGTGACAGATGGCGAGTCCATCGCCGTTACTCAAGCACGACTATACATACGCCTTTGAATTTCTTCTCAGACGTATGCAGGTTTCCTCTCGATGTTTTCCTTCACCGTAAAGCCCGTGGTGTGACTAATCACTGTACTTAAGTTCAGAAAAAACTCATTGGTACAGTCGGGATTCGAACTTGCGACCTTTGCGTCGCAGGCAACTGCTCGAACCACTCGGCCACCACGGCTTGAAACAACTCTCTCTCTTAGGTACGCAGACGAAGTTGCGCTGGTCAGCTAGTCATTTATAAAGGGTTCTAGTTGAGTATGCACGACTTCTTTTAAATTATTGTCACCTTCTCTAGAAAGAGAGGGTGACAATAATTTTTAAACGAATTTACAGTGCAGGAAAGTTTTCCTGCACTGTAAATTCGTGTCACGGAGGCTTAGACTTAAACTACTCTGACTATACGCACAGGAATCTAATAGATAAGGTCGTAGTCTACTAGGATTGACGTCTTTGATATTCTTTCAACTTAAAACTCGTGTTGTAACAAGTCCAGACCTTTGAAGACTAAATCACAACTGTGGAGACTAAAAAGCACAGGAATCCATTATATAGAGTCGTAATCTAGTATGCTCGACTTCTATCAAATTTTTCTTAGATGCATGATGATTTCCTCACGATATTTTTCCTTCTCTGTAAAACTCGTTCAGGATTCCAGGGCTCAACCTTTTATCCTAACGTTGCAGAAGAATACCTTATCGCCTCCGCCTTCACAGTTCTCGATCGACACATTGATATATTGTGTTTAAAATAGGGCAAATGACGGCGGCGGGTCGCGTGCCGCCGTGCCGCGTGCTGGTGGTGGGCGGCGGCGTGGCGGGGCTGGCGGCGGCGGCGCAGGCGCGCTGCATGGGCGCCGCCGTGCGCGCCTTCGATACCCGCCCGGCCGTGCGCGAGCAGGTTGAGAGCCTCGGCGCCCAGTTCATCACCATGGACATGAAGGTCTCGTCCCACCGTCAATATTTCCTTACATACATATTATGCCTACAGACAGACGGGTTCGGTGATTTACTCGACTTTTTAATCACTCTACTACTAAGGCTTTAATTAACATTAATAATAATATTATAATGCGTAAACAATAATATTGGATATTATGGTTATGGTTATGGGTATTGTATTATCATCACGCCGAGCCCCTCACGGGGTAGGCAGAGCGAGCAGAGCGGCAGTTCTCTCTAGATTTAGATACCTCATTTCATAGACATTTCCACACCCAAGAGTAATCGGTTGCGAGAGTTGAAGTTCCCGACACACGCTTACGTAGATATTTCGTTAAAATCGGGCTTCGTCGGAATATGGCAATATACGTTTATATCGATATAATCTAATCTAATTTATCTACATTTTATTATTCATGTTTACAAATAAGTCTATACGACAACAATTATTAATGTTGCCTTTGGAATACCCGATTCCTCACAAGAATGTCATTGATACCACACTTATCGCTTCTCAGCTTTATTTGTATCTGATCTGTACTTCGTGTATCATTGGTCGTGCTGCTAAAAACATAATATTACATCCATAGATATACTTACTAGCTGTCGTAGCAAACACGATCTCAGCACCACATATTAGGATCAATTGTGAATCTAAACTGTCTACCCACGCAAACACAACATCAAAATCTTTACAGCTGCTTAGAAGGAGTTAAGGCAAACTATAAAATAAGCCGTAGTGGCCGAGTGGTTCGAGCAGTTGCCTGCGACACAAAGTTCGAATCCCGACTGTACCAATGACTTTTTCTGAACTTAAGTACAGTGATTAGTCACACCACGAGCTATACGGTGAAGGAAAACATCGTATAGACGTCCTTGACTAACGGCGATGGGCTCGCCATCTGTCACGTTGGCACCTAATATACCTCTGGCGGAAAGTGGGTGTGTGGGTATTACCTATACACCCTGCCTACCCCTTCGGGGACCCTTGTGGGAAGGCGTGAGGCTATTTATTTATTTATTTTTGTAATATAAGAATATAAAGATATGACGAAACGCAGGCGCGTTGGTTGCGGTAATGCACACATCTGTTCTCATATAACGTTTATTATGCAAAACTGTTCGTGTAAAGTATTAACTGTCACACTTTACCTATTATAATGTAATCTCACGACTGATTATTTATTTATCGATGAGAGAAAACATATAGTATAAAGAACAAAGATGCATGTTAGAAACACGACTCAATTAGTGGGCATGTCAATCGATGCTCACCAATTCCCGACCGTATTCTTGTGAAGCGAAGGTCGGTTATTGGAAGACGTATTAGTTGATGCGCGCGTTTCTTTTTCAGAGGTGGGTGTACCCTAATCCTTGTGGTTGGGTGCAGCGACCGCCTTGGCCGCACGCCAATGGTAATTTCCTGAGAACGCTTTGTAGTTACGGTTTTTTTTTTTAGGCAAACAAGCATGCGGTCCGCCTGATGGTAAGCGGCTACGGTAAATTCACGATCACAATGCTTTCTTAGTTCCACCGTTTGTTTTATTTTACGTTATACGTGATGTATCACGTATGTTTATCTCTTGGTGTGTTCATGTAACGTTTTCTTCGTTCTGTTTTTGTTTACTTATACACTTATTTAATGTTTGTCGAGTTGATTATTATCGTGCATCGTGATACGACCGCTATTTATTATCTGATACTCAGTTTACAATATGCAATATTTTTCAAGGGCTTTCATTTAACTCTTGATTTGCACATACTAAATTTAAAAAAAATAACGACACGAAATAAAAAGTATTTAATTGAAAGTAAAATTAAACCTGGAGACTAGGATTGACAACGTTACAAGAATACGAATGAAGGTAGATAGTGAAAGAACCTATTAGTTTGTTTGAGTCAATGGAGTTTAAATTGTTTGATGTTTATGTTTGTGTCTAATTTAGAATTAGAACACCGATGCTGATAATAAATTACTGGGAGTGATGTAAAGTAGGACGCTCCTAAATTGGACGATAACAAAACATTATTATATTGTACTTGGTTCACGACCCCGGCTCGTTTGCACGTTACAGTATTTAATTTACGTTCTGTATGAATTCTGCCAAAATTTTGTTTTAGTGCATTACATAGTACATTATGTAGTGTAGTTGTTAAGTTGTAGATATCGGAATTGGGTCGAAAGCATTAATATTATAGATAGCGCTATCCACGAAAACGTTTCCCACTATTCTTCCTTATGTTAGTGTGCAACCTTCCGCTAATGTTTCAGTATTGTCGGTACACACTGATTACATATGAGCACACACGCACACTCCAATTAATAGTCTGGTCATACTCCCCACATCCCGCGACCCCTTTGGCTACAAATTGGTGAGGCGCGTCTTCGTGGATGGCACTATCTATATAAATCTAGAGATGCGATAATTCCCCATTGATGTTTAATAGTTTTCAATTTATGTTGATTATATGAACATATTTTATATCAAATATATAATTTCTCTTGAAAACAAAACTTAGCAGTACTATGACATTATCATCGTAACCGGAAGCTTGATGGTAAGCGGTTTCCGCCGCATAAAGTCGCGCGCGCTGCAGACTCTTTCTCAACCCTGTGTTAAAAAAAGGAATAGTTTTTTTACACGCATAATAATGTTTCTTTGCTATACAGGAGGAAGGCGCAGGCGCTGGTGGGTATGCGAAGGAGATGAGCGACGAGTTCTTGAATGCCGAGCGTGCACTACTGGGTAAAGAAGCCCGTACTTCGGATGTTGTCATCACTACTGCGCTTATACCCGGGAAACCGGCTCCGCTGCTTATCTTAGAGGTAAGTTTTTTTTATATGTTGTATAATAGGAGTAAATTGGTAAATGGCGGAAATTTCCTTCCGCCCACGTTCAAGTTGTGAGTGGCGTGATTTCCACGCTTAGGTTTCCCATAGAGAATATCAGCTTGTGGTATTTCAAGAACGATAAGAATGGGCAATGCAAGAGTGACACTTCTCGAAAGCGTCCATAGGCGGTGGTATTGGCTTACCAACGCGGTGTAAGCTTGTTTAATGTTAAATTTGATGAAAATGAATGTTAACATGTATGTAATAAAATCAAAATCTTTTTATTTGACATTATAAAATGTCGAAAAAGAAGTACGGTTCGGGTTGTATACAATATGTTTTTTTCGTTACAGCAATAGTACCCAAGTATGGGGGAACAACGTAGGCCCGACAATAGATATATACATACATACATATCATCACGCCAAGTCCCTAAGGGGGTAGGCAGAAAGTATAGAGCGCCAGTTCTCTCTAGACTTACATACCTCTTTCGCTTCGTCCACATTCATCAGTCTCTTCATACATGCTCGTCGGTTTCGAGTACTCTTAACGTTCCCGTCCTTGAGAGTCCGATCGATTTAATCCAGGTAGTTGGAACGTGGTCTTCCTCTGCCTCTTCTTGCACACACTTTTGCTTTGTATATCTGTTTCGTCAATCTTTAATAATAATATAACATAATATATCCTCACGCCTTCCTATAAGGGTCCCCGAAGGGGTAGGCTGAGGTGTTTAGGTAGTACCCACACACCCACTTTCCGCCAGAGATATATTTTAGGGACCAACGTGACAGATGGCGAGTCCATCGCCGTTACTCAAGCACGACTATACATACGCCTTTGAATTGCTTCTCAGACGTATGTAGGTTTCCTCTCGATGTTTTCCTTCACATAAAGCTCGTCGTGTGACTAATCACTGTACTTAAGTTCAGAAAAACTCATTGATACAGTCGGGATTCCAACTTGCGATCTTTGTGTCGCAGGCAACTACTCGAACCACTCGGCCACCACGGCTTCCACAACATGTATGTGTCGAATTAATTAGCTTGCCCTTTTCGGAGACCCATCAATAATACGATTTTATGCAAGCGACGAATTTAGAATTTATCCACATACACAGATGTGTAATATTTTTTCAAGGATGCTGTTCGTGACATGGCTCCCGGCAGTGTGATCGTCGACCTGGCCTCGGAGATGGGCGGCAACGTGGAGACGACCAAGAAGGGCGTGGTCACCAAAGTGCATGACGTCACACATGTCGGCCTCACCGACTTGCCCAGTCGCATGCCTGCTCACGCTTCCACCTTGTATGCGAACAACATCTCTGGATTCCTCTTCAGTTTAGGTATGTCTTAGAAAATACTTCTTATTTCCTTCGGTTATAACAAAAATGACGCTGCCTGCTCTGATAACAGTGTGTTGAAAGTTAACATGGGGAATTAAATTTTATCTGATTCTCATCAGTTATTGATTTAATCCTTAAAATTTTTTATTTGTATTATTACTAGAACTAACAGATGGCAAAATATACAGGTATATATTACATACACCTTCTGGTCTTTATTTTAAATATTATTAATATGGAGTACCATCTTACAAATGAAATTTGATTTATGAGTAGCAATGAGTTTTTTCTGAACTTAAGTACTGTGATTTGTCACACCACGAGCTTTACGGTAAAGGAAAACATCTAGAAAAAAACTGTATACATACTTTTAATAAGAAATTCAAAGGCATGTTCTTATAGTCTGATATAGTGCCTGAGTAACGACGATGGACTCGCCACCTGTCACGGTGGCACCTAAAATATACCTCTGGCGGAAAGTCGGTGTGTGGTTACTACCTATACACCTCTGCCTACCCCTTCGGGGACCCTTGTAGGGAGGAGTGAGGATATAATATATTGAGTTAGAAGATAATTTGTGTTAGGAACGAACGACCACTTCCACATTAACTTGGATGACGAGGTGACCCGCGGGGCGATAGTGCTGAGGGCGGGCGAGCTGCTGTGGCCGCCGCCGCCGCCGCCCCCCGCGCCGCCCGCCCCCGCGCCGCCCGCCCAGCTCGCCAAGGCGCAACCGCCGAACCCCTTCAATGTCACGCTCAAAGATGCTTTCTTGTATTCCACAGGTATTCAATGTGTAGTGTTATTAAACTATAGTTATACTTGTAGTGTTATAATTGGATTTATGTATATATGTTTATTACGTTATAACGTCCATAATCAGAGAACCAGCATAGCTATCAATCTTGGCAATGCTGCTAGTCTTCTTGACACTTTGCCGCGGCATACTGATATGAGTAAAATATTTTTCTGAAGTAGTTAGTTATACAAATGTCTTTTGTAAATACTATTAATGTTGTTATTGTAAATAAAGTTTATAATTTAAAAATACAAAGTTAAAACTCATTGATAGTATTCGACGTATTTTACGTAGGCTATATTATGAATCATTACGTAATTATGAAATTCGGAGTGGGATATTTTTATCGCACAGTGAGTTGGTTGTAGACGTTTATTTGAATATGTTGCATATCTATTGTATTGGTTTTGCACTGTAATGATAGATGTAAGTTTTGTTGTTAAATAAATAAATAAAAATATTCCTCCTACAGGCATGGCAAGCTTGATCGGACTGGGGATAGTGTCTCCTAATCCAGCGTTCACTACAATGACTACTACATTAGCTTTGTCTGGTAAGTAATTAAAGTTACATAATATTCATGTGAATGTAGTTAATTATTCATATATGTATGTATGTATTTGCATATGTATTTACCATGGAGGTGGGAAACATAAGCGCGGCTCTACAATTTGTGGTAAGCGATTACCGCCGCCTGGTGAACGCATATAACTTCAGCATAGTTCCCACAGTGCAAATGCAACCACACACACTTAAATAATTTTCTTCTAGGGAAACCCTCAGGAGTTAGATAACACCGTTTTTTAGTTCTGGTAGCTTGAAATAACTGCTTAACCGAACAATAGATAGACCAAGGCTTTCCAGCCAGGCACTTTTCGAGCTTCATACTTCTTCTTGTTCATACTTGGAGCTTAGTTTGAAATGTCGATTGCGTAGGTGTGGTGGGCTACCACACGGTGTGGGGCGTGGTCCCGGCGCTGCACTCGCCGCTCATGTCCGTCACCAACGCGGTGTCCGGCATCACCGCCGTGGGCGGGCTGCTGCTCATGGGCGGCGGATATGTTCCCGAGACGCCCGTTCAGGTAGAGCTTGTATAGCCCTTAGAATCCATGCACGCTGTCGAAGTCCAAAGTACATAAATTTTAAGAGAGGTAGGGCATAACGGGTTTCCCGTTCGAATTCGGAGCTGCCCGACTGGGGCAGGACCTCCACCTTACAGAAGTCCGTAGCCAAATTACACAATTTTTTGTGTTGTGTTCCTACGCGGTGAATAAGGTTTCCAGTAATGAGCTCCTTGGGGAGGGGGGAGGATTGTTACATTGTGTTGGAAGCAGAGGGATTAAACCAACACCAACTGCCAACACACTATAACTCTCCGAACACAGAGTGGCAACACGCAAGTGATACTTCGGTATCGTGAGCGTAAATAGGCTATAGTAAATAGGTAACCGTTTCCCATCAGATGGGCCGTATGCTTGTTTGCCACTCTTGTTGTATAAAAAAAAAAAAAACAATATGCCAGATGACAAGCTAATGTGACTGTGTTTACAGTGGTTGGCGAGCACGGCTGCCCTCATATCGTTTGTAAATGTGTTTGGCGGCTTCATGGTGACGCAGCGGATGCTCGACATGTTCAAGAGGTGACGAGTATTCCATGTTATTGTTATTATTTAAAATCATATAGCTACCAGTAACTTTATAGATAAGTAGTTGCAGTTTAGTGGCCGACTGGCTTAAGTAGACGCCTGCGTAGCTAGCATCGCAAGTTCGAATCCCTGTAGTCCTATACCAATGAGTTTTCAGAACTTAAGTACCACAAGTTCGACGGTGAAGAAAAACTATTCAGGAAAGTTCAAAGGCATATATAAGTGGCGCTTAAAAAACCGCTACGAACTCGCTTTCTGTCACACACGTAGTGAGGCTTATGGTGGAGAGATATACCGTGACGAAACTTATATACATATACTAGTTGTCCCGCCCAGCTTCGCTCGGGTAGAAAAAAAAAGATGGTGGCGCCACCTATTGGGTCCAATTGTGAATCTAAACCATTCCCAGATCCCCTTGAACACACACAAAAAATTTCATCAATATCGGTCCAGTCGTTTAGGAGGAGTTCAGTCACATACACACGCACACAAGAAATATATATATTAAGATATGTCTATGAAGATGTATTAGAAGTCGTGCCTTAGGGTCCTGTCACGTTGTTCAATGTCTGTCTTCTACATGTGTGTACTATATCCTACCAACTTTTTGAGGGCTCGACACTTGAGAGTCAGCTGTAATAATAGGTGCTTCTTTAACACTTAGGCCTGGTGACCCACCGGAGTACGGGTACCTGTACGGAATACCCGCAGCGGCGCTCCTAGGCGGATATCTCACCACTGCTATGCAGGTATATAATCATTTGTTCTATTTGAGAAAATTATCTATACTATTATATTCACTTCAATTTAAATTTATCCAGCTGTTCGAGCGTGAAGGATTCACGCTTAATAGCAATAATAGCAAAGATAATAAGTATATTATAAGTTAATAATTGAGTTTCTTTCTCCTTAAAAAGGGATACCCAGAAGTCCATCAGATGGCGTACTTGGCTTCCTCGCTGTGCTGCGTCGGTGCACTCGCTGGCCTCAGCTCGCAGGCCACGGCGCGCAAGGGGAACTATCTAGGAATGGTAACTATTATAAATTATCTTTAAGGCTGATATAATGATGCACGTGTTATGAAAGGAAGTTTGCTTTTACAATTATAGCTACAAGATTCCTCCCAAATTAATACATTGCACCCTCTATAGGGTATGTCCTTTGTAAGTAATTTGGAAACAAACAAATGGAAGACTCTTTAGATCTTATTTACTTAATTAATTATTTGCGTGTCCCTAGTGTATTTTTTTTATCTACTAAGTCCTATTCAACCCTCAAACAATAAGACAAGAATGTTGAATGATAGGCTTCTACTACCTAAAACCTCTTTAGAACTATATATGAATATAGTTTCGCATATATGTGTTATGTTGATAAGATTTCACATCATATAATAAAAAATTGGAAAGCAACTGAATTTCATAGCATGTGCCATAAATTTGTCGATTGCAACCGATGATTAGAAAAGGCATCCATAAACTACAGCACGCACGTGCGAGTGTCCGCAGCTAAGACTCGCCCCAAGCCCCGCTCATTGTAATCTTGATGGCTCTAGCCGACATCTATTGACCATTGTAAAGGCATTGAGACAGTAACGAACATAAGCTACCAAATTACTCTATCATCTTAAACGCCGCAGTCTACATTTATGTAAATGATAATTTATCTTATCTTCTTTATTTCCCGCACAGCCTTCTTGGCTTGTTTGCATTTTCAAGATAGAGTACTTTTGTCGCATTCAGTAATATTGACTGACACTTATTTGTGAGTTTCTATAAGTTGTTTATTTGATATTGCACATTTCTTAGACAACGAGGCAACTTGGGTTCAGCTCGACACTATGCATTGATGATACTTTAGTAATATGAGGTTGCAAATAGATCAACAATGGTCATGTAATAATGGACGTTCGGTAGATGATGATAAGGATTGGAATTGTAGATTGGTGTGGCGGGAGGTATCGCTGCGACTCTCGGAGCACTAACTCCGAACGCGGAGGTCCTCGCCCAGATGCTCGCAGTGGCTGGCATTGGAGGTCTCCTCGGGGGAACAATCGCCAAGAAGATTGAGATTACTGACCTACCCCAATTGGTTGCCGGATTCCACAGGTAAGAGGAATGCATTAGTGGAATAATTATTGTTATATACAAAACGGGGCCTGTCTACTTTTCCAAGGCTATACATTTACTCACGAGTCTATCTTTAAAATCATTATGAATGAAGATGTAATGTTTGTAAGTTTGTTTTTAGGAGGATGTTATAATTCAAAAAACTCGTATGGTTTCAAATATATTCACTAATATCTACAATTACCTCTTAATGGTGGACGAACCCGTTATTTTAATGGGAACGGGTAAAGCAGCGGGTACATATAGTTTGATATAAATAAACAGCTTGTTAACCTCCTGATCATGAACCATGATCAGAAAATTTTGTCACAAGTTGCGAACTTCTTTAATATTTGTACATTGTCGCCAGTTTGGTGGGCTTGGCGGCAGTGCTGACCTGCGTGGCTACGTATATGCACGACTTCCCAGCGATGGCCCTCGACCCCACCGCCGCCACGCTCAAGACTTCCCTCTTCCTCGGCACTTACATCGGAGGCATTACTTTCACGTAAGTCACATGTTTGTCACGTTGTTTGTTTCATACAAAATTAATCGCTAAAAGTGGGTATATAAGATTTATTTTTGAGATACATACAGGACCTCCACCAAATGTACTCACTTTTCCGGCCTTATTGAACTGAACTTCTGGATAGACATTAAAAGTGCATTGTAACGTTGCATTGGTGAATATAATAAAAATATATTTGGGTATATAGTCCATGCATTAATTGAATTTTACTAATATTATACATTTTAAAGTTTGTGAGCATGTTTGACACAATTATTAGTTAAATTCACACAAAGATGTGAATTATGATATGATTTATTTAAGAAAAAATAAACTACCATTCAAAACACATATTACGCGGTCGAAACCGCGGGACACAGTTGGTGAATAGAATTGGTGAATATAATTAAGATAAGATATGATTGGTGTTGACGAAGCGTTGTATTGGTGCATGGTGCATGTTGCAGCGGCTCCCTGGTGGCGTACGGCAAGCTGCAGGGCGCGCTGTCGTCGGCGCCGCTGCTGCTGCCCGGGCGGCACGCGCTCAACGCGGCGCTGCTGGCGGGCAGCCTCGGCTGCGGCGGCGCGCTGCTGGCGCTGCCTGACGCGCCCGGCCTGCCGCTGCTCTCCGCCGCCGCGCTGCTCAGCGGCATACAGGGGCTGACGCTCACCGCCGCCATTGGAGGTACCACCGCTACATACATACATAGCATTACGCCGTGTCCTTTACGCGGTCAACAAAAACAGTAGAGCGCTAGGTATCTCTAGTCTTATATATATATATACTGACGCAATTGTTCATGCATTAAATAGGTATGACGAAAATTGTGAATGATATAGAATAGTGTAAAGGAAAGTAAACTAAGTAGAATGACAAAAAATTTAAACGATGATTGATATAGAAAAGCATGCAGGGAAGAAGAAAACTGGGTTTGTGATAGAATTGGGGTCATAAAAATTTATGAATGAAAAAAATAGAATCGTGTATGATATTAAAAACTATTAGCATAAAGAATGAACTGTACCAAACTGATAGCATGGAAATTAAATCTTTTTGACGGTTTGAAAGCCCGATGTAAAATAACTTTTCTGTATTGATTATGCTCTGTAGTATGTTTATAATAACAACGTAAGTACTAAGAAAGCTGCACGATATCAGGTTGATGTTGTGCTCGGGCCATCGTGACCTTACCGTGACCCCAATGTGTGTGGGCGTGTGTCAGGTGCGGACATGCCGGTGGTGATCACGGTGCTGAACAGCTACTCGGGCTGGGCGCTGTGCGCGGAGGGGTTCATGCTGAACAACTCGCTCATGACCATCGTGGGCGCGCTCATCGGCAGCTCCGGCGCCATACTCTCATACATCATGTGCAAGGTAGTTGCACGTACTGTTGATACAGATACACACTCGGACACCCAGTGCCTGATATTACAAAATTATTAACAGTAACGATATAATAAATTATTATTTTCCGGCTTCCATTCCCGTTAGGGGATGATATTTGCGTTATGGACACGAACATTTGTACCTGTCTTGCTTGTAATATCGATTTATGTATGTACCTATTTATATAAATTAGATTTAATTGTTTTTTTTTCGATATATAACAATATTCTTAAAAAATACTAATTAAGAGGAATAAAATATATATTGATGATACTATCAGGCCATGAACCGATCGCTGCCCAACGTGATTCTCGGCGGGTACGGAGTGACCTCGAGCGGCTCAGCGCGGCCTTCCGGCGCGACGCACACGGAGCTCAATGTGGACTCCGTTGCAGACCTCATATATCGCGCTGCCAACATTATTATCACCCCTGGTATGTTGGACACGATACATGACCTTGGTCATCCTCGGAGCCGTTTATTCACGATTGCATGTTGTACATAGCTGGTATATAGATGGCATGAAATGTTAGGCTTGTTTTTGGGGCAGCATTGTAAGTTTAAAGATACCAGAGACTACTACTTAATCTAGTACTGTAAAAGTAGCATAAAACAACAAGTGTGTTTGTGTGTGTCTGAGTGAGTGATATACTCGACATTTACGAAAACACAGTGTGTCGTGCAGTCTTCTTTCCTAGTGGCAATCAGTTTAGTCTTCTATACATTTGATTACTGCAAAATTAAATCCTCATGTATGACCTTCAGATCTTCAGTAAAAACAACATATATGGACGATTTCGGGCTACAGACTAATATCGCAATGTTTGCTTTCAGGTTACGGTCTATGCGTGGCTAAAGCACAATACCCCATCGCAGAGCTGGTAGAGGTGCTGAAAGCGACAGGCAAGAAAGTACGATTTGCCATTCACCCCGTTGCAGGTAAATAGCTTGGTAATAACCAAGCAATAAACAGAAGGTTTAAATTAGAATTAAAAGTTTTAATAATAGCTTACACATTATTTACCATATTTATAACTTTTATATGTTTATGTCATCAGGTCGAATGCCGGGCCAACTGAATGTATTGCTGGCCGAAGCCGGGGTTCCCTACGATGATGTGCTCGAAATGGAGGAAATTAACGACGAATTCTCAGAAACTGACCTTGTTCTCGTTATTGGTAAGTGAGAAAAGTCGTTATTGTTCTTATTACTTTAACTACGATGCATAAACACGCTAATTCATACCATAGGTGCAAATGACACAGTGAACAGCGCCGCCGAGGACGACCCCAACTCGCCCATCGCCGGCATGCCGGTGCTCAAAGTATGGAAAGCTGATCAGGTTAGTTACTTGAACTTATAAACCATTAAAAATATTGTGCTTAAAAATATTCTGATTAGGTTTTGAGTTTACCAAACACGTCAGATTAAAAGCTGTTTTATATATCTGTCCCTTTCACATTCTTGATAATAATGTCTGCAAGCAAGTCATGTGGTGGTAGTGGCCTTTGGCCTTTTGACGCAAATACACTCAAAATAGCTGTGCCCCGCGCTTTGACAAGCGTAAAATTTGATTTCACTGGTTTCTGTCGTGATTGAGTAACAAAAGTTCTCGCAAACTTTTGCATTCATAGTAGGATGGTTACTTGTAATTTTAGATTACGTGGTAAATTTGATAATCCCAATCTTGTCATGTTTCAAATAGGTAGTAGTAATGAAGCGCTCCATGGGTGTCGGCTACGCTGCTGTCGACAACCCTGTCTTCTATAATCCCAACACGGCCATGTTGCTCGGGGACGCAAAGAAGACTTGCGACGCTCTCCTCGAACGCGTTAAACACCTTAGTGCATAAGCGTAATTTTACTTATGTATGTGCAAGCTAGTTGTACACACTCATTATAAATACTGTGCATAATAATGAGTTACCAACTGCAATAATAGCAAATCACTATTTCTTATGTTTTGTTACCTTTATATTTTTTATTTACTGAAAGCAAACTGTCAAATTTGTAAGGCTGAAATTTTTAGATTTATATTTTATAAAGAACTGAATTTTATTTTTATTAGTAATAATGGAGTCATGGTCACTACTATTATTTTGTGTACTATTATTTTTTATAGTAAATTTATATTCGTATGTTATTATTGAGATACTGCTCAAATAACAGCATTTATTTGATATGGTGTCTTATGATGCATAATACCTGATACTTACATATATATTGCATAATACATGACTAGATTATGTTGTTGTTAAAACTGAATATGATTATTTATATAAATGGATTTCAAATATTTGCAAAGTGAAAGACTACCTATGTGCCTTTCATAGTCAAAATGAAATTATTATATACAAGAAGATTTAGATTTATATAATGTTAAGTATATTGAGATTTTATATTACCTCTGGATGCAATTAATGTTTTTATATTGAATTTGAACCTTCATATGAAATATCATTTACATGGTCCATACATTCCATAGCTATCCTGATTAATTTCTGATATGTTATACATAATTATATTCCAATATATTTCTATCCTTACTAATATTATAAATGTGAATGTAAGTTTGTTTGTTACGCTTTCACGTAAAAACTACTAAACCGATCATGATACAACTTTGTACACATATTCTTGGAGGTATTAGAAGTAACATAGGATACATTTACTGAAAGAAAAACATTTTTACGAAAGATAAAATAGCCGTCCACGCCGACGAAGTCGCGGGCACAGCTAGTAATATTATAAAGAGGAAAGATTTGTATGATAACGAAATGGCCCAAACAGTACTGGACCGATTAGAAAAATTCTTTCACCATTGGAAAGCTACAATCTCCCTGAGTGACATAGGCTATATTTCTATTATAAAAAAAAACTAAAAATCACGCTTTTTATAGAAAACCGAACTAAAAAATAGAAAATAAATTTCGATAATATCTTAAAAAGCGTGGGGTGCATGGTGTCAATAGTTATAAATATTTTATTGACAGATATTAGTAGAGTGATTATCATTTCGGTAATATCTTAAAAAGCACCCCACGCTTTTTAAGATATTATCGAAATTTATTTTCTATTTTTTAGTTCGGTTTTCTATAAAAAGCGTGTTTTTTAGTTTTTTTTAACTATTATTTATTTTCTACTTTTTAGTTATTAGTGTATTGTCATCGGTCCTCGATAAGTCTACAAAGTTTGAACGAAATCTGGCCGTTTAAAGTGGGTCAAAATCGAGCTCAAAGAAGTCGGTTACATACATACATACATACAGGTGAAGCTAATATAAAGCGTGTAAAAAACGAATGTCCATCCGTGCGAAGCCGGGACGGACCGCTAGTTTAGAAATAAAAATAGAACATGTATCAACCATTCCATATTGATTCAAGGCAATCTATCTTTTATTTTAAGTATATAGATAATGCTAGATATTTTATAGGATTTAAAGTAGACAGACAGTTAAAAGTAGACAATTGATTGGTAAGTACTTTTCTGCCATAATAAAATGTAATTTGTTCATTATATACCTTATAGGATAGTAAAAAATAAATGGATTCATAAAAGTTGTTTTTATTTCCTAATATTCGAAAACACTAATTTATTAAGCAAAACTTTCATCTCAAGTGCATAATGGCATTGTGATACTGCCATCGTATTTCTAAAAGTTGGCGTTTCAAGTTCCTCATTTTGTTCGAAAACTCCATATCTTTCTCATTGCTTAAGTGTTTTGATGATGTTACAAGCCCAAGTTTATCAATAGCTATTAAAACTTCTAAGCGAAGCTTCTCACAGATATCCTGATAGCAACTGAAATCAGGTGACGCTTCAGAGCATTTGAAATTTTCTTCGGCTCGTAGATTCATAAAAAGCTCGTCGAGTTGCAGCAAGAACTTCTCAAAAGTGCTCATCATCAGTTTCTGCCACCCGTCAGCCAATGGATCTTCCGTATGTTCTAGGTTAGCATCATTAAAAGGAAGCGTCAGTTTAGTTTTAAAATTCTTCACATTTTCAGCTTGCTTCGAGATAAATATTCTACCTCTAGCTGTTGACAACTGCTCATCTTTTTTCGATAAAAATTTCTTTTTACTTATATCAGTCGTTTTGTTTAAGTTCATGGTATGGTCTACATCACCATTAAACTGCTATCGACGATCACCGGTGAATCTGGATAGGTAGAATAAAAACAAAATTTTGCTCATTACATTTGTGTTGCACAAGTAATGTCAGTCAGCCAGAAAGTGTCAAGGATCATCAGACCACGCGCATGCAATATATCTATTTAAAAAAACTGGATGTTATTTCAGTACAGCTTGTTGTCTATGTATTAAAGAAGAAAATTCATTAGCATGACCTCATTATATCTTGAGCGATTTATTTACATACATATATGAAACAATATAATTACTATAGTTTACGCTTACCTGATCGTGGGTCAGATCAGATGGAGGGAAGACGAGCCAGGGGCAGAGCACCCTCAAGATGGATAGACGCCATAAAGAAAACTGTGGGGCCGGACATCCAGACGGCAGTCCACAGCACTTACAACCGCAGCCAATGGAGAGCAAGCTGTTATGGTCGCGATCCTCAGCACTGAGGGACCGAGAAAGAAGAAGAAGAAGAATGAGTGCATACGCACAATTAATAGACTCCGGTCATACTCCCCGCATCCCTCGATCACCTCGACCTCCTCGGCTAGAAGTTGGTAGGGCGCGTCTTTGTGGATGGCACCAAGTATTAAATAGTAGTCTTTGGATGGCACTATCTGTATTGCCCAGTATACAATAGTACTCTTTGGTACGTACTGAGTAATGACAGCGCAATTAATTTTCTAGCGTTCAATAGTAGTTTTTGAATGCGCCTCTCCGTCCCACCCACCGCTCACATCATAGATGATACACTATTTGCTCACATACAAACAAGACGCAGCCAATTAGCTCCACGATGGCAATAGTCATTGAATGAATGGTAAATGGTATTGTAATCCTGCAGGCTGTATTCTGAAAATCCACAGACATGAGAAACGAGACATTTGGAAGACAGTAAAACTAAAAAGAATTTCTTCACTTCATCCTCACGCCTTCCCACAAGGGTCCCCGAAGGGGTAGGCAGAGGTGTATAGGTAATACCCACACACCCACTTTCCGCCAGAGGTATATTAGATGCCAACGTGACAGATGGCGAGTCCATCGACGTTACTCCAGCACGATTATACATACGCCTTTGAATTTCTTCTCAGACGTATGCAGGTTTCCTCTCGATGTTTTCCTTCACCGTTAAGCTCGTGGTGTGACTAATCACTGTACTTAAGTTCAGAAAAACTCATTGGTACAGTCGGGATTTGAACTTGCGACCTTTGCGTCGCAGGCAACTGCTCAAACCACTCGGCCACCACAGCTCCTTTAAAAGAATTTAGTTTCAAATAAAGTTATGTGTTTCATAATCTTCAACTCTAAATTCTTTTATATTCCTATTAGACAAATCGGGTCCGCTCTCTCGCCTTATCTGCTTTATTTCATCTCGATGATTAAATTACATTCACGGTTTAATTTGAGTTAATTCTTAACTTTGAATAATTGTATCGTGTTATCTTGCACGCAATTTTTGTTATCTCAATATACTTTTTTAATACAAGTAATCATTAGCTCAAGAGTTATGTGTTGTCCACGAACCACACTCCAGTCAGTGACCTGACCAGCAAAGACTACTATTGAACATCTGACCAGTATACATTGTAATCTTTGCCAGTGACTATGAATGGTAATATTACGGTAGCCACGGTAGCTGCAAATGCTAATGCTGCTTCTGTCAGAAGTGTCTGTTCTGTCAAAGTCAAAGACCACAAATATCATAATATATGACTAATTCAGCTAATTCTTATAAAAAGAATCTGCTAAACAAAATTTTGTTGCTACCACATTCCTTTCCTACGTAGTAGCGTTTGTATTAAATAATATGTTAATATTTATTATATGACAACAGCTAATCGGAATTAAAACGCGCTGGCTCGCTGAAGTAAGTGCGATTAAATTGTGTTGAATGTCGTAAGGAAATTATCAATTCGTATTCACTCGGTTAGCTACACGTTGTATTGTATTGTATTGTGTTTAGTTTTGGCTCGTTTTTCACCCGCAGCACTACGCCCGCTGTGTGGTATGGTACGTTTTATGCTAACATTTTTTTATTACTTGGTTTATCCTTTTTTATTCCCTTCCATTTGTATTGTGTTTTATTCCTGTGTATCCATGTCTACGATATAGGTCTATAAATAAATATGACTAATTTGTTTAGGATCATATTTGTATCAGATATATTTTTTGGGGGATTCTTATATGGATTTTTCCCTAGGGACTTTTTTAATAACTTATCACTTGGCAACATATTGTAACCTGGCTACAAAATTTTGCTTACTTTGACCTGAATATTCTAGGTCAGTATTTTGAAGATAAGTCACAGTAAGTTTGAAGATAAGTAAACAATTTATATTAATTCTTCTTAATAATTTTAGGAGAGTATCAACAAAATGGTGGCGGCCAGTAAAACGGCTCTCCCACCAAGCAGTGATGAGAACAACACTGTGCTGTCCATGATATATAGATTTTTTAAAAAGGTAAGTGTTTTGCACTGTTTTCATTTATTTAAACTGCTAGGTTTTTAGTGCTACTTAGATTAAACTATTAAATAATGAATAAAACAAACCGTGAGTATACTTTAGGAATAAAATCATGCACGAGTATCCATGTTACTTAATCACAAAATAATTTAAACAAAACATTAATTTAATTTGTGCTTTTTCTTTTTCATTATCTTTATCGTTGTTTCTTCTATTTATAATATCTAGGTTCAAGAAATAATGGATGGTTCTAAATTGGCTACTTACCCATTCATAATAATTGTGCAAAGATTGCTTACAAAATCCAATTGTCATTTGGCATGTTTACAATGCATACATATTACTACTTTAATATATTTTCCAATGAACACCATTACTTAGTTGAATGCATTGAACAAACACTGAGTATAGTTCATGACTCATAGATGACCTTGAGCAGGTTGCTGTGCTCTGAGTCATGGGATGGGCATTTGACCTTAGTTATTTTATTTATTCATTCCTGTTTTTTTGGTAGATATGTTAATGAAGGTGGTATCTTAACTATTTATCAGTATATCTAAGGTCCAGTGGCCGTCAAAGCCCTCATTTGAATGACATCATTACTCTTTACCTAACTATATCTTAGTATTACTAATATTGTGTGCTAAGCAGCCGCATTTGTAATGTATGTGAGATGAGGTAAGCATTCTTATCAGTAATGAGTGAATTAGAGCAGTCCCAGGCAAGACATTTATGTACATATTTGCTTGGTGCAGACTCATTGTATGCTTGCATGGCCGAAAACCATAATGATGTCATGCTTACTATTACTAAATATATTCCCATTGGAAATGTATGTAGTACTTTATCACTCTGCCTCTTGAAATAATTGTGAAACACATGTTTACCCTGTTTGATGTATAACAAGGAAATGATAAATTGAAACACACAATCCACAGGCCACAGTATCCTATACAAATAAATAAAATAAGAGGGTCTATTTGTAATATTAAAATAATTGCTTTTTACTAAATGCATATGGATGTATACACGGTAAATATACTTTATTGAAAATTATTATTTTTAAATATTTTGCCTGTCTGTCTCTTTGTTCCGACCAATCTCCGAAACGGCTGGACCAATTTTGACGGGACTTCAACTAGCAGATAGCTGATATAAAATTGTCTCCACGCGGACGAAGTCGCGGGCACAGCTAGTATTATACATATATAGAAAAGTATATAGTAGTTTCAATATAATCTAACTTTGAATTTGACAAAGTACCTAATACAAATCTTATCACTATACTCTGGTTATTACGAAATAATTAAGTATTAGGCAATATTGTTTTATCGCACGATAATCACGTATTTCAATGATTGCTTATACGTTGCTGCAGGTATCCATTGTTGGCGCGGTGTATCTGGTGGGATACATGCAATGGAGCGTGGCGTGGCTAATCGGTCCCGTTATACTTTCCGTACTGCGCGACCAATGGCGCAAGGAGAGCGAATACAGGCGTAATCTGGCCAAGGTCGCTGCACTCTCATCCGAGAAAGATGTAGTTCTAGCTAAGCTGGATGATCTTCCTGCGTGGGTTAGTATTCTTTAAGATTAAGATACAAGTTCGTTATAACTCATAACTCAGCTATTGGATATAGACCGTATCTATCAACTTAAAATTAAATGTATTCTATGTCGTTGATTTAGCACGTGAATCTTGAAAAGGGAGGGAATTTAGAAAAATCATGAAATATAGCTGAGATACAGTGTTTTTATTTCTATCGCTGAACGCGATTTTCAAACACGAATATTGATAAAATTTTATGATTTGGATAGGACAGGGAGTCTAATCATAATCGGCGGGGAAAAACAGGTTTAAAAATTGCGACACATAATTATTGATTGACCCTCTATTTGCCTTTCACAAACAAAGTACATTCAACTAATGTTTTTCAAATAGGTTTTCTTCCCTGACGTGGAACGCGCAGAATGGTTAAACAGGGTGAGTTGTGTTAACATTATACACTATTTAGCTCAGTTATTAACAAGATTTCCACATAACATTTTTTGTACACGCAATTAAGCAGAACAGTGCTTGAAGTAAGTATTAATATTCTATACTGACACGAGACAAATGTGCTCATCATACAAATGTTGACTGAAGCGCATCCGCGACCTATTTGATTAGCATAGAATAAATGAGCAACAGCAACGTGCCAAGCTGCCAGACAATGAGAATCTCCTTACAGATCCTACTCCAAGTATGGCCCAATGTGAACCACTTCGCTAGGAGCTTGCTGAAGGACAACATAGAGCCCGCGGTAGCTGAGAGTTTAAACAATTACAAGTTGAGTGGGTTCAAGTTTGAACGCATGATTCTTGGGACGATCGTAAGTATCCAACTTTTTTTTTATTTAGTGGTGAAAAATTTCAAACTATTTTGAACATAGGTATATAGGTATTACAAAAGTAACCCTACTAATTGTGAAAGTGAATGACGACATTTATTATATGATCGCGCCAGAATGGTTGAGAATAATATTAAACTTGGCACAGAGTACACTATTAGCTGGATTAAAAAACATAGGATATGTTTTATTCTATAAAAAATATGTACCATTAAAATAATAAACAAAAGCTAGGAAACCTCTATGCTATAATATACCTATATTGGTGTCAGACTCGCCTTCTGTCTCGTTAGCATCTAAATATATTATATCTTCCACTATCTTCCTTGTGGGAAGGCATGAATATATATGAAGTTGGGCCCCGGAGATGCACAAACTCTTAAGCGACGCATGAAGACTGGCGTGAAGATATAAGGACATTACTTATAATGAACGGAAAATATATTATTTTCCGTTCATTATAGGATACACTAAAAACGTCACCGTTAATTAACCTACTTCCGAGCTGTCTACATGAATGACACTTTTCCTTTGTTATTTGGTAATATTAAAGTGTGCCAAATGCGTCGTAATTATAATGGCTGCAATTAAATAAAGGCTGTTATTGTTCGACAGGCGCCTCGCGTCGGCGGCGTTAAAGTATACGATAAGAATCTCTCCAGGAATGAAATCATCATGGACGTCGACTTGTTGTGAGTTATCCCTGCATTACTACTTATGACCTTAATCACTTTTGCACTAAGTTGTAAGCACTTTGACCCACTTTACGATGATTTTTTCCGCAACCAATGTCATTGCCATACAAGGGAAAACGCGGGCGCGAACACAAAGGTTTAGGGGAAATGTTTATAGTTTTCATTTAATTGCTTATATTTGAATATGAGCTACGCATTCTTACACTAGCATTTTTCTAAAAATGTATAATAGTTACACTGATATGACACAACTCCACACAAACATCTATTCTCTAACTCGAGCTCGGCGAATGGGATGTAGACTAGACATCTGTATACATACTTATATTGATACCTATTTAATTAGAACCAAGAATAAGGTACAAATGATAGTGTTCATCGCCTAAATATCCGCTCTGTACGGCATTCAAACCAAACCCTAAACCTGCAGCCATTAGATCAGACTACTAGATCGTAAACAAGAACATAAAATAATGCTTTTGATTTTTATTTCATTACAGCTACGCCGGAGACTGCGACATCTCTTTTGTTCTGCAACGTATTCGCGGAGGGATTAAAGATCTCCAGGTAGGCACAGGGTAAACGTCAATCAGGGTGAACAATCCTTAGCCCAGTGACTTAAGTATAAGTACTTTTGTTTGACAGATCCACGGCATGGTAAGAGTAGTCATGAAGCCGTTGATCTCCAAGATGCCTCTAGTGGGAGGTCTGCAGATATTCTTCCTGAACAACCCCTCTATTGACTTCAACCTGGTGGGGGCTGCTGATGTTTTGGACATGCCTGGATTTAGGTAAGCTTATGACGCTTTTGTTTTTGAGTACAGGCTATCTAATATAAAGTTTGTAAGTAGACTTATTAATCTAAAGGACTATACACCACTTAAGGGTAAAGATATTAATGCCTATATTCCGAAACAAGGTTATAATCGATTTTTCAAGAACAGATAGCTATGGATATAATGGTTAATTGAACGAATGATCAAAATTAAAAAAGTAAGTGTGATCGGGCTGGGTTAGAATAAGAATAGGTAATAAAATAAGAATAGGTAATAAGGAATACACATATCCTATGACTTCTTTACAAAACTTTGTTTGATCCTAGAGCCCCCATATACCTTCAGGAACGCTTTGAATTTCTTTTTTCCAACCTGCACCTACTCCGTAAAACCAGGGAACTTATCCTTAAAACTCCTACCTTTACCTCTTCTTCCTATTCCAAGTCCTTCACTGTGCAAGCTGTCCGTCTATGGAACTCGCTGCCCCAGAACATCAGACTGGCAGAATCATTGAACTCCTTCAAGAAACTTTTATTCGAATAATATTTTTCTTTATAACTTATACATATGTAAGTATATTTATGTATATGTTATTGTATGTGTATAAAATAGGTATATGTTTCGTATTTATTTATTTAGATTGCTTAGTATATGTATATTATAGTAAATACGTATATTTCATCCGCTCAACTATCACACCTACCTTTTTTTCTCTATTTCTTTTCTCTCTTCACTTGGTTGCCTGGAAGAGATCGCTTTTGCGATAAGGCCGCCTATTGTGCCTATTACATGTTATTCTCTGTCTTTTTGTCATCCTATTTGTTTGTATGTGTGTGTGTGTGTGTACAATAAAGAATATTATTATTATTATAATAGGTTGGGAATCCCTGTTTATACGTAATTTTTACATCATTATTATACTAATAATTATGTAAATCCTTAATCAACCAATTACGGCACTCGTCATTGCGCAATATTTTATCAAACAGGTCAGTTCATAATGGCCACTGTCGAGTTCCTCAACTCCGCCCATCGACATATTAACATGGTTAAGTAAATAATCGCCTATCGCCTGATTCTATGCTGTAACAAAAGGTGTAGCCATGGGCTTATCATACACTGGACTGACACCAATTAATGTATCAATGTACTATGTATATTTGCTAAGCTTCTGTCTGGATTAATAGTTAACGCTGATACCGTTTTCTCAATGTTAGCGTTTGTTCTACAGCGACATCTTGCGCCGCTGTATCGTAGAGCAAGTGGCTAAAATGATGGTGCTGCCAAATAAGCTGCCAATCAAATTGAGCGACGAGATACCTACTGTCGATTTGAGGATGCCTGAGCCTGAGGTCAGTATCACTTAGGGAATATCATATTCCCTTTACGAGCACTGTAACATCCCTGAATGAAAACACTTCAAAATCTATCAAATATGGGAACGTCAAGAGTATTCGAAACCGGCGTGCGTGTATGAAGAGAAAGAGATCTGTAAATGTAGAGAAGTGGCGCTGTACTCTCTCTGGCTACCCAGTGACGGGCTCGGCGTGATGATATGTATGTATGTTCAACATGACAGCTGGTAATCGGCAACCGCATTGCACCTGCAACTCTGTATTATCTCTAATATTGAGATTGGGAATGTTTATCTCACACAGATATATATAAACTATCTGTAGTCTGTGTCGCTTTATTGCTTTGTATCGACAAATTACTGTCTAAATTACAATACCTGAATATATTTGGATTGCAGGGCGTACTCCGCATCCATCTAGTTCAAGCACAAAACCTCATGAAAAAAGATGTGTCGATGTTAGGTATGTATCAATGTTAATATACACTTACGGTAGGTAACGTCAAAAGTAGCTGTGGTGGCCGAATAGTATATGTATGTAGCTGCAAAATCAAGATAGCAGCTTCAAATATTGTACAATATTTTATCTACTAGCCTACGATGAAGTAAACTTTCGAGAGGAAACCTACACACGTTTAAGAAGTATCTTTGATGTGAAGCCGTGCCAGATAGACGCCACCAGTCTAGCCACGCTGGCATTTAAATATACATCCGGTTATATTCATAAACCTTCCCCGTGAAAATTCAACTAATATAAGTTTTATTAAGTTTTCAGTGAAATTAGTTTTTTGTTTGTTTCGCTTTTCATTTGTCTGCCTTTTAACGCGTCAACCAATCATATTGAAGTTTTGCACACATGTCAGGTGTACCGAAAGGATATAGGTACGTATATCCTTTCGGTACATCCTTTCAAAGGCATAACAACTCGACCTATTGACGTGAATAAATTGCAATATGATGCGTAAAGGCGAAAAGGTACCTGTTTTACTACAAAAAAATCGAAAGCGAATGCCAGTAAGGATTTATGGATGGAGAACGCCAATGCAATCAAATTTTGTCCGGGTGAAACCTCGGGGCTCAACTAGTACAATATATAACTTCACGCTTCCCTTAAGGGGCCACGATGGCGTAGGCATAGGTGTCACCACACCATGTTTTCTCTATCAGTGTCTGTTTCTATTATTAAAATAATCGCTTTTTGCTAAATGCATATGGATGTATACACGTTACATATAGCAAAATCACATTTTTAATTTTATTTTCCTGTCTGTCGGTTTGTCATTTTGTTCCGATCTCTGAAACGGCTGGACCGATTTTGACGGGACTCACTGGCAGATAGCTGATGTAATAAGGAGTAACTTAGGCGACTTTCATTGTAAGAAATTGAACAATAACTTTTTAGTTAAATTCCACGCGGACGAAGTCGCGGGCACAGCTAGTTATACATAATAACTTAATTGTATGCTCCAGGTAAGGGTAAGTCCGATCCGTATGCGATTATAACGGTGGGAGCTCAGCAATGGAAGACGAAGCACATTGACAGCAACGTCAACCCCCGCTGGGACTACTGGTGTGAGGTGAGCCACGCTACCTTCATCCTCCTTAATAATCTCTTCTTAGCGCCGGTCAAGGTTCCAATGTTAACCGGATCTCGCTTCTAAAACTTTTTAAATTCACGTAATTTTTGCACTTTCTGAACTTTCTAGTAGTTGGCACCTTCTACATATGTTTTTCTTCTAGATATGTGCTTATGTGGTTTTTGGATAGTAACTATCGGTAAGTTGGTTGGTTGAAACTTGAGCGCATTTCTGATCCATTAACATAATATTATGAAATGCACATTGTGGAGAAACATCTCATTGAGTCGAGAATTGCAAATCATCAACGCCTTGGACATTTTATTTACTCGTCACATTAATGATTGAAATGGCAAGCCAATTTGCACATTATATTGCTGTAACTTTGTTAAAAGTTAATAACATAAAAGGTTTGTCGATTAAAAGTCTTTTTTATTCAGTTTAAATCTTGTATTTTGCTATTTCAACCAAGTCATTACCTATATCAGGAATGGGCATGAGGCAAATACTTTTAGAGTATGTTTACAATTTCAATGTTATTTATTTGTGTGGTAACTTTAGTTTTTATGTAGTATGTGACGTTCAAGTGTTCCCTGTGTTCCTTACGTTGAATAAAAGTTTTGATTTTGATATGCATGGTAAACTTAATTTTCATGCATTACATAAAATGTATCATACCGTAAATTAGACACAAGATTATTCTTCTACTTTGAATTCAAAGTATTGTTAACAAATTGTAAGCAAACTCGTAATTATGACTTTATTATAATAATCATACATATATATGTAGGTATGTGTTTTGTAAATAACTGAATTTAAATTTTCACGATTAATATGAGATGGTTTCATAGACAAGCTTTCGGATAATGTTAAAATTATTTTGAAAGCTTTAGGTTTTGGCTTGTATTAATACATTTGGAACGCTTTCGGGGAAAGATATATTTTTAATATGTAAGCAGTAGTGAATAAGATTTTGTTTTCCTTACTTATGTTTGCGTCGGACTATGCGCGTGTGGCATACAGGCGCGTATAATGAACTCCTTGGGCCAAATGTTGGATATAGAGGTGTTCGACCGCGACGAGGGCAACGACGATGACAAGCTCGGGAGGTGAGTCGCCGGTGGGGGGGGAACTGGTATACAGTGCTTGGGGCACGCGCTTTACGCACGGTAACTGTATGTATATAGGTAGACGTAGGCGATGGCATCGGTGTTGTGCTCGAGTCTGAAACTCACAGTTCATGTCTGCCATCAGTGCTGGATTAAACTAGCGCGGGCCCGTAGCAGTTCTATGTAGGCTCTTGGATTTATATAGGTACTTAAGTTTGATGAGGTAAAAAAAAACAAAACTGTAATACCTTTTCTTAATGAAGGCAAATTGAGAAATAATATAAGTTATTTTTTTTCTAAGAGATAGGTTGTATACCTATATTTCTTTTTAAACCAGCTGTATAATAAGTGTAAAATTCTATTTCGTTGGTAGATTATTTTCTGTGATATAACTTCCTATAATAAAATTTGCTATGTGCAAATTTTTATCCAGTTACGGTCAGTAGTTTTTGCGTGTTACTTTCTTATTTTTTTTTTAGCAATGGAAATTTTAATTTGCATTAGAACTTCATTAAGTTTAAAGTAAAATTAGAGTCCAGGGCACCTGGGTTACGGTCCAGGTGCGCTGGACACCCTGTGAGTAGGCCCGCAGCTATTGGTACTTTCGCCACGTGGTTAATCCGGCACTGACAGCCACTGACTTCAATTGGCTCGTTTCGTTCAAGGCGTGTTCATATCGACGAAGACCATTCAATTGGGCATCTTGAATGATTCTATATAATAAATATTACGTGACGTTTTCATGACGTTAAAGCATTACTTATGGGCATGTCTTAATCAAAATTGTATGTACACTGTGAACTTCACGGCTTCATGCTTATGTATTAACACTGCAAGCATACTCAGGTTGTAGCGATATAGCGTCGTTAGATTTGATGCAATATTGTCTGCAATCTGGCTATTAATGCTTCATATACCTAGTGCCATCCACGAAGACGCGTCCCACCAATTTCTAGTCGCGGCGTCGCGGGATGCGGGGAGTATGACCCGAGTGTATTAATTGTAGTGTGCGTGTGCACTCATAGGTAATCTATGTGTACCGATTGTACTTAAACATTAGTGGAAGATTGCACACTTACACTATAAACTATTGGGACGAAATAGTGGGGCGCGTCTTGGTGGATGGTACTATCTATAACATGCGTTATTATCGGTAAGCTGCTTATTTAGATTATTCGTAGACATCGTTGCAGAGGTCCACGTGAAGGTAAGACGAAATCTGTTATTTTATTACATTATTAAAAACTTTCCCTATTCTTAAACTTCCAAAATTTATTCAATATTTTTCATTGTTTTTTATACAGTCTGTGTTGATTTATATCTCTGGCATACCCTGACTGGCTTTTATCTTCAGCAACTTTGATTAGTATCAATGAATTAAAAGCTGCTATATCTATGCATACAAAGTTTTATCTGAGAGAGTTAGTACAATAGTTAGTCAATTTATTTTGTAACATTCAGGACAGACAAACTAACTTGTGGATACATTATTCGTTTGTCCGAAGGCGGTAATAAGCTCAAGGAAGAGTCAGGTGGTGCAGTGCGAGCTGTGGGACTGGGACCCGGGGATGGGCATTCAGAACGATGATTATCTTGGCAGGTCCGTCCCTCACGCTCCAACTTCATGTAACATTTACAGATGTACTATTTTTACAATCGCCTCACAACTAATCTTCAAGTATTATTTTGTTATTTTCTTAGCCAATGAACTACGGTAAAGATGAAAATCCCCATTCAAAATATCTGGAATATTATATTTACCTAGATGAATGGTGATAGTAAAAATCGTATTATCGTTTCAGGGGCGTTTTGTAACTTACCGTTTTGGTGTTTCCTTTTTGCTAATAGTTTGCGTGATTTTTGACACAGTAAGATATTATGTTTTATTTACATTGCTATAGACGGTGGCTTTTAATACAAAGTTAGTTAGTATTAATTTGTACTTTATTGACAGTGAAACTAGAGCCAAATACATACTTATTTCGTCAGGTAATTATTATATTAGATATTTCCGTAACACCACTAACGACATGTAAGTAACTAACTAAACTCAGAAGCAGCTTAATAATGTTATTAATATACACAACATGCCATATTATGTACAAGTGATTATAACCCGACTATGTATAGTAGACTAATATATATATTAATATAGGTGCCTCGAGCTTTGTGTGCGTATGTTATGTAATTCGGTGGGTTGTGACAGTCGATGGTCCAAAGCAGCGCAACGTGTGTGGTGGTGAAGCTTTTCGACTGGGATCGCGCAGGCAGGGACGAACGCCTCGGCAGGTCGGTCACGAACCGTCGCATCACTTTATATGCATCGACGACCGTACTTGCCTGTCGATAATATGTCTACTGTCTGGACGCATAGAGTAGAATACTCAATAACATGCACTAATGTAGTTCGACACTAGCCTGGCTTCGTACTAACGACAAAGCACCACGTTTCGACAAGACACAATAGTCACGATCATACTTGCTGGCCAAACTGAATTTAACTGCTCTATCCGGCAATTATGAGACCCGTCACATACCGCGTACAGGCACTATACTAACAGGTACATTGGACTAAAAACTCTGAAGCGTCGCACTGCACTTAACATGTAGGTAATCTAAACATATCCTCACTGCTTAACAGTCTTTATTACAAAGGCTAAAGTACTTTGTACATACATTTGTACAAACAAAATTCCTTGATGATGCTTTTTGACTAGGAATAACATTTTCGCAAATACTTGAATTGTAATTAATAAATGTTATTAATTATATTTCTATTTTCATAATAATACCGATGAATATAAATATAAATTTATATGACATAATATCATATATTTAGTCCCAAACTAAGTAAAACTGTACCTACAATGGAACTGGATAATACAGATATAAGATACATCCTCACGTCTTCCCACAAGGGTCCCCGAAGGGGTAGGCAGAGGAGTAAAGGTAATGCCCACACACCCACTTTCCGCCATAGATATATTTTAGATATAGCATATGTTGATAGATGTAAATAACATTAAAGACAAGGTGAAAATACTCGCGTTTATGACACAAATATCTGCGCTCGACGGGATCGATCTGCTACCTTTAGTTTCGCAAACAGACCTCTGACTACGTGGCTATCGGATCCACAAATTTATATACCAACCATATGGAACAATATTGTTTGATGCACAGCACACTATTGTCATAATAATAGAACTAACAGCTTCGCTTTTACTGATTTAGTTGACGTAAGGGTTATATTAACTAACAGACAAGCGACAGGTAAGTAGGTGTGGTGCCACTGAGCAGTTGGGACTTATTAAATGAATTATGAAATGATGTACTTTCAGATGCACGTTAGATATCTCCCAAGTGGTGCGTTTTGGTCGTCTCGATACGGTAAGTTGAAACGCTATTCTTTTATTTTAATTTGCTTTGAGCTGGTTACGGAAAATGTTTAAAAAAATGTTTGATGCTGTAGTAAAGTAAAGCTAAGCAAGTATATGGCAGTAAGGCTGTCAGACTACTACGAAAGCATACAATACTTAAGAAATAATTCTACCGTCGTAACCGAAAAGCTATGTTAGCAACATAAATACAAAAGTATCCCTTTTGACTATTCCCAACGATGTAATGCTAGCTAAAAATGTTAGGCTATTTAGATCCGACGTTAGACTATTCGTAATATCCCTCCCCTCTTCAGCTCAGTTTGCATTACCCGAGGATCACGTGATCAAGAGCCCCGAGAAGTACCTAATTGACCAGATTGAGCTAATCATGGCAAACTTTATATAAAGTTTACTCATTACATGGTTATACCACACCTGTGTTTAACCTATTTATATGACAATTGAAACAGATTACTAAAATTAATACCTATATCATGTTAGGGGAATCCCAACTATGGTGTACATATTTATGATCACTATTAAGAAGGCGCTTCTTTTGTCTTGCAGTGGCAAACCCTGCAACAAGCCAAACACGGGAAAGTGCATCTACGTTTATCTTGGCACCGCCTCACTACGGAGTCGTCAGAACTTAGTCGCGTGAGTTACCTTCAGCTCTTGAATCGGAATTTACGAAATACAGTGTATGCTCTATACTATATTATTGGTAAATGTTTTTTATGTTCCCAGGCTTTAACTGAAACGCTTCTGATCAAGACAGGTGATCTCAGCACTGCAGTTTTATCTGTCTACATAGATTCTTGTAAAAAGTTGCCGGTAAGTTTACCTTTAAAGAAAAGCTCTTAAAATTTTGCCAGACATTTTATTGTAATGGAGAGATGCTTAAGTCATATCCACTTTAAAAGTTGATTGCGACCTGAATTGTATTAATAAATACTTTTATATACATAAATAGTTCCAAATGTGTGCTTTAGAATGCGCGTGCGCAGTCCCGGCCCGACCCCTACTTAACAGTGACGGTCGGCAAGAAGACTGAGAACACTGCGGTGCAAATGAGGACCGACGATCCCGTCTATGAAATCGGCTACTCCTTCCTCGTACAGAATCCCGAGATCGACATCTTGGATATAAAGGTACACATTGGTTATATAAAATAGTTTTTTTTTAAGCATTTTAGTCCCACCCCCTTCCTTTGTGGTTGCCTTTTGCTGTTGCACATGAATGCCGTTAAATATCTCAGGAACTACTAATCTGATTTATAATAATATTTTTGTAGCCCGTTCATTGAGGGATGCTATATATGACATACAATAAAGAATAAATATCATAATAAAAAAAAAATCTTAAAGTTTCCTTATTTATTAAAAAAAAAGTAAAGAAGAATAGTTTCTTACATAAGAACTTAATAAATACATATTGTGAACTTATACCTATAGGCTTTTATAACATTTAACTAATAATTTAAGCTATGTTAGCTACGTTAGTAAAATATTTGTATTCCAGGCGTTGGACCAGAAGACCGGCTCTCAGCTCGGCCAGCTCACGTACGGCATCTCCTCGCTTCTGAAGCAGAAGGACTTGACCATGCTGACTCAACCCCTCATGCTGCAAAAGTCGGGGCCAGAATCCAAGATAATTTTGTCGTTGCAACTTAAGGTAGCCTAAATTTTATGTTTATTTATGTAGACCGTGTAAGCTGTTATCCGAACTAAAACAAAAAGTCAGTCTCTGTGTCTGTAACATAACTGTTACCTTACTTTTACTTCTCAATCTAATTCATAATGAAGCTTGGAATCCTGAACGTTGTTTTTGAAGAGGTCTCGCGTCGTCTAATCGTGTCCTCTCGTGACACACGGGTCGGAACATATCACTCTCAGAGAATCAACATTACTATCGAGCGTGGCAATTCTACTAGTCTTTTTGGCACGTTGCCGCAGAATACCCATTTGGATCTAATATTTTATTCATAAGTTAATTGTCGCTTTTGTATATAAACATTAAATTACAATGAAATTTTATATACTTATCAGGGATACAGAAAAACATATACATATTATGTACATGTGTACCTTTAAAAAAATACCGAAATAGATTGTTTCATTTGAAGATCTTAAAAGAGGCGATAAAAGAGGAGGATTTTGAAGAAGAGCCGCCCGCAGAGATCCCGAGTGAGCCCCAGCCCTCCGCGCCCACGCCGCCGCCGGCTGCGCCCGCCACTAGCACCACGCCAACGGACGTACCTTCCACTCCTACCGAACCAGGTAAACTGTAAACAATATCGTGTTTTTACCTCACATTAAATATTAACGCGAGAGTTTGTATGCTACGCTATATAATATATATATACTAGCCAACTGATCACCGTAAAACTATTGTTTTGTCATTGAAAAGGATAGCGGTTACTTCGAAAACAATATAGATTCCGTAAGATCATAACCATTTCCGGTTAACTGTTGGAGACGCGGGGCGCACCTAGTAATATTATTTTTAATTGTATTTAATAATTATTATGCTAAATAGCCATTTCCATATATGAATAAGATACGCATATATATCGATAGTGCCATCCACGAAGACGCGCCCCACCAATTTCTAGTCGAGGGGCTCGCGGGATGCGGGGATTATGGCCCGACTCTATTAATTGTAGTGTGCGTGTGCACTCATAGGTAATCAGTGTGTACCGATACTACTCAAACGTCAGTGGAAGGTTGCACACTTACACTATAAACTATAAGGAAGAATAGTGGGGCGCGTCTTCGTGGATAGCACTATCTATATGTACATATCATTATGCCTAATCACTCGGGATAAGCATAGGGACTACTCCCTATCGCTAGCTCTCTCTAGACTTACAGAACTCTTTCGCTTCATGGCGCTAATGGCTCCAATCATTTTGTAGTCCAACAACTGGCTTCCATCGAGTTGAAAGACATCGATGACGCATCCACTGATACTCCAGATAATGCGTCACAATCATCTGTTCCCATGGAACACATTGAGAAGGCAGCTGGTGAGACACACACTTTACACACTGAATGTAATGATTTTCTTTTTGTACCTACTATAATGAAATTGTTCGCCAATGTTACGTTAGTTACAAAATTAAATGTGATGCACATGTTGCGATTTTTCCGTAGGTAAGTAGTTATATACTATGGATCCCTCTTAATACCATATGACTACAATACCATATTAAAAAAAAAAATATCAAGTTATAATTACATAATATACACATATGGTACATATTATATACACATTTTTAGCTACAAGATCTCTCATCTTATTACGTTTTTTTTTGCATTTTAGACGTGGCTCAAGTATACCAAGCACCTACAAAGGAGGACGACGCACCAAAACTTGTACACAGGACTTCTTCAATTACCACGTATGTGTTTATTCAACGTATTATTTATATTCTGGTTGTAAGCTCCTGCAGATTTTTTATTTTTTTTTGTATACAGGTCGGCTGGTGAAGCTGGATTGGGAAGAATTCTTCTATCGCTACGCTACAGTATGCAGAACCAGTCCCTCTATGTAGTCGTTCATAAGATTATGTAAGCGATTGGACTAGTTACTAGTGGTTCCATTCTCGTTGTATCTAAAATACCTTTATATTATATATTATGTTGCAGGAACATTCCTCTTAAGGATCCCACCAATGTGCCTGACCCATATGTCAAGTTGTATTTACTTCCCGGGCGCTCCAAGGACTCCAAACGCAAAACTGTGGTGAGTTTACTTTTTATGAGACTGAGGAAACCTTGGTGAAAATGATACTTTATACGACAGACCACTATACTACTAATATTATAAATGCGATAGTTTGTGAGAATGTATGGATGTTTGTAACACAATGACGCCAGAACGGTCGACCAAAATAAGATGAAATTTGGCACAGAGATGTATCATTAGCTAGATTAACACAAAGGATGTTTTATTCCAGAAGAAAAGCTTACTTTGGTGAAACCGCGGGGTACAGCTAGTATAAAATATGTTTTATTTATACCCAGGTGGTGAAGGATAACTGCATGCCGGAATATGATGAGCAGTTCGAGTGGGTCATCCCATTAGCTGAACTCCACTCGAGACAAGTCGAGGTCACTGTTGCCACGCACAAAGGATTCCTGGGGGGCAGTCCCGTCATTGGACAGGTAACTCACTTATTGCTGCTACGATACTTAGGTAACATGGCTATTGACCTACTAAAAACCTACACGAGCGCGTGCCGAGTGGAAACTACTCTCAAACAGTTTGTATAAAAATATATATCCTCACGGCTTCCCACAAGGGTCCCCGAAGGGGTAGGCAGAAGTGTATAGGTAATACCCACACACCCATTTTCCGCCAGAGGTATATTAGGTGCCAACGTGACAGATGGCGAGTCCATCGCCGTTACTCCAACACGACTATACATACGCCTTTGAATTTCTTCTCAGACCTATGCAGGTTTCCTCTCGATGTTTCCTTCACCGTTAAGCTCGTGGTGTGACTAATCACTGTACTTAAGTTCAGAAAAACTCATTGGTACAGTCGGGATTCGAACTTGCGTCGCAGGCAACTGCTCGAACCACTCGGCCACCACGGCATTTTTGTATAAAAAATATATTATATAATTACTTTTGATTTCAGGTAATTGTGTATCTCAATGAATATGACTTCCGCGAAGCCAAGACTTTGTGGTTTGACCTATTGCCCGAATCGACGCCCAGAGATTGAATATTTCAATGAGCTTTTCGTCATTAACAAAGTCAAAGTACTTATGAATCTTATATATAAAATCTGGAATTGCAAAAGCCATACCTTATGATCTGATTTATTGATAGATATTTATTTATATACTTTGTTAAGACTATTTCTGACAATGTTATTCACAATATTTACATATATTGCTTATAGCATGATTGTTTTCATATACAGCTGATTTACTGTAGTAATCACATTAACTTGTTTCTATTTATATCTATTAACACGTTGGCAATGTTTACAAATAATGTTACTTGTTTATTAGTCTTTGATGGATTACCAGAGATGATTTTAATAATATTATAATATTTAATTGTAGCTTATGAAGTAACTGAAGTTAATAATGCTTTTGAGCTATCTGGTCCTAAAATAACCATAGATTTAAGCTTTTCAATTGAGCATTTATGATATTGTAAGTGTATTATTTTGTTACTTTTTTATGCTTATAAATGTATTTACAAATGAACAGAATAAAAACTAAAAACTGAAAGGCCATTTATTTACTGAAATAGACAAGGTTTCGTACAAAATGTTTATTATATTTTTTATACAACATTCAGGTCACATGAATGCCTATCATTATAAATATTAGTCTTCCACAATGTGTCTTAAGTCTGAACTTATCAATTTTTTTGCACTCTTAACATGAATGTCACTCATTATTCTTAAGTATTTGGGGTAATCTTCTGTGCAATAATTTTGCCATAACCGCCGCGGCCGCCATCATAATCTGTTCGATATTCGTCACGCACCTGCAAAATTTATTATACTTAATAAGCAAGGTTTTTTTTATATGCATTTTTTATCGAATAAAAGTGAGTATAAGTCGAGAAAGAGTACAGTTTCACACACAAGTGTCAGAATACTAGTAGGCATTCTTTAGACACAAAATTATATCTATCAACAGAATGATGTATTTTACACTAAAAGAAATCATTTTCATGAAGAATTATTCCAAAAGAGCTAAATGGCACTGCTCCTGGAGGGTAGTGTTGTGTTCATATAGCAAGTATTGATTTCCAAAACTCGAGCTCCCCGTTGAGGTTTTCCCTGTAGGGAGAGTACAGCATGGAGTCGTTCAAGAAGGGTGTGAAAAGATTCCTGCAGGGTCGGCAACGCGGGAGTGATACCCCTGGTGTTGCAAGCGTCCTTTGGCGGCGGTTACCGCTTACCATCAGGCAGACCCTTGCTTGCCACCCATGTGGTATAAAAAAAAAACAAAATAAAAACTGATTATTGTATCTATAAAGTTGCCCAATATGATAATGAACATGACTGCTTATGGTAACACCATAGCAATACATATAGTTAGAAGTTGTAGAGAAGTTGCTGTGCTCTAATGTCTTATGCTCGACGTCCGTCTGGTCTAGTGGTTAGAGCTCCTGACTGCGAAACTTGAGGTCGCGGGTTCGAATCCCGCTGAGGGCAGACATTTGTGTGATGAACACAAATTTTTGTACCTTGGTCTTAGGATGTCTTATGTATTTAAGTATATATCTTTCTATGTAAGTAAATATGTCGTTGTCTAGTTACCATAACACAAGCTTTGCTTAGTTTGGGACTAGGTCAATTTGTGTGGAAATTGTCCCAGGTATTTATTTATTATGCTACCATACCACAGAAACACAATACTCGTCAGAGATGGTATATTTTTTGCTCCTGTTCATATGAGAGTTAATCAGAAGTTAGGTCCTACCCCTCAGCATTAGCACCTAAAGTAAAAACCTGGTATAGATAGCAGATGATACATTACCTGTCCCCCAGTTTTACCACGGCCATATTGCCTTCCCTCCAGGAAGCCTGCATCCCAATCACAACGAATTATTCTGTCATCTAGTCTGGTGCCATTAATGTATCTAAAGAAAATAAAAACTACATTATCCAATAAGACCAATTGAATGTGTTGGCATCTTTATTTGTCTCTGGCAAATGTGGGTTGTTACACCTCTGCCCTTTAGGTGACCCTCATGGGGTTAGCAGATGTGTATAGATATAAACTGCCATAAATCTTGTTTGAATACTAGTATAGCAACTTATGTGATTATGTTTTTTAATATTAAATCTTTATGTATCCTCCTTTTAGGGTTAAATGTACATGCTATATTAGTTGTTGATTATTTTTAATGATATACCAATCACAAATGTGAGAACCAGAGCAGTTGATGGGTTTGCACAGTCAATCAGTAGCAAAGACAGACTTGTGTGCCTCTTTGGTATATACATGGGAAAGGGTTTTATCACCTCTGCCTTCTGGGATCCCTTTAGGAGGTATGTCAGTTGCTTGTAGTAATTAATACAAAAAAGAAGTTAAAGAACGGAGAATACATGACCACATTTGTTTAGACTCACAAACAAATGTAAAACATACCTCATACAATCTTCAGCATCTGGCCTGGCGTAATATTCTACAAAACAAAACCCACATGGGGTCTTCTTGTATTTGTCTAAGCCCATAACCACTCGTCTTATGTCACCACAGCGTGAAAACAATTCGTAAATTTGTTCTTCAGTAGTGTAAAATGAGAGATTCCCGATATATAAAGTTGATGATCCCCGTAATAATTTCTCCTGTTCATTTCTAGAGCCCTGTAATGTCAAACAAACATTTTTATTTACTTACACCATAACAACATACATATATATATTAACTCAAAACAACATTTTCCCGCAAACCTGAAGGAAAGCAGACAACTCACTTTAAAATGTTGGTCACGGTAGGAACTGATTTCTATTGATGAGTTAATCGAATCATAACTCCTCTTCATTGCTGCGAGCTATGTTAATATTTTTCTAGAAAGCGAAATTAATCCACGTTTAATTTCCAAATCTATAGAGTATCAACACTTTTCTCGTACCGTACGTACTTATTCAACAAACAACGCGACAGACGAGGCATTACAAAATGTAAGCTGTCAGTCACGACACGATCGACAGACAGAGGTTGTCACGATGTATAGCCACTTTTTTTAAAAGTAATATTTAATGAAATGGATAGGAGTTGTTCACTCTTAGACGCTTTTAGGCGAATTTACCCTTAGAGCTTTAAAGTTGTTATTAGATTCATTGTGATAAAATACTTTAAAATATAGCAATAAAGGTATAGAACCAGTTCTTTGAATTTTGAACAAAGATAAAGATACTAGAGATAATTTATGTAAGATGCAACTGTTTTAAAAGTTTAGAGACCGAGAGCCGTGGTGGCCCAGTGGTTCGAGTAGTTGCCTGCGACACAAAGATCGCAAGCTCGAATCCCGATTGTACCAATGAGTTTTTCTGAACTTACGTACAGTGATTAGTCACACCACGAGCTTTACGGTGAAGGAAAACATCGAGAGGAAACTCAGAAGAAATTCAAAGGCGTACGTATAGGCGGAAAGTGGGTGTGTGGGTACTTCCTATACACCTTGCCTACACCTTCGGGGAGTCTTGTGTGAAGGCGGGAGGATATATATGTATACATGATCGACACATACCGACTCGAAAGCATGATAATTGAGTTAATCGTCCTTATACATGGACGCTCGCGCTCTCGACCCAGCACAAATCTCTTCTTGAAGAACTTCACCCATCTTGAAGAACTCCATGGTGTACACTCCAGCGAAAATGTCAACGAGGAGTTTAAAGTACGAAACTTTTTGGTTCTTAGGGTTAAATTTGCTCGCAAAATATAGTTTGGTGGTTAACATCTCACCATCAACTTCGATTAAATTTTTTACTCATTTTTTTTCAAATAATACTCATTTAATGTACAAAATAAGTTTATTAGATGAAATTGTAGAAAAAATTGTCTTTGGTTTTGAATATTAAAAACAAATATTTGAACGAATACTTCGGTTTTCGAAATGTTGAGTAGCTGCGGATAAAAAATCAGATTGTATTGTTCATAATTTTCTTTTGTTTCTATTAAACTTGATGAAGTAATAATTTCTCATCTGTTTTAAATAATGTCATTTCTAAATGAATTGACTCCAGAGGAGTTAGATGAAGAGGTTAAAGAACTACTACAGAATTATAAATTCAAAAAAGCTACTACATACGAACCTTGTACAAATAATAATTTTCGGGAATGTTTGATCGGGCTAAGCGAGGTTTGTATTGTTATCACCGGGAGGTTTGTTCTTGTTAAATTTGTCCCCACTTTCTTTTGTATACATGTTTTATTAAAACTTTCATCTGTTCTAGGAGTTGGGCCTTCTAAACATCAATTACTTATTCAACCCTCTTACTGATGTCGAAAACTCGACACTAAAGCCAGAAGCTCTAGTACAGCTCATTAACTCTGTATGGGCACTCCTGCATTACCATAAGAATATAACTGAGAAATGTGGGAGATTAGTGGAGCAGAACCACATCCTTGAACAGAACACTAAACAATTTCATGTATGTACATTTTTATTTGATCTTTGTTAAACTCACATTTGTTTCCTTTTTTAAATTAAATACCTAAATATCTTGATAAAAAACTTTCAGGCAAATGTGGGAAGGTTGAAAGAAAAATTGAGTTTGGAAAAAAATGAGGCCAAGGCCTGTGTGGCCTCAGCCCAGAGGATTGCTGATCGTTCAGATGACATTTTACAAAAGCTGACAGATACTCAAGCTAAACTTACCCAATTGACCAAGCAGAAAATTGCAAATGAGAGGGGTCTTCGTAATGAGATCTCAAGACTGAAGCTAAATAATGAGAAGCTAGTTGATAAGCTTAGAAATAATGGTATTTTTTTTTGTTTACAAGCTAACAAAAATTACAGAAAAAAGTTCAGGTACCACCTCTGAAGCCTGACAGTTATTTATTCTACTTAAATGTTCCAGGAGGCAAGATGTCGTGTGGTGATATGTGTGACACCACTGTATTGCAGCTGCGGGACAGAGAGAGGAAGCAGCGAGTGATGATAGCTCAACTGCAGAGCAACAATCGAGATCTACTGCAGGAACTACTTTCCATGAAAGAGGAACTCATTTTGGGAGTTGATAAACTTAGCATTTGATCAAATAATAAAAATGTGTATGTTCTTAAAGGCAGTCAAATCATACTGTTATTTGAACCTTATATGATTTGATGGCCTTAGTTTAAACACTCCCATTAAAGGACATATTGTGACATCAATACAAGTTTTTAATAATTTAAAAATGTTGACTGACTTTTTTAATAAGTTACCATACCAATACTAGTGATAAATATAATCTATGCTGTGAAATGTTACCAAGTATTACTAGAAATAAGTTCAATTAATGTTTTATCAGTATTTTTATAATGAGACTTAATGACTGAATGTTTTAACTTGTTAATATAATAATACATTTTATATTAAACTAATTTTTTTGTTTTATTTATTTTGATAATATGACATCTTATATATCAGTATAATCTAATAAGTAAATTTTACACAATGTTGATAAGAATGTTTGAGGCACAGAATAGGAACCTATCAATTTAAACACTTGGCGAAATATATAATAATAATATATCCTGACGCCTTCCCACAAGGGTCCCCGAAGGGGTAGGCAGAGGTGTATAGGTAATACCCACACACCCACTTTCCGCCAGAGGTATATTAGGTGCCAACGTGGCAGATGGCGAGGTCATCGCCGTTACTCAAGCACGACTATTACAAACGCCTTTGAATTTCTTCTCAGACGTATGCAGGTTTCTTCTCGATGTTTTCCTTCACTGTAAAGCTCGTGGTGTGACTAATCACTGTACTTAAGTTTAGAAAAACTCATTGGTACAGTCGGGATTCGAACTTGCGATCGCGTCGCAGGCAACTGCTCGAACCACTCGGCCACCACGGCTTTATGAGTAGGCATATGGCAATATCGTCATAAAAATAAAAAGTATTCAACAATTATTATAAATGCGAAGGATCGTGAGGATATTTTTGGCAATCAGGCCCGAATGGCTGAACGGAATTTGATGAAATTTGGCACAGTGATAGATTATTAGCTGAATTAAACATTTCCTGTCGTACTGATAGGATATGTTTTATTCCCGAAAAAAATATTTAATTGAAATCAAATTTAACGCCGGTGAAATCGCGGGCATAGCAGTATTAAAAATTTTGACATAGGAATACCATGATTGTATAAAGAAGTCGGATTAAAGAAATGCTGTGTATCATGGCCTACTGGGAGGTCGAACAGATTTTTAATATTAATTCTGCTTTAATGATTGAGTTACTTGGAACAATTATACTTGTGATTTTTGTTTAAAATAAGAATAGGTACTAGGTAGGAGCTATTTACCGAAGCAGTAGTTAAGTAACCATTAGGTAATGGATAGATATAATTTTTGAAAAATAATCATTACGGATAAGTACATAATCTTGCTTACCTATCGCTCACTAATTAACATGGCTAATTTGAACGGTGGTCTTCAAAGTATTCCTCATAAAACTGCCACTGAAGACCAAAAAAGTATTAATAATAATATGGCTATCGTTATTTACGTTCTAATGAATGTATTATTTGATACTAATTTGTTTATAATTACGTAGATACATAAAGCATTGAATGATTATGGACATGTGACGTTAATGAATTTATTGTCAATGTTTGGGGTGAATACGCTGCTGGAATTAATAAGGCACAATTACTGTAGCGTCAAGGCTCGTGCCGGACACCACAACCAGTGTGACGTCGAAGCTGAAGACGACTCGACCACAACATTGACGCGGCGCGCTAATGACCGCTCGCTAACCGCTTACATACCATCACTCTGTATTCGACCGTGATACTGCGCGCGCGCATTATATTAACCGAAGTTGCATCGTTGTCGCGATTATTTTCTACAAGATTGATAAGATCAATTACATCACTGTGTGATAAGACTTGTCAAGGACTGTGTTGCGGACGGGCAGTAAACCGTTTATACACGAATGTGTCGGTTGTACTTGGATTGTGATAAAACAATAGCCTATTGTTGAATAGTGTGAATTTGTGTGTGTGAATATTTGTCGGATGTCGCGGCACGCACCATGGGGACGACGAAGAGACTGAAGATAACAGTGGTCGGCGACGGTATGGTCGGCAAGACATGCTTACTCTACGTATACACTAAGAATGAGTTTCCCGAGGAGTACGTGCCAACAGTGTAAGTATCTGACAGTTAAGAATTGTCGATCGGTTCTGGTCTCGGTGAGACAGGTGCGGGCTGCGGCGGCTGGGTCAATAGGGCGGCGGCGAGTACGACGTGTCTCTGAGCCGCTCAATTAGCAGGTTTACTCTATGACATCGTTATCATTATCATGTGCGTAATTATTTATGATGTCACGCGCGGATAGCCCATGAAATACCTATGTACTCAGCACCAACAGCGGTCAGCTGTATTTTCCTTCTATGATTCCATGATTCCTATACGTTTATACATTGGCTTATACGCGTTACATGACTCACCATAAGTTATTACCCATTTGAAAAAAAATACGTAGGGTTTTAAATATCAACTTTATTTCATTCAAGTGCGACAGTAGGTAGGCGGCGGGGGTTCCGTCATGTTTTTATTGACTTAAATATGTGTTAGGCTTTTTTTGTACCGTAATAAAACGGTAATTACATAGCGCCGTTGTTTATTTTGTTGATTTTAAAACGTTTTCGTTTGTTATATGTAATTATGTAGGTATATGTTTTCGTGTAGAACCTACCTTGGTTTTTCACGTAGTATTTTGGATTCAAAGACCTGTTTTTCATTGATTAAAACCTCAAGCTCAAGCTGATATAGGTAGTCTTGCTATGAATTACCTTTAAAATCTACTTTAATCTTGTGCTATGTTTACTTAAACCAGCACAAGAAATATTGGAACCCGTTAGTTTTGACTGCATTATTACTACGTTGTTATCTTTAGAGTCTTATAAGTAGTCAATAAGCAGATAAAACAGGCATTTTTTTAAAGTTTTAATATTACAATTTACACGTTATGATCTCAGTACAGATATCGGATTATATGTACCTATACCTTGCTATCACTAAAGCCAGTCGTATGTGTAGAAGGCCTTCGGGATTTCCAGTACGGATGCCCTAATCCACTTTGCTTTAGTACCGAGCTATCCCAAAACCCGTGCCTGTCTTACACAGCAGTCGATGATAATTTTGCTAGCTTTACCAACGGAACCTAATGTAATGATGAATCGATTATTATCTTACGTCATAAACGTGTACTTCGGTGTAAACTTACTCACCAATTTAACCTGATGATGACTAAGCGGAGGTGTCATCGTAAATACAACGTCCAAGCATACATGCAAATATCATCACACCGAGTCCCTCTCGGATGGGCAGAGAGAGTTAAGCGCCAGTTCTCTCTACACCCACATGCCTCTTTCGCTTCATCGGCATTCATCAGTATCTTCGTACATGCTCGCTAGTAACACCCAAGCAGCAGTTGATATATCCGTAGTAAACGGTTCCATGGTAATCAGTCGATCTTAGGTTATCTACATGAAAGCAGGTTTCGGGAAGGTCTTCTGAATGGTTCTAGGTTCTAGGTTCGTTCCAATCGTATAATCTCGAGCCTCCTTGGTAGTTGGATGAACACATCCGGTTTGGCAGAAAAGTCTGTATGTACCTATTTAGTAAGAATCGTTTGCGTATGAAATGAGCCTTTGTGCTAACTCAAGCACGTAAACTGTAGGTCAAGCGATTCTTAAAGAATTCATTTTTTTTAATTGTGATCTGTGAGGTATGGAACCCGCGACCGTTATCGCAGCAGGCCACTGGACCATTCGGACAAATCGTGTATAGGTACCAACTGTATCTCCATAACCGTTATATTCGTGCAACTAGTGTTCACTTCACCATATACCCGGTAGTTACGGGCAATGAATACTTTAATAATTAATTTTAATTGCAGTAGGTACAGCTTGCAATGATAATGCAGTGAAATGACCGAAAATAATAATAAATGTATTAATAAAACTCCAAGGCGAACAGTTATGTAGACCGTAGGTAAATTTTTATAAATTATCTCGCAAGCATTATTGATAAAGACTTATCAATTAAACCAACATATCTAATTGAAGTTCAGAAGTAGGTACCTACTTCGCGGAGGGCATCTAGACGGATGTGGTTGGAATAGACCCGGGTATTTACCCAATTAAGCATTCCCTATATGATGAAGTAGCCTAGCTTGTATTATAAATATAATAATGTCAGTTAGATTATTTGTCTCGCTTTCACATTTTAACTCAGGGGCACAGATAATAACATAAGCTATAATTTATCAAAAGAAATTATAACTTCCTCATGAAATTGTAAATTTACTTATAAACGATCTTCCGGTATTACATCTAGACCTGAATGATAATCATACTGATATTAATATGAATACGTCTGAGAAGAAATTCTAAGGCGTATGTATAGTCGTGCTTGAGTAACGGCGATGGACTCGCCATCTGTCACGTTGGCACCTAATATACCTCTGGCGGAAAGTGGGTGTGTGGGTGTTGCCCATACACCTCTACCTACCCCTTCGGGGACCCTTGTGGGAAGGCGTGAGGATATATATATAATATGAAAATACAAAAATATAGGTGATCCATAGAAAATCCAAGCTCCCGAAATATCTAAATATACGCGAGTGAAGCCGCGAGCATCGGTTCATTTTTATATAAAGTTCGTAAGCGATAATGAACCTGACAGCGTCATAATTAGCGCTGTAATTTGCCAACGGGCCGAGGTTGCCGGCTAATATTATTGAACAGTGCGTACTTAGCATTGCGAGCTGCACTATTTATAAAGTCAAATACGTCGCGGCATTGTTGTATTGTATCTACATGACAGTCGCTTCCTCCTACGATACCTGACTGGATACGTCCACGGCAAGCTTGACTTCCTTGCGCACGACTCCACTAATGAACGTCAAAGAATTACCTAAATATATATCCTCACGCCTTCCCACAAGGGTCCCCGAAGGGGTAGGCAGAAGTGTATAGGTAATACTCACACACCCACTTTCCGCCAGAGGTATATTAGGTGCCAACGTGACAGATGGCGAGTCCATCGCCGTTACTCAAGCACGACTATACATACTTACGCCTTTGAATTTCTTCTCAGACGTATGCAGGTTTCCTCTCGATGTTTTCCTTCACCGTAAAGCTCGTGGTGTGACTAATCACTGTACTTAAGTTCAGAAAAACTCATTGGTACAGTCGGGATTCGAACTTGCGAACTTTGCGTCGTAGGCAACTGCTCGAACTACTCGGCCACCACGGCTCTTTTTTAAGAATTACCTGTTTAAAAAATATTAAATTAATTCACATACTTAACCTTAAATAACACGCTATAGGCAGCGTTACTTTCGTCATTCCGTCATAACATACGAAGTTTACTGCCGAGTATTCCTCTAGTAAAATATGACAATATCTTGCCCTGTCTTCTCTATAACTTTATCGATGCCCATAAAACTTGCAACGTTTATATATTTCCACTACACTATTTTGTTTCTTTAGTGCCAACCTTATTTCATACTGTAAGTTTCTACAGCATGAAATAGGGGTGGCACTAGGGATTCAAACAATATCTCGATTTCTCTCCCAATCTTTACGGACGGGAACGTCAAGAGTACTCGAAACCGGCGAGCATGTATGAAGAAACTGATGAATGTGTACATATGAAAAAGGTATGTAAACCTCGAGGGAACTGGCGCTTTACCCTCTCTGCCTACCCCGTTGGGGACTGACGTGATAATATGTATATTAATATATACTTTAAGTAGCTGAACACATTTCGTTAGGTAATTAGGTTGTGGATCAAAGCGAGTGTACATAATCAAGTATAAAAAGACAATATTGATTTGTATATCTTTGTTCCGTTTTAGGGAATCCCAATCCCAACGCGAACTGAGCATTTTTATGTACTTTATGTCATTACACCCATCTGTACTATTTTGGGACAAATCAGTTCCGAAATCCAGTATACCATAATTCATAGCTACTGCTTATTTAACTTATATCTCCTAGGTACAGAACTACAGACATAACTACTTAATTCTGACAATAATGTTAACGTGTGTGACAAAAACATACAAGCGTGCGTCGCCCTTGAGCGTGCCATGAGCGAACGTGGAATATTTAGTAATGGTATGTTATCTGTTACCTCAGATTCGACAATTATGTGGGGCACATCACAGTGGACGGCGAGGACGTCGAGATGGCGCTGTGGGACACGGCCGGACAAGAAGACTACGAGCGACTAAGGCCGCTGTCTTACACACACGTAAGTTCAATTATCTCCAAAAAGTCAATAGTTCAAGCAACAGACATGGTTACATACTATACATATACATAATACCATCACGCCGAGTCCCTCACGTGGTAGCCAGAGAGAGTAGAGCTAACAGTACGCTCAAATCTTTCAGAGCTTCTTGGCTTCATCGACATTCACCATTGACATATTTTATTTAGGTGGCTGTGGCTAATACAATTCAAGTCCGTAGAATACACGTGAACTGGGGATGGCGGTGCTAAATAAGTGGCAACTCGTTGAAATACAAACCACAGCGGAATCTCCCGTTCAAAATTGTCGTTGCCCGACCAGATATAACTCTACTATTGTTAAATTTTATGTTACTTTGTGTGAGATATCCAGATTATTAGAGCTAGAAAATTATCAGTAAACTAGAAAGCGAATCACTATAATGGTTGTGTTCGTATTTACAGACAGACTGTTTCCTGGTGTGCTACTCGGTAGGCAGCCGCCCATCGTTTGAGAACGTAGTGCACAAATGGTATCCAGAGTTGAAGCATTTCAGCGCGTCTTCGCCTATTGTTTTAGTCGGTAAGTATTCTAATGGTGTTTTAAAAAAGGAATTTACGATTAAAAAATTATACCAACCTACTGCCGTTGACGCTGCTATTTCGTGATAGATCGTGGAGGCGAGATAATTAGTCTTACGAGTAAGAGGGCCGATCGTTTCGAGATTTTGTTACGTAAACGTGATTAAAATACAATTACTTTTGTGTTACAAAATAACACTGACTTCTTTCTATGTGATTCGTAATTCGTCAAACCATTATTTATGGATTGACGAACTGATACAATTTTGTATTTATCGAGCTTACGTGTACTGATAGAAGTAGTGCGGGAGCAACGAACAGGCCGTCTTTCTTAGCACTCTATACGTGCCACGTGGTATCATGTACCTTGGTTCTGGAACCTTACTCAGGTAAGGAACACAACACTAACCGAACTAATTCAAGAACTACAATTCTGAACAAGAAATCATTTAGAATCTTCCTTACTTAAGTCTCTATTCATATTAATCAAGTCTTAAACTTTCGTCTTTCGATTGAGGTCTATTAGCAGATAGACAATAGGTCACTTTATGTTTATTATGTATATGGAAGTAGTGATGAAATAAGCTCATCAATTCTGTGAGCGTAAATATTAATTAGTTAGGTAAAGTAACATTATTTTGTGCAGTGGGTAATTTGCGGCGATTAGTTTAATGACTGTCAAACAGGAAGAACTTAATTGATGCCTTTAAGTTTAATTAAGAAGCTATATGCTGGCTAAGTAGCAATTAAGCTAGCATATACGTTTGACGACCGTCTGGTCTAGTGGTTAGAGCTCCTGACTGCGAAACTTGAGGTCGCGGGTTCGAATCCCGCTGAGGGTACCATAGTCTTAGATGTCCTATGTATTTAAATATATATCTATCTATATCAGTAAATAATGTAATAGTAATGGAAGGCGTGTGGATATATTATATATATTATATTATATTATTTATACCTAAGTAAATATATCGTTGTCTAGTTACCATAACACAAGCTTTGCTTATTTTGGGACTAGGTCAATTGGTGTGGAATTGTCCCATAAAAAAAAATATATCTTGTACCTATATAACGTATATACAGGAGTACTCTAAAATAAATTCGGTTTATGTATTGGCTTAGAAGCGGCTTACGATCGATGAAAAATTAATATTTTTAATATATTATTCAATTCCATGTCATTCGAATTCAAATATCTATTTAAATATGTATTTATGGAAATTATATATTTATAAATATTTGGGAAATCCCTAAAGATCTATTACAAACCTGAATTGATATTTCTTGGAATATTTGAGCTATAGGTACCTACCTTCGTGATTGACGACAGTTGACTTTTAAAACTGTTTACTAGTTTTAAAATTATTGTCCCCAAGAATTGCCTACCTATAGACCCTGCTCACAATTTCTGTGAATATACCAACATTTGAAGTTAGTTACAGAAAAATCTGATAAATTATTGATCCTGGGGTGTTCATTGTCATTCACGGATATAGTATGTAGAATTTTTTTGTTACTTTATTATGAAAAATACTCAATTAAACATCAATTAGGTACAACATGTTGACTTGCTTTAACTCTTCCTATTAAAGGTACTTAACTTATGTTATACCTACTATCCATATAGGTACTAAATAACAGACCAGCGGAGTTACGAGCTAAAGATAAGCCATTTAATGTTGTAATATTAAATAATATTAATAGTTATGTCCATTTAGCTTATTGATATTATTTTCACAGCAACGAAAACTGATTTGAGGGCAACTGGTAAAGCAGTGATCACCACGCAAGAGGGGAAAAAACTGAAAAAGAAAATTAGGTAAGTCACCCACAGAGCATACCTACATTGAAACGACAACGACCAGTGTATCATATACGTAACAAGAAAACGAAAGCAAAATATTTATAGACGAGATTTGTCGCTGTGAATCTCGTGAATTATGTTTGCAATATCATGTCTTTCTAAGGTCTCTGATCTATGACATTCTATTTTGACAACTGTACTTTCCCAACAGAAAAATATCTATAACCTACAGAAAGCCATGACATTAGGTAAAGCCCCATACTGGGGGTTATAACTGTTTTAAATCCCTCGCCAGTCAACATTAGTCACACAATTTTCTTTTATAAAAATAAACTAAGTTTATCTAAGTATGTTTACTAATTTATGATACCAGTGTATCATAAATAAACTAGGTATATATAAGCTTATTGATATATATGCAGACACTAAGTAGCTAACGATCCGAAATCCGTATTTTCATGCTAATGTAAAAAACAAAATTCTATGATAGCATTTCCAGTTCTACGAAGCCGCAACAGATAAGTAGTATGCAAAGATTAGATTGCACTCTACTTAGCTTAAGTTTTTTGGTTACAAAAATCGATGATAAATAGATATGGTAATTGTATTAATGTTGGAAAAAAACAAAAGTGAAAAGTGACAAGTTATCGTGGGCGAGCACCGCCGGCAGCTGCGCTATCGTGTCTTATCACGGAGTGATAACGCCGAGTGATATGACGACACGGTCCAACTTGTTACTTAAATCAATAGACATTAAATGAAATGATAAAATTGTTTTTGTTTTAATCCTATGACAACAGAAAAATTTGATTAAAATGTAATTACTAACGCGCTGTAGGTTAACGATGAAAGTTAAATATTCATAGTAATGTAAACAATGTAGACTCAGATAAGGTAGGTACCTACCTACTTATGTGAACAAATGAATGTCGTATTGTATGATTCAGGAAACTACTTTTTGGGTCGGTCATACTAGGTTCATGGCTTCACTTATAAAGCTTGAACCTAAAGCGTTCTCGGTGAAGAACTAGAAAATTATTTAGGGGATCTTAGATAGGGTATTATCATGAGAATGAAGACTTATTAAGTAATGTCATCATTAGTTCAGGGAGTCAAAATTACAGATTATATAGTTTAAAACTATACTATACTATAACCGACTATTTATAAACTGTCCGTCGTATAGGCAGATACCTACATATGTTACGTGTCAACGTCACAGTTGGCTTCGTTTCTCAGAATCGATTTAAACGTCTTTGAATATATTCTGAAAGATTTTTAGGAAAAGATTTATATATAATATGTAGGTAAATAGGTATGTATGAAATATTGAAATATGATAAAGTCAATATTTCGTAGCTGTGATTGGGTGGTCTTTTTTTTCCTTAGGTTCTTATGTAATGAACTATCGCATCATTTTCAGTGCCTCTCGAATCAAAAATGCACCCGTTACATATACATAGTTTCCTCTATTTTGCAATCTATATATCCTATATTATTGATATGTCCTATACTATATTATTGAGAGGTAGGGCATAACGGGGTTCTCGTTCTAATTTGGAGCTGCCCGACTGGGGCAGGACCTCTACCTTATAGAAGTCCGTAGCTAAATAACACAATTTATTGTGTTGTGTTCCTACATCGTGAATAACCAGAGTTTCCAGTAATGAGCTCCTTGGGGAGGGGGGAGGATTGTTACATTGTGTTGGAAGCAGAGGGATTAAACCTTAACAAACTATAACTCTCCGAACACAGAGTGGCAACACGCAAGTGATACTTCGGTATCGTGAGTGAGTGTAAATAGGCTACGGTAACCGTTTCCCATCAGGTGGGTCGTATGCTTGTTTGCCACTCTTGTTGTATAAAAAAAAATGTGCATGTCAATTATAAATTTTTGTAAGTACTTTTGTTAATTATTGTAATTGGTGTAATGGTTATAGTTAACAATAAATAAATAAATAGTAGGTACTTACCACAAATACATAGAACACGCAAGCCTTTATCTTTCACGTTTGGTGCCCTCTACTACTCCGCGAAAACAGTTTTATCTACGTCACGGGAAAGAACTTATCGAAACCGGTAGTTGGAACGGAATAGAACGCAAACGCTTTTAAAATCATCATGTTGTTATCCCCAATTTACGATAGCTAGTGACAAAAAGACTAGTGATCTTTGGTAGTGCATAACGACCAGCTTATGCGCTACCTCGCTTTCGTAACGTATAACAAAATTTTCCGTTAAAATTAGTATATCCGACTGGGGCAGTAGGTAGATCCTATCTCCAAGTAGACTATTTGCTTTGCTATAAAGAAGCAAGTCTTAATACAGACTTGCTTCTTTATAGCAAAGTAAATACATAGTCCACTTGGAGATAGGATCTACCTACTGCCCCAGTACGTTAAAGAAGATCCCAGATTTTCTATGACAATGATCATACTGCCTCAAGCAACTACGTCAATATATGTAGATATGAAGGATATACTTAATATGTCCATGTATCAAAATATAGACTTATAAAAAATCCGAAAGATAAAAAGAAATTTTTAGTACCACAGGAGTAGCAAACAAGCATAAAGCTATAAATAACTCTGTTTCAGACATTTCATAAACCAGTTTAGTATAAAGAATAGATCATCATGTTACATTGACCGTCATGACGTTTTCAAAGACATTAATGAAACTACATACACATGCCGAGGATTGATAAATGATGTGCGTTTTTTTCTCAGGGCCACCCAGCTGGTGGAGTGCTCAGCTCTGGAGCGCGTCAACATGGACGAGGTGTTTGAGGAGGCGGTGCGAGCCGCGCTCAAGAAGAAGCCAGTTGTGAAACGCTCATGCGCCTTCGTGTAGCGCACGCGGGTTGGATTAGACGAGTACCTCCGATCAAAGTTAAGCTACATCCGAGCAAAAAAATTAAATTCCTTTATCACGTAAATGATTACGTAGACACGCCTACGATACACTTATCCTATTAACGTGATATTTCAGCTAGTTGTCAACTACATTGTAAAATGCTCATTTAGTGGCGGAGCTATTGTAACCGTTTGCTCCACCTACGCTTCGCGAGCGGCGACACAGTTGTCGCAGCAAAGAAACTAGGTACAAACATGATAAAGTTATGCAACATTTTATTGTACCTCCTATACAAACTTTGAACATATTTAGGTAGAAGCGAGATTTGTTAAATGCAATTAACTCAATGTAAATATTATAGATGTAACATGTTTAGTATTAAACTACGTTCCACTGGAGATGTTCCAAGCTCGACACACCTCCCCAGAGGGGGTTATTTTCGCAGTAAGTCTTATTAAATAATAAATAAAGTGCTTAGACTGGCTCAGGACACGTCAGTATTGTTGTTGGCACATTAATGCACGAGCGATTTGGTACTTATCGAAGATTTTTAGACTTTGTTTTTATTTAATAATTTATGTCCAAATATTTATAAAGATATATGCAAAGGGCCCAACTGTCGCCTGTCCATTCCAATATAAAGCTAACATAAGCTGCCTTATAGGTACCTATGTAGGGCATGTATTGTGTGGGTACCAATGCCGGAGCATATGCCTTTATGTTACCAAATAATTGTATTTACCAAAAATAATAAACTTTAAGAATATTATCGTGTGCATTATTACAACATATTGGTAATGATAATAAAACTGTCATTAAATTATGTATTCCCCATTCCTGGTAGATAATGGAGCTGCAAGAGTGAAACTAAACATGTTAAAAGAGAACAGGTGTGGATAGCCTACTCCGGTATATTAGACCCTTCCCTACCCTACCCAGCCAGTACCGGATTAACTCTACGCTTCAAGGTACGCTACGCTACGCAGAATCTATCAAGGGGCCCTTGAATTGCATTAAGATATCAAGTACGTAAATTGTACTTAATAAAACAAAATAGCTGGATATAAATACTGCAATAATGAAGGTAAAATACTTTTAACCGTCGGAAAGCGTTGGGCCCATAGCATTTGCTACTCTGGCTACGTAGCGAATCCGGCTGTACACCTTGCGCAAGAAGTAGTTAGAAAATTAGTAGGTTCGTACAAGTGAGCCTAATGCTAGTTTTTACGTGCCAATCGCAGAGCCAATGTAACTTCTCTATAGTTGTACCAATCTACTGCTCTTACTGTACCTATCATTATTCCAATGGCAACTGTCCACAAAATTGGAATAACCTCAGTTAATGCACAAAAACAAGGAAAATTACTTAATTAAAATCAAGAATGTGGGCACGGATTTCCGATTTAGGGATAATCACTATAATATGGCATAAAACTATAAATTGTTGAAATAAAGGCGAAAAACGCTAACCAACCTTCTATTCTTCACCCAATATTTTCTAAAATGGATACCTAGTATATACTATATTTAAAACAGACTTATTTAAATAAAAACGCATTAATAGTTTGTAAAACGTGTATTTAACGGTACCTACATGTAACATCATGGCACTAAATATAGAGAGCATCGACATGTATAACACACCAACACGCAAGCACTCGTAAAGTGTCTTCATGCAATTTAGTAGTGAATTCATGATATAATAAACAGTGGAGTGTTATTGAGAGTAATATTTGTACCAGTCACACGCAACTCTTATCGTATCGACAGTGAAAAATCGAGGAAATCCCTAATTTTAACACAACAATAAGGATTACTATGAATTATCTTGTGTAAGCTCGAATTGCAATTTGTTAGTGTTATAAATATGTTGCGTGTTACTGATACAGCCGCTTGTTGAGCAAACGCAGCCGTGCGCGTGCGCAGTGTCGTCCTCGGCTACGTTCACGCAACTCGTCACTTCTTTTTGCTGCGATCCATTATTTTACTCTGTAACAATAAATAAAAAATTATAGAGTAAGGCAAGATTGACAAAACAGATATACAATGCGATAGCGTGTGGTAAGACCACGTTCCAACTGTTTAGCTCAAATGAATCGGACAAGCAAGGATGGGAACCCGGCGAGCATGTGTGGATAGACTGTTGATATGCATCAAGCGAAAGAGATCTAGCTAACTAGCGCTACTCTCTCTGCCTACCCCGTGAGGGAAACGGCGTGAGGATATGTACAAATTACTTCACAGTAACTATTTGGAGAGGATAGTCGGGACATTACTCATGTATATATTAAATGGTAGTAAAATACTTTTCCTTATGTACATTTTGTACAATAACAATTTGGTCGTTTCAGCTTTGCCCACACCGTATGGGTAGGTACGGGTACGGTACGGTATGGGTACGGTACATGTTCTTGAATAATAATTCAAGAACATGAAAAGGGACAGACTTATAGACGTCATATAAGTCTGTCACTTTCGCAGTTGAGAATAATGATGCCTACCGTACTTCTTGTTAACATTCCAAGAATCATGATTAAATTCATATAAACAATTCAGGAAATAGCCGTAAGATTAAAAACCAGAGATAATAATGTAAAAATGAAATTGGTGACTATAAGTAATTTAAATAAGTTCGATGAAAACAACATTTGTCACCATTTATACATGATATAATGATGTTGTTATTCTTCTTCACGTTGGCACCTAATATATCTCTGGCGGAAAGTGAGTCTGTGGGTATTACCTATACACTTCTGCCTACCCCTTCGGGGACCCTTATGGCAAGGCGTGAGGAAGTATTATTTTTTATCCTAAACTGTTAATCTTATATACGTTACAAATGTGTTTTTAGTTTTTATTAATGAGCAGTTGAGGTCAAAAAAATATATATATATATGTATATATACCTACTTTGCTGTGCGAAAAAGATGGCGGAACGCCAATTTCTTACATGAACCGCATCATACGAACACTCTAAATAAAAAATGATAATGCACCTTGGCCAAGTTGAGTCCGATCTCGCTGAGCCGCTTGTGCTGGTAGGTGAGGGGCTCGTGCAGCTTGGCGTCGCCGCGCTTGTAGTAGTCGCTGTAGTCGAGCCTGAAGGCCAGCGTCTGCAGCGACACCTCCGGGTGCAGCGCCAGCTTCAAGATCAACGTCGTCACGTGGCCGCTGCACATACACAGGAGCATATCATTGTGTCATGGGCATTGAACACGTACCTATTTGTTTAGTTTTTCCGCATATTATCTAACCAATATACGCCTAGTTAAAATCTTGAAAAAATATTTTTTCCAATAGTTGAATCAATTGTAACTTGAAAAAGTGTTAGTCACAGTGTGTAACCAAAGGATAATGAAATCAAATAATTACAATCGAGCTCGAATAAGATGCAATCCTTTGAGGGAGTGTGCTTAAATAACAGTGGGTCGCTATTAGTAGAGGGAATGTGAATTGGCTTACCGATAGGTGCGCGCCCAAACATTCAAGTCAGCCTTGCGGCTGGCGAGGAACTGAAGGAATATTTTCCGCTTCTCTTTATCTTGCGCCTCATCCGCAGCCGTAAACGCATACTCGCCTAAATAAAAATTTCAACAAATAGACCTTGTTATTAACAGTTTAATATATAAAGCAGATAAATTCACAGTATTGTTGCACTTTCAAAATAAATAAAAATCGACGCGCTTCAATTAATGTTAAATAAATTTATTTCAAACCTAAATGTCCTTTTACTGATGGTCAACGCTGGGGGTGTTAGTCGTCCGCGTCACTATACTGTTGTAAAGTAGTCGTGATAAGAGAAAACCTTTTAAAAATATATGTAGCAAGTCATAGACAACAACAATAAGTAGTGAGAGCGGACTCACCTCTCGCTAATCGGTCCGCTTTCATCTGTTCGATGGCGTTGCGCCGCTCGAGCTCGGCGTTGATCCCAACATGCAACGTCGTCTCGAAACTTCGGAGTGCCAATGTTTCATTCAGAACGTTCCCCAGATATGATTGCAGCTCCTGTTACGTGGAGACATATTACAACATTTAATCAAATACGTGTCATAACTAAAGTGATAATGTTTGGTTTGATGGTGTTCCTAGTTTTAGTAGTAGCTCCAAAAATCCTATAAATCTGTATATATATATAGGAGATACCATTTGTGAACTCACTCATCACGAAATCTCAGGAACTATAAGGCCGATTGACTTGAAATTTGGTAGGAGTATTCCTTACGCGGTGTAGAGGTCAGCTAAGACTAAGGACGGATTTTATGAAACTCATCTGTTTTTTTACTTTTTCACCCGAGCGAAGCTGGGCGGGACAGCTAGTAAATAATAATTCCATGAATAAAAAAAGAACGCGATAAGAACTAACAGTAATGAAATATAGTGCCGTGGTGTCCGAGTGGTTCGAGCAGTTGCCTGCGACACAAAGATGAACTTTTTTCTGAACTTAAGTACAGTGATTAGTCACACGAGCTTAACGGTGAAGGAAAACATCGAGAGGTAACCTGCATACCTCTGAGAAGAAATTCAAAGGCTTATGTATAGTCGTGCTTGAGTAACGGCGATGGACTCGCCATCTGTCACGTTGGCACTTAATATACTTCTGGCGGAAAGTGGGTGTGTGGGTATTACCTATACACCTCTGCCTACCCCTTCGGGGACCCCTGGGGAAGGCGTTAGGATATTATTATTTATATTGTATAGAGTATTTTATGTATGTATGACGGGTTATAGTACTTTTTGACGCGGTGTAAGACTAGCGTATAATACATGTGCGACAAGTTGTATGGTAGGTGCCGTATAGTAGGTAAATACGGGGCGGGGTGTGTATGTACGGTGGCGTAGTACATTTATGGCCGCGTGGCGTATGTACGTATGAGGGGTGATGTAACGGCGTGGCGTGTCGAGGTGTGTGCTACGTGTATGTATGGCGGGGTATAGTTACTGCGTGTGCATATGTATAGCGGGGTGGTGTAGGTACTTGCGTGTGGTGGTGTGTGCATATGTATGTCGGGGTGTGGTACCTGCGTGTCGTGGTGTGTGCATATGTATGTCGGGGTGTGGTACCTGCGTGTCGTGGTGTGTGCATATGTATGTCGGGGTGTAGTACCTGCGTGTCGTGGTGTGTGCATATGTATGTCGGGGTGTAGTACCTGCGTGGTGTGGTGTGTGCATATGTATGTCGGGGTGTAGTACCTGCGTGTCGTGGTGTGTGCATATGTATGTCGGGGTGGCGTGGTACCTGCGTGGTGTGGTGTTTGTGTACGTATGTCGGGTTGGCGTGGTACCTGCGTGGTGTGGTGTTTGTGTACGTATGTCGGGTTGGCGTAGGTGCGTACCTGCGTGGTGTGGTGTATCATGGCGTGTATGGAGTGCCTGTCGAGGGCGCGGTGGTGCAGCCGCAGCAGGTGGTCCAGGTGGCGCCGCTCGCCGGCGGCGGCCACCAGCTCCTCCCAGGCAGGCTCGGCGCCCACGCAGCCCGCCTCCTGCAGCGCGCCCATCAGCCGCAGCGCTTCCGCGCGCAGGCACGACACGCGCCGCATCAGGCCCCACACCTCTACACACGCACACACACACACACATATATATATATATATATATTATTATATAGTACTAGCTGTGCTTCACTCAATTTTATTTAATTGGTAGATTGTTCTTCTGCAAATAAAACTCCGCCAATTCCGTCCAGTATTTTTTTGCGTGAAACAGAACTAACGTCCTCTCAAACTTACGCATTTAAATTGTAAGGGACAGTACTTAGGCAGTGTAAGCTCTAAGTACGGGTTTGCTCTGTGCCCTCATGACGACAGGTATGGGATGGTGCGGGTGTTTAATTCCTTTCAAAATATACCTTCTTTTATTTTGGATGTATGCCACCCTCTACTTGTCCTTCCTTGGCCCATCATGTTACCACGTTAGTTTGATATAGTTATATCTCAAAACCAACACACACAAAAAGTAAGACACATAAAATAAACAAATTGGTATTGCAAGCGTCCACAGGCGACTGAAACCATCGGGCAGATTGCATGTATGTTTGCAACCGTAAGGGTGTTCCAGAGACACAAGTGACATTTGTCGACTCTGAGAGGAGAGGGGCTAGGCGTCACTGACCGGGCACGTGTGCGAGCCGCTTGTGCAGGATGGTGTGCTCGCGCCAGGCGCGGTGCAGGCAGTACTCGATGCGCTTGACGCGCCACAGCTGCGTGAACAGCGCCCGGTAGCGCGCCGCGCACGTGGCCGGGAACAGCGTGCCCAGCGGCCCGTCCACGCGGTACTGCAGCGCGAACACGTCCCAGCCGCAGTCGTCGCGCCCCTCGCCTGACACTAACGCCCCGCCCCTTACTGCAGCCATACACGGCCCTCGCGACCAACGTAACTCGCTCATGCTCACCCCGGTAAGATACGATCAATTGCGCCGGTCATACACTAAATACTCAAATTTACGAAACCTGTAGCGCTTATATATATATAAATTGTATATATATATATGTATACCTAGAATATATCTTCTACAGTGAAGGAAAACATCGAGAGGAAACCTGCATACGTCTGAGAAGGAATTCAAAGGCGTATCCATAGTCGTGCTTGAGTAACGATGTTATCATCTGCCACGTTGGCACCCAAAATATTTCTCTGCCGGAAAATGGGTGTGAGGGTACTAACTATACCTCTTCGGGGACCCTTATCGGTAGGCGTGAGGTATCTTCTACCATTATACTTCTTCAGTACAGTAAAGTAGTTTTCTAAATTGAAAGTATATATTTTTAACTATTAACAAAACTTACAGTTGGGATAAAGGTTAACGTGAAGCCTGGCCAGCACGTGAGGCGGCTCGAACTGCGCGTTAGTGGCGCGCACGGCGGCCTCCAGCGTACACGTCAGGTTGTGTACGTACAGGGACGTCGCGGGCTTATTGAGCTCATCCCTGGGGGAACGAAACATCCAAATCACTACATTGACATAGAAATTCAGAAATAGAGTTGTCAAAATAGGGAAATCATTAAGTCCACCTCATCTCGGGTAAGGTTTTCGGTATTTCCGCGGAATATCTCGGGTACTATTTGAGTATGGTTACCAATACTGTACAAGGAATTGTTATGCAGACTGTACGGAGAACAGTATCCTGCTTACACAACTCTGTACTCAAAGTAAGGTGGACGAGCTGCTCCAGCCGAGCAACTCCGATTAACCGGGAAATCCATTTCGCCTTATGAGTAAAGTAAGCGTTTAGTATGCTCACTGCAGCAGCGTCATGAGATGGTGCACAAAGTCTCCCTGCGCCAGCAGCAGGTAGCGGCGGTGGGCGGCCAGGTGGTCCAGCAGGTGGTGGTGCGTGGTGAGCGCGGCCAGCAGGCGCTGCGCGGCCGCCGCGTGCGCGCCCGCCACGCCCTCGCGCAGGCCGCCCGCCTCCCACCACGCCGCGCCCTCCGCGCCCTCCCCGCCCACGCCGCCCACGCCGCCTGCACACACGACCAAACACTACTACCAATCACGTAGCGCAATGTTCCCACCCCAGACATGAACTGCTAGTACAGCGAATCGTACTTCTAATTACGTGACATGGAGTCACACACGCTGTACCAAATAAGAACAAAAAAATCAGGAAATTATAATCACGACTAAAATTTAGATTTTTGTAACACTCTTTTCTATTAATCTGAGGTAAGTACGACCCATGAGAGAGTATCACGAGTAGACTTCAGGGATAGAGCGACCTAACGGCATCTCGAAGGTCATGGGCTAAGCTCCTACCACGTGTTAAAACTTAAAAAAAAAATATGTTTGCTCAGAGATAAGAGACTAAAAATAAATACTACCCACAATACCAATACTGAGAGGTGCAATGTTTGTGCGAATTGTAAGTACAAGGAATTAATTAAGAAACTTGCTCAACCCTTTAAGGTACCTACCATCAGTATCTACCAAACACCCGTTAACGCTATTGATGAGAATGGATTCAAACCTGTATGCGGCTTGAGCAGTGCGTGTAGGTGATGCGCATGGTCGGTGGAGCCGGGCTCGTCGGCGCACGCCTCCCGCATGAACACCACGCTCTTGCCCGTCGCCAGGATCTGGCCCGCCTGCTCGCGCGACATGAACGACGGCACCATCCAGTCCCTGCCTCACCGCACACACACATAACTACTGCGATACTAATACTATATCGTCGATGTTAGGAAACAATATCTTGTGCTCTGTGGACATGTCTTGGAAAACTAAATTGGAATGTGTGAGGGTAAAAATATATATTCTGATCACTAAGCTTATTGGCCTTAAGTTAATAGGTTTGTATCGACTTAAAGGCCTATTTACCATTGTTAACTTACTATAAACACAAACATAAATTTGGATAAATGTCACGATTGAAAAAAAGCAGAAAAGCTAAATAAGACGTTCTTTGGTTACATAAATATTTTCAACCGGCGGGGATCGACCCCGCGACTAATGGCCAAACGGTTCGCACTTTGACGGTTGTACCACACTAGTACCTACCTGACTCTGTACTTGTCGTGCCACATGCGGTCTATAGGCACGCCGCTCCTGCTTTCGATGAAGAACTCATTGAACGGGTCGTCGATCTCACCTAAAAAACATTACTTCGATAGTAATTTGAACTATAAAGTGCGTGCACACTCGAATATTACAACCCAAATCAAAGGGCTTTTACAGAACACTGGAAATGTAATGTATGTACTAAATATATATGAACAATTATTCCACCCAACAAAAAGTTATAAGTATATAAGATTCCCTACAATTCACCTATGTGGAGGTGTATGAAGTGTGGAAGTGGCCTGCATGTATCCATATAGAATCGTTATGATACAAAAGTTTTTGTATTTTTTTGTAGTTTTTACTAACTAACTTTTGCTACTAAGCCCACTGGCGAGATCAAATGCTCCCAGCCAGGCACTTCTTAGTACTGCTAGATGCAAGACCTATAACTAAAATAGTACTAGCGCAGCAACGAACATAAAGGTCAGCAACGCGCGGGTAATATGTCTGACTTAGCACCTTAAGAGAGGAAGGGCATAACGGGTTTCCCGTTCGAATTCGGAGCTGCCCGACTGGGGCAGGACCTCCACCTTATAAAAGTCCGTAGCCAAATAACAATTTTTTTTGTGTTGTGTTCCTACGCGGTGAATAAGGTTTCCAGTAATGAGCTCCTTGGGGAGGGGGGAGGATTGTTACATTGTGTTGGAAGCAGAGGGATTAAACCCATTATGCTGCCAACACACTATAACTCTCCGAACACAGAGTGGCAACACGCAAGTGATACTTCGGTATCGTGAGCGTAAATAGGCTGCGGTAACCGTTTCCCATCAGATGGGCCGTATACTTGTTTGCCACTCTTGTTGTATAAAAAGAAACCTATGGGGCTACGCGCTGTTTCTCCTCATAACTGGTACATATATTGTACTGATAACGGTAACTTTATAAAAGATTTTTTATTTTGATTTCATTCGATTATCATCAGACGAGTTGTATACCGAAAAATGAAGAATTATAAATGTTACCGTGTAGTAGCCAGCGCGTGAGCATGAGTAGCAGAGGGTAGGTAAGTGCCGTGAGTAGCCGTCGTGCGAGCGTGCCTACGCGCTCGTCGCCGTGCCGCACGAAGCGATGTATACAGGTAGCCAGCTCACCGCCTATCGACAGAAGAACCAATTCAGGTACTATAGTCTGCGCGGAACTAGATGGCCGTTGACTCAGCCTATACAGGGGAGCTAGGGAGGGGAACTAGTGTTGTATGTGTGACCTTTCTTGTGGTGCGCGGCATGCGCTATGTTGGCAAGCCAGGTCAGGCGGTGCAGCGGCTCCTGCGCCCACACGCACACGCGCCGCAGAGTGCCGCCGCCGCCGTCCCCCTCGCACGCCTGCCCGCACACATGCATATGACAGGGATAACACTATTCAGGGCGGAGCCGTACAGCGATAACATCGCTGGCCGACTGACATATATTAATTCCCACAGTTGGAATGAAGTTTCACATTGAGAAGAGTATTGCGAGGTTGCGATTATAGTGACGACACTAGCGGTAGAACGTACCAATATTATAAATGCTTTTTTATCTTTCACGCAAAAACTACAGAACAGAATTAGTTGAAATATAGCTCAGAGATAGACTATTAGATGGATTACCACGTTTAACAGGAATACGACCTCATTTATTCCAGAAAGAAAAACCTAAAATGAACCTACCCAATTTTACGCGGGTGAAACCGTGCTAAACTACAAAGTGACTTCTCTCTTCGGATATGCTCTTTATCCTCGTGTATCGTGAATATATTATCCTTACCATACTACCTTTTGTACTGACATTATAAGCTTAGAACAAGGATAACAGTTAGGCATCATGCAATGCTGAGCCTATATAAATAGGCACATAAAGTAAATATCCAGTTAACAACAATTATTCTTACTTCCCACGTACGTGATACGATACAATATGCCGTTCAGCCATACCGGTTCTTTCAAAGAGTATTAATTTGCTCATACATATGTAACTGACCTGTGACTGCAGCAGCGCTACGCTTCTATAATACTCTGTTAACTCGTCTCTGATCGAAGAGACGAGCCCTTCCCCCATTAGCCCTGTTTGGAAATAAAGTTAAAACATTTATAAAAGCTAATCTTGTACCTGCATTACTTTAAGAAGCTTAGGATACATTTATCATATTTCTTAACCAATGCCATAACCAACGCAAAGACGCTCTTCTAGAACGACTCTGCAGTAGTCATTATGACTTAAATAAAGTCTTAATCTAACAATTAATATATATCCGCTTACCATCAGGCGGACCGCATGCTTGCTTGCCACCCAAGTGGTATAAAAAAAATTATCTAGTGGGTGAAGTAATCTCTAACTACCGACCTCCGACGCATAGCTGTATTTTCTTGCGTTCGTTGTTGTGTATAGAATTGAAGGTATTCTGGTGTACTTTTATCAGGTACCTTGTGGCATGAGGCCGGAGTTAGGGTCGATGAATTCCTTGAGGCGGTCGTGCAGGAAGCCGAGGTGCGCGATGCGTGCGTGCAGCGCCTGCGCAGGCCGCGGCCCGCCGCCCGCGCCGCGCGTGCGCACGCCAGTGGCCGCCAACACCGCGGCGCGCACGCACGTACGCTCGTTCGACCGATCTTTACGACGCCACCAAAAAACCGTTTAAAGGTATGCTTAACACGTTTGTGTTATCCATATTAAATTGTGTATTGTAATCATATCATGCAGAGTCCCTGACGGGGTAGGCAGAGAGATTACATCGCCAGTGGTCTTCATACATGCTCGCCGGTTTTTATTAAATAGTATATAATAAATAAATAAAGTGCCGTGGTGGCCTGCGACACGATCGCAAGCTCGAATCCCAGCTGTACCAATGAGTTTTTCTGAACTTGTACTTAAGTTTATGATTAGTCACAACACAAGCTTTTCGGTGAAGGGAAACATCGAGAGGAAACATGCATACGTCTCAAATGCGTATATACGTGAAACCAGTGGGTTACAGGCATAGAACTGTTCAAAATAGTTTTGAAAATAATGGAGCCAGACTTGAGCTAGAAATGGAAAACTGGAAACTATGATGTATGAAGAAATTGATGAATGCAAATCACCTAAGGATAGGAAGTCATAAATTGTAAACCTTAAGACTTATATTAATGGTCTAGGAGCCAGTGACAGATTTTCATGACCAAGTCCCTCCCAATCAGAAATTTCTAAAATGCATTAGGGATTTATACTATGAATACTCACGACCGTCAGCTGCGACTCCGTGGGTGGGGCGGGCAGTGGCAGCCTCCCACGCATGAAGAAAAAAAAATTTTTTTCAGTCATTTCCTCCCATTTGAAAATTTGTCAGATTATAGTTTACCTAGTATTTTAAAGAAAAAACAAAGTCAGCTGACCATAATGTGGTGGATTATATGTCAGCTGGCTGCTTGAACATGAAAAAAAAAAATGATATTTTCAATTATTTCCTCTCAACAAAAAATTTACCTGGTGGTCGTTTATATGCTACTATGAATGAAAATTAATGTCAGCTTGCTGTATCTCAGTGGAAAGTTTGTCAGCTGGTACCTTCAAAGGTGTAACGCAGCAACATCGATCACCTACTGTATCTTATCAGCTGACGACTTTTCCCTTGACTTACAGCTAGCTGATTTTTTTCATTATTTACTAGAGTATGTTAACAGACATCTTATAAATTTTCGTCCAGGAGAAAATAACGTATCTTAAGTTATTCGGCAGTATGCTTGATTTGAGTGTTTTGATAACAAATTTGAAGTTAAATAATGGAGAACATGTTGGTATGAGTGAATGAATTAAAGAATAATTTATTGTAGCATATGTTTTTCATTTATTAACTTTCATTTCAACGAATTTATTAAAAATAACAATCAAAACTAATCATTTTCAAAAGTGAGACGGCTGTTTATGACCTCAGATATCTTTCTTAGTAATTTCGGCACCTCAAAAACTAGTTTTGTAAGCTGATTATAAAAACAATTACACTGTTAAATATGTTGTAGATGTCTAAATATGAAAATATTTCTTCATTATAGAGAATGGCTGTTGCGTTATAAAGAGTGAATCAATGTATGGGTTTCGTGGTAAACCAACCAAATTGAACAAATTTCTATATTATAGAGAGTTTTTCGTTATAACGAACTACGTTATAAAGAGTTTACACTGTATTATTATTAATTTTCATTACAACGTACATATACACATACTACTTTACTACAAAGTGTGTATAGTGTATATACGCTTTGTGTAGAATAAGTCTATAGTGTAATTTCCTAGTTCAAAACTATAGTAATAGTGATATCGTACATAAGGCAAATATTATATTACTACATTATAATTTTTCTTACATTAAATTAATATAAATTTATAATCGAGCTGATTTAAAGAAATAATATATTTAAATAAATAATAAATCTATAAACATACGGTAATGTAGAAAAAGGTGTGTCTTCTGGTGTCGTTCTTCTTTTTCTATATTTTGGTGGCAAGGCTGTGTAGCGTCGATAACAATCACTGTGATACAACTGAAAATTGTTTGGTTGTGTAGGAAGCACAGTATCGTGACCAGTTAAATTATTAGCATTTCGTATTGCAAATACATATCTGCACTTATTTAATTGATCTTCGCTAAATAATTTTAAGTCAGCATTGTTTTTTTTGCAAAAGACACAAAAAGGTATTACATTAGACATGTTTATTTTTCCGAACTGTTACTGTACTAACACTCTTGTCGACTAAACACGTTTCACTTTCTCTTCAAGTCGCATTATATTCCCCACCTATTTTTTTTCTACCGAAAATCTTCTATATATCTTCACAACAAAGGGCCTTTGTGCGCGCAGTCATAGCCCATGACTCATGGGTAAAACTTACCCCTCCAAGGGTACCTTTTACTATAGCATAGCATCTGGAGAAGGTAATTTTAATATCTGCGATATATGAAGAAAGAATAAATTAATATATGTTATTTTCTCCCGGACGAAAATATATAAGATGACATACTCTAGTAAATAATGAAAAAATCAGCTAGCTGTAAGTCAAGGGAAAAGTCGTCAGCTGATAAGATACAGTAGGTGATCGATGTTGCTGCGTTACACCTTTGAAGGTACCAGCTGACAAACTTTCCACTGAGATACAGCAAGCTGACATTAATTTTCATTCATAGTAGCATATAAACGACCACCAGGTAAATTTTTAGTTGAGAGGAAATAATTGAAAATATCATTTTTTTTTCATGTTCAAGCAGCCAGCTGACATATAATCCACCACATTATGGTCAGCTGACTTTGTTTTTTCTTTAAAATACTAGGTAAACTATAATCTGACAAATTTTCAAATGGGAAGAAATGACAGAAAAAAAATTTTTTTTCTTCATGCGTGGGAGGCTGCCACTGCCCGCCCCACCCACGGAGTCGCAGCTGACGGTCGTGAGTATTCATAGTATAAGTCCCTAATGCATTTTACGAAGTTTCGCTCGAGAAGAAATAATTGACCGAAATTGTACCTGGCTCCCGTACTATAAGTATCCCCTAATGTTGGAACTGGATGGTATGTATGATTTTATGCCCCATGCTGATAATATACATTAAGTGCCTCACCGCTAGATTGCAAAGCCACAGCCAAATTGCTGTTATTGGACGCCAGGCTCTGGTTTGAGACCTGCTGCTTAGGGGCATTGCTGCCCCAACTAACAGAGCCAATTGTGCTCTTGCTGGAACTGGAAGCCGCTCCAGATAATCCTATTGCTGATTTCTGAAATCATATCAACAACATATTAAAAAATGTTAGGTATTGTCCATATAATTTGCTGTTTTTTTCATTTTTAGGAATCCAGTATGGCTTGTGTGCAATTTACATTGTTTGTCAATAACTTTATGCAATTGACATAATAATATACATGTAGGTTTCATTAATGAGCAAGATGCTGACTATATTATACTTACAGTAGTAGCAAGGTGTGGTATAGGGAAAAGTTGCTGGGTAGACTCTGACTGTTGTGGAGACTCAGATAGAGCCAGCATCAGGGCTAGTACTGACACTCTCTGCTTCAAGATGAACTGCAAATGGCATCAAAATTTTTATTTTGTTCTTTTTTTTTACACATTGGAACCAAACAGGTTTTCCATTTGTATGGCTTCAAAAGAGATTCCTTCCAACAACATAGACTTTGAAATATACTCTTCATTTCAGTTAAAAGACTATTGAAGGCATGCAAATTTGCCCCATGACACTCATGATGTTGCAAGCAACCATAGGCAATGGTGGCAGCAAGTAGGCTATATGATAATTTGACACTGAAGTAGTATAAAACTCTGCATTTAAACTATGCTAACAGTCCCAGCCCCATAGTATAAATATGAGAGCATGTGTATTAAGTAAAATTTCATTGTGAGAAAATATTAGGAGGAAATTTAATATTTCATATTTTTTGTATACATATGATATGCATAGTATTTAATCTATTGTGTATACTTACAGAGTTCTTCAGTTTTGCATAGCACTCATTGAATTTGTCTGCATCCCTCACTGATACAGTTGACAGCCGAGCTTGGATCTTTTGGCACAGCAGCCTCTCATCTTGTACACTGCGTGTTTTCTCTCCAGTAGATGATAAATACGATATTGCCAGTTCATATGCCCCATCTAAATTAAATAAGTGTTTGATAAGTAATTACTCCAAACTAATTATAATACCATAAATCATAAACAGTGCCTTTTCTATATTTAGACAATATGCCTTTATAATAATCTTGGATATTAATCATAAAGAAATCACTAAAACGAAAAAATATAAAGAATGCAAATGTAGTGACACTTGAAAACACTTTTGAAATTGGAATCTACCTGGATCGGATGACAATGCTGTGCAGAGCTTGTGCAGTTGACCGGCAATGTTGCTTGGAGATAAATCCATTTCATTAGTTTCAAAACAAGTATTGTCAATAAGTTAACTAAACTTTATTTAATGAAAGTGTTGGAGTGTTCATATTACTATACTGTAGTGACAATATAGAGACTTATGAATTACTTATAAATACGTATTGAGTATTGTGACCGGGTATACCACATATACCACATAAAAATGTGTATTTAGAATTGAAAACAAAGCAAAGAAAGCGACTGAATCGCCAAGATACATTTAAATTTTTCAATTAACTTGACATATTTTTGACAACTAGGTTTACTTTTAACTAAATGTCAAATATCGCATTCCTGGAATCCGGTTTATTTATATTCCTAATGTTGGAGAACTTTTCACTAGTTCAATATAGTTTGTAAGTCAGAGCCCTAGCTAGTCCCTAGGTAGCTACGCCACTGTGTGTGACCAGAATGCTCTAGTCTACAAATAATCTAACTTAAAGATATAATTAAGCAGTGTGTTATGCGTATAACGTAACGCCATACGTCGTATTTAGTGATGGGATGTACTGCTACGATGGAACGTCGATGTTTTTTTTATAAGAAAAAACTTATATTGTGCGTAGATCAATTTTTATTGTTAAAATATTGTCTATAATTATATTAGTGAAACAACAGAACATATACAGGATGAGATTATTTAAAAGGTTGCTACGGAAAAATCATATACCCGATTTTGATTATTTTATACGAGTACATATATAGCTATAAAATCTTTATATTGACAAGTTTATACATGTAGTTACACTGCAAACTTTTCATCAACACACAAATTTTCATAACAATATTAAAGAAAACTAGATTTATGCTGTGAGTATCGTTGGAGATAAAAAATTGTGTGGGTAATACCTATACATCTCTACCTACCCTTTCGGCGTCTCTTGTGGTAAGGTTATTATATATATAATAAATAAAAAAATAAAACAACGTTTATTCAAGCACAGAATGCACACGCCGGTAATAACAAAATTGCTTATTAACTAATTGGGATATACTTACAGCTAAACAGAAAACAGTAACAAAGCAAAAGTGAAGAGTAAAATTGTGAAATAAGAATGTAATAAAAAAATTACCAGGGGTTCTCAAATTAGGCTAGGCCTGTCTCTTGAGAAACCTTTATTTAATTAGAATTCATTATATTTAATATATATGTATATATACTGTGTATAGTGTGAACGTTATACAGGCAACTGTCATCTGCACCATGCTACATCGCAAATAGTGTAATTGAAACCTTGATTTCAGGGTCACTATAGTACATGTAGCGAATCAGCATTGCCATACAACGTGGTAATGCCGCCAGTCTTCTTGGCACCCTTCCGCGTGACACAGATTTGGAACGTTTAATCTATTTATAGTTACTTTCTCTATTACAAAATTAATTAAATTTAAGAATAAAATTCCAGCACATGTGTGTATGTATACTTATATTTTGTTTAAGATTTAGTTTTATAAATAAAATTAATTGGTAGATTATCTGTAGCACATCACTATTTACCTATCATACAATGTTCAAATTATTTTAATCTTTTGACATATGTATTGTATGTACTCTGCTTTTGACATTAATTTAGACATTTTAGACCCCGTCTTGTATTGTATGTCCGTCTAGGTAACTCTGTAACTCTGAAGTTGTGAAATCTGATTTATTTTCCATCCATTTGTCTCATTTAGACATCATTTGAGGAATAATTAATGTTAATAATGTAATGGTGAAAGATATTCGCGACAATTTTTTCAGTTCTTTTTTCTGATTAATGCTCATTATGATTAAGGTTCATCTTGTTTTGTGATTTCTATATAGTATTATTTGTTCTTTGTCTGGAACCTCTCTCTAGGTTAAATATCGTCAAGTGTAACTTATTAGATGCATTTTATTACAAAATGAATCCTAAGAGTACAGAGGCTAGAAACCGAGATGAAAGACCATTTGAAGGAATGAAAATAGAAGATGCTGATCCTTTAAATATTTTAGTTAGCAGGAGCCCTTGTCCACGTTGTGGCAAATCTCGGATGTATTTCTGCTACACTTGTTATGTTCCAGTCTCACAACTTGAAGGAAGGATCCCACTGTGTAAAGTGAGTTGGCCTGTCCTACATGCAAGCATTTTTCTATGGGTACTAATTACTCCTTTTCTAAACGTGACGTTCAATAAGTGTTCCCTGTGTCCCTTACGTTGAATAAAATATTTCGATTTTTGATTTTTTTTTAAACACTGCTGCCAAGAAGCTTTATGATGATGGAAAATATCATGAGGAAAACTAGTTTTTTGTTGAGAAGAAACTCAAACATTACACACAAGTTGCAACAACATAATTCTGTGTATCTGTTGAAAGAAGCACAAACAGTGTTATAATACTTAGTGGGAAGACATCATGATTTACTAAAATACTGATTACAAGTTCTTATTCATAGCTGTCTTCCTTTCTTTTACAGTTGCCTATTAAAGTCGACATAATCAAACATAGGCGTGAAATTGATGGCAAAAGTACTGCTGCACATGCAGCTGTCCTTGCACCAGAAGAAGTCAATGTGTATACATATCCTGATGTACCAAATTATGAACATGATGGCAGAACTGTCTTATTATATCCAGGGGCTGAAGCCAGAACTGTCAGAGAATTGTTCACGGGAAAACACAATTGTCCCAGTTATTCTGAACTGCTACTGTCAGAATTACCGGCTGGCTACAATGTAGGCACATGTATGACGAAGGTTTTCAATGATTCACACTGCAAAGATGTTTATCATATAGAAAACCTTCCTATTGATAGAGTAATACTGATTGACAGTACTTGGAATCAAAGCAGGGGTATCTATGCTGACGAAAGATTACAAAGGATTCCAAAAATAGTATTACAACACCGAGCGTCACAATTTTGGAGACATCAAAAAGGGAGTCCAAGGTGGTATCTTTCCACTATTGAGGCATTGCATCAGCTAGTGCTGGAACTACATTTGTGTGCCTGGGGATGTAGCAAGCAATACAAATCCCAGCTGACCAATCATTATCCTGTACATGATGATGAGAGCCATCCACAATGTGTACCCTACAATGGACATTATGATAATCTTTTATATTTCTTCAAATACATGTATGAAAAGTTACACAAACTTTACAAGCATGAGGATCTTCTTGCTTATAAAAGGCCAATGTCATGAATTTATAATAAATAATAAGTCTTACCTATACAGTACTTCATTTTATTATATGTACCTATAATACTATACATTTTAATGTATATAGATAGAGACTAATACAGGTGCCTTATTAATGGATCAGTTGTCGAAAAATGTGATGGAGCACAATGAAAAGAAGCAAAGAAAAAAAGGCATTCTAGGTTAAAATATATCTTATTTTCGCATTAAATCAGCTGTATATAATTTTTTATGGTTTTTTTATCATATTGTCTGAAACAACGGTCTGTGGAGCTATTTGTTTTATAACATTTTCATGAGGATTTGTTCACAATATTCTATAACTTAAAAGATAACTGTTCTATTTTCTGATACAACCTGTGTATCATAAAACTTTATCTGAATCATACCATCAACAATTTTTTTTACATACATATTCATTTACATCGCAAGTGGTATACATATAAGTGACTTAAGGTTGTAAGAACTTTCCTTTATAATGCCACTCAGCAGGGATTTATGACATACAAACAAGATTTGTAATGAACAAGTGATGCTTCTAGTGTAAGAAGCATCCACGAGAGTGACACTAAATTCTTGAAAACTTATGCGAAAGAAAGGCTATTATTATACATATGCTCAAGCAAAAGTTACAAAAAATATTATTGTAAGGAATTAGAACTCAATCTCTTACAGGTTTATTCCTATATCCCATATATAAGGGAGTGTCTATTTATTTATTGCTTGCAATTGTTGCAAATTGCTTCAATATGAATGTACTTATGTAATTCTAAAATATATAGACATCATGTTCTGATAGAAAAGCATGATTTTAATAATTACCTATTATTATTTAGATCTCTTTCACCATAATTTTATGGTGCACATGATACTAATTTGTCAATCATAATAATGCTTTCAAATCATAAATAAAAACATGGAACTAAAAAAATCCACTATTCTCATAGCTTGCGCAAATCTAATACAAAAACACTCCCGTCGCTGGCACTTGCCCCAACTTTAGTGCCCCTTGAATTCCAGCAAACTTCAAATATTCCCCCAGTTCCTCTATATGAATGGACCAGTCCACCAGTTTGTGTTGACCATATGCGGACACATTTGTCAAATGACCCACTGGCTAAGAACTTGCCATCTGGCGAGAAGGCTACACTGTACACAGGCTCGGTATGTTTCGTCAATGTATGGATACACACACCTCTTTCAACATCCCACAGACGCACTGTAGAGTCAAAAGAGGCACTAGCCAATATCAGGTTCATATTAGGGTTCTGAGTCCCAGGCCCAGTTGGAGACCATTTAATAGTGTATATTTCTTTTGAGTGTGCTTTTAAATCATGAACACAAGTATCCTGTTTCATGGACCAAATCTTCAATGTCATATCATCAGAACATGAAGCAAGCAATTGGCCTTGTGGATCCCATTTGATGGCATTTACCTCATTCTGAAACAATGCAACATATTCTCTTCAACCACAATTCATCTTCATTCATCTATAATTTTAGACCAAAAATTTCAAAAATATTATAAGAAGATAAATTAGGTATAAATCATATAAAACATAAAATATTCTTAAATTATAAAATACTAAAAATGTTTTTAAAAAATAAACATTATTTTAAGTTCATTGAACAATAATATTTGAAATAACATTCCACCTACAAAATATTGAAGATCACTTTTTGTACAAAATGTGGACTACCTGGTTGTTAGTACTTACAATGTGGCCCTTGAAGCTTTTGATGGGTTTGTCAGCATTTAATTTGCACACATGTATGCACTGATCAGTAGAGCATGATGCAAAGGAGGTATTTGTTTGCCAGTCCACATCTAGAGCTGGTGCAAAGTGGAAGGAAAACTGTTGTGTACATTGTCCAGTTGACGCATCCCATATAATTGTGGTCTTGTCCACCTAGAACAACATTTTTATGAACTACCCAGTAAATTTTCTCAATAGCAATTTTTAGACAAAAAGTATTTTTGGTAGGTTACCCCAGCACTCAAAATGTAATTTCCTCTCTTATTCCATTTCAGAGCAAAAATTGGTCCTTTGTGTTGACCTAATGTTGATGCTAAGGTACCATCAGTGGTCCAGATGCGAGCATAACCATCATAAGAACCCGTTGCCAAAAGGTTACCATCACACTGGAAACAAAACATAAATGTTAATTGTTTACAATTGTGCAAATAATTAATTCAAATGTGGCAGTCAATTCAACACACATTCCAATCCAGTGAAGTGACATCTTTGTTGCTGGGAACTTCAGCTCCACCTTTTTGAATACAGTGCCTTAGTACCAATTGGTTGGGTGTAGTTGCTGGGTTGTCTGACATATCCCAAATTCTGAAAATAAAATATTATTAAAAAAACTGTTGCCTCACCCAAATTTAAAAATCAATTGTTCATTCTTACCTAGCTGTGCTGTCACCAGAGCCACTAGCCAAGAGGTCTGTGCTTGGATTCCAGGCACAAATAAACACTTCAGACTCATGGCCCTTCAGGACAGTTGCTTTACTTGCTGGGATTTCAATGGACTGATCAACATCCATAGTTTCTGGTGCACTTGGAGTTGTGGTACCACCTGTTGCTGGTGGACCTGTAGCAGTACATGTAGTGCCCTAAGAATTGAATTACAGGGTATTAAATGGTAACAACAGTAATTTTTTTTTTCATATGCCTATGTTAATTGAATCTTACCTCAACACCATTCTGTTCACCCCCTGATCCTGGTTCAGCCTTAATGGCCTGCTTCTGAGCATTGTGTGCATTCTGCCGTGCAGCCACAATGTCAGGAGTTACAGCATCAATCAAGCTGAGACTCTCCGTGAGCCTGGTTTCAGTACCTACAAAAGGCAAGTAGTATTTTGGTAAAAAAAAGAGAATGCTTAGTTTAGAGGAAAACATTGGTCTCCTCTAATTGCCTGCTTCTGAGCAATATGTGCAGTCTGCCGTGCAGCCACAATTTCAGGAGTCCCAGCGTCAAGCAAGCTGAGATTTTCTGTTACTTACTACTATCACATAAGGAAAATATTTGACAAGGTAATTTTGTAAAAATGTGATATTGTATTTACCATCTTCACCAATAGTTATTTCTGCTTCAGTGTATTGTAGACCTTTCTGTAGGATGTTTAACAATGCGGCTGGAGGGACGAGTGCACCATTAATGTTACTTTGAGATATATGAGACTCAATTCCAAATGTGTATGCAGAGTGATGGAAACCTAGCAACGAGATAAAAACCTTTTCAGTACATTTAAATCATCACGAAACGGAGTGTTCATAGCGGGCTATACATCATGTAGGTGCAATAATCGGAATTATCGCATATCCAGTCCATGTGCGAGATCCAAATAAAGGCTCATATCATAATTTATAATAATGTCATTAACTTTTCAAACACTAACGAATACGGAAAGTCTCATTTGAAGAAAATAATTGATGACTACTTCGTTGGTGTAGTAGCGAAATACTATGCAAGACGACATCACCATATGAGTTCAATAGACTGTACCTGACTCTTGTAAATAGCGATAAACAAGAAAGTTCACTTCATCACTGGAGAAACTCATTTTTCCACTGTTTAATTCAACATTTATTTAAAAACAAATGCCGTATTCCCTATTCTAGAACTTATAGCAAGAAAGAGCGTCAAACAAGATTTAGGTATAGGTATTATAATTTATAAACCTGTAGGTTGTGATATCTATGTTACATCACAGATTACTAAATAAATAATAGCGGCTTTACATTATAACATAGATTATACACCACAAAAAAACAATTACCAAATCTAAATGTTGACATGAGTAGTCTAATACGTGTTTCTGTATTGACAAAATAATTAAAATATAAAAACTTGATAAAATTCTCTAACAATACATTTCGTGAGTAAAATAAAAAGTATAACTTATCAAAGTACAGTGACCAATTTTTTTTTTTTTTGTGTTTCGTGAGTTCCGGGAACTTTTGCTATTGAACCGGTCAATGGCGAGACCTAGGCCTCCAGCCAGGCACTTTAGTACTAAGCAACACAGCTAAGGGCACCCCGATGTGGGGTTCAAACCTTGGCTTAGGGTGTTGCTGGACCGAGAGCAAGGGAGCTGGGCTGGACTGGTAGTTTTATTTAAATATTATTTGGGGGTATAGTGACCTGCGTGTGTACGGTATTAAAACCAAAACCATTCAAATGTTTATTTTTAAGGTCAAATTATTGCCAAATGTATGTTGTAGTTTTAAAATCTTTAAACAGAGACTACCGAAAAAACCTGCCACAGATAGATTGAGGCTGAGGCTGTACGTTCTTATGTATTAGCCATAATTGGACGTCAAAGAAATAGAAAAACTATTTTCCTTCTTTCTTACTTACGTCAAAAAGTGTTAGTGAAATAAAATTTGTGATTTATTCCAAGATTTTATATTTTTTGTTCTCTATATGTTTAAATCAAAGGTATTAATGTAATTACTTGCCATATTTGTATTACACTGTATTGCCGTAATAATATATTTATAATAAACTTATCTTTGTCTTGTTTGGGGTAATGACGCCATTTTGTCGCGCCGGCTGATCCTGAATTATTATTTTGTGTATCTTGTAATGGGTAGGGCAACCGTTGTAATTATTTATTATTAGAATGTTTCTTTATCGTCATAATTATATTTAGCTTTCGCGATTTGATCAAACAAAATTACATAAGACTGTAAACTATATACGAAATTGATTGATTTGCGCATCGCTCAAAATGATAATGCTCTGTTCAAAATATTTAATTTCTAGTGATTCCTATTAATGTATATAACTATTCCCCCAATCGTGTGAATTCGAAAAATTGTCAGTACTATGTGTAATATGCTAATAATTATACAAATCACGTTTTAACATTGTGGTAGGTACTGCCAATATGTACCTACTATGTATTAATATTTTTTAAATTATTTTGATTACTTGCTTATATTTTTTATTTAATTAAACACTACTGACATTTAAGCAGATTATAGTACTGTATTCTTTGTAAATGGAACCATGCAACCATTACCTTTTTAGTGCATTGTCAATGCACTTAATAAATTAAGCACAAAGTAGTCACTATTAATAGAGGTTGCTAGTAAACACTTACGTACTATTGCTCTTTGTATTTAGTGTACCATATGACTACCAAGTTGAATTTCTATTTTTATTTTAACTAACAGTTTCTGTTTGCAACTGCATTTCTTTAATAAACTAAGATCAACTTCATTATGTATTAGTGTTAAAAGCTCTAAGTTGATAGATATATTTTCATCTCTAGCTATTTGGAAGTAACATCTGACTATTTTGCTGAGTCATAGTCATACATTTGTATATATTGTATTGTAGTGTATTCTTTAATAGGGAATTAATATGTATATATTAATTCCTTATCATATATTCAAATATTATCTTATTTTATATAAATTTGTACTCTTATCTTGCTAGCCTGTTACTGTTAACCTGATACATTCCAATGCTTTCTAAAGTTGAGAATTATATTAATAAGAATTAAATTTCAGAGGGGGCAATGATTAAGTATATGTTAATATAATGACTATATCAATGAAAGAACAAGATCAAATGCCAGGGGAGGTAATTATTGTATCTTACTGCTTACTCTTGCTATCTTTATTTAAATGTATAAAGTTTTAATTGTCTTGTTTAGATGGCATTCCCCGAGGCCAAATTAAAAGCATTAGAAGAGAAAATATCCCATCCTCGTTGGGTGGTTCCTGTATTGCCTGAGCAGGAGCTGGAGGCACTCCTTGTGGCGGCTACTGAATTGGCAACAAAAGGTTTATACTTTGTGCATGATTTTTGTTACAACTTGGAATTTTTGAGATTTCTAATAAACTCTTATTTGATTGGTCATTCAACCTGGTGGAATTGATTGTAGGTGAAGATGAGACAAATGCAGCATGTCAACGGTTTTACAATGATGCCCTCACAGTGTCCTTCACAAAGATTTTAACAGATGATGCAGTGTCATCATGGAAGAACAATATACAACAATGTGTTCGCTCCAATTGTGAAAAGCTTGTCAAACTATGTGCTATGAAACTGGATGACCCTAGATTCCTGAATTTACTATCCATAGCATTTAATCCTAACAATAAGTAAGTTACTAAAACTATTGAATTTTGTAAGTATGTACATACATACATCATCATGCCAAGTCCCTATTGGGGTAGGCAGAGAGAATAGGGCCCCAGTTCAATCTATAATTTTGTATGTAAAACATGTTACAATAGTAATAATTTGAGGCAACTCAACACAAATTAACCTATTGATGGCATATTTTGTTCAGGTTTCACACGTTTAATGCATCAAGAACTTCGGAAGGTTTGTCAGTGACATCAAATTCAACTTCTGGTCAGGGTTCAACTGAGGAAAGTGAAATATTCGCCAAGTCACAAGACCATCGCACACCACGCGGGTGGCTGGTCCACCTGATCAATGTGTAAGATATTTTATTCTTCACAACTTACCATGTCAAATGTTGGTTACTAAATATTTACATGTATTTTTTTCAGGTTTGGTCAATGTAATGGCTTTGTGAAACTCAGAGAAAGGTTTGAGGCAATAATGGGGTTTCAGAAGTCAGAGTTAACATCAATGACCAATTCTGAGGAGAAAATTTCAACTGAGGCAACAGAGAAAGATGATGATCTTAGTAAAAGCAACAAGATTGATGTTTGTGAGAACATACCTGTTATTGCTGAGACCAGTGAAGTAGGATATGCTGCATACTATTGATTGCATTGTTTTTATTAACATCTTATGAATTAATTACCTTTAGCACAATTTTTTACATGCATCACAAATATTTAGTGCTCTATTAGCATTCTCTACTACAAAAAGGGTATCATTATTGTGTTACTTGTGTGGTTCCTCATATGATAACTGCATTAATGCAGGGAATTGTTGACAAACCTCTGTGGAATATTTCAGGGCTATTAAAATATTTATAATAAATTATCTTTATAAATAGTATGTACTCTGTTGCAGACAATGACACAGAGCCGTAGTGAACAACCATCATCACTAGAGCAGTCACTTACTGGCGAGACCCGCGTGGCGGCCGTGTGGCAGCTGCTGCGGCCCCTTGGGCTATGCCACGACCTCCTCACATCGCAGACTGTCACCACATACCTCTTACCTGTACTGGTATGTACAATCTCTCAACATTTCAGAAGTATTCAAATGGATGAATAAACTACTCATATGTTTGTCCGTCTGTCATGACATATGTGTTCGATTCTCGCATACATTATACTGCACCATGAAAACGCACATTCGCAAGTTGGTCATCATAGTTCTTTGGTTTCTTATAGGAATGTATACCTACTTTATTGGAAAGCCTTACAGACGAAGAACTGAAAAGAGAGGCGCGCGGTAGTGAGAACAAGACTGACACAGTTTCATGTTTGATACGAGCTTGTAAATATGTCTCTGTAAAGACTCCCAACCATCATGGCTTACTCAAATGTAAGTGTTCAGCTGTATAACAATATTGCATGTACATATTTTTTTATAATTTATGTCGTAATTTATTTTTTTACTTTTTATTATGATTCTATGTACTTTTTATGTTCTCAATTCCATTGTTTACTCTGTAGACTAGTATCAGTATGCGAAAGTTTTTAATTCAATCTTATGATCAAAGATGAAATTACGTCCACCCTTAAGTGGAATTAGCAGATACCATGTCTTTACAACTTTTGATATACATATAATAATTGTGTATGTTGTGCATAATGTGATAAAATAAGTAGACTGGTGTAAATTTAATTATTTTCACTGTCATCTAGGAAAGCCAATCTTGTTCCTTAGGTCCTACAATCTGGCAGATATTTATAAATAAATACCTATAAATACCCCTGGGTCAATTCGACACAAATTGACCTAGTCCCAAATTAAGCGAAGCTTGTGTTATGGTAACTAGACAACGACAAATTTATTGATGTAGATAGATATATACATACATAGGACAACCAAGACTAAGGTACAAATACTCGTGTTCATCACACAAATATCTGCCCTCAGCAGGATTCGAATCCCCGACCTCAAGTTTCGCAGTTCTAGTCATTTAATGTGTATGTTTTACTGACGGACGTGCGACGTGTATGAAGGGCGACGGCGGGCTGCGCGGCGTGCGGTGCGAATTCGGGGGCATACCCTGTAGCTGCTTAGGGGCGCAGTCTAATTCCTCCCCTACGCTGCTACATCGTATGTTACCGTATTCCAATCTGCTCAGTACACAATCAACTGCATACGATTCTTCACAAGTTCATACATTGCTTAACGAATTTTCTTTAGATAGATTGTCACTTAAAAACTTGATAACTTGTATTTTTGATGATGAAATTGGTTCTAATGTATTGTATTCACTGACCATTAAATTCTATTAATAGGGATTGATGGTGATGAATATTTTACCAAATTTTATTAAGTCCAAATTGTATTAAGTAATTGTTAAGTGTACATGTCAGATTTTACTATCTGACCTCTATAAGAGCGATCTAATCCAACCTATGCTATACTAAGTCATGAAATTGAAAGAAAGCTTATAGATGGGCTGTACTGTATTGCCATATAATTATTAATATTTTGTATGAAAATAATAAAAATGTGTAGTACAAGTTTGAATAAACTGTATGGATTATGTATTTTATTTGTACGTCATGTTGTTGTCATGTAGTAGTTTTCAAATGTATGTGCAAAAGTTTAATAATCATTTAGCAACATCATAACCCTATATAAAATTTTTCAGCACTTGAAATGTTCCGGTTGAAAATGATATTACGGTTACTACAAATGTCTTCGTTTAACGGCAAAATGTCTGCACTAAACGAGATCAACCAACTCATCAGTACATTTTCACAGCAGCCACGGCCCGAGTGGCTTACGCCTGCCGTCATCACTGTACGTAAATTCTTCATACTAATTTATAAAAGTGTTACACCCTGGTGTTGAATACCGGCTACGTTTACAGAGTTGGATTCGAGAGAACAAAGTAGTGGATATAGTTCTGCGTGACTCCCTCCACCAGCCACAATATGTAGAGCGATTAGAGAAAATGCTTAGGTTTATGATCAAAGAGAATTCACTGACGAGAGACGACCTGGACGCTATATGGAAAGCTCAGCATGGGAAACACGAAGCCATTGTCAAGAATCTTCACGATTTGCTTGCCAAGCTGGCTTGGGACTTCACTCCTGATCAATTGGACCATTTGTTTGATTGTTTTAAGGTTTGTTTTGTTACTTTTATATAACCATATAGAACTCTTTTTAAATAAAGCCCCGAAGGGGTAAGCAACACAATAAAAGGTGCAGCAGCAACACCTCTTCTATGAACATATTTTTAATTGATTTATTTTGATATGTACTTATACTTAATTAACTTTTCATTCGACAAACCCAGAGTTTCTTTTCAAACTAAGACCGTGCCTAAAACGTGCCTATAGTCAAGACATTTTAGTGATAAATCGCTGCACTGAACTTACAAGTCATTGGTACATTATTTTGGAACTTGCATCTTGATTTTTAATCACAGAGCCTCCACAACTTCAACTATATCACTTTTTACATATATGGCTGAATTGTTATTCATGTGCTGTCATGTTCTTTCATATTATTGTAGGCAAGTTGGGCTACGTCAAGCAAAAAACAAAGTGACAAGCTGTTGGAGGTGATCAGAAGGCTCGCCGAGGATGACAAAGATGGCGTCATGGCAAACAAGGTAACAACAATATTATACAAGCTGCCACACCACATATGCATTATTCTTCATAATGTACATACATACATACATATCATCACGCCAAGTCCCTAACGGGGTAGGCAGAGAGTATAGAGCGCCAGTTCTCTAGACTTACATACCTCTTTCGCTTCGTCCACATTCATTAGTCTCTTCATACATGCTCGTCGGTTTCGAGTACTCTTAATGTTCCCGTCCTTGAGAGTCCGATCGATTTGATCCAGGTAGTTGGAACGTGGCCTTCCTCTGCCTCTTCTTGCACACACTTTTGCTTTGTATATCTGTTTCGTCAATCTTTCTTCACTCATCCTTTCTATGTGTCCAAACCAATGTATCGTGTAATCATATTTTTTTAGGTATTAGTTCTGTTTTGGAACTTGGCTCATTCAGATGAAGTTTGCACGGAGATAATGGATGTGGCACTCGCCAATTTGATCAAAATATTAGACTACAGCTGTAGCCAAGACCGTGACGCACAGAAAACACTGTGGCTGGACAAGTAAGTTACTGTACTTCATAATTTTGTGCTTGTGTAAATGTCTCCGAAGGTGAAGTGGTGTACAATCTAAGAGAGGTAGGGCATAACGGGTTCCCGTTCGAATTTGGAGCTACCCGACTGGGGCAGGACCTCCACCTTATAGAAGTCCATAGCCAAATAACACAATGTTTTGTGTTGTGTTCCTACGCGGTGAATAAGGTTTCCAGTAATGAGCTCCTTGGAGGGGGGAGGATTGTTATATTGGGTTGGCAGCAGAGGGATTAGTCCCATTATGCTACCAACACATTATAACTCTCCGAACACAGAGTGGCAACGCGCAAGTGATACTTCGGTATTGTAAGCGTAAATAGGCTGCGGTAACCGTTTTCCATCCGGTGGCCCGTATGCTTGTTTGCCACTCTTGTTGTATAAAAAAAAATAAAAAAAATACTTCCTCAAAGTTCATTTTTAAGTGCCAAAGGGATAGATGACGTTTCTGTTGCCGTCTCTCAGACTCTACTCATATTCAGGATTCCTCACAGTGTTTTCCTTAGCCCGAAAGCTCATTGTGTGATAAATAGTTACTGAGGTGCTCTAACACAGTTCCGTATATATTATAATTATTAGTAAACCGTGTGTTAGATGTGTGGAGGAGTTAAACACGAACGAGAAGTGGGTCCTGCCGGCGCTGAAGATGATGCGCGAGCTGTGTTGCCTGTACGAGGCGGGCGGGGGCGCGGGCGCGCGGCCGCACGTGTCCCGCCAGGAGCTCATCGACCGCCTGCAGACGCAGCACTCGCTCGTCATCCTCGTCACCGACTCGCTCACACACTACATGGAGGGCGTGCGCACCAAATTAGCCCGTATGGACTTTTATACAGAGTGTATTCTACAATAATATAATAATAACTCGATTGTTCATAAGTTTTTTTTTTGTTGTAATGGATAAACTCAAATACTATTTAACCTATTTAAATATGAAAAAATATGAACTATGAAAAGTACGTTATTCTGGCGTAACGTGATTAATATTTTATTTTGAATAAGTAATCCATACATAGGTCAGTAAATAAAATTTAACGCGAGGCGAACTTAGGCGGGCGGGCATAGTGAACAAAGGAGCTCTCTTTTGATATCGTATTTACTAACCATATTGAAATGCAATTTGTATATGTAGGTATCGTTTTTTTGGGGGACCGTTAATACGCACGCTTACAATATGTAGGCTTACAAGATAGTATCACAATGCGAGTCTGTATAGTTTTTACGTATTATGCATTAGCTTTTCAAACTTCTGCAATTTTGTATTATAGTAGGAGAATGTTTCGATCCTATTTTGAACATTTTTATAATGAGCATAAGTAAAGTAGTCGATGAATAATCCAATAATGATGTCCACAGAGGAAGGCGACGTGGACTGGGACAATTGGTTGCCAGACGGCAGGTATCCGCACGCGGCGCAAGTACACGAACGGCTCAGTTTCCTCAGGTTTCTACTCAAAGATGGCCAGTTGTGGCTGTGTGCAGAACAGGTAATAAAAATGACGCGTAACGTACATATAATAATATAGTCGGTTGGCTGACTGGGAAATATTGACACACATGGTACAAGCAGTGGCGGATGTACACATTTCCCACCAGTACCTAGGCTATTAACTACTGCCCTCTCTACCCCTAATAGTAGATGTTCTACTATTGGATAATGATAATATTGATGGACTCCCCATCTGTCACGTTGGCACCTAATATACCTCTGGCGGAAACTGGGTGTGTGGGTGTGCACGACCACTCTCGATAGTACCCCGATGAGGATACTGTCTACGGCTATAAAAATTGTCGCACACTATTTTTGGGGTGTTTGATTGCGAGTGGAGTAAAACTATTCGAAATAACACCAATCACGTAGTCTTTATTCACTTTAAGCACTAGTTACACTAAACATAGACAGCTTCGGTCTACTTAGGTATCCTAGGTCACAAACACTAGATCACTAATACACTATATTTCACTAGTATGTACTTCACTATAACTTGGCCGCTTACAATATTTTCCCGCTTGTTACTGATGTGAACTGAACCCTCTATCGGACTGAACTTTTCGATGACAAGTTTCTCGGATAGCTCTAGAACATTCTAGAGCTATCTGCTCCTTTCTATTACATTCCCGATACCATTGCTATCTCGCTCTTGAGCTATCTCCCCCTAAACTATTGCTATCTCTTTCTCGCCTCGTATTTAACAGTTTTAGAGGGTTTATTACCCGATTTATCTATGAAATCTAGTTACGAACTATTTATATACTATAGGAAATACAATTACCTATCTATATTCTAAAACAATAATATCTCAGAAATACTGCGTAAATACGGAGATATTAGCCTAAAACCGTGCGCGGCCTTAGCGAATGTATCGCTCTATACATATTTTAATTAACAAAGAATTATCTAAAAACTAAGACCTATCGTCCTGCACAGTGGGTATTACCTATACACCTCTGCCTACCCCTTCGGGGACCCTTGTGGGAAGGCGTGAGGACATATTATATTATTATTATATAATAATAATAATAATATTTATTTGGCAAAAAACAAAAAAAAAGGCAGGAACAAAGTAGCAAAAGAACGATGATACACCTGCAGAAGTATAAACTGTGTCGCAGGGTATCAACGCCACGCATGGATAGCTCACAATCATATGAATATTTTTTTACCAATGAAAATACCGATCGCACTTGTGCTGTCTATTCGGCCACACTTAGCGGGATGTGATATATTTCCCTCTACGTCATTACAAATTGCATTTATCTAAATGGTGACACAATGTCGAATTGTTTGTATTGAATGTTTCTTGAAAGATATCTGATTAACACCCAATTGCGTAGGTTCAAATAGATGTTGCCAAATATTATTACTTTAATTAAATATCCGATTGATTGCTCAATTTTTTTCCTCCACATATACGTAGAAATAACCTTACGCACTTTTGCGCTAAATTTACTAAGCCATGTTGGTAGTAAGTGACGCATCTAGTTTTTAAGCATTAGTGTGATATTGTTTAGCACAATTGGTTTCTATAATTGTTTCAGGCGAAACAAATATGGATGTGCCTAGCAGAGAGGCCAGCACATTTAGGTGACCGGGAGGCGTGCTTTCGATGGTTCAGTAAACTCATGGGGGAGGAGCCAGATCTTGATCCAAACATCAATTTACATTTTTTTCGACGGAATATTATGACATTGTCTCCAAATTTACTAACACATGCTGGTATAAAATGTTTTGAAAGGTAATTTCACAATAGTTATAATTAATCTTCGTATTTCTATGTTTCTGTATTGTGGGTAATTATGGTTATATTGTTTCAGATTTTTTAAAGCTGTTAACTCGAAAGAAGGAAAACTTAAAATGAAACGACATAGTTTTTTACTTAATGACGCCGATCTCATAGGATTAGATTACTTATGGAGGGTAAGTAATATCAGATGAATGAGAGTGTCACTGCACATTATGTCGATCTGCAATTATACAAATTATATTATGGCTTGTATTTAACTGGCTAAGCTTACTATGATAATCGGGGACCTCTGTGGGAAAGCGTGAAGATATACATATAAAAAATTGCCTTGCCCTTAAAGTTAAGTTTGCACTAGACTGGAGCTATATTAGACTGAGGAATGTGGATCAAGCGAAATAGGTTATTTAGTTTAGAGATGACTAGCATTCTAGTCTCTGCCTGTAAAGGGATATGTCATGATTAGTGTCGTGGTGCGGTAGGTGATAACGGAGTGCTCGGACGAGATATCAGCGCGCGGCACGGAGCTGCTGTGCGAGGTGTGCACGTGCGTGGGCCCCGCGCTGGCCGCCGCGCCGCACCACGAGGCCTTCCTCACGCACTGCTGCGCGCGCACGCAGCGCCTGCAGAAGGACCTGCCGCTGCACGGAGGTATACGAGCCCTGGCCCAACATTACAAGCTCATACACGATACACAAACATCGAGAGGAAACATACACACGTTTGAGAAGAATCCAGCTATCACTTTACTCAATTTGTTTCAATGCTGTTCTGATGTGATGAATTACAAACATCCTCACAAACTTTATAGTATTAGTAGGTACTAGACTATATGCATACGGCCCATCTTTTGGCTCGTCGTCACCTGTACCTACACCTGGCGTAAATACAGTTTAAGGGACAAACGGTCCACGGCAATGCCATGTAAGTTTTGTAATCCCAGGAACACAACACTACTCAGAAGCAGTTCCATTTGGCTGAGATCATCTGTAAGTTGTAACAGACCGTTTGATATATGTATTTTGTTATAATTATAATTGATCTACCTACGTAACGTCTGTGAAAATGACTTCACAGCATGTTTGCGGTTATGTTGTGACTTCAGATCTAGCCGGATTTGTACCACAATGTTTACTTGCAGATGCCTCCGAGACTTGCACAAGAATGTGCAGAGTAATTCGTGCCATACAAGAGTACATAAACGAGTGTGATAGACGGTATTCAGCGGAGAGGCAAATTTTGCCTATATACAGGTCGGCTCGCGGCCGCCAGTGCACGATCATCGTGAGGTTCAATTTTCAAACAGGCCAAAGACAAATTGAAGATGTTGAACTATTTTCGCACTCCAATGAGACATTGCATTCGTTACGTGCAGCCATCCAAAGGAGGTGGGTACTCCTCAATCGATAACTTATACATATTTGTAGATGTATCCAGCGATTTCACCCGCGTAGAATTTGATTTCTGATTTGATTCTAGAACAAAACTTCCTATGTGTTAATCCAGCTTATAATCTATCTCTGTGCCAAATTTCATCCAATTCCGTTCAGCCGTTTTGGCGTGATTGAATAACAAACATCCTCGCAAACTTTTACATCCATAATATTAGTAGGATACTGTGCGACAAAATGTGTATCTAATTTTATTCTTCTCTTTGTTTTAGGCTTAAATGTGCTCCCGATAGTAATATAAAATTAGAATTGTATGTAAACAAATTAGAGCTGTATGTAAATGGAGATATTTTAGATTCTAGTCACGACAGAAAAATACTATCTCAAATACCGCTACGTGATAAAACTATTATTGTTGCTAAGGTCAGTAGTCACTCTGGTTATCACTACGTGTCAGCTTCTGGACGGAGATACATAAATTATAGTTACAGGTTTACGATGGCCAGGTGTGTGGCAGCGGCGGGTTTGGGTCGTCTAACGAATCCAGCAGTGATTCCAGTACTTCCTCGCCTCCAATATCATCTACTCCTGAACATGCTTTACCTGGAGTGGTGGGTAACTAATATTATAGTAATAATAATAACTAAAACAATAAAGAATACCTTTTGATTTCAACCACGATTTGGACATGATTTTGCTGTTTTATCGGATGTACTAAACTAAACTTACCTTATCTATTGCTACTACAAACTAGTAAAGATATTCATGTGTCGTAGAGGTAACTTGGAATGGGAGCTTTATTGAGTACCTACAATAACGTTTCTATTCCAAATTCCGAATTTAAAATTGTCTTTTTAATATACGATCCGCCCTGGCTTGAAATAGTAAGTGAGCGGGGAACTTTGTTTTATATTATGTAGTGATGTTAACCATACGACAGTTCTGTAATGTACAATATTTTTCCAGCTCTTCGCTCAGGGGTCATGGTACTTGCCGTTCATATTAGAATTAGAACACATCGGTATCACAAAAGGGCACGCTCCTTTGACGGAAGCGGCGCATCTGCTCTCACAAATTTGTCCAGCACATAAGCAGACGGTAAGGCTTAAAATATGACATGTATTTGTGTATGAAGGATTTTTAGCTAACATTTGTAGTGTATGTTGGGACTTATACGACCGACATCTGCTGCGTAAATTACTGGCAGTTTAAAGATTTGACATTTCTGTCCAATTTAAAGCGATTACCGTAGCAGCCTGTATACATGTGGATAAGCTTACGCTATCTTCGTCCCTTCGCATTGACGATCAGTACTGCTGTTACAACAATATTAATATTGTAGCTTTCAAGCAGGCTTACGAAGCAGTGTGCGATATCCTAAAATTGGTTACCCGAAATCCATATCTATCTATGTGTTGCATTGTTTCAGGTGGATAAACTAACAGAAGCGTTATTATGCAGAGACGACTCAAAACTTAGGGACATGCTTTACGGACCCTCACCACCGACCGTTGCGTATAATCTAGAGGTGACACGAATGATAAATACGCAGAGAGAGTCTACATCTGGATCGCAAATAATGGAAGCTTATTGTATAAACTGTTACGTTCATAACATATTTTAACGCATATTGTATTGTAGGTATTGTATAGCATGGTGATGCCGTCGTCTGACTCGAAGCTGGAGCGATGTCATAGCTTTCAACTGGCTTGTGTTAAGAAAGCCGCTCTCTTAGTGCAGAGTTTATCTGATCCAGATTTCATGCGGGGCGCTGCGCCCCACACCAGGAGGTAAGAAAATAAGTACACTATCTCTCAATTCACTAAAGTGTCACACTTCTCGATTGATTAAGTCACACTTCTACCAATTCGACAATCGTGCTTCTTCCAGAGTCGGTTACTTGGCGTTAGTCCGATTGAGTAAACTGGCACTCTATACTTTGGGGCATATATTCGAGGTTCTTACGCCGGACAGCAGAGATACTTCAGCTCCTAAAGAATCCAGGTAAGTTCTTACTTTTCAGTTCTTAAGTTCATACAGAACAGTTTCGTTGTAAGTTTTATTTTATTTTATTTTTTTATTTATTTATTTACATACTTATATTATCATGACAGTTAGCATGGAATAGGATAATGATTACTTGTTCGTTATGAAGGTTGGACGTGACGATATTGAGGGAAGCGCTGCAGACAGTGCCTAACCACAGCTGTGAACTGATAGTCAAAGCGATCTCGGAGAAATTGGCCAGTACGTTAGGTGAACAGGTTTGTTGACCACTCATCTGTAGTATCCTATTCTTGTGGTTATATGGCGGCAAGTGTAAATACTATTATTATTAACTACATAGGTGGTGCTTAGCGGCGAGGATAGCGAGTTGGTGTCGTCGTTAGTACGTTGGCGCGTGCCCACCACAACTACCGTGCGAGCTTTGTACTCCCTGGCCTACTCTGTGGGGCAGCCGGCCGAGGCCAGCGGGATGGTGCACCCCGATGATGTCACGTGTAAGATGATAACAATTAATATGACATGTCATCCGTCTTAACACTTTTAAATTATATATTTCCATTTTACAGTGGTTCGTGAGTGCATGGAAGTGGTAACCATCTGCATGGCACTGGGTGGTGGTAACCTCGACTCGCTTCTTCACGAGCCCTGGTGGCAGGATACCGCCCTGTACTTGATGATCGATTGCCCCAATCCGCAGGCAAGTTTGAATTTTTCTGCGCCACTGCGATAATTGTTTTGCAGGTCGTAACTAAAATTGTCCGGAAACCCGGTAAAGGATGAGAGGGAGAGATATTATGTAAATTTGTGTTTGTTATCCCGATAGATTCGCGTATCGTGCGCGGAGCAGGTCTTGGCAATGTGCGCGTGGGGCGGAGGAGGGGGAGCGCGCTCAGCGCTGGCAGCTCTGGGCGGCACGCGGGGGGCGGGCGGCGCGGCCAGGGCGGGCGGCGCGCCTGGGCCGGGCGGCGTGGCCGCTACACGCCTCGTGCGGCACGCCCGCCACGCGCAGCAATTCCTTCAACTGCTGTGCCGCCTCGTCTCGCTCGCTGGACCTATCGAGACTACACTCAGTGATCTTGCCGCTGAGGTTTACTCCCTTTATAACTCATATCAATATATATGTGTAAACATACATTATTTTTATGTTTTCTATTTAGTCATATTTTTAAAAATATTATAGTGGATGTGATTACTGTGCAATTGCAATAACTGTATTGGGTTGCCATCGCAGATAACTTGGCTACGAGAGGTGCGCTCGAACCCTTCAATCCTTGACGACACGCTGCTGGAGGGCCGCCTCAACCTCGCCAAGGAGCTGCTGGCGCACGTGCCGGCTCAAATCAAGTATCAATATGGGGCGCATCCCGACCACAAGGACTCCGGACTTATTAAGGTCGGTCAAAGATATGCATAGTATATACATACGAACATTGTGCAAAGAAACAAGCGTAAGGCCCCTCTGATAGCAAGCAGAGACTGTGCGTATATAAGCTCAAGTATTACATGTTTTACCTGTGTTACACTTATATTATAAAAAGCAAAATTATTCGGGAATAACATGAGGTTGAAATCCCCACGTAAATGTCAGCAAGTATTTTTATTATTGATGTGTATCCGCGGATAACTTAAGGAAATGTAGGAGATGTGACGTGTGTGTGTGTGTGTGCCCGTAGGAGGTGACGACCGAGTTCCTGTGGCCTTACTCGTGGGCGTGGTGCCGCGGCGAGGGCGCGGGCGAGGGGGCGGGCGGGGGGGCGGCCGAGGGCGGCGCGGAGCCGGCGGGCCCGCTGTGCCGCTCGCCCGGCGCCGCCGCCGCCGCCACGGACCTGCTGCTCGCGCTCGTGCACGGCTGCGTGCCCAACATGGCCGCGCTCGCCAACCTCCTCGAACTCATGTTCTACAGCGGTCAGTCACCAACACAACAACGACAAATTACACATTGGCGTGCTATGTAATGCTAAATAATAATAATAATAATAAAGGATAAATTATCACCACATCACACATAATTCCATTCTTGTTGCCTCCATTCATTGGATGGCACAGCATTTAGGCTAGTTGTCGACGTTGGTTGAATGCTGTATTGATTTACTCATTATCATACCAGATAACAAATAACCAAAACAGATAATAAACATTTGAATATTTGTAAGAAGAAGAAGATGAAGAAGAAGAAGAAGATGAAGAAGTTCTGTCTTTCTGTTGGTCTGCTACGTTTTTACGCCTAAATTGCTGAACCAAACAAAACCTTTTTGCGGGCAGTTTCGGAATTAAGTTAGTTTCCGAGTACAAATTCTACGAAAATCTATATATTAAGTTAATCGGAATATAGGCAATGCGAATGAAGTCTCAGAGAAATGACTCAATTAAGGTTGGCTTGCATTGGGTTGCATCTCAACATAAAGTAACATTCAGCTCGGGTCCTTCTTAACGACCGCACTTTCAGTAATTGTTACCCCAAATATGTCGGTATTACTAGTATTAGGTACAGCGCTTATGACTTGTCGGCAAGTCTTAAGCTTATTACAATAATAACGTAGGCATTGTGTTGAGCAGACAAGAGCATGCCACTGTCGGAGTGGGAGTACATGCCGTGCGTGGGCCCGCGGCCGCCGGCGGGGCTCGCGGGGCTCAAGAACGCGGGCGCCACCTGCTACATGAACTCAGTGCTGCAGCAGCTGTACTGCGTGCGCGCCGTCAGGGACGCACTGCTCGCCGTACAAGGTTACCCTCTCTAAGCTACCACATAACTTCTCAAGAGATTTTTTTATACAGCAATAGTGGCAAACAAGCATACGGCCCACCTGATGGGAAACGGTTACCGTAGCGGATTTAGCGGTATAGCCGTCGGAGAGTTATATTGTGTTGGCAGCATAATAGGTCTAATCCCTCGGTTGCCAAAACAATATATCAATCCTTCCCCCCTCTCCAAGGAGCTCATTACTGGAAACCTTATTCACTGCGTAGGAACACAACACAAAAAATTGTGTTATTTGACTACTGACTTCTAAGGTGGAGGTCCTGCCCCAGTCGGGCAGCTCCAAATTCGAACGGAAAATCCGTTATGCCCTACCTCTCTTAAAGATTCCTGCCGGGTCTGCAACACACGAGCTATAGTGATGTAGTAAGTGTCCGTAGGCGGCGCTAGCCACTTACACATTAGTGGTATAAAAACAACAGATCCATACAAGAACCTTAGAGCTCATGATTAATGAGACCTTATTAAAGTCCTTCATGATCTTCACGACTTTTTTTAATGACATGACACTTGACTGACAATGACACATGAAACATCAAAATATTAATATTATAGATAGTGGGTGTGTATACCTACTACCTATATACCTCTGCCTACCCCTTCGGGTCCCTTATTGGAAGGTGTGAGGAGATATTATTATATCTATACAAAATAAAGCGAATGGAAACGAAAATAATTAAGAGTCCCAAAGGAGAGGGCAGAGAGAGTAGAGTGGCCCTGGTCTGAAAGTTTTTACAGACTATCGCTTCATCTATATTTATCAGTATCTACATGCATGCTCTACATGCTCTTTATTGATTATGGTGTATTGATTATCGGTTAATATTAACAGGACATGGATTATGCATATGTAAGATGCCTTCCTTTTGTCTGCAGGTGCTGCTACTGATCCCAATGAGGATTTTTCTGGAGAGAATCACCACCATAGTATAGTGGAAAATAATATTGAGGTTTGTTGTGAAACATGTTAAACCATTTGTTACATGAATAATTGTTTAATACCACGGATGAAACGAAGTATTTTATATTTTCAGAACAATATGGACTACAACATCACAATTCTCAAACAAGTACAAGCCATTTTTGCACATTTACACTACAGCAAGCTTCAGTACTACGTACCCAGAGGGCTGTGGGCCCACTTTAGGTAATCAATACTAAGATTATACATCACATATGCATTTTGAATGAGATATGTTTGCGGGTGAATGAACTGTTGTCCTTCCTAGTATATTTGAGGGTCCTTTATCATAAATACTTTACCATACTCATATTATAAATGCGAAAGTTTGTGAGGATGTTTGTTACTCAATCACGCCAGAACGGCTCAACGGAATTGAATTCAATTTGGCACAGAGATTTATTAGCACCTAGGAAATACTTTATGCAAGAAAAAACTACCAATAAAATTTAATTATACCGCGGTGTACAGCTAGTAAATAAATGTATTTTAAAAGTTTTAATACTGATGTTGCAGACTTCAAGGCGAGCCGGTGAACTTGCGTGAGCAGCAAGACGCGGTGGAATTCTTCATGTCACTTGTGGAATCTTTAGACGAAGCTCTCAAATCCTTGGGCCAAGAGCAACTTATGGCAAAGACCATGGGCGGAACGTATTCCGACCAGAAGATTTGCAAAGGATGCCCTCACAGGTAACGTCAGTAATTTGTATGTGCTTAGATGATGTGAGGATATGTATGACGCGTGTTAAATAAGTGAATGTGTGTAGGTATTGTAAGGAGGAACCATTTAGCGTGGTGTCGCTCGACATTAGGAACATGTCGCGCCTACAGGAGTCCCTCGAGGCGTATGTGCGCGGGGAGCTGTTGGAAGGCGCCGACGCCTACCATTGCGATAAATGCAACAAGAAGGTAACTCCCACACGTTATATAATCTAGGCCATGCGGTTTCATCCGTGTTAAATTCAAATATAATATGTATCCTGCTCCGCTCCCTTGGGTCATAGCTAGTCATATTAAACTATATTTTATCGCGGTTAATTAACTAAAACTTAATCAACCTAATTAAAATCGTGGCATAGTGAATAGATCTAAGTCTAGAGACAGCTCAAAGCTTCAAAACATCCTTCAATATACAATTGGAATATAATAAAATATATAATACTATTATTATACTAGTTGGGAACAGATCAGCAGATGAAGGCACTCAAGAACACCATGTAGAAATATTGCCTGGCTATTATAATCTTAATGGCGTTTTATTCCAGGTGGTCACAGTAAAGCGATTGTGCCTCAACAAGCTGCCTCCGGTATTGGTTATGCAGCTGAAAAGATTTGAATATGATTTCGAGAAAGTGTGTGCAATCAAATTCAATGATTATTTTGAGTTCCCTCGGGAATTGGACGTCGAGCCTTATACTGGTCAGTAAGCTGATGTTAAATGACGTTATTTATAGATGACATTTTTAAATACCTTAAAAGTGTAGTAGTACCTTCCTCTCTGAATATCGCCTTTAGTGTAAAAATTACACTTAATGTATTTTTAAGATTGTATCTGAATGTAATTTTGCATTTGAAATGAAATTGGATTTTAATTCGAATCTTTCTCGGATTTTTGCAAAGTTCAAAGTTGCACAACCTTGCATTTTGTGTGCAGCATGGGGTTTGGCCCGGGCGGAGGGCGACGCTACTTTATGGGATGGCGGGGAAGAGCGCACGCCTGAAACACACTACCAGCTCAGTGGCATAGTCGTACACTCGGGACAAGCTTCCGGTGGACACTATTACTCATACGTGCTGCTCAGGTATGTGTCCAAATAACAGAAATAATAACTCTGATATTGTAGGTAATTGTTTGGTACTTTATTGTGCTATTGCAATCCTAATTGATAGCGAGCCCATACCAGAAAGCGCTATTGCAATGATAATAGGTACTTAGAGCCCTTACCGCGAAGTGCTATTGCAATCATATTAGATACTGAGACGTTTCCACCAAGTGTAATTATAAAGTGCGAAAGGGGCGGATTAAAATATTCACTTAATATGAACTTTAAGTATGATATCACCAGCACGTCATGGTAAGGTCTCATTCTATTTCAAGTTAATGATTAAGTTATGTACATGTGAAATCTTTGGTTACATAGAGTTTGTGGTATTTAAATTAATATTGTTTGGAACACCAATTAGGGTTACTCAATGTGTGCTGTAACAGGGACAACGGCAGTGAGACTGGTCGGTGGGTGAAGCTGGATGACGGTGACGTGTCCGAGTGCGGGATGCATGACGATGAGGAGATGAAGGCGCAGTGCTTTGGCGGCGAGTATATGGGCGAGGTGGGCATATGATTTAAATTAAGAACACATTCAGAAATTATAACATGTAGAGCATCACGTCGAAGCCCTCACAGAGTTTTCAGTGAGAGGAGATGGTCAGGCCTCTAGACTTAGACCTAATTGCTTCCTCTGTAAATTTCAATCTCAAGTAAATTACATCTATGTGAAGTTGCCATCTTTGATTATTCGATAAATAAAAACTAGAAACAAAATACTTTTTCTCACGTCGACATCGTTAGTTTGTGTAAATCGTACATACATATATTGAACATGCCCGCGGGTTGGTTCCCCTACAGATTCCATCTTTGAGTGCTTCATCAATTTAATCTAGGTAATAAAATAATTGGGAGTTAGATGTCCCTAATTAGGTAGGTGTACATAAGCAATACTCAAAATTCCGTCCTTAGGTGTTCGATCCGATGCTAAAGCGGGTGTCGTACAAGAGACAGAAGCGGTGGTGGAATGCTTACATGCTGTTCTACACAAGGAAGGACACCATCGAGACCTCTAGCCTGGAGCAGTCCATAAAAAGCATGACACTCAAGTTAGTAACACCACTTTTGATAAACATATATGCATTTATAGTGTAATGTATACAAGTTGGTGTGTCAGTACTTCACACCTCTGCCTACCCCTTCGGTGACCCTTGTAGGAAGGTGGGAAATTTTTAAAGGAAAAATATATAATATATAGGCATCATATCATAATAAATATCTCTTATTTATTGCAATTTTACAAGTCGACATCGATACTAATATTTTACATGTTCATTCTACACCAACGCATTAGATAGCAGTTATTTTACATGCCTTAGATACTTATACATCGATCTTACAGTATTTTATGTCTACCACCTTTACGAGTTGATCAGTTATTCTCATTGGTGGTAACGTTTCAGGGAAAGCTCCATTCCTAGACCGATCTGGCTGTCGGTCCGTCGCAGCAATATCGCTTTCTCTCACAACCAGGACCAATTCAGTCTTGAACATTTCAACTTCATGAAGAAGCTCTGCTGCATGCGCTTGCAATCGTTGCCCGGCTCACAGACCTCTCTTTGGGTATGTATTTGTATGAGTATATTTTATTCATAATAATAATGTGTGTGCATGTGTGCGAGTATGAGAGCGTAAATACACGTGTGTGCGTACGTGATAACGTGTGTATTTGATGTGTAAGCATTGTATTAATATTAACTTCTGTTATTCAAGGGTCCAGAGCATGAAGAAATGTCCATGTTAGCAGTACAATTAGCAACCAATTTTTTATTCCAAGTCGGATTTCGAACAAAGAAAACCTTGCGTGGTCCAGCCGCCGATTGGTATATAGTTTGCAATACCTATTAAATTACATATATAAGGTGTTTCGATTCCTCTGAAGTACATTGATAACACTGATTTCAGGCATGACATCTTATGTCATCACTTGAGGTGCTCGCAGTCCGTGAGGGCGTGGTTCGCAACTGATCTCTTTAAACATCCGCATAGGTAAATTTTTATAGTATCAAATAACGACATGTTTATATTTTCATCTTTCGAATAAACTTGAACTGATGATACTTGTTACAGAATGTGCGATTATCTACTATCGTGTCCCACCGCAGAAGTACGCGTAGTTTTCATGAAAATAATAGTACTTTTGGCACATTTCTCCATACAAGATCCACCAGGTTAGTACCGTACCAGGATAACTTACGGCGCAATCAAGACTTTAGGGTATTGGTCAATTTATGTCCTACTGTAGAGAAAAGACTTTCATTGTAGTAAAACCTTCAAAATTATTATAATGGGTATGTTATTGCAGAAGGTTATTGTGTAGCGAATATATTGACTTTAATACTTAAGCACAGGCAATACCAGAGACGTCAGTCGTGTGTTGCGACCTTCGGTCCCCCATCTGCTAGCAAGACCATTCCATGTGTGTGAAAATCTCCTCATAGAAAACCGTCTTCATCACAGGAACACAACACTGTCCTTAAGCAGTGCTACTTGGCTGCAATCTTTTGGGAGGTGGAGGTCTTGCTCCAATCACTTAACTTGAATTTCGAGCGGTAGATCCGCCCTCTCTTCAACTACTATCTTGCACCACCCGGGATCATGTTTAAGTATTCGGGATCACCCCCATATGAGTATGAGTCTTCACAGACTCATACGAACAGCATCCGTTCTTATAACTGATGTGGTTTTCAAAGTTGAATTGTTTGTTTTGAAACTATCTTATGGCAATCCTAGTGTGCTACGACTAGGCCTACAGTGGGGGTGCGTATGACGTGTGCGTGGCGTATGCGTGCCCTGTGTGACGTGTGTGTGACGCGTGCGTGTCTATGCCAGTGAGCTGCGGCTACGGCGCGTGGTGGTCGCGCGAGGAGGCGACTTCGCTGTCGGACCAGGTGCTGTGCGCGGCGCGCGCGCTGCTGGCGGCGCCGCACGACGCGCACACGCACAGACATCTGCCCCTGCTCTACAACCTCTTCCACACATACGCGCTGCTCGGTCTCAGCGAGAGGCACCAGCTCCTCAGGGTCATTATAATAACCTTTTTTTATTTTTCCATCGAGTGAATCATATACCACGTGATCTACTCGATCGAAGTTAGAATTATTGAAAAACACCTTCCTTTCTTTTTGGGGCTCTGAATGAGACAACGGAATCCTTGTAGGATCACTCGTGTGTATGCCTGTGTGACTGTCTGTCACAGACAATACGCTCTGAATCTATTAGAACTATTAAGATATTTTTTTTTGTCCCAAATATATGTATGACGTAAATTAACACAACTCACGTGTGTAAGATTCAATACTGAGAATTTTAATTAGATTCTCGTTGTGGTAACCACAATATTTGGGTCTATATATAATATAGAACATATTTGGGATTGTTTTTTTTTTCTTTCTATTTCAGCTAAAAATACTGGATATTATCTTGTCTGTGTGCATGGATGATTCGTCGTCAATGGGGAAGTACCAGTATCCAGAGTCCGCCAAAATACATCAGGTGAGATATTGCTCATATTGGTATGATATTAGTTACCTATGTGCAGCAGACACTGACATTATCAGCTGATATTATGATATATATATGTGATACGTAAGAGATTATGTGAATTTTAGCTAACTATGATAGCATAATCATGAATATCTTACACGTATGAAAGATATGTTTGCTAGATGTCGTAGATGTATGTTGTATGTAGTTTTATTTTTATTTTTATTTTCTTTATTATGGGAAAAACAAACAGCAACATAATACAATTTTCAACATCTTATAGAATAAATAAATTTTAGTCATTATGAAGCCAACTACGTTATCCACGGATTACATAATAGCATTACATAAGGTGCTAGAGGGACTAATTAAGTAAGTAATATACATATTACTAATGATTAGTTAATAATGTAAGTAAACTAATAGGTAGTAAATAACTAACAAGTTTTTTGTAACATTCTTTTGAAATTCTATGAATAAAAACAAAATTAATGAAAGATTTGTTAATATGCGTGTTAGAGTACAGTGTGCGGTGCGCAGGTGGTGTGCGTGTTGGTCCGCTGCTGCGACGTGAGCGCGCGCTGTGCGGCGGCGGGCGGCGCGGAGGGCGCGGCGGCGGGCGGGCCGGCGCCCAACCCCTACGCCGAGCCGCCGCCCGCCGCGCTGGCCGACGCCGCGCCGCCGCCCGCGCGCCCCGCCCTGCCCGCCGCCGCCGCAGACCTCTTGTACAACAGGACCAGGTAACACACACTTCCTATACATGCCCCACGTTTGTCACACGTTTACAATCCCATTAAACTTGATTATAAAATAAATATCCTCACGCCTTCCCACAAGGGTCCCCGAAGGGGTAGGCAGAGGTGTATGGGTAATACCCACACACCCACTTTCCGCCAGAGGTATATTAGGTGCCAACGTGACAGAAGGCGAGTCCATCGCCGTTACTCAAGCACGACTATAGGTACATACGCCTTTGAATTTCTTCTCAGACGTATGCAGGTTTCCTCACGATGTTTTCCTTCACCGTAAAGCTCGCGGTGTGACTAATCTTGATTATACATGTCTAATACATTTAATTATTTATAAATTGTGATATACAACACACACTTCCTATACATGACCACCGATGTCACGCGGTTACAATCCCATTAAATTTGATTATACATTTGTTTATTTATGCCGTGATGGCCCACTGTACCAATGAGTTTTTCTGAACGGTACAGTGATTAGTTACACCACGAGCTTTACGGTGAACTAAAACATCGAGAGGCAACCTGCATACGTCTGATTCAGCAAGAAGCAATTCGAAGGCGTATGTATAGTCGTGCTTGAGTACCGGTGATGGACTCGCCATCTGTCACGGTTGGCACCTAAAATATATCTCTGAAGGAAACTGGGTGTATGGGTATTACCTATACACCTCTGCCTACCCTATTTATTACGTACATCCAAAGCATACATATAAAATTATTACAATAAAAAAAAAATATAGGTCTTATTCTATACATATGCCAATTACGGATATCCACAACAATTGGAATAGACTTTATTTTATAAATTGTAACTTTTTTACTAGTGTGAAGATGAATTACTATATAATTTTCATATGTATTTAGAAAATACTCAAATTTTGACGTTAAAAACAGCCACTTGAATTGGAGGTTATACAATCATAGATGTTGAACGTACGTACAGCAATTGAATATATTATACTGAATATATAATATATTATATATTTGTTAAAGCATATACATGAAGAAGTTGACGGAAGAATGCTGTGGTTGCGAAGACGGCATCAGGCTGCTGCAGTTCCTGTGCTGGGAGCACGCGGGCTGGTCGCGCGTGGCGCTGGCCGAGCTGCTGTGGCAGATGGCCTACGCCTACTGCCACGAGCTGCGCCGCCACGCCGACGCGCTCACCGCGCTGCTGCTCATGGAGGACACCTGGCAGAACCACCGCATACACAACGCCATCAAGGTACGGTACGCCCACACACACTCACGCACGCACTCACACGCACGAACACCACATTATCTTCCTTCTAATAATATAAATGTTAGGTACTCAATCACATCAGGAGGCTAAATGGAATTGGATGAAATTTGGCACAGATAGATTAGGTGGATTAACATATAAAGTATGTTTTATTCCAGGAAAAAAATTGTTTAATTAATTAATAAGGACAGTGTTTGGAGGAACTTACAAAACTATTATTTTTTCGGACCGTACAAGATAAAGACATACATAAATAAGTATGTTTGTGTTTTTCTAGTTCCTATCTTTATATATATAATTCTTCTGTGAGTGTGTATGTCACTGAACTCCTCCTAAACGCCTGGACCGATTTTAATGAAATTTTTTGTGTGTGTTCAAGGGGATCTGGGAATGGTTTAGATTCACAATTGGACCCGATAGGTGGCGCCACCATCTTTTTTTTTCCACCCGAGCGAAGCTGGGCGGGACAACTAGTTTTCTATAAAAATAGATACCTACTTTAAAACGTAGATTATAATAGTAGACACGTGTAAAAATCTCGCGTTCATCACGCAAACCATCGACCCTCAGTTTTAATCACAACCGCGACCTCAAGCTTCGTAGGCAGCAGTGACAGGTGTGTAATGTGGCGTAGGGCGTGTCTGAGGAGCGGCCCGGCCTGCTGGAGACGGCGGCGCGCGCGCGCGGGCACTACCAGAAGCGCGCGTACGCGTGCGTGAAGCTCGTCGTGGGCGTCATGTGCCGTGCGCCCGCCGCCGTGCGAGCCGTGCACGCGCAGACCGACGCGCGCCGGCGCTGGCGGCAGCTGCTCGCCTGGCTGCAGGACGAGCTCGACCGCGTGAGTACTACCAACACCCCCCCTCCCCCTCCCCTCAAGCATTACAAAGTTATATTTAATGTCCAATGTGTGTCACTATCATATATTTTGTCGTGCATTTCTTGTCATCATTAATACGTGCATATGTCAAATGAAATGTTGACATGAGTGATAATTGTCCGGGTGCATGCAAATGCCGATATAAAGGTTTCGAACTTTTCATACCTCGACTACAATTTAATTCAAATTGTGCGGATTCCTTCCACTGACGTTCGCATGGTCCCTATGGAGTTCGCCATGGTTTCGTCTAGAAGGGTGTGAAGAAGTTGTTCTAGTTACCTTCTGAAGAGGTTCTAATGAATAAATTTTGATTATTTTTTCCATGATATATGATGTGATGGAAATGTTTCAGAAGTACGGGCCCGGAAACTATGGCTCATATGGCACGTGGTCCCCGCCGGGCACCTCCAACGAAACCTCCAGCGGATATTTCCTCGAGCGTAGCAACTCTGCGCGGAAAACTCTCGAAAAGTAAGTGCAATTGCAAGTTCGAATTCCAACTGTACCTATGTGTTTTTCTTCACTCAATCACAGAGGTTAGTCCATTACGAGCTCTACGGTGAAGGAAAACCTCGATAAGAAACCTGCATACGTTTGATGTGACGACGTGTGTATAGTCATGTTAAAGAGCCGGCTATTGACTCGCCCTCTGTGACATTGACGCCTATAATATATTTCTGGGAAAAGTGGGATTCCTATTATTTCGTGGACCATTGTGGGAAGGCGTGAAGACATATTATGTATATTTTAAAGTAAAAATTATGTTTTGACCGTAGTGTTGTTTGCCCCTCTAGAGCGTACCAACTATGCCCTGAGGAGGAGGAGGAAGAGGAGGAGGAGGCGCGCGAGGCGGGCTCGGGGTCGGGCGAGGCGGGCGACGAGAGCGGCGACGACGAGGAGCCGGCCGAGGACGAGCCGCCGGCCGCGCCGCCCGCGCCACCGCCACAGCCCGCGCCGCTGTGAGCGCCGCCCTACACACCCCGCCCTCAGCTATTTATTTCGCCGGCCCTGCGACGTTGGATCTGTGCTTAGCGGTAGTTATATTCTGTGATGTTATGGATATGTGTAAAGTTGGTTATCGCGGGCGCCTTCGATGGAGTGTACGTCGCCAGTGCGTCGGCCCCGCGCGGGTCGGCCGCTCGACTTTTGTTTTATGTAAATGTAAACTTAATGTTCGGCTTTAAAATACCATAGTATTTATTTTTTCTATTTAAGATTTATTCCTTTTAATTTTCAGCGATAGGACTTGTGTTTATTCTTCGCGTATTTAAATCGTTTAACTTAGTATGAGTGATCCGCGCAAGCTGACAACAATTTTTATAATCGTTTATAGCACTATGAGTTTTTATATTAAGGAAATAATTTTAAGCACTCGCTGGTGGATGCTGGAGTCACGCAGACGCGTCTAAGAGCTTGTTCACTCCGATAATGCAGTCAATTACTAACGTTGTCTAAATGTAACGAGCAATGCATATAAACGTTTACTCATAATTGTGCCCGACCCTTGTCTATTCAATACTTCTTATGATTTTTCGCCAGCTTTTTTTTTTTACAGCTGTCTTGAGTAGTAATTTGAGTTAAGTTTTATAGGCCAGCTGCTTGAATTGGAATATATTACTTAATTATTACCGAAATCGTTGACTAGTTTGTTTAACGTAGCCTCAACCTTATTGTGACTTGAATATGTATCGCGATATAAGTTCGTGCTTGTCGTGTAAATAAATATCGCTTGGTGCTGCATAGCTAGACCTCTACTTGTGTACAGCTGTCATCAATGTATACCTCCCACTTAGACGGTGTTTGATTCAATATTCTTAGATTGCATATAGTCTAAATTTCTTACATTTTCCCATAGAAACCTAGGGATGGCATTATAATATGCCCTAAACCAATCGATGCATTTTTCTTTTGCGTTTTACTTAATTAATTTATTTAACACAGTGTTGAGTGGTGAAGCTTGATTTTTGTAACTAATGATAGCATAATGATATATTTTCTGTTCAGAATGTATGTATTTTAAGTATGTTATTGTAGTTGGCGCGACCCTCAGCTGTCTCTCATCTTCAATAACTTAGCAGTTTCTAACATTTGCCGCCTAGGCAATTTGAACTTTTCAATTCGTTAACCTATTTCGAAATTTAAGTAGGAGTCTATAAGCTTCTTTGAGACAAAAAATGTAGACCCTAAATTTGCCACCCGAGGCCTACACAGCCTGCTGCTAAATCCGCCACTGACACTACCCCGGGGCCTGGATCAGATTCAGAACCATCGCGTGGTGAAGTAACGCCCTCTTTACTGTTAATCACAAATATTATAATAATCTTGCTATGCTCATTTTATTCAATGAGGTGAAAGCAAAAGTTGTAACTTGCTGTGAGCTTTTTCGCAAATTATTACAGATATACAGATTCGTCTTTGTCTCCATTCGTACTAGTCTAATGGGAAACTTAATAGACTATGGTTTCTAAAGAGAACTGCTACACAGAACGTTAGGTATTGTTTGTACGGGCACTGTGCGAAACGTATTCTAGTTAATGCGGCTTATTATTAATTGTATATTTAACAGCTCGTCTCCAATGAAAAGATCGTATAATTATGTCTCAATGTAATATAAACAAAAGCACACACTATTTGTTTTAAACAGTTCTAAGGCTTTTTATGTTTATATATGGTATGCTTGTAACATAGTGTAGCATGCTTTAGGCCAGATAACACAGGGGCCTAACTGACTATGTATTATATAATTTCAGTCCAATATTTAGTTGACAAAGTTTATTGTTTCAGTTTTTATTTGCTAGGTGTATTGTTAAAATAAAATAGCCATAGTTTGTAATCAAACAAAACATGTAGATATAGGTAATAACGACTAGTCTAACAGGAAAATGTTGCCACTATGTCTATGTTCTGCTTTTGTAATATATGTTATTTATTTCTATATTTCGCGACGGTTGTATAATATTTTCCTTCACTAGTAATAATGTTTATTTTCACGCTGTCGAGTGAAGTAGTAGTACGTAGTCCTTGACGGCGCACTCATTGCTTCGTACTATTATTCATAGAACCACTCGCTTGGTATAGTACCTGTAGTCACTCCGCCATTTCCGCACTATGCACATCGTGTACTTTGTGAACTAAACCACCGTGATACTCTTATTTTATTTTTGTAGCATTATAATCATTAAGGTCTTATAACATTCTTAAAAATTTTGGTCGCGTGGACCTCGTGCCTTATTTTAATTTGATTTGCTCAATGCTTTGCGGCTGATAGTCTGTACAGTGTACAGTACATCAACACAAGTTTTTAACAGTTACAAACGCTTTGCTTATGATACATAAAATACTTTTAACATTAGAAAGTTTCTTTTTGGGAGTAGTTATTCGAAATTGTTTTGATCCAATTATTTTATAAGTTTTTTTTATTTTACCATGGAGTCAGTATTTATAATCAAATCAAATAACATTGAATAAATTGCTCAAAACTTGTTGCTGATTGCGAACATTGCTACCACGAACAACCGACATCGCATATTGTGTATTAATTTTGACAGAGGTATCGTTTTACACATAAATATGGTCAAGAGTACATAAATATAATTGTGAATAATTAGGAAGCCAGTCGACTAACCGCTTGTCGTTGTTAATGTTATTACCAAAGATGGAGTTATAGTAAGAGGGATATTGGTGGCCCTTTTCTTAATAGCTTTTAATTGAAATATTTTGTATCTTTTATAAAATGCAAAGTTATTATGTTATGTTGAATGGAATAAAATGTGATTGATCTGTGTTAGATAGGTGAAATGGTATGGTATTTACAGCTGACACGGTATTAAAAAATATACATGAGACTCCAAGTTTACGAGTATTGTAAATATCTACGTAACGGATAGTAAGTCACATGACATTAGGAATCCAAGCTTATTTGCAACTCGTAAATATTGCATTTATATAAATGGGGTCCTTGTAGTTCGCATAATGTAAATTGGATTGATTGTCATGGTCAAGAAACATTTGTATGAATTCATAGTTATCTCGAGGACCTAGTACAATGGGAATCACATTGCATCTGAGGATTGTAAGAACAGTGCAATGTCTTAGCGAACTTAATTATAATAAGATCAGTTGAGTTTTGTAAAACATTTCTACGGCGAATATAATAAAACGAAATGGCATTTGACATTATACAAGGATGCTAAACCAATAGCATTCATACAGATATTATAATATTAAAATCAATAAATAAATTCTAAAAAACGTGTTTTATTTAATATTCCAGACGTGCGTGCGTGTTCGTGTATTATGAACATGACTAAATAAATATATACCTACTTTAGAAAGAAGTTGATTCGACATCTCATATACACAACTATAAAAAAGGAAAAGCGTAATATATTGTGATTGTATTGTAGTGTATTTTGTAGTAGCTTCTGTCTGTCTAAGTGTACAGATAACATGATTGGCGAGCCCAAATTGCTTAGTGAACCTAGCTCCTCAATAATGCATAATAATCATAATGCATCACTGCAATTGGTCTCAGCTCACCCGTAACTAAAATACCATTTCGTATTTGTAAAACCGAATTGTATTAAGATTTGAAAGATGTAAGTATTCCATTTGACCTGTGGCCTAGACCATAAGTGTTGATAAATTACAATCGAGTGTTATCAGTTGAACGAACAATTATATAACTTGATGTGTGTTCGGCCAGTAGTTCAGTGAGAGCCATGATGGACAAGTATATTAGCGTAAAGGAACTAGAACAAGCGGCCCTGTCGGTGCTGCCTAAAAATGCTAGAGATTATTACAAAAGTGGTGCAACCGAAGAGCAAACCCTCGCTGAGAACAGGCAGTCTTTCTTAAGGTAACTATAATAATATATTTAATATATCCTCACGCTTTCCCACAAGGGTCCCCGAAGGGGTAGGCAGAGGTGTATAGGTAATACCCACACACCCACTTTCCGCCAGAGGTATATTAGGTGCCAACGACACAGATGGCGAGTCCATCGCCGTTACTTCAGCACGACTATACATACGCCTTTGAATTTCTTCTGACGAATGCAGGTTTCCTCTCGATGTTTCTGTGATGATGTTCCTCGATGTTTTCCTTCACCGTAAAGCTCGTGGTGTGACTAATCACTGTACTTAAGTTCAGAAAACTCATTGGTACAGTCGGGATTCGAGCTTGCGACCTTGGCGTCGCAGGCAACTGCTCAAAACCACTCGGCCACCACGGCTCACCATTTTATGTCCTTAGAATATGTAAAAAATAATACCAGTTGGTACAATCCAGCTACACAGCTCGCGAACCAGCTACGCTATGACCCAACATACTAGAACCACAGGGGAGCTTAGTACCTATGTTATGTACCTATCATGAAATAAGGAATTGTGGAATTTACCATTCATTGGTTTAGTAACAAAGGTTCCAGGAACTCAGGTTACTAGAGAAACAATTATAGAAAATATATTACGTTTATTTCCTAGTTATATTAAATTGTCGTTGTGTTTAATCCAGATTACGTATTCGTCCAAAATGTTTTATTGGTGCTACTGGCTGCGATCTCCGTACAAATGTTATAGGCTACGAAGTGTCTATGCCAGTAGGAATATCTCCAACTGCTATGCAGAGGATGGCACATCCTGACGGTGAATTAGCTAACGCTAGAGGTTAGTAATTCAAACACCTTCAAAACATTTGCTTGCCGATGATTTACTGTAGATTTCGTAGATCACAACCGCAAAACTCGTTGTTTACTGAACTGCGGCAAGTTATGTAAATAAATAGACTAATTATATAAAGATATGAAAGCTACTAGCACAAAAAATATAGAAGTAGTTTTCATTGTTTTTTTTACGTAACACTTTAATTCGTTTAACCCTATCGTGTGTTAATTAGCTGCTGAGGCTGAGGGTACCATTTTTACTTTGAGTACGATTGCTACGAGTTCAATTGAAGAAGTAGCCCAAGCCGCTCCAAATGCAATAAAGTGGTTCCAGCTCTACATATACAACGATCGGTTCGTATAAAGCTTAGTATAATTACTTGTTTCTAAATAGTCCACAGTTCATAGCATATTTTGTTTCAGGGAAGTCACTAAGAAACTAGTTGCTAGGGCTGAAAAAGCCGGCTACAAAGCCATAGCATTAACGGTAGACACACCGATGTTTGGATTACGCAGAGCTGATGTAAGAAACAAATTCACTTTGCCTTCACATTTGAAGTAAGTTATAGTGGAAGTTTTTACCTTCTACGTGTATAAATAATTAAAGGAAAACTTCTTTTAAAAATGATTTGGTCGAATTGTTAATTTAGGTTGGCAAACTTCGAGGGACATTTATCAACTAAGATTCGTTCTTCAGCTTCAGGAAGTGGTTTGAACGAATACGTTCAAAACTTATTTGATAAAACTCTGACTTGGGACGAGGTGAAATGGCTGAAAAGGTAAAAACATTCATATATTTACACCTTCCTACTCCGCATGTAGGATTATCCGAGATTTTGTGGTAGTGATTTAGTAACGGCGATGGACTCGCCATCTGTCACGTTGGCACATAAAATACATATCTGGCGGTAAGTGGGTGTGTGGGTATTACCTATAGTTACACCTCTGTACCCCTTGTGGGAAGGCGTGAAGATATATTATTATTTTAGTGGGAGTGGGGAGACCTTCCCACTACGAATGAAAGTATGAGGTATCTATGCAGATGTATTTAGGTGCCAATTTGTCGGATGACGCGCTGTCGCTGTCTCCTAAGCTCAACTTCTTAAATGATTTCTTTTAATGGAAATTTCGTTGTATAATAAATCATCGTAAGTCCAGAAGTTAAATAAATATCATAAATCCGTTATGATGTTTATTAATAATTTGTAACTTTTCAAACCTTACATATACAACCTTAACATTATAACACATTGTTTGCGCTTAAAAAATCCTTGCAGCATTACAAAATTACCTATAGTGGCCAAAGGTATATTACGCGGAGACGACGCGATAAAAGCTGTTGAAGCTGGCTGCTGTGCAATATTAGTCTCCAATCACGGAGCGAGGCAATTAGACGGCGTGCCATCAACAGTAAATATTTATTCATATAATTTAACTTAACATGTTTGTTACGTGCAATACTGATAATTTGTGAATTTTGATTTAAAACGATTTTCCATAGATAGAAGCGCTGCCAGAAATAATAGAAGCGGTTAAAGCTTACAATGTTGAAGTGTATTTGGATGGAGGGGTCACAACCGGCACTGATGTTTACAAAGCACTCGCGCTAGGTGCAAGGATGGTGAGTACATATTAATAGTAGTCTATGGTGAGTACCATAGACAATGGCGGTTGTTTATGTCAACAGATAAACAGTTGTAATCTACGGCATTTAAGTATTTGGGTAGGGTCGGAAAAAAAATACTATTCATCTGGCGGCAAAGTGATCGTAGATATTATTACCTGTGAGGTGTAAATAAGTGTTTCATAGCGTAGGGGCACTTGCAATAGTAAGAAATCTCTGCCACTCGCAGCTAAAGAGTAGTCACCTAACTATCAGCGCAGTAAATTATCTACAGGTATGCTAATGGATAGTTCGATATGAGCAGTAGATACAATATCTCGTAAGAGATAGATATATTTTAATTTTTTATAGGTACTTCAATGTTGCTAAACAAGCATTCAACCCCTGATGGCAAGCGGTCACCATAGCCTAGAGGAACAAATGCATCAATTAATAAAATATTATGTTTCAGGTTTTCGTTGGTCGTCCTGCTCTATGGGGGTTGGCAGTGGGAGGACAAGCCGGTGTTCAGAAAATGCTGCAGATTTTCCGAACAGAGCTCGAATACACTTTGCAAATCGCAGGTATAGCTATAATTTACCAGCCTGTTCACAGCAAAATAGTATAAAAACATATAATTTTCTGCCACAGGAACTCCTAAAATTGCTGATATCACAAAAGACATGGTGTGTCATGAGTCCACATACAGCAAACTATGAAGATATACGACAATGGCTTCGTGATCAATGTTGCAACTTTATTGATATCAGTATAAGGTAATATAAGCTAATATATTAAATTATTCTTGTTATTTTATTTTTATACAACATATGATACCTACCTACACCATCAGGACGGCTGTTATCGTGTTATTGCCATTATTCAATTCAAGGAACTAATTATATTTGCCTTTGATATCTGTCGCATAGACATTATCGAATTCTTATTGCTTGCACGCAAAGATTATAATATACACTATGACACTGGCACGTTATGGAAACTGCCATGTTCTTTACCAGCATACTTTATTTTATAATTAATTTACGGTAAAGATTGTAAAGCACCTCCGGCGTCATATAGGTTTCTTGTGGCCATAGAGACTTGGATATCTTCTGAAAAAGAGAATCAGCTACTTAGACACGTCTCATGGTATAAAGCAATCAAGTGTTACTAGCTGTGTATAGTGCCTAATTAGATTTCATAAGTAGATTATTTGTGTGGACTTTTTAATTTCCTATGTTAATCCAGATAATTATCTATCTCTACGCCTTTCAGCCAATTAAGGTCTGAAGTTTTTACGTGAATAAACATTCTTTCATAAGCTTTCGCATTTATAATATTAGTTGGATGGCACATACCTTGAAATCACAGCCGTATAAATTAATACCCAATTTCAATTTCTTCACTGTTTGTTTCAGGCAGTTATTGTTGATAAATTTATTTTTTAAGGATTCCGTGTCGTTGCAAGTCTTGCACGACATCACATCGCTATTAAGGGGAGTGTCCTCGTTACGTTCAGCGGTCGAACTATCGCTGTTTTGAGAGCCTAACATTTCAATTGCATCCCTCTTACGCATGTAATTTGTAAAACTGAAAGTGCATGGTGGATCAATGTTTCTATTTGGCAGATTAGTCGTATTTGTCATCTGAAGAGTGTCGTTTGGTCTCGACATGAACAAATTTCGCACAGATTTCACAATGGTGGTGCAAGATTCGTTGATAGCACAGAGTACTCTGTTACTAAGAGATCGTTGCTTTGTTTCTTTTGTACATCTATTAACTTCTTGACGCATTTTTCTGAGAGGTTTTCCAATTCTGGTCTCTCTTTTCGTTTTTACAGAGAGTGATGAAGACAGGCAGCGAAATGGAGTTTGATTCCTGCGTGTGGAGTTTATAATCGGTTTTGGTTTACTTTTGGGTGTCGACATAAAAAGTGGCTTGAAAGATTTCAACCCAGTATTGTTTCGGTTACAGTTGTCTCTAGTATGCAATGTTTCTTGTGATTTAACTAAGAGTGAGTTAACTGTCAAGCTACGCATGGTCTCGTAAGTAGGTCCAATACTTTTGTCGCTTTTGTTAAAGTCGTTGTTTTGTGCAGCTACCTGTTGGCGAATGCTAAAGGGTGTCTGAATGCCTTTATTTCTTAAAAAAGAAAAGGATAGATCTTTTCCAACATGAGCGCTTTTAACGTTCCCTAATTTTGCTGGATTATATTGGGCGTTACTAATGAGTTTGTGGGCTCGTGTTAGAGTATTGATATGAAAAGGTTTGTCAATTATAGGCAATATGCCATTCTCATGTCTGTGGGTCCGTTTTTCTGGCTCAACTGATATCAAGGGAATATCGTGGGCAGATTTATCCATAGTTCTGCAGCGAAAGACTTCTTTTATAACGTTTTGCAACAATGTCGTAGTGTTTTCAAGATTAACTACTTCTGAACTATCATTCCGTTTGTTGTTATCGATAATATTTTCTGCTTTACCGTTGATTTGTTCGCAACTTCTTAGTTTCTCGGGGCCTAAGGCAAAATGTGCAATAAGTAAAATAGCGCAATGTAAAAGCAGTATAGATAAGTAATTCATTAATTACTTACCTTGAGTTAGAACTTTAACCTGAGAATCGATATGGTACAGCACTATGGATGCCCACTGTCCCAACTGAAAATAATAAATATCTATGACAAAAGTTATACCTAGATACCTACGTATTTATAAGAAAATAAAATATTATATAGAAATAACGAAGATAATTATATTTAGGTATATTAAATCATATTTTTATCCTCGCGCCTTCCCACAATGGTCTCCGAACGGATAGGTAGACGTGTATAGGTAGGTACTACCTACACACCCACTTTCCGACAGAGATATATTTAAGGTGCCAACGTAATTACGTGGCAGATGGCGAATCCATCGCCGTTCCTCAAGCACGACTACATACGCTTCTGAATTTCTTATCAAACCTTTGCCTTCACCGTAAAGCCCGTGGTGTGACTAATCTCTATACATAAGCTCGGAGAATCTCTTTTTTTTATTATTTATTTCAATGAACAATTTAAACCCAAGTTGCTACTATTAAAGTCGCATGGAATCTGGTTTCTTTATAATCCGAATGTGGGTTTAATTTTCACTAGTTCAATAATATAGTTTGTAAGTCAGATAGTCCGAGAGGCCTCTGAGCTTGGGGGCCCCGGGGCACTGCCCCGTCTAACCCTCCGGTGTAGCTACCGGAGGGCTGACGGGGCAGTGCCACTGGGTACATATATAAATATTCACCTGGGTGTTTGGCGCGTATTGGTGTAAGAAGCTACGCAAATGTTCCACCACGCCTGTGTTACATAAGCTCATCGCCGCCGATGGAGAGTTTTGGACGACCGTATCCAGCAGCTGCATGCACGGCTCGTATTGGAGCAGATGGCTAAAATCCTCATTTTATTTTAGAATTATGAAAATGAACACATTTTTTTGCAATGTAGATGGTAAACAATATTGTTACCTACCAAATAAGCCTGCTTTTATATTAGTATGACAAAAAATTGTGAGAAGATTTTTTTTCTTTGCGCATAGCGAAAATTTCAACAAAAAGGCATAGCGGGGAAGTATATTTGACCCAAGGTTAGTGTTTTTGTTTTTTAAAATAGTTTATATGTAAGTATTAAGAACTAGCTGTCCCGCCCAGCTTTGCTCGGGTGAAAAAGTTAAATTGCCCAACACGATCGCAGCGCCACCTATCGGGTCCAATTGTAAATCTAAACCATTCTCGAATCCACCTTAAGACACACAGAAAGGGATAGCTTCGCACGGGTGAAAAAGTTAAAATTCCTAAAACTCGATCGCAGCGCCACCTATCGGGTCCAATTTAATATAGCCTATGTTACTCGCGGATAATATAGCTTTCCAAAGGTGAAAGAATTTTTGAAATCGGTCCAGTAGTTTCGGAGCCTATTCATTACAAACAAACAAACAAACAAATCTTTCCTCTTTATAATATTAGTATAGATACCGCTAGTCCGTGTCCGGACACACTGTATATAATTAATATATTTCTATAATGTAACGGTCTTCCCACAAGGGTACCCGTAGGGGTAGGCAGAGTGGTATCGGTAGTACCCACACACTCACTTTTAGCCGGAGATATGATTTATAGTAGGGGAGCCCACGATGCTAAATGGGGATTTACTCGAGCGTCATAGAGACCTATTGAGTTGCAAAACTTAGATAGTAAAAAGAAAAAAAAAATTATATGATATATACCTTTTCATCGGTGGGGAAAGCGGCTATAGATTTTTAAATATGTAAAAAAAATACTGTTGCATGGACATTCCTACGTATTTTTAATAATGTACGTATGTTAATCTGATCGTTTGCATGATGCGGGTGTTTGTATGTAAGGGTTGAAAACGAAAAAAAATTTTTTTTCTAAGGGTGTTAAGTACTCCAAAGAAAAAGCTTTTATTCACTAATCTGACGATTTCGATGTGACGCAAACTCGCGGCCATTTATATAATGGGCAAAAAAAATTCGCCATTTTGAAATACTCAAGTGTGTCAGATTAGGTATTGTGAGTTAATTACATCCTAAAAAGCGTATATTCCACTAATCTGACAATTTGAGAGTGACGTAAAGAAAGGGGAATGCAGCAAAGTTCCGATCCTGTATCCTTCACGGGCGGCCTTATATATGGGGCTCAAGTTTGGTGGAGGTAGTTAACCGGGTACAAGGTATCCCCCTGAGTATTAATCAGCCGCGCTTTAGTAAATCCCGAAATCCCCGCTTACACTCCCCTACTATTAGGTGCTAACGTGATAGATGTCGAGTTTCAAAACCACAAATAAACACATTAATGTCTTTAAATTCTTCTCAATTCCTCTCTATGGTTTCCTTCACCGTGGTGTGACTAATATGAATCTGAACTTAGTTCAGAAGACCTCAGTCGGGATTCTAACATGCAATCTTTGTGTTGCAGGCGATTGCTCGAACCACTCAGCCACCACGACATTTATTAACTTAAATATCTCGAATATTTTGAATCTGCTACCTATTGCTTTGCTACCAGTTTCGTATTAACTAGCTATTCTCTTTCAAGTAGTGAGACTATTACCTACTACATAGCTGCAACTATTAGACAAGGACACTGGAACCATATCAAGGAAGTAATGTTTACAAACCTGTTAAATATTGACGCTCCATCGCTGTCAAAGAATAATTTCGTGTTACGTTCGTGATTTTGTAGCACACTTTGGAGCACCAGGAATACATCTTTATCGCCTTGGATACACCTCTGGATGGACTATGAAAATATAATATACCGTAACCGTACTTAAGTAAATGTAATGTAAAAAAGATAAACGCGATTTGAACGGTATAAAAAAAGAACTAGGATAATAACAACAAGGTTCCCCGTTCGTATTTGGAGCTGCCCGACAGGCTTGACTGGCAGGTTTTCAATAATGAGCTCCTTGGGGAGGAGGAGTTTGTTATATTGTGTTGGTAGCAGAGGGATTAGTCCCACTCACTACGCTGCCAATACAGTATAACTCTCCGAACACAGAGTGGCAAAGCGGAAATTATACTTCAGTGTCGTGAGCGTAAATAGGCTGCGGCAACCGTTTCCCATCAGGTGGGCCGTATGCTTGTTTGCCACTCTTGTTGTATAACAAAAAACCTTTGGTTTTACTAATGCTTTGACTCCCGTATTACCAATCTTATGTTGGTGAAGCTAGCAATAGCGTAGGGTTTTCTGTTAGCATAACCAGTCTTGGAGCCCTGAAAATCTTACTAACAGCACTAACATAACATTACCCGGCAGTAGTGCCAAAGGTCCCAAGTCGGGTAATTCCAATTTCGAAAGGGAGATTGGTAGCGTACAACTCTTTACAAGTAAGTAAACAATAAGTACCATTGGTATGAGATGCGTGCAATAGCTTTGATTGTATTCCGACCCTCTGCAGCATTCCGAGAGGCACATGCAAAGAGATTTCCACGTGTCTTGATACTGCAAAGCGGTTGACAATGTTACAAATTCTCCTAAATATGCGAAAAAAATGGTATCTAAAAATATATAGGTAGATATATATTTTTTTACAGTATGTAATACACAGTATGGCAGCGACTTTAAGTAGGTCGTCATATGATGCATGCCCGGTGCATTTCATGCATCACTGAAAATCAAGCAAATTAATAATCTATGATGATAAATATATATGATGCTTATTCAAGATTTGCATATATGAATTAGATCAAATAATTTTTGTGCATCATAGTGTAGGTATTGGAGTCCAAATAGATTGTGCTGAACCGAGATAAAAGGAAGGAGTTGCATCAAAGACGACAAGATATCTTAAATACCTAGATGAGGGTGGTATCCTTACCATCATGCAATTAGTGAATATCTCGCACATTGTGGCCAGACACCCGCTTACTCTGATCATATTGCGCGCGTACATAAGGAGGCTGCGTTTCCTTGAACTGTCATCATCTGTGTATAGTATAGCCGATAGGAAGTTCAAAATTGGCGCCATTCTCCTTGGTAGTCCTCCAGATAAAATGATCTGTGCCTTATCGTACAGCGACCTGTATGCTATGATCACGTCTACATTTTCAGCCTAAAAGATAACGAACCAACCTTCAAGAATAGAGTAGGTAATGCCTAAAGGGCAATTAATTACTAATCAGAAATGGAACCTAGCAGTAAAATTTAATCCTGCATGCAAGTATAAAAAAACTACGTCAGATGGTTTAAGTTGGCTTAGTATACAGAATACTGAGATAAACTCTCTCTTCTCTCTTCTCTTCTCAGCATATATGCGTCCACTGCTGGACATATGCCTCTTGCATGGATTTTCAAGCTGATCTTGATGCGGCGATCCTACTCCAGGTCGGCCCTGCCGTCTTTTTAATGTCGTCCGACCAATAAACTATAATACTGTAATTGAGTCCTCGCGTTATTTTATATATTTAGGTATTCTGGTTTTTTATAGGTAAGTCATTGTATATATGTATCATGTCACACCACGAGCTATACGGTGAAGGAAAACATCAAGAGGAAACCTGCATACGTCTGAGAAGAAAATCAAAGGCGTATGTATAGCGTATGTATAGGCGTATGTGCTTGAGTAACGGCGATGGACTCGCCATCTGTCACGTTGGCACCTAATATACCTCTGGCGGAAAGTGGGTGTATGGGTATTACCTATACACCTCTGCCTACCCCTTCGGGGACCCTTGTGGGAATGCGTGAGGATATTTATTATATTATATAAGTCATTGTAAACTGTAGACAGCAGCTTAACATAAATAATTTTTCTAACTTCGAAATGACGCTACTTCCTATGGTTGGTGGACGATTAGCCGAAGAGTAATGGATTTTATTTATTCAACTTACCTTAGAGATTATGTGTGCTGATAATATTGAAAATATTTTTACTTGCAAGTCTGTGTCAGGCGTAGAAGATAACATTCTCAATAATTCTTGTAATTCAACTTTTTTTGCGTACGGAAGGAGTGTAGCTATTTCCTAAAATAAGAAATGGCGAACTTATGTACAGATATGATATTATGATGTAATAAAATCAAAACGTGTACTTGACAGAGGAACTATTAAATGTAAAGGTGTAAAGTAATATTACCTTAAGTAATAAATTCTGTTTTGCGGGACTTTCATCAAAATGTAATGCTTGTATCAGATTGTTCATGTTGCTATTAGTTTACAAAAAAGAATTAAGAGGTGGTATTATATTGACGATAGGTAAAGGTAATTTACTCGCGAATTGTAATTCCAATTTTCAGAGATCACACAGCTTTAAAATTACTGATTTTTATATCATATACTTCATACTAATTCGAAGTGCAGCTTATTGCCGCCAAAAGTTTTTTCTTCTGACGACACATAAAATTGCAACCAAGTTTTTTTTGATCGAGGTATTATCGTGAAGGTTCTACAGATAAGAACATTTTAGAAAATGATGTAAAATCTTACCAACGTTTTACTCAACGTTGTTGAAAATATATATTGGATATTTTTTTGAATAATTTTGCCTTGAGCAGGGTTTCTGCTGCAGGAAATTGGTACATACATATCGATTATCCAGGAGTCAACATAAAGTGTTGACAAGACCAACTTAAAGATTATAATCTTGAAAACTATATTTGTACGAGGATACAAGTCTTTCAGGCACGTTTTGACCTGCTCTGTATTTGTATCAATTTCAATAGGCAAATGATATTGGAAAAAGGGGTCTCTGGCCCAAAATAGTTTGGGAATCTCTATTTTCTCTCAATGAGGTTATGTAAGAAGTACCTACAAATATACTTAATCTGTGCCCTGCTTGTGCTTGCTGTCAACAAAGTTATGTGAGTTGATTCGCGATGCTTATATTAAACTAAATTTTTCATAAGCTGAATCATATTTATTTACTTCAGTATCGTACATTAATAGTGGCACCTTAAAAATGGATGTAGGCGAATTACTTTCGTTTAAAGTAAGTAAAATTAAATGTGCTTAAAAGTTTTGCACGTTTCTCATAACTACTTTTGTTTACATTTGTTACCCAAACCCTTTTCCTTACTATCACTGATAAAAATAAATCTTATTTGTATTCGATTAGCCTACACCAACACCGAAGAGGCCAAATGATGATGACAGTGGTGATTCTGACGACGATGCAGTTCGCTCTGCAAAGATTCGGCGAATCAGCAAACCCCGAACAAAGCCCGGCTTGCAACAAATATCCAGAACACTTCCTGTGGAGCCCATGATCACAGAGAAGGAAAGACAAGATATACTGAAATTTGTTGAAACTGAAACCACAGAGGTATTCATGATTTATTATGTGACAGGAACTTACAAACAAATGCTAGTACATATATTGCATATAATACAAGGATTGAGGTGTATTTGTGAGAGCAGATAAATAAACAGTTTTGTTTTAAAATGCAGCATGTACCTTTTCATGCTAACTGTAAGCACTACTTCACCACTTAACGAGGGCTTTTTGAAACACATTGTATCAATCAGTTCTACTGTATATAAAATACAAAAGTAACTCTAGCAACTATATATAAATAAACAGTTTTGTTTTAAAATGCAGCATGTACCTTTTCATGCTAACTGTAAGCACTACTTCACCACTTAACGAGGGCTTTTTGAAACACATTGTATCAATCAGTTCTACTGTATATAAAATACAAAAGTAACTCTAGCAACCTTACTCAACATTCATATGATAAAAGTGAGCATGGTTTATAATTATCTGTGATTACAGGGTGAGATTCTTGATGAAACTGCAGTAAAAAAACTAGTCTTAAACTTTGAGAAGAAGGCTTTGAAAAATAGAGAAATGAGAATAAAGTTTCCAGATCAGCCTGAGAAGTTTATGGGAAGTGAAATTGATTTACATGAGGCGTTGCAGGTATGGACTAAGGATTATTTAATTAACCCCCTTTCTTGACATTACAGGTCAATGACCTCACGCATTTAGTATGCAAAAGGGATATAGCAGTAGGCCTTCCCAATTTTACTACCCCTATCAACCTCTGTAATTTGTTAATCTAGTTTGCAATAATACAAGGGTGGTCTGAAAAGTTTCCGACCTCAGCATGAAAATAGCAACAGTCATAGAAAAAAGCTAGTGAATTTTATTGTTTATCTGTTGACATATGCTCAGCAAAAAGTCAGCCATTTTGGACGCGCAGTTTCTATGTAATAGTCCTTTGAGTGAGTTGATGTGAGTATTTTTATGAAAATGGACGAAATCGAGTATCGAGCTGTCATAAAATATTTGTTTTTGAAAGGCAATACGCCTATACAAATCAAAGATGAGTTGGGTTCTGTGTATGGGGACTGCACCATAATTTACCACAGTAAAATTTTGGGCAGCTGAATTTAAACGTGGCCGTAAGAGCTTGGGAGACGATGAACGTTCGGGACCTCCAAAAACTGCAACTACCGACAAAAACGTCGCCAAAGTTCACCAAATGGTGCTAGCCGACCGGCGAATTAAAGTGAGAAATATGGCAGAGGCTATGAACATATCAAAAAAACGTGTTGGTCACATTTTAAATCAAAATTTAGACATGAGGAAGCTGTCCGCGCGTTGGGTGCCGCGATTGCTCACGTTAGACCAAAAACGTGTTCGAACGAACATTTCCAACGCACTATTGACGCAGTTTAGGCGCAATAAATCTGAGTTTTGGCGCCGATTAGTTACAGTAGATGAAACTTGGATACATCATTCTACGCCTGAAACAAAAATACAGTCCAAACAGTGGACTGCCAAGGGGGAACCGGCTCCAAAAAAAGCTTAAACTGTTTTTTCAGCTGGGAAAGTCATGGCGACTGTTTTTTGGGATAGCCGTGGAGTTATTTTAATTGATTACCTTCAAAAAGGTAAAACCATAACAGGAGCATACTACGCATCATTACTTAACCAGCTCAAGGCAGAACTTGATGTAAAACGGCCACATTTGCAAAAAAAGAAAATCCTCTTTCACCAAGACAACGCACCGTCTCACACCTCAGCGGTTGCCATGGCGAAAATCCACGAGCTGCGATTTGAACTGCTTGACCAACCGCCTTACTCACCAGATCTAGCCCCAAGCGACTTCTTTTTGTTCCCGCATCTCAAAATTGCGCTCGGAGGACAGAGATTTTCGTCAAATGAAGAGGCAATCACCTTCGTGAATAATCACATTGCAGAGAAAAACGCCGAGTACTATTTGAACGGGTTACAGAGATGGGAGCATCGTTGGGAGAAGTGTGTAGAGCTACAAGGAGACTATGTTGAAAAATAAAAATAAAAGTTCTGAAAAATAATCTTTTATCTTTGTTAGGTCGGAAACTTTTCAGACCACCCTCGTATTCATATGACACAAAAAAAGATTTTGTCAGGCTGAAAACTGTAGGTGAATCCACCAAGATTAGTTTTTCTTATTCAATTCATCAAAAGTTACTATGTACATACATATTAAATGTTATTGTCCTTAATCTACAGCTTAAGATTTTGACATAAATAAAATGTCTAATCAATTTAATACTTGTTTAGGAATTGAGTGCTGTAGCCACAGTACCTGACCAGTATCCTCTTCTGGTGGACTTGAAGTGTGTCAACTCTCTGTTGGAACTGCTGTCTCATGACAATACGGACATATCCACTCAAGTTGTGCAGCTGCTGCAGGTATATTAATGTTTTCTAATGTATGAATGTGTGTGAGGCAAAAGTGATCTGTAAGACTAACACTACCCTCTCTCTACCCTATGAGGGATATGGTGTGACAGTATGGATACACATGCTAATTATATAATTTACCATGTTCATTTACAGTATTTGATTCTATGATTGAGGGACAATAGTGATGTTCATATATTTAATGCATTGTTACACAAGTTTGTATCATAAAATTTTGTAGGAGCTGACAGATGTAGACATACTCCATGAAAGTGAGGAGGGTGCTGAAGAATTGATCAATGCGTTAGCAGAAGCAGAGGCTCCTGCTTTATTGCTGCATAACTTGGCAAGGCTTGATGAACAGGTGCCTGATGAGAGAGATGCTGTGCACAATACACTAGGTACAACACAAAAAGTTTAATCAAATTATAGAGCTTTATTATGAATGATAATGATTACTTAAAACTCCCATATCATATGACTATAGACAAGCACATCACACACTATTTGACATTGATTTATTTTATGTTGTTTAAAGTAATATTAAAGTAACTTATTTGTTGGTATTTGTGTACATTTATATTGGCAGCACTGATTATAAAAGAATATGGCGGATGCAAGTATTACTGAAATGTTGTAACTGTTCTTTCTTTATGAAATAAATAAGTATAACTAAAACAAGATGATGTAAATTAATGTGTTGATATTACGTCATAGAATGTATTAACAGGGTGAAATTGTCTTAACACCAAACTCAAATTAATATTTTTATAAGCATAGCATAAGATGTAGCAATCACTAATTTCGTTATAATTTTGTTCAGGTATCATAGAAAATGTCACCGAATTCAAGCCTGAACTGTGTGTGGAGGTGGCTAAGCAAGGGTTTATGCAGTGGATTTTGAAAAGACTGAAGGTATTATTTAGAGCTTTTATACCATATTTGAATTCCTTATGCTTTGCTTATCACTCAATGCATCATTGATTTCCGGTCTAGCCCTGGTGCAATTATTCATACCAATATATGGGTTCTATTATTTATGTTTGTTTCTGAACCTGAGCAGATTTTGATGAAGTTTGTATAGGGATAGACAGGAACCAACTTAAGCTTCTCTTTTTGGAAATTAAAAATCTTAAGGGATGAAATGGGATTTCAAAGTCTTTTCTTGATATGATGGGTTAGGTTAGTTATATTTTGTTAGGAAACCCATATGTTGCAAATTAAATTTTGTTTATTTCCAGGTAAAGTTGCCTTTTGATGGCAACAAATTATACGCAACAGAAATTTTATCCATATTACTCCAGACCACCCCTGAAAACAGAAAGACATTGGGAGAGCTTGATGGCATTGATGTGTTGCTGCAGCAATTGGCGGTTGGTACATATTTTTAAATATTAAACATTCGTTTAAGTAGTCACCTGCAAAATCAAGGTTTCAGGTTCGAGCCCCAGCCCCAGGCGTCCATCGTCATCGTCATGTTGTCATCTTAATATGTTGTATAACACCAGTTGTTACCCCTGCCTGCCCTAAGGCGCAAATATATAGCTATAATGCAACTTGCCCACGCTACTGCAATATAATCTACTCATACTGAACAGAACAGGAGTGAATTTATCTATGACAGTGTTTAAATAGACCCTAATACTGGGACAGTGTATGTATCCTGTTAATATTCGGACACTTCGGGACCCTTGTAGGTAGGCGCGAAGACTTTTTGGTGGTACTTAAAATTACGATAACGTAGCGTTTGTTATTCTGGTCTATCTCTACATGATGGTGCAATAACATGTCCAGTTCTACAAGCGGCATGACCCCAGTGGCGCGGAGGAGCAAGAAGCGATGGAGAATATGTTCGACTCACTGTGTTGCGCGCTCATGGAGCCCGCCAACAGGGACCGCTTCTTGCGCGGCGAGGGGCTACAGCTCATGAACCTTATGCTCAGGTAATCTAGCTACATCTATACAAATAAATTTAATTGGAGTGTCTGTTTGTAATATTAAAATTACCGCTTTTTACTAAATGCATATGGACGTATACACGGGACATATACAAAAATATATATTTTTTAAATTTTTATTTGTCTGTCTATCTGTCTGTCTGTTGTTCCGGGTTCCGATTTTAACGGGACTTTCACTGGCAGATAGCTGATGTTAAAAGGAATAACTTAGACTTCTTTTATTTTTTTGGAAACTGAACAATATTTTATTTGTTAAGTTCCACGCGGACGTAGTCGCGGGCACAGCTAGTTATTTAATAAAAATAAATGTTTGTACCCTATGCGTTCCGAAACCATTGAACAGATTGTGATGAAACTTTGGTAGGGTGTTCTGGGTATGTCCCAGGGTTGCCTGGCACAAAAGAAAAAATATCAATCCGCTATATTTTTTACTAAATTTAGCGTGGCATTGTAACGCTTGCCGGGTGCAGCTAGCATATTATATACGTAGAAATTATTGTTAACTAGCGACGCCCCTGGCTTCAGACACGTGGTTCGAACATCCTGGTAAAGAAAAATGCCGTAATAACATTACATACATTGAAACCTAAAACATATGTGACGTTGGAAACGTTGAAAATACATGGGATTGTGTGTAGGTACCAGGGATGTTGCGGATGCCGATTTTTTCACATCCGCGGATGTGAATGCGGATGCGGATTTATGAAGGCTCACATCCCCGGATGTGGATGTTTAAGATCTCATATAAATCTAAACAAATAAATACAATTTTACTCAATACATATGGACGGTACCTATACAAAAATTTTTTTGTTGTTACTTTTGTCTGTTTGTCAGTCTGTCTGTTTGTTCCGGCTAATCTCTGAAACGGCTGGACCGATTTTGATGACTGGTAGCTGATGTAAAAAGGAGTAAACTTAATTACCTTAATTAGCCTAATTTTATTTTAGAAAAATAAGCAAAATCAATTAACAGCACGCGCCATGCTCGGATGCGAATATTCGCAACATCCTTGGTAGGTACACATCATCACACCGTGTCGCTTACGGGGTAGGCAAATATAAAAAAGGCTCTATATGAAACATACCATAGATACATAGAAACAGCCTCTCCATACAATTCCATCTATGCATTATCCTACTGATATTTTTAATTCGAGTGTGTGTGAGGAACTTTTTTCCTATTTCATGCAAAAACTAATCAACGTAATTGTATGAAATTTGGCACAGATATATTTTATTAGCTATATTAATCAAATGAAATAAACATATTATTATGCAATTTATTTAGCATTTAATTGTGTTCTAGGGAGAAAAAAATGTCCCGTAACGGGTCACTGAAAGTGTTGGACCACGCACTGGCAGGCCCGGACGGCCGCGACAACTGCAATAAGTTTGTGGACATCCTCGGACTGAGGACTGTGTTCCCACTTTTCATGAAGACGCCCAAACGGAAACGATTGCTTACTGTCGACCAACACGAAGGTTCGCATACCTACATATTCTCCAATATGAGATCTCCAATATAATGCTATGAAATTTACAATAAGAAAAGCTACTGCTATTTTAAATGGTCAAAGTATTAAACTTCATTTACCTAGTTAGCCTGGTACCTCCTAACTATACCTGTATCATATCCCCCTAATTTAATACAAATGCCTATATTCTGAAAGTGTCACAACTAGCTGTGGCCCGTGCACAATTTGATATAATTACACCATCATAATTCACAATGTAATTTGCAGAACATGTAGTCTCCATCATAGCATCGATGCTGCGGAATTGTCAGGGGAGTCAAAGACAGCGGTTGTTGGCGAAGTTCTCTGAAAACGACCTGGAGAAAGTCGACCGCCTGTTGGAGTTACACTTCAAGTATATGGACAAAGTTGATCGCACAGAGAAAGAGATGGAGGTAAATTTTTTAACTATTTAGTTAATTTTCCTCATAGACTCAGCAGATGATTTAAAAAATATATTTCTAAATTGCAGCAAGAAGTAGAAGAATTAGATGATGACGCTCAGTATTTGAAAAGGCTGTCTGGAGGCCTTTTTACATTGCAATTAATAGACAGGATCATTTTAGAGGTATAGTGGAACAGTATATTATTATACGTAAAAAATATCTAGGGATCATTTCCCACAAATTCATCTAATATACATTGAACATCCGCGATTAAGGTACAGATATTGTGTTCATCACACAAATATTCGCCCCTTGCAGTTATGGAATACACCCTCTCAAGTTTCACAGCGACTAGTCATATCCATAGTTTTAGCCATGATATTGTCATCGTGGAGCGTATTTACGTAAATAGTTGAATATTCCTTTCATTGCCGGCGCCATTGTCCAGGTATGCACGGCAGGCCCGGTCACAATCAAACAGCGCGTGCAACGCGTGCTTTCTCTGCGCGGTGGCTCGCTAAAAATCATTCGACACGTTATGAGGGGTAAGTACTCATGTCTTCTATTCATAAATCTTTATATATATATATATTTATTCTGTGCGTGTGTATGTCACTGAACTTCGCCTAAACGACTGGACCGATTTCACTGTGACTTCAGATGGATTCGACAATGGTTTAGATTCACAATTGGACCCGATAAGTGGCACTGCGATCGTGTTTCAGAAAACGTAGATTTTTTTCACCTAAGCGAAGCAGGGCGGGACAGCTAGTATTTGTGTATATCTCAAGTGTGACACGATACCCTTCACTATAAGTGACATATCACAAATGGCGTGCAACGTACCTGTATATTATTGTTTGTTTGCTTCACGTTTGCTTCACATTATATTCAGACAATGTTGTTTACGAAACTTCTGCGTCGTCGCATAATATTTTAATTACTTTGGCCTTAAATTTTCAGTGTCTGATTTTACTTTTATGATTAGATACTCAATATCTTTTGCGGAAAATTAATTATTGTCAAGGTGTTGTTATAATTTGCTGCAACACAGTTATTGTGCATATTAAATGATTGGCGAAGTAAGATCGGCCAGAACACACATAAATACGAGTTATGTATAGCTACAGTAACAGTATATTATATATTTTGGCATAAACGGGAGACTTTATGTATTTTGTACGCTTGAGTAGTTATAACGTAACAAACAGACAGTTATTTTCGCATAATATTAGTATTAATTGTGTACTTATTATCGTAGAGTACGCCGGCAACCTCGGCGACGCGGGCAGCGAAGAATGGCGCCAACAGGAGCAGCAGCATATATTACAACTCGTCGACAAGTTCTAACTGAATAAGTACCACAAATAAACAGTTAAATTACTTTATTCAATGCATATTTTACTATCATGATAAAAACAGTGAACATAATATAAACAAACAATAACTTTGTAAAACGACGCGGTTCTATTTTCAAAAGTTGCATTCAACGACCATTTCCAAAAGAAACGTATAAAAATAAACGCTCACAATTTTGTGCACTCTCCCTTAGTAAGCAGACTACAATATATTCTACATAAGTATTTAATGATCACTCGTTCAATAAGGAACTATCTGATTGTATTAACCCCTAATCCATTTACTTTCGCTGTGTATTATTGCTATAAATTATTTATACTTCTAAATGTCTACAAATATTGATGTTTGAAGCGAGTAGTTCGAAAGGTAATGTATTGTGCTTCAAACAACAATTACGCGCAATCTTTAGCGATGAGCGGAGAAAATTAGAAACGGGACAGCGAATAGACATATCTAATATGAATAGTAACAGAAAGTTTTAAATGACAAAAAGATATTTCACGAATTGTGATCAAGAATATAAAATCACCTTAAAATGTTAGACAGGCTCTTAAACTTTTTTCTGTTAATATTATGGTAGGTGTTCCGCAAGGGGCGTACCTAACCGTTTGTTAGCCCCTCCTTTCGCTGCCCCGTTTCAATCCTCTGCTTAGTACAATAACATTCAATTAATTTTATATTACACCAATAAATGCTAGTCGTAACAATATAAAACTACTATAAACTATAGTAAAAATATATTTGGTCCACTATAAACAAATTACATGAACTTTACATTTTGTGAAAGAACTCAAGGATAACAATTATTTCATTTATAAATTTTGGAATAAGAAAAATCTAAATAGTGAAACGAATCGCAGTAAATACTAACAAACATATAGAAAAACTTCATTGAAATACATTAACGATATTTAGGTCACGTCACGTAAAAAAACGACAACGTTGAACCTGTGTTTAAATGTTTCGACACATTTTGTTCTCATATGTGTTAACGTTAAACGGATTTGTGAGTGCTCTTAATGTAAATTAATGTTTAGGTTAATAAATACTTTTGGTTAGATAAAATCACTTATGAGTATCGGCAAGTACACGTGTGTCCCGAATACCCAAATAATAATCCTAAACAAATCATGGAACCTTCTTAATATAAACTATTTTTTGTAATAAAAAGATTAATCAATAGCTCGTCGGCGGGAGACGTACGGTATGTAAGCTGCCTGCTTTTCCTCATGTCATACCAACAGAGGCAATTGGTAAGTACAAAGGGACTGCTTGTTTACGTGACGCAAGCTAAACACATTTATAATTTTGTGACCATTCGTACGGCGATCAAAAACTAGCTCATATACAATCACAACCACACTTCATCCAGCAGCAACGAAACAAACATACATAACCAGTTTGTTCAACAACCCTATCCCGGAATTAACCATGGAATATTATTACAATACCTAAGTTGGTAAAGCTGAGCTGTAGTGAAATCACATTAATACTGCCTAAATGTTAATGCTACTAACATGTATTATTAATTATTTAACGCATATTCTTGAATGTGTGAAGTAAGTTATAAATAAATTATATTTGTAGAAATATTTGAGGAAATATTTTCATTAACATAAAGTATTAAACAAAAATTGGGCTTTTCATAGAAAATATATAAATGCCGAATAGTGATTGTCTATAAAGTTCTTCAATACCTATCGAGTAAAGACAGTTTGAGAAGAACGAATGTAGAATTAATAAATTCATATGAATATTATTCATTATTAAATAAAAAATAAACCTGTATACCAGAGGCGGTAGTTTGACACAAGGTAGGGTAACGTATACTCCACTGCTTAAAGACAAAAGGCACTATCTTTATAAGGCTATATATATATAAATATACTTGACGCCTCGTCAACTGTTCGATCCGCATAATATAGGTATACGATTATACGTCTTGTGTCGAACCATAACATTAATGTTTTATTTTCAATTGAGTTGCGTCGCACCTCATTGATCTTTTGAAAGGTAACATAAGGCGGTCCTAACTAGGAGGAGTAAGAATTGTTTAGGCAGAAACTAGTAACTAGCCCTCCTAGACAGAATCCTTTTCCGACAACGCTCAACATCTCTATTGTTAAAAAGTTATGTCATTGATATACAATAGATAACATGAGCGTGAACAGAGAGGGATATTGTCTAGGGGGCTCAGGTTGAAGGCACTACCAGTGGGCAGCGGCGGGCGCAGTTAGGGGCACTCCTTGCGCATCATCTTGGTGATCGCGAGGGGGATGTCTTCGTTGGTCTTGGACACGTTGCTGCTGCCCAGCAGCGTCGGCGCGGGGATGGTGCCCGTCTGGATGCCGTGCGCCGTTTTCAACAAGTCGTAATTTATTTTCTCGGAGACAACAGAATCTTTCCTGGTAAATAATGGAAATAAAATGTAATTCCCAAAATGTATGTTACGCTTATATTGCATAACCTTCGACATGTAACATTCGTAAAAAGCCGTGGTGGCCGAGTGGTTCGAGTAGTTGCCGGCGACACAAAGATCGCAGTTCAAATCCCGATTGTACCAATGAGTTTTTCTGAACTTATGTACAGTGATTAGTCACACCACGAGCTTTACGTTGAAGGAAAACATCGAGAAGAAACCAGCATACGGCTGAGAAGCAATTCAAAGGCGTATGTAGATATGTACAGTCGTGTAAGACGTAACGACGACTTGAGTAACGACGACGGACTCGCCATCTGTCACGTTGGTACCTAAAATATGTCTCTTGCTGAATTAGTGGGTGTATGGGTATTACCTATACACCTCTGCCTACCCCTTCAGGGACCCTTGTGGGAAGGCGTGAGGATATATTATTATGAGGGTATATAGCTACATTTGAAAACCAGTCAAAAGAGGTGATGTATGTATGTGATAGTTACTGGTAGTTGGGATGCGAGGTGACGAAGTCCCTCATCCAGGTGGCCATAGTGGAGATCTCCCCGGAGGCGCGCCGCTGGATCAGCTTAAGGTACTGCTGCACCGAGCAGTGCGTGTCCGCGTCCACGTCCATGCCCGATAGGTACGACTCGATCAGCGGTACCAGCCCCGGGAATATGCCGTCCTAAGGGCATTCACGTTTAAGTTACCCATACAATTACAACTTAATATCTTCGTCTACTATTCGAGACAATAAATCTTATGAAATCTATACTAATATTATAAAGCTAAAGAGTTTGTTTGGTTGGACGCGTTAATCTCAGGAAGTACCTACTGGTATTAATTGTATATCAAAAGGGTATGTATCCGTAGTGTCATCTAGTTTATGCTATGTAAACTGTCAGAATAAAAACGTCAGTCTGTCATTAGAACTCAAGCTTGGTTGTTTTAATTAATAACTAGTTCTAATTGAAAAAATATTTTAGTGCCGGATATCCATTTATCGATGAAGTCATAAAGAACGTTACGTTAATATAAAACACCACGCTACGACCAACAGGAGCGGGGCAGCAATGTTTTGTTTTTGTTTTTTTGCGCAACACACGGTTGAAGCTACGCAACAAATTTACCCGGTTTCATAGACACACAATTTGATTGAATTACTTTATTTCAGAAAAAAATCTACCTGTGGAATTAAATTTACACTTCTGAAACCGCGCGGCACATCTACATAAAACATATATTATTGTGTATTTGTATGTATGTATTTCATGCCGTACAGAACCAACTTCATGTCGAAGACCTTGCTTACCTTTCCGTTAACGATTTGATCAATGGTTAGCTCGACGTAGAGGTCAGACTGGTCAGGCGACTGTGGCGCCACGTCCCTGGGCGCGCCCACGTCGCGGCGCCACCAAAACTTCTCGTTGAGGCACGCGCCACGTCGCTGTGCGCGCTGCATGTTCTCGTCCACCTAACCAAATCGTTATGTTTACCCACTATTGAGAAGTTCGAAACATTTTAAGAGCAAACTGTATGTCCCAATTCGTGCTGTTTGCCGCGTAAGGTATATTTTCTTAGAATCCAACTAATAATCTTTATATATATATATATATATATTTCTTCTGTACTTTCTGTGTATGTCACTGAACTCCTCCTAAACGGCTGGAGAGTATTAATCGGACGAACACATGGATCTTCTATTTAAAAAAAACGTCCATGGAAATTTACTTATTTTGTAGTAAGTATATGCCGACCTTGCTTATAGGCATGACGAAGTTGAGATGGTACGATAGTATGACTCTGGTGAGCAACACCACGAAGCATACGTAAGCTGCGTTCTCGAAGTCCGTGAGCTGCGCCTCGCACGGGCGGAACTCCACGCGCCACCCGATCGACGAGTTTGGCGGCGGCGGTTTGAACCGCATCGTCTGCCAGTTGGTCGACTGGATATTCTGCACAATTACATTTGATATGTTTATATAGAGTCGATGTTAAAATGACAAGGAAACTGGCGCATACGCCTTGTAATCATAACTAATTTAAGAGCTGGGCTCTTGTCGGCGTCTCTGATGCGGTCCCTTCCACTCGCTTCTGTCCAGCGCAACCTCCTTGACCTCTTGATACGTCATGAGACACTTTTTCTTGGATCTGACCCATGCATGTTAATCTTGGTCTTCCTCTTCCTCTCTTCCCCTCTACCTTTCCTTCTAAGATGTTTCTAAAGAAGCTATCATGTCGTATAAGGTGGCCTATCATTCTACGCCTTGTGTCATAGATTAATTTAGACGCAAAATTTAAATGTCATTGGATAAAACACGATTCGATCTAGGAGTAACGGGACTTTAACTTGTTTTGTTTTTCTTGCCATTCATACCCTTCTTACATTAAGAACCTACTTTACAAATTTCCAAGTTCTACCAAACATATATAATAAAACTGGCATCGCTATCTTATGTCTACCAGTGCTGTACGTGGGTGCATTTATAAAATGTAATTATTCAATGGAGGTACAACTCATCAGAACTCAGCTCATAAGTCCAGGTTTACATACCATTTTAATACCCCAATTTCTTTTAATATTTTTACTATATTTTTGTACGTAAATAAACAAAATAAATAAGGTGGCGAACAAGCATAAGGTTCGCTTAATGGTAAACGGTTACCTTTCCCTTTTAGACATCGTGGTCTTAGCAGCGATACTCTCCTATCCATTTAACATGGTTTTCCTCCAAACCTTATCAATGGATAATATAGTAGCATTTCGACGGTATTATCCCACCTCAAAATGATCGGTATCGTTCTTGTCATCCTGGTGCACCCTCTCTGAGAACAGCGAGACAGTGTCCCGTATGAAGAGGTGCGCGACGTGAAGGGCGAGGGGTCGGTCGATGCCGCCTTCCACCAGCCGCTTGTAGATCGCCTTGTCGTGCACAATCTCTATGTCGTTGTATCTAAGCACAAATTGTATATATTCTAAATAATCCTAGCGTTACGTTCAGGTTAAGAATGAATAAAAATGAAGTAATATCTGAAAGCCTTGGAAATTACCAACTATTCGATCTCAAATAATTGTTATCGGTTTTTTATAGATTTATAACAATATTTAATGATATCTAAGCAAAAATTGTATAGATCCGAACTGTGAGAAACCGAAAAAACACACACACACTCACTTGTCGTGTTCCGGCGAGAGGTAGGAATCAATGGAATCGTAGCGCGATTTGAAAATTCTGAATTTATTTTTCTTGAGAGGCTCCAGGCCGCGCTCCTCTCGTGTCCGACAGTCCACCGACGCGGAGATCACGTTCCAGCGGCAGTCCACGTCGGTCAGGAACCCGCGGTAGATAGGCGACGCGGCCGACAAAGCCAACTGCAAAAATATACCCACATCAACTAAATCATTCTCTCTTACGCGAAATAATATTAGCAAGGGAAGATCTAAGGTGGCACTGCGTGTGCCTATATCCGTGCGGAACTCGTTGGCCGCGCCTTAGACGGGGATGAGGCGGGGTGAGACATACCTATGTAAGAATAATAATAATCTTAATACTATAAATCACTTGATTCTGGACTTTATAAAGTTGAGTCAATTTTATAATCCAAACTATCATTAACATTGGTTCGAAAAAAGTTGTGCAGTTTTAATATTACGTTTACTTGTCCATTTATCGGCGGACTCCTATTACTGATCTTGCTTATCCATGTGTCCGTACTGAGTAGTAACAGCAAGCGCCCCTGCCCCTCCGACCCACCGCTCACATACCTAAAGTGCGGCTCCGCGACGACTATTATCTCCACAGGCTCCATAAAAACCCGAAGCAAACGCTTGGGCATACTCTGCCTTATTTCGGGTGGATATGATAATATGAATTCAATTTACTTAGTCGCTCTGAATATTTATTTGCATAAATATGTAACATGCTTTTTTATTGCTTAAGGAAAACCACGACTATTTGTCATGTTGAATGACAAAGTTACGGATAGTCGCGCGCTTCGAATTTTCCTTGATTTTTTTTACAGAAATATATTGAATTCAATGATTGGTAATCTTTTAGCTTTTCACTATTTTTTCTTTTTTTTTAATGTTTATCCGTATGTTAAATGTATCTTCCAAATATAATATAATATGAATGCGAAAGTTTCATCGATCGAAAGCCACTTTCAGGCCAAAACGTCTGAATGGGATTGGAAATAATTTGTAACAAAGATAGATTATTAGTTGAATTAACACATAGGATATGTTATAGGTATTATAAAATGTACCTAGCCTGATTTGACGCGGGAAACCGCGGTATTAATATGTATTAGGCATAATATACCATAATGGGGCACAGCGGCGCCAGCTGGTCATAAAGCGTACGGGCTTCAGTGATGCAGCATGCTTGGAAGGTGAGCTGCAGACAGCAGCACCCCATGCCGAAGCCCATAGCATCCATGTACACACTGTCAGGTTTTGCCGCGCCCGGCTCCAGGAGGTGAGCGTCGTCCACCGGTATCTTAGTGTTTGAATCACGGAACACTGCAACACCATGCTTTTAATGATGAGATGAAAAACGAATAATGGTACTATTTATTATGAAGCAGTACCTACCGCCCTCTGAAAGCGCGCAATAAGAGATCACAATAAATTAATACTGCACACCACATGCAGAAGGGTACTGTTGCGTTCCAGTAATGGGTATTATGGGTATAATTTAGTTATCTAAGTTTCGTCAGATAAGTATTAATTAATGTTACACTGGCGATGGAACATTCTGAATTACCTGGTAAATTAATGGCAACTTTTTCCCCTCTTCTATGTCTAATATTCGACGTCAAAGTTTTGAAACGCGGATGTCCAGGAAATATAGCTTCATCAGGAAAGTACTGAGACTTTGACACACCATCTCGCGGAGTTGTCGGATATGGAGGACTGGTGAAGTTAGGGCATCCCAACCTAAACAGCCAATGATTTCATTAAAAGTATATTACTATTAGAGATTTCCTTCTATGACTATTAGAGGAAACTAGGTATGGTCAGAAGATGACATAATGACAGGAAAACATATAGGAAATAATGTGATTCTCAAATTTACCTTGGGAAGTTTGTAATACTCATAATGACTTCACCATCTTTCAACAACGTACTCGCCTCTGCGCGGCGATACTGCATATTGGCTTCAACAATATTAAAATGTGCCAATAGACCGCCGTAAGGCTTTCCTGGAGTTCCTTCCACCATGTACGCTCCATATTCTGGTCGCCATAGCGATTTTACATCTAAAACACAATGTGGAAACTAAGGAAAAACAACTAGGTATATACTTTATGATGAATATTGCGTTATTTAGAGGTCTATAGAAAAGCAATTTTACAGCAAATTATTGCTAAAGCCCATAAACTTTATGTTATAAATAATAATAATATCCTCACGCCTTCCCACAAGGGTCCCCGAAGGGGTAGGCAGAGGTGTATGGGTAATACCCACACACCCACTTTCCGCCAGAGGTATATTAAGTGCCAACGTGACAGATGGCGAGTCCATCGCCGCTACTCAAGCACGACTATACATACGCCTTTGAATTTCTTCTCAGACGTATGCAGGTTTCCTCACGATGTTTTCCTTCACCGTAAAGCTCGTGGTGTGACTAATCACTGTACTTAAGTTCAGAAAAACTCATTGGTACAGTCGGGATTCGAACTTGCGACCTTTGCGTCGCAGGCAACTGCTCCAACCACTCGGCCACCACGGCCCAACTTTATGTTATATTTTGAAATTGACAATATGTACATATATTCTGTTTCTTCTCTTCATGTTAATGGGTTATAATTAGTATGTCGATTTTTTTCCCTTAATAGAAGTTCATTTAGGGATATGTTTATTTTATACCATTCTATGCAGCAGGCGAGCGTCATCCCTGATGTCGTCAGCCTGTATAGGCGACAGTAACCGCTTACCACTATGTACCGCTTATCAAACATACCCAGACCTTGTTTGCCATCTTTGTGGTATCAACAATTTTATACATATATAAAATGTGCCATTTGTTAGCTATGTTTCATATCTCAAAATTATTTATGAAGTGATATATTATAATATAAATCAATCAAAGCTTTGACGTAGGTACCATATTGCTTGTAAAACAATTGTCAATTTATCAATATTAATTGTAGAACTTATGCTAAACAACTTGAAGCAATGTTATTAAAAGGTGGGCTAATAGTCTGTGTACGACATGATGTAGGTAACACAATACTTCCTTTATACACAATGACTTTTTGTTTCTGTACTTGTATAGTGTATTGTATCTTGTATTGAGTTCGCGATTTTAAAATGATTCATATAAATAGCAATATTGGGTAATTTTTGTCATCCTCTTGTATCCTTAACATCCAAAAATCAACCATACATACTTACAATAAACTCTATATTTCCATGATAAGACCTATCAGGTTTTGCAATAATTGTATCATAATATATTAATAGATTTATCAGTTTATGTAATCAAACATAAGTGCTATAAGTACATAAATGTATTTGAATTTATAAACATAGTGCTGTAGCTTTTTATTCAACTAGCCCCTAAATTAATAGTAATGCCTCAAAATCTTATGAACTCTATGCAAATCCTTGTAATCTGGTACCTCTATCGCAACCAAAAAAAGTGTATCATTGACTCATGCTCTTTAAATAAGAAAAATACAAGTCATGGTTATAGCATCATAGACATGACTTGCATATTACCAAACATCTCATTATACATTTACAATTCTAAAGTTTTTGAATATTGAATAACAATATAGTTTCCATTATTTTATACTGACTTGCCAGTAACCTGGCAATAGTAGATAAACACCTCGATTGATATATATTCCCATTATCTACTTATACAGAATGGAGAAACCACATAATATTGTGGTGTTAAAATTTCCCACAGTACTTTATAGTACTTACAATTAAACAAAAGTACTAAATACAAAACTGTAACATTTGAAACAATTTTTAATTTATAAATTATAATAAATTTATATATATATAATAAATTTAATAACTGTAAATAAAATAACAATAAATAAATCATAGGTATATGTAAGTAAAACATGTATATAAGGTCCCATTATTATTGGATAAAGTTAGTATATATTATTATATATCTTTATATATATAATTCTTCTGTGAGTGTGTATGTCACTGAACTTCTCTCAAAAGACTGTCCGATTTTGATGAAATTTTTTGTGTGTGTTCAAGGGGATCTGGGAATGGTTTAGATTCGCAATTGGACCCGATAGGTGGCGCTGCGATCGTGTTTTAGAAAATTTAATTTTTCATCCAAGCGAAGCTGGGCGGGACAACTAGTTCTTAGTATATAATTTTAAGGTATGCATGTCTTGGCTTTTAGCTGTAAGTACATATTATTGGCTGTAATAAAATAAATAAATAATATAATATATTCTCACAGCTTCCCACAAGGGTCCTTGAAGGGATAGGCAGAGGTGTATAGAGGTGTATAGAGGTTGCCAGAGATATATTTTACGTGCTAATGTGGCAGATGGCGAGTCCTATACTACTATCCAACTATAGATATGCCTTTGAATTTCTCAAGCATATGTAGGTTTCCTCTCATGTTTTTTTTATTCCAGTAAGAAAGTATATGAATCTTGATAGGATAATAAGTTTGCAACCTTGCTAATTTTGTTTATTCTCTAATGATAAATTTCATAAATAAAATTGAGATAATAATGGCTAAGGAGATCTGGCACTCTCTCTACCTAACCTGGAAGGGTCTCTGTGATACATAAAAATTTAATTTTCCACTTACTCATTGGATCTAAATTTTCTTTTTCCTGCAGCTTGGGCAGCAGCTCGCTGGCCCTGAGGCTGACAGTGGCTCGCTGATTCTCATCATCAAATTTCACAATTATATATTCCACCTACAAATTTAAATTAACTATATAGGATGTATATAAAAAGAGATTTATCATTTTGTTTATCTATACAGTAAAGATATTTGTATGCTTAAATTGTTACTACCATCAGCTACCTTTGAATATAATTAAATTGATTATTTGTAAGCAAAAATAAGTAAAAAAAGTTATAAAATTTTTGGAAGAAAAATCTACAGTGCTGTACCTCATCACCCCATTTCAGAACGTCACCAGTGCGGTCCCGTAACTTGCTGTAAAGGTTAATGAATTGTTCGACACCGTGCTGCCGCACATGTTCAGCTAGCGCCTTCGTCTCCTCCCAAGTTAAAGGGCTTCCTTCAGTTAATAAACCCATACTGCACACTTGAGTCTTTCTCCCAATAAAACGAGTTTCACACAAACTTTTCACAACAATTTTACAGCAAAATCTTTTAGATTTTAGGAAAACGTTCATAAATTTTATTCATCAAGTCCGAAAACAAATGCGAATCCAAGTAAAAGTATTTAATCAATAGTTTTCAATGCAGAAATCATGAATCCGAAGAAGGCTAGCTTTATTACGGCAACAGAATTTCATGACATAAATAATCTTCACGACTTCGGCGAATTACGAAATACGCGAGATACAATCAGAGTAATCACAGAAACTTGAATGAACGATTCTATGATATGTAGCTACTATCTATTAACAACCGAGTCTAAGACGTTTGTGTTACATGACTACTAAAATAAGTTACCGGGCACTATTAAAAAGAGCTAGATATAAAGTTCTTGTGAATAAAAAGAGATGAACTTCATAATCTCATTTATCATTCGTTAGTTTTCTAGCTACTATGAAACGCACCACAAAAAAAAAAGCTATAGCTAAGTAATTCAGTCAGCATAACTGTCAATGTCATTCGAATATCCTAGAGTACAAGTTTCGTTTTAGAATTAAATAAAATAAATTACTTTAATACATACAATACATTTTACCTGTTTATCGTTTAATCTAAAAATACGTATGCAATATATTTAAGTGCACAGTATTTTAAACATAATATATCAGATAGGTAGAATTTTAAACAAATATATTTTATATCCAAAATGTTATCATAGTATAGATAGTAAAGTTCAAATCTATTTCTAAAAGCATGTAACGGAATATTTTGTTAGCTCATATTATCTGTATCTAGTTCTTGTATATTTATTTCGTTGCTGACTGAATTGATTTATATCTGTGCCGCCGCCAGTAGAAGAGAATGGAATGGATGGCATAAAATAAAATACGCTTATGATATCGCCTTATCCAATTATTTTTAAACAATAGTGGCAAGTGTAGTAAAATAAAACTATTTGTGAAAACTGATAGTAGTGTTCCCTGCGTTTCATCTTAATTTCACAGCTAGCAGTACAGTATACATTTCTTCATGCTGTAAGGAGCTCTGCAATTGGGTGTTTAATTTGTCTGTTCCAGCTTAACAATGTGATGACAATCAGTAATTAGGCGAGCTGTTTCGCAAACCGCAAATATGGTACCAGTAGCGATTGAAGGATGCACCCAGGGTGCGGAAGGTGGTGGGCCCCGCGGTGGCTCTATTTCCCTTGCTCTACTGATAGACTTCATCGTACAAAGAACTTATGATGAACTTACTGTCTTGGCAGAGCTGTAAGTATCCTCGTAAATATATGACTATTGGAATTTAAAATTTCTTCCACAGATCAGCCCTATCATTGTGGTTATTGTTCACAGGCTACCTCGTAAAACTGATATGGAGCGTAAAATTGAAATTTACAAATTTAGTGCTCGGACAAGACAGTTATTTGTGCGGCTCTTAGCATTGGTGAAATGGGCCAGCAGTGCTACTAAAGTGGATCGATCTGCTCACATCATGGCATTCCTTGACAAGCAGGCCCTACTCTTTGTTGAAACAGCCGATGTTCTGGCTAGAGTAGCCCGAGAGACACTGGTGCATGCAAGGTAAGCTATTTTGTTAAATTTATTAGAGCAATGCAATGAAGAGACTGATGAATGTGGACGATGAGAAAGATGTATGCAAGTCTAGAGAAAACTGGCACTCTTTACTCTGCTTACCCCTTTACCTATTACTTAAAAGTAATAATTTTTTGTGCGCAGTGAAAACTATTGACAATGTATAAAATAAAATAGTGTTCTATATAATATCTAGAAAGCTACGATTATATAAGGATTTTTTTATCTCCTTTCTCTGAACGGGAACCATGCAGGTGAATAATATTATTTATGTGAAGGTTTGTGACGATGTTTGTTTCATTTATGCACAATTCAAGCTTACAGAATTGGACGATATTTAGCATAGATAGATAGATTTTTAAATCAGATATGTTTTCCAGGAGATAATAAAAAAGTTCAGTGAAAACAACATTACATGCATGTGAAACCACAGTTCACAGGCTAGTTTAATATATAAAGTAGACATGCTTTTGCACTATTGCAAGCTCTTAAAGTAAACATATAACTGCTTTTTAATCAGGTTGCCAACATTCCACATGGCAGCTGCAGTGGAAGTGCTGACCTTGGGCACATATAGTAGACTGCCAGCTGTGATACGTGAACGTCTGGTCCCACCGCCTGCACTGACGCCTGCTGAGCGTCGCTCTACTCTACGTGCTCTTGCACATGTTGTACGGCAACGTCTCACTTCAGCATCACTACCCTGTGATGTCAGGAATTTGAAGGAAAGTATCAACTTTTCCTAGAAATATATGCAGTTCTATTGTCAATTCTTGACTAATAATCAATGACTTATTTTAGGTGGATAATGGGCGTGCAACATTCACTGTTGGCCAAGAGTTCAGTGTGTCACTTACAGTGATGGGTGACGCGCCCAACGTGCCTTGGCGTTTATTAGACATTGCTATTCTTATACAAGATAGTGAGACTGGAGGTAAGCAAATTTTAGGACATTAGTGCATAAAAATTTACAAGCAACAAAATAATAAAAAATTTCAGAATCTATGTCACTTGAATACTTTTCCGAAAAGAATAAAAATTGTTAAATTTTTGCAGAAGGCAAGCCACTAGTGCATAGTACACAACTAGCATGGCTCCGTGGCGTCGCACAGGCGCGGTTGGCGGCCGCAGGGCTCAGTGGCGCTTTAACAGCTTTACGATACTTTTGCCGTTCTTTATCCTTGGAGCTTCTATATACGCAAACGTTAAGACTCTGCCGCGATCGCTTATCTACACATCTGCAGGTGGACAGATACACACCTGGGCAAAAATTACAGGTTTCTTATTGGAGGTGAGTATTTATCTTCTTTCTGGTATATTTATACTCGTGGTGGGCGACTGGTTCGAGTAGTCGCCTGCAACGCTGGTATTGAAAGTTTGAATCGAGACTGTACCATTTCGTTTCCAAAACTTATATACACATAAGTTTAAGAAATAAATTTTGTCACCAATTACGTTGGCAATTATATATATCGGGCAAAAAGGGGTTTTGTTACAACTACAGTGTTACATCAAACCAAGAGAGTACAAGGAATCGTATTGTGTATCAGGGAGTTGGGGTGCGAGTTGGGCTATCGCGTGATCATCGCCGCGGAGGGCGAGTCCTTGTGCGTGTGGCACGTGCCGGCGCTGGCGGGCGGCGAGCGCGTGGCGGCCGCGCTCACGCCGCACGCGCCCTCTATGGAGCGCCTGCTGGCGCACACGGTGCACGTGCGCTCGCGCCAGCGGCTCAACGACCTCAAAGTGCTCCTCAACGACTTGGGGGTGAGCGAACACTGCCATCTAAAATTTTTTTTTTTGTGTTGTCTCTCGTATCTTATGTTCTGGGAATTTTGGTACTTAACCGGGCAATGGCGAGACCAAAGCCAGGTCACATAAAGTTGATGTACTCATAGAAGATGCGATATCACCCGCGCAAAAAATTATTTCATAGGTCCATTTTTTCATTTTGTTTTTATCTAGTTAGTAATCTATCTCGGTGGCAGTTTCATCCAATTTCATTGGGGTCATTTGTGGTGCAGGTGGAGTGCAGCGTGAGCGGGTGGCCGTGCGTGCTGGCGTGCTCGGTGGTGTGGCCGTGCCTGCGCGCGGAGCAGCTGCTGGTGTCGGTGGGCGCGCACGGCGGCCGGCTGCGCGCGCGCGTGCCCGCCTACCCGCACACGCCGCGCATGCCCGACCTGGCCGCCGCGCTCGCCGCCGCCGACATCCCGCACATACGCCCGCTGCTCACACAACTCAGGTACGCATCATAGTACCTTATTGTATATGTTAAATGTTCCATGATACACGAAAGCTGACAAAACATAATATTACTATGTGAAAGTGTCTGGATCACAGAGAAAGAAAACGTAATTACATAATACATTGAAGAAATAATTGTTATTAAATACTGTCGTCCTTAATAAATAGATATTAGTGTATTTCGAGACCACCCCGTCTATATTGGGTGTTTCGTTGATATGATATTACTCTACATCGTAGATTCTGGTTGGTGGCCCGTCGCTGCGAGAAGACCCTGCAGCACCTGCCGGCCAGCGTGTGCTCGCACCTTCCCTTCCTCCACGGGCCTGACCACCCGCTCAACAAGCTATCGCCTGATCGCCTCTACGTCACCCTGCATCGCCACACCGATCATATTTTGGTGCGCATACATTACATATTCTTTATCCTAGATGTAGTCCATTATAACCCAGTGCTCTTTAGCTTAAGATGCGAATATCCTCATATTTCCATTGTAAGTATTTCCATAACGCATGTTACGTAATAAAATTTGCTACTTATTGTTTAAAAGTTCCAGCGTTTTCGGCTTTGGTTTGTTATTCAATCGATCAGTTGAGTTCTGTTCCATGAGCGTAAGAAAATTTGAGTATTACATAAATATATTGATAAAATGCTTGTTTGTGTAAAAACATACAATCGAATTGAAGACCTCTTTTTTAAGTCTATTAAAAATTGTTTTATTGTGTGCAGATAGTGGAAATGAAGGAAGTGGCAGCGGGCACCACTGCGACGACCAGCAACAGTGCCAACAGTGGCAGCGCTTGCTCCGTGGCGCTGTCCTTCCATCTCGCCGGCGCCAAGCGCTGCACGCCGGACGAGTGCGAGGACGAGGTCAGTGCACGCAGACACTATACATATAGTCCGAGCTAAGCAATAACAATTTTCAGCACTTACGTATCTTCACCATGTCCTCCTACAAGGATCTCCGATGGGAGTAAGCAGAAGTGTATTAAGGCCCTCTTTTCGCCGGGGATATATGTATTTATGTCCAACTATACATTTGTCTTTGAATCGCTTCTTCAACGTATGCACAAATGAAACCTTTCACCGTGGTGACACCACACAAAACTCGTGGTGTCAATGTGGTCAATCATTGTACTTAGGATCAGAAAACCACATTGGTACAGTCGGGATTTGAACTTGCAATCTTTGCGTTGCAGGCGATGAAAGATTTAGTTTATATCTTGTTGTACAGGGCTCAAACCCGTCCCCGGCGGGAGCATCTCGTGCGTTCTTCAAACTGCACTCGTTGGTGGAGCTCGACACCTTCACCCTGACGCACGGCCCCTTCACGCCGCTCGACACCCCTGGTAAGTTTTGTGCCGAAAATAATCGATGAGTTTCTAGTATACAAATAATGTAGATTTTGTTTTACATTCCTCACGGAAGAAAGCCAATGATGAATGGTTAGTTCTCACAAAAAAGAGTAAAATCTGACTTTATCGATCATTAAAAAAAAACCATCGCCTTATCCGTCCAGCTGCTTGTTCAAGTAAGGCCCGTACCAACGAACAGTCTGATTTTAACGTAGTAATAGCTGTGAAGCCACGCTTCACTGCGGTTGCCTGCATGAGAATGGTCATTTACAAAACTTTTCCTGATACGAAAATTTGGTAAATACAACGCTTAAAGTGGGTTTTATACATACACATATTGTAAAAAAAACAATTTCATTCAAGATTATGTATATTATTTATTCATTCAAGATTATGTATATCTATACTAATATTATAAAGCTGAAGAGTTTGTTTGTTTGTTTGTTTGTTTGAACACGCTAATCTCAGGATCTACTGGTTGGAATTGAAAAAATATTTTTGTGTTGGATAGTCCATTTCTCTGGGAAGGCTTTAGGCTATATAACATCACGCTATGACCCGGGCGAAGCTGGGCGGGACAGCTAGTTATTTATATACTTAATTAAATATAATCTACACCCTGTGCATCATTACTCACGCAGGTATGCAACCTGGTAAACGCAAGCTGTCACTATCAAGCGCGCGCGCAGTTCGCGTGCGCCAACCGGCGTATTTCATACCAGAGCTTGCGCACGTGGTCGCAGCTGCAGATGAGCGCGTGCCCTTCGTTAGTCTAGCGCAGGAGGTTTGTAACATTAGGCTTATCTGTACGGGACTTAAATATGTGTGAAATATCGCCTAAAACAGGCTGGACGGAAACACTGATGGATGAACCACATAGTCGTCACGTCCAATAGTAGTCACGCTATCCTTCATCTATAACATATAAATTAAAAAAAACTAAAAAACACGCTTTTTATAGAAAACCGAACTAAAAAATAGAAAATAAATTTCGATAATATCTTAAAAAGCGTGGGGTGCATGGTGTCAATAGTTATAAATATTTTATTGACAGATATTAGTAGAGTGATTATCATTTCGGTAATATCTTAAAAAGCACCCCACTTTTTAAGATATTATCGAAATATATTTTCTATTTTTTAGTTCGGTTTTCTATAAAAAGCGTGTTTTTTAGTTTTTTTTAACTAATATTTATTTTCTACTTTTTAGTTATTAGTGTATTGTCATCGGTCCTCGATAAGTCTACAAAGTTTGAACGAAATCTGGCCGTTTAAAGTGGGTCAAAATCGAGCTCATAGAAGTCGGTTACATACATACAGGTGAAGCTAATATAAAGCGTGTAAAAAAAAACTCTTTATAGAGCCGCAGGGCTTCCAATAAGTTAAGGTCGACCCTGATAATGTTTACCCTTGAGAAGATGTTTGTTTTGGGCTGGTTCCGGAGGGTTATATCATACGATAAGGATCGGGTGCATCACGGCATGGAGTGTGTGTATGTGTGGTCTCGTGAGGAGCGTGTGTCAGTGTGCGGGCGTGTGTCAGCTGGCGGCGCGCGGCGTGGTGCACGGCGGCGTGCAGCCCGAGTGGCGCGGCGCGGCGCTGGGCATGCGCGTGGTGCGGCTGCCGGGCGGCGCCGAGGGGCTGCGCTCGCGCCTGCTGGCCGCCACGCTGCGCCTCACCACCAAGAACCAGGCGCGCGTCTGGACCGCAGAGCTCGTCTTCCACGGCTCGCCCGTGCGCACGCCCAACCCCAAAGAACAAGGTCGCTGCCCTCGCTACTCTTAATCAGACCCTTATACCAGACAAAACTACCTATAAAACCGAATACTAAGTGGGTAAAACCACGGGGCACAGCTAGTAAATAAATATAGCATAGATAAAACTACTTTGACGTTAGTTTAGTGTTCGTGTCATGTGTTTGAACCTTAAGTTATTTATGTCTGTTCAAAATGGCACCAAAATAACTGGAATAGTATCTGCATTCTTCTGTAAGGTTTACAGAAGAATGCACGCAGATAAATTATTATACTACTGGATAGGTCACAAGTAATGCTGGTGGAATGCTGCTGGCAAAGTGAATTCGGCATGCGCAATGACTGCTTACAATCAAGCGTGCCGTTTTGTTTTTTTTTGACATCTGTCATATTGTTTTGAAATATTTACTTTAATTCAGTGTCCTCGAAACCGACGAGCATGTATGAAGAGACTGATGAATGTGGACGAAGCGAAAGAGGTATATAAGACTAGAGAGAACTGACGCTCTATACTCTCTGTCTACCCCGTTAGGGTCTCGCCACGATGATATGATGATGATGATAAATTCATGATTGTAAAGAACATGAATATTTAGGTGAAAGGCGCTGCGTGTATCTCCAGTACGAGCTCGGCACGGACGCGGGGCGCACAGCGGACGCGTTCCTCGCGGACTGGGCGGCCATCGTCAATCTGCACAACCTCCTTCACGACTTCTTATTGCGACCCGCTCAAGGTTATTTTACTTTATCATCGTTCATGTGGCAAGTGAATTTAAGATATAATTATTTCAATTTACTCATCAAATAATAATATATGATATATGTGCTTGGGCAGTGTCGGCCGAGTGGTTTGATTAGTCACCAATGAGCTTTTTCTGGACGCTTATATATAGTATAGGGTATCACTCGCGCGTAGCCCACCCTATTGCTTCATTAATGCAGTACTTGCAAAATGGCGGTTTCGAGAAAAACGCGGTTAATTTAAACTTCTGGAAGCCGCGTTTATGTAGTGGATTTAATGTGTCTTCTGGTGCTTAATCGAATGCATATGCGTCCAGAGCGCGAGACGCTGTGGCAGGGCGTGTGCATCCGATCGTACACGTACCGGTCGCTGGTGGTGGGCTTCGGCGCGGGCCAGCGCGCCACGGCCGTGCTGCAGTGGAGCGCGCCGGCGCAGCGCTACACCGTGGCCACGCCCGCGCACCAGCCCGCCGCCAACGCGCACCACCTGCTGCACCACCACCTCGACCACTACATCAACTGGTCTGCACACTACAATATACTATGCCCGCACCTTGAACTGCGCCAATAACGACGTAATATTGCTCTTTCATACATGCAATTAATACTAAACGGAATTGAAACGGAAATGGGATGAAATTTGGCATAGAGATCTAGGTTGACACAAGGATAGGATGTTTTATATGTACTAGAAAATTAATCTACCAATAAATTTAGTTTTACGCGGCTGAAACCTCGTATATTATAAGTGCAAGTGTGAATATACATACATACATATCATCACGCCGAGTCCCTAACGGGGTAGGCAAAGGGTATAGAGCGCCAGTTCTCTCTAGACTTACATACCTCTTTCGCTTCGTCCACATTCATCAGTCTCTTCATGCTCGTCGGTTTCGAGTACTCTTGACGTTCCCGTCCTTGGGCGTCCGATCGATTTGATCCAGGTAGTTGGAACGTGGTTTTCCTCTGCCTCTTCTTGCATACACTTTTGCTTTGTATATCTGTTTCGTCAATCTTTCTTCACTCATCCTTTCTATATGTGAATATGTGTTACGTAATCGCAGTCACAAAGACCTGATGTCGTTCGGCGTGATCCTGCGCGAGACGTACGCGCCGCTGCTGGCGCTGAGCCGGCTGCCCGCGCTGCCGCAGCTGGGGCTGCACCACGTGCGCACGCAGGTGCCCACGCCCACTTTCACGCTGCTGGCGCACTCCTGGCGGAAGGTACTTGCCACTTCACACATACACTACACGAACTCCAAACAAAGCACAGCATTTAACAATAGGTTTCCTTGACATACTGATCATAAGAAAGGTCTGGCACAAAGGGATCCGTATGTCCGTGCGGCACGTGGCACTGTTTCCGAGTATTGTGTTCCCTATCATGAAATCTAAATAGAATGGCTATATAGGCCTAAAGGGGATCAGCGATCTACATAAAATACTTTCTGTTAGTATTCACTCGATCTCCTCGTATCGAAGAGCGTCAATGCTTCGACCGTCTTTCCTTTTACAGCTAGCACATAATCCCCGCCTATCATAACTTTGCCTTTGTCCGAGTGATATCTCCGGTAAATTTTGTGCCTATATGCTGCAGTGGCTTCGTAGTATCAACGTCATTTCATCATTTTCCACATCTGACGTAAAAAAAATACAATTAATAATATTACCATTGCTAAGCTTTTAAATACTTATTAGGCAGTATAATCGACCATTAAATATAGACAATACGAATCCCGCAGATCCGCTTAATATACGCTGGAGCGTATTCGCTGGAGGTGGGCATACGCGGCGGCGGCGTGGTCACCATACGAGACGGAGCCTACTCTAAGTTCGATCGCAGCCCCGTTGTTGATGAGTTTGCGCCTGCACAGGGTCTTAAGGTAACGCACTATAGGGGTAGCCCCTTTATATGCTTTACTAAAAAAGCTATAATTATTCTGAAAAATAATATACATTTATTATTAATATAATATATAAATATAAATTTAAAATAAGGACGGGAACGTTAAGAGTACTCGAAACCGACGAGCATGTATGAAGAGACTGATGAATGTGGACGAAGCGAAAGAGGTATGTAAGTCTAGAGAGAACTGGCGCTCTATACTCTCTGCCTACCCCGTTAGGGACTTGGCGTGATGATATGTATGTATGTATGTAAATTTAAATTAATGATTAATTTTGTATAATGAAAACGTAAAAATACCCATACCAAAAAGATTATGATCGTTTCTTTTATGCAGGCATTCCTCTCGCGGTATGTGGAGGACAGTATAAACGCCAGGCTCCTCGCTGAAGATGACAATCCGCCATCGCCGATGTCTCCGATGCCGCCAGGTAATATTCCTGAGAATCGATATATTGATCAAGATATATTTTTATGAAGGAAATTAATTGACTTTATATATGTATGTACCTACTTACATTAAACATATAATAGACAATAAAAATACGTGAAATAATGTAACCTTTTTTAAAGTAATGATCTCGTTTTCAAATAAAATATAGATCTTTTTTAGTCCTGTGTACGAGTGTTGGGCTGTGGGTGTCAGACAATGATAGTTTTCTAAACAGGTGGTCTCCGGTTCCCCGCGCCCCTGACGCCGCCCCAACCGCACACGCCGCACTCGGCGCCGGTCACACCGCATCCAGCGTCGCCTGCGCAACATCAAGTAATACTATTCATTACATTCTTGTGGAGTGTACAATTCATTAGGACTTTTCAAATGATAATCGAAATTAGTTTAGAGCTGAGAACTTCAATGTATTTAAAAAAAATACCTGCTGATGATTATGATGAATGTGGACTAAGCGAATGTGGTCTGTAAGTCGCGAGCGGACTGGCGCTTGCCATCCATCATGCTTGACTTCGTCTGCCTACCCCGTTACCTACGCGTGATAATGTGTTGTTACGTCTTTACTTTTACCCTTTATCTGCATAAAAAAAGACTAATTGTTATTCTACTAATATTATAAATGCTAAATTTTGTTGTTCCTTTAACGCCAGAACGGCTGAACGGAGTTGGATGAAATTTGGCACGGAAATGGATTCTAAGTTGGATTAACACTGAATAACCTATCCTAAAAGGTTTTATCAAAAAATATCTATCAATAAAATGTTATTTTCCGCGGGGCACAACCAGTAGTAGGTATATAAGTGTATGTGTGTGTCAGATGAGCGGGGGCTCGTTCAACCTGACGTCCCCGCCGGGCGGCGCGGCGGGCGGCGGCGCGGGCGTGTCGGCATCGCCCGCGTCTCCGATGGCGCCGTCGCCGCTGGCCGCGCCCGCCGCCTCCCCGCACCCGCCGCCCACGTCCCCCTTCACCGCGTGGCCCGCCTCACCCTCGCTGCCGCGCCCCTCGCCCGGCCCGCACCACCCCTCGCCCAGGCACCACATCGACCACAAAGGTACACACAGACACACACACACACACACACAACACTTCACACTCACACTGACATACACTTAAACCATTTATACCATTTGACAACCGCACTCGCATGCGTTCATACTAACAATAATTGCATATTGAAGGTGTTGTGTGTCGGTTACTTCTTACGTTTTATTCTGAATAGCAGCAATATGGTACTCTTAATCTCTTTCATTTATACGTACGAAAATGTATATAAATCTAATGATATCTTAAATGTATAAATACTAATATATCCTCACGCCTTCCCGAGATATATTTTAGGTGCCAACGTGGCAGATGGCGAGTCCGTCGCCGTTACTCAAGCACGACTATACATACGCCTTTGAATTGCTTCTCAGTCGTATGCAGGTTTCCTCTCGATGTTTTCCTTACCTACCTACCGTAAAGCCCAAAGCTCGTTGTGTGACTAATCAATGTACTTAAGTTCAGAATAACTCATTGGTACAGTCGGGATTCGAATCACTCGGCCACTGCGGCTATTTTTTACGTGTATGTGTGTGTGTGCGTCAGGTCCTTCAGCCAGCGGGTCGTCCATGTGCGCGGGTCGCGGCGGCGGGCGCGCGTGGGGCGGCGCGCTGGCCGTGCCCCTGAGCGCGGCCAAGCTGGAGCAGCTGTGCACGCCCAGCGAGCCGCCGCCCGACGCGCCGCCCGGCCCGCCGCTGGCGCCGCTGCAGCGCTTCCTCGCCTGCGTCTACATGAAGCGCGCCATGCAACGCGTCGTGCACCAGGAGGACTTCGTACGTACACTTTGCACAGTTTGAGACGCTTGGGAACTGGCTTAGCGATGACTGCCGGCTCAACTAACTTGCTTTGCTTTACGTCAAGCACCAGCTAGACCAATTTACTGCTTATTTACTAATTCTACCTTTATACCATTCTGCCTTTGACAAAGTACCTCTGGCATTTCTACTTGTGCACTAGTACGTATACGAATCATAAAATACAACAGTACCGGTATTAATTTGTCGTAACGTTCGATCAGTTGACGATGGTGTCGGTGGACGCGACGAGCCTGACCTTCCGGTGCGACAACGCGGGGCTGGCGGTTCGCGTTTTCCTCAACCCCCAGCACATGCAGTCGCTGCACGTGCAGCTCACGCCGCTGCCAGAGAATAAGGACACCTGGTCACAGGACGACCTCCAGGTACCACACTACTTTACACTTTGGATGGTGTCTTTATTGATCTTATGAATAAATGTATGTTTCGGTAGTCACCAGCGCGGTCCGTAGAAGTATATTTTGTATATGTATTTATGATGTGGTAAACAAGCATGCCATGCATGATTATACGGGCTACCATCGCATTTGGACGCTTACAATATCCTGTTGCTAACACTGAAGAAGTCTTTACACCCTTCTTGAAGAACTCCATGCAGTACTCGTAACACTTAAGAGACAGATCAATCGGGAGTTAATACAGCGGACGCGGAACCGCGCAGTGTGAAGCCTGTTTCTAAGGAATGCGTATGAATTCCCCGTCGATGGCGAAAGGTGCGGTGGTAGATACTACAGTAGAAATGTTTTGTGTGAACAGCTCATGGAGAAGTTCTTCGAGCAGCGCGTGGCCATAGCGCCGTACCGGTCGACGGCGCTGCACGGCTGGTGCCGCGTGTGGGGCGCGCCGGGCGCGGCGCTGCCGTCGCTGGCGGCGCTCATGCGCGCCGACCTCACGGCCGCGCCCGCGCTGTGGCACCTGGCCTGGGCGCTGCGCATCCCGCCCGCCGCGCCGCCCATCGTGCCCGCCGGACAGCCCGCCGTGCTGCTCGCCAAGCACAAGATACTTTTCTTTGTAAGTCAATGCTCTTATAAAGCTGAACTCCATCTCAGAAACTACTGGTTCGAATTGAAACAATATTTTAGTGTTGGATTACCCCATTTATCGAAAAAGGCTATATAATTACACGCTACGACCGATAGGAGCGGAGCGTCAATGAATAATGTAGCAAAAACTTTTGAGATCTTCCGTTGCGTGCGCTGCGTAAAAGGGGAACGTTACGCAACAATTGTGCCCCGCAACATCAGACCTGAACAATTTGATTCCAGAAAAACCGACCAATAATATCAAATTATACGCGCGTGTCACCGCGGGGCAAGGCTAGTTATACAATCAGGATATATAAATGGTAGCCACGCAGGTAATGAATTCCTCATGCAAACAATTTATATGTGAAAATCTTTTAACATGAAACCAATGTTAAGAGGAAAATTTTATGAAAAATGTATTTCTTCTGAAATGTTTTTTTGTTTAAAATTAATTAACAGTAGGTTTATATTTAGGATGTGACGTTCAAAACGTGTTCCCTGTGTACTATCTGACACTGAGCTGCGCATCTCTCATATCAATGCATAATGTCATATAGAGAGAGCCGTGGTGGCCGAGTGGTTCGAGCAGTTGCCTGCGACGCAAAGGTCGCAAGTTCGAATCCCGACTGTACCAATGAGTTTTTCTGAACTTAAGTACAGTGATTAGTCACACCACGAGCTGATCGATGAAGGAAAACATCGAGAGAAAACCTGCATACGTCTGAGAAGAAATTCAAAGGCGTATGTATAGTCGTGGTTGAGTAACGGCGATGGACTCGCCATCTGTCACGTTGGCACCTAATATACCTCTGGCGGAAAGTGGGTGTGTGGGAATTACCTATACACCTCTGCCTACCCCTTCGGGGACCCTTGTGGGAAGGCGTGAGGATATATTATTATTATATTATGTCGTATAGATCTGCCTGACACGTGGCGAGACGCAGCTGGTGCTGCCGCTGGTGTACGACATGCAGGCCAACGCCACGCAACTGGCCGACAAACAAAACGCCCAGCCACATCTTATCGCCGTCAGCTTACATCTGAAACGGTATGACTGCTCCTCATTCACGCCATAATATCTATGGCAATATATAAATAAAAAAAATATGCATAATTATTCGTGCCTTGTTGCTTATACATATATAATTGTACGGAGATAGCTATATGTAGGTGCCAACGTGACAGATGGCGAGTCCATCGCCGTTCATCCAGCACTACTATACATACGTCATTGAATTTCTTTTCAAATGTATACATGTTTTCCTTCACAAAGGTCGTGGTGTGACGAATCACTGTACTTAAGTTCAGAAAACTCATTGGTGCAATCGGGATTCGAACTTGCAATCTTTGTGTTGCAGACGACTGCTCGAACGGAAAGTGGGTGTGTGGGAATTACCTATACACCTCTGCCTACCCCTTCGGGAACCCTTGTGGGAAGGCGTGAGGATAAATATATACATATATACATACATATGTAATATGTATATATATTTGATATATCAGGTTCAATGAGTTCAACCAGTCGCACGCGGAGTGCACGCTGTGGCCCGCGGTGCGCGACCTAGTGACCAGCTTCACGCTGCCCTCCGAGGCGCCGCCATCCGCCGCGCCGCCGCCCCCCTAGCAACTGTACTAGCACCTACGAACATCCTGTAGCTAGCATTCAAATTATCAAAGATTTTACCAAACAACAGGATAAACTTCTTACATATTCCATGTTATATTTATGAAGGACCGCATTGGCTGAGTGAGTGAGATCTCAGCACCAGTCCGCTTAATCAAAAGAAATGGTTCGTGGATATCTGTATAAAGTTAGTATGTAAGCTATGTTCAATTTGATATTGATTGATTGCAATAAACGATTACATATTTTTATATCAATTATATTTTATTGGTGTGTCATCTGCAGAGTAATATAGATCAAAACTGTTCTCATTCAGTTTTCCTGAATCCGATTTAAACCTCCGGCTTTAGCACTGGCGCTCCTCTCTCTCTACCTACTCTTATAGGGCTCGGCGTGATGATATGCATGTATATACCTATGTGTAAAGTGGTCTGTCACACCAATATTTACACTTTGAAGCACCAACACTTCGAATAAAATACATACATACATACATATAATCACGCCTCTTTCCCGTAGGGGTAGGCAGAGACCACTTCTTTCCACTTGCTACGATTCTTACATACTTCTTTCGCTTCGTCCACTTTCATTATTCTCTTCATACATGCTCTTCGGTTTAGGGTACTCTTGACCTGACCTTTGTTCAAGACGTCCCTAATTTGGTCTAGAAACGTCCGTCTAGGTCTACCCCTTCCAACACTTTCATTCACACTCGCCTTATAAAATACTAATCACAAAAAAATTATAAAATCATTAAGGCCGTTGTAAGTCAAGTCGGGGTTCACCACAACTTAGGGTCTCATTTCTCTCTTTTCCCTAAAAACGAATACGCAATTGTTTCGAACAATGGTTTCTTATGAAAAAAATACAAAGAATAGACTAAACACCTTTACTAGAGACGACCCTTGTAATAAATAGTCTATTGATTTGTAATAATCTATTGAATTGCGAAGTAAAGACAAATAATATGCAATTTTTTACGACATCAGCACATCATTCAGAATATATAAAAGTATTTCGGAAGATGTCATACTGACTGCAGTTTTGACAACACATTTTTTTTATTTTGGGATTCTTTCCAAATTTCACGTTATTTACACTCAATGATTCCAAATCTTAGGGAGTAATAATGGGAGGTGTTGCTCGTGAACGTAATTCCTTGGAAACAATACTCACATTTGAAAACAGAGATGCGGTAAGAACTTGGTTATTACTTCTTTTTGCTGGTGTTCTGTAACTTTTATTATGTTCACACTTTCGTACGATCAGATAGTGTGCCCATCAACTTCCGATTGTAATCTATATAAATAAATAAAATTGAAGTGCCTGTTTGTAATATTGAAATAACCGCTTTTTACTAAATGCATATGGATGTATACAAGGCAAATATAGCAAAATCACTTTTTTTTGTCTTAAACTAAGTATAGTATATACTTCACTTATAGTACTTTATGTCTGTTTATTCCGGCTAATCTCTGAAACGACTGGACCGATTTGGATGGGACTCTCATTGGCAGATAGCTGATGTAAAAAGGAGTAACTTAGGCTACTTTTATTTTAGAAACTGAACAATATATATTTTTTTCAATTCTACGCGGACGAAGTCGCGGGCACAGCCACTAGTATCATATAATTATATACCTACAATATACAGTCGCGTCATGTTGAATGGTAAAAGTGATAAAATATCCAGCAAAGTGACTGGTCGGTGGTGTGGTCAACGGCGCACATCCCAGGCATGGACCCCGGCACGGGCGGCGGCGCGTGGCGACGGTCGGCGGGGCGCCGGCGCCTGCGCCTCGGCTCTCTGGCCCTCGGAGCTTTCCTCACCATGCATTGCCGCGTCACCGCATCTGCGCTTACGGGGGGATTCTGTTAGTGATACATACAAAACAACTACTTATCAACATCATGCTAAAAAGGTCGCCTCGTCGATTTGTTCCGATTACGATATTTGGGAACTCGCAGAGTTGAGAATGGGTTCTGAAAAATAAACAATTATTATTTTTATAGGCAAGAATTAATTTATAAGAGAAATAATATATTAATTTATAAAAATAAAGTTGTTAATTTGCTCTGCCTTCCGAAAGGCGAGAATTGTGTATAATTTATACACACATATCATCACGCAGAGTCCCTAACGGGGTAGGCGCATTATTCTATGGGTAGGTATATTTCTATGACATGTACGTAGACATTGAAGGTTACTGTTCCAGTCGTATTCATGATTATTTTGATCGTGGCGGTGGTTCTGCTCGCCAACCCGCTCCGGCACTTTGAAGTTTACCTCGGTCAGTGGAGCATCAGCGGTCCCGGCCGCGCTTTCCGCATTATACCAATGCTTGATGGTATGTCAGTCATGTTTTAGTTACGTGCTGTAGTGTATATGGCCTAACCAAGTGACCGTGTGAATGGATTTTACTACTTGTGTTCTTTTGTGATCGTCTAGGTATCGGCATAGCAATATGTATTAATGCGATAGTGCGGGCTATCTGCTGCTGCACCATGGCTGCCATCAGTGTAGTGTACGTCGTGCATTCCATCGCTGATGCTAAACTACCGTTTACTTACTGCAGGTAAGTTTTGTACTGTCTTATAAATACAAAATAAAGAAGAATATACTTATTGAGTACGTATTAACTTTTTAGAGATTTCGCCTTAAAAGCTTACGAACCTAAGGTGATAGAGGTAAAGAGCTTAATGTTACAAGAGGTACGTATATTCATTACACACAGATGTATAAATAGCAAACTCTTTGATCTAGCTTAACTTTCTAATAATCTATACTAGAACTGTCCAATAATCTTTCCAGTCTAGATTTATGATGGAAACTGGTATACTAGATGACGATGATATTTTCCCAACGAGCACTGTTGGATTCGTTGACCAAGCATGGAGAAACGCTTCGTATATGCTACATGGAAATACGAGAATGTAATTTCTACATACCCACTATTGATTTTTAATGATCAGATTTCATAGATCTGCAATTTGCTATTAATTATATTTTGTTATTATAGAGAACGGAAGGCACCAAAGACCAGTTATAAAATAGAAATGTGCAACGAGACATACCCTGGGACGTATCCCTCATTGTATAGCACACCGGCTTACAACTTTTTCTAGTGAGTGTTAATAAACCCTGCTTTTAAGTTTAAGAATATCTTTGCGTCTACCATATGAAGCTTTCCAGAACCTTATTTATTTTCGAATTATGTGTCGAACTCCAGGATTTTTTCTTCTTATCCGAACAATGGCCCTTCTACCTAGGATAATGTCGGTTACTCAGTTACAATCACTTAAGTACTTTTTGCAGCACCTATTAGAATCGAAACTTTCGATCTTGGTTATTGTTTGATTACAGCGTGGAAGTTGTTCATTTTCGTTCGGATTACAATTTTGGCCATTTCAATACATGGCTTGTGCTGAGCTTAATTTCCACGTGGCTGGTGATTTGGGTTTTAATGGTCATGGAGCGCATTCTACATGGCAGGGTTAGCATAAGTTTTTCATATATTTACTGAAAATAATATGCATATAGCTTACCTATTAATATACCTTATATTTTTAGTTAATTTGGAACAACATGTATTCTTGGTTCGTTTTTATTCCATGGATATGGGCGGTAATACTGATCATAGCTGCCATGAATAGTGTCATCGTACAACGATCTTGGCGAAGAGTCTTCAGGATTGGTACCAGAGAAATCCTATCTGTATGTTAATTCTGTTAAATATATATATGCAGGTGTAGAATCAAATGTCAGTCAATCAAAATGCCTTAGTCTCGCAACAACTCGAAAAAGGCTTGACTGATTTCCATGAGTGTTAATGTCCTGGTATGGTCTATAATGCGTTTGGGCGCTACCATGCCGCGTTCCATATTTTTATTTGTTCATCCAAGCGAAGCAGGGCGAGACTACTAGTAAAAATATTATTTTTACACTATGTCGTACGTTACCAGAAGCATTTTCGCAGGCCATAGCGGACGCTTTAGAAGTGGCTATTTACATTCACTCAGCTAGTGTTGGGACGGAACTCATTCACGGAAAAGGGTTGAACCATTACGGTAATTAAATTTATTACATATATTTTGTGAAATAATAAATCAAATCGATCGAACACTCAAGAATGGGAACATCAAGAGTACCTAGATCGTCGAGCATGTATGAAGAGGTTGATGAATGTGGATAAAGCTAAAGAGGTCTGAAGTCTAGGGAGAACTGGCACTCGACTCTCTCCGACCACGTGATGATATATATGCATGTAATTTGTCAAGTTTTTAATTGTTCACCGTTTATGCTTAATATGAGAGTAGCGGCGGGACACATAGACCATCGTCTGCATGGCGAAAACGTTTGGCACTCAGCTTTACTCCTGCTGCTCACAACCCTACACTGCGGGGGGTCCGCGGTGTGCGCAGTCGTCGACTATATCCAACCGGATGTTCAAAAGGTTTTTTTCATGCAAGAAGGTAAATAGTTTTCATTACCAAGTACGTACCTTTCATATGTTGTACGTGTAAAATATAATCTGATAACTATAATTACCTGTTTTCAGGAACATTATGGATTATACCAATGTATTCTAAGTGCACTTCATATGGATCACATTCACATTTAATGTAAGGTTCCAATTGATATACATCTTATTAATCTTACAAATATTACCTAAGAACGGCTGAACCGATTTGGCTGAAATTTGAAATGTAATCTAGGATTAGGACATACGAAAAATAACGGGCGAAGCCGCGGGCAAAAGCTAGTTAACAATAAAAATGAGTTCTGAGGTCTATGCTCTATAAAATATTATAGCATAGGTACCTACAACAACACGTCTAAGGTATTTATTCATAATGCTTTTGTATCTTTGTGTAAGTGTTAATCCCCTTTACTGTTTCGTTAACAGATCGACGATAATTTTCGGCGGGTTGGTATTTTCCTACATAACCGTTGCATTTGTTCTACTCAAGACTGCATTACATACAATATTTGAATACAAAGTTAAATTGGTGTAAGTATCGTGCATGCATATATCTAAATATATATTTACCTATAACTAGGTGCTGCCTTAGATGGCGGGGCTCCGGGCGGTTCTCTTCCTTGTCTTTGCGGAATTGGAGTTAATGATGATGTTTGACGAAAATAGCAAAGTTATTTATTATAACTTGTGGGAAGGCGTGAGGATATTATTATTATATTTATTAAAACATTTTGTGAGTTTTGTAATGTGCGGCGTATCTCAGTATCATACATACATACATATCATCACGCCGAGTCCCTAACGGGGTAGGCAGAGAGTATAGAGCGCCAGTTCTCTCTAAACTTACATACCTCTTTCGCTTCGTTCACATTCAACAGTCTCTTCATATATCTGAGTATCGAATTTAAAATATACCTTTGTACTAATAATAGCGGTGGTAGCCGCTTACCATCAGGTAGAGCGCTTGCTTGCAACCTTAGTGGTACAAAAATAACTCTGATATTATTCTGCTTGGTCGGTTGCGCACACTTGCCCTGTTCTATTAAGGCTAGTCCTATTTATTACAATTCATGGTCGGCTAATTGTCTATAGAATTGTAGATTAATCTTTTTACTTCTCAGATTTATTGAGCAGTTCGTAGTAGGCAGTTTGATTTTAACCTGCATGGGGTGCAGTTTGCTGTTTGCAACTAACGTTAGTACAGATATATATGTATATAGTAAATTTCTGGCACTTGAAGAGAATTTAAATTATTTCTATTTTTCAGGGCGGCATAGCACTTTTAGATAGTGTGGACGCAATGATGAGTGGCGTAGCAATGCCGCTTGTGTGTCTGTTAGAGCTAATTGGGTTGATGTACGTCTACCGCAGCAACGACTTCATGTCGGACTTAAATCTTGCCACAGAGGAGAACGCGTGCGGATCGCGCATCGACACACTATGGAGGATCATTCCAATCATAACTTTGGTAACTAACTTATCTAAATACCTTTATAGAAAGGTCCACAAACGGGTATGCAGAGGTGTAGGTAATGGCACTCTTTTCGCAGGAGATACATTACAGTCCAAACGTGGTGAGATCATCATCATCTTACAAAGCATCGACCACATCATCTTACATACATCTTCTCAAACGTATTATTGAAAAATATATGTCCTAAAGAGCAGAAAAGCTCTTTGTTCCATCGAACCTACATCTCAAATTTGCAGTTGACTATTTAAATCAGGAGACCGTCGTAGCTCTATCCTATATTATATGCATTTGATGACGCATGCAGCTTACAGCTGTTATGTTATGCGTACTGTGACCCGCTGAAAGCTGTTTTCAATAATACATGTCATTGACAGTCATCAAGAATTATTGCTCCTAGCCGTTTGCCATTTATTTGTATGTTAACTAACAAACTTATGGAGCGCTTATTGGGTCAATTCCATTTGTCTGAAAACAAGAACAATATTACGATGGCAGATGTACCTACCTACCTGAGTCTGAGCCTAAAATGTAATTAATAAATAAAATTATTAATAATGAAATATATAATTTTATTTAAAATGTACCTATATATTATTTAGGACGGCAACATTTGAATAGTCTACCAGCAGCTATTTCATAGATCGGGTACAAAAGTGGTTATATTTTTATTTCAGGGTACTTTGATAATAACAATAGTAGTGCTAACGAGAGCGGAGATGCCGACACACGTGATGTGGTACTCCCTGTCGCCGCTGATGGCCGTGGTGGTGGCGGTGCCGATGCGCGCGTGCCACAACGCGTACGTGTTCCTCAAGCCCGCCCCGCGCCGGGGCACTTAACTATATACCATTTTATACGTTCCGATAAAGGGATTACCCGTATTGTATTAATCAGCCTTTCACTGTTCTTACCACACCGCGGTACTGCATATCGCACTCTGTCGACATATCCATTTGTGAGTCTATTAATAACACAGGATTCTTTCAAAAAAATGCATTAAATAATCCACAAAGTATGTTTTCACGTCTTTCCACAGGGGTCTGCAAATTGTCGTCAGACGTTATGTCATTAATTACTGTACTTGTGTCCAAAAATAATCTTTCCCCACCATTGCGGCTACATTCGTAACTTACCCTTCTATATCTCCGAGTAATATGTTTCTAGCCTTGGTGGCCGAGCGGTTCGAGTAGTTACGTGCAACACCAAGATTGCAAGTTCGGATCGCGACTGTACACCGACAATGAGTTTCGTGGACCCTTGTGAGATGGTGTGAGGATATATTATATGTTTTATAAGTGCACATGAGGGGTTCTTGATACGAATAGATCACCGTTATGCTATTAGTAGATATTAAAGCGCAATTCTAATCTAGATTTACAGATCTGTATTATCTAGATAAAATCCGGCATTACAGTTGTAAAGGTTGCCAATAATAGTGAGGTCGAAAATGGAGAAGAGATAATTGAACAAAACACCAGTGATTGAAAATAAATGTTTATTTTTATCAATCAATTAAAATATTTATAAATATAAATCTTTGTACAATGCATCAAACATGCGTACACATGATTATAGATACGTAGCATTAGTGAGACTCGCATGAGACTTACAGATGCGGATGAAGTTTAGTCTAGAACATGTCGGCCCGGCGGCCGCAGCTGCACATTTTGTACGCTATTTACACTACTTGCACTATTGCCTACTGTCCTCGAGTAGTGGTGAAATAGGCATTTGGGGAGGCTAACTGGTTCTAACTGGATCGCTAGTAAACAGTACAAGGAGATAATGCACGAGACCTAAGACATTACTAGTACAACCTACAATGCCTATTTCAAGATTAAATTAAAATATCACAATATGTACAAATTATTTTCAATAATATCAATAAAATTCCCGTGTGACGTATATGGATGCATAATATCCCTTGCGGTATTTATTCCACTGATCCCACAATTGTCAGAAATGGCCAAAAAGTTTATTTTTTAACAGCCTCATAAAACAACAAGACTTCGACTACAATATAATGTAATCCTTACATCTTCTATACATTTATTTTATATATTCTTTTTAAGCTTGAGCTACCTACTATTTTGTTTTCTAAACGCTGATATGACAGATATGATGTATTAAATTAAGCCAAACATCTATCGAGGCCGATTATAGATACTTAATATTACAGTAGATTCAATTTAAAGACTGAAGTCTTGTGGTTTTACGAAGTATATACTTATAATGACAACATCTAATTACACACTTTTATTAATTGCGAATTATAATATTCGATATTCGAAGGCCATCAACTGCAATGTAACAATAATACTATCAAATAATTTACTAATCCAACGTGGTCAATCTGTTAGCACATCCAGCTCATAATATAGTTTCCAAGGCACTCGTAGCACTCATCACTTGACGGGGCGCGCTCGCCCATCGTCCACAAGGACAGCGTCGGTGAGCACGCGGCCGTGCGCGGGCCGAGGTCAGGCCGAGCGCGCCGTGCGCCGTCAGAAGCGGCGCAGCGCCGCGCCCGCGCCGGCCGCCTTGCGCGTGGGCTGCACCGACAGCGGCGCCACCAGCACGCCCGAGCCCTCCGCGCCGCCGCTCGCGCCCATCTCCTGCGCCACACGCACACCCTGACACCGCTTCGTCGCATATCACATCGAACACTTATCATCAAGCTAGCATTGTCGGATTTTGTCTGCGCGGGGCCTCTAACGAATTCTATCTAGGGGCTCATGGACGCGGAGCCCGTAGCATTTGATACTCTAGCTACGCCACTGCGAGCTAGCAGTGTCAGACTAGCCCAGTTCCTGCACAAAGCGCACCCCCATTCAAGGTTGATCTCTCTACGAATCGAATCCCATATTATTTACCAAGCTAGCATTGTCGGATTAACCACGTAGCATTAGCACCTTATTGGTGCGGTTACGGGTCCTTAATATTCACGTCGTTTGGTGAATCGTGTGTACACATTAAAGGCATCTGACCCTAAGCCTGCACCAGGACATACACATTCTTCTATACTATATTGTGGCTTAAAAAGTTAAACTAAAAAGCCTTATATCTGTCTGCACTGTACTGCTTGGTGGTACCTACCAAACAGGTAGCCGTGGTCATTGGATTAAGTAACGCAGGAAGTACTCACGTTTATATTGTTGCAACTGGCGAGTCGCATCTGCGCGAGCTGTGACGCGGGCGTGAGGTTGGAGGTGGAGCCGAACGGCGATATCATCGAAGACATGGCGCGCTTTAACTTCGAAGGCGTCTTGTTGAAGGACAACGCGCGCCCCACCTATCAGGATAACATTACATTTGACGTTTCGTAACAAAACTGCTAAACCTCTAAACCAATTGCACAACTTATGCGTAATTGCATGGCTTTTAAGTATTAGAGAAACAAAGCTATTTTTAATCGCAGCATAATTATAATCCTTCAAGATATATTTACATAAACCAGCTGTTAGCAGGAGTTTGTAGAGCCCCATCTTGCGATCAACGTTTATATTTACTTAATTGGATAACACATGCGATTATAATAAGTAGCCAATTATAAATCTGTTCCCATGGGTTCACATGCTGCATGTAGTCAAGAACCCACTGAAGATTCTAGACTATTGCTGACACATTAAATGTCCAAGTGATAATATTAATAATAATTGCCCCTCGAGATGAATACTATGTATGGTAAAGTTCTTTTGGCTAATTACTTCAATCAACCTTTTCTGCATCTTATAACAAATGTGTATTAAATATTAGTTGTAGAAATAATGATTTTCCAAATGAGAAAATAGATCATATGAATAAAGACACCGACACCGTTGAAATGTATTTATGTACAAGAAACGTAATGAGAGGTTAAGTATTGACAATATATGGACCGACACATCACAACACCACAGGTATGGCACGCTCACAAAAAACCAATTAATCACAAATGAATCGAAGCAAAGCGTTAAGGTAACAAATTCACTTTGCCCGCAATCCTCACGTATAAACCTGCTAATATCAGGTAATTCGTTGGCACCATGGGCCGCGCACACGCCACTGAGGCACCCAACATGGTAGAGATAGCAGTCGAGGAAGCAGCTACCTAACATTGATCGGGACACGTTACAGTAATGAATGATTGCGAGAATGAGAGTGGGTTCGTGGACAAGCGGCCACATGGCGGTTAGTGCAGGGCGAGCGAGGGACAGCGAGAGGAGTGGCAGAGCCGCGTCAGACCTGTGCGAGTAAGTGAGCGCGCAATACCCATGTGTCTAGTAGCGCGGAGCCCGGCTCGGCGCGCAGCCAGCCGCCCAGCCCGGCCAGCGCCTCCAGCTACAAACACAACCACCTGCACTACTCCAAACTACCTACTACCTACTCACGACCGACTCACGTTGGATACCCGCAACAAGCATATATCATTTCCTCAATGCTAATTGCTCGTTGCTCAATCATAGAGTATTCATTCAAATAACGAATACAGCACGGAAAAATATTATCAGAATCGGTTGTTCTGTTGACAACGTGATGAATTAATAAAATGAAATTCTTGAAACTCTGAATATCTTCAGATTAATACACAACTTCATCACGTCGAGTACCTCACGGGGTAGACAGAGCGTCAGTTTATGTACCTTTAGTACAGTACTCATATCGTAATCGATGCAGAAGTTTAAATCACACGAAATTTTACGACAAATTCGTATCCAACATGAGACCGGCCTGATACAACTACAAACACCTACTTGAGCGTGTAATAATACTTTGACGTATACACAGGGAAGCTAGCCAATACATACTGGTTTACCCAAGTTCCGCTGAATGGTCTCCCTTCACTCGGCACCTATGATCGGTGTTTCAAATGATAGGTTTCAGCGCTAAAAAACTCGAGTTTTTGCTACAAAATTCGATATCGCGGATCGCAATGAGATGCCAGATTGATTATTATCGATTTTTGCCATAAACACATTGAGGATTACACTTTCATGCCTTAGTTACATACAATCGATGAGTGCCGATACTTTGGATCGCATTCGCCTAATACTCGTAACTTACCAAAAGTTTGTTATGCATTTGTTATTTCTATACTTTGAAGCTAAAGCTAGATACATCCTAGTATACTCAGCTAGATCATGCTTTTAATATTTTGTTTCTATATTAAATTTACATTAGACACTGAACGGAGCACTGTAGGAACACTTGTATTATTCCTATAAGGCTCCTGGCATTAGAAAATGAAACAGACGCTTAAAAATCCACAGTAATAGGAAGCAAATGAAATATATAAACAAAATATGTTCAAGTTCACAAATGTATGGCCTTATCGTCTCATAAAAATGCTTTTGTCATTTATCTTATCAATGGTTTCCGAAAAAATCAATGTTTTGAAGTGAATACTAATTTCCTTACTCCCACATCGTCGTGAGAATAAATGAGTAAGTCTATGAGTTCTAGAAACATATATGTTTGTGCCTTAATGATGTATTTCAGGCAGCCATGGCGCGAGGTGACTACCTTGATCCTGGTGCGCGCCGCGAACTTGGACACCTTGGAGAGCGTGCTCAGCGCGAGGTCGCTCGTGTCGATGTCCAGCTGGTGAGACTCTAGGCACGCCAGGAACTTATCCTATACAACGAATGTTAAAAATGAAAATTTATTCCTAAAATACTTATAGTTTGCTTACATTCGATCTGCATTAGAGATAAAACATGGCACGTCATTATAAATGTAGGAGGTTTACTTTGGGATTGTTTAGAATCGTCTATAAATGACAGCATACTATATCAAAAATTATTATTATTACTATATCAAAACATAATATTATGTTAATACTTTGTAAGTTATACGTCAAGTTTGTATAGAAGAAAAAACATCGTAAGGAAACCTGCATACATTTCAAAAGAAATTCAAAAGCATCGATACCTCTAAATAACCCTCGAGGGAATCGGCGTAATGGTAAATATGTATATATCAGCTAAATTAGTCTATTAATATCTACTTACAACGCATATATCCTGAAATTGAGCTAATATGAATAAACTAAGCGACTCACGGCATCAGCTTTGCAAACAGTGTTGGCCATCTGCCTGCACAGCTGTCGGAGAAAGTGCGTCTTGTCCACCGTCTCGTCGGTGATCATAAACGAGTAAAGCTTTTCCTTGAGCTCCTGATTGCTCCGGCACATCAACGCGAACACGTTGTGGCAATCTGGAAACGACCAGTATTACATTTGAAATATGTTAAAAGATATTTAAGTCAACGAAGAACATTGGATAGGCGAGTTAGAAATACCTTACTTAAATATACTTGATGATGGATCTGTCACATTGGCACCTAATATATCTCTGGCAGTAAGTTAAGAGAGGTAGGGCATAACGGGTTTCCCGTTCGAATTCGGAGATGCCCGACTGGGGCAGGACCTCCACTTATAGAAGTCCGTAGACAAATAACACAATTTTTTGTGTTGTTTTCCTACGCGGCGAATAAGGTTTCCAGTAATGAGCTCCTTGGGGAGGGGGGAGGATTGTTACATTGTGTTGGAAGCAGAGGGATTAAACCCATTATGCTGCCAACACACTATAACTCTCCGAACACAGAGTAGCAACACGCAAGTGATACTTCAGTATCGTGAGCGTTAATAGGCTGCGGTAACCGTTTCCCATCAGATGGGCTGTATGCTTGTTTGCCACTCTTGTTGTATAAAAAAAAAAAAAAAAAGTAAGTAGGTGTGTGGGTACTACCTGCACACCTGTCCCTACCCCTTGGGGGAACCTTGTGGGAAGGCGTGAGGATTCATATAAATATAAGTTAAAATCTCAGAAAATGGAGTGACCTGCATTAGAATCACATTTGGGTGAGTAAGAGCGCAGTGTTATACCTTCAGCCTCCCTGATATCGACGACCCGCTTGACAGTGCTCAGCGGCATGAGCGATATGTGCCGGTAAGGTTTACTGGAACCTATCCGCATTGTCCCCGTGCCGTTCGTCGGACTTTTACTGTTGAAGGCCTGGAACAAATCACAAAAAGTAAATTTGAGAGCAATTATAACATTTAACAACTACTAAAATCTAGTATTTAGTACCCATAACTGTTACACTGTATACTCACTTTAGATCTCTTCTTACACACTTCCATAGTGTCTGTGAAGAGGAACAGGACGAGATGGTCCCCTCGGCCGGAGAGTTCTTTCGAGAGCTCCACTACTTCACACCGCGAGACGAACGATCGATGTGAAGATACGAGGTGGGCCTGTATAGTTTAAAAGAAAAATATTATGTAAGACAGAGAGAACTGCCACCCTCTCTGCCTATATGTATGAGTATGAAAAAAGTTATGTTTGTTTCGATAAATACATATAAATGACAAAACAAATGAATGAAATTGTGTCTTCACAAAAATTGAATGAAAATCTTGAAGAAAAAGCACAAGAAGATTGATGGTAGGATGGTAGCGAAAGGATGGTAGAAGAAGTAGTCGAAACCCATTAAGTTTGGAGAGGACTGACACCTTAAATTTAGAGATTTGACGAGATGATATGCAAGAAAAAAATATTTACGTTGGTCATAAAATTATTACGTAGTCATTCAGTGGAATAGTCTCATCGTTCTGCATATAACTTGCAAAAAGGCCAGACGTCAGAACTTTGACTAAAATGTAGAAATAACGGCGGCTGGTCGGTATGATACACATTTAATGCAATAAATATATTCAACTTTAATGTTTCCTTCACATCGACCATGGGCATTCTGGTCTATAAACTCGCTGTCTGGCAATTTGGAATTCGACGCACGACACTGACCGACAATGTCAATTCGAATAGGCGTGCAATGCCGTGTGTGTAAACACATTGATATGTTATTTGCGTCACCTTGAGTGAGGCCGCTTTATACGGCCGAATAGGTTTAACGGTCGGTTGCAACGTCGAAAACATTATGTAAATAAACAAAAGAATGAGCGTAAGGCTACTTACTTAAATGGTTTTCAAAATACTGATATTTGACCGGAGATGACAACATAATAAGTTCGAACCAAGATGAAATGGTACGAAAAATCAAGAATGGGACGTGAAGAGCACACATAACCTGCTAACAAGTATGAAGACTGGTGAATGTGGATGAAGTCAAAGAGGTCTGTAAGTAAGAGAACTGGCGCTAGAAATAACATGATTACTCATTTTCTCAATTAATTTACGAAGAAACTTGAACTGAAAGAAGGGGTTGAATATGAGTGTGCACTCGTGAGGGTCTCGGCGATATACATATATGTCTGATTTTTAAACCTTGAAATACGATGATTCCTCATTGTTACAATGACTACGACCATTTTTGAACTGATCAAGTGTATAGAATTCATGCATGACATGTAAAGTTGTGGCTATAGCAAAACCGTTTATATGTGTATGTGTAAGTATGTATGTACCGGGCACTGGTCGATGTCGTTGTATATGTCGAACATCTGCAGCTGCCCCTCCGTCTTGCGCTTGTCCTCGTTGATGTGCGACATGACCTCGCGCAGCCCGGCCAGCGCCGACACCAGCGCGCCGTGGTCCGGGTTGTTCTTGTGCGTGTGCTTCAGTATGTCTATACAGTTACAGACAAATACGATTGCATTAAAAAATAAACATATAATGTATTTAACACGGACTATATCCCGCGGTTTTACCTACGTAATATGATTTCAGGGTGAGATTTTTCTCTGGACTAAAACATATCCTTCAGCTAATATTTATCTCTGTGCAAAATTTCATCCAATTCGGTTTAACTGTTCTGGCGCGATTGAGTAAAAGACATCTTCATATAATTCGCATTAGTAGAACTAGCGACCCGCCAGGACTTGTGCAATGGTGAATTTTAAAAAACTTTAAAAATGTTATAGGACTACATAGTCCCTTTTCACCGTCAGGAACCTTTCTATTTAAGTCTGTCTACACTAGTGATCAAAAGAGATACCGCGTGCTTAGCAGAATTATTTAATCATTGTATTTAGGGAGTTGGTATAGAATATCATGTAAATTATGTCTATACCCCATGAAGATAAAAATATATTTGTGTAAAAATTTATGCATTTCGAATACCTACACTTCTACGCAAATTATAGGGGATGCCGAATTGGAATTTACTGGCCAACTTACCATCAAGTAATAAGCTTATACTAGGTAACCGCTGCACTGGTCGTATTAAGAGCTCCTGTAGACTTTGTCTTCCACATTCTGGTTTCGTTTGACAAATTTTCAGGAATGCATGAAATCTGGAAGATTAACATCACTGTTAACGAAGTAAGCTATGATAATGTGTAGAAAACAAATTTGTGGTTGGTTCTCGTTGGAATCATGAGTGACTTATACATACTTTCCAATAAAATAATAAGATAAGCTCTCGCAATAACCGGTATAGCTTAAATGTTGCAAATGTTGTCTAGTGGAGTTGCTGTCATAGCAGCAAAAGGTACTTGCAGCCTGTACCATATGGAGTTCTGTGAACCAGTGCCCCAATATTCCAACACTCCAAGATTAAACCAGATTCCTTTGTGACCAAACTTTCTAAGATCTGTTCAGAGCACAAGTAATCTTCATCTGTAGCACACACTTATAGAGTACAGTGGGAGGATTGGCTTATATTCCAGTACATGTTATAACATGTGAGTTGGTATAGCAGAGTTATTAGACAGGGCTGTGTACCTTGGGTTCTCATGATCGCACTGTTGCAGCATCTCCTTGGTATTCTCAAAGAAGTTGACGAAGGGCGGGTAGGCCTTCACCATGTCGGGTGTGTACTTGAGCACCACGCGGCCGATGCTCATCTCCTCGCTCCAGTGCGCCTGCTTGTAGCGCAGCTCCTCGAGCATGCGCCTGCGCACACAACACCAACTCAATCACACTGTCAACGTGGCAGGGGGGACTCGAATGTAATATGTAATGTAATAAGTAGTCATCCATCAAGGATACTACATCAAAGGAAGGAACTTACTGGTGCAATTCGTATATAGGCGGTAGGTTTCCAAATATAATCTTCAATTCTGTATTATTGAGCAACGGTTGGTTCTTCCCATTACTGCAGTCCTCCTCAGCCATTTCTTCTAACGGTTTTTTAAACATCTGAAAAAAAATTTGATTATTTACAATATTATAATATTAAAAGCTCCGCATATATTGCAATTATTGTATTATTGTTGGTGAACTAAAGGCAATTACCGTGACAATCGTATTTAAAATCCCAACGTAATTGGATTCTGTTTGAAGTAGTTCCATGAAAACTTGCTGCCGCGGGGACATCAGCTTCCGGACGACATTGTCGGGCACCTCGGATTCTATAAATAAATTGTAATGATAATATATAAAAGTGACTGAAACATGCCTTGCCTGCTTTGATATTCATTCTGTAGCATATTGATTCAGTAATGTGTTAAGTAAAATCTGTAAAATATTTTTTTATTTACATCTTATATTTGTGTTCAATCGACAGTTGAATGCCGATTAGCGCTAGAATAAGGTGACAGAGATAAGGGCGTGAGGGTTACCTTCTAGTATCTGTTTGCCGTCAGGCGACTGCGTGCAGTCCAGCAGGTTGCCGGAGAGGCTGAGCAATACGGCGTCGCCCACTGAGGAGCGCCGCTTGTGAAGCGCGGCGTCGCCCCCTCGCAGCTTGCGCTTGCGCAGCCGCTGCAGCTGCGAAGGCGTGCCTGCCGAGGCTGGGCCACTCGCCGCGCACTCCTCGGTGGGCCCTGCGCCGCCCACCGACGAGCGCCGCGACACCTCCTCCAAATACTACACGCTCACATTTAAGCCACCAACTCAACTGACATCACTGACAGTGCAAAAGAGTAAATCTTACGTCTTTGAATAGGTATTCCCGCTCGTCCTGGGCTTCCTCGTTTTGCACGGACGCCCAGAACCACTCCGCCTTGACTACGTGCACGCGCTGCGAACACTCCGGCGCCACCACTGTGTTGTGTTCATCCACCACCTAGATAGCACACGTGGTGGTATTATGAAATCACGTAAATTGGAATAAAGACACGGATTTAGTATTCAGCTTCCACCCATTTGTCCTGGCCTGCCATCCACGAGCACATCTCATAGACATAATAAGTAGCTTAACCTCATGTGCACGCCCTAGGAAGCGCCTATATATCCTTAATTGTATGGTTATTATAATCGGAAAGGCATGCAAGAAGGCGAGCAACTCGGAGCTCACGGATTCCGCCTACTACTACTATAATACCGTGGCCGAAGACCACTAGCTTACATCGTCGATGGCATGACAAGCTAATCTAATGTTTAGTAGTACTGAATAAAATGGTGTTAGTACCGGTAGCGATATTCCATGGCTTTGCGAAATGGCACGAGCGTCGCGGATGGGGGGCGTCGAGGCGGGCAGCGGCTGGTCGCGGGCGCGCCGCGGGGCGGAGGGCGAGCGGGAGGGGCGGGGGAGGGGCAGGGCGAGGGCGAGGGGAAGGGGGACGGGCGAGCCGTGCAGCTCCACGCCGCTGCAAATCGAGTGGCGGTGCGCGCGCACCCACACGCTCTTGGGCGTCTTGAACACGGAGCAGTCGTCCAGCTCGTCTACATCCGCGCCCCGCACTGGGGTGGCAGCGTTTGTACTGTCTACTGTATCCACTTGCACCGGTGATATGTCAAAATGTATGTCGTTCACATCTCTCATGGGAGTCGAGACATTCTTTAAATCTGGGGGTAAGTGACAAGCATCTACTTCGACTGTATTTCTTTCGGCTCTCTTTTCGTACTTCTTTTTCCTTTCGCTTCGAAAAGAAGCTGTGAACGATTTGACGCTTCTTCTGAGTTTAGAGGCTGATTTCACGGTTTTGGAGCTTCTTAAAGAAGCAAAAGAAATGTCAAAGAAGCCAGACTGTTTGCTTGTATTCATTGAGCAAATTGACGCATTGTCATCTTCCCTAATTGGAGACGATGTAGAGGCCACGAACTCTCCGGCCGGGTCGGTGGGTTTCACGCTGTCCGGACTAACTGGCTCTATTGTGATATCGCCGCTGGCTTTAGGAACGGATTCCTTTTTGGTTCTCTTGAATATAGTTGGCCTGTTTTTGAATTTAAAAGAATCCTTAATTTTCAGCCGTTTTATAGACTTCCAATTACTATCTTCGCATTTATCAGGTGATAAATTGGCGTCGATAGAACTTATATGAAAATTCGATTCAGTTGAATTTCGACTTCTTTTCTTTCCAGATGAAATAGTGGTAGTGGACTGCTGCAGCTCCTTATTTATGGCAGAACTTGGCATCAAAAAGGCTGATTCGCCTTTTGAATCTAAATCGCATAAACTTTTCGTGAGAGACGAATGCAGAGATCCGGCCTCCGTAAGACAATCAACTAAATTAAATACGTTCATAGATTTATTCCTAAATACTTCTCGCTTATCCTTAACGTTCACTCTAACAGAGCCATGCAACAATTGAGATGCATCCTTGTTTTCCTTATTATACGCTTTATGTTTACGTAATTCTATTAATTCAGTTTGAGACAATTCCTTAGTGTCATCATTATTTGAAAGTAAATCATCTGTTAAGGATTTTCCTAGATAACTAATACTGATGTGGCCGGGCAGGTCCTTAGTGGCAGAGCTTTTATTTCGAAGATGTTCCTTCGCTTGTTGCAATTTTAGTTCTGTATCGTCGGTTTGAACATTTGGCGAATGTTTGGTTGGGCTGGGGCGGCGGACGGAGAGGCGCGCAGACAGTCTGCGATAGAGCGAGCTCTTGGGGGTGGAGTGGGAGCGGTCGGGGGTGGCGCGAGAGGGTTTTACTGAGGGGCTGGGGGTGCTCGGGTGGGGCGAGAGGATAAGCGAACGACCGAAAGTCTCCCCATTGGCCATTACCTGAAACATGGGTGAAACACACCACGCAATGATGTAATGAAGCCATTCCAGTACATACATGCACCACGATATTACAACAACTATCGTGATAAAGGCAGTTAGACACAGAGAAGCAGATGCCTACCCAAGAAAGTAAACCCTTCGATCGATGCATATGTATTTCGAAGGTCAGCACTGTATAAGATTAGCGGCATACACCTTTCGAGACTTATCATGAATTGTTAGTGCTTATAATTTTGATCAATTACAGTTTTTACACACATAATCATAAAAGAGGAAATAATTGAAGTTGCAATCATGTATATTACAAAGCAAATGAAATATAATCGTACAAAATATTTGGAATGACGAGTGTAAACATGACAAGGATGATGTACAGTGTGCAGCTACTCGCATAGCACAAGGTCCACGTAAGCGCATGAAATGGTGAATATCTACATGACAATGGAATGTAATACATCTACTACATACTACATGGAATTGTAAAGCTGTGACGTCACTACACCAAGTGAAACAGAAACAAGGAAACGAGCAATGGGTCGACTTTGCGCCGTAATATTGTGGGACGTGACGGAGGGTGCACTGCTCCAGAATGAGGGTCTACATGGCGAGACTAATATGGGATGTTCGGACGTAGGCAACAACCACACTGACATTTTGAAACGTGTATTATTCGGCGAGGATTTGCACAGACGATCGTGTATGAACGTAACATTAGCTAGTCTTCACCTGTTTATGAGCCGCTCAACGTTAGTGACATTGAGTCGTAACACAAACGATAATCATTGTTTGAACAGGTAAAATGTTAAACAAACAGCGGCTGGCATTGAATATATATCGCTGAACACAATGCATTATAAATCGGAAGAAATTAGGAGTAATGCGGTGTGGTGCCATAATAACACCCGAATGCTTAATGAACTACTAGCTAATTTGTAATGTCTACAATGTATCTAAACTAAGAGTGATTTGTGTTCCCAAGGGTAACTACGTGCATGCTGACTTCATAATGCTAAAATTAGTAACTAATAAGTATAATATGGCATCGAGTATATAAATAAAAGGGTATGTGCGGTATTCAGAGGTAAACGTTCTGTGATAAAGATTTATAGCTCGTAAGATGGCTACATGCATTTACAAATTCCTTAATGCATAACCCAAGTATGCATTATTATTGAGTTATTGGTCTCTGAACAGTTTACATGTATTTATATTATATAGTTCTCACTGGTTAGGGATTGTTTTATGCAAAATATACATATACCTGATAATGATGATATAAATATACCTGATATTATGATCAAGTCATTGCCAGTAACCAAGATAGCCTAAAAATATGGCCATGTGGTTTGTTAGTGTAACTGCCTGTAGAATCAAAAGAAGGTAGATATATAAAATGCTGTGTGTGTACTCACGACGTGCGTGCAATCGGGGTCGTCGAGCGGACAGGTGCCGCCCCCGTTGCTGGCGAGCACCTCCGCCATATGCTGCGTCTCATCCTCGGGGAAGCCCACGAAGCACACCCGAGCGCCCGCAAACACCCTCAGTCTGTGCTCTTTCTGCAACGCGAACAAATCTAACATGAATGGTCAGACTGCGGCTCCAGGTAGGTTGACCAGTTAGGAAATAAGCAGCGAAATTTGTAGGTTAGCCCTTTAAATTATTGCGTTTTCATACTAATAATATAAATGATAATGAAAGATGTGAAAGGACCTCTGTTTGCTGATTACCCTTTCACGACTAAAAGGCGAATCGGCTTGTAATGAAATTTGGCCGGAGTTTATATCCTCAGAAAAAAAAATTTACTTTTATATCAAAAACAATGTTGAAGTGAAATTCAGGTGATATTTTAAAGCCAATCCTCACGTTATGCATCTGAACATTAATATTTAGGCTTTTGGCAAGAAATAAAGAAATCTGTGTATTTCTGCTTTATAACAACACCATCCAATATTAGTATTTACATATATCTATATGCTGTTTTGTTGTTTTAAAGATAGCAAATTATACGTGGACAAATTCGCAGGGAGAAGCTGGTAATAAAGAATTATACTTCGAATATGTAAGCGACCTTGACACAAAAGGAGTATTTGACCAATGGTAATGTTGTGGACAGTAGTAAGTGTCGTGCTGTGTAGGTACTAACAATGATGGCATCGTCAGTGGCTCGGCAGTCAGGGTCGTCGCGGCGCTCCCAGCAGGCATCGACCCACGAGCGCGCCAGCACGGGCAGCCCAAAGCCTGACGCATATCGGTACTTGTCGCCCGTGGCCGCCGCCGCGATCAGGTGCGTCACCTTGCTCGACATGTCCTTGCGGATCGACCCGCCCATGTAGTGTATCAGGGTTATCAGGTATGTCTGCCACAATATCAAACATTCACGCATTATGCAAGGTAGTAGACATATGCACTTCACCGATGCTTTTTCAATCTGATTGTTCTTTTAGAATTGAGAAAAAAACATAAGACTGCACTTAATGAACTTTTACTTGCACTTATTAAACTGCATGATTATATTGAAGGAATTGCTGTATATATTTATTTCGCTCTAAACATTTCGCAACATTTGATAATTTTAATTGATTAAACGATGATAACAAGGCGGATCCTTTGGAACCACTGCAAATAGTGTTGTTTTCTCAAATATATGTTTAGATAATGCATCATTATGCCGTAACAGACACGTCAACAAACCATCATTAAAGATCATCACACAAATCTGAAAATATAGCGGAAAGTTACTACATAGCAGTGAAGGTCGTCTATATAGACAAAACCATTGAGCAGCAACGAGGAATAAACGTTAGATTGACACGAATTTTCCAACTTTAGGTTTGTATACATATTTAGCGTGTTTTGAGTGTTTTATTTACATGAATAATGAAGGTACTTCTACGTCGACAAAATCCCTTTCAGTTCAAACCCGCGCTATCCAAAATCTATAATTTGTATGACAATAACATTAGTTGCGGAAACAGTTTACCGCAGAATGTCATTTCTATACTATGTATTCACGCTATCGCGTGTGAGGCTAGGAGGGTCGAGCTCATAGTACTTACAAGTTCGTCTTTCTTCCGGAAACCTGAGAAGCATATGACGGCGCCTCGCATCGCCAGCGAGTACAAAGGGCGCGCGTTCGCCGGCGGCGGCTCGTCCTGCTCCGCTATCTGCAGCACTGCCGTTGGACCCAGCACTCTATGAAAGACACAAGAATTAGTCATACACTAAGATTTTCTTTACGAAACTTATGTTCATCTATTTCTCAACTATGGACATATTCCAGCTGTGGGAGAATTCATAATCATGTTAGTTTCTGGCACATAAGCTTGCTTCCTACTTGCATTATATAACGAGAAAGCGTTGCTATTCGGATCTTTGTTGCTGGGTTGAAGTTGAATGGAATTGGAGAAACTTTGCTGTTATTAGGTACATGTTCTATCTCAGAAACAATTTAAGAATAAATATTAATTTAACGTGTGAAAACCCGGGGCCTATACATACGCCATTGAATTGCTTCTCAGACGTATGCAGGTTTCCTTTCTAAGCTTTCCTTCACCGAAAATCACGTGGTGTGACTAATCACTGTACTTAAGTTCAGAAAAACTCATTGGTACAGTCGGGATTCAAACTTGCGATCTTTGTGTCACAGGTAACTACTCGAACTACTATAATATTGTGGCATATATTTAAAATAAATAGTCATAAATAAACGAAAGAGGTCTGAATATAAATATGTATTCATGTTGCAAACATATTTGCCTTCCTATAACAATACTTGCTGTTCCCCGCGGTTTCATCAGCGTACTGTTTTAATTCATACCATTTTTAAACAAACAAATATCTTTAAACCTTTCCTATAATATAGCCTATGTAACTCTGATAGTGTAATTTATTAAATCGGTCGAGTATTTTCTCGAGTTAAATCGTAACAATCAAACAAACAAAAAATGTAATTCCTCATTATAATATTACTTTAGATATGCTTTTGCGTTCATTCTGTAAATATAGGCAATTTAATTACATTTTTTTTTTGATTTCGCTAACAACATGTTTCATGTTTTTTTGTAAATTATTGTTAACTGCTTAAAGTCAGACAGCACACATAGCAATACTTGAATTATCTAATACATGCATACCTAAATATTTAATAAAAAAAAGATATGATTACGAATAAAAGTTATGTTAATTATGTATACATATCGCCGGCTTATTCTATCAACAGGTCTAAGTAATTGCTATATCACAGTTTGGCTTATAACCTAATCAGTCTTACAATAGCGCGATAGGTGTTAAATACATTAAAAGCCACTGTGTTCAACGTGGCTCAAGTTTCCAAGTCTGTCATTTTAATTGAAAATGGATACACGTGCAATCAAGTGGCCAATTATTGCCAGTTTCTAAATTTGTCGTGTTTCGCAATGCCAAACAGTGGCAATAGACCAGTGCCTTCTCTAGACGTAAGGAAAGAACTGCGTGTAACAACAGGTTCGAAATGCTGTCAGCATTTAACTTCCATACCATACATCTCTCTTTCTGTAAAAGAGCTGCGATACGTAATCGCAATAACAAGCCAGCTAGAAGTCCCAGCTATTGGAAGAAATAATATTAAAATTACTATCACTGTACTCACTATTCTAATAAAGGTGAGTCAAGAATAAAACATAGATCTATTCCCATTTCCTAGAAAACTATTTTAATGAGTCGCCAGAATCATGTTTCCACAAAAGCATTATTGACCATTGGTCAGTTATGAAAACCAAGGAGGTTCACATACGGTTAATGATTCAACGAAAAAGATTTGGCATGAAAACATTGAAGAAATGAGTTCGTTAATAAACTCATCGCCGAGCTAAGAATAGCAAATTCTTATTAATAGGGCACACAATTTGTTCACGGAGACATGAATTAAAGTATCATGGAGGCGGTGGGCGGAGTGCGGCCACCGTGACGCGCGCTCCCGCTACCAGCGGTCTGTTCGGTGCGGCGCGGCGACGCTGCCAGCGCTGTGCCACATAACACAGCCCGCTACTACTGTAGCGGCTACGTGTCGTTATAGAAATAGTTGATGAGTTACATTCGCATTCCACGGATGTGTAAACAATGTCGCGAATCTAATTTGCAATCAATTTATTTCAATCCTCGTATCCTACACATTTTAGCGGAAAAAGGCAAATTTCGTTTTACGATGTTAGTTAATGGATTGTTTTATATAACAAAATAACAAATGAAACAAATCTTAAAAAAAATAAACAAATCCTCAACGGGGACCGAACTTGCGACGTTAAAGTTTGAAAGTAACTTTAGCATTACTGCGAAGGATACATTAACAACCAATGATTTAGAGATAAATAATGCAACATAGCATTTGTTGCCTAAGTGCCTATTGTCAAACTCTAACGGCTAGCTCTTAAAATGTATTATACTTACTATTATATTAATCAAACAACATGTGAGTTAACGGCATTATCACCAAATCTCTTACTAAGCATTTGTGATAATCACTTCAACAGATTACAATCTAGGCATTTGTTTACTATTGTTTATATGTATATGTTGGGCTATTCGTATAATGAGGTGAATAATCAATACCACTCCTTGAATGAAGTATTCTCTTTGGGATAAGGGGATACTATACCTCCTAAGCTATTACAATTGTCCTATACTATACCTATATTTTTCACAACATTTTACTTTATTAATACGCTAGTGAATCTCCGATACGTAAAATATCGGAATCTACATGCACCTAGAAACATGTATATAGATCTAAATTCTCCATATATTTTGACACGTTACCTAGATCAACTTGCCAGAGAGTATGAGCGCGTAGCTCATGGTAGCCGTACTGATAGTGGTTATTGAACTTCTGTATTTACAGCCGGCGACGCTGTTGTTACAAAGTATCCGTTAACAAATGGTATGTTTCCTGTGAAATAAGGACACGCTACATAGCATGTGTATAGATGTAAAGGTAGGTATTAGAGAGTAAACTCTTACAGGTCGCATTGTAATATGGCAGCATCCGGAGTGTTCGGCTGAGCACGCGATATGAGCTCATGCTGGGACTCTTCCTCGGGCGTCGGCGGCAGCCGCGTGGGCCCCATCGTCACCACTTCCACCCAAATCAGGCACTAGTCCGAAGTCCCCTCGACACTATTGCTTTGCACTTGATCCACGCACTACTACTGTGGTACATTTTAACTTCTGCTGTTTACACTGCTACCGCTCTAACCATAATACGAGGAATCAATTTTTTATGCTACTTTGAAAACTATCATCATGTTTCAATGGAATCTAATAATTTCGGAGAAAGAAACGTTATAGTTTATGTCGAGTGCCGCGAAAACAAAGACACAGGCGGCATGCGCGATATGCGTTTCACGTTAGATTGAAAAACAGTCATGAGGAATGTGAAGCCGAAAATAGCGAGGAGCGTCGCGCGGCCACAAGGGCAACCCTCGCGGCACGCAGCGGCGGCGCCCGCCCGCGCGCCGTACACGCACCTTTATTTACATCCTTCCATGAAATTAAACACATTCAGCCAACATACGACCGTTTTATGAGTGGAAGGTTGTTCGTTGTTTAAACAACCCCGAGTTATGACCCAGGGTGAGGTGGCCTGACTGTATCGTTTATGCAGCAATTCTATCAGCAAGCTCAGCTGCCTAAGCGTTGCATATTACTCGAACATGGCATAACTTATACAATTAATTGAATCGCCATGTTTTGCAATAATAAAAAATACACCATTGTAGTTTAAAGTACTTTACGTAAAACGTTATGCAGTAAAAGTAAGGTTTATACCATTCACTAGTAAAAAAAAACTCAGCTGGAAGTTGATTTAGATAAATAATTACAAACTGTATTGTTTTTGTCTGCATCACAAATGAATCACAGTTCCGGAAAATTATGAATGTAACTCGGCCAGAGTAGTTTAATTTTCAGACAAACAAACATTGTTCTGGAGATGTGAAAAAATAAACAATTACATGTCATCACAGCCACTCTCAGATATACAACTTGTTTTATGCCAAGCTTGTGTTATGGCCTATAGGCGCTAGTAATACGAGGTGTAGTTAGAGTGTGATAGCAGCATAAAGAATTAACGGGTGACCTCTGCCATCGCAGTCTCTCTTTATGGGTCTCTGAAATCTTCAAGTTCAAGTTCATCCTGAAACCTACCACACGCAATATTACCTATACCTACCTACCTACACTGCAATCACTAGTCATACAGCCGACGCCATTGCTGCTGCGGAATATATTCCAGTGGCAATTCACTGGCCGCACTTGATATACATACTTTCGGGTATTTAATGAATGCAAATGAACACGGTCAACGATAAGGGACGGCCAAATTACCGCTCGTAAATCAAACGCAAGAGAGATCGCAGTTTTGAGATGCAAACGTATACATTTACAAAGACATCCTAAAGGCGGTCATTGAATAAGCAACGCAAACGGCATATTTTAAAATAGTCGGTATAAGGAAGCTGTTGTGTGAATCATTTTAGTGGGTACTGGTGCTAGTGTAAGGTATCATCGTTGCGTAGATGGCGAATGTAAAGGACTCGAATATGTTGAGTGCATCACCCACATCAGCTTGCCGTTGCATTCCATGTATACGGTAATGCGCCTACTTGCTAACTGCCTACTTGTAATCCGGAACGACTGAGTCATGCTCCATGAACACCAAATTCGCTTAATGTTAGCACTTTAATTACCATCAGTGAAAAAAACGGACTATCTAATAATTTTCATCATCAGATTCACATTAATATCTAATCGGTATACTAGTTCCTGTACTAAGCTCGTTCAAACATACAGAATTTACAAATTCTATTAAAATAAACGTATCGATTACCTCAGTGCTGTGGTTCCAATTGACACTTACAGAATGAACGGCCGGTTCAAGCAACGGTGATAGTTACCAGTTTTGATGAAGTAATGTACAGTGATTTCTGACCCACAAGCTATTCGTAAATTAAGAAAGCTACATACCTACGTTTTAGAAGACATTCAAAACCGTATGTAGAGTCGTGCTTGAGAAACAGTGATAAAACACGATCATCTGTGACATGCATTGGCACCTAAAAATATTTTCGGTGAAAAGAGGGCGTTCTACCCCTTGGGGACACTCACGGGAAGACGAATATACATCCTTTTATACCTTATCCGCGTTTCAGATATGCCAACTCAATATACACTCGGGTGCAAAGAAATCGAACCACCCCAGCATTTTTAACAATTTTCCAATTTCTGTAAAAACTGTAAGGGTGACCATAACATACCATATTAATGCTAAGCTTTTCCTCTATAAATTCATCTGATTTCCGAAGGTGTGCGGCCAATACGTTCAGATTTTCAGGGCTTAGAACGTTACCGCCCTAAAAATGCGTACTGGAGTAAAACTTTTGCCTAAGGGGAAAACTGTGGTTCTAAGGAAATCGAGGAAAAATTCAAACAATTTTCAGCAATTTAATATCGTGTATTGCCTCCTCTAGCCCTACGACAGGCCGTCATACGGTTTTTCAGCGACCTTATTAATTTTCTTACGGTATTTTGAGGGATGCCCGCCCATTCTTCTTCGATCGCATACCTAAGCTCCAATAAAGTTTCAGGGGCGGGATTTCTGGCTCGGATTCTTCTTTTCAGCTCGTCCCAAATGTGCTCGATCGGGTTCAGGTCAGGACTTCGTGCTGGCCACTCCATAACGCTGATGCCCACCTCCTCCAGGTAGTCCGTAGGGGTCCGGGCTGTATGCGGCCGTGCGTTATCTTGCATAAGGATGAAGTCATCGCCGATAAAACCCTTAAATGGAACCACATGATCAGCCAGGATTTCGCCACGTATCGAGGAGCAGTCAAACCGCCCGCATTTCGCCTTGTTCCTGGCCCTGTGATGAACACAATGTCCGTCTTCGCTTCCAGAGAAATGCCAGCTCAGATCATGATTGACCCGCCACCATAGGCAACACGTTCCTCGATGCAGCATTGAGAAAACCGCTCCCCAGGCCTCCGGTAAACTCGTGCTCGTCCATCATTACCGAACAAAGTTATCCTGAACTCGTCGGAGAAAAGTACGGATCTCCATTGCTGCAGGGTCCAATCTTCATGTTCGCGAGCGAAGACACGTCGTGCACCGCGGTGTCCTAGGGTTAGTTTAGGGCCATTGGCAGCCCTGTGAGCTGTCAATTCCTTCTCCTTCAGTCTTCTTCTGACAGTCCATCGGCTGATAGACACATTCCGGGCCTCTCGGAGCTTCTGCTGAAGCTGAACAGCATTCAATCGATGATTTCGTAGCGAGGAAACAGCGATAAAACGGTGATCTCTCTCTGAAGTACTGCGAGTTCTGCCTGTTGCGGGTCTTCTGGAGAACGTCTGATCTTCGCGGAACCTCTAGTACACACGCTGAACTGACTACTTCGATAGGTTCAGTTGTCGAGCCACTTCACGTTGACTAAGCCCACTCTGCAACAGGGCAACTGCTTGGGCGGCTTCATTTGGGGTAGTATCCATGTTTCTTCAGTTTTTCAGGGTCGAGTCGATGAGAGCAGTGTTCAGGAAGACGTATCAATTACGAATTATGCATAAACAATGATAATTACTGGTTTTATGCCTATTGGTAAGTGGCCAATTAGTGCATGCGTTAACAAGACAGTTGGAGGGGGGTGATTTCCACGCCCAAATTTTGCACAATATCCATTCCCGCCCTTGAATATTGGTGTCATTTGATAGGGCAGAAAATTATCTATCACAAGGTATTTAAATTGTTACGGTCGAGCTTACAGTTTCAATAGAAAATGGAAAACTGCTAAAAATGCTGGGGTGGTCCGATTACTTTGCACCCGAGTGTATCTATACATGTAGATAAGTAGTGTGTTTAATTGTGAGTTGCTTATATTGAGTACGTTCTTCAAGGCGACTATTTTGAACTGCTATAGTGCGTCATGTCCTTCCTTATAACTGTTACTATAATAAGCATAGCCGGAACGGAAACTACCAAATTTGCTTGGGGACAGTACACGCACAATGCATGAACAGCTCGTGTCGTCATAACAGTTACCACTCGAGTGCTCCCAATATTAATGCGAACATCAAAATCAAAACTGCTAAAGGCAAAAAACTTGCAATTGGTTTAATTATGGGGAGCTTTACTGTTCGTTTAACTCACAGTACAGAGCGGTGGGTGACAGATGCAGATGGGCACGATGTACACAAAATTTGGCGTCTCTTGGCGAAAGAATATTGCTAAAATAGCACTGCGTGTTATATTCGTGCATTGAACAAGAATAATGCTTGTAAAGGAAAAGTTTTAATAAAATAATTACGACATCAATCAAGTTTTATTCACTTAAGAAACTCGCGGCCTAAAAAGCAAGTTTTTAACTTTTTATATCACTATTAATTCATGTTATAGATAACTGAACCTAACACTAATTAGTATCTTAAATTGTAGGAAGACTTGCGGAAAAACTACGCTCAGCAGTGAGACAACATAAGAAATCGAATGAATTGGCTAGACGAGCGCTAAGCATTACTTATAAGCATTTTATGCCTAGATGTTCGCAAGAGCGTAGGGGAAGGCTGAACAAAAAGGCGCCACGTACGCGCGCAACAAAGCATCCGTCAACGTCATACAAATTCTAGCAAACTATTGTGCTGCCAAAATAAATAAATGTCAATAACGTGTCGTTAACATAACAGCGCGTTATGTGCACATTCACACACTTCACACACTTCACACGGAAGTTGGATATAGCATCCATTGCTATCACTCCAAATAACCTTATTACAAACACTAAAGTTTCAGAAGCCTATTGTATAGAAATCTCATTGCCCAGCAAAAGTACCTAGACTTGGAGATACGCAACATGCATTAAATGCAAATTAACTAACCTGTATTTGGCTCTATGTGCTGTGTCGAAGAGTTCGCCATCAAAGGGTGCGGTGATGAGGTAGGCCGGCGGCGCAGGTGACTGGGGCGGCGCCGGCAGCTGTTCGGGCAGCGGCGCCGCCGCCACCGCGCCCAGCCGCTCGCACGCCGCGCGCACCCTCTCGCACTCCAGGCACGAGACATTCACGTACACTAACGGAGGCGGGCCTGATGACCAGTTACAAAGTTCTTCTAATAAACAATATATATAAAAAATGTTCACGTGGTAGGCAGATAGTCGTGCCAATTCTCCTTAGGGTCACAGATCTCTTTGGCTTCAAAAAGACTATTACGGACTTTTCTACGTATCAGATATCAACCTTATTTTTTCAACTTCAAAGGTTGATTTACGCATGTTCTGATGGTACGTGGTTACCGTAGCAATATTGGTAAATCCAGGGATATTACTTGCACGTTCCATATCTCATCATTCTCATCGCGGTGCAAGCAACATAAGGAGCGAAGCAGATGGCATGATATCGCATCCTTCGGAAACGTTTGAAACCTTACTCCCGGCGAGGAAAATTAACACATTTCATCTCATTTAGTTCGGGTGCTATACGTGACAGATGGTGAGTCTGGTTGCCGTCCCTCAGATACGATTTCTATATAGGGTCTTTGAAATATGTACTAATAAATATAAATGAACGTTTCATCACCGTGTGGTTCATGGTAAATCTTGGGGTGGGTGACGTCACGATGATTAATTGCAAGCAAATTTTTTTTTTCTATTTATATTTAGATTTTACCTGCGGAGTAAATTTGAAGGTGATTATATAAATCAGTACGACCACGGCGCTTAGGCGTTAGTGGTATTTGCCGGTTTACAGGCGCACCATAACTATTTCTTTATATCATTATCAGAAGACCCCTAAGTACCTAATACCTAACATCAATCTCGAATATCAATATCGAACCAGCGAATATCTAACGCTCACAGTTTGCTTCAGTTCCATTGGGAAACGTTGGAATCTTTGTAAATATGGGTCAATAATCGAACGCAACTACTTCGAAAAAAACTGTCTACACAAAGCCTTATATAAAATAACGGTTATCATTCTATTTCTGTAATACCGTCACGACCAATAAACGTGGTCAAATCAATGGAGGTCTAAACGGGCTTTATTCTATTACCAATGCGATACACGTATTTGTTAGTGCGTGTCAGATTCTAGTCATAATACACAATATACGCTCACGATATAGACATAAACAGCGGACAGAATGATTATAGGCCACAGGACGTAGTAACCATTTAGTTTAGTTATCTATGCTACAGGGATTAACATCGTGACAGCTTGAAGGATTCAAAAACGTTTGTGTATTATACTAATACTGATGAATGTGGACGAAGCGAAAGAGGTATGTAAGTCTAGAGAGAACTGGCGCTCTATACTCTCTGCCTACCCCGTTAGGGACTCGGCGTGATGATATGATCTACTTAACTCCTACTTTATATAAATAGCCACCTGACCCGACAGACGTTGTCCTGACGTTTAATTCAAACTGGAATACTAAATACATATTGCTGCTGGGTAAGGGTTATAGTTCGTTCTTAACGCCGACCATGGATTTTCATCATGAAGTCCTTTATTTCTACCGATACAACTAATAAACGCAAAGAGAATATAACGCTTTGCTAGAATTATGCGTTTGTAAACGATGTTGGCGGTGTGCGATCTGTCTGAACAAGTGATAGATAACGATTAAACAGCTGACAGTTAATTCAAACGTGTTTAGCAAGGAGGTTGCATTAAAAAAACTTTACAATAAAGTACGTTAAGTTTTTCAATTTTAAAATTTTCGTTAAGTTTTTTTTAACCTTCTACCTAACTTTTACCTAACCTTCTACGAAGTATTAGAAAACATTAAAAAAACATGAACCAAAATACGGTAACGCCGTTCTCAAGTTATAGCGTGTGCAAAAGGGGTTTATAAATTATATGAAATATGAATAACCTACAGTCATATTTAAATGCTCATGCTAGCGCCATAACAACGCGTCATGACTACAATTTACCTTAATAAACAAACCACTTATAGTTTTATTTTGTTCTCAGCATAGGCATTTGAAGAGGCAACTACGCACACACAGCGATAAAACAAGATAAAAACCCATCTATGTGAGCATTTACAGATAATGTTCAAATACAATTGACAGTAAAGCCAAAGGTTTTTTAACCGGGTGGTAATGATTTATAATTCTTACTTTTCTGAAAATAATCCTTGAGAATCTTATTATGACCAATCTAAATTAAATTAAACAGATGCTGCAGTCCAACGCTTCCTTTGATCCTTTACGAATTCACCACGGGAGGTATTCCGATCGAATTCCAATCGTGTAAACACAAAATCAGAAATTTCACACTATTGGAGCCCTGGTTGTAATCACGTGAACTCAAGGGCTTAGATTCAAACTCGGGAGGTATGTATATTGCAAGCGTGATTTCGTCTCACCGTAAGCTTTATGACAAAGGGACAACCATAAGAAATCCTGGATGCATTTGAGACAAAATCTAGGTCGTAGGTAAAGTCGCACTTGAGTGCTGGCAACTGGCACTCGCCATTTGTTATTTAGATATCTCAGGCGAAAAGAGAGTCTGAAAAATGAAAGACGCTTTTAATCTGCAGTCTGATGAAGAACATCAAAGACAAACAGCCGTTAACAATATAGACATCGCCACCCAAAGTACCCTCATTAGACAGACAGCCATATAAAATACTAGATGTTGTATTTACAACTGATAAACGTACGATAGGACACTGGTAATACTATATTCTCCTATTTAAGTATAGGAATGAACTACGTACTAATTACTAAACGATTACATTGATTTAAATGGATCACGCCCTCAATTGATAAGTACAGTAGGTGAAATATGTTGTCAAACTAACGAGAAGCGTGACCTTACAGGCCGCGTTCTCCCACGTTAATGGTTCAGGGCCGCTGAGTCACGGTTGCGACATAGGGAACACCCGGCTATCTTGGCATGCGACACCACGAGCTCAGCGAGGTGCTGCTACCAGTATTTCATTCCAACACCAAGTCTATACGATATTTCTATCATTGTATATGATCGAATAATTATTCTTACTCCACAAAACAACAACTGTTAGTAATAAGACTGCTGATAACACTTTCAATTCATAAACCACACCACACAGAACAGTCAAACTTTCTTAAAACCATGCATCACATGCTTATATTAAAATGTTGACTGTTACTATATAACCGCTATTATGAGTGTACATACACACTGCTTCCGCTAGGTATCGGCTAGCGGCATCATTTGTCTGCTTTTTACGTCACTCTCATTGAATTTACAACATTTCGTAAGGAATAAATATCTATTTTACTACAAGGGACCGCGCGATGACTTACAGAACAATTCGTATAATTATCAGAATTCCTAGTCTCGTTGATTGTCCAAAATCAACTCTTAGGCTTATATGGTAACGATCAATATTTTGTTTCAGAAAACCATAATAAATTAAAGCTCAATAAACATTAATTTGAAATACAATAAATAGCAAAAAGTCTGACTGTGAAGAGTATCACTTTTAAAGCCCACTAAACAAAATATGTTATATCGACAACAGGCCCCAACGGCTCCTCTCCGAGACAAAAAGAACCCAGCAGAATAACTAAAGCCTAACATCGCAACAGCCTTGCAGCTTACACACCTCGACTCCAACTAGATCTCCGCATTAAGCAAAAACTGACGGCATAGAGGTATATACCGTATAATATGGAATGGATGTTATGAATGGTCATGGGTATCACACCATTCCACAACAAGGCATGCGCACTCACATCCTCCACTGAGGTATAACCGTAGTTGTTCTACCAACGCTAGCATGGTTGGTGGCGTGCGTGCCGCAAACCACGCTTTACGCCATCTGCAAAAGCCGAGTATCAACAATCCCTCTTGTAGTGTAAAACCTCAAACAATTTCTAATAGAATTGACTACTCATGCCATTCAATAAAGAAAACACCGGGCAACTGCCGGTGACGCTAGTCTTTATTATCAATTTATAAGCTCAGCTATCTGATGCAACTTCCTCCATAGGCCTCTGTTCAGCACAATCGCTTCAACCTCCACTATACGCCACTACTGACATCTTTTCTTTGTCCTGACTCATGTATAACATCTTAAATAATTATCATTCGCATTTAATAAAGTAAACTTCGCATGTAAGGAAATGGAAAATTTTGGCCATATATCAGGAACAATTTTTCTTACGAGGAAAATATTTTTTTTAATAGTACTTAATCAGACTTTAAATTAGACGTCTCATTTATTCATATTTTTATTTGGATATGTACACAGGTAACCCAGCAAGAACTCGTAATGTAGGAGACATTGATGCCTGATGGTCGATAAGGGCTCGTTTTTTTTAGGAGAAAATAAAAAAATACATTTAGAGATTGACTAATGCTGCTGGTTTACCATAAAAAAGGTACCAAATTGTTTGCCCAATAGCAAAGCATACAATATTCCTGTTTAGTGCTCACTGGTATTTCATATAACAATTTAAATATGCAAATTAAAATAGATCTATCATCTTTAGCCTAGCCTTTAGTTTAGTATAATCACTTAACTTCTAGCCTTATCACATGGAAGGTTGAACATTTTGACAAAATTAACATTACCTAGATCAAATCCAAACCTTAATATTTATATACTCATGAAATAGTTTAATACATTTCCAGACCTCTGTGTTGACCTCATTCTCAACTGGTCTATAAAAAATACTTAAGGAACATCAGAATCCCCAGTTCATAAATTGGAAGTTGCACCTCCACAAAAAGATTGCATACAAATGTCAAGTCTTGGGTAAGGCAGTGATGTAGACCATTGCTTGTTTGCCATATATTAGTGAAGGATGGTGTTTATCACTCATATCATCTATACTTCTTAAAATATCTTTACAGATGTATAGCTATGTCATGTTTTCCTGCTCCATTAATGCTAGCATTTGCACCACAAAATAATTTCGTGGCACATATGCGGCTTATTCACTTTGAAGCTGTTCAAATATTATAATTAATATTAATTATCAAACCAAAAACAATTCTAAGGGTTATCACATGTCAACAGGTTACATTCAGGGTCAGCACAAATAGTAATAATTACTTACAGCGAAAGACTTAGATGGTTTGGCTGTAGCATCAGTATTTCACCTTGCAATTACTTTCTGAATTTCATTACTTTTCAATGCCATTTACTGTAATTTATTAGGAGTTTGTATGATGTAACAAAGTAGTCATGCATGTGCATATCATTGTATTATTTCTGCAACATTAATGAACTAGAGAACTAGTGATTTGATAATTCAAAGCAATAATATTTTCTATTTTCAAAGGACACAATAACACCTATCAATATTAAATGATAAAAAAACTTGTACTTATGTTCTTTTTTCATATATACAATAAGAGTGGCAAACAAGCATACGGCCCATCCTATGGACAACGGTCACCGCAGCCTATTTATGCTTACAGTACTTAAGTATCACTTGCGCGGTGCGTTGTCTGTGTTCGGAGAGCTATACTGTGTTGGCAGCATAATGGGACTAATCCTTCTGCTGCCAAGGGGCTGCCCATTAATCACGTGAGGTTCGAAAGGGTGGGAGGGGTTCGACAAAAATCACGAAATATCACAAGGGGGGAGGGGGGTATAGTAAGATATCACCTGTACTTATTATTTCGTCAAAGGCGTGATTTCTAAACCGAAAAGCGGCGTGTAACCTTTCTGTCTAGACATTTTTATCATGGTCTTTAATTTACTAGAATAGGATTAGATTATACTTTAACCTGTGTATTAAAAAAAATGTTATAAAAATTTTAAGATTCTTTGAAGGTACTAAAATTACACGTGGTTTTTGGTGGGGGGTGGGGGGTAGTCGTAGACCTCACCACGTATCACCATGGGGGAGTACCTCTCTTTGAAGATGATCTATGAAGGTTGTGACTATCATACAATACATGCATAGAATGGCAAATCAGCATTAAGAATGTTTCCACGAATTGAAAATTACAATTTTGTTCAATCTGAGATGGTTGGTAGTTTTGAAGGTCTGGCTGGAAGTAGTCAAGTTATGGTACCCTTTGTTATTGATGTAGCCTTATTTACAACCAAAGATGTTACTCAGTAGTAAATTATTCAAACCAGATTTTTGGTTAAATTTCTTGAACTGAACTTGAACTTGAAATTTGATTTTTATTTCAATGGTCAACTGATAAATTTGTCACTGGCAAAATTAGAACTAATTAGAGACCTGTTAATCCTATAAAAAAAATCGAATTGAGTATATAGGTTATCAAACCACAAGCATTATGGTGAATGTAAATGTTGTGTGGAAGTCTGCATAATAAGTCTGCTTCTCAGGAGAGGAGAATTTTATGTGGGGATTATATGATTAAGCTACATCATTTTGGTTAAGTGAAGTATTTATATAGTTACCTATGTATTGTCATACATGTTCAAATTGTGAAATATGTGTTTGGACTGGAGGACACATTGCTTCTTGTCATCATAGAAACATCATTCTCAGATTTCATTTCATTTGTCATTACAAAGTAAGCACAAAAACAAAACAATACCAGATAAAAAACATGAACAAGCAGTTTTCTTAGATTTAGCAACATCAAGCATATATTGTCTGAGACTTATTCAGTTGTCTAAATGATGCTTACAAGATATGTATATCATTAAGAAAAAAAATATAATATTATATTTAAGAAATTATTGTATTTAAATACAGTTAACCCGCGACCCTGTTATGCGCGGTTTCACTATAACCCAAATTTTAAATTTATTCAGGTTTGGACATATTGCAGAGTAGACAAGTGTCTTGACCATGTGTCAAACAATTAAAAACAGTGTTGGGTGTTATGAACATATTTTACAAGAACATAAAAAAATTCTACCCAAAAGACAATAGATGTATTTTTTCATAAAAAATAATTAATACTATGTATTGCATAAAGTGTTCTTCCAATTAAATTAAATTGATTAAAATGATTTGTATTTTTTTGTATAAAATTTTTACTATGTCTAATCATAAACCTCGATATATGTGAATTTCAGTTAACGCAATTTTTTCCAGAAGTATCCCTAGCGTAAAGCGGGGTATTACTGTACTCAGTATACAGTGATTACACTATTATCTGGTTTTTCGTCAATCATAACCTTCCTTTTAAATTAAAATATAATCAGTTGTTATTATGGAACCTATTTTGGGTTTTACTTTAAGTCAGTGTCAATGTTGCTGATACACCATGTTCAAGTGAGATTCCAAAGTCAGAAATGTATGTAGTTTTAAGATTAATGTGGCAAACTGCATGGTTTTAAACTTCATCATCATCATCATCAGTTTTGTCAGTTATTACTATTTTGTATTATACACAATTGTAGGTAAAATTTAAATGAATACCTTTATTGTTGTGTGTTATACATAAGTATGAATTTAAGTTTATTTATTCATTCTTTTATATCAGAATGCAGCACAAAGGTATATATTAACAGCCTTCCTCAATTATTGGGGTCTCAAATGGATAAGTAACTCCTGAGATCAATTCATTTATGAAGTTTTTTCTGTGGTGGCTTTTTGTGTAACCATTCAAACCTAACATTTGGGTAAGTAAGTTATTTGTTTATATTGATTCCACATTAACAAGCATAGACAGTAAATTTTTTATTCAAAGCTAGAGATTCCAATATTATATTCGATAAAGAAATAAATATATATATATAATTTCCATTAAAGAAAAATACACCACAAGGCAGGCCATAATTATTATTTTTCTAATACTTTAACTCTTAGTTCAAGTACATTCAACTTTTAGTCAAAACCAAATTTAGACAATGAAACATATAACATAGCAACAAAAATAATATAAACGAAAATAGTTTTGATATTCAAATTTTTTTTTAAATATTATACATTACATTAAATATGTTTTTTATTTCTTAAGATTCTAATCCATACCTTAGAATGTGATCAAGAGACCCAAAAAAGATTGTTATTGAAGTCAGATATCACTAACAAGGTACATTTCTTACAATTCCTCAATAATGGGCATAGCCTCCTTGAATACGAGTTCATAGAAGGTCGCTCTCAAAGTTCCACGGCTGGGTGTATGATGAATGTTAATTATTATCTCATAACAATTGAATAACGATTTTGTGAAAAGTTTTATTTATAATCTCTGTTTACTCTAGGTAGTTTCCGACTGTGAAAATACAGATTTCACTTAAATAACCGTCTACCGATATTATTAATGACAATAATAAATTTAAATTTTAAATATTTACCATCAGTATCTTGAATTTTGTCAGTTGTATCAGTGCTTCCTGTTTGTGTCATGCCCTTAGACAATTCGTCCATCTTGCCGTACACTGGTTCGTTACATCAATCATCAAAATCACAACACTAAGTATATAAACCAAGAGACACACATGTTTTAACACTAATGAGTTTTAATTAAATTCAGTCTTTTTCGAAAATAATTAGCTTTATCCACTTCAAACACATCTTTGAAAAATCCAGCAGCTAGGTACACCTGCGTACAAACTACAAAATTGAAATCCGTCCGTCAAATATTAGACAGAAATTCAAGAATTGAAATCCATAGACAAAATATGATGTTAGTAAGTTAGTGATGGATACATCGTAGAAGTTTATTTACAAATATCTCATTTAACGGCAATGATTGAACATGATTCAATATTATAATCTAATGATATTGTAACTTATCTATTCTGTATGCATCGTAATGTTAAGTATATTTTTAGGAAGAAATCTTACTTATACTTTGACTTCGTCATGAGTACTCCAAACCGGCGAGCATATATGAGGAGACTGATGAATGTGGATGAAGCGAAAGAGGTATACAAGACTACGACACAAGTCATGACTTCATATCCTACTCAATATTTCTTGATATTGGTCATTGTACATTTTTAATTCTTAAGACATAGGTTGTCTTGTTGTATTTATGATTTTATTTCATTCAGTTACTGGCGGTCTATTCTCTCTGCCTCACACCGTTAGGGACGTATATCTATAAGTATATATTACGTTTAGTGATCAATTTGCGATGGTTTTTTTATATCACTCCGTCCGCCTGATCATAAGTGGTTACCGTTATACTGAACAATATACCCTGACCCTGAAAAACTCTTCACACCCTTCATTCAATTACATTTTGACGGCTTCTGGTCCGAATGGTGGAAGCTCCTCATTGCGAAGCTTGAGGTCGCGGATTCAATTACCACTAGAGGCAGATATTTGTATGATTAGTCTTGTATATTCTGTGTATATATGTATCTATGTGTATAAGTATGTATATCGTTGTCTAGTTTCCTTATTACAAGTTTTGCATAGCTTGGGACTAGGTCAAGTTGAGCGGAATTATATGAAACGGAGTCCTGAGGTATTTATTGTATCATTATTGTTAGTGGGTATTACCTATACACCTCTGCCTACCCTTTCGGGGACCCTTGTGGGAAAGCGTGAGGATATATATATATATATTATTGTTAATATTATATATAATATAATATAAATCCGCAATAATACAGCAGTATTGTCTAGGATAAATGCGACTGAACAACTGGCTTCCATGTCATCTCCTTTTCTTTTCTTATCTATGGTTATATTTAGCACAGATAGTAAATGATTAACTTATCGAGTAGGGTACCTATATTCAGTCATGTCATTCGGTGTCACTTTATTGCCTAGGTATCTTATTAAAAAATCTATTTTCTTCTATCAGCCCAGTCAGTCAAACTAGATTGAGCGATATATGAATTTTGTTTGTTTGTGGTTTGTCAGTTGTCTAGTTAATTTGTGGTGTGAGAATCGTGAAATATATTTCTATGCACTTTTGAAATTTCTTAATTTGGCTTGTGTATAAAATACGATAGTTGATACACATTTTGATAAGATAAAACAACTGTTACCTACTGGTCGTATTTGAATTACGATAATGATAAAATAATGTGAGGGGCTAAGGCTTTAGTAAATATTACATTGTGTTGTGTCGCTGATATAGTTTGAAGTTGTTACAAACAGAATGGAACATTTTGGTCTTTCGCACATATTATTTGAGCCAGATAAATATAATCCAGATACTTTGGACTTATTGGCTGATGAGGAGGCGAGAGAATATTGGCTCAATACATGTGAGAAATTAGTCGAAAAATATGTTAATTACGCACTTGCCAATACCGACGATCCTACTGTTGAAATTCGAGCTCTTAAATTTAAAACTTGCTACGTGGAAGCATTGAAAGAGCTCCGAACAAATCCTATGTAAGTATTTATTTCATTCAGGCAGCTCCTAGTTATGGTTAAGTATTTTTTCTTTGTTTGAAATTATAAATAAACCTAACATTTCTGTATAATTTTAGTGCTCATGGGAAGTTGACTGTACGATTACTTCTTGACATCAACGAAACATGCCTTCGTTCTCAGGGGTTCTTTGACTTATGGAAACAACAGAAGAAGTTTGAAAATGAGGGAGCTTTGGCAACTCTAGGCTCCAGACTAGCAGAAATTGATGCATTGCCTAACGATCGCCAGCGCTGGGTTGAACTATGTAGGGGTATATTAGCTGGTCAGTAACTGTAAATTCAATTTAATAATGTCCCCAAAGGGGTAGGCTGTGTGTAGGCAGTACCCACACACCCAGTTTCCGCCTTTCCTTTTGACTAACTATGACCTATGTTACTCAGTAAATGTAGCTTTCGAATGGTGAAAGATGATGAGAGATAAATTTTTAAATAGGTCCAGTAGTTGTAACAAAAAGAATCCTTATATTATTAGTTTAATTTGATTTATCAGTATACTTTTCATTCAATTGTAATTGAACATTTAAGCAATACCATTACTATCAATCTTGTCTTAGCAGCCCTGTGTTGTGTTATATGCCGTAGTGTGTTGGGAACCATATCTGTAAGCCAACCAAAAAAAAGGAGGCAGTGTCATTTGGATGGGATTTTCTAAACTCAATAAATTGTGCACTCGCATCGCCTTGCATTATTTCTCTCTTAAACATATTTTTGTCAAACCATCCTGTAAGGATTATAAAAGAGTGGGAGCAGTATACTAAAATTTTATAGTAACTTTTCTTCTAAAGTATGTCTATTTTCAGTGGTAAGATGTCACATCGAGAGCCTGTTGATGTTCTCCAATTTAATTTGGATCTCAGGCTGTATAATATACCATTTAGATGAAGAGTTCTGTACTGAAAAGTTGAACATGAATCTGTCCTGGGAACCAAGCCTAGGAAGTGATGCTTAAGACCCAGTTTAACTGCTTCCATTATAGAGATGATTATGATGTATATTAATTAAATAGATGTTTTGTTAACAATGTAAAAATGTCATTTACTAAAAATATAACATTGGATAGTAGCCAATGCTCCTATTAAAATAGCAACAACCATTTCAATTTATTGCACTATGTAAATACATATTATTCCATGGATTTGTAAGTTGATATCTTTTGAGATAATCTCATCTTATAGTCATTAGGAATAACAATCTGGAAATAGGATTAGGGTTGATTATTTATATTTCAAGGGTAATTAATATTTCAGGTAACATGTTTGACTGGGGTGCACAAGCAGTCACAGACATATTAGATTGTGGGCTTTATGAAGCATTAGAAAAAATCCAACAAAGGCCTTGGCTGTATGATGGCTTGGAAAAGTGGCTTGAAAAGTTACAGGTGATGTGAAATATTTATGTATACAAGTGGTCTTGTCTTCTAACACAGAGTCAAAAGACCAATACCCAGACAAATGTAAATTTTCATAACTAAGTGTCACCCCAGCTTCATTAAAAATTATCTAACACCATTGCAGAACCATCAGGTAAAATTGAGAATCTAAACCATTCAGGGATGGTGAATATTATACCATTCAAATAAACAAAAATTGCATCAAAATCTATCAAAAGATTATTGTTTTTGCAAGACTAACAAACGGCGATAGATTTTTACTATATACATACGTATCATCACACCGAGTTCCTAATGGGGGAGGCAGGTAGAAAAGAGCGCCAGTTCTCTCTAGACTTGCATACCTCTTCATAGTATAAAAGATGATTTTCATACTGATTACTTTGCAGAAAACTGTTCATCATTGTGCCGCCGTATTTGTAGACAATAGTGGTGTTGACATTGTGCTTGGTGTATTGCCATTTGTGAGAGCACTACTACTCAGAGGCACATCAGTCATACTATGTGCTAATGAGTGGCCAGCACTAAATGATGTTACTAATGTGGAGCTGGAAGATATTCTGCAGAGGGCTTCACATATCTGTCCTGTGTTGGCGACTGCCCTTTCAACAGGAGATTTAGTAGTAAGATCTAGTGGACAAAGAGGTCCATGCCTTGATCTCAGAACTATTAGTGTAGGTGAGGAATTATGCAGCTTATTTTAATATATGTATAATTTTTTATATTGAGCTAATTATTATATTATACATAAACTTTATATACAATTTCTTTTTTCTAACAGGTCTTTGTACAGAAATGAAAGTACGTGGAGTGGATTTAATTATTTTAGAAGGAATGGGCAGAGCCCTTCATACGAATTTAAATGCTCGTCTCTCTGTAGACTCATTGAAACTGGCAGTAGTGAAGAATGCATGGCTAGCACAGCGACTTGGTGGACCATTATTCTCAGTCCTATTTCTGTATGAGGACAAATTAGCCCAGATATAATATACCTTATATGTGACCCTCATTTAACAATTATTAACAATGGTGTGACTCATGCAAGTCCTAGTATTAATATAGTATTTGTAAAACATTGATATTTTGATGTCCTCTGCATCTAATGATCAGCATTCATATTTTAGAATTCTGTAATATGTGTTGAAGTTCGTATAATAATTTTCTGAATATATTGAGTGTTAATTGTTTCGATAGTTTTATTTATATAAATTGTAGCTACATCATTGTTCTATGTTTAGATTTGCAATAAAACATTTAATAAACCATTAAATATGCAGTTACTCTATGTAAATATACAGATATTGAAGTTGTGAATATGTAAATGTCATGAAAATGCAGCAATACATATGTTATAATGCCAGCATATTCTGATTCACTTTGCGTCATACTATATTGCTGTAGGTGAAATAACTAAATAATAAACATTTAAGTGAATTCTGTGGTTTATTTAAATAAGATCAACCCCTCTGCATACATCTATACACTAAAGGAGGGGACTTTTACTTAACAATCCATTAAAAGTAGATGGAACGACAAATTGTATATCTAAAATTTGTATGGGGATTCACTGTACATGTTGTTGCAGAAATGTACATATGTATAAAAAAAGTTACCTAAATGCTAAGAAACAATATTTTGAGAACTATAACACTTCCACCTTTACTATTATCGGGACACGACATTCTACATAACGATGTGCCATTCACAAAATGAACACAATTCTGTAATTTCATGAAGTCAACAATATTATAATATACTTCATCTTACATTTTAATGTTGCAATGGTTACAGATTAGGATCTGTTGAGCCAAGCAATAACTTTGAACAATAAGTAGGCGATTCCAACAGCGTAAGCTATCTTCTCCTTCTGTTGCCGCTGCAGTTGCTCCGCCTCTATCGACATCACGCGTCGGTTTAACTTGACCATCTGCCGCCGTAAATGCACCAACTCTTCAGAAGTGGACAGGCCTTCGCCGTTGCTCATCATCGGTGGTGTTGGGTCTCTGTAACAGATTTCATGAAGCTATGTATTTTTGAAGTTAATATGGATGAATGTGGACGAAGCGAAAGAGATATGCAAATCTAGGGAAAACTGGCACTCTATTCTCTCTGCCTACCGCGTTAGGGACTTTGCGTGATGATATGTATGTATGTATGTATGGATCATTGTATCTAATTTATTTAAAAAAAATGACAACTAAACATATTGGTTAGATAGTAATATTTTTCAAGATGTATTATCTGAAAACAACTAGTTAAGCTTGATAAAAGTGTCATATGATATGTTTAAGTACCTCAGTACTAAACGTGATTCAGTCATGGTTGATTCATTGAAGAGGTCTGGACGAGGGGTAGTTGAGCCGTCGCCCTGAGACCGAAAATGGCGTATATTTTTCGGCGGTGAGCTTGGCATTTCCCCGCGTGAGAAGTCATCCGCTGAAGGGAAGTAGTGTTGGTCAAGTGTGATCACGCGCGGTGGAGTACTAACGCGAATCATGCCCGGGTCAGTTGGCAATACTGCATTGTCTAACTGAATCTCTCGGGGAGTTGCTTTTGTGCCTGGAATTAAAAAGGGTTCATGTTTAGTTGCATTCATAGCAATAGAATATTATAAACTTGTTCATTACTATTTGTATGGGTATATTTATATTAGAAGACTAGCTGTCCCGCCCAGCATCGCCCGGGTGAAAAATTAAAATTTCCTGAAACATGATCGCAGCGCCACCTATCGGGTCCATTTGTGATGTAAGCTATCCTATCTTTCAAGTTGGATCAGACTGCACACGGTGTGCAAATTTGATTGAAATCGGTTCAGTAGTTAAGGAGCCCATCGCGGACAAACAACTTTTTTTTTTTTTTTTTTTGTATTGTCTCTCGTAGCGTGAGTTCCGGGAACTTTTGCTACTTAACCGGTCAATGGCGAGACCTAGGCCTCCAGCCAGGCACTTTAGTACTAAGCAACACAGCTAAGGGCACCCCCTGTGGGGTACGAACCTCGGCTTAGGGCGTTGCTGGATCGCGAGCAAGGGAGCTGGGCTGGACAGTTAATTTTATTTATATATTATTTGGGGGCGGGATTTGCGCGTCTGGCTCGGCGCGGGCCGGCGTTTGCGGCGGGGGTCGGGGGGGAACATTACGGCTTATTCGCGTCCGCGGACAAACAACGTGACACGTAATTTATATATATTAAGATAGCTGATGCGCGCAACTCCGTCTGCGTACCTAAGAGAGAGAGTTGTTTCAGTAATGAAGTGAGTGAGAGTAGTTAAAAAGTATTATTTTACGATGAAATATCGCAAAAACAAATAAAAAAATCAGTTCGCTGAGTTCAACTGTTCCGTAGTAGGCCGACCACGCGTCTGAGTTGCGGGGTTATTTTAACATTATGATATCTATCTCCTAAGATGTTGATTGAAATCAAGTGATGTCAAGTACAATTTCGTTTACATTTAAATACTCGTGATTAATAACATATTTATTTGGATAAGGATTAATATTATGTTGATAAAACATCTTCGGAAATAATGCATTGATTTCGAACAAATTTTATTACCATAAAAAAGGTTATAGTGAGTCAATCTTAAAAGATAGACATATGCTGTCGTGGACTTTTTTTTAGAGATTTTAAAGAGAAACAATTCCGTCATACATGATATTTGTGTAACTTAAACCGTTTACGCAGCGCACGCAACGCAAGCTCTCAAAAAGGAATATTTTTTCCCGTTCTGGCAACATTATTCATTTATGCTTCGCTCCTATTAGTGGTAGCATGATGTTATATAGCCTAAAGCCTTCCTAGAGAAATGGACTATCTAACACAAAAATAATTTTTCAATTCCAACCAGCAGTTTCTGAGCGCGTTCAAACAAACAAACAGACTCTTCAGCTTTATAATATTAGTATCGATATATATCAGATATGTCCAAGAAATTATTTCAGCTAACACAGACCTCAAAAGTTAATACCTCAGCAACATTGCAGGATTACTTATGGTTAAAATTAGTCCAACATTTGTATTACAAGTATGTCTCTCATGGGGTAGGCAGAGAATTGAATTGAAATTAATTTCAGAATTGTTCATAATTAAGATATAAGAGTTTCTTAATTACTTTCATAGCATACTGACCAACATGCTGATCCTGCCCAACTACCAGTATCCTTTCAGGAACCTTCATGTCAAATTTCTCATTTGCATAGTCCCACCCGGAGACAATGCCATTGAGTGCATTGTCATCATCTACAATATCACCAGTAGCCTGAAAAATATTTATATTAATTAAGAGCTAATTGTTGTTAAATGTAAGAGTTAATCGGTAAATGGGCAAATTCTAGAGCAAGTGAATGAATTTGTATATCTTGGAAGCATGTTCACACGAGATGGAAAGTATGAAAAAGATATTGAAAGAAGGATAACTGCCGGAAATAAGGTGAATGGAGCCATGTCGGCGTTGATGGGCAGTAAAAGTCTGAGCAAGAATGCTCGAGTTGCTGTCCACAACGCGATATTGGTACCTACCTTATTGTATGGCAGCGAATCCTGGGTATGTCAGAGGAAGTATGAAAATAGCTTGAATGCAGTCGAGATGCGATCTCTTCGAAAAATGTGCGGCGTAACGATATTAGATCGAATCCGCAATGAAGAGATTCGCAAATCAACTGGCGTGAATGAGGGCATGATTGTAAAGATGAAGAAAGGCATGTTACGTTGGTTTGGACACATAGAAAGGATGAGTGAAGAAAGATTGACGAAACAGATATACAAAGCAAAAGTGTGTGCAAGAAGAGGCAGAGGAAGGCCACGTTCCAACTACCTGGATCAAATAGATCGGACTCTCAAGGACGGGAACGTTAAGAGTACTCGAAACCGACGAGCATGTATGAAGAGACTGATGAATGTGGACGAAGCGAAAGAGGTATGTAAGTCTAGAGAGAACTGGCGCTCTATACTCTCTGCCTACCCCGTTAGGGACTTGGCGTGATGATATGTATGTATGTAAGAGCTAATTGTTATATAATCTGAACCTGAATATTTTTCAGGAGAAATTCATAGTCAAAGTCATGCTTGAGACAGCAACAGGCTCACCATTTATTATTAGGGCTATAAACATATTGATGTTAAAAAGAGGTTGTTGTTAAATCTACCCTTTCTGGAAGTATCATTATTATAGTGACTACGTAAAACAATACTTTGATATATCCATACCACATAAAAAACACATTGTAGCTATTGGACTATTTGTATTAAGCTAGAGATAATTTAAAAACATTATAACATAATTTTTATAGTAGCAGTAAGAAAATTTATATTCCTCTGTTTCAATTTCCCGTAAAGGAAAAAAATTACACAATTTGCATTGACCAACAAATTCATAGTTGCATTACCTTGATCCTTTGTGGCACAGTCATATTGTGACTGATTAGTCGTGCGTAAGCCTCCTCTGACGTGTACTGCATTGTGATATTTCACATGTACCTAAACAAATATATCCAAAAATATATAAATGATAGAATCCTTTGACATGAAATAAAATGGAATGCTTTAGTAGTAAACAGACAATGTATCTATTTCCATTTTTACTGACTGATATCGGGTATTTCTCTCAGTGTGCTCTATATATAAGATAAATATATAAACGTAACCCAACGAATACTTACCAGCAACACTGGATAAATACGAAGGTAAATGTCTTTCAGGCAGATTATTCCATTTAGGAAACAGTTATCGTTACGTGTTAATTATGAAGATTGAAATTTAATGCAGCCGTGATTGACCCACGAACATTTTAATTTTTTTTCTTATTTTCGACGTTTCGCCTTTTGACAGTACACAGCAGTACACAGTATATTAATAGTAGTCTGTGCAGTACACAGTCGTCGTCTCCATAGATTGTAATCTAAGGTGTAACTGTGATATTTCTTTAATTTTTACATATTCATACATACATACAATCACGCCTCTTTCCCGTAGGGGTAGGCAGAGACCACTTCTTTCCACTTGCTACGATCCTTACATACTTCTTTCGCTTCGTCCACTTTCATTATTCTCTTCATACATGCTCTTCGGTTTAGGGTACTCTTGACCTGACCTTTTTTCAAGACGTCCCTAATTTGGTCTAGAAACGGCCGTCTAGGTCTACCCCTTCCAACACTTTCATTCACACTTGCCTTATACTATACATTTTTCGTCAATCGTTCTTCATTCATTCTCTCGACATGGCCAAACCATCTCAGCATACCTTTCTCAATTTTTGTCACTATCTTCTTTCAGACCACAACGTTTCCTTATCTCACTATTTCTTATCCTGTCACTCAGTTTAACTCCTATCATACTTCTTAACGCTCTCATCTCAACTGCATTTATTCGAATTTCATCTACAGGTACTGATGAAGAAATCTGGTATATTCCTAGATCATCTATTCAGTTTACTACCAGAAATTTGGTAATTTTTATTTTTTGTTTTTAAGTTGCTCATCATTTATATAGAACTGCTTATTTAAAGGACTTTACTATTACCATTGGCCAATTTATCCGACATATATTATGGACCAATCAGCAGCACGTTAAAAATATATATTTTTTTGTAAATTGAAAACTGTCGAATGACTTGCCGTGTACAACTGTCATTGGTGGGAATGGTGGGTCGTTGTGTCCATGATGAGGATTAATTTTGTAAAATTGTGAATTGTAATTCCACTGAAATTTCGTTAGTGCTTAAGAGATTTAAAAAGCATGCACGTACATATATCCAAACGTTGTGTTAATTGGTGTTCATAGTTAATTGTAATAGTGTAATTACAATATTAGGTGTCTATAATGAGGGCCACCGGCGGCCTTTTAGTCTTCGTAGCTTACGTTGTCTTTTCTTCGGCTACAAATATTGATCCTCCTAAAAGAGATGAGAGGAAATCGAAGTCAGTAACCACTTTTGTGAGCGCGAAATGGGAAGCTACACCTATCGTGTTGGAGCTTGCGGAATACCTTGCTGGCGAGAGTACCGATCTCTTTTGGTCATATGTTGATGGAATAAATGCCTTAAAATCTAGTCTCAACCGTTTAGGTGAGTAATTTTTTTTTAAATCGGGATGGTACTGTTTTTATTAACTGATGATTATTTGGTATTTTATAGGAAGTATAATAACATACATGTAATATAAACAAACATAAAATAAGTATATTTTTCTGTTCTTTATGTCATTAATTATTTTCAGAGACGGACAAACAAGTGTATGATGCATGTATTGGTGTTGCTAGCACACTGCTGGCCCCAGCACAGTTGCGGATGGCCAAGCTGTCCCTATCTATGCACACAATGTCACCAACAGTGCGCATGTTTGATGAAATTGCCACACAAAGTGGTGCCAAGGAGGTTGGCTGTGACACATATGTCTCTGTGGCCTCAAAACAAATCTGTGATAATGATGTGCTCAGAGATGTGTTGAAGTCCTATAATGATTATGATCCTGTGAGTGTTGTTTTGGAACTATGCTATATTAATCATACTTAATATTAATACTTGAGTAACGGCAATAGATTTGCCATTTGTCACATTGGTATCTTAAATATATCTGGCGGAAATCGGGTGTGTGGGTACTACCTATACACCTCTGCCTACCCCTTAGACCCTGTGGGAAGGTTTGAAAATAATAATAATAAGACATAAAACAAGTGAGTATCTATGAAGTCTGACAAACATGCATGATATGAATAAGGTTTGTGATCATGAGAGATCTGGCATTCAACTCTCTGCCTACCCAGTGAGAGACTGGGTGTGATGATTTGCATGTAATGTATGATATTCTTAAGAGCATTTGAAAGGGCATTGCAATGTATTTAGAATTTAAATGAAACTTATATGTTGCTATTCAAAAATATATTCCTTACTATATATTATAGTAAACTACAAACAATGTACAAAACATTCTGGTAGATAATAAATTAAGTACACATATGAATATGCAAACACTTGTCACACATTTTTTGCATATTTTATTTACATGTTAACTGTTCCAACATCATACTATTATCATAAAAGTAAGACCTTGCTATTGTTTTAGGAGTTGTACAAATTGGAGACTTACACATTGGATCACTCATACCCAAGTAGTGACAATAAAAGTCTTACTGCAATATTGTATGGAGAATTGGGCATGCCAGAGTTTACTGCAAAGCATAAAATACTGGCTGGATATGCAGACAGAGGAGTAGTCAATTATATCGTGAGGTGGAATGTTAAGGTATAGTAGATAATACTTGTTTTTGTTAAGTACCTATGAACATGACTGATATTCCAGCTAGCATTATATCTATATATATATATCAGAAACAAAATGTTGTAGGTTCAATCCACCAAGTGTCTATTTTGTATCTTAGTCCAATGTTCAATAATTACAGTCTAGTTCCTATAATATTACCTTGAAATATAAAAATCTGGATACATAATAGTTATTAGCTCTCTCATTTGTAAACCATACATATAGTTATTAGCTCTCTCATTTGTAAACCGTACATATATAAGCAAATTCACGTACACTTTAATATCTCATAAGAAATATTTCCTTTGGCATTGTGTGGAAGTAGTGGGTATTAGTCTGCACATCTACTACAATATGAATATCCTGATAATTGTGTGATTTCAATATTGTCTTTACTTGTTTTGTACAGCCTCGTGGTAAGCCCAAACTCCGACTTTCTGGATATGGAGTTGAACTTCAGCTGAAAAGCACAGAGTATAAGAGCCAGGATGACTCGACACCTAAAGAGTCTGAAGGAGGTGATGAAGTTACACCATCGGAAGAAGAAGACGAAAATGATCCACAAAATCAAATTGATGGATTCAATTTTGGCAAGCTCAAGTATGTAACAATTGAGTTTATTATCTGTTTGTTTTATTTCCAATAAAGAATCCTGATAAAATCTTCCAATGACACAAATTTTACATGGGCAACAGCTTATGTATATCATTATTTGTTACACAGAAATCTTTTCCCTGCCCTGCGCACTCCGTTGGAACGCTTTCGCCGTCATTTGTCTGAGTCTAGTGAAGAGTTGGCTCCTCTGAAAGTTTGGCAGATGCAAGCACTCAGCATGCAAGCCGCTGCTGCTGTTGTGGATGCTCACGACTCTGGTGGTGACGAAGCGCTCAAAGTGCTCACATCCATTGCTCAGAACTTCCCCATGCAAGTAAGTTTTACCAAACATATCATTATTCAAACTAGATTTATCTTTGCAATATTTTTTCTTTCTTTACTATACTTATATTAAAGAAGAAAAAGGTTTTTGTTTGTTAAACATGCTAATTTAAAAAAAAAAAATTATTTGAAAAATCTTTTTGCATTAGATAGCCCATTTATGAAGGGAGGATATGGCGATATGATATTATCATCACTATTCATGGATGTGGAGCAGCATTCATCCATACAAACGTAATTTAATGTTTTAGACCAAATCCCTGATCCATGTGAACGTGCCACGCGCGTTCCGCGACGAAGTCCTATATAACCAGGACGTTTGGGCCTCTGCACTGGGCCTCCGGCCTGCTGAGTCCTTACTCCTTGTTAACGGCGCCCAGTATGATGCAGAGGATGTGGACATCATGGCTCTACTGGCCGCTTTGAGAGAGGATATTGGCCCTATGAATACTTTACACGCTTTAGGTAATAAAAAGTTATCATTTGAATATTGTGCAAACATTATAGTTTCAGTTTGTTTGAAATCAGAATGGGAAGGCGTGAGGCTGACCTTAAATTTGACATATGTTACAACAATTACTTTTTAACTAGTTTGTTTAATAATATGTATAGCGGAATAAACATTTCATAAAAAAGCTGTGAATCATCAAAGATGACATGGCTAGAGCGAAGTGGATAAATAAGATAAATATTGAATAGTCGCCGAGTCCCTCGAGGGTAGTTGGAGGGAGTAGAGCGTTAGTTCTTCCCAGACTTATATACTTCTTTCGCATTATCAATATTCACATATTTGTCATTATAGTAACATCTCCAGCAATCTCCTACTAATATTATAAATGCGAAAGTGAAGATTTGTGAGGATGTTCGTTCCTCTTTCGCGCAAAAACGACTGAACAGAATTGGATGAAATTTTACACAGAGTTAGATTATTATCTGGATTAACCTATGGATTTCAGCAAAAGTACATTTAAAATCAAATTTTACGCAGGTGAAACCGCGGGGCAAAGCTAGTGTATTATTATTTACATCTTACGTAAGGAGATTATATATGTTGCTTGGTGCATAAGTGATGCATTAATTAAAATTGTCGATATACAGGACTGTCTAAAAACCTGATCAACACACTGATGTCCTTGGAACTGGGCGAGTCTTACACATGGGAGGAGTATGGGCTGGATATTCGCGACACGTCGATCACGTGGCTCAATGATCTGGAGACCGACGAGAGATACCGCAGGTGGCCCTCCTCCTACATGGAGTTGCTCAGACCTACGTACCCTGGCATGCTCCGGAACTTGAGGAGGAATATCTATAACTATGTAAGTTTTCCTATTAGAGATATATTAGAGACTTATATTATTATACCTCTCCAGCGACAAACAGGGATGCAGTCCGCCGTAAGCGATGGTAAGCTGTTATCGCTTGTCAAGGGAATAAGCTTGAGTGTTACCAACCATCCTAGAATCTTGGAACAACTACGTTCTCTGGAAAAATCACAATTGGGAGTTCATGCCTAAAAAATACAATATACATTCAAATAACTAGCTCAATACTCACTTACTGCCCGACTTGACATGTATGTATTTCATTGAGAGAACAATTTTAAAATGCCTGTACATTTAGTACATTCAAGAAGAAGATCGACAGGATACCAGCATATGTTTAAGATAAAAATTCAAGGACGTATTCATAGTCGTGCTTGTAAACGGCGATGAACTCTCAATCTGTTACGAATAATAATAAAATATAAAATAATATATCCTCACGCCTTCCCACAAGGGTCCCCGAAGGGGTAGGCAGAGGTGTATAGGTAATACCCACACACCCACTTTCCGCCAGAGGTATATTAGGTGCCAACGTGACAGATGGCGAGTCCATCGCCGTTACTCAGGCACGACTATACATACGCCTTTGAATTGCTTCTCAGACGTATGTAGGTTTCCTCTCGATGTTTTCCTTCACCGTAAAGCTCGTGGTGTGATCTCTAATCACTGTACTTAAATTCAGAAAAACTCATTGGTACTGTCGGGATTCGAACTTGCGACCGACGATTTACTAGATATTACGATGATACATAAATACAAATCCCTTCAGAGACCCTATAGAAAGTCGCGTACATTTATTTTTAGTACAGTTGAATCAATTGTGTATTGTATATATTTTCAGGTCATAGTAGTAGATCCGACATCATTAGCATCGGGAGCACCCCTGAAGCTAGGAGAAACGTTACTGAAGCACGCGACGCCGGTGCGAGTGGGGCTAGTGCTAGCGCCGAGTGCTGACGACGCTGTGCTCGAGGCGGCCGTACGCTCAGCCGTCAACTATGTGGCGCAAGAGAAGAACTCCAACAAAGAATCTTACTACTTCTTGTCTCAGGTAAATTGAAGTAGTGTTAACATCATCTTTGTTTGTTTGTGTAAGGTGGTTGTATAGTAGCGGCCGCTAGATGGCGCTATTCGTCTATAGTGCGCGCTATAATCTTGCTCCATACATGTTACATCTATCTATACCTATTTCCCCATATTTTTTATACCTACTGAGGTGGCCAGCAAACATACGGCCTTCGACCGTTTAAGCGGTGACCATAGCTTAAATGCACAAGGAATACTAACGATACCAATCGCGCGTTGCCGACCTTAAGGTAGGTATGGGTTGCTGTTCAAAGCACAAACTGAATCCGCTTCTGTCAGGACAGCCAATGATCGGTCTCAGGACCGGAAGCAATGCCATTTGGCAATAATCTTCTATAGTAGCCTCTTTGGGAACGACCGATATTGAACGGGAGATAAATAACCATTACAAGGTATAAATTACTAAGCTAGAAAATGTTTTGTTCTTATTTTCTCAGCTGTTGCATTCAGCTTCCGAAGAAAAATTGACAGTAGAGCTTGTAAAGAAACAGCTCAAGAAATACGCCAGCTCTAACGCTAACCTTGACGAGATTGTCTCTGAGGATTCCGAATACAACTTTGGGAGGCAGTTGGCTGAAGAATTCGTCTCCAAAATTGGCACCAATAAATATCCTTTGGTAAGTTTATTTTAGAACTACATAAGTCTTGGGATAACTGGTGCTCTACTCTCTACCTAGCCCTGGAGGAATGTAGATGGTTCCTGCTTAATGTAAAAAGAATGCTGTATTTATGGCATGTGATCTAACACTAAATGAGGTGAAAGGTTCTTGATACGTAACATCAAACTGGCCGCAAAACGCTTAGTGTTAATATGAGGTATGGTCGTATGAGGTGAGGTACCTCTATCGAATATATGAAGTACGTACATACTAGAAACATATACAAAAAGCAAGAAAATTAAGTGATACCTGTATCTCTTTCATTGAAAACAATATATATTTTTTTAAATACAATGTCTCAGGTTCTAATAAACGGTGTACCGCTGTGGGACGAGGCGGCCAGCTCGACGTCGTCAGTAGAGCTACTGGAAGAGGCGCTTGTGAGCGCTCTGTCGCGACACACGGGCCGGCTGCAGCGCGCCGTCTTCCGCGGGGAACTGGCCGACATGGATGATGCGGTAGACTACCTCATGAAGCAGCCGCATGTTGTACCTAGGTACTCTTTTTAATTTGTCTCTCGTTGCGTGAGCTCACTGGAAGCGAATGGCTAGACTAAAATATCTCCAGCCAGGCACTACCCAAGTGCAAAGCATGCATAGCTAAGGCTACTTCCTGTGAGAGGTACAGAACTCAGCTTAGGCCGTTGCTGGGGAGTCGGGGAGAGCTAGGGAGCTGGGCAGGAGTGGTTGTGCCTAGGTATCACCAACTAAGGCGCATGTATTACTACATAATAAAACGCAATGTTATGTTCCCCGAAGCTTCTGCCTGTCTGAACGCGATGAAGTCATCAACTACAAAATAGATTTTTTTATGCTAATTTCAACATCAGTAGGTATATCAGTGCATATATATTACATATTCTTTTTTGTTTCATAGAAAATTTAAGCAGACTGCACCAATTTGCCTTATTTTGGGCGCTTTATGTTTTTTTTGGTAATGAAAAATTTACCTAAAATAAAAAAAGATAATAAGAATAATACTTTTTCAGTTCAATGATTATATAAACTCTCGACCATGTCACGAGCACAATTGTGTAATTTTGAACATCACCAAGAGGAAGTCGCGAGCAGTAGCTAGTAATGATTGATACAATATAATATAGGTATTGTTTGTTGTTAGATTAAATCGTCGAGTCCTTGGTGCGGAGGTGACTCAGTATTTGGACTTGTCGGGTGTGCCTTCTTCTCCTGATCTGTTCGCAGAAGATAAAGTTCATCGGTTGCTACATCTCACTGGTAATATTAATCGTTTTCTTCAATAAGAACCGTGTATGCATGTAGGCCTGTAGTGTGGTGTGCAATGGCTCATAAGAAACAAGATTGCAGGGTTCACTTTTATCTCAATGAAACATTGTTCTGACCTTTATTACAGTTATATGTGGACGAGGTTTCCTTACGATGTTGAAGGGAAACATCGCCAGGAAACTTGCATACGTTCGTACTCGTATACAAAATGATTTTACAGTCAAAGACGTGGCTTGCAAATAACCTAGACGTCTTAGTCACAGTGTAAAGTAGGTGTTATAACACATCTACCTGTTGAAACTTAATATTATGAACTTTCTCATTATATACTGTAATATGACCCGCAGGCCGTGACGCGCTAGCGACAGCCCTACCGCTCCTGAAGTACTTCACAAAGACTGGTAAACCGGAGAAGATAACTCAAACTGTATGGATAGCTGGAGATCTCAACAAGAAGGAATCGAGAGAATTATTAAAAAATGCTCTGACGTTTATGGTTAGTATACAATTACATGACAGTGTTCCATACGCAATTGTATACTTACTTATATTATATGGTGAAAGTGAATTCGATTGTTATACTTTGACATCTCAACTACACAACAGATCATCATGGAGTTTTGCGCTAAGTTAAGGTACCTTTCATCCAGAAAGAAATTACTGTTTCCAAGATGAGAATAAATAAATATATTTTCTATTTATGAAAAATTATAAACGTGAGTGAAGCCGCGGGCGAACGCTTTACACAGAATTTGGTACTTGGAACTCAAGTTAAGTAAATGTTGGTTGTAATAATGTACCAATACTGATTTAAAAGAATGGTTTTATTTTTTCTTATATATTGAAGACTCCATGTAACATTAAATTTATATTTTGACGCCTTCCCATCAGGGTCACCGAAGGGATAGGCAGGGGTGTTTAGGTAGTACTCAAACACCCACTTTACACGAGAGATATATTTTGATTGCCAACGTGACATATGGGTAGTCCATTGCCGTAATTCAAGCACGACTATACGAATACGTCTTTGAATTTCTTCTCAAACGTATGCAGGTTTCCTTTCGATGTTTTCCTTCACCATAGAGTAGAAGACTACATGTCACTAATATATTATGTATGTAATGTATGTTTAATAGAATGGGGAATATTGGCCTGTTTAGAGAGAATCCGGCGGCGTACGTGTAGCGTTCATACCTAACGTGGACGGGGCCAGTACGGACCAGTCGCTCAATAAGGTGGTGCTAGCGGCGATGGCCACGCTCGAGTCCCCGCGCGCAGCCAAGTACGTGGCGCAGCTGCTCGACAACGAGGGCTGCCACGAGAGACACGACTGTGACATTATGGTAACTGTAGGGCTGTCACACGTTAGACAACATTTTACATACACACAAACATATTATAACAGCCTGTCACGAGAGATACGAATGCGACAATATGGTTATCATAGCACTCAAACGATTTACATACATCATATTTTCACGGGCCACTAGACAACACTGTGACATTATGGTAAATATAGGGCTGCCAACGACTAACCCACTATTCGAACGGGGAAAGATACCGACACCTACAATTCACTATATCCAGCTCTTTACGGGGTAAGTAGGTGGGGAATGCTTGGTATGTTTAAAAAAAAATTGGGGGTCTGTTTAACCGTTTCTTTCCTGCGGAATTTTTCTTAGGAAATTTTATATTTAATGTACATACACATATTTAGAATTTCTTTCTGCCTGTCTGTCCACAGGCATCACGCAAAACTCACTGCATGATATTGAATTCAGGCTAGTGTTGGATAAAAGTGTTTGAATTTTTTGTTCGTGTCAAGATGATGATAATATCCCGCCGCTTATCCAATGCCAATAACCTAGGTAATGAAGATGATGTAGTAATTGGTCTTGGTCTTGAAGATGACGTAGTAATATAAATGTCGATAGCCGGAGTTGGTCCCGGCGCTGAACAAGCACGAGTGGGTGCTGAAGGCGGCGCGCGTGCTGTGCGCGCGCAGCTTGCGGCTGCGGGCCGGGGAGCGCGCGCTGGCCTACAACGGGCGGCTCATCGCGCCGCTGGCGCTCCACGAGCGGTTCACACTAGAGGACTTCACCTTACTTGAGAGGTAGATATTTACTTGGAAATTTATTTATAACAATTGAAACCGTGTTCGCCGAGTAGTTCCAGTACAGATAGTGCCATCCACGCAGACGCGCCCCGCCAAGTTTTAGTCAAGGGGGTTGCGGGATGCGGGGAGTGTGACCAGAGTCTATTAATTGTAGTGTGCGTCTTAGGTAATCAGTGTGTACCGATAGTGCTCAATAATTAGTGGAAGGTTACACACTTACACTATAAACTATAGGGAAGAATAGTAGGGCGCGTCTTCGCGGATGGCACTATCCATAGTCGATTGCAGCACAAAATATGCAAGTTCGAATCCCGACTGTACAATTGAGGTTTTCTGAACTATTGAGAGAGGTAGGGCATAACGGGTTTTCCGTTCTAATTTGGAGCTGCCCGACTGGGGCAGGACCTCCACCTTATAGAAGTCCGTAGCCAAATAACACAATTTTTTGTGTTGTGTTCCTACGCGGTGAATAAGGTTTCCAGTAATGAGCTCCTTGGGGAGGGGGAGGATTGTTATATTGTGTTGGCAGCAGAGGGATTAGTCCCATTATGCTGCCAACACAGTATAACTCTCCAAGCACAGAGTGGCAGCGCGCAAGCGATACTTCGGTATTGTAAGCGTAAATAGGCTGCGGTAACCGTTTTCTATCACGGTGGGCCGTAAAAACTAAGTACAGTAATCGTTCACACATGGTGAACGAAAACATCGAGAGGGTAACTGTATATGTTTGAGAAGAAATTCAAAGACGTGTGTATAATCGTTTTTGAGAAACGGCGATGAGCTCGCCACGCTACGTTGGTACCTAAAATATATCTCCGGCGAAAAAAAGTTATAGCAGGGTATGGTTAGGGTGGGGTTATAGTAACCCAATGCTCGCTAGTAGTGCCGTACCTACTGGGTATTTTTACCAGAATTTTTAAGGCTTTTCGATGAGTGTGCCAGAACATGGGTAACTCTCCCTCATGCTGCTAATACTCATCCCACCATACATACCTAGTGTGAGAATGAACTACGTTCAATTGTGACAGGTTCAGCAACCAAGTCTACGCCGATAAGCTAGCAGAAGTGTTGGACAAGAAGAAAAAATCCAAGAATGATATTGATGACGATGGTGAGTGCTACGATGTGATAATAATAATAATGATAAAGACGGTTGGATCAAGTGCCTGATGCAGAAAGCAGTACTGCTTGAAACGGCACGTATTGTGAGGAGATTTCTTTCTCTGGGCCCCTAACCACCGGTACCTTGGACCCTGATCCCGATACCGGTGGGCCCCTATATTTAATATTTTTAAATATGTTTATATATATATATATATATATTTAAAAATGTTATCTATAATATGTATTTAAAATAAATAATAATAATGATAATTTTTACATTAGTATTAGATAAAATTAATAATACTTTTGTAAGTAAGTAAGTAAGTTCTCTATTGTAATAACTGTACATTGTGGTGGTTAGGATGTAGGTACTAAAACACAACAGTTTTGTATTTGTAAATCCTTTTACTTTACTGAATATAAACCATATGAGGATATACATATATATATATATATACAAACAAAAAAAAGCTTGTGCTATGGAAAGTAGACTTAAACACATGGGACAGAACACACAAATATCCGCCCCAGCGGGAATCAAACCCCCCGAGTTCAAGATTGGCAGCCAGGAGTTCTGACTACTAGACCAGACTGCTTCAATGGGGGTGGGAGTTTATAAACTGTCTCGCCGAGTCCCTTGGTGTTCATTTCTCTCATCTTCTCTCTTACTGATCTGTGGCTGTGTGAGATCTGCATACTTGCTCGCCGGTTTCGAGTACTTTTGACGTTGATATTGATCTAGATAGCTGGAGAGATGTCTTCTCCTGCCCATCTTCGAATACTTTCGAATTGTATATCTGCTTCGTCTTCATTCATCCGCTAAGTACATATGGTGGTTACAGATGACGATGATACAGCAGACCTATCGACCGACGATCGTTTGAAGGTAGTGTCAGTACTAGCGGCGCGCAGTCCCAGACCTCGCACGCCGCTGCCCGCCGGCTTGCGGACTGAGCACTCTGTTGTCGACCTGCCCCCGACTATTGACAACGAGGCGGCTATCGAGGTAAACGCAACACCATCTTTCTGTCGTAAAACAACAGTCTCGCGTCAAGACTTCATTTCAGAACTTCTAGATCTAGATATGAAACATACATTACATACATTAACATAATTTTTTTATATATGACATCTAAATAATTGTTCATCGTTATGACATCGTGCCCTTTCCCTATCATTCGCAGCGTAAATAGCGTTATATCGCGACAAAAATATTCTTTAATAAATATCCTGTATAATGTGTTTAGTATCATAACAATTGTCATAACCTTTAATGTGTGTTTTATCATGATTGTATTTAGATAGTGGCGGTGTTGGATCCAGCGTCGATTGCGGCGCAACGTCTCGCACCGCTGCTGCTGCTGCTGCGGCGCGTCCTCAACTGCCGCGTCAAACTTTTCGTCAATCCTCAGGACAAAAACTCCGATATGCCATTGAAAAGGTCATTCATCGCACAAACCATTTTATTTTATTAACTATTTAAAATGTTTTTTTTTTAATGTATGTATCTCATATTTAACTACCACCTTTCCTTTCACTCATTACAATAGTCAAATATTGGACTCTAATAGATTGGTTAATTTGATTCGGTCTATAGTTTAGATCATCCTTGCACAGGTCTCTGCATACTTTATCGACATCTACATATCTTTATAGATTAATAGAGATAGGAACTGTAGTGATATTGGTGGATTTTTTCCTCGCACACCGCTCAGCTTCCCCGCACATGTTCGCTAGAAAGGCAGCAATAGCCAGGTAGTTAGCGGTGTGGTAGAGTGAAGTAAGCAGCTGTATGTGCGCCCGCGCAGCTTCTACCGCTACGTGGTGGAGCCGGAGCTGCAGTTCACGAGTGCGGGCGCGCTGGGCGGCGGGGCGCAGGCGCGGTTCTCGCGGCTGCCGCACGCGCCGCTGCTGTCGCTCGAGCTGCGCACGCCCTCCAACTGGCTCGTCGAGTGCGTCAAGTCGGTCTACGACCTCGACAACATACGCCTCGCCGACGTCGACACACTTGTGCACAGGTGAATATTGTGATACGTGATTTACATACATCATAGCACCCTGAGACTCCACTTGGAGTACAATGCGGTTGGTAAAAATGATAAGTGAAGCGTATCTCCAATGCAATCATATGCTTATGCGAAGCAACCCTTATGGTTTGCATAGTCGCGAGTGTTTCACTGCACTAAAGTCTGTTATAGTGCTACGAGCTCGGGGTTCGGGATAATCAATGATAGCCGGTTGATGCACTTAAACGACACTTTATTCTCTAACACAGAATAATTCCGGAGACTTGTACGATAAATCCAAACACTATTCACTACAGCACTATTCACTATAACACTGATCACTACAACACAGTACTAGTAAAACACAGTAAGCCCTAGGCACTGAAACACTTCACTAACACTGTAACACTCACTAAAGTCACTGATTAAACCACTTGTGATCACACTGAACTCGCACTGAACTAATTGAGAACTAAACTAACTCACTAACTAACTGACTCTGGGAGAACTAACTACTTGTGCCCATCGGGTACCGCCTTATATATGGCACCGGCACGATATACTAGATATTGGTGGAAGGTTCTAGACCGCGATTAAGACTTTCGTGGAATAGCCATTTAAATGCATCCGCAGAACAATGGCCGGGCGACGTAAACAAGTTGTTTACGTCCTTTCTTAATTGCCTCCTTTTGTCTATATTTCCGGCTAAGTGTTGTTGTTTGGCATGGCTTTCACACGGCAAGCCCTCCAGAACCTTCCATCGTAACAATAGTATTAGCATTTTATTCCGTAGTCTAAAGTTGGGTTTCTCGTTTAGCGAATTCGAGCTCGAGTACTTGCTTCTGGAAGGGCACGCGTGGGACGTGACCCTGGGCACGCCGCCGCGCGGGCTGCAGCTGATCCTGGGCTCGCGCGCCGAGCCCGCCCTCATGGACACCATCGTGATGGCCAACCTTGGATACTTCCAACTCAAGGCCAACCCCGGCGCGTGGGTGCTGCGCCTCAGGCCGGGCCGGTCCGATGATATCTACGAGATTGTTGGGTATGTTTTTGATGTGACATTGTCAGACTTAATAAAATTAATCACACGCAGATATGAGCAAGTACCACTTTTTGTCGATCATATATTTAAGGTGCCAATGTGATTGGGGAGTATCTATCGCGTATTCAAATTTCTTCTCAATTGTATACACAATTTTCTTCTCGATATTTTCTTTCTCCATAAAGCTCGTGATGTGATTAATCATTGAAAAGATAAGAAAAAAATCACTGGTACAGCGGGGATTCGAACTTACATTACTTGAGATTGTCACACCTTCTGAAATCTTCAAATCGGTAAGCAGAGTTGATAAATAAATAAATAATACCAACATTTCCTGCAACATATACATATATACATACAAGCTATATATCATATGTGTCGTCGTGACAGATGTCGGTTATTTCATCTAGTTAGTTAATGTCATCATCTGTTTAGTTCGGGATGAGGTCTGTTAGTGGAGAAGTTTCAAGGTATTATTATTATTATTATTTACATCGCAGTCATGAGAACACGGATACTCCGGCGGGCAGCGAGGACATCCAGGTGCTGATGAGCTCGTTCCGCAGCCACGTGATCAAGCTGCGCGTCAACAAGAAGGCTGACAAGCAAAACTTAGACCTGCTCGTTGAGAACGAGGACAACAACGCTGGGGGCATTTGGAACTCTATTGCCAGGTGACGAGACCTACCTACTAAAAACGTTAACTTATAGGTTGGTATATAGAAGAGTGGTAAGGCACAATTCGTTTGGTAATGCGACATGATATTATTTATTATATTGGTACTAGCTGTACCACACACCCACTTTCCGCCAGAGGTATATTAGGTGCCAACGTGACAGATGTGTGGGTATTTCCTATACACCTCTGCCTACCCCTTCGGGGACCCTTGTGGGAAGGCGTGAGGATATATTATTTTATTACTAGCTGTCCCGCCCAGCTTCGCCCGGGTGATGATGATGATGTTAGCCTGGTACATCCCACTGCTGGGCAAAGGCCTCCCACCATGATTTCCAAGTGTTTCTGTCCAATGCTAGTATTGGCCAGTCCACAGATGTGTTGTCCAGGTCTTGTCGCCATCTCCTTCGTGGTCTACCTCGCCGGCGTCTAGTTGTGTCAGGTTGCCATTCCGGAGTGTAATGGTAAAATTTCCTGAAACGCGATCGTAGCGCCACCTATACCCAATTGTGATCTAAGCTATCCTATCTTTTAAGTTGGATCAAACTGCACACGGTGTGCAAATTTCATTGAAATCGGTTAAGTAGTTTAGGAGCCCATCGCGGACAAACAACGTGACACGTAATTTATAAATATTAAGAAAGATATAGATGAAACTGACAGGGCCTACGTTGTTTCATCACAAAGCAATTGTAATTCAATGTCTAATGAATAAAGTAAGTGTGTATGGGGCGGTCAGTTCTTGGGTGGGCGGCGAGGAGCCGGAGGCGCAGGACGAGACCATCAACGTGTTCTCAGTGGCATCGGGCCATCTCTACGAGCGGTTCCTGCGCATCATGATGCTCTCCGTGCTCAAGAACACCAAGTCGCCAGTCAAGTTCTGGTTCCTCAAGAACTACCTCAGCCCCTCCTTGAAGGTACTTATGGTATTATATTCACGCCTTCCGTAAGGCGTGGGCCCTGCTAATATATAGGTGCTAACGTGACAGGTGTTGGATGGATGATGAATGCGATGAAATTTTATCTCGTGGCGCACATGTTGGTTTCAAAATCATAAGTCTTCTCTTCATTTAGGCTTATTATTAACAAACAAGCCGTGGTGGCCGAGTGGTTCGAGCAGTTGCCTGCGACGCAAAGGTCGCAAGTTCGAATCCCGACTGTACCAATGAGTTTTTCTGAACTCAAGTACAGTGATCAGACAGTTAAACCTCGGTTGCAGTATGTATGCATGTGAGACCATGTCTATTGACGAAACTCGGCGGTTATTCTGAATGTTTGAACTTCCCTTTTGTAGTAACTTTTATGTTTCATAAACAGCACGGGAACCCTGATGCATGCGTCAAGCTGTTACCTACTTTTGGATGAACCAAAGGCTACTGATACTACATATAGCTATACATAGCTCTGTAATCTTATGCGAGTATTGTCCCACAGGACAGTTTACCTTACATGGCGCAAGAGTACGGCTTCGAATATGAGTTGGTGCAGTACCAATGGCCACGCTGGCTGCAGCGGCAGCGCGACCGGCAACGCACCATCTGGGGATACAAGATACTATTCCTTGACGTGCTCTTCCCATTGCAAGTGAAAAAGATTATCTTCGTCGATGCTGATCAGGTAGACAACCTTCTGTACTTGTGTTAAGGTTTATTATACATAGAATCTGAATCTAAATCTGAACATTATTTAGCACCACTAAAATAAATACGTGTTAGCTTTTGAACTAACCATACTTGAATTTTCAAATCATGTTTTAAATACTTGATAGAGTGATGATACATTTCATAGATTGTGCGAGCAGACCTGAAAGAATTAGTGGACTTGGATTTGGGCGGGGCGCCGTACGGATATACTCCGTTCTGTGAGAGCAGGAAAGAGATGGAGGGATTCAGGTTAGTGTAATTTTTGCTTAGTGAAGGTTTTGTTCCTACAAAAGTTACTTTTTCAAACGTAACGTTCTAAACGAGCATATAAATCAATAACATGTTATCGAAGCGCGCATGTTAGATCTAAAAAGGAGTATTTAACAGAATAGGACGCGAGTACTAACGCATAAAATTTTTTTTTGTTAAATTTGGATCTTGGTTCTAACCTATAATTCATGAAAGTTATTATTTGCATATTATAGTAACACATAATGTGTGTTGTTTTATATGCCTTCTAATGTTTTTGTATGCTAAGCCCATAAGTCAACCGTATTTCTCATGAATATTATTCCCTTGAGAAATTCATATCTCTTATGTCAATGGTATAATGTGTAGGTTCTGGAAGCAGGGCTACTGGCGCAATCACCTGCAAGGGCGCAGCTACCACATCAGCGCTCTGTACGTGGTGGACTTGAAAAGGTTCCGTCGCATCGCGGCCGGGGACCGACTCCGAGGACAGTACCAGGCGCTCAGTCAGGATCCCAACAGCTTGTCTAACTTAGGTGAGATATCCTCCTAATATTATAAATATCGAAGTTTGTGACGATCTTCGTTCCTCTTTCACGCAGATATTACTGGACATAGTGGATTGCATTTGGCACAGATAAAGATAATTAGCTGGATTCAATCAGAAAAAAAGTGGGTGCCAATCAAATTACATGGGTGGTGTTACTAAATTATACTATCTTTTCGCTCCAGATATAATTAAGTCGCAACGTCTCAAATGGCAAGTCTGTCGCCGTCTCTCAGACTCTAGATACATATTTTAATTTCTACTCAAACCTATGCAAGCTTCCTCGCAATGTCTTCTTTCGCCGCGAAGCCCGTGGTCTGCGTGTACTGTACAAATGTTCAGAAAAACTTATTCTAGTTCCCTCTTCTTCTAGTTCTATTCCCTCCGTTGTTTAGCTTTGTTATTTTTGTACTTGTATTGTATAACTTATAATTGTGTAGATCAAGACTTACCCAACAACATGATACACCAAGTGGCTATAAAATCGCTGCCTCAAGAATGGCTCTGGTGCGAAACCTGGTGTGATGAAAACTCCAAGAAATACGCCAAAACTATCGATTTGGTGAGATATATATTTTTTTACTTTAGATAAGGCAGTGAGTGCAGTTATAATAGACAATTTAGAAAGTTAAGAAACTATATATCAAAGATATAGGTTAGTAGTTGAATGGGTACAGCAGAGAAATGTGGAAGGGACTAGGTATTAGTGGACTAATTACCTAGTCCCTTGCACATTTCTCTGCTGTTGGCCACGTCAGAAGGTTTAGAAAATCCTGGTTACCGATCTGCTCCGTAACGATTACGGGATGGGATAAAGGACGTGATAGTGCTATCATGATTAACTTCGGCGAAAGGGAGAGAACGTCATATATATATTTATATATATATATCGGTCCTTTTGGGCCTTATAAATAATTATGGCCATGGAAGTGTGGTAAGCCTGCGGGATGATACTTGAGCGGTCGCTTCGTTAAAACGATTTTGCAATGACCTTAATGTTAACAATAAAGCCAATGAGAAAATGTTTATCTTTTTCTGTCTCTGCTCTATTTTTTTCTCTACAAGCAGTCTGACATACAGTTTAGACTAGTATTTGAAGCTTAATTTATTCTTCAATATATTTCGATACATTTGCATTTTTATGAGTAATATTTTTGTCCACACCAGTGCAACAATCCGATGACGAAGGAGGCGAAGCTGTCGGCGGCGATGCGCATCGTGCCCGAGTGGAGCCGCTACGACGAGGAGATCAAGGCACTGCAGGCGCGAGTGCGCCGCGGCCTCTACCAGGCCGCTGACCACGACCAGGTCATTTGAAAATAAATTCCACCTATATTTTAATTGTACATCTGCCTTCAAAACATCTATAAATATTATGAAAAAAAAGTCTACTTCCGCCTGCTTGAACTCTATAAAACCCAAAACTTCAAAACGGATTTCAATGCGGTTTTACTGTCAGTTATTTATTTTTGTAATAACTTAATTACTAACTTAACTAGGTTAACAATTAAAGAGATTTTTTTAAGGTAGGTTTCAATACATCCTAGTATATTTTTGTATTATTATGTATGACTTTGTTTTCAAATCCCACCCATGCAAAGCTGGGTCGGCTCGTTAGTATTATATAAAAGTTGGGTTTTTGCTTAAACTACGATTTGAAATGAATAATCTGAGTAAGGCTAGGCTATTTTATTAAATACCAAGCTACTAAATATTATTTATTGTAAATGTTATTAGCAAATTTGTATGTTAATAATGTTTTTTTTACCATAGGAAGTGGAGACCATTCAAGATGAAGTGACCATCGACACTCCAGGGACACGTAAGTATTTCAACAACTAAATATGTATAAATATCGGCTCGACCTTATTACTCGTAATTATAAATCATTCATTCTTTTTTCAGATGAAGAACACTCCAAGCACTCGGAGTTATGATGAACTAAAGTGATATGTGATTAGTTTATTTCGATTATTCCAATTCTTGTTAAGTAATTTTTATTGTATTGAGTTCCGGGTAATGTGAACCAATGTTGGTGTAACTTACGCCTGCTATCACATTAGGAGACTATTTTGATAGCTGGCGTTGTGTAAATGTAATTTCTAGTTCTCTCACCCACCCATTGCCTATACTGATTTTTTAATCTTGCGGCCTTGCTAGTTACAACTAAGGCGGACTAGGTATGAGGCAATGTGGAAGGTCACCCGGGCCCTTCTGGCCCATTCCGATGTACTTCAATATTGTTGTTGTGTGCACTTGTGCATACAATTGTAGAAAGAAAAATATCATCAGCTGTGCTCGTGACTATCTGTAATATACTAATGATTAAAAGTTATTTGTAACTTCCCTGTCTGGTTGCACATTAATAGTTTTCCAGCTTTTCCCGCGGCTTCACTCGCATTGAAATAGATTTTGTCAATTAATTCAGGTCAGTTATTACAGGAAGCGATAAAAGCGATACATTTATCTCATTTAGGTTATGGTTCTATCCCTCGAAGATAACTTTCTCTAGACGAACGGTGGCCTGTCATTTTCTATACCCCTGAACAACGTGTTTGAAAATGTTATTATGGTCGGTTGGGTAGTTAAGACGTGAAAGCGAAATAAATATTATAATAAATACAAACAGATTCAAGTGAGTTGAAAGAACGAGATGTTCCCATTAATATGAAAATATTTGTAATCACTCCAGTTTGCGTTCATGATTAAGCTTCAAGCAATTGTAATGATCATATATTTGATTAAGAAAGATATTTGATTAACATATCAGCCGCGCCCAGTCTCGCTTGGACGGCAAAATAATCTGGAATACGCCCCCAGCGCCACCTATCGGGCTCAACTTTAAGCCACGCAAACACGAAAAACATTTACATTTAGTGTAAAGTGGACAGAAGAATGTTAAATATGAAGACAGGCCAGACATTTTCCATTTTCAATGCGCGGTAGTGATTTGATGCCGTTCTATAATATAAGTATCTCGTCTTTACCACCAATAATGATTTAAGGGGAAGTGATGTGATTCGTTTAGTTGTTAAGTGAAATGATTTGAATGTAAACTTTAGAATGTGACTGATAGCTGAGTGTGTTGATGACAATTATTTTTGTACTATTTCCTGACATTTCACGATAGCTCCTGTTCGTTATTAAGTATTTGAGATGCCGTAGATCTCAGTCCTAGATTGTGATAAGCATCCAAATGTCAAAAGCAATTACATTCAATTGTTTCTTACAAATTCATCATTGCTGTAAATAAATTCCTTATGTATTTAAATATGACATGATTTTCAGTTTCGTACCTTCCTGTTTTGTTTCAAGAGTAATAAAAAGAAAGAAATACCTTTTTTTTTTATAAAATACTTCCGATCGGAATTCGAACTCTCAGTCTTTATGTCGCAGGTAATTAGATACTGGAACTACTCGGCCATCACGGCTCAAACATACGTCCATTAATAGCTTGAAGTTGCAAGGCTTTTATAATACGTCCTGCAAATAATATCACACACATGGACTTGAAGCCGAAGGCATTCTCTACGAGTGGCTCAGATATAGGTATGGCAAGTATAAAAAGAAACAATATGTTGTTATCCTACTTCTTACTAATATTATAAATGTGAAAGTTTGTAAGTTTGGATGTTTGCGGTTCCATCACGGCAAAACGGCTGAACCGATTTGGCTGAAAGTTGAAATCGTGATGGCTTATACCTAGGAATAGGACATAGGCTACTTTTTTTGTAAAAAAAAAGGTCCCCGAAGGGGTAGGCAGAGGTGTATAGGTAATACCCACACACCCACTTTCCGCCAGAGGTATATTAGGTGCCAACGTGACAGATGGCGAGTCCATCGCCGTTACTCAAGCACGACTATACATACGCCTTTGAATTTCTTCTCTGACGTATGCAGATTTCCTCTCGATGTTTTGCTTCACCGTAAAGCTCGTGGTGTTACTAATAACTGTACTTAAGTTCAGAAAAACTCATTGGTACAGTCGGGATTCGAAGTTGCGACCTTTGCGTCGCAGGCAACTACTCGAGCCACTCGGACACCACGGCTCTTATTTTATAATAGTTATTTATATATAGATTTATAATAGTGGAGGTAAGTAAATCGCCATTCGGCTAAGTACCACGTTTATTTACATTCCTACATCATTGCATTGTTGATTCTAGACATTTTAAAGTTTTTATTATTTATTTTACACTAATGATAAAGAGAGAAATAACATTAAACCTTATATACAACACATTAAGGCCTATATTTAAAGTAAACAGCTATATGTGAAGATATAGCTTCTAGAAGTAGTATTAGTCGTTAATCGGGTGCCTCATGTTACAAAAGTTTTCATATGTGTTTCAGTGTAGCTATTTGTTAATGTTTTTTGTATCAATCAAAATACAATTTCAGACAATATGTAGTCAAAATTCACTAACTAAAATGTACCAATTAGACATTGCACCAACAAAAAGCAGGTACCCGATTCGAATCAATATTTCACACATCAAATTTTACACATTTCTTCAGCGTGAGACACTACATTGATGAATACCGACTGACTATTTGCGAATAATAATTTCCCCAGGATAGGCTAAGTATCTACTGTGTTACTTCGATGAAATAAGAACTTACCTATTTCTAGTGCCTACGTAATCTAGTCTAGTTTATATAAGACAGAGTTTAACACCACAACACTTATTACTGTTAAATGACTAGTTGTACATGATCTCGTCTATTATAATGTAGGTAAACTTATTTGATCTTTGGTAAATTGGGGAGCGAAATCGTCTTGTTATTTGTGGAACATTCTTGGTCACCAGGTAATAACATTTCTGAATATATATACTTACTTATCTTTTTCGAGAGTTTATATTAATGTCCATTTTGTACGTTACAGTATCTAGCTTGATTTATCAATACCGTTGGAAACACAAAATCTGAATGTTGGGCTACGTAGAACTTACTCTAAGCATTGTTTTCACATACCTACATGAAGTAGTGCCCTAAAATGGCTAATCAAGAAGGGTAGGTATATATGAACGATTTTACTTTCGTCGCAAGTGTAATACGGGTTCATTAAGACTTGGACACTGAATCTATTACAAGCAGCCTTGACGCTTACACTCGGGTGCTCTCGCCGTTCTCGTAACCGAAAGATTTTTCCGAAATAATTGAAGATCTGGTAACGTCACGTAGTTGTTTTACACGGCAAAGTATCAGAATCAATTGCAGTAGTGTTCCTCTGTGGTGAGCCGACATAGTTGGCAGTCGACGCGGCAGCACCAGTGGTACCGGCAGTGGCAGCGCTCCAGGCGCTCGGAGCGCTCGGCCCTTCGGCCGCGGCCGCAGCACAACCGCCCGCAGCCCCCCGCGGCGCCGCCCAGGCTCGCGTTACACTTCCTGCACACACGGCATATATACTACCATACATCAAATTGGGTGTGTTGGCAGGTTGCTAAATCCCCATACGATCATGTCAAACATCACAGTCATGGTCTTGATAAAGCTTCAGTATGTAGACATATTTTTTGTATTTATGAACCTAATTTGAAATAAATAAAATAGCTCGTAACCCCCTCTAACATATATTAGATACCCGGCACCCTACTCAATGTAATAAAAAACATTTTTAGTTTAATTCAGGATCTAATTCAGGCAATATGATAAGTTTATAGAATCTAGTTTAAGAAGGGAGTTTTGAGTGTTTGTAGAGTACCTGCCGTGCGTGCCCGGCGAGCCGGCGGCGGGGTCGGGGTCGCAGTAGTCGGGGCTGGGCGTGACGTAGCGCAGGCGCGGCTGGCGCGGGGCCCGGCGGGCGCGCATGGGCCCCGCGCGCGTCGCCTCGGCCCCCAGCGCGCGCGCCACGCGGGCCAGCGCCGGCAGCGCGCGCCAACACGTGCGCACCGAACACGAGCCCGACACGCCGTGGCACGTGCACTTGGTGCGCATGCCGCCAGACACCGCCTGACATAGGCCCTTATATTACTTGCCACGGCACAAATAACGCAATAGAAGACGTGTTGAAAACGCACCTACGAACTCATAAACTTTAGGTCCGCTTAGCACCACACACATTAACAGGCGGTTACTGTGTATTAACAGTTCGTTACCTTTTTTGTAACCAATTAAATGAAATGCGTAGGTAGTATTATTCGGCATAAGGCCCCCTGAAGGAGTAAGCAGTTACGCCTTCTTTTCGCTGAAGATATAACGTCATATCTACATACACACCTAGTTACGCCATTGATTTTCTTCTCAAACGTATATGCATGGGTTTCCTTATTTAAAGTTTTGAAAGGGTCAGTGCCGTGGTGTGGACTGTGGACCATCAATTCGTACTTGTTATCTTGACTATGCAGGTGACTATGTAAACCATTGGACCACATTCAGTACACAAAACGTTTTATTATCTCTTCCCTATGTTGTTCGAATGTATTCAGCAATTGTCCATAACTTTTTTCTTCAATACCTTCCGTCCAAACCGGCCATTGATGAGGTTCGCAGATGCTATCAGCGGTCGCAAGCTCTCAAGCCGTGTGCGTAAATCAACTTGCGGGTCAAATCGCGGATCATCCGCTGCCATGCGGTACTCGATGTTGCGATATCTAGAGCCTCTATCTTCGTACTCGTACCTGCGAATGAATTGTCGAGATGGAGGTCTAGTTAGTTATAGAATCAAAAATACATTGAATACTGCGTTTAATGATACGACCTGTAATCTAGCAAAGCAAATGTATGGCGGGAGTTTGGGATAACATATGGTTTTATTCCTAAGTCCCGCCAGACATTTGAACTCAACCTTTTACCTCGCTCGTGGTCTGAATCGTTTCCGCGTAGGCCTGCCTCGTCGAGGGGACCGAGGCAACCTCTTCCTCCCGCGGCGTCCTTTCTTCTTCCTCGGAGGGGTGCTGGAGTTGGCAGGAGCTGGCTGGTCGTCTACCAGGATGACCACCGGTGGTCTTGTTATGGATTCCACAATCACGGTGGTGGTTGGTAGTTCGGTCGTGGTATCTATATCGAAAATGTCTTCCACTCTGCCGTCCCGTACATCAATCTCGTGAGCATCCAAAAACTGTTTTGCAAATCTGCAATTATGGAATGTGTATCTAATAAGAAAGTAGGTAAGTATTAACTTTGGGTATTTATTTTGGGTAGTTACTTCGTTTACCGCGATGTATTGCTAAAAATGCTTTACAACCATAGGTACATACATATTTTGCATAAGCCGCGAGGTGCTCCGAATCGAACGGTGCGTGGTGCACGCAATACAAATTTGTGCTCAGGTATTCGTGCCGCATAATACTTTTTAAATGCGACTTTATTTCCGCCTTCACATGGACTGACTATTTTTCTTTGGTTGTAATTTTACAACCTACTGTGACTAAAATATAATATTTTATCATTTATGAAATAGAGGTTCGAGGTCTGCAACACAAATATTGCAAGTTTGAATCTCGACTGTACCAATGAGTAATACTGAACTTCAGTACAGTCACACCACGAGCTTTACAGTGAAGGAATACAAAGAGAAGAAACCTGTATATGGTTGAGAAGAAATCAAAAGCGTGTGTATAGCCGTGCTTGAGTAACGGCGATGGACTGATGCAAATGGAAGGAATTGCATTAGACACGCCGACAAGAGTCCAGCTTTTAAATTTATGATTATGATGAATTATGATAGCATTAAACTGTATAAAAAAAATACCTTTCCGCCCATTGAAAGTTATCTCCGCAACCTCCCCACTTGAAGCGTGCATGAGGTTCGGCAGGGTTGAGCCGCGCTTGACGTGGGGGGCGTGGCGGTGCTCGCGGGGGGGCTGCGCAGGAGCACGCCGGCAATGCGCCCGCGGCGCAAGCGCGTGACACCGACCATGCTAACGCCGCTGCGGACATTGCATACACGTACGCTTGCTCGCGGGTTCCTGAAAACATTCGTTATTCAAATATTTAGATAATGTGCTTACCTCGGGACTGGTGGTGAGTAGACTCTTTCCTAGGGTGTTTCAGAATCTATATGGATCCCTACATTCCCTACAACATGTTTGTAAACATTGTATGATGCATTGATTTATATTAATTGCTAACTTTGTGAGCCGCGTAAATTTTCTGGAATAAAGCACATCCTATGTGTTGTGCTGCTGTGCCAAATTTCGTCCAACTCCTTAGTTTATGCGTAAGAGCATTTATAATATGAGTATTAGTAGGATAGATTCTAATACTATAAATCTAATGAAAAAACTTGGTACAAAGAAATACTATCATCTCAATAGTAGATATGGCTCCACAAGCACAGAGAACGTTCCAGTTTCTGTGACGTTTTCCGGTAAGCAGGCGGCCGTTACTAATTCCGGGATGAAATGTGCTAATGGCAGTCACATTCTTAACAATCACAGTACTAAACATTCAGATCCGTTGAGCCGTACGGCGTGACAGACTAATTGGCATATAGCTAATCCATAACTTCCGATAAATATGCCTTAAACATTGGCAATTATTTTATTTATACGAATTGAATATATTTATTTCAGATTAATTTGGCCATTTAATTTCCATGTTTATAATAATATTGACATTACTTAGAATGGGTACATACATTGTACTACATAAAAAGAATTCAAATGGACACGAAAAGAAAAATATACATTTAACCAACCTTAAATTTTAAAGGTTGACGAACCTTAAAACTTTTTTATTAACATTCGTCGAAAACTAAACAAGCGATTTTTGTGTTGATGTATACTATTTTGGAAATTCGAATTCCTTCTTATATTATAAATAAGAATGTTACTCAAACTCGCCAGAACGGCTAAACGGAATTCAATGAAAGTTGACACAGATAGTTTATTTGTTGGAAGACATAGGAAATGTTTTATTTCAGAAACAAGCCCACCAATGAATTTATGTGTACTACTAGTACTGTATAAATTTAAAAAGCGAACGTTTAATTAGTGTCATCTAGATAAAGCCCGCACGAGCTTTGGCACTGCTAAACAAAAGGTAGAGCTTATCGGAAGGCACATCGTGGCGATCGCGCTTGAGTGCATTGCTCACGTTATCGCACGTATCGCTGAGTGACGTCCCCCGCCTACTACTTGATTCATGCGTGTAATTAAATCTTTTGTCCAGCATCACACAGCTCGACCCTCAGGCTCTCAACATTGTAAGCCTCGATAGCCTTTCAATTTAACCAGCAAAGATAACTCACGGCTTTCAGACGAGAAGCTTCATCGCATCAATAAGGATTTATAACTTGATTCATTTGTTCCATTTTGAAGATGCAAGGATCTCGGCATATAAATAATAAATAATAATAAATAATCTCTATGTAAGAACAGATATTTTTTCAACAAGTATATTTTATTGGATACAAACAAAAACTCGAACCAATTGTTCAATTTAAACAGTTATCATACATTTCGCTTGGCGTTTATCTAAGATGCCACTCAAGAGTCTTAATGAAAAGTTATGTTCCGTTCATTACAGAGCTTCTGGTGCTGACGGTACTCGCTTTGCAAAACTTTTAATTAAAATGTATCAAGTCCGGAGCATGCCAGCCAAGATTTCTAACGGTTTGTTTGTAGCCGACAACGCTCAGTGTCAATTAATTTACTATAGTGGGCAGACGGACCGACGGTGACCAAAAACAATGGTTCGTATTTCGCAAGTGGCCGCCCGACGACGGACGACGACATCCGGCCGGCGGCATTCTCTGCCAACTACATAATGTCGCCAACCATGCTAAAACTGCAAAACATCCCTATTGTTTTCCTTCTTGTTTCTTACTCCTAACTTTTACCTACCTTCTCGTTTCGTATATTGTATACTAAAAGCCCGACTGGAAAACAAGGAAGACTTACTTCTGGATAGAACTTTAAATTACGAGTATGTTGAGCATTTAACATAGTTCTGACGATCTAATTGTAAAAGGGTATGTTTTATAATGGTATGAATCACTGGAACTGTCCTAAGCGACATTTTCAAGGCTCTATTCCTAAGTCGAAAACGATTCTAGTTATTCGAAAAGTTGTTTACGGAAATACTGAAGCATGCAAGTTCATTGGTTTATTTGTTAAAAGATCAATAGCGATTATCTACTCAGTCAGGGGAATCACGCCATGACAAGTTTTACAGACAGCCCCGTAGCTTCGTGCTGGCTTAGAATTATGAAGACATCGCGTGACGCTCCGGTTATTTAATAAGGTTCATGCTTTAGCTTGATCGGGCTCGAACCTACTTTGTGCTTTCCACTGCAATCAACAACAAATTCTACAATGGGGTGCATAAGACGATAATTTACAATTTGGGAAACAATGGAGTAATTTAAAAATTAATTACCCGCGAAGCGATAAATATGCCTACATGTGTCATGTAAATAAAAGGTGTACTTAGCGCGGAACGAGCAACGGGTGCCTGTGAAAGAAAGGGCGCTGCCGTCACGCCCGTCGCGCTCGCACAATGCGCCGCTCGACGCTGATTTAAAAGACTCGACAAACTTGCCTTATCTTTCATTACTGCCAGTCGGAAGTTCCAGCAGTCCTAGACGGAACGGAATCCTGTCGCTGTCTGTATTTTAATTAAAATATGTAGCCAGGGGTCTGTTAGTAAGGAATTTTGACAAGTTCTTAATTACCATATTCGCGTTTCAACAGCGAATAGTAATTTGGTGGAACTACCTACTAAAGGCTATGAAATATAAAGATAAGGAAAACTTAACGGGTCGAGTTGTATGAGATGTGGGTACCAAGTACGTAAATCATTGTTTTCGATACGAATTATGGTCATACAGCCATGTAATACTTTTGGCAACATATAAGCCTATAATGTTTGTTATGACACGAAACCATTGCTCACATTTTTCTGCATTAACTTTGAAACGACTTTTAGGTGATTTCGGTGAATTTATTCACATTGTCAAGAAAAGCGTAAACACTGAAGACGCTTAAAAACCGCTAGTGGTATCGGAATTGTAGCTGCTAGTATACCTACTTACATTTGAGGAAATTTCGATATCTTTAGAACTAATATATCTATAAACTAATATAGAAATATCAATCAGCTCCCGCATACCTGTAAGTAAATCAGGAGTAAACCTTGGCGCCAGCTGTATGGAAGAGCAGTTCCAGCGGTCGCCGGCGTGCGCGGCGAGGCAGGCCGCCCGGGCGAGGCGCGCCGCGGCGGCCACGTGCGGCATGGCGGCCGGCTGGCGACGGCACGCGCGCGCCTGCCCGCCCCAGAGCACGCCGCTGCGGCGCGCCTCCACGCATTCCACCTCCGTCCAGTTACCCTCGCTCTCGTGTAGCGCTCTGAATCCAACCACCAACCCTATTTATTGTACATCACAAACAAACTGACGCTGTCTGTGCAAGTTACCAGTACTTTTTGGTCGGTAAAGAAAAGATCTGTTTATTTGAGTCCATTTAGCTTTTATTCATAAACAGTTATATCCATCATTTAAGCAGTGTATGTATTAAATAACTATTTGGTAGACTTGGGTCTGAACACAGATGACTGTGAGGATTGCTGGGCGTCGTGGCGTCTAGCGGAGTCCGGACGCTGGCCGCGCTGGAAAGCTTCACACATGTCGAACAAGTAATTAGGCAGGAAGTCTGCTGCCTCACCCTCGCGCCGCCGTAGTACGCGGTACGCATCATGCAACGTCGGCTTTGGAGTTAGTCGTAGCTCTAACTCTACGGCTGTTGGGAAATGTGCTGCAAGAGAGTATACTATTTCAAGGTCTGATGGGGGTGGCGATAAATGTCGGTAGTTAGACACTTTATGCAGAAAGTATTCAGACATACTCATCTGCGAATTTCCTTCTTCATACTTTCCTAGTTTCAAATCGTACAGAACTGCTTTTTGTCTATCGGGACCCCAAAACTCTTGTTCGAAAGCTGAGTAAAAACTGTTAACATCTGTAAACTCGTTCCTGAAGCAGCGCGCCCACATGAGCGGTACGCCTTCAAGGCAGGATATAATAAAAGGCAGTTGCTTTTCTTGAGCCATATTCAGTTCAGAGATGTAGTACTGTACGTTTTCCAAAAAATCCATTGGATGCGTTTCTCCGCTATCATCAAATCGTGGTCGCCTGTTAATGGAAGCCACTATCCAGTCACTCAAATTTTCATTTGATAATTGTATGACTGTTTTTGGACTATTTCCACCTTTACCGTCATCAATTTCTACAATTTTCGGGCGGTCACCTCGTGAGGTAGACGGTTTGTCAAACACATTGCCGGGCTTTTCTAAGTTAGGTAGTGACATGTGACTCCGTAGTCTTGAAGATGGCATATTTTGATAGATGTCTTCTTGGCTAGAGAAACGGACTCCAAAGCCCAAAGTGGTCGGTTTGTACATTGAGCTACTATATAGCGTTGACTCGTCTTTCTTTTTTAACGGCTCTTCTTTAATCTTGTCTTTTCTAACAGATGAGGATATTTTGTCCACCATTTCCGAGAGATTTGTTACAGAAGATTTAATTTGACGTAAATCTACGAACAAACTCATTCTTGGTTTGGCTTAAACCTGTTTTTATTGATTATCAAACATCTTGAAGACGGAGCTTGATGGCTTTTAAGTATAGCTGTAACAAAACATTGTATGGTTTATATTTTTTTATTTTATGTTTCAATAAGACAAGTGCGATTTTAATCATATACTTGTAATTGTTATATAACAAGCGTGAGTTGTGCAGTGGGTAAATTAAATAGTTAGATAATTATGAAACAATATAAGTGGAAAATTTGTTAAAAAATATAGAAAGACAGTGGTACTCCGTAGGATATTAATAGGAGGTTTATTATTGATTACAATAAAAAAAGGTATGCCAATCAGTTTTGGGAATACAGAACTCGACATTTACGTGTATGTGCATCGCAAAGTCTATCGTAGGTGCGTAGCAAGTTCGTAGCAAATGCTTACGTGTGGCGGCGGCGAACGGGCAAGCGGTACTACCGGGGGATGCCGTAGCGTACTTTCAGCTTTTTATGTCCCACGTTACAATAACTGGGTTATCGTAGACTGTATATTAAATTTCATTGACGTTTCGTCGTGCCTGCCAAGGACACGCGTTGCCGATGGCACCGTTTCCAATATTGTGAGGGGAGCCGGTTTTGTGTGAATATTGACTGGATTATTTGATACACGCAGACACTAGCGTTACTAAGCTATTTTCTACGATGCAGAATGTCACTAAGTAATAATTCATTTAACAATAACATTTTGGAAGATAAATAGAAATATGTTACTTACAAAAAATTTGCGTTATGATGACAAGCATATATATTATAGGTAGGTAGTTCTTATTTTTAAGGTGCTTTACATTTTTTTATTTTGGCCTTTCGTCTTTATGCGTCACATAATAATCATTAACTTAGTTTTACTAACGCTATATCAAAATAAACAATGTTGATTCAAGTTTGAATAGTTTTAACTCACTTCCTTAACGTTAGCGGCACAGGGCACAATTATTGAAACTTCATTCATTGATACTAAATAAAAAATTAAAGTTACCACCGTTTCTAAGAAATAAAAAAAAATCCTGTCAGGAGAAGGAACGGCGAAACAAGCTCCTCGGTTACCTTTATAAACATTTGTTCCCTTTTACGTAGGGGTAGAAAAAGATTAAACTTTCTTATAAACTCTTTGTAATAAGATCAACTCATTGCCATGCATGGTCATAATTCAAATAATCGGATGTTTTAATAAGGTGTATTCACCGCGAAACAAGTTACATACGTATATATTTTCATCTCGCCATCAGTCACGTTGGCATCTAAAATATATCTCCAACGAAAAGAGGGTATAGAGTAATTACCTATACACCTCTGTCTACCCCTTCGGGGACCCATGTGGGAAGGTGTGAGGATATATAATTTATTTACTTTACATACACTGAGACAGCTAGCAGATACTCAAGTAGGATGATGTGTTGGTACTCATAATCGGTCTATTTTCAAAGAATGTCAAGCCTTCGTGAGCATAAGGAAAACAGGTTCTTCGTTTGCTAAAAACGCAAATGTTGTCAAAACTGCGGGTATAAATATATTCAAAATAACACAAACGACTATATCGTTTGTGTTATTTTGAATATATTTACCTTTTTCTGTTAGGTGGCTACCGCAAAAATAAAAAAGGTGTATTTTTATTACATCCCTACATGCCTCTTCAGGAACTTTGCAGAAAGGCGTGAAGAGATTAAAAACAGTAGGTGCGACGTAACTTCTCACCACTGCTGACTGTAGCTATTGCGTCAGTGGCAGACTTTGCAGACAGCCACGCTATGACAACGCCACACGCGCTACACCGTAAATCCGCTCACTATGTAATAGCAATCAAGTCCAATCTCCGGACATTGAAGATCACGAGTCACGGTGCTACGGGCACAAAGCTACCGTAGCGATACCATTATGGTTAATTCATGCGGAATGTAATTGTTCCGTTGCTGGCCCTGTGTGCTGGGGACATTATCGCATTCGTCACGCCGCGCACGTGTACGTTTGGATCTAATAAAATAATTCCCGTATCAAATTTTACGCGCCTATCTCGATCTAGTAGACAAAGAACTGCGCGGAGGGCAAAGGGAACCGCTTTGTCATAACTGGTCGTGTATACAAAAGACCACCCAACCTTTTCTGTACATTCTTTTGTATAGTATGTATAGAATATAGATAATTTTGAAATGGACCGTCAAGTTGCAATACATTCAAAATAAGATTTTTTTTGTAAAGGATTAAATGCGCAAAATAACGCGCATTACATGTGAGAGATAAGTAACAAAGTACCTACGGCAAATTTCTCTGAAGCTTACAATGCATAAAAAAAATATTGTACTGAAAATTTAAATTCAAAAATTGAATTTTAAATCGTCGGTCACAAATCGTAGAAGCAAAAACCACGAAACAGGGAGACAGCTGACGCTGCAGCGGCGGCGCTGGCGGCTTGTCACTGATTTGGCTTTAATGATGATTAAATGCTGTATGATTGTCGTGGCGGGTGAGCCCCGCCCAATGGCCACGGTAGTCTGTACCGCCCAAGGACGCCTTAGCATGGAAGGGAAAGTTTTGCATTCTTTTCTTGCATGACGGATTCCCCTACGTATAGGACGGCACGTTTGAAAATCATAAGTAAGAAAATAATATTTCCATAAAACCCACTAATAATTGAGATAATTAGTATAAAAAAAAACATAGCTTTGTTTAGCTTTATATCTATATACACCTACACTTACCGTGTAGTCTGTGTAATTGTTTTTGACCCGTGACCGCGTGGTTTATGTATCAAAGTTAGGATTAGCGGAATGGCGGCAAACTCCGGCGGACTGTACCAATAGTTTTTCTTTTACAGGGAAGGAAAAAATGCCGAGGAGGATGCATGCGTTGAGAAGAAATAAAAACAGTACAAAGCAAAAGACTTGTCATTTGTCACGTTGCTACTTGTGGTCTCTGCGGTGAAAATAGTAAAATATACCGTATATATAGTAAGCTCGCCCATTAGGTTGTTTCTTATAGGAAGGTGCGACGAACTAATTATTACTAATATATATGTTTTATATCCGAATAATACCGACTTAAGAATTGAATCAATTTTCCACATTCCATAGCAGAAATATCTCACCCACATCCTTTCAATTGTAATTGTATTGTTGTATTTGTACTGTTGTGGAGAATGACAAAGCGCCATCTGAATTACCGAAAGAAATCGCAATTAGTCAGGACCAGGGGCCAGGGGCAGTCACAGCCGCCATCGCGCTCCGGCAAACACCAGACAATGATACTCTAATTATGAGCCATTTGACACAGCCCGCTCGCACGCACCACCTATACTGCCTAATGAGAGGCGATAATCAAGATCAATGATTCCAATTCCAGCGGGCCCGTATAACAGTACCCCAAACTACAATGACAATAAATCCTTTACAGTGTACGAATATTTGTACGATATCCACGTACAAGAATAATATTAATATGAGGAATGTTTCGACGTAACCCCTTGTAAAATGGGAGCGGTACGTGATTATAGGTTTAATTACACGCTCATATAATGTTCAATGTATTATGCAGAACACGCGCCGGTATCCCATTTCCGATTTAAATGTAGGTAAAAGACCATCAAGTAGCGATCCGAAATAATTGAAATAAATGCACGGATTACTCCACAAATTGTTCAATGAAGGGTGATTTGTCTAAGTCGCCGGCTGAAAGGAGAAGCGGTTACATTTTATTGGTACAAATTTGATATAAAAAAGATAAGTGAAGAATAAATTACTTAGGTCCACGCGTTGTCATGGACGACTAGACTCACTAGAGTCTAGTGGTTTATGTCAACCCGTAACTTGATAGACCAATTGTCTAAGTCACTAGACAAGTCTATCATGTTTTAGTACACATTGGAATAATGAAAATCGTTCTATTCTAGATATCGTATTTATTAATCTAATACTTTAATGATTCGTTTTAATGGGTAATAAACATCGTAAACCTACGCCGCCTTATGAAATTTAAAGCTCTTGCTTCTATGTATGTTAGTTACTTTTTTTTTTTTTAAAAAAGAGATCTATTAATCTTGTCAAGTTAATCCGTGAGGTACATTTACATATTCAAGTCCTGTGATATTTTTTGCACGTTTTCATGGGGAGCTTGGTCGAGGGGAGGCGCCGTGCCTTATCTATTCGTGTAGAAAATGATTACTAGCGCTTATTTTCGCAGGACAGGTAACTAAATCAACTTTACAAAATGAGTAACGAACACTTTTTGCGGAACACAGTGTATTTTCAATAGTACCAATCCATTAACATGAATATAAAGCTATTAATAAATCGCTTGGCGCGTGGTGTATGGGCGGGCGGGCGCGGGAAGTCCATGCGTGAGTCAACGCTCTGGCTGGGCCAGACAGCATGCCGCCCTACACCTTCTAATTCAATATTATATTATGATATGATTCAGTAATTAGATTTTATTAATGTGGTAGTATTGTTTTCAATTATTATACTAGAATAAGCCTTATACTTTGACTACCTACTGTAGGTAGGTTTCTACCTACAACTTTAAATTATTTCCAGATACAATAATAGTTAAAAGTTACACTCGACGAAAAATATATGTTTAAATAAAGGCACATTTTGAACGAGTCCTATTAAGCCGAGACATAAGCAATGTTGATTAACGAGCCATACATCAAAGAGGTTGTCCGTCGATACGGCCGAACAAGAAAGCTACTATAAAAATAAACGCGAGCAAATGTGTTGCGGCAAGGATGTTGGTAATTTATGAATTTGTCAGGACAAACTGAGCATCGCCTTCGGCGTAAATAAAGGGCCACGCGGCGTGGATAAATTTGTGTCAGATCAAATGAATCGTGCGCACCACATTTGTTGCACTTATTGGATAGCCAACTTCGCCCTCATACCCGCTACACGAACAAATACACTCTGCTGAAGAATGGAGTCGTTTGTTTCTGCGTTAAAAAAATGAATTGAACCTACTATTATAGGTCCGTATTGTAGGTATATGTTGAGGGATATGGAGAAAAACAGTAATGCAGAAAACTGTTCATCAGAGAGCCGTGGTGGTGGCCGAGTGGTTCGAGCAGTTGTCTGCGACGCAAAGGTCGCAAGTTCGAATCCCGACTGTACCAATGAGTTTTTCTGAACTTAAGTAAAGTGATTAGTCACACCACGAGCTTTACGGTGAAGGAAAACATCGAGAGGAAACCTGCACACGTCTGAGAAGAAATTCAAAGGCGTGTGTATAGTCGTGCTGGAATAACGGCGATGGACTCGCCATCTGTCACGTTGGCACCTAATATACCTCTGGCGGAAAGTGGGTGTGTGGGTATTACCTATACACCTCTGCCTACCCCTTAGGGGACCCTTGTGGGAAGGCGTGAGGATATATTACTTTTATATTTTTATTTGACTAATATTTTCTTAAGTCGCTTTCTACAATACAAAACCTACCTATATTTAACGCAGCTCATTAGATAAGCAGCCTTAATACACAGTCAAGTGGAAATGTTATCCATTTCCTGCAAGTTTCTTAGTCAACTCGAGGAGCTCAACAAAGTTTCCCCCAGCGAAGCCCTTCACAATCTGTACTCTGCGGCCGCGAGTAGCAACCTTTGTGGGTGTTCGCAGAGCTGTGTATATTTTGAAGTACCAGCGATATTAACTTAATGAAATTATGCTTTGTTTGCATCGTTAATGTGTGGGTTGTCCCTTTCCTCCTTCCATCCTTTTACTTTGAATCTCATAGCATGACCTTTAAGGTGGGTACGAAGCAATTGGTAATCAACTTAATTTTGTTAATGATTTATTGTTTTATTTGGAACGTAGGTAGAAATAAAATGTAAGATTGAATTGTGTATCCAACACAGTACAATAAAATAAATCTTGTCGAAAACAGCTCGTATTTCACCTTCAACCGTATACTCGGGCACCATATCTCGGGCATCTACGTAGCTAGCTGGAGGGGAATTCAATAAAAATCACAATCGTAAAAACTAAGACGGCAACCATATAAAAATACCTAAGAAAGCATTAAGAGTCGTCCCCTAATAATAGGTCCCGCCAGATGCACGGGACGGCCGCCTGGAAAAGTCACAGTGGGAACTCGAGCGAGGGAAATTATTTTTTCGGTCTACCACACACGGCCCTTGCTAACTCAGCGAAAACTAAGCCCGGTCCTAAAGGTCATTTAGCTTCGAATAAAAATTCGAAGCTACTTTATATAATACCTAAATGTCCCGTTAAGGGCCACCTTCGAACAGGTACATATATAAATACATATCATCACGCCGAGTCCCTCTTGGTTTAGGCACAGGGAGCGCCAGACTAAAGACCTCTTGCTCTCTCTTCTTCCATGCTCGCTCGTTTCGTACTGTACTCATACTATAAATGTTTTTTAAATAATCTATTAAGCAATACTTAATTGAATACCTGTCGACATTTTAATGAACGTCCATAGTTTATTTGGTTACATCAGCTTCAATGGTCACTGTATAGTTATATAAAGGGTTCACAAACCCTTCTGGCCCCATCCTTAACCTTTTTAGGGTCAGTATTCGAACAGACTCGACATCGTTGTTTAAGCGAAACTATGGCGCTCTTTTCGTTAACAATGTGTTACAAGAAACATACGATGTATCGGATATTTAGACCAAATTACAATAATTTAAGTCATGCAATATAAAAAATATATATACATATATATATATATAAAGGACTTCCTTTTAGTCATTTCGTATCGATTAATTAATTTGATAACATGACAAAATCGTGCAACGACAATGCTACGTGCGTTGCCATTGCACGATTTTGTACGTTGTAAGTAAGTAGGTATTGGTGGCCACTCGTGCTACAAAAATAATCTTTACTGAAGCTCTTGCCGGCTTTGTCAGTCTGCGAACCAAGTAGACCATTAAAATTTGTGGTTTCTACTCAACTAGCCCTAACAATTTATAGTGGATCCTTAGTACGAATCTTTTATGACCAGTAAACATCAATGGACGTTACAAAGTAGAGACGTATTTAATTGGTAATTAGTGAGAATGAGACATTTACTACGGCTATACGAACGAAGTAATAACAAAACAATTAGTAGCCGAATATCTCATTTCAGAAGCAAAGCTCGCATTTCCGCATATTAGCGGGTGTAATCTCGGGAAATAATTGCCGGTTGCAACTGAACAACGCCGCTCATTAGTACAATGTTCAATTAGGGAGCGCCGATGGACGGGGGCGAGCTAAGCCGTGTAGCAGCATCAAACCTGTACGATATCTATCTATAATCCACCTTACAATGAGAGCATAACATTGTTGCTTTGTGATCGTGTTTCTTTGTCAATTCAGTTTAATCTCAGCTACATAAATACATTGTGCAAATAAACGATCATTTATAAGCTGACGTCGGTCAGTAGACTCGGGAACGATGCTGATGATGATAATTAATATTATAAATGCGAAAGTTGTATGATACCTAGATGTTCTTAAGTCAATCACGGCTGAACGAGATTGAATGAAATTTGGGCATAGCTAGATTAGCAAATAGGATATGTTTCAGAAAAAATCTGGTCAAAAAAACTTGTTTATGAGGGGAAACCGTTAACGTATAAGGGTTTCCTATCATAACGTTTAGAAGAATTATTATCATCTCGCTTCAGCATTGGTATCCTTCTGTCACTTGTTTACCACGTGCATTTCTTTTAGACTCCTTGATATATCAATGAAGCTTACGGCCCTCCTAATGGTAAATGTGATGGTAAGCTCAGCTCAATACATTACTACCTGAAGTCAGTTCTACTTGGCAGTGATGTGGAGGTCGCTCCCATCGCTGGATCTATATTATATATATTTTGAACTATAGATCTTTTTTTATACCACAAGGATGGCAAACAAGCATGCGGTCCGCCTGATGGTAAGCGGTTACCGCCGCCTATGGACGCTTGCAACACCAGGGGTATCACTCGCGCGTTGCCGACCCTGCAGGAATCTTTTCACACCCTTCTTCAAGAACTCCATGCTGTACTCTAGATCTGGTTGTTGTCTACCTTTAATTTCGATTAGCTCTTCTGGGGGATCACCTGTAGAGCCGAACTTATGTACGCAAGTAATATCAATCTAACGATAGCGTGCCTCAGGGCCGACACCAGACTAGCCATCTTTAGGGTTCCGCAAGATTATATTAGACCCCAAATACCTACATGTGTATATATATATATAACATCCATACATAACATAGGGTTTAAAAACACGCACTTTTCTGTTATCTTCTAAGTCCGAAATGCACAAATTATAAGATAATTTTTACCATATTTTTTTGGCGATAAATATGTATTTTCAAATAAATATGTCCTTTAAGACCACTATATATACACAAGGTCTGAAAGGAACTTCAGAAATAATTATCAAACGAACTTGTCCACACACATATTTTACTCTGAAATACGCATGTAATGTATGCGATTAAATAAATTTCAAGTCCGTTAAGATAAATGCATTTTTTCCTGTAACATCTTAACAGAAAAAATGCTTCATAACAAATTCTACAAATAATTAATTCTTGGTCCTCATATAAAGAGAATAAAATAAACAACAAACGATGCAATTGTATTTGTACAATCTTCTTGATTATTTATTACAATTGTAAATCTATTGTTTTATACCTCCAAATAATAATGAACCAAAATTATAATAAAACAAACTGGTACTTACAGCCATCGTATTGCCGCCGACGACTTTAGTAAAAACACAAAGAACAGAATAAAAACCGCGACGGACCAGCGCATCACAAAATAAATGCGACAAACTTTTTGTCATACATTTTAAAGTAAATCTTAATCAAATAAAAAAAAAGTCTTTATCATTAGCGAAAGCGCGAAATATTTTGGCGGGAAAATATCTCGTTTCGGGAAGAATCCTCCGAGCGCGAGCTCGTCGCGTGACGTGTCCGCGATGCGTCTGGCACTGGCACGGAATGCCAATGCAAGCGAGCCTTCGACACTCGTGGCCACTGGTCAGGCAGCAGACAGGAGTATTGCGCCGCGCCACTCTCCCACCCATAGACTAAACAACGCGCCAGACAAGACTTGCTTATTATTCATAATTTCAAGTATCCTCAAATATTTGTAACATTGTTACTTGATGAATACTAGTTATATATGAGATTTACTTCGCATTAACTTTGTTATATGGGTATTTACATAGGTTCGACAATATATGGCTATCACTCGATTCTCTCGGAGGTGCGTAGTTCATAAGTATTGCCGAAGAGTACGGTTGTATATGGGTATTGGTGGTTAGAGGTTGTCAGTCGGAAGGCGGCCGACGGGCGGGCTGCTCCCCGAGTCCCCACGCAAGCGGTAGGTACCACCCACTTATCAATTCAGTCGAGTGGGCATTCATTCATTGTGAAGCATTATGGTATATTATGCGCAGATTCGGTCCTTATTTACTCGTTCACATGCCACTAGAGTACTAGAGCTTGGGCCCAATCGAACACTTGAAAACGCTACTATTATAACACAATAATGACTTCATTGTGTAACAGGAATAGCTTTCATACGGAGCAACAATTACAATTAAATACGGAAATATGGCTGCGTTAGGCGTTTGTGAGGGAGTGAATTATGGTTTCACAAATAGACAACATTTATAATATAATGCTTTATTTACCTCCCAGAACATCAAAGTATATATTCTTATTATAACTTTAAAAACTATGCTTATTATTTATTATATACATAACTAATTACTTCAAAAAAACCTGTGCTTGTGTAGACAGATTTTACTGAAAAATGGGCGAGAAAAACCAAGTTTTTTTTTTTTACAGAAGCTATGCTCTGTGTGATGACGTTCTAAGTAAGGTAACATACCTATTACCTACGCCTGTTGAAAGTGTTGGCAAAATATTTTATATTAAAAGGACCTAGTCTACTAAAGCAAGTTTTACAGCGGCACGCTACAAATATTACAAATGAAATAATATTTAGTAAGAATACAAATAATATTTAATAAAATACGTTTTTTATACAAATTTACATTATTACATTTTCATACCTGACACAAGGGTCCCCAAAGGGGTAGGCATAAGAGATAAAACACCCTCTTCTCGTTGAGAGACGTTGCATAAGTCTTTGATTTCTCAAAGTGACACAGGTTTCCTCAGTGCTCGTAGTGAGTATACTGGGCTTAAGCTCTAAAAAACTCATAGGATATACCGCCGGAGTTTGAACCTAAACTCCTGTTTTGGCAAGTAGCTAATTAAGCTACTCGGCCACCACGGCTCTATTTTGATTTACATATTAATTTTCTTATAATTATGATCATATTATAAACTACTACTCTAATATTATACCTACTATTTCATAAAATTTTGTTAACCTAACCTGAAAGTCCAGGGTCAGACAGGCACTTTCTATCAAGCATCGAATCATATATATGATAATGAATATTAGGAAACAGTCGAAATGCACAGTTGAATATTGAAACTACTCGGCTGCAGTGGTTTAGATACCGAAGAGTTACCGTGGGGCGTGGACTCAAAAGCTTAGGGGGCTGGACCAGAAAACCTCGTATTGAGCTAGCTAAAACTGACCTTCGCAATGTAAATAAAATAGGCAGCGACAAAACTTTAATATTAGTGACTTATTGGAAATATAACAGGAGTATAATATAAATCTACCCAACACCATAATTTGGAAGTCTACCAAAATAAATTTAGATATATTATAAAAAAGTGTTTTTCATATGGTAATATGAATTGTCAAAACTAATTACAAGATTTGTCAGACGCTGATTTTTTATGTGAACATGTCGAAAAAGCCTCATCGATTCTAAGTCAGAAATACTATTTTCAATGTGTATCGCGAAGAAGCCGTAAATCAGACTTAACATCCGATTTTAAAGCGCGTTGTAGAATTAACCGGTTAGTTGGACTGAGCTATATTGATACTTTTAGATTCTTATTCTGTCAGATTAACCGAAACTTATTACAGGTACCATACGGCGAATCATAGGTAAGGATACATCAGAATTAAATAGGCTTGCAAGTGATATTATTATTAGCATTCTCACAAATTGCTGTAGAGGAAAGACGAAACTGTTTTCAATGTGTAATGACAATCGAATACGATTTCTTCGATCAAGAGTAAATGTTTAAAAGTAATACACAATAATTTTTCACGATTTATTTTCCTAATATCAATAGATATGAATAAAAATTTTACAGTATCAATATCGTTTAACCCAATTTCCGGTATTGCACTCTAAAAATTTTAAATTTTCCATGAGATTCTGGTAGACTTACCACGTATAATATCCGTTGTTGGTGATTTGAGAACCTAAAGATTTTACTTAGCAGTTTTTTTATACACTAGGGTTACTCTACTACACTTCTTCTCAGCAGTATATATATTGTAATATTAAATTTATAAGAGGCAGTGTTTTACCGCGATAATATTTCCGAGAAAGCTTGTTTTAGAAGGCCATATATCGTCATGCTACTATGTCATATATAAAAGGGCGTAGCAATATTCATAACATATATACAATCAAATTACTAGCAGTTATCCCCGCGGTTTCGCCCGCGTAAAATTTAATCTTTATTCACTTCTAAATAGCCTATGTTACTCTGATGTATGAGCTATATTATTGTTAGGTTTCATTACAATTCATTCTGTAGTTTAAGCGTGAATAAGGTACAAATGTCAATGAGGATGCTCATTGACATTTATACTATTAGCAGGAAGTAGGATATAAATGGTATGATCGTGCAGGTGGCTTGGTGACTACGGCTTCTTGATACGCTTGATAATGGTGACGTTGATGGTGCGAGGCTGTCAGGCGAGGTGGGAGAGATCGTCCAGCTCGGGCGGGGGCTGCGGCCCGCTCCCACCACGGGAGAACACAGGCTTTGCCACCACCGACACGGGGGCCTGTACACACGTCAAGAGTTCAGAAATTTCAATTCTTCAGACGATGAAAAGAAAATACATGTGACGGAGTAATGTACCCATTATGAGCTCGAAAACGTGTCGTGAGTGGACATCGGACCTACTCGAAAAAATAACTATACACAAATAAAGAGGGCACCGGCTTTTATTATACGTATAGGATTATTAATACATATTACATGTAGCGTACTGTTTGTTATCGACAGCATGTATTGAGGAATAACTTGGAGAACATGATGTGTGTGCATGTGTGTACCAACCTGGCTGACCTGCGAAAGTGGCGCAGTCTGGTGCGGTGGCACGCCGACTACCACCACCTTCTGCGGCGGCGCCGCGCCCGCCGGCCCGCTCGTCACCACCACCGACTACGCACATGCATCTAATGTACTTGTAACTTTGCCACACACAACGACAATTCACACAAACTTGTGTTCATCACAACACAATTTACATGATTCTCTTTTGATCATGTCTGATCAAAAGAGCTCATCAATGCACTAAGAAAAGCCACGTCACAATATTCGAATTTATCCAAAAGCATTTCTGCCGGTGTAAGTATTCAAACGTATTGCTTGATTGTTGTGGTGGTCATTTAAACATTTGTGAGTGACCAATGAAAACCTGATAGTCCCGCGGGATGCAGAATCCTGGTAGCCGGGGTCTGACACGCATCATGTGTCATGTTCATGCATATCCAGAAGTTGACCCACCAGGATATTAATGGCGGATGTCACATGGCGGCGTTATAAGAGGTATGTTAGGATTTCAACCATTTTGAAATATGTTGCTTAGAATACAAATGCTGGTCAGTCTAGAAAATATCCCAAGCATTGACATTCCTTTTATAACGCCTCGTCATCTACATTACAATACAATTGTATCGGCTACTTTAACTCGCCTATTTAAAAATGGGAAGATAATACGCTATATCACGACTGCATGGGCTTAAATGTTCAAATAGTCACCTTCAATATTGCGTTTTGAATTTTAGAAAAAAAACCACAAACTTTAGGAAGCATCTTGAGAAGCCTGCATACGTTTTAGAAATCAAAAGACGTGCACGAGAATCGGCGACTCGACACCTAAAATACAGCGCCTCTGCTTCCTTTTGAGGTATGTAGGTACGAACACATGTAGATATATGTATACATACATATTTATATATAAGATCATGCCGTATTAGTATACGATTTGTCAATACTTGCGTGAACTAACTACTACTAGGGTGCTTAGAAACTGCATCAACTCAGGGGCATACAATTTAAAAGTAGTGAAGCGACAGATGTGCGTGAGGCATTTCTATAATTCTGTCTCTTTCGCACTCTTTTAAACTGTTGTTGCAGAAATTGAAATCTAATTTCATTATCACCATGCGTTTGCACTCTGCAGGTCTCATTCACACTTTCCCATACATAGTACTTGTTTGGATAACAGATATAAATACACACATATATGTATGCATATATTTTTGATTGAACTTACCTGAACATTCTGGCTACGCATGATGGTCGGTTGTGAACTATTGACTACTATGTGTCCGGAGCCACTAGCCGGCGTCTACAATACAAACATTATTCAATAACATGTATTAACTACGATGTATGTATATAAAAGTGATTGTGAACATGAAGAAAAGTGTGTTACGTTCGTTTGGACATAAAATATAAGTTATGTCTTCCCGCCGTACCACAAGGGGGTATTCTTAAGATGTAGGCAAATACGAAAACACTCAAAAATTGATCAAAGGTTTGCAATACAGATAGGTACTCTGATAGTGAATACATAACATTACAATTTCTTAAGATGACAGCGTGAAAAGATCTAGTTCAAATAAATGTAGCTATGTATCTATGATGAGTCACTAAAAGGGTGAGTGCCGATACATACAGTGCCAGCACAGACTACGAGTATTTCGTATTTTGAGTAGGATAGTAGGCCTCAAGATGAGGTAAATTGGTTCTAGTAACTTTACTTTTAAATGATGTAATTGAAAATGTGTCAAATTGAAAATTTACGTGTGTTCGATGGTTAAAACTGCTAATGACCTGGGGCGGTTTTTGCTGCGAAGTAACAATGACGAACTTCTGCGGCGGCGTTATGGACGGCGCCGGAGACTGCGGCGCGGGCGACGCGCTCAGCACTACGTTGCGGAGCGCCACTGTCTCTGCGCGACAAAGGAAAATAAGCTGAAGGAAGTTAAGTAAGTTTGACAGTTCACAGTGACAGCTGGTAGGCCTACAACATTGATAGCCGTAAACCTACCAGCGTTTTGCATCTATAGGTACTGCTGGTAACATAATCTATGTAAAACTTTTGGAGTATTACGATCCAATAAGTACCTCTAGGAGCATTTATAACTTTCTGTATATTTCACAGAACAGGATCTGCTTGGTTTAGTTCAATATGAATTTGGGTGCGAAGATGAAAAAAGCATTTTGATATTGTATAGAGCCTATTAGCCATTGCATAAGTAGTCTTGATTTTAAAGATACGAAGCAAAGAGGCAGGTTAGTCTAGAGAACCGGCGCTCTACTCTCTCCGCCTACCCCGTGCGGGACGCGGACTTATTGTTGGATTGATTGATTGTTGTGGTGTGACTGACCAACAGTCTTGGCGGGCTGGTGCGCATGCGCCGGGGCGGCGAGGGGCGCGGCGGGCACGAGCGGCGGCGTGCACGTGACCACGGCCACGGCGCCACCCGCCGCCCCGCCCGACGGCGACGCGCGCAGCTTGCTCACCGCCTGCTGCAGGCTGGGGCCCAGGTACCCGAACTCGCGCCTAATTACACAATATACTCTCATGACACATCCACACCATAGATTCACAAAGGTTAACAGCCCGCAAGCGAGTGTTTACGACTGTCAGGGGCTCGAAGAACACAGATAAAATTAAAGGGTATTGAGATGACGCAGAGGGAGCGCGGGCTCATTAACAATATAAAGAAACACAAACTGTTGTGGCCCGCGGTTTCCACCGCGTATAATTTAATTTCATGAATAGAGTTTTTTCTGTAATTAAGCCCTCTGTGTTAATCCAGCTAATCTCTGTGCCAAATCTCAATCAGTTATAGAGTGAAAAAGGAACAAACATACACACAAACTTTGGCATTTATGATATAAGTAGGAATTTGGATACAGTAAGAGCAGGTTGTATGCAGTGAGAGGGGGTACTTGTAATCGTCTGGTAGGTCAGGGGGCGCGCGCAGCTGGCGCACGACGGGCGCGAGCACCTTGAGCAGCTGGTGCTTGAGGTTGCCCGCCGCCAGCCGCTCGGCGCCGCCTAACACGCCCTCCACCCGCTCGCCAAGCCAGCGCACGCGCGGCAGTATGAACACCTACACAATCGGGCACTTACTCGGCTGGTTCCAAACGAACAGCTGATGGGAAAACAAAATAGGAGCTGCCTGATTGGCGGAGCATGCGCGCCACGATTTTTCATAGAGCAGCACTAACATCTGGAGACAATTATTCACAGTAATTCCCTTTAAAAAATATGGTCGAAAAGAGAGTAGATAACTGTGGGACATTGTGATATTCCTAATCTAATTTAATTTGAACCGTAACTTGACCTATGCGCCTATGGACGCTTGCATCACGAGGGGTACCGCGCACACGTTACCGACCCTGCAGGAATCTTTTCACACCATCAGTTCATTCCACAGTTCACTCCTATGAGTATAACAGATGAAACATATGGTATATAAGAGCACAGTGGAATTACCCTTCTCTCAGTCTACATCCGTGGGGCGTTGATATATTTGAATGAAAAGTCATGTGCGCAAAAATGGACGTACCTTCACGACTTCTGAGCCAAGTTCCGCCAAACCTTGCACAGCGCCATATAATGATGCCAGTGGCGTCTTCTCCGATTCCTTCATGGAGGCCATCGATGGGCCGTTACCTGTCTCATTATTTGTCTGCGAAGGGCACTGTAGGGCTTTGGCGAACAACCTGCAGAAAATAATCAATGTATTTCTTTTTAGGATTATTATTTCCAAACCTCTACCTCTACCAAAGAATTTCAAAGTTGAATAACAATGCTAGTGGGCAGTATCTGTTTAGTATCCGAGATACCCACGTAACAGATGGCGAGTCCATCTCTAGCACAACTATATATACAAAATCTTTAGACTTGTCCTCAAACATATACCAGTTACCTCTCGATGTTTTCCTGCAACATTATACTTCTGTCGAGATTAAAAACTCATTGGTACAGTCGGGGTTTGATATTGAAATCATTGTGAAATAAAAAAAATAATAAAGCAATAAACGAATCGCTCACCATTACGATATATCCAATATACATACCTAGTAACCCTAGTCTGCAGATTATTGGTGGAAGTGTTGAAGGTCTTGCATATTTGGGCCATAAGCCTCGCCGCGAAGTCCCGGAGCGCCCAGTGATTGTCCATCTCCGGGCGTAAGCAAAGCTGCCGCGACACTATGCACGTCGACACCGATGGTATCAGCTCGTGCAGCTGCATACAATTATTTATAAATATATAATTTATCAATTGTATGAAGCGGTGTGCTCCTCGCTTTCATATTCCACTACAAAAGTCCCTATCGTTTTTTTTTACTCCAACTTATTTATTCCGACTTCGTGGAAGATTGCCCACATGTACCTTTTCAAATTACGGCTTAGATACCAGCTCCGCGCGTTAATGTCGATTTTTCGGAACAATGTATTACTACAGTTCCTTCTTCCGTGTCACTATCGCATTGTAGTATTATTCTTTATGAGTAGGCAGAGAAAATGATATACTCACATATTTCTCTAAATAGAGTGATTGATTATCAAGCAAAGCTTTGACCATTCGCATCAAGTAAATGAGCAGAGCAAGGTTGTTTTGCACAACATTAACTTTGACACCTTCTGATATAAAAGTGCACATTCTGGGTAACATCTCATGAAGGCCAGGATCACAAGCCAATGACTGCAAGGCTTCCTGGGAAAATATAAAACCTTTATTAGTATATACATCATATATTATGTGCTTACACAAATTAAAAGAAATATTTTGCAGCTTTCATTTACTTCAAAATATTTATGTCATCATTATATTTATACATAAAACTTAACAGCACCATATATTTCAAGATGATATCACCTTCATTATGGAAACACTTGGCCATGGAGGTAACAACACCAACATGTGTTCAGAGATATGTCTCATTTTAAATTTAAAAAGATAAATGCGAATAAAAAATGAAATAATATTTCTTACTGCACGCCTGCCTTCATCACTGCCCACACACGCCTCGGTGATTTCTTTGTAGTACAACTGCTGTTCCACACTTAGTTCATGGGTGGCTAGTTGTTTCACATGCACTGACTCAGATGCCTTCAACCTAGCTGCCTTGCCACACATTGGCTTACCTGTATTTATAACATACATATGAGAATGAATTTCAAATCAAAATCAAAGTCTAACAAGAACTTTATATGGTAAAGGCATCTAGAGAAAGATTAAGATAAATCTATACCTGCAGCATCTTTGTTGGACGGTTTGCTAAGTTTAGTTATGGGGTCAACAGAATCAAGTTTCTGTGCCTCCTTAGAGAGTGGTGGTGGGTTTTCTGGCACAGTGGGCTGCACCCCATCTACGCTCAGCCAATGTGCTCGCACAGATACATCCAATGGTATCTTAGGTGGTGGGGCTGACAGTATTTCAGATAAATCTATCTCTTTCTCCTCAATGAAATGAAGCTCCCTTCCACCTCCAGAGGCAAATCTGAATGGCAATGAGTCTTGTTGAATGAAGCCATACTGACACTGAAACAAGAAGGGATGGAGAGATTGACAATTTATCAATATTAAAATGAACAATTATTACATCTGCCGTGGTGGCCGAGTTGTTCGAGCAGTTGCCTGCGACACAAAGATCGCAAGTTCGAAACCCGACTGTACCAATTAGTTTTTCTGATCTTAAATACAGTGATTAGTCACACCACAAGCTTTACGGTGAAGGAAAACATTGAGAGGAAACCTACATACGTCTGAGAAGAAATTCAAAGGCGTATCTATAGTTGTGCTTGAGTAACAGCGATGGACTCGCCATCTGTCACGTTGGCACCTAATATACCTCTGGCGGAAAGTGGGTGTGTGGGTATTACCTATACACGTCTGCCTACCCCTTTGGGGACCCTTGTGGAAGGCGTGAGGATATATTATTACGTCTGATTCACTGCAATTGTGATATATCTTCTATCTAAAGATATATAATTTTTAAACATACAAAGAATGCATTGCCTCCCTAACTCTAAATAGTTTTAAGCATTGATACTGATTGTATTTAATACTAGAAATAATTAAATTGGTATTGAACATTTGTAGAGGCTGGGAACTACATATGTATTAACCGAATAAGAAATTGTAACAGTTTATAAAATACATCTGCGGTACCTCAATATTCTTCATCTTTAATGTATGATCTATATCTGTGATGGAGAGCTTTGATCGTTTGCAGTGGTTCATGAACTTCATAGCATCTTGTACAATAACTTTCAAACGATACGTCACGTCGTCGGCTAGCTCTTTCGCAGCTTCGTCTCCCAGGTTTGCAATACCAACTGTTTCCGCGATGACTTTCATTGAATCCACAGACAGGGAAGAACCATATGCAAACTCAGCGTCTCCCATTATTGCAGCGGTGTCTTGAAATAAGTAAAATATGATTCATTATTTAATATCGAATTAATAACAAAACTAGCATAAAAAGTCAATAAAGTAATCAAATAAATACTAAGGTTACGATAAATGTATTACCTACATAAGCCGTATATTATAGTATTATAAATGAAAATGTATACAGATTATGTCGAAGGTCTCTCACGTGCCGTTCTATAAACTGATCAACCTAAAAGTTTTATTTATATTATATAAGAAATATAACAATCAACACACAAAATCCTCAATTATCAATCTCATTTGTCAACGTCGATTCAATTACAATTTACAAAGAAACTTCACTTCACTGCCCACAGAATATAACTGTTCTATCCGTCAGTCAAATCCACAGAGTATATTTCTATTTCTTTTTAAACAAATAACATAAAAAAGCATGCTGCTCGCCTGATTATAAAAGTTTACAGTTTCCATAATCGAATGATATGAACGCTTACAACACCAGAAGTATCAGTAGCGCGTTAGCGAATCTGAACACCCTCTCCTGAAAATACCCATACTGTATGGAAGTGCAAATATCCTCGGAAAGAAGCACCTTATGAAACCACACAAGCGAGACCTGCTTGTTTTTCAATTCCTAGATGCAAGCTTCTTATGTCAGATGTTATTCAAGATAAATTTAATATAAATATAATAAACTTTATCAAGATCAGCAAAATAGATTTAGATTTCTTGCATTATGTTGGTACAAGAAACCTAAGCTAGACTATGATTTTCAAAATATTTTTTTAACTAAATAATTGGCAAAATCTTTATATATATAATTCTTCTGTGAGTGTGTATGTCACTGAACTCCTCCTAAACGCCTGGACCGATTTTAATGAAATTTTTTGTGTGTGTTCAAGGGGATCTGGGAATGGTTTAGATTCACAATTGGACCCGATAGGTGGCGCCACCATCTTTTTTTTTCCACCCGAGCGAAGCTGGGCGGGACAACTAGTCTATTATAAAATAAAAATTTGCGCCACTTCGCCCTATATAAATAATAATGTCACAAAGTAATCCAGATTAAAAACATTAATTTAAATGTCAAGTCACAAATAATTATGCTACGTCTCAACTCCAAATAAAAAACGTTTTTATTTAAAAATTGTATGCCAACATTTCAGTCGTACCAATACAACGATAAAAAAAAATTGCCAGCGAAAAAACTAAAAGGAGTAAACTGGGTAAAATAATGGCGTGGCATTGTTATAATAAAATGAAATAAACGAATGTTCATGAAGTCTGAATCTATTTCAACTGTATTCTCTGGATATTACAATAAAATATTTTGTCGAACAACAAAAACCTAAATGATCATATTTTGAATAACATTTTTGTTTTGTGATACGGAATGTAAATAGATTTTTCTGGTCGATGTGTGAGTTTTAGTTTTCTTATTGTGGTAACTCAGAATGAAAAATGACGATTACCGAGTGCCGACTTCTTGTTCTGCCCCACGCTATTTTTCCTTGTGTTAAGAAATCCCAAGCTTCCAAATAAAAACAATTCGGTGTTTAACTTGTGAAAATGTATAGAAATAAAAAAGACGTGGACAAACACGTGGAAAATTTGATATCGAAGTTATCTGAAAAAGAGGTAACGTATTTTCAATATAATCGTGAGTATGACTGCCTCAAGGATTATGATTACGTGCGTTTACACAGTTTTTTTCATTCCAGTTTAAGGTCCGCGCTTACTCTGTTGCTCGCTTATATTATGGAGTCGGAGACTACGTGAATTGCCAGAAATATGTCGAGCAATATCTCACCCAAAAAGACAACAATGCCGCGGCGTACAAACTTCTCGGCCAAGCTTTACAGAAGGTGGGCCAGAAAGAAAAGGCCCTAGAACAATACAAGACGTCCCTTGACATAGATCCATCTCAAACAAGTACAATCCTGGATAGTAAGTACCAACCACATGTATATTGAACATTGATGACTTTTCACTTTACCCTATGAGGTTATTCGTAATGTATATAGGTAACGCTGTCCCACACAGATTATTTTTACCAAAAACTATTGAACATGAACACAAACAGAACAGTGTTAATATGGATAAATTGATATGCCAAAAAAATCTAGGAAAGTCATATAGCACACATCGCTTTCCTAGATTTTTCTGGCTGCTCTAAATTTGCTATAGCATTGTAGTCAGTTTGTAGCTTCTTCAGGGGTAAAATAATATGTTAAATGTGAACCTTGTCCTATATTTTATTTTGTGCTAGTAGCACAGTTAGACTACTAAGTTATTTTGCACTCAATAAATTGCAACTCAATTTATTTTTCATTTTACAATGAATTGTTGCCACCCACTGAATTTCAATCAAATCAAACCATAGTTTAAAAGAGATAACTGTCCATAGTGCCTAGATATGTACAAGGAACTATACTAATATATTATTAAATGCAGCATTTACTAACTTTCAGAATTTTTTTAAATAAATAGACATCCAAGACAAGTATATTTTTTGTTTTTCACACAAATATCCGCTCTCAAGGGGAATCGAACCCAGGTCCTTAAGTTTTGCAGTGAGGTACTCTATCTAAACACTAGACCAGACGGCGGTAGAATATTTCATGTCTGGCGATCAAAGTACATATCAAAAATAATTGCACTTGAAAGTTGTAAACTGGGTCAGATTTTCTAATTTCAAGATATTATGTACAACAGTATCTCATTAAACATAGGGTATGATTCTTCATACTAAGCTAAGATTATGGATAAGACAGTATTATGAGTTAAATTTTACTATATCCTCACGCTTTCACATAAGGATCCCCGAAGGAGTAAGCAAAGGTGTATAGGTAGTAGTACACACACACTCACTTTCCGCCAGAGATATATTTTAGGTGCCAATGTGACAGATGGCGAGTCCATCGCCGTTACTCAAGCTTATAGACACGCCTTTGAATTTCTTCTCAGAGGTATGCAGATTTCCTCTCAATGTTTTCTTTCACCGTAAAGCTAGTGGTGTGACTAATCACTGTTACTAAGTTCAGAAAAAGTCATTGGTACAGACAGGATCTGAACGTGTGAGCCTACAACACAAAGACTGCAGTCTTTGTGTTGTAGGCTCACACGTTAACCACTCTGCCACCATGGCTTTTTTGTAACTAATGTTAATTTAACTAATGTTCCATTTTATTTGTTGTAGTTTGTGAACTTCTTGCTGATTCAGAATTGGTGGTTGAGCCAGGACGAGCTAAGTATTGGTGTGAAAAAGCAGAAGCTATATTCCCCAGACACCCAGTGACTTTTAGGTTACGCGAAAGGCTTGTCACCATCTCTAACCCAGATCCAGAGGCGTTAGTTAATTTACTTATTGCAGAGCTAGCTATCAGACCAAAGGATGTTCTACTTCATGTTCGTCTGGTTAAGCATTATTTAAATACCAACCAATATAAAGAAGCATATGAACACAGTTCTAATGTTGAATTTAGCAGAAATAACTTTCTCAATAGTTGCACCTGGTATGAAGCTCTTTGTGAGCTTGTTGGCCACAACTCACATAATATCAATGATTGGCTTTACCAGCTATTACTCTTAACCGTGAGGGAACGAATTTGTGTTCTTAGTCTCACAGAAACACCAAATGGTACATCAAAAAGCTTGATTGAATCTAATGACCTCCTTCATGCCTATGATCAGGCTATAGAATGTGTGGCTAGAGCAGGAGCTACCCCCGGTTTTGCAGAATTTCATGCAAGCCTATTACAACATCATAGGGGTCAATTTGCATTCCATGCAGCCACCTTCTTGCTGAAGAAAGCCAAAAAAGACCAATTAAACTGGAAGGATGCCACTAAATGGGCTGCTCCATTAATGCTAATTGCATGGCATACAGTGCCTCTTGATAGTAAAGTGGCTTCTTGTAACTGGCTTCGACAGGCTCCGGAAAAGCAATTGGATGCTGTAAATAGATGGTATTCTGAAGGTATGAGTAGGTGTTCCCAATCAGGCCACTATTTACTTTCAAACATCAAAGATAAAAGTCAGATGCTTATAAATCAAATTTCCGAATGTTGTTCTGGCTCTCACTGGCGAGACAAATTGTACGAAAAAATATTCACCAGCAGAAGTCATTTGACAAAGATACAAACATCTCATTTAGTGTCAAATGCATTCAGTTCTCCTATTCTCAGGCTACCAAGGAAGATAGATGTCGAAACTTATGATTGTGATGTGCAAAGGCAATATGGAAATTCTCTGCACCACTTTGTTTGGACATTACTTAACTATAAAAATCTTGCAAATTTTAAATGCGTCCTTTTTGATATGTTGCAACCAAGTGTATCTAGCAATGGACCTGAAACTTTGAACAAATTAGACATTCATGCATTTCTCTACAGTGCTGCTTTGACTGCTCGACAGCAAAAATCTAATAAAACATCCTACATTTACAGTGATAAACCGACGATTCTTCCCGCTAATATCACAGATTTATTGTGCCCATTGCCACAAATGAAATGGTGGGATTGTGCTTATAAATTTAGTCAAAATGAGTTGGGTACTGAATTAACTGATATTAGAGCAACATTAAGTCGTGGTATAGAAGTAGTGCGCTGCATTGATAATCATGGCCTTGACCCAGAGCTTTTGTGCCATCTCGGACATATATTTGCTGAACAAGCTAAAGTTGCTACAGATATTGATGAAAAGAATAATTTACAAGTTCGAGCTGGGCTATACTACGCATCAGCAATCCCACTATTGGATAAATTGAAGAATAAAGTCATTGTAAACCTACCCGAAAAACGAATGTTTGATTATACGCACAAAGAACTTGGCCCTAAAGAATTAAATTCTTTAATTGAAGAGAGTAAACTGTATGTTGCTATGAATCATTTTAATGATGGTGAATATGACAAAGTTATCACAATACTATCACATTTAAAAGCACCATTAGCCTATTACCATATTAGCCAATCATACAAAAAGATTGCATTTGAAGAGCCCAATTATTCAACAGATAGTGAAACTAAATCAAAGTTTGCAGCACTGCTGTCTAAAGCAAAAACTTTTGCATATAAAGCTTTAGATAGATTGAAAGAATCTGATACAAATAAAAGCCATCCTTTGCATGCTGATACATATGAGTTATTAGAGAGCATTGAAACACAACTGAACAAATTAGACCTAGACCTATCAGGAAATATAATCAATGATGTCGATGATAAATATTCATCAGACGAGACTGTGTCGGCTATTAATGACTATAAGTCTGTTAAAATGAGCTCTCGTGTCTACCGTAACTTGAGCTCTACGCCAAAAGCTTCAGCCAAACAAAATAATACGAACTATCGTACTGCGGTAGATACTCAATTCCTCGAAAGTACTCATGTGGATCAACAATTTTTAGAAAGAATAGAAAAAGAAATCAAAAACTTACAAAGGAGAGACACTACCATCAATGATTTTATGGAAAAAACCAAGGATTGGTTTGAAGAAAATCGAAAATTAGGAAACCAAATTATCACTACAATTAATTCTAATATTCAGAATACAACTGATCAGTTTAAGCTTTTAAAAATATCAGTAGATCAAGTAAAAGATCAAATAGATGAATGTAGGAATGAATGCAAGGATGTTGGCGACCTAAAGAAACAAGTTGCTGAATTAAAAAAGGAAGTTAATAAGCTGAAAAAGACTTCAGATCAAGCTATAGATGTAAATGATTTATACAATTTAGAAGATGAATACAGGACTAACGAAAATACCTCAAATTTTGCTCAGCAGCTCCCATTTACACCACAAGTCTTGCCGCCATTCAATCAACGACTAGTTCCACCATTCCCAGTACCAGCTAATCCCTTCCAATTTTATGGGCAAAGCTTGTATAATTTATGCAATCAGTATTCCCAGCTGGCCCAGACATCATCTGTAGCTGGAGGAGCGCCAATTTTTGATCCTGCAAGGCCTCATGTAAACTACCCTGGAGTATATGCTACACCTGACCAAATGTTTTTGGATGTTGCCCATCTTGTGCCGCCTAATGTGCCTGTTGCGCCCACCATACCAACTGTACCGGTAGCACCCATCTTAACATCGGTACCTACAATGCCTAATGTACCAGCAGTACCAGTGCCACCACCAACGGCAACAACTGTACTTCCCAAATCAAAGACCATTGAAACAAAGGAAATATCTCGATCATTACCAGAAAATGTTGTGATAACATCATCAGACCCATTACCTACATGCACTACGACTCCAGCTCCAATTCTCAGTGTAACCATACCTCCTAAACATATCAAAGGTACTCCACATAACTATCAAATTGCAATGCCTCCCTCAAATGAAACTAAGACAATGTCATCTCCTGTGTTTGGTTTTCCAATGCCTGGCAACAAACAAAATATGTCTGCAACTGCAAGTCCACTGACGAATTGGAACCAATCAAATATTTTTAAAACAAACCAGCCTCTCACTCCACCTAAATTCGGGGGAGACGTACTTGATGAGTCTAAATCTGTGGTTGACGGAGCTTTCTTTGACTCTTCCCACAATAACAGTCTTAATAAATCTAGGACAGTATCTGAGAGGAGCAACACTTCTATAGAAAATTACGATCCATGTCCAGACTTCAAACCGATTGTACCTTTGCCAGCTGAAGTTAGCGTCATAACTGGTGAAGAAAATGAAACTGCAATATTCTCATCAAGAGCAAAATTATTCCGCTTTACTTCTAAGCAGTGGAAAGAAAGAGGGCTTGGAGAAATGAAATTACTTAAACATAATGTCACTGGAAAAGTAAGAGTTCTAATGAGACGGGAACAAGTCCACAAGATATGTGCCAACCATATTATAACCCCCGAGATGGAAATAACACCTATGCAGAATGAAACCAAAGCATACTTTTGGGTTGCTAATGATTTTGCAGACGAAGTCGTTGTTCTAGAAAAGTTCTGTATACGTTTTAAGACTGCTGATATTGCTAAAGAATTTTACGATATATTTGAAAAAGCACGCCAGGAATCAGCTCAACAAGTCTTAAATACGATTGAAAACAAGGACCCAAAGTTAAGCACACCTGTAAAAAGCCCCGAATTAGATACTGCTCCCGTAAATAAAGCTGTAATTGGTGGATTCACTTTCAGTAGCACACCAACATTTAAAACTGTAACTACAGACGCCAAATCTGAGCAAACGGCGTCGGAACCTCCAACTAGTAAAATTAATGTTTTCAGTGGGCTAAGCTTTAAAACCAATTCTAGTTCACCATTTAGCAATATATTCAACACGAACTCCGCTCAGACAGCGGCCTCAAATTCTACTACTACTACCCCAAAAGGACCTAGTAATGTGAACACTTCTGATACAGTTGATGAGTTTGAACCAAATGTGGAATTCAAACCAGTAGTGCCATTACCAGGTTTAGTTGATCAAAAAACGGGCGAAGAGGATGAGAATATCTTGTTTGAGCATCGTGCAAAACTGCTACGATTTGAAGCTTCTACTAAAGAATGGAAAGAACGCGGGCTTGGTAACATCAAGTTACTAGTTAATAAAGATAATATACAGAAACTTCGATTGTTAATGAGGCGGGAGCAAATTATGAAAGTATGTTGCAATCATGCTATTACTAGAGAACTGGTATTCCAAAAGATGCCAAATATGGACAAGGCAGTTACGTGGTGCGCTAAAGATTTTTCAGAAGGCGAACTGGTTGCTGAAACTTTCTGTTTACGTTTTAAGACAGTTCAAACATGCGATGAATTTATGGATGCTGTTAAAAATGCGCAGGCTAAATTGATGGATGATTCCAAAGCTGCAAAAGAAGAACTAAATGCCGCAAAGCAAAGTACTCAAGCTAATTCTACTAAGACTACTGCGTCCGGTTGGGGCGATGCTTTCAAGCCTAAACCTGGAAGTTGGGAGTGTAAAGAATGCTTTATTAGAAATGAGCCTCACTTAGAAAACTGTACTGCCTGTAACAGTCCCAAAGACCCTTTGAAGGCCAAGTCGGAACCGAAACCTACAGCAACAACAGATTTCAAATTTGGAATATCAACTGTTGCAGCACCAGCAAAATCCGAATGGGGAGACAAATTTAAGCCTAAAGAAGGAACATGGGAATGTCAGCAATGTCTTGTAAGAAATGATAGTAATGTTGATCAGTGCAGTGCTTGTAATAGTCCAAAAGATCCAAACGCACCCAAACCAGAATCTAAATCTATATTTGGAACGGCTACTGCTTCAAGTTTTAAATTTGGTATACCTGCTACGGCGAGCTCGGAACTAAAACCAGAAGTGAGCACGTCTTCAATTTTCGATGGTACTGGTGCCCATAAATTTAGTTTTGGTATTCCATTGAACACCTCGCCCAATGTAGCAACTTTCGGTGAACAAAAAACCCCGGTGACAGGTATTTTTGGTGTAACAAAGACCTCTACTGACAGTGATAAGCCTCTTAACTTCATACTAAAGAAAGAAGAGGACAATTTAACAAGCACGCCTACAAAGCCGGCATTATTGCCTACTCCAAATGTTGATAACACGCCCAATACAACTTTTGGTGCTAAGGAGAGTGGTACATTTGACTTTGTTTTCAAGCCTAAAACTCCAACTAAAGGTAAAAGCCCTGCGAAGTCATTGAAAAATGAGGGAGATGACAGTGATGGAAATGAATATGTATCCGACGACGATGGTGTCCACATTCATTTTAGCCCAGTGGTACCCATGCCTGAAAAGGTAGATTATTTGTTACAAATATTTTATCTCTTTTATTGACTTTTTCCGATATAAGCGATATTCAATTATGTTTTATGTGTTTAGGTTCAAGTTGTGACTGGAGAAGAAAATGAGGTCGAACTTTATGGCCACAGAGCAAAATTGTTTCGATTTTTATCAGGCGAATGGAAAGAACGTGGCATCGGTGTTATCAAGATACTTAAACATAAAGATACGGGAAAAGTGAGGTAAGTAACAAATTATTTGCATCATTGACTTACATATATACACGGGAATGGGAAATATTCACAGCTAACTTTAGCGTCAAGAACACTTCTTGGTGCCTTTATTTGTATCAGTAGTAGTTTTAGTATCTCGCCCGAGATTATTTACGCATTTCGGAACGCTGTTCAAGAATACCTAAACTCAGTCATCATGTATGTATGTACATATGAAGAAACTGATGAATGTGGATGAAACGAAAGTGGTTTATATATAGCGAGAGCTGGTGCTCTCTCTGACTTCCCCGTGAGGGACGGCGAGATGATATGTATTTATTTAAATGTACTAGCGTGACTTACAATGATGTCGAGTTTTATTTCTTCTGTTATATTTGTTGTTGTGGTTTTTCAGAATTGTGATGAGACGTGAACAAGTATTAAAAATATGTTTAAATCATGCCTTAACTAGTGATGTGACATACACTGCAAAGGACGACAAGTCTTGGCATTTCGTTGCTAACGATTTTAGTGAGGGTGAATTGAGCCTACAACATTTCTGCATCAGATTTAAGACCAAAGAAATCGCACACGAATTTAAAGATGCTGTTGAAAAGGCGAGATGTGACAAATTTGATTTGGACGCAGGCGCTCCAATTGCACCACATGATGCTAAAGAAACCGATAGTGACGATGTCATATTCGTAAGCGAAATACAAGCTACATCGGAAGAAAAACAAAAGGCTAAGGAACTCATGTTGCCTGAAAACTTCTTTACTTACAAGAACAAAGATCCTTGTGCAGGTTGTCGCGGCTGTAGTGATGATGTAGCCTCTAAAGGTATAACTGATCCGAGCCCTACTTTGGCAATTGCAAAAGCATCCGTTTCCATGGACAATGGGGGTACTTCTACACCAGTAAGGTCTTCAATACTTTCAGTACAAACCCCAACAAATTCTGTTTACGGAACCCCAACAAACCTTGAATCTAATACGTCTATATTCCGCACCCCTTTAACCTCAATTGGATCAAATACTAAAAATACTAATTCATCTAGTACCAGCAGCGCGGAGGCGTGTGATTCCATTGACAAAGAAAATACCTTTATTAATAAATCAAATATATTCCGTGGATTCGGCGAGCCAAAGTCAATATTTGGAACAGCCCAAAGTAAACCAGGCAGTATCTTCGGCGCAGGTGACACTACTCTACCAGTAAGCAGCAAGAACTCTGTTCTGGCTCCACCTAAACTTAGTACCGTAAATACCTCGTTGGAAAATCAGAGTCACGATGTGAAATCTATTTTTGGTACAACGCAAAATAAATCTATATTCAGTGATGCAAAACCAATATTCGGAGACTCAAAATCAATACTTGATAGCACTAATTCCGGCACAGGAAATCAAACACCTGAGTTTAAGTCGGTCTTTGGAGATAACCAGAAACCAGTCAACTTCTTTAGCGGTGTATCACAGGGCAGCATATTTGGGCCTATAAGTAATTCCGCAAAACCTGCAACTGGAATCTTTGGATCGACAAACGCTTTTAGTGCTGGTGTATCACCAAATTCTGTCTTTGGAAGTGATGCTGCTAAAAGCCTATCTTTTGACACGAGCACATCTCAGGGTGTATTTGGAGGAGGAAAATCGATATTCGAAACAGCCGGTAACCAAACATCAATGTGGAAAGTAGGTTCAAATACTGAACAGAAAACACCTGAAGTGGCCACCAACACGACTACTGAAAAAGTGGATAATATTAAAGAAGATGAAACTGCTAAGAAAGACACTCTTTTCAATGTCGACAACAATTTATCATTCGCAGCTTTATCGTCTACAGGATCTGAAGGAAACTTCACCGTTCAAAGTAAGTTTCTTGTATCTAGAATAGGTAATGGGTCAGCACAAGCATACATACAAGCATATACGACCGAATTGAGATGTAGATTAGTTCATTGATGTCGTCATATAATATCACAATCAAATTAAATGCTAGGTGAATTCTAAGGTCAGTGCACGTTAAAGATAGAACCTTGGTACTTGCCGCGTTAGATTTATTGTTCAACCAACTTAATCAGTTTAGCCGGAAAGAGCCGTGGTGGTTAGAGTTCCCTGCAACGCAGTTTCTGTAGCTATGAGTTTTTCTGAACTTAAGTCACGAGCTTCACGGTGAAGGAAAAAATTAGAGCAAAACCTGCATAGCATTGTTAGTTGTGCTTGAGTTACGGCGATGAGTTACTCGCTATCCGTCACGTTGCACCTTAAATATATATCTGGTGGGATATGGGTCCGTGGGTACTACCTATACAACTCTGCCTACCCCTTAGGGGACTGTTGTGGCGTGAGGATAAAAAAAAAGTAATCGGTAGTGAATCGTTAATTTGTTACAATGGGAACAACACGGGACCAAACGGGTATTGTTAATCTTAGCCAGGTCGAAATACTAATCCAATCTGACTGCTTTGGGTTTGAATGAGAGATCCCATAGTCGCTATCTCTTGAAATGGATTTCCATTTAACAACATTTTAGGGTCTTATCTACGATCTCGAAAACCTTACTAATAATTAAATATTATTTTTCCTTTTAGAAAAAACTGATTTCAAGTGGGAAGGTGCAGGACAGCAGCTCTTCGGTACTCAGAAACATCCTAACAAGGATGGTGATAATTCTACAAATGAAAGCGGCGCTCTGGACTCCACTGCTGCCGCCGGTCCTGATGAAGATTACGACCCTCACTACGAGCCTATTGTGCCTCTGCCTGATAAAATTGTAGTCACCACTGGGGAAGAAGATGAGGTAACTGAAATAATCATAGTACTATCTGGGGTAAATTTAGTAATCTGATAAATATACATATATATATATAGCTACATTTATATCGCTCTGCCCCCTAGGTTGGTAGAACGATGCCTTCTCAATAAACGGCAAAAAACAACAAAAAACATGATTGTCTAGCTTAATCAAAATCCATTGTTTTATAAATTGTAACTTCATTGTGTTTTGCAGGAGAAAGTGTTTGGCGAACGCGCCAAGCTTTATCGGTATGATGAGAAGACCAGGGAGTGGAAGGAACGCGGCGTTGGTGAAATGAAAGTACTGTACCATCCGGGAAAGAATACATACCGGCTTTTACTTAGGAGAGAACAGGTAATATGAGAATGACATGAGAATAAGGATGAGAATCCTTATTTTCATGTCATGTCTCTTCCGGATAAACATTAGGAGTAGAGCACCACATTCTTACACATTTCCTTAAGCTTATAATACGGTATATTTTTATAGACTTAATTTTGAATGTATGCTCTTTTCATTTGATGTGTTCGGGGTCGTTAAGCCCGTAGATATAAGCCAATATTAAATCATATACTTACATATTTTATTACTTACTTTACTTATATACTTACTTACATTATTACAAGGTAGCAAAAATCTCGAGAACGCGTAGTGGCCGCGTTAAGAAATTCACGTCATACAATTACGCCTTTTGGATGTGAATCATGTGCAAACTGTTATGATTATGTTAAAGTGTTAGAAGGGGTAGACTTAGGCGGACGTTTCGAGACCAAATCAGGGTCGTCTTGAAAAAAGGCCAGGTCAAGAGTACCAAACCTAAGAGCATGTATGAAGGGAATAATGAAAGTGGACGAAGCGAAACAAGTATGTAAGGATCGTAGCAAGTGGAAAGAAGTGGTCTCTGCCTACCCCTACTGGAAAGAGGCGTGATTATATGTATGTATGTAAAATATCAGGTACACAAGGCAGTGCTGAATATGCTCCTATTCGCGGACCTAGAGCTGCTTCCAATGAAGAATTCAGACCGTGCGTGGACGTGGGCGGGACGCAACTTCGCCGAGCCGACCGGCGACCACGAAACACTCGCCGTGCGGTTCAAGTCCGTCGATCTCGCCACCGCCTTCCAGCAGAGGGTCGTCGATTGTGTGCGGGTAAGTTCCAACATATCTTTGCGCTATACATATCTTTTTTTCTCAATATTATAAAGAGGTTGTAAGAATTTACTTGTGTATTTAAATGCGCTAATCTCAGGAGCTACTAATCCGATATGAACATGTATTTTTAAATAGACAGCCAGTATATTGAGGGAGGATAGGTTATCATAATGCTTCTACCCAAGGGAATGATCCGTTGGTGTTTGTATATATTTAATTAATGCTGGGAATCTTCGGAGCACTGCTACTTATAAATGAAATTCTCTGTTTGCGCGTGATCAACCCAATAACTGCTGAACGGCCTTTGATGCGGTTCTCACCGTTGGTTAGATAGTTATAATAATAATATAATATAATAATATAATATAATAATATAATATAATAATAATAATATAATAATAATATATCCTCACGCCTTCCCACAAGGGTCCCCGAAGGGGTAGGCAGAGGTGTATAGGTAATAAATACCCACACACCCACTTTCCGCCAGAGGTATATTTGGTGCCAACGTGACAGATGGCGAGTCCATCGCCGTTACTCAAGCACGACTATACATACTTTGAATTTCTTCTCAAACGTATGCAGGTTTCCTCTCGATGTTTTCCTTCACCGTAAAGCTCGTGGTGTGACTAATCACTGTACTTAAGTTCAGAAAAACTCATTGGTAAAGTCGGGATTCGAACTTGCGATCTTTGTGTCGCAGGCAACTGCTCGAACCACTCGGCCACCACGGCTTTTTAGATAGTTTTATCATTAAAATTTAATATATTATATAATATATTCAACATTCACCAGAAAATACAAGCAGCGGCAGCTAAGGCCATTAGAGAGGAGAAAGAATCCAGTGAGAAATTTGAGAGCGTGGCTCCATTGAGATTGCCGAAGCACTTAGAGGTGACCGCACGCGTCGACAGTACCATTGAGCAAGCTGGTGGGGATGTTCAAACTCAGTCCACCTCGACAACCAAGCCTAATGGAGAAGTGAACCAGGCCTCTGTCTCCTCAGACATGTTCAAGCAGGTCCATTTCCAGGAGCCTGAGGAACATGGAGAGGATAACGAGGAAGAAGAGGACGAACAATATAGACATGATGACTATGACAACCAGGATTATGACGCATATTATAATGAGGCGAGTCCAATTTGGTTTTGATAATTAAGGCATATTATTTATTTTGATAATTAACTAAATATAAATATTATAACATAAACTAAATTAAATTGTTAATTTTCGTATTTACTGGCTATTTTTCTGAGATTTGATGGCTGAAGTAGATAAACTAATCAAGTTCTGGCTTTGATTCTAAGTTGGTCTGTAATATGCCAACTTTGGTAAAACCTTTTGAATTAACACTTAGGATAATTAAGTACATCTCACACAAATTCAACTGCCCTTAAACTTAGCAGAGCCTCTGCTATAGGTATCAGTGATTGATATGCACACACCTTTAGATGTAAATACTTAATTTAATTTGACATGCACCGCGACACACACCCAATATGGTCGTCACTAACGTACGTAAGTTGACGGGGATTGCGACTATAGCACCAGCCAGGCGCCATCAGTTAAGCGTAAATTGAGTTGGATCCTTTCGCTGGCAGGAAGAGGATGAGTCCGCAGCGTACTACTCGTGCGACGGTGAGGCGGTGGTGCGGCAGGGGGCGACCGAGGCCGTGTGCCCGCACGCGCACATCCAGGTCCTATTCGACCAGGAGCTGTACTCGCCCAAGATCCTCGTCACAGATTCCGTCACCGGCGAGATTCTGGCGGACATGGTCATTCATACGGATACAGAGTTTCAGGTAAATATATTTGACACCCTTCGAGCTTTACGGTGAAGGAAATCAGCGTGAGTAATTAAGTTTACTCTCGCTGTTTTCCTTCAGTTTTACGTTTGCGATGAAATTAGTGGGCAGTGGCGCCTCATAAGTGACGATACACTTGTCATCGGCCACATGAACACCTGAAGATGTTCCCGCCACATCCCTACCCTTCCAGGGACATGGGAAGATGTGGATATAAGTTTTACCAAAACTTTTACACTGATCAATCCATATAAGTCCAATCCATTGATGGCTTGGACAAATATGGATGGAATATTGAAGGGATTGGTGATCTCTATTTTAAACTGATTTTTATTTTAGATTAGGCCTTTACCATTGTATCAAACAAACAATATAGAAGACTAAAGACACGCAATAACAACTTGAATAATAAATTAGGCTCTTTTGACCGAATGTGGTATAGTCGTTCCCGTGGGTACTCTTTGTGATTGAGCGATGTAACGCGATCACTTAATGAACAAGTCTAAGACTATTGTTCTTCTAAATGAGACGAATGTGATGATGGGATGAAGGAATATGGTCAATATGACAATCATACTTTGGATAAGAATATGCATGGAGAAAGAGAACGTCTGTCTTACCTCTCATAATAACTTAACAAAATAGAAGAGAAAAGCCTAACCCTATTTACACAATACAGATTGCGTAATGTATTGTTGTTTTGGATTAGATGTCGGGCGACACGTGCTCGTGGTCGGGCCAGGACTATACGAGCAACGATCCCGTCTACAAGACAGTCTCAGTCAATTTCTACGACAGTGATACAGCGATGCAGTTCTACGACAGCTGTGAGGTGAGTCGCCTCTTAGGGGTCTCTAACCCCACTGTACCGTTATTTATTATGTATACCCCGAAGTATAGATAGTGCCATCCAAGAAGAGGCGCCCCACCAATTTCTAGTCGAGGGGGTCGCGGGATGCGGTGAGTATGACCCGACTCTATTAACTGTAGTGGGCGTGTGCACTCATAGGTAATCAGTGTGTACCGACAATACTCAAACATTTGTGGAAGGTTGCACACTTACATAATAAACTATAAGGAAGTATAGTGGGACGCGTCTTCGTGAATGGCACTATCTATAGCAAACTAACGTGTGATCGTTCGAACTGTTTTGGCATGTCTTATAGTGGAGCCCATTAATTCTCTTTCAGACGAGCAAAGCCGCAACGTATTCCTCGACGGATCCAGAATCTTAGAGAACACGTATTACAGAATGAGTATTGTAACCTGCTCGTAGCGTAGTTCCCAAATCGGGTTAGATATAAGTGTGTAGTCTCTATCTATTCTCAATATTCGCATGTGACTAATTAGTACAGTCTGGACCGACTCAAAATTGATTGTTGTATAAGAATTCAATGTTTGTTATCTTTTTTTTATAAAATATTTAGATCTCATGAATATTAATGTTTTTTCGTGTTTTTATCCTATTTATCACAGCTGGAGTGTAATAAGATAGATGGGTACATTATAATTTTTTTCATTAAGTCTAGAATCTGGGCCTGTACCATGACGTAGGCTTTTGCCATCGAATGATGAGTGTAAAAGGTGCAGATTTATTGTATCACCATCCCTTAAACATTCTTGTATTAAGATTGCAGTACATCATGGTAGGGCCCTGTTGAATTGTTTGCACGAAGCACTTGTTCAAATGTTACTACGGTATGCGCTGCCTAAGCGTTGAGAACAGTTTATTATGAAAATCAGGTTATCGTTTAACGCTACGATGTTTTGGACGCCGGCATAATTATGTGAACGAATTTAAATATTTTGTTGTGATAGGAATATTAATCACATTTGAACAACTGCTTTTAAGAAATATGTTAGATTTTAAAACATCATTTTAAGGTAATAAGCATGATTCTTATAAAAAGAGATCTAACCAATGGTGTATATTGATGTTCATATAGTGGATGTCATGTTTGGAGGTACTCAAAGTTTTCTCGATAATGTTAATCATGTGACTGACGCATATGTTCCTAGTTGGTTAGGTCTTTTTATGTCTAACATTACCCGCCACGAAGTTACGACTGATAGTACATAGTTATTTATTATTAATCGTCAGTACACGTTCACTCGTAGCTTTGTGAAGTAATTATATACTGCTTCAATTTACTGAACATGTGTATCGTAAAGTTAATTCAGTACATTGAACTGTATACAAAGTTGAATTGAAATGTCAAGTGCTTATTCAAATGAGAAAGGGTAGATATGATGCAGGGTAGATGTGTTACACCTTGGGTGTTTGAATGTAATTTTGTAAATTAACCTAATTGTTTGATGGCCTTTTCTCGTTTGAATTATGACGTGAATTATACTATCAAGTGAAATAAATAAAAATAATCCAATCTAGTGAATTTTATTGACTTATTGAAATAAGTACAAATAACGCAACTCAACTGGTGTGAAATTTTGTAGCCTTACTATTTTTACGTTCCTTATATAAATGAAAGAAATAAAATAAATTCAGTAGTAAATAAGAGAGCACTACATTCCAACTATATATGTAGTCATAAAATTATCGAACATGTATGAAAGAAGTGGTCTCTGCCTACCCCTACGGGAAAGAGGCGTGATATATGTATGTATGAACATGGGAACATCAATAGTACTGAAAACCGGCGTGCAAACATTACACATACTAAAATATAAGTCTAGGGGTACTGGTGCTCTGCATTAGCTGTGCATGATATGTTCTGCAATCAGAAAAAACTAGCTCGCCCCCGTTTATTGACGTTATACACGTAATCATCGTAGGCCGTTACTAAAATAAAGAAAGAAAGAAATCTTAATTAAATCTTAAGAGCCCTACCTGGGCATAACGGGTTTCCCGTTCGAATTCGGAGCTGCCCGACTGGGGCAGGACCTCCACCTTACAGAAGTCCGTAGCCAAATAACACAATTTTTTGTGTTGTGTTCCTACGCGGTGAATAAGGTTTCCAGTAATGAGCTCCTTGGGGAGGGGGGAGGATTGTTACATTGTGTTGGAAGCAGAGGGATTAAACCCATTATGCTGCCAACACACTATAACTCTCCGAACACAGAGTGGCAATGCGCAAGTGATACTTTAGTATCGTGAGCGTAAATAGGCTACGGTAACCGTTTCCCATCAGGTGGGCCGTATGCTTGTTTGCCACTCTTGTTGTATAAAAAAAAAAATCTGTAAAGAAAGTATACCCGCATATTTTGATGTCCATCAACCGCATCTCTTTGGACTTGAACTTTTGAAAGTTATCAGAGTTAGTTGTAGCTGCGAATTTTATGTTTTTCGGACGGTTGTATTTATAGATACAGTAAGTTTATTATATTTTATTTATTATAGATCACGCCATTTTATTAAACATCAACAATTGCTTTTGGAAGGAGTTTGAACATAGTAACAAAACACGTTTTCTTGACAGTTTGTGTCAAATGGAAACCAGTATATAGTAGTCTTTGATGGAAACCTTGCAATTACTTATTACTTACCACGTTTTATAGTGATGTTAATACTTGTATTTTAAGTGGTAACAGTAAGGCAATGGTGATATTTAAGGGATCATTCGCCAATCTTGGTATGGACCCACTGACCATGTTAACACAATATTTATGGTTTATGACATTTATTTCTCAATAGACTAAAATGCACTTACATTGAGAAATACAGATTAACTTAATCCTAGTACTAATATTAACGTTACTTGGTATTAGGTACTTACGATAAAATATTTAGATTTATCTTTCTTTTCTTTTTATTTTATACATTCTTTTAAGGTTGCCTATTTTTGGCGTTGTGTTTCCGGTTACTAAAGCCAACATTATGCTCAAAGAATCCTGATGAAGCCAAGCTGGACGACAGCGCGCAGGTGGAGGTGAGGGCGGTGTTCATCAACTGTGAGGCTAATGTACGTACAGACAATGACCTAAAACATGCTACGAGTAATCTTTTATTCTACACAGTACATGGGATATTTTTTTGCTGTAGATATTAACTTGTAGTGAGTCAGTAATACTCATCTTTGGAAATGGTTTTTCAGAGCTTGTCTCATCGCTTATTCCTTTAATAAATATGCCTATACAAATTTTGCAAAGTTCTTTTACGGGTAAGGTATTTTTTGGAAGTACTCGCGCGATTTAAAACATTATGCATTTGCACCTTTAGAGGGATATTGCTAAGCAGTAAGTATTATCAGGTTATTTGAAGCTGGGAGCACAGCGAGTTGACGAAAAAGAAATACGTTGTATCTATTGTTTAGCGGTTTACTCCATAGTAGGGTAGGCTGAGGTGTGTAGGTAGTAGTACACATGCACCCACTTTTCGCTAGAGATATATTTTAGGTGCCCACGGATGGCGAGTCCATCACCGTTTCTCAAGCACGACTATAGGTACATATCTCGTTGTATGCCTTCTCAAACGTATGCAGGTTTCCTCTCAACGTTTTCCTTTACCGTAAGGCTCGTGTGACTAATCTCTGTACTTATAATTATATAAACTCATTGGTACAGGCAAGATTCGAACTTTCCCTTTCAAATGAAACCGCTGTCGGGCTAATATGTTGGATAGTTTAAAGGCTATAAAGGTCATAGAGCTCATTAAGAGAGGTAGGGCATAACGGGTTTCCCGTTCGAATTTGGAACTGCCCGACTGGGGCAGGACCTCCACCTTATAGAAGTCCGTAGCCAAATAACACAATTTATTGTGTTGTGTTCCTACGTGGTGAATAAGGTTTCCAGTAATGAGCTCCTTGGGGTGGGGGAGGATTGTTGAATTTTGTTGGCAGCAGAGGGATTAGTCTCATTATGCTGCCAACACAGTACAACTCTCCGAACACAGAGTGGCAACGCGCAAGTGATACTTCGGTATTGTAAGCGTAAATAAGCTGCGGTAGCCGTTTTTCATCGGGTGGGCCGTATGCTTGTTTGCCACTCTTGTTGCATAAAAAAAAAAGAGTATTTTTTTAAATTTTATATAGCTTTAGTTGATTTAACTATGGTGGTGAGAATGTGATTGCTACCATTGTTTCTGTCAAATGAAAACAGACTGGTTGCTCAACTGAAAATAGGCAATGTAGGTTATATAAACTTCTAGGAAAGGGGTGATTCCGAAGACAGCGAAGCGACGAGATTCGAACGCGAAGAGCTATTCAAGCACAGCGTGCTACGTAGTTGCAACAAGAAATTGGCTTTGACTGTTAAAATGGCAAATGAGCCGAATGTTAGTTGAACTGAGGTTTTATATATCTCCACATCACTATCTCACAAGGCACGTCACGCAAGCTTCTTTTCACCGGTCTTATTATCTCTTTAGGTTTGCGATATTTGTTGAGAGCATGACTTCGGTGTCGTGAGGTTGGCCGCATGGTTGTTTGCCAATCTTGATTGCTACTTTTTAACAAAAAAAAAACGATAACAAATGACGTGTTTATTTCTTGTCTGGTAGAACAACCAAGATTTGACCTGCAAACCTGAAACTGAAAACGGTTGCAGTTTCACCACATAGCCAACACTGCCCTTTATATTAGATATTATATCTATATTTTTCTATTTACATACAGCAAAATCTGGGTGATGAGTATATACCCATAGAGCATGTATTCGAAGGGCCCAGTAAGAAAAGAGTGCGCTTGCTTGACCCCTACATATTACGCCTGCGCCGAGAACCGCCACGGCAAGCTTACAAATTGCGCAGAATCGACGTAAGTTGTATTCTTGACACAAACAGCGTCAGCTAAGCTAAACTTAAATATTGATTTTACTTTTATATGTTCATTATATATCTTGAAATAAATGTTGGAATTTCATATTCCAGACTGTTAGCGGTATATTGACCCAGACAGACTTAGAAAAGAATTACGAAAATAAAGATACGACAAGAGTAAGTACATAATTAATTATTGTCATCTTAAATATCTACAAATAAAATCTTTATTATAGCGCCTACATGCTATTAATGCCTTTTACGACTGAACATTGCTATAGGTGCAAGATCGTCAGAGACGTGATTTGGGTCAAAACATAGAACAAACTACAACCATGTTGAATCAAAGACAGAAATACCATATTACGAACCCACATTACATACGTTTACAGAAATCTCAGGGAGCTGAAATAACCTTTACTCCCGATATTAAAAGCGGTGCACAAGACGAATCTGAACACTGTGGTAGGTAACTGCTGAGTCTTATTTATTTACCACATTAGGCTTTTTAAGTATAAGTAGTGTCGGTTATTTCAATTTTTACGCGATCCTGGTCTATGCTATCAGTGTGGGGTTGGTCCTTCGGAGATGGCGAGCTGCGTGCTAGCGTTTCCTCGGCCTCGATGATGACAGCGAATATTTTTTTCTTCACCTGTGTCTGCATGTAGAGCGGCATCTGTGCAGTAGTGTGCAGTGCGCAGTGGAAGAAGGAATGCAGTGCGTGCGCATCGGTGCGCCGGCGCAAGGGCGGTGGTGAGCGGTCGCAGCGATCGCAGCAGTCGGAGGTGCGACGCTCTAGGAATACTTTTGGCGGCCGGGGCTCACTGGTGCTCACGTCTGGGGCGGATGGCTCCAGCTCTACGTCCTCCGTGATTCGGTACTTCATGTGCGGCTCCAAGAACTGCATCGCCTTCGCGTATTTCCACGTTGTTATCTGGGCTGGGAGCAGTTTGTTTTGACCAAGCTTCGCACGCTTCAAAGCTTCTCTGTGGTTGTCTCGCAGTTTTCTCCATTCTATTCTAGCAGCTTTGACTGAAATATTATTTTCCATTAAAAAAAAAATCATATCTAATATCAGAGTGACTTTTAAACGGTGTTACATATTTCGGGTCTGCACTAACTCTTAATAAAAAATAATATATGTAGGTAATACAAATAAAAACTCCTCTGCTGGACCCCTACACGGGTAATACTTAGGTAATTATATTATCATAATGTCGCATAATCCAAAGTAAATATGTCACTTACCATTTGGTATGGAGCTACATTTAGATTGCACCACGATTTGGTGCCAAGCTTGGTCCCTCGCAACCATATCGCGATATTCAGGGTGAAGCGGATTCCACAAGCATGGCTGCGCTCGCACGCATTCTATGAACGATTCCATATTTACTCGTTTTACAAGGTTGCGGAGAGCGACCGGTGCTCGGCAGCGGTGCGGCGACTGGCGCTGGCCCGCGAACGATCAACGCTCCCCGTTCTACCGTAGTATTGAAACCGGTTTATGTTATGGCGCCGTGCAATAGTAATATAAAACAGGTTTACGGTGGGGTCTGAGATGTGCCTGACACTGAGATCACTTTCACGTTCGTCGTGTCCTGTCTGGAGGATTATTGTCAGTATGTCAACAAAGAATACAGGCGTAGCCAGTGTTTATCCAGTTATCAGGAAATGATTTACAAAAATGATTCATAAGTTACACATAACATATACAGAATAAGCTTAAGTACCTGTCCTTAGGTACTTAAGCTAACTAGTAACTATGGTGAGAGTTTACGAACTTCACGTAACGCATTGAAACGCGCTTTTATATGAAAAGCTGTAGAACCCACACACCCACTACCCGCCAGAGATATATTTTAGGTGCCAATGTGACTATACGCTTGCACCCCACTGCTCGACAAAGGTAACCCTCCGTGGTGGACACACAGGTGTTTGAGGGCCACGCTAGTGACGGCCAGCTTTACACTGGTAGGGACTCGGCGTGATGATGTATGTATGTATTAATACTTATCACAGCCAATATAACATAGGTAAGCAAAAAAGCAGTAAATATCTATAGAAACAATAGGAAAATGTTATAAGTCAGAAAAAGAAGCCTTGTCCTTACTTAAAATTAATGCAAATGACGACTTCAAATAACATTCATAAAACGTGTAGATAATAATTATAATATTATTTATGTATAAATAATTCACATAATTATCATCATATTGCAAAATTAAGTTATTGTTAAACATAAAACTCTTGAAACGTTCCATTACTTTTATTTATAACAATTTTGCAATAATATCTCAATATAAAACTGAATCACAGATGTGTTATTCCTCTGTCGTGGTCGAGTATCGAGTGGCGTCATGTCTCACGCCGCCATTTTGGCGCCAACGCACCCGAGCGGATCCGACTGCTCCCGAATACTCCCGAGTAAGATAGCGGCGCGTAACATCGGCCATCCTGCAACTTGTGAATACCGACGAAGTATTCACAATGAAATCATGAGACCAGGCAGAACAGTCAGACCAGACCGAACAGACAGACCAGTCAACACAGCCATATCAGGCAGAACAGCCAGACCAGGCAGAACAGACAAATCAGACAGCACAGTCAAATCAGACAGAACAGGCAGATCAGACAGCACAGTCAGACCGGACAGAACAGGCATATCAGACAGCACAGTCAGACCAGACAGAACAGACAGCACAGTCAGATCAGACAGGACAGAAAGAACAGACAGACCAGGCAGAACAATCAGATCAGACAGAACATTCAGACCAGACAGAACAGTCAGATCAGAGAGAACAGTCAGAACAGACAGATCAGATAGCACACTCAGACCAGACAGAACAGGCATATCAGACAGTACAGTCAGACCAGGCAGAACAGTCAGATCAGACAGAACAGTCAGACCAGACAGAACAGACAGATCAGACAGCATAGACAGACCAGGCAGAACAGACAAATCAGACAGCACAGTCAAATCAGACAGAACAGGCAGATCAGACAGCACAGTCAGACCGGACAGAACAGGCATATCAGACAACACAGTCAGACCAGACAGACCAGACAGAAAAGTCAGACCAGACAGATCAGACAGTACAGTCAGACCAGGCAGAACAGTCAGATCAGACAGAACAGTCAGACCAGACAGAACAGACAGATCAGTCAGACCAGACAGAACAGACAGGACAGAAAGAACAGACAGGCCAGGCAGAACAGTCAGATCAGACAGAGCATTCAGACCAGACAGAACCGTCAGATCAGAGAGAACAGTCAGACCAGACAGAACAGACAGATCAGACAGCACAGACAGACCAGGCAGAACAGACAGACCAGACAGAACAGACAGCACAGTCAAACCAGACAGAACAGGCAGATCAGACAGCACAGACAGACCAGGCAGAACAGACAGAACAGACAGCACAGTCAAACCAGACAGAACAGGCAGATCAGACAGCACAGTCAGATCAGACAGAACAGACAGCACAATCAGACCAGACAGAACAGACAAATCAGACAGTACAGACAGACCAGGCAGAAAATACAGACCAGACGGAACAGTCCGACCAGACAGAACAGACAGATCAGACAGCACAGTCAAACCAGACAGAACAGGTAGACCAGACAGCACAGTCAGATCAGACAGAACAGGCAGATCAGACAGAACAGTCAGACCAGACAGACCAGTCAGACCAGACAGGACAGACAGAACAGTATACCAGATCCACAATATGCCGTTTATATCAACCGACTTGAGTCTATTCAATGTAAATTCCTGAGATTTTTACAAAAGAAATGTAATTGTGTTGATATTAGCTACCAGACAAGGTGCTTCCGATATCACTTTCTACCTTTGCAGGTAAGACGGAACATAACGGATACGACATTATTAGTTAAAATTTGTCAGAATGAATTGGACTCTCCGTACTTGCTCTCAAGAGTCGGTATTAAAGTATTTTGCAATAATATCTCAATATAAAACTGAATCACAGATGTGTTATTCCTCTGTCGTGGTCGAGTATCGAGTGGCGTCATGTCTCACGCCGCCATTTTGGCGCCAACGCACCCGAGCGGATCCGACTGCTCCCGAATACTCCCGAGTAAGATAGCGGCGCGTAACATTATTCTAATTGTACCCCTATTTTCAGGGTATCTAAATATGACCTACAAGAGTCGCGTTAAACGTCGTGAGCATAACGTCGTAGTTGAGGAACAGATGAATACTAAAATATCGCCGTGGAGAGCTAAAGAGCAGCTACATCACCGACTTGGAGAAGGAGGCGGTGAGGGTGATACTGAACAAAAACCAGGAGCCAAAAATAGCAAGCATCTAGTGAAACTACCTCCTTTGAAAGTCATGCGTCGTCACAATCATAAAAGAACAAATATAAAAGACAAAGCCGTGGCGATCACACATGATATACCTGTAGACGTGTCGCACGAAGGCACATCATCAGATTATGCTGAAGTTAACGATATAAACACTCGCAGTACAAGTAGTTACAAAAACAAAAGTGATAATGATGCTAAAGACGGTAAGACGGTTATTGATTCTGCAGAAAAGGATTTCGCCCTTTACGAAATCGGTAGCCCGGAGCTGTGGTACACTGTACATGTACAGCTATTTGAAAAGATAAGCACGCCAGAAGGGAGGACCGTCTGGAACGATATCACTAAGGGTGAATTAGCTAGGTAATTATTATCACACCATTATGGTAATACACTTAAGGTTTGGTCAAACAGCGGACGGGGCGGGACGGCGACGCGACGCTGGCGCGGCGTGAGCAGTTGTAATATACAAATTAATATAGGAAGTGTCACACAGAGCCGTCGCGCTCGGCGCTGGACCAGCGGTCGCGTCACGCCACCGTCGCGCCCGACGGTAATACAACAATCGCACGGCGGGACGGGGCGCGAGCGGGACGTGAGCAGGACGAAACAAGTTGTGTTCTATGCGAATTTGTTTCATTAGTCAAATAGACAGCGGGACGTGAGCACGTCGCGCCCGACGTGACGCCAGCTTTGTGTTTTACTACAGAAATGGAAATGGAGAAAGTAGAAAAATTGATAGAACTCGTTCGAGGCTATGTTTTTCTATATGATTTGGGCCATAATCAATACAAAAATGCTGGTCTCAAATCTGCGATTTGGGAATCTATAGGAAGGGACCTCAATGAAAGTGGTAAGTAACATTACATTATTGGTCATTTATTCTATTATTATTAAAATAAGTAACAAACATTTCTCGGACTGCAAATGCGGCGTTTGGAGATCGCTGATTTGTTGATCTTATTGAAGTGAGTGCTCTTGACGTGTCCAGTGTTTCATTGGGCTCAAAAGAAAAAGACTCTCCCTTCACTCTTATGTAATTATGCAGACAACAGGCTGCTTTGACTACATGTATAGCAGTATCAACATCACTTTCTATAGGTCTATGAAAGATCCGGTATTTTTGTGCTAAAATACCAAACCAAATAAAATTTTTTGCTAACGCAAACAAGAGTAGCGCAACTTCCGCGTCTGAATCACTCGACATCTTGTTCCAAAATGCTCGAGAAATCACGCCGAGTGCGGCGGGTCGGTCGGCGCGACGCTTGCAGGATCATCACGTCCGCAGTGTGACATCCACGCCGCGTCGCCGTCCCGTCAGCGTCGCGTCGCCGTCCCGCCCCGTCCGCTGTTTGACCAAACCTTTAGCCCATTAACCTATCGCTTATCTCGGAGCTTGTATGCGACGAACATTACTACTCACTTAAACCCTTTATTTCTGTACCATATTGTATGTGGGAGCTAATAAATAATTTTTTAATTGATTTCTTGATTGATTGAGTGGTAAGCCGATAGAAATGTTTTATTATACCTCAGCGTAAGTTCGTTGTCTCCTGAGTGGACCGGAAAAGACTTGAATGTCCGCTATCGACCAACGGATTGGGTAGCGAGGGAGGAGTTCTCACTGCCGATGACTAGCCTCTGTCTGCTGACGCCCCTGCAGCCAGAATCCGGAACGTTCTCCGACAATTCGTCATCTATCAATGGTAAGTATTGTAATGTTTATATTTACCACAGAAAATGCAAGCTATTCATGAGTTGCTTGATCTTATGTTATTGTGCAGATAGTGAGTACATTGTTGTACCGGTGGAAGATATTGTAGGCGTGCAAGAAAAAGATGACTTTGTGAGGAAATGCGATGAAAACTACACTGAATCTGACACTTCAAGCACTGTACCTACAGAACAGGTTGGTAGGATTCAGGATCAGTGAAGATTGCAGGCTTAATTAGCAATGTTTGTTTAGCTTCAGGGTAAAGGGCAACACTGCGGGAAAACCTACTTACTACCTACATAACTACCTAGGTACCTACTAAACTAAAACAGTTACCTAAAAAGCCTACTCGTCAGCACTCGAATGCCTTAAAGATACACAATTCCATGTATCTTTGCAGTGTCATCGTAGGGTGCTTGTGCGGGTGTCAAGAGCATTATTTGGTGGTAGCGAAGACAAGCTGGCTATATCATCGCATGGAACCGAGAGGTACCTTACGTTGCCTCACTGGCGCAGGCACCGCGCGCAGATAGACGTGGAGGCTCGCGCTGATGGTAATCAGCTAGTGCGTGTTGGGTAAATATAAAATAAACATTTGGCTAGATTTTCTATGGTGCTCGAATCCAATAATAATAATAAATTTATTAATTCACTCCCACAAAACATTTTGGTTTACATTTTTAGTCTAGAATATAGTACAATCGTATGTATATCTTGAATCCAATATATCTTAAATTTCACTCTTATCTCTTAACGTAGGTATAATAGTATCGAGCTTAAGTAGAATAGGTTTGTGTTTACCTAACGTAATCATTATCATAAACATATTCAACATAATGAATTATTAATGAGAGTACTCGAGAGCGAGCATGTATGAAAATACTGATGAATATCGACGAATCGAAAGAGGTATGTAAGTCTAGAGAGAACTAGCGCTCTATACTCTCTGCCTACCCCGTTAGGGATTCGCGAGATGATATTATGTTATGTATGGATGAATGATTAATATCCTAATGTATGCTTATAGCTTACCAATATTAAGGTTCTAAGCGCATTATCATCCTTCTTAGATATCATTTGAGTCATATATATTACTTTTAAGGCAGTAAATATATATAGTTATATAGGTATCACCTCCCTCACAGGGTAGGCAGAAGAAGTACAGCCCCGGTTCTCTCAAGCCTTACCGATCTTTTTCGATGCGTCCACATTCTTTCAAGCACTCTTGACTGTTCTTTTCCGACCCAAGTGTCTTATTGATAAATATATACAATACCTACTAATAAGTACATATATCGTTGTCTTGATATTATGTATGTACTTTTTCGGTAATGTGCCTATAATACATTGCTTTGATTGGGACTAGGTCTATTAGTTAACATTACCATACTATGGCTTAAACTCGTCTTATTTCATGTAATAAAATAACGTTTTATATATAATATTCAAATAATGTATAATATTTTATTTCCCTTTCTATAGGGCATCTGGTCGGCTCACTACCATAGTTGCGGACAACAGTCGGAGAAAACGCACCGTAATGACAATACAGGCAACAAATACGGGCTTAGCAGCTGCACGTTTCAGGTGTCACGTTCCTTGAATTATACGCTGCATGTACTAAGAGACACCCGCGACTGTCTGTCCTTAAAATAAACTGAACGGATTCTGATGCGTTTTTTTCGGTTTTGATTCACTTTTTTTCTATTCCACCCGTACGTTTCCGGGACAGGTCACTAGTCATTACTGAATAGCTACTTTTTAGTTTTGTCAAAATATGGAAACTAATCTGTAAATAAAGATATTTTTTTGCAATTTCCTATAACTTAGCCGAAGCCCCCACTTAAATTTTGCCCCTGATTTCTACTGTCTTGCCAGCCAAGAGAAGATTCTGATATTAAACGATAGCTAATTAACCATTTAGGCTTCGTTGTAATCTACTTAACAAAGGTCTACCTTTTTTTTTATATAACAAGAGTGCCAAACAAGCATACGGCCCACCTGATGGGAAACGGTTACCGTAGCCTATTTACGCTCACGATACCGAAGTATCACTTGCGCGTTGCCACTCTGAGTTTGGAGAGTTATAGTGTGTTGGCAGCATAATGGGTTTAATCCTTGCTTGCAACACAATGTAACAATCCTCCCCCTTCCCCAAGGAGCTCATTACTGGAAACCTTATTCACCGAGTAGGAACACAACACAAAAAATGTGTTATTTGGCTACGGACTTCTATAAGGTGGAAGTCCTGCCCCAGTTGGGCAGCTCCAAATTCGAATGGGGAACCCGTTATGCCCTACCTCTCTTAATTCTCTCTACCTACAACAATTATTACTCATTTCGTGTTTTTAGAGCTATAGCTCGCGATTGCTATCCTGAATTGCTAAGTTCAATTAATGAGAAAGGCCCAGAATCAAACGCTAATACTCCAATGCTTATTCCTCCGAGGCAAACGCGGCGAATGCAATTGGAAATGCCAATCGAAATTCCTTTCGAAACTGCTCACTGCTCTGGTAAGCTGAACTGCTTAGTATGTGTATTATTTACTTCCATATCATTACGCTCCTCCCATGACGGTCCCTGAAACGGTTGGTTGATATTTATGTTGCTAGGTAGTAGGTACTACTCAAAGCTATCGCCCTCAACTGCTCTTTATTTATTATCGTCAATAGATCAGTAGGTTACATAATACCTAAATACATATACAATTACATAAATTAATTAAAATCGATGGTTTGTTACAGTGGCTTTGTTAAACGAGAATGACGAATCAGTAGCAGTACGTGATGTCACAATCAAGGAAGGCGACCGCTGCTTTTGCGTTTGGCACTGCGCTTGTGTTTGCCTGAGTTACTTATCCAAACATTTTCCACTCGTACTTAGTTATATAGATCTGTCCGAAAAACAATAGACAATAACACTGCTGCCCCCAATGTTGGCGTGCTGTTCAGAAATTACTTAGCACTGTGCGCTCACAATCCAATTAACTCTATAAATACAATGGAAGGTAAATCATTAGGTTCTTTCTGTCAAGTGAGCTAGCCACGAAGTGAAATTAATTTAGAAGGTATTCGAAGAGAAAGAATTACTATATGATATGGGGAACCCCACAGTGGCATTATTATGTTACGATAATATGTTGAAATACTGTAGCTATTTGTAGGTGAAGACCCTAAGCTTCTCTGCCAAGAAATGCCAGAACCGCGGCAGATTGCTGCGGGAATCTCCGTTCTAAATCGGCCACGTCACGCACGCTCATGCTGCTATCCAGACAATATATCTATCAATATATTGATAGTTTTTATTGGTGTACTGACTACTCTGTTAATTCTCGGTGAGATGCAAACCTTATTTATTTATTTTATTATTATTATTCTTTATTTGAAATACATCTCATATATTACATTTTTAAATATATATATAAAAACATATTTAAAAATATAAAATATAGGGGCCCACCGGTATCGAGATCAGGGTCCAAGGTACCGGTGGTTAGGGTCCCAGAGAAAGAAATCTCCTCACTTATTATTATTATTATGACATTTAAACTTCCATACATACATACATACATACATATAATCACGCCTCTTTCCCGTAGGGGTAGGCAGAGACCACTTCTTTCCACTTGCTACGATCCTTACATACTTCTTTCGCATCGTCCACTTTAATTATTCTCTTCATACATGCTCTTCGGTTTAGGGTACTCTTGACCTGACCTTTTTTCAAGACGTCCCTAATTTGGTCTAGAAACGTCCGCCTAGGTTTCCCCTTTCCAACACTTTCATTCACACTCGCCTTATACACTTTTTCGTCAATCGTTCTTCATTCATTCTCTCGACATGGCCAAACCATCTCAGCATACCTTTCTCAATTTTTGTCAGACTTCCAGATAATGAGTTTTCTAGGATTGAGTGATGTAGGCTGAAGGTACTCGCACGCACTATATCTGTACCTTCACCAAAGCTCAGATAAAGAATACATCATCATGTGGAGACCCTCAAACTAAGTCTATACAGAGAGTAGAGCGGCACCACTTTCTAAACTAATTATCTCTTTCACTTCAGCTTTGTCAAATATGGATGTTCGCCGGTAGCGAGCATTCGTCCTACACAACCATTTGATAACGCTGTAAAGTTCCACAGCGTCATCGAAAAATATAAATAAGAATGTAGTAGAGTAGGATCTCTAAAGATAATTTTAGACATTCATAAAAAAACACATTTAGAAATTTAAAGCACCTAAAGTAATTTAGTGAAAAGGTGGTTTTGAAATTCGTTTGATATAGTTCCCTTTCCTTGGTGCGTGGGTGGGTTCGAAGGAAAGCTGTCAATTATTTCCAACTACTTAAGTAATAGCCTGCTTATTGATTATTAATATTGTATCATTCAGGCCTCGCGAAAGGGATCGTAGGTGTCATCTGCCAATGTGTTGGCTCTTGGGGATTAGATCGAATAGTACGAACTCCTCGAAAAATAGACCATTACTACGAAACCTCGCTAAAATCACGCCCGGTTGTGTACGACAGTGACGGCTGGCCCGTACATCCAGACTCGAAGCGCAGGAGTGTTCAGTTGGTCAGCAAGTAGGTGTTTAACAAATATTTACATCGAATAACGCCACTAGGCTATTTGCCGGACCACCAGACCAACAGAAGTCCTATTAGTAGCCTTGTCTCCTCTGCTAAAGGCCGTTCGCAGCTTCATGCCACTGTCTGCAGCAAAGTAAAATTACTGAAATTGTATAATGTGACCGACCTATTTTAGTAAGTTTCTGAATGTCATATTGCAAGTAGGTTTACATATATCTCCATTTAGTAGGTACATAAATAATTATGTGTTTGCGTCTTGCAAGCTTTTTGTGAGATTTTAGTTTATACTAGCGGCCCGTCTCGGCTTCGCACGGGTGGACATTATTTATTTGCATAAAATTTATTTATCCCTTGAAATTAAAATAGCCTATATTAATCAGTGATAATGTAGTATGCAAATGGTGAAAGAATTTTTAAAATCGGTCCAGTACTTTTTAAGCCAATTCCTTACAAACATAAGTATTTTTTTTATTGTTTGTACAAATCTTTCCTCTTTATAATATTAGTATAGATAATGATATTGTATTTCAGACCCATGGAGTTCATGCTCAATGTAATATTCTTCATCGTCGCGCCTTGTCTGATCCTCTCTGACGCTATCAAACAAATCCTAGGAAAAGTCAAGTGCTGTAGTGAAGAAGTGGACACGATGTTCTCCAATAAAAATACCAAGAAATGCTTTAGTTCGCACGATATTCAGGTAACCGTATTGTTAAAGTAGATGAATTGTAATATTCCGAAAACAGTAAGGAATTGCACTTGTAAACTTACTGTTGAGATAGCAATAGTGATAGCAATAGTAATAGCAATAGACTGACAAACTATAAATATAAATTATATGAATAAGTATAAATATTATAATAAGTGCAATTCCTGACTGTTTATAGGGTCTAGAGCCGCGGTGGCGGCGGCGGAGGGGCGGACTGCGTAAGTGGATGACGCCCCAGGCTCAGGAGCTCTCTACCGACATCTGGAAGACCGGACTCAACTCGTACCCTCCCACCAACTGCGAAACTGTAACATACTTTCTATATTGATTTCCATTCTTTAAATTATCACTTAAGTAGGTACTGATAGTGTCATCCACGAAGACGCGCCCTACCATTTCCTAGTCTAGGTGGTCGCGGGATGCGGCGAGTCGAGTGACCAGGGTCTATTAATTGTAGTGTGCGTGTACACTCTTAGTTAATCAGTGTGTACCGATAATTAAGAGAGGTAGGGCATAACGGATTCTCCGTTCGAGTTTGGAGCTGCCCGACTGGGGCAGGACCTCCACCTTATAGAAGTCCGTAGCCAAATAACACATTTTTTTTGGGTTGTGTTCCTACGTGGTGAATAAGGTTTCCAGTAATGAGCTCCTTGGGGAGGTGGGAGGATTGTTATATTGTGTTGGCAACCGAGGGATTAGACCTATTTATGTTGCCAACACAGTATAACTCTCTGAACACAGAGTGGCAACGCGCAAGTGATACTTAGGTATCGTGAGCGTAAATAGGCTACGGTAACCGTTTCCCATCATGTGGGCCGTATGCTTGTTTGCCACTCTTGTTGTATAAAAAAAAAAAAAAAAAAAAGTACTCAAACATTAGTGGAAGGTTGCGCTGAACTTATACATTCTAATATTATAGTACACTAGTTGTCCCGCCCAGCTTCGCTTGGGAGAAAAAATTAAAGCCACGGACCCAGTGGCGCCACCTATCGGGTCCAATTGTGAATCTAAACCATTCCCAGATCCCCTTGAACACACACAGAAAATTTCATTAAAATCGGTCCAGCCGTTTAGGAGTTCAGTGACATACACACTCACAGAAGAATTATATATATAAAGACTAGTGGTCCCGCCCAGCTTCGCTCGAGTGGAAAAAAAAAGATGGTGGCGCCACCTATCGGGTCCAATTGTGAATCTAAACCATTCCCAGATCCCCTTGAACACACACAAAAAATTTCATCAAAATCGGTCCAGTCGTTTGAGAGGAGTTCAGTGACATACACACTCACAGAAGAATTATATATATAAAGATATGCGTAAAGTATACATTCAAATGAACGTTAACCCATAAATTATCTACTTGATTGAATAAGAACTCTGGACATTATTTATATTTGTTTGTATTTGTATAAATTTATTAATATTGTCAGAATTGCGCGTTCAAAGATACATCGAATCAGGTTGCCTTATGTTTCCTTATTATACTTGTCTTTGTTTAGTTGGCTGTCTGTTTAGTTTATAATAATATAATACCTCGGAGTAATACTATGTACCTAGCAAATAAGTACTAGTTTAGTTATTAGGCCCTATCAAATTGATAACAGATGCAGCCATTGTTACACGAGGAGTGTTTTCGTGGCACCTCCAACGATGCCCAGGAGTCGTACATAGACTCCGAGCAGGACGACACCGAGTACGTTCTGATGCAGATGCAAAAGAGCAGAGAATCACTCGCTGTAAGCATTTTGCAGTATGTCTCACAAGATAGGATGATAGGATTACCTGTCTTTGGGGGTGTTCAAGTATTACGTAAGCGCTTGAGGGGCGCGGGGGAGGGGGGGGGCTTTGCTTTGCTTATTTTTGATCACATGGTGGTTGGGGGAGTCGATATCGTGATTACGTCAGCAGTTATTATTTACTTTTTACACAAATGGCAACCCACAAATTATATATAGGTACTAATCATTACGTAAGCATGGGAGGGGGGGAAGAGGTTTCTTACATTTGACAAGAGGAAGGGGGGGGTAAATAATTGTAAAAAATCTGCTTACGTAATACTTGAATGGCCCCTTAATTTAAATATAGAAGGGAATTAAATTATATAAAGTTAAGCACTAACTATTTGTGTAGAGTGTGTAAAGAGTAAGAGGTCTAAGTGTCTGTAAAGGTCCAAACTACCCCATGTAGGACTCGGTGTGATGTTATGTTGGTATATAATATTGATACGCGGATAGTAGATAGTCATTTAATTCATTATATGGGTGATTGTGGAGTGTCTGACACTAATAAAGTATATCTTTATATATATATATATATATACCTTCTGTGCATCTGTTTGTCTCTAAACTCCTCCTAAACGGCTGGACCGATTTTAAGGAATTTTTCTGTGTCTTCAGATGGATTCGAGAATGGTTTAGATTCACAATTGGACCCGATAAGTGGCGCTGCGATCGTGTTTCAGGAATTTTTTTTTTTACCCGTTAGAATCTGAGTGGGACAACTAGTTTAAATATAAATGTAGTAGTTAATGACGTAGCTATATTAACGAAAAGATCCGAATCCTTTTAATAATATAGTATCTATTTAAATATGCAACAGAGAAGCCAAAGAAAGCAGAATGAGTCGAAGTTTTCATCGGCGAAACATTAATGGAAAGAGGACAACGCTCAATAACAGGCCAATGATATGGACCCTGTCTATTCTACATATTTATTTTCAGCTATTTTTTTATAGTAGGCGCTGTTTATTAAATAATGTCTTATAGGTCGGTTCTTTTTATTTCGTTATCCATCACAACCAAAGCCTTTACAAGCCTAACCTTTATTGTAGGTTATCTAACCCAACCGTTATTTGTAATAAACAAAGTGTTAAGTAAGGAGTCTTAATATTGAATGAAATTGTATTTGTGTAGGTAATTGAAAGTCTCAATTGCACTGAATATTGTGTACCCATACATTTGCTATTATAGGGCTAACAGATTACAAGATCGATGTATATAATCGACAGCCTGTCGTCATAAAGTAACTTACACCTCATATAATCAAAGCACTTTTGAAATAAAACGAATTCCGAATATAAATTTAATTAATTTAACAAACAATAAGCCTTGCCACGAAAACTTTTTAAATAAAGCTAAGCCAGTCATAGATAAGAATATAAACAATATGACTTTGACATTACAAAAGAAGACAGACGCTGTCAAACAGCTGATATGAAACATTTAGAAAGAAAGAATAGCTGAGGCGGTGCGAGTCACTCAATGTGCTATCTTATCATTATCATAGAAGGTTAAGGAACCCACTTGCGTAATACCGTGTATATATTAGGCGATGTGAGTTATGCGTTGCTTGCTGAGGTCGTTTATAATAACTAGAAAAGCGCTACAGTCAAATAGATCAGTCCAGTTGAAGCACCCATTTACTACAGGTAGGTATGACGCTTGATACTTGATAGCTAGATCGGTCTCGGCTCTGATTCTCATGCGTGTGTGCGTTTTATATTATCGGCGTAATATACGGAAAAGCCTCGCCTTCATCGCGATCTATTTTGGAAGCGCGCCAGATACGAGAAGTTTATACATACAAACATTTGTACTTTTAGCACTAGTGTGGAGAGCCATGGAAGACAAGGAGGCTCTGAAGAAGCGCTTAACACCAATACAATATCATGTTACACAAGAGGCTGGTACTGAAAGACCATTTACAGGTAGGTAACATCCAAGTCCATTACAAACTTACCTTTATAAAGTACAAATTTTATAATTTTATGAATGTCATAATTATTCTCTCTGAATGTATCATTTGTTCTAGTGTTGTATTTTTATGTTACTTTGATTGAGTTGCTCCTGGAAAGGAGAGGCAGAAAAGCAATAAAATATGCTTCATTTTGGAGATTTTCTATCTTGCCATCTATAACAAAGAGTCTGTTGGATTCTCTAAAGCATTAATTTACATGTTATTTAATTCCATTCAAAACTTTCGAACATCTTTTATTCAACTGCTAATCTTGTGTGATAAATAAACCTGCAATCTTGACTCATTATTTTATAACATACATTATATGTGTGTTAAACACATTTTGTTGTATTTCCAGGATGTCTCAATAAGTGTTATGATGAAGGAATGTATGTGTGTATAGTTTGTAGACAAGAGTTGTTCAGTTCTAAGACCAAATTTGATTCTGGTTGTGGTTGGCCAGCATTTAATGATGTCTTGGCCAAGGAAAAAGTGACCCTTCATCAAGACACAAGTGCAGGTATGTCAGTTACCATAAATAATAATTTACAATTAACTGTATATTAATACTAACGAGTTCATTACTTAATATCGGAAGTCTTAGCATGCATGTCATATGTACCTACCTAATTACCTGAAAATAATTCAAGTTCTTGTATAGTATCAGTTTTTTGCTGAATTTAATAAGTTTCAGTTGGTTTAACCTTGAAGATAATGCATAAATAAAATACACATTTAAAAGAAGGTATGTAAATAAGCTTTTTCATGAACAAAAAATGTTGCTAAGCCAAGCAGACTAACAAAAAATTGTGATAACTGTATATTTAATTATACCTATAAATTACTAACAAAATGGTTGTAGACTTGACTAATTGTGCTCAACAATCCATGCAGAACTAAATTGCAATGTCAGGAAATGATACACAAACTATTCAGTGGTATATAAGAGATGAGTCTACAATTGCTTTATGCTTGAGCAAGGCCCTTGTCAAGGTCTCCTCTACCTACTTCCTTCCCATATCAATATCATGTTGAATTCTAATAAATTGCAATTCTCATAGTAGTAAGTTACACCTTATTACTATTTTTTTTATTGTCCATGCTTTTCCAATGTCCTAGGATTTTCATATTCTTATCTATCATGCCTCTGTATTATCTACTGTATCATAATGTTAAAGGCACTTTCAACTGTAGACAAATATTAACTTACCAGAGTTTAATAAATTTATTGTATAATAGACATTTGTTTATTTAATTTCATATTTCAATTAAACATGGATACACTATTCAGCTGATACAATGGCATGTACTTTAGAACATATGTTCATGTTTCCATCCAATGTGCCTTGAATAAAACTCAGTGTCACAATGCTACTGCCTTATTGGTAATGTTGCGTTTTATGCTCATACATATTACATAAACACAGCCTTGAATTCAGACTTAATACTTATCTAATACTAACTCTTGCACCTAGTTAAATAAAAACATGTCTTTACATAAGTCAAACCCCAGACCATCCAGCTTTTTCCTATTGACTGGCCATAGCTGCCAGTCCTTGTTCTGTATCATGATATTCCCCAAATTGAGAATGGTTTTATCCTTAGACCAATATTTAATATGCACATCCTTGCATGAATGTAACACTTTGTATGCATGCAATAGCAATGCATGTGCGTAGTGGAGCGATTGTAGTAACACATAAATTGACTTACTTACTTATATGACATAGATCTGTTATATTATATGCAATTAGATTTCTTTATTTGCATAAAGTTGTCTATATAATTTTGGTATATTATAAACTATGTACACACTTAAAGCTACGCAATATTAAACCTTTTCTTCTTTTGTGGTCACGGGTTCGAGGCCTGTCCAGCAAATGTTTGTGAGATGATCACATTATTTGTTATCTATAAATCTGTGGGTGTTACAAGTATTTGCTTCTGTATTGAAGTATGTATATCTTTGTCTAATAGTACAGGCTTTGCATATTATTATAGAGGGGCTAATGGATTTGTGTGTAATGCCCAGTATATTATTTTCTTCTGTTGGAATTAGATTATGTGACCTAATATATATTTATATACCGAATACCTATACATCCCTATATTGACATATTTTTTCTTTTTCATAATACACACCCACAGTTTATATTTCGGAATAACTACCCAGTAAACTTTGGTGCTGGAAGAATGGAATTATGGTGCTAATATGTTTTTTTTTATTCTTTTCTGTCTGTCTTTCCCGTATCCTTGACCACCCTCCGACACATTCCTGACTCCACAACCAACGTAAGTCGCCGCCGACTGGTAATCTTATATGTATTTTCTTTATTTATATGCTTTATATAATATCGTATGAACAATCAATGTGGGCGAAATTGCTGGTCGTAACCCAATATAATGCAACGCTCATAATTGGTAATATCAAATGCTCTGTTTTCTAAATGTTCGCGCTACCATACACTCTGGTTTAACGGCCACGAACAAAACACATATAATCACACAATTAAATTGATTTGACCATAACATTGGGTTTTCACTTCATCGCTATCTATCGCACACCGTCATCATGAAATCACCCTAACAATATTGGAATGTGCATGATGAATAATATGCATTTGTCCTGTGAACCCGTTGCCCCGACTTGTCCCGTCCCGCTGCTCCTCCTGGATGGCTGCCGGCTGGACGACCTCGGCCGCTGGGACGACGCGGCATCAATACCTACTACCACACGACACCACTGTGCGGAAATCATTTTGGATGTGCTCATAACGTCATTCATTACATGGTGTGATTATGTAAATAATTGCTTTGTGGTGAATGGACTTGGTGTGTTCCATTGAAGTTGGAGCAAATATATTACTGGTTTTAACGCGGCCAGGTTTGGTGCGCACCGAGGTGCGATGCTCCAAGTGCAGCGCGCACCTGGGTCACGTGTTCAATGATGGCCCAGCGCCCACCAAGAAACGATTTTGCATTAACTCTGCCTCCATGGACTTCATACCGGCAGAAAAAAGGAAAGACTAAAAGCATATTGTGCTTCGCTTTATATACGAATCTAGCTATTTAAATATAGAAACAGAGTTGTGCTTTTATTTATGGAAATCATTTTAATGGTGTTGTTTGTAGTTTAAGAATAATTCAATGTGCTACAGATAGGATTGTGAGGCCTTAAATGTTTACAGTGCTAGTATTTTGCACGCGAAGGCAAACAATCCTTATTTTAGTTACCATACAGAGTCATTTTGTTCTATTGTTTTGCATGTTATCTAATTTATTCGCAAATATTGTACCATACTTGTCCAGTACAAATTATTTGCAATTTATTTAATATATATAAGTACTTATATGTATTGGATATTATTCTTGTAAAATACAGTACAAGTATTTTTGTGGTCACGTGTTTAATTCTCAACGGAATTTCACGAATTTCGTTGGCGTACCTTATAACAGCAGACTTTCTTTTAAATAAACTAATTAAATTACGCATTAGATTTCCAACAGCTAATGACCATTATTGCTTATTTCGAGCCATAATTACGGGATGAGAGGAGGGAAATCGATCAAACACTCAAGAATGGGGAGTCAAGAGTACTCATAACCGGAGCGGAAATGAAGCAGAGGTCTAGTGATAACTAGTGCCCTACTCTCTGCCTGTCCCGTGAGGAACTCGGCGTGATATGTCCATACATAATGTATGTAAGGGACAGTGGTACCGGTAATATATTGCCTGTTGTTTTCTTTCGAGTTGTTTCTTCGGAAGCAATGAAATAACAGATCGTGGTGAGTCTTTTATTATAGTATGGTTGTAATGTACACGCACAAGTCGCCCATACATGGCACTAGTGTTTTTACAACTTTCAAACCATGAAAAATATACCTAGCCGCATTAAATGTTTTGTTCAGTGAACTTATTACATTTATTAATACATTTCCAACTTAAAATCTACGTACATAATTACAGTTATATTTATCAATGTAACACTCTAATGCTTATTCAAATTCATGTTCATGATCACATTATGTAGTTAATACACTTTCTTACAATATTTTAATTCATATAGATACTGGATAATCTGTTTCAAGCTCTCTTGAAGATTTGGCTACCATTTTTACATTTCTACATTATTGCACAGGTTTGTTATGGTTGGTGCAGTACGATGGCTCTCCAGCACGCTGGCCACAACCATTTGTCAAACAACTTTTCATTAGGCCGCGCTATTTGAAACTGATTGATCGACATTAACGTGGTGATAATATTGTATACGACTAGCCTCATAGTAGACGGTTACCGTAGCATATGGACCTTTCAGGCACTCGCGCGTTGCATTCTGTATAGAATCACTGCGCTAGCAGTATATGGGGATAATCTGGTCTTCTTACTGCTAGTAGTTGCCTCAAGTAGCACTGGACACCCAACTACTACTCCGTGAAAGGTCGATGTTGAGATCATATTTTTCAGATGACAATAGCTAGCGATAATGACGCAAAAGATGAACTAATATTTTATTTAATTAAAATGATAAATGTTACGAAAACCATGAATTATACATGATAAAATAAGATGTGTCAATATGTTTTTTACGAATTAATATAACTGCGCACGTATTGTAATACTGTCATACCATTAGGTACGTGTTGTATCGATAATATTATATGGTTTGTGAAATGCACCAACCAGGACTGCAAGTTTCTACGTAGCATAAATTGGTCACTTCATATTGTCAAATAGTAAACTACTCAATTCTAACTTGTGTCTGTACACTGTACAGCGGGCGCGGCTGCGGGCGCAACCCGCCATCACGCCCGCACACGCTACATTCACACCTTGCCGCACTATCAATATATGTACCAAAAAATAAAAAGGACAATTTAACAGCGTCTGTTGGCACAACCTAAACAATATAAGCAGAGAGACAACATACAAGACTTAACATTAAAAAATAAAATACTTTATAGTTTTAATACAATAATATATGTTACTGAATGTGAATGATCTAAGTAAGCCTATCTACTATTGTCGGTAAAGGTACTGTGAGTTGATAAACATGGGAGTACGAAAAATAAACGAATATGGAGTTGGTCTGAATCATTACAGTTCCAGCGCACCTCGCGCCTGCAAAGGACATCACCGAATACACTTCCTCGCTTTGCACGAATATAATCAATCAAAAATAGACTTTATAAACTTAATACTAAGTAAATGCTTCACTTTCATGACTAACGATTGAATGAAATTTAAAAATAGTTCGCTATAAAATAAAACAATATTAAATGTATATATGCATTACGACAAACAAACTGCTCATAAAATAAATATCATGTTAAAAACTGTATCGATTTCAAATAAGAATCATGTAGTAATTTAAAAAATCATAATAATAATCTCATAATAACTGCATCAGTAGCAATATCCATAATAAATTAACAATAATTATATAAAGCTATCACTAAGTAACTATAGAAAGCAAATAGTAATAATAATAAGCAGTTGTAGCAATTAATTTCATATCTCAAAAGAATACATGGTTTTAGCACGATCATCACGTGACCCGATCATTCACTCCCACTCAGCATTCCAAAATCAATATAATATCGTATAGGATTACACACAAATAAATAATATAACATATATTTTTCCTCGCAAACACTCCCTCCGCAACCGTACAGTCAGGCATCGTGCTAGTGGGCGAACTTGCCTCTATTGATGTGTTTCCGACTAACTGCAATCGCCAGCTATCGGCTACCATCACAGTGATAAGCTGAATCCCTAACGTTTTATACACCTACTGGATATCTACTAGTTATATTTTACAATGTCGCCTAAACAACTGCCAGTCTTCGATCGCAGCTATAATATTTGTAACGTTTCAATATTCGTATCTAAACGTCTAGTCTATCTATCTATCTACATTACGTCCGACAACTCGCTCACCAGTCTGGCGAAACACGTCAATGAGAGATCACGTCGCTAACTACAATAAGGAACACTACACGACTTAAAATGTTAGTGGACTTCATTTCATAATTTGTTTCTTGTAAAAATATGTGTACCTCTAGTACATCGTGTCCGCCTGATAGTGCGGTGCGAGGCAGCTAGCAGTGCGGGGAGGCAGGGGCGAGGCAGCGAGGCGCGAGGCGCGAGGCAGGCGGCTAGCGGCGCGCGGGCGCCGCCGGCGGCCTGCGCTAATGGCCCTTGGCCGCCTCCTTGGCCGCCATGATCAGAGGCGTCAGCGACGCCAGCGGCCGCGCCATCTTCAGGAACGGGTGCTGACACAACACCGACACAGCTTACAATTATGATCTAGGCGACATCGCTCACAGGGTGACGATTAGTATAAGGGAATCCAGGAAACTAAATTCAAAAGATAGATTCTTCATGTCATGACTGGTTCCACCAGCGTTAGCATAGTGGCAAAATAACATAACTGAGTGAGAAGTATTCAATCTTTTTTAAATATTCTTATATGACTGATACATACATACATACATACGTAGTGTGGCGGTAAATTGCAATAAAACAATTTGTTGAAAAACCACCTGTTTACAAAAAAACATACAATGATATATCACATCCATTGTTGCTAAAGACTTTTCAAAACCCGTATTCGACGACTGCTTTCACGTGTCGGCAGATGCTAGTAAATTGTATATACCAATTATATTATTATTATTGTATATGCAGCCATCTATGTCCACCGCTGGGCAAGTCCCTAGGCCTCCCTACTGTCGTTCCCCTTCAAGTTACAATGAGAATAAAAAAAAACCTATAAGTGGCATGCACAACAACTTTTATATCTTTTCATAAATATTGTGAAGGTACCTTGAGTAGGTCGAGGGCGGTGGCGCGTCGCTCGACGTCCACCTCAAGGCACTGGTCGAGGAAGTCCTGGAAGACTGTGCTCAGCTTCTCCTTGTCCTTGATGTCGGGCTTGCCGTTGGTCGCGATGAGGTACAGCGCGCGCAGCGGGTTCTCGTTCAAGTACGGGGGCTCCCCTTCGATCATCTCTATCGCCATTATGCCCAGCGACCACACGTCCACCTGCACATAGATATGCAGCATTCCTTTAATCCTACTGGTATTATAATTGCGAAAGTTTGTGATGATTTTTGTTGCTCAATCTCGCCAGAACGATGGACTGGAATTAGATGAAATTTGGCACAGAGTCCATATAGATATATTAGAATATACCAATATATTAGCTTTAACACAGATTTTTTAATTTAATAAAAGAGTACCTTTCAATTAAATCAAATTCTACTCGAGTAGGAAACCACGAGGCTTAAGCAGTATTACATACATAGCCTCCTTCTTATAAATTGGTTTGAAAAATCTCTGCTGCTATATTGAGATTAACACTTTAATATTATTCATAAGCATTAAAACAACGATGGCTAGGAATCCATCTCCATCAGCGGTTTTAAAAAATATAAGATGTACAGAACACATATTATATCACGTCCCTCACGGGGTCGTTACGGCAGAGGTGCGTGGTAACATAAACGTTCTATTTCGTGAGTAAAAGGTAGATACAGCATCAATATTACCTTAGGCCCATACTGTTTACGCGTGACCACCTCAGGCGCCATCCAGTATGGAGTGCCAACCATAGTCGTTCTTTTGTTCTGCTCTGGAGAAATTTGCGCGCAGAAACCAAAGTCAGCTGTGAACAATTACATACCTTATCAATTCAATATACTAAACACTACTTTAGTTATAGAGTCTGCAACACAAAACGTTCAAATTAGGACTTTGCCAATTACCGTCTCCCGCTCTTCCCATTTAGTACTACACTAGCGGCCCGTCCCGGCTTCGCACGGGTGGACATTTATTTTTTAAGCATTTTGGCATATTCTTTTTCTTGCAATTAAAATAACCTATATTAATAAGCGATAATGTAGCATTCAAATGGTGAAAGAATTTTTAAAATCATTCCAGTACTATTTGAGCCAATTCCTTACAGACATACTTACATACAAATCTTTCCTCTTTATAATATTAGTATAGAAGTATAGATAAATAGGACGTACGATCCTTATCCGTAACTTACTCAGCTTGACCTGTCCGTCGAGGCCGAGCAGGATGTTGTCCGACTTGATGTCCCGGTGTATGACGTGGTTGGTGTGCAGGAAGTGCAGCGCCTGCAGCACCTCGCGGCACACGGCGGCGATCTGCCCCTCGTCCATACACGTCTCCGTCACCACATCCGTCAGCGACCCGCCCGCCAGGTACTCCATCACTACCCACAGCTCCTGCGCCGTGGAACAATATTTTATGTAAAGAGTAGACAACTGATATAGATAGTGCCTTCCACGAAGACGCGCTTCACTATTCTGAGAATTTAGTATCACAGCGCTTATAAAACTAAACAGTTCAGCGCGGCAGCTGTTCTATTAAGTACAGCTGAAACAACATTTATGGAGAATTCAGTACCTTTAACGTAGCGCTTTTCCGCTCTACTCTTTAGTATAGATGTTTGTACAAAAACAACTTACCTCATTAACAAGATAGCTGTCGAGATAGTTGACAACGTTGTTGTGTTTATTCTCCCGCATGACGAGGATCTCGTTGATGATCAGCTCCTTCTTGGGCTGCTGGCTGAGGTTCATCTGCTTGATCGCCACCTCCATGCCGGTCGATGTCTCGATCGCCGTGTATACTGTTCCCGACGCTCTAGAAGAAATAGATCGACAGCTAATCCTACTGATAATATAAATGCGACTGTTTGTTCCTCTTTCGCGCAATCAATACTGAAGGGAATTGGATGAAATCTGACACAAAGATAGATTATAAGCTGGATTAGATAGATTTAGATTAGAGATAGGATATGTTTTTGTGTGCTTTGGTTTCACGCGAAGGTCCAAACATGTGTCCTTTTTTTACATGCCAGTCTAGGGTGACACTTGAAGGACCAAAAATGTGGCAGCTACTTGAACAACTACACTTTAATGTCAATGTGGGTAGAGGATGATGTATATGTAGTGATTTAGATCTCAATAAGACGTGATCTCAACTTACCCTTGACCAATTTTTTCCATCTTAGTATACTTTCTATTGGGGTCACCAACACTAACAATAGTTCTTAATTTTTCTAATATTTCTTCATCTGTCATTTTCTTTTTCCTTTGCTGTTGACTGGTTGATCGGCTGCAAAAGATTACAAACAGTGATAACCATAATAACAACACCATACCAAAACCATAAAGACGGTAATGTTTTTATCTGACTGTCTATTTGTTCTGTGTAATTTCAGAATCAGCTAGACAATTTCCACTGGCATGAATATTCATCCTATAATGGCAAATAGTTAATGTTATAATGACTAGTTAAGGCTACTTAAGATTCAATTGTATGCAGTTTTCAGCTATAAAAAAGGCCAAGTTATGGTGAAATATATAGTTAAAGTTTTGTCATGGCGAGTGGCTTACGGCGTGTCGGTGTTGGTGTTGGTGAGGGCGCCGTTGGGTGGCGGCGCATGCGCAGGCGGCGCGGCAGGCGCGCCGGGGCCCGCCGCGCCCGCGGGGTTCTTGTTGCGGTCCAACACCGCGCTGCACACCTCCACTTTGCTGCAGATCTGCACATTCACCAAACACTACTTGAGCCGGACTAAACGGTGGTGATGCATTCTCTATATATTGTTCAACCCTAACAAGTGCCTGACTGGAGGTAGTCTTCTACTACAGGGACTGACATAAACCCAGCTCCTTAGCTTACGATAATTAATGGTAGCGGGTCTTGAAATTTTATCAAAACTTTACTTCTTTTTTTTTACTTTTTATGTATGGACATAATTTCAAATACATATTTATTTTACTATCAAACATCAGAATATATATATCATCAATAATTGTCTCCCAATGAAATAGTGAAGTAGTTATATCAACTTGCTCCATAAGCGAGTTTATAACACGTAGAACGATTAAAGGAAATATATATCAAATTATAATTTTAAGATATATATTGTATATATATTTGCACTAACCGAAAGTGTAGTGAGTGCTGGATGCGGTACGTGTGGCGGCGACGCGGGCGCGGGCGCGGGGGCGGGCCGGGGAGGGGGCGCTTCCTCTTCTTCTATTGGTTTCGTATACTGAAACAGGACACCTGTTACTGAAATTTCGAATAAGCGCCAAGGTAGACCCTTACAATATGTTTTATTATGATTGACGTAAAATTATTAAGTACTAGCTTATGCCCGCGGCTTCGCCAGCGTGGAGTTCGAAAAAGTAACTTTGGAAAGTTCCCTGCTAGAATCGGTTCAGCCGCTATGCCGTGTAAGAGCATCATACATTATAATATAAGAAAATTGAATTTTTCAGGATTAAAAAAAAATTTGCCTATGTCCTATTCCTAGGTATAAGCTATTACCATTTCAACTTTCAACCATATTGGTTCAGCCGTTTGGCCGTGAAAGAACCGCAAACATCGAAACTAACAAACTTTCATATTTATAATATTAGTAAGAAGTAAGATTGATGATTATACATACAATGCTCTTGGTGCGATCTGGTCGAGAAGGTGGTGGCGGCGGGGGCTCTGGGTGCTCAGTGTCCGTCGGTGTGGAGGATGAGGGGCTACTGGAAGACACTCGCGACACTGACGAACCTGACAGCAACGGAATACTAGTCTTATGACATGCATAACACACAAATGTATTCCGTAGTATGGCCTGTAACTACATACACACTTTTCTTAACACAATATTTTGTAAAATTTTGACAGCTGTGTTATCATAAAAGTTTCAAATATCAAATAGATCAATGCTGTTTGGTTGGATACATTTTTAGAACTATTTATCACATTATAGTACGAAAGTTGTTTATAACAGATCTTTCACACCAACTGCAACAAGAATTTAATCTATTTGAAGAACAATCTGTCATGTAACAAAATTACTTGTTATTCTTGGTTCTTGATTTAGGAAATTTCACAACACTATAGAGATCAATAAATATACTACAAACCTGAATGTGTGGTGTGCATCTGTGCGGAAGTCATGTATTTGGAAGGTGGAGGCTGTGTGGCTGAGGCATCATACCACTTGAGAACATCTAGTACTGCTTGTGGATTGTTCTTTTGTTCTTGCTTGCTGATGTTAGCTGCCATGAGCAGCCGAGCCCATGCTTCTGGCATGCCCTATGAGACAAATTACACATCATATAGTAGTTGCACATACTAATTATACAAGAAATTAGGTTTATATATAGAAAAACATGCCTTGTTGATTGAAATAAAGTATTAACATTTGACATTCTTATTACTGAGCAGATAAATTATTTTAATATACATTAACATGCATTTCCACAATATAAATTATGACATTTAATTTAAATCATGAACTCCTATTATCTAATATAGATGTTGTAATTTTGAATGCAAGCCCTATTTGACCCAAAGGAGTCAATAATCTGATTGTCTAAGGAGACATTTTGACATATTTTTGTCTACAATATAATAATTTGTCTTGAAAGTGGTTGCTTTAAATATACCTTGAAAGTGTTGTAAATAAATAACTTAAGATTCAAGTACTTGGTACAATTTATAACTTTACACTCTTTGGGTCCTAGAGGGAATTTATAACATAAAATGTCTAAAATAGAGCTAAAAGGAGTAAGAATGTAGTAGTGAAGATATTTACAAAACACAAAAATAATATTTTTCACATAATATTAATGTCTAATTGGTGTAATTGGCATTGTATGTCATGACAATTATTGAATGAAACTTAAAAAAAATACTTATGGTTTGATAAATTGAGAAACAATGTGGTGTATTGATGTAAACAAACCATAACTATTTCAGTATTAAGAATTCAGCATAAGTAAGGATAAAACACATATGCAAATTTGTCTGGAAGAAGCAGAGGTAGACCATGTTCCAACTTTCTACACAAAATTGATTGAAATACAAGTGTTTATATGGAAATAGCTAAACAAAGAAAATTTACACTATATACATATAAATCTTCACACCTTCCCACGAGGGTCCTTGAAGGGGCTGAGGTATAATGATATTAATTTTTGCATGAGATGTAATAAAAATAAAATACATATAATATAAATGCATGCAACAGATAATGCATATACTTTGTGCAAAGAAAATTATCTATGGATTATGAAGCATCAAAATGTTACATTAATGTTTATGTAATATGTACATGTAATGTTATGAGACAGAGTAGTTTGGTATATTAAATATAAGCTATTACTTACTGTCATAGGCAGCTTGAAACAAAAGCAGTAATATATGGAACTCAATTACAAGACCAAACATACTTGATAACTATAGTGATTGTTCATCAATGTACTTTATAAACAGGTGTGTAGTTCTGCCTATGTTTCAATCATTAAAATCAATTACCTCATTATCTACACAAATACAATATTATAAAAAAAATCTAATTAGAAATTAAACATCCACTATTTGGGATCATGCTTAATCAATACTGATAAATACTCAACTACATTAGTTATTTGTTTTGTTACAGGAATTAAGTTCTTTATTTTGAGTGTTGATAACATTATTTGAAAATAAATGAATAATATAATGTGACCTACACAAGGTAATAAACAAAAAAGAACTCAAAATAAAAATATAATTAATTATTGACACCGCTTAAGAAAGCAAAGCTTTAAAGCTGAATGGCATTGTGTTATTGCAGGAAGCATGTCCTAAAACACATATCTGTCTATTATAATACTTCATCATCACATTCCGCCCACATTCACCCACTGTTGGGCATCAGCTGCCCCAGTCAAGACTTAGTCCTCATTAAGTCCAACACAAATTAAGCAAACTTTATTTTTTTGTTTGTGCAATTAAAAATGGTAAATATGTTTTACTTGAGTGTGATGCAAAGAGTTATGAAGTAGTAGTTAGGTGAATGTTTATAGATATTAAAATTATTTGTCTTAATGCAATTGGAAAGGTGCAGTGCTGGTAAAGTAATCTATTTTGTGATAATAAGAGTGTACTTATAGATATGCACCACCACTTAGGTGTTGAAAACACTCTTGTCATAAATGATTGCCTGTCAGGGGTGTAATTACACACCTGACAGCTAGAATATAGTTTATTAAACATCTAAAATAAGATTTGACAGTGGCTTAAAGCCACATTCTGAGTGTAAGTAAGTAAATTTATTATGTAATGTAATAGTGTACATCAGGTTATAAAATTACTTATTATGACACAACAGTAAGTCCATTTTGGAAAAGTAGATAAAGTTTATTTATTACAATAGTTTGTGTACTTACTGTAAATTCCCCAGTAACAGCATCAAACCCCACATGAACTGTATGTTCAAAATTTGTTGGGTAGCTAATATTAGGTTTGTTATCATTATGTGCAGTACTCTTTGAGCCTTTGATTTTAGCTTTCAATGTTTTCTTTTTCCTGTCACTGCCATCATCAGGTTCTGTAACAATAAGCCAATACCTTAAAAATTGTAAGTGTGTTTAAATTATGCACATCAACTATTGTTTTCAAGCTCATTTGAATTATTGGTTGATTGTGATCTAAAATACTGTTGTGTGTGCAAACAGTGATGCTTTTGTCAGTTGTACACGGTAGTGTTACCTTTAGGAAGTGGCCTCATGTCCACAGAGGCTACGGAATCCACTCGGTCTGTTGCGCGATTGCTGGTGAGGCGCACGGGTGGCGCTGGCGGCTTGTCTTCATCACTCGACATTTTACCTCACCAATGTTATTCTGAGCTCCAAAATAAGACACATACGTTCGTAAAATAGCCAAGAATGTGGAATATCACTAAACATATCTTAAGTAACATATTTTCTTGGAAAATCTTCATATAACATTCATATGAACAACACTACTTTTACTGCGGCCTAAATATATAGGTGGCGATACCAAGTACAGAAATAATATCAGCGGCATATCGCAGAATGGTCTAACAAGTGATTAAAAAACCAAAAAGAAAACCACAATATTACTCATGGACGCGCCCAGCAAAGGTTTGCGAGTGCGACAAAAAGATATGGCATGTATAAACATGAAACGCCATAATTTTGCTTACCTGAAAAAATATATTGTTAGATGCAACAATAATTCAATAGAGCATAAGCCGTTATCACATTTCAAACGTTAATATGTCGCATGAACTCATAAATATCTGTGAAATAATATTTCAATCATTCACACACATGAAAAGTATGATAGCACAATGACGGAGCCGCCATTCCATTACACTATGATCTAGTGACGTTCTTGGTTCTGGATATCATAAACCTAATACGTAACTGTTATTTAAGACCCATAAGTTACATATCGACTACCAAGTTACCCACTCGAGTTAGCGAAGAACTAGATAGAGGTTCATTAAGAAAATTGCGCCAAAGATTGTATTACTATTTGTTTTGAATGTACTATTTCAAGGTTATATCAGAAAATACTTTAAATTTTTTTGGTAACACGAAATAATGCATCTTGCTTGGCCTTAAAATTTACGTTAAGCCTGACAAATTATCAGGCATGTTATTTCGACTCCCCATTATCCGACGTTTTTTTCAATTTTTATTTATTAATCTACAATAGGAATACTTTTTGAGTATATTCGTTGTTGATTGAACATAAGCGTTCAATTTAATCTGTGCCCGCAAACGAAGTATTCAGTATATTTATAGTCTGTGCGTCTAAATCGTAGAGTTAGACTATCTGTATCTGCTGACTTGTCTCAGCTTTTTCAGTCTATATTATTACTCTTTGCTCAGCTTCATCAATTCTGATCTATTTATTTTCTTGGTTGATGTATATTTGATGTAGTAAAATAAACATTATGCGAAAATTTTTACCTTTCATGTTAAACCAACAGAATAATAAGTACTGAGGTCTAAAAAGTGGTATTCTTTGTACACTGACCAGCTGGCAGCAATAGATATGGATTCAAATGCGTCCACAATGGTAAGTTCTTGTTAGATATGTTTAGGTACTCAATGAAGTCATCGTTTTGTGCATTTATACAAACTTACACTAGCTTTCTGTAATGTCCAGATGTCTTAAAATATTTATGAATTATAAATAGATACAAAATCATGTATAAATTAACTGAATCACTGCATATTGTGGGTAATTATTTATAGCCATACATATCCCACTGCTCGGCAACGGTCTCCTTCCTCTCTTTCCACACATTAGTGAGGTATTAAAAAAATATTTATATTGTCATTGAAAATAATACTAGTTTGAAAAATGTATACATCCATTTAAAATAATATTTTGTTTATTCCTTAAAAAAATTTTTTCTTATTTATTTTGTATGGAACTTGAGCTATGCATGCTCTACTGAATTATTGATTACTATGCTGATTATTAAATACATAAAAAATTACTGCTTTCCAGAACTTCTTCCTAGAACTGTTGTGAGTAATTCAGTATCCTACAACCTGAGCCATTATGTTCACAAGAAATATGTTTCTTTCCTATGAGGAAGTATCTCTCTAGTCGGTAACAAAATAATTACAATCATATCTGAACATGTATTGTCCATTTGTATCCTTATCAATATTTTTCTCTTATCAGGTTTTAATTAACTTAATAGCATCTTCTAATTTATATGTGATAAGTATCATGGAGGCTATGAATCATTACATACTTTATTGGGTATTATAAACAGATTTTCCCAGTTTTCATTCAGTGGATGAATAGTTTACATCCAAATAAGTGTTTAATTACTCATTTTGTTTTAGAGTCAAGAAGGAAAAAAGTCTCCATTTGATGATTTGAGCAAAGATGAACTGATAACTAAATGCAAAGGGTTGCTGGTTATTGCTCAAAAAGCTAAATTGTCAAAATCAGGTAATTATCTATTTTATAATTATTATATAGATAGCTCAAAGTCGACATACTGGACATTCCAGTTTGAATTTTTCTTAATGTCAATAATAACCTGGATTAAAAAAAAAGCTTTTTGTGATTTAAAAAAAATATACCTTCATAAATAAAATTTTACACAATCAGCAGGTTACCTTTTTTATTCTGCTACGTAAACAGTCTAACTACTTAAAGTAATGCATGCATTGTAAAGAGATGCATTGTAGATGTAAGGTAATTTATTTCTGTATTATGTTTTATCTGTGTTTACAAAAACTTTAAATAAAAAAAAGGAAACTAAATGTTGCTTTTGCTTTCAGAATTGCAGGCTGAAATTGAAAGCTATAAAATACAGGTGGAAAAATATGAAACCGAAAAGAAATCAAACATAAAGGATGTGCAGACACTGCAGGAGCTTGTTGATTCCTTGACTGAACAAAAACTGAACTATATTACAGAGGTGGACTCGGCCCAGACTAAAATAAAAGCTTTACAAGCACAGTGCATCACTTATGAAGAAGCAATTAATAACTTTAAAACTGATTTGATAATAAGAGATAAAAAAATTGCAGATGTCACACAAGCTCTGTCTGATGTAGATTCGGAAGTAATATCTTTAAAAAGGCAAAACAAGCGTCTTGTTGACGAAAATGAACAGCTCATTAGTCAACTGACTGAGTTAGAGACAAGAGCTGCAGAATTTAACAACATCGGTCTGGAACAAAGAAGGCAGCTTCAAATTTTGGAAGAGGCTGTCCAATCAGGTAATAAGAATACCTTCCTTAAAATTATGCATGAGTAAAGGTCTTTTTTTCTGTTAGCCAAGTACATCCACCTTTTTGGCAAAGGTCTCCTCTATGATTTTCAGGTAAGTTAGTCCATCTCTCTAACAGCCGGTTTCTCGTACGCATTTCTATCCATCAAATTACGTGACAGATTGTTAATCTCTAATTAGACGTAGTTTGGGTTGCTAGAAGCTTCAACTGACAAACTGTTGGCAGTTTGTCAACGGTATGTCAAATCCCAAATCAATTGCCGATTGGAGCCATTTTGAGTTTCTGAACGCATTTTCTCTTTGTTAACATATTGTTGACATACAATTTTTAATTGTAGATTATCGAGGAATTATCGACGTGTTAACGCAAGTATTCCGATTTGAACTCCAATTTCTAAGCGGATTTAATAGGATATAGGGATGTTACAAAATAATCGATTTTAATTTTTCGTTTTTTATAGCAATATTAATATAAAACTTAATTTCTATCAATAATGCTATTTGGTTTCCTAACTCCTTACGTTGAAATATTAATAGAACATTGCCTTTGATTTTTAGTTTTGAATTGGTTATATTTTTATTCATATAATTTTATTTGATTTTTAATCTGATATTTTTTTAATATGAATCTCTTTAGACAAACCCTAAGACATAAGTGTGTAAAGTTACAGAAATCGAAATAATCTTTTAATAATAGCAAAAATATTAGAAATTGGCAAGTTTCAAATCATCATCATCAGCCCTGTCGGGAACCTACCTATATGTTGAATTACTATAAATTATATAATATAAATATTAGAATAAAATATAAGTAGATAGATCGCGTTCTGTGTAATTTTTACGCGACAGCGGCGGCATTTTAACATTTACACTTTATTTATTTATATTCTTTACACTTGTTTATCACACGATAACTGAAGTACCTAAACAAACAAGATAAACAACAACAAATCAAACTTTTGTCCAACTAACGAAACTTCAGCTCCCGGCGGGAATACTTTGACATTGCAAGACAAAGACGAAGCTATAAGCTAGAGGGAAATAGATATACTTTAAAAAATAATTCGGCTGTCAACAGTAGATTAGTTAATTTTTCGATGATTTGCGTTCTAGAAACTCAAAGCTCGATGACAGATTGTTAACAAATTGTTATTGTGACAAAGTGTTGACTAATTCATCGTGCTAAAATTGTACCAGAAACCGGCGGTAAGTCTGGTCATTTTAACAGTCACTGTGGTCTACCATGCTTCGGTCTAATTTCTATGACTAGAAGAAAGCCACAACTGATAGTGACAACATGCTTAAGATTCCACTGGCATTGCTAGCGCCTTTTAGGCGACAGTATCAGGGTACCATCAGGTGGGCTTCATTATAATATATAAGAATAGTAAAATTTTGATACGCCATCTGATTCTCTTTTTCGCCAGGTACCTGTGACAAAAACTATATTGAAGAATTAGAAAACAAAGTTAAGGAGTTGGAGAATAAAGTGGCTTCAGCGGTGGTCATTAGTGAAGATGATAAAAAATATGAAAACTATGAGAAGAAAATAGAAGAACTTACACAATTATATGAATCTGAAAAAAATAAAAAAGATAAACTTAACATCAAATTAAAAAGTTACAAAGATAAAATATTGAAATGTGCGGCTTGTATTAATCAATTAAAGAATACTAGATTTATTCTAACCAAAACATTGAGGGAGTATTCTGAAAATATTCCTAAATGGCAACATGATATACTTACAGCTTCCAAAGTACTTGACAATCAAATAAAGGATTTGAACAATGAAAATACAACTCTAAAAGATAAAATTCAGGTCTTAGAGCAACAGTTAAAAGACATCTTAGGAGCTCAACAACATATGACTGAAGAAATTCAAAGATCTCAGTCAAATGTTAATAATGAATTAATCACTGAAAATTCAAAGTTAAAAGAAGATGTATTAAACTTGGAACAACAATTGCATGAAGTATTAGGTGATAATAATACACTTGCTGAAAAGCTTGCAGAAATAAAATGTAAATATCATGAGCTTCATGAAATAAAGTTACCAGCACAGATAACAGCAAACCAGTTATTAAAAGATCAAATGATGGAGCAAGCACAAAAAGTCCATGACCTTACCGAAAGAAATGCTGCACTTGTGATGTCAATATGTGAGCTTGAAGCTAAAACCCTGGAAATGGAGAAATCAATTCTAAATAAAATGAACCACAAAGAAGCAATTGAAAACTTAAATTTACAAATTAAAGCTTTAGAAAGTGAAAAATCCAGCTTGGTGAAAGAAAAATTGAATGCACGGGACAATAATGTAGAACTTGAACACCAAAACAAAATACTGTCAGATCAGGTCGTCAGAATGAGATCAGATGCTCAAACTTTAAAACATCAATATGAAAATTTATTGCAAGAGAAAACAGTAATGGAAAATAAACATAAATCAGCAAAAGAAAGCGAAGTGAGTACATTAAAATGTGAAGTAATAACTCTTCAAGATAAATATGATATGCTGATGAAAGAACATGAAAATCTGCAGGATTTGAATGGTCTATTAAAAGAGGAGGTAGAGACACTGAAACTGTCACTGGAACAGCCAAATGATGATTCTGAACATATGTCCGACTTAAATGTGTCCATGCAAGCTGATGTAGTTAAGTTGGAGACTAAATTGGCAGCATATAAACAAGAGAATTCTTCTTTGTTGACGGAAGTCAAAGAATCTCGCAACAAAGTCAAAGAGTTTGATTCTTTAATAGCTGAGTATGAAGAAACTAAATCAAAAATGCTGGGATATAAAACTGAAAACTCAGAATTACTCAATGAAATGAAAGAGATCAATCAAGTTTTGAAGGAGCGTGGTAATTCCATATCTAAACTGCAGAAGGCAATAGGTGAAATGGAAAGGTTGATTGAAACCTTAGAAAAAGATCGAGATGAGTCAATTAAAGAAAAAGATAATTTACTTAACAGAATTGGTGCTCTTGAGAAGGAGTTGAAAAATGCCAAACAAAAGACTATCAGAGACACAGATGAGAATGATCAATTGATTGCTGAAAGGGATAAGGCAATAAATATGTTGCAGGAAAAGGATGGCTTAATAGCATCTCTTAAAGAAGATATCGAAAAACTCAAGCAACATCCTACTACTTCAGGTAAATACTTAGTAGTTTTGCTTGTAGACTCTTAATACATATATCTTTTGAATGAAATGTGTGCTTATTCATATTTAGTCAAATAAGTAAAATAATTTTGTTTTCTTTATAGACTTACCAAATGAAGATATGTCTACTTCAACTATTTCTAAAGCAGAAGAACATGCGCGCATGAAAGACTTGGACGAAACATTTGAAGAAAAGTGAGTTCTAATCACCATACATATAAGGCTCTTTTAGGCATCTCTCATATAACTCCTTCCATTTGCTTGATATCCAGCACATTATCTATTCTTTGATTTGACTCGTGTATGCTAAGCTTGGTCTTACTCTTCATCACTTTCCTCGTACCTTTCCTTCTGAGGTATTCTTATAGAGGTTCTTTAAAAAGTCGTGTTGTATATGGTGGCCTATCACCTATTTCCTAATTTTTCTTAATTTTTGTCGTTTTTTCTTTCAGATATACAAAGCTTAGGATATTTGCTCTGAAACTAAAAAAGAAACTGAATGAAACAACAACACTATTACAAAATACAGAGCAAGATAAAGCAAAACTGGAAAAAATCTTGAGTGAAAACACTGCAGCAAGTAGTCAATTAGCTTCGGCAACTGAAGATGAGGTTGACTCCAAGAGCCCCATTGAAGACAACACGAAAATCACGGAGCTCCAAGCAAAAGTGACGTCTTTGATTATTGATGTTGAAACTGCACAACACACTACTGCTGAGTTGGAAAGGGTTAAAGGTACCTTTTATATAAAAACTAGCTTTGTTACATTAAAATTAAGAATATGTACTTTGCAAATAGAATAACATTTTTGGTATGAACACATGAAATGTCAATTCTAACATCATAAATATAAACCCATAAAGTATGTCTTGTGTTCTTCTGTTACAGTTTATATACATACATGTATATGAATCTTCCATTAGTTGGTAAACTGCTCTCCCTTAGCCGTGCTAATCTAGGTTGTGCCAAATTTCATCCAGTTCTGTTCAGCCGTTCTTGGTATAAAGTAGAAAACGTGATTTCGAATTTGTATTCTAGTAAAATTTATTTTTGTTAGCTGAGTTGGAATTGAAAAGTCAACTATTGACTTCCGAAATTGAATCACATAAGGCCACAAAAGAAAGCTTGGAGAAAGCCCGCCGAGATATTAAAAAGAAAAATGTTCTAAGCCTCGAAATGGAAGACTACGAGCGATCAATGAAGGAACTTACCACTAAAATGGAGGAGAACAAACGTAAAATCGTTCAAGTATGTATATGTTGAGTCAACAGGTGTTAAATTGTCATTGTTATTCATGATTGCGAGAGGGATAGATGTACATGAAGTCTACCAATCTGTCCCTTTCGAACTATTTAATAATGATGGCAAATAAAAAAAATCAAATCAGTTCTTTATCCAAATATTATTTCCAGATGGAATCCACAATAGATACTCAAGAAGCAACAATTACAGCGATGAGGACACAAATCAAATTACTGGAGGAGCAGGTGAAGTCTGAGGAATCCCAGAACAGGCTCATTAGAGAAGAACTGCAGCATGCAATCGACGAGGGGAAGGAAAAAGACAATGTGATATTAACCAAAAACACCTTCATATCCAAACTAGAGCAAGACCTCGAAGACGAGAAACGGAAAAACGAGGAAGCCGATCTGGAAATGACCTCGTTGCTCGGTGATAAGGAGAAGATCATCATGGGTCTGGGAGAAGACAAGGCAGAGCTTAACAACAAGGTGAAGAGACTGGAGTTCAAGTGCGGGGAGTTGAATGAGAACCTCAGAATTGTGAACATTGAATTAGCAGACTTAAAGACTGAATATACTAGTTATAAGGTAATCTAAATATTTTACATGCCATTTGACTAAGAGTTGCCTTGATGGGTGGTCTACAATTTGTGTCGGTTAAAGTTATCATTTCTTAAAGTCAAAATTTACTGGTTTGAATTTCGGCGGTCTGCAATTAAATGACTGTGGCAAGGTAAGTTTGAAAAACTCATTGGCGTTTTACCGAGATACACAACCTTTACGGTGCAAGATAAATCGTGAGGAATCTGTTTGAGAACGCTTGTTTAAAAAAATTAAAAGACGTATTTCTGGTGAACGATGGAGCGATGGACTCGCCATCTGTCACGTTGGCACCTAATATACCTCTGGCGGAAAGTGGGTGTGTGGGTATTACCTATACACCTCTGCCTACCCCTTCGGGGACCCTTGTGGGAAGGCGTGAGGATATTATATATATATATATATATATATATATATATTATATTTCTGGTGAACGACTCTCCATTATCAAGCTGGTATTTTAATATATTCCTAGAGGAGATTGTTATAACACTTCTGCGTGATCATTTGTAGCTGGGCGTGAGGATATATGTTAATTAATATATATGGAACATTAGAATAACTGTAAAAATCTGATATAATCAAAATTTTAACCCCAAATGACTGCAGGTTCGGGCTCAAGCAGTGTTGCGACAGAACCAAACTGTGGATCATAGCCATGAGGAACGATTAAAGGAGGAGGCAGCGGCTCTCAAAGCCCAGATTGAGACACTTACTGCCAAACTTGTTACAGCACAGTGAGTTTCAGAGCCATTTACTAGCTCACTTATTTACATGTCTCCATGATAGTTTATAGTAGATCAATCATATTATCTTCGAAACCGGCGGGCATGTACATATGAAGAGATTGATGAATGTGGGCGAAGCGAAAGAGTATGTAAATCTAGAGAGAACTGCGCTCTACTCTCTCAGCGACATTATCCTGTCCTACTAATATTATAAATGTGATAGTGTATTTCTTTTATGCAAAAACTACTTAACGGAATTGAATGAAATTTGACACAGAGAGAGATTATTAGCTGGATTAACACATTTTTTTTTCATTTAATCAAACATATAACATTTAGTTGAACATAGCACTAAAAAACCAATAAGGTTTATACCTAGGATACCTACATATACATACATAGGATATGTTTAATTCCTGAAAAGATTATATTTACCAATGAAATCAAATTTGTACAAGGGTAAAACCACAAGGCACTCCTAGTAAATATACTTACCCCCAGTTCAAGGGTGCCTAGGTTACCAGTATTTTTTTTTAAATAGAAGTCCTTGGTCGCACAGAGGTTTATGTAATAACCTATAGACAAAACAAAGATTGCAAGTTTGAGGAGAAATTCAAAGTTAAGTATTTACAGTCGTCCTTGAGAGATGGACAATAGGTACGACGTTATTGCGATGACGACTAAATATATGAGGAGTGCTAATAATATAACTCTACTCTTCCGAGGATCCTTTTGCGAAAGTGCATAAAGGCTAGAGCAAGATATTTACAAATCTTCACGCCTTCCTATGAGAGTTCCCAAGGAGTAGGCAGAGGTGTGTAGCTAGTACCCACACTACACCCACCCACTTATCGCCGGAGATATTTTTCAAGTGCCAACCTGACAGATATGTGATTGTTGTAATATCTGTCACCTATTAGAGAGCTGTGTTCAGAGCAAAGTTCTGAAGCGGAGGCAGCTCGAAGGCGCGCGGCCGAGGCCACCAGCGAGGCGACTCGCGCGCAGCAACGCACCGCGCGCCTCCAGGCAGACCTCACGAGGCTGGGACAGCAGCTGGAGACTGAGAGGACTCAGCATAAATTACAGGTACATGGTACTACTACCGTTTCATAAAAGAAAAAATTGTGAGCTATAGCGAAAAAATCCTACAAATATAACAAATGCGAAGGCTTATGAGGTTGTTTGTTACTCTTTCATGTAAAAGCTACTGAACGGAATTGGATCAAATTTGGCACAGATATTGATTATAAGCACAGGAATATGTTTTATTCCAGAAATAATCTGTATAGAAAGTGAAAAAGACGCACCCCACCAACTTATAGTCGAGGAGGTCGCAGGATGCGGGGAGTATGACTGGTGTCTATTAGTTGTAGTGTGCGTGTGCATTCATAGGTAGGTGTGTACCGATAATACTTACACATTAGAGGAAGGTTGCACACTTACACCATAAACTATAGGGAAGAATAGTGGGGCGCGTATTCGTGGATGACACTATCTATACCAATGAAATCGCTAGAGGGGCACGGCTAGTCTATTTATAAAGTTTTGTCAAATATCATAATGTATGCTAATGAAAGACTGGTATCTATGCTATGAATAAAATTTTACAAAAGAAAAACGATGTTTGCAGGTTTCAACTTTAAGTCAATGCTATAAGACACAGATTAGCGATTTGGAAAGCAAACTTCAGAAAGAGACAGAATTATTAAAGAAACAGCTTGCAGCAGTTCAGGAGAGCTCGAGTCAGGCTAGAGAGCCTAATGTTGAGGTGAACTCAAATCGCAACCAGTATATGGTGGCCACCATTCCCAAGGACGAAGGCAGTGACGGGGAGCTGGACATCAATGTTTCGATGATACCAAGGGAAGAGGGAGAGGTATGAGGCTTGAATATTACTTTAAAATTACAAGGATAAGCACCCCCTAAAAAATAAGTTCCTAGTTTCGCAGTTTTTAACTTAGGAATTTTGTGTGTATTCACACGCTCTATGCGTTTTTATGATTGATTAAAAGCTTTTGGTTTTAATTTGATATAACAACTCAGAAAAATCCATAATATAAAACACTTGTCTGAAGCGAACGGGCTCTTTACCTCGGATTACGATGCCAATGGCGCGATAAACTCGGATTTAACGCTGGTTACACGGATTTTTTTTTTAAATTTCATATATATAAAAAACCGTTAAGTGTGAACAGATCACGCTCACGCTAATCGATTGTATGGCAATGGAATAACTTGTCATTGCCATACTATGACTAGTGTGAGTGTGATCAGAAATGGATTTATCCAGTGGGGCTGGTTACTAGTTTATGTAATGTGTCTACTACCTGATTTCCCTTAGGGTTCAGAGTCGGCGCCCTCTCCGCCGCCGTCCAAGCCGTACTCGTCAGGCGGGCGCGCGCGCTCGCCCGTTCCGCTGGACCGGCTGCTGGAGGAGGGCGTGCCGGAGGACGAGGCCCTGGACACCGCCTCGCTGGCCCTCACGCCCGAGCAGGAGGTCGCGGAACTCAAGCGCCGGCTGCAGGCGCAACAGCAGAGGTACCCTTATTCTGACTTCAGGGCTCGTTCATTCATTCGTCTTTGTCACATATTCCGAGAATGCAGTAAAAAAAATATAGTCTAGCATAGTCTATGATACCCGAGTCTATGGTGCCGCGTTTTTCGTTCTTATTTTGTTTGGTGGGTTGTCACTTCTTATGAGTGCTTTAGGATGTCCTATTGTACTGCTAAGTAGGAAAATTTGGGCCCTTTCGTTGATATGTTTGGTGGAGTGCGTACTGTTCTATAGAGTGTATGTGTATATGCGTGTATGGCGCAGGGTGGCGCACATAACGGTGCTGCTGGCGGAGTCCGAGCGCGAGGCGGCGCGGCGCGCGCAGCTGGCCGACTTGCTCAAGGCCGAGCTGCGCCGCCTGCGGGCCACCGCCTCGCACGCGCACAACACTGAGTACATGAAGAACGTCACGCTCAAGGTGACCATCACATGACATACAGGCGGCCGTCTGGGCTAGTCGTTAGAGCTCCTGGGTTCGATTCCCTTTGAGAGCAGGATATTTGTGTGATGAACAAGAGTATTTTGTACCTTAGTCTTGGATGTCCTATGTATTTATGTATATATCTATCTATATAATTTAATATACCGTTGTCTAGTTACTATAAAACAAGCTTTGCCTAATTTTGGGCTATATCAAAATCATCAAGTCAGTCAGACAGACAGACAAAATCCCTTTCTAAGGAAGATTTCGACCAGAGACGCCGACTAAAACCCAGACCGCTTATTTATGATGATGTTGTGTCTAGTTCCTAACGCTGCCCCCGGGTGACGAGCGAGGCCGACTGGTACCTGTGCTTCAGAAAATCCTGACCCTCACTCCGGACGAGATGAATAAGATACAAGCAGTGGCAAAAGGTCAGTCTAAAATATATACCTACAAATTACAGATACACTTTCTTTCTTCAAGAGTTTGTGCGAAGCATCTATTATGTTGTAAAGGTTATAATAGCATGTCATCTTGGCTTCGTTAGTTAGGGAATAAGACCATATTCCAACTGACAAAATCATCAAAAAATCTAGGGCAGTACTTGAAACTGGACATGTGTGAATAGATCAATGAATGTGGATGAAATGAAAGGTATGTAGGAGTGGAATATTTATCTCTTTTCTGCCTTTCCCCTGCTAATACCATTTTTTTACTTACAGGCTTAGGTCCCAACCCCAGCAAAAGTTGGGGCAGCTACCTTCCTTGGCCAGGAGGAAAATAATAATACCCATTAATACCATATTAAGATAGTAATAAATTGTTATCATTATAATACTAAATTATCTGTGATGTCATTCGGCATAAGTATATTTGTCTATAATGTGATTCACTGTAATTTTACATGGCATTTACCAGAGCGCATTAATTCATATTGTTACTACTTTACATCGAAATTACACGTACGTATTCCAAATAGGCCCAGGATAGTCTAGGCTTAGGCATATGTATGTTTTTCATGTAATTTAAGTTGAAGACGGCCGTCTGGTCTAGCGTTAAGAGCTCCTAACTGCGAACCTTGAGGTCGCGCGTTCGGTTCTAGCTGACGAGCATGTGAGATGAGCACGAATATTTGTACCTTAATGTTATATATATATATATATATATATATATATATATATATATATATATATATATATATGTATTTAAGTATATACATAAATATACAAGGCCGTGATGGCCGAGTGGTACGAGTAGTCGCCTGTAACACAAAGATTGCAAGTTAGAACTCCGACTGTGCCAGTGAGTTTTTCTGGATTTATGTACTGTGATTAGCCACACCCGGAGCTTTTCGGTAAAGGAAAAATCTAGAGGAAACCTGCGTACGAAATTCAAAAGCGTATAGTCGTGCTTGAGTAGCGGCGAGGGACACGCCATCTGTCACGTTGGCATCTAAAATATATCTTTGAAGGACGTACTACCTACATACCTGTGCCTACCCCTTCGGGGACCCTGGTGGGAAGGTGTGAAGATATATCGGTTTTTATATCGTTGTCTATAACATTTCTAGGTCCGTTATCTTGGTTTGGCTCACATTTTTTAAATATTTTATGTTTAATTTGTTAATGCTTACGTGTATTATTAGAAATTGGCAAATAATCATTAAAAGAGAGTCGTTTTATACATGTTATTTAATTATATTCTGCTAATTTATAATGAAATAATTAATAATAATAATAAATTATGGATTATCTTAACCTTATTATGTATTTCAATTATAACCATAATTTCTAATCATTTATTATTTTTCCTAAGTTATCAAAAATATTGTTCACCATTAGAAAGAACTGGCGCTAAATTCTCGGCTTACCTCGACTGAGGGACTCGGTGTGAGGATTTGTATGTATGCAAGTATTGCTATCTTAATTATAATGGTTTAATATCTATATATCGAGTATGGTTAGATTTTAGGTAATAAATTTTACTATCCCAAGTATCTATGTACCTATGTAGAGAAATTATGACATTGGAACTATTATCTTCTCACTGACGATGCTAAAACTATTGCAAGCGTAATATAATTTTTACTTTAATAATTTTTGACTAGTACGAAAATTTTTACAGCTTGAACAGAATCAAAGTTAAGATCAGAAGTTCAGATCACACATACAACTTAATCAGCCAAACGCCTGGTCGACTCTTGGCCCATCAGAAAATCGGGAGAGAACCGTTAAAAAGAACAGCAATAAAATAATAATAATAATTTATTTATCGTTTTTTTACAAGAGTCGCAATCAAGCATCCGGCCCACCTGATGGGAAATGGTTACCGCAGCCTATTTACGCTCACGATACCGAAGTATCATTTGCGCGTTTCCATTCTGTTCGGAGAGCTATTCTGTGTTGGCAGTTGGGACCAATCCCTCTGCAGCCAATACAATGTAACAATCCTCCCCCTCCCCAAGGAGCTCATTATTGGAAACCTTCATAATCATATATCACATAACATTCCATAGCTTAATATGAATAACAATCGGTTGTTCTTGTTGATATAACCTTAAATGCTATTTAACACACTGTTTTACATTAGTCCGAACATTTGTGTGATGTAATAAAACCCAATTGTATTTTGAAAATTATTTGTATGAATGTATCGTTTTAGTAGGTATTTCTATTATTGGAGTTAGTAAGAAGGTATTTGTGAACGAAGGTAATAAGCAAATAAAAGCTTTATATGTATTTAATTGTAGTATTATTTTAAACTGAACTTTACCGAAAACGAAATAAATCTCCGGCGTAAAGTTGGTGGGTGTAGTACCTTCGCCTAACCTTTCAGAACCCTTATGGCAAACCTACTCAAACTGGGCTTTGATAAATGGCATACGTGAACGTAGAATGGCTTGTCAATAAAGTCAAACAGGAGCGAGAACGGGTGAGCTAAATAAGCCTAGTTTCAATGTGCCAATGAAAATTTATTATTTTCAGTTGTAGTTACTTGGTAGGCACAATGCTAATTTTCAACAGATCGGCCTTATTCGAGTATTTCGCCACGTCGATAAAAAAATGTATTACAGTTTACATCACACTATTTAATATTGTAATCTGCCTTCCCATAAGGGTCCCCGAAGGAGTAGGCAGAGGTGTGTAGGTAGTACCCACAGACCCACTTTCCGCCAGAGATATATTTTTAGGTGCCAACGTGACAGATTCGTGGCGAGTCCGTCACCGTTACTCAAGCATGATTATACATACACCTTTGAATTTTTTCTCTCACGTTTGCAGGTTACCTCTCGAAGTTCCCCTTCACCGTAAGCCCGTGGTGTACTTAAGCACTGTACTTAAGCTTAGAAAAACACATTGGTACAGTCGGGATTCGAACTGGCTATCTTTGTGTTGCAGGCAACTGCTCGAACCACTCGGCCACCACGGCAAGTAGAAAAGTTATAATTACATACATACATACATATAATCACGCTCTTTCCCGTAGGGGTAGGCAGAGACCACTAATAAGTTATAATTACATATCTAATTATGGTAAAAATGTATGTAATGTACCTACTGGGGACAAGAAATACTTATATTATATACTAGCTGTGCCCGCGACGCGCGGAAGAGTGATATTAAGCAGCATTAATTTTTTTCTAAATAAAGTGTAATTTTTTTACAAACTTACAATGTAATATTAATTTATATGTATAATAATACAAAAAAATTAGTTTCAAGCTTCTAGCTTCAAAAATGACGTAACTTCCATACAAACTTTCATCCCCTATTGTAACCCCTTACAACCCTTATTCGCATTAAAAAGCCTATGTCCTTCCTCATGCTCTAGGCTATCTCTGTACCAAATTTCATTTAAATCGGTTCAGTAGTTTAGGCGTGAAAAGGTAACAGACAGACAGAGCTACTTTCGCATTTATAATATTAGTAGGGATATATAATCCAGATAAATTGTTGTTATCATGAATAAAATAAATGACGTGATATAAAAAATCTAGACAATCGAGGTAAATATTACTGGGTTTTCCTAACTAAATATACCTAGTCATTTTATTCCTGCAATTCGTTGATAAAACAAAAAGATCTATGAAAAAGTCTTTCATAATCAGATTTAAGACTTTTTAAACGAATTCTCAGAAGTACATATTACCTACACGCCAGATCAGATTAAAAAAAGGAAATAACAACATCCGGGTTTTCTTCTTGCTTTAATATTCTGGATTTAGCCAATGAGCTACAATCCAATTGAAAAAAGAAAGATATATTCTTATTAACATAATTATATTCTTGAAATGTGACTATAATACCACATATTCTTAAAATTATTTTAAAAGTATCGTGTCTGTTCTTATTGATTGCATTTCCCGGGCCAACCATCGACGGCGCATGCTCCAAAATTACTCGCAAATTTCGTGACTGCGGCTGCAAAGGTGAGCTTTTCTTATATTTTCTCTAAAAACATAAATTTCCCGGTTTGTTTGTAGTTACTGTAAGGTTTATTTTTATTCGTGCTGTAGACAGTGTATATACCGAACGGTCATTCATATGAAATTCCATGTATCTCAAACATTTCATAGCCAAACGAATCTGCCGGCACCGCATTTGAAATTACGCAATTTCATTCATTGTTTTCATAGCTGCAGACGGTAATTATAACTTTACTTTCCAAACAAGGCTTCTATTTACTTATTTAGACAATTTAATTCAATTTAATAGTAAGATTTTATCATAAAAGTTATGGATATAAAAACAACAGATGAATTTATATTTTTACAGTATCTAAGCGCTGATACCTGAAATGTAACGTATGGCTTATCGTCTTTATAATTACTATAGGACGCAAAAATGGTTCATGTTTTGATAATATTGTTTTATATTCCAATATGGACAACGACATGAGAATTATCTTCCATATTCGAACATGTGTCATTGTGTCAATTTGTCTAATATTAAATAGCTTCTCCGAATTAGTTTGAAGTTTTAGACGGAGAAAAATGCATGAAACTTGGGTCGGAGGTATCCAGGTCGGTACCGGGATGCCACAAGATGGTGGCTCGAAAGCTCATCATTGTCATACTGCGACATGCCAATATCCGAGAAAAATAACAATTCATTGAAAATAGTTGAGGTCTCATATATTATATTACATAATATAAAAATAATATAGGTAAATATAAATGTTTCAACTATGTTGCGATGTTCCGACGCATTTAGGTAGGTACCTACCTACTTAAATACAAATGCGAATTAGACAACATGAAAGTAAACGATACCAGGCAAGCCTGTATATATATGATGCGTTATTTTCCAGTAACACAACACACAATTTGTGTTTTGTAATCTGCTACTAAGCCAATTTCCGTCATTAATTTGTATGCCTACCCTGTTAACTATTGGTCGAAGAAATGGCTATTCACCATGTACCTGTGAGTAGTAGTAGGTAGAATCGTTAAGAATAGTCTATATTTGGAAGCAAAGGTCCGCTGTATCGACGTCCAGGATTCGCGCACGCTCGGCAGCTAGCTAGCTCCAGGAATCGTCCCAGTGTTTCTATCCCTTGCACTCTCGACATTGATTTATTGCACCTCTCATGCAATTTGTTGCTTTTGACATCGAACTATATAATATATATTGATCTACATTCTACCGTACTTCACGAACTAGTTGGTTTAGTTGCTTTGCACCCGGCTTTTTCAGTAATGTTTTTGACAATACGGTAGTTTCGGTCACCTTAGTCGATTGTACAAACTTGAAGGTATTGTTTTAACAGATTTGAAGAGTTTATAGCGCTTGTGTCTGTGAGTGTCGAAGAGCGAAAATGGGAAAGGAAAAGACTCACATCAACATCGTGGTCATCGGCCACGTGGACTCTGGCAAGTCAACCACGACCGGCCACCTCATTTACAAATGCGGGGGCATCGACAAGCGTACCATCGAGAAATTTGAGAAGGAAGCTCAGGAAATGGGCAAGGGCTCCTTCAAGTACGCGTGGGTACGTACTTACGGAATTGAGATTAATTTTGTCCATTGCTTCTGCGGCATTTGAACCTTTACTGGAACTTGTATACCTATACCTATTGAGAATTCATTGGTTCGTTAGACTCGTTCAACTTATACGAACTACCACTCGCTGCTGCGCATATCGCATCATTCCGTAGGTATATGAGAACCTCCCACGCTATTTTTCTCGGTTGCTATTGATAACGAATGAAAAGATAAGAATAATGATGATCAAAATATAACAAATATATTCCTTCTCTAATTATGTTTATTTGACAAAAGCTCTGATGATGAAAAATTTATAATTTTAGAACTTAGTTAACAACGATCAATATATTTTCTATATTCTGGGTACTCTCAGTAACGATCTCGCAAAGTCAGCAGACGCTAAATTAGGTAGTCTCTGCGTATCTTTATGAGGTGTTCGTGTGGTTGGTGTAGGTCCTGGACAAGTTGAAGGCCGAGCGAGAGCGCGGCATCACCATCGACATTGCACTGTGGAAGTTTGAAACAGGGAAATATTACGTGACCATCATCGATGCGCCTGGCCATAGAGACTTCATCAAGAACATGATTACGGGCACGTCTCAGGTACACTTCATCTTATAGGTATCGACGTCCTATAAAAGTCGTTCGATGATTGAGAAGTACGAATTTACCTGTATGTTTACTTACTTTACAAGGTCTTGGTCTACGCTATCACCATTTAAGTTCTGCATCTTAGACTTAGATGTCTCCACTGTGTTAGCCGAAATATCGTCAATATGTACCTACTCGACACATCATTGAATATGCTATAGTCAAACACGAGCGTCATAAAAAAAATATCGACCAGTCTTACCGTGTTTGAAACACTTTTTTATGTTTTTGAGTTTGAGCCCTTTCACACTTAGTGACATTGTAAAGATTGAAAAAAAAATGCTAAAACTAAGAGTTTTCACCAGTTTGACCTGACGCTTATCTAACTCTTGATTGAATGAAGAACAAAGTCCATTATTTGATGGTGAAAGTACTGAAATGCACCGACACCAACGCTTTGAGATAACTCGCAGTAGCACTCCCAGGGTTTCCCGTTTTTCAAAGGTGCTCTTAAAATCAAAACCCGGGTTATAATAGATATAATAGAGCGATTTGTGTCAATAAATAAAGTAATATGGCAAATTAGGCGGACTGTGCGGTGCTGATCGTGGCAGCCGGTACTGGCGAATTCGAAGCCGGCATCAGCAAGAACGGGCAGACCCGAGAGCACGCCCTCCTGGCCTTCACCCTCGGCGTGAAGCAGCTGGTAGTAGGCGTTAACAAGATGGACTCCACCGAGCCGCCCTATCACGAGGCACGCTATGAAGAGATCAAAAAGGAGGTCTCCTCGTACATCAAGAAGATTGGTATGCATTCCAAAGGATTCCAGCGCATTTTGACAGCTGAATAAAGGGCTTTTGTATGTTGCATTAACATTAAATATGAACCGGTAATTATCTGAAAGTAAAACATTGTGCGATAAATATACGAAATGTCATACTAATAATGATGTATCCTTAGGCCTTTCTAAATGGGTCATAAACCTTCGAAATGTTCTTGACTGATTATTGAATATGCAAATATTGTATATAGGGTACAACCCGGCGTCGGTAGCGTTCGTGCCTATCTCTGGGTGGCACGGCGACAACATGCTAGAGCCCTCTGACAAGATGCCCTGGTTCAAAGGATGGACCATCGACCGCAAGGACAGTAAGGTCGAGGGAAAGACCCTCATCGAGGTAGCTACTTCATATGGTTATTTCTTGAACTAGTAGTAGTAGTCTTACAAAAGTCCATTAAATGTTTGTAAGTTTCACTAAAAAGTAACTTAAGTAGCCCTGAATATTGATGGAGTGTTGTTCCTTAATAATTCTTGATGGTAATGTTTAGGCCTTAGACGCGATCCAACCGCCGTCGCGACCCACAGAGAAGCCACTGCGCCTGCCGCTGCAGGATGTGTACAAGATCGGAGGCATCGGGACCGTCCCTGTGGGGCGCGTGGAGACCGGCATTCTCAAGCCAGGTCAGATTACATACTAGCACCTGGAATATTCTGTAACAGACACCTGTGTTGTTTTAATTTGTTGATTTGGTATATACGGGGCAATTATACTAATACATATTATTACTGCGAAATTTTTATTGGATATTTGAACCTCTTTCAAGCAAAAACTACTTAACAGAATTGGTTTAACATTGGTAATAACCACACCCCCACTTTCCGCCAGAGGTATAATAGGTGCCAACGTGACAGATGGCGAGTCCATCGCCGTTACTCCAGCACGACTATACATACGCCTTTGAATTTCTTCTCAGACGTATGCAGGTTTCCTCTCGATGTTTTCCTTCACCGTAAAGCTCGTGGTGTGACTAATCACTTAAGTTCAGAAAAACTCATTGGTACAGTCGGGATTCGAACTTGCGACCTTTGCGTCGCAGGCAACTGCTCGAACCACTCGGCCACCACGGCTCTTGGTGGCAAAGAGAATATTAGCCGGATTAACACGTATGAAGTATCTTAGTATTTTATCTATTTTAATACAGAAAAAAAAATCAAAATGAAATCAATTTTTACGCGGCTGAAACCGCTGGGCATAACTTTTATTTCATACAGGATAACCGTAAGGCATTACGTATGGCTATTTTTTCCAATAGCATAATACATTCACAATTTTGCTTCCTATTGTGTCGTCACACGTACGTGCCTAAACAATGCCTAAACCTACTTAATAAATAAAAATAATATCCTCTCGCCTTCCCACAAGGGTCCCCGAAGAGGTAGGCAGAGGAGCATAGGCATACCCACTTTCAGCCAGAGATATATTTTAGGTGCCAATGTAATAGATGGAGAGTTCATCGCCGTTACTCAAGCCCACTTTACATACGCCTTTGAATTGCGTCTTAGAGCGAATGTTAATATGTATTACCTATTTAATATTGGTTTCGTGATGTTCAAAATAGCGGTGTTTGTAGGTATGGTGGTAGTATTCGCGCCGGCCGCCATCACCACCGAAGTAAAGTCAGTCGAGATGCACCACGAAGCGCTGCAGGAGGCCATGCCCGGAGACAACGTTGGCTTTAACGTCAAGGTGCTTACAAACGTTCACGTATGCGTGTGTGCGTGTGACTGTACACGCTCACACATTCCAAATAAAAAATAAACAATTAACCTTTATGCAGGGTTCTGGTATTCGAAAGAGATGAACAAGTGACCGAGTGTGCAATATCGGTAAATGGGCAAATTCTAGAGCAAGTGAATGAATTTGTATATCTTGGAAGCATGTTCACACGAGATGGAAAGTATGAAAAAGATATTGAAAGAAGGATAACTGCCGGAAATAAGGTGAATGGAGCCATGTCGGCGTTGATGGGCAGTAAAAGTCTGAGCAAGAATGCTCGAGTTGCTGTCCACAACGCGATATTGGTACCTACCTTATTGTATGGCAGCGAATCCTGGGTATGTCAGAGGAAGTATGAAAATAGCTTGAATGCAGTCGAGATGCGATCTCTTCGAAAAATGTGCGGCGTAACGATATTAGATCGAATCCGCAATGAAGAGATTCGCAAATCAACTGGCGTGAATGAGGGCGTGATTGTAAAGATGAAGAAAGGCATGTTACGTTGGTTTGGACACATAGAAAGGATGACTGAAGAAAGATTGACGAAACAGATATACAAAGCAAAAGTGTGTGCAAGAAGAGGCAGAGGAAGGCCACGTCCCAACTACCTGGATCAAATAGATCGGACTCTCAAGGACGGGAACGTTAAGAGTACTCGAAACCGACGAGCATGTATGAAGAGACTGATGAATGTGGACGAAGCGAAAGAGGTATGTAAGTCTAGAGAGAACTGGCGCTCTATACTCTCTGCCTACCCCGTTAGGGACTTGGCGTGATGATATGTATGTATGTAACCTTTATGCAGAGTGGTTAAAGTAGTCACCTGCAGGGACATAGCGAATTTGAATTCGAGGGGACAACAGACGTGTAGAAAATTGCATTGAACCGCTGAAGTTCAATAAAATATATCTGGGCTTAAAGCATTTCTCTATTGCAGAGTCTAATCGATTCTGAGCAACACCCGCAAATGACTATTGATTAACCTCCATTATATTCTGTATAGAAAATAAGTAGCTAATAATGTGTTGTGTGTTGTAGAATGTATCCGTGAAGGAGCTGCGTCGCGGCTACGTGGCTGGCGACTCTAAGAACGCTCCTCCCAGAGGCGCTGCTGACTTCACTGCTCAGGTACGTTTTGTTAGGCCAGTGATGGTGTGTGTCACCAGGATATACCGTATACCCCTGTTTGATGACATTTAACGAAACTCCTGCTGCTGAAAGCATCATTGGGGTGCTGAGGGCGTCGACAGTTGCTCCATATCTATAGGAGGGTAAAAAGTTATGTAGTAATGGAAAAAAGTTACAACCAATAAATATGAATTAAATTTTATTACATGCATGTTGACCTTGACTGATGAAGAAATCATAATTAGGTGTATACTATTTGTCAAAATCACTCATGAAACATACAATCAAGTCTGTTGGTCAACACTTAATGGTAAAAGACAAACTTTTCCAATTCGCCTCCTAATGGGTAGATACCTAGTTCATTTAAAGACCTTGTCAACCCAAGCGTGATAATTTGATGTTGCAACAAAATGTGACACGGTCGGCTTGGCGCCCTCTTGCATAGCACTACTTCCATGCACTGTGTGGAGCTAATCCACATCCATATATACATACAACATTAATAAGTATTTGGCTTCATACATCACATATGTGATGATGACATTACGTTTCATGTGCTACCGGAGACAGGGACTGGTCCGTAAAAGCCCGTAGTGTCTGCCTCGACTATATAATTCATCATTGGACGTAGTAAGTAAAATAACGGATGGTATACTAAATACTCAGGTGATAGTGCTGAACCACCCGGGGCAGATCAGCAACGGGTACACCCCGGTGCTTGACTGCCACACTGCACACATCGCCTGCAAGTTTGCCGAGATCAAGGAGAAGTGCGACCGTCGTACCGGTGAATACCCTACTTGTTGTACTTTTGTAATATAGGTATCATGATGGGTGAAACTGCCACGGCTGATGATAGCTTCGATACATTGCGTCAGTTCTTGAGTTATATTCCTGCATTAGCAACGCGCATGATCTGACGTGAACGTATTCTAATTTGTCTTGAGTTCCATGCTCTATGTTGCTAGAACCGTACCTCTATTTTTAGGACAAATAGATATAAGCTGAAGTTGTTACATCAGTTGTATAAACGGAAGATGTGAAAATTCGAAATATTTGTTAAATAATAGTTTATTGCTTTAGGTAAAACTACGGAGGTGGAGCCGAAGTCGATTAAGTCTGGCGACGCGGCCATCGTGACGCTGGTGCCGACCAAGGCCCTGTGTGTGGAGTCTTTTCAGGAGTTCCCGCCGCTCGGTCGCTTCGCCGTGCGCGACATGCGTCAGACAGTTGCCGTCGGGGTCATCAAGGTAGGCCCGATCGTGCTACCTAACCACGCGATTTTTTATTTGTTACAAGCGGTCCGTCCCGGCTTCGCACGGTTGTATATAAGAATTTTATAAAAGAAAATATAGCCTATGTCACTCACGGTGAAAGTAGCTTTCCAATGGTGAAATAATTTTTCAAATCGGTCCAGTAGTTCTTCTCTTCTTCTCTCCTTCATTCATCTTCTCCATGTATACCTTATTAACTAAATTGTGGGCCCTTATTCATTGGACGCTATACAGAGAATGGTAAAAATGTACCTATGCTTCATAGCAAATTTTAAATTGATACAGCTACAGAAGCGAATGAGGTATGAAGTCTAGAGAGAATTGGTGCTCTATTCTCTCTGCCAAAACCGTTAGGGACTCGGCGTGATGATATGCATATTTATATGTATGTATGTACAGGTGAAGACACTGTTATTGTCTAGCTACTTCAAAATTGACCGAATAAACAGGGCAACACTTCACCTGATCATACATTCCGATACCACTTTACTACGATCTTTATCCTCTTTTGCTGATGCCAGAGGTCCCAATATTTTAACCATAGTGAAATTAAGTAGGTATGTACCTATTGCATATCCTAAGCGCTAATTCTAACTCGCATAGCTTATCGTCCAATGTAATTTATTTGCATATGAAATGAGGATAATGTCGGAATCAAGTAAAAGGAATAAAAGGATTGAATGACATTAATAATTATGCTAATGTCATTAATGCCATTTTAACATGTTATAAATGACAACGCGATGTTTGTACCAAAAAATTTAAATTAAATCTCTATTTAAAATGTCATACTGATTACTAAATATGCCAATCCGTTTTTTTGCAGAACGTATCGTTCAAGGACGTAACGACGGGTAAAATCACCAAGGCTGCTGAGAAGGCCCAGAAGAAAAAATAACTATGGGGCACCTTAAACAAAGTAAAGCAGCCAGTTTCCTCCTTCAATGAGGCTGCACCTGCTACCCCCGTGACCCCCTGTGGGCCCCGTCCCTCGCCCCCATATATGACCCCCAGCCAACTCCCGTCACTCCCCGTAGCACCCTACCAACGGAGCTTCTTCACTGGTCACTTCACGCTCGCCCCCCGCGTATGCACTTATACTAGCTCAATATTATTAAAGTTAATTCGTTTTAGTTACGCTTACATGTTAAGTTTATATATTTGTGATTATGTTAGTCGTAAGTTACTCACAAAGTTTGAGTTTCCGTATCTGAAAGCTCGTTACGTTTTGTTTTTTCATCGGAAGGAGTTTAGAAGGAAAGGCAGTGATGTTGAATTTTTAAACCGTTTACTTTAGAAATTCCTTAGGAGCAATTTGTTTCAATGGGATTTTATGAAGAACTTATATGGTAGTGATTTAAAAGACTCCTATGATTTAATCGTTATTTGCTAAAATTGTGTCTTAAGGATATGATACTTAAGTACTACGTTCTTCAGTTTCGGTTAAAAAAAAGGGTTTTAATTAGTTGTGATTGAAGGTATGTATATATTATATAAAATATGTATTAAGAGAAAGTCAACAACAAGTGTAGACGTTACGGAAACCGGTTATAAGCCGATTCCCACTTAGTTAGCACTTATGCGTTAAAAACGTTTTGGTAGACATTTTAAAAAACATTGTAAAGTACCTACCTAGAGGATGTATGAACTAAATTTCAGTTCCTAATATATAGAATATAGGTTTTATTTATTATAATATTACTGTCATCACTTGCACGGTGAAGGTTTAAATATTCAATACGAATCAAGTCTTTTAAATTTTCCATAATATTATTACTGTTTTAGATATTCTAACAATCTGAAAACAAAGTAGTGTCTCATTTTAAGCTAAATGTAACTGTAATTTCGAATAATTTTGTAATAACCTTGATCCCAATAATAAAACCAATAAAGAAGCTACTGGTAGAATTATTGTTTTATTTAACTCCAAATTGTGTCATTTATCTTTCCTTTTTGTTATCATAATAATTTACACATTACATAAATTACATTTTCAGTAACTTATAAACAACAACAAAATAATTATCGAATTTATAAACGTATCTTAATCAAAATTGGAGACCATAGGTAATCAACATTCATGAAAGTATAGAAATTTCTAGACTAAGCTACTATTTTTTCTATCCTGTTAATACTGGGTAAGTATCCAGCTCGTCAGGGATTTTTTTATATTGTAATCATTTTTATAAAGTTAGATTTAAGTCTCTGCCGAAGATACAATTTAATTATTACTATCTGTAAACTGTTTTGCATTTAAATGTCAACTGTGACGCAGTCCATGCTTCCTGGAGTTTCTGAAATTCATAAGAAGATAATTCAAAGCAAAACATTCATAGGATATAGGCTTGTTGAAAAAATATCGATACATCGATATATCGATATTATTTTTTCAATATATCGATATTTTTGAGCGATATTTAATAGTTCGATATATCGATGTATCGATATAAAATTCTAAGTATCGAAAAGGTATAAAAATCGATATTTTTTTCAGACCAATAAACATTTATAAGTTTTAAGATTAAAAAATCCCAAAAAGAAAATACTTTTTTCAACTTCAAGTCAATTTCAACTGCCCGTCCGTATTATTACCACGACTGACTTATATATTATAACCTCAAAACGCGCGTATTTCTGTACTTGAGTACCCACCTAGTTCTCAAACAATCAATCAATAATCAATTGATAGAAAGAAAATAATTTGAACATTGCAGTAGATTTCTGTTTTATATGTCATGTCTAGTGGTGTATGGAACTTTTTCAAAAAAATAGACAAACAAAACCGATATATCGATATATCGATATTTTTTAATAAAAATATCAATATCGATATTGATATTTTCAAAAAACATCGATACGATATATATCGATACTTTATTGCATTTCCGAGATCCCTAAGGATACATTCAACACACAGGAACCTATGAAATCCCAGTTCAGAAGTATAAAAAACTATGTTTCCCGCCAAATCTTTTGTATACTTTGTTTATGAAAATACGTTGTTTTTTTTTTCATTAAAAAAAGAAACAAAAACAATACATTTATTATTTATTTTGGTAGTAATCATAAGATGCATTTTAATAATGCAGCGTACTTAATTACTAAAGTCATCACAGATTAAAAGTATCAGACGGAAAATAGGATTGCAACTTTTAAATGCATTGACTGTCCATGTGACATTGACATGTTAGCGACAATGACATTGTATGACAGCTGTTTAGTCCCCCATATTTAATTTCTTTTTGCGGTCTGTTTATCTGTTGGGTGTTTTGCCGATGATATTTACGTACGTACCACTGGAGCGGACTTGATAACGAAACACGATGACGTGTGCATTGCCGTAAGTGAAAGTAACTTATTTGTGGTAGGAGGAATACGTGTAGGCCTTCAATATCTGTTGTGTATTCTAACAACTGCAGTCAGTCGTGAACCGTGGTTTCGTTTACTTGGGTCCTCGAAACGTACTGTATTATTTACGATGTGTGGAATTTTTGCTTACATTAACCATCTAACGCCTAAGACCCGGCGCGAAATTTTGGAGTTACTTGTAAATGGACTGAAGCGATTGGAGTACCGTGGCTATGATTCTGCCGGCGTTGCTGTTGATGCAGCCGATCAAAAAGATATCGCTGTAATGAAGCGAAAAGGCAAAGTTGCCGCACTTGAAGAGCTACTCAATGAGCGCAGCGCTGAATTGTCCGTTGAGGATACTGTGGATTCTCACTGTGGTATCGCGCACACTCGCTGGGCCACCCACGGAGAGCCAAGTGCTGTCAATTCTCATCCTCAGCGGTCGGGAGAAGACAATGCTTTCGTCGTCATTCACAATGGAATTATTACCAACTACAAGGAAGTCAAAACTTTTCTGGAACACAAAGGTTATTCTTTTGAATCCCAAACTGACACTGAAGCTATTGCCAAACTAGTTGACCATCTGTACAACCAACATAAGGACTACAGCTTCCAGGAATTAATTGAACAGGTAATACTACAACTTGAGGGTGCCTTTGCTTTGTGCTTCAAATCACGCTATTTTCCTAATGAATGTGTGGCAACCAGGCGTGGAAGTCCGCTGCTTGTTGGCATTAAGACAAGGCGCCGACTGTCCAGTGACCATGTCCCTATTATGTACACCAATAATAAAGCCACTCGTGGTGTAGTTGCTGCTGTCCCACGAGTTAACAGTCATGCCCACTTTGAACCCGAAGAAGAGAGGGATGTAGAATATTTCTTTGCTTCGGATGCTTCGGCTGTCATTGAACATACCAACAGGGTGCTTTACTTTGAAGATGATGATGTGGCCCACATTAAGGATGGTGTTCTTAGCATCCACCGCTTGTCTAGCAGCAGTAATGATCCTCATGAGCGTGAAATTTTCACTCTTAAGTTAGAATTGCAACAAATAATGAAGGGGAACTATGAATACTTCATGCAGAAGGAAATATTTGAGCAGCCAGAGTCCATAGTTAACACAATGAGAGGACGTCTAAGCTTTGCTGATGGCTCCGTAACTCTAGGAGGTATTAAAGACTATATACCAGAAATAAAGAGGTGCAGAAGATTGATGCTTATCGGGTGTGGTACCAGTTACCACAGTGCTGTTGCTACAAGGCAGCTTCTTGAGGAGCTGACTGAGTTGCCAGTCATGGTGGAGTTGGCCTCTGACTTTTTGGATAGAAACACTCCAGTTTTCCGTGATGATGTTTGCTTCTTCATCTCACAGTCAGGAGAAACAGCTGATACTCTTATGGCTCTACGTTATTGTAAACGTCATGGTGCTTTGATAGTAGGTATTACTAACACTGTGGGTAGTTCCATTTGCCGAGAGTCGCACTGCGGTGTCCACATCAATGCTGGGCCTGAAATTGGTGTTGCTTCCACGAAGGCCTATACCTCGCAGTTTGTGTCGCTTGTTATGTTCGCATTGGTGATCAGCGAAGACCGCATATCACTACAAAAGAGACGTGCCGACATCATTGAAGGCCTACACGAACTGGACACTAAAATCCGTCAAGTGCTAGCTTTAGATGCTGAAGTCAAAGCGTTGGCCGAGGATTTGTATCGTCAACGTTCCTTGCTCATCATGGGTCGAGGATACAATTTCGCGACCTGCTTGGAGGGAGCTCTCAAAGTGAAGGAATTGACATACATGCACAGTGAAGGCATTATGGCGGGAGAATTGAAGCACGGCCCTCTAGCTCTCATCGACGATTCAATGCCTGTCATGATGATAGTAATGCGTGACCCGGTGTACATTAAGTGCATGAACGCTTTGCAGCAGGTGACCGCTCGCCAGGGCCGCCCTATCGTGGTGTGCGAAGAAGGTGACACTGAAACAATGAGTCTCGCGTCACGGTGCCTGCAAGTGCCCAAAACGGTAGATTGTTTACAAGGCATTCTCACAGTGATACCAATGCAACTCCTCGCATACCACATCGCCGTCTTGCGCGAATGCAATGTGGATTGCCCGCGTAATCTCGCCAAATCTGTTACGGTGGAATAATACTTACTACTCAGATAATTGTAAGGTCAACGCTACAAGCAAGTATAAAAACGATAAAATTGCTTATACATGTTATCATAGCATGTAATTATTTTTAGAACTAAGAAAATTGCAGTTCAGTGGACCATTAAAATTGTGAATATAATATTCCTTTAGGTACCTAATTGTGATGGTGCATTGCATCAGTGTCAGTGTAATTACTTAATTAAGAATAACTAGCGTACATAATGACGTGGTTTTGTATATTTTCTATTCTGGCCTATTAGGCAGATAATCAAATTTTTTAACCTAATTTTGGCAAACCGAGCAAAAATTTTTAACTTACCTACTTGCTTGATATATTCATATGACCATTATGAGTCCTAAAAAGATATTAGTAGTATTGTCCTAGAATTTTATTTCATACATTCCGTTGTTCCCTTTCTTCGCTCCATCGCCTTTCTATCAATGTATTAAATTAATATAGCATTGACATTCCATTGTGCTTAACGTACGTTACCCTTCGTTTTATATTGATATTGTAATTGAAATTATAATAATTCCATTTGCGACCGTCTTCGTCGTAGTTATACCAAGGCCATACCTCTCACTTAAAATACCTGCTTTATACTATCACAAGTAGGTGGGAGGTGGTTCTTTGAGACGTGATATAATTTTTGTTATTACTTCAATATGGATAGAAACGCCATTGGTTATCTTGCTTTCATGGTGTTACGAAATTTTTAAGTTTTCTCTTATACTATTTCCGTGTGATATCGTTAGCAACTACATCGATGACCGATGAGCAACAGTGAACAGTGATGGCAATATCTCTTCTGGCACATAAACCAATTTATTAGCTTTAGGTTCTGACATTGACCTGCCTAACACCTAGCGGTTATGAAACATACACACTACATTTTAAGCTGTCGATGAGATTTATATGGATATGTATACACACATGTGAAACTAAGATGTAAGGATTTGGATTAAGTTTATAATTTTATGTACATAGCCTATTTACTTTCTTTACTGCAGACCTATGTGATTCTAAAAGATATTATTGTTTTAAATCACTAAAAATATGACACGTTACGTAAAATGTTTATACATATTTAGTTTACTTCTGTTGAAATTTTTTAATATTTATAAATCTTTTATTTCTACATGAAAAATTTATCATCACACTTAAATTTAGATTAGGTATGTTGAGAATTAGATATTATCTAGCCGTATATAGTTTTACATATATTTTGTAATAGTACCTAAAGGTACAGATACTTTATTTTAAGTACCTACTTGAGAGGTTTTAATTGTTTATTTTGTAGCTAACGTACAGTACCTTATACAAGAATATTATTTGTATTGCACGATGGCTTCTGGAGTTTGTTTAGATTTACGAAATAAACCTAGAAACTTAAACTCCAGGTGTTATTTTCGTGTTCATTGTTGAATTGCGGTTATAATAAGATTTTTGTAAATCAATTATCACACCTAAATTTATAAACTGCCAAACGATGGTTACTGGCGGCAATAATGGTGACGTAATTCCGTATATAAACGAAACGAACTTTGTAAATATCTATAGAGAAAAATACCTGCGTGTCAACGAATGCCAAGCCAACTTCGACATATAATATACCCCTATTCCCAATGGTTATTCCATGATAGTGATCACTCAGGAACAAGTTGGTGGCAATGAGGGTAGGGTGTATTACCTAAACGTAGGTACTTCAACGAATTTTGTTATATCTATAATCTACTCGGATATACATATATATACATTATACATGATTTTAGTGATTACTTTTACAGATTCTTGATAGCAAATCAAAGTGTTATTCGATCGGAGTGATGATAGTGGTCATGAAGGTACTATAGTGCGCTTTTATTGATTGATCCATTAACAATTACGTGGGAACTTGTGGCCGACTTTGTGATTAAATTTCATACTAATAACACATTCATACTTAAACTAATTACTAGTCAAATTTATTATTAGCTTAAGTTTTTTTTTATTATTTACATACTGCGTAGCCTGTGTCGTAATGTATAATAATAAAGATCTCTTTCGAACATTTTATATTTAAAAATAATAAAATAACGTACATTCCTCTGCTATAATTAAAACCTATTTTTAAACCGTGGTGGCCGAGTGATCACAAGTTCGTATCCCGACAGTACCAATGAGTTTTTCTGAACTTAAGTTCAGTGATTAGTCACACCACGGGCTTTACGGTGAAGGAAAACATCGAGAGAAAACCTGCATACGTCTGAAAAGCAATTCAAAGGCGTATGAACAGTCGTGCTTGAGTAATGGCTATGGACTCGCCTTCTGTCACGTTGGCACCTAGGCCTTGTGGAAAGGCGTGAGGATATATTATAATTTTTACACCTATGGTAAATATTGATTTTAGTAAGGTTATGAAAATGATGTCCTTAAGTGACTTTTATTGTGTTTTAAAGTCTTGTAAGAAAGTACACTGAAGTCTTTGTTGGTGTTTACCGAATAGTCATTGGAGAGCATGATAGTACCTATATGCAGCTTAACATCACCCCGTAGTTTCTTCAGATCTCTGCTATGCTTGCCTGCGAAGCTCATTGCTAGGTACTTACCATGACGCGCCATTGCCATCATTATACAAGAACGATTAATGAGACGGATGTGGACGTCTATAAATCTAATTCTTCCGCATGTCATGGATTTGTATCTGATCTGCAAATAACCTCTATTATCGTCTAATGTCATCTACCATCAAGCTTGCATATTCCTATAACTACGATAACATTAAGTAACTGAGGAACAGCGTATAACCAATTTTTGTCGTTGTCCAAGAAGGTTATATTACGTTATGGTTACGTTAGAATATTACTTTCGACAATGATCGCTATTGGCGAAATATTCTGATGGTCATCTCTAAGTGTCGCATTCCCTCAGATATGTGTAAATTGATTGTTTAGGGTCAACATTTGGACAAACGCACACTTTGTTGTACAAGAGCGCATGCAGTTTTTGTATGACTAAGTAGGTAGGTATTACTTAAGTGCCTCTAGTGTTTATGTTAACAAAGCACATATACGAGATTGTAATGTGGCAAAGATCTGTGTAATAGCTGAAATACTGATTTCAAAGGCTAAAGGTGTTTCATGTTTTGTTTACTTCGTTTAAGTAGAAATAAACTTTTATTTAAAATTATACTTTGTTTTACTTTTAAGATATTTTATCAGTAGAAATGATAAAAAACAAGTGTAATCTTCTAGAATTCCTGAAGTTCAAGTATTTTTTAATTTATTATCAAGTAATATGTTTTTGTATATTTATTACAAAAATCACAGGACATGGGCAAAGGCTTGGAACCTTTGCCTATAATAGGTACCTACGATTCCTGTCTTGTTGTGGTTTGAGGGAGCTTTTGCACTGAGATTCGATTACGATATTTTGTGACCTTATAGGTTAATGAAAATCGAATTGAGCAGCGCGCCGTAGTAGGAATGTTGAAATTTTGAGAGTAGCGCAAGGGCCCGGCCCTAATTCAAGTGCCCTCTGGCAAATTGCTATTAATTAAGTATGCTTCTACACACACTGTTCAATGTTTTTCTGGACCAGTCAGTAGTCAGAACGAGCTTTACGGTGAAAGAAAACATCGAAATAAACCTGCATATATTTGGGGTGAAATTCAGTGACGTATGTATTGCGGTTCTTGGGAAACGGCGAAGAACTGGCCATCTGTCACGTAATCACGATGGCACCTAAAATATATCTCTTCTGAAAAATATAATAATAATAACTTCTATATTTATAAAGGTCGTCTTTAAATTAAACTGGAAGAACCAGTAGGTTGTCAGCGTTGTTGCTCTCTGTGTGACATTGAAAGTGTCCACATAATACAAATAAAAAACTGGTCGTCCAACACTTTAATATCGACGGATTTTTATCGTCTTTTTGTGGATATACCTACCTACAATAAAATAATTTTATTCATATTGAGTATATATTATGCCTGCTAAAACTTGTGACCTTTAGCTGTTTTAGACGGATAGTAGAATTATTATACAACAACACGTCTCGACTAATAATTAATGGATTTCGCAATATCTAAGTAAATTTGTCATGTAGGTAAATGTCATTCGTATATAACAACGCTTGTCCTGAAATAAACCACGTTTCAGCAATAACAGGAGGACGTCGTTTCATCTCGTAATGTTACCCGAAGGAGTATCAAGTAGGTATATGAAATATGTCCATCTTATCTCGATCGAAATACATCAACCTTTATACCAATACTCAACTAGGTGAAATATTGAGTCTTTTTGTTTATATCTACCGTGGAATAAAAATGTTTACGTGTTATCGATATACCATACAAAATGATGAAAGTTATAGGTATATATTGTACGTATACATACCACAAACCAACATTGAAAACATTAACAGCATTGAAAAACAAAAAATCTCCCTCTACTCAAACTTTGAATTAGTACGAAATAACTCAAGCCGCCATGACTGATGATATACCTAGGTACTTAGTATGTAACGGTGAATTGTTTTTTTTTTAGATCTATTGCAACCTGCGGTCCTTAGACCCTAGTATGATTTAAATCATTCTACACGTGCTACGCCATGTTACAATTGAGTATCTACTCAATACATTTTCATAGATACCTCTACTCCTTAACTTCAGAATAATGTACAGCATACCTAGTAGATAGGTACAAAAATTATCAGCTAATTAGTTAACGGCTAGAGGACGCGTTATCATCGAGTTCGTAGTATTGCGTTTTAATGAAAAATACATTTTTATTAATGTTGATAGTCTCTCTAAATAGAACGGGAAACACAGATTAGGTACCTGTATGCTGATGATAGTGAAAGGTGTTTGTGTACCTGATAAAATGCTACATACGCGTATTATAAACAATAAAATGGTCCTTCGAACCAAAATCAGAATCAAGGTTAGCTGGAATGGGAGTGTACACGTAGGAAATAAATTTATTTTAAAACGCTTGCCTACGTACGTTCATTTCCGTAATACATACATACCTGCCAACAGTGTTGTTTTTCATTTGTCGAATCTAGTTGCATAATGTGACATTTCGAGGAAGATTCGTACAAAATATGTATAGTGGTTGTATAATAAATGTCTGAATTGAATTCAGGTAATTCTTTAGGAATAGACTTAAAATTTGTGTGAATTTCATATTAAACTCATCAGCAGGTAATGGTATACGTCGGCAATTTAGTCCACTTTTATTAAGAAGATTCAGTAAATGAACTGATACCATACCTACACTCTAAGCATAAAATAAAGACCTGAATAAAAGAATAAATATATATTTTTCTATAGACATAATTTATATGAGACTAGTTGTGCCTAGCCAAATTACACTATGCCCTATAGCCTATGTAACTTTCTGATTACGCGTGAAATCTAATACAAAAATTTTTTTTTTTCAAATTGAATTAGTAGGTAGTTCTTAAGATTAGCGCATTCAACTAAACAAACAAATTATACAGACAATACAGGGATAAGAATATCGTAGCTTTTATTTATATTGACTAGCTACTATAAAAGTCTCCAACTATACATTAATATTAAAAAAATACAGCGGTTGGTATAGAGGATTGACATTGAGATCCTGTTGCGCCTACGCCAAAAGTTATCATGGAATACTAAGGGCAAGGGCACAATGATAGTTTACTGTACGATATACGAATCTCCATACAGTGTAAGGCGTATAGCATACCTACAAATAAATTACATAGATTAATAAATATAAGTACTTCTTGAAATATTGTATACCATTTAATCTCGAGCGATAATTTCCAAGATCAAAGCAGTTCCTCGTACTCGCGGCAATCACGTCATCGCTCAATACCTACGTACCATATGCATACACGTTTGCGATAAGATACATATCTAATTGTTTACTAAAACAGGAAAAAATGATTGTTTTTATCTTAGGAAGTCGTAATCCTTCAAGCAAAGGTGCTGAAATCGTGGAAATTCCTTACATCCGGTCGATGCGTGTAGAATCATAGTCTGTAGGTATCTTTGGTGTCTCTTTGGTGATAGTTTGCTTCCTAGCAGTATTCATGGGAAGTTTCGATCGAAGTAGACAATCACGCCAGAACGGTTGAACGGAATTGGGTGAAATTTGGCTTACAGAAAAATAATACGCTGATGAAACGAGGCACAGGTAGTAAAAAGATTATAATACAAAAGGCATTTTTTCTCATGCACCTTTTGCAGACACTTATTTTGTTAAAGTCTTAATATAAGAAACTAGTTGTCCCGTCCAGCTTCGCTTGGGAGAAAAAATTAAAACCACGGACCCAGTGGCGCCACCTATCGGGTCCAATTGTGAATCTAAACCATTCCCAGATCCCCTTGAACACACACAGAAAATTTCATTAAAATCGGTCCAGCCGTTTAGGAGGAGTTCAGTGACATACACACTCACAGAAGAATCTATACTAATATTATAAAGAGGAAAGATTTGTTTGTCTGTTTGTTTGTTTGTAATGAATAGGCTCCGAAACTACTGGACCGATTTCAAAAATTCTTTCACCTTTGGAAAGCTACATTATCCCCGAGTAACATAGGCTATATTAAATTGGACCCGATAGATGGCGCTGCGATCGAGTTTTAGGAATTTTAACTTTTTCACCCGTGCGAAGCTATCTCTTTCTGTGTGTCTTAAGGTGGATTCGAGAATGGTTTAGATTTACAATTGGACCCGATAGGTGGCGCTGCGATCGTGTTACGGGCAATTTAACTTTTTCACCCGAGCAAAGCTGGGCGGGACAGCTAGTTATATATATAAAGATAGTGATTGCAGATTATGATGTAAGTCAAAATTGGAGGTGTAGATTCGGTGGATTGTAAAATTTTCTGAAGCTCAAAATATAGTGACTTGTCGCACCACCCGAACCCCACACGAACTTCATGGTGTAATAAATTATTCTGAGATAACCTCTAATTATCTAGTCTTGACTGATACAGGGCCACACTTTTTCGTGCTTTTCATTATAATTGTTTCATTATTATTAAAAATGTAGGTACATAATATGTTTTTATTGCGTACATTTAGGTATAATATAGGTACTTAAGTCTTTATTTAGGAGCCTGTAAACAAATCCATGTACCTAGTTAAGTCCAACTACTAGTTGGATTTAACTTAAGTTGGCAAGTAGCTAAGTAAACTCTCTTTCTTAGTCCACATAAATCGTGCCTACTATGTGATAAACACGCAAGCGGCGGACCATTTGCATTGCACCCACACACAAATTGTAACCCATTGGTTGAAGAATTTCAAGTCCTTACGCGATGGTCGCTCCATCTTGTTCCTCCACCAACCATCCTTCGGGTCGAGGGACTCGAGGCCAATGCCTTTAGGGAGTCACGTGATGCAAGGAACAGGTAACATTATAACTTGTAAGCCTATATAATATGCATACCCATTATTCAGACTTTGGGATTCAGAAAAATTTAAAGACATAAACGCTCAAAAAAGTTTTGCTGTGTTAATTATACTAATGATTTGTTAGATCTTTCTAAGTTACGGCAAAGCAAAACCAGATAAATCGATCCAAGTAAATATCTAAGTGTCTCAGCATCACAGAAGATCGAAACAAAATTATACTGATTCTGTATTTATAATGTGAAGTGCAGGCGGTGCGGTGACATTGGCACTATTTCAAATATAGGTCGTGACATAAGAACTCCGTTTGGCGGGCCAGCACAATGAAAGACGCCGGTAGCAGGTAGCTTGATCTTACTGAGTTTGACGGTGTGTTGACTGTTGACGTGCGAGACATAGGTATCATGTTTGGCGCGCAGTTGAGTTCATGCGCCTCTCTCTGTTTCACAACACGACCCACTTGACGGCAAAGCGCCGCGCACCCCCGCCCGCTAATCTCTCCTCGGAGCACAACCATGCCGCGCCGCCCAACCAACACATTCCAACTTTCGTATTAAGCAACGACAACAACAATCCTTCAATATGATAGACACAGTCCTTGCGAAATTCGAACTTTCAAAATTAATACAACGAAATTGTTACAAAATGTTATACATAAGTAGGTAAGTATACACAGGCATGTAGGTAGGTATATACCTGAGTTGGTACACGTCTGTTTTTGTTAAGCAGAGCTACAACTTAACATGTATTCCTAGAAAACAGCTGGTATTTTCAATCGTTTGATGAACATTACTTTATAATAGCCGTGGTAGCCAAGTGGTTTGAGCAGGCCCCTGCAACACAAAGATTGCAAGGTCGAATCCCGACTGTACAAATGTGTTTTTCTGAACTAAAGTACAGTGATTAGGAAAACCACGAGATTTACCGTGAAAGAAAACATCGAGAGGAAGCCTGCATACTTTTGGGAAGAAATTCAATAAATGTATGTATAGCTGTGGCTGAGAAACGGCGATGGACTCACCATCTGTCACGTTGGCAACTAAAATCTCCAGCAAATATTGGGTGTGTGGGTGCCAACAGATGGAGAGTTCTTCTTCGTTTCTCAAGCTCCTAAAATATAAGGTACCTACTAATAGGTTAGGTAGGAGAGGTTTCCTCTCGATGTTTCCCTGCAAAGTAAAGCTCACGGTTTGATTAATTGCACTTAGAACAGAATAGTAATCGCCAGCACATATAAAACAATCAGAGGTATGCCGATGAAATTAAATCACGCCAATTTAAATTGGAGCTTCGTTCAATGGATACACGGAACACTTACTAAACGTAATGTCACGATATGATAATATGTTCATCTAGGGAATGTCGATCTATCAATTAAGGTGATAAGTAGTACCAACTATATTTATTCTTAACGATATACATAACAATTCCAAGAGTGTCGAAACAATATCTTCAGTAATGTCCTATAACTGAGTATGACTTATATGTCAATCTGAAATAAAAGTCTAGTACTGCAAATGGGTAAGCGTTTCGCCACAGCTTTTTAATTACAATAGTTAATCGTAATTAGTTAAATATTATAAAAGCAATTTCAACTGCATTCCACATAGTCACTTCCGCAACTTGCGCACCAAATATTGCGAAATCTCTTGGTGCATTAACACGAACAAAACTGACTTTGCAAAATTATTTACTAGATTAGGCTTGAGGCACACAGACTTTGACCTACCAATAAAACCAGTATTTGTTGGTACCGCCTCACCCGATGCGAGTCGCACTTAGGTCGTTTGCACAACTCGCAAAATGTTAGATAGATTACGAAGTCCTTGCATCAGAACACTGTAGATACTTAGATACCTATAATATAGGTTGTAGTCATAACATTATTTATGAACGAGTAGTGGTGTGATTGTCTCCATTCCATACAATGGGTTACGTATCCACCTACTTTACCTATCGCAATATTTTTAGAAGGCTAGATTTGTACACACAGCTGTTGTTATAATTACAGTTACTTATCGACATCACTACATACATACTGGATAAATAATTTCCCCCGCCGTCTCTGCGCTGCTTAACGAATTTCGATCCGGGTTTTTGACTTAATTGGGATATTTTCTCAAGGAATATTTGGATACGTATAAAAGATTAAGCTTTATTTAAGACCTTTCTTATCAAAATTGCCCATATTGCCGGGGAACCCTTGTACATATTTAAAAAGAACTGGATTTTGGAACCAACGCAATTTTGCAATTCCTAATATACGTTTCGATAAACAATGGTGGACGGGAGGTGAAAGATGTAAAACAGTAAGAAAAGTTAGATTTATGGAAATGAGTCTGTGTATTTTTGGCTATTTAGGTCTAGGTCTCCTCCAGGTAGGTTCTGGTTTGTATGTATTCAACAACAATCTTGCTTGATTGGCCATGGAATGAATGATATCGGCGTAAGCATGTGTAATGATTTAGGTACTTTTTTATTTTCGAAGGTTCTTTACCGAAACGAACAGATGTTGAATTTGTATTTTTATATAGTATAACAGGATACAGATATACCAAAATATAAAATTATATCTTTGGTGCTCATGGGTTGAAACAGCACTTTATGTTGCGCCGAGTAGATTTTTATTTAGCACAAACATATTTAAAAAAAATAAGAAAGAAAAATTGATATAAACAATCCTTGATGCGGATTATATATCATGCTAAAATTTCAGCCCGATCGGTGCAGAACTTTTTGAGTTTTTGAAGCGTACACAATCCAACATAACATTTATATATAAAGAAGATATATATCCTCACGCCTTACCATAAGGGTCCCCGAAGGGGTAGGCTGAGATGTATAGGTAATACCCACACACCCACTTTCCGCCAGAGGTATAATAGGTGCCAACGTGACAGATGGCGAGTCCATCGCCGTTACTCAAGCACGACTATACATACGCCTTTGAATTTCTTCTCAGACGTACGCAGGTTTCCTCTCGATGTTTCCTTCACCGTAAAGCTCGTGGTGTGACTAATCACTGTAGTTAAGTTCAGAAAAACTCATTGGTACAGTCGGGATTCGAACTTGCGATCTTTGTGTCGCAGGCAACTGCTCGAACCACTCGGCCACCACGGCTCCACGGCTAGATTGTATTCAGATAAAATATGTGTGAAGAAAATAACTGGCCAGTACCTACGAGCTTTTATTTTTTTGTGGTAGGCACTCTTGCTCATAGTAACTTAGTATGCCTAACGGCTGTTACTTTTATACTATAGCTGTGTTACACTATATATGGGGGGCGCATATAAAAAAGGTAGCCAAGAGCGAGTCGCGTTCGTGCATCTAGGAAACCGTACAGTATTTCATATACGTCTATTTTTCATGACTTTAAAGGTGCATTTAATCGCATGATATAGGTAATAAAAGCAATCTTTAAGACTACTTGGTAGTACTCAAGTGTCTAAATTAATAATTGGCTGTGATTGCGGAATAAACCTATTATCCTCTTGTTATCAACTATTATACTTATCTGATTTTCAATCTGCCCACCATGATAAGCTGTACAATTTAAAGCAAGTACAAGTAAGAATTTTCCGATACTAAATATACGTGCGGTTACTACGCTGAGCGTCGAAATTATTCTATAACATCCTGTGTATCATGGACTCATTTCAACGACAAAATTTCACTTCAAATTTGAAGAGCAGAATATACTCTTTATTATTTACGGCTTAATTTTAATCATATTCTAAAGACCAGAACAGGTGCCTAACATAATACCTACGACCAAGAAAGTTCAAAGCATTACTACACACTACACATTAGGTAGTTGCGTTTTTTTAATTTAATTAAATTATTAATAAAAATTTTATACGACTTTATATTGAACCCTAAAAATGCAGTAGCGATGTGGTGTCAGTGCCCTAAGCGGCCACAGTGCGGCGAAATTCCGCTCTATCTGACGCACTAAGAATACAAAGTATTTCATGTGACCCCACTGAGTCCAAGGAAACTCATTGCCAGTATGTAGCTGCAGTTGATACAGTGTAGGTATGATTTTCCTTTTTGTTATCATACTCGTAGTCTCTAGCACAGTTGTACAACCCTCTCTTTAAGGGTAGGTTGACAGATCTGACGCCGTCTCTCAAATACAACTTTTTAGTCACGTATTTTGAAGTTCTTCTCAATCGAATGTTTTCTTAATATGTTTTATCGTCAAGCTCGTCATTTAACACTGAACTTAAGTTCATTGTTAGGCAAAGGCCACGCGGGGATTAATCCGCCATTCCAAAACATTTAATACATTTTTAAGAGCAAAAAAAAAGAAAAAACAATACCTAAACAATTTTCTCAATTCTTTGCCAATTAAATTGTTGTTACTGAAGACAATAAAAACTATATATCAAGTAGGTACGTATCTAAATAAGGGTATGCTAGAGAGGTGCGAGCACACCACGGACATGGTAGATCAGAGGGAGCTCGCCTTGGAAATGCAACTTCCTGTTGGCGCAGGCGCAGTGAAGGGGCGCAACCTCGGTCCTTTGTTCCAAACCCACAGAGAAATGTTGCGAAACTGGTCTTTGACCTTTAATTTCATATTCCTACCGCCTAGGCTCAAAGACATTGAAGCCGCTTAAGCGACACCAATTATCATTATCGATTCCTCAAATGTTATATATATATATTTTTTTTCACAGTCCAATAATTTATTTACAATAACAACAATTAATAATATTTACAAAGAATATATTGTAATATGTTATATATTTAAGTTACGTCATCTTAAGAAGATACTCTTGGGTCGAGAAATGTGACTACCTACCATATTCGATAAGTAGTAATCAATTAATTTATACAAAGCGAAAGTGTGTGCAAGAAGAGGCAGAGGAAGACCACGTTCCAAGTACCTAGATCAAATCGATCGGACGCTCAAGGACGGGAACGTTAAGACTACTCGAAACCGACGAGCATGTATGAGCATGTGAATGTGGACGAAGCGAAAGAGGTATGTAAGGCTAGAGAGAACTGGCGCTATACTCTCTGCCTACTCCGTTAGGGACTCGGCGTGATGATATGTAATTAATTTATTACCATGTATTGGTGATAACTGCGTGATGGAAGCTACCTACATCCACTACACCTACTACCTACACCTAAGAACCAGCACGTCCATCGCATCCCTTGTGCGATATTGCTTGGTAGTACCTACTGTAAGATGGGTATTTCAGTTAGTAAGGTATTCAATTAGCGGTACAAACAAAACAACTGAACAAACGAAGGATATGGTAATGAAGCAAACTATATTGGTCGGCCTGAGAATAATAGTTAAGTAAGTTACATATAATGAATACCTACATAAGTAGGTACTAAGTGAACATTTAAGGTAGGAACAGGCACAGATCACAGAAGCACGGGGTAGGGCACTGAACGCAGAAAAAGTTACATTATACCTGAATATTTTCTTAACTTTCCAGAGTACATTGATCTCAACAAATTGAAACGTTACAATTCACAATTTTCGGTTTACTGAGAATTTCAGAGAAAGTTTCAGAAAAAGAACTTATCGTTAAGGTTAAGGTTTCTCCTAGGTGACAGTCCTAGGTCAACAGAATGAGGTTCGTCAAGAAGAGCGTGATATATTTTTGCAGGATCGGCATCGCGAAAATTTCTAAGACTGGGTAAGAGTCCATAGGCGGATGTAACCGCTCACCATCAGATGGGCTCCATGCTTGTTTACTAGCTTAATGGTTGTTCTTATGTACCCATGTATAAGGCTATTAGAACCTAACGAAGCATTGTTGCAAATGATAATTAGTTTAGTGAGTGCGCAGTGTGTTATATAAGTACCAAAAATTATGTAAGACATGTCCGCGTCTTCAGTAGTGGTAGTCTCGTCGGCAGATGATGCGAGCTGACTGGTTTGTTTTAAGTAGGTATGTAGGCGAATAACGTGGCCAAGTAGATATGTATCGTTAGCTCCAAGCAGGGCTCTAATTCACCAGCTGCAGTATGCTGCTGCTGCATAAGATATACAGTATCTTTGATCCCACTGAAACATTTGTTTTTTTATATGATTGCGCAGTGAATAAATTAAAAAACAAATGGAGATACTTACAAAGAAGAAAAAAGTTATGTTACGTTGGTTTGGACACATAAAAAAGATGAGTGAAGAATGATGGACGAAATATCTGATACAATGCAAAAGTGTGTGGCAGAAGAGGCAGAACAAGACTGCACTCACACTACCTTAATCGGACTGATCGGACGCTCAAGGATGGGAACGTCAATACTCAACACCGGCGAGTATGTATCAAGAGGTTGATGAAACTGGATGAAGCGAAAGAAATTAAAATATTTAGTTTATACGTAGAAAGGTATCTACTGTCTTACCTGCACCTTAACTTCACAATTGACTGATATCTAAAACGATAACGATCAATAATAACTGATGCTATCTAGTAATTAATGATTATAATAAATACGTAGTCGGAACATTTCAATGTTTGCGTGTAGCTTTGATAAAGTGCATGCTCGCAAATAAACTTGGTCACAATAAAAAAATCTTTAAAAGATAAAGGTTTTGTTTGATTAAAATTATTTCCTGTTGCTGTTATTCCCCACTCACTCAATATATATCGCACTCAGTCAATACCGGAAAACGTATAGGACAAACGACATCGTCGTTTGAAATGCATTCGTCTAAATTTGTTACCCTTGCTCTTTTTAAATACCAAGTAGATTCAAGCTTTGCTCGCGCTGAAATGCTAAATAGTTTGAGATGAAACCGTCGCAGGCCTTCTAATATATACAATAACTAGCTGTGCCCGTGACTTCGTCCGCATGGAATTGTGATTTTCAGCAGCATTTTTCTTTTCATTTTCATTTTCATTTTCCTTACGCCTTCCCACAAGTGTCCCTAAAAGGGTAAGTAGGGTAAGATGTGTATAGGTAGTACCCACACACCCACATTCCGCCAGAGATATATTTTAGGAAACAACGTGACGCGAGATAGCGAGTCCATCGCCGTTACTCAAGCACGACTAAACATACGCCTTTGAATTGCTTCTCAGACTATGCAGGTTCCATGTCGATGTTTTCCTTCACCGTAAATTTGTTCTATGACGTGACGTAAAGCTTGTGGTGTGACTAATCACAGTACTTAAGTGCAGAAAAACTCATTGTTACAGTCGGGATTCGAACTTGCGATCTTTGTGTCACAGGCTAATCCTGTACTATTATTTCAATACATATTTAATATAATTTAATTTTGAACACGGGTACCAAAAGCTAAATACAAATCGATACGGAATGTATTTACCTACTTAACATTTAAATTTAGCAAATGGTAAAAGTCAAGATTCAAGGTGAACAGGCGAGACTGGTCCAGAGGATTTTATCGAATTATGTTTGTACCTATATAGGTGAGGCAGGTACAGTCAACTAAAAAATTTAGAATTATATTTGTCTATGCACGTCATAGAACAAACAATGTTTATTATTGTCTTTTTGTTTTATTATTGGGGCGTAATCAGAATCTTAAAATATACCTATTTGAGATTCAGGTCATACTACAAAATCTATAAAATGCCAAATGCATGCAGGCAGTATTAGATTTGGATTAACAAGTTACTTAAATACAAGAGGTAGTATTTTTAAGCCATTCAGCTAGAAAATAAGCATGCGGCATGCCTGATGGTAAGCGGTAAGCGCCGCCTACTGACGTCTCTTACACCAGGGGAATCACTTGCGCTTTGGCTGCAGAAATCTTTTCACGCCCCTCTTGAAGAACTCTCTTGGGAAGACCAACGAGGAGTTCATTCCAAAGCCTGAGCGTTCGCAGAAAAAGCTCACAGAGAAACTAGTCACGCATTGATGAGCTCGGAACCAACAGTCTTCCTTGGAGTTACATTTTATTACAAACTGCAATAATATTGTCTAATAGACTCATTACTACAGCATACGCTAATACTCTGTTTTATACACCTAAAATTAAACTGCTTCGTTGTTTGCAATCGTATGAAGGTACTTCGGTGTTCTTTGGTAGAATTAAGTACGGCGTATATATTTCACTTCTCGTAAACTGTGATATTGTAATATTTATTGTATAGTTTTGGTGTCCATTGAGTGGCTTGTATACAGAAATATTAAGATACTTTACCTAGAATACCTAAAGAAGCTTATGTACGTGGACCGGTATAGAATTTTAAATACCCGAATGAAAGACTAGTATCCATGTCAATAAGAAATACTAAGTATAAAAAAATCATATGTATATTAAAATCATAAGCAAACAAAAACATAAATACTTTTCTTTTTTTTGTATTGTCTCTCGTAGCGTGAGTTCCGGGAACTTTTGCTACTTAAATTGTCCAGCGCTGCTGTCTGCTGCTGCTGCGCTAGACATAAATACTTGATGGCCTATAAATAAATGGACCTGAGTTGAAATACCATAAACGAAATGTACGAAATTAAGGACCTTACAATACAATGTCACTTCAGACAGCTAGTTTTAATTTACTTTGCACGGATACTAGTCTTTCACGCGATATTTTTTTATGTAATGTATTTTCAATGTATGCAGAGTTTTGAATCAATCTTGATCAATATCACTGAATAGGCCTCTTAACGTAGCTTTAATATTTTGTAAAGTATTCAACATAAAATATAGATATCTTGATAATTTAAAATACATTTTCACGCGTTTCCATAAAGATCCCCAAGGACGACGAGACGTACATAAGTACCAAGGTGACATATAGTGCTGTGTGACAGATTCACTTTAAGACTAGTGGTGTGATTAATCAGATAAAAGATAAAAACAAACATACAAATCAACAAAATACAAAAAAGAATGGGAAATACTTTAAAAAAACTAAAATCTTTACATTGCAGGTCTCTAACCACTCGGTCACCACGGCTCTAAATATGTTATTAAGCCAAATATTTCTTTCAATTTCCCTAACCAATTATTTCTATTAATATTCCTAACTTGGTCACACAATGGAACTTTACTGCACAATACTTATGACATCAAAGTTAGACACTAAAGATCACAATAACTCTCCGAGATTACTTACACACAGAGACTATACTCTTGCTACTATTTATTTAATCTGTTTACTATAAACAATCTTGCAAAACAATATGTCCAGACTAATTTCTCTCTGGTTTTCATTTCCTTTCACGTTGGTTCATGGCTGACTGTGAATTCGATTGATTTTATTGTAAGTGAAACGTTAATCTTTTAACTTCATCATGTCTGCCGCAAAAAAAGGCTTTACTGAAGATTTATTCGAGTATATACGAGTTAGCGAAGATGAAGATGACTCTAATGCGGTAGAGATCCCTTGTGAGTTGGACGGCACTCTTCTTCTAACTACATTAGTAGCGCAATTTCCTGGGGCTTGTGGATTAAAATATCGGCACCCAGATAGCAAGGCAGTTCGTGGCATCAGACTCAGCGATGGAAAACTTCATCCACCCAGTGAAGTGGGCTGGGGAAAGCATCTTTATATTTGTGTTTTCCCTAAAGAAAACAAACGCAAGATGGAAGACGTCTCGCCTGAAAATTCAGCGGCAAAAACCAAACGCCTGGAGAAAAAACTCACATGTTCCGATTTAATTTGCCTCGGTTTGCCGTGGAAGACTACCGAAGAGTCTATACGACAGTACTTTGAACAATTTGGCGAAGTGGTTATGGTTCAGCTCAAGAGAGATAAGAACGGATCATTCAAAGGGTTCGGTTTCATACGTTTCGCCACTTATACATCTCAAATGAGGGCTCTTGCACAACGACACAACATCGACGGCCGCTGGGTAGACGTACGCATACCCAACTCTAAAGAAGGTGTGGTTCCTCAGATGCCATGTAAAGTATTTGTGGGCAGATGCACTGAAGATATGACTGCTGACGACCTTCGTGAATATTTCTCCAAATTTGGAGAAGTAACTGATGTTTTTGTTCCTCGTCCATTTAGAGCTTTTGGATTCGTTACTTTTCTGGACCCTGAAGTTGCACAAAGTTTGTGTGGAGAAGACCATGTTATAAAAGGAGCATCAGTTTCAGTATCTAGTGCTGCACCAAAGATTAAAAGTAAATCTCATCAAAATTGGAAAGATGATTCGTACAGTGGAGGTAACAACTGGGATGGGAACAGGCCAGCAAATCAATCAGGTGGGTCAAGTAATGGTGGTACCAGCAATATTGATTCTTTGAACATGCAAAACCTGGGGATCAATCCAAATGGTGGACCACCGGCTAACTTTAATTTGCCCATTAGTCTCGTAGCTGCTGCACTCAATCAAGCTGGCTGGGGTGGCTTCCTAGGTGGCGGTCCAGGCAATTCTGGACCCAACAATTGGCAAGGTGGGCCTCCACAGGGCAATTCTGGTAAGAATTGGAATGGAAACCAAAACTGGGGGCAAAATGGTCCACCTCCATCTTGGAATCAGGGAGGCTCTCAAGGTTATAGTGGTAGTAAAAATGGTGGAAATTGGAACCAAGGGAATTGGCCTAGTGGACAAGGCGGTAATGGAAACTGGAATGGAAGCAGTGGGCCCAGTGGGTCTGGCCCAAGCAGTGGCTGGAACAACAACAAGCCCCAGACATGAGGTGAGAATCGCTGAGAGACTGTTTGTACCAGAGATGAGTGTATGAACCATAGAATATGCTTTAGGTTAAATAATTTGATGATATTTTGTATTTAAAGGTACATTTATAGTTGATGTATCAATACTATATTGATTATACCAGGTTGCACTGGTTCTACATGAAATATTGTCATAGGTATAAGGTTGACTATCAGTACTGTGTGTAATTCATGATGTGGTGTGGTGGTGATTTTATGTTCAATAAATTAGAATGCTATTCTGAGATGGATGTTTTAATTATGACTCAGTTTGGGTGAAGCTCCGTGAATAGTTGATATTTTTCCTTTATATTTATTCATTGTCAAGAAGTTATTTTGCTACAACTGTCATGTGACTGAGAGAATACTTGGCATTGCTATGGGAATGGGGTGTGAAAGTACATCTGACTGGATGCGATCTATGTTCAATGAAGAAGGTGACAAGATGTGTAAGCGGCTATGTGTGTATCTGCAAGATACGCCTGCTGCGAAGGCCTGGAGTGGAGTGCTACGGCTGCAAACAGTGGTGAGTGGGCCATGGGATGCTCAGATGTTATTTGTGTAATAATGGATGATAAAATTTTTTGGTTTATTTTCTGTAGTGCAGTAGCTATAGAGACTATGGATCGGATAACAGGCTTATAAGAATGTAAAAATATGAATTTGAGACTGGTAAACACTGTATTGTTTTTTTCTTATTTTTTAATTGTTGACATTTTATTTTATATGCCTCATAAATATTTCAGAAAACGTGACTGGCAGGAGTAGCTGGTTTAGAGAGTAAAAATCCACAAAGACAAAGCCCCGCCTTTATTCAATGGGTGGGACAGCCAATTTGTCTATTGGAATAAAAGGTAGTGATTGAAATCATAAAAAAATATTCTGAGGCTAAGCTTACAAGCTTCAAACTAGCCCAGAGGACTATTTGTGAACATTGTTTCACAAATAAGAACTAATAATTAAAAATAATAATAAAATGTGTCACAATTTTTAAAGGGAACTGAAATAATATTAATAGAAAAAGTGTGAAGTATTTATGTTATTTTACAGATACCTACAATATGTAAGATTGGATACAGACTGGAGCCGCAATACGTGAATTGTTGAAATTGTTTCGTAAAAACAGATTATTTCAAAAAATTGCAATTCTTCAATATTATTATTACTTATTATTTCCAATTGATAAAATAATCTGTTTTGTTTCAATTTAAGCACTTTAAGACTACATTGGCAGATGATTACCGCCATTATCTCTTTATAAATCAATCAAGATACATTCCCACAATACAAAAATTACTTAATAAAAATGTGTGATTTTACTAATATCTATTATTTGTAGACAAAATTTTTATATGTATATGCATAGCCTGAAAATGTTATCTTTTTACCCGTAAATTGCGTACCGATATTGAAATATTTAACGTTCCTGTATATACTAGACTAGCTGTCCCGCCCAGCTTCGCTCGGGTGAAAAAGTTAAATTGCCCGTAACACGATCGCAGCGCCACCTATTGGGTCCAATTGTAAATCTAAACCATTCTCGAATCTAGCTTAAGACACACAGAAAGCTTCGCCCGGGTAAAAAGGTAAAATTCTTGAAACTCGATCGCAGCGCCACCTATCGGGTCCAATTTAATATAGCCTATGTTACTCGGGGATAATGTAGCTTTCCAAAGGTGAAAGAATTTTTGAAATCGGTCCAGTAGTTTCGGAGCCTATTCATTACAAACAAACAAATCTTTCCTCTTTATAATATTAGTATAGATAGAGAGGGTTTATATGGGGCATACGGCATAAGTCATCACTTTTTAGGGAAACCATTTTTTATTAGCTCTGTTCCAATCTGCTTTTAAGGTCAGTTAAATAATTCAAATAAAAAAAATATTACATATATCCTAAATTGCCTCCTAAGTAGTTAAGTATAAAATATTAACTTGAAAATACGTCCAAAATATTTGTTTTATTGCTTACATTGTGCTAAAGATTGGTATAGATAGTGCCATACACGAAGACGCACCCCACTATTCTTCCTCATAGTTTAATGTGTAAGTGGCAACCTTCCACTAATGTTTGAGTATTATCGGTATGCACTAATTACCTATGAGTGCACACTCACTACAATTAAGGCCAGGTTCCCACTACGCCGGACCGGCAGATCTGCCGCGCCGGTAAATCTGCCGGAAGGGCTAGTGGCTGTACAATTTATATGAAGCTATTCACATTATCCCGGGTCCGGCATTTTTGCCGAGCCCGGCATTTTTACCGAGCGTTTTGTCACTACGAATTGCCGGTAGAACGACCGGGCCCGGAGTAATGTGAACGAGTTTGTGCCGGTATCTGTCCCCCGCTCGTGCTCCCCTCGCCCCGCCCGTGTTCCACTCACGTCATTCGGCTCGCATTTTTTGGTAAAAGTAGACGTTTAGCATGGATATTCAAGCAGAAACTTTAATTACGCTTGTCCAAGAGAGACCTGTTCTGTGGGATAAGACCGAAGACGTCTATAAAGACAAAAACTTAAAGTTAGCAGATACTGAAACCAAACTTCGATTTTCGACTGTCTGAATTTCTTCCGGGATCCGATGTACTTAATGCCAATATGAAAAGCTTGCCTATGAATTTAATAAGAATGAATTATTAATAGAGCGTCATGTTGAAGAGGCACTGTACGCTCTCATGAACCCGTTACCAAGGCATTTGTCACTAACAAAATAAGTAGAACCTTGCAAAATAGCATTGAGTGCGACTAGAAGGCGCTAGGGTAAAAATAAACAGTATTAAAATCAAAACATTTATTGAGTCTGTATCATCTGGCGATTGGGTATCTAAGCCCACTACAAATAATTGACCAGTTCTATTTCCTCGTATGCTGTTTCGTGGAAGCTTTCCATAATGATTCAAGAGCACCACATTATAAATACATACATCTATACAGTACACTTAAAAATCTTAAATCACAAGTTAATCACAAAGTCATGAGATCCATGGTATGCCGTTTACGTACAAACCATGAGGATAATTTATTACTCGATACATATTTACCATACACTTCGATTTTTAATTCTAACTCAATAAATAATGTATACATACGTAGGTTTCGAAGCGACATTCAAGCATGATATATCATATTATGGGATTCGCATGAATGACATTTATACCCAGAGTACAAATGTACTCAACGAATTAGTCCTCGTGTGCCTAAGAAAATGGGAAACCATATCTTGACTATACGTAGGTAGTCATTGCTTCCCATGAATTATTTGAGTGCATGAGGATCAACATCATTGTATACTATTTGATCTGGATGAAAATACCTTCATGAATTTTTATTTCATACAAGTACCAGCTACTTTTTTACATTCTCTAGCTAAATGCTTTCAATCTGTCGGTCACGACACTTAGTATAAGGAACTGACAATGAGTATAACATTCATCTACAAACAATTTTGTAAGAGTAATAAAGCTTATCTTAAAAGTAAATTAATCGGTGAGATAAAAACAACTATTTCAAAATACGGAGAGTATTTCAACTAAATCGAAGAAACTTAACAGACTTGTTAAATTATTGAGGGATAATGACATTTACAAAATAAAAGTTAAAACAAATTCTTGGGGATAATATAAATGTTTTCATATTACGAATTTTTATTGTGAAATACTCGTAATGGAGTATTAAAATGGAATTAAACAAATATACAGCTGCAAGTGCTACCAAATTAAGTACCAACATTTCAGGACCAAGTGTTAAGAGAGTACGATTAGACATCGATATCACTGGAATTTTCTAGTATATTAGTTCAAGGGTGCAGCCTAAACTTTAAGCTTCTTTGGCGGGCGCATGGCGTAGTTGAGGGTGACCTGCCGCTTGACAGCGGCCCGCCGCGGCTGCCGACGCCCGTTCCACTCGGCGTCCACCTTTCGCGCTAGTTCTAAGTCTTTCTTCTCCTGTTCAATTAACTTCTCAATCCTAAGTTGTTCCTGTAATATCTTCTTAACATCACAATTCTTCAATGGACTAGATAGATTTTTTACAGCTAAATTGATCTTATTGTTATTTTGTGATTCTGCTATTAGTAGCGGACTACCGAGGTATCTTTTTGTCTTTTTGGAATCACTTCTTAAATGCGGTTTTCGTTCTGACGAGACCTTCCTCTGCTTGACTTTGGCCTTCTTTGGCGTAGTCTCATTTTCGTCTTTTGCTATACTGCCCATAGACCTGGTGCGTCTCAGACTTGTTGCATGGCCGAGTTTGGCGATGTCATTTACCTGTACGTTTTGCTTGTGAGTAGTTGCACCTCTTTTGAGAGGCAATGAAGACATAATACTGGGATTTGTGGCTGCAGTTTTCTTGACTTTGGACCTGAGATTTGTTTCACATTTCTCTGCGGAATCCTTGAAAATAAAAAAATATCAAACTTAGAACTAACTTCCGTCCGTAACTTCCAAAGTCGTTATTGAAATCAGCACGATTATTTATTATACCTGTTCAGTACTCAAAATACTGAGAGCCATCACGAAGGCGGATGGCAAGTTCTTAGCGAGGGACAATTGTCTGAGCTGATTGAGTCCTTCTAAATACTGCGTCCGACTGGGTGCAGCTTCCTTGTGCGGTGTGCTGTGAGTGGGCTGCTTGCGCACACTAGGGACTCGCAGCGGCGTGCCAGCGTACTTGCTGAAACTAACATATTGTACATACATACATATGATAACATATTAAATTAAGGACTTAAACATGACGGATACGTAGTAGTGCATATTATGCCTGCATCATTTTTCTACATAAGGTCGTATCAGTTCATAGGAGCCAATTAACACAAGACCTTAACAAATTGTGTACCTAAAAACCTTTCTCATGAATTACTCTGTCCATTCTTGAAAACCGCATGAAAATCCACTCAGTAGCTTTGAGTTTATCGCGAACAGACAGACAGACAAACAGACGCGGCGGAGGAGTTTATTTTATAACATACTAGCTGTGCCCGCGACTTCGTCCGCGCGGAAGTGATATTAAGCAGCAATTATTTTTACCCCCTTAAGGGTAAAATTTTTTTACAAACTTTGAATGTAATATTAATTTATATGTAATCAAGAGCCTAAAAAATAAGTTTCAAGCTTCTAGCTTCAAAAATGACGAAACTTCCATACAAACTTTAATCCCCTATTTAAACCCCTTACAACCCTTTTTCGCATTAAGCAGTAGCCTATGTCCTTTCTCAAGCTCTAGGCTATATCTGTATGTACCAAATTTCATTTAAATCCGTTCAGTAGTTTAGGCGTGAAAAGGTAACAGACAGACAGACAGAGTTACTTTCGCATTTATAATATTATATAGTAGGGATAGTGATTGTGTATAAAAATTACGTCAATATTATTTTTTGTATTTATTTTGAAAATGAAAAGTAACATATAAGTATCTGCAAGCTAAATATCAGATGAAAGTGAACATACCTGGTTGGTGATGTAACTTCAATTGGCTTGAAATAGCATAGCTCCTGGTGCATAGAGTCAGCACTGCCAGTCTCAAGGTTCCTGTTCTCAGTGGCAATCAACTTGTGCTGGAGTATCCCTGGACATGGCAGTGGTAATGATACAACAAGTGATGGAACTGTAGTTTTTTTCAATTTACTTTTATCCTCATTGACTTCTGACTTGCTTACTCTATGTCCTGACTTCTGAAATTATCATTACCCTGTTAACATTATTTTGCCAAAAGGTGTGGCTTGCAAATCAGAATCGCTCATGTTACTTACATGAGCGATTCTGATTTGGATCATTCTTGGCTATGTCTATGCAACTTCCAACTAATTGCAAATGCGGAAGCTTCAGAGTTTATTGATTGTAACTCAATCATGCCAGAACGAAATTGGATGGAATTCGCACAGATATCAGATATAAAAGCTGGATTAACAAAAATATATACCAATGAAATCAAACTTTCCGGGTGAAAATTCAGGGCACATTAAGTATTTAAAGGGCGAAGCGAATGATTCCATGTGATGGGAAGATTAGCATTACCTTTTGCATGATACTAAGCATCACATCCTTTAAAAAGGTGTGTCAAAATTCGATAGGTTACAAAGGTCTCAAGTTGTAACAGGCGAACTGAATGTAAAATGTTTCATTTTATATACACTAGAGACTAACAGACATCTCTCACCTTGTCTTCTCCACTATCTCCATTCTCTTTGTTCCATGCGCCAGCTACAGGCTTAACTTTTTTTTCATTGAAATTTTTAATAATTTTGCCATAGCCTGGAACTATTTCGGGCGAGCCTCCATTGCTGGTTGGAGCTGTAGTAGCATTAGAGGTGGAACTGTCCATACTTGAATTATCATCAGTGAGGAGTGGACTACTGGAATTTTCCATAAGATAGGATACTACATAAGTATGTCACATGGAAATTACATGCTATGGCAAACATTATGTATAATTACCGCCAATATCATGGATTTATATAACAACTATAAATTCTACTTTTTTGTGCTCTTCAATGATGCTTGCAATTATATGAGTTCAAAATAGATTAGTTTTTCTAATTATATAATGTATCACCCTTCATCCTATTATAGTGGCAAAATCCTTTAATAGTAAATCCAATAATGAATTAAAAACATATATGGCAGAGCTGTCAGTGCAACTATTAAACTGTCCCTTTGTTTCCTGTAAAGCATTTACTTACTCTTCTACTGTGGGTAGTTTAACTGGTGCTAGGTATGCATCAATTTTCGTAGCCTTAAGTCTGGGCTTAGAAGCTCTCCTTACAGTGTCTTTCCTTGGTGTTTTTTGTTTAGAGGCTGCCTTGTCTGAGACATGCTGAAATTTCAGGGCATACATTTCATCCTGTTTTAATGACTCTCTATAATTTTCCTGTGCAACCTCCTCCTCTTCCTGAATTTTTCTGAAAAAAGGGTGATAGTGTAGTACAGCTTCTATATTAATATAAGAGCCTATTGTATGTCAAAGTGAAATCTACAAGTTAGGCATAAGGTAAGCTGACCTTTAACCCTGCAAGGGGTGCTTTTATCTGTGTTCGCTTAACACTAAAGGAGTGCCTAGCTGGTGGCCTTATGTAGTAAGCTTATCGTGTGACACTTATGGTGTTGTTTTATATTGCATGTACCTACTTCTTTAATTTGGTAATTTGAGATCATATAATGCATGTTGTATAAATCCTTTGCAGTTTTCTCAGTTAATCATAAATTACTGCTTGATGACCAGCGTGTGCTTGGGAAACAGGAATAGGCTCACCATCAAATCAAATCAAATCAAAATCTTTTTATTTCACATAGGCCCAGATGGGCACTTATAAAACGTCGAAAAAGAAGCACAGTTCGGGTTGGTCGCTTCCATGGAGAAGAACCGGCAAGAAACTCCATGGTTACTCTTTTCAAATCATTAGGCATATACAATATTTTTTTCGTTACAGCAATAGTACCCAAGTATGGGGGAACAACGTAGGCCCGACCAATAAGTCCTTGCTTACTATACAAAGCATACATAAAACAAGATAATTATAACAATGTTAGCAAGATCTAAGAATCTACAAAGCCTACAATGTTCTCACATTCACAAATTAGACAAATTAAACAAGTGTCACAAATATAGTCATCAGTACTGTAACTAATTCTGGTCAAGATATGGAATAAATTAAAATAAAAAAAAAGTAAAATTATTATTGTATAAAAAAAACCGAATTGAGAAAAGAAAAAGATTCAGAATAGTTAGAGTCACATTGGCCTAGCCTAAATAATATATCGCAAACATAAAAAGTGTTATGACAAAGTACCTAACCCCTAAAGGCCTTCAGGATGTCTTGTGGGAAGGGCTATTAATATACTATGTAATAAAAATGCTATAATATTCTATTATTATTTAATATATAACAATAAAAAGCCAAGTGGTTCGAGCAGTTGCTTGCGACGCAAAGGTCGGAATTTCGAATACAGTGATTAGTCACACCACGAGCTGAACGGTGAAGGAAAACATCGAGAGGAAACCTGCATACGTCTGTTATTCTGATTTCAGTTAAAAATTATTTGTTTTGTGCCAAACCCCGTAAATTTGTTTTGAATATATCAAGAAACTCATTCTAAGCTACTTGTATAAAAATAACATGCATTTTAAAAGAAATAAACCTCACTTGATCAAGTTTTCTGTTTCCAGCAAATGCTTACTCTCTAGGTGTAGTCTTTCAGCTCTTAGCCTCCTCAACTCTGCTTCATATTCAGATCTAATCTCTCCTGGTTCACTTAATCGAGGTAAGGCAATCTCTGAAATAATGAACTTGGGCTTAATGTAACAGATTCCAAATGGAACAGTGTAGTACATGAGAATAAAACTAAGCTGTCTTGAACTTAAAACGTAAACAGCTGATTGGTGACAAAATATACTTCGTTACCTTCTGGCAATGTAACATCTTCGCCTTTTATTTTGATGTCAATTTCATTCGAAAACTTCAATTTAAGAAAATCCCAAAGATCAGTATTCACCAAATTCTTTTGTTTTGTTGCTTTTCGAAGCCAAGATCCAACTCTCAAGCGACACAGAGGACAACACAATGCATTATTTTCTATGCTACCATTAAAGCAATGCTGGCAAAAAACATGGAAACATGGTAAGGTGACAGGTTCTATTAAAATAGATTGACAAATTGAACAAAGTACATCTTTCAGTTCTAGTTTTTCTAATTTTAATAATTTATTTTCAATTATAGTCAGCCGCTTCTTTGACTTGGCCGCCATTTTTCATTCATAGTTTTTTAATTTTCTTATTCTAGTACCATAGTGTATTGAAAAGTCATGAACGTCACTTCGATTCTGTTCAATCCATGAACTTTAATAGAACTGCAGTTTTTCAACGTACATCCATCGTTAAATCATACTTGCCAATACAAAATAGTAGAACAAGCCGATCAGCAGGTTATTTAACCTGTTGATCGGTTACTATTTAGTAACTGATCAAAAAATTGCAAACTGGTAATTAAAAACATAGTAGCCCTAGCCTAGTGGATGCTGCGAAGTATATTTGTGCCTTGGTTTATAAGCAAAGGAAAACGTCTTGTTTACAGCAAGGACATCTCGTAGTCATTATTATGCTGTACTAATAAGCTTAAATCATGGATACACCATGTATTAATTTATTAACTTAACTACACGAGAAGTTCCAATGGATTTTTAAATGTATTTACACTTTACACGTTAAGTAGTGAGGAATGCTACATGCATTGATATTTTGGCAGCGTTCGATATTGTACAGATTTCAATATGGATGGTTGTAGAAACCTCTAGGTCATTTTAGTATAACTCTTGAGGTTATTATCTCCCATTGAAAACATTGTAAATGTTACTTAGTATTATGATTATTCAAGTTTCTATTTCTATTGCTTTTAGTCGATCCTACCCAATAGTTGAACAAGGGAGTTACCCTATTTAAAACAGGGATACCAACTATATGGCCGGAGAAGCCATGTTGATATTTTCTTTCTTTTTTCGTCATGTACCGACTCACATGTATTTGAGAACGAGAAACGATCACGAAAGAAACCACGAGAAACATGGTGGTTGAAAGAGGATTTTAGATGGTGTCTTTTGTTCTTCGGATACTGTGGAAATTTAAACAAATGTTAAATTGTGCCCTTTGAAATCTTTTGTAAGCTCAAGACAAGACCTTGGAAATGTCTTCGATGCATTTTGTGGTTCATCCTTTGCCAGGGACAGAGGATCAATTGATAGACAGGTACGGACAAAACATATTTATATCGCATTACTTGACTCCATTTCCTTCACATTGTGAAATTCGACTTACCATGATCAGGATGGACTGCTGTTCGTTTTCTATTTCTATTATCACCACAGGTGGCCACGTTTCTCGTATCAATTTACTAGATATGAAGGATTTTCTAGCTACAATATAGCTATAGCAGATAGGTAACGAAAGTTGGCATAAAAATGTCGATTTGCAATGTCGTAATCGCTTGCGGCTAGGGATGATAACACATATTTTGCAATCCTCCTTGATACGTTGATAATGCTCCGGAATTTTAGGGTTGTAAGTATTGACATGAGTAAATTATTGATATCTTAGATTCTTCTTTATTCTCATAATCATAATTACGCTGGTTAATATGGGTTATTTAGTAGTTATATATTAAGGTTATTTTTGAAAAAAATGGTTTATCAATTTATAGTATTATTTCTCACCTATAATAGGTGAACCTAAAATAAAACCTAACAAAATGGACTCCTCAATAGAAAACAATGACTGTGTTTGCTTATTTTAATTGAATTATAACAATTCATTTAAAGTTTTCATATAAATTATGATAATGATGATGATTCTGTAAATACTTTTTGAGTACAAATAGTGATAGCAGTTTCTATTTCTTATTTATTATCATCATTTTGTATGCTAAAAATGGTTTTGATACAAAATCAAAATTATTTCCACATCTATTGAAAACACAAAGGAAGCTTAAACTATTGTTTATTTTCATCCATAACTGTCCATCAATAGTGTAAGAGCCTGCCTCTTGGGCATTTAAATAATAAAACTCTTGAGGGGTGAAGCTTATCACATCCCTTTGAACTCATTCATTCATTAGCCCTTAACACTTCATGTTAGCATAGCATGGCAGCATCTTAAAAGAAGCAATGCTGACCAATGCCAAGCAAAGCAATGAGAACTTGGATTGCCATTTATAGAAAAACATTATTAAATTATGCATCTTTAAATAATGCTGCATCCCTGTAATGAATAAGAGCAGGGACTCACCCTAACATGAATCTACCTCTCATTATGAAACTTGCATCACCAAGGGTGGTGGAGAAGCATCCAGACAAATAGTACTTTTATTACTGACAAATAGTATGGGTTGTGTAAGTTCTTTGAAATGAGTGTCTGGGATAACAGCTCCACCTAAGTACTACATTATGTACAACTATTACTCTATCTACCAAAACATGTGGACAATAAAAAAATAATTGTTACCTGTGCTGTCCCAGAATAATTAAGAATGTCAAAAAACAACTATTGTAAAGGAATGTGCAAAACTAGGTACCTACAAGTAATTTTTTAGGGTGTGATATGATCAATTCACATTTGTTGTAGGCTTAAAGAAGTAGCTGAACGCTGGAATAGATATGGGACTGGAGCAGGATCATCGGCTTTGAGCTCTCTCCGGGGAGTGCGTGCTGTGGCTGCTGGTCCTGCTCATATTGCCTGTTTGTTGGAAGATGGGACTATATGTCGTGCCGCCTTCTCTATAATATCAGATAGATTGGACTTAAGTAAAGCTGATGCTAGTAAAAATGGCGGAAATGGAGGAGGAGGCAGCGGCGGAGGGGGAACTAGTGGAGGGAAACAGGGAGGCAGTGGTGGGGGCTGTGGCTCTAGGCAACAGCCTCGCACACGCGCTCGTATTATGAGGAACTCCATTCGAGCTGCACCCAGCTCACAAGGTATGTCCTAGATGAGATTTTTTTATGAACCTTACCTCTTACTCTTACTATTATTATTATTCGTTATATTCAAATGTACTTGGTTAGGTAATTTTGATAACCTTCCCAATTGATAGTGTTAACTCAATAAAAATAAAACCAATTTTTTTATAACACAAAATATATACCTAATATACCTCTGGCGGAAAGTGGGTGTGTGGGTATTACCTATACACCTCTGCCTACCCCTTCGGGGACCCTTGTGGGAAGGCGTGAGGATATAAAATAAGGCAACACAGGCTCTGAACTGCAGTTCTTTTTATGCACCAAATGAGAAATAAAAGAATGGAATAGAAAAAACTTTTTGGGATACTTTATTAAAATATTGGTTAATTCAGATTGAAGAGTAGCAAATGGTATAGAGACTTTAAAATCTATCTACTGTCATTTCAGTTATAAGTTACAAGCTCACTCTCAGTTACACTCAATTGTGTGGCAGCCAGGTCAAGAAGTTCTCTTAGTAACTTCTTTCTGCTTTTAATAAATATAGAGCAACAATTTCCATAATTATCTAAGACCTGTTGTAGTGCCAATCAATATCTGAATATTCTGGTACTAGGATAATATACATCTGATATATCCATCATATGAATGAATGAACTGAAATGAAAACAAAAGATGAATTACTGGATCAAGAAACCATTTCAATATAATTAGTACTTAAATCTTGCTATTGTTAAATTTGAAGTAGAATGATAAGCAAACATAGATACAGTGGACAAATTGTAAGAATATACAACAATAGCATACCCAGGTGATTTCTAAGATTTTCTTAAGTGTTGTTAACTTAGTTCTAGGTAAATTTCCATGTTTAATGCAGACAACCTACAACATCTATGTTTTAATTTGAAATGGATTAAAAAATATGAAGGTACTTTCATATAGCAGCAGTCAGGTATACCTGTTAGGTTATAGTGGAGGGTAGTACTAAGGAATGGTGGATTTTAATAGTTTTCTTTAACACTGATGACCATTCATAATTAATATATTTAAACAGCAGATCTAAAATAATACAGTTTTATTTCAACCTATGTCCATGTTTTCTGAGGTAGAAGGTAATAGGTGAATAAGTAAAACTAAGTTTGGAGATGCCATTCTTAACTATCTGCATCGGTAGCTGTTTTAGCCTTAAGGGAGCAATTGGGGTACTGATAAGGAAGCCCTTGCTACATAAATCCCGTATGTCTAAAGGATCGACTAGTCGCGCCACTGGTGTGATAATAGGAGCCTCAAGCTCCGGCCGCGTGGTGTCCGTGCCGGCGCCCTTCGTGCCCGAGGACCTGGTCACACAAGCACAGGTGGTTCTGCAAGGCAAGAGCAGAAGCCTTATCATCAGAGAACTACAGGTAATTTTATTCAGTATGCATCTCTGACTTACATCACCATTCCACTGCAGACGGCAGATCTAGTTCCATCAAACTTATGATAAATACCCTCAGGGCTCTGGTATTATACATATTTCTACAAACAGCTTGTTGGTACACATCAGTGACTCCGCGATTGGAAAGCCAACTTTCTTAGAGTTGACATTATTGTGTTGTGTTAGTTCACTTAATCATATCTATTAATACTATTAAGTCGTGGTCGAGAGGTTTGAGTAGGCGCAGAAATATTGCAAGTTCGAATCCTGATTATATCAATGAGTTTGAACTTAAGTGCAGTGATTAGTCACACCATGAGCTCTACGCTGAAGGAAAATATCGAAAGGAAACCTACATACGTTTGAAAAGAAATTCAAAGACGCAGTTGTCCTTGAGAAACGGCGATGGTCTCGCCGCCCTTCAGGCAACGAAAATATATCTCCAGCGAAAAGTGGGTGTGTAGATACTACTAGAGGTATATAATAAGTACTATGAGGTACCTTTGCATACTCCTTCGTTAAACCTTGTGGTAATTACTATTGCGAAACATTGTGAGGATCTTTCACACAAAAACTAACAAGCGGAATTGGATGATATTTGACAAATCACACAGTGTTCGCTGAATAAACACATAGGATATGTTTATTCCAGAAAAAAATCAACCATTGAAATGCAATTTTACGTGGGGCATAGCTTTTGGTATAGGCATAGGTTACTTTGATTAATGCTAAAATTCTATGTTATATCTAATGTTAACTATGTCTGCGTCCTAAAATAACATGTAATATTAGCGCACTAATCTGGACGTGAACCTGGCGGTGAACAACCTGCTGTCGCGCGACGACGAGGAGGGCGAGGAGCCAGAGGGAGGCGAGGGCGGCGACGGTTACGTGCCCGAGGACCTCATATCGCTACTCGACGGAGGCTTCCACGCCGCGCAGCAAGACCACTCTGTCATCATTGACGCCGACACCATGTTCTCCGAGGACATCTTCGGGTACGCCGCTATCAGAAGGTACACCTATCAAGCTGTGCTCCTAAGCCTCTACTCTCCTCTACTGTAGTACAATAGTCCTCAAATCCAACCTCAAGCACGCTCACAAGCTTACGCTCTTTCCTTTTATGTTGTGTTTCTGTGTTCACTGCTACGAGTAACATTCACACATAGGCAACATCATAAAGACTCTTTGAAATTTGGCAAAGCTAATATATTTAGTGTATAGATGTATTCACCAAGAGCAGATGTTGTCTATGTAGTGTAATTGCTGGGAGTTGTCAATGTAGTAACTGCAACGCCATGTGTAGTCGTAGTGGCGGCGGCGGCGGGGGCAGTAGCGGCGGTCGCGCCGGTGCCAACCGCGAGAGCAGCAGCTCCACGCAGGAGAGGCCTTCGGAGTTCAGCCGCTGGCGCGAACGTCAATACTTTGGGCCGCGCAGGTGGCTCGAGTCTGCACTACGTGACACCACTTGGGATAAAGACGGAGGTACCAAGCATATACTTTTATACAATAGTTAATAATATTATTTAAAAAATAGTTATTTTATTATTATATTATTTTTCTACTGGTTTAACTGTTTTTTATACAATACTGTTATTAATATAATAATAATAATATATCCTCACGCCTTCCCACAAGGGTCCCCGAAGGGGTAGGCAGAGGTGTATGGGTAATACCCACACACCCACTTTCCGCCAGAGGTATATTAGGTGCCAACGTGACAGATGGCAAGTCCATCGCCGTTACTCAAGCACGACTATACATACGCCTTTGAATTTCTTCTCAGACGTATGCAGGTTTAATGCTGTTATTAATATATTTAATAATTCATTATTATAATTTATTTTCTGTTTATAATTTATATGATGAAGATTAAACATGAGACACTTGGTATACTAATCTGGCTGAATTGATACATTGCCTTTGTAATTACAAAAATACAGTTCATTGTATCTTTACACATATATATTCATTCATATTTATTTTGGTTGGTATTATATAGTGTATATGATAAGATATACATTAAATGCTTAAAATTACACATGTTGTTTTAGCGGAAAGCAAGAAGAAAGATTCAGCAATGGCAGCTTCGCCACTGTGGGTTTCTGAAGAACTGGAATATTGGGATAGCAGTATTCGCTTCACTCACATTGCTGCCACCTACAGCGAGCTGATTGCCATTTCCACTCACGGTCAATTGCACCAGTGGCGCTGGGCTGATGCACATCCTTATCAGCGTAATGATGTATGTATTCTGAAGACAAATGTCTAAATCTTATTATATTCAGTTACTTACTTATGGCATTGTGTAATACAGGCTGGATCAAATAGCGCGTATCATCCTCGCTCCAATTGGCTGGGGTTGACAGCGGGTGAGCGCATTATAAACATCAGTGCAGCTGGCATTCGCGTGTCTGTGCTTACAGATGCTGGGAGAATTGCCACATTCTTAGATGAATCTATTGGTAACAATCCTTGCACACTTCTTATTTCTTGTGGTGTCATAGAAGGTATATTATTAATTATTTATTTGTTTATCAGCTCACGCTCCCGGCGCTTCTCGTCTAGAGCACCCATTGCAGACATTCACGGAATTTGGATCTGACAAAGCAATTTCACTGCATGTGTGTTCGCTGTACACTGTTGCAAGACTGGACTCGGGAGCTCTGTATTGGTGGTAAGTGAATAGTTTGTTAAAGAGTACAAAGGGTTGACACACTGAGTCAATTATATAATACTGATCTTCTGTACTTAACTTACTGAAAGATGAAATGCAATGAAAAAAAAAATGCAATTAAATGTGAGTTAATTGCATTTTTTTTTATATAACAATGCAAATATACTATGCTAGATATTGCAGCTATGATGTGTATCTCTTGTGGTATGGAATGGTGTCTGCCCTTGTAGTGTACATGCGTATATATCTGTTTATTTAAATGACGAAAATGCCGTAGGGGTGTATTGCCTCTGGGCCAGCGAGCTCGTCTCTGGGAGAAGCACCGAGCGCGCTCCCGGAAGCAACAGCGTGGCCACTCGTCCGCCGCCCCGCAGGACCTGCAAGCTGGCCAGAGTGTCACCATGAAGAATGCGCCCATGTACCAACCAGGAGCTGTTGGTATGTATACCTATAGTAATATTTGAATGTCATATATTATCAGAAGGTTCGTTATGCATTCACTAGTGAATCAGACTTAAGGAGCCGCGGATCACATTCAATAAGTTCTATTTAAAAAATCGACCACTTTAAATAGTAGCTTATGTCGTATTCTAGACTATAATCTATCTAAGTGACAATATTCATTCAATTCCTTTATACAAACATCTATTCATAGAAGAAACAGATAATTATATTGCTTCGTTCTTAAATTGAATTATTTGAATAATTGAATCATTAAAAAGTTACATTATATAAATAATGCATTGTTTGTTGTTACCTGAATGTATATTTTTGCGTATTTGTTGTTTGCGTATAGGTTGCGTTATGTTTTCAGGTTTCAACATGTCGACGGGAGTACCAAAAGTAGGAATCTTACAAAATGCCGCTTGGAACCTGTCGGACATGTGCCGGTTCAAGTTGCTGCCGCCGCCGCAACCCGACCGATCGGTCTCGGATAAAGATAAACGCGATTTACAGGCATGATTCTTACAATATATCAACAGGGATATAGCATTCTTTTGTTTGAAAATGTGTTATTGGAAATTGCTCTTTACAGAATCAGTCTCCATTGACTGTGTCGTCTGTCAAGGCGTCCTCGTCTGGCAGCAACAGTAAAGATGGTGGGAAGGATAGCAACAAAGACATGGCAGACAGGCTCGATATGCCGCCGCCGCCCAGCCCTGCCTCATCGACTTGCAGCGATACCAGCACCTCTCATAGTAATCTACATTTCCACGACTTAATATGACGACCTATGATATACGACCTATATGATAACCTATGACGACATACATCTATTATTATACGTCTAATATCACGCCTTAATTACAGAACGTGCCAAACGAGTGACTGTCCGCGGAGAGGAGGGTTCCTCGAATGATGGTTCCAAGCGCGACGAAGAAGAATGGCCATTGAAAGAAGTCGTATTCCTCGAAGACGTGAAGAGTGTGCCTCTTGGCAGGGTGTTGAAAGTAGACGGCGCTTATGCGGCTGTGCGTTTCCCGACCATTGGGAAAGACGGGAAAGAAGTGGTGCCGTCGACACCAGATGATTGGACTGCATTGCTGCAAGACTGCCGGCTCGTGCGCAAAGATGACTTAGTCGCGGTGAAGTGGGGCGCCGGCGGCGCGGCTGGGCCTCGTGGCCCTGACTGCCTCCAGCGGTCGCCGCGGAAGATCGCTCTGCCGCAAGATGTGCAAGTTATTACTATTGCTGTAAGTTACAACAACACATAGCTACGCAGAATAAGTCTAAAAAAATCTGGCACGTTATTTACCTAGTGACGAACTCTGCGTCATTTTTCGATCCAGATTTTTTAAATAAATTAAACTTCGGTACAGGACGCCCACTGCTAGATATGGGCCTCGCCTTAAAACGCCTCAACGAGCAGTTGTTTGCCGTCTACATTCAACGTCTCCCCGCAACTTAGACTAGGGCATCTGTCCACCTCGTGAATGTTTGATAAATGACGTCATGTTTTGCCCTAGGTGGACAGCCGCGGCGTGCACGCAGTAGTGCGTCGCCCCGGCGGTGCGCTCGCATACGCAGTGTATGCCGTGGGAACGACTCGAGCACTTACTGACAGCACATTTCCCACCGACCACAGTGCACTCCTCGGTTACTCCAATGGACAGGCTATACAACTCGCCACTGCTGCTGAAGTAAGACTATTCGTTTCGTATCACTAACAGTACAAATATATAAGGTTCTTGTATTTTTAAAATTGGATGTCTCCTATGACTGGTACAATGACATATTTACGTTTCATACTACATTGTATTGCATAATGTCATGTTTTCCCACTATACTATTTCCTACCGATCACAAATGAAATCTATATAAACATAGATGAATTGTGCAATTGTACGGCTGGATTTAAAAATATATGGCAGCGTTGTTGAATGTGTGTTGTGGTGGCAGGGCAGCGAGCCGGTGGTGATCTTGGTGGACGGCAACGGGGCGCTGTATCCAGTGGCGCGCGACTGCGTGGGGATGGTGCGCGAGCCGCCGCCGCTCAACCTGCCGCCCGCGCGGGCACTCGCGGCGCATGCGCTGCCACTGCACCCACACGGCTCGGCGCACCCCCACAACGCACTCAAGTCACAGGTAAACACACAAACACACACTTATTTAAGAACTTCAGGGATAGATGGGACTTTGGCCAGGAGTTGGGCAAAGTTAGCTTTATAATAAATAAATTTACAAGGATATCTTATCTTACTTTACTGTTGAAGGGGAATAAGAACTAAACAGGTCTCGTACTGTGCAGTTTCCAATGAGCTTACGTGCTCGCGACACCCTTGGTGGTGAAAACATATATAGTGGAAACAGCGCAGTTTGCTTGATTGTTAGTGTACCTTAGTGGTATATAAAAACATATCTAAAGCCAAAAGTAATGTCCAACCTGCCACATTTTGAAATAAAGTTTTTTTTATTATTCTCCCCTGATTAAAAAACTCAGGTCTGGATGTATTCTTTGTTAAGGTCGCCCTTATAATCCTGGTGCCAGAGCCGCAAATAATGATGCCGCGTGTATTGCGATGCGATTTGGACGGCGTGCGCCAACTGCTGCATCAGCTGGAATCAGATACCAACAGTGAGTTCTTGGCAGTGAATCAAAAGCGGTTTTCAAAATAATAGCATTTATAATTTACATTGTTTGTGTCTTGCAGAACAACAAATTCTGGCAATACTTCAAGAACGTTGCGATGGCAATAGAAACATACTCCACGCGTGTGTGCATATGTGTGCGCCGACCTCCAATAAAGAACCCGATATAGGTTTGTTTTTAAGTAGTCTTTAACTTCCACCAAAATATAAATTTTTTGACCTATTGCTTACTTATACATAATTATCTTCATGCAACGAATAGTACATACATAATAGGAAAAACATGTTTGTATTGTAGGCTACATTCTGTTGATTTCTAGTTTGTGTTATAAAGGTGGCAAAAACGAAGTGAAGTGTCAATCAAACGCGGCCGATATTTTATATGGGTGATGTGTTAGCAGCATAATGGGAGAACGGTCTACCAGCACGACTAATCCATGTGAAGTACTGGAAACTTACTGTAGGAACACAACACTATCAGAAACAGTACCATTTGGCTACGATCTCCTGTAAAGTGGTGGTACTGCTCCACTCGAGCAAATACAAGTCAGAACGAGGGATCCATGACTGTATGCATATGTTGTGTTCAGTGGTAAATGCATCGATGCCGAACTTGGCAGGGAGCACCGGCGGCGGCAGCGGGGGCACCGGCGGCGGCGCCGCCGGCGAAGAGCCCGTGCCCGCCATCTCGTGGCCTCCGGAGACCTTCGAGGCCTCCGGCGACGAGGACAGCCTCATGGGGCTCACTAACAATGGGTAAAACTCTCTCTTACGTTACAAATCCATAAGCGACGGATGGACAGATGTGTGAAACCAGTATTGCGGCTACATTGCCATAGACCAAAATTAATGATTAATCTACACTTTGATTACTTGCAAATTTGTAAAATTGTTTGTAATAGATAATCAAAAAAGTACTGATTTAAAGTAATCATTGAGCTCCTAGCTAGCCCCATTATTCTGGAGTAAAGTGATCTTCATTATAAAAAACTTACATAAATGACAGCAAATCAAATTTAACATGGGTTTTTCTACCGGCACCTGTATTATGACAAAAAATATGTAGCAGATTTATGTTTTTTTGCCCTTAAATTAAGATGTAAGCGTCTATGTCGTGTGCCTGTTTACCCTCAGCTTTTATACTTTCAGTAAAATGTCAAGTGGGACAAACAACAGCGGCGGTGCGGTGAGCGCTGACCCGGCCGAGCGGCGCGGCAATGCTCTGATGGCCCTCCGCGCGCTCTGCGAGAGCACTGCACTGCAGCCTTTCCTTATGCAACTGCTTACTGCTAAGTACGTTTCTCATGATATCATACACGATTTACGAGAATTTATATTTATATATTTTTTTTATTATAATAAATCCTGTATTTTGATAATAAATGAGAAAGTTTGAATGTTTGTTACTCAAAGTGATTATGATGAAACTTAACACACAGGTAATATTTAGAGGGATATATATCAACATATGTTTTATCTTAAACTGCTAAGAGTTTTTTAAGACTGACAGCAGTTATATTATAAGTAAGCATAATCAAATCTTACGATGGTAAAACCGCATGGCACATAATTTTTACTAATATTATAAATGCGATAGTTTGATCGAAGGTGTTTATTATTCAATCTCGGCAGAATATCTGACCAGAATTGGATGAAATTTGACACAGGGATAGATCACATAACCACCGGCTGGTTGTGTATAAGAATTTAAGATGTTTTAATTGTTACGCTCCTTTATAAAGATAGGTATGAATGTGACATTGTATGGTATCAGGGACGGTATGGGCCAGACGCCCTTGATGGCAGCGGTGGCTGAGCGCGCCTACCGCGCCGCCCTCGTGCTGCTCGAGGCGGTGCGCGCTTGCCCCGACGCCGACTCCACGCAGCGCGCGGCCGCTATCTTCCCGCCCAACGCGCACCCCGATCACTCGCCCCTGCTCGTACTTTGCTGCAACGACACCTGCAGCTTCACGTGGACTGGCCAGGAACACATCAACCAGGTACTTTGGTGCTCTCACACAAGTTGGGATTAGTGTTTTATTTAAGTCAGTTGAGCTATATATTTTAATTTTCTTCCAATTGTAATGTAATTAAGATTAATTTACTTTTGTTATCGTAAATAAATCTCTAATACATCTAATTTGCTATTGTTTAGTTCAGTTACGTAGTTTTATGTTATAAAGATATATACGAAATTGAAGTTATGTAAAGGAAAAAAATAATGTTCTGATTCCATTTTAGGACATATTCGAATGCAAGACCTGTGGATTGACTGGATCACTTTGCTGCTGCACTGAATGTGCTAAGGTAATTATTATATTCTTCAAATAGGTATATTACAGAGGGCTAATTTTGTAATTGTTTATGTTAACACTGATATTTGGACGTGCAGGTGTGCCACAAAGGCCACGACTGCAAGTTGAAGCGCACGTCGCCAACTGCTTACTGCGACTGTTGGGAGAAGTGTCGTTGCAAGGCGCTGGTGGGCGGCAACTGGGCCGCGCGCTGCGACTTGCTTGCCAAGCTAGCCAGAGACACCCTGCTCGCTACACACTTCAACTCCAGGTAAATGACCCGTGTTTAATGGAACAAATAAATGTTACATATATTTCACTTGTTCAGAATTCAATGGTTTCTTGTAAACTGCGCGCGAATGAAGTGTGTGATGAAAGATTTTTGGGTGTGCAGGGGCGAGTCGATCCTGCTGTTCCTGGTGCAGACAGTGGGGAGGCAAGCGGTAGAGCAGCGGCAGTTCCGCGCGGGTGGTGGGCGGCGAGGACCTCGCAAGCCTCCAGGCTCGGACGCTGAGGTGGACGCGCCCGACCACGACCTCGAGCCGCCGCGCTTTGCTCGCCGCGCCCTCCTACACCTGCTCGGTACTCGTCCTTGACTAGATTTCAGCGAATCAACTCGTCACTTAACTCACACTCAGCATATTCCGCCAGAGATATATTTTAGGTGCCAACGGGACAGATGGCGAGTCCATCGCCTTTACTCAATCACGAATATACATACGCCTTTGAATTGCTTCTCAGACTTATGAAGGTTTCCTCTCGATGTTTTACTTCACCGTAAATCTAGTGGTGTAACTAATCACTGTACTTGAGTTCAGAAAAAGTCGTTGGTACATTCGGGATTGGAACTTGAGACCTTTGTGTCGCAGGCAGCTACTCGAACCACTCGGCCAATAAGGCTTCTTCTTGTTTTGTATGTGTATCTTAAATGTTTTTTGGTCTGAGTTTGGAAGTAGAGTTCGTACCGATCCATGTGTATTCGAGATTATTAGATTTAAGGGTGTTCTTTATGAGTCATGTGATTATTTGCGTTAAAGTGCTCTTTTGCGATTTTTTTGCGTCACCTCTTTCCATAGTACTTTTATTTCTAACTATGGGGGTTGAAAAGTGACACGTGGTTATTGTCCAGGCGACTGGGCCGCGGTGGAGGCGGCGGTGATGTGTGGCGCGCGGGGGGGAGCTGCGGCCGAGCCCGAGCGGCCGGCGAGCCCCGCGCCGCACCAGGCCGGCACCACGCTGCTGGACAAGTTCACGCACGCGCTCATCGTCAAGTGCACCAACGAGGTCATTATACTACACACGGACATGTACGCATGGACACACACACGGAACACACACACACGGCGGACGACACTGAAGCTACATAGATTGTCAATATGACCTCATCTGAGTTTTAGTACACATCAAATTTAAATTACAGTTTTCTTTTTATACAAGTCAATCCCTAATGGTGTTTATTACAGATGCTTGACACGCTTCTCCATACACTGATTCGAGAACAACAAAACGACACCATACCGGGACGTGCGGAACGCGCTCGAGAAGTAGCGCGCAGATTTGTACGCTCCGTCGCCAGAATCTTTGTAATTTTCAGCGTGGAAATGGCTCCTGGAGCCGCCAAGAAAAAAGGGTAACACCAATGTTAACTTAATATAATGAGCAGTCAAGTCTATTAATAACTAATATCACAGTATGTAAGTTAGCTAAAACAACATCGCTCAAGTTAATAATCTGAATTCTGAACATAGTAGTGAACTTAATTAGTGCCATACATTACTTGTCGCCTGATAATGGACTGAATAAGTTGAAGTCAGAATAGTAAAAAATATGTTGATGTATTTATTGGTTTTAATGGCTTATCGTTTATTTACAGACCGCTTTCCATAACATCATCGTTAGTCCGTTGTCGTCGCGTATTTGCGGCGCTCGTGGCCCTAGCGGTGGAGGAACTGGTGGAGGCCGCCGATGCGTTGCTAGCGCCCGTGCGGCTCGGCGTCGTGCGCCCCACGGCCCCCTTTCCGCTCGCCACTACCTACGGCGACCTCGTCAACGGGAGCGAGGACCTGTTTGGAGTAGAGCCATTATCTACAGGACATTCTCGACTACCACATTCGCGCAGGTATGTATATTTTATCGACCAATTTGGTAGAAGGGCTTAAATTGTACTTCTTTATTATCTATAATATGGTAGTCCATATCAAGTATATTTTGTTATAATTACCATCCTTTTAGTTATCTGTCTCAAGTAATGCCTCAAGTATCTGTTTTAAGTATTATGAATATAGAAATGACTTCAATGATAAATGAAATCTTACTTTCTTTCCTAATGGCATAGACAATATTATATGGTTTATTGATATATATAATTTGTTATGTCAGGGAGTCTAGCGCGGCTGGTGGTCGCGGTGCAGCCGCGGGTGGTACATCTATGGGCAGTTCGACGTTGGTGCCAGACAGGTCGTCGACCCCCGTGGCCACGGAGTACGCGGATGACGTGGCTGGCGAGGCCCTCGGCGCCGATGATGACGCCTCGGAAACTGACGAACCGAACGCATCTAATGCGCCCGTCCCGCCCACTGACGCTCAGCACCACGATGATGCTATGGGTGACAGGTAACCGTAGTTTCAGCTATGATTGAACAACTAGAGGTAGCAATTTGGTGTAAAGTACAGTCCCAACGTAACATAGGCGTAATTTATAGTACTCTTGACATAAAGATTTTACCCCTGTTAAATGTTAACATTCAACGGGGGCTTTTGCCCCTGTTATTAATATTAAATGTTGTTTTCACTGGATTAAGCATTGTTGACATTTTATGTTGGGTTTAGAAATCAGTATGTAATATTTATATCTTAAATTAAATCCAATGTCACTTAAAAACCTTAAAACGGATTATAGCATTGTATTGATTATGTCAGGGGACAAGAACAACACGTCGTGGTCGAGAACGGCACAGAGCGTGCCGAAGGCGGCGAGAGCGAGAGCGAACTAGACTTGCTCGCAGAGGTCGAGACTGAGAGCGACTCCGACGACCAGGACAACGCCGAGTCCGCTCAGCGAAGCGTGCAGACTGGAGCCACCCAGGGGTCGGATGCCGGTATGTATTCATACCATTAATGTATTTTCACTCGTTACTTACCTCTTTACCAAATTTACTCACATATTGCGTGTATATGCTATCACGCCGTCCATATGAGTGTATGTTGCAACTATTTTTTTTCTAAGATTTATGTGCCTTAACTACTTACACCTTTAAATAACTTTTCAGACACACACAGAAGATTGTTATACATACTGTTATATTGTACATAACATTTACACATACGTATTCATTATTTGTGAACAATAACAATAATCAGGGTCTGCAGCTCGCAAGCAATACCCCTAGTGTTGTGAGCGTCTATAGGCGGCGGTATAAGCTTACCATCAGGCGGACAGCATGCTTGTTGCCACCCGTGTGGTATAAAAAACACAAGAAAAATGGGAAATTTAAATTTCACAATTGAATAAATATATGTCACATTTTGAGCGTTATTGATAATAGTGTAATCGTTTAACTTTTTAAAAGTTTTTAATACAATTCATGAGTCCACACAATTCAAGTTCGTTGACAGAAGTTGACTAAGACGAATCAGTCAATCAATCAGAAGTCATGACAGAAGAAGGCATGACTATAAGAATAATGTGTTGCATTGCGACAGGCATAGCGTCGCTGCTGCTGTACCCGGAGGACGAGAGCGGTGACTCCACTCAGCCGGAGGACGAGGACTCTGAGGCCGGCGAAACGGACGAGCAGGACGGCGAGGCCGAGCCGCCGTTACACGATGGCGAACCTCTCGAGCGACGCGTGCAACCACCTGCCCGCCCCAACCTGGCCCCGCACTCCATGCAGTGGGCCATAAGGTAACAAATTATAACTTCGAACTTCTTATTGTTAATGTAGCCATTACTTACCATGATCTATTACCTCTATCAGTCATGAAAAGCGTCACAATAATTATTGTAAAGTCACATGGAAATGTCTGGAGGAAACTGGTGTTGTATTATTGTCCTTCCCGGTCCAGAAATGTGTACACACGTAAGTGAAAGTCCAAAATGGCGGGCTGTCTTGTACCTCGTCGGTTTTACAAATTGTTTATGAATGGTTATTGGTAAAGGTTTTGGTTGTTGGTCAGGTCTCGTGAGACGGGTCGCGGCACGGGTGGAAGTGCGGGCGGCGTCCGCCTGACGGGCGGCTCGTCGCTGGTGTTCATCGACCCCGCGTCCCTGCGCCGCTCGGCCGCCGCCGCCGCCGCGGGGGCCCATGACCCACACTCAACATCCACCACCGCCGCCTGTCTGGCCCGAGCTTTCGGTAAATAATTACCACCTCTTGTTATTTGCAAATATATCTTATATCTAAGGTATTTACTTTACTTTATTAAGGACTACCCTGAAACCAAACAAGTCTCGCACTATAGAGTTTCAAAGGTGTTTTCTTACACGTATATCAAGCGTGGTTGAAGTATTCCCTAGAGCAGAATAAAGTTCTTCTAGAAGTGTGTGAATAAGTTGCTACTGGGTCTGCAATAGGCGGCGATAACCGCTTACCATCAAGCAAACCCTAAGATGTGTCCCCTGTGTCTCTTGAATAAAAGTTAGGTGGTTGAAATAACAATCATGTTTAAGGTAGAAACTTTCACATTCACCTCATTTATGTCAAAGTAGTGACCATATTCCCGATTGTTCGTAGGCATAGTGATACGTCAAATTGCGGACCTGCTGTGGGAGTACGAGCGTGTGACGCTGCCGCTGCCGAGAATGGTACCCCTTGCGTACCGAGAGGCGCTGCGCCTGCAGTGCTACCTCGAGAGGCAGCTCAAGCCCACCTGGGATTGGCTCGTCACCGTCATGGACGCCACTGAGGCGCAGTTGAGGTTAGTTATCCGCATTATTGTTTTACCATCCCACCGAAGTACGCCTCTTGTAATATCATTCGCGTGTTTTGTAGGAAAGAAACATGTTCTCATTTCCAGTAATAAAAAAAACCATTATTAATCTCTAAATAATCCTTAAGTGATTACACTTAGACTTTAATGAACACCTAGATGGATAGGTCTCGTATTGCTGAACTCTGTCTAGGTTAACTTTGGTTATTTGATTGCTTTGTTATATATATATATAGTAAATATTTTTCTTATAAACAATGCTTGTTACGTGTTAGATTTGGTGCGTCTCTGACATCGAATAACGCGAGCAGTACGAGCACAGAGAGCAGCCGCACGAGCGCGCCCGCCGCGCGGCGCACCACTTCTCTGACTTCCCCCGCGACCAGGATCATCGGCTTTTCCGAGGGACCTCGAGCTAGGGATCGCGAGCAAGGTATAATACAAGTTTTATAATTCATTAAAAAGGGGCTGGCCATGGAATAATAAATAATACTTAATTTTTTTTTTCGCAATTGTTTCCAAATATGGCATAAACCACTTGTCAATTTTGATAGAGGCCTATCAAAAATTTGTTTTTTATCAGAATATTTATGTAAATTTATTAATAAAGATGCCCTATTCACAATGAATAATGAATATATATAGTAAACATATTTAATATCTAGTTGTTTCTTGCAACGGTATTCGAATTGATTACCGATTCATGTTGAAGAATTGATATTTATTCATTTTGAAATACACGGGATATCTTTAATTTAAAATAATAGCATTTAGGTTAGACATTTGTTGGTAATGCTTCAAAGTAAGGCATCATTGTTTTAAAGGTAGTTGATTAAAATGCTTGTGTAGGCGTGGAGGCAGGCAGTGCGCGGCGCGAGTTCCTGGCGTACTGTCTGTCGCTGCTGCGCGCGCACAGCACCGAGCACGCCGAGCAGCTGCCCGTGCTCGACGTGGCCGCGCTCAAGCACGTGGCCTACGTGCTCGACGCGCTCGTATACTATATGCGCGCCGCCCACCCACATCCACACCACAATCACCATCTTTGGACACCGGTATGAAACCCTTACCTAAGAATCAATGTCGAAGATTGTAGCAGCCAACTTATGTGCATACTTTATGAACGTTTTTTTTAACACAATGTTTCTATATGTGATAAATGTATATGTTATCTTTTTAACTCAGTGATAGTCTTAGCTGAAAATTACACTGATATATTTTGAAGAAATTATTGTTCCTATTTAGAGTTGTAATTAATCGATACAGGATGAGAACGAGAATGAAGAAGGCGAGGAAGAGATGGTAGTGGGCGGCGGGGCGGCCGCCGAGTCCGACAACGAGGCCGAAGGCGCCCGCGGGAGGGCGCACGGCTTCTTCCAGAGATCTGACTCCACGCTCTGCCTCGGGTGCCCGCCGCCAGACCCCTTCAATAGTAAGTCGTATTGTAACATAATTAAGACCAATTTCGTAAAGGGTTCAATGCTTGAAAGCATGAAATGGTATGAATATGGCCTGGCCTCTATAATATATAATTCCCGTATTCCTGCACACTAACGAATAAGCGCCGCAACCCATGATTTGTAATATAAAGGCTAGTGTTGATTTTATAAAAAATCCTGTATGGGTACAGTGACGATGCAAGAGGCGCTGCCGCTGGCGGACCAGCCACAGCTGCTGCAGCCCAACGCACGGCGCGAAGAGCTGTTCGGGATGCCGCGCCAGCCGGTCACCGTGCCTGCCTCTGGGGATGCGCCGCCCGGGGTCAACAACCCGCTCGAAGGTACCTACATTGACATCTATCCTAATAAATAACTTACTTTATTGGATTGGAGCAATAATAAAATCCTTAATTTTATATAACCAGTACTGGATCATTATATTATATCATCTGTTTATAGCTTCAAACTATTATTATGTAAATATACCCATACATTTCCTATATTTGAACTCAAATCATTTTCTTATATTATTGATAGATGATATTTTAATAATTCGTCATAGGCGACTCGGAAAGGACACATATCTGGGGTCTAGGTTGCTACAGGTGTCAAGAGTCATAATTTTTGACAGCAGTTTGTTTGTTCAACAGTAGTGCCTCGCAGACTAGGCCTGTCCACTCGCGGCACGGACCGCGGCTGGTCCCCCCCCGCTCGCCCCGCCTCCGCACCACCCGCGCATACACATACAATGACTAGAGATGAACCACAGGTAACCTTATTATTCTTTTACTTTGTGGAGTTAATTACAGGCATTTTGAATAACATTCCACCATAAATTGTATCTGCGTCATATTATTTTAGGCAAAGGTAAATATAGTAGGTATACGTAATTTTTGCAGTGTATAATTTGAAGGTCATTCGTTGGTGTAAACCACTAACTACTAAACTCGATTTTTAAATCAAACATATTCTCATGAGCTAGGCGATGTTTCTGGTTCGGTTTCTTTTTTGTAAATAAGCTAGGTATTATTTTTTCAATTGTGTTTTAAGTAGGCTTACAGTGTCTCTCTTATGTGTGGACCAAATTTTCATATTCTGTTTTCGTACTTACACGAAGTAACTTAATAAACAAACAATCGAATATTGCAGGATTTATCTTGCTCTAAGGACACTGCAACGAAAATGGATATTGATACAGACGGTGAATACTTATCAGACTCGGATTCCAATGAAGCTCGACAGATTCCCAGGAAAAAGCATCACAGGTACAATTAATAATAACAAAGTGTTTCTACTCACGATAAAATAAACCTTTGCTTTAAATAAATACTATCAATTAAGTGACAAATCCTTTAAAGCCATTTCGTTGATGATGACGTCATATATGTACAGTATTGTAGTATGTTTTTGGTTTTGGAATAGTAACATATTTACTATTTACAGACACCCACATTCAGTGGCGATGTCCTCGGGCAGCAGCTCTATGCAAGACGCGAGCACCCAACCTTCGGAGTTTCACACTTTGGTGGACACGGCGTGCTCCATCATCGAGGCACCGCTCCAACAGAGCATCGCTGCGTCGCCGTCGCCAGGTATTATTATTTTGAAAACTGAAATTGCGTGGGCATTAATAATGACTAGGGCATGGCTTCATTGTATTACTCGCAATTATTTATGCAGCCTGCCATAAAATAATGTTGCATTTCGAGGTTATTTTTATATTAATTATTGTTACAATTACGGATAATGGCTAGAATTTTGTACATACCCTGATGTTTTGGAGTATGAGTGTAAATATAAAGTTTGTTCTCAGGGCCGAGCGGCAGTGGTAGCGCTGCGTCGGAGGCGCGCGCTTCGTCATCACGCAGCCCTGGGAAGACAGTTATTGTACGTGCTGTAAGTCACTCCACTTATTTGGGGGACTTTTTCTTATCAAAATTATACCCTAACCTCTTCGATTGGCTATACATTGTGTACCTCGTTCATCTTTATCGCGTATAGTAGGAGCAGGAGCTTTTTATGCTAAGTGATATAATTGATTTTACCATATAGCAAAAAAGCAAATATGGCCCACTTTATTCTGAATGGCTACTGTAGCATATTGATTCAATACCAGGTATTAATCCTACATAATACTGTGTGTGAATAATACCTACACACCATCGGACACCCGGGTGGGAAGGCGAGAAGAGAAGAGAAGAGAATAATACTCATCAGAGTAACTGTACTAGTAGCATCTTTATGCTACTGCAGACCTTTGTCTGCGGGGTCCTCCGACTGCAAGCATATTCTATTCGAAACAGTTATAGTGAGTGAATATCTATTTTATATGGGTCAATATTTACATGGGTGGTTTAGATATTGTGTATGGTTCGGGTACAGGGTGAGCTGTTGAGCGCGGCGGACCCCCTGGAGACGCAAGAGATCTCGGCGCACGTCACCGTGGAGACCACGGGCTTGCCGCCGCCGTCGCTGCTGCCTCCTCTCAATACACCTGCGCAACCGTAACTAACTATGAATTCATTGCTCTATTCACATTAGCGCTTACCGAATTTAATTACCGGTTGTTCACATTACAGAAATACCGTTAAGTCCATGATACGATTTTGAATTTTCATACTAATGAATTAACTTTGGAGAGGATATTTATTCTTTTCATTGATACTTTGGTGTTCCATTAAGATACTGTAAAAGCATATTTCTGACAAAATAAAAAAATTCTGTACAACGTCTGCAAATAAAAAAACATCAAATGTTATGTAAATCTCTACACAAGTTGTCTCCATATTATTAAATGACGAGCCAGCCACTGTACATTATGTATTATTTTTACGTTTGCAACATTGGATTGATTAGTGTAACAATTGTTTGCAGACGCGCGTGTCCTTCTCTGGGCGCGTCAGTGTCGCACGACCTGCTGCTGGGCCGGTGGCGGCTGTCCCTGGACCTGTTCGGCCGCGTGTTCACCGAGGACGTGGGCCTGGAGTCGGGCTCCGTGGTCGCCGAGCTCGGCGGATTCCCCGTCAAGGAAGTCAAGTTCAGGAGAGACATGGAGAAACTTAGGAACTCACAGCAAAGGGATTTGACACTACATAAGGTATTCATACTACATGATTGTTCCATTTGAGTGGTACAATAAGCAATACGGCTTTTAATACCATTTTCTAATGATACTCAATTATTATAAAGGAATACTAGCTAGTTAGTATGTTCGCTAACACTTTCACTTCAAAACAAATATCGTTTTCTTTTCTTTTTTAATAATATGAGCATATTTATGTAGTATTTCTAGAACAATGCAGTAATGTAGGATCAATTAACAGGGGCTATACCTCTAAAGAGGATAATGTTTATATTTCCATGCAGATATATAGTGGAAAACTATTTTGTAAAAACATGTTTACCATTTTGTACATTGTTGTGTTGTGAAGATGGAGCGCGACCGAGCGAAGTTGCTGCAGCAGACGTTCGCCGAGTTGAACAGTGCGTTCGCGGGCCAGAACAGGCGCGCGCACAGCGCCCAGCCGCCGCTAGCCGTCAACAGAGTCAAGGTCACCTTCCGCGACGAGCCCGGCGAGGGCAGCGGCGTCGCGCGCTCATTTTACACCAGTGTTGCCGAGGTAACAAAAACACACCCATTTGATCAAATGGCTAGTACTTTGGATTTCGACCTCTAGGACTACCTAACCTAAGGAATGACACGTGCCTAACATAGTACGTGGCATTTTTTGTTTTAAAGTTTCGTGCACTAGACCTCTCCGTATAGTGTCGGCTCTGCCTTGTCTATCCGTGATACTGTCCCGGCACTGTAATACTCTATTCAAATTGTATACAAGTATAATGTCACACCTACTGAGTACTTGATAAATATATACTTATTTTAATTTCATGTGTAAACGTTTAAGATATATATATATAGCAAATATAAATATGTGAAGAAGGTTCTATTCTGGATCCATGATGCTTGTAGAGATACATTCATTTTGTAATACAGGTTGCCGTGTTAATAGGCTTGACCTAATTCCTGCAATTTTGTCAGGCTCTTCTTGCCAATGAAAAACTGCCACCACTTGAGCCGGCAACGAGCAGCAGCACCAACGCCAGTAGCACCAATGGGACATCAGGATCGGCCGGCGCCAATGCTGGCGGGACCAGCAGCAATAGTGGAGCTAGGTAATTATTTGCAATAAATATTTCCCATAGTTTAGATATATATATATTTTATGTGACAAAATAATTTGTTTAGATATATATTTTTATATATTTTATGTGACAAAATAATTTGTTTTACAAGATTTACATGAAAAAAAGCACCACTGCTTTGAAACAAAATTTGTTGATTTTGTTAATTTATCAAAATGAAATTTCTTTAGTAAATAAAACAATAATAATGTGTTACAAAAAATCTGTACTGTTTCCAAAATATGACAAAACCATAATTAATTTGTTCGAAAACCTTGTTAGGAAGACCGTATATAACTTCATGTATGTTAGAAGGGGACAGACGCGGGACGTAATTAATGTGTAGTTGTTGGATGTATCAAAAGTGCAAATTAGACGTGATATGTGTCCGTTGCGTAGGAGCGGTGCGGGGCGCGCTCGGCCCAAGGACGCAGCGCGGCGCACGCCCGGCAGGCCGGCGCCGCGGCCGCCCGCCGCCCGCGAGCCGCGCCGCGTGCTCAGCGTAGACGCACGACCATATTCGCCACAGGTACATGCACTGTTTATTATATAACGACACACTTTCAGAGGCCACATTTCAGAAAAAAACTTTTTTAAATAAGTACTACAAAGGAAAACAAACAAATGCGGACCCTATACTGTATTTGAAAGTATAGCTAAGATTGCTCTTTCAATTTCATTTGTTCGATAAATCTTCCTAGCACTGCCAAAACAACATTCAATGGGAGCAGTAAATTCATGACTGTTTCTTCTGTATATTAAAGTGGATGCTGCAGCCAAAGCGACGGCAATTTGGAATATGAAGCACCTAATAGGATTCTAGTCTTCTTTTGAGTGTTTTAATCTGATGGAATAGTATATAATAAAGTGTGTGATTATACCCAGGCTGCACCTGGCACGGAGGGCGCCGGCTACAGCGGCGACCGGCCTGGAGGACATAACGAACATCTCACACTCCACCAGGCGCAACTAGGCGAACGACTATACCCGAGGGTAAGTGCATGGCTGGCTATATAACAATGAATCTATTTAGTAAATTTAATTGCTTGTAAATATACTTTATTGTAAAAGTACAAACTTTTAAAGCTGATTTACTTCTTCCTACTAATATTATACATAGATACGAAAGTTTGTGGGGATATTTGTTCCTCTTTCACGCAATAGCTTCTGAACGAAATCTTTTGAAATTTGGCACAGACATAGATTATTAAATTGATTAATACACACAGTATGATTTAAATCAGAAAAAACATGTCATTGAAATCTAACGGCCGGTGGAACCGCGGAGTTGGTCTTATACATAAAAATCGCTCTCCGTCCGTTCTCGGCACAGTCACGATCGATCATGGTAATATATTATTTTTTGTGTGTATTTGTATGGATTCCTGGATAATTTAGATTCACCATTAGATGGGATATGTGAAGCTGAGATTGTTTAAGTTTTTTATTTTTTCACCCAAACCTAGCTGACAGCTTGTAAAGTAATTAATATTGTTATTAGGTGCATTCTCTTCACCCCACGTTTGCTGGAAAAATCACTGGCATGCTGTTGGAGCTGACCCCCGCGCAGCTGCTGGTGCTGCTCGCGAGCGAGGATGCGCTTCGGCAGAAAGTACGCGAGGCCATGGATCTCATAGTTATGCACCCCTCGGAGGCGATACTCGGTATGGCTTTGTTTTAAATATACATATTTGCTAGAGTATAACTATTATTACATTTAGAAAATAACACAAATCCTTATTGGTCGATGATTGTCACCACAATATACATGGTTATATATATGAAAAGTTTATTTATATTTAAAAGTGTATATTACACGTGTGACCAGTTTATAGTAAACTTTTTGATAATTCATGAACATTGATAGAGGATTGAGATTAAAGTGTCGTTTATGTGTGTCAGACCTGGATGTATTCTCGCTGTCGGAGCGCGGCGGGGGCGCGGGCGGCGGGTCGGGGGGCGCAGCGGGGGCGGCGGCGGCGCCCGGGGTGGCCGACGACGCCGCGCCACTGTTCTATTCGCCGGGCAAGCGCGGATACTACTCCCCGCGCCAGGGACGAGCCACTGCCGAAAGAATAAACGCCTTTAGGAATGTTGGCAGGTTGGTACCACCAATGGGCCACTAGCATACCTTGTACTATTGTTTTCTTAATACCATAGATTTTACAAAGTATGCGGGCCTGCTTTTTGGTATGCTAGTATCGCCATTATGGAAGCTTGCAACTGTGTGGGAATCGCACAAGCGTTACGGAGCCTAAACACTCAAACCTTGTATAAACTAGTATTGCCTAAGACAATATCTGAGATATATACACATTATGAGAAGTGTCTATTAGTATATATGTATATATTATTGCATGTTGTGATTTCCTATAATTGGGGGATATCTGTGTTTTTAATTATTAAATATTACATGTTATTATGTGAATTTATTTTTGAAAATCTATATTAATAAATAAATAAGTTCTATACCCTTACTATAGACAAGACGGGATATGTGCGCGCTTCACAAGTAACAACTATAAGCCAACCGAACCTCTTTTTCAGAATAATCGGATTATGCCTGCTACAGAATGAACTGTGTCCCATGTTCCTAAACCGACATGTACTGAAGTACATGCTGGGGCGGCCAGTGCGGTTCCACGATTTGGCGTTCTTTGACCCCGTTGTGTACGAAAGCCTGCGGCAACTCGTCGTCGACGCTGAGACCGGCGATTCTCACTCACTCTTCGCTGCTCTAGATCTCAACTTTAGGTAATGAAGTCATAAGGTTTTATATTTTTCAATAGATGTTTTTTACATCTGTATATCTTTTTAATGTTAAAATTACACTTTTTTCTTGGAAGCTTGGAAATGTGTGAAGAGGAGGGCGGTGGATGTGTGGAGCTGGTGCCGGGCGGCCGCGAACTTGAAGTGACTGCCCCGAACGTGTACGATTATGTGCGAAAATATGCACAGCATCGAATGTTGCTTTCCCAGGAGAAAGCTCTTGAGGTGAGTTTGCATCTATATACATATAGTCACGCTAAGTGTCTCACAGGGTAAGCAGACGGTCGAGCGCCAGATCTCTAGACTTACATGCCCCTTTCGCTTCATCCACATTCATCGGTTTCTTTATACATGATCGCTGGTTTCGAGTACTCTGGATGTTCCTTCCTATCCTAGAGCATTAGATTGATGTAGCTGAAATATTGTCTTCCCCTTCTTCACACACTCGCATATTACATATTATCGACTAAGATTTCTTGTTGGACCCCGGCTGTAGGTGCCAAAGAGGTTTTTCTGAACTGTAGTATAGTGATATATCACACCACTAGCTTTTGAGGTGCAGGAAAACATTGTGAGAGAGCCTCCTTTGAGAGTGGTTGTGAGAAAACCTCCATATATTTCAAGAAGAAATTTAGTCGTGTTTGAAAAACGGGGGAATATTTTGAAAAGGCGTGAAGATATTTCAAATAACTATCAAACAATATTAATTGTAAGCTTCTTAGTTTTATATGATTTTAATATTCAACAGGCAATGCGGGTAGGTGTGCTTGATGTCCTACCGGAATCTGCGCTTGAGGGGTTAACGCCAGAGGACTTGCGGCTCTTGCTGAACGGTGTAGGGGACATCAATGTCACCGCGCTGGTGTCCTACACCAGCTTCAACGACGAAAGTGGCGAGCCACCTGAGCGGCTGGCGCGCTTCAAGCGGTGGCTGTGGGCTATTGTAGATAAAATGACGCATCTCGAGAGGCAGGACCTTGTAAGTTTCATATTCATTATGTTATTTGATAGTAGATTGTAATAGTAATAACTAAGTGTCATCAAATATTATGATTTCTCTTTTAAACCAGTTATTAACAATAAATTTTATCACGAAATTGGGCTTACAGCACACGGTTACTTTGGTTATGCATAGTTGGAACCTGTGCGTACAGAATATTATATGCAAGTGTTATTAACAGTCAATCATTGACATTTCGAGAGATCGAATGATGTGTTACATGCAAACGTATTCGTATGCAGGTATACTTCTGGACCGGGTCTCCGGCGCTACCTGCCTCCGAGGAGGGCTTCCAGCCGATGCCGTCGGTGACCATCCGGCCCGCCGACGACGCGCACCTGCCCACCGCTAACACTTGCATCTCGCGCCTCTACATCCCGCTCTACTCGTCGCGACACGTGCTCAAGCACAAATTACTGCTCGCCATCAAAACCAAGAACTTCGGCTTCGTCTAGATACTCGCAACGGTTTTATAATGTATTAGTTTTACAAACTCAGTCGTGTAAGCGCTACGTGTAATTTATATATAATCTCCAAATGCATTTTAAAAGTTACACAGATAACTAAACGGACTATTATAGTAAATATAGTGCAGACTTACGCTAACGTATGTTTGGAAGATTTGACAAAAAATTACATGACTGGGTACACTTGACTGAATAAATACTATTCAATATGCAGTTATGTTGATGAGAATGGATAGAAGTCCGCACAAGTACATAGTAATAGTTATAAACATATAAGCTCATAGACCATAAGTATTTAATTAATATCTAAAAACATATAGAAATCACACTTATGATTCTATTTATATATTATTAGTTAAAAGTTGATTGAAATCCAAGATCATTATTTTTTAACTGTCAAAATTGATAACATGTCACTTGATCCACGCCAGATTTTATTCGCCCGAACGAACACCATTCTTTTTGTACTTTCTACATACGTTATTTATTATAACGATTATACTCGATGACAAGTGAAGGCAGCATGACTAAAATATTCATGTATATTTTAACTGTTTATGATAGCTTTGTTAAATAGTAAATTTAAATAAGATAGTAGAGTATGATGGGTATACTGCTACAGTTTGTTGGGTTAGCTTGGGGAGATGTGACGGACCCAAGCAATGGTGGTTTTGTGATATCAGAGGAAGTATTTATGCGCCTCAATCTCTAAATTTAAGATTATTATTAGAGTTTCCTTTGATTAGTTGTATTAATATGATTCATAATAAACAATCTCAAAACGCTTAATGTTATTTTTATTTTACAATTTTTTTTGTTCTCCAATACAAATCTGAAATACTTTTATCCCATTACCATTCATTAGGAGACTAAGAGTACACTGTACCAATAACATGGTCAAACACATTTATAGATCATGGTCATCTAAAACTTCGTAATCATTTTTCTTGCATTTTATTTTGGCAAATAACACAAGTTTTAAATTAAGAGTGAACTCTTGGAAGTGAGAATCTGACTTTAAAATACAAATTGAATTTAACTACCTACTCAATTAAAACAACAATTGATCAGAGGGTGCTAGACATAAAGCTACAATTAAATATATGTGTGTGAATCTAAACAATGATAAAAGTAAATATTAAAAGACAGAAAATATATGTATAATATATTATAAAAATGAAAACTTGCACAAAACAAACACTAATCTTACACTTAAAAATATTCAAAAAATTCAACATCTTTATAGCTTTACAACCATGAACAACTTATACACAATTAATAAATATTACTGTACCTTTGAAACCATTTTTAATTCTGTTGATATTTTCCTATAAACTCCATAGAGTAAGACAATATGGCAAATGTGCAACAATGCACTAGTAAAATTTGTACTAGGATATGTATTCCAGCACATCTCAATGAGGGCTAAAATTAAAAATCTAACAATTACTGTGTAGTTAGTAGTCCAAAGGAGATATGGCAAACTGTGGAAATACCATGAATAGAACTGGTAGTGCAGACTCCGTGCACACACAACACCAATAAAATTTACAACAAACATTGGTAAAATAAATAGCTGAGACAATATATCAAAGTTGATACTGTACATACTGCTGTCTTCGGGCTTTTTCTTTTCCAATGCTCTTTTACCACCTTTTTGGGTTTTCTGTAACATTGCTTCAAAAGAGTCCAGAAAGTCTTGTTGGTCTTTAGTCATCTCTGCACTTTGATTATCTGTTGGTTTTCCCAGTTTTCGTTTCATATCTTTACTAAGCTTAGCCTTTTTACGGTTTTCAATATTTCTTGCATCAATTTGGGGTTGAAATTGGCTCTGTACATATTTAAGACGACAATAACTTTGAAAGTACTTAATACACATTGGTAGGAATATAAACAAAAGCATAACATGAATTGCTAACAATGTTATATGGAAGCACTTATTTTCAAATGTATCTATACTTAGAAACCGGTAATTGACAGTCCAGGTATGATTGAACACTCTGCCTACATCAAAACTCCCTTGTAGATATGCTACTGGGTTACCTATTAGAAACGGCAGGCCCAATACTAATTGTACCAGGCCACAAACAAGAAGCTGCTTCATTGTACTCTTCAAACCCAAGTTTACTAAATAAAAGAAGAATAGTGCTGGCGCATATAGCAAAATGTTCATCTTGACTGACACACCCAAACTGTATAGAATGCTTCCTAAATACCATTTTGAATCTAAGAACATATTTAGGGATATATACAGGAAAAGCACAGCAATTGGATCATTGAACAGCCTCAACACATTAATAGAATGAATTCTATATGACGTTAGTATTGTGATGGCGAGTACATATGGTGGTACCTTTCTGGTTTTAGCATAGATGCGGAAGATAAATAGTAGTTGTACAAGGTAGATTCCTATAAATATGTACTGAGCAAGTCTGATATTCTGACCCTGGCTTGTGATGAAATACAAAATAGAATAAATGTACACAAATCCTGCGGGATATACCAGTGGTCCGGTGTCACCGCGTAACTTCCCATAGTCCAGGGTTCCATTCAGGAAACCTTCACACTCTTGCATATATGCCTTCCAGTCTATTTCCGTATAAGGCACTCGTTCTACGATTGCTATATTAATAAATAGCTCGGCTACAATTATTAGAAATGCAACGAATGGCAGCTGAGCAGGATTTAAAACTAAACCCTTCAAATAGGACCACGTAAACATCTTTTTCAGTTCGTGAAATTGATCCTGTATCTTGCTTCGTACACTCATTGTGGAATATTTAAATTGGCTTGAAAAGTACTTGTTGTATTACATGAATATATTGTGATAGAATATACTTATTATAAAATATCACTTTACAATTTATTCGCCCAAATTTCTATTTATATTTTTAGGTCACCGCACCGGTCCCAGGCACTTGCTGTTGGTCATTTTCATTTCATTTTTTTTCAATTGACGTTTAGTTTGACAGATTTGATATTTCTTCTATATGCCACAGTATATTTATTTTCAAACGATTATTACTGCCTATATCGGCGGTGCGCATATGGATCCACGCGTTTATGCTATAGCATAAAAAAGCATATTCACTATAGTGAATGTGCTTTTGTCGTGTACTTATATAATTGGTACGGCTGATCTGAACTCATTTTGGTGAAAAATACCTTACTGTTTTACAAATATGTTTATAATTTCACACAATGATCCATTGAATTTACCACCTTTACCATTGACTAATTGTACAAAATGGTACCTAACGAGAATATCAGAAAATATCTAATTTGTTGATTGATTGATATTAGAGAGTAGGTACTACTTAACTTACTAGAAGATAGCGCTTTGATCCTGCAAAAAAATATGATCCTGCTAAAACATGGTATAAATATGGGTTTCATCCAAGCAAGAACAGTTGAACGTCCAACCTACATAGTGTATTGTATTAAGTACCATTGAATTGAATCTTATCAAAATAATTTATCTTATGTTTGTAGTGATAAAATTTCATAATACTACAAAACGTTAATCCTTTATCATTTATTTGCCACTAGGTTTGCAAGAAAATTGCCTCATTGTTTACTTCGTATAAACAATGAAAATCTTTGTAAATGATAGCGAGTACCTATTTATACTTAAACTACATCAACCCACTGTTTCAGTCCACATACAGATTGATCCTACGATGAAGGAAATAAATAAATGTGTGCGAGTAGTATTAATATTAGTCTCTGTGCTAAGCGATGTTCACGGGGTTGATGTAGATCGTAAGTTTCTTAAAATTTTAATCCTGTAGGTTCTTTAAATTGTTGGTGTATGGGTACCACTTATACACCTCTGCCTACCCCTTCAGGGACCCATGTGCGTATGGGGGGGGGGATAAAGTTTATATATCTATAGCTAGGTGTAATAATATAGCACACCGAACAATCCTTATATAAGCCACACCAAACGAATTAAATTGACGAGTTTCCTATCGACACTAAAATCTATGTACATTTTAGTTTTTTGCCCATGTCGATCAATCAAAATTATAAATCGAACCACTTAAATCCGCTCACTATTTTGAAGCAATAACCTACAAAGTGATAATTGTTAAGCACCAGACTATTGATTGGTTTAATTTGTACAATTAATTGTCATACCTAAAGCTTTACAGTAAAAGAAAAAACGCTACAAAAACTGGACGAATACATCAAAGAAGAATGTCAAAGAATCATTCAATTCATTTATGTCATTCCTGACTCTCGCAAACGCCGGCCCGCGCCGAGTCAGTCGCACAAATCCCGTCCCCAAATATGTGAATAATAAAATACCAGACCAGGCCAGCTCCCTTGCTCGCGATCCAGCAACGCCCTAAGCCGAGGTCCGTACCCCACAGGGTGTCCCCTTGCTGTGCTGCTTAGCACAAGAGTGCCTGTCTGGAGGCCTAGGTCTCGCCTTTGTCCGGTTAAGTAGCAAAAGTTCCCGGAACTCACGCTACGAGAGTAAGAGAAGTAATCTGGGGCCTCTCCAATTCATCATTATGATAAATGATTTGCCGCACATCTTTGAGCACTCACACTGTTTATTATTTGCAGACGATCTGAAACTGTCTCTCTCCATAAACAACGCAACAGATTGTGAGCGGTTACAGAGCGACATTAACCGAGTGGTAGCATGGAGTAAGGAGAATAACTTAGAGTTTAACACTTCTAAATGCGTCACGATTACTTTCACAAAGGCGCGAGTTCCCTTACTCCATAATTATACGGTTGATGCGGATGTTATGAAAAGAGTCACAGAAGTAAAAGATCTAGGGGTGACCCTTACTTCAGAGCTAACGTTCCGGGATCATATTACTAAGATTTATAAAAAAGCCTACAGAAATTTAGGGTTTATACTTCGTAGGGTGCACCAATTTACAGATATGAGAGCGATCATTGCCTTATACAATGCACTTGTGAGAAGCCATCTTGAGTTTAACTCAGCCATATGGGCTCCTCATCAAAATAAATATAGTCTTATGCTGGAGCGGGTTCAAAACAAATTTATCAGATATTTATATTACCGGCAATGCGGGGTATATCCATTCTATCCCCTGATGTACCCCAGTCTATTTATTTTAGGCATGGTAGGGTACAATGAGCTGCGGGTACGGAGAGAAGTAGCCTTAGCATTGTACGTGCTTAAATTAATACGCGGCAAGCTGTATAATCCAGGGATATTGGGGCTCGTGGGGTTCTGCGTGCCTGATGGATATGTTGCGCATCGACGTCGTCCGCATCTTTTAGTGGTACCGCGCGGGAGTACACAGCTACTCAACAAGTCGCCGCTGACGCGTGCACTCGGCATCCTTAACCACATTGCTGAAATGATTGACGTATTTGCCTGTTCTTTGGATGAATTCACTAATACAGCTTTATATGTTACCTGCTATATTGTCTCATAAAAATATTTGCTTAGAGGACTATTTATTCAACCACCAATATTTTGCAGCAAAAAACGACATAGAAAGAGGGTTGCTGAGCTTGCTGAATTTGTGGCGAAGCGGGGATGCTACGGCACTCCCGATTCCAGTGTTTCCTTTAGACATCATAGAAATACCACCGTTGTCCGGCTATTATGAAGGAAAAGGGGCTAAGTACGTTTAGTTAAATTGCTAATAATAAAGTGTATTTAAAGATAATACTTTATTTTTCCTCAAAATATGTACGAATTTAGGTAGATAGGTACAATTTAGGGCCGTTTACAATTGGTAGCCTTACCTTACCTTTCTTCAACTCTCGGTGGTCTACGAACTTGCCTGTTTTCTGAGCTTAAGTACCTACCCATTTACCCATTATCGCACGACGACCTTTAAGAAACGACCCTGAGGAAAACTGCATGCGTTTTAAGAACAAACTCAAAAACGTATAGCTATAGTGGTAGCTTGAGAAATGGCGAAAGACTCGACATCTGCCACTTAGTACCTAAGTCCAGCACCGGTGTTTCCGGTGTTACACCTCTGCCTACCCCCTTGGGAATGTTTTTTTGAAGGCACGGAGATATTTTTTTTATCCTGTTATCCCCGCAAATATCGAATTCGGAACCTACTGAATCCATTGGTACAGTCCGGTTGTATTAAGTTTGTTGTTTGTGTGTATTAAACACCGGTTATTGCATTTTTGCAGGATAACGTATAGTTCTGGCGAGATATTCGTGAGAGGGGTTGATAATTTCACTATCGCCGAACTAAACGCAATTGAAGCAAATATTGAGACTTCGGGAGTTATTACTTTTCCGGAAATTAAAATTACCTCAGGTTTGTGTTGGTGCTTATTCCGGCACCGTTAGACCCTGGCCTCCTTCCTTAAATTACATGAGTCAATTGTCGTCCTTGATTAACGGCGATGGATTCGCCATCTATCGCGTTAGAACCTAAATATAACTCCTATACCTACCGAATTATTAGATATGTAGAGCACGTTTTAAAGCATTATTTAGGAAATTAATCTACCCCAAAATCTATGACGAACAGAATTGATGATCCTACAGCTGTTTTCATGTTTCTAGACAATTACGAGCTTGACGGGCGTGCTCTTCTTATTTATCCTCTCCGAGGATCGGGAACAATGGAGTAAGTGCCTCTGAGTGTCCAGATTTTAACTTACATCAGCAACTAATAAACTGTTATACGAGTTAATTAGACTAAAATGTATATGTGTAACAAAATTACCACGTTTACAATTATAAATTATCAGATACTAACATTGCGCAATTTTTTCTACACACATTCTCACTCAATTGTAGTTTAATTTACCTGTCAATACTATCAACACTGTTTAGTCATAAATAAAATAAGTAATATACCTCTTAAGTTACGTGTCAATCATTGATAAAATAGCACAAAATTATGATTTTCTTAATACCAGAAAACTCGGGAATGATTGATGATGATTCCCGAGTTGTTGCAGTTGCAGAGGTCCATGACCCAAGGCTAGGCATACAACCATTGTTAAGCACTTAGAAGAGCCTGGTGGAAGGCCTTTTGGTCAATTAGATATCTTGAAGATCTAATATCATTTTATTGTTGCTAAAGTAAGTATTACCTGTAACATGAATTTTAATACAGTTTTCTTTTCCAGGGTTGACATTCAGGACATTACCCTAGTTTTCACAATTCGACTTGGCCCAAGTTCGAGTGGAATAGGAACTACTGTTATCGATTTTCAATATGATTACGACGTTGAAAAAATAGAAGTGAGTGTAGCTTTTTATTCTTAATAGATAATATAATAATATATCCTCACGCATTCCCACAAGGGTCCCCGAAATCCCTACCCCTTAATAGATCTTTGTGTAAGAAAAAAATCATAGGGTAAATATCACTGATGGAGTAGGCACAAGTAGTGGAGCACAAGTCGATACAAATATCCTATTGGGACAAACGTTAGTAGCTATAAATTGATTGAGATTTATGAATTAGACAAATGCTCAGATTTACATACGTAGATACGTATTACATTAATAGATGGCAACAAGTTTGCGGAACGCCTGATGTTAAGCGGTTATCGCCGACTATCTATTCAGTATTCATATAGGTTTGAAACACCCTCCTCCTCACTACCGCGTTAGGTTAGGTAAGACATAGGTACCTATATATGTTGTAACTATCAGTCAGTAGCAACTCGTAGCAGTAACAAAGTTGTAAAATATTTTATAAATTTGCAGGTTAATTTAGTAGGCAGCTCGTGGCCCATTAATAAAGTGTTATCCAAAGAAGGTTTGAAGATCCTCGCAAGCCACCACGACGACATAATAACAACCACAAAACTGAACATCGTCCAGCACCTGAACAATAATCTCGCAACAACGACACCTACACAACTATTGGAATATATCACTCGGACGAAAACCTATTAATGTTTTAAAATGACAACAGATTCGAATGGAAATCATTATAGTTATGTTAGTCATAGTGACCCGTTACAGCTTTAAAAATAATAGTACAATATCGTAACCCTTAATTACCGTAACGTCTTAAAATCTTGTTTTTGTGCCTACTGGCTTTCAAAAGCTCTGTCTTAAGCGGAATTGAGTAACAATTGTGTAGATGTACGAAATCATTAAATGTCCATTGAAAGCGAGTCCAGTTTCATCAGGGTAATAATGCCTGTCACTTTGCTTTGATGACTAACTCGCATATACATATAACATAATTGTATGTAAGTTGATGCGTCGGTTCAGCGCACTTGGTGTGTAGTTTCCAAAACGATTTGTCTGGGTAAACGCCTTTAATTGTTGAAAGAAGTAATAAAGCGGAAGCGCTTAAATAGATAAATCTATTAGTGGCTGTCAACAAATGCGTAAGTAATCGTAAGTCTGATAGTAACGAATAAAAATGAAATAAAATAATTGAGAAATTATATTTTTTTATTTAACGTCTGCAATTTTTCCTCTTACTTTACTTACTTACTGTTCTTCGAAAGAGAAAATCTGAAAAACTCATAGAAAACTGCCGGAGTTTGAACCTACATTATTCATTTTGCAGGTGACTAATATAGCAATTAGTCTTTTTATATTCGACAGATCATAAATCTTTAATGAGGGCTGGTAGCCCTTCATATTCACGATTTGTGTGATGATTGATAGACATCTTGAAATGAACCAATAAGTAGATAAGATTAGAAAACACTAGACTTTCCAGATTGTGGACCTAAATATACCTACGTGCTTGTCATTATGCATGAATATCGTCGTATGTAGCTATTGATATCTATAAATGAATCCACAATCGCTGATCAACGCCCCACGTATTGATTTTGCTGAATGTATTAGCAACATCTGTGTAGGTAATAAATCGTAACAATACCTATTTCATTACGTAAACAACTGCTTAACTTAACACTAGAAAAAAATCTGGCATCTATCTTATAAATAATACTCTGATTATTATAGTATTATTATGATCGATGATATATTGCAGATTTTTATCTTTTTCCTTCATTATAAAAGCGGTATAATGACACTAAATTAAAACAATTGCAGATTATCAATGTAAGTGTAGCTTTGGTATCGTGTTAACGCCAGTTATTTAATTATAATTAAACAGTCTAACATTTTAAATTATTGTTTTCAGAAAAAATGAAAATCATATGCGTCGTTGCCCTAGCTATATGTGCATTAGCGCACGGTGCAGTGCAATACCACGATGACTTGCCATCTAGTAAGTACTTATTCACCAAGACTAAGGTATTCTAGCTAGTCTAACCTAGCTCTGCCCGCCTTCCATGGGTGTAAATTAGAAAAGAGGCATAGTTTGCACATTTTAAACCTATATTTAATAAATCTCTAAGCATTCTAAAACCTAGCTGTTGATGAAAACCACATTACTTAAAATCTGTTCAGTTTTGAGTTAATCGTGTTCAGACTATATTAATTAGTCCGGTGAGTACGGTGGGTAAAGGGGAGCTTCGAGTAACGAGAAGGTCTGTCGTGAAGTGTGAGCTCGCGCGTTGTCGTGGAGAAGCAATAGGGAAGGGCGGTTGACCAGTCTTGGTTGTTGAATTGCAAAATTCTCCAACATTGTATGCAATTCTTAGCAATAGACATCTGCCGTCACTGTTGTGCCATTCGGTAAGAGGCTCTGCACCCGCAACAAGCTCAGCCGTAGAATGAGTTGGAACCGCTTCCACTATCGCCTACAATACGCCGTTGTCGACAATGGTTACAGGAAGACCGTGAGGCTCGTTCTTCAACTCAAAATTTCCAGATTTAAAATGATTAAATCAACAATTGACCGTGTGAATAACCAATTGAAGCAGTGTTAGATCCGTACACGTAGTTAATGTTTCGTGTGGTTTACACAGCGGTATTTCTACGTAGGAACTCGTATTCGAAAATTGTACGAATTTACAGTTTATCTAAGGCGCCAAAAACTATTCACAAAAATGAAAAATTACCTAAACACAAATGACTCAATTATAAATTTAAATAACACTCCTTTCGAATAAAATTTATTTCAGATAATTAAATCTGTAAATGTTGGTTATAGATTCTCCAATTACATAGGTTAAGACTGTAATGTGTTACCGAATCACTATGAACAAGATTTACTAAGAAGATTTTACCAGTTTCCAGCGTTCTTAAGCGGTTGGAACCGATGAAGATTGAGGCAAATCTCGAGGCGACGACATTGGCCCAGGAGGAAGTGCTCCCAACGTTGGATGTGCAGCACACCAGTGTCATCGCCAGCACCATCCAGGATCTCCTGGAAAGCTTCCGGGACGTTGTCATCAATGGGAATGATGACATCCCGCCTTTGGATCCCTTAGTCATACCATCTATTGGGCCTTACGAGTTAACTGTTACTGGGTAAATAAAATATTGTATCGACTTTTTCATGTTTTATGTTTACGTAACACAACAAATTGTCTAAGAGCTTTAAATCCTAAAGAATATAAATGAATACTTTGATCAGCTATGTAAGGAAGTTGTACTAAGTTAAATGTAAAAAAGGGAATTGAGATTAAGGAAACTTAATAACAATTAGGTACTCTCCACTCAGCTTGGCATATGCACAACTTAACTTTCTATGGTCATTGTATAGGTAAGCGCAACGTTACGGATACGCTATACCTACCTACCTTGTACAATCTCCAATAAATACCCATGTTTTGTCTTGTGGTCTAACAGTTTGTACAACGACAAGTTTTTGCCTAGGAAATGGAAACCTTTACGAAATGATATTAGATAATTAAGATCGAAAAGCGCCGGAACATTTTTGGGTATAAAATTCGTGTTGTACACTTCTTTTTCTTTTTTAAATTTTTGTTTAGTGTACGTTTAATTCTGGTTGGTATAACTGATAAAGCTCCCTCCATTTTTCTCCTGTTCAGAGCCGGATATTAGAGGAACTTAATATTAATTAAAAACGTATTATTTTATGCAAGTAGGTAAGTATCAAGCCTAGAGAGAGCTGGCGTTATAGGTACACCGTTTATTACTCCATGAAGAATTCGGCGTATTGATATTAATGTATAAATAATACTGAAATAAAATGTGTCCCTCATTTTCCTATTGACAGAATCCGTGCTGCGGCATCAATCAACGACTTTAGAGTTGAAGGCTTGCGGTGGTACGTCATTGACGAAGTCAATTTCAACGCTCTCCGACTAACCTTCGGCCTGCACATCACCATACCTTATCTCACATTCACCGGTAACCTTTTTAAAACTATCTACAAGTAGACTAATAAGCAGCCGATCGAAATTGTTTACCGTAATCTACCGCACGTATAAAACCTGTTGCCACCATGTTGTTTGTTGCACTTTCTAAGCTAGCTGTATAAAATACTAACTACTCCCCCTTCTGCTATTTTGAGGATTTCAGGTTATTTTGAACACGTTATTTAGTAGAGTGCCATTTGTCCACGGTAAGCCATAATGTTGACTGACTACGCACATCTACCTATTTGCATTCAGACTTATAGTAAGACAAGACATTTTTTTTATGTTATAGGTAGCTACGATGCTCAAGCTAGGGTGGCTCTGTTGTTGACTCACAGCGCCGGGGGTAATTACAGGTAAATATTTGTTTTATTTTTGCATCCGTAATAAACTCTGGTTTTATTGTTATTATTAGATCCCTGTTACTTATAATGTCATTAGCCGGGTTTCCGATCGCTTATAAACACGATATATAATTTCGTTGGTACATACCACAAACCACGAGTATTTTATATACCTATCTTACCATACCTTTGGCTATAGGCTCGAAAGATGGACAAGTTCTAACAGAGGTTAGAGCAATCCTTCTAGCTGCATATCGATGAGCTGCATAAAGGGCTAGCAAATACCTATAGTGCCAGTACATTTTTCAAACTCATCCGCTCACGTAAGAACGCGACTTGCCTGGAATTCTAAAACGATTTATTTTTCAGAATTTTCATCAATCGCATTGAGGTGGGAGTGGACCTGAGGTTGGGGACCAACATTTTCGGTGGACATTTGACATTAAGAGAGCTCAACATCCACATCGATATTCACGACACCTTCGTAAGTTGAAATATATTACAACTACCTACATACTAAAAATTACGCCTACACAGAAGAACAAAGCCAAGGGTGCATTTACTGTAGTAGCAATCACAGAAAATAACACGGGGGCGATGTACGCTTATTGAAATATTAAAACTTTCACCTATTCTCATTCCAGATTAACGTTGAAGGTATGACAGGCTCCAGCTTGATAAACGGCTTTATTAACTCCGTAGTCCAGAGCGTGACTCAAGATGTGGTGCAAAGTCAAATGAACAACGTTAGCCAGCTCCTCAGCGCAGAGTTGTTTGACATTGTCAATGATATCCTCAAGGAATATACTCTTAACGATTTGCTTGGTATTAATTGAGGAATTAAAGGTGGATATTTATGACCAAACGCCTATTCAATACAATAAATATACTCAATTAATATTAGGTCAAAATAAAAAAAAGTTATGCAATTCATAAAGACATTTTACAACCAAATTTTATGATTAACTGGCTTTTATTTAACTTGCGTCGTTAGTATGTATATTACTTTAAGTGTATATTGACATTTACTGTCTTAATAAAAAATAAATCTAAAATCTAAACTGAATAAATTTCTTATGGTTACTATATATGTTGCATAGAATTATTATTTTAGATTGAGTTTAATTTAATTTTGTAAAAAGCTTGATTTTAGAAAAGCTAAACTAAAAAAAAATTTTTTATTATGAAGGTACATAAAAAACTGGGAAATAAAGTTAGAACACATGTAAATATATATAGAACTGTATTAAAAAAAATTAAACATAGTATCTGTAGACTAATTCAACAAGCTCACTCTTTTTTAAACCAGTCAAAGCTTCGGAAGCCCCTTTCTGTTTAAGTATTTCCTTCAACTGTGTTACATTGTACGCATGAATAGTTTGACTATTTATTCGTGTTTGTAACATGATTTCATCCACCCCTACTTTGACTCTCTTACCAGTTGTACTTCCATTCTGTGCTGCAGCTCTTTTTAACGCAACAGCTCCGAAGGGTCCAAACAGTTCCTGAAACATGTCATCTGGAAGATCCTTAAAGTGTGCATCATCAGCTAACCCTGTTTCCACAAATGGTTCAATATCACAGTCATCTAATGCAATAGCTTCCACTGCTTTTACTTGGGATTGAGCTTTAGGATTTTCAAACATGTCTGCTTTATAACTAAACTTAACACCATTCAATACTTGTGTCATACAATTTTTATGACTTTCAGAAATTTCCAGGTTGTTTTCTTCCTCTATATCTAAATTCCGGAGATCTTCAATAAATGGTATCTTAATGACATCAAAACCTACATCTATCTTTAAATCAAGTGGGTTTACACATGGAGACAGGGCCACATTGCTTGGTTTTGAATTGACTCTTGTACACAGCACACATATTGCCACAGTGCCTGTTTCAATACAAGCTTGATGAAGAGCTTTGAACGCGATAGTGGAACCCTTGATTATGCTCTCATTCGGGAATAAGAAATAACCAGCTTTCAAAAACCACTTTTCTTTGCACATCATGCTAGCTGGCTTAAAACCAAGGAGCTTCAACATTGGTGGACCAAAAGCATTATTCAATGCTTTCATTTCCCGTTCTGTGAACTCAACTCTTCTATCACCATATTCTTGATAGTAAAGTAATTCGCTTTTCAATATTGGAACCTGCCTTTGCTCTAGTTCTTCTCCATCAATATCCATTTCTTGCTCTACAGTTACTTTCATAGTTTTGGTAACACTTTTTAGTATGGTGTTCGTTTCTCTGTGAAGATCAGAGGATTTGGGCATGCTATATGAAGAACTTGACAAAAGATTATATACTCCTACACCAATTGCTAGACCTTCACCAATTTCAAATTTCAACTGAGCTACAGCCAAGTGTCTGTGTGACTCTTGCTGCATCAACTGCTCAATCTCTAATTGATCCCACACAGGAGTAGGTATAGTAATGTCAGTTCCTTTATTGGCTTCAATTAGAAAATTATTGTAAAATTCATCAATTTCATAATCTTTGGGTGATATATTAATGCATTTAATCAGAATCCCAGAATCAACAAAGTCAGTAACTCTTTTAAGGGTAGGTTTTTGATCTGATTGGACTGGTGGTATGTCAAGGCATGACAGAATTACAACAGTCCGAGATGACAGTTGTTTCTTGCAATTTGTAAACATTTTGCTGCAGTGCCAGAGGGCATCGGACAGCAATAGCTCTTCAGTTTGAATCAGTGATGAAACATTTAGATTTTGAAGTCTTTTGTAGTCCTCCAAAGTCGGTAAGGTCAAAGGTATCACGTTGAGTACACTTTTTACATCCAAAATAGACGTACTAGAATCGCGTATCCCATACAAACAGACACCAATATATTTTGCGTTCGAAGACTGTCTAAGATAATGACGTATTAATTGGCATGTCGCTCCATGTATCACTTTGGGCGTACCGTGATTATATGGGTCGTACATATTAAGAAGTATAATATATGCAGACGAACCCTTCCAAGAGGGAAATTCAGATTCATCATCAGACTCCATACTTTTAAAAAACTATTCTGTATTTTCGTTTACCGCAAAATATAATATTTCTGGAAATTGCATAGATATAGAGAGGTAAGGCGATTTCACTATCACACGATATATTGCCAAGAGTACAATTATTGCCAAAGAATGACAATACGCAGAGCCAATAAACCAATTATAAACTTGTATTGCAAGAAAGTGCACTTTCCCAAAATCTATTTGTTTGTTTTTATATTTACCTCTTCTGCAGCCAACAAATAAATACAAATTAGTTTCATGCACAAATACAGACTAGTAATAATAATCTCATCTATGTCGATATCGTTCCTTGAGTTACTAACTTTTTTAAATATATCTCCCAATTTATATATTTACTTAATTTAATTATTTGTTTTATCCTCATAAATAGGTTTCTAAAGTTACATTACAACAACAGTAAACCATTACTTATTAAAGACCTCCTTACGACATCATATAAGGATGATTAAAATGAAAAAAAAAAATACATTTTGGTCGGTTCGGTATATTGATGAGTCAAATAGCAAATGCAAAATACAACAAATAACAGGAACATACATTGTATTGCCTTTTTGCACATTCAAAGACTTGTTTTTATTAGTTAATACGAGCTTTTCTTGTATGTATAAGATGACGTTTTGCTGACAATTTAAGATTACAGGTGCTGATTAGTAGAGGTACCAAATACCAATTAGATTTCCAGTTTTAGTACATTGATTTTGATTTGTCACATACAACACACGAGCCTATTGATATGCAAATAATTTACCTAGCACTTTACATTGAAGTACATACATACATATCATCACGCCAAGTCCCTAACGGGGTAGGCAGAGAGTATAGAGCGCCAGTTCTCTCTAGACTTACATACCTCTTTCGCTTCGTTCACATTCAACAGTCTCTTCATACATGCTCGTCGGTTTCGAGTACTCTTAACGTTCCCGTCCTTGAGAGTCCGATCTATTTGATCCAGGTAGTTGGAACGTGGCCTTCCTCTGCCTCTTCTTGCACACACTTTTGCTTTGTATATCTGTTTCGTCAATCTTTCTTCACTCATCCTTTCTATGTGTCCAAACCAACGTAACATGCCTTTCTTCATCTTTACAATCACGCCCTCATTCACGCCAGTTGATTTGCGAATCTCTTCATTGCGGATTCGATCTAATATCGTTACGCCGCACATTTTTCGAAGAGATCGCATCTCGACTGCATTCAAGCTATTTTCATACTTCCTCTGACATACCCATTTACTACAATATAATACATACACATTGAAGTAAAATAGTGAAAATATTATATTTATCTGTAAAGTTTCTCAACAATCTGTTGTCTGCAAGAATAAAGTCATCAACGTTCTATTCAAACATTGACAAGTGACAGAACAGAAAAAATTGTAAAGAGAAAAAACGAAAGAATTAAAAAAGAAATGCGAAACATACTATTATTTTTATTTCAAAACATCTAACAAAAACTACAACTGAAGCACTTTGAAATGGCTGGTAACTTTTGGCAAAGTTCACATCATCAACAATGGATACTGGACAAGCAAGATCTTATAAGGGATCGCCAATATGATTTGAATATTTTGTCTGATGAAGAGTACCAAAAGTTATTTAACTTTTTCGCTAGCATTATACAAATTTTAGGTGAACAATTGAAGCTTCGGCAACAAGTAATAGCGACGGCTACAGTATACTTCAAAAGGTTCTATGCAAGAAATTCATTAAAGTGTATAGATCCTTTGCTTTTGGCACCTACTTGTGTTTTCTTAGCTTCAAAGGTGGAGGAGTTTGGAGTGATATCAAATTCTAGGCTAATAACAACCTGCCAAACAGTTATTAAAAACAAGTTCAGCTATGCATATGGTCAGCAAGAATTTCCATATAGAACTAATCATATTCTTGAGTGTGAATTTTATTTATTGGAGAATTTGGATTGTTGTTTAATTGTTTATCAGCCATATAGACCATTGCTACTGTTTGTGCAAGATATAGGCCAGGATGATCAACTTCTCACATATGCCTGGAGGATTGTGAATGACTCCCTTAGGACTGATGTTAGCTTATTATACCCTCCTTACCAGGTAATAATTAACCTTCAAATACAACAGAAATGTAACCATCTACTACCATTGTTATATATAGTAGTAAAAAACAATAATTTTCAGATAGCCATAGGTGCTCTGCACATAGCATGTGTTATGCTTGGGAAGGAAAATCTCAAGCCATGGTTTGCAGAGTTGAATGTTGACATGGACAAGGTGAATATGTTTTTTTTAATTAAAACACCTTGATCAATACTAATACAATGATTTCCTCTTCATGTGGAGAAGAAATCAGTGTTACTAAAAAATATTGTTAAGACAAAACTATAGGTAACTAAATATTACCTGTATCACAATATTTTGTAATTGAGGTCATCTAAATCAAACTTACAAAAAAATGTTTTCATGTGGCTAAATGAATGAATTTAAAAAGGCTTTGGAAAGATTCACTCGTGCACAGATGTTTGTTTATGCATCACTTGGTGAATGTCACAGTGTCAACATTAACCATTATTTCAACTAATATTTGTTGTGTAATGTTCCAGATTCAAGAGATTGTGCGTTCAATCATCAATTTGTACGAAATGTGGAAAAGTTATGACGAGAAGAAGGAGATTCAAGGTCTTCTTGGCAAGATGCCTAAACCAAAACCTGCGCCCCAAAGATAATAGTACTCATGCAATGTACTAACGGTATTAGTACATTTATGTGTTTATCTTTTACAAGGATATATTTTAAGGACACAGTTTTTACGATAATACTTAATAATCAGGTTAGAATATACATTCATAATGACATGAACATACAATAAAATCAATATTGATATACATGTAATATAAATAATGAATTTGCAACTTTTCTGCTTTGTCATAAGGTATGAGACACCACTATCAACAATATAGATTAGAAATATAATAGTATGTATTGTAGTATATCTATTATTATACAGTGAAATGAAGTAATGATTTTATTTTTTCTTGACTTTTAATATACATTTGTATTATATGATTTCACAATGGCTGGGGCAAAGATACCGGACTTGTATACAGCTTGTACATGCATGACATGATACATGACTGCATGACACGATACATGACTGCATAACATGACACATGGCTGTATAACATTATACATGACTATGACAAGTGGCTACTGTGAGATGCACAGGGATAAACAACATTGAAAGATACCTGATTGGGATCTCTCTCTTCCATTAATTTATTCTGCTAAGATTGTCTGTGAACAAGATATTCGTGCTTAAGTTGATACTTTATTGGAATAAAAACACTACATACTACCAAAATACTCTTTGGAAATAAGAAAAACTGATGCACGGTCTTTATTTCCTTTTCTTAGCAATAATTTTACTGTGAATTGATTATTTTGCAATATTTTTTTTTATTGCAAAGAAGGACTTGATACCAGTTCACAGAGAATAAGCTGAATAGACATAATACATGTATATATATCCTCACGCCTTCCCACAAGGGTCCCCGAAGGGGTAGGCAGAGGTGTATAGGTAATACCCACACACCCACTTTCCGCCAGAGGTATATTAGGTGCCAACGTGACAGATGGCGAGTCCATCGCCGTTACTCAAGCACGACTATACATACGCCTTTGAATTTCTTCTCAGACGTATGCAGGTTTCCTCACGATGTTTTCCTTCACCGTAAAGCTCGTGGTGTGACTAATCACTGCACTTAAGTTCAGAAAAACTCATTGGTACAGTCGGGATTCGAACTTGCGACCTTTGCGTCGCAGGCAACTGCTCGAACCACTCGGCCACCACGGCCTTTAACATAATACATGTCTTTTGATAAATTAAAGGTATCTTGGTAATAAGACTTAACTTTTAGTTCCACCTTGGATAGCTGTAATAACTTTTCTTGTAAATATATTTTGATAAAGAACCTACTGGAATAGGAACTCTTTGTGTAATATTATATCTGACTAAGTTGGAGTGTTCATACCAACATACCATATTGTTCTTAGCGCGGCTTAAGCGCGTGATTACTTGGATAAGACTGTCAGTATTTTTATCTGAACATTAATTAAAAATATTTCAAAACTGTATTGTTTTTAATTAAATGTGTAGTACCCCTATCAGTATAAGCGTCGTGATACTTGAAACATAGTTACATACATATCGTCATGTCGAGTCCCTCACGGGGTAGGCAGAGAGATTGCAATGCTAGTTAGCTCTAGACTTAACAACAGCAATTTATCACTAATGTTGAATATTCTAGTAGCAGTAGGGCTCAGCTTGTTCAACTCCTTATGCTGTTAGTACAGGTATCTCAACAAGGTTTCTGACATCGGTAAGGTTGTTTTCTAGTGCCTTAAACAAGGATAAATAATAAGATAAGATGTACCCTGACGTTTCACCCGCGTCAAATTCGATCCTTCGTTTAGTATCTAACAGGTTGATATAATATATAGCCTACAAGCTGAAGCGCGTAAAATTTGATTTCATGTTTTCTGGATTAAAGCATCCTATGCTAAGGGCTGGAAGGGATTGAGTAACAAATATCCTCTCTAACTATCGCATTTATAAATATTTGTTGGATGAATCTATGTCTTGTAGGCAACTGCGTATTTACTCTAGAACCAAAAGGGCTTGGGGCGGCTGGCTGGGAAGGGCGGCGCAATCCGCAATTCGCACTCAATTTTCTTTCGAATCCGAAGACTGACGTTAGAAAAAAAAATCTTAATTAAAAGTTTATAATTCTTTCCGTTAATTTATGGAGCAGCAAACGTTATAGGCCCAGGGCGCTGAATCTTAAAATACGCCACTGCCTGTAGGGTTTATAACCAGGGTATTAAGAATATGCGCTACCATCCTAGTGTCGTGAGAAATCCCTCTCATAATGGATGAGCGATGATGAGAGTATTGTAATCATAATAATATATCCTAACGCCTTCCTACAAGTTTCCCCGAAGGGGTAGGCAGAGGTGTATAGGTAATACCCACACACCCACTTTCCGTAGGTATTCCAGATTTGTTGTAATTCAGATCCGTCGTAATGCAGATTCGTCGTACTCCATAATAAATTAAAAACCAAATACACATGGTAACTTATTTTAATGAAAAAAATTTAACCAAGTTCCCGTTATTAAAGTCGCATTCCTGGAATTCGGTTTATTTATATTCCGAATGTTGGAGAAATTTTTATTAGTTCAATTTATGGTTTGTAAGTCAGAGTCCAAGAGGCCCCCTAACCTTGGGGGTCCCGGGGCACTGCCCCGTCTAGCCCCTAGTTAGCTACACCACTGGTCGACGCACCTGAGTCAGCTGATATTAGAGACCTACTTTTATTGCATAATTTATTTGGTCATAAAAACGTATAGCCTGTAGGTATATTTTTGATATCTGTAACTAATAGGTAAGTTATTGTTACTGATTTGATCGACCAAATGCTGATCATCCAAGTAGAATCAGGAATAGGAATTAATGAGCCGAGACATCGGGATCTAATAACGATATCGTGTAATCGCAGCTCTCTAAAAAGTCTCCACGGATATCTGTATCACCTTCCAGAATAGGTATATTTACGAAATCAAGGACAGTGATGTTCACGATAAAAATAACCATAGATTGATAAAACATTTTAGTAAGTAGGTACATACGATTGATACCCCGTACAGATATTATAAATATTAATCTGATTGTTTCCGCTCATTGAGTTACAAGCGAGGCATCAAGTGAAGTCGATAGCCGCGCAACCAAGTAACTGCTTATTGTATAAGTGACGAATCAAAACAATCCCTCGTACTCATATCAAAACACCACCAGGCGTCAAACGGTGACCACACTTTGATAATAATCCGGACAAATACAATACAATACATTAGATCAGTAACGCTCGTGTATCATTACTATAGATAGGAAACTAGGAACCAATAAACGGGTCGACTGCTTGACTGCATATACATAGGCCTACATATGGACTAATTTATTTATATAGGCATCCTTTTTCTTTTCCTTGCATATCTATCTTTATCGCAAGCGATTTTTATTGGAGCTCAGCTCTCTCTGCCAGTCTTTCAAGTTCCACTTTATGGAGAATATCGGTTACCAGTCTGAAATGAGCGGCCAGACTCATGACAAATCGTGACAACTGCCAACGGAATCTTTAGATTTGCATACTGCTGTTTGAATAAATTACCGAGTCACTGGGCCTGGGAAGAAGTACCTTTTAACCAAGTAAGGTTAAATTCCAAAACTTCAATTATATATTAGCTGAGTATAATGTTTTCATTGATCGATTAGCTAACGGTAATTATCAATTTGCTAATGAACGAAGTAAATAATGTCCTGACCCGGGAGTATCAGGGCTGCTTAGCCTAGAATAGAATGATATATGAATAGCCTAAAAAATATTAAACGAATGCAGTCTCTACATCATTTGCCTTGTGCAAAGGTATAAAAATGTCGTGTGACCGTAGTGGACATCAGTACTACTTACTGCTCTACTCGGGGATCCACCAGCCGACATGTCTTCATTAAAAGTGTTACTATGCGACCTCTGCCTCATCCTTTGTTTTGGCCTGCAAGTAACGCTAGCAGAAGAAATAAGGTTCGTTCTTTTTTTTGTATTAACTCTCCATGGTCTGCATTATTTTAATGGATACAATACCTCTCTAGCCCAGTCATTTCAAATAGCATCCTTCTTTTTATATTAACTGGAACCTGAAGCTAACGGCAGAGCTGTAATAACACACATTTCGACGGAGTAGGAGAGAGCCAACAGGTGATAGATAGATCGAGCGAGACAGTATTTGAATGTTTCGTGATCTCTGATCTCGTCGTATCGGGGTTTCTTCACAATCTTTCCGTCCTTATGTACCTGGTCATTAGTACAGCTACAGACCACTGCCGTTTCATTCCAAAATCTCATCTACTCGGCTACAATTTGTGGACCCTGGAACTTTGGACCAATTCAACTCAACACAAATGATTTGTTCTTATAATCGTCGGCAGTGTTACGAATCTGGCTGAGACTCCGAAGGGGAACTGCTCCTGCGGAGGGTTCCCGACGTCGACCCCGGAGGCGGACAGCGCACCGCTACTATCGCAGATGCCGGGGCTAGTGGTGCAGTGCGATGCCGAAGGCGGCTCGACTTGCAAGAGCCTGTGCAACGCGCTCGCAACCGCGACCAAGGCCAAAGGGCCCGACGTGCTCTGCAATAGGCTAAAGGTTGCTCAGGAGCTGAAGGTGACTGCTAGTCATATTTATACTAACACAGGCAACCCTTGCATAAAAGGAGACCAAAAGTATACGAAATCCATTATAAGTAATATCATCCGGTACATATCATCACCTAGAGTTCCTCACTGGGTGGGCAGAGTGAGTAAACGTGTGTTAATTATAGTTATTGTTTTCAGTTGTCGGCATTCTACAAAGTGTGCGATCAGCCGTGGGTATACGCCAACATGACTGCGGACGAGCCGCTGTGCTGCGACGACTCCAAATCTGTCATGTGCCCCTCGGCCGAGAAGGGCAACTCCACTAACGTAGTAGACGCTAAAATAGTTATTTGAATATTATAACGAAAATACGCTATTATTTTTTTATGCACCAGATCAATGCGTAGTAAATAATTAAATTGCATTTATTTTTTCTTTTCATCCATAACCCATACATGTAGGCAGGCTGACTGCCAATACGATGCCAATGCGATTAGTTTCACAGCTTGTGACGGTTCCTGTATACTTTATGGCAATTAACATTTTCGCGCGGCTTCACTTGCGTTAATGGAGATTTTGCGAATCAATTCAGGTTGCCGCTCGGCTCAAGTTTTTTCAATCAATGTTAAATCGATCGATCAATAATAATAGTTGGTGTAGAGGAATGGCGAAACTGTTATCAACGTGTAAAGAAAATCGAAAACGATTTCATCAAGCAAGACAGAGTACTTAATTGAAATGCTAGAAGAGCGGTTTATAATAAATGTCTCTTGATCGTCACTTTACTTTTGTTATAATATGTTTTTATTTACAATATCTTCGTTATTTGCATTATTTAAATGACACTAATATCCGATAAATTTATGAATAAAGTAATACAAGAGCCGTAGTGGCAGAGTAGTTGCCAGCGACATAGAGGTTGCAATTTCGAATCCCGACTGAACCAAAGTTTTTCTGGACTAAGCACAGTGATTAGACACACCACGAGCTTTACGGTGAAGGAAAGCGTCGAGAGGAAACCGACATACGTGTGAAAAGAAATTAAAAGACGTTATAGTCGAGCTAGAGTTAATATAAAATATATATTGATTTTAAAACAATATGAATAAAAATGAAACGGTATCGAGATCGCTTAAAACAATTTCCTCGGTATTACATAGGTACTACTAATTTCATTGTCCCAATTGTCATTCTATTCTGGTAGACCTAATGTTTAATTTCCTTCAGGTATTTTCCAAAAAACTAATGATGGGAAGTTCCTGTTCGTAAATCATACATTTAAGTAAAAAAAAAAAAACAAAAAGTGGTATGAGCAAACATTATATTTACATATCTTGGCATGTATTAATTGCCGCGGATTGCAATAAGAGGTAAGATTAGAACTGAACTAGTCGGTGAGAAACTAACCACATCTCTTACCCGGGTACATATTAAGTACAAATTCAATATTTCATTGCAACTCCTGTAAGTATAAAAGATTTTATGGAACATTGCATGGAAAACACCTAGTTTATAACAGACCATATTGATAACAGGTAAGCTCATTTTATGCTAATCATAATAACTACCTAAAATGCTAAAACACAGGGGTAATTTTCCAGTAAAACATAGCGAAATTAAATAGAACAGTTGTTATTCTCTCTACTGTTTATTTAAGTTTAGATGTATTCCAAAAAGAAACAAAACCATTTCACATTAAAACTTATTGCACGCGCATAGGGTAAAAAATAAATTATCTTTTTTTATGTGATTAGAAACCACCACGCTTAATGAAATTGTATATGTAACAGATAGGTGCGTCATTTCGACTGGATTGTAATAATCCCCATTGTAGAGCATTGTATTAGCAATAACTATTTGTGAGCTACAAAAACTTGGCCTCACCACTTGAGAACCGCGTATTTAAGCCTTGTGCCTTCTTGATAATAGATTTCTTCTGTGCTTCGTCGAAGCGGTTCACCTGCAGGTCCACGTCCCGACTGAACGGTCGCCGCTCCTTCTTGCCATCATCCCTCTCTTCTTTCTGGCGATGATCGGTTCAGATATTATTACCATTAATTACAGCTAGGTAATAAAACAATGTATAATTTATACTATCGACCGGCCCCGGCTTCGCACGGGTAGTAGCATAATTATTATACATTTTCTAGTCGGTCGCAAGGTTGCATCAGCTCATTCAAACCACTATTTACACAAAACCTTAACAAATTGTATACTTAAACCTTGCTCAGGAATAACACTGCAGTTTCTGAGTTTATCGCAAGCAGACAGAGAGACAAACGCGGCGGAGGACTTTTTATTTTAGTAGATTATAGTTGTAGGCCTTCATGCAGTCGGGAGTCAAGGTGAGGCCATGGGCTTGTTCATTCGGCAATATAAATAAAACTACAGAACCAAGCCTGTACATACCTTTTTCTTTTTCTTCATCTTCTTCTGGTGTGATTCCAACAAACTCTCCTCCCTCTTATGTTTCTTCTTGTGTCTCCTGAAACAAAATTAATAATGCAGTGGTAAATACTTGCTTTGTTCAACTGGAAATGCAGTTTCACACGAGGAGTAGTGTCTCATGTTATATCTATATATGGTAGTTAAAAGGGGTAGGCAGGGTGTCATCTTAACATATTCATACATACATTAGTAATATAGCGTGTACACGCCATGTCACGGGGTAGACATTTGAGAAGATTGAACAGGGCGTCAGATCTCTCTAGATAAACAGATATTACGACTTAATATCATATGTAGAATTTTCATAAGCACTCTAAAAATGTCCCCTACTGTTATATTTTTTTATCTGGTTGCGAATAACAAAAAATGTGTACTTAATAAACTGAGAAAAAGCCACGTTTCCAAGTGCAGTTGGAAGAAATAAAACCTCACTCACTTGACAGCTGTCTCCTGTTCGTTGTCCCTTTCAGCAATAAGACGAGTGCGGTTCTCCCGCTTTAGCGCTGCGTCGGCATCCTCGGGCTTCTCGACGCCTGCGGCCTTGCGTGCCTTTTCCTCCGGAGTGTCTGTCCAACTAGACCTGCACGTACATATATCATTATCTTTATATATATAATTCTTCTGTGAGTGTGTATGTCACTGAACTCCTCTCAAACGACTGGACCGATTTTGATGAAATTTTTTGTGTGTGTTCAAGGGGATCTGGGAATGGTTTAGATTCACAATTGGACCCAATAGGTGGCGCCACCATCTTTTTTTTTCCACCCGAGCGAAGCTGGGCGGGACCACTAGTTTTTATATACATTCATAGCAATCATAGGAAGTGTCTGATCGTATACGGTTACCATAATTATGTGTGCTTGTAACACGCAATATCACTTGGGCATTGCAGAACTGAGTCGCTGTATAACCCGCGTAGTATGTAAGCTTAGAAATAGCACTTCAAAAGCTTAGTAAAGCAACGCAACTTAATCTCCAGATATTTTCAGACTTGGAACTAGTATTTTCAATATTTAACTAGATTACAGGTTGAACCTCCTCCCTAATACCCAGTCCCCCTACTTATGTCTGTCAATACCTAAAGATGTAACAAACGAAAATACTGCCATGGCTTTTGACGTGAGGTACAAAGATATCTGACCTATTAAAGAAGCCTGCATGTTAGTATATATGTCTCGGTTACCTGTCTGACATGTCAGGGCCTTCCTTAGGCCGGAAACTACGGGCCTCCAGACCTAGATACTTTGCTTTTCCTTCAGGTAGCTCAAGCATCCATTGCTCTCTAGATTTCGCATCCCGGCTTTGTAACGAATGCCCGTCTAATTTTTTAATTTTAATATCCAACGCCCTCTCTTCAAGCCGCTGATGTGCGTCAGACCATCTGTCTTCAGCTCCAGCCGGCAAAGGTCCTATCCCGTCTTCATCCGAGCTCTCGTACTTGATCGCAGGCCTTTCGTCATTCGCCAATACTTTGCGCAAATTATCGGGAATTGACGGACCTGAAAAGTAATTTTAATATTAGCAAAATATTGATAACATATGACAGCCATTCCTTTTAGAAGCACCTTTAATTTATTTAATCTATGCGGGAATGAAATCAATTAATGAATAGATAGAAGATTCTAAGTGACCGCAAAATACTCTACTTGTCTTGTAATTAGTACGTGAATAAGGCAGGCGTTGTGGCCGAGTGGTTCGAGTATTAGCCTGCTATGAAAGACAAGTTCAAATCCCTACTATTCCAACGTGTCAAGCTTTACGGTGAAAGAAATACATCGAGAGGAAACTTTTCATGAGAAATTCCATGACGTATGTACAGTCGTGCTTGGGACGACGATCACTCGCCATGTCACGTTGACACCTAAATATGTCTCCGGTGAGAAAGAGTGTGCTGGGATGGCGTGAAGAATATATATAGATTTAATGAGCATAATTAGTACCTATGTTTACTTTCCGTTGAAGATGGGGAGGTAAAGCTGGTCCTTCTATGTCTGGGGAGATACTTTTACTGAATCGAGTCTTCAGATGCGGCGGCAAGGCTGGGCCACACACATCCACTATGGATTTCGACATCTCTTGACTGGAGTCACGTTTACCGCGCCTTAGTTTATGTCGCAAGTCTGTTGGATCTATGTCATACGGTTCTTGTGAGTCTTCACTGGATATTTCTCCTTCTTCACTGCTCTCTTTATGCACAGTTTTTTGTGTCGACGAGACCTCCGCAGCCTCGGACTGACTGCTGGCTACGTCATTTGTGACCTTGTCTTGAATGTCAGTTGTACTGCTCACTTCAACTGATGCTGAAATTTCCTCATCATCTTTTTCTTTGTTTTTGGAACTTCTTTTCTTATGTTTCTTTCTATGTTTTTTCCTTTTAGTTTTATGAAGCTCCTTTTCTAAATTTAATAGCTTAGCCCGGAGTCTTTCGTCATCAGACGAATCAATTTCACTAGACTCATCAGATTTTTCTTTCACTACTGTTGGAATCAAGCTGTAATACGATCCAGGTTGTACCTCCACCGATTCATCACTATCATGTTCCACAACTATGATTGGACTATCGCATTTCGCATTCTTAGCTTCGTCATGTTCAGGTTTACGAACTGCAGATCTCTTTCCTTTAGGCTCAGAGGAAACTGGAGATTTTTCACATGATTTTCTGTAAACTTTATTTGGAGATCTTTCATGGGGCTCTACATTCTGCTTGATCTCTTCCTTTATAACTACTTTAGGTTCTGATGGTTTCTCAGGTGTTGATCTCTTTCTCCTATCCCTACTAGTACTTCTGTGCTCCTGAGGCTTGGTTCTAGCTGAGGAATCTCTGTTCTGACGATGACACTCTCGAGATCTCCTAGGTGGACTTCTCTCCCTAGAATATCTCCGACGTACAGGTGACTGATGCCTAGGGTTCCTAAACCTTTCTCTAGAACGCCTATCATAACGATCCCTGTCATCCCTCCTTCTATCCACGTCTCTACGAAATCTATCATTAACAATAGTTGGTCTACTTCTTCCTATATGTCTGGAGTGGTCTTGCTTTTGATTGGAACTATGTTCCTTCAGTTCCTTTGAGCGGCCCTTAAACCTGCCTGTTTCTGAATCAGAGCTTGACTCATCAGAAAGCATATTGGTACCTAAAAACAAAAAGAAAAGGTTTAAAAAATCAGGAATAAAAATAAATTTTGGGAATAATTTTACTAATTTTATTAACTACATATATGAACACTGTACAATAATAATTTAAAACATTTTAGCAATTTTTTTTGCACTGTATTTTATTGACTTAATAAATCCAGCAGTCAGTATTCCTTTGAGAGACTGCCTCACACTGGACTGCCACACAATGTCTTTCAGTACTTGATTCAAGATAAGAGCACAGTCTATATCATAGGCAACGGCACGGAGGACATCTTCTATATCCTGCTGAATCCCACCATGGTTCCAAAACTTTAGAATTCTCTGTTGCGGCACCATTGGCAACTGCATTAGGTGATGGAATTTAGTTTCAGGGTGAATGTCTTGATGACACCGAGCATCACCAGTTGGAAAGTCTGCATAATCATGGAATTGTTGCAAGAGTGGCCTATATAATTCTCTGAAGTTCAATAACTGAGGTTGCACAATGTTTGTCACTTTGTTCTTATTCTCACCAAACGTCATTCTGAAGTCGCCAGCATAGCTCAGGTTTGATATAGTATAATATAAGTCATATTCTGAGAATGTTTCAGGCAAGATTAGCAGAGCCGTGTGGACAGCAGATCTTAAGTTTAATTGCAGAGCATTCTGCAGTTGCACATTATTTGTTTGTTTGATAATCTCCACTGGCTTGTGGAGACGGCCTGCTAAGTATAAGTCATTCCAATCTAGTAAGTCTGCTATTAAATCTTTATGGGATACTACACCATACTTGATTGTAACATTCGCTTCCCGTAAGTCTACAAGTGTATTAAAATACACTTTAGCGCCCCAATTCTCTTGAAACCTTGCAACAAAACCTTTGCCCAGAAACCGAAGTGCAGAGTAGTGGGAAGGATTCTGGCGGATGTTCTCTCCATGCCATCGATGTGAGTTGTCCACGCAATATATTAAGTCGAGCATATTTTGTTTATTCTGATTGCCCATTTGTGGCTTAACAGCAGATCCATACGCGAAGCAGAACGTAAAGTTTTGAGGAAACTTTGATAAAATTCTGTAATACTTAGGGGAAATGTCCTTCGCCACAGTGCCCACGGCTTTTATGGCTGCTGATGCCATCGCGATGATAAGAATTTGTAAACTGTATCTGCTCTGACCTGAAGGAAACTCGTCCTGGTGCACACGATGACAGCAGACTTCAAATTGTATAGCTTCCCTTATCTTGTTTTATGTTCCTAATACATCGACAATACACTGTTATCTGAACATGTCAAAGTTTTCATTCGAGTGCAAATAATAACCAAACACAAACACCCATTTGGCCTTACATTTGCTAAAATGCTATTCTATTCAGAGTACAATACAAGTCTGGTAGTCTGTCTAGTACCAATCTATTCTATTACCTACATACAAGACAAGCCACACAAACCACAGATAATAATGTATAGTATGTCTTTTGTAGTCATAAAGTCGTTTATGGGTCTGGTATACATATCAAAACAATGCAACTTTACGTTATCGAACTTCTTTTTGTCAGGGATGAAATTATTGAGTTATATCTAAACTAATATTATAACGAGTAAAGATTTGATTTTTTTGTTAGTTTGTTTGTGTGTTATGAATTTGACCGATATTCTTTCTGCATTAGAAAGTAAATCTTTACAGAGTAACATAGGCTATGTTATAGGAATGATTAGAGTTTTGTTTATTGAAAAAAAAATTACGCAGATGAACACGGTTTCATACACGGCATAGCTAGTATTTTATATAATTTAAGCATATTTTACTAATTGTGAAATTTTACCTACAAATAAAATTTAAATTAAGCAAATAACCCTATTCCAAGCCTATAAATTGAGAGAGCATACCTCGACTTCCGGTGTGAACACGTCATACTTAGCCTCCCCTTGTGCATTGGTAGCAGCTCCTTCCTGTGTAATTTAATAATTTATTCTCAACCATCAGCAGCCAGGCGCGAAGGCGCGCTAGCATCATTAGAGCTCAGTTGTTTTTATTGAGCAGAAGCCTTCCTCAGCCATGGGTCCATTCCATGAGTTTGCATGGGAACGGTATATTGGACTTGCGCCTTAGCTATGAGTGCGTCCCATAGTTTGCATGGCGACAATATGTTCCGGCCACAGTATGAGATGTACTGGTGGCAATTGAAGGCCATGCGCCTTAGCTATGAGTGCGTCCCATAGTTTGCATGAGGACGATATGTTCCGGCCACAGTATGAGATGTACTGGTGGCAATTGAAGGCCATGCGCCTTAGCTATGAGTGCGTCCCATAGTTTGCATGAGGACGATATGTTCCGGCCACAGTATGAGATGTACTGGTGGCAATGGAAGGCCATGCGCCTTAGCTATGAGTGCGTCCCATAGTTTGCATGAGGACGATATGTTCCGGCCACAGTATGAGATGTACTGGTGACAATGGAAGGCTATGAGCCTTAGCTATGAGTGCGTCCCATGAGTTTGCATGGGGATGATATACTCCGGCCACAGTATGAGATGTACCGGTGGCAATGGAAGGCTGATATGGACGGCAGAATTCAGGAATTATATATTACTTAATTTCTGAAAGAGAGCTTAACTAAGGTTAATGCCTGAAAGAAAGCTTAAGTGTTAAGATCAATATCTGAAAAAGAGCTTATGTACTAAGGTTAATATCTGAATAAAAATAAAAATAAATGTCTATTAAGCAGACAGCAATAAAAACTAGGCTTGGAATAGGGTTATTTGCCTAATTTAAATTTTATTTGTAGGTAAAATTTCACAATTAAGCTTTTTGTACCCTATTCCAAGCCTATAAATTGAGAAGTGTTTGTTTTCGGCTGCTGATATAATAACGCCAATGTGATAAAAATGTAAGACTGTAAGGTTCAATATCAGTCTCCGCGTTCATAATAAAAATTATAATAAGATCCTCACGCCTTTCCACAAGGGTCCCCGAAGGGGTAGGCAGAGGCGCATAGGTTGTACCCACACATCCACTTTCCGCCAGAGATATATTTCAGTCTACGCGTTCATATCTATATATATTAATACACCTGTAAATCATGTACAACAACTTATGAATACAATAAGCAACCTAAGTCTATATCAAATGGAATTATCCCCACGCCACCGAAGGGTTAGGCAGAGGTAGTACGCATATAATATATAGTCCATCGCCATCACTCAAGTAAGACTATACATATGTCTTTGGATTGCTTGACACATACAGATTTTCTCTTAATGGAATTTAAATATCCAAGAGTATAAGAGAACCATGCTACATTTTTATTAGATAAAAATATTTCCTCTCCTATCAGGAGACATAAAAGCATTACTTTCCTAAAGCAGTTCACTGGGTGTAAAGTTTGTATATTTAAACTTAAGACCCTAGCCAGTTTTTCAGTGTTATGTATTGTCAGTCTAGGAAGCAAACTCCGGGTGAGAGATTAAGGAGCCTTTCTAGAGCTCGCCGATTGAAAAAAAAAAATTATAATAATAAATAAAGTATTTGATGAAGTTAGATCGTACCTTGTGGGCTGAGCTAAGAAACTGTAAAACACAAACCTTTCAAAGGTTTATAATATTTAAAAAAATAACAAATTATAGATATCTAACAGATAGTAAACAATATAGTGAAACCACCAGGGACCGTGAAAGTAGTGGGTAAGTCACGATATTCGAATGTACAAAGTTCAGCTGAATGCATTGACGTAAGATCCCGTAAATCCGGGGGCATATATTGTAGTACCACTAGACTAGATGGAGTTTTTGATACGATACGATGCAATAAAGATCTATTTTGGGTATCAAATATAAAGATTTCTTGTCATTGAATTTGAGAGTCATTTGTCAACCGGGAAATATCAATTCGCTTTGGTATTGCACCACCCAAAGTATGATATAGTTATGCAATCGTGAAGACTATCAACGCGTCAGAATTGGAAGGCAAGATACTCTAACGCGAAAATCGTCAATACGTCTATATATTAACAGTTTCACCGATTAACAATATTAACGATAACAGATATTATTGGGGGCACATTCCGCACATTAGATGTACAAGAGTACATTTTAATACTTGGCTCATGAGCATAGTATCTAAAACATTACAGTGTAGCTCCCAAATTTCATTAGTCCCAAACACATGGTCAGGTCGTTTTATAGGTCTAGGTTGGGAGAAAACCAAACTAGCATTGATGTATACATCCTTAAAAGCCTTAGCGTAAGAGGCAACTCAAAGTGTGTCGAAGAAAAATTTGTGTGCATTCTTTATACACCACTTTAGTACCCACCGGAGAAAAATTTCAGTATTTTAAATTCTGACCAAAGATAATGTAGTAGCTGAGGACTGTATAAAAACAATGGTCGGTTATATGCGGTTTCAGGAGACCACTACTCTTTAAATGCCGAGTGGGGATTTTATTTGGCGAGAGAAGATAACTATCTCTATACTAAAATATTTGGATATTACCAACAAGATTTACTATAACTGCTGGAAAATTTTCTAGCTGGTCCAGGGTTCCCACATTGAATCCTACTCGTACTTCCTGCGAAGGAGGTGCAGTGTGCACCCCCTAGTAGTCTAATATTTAATTGTTCAAATTTGCCAGGCAAAGTTGTAGGTTGACTGAAAGTGTAAGCCCTTTTAAAAGAATTTGGCAGACCAACTTGGGAGACTTGCAAACATATCCTGGTATAGGAAATATATATGAAGACATAATCGGTGCGCGAAAATATGAGTTATGATGTATATTTTCACTAGACAGTAATTCGGTAATAGATGAAACGAGATCTCGAACATGTTTGTTTACCTGAGCTTGCTTATTGCTTAAACAAACTTGCTGCTTACTTTGATATGTAATCGGATACACAGATTAGAAAGTTATTTCGCCGCACGTGTATGCTTGGTCCCCTTTGGAACTAGGAATATGTAGAACAAAGCTTGGGGTGGCTAGAACCGGTTCCAATACGCCCTGTTCTATCTATTATTTTCCGAATTTTCGGCTCCGTACTGATACTGCGGTGTATATGAAAACGTTCGAAACACGGCAACGGCAGAGCTTATTAGTGAGAGTCTCTGGTAATAATTAATGTATAAAACATAACTAGGCCAGTTCGCCTGCTTGAAAAGTGTGCTAGTTATTTTAAATGCCGCTGTAAAACGTCGTGTTTGGCAGTTTTTGTATTGTGTATTCACATAAGAAATACATCAGACTTACGATTGCAACCCTGCAAAGGGAAGGCTGCCTAAGGCTGCTTGTAGAAGCAGTAGCGTGGCCGCGCACTGGATTAATTACGATTTGCAGCTCTGCGAAGTAAAAGTAGCATTAAGACTGACTGTACACACAGCAATACGGCTACGTTGCGGGTTAGAGACGATTCTCCTTGGTTCCGCCCTTAGCGCAACGGTTGAACGCAGTCCGCAGAGAACCTTTTCGGTGGCATCATTCGATTGTGATCCTACCAAGGGAAGGCTCCAAAGAGCTGGTTATAGAAGCAGCGGCAGGGCCGCGTGCTGCATTAAGGATGAGTTTTCTTGGTCCTTCTCTTTGCGCAAGAGTTCCAAGTTTGCAGCTCTGTGAAGCGAAAGCTGCGTTAGGATTGGCTGTAGAAACAGCGAATCGGCCAACGTTGTGTGTTAGAAATAACTCCTTTTTTCTTGCTGCACCTCACGCATGGATGGAGTGCGATCTGAAAGAAACCTTCTCAGCGCCACCATTCCCGAATACCTGTTCAGTGCAGCCCAGCAGAGAGGTAAAAATCGATATTCACGAAAGGGACCCCGTGGGGGTTCCTGAAGGGGTACACAGGAGTGGGCAGCATCTATACACCCATTTAAAGCGATATAATACAGGTGCAAACGTGATAGATTGAGAGTCCATCGTCATCTCTCAATCACGACTTTGGTTTGTTATAACTTTATCTGTAGTTACCGTTAATAGTGTATACAGTTTTAATTAAAGTAAAATAACTAAATACGTCCTTAGTTTCTTCACAAACGTATGCAGGATTCTTCTTGATGCTTTCATTTACCGTAAGGCTCGTAAATGAATATAGATATTGTTTAAACATATTAGTTACATTCATGGATATCTGACATAAAATAAAATCGATCAGCCACAATGCAATTTAAATAGAGCTACAGCATGGGTAGCTGAGACTTAAGCAAGTATCGAATTAAGGGCAGTCACTTGCTTAATTAAGTGCAAAACGAGGGTAGCGGGAGACTGTTTTGCACTAATCACCATTATGTGATAATTAATAATAATAATAATTATTATTAATAATTAAATAATTATTGCCATAATAGACGAATAGTTGTCCAAATCGCAGTTATCATGCATGACTTGACGGGATTAAGAAAATGGTGAGATTGACTGACCTGACACCATAGTACTTACGCTCGTGGCGCGATATACTACTTTTTCCAAATATTTCGCTTATCTTTGCGCTTACTTTCCTGACGACAAGACGCTTTGACAAGCCGACGACGATCCAGGGGAGGACGAGGGCTTCGGACAAGCTTGTATAGACAAGGATACAGCTATGCAGGCCCGTATTTTCGTGTTACACCAACGGGTCGAAAAACGCCAATGATGCTAGCGCGCCTTCGCGCCTGGCTGCTGATGGTTGAGAATAAATTATTAAATTACACAGGAAGGAGCTGCTACCAATGCACAAGGGGAGGCTAAGTATGACGTGTTCACACCGGAAGTCGAGGTATGCTCTCTCAATTTATAGGCTTGGAATAGGGTACAAAAAGCTTAATATTATTTTCTTATCTGTGCCTTGTGACACAGGTCTCAATAAATTATTGAATCGCTGTGTCAAATCTCATTAACTCTCATGTCAATTTAATATTCAATCAATATTACGAGTTGTTATGTTTTGGTGTGGTATGCTGAAAGAAATTAAATTTTAAAAGCGATATTGATACAGCACCTTTTGTAGCGAGTGGCTTAATATTAATAAACTAGACGCTGTTTTGTATACGCTATAGAAAAAGCTTAAGTATTTTAAATCAGACGCAATGACAAGTGCAGACAGGATTGATTTTGAGATGGAAGTCGAGGTGGAGAGTGCTTCGGCAGGTCCAGCAGTAGATGCCCCTAACCCGACATCGCCAGCGCCAGCAACAGCTGGCGGTGTCAAGAGCGTGGTGGTGACAACTGCCACTTCAGGCTCTGTTACTGTATCCCTCCACCCGCTAGTCATTATGAACGTTTCTGAACATTGGACGAGGCTCCGGGCCCAAGAAGGTTCTCCTCAAACTGGTATGACTTCTTTTTATATATATATAGTATAATATATCCTCACACCATCTCACAAGGTTCCCCAAAGGGGTGAGCAGAGGTGTATTGGTAGTACCCACACACACTTCCTTATTATATATGCCATAAGATATTAATCAATAACTTTTTTAGAATTTGATGAAAGCTTCAACCTCTTCTTTAAACCTATATACACATATGAATGGTTGTCTACACTGGTCAGAGCTGTCTGTAAAGATTAAGGCTGTATGTTAAAACTACACACATATGAATTAATGTTTTTATGGTCATGAGAATCTAATGTAATTAATTAAATAAGTGCCAATTATATACATACATACATATCATCATGCCGAGTCCCTAGCAGAGTAGGCAGATATTATGGAGTGCCAGTTCTCTGTTGCAATTTATATATGTCTGGTAACTAATAAATTATTTGATTGCCCTTTACCTTTACATAATAATACATCATTATTATCCTATTTATAAATACATATATTTTTGTTGCAGTTATTGGAGCTCTAATTGGCAAACAAAAAGGCAGAAATATAGAAGTGATGAATTCCTTTGAATTAGTATTTAGTGTAATTGAAGGAGACATTATCATAGACAGGGATTACTACAATTTAAAAGAAGAACAGTGTAAGTTCAAAAATACTTAATAATCTTTTTTTATGTGGCAATTGGCCTTACTTGCAGCAACAAAGTGATGTATGGCTAGCCTTTTGTCAAAAAGAATTACTGTACCTGAGTAACCCATATAGACCTATACTGCTAAAGAAATACCTCATAGAGTATCCTTGAAACTTCTAACAGTACCTACTACCATGTATGTATGATGTGATCTTCTGTAAGGTTAAGTTAAAATTCTTATCCTGTAATTTAGTACTATTCTGATAAAAGGTGTTTTGATAGTCAAGCCTCATAGCTTGGTATGTAATGATAAGAAAACATACATAAATAAAACATTTTTTTTATTATGATGAATTATTTATACATACATAGTCACACAGAGATCCTAACAGGGTTGGCAGAGAGATTAGCATGCCAGTTCTTTCTAGACTTATATAACTCTTTTACTGTGTCCACATTTATCAGTCCTTCATAAATGCTATTTGTGTCATTGCAGTCAAACAGGTATTCTCTGACATGGATTTCCTTGGTTGGTATACAACAGGAGAAACACCCACAGAGAAAGATATTGCAGTTCACAGGCAGATCTGTGACATCAATGAGTGTCCTGTTATGCTGATGCTCAACCCTGCCGGAAGGAATGGAGAGGTATGTTTATATTAATAATAATAAATTCATTTAGACTTTGTGTACATAGCTTGTGTTAGTAAAAAGAAAAAAAAAATTAGTATAACAATAAAATAATAATAGAAAATAAAATATGAAGGCAGGTATCCGAAGGTACCCAATCAGTTCATCAACTCACACGCCTCACATGCAAGCTAGTGAACCTACCGAGCACGACTGCGTCCAACCTTCCTGCTATCATCTTCAGGATTCCATTACTGCTCCCCCGCAACCCCCGAATCACAGTAGCCGACGTCGTCCACGTGTGCATCCGCAAACATGCCTGACGCACTACAGTGACGGGGGAGCTGCAACAGAATCCTGAATATGTTATTGTATTGTACACGGAGGGCATTGTAGGTCTTTTGAGTGTACTTGCACCATAGTCCGCTGGTGTAAAAATTCTGACAAAACGCTCTAAATTGCGTAATTTTTACGTCTAGCCCTATATTAGCTGTACTGTGCAGCTTTGTCTGCAATTACACAGAAGAAACTGTGGCCCTATGGGAACAAGTTTTTATTTTAGGGACAATTTAATACTAATAATTTCTCAGCCATATGCAATGATTTCACAGTGTCTTCTTCCACAGCAAAATGTGTTTGCGAAATCACTGTATTTAAGTAATGATAAACTCAATGGCAAGTGACTGTCAACATGGGTTTTATTTCTATCTATATTATATATATATATAGGAGATCCCATTTTTGAACTGACTCATCACGAAAACTCAGGAACTGTAAGGCCGATTGACTTGAAATTTGGTAGGAGTATTCCTTACGCGGTGTAGAGGTCAGCTAAGAACGGATTTTGTGAAACTCCACCCGGAAGGTGCAGTTCAGGGAGATCCCATTTGTGAACTTACTCATTAGGATATCTCAGGAACCATAAGGCCGATTGACTTGAAATTTGGTAGGAGTATTCCTTACGCGGTGTAGAGGTCAGCTAAGAACGGATTTTGCGAAACTCCACCCGGAAGGTGGAGTGCAGGGAGATCCCATTTGTCAACTTACTCATTAGGATATCTCAGGAACTATAAGGCCGATTCACTTGAAATTTGGTAGGAGCATTCCTTACGCGGTGTAGAGGTCAGCTAGGAACGGATTTTGTGAAACTCCACCCGCAAGGTGGAGTGTGGGGAGATCCCATTTGTGAGCTCACTCATTAGGATATCTCAGGAACTTTAAGGCCGATTGACTTGAAATTTAGTAGGAGTATTCCTTACACGATGTAGAGGTCAGCTAAAAACGCTCAAATACCAAACAATATTAATGAAAATCGGAAACCAAGACTTTTCCAAATTCGCCTCTTTTTCTCTTATTTTAATAACGAAATATTCAAAGATTTGTAATGTGATCATAGGGACATATTTTTGTGCGCAAATGAATGTACTACGGAGTAGTATATCTTCAATTGCGATTGTATTTAATTATCTCTAAAGGATATACCACCATAACCATTTTTATCTTTTACATTTTTATTAGTATCAATATTGCACCCGTGCGAAGCCGGGGCGGGCAGCTAGTTTTATATATTTGTATATACATTTCTCACAAAAGTCTTTTGTTTTCCAGCAATTACCCGTAGTCCTGTATGAATCCGTGATTGACGTAGTGAATGGCCGAGCCACTATGCTGCTAGCTCCATTAACCTACACACTGGCTGCTGAAGAGGCGGAGAGGATTGGTGTTGATCATGTGGCCAGGGTTTCGTCTGGGGAAGCAGCCCTTAACAGTCTGGGTAATTATAACATGTATAAAAATACTAACTAGAACTTACTAGAACTTAACTAGATACATTTTTTTTAAATAATGAATATGCCTTTTTTTTAAAACAACTAATCTAAGATTAAAGCTTTTTCTTAACTTTACTCTCATCACTTAAGATCGCTGTAAAGTTGAACTAATATTTGGCATTTTTTTTTATATAAATCTACAAGAATATGTTTAAAAATCCACCTGGCATATGCTAGCCATCAGCTGTTTGTTAGTTATTCGAATCTTATCATGCACACTAGAAAGAACTCCACCAACTATGGCTTTTCATTAAATGGTCGAAGTAAGAATAATAGTGGCCACAATTGGAGTATGAAACCAGGACTCAGTAGTTTGTAACAGGCTGACTGATCTTGTGAATGGATGACGATTGATGACGTGTACATTCGCCAGTGGCCGAGCACCTGACGGCGCAGCGCTCCGCCATCAAGATGCTAGTGTCTCGCGTGCGCGCCGTGCTGGCGACCGTGCGCGCCATCCGGGATGGGTCACTACCCCCGCGGCCGGCGTTACTGCGCGAGGCACGGGCGCTCGCCAACAGGCTTCCTCTGCTCACCTCCACCCAGTTCCGGACACACTTTTATAATGTGAGTCGGTACCACTGATGTACTTACTACAAGCCGTAATTTGCACAAAGCCAATGGCATAAAATCAGCTCTCAGCTTATTTAAATAATATCAAACAATCCACACCCTACAGGGGGCTCTTTTAGCTATGGTTGCTGAGCAAATAAGTGCCTGGCTTAAAGGTCTTTTGGTCCAATTTAGATGGAAATTGATTTTGTATTTTATTTCCATTAAATAATAGATTAAGTGTAAAATAAGTTAGTGCGAATGTCAGAGTTGTGTCCCTCACAGTAGGTCCTGGCCGTGGCCAGTCTGGTATGATGGCACATGAAATCAGACCTATATAACTGTATCTGTTTCAGCAATGCAACGATGTGGCGCTAATGACTTACCTGGGCACGATCACGAAGGGATGCAATGCGATCAACCAGCTGGTGAACAGGTTCAACGTGCTCTATGATCGCCAGGGAATGGGCCGCCGTATGCGGGGACTCTTCTTCTAGGTCTCTAACAAATTCAATATATTGCCGCCTAACGCAGTTACATAGCTCAGTAACATTAAGTAGTCTTATTTAAAATTCCATATTCATTTTGTATAAAATTGCATTAGCGCCATCTAGTGAACTATTTCTGTAACTTTTCTGTTCATTTGCGATTTTACCATTAGCATATATATATATAGTATCGTTGTTAGACTGCATCGTAAAATAAAATGAATATGCATTGTAAAAATGTGTCATATGTCACCTTACGGTTTCGATAAGTCAAGCATTTGTTAATCGGGTGCTGATATGCAGATGGAACATGTAATCTTGTCAATGTGTAGAAATGTATACGGCGAAGGGCATTATTTTAGACGTGTACATTTAAGAGTTCTAAATAGACTAAGAACCAATGTGTAAAATAAATTACATATTTTCTTTATTTTTGGCGCTATATTCCCTTGGCCCACCCCGTTAAGGTAAGGTCAGGCTAATACTATATAGGGGGAAAGAATTGATTGTTTGTTTGTATTGAATAGGCTCCGAAACTACTGGACCGATTTGAAAAATTCTTTCACCATTGGAAACCTACATTCACCCTGAGTGACATAGGCTACATATTCTTTTATAAAAATCTTATGTACACCGCTAGTGATATATATATAATATTATAAAGAGGAAAGATTTGTTTGTTTGTTTGTTTGTTTGTAATGAATAGGCTCCGAAACTACGATTTCAAAAATTCTTTCACTTTTGGAAAGCTACATTATCCCCGAGTAACATAGGCTATATTAAATTGGACCCGATAGGTGGCGCTGCGATCGAGTTTCAAGAATTTTACCTTTTTACCCGGGCGAAGCTTTCTGTGTGTCTTAAGCTAGATTCGAGAATGGCTTAGATTTACAATTGGACCCAATAGGTGGCGCTGCGATCGTGTTACGGGCAATTTAACTTTTTCACCCGAGCGAAGCTGGGCGGGACAGCTAGTGATATATAAAATGGTGTTACGCGCCGCTATCTTAGTCGGGGTTAATCGTGAGCTGTCGGAGGCGCTCGGATGCGTTGGCGCCGGGGAGGCGGCGAGAGACATCACTCCACCCTATACTCGACCACGACAGAGGAATAACACGTCTAGGATTCAGTTTTATATTGAGATATTATTGCAAAATTGTTATAAATATAAGTAATGGAATGTCTGAAGAGTTATATGCTTAACAATGGTTTGTTCATTGACTTTTGCCTTTGGTCTGTGGCTGTCGCCGCTGTTCGTTCGCGTTCTTTCCGATCCGATGCGATGAAAGACGTTTAGTAGAAACCTTCAATTGTAGGCAACCAATTGTTTTACACAGAAAAATTGTGCTTAAAATATAGAACAAGCCAAAATAAACCCTATACATTACTCTTACTGTTTCAAATTATAACTCTGCTTACATTTGAACAACAAACTCTTCAGACCTACGACGAAATCTGTCAGACTAGGGAGTGAAATAAATAAACACATTTGTGACGCATTATATTTATTTTAGCATCCTGTTTGATTAGTCTAAAGTATAAATAAGTCAAAATTATACATTTTGGACACATTGAGATTCATGCTATGGAAGACGTTTCGAAACGTAGTGTGTCAATGAATGCAATTGGGCCTTACCATGATGTGCTATTGGTGTTTGTAAGTGTGCGAAAAGGACAGTTGTATATATCTGACTATATCTCTGTCCCTTTCGCACTCTTCAAGACCGACGTATAACCAATAGTACGTAACTGATCGGTCATCTCGCGGTGTGATAAAGCAATAATTTTGAATAATAATTCATTTGCCCCGATATTTACAAATACGTCTACTAACCCCATAACGAATATTATATATGATTACTGTAAAAAACTTTGAAAGTTACGAAGTACAATAAACACTTACAGTCTTAAAATTAGCACTGTACTAAGACAATGTAAATTTTTCTAATTTTATTTTAAATATTTATTAAAAAATCTGTTCAATTTTGAATTAACAATGACTTCAAAACTTACATAGTAGGTATATATCTTATCATCGTAATATGTTTTACTATATGTGTAAATTACTATGACCGATAGTTTTGTATAAAAATATCTTTTTAATGTTTGCTTTTAAATCGAATCGAATGCTAATATTGCTTTCACGTCACTATTTAGTAAAAATATCTAAAACCACAGTTATGTGTAAAGTAAGACACAGATATATATTTACTAAGGAGTGATAACTTATATTGTAAATGCATCGAGCGACTTGTGGCGGCGCATTTAGGGGAAGCTAAAAGTATTTGTTGTAATAAAAGAAGGGAACTTGTCTTTGTGAGTACAAAAACTAACGGCTCTGCGCAGCTATACTTGTTGTCGACTTACAATATATGAGTAAGTTTAACTTCGAATTGCAATGCATTCAAAATTGGACCTTAATTTAAGATAGTGTCAGTTATGGGTCATCGGGTATCTTTTCAATTCCGATGAGTTCGTCGAAGAGCGAGTGGCAGTCGGGAATGACGTCTGGTTCATTGAGCAACTGCTGCGCGTACTTGAGTACGGCGCGCGCTAGCTGGCCTACAGTCCATTTTCTATCGACCAACACACGGACGAGGGTGTCCAGCTAGAGAAAACGTGGGTTCAGTATGTAACTCAATACGGCGTAAATGAAAAGATTTCAGATTTCTTAAACTATTATGAATGTCTGTGAGTCGAACCATGTGTAGTGCTAAAAGTAATATATCCTCACGCCTTCCCACAAGGGTCCCCGAAGAGGTAGGCAGAGGTGTATAGGTAATATCCACACACCCACTTTCCGCCAGAGGTATATTAGGTGCCAACGTGACAGATGGCGAGTCTATCGCCGTTACTCCAGCACGACTATACATACGCCTTTGAATTTCTTCTCAGACGTATGCAGGTTTCCTCTCGATGTTTTCCTTCACCGTTAAGCTCGTGGTGTGGCTAAAAGTATATCTTATCTAATGCATGCTTCGACAGGGCACTAAGGTTGCGGTTATCTTAATAATAAAAAAAAGTTAGTTCAGAGATTCAATAATTATTTAAGCACATAAAGCTATTGTGTGTGCACTTAAAGTACAAAGTACAGTTCAATCCAAATATTTCAACTTAATATTATTAAGTCTCTTTGGAAGAATTTTAATGATAGCACGGCAGCAACTTCTTTAAATATACATATATAATGTTGGCAAAGCGCGAGTGACTTCGGTTATTGCTTAGGTACCTTTATTATTTTAGGCTACCGTAACGGTTTAGATGGACTTTACGCTTATTTTTCACATCTATAGTTTGAAAAAAAAAATCGCGGTATTGTCTAAAAAGCAGAAGGTATGCATTTGGTTCACCTTGAAGAGTTTCTCGTTGCCAAAGGTGTAGTATAACAGTGCGGGTACACCAGAGACGCTTGCCGCCAGCCATTGTAACAACATCTTCAGTTGGGGATGGCCCCGCTGCCGGCTGCCACAGCCCCAATTCCCCGTCGCGACGGGCCGACACGACCCCCCTGATTCTATCTTGTGAGCCAGTTGTGTTAGCTGGGGAATTAAAAGTCATGACATAGTACAAGTATCTACATATAAGCATTGTTTCACGCCTCACAATGGTCTTCGAAGGGGTCGAAAGAGATGCGACAACTCTTAGCCGGAGGTCAATTACGTGCCAGTGAATTAAGACGAGACCGTCTCCGCTACGTCTGTACATACTTACATCCTTGAATCTCTTCTCAAACATATGCAGGATCACACGTTGTTTTCCTTTACCGTAACCCTCATTAATTATTTAAATTTATAAAAACCTCATTGGTACCTACAGACCGCCTGTTTGTATCTGGCAATCTCGATATCACAGGCTTTACTTCAAACCACTCGACCACGGCCATGGCTTTTAATGATACAATACGTTTATATAATATTCGCCAACGTTTCAGGCCTATTATAGTTGAGTATCGAACACATAAATTAACAAGATATGTGAGATGGACTTTTATTGGTGGATTAATAATTGTATTAAATTAGAAAGGTATTTACAATCTATTGCTGTGTTGTACACGAGGAGATGTCAGTTAATACCATGCAACACCATCTTAGGGTCATATGTTTCGACAGAAAGCATAGGATATCGATTATAATAGAAGTAATGTATTGTTAGTAATATGTTGGTGGGGGTGGGTCGCGGTGTGATTATATTTGAAGAATTAGCGACAGACAAATGCACGGCTGACCTTCGTTTTGTTTAGCTTTATAGTGACGGGCTCGCATTCGACAGACTCCTCGATAGTTTGTACAATCATGTTAATCATCCAATTCAAGTTTTTCTTTCTAACTGCGGGGTTGGATATTTGTGTGTCAGTGGATGCGGTCAAGGAGCTCGACTGAGTGTCGGTCCCTCCCTCGTCGCCCGCGCTTGCGTGCGTGCTCGCTATTATCTCCTCCGGTATCGAATCTTTTACTTTACGTTTCTGTCAAAATATATAGCATTTTGTGAATTGTAAGTCCACGCGTGTTCACAAAATGTGGCACACATAAGCAACGCTTTTAATCTAAGCTGCTTGTACTAGTTCTAGCACGTCAGTGCAGTTGCACTACACTAAACACTTGTATTATAAGTCTATCTACAAGTCACACGTGAAAAGTATTACATGCATTTTTATTCTTCCGAGAGTGTTTGTGTTTGCTACGTGTTTGCCCATCATTGTCTTGGATCTTAACTTTCAATGTTGTAGTGTGTACTTACGTTCGCGATGCGTAGAAGTTGGCGACTGGCGAGTTCGGTGAGGGACCTGGGAGAGCAGGCGTAGTTGTTACATGCGTGTGGTGTGTACGTACGAGATGCGCGGCGAGGCGGTGCCGCTGGCGGGCGAGCTCGAGGGATAACGAGCGCGCGGCGAAGGCGAGGCGCGCGGAGTGCGGGCGAGGCCGCGGACGCGGGTACAGCTCGGCCGCCTCCTCCGCGCCTGCGCCTGCGCCGCCGCTCGCCATTGACTCGCTCAGCGTGCGCTTCAACAGGCAGCCTGCGAACCTGTGCCACAAATTTATACATATCTTAAGCACACACACATATACGTGATAATTTTAACATAAGCAGTCGACTAACATAGTTTTAGAAGACAGGGGTCTTCACATAGTCACCACTCGCTTTTTTATTAAGAATAAGTACTATTATTATTCATGAACACGAACTTTTTAGTCTTGTTTGTGATTTGATGAAATAATTTTTACCTTATCACAGCCAAGTCTCGTGAATCCAATTCACGTACTTTGTGTTCCCCAGAATCTGCGTCTATTATTGGGTCGTTTAACCACTGGTTAAATTGTTCGTAAACCTCCTCCAACTCGGAACTGCAATACAGAAATCGAATGTTAACCATTTCCGCAAATTAAACTTATTCATTCATTCATTTCAAATAGCCAACCACTTACGTATATTCAGTACTAAAGCTATATTTGGAGCTATTTCCAGTTTCTTTCCTGCCCAGGGGCCGACGTCGGGGCGACGGTTCCCCATTGCTTATAGTTTCTTTTTCAGTGAGGACGAAACCTACGGATCCACCTCGTTTCACTCTGCAACAAATTCATGCTAACTAATACACGAAGAAGGTTACCAAATAATAATGTAGAAATAGTATGTTACCAAATGAAGGACCCTAAGATCTCGAAGATATTATTTTCTTATAGAGATGCACCTAGTTTTTAAACTTAAATCTTTAGCTCAACTCGTGTTGTCTTTACCGTATGTCGTTATCATGAACGCCCGCCCCAGAGATGCTGATGCCAACGGCATAGCTAGAGCTGTCTGTTGACCAGTCACCCGTTGTACTGGTGGTGCACGAGTTCTCAGCCTCCCTCCGCAGCGCCTCTCGCAGACGGTCAGCGAAGCTGATACGCCGCTCCTCAGTTGAAAGCTCTTTGGAGTACTGGAATGAATTTGGTCGAGCGCTCTCCCCTCTGCCTTCGTCTTCGCTGCCACCTGCAAAAACAATAACGTCTGAAAAATAAGAAAATTAAGGAATATTTCTTTAATACTTACGTCACTTAAAATTTTCCTTACAGGACAGGCGTTGTCTAGTGTGAAGATGAGTTATAATTGTTTTGGAACTATGATGACAAAATATATTATTTTAAGAATTATAGTCTTAACGTAAAAAGTTAGTCACCTCGCCTCCGATGTCATTCACTACTAATAAATGCAACGACATAGATGTTAAGAAATTCTACTTGCTAAATGGCTCGAAGGACCTTACCGTAATCAAAACTGTCATTAGCACTGTGGAACTCGTCATCACTGGAGTTGCAAGAGGAATAGAGGCTGTCCTCTTCATCGCGTGGGCCGCGGGTAACGGGAAGGCACTCCCCCGAGGAACCCAGTACAATAAACCGACCGCGGCGGTTGTTCAGCGTGCCTCCGTCCGGGGACAGCCAGCACTTGCGCTTTGATAACTCTACACCTGTAATAAATAACTCGAGACATGATTGTCCGCTAATAAGGATGTCGACCACAAAGCATCTTACTATGATAGGTATATGTAAATTTTCACCTATAATTAAATCAAGCTTAAATTTCAAAAAAAGTTTTGATATTACGTAGAATAGCCGTTCTTCTATCTAACTTCTACAAACTACCTCCAGTTTAATACTCTAAGTTAAAAGTACATAAAAAATGGTCAAGATCAGTTGTTAATGTTATTCTTTCTTTATAATTTAAGTTACTTTTTTGTTCCTGTCTGTTGTCATTAAGTAATATTTTAAATAAGAATACGACTGAAGGACTTGGGATCCATGTCATGACGTTAATGAATAAAATTAAAAAAGTAAAGCGCCATAGTTTTGGACCACATTATGTATATTGGGCATTTGATCAGAACCGTAAGTTACCAAAGTAATCCAATTTGTAAGTACCCACAAGTATAACATTTTGCTAGTAATTAGTCCTTACTTGGGTCGTTTAAATTAAGAGTAGCCGCGCAGTAGTTCTGCGGCGAAGGACTCCTGCTGTTGTAGCTGTTAATGGTGCTGCATGAGGATGCCTGCTTGATCACCACAGTAGCCTCCACTTCCGGGGGAGTGTGGCTAAACGATTCCCCTGTAATATACATATGCATTTAGTACCCATATAAATATTATGAATACTCGAAACCGGGGAGTATATGAAGAGACCGACGAATTTGGTTGGAGCGAAAGTGGTCAATAAGTCTAGAGAACTGTCGCTCTATTCTCTTTTCTACCTGCTCCGTGAGAGATTCGACTCGATGATATGTGTGTACGTAGGTGAAGCTTAGAGTACAATACTAAGAGAGTAACCAGATTCGGATTATTCAGTTCCGTTTAAGTTTCTCTTTTAGAGCTGGAATTGTCTCCCCTGAAATATGTACCTACTGAATTTGATTTAGGTATCGTTATTTATTTGTAGGTAAATAAGAAAGATAGATATTATTAACTTATGCGATGTATCGTAAAACTCAATAACATCAATCTTTCTTATTTACCTACTTAAATAATTTTTCAATAGCGTTAGATTCTGCTATGAGAAAAAAATAAAAATACTAACCAATGGGCGACAACCGTCGCTCGTGCTTGAAATTCTCCTTGTTCTTCATGGGGGTCTGTTGGAAGGCCAGCAAACATTTGTTGAGCTCACGAAGTACGTTGTCTTCCTCCCACTGCCCAAGGGGCAGAGCACTGTAGTCCTCCGCATCCATTAAACATACTGTCACCTAATATACACATTTCACTGTTAACTAAGGATTTGGTGTATAGGATACTGCATAGGATCTGGTACGCCTAACTATTTTTCAATTACCATAAAGCATATACCTACATTAATATGTTTGGTGTTTTGGGTTTGTAGGAACCGTAGGAAATTACCCATTGGTTCACTCCATACTAATTGTCCTTGTGGATAGAATTCCAAACACCCAAATAGGTACGCCGAAAATATATGGATGAATTTATAATGGTCTCTAAGGTAGATAATATAATAGGCGGTACATCAAGGCGCGTACATAATGGTAGCCTAAGACGAGCGATAAAGCAAGGTATATGCCATTTTAATAAATAGACCAAGGTTTTAATTATGGTGGCTGAAAGGCAATTAATGAGATTGACACGGAACAGAAAGCGCGTGATAGAGAGGTTGAAACCTACCGTTTTTGGTTCTTCGAGATATTCAATCTTAGACTTTTGTTTCTTGTCGTATATCCTGGTGTATATTCTAACGCCTTCGACCTTGAGTATCTCGTTGTCCTCCAGCGCCTCCACCGACAGCATGGCAGGGAGCAGCTCCGGCATCATGAACATTGATAGCGATTCCTGGGAATAAGTTAGGTAAGCTAGGTAGGTATAGGGACTTCTTATTTATACTAAACTAGCTATGCCCGGCAGTTTTTCCTGTGTAATATTTGATTTATGGGTTAGGTTTTCTGAAATAATCAATGTATGTGTTAATCGAGCTCTAATCTATCTCCGTACCGTTTGTAGTTTTTGCGCGAAAGAGGAGCATACATCCTCACCAATTCCCATTTATAAAATTTGCAGGATTAAACAGATTCTAGCGACGCTACCAAGTCCATACAACTTTAGATTTCACATACTTGTGATTCTCCATCAATCAGCGTGTCCCCTCCGATCCTGCTGGACGCGAAGCAGATCCGCAGCGCTTCGTCGCTCTCGCAACGCTCCGGGCGGCCCTCGTGGCGGACCAACAGCTTGCATAGTGGGAGTGTGCATTCCAGCCAGTCTTCTATCGTCAGCCATTGCTTTGACGTCATCACCTAACCAATCAATTAGGCAACCTTTAGGGTCACGTACATTTATCATCCGATATAGAATAAAATGTATGAATATTGAGACTATAATGTATCTAGTAGGTATAACCAAATAGGGAAATATTTGTATTTTTTTCTATATCTAGATAGTAAGCTTATTTACCTGTCTGCTTAATTTAATTAATCCTTCAGAGCTATTCTTAAACTTCTGGCAGTGCTCGAAGTAATAAAGTAAACTTTTTAATTTATTTCTTTGTGATTTTCTGAAAGCATTTATAAATATTTATGAAAAAGTCCACATTATGCGTATACACAAGTTATATCAATAATTAATTACCTGTGTAAATTCTTAAAAAAATGTGTAAAATTAAAGTCTTGTAAGGTTGGATGTGTTTTGAGCGTCCTCTTCGGAAAAGTGGAGAAGAACGCGTGAGCAATAAGTGATGACACGAAATTGTAATTGAGTTCGGTTGCGTCACCTGTAAGCATTCAAATGACTATTTATTTATTAAATACGAAATTTCGTTGTTAAGTGTAGAAAGTACCAGCATTGGAGAATTATATTTAAATTTTATCTAGTATGCTGTGGTGGCCGATGCGTGGACTGTGGTCAACTGCAAAGTAAAGACTGCACGATCAAACCCCGGTAGTCTCTACAAATATATTTTTTCGATCTAAAGTAGGTACCTTGTTTTTTTTGTATTGTCTCTCGTAGCGTGAGTTCCGGGAACTTTTGCTACTTAACCGGGCAAAGGCGAGACCTAGGCCTCCAGCCAGGCACTCTTGTGCTAAGCGACATAGCTAAGGGCACCCCCTGTGGGGTACGGACCTAGGTTTAGGGCGTTGCTGGATCGCGAGCAAGGGAGCTGGGCTGGTCTGGGCAGGAACCTACATTGATTTGTTATCAAAGCTTTAAACGCTTTACGAGAGTGAAAATGATAATTTTGCAATCATGAATCTTAATGATGTCCTAAACACAGACTTTTTTGGGCTCAAACTACCTTTGATAACCAATTGGGCAAATAATTTAAGTAATTATAATTCTTGTGTTATTCTTACTTTGTTGTTGAAGGCTGAACATGAGACCTTTGGGCGGGCGCCACCTCTTGAGATGCAGGGCCTTGTCCACCAACAGTCCGAGGGTGCTGTCGAGGAAGTGTGTTCGCTCCTGCTCTGTCATCTCCTCCTCCAGGAACATCTCGAGACCCTTCATCAGCTCTGGGTCCTTGATGTCATCTTCAGGGTCTATCCCTATGCTATATATTTTATCACGAATTAATAGGTGTCTTTCTTATCAGTACGTATATAGAAGAAATAACCATCGTATACAGGTGACAACGTCGTTAATTTACTATTATTATCTACACCTAATCTCTGGCTATTTAGGCATCTTTAGTCAATAGGTCGCCATTTTACTTTTCATATATGCCACGTCATACGTCACACCAATTCAGTTATACTTAAAAGTTGCATCTAAACTGCTGTAATAATTATGAAGAACATAAAATATTGGGACAATAACTCATCATATTTTGAATCTGTATACCTATAAATACCTACGCATAATTAATGTGATTATGTTAAGTACGGATACTACGGATAAAGACTAGTCTTACCCAGATAGCTTTCATTCCAAAAACCCGATCATTATTCCCGTGGGATCATAGCTAAGTTAAAAAAAGTTGTATGATATTCATACAACTTTTAAAAGTTATATGTTAGAGCCGTGGTGGCCGAGCGGTTCGAGCAGTTGCCTGCGACGCAAAGGTCGCAAGTTCGAATCCCGACTGTACCAATAAGTTTTTCTGAACTTAAGTACAGTGATTAGTCACACCACGAACTTTACGGTGAAGGAAAACATCGAGAGGAAACCTGCATACGTCTGAGAAGAAATTCAAAAGGCGTATGTATAGTCGTGCTTGAGTAACGGCGATGGACTCGCCATTTGTCCCGTTGGCACCTAATATACCTATGGCGGAAAGTGTGTGTGGGGGTATTGCCTATACACCTCTGCCTACCCCTTCGGGGACCCTTGTGGGAAGGCGTGAGGATATTCATAATTACCTACATCGATGAAAAAGTAAGACGGAAACTTATTTGTTAAACTATTCGAAACCTGTCTTGGATCAAAATAACGGAATTGTTTTGAAGCATATTTGATGGATCTCGTCCGGGGAACTCTGTAAAATTGTATTGCCTATCTTGTATTCGTATTTTAAACCTATATTAGCGGCAAGGGCTTTGTCACTACGGGCCATTACAATCATGATTCAGGAATAATTTCGTACTCTTGAATAATTATGGCAATAAGACGTCACACGTCCTGTTTTGTTGCAACACAAGTTAATGTTAGTGTGGTTTAATGTAAATCGAAAAGAACGGCAGCTCACTCACTTGCACATTTCATGTATTTTCAGCATGCTGGCAGTGAGTTTAGCAGGGGCTGAGGCTAAAAGTAGATGTTTTAGGTGGCGTTGAACTGTAGTCCACCAAGGCAAGTCGCATGGAAGCATTACGAGCGCCATCCTGAAAAAAAAAGGGTATACTTCACGTCTTCTACCGAGGACTCTTGAAGTGACAGGTAGAGGTCTTTTAGCAGTCCCTTTTCACCGGAAATGAAGATGGAACGGCACGACTTAACGTGCCTATGATAATTTCTCAGAAGTATTCTCATTCTCAGTGTTGGGCTTTGAATACGCATATCCAATTTTCAGATGAATAGAAGTACATAAACCTAATGGCCATTTAGAAAACAAATGCGTTTTTGGCAAAGGCTGTTTGTGAAAAAAAAAATGGTTTATCTATCCACCTAGTTTTAAAGGCAAAGTTAACCAAAGAGGAAACCTGCATACGTCTGAGAACGTCTGAGGGTGTGTGGGCATTACCTATACACCTCTGCCTACCCCTTCGGGGACCCTTGTGGGAAGGCGTAAGGATATTATTGTATCCATTATTCTTGTTTAATCTTTTAACCACGCAAAAAAGATTCCTTACGTTATTGAGTATGGATCTCACAACTTTTTACCGTAGAAGAACTGAGTTGCGAGACTTGTTTTTCATAAGTTATGTCTTAGATGGCGTAGATTTGTTCTATTAGCGCCACAATTTATTTGAGTAAAACCAGAGCGCCGCGCGCAAAATACTCTTATCTATGGCCGCGCGGTTTCTCGAACGCATCCACAAGGTAAGGCACCAAACGAATGTCACTCAAATGTAGCAATCAAATCAGTTTGACATACAAAATAATCAGCTGATTCAAAATTTCTGACCAATACAAAGTATGTATTCTCTGATTCCGATGGTCTATTTGTTTAGATATTTTTTTGAAACATTTATTTTATTTTAATGTAACTGAATGTTTCATAATCGTAAGTGACGACGTATGTGTAACAAGTAAGAAGTGTAAAAGATTAGATTGGATATTGAACCCTATTACGACAATCTATGTGCGATGTGCTCATTCAATAAAACAGAACTGCCTAACCTTTAAACTTTAAGTGAAGTATACCTTAAAATGATATCTGTGAAAGTAAATCTATATTTAAGAATTTAAAATTCAATACTGGAAGTGTTTCTTGTACAAGGTCGCTTTCAATATCGCCGCTATTTTATTACAGTTAACCTATATTGCACTATCGCGCGCTCGTTAGGTTGATAGTGTACTGCGATCGAACGCGAGTGTCAAAGTACAAAGTTCATGAAAATGGCTGAGAAGTCTAAACTATTTAAAGCCCTAATTCTCGGCGCACCAGCCTCGGGGAAGGGTACCATATCGTCCCGTATTGTGAAAAGGTACAATGTTGAACATGTTTCAAGTGGTGACAAATTGAGGGATCACATTCAGAAGCAAACAGAACTTGGTAAAGATGTGAAGAGGTATCTAAATGAAGGTAAACTAGTTCCCGATGATGTAATGATAAAGTTCATGTTGACCGAGCTGAAACCTATTATGCACAAGCCATGGTTGCTGGATGGTTTCCCAAGGACTGTACAGCAGGCAGATGCTCTGTGGAAGGTTCAACCTGTGGATGTTGTTTTGAACTTGGTGGTGCCATTTGAGGTTATAATAGATAGGGTTAAAAGCCGATGGGTTCATTTGTCATCGGGTAGAGTGTATAACATTGGTTTCAATACACCAAAAGTTGAAGGTAAAGATGACGTTACTGGAGAAGACTTGGTGCAAAGGCCTGATGATAACCCTGAAGCTGTACAAAAGCGGCTCGAAATTTACCAAAACATTACAAGGCCTGTTATTGATTTTTATAAAAAGAAAGGAATTCTGAAGGAATTTGAAGGGCGTACATCAGATGAAATCTGGCCAAAGATAATGGCCTACTTAGGTCCAATACTTGATAAGTAAACAATTGTTATATTTATCCAATAGTGCTTTCACTAATTATTTGGTGCTTAGATATTAGTTAGGACTTAAAATGACAAGTAGAATGTACATGACGCACAATTTTTTAATATTATTTTCATTTATTGTTTATTGAAGAAATGTAATTATTTTAAATGAGTTCCTACTGTGACATATCTATAAGATATTAAATTTTATACCAAATGTTCATAATAATTGTGTTTGGATATTTATACCAAAAAGTAGACATAGCAGTTTTAATTGGTAAGTTCTTAAATGTTATTATAATTATAAGTAAATGAGTGTAGATAGGCAATATCCAGCTTTGTCAGAATATTCTGCAAATATCTTATAGGATTAGGATTGCATAGAGAGCGAGCTGCGAGCCGTCGGACTGAGTTGGAGCGAAGCCAAGGAAATAGCTGAGGATAGAAAGGAGTGGCGCAACCTTATGAAGGCCCTCTGCACCTCCGGGGTGCCAAAGGACAACAACAACAACAACATTTTGTTGAGTGAAAAATCTGTACTATGACATGTCTGTATGTTGTTTTCATATCTGCCTGCAGTGATAAATCGAGGATAAATTTGGTTTGGAATAGCTTGAAATTCAGAAACAGTTGAGGGTAACTTTTCTAATATACTGAGGAGATAGATGCCGCCATTATTTATATGGAATATGTACTGAAATCCTAAATTAATTTTGATGGTGCTTTGGAATGAATTGGCTTATCTTCAATGTGGTAGTTGTAACATGAAAAGCCTGTCTACCTATTTTACATAATAAGTATAATATTATTGTTTCAATAGTGATTTAGATGTCTTTTTTGAGAATAAATTATTCAAACATAGATGTCAAGCTCAAATACAATCCACATACAATTTTTATCCAAGTAAAATTATGTATTTAAATAAATGTTGTGCCATAACAGGTATTTCCATTATATTTGTTACAATCACACTATTGTGCTGTATTAATATATTATCTTTTAGATAATTAAATATCTATGATGTATTTATTGATAATTTTTTGACTGGTGAGACAAGCTGTGTTTATGAATAGCCTATCAATATAAAAAATACCTTAAATATTTTACTTTTCATTTTATTTATTTAATTCAATATATTTGGTTAATAATTGGTTTATAAAACATTATTAATTTGTAATACATTCATTGTTATATTTGTACTCTTGTTACATGTGTTGTTTTGTGAATATTTTATTTTTAAAAAAGTTGTGCTGTTTTTGTTTTTTTTTTATTTCCTATTGATAGATACCTACCAATTTTCAAGACTTCAAAACGTATTGGTATGTACATACAAATATCCCGGAAGCCATTTAAATATATTTTAATTTATGATTAAATTGTATTTGGTAGGCCTGGCTGTGTTAGTAAAATGGTTATCAGACAGATAAAGACAGATGAAATACTCAAATTAAGAACAAGATATATATAGTGTACGTTTTTTTTTATCATAAAGGCCTTTTACGAGTTTCGGCTTTGCCTTCGGAAGGCCCTAGTCATGTTTTTATTATGGCAAAGAAAACTATTAACCGCATAATCTGATTAAAATTGACGTAGAACTAGACATTTTCCATAAACGAATGGTAGGTAAGTACACTATTATGATTCCGTAATTTCATCAGGAACCTTAACACAAAGTACTTACTCGAAAGACGGATTTTACTTACTCGGATTTGTAACCTACGACTAATTAAAACGCTATCAATTAAAAATAGTTTATTATAGTTGTAGGTAAATTTCTCACCAAGTAGGTATTTATGTACCTATAGTTTCACACCTTCCTACAAGGGACCCCGAAGGGCTAGGCAGAGGAGCATATGTATTACCTACACACCCATTTTCCGCCAGGGATACATCTTAGGTGCTAACGTGACAGATGGCGAGTCCATCGCCGTTACTCAATGAAGGACGCGCGATGGACACGCCATCCGTCACTTGGCACCTCAATTATGTCTCTGACGGAAAGTGGATGTATTGGTATTACCTAAACGCCTCTGCTTACCCTTTATGAAATAGGTAAGCACAGAAAATGTATGGGTATTTTCACTGCTCATTTCCTATAAATAGTGAGCAAAACCCTATAATAAAGCTAATGACTACAGAATGCCACAATTACGTGCTAAGTGTTGAAACGTTAAAAGCCGCGTGGCCATAACAATACAAAAAAGCTCGTGCTAAAATTCAAATATTCCAAACAAATTTCCTACTAGACGAAAAAGTTCACGATACGATTTATGTAGTAGATACCAACAACCAGGAGTGTATGCAGAGTATATAATACTAGCTGTGCCACACGGTTTCACACGCGCTCAATTTGGTTACCTATAATAATAATAACAATAAATCTTTATTTACTTACAAAGGATTTCTTATAGGTTAAGAAAGGGATGCCTGTGTTAGGAGACACCTATACACATACCTATATGATTAACGCTCAGCTTCCTTGGGCTATAAGCCTTCTTCAATAAACGGACTATCTACTCCATGCAGAAATAATTGATCATATTGAATTAGTTGTTCGTCAGATTAGCGCGTTCAAACAATAAAAAAATATCTGTTTAAAATACATTAACCTCGATAGTAGCTTGCTACAAAACGTATAATAGTTCGTTGTAAAGAAAATAAATTTACTCAACAAATACCTAATTCAGTTTTAGTTGCTTTAGGGATTTAAATTAAGATTGCAGAATCGAACCTTGGTACCCTGTAATGATTAGTTATCTAGAGCTTATAGGCAATGGAACGATCGCGAGGAATTCTGCAAACGTAGGAATTTGACGACTTATGAAAAGTCGTGTTTTAGGGACGACAAACAAACTCGCCATCGTACATTGATCAATACATACATATGTCAAATGAAAAGTGGCTGGTATATTGTTAACAACAGTGGCCATCCCCTTGAGACACGCATTGCGTAATGGAGATAAACTATGAGAAAACATTGAAACTAAACCTACTTACGTTTGTAAGTAAGACTGCTTTGTTTAAATTTCATTGTGGCTTGTTAAGCATTAGATATAATAGCTCTGATGCTACACGTGACTTCTACATGCTATTACACGATAAACACTTCGAGGTGGGCAAGACGCAACATTCGCTACCCTGGGGGGCTTCGCTGAGACAATGCCTCTACTTTATAATAGAAAAGGCTAATAACGATACTGCAAGGCAGCATTGTTTAGCAGGTGTTTCAGCGATGAGTACCTAGAGAATATCATTGCTGCAACAGTAGCTAGTCGTTTCGAACTTTTGCTACCAGTACAGCAGTAGTCAGTGAGAGATTTTATAGCCGTGTATCGTCAGCGTCCATAAGATGACTGGTTGTCTTATAGGTAGGTATATACAAATTTAGAAAGTACGGTGGCTTTAAAATACTCGTATGTTTTTCAGGTGACAAATGTGTGACACATTTTTCGTTCTGTTAAAGAGTTGCCTTTATTAATGTGACCAAAACTGACATATTCGTTTTGTTCAAATGTCGCGTAGCATCTTCACGCTACGAAAATTATACAAATCCACCGTTTTAAACCAGCCACTTTGGTACGGTTTCAGACAAGCTGTTATCCAGGTTGAGAATAAAGTTAACCCAATGTGCGGAATACCTAATATTCGTTGATGACGTGAATAGAACTTCTCTCAGTTCGTTTGTATACTGGCTATCTCACTCGATACTGTAAGTTTTATTTTAACATATACGTACATTGTTGTGTATCACTTCACTAACTTACCTTGTTTTGGTTGAGTTGCTTTTCTAACACAAAAGCGATTGAATATCGAATATAATAACACCACCATGAGAGTCACTGTCGCGTGTCCACTATAATTGCTTTCTTTTTGCGCACTTTTCTCATTATCTATACTGTAAGTGTCTACCGATATTTGTTAGCAAGCACAATATCTTATTGCTTTTCTATAAGACAGAAATAGTTTGGGTAGTGAAAACGCGGGCCGGCTGCGGGCGAGTTGTGAGCGCGCAAACCCTAGTTATTTTTAGCTGCTTTCGTGCATCGCCGCTGAAATTAGATTGTAAATAAAAAGTTTGGGTTAACAGGAGTCGTAGGCCTCATTAATCGCTCCTGTAGGTCACCATCTGAGCTAATCTGACGCCGGCCCTTTCCACGTGATTATTCTCTGATAACACCTAGGTATTGCCTGTCAGATATAGCTCAGCCAGAAACCGAACAATCACATCACTTGTAGTTCACGTTTCAAATGTATTTCAGGGTCGCCGTAACTAGGTTATTTGTAAATATTAATAGCGCTTAATATTGTATGCGACTAATGTTGAAGAAAATTAACCAATTTCAGTTTCGAGGAACCTACCTAAATCTATCATGTGGTATTGTTGCACCGCACAGAAAATAAGCCTTTACGTATTAAAGTAAGAAGCAATCTAAGTCAACACAATAAAACAAAAATACACAACAAGTTAAAGTTAAACAATATTTTTGAATTACGATCCGAAAGTTTTATAAGCCCGTTTTTAATATCTGTATTGATTTCAGAGTATGCACCAAAGTGGTGATGCATATAACTTGGGAGGGAGGAGGGATCGGTATAAATAATGAGACGAAAGAAGACGCGTACGAACCGATGGACGGTCTAGGCTGTACTGAAGCCGTCGGGCCGACTTTCACTGGGGGACGACTACCCTTGCCTTGCCGGCTGTCGCACCCTCCACCCTGCCAGTGACGTCACTGGATGGCCGCGTCACGACCTACGCCGACGTACGTCGCCGCGCCGCCCACCCTTCTCCCTGCGACCCTCGTGAAATACCGCCGTAGGTAGCCGCTCTCGAAGCGTTACGTAAATGTGAATATGAAAACACAAAAGACCTGCGTCAGTACGGGGAATCATTCTGATACGCTTAAGGTCACGTTGATCGTAAATTAACCATGTTACCATGTTGTTACAGACAGAAACCGTAGGTACCTACCAACCTACAATGTAAGTCTGCATTAGTATTTCTAGTGCAAATTTAACAATTAATCTTCTATATTACTAGAAGATTTTATTATTACTAGACTTATATTATTACTAGAACTACGAAAAAATATAGTCTCCTTTACTGTGTCAATTGTAATTAAAGTTCCGCTCAGATGAAATGTTTCTTGTTAACAGTCGTTTTAGCTTGAAAAAGCACATGTCATTTACCATTTAGAAAGATCAGCCGATGCCCGTAACTAATTTCTCGTATTCAGAGGTAAATACCTGACTACGTAAAAAAGAATTGGGAGTGAGAATGTTTTGATACCAATATATTATCCTAATATATTACAAAAACCAGAGGTTTCAAGAATGTTTGTTTCTCTTGCACGCAAAAAATTACTGACGAAATTGGATGACATTTGGGACAAGGATAGATCATTAGTTGGACTAACATATATGATATGTTTGATTGAAGAAACTCCAGTAACAAAAACTATTATTAAAATTAAATTTTACGCGGATGAAACTGCGGGCACTGGTACTAATATATAAAACCCTATTTGTTTCAACTCAACCTTACAGTTTAGTTATAAAGTCCGTAAAGACGCTAAGTCTATCTGTTGGAGATTGATGATGACAGAAAAAACATCGGGTTCTCAGTGTTGTCAGGTATTTAATAGTATATATTAATATCCGGCTGACGCTAAACAATGTATTATAAATTTATAAACTGTTCTGTTACATCATGTATTATATGTAAATTAAAAAAGTATACATGTAAATCATATAATACATATATGTATAACTATTAGCACGCAAGTTCGTTCTAAACTTACAGACCTCTTTCGCTCCATCCACGTTTTAAACAAATTTTATATCAGAACATTTTTTTGAAACAAAAGCTAAAATTTACAGTTGCATAAAAAATAAATAGAATTATTTTATGAACGGCACATGCTGGGCTTGAGCAGGACTGGTTTTACATGTAAAACATGCGACCTACGATTATTCATCAACGAACTTTTTGATCGAACATAAAAGCTCTACGTCATACACTCGGCAGCTCGCGGCTATCACTGCAAGTAACCACTGGTTCTTATCTATTGCACGGGCGCATGCGCAATGCCCTTAAATTTGTCTCTTTCTAGTGGTGCATCTATACCCTACACTCTTCGGCTGAGCAATGTGCATGATTCTTCGGTTACTGTTATCCTGGTACTCACGACGCCCGTGGAAAATCGTTGCCGCCCTAAGTAAAGCCTCTGGGCGGGCTAGGGCGGAGCAGTCAGGCGATATAAACTTCCTGTATAGCTTGTAAGTCGTGACATCTATTACCTAAACAATGAACTTGAAGGTTGTTAATTGCATTAGCAAAGGTATATATGTATACAAATAATGTTAATGTATATGTACAGATTGAAATAATTCCAACGGATAATTATTAGCTAGATTACTTTTGAAATAAAGTAATCGTTGTTCGAAAGCCAACAAAACTGAATTTCACCTACCGGACCCTACACTGAACTGAATAAGTGGGAATTAATTAAAGAGTATTTTAAAGTCAACACAAATTATGTTCGCGATAAAAAAAGGGATTTTGTTTTGACGAAAGTTCAAGTTTCAAACCTCGCCTTTTCTTTCATAACAATCTAGTCAAAGATTTAACTTAACTAAGATATCGTTTCAATTTGTAAATAAACGAGTTTACTAGAATCGGGGTAAATTTAATAATGTTTCGTTAATCCAGACCCAACCTACTTATTGAAGTATTTAATTTCAAACGGCTGTCTATTTCAAGAAACTCTTTAATTATTACTTGGCTTCGTTAATATCGCCCACGTATCTAAAGGGAAGCCTTTGTAAGGCTAAAATCTCTTGTGAAGTAGGGTCTTTGTATTCATGAAACCCTAGTAGTTTTGCCACGTGACGTCGACTCAGCGCCGCCCTCCGCGAGCCCCGTGGGCGGGCACAATTTCGTAAATTGATTCTACTGATTGGTCCTTTCATAGTACATGTTTTTTTATTATTATTATTATTAGCCTTATAAGACGAGTCTTTTAATGGACGTGACGTATACTCGTATACTCATCATTGGTGCTATGATCAAGTTTTATCAATTAAGTAGCAGAATATATATTTCCTTCCCCCAGGGATAACAAGGCGTGCTACATTGTAAAAAAAAATAAGATGAACTGTGTATGATTTGTATTTCTTATCTTAATTGGAAGGCTACTTATACATATTCATAAAGATAAGCATGTCGTTAATTCGTCAATATTTATGGACAGTTTCATAAGTTCTATTATTTGTACCAAAAATTCTTCATCGTAATGAATAACTAAAAATCTTCTTCATAATTTAAGAAAATCTGTTCTATCATGACTTTGTTCAACTAAAGTTGACTGTTTAATTATGACTGATAATGACTGACACTTATACGACCTTATGAATAAATTTATAAGAATACTAGGTGCCCCGCTCAGCGGGAGGTTAGGTTAGGTGAAGTTCAGTGACAAACACAAACATAGAAGAAATATATGTATATATTTATATATAAAGATTAGAAAACAAGACAGAACAGCATAATTACAAGCTCTTAGATGATGTGTATTCCCTCAACGTATCCTGCCTCAGTAATCCTGACAAAATGTTGCAACAAATATTAGACGTCTGTAGAAAGCCAGAGCCATGTACATAAATCTCCCTTTGGAGTCTGTTATCCTGGTACTTACGACCTCTGGCGGCTCCCTGTGCCCGGCATCTATTCAAAGGTCACACGTTACATACCAAAGGTACCCCGATTTTGGGATGGTCTTGAGACTACAATGTCATTGAAATGGCTCTTTCGTTCAGAGCGACATTATAATAAATTTACTGTATTACTTAACTTAACTAATTTTTTTATTGTTGATATCAAATGCATATTTTCATTTCAAATTCAGGATAATAAGTTTAAATGATTCCTAATGATATATGTATGTTCAATTAAACACTCACAGAAGGTTGTCCAGATTTACATTTTGCATTTTAAAATGTAATTGTACTAGGTAATGTGCCGATACGGTAAAAAATATCATACGGTATAACATTTATACGATAAAAATTAATTCTAGAACTTATGACGTATATATATAATTTTAGATGTATATTTTAAATCCAACAGATGATGAACTATAGAGCGTGATGATTGTGTTACTTTACGAGTAAGTATCAATTTCACACTCGCATCCCAAAATTAACAAAACATTGTTACAATCCATGAATAAATTTATGATAGTTTATTAATAATAGTGTGCGTATTGTACACATACAATATTGGATCTGTGTGTGTAAACTTACCCCTGAAATCTCGGGGTGGCGTTCGAATGTCGGATGGGGTACGAAGCGACCACGTCAGCGACAGCCTGTGACCCCTTGTACTAGGACACCATAAAAATTTGAAGTAAACCCACCCTCGCGCGTACTACACGCATATTCCATCTCGTTAAGCTTTCAACAACTAAAAAAGGGTATCACTCCCCTTTATGACCGGTTAAACATGGGTATTATGCTACTTTTTTTATCATTTCTATTTACATATTTCATTCGTGGAAAGAGTTAGTTTATGCGTTAGTAAGGTGTTTACCTTAAGGAGTCACCAATCCTTTCTGGGGCTCTTGTGGGAAGGCAAAGAATAGAAATAGTTTGAACTTATTCGAAATATTAATTTCATTCGAAAATATGCTTTTTAGCATTAATATTGTCATAAATAAATATTTTCTTCAGAATACTAAAAATATATTTATTTTAATATGATGTTATATTAAAATTAATTTTATTATGGCTTTAAGCCTCAAATCTATAAAAAAATATATCCTCACACCTTCCCACAAGGGTCCCCGAAGGGGTAGGCAGAGATGTATAGGTAATACCCATTCACCAACTTTCCGCCAGAGATATATTTCAGGTGCCAACGTGACAGATGTAAGAAATGTAGTATATTTAATATTTAGAATCCGCATTAATTTTAAGTAGGTACTTATCATACCAATAGGTATGATAAGTATTTACATAGATTTGAATTTTAATGACAGTGTACATTAATATATAAGTTCGTCAACCACAATGCTATTTTATTAAGAATGTTAATATGTAATGGCGTCAGTGAGAATTAAAATACTGTTTGAATATGACAGCTAATATTTAGTTCACGAATATCGTGTTATCATAATATCAACATATCATACGTGAGGGGACGACACACATACACTCCGTACGCACACTACTAACTCTACGATTTACTAACGCGTTTATGTGTGTACAGTATCCATCCCTCACCCTTCCTCCCGATAGTAGCGAAACTATTCAGACCTGTTCGCTGTGCTGCTGCCCTGTTGCGACACACTATCTCGCGCGGGTCGCTCGTGTTATTTGCCAAGTTTCCCCTATTGCGGCACACCCTTAATTGTATACTCTCCTGGTACAATCGTAGCCAAAGCGTTACGTCACCGCTGAAAAGCGTGGGTACTTCATATAGGGGTTGGTTGTTCGTTAGTTACGGCTACGACGTCGCTAAAATTCGTAGCAGACAAATTATTCAGTTTTAAACGTTGTTAAGACGTATTTGGAATTTTCAGTTCTGATTTCCAGTTTTCAAAATTTTTTTTTGTCTGACCTTTGTTTTAGGATTGTGTCTAAATTATTTCATCAGTGTTTTATTAAGTATTGAAACTTATATGATATAAGAGACAAGAAGTAAAGCTTACTAGGATTTGTACTAAAATACATCAATACCACCTTTATGAGGCATTAATATGCTTTGTAAATATTGTTAATTGTTGTTGTTGGAAATAAAGTATAGGTAAAAGGCATGTAAGCACGGTGCCTTGTGCGGTGTAAAGTGCCATGTAAGGTGCCTTGTAAGCACCAATTTTATCCATGTCTAATAAAACATCAACAAAGAACAAATAAAGCGTAGCACTGTAGCAAACTTTAGTAAGTGTGCGTAGAGCTCTACGTCACACGACGCTCGGAGGCTTAGTGAAAACCCTACGATGTCTGCGCGCCTGGTCCAAGTAACCTCTGAGTGCGCGACGTGGCATTCACAGACAGGTCGTGTTGAGTTGTGTATTATATATATTCTTGTGACCTTGACCAAATATACTGGCTGGCGTACCGAAAAATAAGTTATAATGTTAGAACATCTTTTAAATTGTGAATTATAAGTATTTTAAATTCCATTCTATAGATTCTTTATAACTTCTACAAAAGGAAAATGCGACCACTCAATAATGACTTAGGACTGTTGAAATACTCTTCATCAGCGGTTTAACTTTTCGACGCGTACTGCTTAGCGGCAGTAGCATCAAAATGGTAACAACGACCTTTATACATTGATGTAAAAAGTATTTTTTACGCAGTATTCTCTACGTTAGTAAGCCTCTAATAGTACGTGTTGCTAGAATCCACACTTAATTAAACCGGAATCCATTATTTTCTTATATTATGTATTAAAAATTACTAATATTCATTAACTCCAATAAAATAATATCTACACACCTTACGCACATTATATGTATACACGTACTTTATTTTTCAAAAAGAAACATGTCTACGCCGTAACTGTTCGTAGCACTTTCGTAGTCAGTAGAGAGTTGAGATACTGGCAATATCCAGTAGCAGCCTTTGTACAACTCCTTTGTGCCGTGCAGTCCTGGTACAGAAAACCACAAAACCTCCGGGGTGGCCCCTTCGGAATGTTACCGGCATGGGGTCGCCTACACATTATTTTTTATTATATCTGGCGAGTCACTAAACTTGCCCCGTCAAAGGAGAAAAAGGAAAACTATTAATGTATGTGTACATATGTTTTTATAATAAATAAAGCTTTATTAAGCTAAAGACTTAAAAGTATTCTATTTATATATTCGTTTTTATATATCTTTATATATATAATTCTTCTGTGAGTGTGTATGTCACTGAACTCCTCTCAAACGACTGGACCGATTTTGATGAAATTTTTTGTGTGTGTTCAAGGGGATCTGGGAATGGTTTAGATTCACAATTGGACCCGATAGGTGGCGCCACCATCTTTTTTTTTCCACCCGAGCGAAGCTGGGCGGGACCACTAGTATATGTATAAAAATGAATCACCGAAATGTTTGTACGCGCATAACTTCCAAACGATTACACCAAATTGGATAAATCTTTCTTTTATGTGTCCTTTATTGTCAGAAGAAGGTTTGTATGAAATATTTAAAAAACATATATAATTTTTATTCTGTGCGGGTGGGTGTATGTCGCTGAACTACCCCTAAACGGCCAGACCGATTTTAATGAAATTTTCTGTATGTCTTCACGTGGATTCGAGAATAGTTTAGGTTCAAAATTAGACCCGATAGGTGGCGCTGCGATCGTATTTCAGGAAATTTTACTTTCTCGCCCAAGTGAAGCTGGGCGGGACAGCTAGTATATATATATAAGTAAAATCTCTATTGATGCACGAGCAACGTTTTTATTTTCAAAATAATTGAATATTGTAAAATGTATCGGTAATCGGCTGCGGTCGAAGCTGCCTTGGTACTAAGATAGCAGACGGTAAAAGAGTTGAATTGGCCTAAATCTAGACTTCACGTCAGAAGTTATTCTTATAGAATATGCTTGCCCGGTATTCTAGGTAGTTCTTATCGTGTACAAAAATACGTTTAAGGACATAACGTGTATTATTTGGTACGCTTAATTTTTCAAGTAACATGTAAGTAAAAAAAGTTCGAGCGTGATATGGAAAGGGCCAAGTAGATGACGACGATAATGGAGATTCTTAACTTTGACTCTGTCATGCAGGTGGTAGCACAATTAACTATGCTGACCGCAAGTAAAGTAAGATGCAACATCTTTTAGCACCTTTCTTGAAGAACTCCATGCTGTGTATCAAATACATCAACGGAGAGTCTATTTGCACAGAGAGAGACATATTAGGTTCCAATATGTATTGCCCGACGTACATCCCTTCGATTGTGAGAGGTGCGGTGATCGAAGCTATCAGGAAGCAATATGGCAAGCATATCGTCGTTTGTTATACCAACGCTAAAACGCAAAATTGTTTTGTTTAATTAATTACGTTTCTTTTACAATTAGTGTCGAAACTATTGTTGACCAATCCAAAAATGTGTTTACTTCAACTAATGCTCATCCATTTCACTACCATCGTAGAAGCGCTACAGTACGTAAGGGGTAACTCTTGTTGAGGCCTATATCCCGTTCGTTTTATGAAATCCTGGTAGGAACAACCTCGAGTTCAGCCATGGCGCAGTACGTCACGATCATAATGACCAATCACAACGCGCTACGTCACTAGCCTCTCGTTCAAGTATTAAATAAAAAAAAAAGATACTGATTTTGTGGACATATAAATTCTAATAAAATTTGCATTGAATTCCAAAGGTAATTAGATAATTTGTTTATAATATAAAGTTTGTAATGCACCTATTTTCATTACTCCAGAGTATGCATTCGCACTCTTCGCACAAAAATCAATAGCAGCGCGTGTACGAATGAATCAATACTCCCACACGCCACAACACACCGCGCGTCTGCCGATTCAAACTTGGCATGACGTCAGTGAGTTTTATTGATTTTCCTAGCCCTAAGCTTTTCGCTGTTCTGCTATCCTGGCACCTAAGTATGCCGAGGAAAGCGCGCGTCTCATGAAAATTTGAGCAACTCAGTGGAAAGCCTAAAGAAAACATTTTGTTCCTTCAGTACCATGCGTAAGTTGCAACTTGAAATCATTTAAGCATTTATATATACAGTCCTTAGAAAATGTACACGTACTTAATAGGTACTGTTTGTTTCTAATGCAGAGGACGTCGTGAATATTAATGCGTTTGGCTTACATAAGGGGGGACTGTCAGAGTGTTAGTAAAGTTTATTAAGGAAGTATTCTCGTATAACTAGTAAATTACCAGCGGTGTGCTATCGTCAGTTGAGCGCGGTTCATTTGGGAGCCCGCCCACGTGTCCGAATAGCGGGGATTCTACGTCGGGAATTATCCGTGAAGCACCTCCTCAAGCGAATAGACGCCTAGTACTCCGGGTTTAATATATCCGAAACTTTCATCCGGTAGTATCCGTGTTAAAATAATCCAATGGCTTTCTATCTATTTATAATTTCGTTGAGTTTAGGACTCGTAAACGGCTACGGTTATGGGCAAAATAGTTATTATTTTGAAAATCACAAGTATTGTGACGATTTGTCTCCGTACGTTGGTGAGATAAATTTGGATCAAATAGCTGGAGTGTGGTACGGTGTAGAAAAAATACCACATTCAAAAGGCGAATATAAAATAGAATATACTCAAGAATGTTTTTATATTGACATAAAGGAAGATATGGAGGTTAGTGATCATTATTTTGTAACTATTTACCGTAACTACACTATTTTACGTTTCAAACTAGAAATTAAAACACCGTTACGAATTCTATTATATATTTTTTTTCAACGGATTATAACAGTTGTTGTTGTATAGACATAAAGTCCTTTAAGTTTATTATATCTGTTTAATGTAGGTTCATTAAATAGTGGCTGTTATTGCATATATTTTTCCATCTTTCTGAGCGCTTATGTACCGAATGTAATGGTTAAAATTTAAAGTTTTAAACATAGTACATTAAATGTGTAGTTACGTAAAAACTAAATCTGTTGAGACTATCAATTTTATTCATCTTCTTTTTTATCTCTTCTTTCTTCTTATCTCCTTTCTTAGCTAAATAAAAGCTTTACAAAACGAGACGGTATAATTAGTGTTGTGCGCAATATTCCGGTCTTAACCTTGCTTGCGCAACAGGATGTGGCGTTCATTGTTCTAATTAGTAGGTTAATCTTGTGACATCGAGGTGTGACATCTCTTATCCAGTAGAGTACAGTACATTATTTGAACACACTACAACGTGGTCCCACTTAAACAAATTAGGTCTACGTGATAATTAATTCAATTAAAATGGATATATTAGTTACAATTCTCATTCCACTATTATCCAGTTCCATTTACGCGTCAAATTTAAACTTCTGTCAGAACTTAAGCCCAACTCACGACTTTGATGAAGAATCGTTACTTGGAATGTGGTACATCCACGAATACATATTCCATAATGAAAATGTTACCAAAATGGAATATAATCCGAACTGTCCGATTATTCAATTGAGAAAGTTTGAAGATTACGTCTATGGTGGCTTGATAAATCACAACTTAGTGAGTGGATTACAAGTGCTAATACATATTATTAAACAAAATTATAGTCGATAATTTTAACTGTTGTTCAAATTAGGGAATTCTTGAAAAAAGGTCAGGTCAAGAGTACCCTAAACCCAAGAGCATGTAAGAAGAGAATAATGAAAGTGTGACGAAGCGGAACAAGTATGTAAGGATCGTAGCAAGTGGAAAGAAGTGGTCTCTGCCTACCCCTACGGGAAAGAGGCGTGATTATATGAATGTATGTATGTAAAATCACATGATTTTCACATGACTTTTGTTACAGGATTGGTTATTATGAAAGCGTTAAGTTGACACACAACTGTTTGCTAATTACTGTTTATAAATTATAATATTTTTTCCAGCCAACTCCACCCACCCCATACCCTCCGCTGACAAACACACCTTACCTGAACCACCAGTACGGGCTTCCGGAGCAGTACCGCATCAGGCACTTCGTGTTGGAATGGCACGAGGGGCTATGGCAGGATGATTACCACATCAAGGTCAACACCTCGCACAGGGGCTTCTGGCCGACGGACGTGCCCAATGGATGTGGGTTTGACTTTACATATTTATTCATTTGTAGTGTTGGCTTCTTTTACCAATGTTGCTAATACATTAATTAATGTCTATCCTTGATGCAATTAAGATATTATATGTATGCTCCTCGTTTTCAATAATTACTACTTATTTGCCGTCGCATCAGTAACATTTTCAATAATAATTATTTATTTAACGTTGAATCAGATAAATGAAAACTGTAGTAGGTATATAGAATACTAGCGGTCCGTCCCGGCTTCGCACGGGTGGACATAAGATTTTTTTATAAAAGAAAATATGCCTATGTCACTCAGGGTGAATGTAGCTTTCCAATGGTGAAAGAATTTTTCAAATCGTTACAGTAGTTTCGGAGCCTATTCAATACAAACAAACAAACAATCAAATCTTTCCTCTTTATAATATTAGTATAGATTTCCATACACACCGTAAATTGTTCGATATGATGCCCACTTCCACCTTCTACCACCGCACCTCTCGCCATCGACGGGGAATTCATCCCCATACCTTGGAACCACAAAGGTCTCGCACTGTGCGCTACCAAAGAAGTTTTCTTCCGCGAACGCTCAGGCTGTGGAATGAGCTCCCCGTTGAGGTTTTCCCTGGAGAGTACAGCATGGAGTTCTTCAAGAAGGGTGTGAAAAGATTCCTGCAGGGTCGGCAACGCGCGAGTGATACCCCTGGTGTTGCAAGCGTCCATAGGCGGCGGTAACCGCTTACCATCAGGCGGACCGCATGCTTGTTTGCCACCCAAGTGGTATAAAAAAAAAAAAAAAAAAAAAAAAAAAAAAAAAAAAAAAAAACTTGGGTTGAATGTACAAGTATTAACATTATTTCATAAAATGTATTTGTATGCTGACATGATGATGGCACCACAAAGGCGGCTGGAAAACTGTGGTGGAAAGGATCAGGAAGCCAAGTTTTGTGCCAGTGTCGCGGATACTGGCGTGAAACTTGGGAGACCTCCACCCAGCTACCTTTTTGCCTTTACTACCTTTACCTAGGGTGAATGTGAGTTGAAGATGATTTATTGACATTCCTCATATGTTTTCAGCCGTGGACAAGATGTACCGGTTCTTCGGCGGCGTGATTCAGGTGTTAAAGGTGGCTAATACTCATCTCGTGCTGAACTTCTGCATGCGGCTTCCTCACTCGCAGCTGTTCAGCGTGGTACTATCCCGTAACGAGAACCATCTCACGGCCGAGGAGCTTGCAGGCATTCACAACGTCTTCACCATGAAACATCTCTCCACATCTGCCTTGAAACGAGTCTGCGAGAACTCTGCAAATCCTATTGGCTTGTCTTCTATACTTCTACTGTTTGTTGGTGTTTCAATCTGGAGATATCTATGCTAACAATTGACTGAGCCTATTTAAGACTCTTAATGATTATTTATGATGTATTTTTGTATGTATTTGTAAGGGATGTTTACAAGAAGTATTTCAATAAATTATTTTTAGTAACAGATTATTTTATTTTCTTTGCAGTTTTTTAAACCCACTAGAAAGTTTAATTACAATAATTTCTTCCTGAATTAAATATATACCTAAATAGATAGAAAAAGTCATACTGAAAAATACCTATGAATCCACAAATAAAGGTCGATGTGCCAATATAAAGTAAGATTGTATACGACCGGAATCTCCACCTTTATTCTAATAGGTATGGCGAACGTTTCCACATAATGATTTTCTGTGAGATCAAACATACATTCAATATCCAAGACTCCCGTTTGAAATGATACTCGCATTCATCAAATAAATATCTTCTCTCAAAAATTCTAAGCCGCCAAATAATAATAATATATATATTATTATTATATATTATTATTATTATAATATCAACCAACCAGCTTTACGGTGAAGGAAAACACCGGGAAGAAACCTGCCTACGTCTGAGAAGAAATTTAAGGGCGTGTGTGGGTACTACTTATACACCTCTGTCTACCCCTTCGGGAACCATTGTGGGAAGGCGTGAGCATATATTATTCTTATTATTTATTCGCGAATTGCGTGTACTTCAGTAAACGGACAGAACAATAGCTACACATCGGGAGATGTTAGTCGATGCTGTCTAATTGCATCGAATATTGCGATGTTATTAGAGCTGCCACTCCATCGATCAAAGACATCGATGTGCCACTCACATCAAAATATACATTTACCTACATATCATCAATCAATCATTGCGTTATCGTACAAGAAAAATCGATAAGATAGGCAAAGGTGAACAAAAAGGTTTCGAACGGGTTTTAGGAGATGTTACAGTTGGCAAGACTCTCGCCATCTCCAAATCAGGAATTTACATAGTTTTTATATTCTCTCAGAGGTTTGAACATTTCTCCACGAAGTTTAAATTACACCAAAAAACTTATTGTTAAGGAGCTCGAACCTGCAATCTAAACAATTTAAACCAGTCAGCCACCTGTTTTAATTCGCTAATTGACGGCGTACGGCCGCGACAGACGTCTTGCTCCATATTTCCTGTGAACCTCCGCGTGCGACCATGTATTCTACGTTAGTTTTGCTTCTCGGCGTTACATCGTCCGCCCAAAGCTTTTGCGGCGACAGCATTCGCTGGGCCCATCACTTCAACATGGACGATGTATACGGGATGTGGTACGGCGTCGGCTACGCGCAACACACCCCCGATATGACAAACAAGCCTAATGAAGTTGGGTGCGTCACACTCTTTATAACTGACGCTGCTGGTGTCCAAAATGACGAAGATTGGCTCGACTGGTCTGTGAGTGGAGAATTTTTATTACTTGTTATGTAATAATATAATATAATATATCCTCACGCCTTCCCACAAGGATCCCCGAAGGGGTAGGCAGAGGTGTATGGGTAATACCCATACACCCACTTTCCGCCAGAGGTATATTAGGTGTTAACGTGACAGATGGCGAGTCCATCGCCGTTACTCAAGCACGACTATACATACGCCTTTGAATTTCTTCTCAGACGTATGCAGCTTTCCTTACGATGTTTTCCTTCACGGTAAAGCTCGTGGTGTGACTAATCACTGTACTTAAGTTCAGAAAAACTCATTGGTACAGTAGGGTTTCGAACTTGCGATCTTTGTGGCAACTGCTCGAACCACTCGGCCACCACGGCTCTTTATGTACTTAATATTATAAAAGGCAAGGTTTGATTGAATCTTGAATCTAATCTCAGTAACTACAACTTCGATTAGTTTTTTTTTGCATTGTACAGCCAGTTTATTGCTCAAGGTTGTAGGGTTATATATTATCAGCCTAAGAGAGCAGAGCAGTAATAATAAATGAACATGAATACTACAGCCATACGAGTCTTTTTTCTATACTTGTTGACTTGTGTTTCGGTCAACAACTAGATACTCTAATACTAAAACACATGACCCGAGCAACTCAGGGGAACTCACTAATTGAATTAACATTAATTTAATACCTATGAAACTTGGATTAAGCCGGTCGGGAATGGTGGACCCAATATTGGGAAACATCGGGGTATTAAACCGAACTGGATTGAACTAGAATTGTCTGACTGTGCTGACTTGAATTTGATTTACCTTTGTAGGTGCATAACCAAAGGAACTATACAGATCAGAATTGGCGATCATATAAAAGCAATCCGTGGTCTGAAACTGCGTTATCCGGCTCCTGGCTCGATATTCGAATAAAAAGGAGAGTGAAGAGGGACATGTACAACGAGAGGCGCCTACGCATTATTTGGGATGAAGACGGACAGACTATGGAGCAGGATTACCTGTTTTCTCCTGATTCGTCCGGCATATGGGTTGCTGAGCAAAAGCGTCCTTTGGAGAGAGTAATGATGTCCAGAGGAGTAGGCTAGTATTTTTTACTATAGATCAAAAGTGGCGAACAAGACCCGCCTGATGACAACTGGAACTCGAGGAGAATTACTCGTGTTATTAGTTTGATAGGAATCGATGTTTTGACTACATAAAAAGCTAAAAGGGTTTGGTAGCTTTTGCTAAAACAGTACTTGTAAAACTCACTATGGGAGCATAGTGAGGTAATAGCATAGTAAATATATCGTTGTCTAGTTACCATAACACAAGCTTTGCTTACTCTGGGACTAGGTCAATTTGTGTGCTATTGTCCCGAGGTATTTATTATTATTTATTTATTTATAGTACAATTTGCACAACTGCTACGATACAATTATTACGATCTTACTCATAAAAATATATTTTCATGAGATTGTGTGACAGATATATGTATGTTTATATTATTAACGTTCGCCATACAAATTGTAACGTCAATAAATGTCGAAAACGGTCACTTCGAAATAACCATTAAGAAAATACATTTAGAAAATTATAAATACACTAGCTGTCCCGCCCAGCTTCGCTCGGGTTAAAAAGTTAAATTGCCCGTAACACGATCGCAGCGCCACCTATTGGGTCTAGCGCAATCTAGCTTAAGACACACAGAAACACACAGAAAGCTTCGCCCGGGTTTTTACCCGGGTTAGGTAAAATTCTTGAAACTCGATCGCAGCGCCACCTGTCGGGTCCAATTTAATATAGCCTATGTTACTCGGGGATAATGTAGCTTTCCAAAGGTGAAAGAATTTTTGAAATCGGTCCAGTAGTTTCGGAGCCTATTCATTACAAACAAACAAACAAACAAATCTTTCCTCTTTATAATATTAGTATAGATATCACCACGCCGAGTTCTTCATGCGGTAGGCAGAGAGATTACCTAGAATGCCACTTCTCTCTAGACTTACATACCTTTATCTCTTCGTCCACATTCATCAGTTTCTTTATTCCAGATGTGTGGTACCCGGACGACCCACCTCGCCACCCTCAGGTAATAAGAGTCCTGAAGGTGACTCCTCACATGATGATCATAAACCATTGTTCCGAGATCGGTGACGGAGGAATATTCTCCCTGATCCTCAGAAGATCCCCGTATAAAATGCAGAGACAGGAGTGGTACGACCTACAGAGGCAATTCTTTAGCTTTCAACTGCCTATTATGCACCGATACTTTGCTATCTGTGCAGCTACTGACATAAAGAGTTCAATATTTCAAATCGTCGTTTGTCTATGCCTAGTTTATGGCGCGATTAAATAATATCTTTTAGAATGTTCCCACAAGGGTGTTAAAACACAACCTTTTTTCTGGAGATATACTTAGGTACCAACCAACCTCACAGATGTACACCAAAGTTTTGAAAGGACATCTTTGAATTGTATAGATAATAATTACAATGTTTGAAGTCTTAAGTTTAACGAAATTGTTTGATCAAAGATGACACTTCATAAAAATTGTATGCGCTCTGTCTTTTTGTTCTAGGAATCTATGTACTTCGTAGTTATCTTACTTTATCCTATCAAATAAATATATGCGTATAGTAAGCTTTGGAGTTTTCATTTTCTTAGCCCTTTAATTTGTATTTTCTCCGAGATTTATTTATTTATTAATATATTTACAATTATCACGACAACGTGGTCATTTACGCTAATGTGGAGGTATAAGTTAAAAAAACATATAAGTAATAATAAATAAGGTTAATATAAATGTATTACCGTGAAGAAGATGGCCTTATTTCTGCGTATGCCAGACACTCATTCAAAATCACCTTCCATTCACCTGCCAGCACATCACATTCATGATTTGCACTTGAGTCCAGGAGGGCATTGAGTACCGTCAGTATACATAAGTATAGAGCATGCCGTATCTGTTCCTCAGGTATGTCTTCAGATACGTTTTCAATTTACAATGTAAGTAATAACAAGAAATTAGTTCTATAGTGGCCATTAATTAAGCGTCGTTAACAACAATTTCAAGCATTCACTCATTCACCCCATTAGAAGCCACTGCTCCGGCAGTGTAAGCCCCTACCAAAGGTCAGCAATAACAATTTAACAACACTACAACAAATCTATTGACTTCTTACTCGTGTTCACACGTCCAGAAGTAGGGAATAAAAAATGTACGTGCTTAGTCACGTTGTTTGTGAAGGATGTGACCCTGTGACCCGGAGCCGTGACCCAGGGTCGACGGGACACCGGCTGTACTCAAATTATATCAATTACATCGTTTAAATGACTGATAGTAGGTGGGTAATTTGTATTCTAATTAAGTTCAATATGAACAGCATCCTTAAGCTCTTAAGCAAGAGGAAAGAGGAAGAATTTTATTGTTAGTTTTTGGCCTTTACTAAAAGGACATAATTATCATACTTTTCAATTCCTACGTGTAAGAAAGAATAAAATATTATTCTTATCCGAGTATCGTACCGAATGCAACGCCGCTAAGACACATAGGGAACAATGCAAAATATCCTACTAATATTATAAATGTGAAAGTTTGTAAGTATGTATGCGTGATTGTTACTCAATCACGCCAGAACGGCTGAACGGAATTGGATGAAATATATATTGCTACTGAAATATATATATATATATATAACTAGCTGTACCCTGCCACGCTTCGCTGTGGATATGTGACTGATGCAAAAAATAGATAAAAACAATCCTTGATGCGGATTATATATCATGCTAAAACTTCAGCTTGATCGGTGCAGAACTTTTTGAGTTTTTGAAGCGTACACAAACCAACATAACATTTTTATATATATAGATAAACTCAGAAGATATTTTATACCAGAAAAAGCTACCGATTAAAACAATATTCCGCAGCTGTAACCGCGGGCAACAGCTAGTATATTATAATAATATATCTCAACTGCCAATACATCTCTTTCAAGAGACACTGTACACTAAATTTTCACTGAAGGCACATTGTGGGAACCCGACGGGGAAAATGCGGTCTTGTTGCAGTTATATCCACATTCACCCTTGTCGTATGTGCAATGTTATAAATAAAACTGATAACCAATCTAAATAACAAATAATTTTTAAGCTTTGTCTGAGCATATAATACCTCACGTCTTAGGCAAACAACATATTCGCCTTACAAAGACAAAATTTATAAAAAAGGGTATGTATGTGTTTGGGACCGTTTATGGCTTAGCCGCAAAATCAAACCTGGCAAGGGGATATTTAGCATCCAGTAAGGAAGAAGAATAGTTACATCCCCCGGGATTGTCATGTGTCACTTCACCGACGAGGGTCAATAGCTGACATTGTAAGTTTAATCCTAAATAACGTGCGCAATCTTAATACCCATATATACATATTTACAGTAGTACGAGCCGTGGTGGTGGAGTCGTTACTGACTGAGTGGTTGGCGATTATTCGTCGCCTGCAACATAAAGAGTGCAAGTTTGAATCCCGACTGTATCAATTAGTTTTACTGTACTTAAGTGCAGTGATTAGTTACACCACGAGCTTTACGGTAAAAACATCGAGCACGGAACCTGCAAACGCTCGAGAAGAAATTCAAAGACGTATGTATACTATCCTTGAGTTACGGTGATGAACTGGCCATCTGTTACGTTAGCACCTTCACTCCACTCACTACTCCTTCGGGGACCATTAAGGTAAGAAATTTCATAATAACAACTATTTTATTCCAGCTCTTGCGATTATGAATAACGCAATTAAAATCAATCAGATTTATGTTACTGGTACCTACTGATATTATTTGATCATAACAAAAGTGTTGTTAGCGGAAAATTATCACTTAACTAGAAGTTTAATATTACTGTTCCATATTCGGGTAGCACTCGGGACATCTGTCTCTGAATTAGCTTAATTAGTTTACTTCCCAGTCTCATAGCGGGCCGTGCGCAGTAACACACTATTGTCCGCCAACTATCGTGCGAGCAACGACACGCACCGAAATTATGAAAAAATACCAAGGAATATGTACAACGTTGATTATACTCTCTATTATGTATAACACAGTGAAATGCGCGAATTATCAACGTTACGGTGAAAGTACTTCGAGTTATCCGTATTCAAGTTACTCAACCATATCGAACCTATACAACCAGCCTCCGTACAAGAATGGTGCGTACGGGAGCGATATTGCGAGCTTCCCCGAAGCGACCAGATACCCCAACTACAGCCCGGCAGGTTACACGACACCCTACAGCACGCAAAGGTCGAACGTGTTCCAGCCTGGATACCAGTCTACCTCTGCATACCAGTCCAATCTGCCGAGCTACAACACGCCGAGCTATAGACCTAGTTACGGACAGGGTTTGGGTCAAGGGTACACGTCGTACGAGATGCCGTTCATGAGGAACATCAGGGATTACTGCGTGGACCGGTCGCCGCAGCAAGGCATCTGGGTTGACAGCCTGATGGGCATGTGGTATGGGGTGGAGTACATACAGCATCTCGGCGGCGACTCCAGGGAGGACTACGCTAGGAGTTGCATCGTCATACATATAGCTGAGCCCATGGACCGGGTAAGTCAGATTTTTATGTAGAACTAGCAGTAGGTACCCTGCGGTTTCATCCTCGCAAAATTGTATTAAATAGTTAGAATTTATTTCTGTGCAATATTTCACCCACTGTAGTTTTTCCGTGATAGAGGAACAAACATCCTCACAAACTTTTGCATTTATAATATTAGTACATCTACAAGTCGTGTGCCACTATTTCATTAGTGGCAAAATGCGGGAAACGATCCCGCGAACTTGAGTTTCGCAGTCGCAGTTGCAGGAGCTCTAACCACTACGCCAGACCAGACCAGACGGCCAGAATTATTTTATCTCAGAAAGGCTTTCATTATAATCGTCTGTTTCTGTTAGAAAAAGGGTGAATGCTAAAGCACCAAACAAAACCATTGTAACCAAACAAAAGCTCGCCTACGTAAAAGTCATGGAGGGGCTATCCGAATGAGAAAATATTTTACGAAATTCAGACTGTTCGCACAGAGCTTAACGCGCTCAAACTTAATATCAAAAACTCTCCACCTATTTTATATTATTAATACAATAATACCTAAAACTGGGTATAATACCTAAATGGCTGTGTGGTTACTACCTATTCACCTCTGCCTACCGCTTCGGGGACCCTTTTGGGAAGCCGTGAGGATATATTTATTTATACATAAATACATACATATCTATCATATATAATCAAACTGAGTGCCTAACGGGGAAGGCAGAGAGATTAGCGCCAGTTCTCTCTAGACCTCTCTCTAGTCTAGTCTCTTGTCTCTTCATACATGCTCGTCGGTTTCGAGTATTCTTGACATTCTCGTCCTTGAGCCGCCGATCGATTTGATCTAGGTAGTTGGAAAATGGCCTGCCTCTGCCTTACCTTAAGTATACGCTCACGAAGGATGAATTTCAAGCTAAAGTCCTAACAAACAGATTTTACCTGGCAGGTTAACATATATCCTGGCAAAGGGTTTGGTATGTCCTAATGTCATAATAATAATAATTTATCCTCAAGCCTTCCCACAAGGGTCCCCGAAGGGGTAGACAGAGGTGTACAGGTAGTGTCCACACACATACACTTTGCGACAGAGATGTATTTTAGGCGCTAATGTGTCAGATGGCGAGTCCGTCGCCGTTACTCAAGCACAACTTCACATACGCCTTTGAATTTCTTCTAAAACGTATGCAGGTTTCCTCTCGGTGTTTTCTTTCACCATAAAACTCGGGGTGTGACTAATCACTGTACTTATAAAAACAAATTGGTACAGTCGGGATTCGAACTTGAAATCTTTGTGTTGTAGGCAACTGCTCGAACTACTCGGTCACCACGGCTCTTAATGAGATAATTGTTAAAATATTATAAAAATGTGTTCATTATTCACAAACGCTCATGTGTGATACCTAATATCGGACAGAAATAATTATTAACGCCGCAACCCACTCATATCAAAAGATAGAGTGGTAGCCAATTGAATATAAATTACTCATCTTGAATGAACCGCTGAAGATAGTTGATTCATGACACGAACTCGTTGTCTTAAATGATTTTTAGGCGCCTAGGCAACGTTTTGGTCTAAAATACCAGGTTGTAATAAAATTTGTTACTATTACTCCGTTAAACTTTGCATTAGGTCGTGTGAACGACTGAGCAAGAACTGTGAAGAAAGACAGGTTTCGGGGGAACGTCAAGTGTAGGTACTCCAAACAGTTTAAGGGGGTTTTTTAGAATATTAAGTCTCATCAAGTGTTCCTTAAGGCATTTAACATAAAGTGCGAGGTTCGTAAGCGATTCTCACTTTAAGCTAATATACCGTAAGTTTTACAATTACTTGATACATTTACCTATGAACTATGAAATTCTACGAACCTAAAAGAGCGTACTATGCGATGTATATATAAGATACCCAGATACAGGTACCAACATTTCACAGTAAGCCATCCTCTCTAAAACGTTGGTACGAGGAAATCTATTTTCTATATTCACCGCTGTATTTCCTTTAAGATGTTTGCGGCATTTCTGCACTGCACACATTTATGCGCGGGGTCAGCTACGATAACATCAAGCGGAGTGAGTCAGGCGTCCGCGCCGCTCGCTCTCAGTCGGCTTCGATCCAATCTTCGACAAGCGGTATATTTACGCGCGCGCATTTTTGGTTAAATCCTCTTACAGTTATGACGAAAGGTGAAAACTAAGGTGCTGAGTACATAATGAAATTCCATACTCTATCGGTATTTAATCTTCCTTGGATCCTAGGCGTGGTTATAGCGGCGTCGGGCTTAGATGATAGTGTCCAAAACACGACGGGAAATAACGTGACTGTGATCTGCTTGAAATACCCTAACGATGTGGATGTGAACAATGTCTTCGGTAAATGGAAGGTGCAAGAGCTGTACATGCATCTGACAAAAGAAGGGGTAAATGAGTACCAGAGCTGCCCCTCTGTCACCATTTGGGAGACAGATGAACTGCCCAGAACGACATTTGGGGTAGGTTTACACTTGATGTTCCAGCACTTTGTGAAATTATGCACAAACTTTTATATAATTAGGTATGTATCTATTGAGGAGTTACGTAAGACATGTCTACACTTATTAGTTAAAATATTAATTTATCTTTAAAAGACTTTTAGAAGTGTGGATTAGTTATATTAACTAGTGTTGTGGCCCCTAAAAATTTTTTTTGGACGAATTGACTTGTTTTAATTATTCTGCAATTTTAATATAATAATCCTGTTTGCTTGAGTAGAGTGATTAGTTACACCGCGAGGAAGGATAGCATCGAGAGGAAACCTGTATACGTTTGAGAAGAAATCATTAATTATATAAAGAAGACGTATGTATAGTCTTGTTTGACTAACCTAGCGATGTACTCGCCATCTGTCACGTTGGCATAAAAAATAATTCTCTGGCGGAAAGTGAGTGTGTGGGTACTACCTAGACACCTCTGCCTGCCGGGACCCTTGTGGGTAAAGATATAATATTATTATTATAATGCTGTTTGCCGATACTTCCCTCTTTTCATTCTTTCTTCAATCTTTTATCGTCGAACTCATAAATATGACTGTGTTCCAGCCCAGAAACAAATTGTACTGTAACATAACTCTTAACTGAAAGATTGTAAATATCTAATAATCATTTTCTGCGGCCGTCTTGCGTGTTGGTCGCAGCTTCTCATTGCTAGCTAGCTAAACGTCGCAGGTTCGATTCCCTCTTGGGCCTGAGGTTTGTGTAGGTAATGAACACGAATATTTGGACATTAGTAGGTATATATGCTATGTCTACAATTATGTGTATCAATAAATATTAATATGTATATAGTCATCTAGTTCCCGCCGTAAAAGTATAGATGTATATAAATACAAGCCTGAATATCGTTGTCTTGTACCCTTCGGGAATGAAAAGGTTGATTTGCAACGAAATGTCCAACAGGCAATAGTAGCGACTCAATCGTACGAGTATGTATGTCATGTAGCCGATTGCATTGTGTAACTTCTTCAATTGAGCAAATTTTATCTTGGAACAATCAGCTTGTTACTTGTCCACTATTATCCGGCTTGTGCCAGGGACTTCGATTAGGTGTCGACTTCAATATCTATACAAGAGCTTCTGAATGGCTAGAAATTTACGTAAATAACAGTCAATCTGTTCTGTATATAGCCGTAATATTTGATTGGTTGTGGTCTGAAAGAAGATGTAGTGACAAAAATTTAAAAAGGTATGCTGAGATGGTTTGGCCATGTCGAGAGAATGAATGAAGAACGATTGACGAAAAAAATGTATAAGGCGAGTGTGAATGAAAGTGTTGGAAGGGGTAGACCTAGACGGACGTTTCTAGACCAAATTAGGGACGTCTTGAAAAAAGGTCTACCCCTACGGGAAAGAGGTGTGATTATATGTATGTATGTATGTATGTATGTATTTTTTCTGGAATAAAACATAATCTGTGTTTGTTAACCCAGCTGATTTTCTACTCTGAAGACCGTCGGCATTCATAGTTTGATGCCAAGGCGTATGTATAGTCGTGCTTGAGCAACGTTGTCACGTTGGCACCTAAAATATATCCCTGGCGGAAAGTGGGTGTGTGGATTACACACGTCTGCCAACCCCTTCGGGAATCCTTGTGAGAAGGATATTATTATGAGAATTAAGTCTTCTCTTATCTTAGAATAGATACGTTCTGAGAATAGATAGACGCCAGAGAAGTATGACACTTACAACGTCTCAGCCGCCCGGTGGGGAATTCCCCTTACAGATATAGATATAAAATATTATTATTGTGTACACCGACCATGCTATAGGTCACCAAATGCTGTGTGCACTGTGTTATTTTACTTACAAACAATACATTACAAACACGTAGTTTTTTATTTACCTACTTACATTATTCTTCAAATATTCCATCTATATTGTGATAACTGTAAGATCACGTTATTGACAAATGATATTAACAAATTACTTTTGCGTCGGGTTTAAGTAGGTATTTTCTGCTAACTATATTGTCCTTGAAGCTCAGCAAATGGTTTCACATAAACTAAATAAATTTGACACTAAGATATCTATGAATGATTTTCACTGCGACGCTAGACAAAACCTTTTTTGTTAGCGTTCGCTTTACTCATTGTTTGGCAACTAACTGCATTCTGCGTAATATATGTATTATATAATAATTCCAGTCTTCTCTAGACTCTTTAAGTATCAATTTCACCTCAACGTTCGCCAACTGCATCAGTCGCATGTGATTCAACAATGGCAAGCCGACAATTACAATGACTTAACAATTGAAATTGAAATTTTTGGACACACACAATTTATATTTTGATTGGATAGTGTTTTTTCTAAGAGATAACGTAATTAGTTTTGAGTTTTATTTCTTATTGGAATAATACATATCTAAAACTAGCTTTCACGAAAAGTAAACTATTTGTGGTATCTTAATCTATTAGGTATTAAAAATAGATTAATATATCGATCATACAATAGAGTTATCCCACTGGAGTCAGCATATTGTTGTCTATAGGTACATTATTCAAAGTCATAAGTTAATGTCACTACAATATATGATAATGATAATTAAATAAAGGTCACAAAATAAAATAGTATAAATTTATTTAAGTATCATTGTGCAAATGCCGGCACAATCTGTGCAAATAGATTCCGACCTCAATATAAATGTTCCGGCTATTTGAAGGCGCATCCTTCCCTCGCACCGCACTTCCATCTCGATCAATTGATATTTATTTATTGTATCATACATCAACTTCACACGTAAAGTCACAGGAAAAGTCGTGACACGCAGAGAAATGAAATGCGACCACATGAAATACTGTTTTTAAAATGAATTTGACATAGCCCTTATTTCGTAGGGACCAAAACATACTTATAAATAAGTACACTGGTAATATAAAAAACTTCGTCGGTTAAATTTACCAAATTTCTGCATACACATTATCGAGTCAAGTACTTTAATTTGCTTCTTCAGTAAATAATTTAGTATAAAATAAATTATTTAAAGTTGCGACGGGAACCACTTTTCAAATAAGGAGTTCTTTATGAATTATTAAAAAATATATTTTGCATTGTATTTCAATGTAGGTAGGTATTCTGTTTTTAGGTTATATTTTTCAAATTTGGAATATGGAGTTCATTGGAACTCACGTCATATCTTTTTGTTTAATTTCGTTTTTTTATCTTAAAAATTGTGTTCAACCTGAAGAGCACATTTAACAAAGTGAGTCATGGGAACATGACTATTATGGGCCAATTAAAGTCTCCTTGTCATTGCTGGGACTTCGCCCAGTGGAAAAACAGCTCAGTTATTAAGGTTAGTTGTAGAGGTTTAATTGGTATTAAACCGACCTCGGTGTCAGAAAGTCACCTCCCACGTGGGTCTCAGTGACGCACCGCACATTTGGGATCAAACTGCCTGACCCATTTAGTCATCAATAATCCTGTGAACATTCTGAAATTGAAATTGTTCCGTTCTCCTATGAAATAACTGTTTCTATTATGACATACTTAGCTTCTTAAAAACACTACTAAAACATATATATTTATGTAAATTTACATTAATTGTAGCTAAATATCTTTATTTACACTATCAACAGTTAACAATATTTACAAAGAACAGTTACAGATAAAATATTTGACCCAAATCGGTATCACGGGCAATGTGCCAAGAAGACTAGCAGCATTGCGACGCTGGATAGCAATGCTGATTCTCCGAGTGAGATATGTCCCAGCCCGCCAGCCCGCGTCACGAGAGGATTCGATTATACGGGGCGAGACCTAAGAGGTCTCGCCCCGTATATTCTATTATTATATTAATACATTAAATTAAACAATATTCAAATATCATTGGAACACTGGAACAATGGAACAGTAAAGAGCGGCGGCAATATTCTGCAGCACCATTTTTTTTTCCTTCCTCAGAACTTCCTACCAAAGCTTTATTACAATCTGATCAGAGGTTTCGAGAGCGCATTGATGACAAACATTTATTTTATTTATATGTACCTATAGATACGCACATAAATACGCTTTCACTGTTCCAGCCGTCAACTGAAAACCAGCTATTCCACGTGCAGCACATCAACGCAAAGTTCCGCCAGGAGTGGAGGCACGTGCGACTGCTGTGGGACGAGGCCGGTCTGACCACGGAATACGCACTCTACTTCAAGAACGAATCTGCTGGCTACTGGCAGGTCTTCGGAGGACAGAACGGTGAGCTACATACGTAAATTGTTATCTGACAATCTTGAATGCCCATTACCTCCCTATATGAGGTCGTCATAGATGTTCAAACATGGAACATAAATTATTAACCATTCACTCATTTTAAGGTGAGAGCTGTTGCTTACTAAACATAAAAAAACATACATTTATTTAAAATATATTAGCTAAATAATATATCGCTAAGCTCATTTTTAGTTTTAATTGTCGAGAATGTCGAGATGGGCCATTACTATAAATAAAACTTTTTGTGGTGGAATTGTGAAAATACTCGTGCCCATATTTTAATCTAATATCCCCGTTAATTAAAAATTGTCTTTTTAAAATTCTCTTTTCAAATTTGATATTACAGGAACGCTAGCGGCCCGACCAAATTACCAGCAGTTCAGCGGGACTGTTCAAGTCTTGAAGGCTGTGAACGACCACCTGGTTCTCAACTTCTGCCAAGAACCGACAAACGGGCAATCAGCACAGCTTTATTCTGTGCTCTTCTCAAGGGAACCAGGCCTCATGGCCCGCTGGGAAGTGGAATCCATACACAATTTGCTTCAGAATAAGAAGCTGTCGGTTGCTTCTAGGAGGATGGTGTGCGGTAACTCTGGTCACAAAGCTCTCTACAGTATAGTCACTATGGTCCTTTCGTGTGTCTTTGCCACCATAATACGAACATTTTAATTTACCCATTTAGTATAAGATATGTCTGAATTCTACTTATTTTACCATACATTCCTTGCAAGAGTTTTTAATAAAACTATAGTTTTTCGTTATACACCGTAAGGAACAATGTTATGTAACTTTTTGTATTCCTACAACAAACATATTTGGTACAGGGTTTTTAAAGATCGCTACATGATAAAATGTATAATCAAATTATGTTATATTTTTTTGTATGCCAAAAACGTCCTAAAGTATCTATCTCCCTGTAATCCGAATACATCCGACAGAGAACCAAAGTTATCGACATAGCTCAAAGAATTAGCAAGCTGAAGTGGCAGTGGGCCGGCCATATCTCGCGAAGAACCGACAACCGCAATCATACAAATTCAAACTATTATCGTAGTTATCAGTAAATTTACTGCCATTCAAACAAAAGCGAAGCCACGGATGTCTTTAATAAAAGCGTATTGTATTTTGTACAAAAAACACGTTACAAGTGTTTTTTTCGTAACATGACATACAATAACTGTCATTGTCCGTCCATAAGATTCGAAAATAATAAGCACTTGTCTTTGTATACAAGTATCTATTAGAATCTGTAGTAAGGTATTTGCATTCTATAATTGGGCACCTCTAAGGATTGAACATGTCTTTAAATACATTATGTTATAAATATTTTGAAATGTATTTAACAATAATATACCTAGCACTTGTAAATTGTAAAATCTGTATAATGCTCTTGGTTCTGAAAGTAAATATTAAACAAAACTTTTATACCTAAATAGACGAATATGATCTTCATACTATGTAACTGAAGGACTATTATCCATGTCCTGAATATATTTCACGGATGTCCAATAGTTTCGGACACTTCCGTCCGCGCAAAGGTTTTGTTCCGGTACCGGAAAAGTTCGGTTCCGTTTTGTTTATAGATGTTCACGGCACGTCAACTTGATACCAAAGAACTATTAACAATAATTATTTATTATTATTATAATAATTATTTATTGTAAACGAAGACTTGAATAAAACATATATAAAAATTGTGTTTGATTGCGTAATCCAAGCTTATGACATTGAATGTATGTAAATAGATAGTCTAATTGTCCCGTTTGTCGATTCCAAGGTTTTCTTACCTTAAAGACTGATCTGACTCTCTTAAAATCTGACTCATCACGAGCTTTACGCTGCTGCTAGTGTGCAGACGGAATCAGATTAGTGAGCACACCTTCAATACAATGTTTCATAATTTTCTGTTTATAATTTTTATGTTTCTTCTTTAAACATTCTTTATCACATGAAGCGATTGATGGTTACATCTAAAGGCTTCATACTCAAAGCCCCAGGGTGGTGCTAAATGACAGCAGGGACCACTCACAACTCGCGTACAGCATCAAAGGCTCCCACTGGTTATCAAATACGACATAAACACGTCTTTGAATTACTTCTGATACTTATTTAGGTTTCTTCTAGATGTTATTCTTCACGTAAATCCAGTGGTGTGATTAATCAGTGGTCAGAGATCCTTTTCAAAAGAATTTCATGTTTACAGAGTAGGTGCCGCTCAGTTGCGTCCTTGCTCTGCAGTTAGCGTAATAATGTAACATTGTATTAATGAAAGAAACTTGTCTCTTGCAGCATTTTTATTGGCTTGTTAGACGCTAGATTACCAACGTTCAAAGGTTACTCAACTATCTTAAATGCCGACTTTATTACAGACAGGCAAAAAACATCCTTTCATTAACTTTAGTAATTTTGCTTTAATACTACTAATAATACCTTGTATTATGCCGTATGCCAAGTTAGCATTGCAAAGCAGTGCAACATTTTATTAAGACTTATAATAAGTACGTAAGTGCCTAACAAAGTCAGTATTTTGCATTGGGTTCGAACTTTGAAATAAGTCGTTACGTCCGTTTTACGTTCGGAAATTTTAGAGCCCATACAACTCCAAGGTTAGTCTAACAAATCGAACAAATTGTTTACAGTTGTAAGCAACGGTGATCCAATTAAACCAGCCACGCATTCTATAGATTAGACAAAAAAGAAATGACAACCTATAAAACATTGTTTGGGCCTTAATATATTAGCAGTAAGGTGTAATTTGCAACGTTTTACTTCGAGTTTAAGCCTTGTTCAGTGGCCGAGTACACTATGACGTCATAGCCTCCTCACTCGGATTGGGGAGGCTCAAGGTGACGGGGTGATCTCTCATCTCTTTCTCTGCCATTTATTTCGCAGTCTAGGTTCCGAACAATGTTTTATGGTAGTCGTTTGTATTTTAGGATCGTTTCTATTATTCTTTCGTCTGAGGTAAATATTTTGTACAGTGACAAACGGTTTTCCATCAAGAGTAATTTACACTTGAGTTAGCGAGTATTTTTCACCATTGTAAAAAATATTTACAAATTACTGAAATTTACGAGCTACATTATTTCATTATTATTATTCTATTCTACACATCACTAGATCAGACTAAAAAATAAAAATAAGGGTATTAATGAAATATCTTGAATAGATATTTAAATAGCCGTTGATGGAAATTTTTTATTTATTTTACTTTAGGTAAATCGCAGTGTCAAGTTACAAGTTAGTACATATACGCCCACCATATTATCACCGACGTACACGATAACAGATATTTATATTTCAATGGTAACTGTTTAAATTAATGCTATAACTCCAGTTGATTATTTCATACATCATCTGAATCATACGGAGCTTAGTCGCTTATAAAAATGAAAATAATAATTATTTTATGTGCATTGATTCTGGTAACCGAAGAAAAGATTGTGATTAAAAAACGGGCGGCTCACGCTAAGTGCAACTCGGGCGTGTTCGTTCACGGGCAGTTCCACAGAAAAGAAGTTCTGGCGAATGGCATCAACCGACCGTATCAACTATCTTTCTACGACGATAAAACCTTCTTCAGCTACAACGTAGGCGATGACAATAAAGATGAATTCAGAATAAGTTATGTGAATGGATCAAAGAATGAGGTGGTTCCATTGAACATTACTAACGGGTTCGCGATCGCTGTCGACCACAAAGGTAAGGTTTTATTTTTGGGAGGCAGCAGCGGAGTTTTTACTCACGACTTTAAGAGCGGCCACACGAAGCATATCATCAAACATCACAATATTTGGGATATGTTCTTTAAGCACGAACTGTATTTCATACAATACCAATCGCAGCAGCTACACAAGTATAACAAGAAGACTGGACGTACGGAATTTGTAGAACATATTAGGGAAAGAATATATCAATTTGCTATAGACGGAGATGACGATAAATTTATAACAACCAATTCTGGATTATATGAAATTAAGAATGGCACCAGCAATCGTATCTTGTATGATGGGCCCGTCATGTTTCGAGCCATTGAAGTGGATCACAAAGGCCAGGCGTACTTCTGCGGCTTAAATGAAATTTACGTGGCGAACAAAACCAGTCATGAGTTGGAAGCAGTTGCTGAAATAACCCATTTATTTGGCTTGACGTTTGATGGGGACAATCACATGATCTACTCGAACCCTCACGAAATTGTCAAATTAATTCCCGACAAATGTGATGAGTAAATTATGAAAAATAACAATACAACATAATTATATTATTGTCTGCCAGTTGAGTCAGAGTAACGAATGTTGGCCAAAACCATTTGCGACAAATGTTTGCAGAATATTGTTACGTCAGCCAGACAAATCGAGTACTAGGGATATATGAAGACAAGGAGATAGTCGGGAAAGCATCTATCCCTCTCCGGCGAATGCGGGTCTTTGTGATTTTCCCCTCATCCCTTCGGTGTTCCAGCCAATCATAGCTTTATAAACATAACAATACCTTTAGATACCGAGCGCATATATTAAAATCAGTTGTCGGAATAAAACTGTCGTTTGATATTATTTGAATAATGTTATAAGTTATATTTAGTGACAATTAATTCATTCTGCAATGCGCGAAACTCTTTATCAGCTGGAAAGTTATTTATGCAGTTAGATCTGTTATATAACTATAATGTGTCTATGTTGTGAGTCGTTGATATAATAAAACAAACTTCACGCCTACACAACAGGGGCCCTGAAGGTGTAGGCAGAGGTGTGTAGTACACCCACATTCTGCCGGCGATATATTCTAAGTGCTGTATACTTAGCCATAATTAGCTATACTTAGTCTTTTTGAATATTTGTTTATTATATTAATATTAAGTAGTTAATTATTATAATTGATGTTTGTGTATGTTTAAGTTTGTAATTAAATTGTATCTTTTCCAATAATTATAGGCTAAGATTAAGCCAGACACCATGTTGAAGTAACGGACACTTTTTTCACCTATTGTCATAACGCGTCTTTCTCCGTCGACTGACGGACGGAAAATGAAGTTTTGCAACCTAAAGGGGCAGCCGTCGAGAGTTTGCGAATTTCCATGGCAACGTCGCAAAATCGTCAGCAGAGGTCGTTTGTACTAGGATCGCTGGAAAGTTAGGAGGTGTAACGTCCTGATCGCGCTAGGGGTGGCAATGTGCGAACCGGGAGACACCCCACACTCCTTCTTATTCAACTGTGTTGCATCGAATATTTTTGCTATTCCCTAACGGTTGGGGCTTACAGAAATGGAATTGTCCTTTTTGCCACTGGATTTGCAATAATAAAAAACTAGATAACTATATTTACAGTGCGTTTTTATTAACGTCCCCTTGTGTATCATAAAAAATATATCATCTATATATAAATGAAAATCTATGTTTGTCCTTTAAGCGTTCCGAAACCATTATTTAGATTGTGATGAATCTTTGGTAAGGTTCTGGGGACGGTTCTTGCCCCAATGTAATAATAGAGCTGGCTAGATGGCGTTGCAGAACATCAACTACTCTCTATACCCTTCAATTGATCGCAATGAATCAAATAATTTGCGTGACATTGCAATGTAGGCGGGATGTAGTTAATATAATGATAAATGTTAATAACTAAAATAATGTTACTAATCTAATGAATTAAAAGACTCATTACACAAGTGAAAAATCGTATAATTACTTAAAAATATGATTAAATCAGAACAAATTAAACCCTGCTAATTAATTATTGTGCCTTACGTGGAATCACTAAACTTCGCAGGCACCAGTTGAAGATACCGTCACCGTTCCCCTAACGTAGGTGACTTCATCCTTGCACTCACAGCCCTCCTGGAAAAATTAAAGCATATGGTAACACGATCGTAGCGCCATTTTTTTAATGTGTGGCAAAATGCATATGGACCATATACGGCTGATATATTACATAGACTATAAGATGACGACCGTCTGGTCTAGTGGTTAGAGCTCCTGACTGCGAAACTTGAGGTCGCGGGTTCGAATCCCAATAAGGGCAGATATTTGTGTGATGAACACGAGTATTTGTACCTTAGTCTTGGATGTCCTATGAATTTATGTATTTATGTATATATATCTATATAAGCAAATATCGTTGTCTAGTTACCATAACACAAGCTTTGCTTACTTTGGGACTAGGTCAATTTGTGTGGAATTGTTCCAGGTATTATTATTATGTCTAAGAGCAGTTGGTCATATTTTAGAGCCTTGATCTGGTCTGTATTATTTATTGGTCTCGCCACCCCCTACCTCGTCGTCGAGTTACCACAACTCTCAACATTACTTTGCACCGCCAACATTCCATCGCCTAGGTTCTAAGCTCAAAGCAAAGTGGTGCCTTTTAGACAAAGGAACAGTATTGGATACTCACAAATATGTCTTCAAGTGACGAGCATTCGAGTTGCTGTTCATAAAACTGCACCTTCTCCAAATTATGCCGTATTATTTCTCCCGAAGTATGCTTTTCCTCATCGTCTATCAGATTCGAGACTAGACCTGTGTTGTTTCTCTTCACCTTCAGGGTGTCTCTGCTCACGTTGTCCATCACCACTGGACTGCCAAATATAGCGTCCTCTAAGTACGTGCAGTACCCATCTTGATCATTCAAGTTTCTATTTTTGATAACATTGTTATTTATATTTATACCGTTCTTAATGGCCTTTGGTTTTGGTTTTTTGTCATCATCTTTGAGGTAGTTTTGGTAAAGTTCGTTGTTGGTCTTCGGATTGTTAGTTTCTTTGCGCATTCTCCTGATTCTTACATAGAAGTCGGTTACGTATTGGAATTTGAGTATGTAGGCCATGACGTCAGCGATGCTTGCGGAACCGGCCTGCTTGCTCTTATTGTGTAGAAGGCAGAAGTGCTTTGTAGGCGAAGGACCGTAGGTGTAGCCTGCAATTAAAAGCTCTTGAGGACTCGGATTCGATTCCATCCAACTACTTGAAAGGTTTCGAACGAGCTTTGATCAATTAAATAGCAATTTTGCGGCAACAATAATTACTTTTTGTTACTGTACATTTTAATACTGTAAAGTCGTTACAGACTGATAATGTCTGGCATGCTTCGTCAACTGCTAGCCATCATAAAGTACAGATCCAACAGCATAGGACTGGTTGATCTCGTACGTCACTCGGTAATGGTTTGTACGTCAGTATAATGTACAAGGATCGACTACGACTACTTGATTTTATACAGAAGCTTAAAATCTCTTTGGTGAAAATTAAAGAAGTGCCCGTGCAGGCTTTATTAACCTCTATATGAGTTTAAAAACAAAGTTATTGAATACTAGGTATACCTCGCGATTTCATCGCGTAAAATAATAATAATCTATCTCTGTTACAAATTTCATTCCATTCCGTTCAGCATTTCTAGAAGTAAGATTGAGTAACAAATCCAGACAAACTTTCACATTTCTAATATTAGTAGGATACCGATGTAGTAATAGCAATATTATATACGATGTAGTAATAGTGTTACTGACCGCTCTTGGGGCACGAGCAAGGGGTGAGCAGGGGGGATGTGTCGGCGGCGGGCGCGCTGCGGCGGCAGAACTGGGAGCTGTTCCAAGTCGAGTCCGTGTAAGGGATCGAATCTGGCTCGCTCTCTGCACGGACCCCCTTAGAAGACTCGCGTAGAGAGAAGAACGTCAGTGTTATCACACCCTGTGTTTTTGTTGAAACATTCGTTAAGTCTACAGCATGCAACTACTACTGTTAACTGTTACATTATCCTAACGACCGGATAATCACTTTGTTGTAATATAATTATACTGAAATTGAAAATTGAAAAACACGTAGGATGACCTTAGGATCAATGTAGCTATGTAAAATTAACAAATAACTTAAAATAGTCCATTAAATTACATGTTAAAAGTATTCAGATGAAGTTATAATGACATATTAATAAAGTAACCTGAAGGTAACTTATTACTGAATGCGATTACTGTCTGAAGGGACAAGGCTACAAGGCCAAGGAACAGGCTACGTAAATAGCTCTAAATAAATTGCAGGCCTAGGAATACTATCTGCTACTGCTTCAAGCTAGATCTAAACTGTGATAACTGCTGATTGAGGTAAGAAGACGGAGAGGATAACTTTCGTGTTGAATTTGATTGACATTATCGAACCGTAGAAGTTCCTATGAAAATTTTCGGTAATTTTAAGCATTAGGCAAGCATGTAGCAGAAAGTAAGTGTTTTATTTTCTTCCGTTGAATTAGACTGACATCATACGACAGTGGAAGTAGTGCTTAACTTGGTTATAATATAATAATATATCCTCACGCCTTCCCACAAGGGTCCCCGAAGGGGTAGGCAGAGGTGTATAGGTAATACCCACCCACTTTCCGCCAGAGGTATATTAGGTGCCAACGTGACAGATGGCGAGTCCATCGCATACGTCTTTGAATTTTTTCTCAGACGTATGCAGGTTTCCTCTCGATGTTTTCCTTCACCGTAAAGCTCGTGGTGTGACTAATCACTGTACTTAAGTTCAGAAAAACTCATTGGTACAGTCGGGATTCGAACTTGCGACCTTTGCGTCGCAGGCAACTGCTCGGACCACTCGGCCACACGGCTTTCGTGTTCATGCAAAAAATATTAATAAAACATACATGTGGAAGTAGGTAGGTACCTACACTACAATCATATCTCATACCATTGAGAAGCAGGCTGCAGAGCAAAAGGTGGCACACATAGGAAATCCGTAGCGCTGCGTTAGCGCTCCGCCTAGGGCTGGGCCGAGAACTTCGCCCAAAGAGTAGCAACAGGACCAAACGCCCGCCACTGCACTATATGTTGCCAGGGCTTCAGGATAACCGCCTTCATAGCTAAAAAAATATTGGTATAAGAGGAGTCCAATCGCTTCGCAAAATATAAAAAAGTTTTTGGTTTGAAAATATCCACTGGTCTATACATAATAATAATAAGTACCTTGAGACAATTCCACACAAATTGACCTAGTCCCAAATTAAGCAAAGCTTGTGTTATGGTAACTAGACAACGGTATATTTACTTATATAGATACCTATATATATACATAAATACATAGGACATCCAAGACTAAGATACAAATACTCGTGTTCATCACACAAATATCTACCCTCAGCGGGATTCGAACCCGCGACCCCAGGTTTTGCAGTCAGGAGCTCTTACCACTAAACCATTATAGGTTTAATATGTTAAAAAATTTATGCATGTTCTAGTATTAGTCTATTGGACAAGAAATTATTCAAAAACAAAATCACAATATTTTATTTCACACACTATTAAGTGTTGCTTTGTCAAAAGTAATAACAAAAGCGTGCTTTGAACTGAAGATCTGAAATTGCGAATACTACAATGCGAAAAAAAGGAAACCAGATTGTAATTTTCTAAAGGCAGAGAACCTTCTTTTGAATTTTGCATAAACATCGGTCCCAGAATAAAGTTACGACGCAATGAATACTTACATTGAACTAGTTAATACTCCTTGGAACGTTGGCAGTAGGGTTAAGGCAACAGATATGCCCAGAACGGATAGGGCCACCAGATCTAACCACAGATCACTGAAACAATGAGCAATCATAGAAATTATCCATTTATTATTTGGGAAAGATACAATATAAATATTCGTAAAATACCGAACAAAGAGCAAATAAAAATATTAGTAAATTATTTTTTTGTATCATCACGCCGAGTCCCTAGCGGGGTAGGCAGAGAGTATAGGGCGCCAGAGTAGTTTCCACTGCTATAAATAATTACAGATAGGGCACAGCGGATCTTAGCTTGGGTGATATATATTTTTTAAGGTTGTGTCATAATAGCGGTATCGAGAATTTACTCGTACGTATATATACAATTTCGGTGGTACACTGAAAGACATGAGCTTAATAATTTTTGATCTCAAATTACGTGTCTCTTAAAGAGAGAGAGAAATAGGTACTACGTCTCCCATTATTATTTAACACATACTTACTACGGGTTGTAGTTTAACTTACCTCGGCAAGCTAGGTATGAAAGGACAGGGCCCAAGCAGCAACAATCCAACCGACGATAGAAAGAGTCCCCACACCATCATGCACCAATGATTTTGAATTCTAAAAATAATACCAAGTATCTTGAATATCCTTTTTCGCCAAGTTAAAGCTCGTTGCTAGGCAACGCGGTTTAACTTAAGCGAGATCGTGATTCAATTGTGAGAAAACCAGCATGCATCCAAGAAGGTAATCGGAGACGTACGAGGATTTTTAACGGACTATCTGTCTCGTTGGCGTAGGCATGTAGGGGATACTGGGGTAAATGGTTGACAGTGTTTCGTTCTCTAACCCACTCTGTTCACCATTTTTGCGACTACTTGCGGAAGTTAAGCTTGTACAGCTTAACTTCCGTCATCTTTAGTGAACTTCGGTACAGTTACACATATGCTCTTCGGAGACGCTTATGTGAAAGGGTGAAGTTAAAAAAAACTTTCATAAGTATGAACCAAAACTCACCTATCAGTGACCCATCCCCAAATGGGGCTGAAAATTCCATACAAGCTTGAGAATAGTAGAAATATCAGTCCAATTTGCTCTGTTGTCAAGTTGAATTGTCTCAAATGGGGCTCCAGAGTAGGATCGAGAAAAGCCCACGTGTTGGACACAATGACTATCACTAGACCCGTGATGATAATGGACGGGATTTTAATCAATCGAAGAATTGATGCGGTTCTTGAACTGGAAACATATTCTGTAAATAAGAAATAGGATAGAGAAATTAAATGCACTTTTAACTTCATTAAATTCCTCATCTCGACGAGAACTTGGATAATGTTAAATGACTTAGGCTTTGCAATATTCATACATACATGCCATCACGCTGAGTCCTTAACAGGGTAGGCAGAGAGTATAGAGCGCCAGTGCTCTCTAGACTTACATACCTCTCGCTTCGTCCACATTGATCAGTCTCTTCATACATACTTGTCGGTTTCGAGTACACATCAGTTTGCAATATTCTAATTATTATTATATTGAAAATGTGGAAACAAGCAAGCGGCCTGCATGATGGTAAGCGGTTACGACACATTAGAACATTCTAGTTCTATTGCGGCAGTGCCGTAACTGCTTGTTATGGTTATCATTATTCATGGCTCCTAAAGGAATTTTTAGACATTACCAGTTGTGCTCCGCGAAGTTGTATGTGAAATGTATAATGTCCACTGTTCCTTTGGGTAGTACAATATTCAACAATACATATTTAAACTTGGACTCGCCATCTGTCAAATTGCCACCTAAAATATATCTCTGGCGGAAAGTGGATGTGTGGGTACTACCTATACACATCACATCTGCCTACCCCTTTGGGGACCCTTGTGGGAAGGCGTAAGGATATATTAAACCTTTCTCTTGTATCACTCTATCTATTTCAACATTTCTCTTGTATCACTCTGATGAAAACCGCATTAAAATATGTTGCGTACTTAGTTTAAATGATCTAAGCGTACAGACGGCGAGAAGCTACAATGTTTTATACTATGTGGAGATACTCATCTGTCCTCTTAACATTCTTGAATCGTGATTGAAATAGTACGTCATAGTAAGCAGAGTAAGATAGCATTGAATACAATACCTTCACAATCATAAAGCAAGAAGAAGTTGATGGGAACTGTCAACACCATCACAATTCCCAAACTGTAAAAGGGTAATCCGAAGCCTCCGATCTACCTGGAACATTTACATTGTTAATATTTTACACGCTTGGAATATTAACATATACGTAACATAACGTTATACGTACTTATTTCGTAACTAGCTTTGCCCGCGACTTCTGCCGCGTGGAATATAATTTAAAAAACATTGTTCTGTTTCTAAAATAAAAATTGCCTAAGTTGTAAACTGAAAGTCCCGTCAAAATCGGTCCAGCCGTTTCAGAGATTAGCCAGGACAAACAGACAGAAAGACAGACAAAAAAAAAATAATATATATATTTGGTTTATGTACCGTGCTACCGTGTATACATTCATATGCATTTAGTAAAAAGCGGTTATTTTAATAATACAAACAGACACTCCGATTTTATTTATTTGTATAGATTCGTACGTATACCAATAACACTAATTAGTCAAAGAAACATAACAAGAACCTCATTGATACAGTCATCTCACAATACTCCAGACAAGCCGACATGAGATAGCTTTCCATTCCCGAACACATAGTCAGCCTAGTCAGGGTTGGACTCCAAGAGGGCTAGTGCAGTAAGACTTTGGATTAACTACAATGTAGATTTTGAATGCATCATCATTATTATATGTAATTCTTCTGTGCATATATATGTGACTGAATTCCTCCTAAGCGGCTGGACCGATTTTGATTAATTTATTTGTGTTCAAGTCGAATCGAGAATGGTTTAGATTCACAATTGAACTCTATTGAAGCGCCACCCGCGCTCGATCGTGTTTCAAGAATTAATTTTTTTTTCACCCATGCGAAGCTAGGCGGGACAGCTAGTTACTATGATATTTTAGTCATCATCAAAGAGAAACACCAACAAAAAGCTTATTATACAACAGCACAATACATAAAGGCTATGCTAAAACATAGCAACCAAACTCCTTTTACAAAAAGTCACGTGTCAGTTCTTAAAACCATACCAATTTTAATTAGTATTATAAATCGCCCACAAAAATTCTAGCATTTTGTAAGTAAGCCGTGGTGGCCGAGTGGTTCGAGCAGTTGCCTGCGACGCAAAGGTCGCAAGTTCGAATCCCGACTGTACCAATGAGTTTTTCTGAACTTAAGTACAGTGATTAGTCACACCACGAGCTTAACGGTGAAGGAAAACATCGAGAGGAAACCTGCATACGTCTGAGAAGAAATTCAAAAGGCGTATGTATAGTCGTGCTTGAGTAACGGCGATGGACTCGCCATCTGTCCCGTTGGCACCTAATATACTTCTGGCGGAAAGTGGGTGTGTGGGTATTACCTGTACACCTCTGCCTACCCCTTCGGGGACCCTTGTGAGAAGGCGTGAGGTAAGTATTCAACGCAGATAAACGTGAACGATGCCATACCGAGTACAATAGTCCCCCGATGGCGGGTCCCACGGACATGCCCAGACCTACGAAGGTCTCTAGAATGCCCAGCACAGACCCTATGCTGTCAGGAAACGCGTTGACAACGAACACGTAGCTGGCTGTGGAGTAGGCGCTGGCTCCGAGGGCTTCCAAGCCTCTCACCACGAAGCATAGTATTGTGAAAGTGTTTATATCTTCCACTAGTACTAAGGTTCTGGAAAACAACACGGAGTTAAATAAAGAATTTGGAAGTAGACTACTGCCTTACTGGCTTTTCTTCAAAAGCCGTGGGGGAGACAGCTCAAAGCGGTCATGGCAAGTGTTGAATTGTAGTGCTGGTAGATTCTGACTCGTCTTCAAATATTTTGTTTCAGTTCATCAGAAACACAGTAAAAGAAAATATAGTGATGAGAGATTCAAAGAGGTATTAAAACTGAATACAAGGATGATGAACTCGTGGCGTAATAACCGTCAGACACGAGTGTTGTCACCCTACTCCTTCGCCTTATGGAAAAATAATTCCTTAAGGAATATAAAAAAAAAAATATTTTGCTTGCACACCGTGTGGCAACTGCTGTAATCTATGGACGCTAGTAATACCAAAGATGAATGAATTCAGTCGTTATAAATACGTCAAATGGGATATATTGATTGTCTACATCGTAGGCAATCTTTAGAGATACGAAATCAGTAAGGGCGATATCGGACCCCTGAGTCCTTGTTCTTGAACAAACAGAAGTAAATATATAGTTTGCTGTAAAATTTGTTGTATCTTACCCGAATATAACATTGCATGCACCGGCGACGAACATCCCTGACGTAAACATGAACTTGGCACCCATAGTAGGCAGCTGCAATCATTTGTACTCGCATTGATAATTTATAAACATTAAGAGTATTCGGAGGCCAGGACAGGAGCCGCGGTGGGTCAGTTGAACGAGAAGTCAGAGATAATGTAAAGATTGCAACTTCGAACAACCCCTACTGTACTAATGAGTTCTTGTGTCGGAATCTAAGTACAAATGTTAATACACCACTAACTTCACGGTGCACATCGAAAGGAAACTACCATACTTTTCAGAAGAAATTCTGTGGTTGTGTCAAACTAATAAATGTGGTTTTAAAGGACGAGGTCTTTAAAATGTAAAGAGTAATCTCTACCGACGTATGGCAGCCAGGGACCTATTTATGTAGCATACGTGATGACGCCCCGCTGTTTTGCCGACAGTAATAGCTTCGATTACAGGGAAATAAAATTATAAAAGCCAGCTTACATCAAGTGCTCCACACGATGCATAGATATAATTATCAGCAATGACCAGGACACCAGCGTTCGAAAGGGATATATTAATAAACGCCTTTAGACTCATATGACTTAGAATACAAGTTATTAGATATGAGGATAGTAATAATAATAAAATATCTTCACGCAAGGGTCCCCAAAGCGCAAGGGCACAGACCTGTATCCACAGCTCTGCCTCAGGGTGATAAAACTAATTGTACTAACATGGCAAACACTCACAAACTTGCCAAAGAGCGGTGAAGTTAGGAACATGACTACGGCGTAGAAGCTGAACACCATCCCGCAGGTGGTGTCTGACATGCCCTTGGCTGAGGCCTCCCTGGGGAAGAACGGCGCCATGACACTCATGGAACAGAAGCTCATGAAGTCCACCAGCGCTAGTGACGCAAGGGTTAGCCGCTGGCGCCCGCTTAGCAGACGGACCGCACCAGGTCTCAGCCTCGTTTGTGTCCGCATGAGTCTGATAAAAAAATATACCAACAGATGTACCTACATGTAGTTTAATATATATCTTTTATTTTTATATATATCATTTATAATAGAATTATATTACTAGCAGTGACCTGCGTTTTTGACCCGCTTTAAATTTGATTTCATTCATATAATTTTTACATTTTACAGTCATTTCTACCATACCTATTTCCTCGACATGACGACTTTGATTTGTATCGAAGTCGTGACATTTAATTAATTGTCCTAGATTCAATTACTTTATCTAACAAAAAGTAGTCATATACCTGTAATAATAGCTAAAGATAAAGTGTGTATTACACACTTAACTGTGCTTATCACTAGGTATTATAATTACAACATCACACGATAAATGAATAAAATTCATTCACAAATAAACAAATCATTGTGCCACCGCCGCGTGTTGATTAGATGTACAAATACTTTTTCTTTTAGATTCAAATGTGTCATGAAACATACAACCCACGCGGTTAACCACACATAGCCTTACAGATTAGGGAATATAAATATTTTAAACGCATCTCTCTACTTCTCTATCAATTTCTAGCGTTATGACGTAGAAAGAACTACTGTCGCAGGCCCCTCGCTGTTAGCACATTACTCATGAGTTTTCTTTAAAATATGCTCAATACAGAAATACTGGATGAGCGTGGACTAAAAGGTAGGAAATTTTCTCCAATCAAACAAACATTCACTCGAGACAAGACACACGAGGAAACACTGAAGGGATGCCCTCAGTGTTTTTATATTTTTATTATTATGACAAATTTACCGTTCTCTGAGTATCCTGATTTCGGAGCTTACGTCATCAGGCGGTCCCCCCGACCAGGAGTGCACGCGGCGCATGCGGCCAGAGTCCGGGAGCGAGCGGTGTCCATCCCACGTGGCCGCCAACCCCTGCGCGTGCGTCGAAGTCTTCATCAACTTGCTGTCAAACACTATGCTGTCCGAACTTCTCCTAGCGTCACTAATACTGTGATCTGAAGCGTCACTGGCGTTCGTTTCCACGTCTCCGTTAGGCAACAGCCGCGCGTCCTCACTATCCTCGCATTCCTTATCCATCTTGCTGACCTACCGACCACCGCCGACCAGCAAGGCACATAGAAGCTACTAGATTCACTGAAGTAATAATAACCGATCATAAATACATGAAGTTATCGAAGTGTCAACATATCCGCGCCGGCGGGGCACCAACTACTAACTGTGCAGTGAAAAACTACACATATCAAATCAATAATCGATATCTTATCTGGTGCAAGTGTTTACATTTCCAAGAAAGAGGGCATTTGTCTACTCCCATCGTAGTGCACGGCGATCGGCGAACTATGAGGGTATTTTTCAAATGTTTTGATCGATAACAATCGTGCTCTCCGCCTAAAAATTAGCTTTAATGCCTATAGCGATAGATTTGATATTCCGTCACAACTCTTACAACTAATATTTTTATTTGATCCGCTGTAGATATGATTTTAAGTAATTGGATTGAATAAAGGAGGTTGCTCTAGATTTTATATTCAGGCCAATATATTGAAAATGCTTATAACCCTCTACGTTTTAATGACAAACAATCACTGATCACTTTAGATAAACTAGGTATACATTTTAGGGTGTTTTCTAAATCAAATTCATATACAATAATGCTTTATTAACATTTCATGCCTTCCCGTATGATTGCCCGGAGGAGTAGGCAGAGGAATGATAGCACCCTCTTTTCGCCGATATATTCCGACATGACAGTCTGTCATTGATGGTGATTCAGTTCATGTGATGTTTTCCATAAAGCTAGAGGTCTCTACTTCACTTCAGAAAATCTCATTAGTACGGTCATTGGTAAAACAGTCGAGATTTGTAACATACAACCTTACCATTGCGGTGCAGGCTCACGGCTCACCCTAAGATACTATATACATCGAGGTTATCGAGGTAAATGATTTGGGTGGTTGCGATATGATTAGCCTATAACAAAATGCGGTTTTATAGAACTCCGACTCGCCATCTGCCACGTTGGTTCCTTTAAATGACTCCAGCGATGTGTGTAATTACTTTTTTTTATATCGTCTCTCGTAGCGTGAGTTCCGGGAACTTTTGCTGCTTAACCGGGCAATGGCGAGACCTAGGCCTCCAGCCAGGCACTTTAGCGCTAAGCAACGCAGCTAAGGGCACCCCATGTAGGGTACGGATCTCGACTTAGAGCGTTGCTGGTTCGCGAGCAAGTGAGCTGGGCTGGACTGGTTGTATACCGTTATAAGCGTGAAGTCAGAAAACAGAAATACCTTGCCACGGTTAATGTGCGTACGGGGGTGCTACAACACACCTCTGCCTACTTCTTCCGGCACCCTTGTGGGAACATCTTGCCTTACACAGTCTTGAAACTTTTATAATGAAACACATTTAGGAATATTTTTTTTTTATTAAAACTCAAATATACGTTGTTTCAACTTACATCTATTAATTCAACAATCACATCATTACATGAGTTGATCAAATACCACAGGGAAAGGATTCAAGCTTAAATTGGTTCAACTTTAAGAGATACATTGCGAACTTTTTGTACTAATATACAGGTTGTCTCGAAAATGAAGTTGGCTTGTAGAAGTTGAAGGATGTTGCAATAAAACAAATAGCTTCAGAGAATACAAAATTACAACATTATTACAGGGTAGTAATATTCACTCCGAAACATGTTTTTTTTTTAACTTTTGGGGACGAAGCTAACATTATCTAAGTCTAGAGATACTGGCGCTCTATACTCTCTGCCAACCCCATTAGGAACTCGGCGTGTTTAATCTATTAATTACATTTAAAAAAAAGTTGTTTCTACAAATGTAGATATAACTTTGTCGTTACAGCAGACTGTTATGCGAAAATAAGGTCAAAAGTTTGTCAACATAGAATGTAATTTCTATATTTATTTGCTTTCTTTCATTGTACCCGATCACATTTTTCAGCAACTGTCCTATTTTCTGTATACTCATTAAACAAATTCACCATTAACATTTATATATATCAACATCTACATATTCACCGTTATTACATGTTCATCAACTATTAGAAACAAACCGGTATTGCAGCTGATTCAAAAGAATAATTAATATATAACATTTAAATAAGAATCTTGACATTGGATTAGAACCCTGTAGTTTCATTTAGACATAGTATCATAAGCAAAGATATTAATATTGTTAAAAACTCAACGCGAACTGACGTTTAAACTTTCCTATAGTGGCACAATCAATTGCAACAAATTTAATAGAAGATTATCGAAAACAAAAACATTCTATTTATTTTCACCTCAATTTAGGGTGAATATAATGTCTGACTCGTAGCTGAAAGCATCATAATCTGAGTTTAGCTAATTCCTGCAGCAGTGCTGGTTCGCTGTCGATCTTCGCACGTTGGTTGATCTCGAGGGGTTTGCCGGCTGCCTTCTGCTGTTTCAACTTGTCAATGTCGCTTAGTTTCTGTCAAAAAGCGATTTTAGTAAGTCCCCAAGAAAGCTAACCATTACGAATTAAAAAAGTAAATTAAATAGACAATTCAAGAATGGGAAAGGGCCAAATTATATACATTAGTTGCAGTTAGGAATTATTGGTTCCTCATAAAATCTCATCATTAATTTCAAGTTTGATTGTCACTACAAAGTCTTTCTTCTTACACTACTAGTCACTACTAGTCTTTGTTCTTATTCAAGATCCCATCTTGTGGTATGCAAAGATCCATCAGAATTAGTTTAGCTGCTTGTGCGATAAAACAGAGCAAACAAGACACACACACAGGCAGGCACAGAGCTCCTTGTGCACTTTAATAGTAATCCTATCCTACCAATAATGTAAATGCGAAAGTATATGACGATTGTTCCTCTTTTACGCAAAAACTACTCAGCGAAAATGAATGAAATTTTTTATATATATGAGATAGATTGTCACATAGAAAACATAGAATATCTTTTATTCCAGAAAAAAAACTAAGAAAATGAAATATTTTTAAAATAACACTAATATAGATAAATTAATCATTAAAAGCCATAAATGAAATAAAACTAGCCATTGCCTTCTATTGCCTTGCCTATACCTTGTTGAGATTTTTAATCTTCTTGTCCTTTTCAGGGTCCCCTGTGGAGAGGAAGGGCGCCCGCGCGGCGAGGGGCGCGGCGGGGGGCGCGGCGGTGGGGGAGGGGGCCGTGTCCCCCGCGCTGCGCTCCTCCGCCTTACGGGCCTTAGCCTTCTCCCGCTTCTCTTTCTGCTTCAGCGCTTGTTTGGAAGGTGCCGCTATGACAAGACAATTCATAGCTTAATTTCGAAATAATTACATAAACTACTATTTATTTTCAGACTTCATCGTAACGTCAAGTAACTTCCCTCAAAGGGAAGGCAAAGTAAGTAGAACGCATATTCTATCGATGTACAGACCAATTTGACTTCATCCATATACATACAGTCCTACATGCCTGCCGGTTTCAAGTTCTATTGGCGTTCTCCTCTTTGAGGGTTCGATCGATTATATCTAGCTATAATATATGTTATATAAACTGACTGCTGTTATCACTTTGGGATTTATAATTTTATTTTCTGACTAATTATAAATTACATACATACATATCATCACGCCAAGTCCCTAACGGGGTAGGCAGAGAGTATAGAGCGCCAGTTCTCTCTAGACTTACATACCTCTTTCGCTTCATCTACATTCATCAGTCTCTTCATACATGCTCGTCGGTTTCGAGTACTCTTAACGTTCCGTACTTGGCGTCCGATCGATTTGATCCAGGTAGTTGGAACTTGGCCTTCCTTTGCCTCTTCTTGCACACACTTTTGCTTTGTATATCTGTTTCGTCAATCTTTCTTCACTCATCCTTTCTATGTGTCCAAACCAACGTAACATGCCTTTCTTCATCTTTACAATCACGCCCTCATTCACGCCAGTTGATTTGCGAATCTCTTAATTGCGAATTCGATCTAATATCGTTACTCCATTTTTCACATTTTTCGAAGAGATTGCATCTCAACTGCATTCAAGCTATTTTCATACCTCCTCTGACATACCCAGGATTCGCTGCCATACAATAAGGTAGGTCCCAATATCGTGTTGTGGACAGCAACTCGAGCATTCTTGCTCAGACTTTTACTGCCCATCAACGCCGACATGGCTCCATTCATCTTATTTCCGGCAGTTATCTTTCAATATCTTTTTCATACTTTCCATCTCGTGTGAACATGCTTCCTAGATATACAAATTAATTCACTTACTCTAGAATTTGCCCATTTACCGATATAGCACACTCGGTCAATTATAAATTAATTTGTAATACTTCCATGATTCCATCAATTATTTGCATTGCACTCACCATTAGCACTCTCACCGGGCTTGTGCGGTTTCTCATGCTCGTGTAGCGTGAAAGTAGATGGTTTGTTCCTAGCGCCTGGCGGGCGGTAGGCCCCCGTAGGTTTGGGGGCGGTGTCCTCAATGCCCTTTGGGGCTGTCCTCGCCAAGTCACTCTTGGGGAAGCTGCCCGGCTGCCACGTTATCGCTAGGAGGTTCTCCTTTTCCACACATACCCTTTTGTGCAATAACACTCCAGTGTAATGCCAAAATTTGTATCTGCAATAACAAATGTGATAAATAATAATGTGTTTTTTTACATTTTATGTATGCCTAGCTGGTACCGAACTACGCTTGGGTGAATAAATAAAAAGCTTACACAATCTCAGCGCCACCAATCTGATCCAATCGTGAAACTATAGCATCCAGGTATCCAAGCAAATCATCAAACACGGTCACGCCATTATCGAGTTATTTCAGTTTTTTTTTTTTATACAACAAGAGTGGCAAACAAGCATACGGCCCACTTGATGGGAAACGGTTACCGTAGCCTATTTACGCTCACGATACCGAAGTATCACTTGCGCGTTGCCACTCTGTGTTCGGAGAGTTATAGTGTGTTGGCAGCATAATGGGTTTAATCCCTCTGCTTCCAACACAATGTAACAATCCTCCCCCCTCCCCAAGGAGCTCATTACTGGAAACCTTATTCACCGCGTAGGAACACAACACAAAAAATTGTGTTATTTGGCTACGGACTTCTGTAAGGTGGAGGTCCTGCCCCAGTCGGGCAGCTCCGAATTCGAACGGGAAACCCGTTATGCCCTACCTCTCTTAAATTTTGCGAATTTTGCGATTTACGAATTATGTACACTAATATTATGAAGAGGAAACATTTGATTCTTTGTAAGTTTGTAAAATTATTTGCAATGGATAAATTCAAAGGTTACGATTTTCAAAATTATTCTATAAAAAGAAAATATACATTTCACCTATGGAAAACTATATTAAGCTGGATTAACATGGGCTATAAATATAAGTGTACATATATGTCTTACATGACATTTGGCCTTTCGTTCAGGAATTCCTTACCCGTTGCCGACGGTGAGTCTGGGATAGGTGGTGGCGGTGAGGAAGACCTCTGCGCGAGGGTCCCACTGCAGGCTGGTGGTGTCGGGCGCGGCGCAGGCGCCCACTCGCCGACACGCGCGCACATCCCACACCTCGATGTGCCCCGCAGCTATGTTACCAAAACCACCCAGAAGCACGTGTGCACCGGAATTAAGGATCATTTTTGGATACTATATTCTGTGTATATCGGATAATAGTCTCGACGTGATGATATACTCCAGCAGACGTAGAGCACAATGCTGTCTCCCAATTAAAAATTAATAGGCCGACTGGGCTAGGACCATACCTTACAAAAATGTATGGCTGGTATGTCAGAAGCTGGATCAGGCCGTCCTATATATACCTCTTACAAGCAAAAGCAACTCCACTCATCATAAACTCTACACGCACGTCACATCTCAAGTATGGCTTGTCACTTAAGACTATGGAAACCTCTTAACATTGGGTTTGGTTACCATTTACCATTAGCGTATGGTTCTTAAAAATAATTTGTAGAAATTTTATTCATTCTAATTCCGGCAGCTTTTAGTTCCTAATTTGATGATCATACAAATCTCATTGGAAAAGGATATAGTTTCCCTCGGGCGCGTAGTATATAGAGTTCCAGGCCCCAGTCCCGAACTCAAACAGAGGCTCGCACTTGGCATTGAATATCGTCGCCTTGGCCGGCGCGTGTCCGTACACACACACCCACTCGTTCCAATTGCCAGGGCTCCAGGACACAGCGTGGATTGGACCCTCTTTGCCTGTGGAATAAGGTTCAAATTCATTTGCTAGTCACATCACTCAGGTGGACCCGAGATGTCTAAGTATTGTGTGGAATACTTACTGAATGTCATGTTTCCAGCGTTTCCTTTCACATCACCATACGATAGCGATTGTTTTCCATAGTAAGAACCGCCGGTCTTGTCAACCTATGAGATATAAAGCTTTATGACATAATGTTGTATTTAATATGTAATATTATAGATTGTGAGGATATTTGCTACAAATTCTGCCAGCACACAAACAGAATAAAAAGAAATAAAAGTTATTAGGTTCACCCGTATAAAGTTTTATTTATAGGGCACTGCTGGGCACAGCTTATATTAAGGATTTGAATATAAAATTGAATTACTAGTATTCAAAAATATTAAACATGTGGTTTAAAAAAAGTTAACACAATTGTAAAACAGAACTATTAGATATTAAAGAAATAAATGAAATTGTATGCATAAGGCATATACTATATAGGCACAAACAATATTTTTGTTCTTTTATGTGGCAAAGATGGCACACAACCCTTTACTTGCAATCTATTTCACTATGCATAAGAAAATTTGTTTGCCTGATAAAATAAAAATATAATTACGTCAGTCTGTGTCAAAGCGAAGACGTGAGTGCCCCGTCTATTCCAGTAGAACGTAGCTTTATCAGCTTGGAAGGAAGATCGGCTAACGACAGCTTGCGCTACGGCGAACTCTGGGTACTTAAACACGCGCCAGAACGAAGGTTGCCCTTGTTTTCCTGTGATAAAGATACCGGTATTATTAGTCTAATGTGTTGGAGGAGTAAAGTGATGCTTGAATGATATAACTGTCCTGAACGAATGCATAGACAAATCTACTCATTATTTGTAAAAATAAAAACTTTGCATAGTTTATACGAAAATATTCAGGTGAAGATCTCTCAGCTGGTACAATAGCTCAATTGAGAGATTACAATTACTTCTGCCAATGCTTATGCATATTATGCGAGTCACATGTCATGCCATAGGCTAGAAGAACTAAAGCTAAACTAGAAGTGGGTACCATGCATATGCAAAGTGCAATGTTAAACGACAGCCCTGGCATATTGTGGAGCTTCACCCTCAATTTAAAAAAAAAAGGAAACTACCTAATGTGAACACGGAGAAGTAATAAGCAGGTGCAGCACTGGGTGAGACACTAAAGGATTTCAACTTGTCAGTTTGTATGTGTTGAACATAGCGGTCCAACTCTGCATCTTTATAGACAAGAATTGTGTTGTTCATTTGTACAGCAACTAGACTTTCGTCTGACGTCCATTTTGGCTCCCTGTAATTCATAGAAAATAATATTAATATACTAATATAATATTGTTATATATACTAATATAATATAATATCCATATAATATAATATGAGTGAAGAAAGATTGACGAAACAGATATACAAAGCAAAAGTGTGTGCAAGAAGAGGCAGAGGAAGGCCACATTCCAACTACCTGGATCAAATAGATCGGACTCTCAAGGACGGGAACGTTAAGAGTAGTCGAAACCGACGAGCATGTATGAAGAGACTGATGAATGTGGATGAAGCGAAAGAGGTATGTAAGTCTAGAGAGAACTGGCGCTCTATACTCTCTGCCTACCCCGTTAGGGACTCGGTGTGATGATATGTATATGTAATATAATATAGGTAACCTTCACCTCTTCAGTCAGGGCAAGATGGCGCACCCAAAAAGGCAGATACCAGATCATTAGAGATCCAGATCCATACCAGATCAGAGGCATTAGATTTTACCTACGCACTAACAGTATTTATAAGCAAATTTTGTCTTAGCAGCAATGTATGTAATTCCAGTACTGAACAACTCCATGTCTTTGCAGCCATGTATGGCAACACTGTACAGTGTTCAATTTATAGGTATAGTGTGTAGTTGACTGATAAATGTATTGCTATCTATTCAAATCATCACACAGGGTCTCATATAGCAGTATTAAGCCAGTTCTTATTAGACTTACAGGATAGCTTTGACCATATTTGTCAGTCTTCATACATCCTTACTGGTTTGAAGTACCTACTCTTGTGTTACTAGCATACGTTCTTTCAACTTACCATCCAGTTTGATTCTTTTGTGTGAAAGACCCTATGAGACGTCCGTCAGCTGATTTGAAGACATGTACATTTGGCTTGCCCTGTACAGAGATTAATAGACATTAGTGATAAATTAAAAGCGAATATATTTAAGAAATCATCTTGTATGTAAACTCACCTGAGGGTGCTCTTTAGTCATGACAAATAGTTCAAAAACCATAAAGTAGGTATCTAGTGGTGAAAAAAACATTTCCTTGACGTTTCCATCTATGGAAGCGCTCACAGACCAGTCCGAACATCTTATTATCTCAGCCCTGCAACAGATACACATCAGAGCACATACAAAGGCACAATTTCTATTCCATGTCATATTAAAAAAAATTGTCTGACTTAAGTAGTCATCATTATATTCTTATTTTTTATACAATACAAGTGGCAAACATGCAAACAGCCAACCTAATGGTGAGCTGTAACCGCCAGCTATGGATACATGAAGCAACAGGGATTTAAAACTATCTCCAAACTGTTCCTTAAATGTTAATAGTGTGTTCCAAAGACTGGGCATCCATGGAAGGAAGCTACTATAACCTAACAGACTGTTTGTTTGATTGTTGGACTCTATATAACAAGTAGTGTACTCTACATAATACAGCTAACAACATCCTAAGGAAGTTCCCAAGCCTATTATTTATGCCATAATTCAATAGCTAGATTGCTCGATGTTGATGTAAGCTTCAAAAGATGTAATAATTTCAAGAATCAGTACTTCACTTTACTTTACGTGATACTAGTCAAGCAAACGTAGCAACTAATGCGTGAGGCAACTATGCAGATAGCTTAAATGTGTTAAATAAAATAGCACTAACTTTTTATCAGTTCTGTATGCTAAATAAGTGCCTTTCGGACTAAATATTATGCTGCGTATGTTGGGGGTTGTTTCATCTCTGATGTTCCTTTCGCCGTATGGTTCCTCGAACTCAACTAAGAATATACTTTTGTTCGTTAAACCTGAAAACATTTAAATAACCTTTAATGCCAATTTATTACACATTTTTTTCAATTATTTTTGTGTATCGTAGAAAATTACCGGCAACATGCGGTGTGGCACTCATTTTGATGTTTAATTTGTTAGTTTCAGTCACAAAAATATCATCTTTTGGAAATATACTTCCACTTTCTACAAGTTCCACATCACATGGAATACATTCCTATTTCCTTCATGAAATAGATAAATAATTTGACTTTATTTTTCATACCGTTTTCAAATATTTTTTTTAAATATTCATAGCTTGGATACAAATTCAACAGTTTCATATATTTTCAAATTATAACTTCAACAAAATGATGTTCTATATCATCTCCATATAATTGAAGAAAATATTTATTCTTGAAGCGCATAACTAATGACTGCATTAAATAATTTACAAAAAAATATTATATTTTCCCATTTAATACTTAATTAATTTTATAAAAGATTAATAAATGCCTTACCTGTGTACTAATAGCAATACAGCTGAGGAAGAATAGTTGCCGATCCTTGCCTGTTTTAAACGTCAAAAAAAGTAACAAAAAAACTGTCATTTTACAAAATAAATATGGCGGTGGATTACTATATATGTATGCAGGTATATTGTATTCAGCAAAATTTTTACTTTCATTAGAAGTTACTTGTATTACGCTAAAATCAGCTGTTCTTCCATGTAGCTATAATAATTCCATCAATGTTTAGCAGCAAGGCTCAACTTTTAAAACGTACTCCGCAGAATGGAACCGATCGAGAGGACTATCTATCATTGTTAGTTGATGAATATTTACATTCTCCATCATTTGGTAATTTGTTATTAGACTTCCAAGAGAATGCTCATTTTCTTAATTTAAATGTTGTACTATTTATAATTGACCTTGTTTTGTTATATGTTTTCCAGAAGCCAAGTGCCAAGTTTTAGCAAACCTTGCAAATTTTGCGTACGATCCTATAAACTACAGCTACATACGGGATGTGGGAGTGTTAGATGTATTCCTTCACGTTGTTAAGACGGAGAATAATAATAAGCTGCTACAATACGCAGTGGCCGGTATATGCAATCTGTGCATAGGTAAGGATTTTATTCATAAAAAGTGTCCTGCTTGGTTACCTAATCTGGCACTACAACACCTATTAGTGCCCTAATTTGGTAACTTATTTTACTTCCTTCATAATATGTTCACATCTTCCCACAAGGTGCGCCAAAGGTGGTTGTGGGCACAATTTTTGTCAAAGATACGTAATAAATTGTGCTAATATCCCTCAGCCAACTACATCCAGACGTCTTACGATATTTTTCTTCATTGCTTCTTCTTCACTAAGTATCAATATCTCAATGACCAGGGTATGAATTCTGCAACGATGGTTTTTTATCGTGTACCATACAAGTATTTTGATTCTGAAATGATAAATGGTGATATCTCACAATGTCATTGAGCTAGATAAGTCATATTATATTTATTTAGGTGCCAATTTTTTAAATATATTTACATACTTAAAAGACTCAGACACAAGAGTATCATCATTATATAAGTACTAGCTGTACCCTGCCACGCTTTGCTGTGGATATGTGACTGATGCAAAAAATAGATAAAAACAATCCTTGATGCGGATTATATATCATGCTAAACTTTCAGCTCGATCGCTGCAGAACTTTTCAAGTTTTTGAAGCGTATACAAACAAACATAACATTTTTAAATATATATAGATTTATTGCAAAGACTGAAAATCCAGTAATTACCATAGAAGGTGTAACCACTATTAACATGTGAGATGACTATTCATAAAACAGTTTTTAATTACAATATTGTAAATTTTACAGATCCATTGAATGCTGATTACATATTGCATAATGCAGGTCTGAAGCCTTTGATAACATTATTGAAATCCAAGGACACGAACATAGTGGCTAACATTATTACAATCTTGTTGTATATGCACAATGAGCACACAAGATCCCAAATAAATATTCCAGAAGTGACAGAACTTGTAAGTGAACTGAATAAGACAGATGATAGGAAGATAACAAAGTTGGCAGCTGTATTCCTTGAAGATGTGTGTAAACATTAAAAAATAAATTAAGTCAACTAAACAGTTCAACCAACTATGAATAAAATGTTGTCTAACAGATTCCCATATATAGTTGTAAATAACAAAAATTATCAGAAAATATGTAAAATTCACACCACTTCATTCATAAGCACATCTTTCAAGGCGGGAGATAAGATCAGAATACAGAAGACATTAACCCAGAAGGACCTTGATGCTTTCTCCCACCTTACCAGTGATCACAACTACCTACATCAGAACAATGGGAACAAAAGGCCAATAGTTCATGGAGCTTTACTGAATGGTTTGGTAGCAGGGCTCATTGGTACACATTTGCCAGGACCTGGAACAGTTCTGGTGTCTCAAACAATGAAGTTTCCCAATAAATGTTTTGTTGGTGAAAAACTTACCATCAGTGTGGAACTAGTGGATGTTAGGAAGATTCTCAAAGTGAAGTTCTTCTGCGTTGTAGAGGAGGAGAAGAAGGTTGTGTTTGAGGGTGAGGCTAAACTAGTGATAGCCAAAGACCGTTAAGACTTTACGAATCAGTTATTCATAAATTATTTATTGTATACTTTTAAGGATTTTTGTATAAGCATGATACATTTCTATGAACTTTAGAAAGACATTATTAAAGGAATAAGTGATAATTTAACAGATGTGCCAATTAATTTGTCGAACATAATATATACATAGTTGTATTAACAGTAAAGTACAATTTAGTTGTAATTATATAAGAGTAATGTCATTAATTACACTTAAATAAACTAAGATAAGATCTGTTCAGAGCTCGGTATAATAAATGTTTTATTATCTTCAAATTTGCATTTGAAAACTGTATCTTTCTTGTTACTTTTAATTGAAGGTAGCTTGAACATACTGCCAGTGTTTCTTTGTTGAATAAAGATGGTATGTTATTTATATTATTCTGTTCAATCTCTAACTTCAAATATAAGACTGCATAAAGTCAATGGCCCTTAAGGATATCTTTTTATGTAATCAACACTACGTCCAAGACTCTAAGTTGACCTAACACACTTCGCGAGAAAGTCTATGTACTGTATATTATTCCACGTCAATGTAATACATTGGTCAGTTTTACACTATGGTTCCTTTTGAACCTGTTTCGTGCAAATATGTGTAATGTACGTTAACTGTGAGGATAGTACATTAAGTACATACAATATATTTCGTAATGGTGAGTCTTTCGCTTAATTATGAACAGCATAATGACAATGCGAGTGTTTTAAAGGTTTCTTTATATAAACCTCATCATTTCATTTGGTCCATCTTTAAATGAAGCTTTATGTCAATTAGCATTTTCGTATGTCTTAGGAGATATGTAACAAAATATCAACTTCCAAGCGACAACTAAAAAAACAAGTGTCAAATATCATTTTGTATTTTTTTGGTTCCTCAATAATCAGCAAATTATAACACAATTTGATATAAATGCGTGCAATATGATTACGTTAAATTAGGAATACGTCTCATGCCGATGCCGACGGATTTTTTGATAGACCAACATTGATATGATATTGTTTACGTAATGCATGTGATTTACCAGACAGAAGAGTTGTGTACGTAAATATTAATGTTTTTAAAAATCGATCTACACTTTCTATTTAGGAAATGTATTTCACAGTCTGTTATTGTTATTCCTTTTTAGTGAATTTGCTTCCACAGATGATTTCATTGTACTGAGTATTCAAATGTATATAAACTTTATTGTGTATTATGTGATCCACCTTCGATAAACTAAGTTATTATTGTTATTTACTTGTTTAACAAACTTAAATATATTTTTTGGTTCATAAACATGTGTGCATGCATTTATTCCTTTCAGAATCGATTTAGTATTTTTTGTAATTGCTTGAAGCATCTGCTTTTGCTCTGGGGCCGATATGACGCCCTTGATTTTATTAAACCCCTTTTTTGTTATTTTCTTTTTATTAATTTCCCTGATTGGAAGTGAATGGTGTAAAGAGATCTGTAAGTCTAGAAAGAACTGGGGCTCTAATATTCTTACCTATGCCGCGAGGGACGTGATATTAAGTATGCACGTATGTAATAATATATAATATATCCTCACGCCTTCCCACAAGGGTCCCCGAAGGGGTAGGCAGAGGTGTATAGGTAATACCCACACACCCACTTTCCGCCAGAGGTATATTTGGTGCCAACGTGACAGATGGCGAGTCCATCGCCGTTACTCAAGCACGACTATACATACGCCTTTGAATTTCTTCTCAGACGTATGCAGGTTTCCTCTCGATGTTTTCCTTCACCGTAAAGCTCGTGGTGTGACTAATCACTGTACTTAAGTTCAGAAAAACTCATTGGTACAGTCGGGATTCGAACTTGCGATCTTTGTGTCGCAGGCAACTGCTCGAACCACTCGGCCACCACGGCTTTTTTCTAAGTTGCGTCGAACACGATCGAAACGGCTAGATATGTGATCGCAATCGAACGTGACTCTTGTTGTCTAGTACCTACCTACGCTAAAGTTAGCGTTGAAAATGCGGTGATCCGGTTGCCTTGAACATACATACACGCAGATAGACCACCAAACATACCAAGTCTTAAAATTTGTTCATAGCTTATTCGTTTTCTACAATCTGCCTATATTTTTTATAGTGATATTGTTTGTAGGTATTTTCATATGATCCGAGTCGTAGACTAGTAGATGAGATTAGAACGACAAATTGGCAATTCGAAGGTTGCGGGTTCACACCCGTGGTTGAATCTATAAAACATTAAGAGCCGTGGTGGCCGTGTGGTTCGACTAGTTGCCTGCAAAACATATATTGCAAGTTCGAGCCCCGACTGTTCCAATGAGTTTTTCTGAGCTTCATTCTGTTAGCTAATACCACGAGCTTTTCGTTGAAGAAAAACATCGAGAGGAAACCAGCATACCTACTTTTTAGGGGAAATTCAAAGGTGTAAGTATAGTAACGTTTGCACCTAAAATATATCTCTGGCGGAGAGAAGGTGTGTATTTATAAATATACTATACACCTCCGCCTACCCTTGTGGGAAGACACGAAGATACCTAGGTATATAAAAAATAAAAATACTCTCAGACTTATGTTTGTAAATCTCAAAATTGGGCCCAAACGGTCGATTCCAACGGAACTTTCTATAAACACGAAGCCATAATTCATAAATGGAATGCAAAATATTCATAACCATAATGTTATTCAAATCCAACGTGTAGGAACGTTGTAAGAATCTAATATGTCACGTAAAGAATGGAGGCTGCGAAGCACGTAATGTCTTCGTTCAGTAATTTCTCATCACGTCTTCGCGTAGCTTTGATAAGCTGAGACAGCGTTCCTCGGATGAATGACGAATGCATACCTGTACAGGCCTATCTGTGCCTATTATATATAATCCGAGAGGCAGACCATAGGAGCAGTTGAGAACTAACTCCTGATGGTCGGGTGGGTTATGTGAGAGATGAAAGTGGTAGCACGGATGAACATACAACGACGCGGAAGTGTTTGACCATTTGGGTGAGTCTTTCTTTAAGTTAATGCTTGCAATGCTCCGGGTAATTTTATTTCACCATTCTTAAAGTTTTTACGTTCAGCTAATAATAATCTATCATTGTCAAATTTCATCCAAAACCAACAACAAAAAAAAGAAACGAACATCCTAATTAACTTCCGCGTTTATAATAGCAGGATTAATTTATAGAAGATAACTAATGTACTCTACTCTCTCTCTGCGTACGTGAGAGATTCTGCGTGCGATATTTACGTGTTCTTATTTATTTGCTTTGATAATGGCGTGTTAATATGTTATTACCTATATATTAAGTAACCATAGAGTTTCTATTGGGTATTTAAGCGTCCATTAATTGTCCTCAATAGTGATACTTCGTGGTAGATTGTAAGTGGACTAGATGTATGCAACTTTGTAGATTAGGCACTTTAATTTGGTACTCTATTCGATAGCGAATTAGTCGCACTGAAACATTGTCTTTTAATGAAGTACAATAAAGGAACACTTAGGAATAAATATGTGACACAAAATGATAAACACTTAATTTTTTTTATAATTGCCATTTTGAAAAAAAAACGATTAGTTACCCTTCACCAGTAGGTACGACCTTTTCGTACCAGTACTTAAGTCAGCAGCTTATCTTTCTATGTAGGTACTAAAAAGGCTGGTGATTTGAAATTCATAATGTTATGTTAATATAGTAAAATCACTGTAATTCCATAAGATTGACCGGAATAAAGGTGTGTAAAGCCGTTTGAATTCGATAGAGTTCTTGAGCCCTTGAGTCGAACTTAATTTTGAGATTAGCCTGAACTTTAAGAGCTTCTTTAAGCTGTAGCCATGTGCTTCAAGCAGTCAATTGCAAATTAAGGTAAACAGGTTCACAGTCCTATTCAAATTACTTTTCTGAATATAAATTTGTATTAATGACCAGCTTTACAATGATAGAAATATTTGGAAGTAAACTGCTTACCTACGTCTGAGAAGAAATGCAGTCTTATATCAACACAGGGTAATTTCCTACTAACGAAACAAAATGCATTTTTGGTACCTAAACTATATTAGTATATGCAAGAGCATAAGATACGACAAAAGAGAACATTTTGAAAAAACCTGTTTAATATGACTGTAAAGAAGTTCAAAGATAATAAATAACGTGACATCCTAACGAAAAAATACCTTTAAGATGTTTCTCTCTTACCTACATATCGTCTTGCTGAGTCTCACGAAGTAGACAATCTCTACCTCCTCGGTGAAACTTATAGCGCTAGTTCTCTCTACACTCTTTCTCTTAACGTACTATTTAACTTAGCTTTTGTATGTAGTAGTTATTTTCTACAAAGTATTTGCAATCCAACACTTAATACAGCAAGGAATCCCTCATAATTATCTGGCAGAAATAGGTAGCTTTTCCACTACTGTTTAAGTACGGCTATTCCATTCAAAGCTCATAAATCTTGGCCTTTATAAATATTGATTGATAGATGGGAGGGCCGAGAAATGATCCCAGCAACACATAATTTATTTTACTATGTGTTGCTGAAACTTCTTTTTTGTTCCAACACGGCATCAGAGCGAGCTATGTATATGCATTTGGTAGAATACTTACCTACAAGTACGTAGTCTGCGTACGTATATGTAATGCTATCAAATGATGTTTAGGCGATACTATGCGGTTCTGGAGGAACTTCCTTCCGAGTACGCTCAAGTTGTGTAATAAATTTCCCGTTGAAGTAGGTATTCCCAAGTGATTATAGCACGGAGTTCTTCAATCATCTTCATCATAGGTGGCCCTAACAGCTTACAATTTAGTGTTAAAAAGAAAACAAAATTAACAGGTTACAGGTCTTTTGTGAAACCTACATACATATTCACGCGTTGCCACAAGGGTCCCTGATCTTTGCACTTCCTCGTTATAGTTGTATAAGTTCGTTGTAGTATAAGTTATACGAGAAAATCTTGATGTTTTCTTCCACCTAGAAGTTCGTGGTGAGTCATCATTCTAATTAAGTTTTGGGCAACTCATTGGTAAGGTCAGTTCACTGCCACCACGACCTCCTTGGTATATATAAGGTGATAGAATACGCTATATTTATGTATTTTTATCCTACAGGTATACCTACGTAGTGTTGTCGAAGCGTCAATATGTGGGTGCGACAATGGCCCCTGATCACCATCTGCTTGTTAGCGGTGGTAATCGAAGCCCGCCGGGTGCTGAAGAGACATGACTTCGAGGTCCTCAAATCGGAGGAAGATGTCAACTTTGATGAAGAATACGATGATGTGAGTAAAACCCAATTTGTAGTATATTCACGCCGTTTCATGACCGGCGCTAAGGGGATCAAGAAATACAAAAACAAAAAAATCGTCAACTTTATAGATAGTGCTAAGACGAAGACGCGCCCCACTATTCTTCCTCATAGTTTACAATGTAAGTGTGCAACCTTCCACTAATGTTTGAGTATTATCGGTACATACTGATTACCTATGAGTGCACACGCACACTACAATTAATAGAGTCGGGTCATACTGCCCGCATCTCGCGACGCCCTCGACTAGAAATGGGTGGGGCGCGTCTTCGTGGATGGCACTATCTATACACATCTTTTGATTTCAATTCACTGTTCTTTCAAGGTTCACCTACTATGCCTAAGTCCAGAAAACACTATTAGTATAGAACATAGTGAGTACTTCCAAGCTAGTCAGTAGAGCTAGCACGTGCTTTGCGAGACAGTTATGTCGACACGTTTTCTCGTTCAGATATGAGTTGGTAAACGTGTAGTACTTAGTAACTGTAGTTAACGTAAGTGACTTAGCAGTTGTCTAAATTGACAAGTACTAAACTAAATGGAAGGTAAGACCACTTGGTATGTCCCTTTAATACATTAACTTCCGTATCCGTCTAGGTGGAACCTTGCCAGTGTGGGGTGTTCATGTCGCAACAAGTGGGCCTGAAGGAAGGACGGCGGAGCAGGCCTCGAGGCCCACCACAAGGCGAGCCTGTTGTGACTTACGACACCGACGCGCCTAGTTTGCCCTGCGGCGTTGGTGGCAACAAGCACTGCATCAGCAAGTGCTTGGATGTGGTAAGTACCTACATTCCCTTACAAACTATAATGTAAGAACAAATGAAAGAGGTTTGTAAGTCTAGAGAGGTCGGACAGCTCTAGTCTCTGCCAATTCTGAAAGGTACTCGGCTTAAGGTATGTCAGGATATGAGATGACCACATATCGAATTTTACGAGTTATCAAAAAATTCTCTAAAAACACGCAAAGTACACAGAAGTGAATTTGCAATAATAATCTGGATATCGCTCAAAGTCAATTGTTCCTACAATATACAGATACTAGGGTTTTACAATGACGTGTTGACATCATTATTGAAGAGTGAGGAATGGACAGTAGTCTAGTCGTCTTATATCTTTGTCCCTTTTACACTCTTCAAAAAGATGTATATAGCAGGTTTTTACCAGTATATTATATAGTATGGTATACTATAGGTATGAAAAATCCCCTAAATTTAAATTTTAGTCTGACTGACTATCCGCTTGCAACAGGATCGCTCCTCTTTTATTTTTTATTTTCAATCCTCTATACTCATCCGTCCGAATGCATTGGGAAATAATATGTATACCGTCTGCTCAGTCGTCAGAATAAGAAGTATAAACTTTGAAAATACGATGATATAGATTGTTTACGCTGTAAACAGATTTTGAAGTATCTACCTAAAGCTGGGCCCGTGATCTGCGGAGCGGTGGAACGCGACATTCAGAGGGAGAGAGCGTTCCTCTTCATAAAGAACTGCGGCGGCGACTGGATGGCCACCAGCTTCTCGGCCGGAAAGGAGTTCTGCTGTACTGACGGAGAACATCACAAATGCTGAATAGATTGATTAATGAAAATCTATGCTTGTAGCATAAGGTTTATAACACGAATGGGGAAGACAATGCATTATAACATAAGTACATATCATTATTATTAAATTTAATTAAATTTTTTTTGTAACAGACTAGCATAATAATACAATGAAATGATAAAGTGTTCCGTGTTTACTTAAGTCTTATGACGAAAATAAATTATAGGTAGGGAAATTCATTTTGACGTCTTTTTATTACGGTACTAGCATCGATCACTAATAATAAGACGCCGATGGGTACTAGCTAAACCTATCTAAATAAAGCTAAACCTATCTCTGTGCCAAATTTCATCAAATATCGTTCTGCCATTCTGGAGTGATTGAATCGAAAACGTTGCCACACACTTTATCGTTTATAATATTATATGTTTACTAGTCGTCCCGCCCAGATTCGCTCGGATGAAAAAATACGATGGTGTCGCCACCTATCGGGTTCATTGTGAATCTAAACTATCGTATCCACTTGAAGACAGAAATTTTCATTAAAATCGGTCCAGCCGCTTAGGAGTTCAGTACACACGTTCAAAATAAATTTAAAGATAATTAGTTAGTTTACTATTAATTCCTATTGCGCATATGCCAAATCGGAATGTATATAGAAATTGTTTCTTCACCCATACAGATACAAGTGTGATCGGATCATATGTGGCTATGGAACTATAAAGTAAAATATATACCAGGGTCGGGTTCACAACAATTTTGTCTCTTTTCACATCAGCGTGTATGAAGGGTGTCATGAATGGGGATGAAACATGGTCTGTAGGTCCAGGAATTGGAATTCTGCTTTATAGAATTTAAGTTTCTACAAAAAATATGTATAGGTAAGCAGTTATGATGCAATATTTATTACGCAAGCTGTTATTTTACCACTTCTGCTGAGTAAGTACATTTAAATGACTAATGCTAGGTATTTGGATCCAGGGTTCAGATGTATGTTAATTGAATGTAAAGTTTATTGTACGGACCGCAAAACTAAGTTTGTTGGTAAACGTTTTAGTCGATTTCTCGAAACCTTTGTTAGTTGTGGTCAGCGTTTTATTTATGACGTAAAAACATATATAATTACTAAATTAATAAGTACAAAAACTATGTATAAACAAATCGGCTGCAAGAACGTTGACAACCTGCTACAGGTATTACTTACTAGGATTGTCAAGAGCCGTGGTGGCCGTGTGGTTCGAGCAGTTGCCTGCGACGCAAAGGTCGCAAGTTCGAATCCCGAGTTTACCAATTGAGTGTTGAATAGTCACATCACGAGCTTTACGGTGAAGGAAAACATCGAGAGGAAACCTGTATTCGTCTGAGAAGAAATTCAAAGGCATACGTATAGTCGTGCTTGAGAAACGGCGATGGACTCGCCATCTGTCACGTTGGCACCTAATATACCTCTGCCTACCCCTTCGGGGACCCTTGTGGGAAGGCGTGAGGATATATTATTATTATTATGAGGATTGTCATCACTAAATGATTGCTATGCATTGATGTAAAAAAGAACAAACAAACAAAGAAACCTCAAACCTCATTGTTGCTATGTAACATTTTGTTAATGAAAATACATTTTTTTTCATTTTTTTTTTAGGTTCCAACGATGCTAGTTGCTAACTATCAAATTGACAGATCTCTAGTTCTTGAGAAGAATAAACAGACACAATAGCGTTAGCATTGGGGCTGCGTTCTTCAGGGCCTTACTTAGAAGCCTAAATTTAAAATTGTAGGTTGGCAGGAACTTGTCACATCAACTCAGAAGGTACAGTACTGTTAGTACAGTAAGTACTGATTTAGTAAGAAAACGACGGCCGGGCCCGCGAAGGAGTGCCTTATCCGTCGACCCGGTTCCACTCGATTATGGTGTCAATGGAGTTCCCTTATCAAGGACTAGTAACAACTACGCTCACATGGTCGGTAGGTACGTATTAGGCGGTCGCGGGGCAGATGCGGGGTGCGGCGCGGGCGCATGACCCGGATCGCGCAGGGTGAACAACCCCGACACGTGCCACTTTCTAAAAAGAAACGCGCGTCGCCCGAGCATCCTTGCGTAGACAGCGGGATCACTGGATTTTCTATTAAGAGATCTTCTTACTATCACCCTAAAATACATTATTACCATTGCACAATTGGGTTTGAATATTTTTAGATGAAGAGCCGTGGTGGCGCAGTGGTTCGAGTAGTCTCCTGCAACACAGAGATTGCAGGTTCGAATCGTATCAATGAGTTTTTCTTAACAAGTGATTAAGTAGTCACACAATGCGCTTTACGGTGAAGGAAAGCACCGTGAGGAAATCTGCATACGCTTGAGATGAAATTCGCAGACAGAATTAATATACCTAAGTATAGTTGTGCTTGTATGTGTCATTTGGCGTCTTAAATATTTCTCTGGTGGAAAGTGGGTGTGTGGGCACCAACTATACACCTCTGATTCCCACAAGAATCCCCGAAGAGGTAGGCAGAGGTGTTCAGGTAGTACCCACACAGTCACTTTTCGCCAGAGACATATTTTGGGTGCCAACGTGACATGGCGAGTCCATTGCCGTTACACAACTATATACACCTTTGAATTGCTTCTTAGACGTATGCAGGTTTCCTCTCGAGTTTTCCTTCACCGTAAAGCTCGTGGTGTGACTGACTATTTACGGTAAATAAGTTCAGAAACAGTACCGGTTCTTCTCCATGGAAGCGACCAACCCGAACCGTGCTTCTTTTTCGACGTTTTATAAGTGCCCACCTGGGCCTATGTGAAATAAAAAGATTTTGATTGATTGATTGATTGAGAAAAATTCATTGATACAGTTGGGATTCGATCTTTGTGTCGCAGGCAACTCTAACTACTCGGCCACCATGGCCATTAGATCTAACCGTACAGATAACGAAAAGCGACTTTGAATTATCCCATGTAGAGAACGATAGTATTATAAATAAGCAAGTATGAAGCATTGCCATACAACGTGGCAATGCCGCTAGTCTTCTTGGCACCCTTCCGCGTGACACAGATTTGGGTCATTTATTCTATTTATAGTTGTTATATATCCTCACGCCTTCCTATAAGGGTCCCCGAAGGGGTAGGTAGAGGTGTATAGGTAATACCCACACACCCACTTTCCGCCAGAGGTATATTAGGTGCCAACGTGATAGATGGCGAGACCATCGCCGTTACTCAAGCACGACTATACATACGCCTTTGAATTACTTCTCAGATGTATGCAGGTTTCCTCTCGATGTTTTCCTTCACCGTAAAGCTCGTGGTGTGGCTAATCACTGTACTTAAGTTCAGAAAAAACTCATTGGTACAGTCGGGATTCGAACTTGCGACCTTTGTGTCGCAGGCAACTGCTCAAACCACTCGGCCACCACGGCTCTATTTATAGTTAATTTATATTTATATAATAATAATATAATATATCCTCACGCCTTCCCACAAGGGTCCCCGAAGGGGTAGGCAGAGGTGTATAGGTAATAACCACACACCCACTTTCCGCCAGAGGTATATTAGGTGCCAACGTGTCAGATGGCGAGTCCATCGCCGTTACTCCAGCACGACTATACATACGCCTTTGAATTTCTTCTCAGACGTATGCAGGTTTTCTCTCGATGTTTTCCTTCACCGTAAAGCTCGTGGTGTGACTAATCATTGTACTTATGTAATTTATATTTATTATTACTTTATATCTATCTATACAAATAGTATGAAAAGAATTGTCTGAAATAAGAATATATTACGTAACTCAATATGCGACTCACTGAAACCGGCGACTGTTTTTACCTTATCCATGGTCAAATTGACAGCGATCGATTGGCACCCGGTGTTTTCAGAATATATCACATCCAGACGTATTATTCAGAGCAGCTCTGCAGGACCGAGGTGATAGAATGCATTACGTTTTCCAATCGATTGAATTTACATAATATATATGTTCAGTTTATAGGCTTACGATTCCATCTTGGGCGAACGTTCTTGTTAGCTATCTGTGCCCCGCGGCTTCACCCTCATAATGTAATTTTTTGTAAAAATATCCTATGTGTAAATCCAGCTAATAATCTATCTCTGTGCCAAATTCCATTCAAATCCGTGAAGCCGTTCTGGCGTAATTGAGTACTAAGCATCCATATATATAAAATGTTGGTTTGTGTACGCTTCAAAAACTCAAAAGTTCTGCACCGATCGAGCTGAAATTTTAGCATGATATATAATCCGCATCAAGGATTGTTTTTATGTATTTTTTGCATCAGTCACATATCCACAGCGAAGCGTGGCAGGGTACACCTAGTTATATATATTTTTCTATAATTGCATGCCTGCCCACAATGGTCCCAGAAGGGGTAGACAGAGGTGTGTAGGTAGAACTATCGCACCCACTTTCCGCCGGAGATATATATATATTACGTGTCAACGTGACAGATGGCGAGTCTATCGCCGTTCCTTAGGCTTATAGCGTCTTTGAAGGTCTTCTCAAACGTATGCAAGTTTCCTCTCGATGTATCATTCACTGATAAGCTCGTGGCGTGATTAATAAGAAGAACTCATTGTAGTCGAAAAAGAACTTGAATCTTTGTGTTGCAGGCAGCAACTCGAACCACTTGGCCACCACGGCTCCAATATAATAATATTAGTAGGATAAATACGTCTTTATGCGTGGGAATATGTTTTCAATGTCGGTTCGAATCATTTGAACACAATGCAATGTACGGAAGGTGGTTTTCATTAGCAAAACGGACCCCACAGTATTTTTTAATCCATTTTTATCAGATTTCGTAGAGCGGAACGCCGTTAGATAGATTACAGTGATAGAGAATCACCTACGTGTGCTTCCGTGCACATCGGTGACTTATTCACAATTACTTGTTAGTGCCGTGGTGCCGAGTGGTTGCCTGCGACATAAAGATCGCAAGTTCGAGTTTTTCTGAACTTAAGTACAGTGATTAGTCACACCACGAGCTTTACGGTGAAGGAAAACATCGAGAGGAAACCTGCATTCGTCTGAGAAGAAATTCAAAGGCGTTTGTATAGTCGTGCTGGAGTAACGGCGATGGACTCGCCATCTATCACGTTGGCACCTAATACATCTCTGGCGGAAAGTGGGTGTGGGTATTACCTATACACCTCAGCCTACCTCTTCGGGGACCATTATGGGAAGGCGTGACGATATATAACTTGTTAGTGTAGTCTTGTTTTTAAAGCTTGAGGCATAGCTATCTATCCTTTGAACCTTGCAATAGGTACTTGCTCTCGAGGTCGGTATTGACGAGTGGTTGTGTGTAGGCGCTGAGTACAAGATCATTTGTAAGGTCGGTGTAATCTCAGATAAGTGCTACAATTTCTTATTGCATCTTGTTACTCTGTGACTTCGGTATATCTGCATTTGTTTCATATACTTGTTTACTGTCCAGAGTGTTTTGATGATTAACATACCTATCTTAACGTATATTCATTAATTAATTGTTTACATACATATCATCACGCCGAGTCCCTAACGGGGTAGGCGGAGAGAATAGAGCGCCAGCTCTCGCTAGACTTACATTCCTCTTTCGCTTCGTCCACATTCATCAGTCTCTTCATACATGCTCGTCGGTTTCTAGTTAATTCATTGCTTATTTATTTATTATAATAATTGTGTCTAAACCTGTGAATTAAGACTAACATATTTGCTCCTGAAGAGAGTAGGTACACTGTCTGATCACTCTAGCACAAGTGTCAGGCCAATATGTTTGATTGCATTTGATACAACAATTCACCTACCCTAGTGTATATGGCGATCGTTCCCCGAATCGGAGCAAATGACCCTGCGCGCGCGGCCCCGGCACGTAACGTCGTGTTATTATGCGTTGCGCAACGTGGCCGTCCCGCACCTCTCCCTGGCCGTCACCCCACCCGGGGACCTCAGCACACTGCCCTGCGCAGTACACCACGAGGCTTACAATTACCATTGTCCTACACAAATGACTCATTCGGCTCGAAGGACCAAAGAAGTTTATTGTTCGAAATAATCGTATTTAATTGCCTGTATCGATACATTTTTTAGAGTTCATTTCTATTAAATTAAATTAATTAAAAAGTAAATTAAATTACCTTATCGCAAGCGTAGTTTCCATCTAAAACAATCGTATGATATAAATTCCCAAAAACCCGGCTATAAAGTGTTTTGTAATGTCGTCATCTAAATATATATTGTATGAATACCAAATCTATTCAAAGTATTGGTATTCAGTTTTTTCTGATCAGCTCCCACCTTGATGTTTTATTACCTTCAGAAATCTTGCTATTGGCTCATTCCGTTAGAATAAGGAACACACATAATACATACACACTTATTATCACGCCGAGTCCCTCATTGGGTAGGCAGAGAAGTAGAGCGGTTCGAGTATAAGTAAGTACTGAACCTTCTAGAAATTAACTATAGGTCTTTAACGTTTTACCCCATGAACACGATTGCCATACGCAAAAATAAGTTAACAATCAATATCGTTATACAAATATTTTTACAATAGCACACTCAAGGATCTCTGCTGTAGTTTCAGGTTAATGATTAACCAAGATCACACGTTTAAAAGCAATATTAAATACTTAAGTACCGCTGATGGGAAAGTCAGTATATACGCTTCCCACTCCGCGGCCGAGTTCAATGGAAAACTATAAAATGCATACATGGATGTTTTCCAGCGACGTGCGGGCGGGCGAGGGTGGGTGGGCTGGGGGAGGGAGGGGAGGTAGGCCGTCGACACACTTTCTGAAGGACTCTAAAACTCCGGCTTTTGTGGCCACATTTATGGTCCTCTATTCGTGGACCTTTTGATTTATCACGAACTATTAGGCTGGCTTTGGGGAAAATAGTTCCACGTTCCAAGGCGTGGGCCGGTCACAACGTTTAAGGTCAAAATAATAAACAACTCTACATTTTTCGTAAGAAATAAAATCATGGCGCTTGAGTTATGAACAAATAAATAATAATTATAGGTATACCACCACTAGATATTCCTTGTTCTAATGTTTTGAAAATAAATACAATAGAAAAATGAATTCTCTTGCCAATTAAAATATGTTGTCCATGGTCGTGCTAGAACTTAACGGGTCACTTAGAAAACTAGGTTATTAACTACACTATAATTTGTTAACTACATCAATAATAATAAAATAGCAGATGGCATATAAATATATGCCATTTGACCTTCGCAACCTTTTGATGTTCTCTGAAACATTGGGTACTATTTAGGATTGTCAGCTCAACATACTCTCCATGGCACTGAGGTCTAATCTAATCTTTAGAGACTATGATATTGGTAATCTTTCATCCAACTACTGACCAGGTTTCTTACTTAACTTCGCATAGTAAAAGTGCCAAGACTCTTCGTTCATCTTGTTCAAAAGAATTATATCATATAATCATTTGGCCTTACTTGCTTAGGATCAGCCGTCAGATCTATCAGTGCAAATTAGCTTAAAACAATATATAATTAGTTTAAAGCATAGTTACAAAAATATTTGGAATTGTAATACAAAGTAATAATAAATATAAACTACCTATGAATAGAAAAATAGATTACATTTTCCAAATCTGTGTCACGCGGAAGGGTGCCAAGAAGACTGGCGGCATTGCCACGTGATATGTCAATGATGATTCGCTGGGCGAAATATTCGCCAGCCCTCTAGGCACGGCTGGCCTTAAAAAGTTTCCTCGAGACATCCTTATAAAAATGAAGAGCATCTTGGTCTTGAGATTAGAGCATAAGTAGTTTGTTTCAACGCTCCAGTCTCAGGAGCTACTAATTTCATTTGAAAAATGCTTTTTGTGTTAGTTGCAGCCCGTTTGTTGAGGAAGGCATATTATGATGCCACCCAATGGAGCGGACCAATAATTTTAAATATATGAATTTAACGTGGATGAACCCGGCGGGCACAATCAATATCTTTCAGTCACAATCGTTAAGCATTGAGTAATTCCCTAAATATGTTAGACCACCCCACTTAAAAGCTGAAAAAACTGTAGTAAAAGGATTTAAGCCCGTGCTGTGGTACCTCCTCAATATCACCAGCCAACCACACAATGCGCTTACCATAAAGGAGGGAGGAAATAGGATAACGGTGTGCGCTCGAGCACCGCACATCCATGCGCAAGAACTCTCAATATCGCGAACCGTTCCTCTGTCTGAGATCAACAATGTATCATTACCATCTAGCCGCGCGCGAAGGTCTACCCTCCCCCCTCTCAGTGGTTGGAGTCCAAGGAGAAGGGGGTGCCGTGTTGGCTAGTATCATGTCTAACAATACTGGATGTTTGTAATGCGTTCGTCGCCGCCCCGCCTGCTGCGCCACCGTTCACAACTTTTTGCGCTTGCAAATGGAAACTCCGGCGACAGTGGGGTGAATCGAGGCCGATACACCGCCTGTCGTTACCTCAGTTATTACAAATGAAACAAGTCGATTCTCAATCGAGATTAGAGAAAACATCTATCGCAGAACTATGATTCGTAAGGTTACGGTAAAAAAAGTTTCATGTTGTTGATTGATTCGTTTGATTGTAACGGTTGTAAATAGTTGAGCATTCGTTTGTAACAACACAAATTACATCAAGCGGTATAATATGTTCTGCTATTCAGAAGTAAATTTTGGCCGATGTCAGAAATGGTCCTCAAATACAATTGTAAGCATGCTTTGTCCCGCACTAGTATTTGAATAGTCCTAAGGTTCCTATATATATTATAATAGTTATATAATTATAACTCTCCTATTTATCAGATGATGATTCCCTTGAATTGTCAAATGCTGACCGGAATAAGTTGCATAATAAAATAACATGAAATACGAAAAACGATATCATTATCTTATAACCTAAATCCCCTTTCTAATGAGCTACTTGCCTTCATTATTTAACAGAATCTTTAATCGACTTAATTAACATTCCAATGGGAAACCTTACGACACCAAATTATGTTAAATCAACGCGACAATGATATACAATATGACTCGAAGGACTCGAAGGAAGAAATTTTTGTAGGTATGTATACTTGGCTTACATCTTATAGGGAGGTCATAAAATCATTAACTCTGCAATATTAATGTGGCGTCGTCTAATCAAGCTACAATCCAGACAAGCTGGAACATATTCCGCCCAGAGAACAAGCATTGCTATTAAAATTATGCCAAAATCATTCAAAAATAAATATCCACGGGCGGCTAGTTGTAAATATTATTAATTGTTTTAGTACTAAATTACTGATTAATCAAGTTGACTGATTGCATTAAAAGTTGTACGGTGTAGTTATACTCATAAGGAAAAAGCGCATTATTGTGGACCATTTCAATAAGCTCGGTGTCGAAGAAAGTAGCCCCAAAACGTCGAAAAGCAATCAACAGTGTATAATGATGAGACTACTAGACTGTTCGAAAAATAAAAAGCACTTGCCATCTGAGAATTATATATTAAGAAAGTTGCCAGTTATTTTTTAAGACACAATGTAAACAGCCTGAAAAAATAAATTAGATTTATTTTAGAAAGCATTGTCTATCGTATGCTTAGTAATGATGATTTTTAGCGACTGACATTAAAAGCGTGCCTAGTTCTCATTCTAGGTATTATAAACATCAATTTGTTCATAACTCCTTTTATACATATCATCCCGCCGAGTCACTCACGTAGTAGGCAGAGAGAAGAGTTATAGTGCTCTATAGACCGTTTTCGCTTCATCCACATTCATCAGTTTCTTCGTACATATTCGCCTATTTCGAGTACTTAACGTTAACGTGGTCTTCCTCTGCCTCTTCTTCCTGAAACATTTTATAATATATAACTTAACGTTTCCTACAGGGTTAACTAAGGGTGTACTTGAGCCGCAGAGCCTTTTGGCGTTACATCGGGATTACGAATGGTGAATGGGCCTATAGAAATGTCATAAATATGTACATACATACATATATACACATCATCACGCTGAGTCCCTAATGGGATAGGCAGGAAGAGACGCTAGTTCTCACTAGACTTACATTGTACCTCTTTCGCTTCATCCACATATATTTATAATTATTTAACCCGACATAAGATTAATGCAAAAGGGACAGATCTAGTATATGACGTCTTTAAATCTCTCTCTCACGCCCCTTGAATAATTACGGCATTGGCCGGGGAGGCCCCTAGATATCTTTTCATCTGACGGAAGACGGAGGACCAACAGGCCTTTTTTTTTAAATCACAATAGTGGCAATCTTGCATCCGGCCCACCTGATGGACAACAGTTACCGCCGCCTATGGACGGTTGCAACCAACACCATGTCCGCTCGTTACCGACCCTGCAGAAATTTAAGGCAGGGAGCGGCAGGGAAAATAACAACGGGGAGTTCATTCAGCTGCGACATCTGATAGTGTTTAGTGAATGGAATATAAGTACCAACTATTCTCACAGGCATATCGTTCTTTTTTGTCACGTCACTTGATATTGCATGAAGAAAGTATATCAATGAGGCCGTATAAGGTTTCAATAGAACTAGATGGTCTTGAACTTGACTTTATTAATAAACACTAAACGCAGTGCCGGTCGCGTGTGGCTGTCTACTCGCGCCAACTTGTTTGCGACGAGGCGACTTAAATTACGGAAACATGGTATGCACAGGTTGCGCAACCGCGGCCAACGCACAGATGTGGTAAACTGGTAACACGGGGTACATAAAAGAAATATTTTATTGCCATCGGCAACACTAAATGTTCGGCGGGAGACAGATAGATATACAGTGTAGTGGGTTTGGGTGCGAGCGGAATGGAAATGCCATCCGCGGTGGATTACATGTAGACGCGTTTCTAGATTCTTGCACAAATGTCGGCGAATGTCATATGGATTTGTGGATGAGCTTTGTGAGTAAACACTTAGGTGTATACTTAGAATGTAATAGAAATGTAAACAACGAAAATGCAAAACTAAATAATAAAAAAGTAAACGACTTAACTACACAAATATTTAAAAATAAAATAGATGACCCAAATCCGTGTCAGGTGAACGGGTGCCAAGAATGCTGACGGCATTGCCACGTTGTATGGCAATGCTGATTCGCCAGCCCTCTTGTCACGGGAGGCCTCAAAAAGTTTTCTCGAGACTAAAATATATAATAAATATTCTTTTGTATATCTACATCTACGGCGATGGACTCGCCATCTGTCACGTAGGCACCTAAAATATATCTCTGGCGGAAAGTGGGTGTGTGGGTACTACCTATATACCACTTCTGCCTACCCTTCGGGGACCCTTGTGGGTTGGCGTGAGGATATATCTATATCTAAATGCATCTAGATAGTTCTATGGCAGCGAATTGTCAAGTTTTGACCTTTAAGTAGATAAATAGGTACCTTACCTATTTATCCTGCTAAAAAGCTCTGTTATTTCATAATAGTAGGGGAGCCCAAGCGGGGATTTTGGGGATTTACTAAAGCGCGGCAGATTAATATACAGGTGGATACCTTGTACCCGGTTAACTACCTCCACCAAACTTGAGCCCCATATATAAGGCCGCCCGTGAAGGATACAGGATCGGAACTTTGCTGCCCTCCCCTTTCTTTACGTCACTCTCAAATTGTCAGATTAGTGAATGAAACCTTTTTTTGGTGTACTTAACACTCCCTTAGAAACATTTATTTTTCGTTTTCAACCCTTACATACAACCACCCGCATCATGCAAACGATCAGATTAACATACGTACATTATTAAAAATACGTAGGGTATTGATGCTATCAATATCTGACGCGCTGTATTGCGAATGTACAATGTATTTTTTTTTACTTATTTAAAAATCTATAGCCGCTTTCCCCACCGATGAAAAGGTATATATCATATAATTTTTTTTTCTTCTTATTATCTAAGTTTTGCAACTCAATAGGTCTCTATGACGCTCGAGTAAATCCCCATTTAGCATCGTGGGCTCCCCTACTATAACACGTAACCCCACATCTTTGTTTGCATTTGAGAATGATAGTGCACATTTACCTACAGTAAATTCGTTAGCTGTTTCTATATATATATATATATATATACATATATACGTGTATCTGCAACTATCGTCCTCGTTTTCGAGAAGCGACACAGACGGTGCGATGTCGCTCTGCGCTATCCATCTGCTTTTGCTTTACCCACTATCAATGTTAGTTCATGTCAGTTATAATAATAATAATAAATAAATAAATACCTGGGACAATTCCACACAAATTGACCTAGTCCCAAATTAAGCAAAGCTTGTGTTATGGTAACTAGACAACTAGATATATACTTAAATATATAGGACATCCAAGACTAAGGTACAAATATTCGTGTTCATCACACATATATCTGCCCTCAGCGGGATTCGAACCCGCGACCTCAAGTTTCGCAGTCAGGAGCTCTAACCACTAGACCAGACGGTCGTCATTGTTTTTGAAGTAGAGAGAGTATAAAAAATAAGTAGTCAAATTGTATTGTGATGTTGTCGTGTTACATTTTACCAATTTTATAGCTATTAAAGACATTTGATTGTTTGAATCATCTGTAGAGTTTTTCTATTGTAAGATTCTTGGGAAAGGCGTGTATAATAAAATATCGTAGACAAATGTTAACGCTCTTAAATGTACCAGTCTAAATAGCGGCCAGTCCCTGGTCTGTTCCTTAACACGTAAAATTTTGGAAAAATCTCAGGCATTATATTTTATATATAAACCCTCCACTAACAGCTTGTGAAATGGCATCAAAATTCGTTCAGTAGATTTAGCGTCCATTGCTTATTTTCAGTCTGTAGGTACATGTATTATTATGCAGCGGCATGCGTTAGTGACGCATTATTAAGTAATGCTGATATAGCAAGCGACAAAAACTGCAGTAACCCGTTACCAACATGCAGGCCAAATGTCTTTTACCACCAACAAAAAATGCCAGTCAATAATACCGTAACCGTCTGACGAAGCTATCTGATTGCAAACTTAGCAAAACGCTGTAATAATGATGGCATGTAGGTACATCCTATGTACACAATACATTTGTGTGTTTGTAGATGGAAAACATAGTGAACGACGCAGGACGTACGAAGGTCGAGAGACGCCCACAGCTAAAACAACGACCTGTCACTACGCTATATGCTTCGCTACGATGACACCAGTGTTCGGATATTCAAATCTACATCCTATAATTTGTAAAGCGTGTCTAAGGAAATCATTGAATGCGTCTTCTGTAGATGCAAGTGAATCTTACACTAACGTTCGAAAAGACAATAATTTTGGACTGAAAGGTTTGAATCGTAGGAAATAAATAACATAGAGTACAATAACAATAACTAGTTTTTTTTAAATTAAGGTGTCAAAAAGCGTTCTGCCCGATGGTAAGTGGTTACCACCGCCTATGGACGCGGCGGCCCAAAAATATGGTATTTAGGAGAAGGTATACTATACGTTACATAATGACAAAAAATGTTTTGGTTAGTAGGAAATTCTTCATCCAATTCCAAGCCTTAGTGTTTTTACTAACTTCTAAATAGCAATGTAGGTAATTGATATATTTCCTTATTAATAGTCACCAATCCAACGAATATTATGAATGCGAAAGTTTTCGAGGATGTATGAATGGTTGTTAGGTACTCAATCACTCCAGAAGAGCTAAACTTAATTAGATGACATTGGGCACAGAGATTTTTCGCTGGATTAACATCAACAACATGGTAATGTATATTTAAAAACCGAATCCTTGAAGGGGTAGGCGAGTAGAGCGCCAGGTTTCTGTAGACTTGAAGACCTCTTTCGCTTCAGCCATATTCACGCTTCCCTTCGTACATACTCGCCGGTTTCGAATTCTCTTGATGTACCTAATTGCATATGTAAAATTAATTATATTTATGATGAATTGTATTATTAAAAGTAATTTGCGTCATCAAATAATTATGTGCTGAAAGTTAAAACTGATGACGGCGCCATTTACAGCGCGACATAAATAAATAGATGGCAATAGAGCAGCGTCGACCACCCGCCTATTAATACAAATTGCCATTGTCCCAGAGCGCCTAATTGTCGCGCATTAACAAGATTGTGTCCTCAATAGCGCGACCGACCCGCGCCACCCCTAAGGATGCCCATTTCCTTGTAGCTGATTACCGCTCACGGACTAAAAAAGTACAATCATAGTGCTCTCCGGCGCGGAACGCACTGTCCTCATTTGAATACAAACGCATTGCGCGTGCGCACACACCCTTAACTGTACACAAATCCATCTCGACACACTAATCGCAACTCTAACTACACCAACGATTAGGCGGAAATCGCTTGACGCATCTTCTATACGTGCCCTCTTTTCAAAGTTGAAAGAAGAGGGACTCTCGCGTGCTAGAACGGGAGGGCGCTATGCCCGAGGAGGACAGAGGACGTTAAGGGCATTCACCCCGTACCCCGTGGGTTGCGACTAGCGGCTCTACAAATGATGTACAAGCACATAGATGCCTTTCTCTATTTAGGTGCGCACGAGTTTCGAAATAGTGGCCGTGGAACTTTTTGTTGGGAGGTGGATCCTGTTTGGGTTGCGTCAGCGCATGGCGATAAGTTCGGTTATTGCCGCGACTAGAATGTCCGTGGCGTACAGGTGTGGACCGTCGCCGCCGAGATGTACCCTAACCTTTCGAATGACCATCTCGCATTGCCTCGCTGCGCCTAAGACGTGGCGCAGTCGCAGTGCACACACTAATTTGATAAACAATTCGTCAATTCGTGCCATCGCTTTCGCACGAGCCCGATCTGATGTAATTTCTATGAACTAATTGATCTGTTTGATGATAATGCTAAGCCGGTTTATTTATGCATAGAGTATGTATCATTCATTTCAATATATCAACACATTTACCCGCATGCCTTTAGGGTGGCAGGTATTGTTGCTGAGTATTACTGTATATTACAAATACATATTATATAAAAAATTACCGTTTTATTCCTTTAAAGATGGAATTACTTTTCACAACGGATCTCAAGAGTATTTATTGGCTGAAGTCAACTACACAATTTTTTACTGGTATTTAAGTGCAACCAAAAAGCCTAGTCTAAGTTTGCATACGACTGCAAACCCATAGAGATGATCTTTCCCTTAGTTGTAAAGCTCTACCTATATAATAAACAAAATATTAAACACTATCCAATTCAAAGTAACTGTATGAATCGGCATATCTTCCTTCTGATTTATCTATTAGGACGCGTTTTACATTGAATGAAATCTTCGTGAAGATGCCTGTTATATATAGAACTAGATGTCCCGCCCAGCTTCGCCCGGGTGAAACACGATCGCAGCGCCACCTATCGGGTCCATTTGTGATGTAAGCTATCCTATCTTTCAAGTTGGATTAGACTGCATACGGCTTGCAAATTTGATTGAAATCGGTTCAGTAGTTTAGGAGCCCATCGCGGACAAACAACGTGACACATAATTTATATATATTAAAAAATAGCTGATGCGCTCAACTCCGTCTGCGTACCTAAGAGAGAGAGAGTTGTTTCAGTAATGAAGTGAGTGAGAGTAATTTAAAAAGTATTATTTTACGATGAGATATCGCAAAAACAAATAAAAAAATCAGTTCGCTGAGTTTTACTGTTTCGTAGTGAGCTGACCACGCGTCTGAGTTGCGGGGTTATTTTAACATTATGATATCTATCTCCTAAGATGTTGATTGAAATCAAGTGATGTCAAGCACAATTTCGTTAACATTTAAATACTCGTGATTAATAACATATTTATTTGGATAAGGATTAATATTATGTTGATAAAAAATCTTCGGAAATAATGCATTGATTTCGAACAAATTTTATTACCATAAAAAAGGTTATAGTGAGTCAATCTTAAAAGATAGACATATGCTGTCGCGGATTTATTTTTAGAACTTTTAAAGAGGAACAATTCCCTCATACATGATGTTTTCGTAACTTAAACCGTTAACGCAGCGTACGCAACGGAAGCTCTCAAAAAGGAATATTTTTTCCCGTCCTTGCAACGTTTTTCATTTAAGCTTCGTACTATTGGTCGTAGCGTGATGTTATATAGCCTAAAGCCTTCCTAGAGAAATGGACTATCCAACACAAAAATAATTTTTCAATTCCAACCAGTAGTTCCTGAGATTAGCGCGTTCAAACAAACAAACAAACAAACAAACAAACTCTTCAGCTTTATAATATTATTATAGAATTATAGATTATAGATAAGAAGTAATCCAAAGACACGTAGTTATAGTCCAGCTCGAGAAACAGCGACGGACTCACCATCTATCACGTTGGAGTGTAGGATGGGTGATATCACGTTGGCTACCGAATGTGTTGTGACACCTCTGCCTACCCCCTCAGGGACCCCAGAGTTCTCGAAACCGGCGAGCTATTAGACCCATAAATTCGGATGTAGCGAAAGAAGCCAATAAGACATAATTAGCGCTCTATTACCTCTGCCTACCCCGTCAGTGACTTTCCGTGATGATTTTTATGTATTTATGTAGGTAAGTGAGTACCAATATTAATAGTCAGGTGAGTACAATATTGAGTTCATAAACTGACGAAAAGTTTACTGCACATCGTTAATGCGATCGCACGGCTATGTTACCTTGCAATGATGATTAGTTGCCATAAAATTGAAGGTATGGAGGTCAATGAGTTGAGAATGTAATAGGTGAGGCTTGAGAAGCTGGATGAGGGGAACCTCGAGCATTCTCCTTAAATAAATAAACAATGATGGCAAAGGCAAGTTTCTTTCTCCTATAATTTTATTATAACTATGACCCCTACTACCCGCTTATAATTTTCTTCCACTGCTTTTGCAAAATCTGTAAAGTAATAAAAATTGTAATATAGAAAAGTGACAAAAGAGATTGAAGCCGTGGTGGCCGAGTGGTTCGTGTAGTTGCCCGCGACACAAAGATCGCAAGATCGAATTCCGACTGTACCAATGAGATTTTGGGAACTTAAGTACAGTGATTAGTCACACCACGAGCTTTGCGGTGAAGAAAAACATCGAGAGGAAACCTGCATACGTTTAAGAAGAAATTCAAAATGTGTAGGTATGCAGGTATAGTCGTGCTAGAATAACGGCGATGGGCTCGCCATTTGTCACCTATGACTACCCCAACGGGGACACTTGTGGGAAGGCGTGAAGTATATTACAACTATCAATATGGCGATAATTGAAAATGTTGGAAGAGTCACGCCGACTGGCAGATTTAATTGAAAACGCTAATTAATCCTTTTGTGTTAATAACAAAACAATGCATCTACCCGTGTGTAGCCGGATGGGGCGCTAGTGATGTTTATAAGAAATAGGACAAAAAATTGTTTTCTACAACCACAGACTGAGTCCACAGAAGGCATTTTACGGTCACAGGGTCCAGCGGATCCACGCGCGTAAATTGTATTTTAATGGTAGATTTTTTTTTATTAAAAATAACATATCCCATGTATGTACTAGAACAAAACATATCCTTCGTGTAAATCTAGCTAATAATAGCTAATAACTAATAATTGCTAATACTAATTAGCTTATTATCTATCTCAGTGTCCAACTCCATCCAATTCCGTTCATCTACCATCACCCATCCTGAATCTGTATTTTGCGTAGGTACACCTTGTACGGGGAGCGAAAATGGTTTCCCGAAAAATCCAAAAAAATGGTACTGTTCCCTCGTGAATTGAATGCATTTAGCATTGCGCGCCCGGTACTTTACCGGTACCGGTATTGTACCGTGTACAATGTGTACCGTGAATACGAGCGTAAACGGTGGAAAAAGCTAGTGGTATAAAGCCTTAACGACAAGAACTATGCGGAAATATTTCCATGTACACAACGGACGACAATCTAATGATAGATGGAATGTAATGTTGGTTGCGTTGCGATCTCATCTCATGCTCCCCATCATGCCAACCTACGTATATAGTTAAATTCATACATACCTATTCATGGCGGTAGTTTTCCACGGCAGATATCGATCGGCGCAGTTATCTGGCAGTAACCCAGTGGGGTGGGGGGCCACCCTTAACCAATACATCGATAGTGCCCGCATCAGGCACGCGGGATAATTAGTCTGGCGAGGGTGGCGCCCTAAACGTAGGATACTCAATTGTTTCTAACGAGCACTAATTGTATGGGTCCTTGCCCTGCGAAGGCTTCGCAGACAGGATCGATGCGAGGCGATGTTAAATGTTGTTCAGAATATGTGTATACATTTGTTATCGGTCCGGTCTGAAGGCTCATATACCTTCTAAGCGATTTCTATTCGATGTTCAGTCAGATTGATATTCTCGATCACGCCTTCTCTCCCCATAAGGGTCCCGGAGGGTTACGCAGAGGTGAATTATAGGTAGTACCCACTCACCCCCTTTACGTCAGAGATATATGTCAAGTGTCAGGTGTCAGGTGTCAACGTGACAGATGGCAAGTCCATCGCCGTTACTCTAGACAGACTTACGCCTTTAAATTTCTTCTCAAACGTATCCAGGTTTCCTCTCGATGTTTGCCTTCACCGTAAAGCTCGTGGTGTGAATAATCACTGTAGGTATTTAAGTTCAGAAAAACTCATTGGTACAGTTGGGAATTGGGATTCGAACTTGCTATCTTTGTGTTGCAGACAACTAGTCGGACCACTCGGTCACCACTAATACACAATATATTGAAGATTTGTTCCAAAATTGCTCCCGGACGAAGCCAGAGCGGGTCGCTAGTATAAAATGCTTTGCCTTCCACGTACACATACAATAATTAATTGTAATAGTAGGTGGGTACTTGAATGAAATAAAAAAACAATACTTTCAACGCAGTTTAATTTAGGAACTTTGAAAGCAATGTACGTAATAAGCGATGGTGCCGTGGACTGGCCAGCGTCCGAGACAAAACGAGCAAGGCTGGAGAATAAAAAAGCAAAGCCGGTCAACCCCCTCGGACGGCGGCAAAAAGTACACAAGCACCACCTCCCGCCGTTCCCAGGAATGCTTGGGTCCCCTTCCCTGCGGACAGACGCACTCCAACTCGTGGGAGAGCTTTTCATGATCACACTTTTGTTTTAACCGCAGTATCCATTCATATGTTGCCAATGCCATAAGCCCCCAGCTCAAACATTTTAGTTATATTTGCCTAAGAAAGCTAACATATTTTGGGGTGATATGATTCTTCGTTTCTCAAAGTAAGTCGATGATCACAAGCTAACCCCCTTTATTAATTATGAGTAAAGAGGTACGTTCCAGCCTGTATAGATCAGTTTCCTTTCAGGTAAATAAATAGGTACATACGATTTTTACGAAGACGCTTAATCTGGAATTTACCATGACATGCTATTGTTACCTTTATTTAAGATCAACAGTCCAGGATCCACAATTTTGTCGCATCGGGGCAGACATTTTATACGCGCCGCTCTCACGTTAGTCAACTTAGGATGTGTTCAAAACCAAGTGGACATGTTCAATCAAATGAATAATTCATAGCACAATGAAACTAAAGAGCCGTGGTGGCCGAGTGGTTCGAGCGGTTGCCTGCGACGCAAAGGTCGCAAGTTCGAATCCCGACTGTACCAATGAGTTTTTCTGAACTTAAGTACAGTGATTAGTCACACCACGAGCTGAACGGTGAAGGAAAACATCGAGAGGAAACCTGCATACGTCTGAGAAGAAATTCAAAAAGGCGTATGTATAGTCGTGCTGGAGTAACGGCGATGGACTCGCCATGTGTCACGTTGGCACCTAATATACCTCTGGCGGAAAGTGGGTGTGTGGGTATTACCTATACACCTCTGCCTACCCCTTCGGGGACCCTTGTGGGAAGGCGTGACGATATATTATATTATTATTATTATACAATGAAACTAATGAAGATCTTATTCCATATTAATAGTATGTTTTTTGCGGTCCTTGAAACTGGCGCCCCTGGGTGTAGGCCAAGGCCCAGATACACAGGCCGAAATCCATATCCATCCGCATCCAAACATCCAAGGGCAACTATGATCAATTATGAAAAAGGAGTAACCACATTCAAGTCATACAAAAGGGACTTATGGAGCTTACGATCTACTACCAGTTCGAGAAATATCCTTCCGGGTGAAGAAAACGCAATAACGGAGTTTTTTTAAGTTAAGTTCTGCTGTGATAACCACAATAATGAGTTTAATTACATAATTGTGCAATAAACTTATGATCATGTATAGATAAATAAATCTCTTCTGGATCTGTGATGGGATTTACGTGGTCGATATATTTTTTTAACAGTATCGATTTGGTACACTGATCATTGTGAGGGCTTCAAGGCATCTGAGCATATCAGAATTCATGAATGGACTCGCTCCCATGTCGGTGGCGATGTCACGTGACGTATCGTGACTGGTATGACGTGGAAACCACAAAACATTGCTACTCAACTCGTGAACCGGAAGAGACATGATGGAATCCAAAGTATTTGCTTGAAGCATTCTTCCAGCCTCTATGTAGCTCTCTATGTAGGTTTAATATGGACAGTCGTATATTTCATTGCCTACATACAGTCAAGATGCGTTTCCCTTCGAAATCTGCGGCGTAAGTATTTTAGATCGAATCAGTAACTAAGGATTCGCAAAGTAACTGGCTTTAACGATGGTGTGATTATAAAGATGAAGAAAGGCGAAAGAAATACACTGGCTTGGATATATAGAAAGGAGAAGAAAGGTTGACGAAACAGGGATACTTACATCCCAAAAGTGTATGACGTGACAGAATAGGCTGAGGAAGTTAATGTTCAAACTACATACTGAAAGATGTGTAAGTCTAAAGAGAACTGGCGCTTTACTCTCTCGGCCTACTACTTTCTAACTCCCGTTCTAAATAATGCCGTATTAATGCACTAACTATTACAACAGCAAATAATATAAAATAACAAAATATATATTATATATATATATATATATATATATACTAGTGGTCCCGCCCAGCTTCGCTTGGGTGAAAAAAGTAAATGCCCTAAAACCCGATCACAGCGCCACCTATCGGGTCCAATTGTGAATCTAAACCATTCTCAAATCCATCTGAAGACACACAAAAAATTTCATCAAAATCGGTCCAGTCGTTTAGGAGGAGTTCAATCACATACACACGCACACAAGAAATATATATATTAAGATATATATATATATATATATATATATATATCCTGAGAGGAATCCTTTTTAAAGCAGGAGGTATGTTCTTACCTCACAGGCTGCTAGTACATGGAACTCTTCCTACACAACTAAATCAACGCGCAAGATATATCTGTACACGCCTCCCCACAAAGGTCCCCGAAGGGGTAGGCTGAGGTGTGCAGGTAGTACACATACGCCCAGTTTTCGCCGGAGATATATTTATGAGTCAACTTGTTAGATGGCGAGTCCATCGCCGTTTTTCAAGCACAACTAGACATATATAGTCTTTGAATTTCTTCACACACTTCTGAGAAGAAATTGAAGAAACAGAGGAAACCTTCCTCTTACCGTAAAGCAAGTGACTTATTATATAGGTACAACACACGAAAAGGAAAGCTTCTATTGTGAAATGAATACATTACGTTGCTACCTTGTAGAAAAGGGGATTGACATATCTAGTAAAATTTTATACTGGTGTTATAACGTTGGTAACCACGGCACTTGTCGCTCAGCCCGCGATAAATTGTAAGCGAGGGGCGCATTGGTCAGGTTATTACACTCGTACTGGGGGAGTTTGATTTGTTCTAATATCAATGTCGATAAACGTATGCAACACTCGCGTATCTTGTTACATCGCGTGAGCGTGTGGTTTGTAACAAAATTAATTGACAGTTCTCTTTGATTGGGCTGCTCCAATCATAGAGAACTAACTGTCAATTCATTTTGATATCTGCTTTGATTTCTGGATTTCTACTCAACGCAAGCTTACGCAACTAATTCATATTTTTAATCCATACCTGTTAGTAGATGTAGGTAATTACTAGCGATTTTTTCAATTGTTTTGATCTGACAGTTAATCTGCAATCATATTGTATTGGCTCAATTTTGTTCAGACTTTAACATGAAAGACAATTTTCCAGCGATTGATCACTCTTTGCCTCTAACACTGTAACCATCAATTTCTCCAGCTCTAAAAGAGCCGGGATCAGCGAGAATTATGCATGTTAACCAACAGACAGTATGAACATCTTCCCAACTGATCCCCGAATGAATAGTCAGAGGTGTAATATCACCCACATGTCGCCAAAGATTAATTCAGGTAACAGGTGTGGATGGCAAGTCTACCGGCGTCCTTCAAGCACGACTTCACATACGTGTTTCTAATTCTTGTTTGCAGGTTTCTTCGCGATGTCCTTTGATGCGTTCATGCCTTAATTAAGTATTTCGAGTAACAGATAGGTATTCTGTATCATCTTATAGGTGCCTTGAGAGATTGACCTTCTGCCATGACAATAGTGGCTCTGCCATATACCCTGCCTTCAGTGATTGCGGGTTTGACCCCGACTGTAACAATAATTATTGTGATGTGAATAATAACTTCTTCGTGAGTATCATATTTATTTAAGTATACCTACATAAATTATAATAAGTAACTATATCTGTTACTGATAGGTACTTCTCCCGGTAGGCTCGGCTTGGTGAAGGGTCACTTGACCTTGTGTGATATGTCAAAAATATTATTTATGTACCTATACATTTAAATCTATATAGTCACGCTGATACGATACGATAAAAAAAAACCTCCAGTTGACTGTTGACAGACTTACCAATTAATGGTAAATAGTCCACCAACATATTAAAAGGCTCTACGCTCCCCATCAGAGGGCATACTTACAATGCAATTGACTAATAAAAAGTGTCAAAAGAATACTTGGTTATAAATAATTCACCCCTATCACGCACCCCAGTTTTAATAAACGAACTTACTCTGCGCTAAAGTGCATTTAACAATTGTTTATATACGTTCAAGGGTTAAAATGGTTCAAATACTGGTAAGTAAAGTGTTCGTTATGTTCGGTAATGCAGTAAATAGTGAGTTTACCTCGATTTGACACGAGCGAGTGGCGCGGGAGCGCACGAAGGCGCGTCGGCATGCGGGCGGGGTGCGTGTACGGCTTTTATTATTTTTTAATTTTATTTTATCGCCAGCTACCCGACGACGATTTGGGACGGTGAAGGGGTGATTTTTTGTTTTTGTTTAGGAATTAATATTTATAGAGGATGAGATATAGAGATTTATACACTTGTTTGCTTTATGCAAGTAGGTTTAAAATACATTAATTCACATTTAAATTTAAAATGTTATCTTTATTTACAAAAACAGCTGAGGCCCGCGGTTTAAATTGGGAACATATCCCCCATCCGGCTAATCTATCTCTCGCTCTCTATGCCAAATTTCATTTAATTGCGTTAAGATGATTTTGCGTGAAAGAGGACCAACATCCTCACAAATATTAGGCAGGTAGGCAGATAGTATACTGCCCGGTATTACCAAAATCAAATACCATAATCTTGATGATATTTTCTAATATATTACAATTAGTGTACCTTTAAACATCATTTTTTGAATAAATAAATATTTAAATCTTTGTATGTAATAGAAATACCGATACGTATGCAACCCCTCAATCGAGGCAGAACGTGAATATGATTTAAATAAACATAGGAGCAAACGGAGGGTAGTTCCGTGGGAGAATGCCACCACCTCTCAGCCACCGCGCTCCAGTAACCAAACCCATACCGTATCAGAGGGGAGTTTCTATCTAGTTTCCAATTTATTCCAGGAAGTGATGGTACTACTGCTGTGATTATAAGGGATGAGACGTTTAACGAACTTTGTTAATTCCTCCTTCATAAATAAAATTGTCCCTTGCCCCGCCCTGCCGTATCCCCCGCGTAAACTTTGACTTAATTTCAACTTATCATATGAGTCAATTAAGCGAATTGTCTATCGCTGTGCTAAATTACCTCCAATTTCGTTCAGCTTTTCTGACATGATTGGTCATAAATATCCCCATAAATTATCACATTTATAATGTTAAGTTTTAGTTTCAATGTAACTTTTCAGAAAGCTCAGTGTTGCTCTGTGAGCTAAGGAGAGGCCTATGCTTAGTATTTCTCTACGAGACTGAAACGAGGTGATCCGTAGAAGAACCAAAGTTGCCGACTTAGCCCGTAGGAATAGCAAGCTGAAGTGGCAATGGACAGGTCACATAGCATGAAGATCGGATGGCCGATGGGGCAAAAAGATTCTGGAGTGGAGATCACGAATTGGCAAGCGCAGTGTGGGACGGTCACCTACCAGATGGACTGACGACTGCTGAAAATCGCTGGGCCTTGCTGGAGATTAGAGCGGCCTACGCTCAGGAAAGGGATAGGCTGAAATGATGATGATGTGATGTGATGTAAATATTAAGTGAAGTTACAGAGTGACTTCGGTAATAACCTTTAATGTCAAGATTGTAGTTTCAAATTAGTTTTTTTCTCCTGACAGTGTACAGGTATAACAACAGTTCATATATAAAGAGCCGTGGTGGTCCAGTGTTTCGAGTGGTAACGAAAAAATTGCAAGTTCGATTCCCGATTATATCGATGAGTTTTTCTGATCTTATGTGCAGTGATTAACAAACAGATATACAATGCGCAAGTGTGTGGAAGCTGAGGCATAGAAATACCACGTTACAATACCTAGATGAATGTATAGGGAAACAAAATTAATGACAGAATACATATTAAAATCACACTAACACCTTACGTCATCATTCTAGGCGTGTCCTTCAGAATCGATCACGATCAATGTAATATGATAAGTTTTCCATAGATAAAACGAACCCTCAATCTGGCATGTGTTATCTATGCTGGAATATATTTTCTATTTCACAACTGTCTCATAACCTTTTTGCATAGATACTTGGCAATAAAACCTAAGCAAATTTACTTGGCACGCATTGTATCCACGTTTCGAACAACTATCTGAATCCACCAAGTCCATCTTGCAAAACCTGACTTTGATGACAAATTACATTTTAAAGTAACCTTAAGCTTTTTTATATTGCGAACAGGTCACATTCGTAGGCCCTACGCACGTTTTTATTCGAACCACAAAACTACTATGGCTCACAAACATAGGACCGAGAAAACCATATGAAAGAAAATATTAAAAAAATTAAGAAAATACGAATATGTTTCCTGTAGGAAGTCTCGAGCATTCAATGGACTATATTCTAATGCCAAAATGGAAATTAAAAACGGTGAATGTAAAAGCAGGTCCTTAAAAGGAATATCTACTTAAAGGTTTCCTAAATTCATTGAATATTATAACAACAGTCTTTTGTACTCTTGAGAAGTTAAAATATCGAGACAATTTTGGGTCAAAGTACCTATTACATTTCTATTCTGTCGTAAGCCGGGAGCTGACTGTTGGTATCGTGACCTCATTATTTGTATAAATAGGTAGATTTGCTATCCTGCGGGTCAAGGTAAAATAAACAATAGTCAATTTATTTGTAGGTACCCAATGCTAAGTATGCAGCGACCATTTATTGTAATAATTTCCAATGATTTAGATAGGTCGCTAGGATTAACATTTTTATAGATTCCAATTCTTTATTTTGTATAATATGCGCTATTTAAATACCTATAACGCAGCTGAACAACTGATATCTCCTTGAATAGCAGTAATCTGCGAAATTGTAAAATAGTCCACGGACACCTCTACATATATAATCCTATAAATTATTTGCTAACAACGAATCCCAGTTCAGAAACTGTTACCCCTTATAATAAACTCTTGTCTCGGATTTCATTACACAAAAAAGCTAAGAATTGTATCGAGTCACTGTGAGTACCTGAGTCCTCGGAGTTAGAAGGCATTTCAAAACAAAGAAATGGAGTCCTTGCCCTCTGAGAGTAGCCCTCGGCCGGCGCGAGCGCACAAAGGGCTGTGATTGCGAGGGAGCGAGGGGGGAGTAGGAAGGAGACGGAGGGGAGGTGAATGACCTCGCATCGGGGTGGCCGCCCCCTGCGTCTGCGCACGCTTGGCCGACGGTCTGTAACGTCCCTAGTTCCAATGCGCAAGTACTTATTTATAAAATCTACCATCCCGCCCCGAGAAATTATAGCTTTTTTTTCCATATGTATATATGTGGTGTCTACAACCCCAAAGGTTTGACACAGATGTTTTTGATTACTAGCAACGAACGACGCATTCATATAAACTTTATAGAAGGCTAGCGAGGTAGAAGAACGCCAAGGTTGAACTTATAATTAGTAGAGGCTAACGATTCTGGTATAGGTAAGGGACTTAAAGAGATGGGGAACGCTACATATTCTTGTCGATTGTAACAAAACGGGTGAATAAAAATATTTTGAAAAAGTATTAACATTATATCTTCACTTGATCGGGGTGCTAACACCTTCTTTCTTCGGCGATAGATGGCGAGTATTGTCACCGTCTATAAGTTACTTGATTTGTCTAAAAAAAGGTAACCCATACGTACCTAACCAGCTTTCTTTAAGATGTTTAACTTCATCGAAAATCCCGTGATGTATATAAATAACTTTATTTAGATAAACTTGGAACTACACACAGCAGGGGTTGGAACATAATATTTTGACCGGCCACGACAAAACATATAATTACATATTAGAAAAATCATACATATGTTATCTACATAGGTCATCAATATTTATTGGTAATTATATACGAAACAACACATATATGTAAATTCAAATATCATGTATATTAATCGACATAATTAATCCTTTTTTCAATTTGGAAAATGACATTTGCTATGCATATTTCGTTGTTTCTCTTTGATCTCAGCGGCTTTTGTTCCTCATGACTTTGTATCAAGATAAATTATTGTAGTGATAACCCATTATGAAGAAGATACGTAACGATAATACGTTCTGGTTGATTCAGGAATACATTTATGTAATACCATTTTCGCCCTGCTTCCAGCAAAATTTCTAGCTCCAAAATGTTAAGTCTCAACATTGAGGTCCGATTCTATACTGATATTATAAAGGCATAGAGGTTTTTTGGTTATTTTATTGAACACGCGAATCTCAGGAACTTCTGGTTCGAATTGCAAACATATTTAAGGCTATATATCATTATGGAAGCCGAGCAGTCAAATTTAAAGCGGGGGAACTTTGCTAGTAACTAATGCCTTATATAGAGTTACGAAAATAGATATGTATGTAATTATTATAATGTTACATTTTAAAGTGCAGTGATTGTTGGTGGCGCGACCCCCACCTGTAGCTCCCCTAAGCGGAAATGGGGCATTTGCATCACAATCAAACGTACCCTCGCGATCGGGTTCCGGTGCTCCGTCGACCCCAGTGCCCCATCATCCGACGGGATCCTTATCGCTGCTCGTAAATGTTGCCTTCCGGTCAATTTCCTTGCTCATTGAAAATCAAAATTAATTATACCCACGGCTATTGTTAGTCGATGACTTTCCATTCCCAGAAGCGTAGTTACATTATTTTTCTACGGCAATGACCTTGCACGGAAAAGATTTGTAACTCAACAAAGTTCAGGATTTTAGTGGGTTTTAAAAGGCTGCCGTGGTTAGAGGAGTCACCTGCAGCACAAAGACTGCAAGTTCAATTCTGACCGAACCAATGAATTTTTACGGAAATCATTCATCGTGCTTGAGATACAGCGACGATCTTGCCATCTGTCACGCTGGCACCTAAAATATATCTCTGGCGATAAGTAGGTTTGTGGGTACTACACACCTCTGGCTACCCCTTCGAGGAACCTTTGTGAAAGGCGTGATTATAAAAATCATATTATGGAAAAAGCGGAAGTCCCTCTTTGGAGGAGCAATTCATTGACATGCTTGGCTATCTATTTATATCTATATACGAGCTTTGGGCTTAATTATAATAGACGATAGCATATAGATTAAGTTGAGGGAATAAGCTGTTTGAAAAGCTTTTTAAAGTTAAATGGAAAACGTGGTACACTGGATGGAAAAGGTCACAAATGAAGAAGAGAAGAAGAAGAAGAGCTTTAAGAGAGGTGAATGAAAGAAGAACAATAATTAAACAAAGGAGAGGAAAAAATATTGTATATAAAGTACGTCGCAGTGGGTATTTGAATATTATATTGGAAGGGAAGAACGATGGGAAGCAAGTGAAAGATATAATGGCTGTCGGAACCCACAACGAGGTCAAGGAGACTGGCTGAAGTGAAGAGGAAGAGGCTGGACATATTACACAAAACTACTATATATATGCACAATTTAATACATAAACATACATATATTTATATATATGTATATATATACTAGTGGTCCCGCCCAGCTTCGCTTGAAAAAAGTAAATGCCCTAAAACACGATCACAGCGCCATCTATCGGGTCCAATTGTGAATCTAAACCATTCTCGAATCTCCACGAACACACACAAAAAATTTCATCAAAATCGGTCCAGTCGTTTAGGAGGAGTTCAGTCACATACACACGCACACAAGAAATATATATATTAAGATAGTCTTGTGTAATCAAACTTGACCCATGGAATTAATACCTAGCGCAACAATGTGGACCAGTAAACAATAGTAAAACTGGTTTAAGTTTCATTGAAGGTCCATATTTGTTGTTTGTTTAACATATCAGAGCCCAGCTCCTTTAATAAAAGCGTTAATGTGTGTAGTCTATTTGCAGCCTCCACATTATCACGTTACCAGATCAGTTAATGATATATTTTCAAGCAGTGAAAATCTTCGCCAACTAACTTAAGCATTTATGACTTAGTGGAATTGTCACCTGCCAACAGATGGCGAGCCTTCTCCATGTACAAGCACGCCTTTACATACATTGTTCAAAATCCTCCCGGAAGTAAGCAGGTTTCACTATGTGCTAACTCATTTCACACCGTGAAGCACGTGATATGACAAATTACAGTAAATTTTAGGTGAAAGAGTATTTGGGATTTTTTGTATTTCTACTGAAAATATTTTCAGTACTTTAAGTTTTGTAAAACTACATTTCTGTGTAGTTTCATAATCCTGTAGCGAGTACAGTTGTCAGAATTTCTAGACAAATCAAGGACAGTAGGAGGAGACCAGTTCATATGCTTTACTCCAAGTACTGCTAGTCTCATAGCACAAGGGGATTTGTGGGACTTGTGGGAATTTATAACTCGAAAATTTTTAAGTAAGGGACAACGAACTCTTTAGTTCTATGTCAAAGTTACTATTATTCCCTCTTCTTCAACCTTTTCAAGAACTCCCCGACCCCGAACCCCCTCAAGGATCCCCAAACTGGTAGGCAGAACTCTGCAGGTAGTACCCACAACTTCCACTTTTCGCCAAAAATATATTTTTGGTGCCAACGTGACAGTTGGCGAGTACACCGCCGTTCTTCACCGTAACGTTCGTGGTGTAACTAATCACTGTACTTAAGTTCAGAAAGACACCGACTTGCAATCTTTGTATTCCAGGCAGCTACTCGAACCACTCGGCCACCACAGTCCATAGAGTATAGATGCCAGGTCATCCATAAGAAATGGTTATGAAAGAAGTTGAACCAGTTAATATTTTTTATTGTTACCACAATCTTATATTTTAATGACGTACGTACTGTCCTGTACTATTTTGTAATTAAATTTCAAGCCCGAACTCAATACGTAATTAGTTACGTTCATTACAGTATTAATAACACATCGTGCCAAATGAACTGTCAGATACCATATACAAAGTGTACAGAAGGAAATTATTTTTAGAAATAAGCACTGTGTTCGAGATATTTTATATCATAAAGAACGAATCGTTACGCCATTCTCCATAACTAGGCGACCTGACAGACGTCCTATTAAAATTTCAAGATTTTTCTCAAGGTCACCTAGGTTTTTTATTCAATTGAGCTATTTCTATCCTGAATGAGCATAGAGAACAGAAGGTATAACAATAACGCATGATATTCGCCGTTTAATTTAATTATGAATCCTACTAATGGTATAAATGCGAAAGTTTGTGAGGATGGGGAAACAGATATAGACAGGAAAAGGGGTTTCCTTTTGGCATGAATGATGAACGGACTTTGGCACAAGAATAGATTATTAACAGTTTTTTTTACTTTATTTACAATAATAACGATTAACAGTATTTTAGATATATATTATAGATTGAAGCCGTGGTGGCCGAGTGGTTCGAGCAGTTGCCTGCGACGCAAAGGTCGCAAGTTCGAATCCCGACTGTACCAATGAGTTTTTCTGAACTTAAGTACAGTGACTAGTCACACCACGAGCTTTACGGTGAAGGAAAACATCGAGAGGAAACCTACATACGTCTGAGAAGTAATTCAAAGGCGTATGTATAGTCGTGCTTGAGTAACGGCGATGGACTCGCCATCTGTCACGTTGGCACCTAATATACCTCTGGCGGAAAGTGGGTGTGTGGGTATTACCTATACACCTCTGCCTACCCCTTCGGGGACCCTTGTGGGAAGGCGTGAGGATATATATATATATATATATATATATATTCAGTATTTACAAATACATTTGTACATATAAAACTACTTAAAGATATTTGACCCAAATCGGTATGCCGTGGCAACGTGCCAAAGACTAGCAGCATTGCCATGCTGGATAGCAAAGCTGATTCTGATCTGAATGCTTATCTTCTGAATGACTTTTACGTAAAAATATTTGCTTTCCCCAAATACCTTATTCGCATTACATCGATTAATTGCCAAAGTGTCTGGTGATTCTCAAGTGCGCTGTGATTGCGCTCACAAACAAACATCATTTTGTATTTAAACCTACAGATAATATGTATGTAAAATGGTTTGCGGACTGGAGAACGCTTATCGCAGTGTGGCGCAGTGGAGACTCAGCCATGACCTTCTGATTATTGTAGGAAACGCTTGGCCTCGCGTCCTGCGCTTGATTTTAGCCGACTCTAAAAAGAGGAGTTTACCTATCTATTCAAAAGTATACTGTACCTTGCGTGGTACTATTTTCAATGCGTATCTAGTTTATACATACGTATCATCGCGTGAGACCATCATAGGGTGAGCAGAGACAGTAGAGCGCCAGTTCTCTCTAATCTTACAAATTTCTTTCGCTTCATCCATATTTATTAATCTCTTCATACATGCTCGTCTGTTTCTAGTATAAATTCTGAATATTTTTAGTTTATTGAATATATAAATACACTGCCTAAGCAACTCCTCGATCCTATTTCTGAAATCATTCGCATACAGACAATAATTGACAAAATAAATTATTCAGCGCTTGTCATTGTTTAGTTAAGCTAGTACGAAATTACATACATACATAATGATCACGCTGAGTCCCTAACGGGGTAAGCAGAGAGAATATAGCGCGTTCATCAGTCTCTTCATACATGCTCGTCGGTTTCTCTTGTCCTTTCTCGTTCCCGTCCTTGAATGTCCGATCTGCCTCTGCCTCTTGCACACACTTTTGATTTGTATATCTGTTTCGTCAATCTTTCTTCACTCATCCTTTCTATATGTCCAAACCAACGTAACATGCCTTTCTTCTTATTTACAATCACACTCTCGTTCACGCCAGTTGGTTTGGGAATCTCTTCATTGCGGATTCGATCTGAAATCGTTACTCCGCTACTGGAGGTTGTATGGTACAAATACTGCACGAAAGAAAATGAAAAAAAATCTAAAACAGTACGCTTTGCTACATGCAGAACTACGCATTAAGTATATATATTTCAGTCACGCCCTCCCTCACCTCCCTCCCTCAAAGGGGTAGAAAGTAGTGTATCAACATCCTTCTTGATTATAACTTGGTACATTATATACATGCTAGAACTGTGCCCTGTGATTACACCGACGCAATTAGATCCAAATTGCTAGATTTTTTCAGCAATAAAACACCCTTCGCGCTAATCTGTGCCAAATTTCATCCAGTTCCGATCAGCCGTTCAGTACTGATTGTGTTACAAATATCCTCACAATCTTTAGCATTTATAAATATTATATATCCTTACGCCTTCCCACAAGGGTCCCCGAAGGTTTGGCAGAGGTGTTTAGGTATTGTCCACATACCCACTTTCCGCCAGAGATATATTTTAAGTACTAAATATTACTAGTATTTTAAATGCGAATTACATTATACATAATTATTAATAACAGAATGCAAGAGACAACTTTTTCGCAGACTAGACAGAAAATCAACCTGCGTACATACCTAGTTGAAATGGGATCAGCATATCGGTATTTCTATACGATAGTTCAGCTGTTCAGCCAGTTGGGGTCAAGGCGAACTACTGCTTTTTTATTTCCTAACCGTTATTATTTTCAGGCTAGACCCAGACCACTCCGATTAATTGATTCATTAATTGTTAGGTACTATATTGGAACGCGAAACAATGATACGATTCACACTTAAAACTTTCCTTAGGTTTTTGTGACTTTCATATGATCTTAAAAAAAATACTAGTGTCATGTTGAGACCAGGAAGATCGAACTTCCTACATTTATCTTTTGTTTGAAGTAAAAATTTATTTATTTGTTGATTTTTGTTTGGTTTATTTTAGCTTTATATAATACATGATTTAAGTATCCTACGTATTTCTCATTGATACATACATATATTATCACGCCGAATTACTTACGGGGAAGACGGGAAGATTAAAGCGCCAGTCAACATTGATACTTGATGGCCGGTTTCGAGTGATCTTGACGCACGATCTAGGTACTTGATCTAGGTATGCGGAACGTGGTCCTTCTCTGTTGAATGTGGTCTAGGTAAGCTATAATCACATTTTTGCTTGCAATATCATTAGTAATGAGTATATGGGACCGATACAGTAAACAAGTAAGTATAAGGAATATTCATTCCCATATATTATAGCTAATTAGCTAAAATGTATTTACCTATGTAATTGCGTATAACCAACCTACATAATAACCAATACGGCTGGGCAAGCCGCTTAGTGCTTAGTGGGCTGCCCTAAGAAGCTGTGGCGATTGTGGAATCAATAGTGTTGTACCCTTAGCCTGTCGCTATGTCGGTACGTACACATCACATGTCATCACGTGGTGCCATCTCATTTTACTTTGTAAATTTTCCTGCGCGCGTGGGGCAGGCAGGGTGCGGGGAGGGGACTGCGGGGGGTGGCGGGCCGGGGCCGGCGCAGAGGGCGCGGCGGGCGGCAGCGCACCCGCCGGGGCCTCTCGATCGCCGCCCGCGCAGCCGCCGCCACAAGCCGCGACGCTATGCGAGGGCAAATCTCCGGGGGACTTTTCGTACTTCGTACCAACTTCGCTTGACGTCACCCCGATTTAAATTTATCAAAAGTAACAAGTGCGTCCACTTACATATTAGCCATTAATAAAGAGATAGTCAGGCTCACGGCCTTTATGCCCCTCGACGCGAAAGATCTGAACGCGGCGAAGCCCTTTCTCTAATTAAACATTCCTACTTTTACGATATGAACGGCGCTGTAATACCTACCTGCTGAGAAGTAGGAAAAACTAACGGTGCAAAGAATGATGAGTGCGCCTCTCGGATGCACACGTGTGGGACGCGTTTGCGCAAGGCGCTCGCGCCTCCCAAACCGAACCGCACGAGGTGGAGGCGCCAACGCGATGGCCAGGCATTCCAAGCAACGATGCCTGCAATCAAATATCACCGCTAGACATTTTTATTTTAGGAGTTATTAAAAGAGCGCATAAACGGTAAATATAAATCAAGGGCCTCTTTAGTTGCATTTGTTATGTATTTACAAAGAGCCTCACTTCTATGCCGTGCCTACCTTTAACTGTACATTTATATTTATTGTCACCTATTTCAGTACATTGTTCTGCGCATACGCATACAGCTCTATAACAAAGGAAGTGACGTGTTCACAAAATTCCAGATTTCGATATCGCACCTCCGGATGCCCTCCAGTCACCTGCCGGAGCCCCTGCTAACTGGATACACGTGGAGGCTGTTGCGCAAGCGAGCGACCGCGCACCGACGCTATTTCCTTACGGTCACTACCCTTCACGGAGGAACAGTTACACAATGCTAGCCCACAAACCAAATTCAACAGTTTGTGTAGGCTCATCCACAACGACTTACTATTTAACTGATAAACAAACTTTTAAAAACGATGACCTGAAAGATTTACATGTGGAATACTTTAATAAGGTTTTTAGTGAAATAAATACAGGGCTAGATGTAAGTTCATAAAGATACATCTATGTAAATTTGAAGGGTGATAATCCGTACTTACATTGGTATAAAGTGAAGGTCACGATTATCATACAATGACAACGAACCGATCTGTATGTCGGTGCGTCGTTGTCGAAACGGTGACAGAATAATTGTTATGTAACTTATTTAAATTGGTAGCTTTTTGCTCATGTTCTTTAGTTAGTGTAAGGCGCAGTGTAACACACGCGGTATGAACTGGAGTTCCGCTCAATGAACACTAATAAGCGTATAAATCAGTAAACGTTCTTTTAATAAATCAATAATATTGTATGTTTTTTTTTAAGATATTGTAACCCTAAAAAGTGGTTGGTTCATTTATTATTCAGTTTTTTTTTATTTATGTATGTGCCTGTCTTATTCGTATTTTAGCCAAGACCGTTGTCTATGCGAACATTGTCTTGCGTACATTGATTTAAAAGCCAATCACAGCTGGTTGTCTAGGTACCATACAGATTACAGTGATATAACGATTATTCTACAAAAACAAAAAATATATTTTTCTTGTACTAGCTAGTGCTACCAAGGTATTATAGTTAATACGTATGGTAAGTATAAATACTTCCTTAAATATTAATAGGTTAGCATTAGTTGTCATAGGGTTTTATGCTGGTAATGTTGTTAATTACTTCCACAAGCCTTGTGGAAATATGAGCACGAACATTCTCTAAACTTCACTTTACTGAACTTATTTGCTTAGCCGTGACTTATCTGCATATCTACTTACACATATTCATACATAGCACTTTTGTGTTCCATTAGAAGCAGCTTAGAACAACTTCTTTTTGATGTCACGTTGAGGATGACGGTCGATTTGTGTCAAGAAGTTAAAACACGTCTTGACTAAGAAAGGTTGCAGTTACTATATTACTGTCGGTCACTTGCACCGGGACCGCGTTTAATTAGTCATTTGAGTAATATTCAATATCATTTATCTGCCGTCTCAACCCGATGAATTAGTATTTTTTGTGTCAGGAAATATATTTCTTTTTAGATAATAATCTTTCTTCAGTGGCTAAGTTAAATAATCATAAACTTAAGAGTTGGTTAGTTATAAAACAGAAGTACCTGGTCTTGAAAAATTATTATACGAAAAATTCTAATGTTCACAATATTCTATGGTAAATAACGGCCTTACAAGAATCCAGACAGAGCCTAGACGGAGCTACAAACTAGTCTCATCTAATGACCAGCCGCAGAACCTGTCTGCATTGATTTATTTTACACCCAACATGATTTGGATACCTACCTTTATTTTTTAAATCAAATCACGGGAATAAAAAACCTTTTGAATATATCCTATTTGGGTAAGAATTTAACATTTTTACTTGAAAAAACGAACTCATAATTAACTCCTCAGTGCTTACATTCACTTTGCATAAGTTAATAACAGAAACAGGTTTGTGCACTGAAAATGTATCACGAATGTTTACACTAGTACGAGATTAAGGCGGAAATTTTGTCCCAAAATCCAAAATATAAAAATCACCGATACGCGTGTCGCGATGGGTCGTCGACCTCTGGTGGAACCACCCTGATTTCACATCTTTCGTCTCCGTCTCACTTGGAAGCGATAGATATGGCCACACTATTCACACCGCCCATTCTCAAATGCGCGCGCGTTGCACTATGCCGTGCGGCGTGTCGCCTATCAAAAAGTTATATTCCACTCTAGGTTACGACGGCATGGGAGATAGTTACCTTTGTTAATTAAGATAAGTTTATGAAGCTGGAAAGTTGCGACATGAGCTTTATCTATATTTACTTAGAGATTGGAGAACTCCTAATGTGTAGGTAACAGTACAACTGACTTAAAATTTCTTTGTTAAAAGAAACACGTGTCTTTCTTCTCTGCATCTACCTTGATACTACAACAATTCAATTTAAATCGAAATATTAGAATTTACGCATTAAATATGCTTTTTATTACTTTTTATAAAAAGAAATATAACCTACATTTAAATGAAACAATTTAATAACTGTCTCACTAAATAAGTCGATAGCGCCGAACGAATATATTGTGTCTATAATGACAGACAGTTGACAACACCACAAGATGTTGCGTCGTCATAATTGATATAGGTACCTACCGACTATTTATACAATGTGTTCGGATTAGGTTGCGTATCGCAGCTCGTAGCACTCTGCCCGCCAATTCTCATCCGTAGCCGATCCCTCACCGCGGTCCGCGACAGTCAAACACTCGAAAAGTACGAGAAAAGGAACGGATTAACTTTTTTTCTAACACTTACTTGTCTGCTTCTTTCGTTTTAATTTATTTGGCCGCGCGACCCGAGGCTCTGAGAACGCATCTGATACCGCTAGCTTTGAATTTGCTAGCGTTAATTTCCTGTTTGATATTCTTAGGCAATTTAGAACAGTTTTTTAGCTGGGAACAAGTAAAATAATGGCCATTTTAACATAATGAATCATGATGGTATCGTTGTGTGTGGCTACTTACATTGTTCGGTGGAAGCACTTAGCACTCTTCGAAGAATACCTACTTACTGTAAACGCCCAAAATCCAACATTTAATTCAAGTAAATATAAGGGTAGGAATTTAAACAATATAACACTAATGAAAGAATACTTAAAATTATATATTATAGACAAACTCCTACGCTTACTTCTCTTCCAAACTAGTCTAAAGTAAAGCAAAGAATACATAATAGTAGTAAATTGAAGGTGCTTCAGTGTTGATATATATATATATATATATATATCAACACTGAAGCACCTTCAATTTACTACTATTATGTATTCTTTGCTTCTAGAACGCTCTACTTTCCGTGCTTACTCTATATATATATATATATATATATATAGAGTAAGCACGGAAAGTAGAGCGTTCTAGACTTACACGTGTACCTTATTCCATTACCATCTTCATATTTAGTAGAGTCAAGATGAAATTCTAAAGCTGGAGAGCTGGCAGCTACCTCGGACAAAGAATTAGCCTAGCTATTCAAAGGAGGAACCCTGCCTATAGGGACTCCTTTTAACAATATTGTTTTGTTATAATTTTATTTTTTTTAGTTCTAATTATGTAGTTATATACCTATGTATATATGTAGATAGGTATTCTAAACTACATCTAATGTAGGTATGTGTATGTTATTGATAAAGTATGATGTAAATGTAATAAAAATAAATTAAAAATGTTATCAATAGTTGATCGAGAAGCTACGATTCTGGCGCGGTCGTCGTAGCATTTGAAAAATGCTTAAAGAGGCAACATTGTACATTAAAATCTGATAATATTATTATTATTATGTTAACATTACCTATTCTCGGACGAGTATCGCACATTACGCGGGAAACACATTTTTAAACCTATTTATATAGTCTACCATAAACTTAAAAAAACCTGAGGTAACCTACATACGTTTACGTTTTGTAATGAAATTAAAATACAGACGACAATTAATTACCAAGCATCGACATCGAAGCAAAAAGTAGGTGTTGTATAAGTAGGCGTGTCAACGTAAGGGACACAGGGAACACTTATTGAACGTCACATATTTAATATAAACTAAAGTTACCACCGTTTCCAAGAAAAAATACCTGCCAGGAGAAGAAACGGCGAAACAAACTCCCCGGTTTGCTTTTTTAACATTTGTTCCCTTTTACGTAGGGGTAGGAAAGATTAAATTTACATATATAAACTTTGTATAAGAGGAGCAATTCATTGCCATGCATGGCCATCATTAAAATAATCTGATGTTTTATAATAAGCCTTTTGAATTAATTTACTTTTAACGACAGCTTTAAATTCTACAAAAGGTAATTCAATTATTTTCCGAGGTAGCTTATTAAAAAAGCGTATACCTTGCCCGACAAATGAGTTCCTAGTTTTGTGTAATCTAGCTGTAGGAACATGGAGTTTATCTTTGTTCCGTGTATTCACAGTATGCAAGTCGCTATTCGTAAGTAAGTCGATATTTATTGCAATCAAATTCTCTCTGTACGGTTTTAAAGGAAACGTAGGTACTTAGTCTGATTGAATATGCACTAATATATCCCTTGCGTACGAGTAGCTCGATCAGAGCCCCGTCATTTAGTCAGCTAGTCTAACCTATACAAATAAATAAAATTGGAGTGTCTGTTTATAATATTAAAAAAACCGCTTTTTACTTATTGCATATGGATATACGGTACTTACGTATACCAAAAATGATTTTTTTACTACATATTAAATTGATATAATATATACTGATATTGATATAATACGATATTAAATTGCTGAAAATTGTTTTAATTTTCCTAGATTTCCTTAGAACCACAGTTTTCCCCTTAGGCAAAAGTTTTACTCCAGTACGCATTTTTAGGGCGGGAACGTTCTAAGCCCTGAAAATCTGAACGTATTGGCCGCACACCTTCGGAAATGAAAATGAATTTATAGAGGAAAAGCTTAGCATTCATATGGTATAGTATAATATGTTATGGTCACCTTTAGAGTTTTTACGGAAATTGGAAAATTGTTAAAAATGCTGGGGTGGTCCGATTTTTTTGCACCCGAGTGTATATTTGTCCGTCTGTCTGTCTCTGAAACGGCTGAACCGATCTACAGGACTTTCATTAGCAGATAGCTGAAGTAAACAGGAGTAACTTTGGCTACTATTAATTTAGGAAATAAACAATCACTTTTTGTTAAATTCCACGCGGACGAAGTCGCGGGCACAGCTAGTAATAAATAAGGTATGTAGGCAGTCGTCGTCGCTCAAGGCCTCACGTTGTATGTATGTAGTAGGTACCTACGTTCTGAGTGGTGGTTGAGATTATCTGTGTTTACGTACCTACCTACTGACGGCCGTAATGTAACTGCGCTCTCCGTCATCTCGCCTGTTATTCATTAACCCTTCGAGCATCAAACCTAACTATAAAACAGCTATAAAGCAAGTGTAGCCACTTTATATAAATTACCTATATCTACTTATTTCTAGAAAGTTGCTACCTTAAATACCCTTTATTAATATTTATCGCAGGAACAAAACGTATGCTCCTTTCTAGATTCCAATGCGTTATGAAAATTTATGTATGTACACTTACTCGCAGTATGTGAAAGTCATACCTATAAAATCTTTGACGAAGATGAACATCGTTGTCTATTTTATGGCCTCTTGAAACATTGTAGAACGAAAATTGTTAGCATTCGCGAGCGATAGCTATCATCGTTGCAAGTTTATTAAGAATTTTAGCTGCGCTTATTCGAACAGTCATGAGATGAACTACAAAGTAAATACCGACCTATTTGAACGAACGAATAAATCGTTAATAAATCATAATAATAAACGTTTTGGTAGGAAGCCATTTTAGGTCTATGGGTAGGTAAATATAAAACAAGCGGTCGTGGTTGAGCGGTTAAGGAATCTGCATCTTCTAGGTACCTAGAAATCGGATTCCCTTAGGAGCGTAGGTTCGGATCCTACCGACTTCGTGGTCGGAGTAAACCGCACCGGGATAAATCCTAAATGGGTGGGGATGGATATACATGTGTTTGGAGATCTGCGAGAAGACTGTATGAACTTTTCCTAGTTAGTGGGAGTGACTTGTAGCTTGTCGCTATATAAATTATGGACATACAAATTATAAAACAAAATCGCCCGCCTGCCTGCCCGTTCGCGATAAACTAAAAAAATACTAAACAGATATTCGTGTTATTTTCTCCAATAGATAGGATGATTCACGAGGAAGGTTTAGATGTACAATTTTGCTGTTTTGTGTGAATTGTTTGACATTAGCATGTGCGAGCCTACGTCAGAAGAAACAACTAGACGTAGCAATATGCTCTACTACCCTCTACCTTAATCTACACTGTTCTGCTCTATCCGTGAGAAGCCTGGGCGGGTCGCTAGTAAATTCTTAATTCTAACAAAGCCAGTGGGAGCAGTCCTCCGAAGCGCTGACCTTGCGGCGTGGGAGCGCTAGAAATCGGGCCCAAGCGCTTACGCAATCGCAACCACTTGGCCGCGCGCCTCCACGCTCGCGCCACTTCGCCACGCGGCCACCTCGCCCTTCATGCGCACATACATAGGCACTTTGTATTCAGCAATACAATCAATGCAGAATAATACGATATTTTAAAATAAATACGTTGTATTTATTAAAAAAACAATAGAGGACCAACTTGCGCAACAAAATAACCCTGAGATTGGCTATCTACATTTATTAAAATGATTTGCTCGTTTATATTATCATAACCAGAGCTGGTACCTGAAGTATTTTTTCTCTGGAATGAAATAAATTGTTTGAATAACTCAGTTACACAAATGACCTTCACACAACCTGCCAAGATTCACATTACGTGCACGGATACATGACGATCTCATGCGTCCATTTACTTTGGGTATACCTATATAGAATTTGGTAAAACGTTAGCTCCGTAATACTGAAATGTTGTATCTACATGCACTATGTTTAGGCGATGCATACCGGATACTATTTAGGGTTAATCGATTCACCGCCAAATGTTGAACTTTCGTGCGATGGAATTAGTGATGAGGCGCATGGTAACGGAACATAGCTGGCTAACGGCTGCTGTGTGGGGATCTACACCTACACCGCCCCCGATTATGTTATGTACCTCTTGGATTTACTTATTCGATTCGAATCGCAAGCCTTCTCGCTCTAACTGGTCGCGGAAGAAGAGTTCCGCGTTGCGAGACATGGAATCGAATGCAAAGTTCGATCCAAGAGATATGTATGTACCTATTGACCAAGAGGGAGCGGCGCGATCTGCGTTGCAAAGACAGGTGTAGCTGTTTGAGCGTCTGCAGCAGATAACTATCGAGACATGATATATCAAAATTCAAAGTACGATAATGTCAAAATTCCAGCGATACATATTTGGTAATCACTTCAAACTTTAAAGTCAGGTCATTTATGAAATGACTAATATGTGTTAATAGGTGACCCACCTGACTGGCTCTATTGCAATTATGGAGAGAATCACGAGTTTACGAGTATCATAATAATTAAAAGATAATATTCATAATGATTAATGGCAGTGTGGTTTCGTAATTTAACAATACCGGTACATGATAATGAGAGTGAAACGCATCTAGGTGGTGATTTTAGTGAACTGTATTTTATAAGTGGGACATCAGTGAGTCAATGGTATCTCCCACCCGCTAGCCCTTCTCGGAAGTGGGAGTTGGTCAGGCAGGAATCGAGCCGCTCCCTCTGACACACATTGCAGAAACCGTCCTCAACACGCCGGCCAAAACAATCAGACGAGCTTGTCCCGCTAATACGATAGATATTATAAGTGCGAAAGATTGTGTTTGCTACTCAATCGGGCCAGAGCGACTGAACCGAATTGGGTGAAATTTGGTACATAGATAGATTATTGGCTGGATTAACAAATTGGGTTTTACTACAGAATAAATCTATCAATGAACTACAATTTTACGCGGGTGGAACCGCGGGGCACAGCAAGCGAAGTAATAAATGTTATTCTTCACCATATTTTATTTATTATGCGTAAAATGCACAGCTTTTATCCAGTTAATTACGAATGAGTAGATTAGTATAAGTCAGGGTTATTCATGTTGTATTATTTTATTTTGATACTTGACCATACCGACACATACAGGAAAATGTAGTAGGTAGCTCTCTGAGAACGATAACAGTTTATAAATAATATGTGTAAAGCTCATTTAACTAACTATTAACCCTTTCAGAAACTGGTAGTATCTATAAAACTGAAGTTTGTTTGATGGCCAAATCACGAGCCTACTCCTCCGAAAATTATATTTTTCTATTCATAGCTCAATTCTTGAGGTCTATATATACATAAAAATGTTATGTTGGTTTATGTACGCCTTAAAAACTCAAAAAGATCTGCACCGATCGAGCTGAAATTTTAGCATGATATATAATCCGCATCAAGGATTGTTTTTATCTATTTTCTGTATCAGTCACATATCCACAGGCAGGGTACACCTAGTTGTATATATATATTATTACCAAGCTCAGGGCACAGTAAGAAGAAACAAAATATTTCAGTATTTTTCTATGGCGAGTAAGCCCGCGGAGCAGATAGTACTAATTATCCTTGCGATAATTGCACATGATGTTATTGGGGTTGAGATGTCTCTATAACATAATCTTATTGTGGAAAATATATGTAGTTTCTCGGTACATAGTGACTATGAGAATTCAGAGGGTAGTCAACAGGGACGGAATCTCACGTGAATTCAGAATGTGTTATTGCTTGCTGAGATATCTAACAGTACACGTCGAAAATTGAGCGTCCGAATCGAGTCATTGAACCGAAACCCGACCGTTAGCCGGACTGATTCTAGCAGGACGGGCCCTTCCACCTCCGATTGCATCCGACATTTTTAGGGTTCCAGATCGAATATGTAAACTGGAACTGGCCGAGCCGTCCACATCTTTCCAATTCATATTGAGAAATGAGCTTGCTACAATTTTTAGGTCATCGAATGTTCTTTTTACTTACGTTTCTGGATCTCTTAACGGTGCCTTAATTTGAAATATAATTTATTAGATGCTAGCTTGCGACCTGTCATATCGCAAGAGGTTACCGTAACCCTAATGGCGCTTGCAAGACTAGAACTACTGGGGTGTTGCTTATCATTATGAAGGCTATTTCTTGTGGAGATTACACATATTTTATAAAATATACCAATATAAATGTATGTCAATATATTAAGAGACCGTCTCCGTTGGAAAACCAAGCTATTGTACTAAGTACCTACTATGTTTACATAAGGCGATCATCTCACAGGGGTTCTCACAAATCATAAGTGTGTTATAAGAAAATAACTGAAGGAGATTATATCCGCATTATCATGTGAAATGCATGATTCGTGCCTTCACAACTACGGAATGATGGCTGCTCAAATATTACCCAGATGACGTTTTCATAGTGAAGTGCAGTCCTAGAGAAAATTGTTTTGCTCAGCCTAAGTTTGTACAAATAACGAAATATGATACCCCCATCCCAAAGCTAAACAATCTTGTTACACGTCTCAGATAGAAAGCTAAAGGATTTCTTTTTGTTCACAGCTTTTACTCGTGTAGTTTATAACAGTTACCATCGACCGTTCGTCGCGAGCCGTTACCACAAAATCTGCTTATTCATTGAACACTCGAAAGCTCCCAAACTAACGAAAAGAGACTATTATTATATAGAAACAACTTTTATAATATACGCCGTTACTCGCGGTTTCTCTAGGAAAACACACTTCATAGCATACCTACTCGGGTTTCAAACCATTGGAAAGACTTTTGAACATAAGCGTTGCGGAGTTGAGGGAACATATAGTTAAATACGTGTACAACACTTGTTAATGAGGTTTGAACTTTGATGCGATACATTGAATATCACAAACTCTTGTCAACTTCAAGTCCTGCTTTGCCATAGTTGTTTTCTTGCTATAAGAAATCAATATTCCAGAATGCTGATATAAGTCTTCTGAAGTAAAATAAAAACCAGTTCATTTGAAAGTTAATCGGATGCAAAGATCTTTTTGAAATTGCAATACTATTACCATTTCCAAGAAACTTTTTGTAGTATATAAACGCCACCAACCCTTACGTCATAGCCTGACTGACAAAACCAGAGACTTTTATTCCGTGGCATGTTTGCTATTAGGGAGAAAGTGTGTTGGCAAGCTTTTATGCACCAACCGCCTGAAACTGGGTCAGCTGGCTGTAAGGACTTCAGCTAACACTGGCACGATGACCTAGGTCAGGTCACTGCTGAATTATAGTTCTCGCTGCGGCCAATCGATACAAGTTACTTTACAGGTGCTCGGCAGTATTTCATTAATATTTTCACTTATAATTAATATAACCGCGGAGGGCGTCCTGCCTATTATCATTCCATTTCATTTTTTTAATCATTCAGTTTCTACAAATCTAACATCAATAGAAAAAATATAACTCTTCGTAAGGTTATATCTCAAAAATAATAATAATATACCATATAATATAATATACCCTCACGCCTTTCCTCAAAGGGTAGGCAGAGGTGTAAAGGTAAATACTCACCCCCCCGCATCTTAGGGATATGTATAACTCTATACATGTAGGACTAACTATACGTATGCATGTAGTAATATTGTCATCATAAAATTGATATGTGACATGTAAAACAATTATTTATTAAACTTATATTAGATAAGCTGTCAAATACATAGCTTTAATAAAATATTCAAATAGAGCTCCGAAGACAAAGGACCTTATAATATAAAAGAACGGTAACATTGCAATAATTGTATATTATAGGTATACATATAATCAAATACATATTTTTTCGAAAGATATAGTTTATCTCTATTTATTTCTGTAAATAGGTGACGAAATCAAGCGTGATACGGACTCTTTTCTGTAGTCGGATGAAAACGGAGATAACGTGTGTGATAGGGCAGCTATTGATTGATAGCGCGCAGCTCTGCTCTTGCAAATAGGTATGTGCGACGCTCATCCAGGGTGGGAGTGCCCCCGATAGCGATAATGTCGCTGCAAGTACTAACTTGGGTGCGCAAGTAGTAACAATTACTCATCACAGGTTTACGTGCTTAGATCGTATCGCTTAAATGCGTAAAAATCTAAGTATTTATTAAAGTATTATGTTATGAAATATTACAAAAAAGTTTATTATGCACGGTAAAATTATAGGCATAAATAACAGACAGTCTTATAGTGGGAACTGAAAGGGTAGACGGGTGGCAGCCGGCGTGCCTCCCGAGTGTCCCAACCACTGCCGAGGCTTTCGGTACTGCACCCAGGAGTCAGGACGCTGCAGTGGTTGTGTTTTCCACGATTCACTTTTGAAACTTTCTAACCCTGTGCCGGAGTGCGGCGGTAGGGAGGGGCGCGCGCGGGTGCCAGAGAGAGGGTACCGACCTCATTGCCCATTGCCACTCCTCCCGCCGAGGCGGCAGGCCATCCATTTTTATTAAAAATATTTCCGAGTTACATCGCGTGCGGTATTTTTTCATATCCTGAAAATGATAGTGTTGAATTGGAACAATAAATTTTATTTTAATTCGTGTTAGTGGAGAGGCCTCAAACAATGATTGAATAATTTAAAAATAAACTTTTCGGATATAGGAGATTATTTCAGTGATCGAAACAGTGGATTTTAAACTTGCAAATACAAGTGCGCCCTGAGATCTATTTTCCGTGCGAACTCTGGTGGATTCGGTTGCGAAAAGTGGCGGCAATCGGCTATCTTCGGTGGCAGTCGCCGCGTAGAGGGCGTCCATCCAACCCCGCCCGAGGGGGACAGAGACAGAACACGTTGCTGACATGGCGACAACACGAATGGATTGATGTTTTTCACGTGGAAAACTCATCCCTCGAACAAATAAAATATGTAAAGGTATGTCTAAAACATTAAAGTGTTGCAAGTTACACCACCAATATAAATACTGGTAAATAGGGTCTTAATCGACGCTGAGCTTGAATTATCAGTTTCGGAAAGCATTTAGTTCATAGCAAAAAATACTACATAATAGTACCTACCCATCTCAATATTTTGATCATGTCATACAATACATACATCGAGAGTTTACAAAATAATCGGATTCGAATAATTCCAATATTTAATGCTAATGTTCCTTTTATTTAGTCGCTTAATATTAAATTTAACGAAACTATATACAATTTCAAGTAATGCAGGTAAATAAAAAAAAGAAAGATGGCATTTAGCAGATTTGTCATGGTCATTTTTAGCATTGTCGTCCTGGCGAAGGTACCGGCCTCGCCCCTATTGATTTCGAATCATTAATATCTGAACTATACCTATACGTAATAGAAGAGTAGTATGTATAAGTCAGACAAGTTTATTGTCTATCGGGGAGGATTAACTAGGTAGGAGAGGAAATCAATAAATCAATATTAAACCGTGCACCCTGCGCTGAATATATCCGCTGCCGCCATTTCGATGATGACGGCGTATTTTTTGTGAGATATTCGAGTCGCGAGCGAGTCGGAGCGCTGCGCGGGGTTGCGGGCTGCGGCCGTCAGTCGTCGGGTGAGCGGGGTGCGACGTAAACGCGGACTCGGGCTATGGCGGAAGGGCTGATCCTCATTCCCATAAAAGGGTCGAGTTGATTGTGGTGCAGATAAGTGTGGTACGTTCCCTTATGTTCGTGCAGTGATATAATTATACTGAAACGGTGCTTATCTCGACGTATCGGTTGAATTAATGTGGATATCGGAGGTAATAATGCCATTGTGATGACGTAATGTAACGCGCTCGACTGGGTGCGTAGTAATAATTCGAGCGGCCGCCTGAGCAGCGATAACGTTTGTGGTCAGCACCTGTGGATGTGGACTAAAATGCTTATGTTTTTGAATTTTCTCAACTTATTCCAGGTTATTCTAACAAGATTCCGATTGGAATTAAGGATTTATTTACTCGATTGTGCAATTCTTTAACTGACTAATGTCTGTCTTGATTTGAAAAAGTTTGATGTTGAAAAAGAATGTAGTTATAGTTAATGTGTTAGTGTGATATGTGCGAAGATAAAGATACAAAGATAGGCACAATGTTTTCCTACTGCAGTGCGCTCGCCGTTGCACGCTCTCCCGCCGCTGCCGCCTCGCCCGCCGCCCCGTCGCTTAACTAGCAATACTAGCATAGTCGCCCTCGTTTTAACAACCTTTGAATTAGGTACTTAGGTATTAATATAAAAAAAATACCTAAGTAAATACAAGGTACCTATAACTTAAATGCGAGTGTATTTTTTATTTTAGAAAATAATAGTACCTACCTATATAGATTTAATCAGTTAGCACCGCAATATTTAATTCTGAATTTGTAAATGTTCAGGCAGCGCTATCCAAATTTGGCAAGTATTAAAGAATTTGGACTGTCTACAGTTCATTAAATAATATGAATGCTTAAACTACATAGGTGACGATAATTAATTAGGATGATTTGCTAATGGTTTCACAAAATATAGAGTTTAGTAGTTATGCCACAAATTTTGTAAGGGGGCAATCAATTTGAGGTTTATTGCTATTCAAGAATACAAAATAGGTGATGAATTTCTTTCAAAATACCTACCATATCTGCAGTAAAATAAAATTAACTTTATAATTTTCGTAGTATACCTGCCATCCTATACATATATTAATTAGTGGAAGAATGTACCTAGTTCCTTTTTTCGAGAACTTTAGGCAAAATATTGTATTTAAGGCTTGAGTATCTATCTATAACCCTAATTCAAAAAGCATCAAATTTTTTTGTTTTAGCTCAGCAAGTTATCCTTTAGCATGTTTCAAAATGCCAACTGGTTCGAATTCAAAAAGCTTGATAAGATTTACCATACAATTGTAAGAATCTAAAAATCTTTAACTTTATTAACTTGTTATGTGTGGAGTGTTATTATTATGAGATTAAGACTGATTGTTGGCAAGTGGCCACGATATCGCGTGAATTCCCTCTGAGGATAATAGCATGACTGCTAATATCACAGTGTTGTACCTAATTATACCTGACCAACACGAATCTACAGAGATTATAACTAACATCGACTTTCTGATTTTTTTTTCTATAGCATCGAACATTAAGTTGGTAGCTACATGTCTCCACAGTATTTTCCTAAACATTTGTTGTTTGTTGTTCATTTCCAGATCCCTACGCCCGTCATGCGAACTGCACGATACACTATGAAACATTCAGGTTGAAAAATGGCTTTTAAAAAGTAAACATTATCTATTGTTGACGTTTTGTTGTATTGTTCATGGAACAAGAGAGAATACTTATGTATACATCATTGAATAATTATTGTTGGTATATTAGAATTTAAGCCAGATCTGGAAAACCATATCTTCCAAAGAAGGAATACAGAAAGCGAAGATGGCTACGCAAAGATTCTGTTTGAGGTGGAACAACCACCAGTCGAATATGTTATCTGTATTCGATCAGCTGTTACACGCAGAGACATTCACAGACGTGACTCTTGCAGTCGATGGGCAGCTGCTCAAAGCACACAAGATGGTACTGTCGGCTTGCAGCCCGTACTTTCAGGCTTTATTCGTTAACCACCAGGAAAAACATCCCATCGTTATATTGAAGGATGTACCATACGCAGACATGAAAAGCTTACTAGATTTCATGTACAGGGGTGAAGTCAGTGTCGACCAAGAAAGGTTGACAGCGTTCTTAAAAGTAGCTGAGAGCTTAAGAATAAAGGGTCTGACAGAAGTGAACGAGGAGAAATGCGATATTCCTGCTTTGACTAACTCGTTAATTCAGCAGCAACAGACTACAACACCTCCCCAACTCCACAGAATACACCCGTATATGCACCAGAAGCGACCGGCTTCCGGCATGCCGAGCGGAGGGGCGCCTCCTAACTTATTAATGCCTCTATTGGGCAACGCACTAATGCAACCGAAAAGAAAACGTGGCCGGCCAAGAAAACTGAGCGGCAGCTCGAGCGATGCCTTGAATACAGCGGCGAGTCCGCCCGGCGAATTCATACCTGAATCTGCATCTCACGCACCCTCAAATAGACCAGGCGACCAACTAATCAGAGGATCCCCGGAAATGCTGGAAGTGAAAATGTCGATGGAAGGTTTCAGCGCGGAGGACGGTGGCACGTCTGGCGGCGAGGAGGCGGGCGAGGCCCTGCTCATCGACGAAGGCGACGACGCGCATTCCGCCGACCAGCCTAACGCTGGCAAGGACTCCGAATCTGCAGGTACGAATCTGCATAATTTTACATTTTCAGCTGTATCTAGTATGGAAATTTGCACTAGCCAATTGCGTAATTTACAGTTAGCAATTTATGAAAAAAAAAACCGGGCAACCGACGATGGTCTATAATAAATGGCGGAGAGCATAAATAAACACGTAAATTTGCTTACTTTTTGTAAATACTTTTATATTAATCTTCCTTTCCGATTATCTAACATTGTTCACCTACGAAAATTTAATTAAACTTATGAAAAGGGAAAAGCTAATGGGATATAAGCTTTGATGTTAGGAATTTTATGAGTTAAGTGAAAAAGTGAAGTGTAAAAAGACTGAATACCTATTCATAAATAAAGATTATTCAAAAGGGGTAAGTGATAATCTATGAAATTATTATTGACGTATACAAGTAACAGATGCTTATATTTCTTCTATAAATCGACAATTTTAACTACTGCTTGCTTTTCTGCTTTTGGGGAGAGCTATTAGAGGAATGGCCAGGGGCAAACTTGGTGTGGGACCTATAAATGGTTGATAAATTTCCTTCTTATAAAATTTCTTCCAATTAAATATATGGTTTATTACAAACGAGAAAAGGGAAAACAAACAAGGCTTATTCCCAATAGCTTTCCTTCGTATAAAGCAATTGGAAATATTCTAGTGACCACGAAATGTGTTAACGAAAGGCTAGCCGTAAATATTTTCAAATATCCTAAAATATTTCCAATGTTACAATAGTCGAGTCAAATACAATATTAATAAATGTTAAAGCTATTTCTTCAACTGAGACCTGAAATTATAACATTTCAGATCCTGAAAAGACACCCAAAGAGGAAATACATCAAAACTATCCAACAAATGGACCCATACTGTCTATAGAAAATGGATCTATTAAACAAGAGCCCGCTGGCGATGCAAACGACGGTTACAACGAACCTATCGAATACAAATACAATCCTGATAGAAGCCGCGAAAACTCCAACTCACATGACGGCCCTGTCAAAGACACCGACGATAAAAACAGACTAGGTCGTAACTTAAAGCCAAAGAATTGTAAAAAATTACTTCCCCAAATGTCTAAAATTAGAGCCCGAAACTTATTCAGTCAGCTGTCTGGCCTCTCTAATTTAAATCCTGCTCTTAACACCTTCGACAAGTTCCCTCCTGAGACAGTCCTGATGCCAGCTTTGGCTACTCAATTGTTCGCCGCAGAGCTAGAACAAAATAATCTAAACTTGGCTAACAATGATGCATCCGACCTATCGCAAACTAATTGGGAGCATCGTATATTTCCCTCGCCTATAAGGAAAAATAATATTGGTAATATGGGCAACTACCATGAGGAGACCAACGAATCCGTCAGGGACTACTGCATCAAAGAGGGCGAAAACGTGTTCCGGTGTAAAATATGCGCGAGGGTTTATACCCACATCAGTAATTTCTGTCGGCACTATGTCACTTCCCACAAAAAAGACGTTAAAGTTTTCACGTGCCCGATTTGCTTCAAAGAATTCACTCGAAAAGATAACATGATTGCGCATCTCAAGATAATTCATAAAAACCAGCCTAACGCCAACGAGCAGATGGCCAAACAAGAGTCTTAATCAATTGGAAAGAGGATTCATACTCGTCACAATTGCTATAATTGTAACAGAAGCATAAGATCTGATTAGCGAGGGTACGATTTGTTCATCCCATAAGTTTATTTAAAATAAAATTTCAATTCTAATAGATAATTTAAACGTAGTTTGCGGTTGAATAGGCGTTTGAGCTCTAAGTTTCATGCATACATCAATAAGTTTGTTGATATTAAACGCTGTGGCGTTTGTTGTTGATATTTATCTATTTATTTATGTTGTTCCATTTGTTTCACTGAGTGCTAATTTCAAAGAGATTTTTAAAATTTTCTATGATTTACTTGTTATTTTGCACTTACTTACTTGTTACTTAATTTTATTACTTAATTACAAAAATATCAGGGTACAAAGTAACTACTCGTGGTGATCGTAAATTCAAAAGTAGTAAACTGTTTACGTGCTATTACTTGCAATTCTCATTGAACTGAATTAGTTAGATTAGATTTAGTTTATGTTTACAAATATATAGAAACGATGGCATATGGTGGTCTTTTCGTCTTTAACGTGAGAGTTGTCACAGTGTGCACAACTGCAGAGGCTAAACAATCATATAACTTAGTGAAAAGACTTGCAATCAGAATGCCATTGTATAAGTTAGTAGCGATCTAAAATGCATTTTCATTTAACTTGCCTTATTAGTGATTTTAGTTATAAATTATAATTTTGACTTCTTCGAAGTAAAACTCAACGCAGGCTATGATTTTAAACTGTAGAAATTGTTAAGACTAATTTAAAATAGTTTATTGATGTTGAAATATTTGGTTGTAAATGTTATGCTATGCAATTACTTACGTGAATTTATCTACCTAACTTATCGTAATAGTGGGAAGAAATGTTCAATAGTTTTAGCCCAAGTAGCATCTGCAGCTAATATTGTAGCTTTACCTATTTAATAAACACTCAGTTCCTGACATTCACAGCCCCAAATCATGGAAATTACATATTATTTATCATTACTTACTACAATAATTTAATTACTTATTAATATTTCAATATTACTATTCTCGTATGACTAGGGTGCATATTTATTTACTACATAACAAAAAATATTCATATACCTACTTAGAATACTGTCAAAGACAATATATATAATATATCGTGTAGTAAAAAGCCAGGATTTATAGTACCATTGAAGCCAGAGTAAAGTTGGCACTTCGGCCGTATTGTATAGCCTATTTATTGTCATCTCCATTCAACTTTGTGTTAATAGCGAAACTTTTAAACGTCATTGTAATGAGGAAATTTAACAAAATATATAAAAAGTTGATGTTGTAAACGAGACCACGCTACCAAGGCGTTGTTGTTATAGTGATTTTAGCAAGGTGCTTGAGTGAAATATAATATTTAACTGGAATCATGAGATGATTTGTAAATTCTATTTTAGTAGAAAACAAAATGCCTTAAATATATGAAGTAAGAAACTGTACTTATAAATTATTTAGTTAAAAAATAGAGGCAAATGTAGTCTTCCATGTAACTATTAGTAACACGACTTCTCTTCGACAAAATCTATATAAATACGAGATAATGAATTACCTACATATAGAGTTGAGACAGACAATTACGTTTAAACCCCCTAAAAGACCCTTCAATGTGTATAAAACATACGTAGGTCCCGAAAATGCTTGCCTATTAGTGTGCCTTTAATTATATCGTTAAATATTTATTAACTATTAGAAGACTAAGAAATGTCAAAGAATATTATGTATTTATTTATTTTCATTATTCAGATTTTACAAGACCTATCTATGTTAAGACGCTTCATTAGGAGTAATTAGAAACCTTTAGGCCCAAGTAGTTAAACTTAAAGATTGTAATTAAACTTAAGAATATATCATCTCATGTTTCCCATGTTGTTTGGAAATTGGAATTACTTGTTAATGTTAATAAGAAGAAATTAATTACTTACTCGTGTATTTCGAGGCAATTGGGTCTTGATAATCAATATTAAGACTGTTGAAATTCATAAAAAACGAATTTATTGTACCTACCTTTCATAAACTTTATAATGAAATTTACCTGGGGACAGTGATAGGTACTTAAAAGGGAAGGATAGACTTATTAAGGTGAGGCTATTATTGAAGGTAGGAAAAAATCTCTAACAATATAGTCAATTTAGCCAGTGCCTAAGCTTAACCCATTCTGTTTTGATTTCTAATTAACGTTTTTTATATCGAGGTGCGCCACAAAATTGTAACAAATAATTACCATTCAAACAAATGCTTATTACATTCAAATATTTAAACACTAACATACAATTTGAAAACAACGTAATATAAATGTATATTATGTATACGTGTCAGAGTAATTATAAATGTATATCATGTCAACATTTTATTTATTAAAAAATATATATCATTAATTGGTGCTAAAATTATACTTAAGATGTCACATGAAATGTGTCATGTAAAAGAATTGTCGCTAAAAATGCATAATAATATTGTTTGTTGATCGTTGTTTTAAAATGGCATCTAATATATTATATTATATAATTATAGTCAATTTACTTAATGCAGCATCCATGAGTATAAAGATTTCCGGACAACACGAAACGAAAACCTTAGTATTTAATTCGCTTTGTGACAAAAAGAGAATTTAATATGTAATACTTGATCGAAACATTACATTACATATATTTCAAATTTCAAACGTATATATATATATATATATATATATATATATATATATACGTTTGAAATGAGCCTAATTAAATATCTATATATATACTTTTTTAGAAATTTCTAATATACCTACTTAATAAAAACGATCATGATTTATTATATTTAGGCCATGCACTTATCGTGTTAAACATTATGTATCAAGTGATTATCGTTTCGTTTAAACACAAAATAGGCAATCATAGTAGTACAATGACTATGTCTCATATATATATATATATATATAAATCATTACATAAACTATGTAATGAATAGATGTTATTGTTTATATTTCATACTGAGCCATTTTTCTGATAACTAAAACTACTTTATAGTAGTACGACTTTTCAGGATTGGCGAAATCTGCAAATCGAATATATATTCTTTGTATATAAAACTAGATACCTTAAACTTTTCTCTTCAATCCACCAATCAAGAACGTTAATTTATTAAAATTCAATGCTTTTATAATAAAAAAAAATATGCAAATTTTCAACTGAAATTTTCGTAATCCAAAATGTATCTGGGCAAAAAAAAATTTTTTTTTCGATAAACAGTACATCTCTTAGATTTTACCGAATACATTCATAATTATTGTACACGACAAAATGGATATAATAATAATAATAGAAAATAGCCAAATGTTAAGCAAAATAATTTGTTTTTGCACTTAGACAATAGCAAATGCAAAGAGTAACATTTAGATAACTTTAGAATGAAAGTTACACAATAGCATTAAATACCTACTTGTTGATGAAAGAAATACATTGGTATACAATAAGGTGTTAATTACTATTTTTAGAAACTTTAAAGAAAATAATAAAAGTTACAGTAAAACTATGTATATTTTCAATTGATGTTAATTTGTTTAGTTTGTTTTGTTTCTACGTTGTTTTAATTTGGTACCTTTTTTATTTTGTTTATATTGAAGAGTCTATATAAGTGATGTTCGAAGTGTCGATTGTCGTTTATTGATTTACTATGTACTTATCGATGACTTATAAGGTACCCATAATGGGATCATCTCAACGACGACTCTCGTATAAGGCGAATGTAGTGTATTAAACATTTCGCTGGTCTTGCCTAATGTGTCAGTTAGAGTAGCGTGGGCCCGCGCCGGCATCACGTTACAGGTGATTTTATAGCAACGACGACGAACGCTGACGATTTCAACAATATTTCATAAATAATATTAATTGTAGCAAAGTAACAACACGGGTTATTAGTAAAGTTTAGATAATAAATTTTAAGTTATTTATATGATAATATTTAGAAATTAAAATAGTGTTGTTAACAATGGAGTGAATTTTCTAAATGTATAGTCACCAAGAGAGGACTGATCCAGGTACGTTATATCTACGATACTACTCTCATGTTGTATGTAGGTGGTGTTGTTAGAGCTAGTTTACACTAAAATGCTTTCTAAGTAGGGTTACCAGACTATAGAAAATTTCCTGACGTATACTGCTATTTATCTGTCAGGGTAACAGGGAAAGATAATGTTTATTCAGGGAGGAAATTCAGACTTTAAATAAGTATTTATCATGTTTGTTTAGTAAGAGATATTGTCAGGAGATCTCATTATTTGATCTGGTAGCCCTATAATTCTAAGTTGCTCAAATCGACGCTACGCAATGAACAAAGTTGGTCCAGTACAAATTGTTGCTTTTTGAATGATATGAATTTTAATTTTATTTAACCATATACTTTTTGTTATCCACAATTGAATCCGATGAGGCTATTACACTTGTTCCTTATTTTTTCTACCCGAAAACTTATTTCATGGCAGCTAAGTTATTTTAACTGATTTGATAAGAGTACTTTATGTTTCAATTGTATGTGCCCACCTTATGTGATCTTAAGAGCTAAGTTAACTGAAGTGTTATTTTTATATGATGTACCTTCTACTGTACTTGCCGAAATAGTTCCAAATGCAAACACTTGAGTCCTATTATGTCATAGTGAAATCTATTCTTTTTTGTTATGATTTTAATTTATTATTTAATTGATAATTTATGGTTATTTTTAAATAGTTTAAGAAGTTTGAACTATGGCTACAGTTCGCTGTTTGAAATAAATTATTTTCATTCGACACTAGCCGTGGGCTTACTATAGTCTAAAGAAGCAATTTGGTCATCTTATCAATGTTCTGTAACGGTAAATGAATTTTATTCTATAGGACTGATGTTTTGATTTAATATATATATATTTTATATATATATACATTATGTTTATTTTAAAATTTATATTTTATGATTTGAAATTACATTTATTTTCTAGATTTTAAATATTTTCTTTACGAATATTTTGATAGATGAGTTTGGTTTGTTTGTGCACGTCCGGTGGAATACGCGGTGCTATTAAGAGTAGGTAATTAACTATACAATGAAAACATATTGTGTGTTGTTGTTAAATGTAAAAAAAAATTCTTACACCAAGGGTGCACACGATAACTCATCTGTCAAAAAGTTCGAATCCCTTGTGGTTTTCATTTTCAATCATGGTGTAATAAATTTCGTCAATAAATTTGAACAAATAAAGGTTAATATATTTTCTTTATTAGTTTTATTTGTTATAACTTGAAGTCGATAATATTATTTGAAAAATTTATAGCTAGACTAGCCTTGCCTGCTTGAACAATATTTTTTTTAATATTGTATCGCGTTTGTTTTTTTTTGCAAGATCATCATTATACGTTTGTAGAATGTACGTATGTATTGATCCTTATTTACAAGCGTAAACTTATACGTATTTGTATAAAATTAATACTGATTTCGATTATTACAGGACGTGGCACTCCCGATTCAGAAAATAAAGACTACAAACAAGCACAATCGCCTTGTAATGACGGACAAGGCAAAATCCGCGTGAATCCTGCGACACAAGCCTCCACCTCGAATGAATACCAGAACGATTCAATAAATAACAACACGTTACAGTCGGGCAGCCAGTCGCAGAGGCCAGCGGTCAGGAGACGGATACGGAGACGAGCTAACTCTGCCTCCAACGACCCCGCTGAACAACTCACAGAGATGTCAGTCCGCGGTCTGAATCTCTTCAGATACGCCTCCGTCAACGAGGGCGTGTACCAGTGCACAGAGTGCGCTAAAGATAACATACAGAAAACCTTTAAAAACAAATATTCATTCCAACGGCACGCCTTCTTGTACCACGAGGGTCAGCAGAGGAAAGTGTTCCCCTGCCCCGTGTGCTGTAAGGAGTTCTCGAGGCCCGACAAGATGAAGAATCACATGAAGACGACGCACGACTGCTACGTGCCTAAGGACTGCGTGTACCCTCAGAACGCGTTCTTTATGATAGCAGGCATGGAGGGGCAATTGCCGCCCGGCGTGAAGATGGAGCCTTTGAGCTCCAGCTCACCACACGCCCCGCACTCGTCGCCCGACCAGGCGCAGGTGTAAACGCCGGCCCAACCAATGACAGCACGTGAGCAGTGCCTTTACTAAACATATTAACGATTTTCTTTAGCTAGTTATAGACTCATTCGATGTCTGGAATACAATAATGTGTTGTTCTATTTTTGGAGTAAAGTTTTCACGTACCTCTATATTGTACGTACTATCGACATATTTCCAATGATACTGTTATGCATTTAATAACTAACGTTTGTTACATAAAGCTCATATGTGTTATATATTTGTTTAAAAAAAGTAAGGTTGTGCAAATATTAGACAATAATAAATAATGATATCAATGTGGCCAGTCACGCAATAGTTACAACGTGTTAAATTTAATGAGTTTAATTCTATTGGGATTTATAGCACTAATTGGTGCTGTGTAGAAGTCTGAAATGTGCCTTCCATTTATGATGTTCTATGAACGATTTAATAAAGTTTAATGTTTCAATTAGCCAGCAGCTGTTGCATGTAGAGTGCCTTTCTGTCGCCGTGTATTATTCGTTCGAATACCGCGACACTCCGACCAAAGACTTCTTCTAACATGTTACGATATAATACACCTCACAAAACAGGTTTTATCTTTGTGGAAGCGACAACAGCCACTAAGAACTTAGTATATATACCTATATACATTATATAACCGGCTAATAGAACTTGAGAAATATATAGAGCTAGTTAAGTATGTTAAAGTTATTTTTATATTTCTTCTATCCCTAATAAAGACTTATGATATAGTTATTGTGGAAATATATTAATATGTAGTGAGTTAGCTGTTACTGTATATGAATCTTTACCATTCAAGAGAAAGTATAGAGTGAAAATTATAAGATAATAATGTTTGCATATAATAATAGTGCCATAGCGCAATATATTCATTTTGTATAATGTATAATGATGTTTTCCAACTCTTTATTATATTATATTTATTATATTCACTGTTTAGAGTATATTTTAGTAAGTATGGACGTTCTAGTGCACCTAGGACTTAAACGAAATCAGCAGTTCTTCCATTGATAAGGAAATGATTATTGTTAGAGTTTAACTTTAGAGGTCTAATGTCCATATTGAGTTCATGTTCAGGATTATAACTAATCTATATTATATTGTTAAGTTAATATTTGGGAAGTGTCTTTATAAGAGCAATTTTACATTTTAGAATATTTGAAACTAAAACAATACGTTAGTTTAACGTTCATATCTACTTAAAGATTATTGGTTAATAAATTGTGTTTTGTATTTTTAAAATTTAGCGCACAACAGATTTTGAGATAACTATGTTAAGTTCAATAAGTTTTTTTCTAGGATATAGGTTCACGTTATTGTATATATTATAATGGTGTATTACTTGAATCATTTTAGATTTGATAGTCGCCAACAAGGTATTAAACTGCAGTGTGATTTTTGTAGTTGTGTCTGCGCCAGTCAATCGCACAAACTATTTGCAATAACAACACAAGTCTTATCTTTTCATTTTCATTAATTTTAAACTTAGCTTTTTGTTTATCTTTTTATATCCATCAAAGCCTGGCAAGAAATAAAAAAATGGCCTTGTAACTATAGTTTTTTATCTGTAACTGTTATAGAGCAGTCCTAGAACATCAATTTAGGTCCATAGTAATAAAAAAAAATCGTTCGTCTTTCAAAGTTGACTTTTGAGGATTTTAAGTTTCTTTTAGAGTATTTGCATACGTATTTGAGGTATTACGTGAATTAATCAGCATCTTTTCGGGACTTTTTTCTACTTCTAGTCAGGCTTGACATGGATAGTGCATTTCGAAGCTTATCTTTTTACTTTGTTGGAGTGCTTATATGTTATTTTATTTTTCTTTTTTTGTAGTATTTTATTTTGTGATATTAGTGCTAACTAAGTTAGCTATCATGATCATTGTTGAGTTATTGTAATTCTTACTTTTCTCTCAATTCACTGGCTGCATGGCAGCGGTTATGAATAGTGGAAACATTGCATTAATACATTACTAGGCATAGCAAGTATTATGGATACGTGAAAATTGTTTTAGTTAGCTCTGTTAGGTATTATGGATATCTCTATATGAATATGTATATTATATTTGTTTAATTAGTTGAAATGCACACTATAATTTAAATATACATTACAGTAACTACCCATTAGGCGTTAATTGGAGCGCTAAGGTTCGACATTAGTGTTGAATAAGTAATTTGGTTATAGTGAACTCTAATAAAGAAACGAACAATAATTCACTTACCCATCTAAATACTTTTCCAAGTAGCAAAGTACCTAATACATATAACGATTTATAAAAAATAATACTATTTGATTTTGGAACAAAAACTAAGAGTCTAGATTGTTTTTTTTATTTGATGATGTTTTTATGAACCTTGTTAAAACATATGTTTTTAAATAAATTATTAAAAGTTTTTGAAAATGGATTCATAGCAAAATATTTTTATATTTTATCAGCAGGACTATGAAAAAATACTTCAAATTCGTAGCATTTTGTGATCAATTATCTGTCGCGAAGCATCTGACTTAAATTTGAAACAGCGATTAAAAACAATTTATAGAATTGTTTAAAGCATTTTTTTTTAATATTATGTTTATTTGCCAATGATATACATGTTTCACTTTTAAAAATGGGCAATGAATAAATTTACTGGAAAAGTATGAAGAGCTAAAAAATATAATTATAACATTGATAATTATGTGCAATTTTATTAAACAAGTGTTATTTTTTTTCTATATTCTATTGATTTATGCCTGGTACCAAGATTCAAGATGACAGCAATATGCTCATCAGCCTTGTAATATTTGTCTCAGATAACTGCAGATCAAGTTCAAATATATTTTACTTTTTTACTAAAAGAAAAGAGGAGATAGATATTCAATATTTCTTCACCCCGTAAGAATTTTATTTATCGCACAGAGGATTTGTAAACCGGTATCGGGCACCTACTCGTAATGTTTAGGTATAAAGCAGTTGATTATGAGGAAATACGTCTTAAGAACTTTCTTATCTAACTTTTACCTTTAATTGAGTATGCCGTTGTTCAGGATGTTTTCTTTTATTTTATATTTATTTCTGTTTCCATAGATTTATTAATAGACAATATTTTCGGTAAGAGTAGGTACTTGGGCCATACTAAACATTATCAAGCGATTACATACTTCAGCGAATAAAAATATTGTAGTAGTGATTAAGAACGTTAGATATTCTATAGTTTATGTTTAACAGCTATTAACAAAATTACTACCACAGTTAAACTGATAATAATATAAGTAATAGGTATGTAAATTCGTTGCAAACATCAAAGCTTTAACAATAAATAAAATTGATGGAAACGAGACGGAAGTTTATTTTTATTGTAACAAATATATAGAGTTATATAACAATAGGAGGATCTTACCAACGTATTGAATAACTATTGTGAAAATATATACACTACAAATAAAATTTAAAACTTAACTTGCCTTCGCCTTATTTATAACAATCCCATTATAAAAGCTGCCTTTCAATGATATCATCTAATCAATGATAATCCAAATGCTACCTAAATCATTGCAGAATATCACTATGCGTACGATGATTTGGACTACGGTGGCAATCCGATTATAACACTTGAAGTCATGTCTGACTCTTCTATTATCGAGAATCATCCCGACGTGTACCACAGCGACCTACAGTTATCTGCTGTTATGGCCGACGCTAAAGACACGACTGGCGTTCATTTCCTTATGGACAAACCACAGGAGGATTGCGGAACGACTCTCCATGTGATTGAAAGCGATGATTTTAAGAAAGATTCCAAAGGTAGAACTGATCAGCTGGAGTATATGATGCAGAACGATGGCAGTGTGATCTGTAAGCTGTGTGGGGAGGTCCTGCAGAGTCGTACGCATTGGTACAGGCATAAGTACAAGCTACATGTCATACATCCACTAAACCCAACACCACTTTTCCAGTGTGAGCAATGCCGAGTATACTTCAAAAGTAGGAAAGGTACGTCTTGTATTAAGTGTAACAGCTTTCACTTTATAAATAATTACCCGTTCACGCGCAATTCGTGTTTTTCTTAACTTTCTTCTCTCGGGTCGATCAAGCACTATTAGGTTTCCTGATCATCATTAGTATGGTAATGTCTACAGCTATATGTATACTATTTAAACATGTTACAACGGGTAGGTAGGGTATCTTTATATATATAATTCTTCTGTGAGTGTGTATGTCACTGAACTCCTCTCAAACGACGGGACCGATTTTGATGAAATTTTTTGTGTGTGTTCAAGGGGATCTGGGAATGGTTTAGATTCATAATTGGACCCGATAGGTGGCGCCACCATCTTTTTTTTTTCCACCCGAGCGAAGCTGGGCGGGACCACTAGTTTAGGTATATAACCGTGAAGAACACGCGACAAATTTGATGGTACTCCATCATGAATTTAAAACTGCATTATTATCAGTTAGCCATGACCACATGTCTTTAGTCTCTGGTAGGTATCGAGATTGAATATAGTGAATACCGTGAACTATCAATGTATGCAATTGTATAAACTCTACATAAATAATTAAAGAAGGAGAAACTCAACAACTGATTAAACAATATTATCTTTTCAGGGTATATAGGACATTTAGCTAGCAGGCACAGTGACCTACTATCAGATTCCAGTCCAGTATTATATAATTCACAAATTGATGCGGCGTCTGAAATGCAGTCGCCATCTGCAGTGGTTCAGACAGTGCTACAGCCAGCTGTCCAGCCAGTGGTCCAGCCTGTGATCCAGCAAATAGTCCAGCCAGTAATCAAAATGGAACCAGATCCAGAATTATCGATACCAACGACCAGCGTGCCTAACTATCAGACAGCAGTCCTAAAACAGGCCGCAAGCAAAACCACCGAAACAAAAAAACCTTGTCGAATTAAAGGTACTTACGGCATATTTTCATACTCGATAAAAAAAAATACCTTTTTGCGTCAATGTAAACAGGTACTTACAAGCGTAACTGGAATTAAACTTTAACTATATATGTAAATAATAAATTTACTAAATTTGAAATGATCAAGCATGGGCTCTTATAGGAGTCATAGAATTTTTCCGTATCTAATACCATCATCATCCTTACGACAGGTACTAGGGCGCCTTCATATGCAATAATTATCCTTTCTGTTACAGGACCCGATCAACCAAATAATAAAGATTGGGAAGAGAAGCGTTCACGAGAAGAAAAATTGGTGGCGGATATCATCGACCGGGTGCGTCGAGAGTGCGAGGCCCAAGGCCCTGGCCCCGCTCGGCGTGGGTATTCTCGTCGAACTACTGTAATGCATTCGTAACTATTGAAGTAACCGCTTAAAGTCAGATCACAATATAGATAGGTATTCATTAGTGCATCTCAACATCCGGATACGAACGGCTCAAATACATTCCACTTCAACGGATTGTAGAAATGCCATACAATACCTACATGCAACTACTAACCTAATATCAAATAACTTTTATGATAACTTTTTAAACCGTCTTTATTCATCGTATATTTTATTTCGGTGTAGTGCTGTTCAGTAACACAAGACAAGCTGCTTGCTTTGGGACCTTTATTTATTAAAAAAATAAAACTTTTCTTCTGAGGCATTTGCACAGTGAAGGGCGAAATTCCGTGTTCTTAAAACAGTAGATACGACAGGCCAAAAGACAGTTTCACTTCGTCTCACTCGAAATTGCGAGGTGTCTAAAATGTTTTCAAAGTTCTACATTATGTAAGGTAATTATCGTCCTTAGACTGGATTTAGATTCAGAGATCTACAGAGTGATACAGTTTTAGCATTATTTATAGTATTAGGTATCATAAACAAAACTCATTAATCGTTTTGTCTCCGCCAGATAAGGCCTAATTTTGTGATCTTAGTTGATGCGCTAATTTTGTGCCAAATGAACTTAATGATATCGTGCCAATAGTTATTACTAACGATTGGGTGCCAAATCTTGTCCAGAATATTTGTAAATATATTTTTTTTAATTAGTAGGATATGTCATGAATGGATTTAGTGACATAAATGTGAGTACCTATTTGTAGATAATATAAGTAATTTAAATTAAATATTAAGTTAACATGCCTATTAATTTTATCAGATCATTGATTCCTTACACAATTTTTTTGTTGTCGTTAAATAAAAAGTAGGTTTACATCATTACGTATCGTCCTACTTAAAACTTAAAGTGCATACGATATTTGTTCGTAATAGATACATACGGATACTTCGGTATTTTTTACCCGATTTTACAGAAGGAGGGTAATGTTTACGAATATATTTTTGCATCTAGAGAGAACTGGCGTTCCACTCTCCCCGCCTACCCCGTGAGGGACACAGCGTGATGATAAGATTGTATTGTTGCATGGTCTTATCTGTAACATTAATACTGATATAGATTATAAAACATAATAATTATGAGATGTCGTTTGATGCGTCTTGGTTGCTATAGTGTCATATAATAAGTTTTTATTTGAATATACTAATATTTTTTATTTTTTTTTATTTTAATTTAGATATATAATTAAACTAAATGTTTTGACTAAGACTCCTGTTAATATAAAGTTTAACTTTTATAATATACGTTCAATAACTATATTGTATATTTACCTAATTCCTACTAAAAGATTGTAGATTTGAATGACCTTCCACTATCTGTATATATCTCTCTATTTTATTGATCAGTGAAACTGGAACTCATATTTTGTCATATTACAATTTTATTTGCTAATTTACCTCTTAAATTTTGAGCGTTTTCGTGGCTCGGATTTGCTTACAAAAAGAGAAAAGTATTGGTCTGAACAGGAAGAGATATCAAAATAATAATATTATAAAGTAATAACAATAGGCATGCATACTTTAATAAAACATATAACCAATAAACTAAATGATAAGTACTTATGTGTCAAAATTTTTAATTAGAAAAAAATACTTTTGTGTATTTTGAAGTATTCTGTGGTATTTACATTTTACGGAAACTGTGATGAATGTGGCTCATACCTTAATAAAATAAAAAATTATAGAACTCATTGTGTATCATATTTAATGCACCTATTCTAAACAACTAAAGTGGCGAAACAACATGCAGTCCGCCATGGTAAGCTGTTACTGTTGCATATGAATGCATGCAACACCAAGGATAATGTATCTCGCGCGATGCCAATACTACAGGAATCTTTTGACACTTTATAAAGGGATAGCCACAATGGGGATTACATTCCACAGACAGGAGTAACGTGTTCAAAACCATAACATTTATGTTATCTACAGTTCTTGATCATGAGGCAGAAATAAACAAAACAATTGATAAATTGATTAAATGGCTTGAAATTAATAATTTGAAAATAAACTTAAATAAATCAGTGTATATAAATTTTAACAAATCGCATAATCACAAATTTAAAATCAATATGAAAGTACCGAAAATACAAGAAGTTGTACACACAAAATTTTTAGGAATAGTTATTGATGAGGACTTGAATTGGAAAGCACACATGACAAAATATCAACTTCTATCAATCGGTTCGTATATGCATTGAAACAAGTAAAAAATGTAACCAACTTACAAACAGCCATCATGTCGAATCATGCATATGTCGAGTCATTGCTATGGACTTGTGATGTGGGGCAATAGCACTGATCATAATAGAGCCTTTATTGCACAGAAGAAATGCATTCGAGCATTTTATGGACTCTCGCCTTTAGACTCATGTAAACCAGTCAGTATTTAAAAAGCTTGGCTTACTGCCGCTGCCTTGTCTCTATATATACGAAGTTTGCATGTTTGTACGGAAGCATAAAAACTTATTTAAAATGGCAAATGATGGCTGCCCTCGGAATAGAAGAGACCCATACAAACTCGTGACAAGCGACATTCCCGGACTAGCCAAGTATACTAAAAGTTGTTTAGTTTTGTGCTTAAAAGTATACAACAAAATACCAAAGTACGTTAAGTTATTAAGCTGTACACAGTTTAAAACGAATTTGTTTAAGTGGCTGAGAAACAAAAATTATTATAGTGTACAAGAATTTTGAGAAGATAGCTCTTAAAAAAGGAACACTATATTTGCATGCTGGAATATATCCAGCAAAACATGTTTGTACTGTCTATTTGAAAATTGTAACACCTGTATATACCATGTTTTTGCAAATAAAAATATTATTATTATTATTCTTTATTTGAAATACATCTCATATATTACATTTTTAAATATATATATAAAAACATACTTAAAAATATAAAATATAGGGGCCCACCGGTATCGGGATCAGGGTCCAAGGTACCGGCGGTTAGGGTCCCAGAGAAAGAAATCTCCTCACAATACATGCCGTTTCGAGCAGTACTGCTTTCTGCATCAGGCACTTGATCCAACTGTCTAACGAGAGCCTCTTGAGGTGTTGGTCGGTGCTCTTTGCCATTAGGCCATTGGCCGTTTTATTTTATTATTATTATTATTATTATGGTGAGGTGAGGTAAGGGTTACTGCAGCCCTATAAATTTTACCATTTTTGATTTCATTAAAACTACCATTGACACTATCAAACAAATCATCGAAAAATAATCATAAATCAGCTGTGTCTGTGGTTTCTTTCTCCAATATCCCAAAACCTGTAAAGAAAATAAATACATTAATGTAACTTTTTATTGTATCATCAATAGAATGTATTAATGTCTGGACAATAGGAGCCCTAAAAGATGATTAAAGCAAGAAGTTAAACGAACAGTTATTACATTATAGGTACTGACTGTTAAAGAATACTATCACTGATTTGCTAACCCATAACAACAAGTCATTAAACTAAGTACTACATTTCAGTGTGGACCTTAGAGGTTAAAGGTAAGATTATGTGCGTTTTATATATTGACTTATATGTACATAATAACATTTTGTGAAATCCATACCTGCCATGCAGCCCAATGCTACTCCAACTGATTTGCTGAATACTTGAGTGCAATGTTTCACTCTCATTTTTGGTATCAGTGAAGGAACCACATGATGACTTGTAAGTTTAGGCACCAGTTTTACACCTTGTTTACCTGGGCACCAATTATATAGGGATACAGTGTGGCTCCATTTGGCAACACACTCCTTGCCTCTTATTACAAATTTTATTTTTTTTGTAAACAAATTATTTCTAATGCCTTTCATTAGATGCGGTGGATCATAAATTGGGAAAATCTTTCTATTACCAATTTCAAAGAATCCCTCACTATATATTTTAGCATTGCGGATGTATAAAGCTCTGATTTCTCTAAAAAGTAAATTAATTGCAGCCATGTTTGAGGTCCCTTGGGCCATACAGTCGCTACGACTTCGAGTCCAGTTTCTTGTATTTTATGAACAATCTGTGTAATATGGGACTTAAGTTCGACTGTCTTAGTGCTTCCAGTGCAAAAATAATAGACAAGGGGCTGTTTAAACTTTTTCACAATGCCCCTTATCATAAACACTAAAGCATGATCACAATAATCTTGTTTCACATTTTCACCATCATCAACAAATCCGATGATTTTGTTAATTTTTTTATCATAAGATATGCCAGATCCAATTGTCATCTCGTCGAATATTAACGAACAGTATTTATATTTGGTAGGAAGTTTAGCTACCCTTCTACCTGTCGTCGAGTCTTTTAGTCATCAACATCATAAATGCATGTCTGGAGTATTGGGAGGCGATTGTATGAATGTTGTTTAATATAAATTTTCTTTTGTGTTGTGTTTATACTCTGTATATAATTTTACCTATTGTGTAGTGTGTACTATATATCGTGTACTGCATTTAGAGTAATTGGCTACTGGCCGTTCTAATGTGTATTTCAAATAAATAAAAATAAATAAATAAATTCTGGAACTATAATATTTCATTGTATTAAATATACAATTATTTGGCACACAGAAATGACATACAAAACGCCCACAATAACACAATTTACACTCTTAATAGGTACTCTACATATTAAAGTAGTAAGTTACTTTACCATACTATGACTTTTGATTTGACAGTTGACATTCATTTGGTTGTATTGTGTAGGTACCTACATTATTCGTACGTAAATACATTATATACAATATTTACAATACAGGGCACAGGGTCAGTCCAAACCCCGATCGCTTTCAATTGGCTACTTTAATGCCAACGGCATTCACAGCTAAAAGGACGAGATCGCCGCGTTCCTTCGCGACAACAATATCGACGTTTTCTTAGTGCAGGAAACCTTCTTGAAACCATCACACCGAGACCCTGTATCCCAATCCAACCACCAACCCTCTCCCACATAGAGACCTCGATCTGTCGATTAGGAATGACCGGCCATCAGCCGATCACGATAGTCTCTGCATACTGTTCCCCTGTTAACTCGACGGCCGATATAAAAGCTAATATCAAAGCTCTCATCAATCTCAGTAGCTCAGTTATTATCGCGGGTGACCTGAATGCCAAGAGCGATGCTTGGACACAGGAATACGATACTTGGAACAGCCACTCACGAAATAACAGAGGACGCCAATTGGAGGACCTCAGCGGGCTCCTCCAATTCGACGTCATTGCGCCTATGCACCCCACCCACTATCCCGAGAATATCAACCACCGACCGGACGTACTAGACATCCGGTCCTCAAGAATGTAAACCTCCGTTTGCACTCGTTGAGGTCGCACGACGAGTTAGATTCCGACCACCGACCTGTGACCTTAGCGCTCTCCCCCGACTAGGCCCCCCGGACTCAGGTCAGTCCCCACCTCAGAAAAAGATAACAGACTGGAGAAAACTGGAGGAACTCCTCAAGTCCTCTTCATCTGTTCACTTAGATAGTATCCCGCCCCTCATAGAGTCGGCAGCCGACACTCAAAGGCGGTCGATTCCCTCACAGCTCACGTACAGTCAGCCGTGGACGCCTGTTCACGACAAGTTCCGGTGATGGAAGACCATCGCTGGAAACTTCCCGATGACGTGCGTGAACTGGTGACGGAAAAGAACGCCGCCCTCCGAGCGCATAGAGCTCACCCGACTGAAGCGAACCGCACCTTTCTGAGGTCACTCCAGCGCAAGCTGAGATACCGCATGAAAGACCTGCGAGACGCTCGCTGGAACAAGTTCCTAGGGGAACTTGAACCGAGTCACTTGGCCTTCTGGCATCTCCAACGGAAACTTAAATCAGACAAAATCTCGTCCATGCCTCCACTCACTCGTCCAAATCAAGGGCCCGCCTTTGACGACGACGAGAAGTCCGAGTGCCTGGCCGACAGTCTCGAGGCTCAATGTACGCCCAGCACCTTGCCGGTAGATCCGCGCCATCTCGATAAGGTGGATGCCGAGGTCGAAAGCAAACTATCTCTCCCACCCTCCGAAGACCCAGACCACCCCATCGCCCCAATCAAGGTCGACGAAGTCCGGAAAGTGATCAAGGATCTTCACCCCAGGAAAGCCCCAGGTCCCGACGGGATCGCTAATAGAGTTATCAAACTCTTCTCACCTTATCTCATAGTTTTGCTCAATGCCATCTTCAATGCCGCGCTGAGCAACAACTTTTTCCCCCAATCCTGGAAAAGTGCAACAGTCATAGGTATTCCCAAGCCAGGGAAACCCAAGACCGAAGCCTCCAGTTATCGCCCCATCAGTCTCCTCAATGTCCTTGGCAAGATTTACGAGAGACTTATCTACAATAGACTAAAGAGTTTTGCAGACTCTAAGAAAGTCATACCTGACCAACAGTTCGGTTTTCGAACCAAACACTCCTGTGTCCAACAAGTCCACCGTATTGTGGAAGACGTCAGTAGCGGCTTCCAATTTGGTTTTACCACGGGTATGCTCCTCTTCGACGTGGCGAAGGCATTCGACAAGGTCTGGCACAACGGCTTGATATACAAGCTGTACCAGTTGGGCGTGCCGGACCGTCTAGTACGCATAGTACGGGACTTTTTGTCGAACCGCTCCTTCCGCTACAGAATCGAGGGCACACTCTCTTCCCCCCATCCCATACGAGCAGGAGTCCCGCAAGGCTCAGTGCTCTCGCCACTCCTATTCACGCTTTATACTAGCGACATTCCCCTCCTTAAAAGAGTTAAAAGCGCTCTATTCGCCGATGATACTACTACAAAGGTAGAACTCCCGAGGGAATTCACGACAACCTCCAATCCGCGGTCACGGCCCTGGGGCGGTGGTTCCGGAAATGGAGAATTGAACTGAACCCGACCAAAAGCGTAGCCATTCTATTCTGGAAAGGCCTCGAACGCCCACGGGTAGCCCCCATCACCCTCTTCGGCAAACCCATTCCATGGGAAGAAAAAGCCAAATACCTGGGTACGATCCTCGATCAACGCCTTTCTTTCCGTCACCACGTAAAGGCGGTACGCGCGCGAGCCGCCTTCGCGCTCGGTAGACTTCACAGCATGTTGAATGCACGAAGTAAACTCTCATTGAAATCCTAGGTGAGGATTTACACGACGTGCATTCGACCAATCATGACATATGCGGGTGTAGTGTTCGCACACACTAGCAAGTCAACGCTTAACCCCCTGCAAGTGCTCCAAAGCCGGTTTCTCCAGAGAGCCACAGGTGCCCCGTGGTACATGCGTAATAGTCAACTCCACGTTAACCTCAAAGTCCCAACTATAAAACAGTGTTTGAAAAAACTGGCCAAACGTCATTTCGATTCTCCTGTAAATCACCCCAACCCCCTTGTCGTATCGGCCGCCCGATACACTCCTTCCCTTATCTCGAAGATAAGGCGTCCAAGACATGCCGTCATCGAACCGGATGACGACATAACGGTCCTCCAGGACGCCCGACAAAAACATACAAACACTACACACAGCCGACCACTGTTCCGTCCTCGCCGGCGAGGCTCGACGCGAATGAGCTGTAATGTTCCCCCCCGATCTCCGCCGCAAACGCCGGCCCGCGCCGAGCCAGACGCGCAAATCCCGCCCCCCAAATAATATTTAAATAAAATTACCAGTCCAGCCCAGCTCCCTTGCTCGCAATCCAGCAACGCCCTAAGCCGAGGTTCGTACCCCACAGGGGGTGCCCTTAGCTGTGTTGCTTAAAAATAAAGTGCCTGGCTGGAGGCCTAGGTCTCGCCATTGACCGGTTAAGTAGCAAAAGTTCCCGGAACTCACGCTACGAGAGACAATACAAAAAAAAAAAAAAGGCTGTCAGTCTTATCCATAGACTACTATTAATATACTAGAGTCTTATCTGTTTGTTCGTCATATTTAAATCGCAATCCACATATTTTAGTTTATATTTTGAATTATTTTGGTCTCTTGATTAGTTTTAATTCAACGGTGCTTGGTGTACCAAATGGCACCAACTTTTCAAGTCTTTAAATGTTACAAATGCCTCGTGTTTCAGGTACATACTTCTAAAATAGTACTAATATTGTAAATGTGAACCTTTTTAACGATGTTTGTTCCTCTTTCACGCAAAAAGTACCAAAAATGAAATTTTCCACAGAGATAGATAATCAGGATGAACATTACACACACGGATTAATTCCCGAGAAAATATATCAATGAATTGGAATTTTACCTGGGTGTAACAGCGAGACAGTTAGAAATTTACAAAATTGGTGTAGCAAGGAACTATTAACAACACTTATTATAATCAATAGTTATAAATCTTACAGGTTCACCAGACAAAAAAGTCAAATAAGTTTGAATGTAAGTTGTGCGGGGAAAAACAATCAATAAAGAGACATTATGGTCTTGGGAATGGAAAAGAATGTAGATTGCATGTTCAAAAATTAAATGGTTATAGAGGCGTAATAGAAGATTTACAGAATTCTTGCAAAGAAAGCTCAGATGAGGAAATTGAAAACAGATTTGAAAATAAAGAACAGAATTACATAAATAGTAAACTGTCAAAAAGATATCCTAGTAAATGGTTAGAATATGTAGAATCCACTGAGGAACCAACAGAAAAAGATAATCTAGAATCCCAGTATATTGGCACCACAGAGGTTGTGGCAGATATACCTAGAAAATGTCAGAAAAAATCCAAAATAGACTCAATACATCTTAAAGATTCACCATTGATAACTGGTGCTAATTTTGTTGTTGACACTGTTGAAAGTGGATGTAATTATACTGCATCTAATAAAGTACAATGGCCTAAAGATATGGTGGGAAATGTTACTCATTTAACTCCCTACGACTACAACAATACTTGTTCAAAAAAATATTATCAAGTAGAGCCTAGAGGAGAAAAAAGTATAACTAAATTTGAATCTTTAAATAAAGAAAAATATTGTAGCAATAATAGCCAATTTGCAATACAAGATCCCTGTATAAACAAACCTTCCAAGTGGATGCAGTTTGTTGAAGACAATGCATCGGTTTCTGTAGCTGGCCAAGATGAAAACCATACTAATGCAAGACCTCATAACAACACCTGTGGTCTATTTTCTTTATGTGATGATTCTGAGATAGATAATGTACTTGATATTTAATAAAAAAGCCTACTAAACTTAAGTCTTGTTTTAGAAATTAGAAATAATACCATTAAATGTTATCAGATTTTATGTGTCCCCTTATGACTTTGATTGGAACCCAATCAAATATGGATCTTAATTACTTATAAATAAGTAATCTTGTTGGTCATGATGATAATATATAGAGGCAGAGTTGTCTGAATGAGCTTATCTTAGGCAATCTGTCACATTGGCACCTAAATATGACTGAAAAAAAGTGAAGGTGAGGTAGGCACAGGTGTATTTACTACACACCTAAGGTAGGTGTTTAAGATATAGAAGACATTCATGTTTGAACCAGTGCTCTTCTCTATGTAACTAGCAGACCCGGCCATGCGTTTCTGTGGCTAAGGTTGTTATATTGTAAATAATAATAAAAAAATACTTACTCAATCCAGTTAACAGATATCGCCATCTGTTAGAACAGTTTTGAGCTAACAGATAATTGTGACTGTCAAATAATGAACTAACAATTTGCTATTAAATAATATTGCGGCTATACATTGAGATGTAAGCTATCTTATCTTTCAAGTTGAATCAAACTGCACACATACATGGTTGGTATTGTACATTTGTAATGAAGATTAACATGTAGGATAATGAGACAAGAAAATGAAACTGCAATGTTGTGTAGCTTTTCAAATAATTTTATTATTACAACCAATACACATTATCATCACAATGGCAACAGTTTAATATCACTTTTATTAACCTCTACTAGACAAATAGTGTTTTCTACACACATACTTACTGTTTGTAACATCCACAACAAAAGTCAAAAGATTCCATTCTTATTGAATGCATATAGAGCATTACATTACATAGGTACCTAGATACATCTTTATAATATTAATTTAAAGCTAAATACATCATAGGCTTAGGGAAGATATATAAATTTTCAAATACTTCACTAGGCAGTGTACATACATATATCACTTCAATGTGTTCTATATATTTCTAAAGCAGAATGCAGTAAAAAAGTTCTTTACTCGATAAAGAAGTTATTTGTACCTATAAAAGGAAGCTCTAAAAGATTCGATGCAAAATTACTTACAAGGTCTACATGCATAACCATAGATTTGAAGACACATAGACAGGATTGTTTCTACACATCCATAAATAAGATTTCTCCCTACGTCAGCCAATAGGTACCAATACCATACCAATCAATCCAAAAGAATCCACCAATTGACCAGGTGGATTGCTATCCATCTACAATTTGTCAAACAAGCAGCGAATGCTATATTGGTATCCCAAAGTACTAATGAATTAACATTAGAATAGACTAGAATGACGTCATGTGCCTGCGCCGGTGCAGTTCCCTTGCTCTCGCGTATCGACGGCCGTAACCACTCCAACGCCAGGCTCTGGAATTAACAATATTTTAATTTATTAGAACATTCTAAGCTCTTACAAATAACGCCAAATGACATCATAGAAAAAACATTCCTATAATTAAAGCATTAGGTCACGTCATATTTTTTTACATTTAAATAGATATATAATTTCCCACCTACCTTTCACTATAACCCATGGGCTCGTTGCGGACCATGTGCTCTTCATCAAAGCGCCTGATATAAGTGTCCTCACTGCTTCCTGAAATTATCCATTACGATAAACAAGTTATTTTGTTTTGCTTTTCTGTACATGAGGGTGTGGACTCACGAATATTTGTACATTTGAATTTCAAGCAGGTTTCCCATCGATGCTTTCCTTCACCAAAAGCTCGTGGTGTAACAAATCATAAAATTCAATTTCAACAAATTCATTCATAAAAGACTTTGAAACAGACCGACGGAGGTCCAAAATGTAATCGCGGCGAATTGAAGGCGGATATTCGTATCATTCGGCCACCACGATAATTCAATGTGTTTCCAGATGCATACAGGCATGTATTCACTTTTCAATTGTGTAGTAAGCGCTTCTATATATACCTAGCGGGTTTGAATGCGAGAACCTCCGGCACGATGGTCCCCGACAACCTAGTAACTGTTGCAACTGGTTGTGAAAATAGTCCCTTTCTGATGCGGTCAAATACTTCACTCTGTTTTGTGTTTCGAATGGATCTGTAAATAAAAATACATTTATAGCCATAATGAAGGTATTATGAACCTACCTTGACATCTTTATGGTTTGGGGCATGTCCTTTAAGATATAAGGTACATTTTTAAATCTAATTTCGCCATAATTTTTACGAATTATTTCATTGACGATCTATTTTCAGTTGTGATGCTTGCGTATATAGACTTGCCTAGGTATCGATAGCGCACAACTGATTCAGTGGCAAACCATCGCCTTCCTGTCTACCGGAAGCACTTCTGAATACCAAACGGATGCGGATGGGACAATTTATTTTATTTTTAAATAATTGTGTAATTAGTATATAGTCATTTAGTGTTTTATTGTTTCGTCGCTTAGAAATAATGATATTATTTTTCGAAAATATAATGAAATATTGTTTCAGCTTAAGGCTTAATGCCTACAGCTCTTACCGATTCGCAGGTTGTAGTAGGTGACAAGTCCAGTGATGAATTCGCAGTAGAGCAAGTTGTGGGTAGCGTTGATGGTTCTCACGCAATTATACGTGTTGTTAGATGTACTCATGCAGAAACAGAACGGGCCCGCTGTCCAGAAGGGAGCCGTGTGCCAGTGGTCGTTGTCGTGACGGTAGCAGTTCATACGCTCCGATTCACATAACTTTTCCAGCTCTGCCTGTAAAATTTAACGTTCAATTTAGAGACTTTATCCATTGAATGTACCCACTTTAGCTTGATCCTACTAATATTATGAATGTGAAAGTTCGTTAGAATGTTTGTTACTCAATTACTCCACAACGGCTGAATTGTATTGGATAAAATTTTCTACTACTTGTGTTGATAAGTCAACTTGCTTAAGGGCATATTTGGCATGTAAGGCTATGGACGTTGCACGCATTTAGCTCAAATATAAAATTTACACGATTTATTTAAGGTAACCGTATTACCAACAAACACATCAACTACCTGGCCTAATTTTATATAGTTATTATATTATATAATATAGTTATTTCCATACCAATTTTCTTAATCTTTAGTTAAAATCTTGCTATTATTGCCTAATTTGTATTGGTTAAAACCAACGAAGAAGATAAAGATGCTTTGAATTTGTTGGCAGGTTTTCAAACCCATGTTCATATGTTTTTTTTTAATTGCCTTTATAAACGAATCATGAATACCTACAATATACACGATGTACAAAAAAAAATGTTTAGAGTATAATATATGCTGCAAATATGATGAGGTTTTGTAGTTACCCTCTTCTTGGCTTTCCTCAACTTCTTTTGTAGCATTTGAGCCTTTCGTTTTCTCTGCTCCTCCCTCTTCCGCTGCGCTGCTTCCAGATAGCTTTGCCCGGGTCCTCTTGATTTTCTACAAAATATTTATACATCATAATTTGTGTGACGTGGCCGTGGTGGTCTGTTCCTGCGACACAAAGATCGCAGAAGTTCGAATCCCGACTTCCCGTCCCATAGAGGTTTTCTGAACTTAAGTATAGTGATTTATCACACCACTAGCCTTACGGTGAAGGAAAACATCGAGAGAAATCTTGCATACGTCCAAAAAGAAATTCAATGGCGTAGGCGTATGTAACGATGGACTCGCCATCTGTCACGTTGGCACCTAAAATATATCTCTGGCGGAAAAAGGGGATGTGTAAGTACTACCTAAACACCTCTGCCTACCCCTTCGAGAACCCTTGCGGGAAGGCGTGAGGATAATTATTTTATATTGTTGAGCCCAATTACTTGTAAATAAGATCACACTTACCTATTTTCTTCACAATAACAAACATGTTTATCTTCATTTTCAATAAACAACGGATGTAGTCTTCTTTGAAACACATCGCCTGGATTACTGAATATACCCATACTTTGCGATGCTCCTTTGCTTATGGTTCTTTGTTCGTATTCGGAGGCGTCAAACCTCGTCGGACCTAAATTTAGAGGTGATGCTGTAGGCGCGGGTTTTGCTGTAGTGGGTCTAGAACTGGTTGTGTCTGCCTTCGACTTTTCCGTAGACCTCTCCAGCATTTTATCTATGGCAGTACTATAATAATTTACACTGTGTGAAAAATATGAAGTTGTATGCTCATTAACAGGCTCGGCAATACTGACTCTCTTAGTGCTGGAGTGGTGTTTTGGTATTTCAGTGGTGGGAACGGCATGTGTGGTTGTCGTTGGACTTTGCATAGTTGTATCACTCTTTGCTTTACTTACATTTAGATCCGAGTAGCTTTTATCAATTATAATGGTAGTCATTTGGGGTTTCGGCAATTCCGTATCTAAGATATGGGAAACATTTACAAGAATATTCGATTCATTTGTTATATTCAAATGTTTAGGTGTTGCCGTATCATTCTTCAATTGTATATCAAACACATCATCTTTGGTATAAGCATTAATAGTTGGCATGACATATTCATTTGACTGTCTGAATTTCTTGTCAATAGAAGTATTATTCTTATGTTTAGTTTTGACTCTATGTACCCTAGTTTTCCTAATTGTATCTGTAATGCTGGGATCCTGAGCTACACTTCTATTATGCAGGTGAATATTGATTAGACCGGTATGAATCGGATGCATTTCATTGATTGGTTTTGTAGTTTTCAAATGCCTCTTTATTTCTTTTAAATCCTCAAGCTTGGTCCTTAGTTGCCTTATTTGATCTTCCAAGCTCAGTCTGTTGGTTTGCCATGCCTTTAGGTCATTGTATATAACTTGGGAACAATTAACCGTTCCATCTTTTTCTATTTTACATTCCAACGTAGATTCATTACTGTTCATTATAGCATCATTTTTCTGCTTGTGTTTGTTATGATTCCAGTGTTGTGCTCTTCGTTTTGTTCTTCTATGATCTATGTTATCTTTGGTTTTTTCATAAGCCTCTAGAAACGCTTCGGTTTCCTCAATTAGTTTATCAATTTTATCTTTTGTTACCGTATTTTCTAATTCATTAACTTGTTCGTCTTTGAAGCTCAAGTGTCCAATACTGGGATTCTCTTTCAGGATAGTTTCTACTGTGTTCGGTTCAAAAACATCGTTACTTATCGACCTGCGGGCTCGAGTGGTATTACCATCCTTCGGAAGCTCAAGTGGTCGCCTCGCTATGGTTCCATCAGTTTCAAGTCGCGTGTAAACTAGACCACTGGGTGTGAAGCAAGCACATTTTTTCATGCTCATCTTTGGTTGTTGCGCTGTAATTTCGGGCTAGAAGAAATTTGTTGTTTTTATAAAAAATAATTTAAATATAACAAGTTTATGGTAATATTTGATTACGAACCTCATATCGACACTTGTGACGTCGCCACCTTCCATTGACGAGGATACATTTCCACTTTCTGCCGGCAGAACATGGTGCACGAAGTTCTGCCTTTGAACAATCAAAAGCTAATCGTGCTGCTTTACTATCCATACTGGCATCTACGGCTTCTGAAAGTATAATAATATTAAATTGGTTTTTATTTAAATTAATTTCTTTAAACCCAGTACGTCAGTTAGTCTGAACCTGAACTATAGTCCGGAACTGGACATAATTTTAAAGTAAAATTGTATTTAAAACACAGGTAATCTGAAACGAAACTACTACTAGATACTAGCTTTCATCACTCAAATATCTGTCTTCAGCGGGATTTCAACTCTTCGCAGCCAGGATTTCTGACCACTAGTGACATAGTCCTGATGTGAAATATTCACCATATTATTATTATTCGTATAATTTACGAAATATATGTACTTACGGTCAAAAGTTTTGGTTCCTGACGGTGTTAAGTAATTAGGTTGGTTGTTAATACTGGCTTCTTCAGCATCGAGGGCTTTTTCCAAACTCGCTTCGAGAATAGGGTTATGGCTCTCGTTTGTGATGAGTGGCTCTGATGACTTTTTAGCCTCCGCGATGTCGACTTCGGAACTTTCCTAGCAAGAAGATCGATTGTTAGAATAAGATTATGTGATTGAGAAACCTTCACGGTAACGACAGATGGCTTGCGTACTTTATTTCTGTATGAGCAACAATTACATTTTCATTTAGGTGTATGAGCGTGCGTAGCTGTATAAAGTATATACAGCTATCCACGCTTCTGTCTGTGTGAAATTTGATAAAGATAATTAATATAATATATATAATATATCCTCACGCCTTCCACAAGGGTCCCCGAAGGGGTAGGCAGAGGTGTATAGGTAATACCCACACACCCACTTTCCGCCAGAGTTATACGAGGTGCCAACGTGACAGACGGCGAGTCCATCGCCGTTACTCAAGCACAACTATACATGCGCCTTTGAATTTCTTCTCAGACGTATGTAGGTTTCCTCTCGATGTTTTCCTTCACCGTAAAGCTCGTGGTGTGACTAATCACTGTACTTAAGATCAAAAAAACTCAATGGTACAGTCGGGATTCGAATTTGCGATCTTTGTGTCGCAGGCAACTGCTCGAACCACTCGGCCACCACGGCTCATTTTTCTTTGATTTTCATGTTAATTTCATTCAAATCTAAAACTATATTTAACCAAACTTATGGTTAAGTTTGAACCTTAAGTTCAAACTTAAAAATCAGCGTGATTAATGAGTGAGACAATCAACCAAACGTGTTGATCGTACTAACATTAAATATTTAAGCGTTATCTTAGTCACTCACTTCCTGATCCTCTTCATCATCATCAGGATCTAAGAAGTCGTCATCATCAGTATCCTCATCGAGGTCTCCGCTCTCTGACGAGTGTGGTGAGGCAGTGGTAGCTTTGTCCTCGTTCATCTCCCTGCTGTACTTGTGAGAGCGGTGTCCTAAGCCTTGGACTTCGCGACGCCCGGAGCTGCAATGTGATTCACAGTCATCTTATCAAAGTAGCAGTTATCCAAAATTCCTAGCAGACACCTACCTATTTTACAAAATAATGCAAGCCATATATTTTATTCTGCAAAGGCAAGCATACGCTAATGATGGCAAATAGTTACCGTAACCTTCCACATCTATGGAATATAACACTACCCGGAAGTAAGATTATTTGGCTGCTATCTTCTATGAGATCGGTCTAGTTAAATATCGAACGTGAGATTTTTGTGAATGGCCTAAATACCCGCATATAAAACGATATTTGCAGAAACAGCCTCAAAGATAAAAGCTAAAGCAATAACTGTGTAGCAATAAGTGGCTGTATAAGCCACTGTTGCGACTCCAATCGATTTTCACGATGTATAATCGTGATTTAAGGCTGAGATACCAAAGATTTTTCGATTTCATATTACGAAGCTCCAATGATTCTAATATATTACCAATTAGTAAGCGTTGACCGTGAACTATAGGTGCTCGCTAAAGCTGTTCTTTTACTTCTTCAAGTTTACCTCTCAACCAAGAATGTGTCGGGCCAACGCGCAGCTGCTTGTCGCCGTCGCCGGGGCTGGAGTAGCGGCAGCAAGGATCTGCCATCCATGTGCAGAGGAGGCTCCACACCCCCCATGTCCAGAAACGTTGGCGCCAAATCTATGTTTAGGACTATGTCGTCCACCCTATAATTAGTTCAACGTACATAAAACATTGCACTAGTTAAACTAGATGATACAATGGGGTTTCGTGAAGAGTCAATGTGAGTCGTGAGAGATTGCGCTACATTTTTGACCCCATCTTCGTTTCTAATTAGGTGGGAGGTGGGTGCCGTCTAAATACGAAGTTCAGACCGCAGTCTCCTTTTTTTGGTTGGAATAATTTTAACTTTTGTGCACCACAATGGGGGCTTAACTTAACTCATCACGAGAACTATGATCAATATGTTGTACATATATATTTTAGTAGTGGCCAATTAACCTAGATTTTACGTTAAAACCTTTTATTCTGAACATTAATTCAGAATCATTATATTTTGATTTCAAAGGTTATTATTATATTATATATTCTGAGACAACCTGCACACGTCTATGCATATTGAAGCCCATATAATTATATATTGAGAACTGGCAACGGACTAGTCATCTCAGCTAAATATCCGTCAAAAATAAGGTATCATTGTGACACAAGAGAGTATTATGTGAGGCATACACATATATGTATACTACATAGTTGTCCCGCCTAGCTTCGCTTGGATGAGAATCGTTTGGAGCTAACAGATAATTGTGACTGTCAAATAATATACAAATTATTTGTAATAAAGATCAAACTTCACACGGTGTTCAAATTTGATTAAAATCGGTTAAGTAGTTTAGGAGTCCATCGCGGACAAACAAAGTAACGCGTAATTTATATACATATATATTAAGATAAACCGTTTGCAAATAAACTAGTAAGGAGTTCAGAAATGCCCTGATTAACGGCCAGTTAGCTTACAAAGTACTGGTATTAGGTACTTACACAGTGCCAGGCTCAACTCCCGGTCCTCGTACTAAAAACGGCACTCTGATGTCGAACTCAAACGGAAAGCTCTTCCCTTTCACCAGGCCAAACTGGCCCAAGTGATACCCGTGGTCAGACGTGTATACTAAATATGTGTTGTCCAACTCCCCCAGGGCCTTTAACTCCTGGTACACCCTTTCAACAGCCTGAAAATAAGCAAATAATATTTCCTCTGTTTGATTCCTAACAAGCTCTGGCTGCGGATTTTCTTCAGGACATTACAGGGTACCACAACCCCCCTTTCTGTACCTGTATTATTCTTTTAGTAAGATGTCTTAAGACAGAAGACCGAAATTACTTATAGGCTGACATAGCTTATGTCAGCCTATAAGTATAAATTCCATAATATTTTTTAGCCCTCGGGAACATTACCTTGGATGGAAGGTACCTCATGCCATTTCCTTTCTTTGGGTATGGAAGGAAAGAATAAAAGGTCAATGCAACATTTTAGATTACCGGTTGAGTGCTTAAGGCGTGAAAGCGTAACAAACAAACAAAGAAACTCACATACGTATAAGTACCTATATTATGTATATACATTAACATATTTTACCCCTTATTTTAATCATGTTTAGTGAATCCTTTGGCTCTTGTAAAAGAAACTGAGAGGAAAAGAGTGTAGCAGTATGTAGCTTACGTTATGATATTAGGTGGGCGCTGGCTACATTAAGGAGCTGGCTACTTTAGTTCGTACATTAAACGTTTCACTTACAATATCAACGCTCTGCAGAGTTTGGAGCCTCTTGGTCATCAACAAATCCGTGAACTGGCGATGGATGGGCTTCATCTTGTCCGTCACGCGGAGGATCCATTGCTTGTCTGGATTGGGTGCCATGTCGTATGTTGGAGTGCTGTGGCAGAAAATATACACATCTTCATTCCTTACCTATATGAGCTAACAAATAATGAGGATTTCTCATTTCTCGAAGAAACTTCTTGAGGCCTCCCGTGACAAGAGAGCTGGCGAGTATTTCGCTCAGCGAATCAGCATTGCCATACAACGTTGCAATGCCGCCGGGCTTCTTGGCACCCTTCCGCGTGACATACATTTGTGAAATTTATGCTATTACTACTTTGTAATATAATAATAGCCTCACGCCTTCCCACAAGGGTCCCCGAAGGGGTAGGCAGAGGTGTATAAGTAATACCCACACACCCACTTTCCGCTAGAAGTATATTAGGTGCCAACGTGACAGATGGCGAGTCCATCGCCATTACTCAAGCACGTCGTTGAATTTCTTCTCAGACCTATGCAGGTTTCCTCTCGAAGTTTTCCTCCACCGTAAAGCTCGTGGTGTGACTAATCACTGTACTTAAGTTCAGAAAAACTCATTGGTACAGTCGGGATTCGAACTTGCGACCTTTGCGTCGCAGGCAACTGTTCGAACCACTCGGCCACCACGGCTCTTTACTCTCACACTTTGTATCATAATATAAATGTAAACAGTTGATAGATAATAAAAATAGTTTGACACAACACAAAAAAATTTATGCCAAAATGTTTAAAAATAAATATCCACCCGTCCGAAGCCGGGACGAACCGCTACTTTATTATAAAAACCTATACAGTACTATTACAGGTTCACCCAATTCACCTAATAGGGTAGTAAGGTACACCAATTGTTATTCCATTCGGTTGAAGTCATAGGAAAATAGCTAGCTGTATACAGGATGTCCCAAAACTCAACGATAACCTGGTAACGGGCGAGAGGCCAAGGTATACCAGTTATGAAAAAATAAGAAAAAAAAACTCGCGAGGTGTCAAGGGACACCCGGATGGACCGAAGTTCAAGAAGCACACGTCACTCACACGGGGGTTATAAATATACAGCAAATAATAGGTAATCTGTAAGACAACAACCTATTTGTATTAACGCCGCCATTTCTCACCTAACAGACTACGTGACGACAAGAAACAAAAATAAACAAACAAACCTTTACCTAACCCAACCTACGTACCCAACCTACGTACCCAACCTACGTACCCAACCTACGTACCCAACGGTTGGGTAAGAATGTCGTGACAACTTTTCGTAAGAATGTCGTGACAACTTTTCGTAAGATTTTTTTCCGTCTAGCCCCCTTTCACAACGCGCGATAAGGAACTTCGTTCCAAAAATCTATGTCACTTAGTCAAGCGATGATAGACATTTATCGGAAAAGTAAAAAATTTGACACCCTTGGTCGCATTTTTAGGTACTGTGATCGCAATTTTCACAATTTTACAGTGATTTTTTTAATAATGTTATCTCAAATAACAGTGCTATTAATGGTAACCTAAAAATGTAACAGAATTGCGCCAAAAAATTGATGCAGCATCAGAAGAAATCAATGCGAGGAGATTTGCAAGACTGGTGAACAGGTCATTTCTGAGGCGATGCAGAGCTTGTATTCGTGCTGGAGGGAAACAATTTGAGCATCTGCTTTAATTTTAGGAGGATAATAAAGTGTTACGATAATTTACCGTTTTATTTTGATTAAATTTTCCATGAGTGCCTTTCGCAAAAAATACGAAATAGCAGTTTTATTCGCAAAAAAAGTGGCAAGTGTTGTACTATTTTAAAATCTAGACTAAATGGGCCATCTTTTAAAAAAACTTGCCATAGGTAGTGTAGTACATTTTTTTTCCAACGTAGAGCGTCAAAGTTGACTGGCATAAATTTTATAAACCATAACTCGTCAAAATTTAATTTATTTTACTTAGTTAACAATGATTATTACTTTCATTTGTGGTTACCATTAATAGCACTGTTATTTGATATAACATTATTAAAAAAATCACTGTAAAATTGTGAAAATTGCGATCACAGTCCTAAAAATGCGACCAAGGGTGTCAAATTTTTTACTTTTCCGAAAAATGTCTATCATCGCTTGACTAAGTGACATAGATTTTTTTTCTTATTTTTTTCATAACTGGTATACCTTGGCCTCTCGCCCGGTACCAGGTTATCGTTGAGTTTTGGGACACCCTGTATACATATACGCAACTATACGCAGTAAATTACTACCTTTATTGCCTACTGCGATATAAAGGGAGTCTACGAGGTTCCTGTAATTGGGAACGCCTGTTTCTAACACTTTTAGGGTCCAGTATTTATAGTTATGGCACCAATTACAGTTGCGAGACATCCTGAAATATAAAGTGGCACTTATTTTATAACTCGTATGTACTTTATTATTTGCTATATGGTATTCAAAAGAATCTCGTTACAAATGTATGTAACGTCGAATTATATAATTTTAAGATTTGGCCACAGCCTTGACGAGCTAATATATAATATTCAAAAGTATACAAGAGAGGGGCGTATATGGCTTTTTTAATCTGACCCTTGTTGCACTCTTGAATAAGGGTGACAATAGCACGTCATGGTAAGACCCCTGACGCTAAAGGTCAAGTTGGCATCGAAACCAAATGGAGACAGTTTTATTAAGATTTCAATTTAAAAGGAGGATGGATCCTCTTTAAAAAATACACACCCAAATAAAAAAAAATGCAATCAACGCGCTTAAAAACTGAACGAAGTCTTAATTATATTTTATTTTAGGTCCCATTAGCGATGCATGTGTATATTTTAATTCGCGTTTGTCGGCGACCCTGGGACAGGTTCTGCCCGACCACACAATACGCCGATGGTTGAATATTAAGCATGCCGCGCTGGTCCAGGATTTATCCCCAGTTACCGGCGCCACGTTGTCGCACCCAGAACCCCCTACCATGAAACTATACACGGTCATTTCTTTTGTTAATTTAATTGTAATGAGTACAAATTATAAACGTCCATGTTGACTTAATTACTAACCATTTGGGACAGTTTAGAATGGCTTTTATTTTATTTTCAATTATTCTCCATAATTTTTTTTTAAATTGATCTATGACAGGAACTTGTCATGTCATTCCATCATCCAGGCGCAAGACCTAATCATAAGACCTTACATGTTAAATGTATGGTCTTATGATCATACATTTAACTCACATTATGTCAGTCTGCAGTAGGTATCTGCTTACTGCCCGAGCACGCTCAAAGCATGCGAAGTTTCGTGATATCGCAATAAATACAATTATTTAACATATCTGTAATTTATTTCGAATAAACCTAGATTTGTATCTTTTATTGGTGTCAGTGACGTGCTTTAACGGAGCCGACAATTAAACTTGCTCGTATAATTTATGCGAAATGTTCAGGCCCCTGTTATACAGAGTGAACAGAGCTAACTACGAGGGAAGGTATTATTTTTAAGATGAATGATAGTGGTAATATATATATCCTCACGCCTTCCCACAAGGGTCCCCGAAGGGGTAGGCAGAGGTGTATAGGTAAAACCCACCCACCCACTTTCCGCTTTCCACTTTATATATATATGATAGTGGAATTTATATAAGAGCTTCTTCAGTGCTAGTCCCATTATACTACCAACATAGTATAACCCTCCGAACGAACAGTGGAAACGCGTAAGTGATACTACGGTATCGTGAGCGTAAATAGGCTACGGTACCCGCTTCCCATCTCGTGGGACGTAGGTATGCCTGTTTACCACTTCTGTTGCTTAAAAAGAATATGTCCAATCGACAGATAATAAGTGGCTCGAACCCTGGAAACACAGTTACCCTCATTTTAATAAGCGTGATGTATAAAAACCTAAAGCACACATTTATTGCGACTTACATTTTAGCAGTTAAAAAGCGGTGGTGGTCGAGTGGTTCGAGCAGTTGCCTGCGACGCAAAGGTCTCAAATTCGAATCCCGACTGTACCAATGAGTTTATCTGAACTTAAGTACAGTGATAAGTCACACCACGACACACGAGCTTTACGGTGAAGGAAAACATCGAGAGGAAACCTGCATACGTCTGAGAAGAAATTCAAAGGCGTATGTATAGTCGTGCTGGAATAACGGCGATGGACTCGCCATCTGTCACGTTGGCACCTAATATACCTCCGGCGGAAAGTGGGTGTATGGGTATTACCTATACACCTCTGCCTGCCCCTTCGGGGACCCTTGTGGGAAGGCGTGAGGATATATTATATTATTATTATTTTATCAGTTTATTTTTTTTATTGTAAGAGATATATTTGTATAAAAAGCACTTTATTGATTGGTGTCTGCAAAAACCACTCAAGTAATTTCCTTCAGAATTATTATCTCCATCCTGTACAACGTAGCTCATGAGATGCCTACATGACTGGTCTGTCGTATCGATAAACAAAAAGAAAAATGAACCCTACAAGGAAGCTGTCAGTATTTAAGTATTTCTTTCAATTTAATGAGGATACGCAGCTTAAGAATGTGACCAAGATTTATCTGGTGAAATATATGGACATAATTCGTCCGTGAATATATGATGTAGATTGTTCGAGAAAAAATATATAGTACAAACGTGGCATAAAGTTCTAGCCCTCGCATGTTAAGTGGTTATCAGCGTCTAGGAAATATTAGCAACACCAAAACTTAACCTAAAAACATAGATTTCGCGTTTATCAAGTTCTTCAACGCCTTTAATTTCATTTGAGTTGCCATAGTCATGAGCACAATTGTCTACAGAAAGATGCAAAGAAGTTCACGTGTCATTATGTTTTCTGGAAATATGAAAATCAACATATTGACAATACCGTCTATTATGTGTTTTCTTGAATACGTTTTTACTGATCAATGGAAAACGAGTGAAAACTATGTTCGTAAGCTCACAATAAAAACAGAGTTAATAATGTGAATGAATGGGTAAACCGCAAATGCAGTTTATCTTTTTATCTTTCTTTTACGCATAGGCGCAACAACTTCCTACTATTTTGGCCAGGAATATTTGTAGCTGTCAACGTGACACATGGCAAGTCTTTGGCTGTCATAAAGGCCAAAATTATGTACACCTTCACATAATATGTACAAATAAACTAATTTAAATTCAAAACGAATCTTTACATACTTTATAACAAAGTGAGTGATTCAAGAGGAATGCTTACATATATCGTTCCATGTTGTAACTTGTACCATGGGAGCGAATCGTAATAATATACATATATGAATTTAACGAGAGTGAGACCGTGGGGTAAAATTCATGTCATGAAATTACTTCTCATGAATCTTGTATAAGGTTCTAAGATGTCCAAAGGAATTTCAAGCTTCACATAAACCTCTATTTACAGAGCGCACAGTGTGAAATATGAAACAGGAGGCAAATAGAATGCAATCTAATAAATATTCAGAGTGCATCATATCTATAGTGTCTACTCTGCGTCTCTCAGAGCACTACCGAGCAGCTGGGGCATATTGGGACTGACAATAGACGTAGCGGTGTTGGCGAATACTGATTGTCTTGAAACGAAAACTGAATCGTAAGTATATATCATTCGAACTTTAAAAACAAATGGCTGACTTGTATGAAGAGATTCGCAAAGCAACTGGCGTGAACGAGGGTGTGATATTAAAGGTGAAGCTTTTTAGTTAGCAAGTCATGTTACGTTGGTTTGGACATGTAGAAAGGATGAGTGAAGAAAGATTAGTTCGAATCCCGACTGTACCAATGAGTTTTTCTGAACTTAAGTACAGTAATAATTAGTCACGAGCTTTACGATGAAGGAAAATTTCGATCGGAAACCTGCATGTGTGCAACTTGTATGTATATAATGGTCATGCTTTTATAAAGGCGATGGACTCGGTATTGGCGGAAAGTGACTGTGGGTGACTTATACACCTCAGCCTACCTCTTCTTGACCCTTGAGGGAAGGCGAGAGGATATATAATATTATTATACTATATATAAAAAAATCCAACTTAGTCAAAGTAGTAGAAAATAAATAAATAATGTAAGTAGGTTATGCTGGAGGGAGAACTTGTATATTTAAAAAAAGAAAAACAATTTAGCTTTTAAAATACAGGTGCGTCGCTTGCCGACGCTGAAGTCTAGTAAAAGCTTTTGTGACAGCCTTAAAACTTTTTACTTAAGAGCAAACAAAGCTAAGTGCTCGCCTCTGGAGGCCAAATATAAGGGACCCTTACAGAACGTAACTCGTAAAGTAGAATTCGTAAAATACCAGATTTGTCCCCAAATATACCCTCGAGGCAGCAGTCAAAGTTGGCTGCTACATAATTCTGCATTCGTTGAATAAACGAAGAAATGAGACCCGAATTCGTAGGAACACGGGACTAAACATTCTTTGAAACATAAATCAGCCAACGCGGTCCGACGGAGGTAAAATTATTCAGAGCACCGCATTCGACCTAAGAGTACGTGAAATTTTCTGAGAGACCTTACGAAAACCGTTTCGTACGGTAGATGAACTTTTGAGAAGGAAAAAATTTATATTTTACAATATTTTAATAACCAAGCTGCATTACTTGGCAATGTTGTTAGGTTTATTGGCAACCTTCCTCGAGGCAGGCATTTGGGGCACTTATTCTATTACACAAACTTTTCTGGTAAACATGTACCTAATAGTTACTTAATGTGAAGCTTTGGCATTATAATGTATCAATTCAATTTTTTAACTGACTTAAAAAACGTGGCAGGTTCTATGTTAACTATTATGATTATTGTTTATGTATGTTCACCGATTTCTCCTCTATTTGTGGACCGATTCTTAATTATTTTTTTTATTCGTTATCTAGCCTGTTACGCCATAGCAACATATGGAAACTGCTGACTTCGGTTTCCATATTCCTGATACTACATGGCTCTCACGGGACATGGCTCCCACGGTTCGTGAGGTCCCACGATACGTCGGACACACGATGCGCCGAGTCAGCTTATTCTACGGAAACTTACTGTAATCTTATTCCTTTATTGTATCCAATGTATGAGTATTAATTAAATCATGTTGTCATTGTTAGCCTAGCATCGGTAGCATTCATACCTTTGTAAATTAGATTAAATTTAAAGTTTAATTAAATATATTTAAAGTAATTTGGTTTTTTTTGGATCCTCCGGCTCCGACCTTCGTAATTAGCCATCTATATAAATATAAATAAATATAAAATGATCAATAGCCATTGATCAGATTATGATGAAACTGGCAAGATGTTTTGGAGACGCCCGAGAAGTCCTGGCCCGAAAGAAAGAAAAAAGAAGAAATCGACCGCAATGAAATTTGCATGGCAATGCAACCCATGCCGGATGTAGCTAGTGTTCAATAAAAAAAATCTTATCAGCGAACACACAAAGATCGGTTCAGTAATGCATATTGATAAAAAAAAAGATGGCGTGCTACATAAATATCTAAAGCTTTTTACGACATTAAATCGTCAATTCAAGTCAACCCGGTCAACTTCTTAAGTATTTAAACAGGAACAAGATGGCCGCAGCTCTCGCAAAAACATGGCAGAATTAGTGTGTTGTTGAAATAAATATGTTAGTGTAAATAATAAGTATAGTGGACGTGTGCGCTTTATGCCCGAAAATGTGCTCTACCATTCAACCTAATCGTAATGTCTTTGGCAACAAAAGAAACAGTTTCGTATTGTTGTCTATCGATCGTGGTATTGACCTGTGACGCTACCAACCCAACTTTTTTTTTTTATACAACAAGAGTGGCAAACAGGCATACGGCCCACCTGATGGGAAACGGTTACCGTAGCCTATTTACTATGAGGCATATGTACAACTTACGGAACCATGTTACCGTTACTGGAATCGGAAATAGAAATATTAAAAACTATTGAAAAAGGGATGGAATTAGGTGATTGCAAAAAGAGTCACATTTCCTACAGATTGTTGGGCGGTACTTCGCAGAAGAATATCTCCGACACCGATGTTAGATTGCAGTTTATAGATTATTGATAATTAGATTAATGATTTATATTTGGATCTGTGGTGGCCGAGTGGTTCGAGCAGTTGCCTGCGACGCAAAGGTCGCAAGTTCGAATCCCGACTGTATCAATGAGTTTTTCTGAACTTAAGTACAGTGATTAGTCACACCACGACACACGAGCTTTACGGTGAAGGAAAACATCGAGAAGAAACCTGCATACGTCTGAGAAGAAATTCAAAGGCGTATGTATAGTCGTGCTGGAGTAACGGCTATGGACTCGCCATCTGCCACGTTGGCAACTAATATACCTCTGGCGGAAAGTGGGTGTGTGGGTATTACCTATACACCACTGCCTACCCCTTCGGGGACTCTTGTGTGAAGGCGTGAAGATATATTATTATATATATTTTTATAATTTATATTGTTATGTATGTGTAAGTATATTAATAACTTCTATGTTTAGCTTTCCGTTTGCGACATCCTTTCCTTAGAATCCAGATATAGCCGGCTCCAATCATTTTATGTCTCGTATCCCGTTGGAATCTCACCGTTTTCTTTATAAAAAGTTGCTCTTTCCGAGATGTGTCACAGTTGTGCTGGACGATTTCGTAACGTGATATCATAAACATAAATAGCTCTACCAATAAAATCATTGCATTATTCGTATTACACATTTTTAACACGCTTTAATTAGCTTCATACGTATGCTTAGATACTTACTTTATTTGCTTGCTTTTGCTTACTTTATTGCTATGCTATGCTAGCTTCATACATACTAAACATATTAGTCCGTATGTAACGGAAACTTTGAACGTGATGTTCAAACATCGGATGAAATCGAAATTTGGCATACTTATCAAGGACCGATGACAATTCAATATTAAACAATAAAAAATTAATATACGTAAAAAACTAAAAAAAAACACGTTTTTATGGAAAATCCAACAAATAAATATTAATAAATTGGACTAGTGGAAATAAATAAAAACCTGTAAACAATACACTATTCCTAATTCAAATTTAGTTTAGTTTTAGTTGGATATAATAAGGTTTTATGTATTTTTTTAATCTCTTTTAACGTTACAATAAAAGCGATGGTGGCAGAGAATTTAAGGCAGTTATCTGAAAGGTAAGATGTGAAGACGCGTGTGAAGACTCCATCTGTCACGTTCGATCCTAAACATATTCAAATGGAAACATGTCTTTTGTTTAACTCGTTTTCATGTTCATATTCAACCTATTTATAACAACATCCAGGTTAGTTGGTTTAAAGGTTAAAATTGTCACGATAAAATGACGTGGGAAATTGTTATTCTATAAGTCCTTACTGGTGGGTTGTCACGTTGAAAAAGAGATGCGAGTATTGAGGAGCCGAGTCTTCTGGTCCATGGGGAGCCGGGAAGGACATCACTAGCAGGACTGGTTTTCTGGAGAACCGACGCTTTGATGCTCGAAGAAATGCTATGGAATCGTTTGCGATGAGGTCCGGGTAGTAGTCCTGGAAAAACTGCTAATTTCTATCAAATAATTATAATAATCGACCCATATAGGAGATAATAAGGATGATTATTTTTGAAAATTGTTCAGAGTTCTGTATAGAAACGAGGGGATGATCGAAGCAGGTTTTTGCTTGCTTTTTCAGCATTGATACAGCTGCTAGTATTCTAAAAGAAGGTGGTTTAGAGATTAACTAAGTTAACAAACTAAATAAGAGGACAATAAATTTATTATTTTTGGGGCTAGACACAATTGACTGACGGAAATATCCGTCTGGGCCTTTTGTTCGCGCTTTTGCCCAAATTATTAAGTACTTATTATTCAAATTAATTTCTTTCGTAGCAAGAAATATTATTGGCACATGGTGGCTTTCTGGTTTATCAAAAGCATATGCATCAAATACTGATCATGTGACACATTGATGCTTAAAATATATCTTTGGCGAAAAGTGACGCACCCACTTTTTCGCCAAAGATATATTTTAAGCTACTACTTAGGGTACTTTTAGGGTACTACTTATAAACCTTTAACCACCCATTTGGGACCCTCGTGAGATGACGCGATGGTGTTTTATTTTATTATGAATATAGAGTTAATATAACTTTTGGCGTCAATCATAATATTTTGAAATTCATAGATATGTAGAAGGAATAAGTACGTTTCCAACTGACCCGATGATAGTCGTCGCCATGTTTGATCTTCTTGCCGTTCATGTTAATGCTGTAATTGTAATACTTGGAGTTCATGATGAGGCCGCCCCACTCGCGCCAGCCCGGCGGGATGTACGACCCATTGTACTTGTTCAAGTATTTGCCGAAATAGCCTGAGGACAATCAAACACATTCTTGGTTATCTATGTATCCACAACTAGCTGTGCCTAGCTAGTTGATTTCATTGGTAGATTTGGAGATTGAGTTTATTCAGCTAAAGATTTAACACTGTGCCAAATTTCATCCATTTCCGTTCAGTAATTATCGCGCGAACGAGGAACAAATAACCTCACAAACTTTCGGATTTATAATATTAGTGGGGTAATTTAAACTGTGAAGATTTCAAATACAACTGGCTTTTAATAAATAAATAAGCTATGTACTATAACTATGATAATAAAATACAGTTGATTTTTAAGGCGGAAAAACAAATTATTTTGTGCCGTGAAACTACTCGTACTTATACCTAAACCAATTTTCAAATAAATGGGATGGTTTCAAACGAGTGATTAGACAAGAATTATGATGACAACGAAGAACGCGAAGTAGAGAACGATCATTGCGCGAAGGAGCATTGTTCATAGGCAGACAATAGTTCAAACATTTTAATTCTGGTGATATTAATGCCAATGTAGGGCGGTTTTTAATTTGGCGAGGGGCGTGCTTACGTCAGCAAGCGGCGGCTCCAATGAACTGGGCAAGCGATGGTGATTACTTCTGCTGGTTCGGACGTGGCTTAAATCATGAGTTTTCGCGCAAAAATCGCGCTTTTGTGTTTATAATCCGTCAAAGCTGTAGATCTCAATATATGTATATACTTTGTATTTAATTCATACTACTTATATGTGCAGATGTATACAATAATCCCGCATAAATGTTAATATAGAAAGTAGAACCCCATTGGACCAGTAAGCCTAGTCGATAAGGCTTTGTTTCATGTTCTGGTGGCCTAAAATCTCCTCTAGTAATTATGTAGTACCGAATGAATACGTTTCGACTGACAGTTGACAGTGACAGTTTTGACATTGAGAACGCAATGTCAAAGACTGTCATAACTTGATCCACACCACTCGTTAGGCGAGATGACAACAAGGTACGGGAAAGTGTTCTAGGAAAGCCGTTACAGAAACACAAATTTTCCTCGGATGTTGCTTTGTTCGCAAATGTTTTTCATTTCCTTTGCGCATAAATGCTTTAAATCGCACTCTAACTCAGAAAACAAATTTTGAAATGCAAATATTTGTTACACATTAGCATAAGTCGATTTAAGTATATGCACCTATTAAGTTTGATTACCTACATATAATTCACATGACCCTACTCTCTCTGCCTACCCCGCTATGGACTCGTACCCGCTATAGCGTAAAAATATGTATGGATATATGATTCCACTATTGGTATTTTAGGGATATACTTTGTTTTAAATAAAATATGTGATCTCTGGTTACTTCGGTTCAATAGTTGTAGATGTTATTTATTTTCTAAAAGGAAAATTACAAACTTTACCACGTCCTAAGATTAGTGCAGATTAATAGTCTAGTTATTCATAATATACCTACAGTAAAATTAATATTACACATTAGCCCTATGAAATACATTAAGGTTACTTTCGTTTTCTTTCGATACCTCTCAATTCGAAGGTGATACTTTTAATTGGATCATTGTATTTCAGATCACTCGAACTCTACCTACCTGTAGATAGACTGTTTATTGAAGAAGGCTATGAAGGTACTTCCATTATGCAACCACAGGAATAAAGTTAATGAATAGATCTTGAGCTATTCGTCTGCTTAAAGGTTCCAAATATTTTAGACTAGAATTTAAATGTCAAAGTATGCATTTGTCACGACGCAGCACTTATCCAAATGAAAATATTTTCCCAGAAATTCTATTCTCGCAAGCTGCATCTAGGAGATGCATCATTTCATATTACTTTAAGACGTTGAGTGTACTGTCTCGCGTCGGTTCTATTTTGAACCCTACAACCCTTTTATTTTCGTGTTTCCCTTGTAAAATTATTTAAGGCAGTTGGAAGCATGTTTTTATGTAGTTTTCATAATAGTTATTAATAGCGGCCCGTCCCGGCTTCACACTTTCTTGCAATTAAAATAGCCTATATTAATCAGTGATAATGTAGCATTCAAATGGTGAAAGAGTTTTTACAATCAGTCCAGAACTTTTTGAGCCAATTCCTTACAAACAAACTTACATACAAATCTTTCCTCTTTCTAATATTAGTATAGATTTTAAAGTAGGTTACATGTGCAAATTTTCGTATGACAATATCGTCGTATACCTTCAGGCATAACTTCACATAGGTCCTATAATTTATTCTAAGACTTCTCAGTGTTACCCCACCCCACTTAAGGGTGGAGTATTCTTCACCTTTAAGTGCGGTGACAGAGACGTGGGATGCCCTAGCCCAGCAGGAATATATATGGCTATAAATTTTACAGTAGTTGTAATACTTTGATTATGTTACTATGATTTCAAATAAATAAATAAAGCTAATCGTGTAGCAAATTAATGTCCCCGAATGATTAATAATATGTCACAATCCCGGTGGTTTGAACATGGAATATTGAAAGATAAATCATAGACTACAAACTACAAAATAAGAAGAAAAAAGAGGTGTCCCTTAAATAGAGAACAAATATTCACATCCCGTAAAAGTGGGTGCGAACAAATTTGTAATCGTTAGTTTTGATCTTAAAAGCAGTCGCTACTGACGAACGGATGCATCACTCACGTCGCTTAGACTTCATTTCCTCACGTGGTTGAAAGTTTTCTCTCTCTCTCTCTCTTTCGCCTCAATTCAAATTACTATTTGTTATTATTGCTATTCATACATTCATACATTCAGCTTCCGATAACGGAATAAGCAGAGGAGTATGCCTCTTTTTCCTCCGGAGTTATAACTCTGATGTTTTTCCCAAATGTGTTCAGGTTGCCTCACGACGTTTTCCTTCACCGTAAATCTCATGGTATGATAAATCAATGTTTGTTGGGTTATTAACGTACTAAGCGGATAAATTCGCAGACAAAAACAAAAATACCTGATGAATTATGTAAGTAAACCAAGCATGATAGTGGTAGAAGAAAAGCGTCGTTTTTTTTTCGATATATTACTCAAAATGTGATATATAATATATAAACTAAGACTTTGACGATGTATAAATAATTTTGAATTTGTCACATTGAAGAATACATATAAAAATGCCTCGTCCCACTATTTAAATAAACATTCTAATTTTATGTGGGTAAGCAGACCCACGCACCTTTTGACCTCAATTCATGATTAGTCAATCCATCAATCATATCAGTCCACTGCTGGACATATGCTTGCCCAACGGCCCCCCACAACTCGGAATGCACAATTCTTGCAGATGAATGATAATAAGAACCTAGATTCCTCCGTTTTAACGTCTACCCTCAGTAGACGTTAAAACGGTAGAAAATACGTTCACTCCAAAGTAGTGAATTTTAAAAGAAAACTATAATAATATAATATAATATAATATAATATAATATAATATAATATAATATAATATAATATAATATAATATAATATAATATAATATAATATAATATAATATAATATAATATAATATAATATAATATAATATAATATAATATAATATAAATAATATATCCTCACGCCTTCCCACAAGGGTCCCCGAAGGGGTAGGCAGAGGTGTATGGGTAATACCCACACACCCACTCTCCGCCAGAGGTATATTAGGTGCTAACGTGACAGATGGCGACTCCATCGCCGTTACTCAAGCACGACTATACATACGCCTTTGAATTTCTTCTCAGACATATGCAGGTTTCCTCACGATGTTTTCCTTCACCGTAAAGCTCGTGGTGTGACTAATCACTGTACTTAAGTTCAGAAAAACTCATTGGTACAGTCGGGATTCGAACTTGCGATCTTTGTGTCGCAGGCAACTGCTCGAACCACTCGGCCACCACGGCTAAAGAAAACTATTATCAATTAAATTCTTATTTGATTACATAATACAAACGATACTTACTTTAAATGAAACTAATGGAGTATATTTTCTGAACGTTTAGTGTTAAAACTACTTTCGGCATCGAAAGTATAAATTTTAATATTTCAATCTTGATGTTTTAACTTTAACACCAAAATAGTTCGTTATCAATCTGGTATATTTGTACGCACACTGTACGTACACGCATTATACAGGAATTACTGAGGAATGCAGTTTCTTTGCTGTATTTATTAAATTAATTGAGATCGAGAGTATAAAAAGTAAACACATTTATTTATAAGGTAGTCGGCCCATTTACTTCTACAAAATTTACCTCAAGAGTATTTTGGGGTAAACAAAACAGTTTGGTAAACAAAAACAGATCGAACACGTAATGGTGTGGACCTATTTCGAGCGTTGTTTAGACTCACCATAATTAATCTTATAAGCTGATAGAAGTTTAACAAAATTTTCAGATTAATAGATCTACAAAAAACTTCTTTTCAACTGCAGCATTATACATAGCTTTTTACAATATACTAGCAGACCCGGCCACGTGTTGCTATGGCTAAGGTTTTTGTTTTATTACATACTAAATAAATACTTATTCAATCCAGTCACAAAATATCGCCATCTGTTAGAATCGTTTGAAGCTTGAACTGCTGAGCTGAATTGTGACTGTCAAATAATAGACATATAATTTGCAATACACGTAATTTATGTATATTAAGATAAGGGCAAGGCATGCATGATTGTAGCTATTTCTATGCTAAAATTACTCATTCCAAATCGTATATGAGTCTTTCAGATAATTATACGTCACTTTCGTAGCTTACCTTATATTTATTGCGTTTCATTAGTCCGGCCGGGTCACATAAGGTCGCAGCCCTATTTCGCCGCTTTAACCGCTCTTGGTCACAATTTCTATATTGCCAAAGAGTATGACATCGCTTAATGCTATTACTATAAACAAAACGGAAATTATTCTGCAGCGGCTGTCGGAAAAGTGACCTAAGAGCATGAAGTCTAACGACGTTTAAACGTTGTAGTAAAATACTACAGTATATTTTTATATTTTGCAAGGAAATTTTAGAACCAGCCCAACCAGCCAAGCCAGTTTTTTAGTTTCTCGACATTTTAACACTTTCTGTGAGTTTCATTTCAGCATCATTTAACACTTAATTTATTAAATGACGTTACATATTACTAGTAATAAAAAATAATGGTAATGAATAGACAATTTAATTAAGCAAGTAAGTTAAGTTCTATAATTTATTGTCTGTTTGTAACCAACTTAAATAAATATATGTCGGTAATCCTAATCGCGTCCCCCCAGACTAAATCTAGTAAAATAACCGTTGTTTTGTGAATTGTGAATCAAGCTTTAACGATAACGATCGAACGTTCGTTTTAACGACTCCAGATATACTTACAATTGTACGTATTACGTTCATACGTAGAGTATTGGGCGCAGCATTAATTCTATTAATATACTCTTGGTTGTTAATTTGACTGCAACTGTGGAAACCAGAAACTTTACGTTTTGGAAGGACTGCTCATGAAGTCCATTCATTATGTACAAACCATTTGACACGTTTAGTTACTTAATGGTTGCACTATGCCAAACTTAATTTGTATGTTGGCCGGTAGATGGCACTATCAATTATGTAATGATTGCTGAATCGCGCTACCTTTGCGTTCTACGCGTTTTGCTATATAATCGGGTTTTCGTTTTTAATATATACAGCCCCGCCCCCAAATAATATTTCAATAAAATTACCAGTCCAGTCCAGCTCCCTTGCTCGCGATCCAGCAACACCCTAAGCCGAGGTTCGTACCCCACAGGGGGTGCCCTTAGCTGTGTTGCTCAAAAATAAAGTGCCTGGCTGGAGGCCTAGGTCTCGCCATTGACCGGTTAAGTAGCAAAAGTTCCCGGAACACACGCTACGTGAGACAATACAAAAAAAAAATTATATATACAGCCTATATACCTATACCTACTACAGATAGCAAGAAAATCTTATACGATATGATGATATGTGCTTATAGTCTACAGTAAACGTATATTATACATTATACTAGCTGTGCCCTACTACTAACTAGCTGTTGATTGGAAGTTTTTTTTTTCTGGATTCTTTTATCTAACTATATAATATATCTAACTAGTATTATAAATGTGAAAGTTTGGATGTTTGCGGACCTTTCACGGCCAACCAAACGTGAAATGGTGATAGCTTTTACCTAGGAATAGGACATAGGCTACTTTTTTTTTATAATCCTGAAAAATTCTATGTTCAAAGCTCAGCAAATGTATGATGCTCTTTCACGGCATAGCGGCTGAACCGATTCTAGGAGGAAAATTTCCAAAGCTACTTTTTCGAACTTCACGCGGGCAAGCCGCGGGCATAAGCTAGTAACATAATAAATACACTTTTCTGGATTAACAAAAAGGAAAAACATCGTAACAAGCTTCTGCATTAGTAGTATATATTAGTAAGATTTGCAATTTAATGGCATTCATCGTTTCGCCCAAAATGCTTGGAAATTGAATACATATGTGAATCTCGAACGGTTACCTATTGATTGACCCAATGCCGTCAGATACCTTCGCCAAAGGTCACCCTTTCCCACGGAGAGAAAACGTGTATGGGATTTTTCTAGGCACGATACTGTTTCTGCGTAACAAAGGTCATTCTGGGGAATGTGAGCCACAAATTATTTCAGATTGTAGGTGTTAAGATGGAAGGTATCTTATTGTTAACGATTGCCTTAGTACCGTTAAATATATCATTGGCCCTTTGCCTCGATTATAGTCCGGAATAGCGCTAGGATATGTTATATTCAGGAAAAAATATCCTAAGGGTCGAGCAAAAACCCCTTTCGTGTAACATTAGCAACTTTAAAATGCGCAAAACCACGGACTACTGTACAGTTCAGAACTACTGTATATGTAGTAACCACACACCCACTTTACGCCAGTGATATATTTTAGGTGCCAAAAAATGGTACAGTCGGTTTTCGAACTTGCTATTTTTGTGTTGCAGTGTTGTGTAGCAGCTACTCGACCCACTTGGCCACCACTTTTGTTCTAGTACTTATATTAAGTACCTAATTTAAATGCACCTTTAAGTAACGCTATCTCGGGGTCGTGGCATGTCTTGACGTAGTGTCCGCTATCTTGGATCGGGGGTCGCACGACAAAGCTCGCCGCCTCCTGGACACGCATGCTAGCCTAATAATAAACCTTTTATTTTTGTCCATGAGTTTATAATGTAGTGTTAATAAGATCATAACGCTAACCTTTAACAATTACCTTGGTAAATAGAACAACTATATCTAAATTAAAAAACCAATTCCTTTTTATATATAATATATCCTCACGCCGGACAAGGGTCCCCGAAGGGATAGGCAGAGGTGTATAGGTAATACCCACACACCCACTTTCCGCCAGAGGGATATTAGGTGCCAACGTGACAGATGGCGAGTCCATCGCCGTTACTCAAGCACGACTATACATACATACGCCTTTGAATTTCTTCTCAGACGTAGGTATGCAGGTTTCCTCCCGATGTTTTCCTTCACCGTAAAGCTCGTGGTGTGACTAATCACTGTACTTAAGTTCAGAAAAACTCATTGGTACAGTCGGGATTCGAACTTGCGATCTTTGTGTCGCAGGCTGCTCGAACCTGCTCGAACCACTCGGCCACCACGGCTTCCTTTTTGTAGTTGGTTAAAAACAACTTCTAAGCTTTTTTTGTCATCGTCACGATTTTTTTTGTCATTATCCCGGCATTTTGAGGGGGTAGCCCCCATCTACGGACTCCCTTAAAGATCTAAAATCCTACAACCTTCTTAAAGATCTCAATGCTTTTATGCAGAGAAAACCTCCGCAGGGAGTTCCATCACAGTGCCAACAGATAAATATGTTTTTTTTCAAATAATTGGTTGCACATAGTGTTGAGATTGTGTGATTTGATTTCCCGTCGTTGGCTATAAGCATGTCTATCCATGAAATAGTTTATCAAAACCAAGATTGTAAGTCTAAATTTTTTTTATACCACAAGGAGTTCTATGGTTCTCGCGTTTCTGCCTTTGCATGAATCTTTCCACACTCTTCTTGAAGAATTTTGATAAAATTCTCAGAGTATATAATGCTTTTGGTCCCTGTGGCATAAAACAATGCCATTAGATTCACCCAACCATAGCCGAAAGGCAATTCTGATAATGAAGTTAAAATTGCTATAAAGTGTCGATGAATCGCCTACTTTATTACAAGGCCCGCACGCATCCGCCCACATAATTACTGGCACTTGTTAATTTCATTCGCTCCGTCCATATTGATCCGGCAATTAATCATCTCACCACCATGCTTTGAGGTGTCGTTTGGTAAATTTATTATCCCTATAATAACGCCGCAGTGATAATAGATTTTGTGAATTTATGCCCTGTTTAATTTATTGTTCCGGCGCAAGACGACCGGTATTTCTATTTTGTGTATAAGCAAGAATAGTAGGAAGTAAAAATGTAAGAGACAGAGGAAGACGACATCCAACTAGAGAAATCAAAGTATTAGGACACTGATGGATGGGAATGTAATAAGTACTCGCAACCGGCGAGCATCTACTCATACTACTACTACTAGTACACATACTCACTGATAAATGCGAATGGAAACTGTGGAAGTCTTTACTCTTCCTTGCCCAGATTTTTTTTTATACCACATTGGTGGCAAACAAGCATGCGGTCCGCCTGATGGTAAGCCGTTACCGCCGCCTATGGCTCCTTGTAACACCAGGGGTATCGCTCGCGAGCCTTATAGGAATATCTACCCTTCCTGAAGAGCTCCATCCTGGACACTCCACGAAAAACCTCATCGGGGCGTGAGCGTTCGCAAAAGGAACAAGCTTTACGGTGAAGGAAAACATCATGAAGATACGTGCACACGTTTGCGAAGAAGGTATCTACAGCGTGCCTCAGATACGTTCATAGACACCACAAATCCTATATATATATATATAGAGAGAATATGGTGCTATTTCACCTCCAACTACATCTATAAATCAACCATTTCAGAAGGCCTGAATGCATACATACAGAAACACGAATATATTTGATCTTCCCAAAGTATTGACCTTCCTGAACCTATAGTGTTAATCCTAAACAGAATTCACAAAATTGTGAAACCAAACTGCACCTAATACATAACCAATAAAATAAACGTTGTTATACAATTTTAAGACATGGAAACTCGATACCAATTATGCGCGGCGATTGTATAAAACATCTTGTATGAATCTAAATAGACGCGTAATCGATTGAAGATCGCCTATGAGAATTATTATTTATCGATATATCTTATGGAATAGCTTATTGAGGCGGTATGAATAACGCCAACGCGAGGTGATGCGAGGCGGCAGCCCACGAACACCAAGCTGAATGGAAAGATCCCTTCGAGTCCACATAACTAAGGATCTACGCTATTAAATAATATTATATTTACGGATTCTTATACAATTTTATAGTTAAGCAAATGGTAATTTTACAGCGAGGCTTACCGCATTAGTTTTTATCAATGGCGCTAGCCACGAAACGTAAACTAAAAATAGTCGCTCACGGTGAGTAATGGGTTGCTTTTAGTATTTCTTTTTGTACTGTCTCCAAATGTGTTAGTAATTTTTATCAGTTTATACAATTGCAAAGCGAATGTGTATGTAATTTTAATTAATATACACGAAGGGCTTTCTTCCAAAAGATAGAATAGACTAGGTATATATTAATTATCTATGGAATGATAAAAAAAATATATAAGGGTTAAATGCCTATAGTAATTTGCTATGACGGATTGTCGCCGAAAAAAACCTAAAAATTTCCAAGTTTCTTGATCTAAGTTAATAATTATATAGTGATAGTAGGTATCAGAACAGAGACAAAAATCGACCCTAAAACCTCTGTTGACACGAGTCTGTACATAAAGTAATACAAATCTCAAAAGATAATATTCTGTCATTTAAATGTGTCTTTACAATCTTGTTTTTTTTATCTGATAATATAGTATTCACAGAAAAATTTGCGCCAGTAGTCGTACCCATTAAATAGAAATAGTCTATGATAGAATATGAGTTATTGCATTTTTATTGTCTCGACTCGATCTTTTTTTATGTGTCGTCTCAATGTACTGTTCCTTTTAATAAATTGCATCTGTCATTTTCAACGCATGTCAATCTGACAAGTGGTTAACAAAAGGTATAAGTCTATGGTATAAGCAGAAAAATAGCCGCAGTAGCTCGAGTAGTTGTTTGTTACACAAAGATTGCAAGTTCGAGTCCAGAATGTACCAATTTGTTTTTCTGTTCTTAAGTACAATTATTAATCACACCACAAGATTTACGGTAAAGGAAAAATCTAGAAGAACCCCGCCATACTATTTGACAAATTTGCTTGGTTAGCGACGGGAGTAGGTGCCGTACCTCTTTTGGGCTTGTTGCATAGCAATACATGTACATGTCAAGCAAAGCAATAACATTTGGTATACTTAACTTTTTCTTAAATGTCCTACAAAATTCTAAAACTCGAGTAACAACAACACTTTCCAAACGCGTATTTAAATGGACAGGCATAAGATTGCGCGACCTATGCAGTGTAGGTGTAGAAGTATTTATAAATAAAATAAAAGATGTGATTTTGACACTATTATTGGTTGGGCAATCATGAAACTACTATGACATAGCTTAAGCCTACTTGGTGCAATTCCAAACAAACTGACTCAGTCCCAAACTAAGCAAAGCTTGAAATTATGTGAATTAGACCACTACCTAACAAATATTACACATGATATTTGAGAAAATTTTTTATAAAGCCTATTTCATCACACAAATATCTGCTCTAACCCGGAATTGAACGCGTTGGTTCCGACATATACACGGTATGAATTACCAGGTTGACAAAACAACCAATATATCCGGACGAAGAGGTAGAGGACGACCACTCTCCACTACCTAGATCTAATCGATCGGACCCTCAAGGATGGGAAAGTCAATAGCACTTGAAACTGGGGGGTAAATATGAAGAGAGATAAATGTCGCTGAAGCGAAAGAGGTCTATAATTCTGGAGAAAGTTGGCGCTCTACTCTCTCTGCCTACCCTGTGAGGGACTGGGGACAGGGGGTGATGATGTATGTACGTTAATATCCTGGGCGTTCATCTCATAGTCGGAATTACAATTTTATGTGTCGAAGTAAGTTAAGATCCAGTATAATATGATGTAATAGATACTATATATAACAGCGGCAACCTTAACATCATATTTATGGTAGAGCACTAAAAAAACCATAACCTCAATTATACAGAAGTGGAAAAATATTTATATTTTTGCTGCGAGTAAATAAATCGAGAGGGCGTGTGGGTGGGCTGCCGTTTAAGGAGGCATCGAGTGCAAGTCAAGGACGGTCGCCTATTGACAACTTAATTAGGAATACAATGGCCTGAGCAGCCAGAAGCAGGCTCCGCAAAAAGTGGGGAAGCAGTAGATCTCACTGATGGGACGGACGGCATCATTTCAATTTCAATCAATATTTACGAGGTGAAATTCCATGCGAATATTATTTTAGATTTTTAATTTATATATATCATCCTATATATAAGATGGAAAATTCTCAGAAAAAAATATACATACATACATATAAACACGCCTCTTTCCCGTAGGGGTAGGCAGAGACCACTTCTTTCCACTTGCTACGATCCTTACATACTTCTTTCGCTTCGTCCACTTTCATTATTCTCTTCACACATGCTCTTCGGTTTAAGGTACTCTTGACCTGGCCTTTTTTCAAGACGTCCCTAATTTGGTCTAGAAACTTCCGCCTAGGTCTACCCCTTCCAACACATCCACACTCGCCTTATACACTTATATAAATATACTTAGTTGCTAAAATTTGTGAAAGAGCATAATTAAAGGAAGCAAACAAAAGACAACACATATTAAGTTTAATCACTTGTTTTCGCATAAAAAACTGCTGTAACGAAAAAGTTATACATGTTGAATGTAAAGATAGTGCCATCCACGAAGACGCGCCCCACCAATTTCAAGGCGAGGGGGTCGCGGGATGCGGGACCCGACTCGATAATCACTCAAACATTAGTGGAAGATTGCACACTAACACTATAAATTATAAGGAAGAACAGTGGGGCGCGTCTTCGTGGATGGCACTAACTATAATCACGGCTTACGAAACTAGTAACTAAGGCGGCGTTCAATAAAAATACATAAGTAGTTCGTCATTCCAAGGGTTGTTCTTTTTATTTCAATAAATACTTGTTTCAATTCAATGAACTAGGTATTGAAGTTATTTCGCTCAGACATTCCAATCTGTAAGTTTTCCACTCACTTGAACACAAATCAGAGGAGCATGAAAATACGAAATTAAAACAAAAGAAAAACATTTATATATTGGGATAAGGATCGTTCGGATGGAATTAAATGGATGGTGGCACAACGAAGTAATGCCTCAAATAGGGCTATATTTTAGCAAGCGAAGTGTGTATGTATCTAAATACCTTTATGGTAGCTTTTTTTTTTTATACCACAAGAGTGGCAAACAAGCATACGGCCCATCTGATGGGAAACGGTTACCGCAGCCTATTTACGCTCACGATACCGAAGTATCACTTGCGTGTTGCCACTCTGTGTTCGGAGAGTTATAGTGTGTTGGCAGCATAATGGGTTTAATCCCTCTGCTTCCAACACAATGTAACAATCCTCCCCCCTCCCCAAGGAGCTCATTACTGGAAACCTTATTCACCGCGTAGGAACACAACACAAAAAAATGTGTTATTTGGCTACGGACTTCTATAAGGTGGAGGTCCTGCCCCAGTCGGGCAGCTCCGAATTCGAACGGGAAACCCGTTATGCCCTACCTCTCTTGCAACATTATAATATTGCTCGCGCCATACCGTCCCCGAATACTTTTAACCTCTCTTTTATCAATACTTATGTTAGTTTGCCGATGGAATGAGAATGGTTTGCATAATCTATAGTCAGGCTAAATATTTAACTTCAATTTTGGCCATTCATTATGCTGGTACCTACTTCGTATTTGGTTTTAATTTTCTTCTATTTAACTAACAGTTCGAGAAATGTTACCATAAATATTTTTTTTTCTATATAATAAAATATAAATATATAAATAAAAGTACATTTTTAGTACAATGAGCTACCACATAAAACTTCGCCTTGGAACGATACTAAATAAATATATGCCCTATTCATAAAGTATTATGGAAAATAAAAGTGCATTAATTATAGTATCCTCACGCCATCCCAAAAGGGTCTCCGAAAAGCCGGTGATCTAATTAGGTGCCAACGTAACAGATGGCAAGTCCAACGTAAATTTTAACAGATTAAAAAACACCGTAATAGTGTATGATTTCCGGTCATAATCAATTAAATAAAGAGCGCGCTTTTACAACATGGACGCGTGGGCGAACCTGTGTTATTCATTCATGCATTCTTACTTAACCATGAATGAACTGTAACGTAAAACCTTTATTGACTGTCATTTGCATTTATTTACATAATGTTACACGTTCTGTAACGCTAAGAGCTACTACAAAGCTTGAAGAGCATCAAACTCATCTAAACGCCATTTAAAATGACAAGATCAAGATTACAACATTTATGTACACAGATAATCGTAAAATCTGGGGGTTTTTTTCCTACATACTTTCTCGCGTTGAAACAAAGCCACTCAAAATGGATATTTAATCAGCACGATGGCAGTTAGGTTTTATTCTGTTTTTGTGTAAGTTCTAGCCACACCATTCTATATATTTGTGGAATCGTGGGAATGGGCTGGTTTGACATTAAAAGCTGCAAATGTCAGACCTGTACATGTATGGATTTATTATCATAAAATTGTTTCCTAGATTATGTCAAAGAGAAAATAAGTGCAACATGACAAAGCCTACTAATATTATTGACATGAATGTTTGTGAGTGCGAATAAGTAGTGTTCTGACGAATTGTCCGACATGATGCTCATTCTGCCGCCACAACTTCGATGTACGAGGTATTCATCCCCATACATTGGAACTAAACAGTCTCGGACTGCGCCGTTTCAAAGGAGTTTCCATTAGATTCCGTTAGGTTCGGTATGCGCTATATCCTTGGTGTTGCAAGGGTACACTATCAATACTGCATGCTTGGTTGTCACCGTGGTATAAAAAAACACACACAAGTGCAGGACTTTCAGATTCAGATGGAAATTGGAACTGAGGTCTTCCTGATCCTTAATAAGGCTACATTTTATACTAAAAATTGTATCTGTTCCTGTTTAATAGTACTAGAAGGTGCTATAGTTTTAAATCTGTAAAACCAATTGCTACGATTTCCTTTTGGCTTACTCTACGAATCTGGTTGTTTTGAAAATATGTTGTTATGTAAGCTTATGAATAAGTAGGTTACTATTTTCGATTATGTTTATAGCTTCCATGTGAACAGAGTCAAGCTTGCAATCTTTGAGTTGCAGCGACTACCCGAACCACTCAGTGATCACGGCTAATTTATCTAGAATACCGATAATTATTACTTCAATATTATAATACAATTTAAAAAAGCATATCGCATATGTGAATTTCAGTGTTGTCTCCATATCTATACATTTTTGTCGGACTGTAATACTACAGGTTTCATTCGAAACCGCATATTTGAACTTTTCAAGTTTACCACTTACCTAAGTCACTCGCCAGGGTTCTTAAGTACATAAATTACGTGCCACCGAGTTTAGTGTGTTAATTGAATGAAAGTCGTGGTAATGCCCACATTCTTGGGCTATTAAACGATCGCTCATCAGTCGAGCGGCAATGTGAACAAATTATTCGGCTTCCGGCTAATAAGCAGGACGTCGGAGGCTATATTTTTAACAGAACAATTGCCGCAATTGGCGTGTCGTGAAGTTACGACGTGAAATCTTCCAGGCAATTATGAAAAATTAGAATTAGATTCAATTAGTGACCTTTTTGGAACCAACTAGAAAATATAATGCTTCCTTGATTTGAGCTTGTTTATGGTCGCTCACATTGTACTGACAGTTATATGTTCTTATTTCAAAGCATATCAATTACATACGTTTATACAGAGGTGACGCTTCAACTAGTTGCATCGAGATTAGATTTGGTTGATGACATTTTAGGTAACAAAATCCTTATATCTATATGTACATATAATAATAATAATACTATTTGGATACAATGAAACATATCTGTATACCTAGAGTACTGGCTCTACCCACTGTCTACCCGAAAGGGACTCGGCGTGATTATATGTAAAGGTCTCAGTACATTATCTTCAACTGAAAACCACTACAGTATTTTTTTGCTAATTCATATATACATATATAAAAGTTATATTAAAAATAAACCGACGTCACCACTACATGTCCATAAAGCATGTGGGCTTTACAGAAGCGCGTTATCCCAAGGTTGATAATAAAGTCGTTCACTCAAGAGGGATATTCGATCAATATCGCGCTAAGTAGAATTTAGTGCGGAAGCGGTCCCCGGATAAGGTTAAATAACAGGAAAAAGGTACCTAAGTAATCTTTTATTATATTTCGCTCCTTAAGAGAAATCTATTATTGAAGGATTCGCATGTATAGGTTGCTTCACTAAAGGAGCAAAACATGAATCTTTTAAATGTTTGGAATCTTAAACTTTATGTATTTGCAAAGCTGGCGTGAAAAGGGGTGTGATTGTAAAGCTGAAGAATTGTACGATTACAGAAATTCATTTTTGAATTCAACAATTCGAATTTCACAGCGGACTCCATATAATATTCTTTAAAAATCATTTCAGCTTGGACGATACGATAACTTGTATGAACACAACAGAGACTGAACTGGACAACATAATTCTCTGTGCTTATGTCGTCCAGCAGTTTTATAACTCAAGAATATTAAAGTCATACAAACCACGTCGTGGTGTGAGGCGCGATGTGAAGCGGTTTCAATGCTTAGATATTGCGTTCAAATTTAGAGTTTTTGAAAGGGGATCTTAAGGGTTAAATTTTAAATGAAAAATTGAAATTAAATCTAAGATAAAGTTTCTTCATTATTGGTAGCTTGGTTAGCGGTTCACCGAGGTCAGAAGACATGAGACATTCCGACACTCACTTCTATAATACTAGTACGTATATACTAATGTATACAGTTGAGGGTACGAGTGTATATGTATACATTGTTGGAGGTAAGAGTGTATGCTCGTAAGTACGCCTCTTCACGCCCATATTTCAGCAGCTCGATTGAATTTCAGATGGATTTACGACCCGTCATAAAATTTCATTCAGCATCCAACTTGCAAAGAGATGTATGAAATATGGTCGTAAAATTCTTTATGTTGGCAAGCTTTTTGTGAAACAGGTACTTATCCGAGTGGATGAAAATTTTTGTAAGTATGTAAGGTGTTCACGTTTATTTTGTGATTTTGTTTCGTAAAACTATCTTATTTTATTACAGCCTTCCTTAGTTCACGCTCTCTCGTGGCTATATTTCTTTAAATGCTCAGAGTACTGTGTAAATTTTTTTATTATTATTAAATCAGTTTCACAATCAGATATCGGGACGAACTGGACATGCCTGACCAAGGTTGGAAGAAGTGCTCGAACGCGGGGGCTGAGGAGCAAGGCTTTTGCCCAGCACTACATAGACTATAAACAGATAATGAAATAAAACAATTACATTTATAAGAATTTAAAAAGATATAGAAAAATAAAAATAAAGAGAGGTAGGGCATAACGGGTTTCCCGTAGGAATTTGGAGCTGCCCGACTGGGGCAGGACCTCCAGGTCCTGTATTATAGAAGTCCGTAGCCAAATAACACAATTATTTGTGTTGTGTTCCTACGCGGTGAATAAGGTTTCCATTAATGGGAGGAGGGAGGATTGTTATATTCTGTTGGCAGCAGAGGGATTAGTCCCATTATGCTACCAACACAGTATAACTCTCCGAACACAGAGTGGCAACGCACAAGTGATACTTCGGTATTGTAAGCGTAAATAGGCTGCGGTAACCTTTTTCCATCGGGTGGGCCGTATGCTTGTTTGCCACTCTTGGTGTATAAAAAAAAAATTTTAGTAACAATTATAATACCATGAAATAGAGGAAACTCTCTTACTCATCCTCAATCTCATTTGATTATTTATAGTTATTTCTACACGCGGTTAGTGCACCTAAATAAATCACTCATTACATGCCGCTATTGTGTACACTGACATCCATTAAACGGTAATTTATGAGCTCGGAAAGTGATAATTAAAATAGAATAATAATAAACATCGGAATAATGGAATTAAACATTCAGTGCATCATACCTACAGACGGATGGAGAATGACGAGCCCTTTCCGTTCGAGTAATTGTGGTGTTAATGAAAACCAATCCAAGTTCACGGACGAACCATCGCGGTTCGTTCTTAAAATAAAGTTTAAGCCACTATAAACTGTTACCGTTTTTAACAACCGCAACGTTTATAACAGATATAAACATACTTCGGTTATTATCTCAAATATATTTTGGGCTCAACTGTCGTAAGAAATGGCTTACCGGCTATGGATGGCTCCGTTTCTGTGTTAAGCGCTTATTACTCAAGCTTTCATTGACAGATTTGTGTTCACTATGGAAGCGAATAGTCATAAGATACCTAATCTTGATGGAAAATGGTTTGTGGTACAGACGTGTGCAATATTCGTGTGCAAGGAGCATTAAAGACAAACGGTAATAGGCTGTTGAGCACAATCTTTTGACACGAAACATGGTTGCAAAATACAATTGGTGGTTTAAATACAATTGGAACACGGATACTAGTCCTTTTGTACTATATCTAGATGTTGTCATGATTACTCTGAACTCATTTTATGTAATAATCCGAATACTGTGTTACATTTTAAATGCATTATTTAATTTCAGGAGTTGTCTATGTCGTTTAAATAGCATGTGTACAAATATTTGTCGTATTTCGTGATTAACTTTTAAAACTTTCTGTAAACTCCAAATTCTAATCCATTTAAACGTGACAAATGTCACACAAAACGTAAGCGAATCTCACTTAAATCGTTGGATCATTTTGATAAGTAGTTATTCGACCTCAGTCCGCGCCCACTGTGGTACCTCAAGGGCCCGTTAAGTACGTGTCGGTTGCGAAATGACTCCAGTAACCGAACGGTTCCCAACGCATTCCCAGATGTTGGCAGCACCGATACTATCGTAACGGACTGCTCTTTTGACATTAACGTGAAACCGTCACTAATTTTAAAAGAACAAGGCTTTGTTGCTTTAAAAAAATAATAGAGGAATTATATCTATGTACCTATGTTCGTTTTTTTTGCTATAGTTTACTAATCACTCGGACACAAGTCCTTGTCGATATTTTAATGCTTCTACGGTTTCAGATGCCAATCCTAAGCAGTTACAGAACATCAAAGGCCCTTCTACTCGTTAACACCCAGTGACTCTTTTAGTACCTATGTTTAAAGTATGAACGAGCGTGGTCTATGATTGGATATCCCTTCGCTATTAACTAGATACCGCTTTACCTAAGAACAATGGCTTATTGAATGCGGCATCTTCACATCGTAGTGTGTGCCTATTTGCATTTATTGTCTGGTTAGCGTTAAAAATAGTGTTGTAAGACCGGATCGCAAACCGGCATTTCTCCTTGGATGGACGCAGCGCGACTAAAGTTGATTCTACGATTGAATTTGGGTATATCACACAGTTTATGCCACGTTTACTAGGAACAGAAGAAAAGGTCTTTCAAAAGGCTCCAAAGGAGTCTCCTTCCGCGAACGCTCAGGCTGTGGAATGAACTCTCCGTTGAGGTTTTCCCTGGAGAGTACAGCATGGAGTCCTTTAAGAAGGGTGTGAAAAAATTCCTGCAGGGTCGGCAACGCGCTAGTGTTACCCCTGGTGTTGCAAGCCACCATAGGCGGCGGTAGCCGCTTACCATCAGGCGGACCGCATGCTTGTTTGCCACCCATGTGGTTTAAAAAAACATAACACTAAAATATTCACAGCTTGGAAATCAATAAAATTAATTTACTACCTAAAGCTAGAAGAGCAAATAGAACACTTTTAAACGGAGATATTTCTAATAGTAACCGAACAAGTAAGTAGAGGCTCTTTAAGCGTTACTAATTAGCGGACATCTTGCACACCTTAAAACCGCTTTCTCAAGCCCTTCGTGACGTGAAAGTGAGCCACGGCACTCGCAACACCACTCAACAAAATATTTTAAACGGTTTACACAATCTACCTACTTGAAACAAATTTATCGCGGCATTTGTAGGTGTCAAACACGGCCGGTGAGTGATTTGTTGAATGTATCAATGTTGATAAAGTTAGAACCGGCTGTGGTTTTACGACCGCGTTCATCCATATTAGCAAGTGTATGAAAATAGGACTTTTTAAGTATATTTTGCTACTTAATCGCGAGAGTATAAGGTCTCTCTCTAGCCAGACACTTATTAAATGTAAAGCAAGCCCTTCTCGGCTTAGGAGCTGCTCTGTACAAAGTAGCGTGCGCTTTTATTTTAGATTTTAATCTTTTTTGCGTAGATGGTCACAAGACTTGAACTTAAGGATACATAAAACATACATATAAGATTAGCATATAGATAGGTTAAGCGATCAGTTGAAAGTATTTGATCTAAAATATACTGCATTTGTAAATGAAAATGAACTTTAGATACCAGCTACGCTAACGGAATTATATATCGGATCCACTGAGCCTATGTCTTGCAATAAATATTTTTTTATCGTCAATAAAACTGTCGGATAAACCCGACTTCTGTCAGCGCATATATAATTAGATAGAAAAATATACATAGACAAACGGAAACAAACACCGCTAACAAGACCACATTGGGGTCGGGTGGGACCGCACGCTCCGAAGCGGGTGCATAGGTACGGTTACCTCATAGAAGTGGAGACCAGAGGCTTAACCATAATGTTTAAGAGACAGATATATATGATGATCATATGTCTGTCCCTTTCGCACCCATTTTTAGCCTCCAGATAGTACTTAGACGATTACCTCTTTGGTGGTTTGTTCTGTGTAAATCAGTTTGATAATAACATTGATATCGACGATCCGGACCGGCTTATTCTGCGGCGCTAAGAAAGTATTTTTGTTATTATAGAATACATTTTTGTTAAATGTTGTCTCTCATTAAATTATACTACGTACTTGACATAATTATAAAATTCCGGTACACGTGTATTTTTGTACAGGTGTGTTATTGTTCTTCTGCAAAACGGCTTGACCGATTTTGATCACTCTTTAGCATTTCTGCTGCCAATGGGATATATAGAATAGGATAGAGTAGGTACATCGCAGGGCGCAGCTAACTAGATAATATTGTAAATTTATTAAGGTTTCTTAGTAAGTATCTTTCCTATTTAGTTAACCTTTCTCCTTTTTGGTTTATAGAAAAGTTTAGTTAAAGGTTACTCTTTCCAAAATTCAAAGATTTACCTTCCCACCAGCAGTTGCTAATAAGAATTTCTAGTCCAGAAACAAAACTTATAGCTTTGAGACTTTTACTACGAAGAAACAAAATAGCTCACTCATTCTGTTCTCATCCTTGAGTATAACATTTGCTTAAACGCCATGCAATGACCGCAATTGGTCGGAGCTTCGACTCACGCGCACGCCGACCAGACAGAGCGGCGCGCAACAAACTTGCCATTTTATCGCTTTGCCATTTGCTCGTTGCGAAACATTAGTAGCTCGTAGCTTTTAGCTTAGAAGTTAGCTTGTAGCTTATTCAGACAGGTAATTGTTTGAGCAATAAATGTACTCATAGTGATTACAAAGGTACTATTGTATCTTATTGTGTATATTCTGTTATAGGTATCATTGACATTGGTGTTGCCCGCGTTATTCATTTCCATTATTATTACAAATTAAGTAATCATGACAATAGTGTATAATTTTGAACATATAACGCACTTGGTTCATATTTTAGGGAGTAGTTTAAATCATCGCTTAAGGCTAGAAAGCATATTTGGGGCTCATAAGCACTTAATATGGCATCAGTAGTCACCCAACAACCTGAAGTTAACTGACTGTGTTCAGTTATAAAGTGATGCCGAACGTACATGCCTCACTCGTTATTAAGCCCAATATGAGATATTTAACGCTCGCGACCCTTCTGCTGTTGGCATTGTAGGAACCGCAATGAACTCCGAAAGCGTTAGTACAGTAATTTAAATTACCTTTGGACGCTGCGATACCGACTCTGACGCAATAAAAATGTCTATGTATAAACATTAAGACAGTTCATGCCGCAGACAGCGCGGCGCGCGCCCACGCCCTCTATCGCTAATAACTATTTATATCTATTATTTATCAGCCACAGTCCATCAGCGATGGCCTGCTTGCGAGCCACGACGATAGAAGGCAAGCAGCTGACACAATTTATAAATGAACAAACTGTTTCAGAATAACGTTTGCCTAAAATAGTACCTATGATAGTATATATAATAGTACCAATAGTATTAAGAGAGGTAGGGCATAAGAGAGAGGTAGGGCATAACGGGTTTCCCGTTCGAATTTGGAGCTGCCCAACTGGGACAGGACCTCCACCTTATAGAAGTCCATAGCCAAATAACACAATTTTTTGTGTTGTGTTCCTACGCGGTGAATAAGGTTTCCAGTAATGAGCTCCTTGGGGAGGGGGGCGGATTGTTACATTGTGTTGGAAGCAGAGGGATTAAACCCATTATGCTGCCAACACACTATAACTCTCCAAACACAGAGTGGCAACACGCAAGTGATACTTCAGTATCGTGAGCGTAAATAGGCTGCGGTAACCGTTTCCCATCAGATGGGCCGTATGCTTGTTTGCCACTCTTGTTGTATAAAAAAAACCTATATATTATGAAAAAAGCATGCAATCGTATCTCGGACATTGCAAGTCGCAGTTCTATTAAAAGTCCTAAAGGATAGTGTCAATATATAATACCTAATGCAAGTTGTTGGAAGCAGTATGCAGGTTGCAAAAATGGAGAATCGTCAAAAATAAGTACTTGCTTAGCACAAATCTTTCCATATAATATTCTCGTTTACAAGGCTTCACTTTTCGCACAACCTTCATAGGTGTGAAACGAATGGTTTGTTTTCACGCCCACATATACAAACTTATATTTGAATGCGAAATGACTTGGTCTGTCTGTTTGCTTGCTATGTTTTTAAATAGGATTTTGGGGAAGGCGTCATATTGTCGCAAAAATATAACTTTTTAAGTTATATTTTTGCGACAATATGACAGAGTGACAGAGACAGGTGAGAAATAAGAGATGAAACTTTTTCCAACACACATAATATCTAATGACTTCCCAAATAAAATTTTATATTTGTTTTCAGGAAACTATCATCACGAAAGTGCGCCAAGGGGTAGGCAGAGTGAGCAAAGCGCCAGTTTCCTCGAGACCTATGTCCTCTTCGGAAAGTGATATAGACAAAATAATAATAATATGAACGTAGTTTGATGAAAACTATGTTCCATGCGAAAGCAGTAGCGGGCAGTAGTTAGTGATATATAAATATAGACAATGGTCAAATATATTTGCATGCCCCGCCGCCTGGGTCTTGTAAGGTATGCTTAAATGCATGTAAACAATCCTAAATATGCGATGCACAAAACAAGGTCCGCGGACCCGTTAGGAGTGCTCTCATTTCGTTGTATTATTATTCAATTAGTAATATTCAAGATTGTAATGTGTTTTGTACACATTCCAATCTTTAATGGCTTTAATTCATCAGTCTCTTCATACATGCTCGTCGGTTTCGAGTACTCTTAACGTTCCCGTCCTTGAGCGTCCGATCGATTTGATCCAGGTAGTTGGAACGTGGCCTTCCTCTGCCTCTTCTTGCACACACTTTTGCTTTGTATATCTGTTTCGTCAATCTTTCTTCACTCATCCTTAATATGTATCCAAACCAACGTAACATGCCTTTCTTCATCTTTACAATCACGCCCTCATTCACGCCAGTTAAGTTCCTTAATTAGTCCATTTCATTCTTTAATAGACTAGACAAGTAACTAGGGGTAATGGAAGGAACAATATTACACGTCTTAGCGGGAAACAACATACAAACTTACAATTATGTAGAAGAAACACGCAATCAAGCGACAATTTGCTCTCCCACACATCTCGACTTTCATCTTGAACGGAAGGAGCAATATACGGTGATTGGGTTCTACGACGGTATATGCCTAAGTCCCGCCACTGGCTAGGAGTCGTAGGCGTGGGCCCTCCGCGGGCCCGGAAGGGAAAGCAAGGGGCGAATTTATGATAGCCGCATAAATTCAAGAGGCGAATGGACTTTTAACTATGCCGTGATAAATTGCCTTCACGTGTCTTGTGTCCGCAAGTGTTATTTGAATGTGCACTCCGGGCAGATCTACAATGTGAGTAAAATGACCGACTGACTACTGATCCGCACAATGCTGCTATTCGCATTGTGTACGCGTTCGTAAACCTTTGATACCGGGATCGCCGGTTATGTAAGCGCGCATTCCCAGGGCTAAAGATAGATTGCTCCTGATCGCGCATACTAACTGGCCTCAGGTAAGCAGCAAGCTGTATGTTAAATATATCTTAAATGGGTAGGCAGATAGATCCTTTTTTCGCCGGACATATATTTACATGCCTACGGAATACGGCTTTGAATTGCTTCTCAGTCGTATGAAGGTTTCCTCTCGATGTTTTCCTTCACTACACTTAACTACTAAAGCTAGTGGTATTACTTACCGTAATTTAGTTCAGACAAACTGATTGGTACAGACGGAATTCGAACTTACAATGTTTATGTTGTAGGCACTACTCAAACCACTCAATTACCACGACTCATGCGAAAATAGGTACCTAAATAAACAAAAAACTTGTCGTCAGTAAATCTTCATGTAAATCTTGGCAAGTGGGGGAAGGCCGCGCCCGAAACGTAAGGTCGTGCGTGTGAATATTCCTTCGTAAAAAAAACTCGTTAGTCCCGCTTATCGGCCCTCAGACCGATGACAAACGTGACCAGCTTGAGATTCTGTGTAATTACCATGGAAATGTTCTTCAAAAAATAAATACGGTAGAATTGAGAAACCTCCTTTTTTGAAGTCGGCTAAAAACTATTTGTGGTGAAAAGTTGTTCATAGAAGGTTTTATTCTAGAATTAGATATGCCTCGCGGATTCACTTACGTCATATATCATTCTGAAGATAGAAGGCTGAAGAAATGGTAGACCAAGCGAAAGAGGTCTGTCTCTAAGTCTACAGAGAACTGGCCATCTACTCTTTCTGCCTAACCCGTGAGGGACTCGGCGTGATATGTGTACATGTATGTGTGTATATATGTATGTGCTACACACATATATGTATATGTAACACAAATAGCTAAGTTACTCTTTACTAAAATATACTAGCTGTGCCCCGGAGTATCAGCCGTGTGAAAATCGATTTCATTAGTATAATGTTATCTAGATTAACATATGCTATGTTTTAATTTAGTTAATAAACTATCTATGTGTCGAACTTCATCCAATTCCCATCAGCCGTTCTGGCGTGATCGAGTCACAAACATTCATACATACATACTCACAGACTTTCGCATTTATAATAGAAAAAACTTTCCAACAACAACAACCTAAATAATACCATGGAAAATGTTCATTTGAAGTAAAGACATCCATTATCATTCCTCGATTACAAGACAATCATAATATGCGATACAAATACATACTACTATTTTAATCTTAGAAAATGACACATCAATGTTATTTATTATTGCAGACGAGCGTTATCACACAGACCATTAATATTATCAGGTCTCATTCGAGCATAACAAAAGTCAATTGAACAAACGTCAAATTTAAAAAAATACTTCATGCGAAATAATAAAAAAACATCTGCGAGCCGATCTTCAAATGACTAAGGCCCAAGACAAATCAGAGGGTCTACTTGTCTGAGCCGGATGAGATAGATCTCCCGATCGCACTCCCCAAATACTGGCAAGGACGGTTTCATCTAGGTAGTCCGTCTATTGGTACGTGACGCGAAACTACCGACATCCGCCGACCCACGTGCCGGTCGCCCACTCTAGTGTAGTGTACAACACACATGATATTTAGACCAAACCTAAGACGTGCACTTGCATTGCATAAGTGACGCGTCGGCCGCCATGTCCTGCTATTGATTTACGACTCTTTGAGATGGTCATAATGGCCAATATACATTGAGATTATTCTACACTCACTAAGCATTGAATTAATATAATTCGCTTGATTTCTATAGCACTTTTTAAAAAAACTTACCATGTCTAATATTATTTTTAGGAACTATATTTCATTAATGACATGGATACTCGTCCTTAATTGCACAAATACTATAAATCAAAACATGCCACAAATCATAGACAAAGCGAGGTTGACGGAAACAAATTCCAAATCTAAGTTTCGCTATCTGTGGGTTAAAATTTGCAGCTGCAATAAACGGATTTGATTGATAAAACAAATGAATAGCTGCAATAAGTCATTGTAACAACTGGGACACCAGTCTGGCTTAATATCGCCGCATTCAATGAACCAGAGTGTTGAATAAATTATCTGACAGCAAGATAGAATAGTTCACTTTTACTCCAATTAGCTGTGAAACTTAAATTTGTATTAAAACGTCATAATTGTTCAATGTTGCAACACGCAACCCGGAAAAAAATGCATAGCCTTCTTAACAGGGGTAGGCAGATTTGTAACGACACCCTATTTTGCGCCAAAGATATATGAAGGTACAAACGTAACAGATGGCGAACCTTTACTCAAGGACGAATTTACACGCGCCTTTGAATTTCTTCTCAAGCGTATCAGGTTTCCTCCCGATGCTTTCCTTCACCGTAAAACTCGTGGTGTGATTACTTCACTGTATTTAAGTTCAGAAAAACTCATTGGTACAGTCAGGATTCGAACCACACGGCCACTATGGCACTTTTATTTAACTACTAGGTGCGCCCCGCTGTTTTCGCGCCTTTTCCTCACGAAATCAAGCTCTTTATAGGTGCAAGAATATTAATAATACGTCAAGATGCTTTTGAGATTATAAATTGTAAATAATTTTATAAGCTTAAAAACAAACGTGAAGATTACATGAAATAAATTGCTACTCAATTTACTGTTTATGACTTCCTCATAATGAACTAAAGAATTATGAGGAATGCAGACAGTGTCAATGAGCCTATATATAACTATTAAGGATAAAATCCCCGACATATTATTCAACAGTACATCGACGTACGCTTCAATTCAATTGTAATAAATAATTTTACACAACAGTACAGTGGTGGCGTTTAATTTAATTAGACTTCATACAATCACCAGAGCGTCCTCGAAATTCCAAGCAAACAGATAGCTTGCTGCAAACAGTAAATGTACTTAGAAATAACTACCTACTTCTTACTATAACGTCATAAAGAACAATAATCAGGCCAATTGCAACTAAATTCTAAGACGTGACTGTTTATTCGTGCTTGGGAAACAGCAATGGACGAGCCACCTGTCACGTTGGCACCTAAAATATATCTTCGGCGGAAAGAGGGTGTTGTGGCACCAGAGCCTACCCCTCTAGGGACCCGAAAATTTGGGAGTATGGATGCTACACACATTTGCCTACACCTTTAGGGACTCTTGTGGGAAGTCATTAGACATGTATAAAAACAAATCAATTATAAAATACTAGACAATTATTAATATAAAATACTACAGTTGTGGTGGCGAAGCTTCATGGTAAGCGGGTACCGAAACCAAAAGGCGCTAGCAATAGCAAAGTCATAACTTGCGTTGCCGACCTGATAGTTTAGATCACCACTTTATATTCAATTCTCATGCACTCTACTCACTTTATTGGATTATTATGATAACTTTATGTTGAACGATTAAATACGTTACTAAAGATAAAGAGAGAATAAACAAGGACTATAAAATCCAATCGAAATGTTATTATTAAGCGAAATATGTTTCGGAATGGATATTGTACATCTCGATACTATCGTAAATAATTGTTTGTTGTTAATAATTTACATTTATGAGTAAATATAAGCTAGCTGTGTCCTGCGATTTCACCTGCGTGAATATCGATTTTATTGGTAGACTTTTTTCTGGAATAAAAGATCCTACATATTATTCCAGCTATTATATTATCTGTGTACCTAACTTCATTCAATTTCGTTCTGACGTGATTGAGTGACATTCTTACCGACCTGATATTAACTGACCTCACGTAGTTTAAAATATCAGCAATATTTGTAGGAACCTTTAATGTGTGCTGTGTAATGAGTGATGCTGTGAGAGAATCCATGAAAAAAATAATCAAACCAGCCTATACTCATTGAACTAGACTCAACTAGGATCATGACGATGACAAGCAATAAATATTTGTAACGGGCGAATGTTGTACCGGTTCACATCATTAAAAACGAAATCTATAAATTAATTTCTGTTATCAAAGCAATAAATTTATATTAACAACAGTTAGCAGTTGCGTTAAGTTGATTTTGACTCTGTCCGTTACGCCGCACAAATCATGTCCAATAGACGATGAAGCATTTAGTTTTGTGGCCAGTCCGGTACTCTTACTAATATTGTGCACATCTACTGTCAATCTTTTTCACTTTTACGGACATCTTAATATATATATTTCTTGTGTGCGTGTGTATGTGACTGAACTCCTCCTAAACGACTGGACCGATTTTGATGAATTTTTTTGTGTGTGTTCAAGGGGATCTGGGAATGGTTTAGATTCACAATTGGACCCGATAGGTGGCGCCACCATATTTTTTTTCCACCCGAGCGAAGCTGGGCGGGACAACTAGTATTTATATATATATTTCTTCTGTGCGTGTATATGTCACTGAACTCCTCCTAACCGGCTTGGCCGATTTTAATGATTTTTTCTGTGTGTCTTTAGGTGGATTCGAGAATGGTTTAGATTTAAAATTGACGCTGCGATCGTGTTTCAGGAAATTATTTTTTTTCACCCGTGCGAAGCTGGGCGGGACCACTACTATATATAAAGGTAGGAGGGCTATTCACAGAACTAAAATTTTTCGCCGATCCTGTAAAAATGTTTCATACTCTCCCTGAATAATCTGTTTGCCACTTTGTTCCAGTTGTTACCACCAAATAAAGATTTATTTATACATATTTTTTTAATTTCAACCTGCTTTCAGTAACTTTAATTACGAAATCGTTTGTGCCGCGTTTAAAGCCGAGTACGTAAGTAAAGTTTATACTTTGGATAAGAATGTGTGAGTCAGCCAGCATTCCAGTCTTTATTGCATCATTACAATCTGTAGGACAAGCGACTGACGCTCCACACAGGTAGGGAGTAACGATCTCAAAATTGGTGCTGGCGGGCGATTAACCTGCACCCATTGATATGACCAACAATATTCTGAATGTGTTACTAGAAAGTTCTGACGGCCCGAACCAGACCGAGTCTGAAGTAATTATTAGTATTTGGAACTGATAATATACTATACAATTTACAAACACTCATCATAATCACGCACTTCTCGAAATTTATCAGTCACACACTACATAATATACATAGGTAAAAAATACTAGTACTCGTCTGCAAAATCTCATCCAACGTTTGGTCCATGATTGAATAGCAAACATTACTTAAAATATTAGGGTTTTATTACACGTCGACAGATTATAGACAAATAATCCCTACTAATCCCTACTAATATTATAAATGCGAAGGTAACTCTGTCTGTCTGTCTGTTACCTTTTCACGCCTAAACGCCTAAACCGATTTAAATGAAATTTGGTACAAAGTTTGTCTAGAGCCTAAGGAAGGATATAGGCTACGTTTTAATGCGAATAAGGGTTGTAAAGGGTAGAAATAGGGGATGAAAGTTTGTATGGAAGATTCGTATTTTTTTAAGCAAGAAGCTCGAAACTAATTTTTTAGGCTCTTGATTACATATACATTAATGTGACATTCAAAGTTTGTATAAATTTTACCATTCAGGGAGTAAGATAAAAATAGAGGATGACAACAATGATTAGATGAACAATTTAAAGTGCTGCCCAATGTTCACGCGGACGAAGTCGCGGGCACAACTAGTAAATAATAAATCTCTTCTCAGTTTGACTATAGATTTCAACCATAAACAAAAGTATTTTTGACATTTAGCTAGAATAAAGACAAATATAATTTTATACTTTTATGTGTTTATTAAAAGTGTTATTAAAAATAGTATTACCGTCGTGCCCTCCTCCGTCCGCGTAATCTTTGTAAAAACGGGTACAATTTTCTTACATCACGTATTAATATTATGATTTCTAAATTCTTTATTTTATATAGGTACTGTTACATTCAGGTCTTGTAAAGTCTAAGTAAAAGACCTGTTCATAATGAATAACCATTCAATTCTTCGATATAACTATAACAGTATAATATGTCAAGTTTTTGCTATTTCGCTTGAGTCCAATAAGCATAGGATTAATATTTATTAATGTAACAACACGCATTCCAATAAATAAGTTTGTAAGCCAACCATATTAAGACAGACTTAAATAAGATAAATACATAATATTTCAACAGTATATACATAGGTATACTGAATGAATTTTCTGGATGGAAACCTACAAAAGTGTATGACTTTGTAGTATTTCTTGAATGAAAGAACAGATTTGTGTCTCACGAAAAAAGACTGCAAATGAATTCAAATTTTGGGCGGGTGACACGGCTAGTAAATACACATTTTTTACTGCCGATATATCGGCATGGTACATCAATATCTTGCTTCATCTTTATTTTTATATTTAAATATGATATTACATTGCAGTACACACGAACTCTACCACAGGAACATGTGGTTATTCCATCTGTTTTAGACTGCCACGCGGACAAAATCGCAAACTTGTATAATAGTAGATTCATGCATTTTAGTTGACAGGGCATGTCGCTACTGTCAAACTACCTATTATTGCCAATATGAAATACAAAAATTATAAATATAAAGCTGTCAAATTAATGCAGATGCGACCCGATAGGGTAACTTGTTTACATAATTAAGCTTCAGTAATCATTTTAATGAAAGAAACTATATTATAAGTTCAGTAATTATGCGGTCCGATATCGCCTGAGTTATTTTTAATCGGCAACTCATTTATGTTTGCTAAGCGGGTTCAATCTCCATACAGATTAAATTTTAATAATATTTGTAAAACAAACCGGTTTAAGTAATTACACAATAAAAAAATTGTTTGCACGCGTTCTCAAATCTATAAAGTCAGGTCTTTGATCGAGTGTACATAATATAACCTCAAAATCATAGTTTATGGTTGACAGATATTACATATTGGTATATTCAAGGAGTAGAACTCTTCATGAGTGACGCCGCTAGCTGCTTACCATCAAGGTGGGCGTTTTTCTTCCACCTTAGTGTCGTACAAATTGTTATAACATGCAATATACATACGTAACAAACACGTTACTTAGTAAGTAGGTAATATCAGACGAAATATCTTCTCGCCGTAAGCCGTGGTGGCCGAGTGGTTCGAGCAGTTGCCTGCGACACAAAGATCGCAAGTTCGAATCCCGACTGTACCAATGAGTTTTTCTGAACTTAAGTACAGTGATTAGTCACACCACGAGCTTTGCGGTGAAGGAAAACATCGTGAGGAAGCCTGCATACGTCTGAGAAGAAATTCAAAGGCGTATGTATAGTCGTGCTTGAGTAACGGCGATGGACTCGCCATCTGTCACGTTGGCACCTAAATATACCTCTGGCGGAAAGTGGGTGTGTGGGTATTACCCATACACCTCTGCCTACCCCTTCGGGGACCCTTGTGGGAAGGCGTGAGGATATTTATTTTATTTTTATTATAAATATCTTCTCATAATAAAATTATTATAGTGGTTTAAAAATATTAAGTGTAATAATAGTTCAATAATTTTAATATAAAATAATCAAAAATCGTAATTTAATCCTAATAGCACTAAAGACAGAAATCATAACGAAAATTCCACACGGGGCATCAGTAATGTCATGTGATATTTTATTAAACATTCGATAAGCGTATAAATGAGATCCGTAACCTGAGTGTGTGCGCGATAGTACTGTGCGAGGTGCATTCTCAGGTGCCGACTATATCATATTGCCAGTGATAGCCATGCATGGATCGTCGGGGAGCCGGTATCGAGTAATGAAGTTGTCCCGTTCGCGAGTCCATACAACTTAATTACACGAAGCTGGACTATCCGTATCTGACAGTTATGTACTAGCTAAATATTTATGTCGATGTACCAAAGGGTGTGCCCTAATATATCACATAATTCGGGGAAATATTTAAAACTTACCGGTTCGATATCCAGCGTTGGAGAGATAAGTGGCAAAAGTGTTGGTCTCGTGGGTCGCTTGCCACATCGGCGATGAACAATTATCGTTGTTTGTGTACACGTTGTGATTGTGGACGTAGACGCCTGTCAGAAGGGAGCTCCTGGGTACAGAGAATATTTTGTATTACGACGTCGTCTTGAATTGAATCTCAGCATTCAAGTTCTGTAAGCGCAGAGTGCACCTACCAAAGCTGTCGTGGATATAATTATAAGTAAGTAAGGTGAATAATTAAAAAAATTGCATATAATAATGAACTAAAACCTCACGTGAGGTATCATTTATACGCAGTTGGGCAGTAAATATATCGTATTTCTTCGCAATTGATGGCATTAATTATAGTATATCGTTTATACAAGCGAATAATGCAACAATGTTACCTGGATGGGCAGCACATAGGCGTGGTTGTGTAAGCGTGCCGGAACTCCGCACCAGCGCTCCGGACGGCCTTCATCGTCCTTGGCATGAAGTTTAAGCTACCCAGCTCCACGTCTTGATCATCAGTCAGTATAAGAATTATATTAGGCTTCCTTTCGCGCTGTTGTGGATATGGAATGTAACCACCATTCTGCCACTTTGTCGTCCTTACTTTAGACCTGGTCGTATTTTCTTTGATAGGGGCTCTTTCTTGTGACTTTGTCTGGTTCATCAATCTCCTAGCAGAAATTTTATCCGCTCCAGTTTTGCTTCCACGCTTGTCAGTCTTACGAGACTTGTCTTCTTTTCTTAAGCTGTATGGCTCGATAGTACGATTAGCACCGTCTTCAAGAGAGTGGCTATCAGATCCTCTCCTCCTGTCCCTTCTCATTTCATGCTCGCGGTCCCATGTTCTTCGTCTATCACTGCGATACCTGGAACTGTTCTTATGCCTCAAGTAGCGTCTTTCGGGAAGATCAGTTAGCGTTCCGTTGAACGTAGTACGGTTCCGATTATTATCTCTGTTTCTCAAATCCCTGCTCCTGGTTGGATCCTTTTCTTCAAAGGAATTTCTTTTAGCCGATATCAGTATGCAATTCCAGGTGAGCAGCAGAGATATCAACTTCAAATTCATATTGTTCAAATAATACAGTTACTTTATCACAAATCACAACTTCTACGAAGTTTATTATGATTACTTCTTTTAGTGATTTCTTAAATTTCATGTCGTTAAATATTTTAACGACCCGATAATAGTTTCTGTGTGCCGGAGAGCCATCTTGTTGAACCAGCTGGGAACAAGACATTACTAATTTTAATAAAATGCAGTAAAGCCGTTGAGCTTTGTAATAAATGCTGTTTACGTCTTAATATTTCAAATGACGCCTATTCCACGTTTGATCGTGAGATTGAAATGTATTTACTCACATTGGGGATGGAAACTTTTAATGGCATTCGACCAGGGCGTATCAATCGCGAGCAGCTTTTAGCAGAATTGGACCGGTACTGGCCGAGGCTTAAATAAACCGCGCATCCGTACGAGGGGTGTTAAAATATAGCTTTGATATATTGGCCAGACACATCTTTAGAAGCAGTATTTATTGGCTCTGCTTGCAAACTCTGTAAATTTATTCACCAGTTATTTATTTCTTCAAGGCTATAACATTAAGTTCGCTAAATGCTTAATTATAGATCTACTAACTCTACTAGAGGCTAACATCAATTAACATTGAAGATTAATAGATTACTGTGTAGTTATTTTATACCCATCTACTTTCGAAGTAATAACGTCAAGGCTCCTTAAAATAATTTATATGAATTCAAAAGCTGCAGTATTTTTATTCAACGTAAGGGAACGTCACATTAAACTCTAAATATAAAAATACCGCTGCGATCGTTTAAAAAAGTACCTTTCATTAGTACCTGTGTATTATATGTCGCAGCCAACTAGCTTAATTAGCCGTTCAATCAACAGCCTTATTAAACAGCGCCGATCAACTAGGTTCCTGAATGATATTCAGCCATTTGATCAAACAGCTAGGCAAATGACTTGATTCGATGACGTTTAATTACATGCCCACCCTGTTCATTTCAACTTAGTTCCAAGACGTAAAAAAACCTCAGTTGGCCATGAGTTCTGGACAGCGAAAGACGGCGATGGATTATTACTGGATGAGCAAATACAATAATGATGTACAAAAAGTACCGTAATCGAATCCGACTCGATCATATTAGGTTAGGGCCTTCGTAGTTTTTTTATGTTACATTTTAAATAAAGAGTTAGTTTCTTATGTCAGATGCTTCGTCTGTTTTATTTCTGTCAAACGGTCACCCTATCGTACGAATGGCCTAAGCTTTAGCCAGGCAGTTTATTAAATGTTGTAACAGACGCTACGGCTACCTATAAACGTATCAGTTTGTGAGGTAGCTTGTTCCTCTTTGACGCAGAAATAAATATTTGGGCACAGAAATTGTGTATTTGCTCGACTAACAGATAGGATATGTTTAATTCCAAAAGAACATTTTATTAAAAGGTCTACCAATGTAATCCAATTTTACGCGAGTTAAAATCGGGGCATCGCCAATCTTCTTCTTTTATATATATAAAAATGTTATGTTGGTTTGTGTACGCTTCAAAAACTCAAAAAGTTCTGCACCGATCGAGCTGAAATTTTAGCATGATATATAATGCGCATCAAGGATTGTTTCTATCTATTTTTTGCATCAGTCACATATCCACAGCAAAGCGTGGCAGGGTACAGCTAGTATTAACATTGAACTTTATTCCTCGTGCACGAAGTCGCAACGAACAGCTAGTACGATATAAATGCCCAATGGCACTTACTGTTTAATCAAACAATATCATAACTGCCGTTTAAAACAGTTTTCTTAATTCTACGCTTACAAAAAAGTTTTTTATAGGGTGATCCCAGCAAAGAAATTTTGTTTCAGAAATTGGATTATTTGGGGATTAGAAGATTTATAGATGACTATACAGTACACTTTTATTAGCCACGCAAGTATGCGAAAAGATGCAATGAAAATGGAGTCACTATTTAAGCCAACTGAGGTTCATGATGCTAACTAGTGTTGTCATTTTGGTATAATTATGTTGATAGCTAAGTAAAATCAATTGTGATGAGTCGAACTATATAGAAGTGAGTTGAAATGTTCTACAAGGGCTAACAAGTGAGTTCTCTTTTTTTGGCGCAGGAAAATTTACCGGCGTATGTGAAACCACTCACCAAATTGTTATCATCATCGAAAGTGGAACCATTTAGGTAATAAAATGCAGCATATACCTAAGGATTCCGTACAGTGTCAATGGGAATAAGTTCAGCTGCATTTCTATCCGAAGCTTGTTTAATTAATTCAAACGGCGATGCGCGTGCCGTTCGTCTGACTGCCTAAGGCCCCAACCAGACAGACGACAGGTGTGGCTACAAAGCGCGAATACCGCACACAAAGGGAAGACGAAGCTGAGTAAACTTAATTATTAATCAGAGAAACATAATTATATTCTAGTTTCGTCTAGTTACAGGCGTCGACGAATTGCTTTCTCTAAGCGCAAATTTAATAGTTGTGCTCTAATGTATTTAGACGTTCAAATTCTGCGCAAAAGCTGTGGACTGCTAGTTGTGTTATTCGTGAGTGAAAATAAAGTAGTTCTGTTTTGTTCATCTTACTTCAGCATCAAATTCATTAATAAAATATTATCGGAAACCTACCATAATACCACTAATTGATAATTAGTTAGACTCATCATATGCCCACCGCCTTTGCTGAACCACCCACTCCGGTGATCTTGATTTATTGTGCATCTGTACGGCGGTGCCTTGATTGATAGGGGGCGATATGCGATCAAACGACTATTGAGCAAAATTGTTTTCATTTCAGGAATCGGTATAATCAGTATTAAAAACCCTTGGGCCCGTCGTATTACCGAAATTCGTAGTCAGTCCGTTTAATCCATTTCCCAGAAGGTCCACTCCCCGAATGACCACTTCCCTGATTGGCTAAAAATGAAAGGCATACTTAATAATCTCTGGTTTTCGAATTATTCGTGGGGTAAATTTGGTGAAACTGGCTGGATTTGAATCAGATCGTTCCCAAATATCTGATATTTATAAAGCATTCATTAGTGCTGAAGGCTTGTTTTTTACAGGTTGAATGGTATGGACATTGGTGATGTATGATGGAATAATGTTACATCTTACGTAGTAATGATACATAATTATATTTTGCTGATGTAATTCGCGTAACTTTTCTATAATATAATAATGTAAGGAAAATTAAAACAATATCCACAAGAATAAAAGCTGTAACATAAAAATATTTAGCGAAGGGAATCCGACCGGATGATTTTAAGGCAAGAAAATTTACGACCACGTCGCGCGATTTTAAGCCTCGAATTTAGAAATTCCTCTCTGCTCCTCTTATCAGCTGAACTACAAAGCCGGCGAACCCGTGCTCTTGCTACTAAATACAAATCTTTTCCTTATACATATTTTAAATAACGTTAGAAGAATTTGGATGAAGAATAAAACAATTGAAAGTTAATTGTATTTTTTTTATCTCAAAAGGACACCGCTACAATAAAATATTACGTTCTATCCGAGCTAAAACAATACCTCTACACGTGGCCTGGTCGTAGTTCATTAATTCACTGGACCCTGTACGTCATATGCTTTCACGTCGCATTAATTAACGTCACAAAGCAGGTAACATTATTATGTTATACAACTTAGTCCAACCGTAATATTTCAATTTCTCCAACAAATGTTCTATAGTTGTATCTATTGTTTACAAGTAGAAAGCACGCGTATATTTAAATTCATACGTTTGTGTCGGTGCATTGACCTGTTGTAGAAATATTTCTTGTTTTCAAAGGGTGCTAAACACTTCTCACGTAACGTATATTTACGTGAAAGCTAAATAGTTTTGCTCTCCAGATGCTTCGCTAGCACGTGCCAAATAATTAAATAATATATTTATGGAATTTCAAAGAGTTGTTTTTGTATACGTGAGTTGGAAAAAAATCTGCTAATTATTTTGTTGCCTTACATAATTCTGTTCTTGTTGGCCAGTTCCTGTTGGTTGGCTTGTGCTCTGTTGGATGTTAGTAACTATTTGTAGTTCTTAAATAAACGTGCCATCTGTCACGTTGGCACCTAATATACCTCTGGCGGAAAGTGGGTGTGTGGGTATTACCTATACACCTCTGCCTACCCCTTCGGGGACCCTTGTGGGAAGGCGTGAGGATATATTATTATTATTATATAAATAAACAACTCGGGTATCTATAGGTAACTAAAACTGAAGTGACTTTAATATATTATATCAGAATAACAGATTTTTGGAACGGATATGGAAACACCGTTGGATATATTCAATATTGACCATGGATCAATTTTGTAGGACATTAACAATTAACACTACTGGCATAAAGATACTAAAATTTATTGTATTTATAGCCGTGGTGGCCGAGTGGTTCGAGCAGTTGCCTGCGACCCAAAGGTCGCATGTTCGAATCTCGACTGTACCAATGAGTTTTTCTGAACTTAAGTACAGTGATTAGTCACACCACGAGCTTGACGGTGAAGGAAAACATCGAGAGGAAACCTGCATACGTCTGAGAAGAAATTCAAAGGCGTATGTATAGTCGTGCTTGAGTAACGGCGATGGACTCGCCATCTGTCACGTTGGCAGCAAATATACCTCTGGCGGAAAGTGGGTGTGTGGGTATTACCTATACACCTCTGCCTACCCCTTCAGGGACCCTTGTGGGACGGCGTGAGGATATAAATAAACAACTCGGGTATCTATAGGTAACTAAAACTAAAGACATATATTATATCAAAATAACAGTTTTTTGGAACGGATATGGAAACACCATTGGATATATTCAATATTGACCATGGATCAATTTTGTTCGAATTAACACTACTGGCATAAAGATACTAAAATTTTTCATATATTTAATATAGGTATGTTCAATCAAATTTAAAGCGGCTGAAACCGTGGGATTTAACTACTCCTAGGTTCAACTATGTATACAGTTTCGTCGCGTATAAAAACTTGGAACGAATTCAAAAATAACATAAGTAGATTAAGCCTATAATTAGCATTTGACGGCCGTCTGGTCTAGTGGTTAGAGCTCCTGACTGCGAAACTTGAGGTCGCGGGTTTGAATCCCGCAGAGGGCAGATATTTGTGTGATGAACACGAGTATTAGTACTTTAGTCTTTGATGTCCTATGTATTTAAGTATATATATATCTATATAAGTAAATATATCGTTGTCTAGTTACCATAACACAAGCTTTGCTTGATTTGTAGTCAGTACTTCAGTTCCTAGCCAAACAAAGGCGGACCAAAGGCTAAGCCAACCACTGTGCATGTACTACCCCGTGAAGTACTTTGCGTCAAAATATATACTTGTATACATACATGTGTATGTACATTAATCAATAACCTTTAATAAGTCCCCTATTGCTAAGTTTTGTCAACAAATATTAATGGACCGTTATAAATTATAAGTTGATCACCCAAATGGGGAAGTTTTGAAGCCAAAGGGCGTCGTTTATGGAAATCTCTCCGGAAGAAACTTTGTTCAGATATACCTACCAAAACATGGTAATCTTGTATATAGGGGTACTTGGTAGATGTATAATCTATTAACGACAAAAGTACCGCCCAATTTTATACAATGGAAGTGAAACATCTATATTATCTAAGGGTTAAACATCACCGATACGTTGCAGTTGCGGTGCAAGGTAATTATGTCTTCTTCCAAACCACCGAATACCTATGACATAATACAACTGTTAACTGTTTTGTCTGTAAATTTCAAACAGAATGAAAAAAAGAAGTTCTAGTGTTTAAAACAATAAGAAAACTACTCTTCAACTACCATGGTCAAATCGATCGTACACTCCCAGTTGGAAACGTGAAAAGTATTCGAAACCGGCGAGCATTTCTTTATGAAGAGACTTATGAATGTAAATGAAAAAAAAAAAGTTCTCTAAGTCTATAGGAGAACTGGCGTGCTATGTATGCATGTACGCTAACGTGCGACGTTCGGTAAGATTGAATCAGCCTTTACCACTAAAATATGCTATACATTTATGTACATCGCACGTAATTGATCCCATATATACGTAGGAATGACCGCCACTGGAAGCATTCCAGTTACTAGACTTACAATTCTAACACTACAAAACCAGGTTTCAGTAAATATATCAGCAAAAGATGCATTTCATTACGACTTAAGATCTCAAACGCACGCACGCTCGCACTTAAAATAATGCTCATTAAATGGGAAAAATAAAATGAATTCTTATTCTGAGTTACCATTTAGCGTCGTTTCGGCGTTTAAGTGCATTCGTTTGCCGCCCTCGTTAACGATCCCCGACCGTACTTTGTTATGGATCCCTTACTGCTTGCGAAAAGAGAGTGAGTGCGAACTTTTGTTTTTTATTGTCGCATTTGTTTTAATTTGTCATTGAGCTATATGTAATCATTAAACAGAGTGCACGAGCATACTTGCAAACACAGGTGCTCACTCATCCCCTATTCATGTATTTATAATGGATTCATAAAAAGACCATAAAGTGAAAATTAAACATATTTGATTTAATGATCTTTTGAAGTCTGACATCTTTAAAACGACGGATGGATTTTTCTCATTGGATAGAGTGTTTAAGTGAAAATTTAATTTGTATCGCAGTACCTAAAAATCCAGAGCCGTAATCATACATGGATTTAGCGCGGATGAAACCTGGGGGCGCAACTAGTATAAATAACTGTATAACAATATAATAATAATAGTATAATAAAATTCTGGATCCATAAAACATATTTCGTGTCATTTATTTAAATAAAATCAACGTTCTATTTTTAGTCGTTTTGTTACCCTATCTTCAATATTTAAAACAGTCATAAATACAACGAAATCTTCGACAACTCGTAGTAAAAGATCATTACCTCTATACAAGCTGGATCACGCTCAGGGAGAAACCCACTACTGCGTCCTTAACAAGGGATATTTTATTTCAAGTAATGTTCTTAAAAATATTCTATCATTGTCGCTGCAAAGACCATAAATTTCATACCAAAAGACTCATTACCGTGTTAAAACTAGAATTAATTATTAATTGAAATGAAATTAATTAATTTGATCTAGGTGGATAGTTGCCTCGTCTACGTCTTCCTCTACCTCTTCTTTCAGACTCATGCGCATTAAATTTCTGTTTTGTCAACTTTTCGTATATGTCCAAGCCAACAAAACATATATTTCCTTATCTTTACAATCAACCCAACTTCGTTACGGAGGAAAGCTACTCAACTGCATTCAATCTAATTTACATACATACGTAATCCAATTCTATAAATATTTTGTTAAACATATTTTTAAACTTAAATCAACCATGTGCTTAGAGAACTAAGATACCTGCTACAATAAGCAATAGTTGTAATCAAGTAGGTACTTGCAGCGCTCGTAGACGGTCAATTTCTTCAAAACTGGACAGTGGCTGGTTTTAAGCGGATATTTCCAGTTTATATTTTATTTATTCATCGCGTTCATTTATCTCGTCAAACAGCGTGCATGTTTGCCTATCTAACATCAAATACACCGCCACATATAGGTATTCCAAAGATTCAATTCGGGTTCTCAATTCGGGTTTTTTTTTACAATAATAATTTTACTTTTTTTTTTAATTTATTCCATATCTTGACCAGAATTAGTTACAGTACTGATGACAATATTTGTGTCACTTGTTTAATTTGTCTAATTTGTGAATGTGAGAACATTGTAGGCTTTGTAGATTTTTAGATCTTGCTAACATTGTTATAATTATCTTGTTTTATGTATGCTTTGTATAGTAAGCAACGACCTATTGTCGGGCCTACGTTGTTCCCCCATACTTGGGTACTATTGCTGTAACGAAAAAAAAAATTGTATATGCCTAATGATTTGAAAAGAGTAACCATGGAGTTTCTTGCCGGTTCTTCTCCATGGAAGCAACCAACCCGAACCGTGCTTCTTTTTCGACGTTTTATAAGTGCCCGCCTGGGCCTATGTGAAATAAAAAGATTTTGATGTTGATTTTTGATTTTGATTCATTCCGACATTTCGTATAATCGATAAACGAGGATTTTTCTAAACTGTAGTCGAACCGTAGTTTTTATACGGTTTTTATCAAATAATATTAGACTCCGTTTAATGTCCGGAGAATAGTATATTAAGCTGAGCGGTACTGTATACATAAATATACAGCCACCACGGCTCTAATAGTATTATTACCTTAATCGAACCCACGGGACTCACTACCAATTAAATATAGTTGAAGTGAGCTGTACTGACATTGAAAGTAAGAGCAGCCAATAAATATCTCTTCGCTTTCCAATCAACCAAAAGCATATTATATTTTTTACTCACGCGTAGCTCTTTTAAATACTATTACATTTTAATGAACCACACGGATTCCGCATAGAATTTTTTAAGCGGCGCTTGAAGTGAATTTGACAAAAACATGAGCTAAATTTACCACAAAGTACCTACAAACATGTTACCAAAAAGCGCTATCACATAAAAACTCGATAAAAACCGCTCAAAACATCCGGATCATCATAATTGACAATTATATAGCTTTTTTTTATCACTGTTAGTGCATTAACGAGCCAACTTTGTGTCAATCAAGGTTGATCGGAACACATCAAACAAGCATTTGATTGGCCGCATACTTGTGCTAAACACTTCCCACTTAGGTATTTCACACGCCTATATATTTTGTGACTATGGGAATAGTCTAGTAAACGTGTTTACAACCAAATTCCAAAGCGTGGAAACCAGTCAGTTTTGGTTGCCAAGAGTGCGAAAGAGATGGATTTATTGACCCCTTAGTCATCTATAGCTATAACATTCTTAAATTATTATTGCATGTCATTATCTCGAAGATAAGGCGTCCAAGACACGCCGTCATCGAACCGGATGACGACATAACGGTCCTCCAGGACGCCCGACAAAAACATACCAACACTACACAAAACCGACCACTGTTCCGTCCTCGCCGACGAGGCTCGACGCGAATAAGCCGTAATGTTCCCCCCCGACCCCCGCCGCAAACGCCGGCCCGCGCCGAGCCTGACGCGCAAATCCCGCCCCCAAATAATATTTAAATAAAATTACCAGTCCAGCCCAGCTCCCTTGCTCGCGATCCAGCAACGCCCTAAGCCGAGGTTCGTACCCCACAGGGGGTGCCCTTAGCTGTGTTGCTTAGAAATAAAGTGCCTGGCTGGAGGCCTAGGTCTCGCCATTGACCGGTTAAGTAGCAAAAATTCCCGGAACTCACGCTACGAGAGACAATACAAAAAAAAAAAAAAAAAATATTGCATGTCATAGTCCTGCCCCTCGACGTATTAAAAATGGCAGGTTTCCAGACATCAAATGGTAAGAAAAATCAATGGTCTCTTTGGTAAGAGCCCTGTATGATACTATCACTAGTCGTGGTTCCACTTAAGCTAAGTTTATTAATTATTCGGAGTACTTCGGTCTACTACGGCTCGCGTTTTTAATTCTGTTTTCATTTAGCATTACATGTTTGAGACTATTTCGAGATCTATCCTAAAGAACGTAACGCCTGTACGAATAACACGTCCTCAAGAATTAAGCTTTTCCGATTGGTAGTTCAGATGGATGAACATGTCAAAACTAGCAGACTCTTTAGCTTTTATTGTGGATTATACGCGGTACGCCAGGTTAATGTAAGACAGAAACATTTACCTAGACGAAAGGTATATTATTTTGTGGAGAACCAATTTCAAAGTAACCAGCTAACTCCCAAAAGAGCTCAAACATTTTAGTTTCGCTTAGCTTGTAATTCAAGCAGACTGTGCCAAGCTCGCCATTTTCATCGTCTTACCGCAGCTGTATTATTATTACCTTAAGACCGCAAATAAACCCTGATTTGTTTGCTGTTCGGGAATAACACTAAACTTTGAAGGCAAAGCTTGGAATTAGAACGTCATGTGAATTACGCGCGCTTGGATTATGCGGTGTCAAAAGCATTATGGTCTCTCTTCGTAGTTCCACGTATTTGTGTGAATCACATTTAATGGCGAGGATAATAGTAATAGGTAAAGAAGATAAGGTATAAATAGATAATAATAAATAAAAAATACAAATATTTTTTTTTTATATTAAATGGTTGACAAACAAGCATGCGGTCCGCCTTAATGGTATAATAGATATAATTAATTATGTAATTACGATTGACGTAACAAGTGTATAAGGCGAGTGTGAATGAAAGTGTTGGAAGGGGTAGTAGACCTAGGCGGACGTTTCGAGACCAAATTAGGGCTTGAAAAAAAGCTAGGTCAAGAGTATACTAAACCGAAGAGCATGTATGAAGAGAGTAATGAAAGTGGACGAAGCAAAACAAGTATGTAAGGATCGAAGCAAGTGGAAAGAAGTGGTCTCTGCCTATCCCTACGGGAAAGAGGCGCGATTATATGTATGTTATGTATGTATGCGTAATTTATGTAATATTAATATATCCTATAACTATACTTTTAGTGATACTTATAAAAAAACATTTTTGCTTTTCAATGAAATGGTTTATTTATTTATATTTATACTTTATTTAGAAACACAAACAGTCTCACATAAAAAAAGAAGAACATAAATTAAAAATAAAGTTAATACATAGACAAACAGTGTCCACAGATAACATAATTCCTGTGGAGCATGTGGTCGAAAGAGCAGTAAACAGAAGAAGAATAACAGTTTGTTTAACAATATTTCCAAATTTTGCAAAATGTACATTTCATGATGCTGACAATAATTTAAGGATATGATATTTAAATTTACCCAAACTGGTTCTGTCAAACATGCCCAGGTCACTGTTGAAGTGCACATTATGAGAACAGCGAGCTCGAGGGATGAATGAATTGTTAGCGTGGTTGATCTTGAATGTAGGGATATGGAACAATTTAGTCTAACTTTCTATCTAACAGGTATAATTCTTATTTAGTTTCCTTACGTATCTCATTCATTCAGGCCATTGCTTCTATTGAAAGACTTAATTAGTGTTCATTAGGTTTCGTGTAACATACATACATATCATCACGCCGAGTCCCTAACGGGGTAGGCAGAGAGTATAGAGCGCCAGTTCTCTCTAGACTTACATACCTCTTTCGCTTCGTCCACATTCATCAGTCTCTTCATACATGCTCGTCGGTTTCGAGTACTCTTAACGTTCCCGTCCTTGAGAGTCCGATCTATTTGATCCAGGTAGTTGGAACGTGGCCTTCCTCTGCCTCTTCTTGCAAATTTCATGGTTTCGTGTTTATTGAACGAAATCAGATTTATGACTATTCTTCTCATTAGTGATTTGATCAACTGGTATTTTATTTGCAGATTAATGTAACCAAATTTATTCTAACGTTGTACGACTGTGGCGATGTAAAATAATTGTTATTCAGTAGGTCGGCAGCGAAATGAAGTTGAAATTTTCATAATATAAATACGAAAATGAGTTCGTATGCAAAGGTTATATTTGATTTATTTCAATGTCCATCAAGTACTGAATTATGCTTTATTTTATCCCATATCATCATAGTTATTGTTCTTCACAGGGTTCAAATATATTTGTATATTGTAGGGAAATTCTTGCATGACTAAAACTTCAAACCATATTGATTCATTCAGCATAAATTTTGCATTTACACCACGAGGTGCCCAATAAAGGAAAACGCTTAATTACGCCTAATAAGATATTCGAAGCCACATTTGTATATGTGGTTGAAAAACGGCAATGAACTCGCCATTTGACACATTGGTACCTACATTTATCTTCGGCGAAAAGAGAGCATGCGTATTATAACATACCTTTGCCTACCCTTCGTGACCTTTTTGGGAAGGCGTAAAGATAAACACTAATTTACAAAAACTGATTATTTAGATTTAATTTAAAAATAGAAGCCGTGGTGGCCGAGTGGTTCGAGCAGTTGCCTGCGACGCAAAGGTCGCAAGTTCGAATCCCGACTGTACCAATGAGTTTTTTCTGAACTTAAGTACAGTGATTAGTCACACCACAAGCTATACGGTGAAGGAAAACATCGTGAGGAAACCTGCATATGTCTGAGAAGAAATTCAAAGGCGTATGTATAGTCGTGCTTGAGTAACGGCGATGGACTCGCCATCTGTCACGTTTGCACCTAATATACCTCTGGCGGAAAGTGGGTGTGTGGGTATTATCCATACACCTCTGCCTACCCCTTCGGGGACCCTTGTGGGTAGGCGTGAGGATATATTATTATAATTTTAATATAACTTGGATACAATAAAACAGGAACAAGTGAAGAAATCGCGAACGATGTTGTAAATACAAACACTTTTGAGATATTCCCACGATCCTACGTGTACACGGAGCCATATGGCGTCTAGCTAGATCTGTCTTAAGACCGCACGCTGTTATCGTCTCTAACACCGTTCATTAACGCCTATTATTGTTTGGCCTAACAGCTAGCGCGAATACATAAATGATGCGAGAAAAACCAATCTTAGCACATAAATATAGATGTGACGCATTTTACACTAGAGTCCAATAAATCTTGTTCAATGGTGTGACCTTTACGTTATCTTCCGTGGGGTCTGCGTAGTTTTAAGAACTTTGTAATTACTATGTCTTATCCTCATGACTACCTATATGTTCCCCGGAGGGGTTTGCAGAGGTGTGTTGTTACTTTCTAGCACCAAAATAGTTCTTTTTTATACCTTAGGTACATATGACTTGCATATGCTTATAAAAATTATAAGGTAGTTATATAAACTAGGTATTAGAGAACTGTTTTGGAAATTCAACAGTATACAGATAGCACAGCTCGGAGGGAGAGGTATCGCGCACATTTCGTGGGATTATGTTTACGCGCAAATCTGACCTCGTTCTCATGAAAGTTCCTCTCCTCACGTTGTTTTCCTACACCTTAGCTCGTAATGTACAATTCACTCAGAAAGGACACGAAGAGTACTCGAAACCGGCTATGACCGTAAGTCTGGCGCTCTACTACCTCTGCCTACCCCGTGAGGGACGGCTTGTTTATATTTACATATGCAAGTTCATTAAGTCTCATTAGAAAAGAACATCGGGACTATAATAATAATATAATATAAAAATAATATATCCTCACGCCTTCCCACAAGGGTCCCCGAAGGGGTAGGCAGAGGTGTATAGGTAATACCCACACACCCACTTTCCGCCAGAGGTATATTAGGTGCCAACGTGACAGATGGCGAGTCCATCGCCGTTACTCAAGCACGACTATACATACGCCTTTGAATTTCTTCTCAGACGTATGCAGGTTTCCTCTCGATGTTTTCCTTCACCGTAAAGCTCGTGGTGTGACTAATCACTGTACTTAAGTTCAGAAAAACTCATTGGTACAGTCGGGATTCGAACTTGCGACCTTTGCGTCGCAGGCAACTGCTCGAAACACTCGGCCACCACGGCTCTAACATCGGGACTATACCCCTTATATTGACTTTGCATGTGTAATTTTAACTCGACCACGTTTCACAGAGATTACTTTATTTTATCATAGGTACTTATATAGTATATACTGTTCTGTACGCGTGTTTGTCATCGAACTCCTTAATGGCTTACCCAATTTGGCAGATTTGTATGTGTATATTTCAATTGGTTACTGCATGGTTTAAAAACACAATTAGACCAGGTATGTGCGCTGCGATCGTGTAGAAACTTTTAATTGTTTTCCCCATCAATGTCTTTATAATTTTTTTATCGAATGAGCCCAAAGAGTATAATTATATTGAACAGTATAAAGACAGCCGACTAAGTGGCGTCGATTCACGACTAGATATGTAAATATTTTGAAGTAAACCTACCAAACTAGCTGTAGATGTACACATAAACAGAAGCTGAAGTTTTGCCAAAATCTGGAATAGATCTCAATAGCTGAATAGATGTTTTATTAAGCAACTGCAGATTAAATGTATTTTTAATTACAAGCTTAGTAGTTGATATAACCTATAAAAAATATTTTTGTAATCAACCAAATTGTTATTTTATTATAATATGTAAGAGAAAGAGATCATATTTTAACATAACATATACCGACCTATGTGTACATATATATTTATTATTGTTTTTTTGTGTAATCTCTGTGGTGTGTAAGTGGTAACTTTACTTTTTTATTTAATATGTGACGTTCAATGAGTGTTCCCTGTGTCCCCTACGTGGAATAAAAGATTTTAATTTTGATTTCTCAATGAATACGTAAAAATGATTTTTCTTATAATATATAAAGTATAATACACACATAACATTAGCGCAACATTTTATCATAAACTCAGCCCATATCTACTTCATCTGGCCGCATGCATGGAGTATTTAAAAAACTGTTCGTCAAAACTTCTGTCCGCCAAGAATTTGGAAAGAATTGGCTAATTATTGAGATGACTGATGATTGACAGAAAAATACAGTAGACCTGAATTATTGTCGTTGTACTCAATCAATGATACTTTATATATGTACTAGTGGTCCCGCCCAGCTTCGCTCGGGTGGAAAAACAAAGATGGTGGCGCCACCTATCGGGTCCAATTGTGAATCTAAACCATTCCCAGATCCCCTTGAACACACACAAAAAAATTCATCAAAATCGTTCCAGTCGTTTGAGAGGAGTTCAGTGACATACACACTCACAGAAGAATTATATATATAAAGACTAGTTGTCCCGCCCAGCTTCGCTTGGGTGAAAAAAGTAAATGCCCTAAAACCCGATCACAGCGCCACCTATCGGGTCCAATTGTGAATCTAAACCATTCTCAAATCCATCTGAAGACACACAAAAAATTTCATCAAAATCGGTCCAGTCGTTTAGGAGGAGTTCAGTCACATACACAAGAAATATATATATTAAGATAGTACATTTAGGTTAGGTTGTAGGTAATTTAAAAGCTTAATATTATTGATCTATATCTTCACTTTATGCTTCGCTTTGCGGCACAAAGTTTACGTTGATATTAAGTGAAAACAATGATGAAAACACCCGCGCCACCATCAAAAGAAAAGTATCATTTGAATATACAAACGACAGACTAAAATGTACGATCTGTAGTATTTACGTATAAAATCAACCAAAACCTCTTTGCAAAAAGTTTCTAGTCCTAAAAGTTATACCTACGCTCCAAATTCAAACCGACTAACACTTTTCGCAAGTTTAAAAAATACTTCTCCTTCTGAGGAGATTGAAGGGAAGGACAAAAGCCATGTGGGCATGCATGATGTCTACTTGAAACCAAACTATAGCGCGTGCTAATTTCATAAAGCGACATCTTGTGTGATTTTTTTTATACTACAGTCTGACACTTAAACACCCCTGTTGCCCCTAAAAGATATAAAGTTCCTAGCAGGCAAAAGTGGTATATAGGAAACATATTCTGTGCTTGTACGTCGTCTAGTTTTAGATCAGAATCTTTGATCTTCATTTTTGGACCAGTTGCTTCCCGATTCGCGCGGTCCTCTGTCGTGGCAAAACATACTAAAATACACGTTTGAACATTGAGCTAATATTAGATGGTGTGCATACGAAGTGATGTCACTAACCATTTTACTTGCGTAAATTTATCACCACTTAGATTTCATTGTTATAGATGATGGTTTCGTGCAAAGCAAACGTTAGAATCTACACAGTTAAACATATGAACTTGTTCTTCAAATTAGTTTCACAAATGTATGACCATATATACCATCCTAGCCGTGTCCCTAACGGAGTAGACAGAGAGAATAGTGCGCCAGTTCTCTCTAGGCTTACAGACCTCTTTCGCTTTGTCCACATTCATCAGTCCCTTCATATATGCATGCCGGTTTTGAGTACTCTTGACTTTTCTATCCTAGAGTGTCAGGTCGATTTGATCTAGGTTGGAACGTTTAGTTGGAGCGTATGCAAGAAGCATGAAGAGGCGGAGGAAGATCCTCTGCATCTTCTTGCACACACTTCCGCATTGTTTTGTCAATATTTCAACACTGATCCTTTTTATGTGTTCAAACCAATATAACATGCCTTTCTTCATCTTTATGTTTGTAAAGACCCTCATTCACGCCAGTTTTTTTGGCGAATATCTTAATTACGAATTTGCTATAAAATCGTTACGCTGCACATTTTCGAAGGGAACGCATCTGACCTGCATTTATGCTTCCTCTGACATCCCCAGGATTCGCTGCCGTATAATAAAGTGGGCACATGGTTGGACATTAGGATTAAAATCTTTTGGACACCTCTGCATCGTAGATGCGTTGGCAGGCCTCATGGGCCGAGAACGATATATACACATATCACTTATCGGACGATGCATTATTTACGCAATTAATTGAATTACAAACTGTTATAATATTTACCACTTTATAAGTGTATAATTTAATTTATACTGTAATTTCTTTTCAATGTTACATAAGATTTATTTTACTTCAGAAAACAAATATTCCATTCCCGTGCAAAATTTTATCCAATTCCGTTAAGTTTTTTTTTGCGTGGAAGAGGAAAAAGCATCTCTACGAACTTTCGCATTTATAATATTGTTAAGTATAATGGTAGGTAAAAACAGAAAATTTCTTTATTTCATTATTTCAGTATGACTTATTTGGTATAACTAACACGTTCAACTTACATCAAATTTTTGCGATGCGTGTAAAGATGTGTGGTAATTAACATCGTTCTGTGATTTATATGTTTACTTTTTAACTTATATTGCCGTGGGAACAGAATAATATTAATAGCTTTATTTAGGAAAACATAATTTGTTCTGATTCAAATTGTGTGATTTGTCATTTTGATAATTGATATAATTTAAAATTGGGACTTTTATTGTATATTTGACGCGGCCATATTGTCTATAATTTAACAGGTTCACAGATAAGCAAAATATGCAAATAAATTAACTTCCATATGTCTATTTGATATGTACACCGGCCAACCAGGGTCCAACAGTTCATTGACATTGTAATGGCTGAACAATAGTTTGATATGTACAGATTTATCTAAGACTAGCTGTGCCCGCGACTTCGTCGGGGTGGACGGCTTTTTTGAGTTTAAAAAATTTTTTTTTTTCAATAAAAAAGTATCCTATGTTACTTCTAATACCTCCAAGAATATGTGTACAAAGTTTTATGATCAGTTAAGTAGTTTTTGCGTGAAAGCGTAACAAACAAACTTACATTCACATTTATAATATTAGTAAGGATATTTTTAGTACAGTCTAAAATATGAATTAACATGAGAGATATTACGCTTCTAGTCTCTTTGCATGGGTATCTTTTCATAAATATATCGTTGTATAACTATAAAAATAATAAGTTGAAAATGAAATGAAATTCTCTTTTACGATCAAAACAAACTTTTTAACATTTGTTAAAAAGGAAACCGGGGAATTTGTTACACCGTTTCGTCTCCTGAAAGGTTTTTTTTTCTTGGAAACGGTGGTAACTTTAGTTTTTTATCACGTTTTAGTACGTAACGTTCAATAAAGTTTCCCTGTGTTCCTAATGTTGAATAAAAAACAATTTTTTCATTTGATTTCATTTGAATTAACCACACATGCGACTCCTAAGTATTCCTTTTTCTTCAACAACAACAATTTATTTTGCGATGTGAATTGTTTTTGTGGTCTCTATGATAAATAATTTTTTTATGCATCATGCCAAGCTCCTCACAAAGAAGGCAGGGGTTATGCACCGTTTCAGACATACGGACTTGTTTACTTTATTCACATTCTTTAATATCTTCATACACTCGTCTATCTGTGAGGAACTCGGTGTGATGACCCTAATCGGTAGTATGGCCACCTGGCCAAACTGGCTAAAGCAATGAATACTCAAGAACCATGTTGCTATCCCCTGCTTCGTTAGAGATATATAACAAAGTAATATGAAGGTGAACGTGTTTAAGAAAATCATACGTGTTTAACAAGTAAAATTAACACGTAGACGAGTCTGCTAAATTAAACCAGTTGTTTGTGAAACACAGGCTTCACTAACCATATTAAAAGTTGATGACCGATTAAACGTTATTAGACGGTAGATGCAAACTGACGATAAACTCACTTTACCTACTCTGGGCAATTAATAAACCTCATCCTCACGCCTTCCCATAAGGTTCCCCGAAGGGATAGGCAGAGGTGTATAGGTGCCAACGTGTCAGATGGCGAGTCCATCGCCGTTACTCAAGCACGACTATACACACGCCTTTGAATTTCTTCTCAGACGTATGCAGGTTTCCTCTCGATGTTTTCCTTCACCGTAAAGCTCGTGGTGTGACTAATCACTGTACTTAAGTTCAGAAAAACCACGGCCACCACGGCTTCTTAATAAAACCAATGATTTAAAAGAGGCAATGATTCGCGGATTGGAACAAAAAGCATGAACCGCTGCTTCGTACAACTTTAAGACTAGCTGTGGCTCGCGCTTTTGTCTGTGTAACAATTTAACGGTTTAGAAACTATTGGTGTCCCTATTACGTTTTATTTTCACGGCTGGAAACTGTAAATCTCATTCTACATATAACAAAATTTGTCAAAATTGCCTTAGTGTTACAGGTATGACATCATAGCAGACAGAGAGACAGTTCTTCTTTACGGTACGATTGTTCGTTTTTACGCTGTCACGTCTTAATTACTATGTCGATCATCATAGAAAAAGAATAATATATATATAAATAAAAAAATAAAAAAAATAGAAAAAGAAAGAGGAAGAAAAAGAAAAGGACACATAGCATTCTGAGTCGGCAACGCGCAAACCCCCTGGTGTCCATAGGCGGCGGTAAATGCTTACTATCGGGGTGTCCGTCTGCTTGTTTATCAATTTAGCGGTATAAAAAAAACCTTCTTAAACGAAAAATATATTACTAGTATCATAGCCGGTAACACAAGGAGCATCTATTTGAATAATACAACATGTTGATCCAGAATTACAGGAATGAGGCAGTCAAAGCTTATTTTTAATGTGAAAAATAAAACTTTCGCATTCCTATATTTCTGGATATAGCATCAGCAATCCATCTTATGGACAAGACAAGGGTGGCAACTACATATTTTATCTATCCTTAAAAGGGATGGCATTGGACTGCGTGTACAATGCACCCTCTCCTATTACGGTAATGCGATGCCATACTATAAAACGTCTTTCGTCTTTCCCGTAAACGCTAATATGGTGCCAACAACCTCTGTTATAACTCATGATCAGATCTTTAAAACATTAAAAGCTTTGAATGTTATTTCGAATGCGATTCGATACATTAAACATATCAAAATCCATTCAATAAGTATACGTAGCTCCCTCAAAGGGAACGTGTAAAAATATAGAATTATTAATTTATATATGACACGGGTCCTTCAGTCTTAACTATTTTGCGATTTTTACCTATTATCTTTGTATACTGTTTCAAAACACGCGGTGTCGCGTATTTCCAATGCATATCGTCTTTTGTTTTTGAAGAAATTCCTAGTAGAGTAGCGTTACTCTCTAATACTACTTACTAACTAAAGCAGTAACTACACAATAATGACAATAAAATTACACACTAAGGATCACAAAAACACTATTTACGTACTCCGCTATTTTAATCCCGCACAGATATTATTAATATATTTGCAGAGATCATTAAAATGTATGATCAAGACCACAGAACATAAATACTAGCTTTAGTAACTATTGGTTTTGTTTTATAATTTGTTCTTCATAGTGACGGTTTTAAGTGGAGTAAAGACTTCTTTTATTTTTACAAAGCAGAGACCAAGTCAGGGCAGCTAGTGTTATATAATTTGATACTTAAGCCGCATTGTGTACAAATCGTGCTTCTACAAATATTCACCAAGGGTGAAACCCTACATGCCTCTGGAGGGTTGCAGGAGCGTTTAATATGTGTCTCGACGTCAGTTTGTCGCCAAATATTTGCCTTGGGATTTATCTGGCGCTGACATGTGTGATATTTTGATGTTTTCCTTACTCTGCAAATCCCTGCGGTCGTTTTGAACGTCCATCTTGGATTCTGCTAATGATCTGCAAAAAATATCTCTACTTACTTTTGGGTATGGCGCGGAGATATCTTACAGGATATTCAAAAATATCAAAAATACCTACTAACGTAATACTTATCAAAAATATATTCTTTCTGTAGATTTTATATTATCATTATCGTAAAAGCTGACCATCAATAATCAATCATAATTAGTCAGATATATTTTCTAGTTTTTTTCTAGCAATATTTTATACTTTCAACCTTGAATTATCAATTCGTCAAAATGCTTACAAGTACCTACATTTATCAAGTAACTTTGGCTCATTCCGTTTTAATGCACAAAAAGAGTAGCAATTCAAGTGAGAAACAGTGCATTTCAGTTGGAAACAATGGGACAGAGGAATGGCGTTCGGAGCGCCGACGTGCAGAGGCCACCTGGTGATCTAATTAAGCCTCAGTTTGGTCCTGCGATAAATTCCGCCACCTATCTCAATGTAATACCCTGTAAGGTAGGTATACTGCGGCAATATTGCGCTGTCTCAAGTTTACGACAACTGTCGGATTTAAAGACGCTTACAATGCTTTGGGAAGTGTCCAATATAAACTGCTTTCGGCGCATGGGTCTTTCTACATTCAATAGAATTTGGAATTGGTATTTTCTATACAATATATGTGGCAAACTAACACACGGTAGGCTTTACGGGATCTTATTGCTCACAGCACTACTCGAAAGCAGCCATTTGGCTGACATCTTCTGTTAAGGTTCTCCACAGTCTATCGATCTTCAGCTGCTCATTTAGCACTGCGAATATCACGTCGGTACCGAAGGCTAAGTCTATAATGCGAGCAACATCAACCTCTTCATCCCGAAATAGATATAATGTCACTAATCACTTGCTTAAGGGGTGCTAAAAAGACAGTTAAATAATCGTTGTGTCGGCATAAGCAAGAATAAAACGCAATGTCAAAACTAAATTTAAAATGTCTGAATATAATTTTATGCTAATAATGGAGTGTACTGTACTAACGCTTAAGTCAGTGACTTCAACTCGCCGCTCGGCAAATAAATAAATGCTCTGAAGAAGACAGTCAAAATTCGTCATCGGTAGGTACCTACAACCTCGCAAGTCTGATAAGCGTCTTAAATATGGCCGCACATATCTACCGATAGATCCCCTTCCTGCATTTCTATCGTCTTGCATTCTAATGAGACGGTTAATCGATATTACTAGAGGTATTATTCGATGGTATGTTCTGCTAGCGAGATAATATCTTAGTATTTTGACACCCAAGAATGGGAGCGTCAAGAGTACTTAAAACCGGCTAGAATAATACATTGCTCTTTGGACGGCCGTCTGGTCAAAGCCTCCTGATTGCGAAACTTAATATCGCGGGTTCGATTTCCGAGATATTTGTGTGATGAACACTAGTATTTGTACCTTAGTCTTGGATGTCTTTATATTTATGTATCATCTATCTATATACTTAAGTATATATATCGTTGTCTAGTTACCATAACACAAGCTTTGCTCAATTTGGAGCTATGCCAATTTGTGTGGAATTGTCCCAGGTATTTATTTATTAAATCTGAATGAATGAATGAACAATACATACGTATGATGTACGTATGTTTTTATTCATAGGTAAGACTATTGTGTTACAGACTTGCTGCATGATGCTCTCACTACAATGGCACAACGGGGAGGCTACTGGAATAGTATCTCCACCTTACAGGACATTTCAGACAAAGGATGAAAATAAAGTAGGCACCTAAATATAGGCATGCGTAGGTACCTACGTGTAGGCAAATGTAACGAGTCATTTGTCAAGATTAGGAGGTACGTACGCAGCTAGAGTTGAGGCCAATGGTGTTGATAGTACGAGTAGGTAAGGCAATATTGTATATAATATAATATATCCACACGCCTTCCCACAAGGGCCCCCAGGGTAGGCAGAGGTGTATACTGTGTTGTATTTAAGTCCAGAAAAACTCATTGGTACAGTCGGGATTCGAACCTGCGATCTTTGTGTCGCAGACAACTGCTCGAACCACTCGGCCACCACGGCTTTATTGAAATACCGAAAATTTCGGCAGCATAAGAGTTGAGTTCTCTTTCTTTTCTCTCTTTAAATCTCGGATCTATATGTAATATACTACATTTTGGACAGTAATTATTAAATTTTCAGTCACCGTGTGAGGCGGTACTTCTTAAAAGATGGCGCTGCTTCTGACAGTAGTCTTCTAATACTGAGTAAATTTTCCAGAAATTGTCATGGAGTGGATTGCTCGCAGGTGGGTAGGTGGTCAGAAAGGACCATTGGCGATATGCTGCTACTCTGTGGTATGGCTTCTGCCTATACCAAAGGTAAGGTAACCGCTTACTATAAAGCTGGGCATATTTTAATTGCACCTTTGAAATTAAAAACATAAACAAAAGCCGGAACTACTATGTAGCTAGGGCGTCGAGTTCGTCTTAAGTCTCCCCGCGCATCCAGTAAAGCCGGGAAAGGATGCGAGAATATTTCAGCAACTCTTCTGAAAACATGTCTCGTCCCAACTAACAGGACGCCATTGTATCTGAAATACAAGCAGCATTTTCGTTAAAAGCTTTGAAGGAAATTTTACGTACTTATCTCCGTAATATAAGATAGTTGCTGAGTAGATGTTATAAAACATATTTTCTTAATTTTAAAACATGTCTTCATTGTAGCCTCATCAGGGATTAAATTGTATGAAAATTATTGTCTTTTTCACCCTTGTAAAAGGTTTTAAAATTGGTATATTTAACGTCCGCTTATTGATGGGTAGCTAATATACTTTATTCTCAGTAGTTTTAATTAATCTCAATTAGTTTGTAAGTATCTCCAGATCCGAAACACGATTTTACAAAAAAACCGGACCGCAAATAGCATTTCATAAATCTCACACATAATGTTTAAATTTAAAAAATTTAAACAAAATAAGTCTGTATAAAAACATAGTACCTACAACAAAATGCAAATTAAGTAATATAAGCGCCACTAAAGAATGCAAAATGAAACGAGACACAACAAAACAACAATATGGTTACGTCGATACAGCAATATTCGTGCTTTATTTTTCGTTTTTAATTAAATTATTAGGAACACAAGGCAGGAGAATAAAGATGAGACCATTATCATTAATTAAAATACCAATGCGATATTTATTCTTATGCCTTCAGTTTCTACTTGAATGCATATAATACTGAGTTTGAGATATGTTGAAATTACATACTCCATCTTGTCAGAACTAGAACGTGGACCTGCTCTAACGACCTCTAATATGGCTTGTAATTAATAGATTTATCCATAGATAACCAAATACCAATTTAATGTAACAATAAAACCCTATTTGATGTGTGACAAACTCGTTTTGTTAATTTGTTTTCGCGCAATAAATATTCAAATACTAATACTATGATTTTATTACCGTATTCGTGTTTTCGTACACAACACCGCGATTTTAGTCGTTCTAGGAATAGTTTCCAAAAAAAATTACAAGGAGGAAATATTTCAGTTCTGTCTAAGAAATTTTCCGATTAAAAAGTTTGTGTATAATGTAAAGTCACTTATTCATCCCCATACCTCGGAACCACAAAGGTATCGTACTGCGCGGTTCCAAAAGAGTTTCCTTCCGCGAACGCTCAGGCTGTGGAATGAGCTCCCCGTTGAGGTATTCCGTGAAAGTACAACATGGAGTTCTGCAAGAAGGGTGTGAAAAGATTCCTATAGCGTCGCGTGAGCGATACTATACATCAGGCAGACCACATGCTTGATTGCCACCCGTAAGGTAGTAAAAAATATAATATTCGGTAATACTGTTCAGTAAGAGGGTTCGGTTAAAATATACACTGAGTAATGGTGAGTGTAGGACTACCAGTAAGTCGTTCGAGTACCGAGGAAAGTTCTTAACTTATATTAAGTTCTACAATTATTCACTCTTAACTTATATTAAGCAATTCTGAAAACTTTTGCAGGCAAAGGCAGGCTTTTCTCTATCTTCAATAGTACAGTTGGTTCATTCAATCCTCAACCGATAACAACATGCCGCTTAATAAGGTAATTGGCATTATAAGACTTGAAAATGAAGGCGGAAACGCGTAGGTGACATAGATTTTCCATTACGTACGACCGATTTGAATGGATCGTTTGTAAGGCAAGTTATACTACTGAATCTGTCGTGGGCTACTCTGCAATGTTAACTAAATTGACTGTACTTTGCCCTTTTACGAATATGTTAGTTTTTCTTCTTACTCTTAGCCCTACTTATATTGAAAGTTTGTTCTCAATCGCGACAAAACGGCTGAAATAAATAGATTGCATTTAGCTTATTAGAACAATTTATATTAATAGCTGTATTAACGTATAGGATATGTTTAATTCCAGAAAAAAATATACAACCCGTGTTTTATTGTAGACAAATTAGTATTTCAAAACTCCACAAAGAAAGGCGGTTAATAGAGGAAAGACCAGTTAGTCCCTACTAACGACAAAGTGATACTTGTATTATTGGCTCCGTCAGGCTGATTGCCTGTGAATGATAGAAGGTAACGCATTACGCTACAGGAGCCGGGAGCCTAAAAATGAGAAATTTTCCCACGATATGTAAATATACTTGTTTACCCGGATACTAAGTATTGAGGATCTCAAGCTAATGGCTTAGATAACCTCTGTAACTCCGTAGAGTTGAGATCAAATCAATCTTATAAGAATTTACAAGCTCAACGTGCTCTAGCGTTCCCTTAAGTTAAGCTCATGGAACGGAAGGAAAGTAAATAAACATTAATTGGAATCCGTCGAGGATCGCGATGCGAAGATAAGAAAAGTCGATTAGTGGAAATTTTTATTTTTAATTAATGGTTATTTTGCATTCGCACAGATTTGGCACAGAAGTTGATTACCTATAGGCTGGATTTAGACATAGGATTACATTTTATAAAATAAAAACTTACCAATGAAATCAGCATTAGCATGTATAATAAGAGACTGATTAATGCTGATGACACGAAAGCGGTCTTCATTTAAGCCTTTAAAGAATAGGCGCGCTCTTTGCCTAAACCTACGGTTATACTAGCGTTTATACATCACTTATAAGCAATTTTCTCGTATCCAATGTATACCTTACAATTCAGTTCCTAATAAAACACAAGAACAAAATCAACGTGATCAGTAAGTGTATTGGCTACACGAGATGACGATGGCAGGCGGAGTTATGTTAATGCAAGGAACCAACGGACCTAGTTGTTTGTCATTAGTTATTCACGAACATTACACGACCGTACCTGGCGGATGCTGCCTTCATACCATATCGGTCACCCTTGCCAGCCTATGTACAGTTCACAAAAACATTCAAGTTTTTGCCAAGTATGGTAGCTGAAACACAGGAAAAACCGATGCCTACTAGGTGATGACGTACTTAGTCCATATTATGGTGATATTAATCGCTAATAGAGAAGTAGTTTTTGGGACTTGAGACTCGAGACCGTCACTATTGAATTATAGATTCTTAAATCTCCAAATATTTATATATATCAAAAATTTCTTTCAAATTTAAAGTAAGAAATAAATTCATGACTTGGACATAAGTCTTTCAGATGCATTAATTTTTGTTAAATTTTTTTTTCAATTGTCTAATAACGTTAGTTAAACGCAGGCAACTCACATCTTTAGCTATAAGATCCGCTGTCATATAATTAATACATTCATAAACATAACGAAATATACTCGTACGCTTAGCACATTTTTATTTAGGGCAAAACTCGTTACTGTGATAATGCATCAAGTTGCAACAGAGTAAGCATTTAATTGCATATACCTATAATTAACGTAGATTGAACTGGTTTCTTACAATTCTTAACGCCTAGACTAGTTTTGTCATGTTTTTAACCTACGGCTCTAAAAGTTACAGATCACGCCGACTTCTGAAGGTTTCGAAAAAAGGCTTTTAGTATATTTTAAATGCGTATTTAAGTTCAGTAGGATTTTTAAATACACTTTCTACGTCAGGTAAACGTTTACTTACAGAAACGTCGAATTTTACTGTCCAGTTGCTTTACTCATTTTTTTTAAAGTACCTACCGTACCTACTTTAAAAAAAATGGGTCTATGGCGCCAACACTTCTGGCAATAGTTTCGAACACTATTGTTATAAACAATTGCAAGTGTGAATTGTGCAGGTATTTGAATGAATAGGTGAAGATATGGATCATTCATAACTCGAAGGCTTCTTTTGTTAAGTTCATAAAAAGGGGTGAGCGCCCTCGGCAATGTCGACAATCGGCGATTCAACTCAAGTAGGTAACTTGATAAAGATTTATGAATAACAGCGTCGGTTTAGTTTTCGTTAAAATGGAATTATCATACTTACTTAATATGTTAAGGCATACAATGTATTAGATGTCTGAAACTGCCTCGCTACGCTAGTTTATATCCTCAACAAAAAGTACACGATCACAGCCCTTGATGACCAATTAACCCACCAGGACCTAATGATGATAAAATTTATTCTGATTAAAAATATTTTACATAAAAACGAACAACGGTATGGTTATTAATTTAAATAACAATCGAAAACACAATAACTTATATTCGTAACATTCAATCTGAATTTAATTTCCATTGCCCGCTTTTGAATGAAATATCAGCAAACAAATAAGCCACAATTACTCTCACAGAGTATTCACAGCCAAATTCAAATATTTCGAGGCAGGCATTTATTTTTGCAATACTTTCGTGGAAACAAATACGTAAATATACTTTGACAAAATATATATACGTTACTTAACTGCTACTACAGTACCTAACCATTTCATACGGTAACAAAACACATGACTAAATTATTTTAATGACAAAAATACATAAATACATATCATCACGCCAAGTCCTTGAGCACTAGCTTAGAGGAAAGCGCCAGTTCTCTCTAGAGCGCAAATTCTCATTCCTTTCATCTACGTTCATCAATCTCTTCGCGTTATGAACTCAATATTTCCGTTCTTGAGTGTCCGATCGAATGATAAAGATATGTTATGTGATATCCAAGATATCCAAGTTTCACCTTCAAACTCAGGATAATTTCCCCGAAATCCCGGTTGTGTACCAACTTAAGTCGTCACAATCTTCACGAAGAAGGGCATAGTGGAAAGGAAGCCTGCAGACGTTTGAGAAAGACAGAGTGTGCATATATACTCGTGTTAAGCATTAGTTTGCCATCGGATTAGTTTGTTATATCGTTATATAGTTTGTTATACGTTTATATAGTTTGTTATATGGTTATACAGTTTGTTATGATATATATCCTCACGCCTTCCCACAAGGGTCCCCGAAGGGGTAGGCAGAGGTGTATAGGTAATACCCACACACCCACTTTCCGCCAGAGGTATATTAGGTGCCAACGTGACAGATAGCGAGTCCATCGCCGTTACTCCAGCACGACTATACATACGCCTTTGAATTTCTTCTCAGACGTATGCAGGTTTCCTCTCGATGTTTTCCTTCACCGTAAAGCTCGTGGTGTGACTAATCACTGTACTTAAGTTCAGAAAAACTCATTGGTACAGTCGGGATTCGAACTTGCGACCTTTGCGTCGCAGGCAACTAATCGAACCTCTCGGCCATCACGGCTTATATTTGTACTATATTGGCTTATATTATTACTAGTTATATATGTAGTTAACCAGCTGTGTCCCGCGGTTCCACACACGTATAATTTGCTTTCACAGGTACATAATTTTTGCTCGAATAAAACAGCTAATAATGTCCGTACCAAATTTTAACCAATTCCGTAATTGCGTGAAAGAGGAACGAACATCTTCAAAAAACTTCGTATTTATTTAAGACTTAGATATTTAGGTATTCTTTTAACATAATTATATATAACTTAGAATAAGAATATTAAATAAACTTATAAGACACTATTAATTGTCAATTTCTCACTTTTAAAATATACAATGAAGTTTTAAAACACTGATATACATACTTGTTCTCTATAATACCTAACGCTAATTTATTTTTAAGGAAACGTATATTGAATACTCCGTGAATCTGGTGATTTAGGTACTCAGCGCTTTGAACAGTAGAGGCCCGTCTAATTTAGAATCTGATCTTTATTCTAAACTAGTTGTCCCGCCCAGCTTCCCTTGGGTGAAAAATAAAGGCTACGGTCCCAGTGGCGCCACCTATCGGGTCCAATTTTGAATCTAAACTATTCTCGAATCCAGCTGAAGGACTATAAATGCTATAAATATATATATATATGAATCCTATAAAGGACATACAGACAAACATAAATTTTTATATACATAGATAAGCATTGATTAACCATATCTAGATATACTAGCGGTCCCGTCCAGCTTCGCCCGGGTGTAAAAGTAAAAAAAATAGTTTCATAAAATCCGTTCTTAGCTGACCTCTACACCGCGTAAGGAATACTCCTACCAAATTTCAAGTCAATTGGTCTTATGGTTCCTGAGATTTCGTGATGAGTGAGTTCACAAATGTGATCTCCTTTATATATAGATTTAATTTAACCCTGTGCAATGGGATATAATGTGACTGGACATAAAAGTGTTAAATGATGAACATTATCGTTAAGTATAATGATGCATTTTACGAGCAATATCTGTACGCATCAATTTACACCAATGAATACGCCATTTACACGTACGATTGGCATTGATACAAAATCATATAGGTATAAGAAACTTCAAGAATTATTTGAAATCTCGCAAACAGAAATAATAATTAACTTAAAATCCAGAACAGGTTTTAAATTGTAAAATTTGAATGCAGGAACAGTTTTTTTGTCGATTGGAATGTTTGATTTATCTCAAACATTTTTATACACAAATATTCACCTCCGCTGGAATAGTTCCCCAGATCGCAAGCTTCGCATGAGCTTTGATCACGATTTCATTGTAAACTGACTATCGTAATACTACTGTGTTACGTTTACGTTAACTTACGGCAACGTTTAAGGAACTGCCTATATATTTACATGTATGTACTTACATACCACTTTAGGCCTATATATTTGCTTTGAATTGTTCACTTAAATGATGTCGCTTTGTTATAATTCAGTACGATTGAGCGAGCACGTTTACCATTGCAAAAAGCGCACAACAGACATGAGTTTGACCCGTTGCAATTGACTGCTACACCATAAAGTTCAGTGGAGAACTTTTACTGCGTCTGCAATGCCAACTGCCAACTTTTATGTGCTTCGTAAATAGACGTGCGTCGAGTGGTTCATGATGGCACATGAATTATTCCTAAACATACGTCGTCGTCGCGACTCAGTTAAAATCGACAGTTTATAGCCTCCCCGGTTGACTGTAACAGCACTGTACAACTTTTATGATACTAAACATTTAGCGTACCTATATGGTATGTATGTGATCTATACCACGCTGGTATAAATTTGTAAGTAAGTCATTATTTAAACACACGACAAGCACATGTCTTACATATTCATATAGATATTGGAAGTTGTTATTTAGGACTCCGTTCGAAGGGAATAACGGAACACTTAGTACAGATTACTTGTGTCTGTATGTCCGACTGTCACTGCGCCTTTGACTGAAATTTTTCGTTAAAAGTAATACACAGCTAATTACCTAATCGATGCAACCAGATCAAATATGTCCAATATGATTTGCATATTGGACATATGTGATCTGGTTGCTTTATAAAACCTAAAATTGCGATTCACATTTAACTAACAAAAACCCCATCAAAGACAACGTTAGCTTGAAGACATAAATGCTAAATTACAATGCAAAATACTGGAGTGATAACAGCTAAGTAGATTCCACACGTCACTCTAATCAGATTCTGAAATCTAGGTCGTGGTTGGACTGCACGTTGACGTAATAACGTCACTGCATATTATACAGATAAAACTGCAAAATTTATTGTGCATACATTTTGCAGTGGGTCTAAGCTTTTTGTCTTAAGCTGGGTAGTAGACTCGCTACAACTAGACAAGGTAAGGTAGTATGGAAGTTCATACAAATAGAACGAAGAGTTACTTGACCGAAATGTATATATGACCGGCTATTAGAAAAGATAAAAATTCAGAAGCTAAGTTATTTGTTTAATAGCTGACGGTATTTCTCCTCAACTTTATCATGTCAATTGGAAAATTCTAGACAATAATTATATCTGAGGCAGCAGTAGGTAATCAAAGCTGCCAGGGCACGTAAATTTAAACAATAAGATAAGAAAGTGAGACATTGGAATCTTTGCTGTACATGGGTTCAATCCCCGCACCAAACATTGTTGAGTGATTATATATTCATTAAGTCTGGGTGTAACTAGGCTCTGCCAGGACGAACGAAAGAACGTGGTAATAAAATATGCTTTACATTGCACTTAATTAACGAAAGGACACTCCAATTGCTGCACCTACACACCCAAACACAGAACAATCCCGAATTGACCCACCGACCATGACAGACAATCTAAATATACAAAGTGGGTCAGATTGAGCATACATTTAATGTAGACTAGTCGCGCCCCACGGTTTCCTCGCGTGTAGTTTGATTTCAGAGCAATTCTTTTTTTTAAATAACATATGTATTAATTCATCTAAGAATTTATATCTGTGGCAAAGTTCATTCAAATTCCAGTATTTTTTAGTAAGAGAACGACAAATATTTTCCCGAACTGTCGTATTTCTAATAATAGTAGGATGGTAGGATAGTGTGATGGGTATCGTGGTGGGTCGTTGTACTAGGGCATCGGAGTGTGCGGCAGTGGACCGTGTCAGCTCCATTGTCATTCAATCGCGTTTGGGCTATTGTGGGCTTTGTCGGTCCCCAGAATTCGACACGGGGTTGCCGCACGTAAATATGGCTGGAATGTCAGGTCGGCGCGGGTCACACACTAACGATGCGAGCCATGGCAACGATGGCATTTGATTTGCCAACGCTTGTCATAATTAATTTAGCAAAAGCACTCTCCCACGTTAAATACAATTTTATCTGATAACCTAACCACTGTTTATTATTTAGGACACTACTAGGATTTACGATGAAGAAAAACATCGTGATACCCGCGTTCGTTTGAGCAGAAATTTTAAGACGTACGGTTGTCTTAGTTATATACAGTAGATAGGTAGAGGGACTGAAGATGATAATAAATTAAAGAATAGTAATCATAGATTATGCATTCATTCAAATACCATATCACGACGAAGTTAAGAAGAGAGAAGTTAACACTTCATATCTGATCTAATTATTTAGATAGGTTTTGGAACCATAACAAAGAATCATGATAAAATACGTGTTGGTCGGGTGGTTTGTACGTACGTTCCACAGTGTTGACAAGCGGGCTTAATCCCTGATTTGTTACAATTAGTCTTTCTTCCAGAATTAATTACTCTCAGCACAAAGGTTGAAGGAAAACTTCGTCAAGCCTGCATACGTCCGAGAATAGCTTCGAAGGTTTATGTAAAGTCTGGTTTGACGTGTGAGTATATAGTTGTTTTTGAATTTACCTATATCATTGTAACGAAATTATTATACTTAATAGATTTACAATAGCCTTTGAAAAGAAGCTATGACGCAAGGAAATTAAGTCAGCAAGAAAACTGCTTTCTACTTTTAACTCCAATACGTCGCAGTTAAATTCACACGGAAACTGCCAGTATACAGTTTGCCTCACACCAATCTGGCAATATTCCAGTTGGAAATTGGGATCGGTAAAGCAAAAGGTAGCATAACTATACAGTTACTGAAACAATCGACAGGATACATCAAACCGTTAATGAAAAATGTGTTAGAATTTTTCTCCAGCGAAGTAAGGCTGTAGATAAATTTATAACTTCTCAATGCGTCTTGATGATGGAGACAGGCCTAATACATGAAAATATCAATTTTAAATATAAATGGTTTAACAACAATGGCTGAAAAAACTTTTATCCACGGTTTCTAACATGGTTTGCAACTGGGCAAAATACATTCTATGGATAAATATTATTATACTTTTTACAAACAAATTGCCGCAATGCAGAATACGCAAATATAATTTCTAAATCTTTTTTAACTTCTCATGAGTTGTTAGTCATATTAAATTCCAGTTCTCTCCAATAGTTTCAATCATTACAAACTATTGTTTATGTACTAGACTATCTATTTATATAGGTGAACTTTTCTTTGTCAATAAGCCCAATAATATACCTACTTTACACAGGGACTCGTTTAAACAAAAACTTAAAAGTAACATTTCCAATACAAACTTCCCTATGCCGATTTTAGGTAAATACACTTGAGTAAAAATTTAAGTAGTAGCAAGAAATTATGCTAGACTTTTTTTGGCAGATTGCAATGCAACTGTAATCAGTCATATAGCGATTGTGTTGAGACTAGGAGGTACAGAGTAAAGTAAAAAGTCTAGCAAGCACAGATCTGTCAATAATATCAGAGAAGACCAAGCTGTACCCATTAGTTATTCCACAAAAATGTTATGAGAGGTATATAAAAAATGGTTAAGCATTATTTAAATATTTGATTGATTAACGGCGAGGGAAAAAGGCGTCAAAAAAGTTATTTCATTAATAGCTTTTCAAGTCATAGCGATGTATCTTTAATTCAGACCGTTGCCGTTGCTAAAATATGTTAACTATAAACTATAAACATACTAACTTTATACTTATACGTATATCAAGAAAACTTATACATAACGTCAATTTTAATTAGTGGTGGCCGTTTTCTGAACAATTAATCATAACGCACTTACTTACGGTGAAAGAAAATATCATCAGGAAACCTGTATGATGCGCATCAAAGATTATTTGAAGACGGCATACTTATTATAAAGGCAAACATCACGTTTACCTTTATGCCTTTTTGCCTCTGTCACGTATATACAAATACTAGCTTATGCCCGCGGCTTCGCCCGCATGGAGTTCGAAAAAGTAGCTTTGAAAGTTTTCCTGCTAGAATCGGTTCAGCCGCTATGCCGTAAAAGAGCATCATACATTATAATATAACATTGAATTTTACAGGATTAAAAAACAAAAAAAAGTAGCCTATGGCATGTAGGTATAAGCTATCACCATTTCAATTTTCAGCCAAATCGGTTCAGCCGTTTGGCCGTGAAACAACCGCAAACATCCAAACTTACAAACTTTCACATTTATAATATTAGTAAGATATAAATATATGACTGCCTTATCTCTCTCCTACTCTTTGGTGACCCTTGTGGCATGTTCAAGTCAAAGAAAAATACAAATTATAAACCTATGAATTTATCAATGTCGTGTAAAAGCGGACGTACCTACTTTAACCTGTAATTACATACATACATATTATCACGCCAAGTCCCTAACAGGGTAGGCAGAGAGTATATAACCTGTAACCTGTAATTAAAATCATGAAATAAGAAAAATATATCCTCGCGCCTTCCCCAAGTGGCCAAGGGTAGGTAGAGGTGTAGTACCTACCCACAAACTCAGTTTCTGCCAGAGATATATTTTAGGTGCCAACGAGACAGATGATGACAGATTTGAGACATAGAACTTATAAATATGCATCATTTATATGGAAAAAAATCAACTACCTTTACATTTTAAAAGTGAGCAAACTTATTGAGAAAACATGGTGAGGAGTAACTACCCTCCATATACGAATATTTTTAAATATATCATCCTGAAATAAGCATCACTTAAACTACAGATAAGTAATAAGTTTAAAATACTAACCGTTAACAAAGCTGCAACAGGATTTGCCCCTCGGATGCACTCGATGCCGCTTTCCACAAAATTGAAGACACGATTATTCGTATCAAGGATGAATGAAGCACTAAAAGAATTAACAAAGTTTTATTCAAGCCACTAATCTACACATTCATACACTTAGGAATATTGTAAGTTAAATTAACGTAAGTTTAATAAAATGTATAAGATATTATGTTTACGTAAAGTTTTTGACGTTGAGTCAAGGTTTTCAACACACGAAACACGGTCCACCCGGGCACGAGCCGACTCGAGACTACTATCCCGCGCTCGTTGTTCGTCGTTCTGCCGCGGAGCTTTACTTGTGCCCGTCCCTCTCCCGCGCTCGCTCACCTGCTAGCGAAAAAAAAAAGAAGCCTCACATTTCGCCGAAACGTGAAGCAAAGCAAACATTTTATTCACAGACAGACAGGTACCCGGCTACTTCAATGCGATCGCCGTCCTTCAATCTAGCGCCTCACATCAAGCTAGGAGATTTAAACACCAAATATTTAGGTAATTTCGCCCGAAGGCGCCCAAATAAGCGTTCTCACGCTGCAGTCTATAATTTTGTGAGATTATCTTTCATTCTGTAAATCGTAAATAGTGTATCGCGTTCAGGGAAACAATCCATCGCTTGAGATACTTAGCGCGCACTTGGTAATGAGAGGGATAAACAAACAGAGTATTTTAGCGGCCGTCGTGTAATCAACGATACAAACTGACCTATCGCTTCCCAGTATTCAATTCAATTACTCGTTGTTTCCCGGCTTATCTTGTTTTAAGAACATCCTAGGTCAATATTTGTGGGTATAGCCGACCCGCACGGTGCATTGTTTGCTCGCCTACCTTTAAAGATAAACAGCATTTCCACTGATACTGATATGTACACATTGTCTACTTTCATTCGTGATACGCAAATTAATTCGTTCAACGATGGTAGCTAACTCGAACAATTAAACAATTTAGGTCGGCCGTTATTCAGCAAATACACAAACTGGCGCCAGCAAAACTTTACGAGATCCTAATTCTGCTCAAGCAACAACTGCTGTAATTCTTCGCAATGCGGAGTTAAAATAATTGCGGTTACTACTCTGGGGTGTTCGCGTGACGTCCTGTTTAGTGACACAGTAATCCGATGCCAAAAAACAATCACTTCTCTTATATTATCATTGCAAGTAGACTTGAGTCTTCTAGGTCTCGGGTGTGACTGTAAATGTACAAAATTATGATTTAATCTGCAATTTATTGTGAATTTTAGCACCTATTGGATTATAAGTCGTCAAAGTATGGATTACGCGATGTTCAGAGTACATAACACGGCAAAGCACTCAGAAAGTCAGCACCCCAAGGCTTAAAATAGAGTTCCAACATCCACAAACTGCTCTCAACTTTTAAATCCTATTAAAGGAGCTGCGCGGTACCTATTCATAGCCTTAACCAATATTTCAATGTCGGTCCTTCGCTTGAGTGCTCGCGGTGCGGAACAAAAGTTTTTCCTTGAATAATTAAGTACTACGGAATTGAAGGTGACTCAATGATTCGCAGGAAAGCTGAAACGTTACACTAACGTGATAAGATTACTGCGCACCTGTGTGGTTGCCGCGTTATGGTGCATTGTTTGGGGCTACGTGCCACAACAGGCGTATAACGCTCATTTATTTCGCACCTACCAGTAGTGCTACACCGCAAAACATAACCAAGATGAATTTGTGAAATTCACAAGAACAATAAGGACTAGCTCTCATAATAAATAAAACTTGAGCTTAAACGTTTTATTTCAAGGTTTTCCACAAGAATCTTCGAGTGGGTAGAAGTTGAAGCCCTTTCATCTCAGGAGATGGTTTAGGTGTCAACGTGACAGCTGGTACGTCACAGTTTCCTAAGCTCGTCTTTGATTTTATTCTCAAACGTTTACTGATTATCTCGATGGTGTTCGCGCGCCGTAAAACACGTAGTGTGATAAATATAGTTGAGTTCAGATAAACTTATTGGTCCAGATCAGTGGGGCTTAAACCATTAAAAATTTTGCAGGTGACTGTTTAATTCACGGTACCTAGCATACATTATGTTTTTTATACAGAAGTTGGATCTTTGTTAAACTACTTAATAAATACCGTCTTATACGCATATAAATAATATGGATTAAACCAAACATAAATCCAGCTAGCACGACACACAAAATGTATTTTAAATCCGGGCTATAAATACGACTCGCAGTTTCCGCACACACAAAGTTGAAGCAAAAAGATCAAAACCATGGCAACGCCAGTTTGTACCTACCGATATTTGTATGAAAAGGCTACCAGCCTCGAGCTGGTTCTTGCAAGTACTTAACAATCCCGTATCTTGCTGAAATGTATTTCCGGGATGAAAATAGGTGAATACTATCTAAAAATATTTTATATCTGTAGTTCTTTTAATATTCTTTCCAAATGGAGTGCCTTACCACTAGGATGCCTGAGGCATTAGGCAGACGTGTGGTCATTTAGAGATTAAGTAATCGCATCGACTGTTTATCTCTACTCTGATTATCTCTGTGCTAAACTCCATCAAATCCTGCTCCGTAGTTTGTGTGTTAAAGAAGAACAGTTAGATAAATAAAATAAATAAAGTTGAATATAAATAGATTTAGTTTAGAGACTATCTACGAACAAACATTTATAATGTTCAATGAATATGGGGAAGAGGAAAGAGCCGTGGTGGCCGAGTGGTTCGAGCAGTTGCCTGCGACACAAAGATCGCAAGTTCGAATCCCGACTGTACCAATGAGTTTTTCTGAATTTAAGTACAGTGATTAGTCACACCACGAGCTTTACGGTGAAGGAAAACATCGTGAGGAAACCTGCATACGTCTGGGAAGAAATTCAAAGGCGTATGTATAGTCGTGCTTGAGTAACGGCGATGGACTCGCCATCTGTCACGTTGGCACTTAATATACCTCTGGCGGAAAGTGGCTGTGTGGGTATTACCCATACACCTCTGCCTACCCCTTCGGGGACCCTTGTGGGAAGGCGTGAGGATATTATTATTATTACAATGAATATGGCTCCAAAAGACAGTATTACCAATAAAAGATAATTGTGAGTACTAAGACGGGTTTTATCTCTGACTAATGGATTTCGGAATAATCCCTGGAATTCCATCATCTTTGTAAGCACTCTTTAAAATCGGGGGTAAATTTACAACGTACAATACAGAAATATCATCACGCCGACTCCCTGACGGGGTAGGCAGAAGAAACATTCATTGCAACTCTTTCTGTTGTAGCGCCTAGCCGAGCCTGCAAAATGTTTGGTTCACTTAATGACGTCACCAACAAACGTTCCATCCATCTATTTGTATAGAATTATACAGAATTTAATGCTAAGAGGTGGTATTTGACATTCGAAATGTTTGTCTCATATTATATTTTTAAAGTTTGCGTCTCGAACGAGCGATTTAATTAAAAGGTTCTCCGTCGAGAAATATGTACCTAATATTAAAATCACTAATAGACCTACATAGGCAGAGCCTAAATTAGTTCTTGACAATATATTTAAGCAGCTACTAAGCAATAAACTAAGGTACATCGAGAGGAAACCTGCATACGTCTGAGAGGCAATTTAAAGGCTATAGTTGTGCTTGAGTAACGGCGATGGACTCGCCATCTATCACGTTGGCACCTCAAATATATCTCTGGCGGATAGTGGGTGTTTGGGTATTACCTATACACCTCTGCCTACTCCTTCGGGGACCCTTGTGGAAAGGCGTGAGGATACATTTTACACGAAGATCAGTTACAGATTAGTCGACCTTTGGGGGTTTTTTTGCCCGATACCTTGCCCGCCACTAGTGTTAGTGAAGCCGTGACAGGTGGCCAAATAATAATTGCTCGCTTGCTTGACTCAAATTACAAAATAGACGCTTTGCTATACATTTGCCTCCTTGGTCTCAATTTTGACAACTGCAGTCATTCAGAATTCAGTGAATGTTTGAGTGAAATTTTAAATCCTTGTCAACATTTGTCATACGCATTTATAATGATTGATATTTTGTAGGGTATTTTGTTGTTTATCATTTTATTTTTTGGTATTTTGCCTGCACTTTTTACATTAAATCAAAAGTTTATCGAACGTAAATCATGGCAGGTAAATGGCTTCTCACAATGTAATACTTTACATCACGTTGTGTTGATATATTAGGGCGGTACGAGCAGGTGTGTTTTATTGAGCTTCACTCTCGTTTGTCTGCTTTGATGACGAGTCTTGTATAAGATGTAGACCCCTCATGCAAGGGCCGGCTAGTTTACTACCACCCAAGAAATATTGGCACTTTTACTTCACTTTGTAAGGGTATTGTAGCAAGTATTCAATTATTTGGATTCTGAGTAAGAAATCCGTTCTGTCTGGTAGGGGATATATATATTTTATACTCTCTGCCTACCCCGTTAGGGACGGCGTGATGATTTGTATAGGTATGTATTCTACTTTCAAAAGTATAAATAGTCGGAACTTCATTAAACCTCATTCGATATTGTTTGCAGAACCATCTGTATTGCTGAATATCGGTGATATGATAGACTTGGCTATCGGAACGCCAGAGGTAATACGCACTTTTCGTCACTTCGTATTTTTCCGGTCAGTAAACTCATTTGTACAAACCGTCCAGATTCGTACACCTGCAATCTTGATTTCGCAGACGACTACCTAAAACCACTCTACTACCATCGGCTCTTATATATTTGTGGTTACTCTGTATATACATCATTCCTTAGGAACAGTTTCTCAAACATGGGATAGGGTCCATAATAGGAAGAAATTAAAAAAATGTTTCGATGTGAGTGTTACCCCTTAAATAATGGTGTATTTTTTATCTATGGAGCTATTTGTTTTATTGCATCGACATAAAGACATATTCACAATATCCCACAACTTTCGAAGTAAATTGATCGATTTTCTGAGAAACCCTCTATATATATTTGGTTACTCTATGTATATTATCTATGGTTCTCAGATGGGCGTGGTGGACTTCAACATGCTGCAGACAGTTCTTCACTGCCTCGCGCAGCAGTTGCGTGTCCAATCGAAGAACGTGGAGCTGCGCGGCAGTGTGGCCAACCTGCCCGTTGGGAAGGAGCACGTACAGACAATCGCTATCACCGAGTTCGTCGTGGATACGCAAGTTGATGACAAGGTGGCTACCTCGGCAGTTCGCTGGGGGTCTGATGAGTCGGAACAATCCTTTATTGTATATTATAAAGCAAAAGCAAGTGCAAATACTTTTGAAATTCAAAAACATTTACTTTATCATACCGATTGTCAAAACTCAAATTCAGACCCCCCGCGTCCTAAGGTCCGTATTTTGGTGATAGCTGGATGTGCAATGTATTAGTTATTATTATATTAGAGTATGTTTCTCTACTATCTTTCCTAATTGAACTGGTGTATTGGTTGGTAGTCAGGATTAGAACCTGATTAGTTATTTATACATTCATAGAGAATTATTATAATTCACAGAGTTTTCACTTTAAGTAATTACCGCTAAGCTAAGCCCCAATTTAATATGATATCTCATAATAACTCAACACTATAGTCCAGCCTTTTTCACCTCTGTCAGTATAAAAGCATTCACCAAAATACTGGACCGCTAAAATTCTGCTCTTTTCGCAAAGAATAATACTATTATTCAGTAGAATTTTATGTTGGAATTGCAGGCTACAGATGCCAAACCCAAAAAAGCGTGTAAGTTACCGTTCTACTTGTGGAATATTTAATAAAATATGCTTTTTAACTTTGTGAATGTATTTTCAGCCGTTTCGGATGAGCCCGAGACTATATTAGTCGGTAAGTTATATATTAAACTTGGTTATTCTTTATATTTCATTAATTCTATTACACTTTTTTCATTATATAAACTATTTCGTCTTTCAGTGGAACGCGTTAAGAAGACTGATGTACCAAGTATGTTTGTCAAATCATTTCGTTATTGGCATTACCATAATTTTAATACACCTATACTATAATAAACTATAATATCTTCACGCCTTCCCACAAGGTCCCCCAAGGGGTAGACAGAGGTTTGTAGATAGTAACCACACCACCCTATTCACCGGAGATATATTTTGGGTGCCACATTACAGATGGTGAGTCAATCGCCGTTACTCAAGCATGGCTATATATAAATCTTTGAATTTCTTTTCAAAGATATGCAGGTTTCCTTTCGATATTTCCCTTCAGCTCGTGATGTGTCTAATACATACTTAAGTAACAGTATGACGACCGTCTGGTCTAGTGGTTAGAGCTCCTGACTGCGAAACTTGAGGTCACGGGTTCGAATCCCGCTGAGGGCAGGTATTTGTGTGATGAACACGGATATTTGTACCTTAGTCTTGGATGTCCTATGTATTTAAGTATATATCTATCTATATAAGTAAATTTATATCGTTGTCTAGTTACCATAACACAAGCTTTGTTTAATTTGGGACTAGGTAAATTTGTGTGGAATTGTCCCAGGAATTTATTTATTATTTATTTAGTATTCAAATTCACTCATTTGTACAGTCGGGAATTCGAGCTTGCAATATTTGTGTTGCCGACAAATACTCGAACCACTCCTACATGGCTCAAGATATTATTATACGCTTCCTATACTATAATAAGTATAAACCTATTTAACCTACTCCGTAAGGAGTACGGCTTAATACGTATGTATGTACAAACTTTTTAACTTTCTAAGTTAAAGCCTTTAACTGTTATGTTGGTATTATGTGATATGTACGGGCCGGAAAGCGTTCCACTAGGTCTTTTCTGAAGTTGGAAGCTTTGTATTTGCTGAAATATACGCATATAAATATATAAATTTTATAAATCGACAAAAATGCATGTTTGGATATTTGTTTTCGAGTAAATTATAGCTACGAAATCTTTACTCAAAGCGAATGTTAACTGACTTTCACCATCCTTTTTACACGTAGGTATATCTGATATTATCTTACCTGAGTTAGTATAGAGACATTTAGATACCCAGGGAAAGCTACAGTGCTAGCTAAAGATAGTCAATTATTAGTTACTGTCTACATTTAACGTGGTTTCAAGACTCTGATGAGACTGTTATGGGTCACCCATCCAACAATCATTGTGCCCAACGTTACTTAGCATCGCTTACAGATCCTTAAACCTCGAGTCACTACTTCTTGTAGTATATCTTCTGGCCTCCTACACACCACCCAGTTTGTATACAGGTGTTTTCGTCACCTAGTTTTCTTCGCTTACGTTTATGCGCGAACGTCACAGTCGCTGACTGTGTCCCGTTATACTTGTTGTATTTCTGCATAATGCTGTTTTTATTAACCAGCAACCGAGGTGGTTACTACTGTACCTCCGGGAGACCCAGACCACAAGGTTGAGAAAAAGACAGTGATAGAGCGAACCATAGAACGGACCATAGAGCGCAAGGTTCGCCAGCCAGGTGTCACTGTATCGGCGGACCGTCTATCTCTAGTCACCATGAGCAAGTTCAATATGCTGGAGATGACAGTTGATGACCTCAAGAACAAAGTCTACGGTACTATACCGACGAATGAGGAGATTTTGGGGGAAGTCAGGTGACCAGTGGCATATTATCTTTTAGAATTATATAAAAGCGAAACTGAGTTTTGTTTGTTACGCTTTCACGTCTGACGACTCAGATCATCATGAGATTTTTCATAAACGTTGCCAGGATTGAAGAAAGGATCTTTACTTCAAAGACAGGTACTGCAACCTGAAATGTTTAACAAATTTACATCATTAATTTTTCTCTCAATTTTCCTTAACAACATCCATTGAAGTAAAACATTACACAACAACATTCTTAATGTTGTTTGGATTCATTGGACTTTGACTACAAGTGCTTGCCGTATTCTAATCGAAAATAATAGTATAATATATCCCCACGCCTTCCCACAAGGGTCCCCGAAGGGGTAGGCAGAGGTATATAGGTAATACCCTCACACCCACTTTCCGCCAGAGGTATAATAGGTGCCAACGTGACAGATGGCGAGTCCATCGCCGTTACTCCAGCACGACTATACATACGCCATTGAATTTCTTCTCAGACGTATGCAGGTTTCCTCTCGATGTTTTCCTTCACCGTTAAGCTCGTGGTGTGACTAATCACTGTACTTAAGTTCAGAAAAACTCATTGGTACAGTCGGGATTCGAACTTGCGACCTTTGCGTCGTAGGCAACTGCTCAAACCACTCGGCCACCACGGCCTAATCGAAAAGTATATAAAGATATAAAAAAATACGATAAAACTAGTAGATTTAGTTTGTTTATTTGTAAGCTTTTAATGAAGACCAATCTGACCAGATCGCAAACAAACCTGAAGGCTATAACAGACATGTGGACGTCAATGAACGTGTCCTCGCGGTTGGAGGCAGCAGAGACGGGCATCGCCAAGCTGAGCTCTCTCGTGCAGGACATGATAGGCGAAACTACAGGACTCCAGGATGCTATCAAGAAACAAGGCTCTCAGGCGTAAGAAGCTTTCTTCCCATTTCCTTTTCCTAAATTTTATACAGCAAATTTCCCCAGGAACAGATATTGGTAGACAAACGGTAGTAATCTATATAAATGAAACTAAGTCGGGTTATTTACTTAATTTATAACACAAGAACGGGAGGACTGATTCTGATGATCTGTGATATGTTGGACTCCCGTTGGACAGAATATCCCAAAAAATACCACTACATTTATTGACTGTGGCGGTACGAAGTTCGCTGGCTTAGCTAGTATTAATATAAATCATAGGTATTGATCCTTTACTAGGTACACAGTCCTCACTAGACATACGCGCCTCTTTGGCTTCATTCACATTCATCTATCTCTTCCTACATGCTCGTCGATTTCGAGTTTCGTTAGGTTCGATCGATTAAATATTTTGACAATCATGCTTTATATCGTTGTTTATGTATTTTTTAAGAATATTTGCAAATTAAGAATAACTTTTAATTCCCCAGTGAAATATCTCAGGCCGCCGGTGCAGGAGCCGGCGCCGGTGGAGGAGCCGGCGCTGGCACATTGGCCTCAAATGTCCAAAACTTGTCCAGTGACCTGAAACAACTCGCCGATCTGTTCTATAAAGCTATGCAAGCACTGAATGTTCCAATCGGTAATTAGCATTAAACTCCTATTTTTCTCTGCGATCCATAAAGAAATGCACCCACATTGAAAGAAGATGTAGTGACAAAAATTGAGAAAGGTATGCTGAGATGGTTTGGCCAAGTCGAGAGAATGAATGAAGAACGATTGACGAAAAAAGTGTATAAGGCGAGTGTGAACGAAAGTGTTGGAAGGGGTAGACCTAGACGGACGTTTCTAGACCAAATTAGGGACGTTTTGAAAAAAGGTCAGGTCAAGAGTACCCTAAACCGAAGAGCATGTATGAAGAGAATAATGAACGTGGACGAAGCGAAAGAAGTATGTAAGGTTCGTAGCAAGTGGAAAGAAGTGGTCTCTGCCTACCGCTACGGGAAAGAGGCGTGATTATATGTATGTATGTATGTATTGAAACTGAACTCTGACGCTAAATATTCCAAGTAATAGCGATAATAGTAAGTAAAAATAGTCTGGCTGCTACATTATTGTTCCACCTTCCTTCAAAGTTCCAAATCCCACAAAATGTTATCAATATTTGAACTGTGTTTAGATAGCATCGCTGGCACTGAAGATGCCGGCGGCGCAGTAGGCATCGGAGGTGCGGGCGCTGGTATTGGAGGTGCAGGTTCTGGGGGTGCCGGTACTGGAGGTGCCGGTGCAGGAGCTCCAGGAGTCGGCGGCACTGAAGGAATTGATGGTCACAGTATTTTAACACCATCCCTATAAATATAAACATACATTTCCAGATAAGGAACATAAGACACTTGTGTCAAAATTCTTGTCATATTTACTCATGTTATTTGTCTGCAAGAACTACCCCTGGAGTTGCAAAAGTCTATAGACGGCGGAAACTGCTTACCAAGTTGTCTTAGCCAAAAAAAGATATAAAAATATCTTAGTATATAAAAAGCGCCACTATCGACTTTCTACCTCTGCACCTCTCGCCAACGACGGGGAATTCATCAAAGGAGTTTCCTTCCGCGAACGCTCAGGCTGTGGAATAAGCTCCCTGTTGAGGTTTTCTCTGGAGTGTACAGCACGGAGGTTTTCAAGAAGGGTGTGAAAAGGTTAATATAGTGACGGCTGGCGCTAGCGATACCCGTGTTGTTGCAAGCGTCCATAGGAGGACCGCATGCCTGTTTGCCGCCTCTGTGGTATAAAAAAATATATATCGACACATCTGAGTTTTGATACTAACTAGCCGCAGTTCCAGTCCGCATTTAATTGTATGTTTTATAGGCATATTTCCTGAATCCGCGAATATGATTTTATCATAAATAATAAAATCAGGATTCAATAGTGGTATATATTATTATATACCACATAAGGTCTAGCGTTAATATACACTCAAAGAGTAGAAGTTCGTCTTCCAGGTCGACCAGCATTTGCGGGCCCTTCGGTAACTGAGCTGACACAACGACTGAACGCTCTTGAAAAGAGGATGAAGGAGTGCTGCGAAAGCATCGGGAAAGTAGAAGGCGGGGTACAAGACCAGGTGATCACAATACGTATCATATCTCAAAATAACCAAGTCTCCTACTATGTAACCAACTTTTCGCTAATATATTTCTCCTACTGGTTTTCCTAGAGGTTAATTATCTTCACCCAGTACATATACTGAAAAGTGGATTTCTGATTCTAGCTGAATTCCTTCCAAGATCAACTGGACCAATTGTTGAAACAAGTAGGGTCAATGACCCAAGATCTAATGGGTGGCAAGATTTCTCCGGATCTCGTGAAAGACTTACAAGGCAAGCTTTCATAAACTAGCTTATTATTTAGTATGTATTTGAATACATAGGTGGTGGTGGAGAACCACCATCGCTAAGGTGGCTGGAAAACTGTGGTGGAGACTGGCTCAGGACCGAGAACACTGGCGTAGAACCGGGGAGGCCTATACCCAGCAGTGGGTACATGTGGGCTGAAAATTAATGAAAATTAATTTGAAGATTTTTTTTAGTTCGCGCCTCCCATAATGGACATAGATTTAATATATGTATACATTTAAATATATTTAGGTCCCAACAGGACAGCTGATGAGTCTCGATGATGATCGATGATCGAGATGAGAGAGAGATGAGTCTGAGTGATGTGCGTCTTTAAATTTCTTCTTAAACGTATGAAGGTTTCCTCACTATCTTCTCCTTCACTCTAAGGCCATGGTGTGTACTCATGCTTAGATAAACTCATTGGTACATACCACTGGGGAATTAATCCTGATTTTGATCTCGTTTTCTAATCTTTGCAAGACTAAGTTCAGATAGATTTGAGAAATATTGGTCCACACCAATACCGGCACCACTGCCGTGAATATATAGTAACAATAAATGCCTGATGTAACCATACAGGATTGATGCAGCTATTCGAAACAGTCCAAGACATGAAGGAGCAACTCAAACAAGTGCACGAGACAGCCTTGCAACTGGCTGCCGAGAAGGAGGATAGACAACAGCATATCAATGTAGGTAGTTCATAATCATTTAATGTTGGCAATATGTCTTGCCTAATGCTGGGCCATGCCTTAGCCTATATGCTCTTGAAGGACCTATATTAGGGGCGTTACTTGAGGAGGAGAGATCTGCCTACTCTTTGCCTACCGCGTGATAAAAGTAAACTATTACAAGTTTTCCGCCCCTACCGAATTCATCACCCTAACTCACAGCCCTAGTCAAAATCCTACACTTACGCTAGCAGAATTTATCTCTTTTGCAACCTCTCAAGCAACCTTATTTATCGCAGGAAGAATTTGTTCTAGATCTCATTATCGTTCTATGTTTTTCTGTATGATCAAAGTAAAATTTTCTTTCGGCTTACTGCCATTCTTCAGGCCCTACTGGAACAAATCGAGTTGCTGAAGATAATCAAGCTGGACCGAGAGGATATGGTGGAGGCGATGGCAGAGAAAGCAGACCTGCGTATGTTGGCGCGTAAGGTTTCGCATGACCAGTTCGAGATGGCATGCGATGACTTATCCAGAGGCGTGGAGCACGCTCTCGGGAAACTGAACGTACAGGTTCGTTTGTGCTAACCGTGCTATCTCCGAAACTATAAAATCTCTTCGTCTTAAACTTAAGAGTATGACTCTTATTGGTGTATATTAAGATCCTTTCATTTGTCTCTTATCTCCTTGACATCTTTTGATCTTTAGGACCCGTTGTCTATTTTTCTCTTATATTTCTTCTATGAAACTTATTCTCAGTTTGCACTTTTAAACGGACTAAAATGCAAGTTCTTGGATTCAAGTTTTTCCAGCATATAAGTAATATAGTTTAAAAAAAAAACTAAAAAAACACGCTTTTTACAGAAAACGAAACTAAAAAATAAAAAATAAATTTTAATAAATTTGAATTAATAATAGTGTAAAAATTCTTAATAAATAATTTAAAAAAAGCGTGGGGTGCATGGTGTCAATAGTTCTAAATATTTTATTGATATCTGTCAATAAAATACTTATATCTATAAGAATAGAAGATTTATTATTTCGACAATATCTTAAAAAGCACCCCACGCTTTTTTTAAATTATTTATTAAGAATTTTTACACTATTATTAATTCAAATTTATTAAAAATTTTTTTTATTTTTTAGTTTAGTTTTCTGTAAAAAGCGTGTTTTTTTAGTTTTTTTTTAAACTATATTTATTATTAACTTTTTAGTTCAATATTTTTCAAAAGGGAGCCAGAGAAACGGCTACGAAGACCAAGAAAGGCCGCAGGCGCGCTAATTACCCACGGAGAGTTACATACTGACATACTGACATACAAGTGAAGCTAATAAAAAGCGTGTAAAAAGTATTATGATACCGTAAAAAAATATTTTACACGTCCTTGACAAGGAGTTGTTACTGTGCGTTCATATAGCACACATCCTTATTTCTTTGACGGTACTTATTCAAAATTATATCCTCACAATATATTTGCATAAGCCACATATACTTTATACATACCACATTATATTATTCACCATCTCGTCAATATTTATCATGAAGAATTTGCAATAATTGAAAGCAGTAAGTTTCAAAGCTACATTCGTTTCTGTGAACAGGAAGCGTTATGGCAACAAGCCTTGGACGACATACAGCGGGAGATAGAGACGAAGCTGGACAAGATGGAACTGTCTCCAGTGAAGGACTTCTTTAACAACAAGCTGAAGCAACTGCAAGAGAACCTCAAACAGATGGCCTCGTTGCGCAAGGAGGCTGAAGCGGCAGGGACCAAGCGAAAACTCATGAGGTTAATCAATAATACTCATTTGGGAAACCTATGATATTCGTGTACCCGCAGCTTCACTTATAGGGTCTAAGAAAGATGATACGCGTCACGTGTATACTTGTGACCTTACCTACTAGTAAGAGACAAGATTGAGGTGAAGCTCTGTACTCTTACAACCCCAAATTGAATGCCTGTGCCAGTTCAGTTCGTTCCTAATAGCTACAGCTCGAACATACACGGGTTAGATTAGGAAGGTATATGAAAATAAAGAAGTTCATGCCAAGAGTCCCATGAAGTAGATGTTGACAACCGAAAAGATGACTTTGTTTCCATTTTATTACCCAGATACATCCAGTTGAGCATCAATTGGTTTTAAATATACGACGGGATGTTTAAATGCATCTGACCTAGAGATTGATTCATTGAAATTCGTGCGTTCTTGAATAATATTCATGTATTTTTACAAATTTACACCTGCCAGGGATCTTAACTGCATATCCTGCGACGCCAAGGCTGTGATGGCAATGGAGGCGCCGCCCTCTCTCCCGCAAGCCAAGCCGATGCCAGCCAACCTCTCCATGAAACCTTACTTGAGCTACGAACTTGGTACGCATATATTGATTAATATAATATAATGATAATATAGCCGTGGTGGCCGAGTGGTTCGAGCAGTTGCCTGCGACGCAAAGGTCGCAAGTTCGAATCCCGACTGTACCAATGAGTTTTTCTGAACTTAAGTACAGTGATTAGTCACACCACGAGCTTTACGGTGAAGGAAAACATCGAGAGGAAACCTGCATACGTCTAAGAAGAAATTCAAAGGCGTATGGATAGTCGTGCTTGAGTAACGGCGATGGACTCGCCATCTGTCACGTTGGCACCTAATATACCTCTGGCGGAAAGTGGGTGTGTGGGTATTACCTATACACCTCTGCCTACCCCTTCGGGGACCCTTGTGGGAAGGCGTGAGGTTATATATTATATTATTTATTATATAATATAATGAATTGATATTAAAATACTTACCAACAAGAAGTTAATCCTTGATAACATTGAAACGAAATGGTTCATCCTAAATTCTTCACTGATTTGAGCCTATCGCGCACATTTATGTTTCGAGTTTGCGTCACGGCCATTACAAAACTGTTTACTGAATTATTAATTTCAACTTCGTAGACGCTATACGCAAAGCCCAAGCATCCAATATGCCCCAACGAAATATGCATGATTGGGAAAATATTGACAAGCAAATGACACAGCCCAAGCCACCGCAGAAAGTCAGGTACCTCCCATCTTTATTTTATGCACAGCTTCAATCTTCGAAGTTTGAGAGCAAGCAAACCTGAATCCTTTAGGCTCTGACTTGCATACCTTTCCCGGTCGTTCAAATCCGGTCCGAGGACCATAGACAAACAACACCAACTCTGGTGAGAATTCTGGAACGTTTGGTTGTAGACACTCGTAGGCTCAGCTAAGCATTTATTAAACAACACATTGCATAGGATAAACTGTATAATTTGGACGGAAATCCACCCTGCACTCCTACGTGTGATGAACGCCAGTTAGTTATAGCCATTATAATTATATTCGATAATATAACTAAGTAGCTGTATTATCCAACTAACTGCATTACTATTAGTACCAGGTTTAATTCGCGTTAAATTATTATATATGATTACTGCACCACTCTGGTTAAATTAAACAAAACCTGACAATTTCCTCTTGAATCACTATATTTTGATGACTACGGAATTAAAATCCGTTGCATAGCTAAAGATCTAAGCATACAAAAGCGACTTAATTACCTTTTTTAGGGCCAGGCATTTTTTCTGGAAGATGTTCTTCATGCTTCTTTAACTACTTGACGTATAGGTCATAATTAGCAGCAAGCAGGCAGGTATTAACTAGTAGATATTCGAATATCTGTCCAGATCTGAGACTGACAAACACTTGTGTAACCGCTACTGCGGCGGATCGCACACGGTAACCACTCCGGCACAGCGAGTGGCGCGACTCGGACATTTTGTGAAGCAGTGGGGACCAGACGTGCTGCCGCTCTCTTCAGGCTTAGCTGCCGGTGACGATGGCAGGGTGAGTTCACAAATTATTAAATTGTGCCCAGTAGTTTCACGACGATTCCTGCTCCGTTCAATTGGGAGGTAGCTGAAAACATATAAGTCATTGCATACCTCAATAAGCAAACTATCTAATGCAATTTTTTTTTATAACGATCAGTAGTTTCTGAGATTCAATAATCACAAACAGATTCTGCCTCTTGAATGCTCCGCTGCCAAGATAGAGTTATTTATTAAATATTCTTTAATGATGAATAGTTGTGTGTTGATGTGTTAAGTGCTTCTATATTAATGACGATGCCTTAATCGACGAAGCCTCGAAGCATTAATATTACCTACTTATAGTACTTTGAAAGTTCTAATAATATGCGCTCTAAAGGTCGATGGGGATTATTTGTATTAGACATTTGGTTTTGAATTAGCCTTTGACAGATAAAGCTTTAATTGAATTTACACCTGGGCTATACTGGAATTTTTATTACGGTTTCCGTCTTTTAACCGAAATAAAAAACAAAATGGACATGAATACCAAGTTTACACATAGGTACATCATGAATCATCATGTTTTTAGATGTATAAAGTGAATGCAACGGAAGGCGTAGCAGCTGGGCCAATGGCAGGTGAGCTAAATACATTGTATTTAATACCTGGGGCTCTTTTCAATCGCCAATTCACCGATGAAAGGGGAAAAAATTGATAATATAATAAATGTGCAATACTTATGATAATAAATAACAATACGAGGTATCTTACATACCCTTAATATAACTTTTTCTATTTTTCAATCAAAACACAGTATTTTTCGTGACAAACTACGATATTCTTTTTCGGGTAATTCTTTTGTGAATCCTCAACATTCCAGTACCTCTTAAATTTAATTGAATTGTCTCACGTTGAAAGGTGGTGCGGGCGGGGAAGTACCTATGTCGAAATCGCCGATGCCTCGCAAGTCGGAATCGCACAGTAAACAGCCTCCGAAACCTATTCAAATTAGTGCTGTAAGTTTTAAATGTTGCCATTCATAAAAAAATATTATGCATAAAATTATTTCTGTGCTGTATAAATTGGTGCATGTGCAGCTCAAGCCTGAAAAGTTAGATCTATATAAACAGTGTAACTTTTTTCCCAAAAATTCGGTAATTTCTATTATTAATTTGTTTTTTCATTATGCCCTATTACATATATGACCTACTGTCCTATTTTCTGAGTCAGCCTAAATATTTATACAGCATTTCAATTGTCTTTGGATTCGTAAAGTAATTTCCTATGTGCTACACTTGGTATCGCCTAGTTTGTTCGCTTGGCTTTTATCATGTTCACTGAAATAACTTTCCTTGCATTAAAACAGAAGTAGTAATCGTTTCTTCACAACATATCATCACGCCGACTTCTCTCACCGTAAAGGCAGCGAGACTAGAGCACTAGTTCTCTGGAAGTCGACGCTCCTGACAATGACGATAGCTCCTGACGTTCCCGGTTACCCTTGAATGACCCACCAATCATAATCACTTTTTAAATTAAATAAAACTAATTAATTTCTTATTACTTACAGGAATGCCGTTGCTTGGACTGTGGTATGTAATAGTTTATTTTGGCGTCACATCAACGCTTATACAGCTTTGTAGCACCGATGTTTTAATATTTTACCCACGTTTTTATTTGTAGTCCCGATACTAACGGACAACTAGGTGTCTAGACTAGGCGAGTAATTTAATGGTAATACTAAGTTGTAACTAACTGTAATAGTTAGAGGGAATAGTCTTAGTCTACATTCTATTGCAGAAAACCTAATGATAAATTTCCAAAGTAATTAATTATTATTGATAATCCTGCCATAAGACTGTACCGTTACTTCCAGACCATCCAGTGAAGAATTGAACGCCGCGGTCCTAACGGTAGGTTGTAATGTTCGCAGTTATCTCGTTTGTACTTGTTAATTAATTATGTCTGATAAATATATTGTTGGGAAATAAAAGTGTTTTTTTTTATTATTATCATTTTAATGGTACATCAATGATTACCATACAATGTATTGTGGCTACATACAGTTGATCACTAAAATCAAATCGTATTTAGTCCTGGACTTAAAATCACTGTTTTAGCAGCATGTTGACCTAACACTAGTATATTTACACATATTTGAAATTGCGGGAAAATATTGAAACAGATTGCAACAAAATAATATATACCTCAGCGAATTCAATGGGACACAATGATAGTACAAACATACATGTATATTTAAATGAGTCTTACCTATTTCTATGATATAATCTTAAATGCACTATGTAATAGAAAATCGTTCTTGTATAAACGTTTTCTTACGAATAGCTATGAAGTACTTGTAAGCAGGCGCTGATACGTGGGCAATGGGCAAAATTAACCCACCCTGATTTTATTGATGATTATTTAACCAAATATTGTTTATCGTAAATTATTTTAGTCTACGCCACTGTTTATTTTCATATATATCTAAAGATTAATTTTTTGGACCCAAAAGCAGAACGAAACGAAATTAAATTGTATAAGGTAGGTCAATTATCATGATACCAAGTTCTCGATTCTTATAGGAACACATTACAACTGGCAATTAGCAGAAAAACACAGAGTCTGCATTGTACTTAAAAATACATATCACGTAATAGGAGTAGAGCGCCAGGTCTCTCTTAACTTAGACCTCTGGCTTAAAAATAACGAAGCAGTCATCACAAGGCGAAGAATCCACATGAAACTAAAAATAAAATAACTCGGAAGGTTGAATTACAAGCGATCAGCATATTTTCGGAATGGGTCTGAACAGCAATATTATTTACACGATAAATTTGATCAAGTCTTAATGATAATAGATTTATTGACCTGCAAGCGTCATAGTTCTCTCTCGCTCACGTTCTATACAGAGTGAGCGGGATGAAAAGGGCTGTGACGTCTCTAAATAGCGGGTCGTAATTTGCGCCACTTGTAAATCAAATCATGTAAGGCATAATGTTCTATCGATTCCTTTAATATCCTACTCACAGATTTATATTTTCAACTGCAAATTTTTAGGTGACAGATCTGAAGACCAGACCTGAAGAAAAGTATATTGTACTGAGACCGAGTCCAATGTAGACTTTCGATTATACATTATTGAAGTATTCACAATTCGTTGACACGCAACGGAAAAGTAATAGCCTTATATTGTTCAAATTCTAAATTATTACTCTCTTCAATAGCACAAAGCAAAGATTCCAGTCAAAATATCAAACATTTTGTTTGGAGCTATTCGAAACTAGACCAATAAACTCTCTTGTTGAAGCATTGCAAGTCGCTAGGTATCCTGTGTATAGACAAGTTAAAATGCCATTGAAATAAGGCTATTTGAGAAAAGACCCTTAATTCAAAGGCACGACTATGTTTACACTTAAATTACACCGTCTCGTATACTACAATATATGTGGAAAATTATATTATGTTCTTGATGAGAATGCAGATAGACAGACGTCATCCATTGGCAACAGCTAAGATACGATTGTGAGTGTATATCGGACACCGTGAGGCGTCAGTGTCATGTATTTATCGGTGCCTGCCGCGAGCGCTGTAGTGGTTGCCGTCGCGGCTGTAGCGGCGCTCCTTCTTGCCTCGGGAGCGCTCGCGGCGGTCGCGAGACCACTCTTTGTCGCGGGAAGATTCGTGGCTCCTGCAAACAATCATAATACAATACACATACAATATATAAACCAGAAACAATGTTCCTATTCAATCTTCTACATATCTCTTTCTCATTGTCTCTGATATGGTATCTCTATATGAGGTGCACTTCTATATACTCTCTGTATACTTCTGACCCCAGTGGAAAGACGTGAAGATAAAAAAATACATTCAGTAGAACATATAACCTCCTCTTTTTTCTAAGTCGGTTAAAAATCCCGGAATAATCCATTCGAGCATCAGCAAATGGTTTCAGTAGCAGTGTTCACGTCCGTATTTTAACGGACGGTACGTCACTACGAGAGCCAACTATAAATGGCGTGGTACCTGGCCTCCCCGGCGGAGCGGCTGTCGCGCGACTTGCGGCGCGCGGGCGCGGAGCCCGAGCGCGCGCGCGGCGGCGACCGCGACTTGCGCCCCTTTGGCGACGTCTCGCGCTCACTGTTCAGGTTAAAGTCGTCAAACCTACCGACAATCATCCTATTAATATGATTACAGTCTAATATTCCTCTGGCGGAAAGTGGGTGTGTAGGTACTATAGCACGGTCGCGGAGCAGGAAGAATTTCGTACAATGACCTGTCTCTACCCATCTCTGTCACTCCCGCGTAAATATAATGCGTCTCGCTCGCACAGATGCAATGACCTTGCATCTGTGCGAGCGAGACGCATTATATTTACGCGGGAGTGACAGAGATGGGTAATAATAGGTCATTGTACGAAATTCTTCCTGCTCCGCGACCGTGCTTTACCTAAACACCTCTTCCTACCCCACCGGGGACCCTTGTGGGAAGGCATGAGGATATATTTATATATTACAGTTTGTCACGATGTCATGGTTGTTCCTCTTTCACGCAAAAAATTTAACTGAATCAAACGGAATTGAATGAAATTTGGCACAGAGATTATTAGCTGGCTTTACATACAGATCATTTTCATTCCAGAAGTATATCTATCTTATATTGATGGTGAACTCACTTGTTCTTGGGCGTCTGCGTGGAGCTTTGACTAGAACTGGAACTGGATGAAGAGCTGGACGAAGACGAGGAACTCCTTGATCTGGAGAGGAGACAAACAAGTAAATTAAAAGTACTGGCTGCTTAGGTTGTAATTGAGGAAGACTATGTTGCTACCTAGATCAAATTGTCATTATTGCTCGCCGCTACTTTTGTGCGTGCCAAAGTGACGATAGATCATTGTTATTCCGAAAATTTAAAAGTTAACCAACCTCCGCCTACTGCTCTTCGCTTCGGGAGATCGGCCGTTCTTCTCAGCCGCGACCGATGTCCGCTCTTTGGAACTCTCCCCTTCTACCGATTTGTCTGGATTTTCTGAAACATCATTGCATTTACTCATTATGTCGTAAGAAAAAACCGTTGAGGCCGAGTGGTTCGAGTTGTCGCCTGTAACACAAAGATTGCAAGTTCGAATCCCGACTGTACCAATGAGTTTTTCTAAACACAAACACAGTTATTAGTTACACCACCATCTTTACGGAGAACGAAAACAATAAGAGGAAACCTGCATATGTCTGAGAAGAAATTCAAAGACGTATGTATAGTCGTGCTGGAGAAACGGCGATGCACTCGCCATCTGTCACGATGGCACCTATGAATGAGTGTAATACCAACCAGGTTTCGGAGAGCCGCCTTGCTCCTCATCGCTGCCCCACAAGTCGTACTTGGAAAGGTCTGCCTCGTCCCCCGACTCCTCTTCTTCATCAGCCTCAACCTCCTCACCCTGCGAGCCAGAAGCTTTACTCTGCAACAAACAGTACATACATACATTACATAAATATCAATACTAAACAAGTTCTTTTACTAAAGCCGCGTTCTTACTAGCAATTTTGGCAATTATAAAGCTTTGTGAACACGGCCTTAGAAATCAATTAGATACAAACCTTTCTCTTCTGTTTAAGCCTTTTGCCTTCACTAGTTCTTTTAGAACTTCTCTCAGGCGTTTTGACTTTCAATTTCAACCTATTCAACAAAATTGGTTTTGGCAGTGCAAAGCTTTTAAAATTTCCTATAACTGGCGCGTTTTCATTAAATAATGTTTTATTAGATCTTTCATTAGGATCACTCCTTATATTAATCTTTAATTTATTCAACCCAAGAGGTGGCACGACGACTGGACTGGGATCTAAGATATCGCTCAAGAAAGGGGTGTCGCCGGTGTTTCCATCCATCCTCTGCAATTCTCTCTCGATGCTGCCTTCTCTATTGGACTCCTTCTCCCACTCCTCGTCATTTGTCAGATTGATTGTCTCCACGGGTGGGCCTGCACTGCCTTGTTCTATACTCTCCTCTTGTATACTGGTATTGGCTGAAGTCTGAGTTAATTGTTGTAGATTTTGAAGAGCCAACAATAAAGTATTAGTATTGATGCCTGCCAGTAAATTGGATAGATCCATTTGTGGCTGGGGCTCTGGCTCTGGTGGTTTTTCTGGTTCATTTTGAACATTGAGATCTCTTTCACAAATAGGAACTTCTTTTGGCGCTATGGACGGCGACGATTCACAGACATAATGCTTCAATTTCGTTTCTTGTTTCTCATCCATTTGTTTGTTTGCCTCTTGAACTGGTGGCGGTAGGATAATGGTTTCTAAAACGTGTACACGCTTTGATGGGCTTATGTGTTTAGGAGTATTTTCATTAGGAATTGTTTGAGGATGACCATCCTCCATTAGCAATACTCCATTAGATATTTCAATGGGAACAGGTTTAGGCAAATTCATCAGATTGCCCACTGATCGACGTGGACTGGGATGGTATGCAGGCTGCATGTGCTCTGAGGATTGAGGACTTGGTGTTACATTTCTGTGCTTCAATGGGGATATTACTTCATTTATTTCACTCTCTCTACTGCTTTGAAAATCTTTCAAGAGATCCATTAGCTTGTCGCGTTTATCTTTTATATCGTCCATAGTCAATCTTTTTGGAGTTTCCTGTTTCTGAGATTCCATGTTAGCACCGTACAACTCTTTCGAGGTAGGGCTTTGGGGTTTGACAGACCCGATACTGGTTGGTGAAGGTGTTTGTCTCAAAGTATCAAATGTATTTGAGTTCTCGTACAGAGCATCATCATCTTCGTCCCACTGGCTCTCATACTTCTTGTGAACATTGTCATATTTCTCCAGATCATTGCCCTCTGGACTTTTTTGTGCTTGGTCAGTGTCAAAAATATCCATAATACTTTTATTCTTACTTGAGGAACTGGACTGTACTGCTTCAAAGACACGGTTTGTGTTTTCTGGTGGCTTCACAGAGACCTGTGTCTGTAGAGGTTTATCAAATGGCAAGTACTGAGTACTTGAGGATAAATTGTCAAAATCATCTTTAGTATAGTCATCGCCATTGTCAACCACTGCTGGTACACTTGGGGTATAGTTTATGGTATCCACAATATCATTTCTAGTAGTATTTTCAACAGATTTTGTTATACTTTGCGGCTGCTTATGACAATATACTCCATTAGGAGAGCTATGAGCATTCCTTGTCATTGTCCTTCCGTTACCTTTTGCCCAAAATCCCTTTTTCTTGACATTATTCTTGAAATCTTGATAGTTTTTCTTGGTTGAAGACCCCAGCTTTGTGGGCACGTACTCAATAGAACAGGCGTCTGTATCAACAAAGTTGTTTTCATAGGTCCTTACATTCATATTGTGTATGTTTGATGTATAAATATTGCCTGTCACTAGGGGAGATTGATCTTTTACCTTCAATGTGCTGTATCCTTGGAAAGGTGGATTCTCATTAGATGTGTAGTTATTTTTGTCAATGGGAGCAGTTACAGTGCGCCTTTTAACTTTGCGTTTCATTTTACGGCCCTCACCAAACACCCTGGATAAGAAATTATCTTCATCACTATTGTATGACATGGAATCAGAATCGGAACCTTGTGATGAAGCTTTTGGGGGTAACGGAATAGCATTAACAGACAGAGTATTTTTCACATTTGTATTTAAGAGTTCTGAATCAGTATCAGGATAATTTGAATCCTGACTATCCTGAGAACTAGATCGTGCCCTTCTTTTAGGTCCCGTCTGATTCTTGGCTTGCGAATCCCTGTCTTCTGCTGCACTTACTGAGCTTCCCAGTGCATTGTCTTCAGTGAGACCAATATGTAAGGTCTCAGCACTAACGCTTCTTACTATAGATGTATTTCTAACAGAATCACCATCACTGTCAGAAGTAAGTGGTATTTCATCAGGATTTGGAAGCTTTACTGGTACTTTCTTGGCATCCCCATTGAGCGGAGGAATACAAGTATTTCTTATTTTATCTATTGCATCCTGTTTAATTTCTTTGTGTGCATCATTGAGACATCCTGTAGTCACTAGTCTTTGTCGCCAACCAAAAATTGTTTTAAAATCTGGAGCTGGTTTGTCAAATACTGCTTCAAACTTTTCAGTGCTGATTCTACAATTGTTATAGACAATAGCAAATGCAGCCGCTTTAACCCGTTCCTCCAGTGTGTATGCTACTTGGAAATCATCTGCGGGAGTGCTGCCACTGAACTTATATACCACTTCATTATTTGTAGAAGACACTCTATTCTCCATGACAGGATAGTAAGACTTACATATCACAGCTGGAGCCTCAGCACTGCTATGTTTACTCTTCTTAGAACCTGTCTCATAGCCGGAAGAACCAGTATGGTCTTTATCACCAGTACTGCAAAATCTTTTGCGAAATTGGACACCATTTGTCTTATGACAAGGCAGCATATTATGGTCTTGCCTTATATAATTAGTTTGACTTTGTAACTGGCGTTTCCTAAAAGTCACTCTAGTGAGTGGTGGCAGATCGCACACAGAGCCATCACTGAGACTGCCCTTAGTGGTGCGTTCATTGTGTATTATTGGGGCAGGCACAGGCAAAGTATAATCCATATTTTCCTTGGGCGGCATTGTTGGTGGCAACATTTTGAAAACTGCTCCTTCAGTGAAGCCAACCTGAAGGCAGGAAAAATTATCTCCACTTTAGTAATGATGTGCTTCAAGAATGTATTTCATTTATAAGATAACATCATCTTCTGAGCTTCAAAGATCAAACCCCTTTACCTCCTGAGTATTTAGAAAATGTACATGGTGAAGGCTACATTTAAAAGACAACACAAGATTTTAAAAACATGTTTAAGATGTAAATGAAAGGTACTCAATTTATGTGCATATAACAAAAAAAAATACAGAATTACATATCAAATCACAATGTTTGCATGAATTAAGAATATGCCTAAGAAAAAGTCTGTCAACTTTACCTTATCTATATCCTGTGATTCCTTACGCTTGCGTTTTCTGCGACCAAATTCATCATACTCATCGTCAGATGATGGTTCCCGCCTGCGGTACTCCACCACTCCTCGTTCGTTGTAACCACCGCCATAGCCCGTGCGCGCTTCAACCTAAAATTTTGTCATGATCATTTAACATACTTGTACATTCTATAATATTATTTATAAATTTCATTAGTTGTAAAAACATACTTCACCAAATTTGGGCGCATTACAAACATTGCATGTCTGACGCCGGGCCCAATTCACATTAGCACATTTATTGCATTGCCAATCATCAGCGTTAAACAGACCGCGGGACTTGTCAGCCGCAGACTTGCCGATTTCAGTCCCAAGTTTCTTATTGACTGCTTTTCCACCATCCGGTCTTTCTTTGTTGCAGCGATAACATGATACCCTACGTGCGAAATTGATATTTCCGCAATTTGCGTCTACACAAATCCAGTCCCCGTCGTTCATTTTGTTGTAATTGAACACTTATTTTCTACAGAATAACCATAATTAATCGGACAGAAGACCGCAAAACACTATTTCAGTTATTCGACCATTTCATGATAACATATAGAGGGAAGTAAATAAAAGTCAAAACATGTAATGTCTGATCACCACTTTCAAAGAAAACCAAGCTCGCTTTCGCAAGAAAAGAAACCAAGCTTCATGCCAGCCATGACATGACGCAAAGAAAAAAAATGTTACCCTCTACATTTCCTGTTTAATGTTGTTCGTTCAGATAAGTTGATTCTGAGTGAGTTTTCTTGAATTTAGGAGACATCTTAATTTTCTATCAATTTCAACAATCAATAATAACAATTAAGTTAATGATATTCTGCGATACCAACCGATACTTAAGATTTAGTTTAATGATTTTTATGAATGTAAGCTTGAGCACAGTCTGTAAAAACGCGAGCTATAAATATACCAATCTGTGCTTCCAACCACAGTGTATATTTAATATCCAATTTAAAGCGCAAAAAGTGTCGTTTAACTAGGTAGGTACCTACCTAGGTAGTCTAGGTACTTGTTCGAGCCTCGCGCGCATTTTACATCTGTCAAACTTGTTTATTGTGAGGTTACTTTTTAAGATGTAAAATAAACTTTATTGATATCTTTATTCAATCCTGGAAATCTTATATATAGATTCAGTTCGTGGTTTCAGTGTCATCGTAACATAATTAGACTCATTCAACATATATTTTCCTTAAAAACAGTCGACCAACTAGATTTGAGTCAGGGCTGTCAAAAAGTACGCGAATATTTTGCTGTACGCATTTTATTGCATAATGTTATCACAGGATGTATGAAGATGACAACATTACTTGCACTCCTAAGCGTTGTGTGCTTACTGAAGTTACAAATTCCAACTATGTATCACCGACGGCAAATTTAAAGCTATTGACGAATGTCGCGTTGCAATATCCCACGCCACCGCCATGCACTGTGCACCGAAAAGAGAAGTCTCTGCAAATACTGTGCGATCGGTAAGATTGACACCACTTATATGTAGTATAAACCATTGTCATTCAATTGCATTAAAAGACGAAAATTCGAGTACTTTTATTACTACTATTAGCTCATTAATTATCACTTGCAGGTTTCTCAACCTTTATCCACTTCATGGGCACGGGACAGTGGAGATCCAGTTGGACAGCACGGCTGCCCGGCTAGGCGTAGAGAAGAGGCGGATGTACGACATCATCAACATCCTAGAGGCTATGCAGTGTGCCGTTCATAAAAGGAAGAACACTTACCTATGGCATGGCGGCTCACGACTGACTTCTTTTCTTAAGATGTTGAAAAAGCAGGGGGAGAATCTAAGACTGTCAGAGGCCCTACGAGGTAGAGCTCCGAAGCCACCGGCCCCCAAGCACAAGACACTTGGTGTTTTAGCTCAGAGATTTTTAATGCTATTTTTAGTGGAGCCACCTGTAAGTATATTTCAACATCAATATGAAATTGTTATTATCTATTTGGACTTTCCACAAATAAAACATATTCATATCTTCTTATTATGTGATACTTACCATATAAACATGAATAGTTCAATTGAATTGTTTTTATTTAATTTATTTGCTAGTAATAAATCATGCCTCATGTTTTCACCTTGCAATATTTGTAGATATTTCCTTGGTAGTTAATTGTTTAAATAATACATTCTTCATGTTAATCCAGTTTATAATCTACCTGTGCCTGATTTCATCCAATTCCATCCAGCTGTTCATGTAATTGAGTAATGAGCATCCTCACAAATTTTTGCACTTTAATTATAATAATAGTTTTTTAGTAATTAACCAAGCCTTATCACAAAATTCATATTATTTTTATTGTGATTATTAATTTTGTTATTTTATTTGTCAAACAGAACACCTTGATCAACTTGGAGATGGCAGTGAGAGTGCTGATTGACACGTCCAGCAAAAACAAGTCTGTTCTGTCCCCTGAGCAGCAGGATCGACAGCACAAGTCCAAAGTCAGGCGGCTATATGACATAGCCAATGTATTTATTTCAATTGGTCTCATAGAAAAAGTTTCAGGGAATTTAATATTAAAGAAGCCAGTATTCAAGTATGTGGGGCCACATAAGATGAAAAAGTCTGATAAATTGGTGATAGTTACTCCATCACCTTTGACACCAGTGTCAGTGTTGGGGAGCCAGCCGAGGACACCCACATGCCATGTGTTTGTTGGTAAGTCTAAGAGGAAGCTGGAGTTCACCACCCCAGAGTCCACCAGAGCATTGAAGCTGGGTATCACCACCCCACCACACACTCCGTCACACAAATGGGATGAGATCCTGCTTGTTGCTGACATGGAACTGAATAGAATTAACAATGGAGTAGTTGTGTGATTTCATTTATTTAAATTAATTATAATGTATGGATTCATATTTTTTTATACTTATAGATATTCTATACTTTAGTCTTCCAGGGGATTATTTTATATATTGACAGAAATGTAATGTTCTATGTTCCTATAATTATTTAAATAAATTTTATTCTATTGTTGCTGAGAGCAGAGATTTATCTTTGTCGCAGACAGAATATTGTGCAATTAATTTTAAAATACATATATATTATTTTGCAATATACTTACTGCTTAGGCGTTACAAGTCTGCGCTTGGAAATGAACTAGACTATAGTTATCGTTGTGCATGACATTATAAACACATAATATTATAATTTATATTGACTTACTAAAGAAAAACAGCATTTATAGTTAAGCTGTGTGGCGTGTACTGGTCTGTCTGAGTCGACTGGAGACTGGACTTACAAAATAGTACTATTGTGTTACTGCCCCTGGGAGTCCCAGGATCATATGGGCTTCAAGGGCCTTGGTGTCACAAGTGAGATATCAATAGGTGAAAATTATAACTGTTTATGAACTTATAACGCTATTTACACTTCTATCTGCTGTTAATGACATTAGCAAAATATTTAAATTCCCTCCACTATGTCAGAAACTGAAATAGACTCTTAATTATCATTGTTTGAATGAACTATGACTGTTACAAATATAAAGTGGCGTGGCGGGAAGTGGCCCCGTGTCTGGACACGGCAGTACATTATGATTTTATAAAACGTTGCTTTTTTTATTTCTATTTGTTTTTAAGCTATAGTTGTATTAAACAAAATGAATTTTATTTGGTCTTTCATTTTATTAACATAACAAGTTTGGAAAATTAAACACTCATTCATTATTTTTATATATCTACTATTTATTTACAGATCATCAAATACACATTTAAGTTAAATAATTACCCAATTATTAGCAAAATATTTATTATATATTATGCTAGTCATAAAAAAAATACTTTTGAGATTTATGAAATTTATTTTAAATTTCAATAGATACTATGTACATATTTTTTCATAAATACATATACAAAATATTTCAATTCATGGTTAATAATTAAAATCAATATTCGACGGATTTAAGTCTGCAAAAACATTTGAAAACAAATTTTGTTAAAATTGCAATAATTCACTAAAAATAACACAAAATAAAGTTAATATCAAACTGGCAACCAAATACTTTTTATACATAAGTTTTCTATACAGGTGATTCAGAAGACAAAAATACGCTACGTTAATAAGCTATTGATGTTTAGTACCACCCTAACATCTATTTGCCATTAAGACGAATTATAAAACTTGATATTGATCCAACAGCTTGTGCTAACGGAATTCATGTTCATAATATTATGAGCATCTCCAGTCACTACAACAAATAAGTTTAACTCGACCCTAAAATTGCCCTAATAGAACATATTTTAGGAAGTGAGTACGTATAGTAGATACATATGTATTAATATCTATATATGTATATATATATATATATATATATATATATATACATCCATATATATATATGTATATATATATATATATACATCCATACGTCATCCAAGCTAAGGTACATATTCTCGTGTTAATCACACAAATAACTGCACTCAGTGGGAATCGAATTCCCGACCTTTGAGGTCGGGGGTTCGAGTCACAACCAGGAGCTCAGACCGCTACTAGACGACCCCAAACTAGTCGGAGATATAAAAATTAAGGTATTGAAAGCATCTACTCTCGCTCACTTGGAGCGTACATGGGCGAAGTAATGAGTTATCAATTACGAGTGGTCGGTCCGGTGGGTGGCGTGGTGCCGTCCTGGCGGCGGCAGGAACAGCGGCAGCTCGCCCTGTCACACCTGCTCGACTAGCGGGAACTCGTCCGACGCCTGGGGCAGCGCCTCGGCGTCGAAGAAACTGGCGTGGAGGGCTACTACCGTCACCGTCGCTCCTATGTGGTCACATAAGTAGTGTTGATATGATTATATATAGTGCCATCAACGAAGACGAGTCCCACTATTCTTCCTTATAGTTTACTAGCTTATGCCCGCGGCTTCGCCCGCGTGGAGTTCGAAAAAGTAGCTTGTTTTCCTGCTAGAATAGGTTCAGCGCTATGCCGTCAAAGAGCATCATACTTTATAATATAAGAACTTTGAATTTTTTAGGAATACAAAGTATCCTATGTCCAATTCCTAGATATAAGCTATCACCATTTCAATTTTCAGACAAATAGGTTCCGCCGTTTGGCCGTGAAAGGACCGCTAACAACCAAACTTTCACATTTATAATATTAGTAAGATAAGATAGTGTAAGTGTGCAACCTTATGTATTCACTCACCAAGGACCCAGAACAGCACAGCCCCAACACCCGCCAGCCAACACAACGCCATGGAGCCCGCTGCCGCCGCCGCGTACTGCTGTGTCTTAGTCAACTCCCAGCTACCAATCTAACCATTTGCATTGTTTCAATAGACAGAACATAGACATAGATATTTAGTGGTTACTGGTTAGAAGAGTACTGTAGCCGACAGGATTCGCTGTCTAAGGTAATTGGGTGATAAGTGGATTATTTATGCATTCCTGGATGTGTTCTTCTTTATAAAATAATCTAATCTATACGTGGAATAATTAGTAATTTCATCAATTTAACATGATGTTAAAATGTTCCGTAATAATGTGTCCATCACACATTTTTCTGTAGACTTAATTAATTAGTGTGCATGCTGTCGCCATTTATAAGTGTACTCATTGATGATAAAACCTCATTGAGTGTACTGATGTTTAACATCTAGTCGTATTTGGTGTCAAAACTATGGTACAAATAAACAAATAAATGCATCACTGTTTCGGCTGTCTTACAAGTACTTAATTCCCAATGTCAATGTCTGTTCAGTTCATAAAGTTGTTGACGCGTTTAAGTATAATATGTACAGAACCATTATAATAAATAAATTAACCTACTTCAGCCATGTTAGTCTTTTGTCAATTTGTTCATATAATAAGGCACTCAATACGTATTGCATAACATATAAATTAGTATTCCATACCAATAGTATAGTATAGTAAGCTACATACTAGTATCAAGTGTCCATAGGGGGTAACTTCACAGTAAAGATGTGTGAATTAAAAGATCCTAATTATCCTTATAAATAAAGTCTTGTATACTGTGATAATATAACCCATTTATTGAAGGAAGAAAAGCTACCAAAGAAACTACAGATGAAAAAATTTATGAAGGTAACAAGAAATGAAGATGTGCATACTATTTTATTACTTACTTTAGGCTGTAAACAACAAAATCTCTAGTCAAAAAAATATTGCATTCAATAGCTGCATACATAGAGGAGCGTAATTAGTAGCAACAGTTTATACTTCTGCAGGTGTATGATAGTTCTTTTGCCACTTTGTTCCTGTTGTATGTTTTTTGCCAAATAAATATTATTATTATAATAAATTCAATGTACCTTACTTCATACTTTAGAAGGAAAATATATATTTTTTGTTACTCATATAGAATGTGGAGAGAGGCTGGGAATGTCAAGGGTACTTGAAAATGGCCAGCTAACTAACTAACTAACTAGGGGATACTACTAACTAATGAATGAATGAAGGTTGATGAAGCAAATATGGTATCTAGAGAGATCTGGCACTCTACCCCATGAGGGTCTTGGTGTGATAATTCATATACATATATATGTGACTGATGAACTGCGTAAGTCCCTAACAATAAATCAAAACAACTTATTGGGTATATAAGTGTTTTATCATAACTCTTCAACAATTGATGTTCAAGTATATTACCATGATTCCCTACTGAGAGGATATTACTACAACATAGTACCTTCCAAGTATTAGGTCCCGATGTCAATTTACGATATCCAAAGAAACTTGCAACCATTGCAATTAGAAGTAGAGGCGATGTAATCCTGAAATTTAAAACATGAATAAAAATTTATACTCTCTATTCTATATGTATGATGAATGATGTAATAATGAATATTATTAAAAAATTATTAATCCAGTATATTAAATAATCAACATATGAAAACAGATAACAAATGTAGCAAATTGAGCAATCCATACTTACAAACAATAAGCAAAAAGTCCTAAAAAGACCATCAAATAATTAGCTTGGAAATATTCAATATTTCGATAGAATCTGCGCGATAGGCGTGGCACAGATGGGGGGGCCTACAACAAAAAAAGCACAGCATTTGAAAGTAAAGTATCAAGTTTGCCAACTCTAAGCAAAGGTACATATTCTATAATTAATTGTCTGGGACTCTAATGACAATATGGTATTTTTAAGGAGACATACACACCACACTTTTAATATATTTTTTTTGTACTTTTAACGTTTTTAATGTACATGGCGGAATGTTAGACCTAGTGCTGAGCGAGTATGACAATCAACAAGTGAGGGTATCCGAATGCCCTGACCCACTCGTTAGGCCAGATTCTTATCATCCAGCGCTTGAAGTGTTGTTAAGCCTTCGCCATTCCCACCAATCTCCTGTTGTGCACATTCCCCCTTCGAGACGTAATCCATTGTCCGCTCCTAGCTGGAATTTTCGCAAGGCTGACTTCCAGGGTCTCTATGAAGCTGTGAGAAGCATTGACTGGACTGACCTCCTCTCTGAGACCGATATTAACCGAGCCCTTATGCTGTTTTATGACAGAATTAATGATTGTATTAATCAATATGTCCCACTAAAAAAACTTAATCGAAGCAAGCATCATATTTATCCAGTATGGTATACCCCTGAAATTATTCGTAATATAAAACATAAACATTGTCATCTAGTAAAATATAAATCGCAACAAAAACAATATAATAAAGAAATGTACAAGTACTACAGGAGCCATGTGAAAATGTTAATTCAAACAGCACATCAAAACTACATTGAAACCATCGAACAGGGCATAAAAAAAACACCTACAAAATTCTGGAAGTACATTAAAGATAAGCGCAAATCCAGAAACCGCTGTCATAACTATACATTTGAAGGTAAAACTTTTACCGGACAGGAAGCAGCGGATAAATTTGCAGCCTTTTTTAGTTCAGTATTTCAGGACAAAATACCCACTCTAGACGTGACGGACGCACAGCGGAGCGGTGTTTCAGGTAGCTACTTTTATGCTCATCGGATTTCTGTAAACAGCATATGTATTGCTGAGGTACGCGATGCAGTTAAACGATTGAGGTCTCAATCATCGCCTGGGCCGGATGAAATACCGCCTTACCTAGTGAAAGACTGCATTTCAACTTTGGAGAACCCGTTGCTTTATATATACAACCTAATCATAGAACGTTCCCAATATCCCCTCGTATGGAAACTATCAAAAGTAACACCTATTCCGAAGGGTGGAATTCAGTCGGATGGCACATTATTCAGACCTATTGCGGTTTTGTCAGTATTTGGCAAAGTTTTTGAGAACATCCTTGACTGCCGCATTAGCGCACAGATCCGCACTCATTTGTCCGATTGCCAACATGGTTTTAGAAGTCAACGATCCACGGCTAAAGCACGGTCGCGGAGCAGGAAGAATTTCGTACAATGACCTGTCTCTACCCATCTCTGTCACTCCCGCGTAAATATAATGCGTCTCGCTCGCACAGATGCAATGACCTTGCATCTGTGCGAGCGAGACGCATTATATTTACGCGGGAGTGACAGAGATGGGTAATAATAGGTCATTGTACGAAATTCTTCCTGCTCCGCGACCGTGCTTTACATGCCATATAAATTTTACTGACTATGTTACGGAGGAAATGGATAGTGGGCGTCAAGTCGACGCGACATACTTTGACTTCAGAAAAGCGTTCGACACAGTAGACAACGATATCTTACTGGCAAAGATGGCGGCTATTGGTTTTACTCCGAAACTACTGAGATTGTTTGCAAATTACCTCCAGGACAGAAGGCAATATTTACGGTTAGACGGATACGACACAGACTGTTTCTATACAAGATCTGGTGTTAGTCAGGGTAGTACCCTAGGACCTACCCTTTTTCTGATAATGGTGAATGATCTGCCTACATTCGTTAACACCGCCAAGTGCATAATGTTTGCTGACGATCTTAAGCTGTACCTTTCAGTTCAGAATATGGATGATTGTAGGGCCCTACAGCAAGATATTGCCTCTGTCGCACGCTGGAGTTCTATTAACCGCTTGGCCTTCAATGCGTCCAAATGTAAAATAGTATCTTTTGCACGTGCGCGTCAACCCATACAAGTCACATACACGATTGATGACATCCCACTTGAACGGGTTGATAAGGTGCGGGACTTGGGAGTGTGGCTTGACCATCGCTTGGACTTTAGAGACCACATGATCTCAGCATGTAAGGATGCCACCAAAGCTCTTGGCTTCATAATGAGAGCTTCGTCATCATTCGGGGATACTGGAGTTGCCACCACGTTGTATAAAGCATTTGTACGCAGCAAACTCGAATATAACGCCATTGTATGGGACCCTTACGAGGATAAATACACCCTCATGCTAGAGCGAGTACAGCGCAGGTTTGCCCGATTTCTGTATAAGCGGAAGTTTGGATACTATCCCTATTTGTATCCATCAATGTTTGTATCAGGGATGGTTGGCTTAGCTCCCTTGAAAACAAGGCGAAAGCTGCTGCTGCTGAAACATTATTGCGGACTGCTAGCCAATACGGTCGATAACCCCAATGCATTGGGGCGGATAGGACTAGCAGGTATACCCAGCAGGGATCTCAATTGGGGCTCTGGTTGCACAGGGCCGCGCCGCCGCCGAAAGTTGTTTGCCTGCGCCGTGCGCACACGCACGCGCCGTGCGCACACGCACGCGCCGTGCTGAGGCCGCGCCCTCAGCGCGCGCCATCATAGCTATGAATGACATGCTCGCTCAGTACCCACAGTTGGACTTGTTTAGCGACACTGTCGGCACAATACGTCGGCACATACATTTGTATCTCCGTATGTAGTCATATATTGATTAATTGTATAATTTGCCTAATTATTTGTATACAGCATATGTTTCTTTTTCACTTAAGTGTACATATATAAGTGCTTTGGCTATATAGCTGTTAGCTTATATATATAATTTTTGTAATAAATATGTTTGAAAAACAGTGCATAAACTGATGGTATTACTGATAATAGTCATAATAGGCATGCATCAGCATTGATTGAACATCACAGCTCTTTTCAGAAACATAGTATCTTTTCTATTAACAACACTAGAAGCACAGCTAAGAATCAATTTTGTCTTATTCACACAGAGATTGAGCTATTAGAGGTAGAGTGTATGTACATAGAAAGCCATTATATTCACCTTGAAGTTGTCTGTCGCTACAAATTGAGTCCATGGCCTTCGAGATGCAAGGAATCCCATTAGAAGAGCTGGTCCAGCCCCGCTCCGTACATGCTGCATCAACCTTATACCCATAGTTAATTAGTAATTTGTGACAATAAGTGGTAAAATATAAAAAGCAGAATAAAAATGATGAACGAACAAAGGTGTTATTTGGGATTTAAATACGCTAAGTGGTGTGTTGGGATACCCCATGGAATGAGATAATATTTTTACTCTCTTCTCTAGGCTTTAGCTTATCTAGTAACTATTACTACTAAACTACTCCACTAACTGGTGAAGTGGTAAAGCATAATACCAGCAGGTGATTGTTGTAAGGAGTACTTATGAAATGAACGTGTTAATCCTAATAAGCACGAACAGAACGACAACACCACGTAGCATAAAAATTGTTAAGACTCACAATTCCATATTATTGACATACTTTTGTAAACCTTTCTTTTCTAATGGTGCACTGATTTCTCCAGACAAATCGATGTTAACATTTTCGGACATTTTGCAGTAAATCTAGGGAATTTATTTAATTAAAATGAAAAATTTGTTTGTCAACTTTGTATTTACGCGAATGTTTTCATGAGTTCACAGATTGTTACATTACACATAGGTCAAGTCAACATAGGTAATAAATACATTACACAGAATAATACTACTATCGCAGGGAATAAAAAGGTTATGAGATATGGGCACATCAAAAAGAAAGAATTGTGCCATTCATTTCTTTTATCTGCTTTGAGTTTTAAATCGGGCAGCTCCGCTCTCAGCTTTAAAATAAATCATATTTAATAAATAAACAACGACGAAGGTACTTTTTATTCGAAACTGATATACCTTCTACTTTTTGCCACTGTCAAATAAGCTTTTTGTACCCTATTCCAAGCCTATAAATTGAGAGAGCATACCTCGACTTCCGGTGTGAACACGTCATACTTGGCCTCCCCTTGTGTATTGGTAGCAGCTCCTTCCTGTGTAATTTAATAATTTATTCTCAACCATCAGCAGCCAGGCGCGAAGGCGCGCTAGCATCATTGGCGTTTTTCGACCCGTTGGTGTAACACGAAAATACGGGGCTGTATAACTGTATCCTTGTCTATACAAGCTTGTCCGAAGCCCTCGTCATCCCCTGGATCGTCGTCGGCTTGTCAACGCGTCGTGTGGTCGCCAGGAACGTAAGCGAAATATTTGGAAGCCTTACGGGAAATGAAAGCATCAAGAAGAATCCTGCATAAGATTGTGAACAAACTAAGGACGTATTTAGTTATTTTAATTTAATTAAAACTGTATACACTATTAACGGTAATTACAGATAGTTATAACAAACCAAAGTCGTGATTGAGAGATGACGATGGACTCCATCTATCACGTTTGCACCTGTATTATATCGCTTAAAATGGGTGTATAGATGCTGCCCACTCCTGTGTACCCCTTCGGGAACCCCCAAGGGATCCCTTTCGTGAAGGTGTGATCTTATATATTATTATATATTCATGACGTTCATAAACAATTCAGCATGGACGAAATCTTTAGATCGAAATAGAGACCTCTGCAGTAGTGGCTAATGCTCCACAATTCCGAGAATGAAAAGGTCTTGAAGGCTTATAGTTTTTACCTCTCGGCTGGGCTGCACTGAACAAGTATCCGGGAATGGTGGCACTGAGAAGATTTCTTTCAGATCGCACTCCATCGGCGGCAGTGCGGCAAGAAAAAAGAAGTTATTTCTAACACACAACGTTGGCCGATTCGCTGTTTCTACAGCCAGTCCTAACGCAGCTTTCGCTTCACAAAGCTGCAAACTTGGAACTCTTGCGCAAAGAGAAGGACCAAGAAAAAGCGGCCCCGCCGCTGCTTCTATAACCAGCTCTTTGGAGCCTTCCCTTGGTAGGATCACAATCGAATGATGCCACCGAAAAGGTTCTCTGCGGACTGCGTTCAACCGTTGCGCTAAGAGCGGAACCAAGGAGAACCGTCTCTAACCCGCAACATAGCCGTATTTCTGTTTCTACAGTCAGTCTTAATGCTACTTTTACTTCGCAGAGCTGCAAATGATAGCTTTTGTGCACAACGCAGAACCAAGAAGACTCGTAATTAATCCAGTACGTGGCCGCGTACTGGATCAGTCAGTCTTAATGCTACTTTTACTTCGCAGAGCTGCAAATGATAGCTTTTGTGCACAACGCAGAACCAAGAAGACTCGTAATTAATCCAGTACGCGGCCACGCTACTGCTTCTAGAAGCAGCCCTAGGCAGCCTTCCCTTTGCAGGGTCGCGATCGTAAGCCTGATGTATTTCTTATGTGAATACACAATACAAAAACCGCCAAACACGACGTTTTACAGCGGCATTTAAAATGACTAGCACACTTTTCAAGCAGGCAAACTGGCCTAGTTATGTTTTATATATTAATTATTACCAGAGACTCTCACTAATAAGCTCTGCCGTTGCCGTATTTCGAACGTTTTCATATACACCGCAGTATCAGTACGGAGCCGAAAATTCGGAAAATAACAGATAGAACAGGGCGTATTGGAACTGGTTCTAGCCACCCCAAGCTTTGTTCTATATATTCCTAGTTCCAAAGGGGACCAAGCATGCATGTGCGGCGAAATAACTTTCTAATCTGTGTATCAAAGTAAGCAGCAAATTTGTTTAAGCAATAAGCAAGCTTAGGTTAACAAACATGTTCGAGATCTCGTTTCATCTATTACCGAATTACTGTCTAGTGAAAATATACATCATAAGACTCATATTTTCGCGCATCGGTTATGTCTTCATATATATTTCCTATACCAGGATATGTTTGCAAATCTCACAAGTTGGTCTGCCAAATTCTTTTAAAAGGGCTTACACTTTCAGTGAACTTTGCCTGGCAAATTTGAAAAATTAAATATTAGACTACTAGGGGGTGCACACTTCACCTCCTTCGAAGGAAGTACGAGTAGGATTCAATGTGAGAACCCTGGACCAGCTAAAAAATTTTCCAGCAGATATAGTAAATCTTGTTGGTGATATCCAAATATTTTAGTATAGAGACAGTTATCTTCTCTACCCACTCGGCATTTAAAGAGTAGTGGTCTCCTGAAACCACATATAACCGTCCATTCTTTTTATACAGTCCTCAGCTACTACATTATCTTTGGTCAGAATTTAAAATACTGAAATTTTTCTCCGGTGGGTACTAAAGTGGTGTATAAAAAATGCACACAATTTTTTCTTCGACACACACTTTGAGTTGCCTCTTACGCTAAGGCTTTTAAGGATGTATGCATCAATGCTAGCTTGGGGTTCTCCTAACCTAGACCGACCACGAACGACCTGACCATGTGTTTGGGACTAACGAAATTTGGGAGCTACACTGTAATGTTTTAGATACTATGCTCATAAGCCAAGTATTATAATGTACTCTTGTACATCTAATGTGCGGAATGTGCCCCCAATAATATCTGTTATCGTTAATATTGTTAATCGGTGAAACTGTTAATATATAGACGTTTTGACGATTTTCGTTAGAGTATCTTGCCTTCCAATTCTGACGCTTTGATAGTCTTCACGATTGCATAACTATATCATACTTTGGGTGGTCCAATACCGAAGCGAATTGATATTTCCCGGTTGACAAATGACTCTCAAATTCAATGACAAGAAATCTTTATATTTGATACCCAGAATAGATCTTTATTGCATCGTATCGTATCAAAAACTCCATATAGTCTAGTGGTACTACAATATATGCCCCCGGGTTTACGGGATCTTACGTCAATGCATTCAGCTGAACTTTGTACATTCGAATATCGTGATTTACCCACTACTTTCACGGTCCCTGGTGGTTTCACTATATTGTCTACTATCTGTTAGATATCTATAATTTGTTATTATTTAAAATATTATAAACCTTTGAAAGGTTTGTGTTTTACAGTTTCTTAGCTCAGCCCACAAGGTACGATCTAACTTCATCAAATACTTTATTTATTATTATTTTTTGTCTTTTTTTTTTTTTTCAATCGGCGAGCTCGAGAGTCTCCTTAATCTCTCACCCGGAGTTTGCTTCCTAGACTGACAATACATAACACTGAAAATCTGGCTAGGGCCTTAAGTTTCAATATACAAACTTTACACCCAGTGAACTGGTTTACGAAAGTAATGCTTTTATGTCTCCTGATAGGAGAGGAAATATTTTTATCTAATAAAAATGTAGCATGGTTCTCTTATACTCTTGGATATTTAAATTCCATTAAGAGGAAATCTGTATGTGTCAAGCAATCCAAAGACATATGTATAGTCTTACTTGAGTGATGGCGATGGACTATATATTATATGCGTACTACCTATACGCCTCTGCCTAACCCTTCGGTGGCGTAGGGATAATTCCATTTGATATAGACTTAGGTTGCTTATTGTATTCATAAGTTGTTGTACATGATTTATAGGTGTATTAATATATATACATATGAACGCGTAGACTGAAATATATCTCTGGCGGAAAGTGGGTATGTGGGTACAACCTATGCACCTCTGCCTACCCCTTCGGGGACCCTTGTGGAAAGGCGTGAGGATCCTATTATTATTCTTATTATGAATGCGGAGACTGATATTGAACCTAACAGTCTTTAATTTTTATCACATTGGCGTTATTATATCAGCAGCCGAAAACAAACACTTCTTAACTTATAGGCTTGGAATAGGGTACAAAAAGCTTAATTGTGAAATTTTACCTACAAATAAAATTCAAATTAAGCAAATAACCCTATTCCAAGCCTAGTTTTTATTGCTGTCTGCTTAATAGACATTTATTTTTATTTTTATTCAGATATTAATCTTAGTACATAAGCTCTTTTTCAGATATTGATCTTAATACTTAAGCTTTCTTTCAGGCATTAACCTTAGTTAGACTCTCTTTCAGAAATTAAGTAATATATAATTCCTCAATTCTCCCGTCCATATCAGCCTTCCATTGCCACCAGTACATCTCATACTGTGGCCGGAGTATATCATCCCCATGCAAACTCATGGGACGCACTCATAGCTAAGGCGCATGGCCTTCCATTGCCACCAGTACATCTCATACTGTGGCTGGAACATATCGTCCTCATGCAAACTATGGGACGCACTCATAGCTAAGGCGCATGGCCTTCAATTGCCGCCAGTACATCTCATACTGTGGCCGGAACATATTGTCGCCTTGCAAACTATGGGACGCACTCATAGCTAAGGCGCAAATCCAATATACCGTTCCCATGCAAACTCATGGAATGGACCCGTGGCTGAGGAAGGCTTCTACTCAATAAAAACAACTTTGAACTCTAATGATGCTAGCGCGCCTTCGCGCCTGGCTGCTGATGGTTGAGAATAAATTATTAAATTACACAGGAAGGAGCTGCTACCAATACACAAGGGGAGGCTAAGTATGACGTGTTCACACCGGAAGTCGAGGTATGCTCTCTCAATTTATAGGCTTGGAATAGGGTTATTTGCTTAATTTAAATTTTATTTGTAGGTAAAATTTCACAATTACTGACAGGTGAGACAGCAGACAATACAGACGAATAAAATAACATTTAATAACAAACAATATAATGTCATTGGCGGAACAACTAACTTTAAATTTCTACTTCTGATGTCCATAAAACGAAGGAGAAAAAGAAGATTAAATCAAGGTTTAACGGAGATATGTGAGTCATCATGAGCCCTATGTAGTAGTTGTTAGGTATGCAGTACTTATAACCCCAAAATAAATTAAATCTACTAACTAACTATCTCGCCTATCCGTGCCGAGCTATTCATGTATGCATGCGTGCATTGAATTGATTGATATTAGATAGGTCTATAAAATGTGAAGGTGACTGAATACGTATTTTTATCAAGCTAAATTATCAGTAGTAATCATCAACTTATGTTTCTACTTCATTTCTCTTATCAGTAGTATCGGTACGTGGTTTTCTGTGTTCAGAATTCTATCAATTAGTGTTAATAATACTTCGTGTAATGGTTTCTAATGTTTTTATTGTTATATTAATATCTCTTGTCAAAACAATATTTTCACTGGAGCATTATGATTTAGCAAATTTTACTGAAAATTCTAAAGGTGAGGTAAATACTCTTCTGTCTGTCCTGTTGAAGGAGGGGTAATGTTTTGTGGTGTCTATTTAGATTGTTAATATACTTGGTACTCAAATGGTAGATATGGCATATAATTAACAAGAATGAAAATTCTTGGATAAGTGAAGAAATTGCTTATGGTACTTATAGATAGCTATAATTTTTATATGCTGTTATATCATACATTTTAAACCTGGACTTTCGTGGGAGTTCATATTATATTGTAAACTTTTCAATTTGTTGCAATTATTTGTGTTGTAAGTTGCAAATACATTTGTCTTATTTACAGATAATATTCTATGTCGTAGTTGTGGAATTGGCATCTCCGCATCTGACTACATAATTTCCAAGTCAAGTCAAGGATCGCAGTACACCTTCACTGACTCTTTATTTGGTGAAGATGATGTGCTTGTTCAAGTTCTGACCAACAATATCTTCTTCCAATTCCCTGTAGTAACAGTAAAACATTCAACTTGTGTTGGCATTGGAGAGGTGAATATTACCAATTACACATATTAAGTTGTCTGTTTTCTTCCTCACATCTATAATTATTCTGAGATGTGAGAAATACCTTATATTGTTAGAGCCATGGTGGCCGAGTTATTAGTGTAAATTACCTGTATTACAATAATACCAATTTTGAGTCTGACTATGCTAAAAAATATCTGAGCTATGTACAGTGATCAATCACCAGCCGTGAAGGAAAAACCACGAGGAAACCTTCATATGTTTAAAAAAATAAGACCTGCACCTGTATCTAAATATTTGTCCATTGAAAATTGATGTGTTGTTCTATCTATGCTAGCCTCTTCAGAGAGCTAGCTTTGACACCTGTGTGTGATGATATAGATAGATTTTTAGAGATAAAGATTAGGTTGTAAAATTTGTGTCAAATTCCAGTGGGAGGAGAATGATTCTTGGTTCAGTGGTTATCATTGGAAAGCATGTTTATGCCCTGACTGTGGTGCAGTAGTTGGATGGATATTTATGCCAATTGAACAACATTCCATACAGTTTTCTGAACCTTTTTTTGGCCTCATTGTAACAAATCTAGTAGCAGAGACATGTAAATATATTTTACTAGATACTTACATGTGGGAAGGCAGTATGATCGTTTTGTTTTTGGGCTGTTAATGTTGCATGATACATAAATTATGTCATGTCACATCCATTAAATAAGCTTTTGAGACAATAGATTCATTTGTTTCATGAAACAATTTAACTCATAAATATACATGTTTGTATTGTTCTAGATCAGTCCACCATAGATCATACATTTATTTATTTATTTACATTAAAAGTGTTAACCATTTTCTCATGACAAAAGATACATATCATCACGCCGAGTCCCTAAAGGGGTAGGCAGAGAGTATAGAGCGCTAGTTCTCTCAAGACTTTCATACCTCTTTCGCTTCGTCCACATTCATCAGTCTCATCATACATGCTAGTCGGTTTCGAGTACTCTTGACGTTCCCGTCCTTGAGCGTCCGATCGATTTGATCTAGGTAGTTGGAACGTGGTCTTCCTCTGTCTCTTCTTGCACACACTTGCTTTGTATATCTGTTTCGTCAATCTTTCTTCACTCATCCTTTCTTTATGTCCAAAACAACAGTGTCTTTCTTCATTTTTACAACCACGCCCTCATTCACGCCAGTTGATTTGCGAATCTCTTCATTGCGGTTTCGATCTAAGATTGTTACTCCGCACATTTTCCGAAAAGATCGCATTTCAACTGCATTTAAGCTTTTTTCATACGTCCTCTGACATACCATACAATATCGCTTTGTGGACAGCAACTCGAGCATTTTTGCTGAGACTTCTACTGCCCATTAACGCCGACATGGCACCATTCACCTTATTATCGGCAGTTATCCTTCTCTCAATATCTTTTTCATATTTACCATCTCGTGTGAACATGCTTCCTAGATATACAAATGATAGTTTACAGATAAATTAGTCAAATCGCATTAAAAAAAATCTCATAATTTTGAATGGAATTAGATAATGTGTGGTTGATATTGAAAGCGTTCCTTTACAGTTATAGATTCCCTGATAAGAAATCCAATAGTTACCTCTCAAGAGTAATGTAATGGCAGCCATTGAATTATCAACTGAAGACCAAGAGTTCCTGGCAAAGTGTGAGGAGGAACTGAAAGATAGATTTACTGACAAGGATGAGGAATTCATGAAAGTGTTTAATGCTGAACCGTCCTCGCCTCCTATTATGGACCCCTGGTGGGTGCAGCAGAACTCAGGGCGGCGGAACGATCGCAGATACAATAGACGGAATCACCCGTACGAGCGGTCTGGCCGGGATCACAGAGACAACGACAGACGCGGCCACTCCGACCGACGGGGCTATGGAGACTCCGAGAGAGACAGGGAGAGTTACGACCACAGAGGGTACCAGAGACACCAACGCCCGAGATATTGAGCTCTAAAATAATGTTTATGTTCTTCACAAGTGTGGTTCATGAAATAAAAACTCAATAATTTTTCAAAAGAATATATTCTCAATTATTATGGCTTGATTTACATTTTAACAACTTAGAATTACATAATAAATCACCAATAAGTATGCAGCTACAGCAATCGTAAAATGGAAACCATAACAGAATAAATAAATATTTTATTTTCTCACTGCTACTCAACAAGTCTAATGATTACAAATTTATAACAATAATTATGCCGATATAATTTTAAAACCTAAGTTTTTCATCTATTACATTCCCGATACTGACAAACGATAACGCCAATATATATGTGTATGTATATAGCGTGAACAGCGCACGCGTCGGCCGCGCATTCAGCTTCGTCAACGCATTACCACGCATGTCTGTTGACATCCCCTAGGAATAACTTGTATATACACAATACATGAAAAACTAGGTCCAATGCCATGATACTGGCCGTTACAGACTTAACACCGGATAAGTAATGATATAGGTCCGAGGAACATCTGCTAACGATTACTAAGCACAATGACGATTACATTCATCAAGCACTAAGATAACTATTAAGGTTCTTACTATTTAATAATATATGTAGTTACATTAGCTACTCGTCTGTACTGAAGCGTCGCATCACAAATAGTGTCAGCTTTCATCTGAACGTGGTACAATCTACGGCCGTTTCACACAGAGACAAGAATGTTAAAAGTGATTCGACATTCGAAATGTAAAATAAAGGAACTGACTTATTTTGGCTAGACTGAAGATGGTATTGGGTAATTATGCGCTACCTATCTTCAGTATACCACCCTCTACTGACATTGACGGCAATACTAACATGCAAGGAGTATATAATTCTAGTCCGTATCTCCTACAATTTGTGATAACGCTTCACAACAAAACGAAATGCAATAGTATTTATGAAATCACAGTGACAGTGTAACATAAATTATGCTAACTTAATATTATGACTCAATACAATCAGACAAGACAAAACATACAAACCTATGTACATAAATAAAGTTATTTATACTGACGACGGTGTGGGGCCCGCAGACAATAGCCCCTGATCAATACAAATCTCACGGATCGATGCGATATCATGTCAATGCTACAAACGAACACCAATAACACGGCGCTAAACACGAAAGATCGATGCGTTACATATAAACTTCTACATAACATTTTACAATGATACAAATACGCTTTTAAATTTCTTAACAACAATGCACAATATTAATTGAATTGACACGTAATGATCGGACCGTCGGAGTCGGCGGCCGTCGGCTCCGTCCCGCTAACTTACATACGAGTGACAATTGACTAGGATCCATGCACGCGCCCCAACACGCCTGCCTGCACGCGAGCGAAGCTTGGTCAGGTGTCAGTACGTTTGACTAGAAGTGCGCGCGACGCGACCACGGCGCGACACGACCACGGCGCGACACGACCACGGCGCGACGCGACCACGACCCCGACACGACAAGCCGCGTGCCGGCCAGTGGGGGGCGCTCCGCGGCGTACGTTACGAGTCACAATGCGAGTACAAAATCTGTTTCAGACTCATCGGTACTAAGATCGAAAAGACTGACTTGTAAAAGTGTCAAATCTTCGTAGCAAATTTCATAAGATATATCTAAAGCTTATTTGATTTGAAAGGAGACTGCGTGCGCGCTGTCGGTCGCGGGGCGCTCAGATGAAGGTCCAGCACTCCATGATCTTGACGATGAAGTCCTCGCGCGTGCTCAGCGGCTCGTTGCCGTACGTGGTGCAGCGCTGCGTGCGCCCCAGGTACAGGTCGCCGTCCAGCCACAGCCCGAACTTGCCGCTGCAATGCACAGATAGCAAACATTCAACAAACAACTAACTATATTGTATCAGATAAACCAGCTAATAAATCGATCTCTGCGCCAAATTTGATCTAAATCCGTTCAGTAGTTTTCGCGTGAAGAGGAACAAACATCATAAACTTACATAGGATTCGCTTACTTATTGCTGCGAGCCACGTTTCTTTCCAGATCTCGGCTTGGCCTACCTACGACAGGTAGGTACAATATTTGCTGGCAGGTGGTCTAGGCAGATCCTATGATTTTTGCAACTGACATTCATGATACATACATACATACACATCCCACCCAGCAAACAAAAATATGCTCAGAACATAAACAACGTAGATATCTGCCAAAGGAGGTTACTCCTTGGACCCTTGTCGGAAGACGCGAGGATAATGTTGTAGGTCATGGTACCCAAGAACCAGGTATGCATTGATGCCGTTACCATTTGCACAGTAGGCAGGCAGCTAACGGGCGAACGTGCCCGACGACCAGTCTACTTGAAACTAAATATATAGTGCTAGTGAAGTGAGTACATACTCGCCAGCTCCAATGGATATGTTGTCGTTACTGCCGCGGATGAAGTACATGTTATCGCCAGTCCAGCCCCAGTACTTGAACTTGGTCTTCAGCGGCGCGGGTTGGTCTGAAACATACGTCCATTTAAAATACTAAATCGTTAACGTAACGTAACACTTATTGAACGTCACATAAAAGAAAAACACGTCAGGGGAAGAATTACAAAAAATTCGGGTTTTAAAAAAAACAATTGGCTTATTAAGAGGTAGGATTTCATTGACATACAATGACATTAACTAGTAAATATATCATTCATGTACTGGATTCGTTGCGAATGTGTAATATCAATAAATTATATTTAATTACTATGTTTGAAGAGACAAGACTGTATGTCTAGAAACAACTGGCGTTCTACTCCCTTTCCCTACCCCTGTAATGGACAGCGCGATGTTAAAGAAATATCTAAATTTGATCTTGGGGACTCTACACGCTATTCAAATAAAAACCATATACCTAAATATAAAAGAGTAACCGCATCTACACATAATGTATTTATGTATGCTCGGCGGCGTTGAAAGCAAAATCTCAAATCAAGCCTGATATCACAGCCATTAAGGAGTACAAAATAAAGTGCCACACAAATTTGGGTCTTATTGTTACGGTACATAGAGTTGGGAGTACTGACCATCTTTATCTTCCTTGTCTTCCTTGGGGTCGTCGTCCTTGTGGTTGTCAGCGAGAGCCAGTGATTGGCGGCGGTCGGCAACGCGCTGGAACGCGAACAGCAGAGACTCGCCCGTGCCGTAGAAATGCTCCGAGGGGTGCAGCGCGCATGATGTCAGCGCGCCGAAAACCTGGATCACACGAATGTTGTTTAACTTCGGATGTTAAGGGATGAAAGAATGTTTACATTAGGCTTATGGTTATAATTAAACAGCTGCAGTTAGAATATGTAAGTACCTGTATCTATACTAATAACATTGTCGTTTGCACATAAAGTTGTGTAAAAAGATTTCTCTCCAGTCCATTGTCATATTATGTAAACGTAGCTCCTTGAAATATATATATATTTATCTGGCGTAAAAAGGGTGTTGTTTAACGAAACGTGAGCCATTTAGACTGCGTCGCGCCAGGTTGTGGAGCGTCCATATCGGGTTAGTTACGCCTCTAGGGATGACTTGGTACTCCGCTTTGATAGTACACAGCCCCAATGCGAACACGATACACCTGTCTCTTCACGCTCTTCAACAACAAGTAATTTGATTTAACATACATACATACATATTATCACGCAGAGTTCCTCACAGGGTAGATAGAGTATAGCGCTAGTTTAGTCTAGCCTTACACATATTTAAACGTACATTATTATCAGTGTCCTGTATGACGAGCAGCACGGGGCTGTCGACGCGCTGCATCTTGCGGTACATGGAGGCGAGCGAGAACCCATGCTGGCTCGTGCTGAACGCGAGCGACCACATGTAGCCCTGCGCACGCGCCGGTAACACGCTGCACAACTTCTCCCTGGACATCAAAACATCTCACTTGACATTGTTCAACAACATTTATTGCGACTATAGACTAGATTGTTAAAGGTTGTCCGGCTTCGTGACCTTATACGTGAAAAGATAGCAGGGAAAAGGTTTTTCTAACTATTTTCCATATATATAATATGAACTCTATTAAATTGTACAACAACGACTACCAGTGCTGGTATTGAAATACGGCCTTCGGGTATAAAATAAGAAATAAACGTAAGGTTATAGATGCTTATTAATGTACCAGGTTTGTGCATATAAGGTAAGCTAGAGGAAATTGCTTTACTTACACGCCTATTGAATTAACATTTATTGAACAAAACAGCTCGGGCCCTACCAGGACGTCCAATTATAAATTAATATTGAAATGATACATGTATACGACGTCTAATAATCTTTTGCACTCTTGACTTATGTTTGTTTTTATATTTATTGAAAAGTCGAAGAGAGGTAGGGCATAACGGATTCTCCGTTCGAATTTGGAACTGCCTGACTGGGGTAGGACCTCCACCTTATAGAAGTCCGTAGCCAAATAACACAATTTTTTTGTGTTGTGTTCCTACATGGTGAATAAGGTTTCCAGTAATGAGCTCCTTGGGGAGGGGGCAACCGAGGGATTAGACCTATTATGTTGCCAACACAGTATAACTCTCTGAACACAGAGTGGCAACGCGCAAGTGATACTTAGGTATCATGAGCGTATATAGGCTACGGTAACCGTTTCCCATCAAGTGGGCCGTATGCTTGTTTGCCACTCTTGTTGTATAAAAAAAAATTGAATTCCTTAAATTACATGCTTAAAATATTATAGGTTAGTTCTGTCAAACTGTATGACAGTGCGAATCAGCTCACCTTGCTACGGCCTGGAAGTGCCGGAAGGTAAAACAAATTAGTTGTTTACCTGTGGTCCATGGTAAATATCTCCGAAGTCCCGATGAGGTCGGGCGGCGAGAACTCCATGTCAATGGAGGCGCCCGACGAGTACAGCGCGCGCCGCAGCTCATCGCTCATCGACAGCACCTACACACATATTGTTGACTACTAATACCGTCTGTACACCCACTAACAATCAACTTAAAACTCAATTCTCTCAACGTAGAGTTGTTTTTAAAACGTCTATTGTTTGGTTGCACGTAGGTACTAATAAGTCTAATTCAGGTCGCCTTATGTCCAAAAGCCGGCTCCGAAGAAATAATTTAGGCCAGTAATTGCAACTTGGCCAGACTTTGTCGTATTTATACCCGACCAGAAAAACGGCTTTACGATTTGTTACAAATTATAGCAGATCATGCAGTGTACTCAAATAGTTATAAGGTACATATTATCACATACAAATGTTACTTAATAATGAAATACATATAGCAAGAAGAACTATAAGAAGTTCCATTGATTTCGAATTCCATTAAGTCTAATATGATATTCTTCTCATTGGATACATTTTTGAGTCTAAATTCGTATACTTATTTCTTGTAGAAACATTTAACTGACTGCGTATTTACAAGGAATACGTTCCATTTTAAATATCTATTCCAAATCCTTCGATCAGATTCAGCGTGAAACATTTTAACCCACCGATAAACTTATGCACATATAAAATTGTAACTATTATACAAAAAATAATAAAAAAAAACCATTAATAATAAAACACGGTGCCGGCTACTAGAGTTAAAAAGTAAACAAATTGTGTCAAATGCACAAGGTCATGCCATAAGTGATTAAAGGTCCTATTTGGTGTGGTGTGAAGATGAAATACTTACACAGGACTAGCAGGGTTTTAGGGGCTATGTTTGTAATATCGTATACATGAAGTTTGAGGACAACAGACATTTGAAAATTCCAATTTATTTCATAGTTATCTTCCAATTACACTTGTATGGCATTCTCATTATAGGAAAAGTGAAAGAGCTAAAATGTTTAAATGTATACGACTGGATGACTGGACGACTGGAAACCAAGTCATGAATAAATGATACCAAAAAAACTATACAATTTGCATTTGCAATATCAGTTATCCTACGGTAATTTGGACCCCAACGTAAAGCTGCTGGTTTCGTTCTGGTACGTCCTCTTTACAATGATGATACAGAATGCAGTGCTTAAAACATATCCGGTCACTTTGAAGTTAACAAAATGAAAGAGGTAACATTATTTAGTACCTATTGCATAATGACATCATATAATTGCCTAAAAAGAAATGAAAAACATTTATAAGAATATATTTAAAATATTAATTTATCGAAAAGCGATAATAAATAAACAACCCCTTCAAAAATATAGAATCCGCAATATCGTCGTGATGCACTAGTGAGGTGATGCATTCCCGAGCTACAGTTCACATTCAACAATCACAGTGGTTGCACGATGCAGGCGGGTGCACTAATTACGTACATACTTTATGGCAATTAACATTGGCCACTTAGCCTACCAACACATAATATTCCATTGTATAGGTAACACTGCAGCGGCGCTGTATTGTATAATCGAGATTATGTGTCAACTAGCTGTACATTGCGGTTTCAATTGTGTAAAGTAAATCATATATTATATCCTGCCAGTAAGTCCTGTCAAAATCGGTCCAATCGTTTCCGAGATTTGCCGGATCAAACAGATTATACGGAAATATGGTAGGCTACGTGTATGAATTATTTCGACATTACACACTAACATTTTATTTATATATATTTTTAGGTATATACTAAATAAGTATATAATTCACACACCATACTGACATATTTACTACTAACGTATTTGAAGAAGATAACATTCCTTGTGTGTCACATCTATTTGAGTGTACGCTATGTAAATTCCATTATATAGGTAAGTAGGTAAGCATTAGAGCCAGTGCCGTAAGTCAATGTAGAAAATTCTATCGAGGGGCCTTTGGATTGATTTAAGTCATCAAGTTATCAAAAACTTCGATTAAAATATATACGTTTTACGACCAGTAAACGCTAGTGTGCGGGGCCCCCCAATGTTCGTATCCCGTCGCATTCTTTGGAATGGCTTTTATACGTTTCAAAATTCAAAATTTTTCCCCGGTGAGGTTGCAGCGAGCGATGTTTCATCAACGGAGACGAATTGGAATAACCCGAGCGCTCTAACACTGGCTTCTTGTGCCCTTAATTGGCTCCAATTATTAAGATGTTACCACCAATTCACATGTCTCAATTATTGCGAGGAGTTGCTAAGTACATTACAATGTTCTTGTAAATAATATGTAATGTATATCTAATTTACGCAGTATCTTCAGTTAAATTCGCCTACAGATGCCAATGTGTAAATTAAATGCTAATATATTCTAATTTTAAACAACCGAGGTATCAAAACACCACGCGAATACTTTAAATTATATAGCATCTTTTATCTGAGTTTTAACAGTCAGAGACGCAAATAACCAAAATCTTGAAATTTGATTCCTGGCTTGGTTAAAATATAACCTTTTTTACACGCTTTTTATTAGCTTCACTTGTATGTCAGTATGTAACTCTCCGTGGGTAATTAGCGCGCCTGCGGCCTTTCTTGGTTCTCGTAGCCGTTTCTCTGGCTTCCTTTTGAAAAATATCGAACTAAAAAGTTAATAATAAATATAGTTTAAAAAAAACACGCTTTTTACAGAAAACTAAACTAAAAAATAAAAAATACATTTTAATGAATTTGAATTAATAATAGTGTAAAAATTCTTAATAAATAATTTAAAAAAAGCGTGGGGTGCTTTTTAAGATATTGTCGAAATAATAAATCTTCTATTCTTATAGATATAAGTATTTTATTGACAGATATCAATAAAATATTTAGAACTATTGACACCATGCACCCCACGTTTTTTTTAAATTATTTATTAAGAATTTTTACACTATTATTAATTCAAATTTATTAAAATTAATTTTTGATTTTTTAGTTTAGTTTTCTGTAAAAAGCGTGTTTTTTTTAGTTTTTTTTTTAAACTATATTTTATTATCCTAGAATTCTTACAAACATGAACCTATGATCTTACAACAGTAGGTGAGCACAACATGTTGGGATTGTGGGACCTAACATTTTAGTTTGACGAAATACGTGGATAGTCCATTCTCCTTTTGTGGGAGAAAATATATTTTCACATGTCTACTAAACTATGTAATCGCGTAGAATAAGGAAAGGTATACTTATTGGATTATCCGTTTATTAGCCGTGTCACGCGGATTATTTTACTTTTCGAAAAACGTTTGTCAAGTATTTGATTATCTATTGCAAGAATATTTTACAAACCTGATTGAAACTTCCAGTGATTAGTTCAATCTAACAACAATGAACCAAGCTTTATTAAATGTGTTTCCAATATGGAATTTTTTCCTAATCGATTATGTCATCACTAGAACTGTCTCAATTAATGTTCCATCCGGCCATTTAAAAAACGAACATTCGAGAGTGGAGAAGGTCATTACCAAGCAATTCAAAATATTCCATTGAAGACAGTTGTCTCCGGCTACGGTATGTATGTACGAAGACAGACAATAAAAGCATGGCTCACCTCACGCAAAGAATGTATTGTCCCCCTCCTGCGAATGGCCTGCAACGTCGCAGATCTGTCGTAGACTGAATGTATGGTACCTCTCCTAGCAATCGAATGTAGAGTGCCTCTGCGCTGCATCGTCAGGTTAAAAACTATCACTTCCACTTTGCGGACCTTTTCAATGATGAGGCGCGCGAATCGACGGATTAAGCGAAACATTTTTGCAACTATTGTTACTATCTTCAACACAAGCCACTATACGATGATGTTCACTTCAACGGGCTTCGTTGTACAATCAAGGCTGGATTCCAATAGGCGCCATTTTGTTTTATTCCTTTGTCTTCCCGTAAAACAATTATTTTCCAAAGTAATTCATAATTGGAGTGAGGCTCAACTGAAGTGTTAACTGTTCCGTGGGACGTCTTCGCATAGACTATTGCAGGTAGCAATTGTTTAAAAATCAATAAGTACGCCAATCTGCGTTATCGCGGGGCATAAAACGATGTGCTAGTACGCTAATCGCTGGATTATGTCGCGGCTTATGTGTTATTTACTACAGAAGTTAAAGCCGCTAAACCTACCTTATACATTGTCTACACATTCCAACTCAGTTATACACACACGCTTTCTGGTACACCAGGGAAAAGCAGATGAAGACCTCATGTTCACAATGTTACTTATATAAGAAGTGCCTTGCCATCTTTAATGCCTTGTGAAGTCTTCATCACATCATGCATATCCCTTATGGAGGTTCTTTTATCTCTATATTTCTCTAGACCTCTTTTCCATTATAGTCCCTTCATACCTATACATGTACGCCGTTGTCGAGTACCTACTCTTGATATTTCCAGCATCGATTTAATAAACTTAAAATTAATACATACATACATACATATCATCACGCCAAGTCCCTAACGGGGTAGGCAGAGAGTATAGAGCGCCAGCGCTCTCTAGACTTACATACCTCTTTCGCTTCGTCCACATTCATCAGTCTCTTCATAGATGCTCGTCGGTTCCGAGTACTCTTAACGTTCCCGTCCTTGAGAGTCCGATCTATTTGATCCAGGTAGTTGGAACGTGGCCTTCCTCTGCCTCTTCTTGCACACACTTTTGCTTTGTATATCTGTTTCGTCAATCTTTCTTCTGTCCCATCTGACCCATTCTGACCCATCCTTTCTATGTGTCCAAACCAACGTAACATGCCTTTCTTCATCTTTACAATCACGCCCTCATTCACGCCAGTTGATTTGCGAATCTCTTCATTGCGGATTCGATCTAATATCGTTACGCCGCACATTTTTCGAAGAGATCGCATCTCGACTGCATCAAGCTATTTTCATACTTCCTCTGACATACCCAGGATTCGCTGCCATACAATAAGGTAGGTACCAATATCGCGTTGTGGACAGCAACTCGAGCATTCTTGCTCAGACTTTTACTGCCCATTAATATTTTCCCTATAATCTACTGAAGATATAGCAATGAACCATTCATTGTTTTAATGCAGAACAGGTACTTACTACCAATGGCCTAGTTAATACTGTGTAACGAATGAGCTTACAAACTATTTTATATATCAATCAATTACGTAGTCTTTGTGTACTTATAGATATACATATATTCACTAAATATGACAATGCAAGTAAACATATAAGAATAATATGATAATGATATGGGTAATATGATATTTGTTGCAGCTTAATGGTTGCGCAAATAATTAGCGCAATAAAGATTATATATACAAAAGATAATTCTGTATCGGATATTGTCATATATATATTATTTCAATTACCAGCCCCATAAACTTATGACGTATTGCGTCATTAAGTAATAAAGTGCCTAAATTGTGTTTATATTCTCTTTTTTTTAATCAGATAGGCATGCAGTAATTAGCGGACGAATGTTCCTATAAATTATTTTAATAATTATGTATCAGTTGAATACTTGTAAATCAGCCGAATAAATTTTTAATATACTGCATGAAAAATCATTTACACATTTATTTCAATGTCGTGTTAAACCAATTTACTCAATGAAACTTTATTGCACAACATGACACCTATTTTGCATACCTACGAAAGACCACAATTTACGACACCGATAAAAATTCATACCGCTCTGCTTGATTTCCGCCATACCCCCTACTTATACCAGCTATGCACCATCGACTCTACATTTATGCCACGTTAAGTAAAAATGCTGTAAGCGTGAAATAAACGGATTACGTGATAAAAACATTTTTTAGCGGTTAGGTACGTATCTAAAACTCGCCAGCGACTAATGATATGACACGCAGTATGTAGTGGAACTAATAGCAAGCGGTAACCCATCAAGGACGAGAGAATGTATAGTCTTCAATGACTCCGGGAATGCAGGTTCTGTACTACATACGTATGATGCGATTTGAATTAACGTCAACGAAAAATCCTAGTAAAGATAAATTACAAATCATAATGGCCCAACAAACTCTACCACCGTCTTAAACCAATGGCAATTTATGCAGTTCCAACTTGATAGAATGAAAAACAAGTTTCTTGCTTAAGCAAGTCCACGATTCTTGTGCTTTATTTAAACTCACGATGGTTCCACTTCCTAGTCTTGCGGTATTTTTAGACGTGATTATAAAAACAAATCAAACATGTTAAATGTAGATTGGATAATTTTTTCTTCATATAATTATGTGTATTATATACATAATGACTATATCACTGTGAAAATGTTAATATCTACGCATTCGTGTTGATATTAGACATTCACCGTTTGAAAAGATTTCTTGAACAACAGGTTCATGTACTATTAGACAAAACTGCTAATGAGCCTTCATCCTGTGTTAATAGTAACAGGTGAGAGTAAATAATCATTTATGTGATGAGCATATTTGGTTGCTTTTACAGAGTAAAATTTTTATCACTTATAGATATGAAAACATATATAGTGATATTTATCAATTACTTACATACAGGCTCTGACTCATCGCTCTGGCTCTGTATGGGACATCTGGATAGTTATATTCGTAATGTTATATTAATTACTGACATAGGGATATCTCGGACGAAAAGAGGATGTTAGTATACTTTTGTCTAACCTTGTGGGACGGCGTAAAGGTATAGAATGGAGATAATTATTTATTTATGTTTACGATTCATTGACCGGAGAATAAATTGTCAGATCGCACCTAGACCTTGCAGCTACTACGATGGCCATTTGCCTCTCTCTTCACCATTTATAGAGACCCTCTATCCCAGGAAGCATAATGTTACAATTGGATATGAAAACCATTAATGACAAGTATGCACATCATAATTATCTACGTGCTAGGAAACTTGGAAGTCATTTAGGATTTTACATCTAGTATGAAATGTTGATCGAGACTTCTTAAACTTATCTGCAAACCAAATATTAGTCAAATGCGGGTATGGCCCTTGGGTGCAATTCATATGGAACCTTTTACATATTTTTGGGCAGATATTAAGTTAAAAAGAAAAACAAAAAAACACCACGAAAATAACACCAAAATAAAAAGACGTGGTAAAGGGTTTCTTTTACAAAGTTGAAAGCTATTTATAAATATAGATATATTCGAAAATATTATGTAGATGTGCCCCGCCGTCCCACTTGCGTTAAAATTGGTAATTTTAACCAAAAGTGTGTTTTTGTATATCGTTTGTTACGCGTGTAATTTTTACTAGAATAATATTCTGACATAAATGTCCAGACTATAATGTGCCTCTGTGCCAATTTTCATACAATTCCGTTCAGTCGGTCTGGCGTGATTGAGTAAGAAACATCATATTAGTATCAATTTAAAACATAACCTTAAATAAGTCCTAATGCCATTGTACTGAAAGTCAAGTACTACTCAATATTTTAATTAATGTTATCGTATTCGAATATAAAATTACTGTGACCCATACAAACTGCGTTTGTTATGGAACCCAACGATAACATGCCATTATTAGGCTAATCAATGAGTAATCAACTTGTTTGACCCTGAGGTACAATTGAAAATAGTCACAAAACAATGATAACAACATCGCAATTCATTTTATTTTTATAAAAACACTATTTGTTACGCTATTATTCGCTAATAAATAATAAGATTGATTCTTACCGATGTGGCCGACGTGGAATTTCATTGTTTTGCGCATACGTCGCCGAGGGCGCTGATTTTTTGCATTACAATTTGTAATCGAGTATTAAAAAGAAAAATAATATGCTAGAGCTCTATCGGTGAAAACTTGTCCGAGCTAACGGGGAACATTTAACGGTAAACGCAGTGAAGCTCACCTTTTCATTATCGAAAGTGGAAGAAGGCTCGCTAGCGGTTGGCCCGATCTTCACCATCTCTATCCATTTAATGGTCTGCATTGGTATAAACACTATTTACACATCAACACAACGACGCAGGTACAAAGTCTAATACACCGCGGTACATAAAACTGATGCACCACAAAAAACACGTCTTACACATCACAATTGCCAACGCTTAATTTAGAAATCACCCACACGATTACAAGGTTTCGTAAGCAAACACTGAACGTCGGCGAGGAGAGCGACTGCTTATAAACAACGAGTAGTTTGTGTACGTTACTGTTGGCTACTGCGGTTTAATAAGCGTGCGTTAACCGAAGAACGACAACGTGCGCAGAGGCTTCGACTAAAATTTGTTTTAGGTTTAAGAGTAGCGGTGTGGCAAAGGCGAGTATGGCCAAGCAGCGCCACCGGTAAACTAGATACAAAAAGAAAGGCACGCGGAGCACGCGGCCCTGTCGCCACTTCAACGACAAAAACCACACCGCTGCACCGTGCATGTGGAACCACTATGTTTAAATGTGGATATCTTGAATAGGTGATATACCTTCGGGAATGACTATGGAACGGACTAAATATTACTTGAAAATAATTTATTCATGTAATGGATTATATCATTACAGTAATGTCAATGCCTCGCCGGCAGACTCACGCGCGAGGTAACTGAGCTCTGAATATCCGGGCGCCTTCCATCTGCGAGTGTAAATTAAGTTGTTCTATTTGGAGGACACAGTTACAAGCCATCCGGCAAACAGAGTGACTTATACCAAAATAGCCTATTAACTACGAAATTACAATTATTTTTAGAGACTATTTTGAGATAAACACAATCTTTTATACAAATCCGCTGAGTTAGCGTGACTCATATACAAAATTGTGGCAAGAATTCACATATCGATATCGACGATAGCTACATACATAAGTTATTAGACTCTAGAGACTCACTATAATTTATGTGGCCTTAACAGTGGCTCTTTTGAGTAATCAAACATAGCTTCAATGACGTAAGGTCTTTATATTGTGCACTGTGGACATTTAAATATTCATGTTACGCTGCAGCGTATGCATCAATAACATGTTTTGTCTTGAAGGTTTCATGCAGACATGCATTTTATATATTAAAGTTATTTTATACCTGAGTTGCTTCGGCGCTTATAGGAATGCAGTAAATGTTAAAATCGACCTGGATCGCGGCACAGTATGCACTTATTCAGAGGCTCACACTGACACAAGCGCGCACTTGCATCGGTCGAGCAGCGATCAAGGATTAATTTCTCATTGCTACTGTGCGATAAACGAGATACGGTGACATCACACTGAGCGGGCACCAAACCGCTCATGGTGCATAAATCTCCCGAGTTTATGCCAACGAGTCGGCGACAGGATCGCAATTACCCACGATTAGCTCGATTGGCGATTAAGACGCCCGTATATTTTTAATCAAAACGTCTTATGGGCAAGGCGACATGCAGATTAATTTACGGTTCATAACAACAGTGAGTACGACATACCCATCTCAGAGTGAAATCGATACTCTTGGCTGGCCATTACCTAATTGTTACAGATATCAAACACCCGTGGAACACAAATAAACATACAGCAAACAAGACTTTAAGCAAGGCTGAGGATTTTAGCAAGTTTGTCAACCGTGACAAAGACAGTGTTAAAGATATAGGAATAAAATACTTAAACGTGATAAAATAGTTAGTAGTACGTAGTATAAATCCGAATAACACATAGGCAACCCTTTGGATAAACCACATTTTAGAATATAAAATCCCTTGGCGCTCTACTTTTCAAAGTTCTAAAACGAATTATTTGATGCATTTGATTATAAATACGTGACTTTAATAAGGAAACATGTACGTACCCACTCCTACGTGGAATATTTTGACCTCTCACTAAGAATAAACAACGGAATAAGCCCAAAACACTACGGCACAAGGTAACATTACTTAATTAATTCTTGTACAGAAATACGCTTGCCCAAACTACTTTAAACTCATAGCATGGAACACGAACGATTTGCTAGAGCGTTAAAATATAACAAAACCATATTTTAACGCACATACAGAATCAATTACCTACTTCCATAACATATCCCAAACTGTCGGAAATATACTACTAATATTTAAAATGCTTAAGTCTTTGTGGACGTATGGAAAATTGTTACTCAATCACGCCAGAACGGCTGAAGGGAATTAGACGAAACTTGGAATAGTAATAGATTTATTAGCTGTCAAAATCGGTCCAGCCGTTTCAGAGATTAGCCGGAACAAACAGACATACGGATTTATTCATTTGTATGGATGTGTTAGTTTGTTAGCAAAGCATTGACGTCATCATGCACTTACGTTGGCCGGTGTAAAGAGAAAGGACATATCCAAAGATTAATGTGTTCTCGGTCATAGGCGTTTTCACCCTTGTTAAATCTGATTTCCCGCTCCATTGAGCAGTAGCATGATGATGATGAGGAGCATAACACATATTCTGTGTTGAGGCATAAGCCTAACATTCAGGCAAGGCAGGCAAGTCGGCGGAAATATCTGTCAGCCGTATGTTTCAGTGGGGACAGGGCGATAGAGTAGTTGCAGTTCAGCTTCAAATTAAGCTGTCAAGATTAGAAAATCAGCACATACATGATAATATCAAATGGCCTTAAAATTTGTAATGTGCGAGAGATGTCTGGTTGGTCTGGTGATTTTGGCTTCGTTGGAAATAAGCTTTTGATATGTCCAAAATGGGCCCAACTAGCTGCGCAATAGCATTTGGCGTTAATTGAATTTGTTTTTATATAATAATATACGCCTTCCCACAAGGGTCTCAGAAGGGGTAGGCAGAGGTGTATAGTTAGTACCCAAACACTCACTTTCCGCCAGAGATATACTTTTATTTAGGTGCTAACGTGACAGATGGCGAGTCCGTCGTCGTTACTAAAGCACAAGTATACACACGCCTTTGAATTTCATCTCAAGCGTATGCAGGTTCCCTCTCGATATTTTCCTTCACCGTAAAGCTTGTGGTACTAATCACTGTACTTTCGTTCAGAAAAACTCATTGGTACAGTCGAGATTCGAACTTGCAATCTTTATGTTGTAGGCATCTACTCGAACCACTCGGCCACTACAAATTTGTTTTAAACTATCCTTACAATTTCTTTTAAAGGCCGGCAAGCTTTGTATCTCCTGTTTAATCCTAATTGCCTCCACCCTATTGAAGACGGTGGCCACATAGCTAATACGAATAGCGATAGATGAGTTAAGATATATAGACCAGAAGTCATCAAATACGCGATCAATAATGTAGCCGACATTACCAACCCAATATAAGGTGGACGCTTGGCGAAATACGAATGGTATCGCAAGCGGTCAAAGGTCACGGCTATCCATCACAAATATGTGGACCTCGAGCATGATTATCATATTACCAATTCGATTTAATTAAACGTAAGCCGCAATAGTCAAAAAGATGACCGATTTAAGACGACAGTAGAGTATATAGTTGGTATAAAATCGTAAGATGGCTAGACTATACAAAAATGTTTTATTGTTTCGGCATGAATCTTGAATATAACACCGTGTGAGCAGTTAGATTACATTGATACTTTCATAACAATACAAAAGCTTATAAATATTCAATCGCAATCGCAATTAACTTGACTTGCATAGTCTTCTTGACAAGTTATCTTGTACAGTTTGATGTAAGCCGACATTAAAATAGTTATTAGTTGTAAACTAAGCATTATGATTCATAACGAAGATACACAATGCATATTGTAGTATATTGACAATCAATTATGATTCAACAAAAATGCTTTATAACTATCAAATTGCACAATAATAATGTTTTTCAACAATTATGACTTTGCAGTAATTGATAACACACAACAACCCACCTACTTACTTTTATTTCTTTAGATTTTTTGTCCTCCATTAGTTATACCGCTATCTGAGACCACCAAAAGACATTTTAATGACATATGATTGCGTCATAAAATTACATAATATTGTCATATTTTGTTCAGAAAATCAATATCAATAAAAAGATCTGAATACTAAAATGAAGTTCATTATGGTAACTTTTATGTATATATTACTCTAATGACTTCGGTCGAAGGCAAAGGAAAAATCATAACATGAATATTTAACGATTGAATTTCCAATTGCGGCAGTTCAAGATCGGAAGGAAAATTTATGTTATTCTTTAGGTGATTAAGGTGTGTTGTTAATTTTCCAATAAAATCTATTACCGTTGACAGTGGCACAAATAGATTTTGTCATTATCACTCGTTACCTACCTAGGAGAATACCCGGGCGTGTTAAACAGTTAGACATGGGTCTCCTCATAAATATCCTCACGCCTTCCCACAAGGGTCCCCGAAGGGGTAGGCAGAGGTGTATAGGTAATACCCAAACACCCACTTTCCGCCAGAGGTATATTAGGTGCCAACGTGACAGATGGCGAGTCCATCGCCGTTACTCAAGCACGACTATACTTACGCCTTTGAATTTCTTCTCAGACGTATGCAGGTTTCCTCTCGATGTTTTCCTTCACCGTAAAGCTCGTGGTGTGACTAATCACTGTACTTAAGTTCAGAAAAACTCATTGGTACAGTCGGGTTTCGAACTTGCGACCTTTGCGTCGCAGGCAACTGCTCGAACCACTCGGCCACCACGGCTTGTATGGGACATGGGTCTACAGAACAATATCGCGGGGCACATAATAGTCATGCAGGTACACCATTCATTTGTTTGTTAAGAATACACTATACTAATAAATAAAACTATAATAACTATTTAAGTTAACCAGTATTTGATAACTATGCGAAAAATATTTACACGACATTACACAGATATTTATTAAAGACACACATATATGTGTATACGAGCATCATTATTCACCACCTATAGATAGCGACCTATTTTCATGGAAATTTAATATTTCTTTCCCCGTCAAATACTTGGCAAAATATTATTGATTCATAATATTTTGCCAAGTATTTGCAACGGATACGTGTTGCTTATTTACGTTGGTAAATATTTTTCTGTTTACGAAAGTTATAACGGATTTAAAGTCAACGTTTGATTCGCACCTAAATAACTAGTAGCAAAAGTGTTTGTCCATCTACATTACTAGGTTAGACATGTTTTGTGAAGACGATAAACTTCATGTGCCTTCAGCTAGATCTTAATTTTATTATATTTTCCTATAAAACCTTCAACTTCTATAGAAAACTTTAAACAACTTCTATCGTCCATCTTCTCGAAATAAATCATATCCTGGAGTCATTATTGTGGTTCTCATGTCGTACAGGGAGTTGATAGCGTTTGCTCTGGACAGAAGGAAATGAAATGACTTGCATCAGAGAAACCGATAGGAACCCGGCTTTTATATTTATTGTGATGATATGGAGTTAAATAAGTATTTCCTGTGTCCTTGTTACGTTAAATAAAATATCTTTAATTTTGAATTGGTATACTTTTAATAAATACCACTAGCTGAAGATCATGAATAAATAGGTAATTTATAACACATTTGAAATGGTTGATGTAATGTTACGTAATGGGAAAATCAAACACAATTGTTGTTGTATAACAATGACGTACCGTTCTATCATTGTGTGACCATTATTCACGTCCCCCAACAGGTATTAAACATTGCATTGGCAATCGTCATCCAAGCAATGTTCCATTACAGGATTATCGGTCCTTATATATTGACACTCAATACATAGCGAGCACAGAACTTGAAACTGAACTTGGCTATCTACATCTCACTAACAGTTTTTGTCCTAGAAGGTGACTAATAAAGATACGGTCAGCAATGGTATAAGTGGCTATGGTATATGATAGGTGCTCATGAACTATGAGGGATGAATGGATGCTGCATCAGCCAGCACATTCATGTAAATTCTGGAAACTTTAATCACCGAAGGAACACAACACTACTCGGAAGCAGTGCCACTCGGCTGCAATTTTAAACCGGAAGTGTTCTACTTCCCTCTGAACTATTTCTACATAATTATATCAGTATTTACATAGTATGTATAGTTTTTCAAAAAAAATTCGTTTGGGTTTGGGAAGGTCAGATTGTGTAAATAAAATCTAAGGTATTAAAATATGAGCATTTTATCAAATACCTCTTAGTCCTTGAATCATATTTGTAATTCGAAACAATGAACCATAGTATTTTCTATTATTGTGTAAATATAAACAAGCATAAATCAGAGGTGAAAAACATAAAATATCTCTAGCCGTATCACCAGCTGCTATCATTGCAATGTAATTAGATGCGGTATTGGACGGCATTCAACAGCAACACTACATGAGAACATTCAGTCGTTGTACACAGAGCTAAGGGACAGTGCAGCCTACGTCACTATAGTGTTGCACTCGCACTACTGTACTACACACTGGTCATCACTTGACACACCACGTGACAGCCAATATGGCTTATAGAGCACCTAATTGCTTAATTGCCGGCTTGTAAATTACGTCGCAAGGTTCAAATACATGGGTCAATAAAGGCCAATATAAAGACACTATTGAGCAGTCCGAACACTGTCAAAATGGTGGTATGGTACTTTAATACACAGGTTTTTTGCAACAGTCTCGTGATAATAAAATGTTGGCGTTGGCTTTTATTGGCCCAACATAAGTTGGGATAGAGCTTTTGTATTTCGAATGCAAGTACTCAGTGTGAGTGGTCAAGTGAGGGCCAGTGCGGTTGGCGAGCGAGCGTGCGACCGTACCTCCTGCGGCGGCTCCTCGCCGAGGGAGTCGCCGAGCGCCTCCGCCTGGCTCTTCATTATCGAATATATTTTCACGTACGGCGCCTTCAGCAGCTATTGCGCATAGCATTACCTCAATTAGTACACAATTCACACAATATTTGTGTATATTTGCCATCGTGTTTACTGTCTCGTGTGTTAAAGTATGTAGTACGCCGTAATATAAATAATTGTATTCGCGTTGTTTTTGTGGAGCAGTGACAGATTATAATCAAATATAATATATAGCTGCCGACTGTTCTTATCGCTATCGGTGGCAGGTAAACATGTCATTAGCGACACTAAAGTTGCGGCCGCGGACTCGGAATGGCAACTGAACTCTCACATAATAATACCTACTGTGTATAATTGTTCTGCTTACGTCACGAATATTATCGTCAAATAGTGCCATAAAAGTCTGTTATGATTTATAGTAAAAAAACATCCAATGTTCAATGTGTACTGTAATGTGATATAGATGCAAGTCGATAACAAGGTGTTAGAGAAGCGATGTTGGTCGCAAAACGTGTTAGTGATCAGTAGGAGGGTTAAAGTAATAAACTTATTTAGAAGGTTCAGTAGGACTCACCTCCCAAGACTCGCGAGTGATGTCGGACACATCTCCAGTGCTGCCGGTGCGCTCGTCCTGCGACCATTAAGCGTATGTCAGACACTGTGCCCATTGTAGCGCAATTCATAATTAACTCAATTTTATTATGGCAAACGTTATCTACATGACTGATCGCCATATGATAACGCCTTGTAGAAGATTTACTTTTCCATGCATACAAAACTACGTACTAGAGTTAGTATACGTAGTATATAAATTTCGGGCAACGCTAATCACTCACGCTAGAAAACCCTTACAGGTTGTTTGTGTGTAACATACATCAGCTAACCGACGATTTCGTGTATAATACTGATACTTTTCAATGTTTCCTTCCCACAAGTGCCCTCGAAGGGGGTTGCACCGTTGTTACAACATGCATAAAGAGACTCAATGTTAGTCCATGACACCAGAACGGTTGACCAGAAATGCAATAAATTTGGCAAGGAGATTGCTTTATTATTAGCTGGAGTAATAATAGAAAAATCTTTTTTTACTCAGGTGATACAGTGGGCGACAGTTAGTATCACATAAAGCACTAGGCAGAACCAATACTATAGGCGCCGCTAAGAACCGATAAACATTCTTATACGGATGTTATAATTAGACACATAGGAAACAAATACTCATCATCACAAAAATATTATTATGTCCTATGTATTAAAGTATATATCTATCTATATAAGTAAATATATCGTTGTCTAGTTACCATAACACAAGCTTTGCTTACTTTGGGACTAGGTAAATTTATGTGGAATTGTCCCAGGTATTTATTTATTTATTTATTACCGGCGGGGATTGAACCTACTAGCGCAGAGGGCTGGGCTGTCAATATACCGAAGCATATGTCTTACCTTGTGCCCAGGCTTGGCTTCATCGTCCTCCCACTCGGTGTCGCTGTCAATGAGCTCGTACCCTTGGGCAGAGACGTCTCCCAGGGGGCCGTATCGGTCTGGCACCCAGTGGGTCAGGAACTTGAACAGGTCGTCAACCCTGTTGTTCAATAAACTTTTAGAACTTCATAATCGAACATTTTCAACGCTACTGCCAATAATTTCATTCAATAAATCTAGTGCAATAAACATTTACAATTTACATAGAACCGACCGGGTATGATTTATCTATATCTATACTAATATTATAAAGAGGAAAGATTTGTATGTAAGTATGTTTGTATTGAATAGGCTCCGAAACTACTGGACCTTTTTGAAAAATTATTTCACCATTGGAAAGCTACCCTACCTACCCTGTACCATGTACCACCTACCCTGAGTGGAATAGGCTATATTTTATTTTATAAAAAAATCCACACGTGCGAAGCCGGGACGGACGGCTAGTCTATGATATATTTTATTACATCTATCTTTCAAGCAATTTACGTCCTAATCAATTTAATTTACATAAAATGTATGTGCCTGTATTGTTCGCATTTAAACTCATCGTTCTTTAATAGCCAGTACCAGCCAGTAACCACGTTACACGCAAATAATTAAAAATATATACATTTAAATGCCGAATATGCAGTTAACTAAACGATGCTAATACCTCGTCATACACTGATATGTTACCAACATTGTACGTAACATTATATAAATGAACAATACTTTATTAGTACTTTCCTGCTAATAATGTTAAAATTATCGACGAAAATAACCTCACACTGTACATGGTCTGGCATAAAAATTAACAACTTTATTACAGTATCGTAAACTGGACATAACATAAAACCATCGTAAATAAAATAAAATTCACTTTAACAACTACATACTTATATCATATATATCTGCCTACCCCTTCGGGGACCCTTGTGGGAAGGCGTGAGGATATATTATTATTATTTTACATATATCAAACTGACAGAATAATCCAGAACGTTCCTATGCAACTGGAATCGAAGGCGAGCATATATGAAAAGACTGATGAATGTGGATTGAACTAATGAGAGGTCTGGCGCTCTACTTTCTTTGCTTATTTCGTAAGTGTCTATCTTAACTTGACTGAGCTAAAAATCATACGACGTAAGCTCAATTCCTAATCGAAACAAAATCCTTAGTAATTAATGCATGTAATTCCATAATGATAAGCAAATTTGATCCTTGTAATCATAGGCAACAAGGACAAACTGCACATGGCACGGACTGCAATAACTGGAGGTGTGACACTTGCCTGTTCCTGGGTACGCCGAACCAGTACTCGGGCTTCATGCGCTTGCGGCCATAGGACATGAGAGGCGTGGTACGTGGCAAAGGTCGCCCAGCTGGCTTGCCCATGCGCAGCCGCAGGTACAACGGTGGATCATCGCTTGGCCTAGCCGGACGAGGTATTAGCTCTGTGGCAAAATACATTTTGATAAGAACACAGGAAAAACTCAGTGAAATACGTTACTGTAATAACTCCCTCGGCCTAACCCGTGAGGGGGCTCGGCGTCATGAGATGTATCTATGACATAACGGGTAACGCTTATATCCTTTTGAGGATGAGGTAAATTTCAACTATGACGGGGTATTTAATTCTGCGTCCTCAGAAATACTATTGAGTTATTTCCATTATCGAAGCTACCCATCATGCACACGAGTAGGATTATATCTTAGAGATGCACCTTAGCTGAAATTAATTGAGTTCTGCGTGCCAAGTACAAATTATTTTTAAAAATAGACCTGTAACGCATTCGGCACTGCGATTGGTCCACACCGAACGCTTCCCTAATAGGAACGTTAACTCCTACACGTTTCTTTTCACAAGATGCTCTTCATTTGATATTTTTGCTATGACGTAATTGAACAGCCACACCTTTTGCCTGATATGACGCCTACATATTTAACACGGCCGTTGATAAGACGACACAATCACACGGTTACCACGTCATTACACCGAGACACATTTCAATATTAATTACCAACATAATATCGGGCGGGGCAGGTGGATTTAGTTTGTTGGGATAATCTCTTTTCCATTTGAGATATGTAGCTTATCATTCAGAAAATCCTTACTATATTTTCAAGAGATAAAAGTTAGATATTAGCAGGAAATAACAACTTAAACCGAGACTTATTACGTGCTTTTAATGCATGACCAGCAAAAACACCTTTGTTTAGGCTGCTTCTGAATATATAATAAAGCAAAGTGCCCCCCTATCTGCCCCCTTCTATCCGCCAGAACGCCATGAACTCAAAAAATACTGTTATCGTCACCGACAGCTACATATTTATACAAAAATTTGGCGCTGCGATCATGTCTAGATTTTTTTATTCAAGCGATTCTGAGTTCGAACGGAGGACGACGGCTAGTCAAAATATTTAATTGAGCTTTAAGAAAAACACATATAACGAGTATAAGCTGTAAATAAGTGCTGAATAAAAATACGTATAAATATATAAAGAAACTTACTGTCGAACGACGCGAAAAGATCAGGCATGTCATCCACAGAGACCATGCTGCGATAGTCTAGCCGCGGCTGCGAGGACGCGCTTGACGTGGACTTGGTGTGCGACCGACCGAACCCGCCAAGGGAGCTGCGCCTGCGCACACACTCGTACATAAATCACACGTAATATCATAATTTATAGCTTAAGTTTCTGAAACAAATTTGTTTCAGAAATATATATAAATTTTAAACGGACATTAATAAAAAATGAGTTAAAAATTAGAAAAACTTTACAATATTAAGAAATTTGCCAATTTGACAGTAGGTTATGTGAAATAAGTAATTATAAATAGGTACAAATAAGCATATTCAAGGACAACACCATACAAAATATAGACAGAAAAATAATATCCGCAGTCCCTGAAACACAATCAATTAAAACTGAGCAAAACCTTTTATTGGAGGGCACACGCATTACACAAATCGCGAATCAAAGCTAACATGCTGAACACTTTCGAGACGACATACCAAGGACTCAAGGATTAGGTGCCAAAAGATATGATTGTGTGGTGACAATGAAACTAACATTTCACTTTAACTTAGAATTAAACAATGTATGGTGATCATAATGAGTCGGATATAAATCTATAGAGTAAACACTATCTTCTATAAATTTCCTAACACATATACAACATGCCATTCGACTTATCATAGAAGTGAGCAATTATGAATTTTAAACATTAATATGTACGGATTAAAATTCATATTTGCCTAACACAAGACAGAATATAACAAACACATAATGCCAGTGGTATGCCTGATAACAGAGAAGAGTGATAAGAAGGAGGCCAAACACAAGACCACAATGGCGCATGATTGTGTGGTACAAGACCATTAGATAACAAGACTTAATCCAGAGCGTTTAAATTAAATCACGCTAAGTGCCATTGTGGTCTTTGATTGCCAAAGGCAGGAAGAACATAACAGTTGGCACATGGAGCTTGCAGCGCAACGTGGCGTCACGTACCCCGAGCTTGAGAACACGTCGTGGGGCGCCTCCTCCGACGGTGTCTTACTCAGGAACAAACCAGTACCGAACTCCACTAAGTTCATTGGCGAGCTAAGTCAATGAACACAGCGGAGTGCGAACAATTCCAACAAGTCCCGGTTAGCATCCAAGTAAGCAAACAAAACGACGATTCCAATATTAATTCCCTTTCACATCTATGCGTGTAAAATTACATAATTATTGTATGTTTTGTTAGTAAAATTAATCCTTTGTAATATATACGTCGAATGACATTAACAATTGACAATCATTTTTGGGGATGGGCCGATTGCTTGCAAATGACAGCTGCCCGTGACATTTCATGTAGCGCGTTTTTCTGCACTTAGTATAAAAAAACCAGTGTTCTGAGAATGTTGTTAATTTAATACGTGATACTTATCACTTTGTATTACAAAGAGATAAGTAAGCTACGAGTTAACACAAACATTGAGTTCAATCGAATAATTATTAATAACAATGAATATAAATCCAAACAAATAGGTCACTACATTGTATTGAACCATTCACTTCGTTACTTGTGGAAAATGGATGTCAAATCTGGTAAAAAGAGGATACGTTCCAAAGTGTTGTATGTCTCAAGAGACATATTAATGGGGATGAAGCGAAAGAGTTGCGTAAGTCAAGACATATGTGGCGTTTTACACTGTAAAAGTAGTTTTATTAATCGTATCTTATCTGTTCCTAAATTATGTATCTGTTAGAGCAATCGGCCTGTTTGTCTGTGTCCCCTGCAGGTATATAACCACCGACCTATTCTACTTAAGGCTAATCAAATCAGGTAATTAGATAAGGATAGCTATAATTATGTTAGTAATATGGGTAATCGTGGCAATGCGGTGATATTTACATAACAGATTAACATCATAATATTGATGAACCAATGGCAATATTTGGAGGATAAAATATACGAGTAACTGTCGCACAATAAGATGCTATGTATGATATATGTAGATATATGTAGGTTTTCAACCACGACTTTACAACCACACATCTTTGAATTTCTTCTCAAAGGTATCCAGATTTCCTCTACCATAAGGCTGTGGTGTGACCAATCATTACACTAACTTCTGAAAAACCTCATTGGTACAGTTGGGACTTAAGCCTGCAATGTTGTTTTGCAGTCGATTACGCAAACCAATCCGACACCACGGCTCTTGATGTTTTATTAATAATTTACAAGGTTTACAATTGTCTAAAGACAATATTGTCCAGTTTACGAATGACATATTAAATCTACTCGTTTTTTTAGTATAGATGAGGGAGTAGGTGCTTGTAAACCATACCTGTTAAATACTTTGGAGAATACACTAGTGGAGTTGTGGCTGTCGGCGGAAGTGGGAAGAGACTCGCTTTGGGAGCCCTGTCCCGCAGCATCGCCCGTGAGCCCCTCCACCCACGACAGTGGGTAGGATAGACGCTTCAGCATCTGTCAATAAAAAAATCAATTATTGCATTTGTATTGATGAATTTTATTGCCTCCAACGAAAGCATATCTCTAACTATAGAAGACTAAAAGATTGAATCGATTTAGTTCCTCATGGCATAGATTATAGAGAAAATTGAGAGAGAGAGAGAGACAGAACGATACATTGATGACGTCCGAAACACAAATCAAGAAAATTTATGCGCCCGACAACTACATAATAATTTCAATAATTTAAGCCTCGATACATGACATTCAATAAATAAATGGAGGTACATACAGTCTGCCTCATAAAATGCATAAAATTCAGATGTATTTATAACAGTAATGTTTGTTTACACACACTTTCGTACATAATTAAAGCGTATTAGAGCACAACAATACAGATTAAGGTTTATAAGATACTTTTTGCTTTCATACATTACAGTTCATATTTTAATATTACAGTAGGTGTATATATATTACATTTCTTTAATAAATGTATATTTATATCTTTATATGATCTTTTTTGTTACATATGTGTCTAATAGGCTAATCGTATTTCGTACTTATCCTTGCGAAAAAAAATCATCTATGAAGATCTCAAGTAGGGGTGATAGCTGGAGCTTAGTGTGTATGGCAGGAGCCTCTGTGTACCTTGTTCTTCTTGTCGGGCTTGTTGGCGTCGTCCTTGTGCGCAGTGGAGTCGAGCGAGAAGGACACGGCGGCGGGCTTGCGCGGCGTGCGCTCGGCCTCGCCCAGCGGCGGCGCCGACAGCGGGGCCTCGCCGCGCGACAGGCACACGGGCGGGACCCACTCCGCCGACAGCACGATGTCTGCGTCGCTGTACACCTGTGTAACCACACCTCTTACTGACTGGAACTATGCCAAGTACCAAGACCTCTTAGTTATTGCGACGATGCGACGATGCCTTTTAGTTACTGAGACCTACCTCTTAATTATTGCCATCATACTTCTTTGCCATAGCGGTTAAGCCTCATAGAATCTAAGCTTGTGTAGCCAGAGATAACACGCTCAATGCATAGTATTATAAATGTGACAGTCGGCTAGGAGGTTTGTTCCTCATTCACATCCGCATAAACTACTGAACGGAATTAAATGAAAATTGGCACTGAGACATTATGAGCTGGTTTTATTTATGAAAAAAATCTACTGATGGTATCAAATATTACGGTGATGGGTGGTGGTGAATACTCAACGAATCATCATGAAATACTGTATAAACATATGTATGTTCATGTTGTCGTATGTGTACACATACGAATAATGGGTGTATTATTGTGCCTATTTTGTATCGTTAAATGCATTACAATGGAGCGTTGTGTTTCTCACGTCTTTAGCAACATACTTGTAAATAAGAACTGCTTTCGCTTAAATCAGCGTGACTCAGGATATTACGTCACTACTACATACACTATTCACATCGCAAATAATTATGAATTCTGTAAACACAAAACGTCTCCAAACAATTATACAGATGGAGACAATGACGAGAAAGTTAACCCAGTTACCCACAACAAAGACGAACGCAAAGGAAAATAAGAAAATAAATAGAAAGCAATATTCCGACATTTGACACAAAAATACACCGAGAAGGCAAAGGAAAGTGAGGATAAAGAAAAAAGTGGAGAAATATTCAGATAGTATTGACGAGAGCTACCCAATATTGTGTGAAGAAATCTCATTGCCATGCTGTACAACGTGAGAGATAAAGAAAGAGGTAGTAGAGACCGATTGACACTTATGCCCGATTCCCGAAAATATCACATCCCTTGCACGAGTAACCGTCTTATAAGACAAGAGACAAAAACGACGTCACACGCCCCCAAGTAACACCTTTCCACCTCTTCTCACCTCGCCGTGCGAAGACAACGACATCATTTCAATATCGTGAGGGTCAAGGTCGAAGGAGCCGAGGAACTTGGCCTCGTACGTGGCGTCACACGCCCAGTGATCATACATGGACACGTCCGTCTCCACATTCTCGTATATGGTGCCTATCGCGTGGTGATACTCATCGTGATCTAATAAATGGAGGTCCTACAAATTATATCATGTTAGTAAGCGTGAAAAGTGTTAGTGCACTGATTGTCATGATGGAACGTCACCTTAGAAAATGTTATTCGTAAATCGTTATTATTGCTGTTCGAAGGGACAAACATACTATTCTGTTCATCTAACACACACAACTGTGTCCTAGTTTCCGGTGGGTAGAATACTGATATTATTATTCAAAAAAATATATTATATATAGGAGAGGTATTTTTTGGACGTTGGTACCATCCCCGCAAATTACGTTTTAGCTACCCTAACAGCTTTCTGTAGAATCAGTAGAACACTAAAATCTTTTTTTTCTTTACTTGATCTAAAGGAAACTTCATAGAAATAGGGCAGTGTTTAGAATATGTAACTGACCTTTTTAGAGTTAGCCGGAGTAACGTGCAGCAGTGGGTCTCGGATGTCGATACCGGAGTCATGGTAGGACAGCTTGACCAGGTGGTGTGCGTCGTTCTGGGGCGCGTCGTCTCCTTCGGGCGCTTCGCCCCCCTCCGCACCTAATGGAACTTCGGGCGGGGCCTCCATTATCTCTTCCTTGCATTGATCGCCGCCACTGGACGACACCTGTGGAAAATAATTGCTACAATAACGCGAGTGTTTGAAGACTAATATATTCATAAAAATCCTAAATAACTACAATATTTCGTTAAAGACTCTTAATGACAAATATGCATTAACTCTTTGGAAATAGATTATCTTTTTTTCATTGCAGGATACAAGGGACTGCAGAGTTATAGCTGTATCCATGCTCACAATATGAAAAGGTCGAAGTTTCTGGTACCGAACAGAAATGTACGTGCGAATAGTAACTAGTCGACCGCTTGGGGAGAGCTGAGTTCATGTTAATTGTGTCTGCCTAACTGTATGAACGAGTTAAGAGCTAGAGAACATGGATACAACACTTATATGACACAATCTTAAAGAAACTATAAGCTTGGTTAAAGATAAAGACGTTACTAATCCTTGGACGCAGGCCAACGCTCCATTGGAGCCACTCACCACCCGTGCAGCTTTTCTTTATAGAGTTAAACTTTACCTCGCTTCCTTGATCGATGGACATCCTGTCTTTGCTAGGGATAGCCCAGTGGTGGTCCAGTAAAGATTTCCGCCTCTCCTCAGTTGTTTGTTGCTGGCGAGAAACAACCATCAATTACAACTTGTGTATTAGCTGTGCTACCTGCCAAATCTATTTACATAAATAGAAAGCAAAATACACTACCACATACTTGATGCGTTCTATAGCGCGTTTCTGAAACACTGTAAAGCAGTGGCAGTGTACTGCGTGGTCTTACCCCAAATCTACATTCAAAAAATGCAACCTGAAGATCATTACTACGAGTTCTTCGATGAGCCATGATGCCACGTTTGGCTTTATAGTACCAGTAGCACTGTACCAGCTAATAAAATCATTCAAATAATATCTACTAGTCCAGGCCAACTTCATAGCTCGTGAATCAGCAACGCCTTCAAGCCGACGCCATGATCCTATGGGGGGTGCCCTTTAGCCATGCTACTTAGCTGTTTAGACGTGTCTTTATTTTCACCGAAGGGAATTGGATGGAAGTTGGCACAGAGACAGTCAATTAGTTTGATTAACACATGTAACGTTTTAATTTAAGAAAAATCTAATAATGAATAGATTTTATGGGGGTTAAACAGCGGGACATAGATCTATAACTGGCAAGCGTTCTCGTAGGTATCGCGTTTACATTAAGTGGCATCTATGTGGATGGTATATGCTACCTGCAGGGCGGTGGGGGTGACGAGGTCCCTATCGAAGGCCTTGGGGAAGGCAGCTCCGCCACGCTCCTCGGGCTCGGAGCCGGGCCTCTCGTCGGCCGCTCCCTCCTCCACCTCGGCACCTGCCGCCTGCAGCTCGGGGAACGTCTCATCCTCAAAAAATACATTACATTAATAATTAAACTACTGGTGTGTACACACTTGATAAAATGCTTGATAAAGGACTAAAAAAAGTGACAAATGGTCATACGGATGTATGTAATTATGAGTATACTAGCTGTGCCCGCGACTTCGTCCGCGTGGGATAGTGACTTTGAGCAGTATTTTTTTATTTTTGGATGTGTGGTTATGTGTATAGGGGATCCTTACGTCATAGTAGCTTTATGCATGCAATGTCTCAGCCCGATCAGTTTAAAATTTACAAAGTTTCATACAAACTTTCATCCCCTATTTTATCCCTTAGGGGTAGAATTAATCAAAATCCTTTCTTAGCGGATGCCTACGTCATAACATCTACCTGCAAGCCAAATTTCAGCCCGATCCGTCCAGTGGTTTGGTCTGTGCGTTGATAGATCACTATGTCAGTCAGTGACCTTTGAGTTATATAGATATAGATTAAGATTGAATTGTAAATCATGAAAATGAATCTAAAAATATTATTATTATCCATATCTTAGGCATGATTCATTCATCGCAGGCTTCTTCGATAAATAATACAAATACAACCTGTTATGCAAATGGGTAGGCACATTAACATAACCTCATTATGGAGAAGACTAAAAATACAAGAAAATTGCTATCTTCGTCCCAGTATTTCGTCTCGTCCTAGATAACTATAGATACAGTTACGGGCTCAAAGACACATGCCATCAATAATCAAGTTAGAAAAACTTGAATGAAGTTCAGTGAAGTGAAGTCATACATATGTAATCAATATTTGGTGTTTCTGAATTTAAATACTAAAGAAAGCTTGTATGCAAGCGTTCATAAAAGTCCTAATATGAAGTCGTGTCTTAAAAAATCAATAGTCATAAATCACGTTGACACCTAAATATTTGTCAGACAAAAACAGTTATTAATTTAAGAAAAAAAGGTAGAAAAACGAAAATAATGTACTCACTTTGACTAGAAGCGAATCCTTTCCGGGTGATAGTTCCGATTTATTCATATAGTAAATCTCCGCTTGGTCGGCTCTGCAACAAATAAACAAACACATGACATAGCTAACTATCCCGAGTCGGGATAACTTGACAGTCAAGTTATTCAAGTCAAGCACGCGTTCAGTCGTACTTGTTCACGGTATCGGCGTTACTGTTAAATGCGTCTTTATAACCATATCAGGTTTCAATTAATTTGCAATATGTACTTCAATGACCCTATTTTACTGGTCACCGTTTATGATCTCTTACAAAAATACAAGCTAGACCTTGCAGTTACTTTTACATAACAGTACAATACTGAAATTTAATCCTGTTCTAGTAATTATACTTCCATTTGTAAATAACGAAAAGATTTGGTGACGAACATACCGACTGCTAATATTTCGATACAACATAGTCCATATACTTTTAAAATTAAATCCATATACCCCGCCATATGGATGACGAGACGAGAGATGGCGATAGAAATACGCAATTCACAAATACATACATCCAATCTTTTTTCCTATCTTTGGTTATGTTCCTGTGACTTTATAATCCTGAAGACAAAGATACATTAAGCTTAACGAGATAACACAGTAAGATCTGTGGTTTTTGGGGATTTCATATTAGGTCAGTAATTATGCTAACTAAGGCCACACATACTTGTGCGAATTGTTGTCAGGTCCATGAGTGCGCATGTGCGCGATGTCGTAGAATATGGCCGCATTGACCACATACTCCATGGGTGCGATCACACCGTACGACTCGGGTCCATGTTCCATCACCAGTGTGTCCGACACATTTGGGTCGAACATCACTGCGTTCGGTGTCACTAGCAGTACGCCAGATACTACGCCCTGAAATTAAAAGGAGCATTTATAAAACTAAACGTAATTGGACATTTAAAGAAAAAATAAAGGCGTTTTCTCAAGGGGCAGGCAGACTAAATATGTACGTGGCAGACGGACGATCTTTGAATATCTTCTCTAACTTATGCAGGTTTTCTAAATTACGGTACTTATTATCAATAAAAGTTCAATATTGGTACAGACAAGTGACAACTTTGACTTTTAATTGATAGAGACCTGCAACAGAATGTGATTTAGCCAATCACAAAGTGGTTTACGAAGGAACAACTGAGTATATAGAAATCCTATACAATTCATATATCGCTTATGATATAAATTACAAATAATTAAGAATAAATCCTTTAATCAGTACGAGTGCACATATGTTTATCTGTTAATATGGATACCGATCGCATAATGGAAGCGATAGCATAAAAAAACGATTGTTAACGATGTTATCATACTAACATTAGCGGAATAGTTTTAAAATACTCGTAGATAATTATCGTACTACATTCTTATTATTATTATTAAAGATATATAAGAAATTATCAGACGCAGTAACATCATCTTAAAAGATTCAAGAATTTGTCTCCTTCGAAATTATTATGACATTAACAGTATATTTATATGGTGCCATAGTAAATGAAACAATTGCTCTCAAATGTGATAGGGCACAATAAATAAAGGAGTCAGTATTATTTCCACTAATCATGTTGACATTTTTGAACTTTGGAACTATTTGTTTGATTGCATCTTCCATCTTCCTCAGGATACATTTATAATACCCTATATTTTCTAGAAGTCAACTGTTATACTTCTGTGATATCCAGTATAGTTTGATCGTTGAAAATTAGGTGTAATTTAATTGTGTGATTCATAAACAAGTTGATAGAGTCACCTGTCCATCAGTGATATGTCGCACGTTGATCTTGAGGAATCGCTGTGGGCCAGTGCTGCAGGCCGGGGCTTCGGGCGACACCGGCCGCAGGCTGTCCAGAATCTCTGCAATACAGTTACATACATTTACATTACATTTAGAGTACATTTTAATTATAACATAATTATGAATACAATCTTATCTTACTTCTTACTAATATTATAAATGTGAAAGTTTGTAAGTTTGGATGTTTGCGGTTATTTCAAGGCCAAACGGCTGAACCGATTTGGCTGAAAGTTGAAATGATGATAGCTTATACCTAGGAATAAGACATAAGCTACTTTTTTTAATCCTGAAAAATTCAAACTGCAAACTTCTTATATGATGTATGATGCTCTTTCACGGCATAGCGGCTGAAGCGATTCTAGCAGGAAATTTTTCAAAGCTACTTTTTCGTACTCCACGCGGGCGAAGCCGCGGGCATAAGCTAGTTGGAAGATAATGAGTGGTGGTAAACATAATAATAGTAGCAAGTCCTTAACACTCGAAACAAGATTTTGCTGCGAACTGTTGCGGGGCTGAGAGGAGCGTAAACAGTCTAGGATAAATTCAAAGGCAGGTTACAAAAAGATATATCTCCAAAGACGATGAATGATCATCCTGAGATAAACTTTAAACCTTTATACTTGAAAATAAGCAACATTAATGAATTGTTTTGTTAAAGTCTGTACAAATAACGCAGGATAACAATGAACATAATATAGCACAGTTTTGAAGAAATTTCCATTGAATATATCATTACCGTCGCTGTTTAAACAGCTGTGTAATTGTTTATCATAGCCTACAAATGACTCAACACACATGATCAAAGTCGTTAAGAAACAGGCTAGAATATAATCGTCTTTCGAAATAAATGAAAATAATGATATAATAAAAATATAAAGCTGGGTCTTGGGGTAACAAGAGAGAGTTGAGCGGCAGTTCTCTCTAGACTTACAGACATCCTTAGCTTAAATCTACATTTCGAGTACACTAGATCTGATCGAGGTGGTTAGAACGAGTTCTTCTTCTGTCCCTTCTTCTAGATACGTTTACATTGTAAATGCAGATGAACATAATGTAATTGAAGTATATCCCAGATTCTACCCAAAGCACAGTATCTTATAGTGATTAGATAGAAATAGAGATAATGGCAATATGTACTGTCTGCAATGCGGCGAAATCTAAAATTAAATATGCTATTTATTATCATGCACTGGATCTCCCGGCGACTGACCTTTTTTCGAGATGGACTACAAGACTTCACATGCAACTGAAATGCCTATCTACATTAATTTTATAAAGAGGCAGAGTCTGTTTGATTGAACTCGCCTATCTCAGGTACCTACCACTAATCCGGTTATATAAATTATTTTTGTATTAGATAGTCCGTCTATCATATCATCCTACTAGATATTCAAAGGAACTTTGCAGTAATCATACACTTTATGTATAATTTTTCAAATTTAACGCCAATGAAACCGCGAGGCTTTTCTAGTCGACGTATAAGTAAATATGCATCACAACAAACAAGTGTAATTATATTCATAATACAGACATTACGCACAATACCTATACATTGCAGCCTACCTATGCCTTACTAAGTATGTACATGCTTTACGAATCGTAAAAATATTCAACCACTTGTTACTTGTGCGATAACGAGGTCTGCCTGCACGACTCGATAACGCTACACAATTTAGCATTTTTGCATCGAAATGCTATTCATTTCATACTAGAGTGAGGTTTAACATTCTCCATAATACATGCATGTGAGCACACTAACCTTTCTCCTGCGCCGGCTCGCTGGGAGCACCCTGGGTGGACTCCGAGGTGTTGTCCCCACTCTCCGAGGGGCCATCAGAGTCCTTGTCCCCATCTGCAAAGCGACATATAATTCACTCCTACAATACACAACTGTTGTTATTTACATAGAACACATCACCCGGCCCTACCACAAAAGAAACCTCCAAAATAACACTTGCTTATACTGAAAATGATCGCGAAATATGAACGCACCGTGATACAACCGCTTCAGGAATTCAAAACTGAACATTATTGTAATGAAACTGTGCAACAAACATGATATCGGCACATTTATCTTGAGCGATAGTGTATCTGTAGTTATAAACACCGGAGCGTATGCTGTCGGGTGAAGCCCATCTAGGAGAGTGGAGTGCGGAGTGTAATGAGCGCGGGGCACGGAATCAATTCGTTGTCAATTGGTTACAGAAACATTTAGCGCGTTGTGCTCGGTCGCGGCCGCGTGCGCGTCTGTCTGTGGGCCGCAAGTGCCGCCTCCAATGTTGCAACTTTTGTTTGCCGCACAAATAGGAGAAAACTTGTTCCACGACAGCGTCACGCATGAATGAATACCTAACGCCAAGGCTGAATGTTATTGTTGCTTTGTATGCACACAATACCTGATAAACACAATAACAATACAGTGTGTGCAGTGACACCATTGATATAATTATCCCTATTATTTCTCCAACTTGTATGTATGTATGTATGTGTATATGAAGCATGCAAGAAACCAATAATAAACCACCTAGTCCAAGAGCCCGTGACGTTCTGACCTTCGTTATTTTATAATACCTGAAAGTTTATCTGTATACGGTTTGTAAGTTTATCTGAATCGATCGGACTCTCAAGGACGGGAACGTTAAGAGTACTCGAAACCGACGAGCATGTATGAAGAGACTGATGAATGTGGATGAAGCGAAAGAGGTATGAAAGTCTAGAGAGAACTGGCGCTCTATACTCTCTGCCTACCCCGTTAGGGACTTGGCGTGACGATATGTATGTATGTATGTATGTTATCTGTATACGTTCCTAATACAGGGTATAAACAATCCATCACTTTGAAGTTTGGATCACGGTTGCTTTGAAAGATATCAGGTATCAAATCAGCTCAGCTTTTATACATTTTATTCGGAATATTAATAGAAACCCCGTCGTCCTATGTAACACACTTTGTGCCGTTGCAACCACTTCTTATTTGACAACTTTAAAACTGTATGATTTATCATTATATTTATATATGTCAAAGCTGAATTGTTTATATGTATATATGGTAGTTGAGGAACCGTCAAAATATTTTTCGTCTGTTCAAGACAGTTTCGATGTTTCTTACAGCGTGTAAGACACATTTAAGTCTACCGTATCAGGGACATGCATACATACATAGAAAAACTTTCAGGTATTATAAAATAACGAAGGTCTGATCGTCGCGGACGCTTGCCGTAACCAGAAACTTATATGTACGTTATGAAATCTTACTTCTCACTACTGCTATAGACAATCTAATTCTTTTTGTATGACGAAGCCTGTGGCGAATGCGTTTTATGTTCAACCGACGAAACCTGCGATGTGGATAGCGTTTGTAGATTTTATTCTAAATATGTTCTTGATCTAATTCTTTTCATGTTTGAGGAGAATAACCTAGACAACGAAGGACAATAAAGACTCAATCATTGGCGCTTGTAATAGGTATATAAAGCGTATACAAGACACAAAAATCGTAGGTATATAAAATTCCCAGGTAAAGCCGGGTTACCGTGCGTGTATCTAGAGGTAAATAGGTAAATTTTTACGACACACTTAGTTGTCCTACCTTAATTCACATAAATATCGTTTGGCCATTTCGCTAGCCAACATTCGACCTATATCACTGCCGCGATCGCTATATCCAGTCGTACATAATTGCAGACAACGGCAAGGTAATGTGATTTGTGATTAACTGTGATTGTATATTAGCTGACCTTTTCGTTATAAACCGGTGAAGTTATCAGCTGTTAGTTCGCATGCTATCGCTGCCATGAGCGTCAGAACCTGTGCAATTCTTGGATGCCAATAATGAAAAGATCCAAGGCTATATTTGGTAATGTTTGATTTCTTATTTCAACAGCAATTTACGGTTAGTAAATAATCGATATGTCACAGATTACACAGAACAATAATTCGCCTAGCTCAAGAAAAGTATTATTTAAATATTACTGAAGAATTAAAGAAACTCACGCGTCGTATACCTTCTTTTTGAAGTTACCGAGTTTGCCTATTTTACTTGATTAGTTTTACATGAAGTACCTAAATATTTTTATAATTTGTAATACATAGATAAATATATTGACATTGTAGAGCCTAATGTTGTAAAAAGTGCAATGAAGGGTATTTCGTTTAATAATGTATGTAATGCATAAGAAAAAAAATTAAGCGCATACAAATTTTCTCACGATGTTTTCCATCACCACAAATCTCCTGATCTGTAATTAAGATCAGAGGTGGATTGAACTAGCAACCTTGAGTTTGCAGAATAAAGCCACTCGTCCACAAGGGCATAATAGCAAATAATATTATAAAATCCCAGAGCCACTTAACGAGTTGTGAGTCATTAGAGACACGCGGCAATAAACAGCTGATAATTAACTTCAATTTGTCCCTTTGGCCGTAGGATAATCTACACTAATTTATAAAGAGGGAATACTATAGTTTGTAAGTTTTTTAAATTATCTGTATTATAAGGTAAGGAAATGGTAGGATCAAAAACCATCATCAATTCAAAAATATCTTACACCTATGGAAAGCTTAATTATTTCGGAGTAACGAGCTATATTGTAATAAAAAAACATATATATGGACAATTATATCTAAAGCGATTGATATCGCAGGGCATATCTCTTATCGATATCGATATTTTCGGCTAAAAGAGCGTCCGCGCCAGTGGTAATCGAGCCTGCGGCCTTTGCACTCAATAGCTGTACCGTCGTGTCTACTAAGCTCAATGTTTTTATTTCCACAATACAATAGGAAACCTAGATCCCATAAAATACGTGCCCTAAAATATTTTTGTATCGTATCAAAAAACTTATGAATGTTTCAAAATGCTTTTAATAACACGACGGTATTCGAAATTAGAATGTTTAGGCGGGTTTTTTTAAATGTCTCTTTGAACGCTATGAGGAAAAACAGAGACCGTAAACTGGTTCGCATCAACGACGAGCAAGATGTAAGACACAATGAGCAGTACTGGAATTCCCTATATTATTTTGATTATGCAAACGGGAATTCCCAGATATGTACTTAAAATCACGATAATAGCCGTATTTTTTTCACCGGTCTTAATCGGTTCCAGAGTTTAAACCAGTTCCCAGAGTTTGTGTGAAGGCATGTTAGTTGATGTTGAGCAGTTAATACTATAAGCGGCGAGTCCTTCCAGACGCGTACAGGCCAATAAGCGGTGTGTCCGCGAGTAGCAAGTGCGTAGGTTCTTTGATAAAAAAAATGTTTTATTAAAGTGTACCTGGCGGAAAGTGGGTGTGTGGGTATTACCTATACACCTCTGCCTATCCCTTCGGGGACCCTTGTGGGAAAGCGTGAGGAATATATAAAGTGTACCGCTTGAAACAATGTATATGTTTATAATATGTAATACCAACGTAACAGATGGCGAGTCTCTAGCACAACTATATATTCTTAAATTTCTTCGCAAAAGTATTCAGATTTCCTCTCTCTTTTCCTTCACTGTGAAGCTCATGGTGTGTCTGATCACTTCAGTTACCTAAGTTTATAAAAATTCATTGGTGCAGCCGGGATTCGACCTTCCAATCTTTGAGTGCAAGCGACCGCTCGCAATGACCGCATATGTATGTGGCGTTATACCAGTGGATTTTATAATGCCACGATTGCGACGGACTAATTTAACTCTAAACAGCATCAAGTGGCGTGCCAATGTTTATGTACGTTTTACAACAACTTGAACACATAATATTATACATTCAATTTATTGCATAATATCAAAAATATTCAATGAATACGTTAATGTTACAGCGCATCTGGGCTTTTAATTAGCTTGGAATTATAATGCGGTTGTTCTTCGATTTCATGCATTCGTGCATACATTTGAATAAATATGGCGGAAGTTATTTGTATGCCCGGACATCGATTTGAATATCTTAAACAATTCACACTGTTTTAAATAAAGTCTTGGGAACTTAAAATGTTGCAAGATTTCTTAAGCTTAAGTCTAGACGTTTTAAAATCCAATAAGTTGCAAGTAAGAATACACAGTTCTATACGATTTTCGCTTACAAAAAGCACGCTCGTAATCAAGTAGTCTATAAGACTAACAATTTGAGCGTCTGCAATCATGAATTAACAAAATTAAATCCCTAAAATAAAGTCGATCGATATATGGGTTTATTAATGATGGATTGTATGTATGCTATGTCAGAGGAGTTATCGTTTAGTGTAGCTCTCAACTACACCTAGTTTTGTATAAGAAAACGTCTGGTTTCAATAATACCAATTTACGCAGATTATTTATCAACGCATTCCCGTCGAAAGACAGTACATGGAACATTGAGGCAGATCGTTAATATTCAATTCCCGGTTTCGGAAACTGCATGCAAGTGTGACAGATGCGACTTATTATGGTAATGCTTGAATAAAAACTGAAAATCTTTCGAAATCGATAACGCTACCTAATCCTTTTTTTCTGTTTCCTTACATTTAAATGTCATCTACATTCGACACATAAAGCAGACGCGACAGAAGAAAACTTGTAGGCAGGCATAATGTAGTCTACTACCCGGTCTAAGCCGGGGCGTGTCGCTAGTAATAGGTTTGCAAAGAGATGTGTCTATTACCTTGCCGCTTATCGGGCACCAGCAGCGTCTGACCGGGGAATATGAACTGCGTCGCGAGCCTGTTCAGCTTGGTCAGCTCCGAGGGGGTGGTGTCGAACCTCGCCGCCAGGGAGGTGAGGGTATCACGGTCACGAACCTGAGAGTTGCAAAAATAAACCTTAATTATATATATGGTAGTTAAAATCAATTTGTCTCCCAGTGATCCCACTACAACATGGTGCACGGTCTGAACGCAATACGCTATAGAGCACACATTTCCATGAACATGTTGCGAAGACGTATGAAGCCTATATAAACATTAATTAACATAGCTCTCGCACCTAATAGTGAACCGTTTGGGAATATACATAAAAAAACCTCTATAGTTACGGTTGAATGTGGAAAAAATTACCGTAATAAGGTAAAGTACCCAATTCCAGTTACTGGCAGTAGAGTGGATACGTGAAATATGTGTTATATGTATATAGATAAAGCCGTGGTGGCCGAGTGGTTCGAGCAGTTGCCTGCGACGCGACGCAAAGGTCGCAAGTTCGAATCCCGACTGTACCAATGAGTTTTTCTGAACTTAAGTACCTAAAGTGATTAGTCACACCACGAGCTCTACGGTGAAGGAAAACATCGAAAGGAAACCTGCATACGTCTGAGAAGAAATTCAAAGGCGTATGTATAGTCGTGCTTGAGTAACGGCGATGGACTCGCCATCTGTCACGTTGGCACCTAATATACCTCTGGCGGAAAGTGTGTGTGTGGGTACTACCTATACACCTCTGCCTACCCCTTCGGGGACCCTTGTGGGAAGGCGTGAGGATACATTATATCATATTATTTTTATATATGTATATAGATATATGGAGTGCAATATATAGGGAGCTGTTTTATTGCAAAATTAACTTTCAAATTTAATGAATTCATTGTAATTCCAAACGTTCGTAGTTTATTGTACATACGGGGCTTTCCAACTTTAGAAGACGCACTGGATATAAATACTAGAAGTGAAAAAATAATAAACATTGATTATGATTACTAAACGTAATGGAAATTAAGAATTAAGAGAGCAATCGAAGTACTGATTCTGATTTGCGTATATTTATTTCGCTGACGCAGACAGTAGGCGAACTAGCTGAGTCAGCTGAAGTTAAGCCTTGGCGGCGTAATAGAAGTTAGTGAATATATTAACAAGGCCAATAGCTTACCGTGTAGGTCGTTGTCTTTATCGGGGGTGGGGGCGGCAGCCTCTTGACATGCTCGTCTTCATCTGTAACAAATAAACAGCATTTTCTTAAATTTCATCCAATTAAAAGTTTTTTTATACCATTATTATTTATATTTATTATTATTTTATTACATTATTTATTTATTTTATTTTATTACATTAAGATGGCGAACAAGCATTTGGCCTGCCTGGTGGTAAACGGTTACCGCCACCTATAGGCGCTTGCAATCCAGGGTATTGCTCGCACGTTGCCGACCCTAGTACGAAAGTCCAGTGATAAATCACACTGCATGTGCACAAAACATGCCAACGTGCATACCTTTGAGATAAAATCAAAGACGTATTTATAGTTTGTGCTTGAGAAACGGCGATGGACATCTGTCACGTTACTAGGCAAAGTGAGTTGGACGCCATTTTATGTGGCCTGTTTAAAGGTGCAAATTTAATTTCTGCGTTTCATTGCCTTTAGTATTGTGTACGGCGCACGCGCTTTGTACATACAAACCTACATATATACTGAAAATTGAAATGTATAAGTAAGCAGGTGCGTGTATGTATATATCAACACACTTACTCAGTGTATATATATTTTGGAAATCACGAGATGTGTGGGTAGCCACATGAATTCACGCAAACACTCTAAATATCGTTAGAATGATAATTAATTACCTCTCTGCCTACCCCGTGAAGGACACGGCTGATAATTAAATACCATATAATTTACTAAATGTGTCACTGGTAGGTAGTGGCCATATCCTCTTTACCGAAATAATTGTCTATAAATTCTCACTAAGTACGTAAACATTAATGTGTTCTGAAATCGTGACGCCAACGTGAAAGGAAAATTACTGGTAATCTTATAATATATTATTAAAGTCACATTCGTCTTTTTGGGTGCACATTATCTTTTGGGCGGATTTTTGTATATTATGAATAAAAATAATTATACTCCTATATCTACAGGACTTGCAGAGTAGTCCATAAAGATAACCTGCAAATTTGGCCTTTTTAGATGTTATATACATCTAAAAAGGCCAAATTTGCTATATCGAATGCAATAATTTTAAGCACAACGCTATTTTAGTACAGTATTTCATTGCAGTATACTATTCCTTCTTATACAAGTCCATGGAGGGTGAATTAGATGCGTAAACACCCATATTTAGCCCGAAATATCTTTAGGTGCCAATGTGACAAACCGAGTTTTCACCGTCTGCCAGACACGATATATGCTTATATCGTGCGTGACTGAGATATCTCTCATACGTCTTGGTATCTTTAATAACAATAATAATTTTCCCTCACGTACGTACCTCTTTGGTACTGACCACCTGAGGTTAACCCTGCAATCTTGGCATAAAAAGTTTACTTAAACCACTCGGTTATCACGACTTTTCCGATAAATGAATTTGTGTAAGCAGACTACGATAAAATAATATTAGGCACGAATCCATTTTATTAAGAGACGGAAAGTGTATCGTTTATTCCAACCGACCTACGGTTAGAGATCGTTTTATTATCTCCCAACGGAATATAAATGTTCCGAATAGATTCATCGCTCAAGCAAGAACATCTCATTAACATGTATTATAAAGAGGCAGAGTTTGTTGGTTTGTTTGAACACGCTAATCTGAGGCACTACAAATACGATATGAAAAAAAATACTTTAGAAAGCCTGTTTAAGTAAGATAAGTATAAATAATTTTTAAGTTAATTTAATTATTTCAAGTAAGTTTTATTTTAAGGTAATTATTGATTTGCTACGCCCAAAAGGGTATACTGTCAGATTATAAAGAATTGTAAACTGTTCCAAAAACATTAAAAAAAAATGCTATATACTATATATAATGCTACATACGACCCAAGTGCGCCGATGATCTAATTTTACGCGAGTGAAACCGCGAGACACAAGTTGTTATAAAGAAGTTATAAATAAGAACGAAATATAAAAAAAAACCACCTGCACCCAGCGCTATAACTCTATGTTATTTTAATTTTTCATAATGATTTTCAGTTGAGTGGGTATGACTTGTTAACGTAAGGGACAAACCAATGCATGTCTGCAAAACTCTTTAGATTTAATTTCGAGTTGATACATTCGTTGCCCATCCGATATACTGGAACATAAGTAGGCAAACGTGGCCAACAAAGCTAGAATTAATTAATTTCCATGTGCTTGCATTTAAAGCCGGATGGAGTTTTACAGCTGACATGCTTATTTTGAAAACATCTCCGTGTGCCAGAAACCAATTCGATGGTATGACGCTTAAATCAGGCGCATTAACAAAGAGCCACCTCGACATTAATAAAATGAAAGCTCATGTCTATTATATTCGAATAAATGCTCGTTTCTGTACAAACATCACCATATTGACTAAGTAATGCTGTTCAAATACTTTATAAATCAAATTTCCATCTTTCGTAGACATATTATTGTTTGCTAAGAAAATGGTAGTTATTGAATTATTTAGGACAGCTATATGCTGTAGCAAAGATTTATTACACTACAAGAATAAATCAATAAATGCCTTAAGACAATTCCACGCATAATGAGACCAAAACAAAGCAAAGCTTGTACGTGTGTGTTTATACAAAAAATACATAGGACGCCTAAAGGCAAGCAAAATACTCTTGTTCATCACACAAATATCCGCTGCGGTCCCGAGGGTGGGATGAGTGGCGATTGCCTCCCTCCCTCCCACAAACAAAGAAAAAATATTAAAACAATTTTTGCTTCTTAATATATATTTTTTAAATCTAAATAACCCAATAACTCGAAGAAAACAAATCATGGGCTTACTATAACATGGTGTATTATGTATATCTATGTCTGCTGGTCGCTCAAGGTGGTCTTTCTCTGCCTCTTCTCGCACATAAATTGCATTTACAGGTAAATTTCGTTGTGCCTATCTCTCTTCAGTAGATCGTTCATTATCACCTGGGGATCACGTGTCCCACGTTATCCCACAAAAATATTGTATAAATAACAATGCAAATGGACGAAGCTTGTGAGGTGGACAATTATAATATGTGAAATTATCTTTTCGCTTTGAAACGTTATTATCTACATATTCGGCGACTACATAGAGTGTGGTGACGCGCCATGGAAGAGGCCTGCAGTGGACTGCTGTAGGCTGATGATGATCATCTACATAATGTATATCATTCATATGCGTATGGCGTCTTGTACTATAGTCTGAAGTCTGAATACAATGCAAACATGCACATTTATTATTTAATAAAATGCGGTACTTTATGTGTATAATATGTGTACAGAAGCGTTTTATGTCATAAACAACGCATATTTTGCTCTCAATCCAATTTGCATATGTCCTATACACAAATCTAATGTTTGCAGTATTTTATACAAACGTAAGTGTGTCTCACCTCTATGTACTGCGTCGAATCTGCCCTCGACTTTGGAGCGTAGCGACTCCAAGTCGAAGGGCGCGCCGAAGCCATGATCCACAGAACGACTTTTAGACCTGTAAGTACACGACATATATATTAACAAAACGACCTCAATAATTTACCAATAAGCGAGATAGTTAACATTGAGGACAAAGATACAAAAATACAGGATGAATTATGATTATAAAAACAGAATCTATGTGGCTCGATGTGTATCGTGTCTGCTGTTCAGTGAATTTTCCCATACTTCATCCATTTTAAATTAAGGTCTAGCAATATGGCATTTCCTGACAGAAACGCTCTGTAGGGCACAATGTTATACAGTCTAACGAAGCGTTTGTTAACGTCCTCCCAGGAGAGCTCACCCTGGGCCCATGTAACGAGCGCGCTGATAGCGAGTTCGATTATAGACATTCCGGGTCAATGTTCACGTAATTGCCCACAACTAAAGCTAATGTCAGACATAACTCCCGTCGGATACGAATAGAACGAGCGGGAACGACTTGTCATTAACGCTTACATTCATACATAATAAATAAAATATTAAAACTGTCTTCTCACTATTGGATTAAAATGACCATGAGCTAATAATCGAAGGTTGTCCGAGCAAAGCTGACCAGGAGGACATTTATTGCGAACGCAGAGGAAGCATTTCAACATAAACGTTCATACTTCAGCGGTGTTCAAGTGCATTACAGACAAAACGTTTCGTCTACCTATATTACATATAAAACCTGTTCGGTTCGAAGCCCATGCGCAGGTCAATATTAAGGTCAGGAGCACACTAGAAATAATCTGAAGCATGAGTCACACCGTACCTATACATTGGTTCGTATAACGAGGTTTGCCTCGGTGAATTTCATCGGCTCTTACGTAGATTATGCAGGATTACACAATTGGGTCAATGCTTATCAACTGAACGGTTCAGTTACGAAACACAAACAATTTCGGGGGCAAAAACAATATAATATTAGGGTTTGTATACATTTTTGTATGAAACGATACCTTTTGAAAATGAAAATACATATAAGCTCCGAATGAAACTTTCATGGTAAACAGGCAAACGACCTTCGAACAACAAACAGTAGAAGCCCTCTAATGCAAACAACATTCCAAACTAGTTCTCACTTAACATATACAAAACACTATTACAAGTTCATTATAATACTTAAGTAGGTATTATTTGTATGTACACTAGTATTGACACACATAGTACAAATTACTAAATTAGTAATTAGACTGGTTGATGAGTTGAAGGTTTTATTTAAATGAAGAACAACACGGCAAGGAGATATATAACCAAGATGCTTTACCTTTTGTAGGCCTGGTCGATACTCTCCGCGCTTCTCGAAAGCTGCTGCGACGCTCGCCTAGACCTGCATGCAACAGAGACCACGGAACTAAACACAGGCATGCATTAAAACATCCTCTTTGAACTGTACTGAGATAATGCAATCATAAAATTAAGCACACTGCAACACTGTTGCAGTTTCGTGAGACTTTTAGTTCTCGATGGAACTGCAAGCAGGAAGCAATTTTGCGCAAGCATTTGATTGGCAAGGCCGATTAGACAGTGGACAATATAAAACATGGTATGTATCGTCATCAGCTCTACAATGAATTCGCATACTCCATTCGTTTGGAGGCAGACCGATCAATTATCTGAGTACAGCTTCTTGGAACATCCACAGTGATAATTTATTGCAGTTAATTGTAACAAAGAACAATTGTTAATGTGATAATTATTGATTAGTTTTTGTAACAATCATTGTGGATATCCTCACAGAGGAAAATAGTGCAGCTGGAGCAGCAAAAACAATATAATCAAACAAAATTGGTACTGCGATAAATTGGCAAATAAAATGGAGTGCCACATCGGTTTATGCGACGGGTCAACTGGAATCATGCAATGCGTAATAATGTATGTACATTGAAACCAAAATAATATAGCGGATATTAAGAGAATTATAAAATAATGTTCTTGACATCTTATTTTCACTATTCAGCATATAGAACGTAGAATATTCATAGTGATATATAAATAAAAATGCAATATTATGGCGTTCTACATTCTCTGCCTACTCATGAAGAATTCGGGGTGATGAAATGTATGTACGTATGTCTAATATTGCAAATTGAAATGTGTGTCTGTCTGTCAGTTTGTTTAATAAATTCATTACGAATACAGCTTAGGTCACGAGAGTAGGCATCGGCATATTTTTTACTATGAAAGTACAAAATGTCCGAAAGATCTAAGAACCGCTAAATATATTGATATCGCGGGAAACACCGCGGGCTACAGCTAGAGTACAAATAAACTGGCGTCAACTATATTAATGAATGGGACTGTTGATCACTTGATCGTTGCGGTATCTGTCATGTCTTAATAACAACGGTGATTTGTCGAGGGAAGGTACCTACGTGAAGATTTAATGTCTCGTCATCGTTAAGCTTGTTTAGTTAATCTAATTTGTGTAATTAAGACCGGCCCCCGGCGATCGCCTTACGTACGGCGCGGCGGCCGAGCAGCACCACTCATTGTTTACATTACGCTGAGCAAACAAATTAGCGTCAGATGTTGCTACCAGCCACTTGATTGATAGCATTATGGGTGTTTTTATCGCCCAATATTGTTTTATATAACCTACTTTAAGCACAGCCGTGGTGGCAGAGTAATGATTAAACACAACACGAGCAGAAAATAATTGAAAATTAATTTAAAGACTTTTGTATAGTGTTTGAGAAATCTGTCACGTTGGCACTTAAAAAAGGTAACATTTTCAGGCGAAAATACTGTGCTATGTTGCTTCTCTGTCGATGGGGACCCTTGTGAAGCTAAACACTTTCATTTACTACAGCACGAGGAATGTATACTAATAAGGGCGTAGGATGACGGGACATTTAGTTTTATTGTTATGATTAATTAAGATTCATGGGAATATCTCCCATGAGATTAATGACGTCATATACGAGTTCTATGTGTTGCTTAGACATTATTGAATGATGATGGCAATAGCACGTCGTGGTAAGACCTATTCTTGTGTTCACAAATAACAAGCGTTCTTTGCAGGGAACAATCTGTGCCCTTCATGTTTACTCTATATATATATCTCTGGCGAAGAGTGAGTGTTGTTACACTTGTGATGATCTCGTTGGGGATACTCATGGGTTGGTAATACATAAATGCTTTCCCAATCTACCAGGAAATTTATACAGAATGTAAAAATTAAATCGAAAACAAATTAAATTGTACCTACTTCTTAATTAGAAGTCCGCTTTATGCGTTTCATACGCAAGGCAAAAACAGCACCACATTAAGGTGATCCATTTGAGAGCCTATTAACACTCATGTTCTCCACACTCGAGGGGTCTTACTATATTGGCGGCAAATCCGACTATAATCCCTGAGCAGGGTCGGATAAGGCCGCCCTTGACACTGGGCGGGTGCCAAACGCCTGCCACTTACAAATACAATCTCATACAACGGGTGAACATTATTAATTTATAGATTTGATTTTAGTTCACGAAACGTACTCCGTCATTTGTTCAGCTAAATGTTTTATATATTCTTAGCACGAGAGTAAACTGTGGCTCCACTCACATATTTACGAGTTAAATTTGATATTTACATATGTACATAAATGATTACATTATTGCTAATTTCGTAAGGTTTTTTTTACCGGACACACCTATGTATCTCCGGACTAATGCAGCTTTTGATAGGTGAAATAATTTAAAAAATCGCTATAGGTAGTAGTATTTCAGTTCATCTACTTCAAACAATTTTAGATAATAAAAAACAATCAAATCTTCATTATACTAATACAGATTCAACGTCTGTTTCTACGTAAGTTTGTTAAGGTTATTACAACAGCTAGGTAGGTATTGGGTAATATATAACGGCGATGGACTCGCCATCTGTCACTTTGGCACCTAATATACCTCTGGCGGAAAGTGGGTGTGTGGGTATTACCTATACACCTCTGCCTACCCCTTCGGGGACCCTTATGGGAAGGCGTGAGGATATATATTATACTAGTTGTCCCGCCCAGCTTCGCTCGGGTGGAAAAAAAAAGATGGTGGCGCCACCCATCGGGGTCCAATTGTGAATCTAAACCATTCCCAGATCCCCTTGAACACACACAAAAAATTTCATCAAAATCGGTCCAGTCGTTTGAGAGGAGTTCAGTGACATACACACTCACAGAAGAATTATATATATAAAGATATATAGGTATTGGGTAGCCAAGAATGCCTGCGTGCAAGAGTGTACAAGTTGGAACAACGTAACTACGCAGTATTGTGTGAAACAAGATCCGAGGCACTATGGCAACCTTTTGCGTGGAAGCTGACCCTACACGTGTGAAGGTTCTCCATTGTCAACTTTCCGTTGCACATTGTTAATTCGAAACTAACATAGTTTTCAACTTAAAATACTTGCGTTTAAGCTCGACGTCGAGTTTATTTCATTGTATCCTCGGCATGCTGTTACTAACTGGAAAGTAACAATTGAAGAATACTTTGCGTAGGTAGCCGACTGCAGTTACAATTACAGGACGTTATTTGATACAGCTATAACACACGCTGTTGTTATTGCAATATTCATTGTCTTTGGAAATGAAGCAGTTCCCGTGGGATAGTACAACAAATACCGCATTGATACTGCATTTCAGCTGAATAGAAAACTTTGATTTTTAAGGGCTGTCACTGTATCAAGACTCAAGTTTGAGCAGTTCCTACTGCACATCACTGAAAATATCGCTCACCGAGTAAGTCGACCTCTTCGCACCCTCTCCATAGAACCTTTACATACCCTACGGATGTTTATCAGTAATATTCAGATTTGGTACGATACTATCCATCGGAGGTAGTATCTCACAAGTTTAATGGAAGGATGAACTTTTGCGAAAGCTTCGTGGGCCGGTTAGCAAGGTAGCAAGAAAAACTAAGCGTTATCTTCTAAATCTTATATTTGATATGGTGATTTGTTGTTCCATATTTTCTCTCATTAAAACATGAAGGCGGAAATTATTTCACTTAGTATACGTATCACATGATGTATTCGAACATTCTCTATACAAATTATGATAGGGCATAGAGAAATAGAATGCATGCGTTGTCTATTAATTATGTAGCCTTCGTATTAGCATTCTTAATGACACGTACATTAAAACCCATGAGAGCGGATTAATGTAATTATTGTGCAACTATTGCTTGTTGCATTGTTGATAATAAGGTAGTTTTTTGTAACAATTAATATCAAAGAAATTACTTTGATTTATTGTAGGATGTGCGGAAGATTCCTTTTTCTCTGAAATTAAATCATACAGAGCATATCAAGCGGCATATATGAATACATTAAGTCGAAAGCTAAATGCTAAGATCTACGAATATTTCGTTGGCGGCGGCTTCAGCATCTTAGGTGCCCAAAGGACCGTTCAGAATGAGAGCAAAAATGACTGTCCTAGATTAGTGTAATAATTTTCAGAACAGCTTTTCTATCTGCTAACATAGCTTTTCTTCTTGGTGATAAGCGGTTGTAGCCGACTAGACGATCCGCTGTCGATCATCGAAAATCTTTTCAAACCTTTCTTGACGAACTCTATGCTATAAGTACCTCCTTTTTATAGAAAACCTCGCCTACGTCAACAACGCGAAAGTGAAGCTACGGTGGCCGCTTACCATCAGACGGGCTATCCTTATAATATCACTGATATTGTATGAAAAAAGGTGTGCCATCAAATAAAGATTATTTATTATTCAAACTTTGCACACGTGGTAAGTATCAGAAGTCAGACCCACTCAACTAAATCTCAATGCATTAATTTCGTTTTCAAGTGGCTGCCCTAATGGACCGATATTAGAGTAACAATCCCCATTGCCACAACATATGCTTTATTAACCAGCTATTCACTAATAGCAAAACATTATTATGTTTATTGCCACTCTTTGTTATCAAAGTGTTTAACATTACTGAGTCACTTGTTATAAGGAAGTTCGAGGGAACGTGAAATATTACACGGAGTCACGGGGCTTGTCCGTCAAAGTACAATTTTGGGCAAGATAAGGAATGGAGTTTTTAATAAAAAAAAAATTATACAATGAATGTCCTCTGTAAGATGGAGGCTCCAGTAGGGTAACTCAAATTTTGAATGAGAGATTCTGTGAGGTACCTCCAAGAATATTTTTTTTTAATAAAATTCAATAGGATTTGATTGATTGTAAGTTTATAATTAATACACTCAATAACTACTTAGCCGATAAGAATCTATAGAAAGCTACATTATTATGTTGTTATATAGTGAGGAGCTTACCCCTCTGGTAATCTCTTCAGGCGACAACACCTCTTGTCACTCCTGTTTCCGCGACTTGGTCTCACTTTCAGTAATATAATATAATCCTCACGCCTTCCCACAAGGGTCCCCGAAGGGGTAGGCAGAGGTGTATAGGTAATACCCACACACCCACTTTCCGCCAGAGGTAAATTAGGTGCCAACGTGACAGATGGCGAGTCCATCGCCGTTACTCAAGCACGACTATACATACGCCTTTGAACTTCTTCTCAGACGTATGCAGGTTTCCTCTCGATGTTTTTCTTCACCGTAAAGCTCGTGGTGTGACTAATTTCAGTAATATCCTAAATTTGATTTCCAGTTGTGATTTTCCCTAGATAGTTCAGTATTGTTCGCCCATTGGTCGCTCGTTACGATTACGAAGTGTAAGACTACATGCGCGTGCGCACGTAGGGCAAGGCAATTTTTATATATTACTTCATGGATCACAAAATTCACAAATCTTACCAAATAGGTAGAAAACGTGTCACTACCGTTTTCTGTGAAAGTGAAAAGAAAGAAAAAAGTGGTCTACCTAACTTATGTTCATTATGAAAATTCCAAAACTCGCACAATTTTAATTGGAAACGGGTGAACCTTTTCTAGTTATGGCAGCATTAATAACATAAAATAATATTTTAGGACTTTTAGAAGAAAATTTGGAATATTTAAGATATTGCTAAAAGTTCACCCAGGTTCATCAATCCGTTCAACCTGCCTAACATATTCTACTATTTGAATATGGAGCGTTTCATTTTTGGACTTTACTCACTTAGCATTAATTTACAAATCAATATATATCATCACGCAGAGTCTCTCGCGGGTAGGCAAAGAGCGCCAGTTCTCTCTAGACATACAGACGAAAGACTACTTTAGCTTTATCCACTGTGTAGTCATAATAATTATTATTATTTTTATTGCAATTTTTTAAAGTGTTGTTGATGTATCTTAATTTATAAAATAAAGATATCACATGAATATAAATATAGCAATTGCTATTGAATACTTAAGCAAACATAGCGTGGCTTAAAGTAGTAATAAGCAATAACCTTTTATAGTTCTATATATTTATAAAACTTTTCTTTTTCCTAAACTCTTTCTGGATTCCAATATTGCCAGTGTCAAATTTCAACCAATTCCGTTTAGTAGTTTTTCGTGAAAGGGGAACAGATGATTACAAATATTCGCATCGATATTGTTACTAGGATAAGAACCAACAACGTCGGAGCGTGAAGTGGAAGACCACGAGGCGTCAACGTCAGCGTTGGTAGGCGTGTCGCCGAGCTACGCGCTGGTTGCACAATCGTCACAACCGCATTTCGTGTGGTTTCTATCTTTTACACACGCTTGCTCACTGGCAAACCAGTTCGGCAGGTTTTCAACATAGCCGTCGCATATGTTTATCATCACGTGGTCGAAAATCAACAATGAGCTGCAAAGCCCAATGGACGACAATTTTGTACCGTTTACAGAAATGTTCACAATTTCACAAGGATCCCCAACAATCACTTTTCGCTGAAGATACATTTAAGTGCCAACGTAACAGATAGGGAGACCATCGCCGTATCTCAAGCCCGACTATACATGCTCGTTCTCACCGTGCCTATATGCAGGTTTTATTTTGATGTTTTCTAATTATAATTTCATTAAATTTTTCGTCTTTTAAAAATATTTATCGTTAATAATAGTACTCATCAAAATATTGAAGCTCGGGTTATACTGAATCTTGATAAAACTACAAGTAAAACTGCACTAAATTTGAGTGATATCATTCAACACGTGTAGGTACATGTCACGGGTTGAACACGTAGTCACTAAGCATAAGAGCACTTAATGGTTAATGGTAAACAACATTAATTGAGCACCTAATAGTAATCAATGCGATGCAGACAAAGGTGTATATGAGGTGCACGTCCAGTTGATTACGTAACACAATTATGAAGAGCACGTGAGACACACACACACACACAGACTCCATAATCCTACTAATAATATACATGCGAAAGTTTGTGAGGATATTCGTCCCCATTCGCCAGAGAACAAACTATGACATATATAAAAATAACATAGGACCTGTTTTTTTTGTCCAGAAACCAATGAAATAGTAAATAATCAAAAACGTGTATCAACGGACACATTTTGAACAATGCTGCCCTATATATACCCGATCGATCCTGCATTTTGAATATTAATAGGTTGAAAGTTTAGTTACAAAATTATGCACTTGCTAGAGATCACGTTCACCCTTACCAAGAACAAATATGACTAACTTGTGGCTTTTCAAAATCGAAACGTTTTACTGCGTAATAGGTAATATTACTCAGTGAATGACTTCAATACCGACATAGACAAAGAGCTCCAGAAAGGTTACTAGTGCAGGCTCACATTCCATTTGATCCTCTACGAAACCAGTTATCGGTAGTATTAACCGGTTAGAGATCTTAGATGAAAGTAAGTTTTAACCAGGTTGAAGATGGAAATAATTATAATAATAATAATATATCCTCACGCCTTCCCACAAGGGTCCCCGAAGAGGTAGGCAGAGGTGTATAGGTAATACCCACACAATAATTAATACGTTATAACTATAATACCAATTTGTATAAAGAAATATCCAAGTTTAATATCAACATAATATAAATAATGTTAATATTATAAATAATAATGATCTTTCTATTTCTGTCCATCAAAACAATATCAAGATCCCAAACGAAGATTGACAATCCGATAACAAGGATATCGTTTTTTTTATCAACATATATTTTTTTATTATAACTTGCACTGTTGGTTTGATAACGAAAGTAGAGTGTTATAAGCCTTGGCATTATTAAAAAAAGCCTCGAGCAGCTTCCGTTTGCTTGCTAACTTAATAAATGCGAAAGTTTGTGATGATGTATGAATGTTAGTTACTCAATCACGCTATAACTGCTGAACGGACTTGGACGATGAAATTTCGCACTGAGATCATTAGCTGGATCAACACATTGGGAGTCGATTTATTCCAGAAAAAAAAACACGAAAGAAATCAAATGTAACGCGAGTGAAACCGAGGGGGTAAAGTTAGTGTTACATAATTTAATTTTCCTAAAGTCTTTTTAAGTAATCCAATTCGGACAAAGTCACGAGCAAAACCTCATAAGTGCACGCGCATGTAATATGACCGTGCGCGTTAGAGGAGGCGAATGTCGCTGCTGGTGTTAGATGCCAGTTGACCCTAATGACTACAATGGCCTTCCATTGGCCGAGCATATGTACAAGTACTAAGCACAACGCACCTTGTGGAACAAACTACGTATAGATACGACACAACGGAACGTTAATGCCCTAACCTTAATTTCAATTCTGTATCTTCAAAATATGTCGCCATTCTAAATCATATGGCCATATTTTTAATCAGCGAAATATCTAACCGTGTAAACATGACGGTAGAGGGCGGTCGCCTACTAAATATTCAAGCTGTCATCGCCGCAGTGGTAGTACACGGCGACCCTGTCATTCCCATGAAATTTTCTAAGACATCTATCTCTCTGTAGAAAGTTATGTTGTGGGAAAGTGCATCAGCTCTAATACAAACATAGCGCACATTGTCTACGTAAGGTTCCAATGAACACTTCATCCGTTGCCAAGAACCGTTCAGACCTATGACGCAGCTTAATTATAGCATTCATCAAGTGAATTATACAATAACGATCCATCCACCCGAGTAAAAACTGGTAAGTATGCTGATAAGTAGTTTCGTTTGCAACATTACATTGAAACGAATAAATTTTAAAATCGGCCTTAACATACCCAAATGATTTACGACGATTTTTGGCACCGATATATGTTTTGTTGGTAAGTAATAAGTAACGTAGGTATATGAAATACGATGAGATGCGCAATACTGAGTACGCATCCATCAGACTCATCCACTAATTGCGGAGCTTACAATTAGTTGAGTGCCGTCCGCAAACGAGCGCAATTGGCGCAATGGGAAGGAAATGGACATTCATCCTCGAACACCTATATGAATACTTACGTACACAAGTACTCTCAAGGACACAGGATTAAATAACAGCTTCCAGTGGTCTGTAGCAAATCATTGCACAAAGCGTATTAACGGTTTCATTGAATAAGACCAAATGTCATTTGGAGAGGTAGATACTATTTTAATTGCATGAACCAAATTTGGAAATACGATTTAATACAAAATGAAATTACAAAATATACCGCTTATTGGTTCATAACACTATAGATATAACGATAATTATCAATGGGTATATAATTAAGATACATTGCATATCCAGCCGCGTACTTCGACTGACCGAAAAAGGTGTGGTTACACATCGCGGGTGATGCATTAAATGTACTGCAGTACCTATAAATAATACGCGAGTATATTCGCATACAGAGGTTGATTGGCGTAAATTGAGTTGCAATGCAATAAATAATGTTGTGCGACAAATGTCTCGGGAACCAGTGCATGAATGCGACCGTCCTTGTACGAGACAACACTGTCCCCGCTGCGCCCACTAGGCCCACCTCCTTCCGCGGTCCGTTCGGAAGGAAGCAATAAATAGACAACTAGATATGTTCATGTATTTACGGAAAACAGTTGATCGATCATGTGCCTCCAGTTAAATACTTTACCCTGATTTATAATACTATAAACATAAACATTTTATTGATATAAACTAGCTCTGCCCGCGACTTCGTCCGCGTGGAATAGTGACTATGGGCAGCATTTTTTTGATATATATTGGATATGTTAAGTGAAGCTTAAAACAATATATTAGTGAAAACCAAATCTAAATCGGATAAGCCGTTTCTGAGATTGGCATGACCAAACGCACAGACAAACAGACAGAAATTCTAACAATCATTGTTTATCGCTGATAAAGGTCCCAATTGTGTTTTCTCATATATCTTCCATGTACAAACAGCGATCCGCATAAAATTGTATCCCATCGATCGATTTTTTTTGTTATGTTTAAAAACGTTAGATTTACAAATGCATCCAGTGTTTTTTTTATCTCGTATCAGGATATTTACATTCCATGTAAATCGTTATTTAGATACCAATTGGGCACACCCAAAAACGGCACGAGCGGGATGTGCCGCCACAAAAGGCATTTATATTTGCGGCAGGTTGGTACTGTCTGTATTGATCGTTACCGGTACATTCTAATCTCGGGCTGGTGTAATATTGCAGGCACATTGTTGTAGACTTGTATACACGAGAGTCGCCGACTTTGTCTGGCGACCCTGCGCGGCACAATGGGTAAGCATCACACAGTGCGAGTTTAAGGCCCACCCATCATCGAACAATGGAAGCTTCGAAGTGAATAGCACTCGGAACGGATTTATAAACGTGACTTTTCACCAGGAGTGTTTTATTGGCCGACTTGTTTCCATGTTCGATATCCATCAGCCGGCTAAATTTCAACAAAGCAATAAAATGTACATTAATTTTGAGTTTGGTCATAAATCTATGTCGCAAATCTAAATTCAACGTGAGACGTTCATTGTACTTAAGGTATACAGTAAGGTAAGGTATACACGGCGAACGAGCAATCAAATCTAGAGAGTAATGCATGCATTTGTTCCTGTCGGTGGAAATGGTAGTAGGGGTGGCAGTAAGAGATAAGCTCATTCCTTCTGAAATTAGCTCGACACGAAAAAGGTGGATAACGTAGTTGAATGCATATAAATGATTAAGTATAAGATTCAGTTCTTTATAGTATGGTGCAGGATAAATATTCAAAATATCTTCATACTCTAATTATACGAGTATGTACTTATAACAAAGTCGTTTCACGCCTTCTGTACGCTAAGATCTTTTAAGTACCTACATAATTAATGCGATAAAATTTAACGCGGTTTTCATCAATAGATAGAGTAATTCAATATATATATAGGGAATTTTGGTACTATTCAGGGGTACGCAGAAAGCATGAATTTAACGTGGGTGAATCCGCGGGCTACAGTGAGTTAAAATAATAATACATATGTACATACATATCATCACGCCGAGTCCCTAAGGGGGTAGGCAGAGAGTATAGAGCGCCAGTTCTCTCTAGACTTACATACCTCTGTCGCTTTGTCCACATTCATCAGTCTCTTCATACATGCTCGTCGGTTTCGAGTACTCTTGACGTTCCCGTCCTTGAGCGTCCGATCGATTTGAATAATATTATCCTTTTCAATCTATTTATGAATTTGAGTTGAGCACTTTGTGTTATTTCAGTACAGTCAACACGCTTTGTATTTAGGTTATTTACTACGCCAGATGTAGAGGAAGTCCAGCATCTGCATTGGCTTATAGTGCGATTATTATGATCATTAACGTGATCAAATTGTTTACTCACAACTACACATAACGGTGAGCTGTACCAATCATCATTATAGCTTGCATACAATTATAAGAAAACAATAAACAATGTGAATCGTTTTATTGTGTTGGTCGCTAAGATTTTTCTTTTCGTGTTACTAGGTATGTCACCACGTTCCAACTACCTACATCAAACTGTTTGGATTGGTACATATTTAAATCTAGGGACGACCGAAGCTTCACTGTCTGCCTACCTAAGTGATGATATGTATGATGTATCATGATACCTGCTTGTAATTTTTTTTTCATATACAAATGTTTTGGCTTTTGCATAGTGTCCGTGTTAAAATAATTATGGGCGCTTTCAGATCATATCGGGGTGTAACTTATTTTGGGATATAGCTGGGTCTGTGCAACTGTGCACATGCATCTAAATGTCCAAACTGATATCATGTTTACGCCCGGGGAAAGCTAGAAAATAGACGATGAAGTCATGGACATTATGGACAATATTGCCGGAGCAGACAAAACAACTGGTTGCGAGACAGGCGCGAGACGGTGCTAAATATTTTTTATGAAAGTGCGTTGTGGGCACCGGATGGCCAAGTGCCAGCCAGTCGAATAAATCACAATGTTTTTTCCAAGGTTTGTTTCATAAAATATTTAGTTAGGAGTTAGAAAATGTTGAAAAGTTAAATCTACTGGGAATTTTTATTGCATTTCCAGATTCGAGAAGTATAACTGATGTCATCGTGATCGTAACTGGTGGGTGATTATATAGTTTTGAAACACTACATGTTTGAATACACCGAGACATCTTTGATTTTTATATTTTTTTTAATGTTGGTGAGGGAATAAATAATTTCGACAAATATACGAGCTTGGCCGGCCGGAAGTACAGCCGCCGCCGGCGCTAATGTCAATTCGCTGTTGTTAGTCTAACTAAGGTCACTTTACATTTGTATTCATTAATGTTTTATCATTCTTAATATTCATTGAATGTGGGCCGGAGTTTTAAGGAAATATTTGGATTAAATCATTCGGCACAATAGCATCGAGATGAGCGTTCTATTCGAAACAGCAATATCAAATGATAGAAAACAAAACTTTTCATCTTCTGCCACGGCTAATCAATGAATGCCTAAAGCATAATAAATAATGTTTATTGTTTAAAAAAGTCCCTAATATAGGCTGACTGACAGATCGACTGATAACTTCGAGAAGGTTAACTGCTTGTAGCGACATCTCCTCCACATACCACATACATTGGTAAATGCTGATGATAGTTTTGTTATTTTGGGGATAAGCAATGAGACATTTTAAAATTCACATAGGTTGTATATTATTTATGTAATATCATATATGTCATAAAACACAACACAGTAAATGCAGCCCGTATTTTTATAAGGGATCATTTAAAAAATGAGTTCAACTCAGTCAGTCGCATCAGAGAAAAAAATGTGTGTTGGTGAACATTACATCGATGTTTCGACTTAACATTATTTGATCATAATCTACGTATCTTATAAAGAACTTTTTTCTCCTAGAACAATGAAAGGTTGGTTAGAAAAGACAAAAAATATGCAATAGATTAAACTCCACATTTAGGTACAGTACAGTACAGCCAAAATCTCGTATTAATGATAGGCGAATTTAAAGTCTACCTATCAGAAAATCTACATTCAAATTCCTCGCAATCACTCAACTGCGCAGCAAGTCATAACGTGTATTGCAAGAAATGAAACATTAAGACAGGAAGGCGAAGTCACCGAAACGTCTTACGAGACTTCAAGACTAATTTAAACTGTGTCATATATAACGACACAAAGGAAATGTGTGTGCAGGGTCTTTGCCATCATATTTAAGGGACAGGTGTATATGACATTTATACATTTCTTCTCTTCGCACTAGTGCATTATAATTGCAATAATAGTACGTCATGTTACGGCCCCAGATAACCAATGGAAAAGGTGAATGGACGATTGCGGAAACAAGCTCCGCAGAGGCCAGTCGGCATGATGAAACCGTTGTGCGTTGTGGCCTATGACGTAGCCCCTACTTGCTACTGGCTGGCGAGTGTCGAGTTCAATCATACAGTTGCACTACGACACAAAAAAATATTTAAGTATTCTGTAAAATCTTTTCCGCATGACCAAGAAACCATGTGTTATCGACGCCCACGTTCCGACTTACTGTTTCTGCTATTAATCTTCTTTGTCCACATTCGGTCATAGCGATTATATTTACTGATCATATTTTAGTGGGCCAGATTCTGAAGGTCAATGCAGATTTTACATATCCTATTAGCCAAGAAATACGTTATACATACATTTTGTTATATCACGCCCCTTTTACAAACGAATTACGTTGTAACAGGAACTCGTCGGAAACATTTAGAAATCGACAAAGCTTTAGGCTCTAGATAAAATATATACCCAATATTTATACCGTACGAGTGTTTTATTGCTTTTGGAACGACTCAAGTGCCCCAGAGAATGTTATCGAAATCGAATCATGATGAGACGAGGGCAAACACGCCGGCAACGTGACTAAAGAGCGCTTTGGTGAAAATATTACAGTATTTGCCACTCATTTATCACACAAATAAGTTACTCACGTATCAAATAATAACTCCAGAAAAATCGTGACAAAATAAATATGATAACATATTAAACAAACTATGATTGCAGAATAGCTTTTGGCAAAATATTGATGTACCGTGTCTACTATGTACTTTGAACATTAACGTGTATATTATACTCGGTCTGTCTTGTGAGATTGAAACTATATAATTGTTTAGTTTACAGGTCTGTGGGTTGCCTTGTGGTTTAATATACTGAATTCCTTTGAGGCTCTCGAGTTCACACATTAATGTTTTTAAGTAATCTCAGTGTTCGACATGGCAATATCAAGACTACATACATTAAGCGTGATAATTGCAATTTCATGATTAATTTGAAAAATCGTATACGTGTAGGTATACATATACTTGGATATTATTAATGCGAACAATCATTGTAAAAGTTACAGCCATTAATGTAATTGAATAAATAATTTAAAATATACTGCAATGTCTAGTTTGCAGTATTCGAATGCTATTCAGATTTTCTGGACTTTGAGTAGGTACAGTAATTTAGAGCAGCGCGAGCTTTATCGTAAATCAAACTTTTGACAGAATATAAAAAAATTACTTGTATATTCGTGCCCGAGAGATGACTAACCACTGGCCATCTATCATGTTGTCATCTTAATATATCCCCGGTAAAATAGGGTTTTATACCTCTGAATTTCCTCTCAGAGAGCCCTGTGGGAAAGCATGAAGAAAAGACAAAGAAATAACTAAGTGAACCCATTGCACCGCATCAATGCGACTTCGAGAAAGGGAATTATTACGCAATAAGAATAACATTTGATATCGTGGGACGATAACGTTGGAAAACCAATCACTGAAAATGTAATTTGACTTTACGATGTGAGTGAGTATTGTGTGCGTCAGTGTGACGGAGGCTACATTTCATGTTATTTCATAGATTAGGTTGGGATTGTGGTGTTACATAGGACGAATGCCAGCACAACGAATTGAGATTGGAAATCCTTAATAAATAAATGCTTTGCTATAAATTAAGTAAACGTTTGTTGAACGTTTAGATAAAAAAAATGATGACAAGATAACAATTACACACAGGGCCGTAAGTCTAGATAGCGTTCCAACTGATTTATCAAGATCACAAGCTGTAAATATGTCACGTATCCACCTTCTGACTTAGTACACGAAATACTCATATATTTTGTACATACGTAGTGGAATTTTTCATGTACAATCTAGCAACGATCCTTGTTCCAACATTATAATTTAATAGTTTAAGTTTTTAAGCCTTTATGGATTCGTCTGTATCTAGATTTAGTAATCATTTGAACTAAAAGTGGTAACCTTCCTGCGTGCTTTCCTCGCATTTTTTAAATTTATAGCATTGCTTATGTACAAGATTTATTAGATCTCCTCCGATTTACTATCAAGCTTATTTTGCTCATGAATACACATGTATACCAGGAAAATCTTATCTATTATAACTTATGCAACGCACTTTCGTGAAGAAAGACCTAAAATATTTAAAAAAACATACGTCTAGTAGCCTTACCATGATAGGCTACTTACTGTTATCGCTATTCTAGTGTGCGAGAGGCGCAGATTTATAGCTTTAATATACATCTCTCTCGCTTTCATAAACGTCTTATAAGAATTCAAGTATAATAATAGTACGTCATGGTAAGGACCCAGTATCAGGTAAATCACATAGCCATGAATGCAGCATACCCAGTATTGTGAGAGTGTAGACTAACTTAGAGGTCAAGGAAATCTGGTTCCATGGTGCCGGAGGTATAATGTGTGACTTGATAGATATGAACGCATTTGCATTCTAATCCCTTAAAAGGAATTAAACATTATAACACATTGCAATCATACATTTACTTTGAATGAACATATTATAAGAATAGTTCTTGGTTTAAAAATAGATGGCGGTATATATATATATATATATAAATAATAATAATAATATCCTCACGCCTTCCCACAAGGGTCCCCGAAGGGGTAGGCAGAGGTGTATGGGTAATACCCACACACCCACTTTCCGCCAGAGGTATATTATGTGCCAACGTGACAGATGGCGAGTCCATCGCCGTTACTCAAGCACGACTATACATACGCCTTTGAATTATTATATTATATATATATATATATATATTAGATAGTTTATAGTCGCAGTAAAGAGGTGATCACCCTAAATACCTGTTCTTCAGCATGTTGTCTGGCACGAAAACGTTCCACCACGAAGGTCGCTTCTGGCGAATATACGTAGGGTTGTCGCTCTCCTCATCTGTGTCGTTTCCACCCGACTTCCGTCGCTTCTTGCGCTCGAGCTGAAGACGCGCCGCCCATGAGCGCCGCCGGCCTTTCTCCGCAGGACCATATACATCTCCCAAAGGCACGGCAAGTGAAGCGCGACGGGGTGCCTCAGGCGGAGGGGCATCGAAATCGTTTATTTTTCGATAACGCTCGGAAAACGTTGCCTCGGACGCTCTGCGACCGTTGGAGCTAGAGCGAGGTGGTGGGTCCACTAGAATGTCAGTGAATGCCTCATCATCATCAGTGTCAGGCGCGACAGGCTCCTCGCTGAACCGTCTAGGGGTCTCATCGACCGCCTCCTGCAGGCTAGCAAGCTGCAGGCTGGGGCGGTGGTTGCGGAGTCGCGGCATGCGCCCCGGCCGCACCTGCAGCCGCGCCAGCGCCAGAGGCACAGGCGACTCGGTCAGCGTAGGCTCGCTTCCACTCATGTTTTGGTATTACACTAACTTGTACACTATTAATCAAAATGTCAACACCTCACTGAATTTACGGAACCGGCATTATGTAACGCGGCTCCTTCATTGTCGTATTTCGTTTGAATCCTTCGAGAACACTACAAATACTGTCTCAGTATTTTGTTGTTCAGCAATCTTCACAAACACTTCTACATATAAACGAAAGAGTAAAAAACATATTCACTTTTAAAATCGACGTCCCGAGGTGCATTCGTGTGATAAAACCATTACTGAGAATAATTATTATAGCCATTCAATTTATTTAAAGCGAAAGTAATGGAATGAAAACATTATTTTCGTTTGAAAAGAGAGCAAAGTTTAAATAAACACACGCTTGGCTCTGCATTAAAGCCCCGGGGCGCAATCGCGTAATCAAAGTAAACAATGGGGAAAACGTACAGGTTGCTGCTTAATTCTTACAGACGGACCCAAGGAGCCATATACCGCTGCGGGTTACTACACTTTCAGACGAAACGCTTGGAAAGTGTTCATTACATTTCATTGTTCTTCATTTGTAAGATACAAAGGACTCGACGGTCTTTATAGTTAATCGATTACCCAGCTCAAGCATTATTCTAGCTCAAAGTTCTAGCTCAAAAATACTTCTGCTAAATGGAAAAACATTTCACAATAATGTTTAAAAAAAACAGAAATATCAATCACACGCGAGCTTGATGTACGGTCATTAATCACAGTTTACAAGACACGGTATGAATACAATAAACCTTGGTCTAATTAGATACACCGAACACAACTATGTGGGAATATTGGTCATATTAAAACCGAACATGAGCAACAAAAGTTGAAAGATGACAGACAGACATCACTTATACTCGAGTGTTAAAAGTTAAATCCAAATTCTTCTCTACGTTGTATAAAACAAAACTAAGTCGTTTCCGCCTTCTGTACGCTTAGATAATTTAAACTAAGCAACTTATTTTAATGCGGTTTTCATCAATAGATAGAGTGATTCAAGAGGAAGGCTTATAACTATAGTTTAATATTTTATATAACTGATTCTGTATGTGTTTGGCATCTTATTCCTGGACCATATACCGCTGCGGGTTACTACACTTTCAGACGAAACGCTTGGAAAGTGTTCATTACATTTCATTGTTCTTCATTTGTAAGATACAAAGGACTCGACGGTCTTTATAGTTAATCGATTACCCAGCTCAAGCATTATTCTAGCTCAAAGTTGCCGGCGTATGACATCGGAACATTCTATATGTCTTTGTTCGATTTGCTGACAAATGGATTCTCTTTATGATGGTCCGATAACTAATATGGCGTATTATGTCGAATAGACGACAATTAGCTCAAGCTAGAATGGCCGGGGCTTAAGCAGTCACTTGCACTTTCAAACTCGCGCCACGGTAATCTGAGTCTTTCTGAACTTAAGAATATATGACTTGTCAAACTATGCGCTTTATTACAGAGAAAAACATAGTAAGGAAACCGCCGTAAGTCGTATATAAAATCTCGTTGACACCTAAACAGTCTCGACAAAATTAAGGGGTTGTTACTCTACTGACGTATATATAAAGTAATAGGTATAACTTATATTAGTTGGTTAGGTTAGTACACTAATATTGTTTCTTATGGAGTAGACTTTGGAATAGCAATTTTCTTAAAAATCAACACAGCGACAACTGACGGCGCTAGTTGCCATGCCTTATAAGCAGGTGGATGCAGCTTTCGCAACTGCACTGTCAACGACTTGATCGCGATGAAGCGGTCGAGGGGAAAGTTACTGTCTTGCATAAATACCTAGCAAGCAGCCAACTTTGTTTTGTCACTGCGTTCAAATTTTATCAATACCTCGATGCGAAGATTAAAATCTCCGTCGTTCCAGTATCGGCTTAAAACGTACAGATTAATACCGAATAATCGATTGCGAATTGATATGTCTTAAAAAAATTATGAATATATCGTTGTGGAAAATATTATAACGAAATAAAAACTAAATAATTTTGCAAAGCAACTAGTATGAATCATTGTGTGATTGTCAAGATGAAGATACATGTTACATTGGTTAGGGCATAAAGAAAGGGTGAGCGCAGAAACGTAGAAAAAACGGATACGCGATGTTTGGAAGAAACAACGCAGACCAAATACATTGAAAAATTATGGTCGAGTGTAACAGCGGGTATGTTTGGAAACACTGGTGAATATAGAAGAAGCTAAAGCAGAGAAGACAGGGCTGGCCTTCCAGTCCTACTGCCTGCTCTCGAGGAACACGGCGTGATGATGTATATTTCAGTAGAAAATCTTTCAAACCCAATTTAATGCAATGCCACTAGTTATAAACAACAGTTTATTCATAAAAGATTATATTTCGAAAACAAGTTTGTAATAAACTTATGCCGTTTCTCATTATAAATTTGGCAGTTTGTTCTATTGATGTTTGAAATATTGCGACATTGCTTTTGAAGCGTGTACCTGCAAGTATTTTGGAGAGTGTTTTCAGTCACATAAAAGCTTTTATGGGGAGCTGACAAGTACGAGTAAACAATGTAGCAAGGGATTAAAGGAATTTTCGGTGTCTTTCAGCTTTAATCTACCGGAGGATGATTGCTAGTTGCAGACGAGCTGGTCGCCTAGTGGTACTGGGAATATGAAGGCAACCAAGGAAAGACACACAAACAATTGTATTTACTTAACTCTACAGATGTTAATGTATCGAGGTCACATGTGAGCTAGGAGATCATAAAATTATGTATGTTCTAAATCCAGACGAACTTGCATTTGGCATTTTAACACGTAAATAAAAATAGTCACATACAAACACGGACAATGTAGGTGCAGTTGAGTCGTAAAACTGGCGATAGGGTACAAATAATAGAAAAACCTTGAAGCCAATACATAGTTATGCTGCATGTAATGGAAAATGTCTGGCTTCAAATAATTACGCGGTTTATGGTAATAAGTTGAGGGGTGATAGAGCACGCACAGCATTAGTTAATGTGTTGCAAACGTCTAAACTGTGTCGGCTCCTTCGCATTTATCTCACGTCGCCGTTCTATTCCTAAGACCTTCCATTATCCATATCAATAGAGAGAACCTAGGACCTAGCTGCCCCGGCGAACTTCATACCACCCAAAACAGTCAAGAAAATTGTTGTTTAACAAATTTCTTCGAATTTTATAAAAAAAAATCTCTCCTTAAGAACCTTCCTCAGACTTCATCAACCAAAACAAAAAAATAAATCATCCAAATCGGTTCAGCCATTTTAGAGTTTTGCGCTTAGCAACACATTTAGTGATTAATTTTTATGTATATAGATTACATGTTATACCACTGAAGTGGTACAAGCTTGTACACGCCTGATGGTAAACGGTTACCCCGCACCTAAGGGTTCTTGCGATACCAGAAGTATCACTTAATCATCATCGTTACCCTACCTACACTAATATTATAAAGGGGCAACTTTTTTATGTTCGTGAATAATAAACTCAAACCTAACAATAAAAAAAATATATGGAAAGCTACATTATTCCGGAATAAGTGTTTTGTCTAATTTAGCTCGGGTGATGATACCGCGGGGCATATCTATAACTTATATTGTATAATCAAGCATTACGCAGGCGAAATCGCAAGGCAGAGCTAGTATATTTTAAACAAAATACTTCTGCTAAATGGAAAAACATTTCACAATAATGTTTAAAAAAAACAGAAATATCAATCACACGCGAGCTTGATGTACGGTCATTAATCACAGTTTACAAGACACGGTATGAATACAATAAACCTTGGTCTAATTAGATACACCGAACACAGCTATGTGGGAATATTGGTCATATTAAAACCGAACATGAGCAACAAAAGTTGAAAGATGACAGACAGACATCACTTATACTCGAGTGTTAAAAGTTAAATCCAAATTCTTCTCTACGTTGTATAAAACAAAACTAAGTCGTTTCCGCCTTCTGTACGCTTAGATAATTTAAACTAAGCAACTTATTTTAATGCGGTTTTCATCAATAGATAGAGTGATTCAAGAGGAAGGCTTATAACTATAGTTTAATATTTTATATAACTGATTCTGTATGTGTTTGGCATCTTATTCCTGGACCAATTTGGATTTTTTTTTGTGTATTTTTAAGAGGGTGGATTGTTTTTAGAAGCTTTTATTCTTTATTTTCACCAAGGGTAGCTAGGCGGGACAACCAGTAAAATATAAAAAAATACGCTAGCGAAGTCGGCGGGATCAACTAGTGAGACTATAAGGAAAAGAAGCATAATTCGACTGAGAATGCAATCTAAAATGTCAATCGGAACCGAAGAGAGTGGCGAGTGAGTACAGTGACCGAACTAGGGTTCAAACAGTTAAAGGTCAACGTCAGACCTTATCTCGGAGACATTCTACAAAGGGCAGTGTCAATGGAATCTCAGGGACTGGTCTTCCATATTTTACCCGAAATTACGAAAAGACCAAACTATAAGTTAGTTGAAATAATTGCCATTTGCAAAAAAAATACAATATAAATACAGAGATTTAAATAAGCGCTCATTAACCATTAGGCTTCTAACTCATTATGCACTGACTAATGCGAAACAGCATATATTATTATTCTACATGTATGTATTAAAGAACACTTCTTGGTGCACCGATTTCGATAAAGCAAATGTGATTTCGTGTTCAGGGTTTCTTATTTAATATTTTTCGCTCGAGCAAAGCCGTGTGGGTCAGCTAGTATGATAATATACGTTTTACTTCAACAGGTAGTCGTAGAAAACTTAGAGAGCGCTGTGGATAGTTGATTGTGGATGTTGCTTGAGAGACAAAAGGAAGCGGAGCCAATGGAGGGAATCGAGCTAACCAAGATAATAACAAGTCCACGAACAATGATCGTTGACAACGTACACAAACAACGCATAGCTAATGAGATGGTACTGAGCGACCACGCAAGGAATACAGATTAATTGATACAACAAATAGAATGATAAATAAAGAAGATACATCAACCTCATTAATTCAATTATACTGAACAAAGAATCCTCTATAAGAATCACTAGGATTTGATTGTTGTTCTAAAGCCGAGGACGAGGCTTTGTGAAGTTTAACGACCTTTGGTCGCTCATAATGAATATATATTTTTTAGATTCGTTGTAAAAATAAAAATAGTGTAATAATGAACACATAATTATGTAAACGACTAAACGAAAAGTACCTGATTTGTATGTGTCTGTGGTCATTAGAATTTTCTCTACTCCGTACTTGTGAAATACAAGTACACACCCGAATGTATCAGAATACAGAATAAATATAAGGACGGGAAAACGTCAAGAGTACTCTAAACGGGGAGTAGGAAAGAAGGCACTGATGAATGTAAATCATGATAAAACTGTCTATAAGTATAAAAAGGACTGAAGCTCTACTCCGTCTGCCTACGCGAGGGACTCGGCGGGATTATATGTACATAGGTACATATGTACTAGCTGTGCCCCGCGGTTCCACCCGCGTAATATTTCATTACATGTTTTTTCTTCCTAGAATAAAACTTTGAAGTTCTGGCCTGATTGAGTAACGAACATCCTCACTAACTTTAGTATTTACTAGCTGTCCCGCCCAGCTTTGCTCGGGTGAAAAAGTTAAATTGCCCGTAACACGATCGCAGCGCCACCTATCGGGTCCAATTGTAAATCTAAACCATTCTCGAATCCACCTTAAGACACACAGAAAGGGATAGCTTCGCACGGGTGAAAAAGTTAAAATTCCTAAAACTCGATCGCAGCGCCACCTATCGGGTCCAATTTAATATAGCCTATGTTACTCGGGGATAATGTAGCTTTCCAAAGGTGAAAGAATTGTTGAAATCGGTCCAGTAGTTTCGGAGCCTATTCATTACAAACAAACAAACAAACAAATCTTTCCTCTTTATAATATTAGTATAGAAAACTTTGTACCACCTAAGTCTGGAAAGTGGCTGTATTTACTTATTCTCTCGTGTTTCTCTCCATAAGAACCTTCATCAGACACATCAAAAACATAATTATCCAAATCCGTTCAGCCGTCTTCGAGTTTTGCGCTTAGCAACACATTTAGGTATTCATTTTTATTTATATAGATTAGTAGGATGGTACAGAAAAAAAGGTCCGAGACGATATCATTCACGCCAAGAGATTTTCATCGTTCAATTTCAAGCCCAATACGTGAACTGTCAGTGTTATGTCAGTTGTACAGCGCTCCAAGCGGCTCTATAATGAAATTCAGATCTCCATACATTTTGACAGATTAGGCAGCGTATTCTCTAGCTAGCAACTATCGATACACTCGTTGTAGACGTAAAGATAACTGTTTAAACTTTTGGAAACAACAGGACAATCACGAGTAAATATGAACACAACGACATATCATCTAATGTATTTGTGTTTACCTAGCTTATCACAGAAGCTGTTATGTGTGTAATTCTCTGATACCATAATAAATATTGCGTTCATATGTTTGTGATCCCAACAAATAAGCCACGGTTAGACGGCAATGATCGAAGTCAAATTTTATTTGTCTTATTAATAATATAATGGAATATTACACTGGAAACCAATGGAATGTTACTTCACAATGCACTTTCAATCCAGTTTTAATAATGATGTCATTAAACGTAAATTAATTAGAAAAGCTTATTATACAACATCAGATTATTTGAATGATGGCCATGCATGGCAATTACCTAATTGCTCCTCTTGTACCGAGTTTATATTAAGGTATTAATCTTTTTCTACCCCTACCTAATAGGGGAGTGGAAAAAAAAACCGAGGAGTTTGTTTCTTCTTCTCCTGACAGGTTTTTTTTATCTTGGAAACGGTGGTAACTTAAGTTTTTTATTTAGTAGGTATGTGACGTTCTATAAGTGTTCCCTGTGTCCCTTACGTTGAATAAAAGATTTTGATTTTGATATGCTTCTCAATGAAGTAAAATTTTTTGGTAAACCAAATGGATGCTTTGAAAAACTAATAATTATGCAGAACTGGCATCGTTATGGCTGCCAAGTTCATATTATTTTGCAATGCAAGAATGTCATGTATCAATGCCAATCAGCTTCAATGAAGAGTAATCTCAAGACATATATCTGTATGACATGTAATTTAACATTGTTCCTTAGAACTCGCGTTGTAAATTAGGGTGGAGCAATTAAAATGAGACAGGGAATCTCCACAGCCCTATTCCTATTGACATGATAGGAGGTCAGAAAATAATTTCCTACCTTGCTACTGATTATTTCTAACAAGTTTTAAGAGAGGTAGGGCATAACGGATTTTCCGTTCGAATTTGGAGCTTCCCAACTGGGGCAGGACCTCCACCTTATAGAAGTCCGTAGCCAAATAACAATTTATTGTGTTGTGTTCCTATGAGGTGAATAAGGTTTCCAGTAATGAGCTCCTTGGGGAGGGGGAGGATCGTTATATTGTGTTGGCCGCAGAGGGGTTAGTCCCATTATGCTGCCAACACAGTATAACTCTCCGAACACAGAGTGGCAACGCGCAATTGATACTTCGGTATCGTGAGCGTAAATAGGCTAGGGTAACCGGTTCCCATCAGGTGGGCCGTATGCTTGTTTGAAACACTTATTGTATAAAAAAAAATTGAAATAAGTGGAAACGTTATGTTTCAGGATAATTTCATAACATAACATTGACCAAGTGTGTCACGGGCTAATTGGCGGCAATAATGCTATGTTATTTATACATTCATTAAAGTTGTGAGTGTACACAGTTAACGAGGTATTATTGAAATGGATGTACTAAAATAACAATTAGATCGAATATTATTGTACTTTATTTATGCTTTAACCTGTAATAGTCCACACTTATTCGGGGAGGAAGGGGGAGCAGGTGTTTACTGATATACGCAATCTACTTCCTTTCCGAAGAAGTAGGCAGTGGTGTTATAACACTCTCTATTTGCCGGAAATATATCTACATGTCAGCGTGACAGATGTCGAGACTGCCGCCGCCTCTCCGACCTAGCGTACTCATTCTAATTTCAATCCATACTTAAGCAGTTTCTTTTTACCGTGAAGCATACAGTGCGTCAAACAAGATAATGTTTTTTGCAAAAACTTATTGGCACAGCTTATGGGGTTTGAACATGAATCCTTCAAATTGTAGGTGACAACTTAATGTCCGCACACATTGCTGTGCACCCACGAATAATATGATGTAACCGAGTTGGCTTTGACAAATAGATAGGTATAATTAGCTTAATACGAAATAATAATGTTTTAAGCTGTTGAATGCAGTACTTGTACATTACAGTCAATATTTACTTCAATCGAAAATTGAACGTCAATCACGGTAGATCTGTCCCCAAGATGTTATCAAAATGTATTAGCGCAGATGTGATGTGGGCGGTAGCTTGTAATGTGGAAAATTTTGCACTAACTCTAGCGAGCACTAACGCTATAAAGTTGTGAGATGGACTAACATATATAGGCTTCCTTTTATAAAAAATTATTAGTATAAGGGACAAGGGACACGCATTAAGTCATATATGATTAAACTTAAAATTACATTTATCATCGTTTCCAAGAAAAAGTCCATCATGGGATGAAACGAAATAGACTCCCGGGTTTTCGTTAACCATAAGTTCCCCCTTTCATAAGTAGCGGTAGTTTAGTTGCATGCAAAAGGAGCAATTCGTTGGTTTCGTGTTACGCCCTAAGTTATGTATGTATGTACGAAGGTAGATTATAGTTAAGCTATCAATAAAAAGTTGACACTTGACACCATAGACCCCACAGAACATGACGCTTGAACAGCACTTGCATCTTAAGAATAGCTGGAAAGAGCGCTCGATCTTAAAGAATAGAAAAAGACGGGACGCCTTTGAGCATAGATGAAACATAAAAAGCTTATAAAAATATCTCAGAGATTGCTTTAAGACTTAAATTTGGGAATACTTGCTTAACAGCCAATCGTTGCTCAACCTTACAAACTTTATATCAACCCTTAAGGGACACATTTGCTTAAATGACTTCTAAGCTAATTTCTTAACATATCGAGACAAATTCATACATATTTTATGCTTGCACATGTGTAAGTTATGCAAGTCTACGCCCTGTAGTGCTACCTTCGTTTCTTTCTTTTGGGGTAAAAGCTATGTACTCTCAGAATATATCCAAATCTGTCCAGCGAAACTGACCCACACACATTCTTAGCCATTCATTATCTTATTGTTGTGATCATCATCATCGCCGAGTCCCTAACGGGGTAGGCAGAGAGTATAGAGCGCCAGTTCTCTCTAGACTCACATACCTCTTTCGCTTCGTCCACATTCATCAGTCTCTTCATACATGCTCGTCGGTTTCGAGTAACTCTTGACGGTCCCGTCCTTGAGCGTCCGATCGATTTGATCCAGGTAGTTGGATTGGAACGTGGCCTTCCTCTGCCTCTTCTTGCACACACTTTTGCTTTGTATATCTCTTTCGTCAACCTTTCTTCACTCATCCTTTCTATATGTCCAAACCAACGTAACATGCCTTTCTTCACCTTTACAATCACGCCTTCATTTACGCCAGTTGATTTGCGAATCTCTTCATTGCGGATTCGATCTAAGATCGTTACTCCGCACATTCATCGAAGAGATCGCATCTAACTGTATTCAAGCTATGTGCATACTTCCTCTGACATACCCAGGATTCGCGGGGTATGTCATAGGATTGTTGTGATATTCAAGAATATTCCTAAGCATATGACGAGCATTGAGGGTGGGAGAATACGTGAGAACATTTACAACGCTTGAACATCCAAATGAGGATAAATGCTTCCTCCATGTACATATGCATTATATATAAATAACATAATTATCTATGGATTGTCTGCTATCCCTATACACGAGTGGGAGGTCGATACGTCGCGGTGCACAATACGATTCTCAAGTTACGTACAGTGCTAGAAAAATGTAGGTCGTGTCCGATTTCAAAGCGCAGTGGGAGCTTGCACAACCCAGTCAGCCAATCGGCAAATCAACACCTTCCAATGACATTCAAACTTTCTTACATTTCATTTAATGCTTGAGTGAGCGCTATATTTGGCTTATTACAAACATCTATCATACGTCCGCGATAAGATAATTCGAACGTGATTTGATGCCAGATTACTTCATTGAATTACTGTTCAAATTATTGATTTCAATTTAAATATTATGGAATTATACTAATCTTATAAGCGTGAGTTTGTGAGGATATTAGTATGGGTGTTTGTGACTTTATCATGCGTAACTGTATTATAATGAACTTTGGATTGAAGCTAGATTACACATAGGCCGATCATAGGTATTGCCATTCAACCACGAATATAGATATTATATACATTTAGATACATTCACGTTTTATCATAAAATAACGATATTCCTTAAAGCTATCCCACCCCTCACAGATGTGGCACCTTCCCGAAGTAAAATCCTTTTTTACCGGAGATGATGACATAGTCCGTCGCCATTTCGCACGAACTATACATACTTTGTTTCATTTTATTCTTAAACGCATGCAAATTTCCTTTACGTTTACAAAAAGGAATCAATATATTGCCACAATTTATAACAGTAAAATCACATCTGCTTTTATTTACGTCTGGTGTAATTCCTAATGTGTTCAAAGCCGTTACGAGTACAATAACTCACGCACGGAAGTGAATTTTATTTTATTAAATTAAATTATAAATTATATATAAATTATATAAAATTTACGAATTGATCATGGATTGCATTTTACAGAAATAAGTCAAATTTTGCGTATATTCTGTGCTTGAAATAAAAACATACTTCAAAGCTTTTTCTCGGGTTAATTTAGGATTTCAGGATAATCAGAACAAGCCGTAACTCTGACCGAATAACATAAAACTTTAATTTATATCTACAGTCAAAGTTAATTGTAGTCAGCGTGGAAAACATACATACATACATACATAGTCCACCCGGTATTTATAAAATTCCTGAGTGGAGGTATAACTACGGCTAATAATCAACATTTATCTATAGATACCTGCAGGTTTCCATCAATATACGGATAATCGAATTGCCGAATCACCGACGCACGTGAATCATACTCAACAAGGATACATTTAATAGCAAAGATATAACGCTTCCTTCTTGGGAATCAAATCAAGTATTAAAAGATACGGCCGACTTGGTGACAGGGAAAAGATATTAGTGCCATTATGCTAAATGTGTAAAAGTATTGCAGTGTCAGAGAAATGGCATGAGGGGTCATGGTCGCAAGCTCGTTTTCACTTCACTTTTCTACATAGCCGCAACTTGGAAGTTAGCTCGCCGTACCACCCGCGACCGCCCGACTTTACAACAGTTTACTTACTCTTTCTTGCAAACTATTTTGCTGTCACTCAATAACAAAACTAATAGCCTATTTATACGTCTACGGCGAGTAGTCTTAAACTGTGTTTAACTTGCCGCGGTCAGATGATTCAACTAATCTCTACGGATTTCGTAGCTGTTCGTAGCACTTGTCGAGAATCACTTCAGCTTTGTTTATTGTTATGAGAAGTTCACGATTTATTTAATTATCAAATCAACTTACTACCTTCCAGTTTGCGTACTGCTAACTAAGCCTTACTACTAACTAAAACTAATTATTACAAGTTTGATACCCTTCTCTGTCACAGAAGGGTACTTTGAGAAACATTGCAAAAAATAACGAAATCAAAACACAGTGCAAACTCAATACGCAGATTATGCAATTGTTGCTTGTGTTGAAACCGCACGTACTTTCGTAAGAATAAATTCAATGGATGTGTTAAATATACGTGAAGTAGGTAATGGTACACGAATGCAGGGATCGATTTTAAAGATCAACATCACAAATCACGGGTTCTTACAGGCTGCGGGTAAACACCGACCTCCTTTCCCCGCTGCACTGGCGCAACGAACAAACAGAATAACTAGACGAAGATGTCGACGCACGAAATTGTAGCGGCACCGGCGCGCGAGACTTTCACTGAGAGTGCTGTGAGCGTGCGCGAGCGATCGTGCACGGCGCGCGGCGCTTTGACTGGTACTGGCGGTGGTCGCGCGCTGGGCCTCACCAGTGCGGCCGCGGAGGGCGCCCGCCGACCTGGTGGCTATCGTCACCATCTGATAACAGCTCTCGAGCCACACACCCCCTTCTCCCGCAACCCGTAATCATCCTCACTATTGTTCCAATTCTTTATCACTCATGTCACCCGTGTCCTCCATTTTGACTGAATAAACATATTTAGTCGCCTCAAAAGAATATACAACTATTGATAATTAACGTGGAATATTCCGTGTTCTAAGATAATACATAGTTCTAATATATAGTCTATAAAACATGCCATTATTAACTATTTTGCATACCAAGATGACTAATAAAATACCTAAACTGTATCTAGAAGATTAATGACGATAGTGACAGAAATAAGAGAATGGCTCGATCATAGAAATTATGAGAAAATTGCACGAATGGTTAAATGTCGCTTTAGCCTTATAACATACACGATCCATATGCTTGATCGATATTATATTTCCGTGTGCAGTGTGTATTAATGCGGTGTGTCGGACGTCACGGATCTCGGCCCTAGAGCCCACACGAACCCGACCGCGGTTATTGTATTCAAATTACGTCTACTCCTATTTCTGCCAATTACGTGAGCAGTTTGATTGCATGTCCCACATAGAGTACCTACGTGCAATATATAGGTACACGACATCAAACGGATCGCTTGCGGTATGTGGCGGCCCAGACACTACGCTATCGATTTTCAAGACCTCGCAAGTTGAAATAGCAAGCTTTGTGACAAAGCGGCATTTAATATTATGACACAGCAATTGCATACAGACGCCGTAGTCGTGATAAATTATTCACGTACCTAGGAATAACGTACGCCAAAAGAAATACTATTCAGACCTTCATGAGAGAATTTGTGAAAGTGAATAGACGATAGATCAGCACCGGGTTGGCCATGTAAATTGACATTAGGTTTGGACACACGCAAACAGCTTAGCATCTATAATGATGCAATCCCAACTAATATGATACGAAAGTATGCTAAAACGCTTCTCTTTCTTCATCGGAATGTTTATATTTTCAAACAATTATATGGCCCCGAAAGTTTCGTTTGACATCATTAAAACTCTTTATAATACTTAATATTTGTTGTATTAGCTTCACACCAGAATCAGCAATTAAATTTAAATTTTCGCATACTAATTTCTCATTAACAATTTATGTATTCACCTAATCCAAAATTATGTCGGACGTGAGAAATACACGCAAGAAATGCAGAAGAACGAATTTCTACACTCTTCTACATTCTACACTCTACATGAAGCGAATAATGACGTAAACAGATATGACGTCTAGAAATACTTTCGCGTTATAACATTATGAATGCAATAAATAGCATATGGTGCTAAAATGTATCATTTTATACACATATACGAGTATGTCGCTTTAATAAGATTAGACGCAGATCTAAAATGGGTTTTCCTACAAGTACTGATTCTGTCAATCTGATAGTACCACCGGCCAAAGCACAAACATAGCAGATATAAATAAATAAACAAGGTCACAAATGCACCGTTCTTCTATACGAATATATAAATCGATACATTAATAGAGAAAGCATTCCATTACGAATGACGATAACCATCGAGTTGCCATTTATAAAAAAGATTCGCCATCTGCCACGATGACACCTAAATAAATGTCCAACCAAATGAGGTTATTTCTCATCTACCCCTACGCCTACCCCCTTGCTGACCCTTATTTGAAGGCGAGAAGATGTAGTAAATAAAAACAGAACTCTCTACTAAAACTATAAATCCGAAAGTTTGTGGGGATGTTAGTCCAAACTAATAATGTTTATTCCAGAAAAAAATCTACCAGTTTAATATAATTGTATTTCCTGGTAGTTTTTGATTACGTACGTAATACGTAACGCATACGTGATTATTACATCTTGAATGCACATCGGGGAGACATTAATACTTATCATATAGATATAATAATACATCCTTACACCTTCCCACAAGGGTCCCCGAAGGGGTAGGCAGAGGTGTATAGGTAATACCCACACACCCACTTTCCGTCAGAGGTATATTAGGTGCCAACGTGACAGATGGCGAGTCCATCGCCGTTACTCCAGCACGACTATACATACGCCTTTGAATTTCTTCTCAGACATATGCAGGTTTCCTCTCGATGTTTTCCTTCACCGTAAAGCTCGTGGTGTGAGTAATCACTGTACTTAAGTTCAGAAAAACTCATTGGTACAGTCGGGATTCGAACTTGCGACCTTTGCGTCGCATGCAACTGCTCGAACCACTCGGCCACCACAGCTCATATAGAAAATGTCTATAGGCAGGTATATTTATTAATCCTGTGTCATGTACATATATTTATTTAGTACCTACCTTTTCACACATGGAACAGTATCTATTTTTAAACAATAAAAACCAAGCCATTGATTGATCTTGCCGAAAGTTTCACAACGATGCCCTTTCCGATGACTTTGACATACTGCCGTGACATAAGGCACTTCCATAATAATTCATCCATAAATTAATAAAATTGTTGTACTCCCGTTTTCATCAGATATTGGACGGGGAAGTAATGTTGATTAATTACATACGGTCATCGATAAATAAGCGTTAAATGATACATACATACATATCATCAAACCGAGTCCCTAACGGGGTAGGCAGAGAGTATAGAGCGCCAGTTCTCTCTAGACTTACATACCTCTTTCGCTTCGTCCACATTCATCAGTCTCTTCATACATGCTCGTCGGTTTCGAGTACTCTTAACGTTCCCGTCATTGAGAGTCCGATCTATTTGGTCCAGGTAGTTGGAACGTGGCCTTCCTCTGCCTCTTCTTGCACACACTTTTGCTTTGTATATCTGTTTCGTCAATCTTTCTTCACTCATCCTTTCTATGATAAACCCTTTTATGGTAAGCTCCGTTATTATTATAAATTAAAGAATTATCTAATACGCTGACGAGTAGTTAACATCTGCTGTTTATAGCACCGAATCGCTTGCAGTTAATAAACCTACAAAAGTTTTGTAAATGAGCAATAAATATTAAGTTCCGGACCCATAAAACCAAACCGTGTCATTGTGCAAGACAATAATTACTGGCTAACAGCTGATGGCGTGTATTGCGTGGCTCGTAATCAAAACTTCCGGTAGTTTGAAAGCCACGCTTCAAGTATGTGCGTCGAGGGTGCGGTGATAAAATAAAAATATTAATAACAAAGAGCCGTGGTGGCCGAGTGGTTCGAATAGTTGCCTGCGACACATAAATCGCAAGTTCGAATCCCGACTGTACCAATGAGTTTTTCTGAACTTAAGTACAGTGAAAGCATCGAGAGGAAACCTGCATACGTTTGAGAAGAAATTCAAAGGCGTATGTAAATACGAGCTTGAGTAACGGCGACGGACTCGCCATCTGTCACTTTGGCACCGAAAATACAACTCTGGCGGAACGTGGGTGTGTGGGTACTACATATACACCGCAGCCTACCCCTTCGAAGACCCTTATGGGAAGGCGTGAGGATATAACTACAAAGTACTCCAAGGTTTAGTCTTACACCCCAACTTTCGCAGGAAAATACACTTAGATGACAAGGAGACAATGAGTGCGTGTCTAAAGGCACGACTGCACATACGATTGAATTTCTTCTGTAATTTTCCATCACCATATAGTTCGTGGTGTTACAAATCAATACACATAGTCTAATATTTTTTTAATCAAACTCTGACGTACCGCCATGAATGAGTAACGGTCGAGGTGGGCATGGAAGAAAGTGTTCGCAACGGTACTCGTAACAAAACGAATGGGGCCGTCACGGACTGCAGAATACTTTGAGTCAATTGTGCCTTGCGCTTGCGCTCCCATTGTCGCTACCAACCCGTCTGCCAAAATGCTCAGGTATCCGATGCAATCACTCATGACGATAACTGTATGTTTAAATTGACCGTTCAGTTCTCTTTTAAATTGATATTCTCATTTAAATGATATAGGTATTATTTTATCACCTCGAACTTTACGGTGAAGGAAAACATCGAGAGGAAACCTGCATACGTCTAAGAAGAAATTCTAAAAGGCGTATGCAATAGTCGTGCTTGAGTAACGGCGATGGACTCGCCATCTGTCACGTTGGCACCTAATATACCTCTGGCGGAAAGTGGGTGTGTGGGTATTACCTATACATATCTGCCTACCCCTTCGGGGACCCTTGTGGGAAGGCGTGAGGATATATTTATATATATATACTAGTTGTCCCGCCCAGCTTCGCTTGGGAGAAAAACTTAAAGCCACGGACCCAGTGGCGCCACCTATCGGGTCCAATTGTGAATCTAAACCATTCCCAGATCCACTTGAACACACACAGAAAATTTCATTAAAATCGGTCCAGCCGTTTAGGAGGAGTTCAGTGACACACACTCACAGAAGAATTATATATATAAAGATCCTCACGCCTTCCCACAAGGGTATATATATATATATATTATTACTATCCTTTTAATTAGTTCAACAAAAAATAATTGCAGTAATGTCAATCAAGGTTCCATTCTTCCACTTCTATTATTACCGCGTGCCTACTTGACGATCTATTTCTCTTTGGCTAATCAAAAAAGGGACACGTTGTTTGAAAATGAAGAGGAGAGCGCGCCCAAATGTGATTGGTGTTTGTAATACAAAATAGTAATTTTATTAAAATCTATAAAAATCATGACAAACTTGACCTTGACCGACCGTTTTTGTGAACATCATATTTTTTGTATTAAATTCACTTTTGTTAACAATATTATTGTATTAAGCAGAGTGTACAAAACCTTCCACTTCCCACATACTTTACTCGACGATATTGCCCATTTATATATTGGCAATAAAATGTTCTGTTCATTAAAAAGAAAACCAAAATCTAGACGACAAGAATAATATCCGTGACAATTTTTTAGCTAATAGCGTAACAAAAGAGCGTTATATGACATTCCTAGAAAAAATATGAGAAATCAGAGAAGTTAAAGATCAATAACATTCTCGGTGAATCACATTATTATACACATAAATATACAAATACGTGACAGCTGAGAAAACCTGATTTCCTTAATAGATCCAGGGAATGTGTCATACAAACATGATGCAATTACAATAGAAATATTCTTCTGGTCGTCACATAAATGCACAACTACGCAATGAGTACCTCCCTGCTAGTGTGACTCAGTTTACTGTTGTACTAACAATGAAATCCTATTTATTGAAAACCTTTTTTGTTCTTCTTCGCCAACAAAGACTTTCGTGTGAATATCGTCACTGTTTATAAACACCGCAACATCACATGTCGAATGAAATTCAAAGAAAAATTTATAAGCCATTTTTTACATAAATAACACGGCGTGTGACAGGAATAATTTTTCAGCGAGTCCATTTAAAATAGACCATTTTGTATATATATCTGAAAAACAAGCATATAAATTTTCTTTTTTAAACAATCAGGTCAGGGTCAGAGAGGCAATAAGAGGCCTAGGAGGCAATTAAACGGAAGATAATACCGACCAGGAGGTCTACGAAAGTTTATGTATGTAGTAGCATTTAAGACCAATAAAACCCGCCTACAACAAGAGTTCCTTTGCGTTTCAAGCCGTAATTGCTTACATTGAAACATATGTTTGAATATATATACGTTTTGAATACACCAAGACATCAGCTATTCTTATAGAAATTGTAAAAATTGTCTACATGTATGACATAAGAAAAATATCTCGATAGTTACTTCAAGCCACCAACATATTGCGGAATCGCAAAACTTTGTGACGACATTAGAAATATGAATGAGTGAATGAACGAGAAAAAAAAATACGTAGGTATATATATATGTAAAAAAAGGTTGGTTAAAGTGTGTAGAGAGAGAGATTGAATAGTCGTTTCAGTAAGTGCCTACTTGAAAACCTAATCCTCGATCAATCTTGGCAAGTGCCGGTTCCGGAGAAAATCTGAAAATGCAAACATATTCCGAGGAAAGTTCAAGCGACTGAGTTTATGAGCAAATTTTAAGCTGTATTTATGAGACAAATGTGAAGGTTATTTATTAAATCACTGTCTACTAATATTGTGCTGGAACATGAGGACTGGAGACTGGAATTCAGTTGAATGTATTTATTGAAGATTGGCTGTGTCGCAAGTTTGTTTGTCCGCGTGCACTTAGATTGTTTTAGCTTTTTTACACCAAACCCTATTCCTTTTCTGTTTTCTTACATCAAAGCCTTATACTTAATAATATAAGCTATGTGCCAGTGGATGTCACGTCAAAATCAGTCCAGCCGTTTTGAAGATTAACCAGAACAAACCGACAGACAGTCAAAGACATACACTACAATTTTGTTTATATGTTTAGTTGTATAGATTTATGTCGACTAGTCCTGAATATTGAAAAAAATCCTGCAACACATCGTCAAATGTATTACATATTATTAAATCAATCGTTGGAAATGTCATAATCTGCATATATGTACATACATTAGATATGTGATAATTCCGGTTAACCCGTAATCCAAAATACACAAACCGCACACTATAATATAAGGAGTGTACTAATTGCTAGCGCAAATTTGGCGACGCTCCTCATCAAAACTTGCGACGTTTTTGGCTGAGCCCCAAAAAGGTTAATCACCACAGGGACTTTTAAACTTCTAAGGAATTTGGAATGTATGAGTATATTTACGTTTTGCGTCTTACGCTACCCAAATATGCAAGATATTAAAACAATTTTAGCAAAGATAAAATTTTCAACGCCAAACTTTTTCTGTCGTTCGATTTAAACGCAAGAGATCGAAATACGTATTCGTCACTTGCTATGGTGTCAGACAACTGTATATGATGTATAACAGTGCCATTGTCTGCTTTATAACATCTATTCCTACTACGCGAGAGGCGTAGAAGAGAAAATTATTCCAAGGCAGTCAAAGCACTCGGAACTATGAAATGTGTTTGTTTACAACTAAGATTTGAGATACCTAAAGCAGCTACTGCGCACTAGTTTAATGATAACGTTACATTATGTTGATATGATAAATCTTATGTTGACATGATTAGTCATATCTCTTACTTTCATCTGATACGTTGGAAAGGTACAGACACATCAATACAAACGTACCGCGAAGCAGGAAGGAAGGGCTGATGTTTCCTTAGCAGCATCTGCTATACACATTTCCCTTCTGTAACGTGTTTGCCTTCCCACAATAAACCGCCGTTTACAAGCACAGGTAGTGTTTGTTAAGCGTACACGCAAATCACGTGAGATTATAAGTAATTTACATACCGTATAAATGTAAAAATAAACAGCGGAACTTTTCGTTTCACAATACCATAGATATCATACGTCGTAAAATTAAACGTAAATAGATATTTTAAGAGTTACTTCTACGACCCAGGAACATCACAAAAAGCCATGATGATAGAAATCCCTCCATTTGTCAAACGCAGAACATCAAGCAATGCATAAAGTTACGGATCCAAATTCAATGAAGTACGTTATGTTGATATATGGTTTGATATTAAAACTGGATTCATTTTAATGTTTCTCGCTTACCTATTCGCACGGCAAGCGTGATGGTATGAATATTCATGATAATGCGGCAGTAAAGCGGACGTACGCTACGAGGGAGGAACGGCGGTGCCAGGCTGGAACAGGTTGGGGCGTGGGCGGCGACGACAAAGCAACGTAGCTGAAATTTCAACAAACTCCGATTTGATTGCGACATGGCACAGGACTCTCCCCGCTCGCTTTTGTAGCGCGGATACTGAAAATAAAACTATACAGCACGTAGAACAAAGGGAATACTCTCATAAAGCAGGTTCATGGAAAATCGCCTGAGTAAACACATCGTCGTATGAACGATGAACACAATGATGTCCGATAAGGAATCTAAGAACTCGATCAAAATAATCTAGATGTATGTTGATCGTCTCATTACAGACGCAACATTGCCACCTTATAAGAATTACTTGAATAGAATTTCAAAAACATGTATGTAAAAAGCTGTTACAACTACTCACTTGCGAAGTCGAGATTGCAGATACAAAGATTATTTTGTACCAGGAGAACTCTGTACAGTGTTTTATTTATTACACGATCAACAACGATACAAGTATTATAGTGAAAGAAAAATCGTAAAGAAACCTGAAACCGTTTGGATTAAAATTCAATGGCTTTTGCAGAAGTGCCTTAAAGACGGTGACAGACTTACTATCTGTCACGTCGAAAATAAGGTGTTATTGCCCCTTTGTGGGATGCTATGAAAGTAAACCCTACTAATATAATGAATGCATAAATTGTCATGTATTTTCTCTTTAATGCAAAAACTACAGAATATTAAATTGATTATCACATTGAACCTGTTTTATTCTAGAAATAAAACTACCATTGTAATTAAATACGCGAGTGAAGCCAGGGAGCACAGCAAGTGTAGTACATGATACATTCCTTGGAGATTTTCCTGATATGACTAAATAAAGATGCGGTGCTTGGTCCTCGAACAACAGCACGGCTAGTGTAAACACTGTTATCTGGACAAGTTTACTTTACTTCACAATATATAAGGTGGCAAATATGGCTTCTGAGAAGTATGTGAACATTATACCATATGGAACTGCTATCACATATGACTTTCACATGACTTGATATACAATATCAATTACATCCAGTAAGCTGTGCAGGAAAACCAAGAGATGAATAGTTATTATTTTCGCTTGAGATATTTTAGGTTATATATTACAGAAGAGTCATCGGTACAGTCAGATTCCAACTTGCAATCTTTGCGTTGGAAGTGACTACTCGAACCCCTCGGCTGTCACGGCGCTCTGCGGTAAATAGCTACTTACATAGATGTAAATTCTGCTGACGTAGGATACGAAACGGAAACATTTGGATAGGGAAATCAGAGTCAAATTGAGGAGCCATGTTTAACGATATTAATTTAAAATTAGACCCGAGTACTCACTCGATCTCAGAGCTCCAAATGTCATCGTCGCTATCTTCGCTCATTTCGAGTAATCATATGATTCAAAGGAAATTGATGTTGAACGTGGTCTCAGCTTAGGGGACATCTGCAAAAGGCACGCGATACGATTGCGCTGAACTGCGCTGGTAAGCGAAACTTAATAACTACGTTTCAATTTATGAATTTGACTTTCTTATGTATATAAAGAGAGTTTGGTTTTATGATACTGGTTACGGCCCGCGGTGGCACCCGCCGTTTGGGGTAGAAGGTAGCCTCTGGGTTTAGGCTTCAAGGTATAGTTTCAGCTTAATCTAGAAACAAGCATACAAACGCGCTATCTCTAACGTTCGTGTCAATAATAGAAATGTCATTCAAGAGAGAAAAATAATTTGTTATTACATGTTTTGTAATGCAGGTTCGATGAATGCGTATTGCGTGTAACCTTCATTCATTATTTTAATACAAAGGGTGAGTCCCTGGAAGGTTCCAACTTGGATTCAAAATTGGACACGTCGAAGAGAACTTGTACAGCGTTTATTTCTTACACAAACTATTCCTACGGTTACTTTTGCCATCTAAATCGTATACATTATCATAAGCTTAAAAAGGCGATTAAATCAATTCTTACAATAATAATGTTCATTACAATGACGGAGGTGATGTTAAGAGTGCGTAAGTGCATATGACATATTTAAATCTGTCTCTTTCATACTCGCGAATAACGATGGCAATAGTAAGTACGCCTCCAGACTAGTACAACATTCCTAAGAAATCATATTTTCACAGGCATTAAGTGACTCACTCGACGCATATACATATAGTCGATTTAACAAACGGAGATATAAATTGAGCCAATAAATAACTTATTTCAATGCCAGAGACACTGGAAACCATCCATCCGACACACAGGTTTACAACTGACAGTGCCATTTATAAATGCTTTGTACACTTCAGTGCATTAACAGTGAATAATAGATTCACGGGTGGTAAGTTCCTATAATAATTTACATTGACATTATGTTTTATCTGATAATTACCAGTAAGCAGTTACGTCAGAATGGAATAGTATAACGTATAGCCCATCCGAAACTTAAAAAAGTATAATAATTACATACCCGAATAGAAAGGTTAGAAAACTCATAACTTATTGAACACTAACGAATGAACTTATTGAAAAACAACGAGTAAGTTGTAACGATTATGTCCAACATCACGAGCTATCAGAAAGGCATTATAGACGACTGCTGGAAATTATCTAATGAATACATACTTATCGCATATAATATTTTCAATACCAATTATGAATTTATGATAAGGTAGGGTGATAAAAATATATTTGATTATGCCGATTTCTACTTCATAGTACCTACTGTTCGAAGAGATCGAGTCAAGATTTAAAAGTATAGCAAATTTTGTGTCATTATTTATCATGGAAGTATTCATTTGTGAACGTTTTTTTTAAAACTGAGGTTCCAAATCAAGGGATCAGTCTTTACGATGAACTATACTAAAGTATTAATGTATATTTCAATATATATATATGTCTATAGGTGTCTAGTTCCTACAGTTTAAGCAAAGCTTAATCTGAGGCTGATAAAATGTTCCAAAGCCTGTCCAAGCATTTGTCCGTAAAGGATTAATCAATATTTAAACTGACACTCGAACTGTCGAATTTATAATAACCAGTTAATTCATAAATTGGTCTACGAGCTCTACTCTCACTGCCTACCCCGTGGACTGAGCGTGACGATATTTGTGGAAGGTATAAATAAGCGCCTAATTGTAATGATCATACAAACACGAGTGGCTGCGTGGCTTACATCACTAAGTCACGAGTGCAGCGGCCGACGGGTTGCACTTGCACAAATTACGTGATGGACGCGGATGCAGGCCTGCGCAGCATCATCTCGAGAGCTCACCAGCTGGCGCCAGCGCCAATCATTCAATTGCAAACACTTCACCGTGTTACCGAATTGAACTTCAATTGCACAAATTGCTGGAAACACGTTCAAATTGCGCTAATAAACAGCTGCATTACGTCGTATAAGCAGTTCCCGTCATTCTACTTTGTTTACCCCATCATGTATAACCTACACTTACACGAGCGTCCTAGCTAACATACGCTGGTATTAATAATGTTACTAATATTATAAATTACCCATACACCTCTGCCTTCCCCTTCGGGGACCCTTGTGGGAAGGCGTGAGGATATTTATTTTTATTTTATAATATTATAAATGTGAATGTAAGTATGTTTGTTTCGTTTCGCTTACACGGAAACCTACTAAACCGATCATCATGATACTTTGTACACATTCTACAGGGTATTAGGAAGGATATAGGATACGTTTTATTACAAAAAAATCTTTCGGGGGGTAAAAAAAAATAGATTATTAGCTAGACACAAGATGTTTTGTTCCGATAAAATTATACTAATGAAATCGATTTTACACGGGTGAAACCGCGGGGCACAAATTGTAGTATATAATTATACTTTGCGGTTGTCTGCTCTAGTGCTACGAGCTTGCGAATTGAAGCTTGATATCACGGGTTCTGTCAAGAACCTGAATAATAGCACCTTCGTTGTAGATACTTATGTATTTAAGTATATAAGTAAGTAATATATTTTCCCTAGAGACTGCAACTTGGAGTTTTTCAAGACGGGTGTGAAAAGATTCCTACAGAGTGTTGCAAACACCCATAGGTAGCGGTAACCGCTTATCATCAGGCGGATCGCATGCTTGTTTGCCACCTTAGTCGTGTATGGAAAACAAAAAGATACATCACTGTCTAATATAAGAACAAGTTTAGCTTAATTTTGGAAGAGAAAACTACGAATTAAAACACTATATGCAGTTAAAAGATATGTCACCGTGTTACAAGGATACCACTGGGTCCATGTGACATACACAATATGTAAAAGGTCATTAGCCCTAATTCTTTTGTTTACCTAATCCAACTAAGAGCGGCAGCTTTTGCATTGGCATGAATCATTTATGTAGTTAAGTACTCATCCTTTGTACATACATATGTACAAACATGAAGGTATATAAAATTGAAGTGTTCAGTAAGCTTCGAACACAAAGAAAACATTAGATACAATACAAGGCTAGGATGGCATATGAATCAATATGAATTTATATATCGTTCCCATAGTATCATAGTTTGAGGAAAGTTAAGGATGTTTAGAATCGCCGGAAGGTACTTACTATACATACATTATATTAATAGTTATTATAATAAAAAAGAGAAAATAAACTTACAACCTTCTACTAAACTAACTTCTACCTTTGAAAATGTTTAATGATCCCGGACGAAATTAATGAATAGAAAATATATTCGTACTATTTATATCCTCACGCCTTCCCATAAGGGTCACCGAAAGTGTAGGCAAAGGTGTATAGGTAAAACCCACACACCCACTTTCCGCCAGAGGTATATTAGCTGCCAACGTGACAGATGGCGAGTCGCGTACTATTTAAATAAATTGCTAATGCAAGTGCACGTGCGCACGAGTCGCGTGTAACAGCTAGCTTAAATATACATAACATAACACAGTGTCGGTTAGTTGGGTAAACTATTTGTAGTAATTAAGGGACGACAAGAAAATGACAGTGTGAAATGTTGATGTATGTAAAGTCGCCAGAACAACAAACTTATCTTAGTTTTACTGAAATGGACAAACAAGATGCCGGGGGCTCGCCTCATTATCTCTGTGGCACAAGCCGGCTTTTATCTCCCCGTAAGTGCGCAATAACATTGTACCAATATTCGGTATCTATGTCTACAAAAAATACCTACATTTGTACTTATAAAATCATTGTAACAGAAAAACGGTGAAAACATGCATATGTAATCGCTGTTGAGAAAATTCGTCATCTGTCACGTTGGCACCTATATGTATCTTAGGCGAAAGAGGAAGCTGTTACACCTCTGCCTACCATTTTGAAAAGCAATGAGGACAGACGTGAAGATGACAAAAAAAACAGGCCATCAGGGGAAGCAAAGCATGATACATATAATATAGGGTTCAGCAACCGAAGAACTAGGAAGGAATATCCTCACGGCATTGCTTTAGTGCCTGTCTGTCTGTCATACTTGTTATCTTAGGTACAACGCAACCAACTTGATACTTGATCAAACTTCCTTAGTCATAGCCCTTTCATGCAGGGCTTTGTTGAAGATATTTTATGCAATATTATTTTTCTTCTTAAAGAAAAATTATATGAAATAATTCATTTCTCTCTAGTAGAGAAAAACTCAAACCATACGACCAAGAATAATAAAAAGTCGTACTCGGCTTCCATCGCTTAAGAAAAATCATAAAAAAAACTTTTACAAACAAACGCAGTTACGCAAAATGAAATATTGACAAAACTTATGAATGCGTAAATCTTTCACCTGTCCTTGTTGTTTAAACATGGTTTGCATAGTGGGACTGTGACGTAGGTACTATTGCATTAATAATTCAAGAATGTGTAAGGGACCGATCATAGATCTGTCATTATTATACCTACGCATTCATGAATAATGATTACAATAACAAAGCAGTTGTGATGCGATCTCTTCGAAAAATGTGCGGAGTAACGATCTTAGATCGAATCCGCAATGAAGAGATTCGCAAATCAACTGGCGTGAAATGAAGAAGGGCATGTTACGTTGGTTTGGACATATAGAAAGGATGAGTGAAGAAATATTTACGAAACAGATATACAAAGCAAAAGTGTGTGCAAGAAGAGGCAGAAGAAGACCACGTTAGAAGAAACGTTAAGAGTATTCGAAACCGACGAGCATGAAGAGACTGATGAATGTGGACGAAGCGAAAGAGGTATGTAAGTGAGTAAGGAGAACTGGCGCTCTTTACTCTCTGCCTACCCCGTTTGGGACTCGGCGTGATATGAATGTGATAACCATATGTTACGACTCTAGAACGGTGTGAACATGTCTCGCTTAGTATACATGTAGCTAAGGACGTTCTCAGTCATCCCTAGAAAGCTCATTGCGATTGCTTGCGATCATAAAAGCTTCAACTATTCCCAATAAATTTTTTAACAGGGGATCAAGGTGCTCGTTTAGGGAGAAAACTAGTCATAGTAAGCCCGAATAGCGGGGTTGGTTCCGGCACTACTGCCTACTGTCCTGAACTACTGTACTGAATTCAGTCTTGTACAAAGAAATGCCACGCAAGGGTCTGTGAGTTAGAAACAAACTCACATAGACCAACAGTACCCTACAGATTAGTGGAACAACTGTCTCGAAGCGTGGACCCGAGCAGCGACGAGTCATCGACCTAAAATGTATATATTTACAAGTATATATATGAACAGTACATGTACGTATAATAAATAGTAATATTAACACGTATTTATGTAAAGCCACGTGACTCGCAATATAAGATTATTTTGGTCACACATAAAACGCTGACATGGTTTTGAATATCACCTAGATAGATATGATTAATCAGAAACCGAGAAACGGGCGCGAGTGGCTTGACGTGACACACAGGTTAAGGTTTTCCTCGAAGTTGTTAGATAAGCGGAGCTGCTAGAACAAAGAGTATTTAATCAGAGGATTACACAATACTGTCCAATAAATCGTGTAAATATGAAAAGGGAAAACGTATATGTGTATGGAAGATGTATGGGTGTGAAATTGTTTTAAACGCGCTAAGTGTCGGACAAAGGTGTGCGTTATGTGTGCCGGGGCGGCGCGTGACGACACGGTTATGCGTACAATGCGGCGCGGCCTCGTGCACCCGCCATCATCACGATCGCAGCATGGAAAACGCCTTTCCACACAATACTTACTCAATTGAAGCCTGCTCCATTGCCTATCACCATATCATTAAAGCCCCACGTCGGTACACGGTCACTGAAGGAATATTCGTCACGTGTTACGAGGACATTATCTAACTTAAACGAATTACAACCCTTTGGCATACTCGCAGCTAGATTACCGCAAATTATAGTACGACAAAACCTTTGGGGTTGCGACAATCTACCACACATGAGTATGTGCTTAGAGATAGCACAGGAACAATGACGGCCCGAACCGCCCGTCACCCCACTATACCTACTCGCACGCTCTCGAGCGCTTTGGATGCGACGCCCAAACATTTTATATCGACCTACGCTCGCTGGGGTACCAAACTGAAACAATTCAAGTTGTAAGAATTCAAGCACCCAGAGTAAGAGAATGTAGGTAGATATATAAAATGCTTTACGTGCATGTTTCTTACCATCCACCATCGCATTTAGATGGTGTCCCTTTGTGGTATAACCAAACAATATATGTATCCTAGCGAAACCGGGACGTGTCGCTAGTAATGTATAAATGAAAAGATGTACTTCCATTCGGATCGGATTTTAAAAAGAGTAGTATGGAATTGTTCTGTTGGTTTCGGGTAATCTCTAAAACGATAATACAGATTTTAATATTATGTAATGTTATAAACCATTATTGAATTAATCTATATTCAATAATGACATTAGTTTTCCATTAATATCGTTTATATCACATATAATAAGTTGGACCAAAAGTATATATCTATTAATTTTAAATGTATTATTCCTCTAGAAATTGTTACCAAAAACAATCTCGTAGAGATAAGGATTTGACGTGTATATTATGATCTATTTGTACAAAAACACAGTGTATCTATAGATATCTTTTGTATTGATAAACGGTTTTGTTCATAAGTAGGTCAGACATTTTTAGGTTAGTGGAAGCCAATCTTTTACAACTTATATATAAGTATATAACATAAGAAATAAAACTAGCCGTGGTGGCCGAGTGGTTCGAGCAGTTGCCTGCGACGCAAAGGTCGCAAGTTCGAATCCCGACTGTACCAATGAGTTTTTCTGAACTTAAGTAGTGATTAGTCACACCACGAGCTTTACGGTGAAGGAAAACATCGAGAGGAAACCTACGAGAAGAACTTCAAAGGCGTATGTATAGTAGTGCTTGAGTAACGGCGATGGACTCGCCATCTGTCACGTTGGCACCTAATATACCTCTGGCGGAAAGTGGGTGTGTGGGTATTACCTATACACCTCTGCCTACCCCTTCGGGGACCCTTGTGGGAAGGCGTGAGGTTATTATTATTATTATAAATAAAACTATGTATTCAATCACCTTTGATGTTTTTCTAAGGCAGAGCTAAATTGTAATATACTAATCGTATTCCGGTTTGCACATGTATCCTAATGCGCGCAAATTGGTGGATAATTCCTGGCCTTCAACAATAAGCTACATTATATTGTAGTCTCACGCTTCGCCCATCTGTTCGTTGCCAAATCGTTCATAGCCAGAGTACACTATTTAGTAGTTTTTGAAATATATATAATGGAGAGTACAGCATGGAGTTCTTCATATATTTTGGAACGGAGTTCCTTATCGCGCGTTGTGAAAGGGGGCTAGACGGAAAAAATTCTTACTAAAAGTTGTCACGACATTCTTACGAAAAGTTGTCACGACACTTTTATTACGAAAATTGAACCTACTGATTAAGTTTATATAACATTATATTTGTTAATAATAAAAAAAAAATTATTATAACTTAAAAAAAAAAAAATTATTACAATTCCTTTTTTTGCTGTATATTTATAACCCCCGTGTGAGTGACGTGTGCTTCTTGAATTTCGTTCCATCCGGGTGTCCCTTGACACCTCTCAAGTTTTTTTTTCTTTCTAATTAATGCTATTTTTAACTGGAATAACTGTGCAGCGCGAGAATTATCATTACAATATAACCCAGAAACCTGCGGTGTTAATACAATTATTACTGAAGGATGCGAAAGAGACAAAGAACCTATATGACGTCTATAAATCTTCGGCACTGTTGAATACTCATACATACATATCATCACGCCAAGTCCCTAACGGGGTAGGCAGAGAGTATAGAGCGCCAGTTCTCTCTAGACTTACGCGACATATAATAGCTGCTTATGTACATTCCGAATGTAAATAAGCATGAATATATTGATGTTATTAAATAATATATTAAACATGAGAAGTACCTCGTCCCATTGTGAGCGGGTGCAAGACCTGAGCTTTTTAATTAAATTATGCCAAGAAGGGGCGCGGTAAATAAACGAGATTTATTTTGGAAGGTCACAATCTGAGCCTGTTGAGAAGAGATAAGGGCTGAGTAAGAGGCAACGCAAACAGCTTGGATACGACGTGTTGTGGAGTTGCACGAAGCAAATATTTGCGGGGCTCGCTCGCGCCGCCCTGCGGACGCCCCTCAAACTAGCGTCAACGTTAACATGTCGGTAATTAACGTTGGAAATGACGCCCCCGTGCTTACTACGTTAATTTACTTTGCTATACATAAAGCCACCTACAATATTTTGTTTGATTTCATTACGACGTCAATAATTCTAGCGTTGGAGTAATGGGTTTGTAAAAGAAATAAAGTCTTGAATGAGTGAATTGCTACAGAAACATGGTAAAGAAACATAGTATGACAAGAAAAGTACCTACGTTAGAGCTACAAGGGACTAATCCAAAATGCATTCGTTCGTACAAATTGCACGTCCCAGCTAGCAACAAATTGGATTTCCAGCGACGACGGACTGTCTGCCGGCCATGTGACGATGAACGGGTGCAAATTGGATGCTGCACCCACTCCACTCACATTCTGTATTTTTCCAGTAGCTGTTTGATATATCAATAATTGTACCGTAGAAGACCCATGGTGGTTGATTGGTTGGAGTAGTCGCTTTAGAAATTGCAATTACCAACCCGAACGGTGTATAATATCAGTTTTTCTGAACTCAAGTACAGTGATACTTCACACGATGATCTTTGAGAGGAAACTTATTGGCATAAAAGGAGGATTTTCCTTAAGAAAAAATCAAAGATGTTTATTCGTGCTTGGGAACGGCGACGGACCCGCCATCTGTCAAGCTGGTATCTAAAAAATATCACGCCAGTTCTTTCTAGGCTTACCTACTAGTCGCCGCTTTCAAGTTCTCTTTACGTTCTCATCCAAAAAAAACGTTTGTCTTCCTCTGCCTCTTCTTCCACACACTGCCATACCATCACACACGCTATACGATACCATTGATACACATGATGATGATGGCGAACGATTGACGATTCTTTATGTCCAAACTCTTCATCTTTACAATGACACCCTTGATCACGTCATTTGCTTTGCGAACCTTTTCATTGTGAATTCGATCTAGCATTATTATTCCACACATCTCATATAATTAACTAGCTTTATTTATATGAAAAGTTATTTAAGAAAATGCGCAAACATTTAATGTGTCAGCATAAGGTATTCGAGAGTTTCCGGTAGAGTAAAAACTAGTAGCCAGTTAACTCGTGAGTTTTTTCCCGATTCCGATTAGAGCTGATTTTATAATTAATTAATTCTAACCTTAACATGTTGCTCAGACTAACTATTTATAGTTTAAGCCCATCTGCGACGAAATAAATGGATATAAAATACCTTATCCCTGTCATTAGGAATGGCGACGAAAACATGACACGAAGACGTATGACTAAAAAGGCTATATCGACATATAATACGAACTTCAACTGAAATATTTATGTATGGAAATAATATTTACAATGAAAACATTGCACCAAAGCTGCATAATTCAAGCTCTTAAATTTTCTTCAAAGAAGGTAATGAATAAGGAAGCATAGTTTAGTAATCAGGTCGTAATTAAGTTGTACTATATACGCAACCATGCAATTTTTGAAAACGTCGTAAAATTAAATCCCCCGTCTCAGGAAGCTCCAACCTGTACGAAGATAATAAGCGACTGATTGCAAATAAGTACTCACTGCCAGTGGAAGGGGCCTGTGATTCCTTCTCTAAGTCTGTCCTTAAGGGAGCGCTGGCGAGAGGGCCCTGGGCCAGGCGGCAACATGCCCGCCCCAGCCGGGAGGGGCGCGGGCGGCGCGCGCGCCGGTGAGGACATCGCGCCACTACACCTCACACATCACACCACTGCACCGCCAACACACCACTACTAACGCGCGCTGCAACACAACCAAACAACACCAAGCCACGTAAATAATATATAAAGCAAAGCCAACATAACTCAAGCAACACAAAATAATTCGCATAATCGCTACCAGTAAATGGCAACAGATAGCATCAGCGCAGTTATGTCTTGGTAAATATCTAAAGCGTGAAATGAGAATGAAATACTATCTGATGGCATCTAATCAGAGCGGCAAGGAAATCGATTAGCGTACAAAGTAACAATTCGCATAAAGTGATCGGTGTCGAGCGCCTTCGGTGTATCATAAAGCAATGAACAGCCACAATGTGATTATACATTTATATACAGGCGTTGAGCACATGATTTAATTAATGATTGCGACGGGTGAAATACCTATACAAAAATGTTTAATTTGCGTGCATATTAATATATGTCCTCTGAACTCACTAATCAACTTCTAGGATTCTGAAAGACGTTTCACATCTCGAATCTCGAGCCCGTTATATGTAAATGTACAATAAATAATGTTTTAAGTTATCGAATTATTCCGCTTTCACAACGTACATAAATATGAGCATGGTAGAAAAATATCAATACGGATACTTAATGCTTTCGTGATCCTTAATAAGGACAGAAACGAATAATGGCATGCTCTTTATCTTTAATCCATGTGTTTTGTCACCTGACGCATTAATTGTCAGAATAAACAATTCCTAATTACGAGTGTCTAATCAATCTAATAATATGATGTGCAATCATTATCTCGAGACAACATAATGCACAATAATGTTCCGACCACGTTCTGAACGGGCGACGTGTGTTTATTTTCCTTCACAATATAAATAAAATAGCTCATTGAAATAACTAACTGACACAGAACGAGTAATTCTTTCCTAAAGTAAGACGTGATTTTGAATAAACGCATATGTGAGTATGTGGGTAAAATATATTATGCATTATTTTCTGTTATATTAGATTATTATTAGTTCTATTAATTCTGTTAGATTATAGTTCTGCGGGACGGTTTATTACTATTGAAAATGTTTTAAATTTTTTTTACTAGCTAGCTTTTGCAGTACCAAAGGTAGGTTTTACAGTAACAACTGGATAGTGTTGTATACCTGATAATGATGAGCCTATACCTATACATTGCCTTATTTGAAGGTAACTACCACATAATATTGCGCAATCATCGCAATTAAACGAAAATATAAAACGAATCAAAATCGGCTCATTTTGACGTTGAAATACCCTTTTTTTAGGTAAGATGGCGTAAATTCACACAGGTAAACGAAATAAAGTGTGAAATTAGTGTCATGATAAAGCGTTTATATATCAAATATTAGATAAAAAAATATTGCTTTTTGTTACCTTACCTGGGAGAACTATGTTAAGTATTAAAGTGCCATATATATCAGTGTGTAAATACTCCACACATAACGTATTATCTTTTAAATGACGCATGTATTAGCATATTTAACCGTAATCACATGTTTTGTTTGTCACTTGTCATATATCTGTCTGTATATTTGACCTTACTGTGATTACTACAGGTGCAGAATTGTATCAACAAAGTTGAGACAACGTCTATATACTATACAGTTAATGATAGGTACGTTAAAGTTTATAAATAGCTAACTTATCATCCACATATTCCGCAACAATGTATCATGTCATGTGCAAAGAACTTGTGTCCATGTACGGTGCATAATATGTGCTGTGCACGCCAAGGCAACATCCGTTCAGACGGGCCACCTAGTCTTATCTACCATTACTTCCAGCTCACATTTCTAAAACAAAACACAACTACATCACGGATACTCTTAAGCATTCGAATAAAGTGTCTCTTCCCACTGGCTCTAAGCCTAAATAAGCTATAGCCCATTTGCCACAAATACAACCAAAATGATTAAATTTGCATAATGGACAGATTGAGCGATCTTGCCTTGACCCAATTTAATCTTGACTAAGTAATTCCAATCGCGGATCAATCAATACAACACGCATTTCAGAATTTTGGGGGAGGTGCTGCTAAATGGATCGTCGGGGGATATGAATTGTCTGAATGCGATTTTCTCCGTAATACTTTCTGGAAGCTCTTGGTGTACTTAATTACTTTTACTATTCTTCCACTGATTCCCCTAACTGAGGTATACTTTTGTATAAATAGTAAAACTAAATAACGACCTATTGTCGGGCCTACGCTGTTCCCCCATACTTAAGTACTAATGCTGTAACATAAGAATATTGTTATTGTATACCGAATGATTTGAAAAGAGTAACCATGGAGTTTCTTGTCGGTTCTTCTCCATGGAAACGACCAACCCGAACGGTGCACCTTTCTCGACGTTTTATAAAAGCCCATCTAGGGCTATGTGAAAAATGTTTTTTGATTTTGAAGAACAAAATCTATACAAAAAGTGTCGTGAAACTGGCTCCACCAGTTTCAGCTATCAATGGTCTTGATACGAAGTCTGATGTGTATACACCGTGGAGGACAAACAGGGCGATAGAAAGAGGCGAAACAGGTATCGATCGGCCCTAGAACGCCCTCCCGCGCCCGCTGCCCGCGCGGCTCACCTTACGTAAGTCCAGCTGATCGCACCCACCCTGTAACCTTGGTGACGAGGCGTATGCACGCACCGCCAGTTGTCACTACATTGCAATATGCATAATACTTCTTTCAATAGTTAACTGTTCTTATGAATAATGATTAATTTCAATCTGAGTTCCGAAATAACGAGTAATGTTATCTCAAGTTCTTTAGAGGCATTGTGTCCTTATTAGAAGGAGATACACCTACAGAATGCCAAAAAGAACACCAAAATTACAAAAGGAAACCCACCATAGGAAAGACAAATTCTAATCCAAAAAAAAGCAGCAGAAATTCACGTAGAAAGATGTATGGTAAGCGAAGAGCTATTTCCGAAGTAGGTAGACAGTTTCCGGCGGTGGTAGCCCTAATACACGTGGACATTTTAATTTCCTTTGGAAACTGACAAGCATTTATGGGAGACTGCTATATGTGGATGAAGCTAAAGAGCAAGTTAGCAAGACTATGGAGCGCTATATCTCTCTGCCTACCCCTCCCCTTCCTCCAATGAAATGGACGTCGAGACAAAACAGTTATATTATTTAGGGAATGAACTCGTTAATGTACAATACAGACTGCAAATAAAGTAGCCCGGACTATTAACTTAAATGAATCGAGTAATATAAAGGGAATTGCGTAGCGGAGTGGACGGGGGTCACTTTGTTTCAGAATACCAAAAAATTTAATACAACGACACCGTTCGCGATTCCATTTTTTTTGTTTCCATTGTGGAGTAGAATACTTTGTCGCCACGGAAGGAAGAACGGGGCGCTAAAAAACAGACAGCACTATCTACTTATAAAAAGAATCACGATTCTACAAAACTCATGAATCCAATATAACAATTAAATGTAATATTAAATTTCTTTTTAATATTGGATTCCGCATTACAATGATTCCGAACCCTATCGATTTTTCTTATATATGAAAATAATTAAACATTACCAAAGGAAGGTAGGCTTATATTTGTTTAAGATATGAATTCAAAGCAGAACCCATACAGTTCTGTGACCGGTAAAATCGTAAAGTAGTGATCCATTTTACAAAATTGCGAGTAGTTCGAGTGAAGGCGCAAATCCCCGTACGATACGATTCGTTAAATATTTGACCGCTGCCGCTCGATAACAACGACCTTGCGAGCAGGCGCGTGTTATATGCTGAGTGGCGCCCGACGTGGGACTCGCGATCAGCTGTTTGTTAAGACTAAATAAATTTGTATGCCAACATTTATCCAAAAGTATACAGTATCAGATAACGTTGTCAAATACATATATATGTATTACATGTTTATGAATTAGCTTATTTGCTAAAATATTTCAGCTTTCCAATCAAACAATTCTAATTCTATTTTCTAAACTCAAACACCCTATTACAAACACTGCAATTAAACATTTAAACTTAAAAAGTGGGAATGACTGTTACAGTGACGAGCAGCTCATAAAAAAATATATATTAGCTCTACATAATTAAACGCGTTTCGTGACATTAATTATAAAAACTAAGAACGTATGTTTGGTGATCCTAATATATATGGTATAATTCTTTGATATGAAAATAAAAAAATGTTAATAAATGGAAAAGCTAATGACGACATAATGTTTATTGATGGTGAATGATAAAGTGCAAACAAGCTTCTATTGTGGTCCATGCATCAATGCAACGAACCGTTGATTAAGTACGAAATTCATATGAGGAGCTGCTGACGGGAGGCTATACGGCATAACACTCGCACGTTTCGTTCCGAGGGCTGGTAGCGTACGACTGAGGTAGCTGGGGCACGGGGCGGGGAGGGGGGGTGTTAGATACGGGTGGGGTTGGGCGGTACACGGGGCCGGCTCTCCCCACACCTCGACATAATCACAGGACGGTTCTCGACACCTATTCCATACCAAGCAATATATCAGATCAATGTACTTACTTATATAGAATACAATATACATTAGTATTCTAAGCGCCTACACGCATCAAGTATACATACATATAACAGTAAAATGACAAGGTAACACACGTGACCGGTACTCCTTGCTCTAAGTGTCCTCAATTTAATTAAAAACCTAAGGAATGACATTTGAAATATATAAATATAGTGGCATGGTATAAGCAGTTAATCTTGTATGCGATAGTGGAGCATACTCACTGAAAACGTTAACGTTCAACAAAAAGTGGAATCAACCATGTACCTATTTGCCCGTGTGCCTTATACCTAATCGGGATGCTAATGGTCATAAAATCTTGATGAATATCAGACATGAATTGAGTAGTCATTTTCAGCTTTGATTGGTAAAGGGTCAAGTAATTTTCCACGTCAGTAACTTACGAATTCATAAACAGACTTTACTCCAATAGAAGTACATGGTTGGTTTGGGAATGTGTGATTAGTCAAAACTTAGGGAATCCAATCACTTGGCGGCAGCGTTGGATGCATTGGAAGCAATTTGCCATCACGCTACCGTAAATGCGCTACCGTGATTTTCAAATTTTTTTTTGTTTTTAAGTAGCTTTCTAGATTGTCAAATGGCAGGAGCTTCGTTGAGCTTCGTAGTTACATAAAAGTGGCATTAAATAACCAAAAAGGTCACCATTTCTTGTCTTACATACCGCTGCGAACTGATTGGCAAGTATCCTATATACTACTAACGATTCTATATCCAGTTAGGCATCTTTTCAAAGATTTACAGACTCGAGAAGATACACTTAAAATACATTATAACATGTACAGTGGCTGAAAGAGCAATGATCCACCATTATATTATATTTTAAAGATAAAAGAAAGAGAACACAAGATTCCTTACAGGAAAAGGAGGAGGGGTCTCAATTCGCCGAATATTTTTGATATTCCTTATGGAATATTTTTAAAACCATTAGTAGATTGTAACATTATCAAGGTACTTTATAATGGTTAAAATTTGTCGATGTTTAAATAGACTGATGAATGAGGAGGAAGGGCAAGAGTGGAGGAGTGTAGTAGAAAATGTTGACAATATCCACTGGGAGCCTCCGGGCGCCGCGTTGTGAAGATATGGCTCACGTTGTCACACCTTAACCACTCAATCCATCATCTTGAAATGTTATACATATATACATTTCATCACATACATACATATCATAACGCCGAGTCCCTAACGTGGTAGGCAGAGAGAATAGAGCGTCAGTTCTCTTTAGACTTACATACCTAAGAGAACTCGAAACCGACGAGCATGTACCTCTGAAGAGACTGAGTGAAGCAAGAAAATGTAACATCTCGAAAAACAAACATTATTGTGAACAAATTCGCCGACAAAATCTAATAACTGGTATAGAACAAAAGATGCTGTCCTACAAGTCGTAACCGAGACTATGATGTTACCTTTTATTTGCTTTTTGCGAATATAAATCGTTTGTTTGGTGCTCGCTCATTTCGTAGAATGGTCGATGAGATATAACCTTGACCTGCAGGTACCTACTTGGCAGCTGGCCCTGGCACTACTTGCACCTGTTCCCCACAAAGCGGAAAAACGTTTGCTCTTCTAATTCTGGTTTAGACTTACCAGTACTTAATTGGTTGGAGATAGGAATTGGACTTGGAAAACTTAAACTTGTTTATTAGAATAAAAGGTAATTAAAATCTCAGAGATGAACGATGCGTTTGTGTTTTTTTAGGCATTTATGTATTTACCAAAATGTATCTGCAGCATAAAGGTTTTTGAATACGTAAGATGCAGGTAGAATACGCAGAAGTGTGGACTCATAAAGTAAAAACTTTTTGGAGATAATAAATTTCATATAGGTGCCAACTTGAAAGATGGCGGGTCCATCGCCGTTTCTGAACCACGGCTATACTTGTCTTTTGAGATTTTTCTCGAATGTGTGCTAGTTTCCTCTCGATGTTTTCCTTTAGCGTAAAGCTTGTGGTGTGTCTAAACAGTTGATCAACACTTAAATTAAAAAAAAATAGTTTCTGACACCACATTAACCTGGAGCATATGAATTTGGTCATGACCAATTAATTTAGTAGTTAGGAGATCGAGTTGTGCAGCATCTATATACAGGCCTAACATTGCAAACAAAATGATTTGATTGATTGTGGATTCATAGGACAGTGTGCCTGTGCCCTTGGTGAATTCTGTTGTGTTGAATGCTTATTTTAGTGTTTAAACTAAGGGGCTAAAGAAACAAATTTGGAATAAAACTTACCTAGAACTTCATTATTGCTAGGGCCATTCAGACCAAACAAACATTAATACATATAAAACAGATACATATAGCACAGCCTGTTTAACAATAATTTTGTAATAACAATACATGTCAACCAAGCCCAGTTGTTCAACGTTTAATGGTTTCATTAGCCACTTCAATGTATTGTATTCAATCCTGCCATCCCGACAGGATGACATCAGAGAAACATATGCTGATAACATATTTTATGATAACCTTTCATAAAATATTCTCTGATACGCTCTAAATCTTAAACACAGTATCAACATTTTTTATTTGGTTCAGATCTATTATTCTTTGCTAGGCTAAGGGCTTATTGAAAACATAAAAGCATAATTTTTTTAGATTGATTTTAAAAGTCAAAGTCAAGTCAAAATAACAATCTACATTGTACAATATTCATAAGAACACCACTTATTAAGATGCCCTATAAAGAAATATTTAAATGAGTAATACCGACAGATAACACATACCTACAGAACCTATAGCAACAAGAGGAATCTGTTGGCATTTGTATTAACAAAGTACAACTGCCCTGGTTTCTTAAGATATTTTTACAATCTCAATTAATAAGCTGATAGACTGGGACAACAAATATGAAGTGTATATTTATTGGAACTGAAGTATCTCATATACAACTTTGTGTTTCACGTTTTCATAGTGATCTAGTTTTGTACCATTCAAAATTAAACTATTCTGAGGTAGTGTGCTTCATCAGGCTTTTAAAGCTGATTTTTGTTGCTCTATCTTGAACTTCACATAGATAGTAGTAAATAATTATTGAAATCAGTTTACTGTTACTGTAGACTGTACTTTCTATGATGGTAGTGACTTTTTCTTATAATTCACACATCCAATCATAAATAAATACTTACCATTACCAGAGACACCAACAAGAGCCCAGCTCTTACATTTACGGTGATGACTGTTTTACAACACAAAAAGAGAACAGAGGTATCAGTACTTTTCTATAACTTTATGCAATTAATCAGAAAACATCCATAATGAATACTGATCATTTTTGTTCTCTTTGCGTTATTATAGGAAATTCAACTAATTTATTTACTTAATTATTCATATGTAATAATAAATAACATTAATGCATGTATAAGTTAGGTACCCTTTTATTTTAGTTATAATATCTGTAAATATTTCAGACAAGACTGTCTTCAACCTTTGAGGTATCAAATAAAGGCCTTTTCAATAATCAAATGATAAGTTCTGATCACTTAGGTAGCAGTTACTAGAAAATATACTGATTACTCACATTTTGTAGAATCTTCCTTGTTATTCAAACGAAATCTTGATGCCTGTATGCAGCTTTATTATTACAAACTGCCGCAACGACACAAAACAGTTAGAACATAGTTCGACAATACACTTCAGGACACTGCTGACTATTTCATGTTCTTATTAAATACGAGGAAAAAATCTGAATTCTCAATCAATAATGGTAATCACTTATCTTATCTGCTGTAAACAGATAGAATCATTTAAGACACTATACTATATTTATGTTAAGCATATACAGTTCTTTATATGTTATTTGTAGCCAGTAACAGTATACCCAACAGTTGACACCGTCTTAGCGTTCCACAACAACACACTAATTATGTAGAAGTTTTTACACCGAAGCTTACTAGTTTTAGGCAAAATTTTGCATCAACATTAAGTAGTGATTTGTGCGCATCTGACATTTAGTTAGTTATTGTAGGTATGTATGTATGTAATTGCTCTGTTGTAGAATTCACAACAATCACACATGGCAATATAAAACTGCTTAATAGCTCCATCTATTTCGTTTTCAGAGAAACCTCGAGGAAAGCGTTAGAATACTACAATAAAATATTATAGCTCTATCTATCGGTAGCAATCAGAATTCCGAAATTTAAGCTGTTATTAATTAGCCCAATTAATTTTATTTAACCGATTTTTTATTCATATTTGTAATGTAAATTTTGTTTTAAAAAGTTATATTTATTGACTACAACAAATTGGCCAAAAATTTTATTTTATTAGTGGAGTTAATTTTAGTGTTGGATTAACAAATGCTATTGTCCAACAATAAACAATGGTTGCTTCCATATACCATATTGTTATGATCATTAGTTATAATTAATATTTTAAGAGTTTAAAGCATTACTCGACTAAATAATGCAAATGTGGGTCCCAAGGATGTTTCAAACTCTTGTATGAAATGACGATTGAAGACGATTGATGCAAAATTAACGTTTTCTGGGTCATGATGGCATGGATTAGGGAACACTGATACTTACTCTACTATTTTAGTTATCTGTGCTATATCTTTAGACATAGACATAGATGATAGAATAGGTAATTAATTACCTACTGATACGATGGACGAACAATTTTTCGGAAAAGAAAGACAATAATGATTTTGGTGTATGAACAAATACTATGATTTCAAAAATAAGTTGGTGGTTCCTGACTTCAGACTGAAGCCAAACAGCGATTAACTACAACTGAAAATAACATAAACATGAAGTTTTTTTCTGTTTATATTTAATTCTTATCGTGTTGATTAGATTGCAATCAAATTTTTTTCCGTTCTGTAACATTTTTCTTAGTTGTAATAAATGATTTATTGCGAGTAATGATTTAAAACGACACGTACATTCTCGCGCCATGTCTAATTCCAATTGCAGTATAGAGGAGTCGTTTCCCCTTCACGAATGTATATTTATTGGTGATGTACGAAAACTATCATCGCTGCTTAGATTCCATGACGTGACTCGCAAAGACAAGCATGGGAACACGGCCCTCCACCTGGCCGTAATGCTGGGCCGCAAGGAGTGCGTACAGCTGCTACTCGCCCACGGCGCTCCCGTCAAAGTGAAGAATCTGGCCGGTTGGTCGCCACTCGCGGAGGCAATCAGCTATGGAGACCGACAGACGATCTCATCATTGGTGCGCAAACTCAAGCATCAAGCACGCGACCAAATGGAATGCAGGAGGCCTGACCTAATTAGAGCACTAGACCAAATACAAGATTTCTACATGGAGCTGAAATGGGACTTCCATTCTTGGGTACCACTAGTGTCTAGGATATTACCATCAGATATATGCAAAATCTATAAATCAGGCTCCAGCATTAGATTAGATACCACATTAGTAGATTTCTCAGATATGAAGTGGGAACGAGGAGATATATCATTCATATTCCAAGGAGTAAAACCACCAAGTCAGTCGCTAACAGTGTTGGATAATAAAGCCAAAGTATATCAGAGGGTGAGGTATGAAGAAACTGAAAGTGAGATAGAGGATGAAGTAGACATTCTTATGTCAAGCGACATATTAGCAGCTCAGATGTCAACCAAAGGAATTTCATTTTCAAGAGCCCAAACTGGTTGGATCTTTCGGGAAGATCGCAAAGAAACTGTTGCAGGATTGTATAAAAGTGACATTTATACAATATCTGGTCTTGTTTTGGAGTCCAGAAAAAGAAGAGAGCATCTGTCCACAGATGATTTACAGAAGAACAAAGCTATCATTGAGAGCCTTACCAAAGGTAACACGCATCACTTGGACACAAATGGAGAACCCACAAGGAGAGCTTCACTAAACCCTCCTCCAAACAGCAGTGTGGACTGGGATGCATACATATCTGCACCAAAAGGACAGTACCCCAGCTTAGGCAGAGAACTTGTGTACAAGGAGTCCTCTAGGAACTTTAGGGCTACCATTGCCATGAGTGATGATTTCCCTCTGAGTGTTGATATGCTATTAAATGTACTTGAAGTTATTGCTCCTTTTAAGCATTTTGCCAAATTGAGGCAATTTATAGCCATGAAATTGCCGCGAGGATTCCCAGTCAAGATTGACATACCTATTCTACCCACAGTTACAGCAAAAATAACATTTCAAAAGTTTGAATTTCAACAAAATGTACCACCAGACCTTTTTATTATACCAGAGGATTTTGAAGAAGACCCTCTGAGGTTCCCTGACTTATGACGTTTTGATATTCTAACACTGTGTGAATTTAGTGAAGGGCCCATGTGGCGGCGTGAAGGAAAACGAACCCGGAATCGCCGGATACCACGCTGCAAATCTGCAGGGCACAGGTCCATCTCTATTGAGTTCCCTATGCTCTTTGGCCTGGGGAGCTCATACTCGAGTCATTGTGTTCTTTTTGTGGAGTAAACAAAATACATTTAGAAGTAGATGTAACATAAAATTTGTGGAATGTCTTGTGAGGTAGTTTATATGCTACAGTGTTAGAATGAGGATTACTGTTGATTAATAAGCACTGCAATAAGTTGCCTAGGGATAGTTACTGCAGTTTTGTTACTTGTAGGTCTCTTCGTAAATTAAATTTATGTGTTTTGTTTTTAATTTATTTGTTTTTCTTTTGTAGATTATAATATCTATTTAAAAATATCCACAGGATCAGGTATCCTGTGAGCCTTTCAATTAAAATATTCTGTAATTGTTGATTATAAATCTATTTATTGTATTTAACGTTTGATTTAATAATACTTAAACATTATACATTCAGTAAAAACCTAAAGGTGAATAATAAATTGGTCAGTCTAGTCTGCCCTACTTGCTTCACATTATGGAGATAATAATAATTTATGATATGTATGATACGAATCATAAAGCTGAAACATTTGTACCTATATATAGATCTTCAGTGATACATGCGTGATTGTTAGTTGCCTACCCCTTAAGAAATCATTGTGTGTAATCCTATGAACATTTTAAACAGTGCATTTTGTAGAAATGTAATTAGATATGAGTATTTAGGTTCAGGTATTTGTGAATTTAAAATTTTACATATAGAAAAATTATACATCAATGTTCCATTCTTAACAATCAAGAAACCTTCACACTCCACAAACTGTGTGCCTTCTGTATCGCTCACTGCCAGTATTTACCCGCTACTTACTATTTAGGTAATTTTTGGTATTTTATATGGTCCATATAACTTGTAATGTAAATCATTAAGTCAGTCCATAAAACTAGAATTTCTCTGTAAAATGTTCACTAAGTATCTTATTTTTCATTCTTAAAATCGTTTTTACAAAATTATACATATATTTTCAATACACAATGAGCACCGATTATTTATATTTTTAATTCCGCACGAAAATGTAGTGTAATAAACCATAGAATCTAGAGATTTGTATGCTTATATAGAGAGTACCTGCAGCAACAGTAGTTTCTTAGAACACTTGACAATAAAATTTTACAACCCACCTACTTTGTACCTAACTCTAACATATCTTGCCAACAGTAATATATAATATCTGGAACTATAAAGACAAGCTGTACGCAATAAAATTGAATATTAGAAATATTGTACATAAATAAAATAAAATTAAATAGACCGTACTTGTTTACATTTAAACACTTCAAAACCCCGAGTAAAAGTGATGAAGTGATATTACGTGTTCCTTACTAATCAAATACTGATTAGTAAGGAACACGTAATATCTGTCCGCACTAAGCCTTCGTCTGCCTTAATAGAAATCCGCTATTGGTGATAACCACAGGAAGATGTTTTTATAAACCGCCAAAAGTGGGTATCATTAGATCTCTGACCACAGACAGTCATCGGGACTAGTATTCGGACACATGGCTGCAACGCCACAGGAAGTGGGGTCGATTCCCGTTGTGGAACAATATTTGTGTGATGGAGAATAGCGTGTGGATCATAATAGGTGTTCGTTTCTATCTATTTCCTTACTTTTATTACACTCAGATCGACCCTAGATCAACGTGTATTGAATCTTTCCAGGGTATCTAATTTTCGACAAGCTTTCCCACAAGTGCTCTGAGAGAAATTATCCCTTAGCGTGAACATATTGTATATACATATATAATGAGTAGAATGGAACAGTAAATGAAACAATTCTTCGCTCGCTGTAATTTACCTTTATTATTGGGAGTAACGTTAACATAATTATCAGCATTCACCAGTGTTATGAAAAGCAGACCCGGTGATCAAATCACCGCCAACGGACCAAGCGAACTCAAGAGATCATGAATAAGCAAACAATATGTATAGATAAGCCAATATTACGACAGTTACAGTTGTATAATCCGGAAACATATGACGCCACATTGGATACGCTACATTGATCATTACCAACGCACCAAAATGTAAAATAGAAAGCTATCGTCTACAATAGCGACGTTGAAGTGTCAAACTAGCGCTTATAATGATTAAAAAAAAATCGAATATATATACATATGGAGTATCTTATGTATTCGTACCTTCTGGAAACTTTCGATTAAGCGTAAAATAAAATATACACTAGACTTTAACGTTCGTACAATACAAGATCCCATGCGGTTACAATACCAATTATCAATAATAATGTACGAAAAAAGGTGTATGTTATATGTTAGCTTTACGAGTAGCGCATTGAATCGAAGGTTCTACTCACTTGTATAATTACAGTGGTTATTTATTGCTCTCCCTAATTAAGAGATAGTGTCCCAGTTTCACATATGGCATTTAAGAAGTTCGATAGTCGTGACCAAAATCTCAGTTTAGATGTTTTGTCGGAAAGGAGGTAGCCTATTTTATTTCACGATAGAAGCTACATCCCAAATTAATCAAAGTCCGTTGGCTCGTGATTCAAACACCCATACCAGGAGAGACGATCAAACTTACCCGTTCATAATTTAATATTAGTACTATTCTAATATTTGCGTGCAAGCATTAGCGTTAAATAGCAATCAAAATAATATTAAATGATCGAAAATAAAGCTATATCAAACAGCGCACATACCGATGTAATGTAATGACGCTTCAATGCATAGCGATAAGTCAGATAAGTGGGCGTTACATTTAAAAATCAGTCATCGCGTTATCATTAAGGGGCCGTTACCCTGACGTGTTATTGTCATAATTCAAGAGTGCTACAAGGAGAATTTCTAATAATAATAATAATACCTTGGCATAATTCGACACAAATCGACATAGTCCCAAATTAAGCATTGCTTGTGTTATGGTATCTAGACAACGATATATATATATATATATATATATATATATATATCTTTAAACAGATAGATATATAGCCGAACCCGCGACCTCACGTTTCGCAGTCAGGCGCTCTAACCACTAGACAAGACCATTCCCGGCCGTCATTTATGGTTTAAGGGCAACTGGGCAACTGTATATATGTAGATAAACACATGTCTTTAAACTTTCTCGCATTTGAAAGTCGTGGTGGTTGCCTCCAACGCAAAGGTTGCATGGTCACGGTATTGTACCAATGAAATCTTTTGAACCTAAGTACAAGTCACACCACGAACTCTACGGTCAAAGAAAACTTCGATTGGAAATCATGAGCGTCTGCTTTAGGAACGACGATGGGCTTGCCATCTGTCACGTTGGTACCTAAATATATTTCAGCCGAAAAGACGGTGATGTGTTGCATGTCTGCCTACCCATTTGCAACATTCTTGAATTATGATAACAATATCACGTGATGGTAAGACCGCTATATGTAATAACTGTTCTAATCTAAATATAGATCTGTGAATTATATTTAAAGGAAAGAGAAAAATAACAAAACGATTTAATTAACCATCAATTTCAATACGTCTCCGTAATAATGGCTATTAGATTGTTATTTCTCAGACCTCGTTTATACGTTATAAAAATAACGTAAAATAATGTAAAAGGAGACGGCGCTAATCTCAAGAAAGATCAGAAATAACAATAAAGTCATAGATATTCTAGACCTTCATGCAACGTGTGGATGTTGTATGAGGTTTAACATTAGCATGCATATGAAGTATAATATTATTTCAAAGACCTGCGTGACCTCATGGATGTGGTGGACTGCATGTCCGGCAAAGAGTCTTTTAATCCGAGGGTCACCACCCGGAGTGAAATCGTCGAGCGTCGAGCTGGTAGCAAACAAACAGTACAATGTATATTACTTATTAGTATAGATACGGTGAACTTAACCTTGTTACATTAAACAAATAGAAGGGTTGAACGATGAAATTTTACAAACTATAAATATAAAATGTGAAAATGTAAGGACCAGAGAAAGGATTAGGACTCAAGGATGGGACGGGAAAGAAACGGGCGATAATGTTTGAAGTGACTGATTTATCATTTGACTATTTGTATGGCAGTTTAAAGGACCAGGTTATCAAAGAATTGGTCGATAAAACCTACAAAAGTTATGATAAAAAAAAATTACCTTGTTCCGGAATATCATCAACCAACTGGAATCAAATGAAAATATTACGAATTACGTTCAATGATAGCTAAAGTATATTTCTTAGGATTCATATACATCTTCTCGCCTTCTCACAAGGTGAAACTACTCCTTCTCAAGCACAACTATACATACTGCATCTTTTATGCCTGCACATTTTCAAGAAGGCACATTGGCATCTATACATGTCTCTGGTGTAAAGATAGTGATGTAACACCTCTTGCCTACCCCATTGGTCATCTTAGAAGGAAGGCGTGAAGATACACCTCTCAACAGTCGCCATAATAAGGTGTACTGACCGCGTCCTCGTGCACCTTCGGCGCCAGCGTCCTCCGGAAGGCGGAGAGGCGCTTGGTGTATCCACTGGCGATGCTCACGCCGCTCTTGAACGACGACACCGAGCTCGAAAACACAGTCTCTGGAAACGCATTCCAGAACGTAAAATATTCTGTATCATCAAATATGTTGGTTATTTAGCATAAGTCACTTACCGTCTACTTCCGCCGGCTCGCTAACAGCGGGGACACTTGAATCTGATACGTATCTGTAATAATGGACACTTGTATTATATACACGATTCACCCTTCGTTTAATATGAAATTAATGCTTTTTATTGATAACTAAGTACTACTAAGAGAACTAAGTATCAAGTTAGTAACTATTAAATCGTCAGCGCGCGAGCGTCACCCCTGGTGTTGCAAGCGTCCATAGGCGACGGTAGCCGCTCACCATTATGCGGACCGTATGATTGTTTGCCGCCATTGTGGTATAAAAAACTCAGAGGTATAGCGGCATGTTTAATATCTAGAGGGGCTTGATGTAGCATACAGCATATATAATAATAGATATTTTGATCAGTTCTTCAGTTATCATCTCAACGTAGACAACGCCGTATTTTACTGCTAACCGTTGAGAAACATTTGCATTGTTAAACTTGGCTATACATCAAGACATGAGTGCGAAGTGAGTGCGTGCGAGTGTGAGGCTTTGTATGCGGTCTGTACTTGCGTGCAAGCGTGCGTGCGAGCGTACAATCGTACGTGCGTCCCTGCGTGCGTACATGCGTGCGTGTGTGCGTGCAGGCGTGTGTGCGCGTGCGTGCTTGCCTGCAGGCGTCCCTTCGTGTGTGTGTGTGTTTGTGCAGGCGTGTGTGTGTATGTGTGCAGGCGTGTGTGAGTGCGTGCAGGCGTGCGAGCGTACAATCGTACGTGCGTCCCTGCGTGCGTGTGTGCGTGCAGGCGTGTGTGCGTGCAGGCGTGTGTGCGCGTGCGTGCTTACCTGCAGGCGTCCCTTCGTGTATGTGTGTGTGTGTGTGTGTGTGTGTGTGCAGGCGTGTGTGTGTGTGTGTGTGTGTGCAGGCGTGTGTGAGTGCGTGCATGCGTGCGAGCGTACAATCGTACGTGCGTCCCTGCGTGCGTACATGCGTGCGTGGGTGCGTGTGTGCGTGCAGGCGTGTGTGAGTGTCCCTTCGTGCGTGCGTGCTTGCCTGCAGGCGTCCCTTCGTGTGTGCGTGAGTGCGTGCAGGCGTGCGTGCGTGTCCCTTCGTGCGTGTGTGTGTGTGTGTGTGTGCGTGTGCGACCTCTGTATGAAGTGGTGCAGCCGCCGCTGGTAGCGCGTGAGGTGCCGCTGCAGGTCGGTGGCGGCGAGCAGCGCGCCGAGGCGGGCGGCGGAGGGCGCGGCGTCGCACGTGTGCGTGAGCGCGTGCACCGCGTTGTGAGCCGCCTCCGCGTAGTCGCGCACCCACACTGACATCTGCGCATCACATCACACGCACTAAGAAAATCAGACATTCAACACTTATTAAACAAACATTAAATATTAAATTTGTGTGTGCGAGAAGTTACCACCGTTGCCAATTAACGACCTGTCAGGAGAAGAAACGGCGAAGCAAACTCCGCGGTTTCCTTTTTTACCATTGTTACCCTTTTATCTATACAAATAAACAAAATTGGTGTTATATTAAGATAACCCCTTTTTACTAAATGCATATGGATGTATACACGGTACATATACAAAAATTTTTTTACCTTTTATGTCTGCCTGTCTGTCTGTTTGTTCCGGCTAATCTCTGAAATGGCTAGCCCGATTTTGACGGGACTTTCACTGGCAGATAGCTCGATGTAAAAAGGAGTAACTTAGGCTACTTTTATTTTAGGAACTGAACAATATTTTATTTGTTTAATTCCACGCGGACGAAGTCGCGGGCACAGCTCCTCTTGTAAGAGACAAAAGGTATTCGTATTATTTTTGTTGTACAACACTTCACCTGAAAGATCCGCCAGTCATCAATTCCGTCGACAAGTTTCTTGGCGCGTTTGGTGTTATGTCGCACCACCTCGCGGGCGTTCTGGAGCCGGGTCTCCTGCCGCTGCACACGATCGCGAGCGCCGTCTAAGTCGTTCTCGGCATCAGCTCTAGAAATTACGTTCAATATTTCTACATAAAATGACCTCAAAACGCAAGACAACCCACCCTTCACCGACATGAAACCTAAGCGGTGAAATAATGTATAAAAAGATATTCATTTCTAATATTTTTTACGGAATAAAGTTTCAATATTATAAAAAAATCCTGCTTTGTGTCGTCGTTTAGCAATAAATCGCTAGTCATAATATCAGGCCTACCACCTACCATATTATAAACCGAAAGATAGACGAAATCTTTGGTCCAAACTATGTATCTAAGGAGCAGTAAGAGAGGAAGGGCATAACGGGATTCCCGTTCGAATTTGGAGCTGCCCGACTGGGGCAGGACCTCCACCTTATAGAAGTCCATAGCCAAATAAATTTTGTGTTGTGTTCCTACGCGGTGAATAAGGTTTCCTGTAATGAGCTCCTTGGGGAGGGGGGAGGATTGTTATATTGTGTTGGCAGCAGAGGGATTACTCCCATTATACTGCCAACACAGTATAACTCTCCGAACACAGAGTGGCAACGCGCAAGTGATACTTCGGTATTGTAAGCGTATATAGGCTACGGTAACCGTTTTTCATCGGGTGGGACGTATGCTTGTTTGCCACTCTTGTGGTATAAAAAAAAGTAATGTATCAAAGTGTGCAGCTTACTCCCTGGCGGCGAGCTGCTTGCCCTTGTCGCCGAGGATGGTGAGCCTGGAGGCAGCGTCCGCGTTGTCCTGCTCCAGCCGCGCCACGCAGCCCGCCACCACCCGCAGCTCGTCGCGCAGCCGGTAGTACTGCGTCGACAGAGCGTGCACCTCCTCCATCTCGGGAGCTGCACGCCGTTACTTTATTACACTATCTAAGCTGTGCGGGGGGATAGGGAGGGGGGGGGAGTGCAGCAAGTCCGATTAGCATTACAAAATACGGATCTGAGAGGATGTTTGATGCTAGAACAACTGAACGGAATTGAAAGAAATTTTAGGAGGAGACAGATTATTAGCTATATGTTTTATTCCAGAGAAAATCTGCCAATGAAAATCCAACTCTATGCAGGGCACACATACATACAAATCATCACGCCGACTCCCTCACTGGGTAGGCTGTTCGCTTCGGCCACAAATAAATAGTCTGTGAATAAAATATATAAATAGAAGACGGCCCAGGAGAGAGAAAAATGGAGGGAGATTTATCAGTGGCAAATAAGCATGCAGTTCGCTTGATCGTAAACGGTTACCGCCGCTTATCGGCGCTTGCAACGCTCGGGGTATCGGTCGCGCGCTGGCGACCCTCAGTTATACTGACAAGGTTATGAAGAAGAATAAAAGTAGTACTGTCGTCAGCCAGTGGTGTAATGTTGTGCATGAAGTGCGCGTGCGCGGCGGCCACCACCCGCAGCGTGGCCTCGAGCGCGCACACGTCCCGCTCGCGCCGCGAGATGTCCGCGTCCAGCGCCGCGCCGCGCTCGCGCAGCTCGGCGCGCTCCGCCGCGAACTGGACGAAAACCCACCAATTTCTAGTCGAGATGGTCCCGGGACGTGGGGAGTATGTCCCGAATCCATAAATTGAGAGTGTACCGATAATAATCAAACATTATGTTTTTATTTATTAAATGCACAATACAAATAAAATAAAAAAATATAAACATAACAATCATTGTTAGAACTAAACTGGATCGTTACTAAAAGGTTGCGCATATATGGAGTCTATAAACTATGAGGAAGAATAGTGGGGCGCGTCTTCGTGGATGGCACTATCTGTACACATGTTACGGCCTTGGAGCGCCTCTATCTAGAGGTTATAGAGGCCTCTATTAAGAGAGGTAGGGCATAACGGGTTTCCTGTTCGAATTCGGAGCTGCCCGACTGGGGCAGGACCTCCACCTTAAGAAGTCCGTAGCCAAATAACACAATGATAACGTAATGAGCTCCTTGGGGAGGGGGGAGGATTGTTATATTGTGTTGGAAGCAGAGGGATTAAACCCATTATGCTGTCAACACACTATAACTCTCCGAACACAGAGTAGCAACACGCAAGTGATACTTCGGTATAGTGAGCGTAAATAGGCTGCGGTAACCGTTTCCCATCAGATGGGCCGTATGCTTGTTTGCCACTCTTGTTGTATAAAAAAAAAAAAAAAAAGGTAGCCGTGGGGGCGGAAAGGTAAGCAGAGCTAGCGTTTGAGCCACGAAGTACTTCTTATGAGAAGTAACAGTTATGAAGGTAGACAGGGCGTATCTAGAGAGTGATTGTAAAATTTCACAAATAACTGTACTGAGCAAGGTTTAACGGTGAAGGAAACGTTTTAAAAATTAAGTTTTAGCAAACCGGCGAAGGATTCGCCAACTTTAACGGTCGAGCCTTAATATGTTTTCAGGGAAATGAGAGTGTCGTTACAGCTTTGCCTTCTCCTTCGAAGATATGGGAAGGCACGAATTCCCAATATCATATACATATACATGAAAAGTACCTTTATCTTGAAGAACGTCACGGATAGTTGTTGACCGGATTCATCCTTGCCCAGTGACCCGATGAAGATATCGTACCTAGAAGAACAAACCCAAATTTAACTACACAAAACATGCACGTCATGAGAAATTGCAGGTGCCGGGAGAAACTCCCTTTGTAACTTTTGATTGTTATCAAACCTTACTATTTATGAGACCTGACGAGTCTGTTAGCTGACTCGTCAGGTCTCATAAATAGTAAGGATCAGATGGTTAACTTTGCATCGTCTTATGGTTTCCCATAGTACAAACTTTGGTTAGTTGGAGTCCAGGTCTCTTTGTGCGGAATCGTCCCAAGGTATTTTTATTAAGATATCTACTACTTTACTTTGACCCACGTGAAATATATATTTTTTGGTAGATTTTCTTCTTGAGTTACTTACATATCCTATGTGTTGTGTCCGAGACAAATTTTATCCTTTCGAAAGAGTAACAAACATTATAGCAAACATTCACATCTATATATATAAAAATGAATCACCGAAATGTTTGTACGCGATTAACTTCCAAACGACTGCACCAAATTGGATAAATCTTTCTTTTATGTCAGGAGATGGTTTGTATGAAAAAAAAATATAATATTTTTTTCTGTGCGTGTCGCTGAACTCCTCCTAAACGGCCGGACCGATTTTAATGAAATTTTCTGTATGACTTCAGGTGGATTCGAGAATGGTTTAGGTTCACAATTAGACCCGATAGGTGGCGCTGTGATCGTGTTTCAGAAATTGTAACTTTTTCATCCAAGCGAAGCTGGGCGGGACAGCTAGTTTATAATATATAATAAATTTCACGTCTTCTCACAAGGATCCCCGAGAGGGTAGGCAGAGGTGCATAAGGATGTGAACTTGCAATATTTGTGTTGCAAGCAACTAACCGAACCACTTGGCGACCACGGTTCTTTATCTTTATATATATAATTCTTCTGTGAGTGTGTATGTCACTGAACTCCTCCTAAACGGCTGGACCGATTTTAATGAAATTTTCTGTGTGTCTTCAGATAGATTTGAGAATGGTTTAGATTCACAATTGGACCCGATAGGTGGCGCTGTGATCGTGTTTTAGGGCATTTAAATTTTTCACCCAAGCGAAGCTGGGCGGGACCACTAGTATAATATATTATTAGTAGGACAAACAAAAGGATTAAACTACTCCAGAAGTAAACTCAACAATTAAATCAATATTTACGCGGCGCATATCTAGTAATAATAATATTAGTAGGACAATACCTCTTGATAAGTTGTTCAATCCTCTGTTCCCGTTCGCGTATGTCACTGCGCAGCTTCCCGCAGTCCTCGAGCAGGGCGCGCTTCTGCACGCTGAACATGTCGCGCCGGGCTGTGATCTCCACTAGGCGCTCGTTCATGGCCTGGAAGTGTGCAACTTGGTATTTTGACAACTGCATAAACAGCGAGGCCCAACGTAAAGGGCACGGAGAGAGAGTTCTCAAAGGTAAAGAATTTGGTAGCATGCGATTGATTAATAAGGTGTTGCCCTTTGCTGTTGCACGCGAGACAGGCTAGAATGATCTTGGTCTCGTATTCATTTAGGAACTCTTAACTACGACAAACTATTAATTGTGTCTCGTATTTAATTATTGTATTTTTTGTGTCATGATGCAGTAACGTTTCATTGAGCTTTGATTTAAAGAGTCAATTAAGTTTCTTTATGCCATCTGATATGTATATAATTTATTTATATATATGACTTCACCAGAAACTACAGGAACACATCTACCTACTCTTTTCGGGACGCTTGTGAGATGGCGTGTAGATATACATACTTATCCAACGTCATATTAAAATATATTGTTGCAGTAACATTTTTATTAGCACACGGGACTAAAGGACACGTATCCATGTATCAATGTGTAATAATAGTAAAAAGAAACAAGTGCCTACGGCGTCAAGCTGCAGCCGCTGCGTGTCCAGAGTGTAGGCGGCGTCCCCGAGGCCAGCCAGCGCGCGCGCGGCGTGCGCGACCCTCAGCCGCGCCAGAGCCTCCTCTACGCGCGCTCGCCGCCACTCCTCGCGGGAGCCGCGCAGCTCCTTTTCACCGCCCTCCACGCTCAGGAGGGAACTCTTCAGCCGACTTTGCTGCACAACACAATACATCAATTCATGCTAGTTGCTCTACTCGCTGTCAAAACGCAGTCTATAGATTTAATCTCACGGGTCCCCGCACAGGAAGGAATTTTAAGCCGATTTTCCTGTGCGTGATTACCGTGAGCGCTCTTAAACTTTTTTTAATACTTGTTTGCGTTACCGCCAATCAAAACGATATTAAATAATTTTGATGCCTCAGGCGCACTTCATACTCAACAAGAGTTCAGAAGTCTTTTCAGTACAACGTGGTGGACGTGGTGGAATCATATATGTATTTACATTCTAGCTACGATAGGTTTTTGTATAAAAGTTTGTTATAACTTTATTCATGTGAAGCAGTTTCTTGGTGGTATACAAGGTCCATGAACTTGCAACACACGTTGGCGACACAACAATTAACCTTTAAGGGATTGTTACACTATCTGTCTCTATTTACTCGTATTTTTGTCGTTTGAGTGACACTAGTTCCTGAATCTTTTCTATTACAAAATCACAAAAAGTATCAGTGATTTTGTCTGTTCAAGTGTTCAGTGAAGGAAAGCGCATATAATGTATAAAGTGTGTAACCAGCTTGTTCAGTTCGGTGGTCTTGGCCTCCAGCTCCCTCGCCAGCCGGCGCATGTCGTCGTGCAGCTTGGCGGAGTGCCGCTCGAGGAGCGCCACGCGCGCCGCGTGACGGGCGCAAACGTCCTTTAGCCTGGACCGTCACAACTTAATATTAAAATACATTTTTAAGTGCACGACTGTCCTCTAGATGGCGCCACCGTTACTACTAGTTAGTAGTAGCGGGCAAATAAATAAGCTTCTCGCATTTTGTAGTATGCCCAGGGCGAGAATAACTTCGCCTTATTCTATCTAACGTAAACCGTAGCGTGTTTATTTTTTAACTGACTAACTTAAAAAAAAATATCTGCGCCCTATATTAACTTAGTCTTGGTGGTATACATATAAATTAAAAAATAAAATACTAGATCATAAGTTAAACATCTTTTGTGTATGATAATATATCCTCACGCCTTCCCACAAGGGTCCCCGAAGCGGTAAGCGGCAGAGGTGTATAGGTAGTACCCACACACCCACTTTCCGCCAGATATATATTTTACGTGCCAACGTGACAGATGGCGATTCAATCGCCGTTACTCAAGCACGACTATACGTACGCCTTTGAATTTCTTCTCAGACGTATGCAGGTTTCCTCTGTTTTCCTTTACCGTTACTGTTGTTATATGTTACTGGCAATGATTGCCAGTCGAATATGTTTTAACACATAGATCAAGAGTATTTTAAAATGGCATGTGTTTATTTTACTTTGATAATTTTATCGTACATACCTGTTCTCCCTCTCAACCAGTTCCGCAGAGCACTCGCGCTCAGCTTGCGCACCTTCCATGTGGGCCACACGAGACCCAATCGTCTCAACTTGGTAACACTTTATTAACAATACAATAAGACACATAATGCAATGACAACTTTTTATCTTTATATCCACAATATTAATAATAAAAATGAAACAATGGAATATGAAACGTCAGGAATACCTACTCCAGCATATATGAAGAAGATAACGAGGCGAGATTATGAAATATCTGTACTTCTTACTGGAATGCATCGAGCATGTATGAAGCGAATGGTTAATGTGGTTGAAGCACAGGAGATCTGCAATTCTAGACAGACCTGGCGCTCTATTCTGTGACTACGCGTGATGAAACATGTGTATATGATATGAAGTAATGAGCTCCTTGGGGAGGGGGGAGGATTGTTACATTGTGTTGGAAGCAGAGGGATTAAACCCATTATGCTGCCAACACACTATAACTCTCCGAACACAGAGTGGCAACGCGCAAGTGATATTTCGGTATCGTGAGCGTAAATAGGCTACGGTAACCGTTTCCCATCAGGTGGGCCGTATGCTTGTTTGCCACTCTTGTTGTATAAAAAAAATGTTGATCATGGCAGATTTTCAATGAAAATGCATGTTGTAGAGGCATTGAGGATACTCACAATGCCATATAAAGCTTCCTTCTGACTCTGCAAGCTCCGCTCAACGCCACGTTGTTTGCTATCCAGCTTGCTCATTATCGCTTTGCAAGCTGAAAATTAATATCCAATTACTTATTTCTAGAGAGAATATGAATTTAAAAATTATTACGCCTATCTCCAAAATTCTATTACCTATGGAATGCTACATAGTATATTTTATTTGAAAAGCATTTAAATTCATATTTAAATGTCAGCAAATCAAATTTAACCGTGGGGTGGGTCTATTATCAATTGCGATACCGCTTTTATAGACTCGGGGGTAACCGTTTACATCTGAATTGTTCTATAAAAATGACCACTGTCTTCAAACTGTCTACAAGCCTGTCCAAAAGTTACCGACCAGTTTGGTTTCCATAGTTTATACAGTTCATTATTTATGATGGCGATAGTACAAGTCAAAATTACTTGCCTTTTAATTGCATATGAAATAACTTCTCCTCGTTTTTGAGTGCTAACAGATTCTGTTGTTCGACAAATGAGCAATGCATGGCGCGCTGTTGATTCACAGTCAACTGACTGGCATAGCGCTCCTCTTCCTGCAATATCAATCCTATCACTCAATACATTGGTATCATTATCGAACAACACAAACTAATAATTACTACATAACTTACGTTTAACATATCTTCCAGCTCTTTGGCGCGTTTCTCTGATGATTTGGACTTATCCAAAGAGTCTACAAGTTTATCTTTGAGCTCTCTGATCTGCAAAATATACATTAAAGTAAAATAAGGCTCAATTCAGATATACAGGATTTTTGCTCGAAGGACCATTTTAAGTTACATGGCGTTTACATCCAAGGGAGTTGTAGTATTTTTTTTACATAACTGTAAATAGTTGTTTATTTACACGGATAAGTTTTTGCTCGAAGGACCAGTAAATACACGGCGCTTACATTCGGGAGGAGTTGTGTTCAAAAACAAAAAGGAGTGAAAATCGATACAGTGTGCAGAAGTGCCATAATAAATATTAGAACTGCTTTTCTAGTTCACATTGCATCGCGCAGTACTGTACCTTTGTATTGAGGGCTTTTAGCGCGACATCCTTACGGTGTTGTTCATCCATAATCCTCCTGTTCTCCATGTGAAGTTTCTCCAGAACGTTTCGCAAGTTGCTCAGCTCACGCTGGAGACTTTGGGCCTGTATTAAATATAAAACTTTATTTCATATTTATATAAAGGTTAAGTAGATTTGTGTACGCTTTAAAAAGTCAAAAAGCTTAGCACTGATTAAGCTCAGATTTTGACACAATATAGAATCCGATCTAAGGGTCCGACCGACGACCGTCTGGTCTAGTGGTTAGAGCTCCTGACTGCGAATCTCGAGGTCGTGGGTTCGAATCCAGCTGAGGGCAGATATTTGTGTGATGAACACGAATATTTTTACCTTAGTCTTGGATATGTATTTATGTATATATCTATCTATATAAGTAAATATATCGTTGTCTAGTTACCATAACACAAGCTTTGCTTAATTTGGGACTATGTCAATTTGTGTGGAATTGTCCCAGGTATTCATTTATTATTATTTTTTATTAGGGTCCTTTTTATCTACTTTAGTGTCAGTAAAATCTTTTAACAGCCTTTCTCATCCATCCACCCACAGTGAAACGTGATAGGGTACAGCTTGTATATATTTATATATAAGCGCCTACTAATTACTTCAGGTATCTTTACGATGCAGATTGTTATAGATTAGCACGAATATTTATATAGCATGAAATAACATCATTCATAGAAAAAAAAATTAATGGCTTAATTAAAAAAATAATTATGGAAGGCGTGAATTTATATGATTATTATTAATAAAATTAATAAATAGTATCGAACCTCGCTGTCCAGCATGACGTTCTGCTCAGCCAGTGTTTGGTATGCGAGTCGCAGCTGGCTGAGCTGCTGCGCGCGGCCGCTGTTCTCTCGCGCCGCCTCCGCGTTGTTGCCGCGCTGCTGCTCGCAGAAGGCCTGCTGCTCGCGGCACTGCTCGGTCACCAGGTTCACCTCGCTCTCCAGTACTGCATAGTCCTGAATACCATCTTATCATACAACCAAAGAAGCCGCAGCCAAACTATATGTATAGTATCCACTCCAGGATAGAACTACTGCAAGTTTTTGTTCCTTTGACGTGTCAAAAGGCATGACATTTTGACCAGGATATACATTAAAATTTAATAACTTTAAGAAACACCTATTTGGGTATTTTGTCCATACATATCATCAATCGGAGTTAGGCATTCGGTAGTTTTTTTCGGATTTAGCTATTTTAGAATTATGTCCTGCTTTGTATTATGCTATAGCACAGTATTATATACCATATATACCATATATTAACGGTGTTTCCAGGTTGGTATCTATTAGATAAAACAATTAATTTGCAATAACAATTAAATTGCATTAGTTATTCTACATTTAGCTTCGGATTACTTTCTATCTATAAAGCGTTCGACTGCGTCGACCACAATACACTGATCTGTAAATTACACCACTACGGAATTCGTGGACTCGCTGCTGATCTTGTTCTTTCATATTTATCAAAGAGACAGCAAAAAGTTAATGTAAATGGGGCGACGTCCTCCGGGTCTTTAGTCAAGATGGGCGTACCCCAAGGTTCAATTCTCGGTCCTTTTCTATTTCTTGTTTACATCAATGATCTTCCTTATATGATGGCCAAGTTATCGGATATTATTCTCTTTGCTGATGACACCTCGCTAATTTTTAAAATAGATAGGAAAAATACGAATGTCTTGCATGTTAACGAAAGTTTAACTGTTCTCTCGAAATGGTTCGCGGCTAATAATCTTTTACTGAATCCAAACAAAACGAAATGTCTTAAGTTTTCTTTACCAAATGTAACACAACGGGATCTGAATTTAAATCTTGACGGCAACAAACTTGAGGCTATAGCGGAAACTGTATTCCTAGGAATTACCATCGACTCAAAATTGCAGTGGGGCCCGCACATTAGAACACTTTCCGGTCGGTTAAGCTCAGCTGCATATGCAGTACGGAAAATAAAGCATTTAACTGATGTAGCCACAGCTAGGCTAGTATACTATGCTCATTTCCACAGAATTATGTCCTATGGCATTCTGCTGTGGGGATCAGCGGCGGATGTTGACTCAATTTTCACTCTGCAAAAGAGGGCGGTCCGCGCGATCTATGACATGGGTCCTCGCGAGCCTCTCAGGGAGAAATTTAAAGAGATCGACATACTAACTTTGCCTTCACTCTATATCTTTGAATGTATTTTATATGTCCGCAAAAATCGAGGGATTTACAAAATTAAAAGCGACTGCCATAATAAAAATACCCGCAGTAAACATGAAATTGTAATCCCGAAATACAGATTAAAAAAAACGAGCAAGTCATTTATTATAAATAGTATACGCTTTTACAACAAGCTGCCAAAGTCAGTTATAGAACTGACCGATGTAAAGTTCAAAAAAATTATCAAACGTGTTTAACAATACGTGTTTAAAAAAAACATATTATAAAATCAAGGACTATGTTGAAGATAAAGAAGTTTGGCTCTAGTTCCTTCTGCGCAAGCTGCTTCCTTGGTAGCTCATAAACGGCACAAATTTGTGGATGTCTCTAACTATTCTGAATCTTTTTCTTTTCTCAATTCGGGTTTTTTTTTTACAATAATAATTTAACTTTTTTTATTTTAATTTATTCCATATCTTGACCAGAATTAGTTACAGTACTGATGACAATATTTGTGTCACTTGTTTAATTTGTCTAATTTGTGAATGTGAGAACATTGTAGGCTTTGTAGATTCTTAGATCTTGCTAACATTGTTATAATTATCTTGTTTTATGTATGCTTTGTATAGTAAGCAACGACCTATTGTCGGGCCTACGTTGTTCCCCCATACTTGGGTACTACTGCTGTAACGAAAAAAATATTGTATATGCCTAATGATTCGAAAAGAGTAACCATGGAGTTTCTTGCCGGTTCTTCTCCATCGAAGCGACCAACCCGAACCGTGCTTCTTTTTCGACGTTTTATAAGTGCCCACCTGGGCCTATGTGAAATAAAAAGATTTTGATTTTTGAATAGATAGTGATCCTTGCTCACCTATAATTTTATGTATATTATTAAATTAAACGGCGGGCGGAGTCGCGGGCCAAAATTAGTATAAGTACAAATACCTCTCGAATGTGTCTAATGTCATTGTCCCGCTGCCTCAAATTTTCAACTGCACCAGTCCACATGGTCATCATCTGTTTGCGTTGCTCCATGCCCTCCATCACCTAACATTCAAGGGTATAGATAAATACAAACAAAATTACCTTTCTCGACAGTGTATCAGTCTTTGAACTCACAGAACTCTTACAAAAATCAGGACTTCGGTACACAAATATGAATCAATATAGACAAATACATTGGGACTAAGACACACAAAAGTCCCAAACTGAGCAAACCTATGGTAATGTACAAATCGCACTCATGTTCATCACAAAAAATATCGGCCCTCAGGAGGCATCGAACGGGTAACCTCAAGCTTCGTAGCCAGGAGCTCGGACCGTTAGACAAGTCGGCCGTCAGACATCATAAGCTTTGTCACAAAATAATACATTACATATTTAGAAGTAGTATATTACATCCCCACATCACAGACGAGGTTATAGAAAATGGCCGTCTGGTCTAGTGGTTAGAGCTCGTGACTGCGAAACTTAAGGTCTTGTGTTGGTAGTTGTTTGCTGGTAAATCACAATACATCAAAATCCAAGCAATACCTGAATGCTACTACTTAGGCAGAGATCCCTCAAGAATATATTTTGATATGCTATGGTGAACGCTTACCATGAGTGTAGTCTTGTGCTCACTCTAAACACTAATTATAATAAATCTAAGCAATACATATATGGTAACACCTGAACGGAGATCCTGTCACAGGCGCGTTCTTCGGCGCTGAGGTTGGACACCAGCTGATTGACCCTCTCCTGCATGCGGTCATGTTCCACTTTAAGCTTTTGCCTCTTTGTCTCCAATGCCTGGAAATTACGATACTACTAAGTCTCCATTCATCATTGTAGAAGAAAATTTTGGTACCAACTCATGTAGGGTCACAGTCTCTTAGTTACAATTAGTTTGAATACCTTCTCAAACATATACAGTTGAATACATTGTTTTCAGTATTATTCAGTGTTCATGGTTCATGATATTAAAAAAAATTATCATGTTTGTCGTTAGTTCGTACAAACATCCACATATTTTTCTTAAGGCACAATGAAGCCAAACACATGTTATCCTCGCCTACTATCATACCTAATATTGTATCCTTAACTTATACGAATTGTACCTTAGCCTTGGAGAGGTCCTGCTTTGTAAACTGCTCGATGGCGGAGATGTCGCCCGCAGACCGCTCTAGTGCCGCCCGCCATTCCTGTAGGGCTCCACGTTCGCCACATACTTCAGACTTCAAAGTATCCGCCTTCTTCAGCAATCGAGCAATGTTCGCTTAAATCGGAGAATATATATATATATATATATATATATATATATATATATATATATTGCGCGCCCTCAAATCAGCGCCCCAAAATTGGTTGATAATTTCTTTGGAATACAACATAATACCACAAAACCATGTTAAAATACAGCTAATAATCGTTATCATTATCGGTATCATATATATATATACAAGAAATTATATGTGAAAGAGGAACAAATATTCTCAGAAACTTTCCCATTTACAAAATTAGTAAGACTATTGTCTCAGTCTAACCTGCATAAAAAGCTTATGATGTTTTAAATCACTCTGCTTAATTTCAGAAATGCATATTGCTACCACACGCCCAGGTTTAAGCCTATAATTATGAGAATATCCATGTGACCAGTGTAACTTAAGTGAAACTATATATTTATTTACATTGCTGTTTTTCAATCCTTGATGTGGACTCCTTGCTTTGTTTGTGGCAGTCAATGATATCACGTTCAAGCCGGTCAGCCTCATTGCATGCTAGCTGACGCAACTTCACCTCTTGTTCCAACTGCTGTTTGTGAGCAAAGAGTAGGCGCTGGAATTTAGATTTTTTTATAATTACTGCATACATGTTGTTACTAATATTCATGGGTTACTAAAGCAGTTTCATTATGTGATAGATGGTATCCCATATGATTATCCACATCTATTCTGTAATATTTACTCAACCCCCTCAAGTATAAGTATAGCTTATACACACTTGCGAGTGAGAGTCACATAAGAGTGAACTTATGCTGATTTAAAGAAATTCTTGTTAATAAGCTGTTTACTGCTAAACAGAGCAGGTAGCAGGCAGGAATTAGCCTAATTCTAATGATGATTTATTAATATGTTGTTTTGATTACAAGTACCCTACTTTGAGTATCATCATCAGACTTGCTTCACCCATTAGTGTTGTGGGCTATCCATTGCAATTAATTGCATACTTACTGTGCCAATTAATGCATCATAATGAACTATGCCATGGTTTTCTTGTAAAATTTTCCTCATGCACATAGTTATCCCTCTCTAACAATGGGTCTGTAAATCTAGAAGATACTGGTGCAATCTCTGCCTACTCGCTGCAGAACATGCCATGTTATATATGTATGTATGAGTGGTATACAACCAACAAATAACTTGTGAATTGCAGTTACGCTGATTAACAAGATGAAGTGTACCTATTACGGACATTATGACAGAATTAGTAAGCTTGCAGCAGTTGGGTTCAGAATGGAAAATAGAATTTGTACTCACTGTATTTTCATGATACTCAGTATGAACATGTTCCTTGTATTTGTTAAGATCATCGCGTTTTTGGGTTTGCAAGATAAGTGCTTCTTTCAAACGTTGAATCTCATTTTGTCTGTAAAATTAATATTATGATACCTTAGTAAGTAATATATTAAATAAAAACAAATCTCAGAAAAGCAGCTAAAATCGCTAATACCTATTTATCAAAATATTTTCCGAAACTTGATTTTCAGGATCTGCAAGTGGTATTCTAGTGCCTTGGTTCCATCCCAGTTCATCCAATAACTGGGCCATATAGCGTGGCACCATGCCTTGTTCACCCATGCTCGTAATAATAATACTAAATAATAAAACAACACTTCTAAATCAGGTATTTAATAAATATACCCTTCTGTTAGATCAATAGGTAAAACATTAATATCGCTTCGCAACAAACAAATTCACCGCCATTTTTCAAAATAACAAATGACAAAGAGACAGCTGACCTAAAAAAATATATTTTGACAAAACCGTAAACAATCGCCATAACAAACATTGCAGTAAAATTTATATATAAAGCCATAACATGACTTTTAGTTGATAAACTGGAAACAGCCTTAAATAAAACCCTTATTTATATTTAGGCTGGTAAGGTTGCAAAGAAGCATATGACCTGGTGATCAGCTGCTGCATCTTGTGGACGCTTACGAGTATAAAAATAATTAGAATTAGGTACATAATTCGCACTTTACAGACCGTGCATATACCATTTATATATAGCACTAAGATAGCAAACAAGCATCAGGCAGCTCTGATGGTAAACGGCTACCCAATAACGTCAAGAATATCGCTCTTTTTCGTCATATGTTAGCTTTTTAATTATTGCTTGATTACGATTACTAATACGGCTTTTAATGTAAATTTTTTTGTATTTCAGATCTTCAAAGTAGGTACATAATCAACTAAAACATTACGAAATTCAACGCACTGACAAAATCTAAGAGTTCCGGAACATACTAAGGAACAAGGAAATAATATTGGTAGAACTATGTACTACCAATATTAGTTCCTTGTAGCTGCTAAAGGCACATATCAAGTATAATTAGTTTAGTTTAGTAATACTTGGAATCAGGAATGTAAGGATGAATGTTGGAAATATCTTGAAATGCCGCCAAAAGAATATGTATGTACGCAGTCATCCCAAAATAACTCATCAGACGTTTAGTCTCGTGGTGTGTAGCTAGCATGCGCTAACGCTGGCTTCGTGTTAGATTATTGTACCAAAGTATCAAATATGAGTGCGGATGCAGCATCTTTGCCTTGTCCAATTTGTTCTCATACTGGAGTTTTTCATTCAGTACAATCCTTAAGGGATAGATTAATACATATATCTACGAATAAAATATTATGTCCTGTTTGTCAAGAAGAAGTATCCGGTTTGGATAAACTCACAATACATCTGTTTAGCCATGTGAAGTTGTTAACTGTAAAACATCTTGATAGAGATGAAGAACACGATATTAAAATTAAATCAAAAACTGAAAATACATCAACAATTCAAAACAAAAAAACTAGACCAACGACGGCTAAAAATAAACCACTGCCATCCTCATTGAGTGCACCAGTGAAATATGTAAAGATATATCCAAAGCTACCCGTGATATCTCTAAATTCAGTACCTGTTATAGATATATCTAAAAGACCTGTGGACGAATGTATTCCCGCCGGCGAGAAAGTTTACGTTAAAACGGAAACGACCGTTGTACAAACAAACACTACTTGTAATATTTGTGGCTTACAGTTTGTCGATGCAAGCATCTTACGTATGCATAGATGTCTTATACACAATGTTGATGAAAATGTGAACCAAAATTTTACGAGACATCAGTGCCACCTATGTCCGAAAAAGTTTAAGATGAGAGGTTCTTTGATGGTTCATTTAAGAGTGGCCCATTACGGGTTTTTATCTGGAAATTCTCGTTCCGATGCGAACATTAATACTAAATCTTATGAGACAACTATTGATTCTGTAGCTGAAGACCAACCGACCACTTTTGAGCGAAACGATAACAAACAATGGCAATGTGATGTTTGTCGTAAATGTTTTACGACGAAATATTTTTTGAAGAAACATAAACGCCTACATACAGGTTAAATAATAATTGCTGTAGCTTTGGAGGTAAATCGTACTAACAGATTAATCAATTCATTACCTTCTTTGATACCTAGTAAGTCTGCACTACAAAAACTCAGCTTTGAAATAAATAACATACTAAGATAGCCTAACTCTATCTCTTTGTTTGGCTTGAACTCTCTATTTTTTTATACACTTCTGGATTTAGTAGCAGAATTATATGCAAATAATTTATTCTAAAATTGTGTTTACAGGCGAGACCCCTTATGCATGTACACAATGCAATAAGACTTTTACGTTCCAACAGTCTTATCACAAACACCTTTTGTACCACAATGATGAGAAGCCACATACGTGCAGCTTTTGTGGCCGAGCTTTTAAGGAGCTTTCAACTCTTCATAATCATCAACGTATTCATACTGGCGAAAAACCGTTTTCTTGTGAAACTTGTGGTTAGTATATTTTAAAAATATCCTTAAACCAAATCATTAATACTTAATTAATAATAATATACCTTCACGCATTCCCACAATGGTACCCGGAGGGGTAGGCAGAGGTATGAAGGTTAGGTAGGCAACCACTCTCAGTCAAAGATATATTTTAAGCGCTAAGGTAGATGGCGAGTCCCTCCCCGTTACTCAAGCACGACTACATATACGCCTTTGAACTTCTTCTCTAACGTATGTAGGTTGACTCTCAATACGGGGAAACCGGCATAGCTTCACCGGAAAATTCCCGGTGTGACTAAGCTGACTGTACTTTAGATCAGAAAAACTCATTGGTACAGTCGGGGTTCAAACTTGCAATCTTTAAGTTGCAGGCAACTCGTAACTTAATTAATAACATTATTTAAATTTCAGGTAAATGTTTTCGTCAGAGAGTTTCCTACTTGGTTCATCGACGCATCCATACTGGTGTTATGCCCTATAAATGTACAGCGTGTGAAAAAAGCTTTCGTTATAAGGTATAGTAAAATGAGGGATATTTGTGTGGTGGGCGATTAGGATGAGCGTTATATATTCGTGAACTAGCGAAGTCAAGCCGATCAAACAGTGGTTGAAATATTTCCTAACATCCTGCAGCAAAATAGCCTATTACTCCGAAAGCTCACTGATTATATTTATTGTCTGTAGATTAAACGAATCTGTTTATGCAATAGTATATATAGCAACATAGTCAGAAACAAAGACTACAATAACTTACTGGGTTGTTAAAGGCTATTGCAATTAAATTCCATGTGTTGTTGAGTTCAATGTTTTATCTCCTTACTGACACATTCATCGTATTATTGTTTTAACAGGTATCTCAAAGAACTCATAAATGCCAAGCCCAGCCACCTGGTACAGTAGTACGCCAAATCGGCGACCTAGTGGAAAAATTGAAAAAGAAACATGGGGATCCCGACCCACAGGAACAGAATCCAAAAACGAATACAGTTGTCCTTTATCCGGAAGTATCTGAGGCCAATGCTGAGCTAGTACGTACAGGTGCAAAGCTCTCACTAGAAGATATGGAATCTGATAGCTTTTCATTTATAACTGGAGCCTTTCAGGAAATTGAAGAGAATCAGGCAGCAGCAGCAAGTACTACTTCTACTGCTCTTCTGAATGATAATTTAGTAGCTAGCCCAAACAATCAAAATGTATTTAGATCCAATATAGAAGAGTTGATAGAAACTATTCCAATAGAAGATAAGAATATCCCATCGCCTTCGGAAATTTTAAAAAATCTCTGTTTATCTAACGAAGAAGACATTATAGGAATATTTCGAGAGAGAGACGAAGATAATACTTATGATCTTTATAAAGAATTTAATACGTATCTATAAAAACAACGAACCCCAAATATTACGTAATATTCAAAGCGAAGACAGCGTACTGTGTGTTATAATAATGTCAAACAAGGGTATAATAACTATAGATAAATGTTACCATGTCAAATTTTTTTTCTTTTGAGATATCAAGACATAATGAAATGTCTGCATGTGTATGAACTATAAATCTGTGATAAAAATAATAGTGTTTTCTTGACAGAAGATGACTAGCTAACAATACTTGTTATATCGATTTCCATGGAGCAGCGGTGAAAACATCTAGAGGAAGTTTGCATAAGACATTCAAAGACGTATGAATCAACTTGGTTCCAAGTCAGGTAACCTGGAGTTCTAATTTGATTACGCCGTTGGTAGTTTTTAATAACTTGTAAAATCCCATTGTAGCATACTTTTACGTAATTATTTAGACCTTCCTGTTTTTTTTTTATTTATATTCGTGTACCATTTAGTTGTTAGGAAAAATTATATCGTATTCTCGTCATCATTTAGGGTTTAATGGGTTAGCATCTTAGTAATCCCTGATATTAAAACATAGTCACTGCCTGCTATTCGACTTAAACAGACCTACATAGCCGATAGAGACAAAAAGATTCTTTAACAAACAGATAAGTGTAAATTCCACAAAATAGAAGTGAATCTCCTCAGTAAGAGCGGTCACTTAGTCAAATATATATAATTGTAGACCGACCACCAAATTGGACTACCAAACCGAACATCTAAAACCAAACCTTCCCAAAGTCAATAACTAAATTAGGGCCTTTTCTTCAACATAAAGAAAGATTTATCTATATTATTTTCCTCCAATAAAATGACAGGCTCTACTAAAAAATAATCTAGATATACGAATGCATAATTTAAAGTATATATTTTCCTATAACCGGTTATACGGTTTTAGGCGGAAGTAGCACAGCCCTAACGTATGCTTGCTTTATTACTGCTTTGTGTGTTGTCGAAGAAAAAAACTCAATGAGTAACCAGCTGTTTTTGTTCTCAAAAGTGCTAGAAAATCTCGGAAAAACTGTGTTTTATGGATCAAAATTAAATAGTGTATTTCATCTCAGACAGTGACATTTTGTGAACTTCTAAGTGTTATTGAGATTATTAAAATTTCATGTAGCGTTGAAAAATTATCAATTTGAAGTTTAGTTAGTCACGATAAATGGTCTGCGTTGGTGTTTTATTACGTCGTATACAATATAATGTGTGTAAATTAGGCCAACGGGGTATATTTTTGTGATTACTTTCAGCTTTTGGACGTGTTACTACTGTAAGTATTAAGTACATTCTATCGTTAAAAAAAAATTCAGTAGGTAGAAAATATATTCCTTTCCTTATTTATTGGAAGTAATAGATCGGTCATGATGTAACTGCAACTCGAAATTTCCAACAAACCATATTTTAAGGGTATTTTATATCGCGTTTCAAAATCCTTTGTGCTTGAAGGACCTGCGCACTTGACGTCGCTATCTGGGAGTTTGATTTGCCTGGTGCATCAGTAAACATCGTAAATTGCGTTTCCTGCCCAATCTTCTTGTATTGTCATAGAATATTGTGATTTCGAGATGACTATATATACTTTAATATATTATAACAAGTAAGTACCTACCTTTGACAAGTCATTATTATAAATGGATGACAAACTTTATGATTATCAAGGTATTTATGAGATACAAACGCTTATATATCTTACTACAGCTAATTTCACCTAAAAATATTACACTGGCTGCCAACAGTAACAAATTTTATGATGACCCATCATCAGGTATCCCTTTCATGGTAAGCAAATTTATTTAGCTAGTTGACATAATTGTGTTAAACATTGTTTTTGGTTGAGATATGACTATATGTTTTCTATTAACTAAAACAGTCCAGTACAAATTTCATAATAGTTGTTACTTATCAACCATGCCAATGGTTGGCCACACAAGTTTAGCATAACATATACTATGCAAAGACAATAACTTGCCCACTTTAAGACTTGTAGAAGTAGATGAGTAGATAAGTTTCTAGAACATCAAAGACCATTTATGGTAGTTCTAAGGCTGATTAATCAGACAAACATCTAACCTCGCAATACCCTAGTGATCTCACTTGCTACATTATCTTTGCATCAAGGGCTGATGACTTTACTAGCTATCAATTCCACAGAGTATTTCAATTGAGGCTTATGACTGTTAATGTCTAAAAATTTTAAAACAACTTTTGTCTCTGTACAAATGTGGTTGCTTTTATTTTATCTCCATTCATTCATAAGCCTTTGTGGGAAAGCATGAATATACACATAATGCCATGTTGCCAAAACTTGAAATCACAAAGGTTTCGTACTGTGTGGTTCCAAAGAAGTTTTCTACCACAAACGCTCAGGCTGTAGAATGAGCTACCCATTGAGGTTTTCCCTAGAGAGTACAGAATGGGGTTCTTCAAAAAGGCTGTGAAAAGATCCTATAGGGTTGGCAGTGTGCGAGCTATACCCCTGTTGTTGCTAACATCCATTGTCAGCGGTAACCATATTATATCAGGTGGACCGCATGGCAGTGAGCAATATAATAATAAATAATTTTATTTCAGGCAACAAATTTAAATAGATGTTACAATTTAAAGGGCCCATATAATATATACCCTATCCTAAAATATATATAGCTATATTACATAAATACCTTACAGACTAACATATATACCATAACAATATCACTTCCTCGAGTGTTCGTGTGGCACTTGTCCGCGGAAGCGACGGAACACCACGCCCTGGGGCCAAAAGCCCTCGTCCATGGCGAGGTGCAGGTAGCAGGTCGAGACGCGCACCACAAACGCCTTGAAATTGACATTGCGGCACGACTCCAGCAACTGCACTCTCGGCCTGTATTTCAGCTTCCGGTGCACATATTCCTCTATGTCCTCCGCCTTACACGAGTAATGTAGGCGGGATATGTACACCGGAGTGTTCGGCTGCGCAGCTCGCAGGGTGACATTGGGCTCCAGAGGAGCCTTGCCGCAGCGGTTCTGGTTAGTAGGCACGCGGCGCTTCCTCCTTTGCACCGTCACAAAACCGTCTTCCTTACCAGCTCGGTTCGACGCTCCTTCGGGCGCAGGCTTCGTAGGGGAATACAGAGAGCACACTGTATTGCTCACTGCCATGCTTTATCATGCAGATTTATTTGTTGTTCCGTCCATGTTGGCAGAGTAACAAGGGACTTTGTATTAAAAGGTACCCATAAGGGTCCCCGAAGGGGTAGGCAGAGATGTATAGGTCTGCTCTTAATAGTATTTTCCGAATTCATTAAGTACTTGTGTAGGCACATTGGCTTTAAGCAATAGTGTATCAAATTGTGACCTAGTTTGATATCAATAACCACTCAAATCATTCTGTGGTTTCAACTTGTTCATTTGTGGATTTCATGCTGTTTCCTGGTTTAAGTAAAGTCAAATATATTATTTTAGGTAGGTACCTATATGAAGAATACTTAATAGCCATAACCCATTGTACAGGGGTCATTGAATATTTGTACATTTTGTAAGCTTAGGCTTGAAATGGCTCTGGCAATATGTGCAATCATCCACTATAGCCATGTGTTTTATCATATCTATGGAATGTTACCGTTGAGGAAAGTTAAGCATGCATATCAATGCATACATTAATATTTTTATGTCCCTTACACAGATGGTGAAGAGAACTATGTTCACTCCTACATACCCAGTTTTGAGTAGATACCTACATATTTATATTCCAATTCAATTTGTTGTTTGATCTATTTGGATTAGGTAATAAAATATAGTTATAAAATCTTCCTTTGCTTCTTCCATATCTGTTGTGTCAACCTATCATAGCCTACCTCTGGCGATGCAATCGTGCATAGGCGGCGGTAACCACTTACCATCAGGCGGGCCGGGTACTTGATTGCCACCTTAGTGAGATAAAAAGAATCTATGCTCTCTTTATGCCCAAACTATCCTGCCTTGCTTTATCTTTACGATCACACCCTTCTTATAATTAGATGCCTTGCGAATCTTTTCATTGAAACGACTGCATAACTTTACTTAACGTCTTATCTTAAATCATCTCAACCTATAAAAAAAATATGCCTACGATATCGCGAAAAAGTTTTAATCTGTGCATCATGTTCGGGATCTAAAACCACTTTATTTTTACACACATAACTTTTAAGAAAGCCAGCTTCCTGATTGTCAGAAATTTCGTAAAAGTATACGCAATTTCTGACTGATTTGATAAGTAGACAAAGCTGATAGACCTGTAGTTTGTGCAGTCCAGACGTGAGACAGTTGTATAAATGTATAGATAAGTAATAAGAATTCTCGCCACCAGAGCCCCAGCCCGTTCGTCCAGAAAGTATATGGTGAGATCAATAACCAGTGAATATAAAATATATGTTAGCCTAGCACATCAGCATTATATACACGAAGTGATAAGATATTGTGCTCATGCAGCCATTTTGTTTTCGCCTGTGCGAGGCCAACTTAAGCGTACGTACGTACAGAAATATTTAAACGGGACAGATATATGTTGAATTCTCATTATGTACTTACATAAATGAATTATTTTCGGATTTTTAAAGTTATGTAAATCTTTTACTACTTAATATTGTAGGTATTACAAGGTTGTAGAAAATATGCGTATACCTACATAGGTAATATTAGCAAAGGTTATACAACATATGTATTTGAAGCGAAACTGTTTTGGACTTGAAATTACCATATTTCAAGGGTTCGTCGCGTAATTGCTACTGTACGAATCGATTGATCTTCAGGGTTAGCCATATAGTCTGCCTACGAATGGGTACACATACCTTTGTGCGTCTCTGGCTCAGAGTGCATATTGTGCCATTCCCCAACTGTACATCTCTGTCATAGGAACTCTAATTTGAACTAGGAAACCGATGTTTCCCCGTATAAAGGGTTGCCAAGACAAATAGTCTCTTCATGATCGATAAAGTGGCGTTATAATGTTTGGAGTAAGGCTAGGATACATATGATGTACAGGACTTAATCCGCAGTAGACCCAACCGAAAAAACGCGATACACAGTGGACTCAGGGCTCATACAATTTTGTTTGATTGCAACAAGTACCTCGAGAGACATGGTATCGTACTGTATGCCGACGTCCGTCACAGACGCCACATCTCGGGTCATCAGTAAATAGATTGCCTAGGTACTCACAATCCTTATCTGAACCTACTTGGAATACAATCGCCTTGTGTTATTGTTATATTGTGCAATAAATTATATCTGGGTATGTTAGAGGCTCCCAACGTTTTCACATATATGCTCCCTCCAGCGCCTCATAGATTTTTGAATAATAATAGTATAACTTTCGCACTTTTAGACTGAGAGATCAGTTGTTGTTACTTCCAATTCAATACAATTTACAAAATACCTTTAGATTGACGAAAAGCGATACCTACATAAATGCAACGAGATTCTCCATAAATTATTGACAGGAGCCGTGGTGGATGACTGCTTTAAATCAAAGGTCAAAGGTGGCTAGTTCAAATCCTAATTGACTGTAGCAATAAGTTTTTCTGAACTCAAGTACAATAATTTATCGAAAGACAGAACCGCGAGGCAACTGCATATTTAAGAAAAATCGTCGTCTTTACGTCCAGTCTCAGTTTAGTAAAAACTAATATTCATATAATGTATGCATGTATATGATGACTGAAAACCGTCAGTTAGTACAGTCGAAGCGGGTTGCGGCTGGATATTGAAGTGGCAGGGTCCACGGCAACAGGCTCGCGTCTCTCTATCGATCCGGCGGCGGGCGGGGTGACGTAGCGCGCGGTACGGCGGCAGTGCTCCAGACACCTCACAGTTTGTAACAGACCTATACAGACATATTTAGAGAGGCTGCATAGCTTACACGGGGCCATTATGATATACTTACGATAATAATGTTTCATACAAACAAATATGTTGCGACCCCTTAATATGTAAACATGAAATAATTTATTATTAATTTGTCTATATCCGTCGACATTTACCCTCACGCCTTCCTAAAGGGATCCTGAAGTGAGACAAGGTGTAACGATACCTACCTTTGTCTGTGAATTTATTTTTATACTTATGCAGGCTTCCCCTCAATGTTATGGTCTGAGAGTCACAGTAGTCTAGGTCAGAAAAAATATCCTTAGTGCAAATCGCAGTACGAACCGGCAATCTTGATTTTGCAGCCGAGTAATTAAACCTACTCGACCACCACGGCTTTTGTGACGTTCAACGCGCAACGTTCTTAATAAATACCTGTTATGACTTAAAGCCTATGTGTTATTCGGATGTATGAGCTATATTATTGATTATTTTTATTAAAATCTATTCAGCTGTCTTTTCGTGAAAAAGTCAACCATCATGTATAATATTAGTAGGATAATGCACACACACTGTGTATGCATTCATTTATTACTTTTAAGTTTACTACCTTTGTATCAAGATAATGAAGCAGACGTGTGCTGCCAAAGAAAATTGATTTAAGATTATAGTTGTCTCATGCAACGCTGTATTGGGTGATGCAACTGAGTGCAGGTAGTCCTTTGTTCCAATGTGCTTTATACCACTTTCAAGGTGTATTAAGCATATTCTAGTAATACATCATTGTATATTAATTTCTACGTATTCCCCCTGTATTTACTACTCTCAGGTTGATAGGAAATAAATACTACTGTACATATCTGTCTTTTTGTAATTGGGTACTAAAACTGTTTGTCTGTTTTCGAGAATGGCATAGAAACTCTAAATTGGATGGATCTATTAGCTCGGATGCGACATCGACAATGTCGGCGTCTAGACTAGACTCACCCTCGTCCGTGCTAGTCGTACCTATATCTTTATAGAAATGCATTAACAACCTAGTGTATATGAGTGGAAGGTATGTTCTGAATTTAACAACAATTTTCAATAGAATTATGCTACTCCCTCACCTCGAAGCTACAATGTAAATTCAATATGAGTAGGCAGTAACGTCATTAAAATCCTTGTGTGCAAATAAATATAAATGGCGAGGTCGTGTTCGCTGTTGATTGTTTGAACTGTTGCCGACTTATTAGGTAGGAATTGCTTTATTTCCCAGTTAACAGCTGTGCAGTAGGTACACTTGTCTTGTGACTGTCGCAAGTCGCAACAATAGCTTTGTGCAACCTGCACAGGTACCTACATGCGTTTGCTGACTCTGCTTCGTGTAGATACACACATACGTACATGTATTTTATAGCTGTGTAATTTTTTTTTTAGTTATTTCGAATACATAGAATAAACATAGAAATTTTACATACATGTTTTTATCCATCGAGATATATTTTTTTCTTATTAGTAGGCAAATAACTGTATTCCTCGCACGGTAGTTAGCTGTCACGGCCTGCGGACATTTGCATCGCTAGGGGTGGCTTACAGTTACTTTACATACTAGTTCGTGGATTCGTTTGTTGGACCTCGCTGTATTCAAGTGTTTGGTCACAGATATGTATTTTCTGTATTATTTACAATGTTCGTCAGAAATAGTGATATATATATACTAATACTAATATATTATTAATATTATAAAGAGGAAAAATTTGATTGATTGTTTGTTTGTATTGAATAGGCTCCGAAACTTCTGGACCGATTTGAAAAATTCTTTCACCGTTGGAACGCTAAATTCACCCTGAGCGACATAGGCAATACTTTCTTTTAAAAAAGAATCTTATGTCCACCCGTGCAAGCCGGGGCGGACCGCTAGTGAGTTTATAATATAGTATAAACTTTGCAAGGCGTATTTATTCACCCGTGACCTAATGAGCCGATAATAAAATCGTTTTATTAGAAGGTATCTAGTATCATTCAGTCGTCGGTTGTAGTTGGTAACACAGTCGTGTCACAGTTTATGGTTGGGTAACACGACACTCGTGCAGCTACAGAAATAGGCACACCACACCACCACCTGTCTCCCTGCCATCTCGGAATATGTCCGCATTCTGGCTCCAAGGCATAAACACCGCCCGATTAGCTGCACCGCACTCCACGATACAATATTATGTCGCAAGTTATTGTAATTCAATAGTGTGAGTAAACAAAGGTTGATAATAAAATAATGTAATTCCAGTTTAGGGCACGTTAAAGGAAAATTCAAAAATAATTCCATAGCTAAAACATTTACTTAGTGAAATATGAAATAAATAATATGTATAAAATCTCCGTGCCCCCTGTAATTTTTGTTGGTGATAACAATTGAGGTACCTACACTTTAGCAAGTTGAAAAATCATGACTACGAACCTAGCAGGAAAAATGCAGGAAAAGACCCGAAACGTACTATATCAAAGCAAGTCCATACCTAGTTTTGACCTGAATTGTTTATTGCAAAGTAATGACAACCGTTGGACGGAACCGTACTATTTATTATGCAGCGTGGCACACATGCCTTGGCCAAAGGCTTGTACGCTATTTATTATCAAACAAAACTATATGTTATGTTTATTCAGAATAAATTAAATCATGCAACATAATTCAGTAAAATAACAGAATTAACGAATTCATAATGAATATTGAAACAAGTTTGCTAGTCGATGAACACGTGAGTGGACTAAACTCGTGTAAAATCAAGTAGGTCAGCTTAGTATATTGTGCGATGCGCTCATTTTAAATGTTGGCCTTACTAAATGTGTAGAACGCTGCTATATTACTGATAATAATAGCTTCTATCGACTGAAGTAATCAACGATTTTACCTTATTTAGAATGGAAATTTGGTATTTTTGTCTTGAGGTATGGAATACCGGGTCATCAATCAAATACTTAACGAGATAATTGGGAGCTGCCCGACCGAACAGCAACTACACACAAGCAACAACCAAAAATAACAATACGTGGTATTTGTATTTTGAGCCTGATTGATATAACGATTTTCAGAAGACGCGCTCAGCAAATATAAGAGGTCTGTTTATTTTATACTCTCCTGGTAAAGCGACTTCTCTCGACAATAGTGCACAAGTGACACTTGTATATTGCAAAAAGCCAATGTTAAAAAGAAATAGTAACTATATCGTTTATCAAAATCCCCTACTTTGTACTTTCTTAGAGGGTGCTCTGTCAGTACTCGGGTACAAATAGATATGAGAGCCCACAGCAGAGTGAGACGCAATGTTGCCCTACTTGCGCACGTTCCGCAAACGGCCGTAGACTTGAACTCATTATTTCGCACGTTGGCACACTTGGAACTAAACGACCAACATTTTATTAAGCACTTTTGTATTGTTGCTGACCGACGACTACATGTTAGCTACTATAATTAGTTAATTTGTATAAGTTAAGCGTTCTAACTACACATAATGATCTCCTAATTGAATGCAACGCGCCGCAATTTACTGCAGTAGGTGAAACTGTTTACATTAGACGCTTATCCGTATGGTTGGAGTCGTCGTGAAGGCGGAATGTTATGCAAGAAGCATGAAGCTGGCCCGTCACGAAACCTTTTGGCTACGTTGGCTGTTGGTGATGTTGCAACACCATAGCTTTCTCCTTTCGACTCGAAACTTAAGCGACATTTTACTTTTTCAACCAACATCCAGACTTTGATTTTGTACTGGTTTTTATCAATATCGCTAACGGTTCGTGACACGATTCCTAATGTGAATAGCGATCGAGCTACGAAGTTAAGCGATCAAAGTCTTAGTTAGTTGTTGGATGAGTATGTACATTGTACATACATGTGGAAGAACGTTTGTTCGTCAGTCGGCTTCAGGGGACTTACCATGGCGTGCTATTAATAATCTTAATTCACACAATGTTTTTGGGACAGATTGTACCTAGATGACGTCAATAAATCTCTCCCTTTGACACTCTAGTATAATGAGGGATAAAGATGCAGATGTCACGTAAGGATGAAGATGTCTCGTAACAGCCAGTTCAACAGTTTTCGCAGATGTTAAAGACATATTACCGTTACAAGAAGTCTAAAGAAGAAATAACCTGTGACAATATCGGGATAGATGAAGTACCAACGAAGAAAGGTTTAGAATGTTGAAAATAGAACTTGAATGATGATGATTTGCTTACAGCATTACAGACCTCGACAAGCATTGTTTTTGTGCAGTGTACGTTGTCGAAATGCAATGAAGTACTTAGTGACTTCATTTAAAATATTGACTTGTCTACCGCCGTATCGTTCTAAATCTTACAACGCCAACGTGCTAATGTTAGCGTTTGAAGAGTTGGAAGTTTAGTGATGTGCCTTAATTTGTAAGAGCGGTTTATTATACGTGAATCGGTTTATTGAGCGCAGTTTATTTCAGGCGCGCGTGGTATGGATATCACCTTTAGATGAGGGAGATGGTGCATGCACTTTCATTCGTCGCTAATCCGGTTACTTATTTGCTAACTAATAATACCCCCCTTGTATGAGAAACATACCTTGCTTCAGAGACACAATTGTATTTCAAACATAAAAATAACGTGTAGGGTTGAATTTAGACTTACTTTAAAACAAAACTTTCTGAGAGAGCTTAGCCGATGTAAAATGGCGCCGACAAGATTAGTTCATGGGACTAGCGTTAAGCTTGTATTGACAGCTTATAGCTTAGCCGTAATTTAGGACCAGACTAGTCAATAGAGATAAGTAAATTGCCACATCTACCTTCATACATTTCTATTTCAGAAATAGTAGATTGTCATCAGTTGCTACCTGTTCTGGAGATGAACTATCGTAGTTTTCAGATACCAAGTCTACAGTTTAGAAACGAGAACGAGTAATGAATGTGCTTTTTAACTCTGCGTCTTATTTAACGTAAGTAACATATTAACTAAGGAAAATCTAATTTACATCATGTACTCACGTTCATTGGAAGAAATCTAAATGCAAATTGTTGCAAATGCCTATTTCAAACCTGCCATCTGCGGCAATTTAGTACGTAGTAGTGACCTGTCTAGCATCGATGTATTTGCAAGGGGGCTCGGTCGGAGGGTTGACAGGAGCGGGGTCGTTGAACCGTCAGGGCTCCAGAGATGTGGCGTGTGTTCTAGGCGGGGCGGGGGTGCGAACGCACTGGGTCGGTCGTTGACTCCCCCTGGGGTGCATCGCGCCATGGATACTGACGATTGATTTTGATGCACCCCGCAGACATGTCAGAAAATATTGTAATGTTACACCCAACCTGTGTGAGTTCCAAAATCGTGGTTAGTGATTGACGTATATCACGTGGTATGTGATTCCAAAATGTTATTAATTCTATACTAATATTATAAAGAGGAAAGATTTGTTTGTTTGTTTCTTTGTAATGAAAAGGCTCCGAAACTACTGGACCGATTTCAAAAATTCTTTCACCTTTGGAAAGCTACATTATCCCCGAGTAACATAGGCTATATTAAATTGGACCCGACAGGTGGCGCTGCGATCGAGTTTCAAGAATTTTACCTTTTTACCCGGGCGAAGCTTTCTGTGTGTTTCTGTGTGTCTTAAGCTAGATTCGAGAATGGTTTAGATTTACAATTGGACCCAATAGGTGGCGTTGCGATCGTGTTACGGGCAATTTAACTTTTTCACCCGAGCGAAGCTGGGCGGGACAGCTAGTTAATCATAAATGCATACATACACACATATCATCACGCAGAGTCCCTAACGGGGTGGGCATATAGTATAGAACGCCAGTTCTCTCTAGACTTGCATACCTCTTTCGCTTCGTCCACATTCATCAGTCTCTTCATACATAAATGCAATACTAAATATTTTTTTTCAAGTCAAATTTGGTAGCTTTCTTTCGGGTATAGTTTTATTTTACAATATTATTTTTTCTCGATACTAACGCGATTCTCCTCACGCCTTCTCACAAGGGTCCCCGAAAGGGTAGGCAAAGGTGTATAAGTAGTACCCACACCCCCACACTTTACCCCAGCGGTGTTATTTTAGGTGTCTACGTAACAGATAGCAAGTTTTATAATCTACTCATCCTATAAGTATATTTGTTTTAAATATATTTATTCAATACTTATAAGATTCCTGTCGGTTCTATTTTAAAATGGAAATAAAAAATATTTATTTTCTGTAACAGTGTAGTGCTTGTATAATTTAACTGTCATTGGGGCATCTCCCGTTAAGCATGAAAATGTCTGTGTTTTTTTTTTTATACAACGAGAGTGGCAAACAAGCATACGGCCCATCTGATGGGAAACGGTTATCGCAGCCTATTTACGCTCACGATACCGAAGTATCACTTGCGTGTTGCTACTCTGTGTTCGGAGAGTTATAGTGTGTTGGCAGCATAATGGGTTTAATCCCTCTGCTTCCAACACAATTTAACAATCCTCCCCCTCCCCAAGGAGCTCATTACTGGAAACCTTATTCACCGCGTAGGAACACAACACAAAAAAATTGTGTTATTTGGCTACGGACTTCTATAAGGTGGAGGTCCTGCCCCAGTCGGGCAGCTCCGAATTCGAACGGGAAACCCGTTATGCCCTACCTCTCTCACTTGCCTGTGTTAGGAGGCTTCACTATACTTAAAGATACACTTTCTGTACGTCCCTCAATTGAATACCTAAATGATTTCATTTAAATACCAAACAAAGGAATCGTAAATATAATGCAGCCAAAGCAATTGTATCCGTCTTACATGAATGTGTGCATAATGTACCCCTGAAGTTGAATATATGAAAATATAAGGAGCGGATAGGCGTCATACAAATTCCCGCAATTTGTAAATACATACATTTTAATCGAGTGTCCTGTCTGGTGTCAGCAGGGCGAGCCACAGTATTGTATTGTTTACCATATTTTTTGTTGTAAGCGAGAACAGGAAACCGTTCCTACCTGGAATATGTAACAGCTGATTCCCTTTGTTCTTGTGACAGAGCTACCCACAATATTGTTTGTTATATTTATATAACAATGTTTGTTCATATTGCAATAATGGAAACCTATTTTCAGTTGATATATAATTTTACTCAATGGTAGATCAACATGCTTTTTAAACAATTAAGTAATGTATATACCTCGATTATTGTTGTAGATACCTGTAGTTGAGAGCCCAAGTTGAAGATAACTTGTTAAAAACGCGACCGACAATTCATTTCAGTCACTTCACAGTTGAGAGACTCGAGAGCGTTGTTGCCGAGGTGAGCTGATTTCGCACGTGGCTGCTATAATGCAACTCGGCTGGGTTGTCGACCCGCGGCCTTGGGGCGCAGCCCCTTGTCACCGTCACCCAAAATAAGTTACTACTGAATCTCCTTTATTACTATCCATCGAAAAAACAGGATGGATATATGTATGATAGCCTTATTTTTTAATAAATTTTCCGACAACGATGAAAAACCTCATTATTACTGAGCTAAGTGACGAACAAACGAATTCATTTTGCTTCTGCTTCACCCCAAACTTTAAAAAGTTATCTAAGGAAATATTATTTTTGCTGTTATCCAAATTTTAACCTACGTATATTGGGCTAAAGTTCGTTATTTGAGCCCACTAGTGGTGTAATCAGCCAGTATTTTATACTGATAATATTATTGTACTGGCACCTATCTATAATATATAATCAGTTCTAGTTACATCTCTTCTAGACTAAAACACAATTGCAATCTGTGCATCAGCCTACCTACATATATAGATATACTTACCTACTTCAGTTAAATCTTAATACCACAGTAAGGTTAAATTTATGTTGGCTAAAGTAAGGTCAGCCAGTATAGCGTCGCATATATAATGTTTTAAAACAATGTCTCGTGCATGTTCTTTTGCGAGATGTGGAGAGGATAAGCGTTGTGGAGTCAAGGAAGGTCACGTTGGAATAACAAATCAGTGACGGCCGTGCTGGCGAATGGCGTCGGACAGCGTTGTGCGGTTTTTTGCTTGCACTCGGTTCCGTCCACTCTCGCGCAGTTTAACAACAATGAATCGCGTGATCCACGATATTCATGCATCCCGCCACCTTGCTCTCGCTTTACCCAAAAGTTCGTACTTTATACGGTATATGAACAAACGTAAAAGTGGATAGTATGAAAAATCCATATTCAGTAATCGTACAATAGGATCTTTAGAAAAGGTTGATTCTAAATGCAGGGCCTATTTACCTGGCAACTGCACCTGGTAAGTCTTCGATTGGTTTATTTTTCGACCCACAACAAGTTCGAGATGCGATTGAATTGTAACTAGACAGGTTATTTCAAACAGGTTGGGTTGCAGTTTCTTCCCTAGAATTTGCTTGAGCTGCTTAAATCGTGTTAAATTGTTTTTTTTTTCACTTCCATCGTATTGTCCCTGTGTATCGACACATTTTTGTTATGCTAGAGAATACTTCAAAGATAAATCAATCACATTAATATCTACAACTTATTAAATACCAATGTCCAATTTTACTGTTAACGATCCCTCTGGCGACGACTCATGTGAATTTATGTGTGCCTGGTAGATAGCACAAACACTCCATATAGCAGACAGGACGTACATATTTAACCTACCTAGCTACTAGCGTTGGATGATTGAATTGAACCCTGCCAGCTACGAAAATCTAAATCGTACGAGCATCAGATCTTAAAAAGTTTGTGATTAGAGACCATTGCAAAGGTGACTTTAACGATATAATTGTATACTTATAATATCATTGGATGATTCTATATGTATTGTACCATATTAGCATCGCGCGGCGGAACGGACCGGACAGTGGCGAGACATGAAGTGCGGTCGTTCACCAGCGCACTGGCCCTTTGCCCCGCCTACATACTGCGATATCACTACACATAATATACACTGTTAATGTTAATAATATCATTACCTTAGCAGATAATTTGTTAGCAATCGCATTGCAAAATTATACGTATTAAACTAAATGATAATTTAAACGCATATAGATTTCGGTCTTGAGGTCAATACGCACACAAATGTCGCCCTTGATCGCTATGAATATGCTTGCAAGCACATACGTTCGCTTCCGTTGCGCAATTTATATAGCTAGTTCCATTGTTAAATACTTGATAATGATTGTAACAGCTAAAATTTAAATAATGACGTATTATATCAATTATTGAGAAATTATTTGATACCTAGAATTTATTACAATACTGAAGGAAATTAAGAAGTACTTTAAACTACTAGCGCCATCATTTCCGGTGTTAATAAAATAAGCACGCTTGCATCATCACGCCGAGCCGAGTCCCTCACGGGGTATACAACCTGTGGGAGTAGAGCACCAGTTCTCTCTAAACTTACATTTTTCATCCACAAATGTCAATGAATCCAAATATTTTTTTAGTTGTTATCGATCCTCGTTTGATAGCCTTCGTAGGTTTGACAACGTTCCTGTTTTGATAATATAATAAACTAGAGGGTATATGAGCCCTATGTCTGTCAAACATTAATCAGTTTAACTCTGACTGTAAGTAAAAAGTATAAAATGACTATATAGACATACATATATGTCAGAAATATACCATTTCTAATATTTAAGTATGTCTAGATGTGCTGTTCAGTACAGTTTCTGTTTGTATACCTATAGGAGAGGAAAGAGGAAACTTGCTTAGCTGTGAGAAGAAATTCAAAGGCGTATGTATAGTATAGTCGTGCTTGAGTAACAGCGATGGCCTCGCCATCTGTCACGTTAGCACCTAAAATTATATCAGGCGGAAAGCGGTTGCGTGTGTAGGCTATACTTCGGAGACCCGTATGGGAAGGCGTGTGAGATATATATGTTTCTTCATACTTTTTGTATGAAACTTCAGAATTACTCATAATTGCCCACAATTGCCCACCCTACTCAGGAACTCTCATGTAGGAGGTATTAGCCTTATTTACGCGTATTTAGATACCCATATAAACAAAAAAAAGCTTTTCCCAGATAAATATCGTGTATGACCATAGAATTCGCGTAATTGTCATATGTAACTTCAGTGTAGGTAGAGTATTGGAAAGCTTAATTGCCGTCCTGTTCTATGCTATGAACAAACGAAGATAAAGCAACAGGGTGCCCTAAATAACTATGGTTGTATCGATCCGTAACGTTCTGTCATTCTGTGCACCTTTGCAAAGGTAGAACGGAGTAAAAATGAATAAGAGCTTTTTTTTCGTTGAATCCGATTGTATCAATTGATATTGAACGATCGGTCGAAGAACTTGTTGTTGTATTGTCTTAAATATTGCCAACCTGGGATTGTTTCTACCATTTTGGTAGCAATACATATTTTGGATAATTAAGCAATTGGTAGTGAGTGGAAGTAAATAAATTGGCTTTATTAATATAATTTTTCTATCTCTCTTACTGTCATGTCTTGTCATGAGGCAATGATGCCCCATGCGTCCGGCGCTTGTAAGTAAGTTAGGAATAGTTTTCATTCATCGCGTAACAATTTTCATATGCATTGTGTATTTAAATTATTAAAGAGCAAGCTTAAAAACCTAGTATCGTTTTAGGACCTTACAAGGCATACGCTAAGCTAATAAGTACTATTATATATGCTAATATATATATATATATATATATATATATATGAAAATGTAATGTTCCCAGTAATGTATTTGATCACTCTCAAATAAAGTTAAATGAAGAATTACGGAATTATTTTAATATTAGTTAATTTAAATTTATAAAAGATTTTAGGTATATATTTTTAACGACAGGCGTCTGATATATTTGACCTCTTTGGTGATATAAAGAAATAATTGTGTAATCAGTACATTATTATGTAGTTCCTTAGTCAAAATATTGCTACCTACTACCTACCTACTATTGTGAGAAACTACCAAAATCAATACTACGATTCACAATATAGTAGCATTTGATACCGTAACGTATGGCAACACTTTTAAATGACAGCCAGCTGTGTGGAATGGGTTGAAAAATATCTCGTAAAGCGTAGTTCTAGTTCTGTCCTTGATGTGTCATCCATTACAATAATTCCTGTGAAACGTGTTATTCAGAGAAGATAAATTTACAGTGCCCTGTTTATTTTACCATCGCGTGGTGCTTGTCAAAACTGCGGATTTAACATTTACGTACATACCTACGTCTCTGTGGCAGGTAGTGGTATTTGTTAAAATGTTTATGTAACGCAGCATTGTTCGATCGCTGAGTGTGTATTTTATCTTTTGTTCCAGATCGATTGGCAGCAGTGTGTGATTATTGTGAGTTAGTCGCGAGTGCAGTGGGGGCGGTATCTGTCCAGGGGTGATGTTGTAGTGAAGTGTGCAGTGGATGTGGTGGCAGCGTTGCAGCGCTCGCCCTGGCATGGTGCCGGGCAGGTAGCGCGCGCGGGTGGCCTGCGCAGGCCCCACACAAGCAGCCGCGTGTGTACCCCAGCGTCGTCTATGGCCGAGCAACACATCACACCGTCGTCGCACTCTGCACTCACGAGAGAGTCCAGCGGGTAAGCCAAATCCTTCACATTATCCTTTACAGCTGTTACCATTTAGCTTGTTACCGCTGTATATTGCTTGCATACATAGTACAATAATCAATGGTACTCTGAGTACTTTTATATAGAACAGATACATATATACACAGCAGTGTTTATAAGTTATGGTATGACCAAGCAGAATTGGAATAGAGTATAATGCACTATGATTACTCTGACTTATTAGTACCAGCCTGTCACTTGGCTACTAGTTTCCTTGAATATACTTTACAGTATGCATTTTATATTTCAAAAGCTGTTAACAAGCTACTTAGGTTAGGGCCTAACTCGATGAAAAGTGTTTAATTGTGCAGACAATAGAGCTATTATTTAACTATTCTGACCCTATATTAACTAGAGTAGCTGTGTGGATAAGGAATTCATCACAATTCATCAGAAGTATTGTCATTTGACCTTGTTTTTCTCATTTACTTTACTCATACTTTCTATTTTACTTATTATTATTATTTTACTCTTCAATTTATTATGCCCTCAACTTCACTTCAACTGCTGATTTAGCTATTTGTTTACACGAACACCATTAATGGCACAAAGGCATTTTATGTTGTGTGATACTTGGTTGTGGTAACTTGACTGAGCATATATAATGAATGTGGGCCCACTCACATTCATAATGATATGATGTGATTAAGATGCATGTGTCTATAGACTAAATAGAAACAAGGTATTGACTGTTCATAGACAACAAAGCTGCTCAATTGTCAATTTTTAATTGTGTTTAGATGATAGACTATTCCAGAACTTTGATAGTAATACATAATAGGTATAGGATTATAATAATAATTCCAACTTTTACCTTAGGCTATTGACTTGCTGGCCACCTTAAATATAATTATTTAAGGTGGCCAGCAAGTCAATAGGCTATAAAATAATTATATACAATCCATTTAGTAAGTACTAGCTGTGCCCTGCAGTTTCACCTGTCATTAAGTAAGTATTTATATATAAGTGTATCCATATATATCTACATATATACACACATGTTCATATATGAATAGCAATAATTAATAAAAAAATATATATAAATTTTATTAATCATTAATTTTAGAAATTTTATTATATAGGTATATTTGTAATGGGCTTAAGTAATTGCGATGGACTCACCATCTATCACATTATCCTATCAGGGCCCCTTGTGTGAAAGTGTGAGGATAGGTATATATATATATATATATATATATATATATATATATATATATAAAAATAATTTTATTTATAGGTATACAATTCCTAAAGCCTAAGGTAAAAGTTGGAATTATTATTATAATCCTATACCTATTATGTATTACTATCAAAGTTCTGGAATAGTCTATCATCTGGCTATTAAGCCACCTTAAGTATAAACAGCATGAAATTGTTCAAAATTATCTTGTAATGGTGGGTCCCATTTTGATCGAACTGCTGGTCTTTGGTACGTGAGATTTAAAGGCACATTTGCATTGACACTACTGTTCAAATCTATTTAACATATTGGAAACAAATGATTCTGACCTTAACCTCAATAAATTATTGTAGGTCCTTTACATATTTATTTATTTTACAATGATACTTTTATACTGTAAATGAGCTGTACTGTTTAGTGAAATACATAAATATTCACGTTACTACAATTATATACTATAAACTACAAATTAAATGGATTAAACCCGGAAAAAGATTTATCTAGTGGCTATCTCTGAATCATATGCAGGAGGGTATATTTAATTTATTTTAAATACTTTTCATTTTGCTTCCTAGTTCGTATTTTCGTCTGTCTAAATTATCTGACCACCCTCAAAAATTACCTCCTATTTATCAAGTTTGTCAACATCATCTGCAAATCGTGATAAATATTGAATGCTGACATCAAATATTTCTTTCCATCCTAAGTACTATATATAGTATAAACTTATTTCCTATTACGAAGGCACAACGGAATCTCCCGTTCAAAGTCTTAGCTGCCAATATATGGAATTGCATTTATGACAAGGCAGATAATTCAATAACTCGCAATTGCCTTTCCTTATTATAATACAAGCGTTCATGGGCCACGGTAAACGCTTACCAGCCACCTTTGTATGAAAAAGGGTGTAAGTGGAATATGTTGTTATGCAGGTCTTCTCCTAGCAGGGTGGTGGGCGGTCGGTGGCTGCGACAAGTGTGTCACGCAAGCCACAATCGCCGGAGCAGACGCAACGTGACGTCTCCTCTGCCGCGCTCCAGTAGCCGGCACTCTTCAAGCCGCGTGTCTGACGGCGAATCGTTCACGCACGTTGAGCTGCGCAGGAGCTCGCGCCTCGTCAACACACTGCCCAGATCAGACTACTCCATCACCGAGCGCTGGTCCTACGGAGCGGACGTATACGAAACGCGCTGCGAACCAACCGACTATAAGGGTGGAGATACGGTTAAATCATCCAACTCGCATACCAAACGAGCTCGCACTTCGTCGCATGACAGGAAGAAACGCAAAAGCAACAAAAGTGCTGAGGAGTGCATCGCATACTGCACGCGCTCACGGACTGCTCTTAAATCAAGTGAGAGTGCTTGTGAGCCGAATCCGTTCAATTTCGACCAAGAAACTGTAGCGTTAAATCAAAACACTACATCGACTTCAACTCAGAGTAATCCGTCTGAAGGCGGCCTATTGCCGCTGGACGAGAGGGACTTTGCCTACTCGCCTTTCAGCTCGTCCACTGTCACTGAATTGTTAGACTCTGACTATTCTGTGTATAGTCCCACAGCAAACCGAAGAAAGGGCAAAAAGAGGAAACGATCCGCGCATCGTTCTCTGTCTAGCAGAAAGAGTAACTGCTTACTTAACTGCGAAGAGTGCCACAAGAAATTTAAAATAGATTCACAAAGCAAAGACGCGGCAGAATCAGCCACCGCTTCCGACAGCCGAAATTCCAAATACGATAGTGAGAAGCCAGAACAAGTGTGTGCCAGTCTTACATCGTGCACCTATCCGCTGCGAAACAGACACAATCGCGACCTTGGCCCACCTACCTCCACTGTCATTAGCGATAACTCAGGTAATCTATTAGCTGTAGACCCATTAGTGATTACAAATAAATATTTAGACATTCATAGATGTTTCGGCTTCCTTATTTATCTGGATGCAGTTTACATTTTGTACGATGTATAATGACAAATTCTATTATTACCTACTTAAATTAAGATATCAAAACATGAATTGTAGTCGTGGCATGTCAGCTTATCAGGTGTGGTTATCACGCGTTTCAAGCGCAGCTATTCATCGCAGATAGTTCACAGCGCATTTACATTGCTTTCTGTCAATATTGCAGCGAGTCCATCAACAAGCGACGCGCTGCACACCGCTGTAGCCGAGCGCAAGAACGCTACTGACAGCCGTGGAAGAACTACAACACCGCCACCCTATAACGACATACAGGGTAAATTAATACCGTATGATATCGTAAGCTCATACTAATTGCTAATAATTATTATAATATTAATTATGTTATTAATATTTCACAGAAGCGAGCTCGTCGAAAGCGAGCACATCGAGCAAATTACTTATTGTACCGCGCGACCTACCATATTTACGTCAAACAAACGCACGAAGGGTAAGAAATACAATATTATATAATTATCTTGCCGGAAATTGTCTTAAAAATAGGAGATCACTCTTAAAAATACCTAAACTGACTAATCACTTTTTGGTATTATTGCCTAAAATATAGATTCGCTATAAAGCAGCACTATCAAGTATATATAGATAAATCCTTGAGACATTACGTATTGTTTATGTTTCGATCGGGTTAATTTACAAAAATAAGCGTGTTGTTTGATAGACGTCACGATCGGTATCGGCGCGCGATAACGCACATTAACTGGAAAGTGTCGCGTCACACTGGAACTGTGTCTTTATTTGTGTTACACATTATTTAGAATGAATAATTCATAGATATTGTTGCATAGCGGGCGTTTCAATATGCATAAAGTTATTAGCAAGGTGCGTGTGAGGTGGTTTACTTGTTCGTTTGTCGCAGAGCATCGCCGCTGCCACGGGTGCTACCCTGGGGGCTTGTCTAACGAGAGGAGCGACCACCTCGCAGCGACAGAGGCAGGAAACTGCTTCGAAAAGACAGGTACACTTATACAGTTAACACTGCCTATTTGGGTACGACGACGAGTCGGTCAAATCTATTGTGGAGCTTTTGTTATTTTGACATATTGATACGCATTTGTTAGCGTTGGTACTTCTCCTTTCGACTGTCTTTTTTTATACAATTCTTTCTTGTATAAACAATGATGTGAAGAGTAGAAACATGCTGATCAGGATATTAAATACAGACATGTGAAGAATGTGTCCGAAAGAAGGTTCCAACTACCAAGATAAAACTGAACAATGAAGGATAGGAGTATTAGGATAGGTACTTAAAATTGGCAAGCAGTTATAAAAGAATGTGGACGATGCGAAGGAGTTTTGCAAGTCTAGAAGGTGCTCTAACTCCTCTGCCTACCCCGCCAGCTTGTGCCAACTAAAGAAACTGCAACTCTGTCGTTATTATTCAATTCGTCTTCGTATTTCTTCGAAAAAGTCTGCCGATATCCTTATGTTTTCCTTCACCATAAAGCATGAAGTTTTTAAATATGATATCATTATCCTTAAGCTATGAGAAACTCGTCGTAACAGACTACTTAGTTTCTAATCTGCATCAAGGATTTGTTAATTGGCTACTTAAACAACTCGGTCACCTTGTCTCTCTGACTGTATTTTACTCATGTTACTGACTAACATCTCATGTAATTAACTACCATATTCATTGTTACCAACGCAGTGATGTAATGGCACATTGCAGTAAACGCATAAAAAGGTTTTATCGTCACCTTATTACCATGAATATGAAAGTTACATGTGTAGTGATAACGGATTGTCGATGTGGGTAATGTTGCTTAACAAATACGACAGCGCTCGGCAAACTTTTTAATGTTTTGCATGGATAGACAACAGTAATTAAAAATTATAAGCTTTAGTACTCATTACATAACCTCCTAGTTTATTTCCATTCTTTACTACTGTATTACGTGTGGGTTAATAAATAATCGAATTATGGAATGTGCGTAGCTTATATTTTAGCAAATAAATATTTTTGATTTACTTAATATACACGTAGTATATATACCCTTCAAAGCCAGCAGCTAACTAAATACTACACCTATTATATGCGTGTTAAACATTCACTATTGTTGGGTGAATGTCAATGTCACCAGTAGTTACGTTGAGTTTAAAACATTTTAAAAGTTAAATTTTTTATATAAAAACAATGCACCAATCGACTTTGGACTTACACAACTTACCTTCTATTTCACTATGAAAAACACAAGATGACACGTTATTATTATTATACACGTCAGAAGATGTAATTATTATCATGCATCACAAGTAAGGTCTCGGCACCTGACGTTGGTAAATTAGAAAAGTGAATCATGTAGGTCCGTGGTAGACACCGCGAGTGCATACATAATATGTTCAAGTGCGTTTATTGTACAGGTCGCGGGCAGCGAGGGCGCTAGTAGCAGCGCGGCGGGCGGGCGGCGGGCGCGAGCTCGCGACATGCCGCAGCCGCAGCCAACCTCCACGAGAAAAGATAAACGAGGTACGTCTACTCCAACCGCCCTAACACATCTGGGGCTCTATACAACGCAACCGATTTTATGACAGCTTTCATAAATAGGTAGAGAGCGATTAGAGAGGAAGGTTTATTGACGCTCTAGTAGGGGAACGTCAAGAGTACTCGAAACCGACGAGCATGTATGAAGAGACTGATGATTGTGGACGAAGCGAAAGAGATATTTAAGTCTAGGGAGAACTGGCGCTGTACACTCTCTGCCTACCCTGCTAGCGACTAGGCGTTTATTTGTATAGTTAAATAATGTACCACACAAACAATAATTATATATATGAATGTTACTACATTCATATATGTATGTTTGTCTTTAAAACATTATTGAACTGCGATTGTAATAACACCTCATGGTAAGTCATGTATTAATGGTTTCGATTCAACCCCGGATGGCCTTAACGCACAAATGTCAGTTATTTGTATATTGAACATGTGTGTTTGCTGTACACTTGTGTGCTAAATGGATACATAAGGATGTATATCAGATACTGATACCTGTTATACAGAATATGAGATTTTGTACGACGCATCGTAAACATATTTTGCTTTGTACGTCACCAGCATCATCCAAAATGCTATTCTTTCAAATTAAATGTATACCTATATAAAAATATAAATGTTTTATTATTAGTGGTAGACCCTACGGTAGACTATGTAAGACCGATATTAATGTGTAAATTGGTTGTTGCAGGTAAAAACAGTCTGGGTTCGTGTGCCAGTACTGGAGGTGCGTCCAGCCGGTCCCACCCCCAGCCGCTAACAACGGTAATTTATTTACATATATTATTTGCATTGGTTGTATTATGCGCAAAAGATTTCTACCTGAACAAAAAAGTGTAAGGCATCATTTGTGTGTATTGTGCAGGGTGCTGTGGCATCCACGTCTTCCACACCGCCTGCGTCAGCTTCGGCCGCAACCATGCCGGACAACGCATCCAGCGATGCCAAGTCTAAGGGTAAGAGATATTTGCGATTTTCATATCATATTAACAGGAATATAAATAGTATTAAGTGTCTTACACCTGTGACCTAAAATAATTCCATAGTTTTCAACATTCTCGTGATAAACTTTAAAGTAACTCGATCAAGGACTTATAAACCTTCATAGTAATCACCTTTTTTATATTAGCATAGGGGACGAACCTCCAATAGGGCTATTCTATGTGTGTGATGTTCTGGAATTCCATACTAACTGCTGGAATCCGTATTCCTACTCAGAAACATTTCGCTTCTCCCTTCTGTGAGTTACCTCTTACCTAACCGCTCTAATTGGACAACTTCAAACTCTGAACAGTCCAATTTGCCCCATTTGTTTTGAATATAAATGTAATGAAGCGAAAATTTATGTGATGTAATTACGTAGCGGCGTCGTCGGCGGAGGAATGCGGCGGTGGGGGCGGCGCGGTGGGATCGAGCAGCGGCGGCGCAGCGGGCGGGGAGGAGTCCTCCTCGGAAGAGGGCGAGGTGGGCCGCCTGCAGGCGCTGCTGGAGGCGCGCGGCCTGCCACCGCACTTGCTGGGGGCTCTCGGCCCTCGCATGCAGCATCTGCTGCACCGCACCGTCACCGCCAACTCCGGTACGTACAACAGGTGGAAGGGGGGGGGGGGGGGGGGGGTTAGCCCGCCGCTTGGTATGCATAGGTATATAAACACCTCGTCAGTGATATATTTAGGTGATAACGTGGCGAGTCCATCTCATACTCCTTTGAATTTCTTCTCAAACTAGGCAGGTTTCCCCTAGTTGTTTTCCTTCACCGTGAAGCTCGTGCCGTGACAAATCACTGTACTTAAGGTCAAGTAAACTCATTGAGGTTGTATGATTATTATTTGTAACAATAAAAGTAATATTTGTGGTGTATACTGGTAACAGCCGCATCAAAAGCCGCCCAGTTGCTGGCCGGGCTGCAGGCGACGGGCGACGAGGGCCAGCAGCTGCAGGCCGTCATCGAGATGTGCCAGCTGCTGGTGATGGGCAACGAGGACACGCTGGCCGGCTTCCCCGTGCGCCAGGTCGTGCCCGCCCTCGTCAACCTACTCGCAGCCGAACACAACTTTGACATGGTACCCAATTTACTATAATCATAATTAAACGTTACCATAATTATAATTTGAATATTATCAGCGATGTCTCCCAACACAGACATCACTCGCTTAAGCATACCTCCGGTTACTAAAATAAGAACAATCTTACTGTACTCTTAATGTTTTTTTGGACCGGGAACCCTCGTGTCCTTCGCCAGAACGCCCTACCAAAGTTTCATAACAATCTGATGAACGGGTATAGAGGACACACATTGATTATTATTTACATATATAGATAACGATCGATGGTTGGAACGTCTTCCTCTGCCCCCACTGTCTGTTTCTCAAATATTAATTACAACTTCATCAGCATGTGATAATGTAGATAGCCTGTTGAAGCACAACGTAACATCATTTGTATGAGTGTGTCTCGTTTGTCAGATGAACCACGCGTGCCGCGCGCTGACGTACATGCTGGAGGCGCTGCCGCGCAGCAGCGGGGCCGTGGCGCTGGCCGTGCCCGCCTTCCTGGACAAGCTGCAGGCCATCACCTGCATGGACGTGGCCGAGCAGAGCCTCACCGCGCTCGACATGCTCTCGCGCAGGCACTCCAAGGCCATACTGCAAGCTGTGAGTAACTATGCACCCTGCTATACCTAGTTGTACTTTTATAAGTAGATTGCTTTCAATATTAACTTTGAGTATTAAGAATTGTTCATCTGTAGGTTTATGTCAAAAAATATTTGATTAAGGCTCACGAATGGGACCTATTTGCGTCCCTAGACGGCTAGATTCACGATTCCCAAACTTGATCCCGGGGTGGTGCTAACCGTACAACTGAAGAGAGATTGGGCACAAATAAACTGGATTGGCCTGTTAAGAATTTTAGTTGTCCGAATGGGGCAGTATCTCTACCTTACATATCGTAGATAAATGTCACTGCATCAGGCTAGTGTTGTTGTTGAAATGGCTGCTACTTCTAGTTCTGCTCAGTTGGCGGTTTCATCATCATCATATTCTGTTCGTGTGTTCCACAGCGTGGCGTTGCCGCTTGCTTGACATACCTGGACTTCTTCTCAATCAATGCACAACGGGCCGCTCTCTCTATAACGGCCAATTGCTGCCAAAACCTCACGCCTGATGAGTTCCACCTCGTGAGGGACTCCCTACAACTTTTGGCTAATAGGTAACATTACAAATTAATATTAACTGTCATGTGTTTTGTCGACTCCCATTCTCCGATTTGAACGATTACATAAAAATTTCTTGCAGAGCATACAGAGGGAGTTTTTTTATAATATTATGGTGGTGATATATGTATAGCATTTAGCCTTCCACAATAAACGAGTTGTTTATACAAAAAACTTTATCTAATCTGATCAGTAGTTTCTGAGATGCGGCGAGGTAACACAATTGTGTGTTTTAGACTGACGCAGCAGGACAAGAAGTCAGTGGAATGCGTATGCCTCGCGTTCTCTCGTCTGGTGGATAGCTTCCAGCACGACCCGGCGCGGCTGCAGGAGATTGCCACGCCTGAACTGCTCACACACTTGCAGCAACTCGTAAGTAATTGTAATATGGACATGCCTTGAGATTATAGATGAAGCGGGCTATTTATTCATCAATTACGTAAGGATCTTGAAGAGGGAGGAAGGTGGTTCTAAATCTCTACAGTGCCAAATTTTTCAACGAATATGATTTGATATATGATGATAGTTTTAATAAACTAGCTGTTCTCATTGGAAATACACCGTCAAGCTCTTTTAATTATGTTTTGGCTGTAAGGTTGCAATATCGTAAAAATCTTAAATACTATTATAATTTAATCTACATAACTGTCTAAACAATTTCTAGAACTATATATACATCAGAGATTTGATTTCTGGTATTGCAAACGATCAAACTCAATATGAACTTTTCGTGCAGCTGGTGGTCCAACCACCATTGATCTCTGGTGGTACCTTCATCACCGTGCTGCGACTGTTGTGGGTGATGTGCGCGGCGTGTCCGCAACTCGCCCTGGCTCTTCACCAAAGATCTATCGCCGACACCCTGCTATGTCTGCTTACCGGCTCTACGCTGCACCAGGAGGTGAGATGTCCAACAATTTCACAACATTTGTTTTAACTTACAAGATGTACTGCAATACCAATATTCTGTTAATGGATTAAAAGACACAGAATATATCTTTTTGGTGAGCTTAGGATACCATATGCTTAAATTAATCCATGCAATACTGTGTTGATTTTAAGTATAAAACAGGTAATAAATGAGTTCCTGGGTTTTGTTTTAAATAATATAATTTGATCTTACTTAGATGCATTATTAAAATTGAAGATTTGCAGACATTATATACCCTAAAATTTTGTTAGAGGAAGTCAATATAGTAAAGTTGAATAGGTTACTTATTAGACTACCACGCCCAGTGGATTCACCCGCGTAAGATTTAATTTATTGGTAGTAATTTTTCTGGAAAATAACATGTTCTGAATGCAGCTAATAATCCATCTCTGTGCCATAATTTCATCCATTCCGTTCAGTCGTTCTGGCGTGATTCCATTGTCACAAACGTAGCATTTATAAATTAGCAGGATTGTGATTCCATAATAAACAAGTGATCGTAAAATTATAGTTTCAAATTATAGGTCTGAGGCATTGTAAGGTGTGAATATTATAATTTTTTTGCAGCAAGTGGACTTGATCCCTCGCCTGCCTCAAGAGCTGTACGAAATTACCTGCCTCATCGGCGAGCTGATGCCGCGGTTACCTACCGATGGCATATTCGCTGTAGACGCTCACCTCGACCGACCCTGGTCGGCCAACACCGAGAGAACTGCCCATTGGCAGTGGAGAGATGATAGAGGTGGGATATTCCTTTGAATTGCCTTAACCATTACTAATTCTAGAAGCAAATAATATCATAGAACTCTACCGATATCAATGTGATAAAAATATCACTAAAACTTGTGGCACAAATGATTTAAGTGTTAATCTATCGTGTTCATGTTTACTGTTAAAGGTATGCAGGTTTATAAGGTATTGCATCATCATACTTGTAGAGGTTTTCGAACATTGTAGAGTAGCAAATGCACGTATTTAACAACTTTTTCTGTTGGTATTACTGATTTCATTGTGCCTTTATTATCATGAAAATTATTATTTGACAGCTGTGCAACTGTCCTGTATTTATTCATTAGAATTCGGCCATTTAAATTGCACAATATGTATATATACTGAATATGTTCTCCGCGAGGATCAAATAATTAGATCTCTTTACCGATTGATTGTGCCCTTTATACATATTTACTCGCTTTACCCCGCGGTTTCACCCGCGTTAAATTCAGATTCAGGATCATCAGCTCCCTTGGATAGAAGGCAGAAGCATGATAGCTAAAGCCTTCCTCATAAACGAACTATCTAAAGAAAAACGTTTATCTAAATTGGATAAGTAGTTCCTAAGATTAGCGCGTTCAAACAGGTATACTCAACCTCTTTATAATATAAGGTATATTTTAGCTCGTAGTTTCGGTAATAGGTTTTTGTAATACGGCAGAGTTAAGTAAATGTAATTTGCAGATATTTTAGCTCGTAGTTTCGGTAATAGGTTTTTGTAATACGGCAGAGTTAAGTAAATGTAATTTGCAGGCGTTTGGCGTTCTTACTCATGGGCTGAGAGTCGTGCTCTAGAGGCGGGCGCGGCGGGCGGCGAGGAGGAGGTGTGCCTGGCCACGCTGGGCCGCTCCTACACCGTGGACCTGGCCGCCATGCAGCAACTCAACGACCACACCGGCACTGCCCGCGCCGTGCAGCGCGTGGCGCCCGCGCCCCCCGCCGCCGACCGCCCCGCGCCCCAAGCCACGCCCCAAGCCACGCCCCACGCCACGCCCCCGGCCACGCCCCATGCCGCGCCCCAGCCACCGGCGCCAGGTCGCTACTGCTCATACTTATGTCACTCCGACTCAATCTTACTAATCTTATCTTACTAAAATTATAAATGTGAGAGTTTGGATGTTTGCGGTTCTTTCACGGCCAAACGGCTGAACCGATATGCCTGAAAGTTGAAATGGTGGATAGCTTTTACCTAGGAATAGGACATAGGCAAATTTTTCTTTTTTTTTCCTGAAAAATTCAAAGTTCTTATAATGTATGATGCTTTTTCACGGGTTAGCGGCTGAACCGATTCTAGCAGGAAAATTTCCAAAGCTACTTTTTCGAACTCCACGCGGGCGAAGCCGCGGGCATAAGCTAGTATTATAATATCGCTCAGCGAATTATCATTGCCATAGAACGTGGCAATACCGCCAGCTTTCTTGGCACCCTTCCGCGTGACGGATCTGGGGCATTTATTCTCTTTATAAACATGTACAGTGTCTCCTTTACTTTTCTATTATAAAGAAGAAAGTTTGAAATAAAGCTCTGAAAGCAAATAACCTGAAATACATTCCGAAATGGCTTCATTAATATAGTATTTTCAGCGTATTAGTTTGCAGTGAAATCAGTTTTTCAAACAAAGGTAATGTTGTAAACAAGCAATTATAGGGGATAATATGTAATTTACTCTCCACAGATCCACGTATCGCGATGGTCCGCAGCAACCCTGGGCTGGTGCGTGCGCTCCTGGCCGTACTGCATGAGGTGTACTGGAGCTCGGCCGGGCCGGCCATCCGCTCGCAGGCACTCAAGGCTATTCTGCGATGCGTGTACTACGCAGACGCAACCTTACTGCGACAAGTGCTCAAGATGCAGGTCACTACACTCTCTACTTGCAAGATCATGTTATATCTACGGTCTGAAATCATGCCGTCATTCCAACCGCTCCAAATACTTTAACAATGGGTCTTGTAAATAGTATTGATATAACATATCAATGTTACGTATGTATGGGGCGGAATAAACGATGTTATTCAGAACACTGGTTTTGAACATTGATAATGGCGCGGATGTACACCAAAGCCCGCCAAAACAAATCGCTGACAGCTGTCATTGTAAGTAACCGCGCCAAAACGAAACTCACTGACAGCTGTCGGGCAAGTCAGTATACACATCAACATACAACAAATGGGCCCCCGAGTCAAAATCATAATCATATTGCCTGCAGGTGATATCCTCTCACATCGCTGGTATGATGGCGTCGAGCGACCTGCGCATAGTGGTTGGCTCGCTCCAACTGGCGGAGATCCTGATGCAGCGGTTGCCTGAGGAGATGGGGGCGCAGTTCAGACGCGAAGGCGTGCTGCATCAGGTGGCACAGCTCGCCGAGCGCGTTCCGCCTACGACCACGCCAAGGCAGACTAAGCTTAAGGTATCTGTGCCGATGTCCAATCTAACTTAAGGCAGCGGCTTTTTAGTAGCAGATACGGGCAAGAACTCTGATTACTAAATGTTAAAATTTAAGGTTTTCTTTACGCCTCCCACAATTATCCCCGACGTAGTAGACAGAGGTGTGAAGTGCCAACATGACACATGGCAAGTCCATCGCCGTTTTATCAAGCACAACAATACATACGACATTGAATGTCTTCTCTAACGCATGCAGATTTCCTTTCGAAGTTTTTCCTTCACCGTAAAGCTCGTAGTGTGACTAATAATTGTACTTATGTGTAGAAAAACAATGGTACAGTCGGGATCGGGACAGTTGTATAGCAGTTTTCATCGTTCCAAATAGCTTCATATGTCAACGAAGGCAACTATTATTTAGAACATACACCTAATATACTAAATGCGTAATTTTGTATTTTATGTACACAGTCCCCGAGTGGAACCAGTCTACGATCAAGCGGCGGGTCATCTCCCCCAGCTTCTACATCAGCAACGTCCATTGAACAGAACAACTTGTCTCTGGCTTTCTCTGCGTCTGGGTCGTTTGTCGCGAGTTCGATGCGTGAGTGTTGCAATTTGATCAATAATACATACCAACTTCTTTAATGATGGCGTCGTATAATGACTGTCTTGTTTGCAGCTGCAACTGGTAGTGACGGCAGCGGATCGGAACCGGGGCAAGCGTCTGCTTCCACCCATCAGCAAATGACGGCAAGCGTGCACAGGTATGATATTTGAATAGCCATACTTAGCAATATCTTGCTCTTATTAATTTCATCTAAATAATAGCTTTCACCATCCCTACATAAAAAGAGAATTAATGTTATAAAAATAAAATAGGGATGTTTATTTCACAAAGGATTATTTTGGAACTTGTATTTTTATATGACTCAAGTTTAATAAGTGCTTCCTGTTATACTGGAAAAAAAAATTGAATAAAAAAGCTATTTACGTGCATACTTGTGTTGTGAACTAAGTGACTCCGGCATTTCGATACTGTAACCTTAATAAAAACGAATTTATTCCAAATGAGAGCAATCGGTTGCAATTATTTTAAGGGGCGAATACATTATAAATCTTTAAGTGATCCTAATATAATGTTTTCAAACGGATGCCCTGTATTAATAGGTCTGGTAGCCCGCTGCAGCTGGCCGAGATGCTGAAGCGCAAGCGTGCAGTGAAGCGGTCTGGCGGCGCCGGGGGGCGCCACGCGCGCCGCCGCGACGAGCCGCCCGCGCCCGCCGCGCACCCGCACCCCGCCCACCATGCGCACGCGCCGCTGCCGCACGGTACATACTTATGAATACTTGTTGTGCCCGCTTTTTCACCCGCGTAAAATTTGATTTCAATCGTAAATTATTCTGAAATTAAACATAGATTATCATCCATTTTCGTGAAGTATTTTCGCGTGAAAGAACAAATGTATAAACCTTCGCATTTATAATATTAGTTGCAGAGTTATTAGGTATATGCCGTGAGAGTAGGGTGCGAGTTAACTCTAGACTTACGGAACGCTTTCGCTTCATCCACATTTATCAGTCTCTTCATACATCTCACCGATTTCAAGTACTCTTCATTTACCCATCCTTGAATTTTCGATCTGATCTGATATATGTGGTTTGAAAATCGTACTCCTATGCCTCTAGAATATTGAGTATTAGCTTGCCTATTACATTCAAGGTTCAGGAGTACCGTCGAATGCTCGGTCAACGACTCGTATGAGTACATCGAAAACGTCGTCATTCCTGTCCTCATTGAACCCGTCCCGCTGGGGACGCTCGCCGCACGCGCACAAGGACGCCGGCCTCTTGGCTTCGCCCCACGCCTCCGCTAGTCTTAGCGTGCAGAATAAGTGAGTAACTATACTTATTTTAATATGTCTTATTTGTACTCATATATTCTAGGTACCTACAAATTGTGCGATAAAAAAAATATGATTGTTTTATTGGTAGATTAAAATCGCTTTTTTATGAAAAAAAATACTCAAATGTTGCTTTATTTGTAGTTATATTTGAACTATTGAGTGTTTTGCGCATGGTGGGCTTTTAATAATGTGATGTGTTGCGCGTGCGCAGGGAGAAGGTGCGCGAGTGGATCCAATGGCGTGCGGCACGGCTTCAACGCGAGTGGGGCGCGCTCGGCGGCGGCGGTGGTGCGCTCGAAGCGCTGGCCGCGCTTGCCGCTGCTCTGCCCCACCAGCACCACACCCGCGCAGCGCTGCACCAGCTCCGGGACACGCTGCTCGCGCATGACGTTTCGCCTTTCGAGGTACTCCCACACTTGCTGAGTGTAGCGATCGCGAATCGTTGGGCTGAAAGCATGCGGACGTAGCATAATCCACCTAAGCAGGCGAAGACAACAGAACCGCAGGTTTTAGTTAGATGTTCCGGGAGGTTAAGCACATCAATCAAACTGATTTACTTTAAAGATGGATCAGTCAAAGCCTAGTTACCAATCAACATAGGGATTTAGTCGAGTGCAAAGTGCGTGCTTTTAAAGAGGGGGTCACAAGCACGTTGCCATCGCCTATGAATGGTATCATCTCTGATTTTAGAAATGCTCTCGTTAAAGGAGGAGTCTCAGTCTGAGTAATCCTTTTTGTCAGGTGAACCACTCTGGCGTGATAGGCGCCCTGCTGCAATACCTGACGGGCGGCGAGTCCGACACGGAGTCGACTGAGAGCCGCGAGCGCGAGGCCGAGGGCGAGGGCCGGGACTCCGCCGAGCTGGTGGCCGCGTGCGAGGACCGCCTGCGGATGTTCCTCCACGTATTTGCCGATATGCCGCTAGTGGCTGAGTAAGGATGACGCTACTTGCCTCTCTATCACACACTATTGCCAATACTTTTTGCTTAATAGCATAATAGTAATATAAATTCAAAAGTTTATCTAAGGTTTCGATGAATCTGGTATAGGATTAAATGGCGCTTTTTAATAGTGAACCGATTTTTTTTATAAATACCAATTTGCTTAGACGAAGTAGTTGGCACGAGTCATAAAAAATCACGCGGACGATATTCGCGGGCTAATGTTTTTGTAAACAGAATTGCGGTATTGATTGGAAAATAAGAAAACAGACGGATTAAGTAAGCGCCTGTAGTAAATTCTATCAAGGTTATAGGTATCAAACTAAATAACTTCGATATAAATATTACTTTTTCGCTCATTAAGCGGTTGCGCGCGTGGCCCGTAGCATTTGCTACTCTTGCTACCAAGAGAACCATTCCTTGCCCGCCCATCCATTCCCTGTAGGTTTCTGTAAATGTATGCTAGTAGCGTTGCGTCGGTTGGTCAAGCAAGTGTCGCATTGCAAGTGTGTGTGGTGGTAGCAGCGAGTGGGGCGAGATGTCGGGCCCGCTGCCGGTGGGCAGCACGCACGCGCTGGCCGCGCTGGTGGCCAAGGTCAACGCGTGCGTGTCGCACCTGGAGCAGTTCCCCGTGCGCGTGCACGACCTGCCCGCGCGCCCCGCCACCTCCGCGCTCAAGTTCTTCAACACCCATCAGCTTATGGTTGGTACCTACTGCTACTTGTGTATACGAAAATTACATATATCATGACGAGATTTTTTTATCTTAATTATTTTTGATTATTCTGTAGATACTTCTGTAGTAAGCCGTGGTGGCCGAGTGGCTCGAGCAGTTGCCTGCGACGCAAAGGTCGCAAGTTCGAATCCCGACTGTACCAATGAGTTTTTCTTAACCTAAGTACAGTGATTAGTCACACCACGAGCTGAACGGTGAAGGAAAACATCGAGAGGAAACCTGCATACGCCTGAGAAGACATTCAAAGGCGTATGTATAGTCGTGCGTGAGTAACGGCGATGGACTCGCCATCTGTCACGTTGGCACCTAATATACCTCTGGCGGAAAGTGGGTGTGTGGGTATTACCTATACACCTCTGCCTACCCCTTCGGGGACCCTTGTGGGAAGGCGTGAGGATATATTATATTATTATTCTGTAGACTTGAAGATAAGTAATATAACTTGACCACTTGTTACTTTGTGTACGTGAAACGCATTCTTGTGGGTAATGTTTTTTTTATTATAATTGATAGAATATTAGCTTTTTGCACTGCTGCCCCATACAAACTTTTATTGAGCCACATTTCATATTCCTCCGTCCGCGTAATATTGACTTAAACTAAGCTTCTCGCCTTCCTGAAAGCACTCCGAAGCTGTAAAACGGAAGACAAGGTTAAATAACATCTTTGTTTCGCCGTAAAAAGATAAAATAATTAAACGGTACAAAAAAGTATTATATGGGTGAAATTGAGGTTCATTTCATTATGAAACCATTCGACATTTTGTTCGTGTATACTACAATGAACCTGTTGTTGCAGTGTGATCTCAAACGTCATCCGACATGCACCAACCTCAAACAGTGGAAGGGCGGCGTCGTGCGGATAGACCCCCTAGCTTTAGTTCAAGCGATTGAAAGGTGAGTCACGATGCCTTGTGGGCCATTCATTGATATTTTACGATATTATCTGTGTATTTACTGCAAGAGGCATACTTTCTTAATAGCATCTCCTTATTCTTATACCCTTGCTGCGCCTACTGATACCACTTTATCGTAATAATCACTAATTAAATTAGATAATTAATAAAAGCCTTCATATTCACCCACTCAAATACAAAGGATGTCAATTGGATGTAAGTCATTGCTGGGCCACGTTAGATCCCTTGTTAAGAGACGGGATCTAACGAAAAATTTGGGAAAAATGTACAGGAGATAAAACAGACCAATACACTCATAATTTGGTGCTCGCTTTGAAGGCCATTAGATGTATAAATCATATTTTTTAATTGAAGTTTGAAATGAAAGCACAGAATGTATAAAATGATCAATCACTTTTAATATCTTTGGCCAATTCTAAATGATCAGTAAAAATTTTACTGTAGTAATAATTATATTATACCATATTTTTTTTATTGAAATTGTTTGAAATTAAAGCACAGAATGTATAAAATGCTAAATAACTTTTAATATTTTTGGCCAATTCAAAATGATCAGTAAAATTTTACAGTAGTAATAGTTTGTATAAGGTTGTCAGGAAGGGTGTGTGTTCACTATACCTGTGTCCGTTAGATACCTGGCCCAGCGTGGGTACGCGAGCACGCGCACGCGCGACGGCTCGACGGGCGCGCACTCGGATGACGAAGCCGCTTCGGACGATGACGTCGACGACTCGCTCGCCACTCCGCCCCACCAACACCCTACAGAGTGAGCTAACTATTGGAACTTTAATGTACAATGCTAGAAGGAACTTTGGGAGACTATAAATAAATAAGTAATTTTTCAGGTTTCTACTTTTGATTTTATTAGACTACTTTATTTATATGTAAATAAGCATGTTTATGACTCACTTTTCGTCCGTTTCCGTTAGGAGCTTCTATTGAAGTGCGCTAGTCGTGGTCAAAATAGTGCGTTCTTGTGTGTAAACTCTTGTAAACATTTGTATAAGTTTTATCAATGTTTGTTTTACATGTAGCGCTGACCACAAATTGGAGTTCCTCATCGGAGAGACAGTGCTGCCATACAACATGACAGTGTACCAGGCCGTGAGGCAGTTCGGCGAACAGACAGACGCCGATACTGATACTGAGACGCCTATAGGTAGCATTACTTATACTTACATGTATGGAACTTCGCCATGTGTGCTCATACATTCATAGCGACGCCCTCGCGAGGTATGCAGAGGGAGTCCTGTCGATGGTTACAGACCTTTGTGCTTCATCCACATTCATCAGTCTGCTCTGTGTTCATAGCGTATTTGATTCCTCCTGCGACGAACATTTGTATTTTAATCTGTCTTTGGCACTATTTAGTCGCTCTCTCCTGCGTTTAAGTAGAGTTCCATCGTCAATGTTATTTTTAAGTTAAATAAAATTATCAGGCCCTCACCGTCTAGGCGGAAAGAGAGAGAGCTAATTCACGCTAGAGACAGAGCTGTCGTCTCATATATATGAGTAACTTAATTTTTTTTTTGTTTTCAGCAAACGCTGGCATATGGGTCCACACCCACACGATTTACTACCGCGCGGTGGAGGCCAGCGAGCCGCCGCGCACCGAGGCCACTGCCTCGCGCAAGGGCAAGGGGCAGCCGAGCAAAATGTCCTCGAGGCGCAAACCGGACCTCCTGTGGAATGGTCAGTTCACCACTATGAGATTATTTTACATAAGTTTCACTAGATTTACAGAATGTAAACAATTTGTTGAACAGAAGACTGAGAAAAGATAATGCTAATTATATTTATGTAAGTGTAAGGTCTTGAGTTCTTAGTTCTTAAATCCTCCTCTTTAAAGGGCTTCACTTGGCATGGGTGCTCTATCAGCAATCCAAGCAGCCACGTACGTCACTAGGCCATTTACATCACGGTAGTTTCCATGGAATATTAAGCTGTGCAAATATGCTTACTCGATTAGTGTTGTATGTATGTAACAAGTGGTGTGTGTGTGTGTGGTCAGACGGGCTGGTGCCGCTGCGCGACTCGCCGCTGGTGGTGATCTTGCGCTCGGCGCTGGTGAGCGGCGCGGAGGTGCGCGACGCGTCGCTGCCCGCGCTGGGCCTCCTGCGGGCGCTGCACGCGCTCAGCCGCCACTGGCACACGCTGTACCGCGCCGCCTGCCTGCCCGACCACCGCCCGCTCGTGCCGCACGCGCACTTCATCAACGCCAAGCTCGCCGCCAAGGCCAACCGCCAGCTGCAGGACCCGCTCGTCATTATGACCGGGAACCTCCCGCCTTGGCTCAAGAAGATCGCCTACGCTTGGTGAGCTCGAAAACATTGTTATAAGCAGCTAACGATCCCCAGCTACGGATGTCGCGTTATCAAAACAAAATAGATGATGTTATTATATGTATTTTCCATGTTCCTTAATTGAAAAATAATACGACTGATAGAGATAATCGTCCTCACCTTCACCAGCCTTTGTTTTATAAAAAGTAGTCGTAACTTTTTTACAATTTGTAACCTATATTTTCTAAGATTGATGCAAATCGCTGCACGTTAATAATTAGGTAATCAGGCTGTACGTATGTACGCAAGTGTTAGCAAACATTTTGAACGTACGTATGTTGCTCGCAGCCCGTTCGTGCTGCCCTTCGAGTGCCGGCACCTGCTGTTCTACGTGGTGTCTTTCGACCGCGACCGCGCGCTGCAGCGGCTGCTGGAGGCGGGCGGCGAGCGCGGCGGCGGCGCGGGCGCAGACGAGCGCGTGGCGCCGCGCCTCGACCGGCGCAAGCGCACCGTGCAGCGCCACGCCGTGCTGCGCCAAGCCGAGCATGTCATGCACGAGTTCGCGCACTCCAAGGTAACACGCCGCGCAATCGAACATACTTGAAATCATATCGGCTAGTTCCAGTTGTTCATGTTAATGTGTCGTGCAGGCGCTGCTGGAGATCCAATACGAGAACGAGGTGGGCACGGGGCTGGGCCCCACGCTGGAATTCTACGCGCTGGTGTCGCAAGAGCTCCAGCGCGCCGACCTGGACCTGTGGCATGGCAGCGAGAACTTCAAGCAGAAGCCCACTTCCTTCGCCGGGGAGATCGTCAAGAGCCAGCCGCCCGTCGTCGCTGACCTGGCCTCCTCCGTGCGCGACGCGCTCAACTTGCACGAGGACCGCGCGCCTCAGCCCTCTGATCTCGAAAAGGTATGTTTCGGTTGCATTTACCTCTGCGTCAAAGAGACTAAACTCTGAAGACCATGTTTCCCGTTATTTACGACGTACTTTCTCTGCAAATTTCATTGTACATAATTCATTAAAAATATTGTTATTGCATTGTTTTCACATCATCATATTATTATCATCACGCCGAGTCTCTAACGGGCTACGCAGAAAGAATAGTGCGCCAGTTCTCTCTTGACTTGCTTACCTCTTGCTTCGTCCACATTCATCAGCCCCTTCATACATGCTCGCTGGTTATTGTTTTCATGTTACTTTATAATTGTGTGCCTACGATGATCTGTTGTTTTGGGCTTGACCACTTGTTTATTATAGTCCTGGGGGTCATGACAATTAATATATTAATACTAGCTGTCCCGCCCAGCTTCGCCCGTGTGAAAACGTAAAAAAAACACGTTTTTCAACTATTGCTTTCTCTATGGAGGCAATAGGTAAAAAAGTGTTTTTAAAAAAAAAAGTTGAGTTTTATAAAATCCGTTCTTAGCTGACCTCTTCACCGCGTAAGGAATACTCCTACCAAATTTCAAGTCAATCGGCCTTATAGTTCCTGAGATTTCGTGATGAGTGAGTTAAAAAATGTTTGGTATGTTATCTCCAGGAGACATCGATCCCGTCGCCCGCGCCGGACGCGACGTACGTGTCGTGGGCGTGCGGCCTGTTCCCGCAGGCCATCGGGCGCACGGCGCGCGCCTCGCACCTGTCGCGGGTCAAGGCCAAGTTCCGCTTCCTCGGCAAGTTCATGGCCAAGGCCGTCATGGACTCCAGGATGGTCAGTTGCCGCGCTGACAATACACATAAACATAGGAGAGGGACATTGCGTTCACGCTTACACTGTTAACATTTGTGTGCTCGCTCGAACCCACTGAAATAATAACATGCCTAATGAATGTGAGAGTTAGGGTGGATAGATGGTTGATGGTGATCGATAGATGTTTGCTACTTAATCACACCAGAACGGCTGAACGGAATTGGATAAAATTTGCCACACGGGATATTCATCATCTGATTTAACATATGTTGTTAACCCGGGTATTTTTATTACAGAAGAAATCCGAATGCATCGATAATCTCAAGGTTTTACATCATCATATAGACAATTAAATTTAGGGATAAAACCGCGGCACACTGCTGGTATACATACCTCGGTTCGCCCAATATCTCACGCGTGCTTTCCACGAAAGGTTCAAATTCTTATATGAGGTGTATCAGACGCACGTTGCTCCTGCAAATGCCTCTACGCACTGCTCAGTATGACTTGTTAATGGCGTATTCAAGCGGTGCGTGTTACCTTTGCCAGGTGGACATCCCGTTGTCGGTGTCGATGTACCGGTGGATGGTGCGCGAGCAGCGCTGGCTGAGCCTGAGCGACGTGCGCCACGTGGCGCCCGAGCTGTGGCGCTCGCTGTGCCGCCTGCAGCGCGTGGCCGAGCGCGCCCGCGGCATCTCTGCGGACGCGCGCCACACGCCCGACCAGCGCACGCAGATGGTAACCACGCCACCATCACACACACACACACAGACACACACGCACACACGCACACGCACACTTACTTTTTAGCATACTCACGCTTATCACAAAGAACCCCAAGAAAACCCTCTTCTCTTCGCAGATCACAGATAGATGGAGGCTTATAGCCGTTTTACATACATTTGTTTTTGAACTCCGTCTTCTAACATATACAGGTTTCCCATCGATGTTTTCCTTCACCGTAAAGCTCGTGGTGTAAAAAAATCACCTCTTTTATTCCGAAAAAAAAGCAAATCATCGATTATGAACCAGCAAAAGTCTAAGGAGAAATTCATAGATGTATTTATAGTCGTGCTCAAGACATGGCATTGGACTCTCCATTTGTCACGTTGGTACTTAAATATATCTCCAGCCTCTCTGCCTACTCCTTTCCTTTGGGGACCCTTGTGGGGAAGGCGTGAAGGTATACATCCATATTTATTATTGCTATTAGCAAAGAGCGCCGAAACAAATTTCGTTAATGAAATGCGTGTGTTTGCACTTGTAGATAAGCGGGCTGGAGTTGGACGGATGCCCCATCGAGGAGTTGGGATTGGACTTCATCCTACCAGGCGATGGCTGCACCGAGCTTAGGCGTGGGGGGCGCGACTTGCCCGTCACCGCGCACAACTTGCACAACTACATAGACCTCGTTGCGCACTGGCTGCTCTACGAAGGTATACACAACATAATCCGCCATTATGGAAGCAATATTCTTTACAGTCGGGCTAATAAGTCTAGTAGTAGTAGTCTACTAGTAGGGTAGTAGTAAGACTACCTTGAAAGTCGACTTTCGCTTGCACAAGGACAATAATCAGTTGTGCCAAGTTCTCATTCCAAATGAATCAGAGGATTGCATTGATGTTAGCAGCTTTATTATTGATCACAAGAAATTTAAGGGGAAATATACAACACTGACTATAAAATACAGGGCAAAGGTACTGCAGATACCTTTGTTGTCATATTAAGTATTATATGAAGTTTTCTGCTTAATTCTCTAGTTTCAAAAGGTATTAAAAGCATTACTACTAACTAGCTTGATTGGGAAATTGACTTGAAAACTCACGAAGGTTTCGTATTCTGACTGTATATTTAATTTAAACCAAGTGTAAAAGTTTTTCGTATTCCGACATTTAAACTAAGTGTAAAAAAAACCCTTCTAAATTGTGAGCCAAATATTTAAAATTAATATTTGTTATGGTTTTTATTCCAGGCGTCATCAAACAGATGGAAGCGTTCAAAGAAGGATTCGAAACAGTATTCCCTCTTGCTAATCTCAAAATCTTTTATCCTGAAGAATTGGAACAAGTGTTCTGCGGTAGCCCATCAGGTATGTATTGTTATATTTAATACTATCTGTGCCCTACATTCGATTCGTCTTCATATTTGCTCCTTAGATTAGATTGTGCCGTTATAAAAATAGCCTTTATTTGTGTTAACATATCAATTATATACCAATGAAGTCCTGTCAAAATCGGTCTAGTCCGTTCAAAGGTTAGCTGGAACAAACAGACATCAAAAACATTGTTTTGTTGTAATAAGTTTCTTATATACATTTCGCATGTATTTGATATAAAGCTGTTGTTTTGACATACGAAAACATTTATTTAATGTATTTGTATAGATTTTTTGAAGTGGTTTGTGTGCAAGTCTAAGGATCCGTGTCCAACATAGTGTGTGTGGTGTCAGGTGGTCGCGAACAGCGCTGGGAGGCGCGCATGCTAGGCGAGTGCATCCGGCCTGACCACGGCTACACGGCCGAGTCGCGCGCCATCCGCATGCTCATCGACATCCTGGCCTCATACACGCGCGACGAGCAGCGACTCTTCCTGCAGTTCGTCACCGGCAGCCCGCGTCTGCCTACCGGAGGTACACATCCCCACTACTACTTACCAACGGCTTATAATGTAAATGTAAGTTACTAAAGACCAGACAAAGACTTGCTACGCCAACATTACAAGTCTGTGCTATTAGCACCAGGTAGGATCGTATATGCCAGCAAAGCACAAAGAGTTGTTAGTCTAGTATTATACAAGTATGCAGCTTTTGCTGTATATGTATAATCTAACATATTTATTTTCTGAATGAGATGCCCAATGTCTTTTTTTGTATTACTGACAGCGGGGATTCATAGTCCAAATGTTTATGGTATGGAGTAGTTAATATATTGCGTCCATTATGGGACTTATTTCAAGGGTACTCGAAACCGATGAGCGCGCATGAAAAGACTGATGAATGAGGATTAAGCGAAGATGTCTAAAGCAACCTGGTGCTTTATACTTTGCGTACTCCGCGTAATGGTTCGATGGTACTAATGTAACTTGGACGTTCGTTAGGTTTCAAAGCGCTGAACCCACCGCTGACGGTGGTGCGCAAGTCGCTGGAGTCGTCTCTGGACCCGGACGAGTACCTGCCGTCGGTGATGACGTGCGTCAACTACCTGAAGCTGCCCGACTACAGCAGCGCCGAGGTGATGCGCGCCAAGCTGCGGCTGGCCGCGTCCGAGGGGCAGCACTCGTTCCACCTGTCGTGAACACCCTCCGCCCTCCCCCTGCTCCCCCCCCCCCCCTCCCCGCACTGTGATTACATTGTATCGGCCCCTGTATACACGTGTGAATGCGGTTAGTGATATCTATAGTACTTGTGTTTATATTTGCGGTGCGGTGCGCACGCCCCGGACGACTGTTGTTTATGTGCAATCTGTGTGAATTTATTTACCTATGTGACAGACACTAAAAGTGCTGTGCGTTATAATATTGTTTTTCTTTGGATTCTTTTAGATTACAGAAAATGTTTATATTATATTATTGTGCTAATTTTATGTGATAGCTTTGTATATTTGTTTATCTGTATGAGAGGCTGTCAGCTCTCAGTAGCGTAGATCGTGGTGAGTGCGTGTGGGGTCAGCTGTGTGAAGCCTCCGATGCTAGGTCGACGTCTGGCTGCGCGCCGCCACAGTTTTAATTATAATATTATATTCGAGTGCGCGTCCATATAAGCTATACTCCTCAAACGGAAACTGTCTCATCGGCAATTTGTGGTAGCTTTACTCTCTCAGTGGGTCAGCACCCTGCATAGCTGTTTGATGGACTGCTCCAAATCTCGTTCGAGAGTCCTATCAATTATAATAGCATTTATTACCAAATGGTGTATGTTTTGATTAACATTTTAAGTATCATAAATGAATAAAGAAGTGCAAAATTTAATATGTAACAATTTAAATAAAACCATGTAAACAATATTGATAACAAAGTGCGTTTCCTTATCACCTGCAGTGCAGTGACACACTATACTTCATAATGGAATGATTGTCGTCATTGACACAATCATTGCATCCAGCCAACACTCACATTCCACCTGTTGACAGTAAAACCCAATGTTGACACCTGGCCAATATTATTTCAATATTGCTACATTCTTGCCAATAGGATATATTTTTAGCATTTCTTGGAATAAAGTCAAGTAAAAGAAAACAAAGTTTACAATTACTTCAACATTATAATATTATAAACATAACTAACGCTGTAATTGTAATCTTGTGTGAAATAAGTGTGTACCCATGTAACAGACAAACAATAGAATGAATACCAATATAGGATACAAATATATGGATTTCCTCACACTTACTTGTGTTCTATTTCTATTTCATGTTTCTTACTACGTAATTATACCTTCATCAAAATATATATAAAAATAGACTTACTTAAAAGATATGTGAAAGCAAATGGTTCATACTTTTAAACTGCCATTGAAATATAACTTTGGCCAATATTTGACAAGACAGAAAAAGTACATCACTACATCTATTAACTTACAACAAAAATTACCAATACACCAACAAAACAGGGAATAAAATACCATAAACCTACACTACTATAATGTACGTTTGAAAAACATTTAAAAGTCTATGCGTGCAAAGAAGTTTTGCCAAATTGTATTGTGATGTTTGAAAAGTTCAATCCTGAATGTTATTTTCAAGAAATGGAACATTAAATGAGTTCATTCAAGATAATTTGATATGCGAATGGGCAAAACTTCTGCATCTACTTGGGTAAGTTGTGTTATATTAAAACACCATTGCCATCCAGCCGAGGATGAGACATGAGCCTCCAATTGGTGTAAGGCGACGAAGCTTCCTGTCGCCTGTGAACGCGTGGTAGTAGCATGTGCCACAGAACATCCCCATGCCCGCTATGAAGAAAGCTCCTGCCTGCAAAGGGAATGTCATTTGTGTGATAAGTGAACATCAACTATCTATACAACTGTTATTTTAAAAGTAAAATCCTATTATTTATTCTCAATTTGCATTATATCTGTAAAAACAGTTGTTTTATTTAATTTAATTAAAACATTAAATTGTTATGAATAAATTCTTGTAAAATAAGTCCTGGTAAAGCTGTGGTAGCAGAGTAGTTTGAATAGTTGCATGTAACACAAAGATTGCAAGTTCAAATCACAACTACCAATGAGTTTTTCTGAACTCTTAAGTACAGTGATTAGTCACACCTAGAGCTACAGCAAAGGAAAACATTGAGTGTAAACCTGTATACGCCTGTGAAGAAATTCAAAGGTATATAAATGGAGTCGCCATCTGTCACATTGGTACCTAAAAAATATATCTCTGGTGGAAAGTAGATGTGTGGGTACTACCTATACACCTCTGACCCTTGTGGGTAGGTGTGAGGATATGTAATATTAGTCATCATATAAATATGATCATATTAACCAGTATGGAAAAATTTTGAACGAATCAAAGCTATGTCAGCACCAAATAGGAAGTTTCTTTTTGGTGCTAGTAGCTTTGTGGGTGTAACTATTAGAATGTTGATTATCTGTAAAAGTTTAATTGGATCTACTTACATTTACTATTTACAACTAGAATCTTAGAATTCAGAAGTTTTTGAAGATTAGATTTTACCAAGATTTTCTTCCCATCATGAAGTATGGTGGAGTCAAAGTATATAAGTAAGGTTGTGCTTGGCACTTGACCTGAAAGGGACTGTATTCTGGCCACGACTTAGGGGAATATCATAGAGGGACAGGATTGGAAGATATTCAGCTAACTATATGTAAAGGAATATAGCTATGATTCATCTTAGTAATAAACATGACAATTTATGAAGATATTTGTTCCACTTTTGTTAAAAAATTACTCAATGGAATTGGATGAAATTTTGCAGAGATTATTAGCTGGATTAACAAAAAGGATATGTATTATTCCAGAAAAAACTACAGATAAAACATCTACCAATTAAATAAAATTAGAGCATAGTGAAACTCCTTGGTGCAGCATATAGTTGAATACATACATATTACACACAATTACTTTTCTTATGATGATGATGAGGGATGAATGTGAGGGAAGTGTGTACATTCAGACCATTGCCCTCTAAAGGTTATCTCACTATAGCAAAACACTTATGGATCAGTGCAGTTTCCACTTAAGAGATGAAGTGGATACAGTAATAGATCCTACAAGAACATGCACTTCCAATATTACACAGGCATAATAATCTCTTTGTTTATTTAATTCATGATATGATATAGGCATATGTAAGTAGAAAAGCCTAATGTATCTACAAATATAGTGGAACATTCTAGCGGGTTTCATAATACAGAAATGTTTGTAAAATAATGCTAATTGCTTATCCCACTAACATATAATTTATAAACCTAATCCACTTACTATGTATGGCCTTCTGCACAGTGGAACTGCAAGCAAAGCGAGAGTATGCAAGAAATGAAATCTGTTGGCTGTGTCGAAAATTTTCTTAAGGTCCTCCTTAGTATCTGTCTCTGGGAAGGTTCGATGGGCGCCCATAGCACCCAGCACCACAGCAGAGGCACCGCTCAGCCCCGCTATCCTTACAAAGGGCCCTGCTTCCTGCGCGAGTTGCCACAATGGTACCCTCAACATGACCGGTGCAGGTGGTGGCACTACTTTATTCGATGGCTTGAAAATGCCCTGCAAAGTTACCAAAATGTTGTACTAAGATGTAACACTTTTAGTGTTATTTATAAACTTAAGTTTGCCCAAAGCAATGATATCTATTTTACTTCATTCATTTACGGTCTATGACAGAATTTGCAGATAAAAACTACGAATGAGACTAATTTTATCATGCAGATTGAACTTACAATGTGCCGTAATATATTCATTGCTCCCTCCGTCACCGTATTTACCATTAAAGCTTCGCCCAAATTAACCATACCTTGTAATTTTGTCAATAAATATTGAAGAAATCTGAATGAAACAAAGTGCAATTGGCATAAAAATATTATCAACTGAAAAATCAATGCCGTGTCGTCTGTAGATTGAAAGCAGTGACAGGACAGGGTGACAGCAGAGGTGACGATAGATAAGTAAATACCGGTATAGCTGGATATAGATATTAATTTATTTTTATTTACCGTAATTAATTTTATTTCATTTTGACCGAATCCATAAGAAAGAACATTATACCTAATCCTAAACTAAATAAATAAACTGTATTATCTATATATGTACATGATTAAGTACTCGAAACCGGTGAGAGATCTGGCGCTCTGCTCTACTTTTTCTCTGAATACTCCGTGACGGTTTCAGCTTGATGATAATTATGTATACATGTAATATAGCTCCTATACTACTCTCAAAGGCATAATATAGGTAGAAATAGGTATAATCAATGTTTTTTCAAATTACGCAAGACAAATTTCTTGAGCAACGGTTCAACTACGCCACGACTACCCTTAAGAACTTTGTAATTCTGCTTTTACGTATGGGGGTCCCTCACGAAACATCGTCATCCTTCACCATGTAGCTTGAAGTCCAGTAAATTACTGTTAAGTCGTTTTTTTTTTTTTTTTTTTTTTGTATTGTCTCTCGTAGCGTGAGTTCCGGGAACTTTTGCTACTTAACCGGTCAATGGCGAGACCTAGGCCTCCAGCCAGGCACTTTAGTACTAAGCAACACAGCTAAGGGCACCCCCCGTGGGGTACGAACCTCGGCTTAGGGCGTTACTGGATCGCGAGCAAGGGAGCTGGGCTGGACTAGTAATTTTATTTATATATTATTTGGGGACTGTTAAGTCGAATCTCATCGTTAAATATATACAGACCGGCGGGATTCGGCCCTGCACTCTTGACGTTACATGAATAAATAAACGTATTTTTTATATTATTGATAAGATTTTCAATCAAAATAACTCGTAGCGAAAGTAACATTTTATAGTTAGGCTAAGTTAAAAAGTAATGTAAGCTTATTTTTCATTCGCGATAACGACGTAATATGACATGCATTACAAACAATATTACAAATGCTTCTTACTTTCCCGCGTTTGTTTTTTTCAATAAAAAAACACATTAATTCCGACGAACAAAAAATAGACGCATTTGCCTTCTTTACAGTCAGATAAATCAAATACCAACATAATCAAACACAAATAGTGAATTAGTTTACCTGTTTCGTCATATATATATATTTACATATGGTACAAAATATAGCTTTACTAACCTAATATTGAAAACCCAACAATGGTACGATTTACCATCATGTCATCACTTGATTCGCAACAAATTTAAGCATAAAAACAAAAGATGGCGCGCATCTTAGCTTTGGTATAAAACGCGTTTAACTCGTTTTGTGTCTACAAATTTACACTAAAAGGATACAGTTATAGTCGTGTCTATAAAATGCTGTTTATATTACAAGGACTCGCGCGAGCGGGTTATTTGTTATTGTATTTGTATACGACTACACTTTTCCCACAAAGAACTCCAAAGATCTCTCTCAGCTCTTCGGGTAGGTAGGCTAGTCTGTCGCTATCTCTTTAGATACGTCTTTTCTTAAACGCATTGAGAATTCCAAATTTCACCGTACGTACTTCTACGTTCAGAACGAATTGTTAATAGATCTTGATAATAGTTATAGATCTTGTTAATAGAGAATAAGATCAGCGGGGTTTGAAGCTGCCATCTCAAGTTAAATCACTCGATTATCAGAGTTCTACTTTTGGGAACATTGTAAGCAAGAACCCTGCGACCTGGTGGTGAGTAGGCATACTTACAACCTGACATGGCTGTTCAAGTTTAGTATCATAACAAGTGGTTATGAGATTAATTAATTAAAAACTGCATCATTGGCGAGGTATTTTCTGACACTGTTTTTATAGATGATGGACTCCAGCCAGCCATTTGTTAGGTGCTAAACAAATACAGCTACGGGCTAGATGCCCATAGCTGTATTGTATTGTAGGGACCTCGCCTTAGAACTAAGCTGGCTCGCGATCTAGGGACCTGGGCTGGCTAACATACACATACATTTAGTACATACAACCTAGTACATAATGAGTCAGATTTGTTCGGATGTTCTCTGAATGAATTTAGCAGACTAGCACTGGCTATCATTTGCTACAATAAATGATAGGTAATTTTTAAATTAATTATGTATAAAGCCGTGGTGGCCGAGTGGTTCGAGCAGTTGCCTGCGACGCAAAGGTCGCAAGTTCGAATCCCGACTGTACCAATGAGTTTTTCTGAACTTAAGTACAGTGATTAGTCACACCACGAGCTTTACGGTGAAGGAAAACATCGTGAGGAAACCTGCATACGTCTGAGAAGAAATTCAAAGGCGTATGTATAGTCGTGCTTGAGTAACGGCGATGGACTCGCCATCTGTCACGTTGGCACCTAATATACCTCTGGCGGAAAGTGGGTGTGTGGGTATTACCCATACACCTCTGCCTACCCCTTCGGGGACCCTTGTGGGAAGGCGCGAGGATATTTTAATTATGTATATAGGATACAACATTGGTTTGTTTGCTGCACTATCGCATTAGGGTATCCTGTTATGGTAGATGTAAGTTGATATGTAATAAATAAATAAATAAACATTTATACTGGTAATGTAGTTTACACATGGAAAATATCGAGTAAAATTTAATGAGTTGTTCCTACAATGAAATATTCTAATGTAAAAATATATAACAATAAATATAAATAATAAACATAAATATGATCGAGATAAATACTATAAAAGTACGATGGTCATATAAAAAACCCCAGTGTACACTACCTAAGCACATACATATATGTGATAACGATAATATTGAATAATATTGTTGTTTGTCAGTATTCTGTTCCTGGAACATGATCTCAACAATAGGAGGAATAACATACCTGATTAACTACTACTTATTTGAGGGACTATATAATAATGATTTTTCATACTTTTATAAATGTGCAGTCAAACAATATCAAAATATAGGTGTAAGTACATATATTATCTTTGCTAATAATAATACTTTGGATACCTCACACAATGCTTTTTAAAATAGCCATGAACGACGTAAATATAGTCAAGTCGTATATTATATGACATCAACTAAAAAAAAATCTAGTAAAGGGAAATCGGTTACCTATAAAGAATATCCGACATATTATTTAATGCCTAGGGTAAATAATTATATAAAAACAAATAAAGCTCTTTTAAATAAACTTGATCTCTGACTGCAGCCGATAAAAGTGTATACCTAATGAACCCAAGCTCCACGAATAGGTATCTATCTACATCTGTAGAGATGAGAAGCCCGCGACCCTGCGGACCGTGTTCGTGACGTGCTCAACACAAACAACACACTAAATGGACAATGTTATTTCGTCAAGGTGTTCGTTGCTCTAGATATTTTAACTGTTTTTTTTATTATGCACTCATTGTAACCTAAATATATAAATAAAATTACCAGTCCAGCCCAGCTCCTCTGCTTGCCATCCAGCGACGCTCTAAGCCGAGGTCCGTACCCCACAGGGGGTGCCTTTAGCTGTGTTGCTTAGCACAATAAAGTGCCTGCTCCAGCCAGGCCAGGCTTAGGTCTGGCCATTACCCAGTTAAGTAGCAATAGTTCCTGGAACTCACACTATGAGAGACAATTTAAAAAGCTCATATATGCATATATATATACACTACATATTATTTGTACTAATATAATAAAGTAATGTAGTTTATTTAGGAACGCTATAGGCTTGTCTTTATCGCAAGCTGATCTAATCGAAGGGAGGCTTAGAAGCGATAATTCTCAACGTAACATTGATTAACGGACAACTTAAAACATTTATTCCCAAAGGAGTTTTTATTTAATTCACCCGAACAGAGTCGCGTTCACCACACTATGGCACCAAGTAGCAATATAAGCCATCTCCGATCGCCGATCGACTTCGTAACGAGTTTCGCGGCGACTGACGGCCGACGCGCACGCACAACACGTCTGCATTATTGTTCTATATCAGAAGCCGGCTCGTGAGGTCTGGCCGTGGAACGTGCCAGAGTTTGAGGGCCAATTGGACCAATCATCTCGTTGAGCGTAAACAAACCGGTGAGTATTGCTTTATGTAAGTAGGTAACGAGGGTGGCCGCTGTGGGACACTCGACTTACAGACTTCTTCAATTACTTGGAAGTGTGCATTGTAGGTACTCACTCTATACGTAGCTAGGTCATACGTTGACCATAAATATTACGTACCGGGGTCTTACCACGACGTCGTACAATCGTAATTCAATAATGTGTAAGAGATAGATGTAAAGGATGTCCATCTGTCCTCTCACACTACTGGATAATCATGGCATGGAAAGCACATCATTCTTCAACTGTTGAAGCTAAAACCGAATTATTTGTTTAAATTTAGAATTATTTGTTTGTTTATATTAGGAGTTTAAATATGTATATCAGATCAGTAATTTCCTTGACTGGTTTTTATTAGGTAGGTAATAAATACTGGTTGCAATTAGGTAATTGACAAAATGTCTGATAATAAAATATAACATTGGAGAGAAGAGAGGAGATACATTTATCAGCCTTTGGTCGTTATCTTGTTACCGTTCTGAAGTTTAAATTCTGTTAAAACAGCCCAATATTATGGAACGGTACCGGCAAAAACGTTGCATCTTGCACAGCGTCTAATATGCCACTAAGAAGGCAATAAACATACGGCCCGCTTGATGGTAAGCAAGCAGTCATCGCCATTGGACACAACTTTAAAAGCTTCATTCATATTTTTAGGCGACTTAGAAAAAGAAAAGTTCTCAATACGGCAAAATCTTTTTATTCGATTACTATTTCTAATATTGAAATAACCGCTTTTTACTAATTGCGTATATACACGGTGCATATACCAAATTGTATTTTTTAAAGTTTTTGTCTGTCTGTCTGTTTGTTGCGGCTAAACTCTTAAACGGCTGGACCGACTTTGACCGTACTTTCACTGGCTGATGTAAAAAGGATTAACTTAGGCTACTTTTATATTAGATACGAAACTAACTTTTTTGTTAAGTTTAACGCGGAAGAAGTCGCGGGCAGCTAGTACTATATAAATCGCGCGACAGTTCGACAGAGTCATTCTCCTAACAAACATTCTAAAAAATGTATTACTTAATTAGTGCCCATTTATTACCGATTAGAAATCCAGTTTCGGTGCTTTTAAAAAGAACAACGGTTGATTTAGTTTTAAAGTTATACATTAACAAAGTTTAACGATACTTATATGTAGATATACTGTACGGTACATCCATGTCTACATGCCACTAGCTGCCCGTGGTGACGGCTGTGTGGTCCCAGTGGAACCAACGTTTTACTCGGTGAAGGTACCTTTGTATGAATACGTGTAGGCTACCTCCTTTTCTGATCATCTTCATAAAATATATATCCTCACGCCTTCCCACAAGGGTCCCCTAAGGGGTAGGCAGAGGTGTATAGGTTTTCCACCCTCTTTCCGCCAGAGATATATTTTAGGTGCCAAATTGACAGAAGACGAGTCCATCGCCGTTACTCAAGCACGACTATATATACGCCTTTGATTTGCTTCTCAGGCAGGTTTCCTCTCGATGTTTTCTTGATTGATTCTTGAACTTGCGATCTTTGTGCCACAGGCAACTATTCGAACCACTCGGCCACCACGGCTTCATCTTCTTGCTCATAGAAATATGTTCAGCCTAATATTATAGTAGGTACGGTAGGGACAGTCAAAACAGTATCTTGAAGACGTTTTGATTGTGCGTCGCCAATCATGAAGCATCTTGTGCGCCATACTGGTCGAACGATATTGATAAGTGTACGCATAAACTTTTAAGAACTAGATTGGCTAGAACTAAGGATTTTTTTTTACTAACACCTAGACTGTATATTGTTCATACACATATATCATCACGCCGAGTCCCTAACGGGGTAGGCAGTGAGCTATGAGCGCCAGTTCTCTCTAGACTTACATACCTCTTTCGCTTCGTCCACATTTATCAGTCTTTTCATACATGCTCGTCGGTTTCAAGTACTGTATATTGCCTGATAAAGAAATGATTTATTATTATGTATTATTATTAACGATCTAATGATCGCTGAAAGCTTTCGGGATTACATACGAACAAAATTATTCAATTCTTGTACTTTACATTAAGCCAGAGTGCCAGAGATTCAAACCAAGTGAGTGGGCAGTAGGTACATATATCTATGGATTTAAGGCGAAACCTCCTAGCATAGTAAGTCAATTTATAAAATAGGTAGGTGTAGGTAAGTTAAGGTTAGCTTTAGTGTTCGTAGTTAAAAGGATTCTTATGTGAGAAGATACCTTCTTTGTTATTTTGTTACTGTTCATATTTTCCTTATCTAATGTACCTTGGACTGGCCTGTCTATATATATATATATACATATCGGACAAGACACGATTATCGGAGCACAGACAAAAAAAACGAATTTGAAGTAGGTATGTATACACTAAGATGATTTTCCTGCTTTCGGGAATTCCCATTGGAATTCTCTAAAAATAGAGATTACGACAGTGAAGCAGATAAAATCACTAGGTATGTTTCCGGAAATTCTGTTAATGTTATATGAATACTTTACCTACACTTTTACATATATATACATACGTACATGTCATAACTATGTACTATATTTACTATAAACTCATAAGTAATTTAATATTTTTCTATTATTGTGAAGAGCAGGGTCTCCTAACACAGGCATTGTTCGCTTAATAGGAGGCTCTGGCCACTACTTAAGATTTCATGTTTTCTTTTACCGCAATAAAATACTATTACTTACTTACTATAACGCCGGGTCCTTTGCTGGCCAAGCGGAGAGTAGAGCTCCAATTATCTCTAGACTTACGTATTAACTTTCTAGTTAATACTAATATTTTAAATACCTGAAAACAAAGATTCCAACTAGTACCTAACTAAGCAATGAAACAAACATTCAAGTGATCAGTGGGGTGATATAATTTGAGTAGGTATTTTATTGAAGTAGACAGTTAATCAACGTTTCTTTCAAATAAATAACCTTCTACTTTGTATGTATCCATAATATGTGACCTCGTAGAGTTTTCGTTGTATTAATTATGCAATTAAATACAATGATGCTTTCATACAAATATTGGTGAAAGTACGTCAGAGATCAGACTATACGAGCCGTGTTTGATAAGCTTTAGATATTTGTTTATTTAAAATCGTTTATTGTAAAACAAATGTTGCAAATAATTACACGCATAATGCGAAGTACGTATGTACCTATTTATATGCGAAGGCGTTTGCATGTATATTTATTTGTAAAAATGAAAACCCCCTCCCCACAAGGGTCCTCGAAGAGGTAAGCAGAGGTGTATAGGTAGTAACCACACTGCCACTTTCCGCCAGAAATATAGTTTAGTTTAGAAAGCACGACTATACATACGCCTTTGAATGGCTTCTCAGACGTATCCAGGTTTCGCTTGGATGTTTTCTTCACCGTAAAGCTCGTGGTGTGACTAATTACTATATTTAAGTTCAGAAAAACTCATTGGTACAGTCGGGATTCGAACTTGCGATCTTTGTGTCGCAGGCAGCTCGAAGCACTCTACCACCACGGCCCTATAATATAAAAATGTATGAATTATTTTTTTTATTTAAATTCCTACATATGTGCAGCAAAACTGGTTGTATCTCAATTTTATATATTTGTACACTCCTAGACCCACCCGTAACGCACGCTCCGTCCGTCAGAAATATTTATTAGTTTCCGAACTGACCATCTAGCTCCGCAGGTAAGACTACACAATCAATTTGGCTACTATTTTATTATTCATAGACAATTTTTTTTTTTTTAAATTGATAAATAGACAATTTATTTACAAGTACATTTTATGCACATTTCCAGCTGCATAAAACATGTCGATAATAGTATGCTGAATAAAGGACGAGATACCGATGCAGTGCAATGCATGCAACGCAGATGCAAAGTCTGATCTAATTACACGCTTTATATTAGCTTCACCTGTATGTTTGTATGTTGTTTTTTAGGATAGATTACTTTACTCTTTGGATTTAATTTCAAAGAGACAGAATGTTACGCTACGAATATCGCCAATTGCCCTTATCCTTTCCTGTATGATGCAGTGTGTATGTTTGCCGCAGGTAGCAATGGCGCGCTTGTTAGCGGCGTTTGGATGCCTGTGCATCCTGCTCGCCAGGGGGCATGCAGCAGCCGTGCCCACTCAGGACACCATGGTCGTATCTCGTGCTGATGATACCGTAAGTGGTTTAATTTGTCTACCGATTTGGGACAAATATTTTATCTGTAAGTAGTTAGTTTCAACCTGTTCTTTGTAAATATTGTTGATTGTTGTTATTGTAGTATGTTGTGGCATGCGGTCCGCCTGATGGTAAGCGGCTACCGCCGCCTATGGACGCTTGCAACACCAGGGGTGTCACTCGCGCGTTGCCGACCCTGCAGGAATCTTTTCCGTCCGTTTTTTCATCCGTCGTTTACAGAAAATGGGTTTTCTGCAAGTTATATTTGTGTATTTTATGATTATGTGTTTATAAACTGACTATGAGCTAGACAGTCACGTGTTGCCACTCTGATGTTGATAGCTTATATTCTAACCAAAAAGGCAAAGGATTTATTCCTTTACCGCAAGCAGGTAACCTAGGACAGTTTGGTCGACCTGGTTGCGGTAAATAATTTAAGACAGGTTTCTATGGTAGACGAAGGTGTCACGTTTATAATTCAATGGCAAATTTGACTGCTGTGATAGGCGCAATTTGTTAGACTACCATAAAAGGATTCACCGACAGTTAGCATTACTTACAGACACCAACAGGGTCTTCAGCAAGCGAGGTGACAACGGAAGGTCCCTTACTCCCGATCAAGCTGACAGAGATGGATGTGCGTTCGGAAGTATCGCTGCGGTACGCGCACACCGCTGTAGTCGCTTACATCAAGAATCCAGCTCATCGCGCCCAGGAGGCGTCCTTCAGGGTACTGCTGCCAGAGACAGCCTTCATCAGCGGATTTGTTATGTATGTGTAGCTTGGTTACCAGAAAACCCATGATGTATCCTTAAACTTCGGTATGTATGTTGATATGTGGTAAACAAACAAATGGCTCGATAGTAAGGGGTACGTTAGGTGTGTGTAATACCCGAAATATCACTCGTGGAATATTGGAGAATAAGGGACTAACGATCCAATATCTACCAGCACGACCATTCCTAGAAATCTTACTCAATGCAAGAACACAACACTACCCCAGGAACAATGCCAGATAGTTGCGATCTTCTCTAGGGTGGAGGTACTTCTCCAGTCGGTCAACTCTGTGGTATCTGTGTCCTGTATCTCCTCTTTCCACATTTCAGCCATTCCAAGAGATACATTTAAGGTGCCTTAGCAGAGCGCGACCCGTCAAACGTTGCCGTCTCATAAGCATAACTTCTTCTCTCGTTCTCGTTCTCCTCGTGTTCCATGGGACACGTGTTGCCTACTTAATTCGTACATACAGGTTTTGAATCTGCCTATCAACACGGTACCTCCAGGAGGTAATCCTAGTTTGTTTCACGACGAACAGTATTACACACCCAATTTTACACTCTCCTAAATATCGTTCGGATGTTTTACGAAATTTTATTTTATTATATTGTATTATATTTTTTTAGGACTCTAGATGGCAAGTCGTATAAAGCATACGTGAAGGAAAAGGACGAAGCAGCGCAAATCTACAACGACGCTGTAACTCATGGAATTGGGGCCGCGCACGTCGCCACAAAGTAAGTCTATCTATTGTTATATCTTCAAGCCCACCGTCAAGGGTCTTAAAGGGGCAGGAGGAGGTTCCTATCTGATGGTATTATGATGACATCTGTTATGGCAGCCTGGCCTGCCTGCCTGCGTCCAAGGACGACTTTTTTAAATCTCAGATGACCTAAGTAAAACCTTGTTGTGTTATAAATCACTGTAATAAAAAATATTAACTTTGGAATCGATTAGGTACCTACTTACCGAAACTTCTCGGACACGGTCTCTCTTATTGAAGGTAGACAAGTAAAATTATAAAAGAAACTATCCTAACCTTCTACTAGATTAATTCAGCATTATTTAATGTTTATCTTTACTGATATTTATTTTGTAATTTATTTAAAGACTCAAATAGTGCGTTGTCCCTTATAGAGCCCGTGATTCCAACCACTTCACGGTAACTGTAAATATAGAAGGCAACACGTCAGCTGTTTTCAATTTGACGTACGAAGAGCTGTTGTCGAGGAAGAACGGTGTGTACAATCACGCTATTAACCTGCACCCCGGCGGCCAGGTGCCAAAACTCACCGTCACTGTCCACATCAAAGAGACGCAGAAGATCACTGACCTCAGGGTGCCAGAGATTAGGACTGGCAACGAGATTGACGCCACCAAAGATGATGCTCGTGAGTTGCTTCATACATGCTTTCTTCTGGTCTAGATAATTAAATTAAAGCTATTCGAAAAACAATTGAGAATCTAAACCATCTCAACCGGGACAACAAAAAAGATCAGTAGTTGTTCAGATCGGTAGTAGTAGAAGTTCAGTGACACGCGTGGGCAGAAAAATTAAATATGTAGTATGTATTTAAGAATTATGTCTAAATGCTGCCTCAAATTAATAATTTTCCATTTGCGGTAGATAGGTTCAGACACAATTTAATTACGACTTTTCCCCACTTATAATTTCTCGGTAAATCTATTACCGATCGTAATAATGAATATCGTTTCTTCATTAAGATCTTGATAAAAGCAATAAATAATTGATGTCTGTGGTATGCGGTTTACTTTTAAAAATATACTTCCGAGATGGACTAGCGAGAAACTCTGAAAAGAGTTTATTTTAGTTATTTGAAAACGAAGATATGTTATCAAAAAAATATTAAAGATATCAGGATATCCCGTTGATAATTTGAAGGAGATCCTTCATAGGGCATCGTTACATTGTTAACATGCGAGAGATATCTTAGCTATTGCTTGCGTCTATCTATCACATTTGTAGTTAAAGAAGGGATCTATTGAGTTTAGGCTATTGAAGTCTTCAATATCTCATAGATATATTAAAATGAGAATAACATGTGGCAGTATGTAAAATTAATTTTGTTATTTCAGAAAACTCTAAAGCTGTTACTGTAAGGAGCGCAGACAATAGCGAGGCAACGATAACTTTTACCCCTGATCTAGATGAACAGCAGAGGCTTATTTCAGTTTATAAGGTAAACTTTACCTTTAACAAGGAGCCATGGAAATGTCAACTTTCTAACAGCCAGTACAAAACCTTTTATTTTGTTTCAATCACAGGAGAAAACCAAGGAAGAACGCATAACAGATGAGGATGATAAACAGGGAGTGCTCGGGCAATTCGTAGTGCAGTATGACGTAGACCACTCTAAGTCTGGAGAAGTTATGGTAAGAAATATTTTTACACAGAATGGACACAGAATCATGCTAACCGTTTTTAGCTCCTTTAGCACCATTTAGCTTCTACAGTCCTTGGTCATTATCTAGGTTGTTCACATTATCCATTATACATGTCGTATGTACTATCGTTACGCCCATCTACCTGAAATCAACCCAAAAACTTAATGATTACTTACCAGATTTTGATGCTGTTATCATCTTTACATTAAAGAGACCTATGTAATATTTAAAGTACACGCCATCATACAATATTGGCCACTTGATGCTGGGTGGGGAAAACTTATATGATAAGAACCAATTAATTACCTACCAATTACAACCGATATAAGGGAAAGTTGAATTTCAGGTGAACGATGGGTATTTCGTGCATTTTTTCGCCCCAACGGACCTTCCACCGCTTAGCAAGCACGTGGTGTTCGTTCTGGACACATCTGGCTCTATGATGGGCCGCAAGATTCAGCAGCTCAGGGAAGCAATGCAGATCATCCTCAGCGAGCTCTACGCAGGAGACTTCTTCAGCATTGTCGAGTTTGATTCTTCAGTGCAGGTAAAGATTACGGATTATTTATACAGAGGCGTAATAGAAGGTTTATTTTCCAAGTACCTTACTAGCTTATGCCACCAGGTGCACGACCTCAAGGAGGCTGATGAGGAGCCCAAGGAGAAGAGGTACACTTACGACTACAACACCTTCTCGTCTGCTAAACTAATTCCACCCTCGGAGGCCACACCAGAGAACATTGCCAAGGCCAAGGTTATAGTGAGCAGGCTCAGCGCCAATGGTGGTGAGTACAGCCTTGACAGTGCTCCAACAGGCTAGGTTAGAGGTATGCCATTAATACTAATCTACGTTAGCCGTTTAACGATTATGTAGTTCACTAAATTCCTTAATACCTAATATCCTTAATCCGCGTGGATTCGGAATATTTATTTATTTTGTTAATTGGTATTTATGTACATAGATATAGGGTAGTTAGTTACACGTTTAATTTATTATTGTGTTCAATTTCGGTTGTTTCATTAGAGACATTCCTTCATTTAATATATACCTAAATCTAGATATTTATACAGTTTTAAATAACTTTAATTGTCAAGGTGTTTGTGGTCGCACTCTTCCAAAATTACTCGACTCGTCTGATCTTAATGTTTTTTTTGTATTTGTGTTAGGTATGAGAATAATTTGTAAAGTATTCTTCACCTTCGTACCCCCACTCCAGACTTTTTAATCGTGATCGCGATTTAGTATCTATGCTTCAACAATATCCCAATAATTTATATTTCACCTTCGGTTTATACTTGAGAACGAATAATTTAATAATTATACGGCAGAACGATGTTTACCGGTTTAGCTAGTAATTCTATAAATGCATCTTCTAGGCACTAATATCTATAGCGCCCTGGACGTCGCCACCAAGCTCGCCCAGATGGGAGTGGGCTGGTCGCAACCTGTCAACTACACCGCGAGCGCCGCACCAGCCAGCCCCCTCGCCAAATCCATCGACGAGAACCATACAACCAAGGAAGACACATCTGTCGCTGATGTAGACGGTGAGAATATATAGATTAGATTCCTGGCAATGCAAAGATCATGCGATAGAATTCACACCATCGTCAGCGTAGCCGTAGCGTTTTACGGCCTTTTACAATTACTCTTTTAGATTGTAAACAAATAATATAATAATAAAAAAAAAATAAGAGTTTCGTAAGTGGACATGGACAAAAGGAGGAAACTTATTTCATATACCTACACATCATCACGACAAGTCCCCAACATAGTGTATTATCTATGTCCCCAACGGTGTAGGCAGAGAGATTGGAGCACCAGTTCTCTCTACATTCTCTTACATCTCTTTCGTTTCGTCCACCTTCATCAGTTTATAAAAAATTCGTTACATTTGTAGACTGAAAAAAATGGTTTTAAATTAATACCAGCTCTGCCCCGCGTTTTACCTGCGCTCCCGCGGTCAGTAGCATATGACATTAGCCTTTAGCTTTATAGCCTTCCTTGAACGGGATATCTGATGCCGAGCTTTAAAACTGGATAATTGGTTCTTGAAATAAGGACGTTTCAAACCAACTCCGCCTTTTCATAATATTTTTCCTACTATGTTACTTGGTAAAGCATGAAATATCTCATGTTCTTGGTGCAGTTGGCAAGAAGCTGGAGCCAATCATTATCTTCCTGACCGACGGAGACGCGACTGTGGGCGAGACCAGGTCCAGCGTCATCATCAAACACCTGACGGAGAAGAACTACGGGGACAAGAAGGCTACCATATTCTCCCTTGCTTTTGGTAATAGACCCGCGTTTAATTCATATAAATTTACTATTTCCTTGGGTAATTGGCACGATGCTTCCTCAATAAACAGGCTATCGGAAACATTCTTTCAAATCGGATTCGTACCTAATTATTGAGATAAGCGCGTTTATACAAACAAAGCAACTCTGCCTCTTTATAATATTTGTATAGTATTAGAAATCAGATGTGAATTTAATTTTAAAAAATATCGCGCTGTGAAATTATGATGAAAATACGGCTACAAAGCTTCACAAAATACAAGGAGGAGGTCATAGCCAGGAGGCATATAGGTACGCATACTTTAGTAAAAAATTAATTGGCTCGATAGGCGAGGACGCAGACCGCAAGTTCCTCCGTAAGCTGTCTCTGCGCAACGATGGCTTCATGCGGCATATATACGAAGCAGCAGACGCGGCGCTGCAGCTGCGCCACTTCTACAAGCAGGTCTCTTCGCCGCTCCTCTCACACGTGAACTTCACATACCCCGCTGAACAGGTTGGTATACCATTCATAGGTAGTCATGTCCACAGCCATGCGTCGATTCAATGTTGTGGATAACATTGTAAATACTGATTGTAAATTTTCAAAGCATAGTATGCATGTTCCTAAATATAAGATTATTAAGTAACTACATATTAAGACATCAGATAATATCTTAAATGTTATATTCTTATAACAGCTGTGTCCCGCGGTTTCGCTCGCAGAAAATTTTAGTTCTTAGATTTTTTTTCTGGTATAATACACTTTCTTTGCATTAATGCAGCAAATATTCATCTATCTCTGAGCCAAATTTCATTAAATTTTGTTTTGAGTTTTTGCGTAAAGGAGAAACACAGAACCACACAAACTGTTTCATTTTAACATTAGTAGGATATTAGAGGAGGATAGGGGGGAGGAGGAAGGGATAGGCAGAGGTGGTACTTCGCCCTTGTCGAAGATATATTTAGGTAACTCTGTCGTCTCTCAAGCACGTTTTGTCAAGTTAATTTCATTTTTATTTATTTTCATCTCACTTACTACTATTTTTACAGGATGCTCCCAATACAATAGCGAATATTCATATACATAATATACTAAACGTAGAAAGTGAATCGTTTGCATTGTTTGACTCGTGATGTACCTACACAGGGAAAGTTACCTAGGAACAATGGCGTGTAGATGTACCTATCTTAGCATAACTGAATTCATAAGTAAGTAGCCACAAAATAATTACTACCTACTTGCGGTCGTGAGCATAATGCTAAATACTAAGTAGGTATAAAACATGGACGTATAAAAAAAAGTCCGTGGTATAAATAAATAATTTTTGAATTGAACAAAATTATACCTAGTCCAAAGACTACTATTTAACACCTAGTCTTTTGGAAACCTTACTCGCATTGGTCAGTATTTTTACATGTAAAATATAGTACCTAGGTATTTGTGAGTATTCAACCTGATAATTTGTTTCAAAGACTACTATTGAACACTAATTTGTTTCTCAAGAGATGAGCATGAAGTACTAAGTACTGGAGTCCTAATTTCAGAATGTTTACGAACAGATATATTATGACGCCTGTAAATGGCGCTATCCACAGAAAAAAACCTGAGGAGCATTTTTCAAGCTTATTTAAAATTCCAGGTAAAGATGGATACGCTGACGAAGAGGTCGTTCCGTTCGTACTTCAGCGGTTCTGAGCTTGTGGTGGCCGGGCAATTTCTCGACACCACCACCGAGCTCTCTCCTCGTCTAGAAGGCTTCTGCGGAGTTCTTCACGATGGCGCAATTGACGAATCGGATAAATCGCGAGGCAGGGTCAGTGACCTTTATATACTACGCTAAATAGTAGTTTCTAGACAAAATGGCGGTTCTGCTAACCGAAAGTATCTGTTTTTTGTTATAAAGAAAATCGATTTATTTATTTAGAGTCACTTTAAGGTTTTAAGAATCTTTCGGATTCAATAGCCATCTAGCAAGAACCGAGACGAAATTACAAAAATTTATTATCCTAACAAAATTGTTTCAATCTACATGATTTAAGCAGTTACTGAGGCACACCATGTCGCAAAATAGTCGCATTAAATAAAACTCTTGGAATGTATCAGAAACGGTACCAGAACACGGCGAATGTGCCAGTAGAGCAAGGCAAGCACTCCTACCTTCCTCTGGAGCGGATCTGGGCCTACCTAACCATCAAGCAACTGCTGGACGAGAAGGACGCCAGGGAAGGGGAAATAATCGACAAGGAAACCTCGCCTGAGAAGAAAGCTCTCGATTTGGCATTGAAGGTAATAACTGCTTATAAATTTCAACACGCTTTCCTTTATTAATTAACTTAATTTACTTATAAATTATTCATCTGGGATAAAGGTCGATTATAGGCGTTCGTTCTCTATGGCCTATGAAATTATACACTAAATAAGTAGGTAGGTAAGAGCAAGTGAATGAATTTGTATATCTTGGAAGCATGTTCACACGAGATGGAAAGTATGAAAAAGATATTGAAAGAAGGATAGCTGCCGGAAATAAGGTGAATGGAGCCATGTCGGCGTTGATGGGCAGTAAAAGTCTGAGCAAAAATGCTCGAGTTGCTGTCCACAACGCGATTTTGGTACCTACCTTATTGTATGGCAGCGAATCCTGGGTATGTCAGAGGAAGTATGAAAATAGCTTCAATGCAGTCGAGATGCGATCTCTTCAAAAAATGTGCGGCGTAACGATATTAGATCGAATCCGCAATGAAGAGATTCGCAAATCAACTGGCGTGAAAGAGGGCGTGATTGTAAAGATGAAGAAAGGCATGTTACGTTGGTTTGGACACATAGAAAGGATGATGAAGAAAGATTGACAAAACAGATATACAAAGCAAAAGTGTGTGTAAGAAGAGGCAGAGGAAGGCCACGTTCCAACTACCTGGATCAAATCGATCGGACTCTCAAGGACGGGAACGTTAAGAGTACTCGAAACCGACGAGCATGTATGAAGAGACTGATGAATGTGGACAAAGCGAAAGAGGTATGTAAGTCTAGAGAGAACCGGCGCTCTATACTCTCTGCCTACCCCGTTAGGGACTTGGCGTGATGATATGTATGTATGTATGTATGTATAAGTAGGTAATATTAATATGCTATATGCATGTGGAGCACAAATGTCTTTTTCGCGTAAAAGGAGCGTAAAAATCTTTTTGCATTCCGTTACACGCAAATATTAATCGTGATAGAAGTATATTGCCCTTGGTTTAGAGATCGAAAGCAGCGGTAACTATTCACCACCAGTCGAGACACAGATTTGTTTGTTATCTTAGTAGAAAAAAAAATCCTCATTACCTATCTAAGTTGGACAGGACGTTAAATCCCATGGCATCTGCCGCGTTCTTCCAAATATTGTATTTGCACAATAAACTTATGTGTAATATTTATCCCCAACAGTATTCATTTGTTACCCCACTCACGTCGCTGGTGGTCGTGAAGCCCAACGACACAAAGGCTGTGGACGCGCAATCGGTCGATGAGCCGCGTAAGTATATGACGCCGAATATCTCACGGGATAGGCAGAAAATAGACAGACTAGGCGTTTTGGGGTAATTTTTATCATGATTCCGATGAAAGGTTCCTCATGGAATTCATCTTAAAAGGTAGTCGAACAGCTGTGCTAGTGTAGACATTCTATTGAGTGATGAGTACATTCATAATTAATTTCTATTTATGGTCGACAATCCGGCAGGCTATACACGTATCGTACTGTCAAAGTGGGACATTTTATGCTTGATTTATAAAACACGAGTACAAAATTAAAAGAAACAGTAAATGAAGCACTTAACTGGCAGGTATTTTTTCTTGGAAACGGTGGTTACTTTAGTTTATATTAAATATGTGACGTACAATAAGTGTTCCCTGTGTCCTTTACGTTGAATAAAAGATTTTGATTTTGATTTAATTCGTTACCGATTGCCTAAGGTATATAATAATAATAATAATATAATATCCTCACACCTTCCCACAAGGGTCCCCGAAGGGGTAGGCAGAGGTGTATAGGTAATACCCACACACCCACTTTCCGCCAGAGGTATATTAGGTGCCAACGTGACAGATGGCGAGTCCATCGCCGTTACTCCAGCACGACTATACATACGCCTTTGAATTTCTTCTCAGACGTATGCAGGTTTCCTCTCGATGTTTTCCTTCACCGTTAAGCTCGTGGTGTGACTAATCACTGTACTTAAGTTCAGAATAACTCATTGGTACAGTCGGGATTCGAACTTGCGACCTTTGCGTCGCAGGCAACTGCTCAAACCACTCGGCCACCACGGCTCATATTGATCATTGCCTAAGGTAAATTATTTAATTCGAACCAAAATATAATTTCCAAAGTTCGACATCGCCTGTTCTAGGGCACACAAAGATCTATTTTTTCTCGCTTCTATGTACCATATATAAATATTGTTCGTTTCAGATGCTGAATACCACGATGCCCTATCCAATGCCGCATATAGTCACTGTAAGTTACATTTGTTTCTTCAATATGATTTATTTTTCCTATAGATATTATCCATTCTTATAGGAATGACTTAAGTTGTCACCTTCATAGTCAATATTGCTGAATACTTACTGGAGGACCTGAATGTCTTTCATATTTTATGATTACCACAGATTATAAATCTTATTGGCTAGGGGTCTTCAATTTGCCAAATTTCATCTCATTTCAATAAGGTTATGTGTCCTTATTCAGAGAACAACAACTCTTCCTCAACAACAGGCAACTCTTACGTTCTGCTTGCGGAGATTACGGCGAGATATCGATATTTTTTTCATCATAAAAGAGAATGATAGTAATTGATCCACAGTATACACTTGGCTAGTCCTTCACTTATATAAATATATCCAATAATTTTTGATTCTTATTTCTCAATTTTTCAGCTTTACCATCATCCCTTACATCAAGTTTCGCCAGTCACAGTGCATTCAGCGCAGGACCCTACCCGGGTATGTATCGTGTTGCCTAGGAAATTAGTGATAGATAACGCAGATAGGGAAAGCAGTGATAATAATTATAAAAAAATCATCGACGTAACGTTTGGTCACACACTTATCGCCCAAAGAGACCGCTGTGGAAAAGCTTATCTGAAGATACGAGAAACTATAAAAAATAATTAAGACGACCACAGCGTAATTAAAAAGAATGCCTCTGTCTGTATCCTGTAAACAATGAAGCATTAATACGTGTTATATTTACTATTTGGTAGTTAACCGCATGTTGTTCAACGCTTGCTTGCTGGGACTTAAAAGGGATTGACTTAACTAACGTACGTTTCAGACATTTCCAATTATATTCATTACCTAACTATATCAAAGTGTATTCAAGGCATGATGTAAAGCGGTACCGTACCGTACCCTCCCGGAGTATCATTCGTGAGTTGCTGACCCTATAGGTTGGAGTACTATCCTCTTTCGTCCAGCTTTCGCCATTCTACCTAGATTCTGGAAACTTAACTCAACCAAAAGAAGACAATGTTTCGGAAGTGGAATTATCATCTACGATTTCGAATTCATCCGCATACGCTGATCGTTCGTCTATTCACTTTGATCACATTATGCATTCGGTTTGAATGAGTATGTTACTGACAGCTGCACGTCCCGTCGGTGGGGTGGCGTCCCTCGGCCTGGCTGCAGACATCATGTACGACTACGCTATAGAAGAGGAGGAAGGTGAGTAATGCTTCCAATAAGTATGAGAGTTCGCGAAGCACAACACAATGATGCCAAGGAGTTTTTGCCTTGAACCAAATAGAGCGGCCTGTATTTCTTTCATTGTCTAGCACATTCTGATCATGTGGCCTATCATGGCATATTCGCGTTAGTTAGATTAGATTTCTTTTATGTGAAGTGATTTAGACATTTAGTCGAGCAAGTCAAAACTACGTATTCGAACCCCGACCGTCTGTATCACAGGGTTTTTCTTAAGTCAAGAACAGGGATTTATCACACGAGCTTTACGTTAACGGTGAGTAAAACATCGTGAGAAAATTACGTACCAATATATAGTAGTGTTTGAGAAACGCCGACTCCTTATCTGCTACGTTGGCACCTAAATATATCTCCGGCGAAAAGAGGGTGTTGTTACACCTTTGCCTACGCCTCCGGACACCAACTTTATATCACAAACTGTGTAAGTATCCTCTCATTATTGGCAATAGCATGTTACTATATTGATTTAAAATTTGTTGTGCACTAACTGTTTGCACGTAAATTTGTACAATCATTGATGTTTATTTAGCTCCGTCATTAACAGTTTTTTACCAACATTATAAAAACATTGAACAAGCAATTCTGTTATTTGGTGGACAACTGTTTAGGTAGCATTCTGTATTTAATACAAATAGTCGACACACATACGTACACATGTTAGAATTTTATTTCACATCGGGTCGCATGTCATGCAAATATTTATTTATTGTTATGGTAACATTTTATCACGTATGTTTTGTGGGTTTTAATCGCTACCGCCTCACATTTATACATTAAAACTTTTAAAACGTTCGCAATTTAAATCAATCTTTAACACGGAACTTTTCTAGCACGCTAACGAAATCTGAAGACACCGAAACGTTGAACCGTAAAAAAATACTAAAGTTCGAAGTCTAAGTTGTCGATGTAGAGCGTATTTTCCTACTGCGATCGATACATCGGTTTTAAATCTCTTTACTTTGTTATTATTCTCGCAAAAAAAATACTACTGATGATGCTGAGGTGTGCCGACCGATGTCGGTTATGGCGACCTCTTCAACTCCGATTGAGAGCATGTGGCTTACGTAGCCATTATTCTTTTGGAATATTCTCGCACATCGCATACGTGAGCACCATTATTATAATGCTTACTACAAAGTGTATTCGTATGTAATAATGTATCGACTTCTGCCGCAGAACCCATAACAACACGGTGAACGACATTTTACCGAGAAACTTTGCACAGGAAGGCAATTTTGCCCTATTCACACTTCCTGTGGTGCAACGAATTTTTATATGAATTTAGTTTACTTATATCACATATAATTTTGTAATTTTTAGGTAACATGCAGTACTCACTGATACGTGATCCAGCACTCCCTTCACCATTCAAATCGTCTATGAGGAATGATTATGGGTTTTTAAGTAGGTAAAATTTTTAAATAATATAGGCATTACTAAATGTATACTAGGAGAGCATACTGAGTACTTCAAGTAAATCCTTTCTGGGATCAGTTTTATTATTGGTCACTTAGACTTTCGCGGACGCTTGCTACACATGCGAAACCAAAAGGTCTCAAGCTAGGCACTTCTTAAGTAACACAGTTAAGAGCAGCCTTGGACCTAGGATAAGGGTGTTGATTTAAGAATTAGGGAAAAGTTAGAAAACTAGTACAGACTGGTTTTCTGCGGCCGAATACGGTCGTTGTGTCTTTCTAGGGGGGAGGCCTATGCCCAGCAGTGGACGTGAATGAGACGTCAATTGGTAGTATGATTCGCATGCCATAGCTAGCTAAAATGTAGGTATACTGAACGTATAAAAGATAAAGTTTGTAGGTAGTTTGTTTGTTCGAACGTGTTAATGTCAGGTACTTCTTATACGGTCTAAATACATATTTTCGCGTTCCATAACCTATTGGAAAAGGCTATAGGCTCATTCCACTACCTAAGTAAGCGGATATTGAAACTAAGCTGGTGAAACCGCGGGGCACAGTTAGGCATTTATTTTATATGTTGCCAGTCTTTAAGCTTTCCAGAATTAAATAGGGTTTCCATTAAGGAAGCGCAATTTAATTCGGGAACGTATCCTCAACAGATTAGTAACATTACTCCCATATAAATTAATTAAAGTTTACTTATTATATGATATTTTCCAATTTTACTCGATTTATTATGTCGAGAAAATCCACTAGATATGACTACTATGTCTCTAACGAGACGGCATAGTAATCAAGTATCTATGTTCGTACATAGTTACGATAAAATTTTGCTGCTTTAATGTAATGGAGAACAATATAAAATATTTGAATCATTATTGTAATGAGAATACATTTAATACCCATTTTCAACTCTGTAACAGATATGCATTCAAAGCACAATCATATTGTCTACCACACTGCCCCCTCTGGCTGGACTGGTGTAAGAGGTATGTTATAACTTTTTTAACCATCTCCAAAGAGTTTCAAAATTCAATTTGGCGGTGGCCGAGTGGTTCGAGTAATTGCCTGCGACACAAAGTACTGAACCAATGATTTGATGAACTTTCTGAACTTACGTACAATGGTTGGTAACACTATAAGCTTTACAGTGAAGGAAAAAATCGTCAGGAGACCTGCATATGTTTGAGGTGAAGTTCAAACGCGAATGTATAGTCGTCAAGCTCGACTATACATTCGTCTTTGAATTTCACCGTAATGCGATGGACTCGCAACTATCACGGTGGCATCTAAAATATATCTCTGGCGAAATGTGGATGAGTGGGTACCCGTTCGGGGACCCTTGTGGGAAGGCGTGAAGATATATTAAAAGCGAGACATTAACAATCTTAGTTCGAATGGTTTTTTTTTGTTTAGAAATGAATGATAAAACTTATATATTATGTTTTCAACCTCTGAATATGAGATTTACCTAAATGATAGTTCTCAGATTTAACAAACATGCTGTTGCCAATTTTGTTTGTAGATACTACTCATATTAATATTAATCATTTGTACGTTATATTATTATAACACAAAGTAATTCAACAGTAGTACCTGACTACTCTACTACCCCTTCAAGTCTATCCCTGCTGACACCTTATCACTTGGACGCCTACAAGTGGGCGATTACTCTCCTGGATAGTATCCGAGACACCTTCGAAATGCTAATTAACGGGACTGCTGTTAGCCTGAAACTTACCAAAGACAGCGAAGTAAGTTCATAATTAATATAGTAAGTATTAAAAACAGAGCCGGGGAAGCCGAGTGGTTTGAGTAGTTACTTGCGAAATCATGATTACAGGTTCGAACACTGGCTATTTGGGTATTTATTTAATACACTGATGATGTCTGAGTTTTGTCATTTATTTAGTAGAAATGCAGACATATGTATGCGTCGTGTTTAACAACAAGGCGACGAGCTTCCCATCTGTCTGTCTGCCTCATCTTTTTTAATATGTATACCTATATAAATTACGCGTCACGTTGTTTGTCCGCGATGGATTCCTAAACTACTTAACCGATTTTAATAATTTATAATGTGCACAGTGTGCAATTCGATCCAAATTGAAAGATAGGATAGCTTACATTTCAGTGTATAGTCGCAATATTATTTTATTGCAAATTAATAATCTATTATTTTACAGTCACAATTAATTGTTAACTCCAAATGATTCTAAAAGATGGAGTCGAGAATGGTTTAGATTCTACAATTGGACCCGATAGGTGGCGCTGCGATAGTGTGGTCCAGTGAAGCTGGGCGGGACAGCTAGTTATATGCAAAACTAACATCCATGTTTTATTTGAACATAGCCTCCTAAGAGATCCGAAGGCGACGAGTCGTGTACGAAAGCAGTGACAAGCGGCAGTGAAGGCGTGTGTGTATACGTGACCCGCTGCAGCGCTGCACTCAACATCCAGGCTGCCCAGTACGAGGAGACTTATTGTTCTGTCAACGGGTAAGTTCCTAGTGTCTACGTAACCTTACAAATCCTGTTAGGTCTTTATCCTACGACAAATCATATATTATGAATTATTCTTATTCTCATCCTGGTAAGAACACGGTGACTGGCGTTGGCTAGCAATGCCAGATCCATAGGGTACAGGTACCGTTATTATTCCAATAATTTGATGAGTGATTTATTATATATCTATCTGCCACAAACAGCACGGAATAGCCGAGGATTTTTGAAGCTACAACATATGTTGGAGAATTAATTTACGTCACATATTGTCATTAGAAGAACTCAATGTTAATAAATAATTTAATTTAGGAAGCAATTCAAAGGCGTATAGTCGTACTTGAGTAACAGCGATGGACTCGCCATCTGTCACGTTGGCGGAATGTGGGTGTATGGGTATTACCTATACACCTTACCGCTTGGGACCCTTGTGGGAAGGCGTGAGGCGTACAATGGAGGCGTATATTAATATTATAATCTTATCCCAGATATGCTGGTGTCTGCTGTCCACAAGACAAGGTCAACAACTGAGTACAGTGAAGGCGTTGTTGTGCAAAAAAACAAGCACTACAAAAAATATACTCTTAACCTACTAACAAATAGAAATATGATTAGTCGTAAGGAAATTATTGATGGAGAATAAATTGTTATGGATGTACTTATTTATTATTCCTTTAGAAATCAATAGGAATAGCTATGATAGTTGTTGAAATTTTTTTTATCTTTAAATAAATGTCTCTCAATCTCAATTTTGTGCGTGAAATGTGAGAATAATAAACATATATTTCGTAATCTGTATTGTTTTATTTCTGTACAAAAATGTCGAGATACCTGTTAAAATTATAAGTCTTAAAGGATAGGATATTAAGGATAGTGGTGCCCCAATTACACATGTCTTTGTGGATGGCACTATCTATAATAAAGTTTCAGAGTATAAATACTCAGTTACAATTTATGATACATACAAAATCCCTATTAAATTACAATCAATACACATTGAAGGGCATGAGACCATTGCAGTTTGAACTGTTACATAGACATTTCTTTCTGTCAGTGGTAGAATGTTCTGGTGTACCTACACTATGGTCACCATAGTGAAAGGTAATTTCTTCACCAGGTGCAATGTCAATAGAGGCAAAAATTGCAAGTTTTGGTATCGGAGAGTTCCATCTCACTGGCACTATGTGAGCATTAGGGGTACAGCTGTGGTTGATGTACCTACCAATGTTGCCAATACTGCTCGGGTCTATAAAAGTTTGTATAATACTATTACTACTATGTTCGTTCAAGCAAAATATATAATTCATTTTGCCAGAGCATTTATTTGCTTCTTGTCTTGCAGCTGCTTGTGTTTTAGTGATTAATTCTCCAGCATATTCACATATGAATGTCCCTTGAATTATAGGATAATTGGTAAACAACCCTAATCCTTTAGATTCTATGTCACAATGTTTGACAATCAGACAATTTAAAGGACCTTTTTGCACCAAGCGGTTATGACAAATGTCTGAGCAAGAGCAGTTGTCATTGCATTCTCTAATAGGATATGCTTCATTGGCTTTATGATTCAAAATGTAGCAAACGGAGTTATTTTCTGAACACCTTATGTAATTAGAACCACCAGACATATGTAGACATTTGCAAGAATCAAGTTTACAATGTGATTCTTGACATGAACAACATTCAACAATTTGTGAGTTGTAATCATTCAATAGAGCAGCATACTCGGCACTTGAATCTGCAGGTCCTGGAATATTCTCTACTGTGTATAAAATACCAACATCTTTATGTGAATAATTATCACTCATTTTATCCGTTTGTTCATTAATAATTACTAATAAATATTATTTATTTATTTTCATTACAGCTACATATGGTATCTAGTCAGTATACTTAAATGGAAAACTGGACGATCAAAAATATGGTTCCCGTTCCTCTTCTTATTTATAAACTCAACAGAGAGTATGTAGTAGTTGCAATATAGGAATAAAAAATTTACAAAATTAAAAAAATCACACAATTTTATTGGAATCACATTGTAATCTTTGGTTGGAATGACAATGATTGATTGATTGTTTTGTTCACTGACTTTGACAGATCTTACCTAACGTCAAGACCAATATTTTTCGTTATTATATTACGAATATGTAATAACGTGGATTCGCGTCTTTCAGTCGAATACATTTTAAATTTTTTCTTTCATATCGATATTTAACATAGTTCTCCTCACGACTACCTCCCGGAATAAGCGATGAAATACATATTTACTATGTATACTAGGCCTGTAAATACAATATATAAAATGAAAGTTAAGGACAAGTGTCCATGTCATTGGTGTTTAATAAAGAGGGACATAAAATCTTTTTTCTATCAGTGATTTGTGATTTTAATCGATGAAATTTTTTGCATATAGTCATTGCTTTATATATTTTCCCAAGTTATTTATTTATTATAAATACAAAACCATACAAATTATTCAAATAATGTATGTAAATGTGTGTACTATAAATTAAATTACCCATAGAGCAAACCATAACTTTTGTTGCCACGATAATAAAATTAATACAAAGAAGGACATGAAACAAAATGTTGCCACGTTCATCAGAGTATTTGTTTAATTCCATATCTGCGACCGTGCTCAATCGCGCAGGCGCAATATTCTCTCGTGACGTAATTTGTCCATTCATACTTTTTATTCATTCATTAAAATGAAGTTTTCAAAACATTTTTCAAGATCGTGTGGAGTGTACTTTAAATAACTGAGTTCGTGCGACTACAGTTTATTAAATCGCGGCTTCTTGAGATAAAACGATTATTTTGTGTGGTTTGACTAAAAGTGCATTCATATTTCATTCATTGATAGAAAAGTGCATGTTTGAGCACATGCGCAATGCAAACAGGGATTTATTGGACTTTAAGTGTTGATGTTCATCATAAGCATCGTCGAAAAAGTGGCTTCTAGAAGTGAATTTAGTGTTTTATGTATTTGGATTCCAATCAATCGGTCAACTCGAAAACAGGCTCAAGTAGAACATTACGACACTCCGGAAGTGGCGGGACAAGCCGGCCGAACGGGCTCGTTCCGAAAGAGATAACAGCGGATGAAAGAGATAAACAGTTATGGATTTAACATGGCGGACGATACGCGTAAAGTGCGAGTTGAAGAAAGATTGAAAATTAAGATCGGTATGTATAGTTTTTTTGTACTGTTTTAAGCTCATTATTAATAATTTTGACGATATAATATTTTTGGAAACCCCATGACTTTAGTAGTGGATTCGTCCTAGGTGTAGCGGATTTTGTTTTCATTGTGATGAACAGGTGGTAGTAGGCAAATTATGTTTCTGATTTAAATTTGAATGAATATTAGTGAAAGAGTAAATTAAGTGAGTGTCTGAGGCGTGTGCACAGGTGCCGCTGTACATAAGGCTTATTCGTCACACATTTGAGCAGTTTGTTCTTTGTTTTCATCTAGTACTGTTTTGACATTTCACGTACAGTTTATGAATGAAAATGAGTTGCCGTGAACACAATGAATAACGTGCTTAGATCATGTTAGATTAGATATTGCATTGTACTCTCGATTTGTAACTCATTAAGTTACACTGACTTTATCTGTATTCTGTAAATCATTACTACTTGTCACTAAATGTTTTGTCTAAACCTAATGTCTGTCAGACATACCTTTGGTTACCTAATGTTTTACTGGAAAGTCCTGATTAAAAGTCAAATTAATAAAAAGGGTGAATATATTAAGTTCCTATCTGCCCTGTGATAGGAAACAGATTTCTGTAAAATGTTAACTCTTGGGAACTCTAAACCTGACCTGACCATTATGGTATCTCTTGCAGCCCAGTTATTTAGACTGTTAAAGTTGGTAATAGTTATATTCAATATAAAAAATAGAAATTGAACTGAATATCCTCAGACATGACGTAAAACAAATCCTTGACATCAGACTGATGCGACTGGCAGTTAAACCAAAGATATAAGGGGTTTGGCAGTAGGCCTATACAGATGTTCCTTTTTCACATTAAACCAGCTATTGATACTGTTTCTAGTAATATTAGTTGTTGGTTAACTTTATTTCTATGAACTTGGCATACTCATACTTAATGTGAAGCCTAGAAGAATGCAGTAATTTAAAAAGTAATTACATTTAATTACTTAACAAAACTTTTATATAACTCACTTTATTTATATACTATGTATGCACCATGCAGTGGCAGTGGAGCAGCACTCTTCTCTCAACTAACTGCATACACTGTGGGTTACTAGGTGTGATGGTATACATGAAAAGTTAAAATGTGCAATGCTTAAACTTATAATGCATGAAAGCACTAGGATACAGGTGTCCTCTGGTATCTATGCTATATTAATCTGTATATAGTATAAATATAAACCAGTTGTTGATACTTCAAATTGTGTCCTTTTAGCAAAGGCAGTAGAATCAATATACATATATTTGAGATTTGGTGTCCAGAATCTCAGAAATAGGAATTGGACTGTCATGTACACATTATATTATAATAATATGTTTGCTATATATATATTACATGTACATGTTAATGTTCAGACTTCTCTACTTGAGATTACTGCCAATAGAAATGGGCCTGACACACAGTGCGGAGCTGATATCCTACATGTTTTGCTACTATGTATATGTCTTTAGGCTTTTCTGTCAAGATTCTCTGAAGGGGCAGGCAGAAGTTTCCTGGAGATTCACTTTACGAGATATATTCCAATAAGTACTATTGTTATTATTATAAACTAGTGGTCCCGCCCAGCTTTGCTCGGGTGGAAAAAAAAAGATGGGGGCGCCACCTATCGGGTCCAATTGTGAATCTAAACCATTCCCAGATCCCCTTGAACACACACAAAAAATTTCATCAAAATCGGTCCAGTCGTTTGAGAGGAGTTCAGTGACATACACACTCACAGAAGAATTATATATATATAAAGATTGTGTTCTGCAGACAATTGCTTTGCTGCATTTACTTCAGTTAGCATCTAACTTGATATGACATTATCTAGTGACATAGCTGACGTAGTGTGCGAGGTTCGTGTGATTTATTGTGTAGCGGCGCGGGCATAAATCCTTGATAACGTGAAATGTGTTGATAAGGGTGCAGTACGCCTTCCGGGACGTGACCCCCGACCTGGGTCACACCAAGCTGTCACCACTATCGCATACAATGAACCTGCCCGTATTACCAATCCATTGGACCTATCGGTACAAGTCACATTCACGCTATACGCCGGCTGGGCAAAAGATTTATTTGACAGTGCTGTGTTGGCGGACATTGGTCCCTTTGTGTATGCATAAAACGTTGCTTATGTGTTATATCATATACACGACACACACATATCATCACGCCGAGTCCCTAACGGAGTAGGCAGAGAAAGTGAAGCGCCAGTTATCTCTAGACTTGCATTCCTCTCGCTTCGTCCAATCCGAATCCGAAAAGTCGTTCCGAATACTCTCGACGTTCCCATCCTTGAACGACGCTCGATTTGATCTAGGTAGTTGGAACGTGGTCTTCCTCTACCTCTTCATGCACACACTTTCGTATTGTACATCTGTTTCGTCAATCTTTCTTTACTCATGCTCTCTATATGTCTAAACCAACGTAACATATTTAGAAAACCTGTACCTTTTCCTTTTACTGTAGCTTTACAATAATTATGCGGTTGTTGCACATTACATTCTTGCAATATTCTAAGCTGTGGTATACAAATTAGATACAAGAAAAAGTGTCTCTCATGACATATGGGGGGGGTCAAGATATTGAGCTGAACACAAGCATATGGAAGGAATTACATGAGAGCCACACGACAAGAGCCTAGCTCTTATATTCATGATGGGGATGTTTCTAAACTGTGGTTATGTCGTAGCTGAGCATTACGCCTTAAGCTGTGACAACTTCCGTCACGATGAGCTATCGACGCTGTCGCACCTTTGTTCGTCCCGGCACTTAGTCAACCCACCCAAAAGGGTACCCGCTAATTGAAGCCTATTATTTATTTTATGCACGTGACTCACCGCTGCACACCTCCCTACCTGACTACCTGCAGCTCACGCGGTCACAATTATCGGCTTTCGAGCGCTTCAAAGTTGGTACATACTTAGAATTCGGCGCTTTTCCAATTAGAGGTTTTAAAATCGGAAATAAGCCAATATATACTACACATGTCTAATGATTTGTGTTAAACTATATATAGCATGTGAGGATATGACTCATCCACCATAAACATACTGTAATGTAGGTTTCCGATGAACAAACGAATTTACCTTCCAACTTGCACTATAGTTCCTACCGATTTATTTTAGGTAGGCAAGTACTGCATATGACAAGATACAAACTATATTTCCTCTAAAGATGTATAGCTTCTTTCTATAGCTGGATATATTTTGATTCCAATGTGGCAGATCACTAGTCTGTAGAGGCCCTAATACCCGAAACTAAAGACATATCGGTATCAATTTTATAAATTACTAGCTGTCCCGCCCAGCTTCGCTCGGGTGAAAAAGTTAAATTGCCCGTAACACGATCGCAGCGCCACCTATTGGGTCCAATTGTAAATCTAAACCATTCTCGAATCTAGCTTAAGACACACAGAAACACACAGAAAGCTTCGCCCGGGTAAAAAGGTAAAATTCTTGAAACTCGATCGCAGCGCCACCTATCGGGTCCAATTTAATATAGCCTATGTTACTCGGGGATAATGTAGCTTTCCAAAGGTGAAAGAAATTTTGAAATCGGTCCAGTAGTTTCGGAGCCTATTCATTACAAACAAACAAACAAATCTTTCCTCTTTATAATATTAGTATAGATTTTTTGTAAATATGTGTGGATTCGCATTTAAGCGTAATGATAATACATGTTTGTGGACTATATTATATGTATAGAGAGGCATCGAGGCGAACTGTTCACTAATGAACAAACTAATTTGTTAATTACTCAATAAAGATAAAAAATGTTGTATACCTACTTACAGATATCAATGTTTGTAATATTACTTGTCAACGCTTACACGAGTGATTTTTTGTACCATTAAGGGGTGGTACAAACAAGCTTGTGGCCTGCTTGGAGGTAAGGAGTTCACGTCGCCTTTATATGAATATATCCTCACGCTTTCCCACAAGGGTACCCGAAGGGGTAGGCAGAGGTGTATAGGTAATACCCACACACCCACTTTCCGCCAGAGGTATATTAGGTGCTAACGTGACAGATGGCGAGTCCATCGCCGTTACTCCAGCACGACTATACATACGCCTTTGAATTTCTTCTCAGACGTATGCAAGTTTCCTCTCGATGTTTTCCTTCACCGTAAAGCTCGTGGTGTGACGAATCACTGTACTTAAGTTCAGAAAAACTCATTGGTACAGTGGGGATTCGAACTTGCGACCTTTGCGTCGCAGGCAACTGCTCGAACCACTCGGCCACCATGCCTTTCAGGAGTATCACTCAAACAAATCCAGCCCTAACTAAAATCATATAAGTATCAAACTTGTAGTCTCCACACCATCTAACTGGAGTATGGGACAAATGCGAATACCTTTAGTCGAGATAAGTATTCATATGCAAACATAGTTTAAATAAAATGTCGGGAAAAGTTGCCTGTTTTATGTGCGTCATTAAGAGCGTTTTTCCACTAGCAGAAAAGCTTGTCATATTGAAATGTAAGAAAACTGATTTTTATCTGTTGTCCCGCACGGTCTAGTATTGTTTTATTATTGTCTTTTACACTAGTATAGATGAGCAAGAAATCTTGGTGTCTGCGCGAAATGTATGACTTATAAATGTGAATTAGTGTGTGTGACAGACAGACGCCGATGCTACAATAGCGACGACATAAGTAAAGCTAATTTTGATCTTAAATAATCCTAAAAAAATATGATAACTATTCACCACTTACACTCTTTAGAACCGCCTATAGATTAACGTCAGTAACTATTTAATTTATTCAATCTGCTTATAGTACATACGGTTAAAAGTCGTTAAAGTAATTAATTACACACATATGTATGTTTTGTAAGAGTAAATGTGTTTACTGCATACACACACAGAAGGTGTACTTGTCTATGCCGTGAATCCGGGTAGCTGAATTCAAAGAAATTATTAATCAGTAACGAGTACAAATAATATGTGTAGTGTGTATTTTGATTCATTTAGTGCGAATGAATGAATGAGTATTTAGAGTGTATGTAGTAACGCGCGCGTACATTATTAGTAGGACATCGAGTGGTGAGTGATGGGAGACGAGCGCGGGCGGGCGGGGCGCCCGCGACACGCGGCGGACATGAATGGGGGCAACTAGCATTTTCCATTCAGATCATTCATTCATGGAAACTCAGTGCCACTGTTATCGCCCGTATGTTATAGGTATTTTCATTCATTCGCAACAAACCTGCTCATCTATACATATTGTTTGAGCATATTTATCTACTGTTCATAGATAAGATAATATAATACTATTCATATTAATCTGATCGTGATCGCCGATCACTACTTATTGCGTATAATCTTAAGTGATGTTTTATATTGATTCTTTGGGGGTCAAAAACATTTCATAAATTTAAAAGTAAGGTCGGAGTGGTCGAATGTTTAATGTCTTCGGATCTATCTCCTGCGCTATGTGGGAAGGTGTGAAGATTTAAGAATGCAATGCAATTTGATAGTTATTTGACTACTATTATTCTAGCTGGCTTTATTAGTCACTTCCTATAATAATATAATTTCCCTGAGATTACAACTTCTATATATGCCTCATACTTGCATAGTTTGTAAAGTTATCTAATGCCATCTAAAACTACCACGGATTTTGTACACGTGAAATCCTTTTATCTACTTACGTGCAATAAGTACCTAGGTCTTGCCTGCTACTCCATCAGCGTAGATTAAAAACTGTTTCGTTCCGCATTAAAAGTTTCTTCCTTTATTTTTAGCCGCTTCAAGTTTAATTTTAGCGTCATAAGCGTAGCGTATGTCCTTATCAAAGATCCAATCAATCACTATACCAAATTCATCGAAACAAGTTCATCGGTTTTGGAAATAGAAGACCGACAGATATACTCATATTTATAATGTTAAATACGGATTATACATATTCGAGGTAACGCGGATTGATAACTCAATTACAAAACAATTATATAGGCTAATGAAACTGCGAATTAGCCATAGTGCGAGCGAAACCTCTGGTGTTCAAGCGTCCATAGGCAGCGGTAAACGTTTACCATCAGGCGGTATATTAATACGGCGAATAATGTCATTTAAATATTGTGCACCCAGAAATTGACTACACACGAACAGCCAGTTATATTACTAGCGTTCAATTTCTGACTCCATTATTAGAACATGTAATCAAGGCCTTTCATAGCTAATAACGTTATTGTAAGGCGCACTATTACGACGCTGAATAAGCATTCGTTGCACATTCGGTAAGGATAGAGAACGCAATTTCGCAATATATTACAAAATACATATTCCTTTGGTTAACAAGTTGGTGGATAAGTTCAATTATAAATACGTCTGAACTAACAGGAATATACAACGTAACAAAATATCAGAGAATCATTCAAAAAGTCTAATACATTTTTATTATAACTTTAAAGATTTTTATATTTTACCGATTGTAGGTACTATCTCATTGGTTCATAAGATTTCATATATATATATACTAATGAAAATGAGCCCAATCGATGTGATAGCCATTACAATCAAAAAGAGCAAAAGGGACAAATGTATATATATATATATGAAACTGATTTAATCGTCTATAAATCTGTCCTTCTCGCACTATTGTCGATATCAGTGATACGTCATGGTTAAGCCCCAGCAATTAACTAAAGTGTATTGATTGAACTGAATACTTATGTACATACATTGGCATCATGCCCTCGAGGGGTAGGCAGAGTGATTAGAGCGCCATTTCTTTATAGAATTCTTCAAAGAACATAGAGAGTAAAATTAAAATTACCCAACGGAGAAATATTATTTGTCATGTGATGAAACAAGTTGAGAATCACCTGCTAAGGGTTCCCTACAATACGCTTCACACACATAAAGTTTTACTGGCATTATGCAAAATTGAGCAGCTTGTGAAGGCAATATTACAAAATTACATATTCTAAATCAGGTTAAAATTTTTGCAAAACAGTGGGTCGATGTTGCAACCCGTGCTCCCACCTCCGAAGTGTACCAAGTTTGTCCCGCATAATGTGGGTGAACGACGTTGGAAACTAAGGCAGATTGGATGTAGGTGGACTTATTACTGCACGTAATTACTGTTATATTGCTCGATGTGTCCTATCTAATGAGAATACAGCGATATTTAGGTTCTACATGCTGTCAACGGCATTAACACATAGTTACTGATACTCCATACAATTTACGATAGAAATTGCGTAAAACATACACTTTATCACATGAACATTTCCTATTATTAAAACAATTCATTTTATTTGAAGCAGAAATAATTCATTGCGTGAGGGACTGTCGACCCACGGGCGCGTACGCAGAATTAAATAATTGCATGAACTGTTAGTTCCAGGGAATCTTGAGATATAAGAATCGTCTTGCGCAAGTCCACGAATTCACATCTTCCAGCGCTGTCATCTTCAGATGAATTTATTATTATATACAAAATTCATCTGAATTAAAATTAAAATTTGAAAATTATATAATATTAGTTTAGAATAAAAAAAAATGAAATAATAGAAAAAAAATTAAAATTATATAATATTAGTTTTGAAGGAGTATGCATTAATGGAACGATTTAGAGGCTCATGCTCTACGAGATAACTTGATTGGCCTTAGCAAACCATAGCCTATATAAGTGAAGATATAAGACATAGATATAAGTGAAGGTATTGCACAAACGTTTCCCATGGCTCGCTCTGACATATCCACGAGCGAAGTACTCTCGATTTCGAAACAATCGCACTACGCATACGAGCGTGTGGAAATCTCTTAATGATAGCTATTGTGGCTAAATAGCTAGTACCTACGTAGATGTTAGTTCCCTCTACGGCCGATGCTGGTATTGAGGGGTCCCGTTTCACTCCCACGATCCAGTTTACCAGCGTGTGTTACTGTCGTGTTGATGATGATGACTGCTGTTTTTGCATCAGCAATTATGTACAGTTTGTTGCGAGTTTCTCTCGCACTACAATTACCTACTACGAATTTGTGGGAACCACCGGTCGCAGGGTCTCTCCTTTGTTTGGCCGCCCTAGCTATCGCACGATCATTTTGCCTCGACTTATGTTAATTGCGCGCGTAATCATTGAGCAAGGAATTTCGTGAAAGTTAACTGTTACTTCTTCTTAACTGCTACGTCTATAATTATTGTAATTTGACGACCTTCTGGTCTAGTGGCCCGTGCGCCGGGCTGCGAAGCTAGAGTTCGTGGGTTCGATTACCGCCCAGGCGATTATTTGTGTGATGAACACAAGTGTTTGTTTGTACCATAGTCTTGGATGTCCTATGTGTATGTATATACATTTATTTATATAATACGTGTATATCTTAAGTTCCCATAGGACATGCCTAACTTAGTTTGGCACTAAGATTTGTTTTTAATATAATAGAGGCTGATATATATATCGTTTAAAATATATACCTATAGAGCGGTCACGGTCGTCATCGGCTCGTTTTGTTTCCTTAAACCAGGAAATTGTTATGAAAACAATTCCCCTATAATTAACACTGACGAACATTACGTCATAGTTGCAATGAGAACTATGTGACACGTCACGTACTTTAATATTTTCTAAGTGGTTTTGGTTCTTTATTCACAATCATAATTAAGCGTTTAAGCTATATACATCACCGATTGAGGTGTGACGTAGGAGTAAGTCGCCTGGCGCTTTGTGCGTCACGACAGTTGCCACACCAAACCAGACCACGCTACCTTCAGCTCGACGCCAGTTAAATTTGATTCGTACTAAATAAATTAGTACTAGTTGCTTCCAATCATTCCTTTAATTTCAAGACAACTAATTTAATCCAATACTTTAAATACGTTGGGATTGACACTGATCAGTACCTGATTTGTGTGAATGGTATACATACATAGGTAACATTAGTCATTACCTACTTGGCATCGAGAAAAATGTGGGAAATGTTCCATGAAGTATTGCCGTCTTGAATGAAATAAATCTTGATATAAATTGGCAATAAAAACAATGGTACAAGCAATACGGTCGTGTGAGCGATTGTTGTAACTAAAAATACAATACATATAGGTATGTAGAGCAAAATCAATGCATCACATAGTTAGCGTCACTTCCTATGATACTAACTGTGCCCGCGGCATCGCTTGCTCCCGTTAAAATAGTTATAATCTGGTTGGATTGTCAACACGTGTCCCGCGAGGAACTATTCTATCGGTGACATTTTTTAATCTGAAATCGTACGGATGTCATATTTAAGAATGTCTTCTTATACTGTGTCATTAAAATATTTGTTAAAGTAATATAAATAATAATAATGTTTACAACATATTGGTAAAATAAAATATTACAAAAATTTAAATACAACCTTTTTTTATATATTTATTTACCTTAATTACCAATTTATAAAAAAACTGACTAATATCAATTAAAGACAGGGGGAGGTTAGATTCTGGCTGACAGTTGTTCATTTTCTAAATTCAAAGCTGTTGACTTAACAATTTAATTACCACAAGGACATACATATTACATACTTTACTACTTTATAATGCTGCAAAGGGGCGAGTCGCTTATGGCCCTATGCTACCATACCATATATCTCACCTTGCCTCGCCGTATACAGACATCTCTGACGAGGTCGTACAGTTGCGCAACCGCCAATGCTCTCGCCATTTACGTATGCCATTATGGATGTCTATAATCCGAAATGCAATAAAATGACAGCTGATATCAATCACAATATTCGAACGGGATCGTTAGACTTATCAAATAACTAGATTGTTATCGCCAAATACGGAGTGAGCTAACCAGTTAATAAACTGGAAAGCACGCTGTAGTTGAAGGCTGCAATGCGCAAGCGCAAACACGAAATCCTCTTTGTATAAACAATGGCGAAAACTAACCGTATATGACATGTGCAATTGACAGTGAGTAAGGTGAGATTGACGATAAGGCTCGCAACAAGATCGCAAGCTCCTATTGTAGCCACTCAAAAGGACACGATTACGACACTACAGACGCCAACGTTTTATTATTTCTTGATACTAAAATGAATAAGGTGCATTATGAATGCGATAATTAACGTTGTTGGTCTAAAGTACATGAACACTACGATTGATATATAAATATATTCTTCAGACTTATTTAGGAATTATAAATAGTCCCTCACAAGATAGGCAAGGAGCGCCAGTTCTCTCTAGACTTACAGAGCCTTTTCGATTAATTCAAGCCTTACTGTATAGTCCTTCGAATATTCTAAACACTCGAAAGAGACAGATGTATACACCTGTATGTCTATGTATGTCCTATCCCTTAAATATTATAGAAAGATCATAAGATAACGAAAGCCCTTCATGTTATAAGAACCCTGATATAATTGTGTAAAGTTTTTAATTGCATTATCACTTTTTTCTGATAAAACTACTTGACTTGGCTATTAATCTGGTTTTACCAAGGTCTCTGTCGGTATGAATGAACATTTTGTTTAGTTGTAGGACTTAGTTACTCACTAGAATTGGTGCGTCATGTTTGTGAACAGCAGGTGCTTAGGCGAATTGGTTGGAATGTAGTACTCAGTTCTTTATTAATTTGACCAAGCAAGCTTTGTCAAGTTTTTAATTAACGTCTACATAACAGTGTTCGCATATAGTGACAAATAGATTCCTGGTTTACGAAAGTTGCGAAAAGTGATCGTTTAAAGTTTGCTGCTGAAGCATAGATCTGATAGAGTCTAGGGCTCATTAATATAAGATAACTAGTAGACCCGGTCACGCGTTGCTGTGGCTAAGGTTTTTGTATAATTGTGACTGTCAAATAGTAGACAAGTAATTTGCAATAAAATACATATTATTTTACTATAAATTGAGATGTTAGCTATCCTATCTTTCAAGTTGGATCAAACTGCACACGGTGTGCTGATTTGATCAAAATCGGTTAAGTAGTTTAGGAGTCCATCGCGGACAAACAACGTGACACGTAATTTATATATATTAAGATAATTTCATGTCTGTTTATTTATTTTATTTACTTATGAATGATATATTTTCTAGGAGAAGCTAAGAACTTGCCGGGTCGCAGCCATGGCGCGCCGTGCCACCGCGACATCTACTGCGTGCTGTCGCTCGACCAGGAAGAGATATTTCGCACTTCCACCATGGAGAGAACGCTCAAGTAAGGGTTCAATTAAAACATATATTTCTATGACACAAAAAAATACATTGTTATACAAGTGTTCAACCATTCTTCCCATTGAAATTATATGGATTCTTGTGCGCAGGTTAAAGATCATGATTTTACATACAAATTATTTAAATTTCAACGTTCCAGATTTTAGTTAGATAAAACCACGTGTTAAGAATGCCCGGTTCGAATTGTAGATACTACTAGTTACCATTCGAATTTCATCGAAGCAATGAAACACGAACATATTGTTCGACCTTGATGTACTATTTTGAAGTTTCCTGTCGAACCTATTCCACAATATTTGAGTTCCTTTAAAAAGTCAGTACCAGAATTGACATAATAACGGTTCCTTTGTCCGGTGTCCGGTCCCGTTTCCGGCGTTATCGGGTGGGAATCGTTCACCAACACATTTAGGGAGGGCAAGCAAATTCATTGGGTCAAGGTTCCACCACTTTGTGAATGAACGGCCAATTTAAATGGTTGATAAGTTAAATTGGGAATAATTGTTGCGCCATGTTGTACTACGTTACTCGTTGGCACGTACCCAACAATTACGGCATTGTTCCTGGGTTTCTATTCCATTGAAACTCTATAAGGTTTCATATTTCCGGGCACTTCATATCGTTTCCTTCAAGGTTAACACGGAAACGTCACCAGACCAGACATTGCAAATGAATATGCGTCATACATTATGTTATAGTTTTTACATGCACAATATCATTGGTTAGTATGAATGAATGAACGACAAGTGGGTATGATTTATCATTTGTTTACGAGGCTTACTAGTGCAACGTTGCCGGCTGCTCGTGAACCGTCTGCAATCGGTCATTGGACGATTGTTGATATTTTGCATCACCCAATCTTTGGGCGATTCAAATTTAGACGCCGAAGTTAATGCTTATATCTAGACTAGAACTAAACTAAACTATAATCTTCAATTTGATTACCCCGCTCCCTTAGGCACTAGCATGATGACATCGGCCGTCCCCCCACGTTTCGTTAGGATCTGCTGTCTTTTGCCATATCCTTTAACGAATTAAGGAACTTTTTTTATTTACCTTTTATCCTAAATTCAAACTTATTTTATACATGCAAACACTACTCTGCCTGCCTGTCCGTCTGTTTCGCTTTCACCCTTAAAGACAGTTTTCACTTTAGCTACACACACAGCCGAGGATCATGAAAGTTTGCGTTCAAGTCGGCAGTGATTAGAATAGGACATAGTGTATATCTCGTCCAGAAAAGAAAATGTTTTTGCGGGATAAAAAAATTGCTGTTAGACAATCATCCGGAATAGCAACTCGGTAGTCATAAATAAATAGCAACATGCAATACCTGGAATACAGTAGAATACAAAGATGTTCGTAAGGTATTTTGGGGAGAAATAAGTAGTTTAAAAACTCCCAAAAATCTACGTTAACGCGAGCGAAGCGGGTAAAGCCAGGATGATAATTGATATACTTTCGCATTTTTGTTGATTTATTTACGCAATGATTAAATGTACAGCGAACGATAACCAGGTACATAAATGAGACTTCTTATCGTTATCAGGATGTCGTATTCACCGCGGCTGTTCATTCATATATTATATGACAATATCTAGTTTGTTGATATTGGTATTGTGGTACATGCGAGAGTACAAGGAAAGAAATACATTCACTGCTATTAAAACAAGTCACGATTAAGCAATCAGAGTTCATAACAACCTTCGGAATCTTGGCTGCGAAAATAATGGTCGTCGAATAGATATTTATTACAAATTTTGATTCCAGATGTGCTCCGCAGTTTCAACAGCGTAAAGGGAATCATATTATATTTCTATCACAAAAATGCAATTTCGGTTCATGAATCCATGTCCATCCGATACTGGCCATTCCTTGTTATAATTTCAAACTGAATTTGGAACACTGTCGGCCTGCTATCATGTCGGTAGTGAAATTAACTTTCATAAGAGGCCAACAAGGCCCGGTCGCGTGCTGAATTATTGTATTGGCACTAGTACATGTATTGCTTCCGCTGTTGCGTTCGCATCAATTATTTACTGTTATTTTAGTTTCGGCGATATATTCTATCTTTCCGAGAAAATTAGTTCATCGGTCATAATATTAAATTGACAAAACAGGCGAATACATATATTTAGAAAGGGGATTGTAAGCTAAGGGAGAGCGGGTGGCGGCGCGCCGCGTGCCGGATGTGTATCCGGTGCGCGTGCGCCCGCGTGGAACGTCCCTTCCGCTCCACCCCTCGCCATTCAGCTTTTGGTATGAATGGAGACCGCCGCAATGAATTTAATTACTGCCTCCCGGTCTCTCCCCACAAATTCTGGTGGGAACAGGAACTCGGTTACGAGTCTTAGCCGTTTTTTGGTAGCAGGAAACTAGTGCCATTGCCACAAATAATATCCAGCTGAATATTATGGTTAATTTGGCAAGTTCTAGCGCTGCTTGAGCTAGGAGCTGCAGCCTTAACTAGACTATATTTGGATGTGACATATTCGATATTGATAAGTTAATGTTGAGTTGTCTTGTTTGTTAATGAACGGAAGCGATAATGATTTAGTGACCCGCGAGGTGAGGCCGCTGGCGGATATCGAAGGAAATGTCACGTCACTCGTACAGTTTACTTAATGGGTTCTTTGTCTCGTGATACCTTATCACTGCTTTACTATGTGCCTCTGTCCAAACTATCTGAAACGACCCAACTATGTTTGACTGATAACCGCAGTACGTACAACTAGACACGATATTATTAGTATTCGCTGGGGTAACCTCCAACAAGAGGTTTTTCTCTGTGTGACCAATCCTCTTACGAGTATCATAAATTGTTAGTGAAAAAAAACAATTCACATATATTTATTACTCAATATATCAAAAATCCAGTGATAATTTTTTTATTTGAAATTTTGAAACCACTTGAGAATGGCATTGAGTTTAGTATTTTTTGTAGAAATATTTGGCAAGGCTATCTCACAGAAAGTAAGTACACATTTCGAGTCAAATTTATTATTTAATGGGTTATAAAACAATTATATATAATATAAAACAATTATATATAATAAAATGGGATAGTTGCGCAGGTGACGGGCGGCAATGCAACTCAGGCGTGGTCCCGTGGCGGATATCACTATCTACTCTATCCGAGATAATGTGTGCAGAATTTATTAGAGATATATAAGATTAATCTATTATGCAAACCTTAAATATATGTTTACGGTATGGTTCACCGCTATATCAAAATGTTCGAAGTTCTTCAAACTTGGTGTTATATGAGACCAATGAGGTTTTCTGTACTTAAATGACGATAAATGACGGTAAAGTATCCAGAGGAAACATCCATACATTTTCGACCAGATTATTTTAAACATACGAGAATTATAAATATCTTAGTTAAATTTAACTACTGTACTGCCTTTATGATGTGTTATCTAATAGATACAATTATTATTATTAGTGGGATTGGCATGTGGTTATTTCGGGCATGGTAGTGCTTATGGGTCTGTTTACATGTATGTATGTATATAGGAACACAATGCATATGCATTTCTGGTTACAGTTACCATTACAGGTATATAAAACCATAATTGAAGCCTACCATTGATAAGCCAATCATATATCTTTGTACAACATTAAAGATTCGATTTTTCAGCCATACCCCGTTCTCTAGGCCGTAAACATACATATAGTTTGTATTTATCGGGTATTTTGCTCAAAAAAGTGTTGGGCGAAATGAATAAAGATTTAAGCACTGAACGCGTCTTAGAATTAGTTGTAATATATATCTACTAATATTATAAAGAGGCAGAGTTCGGTTGGTTGAACGCGCACGAATCGCGGACGAATCGTGGACGAATCCGAGGAACTATAAATCCGAATAGAGAAAATATTTTTTATCTAATAGCCCTATATATGTTTCATGCTACCCAAGGGAACGGATACTCCCGGCTTAATCGCGTTGCGCATCTAGTAGTGCTATATATACATATGTATGTACGATTATAGCTGTAACACTAAACGGAAGCTTTTAAGTGATAAATTGGTCCCGGAACCTGGTGGCGCGTAAAGCGATGATTGGCCGAGTGCGATGGCTCACCGGCTCAAGTGCAATGCTCTGGTTTCTTACGGCGTGCTATTTTGTGCTCCCGTCCCGGTGCGCTCATTGCGGCTGCGTGCGGCGAGTCTCGAGCCCGACTAGGTGTGGCTTATGTGCCCTATTTAAACACTTAGGTGCGACTCACTTTATTTAACGCTCGGCACAAATCATCAGCTGTATTACAAGGATGTTATTAGCTCAGATTATTATCGATCGCTATAAGTAGATATCGACAGTATACAAGTATGATGCGGCAACCACCGCCGACTAATTACCAGACTGATTCCCGTTACAAACAATGCGTGACTTTGATATTAGCGCGTGTTCTATTAAGTTATATTCATAATTCTAGCTTACATGCATTATTACATCTTAAACACGTATATATCGCAATTTCTCTAAGCCAGTTTATGGATCAGCGAGAGTTTCACGCCGTCACTTACAATCCCACATTTCCATGCCAAATAGTCCGTTATCTACGTCCATTACGTTTCGCTTCCGTTGATAGTGATGTAAATGTGCCTTTTATCACAATTGTGGAGTACTAAAGAATGCAGCTCGCTGTGGATATGTATAAACAATTGAAATATAATAGCTACGAAAAGTTGCGGCGTACAAGCCTATGCATTATTGATTAGGCTTAAATCAGATATTATCATATAGAAGGCGTGAAGTGTCTGTAATAGGTTGCGCCGCCCCCGCTCAGCTGGTGGCGGTTCCGCCTCCGGTTTATAAATACGCGGCGCCGGATGCGCGGCTCCACGGCGGGCTCCTCGCACACTCGCGCGACACTATAAATCCCTTTATTGGCTTATTATTATGGTTTACTAATAAATATTTACTCGGGAAAGAATGCATGCCTACTCTAAATGTTGGGCTCAAAATGCAAATGGCAGCTTTGCTATACAATTGATTACGTAAATTGTTTATGTAGATAGTGTGTGAAAATAAAACAGGAAACTTATTTAAACTTAGGTATATTATTATTACATGGACTATACACAGCCTAGAGATGAAATATTTTCAAATAAGTTTTGGTAGCTTCAGAAATTATATCCTACGTATACATATATACTTTACCGCATTATAATATAAGTAGGTATAGGCAGTTTGATTTAATTAATTGTTTTTGCTGGACGAGGCAAGATTGTTGAAACGTTCATTCACAGACAAATATTCATGACTGTACAATGTGGTTTAGTATCGGTATTTGGAGGAATCTCATTTAATTATTGCCTTATAAGAGCCGTGGTGGCCCAGTGGTTCAGATCTCAATAGGTTCCTGCAACACAAAGACTGCAAGCTCGAATCCCGAATGTACCAATGGGTTTTTCTAAACTTAAGTGCAGTGATTATTCATACCACGAGCTTTACGGTGAAGGAAAATATGGAGAAAAACCTGCATACGTTAGGGAAGACATTCAAAGGCGTATGTATAGTCGTGCTCGAGTTACCGCGGCGTTGGCACCTAAAATATATCGCTGGCGGAAAGTGGGTGTGTGAGTACCTACTACCTGTACACCTCTGCCTATCCCTTCGTAAGGATATACTATATATATTTTGTTGTTAAAATAATATAATCTGATGACGTATGATAAGGTCCTATCACAAAGATATTTGATGTATAATCTACTAATCTGATGACGTATGATAAGGTCCTATCACAGAGACGCAAAAGCGTAAGATCGATGGTTGCGCGGGTTCTGCCGTCCGATGCCGCTTCCCAAATTAACTGTTCATTAATTTACTATGTACGTAAACACCGCATACTGCCGCCGAAATAGAAATTCTACGAAGGAAGGAAAACGTTGTCAAACATTAATAAGTTAACTTAACTCTCGTGTATTGCTCATTCAAGTAATTCTGACAGTCATACATAAATATAGACACTATTGTATAATATGTATAACTGGCGTTCTACTCTCTCTGCCTACCCCGTTTGGGACTCGGCGTGATGATATGTATGTATGTATGTATGATCATATATTATTATTCAGTACGAGTTATTTATTTTAATTAGTAATAGATTATTAGATTATTAGTGTCGGTCGAGCAGCGTATGGTTCAGTACTACTTCATATTGCTATACTTTTTTATTTCTTCATCCAGATTGTATCCTGTTTTATATTATCCAAAATTGTCTAGTTTCACCGAGAACTGGAATTGAATGTAAAATAACGCTGGACAAATATTCATCTGTGGGTGGGTAGCACCGATGAAGGTGCCAGGCGATCGCCCCACGCGCCTCTAACTGGGACTCTGCTCGACACTCGAAAGCTTGATAACGATTGTTGTTCGAACCACGTTATACAACACGAATTAATATTAGCCTCTGATATCGCCTGCCACTCAATTTGATTGTAATATCACTAGCACAACATTGATATTATTGTTATAAGGATTATTTATAGACGAGTGCTAACTAACATAGTCCATTTTGATTGCAGTCCATTTTTCGCTGAGGAGTTCCAATTCGAAGTTCCACGAAGATTTCGCTACCTGTCCATATACGTATTCGACCGCGATAAGCACCTCAAGCAGGACAAGGTATTGGGCAAGGTGGCCATCAAACGGGAAGACCTCCACCGGTACAACAACAAGGACCACTGGTTCGCGCTGCGGCCGGTCGATGCCGACTCAGAGGTGCAAGGCAAAGCTTATATCGAGCTCACACTCGAGGATTCCAGAAAGCGGTTGCGGATGGAGCCGAAACCGCCCGACCCGGACCCTGTGCCCGACAACTGCTCGACGAAGAGCAAGGGGAACAATCTCGTTAGGTTATCTGAATACTGTAAGGAGAGCATGCGGTTCGGCTCGTGCTCGAGCTCCACGAGCAAGAAGCTGCTGAGCTCGGCGGCGACGGAGCCCGCGCTGTCGCTGTCCCGCTCGGAGAGCCTCAAGGACCGCGCGCAGTGGGGCTCGCGCACCAAGCCGCCCATGCACGCCATGTGCGAGCCTGACGCCTCGCCCACGCCCACCGCCGCCGACTACTGGTCGGACCCCGAGCGGCACTGCGCCGCACGCGTCGGCCACGACACGCTCCGCCTGCGCGTGCTCGAATGCTCCGAGCTCACCACTAAGAACGGACAGTGCGATCCGTTCGCTCTCGTCACGTTGTTGTACTCGAACGGGCGTAGAGTTGAAAGACGCACGAAGCCAAAAAAGAAGACTGTTAATCCCCAATTCGACGAAATATTTTGTTTTGATCTCGTCTCGGACCCGGACCCTAAGGATAAGGATGGTTCGCAATCGGTAGGTTATCATGAAATATGTCCATATTTTTTTTACTGTGCATTGAATATATTCACAATATAATTTGTGATAAGGCTGGTGTGGCGCGTGAAGCACGGGTGTCCGTGTGGCACGACGCGGCAACACCTGTGTTCCTCGGGGAGGTGCGGCTGCATCTGCGGCAGCCTGCGCCTGCGCCGATGAGGGCATGGTCAGTAGTACATGCTATCCTATGCAGATCCCTTGATATAGTATATACAATCAAATATAAATTACCATAAATGACAAGCGGTGTATTTCATCTTCTTCAATGAAATGATAAACATTTAACATAATATGGTCAGATGCAGTGTGGTGCTTTGTTTTGAAAGCTTTATGCGCTGTGCCAATGTTTTTTTCCGTTGGAACCCAGCTATCAGTAAGCTACCTATAAAATGTAATTTAGGTAATAAATATGATCTGACAAACAAAATTCTTAACTGAAGTTTTGTTTATGATGAACTTTTTTTATCTTTGTAATGTAAAAATATTGGTGTATTATTACTAGTATAATTTGAATGTTTTTGCGATGCGTGTGTAGGTTCTTCCTTTCGTCGCGCGCTGGCGGCGCCCTGTCCCGCGGCGCCACGCCGCCGGGCACGCGGCTGTCGGCGGCGGGCGGCGCCGCGCTGGGCTCGCTGCGGCTGCTGCTGCAGTACACTGTGGACCACGTGTTCGACGTGCGACACTACCGCCGCCTCGAAGACCTCTTCCTACGGACTGTGCACCAAAAGGTTACTTGTCTTACTTATGTACACCTTTCACTGTCTGGTTATTAATGTAACTTAGGTAGCTTAAATTAGTCATATAGTTCATAAAAATATGAATAATCATATTACATGTGTAACGCGGGTGAAACCGCAGGCAAAGTTGGGCTACATTAATGTTATATAGAGTTGAATCGGGCTAAAGCCAGGAACTACGACTTTTCCGATATGAGAAGATCCCGTTTATTAAGAAAGGCTAGGTCTGATTTATGAAGAGGAAAAATCTAACAAGAACTTTAAATTTAAGATTCGTTAAAATAACGAATCGTCAGTTAATCGTTTATTTATCGAACGGAAGGAAGTCGATAAATTTCGAATCGATAAATGTGCTGATATAATAATGGCACCTATAAAGAACCAATTAACTTTATATCCATGCAAATATGCATCACCTTATCGTACAATAGCTAAAACACGAAAAGATTCAGATAGCAACCGCCGATAACTGTCTTGACTAAAATTTTACGAGAATAGTGATAGTCGGGTTAAAAGTTAGCATGCAAAAACCTACTGCCGTTTAAACTTATTGAAGTACAATGGGTTTCGATAGTTGGCTAGGACTCGCTTTGTTTGCGATCAATGAAAACAAAAAGAAGGACGACATTAGGTAATTCGGTATATTCGACTCGAAGGACCATAAAACTGATCTATATAGAATTTGTCATCCACGGAGACGCGCCCCACCAATTTCTAGACGTGGGAAGCGAGGATTATGACCCCAGTCTATTAATTGTAGTGTGCGTGTACACTCATAGGTAATCAGTGTGTACCGATAATACTCAAATATGAGTTGCACACGTACACTATCTATATATATATAAAAATGTTATGTTGGTTTGTGTACGCTTCAAAAACTCAAAAAAGTTCTGCACCGATCGAGCTGAAATTTTAGCATGATATATAATCCGCATCAAGGATTGTTTTTATCTATTTATGCATCAGTCACATATCCCAGCGAAGCGTGGCAGGGTACAGCTAGTAAACTATAAAGAAGAATAGTGGGGTGCGTGTTCGTGGATGGCACTATCTATATTATTGCATATGCATTGAACGTGATGTGTGTGCTGCAGCCGATCACAGCGTCGGCGGTATACATCCTGGGCGAGATAGTGCCGAGCAAGACTGACGCGGCGCAGCCCCTGGTGCGCCTGTTCACTCACCACGACCTCATCGTGCCCCTCGTCAAAGAACTGGCCGACGCCGAAATATCACAGCTCACGTGAGTACCTTCGTATCTACTTTTGATAAGTTTTAATTAACTGGGGCATTTGAATTTGACATAATGTACCTACATGCATATTTATAGAAGGTTTCCATTACATGCTTTTTACTAGTCGAAAGTGAGTTTATCTCTTGACTCTTTGCAACGGGAAATTGCTGGCACCCACAATACAAGCAGTACAGCACGTAATTGTCTACATTTGTTCTTATTTATCTGAGAAAAATTTTGTAGGTTTAATGTATTCATCATATATTTATTACGTGTAATAGGGTGCAACAAACTCATTCAGTCATATTTTGGAGGTTTTTTATACCACCGTAAGATGGCAGTGGTCCTAGGGATATTCACAGATTTGTTACTTTGTATCTGTATGGTAACTTAAAAAAAGTTAAATAACTGACTTCATTTTATGGCAATTCGAGAGAAAGACAATTTTGATTGCAATGGTGTGTTGCATCCCGTATACATGAAAAATTCCCGGCATGAGTGAGACCGTATGGTCGGACGCGCTTATCTCTGCAGTCAGGAACTGAGTGTAATACCGATATCGAATTGCTAGAATAGCGTGTACACTACAGCGATGCGACGACAATATTCCGCGGCAACACTCTGGTGTCCAAGATGATGGACGAGGCGATGCGGCTGAGCGGCGCTGCCTACCTGCGCGCCGTGCTGCGGCCCACGCTGGCCGCCGTGTTGGCCGAGCGGCGGCCCTGCGAGATCGACCCCGCCAAGGTCAAGCCCTCGGCCGCCGTCTCCGCCAACCTCGCCAACCTCAAGGACTACGTCGAGCGGGTACACACACATACACACCTTTTTTTGACATAATTATAAGGCATTAACATACACAAAGAGAGTATTTGAAGCGAATTCCATACTTACAGTTTACTTATCTGTATAGATCTATAGTACGAAGGCCTATAAATCGCTCTAACGATTTGAGTTATACAGTACAACATTCACTTGTCTTGAGTTCTTCTCTTTCCCTTAAGGAAAGTTATAAGTGTTCATATATAAGTGCTTTGGCTATATAGATGTTAGCTTATATATATATATATATATATATATATATATATATATACATATATATATACATAAAAAATAAATATCAATTTTTTATGTATAAAAGGTCTTAATAGTTCGTGAAAACCTAACAAACAGATAGACATACACACACTCTCTTTATCATATTGGTTTAGATAACACGCACTCACACATGCAAACATACTAACAATGAGTTCACAAATAGACGCAAGACAATATGTGAACATATTTCGCCGTAATATACAATGTATGTGATTTCATTTCAGTCTAACATTGTTATTGTTTACGCAATTCGTGGAGGATATATATTGTTTTTCTTTATAGTATTTTCATATCATGATCACATTTTTCGTGTTAGTTGGTTAGCAAAATATTAGCACAGCTTAAATTCAAAGACTAACGTTCTAGCAATGACGGTTACCATCTCGTGTGGACTACATAATATTTGTTTGACATTTAAGTGGTATAAAAAAGGGTGTAACAAAAATAAAACAACCTCACATGATATTTATCTACCTACTATGATATCTTTTTACTATTTAAAATAAAATAATAATAATATCCTCACGCCTTCCCACAAGGGTCCCGGAAGGGGTAGGCAGAGGTGTATGGGTAATACCCACACACCCACTTTCCGCCAAAGGTATATTAAGTGCCAACGTGACAGATGGCGAGTCCATCGCCGTTACTCCAGCACGACTATACATACGCCTTTGAATTTCTTCTCAGACGTATGCAGGTTTCCTCACGATGTTTTCCTTCACCGTAAAGCTCGTGGTGTGACTAATCACTGTACTTAAATTCAGAAAAACTCATTCGTACAGTCGGGATTCGAACTTGCGATCTTTGTGTCGCAGGCAACTGCTCGAACCACTCGGCCACCACGGCTCTACTATTTGATATCTTTTAATGTGGGAGGTGTACCGTGGTATACTAAACACATATGTGTACGTGTGGGCACACAGCATACGTGGTCAGTATACCACGGTACACCCACGTTTCTCTGTTAAAGACATATGTATATGTGATGGCATGAATTGCAGTTAATTCTGCTGACATTATTTAAGTTTTCCATTGTCCGTCTGCAAATGGTCCGAATCCTATTTATAATACATATTATAAATGCGAAAGTGTGTGAGGATGTTTTTTCCTCTTTCACGCAAAAACTACGGAACGGAATTGGAATTTGGCACATAGATAGATTTTTGAAACACAGGATGTTTTTTTACGGAAAAAATTTAAATACAAGTATTTTTTTTCTCGCGATATAACCCGCGGGCCTGTGTGTATAAAAAAAAATCAAAATCTTTTTATTTCACATAGGCCCAGATGGGCACTTATAAAACGTCGAAAAAGAAGAAGCACGGTTCGGGTTGGTCGCTTCTATGGAGAAGAACCAGCAAGAAACTCCATGGTTACTCTTTTCAAATCATTAGGCATATACAATATTTTTTTCGTTACAGCAATAGTACCCAAGTATGGGGGAACAACGTAGGCCCGACAATAGGTCGTTGCTTACTATACAAAGCATACATAAAACAAGATAATTATAACAATGTTAGCAAGATCTAAGAATCTACAAAGCCTACAATGTTCTCACATTCACAAATTAAACAAGTGACACAAATATTGTCATCAGTACTGTAACTAATTCTGGTCAAGATATGGAATAAATTAAAAAAAAAAAAGGAAAATTATTATTGTTTAAAAAAAAACCCAAATTGAGAAAATTATATTATATACTAGCTGTCACGCCCAGCTTCGCCCGGGTGAAAAGGAAAAAAAACTCGTTTTTCAACTAGTTCTTCCCCTATGGCAATAGCATATAGCATAGCAGCAATATAGCAATGGCCTATTGAAAAACGTGTTTTAAAAAAAAATTTTGAGTTTCATAAAATCCGTTCTTAGCTGACCTCTACACCGCGTAAGGAATTTGCCTACCTAATTTCAAGTTAATCGGCCTTATAGTTACTGAGATTTCGTGATGAGTGAGTTCACAAATGGGATCTCCTATATATATATATATATATATATAGATATTATTTTGGGTGGCAGGTGTTCGCGGCGATCACGTCGTCGTACGCCATGTGCCCGGGCGTGATGTGCCGCCTGTTCGACGCGCTGCGCCAGTGCGCCGTGCGCCACTTCCCGCGCAACGCCGAGGTGCGCTACTCCGTGGTCTCGGGGTTCATCTTCCTGAGGTTCTTCGCGCCCGCCATCCTCGGACCACGCCTCTTTGATCTCACCACCGAGCAGATTGTTAGTACACCTCTACATTATCGTTCATAGACAAAGTTTATTTTTCATTTTTCATCCAGTCTACCTATAAACCATACTTAATGCGTTTAGTCATCAAAAGTTTGGTGACAACATATTGATTTTTTTATTTATTGGTATTGAAATTGTTTTCTGAGGACTGTAGTTTAAACACTTATTTTGGAATGAATTAAGTTTTATTATGGTTAATGTTATAATGAAGTTTTCTTCATGGGCTTGGAGTCTTCTTGAGCTCCATGTGTGTCCAGACGATAATTACAAGCTTCTAATTATGTGTATCCTTGTAACGTGTGTTCCAGGACCCGCAGACGAACCGCACCCTGACGCTAATATCGAAGACGATCCAGTCGCTAGGCAACCTGGTGAGCAGTCGCTCGGCGCAGCAGGTGTGCAAGGAGGAGTACATGGCGGAGCTGTACCGCAGCTTCTGCACGCCCAGACATGTATGCAAAACAATATTTTGCAAGAACCTTTACATTTCACATACAGTGAGATTCAGTATCCAGAAAATGAGTCCCTCCTAATTATCTTTTGCGCTCGCTTGCGCTCGGTGCTAACAAGCTTCAGTATGATTACGTTGTTGTTTGCTTTTTAAAAACTGTTATTTTGATGTTAGAAACAGACACTTTTGTTATTGATTGGTAGACGTAAACCTTTCTTAAAAAAATATTTCCAACCGACACGGTAACGGTGGCGACTTGAGTCACGGGATCTCCGTTATCAAAAATGGTCTCAAATTTCAGTCATTAACATAATTAATGTTAATTAGTTAATTGCAATTTACAGTAATATATTTGTACGAAGTATTGCTTTTTTATACGTATTAGCTGTCCTCGAGCGTGACCCTTGTATTGGTCCTCAGGTGCAATCTATAAAGCAGTTCCTCGAAATTATCTCCACCAGTACGGACACGCAGAACAACAATGTCCAAGATGCGCCAGTGTTGCTCAAGGAGGGGTGAGGGTGTTTTATATTAGTTTTATTCATTCAATTCATTGATTCATTCATTCGTACACCTGGGTGACAGATGGGTGAGTATGTGTTTAAGTCTTCAAAATTATTTCGTTCGATTTTCCACCGATCTTTTTTGTATTTTTTTTTCCTAGCTGCAAGTCTTTTTAAATAAAAAAATAAGTTCATACTTTAATTGTTCCGGTCACTAAGACTGTAAGATCAAATCAGTTGTCAAAGAACCTCGATCGACCTACTATACACATTTGAATTTGCAATACACTGGGCCATAACGGCTCCCTATATTATTTTCTAGTAAATCGTCTACTTATTTTCATAATTGTTCAATGGTAATTTGCTTGTTCGTGCTTCATTGGATTAGATATGGGTAAGATAATGCGCATTGTTATAATTAGTTAGAACTTCCATTTCCCTCCACTATATGGCGTTACGTATAAGCATCGGTCTAGTGCTCGATTCTTAGCGAAGGCTTTCTTTTCTTCACTATAATATTTTATTTACTGTCTCTTGTTTTGTGAGTTCCCGAAACTTTTTTACAGAACCACGGCGGGATCGAAAGGCCAAGGACTTATTAGGGTATCACCCATAATTACTCGTATGGCGATACTTATAGTTGGTATGTGTTCCCCAGTACCATGATCAAGCGGTCGGAGGGCGTGCGGTCGGGCGCGGGGTCGCCGCGGCGGCGCTGGACGAGAGCTGCGCACACGCACGCCAAGCGGAGGCACTTCAGACTCACCAGGTCTGATATATTTCACGCCTACAAGGCTCCCCGAAGGGGTAGGCCCACCAACATTCCGCCGGACATAAATTTTAGGTGCCAAGTGACAGATAGCGAGTCCATCGCCATTTCTGCGGAGAAAAGTGGGTGTGTAGCCACTACATACGTGTGCCTATTATAGTATATGTATATAGTACAGTGGTCAAGATGTGTCGTAGCTAACGGGTGTCACGTGCAGTATCTTAAATCCATATTAAATATTTTTATTCAACGTAAGGGACACGGAGCACTTATTGAACGTCACATACTGAATATAACTACAGTTAGCACCTTGTGAAGAGTGTTGTGTAGTGGTGGTCATTAACGTGTGTCGTGTGCGCAGCGGCGAGCTGACGTGGTCGCGCTGCGGCGCCAAGAGCCCCGCGCACCGGCTGTCGCTGGCGGGCGTGGTGGCCGTGGTCCCGCTGGACTGCCCGCCCGCCGGCGCGCCGCTGGGGGCCAACAACATGTTCCAGATTGGTGAGCACGCCTCCCACACTAGCTCACGCCCTCCCCCGGCCACTCCCCTCCACTGCACTGCGCCGCTATGCTTTTTTTTTTTTTTTTTTTTTTTTATACAACATGCTGATGATGATCCTCTTTAACTCCTTGCTGGGTATAGCCTATGCTTCAAATAAAAATACAGTTTATTTACTCTTTTTAACCGACTTCGAATAAGGAGGAGGTTCTATATTGCACGGTTGTTTTTTTAAATACATGTAAAGAAAAGAAATGCTCTTTGTATCGTAACCAATTTTTTTTGTCAAGTTGTTTTTTTTTATTAGTCGTTTAACAATGTATCGGTAGAATTTTACATGACCCTCAGTGCCTCACGGCGTAGCCAGATTGTAGGGCACCTGTTTTTTTCTTCATCCTTTTATAAATCGTGTTTGTCACTACGTAACCAGATCCGGCCATGTTGGTTTTTCTTTCAACGCGAAAAATAAAAATTGATATATTTCATTGAATATTTGTTTTATAAAAGAACTGAATTTTCTGACCGTTGACTTAATGAATTTTATAATAATGTGTATCAATGCGAGCGGGGCATGTAGTGTAGTGTAGTGTAGTGTGTACATAGTGGTGTGTCCTCACGCGCAGTGCACCGCGAGCGCGTGGTGTTCCTGCAGGCCAGCAACTGTGTGGAGCGCGCCGAGTGGGTGCGCCTGCTGGCCGCGCTCTGCCGCCGCGAGCCCGCCGAGCCCCACCACGCCGGCTACTACGCCGACACGCACTGGACCTGGTAAGCGCGCACACACACACACACACACACACACACACACACACACACACACACACACACACACACACACACACACACACACACACACACGCGCGCGATACTCTCCCCCTACTCTATTATAACATAGAAATTTTATAGAAATTTATTTCCCACAAGAAAATCACTTGCGTGAGATTATTACGTATTTATAATATCAATAATATCAAGTATTTAGCAGTGGTTTATCAATTTATCTATCATGTTGGCACCTTGTATATCTCTGGCGGAAAGTGGGTGTGTGGGTATTTATTACCTATACACCTCTGCCTACCACTTCGGGGACCTTTATGGGATGGCGTGAGGATATATTATTATATTTTTTAACAGTGATTTATGTCATCAATACTTCTCGCTAGTACATTATGTTCGTACGATAGTACTATTTGATAGAAGCACTATTCATTCGTCAGCTCGCTGTACATCTAGCTGTCGCTATGATTTTGAATGAATATGGTATGTGTCATTGATAGTTGCGGGCGCGGCGAGCCCACGGCGGCGGGCTGCGACGCGGGGCTGGCGGAGGGCGCGGGCGGCGTGGGGGGCGCGGGGGCGGCGGGCGCGGCGGCGGGCTGCGCGCGCGGAGCCTTCGCGCTGCGCCTGGACCCCGCGCGCGACCTGCAGCGGCTGCACGCGCTGCTCGTGGCGCACGCGCAGCGCCTCGACGAGCGCGCCAACCTGCTGCGCCACTGTGGTCACCTACCTATACGTTACTATTCATTATTGCTCATGCAATCCTCTCCAATAAACTGGCCAAATATTGACCTAATTTATATTCATCAGTATCAGAGATCGGAACGTTCAAAGAATTTCTCTGCCTCATTATATTTTAAGTTGTAGGTCAATAGTATTCCATGTCTACAAAAACTATTTGTCTATGGCTATAAGTATTATAGAAAACTAATTGCTCACATATCGAGACAATGTTATGTTAATGTCGTAACGTCCAATGGTGTGATACAGACGATGCGAGCGGGATGAGCTTGGAGGAGCGCGAGGCCGAGGTGGCGACCCTGCGCGAGCTGCAGGAGGCCATGTTCGACCTGGAGCACCGGCACCGCATCTACCGGCGCTCGCTGGCCCGCGAGACCAAGTACGGCAGCAAGTAAGTGCCCGCCAAGCATGCAAAGCAACATCAACAGTCACACGCAGCGTCTTATGCACTGATCGACTTTCAGGCAGGCACCGATCGGCGATGACAACTACCTGCACCTGGCGAGCGCGGCGGGGGGCGGCGAGGGCGGCGCCATGTTGTGGCGCGCCTGGCGTACGGACGGGCACCCTGTTGCCCCCCAGCCCCTCGACGTCGCCCCGACCCCTTCCGCCCGCGACTTAGACGGCAGGGCGATACCCCCCGGTTCGCTAGATCTGGCCTCCAGCACAGAGTCGCTGCGACTAGCGCGGCACGGCGACGAACGTTCGTCCGGCAAGTCCAGCAAGTCCACCGGCAGCGGGTACCTGACTATGTCGTGTATTAAGCACGAACCGTCCGAGGACAGCGACGCCTCGGCGGGGCGGCCGGCGCGGCCCCCCAAGCCGGCGCGCCTGTCGCCGCCCCCGGCGCCCTGCGAGTACGTGCACGTGGAGCCCCGCTGCAAGGAGTACGAGCTCATGGCCAACTTCACGAGCCGCGCGCGGCCAGACGACGCACCGCCCGCCGTGCCCCCGCGCGCGCACGCCCCCCGCGCCCGCCCGCCGCCACCCGCGCCCGGCCCCCCGCCCCCCGCGCCCGGCCCCCCGCCCCCCGCGCCTAGCCCCCCGCCTGGCGTCGCCCCGAGGCCCCCCGCGCCGGACACCCTCTCCAATGACGACAGCCTGCTCGACGAGCTGCAGCAGGATTCCTACTGCGTGCTGAAGGTGTGCGAGGACGATCCGCCGGAGTCGCAAGCGAGCGAGATCCCGACGGAGGAAGACTATGGCGTGTTTTCGAGGGTCAGCGTCCAGCGAAAATCGAACCCAACGAAGAGCCAGGTGGCCTCCTCGAAACCGCTGAAGTCTTCTAGCTCCACATCGAACGTTCACGACACTGGGTCGAGCTCGTCGCGACCGTTTGCCGAGCGACTGACGCCCTTCTTCCTAAAGAAGAGATGTAAGCCGGCGGACGAAGCGGGGCGGGCTCGCAAGGAGGACAATCTCATCGGGCGGCTGACACCGCGCTTCGGGCAGTCGCGGCTGCAGAGTCGCGGCCACAGCCTGGAGCTGGCGCCGGCCGGGCGCGGCAAGCGGCTGGAGCGCTCGGCCACCACCGTGAACATGCCGCGCGCGCCCTCGCCGCCCTCGCCGCCCGCCCCGGGCCCGCCGCCGCGCAGCCACTCGGCCCTCAACTCGTCCATCGTGGCCAACCTCAAGTTCCTGAGCCTGCACCGCTACGGCGCGCCGCCCGAGCCCTCGCCGGACGAGGCGCTGGACGCCTCGTGGCGACATCACCAGCCCTCGCTGCTCGCCGCCACCAACGACATAAGACTCTAGCGCGCGCCCATCGCCCCGTAGAGGCTAACTACCCTATATTTATTATGTTCGACATCTCTTATTGGTTTTAGTCGACCTGAAGTGCGTGCCTCCACAGAGTGAGGTTGGACACCCACTCGTAGCCGTCGCCGAGCGGACTTCATTCCTGTAGCTAATGTCCTACTCCTAATGTTGACGCTGAAAACTCGGTGATCATCGCGAAGTCGTATAGAGTAGCATATTTATATATTTTTAATATATCTCTGTCCGTACCGGACGATCTATTTAGCTGCATGACGTTTTAGTAAAATAAATAATTACTAATGTATTTTGACCATTCTATTATGTAGAATGTTCGCTGGTGCGCGGCATCTTTACTCAGTTCTATGAACGATGTCCATTGCGCATTTTAGTGCACGGCTTGTGACAAATTCTAAATCTACTTGTGCACCATCGTTAATGTACTTAAGCTATACATTTGATATTACCGATGTGATGTGTTTGAATTACTTGTCGTTGTAAACTATTGTAAATGTTACGCCAGCGTACGGCCTTAACGTTGTTAAGCCTCCAGGCGCGGCCTCCAGGCTCGGCCTTCAGGTAGAACACCATTACTTAAACTGTGATTCACTTTACAAACTCAGCTCATATTTTAAAGTGTTGTAAAATTATTGTTAAGTCTGTATATAATATAGTCAATTAGGAATGAAAGGAACTATGTCGAATATTTAAAAGTCGCACGCGATGTATGTTTAGTTTGTAGTTCTATAGTTATTCTAACTAAGGTGATGACGAACAATTAGGCTGCCATTACACCATCGACCTCGTTACGTGTATGAATTTCACAAGTGTTATTTATTGTGATCTATTAGAAAATTTTAATATTTTTACTCACTTAACACAGTAAAAAGTGTAATGTAAATATTTTAATCATAGCTTTGATCAAATATACAATATTTTTATATAGTATTCTTAAAGTACACATGTACATAGCTAAATTCGTCCGATTGGTAGAACAATGGCAGCGCTATATATGTTTAAAACTCAGTTTGTATTTTATGTGCGTTGTTGTCCTTTATAGAGGAATGATATATGATTTAAGTTTAAGAAAAATAATAATGTACAAATTAATATTTCTTATAAATATATTATGTTATTTATTTCACTTATTTCATTTGTTTAATAAACTTTCACATAAGTTCAAACGCTAAAAAAGTTTCATTTTACTGTATGCATGCTAATGTCAAATGAGTTAAACAGTCGCATGGTATAGATAGTGCCATCTACGAAGACTCGCCCCTCTGTTCTTCCTTACAGTTTATCTTGTAAGTGTGCAACCTTCCACTAATGTTGAGTATGACACTGATTACCTATGAGTGCACACTACAATTAATCTCTCTCGGGTCATACTCCCCGCATCCCGCGGCTCCCTCTACTAGAAATTGGTGGGGTGCGTCTTCGTGGATGGCACTATTAGTAATTAATTCTCGCCTCCGTCACCCTTTAATTAACCGTCTTACATCGATACGGTAATATGGGAAGTACTTCGTCAGGTTTAAACGGCATCAGGCAATATCCGAATTATTGTGAACTGTTTACTGAAAAAAAAAAGAATATCCAAAGAAATGGTCTACAGTATATTACTATTGAAATCAATATTACCTAAAAAAAGGGGGAGCTTTTATGAACAGACCTGAATATGGGTGAAGCGAAAGAAGTCTGCAACTTTAAACAGATTTGGCGCTTAACTGTCTGCTTATTCTGTGAGGGACTTGGCATTATTATAAAAACTTTTGGAATGAGACTAGAGTAACATTCAAATTTATATTTGGCGTGGATAGTTCAATAACAATAGCGAATAAAAGCATAATAAAAATTGGATTAATAGTAAGGACCCATAAAAGCTGACTTAAGCCTAATACGTACCGAACATGAAATAAAAAAGAGGCACTCGCTCGTTCATCAGTCGCGCCACTCATTCATTCCATTCATCTCGTACGTAAACCCTAAATATTGCAATACGGCAGTACGGCTTGGCTTTTTTTTAGGTCGGTAGGAATAGTGTTATTGCTTTGAGATCTGAAAATAACCTGAGTATATATTATTAAAATAACTAAGGCTTACATTAATTTACATTTTGAAAAGCAAGCGGATAAAGTAAGCCTGAACGTAACAATCATTTAGTATGGCTGATTCGGTAAATATGTCATTGGGTAAGTGTCTCATGAATTTAAATTTATTTACTAATAGCATTGATCACACTTTTTTATTACTATTATCTCACAGAATCTAATAATTTAATTGCGGAAACAAGACTATTGTTATTCTAAAAGTTGTAATATTGGACCAAATAATTTCGCAAAAATGTGTTCGCGTAGGTAGTGTTGTCAAGTGATACTTTCTACATTTGATATCCTAGGATTGAAATAAGTTTCGGTGCAAGTTAAGATCTATTATTAACAAATACTTTTTTGTAGATGAGATAATAAAACAAAACAAGAACATTCGAACGAGTCGGTCCCGCGGGCGAGGAGGTGGAGGACCGGTACGTGGACGTGGTGGTGGCCGAGGACGGGGTCGTGGTCGTGGCGGCGGCCGTAGCCGCTCGCAATCTCGCGGGGAAAGCCGCAGTCGTTCGCAGTCTCGCGGAGGTACACCGGGCCTGCGTCAGACACGCAACCGCTCCCGCGGTCAGTCCCGTTCGCGCTCGCAGTCTCGTCAACGCTCACGTTCACGTCAACAACGTCGATCTAATTCCCGAGGAAGGTCGAACTCAAGATCTCGGTCCCAGGTGCGAGGCTTAACACCCAAAGGTCGAGCTGGACTAGAAGATCAGCAATTGGATATACCCCAGCTAGTCAGGACTGGGAGATTTACTCGAGGTGAGTTACTTAAAGTCACTTACGCATGTCCAAGCTATAGCTTCAAAAATTGTATATGTAAAAATAAATAATTAAACTTGTTTGTACAGGTGGCATAAGGAATAGATTACAGCGTGGCAATTCTAATCAGAATCTACAAGGCAGTATTCACAGTAGACTTGGTGTAACCACACGCAGAGGTGCCGCCAACTACATTCACAGACCTCTTGCAGTAGCTAAGAGAGGAATATCGAAACGTGGCAGGGGTTTGAGCACAGGCAATAGGTACAGCAACATTGGGCTGAGATCTGACCAAATTTTGAAAGAACAACGCCAAAACCATATGTTCCAGAATAATGTTATAAAATCTCAAACTTTCACTCGCTCCAGAAACAATTCTTTCAATTCGGCTTCACAACTTACTGTAAGTGTTGCTAATGACTTTGCAAAACGGCGACGTAACAGTGTTGGAAATACAAATTATTTAAATAAGCAAACCCTAGCTCTATTAACCAATCAATTTGGTGGGTACAATACTCGGCGAGGTCCCGGCAGTGTCAAATCATTGGGCTCTAATAGGTCTAACAGATCATTGCGCTCCAACCAATCAAACACCAGTAAAAGATCTACACGGTCAAGAGGAAGAGGCCGTGGCAGCAACCGTGGTGTGGGTGGCAAATTTATAAATAAACCGATACTGAACTCTAAGCTACAACAAGAAATTGCAACAATACAAGGTAGGAGTTACGGCAGTGGCCCAAAAAATGAGTCTCCCCCCACAGGTGTTAACTTCACTCCCACACCTGCAGCCACAGGCCAAACACTCCATCAAAGATTTGCAAGTACATAAGCATTTAAGGTTAAATTTATGTTGTGTAGATAGATTAAGTGAAACTTGTCAGTAGAACGTAGCTGGTGAGCTGAATAGCCATAAAGATTATTCAGTAGCAGGTGACTTGTACAACAAGCTTTACAAATATTTGTGTTATTTTCAATGTGTGATTATATTTTTAATACTAAGTTTAAAAGAATGTCTTGCATCTGATCAAATTTTCAAGTTTACCTAACAAATGTAGGTATTGTTAAATGTTTTGTTTCAATAATATTGCAAGATATTACATACTTACATACCCTTTGTTCATACTCAATGAGGGTGTTATATATATTGTTTCCTAACCTTTATTTGATTGCTGCAACAGCTGTCCTTATTAATTTAACAATATCAATACATTGAAGTTTGTCAGTGCCTTACTCTGACATGCTTGCCATTAGAATTCAAGAGAGTGAAATTTGCATCTGCACTCTTTAATTATTATGGCAATAGCAGGTCCTTGTTAGATATGAGCAGCTTATAATATATACTTATATACAATACCAATGCACCCTAAAACCATGTCTGGTCTTGGTTGTCTGCACTGTGGAAAAGTGACATTGATGGAAATTGTGACTTACATTGAATAATTGGTATTTAAAGTCTATAGAACATGACATTATGGTCACTACACTCTTGTAGTCTAAAAATGACACTAACTTTATAACTTGACTTGTTTTGTAGTGGCTAAGGCTGATGGAAGGATAACTGTTTTATAATGTATCTAGAGTATTTTTGTTACAATAATAATACAATAAATATAATTTCTCCAAAAGTATATTTGTTTCAGTCATGCTGTAATATATTTTTTTTCATACAATATACATGATTTTATCATATTAATTAATTCAATTTCATTGATAACTTTACATTGTATACATTTTTGGCATCATTATAAGGGAATCCGTAACTGAAAAACAAGAGACAAAACATTTATGCAAGGCTTTAACATAAAACACGGTATTTTGAATTATATTCTTTAAATATTGGAATCTAAAGTGTAGTCAATCCCTGAATCAATTCTTGACTTTACACCACCCACTGGATGGAAGAATTATCCACATAAAATATGTATCTCTAAGTAATATTATGCCACATTTGTACCATAACTGTTATGAAGGATCAGTCTAGAGAAGATCACAGCACTACAACTAAGATAAGATGCAAAAAAAATCAGCATTAATAACCCTATAAAAACTTTATCCAAATACTTTGTGAAGAAGTTACTTTGATATGGTTATTCAGTTTTGTTAGGGTGATAATTAAATGCACCTTATATATAATAATTATACTTACAGTTTTCTCCCAGAATGTTACTCAATATCAGCCCATGAAACATATGCACATGATCATTAGACTTCTTAATAAGTTTTGAACCTTCAGCATATTCAAATGACCAGCCAAGATGCTGCCCACAATGGGGGCATGCACACATACGCCATGTGTAGCCGGGAAACCAAGAGTCAGCACCCTGTTGCTTAAATTACATACAAGTTGTCATTAACCATTAATTAAACAAACTTATGATAAATAAATAAGAGCTGTGTCCCTGCTGAATTATTTTAGAAGTGACCTGCAAAATAACAGTTGAAGATTTGAAACTGAAACTTCTTCAGAAACATCTTAGAAAGAAAGGTAGAGGGGAAGAGAGGAAGAGGAAGACCCAGATTGACATACATGGGTCAGATCAAAGAAAAAGTGTCTCTCATGACATATAGGGAGGTCAAAGAGGTTGCACTGGACAGAAGCAAATGGAAGGGACTGTATCTGAGACACCGACAAGAGCCCACCTCATAAATTTGTGATGATGATCAGTTACCTACTTACCTACAGTGATATATCACATCAAGAGTGTATGCATAATGAAAATACAAAGATGTATGCATAATCATATCATAGGAATATGTGGCTCTGCCACATTGGCATCAAAATATATCTATAGCTAAAGTGGGTGTTGTTACACGGCCTACTCCTTTGAGGACCCTATGGGGAAGTATGAATATTATTTTCTTTTCTTCATAACTTCATTATAATACATTGTAACTAGGCATCCAAGTAAGCAGTAATTACCGTAGATTGTTCATCATATAAAAACTTAGTTTGAGTGAATCATTATTTATATATAACTTTTTAAGTCAGCTGTTCAAAGTTTATTTGGAACTTACTGGTCCTCGCATGTCACATCGCGCTTTTTCAGCAGTTACAACATTAAATTCTACTCCAAAGGGATTGACCAGCGTCTGGACTGTTATATTTTGCCTTCCAAATAAATTTTGTTTATTCGTTTTCCGAGCTCCAGGACTTATTTTACTGAATAAGTAATGAGAGTCAGCCACATCAGTTCCACATTTACGACATAAAAGTAACTCTGAAAGTATTCACATAATTATATAGGCTACCTATGTAGAGGGCAATAAAATATAATTGAGCTCAATATGTTAGGAGCCTATACCTTGTCCATTGCTTTCCGATTCCGATTCGGCAGGCGTACATGTTGGAAACAATAATAGTAACAGGATAAAAAACATTCCTTTTCAATAAAGCATTGAAGGAGATACACAAATCCAGGAATTTTACTTTACGAACACCTTGTACGGGAGAGTTTTATTTATTAGCCGGCTTAACTCAAGGTGTTTTCAATGTATAGTATAGTTACACATACATAATTTGGTCTGTTCCTCTGACTTTGACAGTGACGGCTAGCACTGAATAGTGTTCTTTTTATTATATTTAATGACGTGCAAATAAGCTTTTAAGACGATTAGTTTTTTCAATAATGTGTTAAAATACGTGGTGTTACCTATTTCCTGTGTATGCATGTTGTAGGTTTTGAAAGCAATCGCAGCAATTGCACTGAATAGGTCTCCACATCAGCGTTAAGATGTGTAATAAAACTGTATATCTATTCAAATGCAATTCCTTAATATAGCATTTATCCATAGAAGAGATTTATCTCAATGTCCCTTACTAGATTTTGGCTGCCCTGATTGATACCACAATAATACAATTTACGAGACACCGAAAAAAATCCGAAATGTTCTGCTTAATTCCCACTGAAACTCATCTAAACAATGCTCTCAGCAAATGTTTATTCATAACAATTTGGAAATATCTGAATGGATATCCATACCGATGCGGCTTGATTGTAGTTATGATTTGACTGAAAGACTAGTATCCGTGTCATGAATATATATAAACGAATACCTGTTGTGTGTCAAACGTTTTATATTATCTGTGCAGTTTGTGTACATTCATGTCAATATAACAGCAATTAGTTCATGATGTTTAATCAAAAGTCGTAATAAGAAATAAGTAAACTTTCTTCAATTTATGTCCCGTATTCGTTGATACGAGAGGACACATTATGTCTTTTTTCAAGAATGTGGCTTCTGGTTTCAATATTCGCAGTCGTGATTCGCTCGTTAAAGAATCTCTCATTAACAATTTGTCAGAGAGCGTAAAAGATATACAATACAACTATCAGTTTGAAGAGAACTTCCACAGCGTTCTTGGTTCATCTGATTCGACAAACACACTTTGTATGGCGCTGGAAGCCGTTTTTCTCCATGGACTAAAGGACACATTTTTAAGAAAAGCTAAAAACGCATTAGCTGGTGAGTCGGATCAACAACCGCAGCCTAATTTCTGGCCGCTCATACTCGTCCTGTCGCACAGACAGAATATAGATCAAATTTCGTCCCTGCCGCAGATCAACACAGAGATCGGTCAGTGCCGGGCCTGGCTCCGAATTGCGCTAAATGAGTGCTTACTCTCCTCTTACATGTCTACTCTGCTGAGGAATATTTCAGCCGTAAAACCGTTTTATAAGCGTACAGCTTTTGTCTGCGATGCTGAAATCTTAGAAGTGGGTCAAAAACTTGTTGAAGGTCTTGAAACATGTATTCAGTTCAACTTGCCAATAAATTCGAGTTTACTAAACCACTGGCCAGAACAGGTGCTGATGCTAGCTGGCATATGGGTCCCTAAAATAAGGCAAGCTCCGATAAGCACTGCCCTAGATGTGGCCAGCACAATATGTGATGATGTCAAACCATCTTTGGCTTCTACACCCACCCACACATCTAATATCACTGGTGTGGGGGGAATGCTTGATCTAAATGAGGATGAAGCATTGGATTTTATATTATCACATTCTAAAGATATTAACAGCTCAAGTCTAGAGCCAAATGTTCAGGAAGACGAAGAAATCATAGCTAAAGAAGATTCTCAAACAGAAATTGAAGCCTTGGATATTGGTAAACCATCCACCAGCCAGGAGCTAATAATTGCTTCTGTGTCCCCTTCATCGTTAAATTTGGATGACTTTGTCACAACAAATGATGTTGTTGTCACAGGTAACTCCTTGTGTGGTAAGGGTTGGTCCACAGACAATAATGATGAGATGAGTGCATCTGTGAACTCCAATTCATCTCATGGCAGCAGTTTGATTAAAACACCAGAGTTAAAAAGTTTATCCTCCCTTGTTGACCATTCAAACACATTTGGTGAACATTATGCAAACACTCCTAATTTGCGGGATATTATGAAAGACATCAATAAGGAATTAAAATTAACAGTGGATGATATTGACATTAATGAACTAAAAATTGAGGCAGTTACTCCTGATGATTCAATGCTTCAAGGATTAGACTTTGAGGTAGTTCCTAGTTCTGTGACTGGCTCATTTACGGCACAGGAATTACAGAAAATGATGCAACAATTAGGAGTGCTCTCTAGGGAGCAGGGCCTTGATCATCAGAATTATCAGTGCAAGGGATGCCAAGATTTGCTGGGCAGCACTATATCTAAAGCCAAGGTGTGTGGCTATACCGGGGAGTACTATTGCTCCAATTGCATGGACCCCAATGTGTTTATCATACCTGCTAGAGTTATACACAACTGGGATTTCAAAAGGTATGCTGTGTCGAAGAAATCAGCTCAGTTTCTATTAGAATTTCAGCATCAACCATGGATAGATATGAAGAAACTTAATCCGAAGATCTACTGTGGTGTGTCAGACATGGCTCAATTGCAGGAGCTAAGGATACAGCTGAATTTCCTCAGGGCCTACATATTTACTTGCCGCGAGCCAGTAATTGAGGATTTACAGAAGCGAGTGTGGCCCAGAGAATATCTTTATGACCATGTGCATTTGTACACTATCTCAGATTTAGCACAAATTCCTAATGGCTCCTTAGTGCTACAGTTGGAAAAAGTTGTAAACTTTGCCAAGTCTCATGTATTGGATTGCTGGCTTTGTAGTCAGAAGGGGTTTATTTGTGAAGTATGCCGTAATCCCAAAATATTGTATCCCTTTGAGACTAACAACACATATCGGTGTGATGAGTGTTCCAGTGTGTTCCATGCTAAATGCCTTAATGCAAGCATGCCATGCCCCAAATGCAAGAGGAAGCAAAATCGCACAAATGATTCGTCCTTGATTGATGCAGTCCATGCCCACTTTCAAAAGTAATTGGGTTCTCTCTTGTGTACAAAGAAAAAGCATTTTAATATTAACGAAATATTGCAATATATAAAAAATATCTTTGTAATGTTATTAAAAGCTTATTTTACAATAGGAGTATGAAGCACATCTAATGTCTAAAGTACTTAAACATGTATGCTTTTAGATTGTACAAATGACAGCTCTAGACCAAAAATTATGGCACTTTTTAGCATACAGTTGATAAGAGATTATTTAGTTTGTATAAAGTAATTTTATTAGAATAAACATGTGATATCAAGTTAGACATAAGAGATATATTATATGGTTTCTGAGTCGATGTAGCTAATATGTATAAGTGTGTACCTAACTGAAATACATAGTATGTAAAATATAGCACCTTTTTTAACTGTCTTTAAAAAAAGGTTATTCATTCGATACATATTTACAACATTTACGTACATATATGCATAATTATACCGAAAATACAATATTAACATACATTACTATCTATTCGATAAATATTATATTATTGGATTATCATTGTATGTATGTATGTCTATTCAACACATTCGACATCGGAATTGGACTATTCTTCGTCGTACGTAAGTACTGATACTGAAGAAAAAAAAATAACCCCGGAGTTAATTAATTTGATTTGTTTACTCGGTTGAGTAAAATATTTTGAAGTTCATTTGAAGATATTTTTAACTTATAAATAAATAGATAATTATTTATAGAATAGAACCTGGATAATACTTTAATTTGGCCATCTAACACACCACGATACACCTACTGAAAAAGGAAAACAAAAAACAAAAGCTTACTCTATATTATCTCACTTTAATCATATAATTATAATACAACCCATTTTGGCATGACAACGCAACTAGCAATTTAATACCGATAAAGTTTATCTTTGGTGCAAGTGTGCACTGAACTATAAATGAACATAATAGTCTTTGTTGTGGAATATATCTATGTTAATAGGGCATCGCTCATGTTTCATAGCGTATTACAATAACACGTTTTGGGCGAACACTTATACTCAATAGTTGTTATTTATATTTCTAGTTTTAATGACAATCAAGAGTATGTAAATAGGAGATAATCTATCTATATATATATATAGGAGATCCCATTTGTGAACTGACTCATCACGGAATCTCAGGAACTATAAGGCCGATTGACCTGAAATATGGTAGGAGTATTCCTTAACCGGTGTAGAGGTTTTTCAACTATTGCCTCCATAGGGGAAGCAATAGTACTTTTTCACCCGGGCGAAGCTGGGCGGGACAGCTAGTCTTTTTTATAAAATTCATCATTGATCTCTTGGTACATAGTTATCAGATGGGATAATACACAATTCATATGCTCTCCGTATACATAGTTTATAGCTTTTTCTATTTTTAATTATTTTTTTTTTATAACAATTGATATATTATTGTTATCTCTTACTCTGGTTTAATATGTCGCTTAAATAACTATGACTATTATTTTTCGAATTATATTTGTGACTTTTTCTTAAATTTAAATTATCTGGTATTCTACCATCGAAGTCATCTATGTAATTGTTCTCGTCTACGGAGAATTCTTCGAAGCACTGGTCCAGGAGTTTGTCAGGCTCGTCTTGTTTGGATTTGGTCTTCTTCTTGGATTGATAGCTGAGGGCGTTCTTATCGAATTCGAGGGGCACAATGCCGAGGTCGCCGCTGTACCGGTTCTTTGCTACTTGCAAGTATTTTTTCCCTCGCACGGCCGTTAAACGTTTGTCCTGGAATTTAATCAGGAATCAGAAAAAATTGCTCAGTCTAAATGAGATTACGGAGAGGGGACTTGGAGTGGACGACGTTATTGTCTAATCAAGAAATCGAACCAAATCCAACATAATATATTCAGCTGCCAACGTGACAGTTAGCGAATCCGTCGCCGTTCAAGCACGACTATACGTATTTCAATTCCCTTAGTTTGATCTGAAGTATTACATAACCAGACTTGTATTAAGGTCGACAAAGCGAGAGATAGACCCATTTTCAAGATAACGAGCGACCACAACTATCTTGCAGCGTGGGTACATAGTACTAACCTAGAAAAACTACAGCAGTTTTAGACAAAAACGTTTGTTTTGCATTTTGTCAGCGTTCACAATATCCGACGTGCTGAAAATTCCGTGGTTAATGGCACTTCCACACTAAATATCATACAGCGTGATTGCTAACAGAATAGGATTTTTTCTAGAGCCGCTATTGTTGCAAGAGGCATAGATTGTTTGTTTCTCGCAAATGGTATAAATATGAGTATATCAGAAGTAGGAACTATTATCTACTATTAAATGTTCCCTGTATGAGTAAATGTCGCTAAGAACATGCAGTGATTACCTGAATAATAAGAACATTGTCCGCTTCTTGTGACGCCTTTGCACTGCCGAATATTGAACTCGTAGACAGGTCCTCCGACTCACGTTCCTGTGGAGACATTCAGATGTGAATTCAAACATTTCAACAGCTTTGAATATTGGGCTATCAGTCGGACATCTCTTCAAAAATAGTATAAAACAAATTAGTTTCCCGCCACCTGTTTCGAAGCTTATTTTAATGCGGTTTGCATCAATAGATAGAGCGATTCAATGGGAAGGTTTGTATGTATAGTTTAATATAGTACTACACGAGGGAGCGGAGCTGTTATCCTATGGAATATGAAAGGGCAGTGCCACGCTTTTACCCGCGTAAAATTTTATAAATATTGCAGTTTCAGAAATAAATTGTTGTCCTATGTGTTAATCCAGCTAATAATCCGTTTCTGTGCTAAATTTCATCCAATTCCATACACTAGTTTGCGTGAAAAAGGAACAAACTCAAACTTACTAATTTATAATAGTGAAAGGTAGGTAGGTACCTACTGATAGGATTACCTTCATTTATTTATCAACAATGCAACTTTCCTTTGTTATAAATTCATATAATTTGTACAATATATATATCCTCAAGCCTGAAGGGGTAGGCTCACACACTCAATTTACCCGGACATACATTTTAGGTGCCAATATGACAGATGGCGAGTCAATCGCCCTTACTCAAGCACGACTATACATGCATACATATAATCACGCCTCTTTCCCGTAGGGGTAGGCAGAGACAACTTCTTTCCATACATACGCCTTTGAATTACTTCTCAAGCGTATGCAGGTTTCCTCTCTATGTTTTCCTTCACTGTAAACCTCGTGGCTAATCTTGGCTGTACTTAAGTTAAGAAAAACTCATTGGTCCAGTCGGAATTTGAACTTGCGATCTTTGTGTCGCAGGCAACTGCTCGAACCAGTCGACCACCACGGATTTTTATTTTTAATTAGGTACAAGTGTGAGTCACCTTCCTGGGGTGCATGACCAGTGTGACGTGGCAGTGGCGGGCGGTGGCGAAGGTGCGGAAGGCGGCGATGACGGCGTCCTGGCGGTGGTAGCGGTCGCCGTCGCGCTCCTCGCCCACGCCCAGCATGAACTGCACGTTGTCCACCACCACGTGGGCTATGTCGTGCATGTACCGGGCGTGCTCCACCGCCTCGCGAACAAAATAAACGAGTTCACTATTTTGCCACGTCTCCTCTCACAGGGATCCTCGAAGATATAATATATATTGATATTTTATATAGATATATGTTTGTCTTTGTGGTAATTTCGCTGAAATTATTTGAATACTAGCTATGACCCGCGTCTAAACTTGATTTCATTGGCAGTTTTTTTTTCTGTGATTTTTTGTAATGTTATAGCTATATTTGATCCAAATTTCAACCAATTAAATTCAGTAGGTTTTGCGTGAAAGAGGAACAAACATTGGCATAAACTTCCGCATTTATAATATTGGGATCTTACTAAGTTCATTGCATTTTGTTCACATGCATTTGCCGTTCTTTTGTTCTTTACAAGTTCGTATCTAGTGTATTATGGGTGACCTCGCAACTAATATGCAACTAAGCCAAAACAACACTTATTCTCACCTCCATAACGACCTTAATGGATTGTTGTCCGTGAAACGCTAAGTAAAAGACGGGAAGTTTCTGGAAGTCGTCCGCGTATTTGGCGAAGTCCTGGAGATGTTGCTCGAGAGGCACGCCGGCGAACTGCTGGAGCATTGTTCGCGCGAGGCGAGAGTTGCGGATCTCGAAGCTACCCCACAATGTGCTAACCTGGTTATATATTAAACCTGAGTTTTCTTTATGATATTGCCAACTGCCAACTGCTAGGGTGATGTCCAATGCACTAGTTTTCTGTATTATACTGTCTTGAAGAAACAATTCCTCCTTAATTAATGAAAATCTTGACTAGTTCCTATTAAAATATAGTCGGTTTTTATTTAGATCGTCATGAAGTTTTATACCTTTTTAGGGGTATAGTATAGAGGTACACATTACTAACTTGTGGTGGAGGCTGGAATAGCCGCAAATTCTAATAACTATCCAAAAAGCAAATACCTACATTTAAGCACTCGAGTGAAGCCGCAATCATAACGTTTATAATAAATATTATGAATACATTTGTCGTTGCTTAATCCCTTTAGAAGTTGGTATAATGTACAGCGAAAGATTTAGGCGACTGTATGAAAACATGTACATTTTACAAATCTCAGTATGACATATTGCAATACTCAATAATTTTCCATCATGTAAAACCAGTTCTTGTAATAGAACCTTCAGTTGGTAAATAAAGTGCCGGTTAGTTACGTTAAGTTATGAAGGCTCACCCCTTGTTGCGCGAGATCCAGTGATATCTCGGCGCAAAGGGTGGTCTTGCCGCAGCCCGTAGGGCCCGTGAGCACCGTCAGCTCGCCGCGTCTGTGCCCGCCCAGCAGACGGGTCAGCGCGGGAAACCGCCGCCATTTTATACCACGAACCTAAATTAAATCATTTTTCAATTGTGTGTAATAGCTTTAAAATGTTATATTGTCATTGACAGATAACTCACGGACGAACCAAACTGGACTTAGATTAGAGAACTACTCACATGTCTTTGTAAGTCAATTTTTTTTTTAATTTTGTTTATTCTGTTTTAAGGTACACGCATAATGAAATACATATAATACTTAGGTGTATTAAATGAACTGATGACATGTGGACGAACTTGAAGAGGTCTGCGAGTGTCTACTCTCTATGCCTACCCGTACGTAGAGATAATATTGCCAAACCTTGTCAATATTAGTAAGCTCGGCGTAAACATCATCTCGCAGCGCAGCAAACGTGGTAATTGAACGGTGCGCGGCTGGCTTTGCTTCTGAAACTAGGGTCTTCAGCGACAGACCCGCGGCAGCAGCCTCCGCCGCGGTCACCAACCCATCTGTGGGTCTACCACCATGTTTGAAAAACATGAATTACCTCAAACATATGTATATATTTATTTATATATATACATTACAATTTATTGCAATAAATATATATATTTATGAATTAGTTTTTTTGACAAATAAAATGTATTATAAAATTAAATCCATCGCCTTTAAACGTAATTAATTCACCTACATTTTAATTTATTAACTTTTCAAGAACTTAACTTAACGTTAAGTCTCGATAATCTTGGTGCGGTATGAAATTTTATGAAATATTAAGTACCAAATCTGTAAATTACCTTACAAACCTACACCTGTCCTCGCCAAGTTTCTCAGCAACTGCTCGCATATTGTCCCAATCCCCCCATAGACACAACTTTTGGTATGCTTCTAGAGTAGGCAAGACTAGAGGTGGTAGGCTACAGTTGCTTAACCAAACAAGTGTTCCTGGAATTTAAACAAGATGTTAATCAAGGGCAGTTCTGAACCACAGACGAGAGGTATGCAGTGGACAGAAACAACTGGAACCATTGCCCAGCAGTGGGATGTACCAGACTAACAGCAATAATAATAACAATATGACATACAAACTGGGGTATTTCCCAGGGTATTCCCCTTTGGGTATTGCCCAGATGTATATTCATCTTCAATAAAGTATCTAATTAATATTACTTCTTTTTTTCTTTTTATATTATTTATTGTTATTACATTTGGTTGAGTGAGATCTAGAGAGTATGAGATCTCTTGTTTTTGACTTGAATACATACCAGGGGTTTTATGAGCAGCCAGATGCAATACATCCTGTATACTGGGTACAAGGATGGCCTGATCGCTACGGCTAACCTTTGGAACCCGGCATGAGTACATTCCGGCAGCATGAAGGCCATGGCATTCAATCTCGTCTTCCTTGCCTGCTTGCACTTTTCGGTAACCCACTACATTATCCAGGGAATTTTTTAGGGGGAAGTACAATACTGTTTGGTCTGAAGATACTTGGACATCTGACAGCAATTTATTTGAATCATGGTGGAACTGAAAATGTCATATACTTGTGCGTCAATTAAGTTACAATTAGTTGAAGTCATTATTATATTCTACAATCATTTTGAGGTCTTTACTTTGAGAACAACTTCTGAACTTTCTAAGTGTAATCTTCCTGGTTTATATGGTAAATTGTAAGCAGATAATATGAGGCAAAATATATTTATATATTCCAAAGAAATTATTCATAGCACTGGTTATGTATGAACCAGAGAGGAATTAGTTGATAGCAATGCCTATTCTACTAAAAAAATATGTTAATATTACATACATACCATACATACATTTCATCACACCATCCCTAATGGGGTTGGAATAGATTACAAATGAATTATAGTCAAACCTGGATAAGTGAGAAAACTCTATAAGTGAGAGTAATAGCCCGGAACCGTAATTTTAAGCTACCAAAACCTCTATTAGCGAGAAACAGAAACCTCTGTAAGAGAGAGTCGTTTTTCCCTCATGGACCTCCGTAAGTGAGACTGCTACTTATCTATACCTCTATAAGGGACAGTCGAGCTTTATTTTATTTATATTATTTAGGAGGAACAAATGACAAATAACAAGCAAAGCAAATAACAAATTTAACATCTGCTATTTTATGGCATTCTTCAATATTGCATTCTTTATGAAAGGACATGTGTGCCTGGACTTACTCAGTTATAGTTAATCAATTGCGAAGGAAAGTTCCATTCTACATCATGTCAAAACGGTAAATTAAAGTACTGTCATTAAGTGATAGACTTTAAACATTGAAAACGTTTGAATCTGGAAAATCGCGAAATGAAATTCAGAGGGAGTTTAATTTACCAGAATCCACCTATTATAAAATTATAAAATCAAAAGACTTTATAGAGTCTGAGTGCTCTGATGGACATGGAAATGCGTACCTCTATAAGAGAGAAACGCTACCCATGTACCTACATTAGCGAGAAATTCGGGTTAGTGAGAAACCTCTATAAGCGAGAATAAGATTGTGCTCCCTTGAACTCTCACTTATCCAGGTTTGACTGTATTTATTAAAGAGAGCATACATAGATACATACATATCATCACGCCAAGTCCCTAACGGGGTAGGCAGAGAGTATAAATATACAAAATACTTACAGGATATTCAAATAGCCTAAATAAGTCTACAATCTGATTCTCATTCAGCTTAGACACAGGTGTAGAGTCATTGACTATGTTCTGCCAGTTCTCCTGGAATTCCTTTGAGCTTTGTTGACATTTCTCAATGAAGTCTTTTATGATAGCATCTACTTTCGCTTTCTTTACTAACCGCTCCAAAATATTCCAGTCGCCATGCACATTGCAATTAGGACAAACGAAATAACCTACAATAGGTATCCAGTTATTAGAATGTGTATCATAAAGTATATTTTGAAAAAATGGCGTTTTTCGTTAATTAGGCCTGTATATGTAGACTACCATACCTGTGGTTTTATTAACATACACTTTGTTATTAGTACATTTAGGATCCGCAGCACATATATTGCATTTAGTAGTGAGGGATGTATACCCGTCTTGTACAGCAAATCCTTTCTGCCTCAATAGCTTCTTGATGTCGGTTACTGTTACTTTAGGAATATCGTTTAACCCCAAATTGTGTATATTTTTCTGTATGCAATCACAACTGTATATATTAAGTAGTGATCTTATCGTTTTACGTTGCGGTATTCTTATAGAATGCAACATTTTACTTTAATATAAAAAACTAAACTAAAAAAAACATAACCTAAGATCACCTGTTTACAATTTAATTGTGGTTGGTTTTGTTTTGTTTGACAACTTGACAGTCTGCGTTATCAGATACAAACAAAGCGTCGTTCCGTTTCATAATTATTTATTGGGGCTTGGGAAATAAGATTTAAGACTAATAATCAACCAGAAGCAGACAAAATAATATAAAATCTTAACTGAAACTCACAATTATTGGTCACTTCAATTATAACATTTTGTGAAGAAAAAAAAATCAAAAATACTTTAGATGTCAAAGATCTTTGGATCACGGGCGATTAGTACATAGCGACAACCGACTACATATTTTGTTAAAATTTATTTAAAATATCATTAATATATTTTTTATATTATAAAATATATTATTTTGTTAACTGCACCCTTGTATAGCAGGGACGGGTCCCTAGAATTAGTGAGAACATAATTAACCGTACTCAAACCTTAGCTACCACTAGCACTATAGCAAAGCAATCTTGTAACCTCTCGTTAAAGTGGGCGATAGGGGATGAAAGAAAAGTATATTTTATTCTTATTAAATGTTTTTATGACGATATTTACAATACAATGGTGTTTCTAGGAATTGTACTAAATTGAAATAATTAAAACGTCTAGACAATACCTATTACAATTATCCTTATACATTATTTGATTTCATCGCTACCCGTTCACCTGTGTACAATTTTTAAGTATCTGAAAGCTTGAATACTTCAATATATATTTTATATAACTTAAAACCGAGTATGTTGATTTATATAAAACGATTCCGAGAATTAATAACGGCAATGATGACATACATGCAGTAAGGTAAACACATAAAAAGTAAGAATTGAGTGAGTTACGTTCGACCTTAGATTAATATTACATTTTAAATACAAATAAATAATGTTAAAAAAATAATTCGTCGCTATATCAATACACATGTATTGGCTAATAGTAAAAATTTTATCTAGCTTAATTGTCCCCACTGCTTGGGCATCGACCCTCCAAAAGGGCTTTCGGCAAATGTCATTTTTAATAAAACTCATGTTCACACAAAAATGGGTGCTCGTCGTCGTGAAATAAAAAAATCAGGACATTGTATGATTTTTATGGAAAATCCACATTTTTGATCCAGATCTTCGTCCCTACTGCTGGGGAATGGAACGACTCCCATATACCTCTTATATACATACCCCCACCAAAGACGTGGTATGTATTACATAATTTGGTCCAAAAATTGACAAGCAACAGATATAAAAACACTGTCAAGAGAATGTTATCTGTGTCACATGTGAGTAATAATAAAGATTATCACGCCGCCACACTAAAATCCTCAGTGCCTTAATCCTCAAAGCCGCACAAATATTTACCTTAATTGTCATCTGTCACTTTGGCAGCTGAGGGCGTGATATATAGACATAGACAAAAATCAGTGCAACTTTTACCTTACTTAGTGACATGTGTTTTATATATCCGGTCTTGCTTTACTTTAGCTATATATTAATAGGGGGGCTGGTATTGCTGCCTCTGTAAGTGTTGGACCAGCGGCCCTTGTTGTTGTTGCTGTTGCTGCTGCTGCATGGCTATCATCTGCTGGCGCATGCGCTGCTGCGTCATCTGCTGCTGGTACTGCGCGCTCTGCTGCGGCTGCATGCCGCGCGGGTAGGGTGGCGCCGGCCCGCCCATGCCGCCCATCGTCACGTTCGGCGCCTGCTAATCGTATTGCTGGCTCATTAAGTACTTACATCACTAGGTACATATTTTAAAACAAAGTTCGCTTATCGTGGCTATTTATGCGAATGCGACGAAACTCGAAAACAAACTGGATAGATCTTGATGCTGATATTTTTTATGTGGTATTGTCAGTACTTATGATATTTTCAAGGAATGCTAAATTCCTCCCCATCGAAGCAGATATGGTAGATAGTATATTTGTAGTCTTACGCGTTGGATTATTGGTCAATATACAACGTGCGGTACAGTAGGTAAAACTTTAAGCAAATAATGGCACTAATGACACTATACCTGCATGTAAGGCGGGCGTGCATTTTGTCTCTGTTGTGCTAAATACGCTTCTTGAGTAGCTCGACCACCCATCATATTCTGTTGAAGAATAACAATTTTTACATGATTGATATTACATATAGTTATTTATACAAAGGTTTTTGTAGTTTTTCAAGAGCCGCGGTGACCAAGTAGTTTTAGCTAAGCAAAGATTGCAACTCGAATCCCAACTGAACCAGTGAGTTTTTTCTGAACTGATATAGAGTTATTAATAACACCATGAGCATTGCCGTGAAGGAAAATATCGAGAGGAAACCTGTATACGTTTGTGGAGAAATTCTAAGAAGAATGTATAGTCCGTGCACCTAAATCTCCGGCGAAAAGCCTACCTGTAAACTCAGCCTATCTCTTCGGCTAGGAGGACTTCTACCTCCGCGGTTTTAATAGAGTAAATTTTGATTTCATTGGTAGTTTTTAACTAATAATCTATCTCTGTGCCAAGTTTCATCCAATTCGTTCAGTAGTTTTGCGAACAAGCATGTTTTTTATACCACATGAGTGGCAAACAATGCAACGCCTATGGACGCTTGCAACGCCAGGGGTATCACTCACGCGCTGCCGACCTTGCAGGAATTTTTCACGCCCTTCTTGAAGAACTCCATGCTGTAGTTTCCAGGGAAAACCTCAACGGGGAGCTCATTCCACAGTCTGAGCATTCGCGGAAGGAAACTCCTTTGAAACCGTGCAGTGCGAGACCTTTGTCATCATCGCAAACTTTCCCATTTCTAATATTATTGAAGATTAATGTAGTTACCTGTTGGAATGTCTGTTGTCCGGGGAACCCTCCCATGGCATTACCCCCCTGCGGCCCCATCGAGCCAGTCTGGGCGCTCATGCCGCCCATCCCGCCTCCTTGACCCATTTGCCCCATCTGGCTCATAGGCTGGCCCATTTGGCCCATACCTTGGCTCATCTGCCCCATACCCTGGGGCATTTGGCTTGATTGTCCTACACCCTGGTTCATCTGACCCACATTTTGCCCCATTGAGTTCACGCTCTGTCCCATGGGGTTTACTTGCTGGCCCATTTGATTGACACTTTGTCCCATACCCTAGAAGAGCACATCACGTTAGAAACGAGCAGTTGAAAAGGCAGGTTACAACGGAGACATCGGTACAAATGTTTATCGGTAAAAATTATATACATCGGTTGTCCGGCTGGATGGTACCAAAGGAGGACCTTGCCTAATAGCACTATTCTGAATAATGTTATGTTGTTAAGTAGGGAACCTGTGACCATTAGCATAGAAGATGGGATAGAACAAACGGTTTACATACCTGGTTCATCATCTGCTGCTGACTGCCCGGCATCATCTGCTGGCCATAGCCGCCGTAGCCCTGCTGCATGCCCCCGTACTGTCCCCCGAACATCTGACCTCCCATGCCTCCCATTTGACCAGACCCCATCTGCCCCGCACCCATCTGCCCTGCACCCATCTGCCCTGCACCCATCTGACCTCCGCCCATTTGGCTGGCACCCATTTGGGCTCCACCCATTTGACTCTGCATCGGCACACCGCCCATCTGCCCCATACCTCCCATTTGACCCATCGGGTTCATTTGCCTGGGAAATATTTGGGCAAGTGTAAATGATGCCTACAGACATGCACCAAATGATATTAAGATAATTTTATTACATACACTAACTAATATAATCAATGAAAAAGTTTGATTGTAACACTTTTAAAGTATTGAATGCTCTAGGTATGTCTGCTCCATATTGATAATGCTGTGCGAATCATCAAATTAAAGAGCAAAACAATATTATATTCACGCCTTCCCACAAGGGTCCCCGAAGGAGTAGGCAGAGTGTATATGTAGTACCCACACACCCACTTTCCGCCATTGGAATGGAGATATATTTTCGGTGCCAACGTGACAGATGGCGAGTCCATCGCTGTAACACAATAACAAGAATATTGAAACGGAATATACCCGTCTCTGTTTAGCAAGTCTCCGTATGTATTTCAAAACTTATATATTATTTCGCCAGACAAAAATGAACGTTATATGCAAGTATTTAGGTATAATGTTACAAAGCAGCGTGTCATACGTGGTTTGCATTGGCCCCATTTGGTTGGGCTGCATCTGTCTCATGCCTTGTCGCGGGAAGGGCCCTCTGGCGATGGGCGGGGCGCTCGGGTAGCCGCCACCTTGCTATGAGATAAAGTAACGAATTATTAACACCTCAGGTTGTTGATAGAAATGAATTTAACGGGAGAAAAGGCAATGTCACCAACGACTGGAAAACTACTTGAGTTGTTGAGTAGTTTTAAACCTAATAGAAACATATATTAGTCACTTTTCTAAAGAAAAAACACATCCCAAGCCAATTATGAATGTAAAAAGTGAAAAGTAAATTGTATATTTGTATTCGTTGTGAGTGATCATTGGATGACTTCACTTTGAACTACAACATCTTGTATTTATACGTATGACTTGGCTGGACTGACTAGGATAAATTTTGGAACAGAAAAGTTAAAGAGCGATAGTTTAGTAGGATATTTATGTAATATAATTATGTGTGTATCTAATAATTAGTGGTAGTGTGGTGACCTTACCTGCATTTGGGACATCTGGTTGAAGGGCACCCTCTGACGAAGCATGTTGCTGAGCGCCAGCTTGGACTGAGTGTTCGATGGCGGCGCCACGCCCCTCGGACTCACTCCGGCTAATAACCAATAGCACATACATAATATCATCACGCCGAGTGCCTCCCGGGGTAAGCATAGAGGGTAAAGCGCCAGATCTCTCCATACGGAAATCACTTGCGGCAAAGTACCCATACTGATTACAGCTCGTACCCGTTAGTACACCTACTGTTATTACAAGTTTTTTGTAGGAAATTGCCACTGAACAGATTAAAAATAAAATTGGTATAGAGAAATCCGGTACCTTCGAGTAGAACATATGCAACATTTTAAATCGCGAATATAAAAGCGGTTGGCTTTTATATTAACAATAATTATCAAACTATTGGTTTATAAAATAAAAATAAAGTTAGTAATTCAACGATCACATACCTATAGAATGAAGGGCAATCTAACCATAAACAAAGCATCTGACACCAGCTATACATTAAGTTAAAACTATATTCCACGTCAAGATCATAATAAAATTCTATTGATTGGTAGATCTCTTCCATCGATCTTCATATTACCTGAGGGGTTGAAATAGTTCTGTCCCGGGGGCGGGAACCATTGCTGTTGTTGCTGCATGAACTGCGGCTGTTGGGCGGGCGTCGGGGTGAGGTTGCCGCCGCCGCCCTGCGGCTGGGGCGTGCCCACACTGCTGGTCTGCGTATCATACTGATTTTATATTTTATGAGACAATTTGAATTTTCATTACTAAAATACAGTTGCTCTCTATCTGCCTACCCCACAAGGGGCTCGGAGTGAGAATATGTATGTATGTAAAATAAAGTTTAGTTACCGGTGTCGTCGGCTTGGCCTTTTTGATGTTCTTGCATGGAGCGGATCGCGAGCGCGCCTTGCCCGCCCCCGTCGGACTCGAGTCTAAGCTACCACTGTCCTGTAGCAAACACATTTATTGTTAACTAGTTGTCTCGCCCAGCTGCGCTTGGGTGAAAAAATAGAAATCGAAAACGCTTGCAGCGCCACTTGCATCAAGCCTAATTGTACATCTGACCCATCCTGGGGTCCATGCTAATTGATACAAAAAAAATCTATCTAGTCGTGACATTCTCGAGTTTTGAACTTACGAACGGCGATTGATTTTTATATGTGTAATATACTTATATTCTGGTATTCGTCATTTTCAGGTAGGGCGGGCGGTAGTTCGCATTCAGATTTGCCGGAATGGGTCAGTACCACTAACATACAGATAACCAAGACATTTAGCACTTGTTCATACGGCGACTAAGAACGAAGAAAATAATGTCTCCGTCCGTACGCAGTTGTCATCCTTCTAATAAAGACGTTTTTTATTTATTTATTATAGCATTTGGCGTGGCAAAAGCGGTAATTAAAGCAAAAATAAATAACTTTACCTAATATGTGTACATACCTGTTTGGTGTCATTAGTGTCGAGGTCCTCGGGCGGCAACGGCAGAGGCTCTAGATAGTAGCTCAACGGTTTGACGACGCTGTGCGTGTGATATTTTAATAGCCTGAAAATTATTTTGTGTCCTTAGTGCTGCCACTGTTTGTCGGATTGTGACACTGATTACACCGTCAGGAAGGTTTTAAGGAAGGAACCCGATTTCTAGTTAATAATACAAAGTATATATCCTACTAGCTGTCCCGCCCAACTACGCCCGGGTGAAAAAGTAAAAAAAAACACGTTTTTCAACTATTGCTTCCCTTTGAAAGCAATAGGTAGTTGAAAAACGTCTTTTTTATTTTATAAAAAGTTGAGTTTCATAAAATCCGTTCTTAGCTGACCTCTACACCGCGTAAGGAATACTCCTACCAAATTTCAAGCCAATCGGCCTTATAGTTCCTGAGATTTCGTGATGAGTCAGTTCAAAAATGGGATCTCCTATAATATATATAGATTATAAATATATATAGATTAAAGAGCATATTTACATACCTGTGCGCATTCTCATATGTGAGAGGTTTCCTCTCGATCTTGGTGGCGGCGAACCACGCCCAGGAGAGCGGTGCGGGGTTCCGCCCGCCCTCCACCAGCTCCCACGCGGACACACGTTGCTTGTCAGTAAGGCGGAGACCCTTTGACGTAAACAATTTTAAGCAATGCATTTGTTATTGTCACTCTCTCACTCTGCTTACATAGAAAGACAAAAAGTATCACAGCGAGATCTTCCATGCAACTAATAAGAAATAAACCGCTAAATAATATTATGCCGTGGTGGCCGAATGGTTCGAGCAGTTGCCTGCGACACAAAGATCGCAATATATATTCTCATATATTATATATCCTCATATATTATATATAATATTATGTTCCATTTCCTTATTTTTAATCAGTTATTTAATAGTTTTAATCCCATTTAAACATTACAATGTTTAATGTTTAAATCGGTTCACTAACATAGTTTTAAATCAATTGTTAATTAACACTATGGATTTTTCCGAAAATAAATATATTTTTATTATTTAATGTTTTCATTCACTATAAAGTTTGTGACCGTCGAAGATGAATCTCGCAACTTACTTGTTTCTTGTCGCTGTCAAATCCTGTTATCTTGTTCCCCTTTTGGTCCACCAGGCATCCGAGTGGCTCGCACGCGATTACCTGAACAAAGTTTGAACATATTATTTATCAGCCGGCCATTTATATATCATATTAGCTTCAGGATGCGGTTTTGATTCGCCCCGTGTGCGCATTTTTCCGAAGTACAAGCTTAACTGTACAAATGCGGGTAAAGGAAAGACGGGAGGGAGATCTTCGCCCAGCTGTGGGATATAGACGACAAAAAAAAAAATCAAGTGGCAAATTTGTATAGGGCCCGTTTGTAACAGCCTGTATATAGTAGAGGTACCTCGATGATAGTGTTCTTGGAGAGCGGCAGCAGCTGGCGCACGCACTGCACCGAGGGGCCGTGGCGGTCACCGACCTCCTTCTTCAGCTTCTTCATCAGGTTCTGGTAGTGCTTGCGGTTGTTGTCGTCGCTGCCGTCCGCCAGCGTCGAGTGGATCAGGGTGGCGAGCATGTCGATCAAGGTCGTGAACAGGTTGCTGCGACACAGACTGTATTAACTTATGTAGATACACTGTCTGCTCGGCCATCATGGTGCGGCGAGGGGCTCGGCCGCTGCACGGGCTCATGAACTGAACTACACCCACATCGATAAACATTGATCATGTAACTCGATGTTCTTGATGTGAACAAACAAAAAATTCAATAAAAGTAATGAAATTAGGGAAATTATGAAAATAATAAAAAAAACCGCGTGAACGTCGCTAACACGCCAATTCAGAGCGGTATATCAAACACAGCCCGGCTGTATATATCGGCGCCATTGCTACGAGCTGTCATCGGGCAAACGCAAAAATAAAACTGTCATAGCCATAGTTCAAGTATGAATACGACGCAAAAGCCTTAGTGCCGTAACAATACGTACGAAGCACCAGCCACGTCGCGCTGATAAAGACAAGATATACAGTTCGCAATGGGATCCATAGCAGTACCTATTGTTGTACGCGTCGAGCAGCTGGTGCGCGACGAGCTGCGTGAGCAGTACGGCCCAGTCGGCCGTGAGCTGGTAGGAGCGGCGGATGGCGTCGAACATGCCGCCTGCGAGCGAGAAGCGCAAGCGCAGCGCATCGGGCGCGGCGTCGTCGTGCGCCGCGTCCCCGCACGCCGCGCGCTCGTGCTCGCGCCCGTGCGACAGGTAGTGCTGCAGCTGCGCGTGGATCGAGCTCAACAGGCTCTCCTGCAGGAGATACCACTCGTTACTACGACGTTCATATCTTATTAAAGACGGAGTCATCCACAAAGACGCGCCCCACTATTCTTCTCTATAGTTTATAGTGTAAGTGTGCAACTTTGATCTAATGTTTGAGTATTATCAGCACACGCTGATTAACCTACGAGTGCACACGGACACTACAATTAATAGACTCGGGTCGGACATACTCCACGAATCCCGCGACCCCCTCGACTAGAAATTGGTGGGGCGCGTCCTCGTAGATGGCACTATCTATAAATACAATTTATTTCTACTAATTCACGGCTTCCCGGTGTGTACTATCACATACCTTCTTCTCGCCGGTGATATATTTAGATGTCTGGCAGATGGCAATTCTATCGTCGTTGAGAAACGACGGCTATATACACAGTATGTCTTTGTTCTATATTTCTTCTGAAACAAATACAGGTTTCCTCTCGATGTTTGCCTTCACTGTAAAGCTTGTGATGTGATTGATCACAGTACTTAGTTCAGAAAAATCTTTGATACGGTGGAAAAAAAAGCTCGTAAAGAGAAGAAACTGCGAAAAAAGCTCCCCGATTTCCTTTTTAACATTGTTTCCCTTTTATATTGGTGTAGAAAAATATTTAATTGACATAGGTCATTCACCGCAAGAAGCGCCAATCATTGCCATAAATTGCTGTCATTTAAATAATCTAAAGTTGAGTTGTATAATAACCTTTCTGAATTAGTTTACTTTTAAATTGTAATGTACATCTTGCATAATTTAGAAATATTGTTAAACAAACTGTTATTCTTCTTCTGTTTACTGCTCTTTCGACCACATGCTCCACAGGAATTATGTTATCTGTGGACACTGTTTGTGTATGTATTAACTTTATTTTTAATTTGTTTTTTTTTTATGTGAGACTGTTTGTGTTCCTAAATAAAGTAAAATAAAATAAAATAAAATTCTAAAAAAGGTAATTCAGATTTTTCTGATACTATTATTTAAATATTCGATGTTATGTAGTAACCTTACTGAATAAGTTTACGTTTAAACCCTAGAAAAGGTATTGATGATTTTATTATGAAAGCGTACACGTTGCCCGACAAAAGAGTTGGTAACTGAAGTACATAGTTACCTTTTGATCGTCCTGGTGTCGCAGGCAAGTGAGCACGAGGGAGAGCAGCGGCTCATTGGCCAGGCGTACGGAGTTGCTCCCGCCGCACGCGCACCCCCCGCCGCAGCCGCCGCCGCTGACACCGCGCTTGCCGCCGCCGCCGCCGCCAGCCGATCTTTGTAACGAAATGTTACAATACACTTACAAACGAACACGAACACACAACATTTAGAAGGTATAATAAATAATCTTTGAAGCCGTGGTGGCCGAGTGGTTCGAGCAGTTGCCTGCGACACAAAGATCGCAAGTTCGAATCCCGACTGTACCAATGAGTTTTTTCTGAACTTAAGTACAATGACTAGTCACACCACGAGCTTTACGGTGAAGGAAAACATCACGAGGAAACCTGCATACGTCTGAGAAGAAATTCAAAGGCGAATGTATAGTCGTGGTTGAGTAACGGCGATGGACTCGCCATCTGTCACGTTAGCACCTAATATACCTCTGGCGGAAAGTGGGTGTGTGGGTATTACCTATACACCTCTGCCTACCCCTACGGGGACCCTTGTGGGAAGGCGCGAGGATATTATTATTTATTATAATAAACAATCCAGGTACAAAATATTATTTGGACAACTTGCGTGATGATATAGATAGAGCTATCCTCGAAGACGCGCCCACTATTCTTCCTCATAGTTTATAGTGTATGTGGGCAACCTTCCATTAATGTTTGAGTATAATCGGTATACACTGTTTACCTATGGTTGCACACGCACACTACAATTATTAGTCGGGTCATAATTCCGGCATCCCGCGATACCCTCAACTAAAATTTTGGTGGGACGCATCTTCACGGATGGCATTATGACATGACACACATCTATATCCGATTACTACATAAATCGGTGAAAAAAACTATGCACTTAATAGCGTTTACTTCACCCCTTATATAAGGCGTGTAGTTACAACCTATTTAAGTCAGAGATGAAACTATGTGACGAAGTTGGCTGTCAAAATCAAAATATTTTATTCAACGTAAGGGACACAGGGAACACTTATTGAACGTCACCTATTTAAACTAAAGTTACCACCGTTTCCAAGAGGAAAATACCTGCCAGGAGAAGAAACGGCGAAACAAACTCCCCGTTTCGTGTTCTATGACACATATTGCCTTTGAATTTCATTTTAAACGCAGGTTTTATCCTGAGTACGTCGTAATAGTCTCTCCTTCATCGCATAGCTTAAAAATACATCGGTTTACATCGTCACGCCGACTCTCTCACGGGGTAGGCAGAGGTAGGGTGTGTAAAACTTCAGATTGGAAAATCTCATTGTTACAGACCATCGGAAATCGAACCTGGCTTTTCATGCGATTCTCGTTCCACTCAGCTACAACAATAAAATGTCAGATTGTCTGCTTACCCTTTGTAGCTGGGACTCTGGTGGCTCTTGCAGTCCCTGTGCGACCCCCCGCCGCCTCCACCACCCGAGCAACCCCCACTGCAGCCGGCCCCCCAACCGCTCTCCAGTATCTGTTGTTGTCGTGTGTTACTATAATATGTATTTATATACATAGGATATGATAAATATTACCAGCACCCCGCGATTTTATCCGCGTTCAATTTGTGAATGATATATAGCCTACTCAGCTGTGCCAGTAATATTTCACTTCATTGGTAGGTAGATTTTATTTTTCTGGACCAAATATACGAAATTCTGTGACAGGCAGTATAAAAACTGCTTGCAGGTTGTGTTTAACAGCCTATAGTCTGTTTCGCTCTGGGTAACAAGATCGTTGTCGCGGATTCGATATGCGCTAGAGGCGGCTAGTGTATGACGAATTAAAATATTTGCAACTGAGTTTGGAATTCCTTCCATTTAAGAGTATCTATATATATGTATGTATCTCGTTGTTTAGTTTCCGTATACAAGCGTTGTATAATTCGATACGAGTTTTTGTGAGGAAGTCCAAGGTTTAATGATACGTAGGAATTAATAAGCGTAGCTTTAAACAATAATGTTCCATACCTGTCCGGCCTGTTTGAGCACCCTTCCCTGGACGGCGGCAGGTAGCTTGGCCACTAGCGGTGCGACCAGCCACACTGACTCTGACCACTTGCTGGTGCTTACCACACCACGGTCTGTACCAGTCCTGCGCATATCACGTGATCATTTATCATAAAGGTCACGCAGAATTACCGGTACTCTGATTACCGTCATCGAGTACTCTTGACGTTCCTATCTATAAAGCTCACGTAATTTTAGCATACTTGTGCAATACTGACTAAGGAATAAAAAATAAATAAAAAATATAAGGAATAAGGAGTATACCTGTCCTTGTCTGGGGGCGGAGGTGCGGGCTGTTGGAACACGTTGATGACGGCGCGCGCCACTGTGTCCAGCCAGGCGCCCAGCTCCGAGGAACCGCTGGGGTACTGCTTGAACATCAGCTGTAGGTCTAACCACGACATGCGCAGAGACCACTGCTCCAGATTCTATACAAACGTGTCAGTCTTTTCAGTGAAGTTTGCTACCGAAGATGTGACGTCAATCGCACACCATCGTGGGGTATGGAAAGAGAAAATTTACCTAGCAGTGGGACACAGGACAGGAGAAAGTAGCTCACAATTATAATAAAAAAAAATGTGTATGATTGGTCAAATAAAACAATAGTATCTAAAGTGGTATAGATAGTGGCATTCTCGAAGACGCGCCCCACTATTATTGATTATAGTTTATAGTGTAAGTGTGCAACCTTCCACTGATTGAGTATTGTCGGTACACACTGATTACCTATGAGTGCACACGCACACTACAATGAATAAAGTCGGGGTTAGTCCTCCCGCATCCCGCGACCCACTCGACTAGAAATTGGTGGGGTGCGTCTTCGTGGATGACACTATCTATAGGTTCTTATGACAATGAGCGTTCTTACCACTTTCAGTTAGTTTCTTTCCTTACCTCCAGTAACCTGGTGATCATGGTCTTTTGATCCAAGTCCGGATGTGTATGGCTCGCAGAGTCGGGATAGCAAATCATGTGCAAGAGCCTGTAACAATTTTTTTTTTAACTATTTGTAAGATATATAACACGAAGGCGCTCGTGTGCTTAGGTGCTGATGTACGAGACATAAAAAAATAGTAAATAGATATTCTTAAACCACTGAAATGGCAGTCCGTGTGATGGTAAGCAGTTGGTTACCGCCGGCTTCGTTCGCTTGCAACATCAGGTGGTACTCGCGAATTGATAATGCCTATGCTCACGATATGACGACCCTCTCGGTCAGTAATAAAAAGGTGATGTCCCTAATAGATTAAGTGGGTACCTAGTGACATAGAGACTATAGGTATATGTGTAGATAGTCCCAGCCTCTAATCTTTGATATCAAATAAGTTTAACAGACATTAAGCTAAGTATATCAATGACCAGGTGACAAACCTCTGCGCCTGCCTAGGGGTCAGCATGGAGTCTAGCAGCATGTCCGGCTGGTACAACTCATCGGGGTTCTGTAGACATTTCTGCAGCACCCACTCCTCGGAACATATCTCGGCCAGTACCCTTCTAGCGAGCGACGATAGCGACTGTGAGGAATCTAACAGTGTGGACCCTACCCCGCCGCTACCCCTGAAATATAAATAACACCAATTCTAGACGCAATGGTATCGTAATTATCTAAAATAAAACTGAACTTTGACAGGTGACGTCACGAATATATACTCGTTTTATATGCATTCTAGTCATAGCTTAAATACGTTATTATAAAAAAAATAAAAAAAAAAAATAAGAAACGTTTGGTCCTGTTCTTTTTTTCCAAATTTTTCTAGGATATTACACAACACAAAGATTCATTAAATACCCGGTCTACAGTATGACTAAATCCGATGAAGGAAGTATAACCATTCTTCCTTCATAACATTATTTGAATCATATCATGACTTCTGGAGGATCCATATAAGGATGGATCGTCCTGTGGACTGTCAAAGTTCAGCTTTAGTTTAGACAGCATAGATTGGCACCTAAAAGTATTTATTTACAAAGGTAAGGTCACTAGAGGGATTACAAACGTCGAAAGCATAACATTGATCGTACAATATAAACTTATTTTTATCGCAAGTATTTAAATGTGTTATGATTAGATTCGAGTACCCGTTTTTGTAAATTTGAATGTTAAACAGTGTAAATAGAGTCTATATTACAATAGAGATTAGTACTTATATGTATATGCAATGTAACAATTCATATTGAACCTTTTAATGCCTTAGTTAATAGATGATTTTTGATCATTCAAACAGGCGTATGTTGATGTCTGTTTCACACAGCAATCGGTGTACGCTCGAATGTTCATGAACAAATAGATTATAGACGACTTAAGTCAGCCAGCCAGTCATTAGTCAGCTTAATTTAATACTTATATACATGAAATAAGACTGCAAATGTAATGTATGTATCTTGTTGCCCTTTCTAAATAATGAAATGAAAAACGTACACATTGTCTCCTTAACAACAGAAGTTATTAAATAGTGCCAGGTACAGTTCAACACAACACAACCAAGAAGTTACATTAGCGAAAAGCAATATTTATACTCACCATGTTTCGATAGTTGGTAGCGATTTAACATTACGAAAGACATCTAAAATTAAAGAAAGTAGTACCATCAATCAAAAACTCGAAACGATAAGTCTTTGGTATGTATAATTAACCGATGTAAACAGTTCAATTTAAGCTTAGTCCTGAGAATTTAAAAATCCAACAAATGTAAGTGGCGTGAAAATGAATAGTTACTGAATTTGAGGCGTAACTTCTCAATTGTGTTGTATTATAGACAAGGAAAATCAAAACATTTAGAAGGATCATTATAGGGCGTGTACACAGGAGAAACAATTAAGTTGATAAAGGCCGTAATCCCTTGATGATGGAGAAAGCGAAACACGAAGCTAAGCGAGTGATGGAACAATATCTAAAGTGGAACCACGACCGCTGGGTGTGCAACCATTAACTCAATATTAAAATAAGAAACAAACCTAGGAGTTCTATGGCCCCCACTCATCTCTGATTCTACCATCCTAAGGATAAAAAAATGGCCGATCATTATAATATGTTATAGTGAAGCAAATATTATGTAATATAAACTATTACTGCAACGAGATGGTGCCTGTATAGCGATATTCGCGGCTTTATACCTATTTGCAATGACTAGTGATTCGTTAGGTGTCCTGTGACGTCATATAATCAAGGCGAAATCGGTCCAATAGTTTGCTATAGCTAACATACAAACAAACATACGATCGGTAGGATTGATTCACTCGACTATATCACGAATAAGTGTAGAGATCGTATCACTTATGCGACTAATCTTAACTTGCAAAATATTTTTAATAAAAATAAAATATAATAATATACCCTCACGCGTTCCCACACAGCTCCCCGACGGGGTAGGCAGAGGTGTATAGGCAATACCCATACACCCACTTTCCGCCAGAGATATATTTTAGGTGTCAACGTGACAGATGGTGAGTCCAACGCCGTAACTAAAGCACGACTATACATGCGCCTTTGAATTGCGTTTCAGACGGATGCAGGTTTCCTCTCGATGTTTACCTTCACCGTAAAGCTCGTGTTGTGAATAATCACTGTTCAGAAAAACTCATTGGTACAGTCGGCATTCGAACTTGTGATCTTTGTGTCGAAAGCAACTACTCAAACCACTCGGCCACCACGGCATAATTTTAATAATATGTGTTACATTATGCTATGCTAATTCTTTACATAACTATACTTCGAAGACAATACCAAGGTATGTATAATTACTTATATGTGTATAAATATGTCTTCGCGCCTATCCTCAAGGGTATATTTATTTATTGATATATTAAACGTAAAATACAGCAAATACAAACTTGGCAACGCGAAAAATGGCCGTTTCTCAAGCTCGACTATTCATACATTTTTAAATTGCTGTTAAGTTTGTGACAAATCACTATACTAAGTTCAGAAAACGCACATTGGCCGTCGGGATTTGATCTTTCAATCATCTGTTGATAACCTTTATCAAACAGCTATTTAATATTAATGGCGACCGTCTGGACTAGTGGTAAGACCTCTTGACTGCGAAACTTGAGGTCGCGGGTTCGAATCCCGCTGAGGGAAAATATTTGTGTGATGAACACGAGTAGGTATTTGTACCTTAGTCTTGGATGTCCTATATATTTATGTATATATCTATCCATATAAGTAAATATATCGTTGCCTAGTTACCATAACACAAGCTTTGCTTGGGACTAGATCAATTTGTGTGGAATTGTCCCAGGTATTTATTATTATTATTAATATCTGTATTCATACCTTGCACGTTTACTTTACAAGATACCTTCTTGTATTTGATAAGGATGTTATTATGTGATCAAGAAATAAATTATGTTGGTTTTGTAATTCAGTAATTCATTTCAATATCTTTTTAATTTGTTTCATTGCGTGTTACTTACGACAAGAGGTCCAATTGTGCGTCGCTCGGCACAGTGTCACTAGTGCCCAGGATGTGGGACAAATCACATGACTTCTTGCCGCCCGGCTTGCCCACGTCGCGGGCGGTCGAGTCCCCAACCACTATTAAAAAAACAGCTTACTACTAAAAGTATATCCTTACGCCTCCCCACAAGAGGTAGGCAGATGTGTATAGGTAGGTATATATTTTTTTTCTGCGGCTACTGCTTTTCTCTACTATACTATGTAAGTAAACCTCTCTCTTTGATCACTGTATATATTGTTGAAAACTGCATTAGAATCCGTTTAATAGTTTTAAAGATCTAAGCGAACTGCGGAAGCGACTTCATTTAGCACTATGTAAAGACTACTCAAGCAGCAAACCGGAATCGGGCTAATGGCAAAGATTGATTTGCCTTTTTTGTGTATGCTTACTAAGTATAGCCTTGAGTGTGGCCAGTACGGGTCCCACGCCGATGTTCTTGTGCGCAGCAGCCAGGAGGTGGCGATCGCACGACAGCCGCACCCCGGCTGCGCCGCCTCCGGGGCCCGGGGATGTCGACACCGAGTAAAGCCCTGTCACACGTGACATTCAATGTCAACATGAAGTACAGTCCTGTCACACGTGACATTGTATATCGACAACGAGTAAAGACCTGCCACACAGGACATTGTACGTCGACACCGTGTAAAGTCCTGTCACAAGTTGGACGTCGACACTGACTATAGATTTTCTAGCATATGATATATATATATATATCGTTCATGCTGGCGGAAGTGAATACGTCTTTTATACTGCTAACATAGCAACGGCATCATAAAATCGACACAGCGTGAAATTCAAGAACAAAAATGTGAGCCTATTGGCAACGATCAATAAACTATTCATCAATGTTCCGAATTTTATACAAGTCAGATGTTAATTCGGACGTGCGGTGAGATCGTTAAAGTAGGTAAACTGTGGTCGGTACCTGGCTGCGGCGTGTCCACAGTCTTGAAGAGTCGCAGTAGCAGGTGGCAGGTGAGCCTGGCGCCCGTGTCGGGCGAGGGCGCGTTGGCGGGGTTGCCGGTGAGGCCGCCGCCGCCGCACGCCTTCACCAGGGACGGGAGGGCCGCGTGGCGCACGAAATCTTCCAGCGAGAAGCAGTGACGAGCTAAACACGATCATTTCAATGTTAAAAATAAAAACCGGTGAGTTGAAATGTTTCTTCTAACAGGTAGCTTGGGTGAAACCTGTGATAGTAGTCACTTGAGTATAATACTATTTTAAATATCTGATTGGTGTTCGCTATGTACGAGTTACTATAACAACACGTTTATTGATCGATTACTGTACTTAAATCTTAAAGAATCTCTCGAAACCGACGAGCATGTATGAAGAGCCTGATGAATGTGGAAGAAGCGAAAGAGGTATGTAAGTCTAGAGAGAACTGGCGCTCTATACTCTCTGCCTACCCCGTTAGGGACTTGGCGTGATGATATTTGTGGTGTGATATAGGCATGAGATATACTTGCAAAATTCAATACCAGGGCTTCCAAGTCCAGGTATGTAAAAGTACCAGGGTCGAAAACCAGGTATAAAAGACTTGAAAGTATTTGGTGGCATTCGGTCGAATCAGTCAAAACAAAATATAATTATAACAGGGCTTCGGAATATTCTAACACAGCCACCGAGTACCGAACTTGCTTCGCCTTTGGCGGCCAGATTTGAAAATACTTGCACAGGAAATTGGTCCGTATCGTTATATAAATAAGAAGCAGAATCGTATTTACAAATACAAAAACTTTGAACTACAAAGTATTTTTTCGCTTATACGATTATGCTCCTTGTTTCTGAGGCAACTAGAATCAATTTCCTATGCAAGTATTTTCAACTCGGACGCTAAAAGCGGCCGCGGGCAGCGAGGGGCTCGCGGCGGCGTTGGCCGCGCCGCCATAATACTAAAATACTTGCATAGGAAATTGGTCCGTATCGTTATATAAATAAGAAGCAGAATCGTATTTACAAATACAAAAACTTTGAACTACAAAGTATTTTTTCGTTTATACGATTATGCTCCTTGTTTCTGAGGCAACTAGAATCAATTTCCTATGCAAGTATTTTCAACTCGGACGCTAAAAGCGGCGGCGGGCAGCGAGGGGCTCGCGGCGGCGTTGGCCGCGCCGCCATAATACTAAAATACTTGCATAGGAAATTGATTCGTGTTGCCTTGGAAATAAGGAGCATAATCGTATCAACGAAAAAAATACTTGTAAGTTCAATGTTCTTTTATTTGAAAATTCGATTGTGCTCCTTATTCATATAATTACATGGATCGATTTCCTATGCAAGTATTTTCCATCTCTGCGTGCGCCTGGTAGCACAGCAAATACTTTCACACTTGCAAGTATTTCCTGCCCGTACCGGGGCGCCGTACTTCGAAGCAAAGCCCTGGTTTACAAACCTGGTATGGTAAATACGTCTCATCCCTAGTGTGATATGTATGTACTTAATTATATCGAGAAAAACTTATCCGACAAAACCGCCGAGGGTTTAAGCAAGTATGGGGTCTGCCTGATGAAAAGCCGCCACTTTTTAGTCGTGACAAACATTTCTGTGATGAGGGAATTTCACGGCTCAAATCACCAGCCAATGCATAGATGTTGAATGAAGCAGGTCTGACCGACAAGAATGCAGGTGAAGACGGCGAGCGCATCGTGCGCGGCGGCGTCGTGCAGGTCGCGGTGGTGCAGCAGGTCCGGGTACAGCGGCGGCGGCGCGGCCGCGGGCGGGTAGTGCTGCGCCCCGCACAGCGCCACCAGCGCGCCCAGCCACTCGGCCGCCAGCCCACTGCACCACGCCGTCATCTCCGCGCACACCACGCCCAGCTCGTTCACGCTACCACCACACAAATGGAGATAAGGGACCATCCTTTAATTACGCTTTGAGGCGTGAGGCAGCTTTGAGAGCCACCTCTCTCCACTTGTCGTGAGATTTTGCACGACCCACCCAAAACTTAGGATTAGATAAGGGGGGGTCCTCTATTCTCTCGTTATCGAAGTATATATTTTTGGAATGTAAAGTTATTCTGTGCTTTGGATTTATGTAAGAAAATTTGCTTATACGTGTTTTTATTTAAGACGGGTGTTTAAGATTTCTAGGAACGTAGTGTTAGTTAAACAAACAAGCGGTCCGCCTGGTGGTAAGCGCTTACCGCCACCTATGCACGTCAGCAACAACAAGTTTATCGCTCGCGTATTGCCGACCCAGCAGGATTTTTCCATACTTCAAGAACCATATGCTGTAACTGTCTAGGGTAAACCTTGACGGGAGCTCATTTCACAGCTTGAACTTTCAGTATAAAGAGCTCTTGAAATCTGGGTTTCTCTTAATATGGGCTTTAATGTATTTCATATTCTGAAAGCGTTACTTTCGTACCGATCATTGTCCACTTCTCGGCAGACGGCGAGCATCGCAGAGCAAACGAAACTGTATCTGTTCGCGGGGGATTCTGCCACTTGTCGCGCCCATGATACCTCTATTTTACCTATAAGAAATCAATGTCTACAGGCCTGCCCAAAAACACACATAATTAAGCCGTTTAATGACACGTGACACAATAAAAAAAGTTTAATAAAACTGAAGTCTATTGTAATGCAATAAAAGAGATGAAACTATACAATAATCTAGCAGATTCTTTACTTTAAGCATACCTTTTCGTGGATTGGTAAAGAATTCACTCAAGAACTGTGGATTGTAAGGGTAGTTTGAAGGCGTTGGCTGAAGTGGGGAGTATAGGGCTTGTCTGAAACAAACATTGGCACCCTTAAGTATACTCTTGTAGTTTTGGGCTGTAAAATACTTCAATTCGATAAAGCAGGAGAAATTACATGGTACTACTAGCGCCATCTCGTTAACTACAACTGTACTAACTTGATCTTTGGGTATGCGTTGGCGAAGGTGTCGGCATGAGGTGCGTGGCAGAGGTGCGCGGCAGCCTTATACAGGTCGTGCAGCTGCGCCAACACGCAGCGCTCCGCCGAGCCGCAGTCACCAGGGTTCACCACACACTTCACGAGGCGGCACAGTTGCTCAAACACAGCCGAGGTTTGTTCCACACACACTAACAGACAAAATTAACAATTGAACATCCCACTACTCACACTCAAAGAGTCGAAATAATTTTCTCAGAACACGAATGTCAGATTACTGAAAATAGACAATCTCGCCAGCCAGGTCTCTAAGCTTACAAAGACCGAAAGAGTCGGATCATCCACTCATCAAGATTGAAGAGATTTCGATACCAGCTCGCCAGTTTCGAGTAGGTAATCTTGACGTTCCCATGATAATTTGTCCGATGGATTTTACCTTGTTGTTGGAACGTCGTTTTTCTCTGCCTCTTTATACGAGATTCTTCCGTATTATCTACCTGTTTCGTCAACCTTTCCTGGCTAATCCTTAATTACACAATTTAAGGTGAAAAATTAATATGTATACTAACACAAAAGACAGGAATGGTATCGGCGCAGGGCGCCGACTGTATATAGCGCCAGGGCTGAGGTATATGCCCGTGGAGCAGCCAGGCCACTACTCAGCGAGCCGCGAGAGCTCAGTGCCCCCTCCACTTCGGATAGCTCTTTCAGAATCTGATAAGAGACAACAATTTACATATCATTTCCCAAATATTGTGACAAGTGTAGGATAAAGAAACAAATGGCGATCTATAGTTCTAGCATACCTAGCATATTATTTGTTAGTAAAAGTTGCCTGAAACATGAAAGAAATATATATATCGTCATCATCAAGCCATCCCACGAAGGTTCCCAGTTAGGCAGAGGTGTAACGACACGATATTTTCGCACGATATATTTGGGTGCTAACGTGACAGAATGTAACTACATCGCCGTTTCTCGCACGGTTATACATACATAATTTAATGCATGTGGTTAATATATAAACAATATAAAATATATATATATATATATATATATATATATATATATAGTGTTCCCTGTGTCCCTTACATTGAATAAAATATTTTGATTTTGTTTTTTTTTGATTTGATTTTAATGTATGCAGGACTCTTTACAATATAGTCCTTCAGCGCAAAGGTTGTTGTATGTTGTACGTAAAGGTAGTAGTACCATTCACGAAGACGCCAATGACCAGTGTCTATTAATTGGAGTGTGCGTGTGCACTAATAGGTAATCAGTGTGTATCGACGATACTCAACATTAGTGGAAGGTTGCACACTTACACTAAAACCATAGGGAAGAATAGTGGGGCGCGTCTTCATGGATAGCATTATCTATAATGCAATCCTTTAATAGTAAAGCAAATTAAACTCGGGCACTACAGCTAACAAAGTTAGCCGTTAGCTGGCTACATATAGGCTAAATACAATTCTACTTAACCGGGCAAAGGTCTCGCCATTGCCCGGCTAAGTAGCAAAAGATACTTTAAGTACATAAAAAAAATCAATTTGAGTATTTTCCATCGGTACCTGTATACAGGTCTCGATGAGGCCGTGCACGTTGAGCGCTATCTCCATGAGGTCGAGCGCGAAGGCCACGTGCTCCGGCTGCGGCAAGTACGTGGTCGCGCCCGCCGCGTACGCCGCCAGCGCCTCGCACACCGCGCCGCCCACCGCCCACGACACCGCGCCTTGCTCGTACATCGACATTGCCTGCGCGACACATTGCCACCGTACATTACACATACGGTAGCTGGGCAAACAAGCTTTCGTCTCGCCAGATAGTGATCACCACCTATGGACGCAGGCAACACCTGAAGCTCTTTACTAATTGCTGACCGTACATCGCAAGATATATACATATCATCACGCCGAGTCCCTATCCGGGTAGGCAGAGAGTAAAGAGCGCCAGTTCTCCCTAGACTTGCATAAGATATATCTGCGTTTTGTTTCGTCATAAATATGAGGATTTTATTTCCATTTGGGTACTGCTTGGAGCGTTGTTCTTATTGATATAACTTAAAGCTTAGTGCCAGTAGGATATTCACCTGAAACTTTTGTGTGACAGCTTCAAAGTTGAATTCACTACGCGAATGCTTCTTGATCTTCCCACCTTCAGCGACGTCGATGGAAAACTTCTTTGAAAACAGCTTGCAGATCTCTGTAAATAATTATGTATAAATTAATATATTAAATGAAAGACAAAAATACAGGCGTATATAGTAATTTTTATGGTGCTTTTGTATTTTTATACGACTAATGTGGCAAATAATCAAACGATCCGCCCGATGGTAAGCGGTAACCGTTACCTATAAGTAACTTTATACTGGAATCCTTGCATTATAATGGACGAATGAATTATTACTTTCAGCACAATCTTAGTGGAATTCTAGAAGAAGCCTTAATACCTAATCGAGAATGTGGGCCGTTAACCGCCTTCTGGAGGTACTGAACCAGTCGAGTTAGTCCACCATTGAATAGGACTATAGGATAGGACGAACAGAATATCCTGTGCTCTAGCTGACTTACTGACTGTAAATTACAATCTGAATCCTTGAACCGTCACAAGTGCCAAATAATCTGTATTTCAGACGAGAATTTTTTTTTATACAACAAGTGGTAAACATGCATACGGCCCACCTGATGGGAAACGGTTACCGTAGCCTATTTACGCTCACGATTCCGAAGTATCACTTGCGCGTTGCCACTCTATGTTCGGAGAGTTATAGTGTGTTGGCAGCATAATGGGTTTAATCCCTCTGCTTCCAACACAATGTAACAATCCTCCCCCCTCCCCAAGGAGCTCATTACTGGAAACCTTATTCACCGCATAGGAACACAACACAAAAAAAATAGTTATTTGGTTACGGACTTCTATAAGGTGGAGGTCTTGCCCCAGTCGGGCAGCTCCAACGGGAAACCCGTCATGCCCTACCTCTCTTAAAATTGGAAGTGACAAATAATGTGTACCTGCGTATCTGAAAAATAAACAGGCGAGGGTGGCATTGAGGGGGCGTACCTTTGGTCATCTTTTTAACTAGATGCTTGGCGTCGTCCCGCTGGCGGCCGACGCCGTAGAGCAGGATGTGGCGCTGGTTGGCGTCGTGGGGCGCGTGGTCGGGCTCGGCGGGCGGCAGCGGCAGGTGGGCGGTGTAGCTGTGGTGGCGGCTGCTGCCCGCCGCGCGCGCGCCCGCAGCCGCCGCCGCGCACGCGCTCGACGGACCCGCGCTCGTCGACCTGATCCCTACACACAAAGCCCGCTATTAGTCGCCAGTCCGGCGGACATATTGCATAAGAACACCATAAAATGTATGCTGCTCTAAATACCAGACCACAAAATTTTGTGTTACATATAACAAGCCTATATATCTCTACAAATAAATAAAATCGTCGAGTGTCTGTTTGTAATATTAAAATAACCGCTTTTTACTAAATGCCCGGCGAACATATTGCATAAGAACAGCTGAAAATGTATGCTGCTCTAAATACCAGACCACTTAATTTCATTTTGTGTTACATATGAGAAGCCTATATATATGTAATTATGTATACAAATGAATAAAATTGGAATGTCTATTTGTAATATTAAAATTACCGCTTTTTATTAAATGCATATGAATGTATACACGGTACATATACCATTTTATTTTTGTCTGTCTTTATTTCTGTCTGTTTGTTCCGGCTAATCTCTGAAACTGCTGGACCGATTTTGATGGAACTTTGGCAGATAGCTGATGTAAAAAGTTACTCCTTTTTACATCAGCTATCGGCTCGGGCTACTTTTATTTTAGAAAGTAAACAATAACGTTTTCCTTATTATCCACGCGGACGAAGTAACTGTCACAGCTAGTTATAATTAATATTATTAGTTAGGATAAAATTTAAAGGATGTAATGTCAGCTCACTTTGGCGGACGTCTTTGGAGATGTCAAACCAACTGGAGGAGTCGAAGGCGGAATGGTTACCCGGCACCGACATCGGACCCATGCTCATTGAAGGCATCCCCGGTATGCCCATTCCACTTGGGCCCATCATCGGGGAGGTGACGCTGCAACGATATAAGGTTGCTAATGATCAAAATCAAAATATTTTATTCAACGTAAGGGACACAGAGAACACTTATTGATTTAATGTGAATGTAAGTTCGTTTGTTACGCTTTCACGTAAAAACTACTAAACTAATCACCATAAAACTTTGTACACATATTCTTGGAGGTGTTAGAAGTTACATAGGATAATTTTAGAAAAAAATAAGTTACGAAAGATAAAATCTCAATAAAAAATTAAGTTACCACCGTTTCCAAAAAAAATACCTGCCAGGAGAAGAAACGGCGAATCAAACTCCCCGGTTTTTTTTTAACATTTGTTCCCTTTTACGTAGGGGTAGAAAAATATAAAATTACATATAAACTCTGTATACGAGGTGCAATTCATTGCCGTGCATGGCCATCATTCAAATAATCTGATGTTGAATGTTCACGCCTTCCCAAATGTGTAGCCAGAGGTTGATAACAATTTATTATTTATTTATTTATTATTAATAACTATTTTTCAGTTATCATTTTTCTTCGCAGTGTTTCGGTTATTCCACATGATTTTAATTAAACGAAGGAGGAAATTTCGTATAGATAGTTCCATCCACGAAGACGCGCCCCACCAATTTCTAGACGTGGGGTTGCGGGAGGAGCGCGGAGATCCGACTGTATTCATTGTAGTGTGCGTGTGCACTCATAGGTAAAAAGTGTGTCCCGACAATACTCAATCAGTGGAAGGTTGCACACTTACACTATAGCTATAGGTAAGAATAGTGGGGAAACGCCTTCGTGGATGGCACTATCTATAGCAATTAGAGATACTGATGAAATATCCCACTTGAATCACGATCTGGTCTAATAAAGGCAATCCTGTATAATCAAAAATACCTGACTAAAGGATGGTGTTACATCTCTGCCTACCCCTTCGAGAACTCACATAGGACGGATAGAAAATCCTCAGATTGATGCATACAATTATGCGCCACTCAAACAACAATATATAGCTTACCTATGTGATGGTTCACCAGGGTCCTTGGGACTGTCCGGCGCATCCATAGAGTTCTGCTGGTCCTCCTTGATGTGCTGCAGGAGTTTGTCCAGGTCATCGTCGATCTTGGAGTCATCCAGGTCCATTCGGACATTCTCCTAAGGATACATTTCATATTTAACGTAATAATACTAGTTGGTAAGCCTACTCTCTGCCTACCCCGCTAGGGACTTGGCGTGATGATATGTATGTATGTATGTATGGTAAGCCTTATAAAAACATAAAAAAAAAACAACGCCGTAACCGGCGAGTATGTATAAAAAAAACTGACTGTGAATAAAACGAAAGAGGTCTGGTCTAAAGAGAACTAAAAGTCTACTATCTCTGCCTACTCCATGAGGGGAGCGTGAACATATATATGTTTGTATGTATACATCGACAATTGCTAACGAGTTTTTAAGGAGGATTTAGTCGCTCAGATATCTAATACCAGTAAGGTAGACAAACAAATATTAATATCGTCGATGGCAATCGGCTTGCGCATTCTCGGGCTTGGTAAGCATCTTAGTACCGTTCTTGAAGAACCTAATGTCGTGGTCGCTAAGAAAGACCTAAGCAGGGAGCACGTTTAACAGATTAAGCGATCGCGGAAGGATGTTCTTCTGAATCCACCCAAGTAGATTCTAGAAGATGTTATCTCCTAGCGTGACCGACTTAAAGGTGATGGTAGTCATGAATTGTAAGGGCAATGATGCTGAAATAAAAATGACACAGGTCTAGTTTTAAATGCTAAAGTTTACTATATTTATAGCTATAGTGAAGCCGCAAAAGCCAACCCCGTAGTCAACTTTCCGCTCGAATCGTACCTCCATCTTGGGCTTGAGGTCTATCCCAGCGAATATGTCATCCTCTATGTGGTCCGCGCCGACGCTGGCCGGAGGACCCGCGGGGATAACGCTGCGAGCACTGGTGGGGGGCGCTGGCTCCGTGGGGGACACCAAGTCACCTGGGGACCAACACAACCTATAGGGAACCCTTGAGATGGCAACATCCATCAAATATAATATTGTATAGGTTATGCTAAGCGGCTGCCCGACAGAGGTAGATAAAATTTGATACATGCATACATATCGTCACGCCGAGTCCCTAACGGAGTAGGGTAAAATTTGACACGTATAATAAATCGCAAGCGGGCAGCTTACCTATACAAATAAATAAAATTGAAGTGTCTGCTTGTAAGATTAAAATAACCGCTTTTTACTAAATGCAAACGGATTTATATACGGTACATAAAGCAAAAACACATTTTTAAAATTTTAGACCGATTTTAACGGGACTTTCACTGGCAGATAGCTGATGATAAAAGGAATAACTTAAACCACTTTTATTTTGGAAACTGAACTATTTTTTTTGTTAAATTCCACGCGGAAGAAGTCGCGGCCACAGCTAGTATTACAAATATAAATACTATTGGCTAAAGGCCTCCGCCAATTCCCACTACAAAAATATATCATACCTCTTGAAATTAATGTACACATGTAAGCGTCGTGCGAGAATACATCGCGTCGTATCAGTTCACCGAACAAGTGCACCAAGTTCGCAAACTGCTGCCTATTCCCCGGCGGAGCGTTCGGGCTCTCGTCTGCAAATTAAATATCGATATTTATTTATTCCATATTTTTTTCTGCTTTGGCGTGTATAAAAGTGCCTTTTTTAATCTATGGTATATAGTTCTGTTAATATTTCAATTACCAAGGACCGGCGCGTCGGTGTCCAAGAAGCGCAGCAGTAGATTTTGGAATATCGGTGGCCCGTTGTAGAGCCCCGTTCCTGAACTTATGGACTCCTTGTCATCCGAACCTGTTGAACCGTATGAAAATAGCTACAGCAATAAATACATTATTTTGCAAAGTAATTGTTACCATACGTAACGGGATAAGGAAATTATTCCTTATCCCAATTTTGTCACGATTCCTAAAATATGATTGCAATGATTACCAGGGTATGAATGAAATATTCCCAAAATATTATTGAAATATAATAAAATATATCCTCACGCCTTCCCACAAGGGTCCCCGAAGGGGTAGGCAGAGGTGTATAGGTAATACCCACACACCCACTTTCCGCCAGAGGTATATTAGGTGCCAACGTGACAGATGGCGAGTCCATCGCCGTTACTCAAGCACGACTATACATACATACGCCTTTGAATTTCTTCTCAGACGTATGCCGGGTTTCCTCTCGATGTTTTCCTTCACCGTAAAGCTCGTGGTGTGACTAATCACTGTACTTAAGTTTTAGAAAAACTCATTGGTACAGTCGGGATTCGAACTTGCGACCTTTGCGTCGCAGGCCACTGCTCGAACCACTCGGCCACCACGGCTCATTATTGAAATGCTAAACAAATTTATTATTATGATAGAATTATTTTCCAACTTAAACAAGAAATATTCTCAAAACACGTCGGAAGGCATTGTAAGCAACTATGATGAATTTATATGAATTTCCAACACCATTGTCCAGTCTAACGTGTGATGTATTTTCTGCCCTGTAGTATTCCAGTATGTCTACCGGTGGCATGGTGGTCGTGGTGGTGGTGCAGCAGTGTGTGCTGGCGCCGGTCGAGCAACGCTGCGGCGGCCATGGCTCGGTGCTCCCCCCAGCGAGCGCCGCAGACGGCCCACTCGCATAGCACACGTACCACTGCGTACGAACACGCCCATTCCTGCACGCATACACGCACGTAATGCGTACAATATTAAAAATACAACGACCATTTCGACTGCGTGTACACATAAAGAGGTTGTCACTTCGGATAATATTATCTATTTACGAGTAAGTTACATCTTCGTTCAGAATTGTTCTGAACTAAGATAGAAAGACTTAATTTAAAGCGACAGACAAGTACACAGAGTTCATTATAACATGTGATGTGAAAATAAATTATGCATTACCATTGTACCATCCATACTGAACAGTTCGTGATGTATGGAATAAAATGAACGTTTGATATACACTAAAGAATGTTTTCCCTTTTTTTAATTATTATCATAGAGTATTGCTAAAAACCACACAAAATTGTATCGTCACTACGACGGAGCGTACCGGATCTTTGGGGTCAGCATTGGAATCTTTGGAGGGCGGCGTACAGTTGGCGAACACTTCCTTATACAGCGTTTCTAAGTTATTGTTGGGGTCCACGCGATCGAAACAGTGCCTATCTAATGCTTCTAGGACGGCTAGCACGCGAGCTGAAAACCAAAAAGAGGATACAAAGATCTAGAGTTTAGTTTTTGTATGATTTTGTCAGTTTACCTACTGGCATGATCCTTATTGTAAGCCTGTTAAGACATATATGTATATACCTTGTGAGCTGGACTGCCATTTATCAGTGCACCATTTACTCTCAGCTTTTTTACTTCTAGTAGCTATTTCTTGTTCCGCTTCATATACCTTAAAGCAATATACATATATTACATTACGTGAGCGACACCCGAGGTGCTGCAAGCAGCCAAAAAAATATTTATAAATAACTAGTGGTCCCGCCCAGCTTCGCTCGGGTGGAAAAAAAAGATGGTGGCGCCACCTATCGGGTCCAATTGTGAATCTAAACCATTCCCAGATCCCCTTGAACACACACAAAAAATTTCATCAAAATCGGTCCAGTCTTTTGAGAGGAGTTCAGTGCCATACACACTCACAGAAGAATTATATATATAAAGATAATATATCCTCACGCCTTCCCACATCCTTCCTTCCCTTCTTATTTCAATAATAAATATTATTCAAGACATGGATACTAATCCGCAAGATTAAATGCTACACTTAATCACTAAAGATAAAAGATTGGGTAATCATCTTTGGGTGGGTATTTCACTGAGATTTTGAAAGTGAATGGTACAGGTGCCTCTAATACTTGGGGTCTATTCATCAACACTGTGATATAAGGAGTGTCCTCACGCCGACCCACAAGGGTCCTCGAAGGGGTAGGCAGAGATGCATAGGTAGTACCCACACACTCACTTTCCGCAAGTGATATATTTTAGGTGCCAACGTGACAGGACAGATGTTGAATCCATCGCCGTTACTCAAGCACGACTAAACATACATACGCCTTTGAATTGCTACTCAGACGTGTGCAGGTTTCCTCTCGATGTTTTCCTTCACCGTAAAGCTCGTGGTGTGACTTATCACTGTTCTTAAGTTCAGAAAAATCTCATTGGTACAGTCGGGATTCGAACTTGCTTTCTTTGTGTCGCAAGCAACTACTCGAACCACTTGGCCACCATGGCCATAAGGAGTGTCAATTAGCAATTTACCAGACGCCTATGTTCCTCCGTGACTGCGGTGTCCATATGCGGCATGGGCAGAGCGGAAGGCGGTAAGGGCAGCAAGTCCAGCGGAGACCCTTGAAGGGAAGAGCCACATCCTGACCACACCATTGCTGTAGGACACTCGATGCAAATTATCTGTGAAGTTACATTATTGATTACTTGCTGTGTCCCTTGGAGCTCCCTCAGTCAGTTTATTTACACCACGTAAGGGCTCCCACACATAAACACGATACGACGTCGCGTCGTACAACGATGCGGCGTCGTAACGTGTCGATGCACGATACGACGTCGTGACGTTAGAAACTCACGATGCAATCCTGCGCAGTTGTTATTCAAAATTCATCTTTAGGTGCAGTTGATCATTACTTAGGAACGAGGACGAAGTTGAGAAACATGGTACCTACGTATTTGATCGCCAAACTGATTTTCATGTAACAGGCGTTAGATATATAATTACATTCATTTTTAACTGTGATGCATTACTTTTTGGCATATAACTAAATGATTAAAGATGCCTTTTAGGAAAGACCTAAAGATGAATTTTGAATAACAACTGCGCAGGATTGCATCGTGAGTTTCTAACGTCACGACGTCGTATCGTGCATCAACACGTTACGACGCCGCATCGTTGTACGACGCGACGTCGTATCGTGTTTATGTGTGGGAGCCCTTAGTGGTATGGTAAGCACTGAAAGTCGTCTATGGATGATTGCAACACCAGGAGTAATACATGAGAGGCCACCTGAAAAAATCACATTTATAATACTATGAACGATTTACTCACTGTCTGTTTCAATTCTATAATGTCATGTTACCAAGACCCTATATTAAGCGACTGTCATTATTGTCAAATTTGGTAACAATATATAAATAATCGTATGTTTTCACTCCACAGATATAGATTTATCCTTAGAATTATCCATACGTTAACATGGACGTGTTCTTTCGCCGTCCTGTCACCGAGGATCGTAGATCTAACGTGCTTTCTGAGGCACGGAGTAAAATATTATAGGACAGAAATACTAAATAAGTATTTTTCTTTCGGGCCAAGAAACCTTGCGGGAGTCCCCAGACACCCTACTAAAATTTCATCACTACCTGATCAATGATTTCCGAACGCATATATACATATACTACAAACATTGAATTCAATTTGTATAAAAACTATAACTTGCCATTACTTAAGTACTAAAAAAACTTACTTGCAATATGGTTCCAAGTTGTATGATGACATCTCTATGGTACTGACAGTTAAGGATCTCTGCGAAGCCCATTTGAACTGGATTCAGAGCGGCTGTCACCACTGTAGTTATTGTTGCCTTTGTGTCTCTTTGGGGCGATCCAGCTTCCTCTTTCACTTGTACGTCCATGGGCTGAGGGTTGGGGGTTCCCATGGGTTGTGGGTTGGGCGTGCCCAGCGAGTGATTGGGGTTGGGCGTGCCTTGGCTCTGCTCCGCCGGTGTGGTGGAACGTTTGATTTGAGAAATGTTCGGCTTTACGTCGCCGTTCGTTTCTGGGGCTGGTGACATCGGTGCTGTGCTCGTTTCTGTCAACAATTTATTGATGCTGTTAAGAAAAAACAAAAGCGCATGCATTATATTAATTCTTAAGGTTTAGTTTCGGACTCGTGTTGGACTTCTTCTCCGACTTAGGCAGTTTTCCTCACGAATTTTTTTCAATGTCAAGCTCACAGCTGTGATATCACTCTGTTCAAGTTCAGAGAAAACACGTTGGTATAGACCAGCAAGGTTTGAACCTGCGATCTTCATGTGCTTTCACACCACAGACAACTGCAGCAAATATACTATAGTGTGAATGAAGTCAAGTTTCTGAATTAATATTACCTCCGTCCCTATCAGTGGCTTTGGAGAAAACAACTGGCTGGTTCAGGGTGCGCAGCGTGGCTTCGGACAGCACTGAACAGATCATAGCCGCCTTCTTGGCGCAAGTGGTCGCCAGGCGGCGGGACAGACTCTCGCAGCAGATGAACTCGCTCATGTGTTGTAACGTCAGCGGGAGGAATAACCTGACAATTATTTTTCAAATTATATCTGCACGCATACATTGAGATGGATAGGAAGTCAATCGATGTCCCTTAGTTGTACACATACACACCTTCATGTTTTGTATAATGAGGGCATATACAAAGGACAAGTTGAAGACAAAAGGTAGGTAGGTGTATACCAAAATTACTAAGACATGATACATGATACACAAAGTTCCCAGATGTAAATTGTCTATGGACCTTTTCAGGCATCAATTGATTTGCCAGAGTTTACTAGGAAAGAACATAAAGAAGAAGAATTATTATGTCTTACAGGTCAACCAAAGTTACCTTAACAAGCCATCATCGGGGGCTCTCTTGTCCAGCAACTCAATGATCCATGTAAGGAAGTCATGTCTGTCCAGTAGCCCTTCATCCAGAAGGTACTTGGCCAGACGGCAGCAGTAGTTCCACAACTTAAGAGCTTGGCGCCAATCGGTACTGTCACCAGACCCTGGGGTTGAAGAGCCTAATGCTGGAGGAAGAAGAAAATATTACATGCAATTTTTATTTATTCCCTGGATATTTTTATACTTATTGGTTAGAAAGTTAATAAAATGTATTATATACTTTTTGCGGTATTTTTTTTACTAGACAGACAAGCTTTGTGGTTCACTGATAAATAGGTATAGGCTATTTTTATTGATCTTGGATGTGGTTTAATTTGTCATGAAGGACCTGCTTTGCCAGATAACGAGCCAGAACCAAGATACATACTGCTTGAGTTACCAGGAGAATGCATAGAGTTGGGCACTGTAGAATTGGGTGTGGAGCTGCCAGGAGGATTGCCAGACGAGTTGTGGTTTGGAGTTCCTTGACCTGCAAATAATCAATCACCTATAAAATGCTCAATAATGTACTATCAATAATGCTGTATGCTATGAAAATGCACACAGCCTCCTCAATGTGCTTTGGAAATACTTTCTCATTGTATCATGCTCCAGAGGGTAGCTATAATAGAGGTATTATAGTAAGTTAGGTTCAACATCAATACACGTATTTCTTATTAGAAATAATGCATCAGCAAATTTTATTGTTTTACAAGTATTTCTGTACTTCATTTGATTACAGAGAACATGTATCGGCATAAACCTTGAAAGCTTAACAGACGATTTCGGCCGTCTGGTCTAGTGGTTGGTTAGATTTCCTGACTGCGAAACTTGAGGGTTTGATTCCCGCTGAGGGCTGATATTTGTGTGATGAAAAAGTATTTGCACCTTAATATTGGATGTCCTATGTATTTATGTATATATCTATCTATATTTAAGTAAATATATCATTGTCTAGTTAGCTCTATTCTATTCTACAATGATTCTATTATTATTAAATACCTGATTGTGATGGTGGAGTCTTGTCTGATATGTTCCCAGGAACAGCACTTTGGTAATGCTCTGCTAGCTTTGGTATTTGGTCTTTGAGGAACTTTATCAAAGTAATAGTCCACTCTATATGAAATGGAACAATAGATATCTTAAAGAGATTATATGTAAGTAACACAGAACATAGAACTGTACTTTCGGTACTACGGTAGGCGTGAGGAGGTATTTTACAATAAATAATATCCTCACGCCTACACAAGGGTCCCCGAAGGGGAAGGTAGAGGTGTATAGGTAACACCCACACACCCACTTTCAGCCAGAGGTATATTAGGCGATGGCGACTCCATTGCCGTTACTCAAGCACGACTATACATACGCCTTTGAATGTCTTCTCAGACGTATGCAGGTTTCCTCTCGATGTTTTCCTTTACCGTAAAGCTCGTGGTGTAACTAATCACTGTACTTAAGTTCAGAAAACTCATTGGTACAGTCGGGATTCGAACTTGCGATCTTTGTGTCGCAGGCAACTGCTCGAACCACTCGGCCACCACGACTTTATATTACATTTTTGTAAAATTTTTCTTGTAGCACATACTTATTTAATAACACTACAAGCTCACAGTGAAACCAGCATATGTTTGAAAATAAATTTCAAGATGTATGTACACTTATACTTGAGAAAAGGTGTGTACAACACGGATTTGGCATAATGATATGTAGTATGATTGTTTCTATTGCTCTATCTTAAAAATATATCCATACCAGTTGTTGGGTCGGGTAACTGCCTCTTCTTGATCTTAGCCTCAGACACAGCAACAGTATATGCTGAGCTCAATTTGATGAACCAAGCTGCTCTGGGCATCGCCACTTGATACTCTGTTAGTGTGATGAATATTTCTTCCTTCTTATTGAAATTTGGTGCTTTCTTTGACAGCAGTGAAAGGGGTTTGTTACCTAAAATTTTACAATAAAAAATCTTAATTAAATTAAAGTAACTAGAAGTTATTCATGGGTTAAACCGTTTCTATCCCTCATATTAGTTAGCAGTCAACGTGGATACATACTAAACATCACACAAATTTTTCATATCATATCACATGTACCTGCTAAATCTTTGAACCATGCTTCAATCTGTGCTTTGGTGCGAGCTGTCGCAGGCCAAAAGTTATCCTTTGGGTTCACCTGCTGTCTCTTTCTGCCACAGTCTGGAAGAGTGTTTAGCTCCTCCTTTTTTGACAGTATGCCAGAGAAGAATTGACCAATCTGAAAAGGTTATACAAATGAATACAAATATTTTATTTTGTTACAGGTGAATTTATATTTTGCAAAAGTTATGAGATTAGTTTATTTATTGAAATACTTTGTAATAGGGACAAAAAGATTGTTATATAATTTCCATGGTATGGGTCTTTAGTTATTTACCTTAGAAGCTGAATAATTGAAATTCCTAGCGGTACCAAACTCATCACTAGACTGTGGCGTAGTGGAGAATCCATGCTTTACGTTTGTAGACGTAAGCTCGTCCTCCTTCTGCCGAGGCTCTTGTGGATAAACATCAGGAGGCCCGAGACGAGGCCTTTTCAGGGGCCTCTTTTCATACATTATCCCCATGGTGTCCGAATATAGGGATATATCTAGGTCGAAACAACACGTAAAAATATTATTGTTTCAAATATTGCATTCTTTATCATCGTGCATTCATATCCTTCAAGCGTTACTCACCTTTCATTTAAAAACTATATTATAACTTAAACGATACATGGCCTTCTTTGCAAGTCCTAATCAATAATTGTATCGTATTCATTAAAAATAATAAATAATTTACTAAAATCGAGTTAAGCTACACGTAAAATAATAAAATTGTTTATGAATTGTACTTTTTTTTTTATTTATGCAGATTAAATACATACAATGACATATCTAAGATAGATACAAAATTTTAACACCAAGGCATCGAATAGTCGACTCACTTAAATAGCCTCATGGATCATAATCATAATTATAATTATTTATTGCTATTCCACTTACAATAATATCACAATATATAATATCAGGGTATACAGACCCTGTGGGGCACAGCAACTTATGAGAGGGACACGAATTACATATTATATACAGGCGTACCACCATCAAGAAAGCTTCATGGTATGCCTGTAGCCTGTACATGAAGCGTAAACTATTCTTAATCTTAATTGATACACACAGAATTTCTACCCTATGTGTACTAGAAACCGGCGAGCATGTATGAAAAGACTGGTGAATGTAGACGAAGCAGAGGAGGTATGCAAGTTTAGAGAGAACTGGCGCTCTATTCTCTCTGCCTACCCGGTTAGGAACTCGGTGTGATGATATGTTTACTTGTATGTATGTATGAGTATGAATGAAATAAAATGTTTTTTTCAGAGATTCAAGAATTTTGTCGCCAAATTTAAATTTGACGACCATTCTTTATTAGTTTTCCAGCATGAGAAAATATTTTGTGACAGAGAGGTGAAATTATAAATGTGTTTTGCACTCGCCACGCCAGCACTCGCTATCGGATCGCATGTATGGATGTAGGTACCTTTGATGAATGATATTGATGACATGTCATGCATGCCTGCCTTGTCAGGATGTCAGTCGGTAATCAAATTTTGAAAAATAAACAATAAATAATTTATCATTGGATAATGCCCCCTAAAAAGCAACCCGAAAAGGGGAGTAAAGGCGGCGCAGCCACCAAAGCTGCTGGAGGGAAATCTGGCGGTGATGCGAAAGGTTAGAAATGTTGAGCATAATATTTACACCTATCGCTAAAATGTTGGTCCAATCGTATATATATTATTATTCAATGAAGATAAGACATTGATTACGTGACTCTTTGATAGCTAAACTGTCGAAAACCTTTCCACTACATACATACAACCTTCATTTTTCAATTTTAGAATCTGCCGGAAAAGAGAAAAAAGGTGGTACGGCTGTCAAAGTACGTCATATACTGTGTGAGAAACAATCTAAATGTTTGGAGGCTTTGGAGAAATTGAAAGCTGGACAGAAGTTCCCAGATGTAGCAGCTGCATACAGTGAAGACAAGGCGCGGCAAGGCGGGGATCTAGGTTGGATGACTCGCGGGTCAATGGTGGGTCCGTTCCAGGATGCAGCATTCGCCTTGCCCATATCATCAGTCACTAGTCCTGTGTACACCGACCCTCCCATTAAAACTAAGTTTGGATATCACATCATAATGGTAGAAGGGAAAAAATGACAGACATGATATTTGAGTTTGAATATTTCTGGGCGATCCTGTTGTTGTTCATAATGGAGAGGATATGTTGCCTGCAGGAGCAGTTTGATAAGGACTTCTCCATACTGCCTGACCCACAGAGGTCCAATGACTCTCTGAATTCTACCATGGAGGGTTTTGCTAACAGAGAGTAAGTAGTATTTGGTTAGATTGTATTTTTAGTTTTCTTATATTCTTCAAACCTTCCCACAAATGTTACCTAAGGGGTAGAGGCAGTGAGCCTCTTATCACATACTTTCTCCAGCACAAATATGTTTTCGTCATAAAAAATATATATTAATACTACTTACTATAAAATATATTTTATAAGAATCTTGCTTGTACATAATACATACCTATGCCTTTTAGTGCAGTACATAAAATATTTGTAACAACTTCTGTGTAAATATAGGGGTAGACCATGAAGTTTTTTTTAAGAAACTTAATACATAGTTAAAATTGTATTTAGGGTTAAAGGGATACAATAAATTGCATTTATTATCATGTCAGCCATTCATTACAAATTGAGTTGCTTTATTTTAAATACTCATGTCTTAATTAGTCAACCAATCATCATTACTATTGCATACATGTTGTTCAGTGTACAGAAAAAGTAAACTAGTAAACCTGTTGGCCACAAAAATTCCTATATTATTTACCTTAATAATATTAAGTAGGTTGATAAAATATATGTGAGAGTAAACCCCAGGGAAAAACTATTTCACATTTTGCACTTTGTTCAAACAAATTAGAAAATGGTATGATTACATTGTTTCAGCTGTGGTTTGAAGCTTTGCTTCCTCCGGTTGTGTCGGCTGATGCATGTGACAATGCTACTGAGCTTGGTGTACTTCTGCAACATCTGCCTTTGGTTCATTATGTCCAAAAAAGGTTCGCCCAGAACACTCAGATATAGGTTTAAGATGACTGTTCCCTGATTCTAATACTCTCTTTCCTGAATTACTGCATAATATCTATTCAAGATTCAGAATAATTGATTCATGCTCTGACCAAAAATCCACTAGAGTTAAAGTGAATCTACAAATAAAATCAATAGGATATTTATTTTTCAATGTACTTAGTTTCACCTGTACCGATAAAATCTTTGTAAATGTATTCCTATGGAATAAATACTCTGGAATTGTTATTTTCAAAATAAAAGTTCTATTAATAATAAACAGTCTTTATTGACAGATCTTAAATACTTATACAATTAATACACAAGTGTTTGCTGCCACTGACTGTTACAATCTTCAATCTTGCCTATGCTTGATTGAAGGCTATGTTACTGAAATAAATATATTATGAGGTATATTAAAGCTAGATTGGGATTTTCGATAATTTTGGATTCTAGCTCTTGGCAGTGTCTGAAATCATAACTTGTATAAGAAATTTTTGTATATTATTTTGCACTATTTTAGAACAAGAAACATCTGCTAATGTTTTTGCCCATTATTAAATTGGGATAAGTTTAGCACAGATGCATTAGCAGATCACGACACTGCCGGTAGAGATGCAGGTAATGAGCTCAGAGAATTGTGACAGCTCAAACTCTGAGGTTGGGGTTGGTGTATCGGACGTATTTTAGGAGAGCGTCGTTCTCTTCGCAGACGAAGGGCTTGCGGTGATGGCAAGCCACGTCGTGCCAGTGCACTCCATCGTTGTAGAAATTGTTCAGGATAGCGACGCAGTGCTCTGCGGCTCCACCTTGGATCAGCTCCTGGACAAAGGTTATGGTTTTATAATATTTGGAGGATGCATTTTTTCTTTTGATACGTACCTTTTAAGTTTTAGACATTCTCCAAGAGAAGAATTTACTAAAAACTAAACCTAAAAACCTAAAACTTTAAAAATAGCTGTACGTATATATTAAAAAGCGTTACCATGACGTGTATTAGCTTAGAATATCTGGTATCTTTGACGATGTCTTCTTATAAAGAATAAGGCATTTCGGCTTCAAGATATCAGAGATACGCCACAATGACACGGTGTTTCTAACTATGTAAGTACAAGGTCATTGCATTTCGGACTAACTTGTATTGTAGATCAGACTTGCTGTGGTAAAGGTGCCAGAGCATGGAAGTTATAGTTCCCGATACCATAGCACGTAAGTTACAAGCTTGAAATCCATATTTGGGTTGAGAAGTTTGCAATACCTAGGCCATAATCATACGCCATTGGTTCATGATTCTTAAATATTGGATGATGAAATGATTTGTTCAAAACTAAATTGGCCAATCAAATTAATATTTCGATGCGATTTGTCTGTCAAGGGTTGTATTGTGATTGGGTGAATAAACATAATTGAAAAGCAGTGCGACAAAACGAGGATGTCTAATACGTGTCTAATACGTACGCATAGGTACTAGCAGGTAAGGTACGTGCAAGGCAATGACAATCTCGAGGTCAGTTAAGTTAAAGATGTGTGTACAACCTTGTCCGTTTTATTCTTATCCCTGAACACAAAATGAATTCAAACAATGAAGTTTATACGTACAGGATGATTATTATTAATTCATAACAACACTCGACAAATTACACAGTAAATGCGTAAAACCCTGAACAGGGGACAACCGGATGTGCCGGGGCAGGCGCGCCCGCGACCACAGGGTTACGTGTTCATTTGGCGGTTGTGCGCGGGGAAAGTGTCGCGCAAACATCAGCGTATACGCACGCCGAATAAAGATGAGCTTTGTTGCATATCTTGCGGCCGGCTGTTAGTAGAAAGTGGCGTGCGTCGGGTATGCGGGTACGCCCTTCGGCGAATATTTCGCAGGCCCATAAATAATCACGTGACGCTTTCGTTTTCAATGCGCGATATCCGCTGCTCGGATGCAGTTGCGGGCGGGGCGTGTTTTATGACAAACATTACTTAACCATTCGAGGAATTGTCTCTGTTGCATCACCTGCTCGTCTGTATGTAGGTAAATCAGATTGTGTAATGTGGGCGCGAATCGCATAATGACTATTGGTTCCTGATATAGGTGTGTGCGGTTGCTTACCCTGTTGTCTGGCTGAGGCTTTCCAATACCGCCGCCCTCGGACCAGTCGTTCTGCTGACGATTGTTGGCGGGTGCCAGCTTCTGTAGCTCGGCGGTCCAGAACCAACCGTTGATCTCGTTGGGCAACAAGTCAGGTCGGTTGCAGCCCTTGAAGTCGCACAGCCGACCGGATGTCCATATGTACTTGATCTACGAATACATGTTCAAATAATGTTAATAATGGTGGTGGTGAAATCGAGTGTATTTCAAAACAGATTACGAGGACATAGGAAATGATACGTCTTTTGTAGCAGACGATGCGTTCAATCAATCAGCCGATAATGGAATCTACTGGCTGGTTAGAGAAAAAAAAACAACAATGGCTGATTGAAAAAGCATAAAGCATTTAGCTATCGTTTGGACCAAAGTAAGGTGGTGATTGTCACACAATGGGTCTGCGCACACACCACTGATTACCGCGATTTGTCACAATTAACAGGCGCTGAGCCAGTGCATTACCAGCACAATGCTCCGGCGGAGCAATGGCCAATTTGGCACCGGGTCAAACGAAACGTTAACTTGACATTAATACCAGTGCTGAGCGAATTGTAATTCCACCAGCGGTTAGCTCGCATTGATAGGGGAAAGTTGGATTCGGGCCTGATTTTGCATTTTACCCCTTGTTGTAGGTACATACGAGTTGAAATTTAGAAAATGAATATGAGGTGTAATGTGTAGTACAACAATATTTCGCCAATCAACAATAGCGACGACGAAACTGTCGATAGGTATGCCGCCACACGCAACGGCACATAATGGGGACAAAACAGAAATTCACACGAAACACATTTCGCTCCGTAGTGAAACTCGTTAAAGAAAATCGATAATACCATTGTTGTGTTCCTGAAACTAACTACTCGTTTATTCAAGACATGTAAGTACTTGGATGGTAACGTATGTCTAATTGTAGCAGCGGTTTGGTGACTTCGTCATCATAACAATAGCTGCTATTTGGCTTCGTTACGAAAACAAGCGCGCACTAAGAATTCGTAAGTTAGTCCAAAGAAGCTGAACTTTCTATTTTAATGTGACAAAGACTTCTGGAAGTCGGGGAATGGAGTTATGAGCTAACATGCGCGTGATTTTTTTGTTAATTTGCCTGAAGACGAACATGCGGGTCAAGGATACAAGTAATACCACTGAGGTTTCCTACGATGCCACTGAGGCTTAGTCATGGATGTAATATATAATTACTAATTTAAATGTTTAGAAGCCTTTTGAAGCTCTTTTGTGGCAATGGACAGGTCAGGGAAGAGATAACGTAATGTTTTTTCTAATTATGCGTTCGGATTCTTTGTTAGATCTTTCAAGGCATATTCTTAGCATTTAAGTAGTTACCTACTACGTAACTTTGATTACAAAAATTCCATTGAAATGTATTCGTCACTAACAAACAAATGCTGGCTACGGTTTAATCTTGCTAGCTATTTACGTAAGACACTACAATTTCTACAATCTAATACCTATATCTTATTAATCTTACCTTGTCTTGAATGATTCGCGTTTTGACCCACTCGTTTTCATCACTGGTTTCCAAGGAGACGAGGTCCATGCAGCGCTGCCTGCAATAGTTCCTGGCGCTCAGCCAGTCTTCCTCTACGCCTCGTAGCGCCGGGTCTCGCCACGAGAAGAAGTAACCTTTATCTGAGGAATAAAACGGAGTTGAAGAACGACTTTTTGACAATAACATACTTTAGTATCTGGGGCCATGCGTGTTAGTCTAAGTACCTATAGCCGTGGGACCAAGTTGTTATGGTCGCCTGCATAACAAAGATTTCAAGTTCGAATCTCTGTCGTCTGCATCAATATTAAATATATCTCCGGCGAAAAGATTTACCCTTGTGGTTGATGATCAGCTCGTATGGAACCTATACTCAACCTTCAATAACACTTAAAATCGGATGGCTAAAATATGCCTTATACGTCATACCTACTCATACCAGAATTGAGAGCGGAAGCCGATTCCTATAACACAATGTCTTTCCGACGTGTTTTTATGTCATACAATACCCAAGCTGGGAACTAAAACAAATGTAAGCCGATAGAAATTGGCTTTCAATTGTGTAAGTAGATTATAGGCAAGTACAGAGGCGGAACAGTCTTCGCCCGTTGCCGTGTAGCCGGTTCCAACTCACAGTTTGAGTTCATACGCAGAGTCTCCAACGGGGTTGGCGAGAGTATAGAGCGCCAGATTGAGTACTGGAAGATTTTTATTATTGCCAAATTTTAACGGAATCGGTTCACATGTGCGACGAAGTAAGTTAAATTGAGCAATATAAATATTCTTGCCACGATTAGCCCCGCCATTTTAACTTCGTCGTAAAGTCGCTGCGCCTAGTCGCACTTAAGGGTAATCCGACACGGTTTAGCTAGGTACATACTTAAATACATAAGAAACATTTTATTTATTAAGGTAACCTAGCTAACCTAACCTACCCTGCTGGTGACTAGGTGGTTTTACTTTTCTCACGTTTTGTTTTAAAGACCTCGAAATCGATGTCATATAAATCTACGCGCAACAGATATACATTAGGTGTGTCGTGTTTATTTAGGTGTAGCGTAGTGAAGGCAAGTAGATGCCTAGTCGTGGTTTTTTTATTATTGGTTTGTATACGTGGTTTCTCCTAATTAAAACCAAGTTTTCTGCTCGTGGGTTTTATTAAGATCCAGTTAAGATAAGTAATGTTAAAGGTGAACTGAAATCTGAAGTACTACAATCGTTCTTGACTTTATGGCAATAATAATATTGTCGGCAGAAAAATTAGTTCCGATATTACCCGCAATATGGCGTCGTATCATATTTTTCAGGCCAGACTTTTATTATTGTTATATGTAAACAAAGACGTGTAATACAAATTAACTCAATTCTGAACAAACAATACTCTTAAAATTATGGTGAAATTGTTACGAATCACATAAAATATTATTTTGGTCTGTATCTACGTAATAACCATATTACAAATATGAAGAATCTTGTTTGAACCTTTTCTAACCTGTCTATATTAACATTCATGGATCATTCAATAGGTACACTTTTTTTTATTGAAAACAAGAAAAAAGGAAGACGTTTTTATTTTCTTACGTTTTTAGTTTACGTGTTAGTTACGTTACGTAATTAGTTTGCTTTTCATTAGTGTTAAAAAGTTCCAATGAATAGAAATCTCTCATTATTTATCTCTATCATCATATTGTAAATAAATATAATTGTGTTTATTACCTTAAAACAAAATATTCGCCGCCCGAACAGGGACTTGAACCCTGGACCCTTGGATTAAAAGTCCAATGCTCTACCGACTGAGCTATCCGGGCTATATAATGAGCATTGAATTTATATTGTATATTCAAATGTCGCGACGGGTTCGTGAATCGTGACGCATTTAATACCAAATATTCAAGTCAATTTAATTATGCTCAGTTTAAGTTTTTATACTTTGACATCAAAGTGCATATTTGAGTATATGCAGGTTTCGTCTCGATGTTTTCCGTCACCGTAAAGCTCGTGGTGTGACTAATCACTGTACAAAATGTTTCTACAACATTGTATGCCGTATTTCCAGAAAAAGCGCTGAGATAGCGAGTTACTTTATCTCGAGCTTTCAAAGATAAGCTTTTTATCTCCATATCTAAAGGAAGTACAATAAATAGTTTCGATAACAAAAGATAAAGAGCAAACGAAATCAACCCTAAAAGCCACATAGTTGGAATCCAGTTTCCTGGCAACTAATTTGTAATATGCTGTTAGCGGACACTAGTGACATTTCTAATCAACATAACTGCATAAACGCGATACTAAAGTAATAAGTATTGTCATTCATATACATAATATATACTAACCCGCCTGGCTTTGCACGGGTAGTAGATTATAATAATAATTATTTATTTCACCATTGAAGTGTATAATATACCTCTGGTGGAAAGTGGGTTTGTGGGTATTACCTATACACCTCTGCCTACCCCTTCGGGGACCCTTGTGGGAAGGCGTGGGGATATGATGATGAGATGAGAACTAGCAGTTCTACCGTGGTTTCACGCGCGTAAAACTTGGTTTAACTGGTTCTTGGTACCTACAAATCTATCATCAATCCTAAAAAAACCTTTCTCAGTGGTATATGTTGTCCAATTCCGGTCAGCCGTTCTTGCGTGATTATTTGAAAGAATGGATTTAATACTTAGATACTGTAGGAAGTTATAAAGGTCTTGATAGGTTTTCTCTCCTGCTTGTCCTCGAAAGAACCATGTATTCTTTTTGAGTTTGAAGTTTGAAGTTGAAGATGTACAAAGTTCCATGAAGCATGTACGTACTGTCTGAGTATCTCTCATGGATGACTCTTTGGACGCACTGGGTAGCGATTGGGGGCTCCAGGATACGCCCGTTGGGGAACTGCGCGTGGGCCACCGCGGCCAGAGTGACCAGCAGGAGAGCCGAGTTGAGCTGCATCATATTCTACAACAAACAAAAATATATTTTTGAGCAACCTTGTGGACGAAGCGAATGAGGTATGTAAGTCTAGGGAACTGTCACTCTACTCCCTGCCTCTCCCTTGCGGAATTTGGTCTGCTGATACATATCAGCAGATATGATATACATATATTAATATTTAATTTACATATATGACAGCATATCCTGATGGAATTTTAGAAAGTTTCTAGAATTTTACCTCCTAATCTCTAAGGAATGTTAGTCTCCGCTTGAACATAACATTATATAAAAGCAGTTATTACCTTCTGGTTGCCCTACCACTCTTTAACTGCTCGTTTAGCAATTAGCAATACCGGAGTATCACGTGTAGGGTGTCCAGGATTTAATTTACAGACGTTAGGATAAGTCCATAGGTAATTAAGAAAATTTTATTGTTATAGCGATTGTGGTGAGAATAAAAGACGAAGTGGTTTACTATAGCTTCCGAAATTGGTTTCTTACGTGTATAAAATATAGTAGTTATGAGGCTGGTAAAAATAATGATTAAAAAACCGCTAAATGCCATCTACTTCTAATAAAATTTTCCCAATAAAATAACCCAGTTATTATCAATTATAGCTTTTATAACAACTTAAGCTTCGAAGTCAATTTAAAACTTTCTGTTTTATTTTGAAGAGGAATTAATTTGTCGAATGATATTATGAAGCCAAAAAAGCTGTCGATTAAGTAATTAAAATTACTGACATAAGTAAAAGACATTTGAATTTGTCACATTTAAATTAATTTGACAGGTAGATACGTATTTATTACGGCCGGCAGGACAGATCTCTCTTCATTGATTATCTTTTGTTTTTTACCTACGTAAGTTGTTAAATAAGGTTTTACAGATAACAATGTATGTGTCTGGTAGATGAGGCAGAGGAACCACAGTCCAACTTCCTAAACGAAATCGATTGAATTTTTCAGGATGGGAACGTCAAGAGTATTTGAACCCGCGAGCATGTAGGATTAAGAGATACAGGTCTTCTCTAATCCCTTTACCTACGCCATGAGAGACTGCGGGATTATCATTATGTATGTATGTACCTAAATACCTAAGTAGAGCCATATCGGTCCTCTGCTAGTTGCTACTATCTGCCTTCGTGAGTTAAGCACCTCGGAATATTATTATATACATACATACATATCATCACGCCGAGTCCCTAACGGGGTAGGCAGAGAGTATAGAGCGCCAGTTCTCTCTAGACTTATATACCTCTTTCGCTTCGTCCACATTCATCAGTCTCTTCATACACGTAGGTATGTATAACCTTAACGCTAGCGTTACAAATAATTAAGGTGTCTCTAAATTTGGGTTCTAATTGGGCTTTTCAGGGGCCATAGATAAGATAACGAAGGAGTAAAAATTATAGATATGATATTAGGGATATGAGAAATTTGTACACATAAGTAATAATAATGATCTGAACGAATGTTGATCTCTGTGGAATATCCTGTTTTGTTGTTGTACCAAGGAGCTCACCTACAGTAGATGGTTGAAAATAAAAAAACAAAGCTTAATATAGGTCGTGAACTCCGAAAATATGAACGCAACCTGTATATATGTCCGGCACTTCATATTATCGCAATATTATACATACATACATAGGTATTAATACTTACTAGGTACCTATAAAATAGAGCTATATTATTTTTTTATTTAGTGTTTTTTGAGAGATGGCAAAAATTTTTTTTTTTTCTTATACAACAAGAGTGGCAAGCAAGCATACGGCCCACCTGATGGGAAACGGTTACCGTAGCCTATTTACGCTCACGATACCGAATTATCACTTGCGCGTTCCTACTCTGTGTTCGGAGAGTTATAGTGTGTTGGCAGCAATGGGTTTAAGCCCTCTGCTTCCAACACAATGTAACAATCCTCCCCCCTCCCCAAGGAGCTCATTACTGGAAACCTTATTCACCGCGTAGGAACACAACACAAAAATGTGTTATTTGGCTACGGACTTCTATAAGGTGGAGGTCCTGCCCCAGTCGGGCAGCTCCAAATTCGAACGGGAAACCCGTTATGCCCTACCTCTCTTAAATAAGGCCATATATCCAATGATGTAATAAAGAACCTCATTGCATCTATCACATTGTCACTTAAATATATTTCCGAGGAAAAGACGTTGTTATGACTCCCTCTATACTGTCCTATCACACACACATATTATCATGCCCTAATTCAATAATAAATTATCCTTGATAATCTAATTTTCACTTAAATTTTGTTTACTAGGAAATCTGTAACACCTCTTTCTGGATATTAATGTTAATGTTTGCGACACAGTTTTGTACTACTGCAGGCATTATCGCAAATCTATTTGTAACTGTGTTTTTCTTAATGAATAAATCAAAATATCTTTAAGAGGTGTTAAGTTATAAGTTGTGTACGATGTAAAAAAATACTTTAAGCAAAATGTTGAATATAAGCGTGTATGGCTTAAAATGTCGACATATTCCTGTCATCCTGGAAGGGTAAGTAAATAGGTTGGTCTGGGTGCGGTGTTTGAGAGGACTCTGCAGGACCGGTCCCGCAATGCTCGCGTCATTTAGAAAGCGACCTTGCTCCCAAATATAAAAGAGTTCATTCCACCCACGACCTCATAGGAATCTAACGTAAATTCCATATTTTTTTTATCTTACTTGACGAGTTTTGTTACGAGGATCCTATTTGAATAAATTAGACATAAATATATCAAAACGTTAAGTATCGGTGTTTTCGAACGAAAAGCTTGTGATTTACTTATTTCCCGTTTTTTAAAGAAATCCGAAACCAATTTTTATGAGAGTAAAATATAATTAATTATTACTGGTTGGGTAATTTCCTTTTTTTAAGTAAGTTTCTTTGTGTTTACAAAGAAACTTTAAATATCAAATAAGCATTAAAAAAACAGTACATATTTTTCAATGTACCAAATATTTCGGATACACAAGTATGAATAAAAAACTATATACAGTCGAATTAAGGAACCTCCTCCTTTTTTGAAGTCGGTTAAAAAAGTTTAATGCGACTTACCGTGTGCTGTTAGTCCCGTAGTTCGGTCACAAACTGATGCGCACGGGCGGCGCGTGCGCTTTATATGGAGGCTTTACGTGAGGATGGCCGTGCGCACCCTCACGTCAGGGAATCTTTGCCATGTTATGATATCGATCCATCGGGTTTTCCCCACGTGCTGCCTAACGCTGCTACTTACAAGCCTTCAATTCTACCCAACCAAAAATAAATAAATACCTCGGGACAATTCCACACAAATTGACCTAGCTCCAAATAAAGCTCTAAAAATTGTGTTATGGTAACTAGACACCGATGTTTTAACTTAAGTAGATAGATATAAACAAGTGCATAGGACATTCAAGACTTTGTGTTCATTAACACGAGATCTGCCCTCAGCGGGAATCGAACCCGCGACCTCAAGTTTTGCAGAGCTCAAATCGCTAGACCAGACGGCCGTCGTAACCATACACGCTGCAGAGGCTTACCTAATTTTGAGATTATTCAGTACTAGATATGAAATGATTAGATAGGTAGTTCTTTTCTAGAATAAAACATGTCCTTTGTATTCAAACAGCGTTCAGTAGCTTTTGCGTGAAAGAAGAATAAACTTCCTCACAAACTTTCGCATTTTTATTATATGTGGGATGCGCTCAGAAGTAAGCATATAATCTCAGTAAGGCTAAGTAAATGAAGATGTATCTAGCGCGATCACTGGGTTGATTTTCGTATGTCCATGGGACCTTTGTTAGACCAATTCGAACGTAATCGGGTTACATTACGACAAGTTCTATTTTCATAAGGTACCTTCTGATTTGTAGTTTTGTTCTTTTTATGTCTCTGCAAACTTCTCTATGGCAGAAGTAGTAGACAAATAATCATAATACCTTGGGACAATTTCACAATATTGAGGATAATTCCACACAAATTGACATAGTCCCTAAGGATAAGGATACAAAGTACCATATTCATGAATTTTTTTACCTAATACAAAAAAGGATTTGATTAAATGTTCCTCTGTATGTATTTTTTTATGTATGTTAAACTGCATGTATTTTTTTATGTACCGATTTCTTCCATTTGTGCACCGATTCTCATTTTGTTTCGATACTTCTTGTGTGGAAACACTTTTGCCGTGGATTAAAGTCGTACTAAACAAGATTTTTTAATATAAAGTCTATTATCATACATACAAATCGCCAAAAATTTCCATGATCAACTCATTCGTATCGCTCGTGAAACGTAATGGTATTCAATGAAAGAATATCTTACTTTAATAAAAAAATTTAAACAAAACAAAATTAAATAATAGTTTTTGAAGTGAATATCCGCTTTTGAAATTCGAAATTTCGCCATTACATAATAAGAACCTGGATGCTTGTCATGACATACCATTGGCATCATTATTCAAAAGTACGAAAGAGATAGTGATATACATGTCTATAAATCCCTCTCTTTCGTACCTACTTTTTAATAATTATGTTATAGCGCGTTAAATTGGTTAAGATATAAACTTAATCGCTCGTAATAATCTGTGTCCTCGAACGGATAGGCAGAAATGTGCAGTAACACCCACTTTCCGCCTGATATACATTTAGGTGCCAATTTATAGACGGCAAGTCCAACACCGTTTCTCAAGGACGTATGTGTGTATGTATCTTTGATTTACTTCCCAAACATACGCAGATTTCTTCTCGATGTTTTCCTTCACCACGAAGGTCGCGGTGCTATCAATCACCGTACGGAAAACCTCATCGGTACAGTCGGGATTCGAACTTGAAATTATTGCGTCGCTGGCGGCTACTCTAACCACTCTGCCACCACGGCTATCGGAATCAGTAGAAAGAGGTAAATCCTACCAATTATCACGTCCCGACGACTATACCTCAGCAAGACAAAGTTCCAAAACATTTTTACTGCGTAACTTGTATAATGAGCAACATGCGTAAATAGAAACTCAAATGCATGCTCAATACAGCACACCTGTGTTACGGTTTTATAATGGGAATTATCTACAATACATTTCTCTGCTTTCAAATGTTTCTCACTTACCGATTATATCGTAACGTTATATGATGTTGGAGATATAGCCTTCGATAGAAACTTCATACTCAAAACCAGCGAGCATGTATGAAGAAATTCGTGAACGTGGATGAAACGAAAGAGTTTTGTACGTATTGAGAAAACTTGCGCTCTTCTTATTCTGCCTACCCCGTGGGGGAATCATTGTGATATGTTAATAATTATATATTACCTTGGTATATATAATAAGTACGTATATAATGTATTATCTAACTCCTTGGTTCAGACTACGTTTGAACCTTCTATTGTAAGTGACTCCTAAAACCACACGACCACCAAGGCTCCTCGATGTTTAAGTATATACTGTTTGTATGTATATAATTCCTGGTCATTTATGGGCTATTTATTAACCACGTCGATCATGCAGATGACAGTTACAAAATGATAGGTAACCATCACAAAAAAATACTGTTAACACAACCATGAAGACGTAATACAATGACGCATACTGTTTCTGTTCTAAGGAAATTATCTGCTTTCTTGTGATTAAACAACCATTCAGTTAAGCACGTAACATAACTCGTAATTACCAAGTTGGACAACACTTTTCCTTGCATAGCCATGGTCAGGATCTTGGCAATGGAACAAGGGCATTGAAAGTTGAAACTTGAGAGATGACCTATCAGCAATAGTAAGTGCTCTGACGAATTATTTGACATGATGCCCACGGCTACATTACATAATGTTACGTCTCGCCATCGGCTGGGAGTTCATTTGAACTTTATTGGTTCTAAAGGAGTTTCCTTGCTTGTACATTTGAGTAGGTGCCATGAAAGGTAGTAAACTATTTCTTCAAGATAAGGAATTAATAAGCAAAACGTTCTAAATCCGCAACTGTCGGCACTTTGGTTTTATGTAGAGTTCTGGAAATCTTCATTTACAGATCCCGTTGTGATCTTCCTCTCGTAATGCTTAAATTCTTGTTAATCTCATATTCAGTGCATTCTTAAGATCTCTATCTTCTAAAAATCTACCCATTTCGTTGTAACGGCGCGCAGCCTCTATTAGCTACAGGCAAAGAACCTTATGGATGTCAAACGAATCGAAATAAAGAGGCTTGGAATACCGGGACAGACTTCCCCTCCTTTCGTCTCATCTTTATATATATAATTCTTCTGTGAGTGTGTATGTCACTGAACTCCTCCTAAACGCCTGGACCGATTTTAATGAATTTTTTTGTGTGTGTTCAAGGGGATCTGGGAATGGTTTAGATTCACAATTGGACCCGATAGGTGGCGCCACCATCTTTTTTTTTCCACCCGAGCGAAGCTGGGCGGGACAACTAGTAATTTATACATTTTTGCTCGCCACAGTGTATAAATAACGAGATTTCAGTAACTAGAGATACTTCAGTAATTATAAATAGGTACGACACACTAACGTCACAACGTGGAAGAATTCAATCCAATACAAAAATTCAAGGTAAATTAGCTTGCATAATAATACAATTATATTGACAAATATTAGCGTTAAATTACAAAGCAAATAGGAGTGTTTGAACAATTAACACAAATCTCTGTTTGCATTGATCCGAGTGGGAATCGAGCTTTGGTACCTACTTATACGAACCTATGAATTGTCAAACAACGTCAACAAGGCTAATTAATTATATAATATGTGCAGTGACCATACTTTACCTAGATATGGAAATGATACCGGCTGTATGGTTCTGCAGGTTTTATAAAAAAAAATATTGAATATCTCGTCACCTTATAAAAATAATAAATAATAATATATCCTCACGCCTTCCCACAAGGGTCCCCGAAGGGGTTGGCAGAGGTGTATAGGTAATACCAACACACCCACTTTCCGCCAGAGGTATATTAGGTGCCAACGTGACAGATGGCGAGTCCATCGCCGTTACTCAAGCACGACTATACATACGCCTTTGAATTTCTTCTCAGACGTATGCAGGTCTCGATGTTTTCCTTCACCGTAAAGGTTAAGAAGGAAGAGGAAATAAAAATAAATATATAAATATAATATAAATAAAAATCATATTCATCCTTTATATTATTGCATGCTGCTGATTATTGAAATAATTACTTCTTTAGCTCTTTCGTGTACTTGTAGACAATTGTCGTAACAGGGTAGGCAGAGATTTTAGAATTACTTTTGTTATTGGCATGGTGTAGGTGACTCATGTATTATGGTAATTATTTATTGGAAGTCCTTCAACGGGTACAATAAAAAGTTAAATTAAGACAAACGGCCCAGCAGACGCCTTTGGTCTATCAAGTGAAGCCGAGGTCATGCAAATAGTATTTACATTGCGATGTGTGTCTGGAGGTCTCCGATTTACTTAGTTCTGGCACAATCTGTTGCTTTGGTTAATTAACTATTGTTAATTGTTAATTACAAATAGTATTCAAGTAAAGAAGTACACAACAGTAAAATTAAAACAGGAAAAAAAATGTATTTAATTATCTACTATATAAAGTCTTAAACCGTTTTATTAATTCTATTCCGAATTTGGTTGTTAATGTAAACATTTACTTATCATCCTTTCTTTTAGAAGGTAAGTTAGTAGTATTATTACTTTGGTATTATTATATATTAAACGCAAGAAAAACCTATTTAAAATAGTGACTTACGTATTTTCAGAAACAATGTTTTATATACACTGACCTATATTTTAAACTATAGATACGGAATTGATGTAAATATTGATATTGATACTTAGATAAATATCACATTCATACAAACGTTCACTACTTCTGGGGATCGAACCTTCTTTAATAATGGTGGACGAGGCAAAGGAGGCCTTACAGCAGCTCAATAAATAAAAATAGCTGTTAAAATATCTTATGTGATATGTTGTTAAGCCACTTATATAGTTATCAGAATGTCTACCATCATAGGTATTTTAACAGCTGCGCACTTGTCAGCGTCTCTTATGCAATATTTTACCATTTCATCACATTTTTTGATCTTCGTATTACACCGTATTTTTACGCCTTCTCCTAGGGGTCTTCGGTAGGTGCAGAGTTGTAAATCCGGCTTTTCCCTGGAATATTTCAGGATATTCGTTGATTTTCGGGATTCGTTGCAGGATAAGATTACTCGAGCCACTAAGCCCCCATCGCTCTTTGACTAAGTTGTAAGCTAATGTAAATGGTGGGCCATGATCTTTCCTCTTTAATTTTTAACTGTCATTAATAGTATGTTGCATCAACTTTTTGCACGTCTCTGTTTGTAACCCTTTCCACCCGGGTGATTTTCTTCATCGTACTCCAGCACCACATCCAAAGAGTAAAGTAATATAGACTGAAAACCACATCTCATACATACATACATACATACGTACATACATATCATCACGCCGAGTCCCTAACATAACAGGGTAGACAGAGAAGAGTGACCACATCTCAAATGCCTATAATGTAATTCCTTCGATAGAATACAAACGGATGGAGAGGAGAAGAGTTGGAGAGTAATAAATATTGTTTTTAATATACAGTTTTTACTACTAGTACAACTAACAATAAAATTATTTTGAGTGTCAGAACTATCTTATGTATATTTACATGATATTTACATATTTTTTTATAGTTCCACCCTAGTCGAGCCGTCACTCTGACAGCCATTGTACTCTGTCTGTCTGACTCTGTCATATTTATTTTGCCTTGTCAATGAGTGAAATGTAATTTATTCTATCTGTAAGAAAAACATTTTTTTAATTGAAATAAATACAATATTGATCAAATAAAGACCTGTAGAATATATGAACATGTTTTGTTGTTTGAAAGGATGTATAAATGGCTTTTCTCTGACACCTACCGTACCGATACGTGTAAAAGTTAATCCGGTACAGTTAGATACTTTGCATATGGGTAAGTATTTATATTTTATTCCTCGTATGATTAATTGATTATATGATGCAGTTCTAAATTTACTTCCCACAAGATAACCATCTCTTTTCCTCCTATTAATGGTGCTAATTTCAGAGACAATGTTTATTTATATATTGTAGTAGTAGTACGTAGTTTCTTAATTAATTGTGTTAATGTTTCAACAGTATGTGAGTGCATTTAAGTTTCTGTAAACCTTTGTGGTATATTATGTACTTTATCACAGTACTTCAAAGAACTATTTCTAAATCAAATACATATTTTTAAGTGACTAGTTTTCAGTTTTTTTTCCATAAATATTCATGAAATTATATTGCAAATCTTAATCTCATAAATCCCTAAACTTGGTACTGCAGGTTTAACCACAAACATCTCATAAATATTGACGGCATTGGCATCGGATAAGTTAAGGAATATGAGCAATATTAAGATAATCACTGATACATTGCCGACACTGCAAAATTCTTAACACACTATTCTTGAAAAACTCCATACTCTGTGCAGGTCATGAGATGGTCATCATAAAAGGTGGTCAGCGTGTGTGTGGTTCAGGCTGTGCTTTAGGCAATGCTCCCCTGGTCCAAAACAAGGCATACTTTGAGGTGAAGCTGCAGCAAGGAGGGGTGTGGGCAGTTGGGCTCGCTACTAGAGAGACAGATCTCAACACAGTTCATGGTGAGCTACCATTTATTGCTTTATTACCCTATATAGCTTCCTGTTTCACATGCATATACATATTTTAATTTCATTGGTAGGTTTCTTTGGAATAAAACTTGTTCTAGGTTTTAATTTAGCTAATCATCTATCTCTGTGCCAAATTTCATGCAAATTCATTCAACTGTTTTTGCGCAAATAGTCAGAAACATTTGCATTTTTAGTATTACTAGGAAGTAGGATAAGATATTGAAAATTTCTAGATTATAATAATATATTTAATAACATTCTATAGCTAGGTCAGGCTAGCAATGACATCAGTAAGATGGCCATACTCAGTGCAAGCCAAGGTCACAGGTTCAAAACAAGGCACATAGCCTTCACTTTTGTGCATTGTTTGCATACATTTTTACATAACCACCTAAATGGTTCAACTAGGTCATGCACCTTGGTATTTTATTTTGTAATGTCATGAAATAATGTGTGGCATACATTTAAGTAATGCCGAATCATGCAATCATGTGACATCCGTTCTTGATTCAAAAATATAAATATATTCACTCCTTCCCACAAGAGTCCTGAAGCAGTGGGCAAAGGTCTCACAATACCAATTTCAGTCGAGCTCTACCTGCCTGGCCTACATTTACTATACGTATTCCACATATCCCATTGCAAATATATTTTATTCAACCCAGTATTCACAGCAACTTCAAAACAATCATATTACAGGTGGCATGGATAAAGAATCCTGGTGTCTCAACAGCGATGGCACAGTAAGGCACAATAATGTGGAGTTATACCATTTAGCTCAGCCATCAAGAGAATCACCCACACAGGACCTGCTCGTGTCCACAGACTTACCAAGTCACACAGAGAATGAAAAACCAGAGAGTGAAAAGTCTAATGCAGTAATACCGGTAGATGGCGACACTATCGGCGTGGCGTACGACCATGTCGATTTGAACTTCTTTCTCAATGGGAAGAACATGGAGATACCAGTTAGGAATATTAGAGGGACTGTGTACCCGGCCCTTTATGGTAAGAGAACTATATAATGTGTATCAATGTTGAGTTTTACTTTGTTTTTCAGGCCTTTAATGTCACCTGTATACTCAATACATATACATATTTTCATACAATGTTGTATAAACAATACCGTTTCAATGTAAAAGCATGTCAGAAGAAAAAATTGAACACATAATGTTCTTCTTAATAACTGAATATTGTATGATTTCAGTGGACGATGGCGCGATCCTGGATATAATTCTAGATAACTTCTTATACCCTCCGCCGGCGGGTTACGAGAAGATAATGGTGGAACAATCGCTGCTATAAGACTGTGACGTAGCGTGTGACACGCGCCTTTGATGCCGTATAGTGCTCAGTGCTCGCTCCCGACTCGATCCTAATCTGGTTAGTAAGACGCATAAACTATAACAATAATTCAAAAGTACGTTTGACGTCAAACATTAACGACCCTTAAATAACCACTTGGCTTCGACCCGGGGATATTAGAGCAACGCCGGCATTAATGCCGAGAATATTGAAGAAATATATATACATAGCATAATAATAGTAATAATACCCTGTGACAATTCCAAAAAACTTAACTTAGTTATCTAGTGCCAAACTTAGTTAAGCTTCTGTGAACTGGCATGACAGACAGACACATTCTCATTTTAATGTCAGTACAGATGTTGGATTTTCTATATATTGTATTATTCTTCATTAGTGTCGGATCCCGAGCGAGTAATGAGTGGTTTTTTGTTGCAAGCGAATTCATCATTTCAGCCAGTATAGTGGGCTTTTTTAACTTTTTAACGGGGTAGCTGAGGCGTTATTCCAGGGGGCGCCTAAGTTATAATATGAATGTTGAAAAAAAATCTTCTTTCTTGATAGTCTATCTATTATTTATTTTATTTAAAAACGCCTGGTTGGTTTTGGGACACAGACTTAATATAAACATTTTCTCTTTGGATAAGGGCAAGAGAGACCAATGTTCATCGGTTCAGCAGCTGATTGCAACAAATGTACGTAATCCACTCTGACCGAATCAGTATACAAATGAGGGATGCATGAATGAGTCTTTATATCTATGAATGAACTATATTTTTTAACTCTATTAGTCTATGTAAGTGTGAATGACTAAATGCGTGATCTCTCTCAATATGCATTAAATGTTTCAGAATAAATGATGGTGATTGTCGTAAAATATTATATTGTACTTATGTGTAATTACAACTCATGTTTGTCTATGTTCTGATCTACTCTATGCTCTTGACTATAATAAAGTTACTTATTAAGATTACATTTAGTATTAAAAGTTACTCGTTCAGTTAACGTTTAAACTGTTGATGATTTTCCTTCTCGAAGAGTAGTCGTGTACAGGCGCTATCTTAAATATGTACCTCTGTTAGTTGCAAATTTATGGTCTTCTCATTTGTACAGTGTATCTTTGTATATATGGTGCGTGTTTGAGCTCCGGGAATTACAATCAAGTTTATCATTATTGGGTAAATATATAATATGAAAAAAACTAATTAAATTATATTATCATAACGACATAATCATGTAACAAAATATAGCATAGACAATTTTGTATATTATGGATAAATCAAACTATAATATATTATGATATAAATTGATAAATAATTCAGTAACGAATAAAACACTGTTAAAAGATTCCTGCAGGCTTGGTAAAGCGCGAGCGATACCCCTGGTGTTGCAAGCGTTACCGTCAGGTAACCGCTTACCATCAGGCGGGCCGCATGCTTGTTGTCACCTTGTACAATCTTGGGCAAAAAACATTTAAAATTATATTTCACAAGGAATAAATCCTTAATTTCGCTTATGACTTCAAAGTCCAATTCTCTGAGATTGCTTTATAAATATTCATATATATATATATATATATATGAATTATAGACTTATATAACTTAAGATTTTACTGCGGCGAGAAATTGTAATTGTAAAAAGTCTAATTCTGTGGAGATGTGCTTTGCTACTTATTATCATATATGACTTTTGTACGTGACGCATTTGTATTAAACAAAACATGTTGCCTTTAGTTAAGTAATTACGCGTACTAATTGTTAAATTAATATTATATTATTGTATTAGCATTCCAAAAAAGCGATGAAAATATGTTAATTGAAACCACATCCAATTGAATGGTGTTTCAAGCATGGTCTACCTACAAAATATCTGCGCGTTACCACAAAAACCTCCGAAGGCGTAGGCAGAGGTGTAACGGTACCCACATTTCGCCGGAGCTTAAGATACATGGTGAACCTGATGTTGTCTCTCAAACACGACTTAGTAACGTCTTTGAAATTCTTCTCAGACGTATCGTTTTCCATATAAGTCTCCTGTACTTAAGTTGAGAAAAACATAAATATGAGTCTTATTACAGCTCTGCCTACCCCTTAACCACCTACATAAACGTCTACCAATTTATTAATCTATATAAAACAAATGTAACGCAACTTTGTATGCTATGAATGATAAAAGGTATGTCATAAGCCATGCACATAATTATGTACGTAATACCTGATGTCTTGTCATACCTGATTTCTTGTAATACCTGATTTCTTGTAATACCGGTATTCTTGTAATACCGGTATTCTTGCGATACCAGATTTTGAATAATATCGGCATTCTTACTATACATGATTTCTTGTAATAATACCTAATTTATTGTGATACCTGATTTCTTGTAATACCTATTCTTGTAATACCGGTATTCTTGCGATACCAGATTTCTTATAATACCAGCATTCTTACTATACATGATTTCTTGTAATACCTGATTTCTTGTAATACCGGTATTCTTGCGATACCAAATTTCTTATAATACCAGCATTCTTACTATACATGATTTCTTGTAATACCGGTATTCTTGCGATACCCGATTTCTTATAATACCAGCATTCTTACTATACATGATTTCTTGTAATACCTGATTTCTTGTAATACCGGTATTCTTGCGATACCAGATTTCTTATAATACCAGCATTCTTACTATACATGATTTCTTGTAATACCTGATTTCTTGTAATACCGGTATTCTTGCGATACCAGATTTCTTATAATACCAGCATTCTTACTATACATGATTTCTTGTAATACCTGATTTCTTGTAATACCGGTATTCTTGCGATACCCGATTTCTTATAATACCAGCATTCTTACTATACATGATTTCTTGTAATACCTGATTTCTTGTAATACCGGTATTCTTGCGATACCAGATTTCGTATAATACCGGCATTCTTACTATACATGATTTCTTGTAATACCAAATTTATTGTGATACCTGACTTCTTGTTATACCTGAGTTAGTGTCACGCCTATTTTTACACAAATCATAAGTACAAAAATATATGTCGTCACATTGTGTACATAAGATTAAATGGTCCGGTATGGAATCGAAGGCTACCTTCGATGAATGGAGTGGTGTCGAGAAAACAATAAAATATATAATTGCTACATGTATTTTATTCTCTAATTTCTAAGGAAGTCGCAGTAGCAGGTATAAAAAAAACTCTTCATTATATTACCCTTAGTTCTTAATAATACCATTCGATTAAAATAGTGTACCTACGTTATAAACTTGTTTTAGTGAGCTTGTGCTCATAGACTGATTTGCAAAGTTGAAGAACTTTATGCATGGTCAGTAGCTCGATGGGTAATCGACCATCCCTCGCAGTAATTCTTTCAGTAAGTTGTGGCAGATTCCGATTGTAAGTTGGACGTTTTTGCTATCCTTACTTGTTTGTCAGCAGGCAGAATCTATATATATAAAAATGAACGTTTGTCTGTATGTCCTTTACAGAAACTGACTGATTTTGATGAAATTTTCTGTCTTCAGGTGGATTCGTGAATGGTGTAGATTCACAATTGGACCCCATAGTGGCGCCACTGGGTCCGTGGCTTTTATTTTTTCACCCAAGCAAGCTGGGTGAAACAACTAGTATTATATAAAAAAGGTACCCGAGGTATGGTAATAGGAATAGGTTGGGTTTTGAGATCGTTGTAAGTGCAGGGTAAATTTATAAAAATCCTATCGTTCTAATCTACTCTCTCTACCCTACCCAGTGAGGGATACTACCCTACCCAGTGAGGGATGCGGGATAGGAACGAGGGAGAGATATGTATGTATATAATAATGCTTACATTTTGTTATGTAGGGAGCTATTTGTTTTATCGACTCGTCACTTTTTACGCTTATTGGATCGATTTAATGTTAGAAACGATTTCTTTAAAAAAGTATCCTTAAAAGATCGTTCGTCGATCTTTCATCACTCATCCTTTCTATATATCCAAATGAACGAAACATGCCCATCTTCACTTTTACAATCGCACCCTTATTCGCGCTAGTTGTATTGCGAATTTATGGGAAATTGATTTGTAGAATATAGTGAGGACATTGGGAGCCCTATGGAATCTCAATTCATACATACATTTCACGTCGAGTCCCTCACCAGGTAGGCAGAGACTAGAGCGCCAGTTCTCTCTCGTCTTACGTAGGTCTTTCGCTTCGTCCTCCCCATTCAACCAGTAAGAACTTGGGTGACTGGTTAGTGGAACGCCATTTTTAAAAGCCTCTGGCTTATATACTACATATTAGAAATATTAATAAAAAAACATGTGATTTATTGGTTTGTCTCGTCAGCGGCACAGCATCTAAGGACGGGCTACCTATAACTACCAAGCTATTAAAAACCTAATCACATCGTATTATAATAGATTTAGCCTTTCATTGTTAATTCATTATACTTGATTGTCTACCCTTTATGTGGAAATAAAGATTATCACTCAATTCCGAATAACTAGCCAATGGGCAGCTTCAAAACTTATCTACTTCACGGACCATTTCACAAAGCTCCAATGCTCTGTGCTTGTCAGCTTTTATGGGCATACTCGGATATGGAGTGGTCCTTTTGACACGTGCGTGGTGTTCTATATCTATACTAATCTTAATATATATATTTCTTGTGTGCGTGTGTATGTGACTGAACTCCTCCTAAACGACTGGACCGATTTTGATGAAATTTTTTGTGTGTGTTCGTGGAGATTCGAGAATGGTTTAGATTCACAATTGGACCCGATAGGTGGCGCTGTGATCGTGTTTTAGGGCATTTACTTTTTTCACCCAAGCGAAGCTGGGCGGGACAACTAGTCTTAATATATATATTTCTTGTGTGCGTGTGTATGTGACTGAACTCCTCCTAAACGACTGGACCGATTTTGATGAAATTTTTTGTGTGTGTTCGTGGAGATTCGAGAATGGTTTAGATTCACAATTGGACCCGATAGGTGGCGCTGTGATCGTGTTTTAGGGCATTTACTTTTTTCACCCAAGCGAAGCTGGGCGGGACCACTAGTATGTATTATAAAGAGGAAAGATTTGATTGTTAGTTTTGTATTGAATAGGCTCCGAAACTACTGAACCGATTTGAATTATTTCACCATTGGAAAGCTACATTCACCCTGAGTGGCTATATTTTAGGCTATATTTTCTTTTATAATATAATCTTATGTCCACCCGTGCGAAGCCGGGACGGACCGCTAGTCTTACATAATACGAATATTTTGACACAAGTGGTGTGAAGCAAAATAAATTGCTCATTGGTCACCTATCACAATTTTCGACTTGGCTTTTTATAAGAGTTTTTAGATACGAGTTATTTAACCTAACAACGGTGAGAAATCTAGTTAGGTTGCCGTCTCAGCTGAATGCCTTGTGGTGCTAGGTCCTCAGCTTAGGTTGCTGATTCGAGATCTAGGGAGCTGGACTACACCTAGTAATTGCATCAAGGTGAACAAATCAAGATCGCCTCGGTGGTTTAAATTCTTCCGTACAAAATTAGACATTCCGTCTTGGATTGAATCTTGGAAACCTCCGTTCAGGTAAATACCTCAACATAATACGTTATAACCGAAAATTGTGTTTTTACTTGGTGGTAGCTAGCATCGTGATGTTTTATCACGATGTACTTGTTAATACTTTTTTAAGGCAGGATCCAGGATCATCAGCCTCATTTTTACAAGGGCGAATGGGCCTTTATCCTTGTGATACCTAATTACGTCAAGGATTACATAATGATTGTGAACGGTTTGTATCAAAAGGGCTTACTATATATCCGAAAGCAACACACAGAAGTGCTTTAATTATAATTTTAGTCTCGCTTTTTCAGTTCAGCCTTCAGCTCAGCTTCAGCTTCAGCGCAACCTATTTTTCCATTTAAAAACTCGTTACCATTCAAATGTATGGCGTGTCCGTATTGTTGGATACAAAAACTATTGGGCAGCGAAATTGCAATATCGGACAGAATGCTGCGTCGGGAAATGCGCTTTTTATGCGGCTATCACTCGGCTTTCGCACGAGCACGTCGCTTTTGTTTGAAGCCAGCGTTAAGCTGACGCGGTCCAATAAAAGGAATACAGACCGACTGACGCGCTGCCACGATTATACAGCTATAGGTTCACACACGAACCTCGCACATGTCTACTCCATTAGTGCTCGCGGTGCTCTAAAATTAAGCTGAATTAACGCGATAAAAGCTGCTAAGTTTAGCAAAGCCACTCTGCACTAGATATGCAGTTCCGTGCAGGTAATGTGGTTAAGGCAGACGAGAAAAGAAAGAATGGGGTTTTAATGCCTGAATTTTATTAAGGTTATAATTTCCATATTCTGAAAGTAAAATCGTATTCTAGATCCGGAACATACTGATAAAGAGACCGAGTGTAGTATTAAGTAGCTATATATACATACCTAAATGTGTTGCATCTATTTAAATGTGTTGCCTGAAATAAAACGATTTATTATTATATTATTATTATTATATAGAGATACTTGTATAGATGCAAATGTAGGTAAACTTAGTAACGTTGACATTCAGTCGTAAAATAAAAAATATGCTCGTCACAGAAAGGATGTGCCGTCAAAGAGTGAAGTAATACGTAGTTTGGGTAAAAAAAAAACTTCCTTTATATGATACGAGCTGTGTTCCGCGGTTTCACTCGCTTTAAATTTATTTATCTGCGTGTAATAGCCTATAACAGATCTCATTAATGCAAATAATTGTTCAAATCAGATCAGTAGATATATCCCGAGATAAGCGCATCAATAATCTATATATATCAATAATAATATCTAAAATATTTGTAAACATTACTTCACAGTTCTAGTTTCACAAGGGGTAGTGACGAGTCAATCGTCTTTAATCAAGCACGACTATACATATATTTTTGAATTTCTTGTACGTATGCAGGTTTCCTCTTGACGCTTTCCTTCACCGTAAAGCTCATGGTGTGGCTAAATCAAAGCACTTAAGTTCCGAAAAACTCATTGGTACATTCGGGATTCGAATTTGCAGTCTATGGGTATACGAGTCGAACCACTCGTGGACCATGGCGGAAATATTAATGTCATGTCAAATTACGATTAATCACACAGTTAGTTTGCGGTTTCGGCTGGGCAGTATTGTTTTCGGGCTCGTTTATCACGCCAATCCGTTAGTGACGCGAGCAATGGAATCTAACGAATGCGGCGGACACGCGGAAAATTGGGAAGTCGGGAGCGGTCAATTGCAATACTGCGTGGCCGTGATCAAATTATCTACTCATATAGATATATACTTCATATAGATTTTGGGCGCGTAAACTGGTCTTATATCACGAATTAAACATAGTGAAAGATATAAAACTATACTTTATAGTGTGTTTGCTAGTTATAATTGCATAATATTCATAAAATTAATGCCAATTATCTGTTATTACTTAATAGCTTTTAGGTGTTCTGCGAGGCTCTGAATAGATTTATCCGGTTGAGATTTAGGTATATCAGTACAAGTGTAGCGGCAATATTTACCCTAGTTTTAAGGCCTATATGGCGGTAACAAACGTGAGGTTCATAATGTTTTTGGCCATTTCTGAACGATATAAATAATCATCGGTAACACGCTAGTGAAACCTTTAGTATTACAAGCGCCTATTGACGTGCCTTTGAAGTATAAAATAAAGTTGATGGCGACTTCTGACCATAAATGCATTGCAGGGTGTTCCGGAACGCAATTAGTTGCGTAAACCGAGTTGCGGATACCCGACAAATGCTACTACAGCGAAATATTTATTTCCTACGGAAAGTGTGCCTGCATTTATATAACATTCAAAGACATAAAATATATATAGTGTCGTAACGCAGTTCTTTTACTACAAAAAATTACACATTTAATGTAAAATCAAGTTCCGGTCAGGCTCTCCCCTCAACCTCAACTCCCCGTTGAGGTTCTTGAAGAAGAGTGTAAAGAGTTTCCTACAGGTTTGCCAGCCCGCGATCGAAATCCCTGGTGTTGCAAGCGTCCATAAGTGGTGGTAACCGCTTACCAATATGCGGATCGCATGCTTGTTTGCCACTCGTGTGGTATAAAATTGTATTCGCCTTTTGATGGCGCCATTAAAACTGCGATATTGGCTTAAAAGCAATTGATCATAAAGTTTCCCCATTTCCCATGTGGAATTGGGGAAATTCATTCATTGCTGTTAATTAGATATCTAGCTAGACAGTAATCTAGATATATAATGAACATCCAGGCAGACATGACACACCCTTGTTTGACCCCCGTCTTCACATCAAACCGAGGATCGAGGGTGACATCTCACCCTCGACCCTAACGCACGCCCTGTTAATTCTAATGATAGTCAGCTCAAACAAATGTCTATTTTAATTAAACCACGCGTACTACCGTGGTAGTACTTTACAATCATCGTGGGTCTAAATGTGAAAGTAATCTGTCTGTTCTAACTGCTACGTTTCCACGCCTCAACCACTACTAGCCTTATACAATACTCTAATCTATGACCACCACTATGAAACGACCAACCCGAACCGTGCACCTTTTTCGACGTTTTATAAGTGCCCACCTAGGCCTATTTCAAATAAAAATATTATGATTTTGATTTTTATGACCACTACCTATTAAAGCTACCATTTGTGGCGAAAATAAAGAGGGTGATACATGCCTCAACTACTATGTGGAACCAAGCTAGAATCTACTACTATTGCGGCTACTTCTGCTACTGCTGACATACTTATATTACATATGAGATAGTTTTTTTTTTTTTTTTTTATACCACAAGAGTGGCTAACAAGCATACGGCCCACCTGATGGGAAACGGTTACCGTAGCCTATTTACGCTCACGATACCGAAGTATCACTTGCGCGTTGCCACTCTGTGTTCAGAGAGTTATACTGTGTTGGCAACATAATAGGTCTAATCCCTCGGTTGCCAACACAATATAACAATCCTCCCCCCTCCCCAAGGAGCTCATTACTGGAAACCTTATTCACCACGTAGGAACACAACACAATAAATAGTGTTATTTGGCTACGGACTTCTATAAGGTGGAGGTCCTGCCCCAGTCGGGCAGCTCCAAATTCGAACGGAGAATCCGTTATGCCCTACCTCTCTTAAGTTTGCGAGGATGTTAGCGACTCAATAGCAGAACAGCTGTACGGAATTGAATGAAAATTTGCCAAGTTAACACATATGATGTTGCATGTTTAATTCCAGATAAATAAACTCCAATGAAAGTTAATTTGGCGCGGCTAACACCGCAGGGCACAGCTAGTTTTAAATAAATACATACATACATACATACATATCATCACGCCAAGTCCCTAACGGGGTAGGCAGAGAGTATAGAGCGCCAGTTCTCTCTAGACTTACATATCTCTTTAAATAAATGAGTTCATAAAATGCTATTCTATTTTTATGTATGACATTTAAATTTTCATGTCCCTTCCATTAAATAAAACTTTCTGATTCATTGATATATTGATAATTGATTGTCATTGAAATGCGTCACTGATTATCAATTTCACAATTGCTTGGATAATATCCTCACGGCAATAACACTAACAAAGGTGGCAATCAAATATCCAGGAAGAATTAATTCGCGATTGTGTACAATGTTTAGAGATGTTCTACTAAATATTTCAATTACACTGCAATTTCAACTTTCCTCTTGGGTTTTGAGTGTATTCTTAGGGCTATATATATAGGGGTATTAGGGATATATTATATTACTAGCTGTGCCCGCGACTTCGTCGATGTGGACGGCTTTTTATCTTTCGTAAAAATGGTTTGTTTTTCAATAAAAAGTATCGTATGTTACTTCTTATACCTCCAAGAATATGTGTAAAATGTTTTATGATGATCGGTTTAGTAGTTTTTACGTGAAAGCGTAACAAACAAACTTACATTCACATTTATAATATTAAGTTAGGATAAGTAAACTAAAACTCTGTTTATCCCGCGAGGAACGGCGAGATGATTTGTGTGTATGTTATAATAAACAGATGGAAAAGGTTTTTTGCTGTGCTTGCAAGGTCGCTTTCGATGGTCGCTTCTACCAGATGGTTCTAGAATACTATATTAGCCTTCCCACAAGAATTCCGAAAGGGTTTGGCAGACAGAGGATCAACAACATCTATTCGCCTGAGATATATTGCGGTGCCAACGATCAGACGGCGAGCCCGTTACGGTTTTTCAAGTACATTACGCGTTTTAATATGTTCATTAACGTATGCGGGCTTTTTATTGATGATATTCCTTCAATGTAAAAGCTGGCGTGTAAATAGTGGCGTGATGCTGTGAAAAATGTCGTCGGAATGGTCGGGATTCGAAATTGCAATCTTTGCATTGCAAGCGACTACTCCAACTACATACTCGGCCACCACGGCGTCAATTTTGATTATTCATGCTTTAGGCAACGTGTTATTTTTTATGCATTCATGATGTTTATTCAAAATGTTTATCTGACACATTAATCAAATGATATCGTAAAGCTATATATTTCAAAATTGTGATATGAAAAAATTACATCCATAGATGTTTGAAGCGCGTGTCCAATTTACTAAGAAAAATTGGGATTCCGTATCTCAAGATAGATAACAAAAAAAAATGTTATATTATATAATTCGTCTGTTTGTCACCTTACTCCTCCTAAATGGCTAATTTCCAGAAATAATTAAAAACAGTAAAATTTACTTAAGTAATATGTATATATATTTATCGTTCCATCAGATTTTTATGTGAAAATAAGGCAAAATTATTGTCCACTTAAAATATAGTTTTTGTTGGCTTCCTTTCATTGTGCACATTTTGACCTATTTCCTGAGACAACCTGAGTAATATTGTTGAAGAACAGAATTTTCTCAAACAGAACTTGTGTTAATCCTGTTCGAATCCCGACTGTACCAACGAGTTTTTCTAAACTTAAGTATAGTGATTAGTCACACCGCGAGCTTTACGGTGAAGGAAAACATCGAGAGGAAACCTGCTTACGCCTGAGAAGCTCAATTGCTTCATTTCAAAGCATTTTGTATGACGAAGCCTGTGGCGAATACGCTTTATGTTCAACCGACGAAACCTGCGACGTGGATAACATTTGTAGATTTTGTTTTAGAATTAATGTCACTTTATTAAGAGAGGTAGGGCATAACGGGGTTTTCCGTTCGAATTTAGAGCTGCCCGACTGGGGCAGGACCTCCACCTTATAGAAGTCCGTAGCCAAATAACATAATTTATTGTGTTGTGTTCCTACGCGGTGAACAAGGTCTCCAGTAATGAGCTCTTTGGGGAGGGGGGAGGATTGTTTGTATTGTGTTGGCAGCAGAGGGATTAGTCCTATGATGCTGTCAACACAGTATAACTTTTCGAACATAGAGTGACAGCGCTACTTCAGTAATACTTCAGTATTGTTGGCGTAAATAGGCTACGGTAGCCGTTTCCCATCAGGTGGACCGTATGCTTGTTTGGCACACTCGTGGTATAAAAAAAAAAAAAAAAAAATTGCTCATTGAAAAGCGTATGGTATATAGTCGTGCTTGACTCGCTTGGACTCGCCATCATGCCCGTTGGTACCTAAAATATATATCTGGCGATATATTTTAGGTACTACCTACCTATACACCTCTGCCTACCCCTTCGGGGACCTTTGTGGGAAGGCGTGAGGATATATTTACTTGTGTTAAGTAAAAATGATGGCAAGAGACTTTAAATAGTGAATCCCAATGATTATGCTTGGTAACCAGAAAGTAACAGAATGTTACAGATCTCCAAAGTTAAAAATGTTATCAGATCTCGCTATCAGCGATATTTTTATATAAGTAGGTAAGTAGTAATACTTTATCTACAGTACTTATGATGAATTGGCCTATAGTTGTTATTGTGGTCTTAACTGCCTCGTTGGGGGTATCGGGTCAAAATGTAGAGACCCGAATAGTGAACATCACTCAAGGCCCGGTTCGTGGGTACAAAGAGGTCAATGGTGATATTTTCTACTTCTATGGGATCCCATATGCAACCGCCCCAACTGGCATCAACAAATTTAAGGTAATATATTACACAATAATATATTCTAAGCTGCAAGTAAATTAATTCATTGGCTAATTTCAAAGTACATATGAGCTACCTCATATGTACTTTGAAATAAGAAGCGTTAATAATAAGAAGCGAGAGAGTGAGAGACTTCATCCGCTTCATTCATATACATCCCATTCTTCTTCATCGTTTGGTGTAATCTACACGTTCCCATTTCAAGTTATCTTAGGAATTCATCTCCCTTCTTTCTTCATCTTTCATACTCAAAATATGTACGTAACCATTTAATTAATAAAGTGGAGACGGTTAATGCGTTGTGTATTCATTCTTTGTTGCTGAGGTTAGGATTTCCTGCTAACGGAGGTGTACTCTAAATAATTTTAACTTGTTGTTCCCAGGCACCTCTCGCTCCACGGACATGGACTGATACGTTTGAAGCGGTAAACAGTAGTATCATCTGTCCACAGGCACCGCTTTCTGGTAACCTGGTTATAGCTGAAGACTGCCTTGTGGCAAATATTTTTGTGCCTGATACAGTTGAAACCAACCTAGCCGTTTTAGTCCTTGTTCACGGAGGCGCATATCAAACGGGATGGGGCAACGAAGACATACCAAAGAGTTTAGTCGATACTAAGAAGATTATTGCTGTTACCTTTAATTATAGACTAGGGGCGCACGGGTTTCTATGTCTGGGCACTGAAGATGTGCCTGGAAATGCCGGCATGAAAGACCAAGTGGCGCTGTTGCGATGGGTAAAGGAAAACATCGCCAATTTTGGGGGCAATCCTGATGACGTTACCATCGCTGGCTGCAGCGCTGGCGGGGGCTCTGTAGATTTACTCACGCTTTCGAAGATCACGAATGGCCTTTTTAACAAAGCTGTCACTGAAAGTGGCGCCTGTTTAGGATCAGTCGGGGTTCAAACAGATCCCGTTGCAAATGCAAAGCTTTACGCTGAAGCACTTAATTTTACCAATGTGAATGATATTGCTGCTTTAGAAGAATTTTATAGATCTGCATCTTTTGACCTGCTTTTGTCAAGAAGGGAACTAGTTATTCAGAGAGAAGATTCCGAAATTCTCTTCAGTCCATGTATAGAAAAGGATGTGGGCATAGAAAAATTCCTTGATGACGCGCCCTTAAACATTATAACGAACGGAGACTACAATGCCGTACCATTATTTTTTGGATTTACCGACATGGAGGGTCTATTGTTCATAGGAAATTATGAGAACTGGAAGCACAGAATGAATGCAACATTTGCAGAGTTTTTACCCAATGATCTCGAGTTCGACAATGAAGGGCAGAAGCAGAATGTGGCAACTGAAATACAAGAATTTTACTTCGGCGGTAAGACTGCAGACGCAGATACTATTTTGGCATACATCGATTACTTTACAGACACGGTGTTCGCTTATCCTATGTTGAGGACATTTTCGAAGCGCGTGCTATCTAAGAACGATACAATATATTTGTACAAGTATTCGTTCACGGATGAGAATACCGCTCTCGTCCCACATACAAATGTAAGTGGAGCTAACCACTGCGCTCAGTATGTGGCCGTGTTCCGCGAACAACAAAACACTACGAACGAGTTCAGGGAAATGAAGGCAATGCTGGTGGAGTTATGGAGTAACTTCATTTTAACAGGGTGAGATATTTACCTTTTTTTATTCATTAAGTTCAAAAGCGAGAAAGGTTTATGTGCGAGCGGCAATTGGCGATTTATGCTCCTAATGTGGTACGCGTTCCTTGGCTTTTGGTAACCGCTTACCATCAGACGGGATGCATGTTTTATATCAGATCATCTTAGTCTTTAAAAATATTGAATAAAAAGCTGGGATGGCCGAAAGCGAGTAGTTTTCTGTAACGCAAAGATTGTTTTTTTTTTATATTTAAATCCCGACTGTACCAATGAGCTTTACGGTAAAGGAAACATCGAGAGGAACCCTGCATACGTTTGAGAAGAATTTCAAAGTTGTATGTAGTCGTGAATGAGTAACGGCGATGGCCTCGCCATCTATCAAATACTGTCACAGGTCTGTGACAATCAGTAAAATTGTCAATTACAATTTCTTTTCAGCTGCAACATATGTCATTCATTTTGAATTTGCTCACCGTGAGGACAACGATTATTTTTTCATAACATTTCAATTGTGCAGTAACCCAGTATCGGCGGGGTCTCCGGTGTGGTCGTGGCCGCACGCGGGCGACGAGCGCGGCCCGCACCTGTCGCTGGGGCGCGTGGTGGAGCTCGGCGGCGTGCTGCTGGCCGAGCGCGCGGCGCTCTGGGACCGCGTGTACGCGCAGCACTACCGCCCGCCCATCGCCCCCCACCACCTGCACCCGCCCGCCCCGGGCAGCGCACGCACATTAGCCGCCTTCAACTTTTGGATCGTATCTGTTGTGTTAATGTTTAAGAATATTTATTAAGCTAAATTAGAACCTATGGTTAGATCTAATGAGACTAAAACCGATCGAGAAGAACTAAATCTTATCTATTTATAACTAATTTCGTAGGCCACTAAATATAAATGAACGCGTTGTGCGTACGTCCAAGACTGAATCTAAGCACAATTCCTAGTGACGTTCCAGTGATACATTTTCAGTAAGATATACATTTAAAAATAACTTTGCATGTTATTAAAATTAGTATTTAAAACACCTAAGTATTATAATTGTTTGTAAAATAGATATTTAATAGTATGTTTGTAATAAGGCAGTGGACAGTTAGAACCATGACCTATTTCTTACCAGAAGTTTTAATATTGCAATTCGTCTAGATTGCGGCTCTCTAGCGTGCCTCTATCTCAGGCACGACGTGTCTCTAAACATACTCCTACACGTATTATGTCATTACCTGTTGTTCTTCATCGTAAAGTCCCCATCAATCACTGTACTTATGTTGTGAATCCTTGAGTTTGAAGGAGTTTGAACCTGGAACCTTACGATTCTCCATATTAGCACTTATTGTTACAATATCTTTACTTTTGCCTGAGATCAGGATAATTATGCTCTTTTTTAAACATATAGGTACTTACTTCAAGAACAATATAAGCATATTTATCACTTAGTTCCTTATACGATAAAATGTATGATAATATTGATTAAGTAGTTTGCGCTGTAATCAGTAAATGATTAAAATATATTTTTAGGTATATGAGCTTCAAACACTTACTCACATTTTGTAATAAACTGCAACCTCACTTCATATATAAAAAAACGTTCATACTTATATAAAAAAAATGTGACGAATATCAGCAATAAAAAAAAATATTATTATAAAAAAAATTATATTATTTATTTTAAGGTGTATGTATCTATGTACATATATCTAAGGTTGACCAAAACAAATAAACAATGCGAAAATGTGTGTGGATAAAGAGGAAGACCCGTTCCCACTACCTAGATCAAATCGATCGGGTACCTACGTCAAAAGTACTCGAAATCGGCAAGCATGTGTGAAGAGATTGATGAATGTGGCTGAAATGAAGGAGGTCTGTAAGTCTAGAGAGAACTAGCGCCCGACTCTCCCGGTCTACCCCGTGAGGGACTCCACGTGATAATATGTATGTATGTATGATATTTCTACTTTTATTAAAGAAATTATTTTATTAAAGAGCATACGGTTTTTTTGTATATCAGTATATCTGAAAGTAAGCGGTTTCTCTAGCCAATAGAAAATACCTTTACTGGCGCATTGTAGATCTAAATTAGGTGGATTTGGTGGAGTGATCTGCCAGAATGTTGATTTCTGAAAACCTTGATCATCGTGAGAATGCCACACAGTTACTGATCCCCACAGGGTCCATGATATAGGTACCCTAATATTACGGATGAGTGGGATAGCAATAAATAATTAAATTGAATTGCTTCTGACAGTAGATTCGCCATCTTGAGAACGTGGGACAGACGAGTGGTACCCTTGGCGGTGCAGGGTTCCATAGACGTTGATAGCTCCTTACCATCCGGTGTGCCCTGTTTGTTTACCGCCTTAGCGGTATAAAAAACATTTCAAGTTTGCATTTACTGAATGCATGCGAGATCCGATGGGATTAAAATTATAAGCTAAGCTGAATATTATCTTAAACAAAACAGGTAGATGTGCGCAGGCCCGCTATCATTGTTATCAACATTTGTACCTACGAAATATAGAAAGGAAGTATTTGTCACTGGAAATTTAAGGTCATGTTATGTTGTAACATACCTTGCTTGTGTTTTCTGTTCTTATCTATCGAGAATATGCATAATAAAACTGTATGCATTTCTAGTTAAGCTTATTTTCAAGCCTTCTTACTATGGTCGCGGATACCTTTTTTAGGTATAGTTATGTATTTAGCGAGCGCATAAAAGCACAACTGTACAGTTGACTCGCTAGTAAAGCCTTCGCAAGCCTTCAAGGCTTCGCACAGGTGGACATAAGATTTTTTTTATAAAAGAAAATATAGCCTATGTCACTCAAGGTGAATATAGCTTTCCAATGGTGAAAGAATTTTTCAAATCGGTCCAGTAGTTTCGGAGCCTATTCAATACAAACATAGTTACGTACAAACATTCTTACATACAAATCTTTCCTCTTTATAATATCAGTATAGATATACATCTTTGAATTTATTTTCAAGCAAGTTTCCTACCGACCGTAGAGCTCCGTTCATCCAGAAAATTGTGTTCTAAGACTAGTGATCATTCACTTCCAAATTGAGAGAGAAATAGTGTTACGATGGCTGCCTGCAACACTAAGATTGCATGAATGCAGGAATCCCGACTATACCACTAACTAAAGTACAGTAATTAGTTTTACGACGACGGAAAACAAAGGATGTCTCCATTCGTTTGAGGAGAAATTCAACATGTCACGTTGGCACCATATCTCCGGCGATTCGAGGGACCGTCTGAAGAGGAACAAGACAACTTGGATCGCCAAGGGAAGGCGTGAAGATATACTATTACAATTCAAGGCCATTTCTTTATTTAGGGAACTGGCGCGCTACTTTCTCTTCCTAACCCGCAAGCAAGTCGGCGTGGTACGTATGTATGTAAGTCGCTTCGAATTTCGACAATATACAATATTTAGTATACAGAGACATATAAGTCGGCAAAAATCTACTGGAAATACAAAAAAATACCGCCTAACATACAAACACGAGTGCAAGAGTCCTTGGTCCTTGAAGAAAAACTGGGAACCGAGCGCGACTTTACTCTTAATAATTTTAATTAAGGAATTCCGTTTTTTATCTTATAAGAAACAACAAAATCTGGATTACCTGTACTGTCTCACACGGTAATTTTATATTTCCTAATATATGTGACAAAATAATAAAAAAAAACTAAAAAACACGCTTTTTATAGAAAACCGAACTAAAAAATAGAAAATAAATTTCGATAATATCTTAAAAAGCGTGGGGTGCATGGTGTCAATAGTTATAAATATTTTATTGACAGATATTAGTAGAGTGATTATCATTTCGGTAATATCTTAAAAAGCACCCCACGCTTTTTAAGATATTATCGAAATTTATTTTCTATTTTTTAGTTCGGTTTTCTATAAAAAGCGTGTTTTTAGTTTTTTTAACTATTATTTATTTTCTACTTTTTAGTTATTAGTGTATTGTCATCGGTCCTCGATAAGTCTACAAAGTTTGAACGAAATCTGGCCGTTTAAAGTGGGTCAAAATCGAGCTCAAAGAAGTCGGTTACATACATACATACATACATACAGGTGAAGCTAATATAAAGCGTGTAAAAAATTTCCCTTCCCTTGTGTTAAATACCTAAAAGATTTTGACTTCAGATTTTTCTTGTACTTATGATGGAGCCCATCCTTTTTCTTCTTTAACAATACTTTGTACACATGAAGCCGGGTTAATTTACGTCATATCTTTATACATAAAAATGAATATTTGTCTGTCCTTTATAGAATCGTAAACGGCTGGACTGATTTTAATGAAATTTTCTGTTTCTTCAGGTGGATTCGAGAATATTTTAGATTCACAATTGGACCCGATTGGAGGCGTCACTGGGCCCGTGGCTTTCATTTTTTCACCCAAGCGAAGCTGGGCGGGACAGCAAGTTATCGTATAAACATGCATTTTATCACCAAAATAGGATCTTCAGATTAAAGTGACACAATCTGGTGATGTCAACAATTTTGTATAAACATTTACAGCACAGTGGTGTTCGCTTTAGAAGTACAATGAAATATGATATTCCGTACATTTCAATTGTATTTTTTTTTATTTGGGTATTTTATATATTTGAGTACGGATATTTCAGTTTCAATTAAACATCCAATTCGATTATAATATGCAATCTGTGGTATTCACGTGAATACTTCAAATAACAAAACATTACCATTTCACCAATACAAAAAAAGATAAAATAATAATAATATAATATAATATAATTAAGAATATAATAAGAATAAAGATAATAATTAAAATAAGAATAGTTTTCCGTGCCCCATCTTGAATCCTAACCGAATAATATGTGCTATGTTTATATACTTGGATTACAATTTACACATAAATATATGTATTTATGAATCGCATCGACGTTTCGTAGTTACTGTACTTAAGTTCAGAGGTAATCTTATAGCGAGTCCGAATCAGATCACAAAATACTTGTCAGACCTATTTTGTTGATGACTGGATGGAATAAATCCTATTTTGTGGTCACTGTATGTATGAGGGCACTGGTGCGTTCCTCAGGAGATCCGAGCCCTCTTATATTCACAGAGGATGGCCACCGAGGGGGTTTTAGTGAGTAGAAATCTCACATAGCCCGTTCGTCCCCCAGGACGGTCGGGAACCTATAGAAGGTTTCCCCCTCGAAAAAAAAAGCAAGTATAATTAACGAAACATCCTCTATTCCAAGTGCAGCGCTTCTTTGGAGTACTTTAAATCTCCCTACCTCAGTTCCCTTAATTAACTTTATTAATATTTTTTTTTAAATTAAATCTTTACTATATGATTTATCTTTATTTACAATTAACAGTATTTAAACAAGACAGTTGTGTAACTAACTACTTCAATAAATAACTACTTCAATAAATAATTAGCATATAACGTTAGATACTTTATTCATTCTTTAGCCATAGGAATCAGTGCCAAATAAAATGAGGAGAGAAGAAGAACTAATTGATATAATGAATAAAAAAATCAGATCAATTCTAAAAATACAATCACACCGCGTAAAAATTCATACCGAGACTCACATACATTTGCATTGCAGACTTCTGAAAGTTCTTGAATGTTATCGGAACAATTTATCTGTAATATTGCTATATAAGTAAGTAGTTTTACTTTGGCAGAAAATATTATGCATTTCACTTTTATTATCTACCTGGGCGCGGTGTTGACTGTGTGTGACTCGTTGGGGGTATTGAGTCAAAATGTAGAGTCCCGAATAGTGACCATTACTCAAGGGCCCGTTCGTGGTTACAAAGAGGTCAGCGATGATATTTACGCCTTTTATGGGATCCCTTATGCAACCGCCCCCTCTGGCATCAACAAATTTAAGGTAATATTTTATTGAACTTCTTTTGGAATAAAACATAGGTATATGTACGTAACTCCTTTGTTTCAATTTCGTTTAGTAGTTTTTTATTCAGTCAGACTTTTAACAAACATTCTCATAAACTTTTGCATAATATTAGTATTAAATATATCAAATACATGATACGATTTTAGCAGTTTTTTTTTTTATATGTGTACTCAGGGACCTCTTGCTCCACGGACATGGACGGATACATACGAAGCAGTAAACAGCAGTATTATCTGCCCACAGGGCACGGTCTCTGACAACCTGGTCATGGTTGAAGATTGCCTCGTTGCAAATATTTTCGTACCTGATGTAGTTGAAACGAATCTTTCAGTTGTTGTCATTGTCCACGGCGGAGCATTCCAAACAGGATGGGGCAACCAAATCATACCGAGGAGTTTAGTGAGAACAAAAAAGATCATTGGTGTCAACTTCAATTATAGGTTAGGTGCCCATGGATTCTTGTGTTTGGGCACTGAAGACGCGCCAGGTAACGCTGGTATGAAAGATCAAGTAGCGCTGCTTCGATGGGTCAAGGACAACATCGCAAGTTTCGGGGGCAACCCAGATGATGTTACTATTGCTGGTTGCAGCGCTGGCGGGGGCTCTGTGGATTTGCTCACACTTTCGAAACTCACAAATGGACTATTCCACAAAGCTATAACAGGAAGTGGAGCCAGTATAGGATCTGTCGGTGTTCAAACAGATCCTCTTGCAAATGCAAAGTTTTATGCAGGAGTGCTGAATTTTACCAACGTTGATGACGTAAGTGCTTTGGATGAATTTTACAAAACCGCGTCTTTAGAGCTGTTGTTGTCACGAGGCGACGTAATAATACAGAGAGAGGATGCTGAAATTATTTTTGGGCCATGTATAGAAAGAGACGTGGGCGTAGAAACATTTCTTGTTGATGCGCCTTTAGATATTATAGCGAATGGAGATTACAATAAGGTACCATTATTTTATGGACTTACGAATATGGAGGGTCTCCTATTCATTGGAAACTATGACATTTGGAAGCACAGAATGAATGAATCATTCTCAGAATTCTTACCAATTGACCTGAAATTCGAAAGTGATGATCAGAGACAAAGAGTTGCAAATGAAATACAGGCATTTTATTTTGGTGATAATACTGAAGATGAAGATAATGTTTTGGTATTCGTCGAGTATTTTACTGATACATTGTTTGCTTATCCTATGCTCAGAACGTTATCGAAGCGTATAGAATTTAACGAGGATATAATTTTCTTATATGAATATTCCTTCACGGATGAGAACTCAATTCCCGTCCCGTATACAAATGTGAGTGGAGCCAACCACTGCGATCAGCAGAGAGCTGTGCTATTGGACGAGGAGAACATTTCGGACGAGTTTAGGCAAATGAAGGCGATGCTTGTGGAGTTATGGCAAAACTTTATATTTACGGGGTAAGCTATTTAGTTACTATTTTATTTGTACTTACCTGTCTGTGTGAATTGAAGTCCCTACCTTTAAAGCTCAAATTCAGCGCTGCGGTGATATATTGTTATATCAATTGTAGCAATAATGTATTTATTATATTAATAATAATACAGTATCTACTCAACCGAGAAACGATTTCTAAATGATATAATAAAATATGTATTTCACTTTTTTACGATGCTCAAAGAATCAGCCTTGCCTAGGCAACGTGGCATGGCACTAATTTGGCTGTAATACTTTATTTGTAGTTACTTAATTTATTTTGCTTATGATGATTGTAATTTTTTTTATTTCTATGACATATGCAGGACCCCGGTATCGGCTGGGTCTCCGGTGTGGTCGTGGCCGCGCGCGGGCGCCGAGCGCGGCCCGCACCTGGCGCTGGGGCGCGTGGTGGAGCTCGGCGGCGTGCTGCTGGCCGAGCGCGCGGCGCTCTGGGACCGCGTGTACGCGCAGCACTACCGCGCGCCCATCGCCCCCCACCACCTGCACCCGCCCGCCCCGGGCAGCGCACGCACATTAACCGCCTTCAACTTTTGGATCGTATCTGTTTTGTGCATCATGCGGATTTTTATTGGTACATGATAAGCTATTTTAAATTGCGATACAATAATAAAATAATCAAAAGTTGTTACGTTATGTCATGAAAGATTGACAGCACAATAAAATTACCTGAAATGCTACTTCATTTTGCATGTTTTCATGTGTAATCTGTAACTTGGGAATTAAAAAAATTGGGAATTTCACGTTTATGTTTTTTTTAATTGACTTTCCATATAACAATGCTATAAAACACCAGAAAGTTCATATATGCTCACTCATCGTCTCGATTACTTAAAATAGTTCAGTAGGTAATTAATAAAAAAAGCAAAAGGTGTATTTATAGCGCCGCAACAATTAGCACAACATCTAAGCTTCAAATCACAATACCTATGCAAACATTATTATTGTTATACCAATAACACAGATATAAATACCCAATCTTATCAATTAAGTACAGAATAATTACTATATATTATAATTTGTAGTACCCCGCCGCGTTACTTTGCAAGCTTGGGTTCGGGCTAATCTTAGAATATACCATACAATCCCACTCTTTCACCAATAGAAAGACGGATTATCTATGTACATATATTAGAAAATATAGCGAAAATAAGCTATAATATCCTCACGCCTTCCCATAAGGGTGCCCGAAGGGGTAGGCAGTGGTGTATAGGTAATACCCACACACCCACTTTCCGCCAGAGGTATATTAGGTGCCAACGTGACAGATGGCGAGTCCATCGCCGTTACTCAAGCACGACTATACATACGCCTTTGAATTTCTTCTCAGACGTATGCAGGTTACCTCTCGATTTTTTCCTTCACCGATAAGCTCGTGGTGTGACTAATCACTGTACTTAAGTTCAGAAAAACTCATTGGTACAGTCGGGATTCGAACTTGCGACCTTTGCGTCGCAGGCAACTGCTCGAACCACTCGGCCACAACGGCTTAATGGTATAAAATTTTGGAGTACCATTGCGTTTTTCTGAACTCAAGTACAGTGATTAGGTCACACCACGAGCTTTACGGTGAAGGCGAACATCGAGAGGAAACCTGGATACGTCTGAGAAGCAATTCAAAAGCGTATGTATAGTCGTGCTTGAGTAACGGCGATGGATTCGCCATCTGTCACGTTGGTACCTTAAATATATCTCTGGCGGAAAGTGTGTGAGTAGGTACTACCTATACACCTCTGCCTACTCCTTCAGGGACCCTTGTGGGAAGACGTGAGGATATATATAAATATTGTTACTTAAATGCACAGTTTACATTGGATTTGGTTGTATATTTATGATCTGCTTAGCTTGTATAACAGTCAGTTTCCTCTTGGAATTATTTATTAGGTACGTATTTCACTTTATTATAAACTTTGCACGCTCCAATATGTCAAACACTGTATAATAATGACGAACCCTGTGGTGAATACATTTTATCTTCAATCGACGAAATCTGCGACGTGGTTTTTTTCTGGATCTTTAATTTAAAGTAATTACGAAATTATCTAAGCTAGACACGCCCAGGTAGATTGATAGTGGATCCAAAGAATAAGGTTAATGCAGAAATAATAAATAATAATGATGAATTAAGTAAAATCATTATTATCAACGCTATTATGATCGATGTATAGCAGTGATCAAAAGTTTTTGCCCACACACAAGTAAGTTAGGCGAATCTTGAAAGATGACTGAATTAATTAGATACCAAGGATTCAATATAAAGTACATATCTTATCTCAAGATAGTGGGCAAGGCGGACAGTTGTTTGATTTAGTAGACACTAGCATTATGTATAAGTGGACGTTACTGGGGTGTTTGCTTCTTGTAAGTGTGCTAGAGAATACAAATGCTGAGAACAAAGAATCAAGAACTGTACGCATAAGCCAAGGAGCTGTGCGAGGGTATAAAGATCCAGAAGGAGAACTTTATACATTCTACAATATTCCCTACGCAACAGCTCCTAAAGGACCTCAAAAGTTTCGAGTAAGTTTTCAACACGAGGAGATAAATATTTTAAACTGGTTTCTTTTGTTTTCGATACGCTAGTTACTACATAAGTGTTATCGATTTAGGAAGTTACTTTTATAACTAAGTCGATCTTGTACTGAATAGTTACATCCTGTAACCTTGACTTTTGGCTATGTTATATTAATTAGTTAGATTCATGTTTTGTTGTTATTTTACTATACTTCAATATATGTTGAAAACGAAATGAACGCTTTTCGTTTATATATTTCATTTTCTCTTACGGGGTAGGCAGATAGAGTAGACCAATAGTAGATTGTAGACCAGTTCTGTTTAGACTTACAGACTTCTTTCTATTCCCAAAAAAACATAATTGTATTATTGATTTTTCCAGCCACCTCTTCCACCACCAGAATGGCTGGAAACGTTCGATGCGGTCGATAAGGGTATTATTTGTCCCCAAGACTCATTTGGCGATATCCTTCCGAAGGACAAGGAAATGAAAGAAGATTGCCTAATTGCAAATATATACGTGCCGATAACCGAAGATAAACCTCTCCCTGTTGTGGTATATGTTCATGGCGGAGCATTCCAAATTGGCTTTGGTGACTGGAGCACACCGAAAAATTTAGCAAAACGTAAAATCATTGCAGTAACTTTTAACTACCGCCTTGGAATAACCGGATACCTATGCCTTGGCACGAAGGATATTCCTGGTAATGCTGGTATGAAAGATCAGGTTGCACTCCTACGTTGGGTCAAAAACAATATAGCTAGTTTCGGTGGGAATCCTAATGACGTCACAATCGCAGGATGTAGCGCGGGTGGTATGTCAGTGGAACTGTTATTATTATCCAAGAGCACAATAGGCCTCTTTAACAAGGCAATACCTGAAAGTGGATCTGCACTTGCTACATTCGCCGTTCAATTAGATCCTCTGTTAGAGGCAAAACATTTTGCAATGCAACAATCCTTCAGCAACATCGATGATATCTATGCCTTAGAGGCATTTTACAAATCTTTACCAGGCTTAGATTCCTCACATGAAAGACCAAAATCCTCTGTTCTCTTCTCCGCGTGTGTGGAACGTGACTTGGGTGAAGAATTATTCCTCGATAATGCTCCTATACATATACTGAAGTCAGGAAATTTTAACAAAGTACCGTTGTTATATGGATTTTCGGAAAAAGAGGGAATATTGCAAGCTGGTAATTTTGATACTATGAAGCAGCTTATGAATAAAAAATTCTCCGACTTTATACCTAATGACTTAAGCTTTGAATCTCAAGAAGAAAAAGAAGTAGTGGCAAAGAAGATCAAAGAATTTTACTTTGGCTCCGAACCAATTGACGAAACTAAAATCCATGCGTTTATTGATTACAGCACGGACATTTTGTTCGCTTATTCGATATTGAGAGCGGTGAAAATGCACGTGGATGCTGGAAACGATGAAGTGTACTTGTATGAATATTCTTTTGTTGACGAGAGCTCTGCGAGCATCCCTCACACGGAGGATCGTGGTGCGACGCACTGTGCGCAGACATTATGCGTATTAGATGGTGAAAATTTAAACAACATGAATGAGACTAATATATCTGATGATTATAAAAAAATGAAATCAATTATGCGTGACTTGTGGTCGAGCTTCATTAGGACAGGGTGAGTAAAAGGAGCTACTTTCAATTATTGGGTTGGGTTTAAAGAATTTATTTCTCATAAGAACATTACATGAGTTCACTTAAAATGAGATATAAAAGATTTACAATAAATATAACGTACATTTTATCTTCTGACGTGTTAGTATCTAGTAAGCTAGTTACAGTGTGTATACAAATTTCTTCAATTTATTTTTGAACATGTTTGTGTTATCACAGTCCCTAATTTCATTTGGCAATTTGTTATAAAGCTGTGCTCCCTCAAAAAGTATAGTTTTTTTGGCATAATTTGTACGGACGGATAATAGTTGTAGTTTATTTTTATTTCTTAAATTATGGATCATTACTTTCTTATGTAGTTGTATATTAGTCTTGATGGAGTTTGTGGTAATATTTTTAACTAGGATGCAGGTGTAATATGTGTAAAGCTGTCTGAGATTCATTAAATTTGTATTTTTGTATAATTGTATTGTGGGTGTGAGGTAATGATGTTGAAATAAGGCTTTAACAATTTTATTTTGTGTTCTCTGTAGGGGGGCTAGATTAGATACTGCAGCTGATCCCCATACTTCAATTAAATATTCCAGATGTGATTTGACTAGGGTATTATATATGATTGGCCGTACTTTCTTTGGTATGCAATGTGCTATCTTACGTAGTGCTCCCAGTATTGGAATTAGTTTGGTTCGAACGTGTTCAATGTGAGGTTTCCAAGTTAGTTTATCATCTAACCGCAGCCCAAGATATTTTTCAAGATTTGAGCGCTTCAATGGCTCATTATCGATGATAAGTGGTGGAAAATCTGGCATAATTTTATTTTTAGCGGAAAAGATTATGTAAGACGTTTTTGATGAGTTTATTGACAGTAAATTATACTTCATCCATTCGTTCAGCACATTAAGATCTCTTTGTGCGTCAGTTATAATGCCATGTATAGATTTGCCAAAATAAAAGAGACACGTATCATCAGCATACAACGTTAGATGCCCAGTTAGTCCTATTTTATTAATGTTATTGATATAAATCAAAAAAAGTAAAGGGCCGACTATAGAGCCTTGCGGAATTCCATAAGCTGGAATTTCGTTTTGGACAGAACTAGTAAAGTGATCTATTTTCACAACTTGCCGCCTATTGTGTAAATATGATCTAAGCATTTGTAACGCTGTGCCTGTGACACCAATGTTATGTAGTTTTTGCAATAGTTTTAGATGGCTAACTGTATCGAAGGCTTTTTTTATGTCAATAAAGATACCCAGTGCTATGTTCTTTTGATCAATGTGAGTTTTGATTTTAGTAATTAAATCTATTGAAGCTGAAAGTGTACTTGATTTGGGTCGGAAACCGTATTGTTCGTCTATTAGTATATTTTTGTCAGTTAGATACGAGTTCAGTCGGTTATACAGGACACGCTCAAAAATTTTTGAAATAACTGGCAATACCGATATTGTCCTATAATTGCCTGGGTCAGTTTTACTTCCAGTTTTGTAAATAGGACTAACTTTTGCGATCTTAAGCGAGTCTGGGAAAACGCCGCATTTTAAACACATATTTATACAGTCAGTCAACCTATCAAGTATAATATTTTTGAGACATTTTATTGCTTTAGTACTGATTCCATCTATTCCGGTACTGGTATTACTATCAAGGCTGTCAATAATTTTTGAGAGTTCATCAGTGTCACATGGCGTAAACTCATTTAACTCCTTTTCGTGTATATGAATTTGTTCGTACATAAGCGTATTATCGGTATTTGTGTGGTATTTATTTGGTATTGTGTTCGCTAAATCTTTACCGACTGATGTGAAAAAAGTGTTGAATGAATTACAGATTTCATTACCTTCTGTGATGAGCCCAGTGTCCGATATAAGTGTTGGGGGAGCACAACCTTCCTTGATTTTATTTAATGTCAATGTATTAATAACTTGCCACATTTTTTTCGGGTCGTTGTAACTGTTCTCGAATAGAGAATAGTAATATTTTTTCTTGCGTGTCCTTATCATAGTTTTCACTCTGTCCTTTTCTATGTTAAATTGCTTCTTTACGGTATCATCATTAGGGTATAGTTTAGTTTCTTGCCACATACTGTTTCTTATGTTAATTGCATTTAGAACATCTTTATTTATCCAGTCTTTTTGCGGTGGATTAAGTATTTTGGTCTTGTCTATTTTATTATTATTAATCAGCTCTGTTATAAATTGTTCCAAATAGTTATAATCATGCCCTTCGTTTAGATAATTGTGTTTTAAGGCGCTATCGTATAGGTTGGAGTAATTCAAAGCTTGGTACTGTAGTCTTTTATTAATTTTTGGTGCTAATTTGCCAATTTCCAGATATATTTGTTTGTGGTCAGAGAGAGATGACTCCATTAACACCATGTTAAATGTATGAGTGTCTATATTAGTACATACATGGTCGAGTATCGTATTTGTTGTGCTAGTTTTCCGAGTGCTATACATTTCGTTGATTTTGTTAACTATTTCATAACCAGTTTCCTTTATTCCACTCACGTATTGATAGCTGTCACTGCTTAGCAGATCAATGTTAAAATCACCAAATACAACACCCCTTTTCCGCTTCTCTAACTGTGAAGAATATATTTCCATAAAGTTACTAAAATTTGTCTCACCTGGTTTGTATACAACTCCTATATTTAGCGATAATTTATTTATATTTATCCATAAGTAATGGTTTCCATTTTCACATAATTCATCAGTTACTTCATAATTTATACTGTTGTGGACATATATAGAAACTCCACCACCCCTGTTGTTTTTTCTATAGTTGTAAATATGTGTATAGTTTGCCAGTTGGTATAGCTTAGCATCATTTTCGGAGGTAATCCAAGTCTCGGTAAAAATAAGAAAGTGGGTAGTTTGTGGTATAGCTTGTATTATACATTTTATTTCATCGAACTTACCAGCCTTACGAATACTACGTAAATTGGCATAAAAGAACCTCAGCGATGACGAATGGAGTGAATGATCTTCGTATTTTTCGACTATTTGATGACAAATTCTTGACTTATCAGTGTGTTTAATGTTTTGCAGAGGAACTTCTACTAGTTTTTTTGGTTGATTTTATTGAGAGTGATTGTGGGTATTCCCTTAATATATTTAATAATTAGGTCTTTCTCTCCATTTGCGTTTCTCCTTTTTAACTCCTCTTTTAAGGATTGCAAGAACTGCTTTTGTGATGGTGTTTGATCCGAATATATCTGTATATTCTCAGGCAATTTCGACTTATTTCGTAATAGGTATTTCGGAGTACTACTGTTAGTAAAACATACCTTTATTGGTCGCTTATTAAGAGGGACATATTTCCCTAGCCTTGTAGATTTTATTGGCACTGTGCTGTCGGCCCCTAATATTGTCATCAATTTAATTACTTCCTCATTATCATGTGTTTGTCTCGTGTTGTAATTCTTGTCATTTATTTCCGATATACCCACAATTATGATATTTTTCTCGCGACTGTATCGGTCTTTGAGTTCAAGGATGAGGTTTTCGTGAGCTACGACGGGCGGGTTACTAGTGGAATAGTCAGTGCAGTGAGTATTTTTAAGCTTGGTTATCTCATTCTCAATTTGTTGCATTTTCTCATTGGATATGCTGGCATTTGATTTAATGTTTTTAATCTCATCATTAATTTCTTCGAATCGTTGGGAGAAACTTTCTGTAGCAGATTTAATTGTTTTTACTTCGTTTTTAATCTCAGATAGTTCTTCCCGTATGAGGTTTAATTTTTCATTCTGAGTTTTTCCAAATTCATTCAAGAAGTTCATGATGTCCGAACGAAAACAAGCAAAATCCGATTTATAATCGTGCTCTTCCGTACGTTCCTTTCGTTTCCTTAAGTTTACATTGAGGAAATAATCATCAATGCCGTAGGTGGATAAGTTCGGCACAGAGCCGCTTGCATTCCCGCTGTCGCTTATCAGCGTGGCCTTAGGCGGTGTTCTGGGGGTACTCATTTTGTAAGTACGGACGGATGCTTTGTATAAGAGCGAGCAGGACGAAAAATAGCAGCGCCTCTCTTTACTCGAAGGATTAGTGGGGATGCGCACTCGCTGCACCCAAGTTCCCACGTATCAAAAGGTCTTATGAGAATTTCTATTTAAAAACTCTAAAACTACAGAACTAAGAATCACTTTGTATTACATCACTTAGTAACTTTTATCTATACTAATATTATAAAGCTGAAGAGTTTGTTTGTTTGTTTGAACGCGCTAATCTCAGGAACTACTGGTTGGAATTGAAAAATTCTTTTTGTGTTGGATAGTCCATGATTCTAGGAAGGCTTTAGGCTATATAAAATATCAATAAATAATAGTTAATATTAAAAAAATCTCTGAAAAGTGAGTGTGCGAAAGAGACAGACAACAAGATTCTGAGACGTTTTCAATATATTGACAAATACTCTGTCAGAGTGACGTGTAAATATTGACGGTAAAGGTGCGTTCCACTAAGCGCCCACAACAATGAAAATTCTCCTATACCTAATCGATCCACATAACAACCGCGGTCGTTGTGGTCGCGGCGAAAACGTCAATTATAATGTCATAACTTACGCTCATCTAAAAAGGTGGGTCGAAGTGATCGTTGAATCGAAGAAAATTTGCGTGATTTTCAAAACTCAAAGCATATAAAATGGCGACTGTACCTCTTACCAAATATCCAAGTGTCGCCGCAAGACATTTTAATTCTATTTGAACGTAAATTAATTTAAAACACCAATAATATTAAGTATAAAAAAAACATTATATTTTTTTTCAATATAAATCTATTTAAATTAATCAAGTTAATTTTTAAGGCTTACAGATTATAAACTAACATCTTAAATCTTTTGCTTTCTTTTTACTAGCTCGCCGTTTGTATTATTTACCTGCACGCTCAAAACGCTCTGTAATCCATTCCATTTGAGGTTACGACAGTAACGCTTACAAGCAAACTGTGTTCGTGAGCGTGATCATTGTGAACGCTTAGTGGAACGCACCCTATGTATAGCTAGACTGACATTTCATTCAAGTAGTAGTTTTGACAAACCTCAAATTACAGTTTCTTTCATAACAACAAAAACAAAAAGATGTTTGTTGTGTTTTAGTGTGAGTTTCATAATTAATCGTCGTATTTTATTAGTAATACCACCCGTAAGGCGTCAAAATATCCGTTGGCGCACACCAGTTCGATCGCAGTGTAACGCAAGTCCTATTCAATCGCAGTGTAACGCAAGCCCAGTTCAATCTTCGAGCCAATGAGACTGAAGAACAGCGTAGGCAATGGTAAATACAAATTTCTCCAGATTTATTTCCTGGGGAATTCTGAAGAAGTAAATGAACGCTGTTCGCAGATATCATTTAGCAGTTACAACAACTTTTGCATGAACAATCAGTTGATCCAATTGTTCAAAACTGTCTTACAAGTAATGTGATGCCATCGGACAATCAGAAAATAGTGATCACAGCAGACAAGCGACCTGCAGGAGACAACATGTCATGAGAGAGGCATCAATGCACCAATGTTAAATGATGTTGCCTTAATCGTGATTGGGGAGAATATGGAGTCTCGCGATATTGTAATGTAACCAAGAAATGATGCCATCATCCTTCAGCATATTAGGGCAAATTCTCACCTCTTATCAAAATAATCTAATATCCATGTAACAATAAATGAATATAAACTACACCTAAACAATACTTTTAATGCCTAACTTTTTAACATAATAGTAATGTTTCAAACTACTTAACCATTTTGTTAACAAGTCAGCAGGCATTTCAGTAGTTGGCAAATTGCCTTGGCATTGAAATTTTGACATTGAAAAAATGGCATTGCCATGTACTCGGCCTCAGTACTGGACAATGCCACTGTCGGTTGTTTTCTGCATTCATATGATATTACAGTACCAGACAATTTAAAACAGAAACCTGTATAAGATCTCCTGTCAATAGTATTTGATGTCCAATCTGAGTCTACAAATCCTTCTAAGTTTTTATTATCATTTGTAAACATTAAACCATAAGATTTTGTTTTATTTAAATATTCTAACACTCTCTTTGCATTTTTCCAGTGAACTGCAGTAAAACAATTGTTAAATTGGCTTAAATAGCTGACACAGTAACTGATATCTGGGTGTGTAAGTATAGACAAATACATAAGACTTCCTATCAGTTGCTGATAAGGATATTATTTACAAACATTTTCTGACTTATCCAAATTCAATTTACATTCAATAGGAGTATCAACAACATTACAGTTTGACATCTTAAACTTATTTAAAATATGTTGGACAAAATGCTCCTGATCTAATGATATACAACCATTTTTATATACTTTTACTCTCATACCTAAGCATTCTTTCACTTGCCCTGAATCTTTAGTTTTGAAATTTGACATTAAACGATGTTTCAGTTCATCTGTCAATGCCTTGCTACTGGAAAATATGAAAAAATCATCGACAAACACAGTTTTTAAAATTTGTTCATTATTTACCTTTTACTATATAAACATGGTTCCAATTTAGACTTAATATAACCCTGGCTTAACAAACAATCATCTACTCTCTTATTCCACTGCCTTGCTGTCTAAGTTTTTGTTTAAGTCCATAAATTGCATGTTTTAGTTTGAGTACACTGTTACTATGACATTCTAAATAAGTTGGTACTAGCATGTATACTGTTTCATCAAGGTACCTAGCCATTTAAAAATGCAGTGTTAACATCAAGATGAGTAATTTCTAAATTTAACTTTACACTTAAAGAAAATAACATTCTCCAAGTGTTAATACAGGTGAGTATGTTTCTTTATAACATTATTCTTATCTAGAGCAAGTGAATGAATTTGTATATCTAGGAAGCATGTTCACACGAGATGGAAAGTATGAAAAAGATATTGAAAGAAGGCTAACTGCCGGTATTAAGGTGAATGGGGCCATGTCGGTGTTGATGGCCAGCAACGGTTGCTGTCCACAGCGTGATATTTGTGCCTACTTTATTGTATGGCAGCGAACCCTGGGTATGTCAGAGGAAGTATGAAGATAGCTTAAATGCAGCTGAGATGCGATATCAGCTGCGAAAAACGTGCGGAGTAACGATGTTAGTTCGAGTCCGGAATCAAGAGATTCGCAAATCAACTGGCGTGAATCAGGGCGAGATTGAAAAGATGAAGAAAGGCATGCTACGCTGACTTGGACATATAGTAAGGTTGAGTGAAGAAAGATTGACGATACAGATATACAAAGCAAAAGTGTGTGCAAGAAGACGCAGAGGAAGGCCACGTTCCAACTACCTGGATCAAATCGATCGGACGCTCAAGGACGGGAACGAAAAGAGTACTCGAAACCGACGATCATGTATGAAGAGACTGATGAATGTGGACGAAGCAAAAGAAGTATAAAGTCTAGAGAGAACTGGCGCTCTATACTCCCTGCCTACCCCCTTAGGGACTTGGTGTGATGATATGTATGTATGTATGTATGTAAATTTTCACCCATGCGAAGCTGGGCGGGTCAGCTAGTTAAAAAATATTGCGACACGTCTGCTTCTAACAACGATCAGAAAAAAAGTATTGACTTTTATAATAACTCAATCCACTAAGAGTGTTTTAATCTGTCCAAAAGAATCAGTAGTTTGAGAGCGATAACAGAGGGTCTGTTCGACCATGCTATGGTCGCTCACCATCAGAGTACTGTAAGTTAACAATAAGTTTTTAGTTTAGTACAAATCTCATTCAATTGTGTTGTGTGTTGTGTATGGCGTCCATAAATATGTTTTTCATATTTTAATATGAGTATAAATGTCGCCATGGTCTCTCGATAGCCGATCATTCAATTTCATCGAAATTGCCTTCGGAATGCAATGGAAGTTAATCTTATTTATCCAAAAGGTATATTATTTTTATATAGGACACTCAAAGACGGGAATGAATGTGGACGAAGCGCAATAGATAAGCATCTTTACACTCTACAGGGAACTGGCGCTCTATTTTCTCTGCCTACCCCGTTAGGGACTCGGCGTAATGCTACTATGCATGTATGTATGTACATATATTATTTTTCAGTAAGCCAGTGCCAGAGGACTCGGATCTTCCACAATGGGCGGCAGTCAGAGGCGACTGGTCACCACACATGTCGCTGGACCGTCAATTGAAACTCCAAGGACCCTTATTAAAGAGTCGCGTGGAGCTCTGGATTGAGGTCTATGACAAATATTACAAGCCTCCAGTCCCACCGCCTGAGATACCTGTGAGCCATATTGAGCTTTAAAGGCATCTAAAACATCCAGTATGAAGGATCAATTCGGATTACATCTGTCAAGATAGGTACAGCTGAGAAGCATTCAGACTCAAATAAATTTATTGATGAGGATGAGAATTTAGAGGATTTTACCACAAACTTGTGACATTATAGTATTCGTAAAGTGATAAAATATTAGATATTTTTATTTACTGTCAACTGGTAAATTGTATATGGATCCAGAACCATAAAATAAATAATAATAAATAATAATCATTTATTATTATAATATAAAACAGATAGTTCTATAAAAAAATTAAATTGGCTCGGCGAATTAGGATTGCCATACAACATTGACAATGCCGCTAGCTTTGTGGTTTCCTTCCGCGTGATACGGACTTGAGTTTTTTATTTGTACATATTTTGTAGTGAGTTTTTTTATTACACTTGGTGTTATATGTTTTCAAATCTAAACTAGGCAACTGTTTTAATGAAATATAAGAGTTTGTTCCTTCTATATCGAAATAATTATGACCGATGTTGTTTTCGTTTAAATACTTACAGGTTTCAATATGGGAAAACCACAAAACTATTAATTTTAAGCTAAAGTGGAAGTAAATAATAGAATGAAGACAATATTTTAAATAAATCTATCCAGCCAGTCCACACCAATTCTTAACAGATAATAAAGCATTTTATTTAGTATATAATTTTATTTAAATTAACAAACAATTTAAATAAAATATTATACATAGATAAAATATACTACGGATGTATCTTCTGTTAAATTGCTACTGCTGTATGTTAGCAAGAATTGCGTCGATAAGGCGCAGGTTATTGTGTGACATTGACAAGTTTAAATTGGAGGAGTGCTCGGCAAGGTCAACCGACGACCTAGAGTTGGGCTACACACATTCGATTCGATTATGTTAGTTCATCGATAAGGTATTTTTAGATTTTAATTATTTTTTAAGGTTCAACTGAGCACTTTCCTAATTATATGTAAAAAAAACTAATAAAAAATATTTCCATACAAAATAGATCTATTAAATAAACCACTTACATATAACGTTTTTCCTGATATCAAAATGTAGCCTTCACATACGAGTTTCCATCAGCTTGCCTTACCACCAGCGCCATTCAAGGAGAAGTCAGAATTGTAACAACACCTTTAAGCTGGTATATATCTGGATCTAAGAGGTAGATGGAGTGCCCCTCGCAACTTTTCAAATACAACTACAAATACCTATATAAACTGTTACGTACGATGCCAACGAGCATCAATGCAAGCGACTATATGCGAGTTTCGTCAACAAGTTTCCACGATGTTTATACGGTAACACTCGTGGTATAGCTGATCAGACGAACTCATGTGTACAGTTTCAATATTATATAGAGATCTTTTAAATACCTCTCAGAGATATGCAGGTTAACCAACATTGTTGTACTCTATAGAGGACCCCTTTGGCGTGAAAATGTAAGCATCACTCCAAAGCTCGAATCAGTAATCTATTGTTATCAATATGACTATCACAAATTAATAAAATATAAATTTGATAATTATTTGATAGAACAATATCAGTTCTTAAAGTAGGTAATCTAGTCACTCGACTATTGGTCAAAGCATCGGTATTATCTAGAGACATGCCTATACTAATACGTATCGAGACAACCGACAAAGCCGACAATAATCATTTAGTATGGAAGTGTGAACATGATGAGGTGGTTGTTAATCACGCTGTTTTCGGTGGCTGTGGCGGCAGATGAGGGCGCGTTTAGGGTGGTGCGCACCCCGCAAGGTGAAGTGAAAGGGTACAAGGATTCTGATGGAAAATTCTTTGAATTCTTCAACATACCTTACGCGACAGCACCTAAGGGACGCTACAAGTTCGGTGTACGTATATTTTTAAAGTATTTTATGTGATATTCTATTTTCAAAAAGAGGTGTGTTCCCGTTGGATTGGCTTTGTGTAGAGAAAAAAAACAATGACGAGTCCCTTTACAAGTTCTTATTTTGAACCGGTTTGTATTTTTTTTAATAGAGACCTTTGTTTGAATTACGGTAATCACGATTTTATGTTGTGTAAAGATTTAAAGGTTGAGGCCACAACTGACCATTGTTTTTGCTAAGGAATTCTTTTGTATTTTTTGGAACGAAGTTCCTTATCGCGCGTTGTGAAAGGGGGCTAGACGGAAAAAAATCCTACGAAAAGTTCTCACGACACTTTTTGACGTCACGAGTCTGTCTGTCTAGCGCGCGTTGTGAAAGGGGGCTAGACGGAAAAAATCTTACGAAAAGTTGTCACGACACTTTTTGACGTCACGAGTCTGTCTGTCTAGCGCGCGTTGTGAAAGGGGGCTAGACGGAAAAAATCTTACGAAAAGTTGTCACGACACTTTTTGACGTCACGAGTCTGTCTGTCTCTCTCTCTCTTATAGAAAGCAAATTTTTCGTCTCGCTTGAATGCGATGCCACTCGAATTTGCACCTTAAAACTACGTTGATAGGATCTCAGCGTCGTTACGATATCACTGCTTACAGTGCGAAGGCGATGAGAGCGGGTAATACGTTCGGGATCACTCCGGCCGAGTTGAGTCGAGTGAATCCGAAGTATTACGAATATTATAATCCGATATATTTTGGATGGTCACTAGAGATATTAGTTGACTGAGAAATATTAGCATATCATAGATGGCCAGATTCTAATACATGAATACGTCAAATATTAGTGATATCTTAACTAATACTAATATATCAGCAACACCACTAGCCATTATTACGCGCGAATTTGCACGGATTGTTTTGTTATGCTAATTTATAATAAAAAATAAATACTGCGGTATTTCTGCTGGTATTGATGGTATTTGATGATGATGCTGGCAAGTTAAGTTTCACTTATTTTAGTTCTTTTTTTTTTGCTGTATATTTATAGCCCCCGTGTGAGTGACGTGTGCTTCTTGAACTTCGTTCCATCCGGGTGTCCCTTGACACCTCTCAAGTTTTTTTACTGTGTCTTTGGGAAGCAGTAATACGCTGGGCATGACACACATATTGCTTAAGACGGTCTGACTTAGGCAATATTTAATTACTTACTTACATTAAAATTTTTGCGGACAATCAACTACAGAACCTCTCATTCCGTCTTACAAGGCAGCTAACCAATGTTAAATAAATATAATGAAGCTAACCAATGACCAACTATTCATGGCCACAAGTAGAATAACATAAAAAAAACAACAATTATTCTTCAACGGGCCACTTAAATGTGGTTTTGTAGTAGTAGTGGTACAGGTGATATCACTCGCGCGTTGCTAATCTGATATTAAGCGCTAAACTGGAAACATAAATATGAATCATACATACCTGCTACAAATTTACACACAATGAGAATTCGCGCAAGCGGTAACCACTTCCCATCTGGTGGGCCGTGTGCTTGTTTGCAATCTTGTTTTTTTAATAATGTTTGTAGAATAATCTCAAAACTTGATTCCAGCCTCCATTGCCACCACCAGCATGGCTAAAGCCCTACGAAGCTACCGACAAAGGCGTCATGTGCCCTCAAGCTTCTTTTGGATCCTTGTTTCCCGAAAACAAAGTAATGACAGAAGATTGTCTCATCGCCAATGTGTTCGTGCCCATCACTAAAGAGAAGGACCTGCCAGTAATAGTCTACGTCCACGGAGGCGCTTACCAAATAGGTTACGGTAACTGGATGACAACAAAAAAACTGACCAAAGGCAAAGCAATTGTAGTATCATTCAACTACCGTCTTGGAATCCACGGCTTCCTATGTCTTGGCACTAAGCATACTCCCGGTAACGCTGGTATGAAAGACCAAGTTGCATTGCTCCGTTGGGTAAAAAAAAATATAGCTAGCTACGGGGGTAACCCCAATGATGTCACAATCGCTGGTGGTAGCGCTGGCTCCTCCTCTGTGGACCTCATCATGCTATCCAAATCCGCAAGAGGTTTGTTCCAAAAGGTGATTCCAGAAAGTGGTGCGAATATTGCTGCTTTTTCTATGCAGCCTGATCCACTGGAAACAGCCAAGGAATATGCCAAGGTATTGAACTTCACAAATGTTGATGATATCTACGCATTGGAACAATTCTACACGACGGCATCTCGCGAAACGTTGACTTTGGACCCCTTTATTGGCAGAACTGACTCTTCCTTCGTGTTTGTGCCTTGTGTAGAGCGGGACTCGAGCGATAATGATGAGGTGTTTCTTAACAAACCACCTGTAAATATTCTCAAATCAGGCGACTATAAAAAAGTGCCAATGCTGTACGGATTCGCGAATATGGAAGGTTTAATAAGAATCGATTTCTTCCAAATTTGGAAGGATAAGATGAACGAGAAGTTTTCAGATTTTCTGCCAAACGATCTGGAATTTGAAAACCCCGACGAGAGGGAAGGGGTAGCGCAGAGGATCAAAGAGTTTTATTTCGGAGACAAGCAAGTTCACAATGACAACATTTTGGCGTACGTTGACTTCTTCACGGATGTGATGTTTGCGTATCCCACGTTGAGAGCCGTCAAATACCACGTAGAGGCTGGACACAAACAAGTGTACCTTTATGAGTATTCGTTCACTGATGAAAATACACCTTTGGTGCCTCATACGGAGGAAAAAGGTGCAACTCATTGCGCCCAGAGCGTGGCGGTGGCCGACGAAGGAACATTCGCCAATTTTACCCTTTCTTCAAACTCGGAAGATTTTAAAAAGATGAGGGAAGTTATTAGGGATCTTTGGTATAACTTCATTACTACTGGGTAAGTTTATCCTTTTACCTATTTAACTATAAAGTTTCCAATAATTAGCAACTTGGAGAGGGGGGAGTCTTAATATATTGTGTGGGCAGCAGGAGGGATAAGTCCCATTATACTGCCAACGCAGTATAACTCTCCGAACTCAGGATGGCAACGCGCAAATGTACTTCGGTATCGTGAGCGTAAAAAGGCTACTGTTACCGTTTCCCATCAGGTGGGACGTAGGCCGTGCTTACTACTCTTGTTGTCGCAAATCGGAAAAAACTGTCGAACTGCGATCTTATAAAGAGCCGAGGTAGCTATACTTAGTTAGGTACCTACAAAGTCAAGATTACTCTACGGTAATGGAAAACACCGGACGGCTGCAAGCCTCGATTATACACATATATATGATCTATAGTCGACCCTTGCAGCCAATGATAGACTTGCCATGTGTCATGTTGGTACCTAAATATATCTACGGAGAAAAGAGGTGTAACTACAATCCTGCCTCTGGCAAATTGGTTGCGTTGATGCTCTAAGCCCTAATATGTGTCATAGAATAGCAATAGTCGTGTTCTTATTGCAAATAATTTGTTGAAAATCTGTAAAAATCTTTCCAGTAACCTGTTCATGATGCAGGTTGGTCATTGTGACAAACAGGATGTCACCTGCCGGTTACGAATAAAAAAGATCTTAATGTGCTTAAATGTCCTTCTTTTAACTATAAGAAAAAAACCGAATTCATAGACAATAAACACCGATAAAGACACAACGTGTGTATATATTATTTAACTAGAGGCTCGCACGGGTAGACATAAGTATGTTTTTATTAAAGAAAATATACCCTATGTCACTCAGGTTACTCACATGTAGCATTAATTGTGAAAGAATTTTTGAAATCAGCACAGTAGTTTTTGATCTTATTCATTACAAACATACACACACACACATAAAAATAAAAAAATCGTCTTTATAATATTAAAGTATGGAAAACAATAGGTACTTAATAACAGCTCCATGAACGAAGGCTAAACACCAATCAAATATGCCAAGTTTCTTCTTTATTTCCCCAGTGCACCAGTTCCAGAAGGTTCGTCGTTCCCCACTTGGCCGGCAGTGGGGCGCGACGGGGGACCACATATGTCTCTGGACCGCACACTCGAGCTTAGAGGCCCATTGCTACTCAGTCGTATGCAGTTCTGGGACCAGGTCTACGACAAGTACTATAAGGACCCTATCCCTCCACCGGAACCCCCAGTTCAACACAGCGAGCTCTAGATTAACTCTAATTACTTCTATCAATATCAATACGAATATTTCAATTCTGCTGAATTTTGAAGGAGTGGTATGGAAATAACTTGAATTTAAGGAATAGCAAGAATGGTTTTCTTTGTTAAAACGTATCATATAATTTTGGGTGATGAAATATGGATGTCAAAGTTTCTATGAAAGAACCAAACAGTAGTCCGGCCGGCGGGTAACACCGCACGTTTATCATATTGGTCTATTATGATTGACAACTTTTTAACCACATAAGTATTTGTGCCAATAAACACCTTATTTTCCATGAATTAAGGACGTGAGATAATTTTATTGTATCCTATTTATTAGAAGAGTAGTAGAGTATTCTACGAACAAGGTTTTTTAATAACGATTTAGAGTCGTAAGACAACAGTTACCGCACTTAATCAAGTCTGGAATTACTAGAACAAACAATTAAATTAAATTAAAAGATAATACATTTACTGCAAAGTTCATTTTGTATTTTTCCATCTAGAAGGCGAACTTAAATATATTTAAAATCAGCCCTCGAAGCTTTTTAAAAAGTAATTATGAGGCGGTAAGAGTGTCTAGACTGCCGTGGCCGGCCATCCTGCGGCGACAGTATTATCCCTGAGAGACATCATTAAGCACTCAAACTCCCCGTCTACTTGACGCCTCGGTATGTACCGACCTAAGGTAGGAAATGCGCAGAAAAGTGACGTAAAATAAATTATGATAGCGTTACATAGGGCTGCTCCGGCATTCAGTGGAAGTAAATTTGCTCATTAAAAATGTAAGGATTCATTTAGTTTATGGTTTCGTCAAGACTGAACAACGGTGCCAACTGAACGGATATCAAGTCCATCGCTGTTACTCAAGCACGGCTATACATTTCGAATTTTCTCTCAAACGTATACAGGATTCCTCTCGTTGTTTTCCTTTATCGTAAAGCTTCGTCTTGTTTTATGTTATTACACATCTGCCTACCCTTTTGAAACCCTTATTAATTCCTTCCTTAAAACCATAAATCATTATGCCTACCGCGTGCGAGTCTCGGCGTGATGTATCTTTTAAAAGTATTAAGTAAGGCTTACGGGCGTCCCAAATAAAGTGCACAGAAAGGCTATAGGTACCATTGATTTAAGGCCGAATATCCCGTTGAGTAATGAAACAAGTTTTTACAACTCTCCCGCCAAGTCCACGACACTTTCATGCGAATGCCGGATTGGCTGAAACTTCTACGGCACAAATTAATCCGACGAATTTTCTCACCATACCTACTGGCAGAAATAAATCACCTTTTTGTGGATTCCTCACGACCAAAGTTAAATAAATTATTATTTTAGTATAACTAACGACGATGTCAACAGTTTGATTTTATTACTTGTTACTTTTACATATCATATATATATTTGCTCTGTAGGTACCTACGTCTGTATGTCACTGAATTCCTCCTAAACGGCTAGACAGATTTTAATGAAATGTTCTGTATCTTCAGGTGGATTCGATTCACAATTGGACCCGATAAGTGGGGCTATGATCGTGTCTCGGGAAATTTAATCTTTTTCACAGTAAAGCTGGGACGGAACAACTAGTATGTTTATAGGTATACGTTTTAGGTACTTGATAGTGGATAATTAAGTAACGAAAATATTATTGTATGTGTGCGACAGAACACTACAACTAATCTACATATAACAATTAGTGTCTTAACAGTATTAAACATCGAGAGGAAACCTGCATACGTTTGAGAAGAAATTCATAGACGTAGGTATATGAATAAGGCACCTAAAATATATCTCTGGCAGATAGTGAGTGTGGTTACTACTTACACTTACACACCTCCAACTGCCCTTACATGGACCCTTGTGGGAAGGCGTGAAGAAGATAGCTATGATTACTCTTTCCTCAGTACCTAACTCTAATATACATTTATTATTACAGCTAACACGACAACTGGAAACTCCACACTGAAGTATTCTAGCCAAAAAACCGCTTATAACATGAGTGCTTCCACCATAGACAAATAACAGACGAACATGGAGTGGCAATGACAATAAACAAATTGACAGCTCTAAGCCCTCACGTAACATCCCTACTAATCCCTACTAATATTTTAAATGCGAAAGTAACTCTGTCTGTCTGTTACCTTTTTACGCCTAAACTACTGAACCGATTTAAATGAAATTTGGTACAGATATAGCCTAGAGCTTGAGGAAGGACATAGGCTTGTACACAAGAGGGTTGTAAGAGGTTGAAATAGGGGATTAAAGTTTGTATGGAAGTTTCGTAATTTTTGAAGCTAGAAAGCTTGAAACTTGAAGGCTCTTGATTACATATAAATTCTTAGTTTGCAAAAATGTTACCCTAAAGGGGGTAAAAAAAAATTCTGCCTAATATCACTTTTCCGCGGGAACAGCTAGTAGTTGATAAACGTCTATCGGACGGGTAGTGTGTTAATTAAAATAGTTCAGCGTTCCAATATATACAAATAATCGGAGGCAGGCGAACATTTCACCTAATCTGCTCAATCGCTTAGAAACAGCGCTTTCGTCACGTTCAACTGCCGTTCAATAAACCACAATTATAATATTGTAGTAGTGTACTAGTTATCCCGCCCAGCTTCGCTCGGGTGAAAAAATAAAAGTTGCTTTAATACGATCACAGCGCCAACGATCCAATTGCGAATCTAAACCATTCTCGAATCTGAAGACACACAGAAAATTTCATTATAATAGATTTTATATATATATCTATCCTCACGCTTTCCCACAAGGGTCCCCGAAGGGGTAGGCAGAGGTGTATAGGTAATACCCACACACCCACTTTCCGCCAGAGGTATATTAGGTGCCAACGTGACAGATGGCGAGTCCATCGCCGTTACTCAAGCACGACTATACATACGCCTTTGAATTTCTTCTCAGACGTATGCAGGTTTCCTCTCGATGTTTTCCTTCACCGTTCAGCTCGTGGTGTGCCTAATCACTGTACTTAAGTTCAGAAAAACTCATTGGTACAGTCGGGATTCGAACTTGCGACCTTTGCGTCGCAGGCAACTGCTCGAACCACTCGACCACCACGGTTTTGATAGATTTTAACATCTTTATTTCACATAGTCAGTGACAGACGTACAGAAGAAATATATATTAGGTAGGTAGGTACAGTGACCAATCACAACATGAGTTTTATCGTGAAGGAAACCTGGATACGACTGAGATCATGTTCAAAGGACGTCTCGTCATCGTGCCTGAGAAACGGCGAGGGTCTCGTCATCAGTCGGTCACTTTGGAGTCTAGTATCTCTAGCAAAAAGAGGCTATTAATTACCTCTGCCAACATGTTGAAGCGTTACGTTGCGAATATTATTTTACGTTGATTGAAAACATTTGCATGAACAAGGTAAATTGAAATTGTCTACGCACAATATCTAAATAGTATACACACAAAGACGGAAAACAGACTCCTGTTTTCCGTCTGTCTCGACTCTGTTAATCATTAACGTTGCTAAAATTTCAGACTTGCATTAATATATTTGTGCAAAATTTTATATTATATCTGTTTCGTTTCATAACAGCAGACATCCAGACATTAACAAAATATACTCACTACAGTCTCAACAAATGTATGGTATACAAGCCAGCGCTCGCGGTGTTACTTGCGCTGTAAAGTTTTTGCCGCTCTTGCCTCTAAAACTTTCATGTCCTAGATTATTTTTACAATCCAACACTTTCGTTGAAATTGCACGTAAAAATATTTCGCTCTTTTCACTCAAAGTGTGGGCTGAGGGCGCAGGCAGAGGCTGATTACTGGTAGGGGGCGGCGAACTTGCTATTTTACTCTAGAATATGGACCACACCGAATGTACAATGACAAGTCATAAGTGCATAAATGAGCGTTGTGTGTGTGTGTGATGTTCTGACTTCCATGCGCCCGAAGTCCACAGCAAAAGCTAGTTAAAACATTCTCACGGGAAAATATTTGATTCACCGTATCCATATATCATTTATTTATTGTTTAATAACGATATGTCTCCATGTAAGTGCCACATCCGGCGGAGGCCGCACGCGATCCTCTCGCACCAATAAAGCATCAAGATTATAGCCCAGCTGATACCACTTAACATCACGACGGAATGTCTTCAACATTACATTAACATTACTATCTATTAAAATAAAATATTTATATGAGTAAACGGATTTATTATACGTTATTAACTACAAGCTGTGCCCGCGACTTCGTCCGCGTGGAATAGTGACATCGGGCAGCATTTTTTGGATTTATCTTTTGCGTGCACAAACGCACAGACAAACAGACAATATTTCTAACAATCATTGTTTTGGGTTAAATTTTATAGAGGTCCAAACCATATTTTTTCTTATATATCTTCAATGTAAGGACCACGATCGAATTTTCAATTACGATCAACATTACCGGTAGTCAAACGCAAAATGTACAGTGATTTATCATATCACGAGCATAGGTATTGTGAAAGAAAACATCCCAAGAAAGATAAGCGTTGCAGGCGACTACTTGAAACACTCGACCGCCACGGCACTACCTTACATATATATAAGAAATTTGTTAAAATTAACCTCTTACAGATGAAATATAAGTTTCAAATCGGTATCCCGCGCAAACGAACCAAGAAGCCTAGCAGCATTGCCACGTTTGATAGCAATGCTGATTCTCTGAGCGAGATAATGTATGTTCCAGTCCACTTGTCACGAGAGGCCTCAAGTACAAACATATATATACATATGCATATACATAGGGGTAGGCAGAGAGAAAAGAGCGCCAGTTCTCTCCAGACTTGCACACCTTTTTCGCTTTGTCCACATTCATCAGTCTCTTCAAACATGCCCGCTGGTTTCCAGTGCTCGTGAGGTTCCCGTCTTAGCATATTATTAACCGGTATATTGACTCCACTGACTATAGGAAGTTCTGTAAGCCTCTTTAACGGACTGCTGTTAGAGCTGTGGTTTCAGACATGTGTCCTTTCAGGATAATGCATAAAGTAACCGCCGTTAAAAAAACATCTACAATAACTTTAAACTTTACTGACTTAGCGGAATACCTAAGAGAAACTACAGAGAAGCCACACTAAACTCCAGACAGTTTCCAGTTCACACCCGGATAATAGCTTATATGGTTTACGAGACGCCAGCCACACGCTTATCAACATCGAGAAATAACAGTTACTGCTGTTTGTTTATCAGCCCTAATAATGTAGGTACAGCTTAGATGTTCCCCCATACTTGGGTACTACTGCTGTAACGAAAAAAAATATTGTATATGCCTAATGATTTGAAAAGAGTAACCATGGAGTTTCTTGCCGGTTCTTCTCCATAGAAGCGACCAACCCGAACCGTGCTTCTTTTTCGACGTTTTATAAGTGCCCATCTGGGCCTATGTGAAATAAAAAGATTTTGATTTGATTGATTGATTTGATTGATGCGGAGATACATATTTATTTTATATTTATATCGATACAATAAACAAATAAAATGTATGGGTTTGTAAAGTCGGTAAACAAACAACTTTATCCTCAATACTATGAGATGATATAGATGCCTTCTCACTCTAGGCTCAATCATGGAAGAATGGTGGCATGGCAGATTTGGATGAAATATGGCACGGAGTTAGATTAAAAGCCAGATTAACACATGGGATATTAGTGTTTAAAAAAAACTACAAATGAAATCGAGTTTCACGCGGGTTGTCTAGAATAATTATGACAATGGCCCAACATAGTTCCATGGACAGTGATTCCCTTCTGAAGAGGAAAATTTAATGAAAATAGGTAATCAAATAATGCCATTAGGCACATGTGATAGCGGGTAAGTTCAAAGCCACATGAAACGTATGCCTGGTTTGTCGCAAGGCTCTTTGAGGCAAACAAGAGGCATCTACGTGTATATATTAGTTTCCATGTGATGGAGTATTTGGTATTGTGGTTTAATTGAGCAACATATGCATACTGACTGGTAGAGCCGATTGTGGGCACACTAACAGGAAAGCTCATATATATACGGTGATACAAAATATCGTATGTGATAAATTCGGCTAAAATCTATCTCTGTGCTAAATTTTATCCAATCCAATGCAGCTTTCTGGCGTGATTGAGTAACAGACAACCTTCATAAATTTTAGTAGAATATATAGGTACGTAGCTATCAAAAGCCGTGGAGGCCGAGTGGCCGAAAGATTGCCAGTTCGAATTCCGACTGTATCATGAGTTTTTCTGAACTTAAGTACAGTGATTAGTCACACCGCTTTACGGTGATGGAAAACATCGAGAGGAAACTTGCATATGCTTAAGAAGAAATTCAAAAGCGTTTGTATAGTCGTGCTTGAGTTACGGCGATGGACTCGCCATCGGTCGCGTTGCCAACTAAAATATATCCCTGGTGGAAAGATGTTGTGTGGGTGGAGTGCCTACCCCTTTGGAGACCCTTATGGGAAGGTGTGGTGATATTATAGCTATCATTGCTAGTTTTCCCATCCAGGTTCGTTCGTTCGATGAAACAATAAAAATTAAACGATGCCGTGCCACCTACCTGGTCCAATTGTGAATCTAAACCATGCAAAAAATCATCCAATGCGGTCCAGCAATTCTAGAGTTATGCGAGATGAACGTTCTACTCTCCCAGTCTATCCGTGAGCGATGGCGTGGTGGTATGTATGTAAAAGTGAAATGTTAACAAGAGCCGAGGAAGACCACGTTCCAACTACCTAGATCAAATCGATCGGACGCTCAAGAACGGGAACGTCAAGAGTACTCGAAACTGACGAGCATGTATGAAGAGACTGATGAATGTGGACGAAGCGAAAGAGGTATGTACGTCTAGAGGGAACTGGCGCTCTATACTCTCTGCCTACCGCGTTAGGAATCGGAAATGATATGTGTGTGTGTGTTAGCAAAATCTAATTATAAGTAGTAAGATTACCCTCGCTACTATAAATTCAGCCGTGGTGGCCGAGTGGTTCTAGCAGTTGCCTGCGACACAAAGATCGCAAGTTCGAATCCCGACTGTACCAATGAGTTTTTCTGAACTTAAGTACAGTGATTAGTCACACCACGAGCTTTACGGTGAAGGAAAACATCGTGAAGAAACCTGCACACGTCTGAGAAGAAATTCAAAGGCGTATGTATAGTCGTGCTTGAGTAACGGCGATGGACTCGCCATCTGTCACGTTAGCACCTAATATATCTCTGGCGAAAAGTGGGTGTGTGGGTATTACCCATACACCTCTGCCTGGGGTAGGCAGAGGTGTATGGGTAATACCCGGGGACCCTTGTGGGAAGGCGTGAGGATATATTATATTATTACTATAAATTCAGTAAGTTGACAACAATTTCAACAAATTTCCACGTTGCCCCGACCGTCCGCCGCACATCCTCGCCCTCGGCCGAAAGGGTAGCGCTCTGCTCAGTATATTCTATCTGTCCCAAACAATATTAATCATTCTTAGGGGGTTTTTGTTCATTAAACTGGCAAATAAATCATCCTTTACGAGGCCCCAAACAGTTTAACAATAAATTCCTCTTCTTTTGTTGAATTGCACCTTGACCCGAATACACGAAGGAGACAATCAAATGAAAACAAATTTCCTTATTAAAATGACCTTCCATCCAATAGGTCGAACAAAGTACATATTTGTTACGTGCTTCCCAAATTGTCAAACGCGAAGGAAAATTATGTATGGACTCTCATTATAAAAGGAATTTGTAATGAAGTCCCAGCGTGGTATATTTATTGGATCGACTCTTGAGTTTTATATTACACTCCTAAACAAGGGTACGACGTTTGGTGGTTAGCAGCTTTGTTAAATAAAGGAGGCTCTGCGTTACAAAGATCCTCCTTTTAACAAAGCACAAACACAAAAACATTTAATGTAGAATCTATAATAAGATGAGGTAGTTCTATATCATCATTCAGATTTTGCAGGTGCTTGAAGAAAAATACTTTTGCCATATATATATATACATATGTACTTAATATGCCTCTATGGAATAATCCATAGAGGCACTAATAAATATAAAGAGGTACTAATAATAGTACCTATAGATTACGGTCAATGTGATTTGACAGATTTACAAACCCAATATACACCTGTCACTATCGCACTATTCAATAATCATGACAATCCCACGCCATAGCAAAGCATGGTCCATTTAGTAGATATTTGTAAACACGAACGCGATTTAATTTGGTCGGACTATTACATAAGTCATATCGTGAACGATTATGCTGTGATTTCGGAAATAAATGTGTTAAAATTAGTGACATTTAGTTTTAACTGGCATGCCGTAGTAAACGGTGACAATGCACGCGACTGCCCTGCGGCGTAATTAAATAAAGTAAAGTACCCGGGTACGCTTTAACGCGATACCGAGCGGGGAGCTATAAAATAGCAGTATCGCGCTTACACGGGATTCCCTATGACTTCCTACTGCATGCCTTAGTGGCATCGATGTACCCACTTTAGCTTAGCTGTTCTATTTATACACAGCAGTTACTATTACAAGAGACAGCAGTTACCTACTGTGATAAGAGCCGTGGTGGCCGAGTGCTTCGAGTTACCTGCGACACAAAGATTGCAAGTTCAAATCCCGACTATCCCTTAACCCTATCTAAACTTAAGTACAGTGATTAGTCACGCCACGAGCTTTACGGTGAAGGAAAACATCGAGAGGAAACTTCTTACTACTACTAACTTCTACATAGGCACATTGTTGGATAATATGTTATCTGTAGGTGAAAATTTTGACTTTATTTTCAATTTTGAATTTCCATATAATGTTTTGAGTGATTATTATTATTTGTTGTTGTAAATGTTACATAATGTAATGTATGATACATAATTTTGAAAAAGGTACACATCATGTCGGAATACGTAGAATGGATGGAAATATTTTTTGTTTACTGATAGAAAAATACGTTTCCACATTACTGGAGGCAGCACCCGAATGGGCAATTACCCACAGTTGTCCACATTTGTGTATGGGGGAAACGTGATAACCACTCTTCGATAATAGGAAGAGAACTTTTGTAGTAAATCGTTGTAACGACCTATATACTTAATAATATCGAATTCATTTAAGTAATTAATTAATAATTAAATATTTAGTCAATGAGACTATAAAAAAAAACTATAAGACCAAGTACGGTCGCGGAGCAGGAAGAATTTCGTACAATGACCTCTTTACCTACTGACAGTGGTCACAAACATTTTTATATGTGTGGTTTGCATGAAATATTTGAAGGATAGAAAAAAACTAGCTTATTAAATAAATTATTATTAGCTTATTAAATAAAAAAGGTCTTACCCGCATTTACCCAAGTTTCATCCAAGTAATATATTGGTCGTTGTTGCTGTCGGTAAGTTTTTATATTTTTCAAATATTTAATACGCCACAATGCTATGTCATCTCTGTCGATCAAACAATTATTTCGCCTTCGTTTGACATATTTAAACTTTAAATGTTTTAGTAATTGTTTCAACGATGTCAAGCCCATGTTTGGTAAGGATTCGTCTGCATTTATGACATGTAGTACCTTTTTTGTTGTAGGTAACTCTCCTTTTAAATAAAAGCTGTGCACTATTCGTCTGATGCACGATTTATCGAACTCATCAGTCTTTTCAATTACTGAGAGTCGTTTTTTCGGTGAAGGAGCCGGCTTGACGGTGTCTGTTTCGGTATATTCTTTTAAAATACGATATATGGCCGATTTTGAAATGCCCAAGATATCGGCTGTTTTGTCCTTCATTTCTTTTTTTGAAGGATATTTATCGGCAGGCCAGGATTCCTTAATGTATTTAAACACGTTAATAATCATAACCTTCTCAGATTCACTAAAGTGTGACATTTTTCTTTTCTTCCGCGGAGAAACAAACTTCTTGAATGGACGCGAGGTAGACGGCACTGGTTCCATTTTAAAACAGTAAATTAAACTTAACAAATCAACGAAACCACTTAACAATTAAAACAAGACAACAAAAACTAACAAATAACAACAAACTAAGATAAATGTGTTTCAAAATTGAACGAGCACTAACGCATCCCAAGATGGAATGTCGTTAGTTATTAAAAAATTATGAATCATGTCAAATACTTTTAATTGCGACCAAAACACCAGACGCAAGCAAGAACAAACCTTACGGTCTCAATTAAACGGTTTACAATCCCTGGCGACAGCGGTCATTGCATCTGTGCGAGCGAGACGCATTATATTTACGCGGGAGTGACAGAGATGGGTAATAATAGGTTATCGTACGAAATTCTTTCTGTTCCGCGACCGTGCTTTACACTGTAAACATTTATAATATTGTGTATAATATATTTAAAATCAAAAGTGTATCTGCATTTTTTTTTTATTAAAGGACAGCTGGACCGATTTTTATATTATTTGCTGGATTTTTGGCCACCCCAAATGGCAGAATATATCTTCATGCCTCGATGCAAGAGTGCCTGAAGGGGTAGGCAGAGGTGTGTAGACTACCTACACACCCACAATCCGGATATATATTTTAGGTGCCAACGTGGTAGACAAACGAGTCCTTCGCCGTAACTCAAGCACGACTATGCATATGTATTTCTTTGAATTTCTTCTCAAACATCCTGGCACCAGGTCAATACTCTAATGTTACAGTTGCCAAGTCACATAATCCCCTCGCGTTATGTTTTAAAGTTCTGAAACCTGTGACTTAAGTCCACGTAAGTTCTGCCTAGCTCACGTGTACAACGGCAGCATAAAGCTGCACTAATGCGATTACAATGCGCTTGTAATGCTCCAAGTTGGCTTCTACATAGTGTATAACTGAACCATAGATATATTGCAAGTATTCAGGAACTATTAAGTACACTAGTTCATTGCACCGGAACCGATACAAATGACATACTGTCCGTCCTGTCATGTAGTGGAATGTAATGTCATATGTCCACTACATCTTTCATACCATAGATCAATGAGGTTAATTATTTAATATTTTGATTATTTATTTATAATTGTAATTATTTATTTACGTTAAGAGTACCCGAAACCGACGAGCATGTATAAAGAGACTGATGAATGCGGACGAAGCGAAAGAGGTATGTTAGTCTAGAGAGAACTGGCGCTCTATACTCTCTGCCTACCCCGCTAGGGACTTGGCGTGATGATATGTATATGTAATTATTTAATACATCTTTGCTATAGATAGTGCCATTTACGAAGATGCGCCGCACTGTTCTTCCCTATGGTTAATGGTGTAAGTGAGCATCATCGGTACGCACTGATTTCCATGGGTGCACACTCACACTACAATTAATATACTCGGGTCATACACCACTGATCCCGCAACCCCCTCGACCACCTCGACTGGAAATAGGTGGGGCGCGTCTTCGTGGATGGCACTATCTATATCACCTTATGTGGTAAGACCTTGTTTGATAAGTATCCCCTCACATCCGAAAGTTCTGATAGATTTGACAGATATGTTGTAGTATACATAGATTTATTTGCAATGACTCCTCGCTAACTAGATAACTGAGTTCAATTACCTTTTTTTAGGTGTCTAGTTGCGACATTGGGACGATCAATCAATTCAGCCAAGGACACAAGAACTCGCGGACTACCTATTGCAATGTCTTAAGACAGATGTAGATTACGTACATAAACCTGTCTCTTTCGCACACTTGAATAATGATAGCGATAGCACGACGTGGCACCCTGTACCTACTGCGTATTAGGATAACATCTCCGTACATTTACATAAACAACGTACCAGAATGCAGCGCCTGTCCCATTGTGCCAGCAATATGATGTAGCAAATAAATATATTTGCAAACAAAGTGCCCTCACCGGATGAAGTTTATGGATGTTTGCAATACGCCCGTTATTTCCGATAGCTAAATGAAAATATGTTAAATATTTTCGCGTATGCTAATATCTGAATTTGTTTCGTACGTTAAATATTAACCGGTACTCGCGAAAAAGTGATAGTACCTAGTACATGTTAGCGGGTTTTATAATTTCGTATTTTTTTATGTCGTTGTATACATAGGTATAGATAGTGCACGCGCCCCAATTTCTAGTCGAGGGGTCGCGGATTGCGGGAGTATGACCAGAGTCTAATAATTGTATTGTGCGTGTGCACTCATAGGTTAACAGTCTTTTTAATTTCATTTCTAATTCATATTCGGTCTATAATAGTTTTTTTTCTGTAAAATGCTTTTAAATGTAACTTCATGCTTCCTTTGACTTCTCCAAGAGTCGTTACAAAAACTACTTAGTTTACACGAACATTGGGTACTTAAATATCAAAAAAATATCAAATCAATTAAGTGTAGTGTCTGTACGCTATACTACTGTGATAACACAATCCAACGAACATGACAAATATCTAGCATACCGCTGTCTGGATCATGAATGAATCGCATGTACGACTCGAGCTATCACCGCATATGAGTTCACAATGGATGACAAGTGACAGCCCCTCATAAAGCAGAGTGTACAATGGGACAGGATAAACTGATGTATCCGGGACAGTCGACAGATCATTGGGAGGCGACGCACGGAGGAGGCACACATTTTCACTGCTTTGTATTTGCATCGAGAGAACGGAGGTATATTATAGGCATATTTGGGAGTAACTGCGGTACGAGTATGTATATATATATATATATATATATATATATCCTCACGCCTTCCCACAAGGATACCTGAATGGGTTAGGCAAAGGTGTATAGATAATACACACCCACTTTCAGCTAGAAATATGTTTAGGTCCCATCGTGTTTACTCAAATTTACACACGCTTTTGATTTTCTTCTCAAAGGTGTGCAGGTTTCCTCTCGATGTTTTCCTTCAACGTAAACCTCGTGGTGAGACTGATCACTGTACTTAAGTTCATAAAACTCATTGGTACAGTCGGGATTCGAACTTGCGATCTTAGTGTCGCAGGCAATTACTCAAACCACTGAGCCACCACGGCTCAAAATACATACATACATATCATCACTAACGGGGTAGGCAGAGAGTATAGAGCGCCAGTTCTCTCTACACTTCCATACCTATTTCGCTTCGTCAACAAAATATATACGTTTATATTACTAGAACTTACTTCAGTGGTTTGTTAGTTACTTAAGAAACTTTATTATTATATTATTACCCATACATACATACATACGTATCATCACTCCAAGTCCCTAGCGGGGTAGGCAGAGAGTATAGAGCGCCAGTTCTCTCTACACTTCCATACCTATTTCGCTTCGTCAACAAAATATATACGTTTATATTACTAGAACTTACTTCAGTGGTTTGTTAGTTACTTAAGAAACTTTATTATTATATTATTACCCATACATACATACATACGTATCATCACTCCAAGTCCCTAACGGGGTAGGCAGAGAGTATAGAGCGCCAGTTCTCTCTAGACTTACATACCTCTTTCGCGTCCACATTCATCAGTCTCTTCATACATGCTCGTCGGTTTCGAGTACTCTTAACGTTACTTAAATATTATTACCCGAAATCTGATATCTGTTTATATAACAGTCTTAAATTAATTAAACCTTCGAGGTTTATGAATGACTAAACATATTCTATTCCCAGCAGTAAATCACGAAAAAGAAGCAACAGCATAAGCAACTGAGAAGTTCGTATCCACGGAATGATACCTATTCAAATTAATGTCGGCTTGTGAACTTTCCACTATTATTTGGGAGCTTCACTATGACCAGTTCCCAATAAGCATCTACTTAAAATTTATAGTCAATTACGGACACTACGACTCCTAATAAATATAAATAAATCGGAGAGTGAGGCGCCCTCTGCTTATCTTTACGCTCAGAGTGTAATAGTAACCTTTCGGACAAATATAATCTAATCTTTACTAATATTATAAACGATAATGTATTACTGGCAGTCCGTCTGTTTGTATGCTGGCTTGCTAACGTAGCATCTATATTTTGATAAATTTTATGGAAGCGCGAACATTAAACTCGAAGGGCGTGAAATAGGGAACTTTTTATGCGTACTTAATCAATATTTTAAAAGTATCTACTAATTCTACACAGATACCACCATAGACAGCACCATAATATACAAAGACTAGCTGTTTGCCGCGGTTCCATCTGCGTTAAATTATCTTCTACATACTAAAATAATAGCATATATTATGTAGTAGCAGTGTACAACTGCTACTACACCTTCCCACTAAGGTCGCGAAAGGGTAGGCAGATGTGTATAAGTTAGATATATTTATTTAAGTGCCAGCGTGACAGATGGTGTCAGTCCAACGTCGTAGCTCAAGCACGACTATACCTAGGTCTTTGAATTTGTTCTTAAACATAAGCAGATTAGCAGGAAAAAGCAGAGAAAATACAAACATTTCGTAAATTGTATTTTTATATAAGAAACAAACACTTCAATGTATTTTTTATTAGTATAAATTCCGTGGACGATGTCGCAGGAAACAGTTAGTTTATGAAAAAAACACATTTATTAGTTATTAAGCGTTTTTTAATCGGTGAGAACGATGTCCGTTATCGGAAATGAATACCGATCTTTACAATCCGTTGATATGCGGGGATAAAGTGTACATCCCGATTATGGACGGACATACAAGGTGGGCATTTTAATGCCTCGTCACTCGCATTTTATCGCTATTAGTACCCAGTAAAAATTGAAATTTTATTAGAGGAATATTAAATAGAAATACCAAGGAAGTAAATGTTACTTAAAATTGGAATGCGTTGAATTTTATAGTACCGTAGATCGGATTATATTATATCTTCTTAATATATATAAATTACGTGTCACGTTGTTTGTCCGCGATGGGCTCCTAAGCTACTTAACCAATTTCAATCAAATTTGCACACCGTGTGCAGCTTGACCCAACTTAAAAGATAGGATAGCACAAATGGACCCGATAGGTAGCGCTGCGATCGAGTTTCAGGAAATTTTACTTTTTCACCCGGGCAAAGCTGGGCGAGACAGCTAGTTGGAATTGGATATGCATATAATCCAATTAAATGGCGCCTTTGAGTGAATGATAACAGTTACAAGATCAAGATGGCCAAATGTTTGTTTGGCGGGAAATAATCATCGAATCGATGGGAATTTTTGTCTAGTCTACTAATATGCTGAGAACGAACAAGATTATTGCGTTGCATTCCTCGTGATCTGGCTTAATTTTTAAGACGACTACGACCAAATAATTTTATAATCGAGCCAGCTTTTTACCATACCGTTAGAAAGTTTTCGATAGTGCGATTTACAATATCCTAAAAAGTGATCTTGTGAAGTGTGATCTGATTGAAGTCACCGTCATCTATCGACAAACATGCAAACTAAAATTTATATAAAGGTTAAAGGCAAAAGGAAATACCTTCCTTACTTAATTATACGTACGTACTGTATGTTTCGTAATGCCTATTTAGGAGGTAAAGTATGATGACATTATCATTCAATAATCTACCCGGGGCTTATTGAAGCTTGATTTATTTTATTTAAGTGCATAATGGGACATGTTTACGTAGCCAAAAGCCAAACATGTTATTGTAGTCTGTTTGTTTGTCCGAGCTTATCCCGACTACGTGCCGACACACTCTTGGCCCATTGTTTGCTTTACCCACATGGTGTCTGTGTAAAAGTTTAGCTTCGCTCCAATTGAGAACGGATTTTTTCTTATACGAACGCATTCAAATTTAGGTTCCCGAAGGGTGCAAAGGCTAATTCAGGTAGTTCTGAAGGTAACGAAAATTGCAACTAGTACAACCAGTGTTACAGTTCGGTGGTACTAGCTCAATGTTCGACGTGACTGATGAATGAGGATGAAGCGGGAGCGATTTGTGACACTAGAGAGGACTGTTTGCTCTATTATCTTTGCCACCAATTGAGGGAATCGGTGTGATGAGCTATGTTTATATAATGTGAAAAATCTAACGCCTGCCATTAGATTTCTAAATGCTAATAGCCCTGCCTCGGCAGTTTCGCCCCCGTAAAATTGGATTTTATTAGTAGATTTCTGACATAAATTGTTATATACATATGTTAATCAAGCTAATAATCTATCTATGTGCCAAATTTCATCCAATCCCGTTCAGCATTTTTTGCGCGAAGAAAGAACAAACATCCTCACCAACTTTCACATTTATAATATAAGTAGGATCCATACATACATACATACATATAACTTCGCCGAGCCTCTAACGGGATAGGATAGGATAACAGAGAGAGTAGAGCGCCAGTTCTCAATAGATTAACATACCTCTTTTGCTTAGTCCACATACATCAGTCCCTTCACACGTGCTCGCAGTAGGACTCTTATACAGGTATATACGGATTCTAACTCGACAATATCCACACAAAACGTAGCCAGACTAGAGAAGTTAAATTGACGAGCGCTGTGTATAGAAAAAATATGCTATGAAACCTTGAACTACGGACTAAAAATATTACTCGCAACCTCGATTCCAATCGCCGCTTTCCATAATCAAAGATATGAAACAATCATTTAGTATATAAGCAAAAGGGGTAAAGTACGCGGATGTGTGCTGTACACGCGAGAGGTCAACGTGGGAGGTCCGCCAGTCCCATCGCCACTAATACAGGAATGCAACTAATTATGAATCATTGATATTATCTCGCTCTATTAGAGTTGTACTCATTAGTACGTATGGCGGAGTATAGCTATAAAATTAGGCAAGTATTCGTTGAAAATACACACGAAATGCCCAAGCAAATAATAGACTAGCTGGACCAGCGCTAATCGTTGAGGTTTTCCCTGGAGAGTAAGCATGGAGTTCTTCAAGTAAGGTGTGAAAAGATTCCTGCAGGGTCGGCAACGCGCGAGTGATACCCCTGGTGTTGCAAGCGTCCATAGGCGGCGGTAACCGCTTACCATCAGGCGGACCGAATGCTTGCTTGTCACCCATGTGGTATAAAAAAAATCTTAGTAATTCTTCACTGCCAGTTTGCATTAGCATAATCAGGGTTTTAAAGTGGGTGTATGGGTATTACTTATACACCTTTGCCTACCCTTTCGGGGACCCTTATGGGAAGTCGTGGGCATATAAAAAAAGTGACGTTTCACTTTAAAAAGACACACTTTACACTTTAATCCTTACTAATATTATAAATGCGAAAGTAACTTTGTCTGTCTGTTACCTTTTCACGCCTAAACTACTGAACAGATTTAAATGAAATTTGGTACAAAGATAGCCTAGCGCTTGAGGAAGGACATAGGCTTTTTAATGCGAATAAGGGTTGTAAGGGGTTGCAATAGGGGATGAAAGTTTGTATGGAAGTTACGTCATTTTTGAAACTAGAAGCTTGAAACTTATTTTTTAGTATAATTATAGATATAAATTAATATTACATTCTAATTTTGTAAAAAAAATTACACTTTTATTAGAAAATAAAAAAAATATATTATTTAGAAAAAAATTAATGCAGCTTAATATCACTTTTCCGCGCGGACGAAGTCGCGTGCACAGCTAGTTAAGAATACATGAAACAAAATACCTGTTTCAACCAGTTAAAGTATAAGCAGATTTGGTATCAAAGCAGCGAAGAAAAGGCCCCGGATTAAGGCTATGAATAGGGGTTGGATCTTCTCACGTTATCAAAGACAAACGTACAGGCTATATAAATATAGTCGGTAGATGAGCTCAATATGAACAGAAAATACTTGTATAGAACTAAGACTGTTGAGTCCAGTGCCGAGTGACTCGAGTAGTTGCCTGCAACACACAGATTGCAAGCTCGAATCCGACTGTACCAATGAGTTTTAGAACTTAAGTATATTTTTATATTTTATTTGTCACATCGCGGGTTGTACAGTAAAGGAGAACATCGAAAGAAAACCTGCATATTGAGAAGAAATGCAATGACTTAAAGTGTTTGAGCAACGGCGAAGTACTCGTAATTTATCACCTAAAATATATCTCCAACAGAATGTGGATGTATGAGTTCTACCTGCACACCTTAGCTTACCCCTTCGGGGACCCTTGTTGGAAGGCAAAAGATATAAGAGTATTTGACGACCGTCTGGTCTAGTGGTTAGAGCTCCTGACTGCGAAACTTGAGGTCGCGGGTTCGAATCCCGCCGTGGACAGGTATTTGTGTGATAAACACGAATATTTGTACCTAAGTCTTGGATGTCCATTGTATTTAAGTATATATCTATCTATATACCAAAGTAAATATACCGTTGTCTAGTTACCATAACACAAGCTTTGCTTAATTTGGGACTAGGTCAATTTGTGTGGAATTGTCCCAAGGTATTTATTATATTATTTATATTATTATATTCAGCCCGAAACCGTATCATTAAAAATAACATCAAAGATCATAAATTGCTTTAAGTCACAGATAGGTACAGTTAATGTCATACTAGTCACATGTGTCTGAGTTTTTCTGTAACATTTGTAGGTTTCCTCTTGATGTTTTCCTTCACCGTAAAGCTCGTGGTGTGATTAATCACTGTACTTAAGTTCAGAAAAACTCATTGCTACAACTGGTAAGGCAACTTCGTCTAGATATGATTGATCGTCACTTCACGCCGCAGTTGTCTCAACGTCGTTACAGAGTTCTGCTATTTGTCTGTTTACTTTAACCATAGAGTATATCTGTCATAATTAGACATTAATTTGATAGGATGACGTCATTTTGTTAAGTTAGGCTTTTGAGGAATAATATAATAATATCCTCACGCCTTCCCATAAGGGTTGGTTAAATAAATGTTGTAGCAATTGTATACTTAGCGTTGCTTAAATACTCTATGAACGTGGTATCTTGTAGCCGGATCTCAGACTATAATGTGCTATAATTCCCGTCCTCTAGACTAGCATAGGTAGGCAGGCTTTTGCATGAAATGCGCACGTCAATGCTGCCACTTGGGATGCACTAATGACCAGCTCTCGCTTTGCTACAGTTCAAAGTACTTCAAAGTATGATCACGTAAGCATTTATTTTGCAGTGTGTACTGAAGAGGTGGGGTCAATGTTCGGGCTATGATATTAATTTCATCTTTAAATTGTAAAATAATGTAAATCTGCTAATTTCACACCTCATTTATAGCATGGAACCACAAAGGTCAAGTATAGCAAGTATCCTTACTTTATGCCCTTTACTACATAAAAGCCGTGGTGGCCGAGTGGTTCGAGCAGTTGCCTGCGACACGAAGTTCGAATCCCGACTGTACTAATGAGTTTTTCTGAACTTAAGTACAGTGATTAGTCACACCACGAGCTTTACGGTGAAGGAAAACATCGAGAGGAAACCTGCATACGTCTGAGAAGAAATTCAAAAGGCGTATGTACGTTGGCACCTAATATACCTCTGGCGGAAAGTGGGTGCGTGGGTATTACCTATACACCTCTGCCTACACCTTCGGGGAACCTTGTGGGAAGGCGTGAGGATATATTATTATTATATACTACATCCTATATACATACAACCTATATATCTATATGTAACGACAACAACATACTCTTGATGTAGGTACTTAGATTTAGCTAACCTCATTAGTAAAGATCGCCAGGCTCTGATCCTGTTATATTGGTTTGCAGGTAGACTACCTAAGCCACTTTGCTACCACGGTTTCTTTTTCACATAATTAGTAGAGGTGCCCACGATATTACAGCATTCTATAAGTGAAATAATATACAAAAATTGGTCAATTACTATTAAGTTTATTAATTACGCCACGTTCCAACTACCTGGATCAAATCGATCGGACGCTCAAGGACGGGAACGTTAAGAGTACTCGAAACCGACGAGCATGAATGAAGAGACTGATGAATGTGGACGAAGCGAAAGAGGTATGTAAGTCTAGAGAGAACTGGCGCTCTATACTCTCTGCCTACCCCGTTAGGGACTTGATGATATGTATGTATGTTTTTTCATTACAAACATAAAAACAAAGAAATCTTACTTATGAATAATATAAGTGTTAGTAGCAAATAAGTTACTTATTGTGACACTTGAAACGACTCAAAAGCGACAAATATCCATAAGAATCACGTTGTTATTTACGACTCGGATGATTTACAAACGATTAGGTAGCGCTATCGATAAATATCAGCTTGTAATGGCAGTCTATAGTCGGTATAGAGGGTTAGGTTACACGGGCTCACGTCTAGACGTGCTAAGTTCATTGCCCTATGGATATCTTCTCATCCGTACCCCACTTTGAGTAACCCTGCTCAAGACCTATATATAATACCTAATAACTAGCGGTCCGTCCCGGCTTAGCACGGGTGGATAGATTAAAAAAAAAAAAGAATTTATAGCCTATGTCACTCAAGCTGAAGGTAGCTTTCCAATGGTGAAAGAATTTTTCAAATCGGTCAAGTAGTTTCGGAGCTTATTCCATACAAACATCTTCTTCTTCGTGGTTACACTCTTGGCAGAGTGGTCGTGGCTGTCATTTCTTGTACGGCGACCCTAACCACACGGCGCCATTCTTCTCGTACAGCCGCGCGTCTGGTGCTTTCGTGCAGAGGGCAATTTGTAGCCGCCTTTATTTGGTCAGTCCATCTCATGGGGGATCTACCGCGCGGTCTACTTCCATCCACTTTACCCTGAACTACCAGGCGCTCGATGGACAAAGCTCCACGTCTTGATACGTGTCCGAAGAAGGTAAGGATTCGAGACTTCACTATGGAGGACAGGCGTTGCTTTATGTTCAGCTCTTGAAGAATGGACTGGTTAGTGCGAAAGTGGGTCCATGATATGCCAAGCATTCTTCTCCAACACCACATTTCAAGCGCATCTATCTTGTGTTTCTCGCTCTCTCTTAGAGTCCAAGTCTCTGAAGCATACAAAAATACGGGAAATACCAAGGATCTGACTAGCCGCACTTTCGTGGCCTTGGTGATCTTACGATTTCGCCATATGTTCTTCAGTTTATCCATAGCAGATCTTGAAATAGCCATGCGCCTCTTAATCTCATCCACGCAGCCCCCGCTGTTAGTTATTAGCGAGCCAAGGTACGTGTAAGATTGTACGACGTTACAGTTTGCAATACTAGTAATTTCTGGCAAATTGTTATTCGCTCGGTCGACAATCATTATTTTGGTCTTGCTGCGGTTAATTCTTAATCCAAACTGTAGGCTCACTCGCTCCATCCGACTCAAAAGTTCCTCCATGCAGCAAACACTAGAGGCGAACAGCGTGGTATCGTCGGCGTAACGAAGGTTCGATATCTTAGTCCCTCCTATCGCAACACCATCACTCCAGTTTTCGAGAGTAATTCTCATAATAAGCTCTGTGTAGATATTAAACAGAAGCGGTGATATAATGCATCCCTGACGAACACCGGCACTGGGGTGAAAGTACAACATACAAACATACTTACATACAAATATTTCTTTTTTATAATCTTACTAATATTATAAATGTGAAAGTTTGTAAATTTGTATGTTTACGGTTCCTTCACGGCCAAACGGCTGAACCTATTTCGCTGGAAGTTAAAATGGTGATAGCTTATACCTAGATTTTTTTTTTAAATCCTGAAAAATTCAAAGTTCTTATATTATAATGTATGATGCTCTTTCACGGCATAGCGGCTGAACCGTTTCTAGCAGGAAAATTTCCAAAGCCACTTTTTCGAACTCCACGCGGGCGAAGCCGCGGGAGCCCGCATAAGCTATTATTAGTATAGATATCGCCAAGTTATGGGGTGTTGTTTGATCAATGCTCCAAGGGTCAATATCCCATCGATCACAAGACGATGGTGATTAGTCCAGGTAGTACAATAGTCAATGAACACGTCTAGTGCAGTGGTTTATTGCCGATCGTTAGCTACAGCCCCACCCGTCTGCTCTGCAGTCCAACAATGTCCCTTTGTTTCATCCCGGAGGCTGCTGGATTAATGAGTTGCCAATGTCGACTCGGATCTCATACATAATTAAAACGCCATGCTACATTTGCGGCAATAGTAAAAGCACGTTATGATTTTTTTATCTAAAAATATTATTGCTATCTTGTTGTTTGAAATTCATCAAACGTGTGACGGCGACAGACTCGAATTATGGCATTTTGACATCTGTATAACCTCACGCCTTCGCACTAGGTTCCCCGAAGAGGTAGGCAGAGGTGTATAGGTAGTACCAACACACCTACTTTTAGACAGAGATATATTTAAGGTGCCAACGTGACAGATGGGGAGTCCGTCGCCGTTGTTCAAACACGACTATATATTCGCCTTTAAATTGCTTCTCAGACTTTTGAGGCTTAAACAATTGGACCCGATATGTGGCCCTGCGATCGTGTTTCAGGAAATTTACTTTTTTCACCCGAGCGAAGCTGGGCGGGACAGCTAGTATAAATTATAGATTCCTGTATAAAAATAACACAAGGACAATTTATTTTTTGTTTAATAATTGCCGAATTATATTATCTATACTGATAAGAGCGAATTTATCGTGATGCAATTTCGCCAACATTTATCATTACCTAACAGGATTGAGGCAATATCGCCTTGACACAGTGCTAAATCTGTTATACAGACAGGTTACGGCAACAATACCTAGATATCTAGATAGATATCATCACAAGCTTTTGCCCGCGGCTTCGCCCGCGTGGAATTCGAAAAAGTAGTTTATGTAGTTCCTTGCTAGAATCAGTCAGCCGCTTACGAAACTTATTACTAAAGTCGGTATTGGAACTTCCGCAGACAGTATTACAGACGATTATTTGTACCACTCGGCCACTTCAACTTACTCCTCTCTTAAAATAGTTATTCCATAATGACAATAGCAAGACTGAACCAGTAGACCAATTCAGCCAAATTATAGCTTGTTAACAGCAATCTTGAACACAACAGCCGAAAGCACTCAACACGATGCGAGATACAGTACCTATCAATGTTATCAGAGGGAAACAAAGCGCTGTAGTTATTACAGTCCCGTATAATAATTGCCATAAATTGGTAGAGATAACTGCCGACCACGATAAGGGAGCAATGAGGATTACAAGAGACAGCGAGATAAAGAGTTACGTAGGATTTAAGGGCAAGTACTCTGGGCTTTCTTATGCGTTCTAGCTTATGGATTGTTTATATCTGAATCATCACAGGAATCGACTGCCAACTACACGTCAACCTATGTACAAACATTTTAAAACTATGAAAGCGTATACTGGAAATACCGTTGGTATAGCCAGCGAGTATAGACTGTGCTAACCGCTTACCATCCCACAAGGTTCCCCAATGGGATAGGCAGACGTGTATAGTTGGTAGCCACACACCCACTTTCCGCCAGAGATATATCTAAGGTGCCAACGTAACATGTGGCGAGTCCATCGCCTTTACTCAAGCACGACTATCTATACATAATTTATTGATTGAATGTTTTCTTCTCAAACGTAAGCAAGCTTCCTCTCGATATTTTCCTTCACCGTAAGCTCGTGGTGTGACTAATCACTGGTACTTTAGTTGAGACAATTATATCTTTTTATAGAGAATATGCTTAAAAACCTTTATCTGATTGTTTCCATGTAGAGGTCGGTTTGTTCTTAATTTTTATTGAATGTGACACTGGCTTTAGTCCTTAAGTCTCTTTGTAGAACTTAACAGTCTCTCGCAGCGACAACATCGTCCACTTTAAAATAAATAAAACACACTTTATCTTTAGTAGGATTTCTTCAATTTACTCAAAACAATAGCGTACTCTGATAAAGCCTTATTGTCCTCGCAGCTTGTTCAAAACTTTCAACCAGTGTTTGCGCTTAGCAACTCCGACTGTTTATAACACACGCCAAAATAATCGTGAAAACTTATATTCTCTGGAAAATACTGTCATAAAAATCCATTGGTAATATTAATGCGAAATTTTAGATGGATGGATGTTAGTTACTCAATCGCGGCAGAACGGAGCAACAGAATTAAATTAAATTTGGCACAGATATAGTCTGAAATAGGACATAAAGTTGTTTATGTTAAGCTTGTTTAATCCAGTAAAAACGACAAATACAAACCACCACGCCGAATTCGTCAAGAGTTAGACAGAGAGAATATAGTGCCAGTTCTCCTAAACTTACAGACCGACACACCGTTATGTATTATAAAAGTGTAAAATATTATTAAGGTTATTAATTTACAAGTTGTTCGTGTGATTATTAATTTTGGTAACTTTTATAATAGCTACGAGCGTACTTCGTTGAATATCAGTGAGATGAGTGAGACCGTCGTCTAAACTCTTAACAACTTTGGGATATCTCCGGACTCAGACCTGCTATTAAAGTAAAATGGACCTTGGGTTTATGCCGGAGGCCTCGCTTTCGGGGTCTAGAGGCAACTTAATTCTATTTATCTTTTATACTAGCTTTGCCCTGTGGTTTCGCCCGCATATACATTTTCTTATCATTATATTTTGCCCTATTAACACAATCTCTGCATATATAATAGAAACCGTGGCCGAATGATTCCAGGGTTGCCTGCAACCACAAAGATTGCAAATTCGAATCCCGACTGTACCAATGAGTTTTTCTGAACTAAAATACAGTAATTAGTCACACCACGAGCTTTACGGGGAAGAAAAACATCGAGAGGAAACCTGCATACGTCTGAGAAGAAATTCAAAGGCGTATGTACATATAGTCGTAGTTGAGTAGCGGCGATGGACACGTCATCTGTCACGTTGGCACCTAAAATATATATCAGACCGAAAGCGGGTGTGTTGGGATATATAACTCTTGAGGTTTCCGTCCTTGAGTGTCCGATCGATTTGATAGAATATTATAACACTGTAAATGTTATATTAATAGCACTCAGTGTACTGAGAAATATTTACCCATAATATTTAATATTTACCCTTTTATATGTTTTACGAAGGTGGCATACAATCATGCAGTGCGCCTGGTAGTAAGCGGTTAGCCTATGGACGCTTGCAACACCAGGGGTATAGCTCGCATTTACCTTGAAACTCTATGTAAATATATATCCTCACGCCTTCCCATAAGCGTCCCCGTAGGGGTAGGCAGAGGTGTATAGGTAAAACGTAAATACTAATGTAAAAATAATAATGATTCCTAATACCTGGCATTGTACCTATAATTATGTATAATAATATTTTTTTATTTATAAGCATTGGATTGAGTCTGTGAAATATATTTTTTTATCTGTGAAATTTAAACTTCAAGAGGTTTTAATTTTCCGAAGCTGGACTATAAGTAGGTATTTCTGTCTTCACTGGAAATAAAATGAAATTTACCAGTTTCAGTTACGCCTCCCTTAGATATTTATCAAGATGTCGCGCCTTCGTTTCACAAAAGATTACTGCCAACATGACAGATAGCGAGTCCGTTGACTAATAAATTTGTTATATAGGAAAGTTTCAACCAGTGAAATAGAACTGTTTTCTTCTACTACGCTACGTTATTTCGGTATTTAGGTAAAACAAACAAATGGAAAGACAAACAAGTAGCAGCTCTAGCGCTTGCCCACCGGGTGCTATCCGTCTGTTGGCGCCACTGAGAACCTTCAATTTAAACATCAAAACGTTTGCTTTGATTCCAAATAACTTTGATCTTATAAGATCACAATTAGGAAAAACACCAACAATTGAAATGGCCGAAGACCGACTACATAATTGATATGACTATACCTTTCAGTTTATAGGTACTACTATAAAAAGCAATTTCTTTGAAGGTGTTAATCTTAGCAAATACCGATCGGACTAAATACAGAAATATTTTGACATTTAATGGATGTATTTTGAGGTAGATTATATTTAGTCTTCAAGCTTGACCAGAAAGGCAGGCGAGGATAGTTACTTACCTACCTTTTGCCGGAGATATATTTAGGTGCCAAAGTGATGGAGAGTCCATCGCCGTTTTCCAAGCACACCACTCATTGTGAAAGGCGTTTGCGATCTCATCTACTATTGAAAGGTGATGGAGTCAAGTGATCTAAATCAATCGAGAGATCTGGCGCTCTACATTCTCTGCCTATCCCTTGAGGGACTTGGAGTGATGATAGGTATGTTCTTATAAATCTTTTCAAACTAGTATATATCCCGCACGTTATTGTCGGTAGGAGGTAGGACCGTACGCCGACGGCTTCCCGGCCGCGCCGGATGCGTCCTAATGACATAAATGCAAATTCAAACATTCCAGCTTCCTGCTCCACACGCCGCTACATTCACTCACGATGGCTATATAAACCTCACTTCATACCGTATATAGGATGTCTAAAAAACAGTACTGCTCCTAGCGGTCTCTTAGTTCTTACAGATTTTTATGTATCGCTCGCCGTTACATTAGCTTACGTTAGCTCTATAAGTCCTACCTCTAAAAGCGATAGTATATGTGTCCAAGGCAACAGGAAGTCCAAGAAGTAGTTACCTACGTTTACTCTCTTCAACTGATCTTCAATTCTAAAGAGAGAAAAACTTGAACAATCTTGTTTTCAATATTTTTATATTATCATAGCAGAGGTCTTTACGGCGTATGCAGATACAGAGATTAGAGCGCCAGCGTCATCTTTAGACTAACAAGCACCTCTTCATCTACATTAATTAGTATCTAATTACTCGCTCGCCGGCAAAAAAAGTCACGAGCGATTTATAAAAATATTTCGGTAAGTAGTTTGATAGAAAAAACATGCGTTTGCTTAAATAGAAACATATCCATCACATCACTTTGGGAGCATAATAATAAAAGACGTTAAATATTGCATTTCCAAGCTGTATAGCTTGGAAATGCGATATTTGATCTTCTGATTTGATCTTGATATGCGATCGCGACTAACTAAGCACCTTCGACTTGTGTTGTATCTAGACGTTATAACATGACTCAAAACATACGTACCTATCGGTACGTCGAATCCCACATAGGTTAGACAGAGATCAAGAATATGAACAGACGTACAAATTACAAAACACAGTAAGCATGAGCTCACAAATGTAAGCGTAGCGTCTAATTATAATGCACCATACCATGACGTGATATTGACAAAGTAAGCCAGAGTGCGAAAAAGACGAATGTATAGATAGACATCGCATATAAACGTCTCTTTCACACTCTTGCACAAAGATAATATAATAATAGCACGTCACGATAAAGGTTGATTTCCACCAAACGGCTGTATCGCGACGGATCGAAACAATTACAATCCCTGAGCGATATTAAATCGTTTACACAGTATTTAAAGTCAATATTACAAAGCCTTCCGCGACACGCGATCATAGCTGAAAGTATGCTGCGCCGTCTCCGTTCGCCCGTCGTCGTATCCAATTCAGTAGAAATAAAACTATTTGAATAGGCGCAGAAACAGATATACGTTCGTAAGCGACCGTACGGAGCCGATCGTATGCGTGCCTGTGCAATATCTTGCCAAATCCGTTCTCATCCTTTCCGATCCGATGCGATGCGAGCAGTTTGGTGGAAATCAACCTTTAGGCTCCCGTCTGATACTTGCCGCACACAGGACTAATTGGCCTTCAGAAATATGGTCTATAATACCAACACATGCCACTAATTATGGAGCCGGGGTCGCCCTGTTCCGATTTCATATATTCTGCGGCGGAGATTTATAGCTGGCAATAACTGTCACGACGTAAGCATTCACAGGAGAGAATAAAAATAACGTAAACTTTTGTTTTTTTTTTTTATTATTCGGTGATCGTTAACACAATATAAAGTACTATATTTTGGTTCAGTCGGGAACTTAAAAAACTAAACACTAATTTTGGTACTTACTAGACAACTCCACGGGTACCGGTAGCGACATAGGTACCTACGTTACTAAACATTAAGATATCCATATAATTAATTATTGTTTCACCATATTTAGGTGTAACTGCCTTATATGGCTTCTGCGCTTCATCGACCGCTTTTACAACCCAACAAAATTGAGATACAAATTATCCGATCAAAAAACATGACAACGGTGAGCTATTCAAATTAGTAGGATACTAATGCAAAACCTTGGGTGCAATATATTCTCATATCACAGGACTTAGCATAACTTTACACACACATAAAAATATACATACATTTATTAATAGTACTTACAATTCTATTTATTACACGTAACACAATAATAACCCGGGCTCCTTAATAGTTGCCGCTCAATGAGATAAAGTATATAATAAAAATAATATATTAAAATGTCGGACAGAGTATGTGTAAAATAAAATGTCTTTTAACGTACTATAAATAAGATCATTGCAAGTAAACTACTCGAAACATATTCTCCATGTACAATGCAAATTACACACGACATTGTATTGTCTAGGCTGAGATGGGTGTTAGCACCCAGACCCAATAATCACTCATAAACAATAAGGTTCATATTTGTTATATTTTCGACAAACATGTAAAATTAATATATCCCAGAGTACCACTGATAAGTTTTTGAGGAGTTGTGCGCTATTTGTTTTACTTTTACCGTTTTGTATATTTATTTTATATATTTTGTTATTGTTACTTCTATATATGTTATGTTAGTTTTAAGTTGATAAATAAATAAATAAAAAAAAATAAAAAAAAAATTGTTCAGTTTAATTTGTATACACCAAGAATATTAAATAAAGATAAAGCAATAACAAAAATGAAAGGTAAAGACTAATAAGATTAAACAGGCTATATAAGGTAGATATAATTTTAAAATGAGATACAGGTCAAAGCAAAGCGTTTTGAAACGCGATAATTTCGAATCCGAAAGCTCGAATCCGAAAGCTTTTCTCCAAAGGTCCACACTCGTATAATTGTTCTATTTACTGCATTAAATATATAATAGTTTATAATACTTTCGTAAATAAGAAATTAAAACACCTGCTGACTTAAAAACATATCATCTTTTAAAAAATATGAACTTATTTTCAATATAAAAAAAAACTAAAGGCATTTTGTGAGTGCAGAGACAACATTAATATATAATCCACAAACCTCTAAAACGTAGTATCTAAATACAATATAGAAAAGGCTTTTAACATTTGCATTCGCAAGTTGATAGGGATGGAGCGGGCCAATACATTAGACTTGGGGCTTTAGCTTACGTTAAAGATACTTGAAATGCCTTAATTCGTATCAAAAGGTCGAGCATTCCTTGTAAAAAGAATACCAAGTGTAGCTGAAAAATAATCCTAAAAGTAACACAATTTATAACTCTAACAAAATGCTTAAAAAACACAACAAAGGTATGGTGTAAACGTCATTGCTTTGTATAAAAAAAAATTGTTGCCAAACGCAAAAATATACTGTGAATCTCTGTCACGGGTCGGCCGCGGGTGTTTCGCATAGTTTGAAGACACACTTCGTATAAACGTTTTCATATAAATTAAGGTCGTTGTTGTTTTATGAAATAAACTTGTCGTGAAATGTTTATGGTTTAGAATAGCATGCATTCTTTCCAAACAGACTCGTAGGTATTCCTGCCTGTTATGATCGCAGGCATTAACAACGTGCGTAGTTTTAAATCTATATGCTTTAAATGCTTAGAATATCATTACTGTAGGAATATATGTATGTTATGTTTGTCATATAAGAGCCGTGGTGGCCGAGTGGTTCGAGCAGTTGCCTGCGACGCAAAGGTCGCAAGTTCGAATCCCGACTGTACCAATGAGTTTTTCTAAAACTTAAGTACAGTGATTAGTCACACCACGAGCTTTAGGGTGAAGGAAAACATCGAGAGGAAACCTGCATACGTCTGAGAAGAAATTCAAAGGCGTATGTATAGTCGTGCTGGAGTAACGGCGATGGACTCGCCATCTGTCACGTTGGCACCTAATATACCTCTGGCGGAAAGTGGGTGTGTGGGTATTACCTATACACCTCTGCCTACCCCTTCGGGGACCCTTGTGGGAAGGCGTGAGGATTTTGTCATAGCTGCACCCGGTGTGTGTTGCAATGCCGCGCAAATTTCATCGCTGATCTTCTTTTTCTTTCTTTCGGGCTAAAGTTTCATCACTGATCAATGGTTTCAGACCAAATAGATGACAAACACAATTAATTCAATCACCAGGCAAATTGATGAAGCCAATAAGATCGTTAAAATAATTCGTGTGGAAATCGGACAGGTGACCTACGCGCTGTGAGCTAATCATTCACGTGTCATCAAACTGGATTAGAATCAATTACCACAACCTTTAGTCAAGACTATACCTCTACCTTTATTTACGACAACCGCTGGGAGAACTGATATCAGAACTGATATCTAGGAGCGATCGAGTACTTGCAAAACAATTCTGAAAAGAGGTAGAACACAACGGATCTCCGTTCAAAATTTTATTTGTAATGCAATGCAGCATTGCATTACAAATAAAATTTACAGAAGATAGACGTCAAATGTCCATATCAACTGTCAAATGCCAACTGTTATTGACCTCATTTTGCTCAACCCGGCCTTATAAGACAACGCACGACCTGGTACAGCGCCTGTAGGCTACGGTTAGGGATCTATTAGGAGACTACCTATTCAATTTTAATTAATGCATCTTTGTTCCATCTTCTGTACATCAGTGGTGGTCGCTTACCATTACGTGGGCCGACACTTGCCTACTTTGTCTCTTACCTACCGACGCAGGGCACACAGTCGATTTATTTACCAACACCAGCGTAGGTATTTAACAGTAATTCACTTAAAGATAAATTATCTCTTACTATAATAACTGTCAATATGTACAAATTCATAATACAGCGTTTTTCGTATTTTTTAGTACGTAAAAATAGATAACTGAATGATCATAGACTCGAAAGGTTTACTTTGGTACATTTGTCGTTAGACACAGACTTGAGAAAGAGACAATTCTAAAGGTCTTATACCGCTGAAAGGCTCTTTAACTAACATGTGTGTGTGTATGCGAGATAGAATAATGGCCAACTACGAGTTATGTAAAATTTATTTTAGCTGTATTATGAAAGTGTAATAAGCCAAAGAATAAGGCTACTTACTCTTACAAAAAAACAAATAAGAAAACTTAACTTTTTGTTCTTTGGTCATAATTCAAATGAGAATAGTCGTGTGTAATTAAAAACAATGATAAAATTTCCGAAAGTAAAAGTCAATGAGAAAATATGCACATCTGTCTACAGATTATAAAAACCATAGATGCGAAGACCAAACCTTTTAGTTTTACAACACTGATATTTGTAGCACTCTGTGTGTAGTATATGAAGCAATAAACTTACAGGATGTAACAAAAACCACTAATTCGTTTATGGCTTACATTTGTAGAGTACAGTCACGTGCATTTTTATGGCCGTACACTTTCATGCATTTTAAAATGTATCCACACCGTTCTTTCAGGTGATTGGTGAAGCTTAACAGTACGTAAAGTACAGGTGGCGCCGGTACCTTCACCGTCGCACGATTAAATTTACTGGGATCTCATACCTTATTTACAAGTGTATACAGTCGATAATTGAATGTTAAGAATAACAACATCAGCCCGGCCTCGCGCTTTAGTGTCATTTGAAGTACCGAACTTTGTTATTCAATGTAAAGTTTAACATCACTTATTTGATGGTAATGGCACCGTTTCGCATTTCAACAACTTAACAGTCTTTTAAAGGGAATACTACAATTTTATACATGTACAACTTATTATTTCTATACATATATGAAAATAAAATTCAAATAGCATCCATTATTAATTATTCCAGCCGCCATTACGCTTTGAAGCTCCGCAATTTCTCATCAAATATTATCCTAAGTTATACATTCCGTAGGGTTCATCCTAGATGTGCTACCCTGTATACATAAACAAAGTTCAACAAGGATTACACACTATCGAGGGTATAGAATAGATTTGTATACTTAACAAGGGATGGATTTAGCGTATGGAACAAATACACCCGACAGTTTACTTAAAAATTAAGTTGAGTAATACATATATGTACATTTTGCGATTATACAGAAACTAGTTGTAGAATCAAGGAAAGCTGCGATTTTAATTATGTCTCATACCACTAAGGATGCCAAGTAGCATGCGCATCGCTTTATGGTCTGCGGTAAACGCAGTCTACCAACACCTCACCACACCCTTCCAAAAGTACGCTATATAGTTACATAAATATGATAGATTTTTTTTGACGGTACTTAACCCGAAACCTAAGTTCGAAACCGCCATTATAAAATAGATCAAATCGTATTCGGGAGAATGGAGTGAATCAGTACTAAGCAAACTCGATCAACAATAATCAGCTGTCTAAACCTAAATTAAATTAAAATAAGAACTATTCATTTGAACCACTTCGGAGCATTAGCAACGGACGAATGTATAAATGCAAGATGAATAAAATAATTTGTACAATGTCTAGAGGTGAAATAGCGAACAACTTATATTTACACCAACGGTTCCTCGTTCACGGTAGCTATGACTAGTGGGTGCACTAGAGTTGTGACGTCACAGCTCACGTCACAGCTCACGTCACTCGATTCAATGTCTTTTCGTGTGTGTATTCACTGCACCGTAGTTACTTGCCTCTATTCTTCTCGGTGGTCGCGTCTTCGAGGTTGCTGTCCCAATCGAACTCAGTGACCCCACTTCGCGCCACCTCCCCCAGATGTCGCCAGCGGTATTCGAAGTCCGAATCGCGCTTCTTAAGTGCTTCGAACCTGGTGGAACGGCTATGCAATTAGGTCAAACTATCCGCTGATTGAGATATTAATAGACTTCATACATTGGTCACACCGCTGACCGGGGTTTGGAGGACTCATCATAATCTCAAAATCATTAATATTTTTTTTATATAACAATTGATTTCGTCAATCTTTAGTATACAATTAAATGTCATATTTTTTATTTTAATATACAATCAATTGTTATTTAACAATCATTGTTAAATAGCTCAACGAAACAGATTTGTATTCAAAACTATATTTTTTTTATTTGGGCTCCGGTCGTATTTGCCAGGGCTTATTAGAATCTTTATATGACTATTGCTTAGAGTGAAATGGCACTCAACTCCCTCTGCCTACCCCGTTTGGAAATCGGCGTAGTTATATGAATGTAAGTTAGTCAATTGCCACTGGATCTATATTTAGGTACAAACGTGATAGATGGCGAATCTGACGACGTCCCTTAAGCAAGTGTATACTTCTTCAAACTTTGTCTCAAACTCACGTAGGTTTCCTCTCAGTGTTTTCCTTCACTGATAATAAAGCTCGTCATGTGATAAAGAACATTTGTTCGGGTTCGAACTTGTAATCTCGACTTTACTCAATTGCAATCAGACTACAACCTCTCAGCCATGACGGCTCCAGAACTAGGGCAATATTCAATTACTTTAACACCTGTAGCAATTTCATTAACAGAAATGATAATTGAATATTTAAAGTAGCAGCGTTTGCAGTGGTGTCGCATTGCCATTCCGGCGGAATACGTAGATCCGGTGCCCTAGATTAGGAATCCAATCACGGTAATCCGGACATTTCCCGGCGAAGGTCGGAGATGCCGGTTTGGAGGAAAATGTCGTGTTTGTACAAAGAGGCGAATGGTTTCACTTCACGTGCTTAAATAGCCTTATTAGTGGGCCATGTCGGCCGAGTACTCGATCCTAACTCGATAACACCTGTTTATGCGCAAGCGAAACATTTGTGTGGTCACGCAACGCGTACTAGGGTGCTATTCCAAGGTTCCGTTTTTTGAAGACTTGGCAATAACGACATTTTTCAATTTGCTACAAATCTAATAGCTACGTAATCCATGTAACAAGATTGATGGCGCCTTTGGAAATTTTCTAACACCGAAAATACATTTCGCAGAGATTGATATCATAAATTCATGATTGCCTTCCGACCTTGAGACCACGTTATCTCTGCGCTTTTTAAAAGAGTACATATCGAAGATTAATAAATCACAGACTAGCCGGCTTTAACTTCTCAATCTGATAAAAAGCCTGAACCGTTTAGCGTGGGCTTAGGGTTGGAACCGTTTTTTACAAAACAAAAAACTTTCTAAGGGAACGGCTGATCCGACGTGTCACTGAGCGAAACAAATTGTAAGTGGGAGGGAGCGCGGTCTTACCGGGCCTAGACACTGTTGGAATTGGATTGCGATCACCGAGCCGATCGACTTGGGATTCCTTGTTACTCCTACACGTATCTATTGCCTAAGTTACTTTCAATTGTTTTTTTTGACTCGACGAAAACACGTCGTTGGCATGATAGTACGTGACAGGCCTTTCTATACATAGAAATAAGATTGTCAGGCGAAAAAATCTGAATAAAAACCGGCGAAGACCAAAGCTGGTAACCTAACCATGCCATTCGCGATCTCACTTGAAGTTATGTAGAGAGTGAAGTTTCTGATAACTAAGGTAATTGCTCAGTTCTGGATACATTGCAATAAATATTTGACACTTCCACACTGTGTTTCACAGTAGGTACTTCCTAGTCATTTAGCAGCACTCTGTACGGTGGAGGTACTGCCTCTGTCGGCAAAATTGTCCGAACACTAACAAATTAGTGTCTGTAATAACTAGTTAAAAAGTTTCTAGTCAAGAAAGAGGAAAATTTACTTTTTCATACATGGTGAGAAGGAAGCCTGAAAGAAGGGTAGAATATGTACAATAATATCGAGCCGATAATACCTAAATTGAGAGTACCCATAAGAATCGTATCACACGTGATTTTTCAGCCAAAAGACAAAATTTTTATGTACCTAATTTTAAACCCTAGCACATGGAGACTTATAATAGATGGAAGCGAAAATTTACCTGTAAAATTTTGCACACTTACTTCCAAGGGTGGTAAGTGAAATAATAATGATCATGAAGAATTTATGCGTAGTTTTCAGCGCCTTTCAAGTGGCGGCTGTGATAAATGGCCAAGTTACAACCACTCGCGTGCATTATTAATAATGAAAACAGATGCTCACAGCGGTGGTAGTGTCGGCACAAGATAACTTACTGTGTGAAAGTACATTACTCAAGATAATTCATATTGATGATAGGCAGGAATAATAAGAAAGAACTTTATTTTTGAAATTTATTCTAACCCTTCAAAATACAAAAATCCCTTTTGAACCGACGAAACCTGCTTTTGTTATTTTTCTTTTCGTCATGGTTTCGTCATAATTGTCTGTATAATTAAAAGATGATTTTTTTTTAAACACGTTAACGATTAGTTTTAGCTTAGTTATGAAAGTCAGTCACTAAGGACATTGCCTTAAATACTCAGATAATCTGTTAGTATGATGATATTACTATAAAAATATAATGTACTACATTATATTTGCATGATGGGTGCCACGTAAATTGCACAGTGATCGACTCAACGACACTCAACTCGACACAAACGCCGTTCTTATTCAAGTTACACGGCGATCACGATACCAAAACTAAAAGTACTCACCGTTTAAACATGAGGTTCTTAGCAAAATCATACAGCTCGAGGTCCAAGGAGTTTAGCTGCCTAATGTGCGCGATCTGCGCCGGCGACAGTGCTGCAAGCGTGGCGCCCGAGACGGTCGCATTGTGTTGTGTGAATGGCACCGCGAACAGCAGGTTGAATGTCTCCTCGAACACGTACTGGGATATCTGGACCAAGTAGTTTTACGTATCAACTATTTGAATGTCCTGATCAACTTACATGGCTAAGAAGTAACAAATTTTGACTCTACGTAAGCTATTCGACATAAAATGAGATAGCCTCAGCAATAATACAAATATGCAATCGCAGATGCCACACGTGACTTTGAAACACCTACTGAAAATATTGCTATCCGACTGGACCGATCAGTGCCAAGTAACATCAATCCTTGTCTTCATCTTATAATTACAAATCATACATCTTGTATCTCAAACGTTACGGCCACTTTAGTTACCCAAGACATTATTGTCAGATCGTATTGCTGTACAGCACGAGAAACCAAGACAAGTGTTAACTCTTTGACCATTCTATTATCCATTCCATTCTCTATCCATACTACCTGCCAAATATACTATATATATACATATTTAAAATGGAGCGTTTAGTTATTAGACTTTTATCACCATATACTCGGATTCCAGTTTTACCCAATTTGAAGAAACGTTAAGTATCACCCTAAACAATGTGGTTTGAATTAAAAGATCTTTGGAACCGTGTGGGGGCGCAAAAAAATACCGACGCGTAACTCGTAAAAAGACACGTCATGGGAATTACCGCTAAGCAGGGCTTTAGATATTCTGTCAAAAAGGTTACTAGGCTCCGTGCCCTTATGTGACACACGTGTTTATTTATTAACACGTGAGCATACACCTAGAGCTTCGCTTATAACTAATATCCTAATTAAAATTAAAATTGGAATTGAACCAATTTCCAAGGGTGGTTTACATTGCTGAAATACATTGGTAATATTCCTTTAGTAGTTTCTCGTATGAGCTCATAATGTTTGCAAGTTAGAGGGCGATCAAATAGAGTGAGTTTAAATAACAATGCACAACCCACGCTTTGATTGAGTTAAAAACTGTGCAAACCCTAAACCTGTGCTAATGTACACGTATGTTAGGCATACATGGGCAATGAATATTCATTGGAACAAAGAACGCAGCACGACTCGGTGGGCTCCGACAAATGGCTGAGCGAACAATGATTCCAGTGCAAATAGTAGTTCGTGCTTATCTTGACTAGGGGTCACTCTACTGAAAAATAAAGCTTACGTAGCTCGTACTACTGTTGTCTCTTTCATGGAGTGTGCACAGGGATGATTAGCATGCCCAGAGCTTGCAAATACGCTTGTAGCAGGCAGCAAACAATGACAACGACGTCACCTCTCGAGGCAGGCACTAATCCTTGCTAATTGATACCCACATAATGGGCCCACCGGAGCGCTTGAAATTTTCTTGTCTACGTGCTCAGCCATAAAAGGGGATAAAGGGAGAGGTTTTATCGGCTACAGCCTAACGAGTCGAAGCATTCAAGTGAACTTATTAAATTACACACTTGCACAGACCATATTAAGGGATATTTATAGTAGTACTACTTTTTATAGAAGAAAAGCATACCTTTTGATATTCAGTGAGTCCAAAGTAGGCCATCGCAGCCAAGTTTCTCTTGGCGGAGGCTAGGAGGACTCTTTCAGTGTCAGCGGTGCGGTGTCTCAAGGTGCCATTGTAGCAGCCGACCAAGGCCAGGTCAGCCAACATGCGCGTCTGCCGATTGTTTGCCAAGTTCCAAGGACAAGCCGCAAACTCTCCTAACGTCACGCCGCGCCAGGAATCGCCCGTATAGCATGCAGGCACTTCTGCCGCTGTCACACCAAATATACCGCAAAATTATACACATATTATGCCCCTGGAGGAATACTCGTATAACACATCTAAATATTATACTGTAACATCTAGGTAGAAAGGGTCAAAGTCGTTTGGTTAACTGAGTAATATATATCTTCCTGAATAAACCAATGTGTCGCGTAGGAAGTAAAGGATAGTCCCGGAGGCCCTTTTTCGATTAAGTGTGTTTCTCCACATATCATAGAAAAACTATACTAAAAAAGTCATTTCTAGATAAGGACCGAAACTATGAATTTTAAAGAGCTTATTTTCCGCAGGCTGGGCTACTGCGAAAGGTCTTCGCTTCTCTAATTTTATGTATTTATATTTTTTTAATAAACTTCGATCGATTTATGTAAGGGGCTCCTTACATAATACGAATAAGACATCTAAATAAACCGATATTTCTTACAATACAATTTACTTTTATCAGATTATTGTAATGGATGTTAATGTATTGAATAAAACTGTATTTGTCATGGCAGAGTAAGCTACTGTAGTCACGCATCACTTTCACGAAATACGAACGAACGGTTCCGATAACCTCGCTGTCGCTAGATAGGGAATCTCACTCAACAAGTTCAAAGTCTTTCAAAGAATCAATTGTTTTAAATTCTTGAGAGCCCAGAAACTGTAATATTAATGTTGATAATAAAAGGCGAAAGTGTAATTATTTGTAGGCTTGTTACGATTTCACTTATTTACTAGCGAAATTGAATCTTGAATCGTTTTAAGGGGTAAGGAAAACGGGCAAGCTATCATGTGGGATCATAGACATTGCAGGTAGCATCGAAGGGCGCAGCTAGTAGCAAATAGGCGTGAAAGTCGACTCTACCTATATGGCAACTGCCTATCAGAAATTATACGTAGACAATAAATTTAGTCCTATCTTTGCAGGTGACAATAACATTCAGGGGATTACCTGCAGAGTCAATTTAGAATTATACAGTCTCAGTTAATTTGCATTTGTAATTACAGATTCTGACATGCGGCCCTATAATGACGATACTACGGGGGCTGATACAGGATACCACCTAATGCTAATTATAAAGACTAATGCATTAACATTATCTAATGGTGTCGCTATGCATGTTGCCAAATGATACAAAATAATAGCGAGTGTCTAAGTAGATGCCTGCATCGAGATTGCAGCTTCAAACCCAATCATAAAATGTATATGAACAAACGTGAGAAAACCTGCATTCGTTTGAAGGGTTCAAAAACGTATAATGGTGATGGAAGATAGGCGTAGGACTCGCCATCTGTTTTGTTAATATTAGAACTAATTCCATTAGCGGCAAGAGGGTATTGTAACACCTCTGCCTACCCATCGGAGGGCCTGGCGGAAGACATATTTAAAAATAATTGGGTAGTATTAATTAAATATTTCATTCCTGGTAGATTGACGTCAGGCCTATATGTATTGAATCATAACACTGAAATAGACAGTATCTTATTATGCAAATTTCAAAGCTTGGACATAGAAATAATGTGTGAAGAAAGATTGTCGAAACAATGAGAAAGTTTGTGGAAGAAAGGGCAGATGAAGATCACGTTCCCATTACCAAGATCAAAATAATAGGACACCCAAGGATGGGAATGTCAAGAGTACTCAAACCCGGCGGGCATGAATGAAGTGATTGATTAATGCGTATGAAGCGAAATAATTCTTTAAGTCTAGGGTGAACTGACGCTTTACTCTTTCTGTCTATCATTAGGGAATGGGCGTTTTGCTATGTATATATGAATTTCAAAGTATATACACAGTCAACCGGCAATATCTAAATGGCTAATTTAAATTTTAAAATTGTTCACCTAATGTATGTTCTTTCTTACCAGTAGCAGTGCGTCCCTGGCACCAGTGGCGAGAGCCCTTCCAAGTGGCGCCACGTTTCACGTGTCTGTACTCCGACAAATACCTAGAAATTAACATTGTTGTCAGGTAACCCATTAATTAGTGAAGTTATTTCACATATCAAGAACCATGTCGACAAAAACATGACGAATGTTACAAACATTCGTTAATTAATTTTGTTGGAAAAATCACAATTGCAAATCGAGTTGATTATACGCTTCTAATTAATGGCGCGCGTTTCGCAACACAAAAATGCACTGTAACTCTTAAATTTACGGAAATTATTCGGTTAAGCACAGACATACCTACAGGTACGTATATCAATTATTACATATATATTTATACAGAAGTTAATAATAATCCCACTAATATTATAAATGTGAAAGTTTACTCGATCATGAAAGGCACAGAAATTGAATATAATTGGATTAACACACAATGAAATAGAAGTGAAATAATAATGTATTTAAACAATTCCACACAAATTTATCGAGAACGGGAACAAGACAAGGACAATAATACTTATATATTGTATATTTAAACATTTATAAACGAATACAGAAGACGAAAAAGAGGAAACATTTATGTTCTTCACACTAACGTCCACCACTGGCGCGATTCGAACCCGCAACCTTTAGCTTCACATCCAAGAACGCCGACCACGAGATTAGGCCGTCAAATCTTTTCAAAATATTTGTATTTCAATTAATCAATATTGATCCAACACAAAGCTATGAAACCTATGGTTAATACGACAAACCCAACTGCGAGTCGTACCTGCGAGATATTAAATAGGTCCAGCATATGTTTGAAAAGTTGTTATTCCCCGTACTCATTATACGGGTAGTCGGATGTGGGTCTACTTTCAACCCCTATTTGAACAACACTAGGACTACATTAACGAGGGTGGGTCAGGTTTCTGCAACCCTCCGCTCTGGAATTTCCATGAAAAGTACGTAATATTTTATAACAGAATTCGTATTGTTAAGCTTGTGCTTTTGGATGCAACACATATACGTATCCTTGATAAAACGTATCGACTACCAAAAATAATACAGAAACATATCTATGTATTTAAAAAAACGAGAAGATTGAAGACTATATAAACTGTAATATAACCAGTACAGTTTCTGACTTATTAGGATTGTTTAGAATCGCAGTTTTATGTCTGGGTCGTAAGTAAATTCGGTCGTAAGTAAAAGGTCGTGCGTTAATTGGACACATGTCTTATGGTCAGAGCTCCTGGCTGCTAAGATTGAGGTCGTGGGTTCGATTCCCGTTGGTGACGAATGTAAGTGTGAATACCACAGAGTTCTGTAAGTCCAAAGAGAACTGACGATCCGCCCTTTCTGCGTACCCTTTGATGTATCCAGTATGATGATAAAATATGTCTATGAATTCGAATATCAGTATCTATTATTGCATAGTTCCCATGGTATAGTTTTCGACTAGGTCTATTTTTGGGAATGTCCCAAGAGAGAACATGTAGGTATCTTGTATTAGTATATAGATTAAATAGACAGACATATTCTATTAAGTACTGCACAGCTGTAATTATGATGCGGTGTTAACCTTTAAGTGTACATCTATTTTTACAATTCTACCATTTTATTGTTGGAGGCATTTGAAATTTACTGCTTAAGACAGTCGAGCATAGATGAGGAAAGATGATATAAGAATATCTAAGAAGGAAAGGTAGAGGGGAATCAGATCAAAAATAACGTGCTGCTTATGAAATATAGGGAATTCAAGGAGATCGCACTGGACAGAAGCAAGGAAGGAATTGCATCAGATACGCCGACAAGAGCCCAGCACTTAATTTATAGGTGTAATGTACCAACAAATGCAAATGAAAAATAAATACGAGTAAAATACCTTGCAACAGGCTCCCGGAGTAGCGTGATGTAGAAATACCTCCTGTGAAAGGCAGACCCTTCGTGTCGATCTAGCTCACCTCCCACACACGCTGTCAGCTCGGTGAAGTCCGCGTGCAGACCGCATCTGGGCGCAAAACACAGAGCTTACATACAAGAATTACAACTAAAGATAGCACTTAAACTGGACCTTGGACCGTTCAATAAGCTACGCGTATTTTATACCATAGAGGTGGCAAACTATCTTGCGGGCCAGCGACTATGGACACATGTAATCCGGGTGTCACTTGCCCCGACCATGGAAATATCGTGTTATACCCTAGTTGAACCACATTCAGCCTGAACACACACCAATTATGCGAATGCCATAGAGAGCTTTTCTTGCGATCTAAACGCAAGAAAATCGCTCCCTGGCGCGGAAGTAACTAGCGCGTAGCGCGTTTACAAATTATGATACATAGTTTCAGAAACAGCATTGAGAATTTCATTACTTGGTACGAATCTGTCAAACGGAATTTAAAATAAAATAAGTTTATTTCTGTTTCTATTAAAAATAAAATGCTGTATATATAAATGGAACCATTTTTTTATTGTAATTAATAATAACAAGATATTATTACGCACGAAAATACGTGTAGTATGCATGCAATTTCATGCATGAACATAATATATTTAGAGGTTAAAAAAGGTAGACGCAGATTTGGATGAGGCAAGTATCTCAACGAATAACACAGATTTAATTTGAATCAATTTATGAGCCGACGATGACGTTTATAATAGAAGCAGTCCCTCGGAGACTGCGCAATCTAAATTAATGCTCGTTTATAGATTGCCAGATACAATTAAGGAACAAAGGAGTTGGTGAGATGACAATTTCCAATTTGCTCTTGATTGGTTGGAGATTAAAATCTCAATTTTCTTCTTAGTGATTTCGAAAAATATTCTCAGTCTAGTATAACTTTTCATTACTCTCTTCAAAACTGCAAGGCACGTTTGGCAGCACCCCACATCTGTTGCTACGGAACTTGGAGCAAAGCACATAAAAATATTTTATTTCTGCATCAAGTAACAGTAAAACTCCAACAGTAAAACATGTTTTACGTATGTGAAAATAAACTTGCCAAAGGGGACAAGCGCGAACGATGTCGTCGAAGAAACGCTACGGCAAGTGAAGCATGAAGCCGCAGATAAGTCGGTCCGACGACCGCGCTAATTCAATATCCTCAATGGAAATTAATCCGTTTACTTCTGATTATTCGTCGCGTCTTGTTTGTGTCTTAAGCTTGTTTTCCTCATCCTATATTCATTTAATCTCTCGACGGATATACATATAAATAGCTACTCATTACGGATTAGTCTGTATCGATTCTCAGCCTTACGTCTTTCCACAAATCTCTGAAGGGATAGGCAGATGTGTTTCCACGTCTTCTTTCCGCCAGAGATTTATTTAGGTGCCAGCGTGACGATGGCGAATCCCTCGCCGTTTCTCAAACACGACTTTACGTCTTGGAATTTCTTCCTAAACGCATGCAGCATTCCTCTCAATGTTTTTTTCCTTCATACTGTGATTAATCAGTGCACTTAAGTTCAGAAAATACTATTAACTTTCGTTGTATTGCTCAACTACTCGAGCCGTTCATCCACAACGGCTTACTCGTTCATTAATCCCTCAGCGGATATACATCTAATAAACAGCTACTCATGACGGATTAGCGTGTATCGATTCTAGGGTTAAATTACTTTGTTTAATGGCACCGGCCACGCTGCGGCTGGTAGGTCGCGACACTGGCGGTGTTCGCATCACATCATCGGTTAATCGATCATTAGCCCGGCGGCACGTTGGCTTATTTCGTTTTTAAACTACACGTGTGTATGCAGACGCCATTAAATCAGAATAATGCATACTGTGCCATTAATCCGGCTCATATAACTGCCATACTGATATATCTTCACTTGCAATCGGTTTTAGCCTATCTACAAAGTACATATGTATATGTACGTCTGCGAAGCGATCCTGTGTGACGCATTTGCATGTATTTACCATAAACTTTTAGCGTTGACGGAAGAGGTTCACCTTCAGACAGCTTGGCGGCGACGACACGAGTGATTTTATGGCGAACGTGCGTTTAATCATGATATACTGAATCGTAGTTTACCTACTGCTGGCACCCCGCCACACTAAAACGTGCCTCGTTGCATAGATAATGACTACTATTAATATTTTATCAATCTAATTTGCCGCGCGAAACTGCACCGACAGGATTGCACATTAACGAGGCAAGTTCATTTCATAGCAAACGGCGCGAGCCAAAAGCCAAAGTATTCGACAGTTATATTAGCGGCAGTAAAGATTAATGCGGCCGATACAATTATACAAATATCATAATTTCCTCTCATCAAAAGTTGCAAATGTATATACATTATTCATAATTTTCTCTCTTCTCCTCTTCTTCTTTCCTCTGGCAGTAAGCCATATTACCCATCATCCGTACTATTTTTGCAATCGTAATCATTTAGTCGCGTTGAAATACATACGAAAGAAAATAAATGGAGGGATATGTCACACTACATCCATGTGTGCGTCTACCTGACTCATATGTCGTAGGTACATATAGCTATTTTTAGCTGACTTTAGTAAAAGGAGGTTATTGTGACATCAGTGAACTTGCAAGTTCATATTTCAGTAGGTAATAATAATTATAAAAGCCGTGGTGGCCGAGTGGTTCGAGCAGTTGCCTGCGACGCAAAGGTCGCAAGTTCGAATCCCGACTGTACCAATGAGTTTTTCTGAACTTAAGTACAGTGATTACTCACACCACGAGCTTTACGGTGAAGGAAAACATCGAGAGGAAACCTGCATACGTCTGAGAAGAAATTCAAAGGCGTATGTATAGTCGTGCTTGAGTAACGGCGATGGACTCACCGTTGGCACCTAATATACCTCTGGCGGAAAGTGGGTGTGTGGGTATTACCTATACACCTCTGCCTACCCCTTCGGGGACCCTTGTGGGAAGGCGTGAGGATAGGCTTCGCACAGGTGCAATTGTATAAACAATAAGAATCTTTGTGGCAACAGTGAAACTTGGCAAATCGCATTTCAGTAAGTAACAATTGAACCTATATCAAAATCTCAGTAGCTCAAAAAATACCTAGCTGACATTGAACCCGCATCAAAACCGTTCAGTAGTTTTCGAGTGTATCGCGTTCAAACACTGAGGGAGCGTGTTTTCAAATCAGTGATCAGTGCGAAGTGAGTGCGTTCGTGTGCAGTGTGAAATGTCGGACACATAGACAAACGTTATTGTCCATCAACTAGAACACATCGTGACGATAACGAGTCCCGTAGGATATTCGAGCTCGGATTGGCACGCGGCCACTTCCCTGTGAACAGACTGATAGAAACACGGGGCGCGCTCTGTGCGGTTCATTCACCGACATGACACTCCATCCCACCCGTACATTGAATTAGCTAACAACGATTTATTGTTCATCGCATATGCTTTATGACCGATTATGTTATCCTGTCGCCAATCAACTGCACCGGATTCACGGATAATGTTCTTCTATTTTTGAGTCACTACATAAGCAATATATGGTATAATGCACACATACATCTTCGCCTACCCCCAAAGGTCCACGAACGCAATTTTTTTGCCCGGAAATATATTTAGGTCACCTCTTTAGGACACTACTCCGTCCTGCGTTGGCACCTAAAATATATCTAAAGCGATAAGTGGCTGTGTTCGTACTTCACACCTCTTCCTACCCCTTCAGGGACCCTTGTGAGAGAGCGTGAAGATATCAGATGTGATCATGAATACATATATATGTATATATATATATATTTAGGACACAACGTGACAGGCGGCGAGTCCATCGTCGTTTTTCAACTACAACGATACATACGTCTTTGATTTTCGGTGATTTCCTTCACCGTAATACTAGCTAGTGGTTTGCAAAAAATCTAACTGATACAGGCGCGGTTCGGACTGGAAATCTTCGCGTTGCAGACTCCTTGTCCAGGTAGTCTGGCGGCTATCACGGTTCAAACATAGACATAAACAATCACATTGTATTTTGCTTCCCACAATAACAGACATGTTGGAAGACATAAACAGAGCCCACATTATAGACAATTAACTGACCGCGATCATTATCTACGGCGCAAAAAGTTGATACTTCAACAGCAGGGCTGATCGATCGATATTATTAAATGCCATCCCTGAACTGAGGGTGAGAGTTTATATCATAATAAAGATAGTTAATATACAACTTATTTCGATCTATATGGTGATGGCCGCCATTGCCGATTGGTTCGTGTAGTTGCCTGCAAGAAGTTTATATTGTACTTATAAGTACAATGATGAATAACACCACGAGTTTTACGGTGAACAAAAACATCGAGAAGAAGCCTGCATATGTTTGAGAAGAAATTCAAAGAATTCCAGAAAGAAAAGATAATCTACCACTGAAATAAAAAAATACGTGGACAAAACAGCGGGGCACAGCTAGTCTTATATAGGGCAACTGAACGGAAAATCCGTTGTACATCTCTTATTTATGGCAATTATTATTAAAGCCATAAATATAGAAGAATACAATCAGCCCTGTATTAGACGTACAAGATGTCCAATAACGCGCACACGGTCAGGTACAAAGTAATATCACAAGTGCTTAGATTCAATGCAAAGACAGCAGTTTCCTTGGCCATAAAGAATATGCACCGTCGCGGATACTTTACGACATAAGTTTATATGAAATCGACTTGTTCCAACGTTAAATTGATTTCGCTCTTAGCTCATGTGTGAGTACTGTGTTTTTATTTTTCCTCACTAGTTGTTCCCCGCGGCTTCATCCGCGTACAATTTCAAATCATTGATCGTTATTTTTTAACAAATCAAATCTTTTCTTGAATATAACCTATGCTACTTGATAAAGATGTAGCTTTATAATGATGAAAGAATTTTTTAAAATCGATCAAGTAGTTTTTGAGTTAAATCTTAACAAACAAACAAAAAAAATCAAATCATTCCTCTTTATAATATAAGTTCAGACTAGTTGTGCCCCGAGGTGTCACTCCGTTTAATTTGATTTCAATGGTCGATTTGCTTAATATTTTTGTCTGGAATATAACATGTGTTGATCCAGCTAATTATCTTTCTCTGTGCCAAGTTCCATGCATATCCGTTCAGTAGTTTTTGTGTGAAAGGGTAACAAACATCCTCACAAACTTTCGCATTTATAATATTAGTAGGACGATTGTTGTCGTACACATCTGGAGTGAAATCTAAATATGTGGTGTGCTGAACGACAGTGACTAATGAGATCTCCTGAATGAATACCGATTGGCGAATGCCGCTTGGATAAAAGGCAAAGCTGTAGAAAAGATGAGCTGCGCCGAGTTAACTATACAGAGTAGTTGTTTATTGGCAGTTCAGCTACAATCTATACTTTTACGTAAATAAAACTGAAGTGTATATTTGTAATATCAAAATAACACTAAATGTTCTTTTCTATATACATACGAATGACTACGGTGTATGATATTGATAACAACATATTTTTTTCTCTCTATCAGTATATCTGTCTGTCTGTTTTTGCAAGATTTCTGCAAGGTCCGCGATGCAATCTACATATACTCTTAGTAGGTAGTTCAAGCGCCCATTGACCGCGATATTCACTTAACATTAATTGTGTTAAAAAAACATTAATGCCAACCTGATTGAAACGGTTCAGTTATGAACCGTTTCAATCAGGTTTATTGTTTAATTATGTATATTTTAATAAAGCAGCGAGAAAATTAGAAAACTTTAAGATAACTTGATGAAATTAACTTTGACGGATCGTTGAAAGGATGTTTTATTTTGTTCTCCGGGCAATCTCAAGTAAATTCATATTGATTTCCAAGGATAATGAAATCCTCGCCAATTTCAGCATACGTTTGTTGTCATTATACCATGTCTTAAGATTCCTTAAGATCATGGCTCAATGAAAAATTCCGCGGACAGATATACGATTCGACACAGCAAAATTTTATATAAAGATGAAATGCGGAAAGATAATATTTTGTTATAAAAACTTATATAATACTTACGAAATTAATAAAAAGAAACATTACACATTGCTATGGGTGTCAGTACAAAGTGACATTGGTCAAACTGAATGTTAAAAAGTATTTTGTCTATGGTTTAGGTGTGCGGTCAAAATAAGAAAGATTAATATTATTATTAATCTAAAGTCTTACTGAATGTCAAGAATACTCCTAAATAACGTTCACTCCTTGAGTCATAAATTTGTAATTATTGAATTTCGACCACCGGGCCACCACACACCACATTACCCATATTATCACAAGATGTCCTCTGTAGGCTTACAAATCTCGCTTTCTCTTCATTCATCAATTGTTTCATGGTTGTATAATGAAAAAGAGTAGACGGGAGATACATCAAAAAGAGCTGGCTGTATTTAGCAGCTTTGTCCGGCGCTCGGGTATTATCCACTAATCCACTAAAAGCGGATCTCAGTCGCATCCGTCGCACTCAAACACATCCTACCCAGACTACTCTTTGAATTCGACCCGAAAGCCGTCACAGTGTGACAAATTAATCTGACATCTGTTTTTTTTTCGTCAGCCTATTAATGTTTTAGCGCAGGGCATACGTCTTCGTTGATGCTACATCTGTTCAATTCATGAGAACAGACATGGATCGCATGACTTCACAGTTGTGGTCGTAGACTTGGAACAATTTATTAAAATGATTAAACGTCCAGTATGCAGTGAAAAAAAGCTAAGCTGAGTAATCCCTATGATTAGGATGTTTATAAGTGTTGAGCTATATTAATGTTTGTTGTAGACATACATTATACATCATAGAAAGAATTTAACTAAAGAGTTTAACTAAAGATTTCGAATTACGATTCTAGTTTTATTACGAAGTGTAGTGAGAACAGTTGCTCTATTCTCTCTGTTTACCGGCAACTCGACGTAGTGGTATTTATGTATATTCTTCAAGGACCATTTCGAGGTATATCGCCACAGTTCATTTGGCTGTACAATACAGCAACCATCTACCCGTGCGGACCTGCAGATATCATAGACCTTTTTGAAACAACTATGATGAATACTTTCGGAAGCAGTAAGAATACCCAAAGTAATTTTCCCATACGAGAACCCGTAGTGATGCCGAAGGCTAATTTGATGCCCAGAAAGGATTCTAGCGACCCTCAGGCGTATTAGCGCGGTTTCGACATGAGAACGAAATTACATGTCTTTTTACATAGACCCCTTTCCTTTTTCCCCACTAATGAAAACGCTCATAGCCGTAATCCGCGCGTACATCGGATTACCGCTCCGTAAACCCTTAATTTTTAGGTCTTTCACAAGTATATACATTTTCACACCCTCCCACAAAATTCCTCGAAGTAATACCCTCTGTTTTCAATGTACATATATGGAAATAATCACGCCTTCCTAAAAGGGTTTTCCTGAAGGAGAAGGCAGAGGTATACTAATACCCTCTTTTTGCCGGAGATATAACTTGATGCCAACGTGACGGATGGCGAGTCCGTCGCTGATTCTCACGAAGATTATACATATTATGACTTTAAATTTCTTCTCGAACGAATGCAAGTTTCCGCTCGATATTTTATTTCACCGTAAAGCTAGTGGTGTGATTAATTACTGTAGTTAAGTTGGGACGAACTCATTAATACAATCGGGATCAGAACTTAAAATCTTTAACGCTGGCGACTACCCGAACCACTCGGCCGCCGAGGCTCGCAAGTTCACAAAAGCTTCAGATTAAAAAAAAACCTTTGCTTCGTCCAATCTTAGACAATTGCAATACAAAAGCTAGTTTGTTTTTTTTTATTGAATGAATATTTAAAATTTCACAATTGGTACTGGCACTTGCAATAGGTGTGCAAGTTACTGCCAAGTGTCGTTTTGAATATTCAGTATACATCTAAAATGTATAAACACTTGCTACAACTTTGTGTAATTATAATAGTCCCACAAGGGTCCCCGAAGGGGTAGGCAGAGGTGTAAAGGTAATACCCATTCACCCACTTTCCGCCAGAGATATATTTTAAGTGCCAACGTGACACATGACGAGTCCATTGACGATACTAAAGCACGTTTTTTTTGTTAGTCTAAAGTCTATTCTGGCTAAATTGGATAAGCTTGTAACCCATTCAGATTCAAGACCGATCTCAATGCTGCGCTTTCCAAACAAATCTGTCATTAATTTTGTTTTTATTCACAGAATTTCAAAAGAATGTTACAAAATACTTGTTAGTTATTTACTACCTATTAGTTTACTTACATTATAATCATTAATAATATGTATTACTTAATTAGTCTCTCTAGCACCTTATGTAATGCTATTATATAATCCGTGGATAACGTAGTTGGCTTCATAATGAGTAAAATTTATTTATCCTATAAGATGTTGAAATTTGTATTATGTTGCTGTTTGTTTTTCCCATAATAAAGAAAATAAAATAATAAAATAAAGCCTTCAAATGTGTACCGCGTCGTCTAATTCGTAACGCCATTATTATCTACATTTAAGGCGTACAAAAATATGTATATACATGGGTATAATGAACTTTTATCAGATTCAGTTGAATCCTTACGCGACTGGAGTATGTGAGATAAACGGGAACTTTTTTAATTTCCTCCGATAAATAAGAGCGATACCGTGTGTGACAAGAAACTTCTAATGTTGATAAAGGTACGGAATGCTTAAGTAATTCTGGCATTTCGATGTTGATCTGTTAAACGAACAATGCTTTGTGAAAGACTAAGAGAATTAATATATGTACTTATATAATTATATAATACTACGTTATAATCTATTCTTGAAATGATGCTGAAATTTATCAGCCTGGTATAACGAATTATATACATATACATATCATCACGCCAAGTCCATAACGGGGTAGGGTAACGAATTATATATATTACTAGTGGTCCCGCCCAGCTTCGCTCGGGTGGAAAAAAAAAGACGGTGGCGCCACCTATCGGGTCCAATTGTGAATCTAAACCATTCCCAGATCCCCTAGAACACACACAAAAAATTTCATCAAAATCGGTCCAGTCGTTTGAGAGGAGTTCAGTGACATACACACTCACAGAAGAATTATATATATAAAGATATATATATATATAACGAAATTATTTAGTATGTTAGATAAGTATGCTGCTTGCTAGCACAGTGATTCCTTTAGTACTAGGTCAAAACAACAACAGCTGGGTTGCCTTTGTTAGATTTATCATCAGTAAGGTCAAATAATTTAGTTCGGGACACCAAAATTTACTTATTTTAGTCTAAAAGACTGGTGTTCTCTCTCTGAGTGTGTAGGAAGAGAGAAAGCGTGAGGGCCTAAGCGTGAATGTATGTATATAAATGCTTTATTTCTGTACCTGTGTAGAAACGACGCTATTGAAATACTATTATACTTTACACAGCGCAGGCGTCTTTCTTGAAGATGCGATAAGAAGTATCAGTAGGAAGTGCTGTAGCATTATCCGGATAATCCGGACAAGTTGCCCGGCTGTGCACGAAGCGAATTCTTTGTTCAACTATGGCCCAACGTTGTACAAATATCCAACATAATATTCCTACGAATAACTCCAAAAGCCGGGATACTTCTAACGCTCGGGTGAGAACACGACACTCAAACACTTTAAAACTCTGGCGTTTATTTAATGAAGTCTGACCAAATATTCATATATAATTTACATTCAATTCAAGGATTACCCTTAAAATGTTGTTAATTATTTTGAACCGGAAATTCTACTCGTCAATTTAAAACAATTAGAAACTTTCCCGTAAACATTACCATCATACCAACCAAATATTTCCTAAACATTTTATCTTCGCTCAATATAAATTAAGAAAAGTCGTGGCAGAGTGGTTAAGTAGTCGCACAAAATAAAAAGAAAATGATGTAGGTTCGCACCCCGGAGCCTTGTACCAATGAGTTTTTTCCAATCTAAGTACTTATGGGAATCTTGCATGATACCATTACATCAGCAGTGCAAACTATTATACCACGAGTTTAAAAGTGAAGGAAAACATCGTGATTTAATACAGAAAACGTTTAAGCATAAATGCGTATGTATTGTTGTGTCCTACAAACGGCGACGGATTTGTCACCTGTCATGGTGAAACCTAAATGTAAATCCGGGGAAACGGAATCGTTACCCTGCCTACCCTTTCGGGGACCGATTGATGCTGTTTGCATCCGTGGACTTGATTCGACATAGTCTACCCATAATCTCCAGACATACCAAACGAGCAGGTGAAGAGAGGTATGGCATAACTGATCGACCGTTCGGAATAGCAAATATCTGATTGAGGTAAACAACACCCAATAGCAAATACCATAGCTCCTGTAAAATCAATATATTAAGATTTAAATAATAAGAGAGATTCTGTCTGTTTGTTCAAATTAATCTCCGAAAATGGTAAACCTATTTCGACGGGACTTTCACAGCCAGATAGTATGTTATAAAAGAGTATATTTGAGAAAATTATATATTAATGAGAAAATTACTGATCTCTTTTTGTTAAATTAATTGCAGACGAATACACTAGTTGAGGATATAAATAGTCAGTCGTAGAATATCCAGGATTACAATCGATTTCATGCAGAATACATGGCAATAAAAGTGACGTAATCCACTCACTAGTGTGACATTTATGAGGCACAAGTGGCAAATTATTGCGTACCTACATGCCGCGGTAGATGAGCGTTTATTACGTTGACATTATCACGGAGATAAAGACATTTTGCGGTCGTCAAACGCCTACTCCAACTAATAGAAAAGTGTTAAATTATCGTCTGAGCTGTTACGTATACCTGCCGATGGAGTAGGATAAAAATACCAAGTTGAACGTGCTATGAATATTTCTGGGCTCGTCCGTGTCAGCACCGCCCTGCGCTTCCTCTGGACCAAACCGAAACAGCCAGATTTTAATAGCGCTGACACTTTGTAATATATCTACGGCTTCATCAAATTATGTTGATAGTTGATCAGAATGTTTATAGGCTATATCATCATGCAACAATCATAATATATGTTTGTTAATCAAATTTATTGCGGGTGAAACAGTGGGGCATAGTTAGTTAATAATATCGCACAGAGCTGCGACGTCAAAGATAACTCTCAATTCGAAAATTCAATTCAATCAATCCAACGCTACGTTCTCTTTGGTTCCGGGTTCAATAGGTGAAGCACGTGAATAAACGCTTAATTAATATTCAAAATAACACCAGTTACGTATACTCTGATTGCATTTACTTCATAATATATATATGTAGGTACACAAGCTGAGCCCTGAGGTTTCTACCTCGTAAAATTGATTTCATTGGTAGAATAATACATACCATGTGTTATCTGTATCTGATACTAATTATCTATATTTGTGCGAGATATCGTCCAATTCTGTGCAGTAGATTTGCGTGAGAGAAGAATTGATATCCTCATAACCTTCGCATTTATAACATTAGTAGGATCTACGCGCCTTCCACAAGGCAGTATAACAACACCGTAATTTCGATTGAGATTTATTAGGTGCTAACGTGACAGATGACCAGACTATCGCCCTTTATCAAACAGAACTGCGGCATGTTTCCTCCAATGTTTTCCTTCACTTGTGTACTTATAACTTCAGAAAACGAATTGTTACAAGAACTAGACTACAGTCTGGACTAGAACTTGCAACCTTTGTGCTTAGTATTTGAACTACTCGGCCACCGCTTAGTTAAAGATTAATTAATTATCAAAATAACACTAGTTAGAGATATGTTCTGATTGCATTTGATTAATTAACAAGTTGATATGACAGTTCCAACTAGGAACAATTGCTGTGAGCGGACTAGTTCGCGTGTCTAGAGCTGACAATAGAATAGACTCCACTCACATACACAACAAAGGTCTAGTTCCTTTTTGTAATGATTTAATTTACACGTTTATGCGCGATATATCTGAGTACAAATATGAGCGTTCATAAAATTTAATGTATTTATTGTGATGGTCGCTGGGCACGCAACACGGCACACGGGTCTAACAAAACATTAATACATCGTTTTATATTTACAGCACACAATAAACAATGCGATCATTGCCTCCTCTAATTGCATAGAACGAAATGTGAAAGAGATACGGAGCGTGTCGCGTATACACGATAATTTGTGAAATGTGCTAAGATACCATTTATATGCGGGTGAAGTGTGGTGATACGGCTACTGAGAAAATCGTAAAGTTTTTTGACATCCTCGATTCTACGTGTTAACCTGTCGTATGCAGGAAAAAAATACGCCGAGATCCATGCATGTGTGGCTTGAATTTTGATCGAGTGATTGCGGCTGCTCTTAAAGACAGCTCTGCAGCTTAACTGATATACGAATCAGGTATATCTCGCGGTTTCTTCCGCGTTAAATTTGCTTTCCGCTCCCCTGGGTAGGTAAATATATAATAATAATATTAGTCTTCCGTAATAGACAGGCTATTTAAGCAATTATATTTTCTGAATCCGTTTTAATTTCAGAGATTACCGGTATGCAGAGGTGTATAGGTAATACCCACACACCCACCTTCAGCCAGAGATATATTTTAGGTGCCAACGTGACACATGGCGAGTCCCTCGCCGCTACTCAAGCGCGACTATACATGCGCCTTTGAATTGCTTCTCAGGCGTATGCATGTATATATATATATATATATAAAGATGTCAATGAATATTATGTTAGTTTACACCAAGGATGCATCACATACGTTCCCGGTCGCCAAACAAGAACCAGTTCCATTTTTGAAAATGTTTGCCCGACTACGATAAAACTAAATTGGCAACTTGTAAACCTGCGGAGAATTACACTGGGAGCCGTTCGGAAGCTACAAATTAATTTGCGCCACAATTTTAGGTTCATTTTATTAGAGAGACTTTACTGATCTCCAGAAATGAAGTTTGTTTATTTGGACTCGGCTCCGTCATAAACAGTTCGTACTTTTATTGAAACAAGGTTTATTGTCTGGAAATAAATGGAGGTTTTCATAGAGTGAGATTGCCGAATTCGCCTTATCGACAGAACAATTTATTACACTTTGCTGCTGTAAATCCGTTTTATGAGATCGATTTTTATAGCTATAATGCAATCTGTAGCACTATTATTGATACTTCCACTAAAATAACACCTTAGGACGGCAAATTTACCGGTGAAAAGCTTGTATGTATGTACAATGGGGAGGAGACAAATATATTAATACATATATAGGTAGGTCTATCTATCTATACATACATACAAATAAATAAAATTGGAGTGTATGTTGTAATATTAAAAAAAAAACTAAATGTATATGGATGCATACACGGTACATATACCAAAACGTAAGTTTTTAAAATTTTTATCTGTCTGTCTGGCTGGACCGATTTTAAGGGGACTTTCACTGACAGATAGCTGATTTTATAAGGAATAACTACTATAACTAAGTAAAGACTGCTTTTATTTTGGAAACTGACCAATATTTTTTTGTAAAATTCCACGCGAACGAAGTCGCATGCACAGCTAGTCTTAAATATATCCGTATTCACCACACAGACACGCGCCCCACCGGGAATCGAGCCCGCGATCTCAGGCTTCTCAGCTCGGATCTCTGACTACTAGACCAGACGACCGTCTAAAATAAAAGCTACTTGTATTTGTTCTCAGCTGATCGTAACCCTAATTAGCCGTAACATTCCCGGTTTAGTAACTAGGAGCATGCTGAGACGAATCATAACATATATAGCTTTGTAAGGTAAAGATAACCGTTGACTACCGGGCCGAAAGATTATAATATGCAATGCATGTTCTTGGTATAAATATTTTGGCCAAACGCACGAATTTACGAACAAAATTGTCATATCAGTGGCCGTCCACGCGGAAATTTTGTATTACCCCTTGTTACTTCGCAATCCGGGGTCAAGGTCAAGCCTTGTCACCACCACAGCGATGGCACGGATATTTTTCTTTCGCCAGATTTACTTGCAAATACTTTTTGTTTTCACGTGAACAATTTGGCACGCATTCAACATTCATTGATGTATAAAAACAATTGAAGAATTTTAGATATCCTTAAAAGAAATCGCAGTTTTCGTGCTGTTTTTGTTATATATTAGCAGCACTAGCTGTGCCCCGCTACTTCTCCTGCGTTAGATTACATTTTACGTAGCTGCTCCGCTCACTTATAGCTTGGTGATAAATAGCCTGCCTTAATAAACAAGCTATCTAATGCAAAAATAACTCTTCGAATCGGATTGGTAGCTCCCGAGATGAGCGCGTTCAAACGAACTCTGTCTCAATATAATACATACATATATATCAGCACGCCGAGTCGCTCACAGGAAAGGCAGAGAGACTAGAACGCCAGTTCTTTCTAGACTTACAGAAAAGAGGTGTAATATTTTTTATAAACCATGCGCATATTATAATAAAATCTTGAAAGTATTTTTGGCATTCCTAGTTTCCGTCTTAAAATGTTTATTAGGCAAGACAAAATTAATTAATTCTTACTTTTTACTTGTACCCATTAACTTGTTCAAGCCCTCAAAGTTAATAACATGAACGAGCACAAATTACTCCTGAAAACAAAGTCTCCAGAGGTTGTTTGTAAATTTTTAATTTTCTGCCTGTTGAGCAAGCATCAGTAGCAAACACTGCTACTGATGCTTGCTCAACAGGCAGAAAACTGCATAGAAAACATAAAAAAATAAAGCAATAAATATTCGGGCACGTTTCTCCTTATTTTAACGCCATATAATTTAGATTATTTGAGGGTAGATCGAGAGTAGGCTTGATTGAGAAGTTAAGATCAAAGCAGGGATGTAGCGCGGGTGTAGACAAAGCAGCCGCCGTGGGCGTGGCTCATTATTGCGATTCGTAGACTCCTCGCTGGAATCCCTTTGTCCATCCGTCACGCGGCTCACTCCTCTATCCAAGCCACCTAATCGCGTGAACAAGCGTTCGCCGGTCATTTTAGTTAGCTTGCTTCCTACCTTACTATAACTGATTTGCAAAACGAATTAAGGTGAGTCAGGTTATTCAGGAAAGACGTGTCATGACGTATAAGAAGGTCAAAAAGATTGTGCTGGACAGAGGCAAAAGAAAAAAGTTTCATGACTTCTCTATATGAGCCATGGTGGCCGAGTGGTTCGAGCAGTTGCCTGCGACGCAAAGGTCGCAAGTTCGAATCCCGACTGTACCAATGAGTTTTTCTGAACTTAAGTACAGTGATTAGTCACACCACGAGCTTTACGGTGAAGGAAAACATCGAGAGGAAACCTGCATACGTCTGAGAAGAAATTCAATGGCGTATGTATAGTCGTGCTTGAGCAACGGCGATGGACTCGCCATCTGTCACGTTGGCACCTATTATACCTCTGGCGGAAAGTGGGTGTGTGGGTATTACCTATACACCTCTGCTTACCCCTTCGGGGACCCTTGTGGGAAGGCGTGAGGACTTCTCTATATCTGACTTGTATTTTACCCAAATTTTCAGCTCCAAAATGACCGCTCAAGCTCATACGTAGTCTTAATTTTAGATATTAGGTTGATAAGTCAACTTGTTATCTTGATCATGAATATCAACTCTAACTAACACGGGCTAACACGAAACACCTGTCGATGAATAGCTTTGAAGACATTTTTTTGAAAGAATATGATGCTATCAAGTCGTCCAATGTAGCAGAATAAACTCTATTAACATTTCCAAATGTGTGATGATAGCCCGTACCAGCTAGTATTTCTATGCGTGAATACAGGATACCTTAGAATTAGGACATTTGCTCAGATATGTGATAGCTCACAATAATAAATTAAGGCAACCGAGAAAGTGATACATGTACAATATAATTACTTTTTAGTATTTTCTAAGATATTAATAATTTCTGAAAAAAACACCATATAACTATGTTTCGGAGTGAGTATTACGCCTTTTAATAATGTTGTCATTTTATTATCTTTGGAGCTATTTGTTATAGGTCAATATATCATCATGAATATGCACATCATATTGCGAATATATACAACACCCTAAAACTTCTTGAAGACTTCACCGTTCACATTGAAGAAACCAATATAATTTGACGAGAAATTCAGACGTGTGTGTACGAAAGACGGTGACTCTTCATCGATCACATTGCCACCTACATATAATAACGTATGTTCTACCAAAATTTCAAGAAATAATCACCTGCTTCCATGAAATTTTATTGCTATAGTAACTTCAGTACACTTTACGAATATAAAACATAGTCCCCCGCCGCGTCTGTTCGCGACAAACTTAAATACCACTTAACGGATTTTCATCCGGTTTTGATCAATAGACAAAGTAACTCACGATAGTATAGAATATAATTTGTAAAGGTTTCGTATAAATTGGTTAAAATATGTGGATAATTGTTGCAAATTGGAAAAGGTCATGCCGTCTAGGATCTCTCATCTGAGACTCTCCCTAATCCCTTTGGGATACAAAACCAACAACATATGTACTCGTGCGCAGCTTATATTCATATGTCAATAACTAAATAACATCCGTTTCGTTTGTTATGCGTACGCAAGCAGCCATATCGTTTTAACATTCAGCTTATTACTACAGGTCACCAATCACTTCAACGGTTTAAGTAATCTCGCGTGTCTGTTCAACTTCAAAAGCGCCGCTTACTCGTGGGTATATTTACATAGTGAAAAACGTTACTTCCGCCCGACATGCTCCACTCATAATGTGCGTAAGTTGTTTGTCGAGATATTGTATCAACATTAGCAGCTATGTCCATGTATCAGCGACTAAATGTTAGTGTAAACGGAAACTAATCAATATTATTGAATCAAGTCATTAACATAATTAGTTAAATCAGATAAACAAACGTAATTTATACTCAAATCGTTGGTGATTATGCATTCCAACAGTCTGGCTCCCACAGCACATGTCGTTACGTGGACGGCGTGTGCACCGGAAGTAAGGCGCGTGACGTGTCTCCATGTCTGAATGTACCCTGAAGACGTGACCCGTTGATCTAATGTAGAGTTGAGCACCCGCCTTATGCTTCCTTCTCACAATACCAAAGACGAAAAAGTAACCGTTGGTGGTCCGCGATAGCCCAACATTTGTCATACACAAGTGTCAAATTAGCACAATGACAAAATAATGTCACAACCAAAACACATTTACGATCTCCATATTGTACATCCAAATATTTGGAGACCGTTTAAAAAACACACACAAACGTTGTAAACGACATAACGTGTGTGCTGTTAACGGTGGAACACCTACCGATGGCCCTTGAGAGCTGAAGACGAGGAAGAAATATAAATAGGAGCTATTATTAAAACCTGATAGTTACGAGACGAGTGGCGGATGACATAAATCTACAACACTAGAGTTAACGACACATATCTACTCAAAAGTGATAAGAGTAACGAATGTCAAATTAATTTAAATATCATGTTGTACCTATAACCCAATAATGGTAAAATATTATGTATGTATTTGAAACAGCACAATTTTATATTGGTACAAATTAACCGGGTAGAACGAGAAAAACATGAATTTGCATCGACAGTATCCGAATGTATAAATGTATATAATATACTAGCTGTCCCACCCAGCTTCGCCTGGGTGAAAAAGTAAAATTTCCTGAAACACCATCGCAGCGCCCCCTATCGGGTCCAATTGTGATATAAGCTACTCTATCTTTTAAGTTGGACCAAACTGCACACGGTGTGCAAATTTGATTGAAATCGGTTATGTACTTTAGGAGTCCATCGCGGACAAACAACGTGACACGTAATTTATATATATTAAGATAATATACGTCGCGCCTTCCCACATGAGTGCAAATACAAATTGACTTAAAAAAGTTATTCGTAGAACATTAATTATAATCTATGGTGAAGGAGAAATGAACAAGGCATTCGCTTTTTAATATTTTTTAAGCAGACATAACGTCCCAGGCCCAGGCACACCGTCCGCGTCCTTACCGGATGTTATTAACATAGACAATCTAAAACCCGAAACTAGCTTTTCCCATAATCATCATATATCCATAATTACTGACTTATCGCAAATTATAATTTATTAAGAACTAGTTGTCTCGCCCAGGTTCGCTTGGATGAAAAAATTCAATCCGCGGATCCAGTGGCGCCACCTATCGGGTCCAATTGTGAATCTAAACTATTCTCGAATCCACCTGAAGAAACACAGAAAATTTCATTCAAATCGGTCCAGCCGTTTACGATTCTATAAAGGACATACAGACAAACATTCATATATATTTGACTAAGCTAGCACTCGCAGACAGTTTGGTTGGAATGGTGACATCTCTCGCGCATGTCATGTCTACGGGTGGGCGTGTCATAGTGATTGTTATTTCCTCGCGTATCGATATGGAGAAATTTCCCGATATGTGTAGAATAACAATTTTTCAATGAGCCGTGGGAAAGCAATGTCGGAGCGGGCTCCCAGATGCGTGACGTGCCGATCGGATCTTACAGAAGAACTTAATTTTAACTATAAACCGGTCTTTCCTGTAATTATTTCTGACCATCGATACCAATGGGAAATGCAGCCTTTATGGCACACGACGCGATATGTTTATGGTCAACGCATTATACAACTTACACTTAAATGCTATTACCCATACATTAACATTATCACGCCACCCCTAAACGGAAAGGTAGGGGGTTTATCAACACTCTTTTCGCCGGAGATAATTGGATGCGAGTGTATCGTCATGGCTCAAGCACTTCTATAGGTACATGTCTTTGAATTACTTCTTAAACGTATGCGCGTTTGCTCTCGACGGTTTCCTTCACCGTTCAGAAAATTCATTAGAAAAGCCAGGTTCGAACTTGCAATCTTTGCGTTGCAGGCAAAACTTCTCTAACCACTCCGCTACCACGGCTCCATTTTAATATCATGACTTACTTAATTAACGGTTTTATTTATCATCCCTACATGTCACTGGGCGCACACGAGATCTTATCGCTTCGATTAGGTGTTCATCCTCGCTTGTTTATTAGTAAGGGTCAGAGCTTACAACCTAATTCGATTTTACTGTTATCCAACCAACAACTTTGTTGTGTGTATACACAGAACAATTTGTAGGATAAATTTACAGCTTATAGGTAGGTATATCGATATTGATGGTAATAGCCCGGAGCATGGGCGAACTAGAGCGATAGTAGGTTGGTTATTTCAACCGCAGTAAAATTTTGTTCAAAAGATACGAACTCTCGGAAAGAGGGCATGAACTCGAAAGTGAATTGATTCAATTGTATTAAATAGATAATTGAGTTCAATATAGATAAATATATTGTTCAATATATTGTTAATTGTTGTTATTGTAAATAAACCACTTATCAACTGGGGTATGTTTTGCCGTTTATACTTTTTAGTTTATACCGTTTATACAGTTAGTTTTTTTATCTTGGAAAGCTGGGTAATGGTATTTTTTTGAAGTGATGTATTAAAATAACAATATCTTATTCATCTTCATCTGTCATATTAGCATCTAAAATATATTTCTGCCTACCCCTTTGGGAACCCCTGTGGGAAGGCGTGATGGTAAAGAACAACAACACAATAATAAAATCTTGATGAATTTTGATGATATCTCAATGATTTTTTTCATTTCCTTCTAACATCAGTCAAAATTGTAGCTCACCTCAATACGCGCCATAACTATATATATATGTATGTAACTAAATACGGCGCACGTAACTATATATCGGGGTCATAAAAGAACATCTCTTACGAAAAAGCAATAACGCAAATTGCTTTACATCCTGTTTCCCAAATGCTCCTCAATGTATGCGTAAAGTATGTCACATTTGATTGATCACCGCATTATTATCAGCGCACACGAATGCCACAAAGCCCAATTCAATCGCATATACATTTCATTCATACAGCAGTATCTGAATACGCGCTGGAACACACTTATCGAGTTCGCAAGTAATTTGTTCAATTACACGAACCTACTTGGACAAGACTGATAACGCTATAATTAATCATCGTTGATCGATTGCTGGCCCCAGTGATCAAATTGAATTAATTATAATGCAAACAACTTACATATTATAATATAATACATATATTAGATAGCTAGCTGAAAACCGCGCTTTTAACCAAGTTAAGTGGGTGTGCGGGTACTACCTACACCCCTCTGCCAACCCCTTGGGGACCCTTCTGGGAAGGCGTGAAGATATATGTATATTTGGCTTCAGTAACGTCGATGGACTCGCCATCTGTCATGCTAGCATCTAAAATATATCTCTGTCGGAAAGTAGATGTGTGTGTACTACCTATACACTTCTGCCCACCCCTTCCAAGACCCTTATGGGAAGGCGTGAAGATGCGTGAAGTCAAATTTTATCCAATTCGAATGTATTTGAGTGACACTCAACCATCCAAACTCTTACATATACAATGTTTGTATGTTTAGACACATGTCCTGGTATTTTCCTGTTTGGTATTTTTGTAACCGTTTAACGCAGGGTTCGGTTAATCTGAACTGACTGTGACAGATCTACCCTCGAGTAGACGTGAAGCTACAAAACGTTTTCGTCGGTTCCGGCCCTCAGTGTGACATTTTGGTATCGTTTCGCGTTTCCACTAAAATAGAATTACAGTGCCTGTCGTGGGTATCGCACCCCGTCATATCAATAATAGTGGCCCCACAGTATCGTATAATTTTATGAAGGAACTAGCTTTTGTTTGCAATTTCATTCTTAAGGAAATCGGTAAACCATACAAATGTCGATTATGCGTTAACTATACTACGTGGTTCCGCCCGGGTTAAATACATCTGCTCATTTATATATTGATGATATGATATCCTATACATAGACTTCCTCGATAAATGGGCTATCGAATACAGAATAATAAAAAAAAATACACTAGTTTTGTTCCATTTTTGTGAGGATTCCTATGTGTACCAAAATTAGTTTTACTTTCTCGTACAGCCCCCTTATCTTTGAGCTCAGTTTGAATTAATCAAGTGAAATGTTTCTATCTATCGAGAGGGCATCTTCAGTAGAGTGGAGTCGGGCCCAAAGGCCCCGAGTGCCCCCGACCCCCGTTCTATATTTGTTGCTCGACACCGAGCCAATATGTGGCTTCAAAGGCAACCGAGCCTCTCAATATATTCCGTTTGACACGATAGCTTGGTCTATACCACGAGTTTTACGATCAGCAACTTTGTATAATAATACTATACTACACGGCATGTTAAGCTTACATTTTTGAATCTTGATTAAAAACATGGTGGGAAATAAATATTTAAGTCACATGAAAAAGCAACATACCCCCAACGGCAGCATAGAACCATGACGGTTTGTCTGTATCAATATTTTTTTTTAACTTAAGCACTGTGTTTTGTCACGCCACGAGCTCAACGATGAACGAAACACACATGTTAGATAAATTATTTTTTACATATCTTGCTAGTCAACCCTGTATAGGTGACTCCATATTAAATTTAAATACATACTTTAATAAGCACTCTCTATGCTTTTTCATCAACCATATTTCGCGTATGCTACATAAAGTATACCTTTATAAACATAATTGATAAATACAAACCAAATTGATTAGGTCTAGTTTCGATTATCAAAAAATATACAAAATACCTCTTTACCTTACTACTTAGCCTTAGCAATAAAACGAAACGAATTTATAAGTAACCTAGGATTTTTTGCTTGAAAAAGCTTTTATTATAGAAGCTCTCAATTATTTATTTCCTGATGATTGTATCGAGGTCGTACAATATTAGAAACGATATTGATAAAACACAACGCTCGAACTGTGTACAGTAAATAAATAGGTATGAATAATAGTAACAGTAGCGCAATCACGGTAAGAATAGCTTACAGCTGCAAACATAGCGTAACGGACCAGAACTACCTACTTATGGGCTGTTTATAACCGAACTAGTAATATAAATGCGAGTCTGTGAGGGCGTTTGTTACTCAATCGCGCCAGAACGGCTCAATGGAATAGGATAAGCTTTTGCACTAAGTTTTTTTTTTTTTTTTTATACCACTTGGTTGGCAAACAAGCATGCGGTCCGCCTGATGGTAAGCGGTTACCGCCGCCTATGGACGCTTGCAACACCAGGGGTATCACTCGCGCGTTGCCGACCCTGCAGGAATCTTTTCACACCCTTCTTGAAGAACTCCATGCTGTACTCTCCAGGGAAAACCTCAACGGGGAGCTCATTCCACAGCCTGAGCGTTCGCGGAAGGAAACTCCTTTGGAACCGCGCAGTGCGAGACCTTTGTGGTTCCAAGGTATGGGGATGAATTCCCCGTCGATGGCGAGAGGTGCGGTGGTAGAAGGTGGAAGTGGGCATCATGTCGAACAATTCTGCAGAACACTCCCCATTATACAAGCGGTAGAACACACACAGGGAGGCAAAGTCTCTCCTCAAACTTAGTGATTCCAAGCCGCCTGTGAGCATGGTATCATCGACTATTCTAGCGGCGCGTTTCTGAACCGCGTCAAAAGGCCCAAGCTGGTATCCAGGGGCTCCAGCCCACAGGTGGCAGCAGTACTCCATATGTGGCCGAACTTGCGACTTATAAAGTTGCAGCCTTTGTTGCGGTGTGAAGTACTGCTTAGCTCTGTTGAGCACACCGAGCTTCCTCGACGCCAGCTCCTTGCCTTGCCTTCCTCGGCCTTGCCTCGGAAGGCAAGGCCTTGTCCTCTAAATGACCACGGAACTGAACGTCGCTAGAAATATCGACCCCAAGGATCCTAATGCTTTCCGAGATGTTCAGGGGAGTGTTCTGGAATTGTGGAGCCATAGCGAATGGAGTTTTTTTAGCGGTGAACGTGCATACTTGTGTCTTAGTGGGGTTGAAGTGGACTAGGTTTAGTCGACCCCAATCGGAGACACTGCGAAGTGTACTCTCGATTTCAGACACAAGTCGTTCGCGACTTTCCTCCACAGTGGAACGAGGGAGATTAGCACGGTCCGTGTAGTAAGTGTCCCCAGTGCTGTCGTCTGCATAATAATGAATGCCTTCAATAGAAAGCATGTCATTAATATGCAGAAGAAACAGAGTCGGGGACAACACAGAGCCTTGCGGGACGCCAGCATTAATGTCCATGCTTTCGGAGCAGCTACCGTCAACGACAGCTCTTATGCGTCTGCTGGACAGAAAGCTGGCGACCCATTTGCATAATCCCTCTGGCAGTCCGTAGGATGGAAGCTTCGATAGAAGACCGCGATGCCAGACCCGATCGAACGCTTTCGCCACATCCAAGCTAACAGCTAATGCCTCACCTTAACTCTCAATGGCGAGTGACCAACGGTGCGTGTGATATACTAGAAGGTCACCCGTTGAGCGACTGTGGCGGAAGCCATACTGTTGGTCACTCAACAAACCGTGACCCTCTAGATATCGCAGGAGTTGCGTGTTAATCACTCGCTCCATAATTTTGGAGAGGAGGGAGGTGATGGCGATCGGCCTGTAATTCGATGGGTCTGATCTATCACCCTTTTTGGGCACTGGGTGCACGTGGGCGGTCTTCCACGAAGTTGGGACTTTTTGGGTGGAGTAGGAAAGCGCGAATAGGCGCGTCAAAACAGGACACAGTTCAGGAGCACACTGCTTAAGCACCACTGCCGGAATACCGTCTGGCCCGCTCGATTTATGGACATCCAGAGACAGCATCTCCCGCCGGACCTCCCGTTGGGTTATGCTTATCTCCGGCATAGAGTTCTCACACCGCAGAATGGTTGGCGGTGTGGCGCCTCCGTCATCCATAGTCGAGTTCGAGGCAAAGAGAGAGCCCAATAGATCCGCTTTCTCTTTGGCACTGTGGGCCAAGTTACCATCCGGCTTACGGAGTGGTGGCAGGGACGACTGGCAATCCCTCAGCAGCCTTGGCAAAGGACCAAAAAGCACGGCTGCCAGAAGGGTAGCTAGCGAGTCTCTTACCAATTCTGCCGACGAAATCGAATTTCGCTCTGGCAATCGCTCGCTTACAGTGCCTCGAGGCAGCATTAAGTTTCCGCTTTGCATCAGATATGTTGGGGTCCATATTGGATCGAGCCGTGGTCCACGCCTCATACAAGGCTTGCTTGGATAATTTAGCTTCCTTGCAGGGCTTATTAAACCACGGCTGTTTCTTTACCCCTGTAGCTACTAGCGAGTTTGGAATGTAGCATTCCATTCCCGCCAGTATCGTCTCAGCGACGGCTGCTGCACAGGGGTCTGGATCTTCTGATGCAAAGCAGATCTGCCTCCACGGGTACGATGCGTAAAACTCACGCAATCCATCCCAGTCTGCTGCCTTGTAGTGCCACATGCGCCGCCGCCCCGGGGGTCGGGGCACTTCGGCCTTTGCGCACGGCACTTGCGTCCGGACCAGACAGTGGTCGGATGTGCCAAGCGGCGCACCCACCGAGATGGAATAGCTGTCCGGTCGCGTGGTCAGCAGAAGGTCCAGTAAAGAGCTTGTATGGCCCTCGATATCAGGTATTCTGGTAAGATAGTTAATTAGTTGGATTACTATATATATATATATCCTCACGCCTTGCCACAAGGGTCCCCGTAGGAGTAGGCAGAGGTGTATAGGTAATACCCACACACCCACTTTCCGCCAGAGGTATATTAGGGGCCAACGTGACAGATGGCGAATCCATCGCCGTTACTCCAGCACGACTATACATACGCCTTTGAATTTTTTCTCAGACGTATGCAGGTTTCCTCTCGATGTTTTCCTTCACCGTAAAGCTCGTGGTGTGACTAATCACTTCAATAAAATTTTCAACTAATCAATCAATCACACATTGGATTAACACACACATCTTGTAACAGAAAAAACCAAATTCTATGCGGACAAAACCGCGTGTCAAGTGTTTATATTATAAATGCGGAATTAACTGTCGTGTGATTGGCTCTTATGTAAGTCTAGAGAGAACTGGCGCTCTATACCCTCTGCCTACCCCGTTAGGGACTCAGCGTGATGATATGATGATGATGATTGGCTCCATCGACTGCCTGCAAGCTAAAGCCGCTAAATCTAACTTGATTAAATTCGGTACAAAGACAGGTGAAACTTTGGAGAATAACATATTTATGTCCTTGTCTCAAAAATAAAACTCATCAAATCAAATCAACTCAATTATTTCTAATTTATAACTTTACACAGACGAAGTAACTATACACAGTTAAGGGTATATTTCTTCTTTACCTAAGAGAGTCTTCAAAGTAGTAGGCATAATGTAACAAATCTGTTTATATCAGAGAGATAGGTACTCGGATTTAGGTGCCAACATGACAAATGGCGAGATGCTGTTTCATTAAGCTAATTATAGATACCGTCTTTGAATTTCTTATCAAATGTATGCCAGTTTCCTCGCGATGTTTTTCTTCGCCGTAAAGATCATGGTGCGATTAATCACTGTACTTAATTTCAGGAAAACGTATTTTTCAAAAATACAAACCTCGGAGGACCCTGTAGGAAGCGATAGCATTTGTGTTGATGATGCACAAACTCAACTATAATAAGACAAATTAAACGATCACTATTGAGCGGCGCTAGCAACCAGCACAATAGATGTTCCACTTAAGGACGGTCCGGTGCTTTCATGCCGGAACGAATTTTCCGGACCTGTCGTAATAAGCATCCGCGGGCAAACAAAGACATTTTCCGTTTCGAGCACCAGGAAACATTACGCCCAAATTATGTATTTAAAGTAGGCAAAATTGTAAAAAATGCTGACAATGTGAAATGATATTCTCAGAGCGGAATGCGAGAGGCATTTGTTTGATGATGGTACCGAGCAATGTTTTTTTATTTCAAAAAATGTGTTGTACCTTTGTGAAGTGAATCTCGGGCAGGAATTTACAAAGATTTCTAGCGTGTTTTTAGCTTTGGCCCGAGCTGACACAGCATGATCGTGTCCCATTATTTATATGGAGGTAGAAGAACGTGGTGACAATGATGACGCGTGCGAAGTAGAGACATTAGTCGGCGGCCGGCGGCTCGTTACCGGACAGCTCCCGGGGGACCCCACGCCTGCCCTCCATTTGTTACACGACCAAGCGGTCGTTCGCGACCAGTTTCTCTTATGTACCTTAAATTCGTTAGGGGAATACCACACATACCCAAAAGACGACATCTTGAAATAAACAATTGTCCCAATAAAAACATGTCTTGTTATGGATAGAAGCAATAAGATACCTTTTGAAAATCTACTGGACAGCTGGTGCCCGCTTTCACTACAAACTTACGTTTTGAATAAATAAACATCTCGCTGTACTTAAACAGTTATAAACCAAATATAGGGCTGGTAAATATAGCAGACTTACTGGTACGAAAATACATTCTATCCTAAAATCAGAATAAATAGCTTGCCTTAACAAACATCAACTCTAGCGCATAGATATGTTTGCACTTTAAACCAAACTGTACGGTTCGCTTGCGCGTAAAACTGGTGATATACAATCCGTAGGCAACCCTATTCGTTACGGCTGCGGCCACATGTGCCACCATGGTTGTCTGTATCACAATAACGAACTCTCTGGCTTGAGGTGTCTTTTAACACATCTCTGTTATAAAACTTTTCGTAGATAATGGTAACATTCAAGTTGGAACTAGTTTATGGTCTCATTGAAATAAAATCAATCAAGCTGCTTAGCCTGGCGCCGCGCAGACACGAAAACAGATAGCCCGATTGAAAACCGACTGTAAACAAACTCATGAACGTTTCCAGAGTGAGATTTGTAACAAAGTAAGTTGGACTGTCTCTAAATACAGCTTAATCAGGACATATCCGATCGGTTAATTTAAACTCAATGTTGTGAATAATTGATTTGGCTTTGCAGTCGAACCATTATGTCTTAACTGACAGATCTCCAAAACAGGGGTTGCGTCTAAAGATGATAACAAATTAATCAGACGCGTAGGCCGACATATGAAGGCAAGAATAATGCGAGCTCTACAACTATCCCAAGATTGAATATACACGGTCGGGAATGTTAGAGAACTGAGATTATTTCGAGAAAACTAATTATAAGAAGCGGTTCATACATAAATTTAAGTCAATGTGCAAATAAATCAGTCATTGTACTGAAGCAGATTGCACGAGAGCATTCAAATGAAATTGATTTATAAACGATACGGAGACGAGTGGCAGTTCCTAAGAAGGATGGATGCCCCTAATTGAATGTTACAATGAACTAATTAGTACCCTTAGAAAGCAAACTATATCTTTAGTTTTTTTTCTGATACCAATGTTTTTTATTGTGGTGTCGGAGTGTTATCCTAGTCGCCTGCGACAACAAGAGTTCTGTGCGATTTACACCAATGAATTTTTCTGACTTTATATAAGAACCAGTGGCTCGTCACACCACAAGCTTTACAGTGAAGGAAAATATGGTGAGGAGGCCTGCATACATCCCAGAAGCAATTCTAAGCCATATCTGTAGCGTGCTTAGAAAAACGGCAGTGGACTCGTCATGTGTCACGTTGATGAAAAAATATAAAGAGGTTTCACCTCTGCTTACCCTTTTATACGTATAAACCCTTTTGGGAAGGCGTGAAGATATTTGTGAAGTTTTAGTTTTTCTAGCTCTATACAAAATCCAATTTCTGCATAATGGACAGTAACAATAAAAGAGCATTAAAAGTACAATAAGGAAACGCTGTAAAACTAACGACATCTCCATGAAACTCCATCTTGGGAACAATCCTCTACTATCCCGTCTTACTAGGACACAATGTCAGGCGTTGTGCACTTGAGTCAGCGACATTTTAATGTTCCATAAACGAAGATTGCCTACATCATGACTCACATTCACTTTACCCACTCACATGAAATTTGAATTTTTATTGAAGTTTAATTCACTTTTACTATGCAATAAAATGTTCCTTTCAAAATGTACGAAACGAGAATAACTTTGTCGCCTTCTCCCTAACTCATTATAGGAGCTTAGGCGGGACGCCTTTGTGGAGAACTTGACATACATCTAAGAATTATATTGTTACTGTGTTACCAGGAGCTCTATATAATAGTCGTACACATTATGTAAGGATTGGGTACAAGTGGAAACCAACTGATAAAATAAATATTAATATTTCGGCATGGTTTCTATTTATTATATGATACGCAATCACTTGCTTAATTATTATAGGTTCTTAAATGTATAAAACTTTTTTTAACTACAATTATTATCACCACTTAATACTGTAAATAAATATAGTCTACAGTGCAAGCACGAAAAGTAGGCAAGTAGCAAGCAAGAAGAAAACCAATATATCTTAATATATATATTTCTTGTGTGCGTGTGTATGTGACTGAACTCCTCCTAAACGGCTGGACCGATTTTAATGAAATTTTCTGTGTGTCTTCAGATGGATTTGAGAATGGTTTAGATTCACAATTGGACCCGATAGGTGGCGCTGTGATCGTGTTTTAGGGCATTTACTTTTTTCACCCAAGCGAAGCTGGGCGGGACCACTAGTATATATATATATTTTTTTATTATAAGTCATAACGTCGCAAATAAAATAAATAAATTCCATCACGTAAGCTAATCCCAGTACACGATATTACTGGGAGAGATGGAAGTTGAAAAACCATCCAAAGTTGACGTGACAAATCGTCGAAATCGCGTGGCTAGTTCGCCAATAGACGGCCAGTCGAGTGGGGAAGGGCAAATCGTACGAACCTTCCTTACAGTTTGCAATTTATACCAAAGTCGGCAGGCTTGTAGATTTATATCGGCCGTAGATTGGCGGCGCGCCTCACGCGATCTCTATATACTGAAAGCAATTTCAGCAGCGGCCATACGCTTTGCTACTCCCGATACCAACTAATATAAACATCGGATAATTCCACCCAAGGGGTGCCCTATATAAATTTGATTCGGAACGAACTCGACTCTTGCAAAGGAAATAATAATTCATATCACGTAAAGCAATATAGAAATAAAGAACGTTGACTATATATTAGAAACTCAATATATCAGAGCTGTTTGTGGGGACAGCGAGGGGAGCTGGGAATGCCATTCCCACACGTCAAATATTTCCGCACAGTAGCGGTAATGAATGTTCGGATAGCGAAGCTAGACAATGCGTCAGTGAGCGGGGCCATTAGCTGCACAATTAGTGCAATTGTCGTTAATTTATTGTTGTGTATGTCAACAGCAACTGAGGGATGCCGGTCGGGCTTTACACACGCTTAAAGGCTAACTTTACTGTTTAACATTTGACTCCATCGTAACGACAACTCTTAATGAACAACACTTACGAGCGACTATAGGCATTGCAATACATATATATATATATGTATATATATAAATCTCGTGTCACAATGTTTGTCCTCAATGGACTCCTAAACTACTTAACCGATTCCAATGAAATTTGCACACCGTGTGCACTTTCATCCAACTTAAAAGATAGGATAGCTTACATCACAATTGGACCCGATAGGTGGCGCTGCGATCATGTTTCAGGAAATTTTACTTTTTCACCCGGGCGAAGCTGGGCGGGGCAGCTAGTATATGTATATATACTACACTCGACACGTCTTCTCACAAGGACCTCCGAAGCGGTGGACAGGTATGTAGCAGTAACATCCTCATTATGCCGGAGGAGGATACATATTAAGGCTCCGTCGCCGGTTTTCAAGCATTACATAGGTCTTTTAAAATCTAATGAACTGCACGATGCCTTCCTTCATCGTCAAACTCGTGTCTCTCGAAAAGATTTGAACCAGTCCTGTCAGAAAAATAATCGAGGGAACTCCCCGGTTTTATTCCCTAAAATTGGATGCTTTTTTTCGTACTTAACCCAGTTTTAATACAAATTACGGTGACATTATGGATGTCATCCAGTAGGTATCAAACATACGATGTATCGTTGCCTATTCTAATCACAATACTTGCATATTGCATACTTACTTGAACCCAAAATTATCAATTGCGTAACTATTAGGTCTGCTTAATTGCAATCAAATTTACTAGGCACGATTGTTAAAAGTTGTTAAGCTACGTGCGCCGGCGCCATGCGCCACACAGCTGGATCATGAGCATATCCATTGTCACTAGAATACTGGGCAAAAAATTGCGCTCTTTAGTGTCCCGCGCCCCGGGAGTGGCCTCTTACGCAATCGCTACTGTGTAATACAACACTTAATTATTGCAACCGGACGATTATTGTTCACACTCCATCACATGTCAAGATTGACATATTCATTTTACAAATGCGTAGCTCTGTCTGCTATGTTTACACGCCTGAAACGCTGAATATTTTTATTTAAATTTTGATACTGATGACGATGCAACATTGGAGAAAGACATATTCAATTCTTCGAAAATAAAACTAGAAACCTCTCCCTAGAGGTAGAGGAGAGGAAATAGGGGATCAATATCTTAATCATTTCTCAAGTAGGTAAGGATATAAACATGTAACGCACAAGTCTACATACGTACATACATATATTATATTCCACGACGACGGTTTCCTATCTATTTATAAATAAAATTGAAGTGTCCGTTTGTAATATGTAAAAAGCAGTTTATTTAAAAATGCATGACGTACTGACAACGAAAACACAAATGATATTCATTTTATCTATTCCGACATTTCCGACTAATCTCCAAAGCATCTAGACCTATTTTGAGGGAACTTTCACTTGCAGATAGTTGATGTTCATCAGGAGTAAGTTCGTCTTCTTACATTATTTATGTATATTAACGTCCCATTTATCAAAGGTGAACCCGCGGGGCACAGCTAATTATAAATATAGAACAGGAACAAATGCAGATTAGATACCCGAACCCAATACTCCACTGGATATGAAAACCTCCAAGGATGTAGACGCGTCGATAGATAAACAATCACAATTAAACAACCAGTCAATCTAGATATAGATAAAGAGAGCACATATTAGAATTGGGTTAAAGATAACGGCGTGTTAATAGATTAGATTTCGAAATAAGTTTACGTGTGTCACACCCTCGTTACTCAGGGGGATATCGGGAGCAGATGGAGCTCCCGTTTGTTTTAAGGCTATAACTTACTATCCCAGCTCCGACCACATGGACAGTCTGGAAATTTACGGCGTAGAATTCCCGAAAGTAATTGCACTTTCGACATGATTTCTTATTACTGATCATAATGGGAAAATTTTGCATCGGCAGCGCGCGAGCGTGACTACGGGTGTCACGAGGATAGGTGGCGATAACCCCTTAACATCAGGCAGACCGTATACTTGTTATAATTAACAATTATACACAGGCATTCATACGAGTCCTTTAGGATGTATGTACTCAGAAACAATAGATCGCCAGTTCTTTCTACACCAACATATCTCTTTTGCTTTATCCACATTCAATATGTCTTTCAATTTCGTGTTGATTTCGACTTCTAGGTAAGAATGTTCAGGATATAATTATATATTGAAAAATATGTTTACAGTACAAGCTGTGATTACTTTGTGGAACATCATTTTACGAATTTAAGAATTTAAAGAGGATGAGACTGCGGGACACAATTCCACGAGAATATTAAGTTACGAGTACTCAACCCGAACATTGATAGACGAGAGACGAGACTATAGACATAACTTTAACTTCACTGGTACGAGCGATGTTTTGTCGAGTATACACTTAGCCCCTTCTAACATTTACATATCCAATCTAAATAACCCATTATTTTTCAATATTATAATAATGTTGATCACTTGATCAATCACTATTGCTCAATATAAAAAACGATTATGATAATTTGAAATTACAATCATGTAGTTTAAAATTAAGTGATCATCCAAATCTATACATATAAAAAATAATGTTTGTATGTCCGTTATATAGAATCGTAAACAGCTGGACCTATTCTAACGAAATTTTCAGTGTTTCTTGTGGTGGATTCGAGAATGGTTTAGATTCACAATTGGACCCGATAGATGGCGCTGCGATCGTGTTTCGGGAAATTTATTAATTCCACCCGGGCGGAACTGCTAGTAATCCTATAAATACGAAAGAAAGTTTGTTGTTTGCTACGCTTTTACATTTTAACTACTCATCTGATCATCGTGGTATACACTTGGCCAGTGACGCCAGGAAAGGACACAGTAAAATAAACTAAGTTCTGTTCTCGAGCGATGATAAAAAAACTTTTGAACAGTCGTCTACACAATACTAATGATATGAATAACCTGCAACATGATTCCTTCCTCAAAACCACTGGCCAAACGCCTAAAAAAATGTATTAAAGATTAAAATTGTACGGCAAACGGTTAAAATTGTAGCAAATTTTTAACATGATAACAAATGTTCACGGCATAAATAACCGTAACCGAAAACAATTGAAGATAATTCGAATCATCCATGTTCCCAAAATTTGATTCATAACCTTTTCAAGGGCTAACCATAAAGAGCAATGAAACGGTAAGCCATCCCGAATACCATTTTAAGAAGTGTATTCGAAGCCGGGGAGGAAACAGCCGGAAAGCCGGTAAATCAGTAAGCAGGAAGCGATTCGGTGAATTTGTTCCGCTAGATTCGTCGACGGCCAGTACAAACAAGTTAATTAATTTACCAACAAATTCGGTTTCGCCGCCGCGCCATGTCCGAAGTTCAACGAACGATTAATACCACAGTTATGTATTGTTGTTTATCAGAATAAGCAATAAAGATGGCTTGTCTTTCCTCAGGCGCGCCCCACTACATCATACGCTGACATTTAACACACGGACATAAGATGTATTCATTTGTAGGCTAATAAAAAATAATACGCCTCTTGTCGTTGATCTAAGTATTTGAGAACACAATCATTACGATGTTTAAAGATTAATGTAATTTATGATTATGATAGTTTGAATGGTTTGGAAACTAAGCGTATAGACATATAGATATACGTAATACTCTGAGAACAATTCTTCACAAATTAAGTACTGCTTGTACCAAGCAAGCAATGATATAAAAAATACTAGATTGGAACTAGATTGCGATTAAGATATATGCACATAAATACATGTGACATCCAACACTCAAGATTCAATACATATAGTCATGTAGCTGCATAACGCGCTTATTCGCCTCCAGCGGGAATCGAACCATTTACCCTGTAGATAGGCAGACAAAATTTGTGATTATTTCTACCCGTTGTGGTATTTCTAAGTAAATCCCAATGTAGACCAGGTGGGCTAATAACTTATTACAGGTTTATTAAATACAATTATATTTAACATGGATATAGGCCAATCGAACAAACCAATTTCCGTGATCAAAGTAAAGAGCTCGATAATGGGAATTGGTTATATCCTGTGGCCTTCCTGCTTTTCAAACAAGTTCAATGAAACCTCTTTACATATCCAATGGCTATCGGAATGGAATATAATATTATATTTATCCATTTATTTATTTATACATTGAAAAGTAACGAACAATCGAACATCCTGTAAGCTCTGGAAATCACTTTACTTCTACCATTTACATAATTAATCAAGGGGAACAAAAAGTAGGCATTTCGTAATACTCATAAATTTAAACATCAAATCAAACTCTAGGGATAGCTAGAGCATATTGCCTAGACTACAAAATGTATGTAGATACGTAACACGCAAATGAAGGCTAAGATTTTAGAACAGAGATAGCGGAGATGATACTGGAAGAAAGTTTGCATGAGATTGGCGTTATTATTAACACAACATTCCAACAGTACAAGTAATATTTTCAATTCAATAAAACTTCTAATCGATCGAACACTCATAGATGAAAACCTAAAATACTCAAAACCGGCGAGCGTGTATGAAGAGAGGGATAAATTCGGGTGAAGCGAAAAGGGTTTGAAAATACGGCCAGAGAACTGGAGCTCTATCCAATATGACCCTAAAGAACGAATGCAAAATTAAAAAAAAATTACTCACGAACTACGCGCGATAAATCAGAAGAATATACTTATAACTGACTTGCACACTGAACATGTAAAGCATGAACGTGAGACATTTACATACATAGTTACTCAGAATATACGAGATCTGAATCTATTACTTGCACATGCAAGATCTATTGTCTATGGAAACGACCCTGTAGCCATAGACTTAAAAGTACCTGGAAACTGTGTTCCAAAAATGATACTTAACATACAATGAAGGATGGTAAAGTAGGAAATTACATTGATTTCTATTCAACAAAACTGTTGTGTGTGTCATTCAATAAATAACGTGTTGAATGACTAAATTAATATAGTTTAGCCTGAATAAGTCAAAGCAGATTCGGATCCCACCTTTAGAAATAATATATCTAGTGTCTGACTAACAATCTCTGTACCAATTACCAACACTATAAAGCGAGAAAATAGTAATCTCTAGCAAAGTATCCGGTTTTCCTTCACCCTTTCGAAGCATGAAGGGCATGGGTTATCTAGTTTCAAAATTTCAGCTTCTCGGGCTTTAGCAAGGTTTTTAAAGATATTTATGGCCCGTAAACCGACTCCGGGCGAGGCGTGGGGAGAAGTCCCTTTAAGGGAATTATACTGTTTGCGTCAGATGTGAAGTAAACCACAATTTTATTTACAAACCTTTTGCTTCCTTCTTTACTTTGTTGCGATTCAATAATAACTTTTGGGATGACCGATTTTCGTGAAAAAATTGAAATTAAGTATTATTTCTTACTTTGAAGTCAACATTAGAAAAAAGGTTGAGGAAATAGAGGTGCAATATGAAAATGTCTCGAAGATGCTTTTTACTCACCACATTCAAGACAACCCCATTTCCAGTTGCAACTACCTAGGTCAAATCGGTCGTATACTCAAAGATGGGAATTTGGTATAGTTTTATTTTTTACTCTTTTTTTCTGTATAACCAATAATTGTTATTTTTATAATTGGTTTCATTATTTATGGGTATATTAAAGTTTACTTTGTAGTTCTTTTATAAATATTGTGGCAAACCGTCTATCTATAGCATCGGGCTCATCCTGTTACTATGGATGTAACGTATTAAAATTAATATATAAATCATTCCCGACCACGACCAAGTTTCTTTAATCCTGAATCCTAGCAAATATTTTTTCCGCACAAAGCATTTGACCCCTATACCGAAAGACTTCTTTCATTGGGTACATAATACTTATTACTTGAAGAGTCTGACAGTTTGACGGCGTATTTATGTTATGCAGCTGTTTATGAAAAAAAAAACACACTAGTGCATTAAAGCACATGGCAGTTAAAAGGAATCGGCTTCCGATAGGAGGGTTGAGATGAAGTTGCGTAGTTTAGAGGCGACAGATAATTTTAGTTAATTTACGATGGAGCGATAAGGGAGCACCGGGCCACTGTACCCGCACGACAGATTGGACCCAAGATACTGAAGGGAGCTCGTTAAAACTGCTACAACCGTAATCGCCAATCACAATCGTCAATTTAAATTGCTCTACCACCGATCAAAATATACTCGAACATCTTAATTTGGTCTTCGATTCGAGCTTATCTTTCCGTGGATGAAATGTATCTCCTGGATAGAGTGAAGTATAAGATAGCAAAAGTATGTACGTTAATTGAGACACAAGAAAACGACGAGGGAAGAAAGGTTGGCGAAGTAGATATCGAATTCCGGAAGAGGATGTCATTAAATAAATAAAGTATAATATTTTTTTCTTGGCATAAGCTATTTCGTAAACATTATTTTTAATAAACACTGAATCGAAATACTTTTCTACTATTATACTATACATATGTAATAAATTATGACGATGATAAGGTAGATATGCCAAAAAAAACTGTCGAATCGATTAAAATACTAGATCAATTTGAACGAATAGATAAACCCATATATTACCGCCCACCTTATGACTTTATTAACATAACTTTATCGCAATGAATAGCTTTGGCTCAGATGGCCTTCAGTCCATTAACAATGCGTGATCATAATCCAACGCTAATCCCTTACTTGGTAAAAATAACGCCTACTTGTACAACTATCGGTTACTGTAGCCACCACCTTGTGGGGACTATGTTAAGTGAATGGGCAAGGCATTAGTGTGCGGAGACCGGGCACAATGAGGCTAATCTCAGTTTAAAGAGGTGCAAGTTTTCAAATAAGGGGATAGCGCGACCTCCCGCCACCCGGCGACTTGGGAGGTCCGATGCAACTATCAAACTAATAGCTTACAACTCTACTGCTGATAGCGACGCCGCCTCATCTCCCCGTGAGAATGCACCACGCCTCGGGTATTATACAACCTCTTGTATTTTAACTTTTACTTTAGCCGTTCCAACTACCTGGATGAAATACGATCGGACGCTTAAGAGTATTCGAAACCGACGAGCATGTATGAAGAGACTGATGAATGTGGACGAAGTGAAAGAGGTATGTAACTCTAGGGAGAACTGGCGCTCTATACTCTCTGCCTATCCCATTAGGGACGCGGCGTATGATATGTATGTATGTAACTTTAGCCGTGATGCCCGGGTAATTCAAGTAGTCGCCTGCAACGCAAATATTGTAAGGTCGAACTCCGACTATACCAATGATTTTTGTTACAGTAACAGTGATTGATATTGGAGCATTACGGTGCTGGAAACTATCTAGAGGATACCTACATTAAAGAAAAACAATTCAAGTAAGAATTAGAGAGATTACATTAAGAATTACGTATGGAAACGACATCTGCCATATAAAGAGCCTGGTGTACTTTGTGTACCCTTTCGGGGACCCCTGTGGGAAGGCTTGAAGATTTTAACTACGAGTTGGTATAAACACCAGTCGATATAGCTATGCATAAAATCAATTACAGTCCGTTGACTCTTCATCAGCACGAGGAATAAGCCTAATGCCCATCTAGTCAGTCGGCTGTGGCGTTTAATGAAATGAATGAAATATTCAAACGTTGTAGTGTGTTTGAATAGATCGTTACGCGATGCCCGCGCCCAGCACATCCATCTCGTGAGCATTCTTTGTATAACATTCATTCAAAATGTTAATATCGGTGTTTGTATACGCTTCTTTATTCATAAGGACTGACTTGTTTATAAAAATCTCATGGGGTATATATAACCGAACATAAATAGCCGTAAATCTTATTTCAACGAAGATTTAAAAAGTGTTAAACTTGATTTTAAAAATGTTTGGGGTCGACTCTAGATATGTGACTAGTTAATTATATCGGGAGAAAATACTTCTAGCAACGTAATGTTGATTTATACTGTGATTCTCAAGCAAAGCTTTATAGGGTAAGCTTTAGGTGTTATTTACTAAATATAGATGTGCAAAATATAGAATTCACTTAAAGTTGCATTAAATACATATGTTAATAAAACATATAAGCATGTATGTAATACATACATGACACAAATCTGAAACTATATGCTAAATTAGGTCATACCTATACAAAATGACTATTATTATTATATATTTTTTGACGAATTCTAAGACAGCAATACATACGTAAAACATTTCTTTTTGCCTCATATCTTAATGCAATATATTATGACTTCAATACACTATAGTATTGCACTACACCCCGAGTGTATTTTATATTATAGACAAAATTTATATAAATACATACCTAATTAGATTGTTTTGGTATGTTTCCAACTTGGTATAATATTATTGTTACGCAATAAACCTAAAGCTGTATATACTTTGTAATTACTTGCAGACTGTTGGCATCTGCCATTAAATAATTTTGAAAACTGCAGAAGTTTTACTGTAAAGTTTTATTGGCATCTTTATTCAAGATTATTAAGCAACGTGCATTTTTCCACTAGAAGATCAGTTCACTAGGTCAAGCTAGACTGTAGATTAAGCGAAAGAAAATTGACAGAGTTTATACAACTCTTGAAAACCTCGGAAAAAAGCTCTGGCACCGACGTCTAAGCTTGCTTTCTGAGGGCCAAAGGGTCTGACATAAGCATTCGTGGTTAACTACTAACCACATGTAATGTTGCTTAACTTCACACATCTAGGTAACACAAACGACTTGAATCCCTACTACCTACCTACTATAGAAAAATAGCCAATACGGTGGATTGACAATTTTTCTTCGATATTCCTGAGGAGGCAAACACATCCAATAAAAAATATTTTTACAGCTACGAGCTAGCTAGCAAGTTCTGCTATAGTCGTACGAACAAAAACATTGATCGGTAAAGAAAACCAGATTAACTAGCTCCATCCTAGTGATCGATGCCACATAACAAGACAGATTTCATTTAGACGCAAATAACTATTTCTATAAATGTTTTATGCAATTAGATGGGTATTGGTAAAGTCATGTTCGTTTAATTATTTGAATTGTCTCATTGACCGTTCCAGTTGCGTCATACTAGCACCAGAAGCCGTGCGATATAAAATCGTTAGTGCGTACACGTGCGGGATATTGTAGAGGCGGACCACCGGTATGTAGAAGTAGACACCGGTAGTAGATACGTCTAATTTAGTGGCACCGCCGCGTGATGGTGGGTTAATTTACGACTCACTAACCAGCATGGCAATGAGCCGCAAACATTTCCGCGCTACCGAATTGATTTAATCGACGTCGCGCCACTCGAAGTATTTGTCGCGCACGTTCGTAATAACACATTAGGGGCTATTAACATTTTAGCGACGGAATCAGAATAAACATATATTAAGACACGAAGGTCCCCAGCATAAAAGAAAATGGGCTTTACATAACCGTCGGGATATTTTTCGTGTCTATAAATAATTTACCTACATGATCACGTTCTAGTAAGAAATAGTCCGCCTATTAAATATATCGTCAAATAGAATGAATATAATACTATCCTAGTAATTTTATTCTGCGACCATCACAATGATCCTGGCTCGCGCCCACATATAACCTACACTGTTTGAAGACTGTACATATTCTATTGGATGGTGCGTTGAAATGTTTATTACAAATGTAAGTACATGGGAGTTATTAAATCTAAATTTGTTTCCAATTGAGAAGTCTCGGCACGTCGCGTGAATGGTCGTATAATCCCCAAGGACGGCGGACAATAGTCGGGAGAGGTGATTCTGGCGATTTGCATGGTCCGGCAATGTAAAGTACTTATTATTTATGAACATTCGGCACATTTGCATGCCTAAAGTGGGATAGGTAATGACAGGCTCGAGGACAGGCGTAGACAGCGGCGCCGACGCTGATGTAATCGAGCCTCCCTACACAACAATCATAATACATATTCAAACTTTAGCTTCAAAAGTGTTAGCGCGACATGAATTTATTGCTACATACAAACGGCATAGGAGCCTCAACTCTTTGTCGCCTTCGAGCCGCGGAAACGAGATAATAATGAGACACATGTTGCAGTTTACACAGCCTGCTGTCTATTAGGGATTCATTACTCAACACAATATTTGTTTACCGACAAAAGCCATTGTGAGTAGAACTTTGAAAGCCGAAAATATTTCGGTGGCATCGACAATGACCGCTTTTTATAACCATGTGAATGTTAAGATATTTCGGAGAACAAAAGCTAGGTACTTACTTCCAGCCAGTGGAATATCTTGAAAACAGCCATATTTCGTTACTGTGTGGACGAAAACAATGGCAGCGTTTTCGCGCTCGCTGACAGTTGCACGGTCTCTGCAAAAAAAGGGCTGATTTACTTTTTGCAAGGCACATAAGATATATTAAATAAAAGTTCAAACGAAACACTGAAATGTATATGTAGGTGTAATACCCTCACGAGCGTACGATTTAAACGAGAAGGATTCTCATTTCCTTAGCGGGGCGTGAGTTCTTTGAGGAGATCGCAGTGTGTGCGGAAATTACTAGTGAAATCCGTATCGTTCGAGCGAGTACGGACGTGCGAACGGCCCCGTTCAGTAGCTTCCCCTTAAATCCTATGAAGCGGACACGCTTATCGTGCTTTGTTAAATTTTTCAGTGAGTATGTAGAGCCACGTAATTTTGATCTATCTATATTTTTTACTAGCAGACCCGGCCACGCGTTGCTGTGGCTAAGGTTTTTATTATATTACATTGTAAATTAATATCAAGCCAAAAATAATATTTTGACCAAGTTTCAAACCTATGGAAGCAATAGTTGAAAAATATTTATTATTTTTATGCCCCCGCGTTCCGCCTTGCGGGTGGAGTTTCATAAAATTCTTAGCTGACCTCTACATCGCGTAAGGAATACTCCTACAATATTTCAAGTCAATCGGCCTAATAGTTCCTGAGATTACGTGATGAGAGAGTTCACAAATGGGATTTCCTATATATATAGATAGAGTTTAGAGAATACAAATGAAGACAATAAGTCGTACATATTAGGAGACGGTGAATACAAAACGGAGCGTGTTCTAATTGCGACTATTGGAAATATAATGAGAGCATATTGATACGCACGAAGAGTCAGCAACTAATAAAGCGAATACGAACAAACGAGCGAACGATATACACTTCATATTAGTCATAAGCTTTTGACGCTGAGTGTGATGGTCAGATGAAATTAATTCGGCATTGAAAAGCACATCCATACAAATGTTCGCGCAGCACGTTACTTTAGAATAGATATTCAATATTGCTTCATTCACCTTGCATGTCTTATCCTTTCTTATGAAAGCGAAACGTGCGCTGAGAGCAACTGTATGAAATTTTTTTAAGCTAGCTGTTCAAACAGTGTGCAAACACAAACTGCTGGACTACATTTTATCCAGTTTATTTGTGCTTGAAAATTATTCATGGCGGAACAATTCCTATAATAATAACAATGGCTTTGAGCATATACAGGCGTATTGTAATGCGGAGAAACAAAGCAGTTAGGAGGATACTATAAAATTAACGTAATAATAATATACGTACGCTATGCACATAGAATTAAAGTGGGGTCTCTTCTCGAGTACAATTTGTCCTTTGTAGGAGGTAAGTGCCGCAAAACAACACTGAGGGGTGGACTCTGATGGACTAGCAATCAATATTCAACAACGGATTCGCATAAAGACTATTTTGCCTTGTAACGCATCATGATGACAAAGGTAGATTTACATCTAGGTAATGTTGAACAGGGACCTGTCAAAGCCTGTGAACCGAACTTGGCTGTAGTTGAATATCTGTTCAAATAATGCACCCGAGCTTTTAAGTTTGTATGTGGTTCTGTAACTATGTACATAGTAAGAGTACATCCCAATAGTGTGGAAGCAATAGCAACGGTTGCCGAAACCGGCTGAGCGTTAAAATATTTACACTGCGGTTGAAAACGTGGCCCCGTTTCGTCTAATACTGAACCTTGGCATAGAGCTAGCACAATATGGGGTATATTAATGCAATATAAAAACCTATTTGGATAAAGGAGTAGTAAAATATAGCATTTCAAGCAATGTTGCGGTCATAAATACTAGTTTAGACTGGAAGACTAGCTCACTTTTGGAAACCAAATATTACATTATAAATAACAATATATGTAGTTTAAGGCCACGAATTACTCAGCCCAGTTTTATTTCGAGGTTTACTCGTTTTTTTTTGTGCTATCAACTTTAGAATTCAATGCATGTTTCCTCTCGATGTTTTACTGCACCGTAAAGCTCATAGTGTGACTAATCACTGTACGTAAGTTCAGGAAAACTCGTTGGTACAGTCGGGATTCGAAATTGCAATTGTTGTGTTGCAGACAACTACTAGAAGCATTCTGCCATAATAAATTCATAATTATTAAAAGATTGAATATAATTTTTAGAATTGAATGACGAACCAACATCTGTTTCATGACATAATTGAAGGAACTACTTACGAGCAAACCAAGTATCATGCTGCCAAGAGTACATGAAATCTTTAAACAAGGTTAGTTCAGTATGGGAATTTACATATTCCCAGATACATCTGGTAATCATGATAATGTGACATTAGAATGATTACCGAATACGAGCTCACTTCGGTAATGATTTTATCTTATTTGTATCAAATTACTACCGCATGAGTAGACTTAATTGTTAATTGACTAAACTATAGACAAGACTTTTGTTTTTGTATCGATAAGGAACATCATTAGTGGTGAAAATGAAATGAAACAGTGGACGAGTCTGTTTTTCAGACAAAGTATAACATCATTAATCTTATAATAATATTGATTACTTCGTGGAATCACTCAAAGCGAATATTCGCTGTGTTCGACAAAGAATTTTTTGTTATCGTCGTATATTGCGTGCGTGCAAGAATCAAAATTGGATGTGGCAAAATTTCTTGTTATCTCAGACCTACTGACTCATGCTCACACTGACCTAGGGATCTCTAATAGATCTGTATTTATTTAATTAATTAAACAAGCACGCTATTCGAGTCGGGTGGGCCGGTTGCCGGAATACGGGTTATCATTGAATGCTGACAAAACACAAATTAAGATAAAGTTATCAATAAAATACCCGATTCGTTGGTGAATCTTGAACCTAAATCTAACTGTTTTAAAATGAGGTGATTTAGAAATACTGCAAACACTTCAAGTTGCAAATAAAAGTAAACGGTTCAAACGTGCCAATTCCCTTTATGGCAGTAAATGTTGCTCAGCAGAAATAGCCTGCAGTTGATATCAGCGCATTTTTGTGACCAAGATACACGCAAAATACAAACAAATTATTATAACTTCAAAGTACTTGTAGCTTCTGCATAAAGCGTCTGTCAGAAATCAATTATTTTCCTCACAATCAAATCACGAGTATGACAGACTCACCATTAGAACCGCGTCGCCTAAAGACATATGTATATCTCAGGCGACTAGGGTGTTGCACCTAACCCTTTCGGCGCACCTCGAAGCCGTAAAGTACATTCAGTCTGTCCTGCTTGTATTCTGTAATTATAATTCCAGTAGCACATGGTGGTATAGCTCCTTATTGCAGCCAGTATTTTATTATCCCACGTAATGATAGTTCCTGTAACTTTTGCTACTAAATCGAACAATGGCGAGACGAAGGCCTCCAGCCAAGCACTTCTTAGGTACTAAGCAATCACCGCAACCCCCTTTGGGATACGAACATAGGCTTAGAGCGCTGTTGGCTTGCGAGTTAGGGAGCTGGGCTGCACTGGGTTCCAACGGATTGAACCGGCGCTTGCAAAGATCGTGAATTATACCTAGTAAATTTTATTATTAATGAAAAATATCTTGAGAATTCGTAAACTATCTTATATTTCGTTACGAGCCTGCCTTTAATATCGACGTGGGCCTAAGCTAATATATATTATATATATATTTCACATCAACGGAAATATTACATTTCATAGCTGAAGGCTCTATGATAGGCCTTGCCTTAATTTATATTCAAATCGACTCTGTGGCATTACATAGAGATCTGGATAAGGATTGTCTATCGTATACCGAAATAATATACAAACAAAATCTTATTAAAATATGGAAATTAATCTGAAATAAATTATTATTATTATTATTATCTATACTAATATTATAAAGCTGAAGAGTTTGTTTGTTTGAACGCGCTAATCTCAGGAACTACTGGTTGGAATTGAAAAATTATTTTTGTGTTGGATAGTCCATTTCTCTAGGAAGGCTTTAGGCTATATAACTTCACGCTACGACCAATAGGAGCGAAGCATAAATGAATAATGTTGCCAGAACGGGAAAAAATATTCCTTTTTGAGAGCTTCCGTTGCGTGCCCTGCGTAAACGGTTTAAGTAACACAAATATCATGTATGAGGGAATTGTTCCTCTTTAAAAGATCTAAAAAAAAGTCTGTAAAATCTTTTAAGATTGACTCACTATAACCTTTTTTATGGAAATTTTTATCGCAAGTCCGCGATGGGCTCCTAAACAACTTAACCGATTTCAATCAAATTTGCACACTGTGTGCAGTTTGATCAAACTTGAAAGGTAGGATAGCTTACATCACAATTGGACCAGATAGGTGGCGCTGCGATCGTGTTTCAGGAAATTTTACTTTTTCACCCGGGCGAAGCTGCGCGGGACAGCTAGTTATATTATAAAAGTATCAAGAGAGTCTTCTGTATTACATATATGTACATATATGGACGTGTTCTACATATATGTACATATAACGCCGCAGCACGGGGTTGGTTGAAGTATACTCTGTTTCTTAAGTATTCTGCATAAGCTTCAGTTCTCTCTTATTCTCTCAACATCAAGTCATCAGTCTCATTATTTGCGATTACTCTTGATGTTGCCATTGTTGAGTGTCTGATCAGTTTTATCTACAAATGTCGTTTTTATTTTTTCATGCATCCTTTCCATATGTCCAAAGTGCCCAAACCAACGTAACACGTCTTTTTCATATCTATAATCACGCCTGCTGCTTTGCGAAACTCTCCATCTCGGATTCGATCTAAAATCTTTACGTCGCACACTTTTCGAAGAGAACGCATCTCAACTGTATTAATACTATTTTCATACTTGGTCTGTTGTATCCATGATCCGCTGCTGTATAATGAAGTGGGGCACCAATATCGTTGTGCACAGCCACTCACATCTACTTTTATAGTCAAAATTTTATTGCGGTTCAAGGGCGAAATGTCCCCATATCCTTCATTGAATATATGTGTGCATTGCCTATTTATTTAATAAGTAATAATTTAATTTTAATAAGCTGAAATATAAATACAGACAGACTCGCCCTATATCTCCGTGACACTTATGTAGTACCTAATTCTGGTGAAATATGAGGTCTTACACTGACTTCAAGTACTCCAATTAGAAGGCGAGATATGCTAATATCGGTGCCTACATATTCAAATCATTGGAATCCTAATTTGAAGTTTTTCTACTCTATATCAAGAAAATATAATTAGATACCTATCCGCATTTAAGTACCAGACCGGCACTTACTGGTTATGCGAGCGAAGAGCTTAATATTTCTCCCGTCACCCGCAATATCATCAATCCGCGTAGCTGCGTAAACGAACGTCGTCTCCCGATTATAATTTGACGACCAACGAAGACGAATCGGCTGTTTTAGCACCAACCATGCCTAATGGATATTCATTACCACATCATTGCGAGACGTCAATATTTTAATCTATTTCAGTGTTCGATTGAAGCAATTGTTTCGTAATTCCGTATATTCCCCAACGAAGGGGTGAAAAGATTGATTTTTTTTATACTACATGAGTGCCAAACAATCATGCGGCCCATCTGATGGGAAACTGCTACGCTATTTAGGCTAACGATACCGAAGTATCACTTGCGCGCTGCCACTCTATGTTCGGAGAGTTATACTGTGTTGACAGCATCATAGGACTCCCTCGGCTGCCAACACAATATAACAATCCTCCCCCCTCCCCAAAGAGCTCATTACTGGAGACCTTATTCACCGCGTAGGAACACAACACAATAAATAGTGTTATTTGGCTACGGACTTCTATAAGGTGGAGGTCCTGCCCCAGTCGGGCAGCTCCAAATTCGAACGGAAAACCCCGTTATGCCCTACCTATCTTAAAAGATTTAGAAGATAAAAGTAGCAGTCGTCGAAAAAGTCAAAAGGGCGCGAGAGTGACGCGAGATTTTCTTTGAGAGTGCCCGCCATTTTCATCATTTGTGCTTAGTCACCACACGCGCACACTATAATAGACGCCCGGGGGATCTCACACCGCTTGACATGTCTGCCACGTTTACACGGATATTCTGCAATTTTTTTTCTCGTTTGATATTGACAGAGGCTTTAGTTTTCCCCGTTCGTAGTTCTTGTCCAGCTCGTATTTCGCTGAGGGCATGCAAATGTCAACGACCATTTCGTTCCAATATTTCAAAGGAATAAATAGAAAGTTCGTTCCTAGGAATTGGAAATTTCCTCAAAGGACAAATTTTGTTGAACATGAATGTCTATGTTCCGGGGTAAAATGGAAAGAGGAAATGCTATTACAAACTTGTCTCTGCCGGCTGCTTCATAAAGTCTTAAGCGAGTGTGTTTACAAATCGCGCAAATTTGCTTAACTTTTCTATAGGAACAGCGATCAATATGGTGTATTGTGTATGTGTATCATTATTTACTTATTCTTCTAAGCATCGTAAAAAATTACGAACCAATCAAAAACAAAGACGATCACCTGTCACACGTGTGTCACGTTGGCATCTAAATAATGTCCGATGACACAAGAGTGTCATTACCTTTGGCTTCCCCTTCGTCTTACCCTTCTAGGAAGGCTTGAAGATAAAAGACGACACAGAGCCCCAAACTTCAACAAGCGGTGGCCCAAAACTGGTGTGAAACTCACATGCAATCAATGCCCTACTATCGAGCCTTAGCATTCGTGTTTTTTGCTTTTTTCTGGAGTCCAGCTCAATTTCATCCAATTCCGTTCACCCGGGAGTACCAAACATATGTTCAATCAAACTATCATATTTATAATACTAGTATAGATAGTGTTGTAGTATGAAGCAAGCAGCTGATATTCGATACACCTAGAGTAGTGCGATGTCGGTGGGTGTCGGCGATTGCAAATCGCCTTCACTGTCCTTATGTCGGAGCCCTAACAACACGTAGGTAGATACTAAAGGCGCACCTGAACCACTAATGGCTAACGGGGGTCTTGAATACAAATTACCCACTCTCTTGTCAATAGTAATTAATGTATAGCTAATATAAAACGTGTAGCCTAACACGCTCTGTCCTCCATTACAAGACACTTTAGCCCTCCATTAACGTCACTCTGTAGAGTGTTTTGGGTACAATCTTCAAATCTAATTTACTACGTCATAACAGGTCTGATTTCTAGTCGCTAGTTTTATGTATTTTGATCTCCATTTGGCAAAGTAAAAAAAAAAAAAAGCGTTTACTTTTTTCCAAACTTTTAGCATCGGGATCGCCCAAAAGTGTCTGCTAAGCATTCCCAATCAAAAGATGAACAACTCTCTATCATTTGAAGATAGCCACATCACTTAATAGATAGATGTCACAGTGTGGTGTGCTCCTGCGGTGAGTAGACCGGACATCTACAATGAATCGCTGTGCTTGTAGAAGCTTAGCAGCGTTCCTTATACTCGTCCTTCTATCATCACAATCACTTACTTCTCACATTAACATTCCGATGTATAATTTCCTATTTAGCTTGATTACTTAAGGTAAGTATTCTTGCAGAAATACATCCTGAAATAGATATATAGATCGAGTAAAGTTTTTGATGTAAGACAGGAGGTAAAATATCACACACTCACCATCAAGTCGAGGTCCATGACGAGGTGCCTCCCAAACGACGTGCCGCCTGTCTTTTGTATGTGCAAGAAGACCATGACATCGTGCGCATTCAGGTCGAACCTGAAGTCGTCGTGCAGGACCTCGTCGTATGAGAGACCTGGCTGCGCGATAAGGTCAGGCAGCGGGCGGCCTGGTGCTTCTGCGTACGTCAGTGCCATCGATTCTGTTACTCGCTCTCTTGGAGATAGAGCGCACACCTATAACAACAGATACATATATTTTTACATTATATACCATTCGTATATTAAAATATATTTTTAATGTCTACTATACAATACATACATATATTATTTGAGTCGTGATTGCGAAGAGATACAAGTTATCACCCGCAATTCCAACCCGGGATTCGATTCGCAAACTTTAGTACAGTGATTATAATCACATCACAAGCTTTAAGGTGAAGGAAATATCGTGAAGGACCTGCATACGTATCAGAAGAAATTCGATAACGTATTAGCGTGCTTAAAACGGCGATTGTCTCGACATCTGTCACTTTAGCGTCTAAATATATCTCATGCACAAAGAGGGTGTCATTACACATCCACCTGTCCCTTGTAGAAAGTCGTGAAGATAATAATAATAATATATATACAAAGGGAAAAGAAGTGACATAAAACTTTTTTATAGCACTCTTAATGCATATATTTATTTCGTTAAACCGCTCTACTTTAATTAACACTAAACTATTGGGCATAAATAAATCAAACAACAGGCGTTCATTACGAACTGTTAAATAATTTAAAAGGCAATATTTATAACAGCCGATAAATTCACGTTAAAGAGAAAGTTGTCATCAAATTATTATAAGCGAGACACATTTGTTTGATCATTTCGAGACAATAAGTTGCAGCCCACTCAAATAGCGCCCTAGATTCTTGGCAACAGAGATAGAGCCCCCTCGCACCCCCAACCCCTTAAATCAGTATAAACTTCCACCGAGGGGTAGTTAATAGTAATCGGATTAATGACTATAGTTGATATTGACGTAACTGTATTTAAGCACATAACGTAATATAGATCAGGGGCCGTACGATAGTGTGCTGCTGTCACTATCCAAGAGTGCGAAAGAGATAAAGTAATAATATATATAATATATCCTCACGCCTTCCCACAAGGGTCCCCGAAGGGATAGGCAGAGGTGTGTAGGTGATTCCCACACACCCACTTTCCGCCAGAGGTATATCAGGTACCAACGTGACAGATGGCGAGTCCATCGCCGTTACTCAAGCACGACTATACATACGCCTTTGAATTTCTTCTCAGACGTATGCAGGTTTCCTCTCGATGTTTTCCTTCACCGTAAAGCTCGTGGTGTGACTAATCACTGTACTAGAGATAAGTACCTATGTATAAAGACATTAAATACACCCGTCATAAAAAAAACTAAAATTACGATTAGAACACCTCATGGTAGGACCCTGACGGTTAGCAAGGCTTAAGCAAGGCAAGGAACAAACTTGTTCATAGAAAATTTCGACCTAAAGAACTTCTGACACGACATATATAACAAGTTCGTTTACATATAGCCTCTTAGGGAATAAGTTCTAAGAAATTTATTAACATAACATAATTTCAAATTCACAAATGCAATAATATCTTACAACTTATTATATAACTATTGCAAATAGGTATCTCAATTAAAAGACCGTCTGCAATATTTCCTACCAAGTCAACAAGTTTTAGGACCAATTCATTTCCATTAGCATCGTGTTCATTCGCAGCAGAAAAGATTTTACTATACATTTATCTGAAGAGGAACGAGAAATTGATTTTAAAACCCGGAAGGGTGGCGAGAACCCTTACAAAGCGCAATTACTTTGATGGTTGGGAGCGTTAATACTTAATAGTGCTTGCTATATTGAAAAGAGCTTGAATATGAAAATAAGATGAAAGGCAGTTTACAAATAATCATAAAATCAATGTGATGTCTGAAATTCTTTATTTACGAAATTTCCGATAAGTCAACTGAATATATACATAGGAGTTCCCACAAGGGTCTCCTACGGGGTAGGCAGAGGTGTATAAGTAGTACCCACACACCGACTGCATAAAGCAGCGAGCGACCGACGATTATGTATATAATCTGGGGATACTGGGGAATGTGTGGGGAGAAACACAGAGGTGAAGCCTAGAGAACTGGCGCTGTAATCTTTGCCTATCCCGTGAGGAGTACATATTACTTATATATTTTAGTATAACAGTGAAAATTTGCTGACGCCTAGTTACGTGAATACAGGCAGCTATCACTGGCAAGTGATGTTAGTAGTACGGCCATCGACGCGAACCGCTCGGCCTTAGTCTAAGCACACCCCGCATTATCCTCACCCCCGTCTTCATATTTCACTCGAACCTTCTATCGATCCCTTCAAATCCCCCGTGACAATAAAAGCATCCAATACCGAAAGAAATAATATTTTAATAAGTTGCGCTTCTATCAAGGGCTGGGTTAAGAGGGTGAAGAGATAAGGGCGCCGTCCTCATTCCACTTGTTTGTTCCTCTAATGAAGTGGGCTGTACACCCTACCTACTACATTAATAACCACTAACACAAAATATCACAAGGATTAGGGGTTTTTGTTTAATTACTTCGCTACGTTTATTCATAAGATATCATCTTCATTTGTTACGTAACGTAACTTTGCAGATGTTTGCAGGAGCACAAGGACATAGGAAAAAAGAGTTCCCGAGGGTTAAAAAAATATTTTTCGACCGTCGTCCGACTACATCTCAGCCTACTGAAATGAATAAATTACAACACGATCCCTGGAATACGGAAAGAGGAAACTAGATCTGTGATATACCGGAACAAAATCGAATATCGCGAAAAATTTTACAGTAAACGTGAGCGAGACGGAGTAAAAAAACCTTGTAAAGAATATAGTGTTACAACTACCTAAAAGCTTGAATTGCAACAAAGGTAACATTTTCCGGTAATAGTAAAAATATATGCCCAAAGAACTGATACATCCGGTCACCCTGGAACATGGGACTTTTTAATCTAGTCTCTTTAATCAAAATAGGTTAAATTTATGTTAAATCATAAATTTCCCTACATCCAGTCAGTATAAGCGGTAGTTAGTTCCCGACGTTAGATGCTACGGATAGAACAATCACTGCAATTTGCAGTTATTTATTAGCTCTTATCGCCCCAAATTATAAAGAAACATGAGTTACCCTAATCTTAGGCATGAATATTCAAATACCTAAATCCGTTTGCTGGACACAACAAATGCCTGAATTTAATCGTATGCCTCACGCTAGATCAATAAAAAAACACTTAATAGAATCAATTTATGACGCTCCTAATGAGCGCCCAAATTATCATAGTATTTGTAATCTGTTTACATAAAATCTGTTTGTCGGGGAGTGCAGGTGTCTATATTACAGGCTCTCCGCCTAGTTTAGTCATCTGCGGAAATACACATAAAAATTGTACCATTAATAACCGCTTTATCCTACATGTCATGTGTTAATTTGTGTATGTACATTCTACTATGGCAAATAAATTATTATTATTATCATATGAAATATGGTTCATACGGAGTATATTCATATCAAATATGGAAGCATAGAACACATGAGAGCGTGGAGCCGAGTGGTTAGAATCCCGACTGTACCAATGAGTTTTTCTGAACTTAAGTACAGTGATTAGTCACACCACGAGAATTACGGTGAAGAACACATCGAGTCGAAACCTGCATACGTCTGAGAAGCAATTCAAACGCGTATGTATAGTCGTGCTTGAGTAACGGCGATGGACTCGCCATCTGTCACGTTGGCACCTAAACTATATCTCTGGCGAAAAGTGGGTGTGTGGTTATGTGGGTATTATCTATACACCGCTGCCTACGGACCCTTCCCACGTCTTCCTATGGTTATTTAGGATCGAATAAATTTGTTATTGTGACAGGGAATTACCGAGAACCTTGTTAACCTAGAACTTATGGTACATATCTAGATAATAAGCACTGCTATCTAGCATTCAATGTTTACTTGATTTTAGTCATTAGGTCATTTAGGATTTGAGTCAAATATTTTGTCTGTAACTTAGTGTTTATGCCTGCTACCGTTTTTTATTATATTTACCTAAAACTGGTTTGTGTTTTTATTATCGCTAAGGAAGTGCACATTTTCCAAAAAGGTTCCTCAAATTATGTCGTCAAACTAATGGCATAGGTATGAAACTTTATTTGATCTTTACACTCAGTCGTCCTTATCTGGGGGGAAGTATTATATATGGGGGGCCGTCTGGTCTAGTGGTTAGAGCTCCTGACTGCGAAACTTGAGGTCGCGGGTTCGAATCCCGCTGAGGGCAGATATTTGTATGATGAACACGAGTATTTGTACCTTAGTCTTGGATGTCCTATGTATTTATGTATATATCTATGTATATAAGCAAATGTATCGTTGTCTAGTTACCATAACACAAGCTTTGCTTAATTTGGGACTAGGTCAATTTGTGTGGAATTGTTCCAGGTATTTATTTATTATTATTTATTTATTAAATGTGTGGAAGGTCAGGTAACACTAGCTGGCGCCAAGTCTTGGAGAACCTATATTTATGCGCGTCTTTTATGATACGCGAGCAATATTATAGTCTCTCATAAAGTGTCGTGTTACGCATGTGTTGACACCTTTGGCGAGTTGTATAAGAGGTAAACCACAGATGCCTTGAATATGCTGAGATCAGTACGAAATACATTCGGGTTTCAGATAAATGTTTATTAAAAAAATTTTATATTAACTTTTTCTAATCACTAAAAACTTGTGATAAAACACTAAAACAAAATTTGAACGATCGAACTAGACCTCACTATTGTATTTGGTGGTAGCTGTTATTCATAATCTTTTTTGCAGATTGTTGCCTATTTATTGTCTTTCGCATTACTTATATCTGAAAGCTCTTAAACATAATATATCCTCACGCCATCCCACAAGGGTCCCCAAAGGGGTAGGCAGAGGTGTATAGGTAGTACCTGGCCAGCACCTACAGTTGGTAAAGTCGGGATTCGCACTTGTCTTTTTGTATCGCAGGCTACAACTACTCGAACCTGGCCACCACGGCTCTTAAACAATACATCAATAAATAGCGAACAATTTTTAATAGATGGGTTATTATTGGCAGTCGAATATGAGTATCAACTAAGTTAAATTTATAAATACTCATTGGTTGTTTACTCATTCTGAATAATAAATTAGTAATTAGGTGACATGATTCACAATGACAAAGAAATCGTTATATTTAGTCTCATATTGACAATTATATATTTGAAAAATGGTACCATTGAAATCACATTAGGTTTAAACATAGCCGTGGTGGTTCGAGCAACACAAAGATTCCATGTTCTAATCCCGACTATACCAATGAGTTTTTTTTAACTGAAGTACAGTGATTAGTCACACTACGAGCTTTACGGCAAAGGATAACATCGAGAAGAAACAGTCATACATTTGAGAAGAAATTCAAAAACGTATGTATAGTCGTGCTTGAGAAACTTGGCGATGGACTCGCCATCAGTCACGTTGGCACCTCAAAAATATATGTTTGGAGAAAAGTGGGTTTGTGGATATCTACATACCTCTAGGAAGGCGTGCAGATATATATATACGTAAGTATATATATATATATATATATACATATTACATTATAAGCATATACATACATTTGTGAAATCAGCACTGAATTCTGTTAATTCCGTTTTCAAGGTTAATACTACTGTCTACAAAATATCAATAGAAATCTAGAAGTATAGTTACTAAGGCGACAATCTAAATTCCGAATCAAAGTGACCTTGAATTTATAACTCGTCTAGCCTAGATTAAGCCTTTTTGGTATACTTAATTTAATACGTATAGTAACATGGTATAAATTATGTTCTGGGCAGTTTGGGATGAATTTTAAGTAGGTATAAAAAAATCGTTGTAACATGAACCTGTCGTATTTAAATGTATCGTAAATGTTACTGAATTTGAAAAGCAGCAAACAATCAGAGCGCCAGCCTTATGGCAAGCGGTTGCCAAAGTCTTTGCAATACCAGATATAAGTCCCGAGCGTTGGCGACCTCATGATGGGCGGAGTTGTTTCGATTTGCAGTGCAAAGAACGGACTAAAACTCGCTTTTGCTAACACCGTCATTTTAACACATGGATTTTTTGAAACCTTACCGAAGCAAATGTATGTATGCCCTATGAGCAGTTCCATTTCGCTGCGATTTTTCGTACGATGGAAGTACTTCACTAGTCGAGTTAGGCCAATATTGAGCGGAAGAACCCGTTGCGCCCTACCTCGCTTTGATTTTGATCCTTATTATTTGCTGACGGCTTATCTTAGATTACATTCATCAACTACATTATTGTTACTTAGTACCCAAAGCCTCTTTAAAACAGAGCCTTCTATGAAATATTAATATTATTTCTAGTAAAGTATATTCCAAAGTTACGCTTTAAAAATATATTAAAACATTCACGAACATCGGTAGCAAGAAGTCAAATTTTACTGGCACAATCGTTTATTGAGAAGTTCTCGAAACGTAGTAAACATTTACTGCAGAAAGACAACACTACTCTAAGACAATAATAGTTAAGCTGCGATTTTATAGGCGGAAATACTGCCCTACAAGACAAATCCAATTCTCAGCGGTAGATTTGTTGTACCCTGCATTTATTATATATATATATATATATATATATATATATATATATATATATATACATATTACATTATAAGCATATACATACATTTGTGAAATCAGCACTGAATTCTGTTAATTCCGTTTTCAAGGTTAATACTACTGTCTACAAAATATCAATAGAAATCTAGAAGTATAGTTACTAAGGCGACAATCTAAATTCCGAATCAAAGTGACCTTGAATTTATAACTCGTCTAGCCTAGATTAAGCCTTTTTGGTATACTTAATTTAATACGTATAGTAACATGGTATAAATTATGTTCTGGGCAGTTTGGGATGAATTTTAAGTAGGTATAAAAAAATCGTTGTAACATGAACCTGTCGTATTTAAATGTATCGTAAATGTTACTGAATTTGAAAAGCAGCAAACAATCAGAGCGCCAGCCTTATGGCAAGCGGTTGCCAAAGTCTTTGCAATACCAGATATAAGTCCCGAGCGTTGGCGACCTCATGATGGGCGGAGTTGTTTCGATTTGCAGTGCAAAGAACGGACTAAAACTCGCTTTTGCTAACACCGTCATTTTAACACATGGATTTTTTGGAACCTTACCGAAGCAAATGTATGTATGCCCTATGAGCAGTTCCATTTCGCTGCGATTTTTCGTACGATGGAAGTACTTCACTAGTCGAGTTAGGCCAATATTGAGCGGAAGAACCCGTTGCGCCCTACCTCGCTTTGATTTTGATCCTTATTATTTGCTGACGGCTTATCTTAGATTACATTCATCAACTACATTATTGTTACTTAGTACCCAAAGCCTCTTTAAAACAGAGCCTTCTATGAAATATTAATATTATTTCTAGTAAAGTATATTCCAAAGTTACGCTTTAAAAATATATTAAAACATTCACGAACATCGGTAGCAAGAAGTCAAATTTTACTGGCACAATCGTTTATTGAGAAGTTCTCGAAACGTAGTAAACATTTACTGCAGAAAGACAACACTACTCTAAGACAATAATAGTTAAGCTGCGATTTTATAGGCGGAAATACTGCCCTACAAGACAAATCCAATTCTCAGCGGTAGATTTGTTGTACCCTGCATTTGTGATTACCTGTCTTCCTCTGTTCGCAAACACTCCCTGAGATCCCGGTATCGAACTACATTTTTCTACCGTCCGTATGACGGGAGAAAAATGCACTAACGAGACTTATAAATAATTATTTACCTGGCTGGTACCTAGATGCTGATTCAATGATTCGCGGATCAATTATCTCAATAAGTATGCAAATTTCATCAACATTCGCTGCAAGTTTCACGCACAGTTTAGATAATGACGAGCTACTAAGTAGCGCTGGTCTGAGATAGCTACCGAAGGCGTTACTGGAAACTTGTTACTGGCCAGGTGTTATCCTGTCCATTATCAATTCGCTGAGTACGCCGACCAGAACACCACGCCACTGCCATATGGGGACACGAACACGAAACGCAACTTGCGACCAAACAAATGCAGTTTTATTATTTGCTCAGATAACTTGCGATTGGAATATTAAGTGCGCAAACCAAATTGGGAAGTACCGAAGTGGGATTCCAAGTTTAATGCCGGAGCCACGGGTAGCCAATTTATCGGTGGAAACGGGCCATAACTGATTATAATTTTTTATTTGCATTCATTACTAAAACAAGTACAGTGCAATGTACATATCTTTTTTTTACTTCACAATTGACATATATCTACGGGCTTAATAAATGCTGAAAATATAGTTCATTCTCATTTACGACTCGACTATGTAAAATATTTAACAATAGCCACGTTTCCTTAAAGGGTGGATAGAAGGTGCATAAAGCGACGTATACATTTAGGTCTATTACGAACAACTGATATGTCCTAGTTATTATAGACGTAGACATAATTTTCCTCGAGAAGCTTGGACCGTAAAGCTCGCGCTGTCACAAATCTGTACACATTTTAATTCAGTCAAACTCCTTGGTATAGATAGACAAAGAATCTGCAAGCATTTCAACTACCGAGAAACATCTTAAAAAATTTAAAATATTCAACTATGTACTTAAAATGAAATAAAACATTGAGTCTGATGTCAAAATTACAGCCTTATACTACAATAGGTAGGTATATAGGTACAACTAAACAATTTTTTTTGTCAGTATGTTTGTTCCGACTTATCTTCGTAACTGCTGAATAAATTTTGATGCGAGTTTAACTGGCATATAGACTATATTATAAGGAATATAATAGTCATATTCATACTAAACTACTTACCTAACAGATATATTTAGCAAAAAGTGTGCCCCGCAAAAAGTACCTTCAAAATTTGTCTAACTAATGCTAAATTAGATAATAGAAATTATTTTAAGCTTGATCGACCTCGCGAAAGTATACACTGAGGTTTCACAACCCGAGGACACCTACATTTCGGCTTAACAATTGTTTGTAAGTGTTTGTTGTTAACCAAATTACAAATTGTTCGGTCCAACACCCACCCGACTGCGCGTTGTTTGGGCAGCTGGCGCTGTTTGTACGATTTATTATATTATTGTTCTAAATCGTTATAGATTTGTTCAATCCAACAAACGTGTGTTTTATAATAATGATTTATATCTATTATTTGAGATATAATGGTTGCCTTATTTCCAATACTAACGTAAAGTATGGTATATAATGAATAGATACTTACAATACATAAGAAGAAATGTCCATGCGGGAAATAAGAAAGTACAGAACTAGAAAGATTTTAGGCCATACGATGTGACTTCTATAAGATATCATAGAGGGCAAGAACAGCGATGATGAGACGCCGACAAGAGCCGAGACCTTACTAGAGTTTGTGACGAAGATGTAAAGTTATTCCCAGCCATTCTGTTCATTTGAAGACTAGTCAGTTGTGCATAGGTCCTATTGTCGTTCAATTTAGTAAATGTGCATATAGAAACATTAGAAGTATTCAAAAAAATGTCGCTACTCCGTTTACAGTAACTTCAAGTCCGAAGTCCGAAGATCCAAATAGAGTAGCAAGCAAGCATGTGGTTGGTAACCGTAGCCTATTTAGCTCACTCCCACGATACCGAGCTATCGTGAGCGTGAGCTACTTTAAATGTTTATACCAAGTAATAATATGTACTTCACATAGATACTTCTTAGGCCTAAAGAAAAGTACTTAATCCTAACTACAGACTTACTATAAAATCAATATAAAATACTATCTTTATCAATACATAAACATACCATTCGATAATAGCAAAATGTTCGAAATGCAGTTCAGTGTTTTACAGAGATCAATCACATGGCGGACTTTACGGTGAAGGAAAACATGGAGAGGAAATGTGTATACGATTGAAAAAAATTACTTACAATCGTTTGCCTACCCTTTTATGAGAAGGCGTGAAGCGTACCAAAATGTATGTACTTAATATAAAACAAGTAAATATTATAGTTATGTAGGGTGGGTAAAAACACGACTTCCGTTTAATTATTAACACTTCAGCCAGCTCTCCAAATTTCACAAATAACTGGATGTATAAATTTTGAGCGTGTGTTTTCTGTACACATCAAAACTGTTTTTATATTAATATGCTAGCTGTTGCCTGCGGCACCGCACGCTCTATTGTAGATTTTGACAATCAATTCAGTTGCATTATCTATTCCTACATTAAAGGTCTTTTGAATGTCCTTTTTTTATCTTGACCATATGTTTCCAATTTAATGATAAATTTGAGTAGTCAAGACGTAAAAGCCTAAGAAACCAACTCACTGTCGCATTTGTTAATTCAAATAAGAAAGTAGTTATGTAGTATACTTCATGATTAAATATCTTCACGCCAAGTCAATCGTTTCAAAACTTTATGATTCTTCATAATTAGGAAGGATATCAGCTTGTAACATAGATCTAAATTCAATAACGCAATAAATTAAAAAAAAATTCAAAGAAAATTGCTAATTGTATGTTAAACGTTAATTCTACGAATAATTATTTATTCAGTGCAAACTTTGAAGCGACACTATGTGTAAGCACCTTCTTGGCTAAGGGGCCGTTTTGCATTCATAGAAAAAAAATGTCGCGCTGCTGTACAATACTTTAAAATTAATTAAAGTTAACAGTAGTGGCTTAAGTAGTCGTCAGTAAGTAAGTAAGTATCAAAGATAACTTTGCAGGATCAAACTCCGGTGGTCTATTCCAATGAGATTCTAAGCTATGGTACATTGACTTAAAACTCCAGAAGTGAAGATCGTAAAGAAATCTGCATACGTTAATTCACAATAAAAAAAGCTAATTGTTAAAATAAGACATGTTGCGTAGTATTCTTCGTCTATAATATTTTTGACAAGCGTTTAAATACTTAATTTATTGAGTATATGTTCATAACTTGAGTTGGTAGGCATGTAACCATGGTTGAACAAACATTCGTAGGATGTTGTTTATCGAAGCATTTACATGCTTAATACAATTTATCACAATGCTACACAAGAATTATTTTATGTAGACGAGCCTATACGAAATCCATAGAGACTATATAAGTATTATATAGATGATACTTATAGATAAATGTAACTATAGTTATAGTAATATCTGTGTTTTTTCATTACATTTCACGAGGCAGAACGGATCATAATTAAAATTGGCAGATATTATATTACCTATATCCTGGGGTAGTATCCATGGACTATCTTTTATCACAATACTTTATCTTGACGGAGGTGGAATAGGGCTCGAAAGTTTGTATAAGCAATCCATGATTCTTAAAGTTAAGTTTCGGAAAATACTTATTTACGCTTTTGGTAGGAAATAAATATGCATTTTTACTTGAAATGCTAGTAAAATATAACAATTTGCTTTTTTTAAAGTTGCGAAATAGGTATATACTAGCAGACCCGGCCACGCGTTGCTGTGGCTAAGGTTTTTGTTATTTTACATTGACATCTGTTGACTGGACTCAGTAAATAAATACGTACTCAATCCAGTCAACAGATCGCTATCGCTATCTGATAATTGCGACTGTCAAATAATAGACAAACAATTTGCAATAAAATAATATTGCGGCTATAACTTGAGATGTAAGGTATCCTATCCTTCAAGTTGGATCAATCTACACACGGTGTGCAAACTTGATTAAAATCGGTTAAGAAGATTAGGAGTAAAGAGGAGATGATACGCGGATAGACTAGAAGATGATACAGATGTAAAATAGATGATACAGGCTGTAGACGCAAGCACTCGCAAATTTCCGACCCTAAAAGAAAATGTACATCCTAAATGTACCTTACCTATTTAAACGTTCACCAACTAAGCAAACAGTGAAGTTTCATTAATTTCCTCAGCGCTCCTAACAAGCACGTCTCAGCACATTTCCCTTATCTCAGCACACCGAACTTTCGCAAACAGGGGAGGAAAATAAATATGGATTTTGGGTGCCGTCCATTTATCGTAGCCAAAACTTCAGAACGTATTTACTATTAGTTGGTACCTAGAATGAATACATACATCTTGGAGAAATAAGAAAGCATTTTTGTTTGTTGTAATAAATTTTTCAAAGCCGGAGAAACGACGTGGTGGCAGAGATTTTAAGTAGTCACCTGCAGCAAATACAATGTTGCAAGATAAAACCATTGCGGTTGAAGGTCTATAGAATGAGTTTTCTGAACTTAAGAACAGTGATATTTCACACCGTGGTACGATGAAGGAAAACATCGTGAAGTAATTTGTATACGTCAGAGAAGAAATTCAAAGTTTCAAAGTCGCCATCTATCATATTGATGCCTAAATGTACCTCTGGCGAAAAGAGGGTATTGTGGCCGTTGTGAGGAAGGCATGAATATATTATACGTTAGTATGTATATGCGGGAGCATTAGGGTTCTAATTAAAGGTAAAGTAAATCTATATAAAGAATGCTAGAGCAACCAGTTTTCGCACACGCAAGCAGTGGCGCGCTACCAGTCATTAAATGCCACAGTTACCTAAACAACCCAGAGCAAGGCTCACTTTAGCTTTTAATTAGTGCCGTAAAGTACGAGCTGCATTTACGCATGCAGGCAACCTTCTAAATAGGGCGTGGCTTACGGCCCATGCACATTGAGTAAAAATACTTTATAGCTTGGGTACCAATACAAAACGATTCTGAATGGAATGTGCTAAACAAGGACTTCATTAGTTTATGGATTTTCAAGTTTCTAGTTCAGTGTTAAGCTAAAGAATTGTACACAACTAGAATGTATGTATATGGGAAGAGTATAGCCACCTTTATAATCACCTATAATACCAAATTACCTATAGATAGTACCATCCCCGAAGACGCGCCCCACTAATTTCTAGTCGAAGGGGTCGCGGGGTTGCGGGGAGTATGACCTGAGCCTATTTATTGTAATATGCTTGTGCGTGCACTCATTGGTAATCAGTGTGTACCGGCATTAGTGGAAGGTTGCAGACTTACACCAGAAACTATGAGGACGAATAGTGGGTGTAGCGCGTATTCGTTGATGGCACTATTTATACCTATCTAGGTTTTATAAAATAATTTTTGGCACTTGAACTTGAATTATCTGCAAACAATACTTTTACAATTACCTATAAGAATGAAAAGGTTATCTATCTAATAAGCTTTCTGTCATTGTTATGATTTCTATTTGACTTTTCACCCCAATAATCTTCTTGTTTCCAACATTAATAGATACTCAAATGCGACAGCAGTATAAAAGTACTTATGATATAATAAAAAAAAACTATTTGCTGTTAAAACAAATCTATATAAGTATTTTTAAATACATTTATAGAAAATTTTATTTACTGCTAGGTGGATTTAAATAATAGCAATTTTTTTTTATTTATTTATTACATACATATACATATCACCCCACCCAGTCCCTAACGGGGTAAGCAGAGAGTATGGAGCGCCAGTTCTCTGTAAGCTTACATACCTCTTTCGCTACTTAAATGTACTTAAGAACCTAATATACCTAAATATAACAAATTGATTGTACAACTAAGGAAATGGAATACCGGGCGGCGTCGTCAATTCCGTTTTATAAGTCCCGACTTATACAACAGAGTTAACAAAATACTAGACATATTTCCTTTAACTATTTATAAATGCAAACTAAAATGTCAGGAATGGCTAATGTCATTAACATATGAAGAAACAGAAAACCTACTTAAAAAACCCGAATAAACCAGTCATACGTATGCGCAAATTACCGCACAGCTAACACGTACTCACATACATACACAAGCACAAGTACTCAGATCACACACACACACACACACACACTCACACACACTCACACACACACACACACACACACACACACTTACACACTCACACACACACACATACACTCACGCACACAAGCTTACACTAAAAAAAAATATACACTCTCACTTTCATACTTAAATTATTTTTATATCACATTAATTACTACCTAACTCAAGTTTATGTAATAAATTTACTTTTGGATCTGTCTCCGGAGGTGGGCGTTGATACCCTGCGACACAGTTTATACTTCTGCAGGTGTATCATCGTTCTTTTGCCACTTTGTTCCTGTTGTATGTTTTTTGCCAAATAAATATTATTATTATTATTATCAAGTATGTAGTCATTCTTCTGTTCACATTGACCCTTTATAGAAATGTTGGTAGAATAATAATAAAACCAAGGGACAGCTCCACACAAATTAACGAAGCTTGAGCAAAGCTTGCACTATGGCAAATTATCTTAAGTCTAGTCTAAGTTAGCCAACTATTTAGTCTCCTCCTTGTCTCCTATTGCTTTGAGCCAATAAATTTTTCTTAACTTAAGTAGAGTAATTTCTCACACTACAAGCTTTAATGTGATTGTTAGGTAAATGTGCATTATCTAAATAAGTTCTTGATATTACTTAAGTTTTCTTATTTCAGTACAAGCTTTGTTTAGTTTAGGATGAGATCAATTTGTGTGGAGTTGTCCCTGGGATTTACTATGTTATTTAAATAATCACCACCATTAAACAATGTGTTGTACAACCTATATATACATAGGTACATATATATATATATATATATATATATAGTGTCAATGAAGGCAATGTGTGAATACGCCCCTGCTTACCACCTCTTCAACAACTTTTGGTAAGGGTGTAACTGATATTACTTTAAATATCAATGAATGTACAGAATACTATATACTCTCTGCCTACCCCGTTAGGGACTCTGCATGATGATATGATGATGATGATGATGTACAGAATGAATAGTCTTGAAGAACTCACCTTTGTTTTTTACAATGCCACTTATTTTTCCTGATATCCTGGTACATAAATATTTCTAAATTTTCAGTTGAATGAATTAATGTAAACATTCTGTAAATATGTCAATCATCTTATCAAAACTATTAATTAGATAAATAGAATTAAGTCAGATGTAAAAGACAAAACAGTGCTTTTGTAGTTAAGTGTTAATTTGGAGGGAAAGCTCACCTGGTCTGGGCAGAAATACCCAAATGCCACCATTCCAAACAACGATAGCAGTAAACAGAAAACGATCACTTTTCGCAGTTTTGATCTTGGCTCCATTTTTTTTATTTCGTAGGCACCGCTGGGCAGCAACAACGCAAAATCACTATCTACTTGCACTGATACACTTTTTTGCATTTCGGTCGGATGCATGTCTCATTTTTACAGAAATCTCTTCAGCAGAATTACACTCTGATGCAGTTCGTATTTTTTTGTGTCCAATAAAGTATATTCATTTTAAAACTAGAATGTGTTTCACACCCCTGTTATCATTGTCGATTATCTGACAGATACGTAATGATAACATTGTTTTGTTGATATCACTCGAAATATGTTATGCCACTCACGGGGCCGAAAACTAAATGGGATAGACGAGTACGCACCTCAAAGCAAAACTGAGCTGAGACTGTTCGGTTGGTTGGCTGCCGAGTGCCGCTCGGGACGGGGCTAGCTTCAGAGGGGACCGCGACCAACATTTAGATACCTACCTACCTATTCGCTGAATACAAACAAACAAGCATGTTTACACTTTGTAAGCATTTAAGGCACTCAATATGCTAAACAATGTTTTGACTGGCCTTACAGTGTTCTCGTTAGCATATTTTTCCTCATTGTATCAAATACGATCACAGCAAAGATTATTACAAAACATTTACAAAACAATATAAATATTGACTCCAGCATCTGACAAGCTGACTGACATTTAGTTAGAAAGATATCGTTCCGTGTTGAATCTAATTTCTAAAGCATAACAAATATAAAAGCAAGATAAACGCATACGCTTAATTACATAAGTGTGAAAAAGATAGCAGATACTAAACCCTCCTTATTACTCAAATTGTTAGTAGTTTGGAACGAATATATACGTTCAGGAGTAAAAAATATTTCAGAAGAAATATGAATACATGAATAAATATCAAACTACCGCTGCCTAACTAAGCAGACGCTTCATTGAGCATAATTTTGTAGGTAGGCTACCCTGGAATAAATATAAATAAATAAAATATCATCATGCAGAGTCGTACATGAGGATAAACCGAGTAGAGCGCAAGTTCCTCTACTAGACTTACAGACGCTTTGTCCATTTATCAACCACTTCATACATTCCCGCCGTTTCTAATACTCTTATTGTAGCCGTCTATTAGTGACCGATCGATTTCATCTAACTAGACCGCGTTCTAACTAGGTACCTATTGGGAATGAGGTCTTTCTCTACCTCTTCTTCCACGTGCATTGTGAAACAGCATCATTTTATCTCCCTCAACCAAATCTTACCTGTCATGAGTTATTACACTTGTACGATTCTTTGTTCTTGAAATAAATAAATGCTAAGTTTCAGGGCACTGTTAATTACTTGATTATATATCATCGTGGTGTAGCTGGCTGTCAGTTCGAAACTTAATGGTTTTTCTGAACACCATTTACTCAACAAAAATATTTACTCGAATACTGGAATCATGACCTGAGACTTGATGCTGTGGTAGACGAAATCATCACTAGACAATCCGCCGCCTCGCCCCTATCCTAACTACCGAGTTCCACGCTGACTAAAATAGAAAGAGTATAGAACTCCTACTTCTAATTTACACTAAACCTTAACAAAGTGCACACCTCATCCTTCGGTCTACAACAAAACCGGCGAGGATCACAAAATTCATTCAGTAGTTTGAGTTTTTCTCGAACAGAGAGATAGATAGACCAGGAGTATAGTTTGTTTTAATATTAATTTTGAAGATCTCATGAAATTGAATTCATCATTATTGGGTTTCAAGGGTTTTGATACATTAGTGTGATATAAATGTTCGTAATGGCATCGATTGGAAGAGGAAGGGTACACAATTCAAATAACATTTAACAATTTCTATGACAGGCTTTAATTCAGTATCATCTTTAATCAAAGAGAATTGTATGATGTAGTAGATACGACATAATTTTATAAATCAACACTTCATGCACTATGAAGGAAATCAATTTTCTTACTAAACAGGATATAACATAAAATACCTATAATGAATTAGCAAAATTACAAACTAAAAAAATAATTAGGTATTGAAAATTAAAAATACCATTAGGTGGCACAACGACTATGCATCTTTGCAAATAAAGAAGGGATTTAATATCTGTAAAATGAAAAAGGCACTTTAAAATTAAGGTGGGCAGATAATACATCCGTAAACATAAGGATTTAACAAGGTACAATGGATATTTCCTTCAGTTTTTTGTCAAATTTCTCTCGTCACACTGTAGTTGCACTTAAAAGTATAAAATACATTTTTTAGATTCTCTTTATAACATACAATTATGTACACATGTTAAAAAATTCAACAAGGAACAAACCATGTATACCTACAACTTATAGAAATATTGGTGCGACCAGCATGTTTAAAGTTGGCAAAGCCACAAGGCCACCTCACTCCATGCAACTACAATAAACACTCCACTGTAGTTTGTCTTCAAATGTGAAAAAATATAAGAAAATATGTATGTATATTTAGCGATCAGTTTCATGGAGCAAGACCTGTAATCAATGCCACGAGAGAATTCATTCAAACTGTCATTTATATTGATATTAAAAAAATGTATATAAAAGTTCCACACCTCATTTAATTACAATGTTTTTGTAATATAAAAGTTATACGTCACCACTGTGTATGTATTATTTTCATTACATATAGACACTGATGCCGTGGTATTATTTAACACTACACTGTCTCGGCACATATTGATATTAACTCCATCATCTCATCAACTTCACCAGTCCCTAATCAAAAGGATCAACTCCTCTCACCACAGAATTTCCTAGTTATAAAAATTACTATATTTTATCGTTTTAGTCCACGAATTTGAAATAAAGTCCACAATTCGACGCCGCCCTGAGACGCGGAACTGGCGTATTGTAACAGTTGATATTACTATATAAATGTTCTGTTCACTAGGCGTTTGTTACGTTAAACGTTCTTCCAGTACGAATATTAATAATATTTAGCACATTTTAATTTATTGAACGTTTTAGCGATGCACTGTTTAAAACAATCAATACTTCATGTAACTTTACGATTGTCCAGGCCGGCGACCACAGCCACCGTCCACCACCTCTGCCTAGCGGACGCATGTACGCTACATACGTCAGCTGTGTAATGCGGTACCAATTAATTACTCGACTACTAGTTGTCTATGGGGAGGAGCCAGTCCTCATATTGATCTCGCACATCACGTACAATCAGTTACGAGGACGTCCGCGACCTCGGGAACCCTCTCGGTCCTGGAATTATAAAAAACAACTTGTTATCATGCTGTGCTTTCCACGGTTTTGATTTTCCAAATATAAAAATATTGTAACAAACCTTATGATGGGATCTATAGTTGGAATCACGATCGCGATAAGAATGGTCACGATTATCACGCTGGTCACGGTCATCGCGATGGTCGCGGTGGTCACGCGGATCACGCTGGTCACGTGGGTCCCGAGGCTCACGTGGGTCACGAGGCTCCCGTGCGTCTCGAGGCTCACGGTGGTCTCGGTGGTCGCGGGAGTCACGAGAGTCGCGAGAGTCACGAGGATCACGGGAGTCTCTAGGATCGCGCGATTCACGATGATCCCTAGGATCACGTAGATCCCGTGGGTCCCGGTGATCGCGTTGGTCCCGCGGGTCACGTTGGTCCCGCGGGTCACGTTGGTCCCGGTAGTCGCGATAGTTGCGATAACCACCGCGCCCACCCTCGTGCTCCTCGCGGTTATTCTCCTGGTGGGGGACCTTGCGCGAGTCCTCCTCCTCCTGACGCCTCTCGTAGTGGATGAAGTCATCGAATATGGAAGTCGAGTGACAGTAGCAATGCATGATCCTTAACACTTGTAAGCCCTTCGCGTGCGGCACCTCCTGCGTATCGCGCGAGTTTGTCACCGGCTTGTTCTCATTATTCTCTAGTTTGATATGACGCAATTGCATATTCGGAACGTCCTTAACATAAATCCACCTGACGCGGAACTGTCCCTTCCATTTGTCCTGCGACCACACGCTCGAGTTAGAGTTGTAGTCGACGGCACTAGTCATGCGCGCCATACCGCAGAAGTGGCCACTGCCGTTCACAGAGAAGAACAGGTACACTGAACCGCCCTCCCGCTCGCGTTCGCGGAACGCACAGTCCAAACGCTTGTTGCCATGCTCCGTGCTGCACCAGATCTCGTACTTTATGCTGCGGTGAATATCATCTTCCGAGTAAGATTTGATTACGAAGAAGCGCGTGAGTGGGGCGCTCAGGTCGAACTCCTTGGGATTGTAATCATTCTTGACGCGTAGCTCATCCAGCACAGGATGCGGTACCGCCGGGACCATCGGGGCCGGCGGCGGCACTTGCGGCAGCGGCGCAGGTAACGGCATGCGTGGCAGGTGCGGGTGCTGCGACAAAGTTGCCCGCGCCGGGTGTGTCCAAGCGGGCGGCGGCTGGAGTGGCGGCGGAGGTCCGCGCGGTTGCAGCGGCGCCGGTGCGGGCATGGGAGCTGGCGGAGGCGCGGGCAGGGCCACAGGCGAAGTGGGTTGCAGCGGCGGCGGCGGGGGCGCGGTCACCACGGCCGTTCCACTTTTGCCCGCATCCCACGCGCTGATGTCCATATTGTGCTTGCCGGGCACGATGGGCGGCGGAGGCATGCCAGGCCCCTTCTTCTTTAGCACGCTGCCCTGCGAGGGGGGCGTCGGCTTGGCGGGCTGACTCGCTATAGAGGCCCATGTCATCTTTTTGGGCTGCGAGCCGCCAGACACGTCCTTGAGTTCGGGCGCGCGGTCCTTCTCCTTGTGGTCGCCCAGCGAGAGCGCCTGCACGCCCGCGTCCACCGCTTTGATGCCGTCCGGCACATACAGCCCGTCAGCCCTGTAGTAGTCATCATACTGTTTCGCGCGACCTAACTGGCCCCAAGTTGAGTAATCGCCGTTACCGTGAAAATAGTTAAAAGTCGACGCTGGCTGCCCGAATGCAGCAGTCGAGAACGGCGTGTTCGACGGTCCGAATACACCTGCAAATATAACACACGTGATGTAACAAGGGTTTGTTGAAACAACAGATTAAATTATCTTTCACAATGGTACTGATTCCGGATACGTACATAATACAACAACAATATTACATATATATTGTAATTCCATTGAAAGCAATGGACGAATATACTATGTATGTATATTTAATATGTTTCTCTATGATTGATTTATGATTATACAGTTTTTGGATACATTATCAATCAACATCTTTATCTTACAAAAGCGATGCATGAAGATTAAGATATGACGACAAAACAATGTAAACAAATACAGAAGTGATAATGACATCTTTTCTCTTGTTACTGATTAAATACTAGCTACCATCCATTCCATAAGAATCGTGAGGATTGTATCCTCCGAGGAAAGTCATCGGGTCTGTTCCATTGGTGGACCATGTCCCATCCCCGACGCCAAAGGCTTGATAAGGAAGTGCTGTTGTACCGTAATAACCTGAAATGACGGAGAAGAATTTCCTCAAAGGAATGTCCCATTATCTTAAGGGTTTGACAACTATGTGGTACCAATACTAGGTAAGAACAAATGAAAATCGACTGAACTATTATTATTATCCATGAGCAACAAGATACAAAAGATGTATTAAATGTGAGAATTTCACACTCTACCTACGCTCTGCAATGCAATCAGATAGTTTGTTTACTGTGTATGCATACAATATATTAGTAATGCTTTGTGACGACTTTCTTAACTTGGTAAATACTGCTGTTTTCAAAGAAAAACAATATGCCATAACTTCGGTGTTTTTCATTCTGTATTCAGATACAAATATGTATGTGCTATGCATTAAACCATAAACACAAATAATGACATTTAACACCTGTCTGATTGACATTCTAATTTAGGGTATGAAATACAATAAATACAAAATAATAAACATATTTCTTTTCTAAAATTATTACTATTAAACTAAAATCTTGTTGTATAAAAAAAAAACATTTACATTTTTCAGTAGTGATAAATATGTACCTGAATTCAATTCCAGTTCTTTTTTATACTAACAGTACTGGCTAATATTGCATAATCTCAAAATTGTGGTTACAATGTTCAAATTATACTGGATGATCAAACAATCAGATACCTACACTATTAACTGAACTGAATTTAGGGTTTATTTGAAAAAGATTTAGAAGAGAATTAATTGAGAGCAGAAAGCACTTCATCATCATCAGTATGATCCTAGAGATTTACAACTAATGGATCAGGATAAAAAGTGATGTTTGTTTGTCCATACTGTAATTTGGTTTGTATTAAATAGAAGATATAGAAATAAATATAGGTAGAAATATATATGTACCTACCTGCTGCGCTGTAGGGGTCGGCCGCTGACGAGATGGGTGGCGCGTATGAAGGTTGCTGCTGGTGACGCCATGACACCTCCGCCAACTCGTCGCCGCCACTCTCTAAATGTTGCTCTTTCGGTGCATTTGTTACTGGAAGATATTAATACATACATTATTTCACTAAAAGTAATATAAAATTACAATCTACAAAATATCCTACAGAAGCTTTTTTTTTTTACAACAAGAGGCAAACAAGCATATGGCTGACCCGATGGGAAACGGCTATAGCCACATTCATGATCTTGCTGAGTTACTCACTCAGTAGGCAGAGAGTAGGGCACTATTTCTCTCTGTATTTACAGACCTCAGTGTTTGCATCCTGATGACTGATGAATGTCATCAGTCTCCTCATAAATGCTTGCCGGTTTGGAGTACTCTTAACATTCCTATCCTTCCGTGTATCAATTTCATTTAGGTGCTTTCATATTGTATATTTGTTTCACAACCTTTCTTTATGTCCAAGCTAATGTTACATATTCTGTCTTCATATTTACAATCACAATATCAATCAGGCCAGTTGCTTTGCAAAAAATAATATACACACATAAAATTAAGGAATGGATGTCCAATACTTAGCAATATATGAAGGTTATTGATATTTAGGATTGCTACAAACATACTAGGTATGTATAAAAGGAAACAGTAAGATATGCTAAATAGGTCTGTCATTATATTTCATACTTTCTGGAAGTATTTGATTGCATCATACATACCAAGATAACTACTTTGCTGCTTCTAACATTACTTTGACATTGCATTTGATACAAAATTAATTTTAATTACTTAATAATATAAAGTTTATAAACAAATACATACATATGTCTGATATTAAGGAACTACATATAACTTCATAAATTTGGTTGCAGTTTCTTTTTATCTATAAATAAAAGTCAAGCTAAAATCAAATTAACATATTGTATACAATGAACTATAACTGAAATCAGGTTTGAGGAGGCAGAGTAAGTTTCAGGATCAAACATGAATATGGTTAAAAAAAAGGTGAATGCGATTCAAATTCATTTCTTCTAGTTCACCTACATGGTATTAAAAAAATACCACCTATCTATAGCATAGACACCAATGTGGGATGAGAATTGTAAAGAAAGGTTATGGGCACTGCACAATACGTGGAAATTGATAGCAGACAATTGGAGTCTATAAAAAAAGATGCATTTATAACCTGTTATGTCTATTTTACCAGTATAGATAACAAATTGTGTAATATTATTTTAACAAAATTATATTGTGGCTAATATTTAGACTAAAATATTGTTAGAACTACAAATTGTATTATATTATATACACCATTTCATTAAGTATCAACAAACTAGGTCCTGAAATTAAGATAATGCAATTTTGATATCACAACAAATATGTATTAATAAAGGCACATATGTAAGGAGAAAAGAACCATTTCTATTTATAAATCACCTTTCACAATAAACAAGGCAAGTGATATATTGATTTTCATGTGGGAGTAAAAGATTTTGATGTTATTTTAGGGTTTAGACAGGTAGATGTGGGCAGCGCGCCACCTACATGTTATCGGTGCGCCCTGGTGTGTGGTGGGTGGGTTAGATGAAATGTTCATAGATGTAAAATTCCACCAAACTGTAAGAATCTGTTTTATGCCAAAAACAAAGTTATTTTTTAAAATTGATAGTCGATGAAAGCGCTTAGCACAGCATCATAGCCTCGCATTAGTCTTAATGCCGACCGGTACGCTATTCTTTCGGAGAAAACACTTTGCAACGTCATAATGATACTAGCTTTACCTTGGTTCCCTTGCCCTTTCATCCGCTACGACCGCAATGAACATGGAACAAGACAAAATGCAATACCATTAGTTTCTAAATAAAACACATTTACATAAAATTGATCACAAAAATAGTGTAAATGCGAAATACCTGATCTGACACGCCTGCTGACATTGGCCGCGATTTACTAACTATAGAGCACTTAGGGAAGTCTTTTAATCACTACAATATCAAAAGAAATCACATCAGTATCACTACACAATGTCCAAGGTGTCCCAGAATCACTTATTTATTTTAAAATGTCCGTAAATTAAAAAAACTTCACTGAACTAAAAGTCCGAAACGGATGGACGTTTGCTAATGGCGGCGCATAATGTTGCTATTCATATTAAATATACCAAATGAGTTGCCAATGATTTTGGCTTAATGTTCAGAAAATGAAACAAATACATACGTATGTACACCTATATTCAATGTCAATAAAAACTATTTTTTGTTAAACTATACGCTTCAAGTGCTATTTGGCAACAGATGTTGCTATAACTTTGTTGCCATCTAAACATAATCATACCGTTGTTTTTGCAATTGACGACTTATACCTTTATGACTTCATATTGAAAATAATTTTCCGACTTCAAAAAAGGAGGAGGCTGTTGTATTATGCACTATATTCATTGCTATTATAGTTTCTACTAATAAGTGTATTACTAGAGATTCAGTCTATGCCTCTCCAGAAAGGTCTCCGGGGGGGTAGGTGTATATGTACGTATATATATACTACACCTATACACCCACTTTTCGGCGGATATATCGTAGGTGCCAATATGTCTTTAGGCGAGTATATCAGTTTCTCGAGCACAATTATACACATATCTTTGAATTTATTCACAAAAGCATGGATGTTTCCTCTCTATGTTTTCCCTCACGCTCGGGATGTGACTAATGACTGTACCTAAGTTAAAAAAAACTCATTGGTACAGTTGGGATTCGAACTTACATTATTTGTGTATAAGTATAAACAAAAAAAAGCCGTGGTGGCCGAGTGGTTCGAGCAGTTGCCTGCGACACAAAGATCGCAAGTTCGAATCCCGACTGTACCAATGAGTTTTTCTGAACTTAAGTACAGTGATTAGTCACACCACGAGCTTTACGGTGAAGGAAAACATCGAGAGGAAACCTGCATACGTTTGAGAAGAAATTCAAAGGCGTATGTATAGTCGTGCTTGAGTAACGGCGATGGACTCGCCATCTGTCACGTTGGCACCAAATATACCTCTGGCGGAAAGTGGGTGTGTGGGTATTTATTACCTATACACCTCTGCCTACCCCTTCGGGGACCCTTGTGGGAAGGCGTGAGGATATTATTAAGTATAAACAATAAATTCATAGTCCATACATATTCTAAGCATGATGTCAAAGACTTTCACGACCATTCCATTATGTAAGCTTCATTTGTCTCAGTATTTATGAAAAAAATTAATAGTGGAGTATACCATTTTTATTATTCATGACAACATGACCTTTAATAAAAGTATAAATACTGATTAAATACATAATTCATACAATGCTATTGCTTATGATCATTTTTTAGTAAAGAAGGCTGATATAGTTTTAGTCCCACTAGCTGCCTTTTGCCTTGCTTTTTCTTTGGCTGATAGAGGCTTTTGTTTTTTGACATCATACAGTTTTTCATTTGATGTGTTAAATACATTGTCCTTGATATCTACATCTGATGTCTCACACTTTATTCTTTTATTTGTTTCTATACATTCTGCCTCTGATTTTCTCTTTTTCCCAATAGATTCAATCAAATCTGGTTTGAAATCAAATTTCTGCTCCAACTTGTTTATTAGGTCATCTTGAAGATATTCAGATATAATACCATGGGCATATTTGAGGTAGAATTCTGAAAAAAAACTTTAATATTCAACTTGTGCCATGCTCACATAAAAAAAACACTACACTTATATGGAGAAAGTATTTACACCATATAATCATATACAATCACCATCCTCAATGGACTAATAAGTTTAATACCTGTGAATCTCATTACACACGCATTATGGCAGGGCGTTTTGGCATGAAGTTATATATATACATATATATATCTTGGACATCAAAACAGAAGAGCTAGTTGGCACTCCTAGAGCTAAATAAAGCTATGTACCAGTCATTATTTTTGTGATTTAAAATGGTTAGCATTTTATTTCAATGCACCAAACAAGCTAACAGGCTTGTGGCCTGATGGTAAGTGCTCACTGCCACCTAACGCTAAATGAGTAAGAATGCTAATAAGACCAAATTAATCCCTTGCATGTTGCTAACCCTGTACAATTCCTTAAGCCCCTCTTCAAGAACCACATGATGTATAATAATATACTAGAGAAAACCTCAATCCTTCCTAGAAGTTATAAATCATCCATGCAGCAAACTTGTATATTATCAGCTATGGAGTCAGCTATGACGCCACCATGGACCCCACCAGATGTGACGAGGAGATGTGGAAGGCCAAGAAGAGAGCGGAACAAAATTGATTTGACCCTGAACAATTGGTCGGAAGTAGCACTCGATCGCGGCGGTGAAAAATAGGAGGAGGGTTTTGCTCAGCTGTGGGATATAGGATGTAAATAAATATATATCTTCACGCCTTCCCATAAGAGCCCCCTGAAGATGTGTAGTAGTAACCACACACCGACTTTCCCAGGTGCCAGCATGAGTGATGGCGAGTTCATCTCTGTTTCTCAAGTTCGACTATACATACATCTTCGAATTTCTTCTCAAACTTAGGCCTAAACACAGTACATAGGTTCAGTAAAACTTATTGGTACAGTTGGGAGCTTGCAATATTTGTATAGTTGGGAAATACTTGAACCACTCGGCCACCTGCCCTGGTGACCGAGTGGAGGTGGCCTTATATTAATAAAAAACACAAACCTTCATCAACTTGGTCACTGCAAACACTACTAGTAACAAACGTGGCAGATACCGCCCCTGATGTGACACGCACATTTTTGTCTCTTAGCACTTTAGCTAGGTGTTGCACCCTCCCTTCTAGCCATGACAATGTTTTTCCTTCATTATATTTATATGCTTTCATGTCAGCTGGACCCTTGAAATTAAATGTATTTAATGTAAGTCATTCATTATTATTTAAAAAAAAAAACTAAAAAACATGCTTTTTATAGAAAACCGAACTAAAAAATAGAAAATAAATTTCGATAATATCTTAAAAAGCGTGGGGTGCATGGTGTCAAAAGTTATAAATATTTTATTGACAGATATTATCGACATTTATTTTCTATTTTTTAGTTCGGTTTTCTATAAAAAGCGTGTTTTTTAACTATTATTTATTTTCTACTTTTTAGTCGGTCGAGAGTCGAAGTCGGTTACATACATACATACATACATACATACATACATACATACAGGTGAAGCTAATATAAAGCGTGTAAAAATGAATAATTCATGATACATCTACTAGGTGTGCCCTGCGATTACACTTCACATAAATTAGATTCCTCTGGATTTTTTTTCTGGAATAAAACATCCTATGTGTTTATCCAGCTAATTACCTATCTGTGTAAATGAATTAAATTTACATCCAAATGTCAAATTTCATCCCACAATTACATTCAGCAGTTTATCTGTGATAGAGTAAGGAACATCCTCAACAAATGTTCACATTTATAATATTAGTAGGAAGTAGGACAACAGAATTTATTTTTAGTTCAACTACTTATTTGTTCATGAGTTTAAATTGATTATCACCTTCAAGTCAGCGATGTAGTCCAAATTATTAACAAAGTCAACAATTTTGTCAAATCCTTTTTCTGATAATAAGTCTTCTGAAGGTATTGCTCTGGTACTGCATTGTTCTCTCAATCTTGGTAGTACTGTGAACATAATATAAGTAAAAAAATTTTATACCACTTAAGTAGCATACAAGCCCATGGTCTGTCTGATGGTATTGTATTGATTTGATCACAACAAGGTAGCTTCATCAAACTTGCCTTGAAGAGTATAAACTAGAATGAGTCTTTATTCAGTTTAGCTCTAACATTACCACTCAGTTTATTATTTAAGTAAGTAGTTTTTTTTTATAGCAAATAATTCAAATTATTCATATTTGTAATGTAACCTACCCTTTCTGTGCACTGCATTTCTCTCTATAAATAATTATAGACAATAGGAGGTGAAGTCTTTCTATTTTTTTTGGTTTGTGGCAGTTTTCATCAACTGTAGGTACTAAGTAGTGAAGAAAAAGTTACTTAATACATACCTAGAAACAATGGATTAACTGGTGTGAACATCTGTATGCTCCCATCAGACTTAACAGTCTCGCTGATAAACCATGACCTGTATGGCTCATTGAAAGTTACCACCTCAAATATTTTCTTGTGCTTGTTGTCCAGACAATATTTTGATGGCTTCCCAGTAGCAGGGTGTGGTAGGGTTATGATGCTAAAGTTGTCATTTTCCAATAACTTATCTAAAAATATAAATTCATATATTTATTAGTCTTACACTACAAAGGTAACAAATAGAGGCACACAGCCCACCTCTTAATTAGAATTACTTCAACTTTTCAAGGGTTTGTTTTCATAAAAATACGCACACAGGTAAGACAGAGTTGACAAAGGGTACCTACCTTGTACTAGTAAAATCCAGGAGTTCTCTACTCTTTTATTTGGTGCTGAGGGAGTTTTAACTGGTGTTGTTGATTTCCTCTTTGATCTCGTGGTCATTTTCAAATCATGTAAATAAATAACTTGTAGAAATTAATGTAACAAACGATGCGGAAGTAAAAGTTTATTATATAAATTGCTTTGTAACAGAAACATAGGCAAAGTCAACCTGATTTCAGCTATCCCGCCAATAAATTGTGTGTATGTAGTGTGTACCTTTAAATAATTACGAATTGTCAAATTTGTCAAAGTCATTGTCATTGTCAAGTCGAACTTTCATAAATGAAATAAGTGAGAATGTTGCAGCAAGCAAATAATTCGAGAAATACATATATACCATCACGTAGAGTACTCTAGACGTTCTCGTCCTTGAGTGTCCGATCTGTTTCGTCAACCTTTTTTCACTCATCCTTTCCTTCGTTTCATATGTCGAAATCAACGTAATTCATATAATACATACTAAATAAATATAAAACATATTCATACCAGAGTAATGATCAACGGAATTTTTGATATCCAACCAATTTAGTTTTTTGGTAGATAGATATGAATTAGCCGTATTGCCTTATAGCCTAGTCTATTCCGATCGGAACGAAAAGAAAAAATATGAAATGGCGCGATTTTCAATGTCATTGTCACATAAAGCTACTGTCACTACTGCGTATCTTAGTTAAGATTTACTTTACTTTACTGCAGAGTCGTTTTCATAAGTTCTATTTATGTTTGTTGAAGAAATTTTAAGATATGCAGGCATTTTTGAAAACTGGTAAAATATCGGCTACAGATAAGCCGTCATCTTCTGGTACTAAAAGTTCTACTAAGAAGAAACCTCCGGCGCCATGGGTAGAAAAATAGTAAGTACGCTAACTATGGTACTACGGCGGTGTATCTTTTGGTATACTGATGTTTCTATTGTACATTTCAGCAGACCCAAGACAATAGATGACATAGTAGATCAAGGGGAGGTAGTGCAAGTTCTGAGGGAATGTTTAACAGGTGGTGATTTACCGCACTTGTTGTTCTATGGGCCGCCGGGTACCGGTAAAACTAGCGCCATACTCGCAGCGGCGCGTCAGCTGTTCGGAGATATAAGCCGTGATCGTGTTCTGGAGCTTAATGCTTCCGATGAGCGTGGTATCCAAGTGATTAGAGATAAAGTAAAGACATTTGCTCAGCTCACCGTCAGCTCTACGAGACCAGAGTAAGTGTACTCAAGTCATACTTTTTATACTATGTATGTATCATCATGCCAAGTTCCTAATAAGGGTTAGCAGAGAATGCCAGTTCTCTCTAGACTAACATACCTCTTTGGCTTCATCCACATTCATCAGTCTTCATACATGCTTGCCGGCTTAGAGTAATCTTGATATTCCTGTGTTGTCTTGGATACTTTTAATTCTGAAATAAAAATGTTAACAGTGGTCGTCCATGCCCACCATACAAACTGGTGATCCTTGATGAAGCTGACTCCATGACAACGGCAGCTCAGGCAGCTCTACGTCGCACCATGGAACGAGAGACACGGACAACACGCTTCTGTCTAATTTGCAATTATGTGTCTAGGATTATACCCCCAATTACGAGTAGATGTTCTAAGTTTAGATTCAAGCCTCTTGCTCGAGAGAATGTCATTAAGAGGTGAGTATTAATTTGAAATTAATATATTAATTTCATATTTATCTTCACATCCCACACGGGTCCCAAAAGAGTAGGCAGAGGTGAGTGTGTAGTAATACCCCGCACTCACTTTTTAACGTTTAATGTAGTAATTTACACATTACATCTTATAGGTTTTCTTTCTATGCCCTATGATATTGTGTATGTGAAAAATACAAGGGACATTCTTATCTATTTAGATGCAGAATGAAGAATTAAATTTAATGTCACTGTATTACTGGAATACCCAATCCAAGTGCAAAGATTAGGTCACAAAGGCAAAGGTTAGAATAAGGTTTAAGGCAATATGTATGAAATTACAGTCATTCATAAACAGGAAAATGAAGAATGGGCATTGTTACCATTGATGCTTTATATACATAGACACTGTGTAGTGTTGTAGTTTAAAAATTTTAAAGGGTATATATAGGTCTTAAATTCATGCCCAATTTTTTAAACTCTGATTTGTACCACTATTAAGAAAGTCCATTTTAATAATAATACATTAAGGCATCTATCTGGGAGTGATTGTGTAAAAAATATATCCATCCAAACTTTAACATTTCTTATTATAGACAATATTTATGCTTTTGTTGTACACTCAAGGAATTAAACAATGTGATTAGCCCTCATACATTGCATGTGTTACATTAGATTGCAAGAGATATGTGAAGCTGAGGGTGTGGATGTGGGAGATGGGTCAGTCCTCCACCAGGCTGTGGATACCTGTGAGGGAGACCTGCGCCGAGCCCTCACCGCCCTGCAGTGCTGTCAGAGGCTTCTTGGCAAGATCACAGCGGAGGGACTCATTGAGGTATGTTAAAAGGATGGGTGGCCCTACATCTATAGCAAGTAAGAGAGATAGGGGATAAATAAGAGAGGTAGGGCATAACGGGTTTCCCGTTCGAATTCGGAGCTGCCCGACTGGGGCAGGACCTCCACCTTACAGAAGTCCGTAGCCAAATAACACAATTTTTTGTGTTGTGTTCCTACGCGGTGAATAAGGTTTCCAGTAATGAGCTCCTTGGGGAGGGGGGAGGATTGTTACATTGTGTTGGAAGCAGAGGGATTAAACCCATTATGCTGCCAATCACACTGTAACTCTCCGAACACAGAGTGGCAACGCGCAAGTGATACTTCGGTATCGTGAGCGTAAATAGGCTACGGTAACCGTTTCCCATCAGGGGGGCCGTATGCTTGTTTGCCACTCTTGTTGTATAAAAAAAAAAAAAAAAAAGTAATCATAAGGATCAAATCAGTCGGACGCTCAAGGACGGGAACGTCAAGAGTACTCGAAGCCGAGGAGCATGTATAAAGAGACTGATGAATGGACGAAGCATAAATATAAAGAAGAAGAAGGGGCTGCGCCTAAACGCTGACAAGACTAAGGTTCTGGTATTCGAAAGAGATGAACAAGTGACCGAGTGTGCTATATCGGTAAATGTGTGCAAGAAGAGGCAGAGGAAGGCCACGTTACAACTAACTGGATCAAATCGATCGGACTCTCAAGGACGGGAACGTTAAGAGTACTCGAAACCGACGAGCATGTATGAAGAGACTGATGAATGTGGACGAAGCCAAAGAGGTATGTAAGTCTAGAGAGAACTGGCGCTCTATACTCTCTGCCTACCCCGTGAGGGACTTTGCGTGATGATATGTATGTATGTATGTAATATACGTATAAACATTTTTCTGATAATCCTTAAAACATAAAATTTAAAGGTATTTAAATTTTTCTGATGAGAAGTGTATATACCTCGGTGAATGGTGGGTGTGTGGGTATTACTACAAACCTCTGCCTACCCCTTCGGGACCCTTGAGGGAAGGCGTGAAGATATACTTGTAAGTATATTATATTATATATATATATCAAAGTATCTCCTCGCAATATTATTATTCTACTGCCAATGTAGATGAATACATCTTGCCTGTATTGTCCCTAGGTGACAGGTCTGGTCCCCGAAGCACTGGTGAACAGGTACCTCAATGTGAAGAACTACAGTGAGCTGGAGGAGTTTGTTGATCAGTAAGCCTTTTTTCTTATAATTAGCGGTCCGTTCCGGCTTCGCACGGGTGGACATAAGATTTTTTTTCATATAAGAAAATATAGCCTATGTCACTCAGGGTGAATGTAGCTTTCCAATGGTGAAAGAATTTTTCAAATCGGTCCATTAGTTTCGGAGCCTATTCAACACAAACATACTTACATACAAATCTTTCCTCTTTATAATATTAGTATAGATTATTATACGTTTTCTATATGTATATTAAAAGGATAGTAAGATACCAAGCAGCTCCCTAACTCCTTTCAATATATTAAAAGGATATATATTTATATATTATTATTATTATTATTATTATAAAGCTCGCGAGTCGCTACTACCAGCCTCACGGGGTGCTCCTAGCTCTGTTTGATTAGCACCTTTTCGGTCTCGCCATTGTTCAGTTTAGTAGCAAAAGTTCCCGGATCTTACCCTACGAGAGAATTAAAAAATTGCAGCCGTCATTTGGTTGCCGTGCCGTTGCCGTCAGAGAGCCGTGGTGGCCGAGTGGTTCGAGCAGTTGCCTGCGACGCAAAGGTCGCAAGTTCGAATCCCGAATGTACCAATGAGTTTTTCTGAACTTAAATACAGTGATTAGTCACACCAAGGGCTGTACGGTGAAGGAAAACATCGAGAGGAAACCTCCATACGTCTGAGAAGAAATTCAAAGGCGTATGTATGTATAGTCGTGCTTGAGTAACGGCGATGGACTCGCCATCTGTCACGTTGGCACCTAATATACCTCTGGCGGAAAGTGGGTGTTTGGGTATTACCTATACACCTCTGCCTACCCCTTCGGGGACCCTTGTGGGAAGGCGTGAGGATATATATACATTTGGTTACAGAACGCTAGCGGCACCGATTGACTAATCGTTTACGTGTTACTACGCACGTTTATGCACACGAGTGCTTGCATATGCAAGCGAGCTGGCCAAATGCCGCGTGTGGGGGCTAAGTCGGCAATGTTTTATGTATCAAGCGATCACCTGCCTACATATTCGCATAGAATGTCAATCAAATCAAAGCTTACAGTCTATTATACTCTTTACTCGCTGAATAAATTTTAGCGCTGTTTGTCTTTTAAGCTGATGGTGTCCTTAAATTCCTAATTACGATATCAGAGTGTTCGTTTTATTTCAACATCATCATCATATCATCACGCCGAGTCCTTAACGGGGTAGGCAGAGAGAAAAGTTATCTCTAGACTTACATACCTCTTTCGCTTCGTCCACGTTCATCAGTGTTATTTATTTATACATTTATATAATATTAGTGGGCGTGTGGGTGGGGTAGGCACAAGTGTATAGGTGCCTGTGCCTACCCCTTCGGGTACCCTTGTGGGAAGGCGTGAAGATAAGTATTATCTATATTTATATTTGTCTTGGATGTCCTATGTATTTATGTATATATCTCGTATATATAAGTAAATATATCGTTGTCTAGTTACCATAACACAAGCTTTGCTTACTTTGGGACTAGGTCAATTTGTGTGGAATTGCCCCAGGTATTTATTATTATTATTCTTTATTTGAAATACATCTTATAGATTACATTTTTAAATATAATAATAATAATTATTATTATTTAAACGAATTGCACTTCCGGACACGTCTGTTCTAGTCTTACTTGTATCTCATATTAAGTAAAACCGTTAAGTACAGGTGTAATAGAAAAAAAGGTAAATAACAATAGATTGTATGTTTAGTTTGTCTTGAAAAACTATCTAACAGATAGATGAAACACATCGGTATCCGTTCAGTAGAATTTACGCGGGGGATAAATAGACGCGGGGGCTTAATTGTATTAAAATATGTACCTAATGAGCTTATTAATTTGCTTTAACCCGAGCATTTATGAAGAGACTGATGAATGTGGATAAAGCATTTAAGCATCTCTAAGACTACACAGCGTGATCTGTATGTATTACTTCGTATCTATATTATAATGTATACTAATAAATAAAATTGGAGTGTCTGTTTGTAATATAAAAAAAACGCGGGTATTACCTATACACCTCTGCCTACCCCTTCGGGGACCCTTGTGGGAAGGCGTGAGGATATTATTATTACACCAAAATATTTTTTTTTAAGTTTTTATCTATCTGTCTGTCTGCCTGTTTGTTCCGGGTAATCTCTGAAACGGCTGGACCGATTTTAACGGGACTTTCACTGGCAGATAGCTGATATAAAAAGAAGTAATGTAGGCTACTTTTATTTTAGAAAAAGAAAAGTTTTTTTTTTGTTAAATTTCAACGCGGAAGAAGTCGCAGGCACAGCTATAGACAATAAGTAAGTAGACGAATTGTACGAACCGGATTGTACGCGAAATAGACAAATAAACTTTAAATTGTTATTTCATATAAAGAACGCTACCAATTACGTTTTTTTTAATTACTACATTAACATTTAAAAATAATTAAATAGTTATAACAGTTTAGTTTACTCGAATCTACACTCATAGTCCATTAAATTATATTATGCTAATGTTATTTCCCAAAGGAATGTTAAACAAATGTATATGAGAATAGAAATAATTAAGATATTATATATATTAGATAAAAAAACAAATTTTTATCTACGGTGAAAGGCAAACAAGTATATGGCCCGTCTGAAGGAGCAGCTTGCTTCACGCGTTACCCTATTTTGTTGGGTGAGTCGCTGTGCTGACAGCATAACCGACAAACGGATCCCCCTTAATGAGAAAAGAAAATACTATTTGTGCTAACAACGATATAAATACAAATTTCTTCCGGTCAATTCGCAGGCCATCAAGAAATTCTCAAAAGAAAGGAAGAAAAGCTGTCCCCTCCTTCATGGACTCTTGTGGAAAGTAAAACAATCTCATTAATTTCAGTTTCCTAATGGAGGCGTACTCCGCGTCTCAGTTGCTGGAGCAGTTATGCATGACAGTGGTGACCGCTGGCCATCTAACCAACAAGCAGAAGTGCGCTGTCAGTGAGAAGTTGGCCGTCTGCTCGCACCGGCTCCTCGACGGCGGCGCAGAGGTCATGCAGCTCACAGACTTAGGTTGCACCATTATTATGGCCAATAATGACCCTTGACTTCGCTGACCATACATTTGAGATACAATCGCTGTCTTGTTAACTGGTTCATATCATCGCCAAGCTACAATTGTCAAGATCAGCGAAGTCTTTTCAAGCATGATTCAAAGTGTGTGTAACGTTGTGAATAAACATTTTGTTATCTCGACAAGTTTTTCTGTTCGCCGGACCAGCAACGTGCAGTGCACGGCCCTCTCATTCATAATTTGTCTGTCGTTGAAATTTGCAGCAGGTGCGTACAAGCCGAGTGGGCGCGAAGCATTAGCATCATGTCTGCAGTTTACGCGCGCGTTCGTTTCACTTCCGCCCGTCGACGGTTGAACGGACGGCCGAGTAGGAAAGAAAGAAAATAACGTTCTCGTAGAAAAGATAATATGGCGGGGGGCGAGGGGTGGGGGCCGCGAGCGGCGGTTGGCCGCCCCGCTCCGGGCGCGTCTAGATGTACACATTTCAAATGTGGACCGTTTATTCGGTAGTGGCGGGGCGAGCGTGCGGTCGTGTCCGCGCCGCTCGCTCGCCGGCCGCAACGTGCGCGCTCGGCGGCGATCAGTGCGTAGTGCGTCCCACCACCGGCGGCGGTCTCTTGAAAGGTCAATTTCTTTCGATGAGTGGAGGTTTAGTGCATGTTTATACTCATCATGACTAGATCCACACTCATCCATGGAAGTTGCGAGGTTCTTCGTAGCGTCCGGAGGCGGCGAGTTGGCGGCGGCGGTGCGCTAATGATACGCCGAGCGGCAGGTACCCGCTCTACCTGCCCGTGCGCCGCTCACTAATGCCGTTTAGGTACACTTCGCGCTATTGACTATTGGCCGTTTGCAGTGAGTTTTTGTTTGTTTTTTCAAGATCTAAAGGTATGTGAAGATTTTTGATGTAGTCATGGTTAAATTTTGTTAGTGCTGCTTAGATATGGCTGTAAGTAGTTATTAGTAAAGGTTATCGGCTCCATACGAAAATCTCACGTGCGGGCCGTTGCGGGGCTCGGGGTGCGGTGCGGGGCGGCGGCAGATAGTGGCGAGGGCGCATCTGCTCCTTCTGAGAAAGGCCATTGTGGCGGTCCCGGAGTGGTCAGTGCGGTGACGTCACGGGCCGGGGCCGACAACCTGCCCCCCGCACCCCCCCCCGCCCGCCACGCCGATCTACCTCCGCTTCACTTAGAGGTACATCTGACGTACCTACCAATACGACTGCGCCTCTGCTCTAAAACTTGTTGAATAATAACCATGTGACCGTGGAAGTTCTTTGGATTTTTTCTTTGTACTAATATATGAGTAGGTATTGGTTGAAGCTGAATGCAATGTAACCTGATTATGGTAACAGGAAAGACAAATATTTGATAAATTTCAGACATCAGGCATTTAGCAAATTTACTTAACACAGCTGACCTTATTCTAGTATTGCATTTAACATTTATTCTGTTCAAATTTCCAACGGATTCAGCTTGAAACCCAACGCTTAGAAAAAACATGGTTCGTAATAATAAGCATCGTCTTTGAAGGGGAAGCAATCACAATAGAAAAGTATCACCATTCCCTTCAATTATGGCGCCAAAAAGCCCATCTATCTAATGGCAGCTTTAGGATTATTATTCCTAATTCAAAGCGATTTCACGAACCCGAAAGATAAATTATATTGTGTCCATCAAAGGCTGTTCTCTATTATTTCAGTTTTTATGGTTCGCAGAGTTGGTTAATAGTGTTCCGGGCAGTGGGTTTACTGGGGCAGGTACTGCGTCAGGTAAAGAATAAAAGAGCCAACAAAAAAATAATTATGTTCGGCACAGCGTTTTGTTAAAAGTGAGAATTGTATCGGAGATCAACATATCGGAACTCAAACTCACATTGGCTATAAAACTTGCGTGGAATTTATCAATATATTTGCGAAATGAAGTTACCACAATTAAACTTAGTTACGCTAAAAGTTCTTAGTTTCAAATACTTTGACAGATCATAGAAAAAGTTTCTTTCCCTATTCTTGTGGTCTATCCCAACTTTTTAGTGAAGACTACTCACATGAGTCTCGAGAATAATTAACTGGTTGCCGGCAATAAAACAAGCGGGCTATTTGATAGTCCCGGAGCGTGACGCTACAAGATGTACAACGGGCATTATGTCGCTGAGTTAATTGTTTTGTTTATTGAATGATTAATGATACTCATTCCCTCATTACGATGGTCGCGGCGATAATGTTGGGGAATTTGCTTTTTTTGTTTTATTTTTTTATTTAACGTTTTAGTGGCCAGTATCGTCAAAGAACGTGGAAAATTTGCACGCTTGCAAACTGTATCTAAAAATGCTATCTGTGGCAACAGTAGCGAGACAATTGAATGCTTCATCAGCAAGAGACAACTTTTCTAATGATTGATTTCGAGCAAGCGGCATTATGAAACAATTCTCGGTATCCGTTGTGCTCAGATTGTCACGATGGAGGCGATAACCATTCGCAACGCGTCATTCCCATAGAATTGAAGCTTTGTATGCGCGTGCTCACGACTCTGGAGTTTTTTTGCCGTGTAAACACGTCGCTTCCGTGTTAGGTGGGCCGTGCGAACCTAGGGTCGCGCCAGCGAGGGAACCGGCCGACCTATCGTAAGTTCCTTTGTTTAACGCATTAACGTACGCGCACAGTTGCAACGGTGTTCGGCCTAGAATAAAGCAGTATGTAATGCTTTCCATAGCACTTTGTTCCCGCCAAATGGGACGAGCGTCTCTTACGTCGCTATCTCAATCTTGATGCAACAAAGAGGTCTTTATTGTTATTTATTTCAAAGATACATCAACAGATTTTAATGTTCTATTATTTTTCGGCGGCTATCATCGAGAATGGATGCTACATTTGAAGCCATCGAAACGCAATTGTTTATTCTTAGACATACCTACCGTTATTCTCAAAGCATTTCCTAAATTGACAAAAGTATCTTATACATGTCGTCTAAACGTGAACAATTGGATTTTAAACAGTCCAAACGTTGCATTTGAGAAGCAAAGCGTGGCTAGGACAAAATTGTGAGGCACAAAAGCAGTAACAGTCTTGATTGTCGTCAATTAGTTGTATGTAATAACGACCCTCGACAACCGCGCTCGGAGCACGCTGTAATTTGTTAGCGAACACCGAACACTGACTGTGAACAAGATTTATGTGTGAAATGTTCGAGGTCGATGCCTCGTCGAGCTACTGGGCTTCGTTGCCGCCGATCTGGTTTGTGGAGTGGTTGTCCACTCAACTTTAACACTTAGTAATGGTAAGCATTGCTTCGCGTTGTGAACGATTCGGTAATGAACTGTAGATCGTGAGATTTACACAGACTTCCTGGCGCTCGGGCGTTTATTGAACAATCGTCCGAAATAACACCTCTCCTACAATTTCCCAGAGTCCACGTCTCAATAATTAGCTACGTAAGTAGCTTTGCCTATTGTAAGGTGTAGTTTACACAAACCGAGCATGAATCACAGTCGTTATTATGTTACAACGCAGTGTTTGTATCCAAACGTGCCAGTTTCCCAGCGGACATCACTTTTAGCCAACCAGAGTGGAATATCATAACAAGTAATTAGGTATCGGATCATGTTGTACTAAATTTAGTGTTTATGATGATTCGATGTTATCAGCTTTCAGTACTGTTTCGTGTATATTTCAGAAATGTGTTTCCAATAAATACGATGACTAATGTGTTTTGCTGTTTCACTTCAATATGTACTTATGTTGTAATTATTTACCTACCTAAATAAGCTACCTACATCACTTTTACAATTCTATTGGAAAAAAAATAATATTGTACTGTATGTAGGTACGTCACTAAAATAACTTGAGGAACAATCTGGACGATGGAAAAAGATCCTTTAGTCTCGTATCAGAACGAGACTAAAGGATCTTTTTCTAGAAGTTCTAGAAGTAGCTAGAGAAGTTCTAGCGCTGCACTCCTATCCCAGGATCCTGTTTGCGCGTATTCCAATCCAATTTTCTTTAAAGGCGGTCTGCAATCTAGAATCATTATTTTAGCAAAGACAAATCCATTTCTGGCCGCGGTACGTGACTGCGAGGTAATAAGAGCTAATGGCGGCTGGGCTGTCATTAGCTCGGTCGGCGCGCAGCCGCGATGCATCCACCCCGCAACTCTTGCAACTCGCAATTCCACCTCGCGGTCACGATTGCTGTCAGCTTGTGACACCACAATCATTATTGCACTTTTGCGTTCAATCCTCAGGCTGCTAGTTACAAAAGGCGATTCGTTTTTTGCAATATACAAATTACCAGCCTCTGTGTACTTACATGCTAATTGCAGTTAGGTAATAGATTTCAAAACTTTTTAACGCATGATAGCCTTCTCTCATATTCCACCACCGTTTTGTGTCCTATAGTTACCTGACTAGACTGACCTAGGCACGTAATGATTCCAAGCATTCTGATTCGCAAGATTTTTATTTTTTTATTCGTTTTTAAGCAGTCTATGTCCTTTTTTCTTTCTCCTCCCCTTTTTTATTACTGTAGGTTATATCATATTAGGGTATTTCATGCAAAACAACCAACCAACTAACAAAGAAACAACGAACGTGTGTATAGTTTAGCGATGGACGTTGTGTTGCATAGTGCCCATTGGCGAATATCGCTTCATTAAAATTTCTGTTAACAAGCTGCTATAAACAATATTTTATGTTTTACGTAGATAGACTTTGTTGCACTATGAAGTGTTCATATCCTAACTACACATAATTTCAGTGCTGGTAATCGAAGCGTTTATATATACATTTAAAGGCTCATAAGGCAGTAAAATATTTCGCTTCTAAGACCGCAAAAAAAACGACGTTTTGAAGACGATTACGAGCGTGGGTTTTATAGATTTCGGATTGGGCTTAGGTTCATGCTGAGTCGATAACGGCCTTTAAGACCTGGGAAGCGAATCGTTTAGATATCGCAATACAGGCTTCCTTGGTAACAGAACCTGTCCTATTAAAATGCATATAGTTCGCATCGTATTTCCTCACTATATCTCCAGATAAAAAAATCAAAAAAATCTGCCGTGTATTTCATAAATCAAATATGGAAGCATTGATAAAACAAAGTAGGTTCTTGTATATAATAATATTATAAAAAGGCACATAAATCCATAGAGTTACACCAATTTTCTGTAGACTTACAGATCTCTTTTAGGTAACATAAAGTTTAAATAGATAACATGTTTGTTATATGACATTAACCGCAAGATACTGGTCGTTACAAAGCGACTTTTTATCCTTAAATACCTAGCCATAAACAGGTTAGTTCAATATATTTAAGTTCAATGCCAGCGCCTCCAACTAGTTAATTGTTACAGTACTAGTTAACTCAACCCTAATACGAGTTAAGACCCGTGGTGGCCGGGTGACTTGAGAAGTTGTTCGCAACGCAAACAATGCAAATTTTATCTCAGACAGTATTAAAGAGTCTTGAGCTCTGTCAGAGACTGAGCATAATATCATTGAATAATCACACCACGAGCTTTTAGGGGGAAAAATAAACGTCGAAGAGAGACCTGCACTCGTATAAAAAGAAGTTCAAAGGCGTATGTTGCACGTCACGTTGGCACCTATGATGATGATGTGATATATATATATATATGTATATATATATATATCAGGTGAAAAGAGTATGGTTATATCTCTGCCTACCCTTGAGGTAAGGCGCGAATATACACACTAGTTAAACATATTTAATTTTTGTTTGTGTATGAATTATCCTTTCCTGTTTAATTGCATTGTTAAAGTTATTTTAAAAAGTTAAGTAATTTAATAAGTAGATTAGATATATTTTAAACCTTACGATCTTCTACTGTCTTTGTTATATGTTGTGCTTGCCTGTAATTAGTTGTGTATTAAGCTAATAAGTTTAAGTGAAAAGAGAGAAATTGGATTTTATACGACCTGATATAAATCACTCCGAGTCCCTAACGGGCTAGGCTTCTTTGTCTTCCTCTGCCTCTTGCACACATTTTCGCATTGTTGGACATATCAGTTTCGTTAATATTTCTTCCCTCATCATTTCTATATGTTCAAAACAACGTAACATGCCTTTCTTCATCATTAAAATCACACCGTTGTTCACGTCGGTTAAGTTTTGTCAAAAATATCTTAGAAGAAAATCAATTAATATGAGATCAAAGAACAGGCGTCCGTTATGGTGTATAGGGTGGTTAAAGAGATTGCGCTGGACAGAGGCAAAAGGAGTTAGTTGATATATCAGAGACGCCGACGAAACGTCAGCTATTAAATTTCATATATATGTAGAATAATCTCTGGACGTGATGGCTAGGACTTTTGTGACCTTATTCGTCACGTACACAACCCAACGTGCCAGTTGTAGCAATACTCGTAAGCATTCCTTCTTACTTTTACATAAAACATATATATCATCACGCCGTGTCCCTCCGGGAGAAGGCAAATATCAGTAGGCCGCCAGTTCTCTCTAGTCTTACAGACCTCTTTCACTCAATCTGCATTGGCCACTGTTACCTATACATGTTGTTGAATAGATAAATAAAGAAGATGAAGATTTTTATTTTATTTTTTATTTATTTATTACCGAACAAAAATATATAGTACAAAATTCTATGGCCTGCAGTAGTTATAAACTGTGTCGCAGACATTAACACTCATCCCCGGATGGAGATCGTCGCAGTTCCTATAGATACAGGATATACAGAAAATAACAGAGTGTGTGCGTGCGTGTGTGTGTGTATGTGTATCTGTATGTGTGTGTGTATGTGGTTCGAGTAGTTGTCTCCAACACAAAGATTACAATTTCGAATCCCGAATATAATGAGTTTTCCTGAACTTAAGTACACACAGATTAGTCACACCACGAGCTTTACGGTAAAGGAAAACATTGAGAGGAAACCTGCATACGCTTAAGAAAAAAATCTATTTCGTATGTATTGTTGTGCTTCAGAAACGGCGATGGACTCGCCGTCAATCACGTTAGCACCTAAAATATATATGGCGGAAAGTGGGTGTCTGGGTGGGTGACTACATATACACTTGCCTACCCTCTGCCGACCCCTGTGGGAAGGCATGAGGTCATATTACTACTTCATTCTCAATAAGTACAGTGGTTATATCTTCAGCGAAAGCAGGGTGTCTCACTCATCCAAATACATCTTATTAAAATGTAGTTGCAAACAATTTGGAATGTTATTGTCGAGTGAATTTCCCGCTGTGTGCGTGTAGATTGTCGGCTTAGCCTTTATATCAATATCTACGATTGAGAAGGACGGTTGGAATTGACGATAGATCAAATGTATCTGTGAACTAGGGCACAGTACATTTACAATAGTATGTGTATTATCGCTCGTTTCATTCACGCGACACTGCCATTGTGAGATGCAGTTCTACATTGCGTAGACACACTCGTACCGATAGGTATATTATAAAGTAACGTTTATTATTTATTTTGTTAATAATTTTAAGTTTTATATATAACTTTAAGCTTACTTTTATAATACTTTAAGATATAAGCCGTGGTGGCCGAGTGGTTCGAGCAGTTGCCTGCGACGCAAAGGTCGCAAGTTCGAATCCCGACTGTACCAATGAGTTTTTCTGAACTTAAGTACAGTGATTAGTCACACCACGAGCTTTACGGTGAAGGAAAACATCGAGAGGAAACCTGCATACGTCTGAGAAGAAATTCAAAGGCGTATGTATAGTCGTGCTTGAGTAACGGCGATGGACTCGCCATCTGTCACGTTGGCACCTAATATACCTCTGGCGGAAAGTGGGTGTTTGGGTATTACCTATAGACCTCTGCCTACCCCTTCGGGGACCCTTGTGGGAAGGCGTGAGGATATTTATTTATTTATTTTATATATAACTTTAATGTATGCAATATTGTAATCAAATGTAAATTGACCATGTTATCTGATAAATAAATAAATAATTATAATATAAGATTAGTATGACTTAACCGGTCAGCTGAGCTGTATAGAATATGACCAAATTCGTAACGTGAGTAACATTCTGTACAAAATATAACATTCAAGAGAGGTAGGGCATAATGGGTTTCCCGTTCGAATTTGGAGCTGTTCGACTGGGGCCTCCACCTTATGAAATTCCGTATCCAAATAGTTTTTTGTGTTGTGTTCCTGCGCCGTGCATAAGATTTCCAATAATGAGCTCCTTGGGGAGAGGGAGGTTGTTAATTTGTGTTGGCAGCAGAGGGATTAATCCCATTATGCAAAAAATACTTAAAGAGGGAGAGTTTGTTATTTTGAACATGCAAATCTCTGGAACCACTAAAATGCCCCTTTTTATTCAAGAAAGCGATTTATAAATATGCCACTACATATCCAAAGGAGCGGATAATACATTTTAACGCGGTTAAAGCCGCGCGGCTCTGCTAGTCCTGTATGTGGCAAAATGCTTTAGCTGAATGTTAATCGAGTCCTACGGACTAATAATTGCAAGTCAAACGTGAACAATGGTGCAGCCGTGGAGTGATGGCGTAGGTATTGCTCTAGATACTCAATTGCATGGATTAATTGGTGCGAGCGAAGTTGTCGCCGATCGCTTGCTTGCTGTCAGTTGTTACGCAACGGTTTCATGAAGAGAAACGTGGCGATATGGTCGTGAGCTAATGTAATGTACATGTTTTGCCTTTTATAAACTACACTAAAATGATAAAGACGGTCTGGTCTAGTGGTTAGAGGTCCTGACTGCGAAACTTGAGGTCGCGGGTTCGAGTCCCGCTGAGGGCTGATATTTGTGTGACGAACACGAGTATTTGTACCTTAGTCTTGGATGCCCTATGTATTTATGTGTATATATCTATATATATATATATATATATATCGTTGTCTGGTTAGGTACCATAACACAAGCTTTGCTTTATTTGGGGCTAAGTAAAAGCCGTGGTGGCCGAGTGGTTCGAGCAGTTGCCTGCGACGCAAAGGTCGCAAGTTAGAATCCCGACTGTACCAATGAGTTTTTTCTGAACTTAAGTACAGTGATTAGTCACACCACGAGCTTTACGGTGAAGGAAAACATCGAGAGGAAACCTGCATACGTCTGAGAAGAAATTCAAAGGCGTTTGTATAGTTGTGCTGGAGTAACGGCGATGGACTCGCCATCTGTCACGTTGGCACCTAATATACCTCTGGCGGAAAGTGGGTGTGTGGGTATTACCTATACACCTCTGCCTACCCCTTCGGGGACCCTTGCGGGAAGGCGTGAGGATATATTATATTATAAGTAAATATGTGTGGTATTGTCCCAAGGTATTTATTATATTTGTCGAGTCCCTAACGGGGTAGGCAGAGAGTATAGAGCGCCCCTCCCTAGACTAACATACCTCTTTCGCTTCGTCCACATTCATCTGTCTCTTCATACATGCTCGTCAGTTTCGAGTACTCTTGACGTTCCCGCCCTTGAATAATAATAGTCAGTTGATTTATATCTCAAAAGGTTTTTGATTAAAGCTTCTAGGCGAATTACTAGTACTTTACTTTCCCGATATTTTCAATAATTTTCGTCATATTTAAACCAATTTACACGAAGTGTTCACAAAATAAAACCAACAACCCAAAAACAAACATACAAACCTTCGTAAGTCACTGTTGGTGAAAAACGCATGAAACAAATCCGTCTTTTTTTATTTTTTGGGTTTATCGTGAACAGACAGACATACATAAATTTCATTCATAATATTATGTGTATAGTTACTTAGCTACAAAACAGGGTCTTGAACATAAAAATCGCCGCACCCTGCGTTTTGAGATATTTTTAAGCGACTGTGTTTTATTTTGGGATTAATCGTCTTGCGCGTGGTTTTTGGTTCTGCTAAAAGCAAAATCTCCTGCCCAAATAATATATTAATTGCCTGGAAACAATATTCTACAGAAATTTAAATACAACAAAAAGGTCTTGAAATGATATATTTTCGTACTTGCCTGTACATTCCATATGATGGGCCTGTGTTTGATCTCAGACACTGGACACTAACTCTTTGTGTTGGCGAAGTTGCTAAACGATTAGGTCACGTGATCAGCCCAATGGCTGAGCTAGAAGGCAGGGACACTCGTAATTATAGAATGCTTAATTAAATGCCACGTATTCTATGCATACTATACGGATATACCGGCATTCATATATTTTAACTAATAATAATAATATTATAAATAATATATAATAATATAATAATAATATAATATATATATAATAATAAAAATAATATATCCTCACGCCTTCCCACAAGGGTCTCCGAAGGGGTAGGCAGAGGTGTATAGGTAATACCCACACACCCACTTTCCGCCAAAGGTATATTAGGTGCCAACGTGACAGATGGCGAGTCCATCGCCGTTACTCAAGCACGACTATACATACGCCTTTTGAATTTCTTCTCAGACGTATGCAGGTTTCCTCTCGATGTTTTCCTTCACCGTAAAGCTCGTGGTGTGACTTTTCACTGTACTTAAGTTTAGAAAAACTCATTGGTACAGTCGGGATTCGAACTTGCGACCTTTGCGTCGCAGGCAACTGCTCGAACCACTCGGCCACCACGGCTCTATTTTATTTTAACTAATATATTATGGTCTAGGAGCCAGTGACAGATTTTCATGACCAAGTCCCTCCCAATCAGAAATTTGTAAAATGCATTAGGGATTTATACTATGAATACTCACGACCGTCAGCTGCGACTCCGTGGGTGGGGCGGGCAGCGGCAGCCTCCCACGCATGAAGAAAAAAAAATTTTTTTCTGTCATTTCCTCCCATTTGAAAATTTGTCAGATTATAGTTTACCTAGTATTTTAAAGAAAAAACAAAGTCAGCTGACCATAATGTGGTGGATTATATGTCAGCTGGCTGCTTGAACATGAAAAAAAAATGATATTTTCAATTATTTCCTCTCAACAAAAAATTTACCTGGTGGTCGTTTATATGCTACTATGAATGAAAATTAATGTCAGCTCGCTGTATCTCAGTGGAAAGTTTGTCAGCTGGTACCTTCAAAGGTGTAACGCAGCAACATCGATCACCTACTGTATCTTATCAGCTGACGACTTTTCCCTTGACTTACAGCTAGCTGATTTTTTTCATTATTTAGTAGAGTATGTTAACAGACATCTTATAAATTTTCGTCCAGGAGAAAATAACGTATCTTAAGTTATTCGGCAGTATGCTTGATTTGAGTGTTTTGATAACAAATTTGAAGTTAAATAATGGAGAACATGTTGGTATGAGTGAATGAATTAAAGAATAATTTATGGTAGCATATGTTTTTCATTTATTAACTTTCATTTCAACGAATTTATTAAAAATAACAATCAAAACTAATCATTTTCATTCTCGCTTTGGCTTGAGTCGCTTTCATCTCTCTCTGATTCACTGTCAGAGTCGCTATCAGAGTTAGATGCGATCATATCTTCATCATCATCATCATCTGTGAAAAGATGAAAAGAAAAAATTTATTAGTCCATGTATGTAGTAAAACATGATTATATAAAAAAATTAAAATATAAAAACCTTTTTCAGGATGAATGGTTATCTCCTCAATTGACGTTGGTAACTGAGTCCCAGAAAACCAATCTAGTTCGAATCGGGTGTCTATTTCTTCCCAACCATAGTCTGTAGGTTCTTCAGTTGTTGGAACTTTAAGGTTAGCGTGAGACCAAATTTGTGCAATGTAAAAAAAGGTGTGTCTTCTGGTGTCGTTCTTCTTTTTCTATATTTTGGTGGCAAGGCTGTGTAGCGTCGATAACAATCACTGTGATACAACTGAAAATTGTTTGGTTGTGTAGGAAGCACAGTATCGTGACCAGTTAAATTATTAGCATTTCGTATTGCAAATACATATCTGCACTTATTTAATTGATCTTCGCTAAATAATTTTAAGTGAGCATTGGTTTTTTGCAAAAGACACAAAAAGGTATTACATTAGACATGTTTATTTTTCCGAACTGTTACTGTACTAACACTCTTGTCGACTAAACACGTTTCACTTTCTCTTCAAGTCGCATTATATTCCCCACCTATTTTTTTTCTACCGAAAATCTTCTATATATCTTCACAACAAAGGGCCTTTGTGCGCGCAGTCATAGCCCATGACTCATGGGTAAAACTTACCCCTCCAAGGGTACCTTTTACTATAGCATAGCATCTGGAGAAGGTAATTTTAATCCGAAATCTAGCTGCGATATAGGAAGAAAGAATAAATTAATATATGTTATTTTCTCCCGGACGAAAATATATAAGATGACATACTCTAGTAAATAATGAAAAAAATCAGCTAGCTGTAAGTCAAGGGAAAAGTCGTCAGCTGATAAGATACAGTAAGTGATCGATGTTGCTGCGTTACACCTTTGAAGGTACCAGCTGACAAACTTTCCACTGAGATACAGCAAGCTGACATTAATTTTCATTCATAGTAGCATATAAACGACCACCAGGTAAATTTTTAGTTGAGAGGAAATAATTGAAAATATCATTTTTTTTTTCATGTTCAAGCAGCCAGCTGACATATAATCCACCACATTATGGTCAGCTGACTTTGTTTTTTCTTTAAAATTCTAGGTAAACTATAATCTGACAAATTTTCAAATGGGAAGAAATGACTGAAAAAAAATTTCTTCATGCGTGGGAGGCTGCCACTGCCCGCCCCACCCACGGAGTCGCAGCTGACGGTCGTGAGTATTCATAGTATAAGTCCCTAATGCATTTTACGAAGTTTCGCTCGAGAAGAAATAATTGACCGAAATTGTACCTGGCTCCCGTACTATTATTATACCAATATAAAGAAGAAATATGTGGGACTAGAGATAATTGTCTCTGCCTACCCCTTTAGTGACTCGGCGTGATGATATGTATGTATGTTTAATTCTAATAATCTTTCACTATGCCAAACTTCACCCAATTCCATTCCGCTGTTCTATTCTGATTGAGTAACAAGCATTCTCGCAAACTTTCGCATTTATGATACATGTAGTATATATAAATTGTATGTACGTGTACGTGGAAGGACACAAAGACGCGTGTGCGGATGTGTATCTCGATGGATTTTCGTGCTGACTTACCAAATGGTACAAAAGATTGGCGAAACTGATAGAACCGGTGCCCGATAGAGATCAGATTTGGGAGATTGCATTAAACAGTCAGGGAACAATAGCACATACTGTAACCGTTAACGAATATTTGCATGGCGGATGATCTATTCACCAATGCACTGCATACTGTGTTGAAATGAGGCTCAAAATACATAGCATTATATAGGCAAGGACACTTATTATTCTAGACCTATACATGAACGTAATAAAGAACCGTTGTGGCAGATTGGTTCGAGTAATCGCCATTAGCGCGAAGAGTGCTAGCTCGAATCCCGACTGTAACAATGAGTTTTTCTGAACTCAAGTACAGTGATCAATCTTGGTGTAATAATCACCGACAGGAAACATATGTTTGAGGAATTAAAAGTCCTGGGAAACGGCGACGGACGCGACACCTGTCGCGTTGGCTTCTAAATATGTATACCTATTTCTGGCGAAATTAGGGTATGTCACTACCCCTCAAGGGACTCTTGTGGGTCGGCGTGTTGATATATATATAGTTAACTAAACGATTTACAAGAAACATACTTAGTTTTAGTACTCATGAGCATGCGTAGTCTCGTCTCATATTTAGTCCATTGCAATATTCACAAAGGAATAATGCAACGCATCAGAATTACTTTCACAACTCACTAAGTAAGTACCAGGAAACCATGGCAGGGAGTAGCTGGAAGCGTTTATATTCACTGGGGCTCCGTCGGTACTGCAGGTAGGTATGACAATTTTATTGTTGCGTAACTGACGTGATATGGCAATTTGCGAGGCACGGGCCGTGTCGCCGCTGTCAAAGCAGTGTTACATAGACCAGCCGGGGCCCGGCGTTACGCAGGGTGCCCACCACGCCATCTGTCCAGCATAATGACGCCCTGGTACCCTCCACAAGCGCACAACATGTCTGTCACAATTATTCATAGATCAGGATTTATTACCTGTGAAGCTACAGAGGCCTGACGCTTTCCTCTCTCTGCCAACGCCGTAAAGTCGTTGCATTGCGTGGCCATTTATGCCATTATGCCATTCGTTGTGTAATGTTTTAATGCTCATTAAATAGGTATTCACTGTGTCCTTAAAACTGGAACAGGTAGTGCTAAACATACATACATACATATCATCACGCCGAGTCCCTAATGGGGTAGGCAGAGAGCATAGAGCCCTAATTCTGTCTAGACTTGCATACCTGTTTCTCTTCGTCCACATTCATCAGTCTTCATACATACTCGCCGGTTTCATAATTAATGTTTAAACTTCTATGTAAAATAACTGATAGTCATAACGGCATATTGGCCAAGAACCTCAACCATCATCTGAAGAGGCTCTCGTTAAATGGGTGGATGAAGGGTCTGATAGATGTACTTCTCGATGCACGTGTCGTGCGGAGGTTCCTTTCTCTAGGACCCAAGCCGCCGGTAGCTTGACCCATATATATATGAAATAAATGACTAAACTAATAATAAATTCCTCCATAAATGACTTGATACGCCGGGCTCTGGTCAGCGCCGGCGTGCCTGCTGTGCTGGAACCAGTCGGTCTCGCTCGCGGCGATGGCCGGAGGCCGGACGGTATGTCTCTGATGCCATGGAGGATGGGTCGGCCCTTAGTGTGGGACGCTACGTGTGTCGATACACTGGCTCCTTCCCATCTTCCTGACACATCGGTGGCGGCCGGCGCCGCTGCTGCTCAGCAGGAGTGCCTCAAGCGCCGCAAGTATGCCTGTCTCGGGTCAGGTTACATATTTGCTGCATTTGCGGTTGAAACTCTGGGGCCTTGGGGTCCTGAGGCTCACCATCTTTTTAAAGAGGTCTCGCGCCGTCTAGTCGAGGCCTCTCGTGACAGGCGGGCTGGAACATATCTCGCTCAGAGAATCAGCATTGCTATCCAGCGTGGCAATGCTGCTAGTCTTCTTGGCACGTTGCCTCGGGATACCGATTTGGGACAAATATTTTATCTGTAAGTAGTTAGTTTCAACTGTTCTTTGTAAATATTATTAATTAAATATTAAAAAACGTTTATATATATATAAATGTTATGTTGGTTTGTGTACGCTTCAAAAACTCAAAAAGTCAAGGATTGTTTTTAACAATTTTTTGCATCAGTCACATATCCACAGCGAAGCGTGGCAGGGTACAGCTAGTTTTTTATATAGTTATATTTAAAAAAGTATTTTAAAATATATAAATGAAATAGATAGATAGACGTGGTCGTAAGATCTTCACAATACTGCAAAAAAAGCCCCTATCGTAATAGAATCGTGAGAAAGTTCATTATTGCCCGAGGTGTATACCCTAAAATAACCCACCCTAATAATATTCACTTGATTTTGGCCTTTGAATATTATTATTCTTATTCAATATCGCCTTCGGCGGAGAGTAGACAATAAATAAAGATAATTAATATGTAAAACAGAGCCGTGGTGGCCGAGTGGTTCGAGCAGTTGCCTGCGACGCAAAGGTCGCAAGTTCGAATCCCGACTGTACCAATGAGTTTTTTCTGAACTTAAGTACAGTGATTAGTCAAACCACGAGCTGAACGGTGAAGGAAAACATCGAGAGGAAACCTGCATACGTCTGAGAAGATATTCAAGGCGTATGTATAGTCGTGCTTGAGTAACGGCGATGGACTCGCCATCTGTCACGTTGGCACCTAATATACCTGTGGCGGAAAGTGGGTGTGTGGGTATTACCTATACACCTCTGCCTACCCCTTCGGGGACCCTTGTGGGAAGGATATATATATATATATATATATATATAAAATATGTAATAATTCAGAAAAGGATTCTTTAATGTAGTTACCTACTTTGAATTGTATTTATATATATACCTACATCCACACGCCTTCCCACAAGGGTCCCCGAAGGGGTAGGCAGAGGTGTATGGGTAATACCCACACACCCACATTCCGCCAGAGATATATTTGATTTATAGACATGAATTGATTGACGTGAACGAAAACTAGTACCCCCATAAAAATGTATTTAAACATGCAAATTGCTTTGCAGTGAATAACTTGCGTGCATCATGATAACCCGCTTCCTTTATATTTGTTTTTATTTTGGTTTTATATATCTAAGCTGCCACAGTTGTCAAATATTAACAGATAAAATATTTAGTATTATTTTCTACACATAAGTAAAGGAAATTTGTCGAATGAGTATATTCTAAGAAAATTACATGGCCGCAAATAAATATAGACGTGAAAAAAATAAGCTCTCTTGACCAATGATTTTACATCAATGCTCTTGACTCAGTGGAGCAGTGAGCGTATCTATTTGTCTACAGTACACAATAGTATTGTTTTACTGACTTACATTTTACAATTAAGTCATATAAACTTTGTTATTTGTATTGATGGTGGTCGTACCCGTCATTTGAAGCCAGTCTGCATCTTTGTTTCGCATAACAAAAAGATAATTATGTTCAGTTTCTCTATAATTCAATTTTAGAACGTTATCTATGAACGAGAAAGATTAAGGTTTTCAAAGCAGATCCCGGTTTAATTCATGGACATAAGAGTGCATTTAAGATTAATCTTTTTAAATGACTTAAAAAAAGAGGAGGTTGTTAATTCGATTGTGAATTTCATAAATTGATTTCGATAATTCATTTTCGTTTTATCAAAATCGGTTCAGCCCTCTTTAAGTTACTTGACACGCTGGTAGGAATAGTTCTAGGTAGTATTTGATACATGAAAATTTTCAATTGAATCCCGAGTAAAATATACTATATCCTCACGCCTTCCCACAAGGGTCCCCGAAGGGGTAGGCAGAGGTGTATAGGTAATACCCAAACACCCACTTTCCACCAGAGATATATTTTAGGTGCCAACGCGACAGATCGCGAGTCCGTCGCCGTTACTCAAGCACGACTAGGTATACTATACGCCTTTGAATTACTTCTCAAATGTATGCAGGTTTCACACGCCTTCCCAAAAGGGTCCCCGAAGGGGTAGGCAGAGGTGTATAGGTTGTACCCACACACCATAAAAAAAATGTTAAAAAAAAACGTTCTTTTCATAACGCGACTGATTTCCAATAGAGACAGGCACACAACTTCTGAATACAACTTCTGAATTTTGAAGTCACATCCTAAAACACAAGCACATTTAAATTATTATCTTGCGACGATTAAGAGAACACAGTTCTTAAGTAATATTTAAAGTTTCTGTTGAAAAATCTTATCTGGTGCGTGGGATAGTCATCTCCCAAACGCGTTGGGTAGTTAGAATAAAATGTTGGATTCATTGCGTGCCGCTAATTACAGAAGCTATCGGTACGTTGCGGCCACTTAATTGTAATGGCGTGTACACTGCTTCCTGTGCGACCTCCGTTTATTCATACTTGGACGTCACTATGACATTCTAAGTATTCTATGTGACAGACAATCGTCTTGTCTATGATTATGGTTTAATTTAAAAAAGATTCGTACACGAGCGGCAACGAGCAATACAGTGTCACAAGCGTCCACAGGCGTTGGTAAAAGAGGGCACCAAAATGTACTTTTAGACTAAACAACTAAACTAAATTCTGCATCACCCAAAGGTTGACTGGTAGAGAATGCTTATGGTATTAAGTTCGCTTGAGCAATAATATAAATTAGCAGGAAGTTTTATAAATAAACTAGCTGTCTCGCCCAGCTTCACTTTTTTTAATTTGAAATTGTGAATTTCATTTGTGACTCTATACCATTCTCGAATCCACTTGAACACATAGATGAAAATCGGTCCGGCCGTTCAGGAGGAGTTCAATGACTAACACCCGGACACGTGAAATAAATATAATAGATTAATTATATACATACGTCTTTGAACTAATTGACGGAAGTTTCTCTGTCAGAATGGTGGTGTTAATAGGAGAACGGAGACGGCTATAATAAATAACTTTATGAAAACTGTCTCTATATTATATTACATCAGAGCCCGTTAGGGACTTGGCGTGATGATATGTATGTATGTATGTACATCAGAGCTCCTAACTGGGTATGCCGGGAGAGTGAAGCGCCAGTTCTCTCTAGATTAACTTACCTCTCGCTTTATCCTCATTAATTAGTCTCTTCATTAAATAAAAACAATTGAAACAGTATTTGTGAAATACCAGATGAAGTCGGGTATAACACTAGGCTTACATAAAATGTAGCATTATTGAATATAATGTAAATGATGAGCAATGCCGCGGGAATTGAATTGCATGGTAGGCAGAGTTTAAACAGCGGCTGCGGTCGACGAGAATGCGGCGCGGCCGGCCTCTCATTTCACGCTTCCGAGAACAGAATTTTCAATCATTTCTGTAGCCAGCAAACTGTCATTGGATGCAGTATCTAGAAATCATTATCTCGGCCACTCTAATCAAGTGAGAGGCTGCATAACTGGTACGAGAACTGACTGTAAGAGAGAAAAGACGTGTGTGTATATATCTCGCTGGAGAAACGGCGAAGGCATCTCCATTAGTCACATTGGGACCTGAAAATATCCTCAGCGAAAAGAGGGTGTGGTTTCACAGATTATTTGAATGATGGCCATGCATGGCAATGAATTGCTCCTCTTGTAGAGAGTTCATATGTAAGTTTGATCTTCTTCTACCACTACGTAAAAGGGAACAAATGTTAAAAGGGAAATACCGGTGTATGTTTCGCCGTGCGTTCTCCTGACACGGCGAAACAAACTTTCTTGGAAACGGAGGCAACTTTAATTTTTTATTTAGTATGTGACGTTCAATAAGTGTCCCTTACGTTGAATAAAAGATTTTGATTATGATTTTTGATTTAGACTTGCTTATCCTTTTGGAGTCCCTGATAGCAAGACTACCAGTGCGACAAAACCCACTTATTCTTCTGCAAATCTCAAAGACCGCGAAAGTATTTTTGGCCGATAAAAATATTAGAATTTTAGGTTTGGATCTTCTACGTACATACATCTTTAGGTTTTAGTTTCTTTATCGTTTTCCAGTTCTCATACCTAATACATACAGCTTTACTTTAAATATTGACTGGTCCAAAAATTGAAAAAATCTAATCCAAAATCCGAGATTTAATTATCCGAAGGTACTGATCATTACTAACCATGTTTGCTCTGGCTAAAGCACTTGCAAATGCCATAATGCTAAGAAGTCTTCTATCCATTTGGAAACTTCTATGCTAATATCAATTCCTTTGTCTCTATATTCAGCTTATTGATAACCAAATATGTAGGAGCAATTCAACATGGCCATTATTATGTATCTTCCGATGTTATTAAGATCCATAAAGCATTCACCTACTGTATATATTAGCGTCCAACATTTGATATTCTTGGAAGGCAGCGCGGCGCCTCACGCTCTAGACACGCAGCCATCGAGATATGAAAATAAGATGAAGATCTTTAGCTTAATCTCATTCCGTTAAAATGCACAGTCTTCCCCGAATGGGGCCCGATTAGGTACATGGTCGCAGTTTTACAATGGAATATTTTGAATTGTAAGCGTGCGTTTCGTTTCAATCGTGAGAACTTGAGCATGATGAGATTTGATACAAAATATATACATACTTATTTAATTCAACAGCAGTGCAATACGATCATAAATTTATTGCTTTATTGGCAATCGATAGTAACGTCAATGTAACTCCATTACAGGTAAATCAAATGATCGATATCCCCAATAGATTTACTACCTTGCGAATAGGAACTCTCTGGTTCTGGTAAGTGGAAATGACGCTTACATAATATTACTTTTTAGTATCTGCTCAGCTCCACACACAGTTTTAGAAATTGAACCATAAGTGAAAGCAGTTAAGTCTAGTATTTTATCAAGTCAATAATAGACGATGGCCTGCGAGTGATGCATTGAGATGACGCACTCTAAAATACACCATGTTACAATTTATTTAACGTTGAAATTCAAGCCTGCGTCTACTGTGGTTAGTGATGATAATTTTACTTGTAATAAATATAACATAGCATCATCTGTCGAGGCGTATGAAGAATGAGGCTTACTCGCTAGTCAAGGGCAAGGCAAGGCAAGGCCACGGCCGAGTTCAGTGAACCTCACCGCTTTATTTAGGGACTTGTGGAGCCAGTGTTGCCTAGTGTTACGAAATGTTTATTGTGCTGGCGATAAGAGAAATATTGTGAATTTCATTATTGGGTTAATCGAACACGTGCCTGTTGCTATTAAGCGCATTATTAACACAATGTGTGTATTGAGTAATACAATAGAATATAATATAGGCACTAGCGGTTCTTTACCACATTACTTTTGTTCATTTCAAATACATAATTTTTCTCTATAAATAAAGAAACGTATTTTTTTAATACAAAATACAAAAACAGTATAGTAAAGAGTAACTGTATGTATAGTGTACCTGAACTCTAAACCCTTGCTATGGTACACCACTCCAAGCAGTACCTACGTATTGGTATATAAATTCATACATTTCATACATTTTTGTTTGAAATGTATGAATTATGAACTATCTATCATTAGATAGATGTAAGTTTTATTGTTAAATAAATAAAAATGCTACGCAGTTTCACTATCTAGCGACTGTCGGTGCAAAAGCGCAAATAATACTTTACGACCTATAATCGTCATCGACTGACGCCCTCTAAGAACTGGAACGCACAATGACGTGCTATTGCCATCATTATTCATGAGTGCGAAAGGGACAGATTCATGATACATCACATAAGTACCTACCTTAACTACACCTGATACGTGAACTCAAGTTTCTACATCTGCGTTTACTAGAATGTTGCATACTAATCGCCTTTCTTGATCGTTACAATTGCACCCTCGTCCATGGCAGTTGCTTTGTCTTCTTTGAAGATTTGATCACATATTTTTCGTAGGGAATCCATCTCAACAGCATATATACTATTGCAGTAATATAATTTCATGGAAATTCTATCTACTTAAGACGTACTCCTCATGTTAAAGAGAATAGTTTTGTTGTATCATTTAATTTTCTATCAATAGCTCGTGAGTATATACTCATATTACGATACGGACTTTGCCAGAAATTGTAATAAAGTTATCCGTCAAAGCAGAAGGCGCGGCGTCACTGCAGTACTCTTCATGTTTAGGAGGATAGATACCTCTATAACCTGTTTCATATAATATAAAATATAAATAATATATATATATATATATATATATCCTCACGCCTTCCCACAAAGGTCCTCGAAGGGGTAGGCAGAGGTGTATGGGTACTACCCACACACCCACTTTCCGCCAGAGATATATTTTAGGTGCCAACGTGACAGATGGCAGGCCATCGCCGTTACTCAAGCACGATATACATACGCCTTTGAATTTCTTCTCTGACGTATGCAGGTTTCCTGTCGATGTTTTCCTTCACCGTTCAGCTCGTGGTGTGACTAATCACTGTACTTAACCTTAGATAAACACATTGGTACAGTCGGGATTCGAACTTGCTATCTTTGTGTCGCAGGCAACAACTCGAAACACTCGGCCACCACGGCTTCATTTAATTTTCTATCAATAGCTCGTATATCAAAAAGGAGACAGAAATTGTAAAAAAAAAAGATATCCGTCAATGCGGAAGGCGCGGTGTCACTATTCCCACAAGCTCCCATGACTATTAGCAGTAGTTCTGGGGAAGCGCACACACGTCCATGATGGGCAATGAACCATTATGTTAAGCTTTAGTTGAAGTCTCCTCTGTAGAAGCGGCGAAACATAACAAAAACATACTTCGAGCTCAGACCGCCGAGTGTCATTCTCAGAGTACGTAGCGAACATTATCTGGTTATTACACTTACCGACCGTGTAGTAATTACACGCGTCGATACTTTCCTAGAAACTGGCGAGCGAGACCACCGAATTGAGAACCTGCGATTACGCCAGCGACACGTCATAATTTGGTTGAAGTACCCGCAGTAACATGTGTAGCTATGAGATTAGAATCAGTTGTATGTCTTTATTTTTATCTGTTTTATATTATAATACAGAGTAATAATAACTATAAACTAACTATAAATAAAACCGTTTATTAGAATAAATGACCCAAATCTGTGTCACGCGGAAGGGTGCCAAGAAGACTAGCGGCAATGCTGATTCGCTGAGCGAAATATTCGCCAGCCCTCTTGTCACGGGAGAAGATTGGCATCTGAATATTCCTCTGGTGAAAAAATATTATTAGATAAGAAGAGATTATTAGCTGGATTAACACAGGATACATTTTAGTCTATAAAAAAAACTAAATATGAAATATATATTTTTAATAGACTCTTTCTTCATATAGTATGAGTTACAGCCAGTAATTCATAACATTTTTAAACTTCAACATTATTGTGTAATTTACGCCAGATACGTGGTCTTAATCTACAAGCTATGTTGAGCTATGACTATGCCCAACCATTATTGCCATAACTATAAAGTTATCGTACATATAAGGTAACATTTTGTTATATGGTGTCACCTGTCTAATGGGTACAAATACCACAGTATACATAAATATCTATTTATACTGTTCCAAAAGGTATTTATGTATACAGGATACCACACCACAGTAGGTTCATTCTTAAATGGGTATCCGTATTTTACGGCAAAATTATAATTATCAAAATCTCACTGGCATCCATCCACAACGCTATGATTTGGACTGTCTTAAATTTAAATGAGTCAGAACAAATTTCTTAAACTTATTTCCAAACAATGATACCGTTTAGAATGCTATTGGATATTTTCATTCTAAATGGTGTTGAAGTTTTCCTCATAACAGCAGAATGTAGGATTGTTTTATTGTGCCGCCATGACGCAATACAAAGGCAGCAGGCAGCGCTTAGATTGTTTCTTCTACAATCATTGCAATCGTTTACAATGCTATAAAATTGTAGCTATGCCCCGCAGATGTACGCCCATAACATGTTCAATAAGCTTGCGTCATTGCTAGCTACATACTTAGTGAACCTTATTATTTTAAGTGAAGAAGATAAATATACAAAATTATTATTATTCAAGCGGGCAGTTCCTGTTATTTAGTTATTGTTACTTTTTTACTTTATTTTGTACAACTATTACTGCTTCGCTTCCTTGAATAGTAGCTTAAAATATGATAATTTTTATCCAGGCTTAAGCTCGGAGTTCTTCTAAAAGACTTGTTTAAAGCGAAACATTTTTTTTATCGGATAAGTATTTCCTTAGCGCGTTCAAAGGAACAAACTTTTCCCCTTTATTATATTTTAATATAGATAGAAAACATATTGAGGTATTCGATCTGTCTCGAACCACACACAACAAATCTTACAGGCCGCGGGTTGCGTATTTCCATTTCCGTGTTTATTAGGAGGCAGTACTGTCTTGAAACACGCACAGGTTTGTCGCGCTAACTGCCTTTACAAAATCGTGTTCAATCCAAGGCACGTATCCTCCAATCGCGCACGGGTTTGCAACGCCAACTGTTCTTCCAAACACGTGTTCAAGGCGATCAAAAGGTACCGTACTCGAATCCGACTCGGTCATATTAGGTTAGAAGGCTAAGGCGAGAGCGTAGCTCGAGCCTTAGCCTTCGTGGTTATTTTTTTTATAATTTTTTTTTTTCCTTTGTTTGTTTAGAGAAAAAAAAAACCACGCGCATTTATTTTATTATTTATACCTATTTACTAAAAAATTTACCGCTCGCACAATGAATGATGATCGCGTTACTTCCTTCTCGATTGAAAAAAAAAAAATTATAAAAAAAATAACCAACCAATAAAAATAATAATTCTAACCTAATATGACCGAGTCGGATTCGAGTACGGTACCTTTTGATCGCCTTGAACACGTGTTTGGAAGAACAGTTGGCGTTGCAAACCCGTGCGCGATTGGAGGATACGTGCCTTGGATTGAACACGATTTTGTAAAGGCAGTTAGCGCGACAAACTCGTGCGTGTTTCAAGACAGTACTGCCTCCTAATAAACACGGAAATGGAAATACGCCCGCGGGTTTTGCCTACAACCATAGAGGCAAAGGCGGGAAAAGATGACACGTAGAATGGCCCGTGCGCGCTAATATCTGCTCGCCAGCCATAAATTAAACATGCATTTAACATCGAAATAAAAGCGAATTTATGACATTATTAATAAAGTAGAAGGTGTTGTCTACTCATAAAGTACTATTTAAGTACCTACCTACTCATCTGGGTGTCTACATCCAACAGGTTAGTTTAATGTCCTACGGTTTCACACGCCGCTTTTCTTTTAGTTTTAATTATTTTTCGAGTCTCTTCTTAAATTGTGGCTGTGTTGCGATGTTCTTCTTCAAATGAGTAATATTTTTCAAAACATAGAGCAGTTAAAATTTAAAAAAAAATTGGCTGAAAGTTTCAGAGATTCCAATTTAAACAAAAACAAGTACCTACATTAACTTGACGAATTCATATCTTTTAAATGTTTTGATAAGTATTTACTACTCGAAGTACACGTGAAGCAATAACACAACTTCCAAATGTATTAATAAATCAGAGTCAACTTCATAACATTATATATGTAATTTCATTCAATGGACAACAATGTCTGTATCAGAGTAATACAACTACAAAGAAGGTTGCAGGGGTAGTAGGAACTGTATGAAGGCTCGTGAGGGCAAGTCGCAAGATGGCCGCCGGAGTTCAACGCTCCTCGTGACTCACGTTAGCCTTGCTATCACGAATTCTGTTTAAACCACTGCTCCCTGGCTCCCCCGCTAACGAAACTTTACAGAAAATATCTAGCAGTCTTCGTGGAAAAAAATTCAAACTCAACTATGCAAATGTAGAGCTACTGAGGTAAATTATTCTGAAATTCTAAAAAACCATACAAATCGCCAATACATCCTAAAGTACATTTGTTAATATGATGTAAGGAGATTAAGGGTAAAATATGCAACAGCGACAAACCTATCAACTTACATAATCGACAGAATCGAATCGTATTTGTGGTATAAAGACCGCACTTTGACACAGGTTACGGCCGATTTACTATGACTGTACTCTCGATTCGATATTACGTCCATCCAGCACGTAAAAGAGCTGCGTTCCCCCCTCTTCATTTCTAAATCCTTCTCCCCTCACCCCTCCCCGTACTTCTAGTTTTTAGAAGCAGCTCACTAGCAACACCTTGACGAATCGACCTCGTGGCGTGACCGCTCGGACATACCAATGCCCAAATCGAACGAAATTTTGAGGAAGGTATTACGCTCGATTAGAGTTGTAATCTTACGATTGTCCATCATTTCTATCGAAGTGAAGCGATTCGATTTTGCTATTTTTAAACGAAACGGTACTTATTTCGAAATTTATTGCGATCACAAATCGAAATTATGCACTCTTTTTAGATGTAAATTTACAAAGTTAAATTTTAAGGTTGCTTGATTACCATAGATTCTAGTCTTTTTTATTTATTTATTTCTTCAAGGGAAATAGTACCATAAAAAGTAAGTCTGCCAAATTGTACCACAGTTCGTTGGCAGTTCAATGTACCTACTTCTATCAATTGTAATATACTCTAGAGCTTTGCTTGGGTCAAACACGAAAGTACATAGAAAATCACCGGTCAGTTCCGAGGATGCAAGCAATAAATATTGACTTTACAGCCATGTGTGCGACGGAGACATATTACAATGTCACGTCCACTGATGTCGTTCCTTCAAATAATTTTGAAATATTACTCAGTCTTGATATATATTAAAATCTCGGTGTTTTTCACTACAGTTGTCCGAATAATTTCATTTTCATAACTTAGATTCGTCATAATGTTTATTGTTAAATTAAAAAAATGCCGTCCCACGAAGTGCAAAACAACATTCTCATGCTTAGTAGTGCTAGCTTGAAAATATATATTTTATTGGAATATTGATGTCTAAATCAAACCAAAAACTGTATCATAAGGACCTCCGAAGTCCGCTTCTTTTAGCCACAGATATATTTAGGTGATAACCAACAGCGATTCCTGTAACGAAACGCCCAGAATTAAATAAATGGTTAAGTTTAGAAGACCGAACGATACGTATTGGTTTCACAGAAAAATTACAAGAACATGACCTGACATAGATAAAAAATTTTTTTTTAATCAATGTCACTCAGTTATAAAGGCAACAAGATTAAATTACTAAGTATTAGTATGGAATCACCGCAAGTCACCTTTGTGTGGTGTAATTATTAACGTGTACACGCTAACTGGACTGTCGGTATTAGCGCATTCTTAACTGCTAAGGAAAATTTACCAGCCACTGCTGTCAGATCACACAATGGACTACATTGTTACATATGAAAAGGGCCGACGTGGTCGAGTGGCTTAAATAGTTACCTGCAAAGTCTACATTGCAGATTCAAGTTCCTACAGTTTCAGAAAGTATCATCTCATAACATGAGATTTTCTGAACTTAAGTGTTGTGATTTATCACATCACGGTTGAGAAGAACACACACACATGACTTTTTGGCCATTTCTTGTCGCGACAAGGTCATATTTGGAAACAGTAATAATGGTATGATATTTTTAAATAATTATTGACGTTCAATAAGTGTTATCTGTGTCTCCTATGTTAATAAACGTTTTTGAGTTTTAAGTTTAAAGAAATTGTCAAACTCGCCTAATACTTCACAGTTACTAGTCCCCGTAAATTAAAAAGATAGGTTCTTGTCGGTGTCTCTGATGCAACTTCTTCCATTTGCCTTTGGCCATCGCAATCTGTTTAACTTCCCTATTATACGGCATGACAGAGACCTTTTCTTTGCTTTAACTTGCTGTGTTTTTGATCTACCTATATATCTAATCTAAAATACGTATTCATATTTCCACCATTAATGTACAGGCACCGTGACTAAACGTCATAATCAGATTTTATCTTAAGTTAGAATCGGCCACCGGGCTTATTGAGTAAATTTTTTTTTGCATGAATAATATCGGTTCCAACCTTAGTTTAGTAGCTAAGTAGCGTAATGCATGTTCAGTTAGCTAAATACTGCCAAAGCGTAAAACCCAACAAAATGAATTCGTGATCACAACGGGTATTTACTTATTTACCTGGTGTGGAAGAAGTGCGTTGAACACTATAATATTGATGACAGGAAATTGTAGACGTAACACCGTTAGCGTAAAACCAGTCATAAGGCTCTATTATAACTATATTGTATCCGGCGATGGTCAACCTGTTTCTATTGAAATTCACTTTAGAACTGACGCATCCATTCAAATCTCGCATTGAATTTTAAAAGAGCGCGCAAGGATTCTAAAGATAACAACTCGAAATATTTTTCGAGTGTTTTTAATGCCAGCGTTTTATTCGCTAATGTCATAAATTTCGCAGTGAGTTTAACGATTAAAACATTCCTGGTTCGCATACTGGTTCAAACGGAATAACACCTTCGAAGTCGATATCAATACACAAGTTAAGAATTCTTTATCTGACTAAAAATACTGCCTGCCGTACTTCTATCTAGGTATCTTTGGGCGTGTGTGAATGCACTCCATAAGATGCACGTGAGATGAATCTTCAATGTTATAATACAAATTTGACTAGTTATTAATTTAAAATAGAACTGTTTTTAATTTGTAACTATGCCTAAGACATTTAATTACATAAAAAAATATCCTAGCGAATAAAATGCAGGAATACCTAAATATTATCTAACATAGCTTCTAAAATCACACGAGAGACGATCTTTATACTAACATTAAAGCTACATGTTAGTATAAAGATCGTAGCAACATCTCTTTGTATGAGAATACAAAGAGATGTTGCTACGCAGATTTTGAAGGAAAAATAATTCTTGACTAAAGCAAAAAACATAGTAGAATTGTATACATAAAAAATCTTCAAGGAAGTTTGGAATTCAAACTGTTATGATGCGTACGTATAAAGGTTACGTATTTATGGTGTGGGTCGAAGAACTGAGTACCTAATTATAAAATCACATTAAGTTGTTAATATCATCAGATCTACGACAACACGATACGTAATACACTTTGTTGTTTAGATAAGAAACACTAGACAATACTTTCAACGTGAGTCAGAGAGTTAATGAATTATAAGTTTTTTTTTAATGAGGAGCTGTGAAGTAGGAACGAAGTCGACTAGATGGGGTGTGGTTTATAATAAGTTTCACATCGTAAATAAATAACAGAGAGCAATAAAAGTAGCGAGTGCGGGCTGCGGGCGCGGTCGATACCTGAGACCCCTTACCCGCGGGAGTCATATTCTCGTCCTGTTACACGATCTGACAATTTGACCAAATCAGGCGAAAAATGCCCGTGTAGGAGGTAATCAAATGGTAATCAAACGGTATCGTGCCGAAATCCAACGGCCATTTTGATAATGCACCAAAGTTGTTTCAAATCGACCATTTTGTTCGGTTCCCGATATTTCACAACGAATCTACTTTATAGAGTAGTTACATAGATGAATACATGTACATAACTATTAATTTAATCTGTGGTATAAGATTTACATAACAAACTATACAGGTACCTACTTAGTAAGTTATGTTCAAATAACGTTAAATTTATGCTTAATTTTGAAAGATATTAACATGGCGATTTCTGATAACAATCTAGATACATACAATCACATTGAACGTATGAGTCACTCTACCATAAAGGTTTGTTAATAGGAATGGCAGGAAGCTTAAGATTTTATCCAAGACTAAACTTTCCACTATTAGAGAGATCTTTTGTTCCAGTGGGAATTGATCTACCAAAACATTAACTTTAAATAGTTTATTATACGGATTAAGACTGATTAAGTCGGATGCCGACGATATGACACTGCCGTCCTATATAAAGTAACTTCGCATTGTACCTTTTCTACGTGTACCCTGAGCGTGTACCTTAGCTCAAGTCGACTGTGAAGCTAATTATAGATGCGATCCAATTTGTCCAAAACAACATTGAAAAATCTGGGTGCAACGTATTGACGAGTTTTGGCGGTCGGAACTGGTATAAGCGCGCGAAAAAAGCGCGGGAGTGATGAGATCCGGGTCGCGTGGATACTAAATGCGTGCGTACGAGTGTACAAATTCGCGCCATATGTGTAACGGATTTTTCAATTCAAATAATTCTTGTTTACAATTTTCAAAACTTTTCGTCGAGTTGAGCATTGTTGTTCGTCGACCCGCTTCGAGCTTACAATTACATCTTAATATATATAAAATTACATGTCACGTTGTTTGTCCGCAATTTTTTGGACTCCTAAACTACTTAACCGATTTTGATCAAATTTCAAGTTAGCTCCAAACGATTCTAACAGATGGCGATATCTGTTAACTGGATTGAGTAAGTATTTATTTATTTACAATGCAAAAATCTTAGCCACAGCAACGCGTGGCTGGGTATGCTAGTAAGTATATAAAATTGTATAGCGCTGCAGTGGTTCAATCGGTGAAAGCTGGACCGATTTAAAAGGTAATATGTCAAAACTGTTTTGACATATAACATAGCGACTAACGATGCATAGTCACGAGAGATGTGCCTAAATGATTATCGCCTGAGGTCCAATCTCAGTGGTATAGATGAAGATTATATACATAGTCCAAACTCCCACATATCTAAGAATAGAGTGGGTCTAGCCAAGTCATCAGGTCAAACTAAGCGAACGATGTTACTTTTTTTATTTCTTAGTAGCTATGTTTCGCAACATTTAACTATGTAAGTAGATAGTTCGAAATCTTCGTACAAATAATTGAAGACCGCCTGGTCTTGTCGTTAAAACATAAGGTCACGGGTTTGATTCCAGCTGAGCGCGGATACTTGTGTGATGAAAAGAACTGATGTACCGTGGTCTTTTTTCCATACTTTAAATGTACCTATATGTTATCTTCTTAATATGTATGTTGTATGAATATCGTGGTACATAGTACAGTAGCTTTACTTAATTTGGGATTTAAGCAATGGTTTGAAATAGTAAGGTCCTAATTTTATTTATTGACCTTTAATGACCGATGTGTCAGAAGCTAAAGCAGATGAACTCAATGATTAAAAGTAACGAAACGACTGACTGAATTTTCATATAGGGTTGTGGTTTAAGAGAGCTTTTACTTCCATTGATTTAAAATTTTCCTCAACACGTTTCGATCGCTCGACCGTACCGAAGATTATGAAGCTAGGTTGGTAGATATCCACATTTTTTGTAATTAGAAAATGATTAGTTCCGGGTGTTTTCGATTAGTTTTCGGTTGTTATGCTGGTGAAACGGAGTGGGTCTGCCGGCTCGGCGTGACTTGACGGATTCCTAGCTGTTCCTTTGTTTGAGGACGAACAACCCGTAGTGATGTGCCCATCAAGTCGATAGCTCTCACTTACAATTTTATGTCCAGTGTTGCCATTATGCTGTACGTTCTCCCTTTTCCCATTTCATTTGGGGCCCTCCTAGTTTTATGGCGCCAAGTCAGTCTGTCTTGGGTTGTGTATTCTATAAGCTGGGCTCGTTCTTAATCTTTAGACACCGTTGTCCATCACGTGGCTTGCGGGCGTATTCTGCTCCGATGCAATCTCCGAAAAAAATTCGGAGTTTGCTAGTACTTTCCTTACAACGTGCTCTTCATCTCGCCTCACCACATCCATACCAGCGCATAGGGCTTTCTACGTTTTTTCTACATTGAGCGTGACGTGCCAGTACACTTTGTATTTAAACAAAATTAAGTGTAGATTCGGTGTGATGTCAGACTCTTTTATACATATACATTAAAAGCTAAAAGACTGCGTCATTAAAGAGAACCTCTTAGATCTTACAATAATATTTCCTAAGCAGGTAGACAACCTCTAAGTAAATATTATAAATAACCAAATGTTCTTTAAAATGTACCACCCAAATAATGGCGGCGTAACTTGAAAAGGACAGAACAACTTGCAAAACGACCCCGGCGGCCGTGAACCCAACGACCATGAAAACCGAGATCAGACACTAAGACAAAACCAAATAATGACATTTACAATATGGATCCGTGGCGGCCGAGTAGTTTAAGCACTTGCCAGTAAAATAATGAATACAATTTCGAGCCCTGGCGGTCTGTATGAATTTTTTTTCTCAACTTAAGCCCAACCGTCTTCATCGTCCTCCGTCTTCAAGCACTACTATCTTCTTATATGTTTGCAAACGTCTCTTTCCACTCGATGTTTTCCTTCACCATCACCACCTTCACCATCAATGTATTTACAGTCAGAAAAACTCATTAGTACAGTCGGTATTCAAACTTGCTATCTTTGTGTTGCAGGCGACTATACGAACGTCTCGGCCACCACGGTTTTATTATAGATTATTTATAGTATGTACTTACCAACCTTAAATGGCACTTTTATCGACAAGCCTGTGTGCAGGACTAGGGCAACACAGCGTAAAACGCGGCTAGTGCCCTACGCCCGGTTACTACAAAACCGGTTCCGCTGCCCTCCACTACCTACCACGTGCAGATACCATCGTTCATCTTCGTCTATTTTGTGTGTAAGTACTCGCACCGTGAACCGACCATATTGCCAAGACCCCTTGTTCTCCATTCCCCTTGAACAGCTCTAACAGAATGTGGAAGGCGTAGATTTCAACATAAAATGGTTGCATTTTAGTTCTCTTGTGCTCTTACAAATCATCCCCGCTACGTACAAAGAAGGATATAAATCACTTTTATTTGTTGTACCTAGAACACTTTCACGGCCATGTGCTTAGTATATTGCTATTCTAACTGTTACTGCGTTGTAAAAGTTTGTGGTCTTTGCTGATACTATTAAGATGCTTATACTTATGTATTTTTAATGACCTAAAGCCGCACCTTGATAGGAAATTGATAAAATCTTACAAGATTATAGTATTTCAATACTACACCTATATACGAGTATAAAGACTGAACTATTGTGCATAACATTTTTGACGGGGATCATTACCATCCTCACCTCTATATTATTTATTTATTATTATTTACATACATAAATATCTATACTAATATTATAAAGAGGAAAGATTTGTTTGTTTGTTTGTTTGTAATGAATAGGCTCCGAAACTACTGGACCGATTTTAAAAATTCTTTCACCTTTGGAAAGCTACATTATCCCCGAGTAACATAGGCTATATTAAATTGGACCCGATAGGTGGCGCTGCGATCGAGTTTCAAGAATTTTACCTTTTTACCCGGGCAAATCTTTCTGTGTGTTTCTGTGTGTCGTAAGCTAGATTCGAGAATGGTTTAGATTTACAATTGGACCCAATAGGTGGCGCTGCGATCGTGTTACGGGCAATTTAACTTTTTCACCCGAGCGAAGCTGGGCGGGACAGCTAGTATATTATATACTCACTCTCGATGTTGCGTAAGAGCCTATATACGAGAAGGCGGCGGTAGTCGCTTACCATGACCGATAAGCATTATTGATAAACAAATGAAAATGATAAGTACTATTGCCACCTTAGTATTATGAAAAAAAGTCAGAGCTTCGAGTAAGTTCGAGTGATGCCCCTGGTATTGCAAGCGTCCATAGGCGGCGGTAACCGCTTACCACCAGGTGGCACGCATGCTTGTTTGCCACGCCAGTGATATAAAAAAACTATCAATACGCAAATTTCACAAAGAAGTAGGCAGAGGTGTAATAATATCCTCTGAGATATATTTAGTTGGTAACTTAGCATACTTCAGATGGCGAGTCGGCGGCGATCTGTCAGGTCAGTGACAAAAAACATGTTTGCTTTTGCTCAGTTCAGGCTAGCAAGTTTCCTTCACCATAAAGCATGGTGTTTATTCAAGCTCAGAAAAACTTAATGGTACAAGCCACCTAGTTTTGAACTTACAATTAATGGACTTAGATATGACTCGGTCACCATGGCTCGTATATTGTTATACATATTCACGCTCCGTTGAGCTTCTAACAATTAGTTTACACGAATATTTATTTGTTCACAGATAAATAACTACTCTACTTAAACCAAAACTTGACGTCGGCAAAAACCCCGCTCGTACGTTGTGTAACATCAGTTGTGTACATGCAAGAATGAGTTCATTACAACGAATGCTGAGATAAAAAAAGTAACTTTTTTTCCTTTCTCGTATGGGTAGATGTTTTCTGAACCTACGTTGCACTCTCTGTGAGAAACTGAATAATAGAGACCACGAGAACGGGAAGAGAGTCTGGGTCTTATCGGAAGCTCATCATAGACAAGACTCATCGAATTGTAGAAGAATCCTAGTATTTACAAAATTTTTTTTCGTTGGACTACCAAAGCTTCAAGGTATAGGTACTATTGCAGTGTCATTTTAAACAAGTTGACAACGGAATGGCCTAAGACAGTACCTGCTGTTTAGCGCAGATGCCAGTGAAAAGCTACTCTTATTCCAGACCAATACTATTCAGTATAAAGGGCAACAAAGATGATCTCATAATGATCTGTCTTACATGATTAATAGCGGCAAGAAACAAATCTCATCAAATGTATTCCCCGAGCTAGCGTTCCGCTTTAGATCTAGTTAGACAACTGCAAAATTAATGCTTCTATAATATAATAAAATGCTTAAACACATTAATACGTGCTGTAATTTATGCAAAATATTCACAAAACCAACAATACAAAGCAGTTTTACAATGGGTACATAATACTTTTCAGAGCGATGCAAAGTTTGTTTTTGTAAAGAACGAGGCGTCATTATCTACGACTACCGTTAAACAATTAACGGTATTCCGATCGTCAATCGTTTCGTGTGAAAAATCTAGAGCTATGGGGGTATTGTAACAAGGGCTGATAACATGAAGTGTTGTGCCCGCACAGCGACACGCGCGCCTCCCTGCGGCCCTCCTTCGCGCGGTATGCGGGTAGCCCGCACTCATACCAAATTGGTAATTAATCTTATATTAGATAGATAGGCCAGTCAATCGACCTCAATGTCCTTCATTGAAAAAAAATCTCTATTGCATTTTGATTTTTGTAATAAGTTTTCTTAAATATTCACAAGGCATTACAGTTGCAGACCTTAGGTTGAATGATTTTATTTTAGTTGCCTTTCGTAGCGTGATATTGGGAACTTAGCTACTTAATAGAACTTAACTAAATTGGAAAGGCACTTTATAGGTGCTTAGCAACCAGCTATTAACACTTCCTCTGGGGTACGTGCCTCGGATTAGAGCGAGTTAGGAAGCTGGTTTAGACGACTAGCTATTTAGGATCTGGGCCTTTGGCTCGGCTTGGGTCGGGGGAGAGTGGACAAACGTTCACCAGAGTCATTCCTTTCAACAAACTTCTTCAACATCCTTTCTGTCTGCGAACATCATTCTTCTTACAGACATCATTCTTTTACCAACCCGGGATCAGTGGTGGCCTTTGTGGCTCGCTTTAAGAGATTAAAGCGAAGGACCGTGCGTGGTCAGGCGGATGTGTCGAACCGGTGCATTTTTTAGAAAATCCAGGCCAACTTTAGTGCGTTGAAATATCATAATTTTAATACATCGTCGGGTACCTTTTGAAAGTTCGAGACATAAAAGGTTTAACTTCAATAATTCTTGTGTAGTGTTGTAAGATTTTAAGATGAACAGCCAGTTTCTTCTCCTTTTGGTTCATCCCAAGTCTTTTTATCTTCAAATAAACCCCAAATAAATGGGCTTTGGTGAAAGTCTCAGCAGATTCAAGATCCTTACACTGCGGTAAAGTATTTATAGAAGCTACAAACTAAAGTTTAATACATATATTGAATGGAATTCCTTTAACACCTACTCAAATAATATTTAAATAATAGACTTTCCGGTTTTACAACATTTTAAAAGGATGCAATATTTAGGTGTTGATAAATTGAAAACCGTTTGTGATGGCAACGATTGTGAAGTGTTCAATCAATTTTATTGATCGGTGAAGGCAATTGTTTGTCGCGGTCGCTGAACCCTTCACACCTCGGTTCAATTATCGAACGCCAACCGATTTGACATACCCATAAAATAATGCTGGACTACCCATAAAGTTGCGTCCCATAACTAAATAGGTGGGTCCCTACTTAACAATGGGTAACTTGGTTCAATATTGGGAGTTGCCCAACTGGGGTAGTACCTCCACCTTATAGACGTAATAGCATCGTAGTCAAATTTAGAACACATAAATGTAGTACATGTATGTAAGTATTCCGGGTAGTGTTGTATTCCTGCGGTGGGCAAGGTTTCCAAAACGAACTTACACAAGCGGGACACACTCGTCCTCTTTGCTGCTAATCGAATATTATATCTTTACGCCTTCCCACAAGGGTCCCCGAAGGGGTAGGCAGAGGTGTATAGGTACTACCCACACACCCACTTTCAGTCAGAGATATATATTAGGTGCCAACGTGACAGATGGCGAGTCCGTCGCCGTTACTCAAGCACGACTATACATACGCCTTTGAATTGCTTCATAGACATATGCAGGTTTCCTTTCGATTTTTCCTTCACCGTAAAGCTCGTGGTGTGACTAATCACTGTACTTGAGTTCAGAAAAACTCATTGGCACAGTCGGGATTCGAACTTGAGATCTTTGTGTCGCAGGCAACTGCTCGAACCACTCAGCCACCATGGCTCTAATCGCTTAATATCTAATCTATAAGCTAATCGAATAATAAGTATTTATTAGAAGACGTTTTCGATTATTCTCGAATCGATTTTCGATCGATGTTATAGGTACAAGTAACAACAGCAGTAAGTCACACAAGCCGTTGAAAGGTTTACACGCGTTCATGGTTACCGATTATATTCGACCAATAGAGTTGTAGCGTGATGAAAATATAATATTCTATGTGCGTGCGTAGATACCGGTCACTCGTGTGCGAATCGCATCATTGAGTTTTGCAAGGCATAAAAAGCTCCCTCTAGTACACACTACGTGTCTACAAATAGGTTAACTTAAGGACTTAAGGCTTTAATCTTCAGAAGGATATATTTTACTATTTATTATAATTTTTATGAAATATGTAGGTAGGTAGGTAGGTAAGAGGCTTACTTAATAACATTTACAAACTGGCCAGTTTCTGACGCAGACCTGGAACTTCCATTATTTTAACCGTGATTATTTCGATCCTATGCTATTGGCTTTGAAACAGTGCGCAAATATTAAGGACTTAACGGTTTCAATCAATCTCAAACGAATTTAGTTAAAAATGTAGGATTCATTTTGGACCTGAACAGTACAGTTTCATAACCGGTTCCTTGCAACTACCTTTTAGTAAAAATAACGTGGTTATTTTTATTCGCTTGATCTCACTCCCACAGATACGTTCTCGACGTGCGAGCACACAGATAACCAACAGGCTTCTTCTTCCTCTACTATATAGGGTGGACTGGTCATTGCTCGGCTCGCAAGATCTTAGAGAAGTGACGACGCACGTTTGTAAAGGGCCAAGCACTAAGGCTTTGACTAACATGCTCGACACCTGCCTCGCGGTCATGTCTTGCCTTATATACCCCTTATTATGTAGAAATAAAAATACAAGTAATTCAAAGTATTTAACCATTCTGTATCATTCCATATTTGAACTAAGTCAGCCGTGTTAATAGGTTCTGTTTCTATAAATTGAGTTTTTTTTATAGCTTTCTAGTTCTGGGTACATTGTCGAATAGAAACAGTTGACATTTTTCCCGCGCTCCATCGTGACCGCTGCCTGGCGGGAAACGTCAAATTATGGATGCGTTCAGCGACGACGACGCGGCCGAGCAGAACATGACGAATTATGAGCGCTCTCGAAAGCCGGTCCCGTAATTATTGTGGACAAGACACTTTTTGCCTCTGACAAATAGTAAGAGCGTGGAATGACTCCGGGCTTTGTGTCGCTGCTAATGACACTCGAGCGAGCTCTAATATTAACTATTTCTTTTGTGCGAGGACCAGACGTGGTTGTGATGCGTTCGCGTCTTAGTTGGGACATCGACCTCCCCCTTATTTGTAGCATTACTTGAGCGTTAATATGAATCGAACGAACACCGGTGATGTGCTCAAATTTCCTTGCCCCGTCGTCTGGAGACTTTGTGTTGTCACGCGAGCCTCCTTTGATGGATATTAAGTTGTATATGGACAATTAATAACTCTCAACAAATAAAAAATATCAATAATAACCAAATAACGTGAGTACTTACTTAAATCGATAGGTAACTTAACAATTAAATTAATGATATACCTATCATTGTTATGGTGCTAAATATCTTTGAGATTCCATAAGCTGACTCACGTCAAAGACCACCTAAAGGTTAATTTAATAAATATTTTTCCTAGAAGGAAACAATTACCGGCAACTCCGCACATTTCAAAGCTGAGAAAATCTCAGAACTTGTACACACTACCTACCTATTACTTTATGTACTCAATTATTCATTCCTCATCGAGAATTTATTCCTGTGAAGTCAGAAGAAGGTGGTCCGCAACGGCGTTTTCGACACCTGTGGTTATTTTGTAATCAAGTGTCTTCCAGGAATATCGTCGAGACTCGAAAGCAACTTGACACGCCGCCTTGGTGGTCGCAGTGAATGGTTCAACCTTCGTAAAATTGGCTTAATTAAATACCTATCTAGTTTATCATAATAAAAATAATAAATTCGAGTATAAGTTTCCTAAAATAGAACATTCAACTACAACCATTACTAAATTGTGTATAGATTATGTGTTTGGTAGAATTTGAAAAGTTACACTTCATAGACGCTACCCCGTGAGGGACTCGGCGTGATAATATCCTAATATATATGTAACTAACGTTAACAAAATCAGGGAAGTTTGTTTCGCCGTGTGTTCTTCTGAAAAAGTTTGACAGCAGCATATATAAGGGAATGTACATATCTATACTAATATTATAAAGAGGAAAGATTTGTTTGTTTGTTTGTTTGTTTGTTTGTTTGTTTGTAATGAATAGGCTCCGAAACTACTGGACCGATTTGAAAAATTCTTTCACCTTTGGAAAGCTACATTTTCCCCGAGTAACATAGGCTATATTAAATTGGACCCGATAGGTGGCGCTGCGATCGAGTTTCAAGAATTTTACCTTTTTACCCGGGCGAAGCTTTCTGTGTGTTTCTGTGTGTCTTGTCTTAAGCTAGATTCGAGAATCGTTTAGATTTACAATTGGACCCAATAGGTGGTGCTGCGATCGTGTTACGGGCAATTTAACTTTTTCACCCGAGCGAAGCTGGGCGGGACAGCTAGTTATACATATTATTATTCTTCCTACACCTAACACGTAAACCCAATGTTGAACAGATTTTTTTTGTAATTTCACGGGTACTTGAATACATTTTTACACCTAAGCGACTGTGGGCGGGTTTAGCTGGTGTAATTAGATTAAGCCTCATTGGGTGTAAATATAAATTTTGTTGTTTTGCATTAAGTACCTACTCATTGTTTCGTTGCTTTATTAATATTTTGCTATAATCGTCATAGCACGAAGCGGGGTTTGTTTGAAGTACGTTTAACGGACAAGTTTATTGGACATGATTAGTCTCCCTTGCACACTTATGATGAAAAGAAAATAACATCCTCGAATACATCAACTTAATATCTTAGTTATTTATGCCTCGTTAGCGTGAACAATTGTGTTGAAAAACCGGACCGCCAGCAAATTGTACGTTAGATTAAGATCAAAGTTAAATTTTGATTGCTAAGGGATCAAATCCGGCCCAGTTCGTCGGGATATATATTCTACGCACATATCTATGTTTACCAATGGTAAATCGATTGTTTCTTTACAATGGAACGGGGTATTTAAATAATAAAGAAAAAATCCTTTTATATTCTTGACATGTTTCACTTTGTTAAGCTATGATGGTCCTTTTCGTTTTTGTATAATATTAATAATATAAAAATATATAATAATAATAATATCCTCACGCCTTCCCACAAGGGTCCCCGAAGGGGTAGGCAGAGGTGTATAGGTAATACCCACACACCCACTTTCCGCCAGAGTATATTAGGTGCCAACGTGACAGATGGCGAGTCCATCGCCGTTACTCAAGCACTACTATACATACGCCTTTGAATTTCTTCTCAGACGTATGCAGGTTTCCTCTCGATGTTTTCCTTCACCGTAAAGCTCGTGGTGTGACTAATCACTGTACTTAAGTTCAGAAAAACTCATTGGTACAGTCGGAATTCGAACTTGCGACCTTTGCGTCGCAGGCAACTGCTCGAACCACTCGGCCACCACGGCTGTATAAGCATAAAAATATATGTATATAATATATGTACGTTGTTATGTTATTTATTCAGTTTCTGTAGTAGCTGTGGTTATCTGTAATTGGGTGAATACATAGGTAAGTTATATAATGTCATGCTCTTTTAATTGTAAAGAGATATCATCTGTTGGTGATCTAAATAAATAAATTTTCTATCTAATGAGTAATTTAAAGAAAAAGTCACGTGATTTACGACACCTGCTTTCCCGCCTATAATAAAATGAAACAACGAGTTAGAAAATTCACATACGTTATTAATTTAGTCTCAAACGTATTCTGAAACTTTTCCTACAGCGAACGAGCACGTGGTTATAAATCACTATCCATAAATTATTACGAAACTTATTCAAACTATCAAACTTATTTCTATCAACCACTAGATCTTGAAACCTTGACATTGCAAACACTGGCCACCACCAAATTCGCTTGCATTCCTAAATGTTCAAGTTGAAGAGAAGTGAAGAATCACTCGCTGACGTATTACGGATACAATCTACAAATCAGGTTTGTGGCCAGTCGTCTATATTTAGACCTTACCGGCGCGGGTGCTATGGAAACAGATATGTATTTTACTATCATTCATCCTTGAAAGCCAATTCGGCGAGCAATTCTACGTTCTAAACCAAGAGGCACCCACTTAAAGGGTGTGATTAAGATTTAAAATATATATACATCCGTATGTTTGCCCTAGAAGGGGGACAGTACTGAGGTCCTTCTAAAAGGGGTCTCGATATGAACGCGGGATGAAAATTGCAGGTATGGCGTGCTGCAAGCATCCCTAAGCTACTAATTAATACGTGGACAGTATGACCAAACCAGTCTAATCATGGGGTACGTAGGGTAGGGTCAGATCGTCTGGAGGGCAACCCTGTTCCTCCTCATCCATATCAGGTTTATTACAAACATACAAATACATATTACTCTTCATAGAGACCAATGACTAGGTGTGAAGCTTAAGCCTGAACACTAACCCTTTAAGCAGGTGCTATAAAAGATGTAAACTATCCATAGCGGACGACATAAAAGGTAATAAATATCTATGGCCAATAGTGAGGCGCCACTTTACCGGCTATAACCGGATAGTGATACTTAATAAATCTCTTTATAATCATAATCATTTTGTTGACGACGAGGCCTGTCATCTCAGGCGCCTACCGGCAGTCACCGGTTTGTTTTATCTAGTATAATAATATATCCTCACGCCTTCCCACAAGGGTCCCCGAAGGGGTAGGCAGAGGTGTATAGGTAATAAATACACACACACCCACTTTCCGCCAGAGGTATATTTGGTGCCAACGTGACAGATGGCGAGTCCATCGCCGTTACTCAAGCACGACTATACATACTTTGAATTTCTTCTCAAACGTATGCAGGTTTCCTCTCGATGTTTTCCTTCACCGTAAAGCTCGTGGTGTGACTAATCACTGTACTTAAGTTCAGAAAAACTCATTGGTACAGTCGGGATTCGAACTTGCGATCTTTGTGTCGCAGGCAACTGCTCGAACCACTCGGCCACCACGGCTTTGTTTTATCTAGTATAATGAAATTCCACAACTGTCAATAACATACATATATCTAGGTACATATAGTTTGTAATAAATCCGATCAGATTGATGAAAAAATAGAAAAATTATTCAATTTTCCTTATAGAAGTCCGTAGACAGATAATCCTATTTTTTATGTTGTGTTCCTGCTCGGTGAATAAGGTTTAATAATGAGCTCTCTTTGGGGAGGGGAGAGGATTGTTATTTATGTTGGCAGCAGAGGGATTATTCCACTTATGCTACCAGCACAGTAACTCTCTGTAAAGCTCGTGGTGTGACTTATCACTGTGCTTCAGATTCAGCACAGAAAAACTAATTGGTACATTCGGGATTCGAACTTGCAACGTTCGTGTTGCAGGCGCCTACTCAAACCACTCGTCCACCACAGTATATACATCTAATTCACACAATAGCGTGATTCGTGATTGTAAAATATTTTTCCTTAAAATACGCGTAGGTATACACATGTACGATATTCGTAACTACACAAGGTAGATGCCTACGCAATCTCGTAAACAACTTTTTGCCTACGGCCGACAAAATTCCTTAATTAATTATAGACTCTAAACCTATAACAGTTACGTCCGCTATTGCTTAAATAGGTATGAGTAGTTCAGTAGTTAACAAATACATAGATGCCAGTTCTCTTACCATACAGAAATCTGTTTGTGAATACTGGTCCAAAAAGATATCCTAATATAAAATATTTATTGATAGAACATATAGATATATATATAGATTACATTATTTTATTTCAAACCGTTTAGTTAGCGCACGCCAAATAATTGATGTTTTTCTATTCTTCAGTTACATTTATTGTGATCAATTATTGAAAATATATAAAAAGTAGAAGAGAGCCGTGGTGGCCGAGTGGTTCGAGCAGTTGCCTGCGACGCAAAGGTCGCAAGTTCGAATCCCGACTGTACCAATGAGTTTTTCTGAACTTAAGTACAGTGATTAGTCACACCACTTTCACTGTCACAGCTTTACGGTGAAGGAAAACATCGAGAGGAAACCTACATAAGTCTGAGAAGAAATTCAAAGGCGTATGTATAGTCGTGCCTGAGTAACGGCGATGGACTCTCCATCTGTCACGTTGGCACCTAATATACCTCTGGCGGAAAGTGGGTGTGTGGGTATTACCTAAACACCTCTGCCTACCCCTTCGGGGACCCTTGTGGGAAGGCGTGAGGATATAATATAATAATATAATAAAATAATATTAATTATATTATTATATTATATGCGTGAGGATATATATATATATATCCTCACGCCTTCCCACAAGATATATTATATTATTATTTATATATATATTATTATATTATATATAAAAAGTAGTCTATAGCACTCAAGGATAATGTACCTATCTAACAGCGAAAGAATTTTCAAAATCTGATCAGAAGTACCGGAGTATACCCCGAACATCCAAACTCACAAACTTACCTCTTTATAATATTTGTATAGGTATATGCACACCGTCAAAAAGCGCAAAATCGAATATCTGGGACACGTGTTGCGCCATGACAGATACCAGCTGCTTCAACTAATATTGATGGGAAAAATACAGGGAACACGGCGCTCTGGAAGGCGAAAGAAGTCCTGGTTGCGAAACATCAGGGAGTGGACCGGAATCAGCAGTGCAGAGCAACTAATCCGGATGGCTCAAGACAGGGAGATGTTTTCCGAGCTAACGGCCAACCTCCAGTAATGGAGTGGCACTTTTAGAAGAAGAAGAATAGATAGATTATAGGAAAACTACGAGAAGAAACCTACGTTAGTGAAAATTCACAGACGAATGGATCGTGCTTACGAAACGGGGACGGGCTTGCCATCAGCCACGTTGGCATATAAATATATCTGTGGCCAAAGAGGATGTGTTGCTACACACCTCTGCCTACCCCTTCATTGACATGTGAGGACTTGAAAATATGTATGGATGAAGAACATACTAAAGTATGTATACAGAACTTGTAAGTCCGAGTGCGACATCCGCAACAGATTTTAATGACAATCGCTACTTCTGTTCAAAACCTGCAGGCTTTATACAAACTGATACAATTGTACTTAAACGTCTCTCACTTAAAAATGATAGTATCCATGTGTGCCATGGAAGAAGCACCACTTAGCTTTTACTTTAATAAATTGTGATTGTTAATATTGATTGATTGGCGGGGCTTCGAAGTCTGGTGGAAATAAGGTGTCAGCGCATTGAGGGAAAGCATGGAGATATTAAGTATATTGATTCTTAAACGTAGCATAAATCTACTAATTATGTAATATTCTAATGTAATCGAGTGCCAAAGTTTCTATGATAGTCAACATTTAAAACAATACCTAAACCAATACATTATAATGCACGTAAGGCGTGTACTAAGACCACACGATTAACCCGTTAACATTTTATTGGAGTGCAGTTAGAATAATGTTATTGTAACATTTCGGAAACCCCTGGCCTCCGGAGGTTGCAACACAAACGCCGGAAGGCTGCGGGCGCAAATAGCGGGACTGCGTTAAGGTAGGTACATTACTCCGCAATGTTGGAACCTACACCAGTCTAAAGAAAAGTTAGTTAGGCTGGGATTTTTTATCAGCCGAGGACTCGGATCGTCTGAAATGACTTCGTTGCCCACTAAAAATAAAAGGATTTGCCCTGGGCTAGCAAAGGGGCTAGAACCCAGACGGCTATCGAGTGGTTTTTTACTAAGTAGAAATCTTTCATAATGCGAGTGCGACCTACCCCCCTAGGAAGACCCAAGGCAGTGAAGTTTTCCTCCTCGAAAACTTCCAACATGAGGCGCAACACAAATGCATCATGCACTGCATTCTATCATATACATATTTATAATTATATATTGTTTTCACAAAAGTCCTATAATCTAAGGCCCGCCTTAAGCATTGCTACCCAAGTTAGTCAACTCAAATTTTCTGCCAGCGATTCTGTTGTGTCCTTTCTCTCTACAGCTCCCAATTTAGCAACATCTTGGGCGTGGTCAAATAACGGCAACATCAACAATCCTCCTTCTTATGTTCTATGCGAACTAATGTTCATCGTCAAAATTTTACAAACAATAGATAAAATCGTATTTCAATGGTATTCAAGAAATTTTAGCCAAAGGTGTGCCAAAAAGTTTCTTACAACATCGTCTGAATTTTCACTCAAGTAAGTGCTTTTGTGTTCGGTTTGTATTATGTACATTTTGATTTTTGACAGCTGTCAAAAATGTGGCAGCCACAATTGGATCGGTCTTTGTATAATCTATTGAGACTGGGTTTACCGTCCAGACTGACTAATAATATTAATTAAGTACTGTGTGTGATCTCAATGTCATGTCTGCAGTTCCATATAATACCTACCTAGCTACGACATGAGTAATGTCCCGTGTAACATGACAGAGAGTAGATATGTACACTGATGCATTTGACTATGTGATTGACGTTCGGTCATTCGGTGTTAATAGCATACGAGTCGTTTGATGAAATAATTGCATTACCATATTTCATCAACTCTCGGGTACGTGCATGTGTGCGACTGAAGTAATCACTTTGGGAGTGTCTCAATTAATTTCTGACTTCCTTTCTTTGTCTCTTCGTTTTTGTTAGGCAACGAGAGATAGAACACATAATGATACGCTCCGGAGTGCTCAAGGCTCATGGTATTTTTATATCAATTAAACCAGAGTACCTTACTTCTAATAAACCAGAGTCGTTTGAAGTCATACAAGCTTAAGACATGAGTCTATTCGATGAATGTTTTCTTAATGAATCTGACATTATTCTGGGCTTCCGTAAGGCCGGGGGCCCAGGGCACATGCCCATTGAGACTTATGGTAGACGGCACTGATTCCAACGTTTGAATAGGCAAAATGATTACAGCTATTTCGATGACTCCGTAAAATTATGTAATTCAGAAACACTTTTTATTTGTCGATATAGTTTTCAAAATATTTTCATTAATTGCTTGAGAAATTGCGATTGTTTCGCCATCTGTCACGTTGGCACTTAAATATTTCTGGCAAAACGCTGTATTAGGTTACACCTCTGTCTACCCCTTCCGGTACCCATTTGAGAAGGCGTGAAGATACATATAACGCATTGAGATTCTATATCCGTTAAATAAAACGACGTGGGTAACGCTAATGACTCAGTAACGTTTATCAACGGGTACAAAGACTTTTACAGTCTGTTTAACAAAATGCTACAATCCCTGTTTATGTACCTACTAACCGCGGTGTAATTACTCGTTGTGCTTCCATACAATGCAGCGTTATTTATTATTTTGATTTCACAGTGTTTTATACGGGCTTAGTGATGTGGTTTGTACCGACGAACGGGTTCACTGTGGTAATATATAACTTCTCGCCTTCCCACAATGATTCACGAAGGCACAGATGTAATATCCCTCTTCTTGGCGAGATATAATAATAATTATTATTATCTTCAAGCCTTCCCACAATGTCATAAGGGAAGGTAATTGAAACAACACCATCTTCTCGATGGAGATATGTTTATGGTGGTAGATGGCGATTCGGTCTCTAAAGCACTACTATACAGAAGTCTTTGAACCTTGCTGTTCATTTAAGAAATACTCATGATTAGAATCGGAAATCTCGATTTGAAAGGTGACTATATAAATAATTTTTCTACCGCGACTTTTGCCTAGTTAAGCGTTCTTTAAGTTACGTCCTTACGTAAAGGTGCCTCTTTAGTGTTACCGATTTTATTTCAATTAGGATCTAAATCCAATCTCTTCCTGTTCCAACTCCAACACACGAATCAACAAAGTCGGCGCAAACACAATAGCATCGATAAAGGGGAGCCTCGTGGTTTAGCTAACAGTATACAGATAATCTACGATATTGGAGCGTCGATTCGTGGTTGGAGAAAGCGACAATGCCCATGTTGATGGGCTAGATAGTGTGAACTTTGACCTCTACAGGCTCTATATAACTGAAACCAATCACAAAATTGTGTTCTATCAGTTGGTTAACGGAGTGTTCTGGGTTCAAAAGGAGTTTCATTCCGCGAACGCTGAGGCTGTGGAGTGAGCTCTCCGTTGAGGAGAGTACAACAGCATGGAGTTTTCCAAGTGTATGAAAAAATTTCTGCTGGGTCGGCAAGCATTGTTGAATGCATTGGTTTGTGGGTACTACACATCTCTGCCTACCTTTTTGGAGTTGACAGAATTAAGTGCTCTTGTACCGAAGTGTGCACGTTACCTTAATACTTGTGAGATTAAATATTGTGCGACTAAACTATTCCTAGTGTAGTTTATATATGACGTAGTAACAGGTACTATCATAATTTATCGCTACGTGGAAAAGGGACAGATATATAAATGATATAAATCTGTCCCTTTTGCACAATAATGACGGCGATGGCACGTCATAGTGCGGCCTGGGCAGTCGTCAAATTAAGTATAATAAATTATTGATAGTTTTTTGTTTCCACAATAGGTTGTCAGAAACGGATTTCGGCAACTGGTTTGGTTGACCTTGACTTAGTTCTTATTATAATTTTACTAATCTCGCACCAGATTGTAGCTACCTGCCAAAACCTAAGAGTTTTACGATGGCTGCCGTTAAGAGTTTATTAAAGTAGCCCAAAATATGTATGAAGGATTTCGACAGGCCTTCAGACTGTTTGCAAGCATACATATTAGACATCATACCAAGTCCCTCACGATGTAGGCACAGGGAGTAGAGGGCCAGTTCTGTCGTGTAATAACGTTTCTGTATGCCTTGTATATTGTATTTGATACGTACTTACCAAAACGTTTTGAAAATGCATAAAGACGAAAATATAAAAAAAAAATTTTTTTATACCTCTTAGCCGTTTGGCGTGTTTAAGTAACAAACATCCTCCCAAACTTTCGCATTTATAATATGAGCAGGATTCTCCTTTTCCCAGACATAGAGTAGAGATCTAAGGCTATATACATATAGGGTAGCTATTAGCTAACATTGAAGTAGAAAAGAATAGATACGTCTTACCGCGCTCGGTTTGGCTAACTCAACACAAGCTAATTGGCTTGAGTCAACTTAGTCGCAGCTTGACTGGCAACGACGTAGCACTTATTCAGCATTTAGGAAAAATGCCTTCTTAGGTGCTTAGAAACTGCAGAACATATACTGGACGAGTGTAAAAAAACAAGAAGGATGTGTCTTTTCATTTGTAAGTAATGTAAATTTGTTTTATCTATCAAAAATACGAAAATTTAACATTAAATTTTAATCTGAATTAACTCCTGCGACGATGCCACTGCGCCACTCGCGCGAACGAGACAAGTAGCGCGTTACGTTTAAGAGCGAAAGAGAGAACGTTTAGAGCTCGACATATTGGCACGTGGCTGTGCTGTTATCCCTTTCTGACAACTAGGATTCATATACTTCGTGTTCTTTTAATCTCATCAGGGTGCTTAATGCCGTTGTGTGAGTTGTGTATTGTAGCTATATGTAGGTATAGCATAAAATTTGCCATGTTTATACTTCATATTCAAGGAGTATAACGTCTCTATTATAGATAAAACCTCATTGGTAGCTAAACCTAACTAGCATGTTGCTTTAAAGGCTCATTTACAGTTCCAAATAAGGCGGTGTTTACCGGAAAAATCGTTTTATTGTTTATTACAAGAGTACAACTCGGCCAGTGGTACCCACGGGGTGAACGACTGGTAGGCCGCCATTACTCGACCGCATCATTACAGCCTCACCGCATTACTACTACGCCGCACTACTCCTTTCTACTTCAGCACGATAAGCAAAGATCTACTAATATTACGAAGAGGGAGTTGACGTAGAAGCTGTTTACTGAAGCTCCTTATCGGAGCTCCGCTGAAGCTCCGTTTCAACAATATTTGGAATGAACTTTTAGGGTAGGTATACGCTATGGGTAGTTTTCTGGGTAACGGTAAAAATATATTTTCGTGAAGTCAAATTCAACTAAAATTATCTACATGATTTTCTATTATTCTACTAAATCGCGAGCGAACAAAGCCACGGGCACAACGTAACAACTAGAAAGTTATTTATCCTGATAGGTATTAGGGAAACCTAAATTATCTTTTGTTTAATGCGAGCTCCGAACTATGAACGCATTTAAGGAAAAGTTGCTAGAGAATGGTTCAAGACTTGGCTGAAGGTTTTGAACAGGTGTGGCACATCATCAGAATACGACCCTAGAAGCCAAACATAAAGAACGCTAAAAGACAATGAAACCCAGGCCTCTAGATTTTTTTAATTGAACTGCAGGTGAAACCGCGGGGCCTATACTATTCGCCCAAAAACTCTTGGGCTTAAGTTTATCAACAATAATATCTCAATCAAGCCTTCATTGACTTGAATACCAAATAAACCTTATATTTGATACATTTCCGACCCTACGCGAAGACATCAGACAATTTGGTCAATCCTGCGCCGGCGCAGAACATTATCAAAAGCAACAGATAGTCACATAACTGGGCGCATGCGTGTTATCGGTCCATCTCTCCATTGTTAGCACGCGGTATACATTCGAAACTGCATTCAGCCGACATAGAACCAAAAAGTAGCCTACCACGATTGAATTTGAGTTTACAATCGAATGACAAGTACCATTATGAGATAAAAATATATCATTTGAATGTCCGCGGTGTCATCCGCGCAGCATAAGTGATGCATACCTGGAAATGATACTAACGTATTGTTTTAATATAAGCTACAGGAGCGAGCATTGGCCAGTTATACAGGATGTATTAGAACAAATGAGTCATAGGTATATTGGGAGGTTTTTTTTATTCTCATATGTAAACATAGAATCTACATATTTTGGATTTAAGTACTTATTCACAAAGTCAAGATTGCAAGTTCAAACCCGAATGAGTACCATGGTCTTACTCTCTTTATCACGAGTTTAGTTGTAAAATATGGTTTAATTGTATTTAATCATTACAATAACATCCATAATTAAAAAAAACTAAGAAATCTGCTGTGAAATATTTAATTGACTGACAAATAAGTTCTTACATTCTTAAATTGACAAAAATGTTAACATTGCGTATGGATTTACTCATTATTTCACATTGTTGGCTTCACTGCAAGAGCTTTTTATGCGCCTAGCATTATTGGTTTAAAAATAATTTATTATGACACAAAAATGCTTTCCTGACTTAAATCCCAAAACTTAATTAATATATATATATATATATATATTTATTTATATATCTTTTAACAAATAAGTGAATGTACAGGTAAATTTAAATGTAAATCTTAGACTAATTTCGGTAGTATATCCGAACATAAAAAGCTGTTTAGTCACCCCATTGAATAGGCCTGTCAATCACTCTGATCGACTTACTAGCGACATCTAGTGGATGACTTGTTAAAGCATTCAATAACTTTAAAACCAATAAAAAACTCCGCGCCTCCTACATAAGTAAAGCATATATATCATACATATAATAACACCGAGAACCAGACTGGATACAGCACCAGTTCTCTCTAGACTTAAGACCTCTCTCCTCATTCCAGACATGCTCGCCGGTTTCGTACTCTTGACTTTCCTATCCTGTGTCCGATTTAATCAAGGTTGTAACATGGTTTTCCGCTGGCTCCCTTTAAGACACTTTCGCATTATAACTAATTAAATAATTCACGCTACGTCCACGAGTTGGACAGCCCTCAAACCATTGCATTGTAAAATTAATAGCAATAAAATAAGTACATTACATTTGCCACTTTACCCATAAAATTATAGACGAATCATGGTATCCACAATCACTCCGGCAAGTGGTAAGGACTAATCAATATTGTTAGGATTGATTTGACGCTTAATGTACATCTTCTTAGACATCAATAAATTTTGGACTTTAAAACATTGATATATAAAGTAGAATATCAATTAAATTATTATAAGCTCTCCAGCTGTAAACTACTCGTTTGGAATTGTTGTGTAGTTGGCCAATAGATTTATAACTAACTCACTAGTCATACATTCATGTCGACCTGTAAATTTTACCATATTACGGCAGTTTTAATGCAGTGCGCATCACAATTTTTGATTCGATTGATACATTATACATTCAGATTAATAATTATTTATACTTACGACTAGTTCATCTGTACAATATATATCTTAGTAATATACAATGAAGCAACACATTTGCTTTATAAGAAGCAGATTTTAATTTAGGCCTATTATTTCGTTACATATACCACATATCATGTCTCATTGGCTACGCATAGAGTGCAGAGAGTCAATCTCTTAAATTTATATACCTCTACCCTTTTATTTGAATTCATGATTGATAAGCATATTTTATAATGATTGGTAATGTGGGTAGGTTCTCACACGCCGTAAGTAAATTTATGCTATTATCGAACTTTTGAAGGAATACAAGAGTATATGCGCCGCGGTATATCAATATAGGCGTTGACATTGTTATATTGCATTAACATACAACGCGGTCACATTAACTTGACGCATCGCTGGAATGCGAGGCCCCGCCCGCTTCCCCCCGCATTCCCTTAGCTCGCCCGGCAATCGTCAGTATGGTTAGCATATCTGTTACCGATACGTGCGTCGATATGTTGACTAGTTTTCTGTTGCTATTGTTGTTATTGGATATTTTGTTACGTTTTCGTTAGTTTAAGTTTGGACTGTTTTTGTTAATTTTGGACTATTAATATTAATATTTTGTTACTACAAATTTTTTAACATGGGGAAATCTATACACAGTGAAGGGAGAAATCTTGTGTTGAAAGTGTTTTAAAACAAACAAAATAGTTTTCAATTATATTGTATAAAAAAATACATGATGCAACATATTGCAAGATTAACAAATAAAACCTATGCTCCAAAATAAAAAATATAGTTTTATTTAGCTACATGCTTTTTTTCGCATCATACCTGACCGCCAAAATGACGTCATCAAAGCCATGCGTCAAGTTAATGTGACCGGGTTAGGTGACATACATATCATCACGCCGAGTCCCTAACGGGGTAGGCAGAGTGATGAATGTGGACGAAGCGAAAGAGACATGTAAGTCTAAAGAGAACTGACGCTCTATACTCTCTGCATTAAACATTCTGTCTAATTACATTATAATATATTACATTTACAATAATTACATTAAGGCCGGGTTAAATATATTCTATAATAAAATTGAAAGCGGTAAAGTTTGTAAGCATATACATTTATTTATAACGTCACGCAAAATCGTTCACATAGAGGATGGATTGCGCCAGTTTCCTCTAGGCCACAGGACCTCTCTCGTTTCATCAGCATCATACATGCTGTTCATGCTTGCTCGTCGGTTACGAGTACCTAGTCTTGTTGTATTAGAAACAATTCCCCAATATTTTCAATGAGGAGGCAGAAGCCTAAGGGAGAGTATTATCCTGTAATTTTGGGAGTTACAGGCTTTTTGGAGCGGGCAGTTAACACTTAATATTTCAGTAAATACTTAACAAAAAGTAGTGAACTTCAAGTTGAGTGCACAGCACAACAACATCACAGCACGCAACAAATCTAAGTTAAAATATTATGCAATATTGCCACTTAACTCGTTTCATAAATCACTATAACATTTTACAATATGAAAAACCAATGAGACATATTTAAACATACTGGATATATATTTAATTATTTGGTTTATATATACCTACCGGTGTATGTTGGCCAGTTACAATATTAGATATTTAAAAAGAATGAGAAAAAAACAAAGATTTAAATACTTATAGAATTATGTCGTCATCTCGATGTCGTAATCATAAAAATTTTGTGTAATCAAATTATGCATACTCATTTATACGTTTACATACATATTATAATAAAAGCTATTCTTAAATTACTATATCAGTTATTTTTGTCCTCACTTAAAAAACTAAACAGCATTACTTACTATTAGCCGAGATCAAGTGTAGTTAACATTGCTTAAATTAAAAATGATCGGTGCTTTGTAACAAGATACAGTATATCCGAAGTTAAAAGTAACTTCACGCCAAATATAAAGTCAAACCTAACCAACGAGCCATGCGACGTATTTACATATGTACTTTATATGCTTTGTACATCATTCAAAGGCAAATGCCGGCTAAAATTTAATAAAATAATAATAAATAATATATCCTCACGCCTTCCCACAAGGGTCCCCGAAGGGGTAGGCAGAGGTGTATAGGTAATACCCACACACCCACTTTCTGCCAGAGGTATATTAGGTGCCAACGTGACAGATGGCGAGTCCATCGCCGTTACTCCAGCACGACTATACATACGCCTTTGCATTTAAATTTTAAAATATATTAAAAAGCACCCCTGTCGCGCCCCTGTCTGATGGCGATATTCAAAAACTATTACGCGGGTTATGATGCGGCTTACACAGAAAATAAAAAATACACAAGGATGTCCACATAAAGACAAACTTTTTTTTTGCCTTATTCTCGCATAAAAATCTGCTGTGATAGTTATTACGTGTGTATCTTGTTAGAAAGCAGCGAGTAGATAAAATTTTCGTGCATTTTGTAGGTATACTTTATTGTTTCTTTTTATTATATTCACTTAGGGATAAAATAATTATTATTAGCACATAGAAAAGAGAATAAGTACGAAGTACGATTTAATGGTATAGGGAAAGTTTAAGATCATAGTTTTGATTAGTACATTCAATTATAGGTAATTATTGTATTTAGTGGGCACTTGTAATTAAAATTGACCAACTAAGCTTCGATGCTGACAAATAGGTATGCTTCACAAACACTGTATTCACAAAATGTTTTACTCTGTCAGCTCTTGTCAACTTCAGGTTTAATTAAGTAATTTTTTAGTATAAAACTTGTTTTTGTAAAATTAATTGTTCACAGAGAGCAATATTAATAGATCTATAAAAGGCCCCTTAATTATATCTTTGCAAGTACCCAATCTACGACTCTAATTGAAAGTGAAAAGTTTCAACACTTAGGCCACAGAGAATATTAATTATATATTTATAGTATATTAAGATTTACAGAATATTATATATATATATATATATATATATATATATATATATATATATATATATATATCCTCACGCCTTCCCACAAGGGTCCCCGAAGGGGTAGGCAGAGGTGTATAGGTAATACCCACACACCCACTTTCCGCCAGAGGTATATTAGGTGCCAACGTGACAGATGGCGAGTCCATCGCCGTTACTCAAGCACGACTATACATACGCCTTTGAATTTCTTCTCAGACGTATGCAGGTTTCCTCACGATGTTTTCCTTCACCGTAAAGCTCGTGGTGTGACTAATCACTGCACTTAAGTTCAGAAAAACTCATTGGTACAGTCGGGATTCGAACTTGCGACCTTTGCGTCGCAGGCAACTGCTCGAACCACTCGGCCAATATTAATTATGAATACACTTTTTAAATATTCATTAAAGCTGGCGATTTTGTACCCAGGGGGTTTAATCAGCATTAACGCCGAGGCTTGCCCTCAAGAAGCTTTCAAAATTTATTTATATCAAGCTCGTTTTTATATCCTTTAATATCCTTATATTATATAGTGAAGATTTATATATATATATATATATATACATCCTCATGTCTTCCCACAAGGGTCCCCGATGGGGTAGGCAGAGGTGTATAGGTAGTAACCACACACCCACTTTCCGCCCTATATATATTTTAGGTGCCAACGTGACAGATGAGTAGTGAAGATAAGATGAGATGTGGATTATTAAAAATAACTCGAATCATTACGAATCAAGGTTTTGGAACGTTTCCACGGTATATAGGAGAACATAGTTACTAAAAGGTTATTGTAATTTGAATAGTTTCAATTACAAACGATGTTAAACGTCCGTTAGTTTCTTTCATCTTTCATCAACTGTCAAACAAAACGACAAAGTTAGTTTGCGTACTGTTGCCAAATTCAAAATATAATATCAAAATTAAATTATTTTATCTCACATAGGCCTAGATGGACACTTATAAAACGTCGAAAAGGGAGCGGATCGGGTTGGCCAGGGAGAAGAACCGGCAAGATACTAATTAAGCTTTATATTCACTATTCCAAGCCTATATAAATTGAGACAGCATACCTCGACTTACGGTATGAACACGTCATACTTAGTCCCCTTTTGTAGTGGTAGTAGCTCCTTCCGGTGTAATAAAATTATTTTTTCCCAACCATCAGCAGCCAGGCGCGAGAGCGCGCTAGCGCCATTGGCGTTCTTCGACTCGTTGGTGTAACACGAGGATTTTAAGAATCATACGTTACTTCATCCTAAGCGGCTGTTTAAATATGGAAAACTCCAGAGTTCTTAAAAAGTGTTCGAGCCCATCTTTTTTCTCTTAATCTTCTGCGGTACGGCGTAAAAGGCGTAATCGCATGGTTTAATGCATCGATCAGCGCTTGAAACATTTGGAAAATATGGTAAATAATCTGGCCACAACCGTCAGTACCATGGCGTCAGGTGAGTCAAACTCATCGTTTATCGAATCCAGGTGAGCCATGCATGACAACTCTAATATGGACATCCTGTATAAATGCTGATGATGATTTAGTGCCTACATTGTCACAAAATGGCTGCTCATGTGATCATCCAGTTTGCCGTTTACCCTCGCTCGATTTCAAGCAAGAAACTACCCTGAAATCAACCTAAGTAAACATAAGCCACCCACGCGGAAGTGCTATGCAAATAACAGCACTTTTATACTGTTAATTGATCTCAGGTGAGATACGATGTCGTGCAGGAAAAATATATTTCTAATCTAGGGTTTGCGGAATTGGAAAGCAACGATATGATTAAAGCTTTCGAAAGTAGGACCTAAGCTGCAACGGAAAAAACTTTAGCAGCGGTGTCTTACGCTCTGATAATTCAAAACGAAAAGCTTCTCGAAGGCTTTCAGGCTTTTATTTCTTGGTTGAATTGCTCCGAGCGAGTATAGAAAGATGACGTTTTAAACAATCAACGACATTTTTGGTGGTGATTACAATCAAGCAATCAAACTCATGTAGATTTATTACATTAGATCTGTGGACGGCGGGCAGATGTTAGCAGTGCAGTGACAGGATTCTGCATTTTGGAAAAGACAAAACAGTTAAAAAAACATCGAAAAGGTAGGTGCTGCTAGAGCTCTTGCACAAGGAGCGGAATCAAGGAAAGACATCTCCAACTAGGGTTGCTATCATAAAAATTTGGCAACCAGGAAGAAAAGAAGACGCGAGAAAACCCCGGATTTTAGAGCCCAGAACCCGGAAGTGCGCACTGTGGCGTGTCGCGCAGTCGTGGGTTGATTGCGGCGTGCGGGCACAGTGCGTGTGAGTCGCGGGCGACCCAATACTTTAATTTTTTAATCCCGGTCTACAAATGAAACCCTGGATGCCTTCTAAACTAGGACAAATCCGGGGAAACCCGGACGAATGGCAACCCTATCTCAAACCTACCACGTGGCCGCGTCGCTGTTTCTACAGCCAGCCATAACGCAGCTTTCACTACGCATAGCTGCAAATGCAAGTCTGATTTGACATTTAGTATCTCTCGAGTGGCAAAACAATTTAAGAAACGCCAGGGACGTCTACCTTATCGGCATTTGGATTGACTATCACACCTTTCAAACGGGCCATCCGGCTCGGATTGCGGCCCAATGGTCACAAAATACCTTTCTTCAAGAAACCCCCTCTTGTGTTGCCTTGTCATATTCCAAAGCAGTTTTACACACACCAAGGTCTTCGTATGGAAGAGGAGATTCGCAAGTTAATAGACCAGTGCATTATGGAACTGGCTCGTACCACTCCAAGATTGTGTCCTGGATTATTCTGGTGCCAGAGAAAAATAATGCGTCCGGTCTTCAATCACAAAAACTTAAATAATTTTATTTGTTGAAGCACATCTCTATGATAATTCAAAATGTTGTCTATGTCATTTGTCACTATATTGTCTATTCAAATGTTATATAATATGTCATTTGTCTATGTTATATAACGGACTCCACGCGACGCGTGGGCTTGTAAGACACGAGGATTCCTCCATTATAGTTATTTCTTACAATGCATTGGCTATTTAATTTAAAAGTATAAGCCAGAGCAGGCAAACCCGAGAAATACTATACACTACAAGATGAAAGACGAAAACGAAATCCCTTGAAAAAGGGGTCAAAAACGAGTTTTTTCCTGCGCTTCAAAACAAAGCAAAATTAAAGCAGCAGGTGGTGTTCAGCCTGCACCTTTTGCAGGAGCTCTGGAAGCTGTCAATTAAAAAAAAAATCCATGTACCACGGAAATCGATACAATATCTAGGAATTCTTTGCTATCCTTGGACGAACGAGAAATCTCTCTCCACAGACAGGTGTAAAACTTGTTGGTAAAGTCCAAAAAAATTGGTATCCCGATGAAAAGCCTCTATAAAATCAAGTACAATGCCTTCTGGGTCTTTAAAATTTCGCTAGACTCGTGGTTCCCCGCGGTCCTTACACAGTCAACAGTTGTTAAATCAAGGTCATTAGTTACAATCATGCTATGGTAACTTAGAAGAATAGGAAATAAACTTTTTTGCGCCATCTAGTCCGTGGCTAGGAGAACTAAAAATACAATGTTGCTACATTTAAATATATAAAAATAATGATGACAATTTTCTCCCCACAAAGTATAATTATTGTTGCAACACTTTCATTGCAACAAATATCAACGCAGAGTTGAGCTTCTATTCCTCCGTATCTCCGTGCCGCGGTCTAATCATTTATTCCGCACTTCCATGTTGAGTTGTGTTTACTCCTCCGGGTCGCCGTGTAGTGGTACTTCAAAAACTTTGTGATTGTCAATTATACTAGACACTATCTGTGTAGCTTGAACCCATAATTGTTAATAGTGAACAGTGCCCTTCAGTCATGTCGTAATTGCTGCAAAAAAGTCGACAGCATTCTCACTGGCAAAACAAACTTTTGGGATGCTAACGATCTAATGAAAGGAAACAAGTCCAAACATGAGGGTAGAAAGAAGAAAAGGGAAAATAATTCCATCTAGTATTATTTTAATAAATGTATATGAAGATGTTATGTTTTTTCCAAACCTCGTCTAATTCAAAAGTTTACTTTTAGCTAGTTACGTACCTACTTATTAATAAAGTATTATGACTATAGCTATTAACGGCCATACATGCTTATATTAAAGCTATAGGTGTTACAATTCTGCCCTAGCTATGAACCAGATGGCGCTATGTTTGTCAATCCTCAAAAAACACTGAGTTGCCTATCTATGTTACAGTATACACTGTAATCTTGGCTCACAAGCAAGTGGAACGGGAAAAACTGCGGTCGTGAGCGTGATAGTTGTGAACGCTTAATGGAACGCACCCTTAGTCTTGTTAATATCTGAAATAGAGCTTAAGTACTTAGGTTCAATGCTGAAATAGAATGTATATTAAGCAGATATCAATAAAAACTAGGCTTGGAATAGGGTATTTAAGCTTAGCAAAATTTTACAATTAATCATGAGTGCAAGAGACAGAATGATAATAGTTATACACATCTGTAACTAAACAAAATGATGTTAACACGTGGTCAAGACACTGGTGTACGTTACGTTACGTTAATTTGAATATTTGGCGAAACAAAGCTAAAAAATATTTAACGATAATTAACGTAGTTTTTAACCGACTTCAAAAAAGGACGTTCTCTATTCAACTGTATGTTTTTCTTAACATTACGCATTTTTCAAGAGGTCGTAATACAACCTTTCCGATACTATTAGATGTTTCTGGAGAAAGACTAAAAACACTACCTTCTCGTCATATTTTGTATCGTTTACGTGACATAAAAAATAATTCATTCAATAGTGATTATTACGATAATATTTTTTATATGTGAAATCATCAATCATCAAATCAATATTTTATAAGCAAGCATTAAAACTTATTCCCGTTAATTTATTCTTAAATGCTTTCAAGCAAATACCAAGTTTAATTGGCCATACTAACGGCTACCTCATATTTTACATATATAAGTAGTAGGCAGAGAGAGATCACTTCATGGCAGGCGGCCATGTTGGGATCTCTTACCCACTATGAATATATTCCTTTTATATAACTCTAACTAATTTTTCACTTGGTGTCCGTCTTACCATCGTTCGCGTAGTATTGGTTCGCTAAGTTGAAAAGTTCCCTGCGCAATTGTTGAGCCTGTGTCTTGAGCTCTTGTTCTCTGGTCCGGATCGCTTTGTATTGCTCCTCGCGTTCTTCTGTATGCTGCTGTACTAACCAGCGGAGGTAGAGCTCTGGAATGGATAGTGTCAACTACACCTCGATGCACAAGTAAATATAGAATTTATACCACTATCCCATAAGGGTCCTCGAAGTGGTAGGCACAAGTGTATAGGTAATATACACCCACATGTCGCCAGATGTATATTGGATGCCAATATGACAGATTGCAAATCCATCGACATTACACGAAAAATGTTTTTGAAAAGGTTATAGAATTAGAATTCGGATGCGGTGAACATGATGGTAAGCGTTCATCGCAGCCACATGGATACTGGCAATATCGGGAGGAACCACCTTGTTTGCAAACGCAAGCAGTCGTGCTAGCCCTGCTAATTGCATAAGGAATCTCTGGAGACGAAGTAAGTAAGTAAGATGATGAAGAATAAGATGAGAGAAGAGTAAGTCTAGATACAACTGCCACACTTCTCTCCCTGCGTACCCCGTGAGGGACTAGACTAGACTATATGTATATCTGGAGACCGACAAGCTTAAGACGACCTTTGCAGATCCACGAATCATAAGTTCTAAATACCTTCCCATATGACGTAGCTCATGGGCGCGACCGAGGGCCATATCACGCTGGGAGTGGGGTCGTACAGCGGGTTGATGTAATTGGGCAGCTCGTCAGGTTGGTTCAGCCACGACCAAACGCTCGTGGTCTGCGTGTAAACACCTCGGGTCTCTCGCTCTTGCTCGCTGTCGCATAGGAAAGTGCCTGAGACAGACGATATCAATACTTATCGTTTGGACATCTAGCGCAAGGTATGCATCTATCTAACGAACATCCTATAAAATACATCTGGCTAACTATATATCTGTCTGTCTGTAAATATATCTGTCTAACGCTCGTGAAATTTGATTATCTATAGGTGCTAATTTTACAATCACTCGAGCATTAGCATGCTTTTTTTTTATTCATACACATATCCAGCTGATAAGCAATCTATCTATGTGCCAATTTTCATTCACTTCCGTTCAGCCGTTGTGGCGTAAATACGCATCCATCTATCCAGGCTAATTCATATCATAATATATATGCATATCGTTTGTAATTTTAATCGCTATGACATTAAAGAAAATAGACGTCGAGACCGATTTCAAACTTTGATTTAAAGAAGAAGTATCTTTCTTTATATATTTTTTTTGTGTATGTGTTTGTCAACTAAACGTCTGGACCAATTTGGATAAAATTTTGTGAGTATTAAAATTTTATCTTTGTGCATATGTAATTTACAATACAATTTCCAGGGACGATGGCGTTGAAGTTCTGTTTTAAGAGCTTTTATTCTAACTTTTCACTCAGGCGAGAATGAGCGTAACAACTGGTAATAATAATAGTAATAAGTGTCCAACCGAATTGGCTCGCGTAGGAATGCTCGAAGAGGGTAATGAGGAAAGCCTGGCGGTACTCGAAGCTGCAGGGGTACTGGTCTAGGAACTGTCGCACGCAGTCCAGTAGCAGCAGGAATGTGGGCGCAGCTCTAAGGGCAGATGCGCCGTAGGGCCCCACGCGGTGGCGCGTCTGGAACGGGTGGCCCGCCCACAGCCACTCGCGCTCCACCAGTGCTTGGAGGCTGCGACACAGACGGGATGGTGACGAACTACTTACGCAGTAAGACCACCAAGTTTTACTAGGCGTTCGTTTTTTAAAACAAGTTTTTGAGTGGAAAAAAAATTTTGTTACTCTCTCGGTCACAATGTCGATAGTGCCATCCACGAAGACGCGCCCCACTATTCTTTCTTATAATTTATTGTGTAAGTGTGCAACCTTCCATGTGATCAGTGGATCACATAACTCTAATGTAATCAGTGTGTACCGATAATACTCAATTAACAGCACACACTGATTACCCCTGAGTGCACACGCACACTACAAATAATAGACTCGGGTCATATTCCCCGCATCCCGCGACCCCATCGACTAGAAATTGGTGGGGCGCGTCTTCGTGGAAGGCACTATCCATACCAATAAGATTTAGAACTATTATATAAAATGTAGGTTTTTTTATAAGATTAAAAAACGAAACTTCATATAGTATATACACATTTTATCCGACTAGAATAAGTATTCTGTATATGTGTATGTGAATGAACTCCTTCTAAAAGACAGGGCAGGTGTAGTCAAGAATGGTTAAGAGTCACAATTGTTCACAATTATACCACGGCCTGTTCCAAATGTTGAATTCTTCACCCGAGCGAAGCTGGGCGGGAGTTATACATAGGATCAAAGGTGACAGTGAATGAAGGCCTGATACATTACAGAAGGAATTCAAAGACTTCATGTTTGAGAAACGGAGGTGGACGAGTTGGCGCCTAGATAGATAATAGTTGATAAACGGCTGCCTATCCCTTCTAGAATGATAAATCTCTTGATTGTTCACTTACCCTCTGATAGTCCTACAGTCTGGATTTAATATGATCTGCACCAACGAGCACACCAACAGTGTAGCGTCCTCCCCTCGCGTGCCATGCAGCAGGACTGGCTCTGCCTTCTAGAACATACAGTATACAAAGCTGAGCAGTTTTAAATACAGAACATAATTTATCAGTAGGTTGTTAACTGATAATTAGTTTATTAGAGATTAAATTGTTTAATTTTATGTCTGACAATTTATGCTATGCTTTTCTTTTAAGTTGTTTTCTGGAAGTTGTGGGGTGCAGTGAATATAACCTCATAACGATGCAATAAAACAAATAGCTCCAAAGATAACAAAAATATTAAATTATTAAGTAATAATCACTCGATTTTTTTCGGAAACTAACTATAACTTAAAAAAAGTCTATGTTCTTAATATTAATGCAACTTTAATATTGTAAGAGTATTCCTTACTCGGTGTGAAGATCAGCTAAGAACGGATTTTATGAAATTCAACTTTTTTTTAAATAAATTTTTCACCATAGCGGAAGCAATAGTTGAAAAACGTGATTTTTTTACTTTTTCACCCGGGCGAAGCTGGGCGGGACAGCTAGTATGAAATAAATACGATATGTGATTTATACCTGATGTATATGCTGTGCAACAATGCACGCTGTGTGCAAGGAGTTCCTGACACTCTCCGGCCACCCACACGACTCCAACCTCGACACCCACTTGTCACTTGATATATCACGGTCGTTACAGGCTGGAACAATAGCACTGTGATACACATAATCATCATCATCATGATCATCAGCCCACTCTAGTCCACTGCTGGACATAGGCCTCCCCTAATGAGCGCCATAGCGCCCTGTCTTCAGCTTGACACACATAATACTCCTTCGTATTTAGTCACGGGTTTAAGAAGATACCTTTGGTATTCTAAAGGCCATAGACCAATCCTGTTTATAGTGCACTAGCTGTCCCGCCCAGCTTCGCTCGGGTGAAAAAGTTAAATTGCCCGTAACACGATCGCAGCGCCACCTATTGGGTCCAATTGTAAATCTAAACCATTCTCGAATCTAGCTTAAGACACACAGAAACACACAGAAAGCTTCGCCCGGGTAAAAAGGTAAAATTCTTGAAACTCGATCGCAGCGCCACCTATCGGGTCCAATTTAATATAGCCTATGTTACTCGGGGATAATGTAGCTTTCCAAAGGTGAAAGAATTTTTGAAATCGGTCCAGTAGTTTCGGTGCCTATTCATTACAAACAAACAAACAAACAAACAAATCTTTCCTCTTTATAATATTAGTATAGATTAAACGTCCTGGGTGCATAGAAAAATGTTTGAAACCTCTGGATCTAGTCACGCAAATTTTACATTAGTACATACTAGCCAGCTAGAGATAAATCTATACTAATATTATAAAGAGGAAAGATTTGTATGTAAGTATGTTTGTGTTTAATAGGCTCCGAAACTAATGGACCGATTTGAAAAATTCTTTCACCATTGGAAAGCTACATTCACCCTGAATGACAAAGGCTATATTTTCTTTTATAAAAAAATCTTATGTCCACCCGTGCGAAGCCGGGTTGGACCTCTAGTAATAATAATAATCTTAAAATAACCCAGACTAATAATTTTTCACTTGGTCTGATCTCAGCAAAGGCCAGTATTGGCATTCAATACTGTCATTTGCTGTGAGTAAAATAAAAAAATTAGTATAAACAATAATAATACCTTCAATCAGTTTGGAGTAGCTGTCTAACAGTTGTTGGTTATTGTCCACTTCATCCATGGATCTGTTGTATATCTTCCACTGGGAGTAATTGGAATTACTTTCTGTTCCACCACCTAAGACAAAAATAACTATTAATTATCTTCACGTTCTCCCATAAGAATCCCGAAAGAGAAAGGCAGAGATGAGTGCTAACACATCCTCTTTTCACTGGAGATATATTTAGGTGCCAACGTGACAGATGGCGAGTACGTCGCCGTTCCTCACATCACACACACCTATATATTATTACATAATATACATTAGAGCCGTGGTGGCCGAGTGGTTCGAGCAGTTGCCTGCGACACAAAGATCGCAAGTTCGAATCCCGACTGTACCAATGAGTTTTTCTGAATTTAAGTACAGTGATTAGTCACACCACGAGCTTTACGGTGAAGGAAAACATCGTGAGGAAACCTGCATACGTCTGGGAAGAAATTCCAAGGCGTATGTATAGTCGTGCTTGAGTAACGGCGATGGACTCGCCATCTGTCACGTTGGGTATTACCCATACACCTCTGCCTACCCCTTCGGGGACCCTTGTGGGAAGGCGTGAGGATATATTATTATTATATAATATACATTTTATTCAATTATATGTATTATTTTTTTATACAATTACATACATACATCCATGCTGTATGTTGGTGTCGTTTCTATGTTGCCCTTCAGCGTAAAGCTCATGGAGTGCTAAATCAGTATAAATCAAGAAGATCAAGGCTGATGATGATGATGATAGAGATGCAAGAAAAGCAAGGAAGGATAAGGCGTCAAGAAGGCTGGCAGCATTGTCATGCTGTATGGCAATGCTGATTCTTTGGGCAAAACACATTCACTAGATGCCTCGATCAAAGATGCTTTACCACTTTGAGCAACAGTTGACTGTCTGGGCCTATGGCTCCATGGTCTCAAAGGAAAAAGCCGACAAAGACAAGATCCATTGAAGTTACCTTTGCTCTGCTGCTGTGATATAGCGTTAGTGCTTCGAAGATCGTAGATAACGCCTTTGGTTCCGATTGCGACGACAGAGTTCAATATAGCCTCGTCGGGTCGACAGCGGCGGTGCTTGGGACCGTATAGCGGCTGGCCGGCGCGCATTAATACTGCCTAGAAAAAGTGACCTTATTGAGACAACAACATAGTATAAAATTGTATTGACAAAACGAGACAAAACACATCCTGGATACTAATGAGTATCTTATTCTTAAAAGGTACATATTCTATTCTACCTTACTTGTCATAAGCTCTCATCATTACATGAGATTATGTATAAACTTCAATATTTATTTTCTCTCTAGCCTAGATATAACCAATCCATAGTACTGTAAGGTGAATTCAATACAATATTTACCTGTAAGGTGAATTCAATACAATATTTTCATCTAAGAAAGAGCAAATCTCACCTTTCTTATAGGCTAAATGTTATGCAAAATGTATATTTTTTTAGAACATAGGCACATTGATCAGGTTAAGGTTGCCAGGCAAAGGAGGTTGATATTCAAATAAATGCTTTATTTAATTGAATATCAACATACATACATACATATCAATATACATATATATGTACTAGTGGTCCCGCCCAGCTTCGCTCGGGTGGAAAAAAAAAGATGGTGGCGCCACCTATCGGGTCCAATTGTGAATCTAAACCATTCCCAGATCCCCTTGAACACACACAAAAAATTTCATCAAAATCGGTCCAGTCGTTTAGGAGGAGTTCAGTCACATACACACGCACACAAGAAATATATATATTAAGACTAGCTGACCCGCCCAGCTTCGCATGGGTGACAATTTACATACATACATACATACATATCATCACACCAAGTCCCTAAGGGGGTAGGCAGGGAGTATAGAGCGCCAGTTCTCTCTAGACTTTATACTTATTTTGCTTCGTCCACATTCATCAGTCTCTTCATACATGATCGTCGGTTTCGAGTACTCTTTTCGTTCCCGTCCTTGAGCGTCCGATCGATTTGATCCAGGTAGTTGGAACGTGGCCTTCCTCTGCGTCTTCTTGCACACACTTTTGCTTTGTATATCTGTATCGTCAATCTTTCTTCACTCAACCTTACTATATGTCCAAGTCAGCGTAGCATGCCTTTCTTCATCTTTTCAATCTCGCCCTGATTCACGCCAGTTGATTTGCGAATCTCTTGATTCCGGACTCGAACTAAGATCGTTACTCCGCACGTTTTTCGCAGCTGATATCGCATCTCAGCTGCATTTAAGCTATCTTCATACTTCCTCTGACATACCCAGGGTTCGCTGCATACAATAAAGTAGGCACAAATATCACGCTGTGGACAGCAACCGTTGCTGGCCATCAACACCGACATGGCCCCATTCACCTTAATACCGGCAGTTAGCCTTCTTTCAAGCTTCCTAGATATACAAATTCATTCACTTGCTCTAGAATTTGTGAAAATAATTTCAAATTTGGGTTTTCAAAAGAAAGTTTGAAAGTGATAATAAAAAAGATATAGGGCTCGTTTAGTCGCTAAGGGCTCTACCCAAGTAGAAGGTGTGGACTATAAAGAAACATACTCACCTGTATTAACACACTCAACTTTGAGAATGTTATTTTCTTTAAGTGTAAAGTTAAATTTAGAAATTACTCATCTTGATGTTAACACTGCATTTTTAAATGGTTAGGTACCTTGATGAAACAGTATACATGCAAGTACCACCTAATTTAGAATGTCAGAGTAACAGTGTACTCAAACCAAAACGTGCAATTTATGGACTGAAACAATCAGCAAGGCAGTGGAATAAGAGAGTAGATGATTGTTTGTTAAGCCAGGGTTATATTAAGTCTAAATTGGAACCATGTTTATATAGTAAAAGGTAAATAAGGAACAAATTTTAAAAACTGTGTTTGTCAATGATTTTTTCATATTTTCCAGTAGCAAATGTGGCATTGACAGATGAACTGAAACATAGTTTAATGTCAAATTTCAAAACTAAAGATTCAGGGCAAGTGAAAGAATGCTTAGGTATGAGAGTAAAAGTATATAAAAATGGTTGTATATCATTAGATCAGGAGCATTTTGTCGAACATATTTTAAATAAGTTTAAGATGTCAAACTGTAATGTTGTTGATACTCCTATTGAATGTAATTTGAAGTTGGATAAGTCAGAAAATGTTTGTAAATAATATCCTTATCAGCAACTGATAGGAAGTCTTATGTATTTGTCTATACTTACACACCCAGATATCAGTTACAGTGTCAGCTATTTAAGCCAATTTAACAATTGTTTTACTGCAGTTCACTGGAAAAACGCAAAGAGAGTGTTAGAATATTTAAATAAAACAAAATCTTATGGTTTAATGTTTACAAATGATAATAAAAACTTAGAAGGATTTGTAGACTCAGATTGGACATCAAATACTATTGACAGGAGATCTTATACAGGTTTCTATTTTAAATTGTCTGGTACTGTAATATCATATGAATGCAGAAAACAACCGACAGTGGCATTGTCCAGTACTGAGGCCGAGTACATGGCAATGCCATTTTTTCAATGTCAAAATTTCAATGCCAAGGCAATTTGCCAACTACTGAAATGCCTGCTGACTTGTTAACGAAAGGGTTAAGTAGTTTGAAACATTACTATTATGTTAAAAAGTTAGGCATTAAAAGTATTGTTTAGGTGTAGTTTATATTCATTTATTGTTACATGGATATTAGATTATTTTGATAAGAGGTGAGAAGTTGCCCTAATATGCTGAAGGATGATGGCATCATTTCTTGGTTACATTACAATATCGCGAGACTCCATATTCTCCCCAATCACGATTAAGGCAACATCATTTAACATTGGTGCATTGATGCCTCTCTCATGACATTGACATGTTGTCTCCTGCAGGTCGCTTGTCTGCTGTGATCACTATTTTCTGATTGTCCGATGGCATCACATTACTTGTAAGACAGTTTTGAACAATTGGATCAACTGATTATGTTCATGCAAAAGTTGTTGTAACTGCTAAATGATATCTGCGAACAGCGTTCATTTACTTCTTCTTCAGAATTCCCCAGGAAATAAATCTGGAGAAATTTGTAGCCTACGCTGTTCTTCAGTCTCATTGGCTCGAAGATTGAACTGGGCTTGCGTTACACTGCGATTGAATAGGACTTGCGTTACACTGCGATCGAACTGGTGTGCGCCAACGGATATTTTGACGCCTTACGGGTGGTATTACTAATAAAATACGACGATTAATTATGAAACTCACACTAAAACACAACAAACGTCTTTTTGCTTTTGTTGTTATGAAAGAAACTGTAATTTGAGGTTTGTCGAAACTACTACTTGAATGAAATGTCAGGGTGCGTTCCACTAAGCGTTCACAATGATCACGCTCACGACCACAGTTTGCTTGTAAGCGTTACTGTCGTAACCTCATACAATACTCAAATAATACAAACGGCGAGTTAGTAAAAAGAAAGCAAAAGATTTAAGATGTTAGTTTATAATCTGTAAGCCTTGAAAATAAACTTGATTAATTTAAATAGATTTATATTGAAAAAAAATATAATGTTTTTTTTATATTTAATATTATTGGTGTTTTAAATTAATTTACGTTCAAATGGAATTAAAATGTCTTGCGGCGACACTTGGATATTTGGTAAGAGGTACAGTCGCCATTTTATATGCTTTGAGTTTTGAAAATGACGCAAATTTTCTTCGATTCAACGATCACTTCGACCCACCTTTTTAGATGGGTCGTCGTGAGCGTAAGTTATGACATTATAATTGACGTTTTCGCCGCGAGCACAACGACCGCGGTCGTTATGTGGATCGATTAGGTATAGGAGAATTTTCATTGTTGTGGGCGCTTAGTGGAACGCACCTTTACCGTCAATATTTACACGTCACTCTGACAGAGTATTTGTCAATATATTGAAAACGTCTCAGAATCTTGTTGTCTGTCTCTTTCGCACACTCACTTTTCAGAGATTTTTTAAATATTAACTATTATTTATTTATATTTTATATAGCCTAAAGCCTTCCTAGAATCATGGACTATCCAACACAAAAATAATTTTTCAATTCCAACCAGTAGTTCCTGAAATTAGCGCGTTCAAACAAACAAACAAACAAACAAACAAACAAACAAACAAACTCTTCAGCTTTATAATATTAGTATAGATGACGTTTTCGCCGCGAGCACAACGACCGCGGTCGTTATGTGGATCGATTAGGTATAGGAGAATTTTCATTGTTGTGGGCGCTTAGTGGAACGCACCTTTACCGTCAATATTTACACGTCACTCTGACAGAGTATTTGTCAATATATTGAAAACGTCTCAGAATCTTGTTGTCTGTCTCTTTCGCACACTCACTTTTCAGAGATTTTTTAAATATTAACTATTATTTATTTATATTTTATATAGCCTAAAGCCTTCCTAGAATCATGGACTATCCAACACAAAAATAATTTTTCAATTCCAACCAGTAGTTCCTGAAATTAGCGCGTTCAAACAAACAAACAAACAAACAAACAAACAAACAAACAAACTCTTCAGCTTTATAATATTAGTATAGATGAGAATGCTGAAATGGCTGAGAAGCCCTGAATAATTACATAGCTACCTACTACCTTTTATCTTGAAAAGAATATCCTATAGTTCTTATGGTTATGGTGGTTAGTTATAAATTATTCAAATCAAAACAACACTCCCACTGTCCGCGCGTTGTGCTTGCTTAATGATCTTGTTGCTAAGTTTCAGGATGCTGATGTGTTCGTTGACCCTTTGCCCTATCTTGTTCACTGCTTAAGGCAATATTTATCTCATTTGTTTCAAACTTTATAATTTATGTCTGAATTTATTCTTAGTATATAATTTTAAGATATGCATGTGTTGGCTTTTAGATACATACATACGCCATATCATCACGCCAAGTCCCTAACGGGGTAGGCAGAGATTATAGAGCGCCAGTTCTCTCTAGACTTACATACCTCTTTCGCTTCGTCCACATTCATCAGTCTCTTCATACATGCTCGTCGGTTTTGAGTACTCTTAACGTTCCCGTCCTTGAGAGTCCGATCTATTTGATCCAGGTAGTTGGAACGTGGCCTTTCTCTGCCTCTTCTTGCACACACTTTTGCTTTGTATATCTGTTTCGTCAATCTTTCTTCACTCATCCTAACCAACGTAACATGCCTTTCTTCATCTTTACAATCACGCCCTCATTCACGTCAGTTGATTTGCGAATCTCTCCATTGCGGATTCGATCTAATATCGTTACGCCGCACATTTTTCGAAGAGATCGCATCTCAACTGCATTCAAGCCATTTTCATACTTCCTCTGACATACCCAGGATTCGCTTTTAGATGTAAGTAAGGCTTTTACATGTAAGTACATATTACTGGCTGTAATAAAATAAATAAATAAATAGTTACCCCATTATTGTGCTTGTAACTAAGAACTGGGAACCTTCCGCCCTGTCTGAATGAAGCTGCTGTAGCGAGGGTCTCATCATCAATACCCTTTGGAACAACTACAGCCTTGCTATAACTTGGACACACTGTATAATCCTGGTTCACCCTTGACATACGCCACTCTTCAGTTGCTAGTACTTTCGTAAACTCTCCTTCTATGCTGAAATAAGATGAGTTCTATGTTATTTATACAAGTATTAAGCTACTCTTGATAAAATACACAGGGCAACAGTATATGAATATGTTTCCAAATAGATTTTGCATTAAAAGGGTTATTCTTGAAAAAATAAACTTTTTTAAACATACTTATAGGTATCTCGAAAGGGCTAGGCGAAGGAATAACAACACCATTTTCTTGCTACATAAATATTTGAGTGCCACAGTGACAGACAGCAAATCTGTATCTGTTTCTCAGTATATGTCTATTTCTCACAACAATCTTACAAATTTAATTAAATTACTTCTCAAACTTAAGTAGTTTTATCTAACTATGCTTTCTTTTAAAGCTGTTGTTAAAAGTAAATTATTTCATAAGGCTTATTAAAAAACATCAGATTATTTTAATGATGGCATTGCATGGCAATGAATTGCTCCTCTTCTACAGAGTTTATATATGTTACTTTAATCTTTTCTACCCCTAGGTAAAAGGCAACAAATGTTAAAAAAGCAAACCGGGGAGTTTGTTTCGCCGTTTCTTCTCCTGGCAGGTATTTTTCTTGGAAACGGTGGTAACTTTTGTTTATATTAAATATGTAACATTCAATAAGTGTTCCCTGTGTCACTCACATTGAATAAAATATTTTGATTTTTTAAATAAATAAACCCACATTTTTGAAGATGCAGCTGCTTACTTATACTTAGTACCCATGGCTCTTCATAAATTACTTATTAATAATAAGAAACACCAAAGGCATGTGTGCACACCTGTACAATGTATATCCATTCTCGACAATAGGGTGCATGTGTCTGTAAAAGAATGGGTAGAACAGTCCTGGATCTTGGAGACTGGAAAGATTCTCTAACGTCTGTGTGATCATATTCAACTCGGCAGTTGTGGCTATGTCTAGCTGGAATATCCTTAGGTCCTTGCACTTAAGGAATAGGGAGCCACCCTGTGGGACCCCACCACTGGGTTTGTTGTCCTTCTTCTCAATGCTGTCTATGTTCTTATGGAGAAGCTGTAAGATATTGTCATTGATACAAAACCAGTTTTGTCTATTTTTTTTACCTTTTTCTTAATTTGAGGTTTATATGATACCAAGTTTATTTGTTTAATTTTATTAAACGATAATATTTATGTCAAATTTCGCGGTAGAGATGTTCAATATTGGTTGCATGGTGGTATAATTTACTTTACATTTGGCACACCAGAAACAGTACATTCATGAACATTGTACCTAAAATATTAGCTTATTTTGAGTATGAACATAAGTTATGTTACATTCTCTATAGTCATTATTATAAGAAATAATTTACAAAAACACCAACCCATAGTTCATGTACGCCTTCTTTTCTGGAACTCAGAATTAGATGATGACCCGTTATACATACAGTACCATCCACATTATCTTGGTGTGGATATTTTAAAATGACTCCATCCAATTTATTTATAAGTATAAGTTCAATAAATTCCATAGTTACTTAGTTATTTAAAATTGTATAAACAAATATAAAAAAATGAATTGCAACGATAAACACAAACGGATTGACAGACTGCCTGCGGACAGTGTCAAAAGGTAAGTTGACGTTTGGTTGATGACAATTTGGGTGTGACAACAATGCATTATATTCTCTGTGATAATTTACGTCTATGGTGGGTGATTATTTTGTTGCCTTATTATGGTTCTATACAACTCAATATATAGGCCGATAATTTGCTACTGAGCCAGTACATTTTTACAAGGCCTCGAGGTGTGTGCTAGGTGCTAGCTTGGACCTTCCAATTATGTTTATGCTTGTATAATTTTAGTCGAACTAATAGACAATATTATTATTTCGTTACGACCTAAACCCATGTAGGCGTACATAATTTGCGGTGCATTTATATTCGTTTTGATAGAAAGTGACGTCCACAAATTTATCTGTCAGCTTCAAACAAAGATAGTTGATATTGCGTATCTACGCTAAGAAAAGAGACAAAGTAATATGTGCAAGTGAGATATACGCTGCTAGGCGCTTGTCGGGTATTAAACCGATTACAGCTCCATCTGCTTGTAAAAGCCAAACCAATCAAGCCTATGCAAGATTTGTGTGTGCGTGCGATGGCGAACGCGAATAATATATTCTTCCAAATTGTGCATTCTGGCTCAAATATAATAAATTGTTAATAAAATTTATGACACGTGAAACATTTAATCTGCAGATAAATTAAGTGAACATAGTGGTGTCAGTTTTAAAGCGAGTGAGAAAACACAACGTGTGGTAAGTCGGTTGATGTATTTGTGTATTGAAAGTAGGTAAGCAACTGACAGGGTGTCTGAGCTTGGGTAATGACCGGTTCCTTCAATATTTAGATGTCTATTGTTAGGATGTGCCGCTTGGCTTATATTCATGAAGTTAGCAGTACGTTTTATCTCATCATAAAAGGTCGTGCTAATAATATAAAGTGTTCTGTCACAGGTGATGGAGGAGAGCGCCGAGGGACACAAGGAGACGGACGTTTCCTCAACTACGGAAGACGTCCCAGAGACGCAGGAAGTCACCGACTCCCACGGTAATGTGGCGATGATTATTGTCGTTGAAAAAGTGGAGGATGATGCAGATCACCAACTAGACACTGAGCAGCCGCAGAGCGATAATACATGCTTGAACACGCCTGACCAATCACCACAGGAGGAATCACCCCAGACACAGGATAAGGTGAAGACTGCAACCAATGAGGTTGAGTTACCAAGATCAGCTCAAAGCTCACCAGTAGAACTTAGACTATCACCTGAGCCTGATATTGAAGAAGAGACTCAAACAACCCAAACTGTTGAACCTTCTACGCAGCCACAACAGCAGGAACCAGTAGATTCGTCAAGTAAAGTGGATGATGTAGAGAAACCCCAAGACAATGAAAATAACATTGACAAAAGTCCTGAAGACACAAAAGGAGAAAAGTCACCTATTAAATCTCCAATCAAAGATACTGAGCCACAGGAAACTATAAAAACAAGTACTGTAAAGGAAAGTTCAATTGAGGAGTCCAACTTGACTAGTAACAGTATGGGTATTGAGACTGGTAAACAAGAAGAATGTTTAACACAAAATTTTACAAGTAACTTGGTATTAGACACTACTGTTGAGCAGGATGTCTTGAGCAATTCACAGATGGAAACGTCAGATGGAACCGAGAAGGAACACAATAAAAGCATTAGTAGAGAACTGAAATCCCTCATCAAATCTGCTAAGGAGTCCAAAATAATCAGTGAATGTAACCAGGTAACTAGCAAAACTAGGAAGTCCAGGACACTGCTGGACACAAGTCTTACTTCTTCAGTGGAAGCTGACAAGGTCCTCGGTAGGAGGAGCAGTGTTAACTCACAGCAAAGTAGCTGCAGTGAGAAGTCTGACAAAGCAGCTGTTAAACGGTCAATGAGGTCACAAAACCCAGAGTTTGTCAGCAAGGTAAAGCAGTTCTTAAATTCTGTTACTAGTAAAGTGCAGAAGGATTCTGATGTGTCAGATGATGATTCTGAGGAGACTGTCTCTAAAGAAAAGGAAAAGGAGAAAGCAGATCCACAGACAAGGGACAGTAGCCCTAAAAAGAGGAAGCTTCCGGAAGATTCATGTGTAAGTATGAAGTTATTATTCTTAGGCTGCTCCTGCATTGGTCCTTGCTCTGCCTTGCTTCTATCATATTTTTTTTGTATAGGATGTCAGGTCTCATTGTAGTTCTAATTGATACATGTTACTGATAATATTTTCACATATAGTTATATAATAACATTTGGTAGGATTTCTATAATTATATGTGCCTTTAGAAATAAAACCTTTTTTATCTCATTTGTATTCACATTCCATTATTAAGGCATTTAAATATCATTGACATGGTGTGTACAAGATGGCTGCCAGTTGTGTCACAAAATGCAATAAATTTCACATTCTTATTTGTGTAGCCATGCATACCATGGTGTGTATTTTCTTTATTGAAAGACATTGTTCTCAATGTCTTATAGAAATGTTGATGTTTAGCTCCTAAATGCCTAATTAATTATATAGAAAAGCAGCTTATATTAACTACAACCAAATATGGGACTTTATTATGAGAATTTTCTTTATTATCTGTAGCCTCTAGAAAAAAGCAACAAGCTGAGATCAGACCCATACTGTTGGCGATGTCATTGGGCAGTGGAACCAACAGCCAATGAGAAGACTCACCCCCCAATGCTGTGCACTGTGTGCCCACGGTCCTTCCATTACAAATGTTTGTCAGGATCTGAGCGGACCAAGATTGTACCAGGCAAGAGCTGGGTCTGCCCAGAGTGTCTGATTGTTTTGCACGCTGAGAGTTCAGAGACAAGGCAAGTAATGTAGGCTACACTTAACTTATATAGGCCCATAATGTTACCAATACACCTCTGCCTACCCCTTCGGGGACCCTTGTGGGAAGGCGTGAGGATATATTATTATTATTATTATGTTACCACGAATGCCATGAATATCATGAATTGTCTTCTAAATTTGATTTTTATGGGATCTAGAGTACTCGATATGGATTGCTTTTTTTATACTGAAGGTTTGTGGAAGCAAAAGAAAACAAATGTTATATGTACTATAAATTTTTTGCTTTTGTGCCAATATGATTAAGTCACATGTTTGTGATTTTGTTAGATTGTTTTAAACAATGCCTTAACCCCGTAAGTACTGTTACTTACCTTGTCCTATAAAAAAAATTGTCAGTTGCCTTTGTGAAATGTACATCATGACTTAAATAATTCAAAGAAAGCTTGTAGATATTTTAATGAAGGAGAGTATGAATATCACCAAATTATAGTGACACTTACTACCTACACACCTCTGCCCACCCCTTCGTGGACCCTTGTGGGAACGCGTGAGGATACGTATAGATAGAGTGACACGCATGATTGGGTCATTGATGTGCATAAATATTAAACTCCAATCTCATGTAATTAGGTTATCAAAATTCAATGCTGTCTCCTTCTGAAGGTTATTTATTGTATATAATAAAATATTGTTATTTCATTTCCAGGTCGTCAGCTATGAAAAAAATATCTTTAGGAACCCTCTGTGAGCTACTGAAACATGCCTTGGAAAGAATGATGGATCTCAATGGGGTGAATATAATCTATTGTGAATTGCTAACTTAAAACGAAATATGAAATTATACACAATTACTTTTATACAATGTATGTAATGTACGTACGATAAAAATCATAAAGTTATCACCGAGCACTTAGCATTTCTGGTCCAGCTAATATTATAAACGACAATTTGTGAAAAATCCCGTGAGATCCCAATGTTGTTTAGGCTTTTAGCCAGCAATAAAAAAGTTTACATAAAAAAATACTAAATGTCAGTTTACACTAGATACCTCATAATTTAACGTTTAGAAGATTCGAAAGTTAGGTTAGTCCAAAGTCTAGCTACACCATAGAGGTTGTGCCATAGTAATCAAATGCCCAGCTTGAAATCGCTACTTTCACCACTGCGCATGTACCAACTCGGTTGGATATTAAAATGTATGTAGTCGCGGCCGTGCCTGGGGAATGACCTTGCTAGGTACTTATCTATGTAGCTGCGCGCTCCAAATCTGCCGTCCCTCTCGCACGCTCCCCAATCAATACTAAGACGTCCTCCTCTCACCGCGCTAATAATAACGCCCCAGTGTAATGTATAGGTACGTACCGACGTATATTATGCATTTTTCTCGATTCATCGTTTTGTCATTATGCTTCTGTCAGCGAATGCAATATGCTACAATTTTGCCGTTAGATTAAAATAAAGTTGATAGTTCGATGTCGATTTAGAGCAATATATTAATGCATATCCTTTTCCTCAGCGTCTTGTAAATCGTAGCGTAATTAAGTTAGGTGTTAGGAGACTGAATTGTCGTTATTATAAAATGTTAGGAATAAATATAATATGGCAGTAGTGTTCAAATTATTAAAATTGATTTCAGGTACATACTAAATTAATTATGGTTGTTATCACAACTTTTAGAATATTCTGTACAATCGCAATAAAAAATTGACATAGTTAATCGCTTTGTAAAGTGATTGTATAGAAGTATCAACTTGTAAAGTGTGCACGTCACTGCACATTCATTGCGATCGCCTACTTAATACGTGTAGGCTGGACGGCGTAAATTAAATATACAACACTATGTATAATCCAGTGCATATGTGAGCTACGCGCACGCCTGCGTTGATTCTCAAATGAGAAGAAAAAATCTTACTACAACGAAACCTTGAATTACGTAGTTGATAAAAAAGTCTGTTATTTGCGAAACTATCACTATTATATGTATTGCTCTTAATATTATGTACTAAGTTTGATTTGAATCTCGCTAATAAAGCGTATTCCATTCAAATAGGAAATGCATTGAGGATCATAACTTCTGCTTTAACTTACTGCACTGAAAAACGGCCGTAGTATTCACGATTGCACGATTGATGGTTCTAGCCCCGGTTATCTGTACCCATAAGTTATTCTGAGCTTCAGTACAGTGATTTAGCAAACCACAAGCTTTACGCGAAGGAAAACATCGTGAGCAATTGCGTCTGAATGTACATTTGAAGTTGAAAGGCGGCGACGGACTCGCCATCTGTCATATTGGCATTTAAATGTGTTTCCGGCAAGGCCCTCCTTGCACCTCTAAACTACCTTGGAGAACTAGTGTACACATAATATGCGCAGTAATTCTCGATCGTTATGACAATAACTCTCTTTATGTGTGTCGAGTCATGTTGCCACGCAGTTTTACGCCAATCCTCGTCTGTCATATATTACATCCAGTTTCCATTTTGTGTTATAAGTTTTGTATGGTTGTAAGGAGATGTAATGAAACATCGAGAGCTGAGATAACACAGATTTATTAGGAACGGCTACACCAATACATACATAACATAGTATGTACAAAGGAATTCATTCATCACGCCTTACCATAAAGGTCCCGAAGGGTCCTTACACTCACTTTCCGCTGGAGATAAATTTTAGGTGTCAACGTGACAGATGGCGAGTCCATCGCACATCACACAGGATTTTATATCTCAACATAGTATCGTTTTCAGGTTGAACCCTTTATGGGTCCAGTGGATCGCGGCACATTCTCCGATTACGACAAGTATGTGGTCCACCCGATGGATTTGACCCTCATGAAGGCAAACATTGAGGCGGGCCTGTATGGGAGCACTGAGGCCTTCCTAGCGGACGCTCAGTGGATACTTCATAACAGCATTATTTTCAACACATGTAAGTTTCAATAAATTTTTTTTATTTATTTATTTAACATCTATCATAGACTAGCTGTGCCTAACAAAAATTGTATTATGATATAATTCGTTATTCTTTATAAAATTTGCTATCTGCCAGTGAAAGTCTCGTCAAAATCTGTCCAGCCGTTTGGGAGATAAGTCGGAACCGACAGTTGCGGGACGGACAGTTTTTGTTACCAGAACCGTAGACTTTCGTATGCAAAACAGTTATTTTGATATTACAAACGAACATCTATTTTTACCATAAGGCGGGCCGCTTGCTTGTTTGCCACCAAGTGGTATAAATTACTTGGATTTTATTAATTAGTGTAGGTAATGTGTGTGTGCTTGTCGACTTTTAATGTTTTTTGATTACTATTCTAAAATGGTGACCCGTACAAATTGCAAGGTATATCCACAGTGCAGTCGAAGCTGACGGCCGGCGCCCGAGCCCTCGTGCGCTCGTGTCGCGCGGAGATGGGCGAAGTGGAGGCCTGCCCCGAGTGTTACGCGGCTGCGCACGCTCGACGACCCACGTGGTTTACAGATGTCTGTTCCACGCCACACATATTACTGTGGGCTAAACTCAAAGGTATACAATTAATAAATGGATTTTCAAGGCACCACAAAAAATCGCTTCGTATTCTTGCAATGCTGATGGTTCTAAACACTAACCTTTTACACTACTTGTAAGTAAACATTGTCATCTGAATTAATCCTGTACAGACAGTGCCATCAACGAAGGCGCGCCCCACCAATTTCTAGTCGAGGGGGTTGCGGTATGCGGGGAGTATGACCAGAGTCTATTAATTGTATTGTGCGTGTGCACTCATAGGTAATCAGTGTGTACTTATCGGTATTCAAACATTAGTGGAAGGCGGCACACTTACACTATAGACTCTAAATAATAATAAAATAGGGGGCGCGTCTTCGTGGATGGCACTATCTTAACCATTATATGAGTCTTGTGTAAAGGCTTTTATACTAATCATAAATGTATAATCCTGTCAGTAAAACTAACCTATGCTACTGATGCGGCGGCCTGGTAACTGAGTGATAAAGCTAAAGGTCGCAAGTTTGATCCCCGCTGAGCGCAGATATTTGTGTGGTGAATCTGAGTATTTAAACCTGTCTTGGATGCTCTATTTATATATATATATATATATATATATATATATATATATATATATATATATATCTATATATATATCTATATATATATATATCCTCACGCCTTCCCACAAGGGTCCCGAAGGGGTAGGCAGAGGTGTATAGGTAATACCCACACACCCACTTTCCGCCAGAGGTATATTAGGTGCCAACGTGACAGATGGCGAGTCCATCGCCGTTACTCAAGCACGACTATACATCGCCTTTGAATTTCTTCTCAGACGTATGCAGGTTTCCTCTCAATGTGTTCCTTCACCGTAAAGCTCGTGGTGTGACGAATCACTGTACTTAAAGCCGTGGTGGCCGAGTGGTTCGAGCAGTTGCCTGCGACACAAAGATCGCAAGTTCGAATCCCACCTGTACCAATGAGTTTTTTCTATTTATTATTACATGATATGATACCATTGCCCGGTATATAACTAAATATTGTGTCTAATAGCTCTGCTTCGCTTGGGCTGGTGTGGAATGCTTAAACATATTCGGCGGAGAGGTTCGTCAAATATCTGTAGATTTTTAAAATTGCGTGTAAGTTCTTAGGAGAGTCTTCTTGGAATTGTACGTGTAATAACAGCTATGCAAATAATAATCACGACGCTCTAGAAAAGCGTATCTCGATATGTGTTTAACTCCATCAAATTGTCTCGGTGTCAAATTGTGTAATAGAGATATTGCCATCCACGCAGACGCGCCCCACTAACTTCCTCTTAGTTTATGGTGTATGTGTGCAACCTTCCACTATTGATTGATTATTGTCGGTACACACTGAATACCTATGAGTGCACACGACAATGAACAGACTCGGGTCATACTGAGAGAGAGGTAGGACATAACGGGTTTTCCGTTCGAATTTGGAGCTGCCCGAATGGGGCAGGACCTCCCCTCCACCTTATAGAAGTCCGTAGCCAAATAACACAATTAATTGTGTTGTGTTCCTACGCGGTGAATAAGGTTACCAGTAATGAGCTCCTCGGGGAGGGGGGAGGATTGTTATATTGTGTTGGCAGCACAGGGATTAGTCCCATTATGCTGCCAACATAGTATAACTCTCCGAAAACAGAGTGGCAACGCGCAAGTGTTACTTCGTTATTGTATGCGTAAATAGGCTGCGTTAACCGTTTTACATCAGGTGGGCCGTATGCTTGTTTGTCACTCTTGTTGTATAGAAAAAAAAAATACTGCCTGAACCTCGCGACCTCCTCGACTAGAAATGGGTGGGACGCGTCTTTGTGTATGTCACTATCTATAACTGAACTGCACACGCATTTGTTCATTAGTATATCTCTCAATTGATGTACTTTAAACAGTGCCTACATTTGGAGGATCCCTTACAGGGTAGGCAGAGAGAGGAACGCGACAGTTCACACTCACAGACGCATTTCATTTTGGTGTAATTTTCACCGATTTCGAGGACTCCATATGTTTACTTTTATTGTTCGCTCGATTTTGTTTAGGTTGTTTGAACGTTGTCTTTATCTGCAATTTTACTTCTTCTTTCTCATATCTATTTATCAAACTAACACCTTATAATGAATGACGTGCTATACTGCTAGCGTATGTTGTATTTTGTTAATTTTTTTTAAATCCTTCAGGCTTCCCGTACTGGCCGGCCAAGGGCATGTCGGTAGGCAGTGCCGGGTTAGTGGACGTGAGGTTCTTCGGCGCGCACGACCGCGCTTGGGTGCCGGCAAAAGACTGCTTTTTATACTCAGAAAAGGATCCCAACAATTTTAGGACGAAGCGGCAAGATATATTAGACAGCATGCAGGTAATTTAAATTTTATAAACTGTGACAGAAATAACTTCAAATCTCGCAATTTACTTATGACATATAACATGCATATATATGTACCTATTAAGACATGACAGGCGAAATGTGTGTCTCCCTTTATACTGGATGTACTGGTCATTGGGGACGTAATACAATAAAACAAAAAAAATAAGTGTTTTGCAAAGTAAACAAATTTGATACCATGTAAATATTACAGGAAGCTGAACAACACATTCGCAATATATCGAGAAAGTACGGGAAGTTCGTTTATCCACCGTTCAAGACGCCGTTCGATCCAGCGAAGCTGTATGAACAACTTAAAATTATGGTTGGTGGTTTTCTTATTAACAACCCTATTTTATATTCGAAGGACACATCTGAAATCCCGTTGAGAAATTGAACCTTACCGATGATCCTTCGAAGGCAAAACCAATATCCCGTTCAGAAATTTTATATCACTTTGGTGGCAAATAAGCATGCAGCCTGATGGTGGGCGGTTACCGCAGCCTATGGTCGCTTGCAACACCAGAGGTATCGCTCGCTTTCCTTGAACCTCACCTATGATTTCAGCCGAATGTAGTGCAACATAGTTATACTTTGAGGGTATTTGTATCTTCCTCTGCTTGTTTTAGATACCGTCATTCGAAGGCGAAGTGAGGACGCCGATCAAAGATAAGCCTTCACCAAAAGTTGCCAAGTCGAAGAGCAGGTCTAACTCCAAGAGTTCCAAAGGCTCTGCGAATGACGGGCAAGTATTTTATATTATGGATGGGCAAGTATTTCATATAATAAGTGCCTGATTTGGTGGGAAATACATTCCCTTCCTTGAGAGTCCGATCTATTTGATCCAGGTAGTTGGAACGTGGCCTTCCTCTGCCTCTTCTTGCATACACTTTTGCTTTGTATATCTGTTTCGTCAATCTTTCTTCATCTTTACAATCACGCCCTCATTCACGCCAGTTGATTTGCGAATCTCTTCATTGCTGATTCGATCTAATGTATATATATATAGATATGTATATATATATATATATATATCTATACATTAGATCGAATCAGCAATAAATCCGATATATATATATATATATATATATATATATATATATATATCTATCTATCTATATCTATCTCTGTAAATGTGAATGTATATTATTGTTTATTTCCCATAGTACAAGCCTTGCTTAGTTTACGCTAAGGCATTTCATTCAAGAATTTCAATTGATAAAGAATGTTGACCCTATGATCTATGATGTTGTATAAACAATTATACAACATCATAGACTGCGAAGTATAATTTTTATATGCCGATGTCCGATTAGTGTTTTAGTACAGTGCTCAAGGTACTATAGGTCTAAGATTTGATCAATGATTGAATTCTGACGTAAACTGGCATAAGGTTTTCGTACCGTACTGAGTGTACAATAAATGCTTCTGTTCTCCAGTGATATAAGCGAATGTGAAGAGGTGCTCCCGCGAAAGATGGCGGATGGCGCTGAAATTGCTAAAGAAGAGGAAGACTCCAATGAAAAGTAAGATATTTAATCTCTTGCTCACTCCGATTTTGTATGACTACTTTGGAACGGGACAAGAAATGATACACTTAATTAGGATTTAACCAACCTGTACGCTCATAAACCGCACCATTTCCTAGATATTTCGGTGATTTTTAACCGACTTAAAAAAAGGTTTAAAATGGTCCAAAAATATGTAGTTTTTGTTTTTATGTATGTTCACCGATTTCAACTATTATTTTAAGTGCTATTCAGTTGGTTCGTTTCACTTTCACGTCTTAGCTACTCAACCGATTAAAATGAAACATTGTATACCTGTATATTTGGGTTGTATAGAAGAAGTGTTTTTATAAACAAACATGCGGCCCACCTGATAGTACGCGGTTACCGCTGCTTTACACCGGGGGCACAGAAGTATATGGGATATCTTTTAGCCCTAAAAAGTTACTAAGAAACTAACGTAATACCGAACTTGTGAATTATAGTTTGAACTTAACTAAAGTTATAGTTTTTTTTAATGATGAATCTAAACCTAATATTATTTGTGTATGGCAACCTATAATGCACACACAGACATCTTCACGCCGCGTCCGTAACGGGGTACCCAGAGAGAGTAGAGCGCCAGTTCATTCTTCTCCTTCTATATACTATATTTTGCCATTATTTGTACTCATAATAATGTCATTGTTATTTTTACATCAAAATTACAGAAGCATTATGGAAGTAGATGAACCGAAAGACAAGAAACTTGAAGCTACACCATCGAGAAAACGTCGACGTTCAGACCTTGAAGAAGCGGTGATTACTATACTGGAGGCTGGCCCCTTTGAAAAGAAAAAATGTGTTAAAGATGACAATAATCCTGAACCGCAAGAACCAAGCAGCAGCAAAGAAGAGAACACAGTCAAACCTAAAGTTATGAATGCTAATGATGAAAAGACAGAAAATATTGCAAGTCCCAAACCAGCCAAACAGACAGACAATGAACCTTCTAGTAGTACAGCTGAGAGTCCGCCTAAAGTAATGCCCATTCGTATTTCACTCTCGGGCAGAACAAACAAACCCCAAGTATCTATTGTGAAACCAACTGCCTCTAAATTGAATGCTAGTACGCCAAAAGATAATGCCAATTCGTCTAAACTAAATTCCAGTACTCCTAAAGTTTATCCTAGTACGCCTAAATCTAATGTGACCCCAAAGACGAATGCTAATACTTCCAAAGGAAATACATCTTTAACCAAAGCAAATGAGTCCACTCCAAAAGTAAATGCAAATTCATCAAAAGTTAATACAACAACGCCCAGAAGTAACACAAGTTCTGATAAAGTGGGAGCCAAGGACGCCACAACAAAAACGACAGTTACGCCGAATAATAGAACTACACCGCAAAGGTATAAACCTATGAGAATAGCCAAATCTATCAATGATAAAGTAACTAGGATAGACAAACCGAAATCGGAGAAGAGAAGAATTTCGCGCAATAAATCAATGCCTAGCATCAATCTTCATAAGCCAGACAAACCGCCTGAGGCTGGTACGGACGCTTGTGTTAATCCCATAGATGCAAATGCTAAGACTACAGATGTTAACAGCAAAGAGAATGATAAAAACGCGGCGAAACACAATTCAACGGTTACCAAATCGTCTAAAGTGGTTTCGCGTTACGATGATAATACAAGCCTAGCTGTGTTAGCACGTGGACCCAAAAATACCGCCATATCTAGCTCCCCCAGTGGTCTTCCCACAATAAGCTGCGTACGAAGTCTATCCACAACCGCCTTAAGCACGAACACTTCTACATCTACGGTAACTACTTCCAACAGTACATCGGCAACCATTGAAGCCAATTTTGATTCCAGTGTATTCACACCGACGAGCACTGATAACGTTCGAACGGCGAAAGACGCGACGAACAAGCTTCAAAGACTAAAGAATGGTACTGAGCCCGTGGTTGGCAGAGTAGGTGTACGCGCCTTCGCGCGCATGACCTCCCCGCCTTTAGAGAAAGCCCAGAATGAGAGTGTACAGATTGAAATCAAAGCTGAACCAATCGACTTAGACGACGAGGCGAGGCACTCTGAGAAGATGGACTTGATGAACGCTTTTAGGCTCAGGCCAGTGAACCCGCAGCAAATGAAGATTAATAAAGTGGTTGTGGCGCCACTGAATGCGCGGAAGGTTCCGACGAAGGCGCCCGACGTCCGGCCGAGGGCTAAGAAGACGTTTCCGCAGCCCAAGAAGGCGGACGAAGGGCGGTCGGAGTTGAACAGCAAGAACTCTATGGTGTACATTCCGATCCAGCCGCCGATGACGCAGGCGCCCGTGAGGCCGATGCGGCCAGCGACCAGCACGCCTCTCGTCAGACCCGGCGCGCCTGTCATCGCCGGTGCTCGTGAGTTACTCTTATTATTACTTTTATCTATCTAAGTGTTCACCATATTTGGTTACTAGCTATTCCCTCACGCCTTCCCATAGGGGTCCCCGAAGGGGTAGGCAGAGGTGTACCCACACACCCACTATCCGCCAGAGATATATTTTATTGTTTCCCGTGGTTAGACACAGGTAAAATTTTATTTCATTGGTACATGTTGTTTACTGGTAAAAAAATTACTATCTCTATGGCAAAGTTTATCCAAATCCGTTCTTAATGATCAGAAAGTGAAGGAAGGACAATAATTCTCAAAAAATTTCGCATTGATAACATTAGTAGGATAATAATAAAGGTCTTGTATTGCCTACCTTTCCATTTTTCCAGCCAACACTTTGGTGAACACAGTAACGACGCCAATAATGCCAACCTCAGTGATGTCCACGCTATCGAGCCCCACGTCCATGGCCCAGCCGCCGCCGAGCAACGCGCCGCTGCCGATGCCCTCCGTGGGGCCGGTCCCTACGATGCACACCGTCCCGCTGGTCACCTCGCTCAACGGCCAGCTGATGTTCAGCCTACATCCTGTCATGTCGCTAGGGGGACTTGATGTGAGTGATATCAGTTTGTTTTCTAACATTATTAATAACAGCTTCTAAATATTCTAAGTTATTCCTTTTAACATCGTTGAACTCGGTCCAGCCGTTTCAGAGATTACCTGGGACAAACAGACAGATAGATAGTTAAATTGTAAAAAAATTTTTTTTGATATATGTACCGTGTAAACATCCATATGCATTTAGTAAAACGCGGTTTTTTTATATTACGAACAGACACTCCAATTTTATTTATTTGTATAGATGTAAAAATTCAGCTTTCTAATGGTGAAAGAATTAAAGAATTGGTCGAATAATTTTTGAGTTAAATCGTAGGACACAAACAAACATGAGTTGTTTGTTTCCTACGAGTAATACTCAAGGACTAATTATATATACATACTAGTTGTCCCGCCCAGCTTCGCTCGGGTGGAAAAAAAAAGATGGTGGCGCCACCTATCGGGTCCAATTGTGAATCTAAACCATTCCCAGATCCCCTTGAACACACACAAAAAATTTCATCAAAATCGGTCCAGTCGTTTGAGAGGAGTTCAGTGACATACACACTCACAGAAGAACTATATATATAAAGATATATGTATATATGTTTTAACAGCAGCAGTGAAACCGCAGAGCAGAGCGAGTAAATAAACTTTATAAATTCCCAAAAAAAAAAAGCCGTGGTGGTCGAGCGGTTCGAGCAGTTGCCTGCGACGCAAAGGTCGCAAGTTCGAATCCCGACTGTACCAATGAATTTTTCTGAACTTAAGTATAGTGATTAGTCACACCACGAGCTTTACGGTGAAGGAAAACATCGAGAGGAAACCTGCATACGTCTGAGAAGAAATTCAAAAGGCGTATGTATAGTCGTGCTTGAGTAACGGCGATGGACTCGCCATCTGTCACGTTGGCACCTAATATACCTCTGGCAGAAAGTGGGTGTGTGGGTATTACCTATACACCTCTGCCTACCCCTTCGGGGACCCTTGTGGGAAGGCGTGAGGTATATATATATATTATTATTATAAATTCCCTGTAGACCGCAGCAATGTAATTATTTACTATTGTTTGTAATCTTTATTTTGGATTTGGTTATCAAATGTATGTTTGTAACGCAGGCGACGCCAAACGCACCCATGGTGAACGGAGTTTCGGACCGGAGCACGGGGTCGGCGATAATGCCGATGGCGCCACAAGCGCAGGGCACGCCTACATCCGCCGCGGCCCGCACCCCCGCTGATACATCCGGCACTCCGGGAGAGGTGAGTCTTCGTCCCGTGTATTAGACGAACATAGAGGCCTAGGCCCCGAGACATAATTCCCTTCCGTTCAGCTGGACTGACGCCAATAGTCAGAGCGCGCCTTGTTGTCTTGTAGGACCCCCAAATTTAATCTCGCTCCAACCCAAATCTAGCTTCGGCCTGGCGCTGGGTGTGACCAGTTGGTTGTATTTGTCTTGTGACTGATGCCAATACACTCATCTTTTAAAATACCGGTTGATTTTTTTCTTGAGAAATAAAACTTTGTTGTATAGAGTATTAATGGCTAAGTTGTCTTCGACTGACTTGGAAGTTACGGCTTTATAACCCGGCGTTCCTTATCAATGACATTTTGACTTAAGTACAGTATATAGTTCGCACGTATGAATTGCGCTGCTACCACACCGCCTATCCCTTTGGGGATTTTTTGGGGTGGTACTAACTTTATAGCGTGGTTTCATGTGCAGCCGCCGCGATTACAGCAACGGCCGGCCCTGCTGAATCCGCTGGACGCGAATACCCCAGTGGGCACGGTCCCACCGCCCTCCACTGCTGGGCCCATCACCGCCAAGCTAAACCAGAATGCGGTCAAGGTTCGTACTACACAAATTGTTATGCCACATAGTTATGTACGAAATACTTTTTGTTACGTTAAGGGTATTTATTCTATACCACCGATCAGGTAGGTATTACTGAGACTGAAGAATGTACATGGAGCGAAAGCGGTCTGTAAGTCTAAAGAGATTTGGCGCAATAGTGCGTCACCTGTCGTGATAATAGGTATGTATGAATGACTTTTTGTTTATTCCCTAATGAGTTTGAAATGCGTTAGCACCGACAATTGCTGTGGTCTTGTGGCCTAGTTCTTATAGTACAAGTTAAGAGTTTGGGTCTAGGTAAATGTTGTATTCGTTCAAGCTTAGCTTATAACCAATTAACAGTAATCCACAATTTTAAAACTCAGAACAGGAGATTCATAATACTGGTAATGAAGACATGATAAGGTTTGGATGTAAAGCTGGCCAGCTATTTGAGATTGAGAGAGATGAGAGGTTGTTGGCTGTGTCGTTACAAGTGTTTATTATTGCCAGCTGACGGACTTCTTCCGCACTCTGCTGGAGGACTCGCTGGAGAAGGTGGAGGAGCCGGCGGCGCTGGTGACGTCACTGCGGATGCAGCTCGAGCAGGCTCGCTGGAGGCACCGCCAGGAGGTCGAGGAGGTTAAGCACAATCACGGTGAATATAGCTACGATACTTGTTTGCATGTGGCGAACTTCAATCTGTTCGCTTTTTAAACCAAGACTTTATATACATTTTCATGACATGGGCTTTGGTTTCCAAGTTTTGGCGTGAAAGACGAACGAACGCCCTCATAAACTTTGACTTACTTGCTATTCACGAAGACGCGCCCCACTATTCTTCCCACTAGTTTATTGTGTAAGTGTGCAACCTGCCACTAACGTTTGAGTATTATCGGTACACACTGAATACCTATGAGTGCACACGCGTACTACAATTAATAGACTCGGGTCATACTCCCCGCATCCCGCGACCTCAACTGGAAATTGGTGGGGCGCGTCTTCGTGGATGGAACTATCTATAGGTAGGTACACACCAACCATATACTGACTAGAAATTCATCCAGTCATCCACAAACGACGTGCCTAATTCATTGGTGTTTGTGTGTTTGTAGAGTTAATTCTAGCTGAGATGCGCGCGTCGTTCGAGAAGGATAAGGTGCGCGCAGTGAGCGAGGCGCGGCGAGCGGCGCAGGCCGAGCTGGAGGCTGCCGTGGCGCAGGCGCGCGCCAAGCAATGGTGAGGGACCTTACTGCTGCTGCCGCGCCCCGTGCTAGCTATTCATCAATACACCCAGATGACACGACAGGCTTATAATGATAGGGGACAATGAAAAGAAGCAAATAATATATCGTCACACCTCCCCATAAGGGTACCCGAAGGGGTAGACAGAGGTGTATAGGCAGTACCCACACAACCAATTTCCGCCAGAATTATATTTTAGGTGCCAACTTGACAGATGGCTAGTCCATCGCCGTTACTCAAGCACGAATATATATACGCCTGAATATCATTTCAGACGTATGCAGGTTTTCTCGTGATGTTTCCTTCGTAAAGCTCGTGGTGTGACTAATCACTGTACTTAGGTGCAGAAGAACTCACTGGTATAGTCGGGATTCGAACTCGCAATCTTTGTGTTGCAGGCGACTATTCGAACCACTCAACCATCACAGCTCATGATACGAGTAGGATCTTAGTGGGATATACAGCCAATATTGGTGTTTCAGGTGCGCCAACTGCAGCCAGGAGTCCCAGTTCTATTGCTGCTGGAACACGTCGTACTGCGACTACTCCTGCCAACGCGCGCATTGGGCTCAACACGCGCCCGTGTGTACACAGCACAGGCAGGTCGGTACACGAGACGTGGCTACCCAGCAGTTCCACTACCCTTAGCTACCCTTAGCCTTTACTAACTGTGCCCCCAAGTTTACACGATAAAAATACAATTTGATCATACCAAAGAGGTTTTTCTCTTACTGAAATGCACGTATCCGTCGAGACTTTAGTCTTGTTCTAATCTATACTAATATTGTATAGAGGAAAGATTTGTATGTTTGTAAGGAATTGGATTATAAAGTACTGGACCGATTTTAAAAATTCTTACACCATTTGAATGCTACATTATCACTTATTAATATATGCTATTTTAATTGCAAGAAAATTAATTTTAATATAATTTTAATGCCAATATGTTTAAAAAATATATGTCCACCCGTGCGAAGCCGGGACGGGCCGCTAGTTCTTTATATACTACTCACGTTAAATTCATATAATACTAGCCGTGTCCTTTCACGCTTCACTAGCTCATTGTGGTTGCATGGAGAAGAATGGCCGTTAATGAACGTTACTGATACGAAACCTCCTTTTTTTAAGTCGGTTAAAAACAATGCTAGCTTTTGCGCACTGCAAAATTTTTGCTCGATTGGTCCAGAACTTTTTGAGTTTTCGCTCACTTAAAACTAAATAAAGATTAAATACAAACATATCGAAATGATATACGAGATAATATCACGCCGAATCCTTCATGTAGAGAGAGTTGAGTAGAGTTCAGCAACACTCATCTCATCAAGTCTCTTCATACATGTAGCATGTAGCATGTTTCGAGTAAAAAATTAATAAACTTTACTTAGTTTACTTAGATTAGTCACACCACGAGCTTTACGGTGAAGGAAAACATCGAGAGGAAACCTGCATACGTCTGAGAAGAAATTCAAAGGCGTATGTATAGTCGTGCTTGAGTAACGGCGATGGACTCGCCATCTGTCACGTTGGCACCTAATATACCTCTGGCGGAAAGTGGGTGTTTGGGTATTACCTATACACCTCTGCCTACCCCTTCGGGGACCCTTGTGGGAAGGCGTGAGGATATTTATTTTATTTTTTATTTTAATAAACTAAGCAACAAACAAGCGGGAATTGAACTCGCGGCCACAAGCTTCGCAGTCAGCAGATTTGACAACTAGAACTAGTCTTCTAGTGAGTAATCTTGACGTTTCCATTCTTGAGACCGATCGATTTGATATCGGTATACAACGTGGTCTTCCTCTGCCTGTATAGATTTGATAAGTGTATATAATCCTCATTCCATCCTTCTATAAATCCCTTTGCGCCATAACAGGACGGCAATAACGGGGCCGACAAGTCCTCGCCACCAGAGAGGCTACAGCCGCCACCAGATAATCTTCCAGTAAGTTTTTCAAGTCTTTTTACAAATTTATTAGACGCGACAGAAGAAAGCGAATATATGTATTTAAATTTTGTCTCATTTTCTTCATAACCCGTGCAACCCGTCGTGGCGGGGCCGGTTGTCTGGTACTATTTTCACGCCTTCCCTCAAGGATCCCCGACGGGGTATGCAGAGGTGTGCAGATGCTGACACACGCACTTTCCGCCAATTATTTTAGGAGCCAACGTGACAGGTGACGAGTCCATCGCCGAGACTCAAACACGTCTATACATACGCCTTTGAGTGTCCTGTCGATGTTTTCCTACACCGTAAAGCCCGTGGTGTGATTAATCACTGTACATAAGTTCAGAAAAACAGTTGGGATTCGAACTTGCAATCTGTGTGTTGCTTCGTCGGCTATACCGGGTTAACCAGGTATGATTGTTACTATGTAAACTTATCAACTTCTCTTTCCCTTAAAATGTGTGTGTGTGTGTGTGTGTGTATAGTTGTGTTGTCCTAACGTATGGTACTGGCCTTGCAGAAGAACGGCGCCGCGCCGGCCGTCTCGGTCGGCAACAAACTGGCTCCCTCCCTCATGTACGCACAGGAGCAGCCGAGCACGCACCAGAAGACGTCCATCATACGTAAGTTCACGCACATACTAGTTCTACAGGGTGTTACGCATGGAGTCTCCCACTGCACTGGCTTCGCCTAGTCTATGGTTAGTTTTACTTTTATTTGTTTTTTTTTTAGTTATATGTATTTCTTTTCTTTTCTTTTGGCGCGTTCTGGACAAATGATGAGAGTGATTTTTTATGATGCGTGCGCACAGGGTACACACTACTATTATAGTACTAATTACATGTTGAAGTTGGCCATGAAATATAATTAAAAGTGTATGTTCATTTTACTTACTAAGTTCACTGTAGACCTCAATTATCTAACAATACGTTATTTTTTAAATCAATAGATGATGTTAATTCTAAATATAAAATATATCAGTGATAAAAATTTTAGTCTTCCACGGGTGTTTTCAATAACTATACTATAATGCTCATTTACGTTTAGCCAAATGTAATAAATTTATAATGAAATATTATAACCAATTAAAAACTACCAGTGGAAGGTATAAACTATACCTTGATTGAGCGTGAACAAGATTGCTTACACTAGGTTGCTATCCTAAAACACGTTTGAACAACACAATGAACACGTTTTCTATCGAATAATCTTAACTAAGAACAAAAAACAAAATGATTTCCCGGCTGGCGGCGTCCACTCCCTCCCGCCTTTATACATCCCCCTCAGAGGCCCAATCGGAATAGCGATAGAGATGTGCGAATTTGTTGTGTACGCCCGTTTGACTCTTATAGACCGCTGTTTAAAAAAAATATATCTTGAAACAACCTCCATCATCAAATCATTTAAGCAAATACACACAAAAAGTATGAATCGCGGGATGCCACAAAAGTCTACTTCCTTTTTCTACAAATGATCTATATGCCAAAAATTGCAATGTAGTTTACGATGAAAATATTCAATAAAATTCCTATAAAAATCAGAGAGCAACCATTTAATTTCTTCAAAAAGAACTTTAAAAAATGGCTCAGCTAAAGAAGAGTATTCTTCTACAAAGGACTATTTTAATGATAAATAAAATAATGTTTGATTATTTATTTGTTATTTGTGCTAAAAATATTGTGGTTAATTGTTGTAAAACTCTGCATTGTACTTGGAGTTAGTTAGGAGGTATACTATATTAATACCTACGGAAAACTCGCATGCCAATATTATGTGGTCATATGCGCGATTCAACTACTATGTAACACTTAAATATCACATTATGTAACAAACCGTGTTCTGGCGAATATATTATTTCATTTATTTTATTTTATTTTATTACAATTTTAAATTCAGAAAATAAAAAATATTTCATGAGTAAAGAAATAAATTATGTAAAAAAAATGTTTAGTATCAATTTCTCTACTAAATCTTATTTATCAATCTAAGATTTTTTAGGATTTGATGACTATTAATGGTACTAATCCATTTTCATTCCAGTTCTTAAGACGGGTAAAACAAATGCGGAAATTTGTAAGGCCTATTACCAACGAAAGAAAGCCGCTAAGGCAGCTGAGCAGCAAGGCTTGACAATAGAAAAACCAATGAAAAAAACAAGATCAGAACGTAATCGTGCTTATAGGCTGCGAAAAAAAATGCTCGCACAACGGAACCAATCATCCGTGACAGAGATTGTACCCGTCCTATCAACTTCAAATTCACGAATAACTCCTGATCCATCTTCTCAAGCAGTCACCACCAGGGCGAGATTAAATGATCCAGATGTTGCAACGGCGTCCAGTAGTGCTGCTGAGCATGGAGGTGATCATTCAAACGATTCATTTTTATCTACCTTAACCACACGACTATACGACACTGTATATTTGTCCAAGCTGAGGTACTTAAGGCGAATTCAACATCAAGGCAACATCAGAAAATACAAACGGAGCAAAACCGACTTCCTCAAGCTAAAGAACTATTCAGCAATTGGCTGTTCGGATTTTTTATCCAATCAAGACATTGCTTACGTTCAAGAACGTGATATATTGACTCAAAACGTTTTCATGGATCAGGGATTACATCAACCAGACAGATGAGCCGTGCATTCCACTTCTTAGTTGACACTTTAATTTGTGAACAGGTTTGTACAGGCTTCCATCCATCCTTAGGTACAATGATCTTGTCAATTGTAAAGGGTTCATCAGGAGTTTATGAATTTAAGGAAGTTATTTGGACACCCGTGTTCAATATGTAAAAGTTTGTAGTTCCCAGATGATTTGAAAGGAATTCTGAACGCAAACAAGTTCGCACATGGCTTATACCAATTTTACAACTTGTTTCCAAGACGATTCAATCCCAGACGATTTCAGGACATATCCCTTTCATGGAAATTAGAAGACTGAGGCATATGAATGGCTAGTATAGCTTATTCGGTGAAATAGTTAATAGTTCTGTTCCAGTTAACATATTCTTATAGAAGAAAATACAACGGCTCCACAGCCGACATTGTGGAATGAAGAACAATACTTACGTATTAAACCTGGTGAAGACAATGTTTTCTTGTTTTAGAGTTTATAGAGAAACTCCTTTCCCGCTATTTATTTGGGTCAGTTCCGTAAAATATATATATATATATATATATATAAATAGTCAAAATATATATATATATATAAATAGTCTATATATATATATATATATATAAATAGTCAAAATATATATATATATAAATAGTCAATATAATGCTTCGGAATCTTATGTTGCCTTACGCTTCTTGTAACTTAGAATTCCAATTCCGAAGGCATACATTCACTTTTTGTAAGAAAACAGCAACGAATCAACGTCAGCATTGCACAATTGAAGCAGGGCATACTGCTTATCTATCATTTCAAGAGTTATGCTTAACCGTTACAAATATATAAATATATCTGGATTATTTTATACCTATATATATTTGGCGCCTAATATAGCTCTGGCGGAAAGTGGGTGTGTGGGTATTACCTATACACCTCTGCCTACCCCTTCGGGAGCCTTGTGGGAAGGCGTGAGGATACATTATATTATTATTAAATCGGACGATGATTATCATAATATACTGCTGCTAAGAGGCCACGAGTTTTTGCCAAATGTCAACTATGTGAAAAATAACATGATCGGTTTATTCGCATTACATTAAATATTGTTCAATTTAAATTACTGAATATTCATACGCTAGTTATGTTGCAGAGTATACCAATAAACCTAACAGAGGTGATATAGTCTCCTTCAGCGATTAATTATTGAAATAATTAATGAACAGGTCTTTTATTTAATTTAACGTCGTTGACATTAAATAGGAAAATACGTGATAATAGAGTGCAGTCAAGAGGTTGCTTGGTATCTCTTGCGAGAACCGATATCAGTGTTCTACCTGTTATCACCACTATTCCTACCACGTGGCCATGCGATAGTCAACCTTTAAGAACTCACAAAAATTAAATTAGAAGGAATATTGGTTTAACAGATACGAACGCCGACATGAAGATTTGGAAGATTACTCTTGCCCAGTTAGTTGGTAATTACACCATTAAAAGCCTTGGTGGAGTGGAGTGAGGCGGAGTGGTTTTAGTAATTGCTTGCGACACAAAGATCGCAAGTACGAACTGTACCAATGAGTTTTTCTGAAATTAAATACAGTGATTAGTCACACCACGAGCTTTACGGTGAAGGAAAATATCGAGAGGAAACCTGCATTGAGAAGCAATTCAAAGGCGTATGTATAGTCGTCCGTGAGTAACGGCGATGGACTCGCCATCCGTCACGTTGGCACCTAATATATCTCTGGCGGAGAGTGGGTGTGTGGGTATTACCTATATATGTCTACCCCTTCGGGGACCCTTATGGGAAGGCGTGAGGATATATTATTATTATAAAATGAACGGTACTTGCACAAAAATTAAAGTAAATTTAATAACCGTTTTGACTATATGATTTTATTGTAATTAATTATCTCCATGCAATTAAAAATTGTTCTTAATTACGACTTCTATGGCCAGTTTCACTACGAATTTACACTGTATTATTACTTAAGTTTGTATGTAAAATATATATTATGGTATATTTGTGTAACATTATATGTATTTAGGCAATCTTAAAATATTATTAAATAAACAAAAAATATTATTATTATTATGAATAAACCAGACCCAATGAATTGGGGGATTACTTACCGAAATTAGAATGCGGATTTCATTCTCTTTGCAGTACTTATTTTTGTCCCTAATGCGCCACGCATTTAAATATTTACTCAAGATTGTTTCAAAGCGGATTAGTAGTTCCAGAGCGCGTTCAAAAAATCAGCCTAAAACTAGTAGAGTTTTATTGTAATTGAGCCTCGTCGAACATTGAACTCGTGCTAATCTAGGTCTTGTCGTTGGGAACAATATAAATATAACGACTGTTTCCAGTCAGCATGGTGGAGAACTCCGGCGGCAGTCCGTCGCTGAAGTGCGTGGGGACGTACAAGCCGCCCGAGCAACCGGCGCCGCTCATCATCAACAAGCAAGTGAGGAACATTTAACTACCAGAATACAAATAATATAAAGATATGCTGGCTGTGGGAAAACTGATGTCCCTAAGACCATATCCCTCACAGCATCCATTGTGATTCTCCTTTAATTGCAAAGGACTACATGCCTGATGTTGCAATCAATACAAGAATGCTCAAACGATAAATGTATAGGACGGAATCTACTCTCCACCCCGTGAGGGGTTCGGCGTGATGATTTATATGATGGCAAATCACGGCTCGCTAATTCTAGGATTAAGCTGGTATATACTCATATTTCTATTGCAACATTCGGCGTTGTTATCGCGTTGAGATTGAATAGCACTTTGAGAATTCTCCATCTGCAACTATTGATAGATATCCTCTATATACGTATAATATACTACCCGTGCCCTGCCGCTTTATTCGCGTAATTTTTTTTTCTGGAATGAAGCATAAATTCTCCCCATTTTTGCAATTTTTTTTTCTGGTATGAAGCATAAATACTCCCCATTTTTGCAACATTTTTTTTTCCGGAATGAAGCATAAATTCTCTCAATTTTTGCAAAATTTTTATTGACGCTCTGCTCCTATTGGTCGTAGGATGATGTTATATAGCCTTCCTCACAAAAGCGACTATCTAATATACATACATACATATCACGCTGAGTCCCTAACGGGGTAGGCAGAGAGTACAGAGCGCCAGTTCTCTCTAGACTTACATACCTCTTTCGCTTCGTCCACATTCATCCGTCTCTTCATACATGCTTTATAATATTAGCATATATAATTTTAATGTACAAGTGTGCCCTCAATGTAAGTTAAACTTTGACTTAACTGAAAAAACTAAGTAACTTTGATAGTGGCACAGTGTTACCATATCGTGTATAGGTAGTGGATAAAGAATTTGAAAATGGAATTGCGTCATGCCGTTATATCAATTGCAGATAATGAATAGCGAGGAGAACGCCGGCAAGAAGGTGGTGACGACAGGCGGGTACCTGATCGTGGGCGCCGGAGCGACTAGCAACGCCGTGATGACTCCCTCGAGGCGCACTCACACTCTACTGCACTACACATGAGAATGACTGCTGGCATACCTCCAAAAGAGAACTAAGTTACCCGTGCCGACTACACACCTGTGACTTATCAATTCTGTTTTATAATACAGGGCTTATACGCCATTAACTTTAGGGGACATCTTTGAAATTAACAGACCGGCCGTCCTGAACAAAATCCTGTTTTGCTTTGGTTCACACGAGCCATCCTGTGTCAATGGCTCGCGTGAGCGAAATAATATAATATAAAATAGTATGAGTGATGAAGTAATACTATTCAGCGCCCCACAATGCACTGCATGAGCGGGAATAGAAAGGAATTTTGTTCAGGGGGTAGCTTTCACGAGTAAAAAAAAACTTAAAATGCTTGATGTAAATGTATGTAATTAGGTCAAAGCTAGCGTCCTCGTTTAATTGGATCATAATGAATTTGATGTCTAAACAAATGAAACATTCATATATTTTTTTATGTTACGTAGTACATACAGACTAGGATCGGCAAATGGCGAGCGATACGTTTGATGTTGCAAGCGTCCATAGGCGGCGGTAACCGCTTACCATCAGACGGGCCGCGTGCTGGTTTGCCGCCTTGTGGTATAAAATAAACGCTAGTCTATGTAAAACTCCGTTGACGCACGAGCTTTATTTACTACGATGGGCAACTGAAATCATTATTCAAGTGTGTGAAAGAGACAGATGTCAAATTCGTATACAGCTTTCTTACACCTTGAATAAAGATGGCAATATGCCATGGTACGTGTGTCTCAATATTTGTAAATATTTGTATACTTAACGTATGATTGTCTCAAATTTGCTCGTAAAAATTGTCGTTCTTTAATTTGCAGGTAATTGCAAATATTAATTATTTCACTGATGTGACAATCGATTTATACTAAATTGTATTGCGTAGTGCCGTGGTGGCCGAGTGGTTCGAGCAGTTGCCTGCGACGCAAAGGTCGCAAGTTCGAATCCCGACTGTACCAATGAATTTTTCAGAACTTAAGTACAGTGATTAGTCACACCACGAGCTTTGCGGTGAAGGAAAACATCGAGAGGAAACCTACATACGTCTGCGAAGAAATTCAAAGGCGTATGTATAGTCGTGCTTGAGTAACGGCGATGGACTCGCCATCTGTCACGTTGGCACCTAATATACCTCTGGCGGAAAGTGGGTGTGTGGGTATTACCTATACACCTCTGCCTACCCCTTCGGGGACCCTTGTGGGAAGGCGTGAGGATATATTATTATATTATTTATTGCGTAGTGTTGAGATTATACATACGTGACGTGATCTTTATAATTCTGTAATTATGATGCTAAGGTGTTTGTGTACAGTGGCGTCGCGAGAGGTCTACTACTCAGATAACAATAAACTTTTGTCTCAGTCCTCTTTATATATAATAATATTATATACTCCATATTTATATCAAAATATTCCCATAACGGCGGCATCTTTTAAACAGAAATTATAACTATATCCAGTTTGATTTCGTCATCAGCCATTTATACATAACTAGTTGTCTAGAATTACGCAGACATTGTTTGTTAGATTCTATTACAACAGTTGAATTTTCTGTACACAAAGCACAATTTTACGTTATGCGATAGCATTTTTATTACCTAAGTTGAAGCGATGAAAAGAATGTTAATCCATTTTGACTCTTGTCTTTTAAGTCCTGATTACGTATAAGAATCTTCTAAGCTTGCTTAGTACTGGCAGCAGCCCCCTGGACAAAATCCTTTCTGTTCACGCTCATGCTATCCTTTATATGGCAATGACAATAATATAGCTGCCATTGCATATTATTGCCATACAAATAACAAATATCGGATTTTGTCCAGAGAGGCGGTGCAGCTAAGTATATGTGTAAATATGGGTACGTATAATGCAGAGCCGTGTTGGCTGAGTTCGGTATCGTGAGCGTAAATAGGCTGCGGTAACCGTTTCCCATCAGATGGGCCGTGTGCTTGTTTGCCACTCTTGTTGTATAAAAAAATAAAAAAAAGGAAGATTATAAGTTCGAATCCCGACTGTACCAATAAGCTTGATTCTTCAAAGCGCATTGATTAACAAAGACAGTGATACACCTCGAGCAGGTGAAGTAAAACACCGAGGAAACCTGGATACGTTTGAGAAGAAATTCAAAGACGTATGTAAGTTAAATAGTTGTGCTTGAGAAATGGCGATGGACTCTCCATCTGCCACGTTGCTACCTAAATTATATGTCCGACGAAAAGTGGGTATTTGGCTAACACCTCTGCCTACCGCTTCAAGGCCATTGTGGGAAGGCGTGAAGATTTATGTATAATAAATACATCCGGGCACTAAGCAAAACATTACTTGACTGTTGTCCTCCAAATGTGAAAATACTGGTTATCTCTCGCTGGTGACCATATTGCCAGATGTTCGTGTGTGTGTGATGCGAATGATTTGCAGTTCGAATGTAACTAATTGTTAGTGCAATATTAGGAATAACTCAGAACTGAAACAATGATTTAATAATTATGTATAAAGTGTCCATTAAGATCATGAGGATGTATACAGAAGTAACGTGAAAGACGTCGCCATTTTGGGAGGAATTGAGAACCATTTTTATAATGCCTTTGTATTTGTCTATGCTGCCATGTCATAATTAGACCATTTTAACATATTGTTTTTTTATTTTCTTTCTGGATTCACGTATTTTTATCATATATCGCAGAAATTACTACAGAATATGGCTGTACTTTTTAACTATATTAAGACTGTTTTAATAATAAGTCAACTCGAAATAGTGCATTTTAGTTGGCGCGTATGTCATCCTCTCTATTAGGAAGTACTAATGGTCGATGCAAAACAGTTATAGATGTATATTTTGGTTTTTTAATGCTCTTTGCAGCGGAAAACGATGTTTGATTTTATTCACTTATTGTGGTGTATTATTTAAGTAATACTGAACATACCACGTCATGTTCTGGTTGAGATACGCATTTTACGATTACATATATAAGTTTTGCTATTATTATTATAGGCAACTGATACAAGTAGTTTAGTATATGATTTTGTAAATAGTCATTCAAACATTAAGCTTTAGTTGGTAAGATACGAATGTATGTTCATTAAAGACATGTCAAAATTTATTGTTTTTATTTTCCTTGGTCCTTGGAATATAAGTAGTATTTAATGTAATTTGATTTATTGATTAAAGGCTCATATAGTAACGGTACTAATTTAATGTATGAGGAAGATGGTTCAAGGTTAGTACATCTATTTTGAAGCGCGAGATCCATTTTTTTTATGTTTTCCAAACAGTAAGTAAGGCCCTCAATTCAGATGTTTATAACATTATATATACCTGGGACAATTCCACACAAATTGACCTAGTTCCAAATTAAGCAAAGCTTGTGTTATGGTAACTAGACAACGATATATTTACTTATATAGATAGATATATACTTAAATACATAGGACATCCAAGACTAAGGTACAAACATTCGTGTTCATCACACAAATATCTGCCCTCAGCGGGATTCGAACCCGCGACCTCAAATTTGGCAGTGAGGAGCTCTAAGCACTAGACCAGACGGTCGTCTAATATAATATAACTATCAAATATTTATAATGGATAACCAAAAGTATTATTATGAAAGACGTTTTCTAAGCAGCAGAATCGTTTAAGTGTACATTTGACACAATTGGAAACGTGCAGGAAATAAAATGGATACATTATATTTCATACGTTTAATTTGAAAGAATCATTTTTATCTAATAAGTAATCCTGTTTTGTCCACTTTCGATAATTTTAATTCACAATCTTGTAACTGCAGCAGGAATATAACCATTACATAGTTTTTAAACCTTGAAAACTACACAACAAGAAACACTATATTATAAGAAATTCGCTTCGCAAATTATTGTTAAAGGGCCGCAGTGGCAGAGTGGTTCGAGTAGTTGCCTGCAACACAAATATTGCAAGTTCGAATCAGTAATTAGTCACACCATAGACGCGTATAGTGCTTGAGTTGGCTGTCACTTTGGCACCAAAAATATATCTCCGGCGAAAAGTGAGTGTGAGTACTACCTACACAGCTCGGCCTCTAGCCCTTCGGGGACCCTTGCACGCAGGCGTGAAGATATAAATTATTGTAAAAAGGTTTTGCGAGAACAATTAATGTATCTTCTATAGAAACAACATTGCCGGTATAAAGTACACAATCTAAAACAGCAAGTATATTTCTGTACTAAAACTTGACAAATTAATAATGGCAGCAAAAATATATGAAAAAATTACAACGGAGAGAATGGAAATATTAAAAATTACACTTCATAGTCACTTATCCTTACTCATATGCACATAGGTAGAGTACATACAAAAAACTTAGTCTAAACATCAATAAGTCCAGAAATGCCGCCTGCACTAACTAGGCTGCCAGCTACTAGTGTAATCAATACACAATTAGCTGTGATTCAATACTACAACACCTGCCTCTTAATCAAACATTTAAGAGCCAGGCTCTTTTTAGCTTATTTGATACAATTCCTTCGATTTACCTCAGTACCACAAAGCTATCATATCTTATTTGCATGAATGCCTCACAACAGGAATTAATTGTAGATACTATTACAATGCCTGTTAATAACAGTAACATCAACTACAACATTGTTACTCAAAAATAATTGAATAAACCCGACTAGAAAAGTTTGTCAGTAATTGAAACAAACAGAAGAATCTTTACAAACATCACTCTTGTAACTCTATAGAACATTTTTTACTTGATCTATAATAATGTTTACAAGCAAGTATGTTTGTTCAAACGGGCAGGAATTCATTTGTAAATGGTTGCGCCTGCTTTAGCCAGCTCATCAGCCATCTCATTGCCATGCACACCCTTATGAGCTTCTACGTATATCCATTTGATTTGTAGCTTGTGTTGAAGGCTATCTAGTTCTTTGAAGTCTTTCTCATTCTTAACTGGTGCTCCTGAAGCTATTTTCCATCCTTTTCGTTTCCAGCCTGCAATGGGATAACATTTTTAATCTCTAATTAATCTAAAAGTTTTAGTAAAAGTTAATTTTCTAAATTAAATGCCATTTCAAAATTTATACAAAGATTTGTTTATTTACTTATTTGGGGAAGATATACATAGATTTCTATGAATATAATCGGTTGTGTATGTATGTTTTATCAGTTCATGGTAGTGTTTTAGTATTGAAAAAAGATCCAAGGGAATAAATGATAAATTTTCAATGATTTAATGTGGTCATAAGAGGCACCAGAGACTATCACAAAGCTGATATTTCACCCTCATATTCCTTAAATGTAACAAGGAATCACTAACCTGGCATCCATTTAGTGACAGAATTAATGAGAAACTGTGAATCTGTGTTAATGGCCAGCTTGGTGATTCCATTTCCTAGTGCTTGTCTGATGGCCATGGTGGCCGCTTGTATCTCTCCGCAGTTATTGGTGGCTCGTCCTGAGACTGGCATACTCAAGTTCAGAGGGTGACAGTCACTCCAGAATACACCCAAACCAGCCTTTGCACCACTTGTGCCATTTGCAGAGCAAGCCCCATCTGTGTACACATGGACGAACCCTTCACCATCAATATCAAACTCGGCCCCGCTTTGACGCCTCTTCTTGGGTTGCGGAGGCTCGATCAATATCGATTGTCGAGGCTTACTGCTATTTTTCTTCAGAATCTTATCAACTCCTTTTTTAAACCCTTTTATTCTTGCCTCAATGTCGTCCATCTGCTTTGACAATACAGCATTTAAGTCGTCGGAATCGTCGGAGAACTGGTCATCATCATCGCTTTCATCTTGCTTGATTTTATTCGACTTTTTCCTTTCAACTTGATTACTCGTTGAAGATGTGGTATAAGATCTTTTAAGGTTAGATTGGGACACATTGTTACTACTAGAGGAGCTATTTCCAGGTTGATTGTATTTTGTTGGGGCAGTTTTACCACCTTGAGCTGTGATGAACTCCTGTGCACCAACGACTGTATCGAATTTTTTGTACCGCGCACCAGCGAACCCCTTGACCTGTGCTTCACAATCGGGCCATGACATAAAAATTCCAGCTGTGCGACCTTTTGCTACTGCGTAAAAAGGCATTTTTTGAATCACCGACGCGTTGTTAGCTATACTTTTAATAATATTTGGTGAAACGGTTTGAGTTCCTACCTTTCGTAGCACATTCCATAATGACATCTGTATGTAGTGTTGTTGTGTTGATCTTGTTAATAAACACAGACTAAATAAACTTAATTTTAGTAGAGTTACGTTGTCTATAGACGACTGGCGCCTAGCTTTCTCTGCCTATCCTGTGAGGGCAGACGGACTGAAATACTTGTATCTTCACGCCTTCCCACGAGGATATAGGCAGAGGTGTAGGTAGCATCCGCCCACCCACTTCCCGCCAGATATATATATTAGGTGCCAACGTGCTAGCTGGCAGGTCCATCGCTGTGTTACTCAAGCACGATTAAACAAACGCCTTTGAATGCAAATCTCAAACGGATGCATGTTTCCTTTCAATGTTTTTCTTCACCGTAAAGTTCGTGGTGTGACTAATAACTGGTTTTATATAATATAATAATAAATAATATATCTTCACGACTTCCCACAAGGGTACCCGAAGGGGTAGGTAGAGGTGTATAGGTAATACCCACACACCCACTTTCCGCCAGAGGTATAATTAGGTGCCAACGTGACAGATGGCGAGTCCATCGCCGTTACTCAAGCATGACTATACATACGCCTTTGAATTTCTTCTGACGTATGCAGGTTTCCCCTCGATGTTTTCCTTCACCGTAAAGCTCGTGGTGTGCCTAATAACCGTTTTTAAATGCAGAATAACAGCATTGCAGGCAACTACTCAAACTGCTCGGCCACCAAACCTTTTTCTATTTGATATTGATAGAGTGTAAATAATGTATGAAAGAATATAAAGGCATAACGTAAAATTGTACAAGCCATATGATACTACCGCTTTTTAAATTGCATCCCAATAGAATCTTAATACTTTTTGGTATTTACGACCGAAACCAGTAAATGTTTTGCTTAGCCTTTTAAAATATAGTTATACTTTCAATGGTAGTAATTGGGTTTAAATGAAATAAAAGTATATTAGTAAATACATAAATGTACTTTATTAGGAGACTTACAATAGATTTGTCACCTTAATTTTTTGTTAACACACCATTTGCTACGTCACCACTAATGTTTGTAAAAAATCTTACATGTAAACAGTGATTCTATGTGATTAATCTCTTGGTAAATACATATAGGTATTATTCATATTCTTCATACAAAATCCAATTAATTACAGTCTACAAACTGTGCATTAACTATACATATTCAAACTGATACATAATAACTAATACTAAAACAAGAAAACGTACGAAGATTAAATTAAATTTTAGGGAAATGTAATTTAAAAAAAAACTAATATAATAGATATATATTATGATACTCTCCAAACACAATTTAAAATGATCACTGCATTACTTTCTATAATAAAATAAACACAATATTAAGAGGAACGTAATTTTCTGCTTAGCATAAAAGTCCCAATTACGATCCCGATAAAGATTGAAATGCTGTAGTTCTATTTCTGTTTCTTATTACTGATAACACCATAAGTAAATTATAGTCACAATTGATAAATAACATAGTTTCAATTTGTGGAGAAAATGGCACTATTTTCGAAATGGCTTGCTTTATGTACATGTACTTAGGTGTATTTTTATTCTGAAGATTTAGAGAAAGGTTTCAAATAACCGTTATGGCGAGAAACCAGCATTTTATTATGTGCAAGTTATATAAAAATATTTTAAATTTCAACTAAACCATTGCATTAATCTTTTACTACCAAAACCAGTACCTGTACTGGAACAGCTGAAACTTGGGAGCTGCCGCTTTTGAACTATAACGTAGTCTCTTGTCTATGGTATTTAAAAGTGAAAAATCACTCAATATGGTATACGTAGTCGTTAACTATTTACCGTTTAACTCCTTACGAGGTAACCATACTATTATATCAATAGCCATTTAAATATTTGTAGTAAACATTTATAAGATATTGAAAAATGCTTCATTAGGGATATGCAAACTTGGGGTCAACAATTGGAAGAACTACTTGTTATAAAGAGCATTGTAACTCATTAATGTATAAACTTAACTTTAATTAAATTTAACTATCTTCATTCAACTCGTGTTAGAAGATATTATTTAATATATTATATCAAACATCCTACAACACGGTAACTTATTCTTATTAACTAAACCATCCAACTAAATTTATAATAAAAAAAACAGCTAAGCTCAAAACCGGTATATAAAACATACCTTTAATTAAAATTATTCTAATTATAATAGTACACAACATATTTATAAAATTTATTTAAATGTGAACAATCATTTTGGTTAATACTTGGTAAAATTAGATCAGTTGACTGCAAAGAGCGATTAAAGTGTGGAAATGACTAGTCTTAAATTAGTACGAAGCAAGGATAATATTGTTATGTTACACCACAGATTGGTACAAGAGTTGAATACCTTAAAGATTTCGCACTACAGAGTACGCATAATAAATTTTACATGTGTTAAAAGCCATACATACTTTTACTTATAAAAACTATTTATTAAACAAATGGACTTAAAAGGAATAAACATTGAGTTATTATAAAGTCATATTATGAAATAATTACAATCAACAATATTATGTTCTATAAAATGAACTATTTAAAGTTCATGATACTCGATATAAACAACTATATTTTAGGCGATTATTCGATTTGATTAACAACCGATTCTTTGGCTGCGGCGAATAAACAATGTCTGTTAATAATCATGTTAATCGTGGTAGACCGTCAGTTGGCTCGATACAGCACCGTAGACTAGAGTACATTTAAGATCTACCTAGCTTCACCTACAAGCTTCAATATACAGCTGCCTTTACTATTTTTTACTACAAATAATAGTTAAGATACTACCGCCTACATCCCACTCAAAGGGTTGTCTTCCGTACTTTAGGCGTAATAAAACTCTTTGACAAACTTAAAAATGCTTCGAGCCCAACATAAATAGAAAATTCACCAGAAAATGCCTGGTTTAAACAAGATTCTTCCGCCAAGGCTATTGCTTAATAAATTTAACGCTAATATTCACTTAGGATTCATAGACCTCTAGACTAACAATATCAATTTGAAAAACATTTTCCTATTTATATCCATTTAGCGAGACGATATTTTCGGTCCCTTATCAAAAATATTTCTACGATGTACCTCCTATGTTTAAAATAATATGTGCGTGATTATTATCGACTTTTAGCTCTATTTAAATCAATAAAGCTCTATTGGACGATCTTACAAGGACAGCGGATACACAATAAAAACCTTAGTTGTTTTGGATGGAGCAATGATATGGTATGAGCTTAGTTAATTTTTAAAATATTTTTTTAGACAACCACTGTGCAAACAGTGATAATTCAATTCGATTTTTTGAGACGTACATAGAAGCAACTTCAAATTAGTAAAATATGTCCTACAATTGCATTATTACTTGTTACGAGTATCTTGGTTACAATAAGGGTTAACTTTTCAAACTGTCTTGCCATAACTGATATAAATGTTACGTAACTCTGTGTTCAATTTAAACACTAAATAAATAGCTAACCGATATATATAAAAAATCCTTACAAGGAAAGAGTGACTATAAGCTACCTGCGTTAATCACTTTATCACAAATGCTCATATACGTCACAAAAACATCAGTAATAGATAAATACCTAATATGCTAATAAAATGCCAATACTAGTAATTAATACGTTCAAATAAAATTCATTAATTATATCTCACAATTAGTCGAGTTCCTACTATGAATATTCTTCATAGACACTACACTACGCATTGTTCAAACGCAGATCTGTCTATGTCCGCTACACTGTCACAAGGCACGTATCGACCACTAGGATACGTTGGAAAAATATTGACTCTGTTTCAAACACAACTAGTGTAACAATCTATTTTTCATAATCTAAAAATAACTACAGTTGTAATTGCACGTATGTTTATCGTGATCTTTGGTGTTCACTGGGCTTCGGAACGGATTTAGGCAGTCTGTGCTCCTACATACGTAAAGCTAGAAAACTTCAATGTTTGTGGCGTGGGGGAACTGGAATCACATTGAATTAGGTATTTTATTTTAGAGTATTGTCACGAATAAACCCTTAAATTTAGATTCAGAAATTTTGCAGACAACGCCAATAATGTGACGTCCGCGATAAAGGCTATTTGAATTTCATTTCATTTGTCACAGCTTAGAAAATCCATCTTACATAGGCCTTCTTGATTTTCAACCCATTACCACCACGTCACAAATTCGCGGGTACAATATCTAGCTTTACTATAGTGTATTATTGTCTATGACCACAAAACTTTTTGGCGGGGACCTATATAGAGCACTCATCACTGTCTCTGGCATAGTCGTCGTCTTCCTCATCCTGCGCGCGATTGGTGTTCCTGACCTTGCTCGATACTACCCCCGTATTCACCTTACTGAATAAGCTACTGCGGTTCAATCTAGAAATTTCTCTCTGAGGACTGAGTCTCTCTGCCACTGCCCTTTCATAGTTATCAGATATTTTGTTGACTCCGTTCACAGGGCTTGTCACTGGAGATTTATGTATTACCGGTGAAGTGACTTTTACCTCATTAGCTTGGTCAAAGAGTGCGCTAGTAGCGGCGGTGTAGGAAGGAGGGTCTTTCGCCCGAGTCCCGCTGGAGCCAAGCAGTTGTGAGTACAGAAAACTATTGTTACCGAAACCGGCGTACCTGTTGTCCATTTTCCCGTTAACCATCATGAGACTGACAGGCTTCTCTGGAGGTATAGGTTTTTCTGGTAGTTTATTTTTGTCTATGCCGTTTTTGAGTTGTACCGTTTGATTGGCCCAGCGATCCCCGCCGATAGAGTATATGGAGCTGAGGTTAACGTATCCGGGCGAAGGGTGTGATGGGTGGCGGGCGACTACGCTACCTTCGCTTAGGGTCGACTCCTCGACGCTCGAATCTTCTACCACCTCAGTGTTGGTGATGTCATCTATGTTCGGTGAGAGACAGTCCTCGTCTGTTTCATCGTACGAGCTGAAATTGTATACGACCAATATATAGGAGGAGCTCATTAGGGCTTGAATGCAAGGAAATTTCTATCACTTTCGTTATTCTTTGAAGTCCAATTGCATAAGAATTGATGACTATATGACCATCTCTGACAAAGCTAGTAGTTGAACCTTATTGTTTGAAAGGTTGGTAGTAAGGTATGTAAAGTTGAATTTTTGACAAGCATTAATGAAAGATTTTAAGCCAGTAGCCGTTGGAAGGATCGTTCTGAAAATCGACAGTAAACTGTTCCCTATTTCAGGGTTGATCCCATAGTAGCCTCATAAGCATTTTGGACGCCAAACAAAACCAAAACAAGTAATAGAAAATACCCACGTATGGTGTGTTAGAGTTATGTGATATGTACTGAATGCAAATGAACATTACAATCTTGTTAGTTGTACATGCCCGCTCAATGCCAATGTGCCTCGTTATTCACAAACAAAAGCATATACGTGTGTGTGGGTATGCGTAGAGTATATATTTACATGAAAATATATATGCATCAGTAAGGCAGACGAGGACCTTTAAGTGAAACGAAACGGCCTCAAAACATTAACGCGGGGGCCAAGTTCAACTCCATGTGATGTCCAGCTGCCATTGGTCAAGATTTGACAGATCTAGCTTATGTCACATGTGACATTGACGCGAAAGCATAGATAACAACATATGTGTGGACTGAATGATAGTGAAACTTCGTAGGAAATATGACATGAAATTTAAATGTTAGTCGATTGTTGGTCTTTATGTATCTTTTCTTGTCTTTATGTATGTTGGACATTGTATGATCGTGCAAAATTCTCATGGTCATGGATGTAAATATTATAATTATAATTTCTGAAGGACCAATAATTTTTTGTATTTCTTTTTTATTATCTCTGACGTCAATTCGAAATAAATGTAGCAAAGTAGTTGAATGGCTAGAATGCACTCTTAAAACAATGGTTACGGGTTAAGGGCAATCGAGCTGCAGGGCATAACATTAGAATTGCAGCTTTGTGTCCTAACCCTTTATGTGGAAGTTGCAATGGCATTCACGCTTCGTACATTTCAGTGCAAAATATTCACACGGTAAGCGACAAGTCTCTGACAGGCAAATGCACAAGACGACCTCAAGATGCGTAGTCAGTAAATTCAATTCATACAAGCTTGTTCTGTCAAGCGGCTGTGTCAACACACCGCCAATGCAAGACAATACATAAAAATCACCAACACAGCCTTACCCTAGCATAGCCTGTTCTGTCTTCCTCCCTGATGAAAGAAATCGGAATATATAACGTAACAATAAAAAAAGGAATATGTACATAAATAAATAATAAATAGATACATAAATGAACGCACAGGTAACAACTAAAATGTAGGTCGGTACATAGATAAAAAATGCTAATGTCAAATTTGTGGTATGTGTTATAGTGATGCATAGAAATAATGATTGTTTAATTCACCAGTGTTAGGCACTGCCGAGGGCACTAAGGTTTGCATTCAGAACATATTTTATTTGCCATCCACACTATCTATGTATTAAACTATTATTCAGTGGCCGGATAATATTAATTATAAAACTTTGTCATTCATAAGCTAATTAATTACCTACTTGGGATAATGTTTGTTAAAAAACGATTCACTACGACATACGTTTTGTTATTGAACTAGAGTAACTTCTATGAGTGATGTAATTCGTGTAATGATTTAAGTTGAATATTGCATGCAACTAGGTAATCCTTTCTTATAATAAATAGTTTTTCACCAAAGAGGCATTAATACCCATGAGTACCCATGATTGATGTGATCTTCCATCTTTATAGACAAATAGCAATGACGCAAATATTATCTGGCCACAACACTATATAAAAACTAAAGGGGGTATTGTGCGGGGCTTAAACTTGACAGTGAATAATAGTGCTTGACAAAATGCATCAAAAATTCGACGATTGCGGACTTCTATTAAATTAATGTTTAAAGGTCTACTTTACCACAGATAATTATATGATAATGATTTATTTATAAAATCTGTTTTGCGTTGAGTCCGTTATTTCGGCACAAGTCATAGAACCGATTTACACACTTCTTTCTCTCTGAGTCTCTGAATATTTTATACAACTGCCTGTTTGCGATAAGAAATAAATACATTATTATGGGATCCATTGTATACAATAATGATATTAATGATGGGTGCTTGCTTACATTTGGTCCTGAGCATCGCTGCCTCCTTCTTCGGCAACAAGCAATTCGTATTCTTCAGCTGCGAATCTATCCCATTCTGACATCTGCGATTGTTAAAATGTACATTTAATAAAACTCGAAATTATTACGATCGCCGAATCCTTAGCTAGCGTTAATAGGTAGGTATTATGTATGTCTCATGGTCAGATTGCTCTTTTCGACTTTATACTCATAAATGCCATTCAAAAATTATTGGCTTAAATACACACACTTTTAGTGAACCTGAATCGATCGATCTCGATCTCAACATGATATTAATACTCTAACATACATTAATATCACACTGTTTCCCGGAGTAGGCAGAGATAATAGAATTCCATTCTAATAAGTAATAATAATAATGGCAAAGAGCCTCGACCAACACCTCAAGAGGCTCTCGTTAGACGGTTGGATCAAGTGCCTGATGCAGAAAGCAGTACTGCTCGAAACGGCACGTATTGTGAGGAGATTTCTTTCTCTGGGACCCTAACCACCGGTACCTTGGACCCTGATCCCGATACCGGTGGGCCCCTATATTTTATATTTTTAAATATGTTTTTATATATATATATATATTTAAAAATGTAATCTAGATGTATTTCAAATAAAGAATAATAATTCTAATGAGTACTTACAGACTATTCAGTCTCTTCGTATATACTCGCTGTAAACCAGCGAGTATATACGAAGATATCTTTAGTACATACATACATATCATCACGCCGAGTCCCTAACGCGGTAGGCAGAGAGAATAGAGCGCCAGTTCTCTCTAGACTTACATACCTCTTTCGCTTCGTCCACATTAATCAGTCTCTTCATACATGCTCGTCGGTTTCGAGTACTCTTGACGTTCCCGTCCTTGAGCGTCCGATCGATTTCATCTAGATAGTTGGAATGTGGCCTTCTCTGCCTCTGGCTCTGCCTCTTCTTGCACACACTTTTGCTTTGTATATCTGTTTCGTCAATCTTTCTTCACTCATCCTTTCTATGTGTCCAAACCAACGTAACATGCTTCTTCATCTTCATCCAATCACGCCCTCATTCACACCAGTTGATTTGCGAATCCCTTCATTGCGGATTCGATCTAAGATCGTTACTCCGCACATTTTTCGAAGAGATCGCATCTCAACTGCATTTAAGCTATTTTCATACCTCCTCTGACATACATCTTTAGTAAAGACTAAAACATCGATTCACGCTTCGCTACTCTGTTCTGCATACCCAATAATATGTCCAAACCAATGTAACATGCCGATTATCCTCGTTCCTGTATCTCACCTCGCAGTCAGAGTCACGTTGTGTGGCGAAGGGGTCTCGCTGTTCGTGGTCGAGATACTTCTCCAGGTTGAAGAAGGTGTCAAAGAAGATAGGCGTCAGCTTGCACCGCCTCAGGTCCGACAGGGTTACCTTGCCCTCTTCAGCAGGGTGTACCATGTCAAGCATCTGGAACATTACAAGATAACTAATCTGGGAACGCGTCGGGAGAAAAGCGTCGCGTCTAGACATATTTTTAGAAGAGATTCAGACGTATAGTCGTGCTCGAACAACGACGACTTTGGCAGCTAAATATACGTCCCGCGAATAGAGAAAGTTCCTTTGCCGACCCGTTTATAAATACATGTGGGATGGAGTGAAGATATCCACATCTAGGTATTTTGTGGCGACTGGAAGTTAGTATAAATAATAAAACTGGCAACATTCTATCATTCGCTGATTTGTATGCTAAGGACAATTGCCACAGGTCCCCGTGGCAAATTTCATGCAATTCCGTTCATTTCTGGCATGACATGAGTAACAAATGTCCATACATTTCTTCTTATCCACAAATTCGCATTTATGCCATTAGTACGATTGACGTTAGAGATACCTATTTAATAATAATACGAAGGAGAGGTACCTCGCTGCAACGCAACAATAACATTAGTTACTAGATGTTTAAGCCTTAATATTGATGGGTACAAACTTGACACAAGCAGTCATTGAAGGGCAGGGTCTCAATGCCGATGGCCTCCATCCTCTGCATCTGCTCCTCGTAGAAGTACTCCAGCTCGTACATCGATATGTATCCGTCGCCATCCACGTCCATACACCTGGAACGTAAAGCAATTATATAGAAAACCGAACTAAAAAATAGAAAATAAATTTCGATAATATCTTAAAAAGCGTGGGGTGCATGGTGTCAATAGTTATACATATTTTATTGACAGATATGAGTAGAGTGATTATCATTTCGATAATATCTTAAAAAGCGTGGGGTGCTTTTTAAGATATTATCTATTATTAGTTCGGTTTTCTATTTATATTTAATATTACATTATAGTAACAGTTGTGCAGTGCACGGTTTCAGCCAGTTCTCACGAGAATAATATTCTAAGAAAAATGTGTGCAATTTGAACGTCTAGACAAACCGGTCCAACTAGGTCGAATTCCCCGAAACGATATCATGATATGTGGCATTATGTCCAGTGCCAGATAATAGTTGATGTACGTAACTCCAATGATTCAATGCGGGTAGTCCCAGCACAGATTTACAAAAGTGATTTTATAAAATATACAATGCTCACGCCATCCCACAAGGGTCCGCGAAGGGGTAGACAGAGGTGTATAGGTAGTATTTCCCGCCAGAGATATATTTTTACGCGCCAACGTGACAGATGGCGAGTCCATCGCCGTTACTGAGGCACGACTATCATACACCTTTGAATTGTTTCTCAGATGTATGCAGTTTTCCTCTCGATGTTTTCCTTCACCGTAAAGCTCGTAGTGTGGCTAATCACTGTACAGAAAAACTCATCGGAACAGTCGGGATTCGAAGTTGCGATCTTTGTGTCGCAGCCAATTACTCGAACCACTTGGCCTCCACGGCTTTCTAGAACATAATTAACAATACAAGTGTTTCAAGGAGATTTGACCATACCTGTACCAGTACTCGATGGCAGTGGGGTGGGACTTGTCTTCCTCAGCTAGGAGGAACCATACGAACTCAGTGTATGACATTCGTGGCTCGCCATCAGCTGTCAAACGATTTTGGTTGCCGCGCGTCACACAGCCAGACAGTACTCGTTCTATCATTCGGCTTGAGAGCGCTGGGGATAAAGACATCAGCTTAAGACCAAAGCTATCAAGTGGGTGTTGTACAGTGGCCAATAAAAGCGACAATGACAAGTTAGTCAGGCGAGCCGCATGCTTGTTTGCCACCCAAGTGGTATTAATAAAAAGTTACTTATGAAACGAATAACAAATACTTGACTCAGTGGATTTTAGGTGTTTGAATTTCTAACCATTGATATTCGTATCGTTAGCATACGTGAGCTTACAAGGAATGGTAGATATTTATGTGATGGATTTTAATACTTGCAACTTAGTCTTCAATGTTCTAAATATATTAACGTTAATATATAACGTTAACAACAATATATAAGTATGTATATCGATACCTAATTCCCACAGTACCTACCTACAAGCTTTGTTTAGTTTGGACTGTATCAATCAATGTGCAATTGTTCCAAGGTATTATAAAGCCATACTCACATTGTAAATCCGTAGGAGAAAAGTTGTCATCATTTGTAATATAAGACTCACCATGATCGTTGTGCCTCGCGAGATCATGTTTGTCGATGAACAAGTCGTGGTCTCTGTCCAGCTCCCAGAACTTGCAGTAAATCACGTAGAAATGTTCGTAACTAGAACCAAGAATACATACATTGACGACTTGTCTTGGGATAAAGGAAGTTTAGTCATAATTAAATACTCGCTGAGTGTGCAGTGCGGTTTGCTCGCGTAAAAACATATCTGATATGGAGACTTTTTCATTTCATCCAATTTCATTCCCTGTTTTTGTATGAAGGGGAACAAACTTTCGCTATCATAATATTACATTCGGAAGCAAATGTCGTACTTGATAAATAGCTATAGACCCGCCATCTATTACGTTGGCATCGAAGCTTATGTCCTGTCAAAAAGACAGTATTGTTACTTGAGGTACAATTGTGGGAAGGCGTTAAGATATATTTGTATAATAATTAAATTATCTATAAGCTTTTATTTTAGGTAGTAATACCCCGTTCCACAAAAATACACATTAAATGCACAGTTACTCACACACACACGAACACACAGTCACAGACATAAATTCTCCCTATTTTTATATATATCTTTATAAATTATTATTTTATAATTATTTTAAAAATTTTGTTGTGGAAGAATTTGTCTTCTACCATCTTTATGATTATTGTTACAAAATGTCATAACAGTAATAAATTATTTAAATACATTTATTGAATTATACACGTAAATGTTGCAATTGAAATATTAAATGCCATGCTTAACTATAATATTCTATTGTGACTGGATAACCTTGTTAGTGTCTGGTCTATTTAATTCTAACTCACATCTCGTCGCTATGAAAATAGACAAAGCCCACATTATCACTACCGGGTTTCGAATTAACATCGCGTTTCAATCTGTTGACTGAGATTGATAGACATAACTAATGTCAATTAGCCCCTAATTGCGTCATTAGCGTGCCTGCTAGGAAATAAGATTGTTTATGGTCTGCAATTCCTTATGAGGGGATTGCAATTTTGCGTTTTCCAAGCCTCCATTTTGTACGACGAACAGTCGAACATAACTCATCGTTAGATCCGCGAAAGCCTTGAATGCACCCATTTATAGATCGTATTTTCCATAGATAATGTTGCGTCAATTGTCATGGAATCTTTGCGTTGATTATAATGTCGTTGACGTAGCTACATTTATTTTGTTAATATATACAACTAATAGTATAAGTGAGTTTGTTTGTACGAAATTTTCTCTTTAACTACTGAACCTATATAGAAAATTCATTCACCTGTATAAAGTCTGCGTTTTTTATTGTTATTGGGTAAGCTATACATTATCATACTGCCCAACAGAGCGGAGGAGCAAACATATATGTATACATACAGCAAGTATGTGTAAGCGTCTAGACTTCGCTTCTCTTTCGATTCCTCCACATTACATAAATATCTTTATAAATGCTCACCGTATTATATAGACTTACCTAAAATATTGTGTGACTTGATTGATGTCTTCTTCATCCTCAAGCAACTGGATCACTTGGAGGAGGTTCGATCGTCTCAGTTCCGGGATCGATATCCGTCCCGACCACGAGCGGTTGACGCAATAAAATATTCTAGCGATCACCTGCAACAAGTAGGAAGGTCCTAATATGTAGCGTGTCAAGGAACGCAAATATGTTTCTTTTATATAGACTTGTGAGATTAGAATCTACATTTTATTATCGAGTAAGAAATCGAGCTTGATTTAAAAATATATTATTTTTGTATGTGCTCGTATGTTCGAACGTCATTTATCGTTTTTATAATATCCGGATTTATTAACACCAAGATACCTACAATTGAGACATTAATTGGCTAAAGTTTATATAAATTCATCATGTTGCTCCATATATTACAAGAACGTAATGCTTTAAGCCTCACAAGGGCAAGAATTGTAATAATACCAACTTTTCACCGAAATCATGACAGACTGTGAGTTCGTCCCCGTCTGTCACGCTCTACTACGCATACATACAACATCACGCTGAGTCCTTGGACATACGTCTTTAATTTTTTTCTCAGTCGTCTATTATCATCAGGAATCCTTCATGATGTTTCCATTAAAGCCAAGCTTAGAGTGTGTTATAAACTACTAGATTTCTTAAATTGAGGAATACCCATGTCTAAGTTTTGAATCTGCATTTAAATTTTGAAACACAGTGCAAAGATCAAAATAACTTTAATATCAATTATTCGTTGGCTGGATAAAGTGCCAGAGAATTATTCCCAAAACAGTCTGCAAAAGTTTCAAAACTAGAAGATACGCCAAGTTACTTATCCTTAGACACTTATTTAGACCAGCTTTCTGAAGCCATTAGCAAAGTTACTACGAGTAGACGTCAAGAATCCTTTATTTGTAGACTGAACCCGTCGGCCGAATACCGAAGAAAATTTTGTTATTTTTTGTTTATATGTAAGTTGAAATTGATAGCAGCCATCCACTTGTTCATTTATTCGAAACTAGCTGTCCCGCCCAGCTTCGCTCGGGTGAAAAAGTTAAATTGCCCGTAACACGATCGCAGCGCCACCTATTGGGTCCAATTGTAAATCTAAACCATTCTCGAATCTAGCTTAAGACACACAGAAACACACAGAAAGCTTTCCAAAGGTGAAAGAATTTTTGAAATCGGTCCAGTAGTTTCGGAGCCTATTCATTACAAACAAACAAACAAACAAATCTTTCCTCTTTATAATATTAGTTTTATAATATTAGTATAGATAAACTTGTATCAGGCCGCGGATTTACTTAAGACGGATAGAAAATGTCGTCTATAATATTGTGATCGAACACAAAGAAGACATCGAGAGAAAACTCAGCATACGTTTGAGAAAAAAACACGGAAGTAACGGCGATGGACTCGCCATCTGTCACCTTGTCACCTAAATATAGTTCCGACGAAAAGTTGATGCGGGCGCCAGTTCTATCTATGCCTAAGTTCTGTACATTCCTCTTTACTTTGTGGAGGTCTGTAAGTTTGGATACTATATAGTCTATACGAGCATACTTATATAATAAATGCGGAAGTTTGTGAGGGTGTTTATTCCACTCTCACGCAAAAACTACTGAAAGGAATTGAATTAAATTTGGCGAGATGCAGATTGTGCCATCTACGAAGACGCGCCCCACTATCCTTCCTTATAGTTTAGAGTATAAATGTGCAACCTTACACTAACGTTATTGTACCGATAACACACTGATTACCTATGAGTGTACACGCACACTACAATGAATAGTCAGGTCATATTCCCCGCGGCCCGCGGCCCCCAAGACCCATGAAGAATGTGGTAGGGCGCGTCTTTGTGGATGGCACTATCTGTCGCTATGATAGAGATACTGGATAACATTTTATTCCATAAATGTATCTGTAAGCAGCGCACTCCAAGGTACTCACAGTATGAACGTATCTCGAGTGGAACTCGGTGGCCTCCTTCAGGAAGGAGAGGCCAGGGTGTGTGTCGACCACGTCCTGCACCAAGGGCACGAAGTCCTCGGGGGCCAGCGTGTGACTCTTCCCCCGCGTGAGGATGTACACAAACCTGGAGGCCTGGTCATGACATTGGGACGCCATTCTGGAAACATTGACAATTAAATTGACATTGTTGTCAAGCAAGTCCCGTAGTACAAGCTTTGTTCAGTTTGGGAAAAATTTTATGAGGAATTCCCAAGGTAATTACATTTATCACTGAAACGACACACGCGAAAGAAAATGGCAGAATGATCACGCTCTATGGTACTGTAATTTTTTTTTAACAAGTATATCGCCCATGTTGTACATTTATGAGCATACTTTATGGCCAACCCTTTTATCCCAAGATGTATCGATCATATGTCGTGATCTTTTAGAATCACATCGTAACAGTGTTTTTAATTGTTGTCCATAAAACGTTCTTCATGTGTTTTATGTTGTGTTTATTACTCATTAAACGGTGAAGGAAAACATCGAGAAGAAACCTTCATACATTTGTGAAGAAATACAAGAAAGTATGTATGTATACTCATGCTTGTGAAACGTCGACTCGCCATCTGTTATGTTGGCACATAAAATATATATGTGGCCAAAAGGAGGCGTGTTTTACCACAGCCTATTTACGCTTACAATACCGAAGTATCACTTGCGCGTTGCCACTCTGTGTTCGTAAAGTTATACTGTGTTGGCAGCATAATAGGACTAATCCCTCTGCTGCCAACACAATATAACAATCCTCCCCCTTCCCAAAGGAGCTCATTACTGGAAACTTATTCACCGCGTAGGAACACACACAAAATATTGTGTTATTTGGCTACGGACTTCTATAAGGTGGAGGTCCTGCCCCAAATTCGAACGGGAAACCCGTTATGCCCTACCTCTCTTAAGGGAAGAGTTTATGGGAAGACGAGAAGATATAAATGTATAATTATTATATTTACTCTCTCCAAAAGTCGATGAACTTGTGCCCGTCGATTGGTGCATGGAGCGTCTGCTGCGTGGTGAGGAACAAAGGCATCTTCCAGTATAGTGGACATTCGCAGGCTTTCACGATGTGCTTGAAGCTCTCGCGGGGGACCTGGGGACGAGGGAGAGTTTACAGATTAGACTATGAATCAAAAAACGCCTTAGCAGCTAGGTCGGTCTGCTTCTGTTATGTAAAAAAAAAAAATAAAAAAAGTGTGTGTCAGCTCCGACGCACGACTGGAGTTTACTCCTTACGAACGATTATAAAATAAATAGATTAGTTAATAAGGGTAAATGAATGTATTTCTTATATTACTTAGAGTATGCATGACACATCTATAGATTGATTTTTATTCAATGAGTAATTTTCTCAATTTTGAAATAAATATCAATTGATATAAATGTATATTTATGGCAATTATAAATAAAATATAAAATTGACGATAAAACCTCCGCAAGTTGACAGTTGTTGTAGGTTAATATCAGGTTAATACAATATGCAATTGAAAGTAAATATTAACATTAATTACATCGCCATTCTGTTATTCTCGTTGCCATGGAGAGTACGAGAGCACCAAAAACGTAACGCTGTCATTCATCAGTAGATTTAACCTCTCATATTTTTCCCATACCGGGCGCCTTATATATGAAAATCGATTCTTAAGGAGTAAACTCAAACAAAAATCTCATTATTTCTGCCACGACACGGCACTTTTATTTGATCTTACTCATCTAATATATGGATCAGAAATATTCGACATGAGGCGGGATTTAAACCTGTGACCATAAATTGCAGTCGCTCTAAAGATGAACGGCTTCTAAGTATTACGGATTCGTGGTATGAATTTTCCTAACCAATCAAAAGTCATGAAGTTTAAAGATTTAAAGGTATAAATCACCCAAAGTGCAAAGTCACTCGAATCTCATTCATACACCCGGGTCACGGTTCATTATTCCTCATTGAACTCACAACATTCCTTAGTAGCATTACCACAATCAAAAGCATTATTTGACACATCCGCTTAGCCGGCCATAGAGAAGGGCATAGTAAGTAGAGCTCGGTAGAGCTGTACAATAGAGAGCTATTATACTCTCGTGTACGTGTGTGCGGTCACGCGTCCATCGGTGACTTCCGCTATTGTGGAATATGGATCGAGACTGCTTGGCATTATGCCGATAGGGCTGCCGAGTAGGGAAATTTATAGGGTTCGACAACGAAAGGTAATATAAAACTTATACATTTCATTTGTATTGTTTGACGGTCGTCTGATCTATTTGTTAGATTCCCGCTGAGGGCAGATATTTGTGTGATATGCACGAGTATTTGTTCCTTAGTGTTCGATGTCTTTGTATATCCTTGTAAGTATGTTTATAGTTGTTTAGTTTCTTCTAGCTTTGTAACTTCTTCTACTTTTACTACTTTCCTACTATCTTCTACAAGAATCATCGAAATAGTAAGCAGAAGTGTGCCAACCACTCTTTTTGCCGCAGTTATTGTTAAGTACCAACAACGGGTGAATATGACGCCATTTCTCAAACAAACTACATACATACACACACGTCTTTGAATTTCTTCACAAAGGAACATATTTCCTTACGACGTTTTCCTTAACCGAAGAGCTAGTAGTATAAATTACTTTACTCTTGAGTGTTGATTCAAGATTCTATCGTTAATAACAACTCATTTTTCTTAAACAATTGAAGTGCTAAGCATGCCGCCCGGATGGTAAGCTATGACCACCTATAAGCGCAAGCAATATCTAAGATACGACTCACGTTGCCGCCTTAGTTATGCCGCTTCTTACAACATAGCCAATCCCTGTAGGTTTCTGGAAACCTTACTCACACAGTAACACAATACTTTCCAGAAGCAGTGCGATTTGGCTGCGATCTTTCGTAAGGCCCCAGTTGGGCTATTCCAAATTTAAACAGGAGACCTGTTGTGCCCAACTTCTCTTGATGGCTGACAGTGATTTGTCAACCCTGCACGTCATATATGTATGGTTGATTACTGTGGATTCTCACGTAGGCGGCGTCGTAGTCAACAAAGGGGATAACTGACATAGCACCAGTCTATGACCATCTTGAAACATGACTAGACGATATACAGTTGAATTAGACTCGACAATCGGGCTTAAGTAGTCAAGATTGCAAAAGATATTCCAAGACGTATGTATGTCGTATCGGAGAGACGGCGACAAACTCAGACCATCTGAATCGTTGCCACCTAAATGAATTTATGCCGAAAAGGCGTGAGTAGAACAATTTTTTTTTTACAAGTTTTCATATAAGCAGAGTTCTTGGTAAATAATTTGACTAACATGTGCCAGTTCTCTCTGAATCACAGACAGACCTGTTTCGTTTCATTTAGACTCATTCAGCCTACGCTAATCTTTTTTAAAGACTTATTTCTGAATACCAATACAATTAGGTACTTTATTTAAAGCGTTATATATTAATTGCCCTATTGGGTACTTTTCCGTCGAATAGGGTAACAAAGAAATCCTGAAAAGAATTAACAGCATCTCAAACAATCGTCTTAAACCTTTTAAGGTTTTGAAGCCGTTCAAGTCAACTGGACATTATCGGCTTGGAACATGGCGTGTATTCCTAATTGGTAGTGTCCCATAAGTCAGCACGAGGTCATCGACCCCGTGGAAGTGGGTCACCCGACTTGACGGTTCTATTTATAGGCGATGGACGACGTTTGACAACACGCCGCCCCGACCGCCATGCCACAAACCAGTGCTATATAAATTATAAGTGATCGAAGGCTATATAGCATCGTTCAAAGAAACACTGAAGCTTATGTTCCATATTTCCATTTCAAAAAGCGCTAAATTTAGCATAATAACTGTGTTCCGCAGTTTATCCCGCGTAAAATTTGTAGCATTTGCGTTGTTGAGTTATAAATGGTGAAACTAATCCGATTTGATGTTTTTTATACATATGTATACCAACCTAAAGATTAAGTTTCAATAATTAACTTCGACACTCCGACTTGGCTGATGCAAATCGAAATTTGATTTATTGTGGCAGATTTCTTTACCTCTTATTAACATAATATAATATTTGAATATTTATGTATATTATTTAAAATTGGGTAGGTCTTATTGAGAACCTTGGATATAAACACGACGTTGTATTATACCATTATTTATGAGGGTTTAATATAATAAAATTATAAACGTTTGTTATGGGACGACAATAGAAATGAACACGCCGAGTCCCTCACGGGGCAGGCAGAGAGTATAGAGCGCCAGTTCCCTCTAGACTTACATACCTCTTTCGCTTCGACCACATTCATCAGTCTCTTCATAAATGCTTCAGTCTCTTCATAAATGCTCTTTGGTTTCGCCGGTCAAGAGTACTCGAAACCGACAAAAATATTACTCCGGCGAAAAGTGTGTATGTGGAAAGAGCACACCTGTGCCTTCTTCGGCGACCATTGTGGGCAGGCGTGAAAATAGCGGAAGATTCACCAAGCGAATATTATGCTTAATAACCGCTTGTTGAATATCAAAATTAGGAACGCGTCCGCATTCTTTTCCGCGTTTAATGTTATGCGTTCAATTTCGAATCGTAACCAAGGTCGCCAGTTGCGTTATACCTTTAACATTCATAATTATAATTTACGTAGAGATTAGCATAATATTAATATTTCGCTTGTTTAATAACTATGCCAAGAATTTGAGAAAGTATTTCTCATCTCCATATAGTTTTGTTTACGAGCGCTCGCTTACTTTTTCTGAACAAACTCAGGTGTTTTTAAGAAACTTTTACAATTTAAAAGAGATAGGTACTTACTTCTAATGCCTTTCTTTCTTATGTTGGCTAACAAGCATAAGGTCCACCTGATGGTAAGCGGTTACCTATGGAAGGGTAACGCTCGCGCGTTGCTTACTCTTTCAACGTAAAGCTCGTTGTGTGATAAATCACTGCAGTTCAGAATGACTCATTGATGCAGTCCATCAGGCTTAGAACTTGCTATCTATCGTAAATAATATTGAAGCAATTCATAGGCCTAGTCGTGCTAGAGTAACGGCGATGGACACGCCATCTGTCACGTAAACGTTGGCACCTAAAATATATCTCTGGCGGATAGTGGGATGTAAAAAAAACATTCAAATATTAAAACACTCATTCATTCAAGAGTTCATTCCTCTGAACAGTGAACTAAAATGGCAGCGATACTAAACGATAAAATTTTATGGGCTACAACGGAGGTGTATCTAAGCAGTAAAGGAAAATAACGCACTGCAGTGTTTTGTTCTCCACTGAAACCACAGTTTCCTTTGAAGCGTTTACCTCATTCGTTCAATATTAATAATTAAAAAAATAGTAGGTACATAAGTACAATGTTCTCATTAAAAACCACAGAATACGCAAAATGTCAACGTGTTTAAAAACAAATGATGAGGATTTAATCTGCGCAGATGTCACTTTCGACGTCATTAGGATGACGTTATGTGTCAGTAATTGGCAGCACTGAGGCGCCTTGAAATTATAAAATGATTAATTGTTATATATGACACATTTTAAGGTCAGCATGATTTCCACCTCACTTGTATAAAAAGCATTTCTAGCAGACCGGCGAGCATGTATATTGAGACTGAATGTGGATAAAGCGAAAGAGGTCTATAAGCATGGACACTTACTGGCGCTATACTCTCACTGCCTATCCCGAGAAGGATTCGGCGATTTCGGCGTGATAATGTTTTATAATAACAGTAAATGCAAAATGTTGCAAAATGCAACATCGCTCCTTAAAGCATTTATATTCATTTTCATCTCTTAGGAGCAGATAAAAAAGCCTATCTATACTTTCTACCTCTATATAGCTGGGCCGTACCGATAACTTATTTTCCATACAACCATTTAAGGATTTAAAAAAATGTATTCCTATTTTCGTCGTACCTACTCACTCACGTACCCCTCATTCAAACACACAGACAATACAATTGTATGTGTGTAAGTACCTATTTATCACCGGTGTATAAACAACCAACAATGCAGGGCATTACTACGAACAGCTGACTCATTCAACCTCCACAATATATAAGTAACAAAAGGTCTGTGGAGAGTAACGTTACTTCATACACTTAGGTAGGTATATTAATATTATAATATTACTAGCGGCCCGTCCCGGCTTCGCACGGGTGGACATAAATTTTTTTAACATTTTGCCATAAAATTTATTTTTTTCTTCTAATTAAAATATCCTATATTAATCAGTGATAATGTAGCATTCAAATGGTGAAAGAATTTTTCCTTACAAACATACTTACATTCAAATCTTTCCTCTTTATAATATTAAGTATAGATAATAGGCAGTTTGTTTAATTGGGCTAATCTTGGGGAGTACTACTTCGATTTTTAAACTAGATTTTTGTATTAGACATCACGTTGACGGAGGCTATATATCAACATGTTATACATTATAGGATATAATATAAAGAGAATATTATTATCAAATTTAGCGCGAGTAAAACGACAGGGCACAGCTAGTATTTTGTATTTTGGCTGCAACGATTGACCTAAATATGTTGAATGGTGAAAGAGGTCGAGTGAGTGGGCTTGGCGTAGCGACGCTTTGATCGACTCGCCCGCGCAATGTTTCCGATACCAATTTGAGAAACAATGACACAATTAGGTTTACAGCTTAAAACATTATTTAAAAACAGTTTGAAGTATACCTACAAATACTACGAAATAATATGTATTATCTATATATATATAGGAGATCCCATTTTTTTAATGACTCATCACGAAATCTCAGGAACTATAAGGCCGATTGACTTGAAATTTGTTAGGAGTATTCCATACGCGGTGTAGAGGTCAGCTAAGAACGGATTTTGTGAAACTCCACCCGCAAGATGGAGTGCGGGGAGATCCTATTTGAGAACTCACTCATTAGGATATCTCAGGAACTTTAAGGCCGATTGACTTGAAATTTGGTAGGAGTATTTCTTACGAAGTGTAGAGGTCAGCTAAGAACTGATTTTGTGAAACTCCACCCGCAAGGTGGAGTGCGGGGAGATCCCATTTGTGAACTCACTCATTAGGATATCTCAGGAACTATAAGGCCGATTGACTGGAAATTTGGTAGGAGTATTCCTTACGAGGTGTAGAGGTCAGCTAAGAACGGATTTTGTGAAACTCCACCCGCAAGCACTCCACTCCGCCTGCACTCCACGCAGGGAGATCCCATTTGAGAACTTACTCATTAGGATATCTCAGGAACTATAAGGCCGATTGACTTGAAATTTGGTTGGAGTATTCCTTACGCGGTGTAGAGGTCAGCTAAAAACGCTCAAAAATTAAACAATATTAATGACAATCGGAAATCAAGACTATTCCAAATTCGCCTCTTTTTCTCTTATTTAATAAATAATGAAATATTCATAGATTTACAAATCTATGACTATGTGATGATAGGCACATATTTTTCTGCGCTTAAATCGCAAACGCTGGGTAAGCCTTACGACGATCAAATGAATGTACTTCGGTCGGAGTAGTATATCTTTAAATAATCGATATAAAAGTCCGCGATGGTATTCAATTATCTCTAAAGGCTAAACCACCATAACCATTTTTATCTTTTACATATTATTAGTATCAATATTGCACCCGTGCGAAGCCGGGGCGGGCAGCTAGTATTATATAAAACAAGCCGACGTCGCATCTGTCAGTTAAATCCAATGAGTTAAATAATAATAAAATAATATCCTCACGCCTTCCCACAAGGGTCCCCGAAGGGGTAGGCAGAGGTGTATAGGTAATAGCCACACACCCACTTTCCGCCAGAGGTATATTAGGTGCCAACGTGACAGATGGCGAGTCCATCGCCGTTACTCAAGCACTATACGCATACGCCTTTGAATTTCTTCTCAGACGTATGCAGGTTTCCTCTCGATGTTTTCCTTCACCGTAAAGCTCGTAGTGTGAATAATCACTGTACTTAAGTTCAGAAAAACTCATTGGTACAGTCGGGATTCGAACTTGCGACCTTTGCGTCGCAGGCAACTGCTCGAACCACTCGGCCACCACGGCTAAATCTACTAAACGGAATTTGATGCAGTTTTCATATTGTTATTTTTTTCTTTGTGCTCTAAGGTTTATACTATATGGGTTATATAGGTACCTTCAATACGATTTTTTTGTTTATTGCACCGGATAGAATATATTTAGGTTAGGTCGAAGTGACATATGGCGAATCAGACGTGTGCCTCTTGCATGACTGGACATATGGCTTTAAATTACTTCTCAAACGCATGCTGGTTTCTTTATGTGGTGATACATACCTGTATATTGACACTTAGTGTCTAGGAAAATAGGTTTCGGTGCCAACCACGAATATGCGCCCAACCAATTTGTAGTCGAAGGGGTCGCGGAATGCGGGGAGTATGACCCGAGTCTATTAATTGTAGTGCGTGTGCTCTCATAGGTAATCAGTGTGTACCGACAATACTCAAACATTAGTGGAAGGTTGCACAATTACACTATAAATTATGAGGAAGAATCGTGGGGCGCGTCTTCGTGGATGGCGTTATTTATATTAAGTTTTAAAAGTTAAAAGTTACCTGGTTCCGCCGATTAAAGTACAAGTTGAAATAAAATTGCATATGTATTATATACGTAAAAGTAAGGTAAACATGGTAATTGACCCCATTCGAGTAATGTATTAAATTTACAGCTAAATGACCCAACGAACATTAATGAACTATTTTGTATTTCATAAATTGAAACAGAAGCAAATAGCGCCTCGAAAATTTCAAAGTCAAGTCTCAAGAACACGTGTTTATAAAATCTGTTCTTTTGAACGGTATCGCTTTACACGGCTAACAATCAAATTATTAATTAGCTTAGCATTAATTCTTAGTCTTAGAACAACTTCCTACCAATGTGATCCATACAACGTCTTTTTTTATTACAACACGGAACCTAACAATGCGAGGACGTCATTTGCATTATTTGACATAATTACTCTTGTTGTATCCGTGAGAATTGTCCCACGTCCCCTACGAGCTTAGATAAATAGATTGGTAACAAAACTGTTTACTGCTAAGGCATCGAGCCATAGACTATTGCGCGGGCCCACTGAGTATTTATGTTTTTTTTTAGGATTTATTGACAATGTTTCCTTCATTGGGTGTGTTTATTTATGGTTAATAACGGAACTCAATTATTGGAAAACATAAATGTAATGTATTCATCAGTCTCTTCATACATGCTCGTGGGTTTCTTGTACTCTTGACGTTCCCGTCCTTGAGCGTCCGATCGTTACGATCTAGCGAAAGAGGTATGTAAGTCTAGAGAGAACTGGCGCTCTATTCTCTCTGCCTACCCCGTTAGGGACTCGACGTAAATAACGATAACTAAAAGAAGAAACAGATTAGAACGATACAAATTGAATTAATATATTACAGGCTAATATCTAAAGTAAACACGCCCCCGGCCCTCCGTTCTGGAATGTATTGCTATGCTGGCTTAATGTCACCTCCAAGTCTGGAGTACATGTGCTTTATATACCTTAAAAGTGAGCCTTCATTTAAAATTAGACATCTAGGAATACATCGGTGAAACATGCTTATTATTGACGGCCGTCTGGTCTAGTGGTTAGAGCTTCTGATTGTAAAACTTAAGGTCGCGGCTTCGATTCCCGCTGAAGGCAAATATTTTCATGATGATTACGAGTATTTGTACCTTAGTCTTGGATGTCATATGTCTATATCTATGAATATAAGTAAATATATAGTTGTCTAGTTACCATTACACATATTTTCTTAATTTGGGGCTATGCCAATTTGTGTGGAATTGTCTCAAGGTATTTATTATTATTATTATTCCATCGATTAGATTTTGCGTGATGCGCGTACAAACACACAGATACAAAAAGTTTTGGCTTCTGTTGCTATAAAATATATACAGTTCCTATATAAAGACCTCTCAAATATGTTTTTATATACTATCTTCAACTTCTACCTAATACCTATAATATGGACTTGATGGCCATTACGATGCCAATGGAGCCCGTTCACGTACAACGTCAAGTCTGGGAGCTTTATCACCAGGCAGCCGCGATAACAATAGACTTTGGCTGCTGTTACGAAGAAATAAAATTGTGCACGGAGGTTTCAACTCCAAGTGTCAATTAAAAGTTGGAATGATATGTAATTGGGCATCATAGACTCGAATATGTCTCTAGGGGAGATAAAATCTTGTTTTCTCTCTGCTTTCCCCGTACTGGGGCTCTCATGTAATTGTGCAACTTGGGTTACAATCGACGAGAATGTAATTTTAATTGATCACTTTTAAATGAGCCTTGAATATGCTTTTTTATATTATAATACAAAGTTATAATAAATATAAACTAACTATAAATAGAATAAATGACCCAAATCTGTGTCACGCGGAAGGGTGCCAAGAAGACTAGCGGCATTGCCACGTTGTATGGCAATGCTGATTCGCTGAGCGAAATATTCGCCAGCCCTATTGTCATGGGAGGCCTCAAAGAGTTTCCTCGAGACATCCTGATAATAATGAAGAGCATCCGGTCCCAACGCCACAAAAACGTATTCTGCATATGCTTATTTCTCTCTCGCTCAAGTAAAATAGCTTTTATGAATAGATGACATAGCATGGCAGGCAACCTAATGGTTCGATACGAATTGAGTATAATTTAGTAATTATTATTTTCATTCAAATCTGAACATTTCTTAGAGCCTAGGTGGCCGAGTGGTTCGAGAAGTCAAGGATAAGGGGTAGGCAGAGGTGTGTAGGTAGTACCCACACACCCACATTCCACCGAATATAGTTTATGTGCCAACGTGACAGATGGCGAGTCCATAGCCATTACTCAAGCACGTCTACTATACGCACGTACTATACATACGTCTGTGAATTTCTTCACAAACGTATGCAGATTTACTCTCGATGTTTACCTTCGCAGTAAAGCTGTGTGACTAATCACTGTACTTAAGTTCAGAAAAACTCATTGGTACAGTCGGGATTCGAACTTGGAGTCTTTTTGTTGCATGCAACAACTCGAACCACTCTGAAACCACGGCTCCCTTTTCGTTAATAAATAGTATATTCATTGTGATCCCATTGTCTTGAAAGTAATATTTCCGGCAGTATTTTATCTTGAATGCGTTCAGAACAATTACTTAAGTCCATACGTAAGTGTTGCATAATTAATGCCACTCTGTCAGATTGTATCATAATTAAGTATGTAATACATTTTTGTCAGTAATGTGCGCATAGTTGGACCGGTACCTAATCGCGGGAAAATGGCACGACTCACTTATAAAAAATCTGTAGACCGTTTATGTATATCTGTAGTAAGGTATAGTCATCAAGTGTTTTAAAAAGAATTTATCCTAATATGAGTCACATTTAATATTAATAATAATGACAATAATTCATTTATATTTTAGATATAAAATCCATAAATTAATAAAAATTAAAAGCCTCGGTAGCCGTGGTTCGAGTAGTTGCCTGCGACGCATAGATTGCAAGTTCGAACCCTGACTGTACCAATGAGTTTTTCTGAACATAAGTATAGTGATACATACATTACAGAGTTTACAAAACGTCACAATAATCGGTTGAGTAGAGTAACAAACGAACCGAGTTTCGAATTTATCACATTAGTTTAGTTTTACCATGCAAAATAGAAACGAGTCATGCTAGTTACAATCACCCTTGACCGATTTTGTAATAATTTAAAAATAGAACAAAAATAACGTTTGAATATCGAAAAGATAGATGAAAAGTATGTATGCCGGCATTTAGGCCGTTACAACATTGTTGGAAGGCATAAACATTTATGATGTCCAAACAACTTTCGTCGAAATGTATTTTCTGTAAAATTACGCTCTTGAAATCCAGAGTGAACTGCCTTCTAATTATATAGTTGGTGCAGTGAGTGTGTGTGTGTGTGTGTGAACCCGGGCGCGTTTTAATAAAATACTTGTTTGTGTGTGTGTGGATGATCTGTGTCCTAAAAATATTTGTTCGTGTAGAGTTCGTTTGTGTGTATCTGTGTGTATGTTTGATCTGCATGTTCTAATAAATCCCTGTTAGTGCAGGATTTGTTTGTGTATATCTGTGTCTCGTAAAAGTCTGTGTGCATCACAATGTTGTACTTTTTCCACAGATAAGATATTGGTTTGACAATACCATGTACATCTGTACCTTAAACTTTATTGAATTATGATTAGTACATTGATTTTCATTCTCTTGTTCTTTGTTCTTCAACCTATTTTTTTCTATGGAAAGTGTATGACCTGTATGTACATATATACTTTCATATTCCGTGACGTTGAGTCTCTCATGGGGTAGGCTCAGAGATACAAGCGCCTCTTCTCTTTAGACTAACAGAAATTTCGTATACTGAACACAGGTACCATAAGTTGCGTGTGTATATCCAGTTCCTTGTAAGTACACAAAAATTATTAAATCTATTTATATCCATCCTCATGGCGAGAGTAGAATGATATCCATCACATATATTACATAAAAAAAATACAACCATAGACAAAATTGCAAAGCGATTCTGAATCGGATGACGATCTAGAAATGTGTCGTGCGGAAGATTTATCGAAGCTGCTTGTGGTCCCGGCAGCGGGGATTGTGCGAAACGAGCTTGAAATTGATTTGGGGTATTTATGAAAGTAGGTCAGATGTTACTAGGGGGAAAGCGGAGGTATGCGCGGTTATATAGGGGTATTGCGCGATATTGGGTTATATAGGGTAACACCGTGCAAGTGTTGTGTAAAGCATTCTATAAAAATAATTTAGTTTCACAATTATTCATTTGCAACACTACTTAAATTTAGTAATTTTTTATACTTATCACAAATATAGCGCCATCTATCGGCAAATATACAGCTACGTGCCCTACGAGCCCTACGAGAGTAAATATTAGCTGGATGCTATTGAATTTCATTTATGAGTTACTTGTTTTTGCCCGCATCTTCCCTCACGTTGCTGTAATCTGTTTGGGATATTAGATTTTCTTTCACGATACAACGGTATTGTTTCCTTTCTTTTTCTTATTGTAATGTGACGTGTAATGTATGTTCAGATTATGTTACAATAAATTCATGTCAGTAGGTCTCGTTGTTAAACCGTTATTTTAAGTGATCTATCCTTCGGGAGTAGTACTTTTTTCTAGATGAAAAGTACCCAATGTCCATTTGTGTACTTCTGACAACATGTGTGGAAACCTTCGAGATGATCGTTTGAGTAATTATGACGTATCAAATTCGCATTTATATTATTATTTAAGATAGTGACAAGTCGATAACGCCCTCTTAATATTTATAAATTACGTGTCACGTTGTTTGTCCGCAATGGGCTCCTAAGCTACTTAGCCGATTTCAATCAAATTTGCACACCGCGTGCAGCTTGATCCAACTTAAAAGATAGCTTACATCACAATTGGACCCGATAGGTGGCGCTGCGTATTTCAGGAAGCTCAACTTTTTTCCCCCAGGCGAAGCTGGGCGGGACAGCTAGTAGCATTATAGATATTGTCATGTCATTAGTTTATAGTGCAAGTGTGCAACCTTCCACTACTGTTTGAGTACAATACACACTACAATTAATACACTCGGGTCATACTCCCCGCATCCTCCGACCCCCTCAACTATAAATTGGTGTGGCGCGTCTTCGTGGATGGGTGGACAGCACTATCTGTACTGTTAACTAAATTATAAGCCACTCGGTGACCATTTTAAGTCATCCGCATAAAAAAAATTCGTTGGTGTATTTTTTATTTGTATTTCTTTTATATATCGTCTATCATCATCCGTCATTTTGTTTCTTTTTAGCTGTGTCATATAATTCACCCGCGTAAAATTTGTTTTATTGGTGGATTTACATTCTATATTTTTCTAGAATAAAACATATACTAAGTGTTAATAAAGCTAATAATCTATTCGTACCCAATTTCACGTTCAAGAAGTATTTGAACGAGGACCAAGCACCGTCGCAATTCCCATTTATAAGATTAGTAGGACTGTAAAGTACCCTTACAAAGTCTGGCATTAGCTTAACCCAGTTCGAAGTAATCTTGTTATCGTAATCGCGTATTGAGAGATTAGAGTTTGATGCATCTGATAGTTACGGACTAAGAATAGTAGGCGCTACGTCTCTCTTGGACGGGTGCCAACGGTTGCAGTAGCAGCCATACAATGCACAGACCATCCACCCGTGAATGATATGCCGTAGACTATTACACTACCATACAAGGTGTCTAAGAAAATAGGACACTTAGATAATAATAATAAATACCTGGGACAATTCCACACAAATTGACCTAGTCCCAAATTAAGGAAAGCTTGTGTTATGGTAACTAGACAACGATATATTTACTTATATAGATAGATATATGCTTAAATACATAAGACATCCAAATATTCGTGGTAATCTCACAAATATCTGCCCTCAGCGGGATTCGAACCCGCGACCTCAAGTTTCGCAGTCAGGAGCTCTAACCACTAGACCAGACGGCCGTCAAAAGATATTTAATAGGGAACAAAGAAACAAAGCAAAATAAAATCCTTTCTAACTTCACCTGTTTTTAAATTTTAAAAACTTACATTTTTAAAAACTATGATGTCTGTAGCGGGTGTGTGGGTACTACCTACTCACCTCTGCCTAGCCCTTCGGAGACCCTTGTGGGAAAGCGTGAAGATATATGATCAAATACATATATATATATATATATATATATATATATTTTATAAATCCTGTATGTATTACTACTGTACTGTACTATATTTATTACCAAATACTAGCTGTGCCACAATATCACCCGCGAAAGAATTTCAATTCACTTGCCGTTTAATTTTTTTATCATATTTCATAAAATTTCGTTCAACCATGGCGTGATAGAGTAACATCACCTCACAAACTTCCGCAATTATAATATGAGTAGGATCTACATACATACGTACGTACAATCATTACGAGTCCCTTGCCAGTAGCCACAAAGGGTAGTGCGATTTACAGACTTCGCTTCATGCAAATACATCAGTGTCTTTTCGGTTTCGAGTACTCTTGGCGTTATGTGAAGACGATAAAAAATATGGGTTTCCTCACGCCTTCCCACAAGGGTCCCGGAGGGGTTGGCAGAGGTGTATAGGTAATACCCACACACCCACTTTCCGACAGAGGTATATTAGGTGCCAACGTGACAGATGGCTCCTCAGGCGTATGCAGGATTCCTCTCGATGTTTTCCTTCACCGTAAAGCTCGTGGTGTGACTAATCACTGTACTTAGTTCAGAAAAACACATTGGTACAGTCGGGATTCGAACTTGTGATCTTTGTGTCGCAGGCAACTGCTCGAACCACTCGGCCACCACTGCTTTTAAAAATATTGTTATTACTTTTTCTTTGCATCCATCATATACCAGTAAGTGACATCACCAGCGCGTGATTTATATGTGATTGAGAGTTGGGTATCTCAATTTTGCCTTGTATTAAGCACGTACGTCGCTTGAACAATTTCAAGGTTTTGAATATGGGACACAAGTTGGCGATTGCATCATAATGAACTATGTTGATACTTGAATGTTGCTAAAACGACTATCTATGACGTGTCGGCCGATGCTACTGGCAACGAGCGTTTTGGACATCCCATTTGCACACATATAAAAAAGAAAGTAAATTTCAAATATGTATGCGACTAAAGGCCTAATATTCCTGTCATATAGTATCCACGTCATAAAACAACAAATCGAAGATTTTAAATTTGGATTGACAATAGAAAATGTACTAGTTAGTTGGTACGAGTAAGTGAGCGGTGGGAATGAGGGACAGGAGTGCTTGCTGTCATTACTCAATATGGACGCACAGAAGATTTCAATAGCAAGATCAGTCTCCCGTCCCCACCTAATTTCGCGCGGCCAACTAGATTCGCGCGGTTTTTTACAAACACACGCTTTATTCACCTCGTTTAGTTATTATACCTGCCCTTTCACACACCCATGGAATGGGAATAGGAGTGCATAATATGAGCGATATCCCTAGTGCTGCAAGCTATAGGCGGCGGTAACCGCTTACTAAGGGGCGGGCCACGTGCTTGTCTGCCACAATTGAGGTATACAAACAAAAACCATCTGAACCTGGAAATATACCGAGTGGCGTTAAGTGTTTAATTCCATTCAAGTGTTCAATTGTTTTTACCTTGAAGCAATCAATCCTTCCATTGTAATCTCTGGAATCTAGTACTTATAAGGCTGTCCACACATTAAGACACTCTTCGGGATCCTTTTGAGGCATGAGGTTTTGCTTATCTCCGTTCGATTGCCATATTCGGCGAGCTAACTGTTCGTTAACCGAATCTACGTCTATGTTACATACATCGCTTTCATTTTATTCAAATGTGACCCGTGCTGGCCAGTGGTTCGTATAGTCGGTTGCAACAAAAATATCGCCAGTTCCACTCCCGACTGTACCTATGAGTTTTTCTGAACAAGTTCAGCGATTAGGCACTACGAGCTTTACGGTGAAGGAAAACAGCGAGAGGAAACCTGCATACGTCTGAGAAGCAATTCAAAGCCGAATGTATAGTCGTGCTTGAGTAACGGTGGTGGACACGCCATCTGTCATGTTAGCACCTAAATATACCGAAAGGTGTGGTGTTTCACTTCTGCCTACGTCTATACTTAATATTATAAAGAGGAAACATTTGATTGTTTGTTTGGATCCGAAATTACTGGAGCGATTTGAAAAATTATTTCACCATTGGAAAGCTACATTCACCCTGTGACATAGGCTATATTTTCTTTTATAAAAAAAAAATTATGTCAACCCGTGCGAAGCCGGGACGGACCGCTTGTATGGTATAAACACATATTCAACCTTGCAATCACATAACTCCTTATTGATACTTCGTAGTCGGGTTAAAACGATAGCAGAACGCTTACTTATTCTGGTGAGACTCAAATCTGTTTTTATGTCTTACATCATCTTCTATTATATCTTAACAGCAGATAAGGGATACCAGAGTATTTTTCTCGATTGCCGAAATTGGATTCTGCCTAGCTGAGATTGGCTTTTGCTCAAAACAAGTCCTATTGATATTGAAGGGATTACCTCTCATGACAAACAACGCGTATTTTTGTGCGATTGAATTGACTTCTTTCATGTTTTCATTACGTTAAAATCGATCGAGAAATAGGTAAGGATACATAACCTTTAGTCCTTTGCGTAGGGTGAACAGCTGATGAATTCCGTCAAAAATGGATGGGGATTTTTATGTTTAATTTACGTACCTATTGTACAAGTTTCTTTACATTTTTACATCGACGATGCCAAACTCAAACACTAATTTACTCGTACATACAGCTGTGAAACTTTCCTGGCAGAACCTGGAAGAACGTCCCTAGCAGGACTATTTTGAAATGTAATACAAAAAAAAATACTGGCTATAGTAACTACTGGTATCCATGTCATAAATAAATTAATATAAAAACTCTAAAGGTGGAGTTCACCAACTTTAAAACGCTTGATTATCAGATAAACAGACGATTTAATTAGCATTCGTGTTCACAGCGTCATAACCAACGCTTACCGCCCGGGAACGGCCAATTATCTAAACCGAGGTCGCCATCTTTCGTTAGACTGTCAATTGGTCTATTATAGATTTTGCGTCAGTTTTTAGGTTATTCGTTAATTTTGTTGTTGCTAAATATTAATAATTTAATATTGTTATATGTAAAACAAAAATAATAAGGCGAATGTACTGACTATTCTGGGGTTGTTAAAATTAATTCAGACGCGTGTATAAAGTTTTGAGATATCAAATTTTGTGCTGGATGAAAGGACAGATATAGCTTTGTGATGAAGTAAGTACTCTTCGAGATACGAAAACCTACAGTTCCTGTGCCTCGCGGTTTCAGCAGTATACAATTTTGAATACGGTTAACTTATATACGGTAGACTTTTTCTAAAATAAAAAATATCGTAATTTAATCTATCTTTGCGCCAAATTTCAACCAACTCAGTTCATCGGTTCTAGAGTGATTGATTAACAGACAGTACACCAATGTAATACCTGTTAGTAGGATGGTAAACGACACGAGAACATAATCGGAAGCCCTTCCCAAAATTACGCAATCTGACGAAGTAATAACAAAATGATCTAATCGACTCTTGGAATGGAATCTTTCTAATGGACCTTTACCGTTTTGACCCTGTTAAGCACGCGCCATATATCATGAAAAATATTGGAACAACGTTACCACCCTCTCTACCTACTTAAATACACACTGTATAGTGTATACCCAACCCCATGGTTACAGCTCTCACCCGCTTCTTTTTACCTCTGTAGGGGTATGCAACTTTTTTGCGTGTGTGTATCTTATTTTTGCCTTATTATCTATGTGTGTAAGACAAGGCAGACGAAGACAACGTTGCAACTACCTAGATCAAATCGATCGGACACTCAACGACGCGAATGTCTAGAGTACTCGAACCCTAAACCGAAGAGCATGTATGAAGAGAATAATGAAAGTGGACGAAGCGAAAGAAGTATGTAAGGATCGTAGCAAGTGGAAAGAAGTGGTCTCTGCCTACCCCTACGGGAAAGAGGCGTGATTATATGTATGTATGTACTCGAAAAGCCGAGCATGTATGAAGAGACTTTGTAGACGAAGCGAAAGAGGTATGCAAGTCTAGAGAGAATGGCGCTCTATTATCTCTGCCTACACCGTTAACGACTCGGCGTGGTGATATGTATGTAGTAATTGTCTTATTTGTTAATCTGTAATGAATATTTATTTGCATTGTATATACCTTGACGCGTTCTTCACCAGATGCTATTTATTGATTGGTCATTGAACTTTCAACCTTTAACATATATTTTAGAGATCAACTTGACCATGTCTTTCCCCATTCCTTGCCAAACTTAATTACGATCCGTTCAGCCGTTTATTCGTGAAGATTAATTTAGCAAATGGAGTAACATTCGCATTTATAATATTAGTTAGTAGGAATTCTACTTAGTACATACCTAAAGAGCTAAACAAACAGCGTTCACTGCAATTGAGAATCCGAGATCTGGAGCAGTTTTAATCTCAGAATAACCTAACAAAGTAATGAAGGGATTTCCGTCCACTAATTTCATTAAGATCTCCAGGATAATATTATTTACATAATTTTGTTGATCCTCTTTTCGTTTGTAATCTGTTTCATATTACAATGAAAATAAAAATGTTATTCATTTATTCAGTATATCTCTGGCGGAAAGTGGGTACTACCTATACAACTCTGCCTACCCCTTCGAGGACCCTTGTGGGAAAGCGTGAGGATATATTTATATATATATATATATCATTGATTCATCACTAATTAAATTAAGTTCTTTTTACCAGTTTAATTTTAACAGCTTAAGGAAGTTTTTATAGTTCATGATTCAGAACTCTGAATCATTCTCACGTTTGCAACTACGTAAATATCTCTCCGGCGAAAACCTCTAGAAATCTTCACACCTTCCAGGACCCTTACGGGAAGGCGTGATAAAATATACCATTATTATTATCTATTCAGTGGCCCTGAAGCGAAAGCGAATTTTCCCCGATTAATTTTAATTCATCACTAATTAAATTAAGTTCTTTTTGCCAGTTTAATTTTTAATGTAGCTTAAGGAAATTTTGATAGTTCATGATTCAGAACTCTGAATCATTGTCACGTTTGCAACTACGTAAATATCTCTTCGGCGAAAACCTCTAGAAATCTTCACCCCTTCCAGGACCCTTACGGGAAGGCGTGATAAAATATAACATTATTATTATCTATTCAGTGGCCCTGAAGCGAAAGCGAATTTTCCCCGATTAATTTTAAAGCCTCCTCAGCTCCTAAATAGCTACTTTATATCAGATCTTGGAAATATTTACCACCGAGGTTTAAGATTAATAACAAAATGACAGATTAGACGGTTATTTGGCCGATGTTACATCGCCCGATCAATAAGCTTTACTGATAAGTATGCGACATTATTTTGATGGATGAGATTTATTAAGGATATAATTTATCAAAGACATTTGGTTCAATATCGGTTTAACGAGATCGATTGGGAACCGATCAAAACTGACTCAAAATAAGTTGGTAAACTTTTGTACAATCCACAGTCAACACATAGATGCATTGTTTCTTTGTTTTTGAACGCTATGATCAAAGGCACTTGTAATGCGCTTTGGAAAGTGTTTTTATTTTATACTAGCTGTGCCCGCGACTTCGTCCGCGTGGATATTAACAAAAGGTTTAATTTCTAAAATAAATGCCAGTGAGTCCCGCCAAAATCAGTCCAGCCGTTTCAGAGACTAGCCGGAATAAACAGACAGACAGACAGACAAAAAACAAAAATATTAATTAGGTATATATGTACCGTGTACACATTAATATTCATTTAATAAAAAGCGGTTATTTTAATATTATAAACAGACACTCCGATTTTATTTATTTGTATAGATAGACTAATTATGCTTCTACTCAAGGGAGAGAAGAGATGATCATCCATCAGTGATCCATATATGAATTGAAAGAAGCCCGCGGGACACAGCTAATTAAAATATTTATATAGCTGTGAACGGAAACAGCATAACGAAACTGCATACGTCTGAGAAGACGACTAAAGTGGTGTCTGTGTATAAAAATGACAGTGTTTTACTCAATTTGAAGTATATCAAGTCTACAACCATCGCTTTACGATGTTTACCCTTGAAGTTGTACCCTTGGATAAAGCAAAATTACGCCAAAACAAGCCCGTAAATTGTCTCTATGGCGGCACGAATCACACGTTATTACTAACTCCAGAAGCATTGTGCTTTGTGTGTTTTTAGTTCCACGTGTTAGTATCACATACGATGTAGATTTGATGATGCTGCGTCAGCAAATTGGTATTCCTAGCACCGATTCATAGGAACCCGTTGTCATAGGAACAGTTACAAGGGCTCTCTAGGATTTTAAATGTGATCAAAACGAGCAGTTGCTTAATAACAGTGCCTGTTAAAAAATTTCTCCACCTGCGTACTATCTCAAATATATGTCAAAAACGTACGTGCGCAAAGTTTTAAAACAGTGTATATAGAAGTTGTGAAGAATAAACATATATGCAAGAATATTCTTCAAGTAAACAATGAAGTTCGGTTATGTGTAGACCTCTTATGTATAAATTTACCTGGCTGTTAGGAAACGTGGCGAAGGCGGACTGCACTTTATGTAGCGCATGGTCCTGCTGGTGGGCGGGCGGAGGCCGACCCTTGGGGAAGTGGAACCGAGGAATGACCCGCGCGCTGGCCCCGCTGCCGGCTGCGCTCCGTACCGACCGCTGGAGCGTTGTGTGGGGCGGCGCAGACGCCGGCTTCGGAGGTGCTGATGCGGCATAGCTCTGAAATGGGATAAAACAAACATTTTATGGCCAAGTACAATTACGTTAGCACCTAAATATATCTCTTGAAGAGCAGTGGGTATTGGAAGCGTGAAAAAACATTTGCTAGACATATTCATAATATGTAATATTTTCAATTTGGATCGACCGAGAGAAACAAATTATTTCGCTCATAGTAGATATTTCAAATAGGTTTCTGAAATTAAATATTTGTTAAATTTTCTGACAAATGGGCCTTTACTATATCAATCGTATCATAAACGATTATTTTTAAATCAATGAAACACGAGTCTTATGTTGACGATATAGAAAGGTTGATACTTAGAGAAAGGTTGATAGCTCAACGGATTCTACATTCAAAATTGGTTTTGCAAGCTTTATCGCAGTATATCTACCACATCGCTGTCAATATCGCTGCCAATAGGAACTGCTTCTGCGTAGAGGCTCTCTAACGGATTTGGTGACTTAGGAACGCTTAGCACTTATTCTTCGTATGTATTTCTTCCTACCATTTTTCGACACAAATCGAATATCCAACCGTTACTTTACTCAAAGCTGATATTACAAAACAAAGGAAGACTACGTCTTGAAGTTTCTTTTCCAATTGACAGAGAATTCATTTAGAGCATTACATTCAAAGTATTTTATTTATTATAATATAATAATATATTATATATTCAAGGCATAGCTAGGTTTGAGGTAATAGTTAGTATTCTGAACCAGAAACTTGAATCCTATATCAATGAAAAATGTACGTGTTTGTAGTACAGTAAAATGCCTTCCATTTACTAGAAGCGAATATTTTATTCAGTGGCATATTATTATGTTGATTCATACGATTTGGTATGACAGTTATTATTTTAGTCTATTTTATATTTTAGACGTTCTACGTTGGTTTGTTTTGTTATATACATATTGGCTAATCATGGTTGATGGATTTTTTTTGCCGACTTCAAAAAAAGAACCATTAATAAAATACGGTTTCTCAATTCGACCGCATATATATTTTTGTAACACAATAAAACTGATATACTGCCTCCAAGTTCTTCCACAGAGCCTTTAGCTGCTTTAAGATTAGGTACTACGTTTTTGCGATTGACCGAGAACATGTGGCCATTGATAATATGTTATTTGATTAAACGTATTTAAAAAAATACTGTAAAGTGATAATCACGCCACGAGCTTCACGGCCATATGTACGGGGCTGTGCTCGGGCAATGGCGATGGACACGCCATCTGTCACGTTGACACATCTGCCTACCTCTTCGTGTACTCTGAGCGAGGACATATTTAAATACATGTTACTAAAAATCATCTCAGAAAGGCGAACATGAACTAGACAACATTTACTGATTTATCAGTTGATTTAATGACGTATGTACAGCATACACAGCCAGACAGAATAGTAAAGATATTTGTGTTATTTTGAGTAAGTTTTCTCTTGAACTGACTCACACAATGCTCTAGATTTATTGAGCACGCCTGTAGCAGCGATATTTTAAGAGAAAATACAACTCGCAGGCCTAATAATATCCTTCGTGAACATAATATATTAGGTCCTTGGGTGAATATACGTAATAATGTAAAGTGGTGGCCGAGTGATACGAGCAGGTGCCTGCAATACAAATATTGCAAGTTCGAATCCCGACTGTAGACACAAATGAGTTTGTCTGTGCTAAATTACAGTGATTAATCAGACCACGGGCTTTATTGCTCCTTTACCATAAAGGGTGCAAGTTTCAGGAGTCCAAGGTTATTTTCCTTGTGATAAATCATAATTTGACAAGTCTCAGAACATAAGTGCAGAAATACTTATTGATACAAATTGGGGTGTGAACATGCCGACCAATAGACCACGACGGCAAATCAATTTTGTTCATAGCAAGATTGAAAGCATTCCAGATTGATTAATCTGTTCTTATAACATTAACGAATGAAGAACGATTGACGAAAAAAGTGTTTAAGGCGAGTGTGAATGAAAGTTTTGGAAGGGGTAGACCTAGGCGGACGTTTCTAGACCAAATTAGGGACGTCTTGAAAAAAGGCCAGGCCAAGAGTACCCTAAATCGAAGAGAATAATGAATGTGGACGAAGCGAAGAAGTCCCTATGTAAGGATCGTAGCAAGTGGAAAGAAGTGGTCTCTGCCTACCCCTACGGGAAAGAGTCGTGTCATGTATGTATGTATGTATAACATAACGTCAGTTAGGTAGGTACAACACACGTCTATTGATTGACGAACTATTGGCACGATCGTGATCGGATAACGTTTTGGGATTCTCCTTGGCCTACAAAACGTACGCTAGAGCATTCGCCTGGCTCTAAAACTGTTTTAAAAACACGTGCTCTTCATTAGCCGACACATTTATAATTGCCCAGTTCACTGGCCTAAAGAAAATAACGAAATATTTCTCCTGACTAGAGATTAGGTATATGTTTTGGCAAAGTTAGCCACTACTCCTGCCAAAATACTGCGATGTATCAACAAAAGGCGACAACGATGAAGGCCAAGATAATACCGTCGTTTTCATAAAACTAACTTAAAGAAGGCCTTACTTAATAATATTCATAACCTGAGGCCCCGACGTAGCCAACGTAATGGGCCTCTGGAGTGTGTTGAAGTTTTCCTAAAATACTTGGGTTTTCTGCGCTGTCTTTGTTATTATTAAAATTGAGCTACGAAAGAGAATAATATACCAATTTCTGGCTATGAACATTTCTGACGTAAAAATATAGTATGCCTCAAATTCTGCATCTAACCGAAACGTCGTGAAGCAACATACTAAGTTTTAAAAGAGATGCGGTTTGTATGTATTAAGAGTGCAAAAGGACGGTGACAGACTCGCAACTGTCTACTGTATCAGTTAATACGTATAAAGCGAACCCATCCGGCAAATTGAGGAAACTTTCGGTGGCCTTTGCAGTTTTTTTTTCTTTAATACAACAAGAGTGGCAAACAAGCATACGGCCCACCTAATGGGAAACGGTTACGTAGCCTATTTTTTTTTTTTTTTTATACAACAAGAGTGGCAAACAAGCATACGGCCCAGCTGATGGGAAACGGCTACCGTAGCCTATTTACGCTCACGATACCGAAGTATCACTAGCGCGTTGCCACTCTGTGTTCGGAGAGTTATAGTGTGTTGGCAGCATAATGGGTTTAATACCTCTGCTGCCAACACAATGTAACAATCTTCCCCCCTCCCCAAGGAGCTTATTACTGAAAACCTTATTCACCGCGTAGGAACACAGCATACAAAATGTGTTATTTGGCTACGGACTCCTATAAAGCGGAGGTCTTGCCCCAGTCGGCCAGCTCTAAATTCGAACGGGGAACCCGTTATGCCCTACCGCTCTTAAAATTGGTGGCGTCATTATATAATTATTATAATTATAATAGGAATAAGATAATATAAGCCGTGGCGGCCGAGTGGTTCTAGTAGCCGCCTGCAGCCCAAATAGGGCCAGTTCGAATGAACGGTACCAATACAGTTATAAGTAAATAATCTTTCCATGAGCTTCACGGTGAAGAAAAAAACGCAAAAGATAGACGTGTATGTATTCATGGATTAAAATGGCAATAAAGCCAAGTACGGTTTTGCCCGAACAATCTTTCTATATATTTAATATCACGTATGTTAGTAATTCAATAACGGCGATGGACTCGCCATCTGTCACGTTGGCACCTAATATACCTCTGGGGGAAAGTGGGTGTGTGGGTATTACCTATACACCTCTGCCTACCCCTTCGGGGACCCTTGTGGGAAGGCGTGAGTATATATTATATTATTATATTAATATCACGTATCCTGAATCGTTTAAAATGTATTTTAGATCATTCAACCAGGCGAGCAATAATGCCATTCGTCAAATTACAGAACAATCGTGTGGGTGGAGTCGACTTAATCAAACAAGGTCTGCCTTTGTAAGCCTTCCTCATTCTTCACGCTTTTGTGTCCTCACGTACATACGTGGTGTAGAATCTGTCTCCATATAAGCATATTATATTAGAAAAATATATCTATAATTTTTATTAAATAAATGGTTGATCAATTTACCAGACGCATATCGAAACGAAGATTTGCTCAAAAAGTCAAGAGTATACTAAAGACAGTCGAGAATAGAAGAGGAAAGATGATAGGCCACCATATAGAACATGATAGCTCCAAATATTTTTGAAGGAAAGATAGAGGGGAAGAGGAAGACCAAGATTAACATACATGAGTCCAAGAAAAGGTGTCTCTTATGACGTACATATAAGTCGGGACGTGAAAAGGATGCATAAGAGACGCCGACACGAGCCCAGCTCTTAAATTTATGATGATGATATCCACACTTTTCATCTTTTGTGCTGTAGTTTCCACAATACGAAAAACACAGCACTGGTTGTTGAAATAAAATCCTACTAATATTATGAAGGCAAAATTATTTGATAATCAAAGAAAGTTTGATAGCTGACCATTCCAGAACAGCTGAACGGAATAAATACATAGGATATGTTTTTATTTCTGAAAAAAATTTTTTTATTGGTTGCCAATGTGTCTGAAATAAAGCCATTATTAGTATATATTTTTTTATCATATGAGTTACGGCGATCGACTCAACAGATGTCACATTGGCAACTAAAATATATCTGGCGGAAAGTGGGTGTGTGGGTACTACCTATACACCTTTGCCTACCCCTTCGGAGACCCTTGTGGGAAGGCGGATATATATTATATTATTATTAGTTTTTTTTAAACGTTAGGCGGGCGTAACCGCGTGGCAGAGCTAGTCACTCATACTTTGATTTATATAAAGAGCTTTCAGTGACAGGCGGTCTGAAATATGTCCCGCTCAGAGAATCAGCATTGCGATCCAGCGTGGAAATGTTGTCAGTTTTTTGGCACCCTCCCGCGGAACTCCGATTTGAGTCAACTGTTAATAGTTACATACATACATATCATCACGCCAAGTCCCTAACGGGGTAGGCAGAGAGTATAGAGCGCCAGTTCTCTCTAGACTTACATACCTCTTTCGCTTCGTCCACATTCATCAGTCTCTTCATACATGCTCGTCGGTTTCGAGTACTCTTAACGTTCCCATCCTTGAGAGTCCGATCTATTTGATCCAGGTAGTTGGAACGTGGCCTTCCTCTGCCTCTTCTTGCACACACTTTTGCTTTGTATATCTGTTTCGTCAATCTTTCTTCACTCATCCTTTCTATGTGTCCAAACCAACGTAACATGCCTTTCTTCATCTTCACAATCACGCCCTCATTCACGCCAGTTGATTTGCGAATCTCTTCATTGCGGATTCGATCTAATATCGTTACGCCGCACATTTTTCGAAGAGATCGCATCTCGACTGCATTCAAGCTATTTTCATACTTCCTCTGACATACCCAGGATTCGCTGCCATACAATAAGGTAGGTACCAATATCGCGTTGTGGACAGCAACTCGAGCATTCTTGCTCAGACTTTTACTGCCCATCAACGCCGACATGGCTCCATTCACCTTATTTCCGGCAGTTATCCTTCTTTCAATATCTTTTTCATACTTTCCATCTCGTGTGAACATGCTTCCAAGATATACAAATTCATTCACTTGCTCTAGAATTTGCCCATTTACCGATATTGCACACTCGGTCACTTGTTCATCTCTTTCGAATACCAGAACCTTAGTCTTGCCAGCGTTTAGGCGCAGCCCCTTCTTTTCACATTCTTCTTTCATTATGGTAACTAGTGACTGCAGTTCGCCCTCTGATGACGCCAGTAAAACCGCGTCATCGGCGTATAGTAGGCAGTTGACCACTAAGTTTCCCATTTTCACTCCACATCCGTTCGTTCTTAGTGCTCTCAGACAGTTATCTAGATATATAATGAACAGCCAGGCAGACATGATACACCCTTGTTTGACCCCCGACTTCACATCAAACCAGGGTGACATCTCACCGTTAACCCTAACGCACGCCTCGCTATCACTATAGAGTGATTTCACGGCATGCAGTAGGGAACTGCTCACTCCATATCCAGGCAACACGTCCCAGAGTTCCTTTCGTACGACTCTATCAAATGCCTTCTCTAAGTCGACGAAAGCGCAGAAAACCCTTTGGTTAATATCCAAAAACTTTTCCGCGATTCCGCGAAGCGAGAAGGTTTGATCCATACATCCTCTTCCTGGTCTAAATCCACCTTGGGATTCCCAGAGAAACCTTTCGGATCGCTCTTGCATTCTTATCGTCAGGATCTTCGTGTACACTTTACTAGCTAAGCTGACCAAGCTGATGGCTCTGTAGTTGGAGCAGTCCAATCGTGATCCCTTTCCTTTATAGAAAGGCACGATGACTGCTCGCCTCCAGTCGTCCGGAACATCACCCCTTTCCCAGCAAAGATTGCATAGCAAATAGATGACGTCCCAGACCGCTGGTCCACCGTACTTGATCATCTCAGCCGTAATCCCATCTATTCCCGCAGCTTTTCCACATTTCAGACTTCTTATCGCACTTACAATCTCTCCCATACTTATTTTATCCGCTTTAGGATCCTCGACAGATTCTGTTGGAGGCAGCTCTATGAGTAGATCAGCGGCATCATCATCATACATATCTTTGTAGAATTCACTCCATCGCCTGAGGACGTCAGTTTTGTCAGTTAGTATGTCATTGTCCTTCGAAATAATCACATTCATCCTACTACTAGCTGTAACACAATTTCTGGACTTCTTAACTTCCCTCCAAAAAAGTTTTGCATTGTCCTTGAAATTATGCGACAGTTTTTCGTCTACAGTCATTTGGAACCTCTCACGCTTCTGAGCTATTATCTCCTTCGTACGATTTTTTTGCAGGCGATATTTTTCTTTCATCTTTTCTTTCATACTTTCACTTGAGCTGGACATAGCCAAAATGTCTTGCCTTGCATCCTTCTTCTTTTTAACTTCTTCTTTCACTTCATCATCCCACCAACCATCGCCATTTTTGGTTGTCCGCCCTTTCGAAATGCCACAAACCTCTTTCGCGGCGCATAAAATGCTGGACTTCAGGAACTGCCAACAAACATCGACACTCTCAAACACATCTTTCGGGGGACAGGCTAGCTGTTCAGATACCCTTTCTTGATATCTGTCTCTAATAGCCGCATCTTGAAGCCTCCAGCTTTTGATGCGGTCGGCGACTGCAGAACAGGGACCCCCAGCACGGGATCGCCAGCCCGCGAACAGACCTCTTATTCTAGTTATAACCAGAAAGTGGTCCGTTCCCAGGTCGGCTCCCCTATACACCCTGGTGTCCATCACCTGTGTTCTGAGTCGCTGATCTATTAGAAACAGATCTATCATGCTTCGCTCATTTTTCCGTTCCCATGTATACTGATGAATCCTCTTGTGGTCGAACATGGTGTTCGCCACAAAAAGGTCTCTCTCCATGCATACATCTAATATCAGCTTGCCTGCCTCGTTCACTCTCTTATCACCATACTTGCCGAGTACTGCCTCGTAATCCTTACGGGCTGTCCCGACCCATCCATTCAGATCACCACAAATAATCAGCTTTTCATTCCCTTCTTTCGTCTCTAGAACATTACTCACACATTCCCAGAACTTATTCAGGTCGCAAGTGTCCGCTGAGGCCACCGGAGCATACACCGCGACTAAAAATAGTCGGGTAAGGCCTATTTTAAAGCGAGCCCAAATAAGTCTGGGGCTCACCGCATCATAACTTATCATACATTCTGCCAAGCGGCTGGATAGTAGAATTCCCACTCCCTGGCAGGCGTGCTCGGTGTTTGCCACTCCTGACCACAGCACTAAACTCCCGCCCGGGAGCTCGTCTACTCCACTACCCTTCCGCTTGGTTTCAGACAAGCACACAACATCTAACTCGCTCTCTGTCATAACATCGATCAATTCGTTCATCTTATCAGCCATACCTCCTCTTACATTCCATACACCCATCCTACACTCCACACTCCACTTCCCGCCGCGAGGCACTCCGCGTGATGGGTGGCGGTCCCCATCGCCGCACTGTGCTGAATTTTTCGCACCAGCGGGGACGGACTGGTGCGCGTCGCCTCGGGGGCACGCCCTAACAGCCGTCCGGCCAATGCGCATCGAGTGGAATTGCAGCCCTCTGTTAATAGTTTTAATACTGTTTCTTTGTTCATATCATTATTATTGTTATTCATGTCTATTGTTAGTGTAATACTTTTAAACCTACTTATATTTTTAATACGAACGTTTGCAGAACGGCTGAACGAAATAATAAAGTTTGGAACAGAGATAGATTATTTCCATGGAAAATAATGTTTTGTCCGAAAATAAATCTAGATAAAATAATACTAATGAAATCGTCAGTTGTTTTATTCGAGTACCTTTCCTCATTTTATTTTAGGTATTCATCCTTTCACTTGTCACTTTATATTCGCATTAAATTGACAGCTCCACTATCTTATATATAAACTAGCTGTCCTGCCCAGCTTTGCTTAGGTGAAAGAATAAAAGCTTGAAACGCGATCGCAGCGCCACCTATAGGGTCCAATTGACAATCTAAGCCATTCTCGAATCCACCTGAAGACACAGAAAAAATCTTTAAATCGGTCCAGCCGTTTAGGAGGATTTCAGTGACTAACAAACGCAAAGATGCATATATATAAAAATTGATTTCATTAAATTTTTTATCCTCACGCCTTCCCACAAGGGTCCCCGAAGGGGTAGGCAGAGGTGTATAGGTAATACCCACACACCCACTTTCCGCCAGAGGTGTATTAGGTGCCAACGTGACAGATGGCGAGTCCATCGCCGTTACTCCAGCACGACTATACATACGCCTTTGAATTTCTTCTCAGACGTATGCAGGTTTCCTCTCGATGTTTTCCTTCACCGTTAAGCTCGTGGTGTGACTAATCACTGTACTTAAGTTCAGATAAACTCATTGGTACAGTCGGGATTCGAACTTGCGACCTTTGCGTCGCAGGCAACTGCTCGAACCACTCGGCCACCACGGCTTTTTTTTCATATAATAATAATAATATATCCTCACGCCATCCCACAAGGGTCCCCGTAAGGGTAGGCAGAGGTATAGGTAATACACCCACTTTCCGCCAGAGGTATATTAGGTGCCAACGTGACAGATGGCGAGTCTATCGCCGTTACTCCAGCACGACTATACATACGCCTTTGAATTTCTTCTCAGACGCATTTTTTCCTGGCCTAAAATATCCTTCCTTCCAATACCTTGGAGAACATGTGTAGATGGTTTGATGTTGATCGGTCAAGTAGTTTTACATGAAAGCGGAACAAACATACACACTTACATTCACATTTATAATATTAGTAAGGATTTATTCACTCTTAGACACGAGTATTACAAACGCTTTTCTCCTCAAATGTATGCAGATTCCTTACAATAGTCCTTCGACGTCGCCTCACATACTCGTATCAAATTCATTTCTCTCACCAAATATTCCACATGAAGATAATGGGAAATGTAGCACCCAATCCTCTCTGCTTACCCTGTTTCCCTCACACTCGGAGTAATGATATTTACTTACATTATGAATACGAAAGTTTGGGATTACTCAATCACGCCAGAATGACAAGAATTGAATGACGGAATTGGATGTAATTTAATCTATATAATATATCCTCACGCCCTCCCACAAGGGTCCCCGAAGGGGTAGGCAGAGGTGTATAGGTAATACCCACACACCCACTTTCCGCCAGAGGTATATTAGGTGCCAACGTGACAGATGGCGAGTCCATCGCCGTTACTCCAGCACGACTATACATACGCCTTTGAATTTCTTCTCAGACGTATGCAGGTTTCCTCTCGATGTTTTCCTTCACCGTTCAGCTCGTGGTGTGACTAATCACTGTAGGTACTTAAGTTCAGAAAAACTCATTGGTACAGTCGGGATTCGAACTTGCAACCTTTGCGTCGCAGGCAACTGCTCGAACCACTCGGCCACCACGGCTCGCAATGTAATTCCTAAATAAATTATTTTATGGCCGTCTGGTCTAGTGGTCAAGAGCTACTGACTGTGAAGCTTGAGTTAGGCTCGATTCCCGCTGAGGGCAGATATTTGTGTCATGAGTTTGATTAAGACAGAATATGTTTTATTCCAGAATCGGAACTAAATCCAACATAATCAAATAAAGCGCGGTGAAATCGCGGGGCACAGCTAGTATTCAAATATATTCGCGTGAATTTTTCGTTAACAGATATAAGACGAGGTGGGGAATAAATCCATAAGCATCCCTTAAATGTGATGTGGGTGGACGAGATGCCATATAAATTCTATAAATAACAACGAGTATCGTTCGATCTGCGAAGTTTGAGATCACGCCTACAGCGTTTCTTTATAATATACAAAAAGTAAGCTTTCCCTTATTGCTTGCAAATATAAAAGCTCCTCAGCCCACTTATATAAAATATAATATTTTATCCGGAACGTTGGTATGGGAAACCGGCGAGCTTGAAGAGACTGATTAATGTAGATGAAGTAAAAGAAGTCTAGAGAGAGAGAGAAGTTTCAGTCTGCCTACCCAAGAGGGACTTGATATGCATGTATATTATTTTGTGTGCCCCATTCGGTAAGAATTTAACATTAAATAGCCGTTTCCCGCGGCTTTGTCTACATGGATTATAGTTTTAAGTTTATGTTTGACTGGTGTCCGCTATTCTGTGTCTGCGCATACTCAGTACTTTGGTTACCTACATATTTGATTTACGCTCCATTATACGCTATAAAAAGGAAGATATAAAGTACTTTTCTGCTTACAGCCACTAACTAGCATAATGTATTTCATAGGATTTGATTGAAGGAAACATATTCATATTTTAGATTTAAATTAGAAGTGATACCTTCAGTGAGCTCGAACATATATATCTACGGTCATTTTGAAACGAATATCTCCTAACTTTCAGATATTGAATAAATCTTTTTGCACATAGCAGATATTGGTTTGAAAACGACAAAATAATAATACAAGCGCACCAATCTTTTACCAGATTGAACCACGCCACTTAAAGCGTTGTTATGCTTTAAACACAAAGTTTAATGTCCTAAAAACCTCCAAACCGAACCTCAAACCGCCAAAGCTATACGTAGAAGTCGTGCGAAAAGTGACCCAATTTAAAAGGCCACATTCAGCCATCTAAACACAACCTTCTGCGCTTGAAGGCGCTTGAATTAATGAATTTTTGCAATTTATTCATATCTGCAGAATACCTAGGAACATGCAGATACCTAGGAACTGTTTGAAGGGGTAGACTACGGGAAAGAGGCGTGATTATATGTATGTATGTATGCAGAAAGATTTGTTATGCCGAACGTTAGTCTGAGTAACTACTAATAATACCTGTCCCTCGAGTACAGTACTCTCATATTTTGCCTGTATTAAACACATCTGGCAACCCTTCTATGACCCTAGTGCCTAGACTAGTAGACCCTACGTGTATGCAAAATTTCAATATGATCGTGATCGTGTAAACTTAAGGGTCCTCGTTTTCACTTTCCGTCGGAGATATATTTTAGATGTCAACGTGACAGATGGCGAGTCCATCGCCGCTAAAGCACCAATATACATCCATCTTTCAATTTCTTCTCAAACGTATGGCGGTTTCCTCTCGATGTTTTTCTTCAGCGTAAAGCGGAAAAAACTTATTATTAAAAATGACATTACAAATGATCAAAGTTGACAATTTGTTTTTTTTAAATGAAGAATTAAAGAATTTAAAGAATTTATTTCTGTTGTGACAAGTTGTAACAAAAATATTGTTGAGGCCTTCTTGTAAGTATTAACACCTTGAACTTAGGGTTTTTTCAATAGTTCTGCCATGGTCTACCTATCATGATAGGCGTGTTCAATAATATGAAGTTTGAAGGAATCCAAGTGTCACTTCTTTATATTGCCATCCACGAAGAGGCGCCCCACTATTCTTCCTTATGTAAGTGTGCAACCTTCCACTAATTGTTTGAGTATTGTTGGTACACACTGATTACCGTGATTAGAGCCGGGTCATACTCCGCCATCCCGCGACCCCTCGCCTACAAATTGGTGGGGCGCGTCTTCGTGGATGGCACTATCTATAATAGTGTATAAACCTCCCTTGATGTAATGCACACATACATATGTACAACTACAGCTCTTCATGTAACGCTCTGATTAACCACCCACAACAAAGCGACACTCATTATTCTAATTCCTGTCTGAATTTATTCCAATTCTAAGGTCATCTCGAACAGAGACCAAGTCAGAACGACACAAACATATTATCTTTTGTTTAAATATATTCATGACATGGATACATGACATTTCAGCCGCACACTATTTGGGTTTAATATTTTTTATTAACGTTTTGCCTTTCAATGCTACATCAAGATTCTGGTAATCTTGCTGGACAGAAGGGACAGGACAACTTTAATTGCTTTAGGGTTTAAGTATTTAACGAGAGAAATATCGATTAGAAAATTGCTTTGGGGCAAAGGTATTTTACAAAATATATTGTCACTTAACACTGATCATCTTAAAAGGACCTTAGGATAATGTGTCTGAACGTGATGAATTAAATTGTAATTAATTTTCTGTAAGACCTATTCAGCCGTGGTAGCCGGCTACCACGGTTTCATAGTCACCGGCACCTTCGTTGGCAAGTTCGTAAGCTCGAGCCTAGACGGTCTATGATGAGATTTCTAAACTAAAGAATCGTGATTAATCACATCAAGCTTACTGAGAAGGAAAAAATCGTGAGAAAACTTACCAGAAGTAGTCATGCCAACGGCGATAGCAGTGCTACCACTTTGATACTTCTCAATATCTCCTGTATTTAAGAGAACCTTCCAGACCCTTGTTGGGATGGCTGAAGATATTATTATTACCTCATGGCACACATCAGTCCTTCTTTAGGCAACATAGAGCAAGTAAAAACGTTTAATATATTATAGTGAACGGTTTTAGCTCGCGGTTTATATTAAACGGGGCAATATAAGCAAACACTGTTTGCTCAGAATGTCTACATTATATCGATATTTTTGTAGTATACACGTTAGTTTTTCTTTTTTGGTTTTCTTATAATTTCACCATATGTAAATTCAAGATATGACTGAAACCTAATTACGAAATTTAACTGACTGAAACCAAAATATAAAATAAAACTACATAAATTCCTATTTGGAAGCAACTTTTTCTAAACTAGAATCTCGTAGGGTATATGGATATTGCCGGGGGGGACTGATAGTATGCAAACGCGGTCTCACACCCCCCCCACATAGGCGATAAGATGGTACACCGTGGGTTTTTAGTCAGTAAGAGTCTGACACTCCCCGTCGCTGCCCCCGCGGCGGCGGGAGTCCAATGCAGGATTTTCCCACGATAAAAAAAAAAAAAAAAAAAAAAAAAAAAAAAAAAGGGTATATGGATATTGAGAATTTATTACATTTGGTAAGCAAATTTCCACACAATAGGTCATCACCATACGAGCCCCCAAGCTCTGGTGGCAGCTTTAGCCTGTTTTTTAAGAACTCTACCTTGCGGTCCGTGAATTCCCCCATGAGGAACTCGGTGTAATAATATTTTAGTATGTTTATGATGGCAGTGTTTTTGCACCTACCTAACCCACATTTTTTTTGACTATGAACGCTTGCAACACCAGGGGTATCACTCGCGCGTTGTCGACCCTACATCGTTTCACACCCTTCTTGAATAACTCCATGCTGTACTCTCCAGGGAAACAGGGTTTATAATTAATGTATGTCAATATATTGAATACTAACAGTGATTAGTTTAAAGCGTGGTGCTACGTACGAATAGCAATAGATTGTCGGGGTATATTTATAGAGCACGTTCGGGCGGGCGGGACGGGCGGGCGACGTCTCACCACGTGGTATAAATAGGAGCATGTCCGCACTCACACCGCACCAAATCGGGAAACGGGAATGGCCGACGGTTCAATGATAGATTACAAATAAATCACAATTGATTTGAAACCCTATAGCCATAAAAATTAAAATTATATTGTTTTCTTAACTCGTATCTACAGTGTACTGTAGTATCACTATGTACGCAAGTGTTTCGCGTGCACGTCCCAATCTATTTAAGTGGTCGGTGAAAGACGCTTCGATTAAATACTTTATTGCTTGGGAGTGAAGGTGCATTTTTATGCACATGCAATGAATTAAACCATACTTGTTATCATAGTGTTTTACAGTTCTCATATTGCTTCTAAGTAATTGATTTGTCTGCAGCTTTTTGCAGGATACCTTTAAAATCAAGCTATACTCGAATTGAAATTTTGATACTCACTTTCAAAGTACAAAATGTTGATAATAATATTGGGTCAGGTAAAGGAACCTTTCAACATCCAAACCCAGTTTTGGAGGTTAGACTTATTTTAAAATGGATTACTTAGGATATATTGAATTCCAAAAAATCTACCATAGAAATTTTATGGCGAGTGAAACCGCGGGACTCAGCTTGTTAATAAAACATAGTCCAAAAGCATTATCTTGAGATGAGATAGCATTAGATACAATATGCGATCCGAGTTCCTCAAGGAACAGAGTTTGTTCAATCAGAATTATTCAATACTAGCTTATGTCCGCGGCTTCGCCCGCGTGGAGATCGAAAAAGTAGCTTTGAAAATTTTCCTGCTAGAATCGGTTCAGCCGCTATGCCGCGAAAGGGCATCATACATTATAATATAAGAACTTTGAATTTTGCAGGATAAAAAAGAAAAAAAGTAGCCTATGTCCTATTCCTAGGTATAAGCTATCACCATTTCAACTTTCAGCCAAATCGGTTCAGCCGTTTGGCCGTGAAAGAACCGCAAACATCCGAACTTACAAACTTTCACATTTATAATATTAGTAAGATAATTTGCGGAAAATAAAAAAAAGTATTATTAATTTCAGATGCGTCAGATTCAAGGGAATCCCTAATTTTACTAAGAGATGCAGTGATGCATATATTTCTTCAAAATTTTATTCTGAAAGCTCAATTTGTTTTCCGAATGTCTCCAACCATAACGTATGTATGTCAACAATAATGTGACAAAAAATCATTACACGAATGCAAATAAACTTTGCATCATCTGCACTCAATCTGCACTTTGATAGTTCGTTCGTATTTTCAATCTGTGCAACGATTTTAAAATACGCACATGTTGGTAATGAGTATTGACGCCCACGTTTCTTGTGGCTCGACAGCCTTGTGCGCGTTATTGTCCCCGTTTGAGTAAACATACATTAATCCAGCTATTTTCATTCGATTCTCGAATCGACTTGAATGTATCGAATGATAGGGATCTAAATTAAAGTCCTTATTAAAATTAACGAAGCGAAAGAGGTGTGTAAGCCTAGAGAGAACTGGCGCTCTACTCTCTCTGCCTATCCCGTTAGAGCGGCGTGATGATAAATCGATGTATATATGTATTAAATGAACAATGAAGAAATTTGCAACTACATATACTATTTCAGTAAAATAATCAATTAGGCCGCGACCCTCGTCAAAATATTTGACACTTTTCGTGTATCAGCGACAGAAGCTAGACCTCTATTTTATTTACACAGTTTGAAAGGATAACTTCGGTAAGATTTAGGAATATTAGTTAAATTGGGGCCGTGGTGGCCTAGCGGTTCCAATAGGAGCTGTAACGCTAACGTTGCAAGTTCGAATTCCAACTGTACCAATGTCTTTTCGAGGCATAATTAATGCCTTCAATTGATCACACCATTAGCTTTGCAGTGGGGAAAATAACAAAAAAGTTAAAAGGTAATAAACATACGTGCAAACAGTTATTCTTATTTCAATACTAATTTGTCAATTTAAAGGATCGGTTGTTTTTGTGTGGGAAACCTTAATGTAAAGGATAAGCCCAGATGAAGATATGGGTACAAAACTTTTGACTTGTAAGTCTCTCCAAAGCGACCATTGTTAAATTCTTGCGAGAAGATACAATATGCTGAGCATAGTTCCTGAAACTGAGACAACTCACTTATTTAATTATCCTTATGGTATCTCTGTCTTTTTATGATCGCCGTCTCTTTCTTTCAAGGAGAAAGGTTCAAGGGGAACACTACCTTGTTTTGGTTTCAGCGTGTTTCAGCCAGCTGGTTTCGACGCGTTGCCATGGTAACCATTGATCGTCAGCCATCTTGTTGCAGCCGTCTGCACGCCCACTATACGAAAATACCTCCGCGCATTTCATTATTGATAATGTTCTCAGTTTGGTTCTAACATGAAGAAAAAAACGAAAAAGTAATATTTTATAGATTATTCTAGGTTTTAGGATACTTATATATACATATTGATACTGATTAATGATTGATACTTAACATTTTTTTTTATTTAAAACTTCTACTGTAAAATCTGTAAAATCTTTATTATAATTTCTTCAAGGTGTATATGTCGGTATAAAATATGTCCCTTAATACTCTATCGAACTTAATGGTTCATACGCCATTTCAAAGATATTGTTTTCCTCTAATTAACATATTGCAATAGATCCAGTCAGTTTGAATATATATTTATATTTGTATTTTTGTATAAGTGGGAAATGTTAAAAGCATGAGCAGAGAGCAAAGACCTTTGCCCAGCAGTGGGATGTACCAGGCTAACAGGAGCAGTAAGAGTAGTATATGTATAGCTTTGCTTACGAACATAAACAAACGTTTGCAATGGCCACCCAAAGCCAGGAACAAGACAATAATTTGGACATGCTATATTGCACAATCATGAATGAAAGTTGTTAGAGTGGCCATTCAATTACAAATGAAGATACATAATTTGATTGAACGTAATCATTTAAGATGACATAAATGAGAAAGTGTATTGAGAAATTTATAGATCATTATTGGCATAAAATAGCCCACATGGCTCCTTGGAACATACATATATTAGTATTTTTGTGCATATTATATACGCACAGACTGTCCCATCCAAAACAAATGTGCTTGACTAAATTTGGCCTGTCACTTGCATAGTGACAGGCCAAATTTAGTCTGGCAGGGTTTTTCTCTGGAATTTAACATATTATAGTCCAGCTAATAAACTTTCTCTGAGCCAAATTTCATCCAATGCCGTTCAGTACTTTGCGTGGAACTAACATTCCCACAAACTTTCGCATTTATAAAAATATTGTATGATGCTTTTGGTATATAAAGCTTATTAGCATTTTCAGTTTGTATATTGTTTATGGTACAAATGCTAGGGATGTGCCGCTCAGAGGCAGCCGTAAGTCTATGAATGTTTTTATTATTACTTGCGGCATTTTTATCGCCGACACTTGTCTCGTACATCGTGAAGTTGTAAATATGTGGACACTCAAAAGAACTCCGTGGTTCTACGTTATTGGGTACTTAAATGGCAGTAACGTTCTGAGCAGACTGTTAGTAGGAGTACTACTGGGGAGGTAGAATAGGAAAAACTAGATTTAGAGACCTCTTTCAGATCGATTCGACACATATTAACCTTACCCCCAAACTATGCAATGCCTGTACACCTAAATATATATCTCCGGTGGAAAGTGGTACCTACTCACCTCTGCCTACCCCTTCGCGGACCCTAATGAGAAGGCGTGAGGATATATCCAATTGAGGTGGACAACAGGAAAGCAGAGGTTTATTATGTTCTTAGTTTTATACATTTACGAACGGAGATAAGAGTAATAAAGTTCATAAAAGAACAGATTGTAACTGACGGTGACTAACATTCGATTTTAGAAGGTAGGTTTTTCTAAGCTAAGAACCTAGGGGTTTTTAATGCCCGGAATCGGGTTTTTTTATACAACAAGAGTGGCAAACAAGCATACAGCTGATACATCCCATCCGATGGAAAACGGTTACGCTTACAATACCGAGGTATCACTTGCGCGTTGCCACTTTATGTTCGGAGAGTTATACTGTGTTGGCAGCACAATTGGACTAATCCCTCTGCTGCCAACACAATATAACAATCCTCCTCCTCCGCAAGGAGCTCATTACTGGAAACCTTATTCAGCGCGTAGGAACACAACACAAAAAATTGTGTTATTTGGCTACGGATTTCTATAAGGAGGTCCTGCTCCAGTCGGGTGGCTCCAAATTCGAACGGGAAACCCGTTATGCCCTACCTCTCTTAGGGGTAAAAGAAGAATTATAACTTATTGCATGTCTAAGCGTTGTAGACATAAAGTTGATTCTTAGCGACCGATTTACACTCTTTACTCTGGCTTAAAGATTGATGAACCGTCGACGATGCCCTTCTTCATTATTTATGTCAAAGGCAAGTCGTGGAACTCAAAGACTGTTACACTTGTCGTAAGTATCTAAGTACGAATACATACAAAAACCGACTTTTAATGTCCAAAGTATTTATCATTTGCTTGCAAATATAAATAGGGGTAAACAAGCGGGAGATGGCCACTGGAGGAAGGTGTCCTCCTACTGCCAGCAGTGCCAGCTTATCACCTCATCGATCATAATAAACAAGCGGTAGATGACCACTGGAGGAAGGTGTCCTCCTACTGCCAGCAGTGCCAGCATATCACCTCATCGATCATAATAAACAAGCGGGAGATGACCACTGGAGGAAGGTGTCCTCCTACTGCCAGCAGTGCCAGCATATCACCTCATCGATCATAATAAACAAGCGGGAGATGAACACTGGAGGAAGGTGTTTTCCTACTGCCAGCAGTGCCAGCTTATCACCTCATCGATCATAATAAACAAGCGGGAGATGACCACTGGAGGAAGGTGTCCTCCTACTGCCAGCAGTGCCAGCTTATCACCTCATCGATCATAATAAACAAGCGGGAGAAGAACACTGGAGGTAGGTGTCCTCCCACTGCCAGCAGTGCTAGCAATGCCAGCTTAGCACTTCATTAGGCCGCTCTTACTGGTGAGTACGAGCGGTCAGGAGAGCAAGAACAAAAACTACGATGTTTAATATCAATATCATTGGCATAACCGTTACAAATTCGGACACAATTGCATATTAAAAGAGAAACCTGAGCCGTGGGGTTTTAAATTACCAACATTAATAGATATTCTACGTTATGTAATCTCTCTGCCAACCCCGTGAGAGTCTCGACGTAATCTATATCTATATAACTCAAACTAATAATCTATATCTATATAAATTTCACTTTGCTGGGAAAAGGGTGATGTTCCGGACGACTGGAGGCGAGCAGTCATCGTGCCTTTCTATAAAGGAAAGGGATCACGATTGGACTGCTCAAACTACAGAGCCATCAGCTTGCTCAGCTTAGCTGGTAAAGTGTACACGAAGATCCTGACGATAAGAATGCAAGAGCGATCCGAAAGGTTTCTCTGGGAATCCCAAGGTGGATTTAGACCAGGAAGAGGATGTATGGATGTTGGATATTAACCGAAAGGTTTTCTGCGCTTTCGTCAACTTAGAGAAGGCATTTGATAGAGTCGTACGAAAGGAACTCTGGGACGTTTTGGCTGGATATGGAGTGAGCAGTTCCCTACTGCATGCCGTGAAAACACTTTATAGTGATAGCGAGGCGTGCGTTAGGGTTAACGGTGAGATGTCAACCTGGTTTGATGTGAAGTCGGGGGTCAAACAAGGATGTATCATGTCTGCCTGGCTGTTAATTATATATCTAGATAACTGTCTGAGAGCACTAAGAACGAACGGATGTGGAGTTAAAATGGTAAACTTAGTGGTCAACTGCCTACTATACGCCGATGACGCGGTTTTACTGGCGTCATCAGAGGGCGAACTGCAGTCACTAGTTACCATAATGAAAGAAGAATGTGAAAAGAAGGTAAGGTTCTGGTATTCGAAAGAGATGAACAAGTGACCGAGTGTGCTATATCGGTAAATGGGCAAATTCTAGGGCAAGTGAATGAATTTGTATATCTTGGAAGCATGTTCACACGAGATGGAAAGTATGAAAAAGATATTGAAAGAAGGATAACTGCCGGAAATAAAGTGAATGGAGCCATGTCGGCGTTGATGGGCAGTAAAAGTCTGAGCAAGAATGCTCGAGTTGCTGTCCACAACGCGATATTGGTACCTACCTTATTGTATGGCAGCGAATCCTGGGTATGTCAGAGGAAGTATGAAAATAGCTTGAATGCAGTCGAGATGCGATCTCTTCGAAAAATGTGCGGCGTAACGATATTAGATCGAATCCGCAATGAAGAGATTCGCAAATCAACTGGCGTGAATGAGGGCGTGATTGTAAAGATGAAGAAAGGCATGTTACGTTGGTTTGGACACATAGAAAGGATGAGTGAAGAAAGATTGACGAAACAGATATACAAAGCAAAAGTGTGTGCAAGAAGAGGCAGAGGAAGGCCACGTTCCAACTACCTGGATCAAATAGATCGGACGCGGACTTTGTGGAAAGACGTTTCAATGCACACTTGAGAATCCTCGCTATGGTAACCGCTTACCATCAAGCGCGATAGTTTGTTAACTTTGCAGTATGTAGATTGCGAATTTTCAGTAAAATTCAGAGTTTAATTTGAACGCTTCAGTGAAAACGAGCTCTCCACGACCGGTCAAGGGCATTATGCTCCAGTGCAGTATAAGCTGCGACGTGCTCAACATTAAACCTTAGGGCTATACAGGGAAGGTATATTATTCTACGTACAGCAGTTGGAATGAAGAGAAATATATTTTTGGACATTTTACTCATAATTTTCTCGGTAAACGTTTCTTCAAGTGCTACAGTTTTAATTTTTCTTTTCAACTATCCTGATCATTTATATTGTATTTCTCAGTTACAAATAAAATTAATTATTATATATAAGCCGTGGTGGCCGAGTGGTTCGAGTAGTTGCCTGCGACACGAAGATTGCAAGGTCGAAGCCCGACTGTACCAATGAGTTTTTCTGACCTTAAGTACAGTGATTAGTCACACCACGAGCTTTACGGTGAAGGAAAACATCGAAAGGATACCTGCATTCATCTGAGAAGCAATTCAAAGGCGTATATATAGTCGTGCTTGAGTAACGGCGATGGGCTCGCCATCTGTCACGTTGGGACCTAAAATATATCTCTGACGGAAAGTGGGTGTGTGGGTACTACCTATACACTTCTTACACTCCTTCGGGGACCTTTGTGGGAAGACGTGAAGATATATATTTATACATATACGATTCTTGCTATGAAGATAGATGATAATGCGAAGTACGACATGGCAGTGTCATAAAGACTGAAACTTTTACCATCCCCAATCGCCTGAATACTTATCAACTAAAACGGTGACGCGGAATGTATCATCTATCTCAATACGAAAATTCGTTAAAATTGGTTCATTAATAAATAGCACCTTATCATTTTCAGTTATTATCTGTATATAAATAAGTAGAACAAATTCTACTTATTTATACCTTAGTATAAATAAAATAAATAAAAAATATAAATATCCTCACGCCTTCCCACAAGGGTCCCCGAAGGGGTAGGCAGAGGTGTATGGGTAATACCCACACACCCACTTTCCGCCAGAGGTATATTAGGTGCCAACGTGACAGATGGCGAGTCCATCGCCGTTACTCAAGCACGACTATACATACGCCTTTGAATTTCTTCTCAGACGTATGCAGGTTTCCTCACGATGTTTTCCTTCACCGTAAAGCTCGTGGTGTGACTAATCACTGTACTTAAGTTCAGAAAAACTCATTGGTACAGTCGGGATTCGAACTTGCGACCTTTGAGTCGCAGGCAACTGCTCGAACCACTCGGCCACCACGGCTTTTTTAGTATAAATAAGTAGATATATATTTTTGAATGCGGCGTTACAACGCTGGGAAGATTATAATAGCTTATAAACAATTAATATCAGAAGCTGGGTTCTCAGTTATCCGAGAGTGAGTGGTGAAATTGCTTTATAAATGGATATTAAGCTTCAGAGTTTGTCAGACAAAGGATTAACACTTAAATGATTAATTTTATTCATTGCTGCTACGAAGTTAATTGTTATAACTTTACATCAATTAATAAGTTGAGGTTTAACGATATTGAGATATTGGGCATGCCGTGAGGAACGACAATGAGACCTTTGATTTAAACACATAGGTACTGATCTTCACGCCTTCCCACAAGGGTGCCTGAAGGTGTAGGCAGAAGCTTAACACCCACTTTCCATCAGATGACAAATGGCGAATCCATCGCCGTTACTCAAGCAAAAAAAAATTACGACTTGAGAGAACTGGCGCTCTGCTACCCTCTGCCTGCCCCGTTAGGGACTCGGCGTGATCATATGTATGTATTCATTTAGTACTCGTAGTATATATATAACGTGAAAACCATGAAAACACAATGTGAAACCACAGGGTATCGACGGCTAGTAGTACAATAAATTCTTCATACTGATTACTAAACCTTTGTTGAAGAGTTTCACAACATTACGCTGAATGTAGATAAGGCGCGTACGCACGATAACGTTGCACCGTGCAGGTAGTACAGACGTATCTACACATACGGTAGCGATTCCGGGGCATCGGCCTTTATCGCCGCGTGCGCATTATCGCCTTATTAAAATGCAACTATATTCATAACATGCGATGCAAACCGATGCCATTCGAGCTCGACGGCAGCGCGACGAATCTGCATTAAATATTCAATCGTGGCTCAACGCGGGACATACGGACATTCTAGCGTACTATAGCCATAATAAAAAAACATAATTCCTTAGATTTCCGGGTGATAAATAAACATGCGGTCCGCCTGATGTTAAGTGGTTATCGCCGCATATGGCCACTTGCAACAACACATGCACACGCGTTGTTTTAAAACAATACATACATCGTGTATAATCCTGGAATAGGCCGAGAATAGAGCGCCAGTTTTCTTTAGATCTCTAAAACCCCTTTCACTTCATCAGTCTCTTCCGACAAGCTCTCGATCAAGACTCTTGATTAACGTAACAATTTTCGGTACTGATTCATTCTGAACAAATTGTTTTATATGTATGTGTTCTCTGGATGTTAAATGAATTAAAACATAAATAGAACGGGTAATACGGGAAAATAAATATATGCGCTGAGTCTCACTATAATCTAGAAGGTTCGAGAATAAATTCGTATGTGAAGCTGTATAATATAATATAATATCGTATAATAAGTATGTGTTCTCTGGATGTTAAATAAATTAAAACATAAATAGAACGGGTAATACGGGAAAATAAATATATACGCTGAGACTCGCAATAATCGAGAAGATTCGAGAATAAATTCGTGAGTAATACACCTAAACATCACACGTTTTTACATTTTACATTCTATTTCAATTCACATTGCACATCATGAAGGAGGTTCTCACTTTACATTGTGGCAAGATAACGAAATCAAAACAAATGCACGTTGCCTAAACGCCCAAGTTTGTTTACAGTGGAAGTGATAAGGGGAAGTATCATACAAAGCTAAAATATGGGGAGTAGGAAAAAAATGTTATATATAAAATATCCTCACTCCTTCCCACAAGGGTCCCCGAAGGGGTAGGCAGAGGTGTATAGGTAGTACCCACACACCCACTTTCCGCCAGAGATATATTTTAGGTGCCAACGTGATGGCAGATGGCGAATCCATCGCCGTTACTCAAGCACGACTATTGCGCCTTTGAATTGCTTCTCAGATGTATGCAGGTTTCCTCTCGGTGTTTTCCATCACCGTGGCTCGTGATGTGACTTATCACTGTTCTTTATTAATTAGTTAATATATATAACTAGGCGAATATCATTATTAAGCTATTTTTTAAATTGCACCCTTGTATGAAGGCTGGCTTCGCTAGTGAGAAGAGGCAACTTTAGGGCATAAGTAAAGAAGCCAATGTTATGAAAAACATTGAATCTGGTAGAATAATGAATGAAAGACCTTTAAAAAACTGTCTCGTACACGTCGTTGTGCAATGTCATTCATTTCACACCAATTCATTATGGCTTGTTACGACACTTGCCGGCCGGTTTTTAGCGAACAACTACTCGTGACATCTAGGGTTGTCAAACTTAATGAGAATCAGAGAAAAAGTCCAGAGAAATATTCTTGAAATTTATTAGGTAATGTTGTCAGTGTCGTTGAGTGCCTGCGGTGAAAGACGTTTCCACAAATCCAAATTTAATGGTGTTGGCAAAAACGGGAACAGCCCTAAGCCAATATAATACATACATATCATCACGCCATGTCTTAACGGCGTGGCCAGAGAGTATAGAGCGCCAGACTTACATGCCTCTTTTGCTTCGTCTATATTCATCAGTCTCTTCACACATGCTCGTCAGTTACGAGTACTCTTGACGTATAATGACATATAACTAATATAATGATAATATCTGGTAATGCTTGGCTTTGGTAACTGTTAACATCAGGCAGGATTGTATACTGGTCACCCTTATATAACAAATAAACAGTATATAAGATAATAATGCTGAGATATCTTAATATATACTTTAAGTTCAGCAATACTTCGCATTAGTGGCACTAGTATCAGATGGAAAAAGTACACAATACTACAACAATCATCTGATAATGATGATGAATGATTGTGTATATGTTGTATGTTACATCCTACGTCACTAAGTATATAGCTGACACAGGATCACACGCCGATCGCATACATTCGTAGAATATATTGCGAAATGAGGGAATCGCTGAATCTGCAACACGAGGCCCCGCGGACCTGAGACCACGCGACCCGGCACTTCACTTCAATTCTTACCTCGATTGTCGTCAGACTTATAATTTGTAATTTCTTTATAATTAAATTATTTTAAGTAAATTGTTTTTTTTGAGTCCTCCTGCGTCGGAATACGTAATTGGCGCAGTCGGTAGGATTCTCGGGACGGGTCGCGAGATACGGGAACCGCTAAAATCGCATCCTCTCACGTCTCGATAGACTTTCAACGTCACGCCGGGAATACCAGAACAAGTAACCACGCCGGAGATTCCAGAAATCGAATACCGCTCAAGAAAAATCATGTTCATGTAAGTACTCTGAATTTTCCAGTGACTTGCTTTCCTTTCCTATCTATATAGTATTTTTTTTTCTTTAAATTTTATTATAATTTGCCAAAATTTTCCATTCAAGGAAAGATCGCAAACCTAATTTAGTTAGCAGTAGACAGATTGATTTAGACTCTAGACGTAATATTAATTATTCCGTAGACACTATGGCCAACTTTGATGACATTTTTAAAGCTCTCCGCTTAGTCCCGGAATTTGACGGGAACTCTAATATCTTAACTAGGTTCATAGGACTTTGTGACCAAATTGTTGCTCAATATAGTAATGGGTCTGATATAAATCAGCTCGGATTAATTAACGGGATTTTAAATAAAATCACAGGGCCAGCCGCGCGCCTGATAAATACTAATGGTATACCTACGGATTGGTCTGGTATCCGTAATGCTCTAATTAATAATTTTGCTGACCAGAGAAATGAAACCGCTCTCTATAACGATTTGTCGCTTCTCTCACAAGGCTCTAACACACCACAGGAATTTTTCGAACGCTGCCAAAACCTGTTTAGCACCATAATGACATATGTTTCCTTGCATGATACCTTGCAAACCACCATCGACGCTAAACGTGACTTGTATAAAAAACTAACCCTGCAAGCCTATCTACGTGGGTTAAAAGACCCGTTAGGTTCACGTATTAGATGTATGCGTCCAGAGACCATTGAAAAGGCACTCGAGTTCGTTCACGAGGAAACCAATACCATCTATTTGCAAAGTAGAAATGACCATATGCCTGATAGGAAACCTACTTCACAGGCCTTGCAGCCCCAGCCGTCAAGAAATTTTAATATGTCTAGCAATAATAATTTTAACATGCCACATTTTAAGCCCATGAATCTTAACATGCCCGGTCCTTCTAGACCGCAGTATATGTATCAGCCACCGCCACAGGGTAGTCAATTTAGGTTACCAGCCACGAACCAGCCACGTGGTCCGACACGTACTCAACAAATATTTAGCATGCCGCCACCTGGTTATCACCAGCGTAGCGCTGTGTTTAAATTACCACAGAGACCCCAGGGTCCCACACCGATGAGTGGCGTGAGCCACTACGTCTCCAAACCACTCCCACCACAGGGATGGAACTGGGCGAAACAAGGTAACCCTCCACCTACTAATTATTTTAAAACACGCGATATTAATATGAACGAATTTTCGAATTATGTGGACTATTACCATTACCCCGACTATAACGAATATTGCTATGACCCGTACAATGACGTAGAGTATACTGACCAATACTATGATAACTACCCCTATGAAGACGACACCCCAAATGACGTGACTAACGATAGCAATGCCCAGGCCGCCGACGGGCAGGTACAACCGTCTAACGAGCAGGATTTTCGACAGGTGTCGAAATCAAACAAGTTAAGATAGAATTAAATCTTCAGACACAAAGGCAACTACCCTACATACGTATTTCTGAACCTCCCTTAAATTTCCTAATAGATACAGGTGCTAACCAATCTTTTATTAGCCCTGAAGCCGTTGAAAAATATTTCAGTAATGTTAAATTAAATTATGATCCATTTGAGGTAACAAACGTTCATGCCACAAGCAGGAACGACTATTCCATTAACTTACCGTGCTTTCCAGAAATTAATGACTCGGAAATTATAAAGTTATTCGTATATAGATTTCATGATCATTTCGACGGATTAATTGGTATGGATTTACTTACAAAATGGCAAGCAAAATTGGATCTTAAAGATCTAAGCCTTATAACTAAATTCGCAGTGAACCCAATTAGAATGTACAACTCTAGAAATTTTAATTTATACGAAAATATAATTCCTGCTGAGAGTTCAAAGCTACTCAGGTTACCGATTAACGCACCCGACGGTGAAGTTTTAGTTCAAGAACAAATTTTATGCAATTGTGTAATTGGAGAATGCCTCACTACAGTAAGAAATAGCCGTGGCACGGTTGAAGTCATAAATCCAACTAAAAATGACATCATATTCTCACTAGATCGCGCCACGCAGGCAACCGTACTTAATGTTGAGTGCACGCGCACCGAATACTTATCGCCGCGCGCTAGGGACGTTATACCGCGATTAAGGACAAACCATCTTAACGAAGAGGAGAAAGCTAATTTGCTAGCCCTTTGCTCTAAATATTCTGACGTATTTTATATAGAAGGCGAACCGTTAACTTTTACGAACAAGATAAAGCATAGCATTCGTACTACGGACGAGGTTCCCATCTATACTAAAAGTTATCGCTATCCTTTTGTCCATCGCGAGGAAGTTAGACGTCAAATTAGTAATATGTTAGATCAAGGAATAATTAGACCTTCTGAATCAGCCTGGAGCTCACCAATTTGGGTGGTACCCAAAAAGATTGATGCCTCAGGGAAGCAAAAGTGGCGTCTGGTCGTTGACTTTCGTAAACTCAACGAAAAGACAATTGACGACAAGTACCCCATACCCAACATATCAGATGTCCTAGACAAGCTAGGCAAATGCCAATATTTTAGCACCCTGGACCTGGCATCAGGTTTTTTTCAAGTAGAAACTAATCCTGACGATATTCCAAAGACCGCATTCAATGTTGAACATGGGCACTTTGAATTTTTGAGAATGCCCATGGGACTTAAGAATTCCCCTTCCACTTTTCAACGAGTAATGGACAATGTGCTCAGGGGCCTTCAAAACGTCATCTGTCTTGTATATTTGGACGATATAATTGTGTTCAGCACCAGCCTTCAGGAACACATGGTCAACCTTGAGAAAGTTTTCCAAAGATTACGCGAGTCTAACTTTAAAATTCAGTTAGACAAATCAGAGTTCTTAAAATTAGAGACAGCCTACTTAGGGCATGTGATTAGCAGCGAGGGAATAAAACCTAACCCCGATAAAATTGCTGCCATACAAAAATACCCTTTGCCTAAAACTACTAAGGAAATTAAACAGTTCCTAGGTCTCTTAGGATACTATCGCAAGTTCATTCCTGACTTTGCCCGTATTACAAAACCCATGACACAATGTCTAAAAAAAGGTTGTAAGATAACATTCGATTCTCAATATACCAGCTGTTTTGAAAAGTGTAAAGCACTCCTTACTAACGATCCCATCCTGAAATACCCTGACTTTGACAAGGACTTCGTCTTGACAACTGACGCTTCAAATTTCGCAATAGGAGCAATACTATCCCAAGGACCTATCGGTTCCGACAAACCCATTTCGTACGCATCACGTACATTAAATGAAAGCGAAATAAACTATAGCACCATAGAAAAAGAATTGCTGGCTATAGTATGGGCTACGAAATACTTTAGGCCCTACCTATTTGGGAGAAAATTCAAGGTCGTTACAGATCACAAACCATTGCAGTGGGTCATGAACCTGAAAGAACCGAATTCGCGTTTAACAAGGTGGCGCTTGAAGCTAAGCGAATATGATTACACTGTAGTCTATAAAAAAGGTAAAAATAACACAAATGCCGACGCACTTTCACGCATTGAGATCTGTAACGAGGAAATAAGTTCAATGATAGGGAATGCGTCCGAGAAACCACCCTCTATAAGTAACTCTGACACCCTTACCGCACATACCGCACAAGAAAATCCTATACTTGAAATCCCAATAACCGACGACCCCTTGAATAAGTATCATCGACAGTTATGCTTAACCATTGTAGGTGACATTAAAAAACGACCGACAGCGACTAAACCATTCGACACGCATACTCGGACATCCGTTCAATTATCAAGTTCTAACTTAGAGGAAGATACCATTAATGCAATCAAGGAATACGTCAACCCGAAAATTAAAACTGCTCTTCTTATAAATCCACCCCTGGCTATGTATGACGTTATTCCTATCATTCAGGAAAAGTTCAAGAACTCATCCATGAATTTAGTTTTAGCAAAAAAGGAGCTTGAGAATGTAAAAGAATATTTAAGACAGCAAGATATTATTCGTCATTATCACGAAGGTAAGACAAACCATCGTGGCATTAACGAATGCTACCTCGCCCTATCTGTCAAATATTATTGGCCAAAAATGAGGGACCAAATAACTAGATTCATAAACGATTGTACAATATGTGGCCAGGCAAAATACGACAGGAACCCCATAAGACCTCAGTTTAACATAGTACCACCCGCTACAAGACCTTTCGAAACAGTGCATATGGACAGTTTTACCGCGCAAAACGAAAAGTATGTAACCTTCATCGATGTCTTTTCAAAATATGGTCAGGCATACTTACTTAGAGATGGAACAGCGGTTAGTATTATACAAGCCTTACTTACCTTCAGCACGCATCATGGCTTACCACTCACCATCATTACGGATCAAGGTACGGAATTTACTAACCAAATGTTTTCTGAGTTTTGCAAAGTACACAAAATTTGTCATCATAAAACTCTAGCCCACTCTCCAAATGCGAACGGCAATATTGAACGATTCCATTCAACTTTATTAGAACATCTCCGCATTCTAAAATTACAGCATAAAAATGAGCCTGTTATACATTTAATGCCTTATGCCATACTTGCCTACAACAGCTCTGTCCATAGCTTCACTAAATGTAAGCCATACGACCTCATACTAGGACATACTGACCCTAGAGACCCGACTGACATCGACTTGACAGTACACTTACTTCAACAGTATGTAGAAAATCATAAGGAGAATATGAAAAAGGTTTATGAAATAATTAATGAATCATCCCTTGCCAATAGAACCTCCCTTATCGAGTCTCGAAATAAAAATCGGGAACCCGAAGTTCAGTATAACCCAGAACAACAGATATTTGTCAGTAACCCTTGTGCTAGTCGATCTAAATTAGCTCCTAGATACACTCATGATACCGTTTTAGCCAACTTACCTATTCATATCTACACATCAAAGAAAAAGGGTCCCATAGCAAAATCAAGGTTAAAACGTACCCCTAAAACAGCTAAATTGTTACAGAATAACCCTGATGATGTATCTGAGTCTGACCCAAGCCCACGAGATAAAACTTGAAGCTTTAGAAGACGGACCAGGACTTTTGCCATTTAAACTAGGACCCATGCGACTTATAACGGACTACCATATATTCTTACAGTACATTAACTTAACAGATATTGATGACAGTATTAACTTAGTAAAATCTCAATTAACTATCATTAAGAACAGACTAGATAATTATACATACGCACTGTATGAATTTCCAATTGATCACTTAACTATTAAACTTAATGAAGCCTCATCCCGCTTATTAACATTTGAGCCAAATCGTTCTAAGAGAGGTATAATAGATGGATTAGGTTCTGTAATTAAAAGTATTACGGGTAACTTGGACTACAAAGACGCTGTGAAATATAATAGCGCAATTCAAATTTTAAAGGAGAATCAGAATAAAATAATATCTGAGCAAAATCGTCACATAAGCATTAGCAAAGAATTAATGGAAAAACATACTTCAATCATTGCGCAACTTGCAAAGAATCAAATTCAGTTAAATGAAACCATGCATATTTTACTTGATGCCAAGAAATATGTATCATATTCACTTTTAAAATTTGCTAAATTCGGACAAATGCTTTCAATAATTAACGATAATGCAGATAGCTTATTAAGCGAATTAAGTAGGTTAGAAAATACAATAGCATTTTGTAGTGAATCGCGCACTCATCATTCTATGTTAGACTTAAATATTATTAACAGCACCTTAGTTAGACTTCGCACTTTATATAGTAAAGAAGAATTATTAGATTTAAATTTTAGAGATTATTATAACGTCATAAGACCGGCGTCATATTTTAGTGAGAACTGTATAGTCTTTGTATTCAAATTTCCGATAGTATCGCCGTTAACGTTTTCCCTATATAAGTTAATTGTTGTACCCAATAAATATAGGCAGGTTATTATCCCTCCTTCTCCTTTCCTTGCAATCACTGGCGATATTCACGTGTACATAGAGGCAGAATGCCCGAAGATAGACACGCGGTATCTCTGCGAAAAGGAGCTCAACCATCATCTGAGGTCATCACCAGACTGCATCTGCAACATCATCGAGGATCGACCAACCGACACATGCAATAAAATATCTATCAACCTGACTAGGCCAGCTATGGAAAAATTGGACGACCGCCACTACGCAGTTGTATTCTCCAGCCCAACTCGAGTACGACTTACCTGTGAACGAGACGAAATCAGCACCTTAACTGGAAGTTTTCTGGCTACCATTCCACATACCTGCGTACTGCACACGGACGAGTTCACCATCGCCAACGCCAATGATTATACAAGAGGCCAACCGATGAAGATTAGTAGCATCAACCTCAAACCTGAACAGGAGCCAACCTTACCACATCTAAAAATCAACTCCATAGACCTGAAAAAACTGCATGAAATTCAAGACAAGATCGACTTACAAGAACCCCTTCGGATACAAGACACATCGACCTTGTATCATACAACCATTCCATTCTACGGATTATTACTTGGGGCACTTGCTATTTGCTGCGTAATATTATGCCGATCATACTATCGCCGAACGAGGAGCAAGCCGAGAGCAGAGACTTTACGCATCTACACGGAACCGAATGCACATCAAGATAAAGGAAATCAAGAAACATCCCGCAACCAGCTTCCAGCGACTCTTCCTTTCAATCTTAAGAAATAGTCGCTGATCCAAGGGGGGAGGTGTTACATCCTACGTCACTAAGTATATAGCTGACACAGGATCACACGCCGATCGCATACATTCGTAGAATATATTGCGAAATGAGGGAATCGCTGAATCTGCAACACGAGGCCCCGCGGACCTGAGACCACGCGACCCGGCACTTCACTTCAATTCTTACCTCGATTGTCGTCAGACTTATAATTTGTAATTTCTTTATAATTAAATTATTTTAAGTAAATTGTTTTTTTTGAGTCCTCCTGCGTCGGAATACGTAATTTGTATGAAAATATAAATAAGATTTGTTTTTGTTTTTAAGAGTGAAAGATTTTTAACCGAATGCAAAAAAGTAGGAGGTTTTCCAATTAGACCGTATATTTTTTTAGTTTGAAGTCAGTTCGTAAGGTCGGATCTAATTAGTATTTTTTTAAATTATATATTAAAATATTAACGATACAAACCAGCAATAGCAACGACTATGATAAATAGTTAAATTTATCAATGACATAGACTTACAAAATGCAAGATAAATGCTACCGTACGTTTATTTTCAATTGTCATTAGTAATTTCGTTTGGAAATAACACATTGCTATAATGATCGTTCGGAAACATGTCTTCACACGTTTCCACGTAATTAATACCAGTGATGACTTAAGTTGAATAACATTTGCTATAGCCTATAAAAGAATACATTTCATTATACAATGCCAATAACAATTGACTTTAATGATTCCATCACGGTTTAGGCTCTATTTAAATAAAAAAAAGAATGAAAATCTGGATGTAGACATAGTCCAGAAATTTTACAACCCTATATCAGTTAGCTTGAAAAAAATTAAGTGCTTCGTGCGCTTGCGCCATCCAGTTTCAACTGCAAAGGTCGCCAATTACCCTCAACGCCCTTTGATGTTAAGCTACTGTAGTTTTACGAGGATTTGTTATTTCAAAGATCGAATACATATCTTACTCACGCAGCTGAATTCCTTGATTGTTTATGGTATTGTCTATGTTTATGTTGAGTTAAAAAAAATATGACCATGAATTTTACTATCGCCTTGAACTTTATTAATTCCAGTAGACAAGAGCATATGTATTATACTGCTTTGTAACAAGAAGGGCCAGATCTTGTTGTCATCTCCTTCGTGGCGTCTATTTGATCGGCATGTCGCAGACATAGATAAATACCTGGGACAATTCGAAACAAATTTACCTAGGCCCAAATTAAGCAAAGCTTGTGTTATGGTAACGAGAAAACGATACATTTTACTTATATAGATAGATATATACATAAATAATAATAAAAATAATATATCCTCACGCCTACCTACAAGGGTCCCCGAAGGAGTAGGCAGAGGTGTATAGGTCATACCCACACACCCACTTTTCGCGGTTAAGGAAAACATCGAGAGGAAACCTGCATACGTCTGAGAAGAAATTCAAAGGCGTATGTGTTGTCGTGCTTGAGTAACGGCGATGGACTCGCCATCTGTCACGTTGGCACCTAACATACATATATACATAGGGATATCCAAGACTAAGGTACAAATACTCGTATTCATCACACAAATATCTGCCCTCAGCGGGATTCGAACCCGCGACCTCAGGTTTCTCAGTCAGGAGCTCTAACCACTAGACCAGACGGTCGTCGACATGACCGGACCATTCCCACTTCAGTTTGGCGGCCTTAACAGCCACGTCTGCGATGTTGGTTTTGGAACGCAGTGTGGTATTTCGAATGCGGTCTGTTAAATTAACACCTAGCGCTACCTGCCATTGCACGTTGGTAAACCTGGACCTGAACCTTAGCCTTGTGGGCATTCGACCATGTTTGACCACTTTATATTAAAATAGGAAGTCATGTCACCCTTCATAAGTGCTATCATAGACCACATAAACAATTACTGTACTTAAATTATAAAGAGAAAATGTTAGGCAAGACCTGAGACCGCAACTGCAAAATATCCGTGACAGCCCTAACGACGGTAAAATTAATTCCATCTTAGTTTGAAGAGTGAACACCCTACTTGCTGGGTCGCCGTAAAACTATTTATCATAAGCTGCTTCGTTTCTAATTTAACGAACCCGATGAATTTTTTTTGGATGTTTGTTTCTCTTGGGTACTATTGCTGTAACAAAAAAAAATATTGTATATGCCTAATGATTTGAAAAGAGTAACCATGGAGTTTCTTGCCGGTTCTTCTCCATGGAAGCGACCAACCCGAACCGTGCTTCTTTTTCGACGTTTTATAAGTGCCCACCTGGGCCTATGTGAAATAAAAAGATTTTGATTGATTGATTGATTGATTTTACGGCAAAACGGCTGAACCGATTTGGCTGAAAGTTGAAATGGCTTTTACCTAAAATAAGGCGATAGGCTACTTTTTAATCCTGAAAACACAAAGTTTTAATATTATAAAGTATGTTGCTCTTTCACGGCGTAGCGGCTGAACCGATTCTAGCGGGAAAATATATAAGTTACTTTCGAACTCCACGCGGGCGAGGCTGCGGGCATAACCTTGTAATCACATAAAAAGAAAAATACTTTCGAGTACGTCAAGAAGTACCCACATCGGTTTTTTTCTAGTGACCCGAAAAATAGTGAATCAAAAAGTAGTACATGAAGCAAACAGGCGTTGTGTAAACAAACACTAACGAGTTGTCAAAGGAGACAATAAACATCAATGAAGCGCCGCCGCTGATAACGAGCGGACGTCGTTACCAAAAGCGTATTCATATCTAAGGCGGTTTACAATAAAGCAAGTCGTCGCCCACGTTCAAAGGAATTGAGGTTGACAGACGTCACGGAGATGGTTGGGTCGGGACAGTGCAAGATACCCCCGGTGTAGCAAGCGTATACACGCGGCGGTAAACTTACCATCAGGCGGACAGTATGCTTGAAGTGGTATGACAAACATAACTTAATTACTTTTACCTCATCCCACAAATATCTTTAAAAGCTTACAAATGTGACAGATCTGCCGCTGTCACTCAGGCAACTCATCACATGAAATTGATAGACGTACTTAATTCAATTTCATAGTAGGTTTTCTACAGCATTTGTGTTTTTACTTAAGACAGTTACTACTTACAGTACTTAAGACAGACTTTAAGACAGTGTCATTAAATCACTTACTTCCTTCTTCCCCCATAGAGCTATCAAATACCTAAAAATGTTGCTTTGATTATCACTACCAAGGTACGGACATGTTCCTTCAGAGAGGAATCCATCAGACAACATAGTATTATTTGATATCCCTAATATACTAATATGCGCCACGTGAAATATCAACGAATCGAACCGATATATATACATTTTTCAAACTCAGTTAAGTTATTAACATCGCGAAATAATGACACAGTTTTTAATACTCGAACTTAACTAGCTTACTTCTAAAGAACTATATAGAATTGTTTTTTTTTTACAATGCAATATATCAATAGTCAGATAATTTCAAGATCCTACGTAACGAAAAAGAACAAACTCATGAAGGGCTTTAAAAAGACTTCGTTTCCGGAAACCAATTTCCGTTCGACTACAACGACTAAGTTGACAAACAAAATACTCACGAACTAAACTGAAGTTATTTTCGAATCCAATATAACTTTAAATAAGGAATCTCGATTCAATAACGATTTTGAAATTCGAAGATGGATAGTGTAGGTTGTATTGTATATAAAATGGCAACATTTGTCACATCGATTTGGTAAAATTGCCAGTTTTAAGGGAGTCTGAATCGATTACGAGTCCGCCCAGTATCTGAATCGGCTCATTGAGGATATCGAATACCACCCACAAATACTATCTTATGGCACATAACATACACATTTTTGGCAATTTCTCATTGTCAAGTCAAACGATTGTTGCCTTTTATAAGAGACGGGCCGTTGTCACACAATAAATCTGAAATAATACGTGCTTAAATACGAATTGAGTTGAGACCATTCGACGCTCCCAACGAAAATAAACTTCAATCCGCGATCGGTGCTGTTAAGCAATTGATCTACATACCAATGTACAACGTTCTGAAAAGAACAGCGCTCACCTGGAATAAAAGAAACAAATAATATTTAATATATAGGTATATTACCAAAGGAATAATAAATTAAAGGTTGATGTTTTCAGTTTTTCTAAATCGTTGTGGATTTATACAAATTTCCAATTGACTTATTACTTGTTTAATTATCAACATCTTCAGGTAACACAGACTAATTAACATGATTAAATTAATTAATTCATAAGTATACGAAGCCGCTCTTGCGGTGTTTTAGACGAATATTACTTTTAGTTTACTTAAACGTGTTACATTTAGAATGTCATGCTTTCGAACAAGTGTTCTTTCATTAATATAATCAACCGCAAATCATTCTATTGCATAACGGATATAAGAATTCCTAAGGCTATTGTAACAAAGCGTTATGTAAGTAGTTTCTTAATTTTGATAAAATCTATATGAAATATTGCTGTGAAAACAAGGTATATTAAGTAAATTAATACCCCGTGAATAATTGTTCGAGATGGAGTGTGCGCCGAGTCGGACACTTTCATCTGTCATTATTCTAATTCTATGTTTGAAGGTAAGCAGTCTCATTGTGTTGCTATTTAGAAAAAACAAATTGACTTGTGAAATATGCAAAGTACACATTCACATTATGTATTGCAGGTTGTTTGCTGTCAAAACGTAATACAAACTGGACGGGCCCAATCATCTTATGTTAACAAGGAAGTTAATAAAAAAGATTGCACTAATGCCGGTTCACGGACAACAAATAACAAATTGATGAATGCTTTATACACACTAGCTGCATCAAATGGCGTGCTGCCTGACGTGATGCCAATATTTGACATAACCTCAGCTTTTAACGATAATTCAAGGAAACGTTCATTGGCAGAAATCATTGGACCTAAGCCAGTAGAATCGCTTGTCCCCACTTACCCACAAGGAACGGGTACAACTTCTGCGTTCCCAACGGCGCAAGAACCATCTAGCACACTTACTCTAGCACCCCCATCAATAGGCGTCCCAATGGGTTTCACGGCTCAAATAGTGCCCGAGTATACAGTGTGTCATACATACAATCCTGTGCCAATATACCCTTGCAGTCCATTGGTGTCTTCATATCCAGTAACTGTCCCTCCATCGACATCATATACGCAAGCTATGCCTGTTATTCACCCGCAAGTAGCGGAACAGCAGCTATCTGCGCCACAAACATCAGAACCGAACATTGGGCCTCCATCTTCAGGCGGTTGGTTTGAATCCGAAAATCCAGCAGGCAATCAAAACCTGGATATAGCAGCAACGGTGATAGATGACAACGGTCGTTTACCAATAACGTTACAGATCAATATACCAGCGCCAATTGTACCAGAAGCCAAAATAACAGTGATCAATACTCCTGCACCAGCTGAGAGTTCAAATGATATGTTTGCATTTCCACCATATCCAACGCCTCCTATAATCATGCTTCGGTCTAAGTCTAGGAATAAAGATTGGCTTCCTATTCTTCTGCTTGCGTTGTTAGATGGGGGTGGCTGGGGAGGGGGAGGCGGTTGTTGCTGTTGTCCTTGCAACTGTGGCTCTAACAACATTCCCATTCCCTACCCCATCCCAATACCGACTAACAACCCTATCATTCAGAGCAGTTAGCGCATCCACTCTTGCGATTGATATTGAAAGAGACTGTTCAAGGATAATTGTCAATAACATTAGTACTTAGCTATAAGAATATTTAATGTATATTTTAATAAAGTGTGATAATTACCTAAGACTTTCTAAATTACAACTATATTTCTAATTAATTACATTTACTACTCATATACAGTTTTGAGCGATATATAATTAAAGCATTTGCGTTACGTAGCCCTGCGGATTCTTTATGAATGTAATTAAATACTTTTACTCCATAGAGGTGACACTGGAATCATTTATTGAACGTCTTATTTGATGATATTAATATTTATATTTCCAACGTAACATAGCATCGTAGAATAATGAAAGTAGCATTGAAACTTTCCACATATACCGCACTTGTCTGATCTCTGGCACGTCTCTTGAGACGTGGATTCATAAGTATTTCGTAAAAGCTAGACATATAATACGTATTTATATCTAAGAGAAATCCAAAATGTTTTTACAGAAATAAGTTCAGAAAAGTCCAAGGACATTGCTGTACTAATTCCATTGGGATTCAAAAGATAAAGTGAAATTATATCTAAGACAAACAGAGTGGATAAGTCTTGCAAGTTGCCACTATGGTAGTTTTAACAATTAGTTAAGACAGTACTAGACAAGTTTAACTTCAGTAGCATAACTTAATCCCGGTAGGAGAGAAGACAAGATTAATATTACCAAAAACATCGCTCAGAGAATCAGCATTGCTATCCGGCGTGGCAATGCTGCTAGTCTTCTTGGCACGTTGCCTCGGGATACCGATTTGGGACAAATATTTTATCTGTAAGTAGTTAGTTTCAACTGTTCTTTGTAAATATTATTAATTGTTGTTATTGTAAATAAACAATATTTTCTTATTGAGAATAAAAAAAAAAAACATTCTAATTTTGTATACTAATATTGCAAGCGTCAAATTATTCAGTTCCATTCTATTGGATCTCTACTTTCCGGCGGCCATTGTTAAATTAAAGGATTTATGATTAGGTTCGAGCTTCATATCAAAATCCGCTCATTAAAATTGTGATAATTCTGTATTTAAATATGTGAAGCATATACTCGTAATCGTTAAAATATCGCATTATCTATCTTCTCCTGAACGTGAGATAGTAACGATGTGTGATATTAAAAAGATTAGATAACAAGATTGGTGTAATCTTATTGTAAAGGTATATAAAATGATTCTTATGAATAAGTTGATTACTTACTTCGCTAAGAGATTGACAAACGGATGTAACCAATGCGGTAGTCAATTTGATTAATGTCTATTTTTGGCTTTGGCTATAGATATGAGAATATTATCGGTCAACCTTTGCATAGTTTCTACGGTTTTTCTCATTAGTTTTCAGGTAAGCTTTCAGATTATCAAGTTTATTAGTCACTCCTGAATTCTTAAAACAATCTTGTCTTCCAGGAAGTGGTCAGCCAGTCGTTATATCCGTATCAAAATCAGGTACCTATTGTATATGGTGACAGCGGCGATGACGACTACGGTATACTCCTTGCTATCCTGCTCTTAGCCTCTCGCAACAGAGGAGGCTGGGGCGGGGGGTGTGGAGGCTCTAACTGCGGATGCTGTGGTTGCTGCAACTGCGGCAATGGTGGCCAGAACATACCCATTCCTTATCCTATACCCTTCCCTACCAACAACCCAATAGTCATGACTAGACATTATGATCGTCGCGTTAATGAAGATGACGACGAAGACGATGGCAAAAACGATGATAGGAAACGTCCAGGGAGGACTGACAATAGCGATCAGACGATCAATGTGATCACGGAGGATGTGCAGCAAACGAGCAACAAAGCTACTGGCGGCAAGAGCAGAAGTGGCAGTAGCAGCAGTGCAAAGGACAGGAATCGGAGAGGGAGCTGATCGCTCCAGCTAAATCAATTAAATAACGAATTGTTGTAATATTACCGAACAACAGTATAATGTTATGCTGTTGGGAATAATTTTATTGTAAGAATGCATATTTTATCAGTTTATATGATAATATATTATGTACCATTATGATTATAATATGTTTACTCGATAATTATAAAATAATATATTAAAAACGTAATTACAAATATATTCAGTTATTTGTTGGTTTTCCTGCAGCACTGAAATTCGAATCACCATGGATTGTGTTCACTTAAAACGCATCAGGTACTCCATAGTCTCCCTCCAACATCTCCTGTGGTAAGCAGTCCCCACGGATTATGGGCACGAGAGAGTATACTTTTGTTTTACTCACAGCCTGAACTTTGTGTATGTATAAAATATGTACAAATATACATTATATTTATTTAATATAATAATAATAATATAAAATATTATATCCTCACGCCTTCCCACAAGGGTCCCCGAAGGGGTAGGCAGAGGTGTATAGGTAATACCCACACACCCACTTTCCGCCAGAGGTATATTAGGTGCCAACGTGACACATGGCGAGTCCATCGCCGTTACTCAAGCACGAATATACATACGCCTTTAAATTTCTTCTCAGACGTATGCAGGTTTCGATGTTTTCCTTCACCGTAAAGCTCGTGGTGTGACTAATCACTGTACTTAAGTTTATAAAACTCATTGGTACAGTCGGGATTCGAACTTGCGATCTTTGTGTCGCAGGCAACTGCTCGAACCACTCGGCCACCACGACGGTAGATTATATTGCCATAACCAAAAGCAAGAGGAAAGACACGTGGTTTATAGTATAGATGAGTAAAAAACACAAATTCACCATACCTGCTACAATAAAGCAATAATTTCATGTCGTTTCCGCACGAAATTTCTCAACCTCAGAGCTGTATAATTTTTAATTTGTTCAAGTTTTTTTCCAACCATTGCACATCCTATACATGATATGTTAATTTTAATTACGGGCATTGACCTACGTCCGTGGTGAATTGACATCTATCAGCGTCGCTGTAATTGCCAAGAGGGCGGCACACACGTCAACACCTTCAGTTTGACACATATTTCGTCGGCCAAGTCTGTGGCGGATGCGTTTTCACAATCTTGAAGGTTCTTTCAATTAGTCTAATTTACTTACAATAATATATGTAGATGACACGACTCAAAGTATTGATTTACTTCGAGTAGATAGACGTATACTTAACGATGAAGACTTAAACATGTTTTTTTAAACCAAATAGGTGGCAAACAAGCTTGCGGTACGCCTGATGGTAAGCGGTTACCGACGCCTACGAACACTTGCTATACCACGGGCACAGATCACAAGTAGGTATTCGACAAATTGAATATATATACGTCATCGCGCTGAGTTCATCACTAGATAGGGTTACAGACCTTTCTCCATCCATATTCATCAATGTCTTCATACATTTCGCCGGTAGCGAGTACACGAGTTTATTACCTGGGAATAGTTTATTACTTAAGGGCGTGAAAGATGCGCAAGTGATATTCAGTTACGAGCTTCCATAGGCAGCGGTCACCTTTTACAAGCATTCGCCTCGCATACTTATTTGCCACTTCATGGGCAAAATAGGCAAAACATGACTTGAAACGCAATTAGCATACCTACAGAGATAAAAACTTCGCGACATGACTACCAGTCAATTATTTTAATTATTAACGAATGTGAGTTGTGACCCGCCTTGCCGTCGATAAACTTTCTAGTTTCTCTAAAATAACTTCGCCATTTTATGCACATTTCTCTTCGCATTGCGTCTGATGTATTACTGAATGAGTGAGTTGACCCACTAAACATTGATTTACTATGTACTGGATGCGGCGCACAGTAGGTACATACCACTTGTTATAGTAAAATTAAGCGCAGTACTACAGTGCGTGACATGCGACAAAGCAGGGTAAGAATTATGTTGAATTGTTTAAGAATATTTGGCTGACAACTTCAGGTTCTATTTTGGTAATTAGCATTTCACAAATCTTAAGTCTTCATCAAATACACATACACACATTTGTCACTGTGATAGGATACAAGGGTCTTCTAAAGGGTACGCAGAGATGAAATAACTCAATGTTTTCATGACTGATGTATTAAGTTGCCAAACAAGTTAACCTTCACATCTAATAAATACAAAAAATTCACATTGAAGGCAATCTTCAAACGTCTTTATTCCATTGGGATAAAAACGGATTAACTCTGAACTACTCATCTTATTGCAAGAAGTGTTCTTATAAAAATCCTTAGTATAGGTAGGTAGTACCCACACACTCACTTTCCGCCAGAGATGTTATAGGTGTCAAAGTGACAGATGGCGAGTCCACTATACGACTATAAAAAAAATGCAGATTTCCTCTCTATGTTTTCCTTCACAATAAAGCTAGTGGTATGACTAATAATTTAACTCGAGTTCAGAAAAATTCATTGGTAAAGTCGGGATTCGAACTTGCAACATTCGTTGCAGGCAGGTTCGAACCACTCGGCCACCACGGCTAAATATATATATGTCTTTTGTTACGCCTAGTATTTACTGACCCGCGCTCGAGAGTAGCATGTGAAGTGAATGACATGTCCATTGCAAACGAGGCATAAAGAGAAATCGTTGCTGCGAAGTAATTGTATAATAAATTGTTCTTATCTATCATCCACCTACATATAAACGGCTACATACAGCTTAAATAATTTTAACCGGGATTACTATATATAGTAGTCGTAGTATTAATATATATATAGTAGTAGTAGTAGGAAAAATATTTAAATTAATTTTATGATAATGTTTAAACTCTCGGAAATTCTACTCTCAAGAGGAATCCTTTTGGGGATCCTTGGTAATTTCTTTTTAACTATCTAATTCACATTTTCCATATTTCTGACCACTGCGTGGTTCTTGCATCGTGTGTTTCAAGCGCCAATTTTTTATGCATATTTTACCCTATATTTTTTTGATCACTATTTAGATTTCTGCACTTCCACAAAAGTCCCTTAGACAGAGGCGTAATTAAGAACCACATATCATTCGAATTCGAATCTGGCAGAAGTAAATATTTGTCTGTTGATCCATCTACGTAAGCTTGTTTTGTTCCCATATAATAAGAATTGCTTAGATTAGGACTAGGTCAATTTGTGTGAAATTATCTCAGATTTTATATTTATTAACCATCCCATCGCTATCATCGCCAAATTTAATATCATTTGGTATTCTGGCTAATACACATTCATATTTATTCATCGGCCATTTCGTTTCGTACCCATTTCCGAACGTGACATGATAACCAAACGGGACAATCTATATATATACAGATAAGCGATCACTGAGAACAGACAGATAATTAGCAAACGTATTATGTCACATATTTCGAGGAGATAAATCTCCGTATATAAGTAATATTACGATACCATTTAACAAATTTATCGTAATGGCGTCCGTCAGATTTCTCCGGGTAGTGGTCTTACTACTTTATTTAAAGGTTAATACAGTAATAAGTACCTTTCATTGTCATTAGTATAGCAAAAAATGGTTTCGATTTTGAAATTAATGTTTAATGGTCTACTTCTTAATATTTAATACGTGGATTTTTTCTATTTGATCAATTGCCTGTTTCAGAATGCCTACACACAGCAACCAATAGGCAGTCTAAACATAATAACAAATAATCAAGGATTTCAACATCCAACGAATGCGAATAATTTAAACGCGCCTGTGCAAAGAAATGCACAGCAAGTAAACCTTCAGGACTTATATAAGACGGTGACATTTGAAAATTCGGGAAATCAACAACAACCGCAAAGATTATCTCAAAAGCCAGTTGCAACACTACAATTTGTCGTCCAACCGGAGGCACAACAGTATTTTTTGGAAGGCTTATCAATACCTTATTCAACTCGCCCTTATTCGAACAGCAAAGGATCAATAGAGTATACAAGTGCCCAGCAAAAAAAAATGCCGCAAACAAATTCTATGAAAAGTCAACCAACAGCAACGTTCAGTACATCCCAATTGAAGAACCAAGCTCTGACCCAAAATCCAATATTCAAACAGGAACAGTTGTCAGACCAGAATAAAGGAGTAACACAATACCAGGCTTCAGTGCAGAATCCATCATCAAATGAAAAGCAAGAACAGCCAAGGCTGAAGTTAATAGCTGGCCAGCCGATAATCACATCGATACAGTTCGAGCCAACGGGAGCTATTCAAGAAACCACGATGAACCAGGAAAGCAATTTCAAGACCACATTTCACCCAATATCGCCCGAGATTACCCAACTGCTTCAGAGTCAGCAAAATCAAGGGCCGATACAAATTCAGCCAAATGTCGTTACATCTTCAGAACCCGTGCAATATACTTTTGGTTCAGTAGCACCGTCAATGGAAAATCAACCAATTGTCTCATACTTGAATCCTCCAGCTAACAGTCAACCATTAGTGACGTATCTAAGTCAGCCGTACAATTTTCAGTCTACTCAACCATCGACTATATCGGTTCCTTATCAACAGCTCTCGAACCCTTTACATTCAGAGATAGATTTGAGAACTTTGATGAATCATCCCAACTTGATGGCCGCTGAAAATGCACCACCAATGCAAACTTTAATGTCCTATATTTTATCCGAAATGCAATCTTCTGCAACGCCCAAATATCCAACGATGTCGTATCCAGCGTCGAATAAGGGATCTAAATCGAGTCTGAAATCAATCCTGCCTCTTATACTTAATTTATTACAGGAAAGGCAATGCGGATGTAGAAATCACGTTTGTATGGAAAACAATGACAGTCAAGAACCCCAAATATTTGGAGGTTATGCGAATCAAATGGTTTATGGGCAGCGTGAAAACGAAGCGCTACCAAACATAAACAATAACATGGAAACGGATATTGACAATTCGAGAAATGATTTACAAAATAATTTGATGCAGTATGTCGTCGGTACAAATAGCGTGGAGACATCCGATGAGGATGACGCCGAAGACTCTGGTGAATACGTCGACGATGACTGATAAGATGTACGACTAAATGTCTACTTATATTTCTCTGGTCAGACTTATTTATATTGTAGTTGTAGATATTTTACGCCTGAAATAAATTATTGTTGAAAGTTATTTGTGTATCATTGACGTGTACATAAAGTGATTCAATAAATTTCAGCATTGTTCAGTAAGCGACACCTGCGTTACGCCGTAATTTCCTATCAGTGACGTGTGTATACAAATGTGTCTTTATTACGCCTTTCATGAGCTGGCGGTCCAATAGACCTGAGACAAAGGAGGTAAGATAAAAATACAGTATAAATTCGATGCACAGTGGCGTTGACATCATAGCAGAATAAACAACAAAATGGTGTCAACGAGATGGATTTTCTTCTACTTAGTACTCGGCGTTATTAACGTGAGTATTTTATAATTCGTATAAGCTTTCACGCCTTACCATAAGGGGTCCCCAAAGGAGGCAGAGGTGTAAAAAGCATTGTTGGTTTTGAATTCTCAGCCTTATGCACTGTTTGACCCCTACGATATTTTCTTTGACCGTTAAGTTTTTGGTGTGCAAACAACGGTAGTAGAGTTCTAAGCTAGCGAAGGTATTGGAACAGACTGGAGCTTAAATATTTACACTGACTTTTCACGAGAATTATTTTATAAAATATTACCAATAGTTGTGTAAAATAATACAAATAGTTTAAATGTAAACAAAATAATAATATACAAAAAATAAAGTCACTTAAAAGTCAAAAGTGCCCGTCAAAATTTGGGTGAAGACAAATACAACAAATTAAAGATAGTAATAGAGGTAACCCTTACACCTGGACTTGGTACATATATATATTGCTATGTCATATATAAATAAATAGATAAATATTGTAAACTTATAAAGGGAAAGATTATGCCCCGTGTCCCCTCATGGAAATATTTCAATTACAGGGAGACGAAACGTTGAATATATCAACTTTTTACTATCAAGAAAGTTTCAGACTTTGCATAAATAGTAGCACTGTAGTTTATGAGCGTTTTACCAAGAAATATGTATTCCAGTTTTGGTTCCTTAAATTCAATTATTTTTTAAGACGTTTGGCATTTGCTTGATACATTTTCTCTTCCATAAAACAAAATAACAAAAGATGATAAAAAGCAAAATGGAAACGACTCTGTCTATCTTAACTTTGTTAAGGTGACCAGATATAAAAGATTGTATGACCACTGTCATTAGCTGGGATTACGTGAGAGTTGAAGCCTTTAGCGCTGTTCACCATTATGTAAGCCAGACAGGATATTTGAAGGAAATTATTGAATAACAAACGCGTATAAAGCTGTATCCGGCAGGTAATGCTTGCCTGAAGAACTTATCACCGCTTACCACTAAGCCGACAGGATGTTTGCACACCACCTTAGTGGTATAAAAAAAGGAGTATTGTAATATATATATATATAGTTTTTCCTTACTAATATTACAAATACGAAAGTGATGTATGTAATTCTTACACGACATACTTCTAAACCCGTTGGATCACGGTATTGCATTTATTGCGGATAACAACGCAGGGCGCAGCTAGTCATGTCATGAGATTGAACAATGTGAAATCAGTAGCAAAAATTGCGTTAGATCTAAATAAAAGCCTTCGAAAGACAAATATAAGCCCGACCTCTTGCTACTGTCAATTATGACTATAGTAGTAGTGTGCTCATCGTCCACATGATGAGCCACATCATGTCCACAATACGCAAGAATCTTCCAAAACATTGTCTACTTAAGCCACACGCGAGTGCACGAGAGACAACTCAATCGGAGTTGAAGCGGTCGCCATTACCGAAATCGGTCGGCCCACGCCATCATCATTCACAAGCTTGTCTGCAAAATGTATTTGAATATAAATATCGGCATTTTATTGGCGAATAAGGTGAATGCAATAAATTGAGATTTAAGAATACCTAAAGAATATATCCTCCCTTTGATATTGCTGTATTTGAAATATAATCAAAGTTGAACGAACCTTTATACCAGAGTGGCTTATGAAGTCATTCATAGATATTCCAGGATCAACCCGTGGTGGTCTGTAAGTTCTTCTTAGTAATAGTAGGTATAGTTAGTGTTTAGGTATAACATAACCAAGAAGTAAGCAACTGTACTACAACTACAATTTTACTCTATATTTCAGATGGCATGTGCGATGCCTTGCGACGGCGGTTGTAACAATGGCTACGGGAACGGTTACGGCTACGGCAACGGCTACGGCTACGGGAACGGTTACGGCTACGGCTACGGGAATGGTTACGGGTATGGTCCAGGCGGGCCCATATATGGAAATTCCAATAATGGATTGAATGATATATTGCCCTTGTTGTTCCTAATTATGGCTAGTTAAATCTGCCAACCATAGTTAGTATACAAAATATTGTGACCCGCGGTTTTACCCGCGTTAAATTTGATAATACATACATATATTTGAAAATAAACATTTACGAGTAGTGGCTGTTTATGATTCAATTTATAACTGTTTTATTTTTAATTATAATTTAAATAATACACATGTCTGCCTTGGCGAAATTGGTCAAGACTCTTCAGACTGGATAATTTCGCGGGGACCTGTTATGATGTTATGTTTATTATTATTATTATTCAAGTTTCTTGTAGGTAATGTATTGTATTGTAAAATATTACGCGTGAGTAAGCTAATATTTTGCGTCATATATCCGCATCTGTATGTAAATTATTTGTTAACAATTAGAACACAATTATATTTAAATGGATAGTTATTACTTCGTGTTATTAATGACTATAATTAATTTTTGCACGTTTAAATAAACAGAGATTTTTCGTGCTTATTTATTGATTTTTGCGCTTTTGGCAAAATAAAATAAAGAGCATACAAATAATGGATTTATTTTTCCCCATTTTACCCCCTTCAAGTAGTATTTTTCCAAACTAAAAGAAACATATGTCCCATTTATATCTATACTAAAATTAAATAATATTACATACATACATGTATGTATGTATGTACATTCATACATATCATCACGCCGAGTCCCTAACGGGGTAGGCAGAGAGTATAGAGCGCCAGTTCTCTCTAGACTAACATACCTCTTTCGCTTCGTCCACATTCATCAGTCTCTTCATACATGTTTAATATATAATAAAATAATATTAATTTAGTGGTTTATGCGTGAAAACGTAACAGAAAGACATACAGATTTATTTTCACATTAATAATATAGCTATTATGCTATTACAAAACTTACGTGACTTATGTCAAATAAAGAAAGAACATAGTTATATGTAATATGAAATATTATTAATCTAACAATCAGATAAGACCAATGAATGCAATTGAGTTACCAAATATATCGGCTCTATATTTACAACAGGATTGCCGTATAAAAGTGAGAAATTTATAAATGTATACGATACCAATAGAGTGCAATGGCGTCCGTGCCTTTATTTTGCTGTTTAATTCTTCTGTCTAATTTACATGTGAGTATCGAAACTTGAGAAGTAGGGAACAACGAACACTATCCAAATTTGACTTGTAATTTGTTGGGCCAGGACTCCACCTTACAAAAATGGCACTGCTGTAATGTTGGTACTTCTGTGTTTTTGCGAGATTAAGGTGCTGGCAGAGTGAGGTTATTCCGAATACTGATTCCTAACACTTCTTTTTGTAGAGGTGCGGGTACTCTTAGCATTGGAAACGCCTACACGGTGTTAAATAAAAACGATTTTATAATTATATTAAATTGATATTAAATTTTGGCCATACTACTAATAGTGCCTTACAGTAAAGACGAAATCTTGATTAATAGAATAAATAGAATTGATAAATAAAATATGAAGAAATATAATGTTTTACTGCTTTACAAAAGGTACTGTTAATAATTCTGTACATAGTGTTTTCTAAAATTATGTTTAATATAAAATATAAAGGAGTCAAGTAAGTATTTTCGTAAATAATTGGTCGACAAATAATCCATTAAATGCGTTTCTAATAGTTAGATGTGTCATTAAAATTAAAATAATTGAACGATTTGAAGTCGGGACTGCCTCATTCAGTTTCGTCGCACTCTGTGGTAAACTTTCTGTGTCTTTGTTCCGTCGGAAGTTTTAAACAACCTAGATAAATTTTTTTTCTTTAAGGAAAGTTAAAAATATTGCACTAAAATTAACCCAACTAACTAACTAAGATTTGAATCACTGACGCCAACAAGAGAATATCATACAAATATATTTTTACAGGTTTCCATAGTGCACGCCCAGTACGGGGGTGCGCCGATGAATCCGTACGGTCCATCGGCGTGTCCTATCATCATCAAGTCGGATCGTGATGGTGATGGAATGCGCAACATCTGGCCGATCTTATTTCTTCTACTGGCTGATAATTGGGGCAATGGTGGCGGCAGGGGCGGCGGATTTGGTGGTGGATGCGGATGTGGGTGTGGGGGTGGATGTGGGTGCTGCTGCGGATGCGGATGCTGCAACAACGGCTGCAGTAACAACATTCCAATCCCCTATCCCATTCCAATTCCAATAAACAATCCTATAATCACATAAAATTAAAAAAAGTGATCACAATTTTAATGTTTTTTATATAACTTTTATCATATAGACTTATTAGCTGTGACCTGTGGTTTTACCCGCGTAAAATTTGTGTTTTGGTAAATAAAACATATTATACTAATCAAGCTAATTATCATTATCTGTGCTTGTCGTCCTATTCAGTCTAATAATGAAAATTTACACAAACTTCGCAATTATAATATCAGTAGAATGTATGATATATATGTTTTGAGGCTTCCGGCGAGTTGGACCGCAATTAACTCAGATTCCCAGCGGTCCCAGTTGGCGGAAAAACTCTTGTTTGAAAAATTTTATTGCTCAAGTACAGTCAAACGAAAAAACGTTTAAATGAGAATTAAAGAAAAAAGTGGCACCTAATATACCTCTGGCGGAAAGTGGGTGTGTGGGTATTACCTATACACCTCTGCCTACCCCTTCGGGGACCCTTGTGGGAAGGTGTAAGGATATATTATTATTATTATAAGAAAAAAATTCCATGCGCATGATAGCCATTTCTAACTATGTATTTTGATTGTTCTATACTACGATGTGTTTTATTTTATTTTATTTGGGAATCAAACAATACAAATAAATCCTGAATGAGGTTCATATTGTCATTATATTTTAACATCGTTAAGGCTTATTTCGTGTTAGATATTTGCTTACTTGTATATTTATTATTATTGCTTAAATATCATATTTTATATTATATCTTTGAATCAAAGAGTTTATTTCTTCAACTATACTTTAAACTACTGTTTATGGGTGGTAGTCGCCGGCAGAAAAATATTTGATATAATTAAATAAATGCGGCACCTGGGACCGCGGTCCGAGTTCATTGCGCCTCAGTCACCGGAAGCCGCAGTTATTTACTAAGCAATTCGTAGACTGTGCAATATAGTAGCATATACAAAAATCTGGGAGGAAGGAGCAAGATCACGTTCAACTGAATAACAACGAACACTCAAGATAGAAGACGGCACCTGTACTCAAAATCGGCAAGAATGTACGAAGAGACTGATGAGTGAAATACACCAGGTCTTTAAGTCTAGATAGAAGTAAGGCACTCTTCTCTCTCTGCCTCATCGTGATAATAGGTATGTATATATTTTAATACTTACCCCTAAGAATTTTTATTTTTTTGTTAATAAGTCATGATGTCACACTTTACGAGTAAATCCACTTATACACATAAATGAGGGAGTCGAATGGAATCCAGTCATTATATTCCTTGATAAAATGTTACACAGAAACGTGATGTTCGTCAATAAATTTTATTACAACATCCAGATTACCCGGTAACCGACATATATTTTGAAATACATAGTATATAAGGCGAATAATATAGAATTACGTTCATAAACTCTTTCACAATGAGCACCCCGGGGCTAACATATTTGACAACTCTCCTAGTAATATTAAAGGTACGTGTGTACTTGCTCGTCGATACCAATATAGATGGGAGGGTATACCTATCTGTCCGTCTGCTTCACGCCAAAACTGGAGAGATAGAGATACAAGAGGCCTTAGTGGAAGGACAGAGTCTACTTTTCTTCGCGAAATACAATCCTGGAAGGCGTGAAATAGGGGATGAAATATTCGGGAGAACTTGTAATTTCTAAGAACTAATAATAGGGAGATGGAGACTTAGGTAGCTATAAATTCTGCGTGTGTGTGATTGATTTATTTAATATATGTTTTGTTTTTTAGGACTGTGGTGTGTTGGGTCAATGTGGCGTTCAGTATGTTCAGTCCTCAAGCCCAGCGGCGCCGGCATACACAACTCCTCTGTCTGTAAGCTACATCTCCCCTGCGCAGTTCATAGTTCCAGCAGTGATCAAACCCCTTATAGAACCGGTTGAGGCCGTCCAGCCCGCACCAGCTCCTCCTGCCGCACCAAATTTCGGATCTGGATTCCCTGGACCCTTCCCCGGATTCGGATACCCGGGCATGCACGGCTTCCCGCCCATGATTTTCGACGACGGTGATGACGACAATAAGTGGCTCCTATACTTCCTCCTGTTTGCAATGTGTAAGGGATTCGGAGGCTTCGGTGGACTTGGTGGCGGATTTGGGGGTTACGGTGGTGGATATGGCGGTTACGGTGGAATAGGAGCATACGGCGGCGGGTATGGTGGATGCGGGGGTTGTGGTGGATGTGGGTGTAATGGTGCATGTGGGTGTAATGGTGGATGTGGGTGTAATGGTGGATGTGGGGGAGGATGCGGTTGTAGGTGCGGATGTCGATGTGGGGGTGGCGGCGGAGGTGAACGAGGAGGAAATTTTAATGGTGGCAGTTGTAACGGTGGAAATTACAATGGTGGATATAACAACGACAATTGCGGCGGCGTATCATATGTCCCGTACCCCTTAGCGGTACCAGTCAATGGTCCAATTAACTACGGCGGTTACTCTGGCCCTGACAATGGCGGATACATGGATGATTTTTCTCAATATGGACAGCCTAATGAAATAAATGTAATAGTAAGATCAGAACAAACCTAATTTAAGATCTGTGTGTACATGTATATATAAAATTATTTAAATTTATAATAAAGTATTTTAAACATTTAACGTGTTTACATTATCGTTTACTTCACATAAGTGTTTAATATTTCACATGTTTACTGTCGTTTGTGAACTAATCTAATTAAGCAATAGAGAAGCAAAAGAGAAGAAATAGAGAAGAAGAAAGCAATAAAGAAGATGTTCAAAGCATATAATGGCTCAAATTTATTATTTAAAACATACATACATACATACAAGTAATCACGCCTCTTTCCCGTAGGGGTAGGCAGAGACCACTTCTTTCCACTTCCTACGATCCTTACATACTTCTTTCGCTTTATTTAAAACATAATACAAAATAATCTTAGAAACGTCTTGAATGAATCTACTGCAGGAAACTGCTCGCCGCCGTCTTTCAAGCACGATTGTACATAGGCCATTGAATTTCTTCACTATCGTATGCAGACAAAAACTTTATAACATGTTTTCCTTCATCGTAAAGTATGAAAATCACTGTACTTTTAAATCAGGAAAAATCATTAAAATACCGCCGGAATTCGAGATGGCAATATCGACTTTTCACGTGACTGTTGCAACCATAGTACCACTGTGGCAAGCATTAATAATGAAATAATATCTCATCTGCCTGCATGTGTTGAAATATAAAGGGGATGCAATATAAACGGAATACGGATCTACCGTTGTCGCTATTGCTATTAAAACATTCTGTATAGTTGGTACAGAAACATTAGCATGTTCTTTAAGACAATTTTTGGTTATAGACAACAATTTTTTGTTATTTCCATGATGGTTAGTTAAACATTTATTTTTATAAACTGATCATTCTTCATTTTCATAAAAAACGATTAGCAGATTAGCATGAAACTTGAGGCATTAGGCCCTGATACACAAGCTTTACAACGTCTCGTGTCGTTTGATGGAGGCTCCAGTGAAATTGGACCAGTCGGTTGGGTCCAAATAGGATATGAAGGGATCTTGCATCATTGAATCACCAGCCATCACATTGACGTACAGCATGGTAATGATCTCAGCCTCCTTGGCACCCTACTACGGGAAGACCACTTGGGACCAGTAATTTATATTACAAGACGGCTTTATATTTTTTGTGTTCAGTAATAATCAGTCTGCCTTTCGTGAACATTAACATATATACATAGTTTGACATATTTCCAGTTCCATTTCGCACACAGCCAATGGTGTGGAAATTCATGGTCTCGGCCTTCGCTAGAAAACTCAAGGCAATACGGACCTCCGGCACAGGAATACAGAGTACCTTCAGAGGCGCCACTAGAAGCAACAAATTACTATGAACAGCTTTACCCATTGCTGGGTGCTGAAGCAATTCCAGCAGGAGTCCCGTACGCACCTACAGTAATAGTCATCAATGGAGGTGAAAGCGATAGAGGTGCTGACATCGAGCCGACTAAGTTTGATATAGAAGCGTTAATCACTCTCTTGCTGGCGTTGAAGGAGAAAACTAATAATAATAATGCGCCCCCACCACCACCCCCCCGGCCCTACGAAGCACCTGCAGCACCCGCTCCTAACTTCAATGCAAACCAAGGCACAAATCGTTGCTGTCGGTGCAACTGTTGCAGATGTCAGGAATGTACACGCGGTAATCAACCCACAAGCGCCACTAGTACCACCAGTGGTAGCAGAGATGCTGATACCACCAAAACCACTATCACTCACATTACTATAGTTCTGCCTTCAAATCTAAGCAGTACTGTTAGTTAAGGTTGGTAAAGATGGTCCGCGCTGGCGCTCTTCTCTTTGCCTATTACTCGAAGCAAGCTAAATGATATGTAGGTATGTACGTAAGATAGTGAGGTAGTGTTAAGTAATTATTTTAATAAAATTATGTGAACTATTTACTTTTCTTCTTATTCCCTTGAGTCTTCTAACTGTTGCTTTTTACGAGAGATTACGCCATTGTGCCGCCGAGTGATTGAGCGAGTCCATCGCCTTTGAATTTCTTCTAAGAAGTATGCAGGTTTCCTTTCGATGTTTTCCTTCACCGTAAAGCTCGTGGTGTGGCTAATCACTGTACTTAAGTTCAGAAGAAACATTGCTAGAGTCAGGATTCGAATTTGCGATCTTTATGTCACAGACAACTACTCGAACAACTCGACCACGACGGCTTTTATACTATTTAAGAGTATACTCTATAACAACAGGCCTTGGCGTTATATGATATACATAATAAACAGTATAATTACATGTTATAATAAAGCATGTACTTTCGAGAAACCAGGTGACAATAGGACTAAGTTTATTCAGTTGCTATCAATAAGTATTGGATGTTTAATTAAGACGAAATTATTCACATCGTAAAAGCAATTTGGCGAACATTTTCGTAAGTAATTAAGCAGGGCCATACCCCGTGAAGGACTCGGCGTGCTGATGAGTATGTATGATACCGAAACAGATAATATTTTGGAAAGAAATGCGAACGCATTCTAGGAACGTGGTCGAGACCACAATCAAACCATCTAATTAAATTAAAAGAGTAACCATGGAGTTTCTTGCCGGTTCTTATCCATGGAAACGACCAACCCGAACCGTGCACCTTTTTATAAGTGCACGCTTAGGCCTATGTGATGTAAAATATTTTGACCCCATTATCCCACAAGGCTCCCCGAAGTGGTGGGCAGAGGTGTACAGGTAGTACCCAAAAACCCACTTTCCGCCAGACATATAATTTAGGTGCCAACGTGACAGATGGCACATACATATTATAATTGCTTCTCAGACGTATGCAGGTTTCCTCTTCCGTTTCTAACGCTAATTATCTCAATCTATTTCAATATCTCAAGATTTACATTTAACAAAACGCCATGCACGTAATTAAAATATAAAAGTAGTATTTTTCTAAAGATTTATATAATCATAAATTATTATAAAAGTAGTCTACATTCAAAGTATACACCTAGAGCATAGATAAGAGTAGTTCTATATTGTTGACCTCACCCATGTGACCTTCGGGTCTATACAATTTATGGACTATCTTCCACGTGTTCTTAGACACATATACCTAGTTGCGAAAGTCCCCACGTGCCGAGGCGCACCTGATAACTCTAAATAGTTGTATAAAAGCACGAAGCTCCAATAATTGGATGAGAAAACAAAATGGCTTTTGTGAAAATCGCTGCCTGTGTCGCCATCATAGCTGTGGTCAACGTGAGTTTTAAAATTCAACATTTGTAAATAGATCTATATGAAGTAAATATTCACGCCTTCCCACAATAGTCTGGAGGGGTGTGCAGACTGTAACAACGCTCTCGTTTCGCCAATGATTTATATCAAGGCCAACTATACAGGCAAATGTTTGTTTTTCCTTCCCATTCTTATGCAGGTTTCTTTTCGGCATTTACCTTTGTCGTCAAGCTAGAAAATACCGGATAAGGGTTTCAACCAACAACCTTGATTTTGCAGGCGACTTCTAACACCACTCTTCTGCTTTTCTTAATAACTATCACATTATTATTGATTGGATAGCAATAGTAAACTCACGTTTTAACTTCAAATTAAATCTTCTATCTTCTCCTGATATTGCCTCTAATGTTTATCACGCCTCTTTAGTCTTCCCAGTTATTGAATTTGCTTATGAAGGAAGGGGATTTTACATCCGCGATAGTTCAGGCTATGGAATGAACTCCCCGTTGAGTTCTTCCCTAGGCATAGTGCATTGAGATCTTTACTTGGGTGTGAAATGATTCCTGAACCTGCGTACGGCCGACCACGCACGAGCGATGCCCCTGTATGGCGTCCATAGGCGTCGGTAACGACAAGAAAAGGCTTAACATCATATTGTATTTTAAGGTGTGCTGGGTCGAGGCGCAGTACTTCGGCCCAGGATTCTATGGCAACAATGACGATGGCCTAGACGACATCCTGCCGATCCTTCTACTTGCCTTGTGGAGTAGAAACGGTGGATTCGGCGGGTATGGAGGAGGGTTCGGAGGCTTCGGAGGAATGCCTCCCATCCCTTACGGGTACGGCGGTTACGGCGGATGTGGGGGCTGTGGTGGAGGCTGCGGGTGTGGCGGCTGCGGCGGATGTGGGGGCTGCAGTGGCGGATGTTGAAGGCTCTAAAAAAGATTTGACTCGCGACAATTTACGGAATACCACTCGAATACAAGCAGTGTGAATCCATGCCTCTTTTATTTTCACGCGATAGTGTGCTCTGTTTATATTGTGATTTAAGAAGCTTTTAGAAAATTATTTGCCCATTAGCCTACTCTCGTTTCACCAGGGAAGAAAATGAGACCAAATCTTTCAAGTGAATTTTTTTTCGTAAGACTATATACGGAACTGCATTCTGTATTTTTGAAGATCTTGGTCCTGTCTCACTCACTCAGTGTTTATATGGGAAAATCACGCCACGAGCTTTAAGTTAAAGAAAACTGTATGCAGTATTTTACGTATATACGTATTGTGCACCATGCACCACGTTGTCACAGTAATCTCTGCCTACCTTTTGGAATCCTGTGAAGAAAAGTCGTGAAGATATACAAATCTTCTCAGAACTTAACTATGCGATATAAAGACAATATTTTGTGTACGTAATTAATAAAAACGTGAAAACACGCTACAATTATCCAATAATAAATGCTATCACAATTTCTAATACTGATAAAAATCTATTTGCACACGGGTGTTAGCGCCATTGATAAGATATTGCTCACAAATTGACAGATAAAAGCGCTTGAATAGATTTACGACATGTGACTTTAATTTTCACAATTTCATTTGGGCAACCAGGGATGAAGAAAAAACATAAAACCTCCACATCAAAATGATAATGCTCATTCTTTCGTATTGATCAACGTGATAACTTGATGCAAATAATATATAATAACTAGTGAAAGTATTATAAATTATAATAGAAATCAATAAATCGACATGAGGGTACTGTATCTCGCCTTGTTTGTAATTATAAAAGTAAGTATATATCACTATTATATAAGTATTATTCAAAAGTAATATTAGCCGTGGTGGCCGAGTGGTTCGAGTAGTTGCCTGCGATATAAAGATCGCAAGTTCGAATCCCGACTGTATCAATGAGTTTTTCTGAATTTAAGTACAGTGATTAGTAACACCACGAGCTTAACGGTAAAGGAAGCCACCGAGAGGAAATCTGCATACGTATGAGAAGCAATTGAAAGGCGTATGTATGTATAGTCGTGCTTAAGTAACGGCGATGGACTCGCCATCTGACAGGTTCGCACCTAAAATACATATACACCTCTGCCTACCCCTCCGGGGCCCTTGTGTGATCTGTGGTGGCTTAATGGAGTTTGGAGTTGCATAGTATAGATTGTGAGTGCTAAGTGAGGTGGTCAGAACAAACATTTTCGGAATTTAAAAACATTGTCAAACGTTGACCAGTTTCTGTATCTGTTCAAGAAGAAGAACAAAAACTATTCAGTGATAACATGAATTAACATTGCAGTCCATCGACCTAAGTTCAGCAACTATCACTGAAAAACTCACAATGTTAAATCGATGGGAATTCTTACTATGAACCTATGATGATCCTATAACCTGTGATCTGAACAGAAGTTTTCATAGTAGACCTCCAGATTAGTGTACTAATGACAGAAGTTTAATCATATGCCAATGTTACACTAATGTTTTTATTTTATGTAAACTCTTGTTTCAGCAATTAATTGGAAATGACGCGTATAGTGCTCATAGTCCCATTATAACGCAGAACGTTACCTTTGAATATTTTCCCGAAGTCGAATATCCAATCGATGCAATAGATTCGACTAAGCCATTCTACATAAACTCGTCAGGATCAAATGTGCTTCTGGCAGCTTTTACCGACGATGTGCAAAGTTCATTTAAAGAAATAACGAACAAGAAACCCCAAAAATCTATTAGTAATGATGGGAGGAAGGCAAAAGCTCGTGTTTTAAAACAAGATGAACCGAAATTTCATGGACATCATCCAAAACAAGATGTCAATACAAAAACTACGAATGACACTAAAACATCTAATAGTTTCAAAGAAAATGACACCTATATTCAAACCATAAAGGAAGAAGAAACACGTAATGATACAATATTAGAAGATACTTGTTTTAAAACCGAAGAAAGTGTCGACCTTAAAGAATGTTCTGGAGAAAATGTTTATGGGTTGTTAGCTCAGGATATCACTGCTCAAAATTCATCTGATTTCGACATTAATTGTCAAGAATTGAATGTAACCGATAGTAGAATAGATAATGAATTCGAATGGACTATCTCAACTCTACCGTATGAATCTTCGGAGAGAAAATATTTAAAGAGTGAAATTGTGAATTTCGATAAAGGGTTACAACATAGAACTAACTCGGAAAATATAACATTTTGGAATAACAGCGAACAAGACTCAAAAGAAATTAAAAGTTTAGACTTAAAAACGAAATTGTTGGCAGTAAAAGAAATTTTCTTTGGATAATCAATAGAAACATGAAACCTGAAGTAACAACATAATAATAATAACATACATTAATAATAGTGTTATTTATTCAATTAGTTTAATAAATGATTTTATTTATGCAATTTGTACTTACATTTCATATATCACCGTACGAAAATATTCTTCTTAAAGTGACAATTGTTTACCTGAAAATAATAAGGATTTATCAATTAATAATTCCTATAGATTCATACTAATAATCTAAATGTATACCTTATGTAAGCTGGCGAGCATGTATGAAGAGACAGATTCAGATAAAGCGAAAGAGGTCTCGAATAGAGAGAACTGGCGCTTTACCCTCTCTGCTAACACCGGAACGCGCCGTGACGAGAATGTGCTTACTACATATGTATGTGTATGAAGTAGTATGATGATATAGAAACATAATTCAAGCAGGACGGTACTTGTAGGGTAGTAATTATTATTATTAAGACCTCACAAACCTTTCTAATGATCCCCAAAGGACATTGGAGAGGTAGCAATATTTTTATACTGTAGTTATTATGGTCTTTCAGTTTTTATTATGATGTTTTGTTTTGCTTAAACTTTCGAAATAAGAAATAATGGCTTTGGTTAAGGACAACTTGTTGGTAGAGACCTCCGGGGTTCGAATCTGCTATATTTACTTTGTAGACTCCTCAAACAACTCAGTGACCACGGCAATTTTGCAATACTGATTATGCTGTAACTTACAAACTAAGATAGATAAGTAATCATTATTTATCACGTTTCTCAGTACTGTGGTAACGAAATGTAAAGACTATATAATACAGATAATTCATATAATATGATCAAATTAAAATGGGGCTCAGGGATAAAGTGGCGTTAGTTATTTTTGCAGCCATAATTCTTCAGGTAAGCCAACAAAAAATGCTTTTATTGTCTCCCAGCACCAAATTTTTAAGGTCCGGTTTCATCAAAGCAGCATAAATCTTATCTAAGAATAAAGCTGACATAAAATCTCTTCATATTAATGAAACAAAGTCCCCCAAAAGTCTGTACGCGGTAAAGTCAATAATACTATATGAACAGTGGGTACATCACAACGTAACCAAGATATATATAAGGATAACTCTTATACCGCCTGCATGTTTGCGGCCGTGTGGTCTAGCAGTAAGAGCTCCAGACGAAGCTTGAAGTCGCGGGTTCGATTCCCGCTGAGGGCAGATATTTTTGAGAAGAACATGAGTATTTGTACCTTAGTCTTGGATGCTCTATGTATTTACGTTTCTATATAAGTATATCGCTGTCTAGTTTCCATAGTGCAGGCTTTGCTTAACTTGAGACTAGGTCAATTTGAGTGGAATTGACCCAAGGCCTTTATTTACGTATTTATCTTACTACTCCAGGAACAGTAATCACATGTATTTAAACCAAATTTAAAGCGGGTGAATCCTCAGGGAATAGCTAGTATAAGAATAAATACAGTGAGTAATTTTAAATCTGGTATGGCGACGCCGTCGGCCAAATTGCCCCTAAACTAAATATATTTCAAATTCACAGGTTTGTTCATTTGAGTCGATGGCCAAACGAAGCACTATATTTTATTCTTTCAGGTAGCGTGCATCCCCTGCATACCCAGCGCCGCAAATAAATGTCCCGTACACAATTATCGTGACAATTTAAAACGAGCATATAATGTGAAAAATCCGAAAGCCAATCATGATGCCTCTTTACAACAAAATGGAGCAAAGAGAAATTTTAAAACAGCTAATAGTGAAACTCTTAGTGAAGTATTTAATTTTCCCAAAGTTGACTACCCTCATATCAATATGCCTAGTAGCGGTTTCCCTAGAACCTATTTATGTGACTCTAAAGTTTCGACCAAAAGTCGAGAAGCTACTTCAACAAGAAAGATAGGTGAAAACTCAAAACTCTTAAATAAACTCAAGAGGGAAGCTAAAATAAAAAGAAAATACGGCATAGCGGAAAAGAGGGAAAACAGTACATCTCTAACACCTACATTAGATTTTTTAGTTCCAGAAGTGGTATCAATTGCAGATACTCAATGCTTTAGTGACTTTGGAACATTTCCAGAAACTGAATATCCACTTACTGCCATGGAAACATGGATACCAAAATATTGGAATTACAAATTTGATGAAAAAACGAATATGGCTAGTCACCAAAGTCAAGATAAAGGGAACAATATTCGGGCCAAACACAAGAAGATCGGCGAGGAAATTGACAAGCGTATTAAAGAGATAGTCGGTAAAATCAAGAAGAAGAAAGAAACAGGACACATAGAAAACCAAATTCCTGAATCAATAACTGCTGTAAATAGTCCACTTCCTTTGATCTCTGAAACGTCTACAAATAGCCCACAACCTGCATTTCATGCAGTGCCAGTTGCAACTCAATCAACTTTTTCAACAACGTCGGATCCGCCAGCTCAGCTCAGTAATTCACTAACGTCACCCACAGCACCACTCGATAGCTCAGTACCTGCATCACGCACGACCCCTCTAGGTAGTCCATTGCCTGTAGCACAGGCTACACCTCTCGACAGTTCGCTACCTACAGCACCCACATCTCCATTAGGTAGTCCATTGCCTGTGCCACCCACAGCGCCACTCGATAGCCCGCTACCTGCATCACCCACGACCCCTCCAGGTAGTCCATTGCCTGTAGCACCAGCTACTCCTCTCGACAGTTCGGTACCAACGGCACCCACAGTTCCTCTCAATAGCGCGCTACCTGCATCACCCACGACCCCTCTAGGTAGTCCATTGCCTGTAGCACCGGCTACACCTCTCGACAGTTCGCTACCAACGGCACCCACAGCTCCTCTCAATAGCGCGCTACCTGCATCACCCACGACCCCTCCAGGTAGTCCATTGCCTGTAGCACCAGCTACACCTCTCGACAGTTCGCTACCAACGGCACCCACAGCTCCTCTCAATAGCCCGCTACCTGCATCACCCATGACCCCTCTAAGTAGTCCATTGCCTGTAGCACCGGCTACACCTCTCGACAGTTCGCTACCAACGGCACCCACAGCTCCTCTCAATAGCGCGCTACCTGCATCACCCACGACCCCTCTAGGTAGTCCATTGCCTGTGCCACCCACAGCTCCTCTCAATAGCGCGCTACCTGCATCACCCACGACCCCTCTAGGTAGTCCATTGCCTGTGCCACCCACAGCGCCACTAGATAGCGCGCTACCTGCATCACCCACGACCGCTCTAGGTAGTCCATTGCCTGTAGCAGCGGCTTCACCTCTCGACAGTTCGCTACCAACGGCACCCACAGCTCCTCTCAATAGCGCGCTTCCTGCATCACCCACGACCCCTCTAGGTAGTCCATTGCCTGTGCCACCCACAGCGCCACTAGATAGCGCGCTACCTGCATCACCCACGACCCCTCTAGGTAGTCCATTGCCTGTAGCACCAGCTACTCCTCTCGACAGTTCGCTACCAACGGCACCCACAGCTCCTCTCAATAGCGCGCTACCTGCATCACCCACGACCCCTCTAGGTAGTCCATTGCCTGTGCCACCCACAGCGCCACTAGATAGCGCGCTACCTGCATCACCCACGACCCCTCTAGGTAGTCCATTGCCTGTGCCACCCACAGCGCCACTAGATAGCGCGCTACCTGCATCACCCACGACCGCTCTAGGTAGTCCATTGCCTGTAGCACCGGCTACACCTCTCGACAGTTCGCTACCAACGGCACCCACAGCTCCTCTCAATAGCGCGCTACCTGCATCACCCACGACCCCTCTAGGTAGTCCATTGCCTGTAGCACTAGCTACTCCTCTCGACAGTTCGCTACCAACGGCACCCACAGTTCCTCTCAATAGCGCGCTACCTGCATCACCCACGACCCCTCTAGGTAGTCCATTGCCTGTAGCACCGGCTACACCTCTCGACAGTTCGCTACCAACGGCACCCACAGCTCCTCTCAATAGCCCGCTACCTGCATCACCCATGACCCCTCTAAGTAGTCCATTGCCTGTAGCACCGGCTACACCTCTCGACAGTTCGCTACCAACGGCACCCACAGCTCCTCTCAATAGCGCGCTACCTGCATCACCCACGACCCCTCTAGGTAGTCCATTGCCTGTGCCACCCACAGCTCCTCTCAATAGCACGCTACCTGCATCACCCACGACCCCTCTAGGTAGTCCATTGCCTGTGCCACCCACAGCGCCACTAGATAGCGCGCTACCTGCATCACCCACGACCGCTCTAGGTAGTCCATTGCCTGTAGCACCGGCTACACCTCTCAACAGTTCGCTACCAACGGCACCCACAGCTCCTCTCAATAGCGCGCTACCTGCATCACCCACGACCCCTCTAGGTAGTCCATTGCCTGTGCCACCCACAGCGCCACTAGATAGCGCGCTACCTGCATCACCCACGACCCCTCTAGGTAGTCCATTGCCTGTAGCACCAGCTACTCCTCTCGACAGTTCGCTACCAACGGCACCCACAGCTCCTCTCAATAGCGCGCTACCTGCATCACCCACGACCCCTCTAGGTAGTCCATTGCCTGTGCCACCCACAGCGCCACTAGATAGCGCGCTACCTGCATCACCCACGACCCCTCTAGGTAGTCCATTGCCTGTGCCACCCACAGCGCCACTAGATAGCGCGCTACCTGCATCACCCACGACCGCTCTAGGTAGTCCATTGCCTGTAGCACCGGCTACACCTCTCGACAGTTCGCTACCAACGGCACCCACAGCTCCTCTCAATAGCGCGCTACCTGCATCACCCACGACCCCTCTAGGTAGTCCATTGCCTGTAGCACCGGCTACACCTCTCGACAGTTCACTACCAACGGCACCCCCAGCTCCTCTCAATAGCGCGCTACCTGCATCACCCACGACCCCTCTAGGTAGTCCATTCCCTGTAGCACCAGCTTCACCTCTCGACAGTTCGCTACCAACGGCACCCACAGCTCCTCTCAATAGCGCGCTACCTGCATCACCCACGACCCCTCTAGGTAGTCCATTGCCTGTGCCACCCACAGCGCCACTAGATAGCGCGCTACCTGCATCACCCACGACCCCTCTAGGTAGTCCATTGCCTGTAGCACCAGCTACTCCTCTCGACAGTTCGCTACCAACGGCACCCACAGCTCCTCTCAATAGCGCGCTACCTGCATCACCCACGACCCCTCTAGGTAGTCCATTGCCTGTGCCACCCACAGCGCCACTAGATAGCGCGCTACCTGCATCACCCACGACCCCTCTAGGTAGTCCATTGCCTGTGCCACCCACAGCGCCACTAGATAGCGCGCTACCTGCATCACCCACGACCGCTCTAGGTAGTCCATTGCCTGTAGCACCGGCTACACCTCTCGACAGTTCGCTACCAACGGCACCCACAGCTCCTCTCAATAGCGCGCTACCTGCATCACCCACGACCCCTCTAGGTAGTCCATTGCCTGTAGCACCGGCTACACCTCTCGACAGTTCACTACCAACAGCACCCCCAGCTCCTCTCAATAGCGCGCTACCTGCATCACCCACGACCCCTCTAGGTAGTCCATTCCCTGTAGCACCAGCTTCACCTCTCGACAGTTCGCTACCAACGGCACCCACAGCTCCTCTCAATAGCGCGCTACCTGCATCACCCACGACCCCTCTAGGTAGTCCATTGCCTGTGCCACCCACAGCGCCACTAGATAGCGCGCTACCTGCATCACCCACGACCCCTCTAGGTAGTCCATTGCCTGTAGCACCGGCAAAACCTCTCGACAGTTCACTACCAACGGCACCCCCAGCTCCTCTCAATAGCGCGCTACCTGCATCACCCACGACCCCTCTAGGTAGTCCATTCCCTGTAGCACCAGCTTCACCTCTCGACAGTTCGCTACCAACGGCACCCACAGCTCCTCTCAATAGCGCGCTACCTGCATCACCCACGACCCCTCTAGGTAGTCCATTGCCTGTGCCACCCACAGCGCCACTAGATAGCGCGCTACCTGCATCACCCACGACCCCTCTAGGTAGTCCATTGCCTGTAGCACCAGCTACTCCTCTCGACAGTTCGCTACCAACGGCACCCACAGCTCCTCTCAATAGCGCGCTACCTGCATCACCCACGACCCCTCTAGGTAGTCCATTGCCTGTGCCACCCACAGCGCCACTAGATAGCGCGCTACCTGCATCACCCACGACCCCTCTAGGTAGTCCATTGCCTGTGCCACCCACAGCGCCACTAGATAGCGCGCTACCTGCATCACCCACGACCGCTCTAGGTAGTCCATTGCCTGTAGCACCGGCTACACCTCTCGACAGTTCGCTACCAACGGCACCCACAGCTCCTCTCAATAGCGCGCTACCTGCATCACCCACGACCCCTCTAGGTAGTCCATTGCATGTAGCACCGGCTACACCTCTCGACAGTTCACTACCAACGGCACCCCCAGCTCCTCTCAATAGCGCGCTACCTGCATCACCCACGACCCCTCTAGGTAGTCCATTCCCTGTAGCACCAGCTTCACCTCTCGACAGTTCGCTACCAACGGCACCCACAGCTCCTCTCAATAGCGCGCTACCTGCATCACCCACGACCCCTCTAGGTAGTCCATTGCCTGTGCCACCCACAGCGCCACTAGATAGCGCGCTACCTGCATCACCCACGACCCCTCTAGGTAGTCCATTGCCTGTAGCACCAGCTACTCCTCTCGACAGTTCGCTACCAACGGCACCCACAGCTCCTCTCAATAGCGCGCTACCTGCATCACCCACGACCCCTCTAGGTAGTCCATTGCCTGTGCCACCCACAGCGCCACTAGACAGCGCGCTACCTGCATCACCCACGACCCCTCTAGGTAGTCCATTGCCTGTGCCACCCACAGCGCCACTAGATAGCGCGCTACCTGCATCACCCACGACCGCTCTAGGTAGTCCATTGCCTGTAGCACCGGCTACACCTCTCGACAGTTCGCTACCAACGGCACCCACAGCTCCTCTCAATAGCGCGCTACCTGCATCACCCACGACCCCTCTAGGTAGTCCATTGCCTGTAGCACCGGCTACACCTCTCGACAGTTCACTACCAACGGCACCCCCAGCTCCTCTCAATAGCGCGCTACCTGCATCACCCACGACCCCTCTAGGTAGTCCATTCCCTGTAGCACCAGCTTCACCTCTCGACAGTTCGCTACCAACGGCACCCACAGCTCCTCTCAATAGCGCGCTACCTGCATCACCCACGACCCCTCTAGGTAGTCCATTGCCTGTGCCACCCACAGCGCCACTAGATAGCGCGCTACCTGCATCACCCACGACCGCTCTAGGTAGTCCATTGCCTGTAGCACCGGCTACACCTCTCGACAGTTCGCTACCAACGGCACCCACAGCTCCTCTCAATAGCGCGCTACCTGCATCACCCACGACCCCTCTAAGTAGTCCATTGCCTGTAGCACCGGCTACTCCTCTCGACAGTTCGCTACCGACAGCACCCACATCTCCATTAGGTAGTCCATTGCCTGTGCCACCCACAGCGCCACTCGATAGCCCGCTACCTGCATCACCCACAGCTCCTCTCAATAGCGCGCTACCTGCATCTCCCACGACCCCTCTAGGTAGTCCATTGCCTGTAGCACCGGCGACTCCTCTCGACAGTTCGCTACCAACGGCACCCACAGCTCCTCTCAATAGCGCGCTACCTGCATCACCCACGACCGCTCTAGGTAGTCCATTGCCTGTAGCAACGGCTACTCCTCTCGACAGTTCGCTACCTACAGCACCCACATCTCCATTAGGTAGTCCATTGCCTGTGCCACCCACAGCGCCACTCGATAGCCCGCTACCTGCATCACCCACAGCTCCTCTCAATAGCGCGCTACCTGCATCACCCACGACCCCTCTAGGTAGTCCATTGCCTGTAGCACCGGCGACTCCTCTCGACAGTTCGCTACTAACGGCACCCACAGCTCCTCTCAATAGCGCGCTACCTGCATCATCCACGACCCCTCTAGGTAGTCCATTACCTGTGCCACCCACAGCGCCACTAGATAGCGCGCTACCTGCATCACCCACGACCGCTCTAAGTAGTCCATTGCCTGTAGCACCGGCTACTCCTCTCGACAGTTCGCTACCTACAGCACCCACATCTCCATTAGGTAGTCCATTGCCTGTGCAACCCACAGCGCCACTCGATAGCCCGCTACCTGCATCACCCACAGCTCCTCTCAATAGCGCGCTACCTGCATCTCCCACGACCCCTCTAGGTAGTCCATTGCCTGTAGCACCGGCGACTCCTCTCGACAGTTCGCTACCAACGGCACCCACAGCTCCTCTCAATAGCGCGCTACCTGCATCACCCACGACCGCTCTAGGTAGTCCATTGCCTGTAGCACCAGCTACTCCTCTCGACAGTTCGCTACCTACAGCACCCACATCTCCATTAGGTAGTCCATTGCCTGTGCCACCCACAGCGCCACTCGATAACCCGCTACCTGCATCACCCACAGCTCCTCTCAATAGCGCGCTACCAGCATCACCCACGACCCCTCTAGGTAGTCCATTGCCTGTAGCACCAGCTACTCCTCTCGACAGTTCGCTACTAACGGCACCCACAGCTCCTCTCAATAGCGCGCTACCTGCATCATCCACGACCCCTCTAGGTAGTCCATTGCCTGTAGCACCAGCTACTCCTCTCGACAGTTCGCTACCAACGGCACCCACAGCTCCTCTCAATAACGCGCTACCTGCATCACCCACGACCCCTCTAGGTAGTCCATTGCCTGTAGCACCAGCTACTCCTCTCAACAGTTCGCTACCAACGGCAACCACAGCTCCTCTCAATAGCGCGCTACCTGCATCACCCACGACCCCTCTAGGTAGTCCATTGCCTGTAGCACCGGCGACTCCTCTCGACAGTTCGCTACCAACGGCACCCACAGCTCCATTAGGTAGTCCATTGCCTGTGCCACCCACAGCGCCACTCGATTGGCCGCTACCTGCATCACCCACCACCCTTCTAGGTAGTCCATTGCCTGTAGCACCGGCGACTCCTCTCGACAGTTCTCTACCTACGGCACCCACAGCTCCATTAGGTAGTCCATTGCCTGTGCCACCCACAGCGCCACCTCCTGCTCCTCTCAATAATTCAATTGCACCGGCACCTCCTCCTCCTCCTCTCGATAGTCCACTTCCCTCGACACCGACAGCGCCGCTCAATAGTACAGTGCCAACGTCACCTCCCGCTCCTCTAGGTGGTCCTCTAACTGCGTTACCTCCCACTCCTCTCGATAGTCCTCTAACTACGTCACCTCCCACTCCTCTTGATAGTCCTCTCCCTACATCATCTAGTGCTCCGCTCAATAATTCAATGCCAACGTCACCTACCGGTCCTCTCGATAGTCCTCTCCCCACCGCACCTGCTGCTCCGCTCAATAATACAGTGCCAACGTCACCTCCCGCTCCTCTCGATAGCCCTCTACCACCGTCACCTACTTCTCCGCTCAATAATACAGTGCCAACGTCACCTCCCGCTCCTCTTCCTACGTCACCTACTGCTCCGCTCAATAATACAGTGCCAACGTCACCTCCCGCTCCTCAAGTAAGTCCTCTCCCTACGTCACGTACTGATCCGCTCAGTAGTACAGTGCCAACGTCACCTCCCGCTCCTCTAGGTAGTCCTTTCCCCACATCACCTACTGCTCCGCTCAATAATTCAATGCCAACGTCACCTCCCGCTCCTCTCGATAGTCCTCTCCCCACGTCACCTACTGATCCGCTCAATAATACAGTGCCAACGTCACCTCCCGCTCCTCTCGATAGTCCTCTCCCCACGTCACCTACTGATCCGCTCAATAATACAGTGCCAACGTCACCTCCCGCTCCTCTAGGTAGTCCTCTCCCTACATCACCTACTGAACCACTCAATAATACAGTGCCAACGTCACCTCCTGCTCCTCTACCTACGTCACCCACTGCTCTGCTCAATAATACAGTGCCAACGTCACCTCCCGCTCCTCTAGGTAGTCCTCTCCCTTCGTCACCTACTGCTCCGCTCAATAATACAGAGCCAAAGTCACCTCCCGCTCCTCTCGCAAGTCCTCTCCCCACGTCACCTACTGATCCGCTCAATAATACAGTGCCAACGTCACCTCCCGCTCCTCTAGGTAGTCCTCTCCCTACGTCACCTACTGACCCGCTCAATAATACAGTGCCAATGTCACCTCCCGCTCCTCTACCTACATCACCCACTACTCTGCTCAAGAATACAGTGCCAACCTCACCTCCCGCTCCTCTCGATAGTCCTCTCCCCACGTCACCTACTGCTCTGCTCAATAATACAGTGCCAACGTCATCTCCCGCTCCTCTCGATAGTCCTCTCCCCACGTCACCTACTGCTCCGCTCAATAATACAGTACCAACATCACCTCTCGCTCGTCTAGGTAGTCCTTTCCCCACCTCACCTACTGCTCCGCTCAATAATTCAATGCCAACGTCACCTCCCGCTCCTCTCGATAGTCCTCTCCCCACGTCACCTACTGATCCGCTCAATAACACAGTGCCAACGTCACCTCCCGCTCCTCAAGTAAGTCCTCTCCCTACGTCACGTACTGATCCGCTCAGTAGTACAGTGCCAACGTCACCTCCCGCTCCTCTAGGTAGTCCTTTCCCCACATCACCTACTGCTCCGCTCAATAATTCAATGCCAACGTCACCTCCCGCTCCTCTCGATAGTCCTCTCCCCACGTCACCTACTGATCCGCTCAATAATACAGTGCCAACGTCACCTCCCGCTCCTCTAGGTAGTCCTCTCCCTACATCACCTACTGAACCACTCAATAATACAGTGCCAATGTCACCTCCTGCTCCTCTACCTACGTCACCCACTGCTCTGCTCAACAATACAGTGCCAACGTCACCTCCCGCTCCTCTTCCTACGTCACCTACTGCTCCGCTCAATAATACAGTGCCAACCTCACCTCCCGCTCCTCTCGAAAGTCCTCTTCCCACGTCACCTACTGATCTGCTCAATAATACAGTGCCAACGTCACCTCCCGCTCCTCTTCCTACGTCACCTATTGATCCGCTCAATAATACAGTACCAACGTCACCTCCCGCTCCTCTAGGTAGTCCTCTACCTTCGTCACCTACTGCTCCGCTCAATAATACAGTGCCAACGTCACCTCCCGCTCCTCTACCTACGTCACCTATTGGTCCGCTCAATAAAACAGTGCCAACGTCACCTCCCGCTCCTCTCGATAGTCCTCTCCCCACGTCACCTACTGTTCCGCTCAATAATACAGTGCCCACCCCACCTCCCGCTCCTCTCGAAAGTCCTCTTCCCACGTCACCCACTGATCTGCTCAATAATACAGTGCCAACGTCACCTCCCGCTCCTCTTTCTACGTCACCTACTGATCCGCTCAATAATACAGTGCCAACGTCACCTCCCGCTCCTCTAGGTAGTCCTCTACCTTCGTCACCTACTGCTCCGCTTAATAATACAGTGCCAACGTCACCTCCCGCTCCTCTACCTACGTCACCTACTGGTCCGCTCAATAAAACAGTGCCAACGTCACCTCCCGCTCCTCTCGACAGTCCTCTCCCCACGTCACCTACTGCTCCGCTCAATAATACAGTGCCAACGTCACCTCCCGCTCCTCTCGATAGTCCTCTCCCCACGTCACCTACTGCTTCGCTCAATAATACAGCGCCAACGTCACCTCCCGCTCCTCTAGGTAGTCCTCTCCCTACATCACCTACTGAACCACTCAATAATACAGTGCCAATGTCACCTCCTGCTCCTCTACCTACGTCACCCACTGCTCTGCTCAACAATACAGTGCCAACGTCACCTCCCGGTCCTCTAGGTAGTCTTTTCCCCACATCACCTACTGCTCCGCTCAATAATTCAATGCCAACGTCATCTCCCGCTCCTCTTGATAGTCCTCTCCCCACGTCACCTACTGCTCCGCCCTATGATACAACGCCAAACTCACCTCCCTCAGATAGTCAATTACCAGTATCACCTTCTACTCCTCCCAAAAGTTAATTGCCTGCGTCACCGACAACTCCGGTCACGAGTAGCCTTATGTAAGTTAAAGGACAACGAAGTGCAAGTACGACTCTTAGTTGAGCAATATTGTAGTGTTATAGTTGTAATGGATATTTCCTTGTGTTTTGATAGGACGTCGTCAAAAATCGTTTCTGGATAAAAGTGTTTCGTCAAAGGTAATATCTTAGAGTGTTTAAGGAATGTATTTCGTGTTTAAGAACATTATAAGTTTATTATATAGAGTAATTAATTTATTTAAATTATATTTATTTTAGTTAAATAAGTTTAGTGTTAAGGATGAGTTAATAAATCGTAATGCGACTGTTATCATTATTTATTTAAATTTCACGAGTATGTAAATTCATCATTACACCATTCAACATTCACCAGAACTTATGCAGAAAGGGCCTTGAATAAAGCAGACTCATGAGATGCTGTAACTAACTATACGTATATGTATTTCCAAAACATTGCTACATTTGCCCCCTTTATCGTAATACGACTATTCCTGCAGCAGACACAGCCTACAATTCGAAGTTAAAATCCAAAAAAATTGCAAAACTGGTTCTTTACTTCATTGCATGAAGGTTAGTTTCGTGTACATCAAATAAGTTCTCTCATGAACAATTGGGGTTCCTGTAGGCGGCCGCCTAGTAGTCAGAGATCCTGACTACAAAGCTTGCGGTTGCGGGCTCGATTCCCGCTGATGGCGGAAATTTGTGTGATGAAACAAATATTCGTGATTTGTACCTTGTTCTTGGATCCTATATGTATGTATATATAAATCTTTAAAAGTAAATAAAATATTGTTGTATATTTTCCTAGTACACGCTTTACTTAGTTTGGAACTAGGGCAATTTGTGTGGAATTTATATGTCCCAAGGGTTTTATGTGTATAGCAAACAAGATATTTTTTATATTGTTAATAATAAGTTATACATATATTATCTCACTTCTTCACACAAAAATAACAGTTTTTTCGGAAAAATCGTATTTTCGTTAACTCTTCCAAATTAATAAGCAAAAAGGAGGTTGCCAAGCCAAAATTAAACTCGACCAGTTCTCTTATTTCGAGACAAAATATTCTAGTCTAGACTAAAATAACAACCAGCTGACAGATGTCATAAATTCGTTCAAAGCTCCAACATCCTGCAGTAGTTGAAAGTAGGTACAATCAATGCGAATTTCGAACATATCTATCACTTGGTCATAAACCAAGATATCATTTTGTTTGCAGAAAATGTAGCGGAAACTTTAAATCAGTTTTCTTTAAGTTTCGTAGCATTATCTTACAGAATGAGCAATATAATTTACATCTCGTGGATCTTTTGCATCACTAGCACTTTTCCGATCACTGTGCATGGTGACTTTCACGTACAGATGTGACAAAATTTTTTAGAAAGTCAAACACCGAAGAATAAATAACTAACCAGTTCTCCTTAACGAAAAAAAACATTTATTTATTTAAAAACATCGCGAGATGTGAAGGAAAACATCGTGCAGTCTGAATCACTTCTATGTTGGTATCATATATACTGCGAAATGAGGGCGATGCACTCCTGCCTAACCCTATTATTGCAATTTAATCATTGAGAATTATATACAGGAGTTCTCCAATCATGCTGGTAGTGGGTTGAATAAGCCTGCGACAAGAACCGGTTCCGTATAACCGAGAGTCGACCTTGCGCACACGTTACATCACAATGCCTGCGCGGGCGCCGCCGGTTGCCGCGCCCACGCTATGGTCGCTAGTTTCATAGGCAGCTTCCTTTTGCTGTACCACTAAGTTGTTTGACCCATCGACTAATACCGCAATTGACAGTTCGGGTAAGCAAATAATATGTATCTGGAAGGACGGTTTATAAAATACTAGCTGTCCCGCCCAGCTTCGCCCGGGTGAAAAAGTAAAATTTCCTGAAACATGATCGCAGCGCCATCTATCCAATTGTGATGTAAGCTATCTTATCTTTTAAGTTGGATCAAACTGCACACGGTGTGCAAATTCGATTGAAATCGGTTAAGTTGATTAGGAACCTATCGCGGACTTAATTGCCATAAAAAAGGTTATAGTGAGGAAATCTTAAAAGATAGACATATGCTGTCGCGGACTTGTTTTTAGAACTTTTAAAGAGGAACAATTCCCTCATACATGATATTTTCGTAACTTAAACCGTTTACGCAGCTCACGCAACGGAAGCTCTCAAAAAGGAATATTTTTTCCCGTTCTTGCATCATTTTTCATCTATGCTTCGCTCCAATTGGTCGTAGCGTTATGTCATATAGCCTAAAGCCTTCCTAGAGAAATGGACTATCCAACACAACAATATTTTTTCAATTCCAACCAGTAGTTCCTGAAATTAGCGCGTTCAAACAAACAAACAAACAAACTCTTCAGCTTTATAATATTAGTATAGATAGATATAAATAATGCACATTATCAAGACGAGTGGCTGACGGGGAAGGCAGTGAGAGCACAAGCTCCCTCTATGCAGTTTTATATAGATAAAGAAATATTTTGATAAATAGTAAGCTTTCCAACAGAAAAAATATATAAGAAGATGATCCTTTGAATGAAAATACGCTAAGGCCGATTCAGGTAATGATCAAAACGTTTGTAAAAGGGAATTTTAAAAATGTTTTGTAGTCTGAATTAAGGAAGAAATAGAAACAAATTTTATTGCTGGATTTTAAGAACAACTGTATTATTATTATATTATATTTTTTGCCTTCTCAGCTCCGAAGGGGTAGGCAAAGGTGTATAGGTAATAGCTAGTAGGTAGTATGTATACGGGAATACAATGTTTTATAAGTAAGTCGGGCTCGAACTAAGCGGATGTTACATTTGTCAACAAAATTACGCATGTCATAAACTTACGAGTGAGTTATTGTCAAATAACATAATAAAATGTATGACTGTATTAGACGTTTAATGAGTATTTATGAGCAGCCCTACTGTATCCGGCGCGACTACGCGCGCTCGTGCCTCAGTACACATGACTGCGCACAATGTTGAAGTCTCTACACATTTTTTTGTGTATCTGTGTAATAAATATTATTTACTAGCTTATGCCCGCGGCTTCACCCGCGTGGAGATCGAAAAAGTAGCTTTGGAAATTTTCCTGCTAGAATCGGTTCAGCAGCATATAAGAACTTTGAATTATTCAGTATTTTAAAAAAAGTTGCCTATGTCCTATTCCTAGGTATAAGCTATCACCATTTCAACTTTCAGCTAAATCGGTTCAGCCGTTTAGCCGTGAAAGAACCGCAAACATCCAAACTTACAAACTTTGACATTTATAATATTAAGTAAGATAAGATAAGACTTTGTAGTAGGATACATACATTATTAGCTGAATTAAAACCTAAGATAGGATTTATTCCAGAAAACCAATGAAATAAAATGTTGCGCGTGAACCCGCGTGGCACTGCTAGTAGATAGTAAAGCTGAAGAATTACGTTAACGCATTTATGGTAATACAAGTTTTAATGATAAAAACATTGGTCATGCATCTACTGCTTAAGTACCTAGGGAAAAACGAGATGGAAAACGGATTGGCGCAGCTAGGTTGAACATGAGTGGCGAGGGCCTTGAATCCCCTCAATTAAAAGTCAGTTAGTTACATAATTAGCAACGCAAAAACACTGTGTTGAAATGTCAAAGGCATGACATACACAAAAACACTCGCAGTCTAATATAAAGTGGGATTTATTAGGGAAATACATGCCTGTAACCAAGTATGTCGATGTAACTTGCGAATATGTTTTCATCGCCAATCGAATAAAATACCTTGGGACACAAATTAACCGAAGCTTGTAATAAGACAACGATATATTTAGGGGGCGTCCATAAATTACGTGAGGTGTATTTTTTAATTTTCTGTCCCTCCCTCCCCCTTGTGAGATATCGTGAGATTTTATTCAACCCCCTCCCCCATCCCACAATCTCACGTGAGATTTTTCAAAATGTGGGTTTCTTACGTAAACGCGCTGGATTTTTATTGTAACAAGAAAAAAAATTTGCTTCGTGCTTTTATTTACGACTAGTTAAGACTAGTAATCAATATGGGAGTTTAATTATAAGATTAAATCTTACGCATGTTCAATCTGGATTAAATGGACCAAAATAGTATATATTTTTTTGTTTAATCAGAAAAAGAATTGCGTGATATTTGCCGAGACCCCCCCTCTCTCCAACGTAAGATTAGATGAGATTTGACTCGACCCCCTTTAAACATCTCACGTAATTTATGGACGATACTTAATACCCCTTACTGATATAGATAGATACATAAATACATAGGACAACCAAGACTTAGTTACAAATACTTGTGTTCATCATACAAATATCTGACCTCAGTGCGAATCGAACTCGCGAAGTTTCGCAGGAGCAGTAACCATAGATAATATGATGCATTCGCTCGTTTCTCTCGAAGGGATAGCAAGGGAGGAGCTACAATACACCCTATTTTCGCCGTAGTTGTAATTTATTTATTATTTCAACGTGACAGATGGCGAGTCCGCCGTCGTTTCTCAAACAGGTGTGCTTACACTATACGGTAGAATAGTGGGGTTTCGTGGATGGCAATATCTATATGTGTGTTTGTCAACTCTTCCTAGATGAAATTTTGTGAGTATATTTGGTGGTTGTTGGTTTGGAAATACAATTGCACCCAGTAGATGGCGCTACTGTAGCTTTCACATGAGCGAAGCTGGGCGGGACTGCTAGCATGCATATTTTTTAAAAGAAACTGAACTTGAATCTGCAATCCTAATTTTAATTTTATTAAGTGTTTATATGACTACTCGGAAGTATCGACTACTCGGCCATCCCTGCTTTTTCCATACATATATACAAACGTTAGTTTATTACCTTTCAAGATACGGTTTTAGGATCCGGGCCCATTGGGTGCACTGATGTAGCAAACCAAACCCACATTGGAATCCCAATGTCAACTGCGTGACACATGAACTACTCCAGCTCATAAATCTTAATAAAATACTTACTTATCTAGACATAGTCTCAATTGAATGACACAGCCCTGCTCCCGCGGCCTCAATAGAGTACAATAATAGGTAAATTGCTATTGATTGTCTGTCCTCATAATTGGGGGATTAACAAGCCTCGTAAAAGTTTAGTCTCAGTTTAATCCCATTTTAAATGTGTTATAGAATGTGGGTTGATTATAATTAGCCCTTTAAGTTTATTTCGAGTGGAGATATTGCAATTCCCTAGCGAAATAACAACATTTTTGCGTTGTATTCCTGCGCCATGAATAAGGTTTCCGATAATGAGCTCCTTGGAGAAGGGGAGGATTGTTATATTACGTTGGCATCAGAGGGATTACTCCCATTATACAGCCAACACTGTATACTAACCGACCACAGAGTGGCAGCGCGCAAGTGATACTTCGGTAACGTGAACGTTAATAGAATATGATAAACCGCTTCCTATTAGGTGATGCTAGTTTGCAACTCTTTTGGTACAAAAAAACATATTGTTGACATATTTAGGTGCCAACGTGACATTGGGCGCCTTTAAGGCCATAGCACAAACTACTTTTCGTCTTCGCATCAACACAAATTTGAAGGTTTGGTCATCATAAGCTCAAACCTACGAATGAGAGACAAAACTTATTGCTAAAGACCACCGGGGCAATGACCTGTAATCAGGACTCTTACACAATAATTTGAACACATCTCTCAAGTAGCACCCACGCCGTCATTTCTACGGATTTAAAGTTAAAGCTCTTCAAATAGATGGTTTCAATCTAAGTAGGTACAACTTTTGAATATTAACAGGGAAATCATCCCATAGTTAGCCGATGGGCAAGACGCCAGAATTGCAAGTTGTTCACTCAACATACAGATTTTACTTAGTTATTTTGAATAATCCTTGTATTGCTAAGTTTGTATTTCGTAGAAATTTTGCTTTTAATATCGTGTGATTTCGTTGCAAATATGAATAGGCCACGGTAACCGCTTACCATCAGGCGAGCCGCTTACTAGTTTTAAACAAAGGGCTATAAAAAGGGATTTGTGTGATGAAGCCAGGAATTGTTCGACGACGCGGCGCTGCAAGCTACACTGCATCACAAATTTGTCTCCGATAAAGTGGCTGCTTTTACATCCCTGCCTACTTATTGGAGCAGCCTTGTGCGTGATGATATATTGATAAAAAGAAGCCGACATTCTTTTTGAAACTTCGAAAGCATTTTTCCCAACACCCACTCTCAGCGTGCACTATTTAAGCGACATGTGTTTTAAGCAACTGTTGCTTCCACATCATAAGAAACTTATTGTTATATATACACTCGCGTAGAACTGTGCTATTCATAACTTTACCTTCCTTTAGTACAGGTTGGTACAGTCTCGCACACATGCTTTCAGTTATATTATGTGTAGTAGACACAGGGCAGTGATGCCGTCATACCTTGTGTCACCAACACGACAAATGAGAATTTACCTTAAAATAGGGAATAGTAAGATCATAATTGTATGCTGACAAGTTTCAGACTTACGGATAAGGAAAAGACCACTCACAATCAATCCCAGAAATAATAGTTGCTTATGTTGTCCACGTTCAAAAATACATATAATTGCTTACTTACTTGATATACCCCATTATATGTATTTCATAATAATATTATAATTATAAACCTAAAATTTACTCGATACCGACCAGCGTGTGTTGATGAATGAATTGACTGATGAATGTGGACGAAGCGAAAGAGGTATGTAAGTCTAGAGAGAACTGGCGCTCTTAATCCCTGTCTACCGGCCAGACTCGGCGTGACGATGATAAAGAACTAAAAAGTTTAGACCCCTGTTCAACTGTTTACTTTTTACAACGAAAACCGCATACAAGAAAAACACGCTTTTTATAGAAAACCGAACTAAAAAATAGAAAATAAATTTCGATAATATCTTAAAAAGCATGGTGTCAATAGTTATAAATATTTTATTGACAGATATGAGTAGAGTGATTATCATTTCGATAATATCTTAAAAAGCACCGCACGCTTTTTAAGATATTATCGAAATTTATTTTCTATTTGTTAGTTCGGTTTCCTATAAAAAGCGTGTTTTTTTGGTTTTTTTTAACTATTATTTATTTTCTACTTTTTAGTTATTAGTGTATTGTCATCGGTCCTTGATACGTATGCAAAGTTTCAAATTAATCAGACTTCTGGAAACTGGTGAAAATTAAGTTCAAAGATTCCGTTACATACATACATAGATACAACCCAAGCTAATATAAAGCGTGTAAAAAGGAACTCCCTCAAATAATTTTCGCATTACGGCAACTACTCTACATTGTACAGTCGCGCACATAAATCTTCATTACGACCATTTTCCTGACGAGGCCTTTAGTCCCGACAAATAGATCGTATAATATAAATATTCGTTCATCGCCTTTTATAGCTGGGTGATATGATGAACGAACTATCATGGACTGAAAGCAATAGTAAAAGGGTATGAAAACTCTGTTTTATAAAATAGTTTTGTAACGGACTTAAACTATTCTTTCAGAGGTCGCAATAAGGCAAACTTGCGCTTGGTGGAATGCGGTGGAGCTAGCAACATCAGAAGCGTCACTCACGCGTTGCAACCATATATGGAGTAGCTGTACTAGGAGTCCATAGAGGATCCAGTCCTCGATCGACTAGCTAAAAACAGTTCGTTTACAAGAGCCGTGGTAGGCAATTGATTTAAATAGTGGTCTGTACTAATTAACTTTACGCAGGAGGAAAGATTCACATATAAGAAGGATAAATGAAGAAAGATTGAAAAACCGATTTACAATGGAAAAGTGTCTTGCAAGTAGGGGCAGAGAGGACCACATTCCAACTACCTAGATCACATCTATCGAACACTCAAGAATGGGAACGTCTTGAGTACTTAAAATCGGTGGGTATGTATGATGATACTGAATGTGGGAGCGAAAGAGATTAAGTTAAGTAAGAGGGTCTAGGCTTCTAGAAGGAAAGGTACTCTACCCTTTTTAACACGAGAGGAACTCGGCGTGATGACTTGTATGTAACTGTTTAAAGGTTCCCTGTTATTATGCAAATTGCTAAGATTCTCATGGACCCATGTTGTTGTTACGAGAGCCTTCAACAGTATTAGATATTGTTAAAGTTTCTCATGATTTCGTTAGATAAGAATAATCTCTGTAATTACTGTAGCCATCTGCTGGTAATAACAAAATAATTAATTGTAGATACAATAGGCATTTCAACTCTTAAGCTTCTAAGACCTTCGTCATCAATCAATAGATTACGATTCCTTCAACTACTACATGTATTTCTAGCTATATCTATTTACCTTAGATCAGCAACAACACCAGGAGATGTGTACTAAGTCTAGGTATCTAGTATGGTGAGAGATAATGTACCTGCAACAAACAAAAAACAATCGATCAAAATACAAATACAGATCGTTGACTCAATTTACATTCTACATTCTACAACCAATAGATCACAATATGACCTACTGGCTTCCTCATCCTACCTACGTTTGAAGACGGTCACGTGACCTTAGTACGCAACTTGGCGGCGCAAAGCGAGAGGACGGGGGCGGCGAGCGCGCGTGGGCCCGAGGACACTTGCACAACTGCAGCGGAACCAAATAATATTGTATACGGAACTGTAGTGGAATAGATAGTGGCTAAAATATGCAATTTAACTAACTGCCCCCGGTTGCGACCGCATAAAATTCTACTAATATTGAAATTGTATAGATGTGAAAGTTTGTGAGGATTTTTGTACCTCTTTCGCGCAAAAACAACTGAATGGATTTTAGCGAAACTTTACGTTAATGTACTTCATACGCCAGAATAATACACTGGTATAAAGATAGTGTTTAAAAAAAACAATTGAAATGAGTCTTAAAGTAAGTCCGGGGCGGGTAGTTGGAAAGAAAAATCCTATGTGCTTTTGTAGAGACTAATTATTAGCTGAATTTACACATAGGATATGTTTAGATAAAAATCTACTTAGGAAGCGAAGATAGGTATAATATAGATATGTACGTCTAATAAATTCACCACGCTCCAGCTACTAGCTGGCAGTCATTTAGTGACGACGCCCATTGGTACGTAGTACCTACGTATATACTTGCAATTTACATTTCGCAACACACGCTGCAATCATATGCCATTGTTTGTCATCCCAACAGGTTTTGAGTAGGTGCAGTGAGATCGCCTTATATAGACAGACTGTGTGGAGCGAGATAAAATACCAGACGAACGGAATAGAAGCTGTAGAAATTGTAAGCATTTATTTACATGTACTCGAAACCGGCGAGCATTTATGAAGACTAATGGATGTGTGCAAAGCGAAAGAGGTATGTAAGTCTAGAGAAAACTGGCGCTGTATACCCTCTGCCTACTCCGTTAGGGACTCGGCTTGATGATATGTATGTACTTTGAGCCGTGTTAGCCGAGAGGACCGCTTAGTGGCCTGCAATACTGAGATTGCTGCTTCGAACCCCGACTACGGCTACTTGTAGCAGTTTTTTCTGAACTTAAGTACAGTGATAAAATAAATTAATACCTTGGGACAATTCCACACAAATTGTCACAGCCCTAAATTAAGCAAAACTAATACATATATACTTAACTTATATAGATATTAAATAAACTGATTGGACATCCAAGATACAAATACTCGTGTACATCACACAAATATCTGCCCTCAGCGGATATCGAACCCGCGAACTTAAATTTCGGAATCAGGAGAAAGGAGAGGAGGATGAAATCAGGAGCTCTAACCACTAGACCAGACCCTACTTTACGGTCTTTCTGAGTAGACTTAAGTAAGCCGATGGAATGTATCACAGTGCAACTAATTCTATCATCGAGAGAACAGCATGGAACTCTTGAAGGGTGTGAAGAGTTTCCTGAATCTGTAAATGATACCTCATCTAATGCTTATGCCTAAAGGTTCTATCAACATTAACATCCGACCGTATGATCGTTAGCTGCAATTTTAGTACCAAAAAACCTAGTAAAATTCGCCGCCGTTCGTGCTAAAGGCTTTTGTTTTTATATAAGCTTGGCACTGCAGGCTAATTCAATACACAACTTCAAGTACCAAGTTCCTCTTATCTTGGCGCATTGCAAAGAACATACGGGCTCAATGTTCTGAATTTAATTGGACCTGAATTAGATAAGTACTGAAGACTCCCTTTATCAGGGGACAACTTTAATTAACTGGAGATTAATATTGTGTCGTCTTTAGAAATATGACGTAAAAGTGTATTAAAAATATCTCACATAAATAAACTGCGATTTCTCCAAAAGCTCCCACATTTGCTTTGCCTGCATAAATCATGTAGATCCTCATCTATACAAATAAACACAATGACCTTCAATAACCGACAATTTTAAATTTGTTCCATGTTTCCTGCACCGTAAAGCTCAGTACAGTGACTAATCACTGTACTTAAGTTGTACAGTCGAGATTCGAACCTGCGATTTTTATGTCGCAGGCGTCTAATCGAACCACTCGGTCACCATGGCTTCGCGGAAAGTATAAAGGGTACCGATTAATTAAAAAAAACACGACATGTAATATGACATTTAAGACTGCTTTATGTGCCTTTCTTAAGGTAAAGGTATTTATTGGGGAAATGAAACGATAAATGTGAAGGTACCGAGGCGAATAAATCTTTCATCGCCATATAGAGACAGGTGCCACACAAGACAATCACGGAATGAATAACCGTGAATAACTGTCAATGTTATTTTCAAACTCGTTCTGTATAAACTTTAGATCTCGCTAGTAAATAGGTTAGTCGCAAATTAATTACTATGTTTCTCTCTACGCATCCGATAACGGCATGATAAGTCATAAGCTGAGTGGTAGTTGATGTAGTCCCCACTATTAAGGAAAATCATTGAATAATTCCACCATAACCTTGTAAACAATAAGTAACGTTTAAAACAGCTATATTAATTGTAGTCAATCTTACAAGTAGAATTACCTATATTACGAATTGATGTGAGGGTGTTTGTTCCTCTTTCACGCAATACTACTAAACGGAATCGGATGAATTTAGGCATTGAGATATTATTAGTTGGATTAACACATAGGATATGTTTTATTCCAGATAAAAATATACAAATGTACTTAATCATATTATACGCCGGCGAATCCGCAAACCGTTGGAATGGGCAGGCTACATCATAGTTCTAAGATCGGACGGCAGATAGGGCAAAAAGATTCTGGAGTGGAGACAACGAACTGCCAAGCTCAGTGTGGGCTGCCCATCTACCAGATGGACCGAGCACCTGGTGAACATCGCTGGGCCTCGTTGGATGCAGGTATCGATCGGATATAGGATCGCGTAGGAGATCGATTGGAAAGGTCTATGTTCAGCAGTGGACAGGGATAAGCTAAAATGATGATGAAGATGATGATGATGAAACCGCAGGGCACATCAAGTAAGAAGTAAATAGAGACCTACGTCAGGTCACGATATTGCCATTTACAAAAATTATCTCTGTCGGAACAATTCCATAAAAATTGTCCTACTCAAAGAAGCAAAATTTTACCATCGTATCTAGCCTATGATATTTTCACAAATATAGGTGAATAAACAATCAAAAACTAACATTAAATATTCTTGTTCGTCGCAAAAATATGCGACCTCTGACCAGACGACAGTCGTAAATAAATAAAGATGGCGACTTTTTTATGAGTAGGCGTAGTGGTATTTGTAAAGATAATCTATTATATTAATCCTAATGCCTAGATATTAATATCTAATATATTAATATCTAGGCATTCTGCGACAAATCACTGCAGCGGCACTTGTGGAACTTTCTACTCTACATAATTGATCAAAGCTAACTTGTTGTAGAAATTCTATGAACTCTGTCAACACTTTCAAGGGGATATCTATACTAATATTATAAAGAGGAAAGATTTGTATGTATGTTTGTAAGGAATTGGGTCGAAAAGTTATGGACCGATTTAAAAAAAATCTGTCACCATTTGAATGCTACATTATCACTGATTAATATAGGCTATTTTAATTGCAATAAAAAGAAATATTATGCCATAATAAAAAAAAAATTAAACGTCCACCCGTGCGAAGCCGGGACGGGCCGCTAGTCTTTCTAATATTATAAATGGGAAATTTAGTTAAGATGTTGGGTTTTCAATGGAGCCACAATGCCTGAACGGAATTGAATGACTTTTCGCACAGAGATAATAATTTTGCAACACATGAGTATGTTTTATTACAGAAAGAAGCAACTACCAATGAAATCAAAATATATATAAGGACTAGCAGGCCGTCCCGGCTTCGCACGGCTGGACATTTATTTTTTAAATTTTTTGGCATAAAATTTATTATTTTTTGCAATGAAAATAGCCTATATTAATCAGTGATAAGGTAGCATTCAAATGATGAAAGAATGTTTAAAATCGGTTCAGTACTTTTTGAGCCTATTCCTTACAAACATACTTACATACAAATCTTTCCTCTTTATAATATTAGTATAGATTATATACTACCTATTAGTATAGGCGCAGGACAAATCTAGTGTAAATTAATTCCGTTCTCAAAAAATTGTTTCCTGAACTCTGTCAAGGCCTTCGAAGAAATATTGAAGAATAAAAACTCTAAGAACAGTTTCGTAACTAAAGAAAAATATGTTTTTTGTCCGCGGCACCTTGACTCCATTGTTGAGTGATTTAACGCCACTTCGAGCAGGCGTGGGTTCAAGTCCGTCCAATGGCAAAAACAGCTTTCATTTTTACAAAAAATGGTCGTGTTACCAGTAAAACATATTTTATCGACTTCTAAATTACTTGTTATCTTAAATTACTGTGTTGTCACAAATGAAAATATATAATTATACTAGTTGTCCCGCCCAGCTTCGCTCGGGTGGAAAAAAAAAATGGTGGCGCCACCTATCGGGTCCAATTGTGAATCTAAACCATTCCCAGATCCCCTTGAACACACACAAAAAATTTCATCAAAATCGGTCCAGTCGTTTGAGAGGAGTTCAGTGACATACACACTCACAGAAGAATTATATATATAAAGATATGTTCTTATTTTGTGTACATATACGGAAAGTGGGTGTGTGGGTACTACCTATACACCTACCCCTTTGGGGACCCTTATGGGAAGACGTGAGGATTTTGTGTACTCACTATGTTTTAACTATGAAAAGTAACATTAAACATAGTAAGACTTCAAAATATATGCCTGCAGTATTTGTAACCCATAAGCGAGCGATACCATAAGATCTACAATGCGATATACATGCAAAAAAAGTGAAAATATCGTTTATAAAAAAAGTATAATTAACTTCAAAAGAGAAGGCGCTAGTAGTAGGTACCACAGAATACATAATGGTGTAGACAGATAGTGCAATCCACGTAGACGCGCCCCACTATTCTTCCCAATAGTTCATAGTGTAAGTGTGCAATCTTCCACTAATGTTTGAGTATTATCAGACCACGCCGACTACCTACGAGTGCACACGCACACTACAATTACTAGAGTTCAGTTAATACAACCAGGATCCCGCAACCCCCACGACTAGAAATTGGTGAGGAACGTCTTCGTGGATGGTACTATCTATATATTGCCCTGGCATTGATCGAGTACAAAGGAACGTTTGAACGTACCTTGTCGTATGACCAAATGGTAAGCACGCAAATATGTGTATTTTCACGACATATCCCGTTGTCTATTGTTCTAAACGACACCGTTTCGCACGCTCCAAAAACGAACGACATACGCGTACGTGAAATCCAGCGCGTTCGTTTCGACCAAAAAATACATATTTTGTGCTTGAATGAACAAATTACAAATAATATTGTTGGTTATGTTGCATACTGACGATATTTAATTAATTTCGAAGGTTGACTCATATTTTTCTTGTCGTGAGATATATGATCTGTAGAAAGAGGTGTTTGCCACGAAGTTTGCATCAATTCCGCCTTATGGTCAGCGGTTACCGTCGCCTATGGAGCTTGCAACAGCAGGGGTTATTCTCGGCAAAGTCCGACTGCACGTGAATCTTTGCACACCATTTCTGAAGAATTCCTTGCTGCACTGGTCTATCTAGATCCAAGGTTAACTTACATATCATACAACACGTCCTTCATGGAGTAGGGCCACCAATCAGCCACCACCTTACATACAAACCTCTTTCGCTTCTTCCACGCTCATCAGTATCTTCATACAAGCTCGCAGATTACACACCTAGATTCAGTTTAATGATTCATCCAATAATATTATGTGCGTATTTAAGTAAGGATTTTTTAATACAAATTGAAGACCCATCGGCTTCGCAACTGCGACTACTCTGTTTGAACAGTTGTTTAGTACACCTCCGTCTGTTAATTGTGAAGTATTTTCCAGTCATAATGTAAATTGTGTATTCAAATGTGAACTTGACTCCGTTTCTGTGAATCGTCCCAGTTGATAACACCAAGGAAAATGTAGACTTACATTTATTAAGAGTCGTATTGGCCGAGTGCTTCGAGACGCCTGGAACGGAGATTTCAAGCTCGAACCCCGAATATAGCAATAAATTTTTCTTTCATTTGAAGACAGTGATTCGTCACACCATGTTATACGGTGAACGAAAACATCGAGAGGAAATATGCATACGTGTGAGAAGAAATTCAAAAGCGTATGTATACTATGTACGTAAGTATGGTAGTGCTTGAGAAACAGCGATGGCCTCGCTATCTGAAATGGTGACAGTTAAAATATGTCTTCTGGATAAAAAAGGGTGCTGCTACTACAAACAGCTTACCCTTTGAATTAATTAAGAAATTTTCATACATAATTCGGACATTTATCTGTTAATAAAATCGTTAATATAGCCGTGGTGGCCGAGTGGTTCGAGCAGTTGCCTGCGACGCGAAGGTCGCAAGTTCGAATCCCGACTGTACCAATGAGTTTTTTCTGAACTTAAGTACAGTGATTAGTCACACCACGAGCTTTACGGTGAAGGAAAACATCGAGAGGAAACCTGCATACGTCTGAGAAGAAATTCAAAGGCGTATGTATAGTCGTGCTTGAGTAACGGCGATGGACTCGCCATCTGTCACGTTGGCACCAAATATACCTCTGGCGGAAAGTGGGTGTGTGGGTATTACCTATACACCTCTGCCTACCCCTTCGGGGACCCTTGTGGGAAGGCGTGAGGATATATTATATATTATAAAATCGCGTAATATTTCTATGAAACTAGTTTTTACAGTTTATATAATAGGTATTTATAGAAATATTGTGTTTTACATATTAATGTGAATGACGAAATAGGATATACTGTGGTGGCCTTATTAAGTTCGTATAAATTAGTATATAAAAATTATCGTATAGTATAAATTTTAAATTAACCATAGATTGTAAAATTTAATGTCACAGAATACAAAATATTATTAATTGTGTCTTTTTCATCTATCCATAGGCCACAAACAATCTTCAAGAAAAAGTAAAGTAGTTTTTATACAGTACTTAAAAAGGCATCATACATTATATCACAAGCTTTATTTCGGCGGTCAGGCCGTCCGTCACGTTGCCACGTAAAATATTGGTCCAACTAAAAATGTCTGCCTACCCCTTCGGGGACCTAACCCTTGTGGGAAGGCGTGAAAATATTTTATATGTTCCTACTTTTCTTAAGTATAGAATTCTTCCGAGCGTGTTTGACGTCGCTGAACTCCTAATCCGCTGTTAATTAAACTCGTGTACCAAGCAATAAAAGAGAAATGAAAGTTTATCGGCAACGTTTTTGCTGTATGCGGAATATTGCTAGCAGAAACAAGAAAGTAGGGAGGTGCCTTATTATATACGCATCATCGGATACCTGCATTAAAATCAGTAAATGCAGACAAATTATAGCTAAATGCCTTCCTACAGGAGTAAGCAAAGGGTAAAAGCCCCCATTTAGCTGGAAATATATTTAGGGGATATTTGACAAGTGTAGTAATAACAATCATAATGTATTTACATATTTGTTTACTTTACAAAGGCATACAAAATAAACTAGGACACAGTAAACTACCCTGTCAAATCTTTGTGAAAGTCCGGTTTCTGTACTAGGTAGAGCTGAAAGTATGTCAATCATGATTGTACTTAAGTCTTTGAATTTGGTCTCAAACTTATGGTGGTTTCTTCGCGATATTTTCCTTCACCGTAGCCCTTAGATCCCTGTAAGTTTAGAACACCTCACGCACATCAGGACAGGGTTTAACTTGATAACTCTTCTCCTGGCAGGTTTTTTGTCTTGGTGTAAAAGACGGTGGTAGGTTTGGTTTATGTTAGGTAAGTATGTGACGTTCAATAAGTGTTCCCTGTGTCCCTTCCGTCGAATAAAATATTTTGTTTTTATTTTCTTTTTTTTTGTTGATATCTTGAATTTGCAGGTGACAACGTATCAGACGTATTAGCGACACACCCTGTCACGTCAGCCAACAATATACCATACAATTCTCAGGATGGCATACAAGGTATGAAGCTGAACCAAGAGGGACCACTATGTGTGAAACACTTGGCCACTAAGGCTCATAATTACAATCAATACGCAACACATAAGGAAATAACAATTCCCCATAAGAATCAGCGTCTTGATCTGATCATCTCGACAGTAATCAATCATAATTTATACAGCAATTATGCCATATTTCGCCATACGTTGATTTATATGCATGACCTTGCGAACAGCTCCGACCGGAGTATATTTTGATGGGTACTCGTTTACGTCGACACGAACGTTTGTTGGATTTAGCGCTCGGCTAATGACTTTTGTAAACAAATTCCACTACTTTTGCGACGTATGTAATACTCCGAGATAATTTAAAATAACACACATTATTACAAAAGTTAGGTCATAAATAACCTTGAAAATTACATAAACGTACTAACGTATCATCAGATTGATAAACATACTGATGGTAAATACGAAGGCAACGTGCGCAAGAAAAATTGTCCCGTCTTATTCTAACTAATAAGATAACATTTTTAACTCTACTAAAGGCATGTTAAGTACATACATACACGACAAGACAGGGCAGGTAGAGAGTGTAAAGCGTCGGTTCTCCCATGTCAAGATAACAAAATACAAATTTCTCAGACCCAAAGGCATTAAGAACTTAAGTACAGTGATTAGTCACACCACGAGCTTTACGGTGAAGGAAAAACATCGAGAGGTAACCTGCATACGTCTGAGAAGAAATTCAAAGGCGTATGTATAGTCGTGCTTGAGTAACGGCGATGGACTCGCCATCTATCACGTTGGCACCTAATATACCTCTGGCGGAAAGTGGGTGTGTGGGTATTACCTATACACCTCTGCCTACCCCTTCGGGGACCCTTGGGGAAGGCGTGAGGATATATTAAAGACATTTTTCGGACATAACTGAACTGGAAAAAAGAATTGGGAAGGCGTCAGAACGTGTGCGTCCCATCCTAATAATATAACTTATAGATCTGAAAATTCAGTTTGTTACAGGCGCTAATGGCTGAAATTTGAAACGAAGGTAGCTTATAACCTGGACTATAAGCTAGCTAACATTTATTCCACAACTTCAATCTTGGGATCGAGTTATTGCGGCTAACATATCTACGCAACATAACGAGACGAAAATTACTTTGAATAACAATAATCGCCTATATCCTGTCCTGTCGGCATCTAAGTAACAATTTATTTTCACTTATCCATAAAAGGTGCGACCGTAAAGTCTGATTATGGCAACGGAAGCCCAATTACCGATTACAGCTTCATGCCAATCACAACACAAACCGTAAGAGTTTTGAGATTGAAATCGTGCAAATCTCTTTATGCACTGTTAATTTCTACAAAGCTCCGGTCATACCGTGACGGCTTATTAACAAGTTATGCAACGTAGCCGACTCAACACGATGTGTGAAAGTGAAAGCTTTAAGCTTTTCTTACATACATTTATGCGTCTAAACTTGACCAAGCCGAGCCCACTGGCTCAATCAGATATTAGATTTATGGTTTTTACACTCGCCGCTTGGCGAATTGTCTATTTATTCACCAAAGAGCCGTGGTGACCGAGTGGTTTGTGTAGTCTTCGAATCCCGTCTGTACCATTTTTTTTCACTGATCTGAAGTACGTGATAAGTATCGAAAGGAATCGTGAAGAAGAAATCTACATACGTTTGAAAAGAGATTAAAAGACGTGCTTGAGAAATAACGGACTTGCCATCCGTCACGTTGGCCCCTAAACATATCAAACCTCTGGCCAAAAGGCCTAGAGTGTGAAGATAAAAAGGTATATATTATATTTACCACGTTTAATTTGATGACTTGTGCTTGTAACAGAATTGTGTTTATTAGAAACATTGTCCCGATTACAACTACAATAAATCTATTCATTCATGTTTAAGATAACTGGCTGGTTGCTAAAGGGACCATTGTAAATATAGATATACATTCCGACTCGCCTAATGGCTATAACATACCAAACTGCGTCTGTTGTCTGTAACCGATCGTATCGGTCAACGACACTTAACACCGCGTAATTACAGATAAGTTAAAATAATATAGGTCACCGCACGCGAAATAAAACTAAATTATCTAACCACATGTGTAAGCTATTAATCATTATCATTAAAATTAATCATTAAAGTCGTTCCACTTTTAAAAAAAATTTTAGATTTAATTTTTTTAAATGAGTTTACTTGAAGAGCAAGAAGTTGCCTTGAAAATTATATTTTTTTTATTTAATGGGAAAAATATGATCTATCATTGAAACTGGCGAAGAAGACTGAAGAATGTAGATGATGCGAAAGAGGTAACTGGCAACGTCTCGCATACGCTTCTGCCTACATCGAGAGTTTTGGCGTGATGATATGTTCATGAAAGCGAACCAAAAATAAATATTGACACGCGTTTTTTTTATATTATATATATATATATATATATATATATATATATATATATAGTGTATTATTATAGCGATAGCAGGGTCTCTGAGGATTTTCAAGATAGGTATTATTGCTCAAGCTCGTTTGCCAATTTTATATAACCTTACCGACTCCGAAAGTTCCAAAAAAAGATCTTAATTCAGATGCCACTTACATGTGTATACAACGTAATAAAGCCTCTTTTAAGTGAGTTTAAATACATATTGCCTTGTATATATCCGTACGACGGCCATGATGGTTTCGAAATATCAAACTTGCCATTTGTCCATACTTCGCAAGCTAAGATCATATCGGGCGCACTGCTCTTTGAAAATCAAGTTGTGAAATGTAGAGCTCAACAAGCGCAATGAAATTTTGGAGAAAAGGTTCAATTAACTTTTATAAATGTTGAATCTCTTCAGCCGTTCTGGTGAGATTAAGTCAGAAGAATCCTTTCAAACTTTTGCAATAAAAAAAATGGGATTTATATACCAATATAGCTTATTGGAAGCCTTATTGCAATATTAGCAAAATTTTTTGCATAATCATGTCGATATGCGATCTCTATAAACTGTATTTAATTTGCTACTTTCGAACAGAATTAGAAGTTTAGGTGTAAGCTAGCGTGACTACCAACTTCTAACAGTGAATTTCAACTTTTCCAACTATTGGTAACTTTGATCAAGTTTTAAGTAGATTCAGATAAGGTAGGTAGGTGTATGCAAAGAAATCTTGCGACTTAATGTATTTAAAAGGTTATAGTCTTAATTTTCGTATAAATATTTATAAAGGACTTTATATTATAGTAAACTGCGCATTTCTCATAAGAATAACATTATCGTATTTGTCTCAAGCATAACTCTAGAAGTTTAACTATTTCGACGAAGTATGTTCAACGTACTTCCATCTATTAGATTTCTTTAAGGCCTATTAGCAGGTTAGCGTGAGCACATGCGACTACGTGACCTTGGTCCTTAGTAAAACAACTTCAACTTTATTGCCCTAATGTTGTTCTAGACAAGTTTATGCTTATCTACAATTCCCTTGACGACTATGTTTGTACTTTATAGTTACTACTCTTTAAACCTCATTTATTTCAAATAATTTACGTAGATGAACATTTGGATTCCTGCTTTTCGTATTTGTTATAATCTCCAATTTAAGAAATGCTACTAACACCAACAATCGAAGCACAAGTTTTGTATTCCTTAGTAAGTAAGTATAATTATAAACAACGAAACGTCCCATGGTTCCTCCAGAAACGTGACATATGCGAGTTGTTCTCGTGTCAACAGGTTATTGCGTAAGACGTGTCCCAATTACCTACGATGGTGTCGAACGTTTTCTCGCACGATATCGACAATAGCTTCCGTTCAATTTGGCCACTTCCTACAGCGTGCAGGTGACAAACTTGCTTCCCGGTGTAAGCTTTAAGTTCAGATATATAGGAAATCTATAAATCTGTCCCTCTGTCACCATTGAATTATGATTGCAATAGCACGCTGAAGCCACTGTTGGTTTATTAAAGTATTATATATGTTATCTGTGGGCACTGTTTGTCTATGTATTGACCTTTTAATTTATGTTTCTTCTGTAACAGTCTCATATAAAAAAACTTTTGTTTTTTTTATGTGAGACTGTTTGTGTTCCCTAAATAAAGAAAATAAAATTGTTATGAGTGTATATTAAGCTTTCCGTTTCTATTTCCCCGGTGTCATTCGGATGCAGTCGTATGTCGGTCGGGTGTAATCGGGCGCCTCTGGGCGCTAGCCAAACCATTCCCACTGTTCCGACGAGTTTAAATTTGGAACACATTTTTTCTGTACCGTAGTGGTGGAAAGGTGAACAATCTCTCTCCGTTTAGAAATACATTATATTCTATGTTACACTTCATACATCATGAGCCTCGCTATGAAGTGCAGTAATTCATGGTAAGCTTCCGCAGATTCCGGCACGCAATGCGCATGGCCAATGGGTGAAAATAGAGATGTTCTCGATTTTGAACAGCAATAAACGTGTACACACAACTGCACTTTAGTCCGTGACACGAATACTTGTAGTGCGTATCCTGTTTACCGCTGTTTATAATTCCCAATGCATAGCTACAACAGTTACACCAAAACGTGCGTTTGGTGTCTCATTTGGATTATTAGTGATATTCCATTGACCTGCCTTAGTTTTTCACGATAAATAAGCCGTGGTGGCTGAGTGGTTCGTATTTGCACCATCACAAAGATTGCAAGTTCGATTCCCAATTTTACCAATAAGTTTTGAGTTAAATACAGTGATTAGTCACACCAGGAGCTTTACGGTGAAAGGAAATATCGAGAGGAAGCCTGCATATGTTTGAGAAGAAATTAAAAGATTTATGTATTGACGTGCTTGAGTAACAGCGATGGATTCTGTCAGGTCGGCACCTAAAATATATCTCCGGAGAGGGTAATACCTACACATTTCTGCCTACCCCTATTTATTATTATATATTGCACACATTTTAGATGCGGCAGCTTCGAATATAGGTAGTTAATGTTTTTTTTTTCCAATGAAGGATTAGATGGTGTCTAAGCAACTAAAGCTAAAAAAATCTTCTCGAATCGAAATCGACAATTGGGGCGGCAAATGTTCTCAAAAATAGACTACGTAGAGTGAGTACAGCGCCGTTTCTACATCTACAGCTTGTATTATGTCATATTATAAATAACTGATTGTCTCGTAGGTCGTGGAAGCCTTACCACATTGACGAACAAACCCAATACTTACTAGGTCATCGATTTGAGTCAGTTCCACTAGATATATGTTCTACCAGTTATTAGCGAATTGGATTGCTCAGAATAACCGCAAACCTTCAACGAATTCATTGTAAACCACAGCTAATTTAAATAAATTAACACTTAAATTTGCCAAGGAGATGGTCACTAAACAAGTACAAATTCATAAATAGAACTTACGGACTGGATATGACAGTTTTTTTTTGTGATACCAACCCTCGTTCATGACGGATGTTAATAAATCAGATTAAATTAAAGGTAGGAACTTTAATAGTGTATGTTAACCCCGGCATTTAAACTCAAGCTAAACGAAAGCAGAACATCATGAATATAAACGCCATTCAATTCTGTATCAGAACGATGAAAAATTTACCGGAAAAGCGGGCGTCTAAACTCCGAGACAGGTTCTCGCGTAGATGTCATATTCGCCTGAACTCACCGACCATCAAATTGGCAATTTGACAAAAATGCATCGAACCCGACTATGTACTATACTATACATATTTGTATGTATACGACATGTAAATCAATTCAATGCGTTGTTGGATGAGTGAATAGCGCCGCACTCTAGTTCAATGGACTCTTCTTAATACAATTTACAACAATAGTGAATAGCTCAGTGTATGTATTTGTTAAAGTATTAAATTAGCCATTTTTACAACAAAAATTACTAGTGAACCCTGTCAATCAAGTATCTAGATAGTAAGTCGAGTATTTAATTTTGTTTTAACAATGTCCAAGGACACGGGACATAATTTTGGGAAAAAAACGTTTGCTCTCTGTCTTGTTGAACCACGCCGCTGACTGATGACATAGAGCATTTGAATCACTAAATAGACGCAATAAATCTACAGCAACTACAGACACTTGGCGCAGCGTCTGCCGATGATGACGCGACAACAAACGCCATACAAGTAATTTGTTTCTGTGTGTGCACTGTTTGTCATCCTCGTGTAGCTACCCATCCTCTGCCCTCGAAACATAGTCAATGTTTGCCAACTATAATGGCGCCAAAGCAGCAAACATTATTTCTAGTCTTGTTTAACGCCTACCTGTGCTCTATTGATGACGTCGTGTGGTCCCCGCCATGTAGTCGCTACTGGAGATTTCCTCTTGGCGAGCTCTAAGGTGGCCTCGCTAGGACACCGCTCGAACATAAGGACCCGCTCGGCAACAGATCCCCGCGTGAGGAAGGGACGCACGGGCGTCACACCTGATGCTGAGGCGGGCTCACCGGCTCCAGCGCTGGACGCTCGCCGGGCGCGAGCCTCGAACTTAGATCTAGCTTCAGTCACATGGGATCCGAGGGACGCTCGGCGCTCGCCACTTGCACCCGCAATCGGCTTTCTCGCACCTGTATCCAGCCTGTCCTGGTATCGACTTTTGGCGTAATCAACTAGCGATACAGGTGGCACCACATCAGGGCGTTCAGCAGTGCGTTCTGCTACGACACCGCCGGTGCGCAGCGCGCGGAGAAGGCGCTCCTCTTCGCGGGCAACCTCTAGCCGCATTGCGGCGGGGTCTGGACGCCTTGCGCCCGCGCCTCCACCGCCTGTGCCATTTCTCTCAGGCACCAAGTCTGGCGGTAACATTACCTCTATGGTTTCAGCTTCAGGTTCGAGCCTCAGATCGTGTCGCTGGTCGGGTCTCTGTTCACGCCGCGCGTCCAGCCTCTGGTCCCGAATAACCTCCGGACGGTGATCCCGTTTAAACTCCGGTCGCTGTTTTATTTCAGGTTTCGGTTCTGGCCGAGGTTTCGCCCGCAGGCTTTCGGCCAATTTGATGCCTGGCGTGGGCCTGCAGGACAATATCTCAGTGGGGGCAAGCCCGCGCGCTTTCCACGTCTGATAGATGGCTTCGGCATGGTCGGAGATCTGTTTGGCGATGGCGGCGATGTCCTCCTCGCCAGTGTCAATCTCGCGCCGGGCTGTGGCCGCCATGGCCGAGCGCGCGTGCCGCAGCGAACACTCAGGGGTACACCGGCCGCCCCATCTACACTCACAGCTACACTTAATACACAAGTCGGGTCGCACTCCTACACGAGATCACACCGAACAATGCCTCTGAGGAGAGGTGCAGTAGCTAAGTCGGGTACCGGAACCAGCTGAAATGCAGCGCGCGTCCAACAATAAACAAAGGCGACGATCGCGAGTCATGCGACGTACGGCGACAGGTAGCAGACAACAAGCCAACGGCGGCACCTCGCGCGGACTGCGGCGCGGCGGCGAGGAGGCCTGCGCCGCCCCGCGCCCCGCCCGGCTCCCGGCCCCATGCTCCCAGCTCGTTCCAGAGTCCAGACATCGCCGCTCATTTAATTATGTTTACATACCTACTAGGGCTTGTTTATTATAGACATATAAACATATGTACCTATATTTAAAAGGATTCACAGTTTTAAGTACATCTTAAAATGTTCAATTAATGTAGGAAAAACCCAAAAAAAAAAGTTTTTTTTTTCATATCAATGAAATAAAAAATAATTGGCCTGATATAACTGCTCTTCCAGTCGATAGGTAGGTAACTTAAAATGTTCACTTCACAAAATTTGTACTTACATATTTATATCATGGATCTTAAGTATTTTTAAAACCTCATAAAGAGGAAAACTTAATTTGAAATTCAATCGTAAGTTTATCCGTCTAATTATTTCTAGGCCAGGTAACTTGGTCTTAAACCCACCAAGTCCGCCGAGTCCCTAACGGAGTAGGCAGAGAGTATAGAGAGCCAGTTCTCTCTAGACTTACATACCTCTTTCGCTTCGTCCACGTGAATCAGTCTCTTTATACATGCTCATCAGTTTCGAGTACCTACTCTTAACGTTCCCGTCCTAGAGACTCCGATCGATTTGATAAAAAAAAATTCATGTTAATAATGACTGCCTGCTAATTTTAATTTAAATTCAAGACAATCGTTGATAACATTCGGAACTGTAGGCGAATCCAGACTTAGTTCAGATATTATTTTAGAGCATGCGTCATGTTGTTATCTCGGCTGGCGAGTCGAGTCTGTACTCTCAAATCTGTACCTACTACCCACTACCAACACACCGACAGACTGGTGCGGCGCCGAGCGGCCGCAAGCGTGACACGCACGCGCGTCGCTGCTACAAATAGCACGCGCCGTGTAATTATTTACTCGCTCCCCTAGTTTTTTTCCATTTTTATGGTTCATGTACCTTCTTCCCGTATGGGTAAGAACCCTAGTAGTCTTACTTCGTTGTCTGTTTGCCTGTTTGTTCCCCACACGGGCAGCTTCATCTCGGAAATTCATCACATTTAATTATACAAATAAATTAAATTGGAGTGTCTGTTTGTAATGTTAAAATAACCGCTATTTACTGGATGTATACACGGTATGTATACCAAAATAATTTTTTTACAGTTTTTGTCTGTCTGTCTGTTTGTTTCGGCTAATCTCTGGCACGGCTGGACCGATTTTGACGGGCAGATAGCTGATGTATAAAGGATTAAATTAGGCTACTTTTATTTCACAAGCTGAACTGGTACCATACAACACGAACTGTTGCCGATTTTACCAAAAGATTTTAAACTAGATGTCCCGCCCAGCTTCACTTGGGTGAAAAAGTTCCTGAAACACGATCTCAGCACCAAAATAATCTAAGCCAAAAACATGAAAATCGATCCTGCCATTTAGGAGGAGACCAGTCAGAAGAGTTATATATGTACACTTTCTTCTCTAACCGATAATCATTTTTATTAAGTCCATGATTGGGCTACAGCAGGTTCCGTGTAAACACGATCAATCGATCAATCGTCAATAAAATTAATTTGCATCGGGAGTATCTAGTTACACCGGAATTGAGAAAAGTAAAAGTGGCCAGGTAGAGTAACACGTGTTGTTGAAGACATTAATCCGTCATGATTGAGTGAGAGGGAATAATCAACGTGTGTTTGATAATTTGATTGTACGACTTTCGATTTTAGAAATTTTTTTAGTACTTTTTAAACTATCTTAAAGAAATTGTAAAATAATAATATATAATATATCCTCACGCCTTCCCAGAAGCGTCCCCGAAGGGGTAGGCAGAGGTGTATAAGTGGTACCTAAACACCCACTTTACGCCAGAGATATATTGTAGCTGCCGACGTGACAGATGGCGAGAAGAAACTGTATTTATTCGTAATTGTACTTTTTAATAACCATAAAGTATGTAATTGATCGACGGGGAATTCATCCCTATACCTTGGAACCACAAAGGTCTCGCTGCGCAATTTTAAACTTTCTCGGCGAACACTCAGACTGTGGAATGAACTCCTCATTGAGGTTCCCTAGAGAGTACCTACAGCATGATTCTTCAAGAAGGAATAGGTATAGGTTCCTGCAGGGACAACAACGCGCGAGTGATGTTCTTGGTGCTGCATGCAAACGCCTATAGACAGCGGTAACCGCTTACTATCAGGCGGGCCGCTTGCTTGTTCGCCAACTTAGTGACAAAAAAATGATCTACAATCCTGTCCAGCTCAGCCACTGTAGCTCGCGAATTACCATGCCGGCTCGGATTCATGTAGGCGCTCCTATCTGTATTTACAGAGCACTCAAGAAGTTTTTCCTGGCTGAAAGCAAACTTTGAGGGACTATTCTAACCCCTCATCTCCGCACTCGAAGGTTTTTCGTAAGGACTCTACACTCACCTGTTTGTGTTTTTTTGTTTGTGTTCACGTGTTTTTGACACCCTGTATGCATTAATGTTAGGACTGGCATTGGCATGGCATACCTATCTCTTAGTTTTATCTGAAACTATGAGTAACTAATGGAACATTAATTAGCTCTCCATGCACGAGCACCTTCAACCAGAGTTCAGCGATATAATAACTAAAACATGATTGCAAATTCCAAGTCAGTGGTGTGTATGATTTTACGATGAAGACTAACCTCGAGTGCCCTTTGGTTACAATATTTCGTAGTATAGGGTCAACGGTCGCCGCGCCCTGCAAGGGTGGCGGGGCGAACAGCACTTTATTTACTCACTAGCTGTCCCGCCCAGCTTCGCTCGGGTGAAAAAGTTAAATTGCCCGTAACACGATCGCAGCGCCACCTATTGGGTCCAATTGTAAATCTAAAACACACAGAAAGCTTCGCCCGGGTAAAAAGGTAAAATTCTTGAAACTCGATCGCAGCGCCACCTATCGGGTCCAATTTAATATAGCCTATGTTACTCGGGGATAATGTAGCTTTCCAAAGGTGAAAGAATTTTTGAAATCGGTCCAGTAGTTTCGGAGCCTATTCATTACAAACAAACAAACAAATCTTTCCTCTTTATAATATTAGTATAGATTTCACACTTCCTTTATTTAAAACACATTTTTTTGTTTTGTATTAGTTGCTGTTTTTTTTCTTCTAACTTTTTCTACATGACCAAGCAATGGCGAGAGGTCTCCAACCAAGAACTTTTTGGATGCTAAGAAAACACAGCTAAGGTAAAGGCTTCCCCTGTGTGATACGAACCACATCTACACTACGACGCTTGATCACTAGCCAAGGAGCTGGACTGGACTGAGTATTTACCGAGTCCTGTCCAAAATTATGAAGAGATCCAAGAAGAGAGACAATTTTAAGCGCTTGGGAACTGGATCTAGTAAGATACGATCCTTGCTGTTTTCTATAGCCTGTTTCAACCCAGGTGGTCGGTAATGAGTGGACTTGGCGCAACGCGAGCTTTAGGGTGAAGGAAAACATCATGAGGTAATATGAAAAAGATCATTTATACCTGTCAATGGCCCCCTGTACAGTTAGCTTTACAAGTTAAGCCTATTGATGCGCTAATAGAGGGTTGCAATAAGAAATTAAATGCAGGAAGTTACTATGGCGTTTCGAACCCTGGTGTATTGATACGTGCTGTGAGTAATGTTTTCAGGGCTTTGTCGTTTAGGTAATATGACAAATATTTGTTTTTTATGATACTACCGTAGCAATCATCCCATATATCTTAATAACCAAACTGGTTAACTTAATAACCTTAAGATTACCGCGCTCTATGTGGTGGGCTGTGCTCTGTTCCTCCCTTATATCTTCACTGGTTTCCACAAGGATATCCAAAATGCAAAGGCGTAATTACATTTATGGCTGGTTATACCTAATAACCATGATGATAGTTTCAAGCCCTAGCGGTTATTTAAGTACAGATATTGATCCCACCACGCGCTTAACGCTAAAGGAAAGCATCAAGAAGAAGCATCCGTTTGAGAAGACATTCAAAAGGGAAATATATAGTTAGTGCTTCGGAGAAACGGTGACTGAATCAACATCTGTTACATAGACCTAAATATATCGCTAGCAAAAGAGGGTGTTGGTACACCTCTGCCTACGCTTTCATCTACTTCCTGCAGGGTCGGCAACGCGCGAGTGATACCCCTGGTGTTGCAAGCGTCCATAGGCGACGGTAACCACATACCATGTGGGATAAAAAAAACTTCTTTCTTCTTTGAAGCCGTATATATATGTACATTTATATATGTTAGTGACAATCGAAGTAAACAGGTTTTAAGTAATATGTCCGTCACGTATTTCGTTATTGAATGCGATTCGCAACGGTGTTTAGCCGATGCGCCAGCAGCGGCCGGCCGTGGCTTCATTTACATTCATGGTTTCACTTTTCTCTCGCCATATTTAGCCTGGCGTCTGTCTATTTCGATTTCTATCTTTGCTTTGCTTGTTTTGTACTTTTGGTTCGATAGCTTTAATTTTGTATCCTCCAGTTCTGTGCGTTCTATTTAGTTTAATCTTCAGTGATACGTTTTCTTTGTTTATAACTTCAAGTCTTCCCACAAGGATCCCTAAGTGACTCCGCGAATGAGGTGGACAGAGGTGCAATAAAATCAACTCTTTAGGGATACGTCTACGTCTTTAGATTTACGTCGTGATGTAGTAAATCAACGATCGACAACGACACGATGCCTCGATGGAGCTGAACGAGCAGCTAAAGAAGCTGATCGCCCGTTTAGAATTGGGCCTGATTGGAGTAGTACCTTAATCTCTAAATGTATAGGTATGCTTCTGTCTCTTTTGCAATTATAAATAACTAGCGGCCTGACCTGACTTCGCACTGTTACAATGTAGACCTACTAATAATTTGTAAGGACCTACTAAAAATTTTTTTTTATACCACAAGGATGGCAAACAAGCATGCGGTCCGCCTGATGGTAAGCGGTTACCGCTGCCTATGGACGCTTGCAACAACAGGGGTAACACTCGCGCGTTGCCGACCCTGCAGGAATCTTTTCACACCCTTCTTGAAGAACTCCATGCGGTTTCTGTGGGTTATCCTTTAGACATAAATATATACCATCGCCGATATTTTTGTAGACCTTTTAAGGTGTACTAAGTATACTATTGTACATTATTTTGATCTATCTCGTAGGGTTCAGCCAGCGTTTGCAATGTAAGCTAAAAAAATGTGTCTATTTTCGAAATCACATTAGAAACCTCTAAAATTATCGGTGTTTCTCTATATTATGCATGTATGATAATACATATATACTTACCTCTTGAATCACTCTAAAATAAAAATATCCGCATTAAAATACGTTACGTAGTTTTGAAGATCTAAGCATGCATTGGGACAGATATAGTCAAGCGACTTTTTTATATTATGTAGTGATGAGAGAAACGGCACATCATAGCAAGGTCCTAAAACTACAAAAGTGCGTTGTTGATTGAACCAGACGCATGAATTTCAAACGATCATGTGATTGCCTCGTAGCAATAAAATTTACATATGTTTGTTAATTTAACTAAGTATGTAGGTACCAAATAGATTTTTTTGCAATGATCCCATTTGCGATTTCATACTTCGATCCAAATATACCGATGTGGTATAATTATCACAATTTACGAAAGAATCACGGTTCTCTGTATTATGGCGTCATTTAATACCGCTCCTGCTGCTAGCTTAAACATTTAAGATTTACCCTTTTGTTTGAATTTATTTCTTTAAATGTAGAATATATGTATAGTATGTACAACAAGCATGCTATAATTCTGGTGAAGAATAGTGTTCTCGTAATCCAGCTTCGTAGTACCAAATTGTGTTTGCGTGATCTGGCTTCGCGGGATTACCTATTAATTGAGTTTTTGATTTTGTAGGACCCATTGGTGTGGACCTTTTTTAATGAGGCGTTAGTATATTCACTTTTATTATGCGTGAGAAATGAAATCCAGCACTATGCGAATATACTAGCTTAATTTTCTTTGTTACAAAAAGAATGGCGCAAAGAAGTGACAAAATGTGTTGTCAGTGGCATTTGGCAAATTCAAGTGTTAAGGGGAAGCCTTCTTTAAGGTGCAAATTCTGTTAAGGCGACGTCGGTTGGTTCAGTTATGCCTGAAATATCTCTAAACATAGTTAGGCTATTGTTACAGATACGATTTTTAAATAAGATCAATAAGGTTTGTAAAAATAAGAGTTTTATAGTAGTTTAGTTCAATATATATTTTTTATTTTATTTTCATTTCTTTCTTTCATTACGATTTTTAAACAAGATCAAAAAGGTTTTTTAAAATAAGAATTATATAATAGTTTAGTTCAATATATATTTTTTATTTTATTTTCATTTCTTTCTTTCATTTGTACAATGAAAGAAAGAAATGTATCATACATTTAGACAACTGTCCCATTAGGAAGGCCTATGGAACATTAAATCAGGATTTTGAGTTAAATTCATACAAATAATCTTTACTTAAGGGCATAGACATTAATTCTATCAGTCTTTTACTGTTCTGCAGAGATACGCACGCAAAAAAATATATATCAAAAAGAGCTAGTACGGAATTGACACAGATGTCAAACATGACAGTACAATAAGTAAATGTTTCGAAATAAATTGTGACAAAATTCGTTCTAAAGTCTTAAGTGAATTATGTGAATACGGAATATTTATATTCTGGATTGATTTGAGTTTCCGATTTATTAACGAATGACTAGTACGTGGAGATAAGTCCTATATTTAATGGTCATTATCGATGCAAAAGAGGATTACATAATAAAGATACAAAATTAGTATTTTATTATGAACGAAGTTAAAGAACCAGAAAAGGTTGACGAATGCCGTAAGAGTAACGAGATTAAAATTCCCGATATTGAAACGGATTGGAAATCATTTGATATATATTTATTTTCTAACGGGCAACAATACTCGCCTCCGAGGAAGTATCATCTTAAGGGCGATGACCTCCAATGGTGGGATACCACTCTGAACTACTTGGCTCGAACGCACTATGGACCAACGTTAGTTTTGTCTTTGCGCGCACAACACCCCCTTTTCGCTTTCGTGTGTCTAGTCACGTGACAAATGGCGGAATCATTATCGTTTCTCAAGTAGTACATACGTCATTGAATTACTTCTCGAATTATGCAAATTATCCCACAAAGTTTTCCTTCAGCGTAAAGCTCGTGGTGTGATATATCACTGCAGTTACTTATGTTCCGAAAAAAAACACGTTTTCAAACTCTTAACGTTAGAAGCACCCATACAACTAACTAGCCGCAACAAATAAGATATCTTTAATACCTCCTCTTGAGTAACCATTTTTCTATAAAAAGAAAGTATCGAAGATCTGATGGCATTCCAGCCCAGCTTCCTTGCTCGCGATCCAGCAACGCCCTAAGCCGAGGTTCGTACCCCACAGGGGGTGCCCTTAGCTGTGTTGCTTAAAATAAAGTGCCTGGCTGGAGGCCTAGGTCTCGCCATTGACCGGTTAAGTTGCAAAAGTTCCCGGAACTCACGCTACGAGAGACAATACAAAAAAAAATCGGATGGCATTCACTGGATCTAAAAACTATGATGTAAATTTTTTTCATGTGTGTAGATCATATTATTGACTATATAACGTGAGACTGAGACTTATTTCAAAATTTGACAGCTGTGTTGTGACAATTTGTCATACATGCCTTATAATTAATCCGTATCTTTTATACCGAATGTACATTCGTGCTTGAGTAACGGCGATGGACTCGCCATCTGTCACGTTGGCACCTAATATATCTAGTAGTATTAGTAGTATCTAGGGTATTACCTGTACATCTCTGCCTACCCTCATAGCATATATATTATATATATCCTCACGCCTTCCCGAACGGAAGGGACTATACATACGCCCGTGAATTGCTTCTCAGACGTATGCAGGTTTCCTCGCGATGTTTTCCGTAAAGCTCGTGGAGTGACTAATCACTGTACTTAAGTTCAGAAAAACTCATTGGTATAGTCGGGATTCGAACTTGCGAACTTTGTGTCGCAGGCAACTTCTCGAACCACTCGGCCACCACGGCTTCACTGACTGATATATTTAATTCATTTATTTATTAATTAAATTAATTATTATATTAATTATGACTAATTTTGATGCCTGAAATAGATTTGAATGATCGCAAATTTCTAGGGAAAGCTAGAACGCCTAGTGCATTTATCATAGCAATATTTTTAAATAATGTCCAAATTTTTTATTATATGATAGCCGTGGTGGCCGAGTGGTTCGAGCAGTTGCCTGCGACGCAAAGGTCGCAAGTTCGAATCCCGACTGTACCAATGAGTTGTTCTGAACTTAAGTACAGTGATTAGTAACACCAAGAGCTGAACCGTGAAGGAAAACATCGAGAGGAAACCTGCATACGTCTAAGAAGAAATTCAAAGGCGTATGTATGTTTTATGCCACTTTCAAGACAAACAGATATTAGATATATATGTAGTTTAGCAACGATTATAATTCTCGCATTCAGTCTTAATTACTCTTTAACAAGGAAATGTTTGTCGTATTATTAAGTAACGCGACAGATGGCGTTTGTGTCGGCGTTACTCAAGCCTATACAAGCGACTATGCATACTAAATACCTTCTCAAACGATACTAACGACTTGTAGCGACACATTATTGCATCGTATGACACGACTGCACATCAGTCGTCGTCAGTCAGGCACGTTAGGCGGTAGTCTAAATTTAATCAAGTAATACATTCAGTTTCAGTATACAACCGAGTGACTATTAATTAAATCTCCTCCAAAACATTGGTAAAGACTTTTAGTAGTTTTTTATTATTCTTTATTTATTAAAGGCATGCAAAGATAGATTTATACTCGACAAATGGTCGAAGAGTCAACACACCATTGGAATTGGCGAATGGAGTGGCCTATGTCGCTGTTGAACCGCCTGATGCCTTCATCAACTCTGGATACGATAAATACCTCGTCAAAGCTTCAAGGTAATTTAAAGTAGATCTGATAGGACTCCCAGTAATGAGCCGAGGGGTAGCGACACTTTCTTTTCATTCTAGGTGCCAACGTAGCGAATTCATTCGTCGCCATTTCTCATGCTTAGGTTTCTCTTGAAGGGTAAGCAAACAGTCGGTGGTGTTTATAGTAACAAAACAGTCATAAACTTATCAAAGTCATAGACTTAGTAAAAAAAGTCATAAGTCACATGACCCCCAAGGAAACACTTTCAGCATTAGGTACGAATCGTTTTGCTATATTTCTAAAGAATCTTATAAAACTATCGTATCGTCATGTTCCGGTTACTTTGATTTTTTATAAAATTCCACTACCTACAAATATCATAAATTCGAAGGTTGAGGATGTTTGTTCCTTTCACGCAAAAACTACTGAACGTAATGGGATGAAATTTGGCAGAGATAAAGACGCAACGCACAGGATATCTTTAATTCCAGTAAAAAACAAATGAAATCATTACGTGGGGGAAATCATAGGCACAGCTAGTATTATTATATGGAAATGATTCTATATTAAAATTTTCAAGAAATTAATTCAGTATGTTCTTATTAACTTTGAGTTGTCTTGTTTCAGATCATTGGAGAAACGTCAACCCAAGAAATCGACAGATGATATCGCTGAAACAGGTAGGTATATACATACTTATTAATGAACTGCATAGATTTATTTGCTTACTGATAAGGCACCTTACCTCTTTACTGATATGGAAGTGCTTCAGAGAGGACAAGAGATACACCATCTGTGAGTTACAATTTCGGCAGAAGCTGGACTTGCTGGAAGGCTGGACTATTAGACGAAGCTATACAATTTCTAGAAATAATGAAGCGCTTATATTTCAGTTGAATTAATATCTGACAGAAGAAAATCGGATAAGCTGAACACCACGGATGTTATTAAAACGGTAATACTTATTTGTGAAATCAATCACATTATGAATATTTTTTTACTGACATCGCATTAATTGTTGATAAGGTTCGCAAAACTGTAAACTGGTGTTGCATATACCAGAATTCAGTGCCGTTTATTGAGGTAAGCCGTAAACTTATTGGTATTAATATTTTTCAGGTGTTTACATCTCCATCGGTTGTTCAAATGTCTGAGTTCAAATTGAATGGACTTGATAGACGCCGACAAAATGAGAAAATTACGAAGACCGCTGATAAGAGACGGTTTTCAAATTTACAACGACAAACCCCTCACCGTTCACCAACAACGGCTAAAAAAGCAAATGGTCAAGAAAAAGGCAACCTTCCTTGGAAAAGTTCTAAAGTCCCGAACAAACCGAGCTATAAAATAGGAGCAAACACGGTGGATCATGTTGCAAACCTTCCTTCAAAAGAGAAACCGATTAAAACACCACACAAGACTATAGAAAGCGCACCTAAAGTAGCCCCTACAGAGGTCGAGGATATTAAAATTGATGCTCAACCACCTATTCAGACAGCAGCCCATGGAACAAGAACATCTGTTCAGCTTAAAACAAATGATAGCATTGCTAGTAAACCAGAAGATAAAGGTATACCAGTAACGATACTGAATAACACGAAATCTATTAATGAGCAAACTGCAAAAAAATCCGATCCACCCCAAGAAGCAGCCAAGCCGCCACATATAGGTGGCAAAAATGTTGATAATAATTTTGACGAAATAGCGAAATGTACTCTGCAACAGGATATTGTACCAAACGGTAAACCAAACGACCGATTTACAGCACTAATTAATAGAGGCGACATTATCAATTTCAGTTTAAATATTGAAATAAGGAATGCTGATGGAACGATTACAAATCATAATATGTCACGTTCTTACACTAACTTACTAAAGAACGATAAGTTTTCGCAAGTAACTAATATAGAACATGAGATTTTTATAAACAGTAAGTCATGGCAATCAATGTTTCCAAGCGAAACCATAACTGATCACGATACGAAGGTATTTATTGTTAAGTGTGCTTGTTGTGAAAAATACTGTACCAATCTGAATATTGGCACTGAAGGTGTGTCAAAAGAAACTAAGAAATGCATTATGTTTATGCCACCTGACAGTAGAAGACCTAACAGGTAATAAAATTTACAATATAGATAATTCTCATATCACAATTCACACGATCGTAGCTGTGCCGAAACTCCGTCAGAAATGGTTGCATTCTACTGGCTTTCGGTTAAATTGTCCCAGCATCATTAAAAAGTATGTAGATTTAAAATTCCCTTTACAAACACACTTAAAACTTAACTTTTTTTAATTGGTGTCATTCCAGATGTCCTTGTAATGACGATGGTCCAACACAAATTGAAAAAATAAAAGATAACCGTTCACATAGTGAGTATAGTGTAATAAATCCGATCACAAGGACTTTGTCAATTATGTCTCTCGAGAGAGCTAAGAAGAAAAGTGGTACTGACGATCTGTTGCCTGAACAGCTAACAACAACTAATGAATTAGATCCCGAGTCAAAGAATATTCCTATCAAATTAGTTGACCACACTCCGAAAGGTCTTCGAACCGAATCCAGGGTAAACTTTGTGGAACCATCAAATGAAAATGATCCTAATGGTGAAACACAACTGTCGACCGATCCGATAAAAAATGTAGCTGGGAATCAAAATCCTGAGAAAGTCAGACCCCATAATGCCACAACTGAAACAATTGTACCAAACTTGAATTCTATCTACACGACAGATGATAGAGAAATTCCAGACATTGTCGTAGTCAGGAAAATTTCAGGGTACCCTAATTCCAAATGTGTAGCTGATGCTTCTACACAAACAGATTGGGAGGATACTGTGGTAAGCACTCTGACTCGCACATCTATCACAATCGAAAAGTAACATAAAACAAAATTGTATTCATTTTACAGTTGGTGGCCAGGCAGCACGAAAACGGTCGCTACTCGTTCCATTTGCCCCCACTCAGCGCCGTCAAGCATTTCTAACCTTGATTTCAAATATATAACCAGCATGTCCCGTTATATCTTCTCATTGTGATTTATCTCAATTGATTCACTTTAAATTCCTTAGATATAAAACTAAAATAGCAGTTACTTACTTATTTCATGATTTTATTCCTAAATATAACAAAAAACTAAAAGAGCAAAATAGAATAAACAAGTTATACAATAAGTAGATTCCAGGTGATGTTTAATAGAATTATTTATAAACAATTGGTCTTGATCATCTATAAATTGTATTTTCTTAGCGAGAATGTTTAAAGGCTTCTGTTTTAGGTATCGCAGTTGCGTTTCTGTTATGTGTTTTATAGTTTGCGTTGGCATTTCAAGCATTACCTAGAATTAATATAAAAGTCATAATAATAATAAATGTATTCTTTAACCCTATCAGTACTTATATCTTTTAAATGGATTCAACATAGTCATGATCATATCACGCCGAGTCCCTAACGGGGTAGGCAGAGAGTATAGAGCGCCAGTTCTCTCTAGACTTACATACCTCTTTCGCTTCGTCCACATTCATCATTATCTTCATACATGCTCATTGGTTTCGAGTACTCTTGACGTTAGTAATACGACCACATAGTAATAAAGTTAAATAAACAGATCTCACAAAGAGAGTACTAATATAAATAGTCTTAATTCACCTGTGCAGTAATTCCGGACATGGCTTCGGGTATTACAGAACTTAGTTCCGATCCTTCTACTTCTGTGAGCAAAAGGCCTAGCCTCGCAACGTCCCGAGCACTCCAACTATAAGATTTGCCCAACGCCTGAAACAATATTTCGAGCAAATACACGCCTCTTCGATTAAAATCTATTTTGCATTTGCAGTTTTTAATGACCTCAGATGAACTGCTAACTATAATATGATGAATATATATTTTGGAGAGTAAGAGGATAGTCTAATTGATGAATGCTTCTCTAAAGCCCAAAAGCATTTTTTTTAGTAAATAGTTTAAGGATCGCTCCAGATCACGATAATTTGACGCCATCAGATTTTAGCCATCGGGTTACATTACATAACATACGTTACATTCCTACATAGGCTACTATGTCATATCTCATATTACATAATATGTTATTTTGTAACAAAGATATGACTTAACTTATGACTCTTTGGTTTCCATAAGCCGCATGACTTATGTAGGTACTACATTTACATGCGACAATGAATAATTTAAATAGATACCTGGGTTCTAGTCATCATGGCCAAATAGAAACGACGTTGCAGAGGATCACATGCGTGGATATGATAAAATATCTGGATTGGAGAAGTCGAATATTTGTACGAATTGCCAATTCAAAGGACTGTTAAATACTATTCGAATTAAGTGGACTAATGTTATTCTTTTGAGAAATAACTAATCTTTAAACACAAATAAGAAGCAAAGGCACTGGATAATGAACCACTATTATCCCACATTACACTGAACTGATTCTTACTAATTTGCAGGTTGGAGCTCAAGCTGTCTACATCAATGAGGTTTTAAAAATCTCATTGATGTAGCCTGCTCCTTCGGGGTTTTAAGACTTTTATTTAAGACATATGAAGATATATTTATTTATTATTCCTTGCAACAATATGACAATTTCAAGGAACAATATGTACTAGCTGTGTTCCGCTTTTGATTTCGTTGGCATAATTTGTTTTCTGGAATAAACAATCTTTTAGATGGTGAAAGGGGCGAAACCTGAGTTCCTGAGATTTCAAACAATCAAACAAACTCTTCAAATTTATAATATTAGTGTAGATACTTAAATAACAGCAACAACGATGAACGACCGAATCATTAAAATATTCGCTCAGCCACCAAGATTGAGAATTAATAAAGAAGTTGTTACACTAAGGTGGCACAAGTACTGTCCGTCTCATGGTAAGCCATACATATTAGTATAAAGATGTTTACTCGATTCGTAAGCTGCAAATATGTATTCTCGGGAAGTCTTCTCATGAGTGCCATTGGCACGCCGCAGAGCAAATTGTTCATCAAATTGAGATATTTTGGGCTCTGCCAGTGAGGGTTTAGCCTAACGTACCTGCTGGCTACCACACCAACCTAAAATAGGTACAAAAGGTAAAAATCACAGACCCTAGTTTGAAGAAGAAGAAGTTAGGTTTTGACCCTAGTAGAAATGAGAAAAGTCCAGTCTACTTATGTAAAGATGAATGATGTTCAATAATTAGAAAAGATTAATGGAAACGTTTCTTAAAAGAATGAGAATGAAATCTTTAACTTTGCATTCAATTAATGTTATAACCACTAGCTATGCCGCCGGTAAGTTAACAGTAAGACTATGATCTCTGCATCTATTTTCTTCACCTTCTGTCTTCACCTGACGTTGCCTATCCCTTTGTTTGTGACTTAACGCCTGCTATCCCTCGTAGTCCTCACCTGATGCCTATCCAAATCGGCATGAGTCCCAATGTAATTGAGTATCCTTTCATCGCTGAGATTCAGGCTCGCCATCTCTTTACCGCTGAGGTACTTGAACAGAGGCCGATACAATGCTAGCGTCTCGTAAGTAACAGCCTCCGCCGGCCTGCTCCCCTTTACCACATACCACATCGCAAACAGCTTTTCTTGAGCTATCTTCATCATTGCTATCGTTCTTGCCTAATTTAAGACTTTCTGTTTACTGTTGGGTTGGGCTTAAGTAATTTATTTCTGATAAGAACATTACATTACATGGCGATTGACACGCCATCTGTCACCTGGGCACCCAAATATATCTCTGCCGGAAAGTGGGTGTGTGGGTATCACTTATACACATCTGTCTATCCCTCCGAGGACCCTTGCGGGAAGGCGTGAGGATATATATATATACTAGTGGTCCCGCCCAGCTTCGCTCGGGTGAAAAATACGATGGTGGCGCCACCTATCGGGTCCAATTGTGAATCTAAACCATTCTCGTATCCACCTGAAGACACACAGAAAATTTCATCAAAATCGGTCCAGCCGTTTAGGAGGAGTTCAGTGATATACACACTCACAGAAGAATTATATATATAAAGATACATTACAATAGTTCACTTAAAATGATAGAAAAAAAAAGATTTTAAAGAGTTCTCTCCTCTCCTCTCGCCATCGACAAGGAAATCATTCTCATGCCTTAGAACCACAAAGGTCTCGTACTGCACGGTTTTAAAGGAGTTTCCTTTCGTGAACACTCGGGCTGTGGAATGAGCTCCCCGTTGAGGTTTTCCCTGTAGAGTACAGCATGGAGTTCTTCAAGAAGGGTGTGAAAAGATTCTTGAAGGGTCGGCAGCGCGCGAACGATACACCTGGTGTTGCAAGCGCAGCATAGGCGGCGATAACCGCTTACCGTGGGGCGGACCGCATGTTTGTTTGCCACCTGTTGCCACTTGTTGGTATAAAAAAGAAACAAAAAAAAAAGAGTTACAATAATGAAATACGTAAATTTTTACTTATGACATGCTATTATGATCTAGTTACAGTGTGCATACCTACATATTTCTTAAATTTATTTTTGAACATGTTTATGTTGGCACATTCCTTAATTTAATTTGGCAGTTTATTATACAGCAGTGCTTCCTATTGTATTATTTGTTTTATCAGCTTAGAATTATTCGGTTGTATTAATTGTTCTCACGCTCACGTAGGGTGCCTGAAGTAGTAGGCAGCGGTCTAATAACTTATCCGATTAGTGCGAAAGTGAAAGATGGCGAGTTTGTCGCCGTTCCTTAGGCCCGACTTCACATACTACTTTGAATCTCTTTGTAAACATGTGCCTTCCTCACAATGCCTGCAGTGTAAAGTTATAAATCATATCATTGTACTTAAATTCAGAAACACCATTGAGAAAGATTGCCGGGACTTCCACTTGAAAACTCTACTCTCACGAAGCAGATGTACAATGTAAAAGTGTTTGAAAGAAGAGGCACATTGAGAGAGCAAATTGATAATAAACACTAAAGAACCCAGTGTTAGTTAGTGTTTATTATCGATTTGATCTACTTTCAAGAGTCGGCGAGCATGTATTAAGAGATTGATGAATGTAGAAGCGGACCTCCCATTCCCTCTGCCTACCCCGCGAGGGACTTGGCGTGTTGACTATGTATGTTTGTATGGATGAACTATTCACTTACCGATCGCAATACATATTCACCCGGCAATCGCATAATATCCTTTACGTTCCCATAGAGAATAATACCAAAAGCATTCAAAGCTGTCTGCATGAGGTCTTGTGTCACCTTGAGGTGGCAGTGCCCTTTGTGCAGGAGCTCTTCTGCGGGAAGATGCACGGTGCTTTTGTTTTGGAATAGCTCAGCCCTGATAAGATGTAAGAATATAAGAAATACAAAGCAAAAGTATGTGCAAGAAGAGGCAGAGGATGATCACGTTCCAACTACCTAAATCAAATCGATCGGACGCTCAGGACTGGAACGTCAAGAGTACTCGAAACCGACGAGTTTGGAGAGACTGATGAATGTAGACGAAGCGAAAGAGGTATGGAAGTCTAGATAGAAGTGGCGTTCTATACTCTCTGCCTACCCCGTTAGGGACTCGGCATGATGATAAGTATATATGTATGTATAAGAATTTTGTCTACTTGTTCGTAAGGTGATGTTTAAAATATTAATGCTATAAAAAAACTACTCTTGTTTACAATCAACCGTTGATACTTCAAATAACGAACAATACGTTTCACTTATTTTGTTTTTTTTTATAAACTATACCACACGGGTGGCAAACAAGCATGCGGTCAGCCTGATAAGCGGTTACCGCCGCCTATGGACGCATGCAACACCAGGGGTATTGCTCGCGCTGCCTACCCTGCAGGGATCCTTTCACACCCTTCTTGAAGTACTCCATGCTGTACTCTCCAGGTAAATTACGTACTACTATCGTAACTATTGAGGAGTGCGAAAGGGACAGATGCAGACATATACACATACAACAGATATATAGATAGGTACACATCCGTCGCTAGGTGTGGCAAAGCTTCTAATCGAACATAAGTAAACAGTAAGTAACCTGACCTCATTGCATTCCCCATGGGGTAGTGGGCTAAGTCGTCGGTAGGCGTTACCTGGTCTCGCTTTACTTCCTCTGTAGACGTTGTCGCTCCATATTCTGGTTCAATAAGAAGATATTAACACCAATGGACATTTCACACCACAGATACATAGGTATTGTTCAAAGCGTTATCTCGGTTGAAAAATTTTAAGACTCCTACTACGCCTGCTGAGCCCCAAAGCTGAGCGATTTTTTTCTGATTCCATCAACGTTTGTTCATTCAACCCATCAAATATTTAGATTTACTATCAACTTGATCCTTCGGTATTGTAAGCGTAAATAGGCTGCGGTAACCGTTTCCATCGGGTGGGCCGTATGCTTGTTTGCCACTCTTGTTGTATAAAAAAAAACCCTTGTGCTCTGATCCCATCAAATACCTATTTAGATCAACCATCAAGGTTTGCGCACTGATCCAATCAAACATCTAGACTTACCATTAACTTTGGGTCCGTAAATAGATTTCAAAATGATCTTTTGGAACAATACCCAGGGATCTGAAGGAAAAAAATAAACATGTTTAAAACTCTTCTCTCAATATAACAATGCCAGAAAAAGCTGATCAACGCTATTTTCATCGTTATTCAAGAGTGTGAAAAGGTCATATTTTAGACGTAATAAACCTAAACCTGTACCTTAAACACTCTTGAATTACGATTAAAACATCCTTGTAGCCGCAGCTTTACTTTGTAACTTGGTGTGGATGTAGTATGACGAGTAGACAGCCACGACTACTTTCACGAGAAATACACCTGTAAATACCATTCATATCGGAAATAATTTTACATTTATTTCTATAAATATGAAATGTATCCTGCACCGCTTTACTGTGGCGCATTGTGAATGCCTGGATAAGAATGACCGGTATAAATCTTCTAATGATACAAAACAATAAATCAAATCATTAATTATTCAAATGATAGGAACAATCCTTGACTTCTTGACAATCTTTGTATAAAAAATTTTACTCAATCAGTGCAGTTACTTAAGATTTTGATATCGATATAGATATATTATTCGTATTTGGATCCGAGCACCAACAGATACCCATACTCGATTTACAGTATGTTCTTTGAATACTCTTGAATCCTTCTCGAATACTGTTGTCTAGTACCATACAAAAATCTCACCAAATTCCGCCTCAGTGGCATGTCTTATAGTCTTGTATGTGACTTGCAGACTTGGCAGAGTGGATGGTCTATCGTCGTGGTGGCCGTCTTCGTCCAAGCCGCAACTATCCGCTGAAGATCATTGAAGAAAAGTATTTGAACTCTATCCATACAGACATATTGACCTAAAAAGCAACTCGGTTCATGAAAATTCTGTAATTAATTAGTCATTATTAGAGCCGTTCTGGTCGAAGGGTTTGAGTAGTTACAAATATATGATTGCTATGCAAATAAAAGCAGAAAAAACATATTGTGGCACCAAGTACCGTGCCCAAGAGGGTTCATGATGTTTTCTATCATTGTTTGTGCAACGCGGAGATGAGAAGTAAGAAGCCCGTCAGTACTGATGACTCGTAACGTAACGTTCAGAACGTAAGTACGAAGTCTTATTGTCATGCAATCATGCCTATGATCGCAAAAGTGGGCCCTGGTAAAGGAACTCGTGGCGTTATCTGCCTGAACATATTTATTTGGGAAACATACAGCAAACAAACGCACAAATATACAACAAACAAAGGGTTGACACAGTTCACAAGTTTCCTCTGTATATATATATAATCGATGTATTATTTCCCATACGCTTTTGCCTAACTCATAAAAATGATCTGTGAATTTTTTTTCCGGTCTAGTCCGCCTCCGTACGATAGACATTGACGGTGTGATTGGCTTCAAGGATAACTTACAATTATTATTAGCATTGATATTAACGATAGTGAACAACTTGTTACTCAAAGAATACACACAGGCAGCGCATATATATAAAGTCACAAAATATTTAAGCGACATCGTATTGAAGATGTACTGAAACAAATTGACATCACATCGCTTTAATCTAATCGGCTGCGGTCGCAATAGATTGATTTTATTATAATTGTCTATCTATATTAAAAAATAAATAAAAGTAATATATTTTGTAGGTTAACAAAGGACTCATGCCTTCCCACAAGGGTCCCCAAAGGGGTAGGCGTATAGGTACGGAGGTGTATAGGTAGTACCCACACACCCACTCTCAGCCAGAGATATATTTTAGGTGCAGATGGCGATGGACTTGCCATCTGCCACGGTGGCCAAATAATAGGAGGACTAGTTATTAAAATAACATTTTGTGAGTTGGTAAGAATATACATTTAAAATCATTATAACATTAGATAAAACCTCATTGATAGTTACCGTTAACTTTACGTTTTAATTTCTATCTCTACCTTATTGATAGTATTGTTAAAAGGAAATAGGTCAAGGTCATCAGAAATCTAAACTTCACTATGGATGAAGTTAAAACCTAATTCAAGAACCAAAAAGTAGTAAATAACTGTGCTGTCGTCACTGGCTGAAAAGGCAACGAAAGAAGAAGAAACAAAAATATCAATTCCCATGACGTTCTTATCATGAATAACAAAGAAATCGTGTAAATTCTCAATGATAATTTCATTCAACCATCATACAAATGATTTCATCGTCGTCCAGTTTTTGTGATTGTTGTACATACCAGCCCACCTACTTCTTAGACGAGAAGTATGGGCTAGAGAATCAAAACCGTTGGATCAATGGATTCTACCCTGACGATCGACAACCCTTAATATATTATGCACAAGTGGTAAGTATTCGCGATATATGTATATCCAAGCAGAGGGGGGGCGGTGGACGATGATGGGGATAGTATATCCTCACCATCCCACGAGGGTCCCCGAAGTACCTCTTTGGGGACGTGTATAATAATAGGTAGGACCCAGACACTTACTTTGGTGTTAATAATAATACATACCTACATATCATCACTAGGGTAGGTAGTAGGTTAATAATAATGTTTCTTTAAAACCCTATCTTGGACCGTGATACGCGAAAGCGGTGGGCCGTATGGGTTTTTAGAAAAAGAATCTTTATATTTATATATGTACCAATGTATTCTATGTATATTAAAGAACCCAATTAAATAAAGGAAATAATAAGATAAGCCCGGGAACACAAACCAGCTTGCTCGACAGATAAAACGTTTTAAATTTACTTACATATGAATAAAGTACAAGACTGTGGTATAATGACTGCATAATATACAATATAGTGCATAAATATTTATTTCAGGAACAATCGATGACAAAAAAACCCTGGAACATGGAAAGCAGAAAAGCGAAACCAAATTATTTTTCAAACGCACTCCACTGGTATGACAAGGTGAGGTGATAGCAAATTTAATTAAAGTACCGCAGTTAAGGAAGGCTGATAAACCTTCGTTCGCAAACATTTAGTGTCAATGTCGTCGTGTCAACTCGCCAAAAGATAAGGTTTTGTTTTTATTTGCTACCTGTAAGACCATCAAATTGATCAAATTGATCATGATTCATGTGGAAGTGAGAAAAAATTTCTCCTATATAATAATAGGAATCCGCTAATATATTTCTCTAGTGGAGTCATAACAAAAAAAATGCTTATATATTTCGTAATGAATAAGTAAATGATATACGTAGGCCGAGTGGTCGCCTGCAACACAAGGATTGCAAGTTCGAATCCCGACTGTTTCAATGTTTTTTAATTAACTTAAGTACAGTAATAAGTCACACCATGAGTTTTACGGTGATAGAAAACATCAAGGGGAAACCTGCGTTGAAACGTTGAAAAAATCAGACGTACGTGATTGAGAAACGGCCATTTTCTTGCTTTTCTTTTACGTTGGGATAGAGAATATATCTCTGCAGAGAACAGGTTGTCGATAAAAGTCTGCTCTTTAGGCGTGAATATATAAAAGCCAAAATATGTTTTCAGTCACATGGTCATCCTAATAAAAAAGTCGTCCCTGCTGCAAACACTGACATGAATAGTTTCGCGGAATGGCTCGATGGTAAATACGAGGAGTTCTTGAGGGAAAGTGACAGGGGTCAGGGTCGAATGGACGCCAAGGATACTGCCACGCTTGTTACTGCCAAAAAACTTAGGAAGTAAGATTTGAATAATATGCAAGCTATCATCCTCATTATAAATGTGAAATTGAACGGATTGGGATGAAATATTTCATTAACCGGAAACATCGTGTTACCCTGGGACTATGTCAACTGCAGTTAAGCCGCGAGGAACAGACAAACTCGCTCATAAGATCTTTTAAACTACGCAACGGATTAATGGAGTTTTCTTCAATTGATAGATTTATTCAAGATTGTGGTTTATATGTATAGTTTAATATACTACCCACGGAACAAAACAGTTACCATATATGTAGTTGAATTTAGCGCCAGTGAAACCGCAGGTATAACTAGTATTTGATCAATATTTTTGAGTTAGCTAGATGAATACATATAATGTATAATATATACAATAATCAGAAGGAGGTTTAACATATTTTCTAGCATTGTAATTTTATCGTCTGATGCCTTATTTCTTTAATTATCTTAATTTATATAATTATACTTATAAGGAATTACATTATAAGCCTGATAAATTTTATTTTTCCAGTGCAACTAATAAAACAAAACCTGAGCGAAGGTGGAGAAGGTAACTAGTTTTTTTTTTTACGTAACGCCTTATGGCTGCAGTAACTATTAGCATCACACGTATCGTATGCATCGTATGCGAGTTTTGAAGGAAGCAAAGATTACAATATATACTGTGACAGAAGGAAGTAAATAGATTTCGGTCTCGAATAGTGTGGTTTCTGCGCTGAGTATGAGAACACTTCAAGAAGCGTCTGGTCAGATTTTAGCTGGGACGGCAACGCGCGATTTAGGTATACAATTGATGATGCAGTTATCAGGCGAAATGCCTTCAACTAATCCCACCGACTAATAAATAGAATAGAATAGGGTAGACAGAGGTGTATGGGTAATAATAATATTTGAGAATGTTTATTTAATATTTTGTTATTCACAGCCCTTGGAATAGGAGACGAAATACTAAAAACAAGGAAGGTGATAACTATATCAAGTTAGTATTAAGGTTTAATAATGTGCAGATACTTAATTATTTATCTCTCACAAGAGTCTGGGTTTTTGTCGCGCGGCCCTCCGTGACACGCCTACTCACCCATCCCGGGTAATCTTATCGCGGTCGACAATTAAAAATCTAGAATCATATTCAGAATTCTCAATGTTTCATGTTCAACACTCAGTTGACACCTTTCCCACAAAACCCTGATGGGTAGGAACAGAAGGTGTCTCAATGCCCACATTTCGTCGGCAATATACTTTAAGGCCAACTTAGCCACAGCACCTTATGAATTTTCTTGCAAACATTCCCCCAATCGTTACTTCTGGTTTACTCTATTGATTGCGCAACACAAAAACGTAAGCATTTTAAATAAATACCATCGGCCACCGGCGTACCATCACGCCGAGTCTCTGACGGGTTAGGAATATAAATACATAGACGTAGATATATCTACAAAATATATTTTTGCAATATAATTCTAGGCCGGACCAGAGCCTTGAGTATATCCTACAGCCCAAGGAGCTGAACCAAACGACGTCTGAAAACTATCAGCTGTAAGTAACCTAGTGAATCATCTGATCGCTTCGATGCTATTTAATATAATGCATCAAACAAAATATTAATAATAATAATATCCAGGTCAATAGATTCTAAACTAGGAAATTGATCCAAAAACTATTATTAAATATATACATATATTCACGCTTTCCTACAATGTTTAGAGGTTCCCCCGAAGAGGTAGCAATTTTCTCCGGAGATATATTTTAGGTGCGTGATACAGTGAGTGACACGACTTATTATACGGCTATTGAGTTTCTTCTCAAACGTAATCAGATTTCCTCCCAATGTTTTCCTTCACCGTAAAGCTCATGGTGTGACAAATCATTGTACTTAAGCTAAAAAAAACTGATTGGTTTAGTCAGGATTCGAACTTGCAATCTTTGTATTGTAGGCAACTACACCAACCACCACGGCTCCATACGTAAAATACGTAGTGTAAATATTTTTTGTATCTTTATGTTTTTCAACAAGGGGCCTTCAAGGCTGATGGCGAGGCATCTTTTCATCGGAGATATATTTTTTACAACGGATGGCAATTACGTTTGTCATCAAGATTTTGCATACGTCTTTGAACTTTATTCTTAGGCTGATACAAGTTTCACGATGTTAATACCTTCTCCAAAAAACTCATTGATCGTTAACTTTTATGTGTTTTATTTTATTATACAACTGAAGTGCCTGATATGTGGTTACTGGAGCCTATGGACGGTTCCAACTCAAGGGCAAACCATGCGGAGCCGGCCTGGCAAATTCCTTTCACATCCGTTTTTGTTATCCATTATTATAGCAATCCCCCGAACTTCAAAAATCCTTCGAACGCCACCACCACGACGTGGGAAATGCGTAACAGCGCGAAAAATTCCACGAAATCTCGAAGTGTATCCAAACTACAAAATACGGATATACGACACCCACTCGACTTCAACACTACTCCCGAAGGTGCTGAGAGGAAATATAAGAATGATACTTATGTAGCTGAAAGGTATTCAAATCCAGCGCTAAAGAGGCAGTGCTCCGAAGAGGAAGTTAAAGTAAGCGAGAATCATAAGTGTCTTTGTCCCAGCGAGACTTTAGACGCAGCGAGTTCTTTAAAGGTAATTTGCATTGGCATTTTTCGAGAACAATACTCTTATTCAATCCGTTATCGCTATTATCTTGTCTCAGACGCAAGAGGATCCAGAAGTTAATGACTGCAGACGTTTTGAGGATGTATCGTGCCAATGTTTCTCTGAAATAATTGAACCAATACGGAACGTCAATCAACTACCACATGATAATGTAAAACGGTATAATAATTCTCCAGGGATTTATAATAACACCGAGAAGGTATGCAAATACTATTGACATAAAAAAGACCCAAAGTAGTACTTTTTTTATCAGTAATATAAAGTTAAGTTCAATAAAGTTTGCGCATCCGCTTGAGGATAAACGATCACTGCCTATGCACGCTTGCAACACCAGGGGTGTCTCTTTCGCGTTACCAACACTGCAGAAATCTTTTACGGCATATCCATAAAAGATTCCTGCAGTTTTGGCAGCATCAAATTATTTTCCTTCTCAATTGGTAATTTTCATGTTTTGTAGGCATTTAGCGGTTATTATTTCACTGAGTGGTTAGAGTAATTGTAGAGAGTCAGTTGACCTTCGGGACTGGGGGCGAGACTTGCTACTCGACGAGGATCGCTCTTAGTAACCAGTGAATTGTAATATCTATTTGCTAGCGGTCGCATGGCATCGACTCAGTGGTGATTTTGGCACCATCCAGTTTTATTCAGTAAGAATCACGTACCATATCTGCCCCTATGGGAGGCGGAAATACAATTAGGTACTTCATTCAGAGGCATAATATACGTTTATTGCGTATAAATTACGTTACATGCAGTATTACCATTTGTGTGCGTTTTAGTTAAATCAATATAAGGCAGCTTTGCCGCCAGGAGGTAACAAAGCATTGCCAACATTTGAAGCTCTGAATGGTGTCAAACCAGCAAAACCAAGATGTCCTAATTCCTACACAATATTAGTGAATGAACGCAATCAATCATGCAAATTGTTGCTTAACGATGGTGCCCAAACTTCTGACCATTCTATAGACTTGGTAAGTAGCACTATTGTCACTCACACTATACTGACTCGCTAAAATCCCTGTATAATATTGATTGCCTAACATTGTATGTAGAATTTAACACATTGGAAATGTATGTCATTGTTTGTTATAGGAGAAAGATGTCGTTGAGAAACACCCACGTGTTTTTAAAATATATTGCGATGAGAAAGTTTCGAAAGCGTGTATTCGCTAATTACACGTGAGGTAATGATTTGCGAAGAAAAGACAATTTCAAGTGTTGAAATTTAATTATTAATAAAGAAACATCCGTTTGCTTATTTTTATTTACATTTGTAAATTAAGTATCTACAATATAATAGTATTTACAACATAATAAAAAATATAATTTGTACATGAATATCAGTTCGGGGGTCCATATGAAGAGGCCGGCTTTGTTTGTGGCAAGAAACTGGTACTGAGACTTGACTGGCTGCTGGAGGAAATTGACGGTTGTCCATAGTTAGAGGACGGAACTGACACGTCTTCTGAAACATTCCTCGAGAATCCACGTGGCACTGTGCTCTGACCACTAATAAGAGGGGACGAGTGCACGAACGAAGAGATCTCTATACTAGGCCTAGCATTTTCCAGAGTGACACCAGAAACGAGGGATAGATATCCCGCGCTGCGAGCGGAAGAGTGTTCGCTATCTCTTATGATGTTCTGCACACGGTCCACAACAACGGAGTCTAATGCTTCCCTGTGTGTCAGATCATTGCTGTACTGGTTGGTATCCGCCTGGTAGCTCGAAAGCGCCGGAGCTGAATGACTCAGCGTTTGCGCTTGCAGTGGCACTTGAGCTATATGTTGAGGTTGGAATTGCTGTGCTTGCGGTTGCTGGTATGAATATCCACCTTGGGCGAATTGCTGCTGGTTATAGTTAATCGGCTGGTACACTTGCGATGGTTGTGGTTGTGGTTGCGGTTGCGGAATCGGTTGCGGGGCCGGTTGGAAAGCAGGGGCGCGGAAGGATTGAGGCTGTTGAGGTACTCCGTAGGAGGTGCTGGGTGGCTGGTATGCTTGTGGTTGGTGATGAGAGATCGGTTGGGGCTGTGGATAGTTTTGAGGTTGAGGTTGTGGATAGTTTTGAGGTTGAGGTTGTGGATAGTTTTGAGGTTGAGGTTGAGGCTGAGGCTGTTGGTACTGGAACTGCTGTTGTGGTGCGGGAGCGAATATCGGTGCAGGGGCCGGTGCAGGAGCGTGTTGCACGAATGCTGGGGCAATGCTGGGCTGCTGGTACTGGTACCCAAAGCCCGGGTTGAACGGCTGAGGCGTAGGTTGGGGCGCAAATTGTGGTGAAAATTGTGGAATAGGGCGAGGGGGCGGCGGAGGTGGCGGAGGTACTGGGGCCGGAGGATAATTGAACTGCTGCGCTTGCGGCGCTGGCCGAGGTAGATGATACGGCGCTTCAGCCGCTATGGCTGCCACCAGCGACAATATAACAACCTGCAAAAGAAAATAAATATTTAAAGCTGTATATATACGTTATAAGCGAACGAGGGAATCTTATTTACATACTAAGAAAACTTGGCAGACGTGTGCTTAGGGCGTGTACGCAATTTCACTTTAGCTACGGGTCAACTTACCGCGCTCCTCATACTCCGCTCGTGTGGATGACAATGCGTGACACATTAGTGATGCTCCAAAGCTTTATAGTGCCCACCTCTACGCGCCGAGCCGCACTTCGACCAGCGGCTTAGGTACATCTTACGCGTGATTGCACAAATGTGTGTATTTTATCAATAAAGGCTTGCGTTTTAGGAGACGCGTAACGACGGCCAGTAGCGTGACCTCCGCGATCTGTTATTCTACTCGCTTAGAGAAGATGTTACCGCGAGAGTCTTTGTTTCGTTGACATCTTTCAAAATATTCCTAATTGCATATAGTTTTTCACGTAAGAAATTAAGTAGGACGACGCGTGTACTGTTTCTCAACAATCTCTACTGGTAAGTTTTGTATTAAAGATCCTTACTAATTTAACATGCGTATAGAATTAATTGGTTTCTATAGATATTTTTTGTATCACTAAGGTGTCAATCAAGCATGTGACCTGCCTACCCTTCACGTTGCTTAGATTCCCTAGAGAGGATAGCTATGTTCTTCAAGAAGGATGTGAATATATTTTTGCACGTGATGGGGTCGACTCGACGTCCTCAGGTGGAAGTTATCACATCAAGCTTTACGTAAAAAATTAGAAATACCTTGGTATATACCAAAAGATTCCAAAGGGACTGTGGGCCCATCTAACCTTTTTGAACAAACGCGCTAATAGCTTATCGTCAGGTAGCATGTAAATACAACGTGACCTTCGCATGCTCTTTAGATCACAGTTTGATTAGCGGATTTGTCAACGACTCGCACATCACTTATGAAAGAAAGAAATCAAACAATAAACGAACACGTGTGTGTTAGCACACGCTGTCGCGGCATATTTGACCAAGCACCGCCAGCCCAGTTACAGGTTGACGGACAAACAATTGAGCAACAGTGGAAAGTTAGACAATTTACACTAAAACATTATTCCTATATACATAATTGTAATCCTACATTGTTTGAACATTTCTCGCTTCTTTCTTTTGTTCAGTTGTCTTCGTTAATTTAAGTTATATTTGCATTAACTCTAATGACGGAATGGTCCATGGTCAGAGCTCCTGAAGTGTGGTCGCGCGTTCTTTTCTTGGGACTGATATTTTTGTAATGTCCTATGTATTGATCAATACATTAGTATGTAATATCTTTGTCTTTGGGTCTAGGTATTTGTGTCGAATTGTCCCAAGGTATATATTTATATATATGTATATATCCTCATAGTGCACAGGTAGAACACACACTCACTTTCCATCTGAGAAAAATTTTAGGCGAATCCATCGCCGTTACTCTTGCACTATATACATATATATACGCCTGAGTATCGTCACACACTCCCAAAAGAGGACCTCGAAGGCGTAAGCTGGCGTATTTTGCCGCTGAGATTTAAATGCAAATCTGTTTGCATTAGATCTATCTGACACGAATTCACATAAGTTTTTGTCAAATTAGATATTTTGAATCCGATCTCACTAACTCATTGCTACTCATAACCCCACGTCTACTTTTTTATTGTTTATCTTTTTTAAGAAAGGTAGCGTAAAGCTTGTTATTGACATAAATCTTTGTCTTACGGTAACGCATTTGTTTGGTTATGTAGTAATACGTGCCATTTGTAAATTTCTCTATTGGATACGTCCGTTTAGTAGAAATCGAACCGCCTATTTATCACGCATTGTCTATGAGCTGTCAAATTGGTCATATAAAAGGTCACGCAAATTTGAATATAAAAACCCATAAATTCATTAACATTGTTTCGTAATAAATTGTTATCGATACATTGGTGATGTTTATTAAATGCGTGTATTATGTCTTTCCTTATAAAACGTAAATTAAATAATATCCACACATCCATTTTCCGTTAGAGATATATTTTAGGTGCCAACGTGACAAATGGCGAGTTCATCGACATTGCTCAAGCACGACTATAAACATATCTGCCTGGGGGACCCTTGTTGGAAGGAGTGAGGATATATATACATATATTCTAACTGTTCCGCCCAGCTTCACTTGGATAACAAAATAAATAATAAAAGCTCCTAAAACATGACAGCGCCATCTATCGGGTTCAATTATATTTTCAAATACTCCAGGTACCCAAAGGTCCAGCTGTTTAGGAGGAGTAAAGTGATAAACACTACGTGTTTGTCCCCAGAAGAATTATATATATTAAGATAATAAATTATATAAACCCCTACATTATCAGTAACTATTGTCAAAGATTGGCGATCGGATCCTTCACCTGATTAAGCATAATCGGTTACCGCTACCTATGGACTAAACCTTGGGTAACGCTCGCTAGTAGCCACCCCTGCGACTCACACCCTCCCTTTTTGAGAAGAACTTCATGCCGTACTCTCTAGGGAAAACCTCAATTAAGTTTAATTCCACAGCCTAAAGCGTTCACGAGAGGAAGCTCGTTTAAAACCGCCATTGGTGGTCTAAAATCGTCAGAATAGAATTTGGAAGCTCTACAATAGTGAGGGCGCTCTGAACTCTCTGCCTACCCCGTTATGACAATAGTGAGGGGAAGAGAAGATAGTGACTGGAACAGTACAATACATCTATGGACTGGCTAACACTAGTGCTGGAAAGCTGGAGTTCATGTGGGGTGGCTTTTGTTCAGTAGTGGAATGTTCCCGGCTATCAGTAAGTACCTACCTGGCATTAGAGACAAGAAATAAAGCACTTGTTTATTGTCAGTAGTGTACTACTTTTATCGATACAATGCTCTCGAAATATTTATTTCTTAATGGGATAATTCCTGGCTGGTGACGGCGGGAGCACCTTCCCTTTCATTCCCTTCAGCTGAGCTTCCCTCGCCTTCCTCTTGGCTACAATGCGTTCGTGTGTCCTTTTCATTTCTAATATTTCTTTCATTTCCTCCTTATCTTCATCCTGAAAGTATATTGTGCTTAAAGCTTTTTAGCCATGCCCTTAACAACAATAAATACGTTTAATAAAAAAATATCATAGACGTATGTATAGTCGTGCATGTTTAACGACGATGGATCGCTCGCCATCTGTGTCTTTGGCACCTAAAATATATCTCCGAAAACTGTTGTGTGGTCCCATACACCCTCCTACCCTGCCTTTGTGGGAATACGTTAAGATAAATATTTGACGCTATCTTTGCTCCCGTGACTATTTAGCCTACTATTGCTTTCTTACCTTATTTCTATTACTTACCTTCTGGTTAATTCTCAACACCAATGCCCGTTTCCCATTCGCCATAGGCTGACTGTAAGCCAGTAGTTGCTTCAGTCTCTGCGCAGGTGGCACCCCTCTTTCAACCACGAGCACAATTCGAGCCCACTGCCTCTGCCACTCGTTCCTCGTCTCCGCTATCTTTTGGTACGTGTTACCCATCATAGCGATCAACATGTTTACCAGCAGTATTGCTACTATTATCATGTATATGACGAAAAGGAGCTAGAAAAAAAAGGCAATTCAAAATAAAGGATACTAAATTTACCCTATTTTTGGATGCTAGTAGAGTTCAAAGCACTTTTTTCACTGATCTACATGTCTCCCTGCTAATTCAATATCGTCTGAATATTTTAATATCTGCATATTTATTAATCATTTAATATTATCTGTTTACATAACAACTATTTAACACTCTGTGGTAAGGTTACTGACAATATTTAGAAGACGGACTCATGGTTCTTATGAAATATGTTTGAATGCTCATATTTCGATATTATTTCACACACAAATAAAATGTCTCGATGGTTTGTTCACAACTACGGCATCTAACTACAAATGTCACAGGGTTTGATTGGGAAATGTTTGTATCGACACGTTGGGTCTATATCTGTAGACTAGCAGTGCCCCGCGGTTTCACCATCGTAAAGTTTGATTTCATTGCAAGTTTCTTTCTAGGATGCCAAAAGTCATCTAATGCCGTTCAGCCGTACCGACGTGATTGAATAAGGAATATCCTCATTAACTTTCGCATTTATTATATTAGTTGGTTTCTTTGCGGCTTTCCTCACATGTTTCTAAATACAAGTCAATTAAATGACCACTCAGTATACTTAAAAAAAATCGGAATATATTCTGCTTCTTTGCTACTGCGACACACATTGTCACCTAACTCCTGCATGTAGTTCTATTCAATAATAGAACTAGATTTCTCAATAGAAATCACTAAGAATGTTATATATTACGGTTTATTTTCTATATACATTACATACATACATATCATCAAGCCGAGTCCCTATATAATGTATATTTCTTGTATCGTATCTTGTATTTAATATATATATCCTCACGCCTTACCACAAGGGTCCCCGAAGGGGTAGGCAGAGGTGTATAGGTAATACCCACGCACCCACTTTCCGCCAGAGATATATTAGGTGCCAACGTGACAGATGGCGAGTCCATCGCCGTTACTCAAGCACAACTATACATACGCCTTTGAATTTCTTCTCAGACGTATGCAGGTTTCCTCTCGATGTTTTCCTTCACCGTAATTGTATTTAGAAATGCTATAAATGAATTAATACAATACCCTCAAGGAATACGCAGAGAGGAAGTAGTTTTCGAGATCTACGATCCACGAATTCGAAACAAGTGTATGAAATATCTACTCAGAATACCAACACTTTTAATGTCAATATCAATATTTTTATTATAAAATTGCCCTTATTGCGCGCGTTAAAACATTACTTGGGGTAAATAAGGTAAAAGGTAAAAAATGGATAAATCCGCTTAAGTAATAACTTGTTTTGAGTACTCATACATGTATGAAGCCTTTATCAAAACTAAGTAACCTGTACTGCAGTCTCTCAGGCATCCCCATGCAGTGCAAATCCGCATACTCTTGATAAACGAACGGATAAGCCCAATATGAACGTTGTTACCTTAGCTTCAAATTCGTGATCGGTCCTCTCGAAGGCTGTGTAGTAGTCCGAGAATGAAGTGAGGGACATGAGGAACATAGCCATCACACTCTCCATCGGGGAAGGCATTGGGTTCGACACGGAATCATCCACCCCTTCTGGCGTGTTAGGATTGTCAAACGATAGGAAGATTACGTAGTATGCTGCGAATTTGTAAAAACTGAGATTATTTTTCATACCACACTGATGGAAAACAAGCATGCGGTGTGCCCGATGGAAAGCGGCTACCGCTGCCTATGGACGCTTACAACACCACTTTTCACACACTTTGAGAAGATCTCCATGCTGTACTCCCCAGGGAAAACCTCAACGGGGCGCATTTCACAGCGCGATACCTTTGTTCCAAGGTTTGGGGGGCTTGGGGATGAATTCCCCGTCGATGTCGAGAGGTGTGATGGAGGAAGGTGTCATGTCAAATAATTCTAGTAGAACACACGCAGGGACACAGTCTCTCCTCAAACTAATGATGGTAAGAAAGTCGTCGAGTACCTATGAACTTACCTTAATATCCATATGTTATACAAACCTTGAGAGAAGCCCATGACAAACACCAGGTAGATGCAGACGAAACGGAGCAGGTCACCCATTACCATCCTGTATATCATCACCACGAATGGCCCCACCGTTTTGAAACCCCTGGAATTGAATATGACGTCATAATATTTACATGTCAAGCAAAAAATATGTTCGCCTTTTTTGAAATATAACGCGGTATGGGATTATCAAATTTGGCTCCGTTAAGGTTTATATGAATTCCTTGTGTTCAAATGCGATTATCATTTAATAATGCTAATATATTAGAATTTACACACACTACCATTAGCTTAACACACACACATACATATAAAGTGGCAAGTGGTCAGGCTTAGAAGAGATACATTTTATTGGCCTATAATATTATTTGTATTACTTATTGAATGTTTTGTTTATGAAATAAAGAAACAAATTTTTGAATGAAAAAAAATAATATGACAAATCGTTCTCATCTCCTTAATAAAGTTCAAACGTTTTTTTTTATTGATTATGGTTGTATTACGACCACTAAGCAACGACAAGAATACTTAATTTTGTATGATTCTTCAGGCGTTAGTCACCTGCAAAAGAACAAGAAGTAGGGAGCGGTGGTAAGCATGATGATGACTGCGAGGTGGTCTTCCTCTTCATCAGCACAAGCCAGTCTCAGAGTCGGTAGCACTAACATCAGAAGGCATGAGAAAAGGAACATCACCCTGCAATAAAATAGGTATGTAATACTCAAGATTTCTCCTCAGATTTTTAACAGTTGTCTCGTCACTCGCTGGCGACGTATAACGTTCTTAAAATTCGACAGGGTAAGGCTGTGCTGGCAGCCGAACCCTTTCGTGTTTGAACGAATAACTAGCGACTTTGTAGGTTTTCTTTTACGAAAAGAATTGCAGAAGAATTGACCCTTCGTTCTACATAACTCCCTCCTACTTACATAAAGTAACGCGTGAGTAATACCTCTGATGTTGCTAACGCCTTTAAAGTACACTAACCACCTACCATCAGGTGGAACTTATGTCACTTCTGTCCTGGTTCCTTAGATTTATAAGTCTGGACATTTGAGACATTGGGCTAATAACAAATTTACCTGGAGGGCACGGTGCTCAGGTTTTCAAAGAACATATTGAGTCCAAGGAATCTCGCTTCACGAAGAGCGGCTCCCACGTAAGCCAGTGCTCCAACCCACAGCATCAACTCTGCTGTTACTCTGACCTGTATTCACAATTCACAAGATTTGAAATCTTCATATTATTTCAATTGTAATTTGTATACTCGACGCATCTCTTGGATAAACAAAAATAAACAAAAATGGGTATTTTTCAAGAAAGAAGAAGGGACAGAATTATGCATATGATTTTATCCAGCTCATAAGCTTATACTACCAAAGTCTTCCCAAAACAAATAAATTATTGTAACCGGCTGTAAGAAAAAGATGCTCTCCCTGTTTCTCCAATAGGATAGGAAGTGCCATCCATAGGCCAAATTTTGTTGTCATTTTTATGTGTCTTACCTTCGCTTGCAAAGAATCGAAGTTCATCAACCTACATTCTTCTGTAAGGTCGTCCCACCAGTCTTCCATGTCTGTTTCCTTTGGGGCCTCAGTAGCTGAAATTATTAAGCTTAGCTATACAAGTAAACAATTAAGATCCCAGATATATCCGATCATATAAACAGAGAGAAGTAATTTATTGAAATATCAACTTGAGAGTATTTACGTTTATCTTTTTCCTTCGGATGACTCTTGAACCTTGCGCATGGCGGTCCTTCCGGCTTGGTCCCGTTCACTATTTCTACTGCCCCGGCTTCAAATTCCGTACCATTCAGATGTGCAGTGCAATTTTCTGGAAAACATACTTTATGTGATTTTGTGAAATCAATAAAGTGTGTCAAATATTATGCGTAAAAAAAATTATGCGGTTAGAACCAATGAGTTTTCCTGAATTTACAGTAATTTATCTCACCACGAATTTTACAGCTAAGTAAGACTCAGCGACTGAAACATACCAACTTCGGTGACCAATTCCGTGTCATTAACAACTGTTACAGCCGTCGAGTTGATAGCTGTAGCATTGAGGGCCCTCTCCGGGGGCCCAGGCCTGAGGGTAAAACACACCAAGGACACCAGAAAGTAGCAGAAGAAGAGGAAGAACTGACGGTAAAAGCGAAACTTCACGAAGGTATTCCATTTCGTTTTGAGGAGATCTATAAGCATGCCTTCCAAAAGCTCCAAGTGTTCGTCTTTTTCCTGAAATTTTAAAATACAAATCAAAAACCTTGATGGCCGTCTGGTCTAGCGGTAAGAGCTCCTGACTGCGACACTTGAGGTTGCGGGTTCGATTCCAGCTGAGGTCAGATATTTGTGTGTTGAACACGAGTATTTCTACCTTAGTCTTGGATGTCTTATGTATTTATGTATATATCTATCTATATAAGTAAATATATCGTTGTCTAGGTACCATAACACAAGCTATGCTTAATTGTAAATAGGCTACGGTAACCGTTTCCCATCAGGTGGGCCGTATGCTTGTTTGCCACTCTTGCTGTATTAAAAATTTAAAAACAATTTGTGTGGCATTGTCCCTAAGTTATTTATTTATTATTTTAAAATGTACATACAATTTGTATAGGTGATTGTGTCTAATGGTTATTACTACTTACATATAAATAATTATCTACGTTACTTTAAAACGTGAAACCAATACCAATTCATACAATGTTTTAAGAGAGGTTAAGTAGAGAGTGGAAAAATCCGAGCATAGTTGTAAAATCCTACTGGGTACAAGGTTCTTTGAGGTTTAATACAGATAATGAGAATTTGTTATACCATAGTATTGTGTATATAAAATGCGAATTTTAACAATCTGAGAAATATTAACACAGCAAATGAAATCCTTGGAATAACAAAGGCTCAAATAGACACTATATGTGCGCGTTAGAAGCTGAATATACCTTACTACTTACAAGTATATTGCAAAAACGTTTATGAGTTTTGATGTTTGTCTCTCAATCAAGCCTAAGCTGCCAAAGGGATTTGGTAGAAATTTCTGCTTTCGTAGCTTATAACCTGGGTTAACACGTAGTAATATGACGTCTATTCTTATAAACGCTTATCTCATGGGATTATTATTATTATTATTATAAACTATAGTTGATTAACCTACAAAGGATAAAATACAAGGTAGTACCACCAGCTGATATAGTTAATACACGTACCCCAAACACTACCAAGTTCAACGCAGAATCCTTACTAATCAATCCTGTCTCCGTATCAATAGTATCGGACTGCCCCAGTGGGTAGGCAGCACAAGTAGTCGCACCAATCTGCCAGTATATCTCCCGCTCTATGTTGAGGATGTGGAAGAACAGATCCGTTCGAGCCAGCTTAGCGGATAGAGTAAGCGGGGTTAGGTTTTGGACGTTGCGAATGTTCAGAGATGCTCCTACTTCGTATGCCATGTCGAAGGTAGCCTGTGGAAATAATCAATTTTTAATAGGAAGTATTTACAAGTCATTGTCGTTTTGTGACGTTTTGTGGAAATAAACATTAAATAAACATTGTCGAGAAGTCGTAATTCAATAATAACAAAAAATCCATTTTATCCCGTGAGCCGTCACTTCTTAAGACCATTTATGATTCCTTTTATGAAATACGACAATGCAATAAAAATCTTTATTTTTTCATATTACAGAGCTACCGGAACTCTTGGTATTGACAACAAGAAATTGCGATTAGAAGCAAAATAGGTGCCTTTCAAAAACTTTGCGGTTTAAAGAAGTTTTTTTCCGGACCATGTAGGCTGTAGAATGAACTCCCGACTGAGGTCACTTGACAAAACAGTCGCTTAATAACTACTTTAATAAACTAAGCAACTCTAAAGGGTAAGTTTAATATACATTTTCAATCACTTAAGTCTCTGGATTAAAAAAATTATATTCAGGCATTCTTTACTAACCATTTTCTCATAAATAACGAGCATATGAAGAACTGTATTGCCGTTGGTGTCCTGTTTGTCAGGATCTGCGCCTCGGGCCAGAATCAACCTGTAACACTCTTCCTGCCCGAGGCATGCCGCGAAACTAAGTGGATATTCGCCCCAATACACGTATCTGGGGAATAAATTCGTTCGTATCAAATAGCGCTCGATGCAGTGACACTACGTGAGTGAGTCTCGGATGTGTTTGATATTAATAGCATAGGTTTACTTCTTTAACGTTGCTAGAAAGTCGTTTTTATTCACTTACCACATACGCATGCATAATTGTATGCCTGCGTACCTACGCGGTAAATGAATAGCCCCTAATCAAAACGTTTCATTTTCTTTCTACTCACTGAACAGGGTACATGTTTTATATGATGTGAGACATGTACCATGTATCAAATCTCTTAAACTTTTAATGTTCTCGTTATTCCTCTTTCACTTACATTCTTAACATCAAAAAATCATACCTAAATTAATGAAAATACGTCAGCGTCAGCAGACGTACTTTAATTAATTTTGGTATGGCATGCAATTTAATTCAAGTCAAGGTTGTTTTAGCAGACGTACAGACAAGAGTTATCTTCATATTTATATTACTAGTAGGTAGGCCACCATATATGTTCGCGAAATTTTGTGTCAATAAGCTCACCCATTATAATTGGTGTCAGGTTGAACATTAACCCATTCATGGTCGAAGGAGTCGGTGCGGGAGGCCTTCTGGTCTTCGGGGCACATGAAGTTGCCACAACACCGCTCGTGGTAGTCAGCACCAGCGTCTAACAAGAACTTCACCATGGTGGGATCCTCGTTAACAATTGTCATGTGAAGAACGCTCTCGCCTAAAAGAAAAGAACATACGTGCATACATATGTACAGATATCGTCACTTCTAGTCCCTTTCAGGGTATATATAGAGTTTGAAGCGCCAGTTAGCAAATTACTTTTCACTTTATCCACATTAACGTTAGCAAGATATGTAATTTACAATACTAGCTGTACTCCAGTTACAACTATGATTTAGGCTGTTAAAACGGGAATCTAATACAAAAGTATATATGTCAATCGGAGAAGTAGTTGATGAGCGCGCCCAAGCATACAAACTCTGCCTCTTTATATTTTAGAATAGATATTTACACTAAAAGCAGAAAAGGCAACTGAATTTACGAGTTCAATGGAGGTCAGTATGCACCGAAGAATACTGCTTAACTGGGCACCAATGTGGCGGTTCCCTCAATATACACTCTATCCCTATAGACATAAGATATCTTTATTTGACTTCGGTAGTATCGTAAGTGAGAGTTCGCAATTAGTATTGTTATAGTGAGTCACTATTGGTAAAGGGATAATTTAGACTGATGAAGCACGCGCTTAACCATACGTGCTTTTGTCGTCATTAGGTTATTTATCATCGAGTATATGAAAATATCGCTACAGGGTCGGAAACACACGAGCTACCCCTGGTGTTTAAAGTGTCCATAGGCTGGGGAAACTGTTTCCCATCACGCATTATGCATGTTAACATCCTTCATGGTATAAAAGAAAAAATATGGTGGCAGCAACCCGTCATAGTTGAGTTCCTTGTCTTGTACTACGAAGAAGAATGGAATTATTCGTATCGGCATAGGATTTCTATTTCGCAACAAGCGCTTTAGTTAAATGCTTTAGGTAATTGTCAAATTCTGTCGTAGTATAAGGCGGGATTTGAACTCAACCTATGAATTTAAACTTCAGATCCTAAGCTTGGGTATTCTGGGAAAGACTTAGGCAATTAAAGCTTAAATACTAAGCTAAGCTTAAAGCTTTAATTAAAATATCCATTTGTACAATGCAATACCAAAAGCAATTCAAAGGCGTATGTATAGTCGTGCTTGAGTAACGGCGATGGACCCGCCATCTATCACGTTGGCACCTAAAATATATCTCTGGTTGAAAGTGGGTATGTGGATATTACCTATACACCTCTGCCTACCACTTTGGGGACCCTTGTGGGAAGGCGTGAGGATATATATAATACCAATACCAATGTACCTGCAGACCCCTCAGTATCGCCATTAGCTGTTTGTAGTCAGCTTGAGATTATAGATACAGATGTGATCAGTTACCTACAGACCAATTTTCATGTTGCAGACGACTTATACTTTCAGGCCAACAATTTTTTTTCAAATCAAATCAATTAATTTATTTCGTGAATTAGGAAAATAAAATGGTATTAAATTACTGTATATAAATGAATTGCTCAAACATAGCAACTACGTCGCGAGACGTGTCTCGGCTTTCTAACAATTAAATACTTTGCTATATTACGTATGGTTAAATAAATGACGAGACAATCAAGGTTACATACATATCATCTCACCAAGTTCCTAACAGAGTAGGCAGAAACAGTAGAGTACCAGTACTAAGACTTTACCAACCTCTTTCGCTTCATACACATCACTTTTCGTCATCTGTAACGTCCGATCCTTCATTGATTCGAGTTAAATAGAGCTAGAATGTGACCTTTCGGACACTCGCATTGTACAAATATATATTTTGCCAACCTTTCATCTCTCGTCCTGTCTACTGTCCAAAGGAGTTATAAATAACTACACCCTCATTCATACCGGTAGCTTTACGAATCGAATAAATTGTGGATCCGATCTAGAATCGTTACTCTGCCCTTTTCAAAGGGACCACATCTCTCCAACATATAAGCTGTTTTCAGGTTTCCTTTGACCTACAATCGGGGCTAATACATAAAAAATTACCCACTTACAATATCAACCCTAATCTATCAGTACGGAAACACTTCCGCTTAAAAAAATTAGTGAAGGAAGTATGTACTACGTCAATGTCAGATAAAATTTTCAGCGGGATGTTATCGAGCTCTCTATCAAATGAGCTGAAACTATCTCTGTAGGTCAAGGGCGTAGGCACCGTAGTACTCGTCGCTCATGTAAGTGTCGTTAATCAGCTTCGGGTAGAAACGCAGGAGTCTCTTGGCGAGGTCTGCCAGAAGAGAGGTTGCGTTGAGAAGGCAAAGATGGAGTATGGTCTCGCCTACTGCTCCGCGTTCCTGTAAAACAGAAACTTCTGTCCTTTAAAAAAATCTACTTTGTTTCCAAAACATACCTGCCGTAGGTATGCACATGATTGTCAGCGAAAAAATAAAAGTCAATTCAAAGGTTCCAATAGTCATTCTAAACCATTCTCGAATCCAGCTGAAGAAATAGAAAATTTTCTTAAAATCGGCCCAGCCGTTTACGATTCTATAAAGGACATATAGACAAACATTCATTTTTATATATATTGATATAGGTATACCCGTTCTTAAAAGGTCTTAATTTTGGTACGAACGTGGCGAGACCTATTGTTTGTATGTTCAATGTAGTTATGAGTATGCTAACTGAGTGCCCCGCGGTTTCTCCCGCGTAAAACTGAATTTCCTTCGTAGATATTTTCTAAAATATAACGTATCCATTAGGTTCATGTGTGTGTGTGTGTGTGTGAAGTGATCCCAAGATCCTTAAGTAAGAAGTTACCTTGAGGTCCCAACATAGTTCCCTATACGCGGACGGATTGGCGTCGTATTCTGCCTGTGTGACTTCAGGCCAGTCCTTCTCCACATCAAATTCTTCGTCAGGGTTTTCCATTCCTCTCAGCGGTGGCAGCTAGGTACATAATATATATATATATTAATACATGGAAATACATCGTTTAAATAATGATAAGCGAGTTGCGAGTCACCGTCTGCGAATAATTAAGCTTTGTGACTTGTGAAAGGCAAACGTCCGTTGTCTCGCCAAATGGCCCAATACAGTAATTCACTATAGTAGCCCAATGTTCATACTCCATCCCCAATAATAATGCCTTGGGACAATTCCACACGAATTAACATAGTCCCAATTTAAGCATAGCTTGTGTTATGGTAACTAGATAACGATATATTTACTTATATACATAGATATATACATAAATACATAGGACATCCAAGACTAAGGTACAAATACTCAAGTTCATCACACAAATATCTGCCCTCAGCGGGAATCGTACCCGCGACCTCAAATTTCGCAGTCAGGAGCTCTAACCACTAGACCAGACGGCCGTCTAAATAGTAGCCTCAGCACTTGGTGGGGGTAATTTCCCGAAATTATCACGATGCATCCGGGAATGATATCCGCCAGGTGTATCCCTAACTTAAATTAAAACTCTCGAAGGGGCCGCTACGCATTCGTTTTGTATCCCCATGCAAACCCAGTTATACGACGGTCCCTTCGGGAACTCGGCGTTCATGCAAATAATAATAAAGTATTAAGAAAGATAAAAAGGATCACCAAAAGTATGGGAAATGTAAAAATATCCCTGTCTTTTCGCTGGAGATATATTTTACTAGGAAAACTTTAAAATGAAACCCGCATACGTTTAACAAGAACTTCAATAACGTATGGACTCGCCATCTGTCACGTTGGCATCTAAATATATCGCGAAAAAGTGGGCATGTTACTACATACCCTTGTGGGTAGGCGTGAAGATAAGAAGATAAGATTAATTATTAGCTATACAATAAAAATAAATAAAATTGGAGTGTCTGTTTGTAATATAAAACAAACCGCGTTTTACTAAATGCATATGGATGTATACACGGTACATATACCAAAATATATTTTTTTACTTTTTTTATCTGTCTGTCTGTTTGTTCCGGGTAATCTCTGAAACGGCTTAACCGATTTATCGGGACTTTCGCTGGCAGACAGCTGATGTTAAAAGGAATAACTTAGAATACTTTATTTTGAAAACATCACAACAATTTGTTTGCTAAATTCCACGCGGACGAAGTCGCGGGCACAGCTAGTTAGTAATATGAAAAGAATTAGACTATTCCGAAAACCTACCAACTTATGCCTCCCTCGTTCCTTATTCCTCAATAGCACAAGATGAGATATAGGTATGTATCTGCCGTTCCCTTTGTTGTACAAAAAGGGCTCAACTTTCGTTTTGATAGCGTGGTCTATTTCAGCATATTGTTTATTTTGCAGAGCCCTCTTCATCATGTCTACCAGTAGTCCACCACCTGTAACATTATTTACCTATAAGCGCATAAACAGAGGGTGGCCGAGTGGTTCGAGTTGTCTGCGACACAAAGATCGCAAGTTCAAATCCCGACTGTACCAGTGAGTTTTTCTGAACTTAAGTACAGTGATTGGTCACACAACGAGCTATAATAGAGAGAGGGACGGCTATAATAGAGCCGTTTTTTTATGTAGATACTTTAAATACTGGATACATTTTATCTGTTTTAATTATACTTGTAGTATGCAGTAATATCATTTCGTTACCTATGACTCAATTGTTTTACATAATGTATTCGTTGGACAAACGCAAGAGATACAAATAAATTTGTCAAATTGATATGTATACATGTAGTCGGATTTTATGTCATAACTAAATGGCGAAACCTATTACGCCACGCGTGTAGTTTACAATAACAATTTCACTAGGATCTGGTAATAAGCCAAAACAATAGCCGATGTTGAGTTATAAGGTCGGTATCCTCCTATTTCTTGTACGTTTATTCTATCTCAAAAGGCGGATAAATTATTCCACTTTGAACCCTACATCTATTGTTATAAATGTCATACGTCTTCGAGAACAAAAGAGAGATTGTCTTATAAATATGCGTGAACATTTACAATTGTGGCGTTCTCTTCTCGTTACTTTCTTCTATTTCAGAAGCTGGAAGTACGACTGCCGGACGGATAGAATCCTTAATACCAGGTATAATAATACCCTGCCAATAACACAAACCACCCCTTGGAATTTACCAGACTATTAACAGGAGCCTCTTCTGAGAGGAAACTTTCAATAGATACCTTACCGGCTTAGAGGAGGAAAGGCGGGTATTGTAAGATATCTACTCACTAAATCCCCCATTGTGGCCGCCCTCTGTGTATTGACAGATCAGGGTTCCCCACCAACTTAGCATGCCGACTAACATCAGCCCTAGCACCCTCACCGCCGCGCAGCACGAGCTACATAACACTACTCGCGCTGTTGGCAACCCTGAGTTCGATTATGTGACAGCCAGGGCCCCACCCTGACTATCCGCAAGCCCTTTTAACCTATTTAACTGCCTCTTACAATAGCCAGAAAATATTATAGCCACATTCTTGAACCTACCTACTGGGTGTAGCAGTAGCCGCTGAATTAAGTCAGTCGATCCAAGCACGACTGTACTCACAACGTACCTTTAACATCGATAAGCTTGTACAGTTTCTGCTCAGATGTTCCAGCTTGTTTCTTCACACCACTGGTGACGTTACTCTCTGTATTACCCATGATCTTCAAACTTCGTCATTAAATATTCCACTTACTGTGCACTAACAAATTTTTGTCGCTGCGGATTGTAGGTTATCGACAAAACTACGCGTTGCTAACGAGATGTATGACTATCTAGATACCTATAGCTAAGTGTATTGATGTAGATATTATTTTAACACGGTACAAGTGGCAAAGATTCGGTAAGCGGATACCGTGGCCCTGCAAATAAGATATCGTGTAGCTAAGGATAGTAAAAATAAAAAATATTTTTATTAAAGGTTGTTATTAATCAAAACCCAACAAGCAGCTTTTGTGTAGTATAAAGATATAGAAAATCTATAATTTTTTTCTTACATATTTTTTTACTTCCTGACCTATATACAAAAGTACAATATTTCAATGCTGCTGAAGACTGAAGCGCTAGTGAACAGTCCCACGATGTCACCGAAGAGATCGAAATCGCAACATTAAGGTGTGATGGTTGAATGTGTGAGCACGACTATATTTTTCTATCATTGGTTTCTTCTCAATCTATGTATAATCATATACAAATATGTTCACGATGTTTTCTTTTAGCGTAAATCTCGTGCTGTGAATAATCACTGTACATAAATTAAATAAAAAAATATTGCTACAGCAGGGATGCGAACTTGGAATCTTTGCGCTGCAGGCGACTGTTCGAACCACATTTCATGGATAAAATTTTTGAGATCCAAAAATATTATATTAAAATCATATATAGCGCTCTATACTCTCTGCCTACCCCGTTAGGGACTCGGCGTGATGATATGTATGTATGTATGTAAAATCATATTCACTAGTCTTGTTATATAAAAAGAAATATTGAACAGCTGAAGATAGAACATTAAAACTTTCACATTCGTGTTCGATCGTAGCTTTGCCTCCTTTATTTATATTGAATCTCATTTCATTTACTATTTCTAAGTCGGATCTTTTTCTTCAAGTTTCTCCCAATTTTCCAAATTTGCCTAAGAGCTTCACAGACCCCTTTACTTATGTTAGTACCTACTAAATCCAATTTGTAACGCAACAAATACCGAACGTATTGAAGGATGGATAAAGTTCCCATTCGAATATTGACTACGGCACCAGGTTGGATCTGGATCTGATCTCCTAAGACAGCGAAATATTAATCTGGAAAATCGTGCAAATTCAAGACTGCAAGTTCGAAGTGTAAATTATAGTGCGTGACGGATGGCGTGTCCATCGCCGTTTTTCAAGCACGTTTATATAATAATAATAATATAAATAATATATCCTCACGCCTTCCCACAAGGGTCCCCGAAGGGGTAGGCAGAGGTGTATAGGTAATAAATACCCACACACCCACTTTCCGCCAGAGGTATATTTGGTGCCAACGTGACAGATGGCGAGTCCATCGCCGTTACTCAAGCACGACTATACATACGCCTTTGAATTTCTTCTCAGACGTATGCAGGTTTCCTCTCGATGTTTTCCTTCACCGTAAAGCTCGTGGTGTGACTAATCACTGTACTTAAGTTCAGAAAAACTCATTGGTACAGTCGGGATTCGAACTTGCGATCTTTGTGTCGCAGGCAACTGCTCGAACCACTCGGCCACCACGGCTTTTTTACATAGTTTATATAGATTACCTAAATATAAGTGAGTATTATACTACAAGCTTATGCGATTAGAATAATATCCCAAATAAACATTATATCCCTATACCCAAAATAAAGGAAAAGGCGACCTTTATTCCCAAACTCTATTCATTTGGAATAAAAGCTCAGCTTTGGGGCTAAGTTAGTATTTAATAAAATACATTCACAACTGTCGTCCCTCGCTGGATGAACGCAGCACATGTCTCGAATAAATGTTTCGTATCTTTAGCTACATGGCAGGCGCCGTAAGAGTATAGATAGTGCCATCCAAGATAATAGTGTAAATCTGGTGCCATAAATCTAGAGCGTATAAGGGACAATGTCTCAAATTCAACGACTTTTTACGGGTTATTCAGTCATATCCACATATTATTCAATACTTACTTCAGCGTTACTTAATAATCGTAATTAAAGTGGCCCCGGCCCAGAAGTCCTATTGGAGTACGGTGTACCCCGGAATTCGGCCTAAATTCCTGCAAATAGGTATCACCTCGTATTTAAGCAATTTAGCCATCTTATCTTGACCTACGATCTTATCATTTATCCCCGAGAGATATGACCACTTCTTATCTCCGTAATTATATTTAGATTGTGGTCAACAGCTCACTCGTGCTGCAGTGTGTTGTATGTGTAACACGGCCCGTGTTCGGAGTCCTTCGCTTGGAAATGCCACAGCATGAGAAATTTCGGTTGTTGTGACTACAGTCCGTTATCAATTCTGGTTATTTTGTACCTGATATGGATAAGAATCGTGTTGGTCCAGTGTGCTCAATAATTGCGTGATAATGCATTTATGAATTAATAAAAGTGTACCTATAATATTGCGTGTATTACACAAATTGTTTCACGTAACAACACACTTGAGGTATACTTTAATCGCTCGGGTGTCTGCGAAAAATATCAAATTCATTATTGCAGTATTTGAAGTAGCCAAAAAATCGGAAACGAATTAATCTTTCATCTCAAAAATGGATTTAATTTTCAAGGTGAGTTTGTCTTTCAATACTTATCTTAATTAATATTTTATAACAACGAAAAGACTGACAGTGGCACCTTACTATGTCTCCTATAAAAAACGGGTGCATTTGATACCTGCCTAACCTCCAAAGACCCTTAGGGGAATGTGTGAAGATCATGTGTATATACTGTGATAATTGTCTTACATCGTCGACTATATTCCAAGCCACAAGGTATACTGTCACTGCATTTCTCCCCAGATCTAGGAGTGTTGCAAGCTGGGTGGAAGTACAATAAGCTCGTAGGATATCTACGAAAACTGGTCCATTAGGGTAGCTGTCAAAGCCCATCATCAACTCTCCATATCCATATGGAATTTAAAGTAGTATGCATGTGCATATCGCTTTGAGTCTCTCTGTGGTAAACAGGGGAGAGCACCAGTTCTCTCCCTTCATCTAATCAATGGAGCCTGATGACGATCCAGAACAGTCTGAAATATGTTTCAATTTCGGTCTTGTCTTTTTTTTTACCGACTTCAAAAAATGAGGAGATTCTCAATTCGACTGTATTTTTTTTATGTTTTCAAATATTCGGAATAATGTGTAATCTTAAACATGATTTCCACGAACGCTTCACGATTTTTTATTATATGTTTTACTACGCTGGCATGTTTCCCTGATGGGAGGCGGTGATCACTGGCGCATTACCCTACCTGTAACAATATTTTCACGCCCTTCTTGAATGTTAGAAGTTAGTTTGTAAGTAACGAATAATTATTCAGGTTATATGACATCGTATGAACTTGTGGCGTTTAAGAAGCCTGTATTAATTTATCCTAAATACTTTTTGACAGAAAATACAGTAGTCGTTACGCAGACACATGAGACATATAGCTTTGTAATCGAGTTCAATACTAGTTTACAAAATTGCCCACATAATTTTCTTAGGCGCTAATGCAATGGAAATCTTCAATAATACAGCTCTCATCTTGACAAACAGCTGTAATTTCTGAAAAAAAAAGTGATTCAACCCATGAACACCACCGTTTTGACTGAAAAACAAAAATCTCATTAAATAAACTCAACAAATTAAATTTGATAAGTTGCTGCATGTTGTTGCAAAAAGGTAGAACTTTACATTTGAACTAAATGAAAGTTTCTAATAACTCCAGTGTTTAATTTACTTTAAAAGTAGTAATTGCAGCTCTGTAAAGCTAGTGCTCGATATTCTTTATACGAACTCAGGTATTGGTTGTGGATTCATATTCTGTAATTTATGGTTTGTTTTTTGTTTTGTTTTCTCTATGATTGGATTGAAACACCATTTTGTTGTTGTTTTTTTATTATTTTAATCGTCGTACTAATTTCGATTTTCCACGATATATAATGATAAACATTTATCACAATTCAAGTACCTAGTTCGTACAACAATCACTGTCAATTTGGGTGTAAAATGCATTTCAATTGTCAAACGTATTTTGATAACATCTTTAAAAACCTACCTACTTTTAAATAACATTTTATCTATTGATAAAACTATAAATCGGTTTCAATTTAAAATCCATGTCACCAGCTATTCACATTTTATTTTTTATTAAAAACTAGCCTTACATGTAAATTGTGTTACCAAATATTTCTGTGGTCCGAGTACAAGCAGAATGCCATAGACACGAGTCCTAAAGCAAGCGCGGGGTGGACATATTGTTTTAGCGGGATCAAAGACTAAGCTGGATCGGTTGGCGCTCAGAGGAGACGGTCGTTTGCTAAAGTTAGTTTTGTAACAATAACTATAAACGTTTGTACTGATTATGATAAATGTATTGATAGGTCGTTATTATTTTTAATAAATCGACCTCTGGTTTTTAATAATAGATTGTTGCACTCATCCAAACCACCTCTTTAACCAACTTCTCTTGGTGGTGGTGTCCGCCTCCTTAGCCATGGGGTCAGCATACTCCTCTGTGACTGTAGCTATCGTTGTTGTTTGGAATGCCTTGTTTAACTGGAATCCCTTTTGCAAGTCCAGGAGTAATCCCCAAAGAAGAGTGTTATTGTGAAGTCCTTTCAATACTGATGCTGCGGAAAATGACTGGTACTCTATATACATGTTAGCTAAAAGATGATACTCGAAATGGTCCTCGAAGTGCTAAGCCTCTTTTCGCCGGAGATATATTTCAGTACCAGCTGACAGATGGCGAGTCCGTCGCTGTCTCGAGCACGACATTACATACGTCTTTGATTTTTTTCTTAAGCGTATGCACATATCATTGGTGTGTTTAACTTAATCGTTAGGTTCGTGGTGTGATAAATCACTGTATTTAAGCTTAGAACAACTATGGAAGACACTGCCGGAATTTTCAACTTATAATATTGTCTTCGTGGATGAAAATATGGTCCATAAAAGATATACATATTATTCTAAACTGCTCTGCCCATCAATATTTACTTATATCATATATTTGTTCATATATATATTTACTTATATCATACATCTCTTAACACAGGCAATAATTTTCCATAGAATGAATACTCTTAAACATTAAACATGCGAGTAGGCCAAGATGCACTTTTCTCGGATGATTTATTTTAAGTGAAGATAGAAATCATATTAGACACCTTTGATTAAATGTCAACACTATAGATACTGCCATCCACGAAGACGAGCCCCACTATTCTTCCTCATAGTTTATAGTGTAAGTGTGCAACCTTCCACTAATGTTTGAGTATTGTCGGTACACACTGATTACCTAAGAATGCACACTCACACTACAATTAATAGAGTCAAGTCATACTCCCCGCATCCCGCGACCCTCGCGACTAGATATTAGTGGGGCGCGTCTTTGTGGAAGGCACTATCCATACAAGTAATAAATGTTTACCTTAATGTAAGTGATATAATTCGTTTGTTTACGATACCCAATTTTAATTAGACTGTTATTAACTGTGTCATGGTCATAATTGTACCTATACATATATAAGTATTAACTACTTCTTTATTTGCACTAAAGTAATTAAATTTGGGTCAATATATAGGAAATAGTTGGCGGGAGCTCCGTGCGTTTAATTTATATCACGCGAGACGTACGGAGCAGATCGATGGGTAAACTAACAAGTTACAAGTTTAAAAAAGCAAAGGTTTACAAAGGGCATTTTATCTATTTGTTTTGTTGATACAAACGCAAAGGAAATCCGCCCTATAACACGAGTAGTATAGATAACAGTAGAAATATTAATAATACCACATTAGTTTGCAGAGTTCATGAAGATCGGCTTTTAATATAACACATAGCATCATAGATTAGTCACCCCACGGTGCTTTCAGCGAAGAAAAATGGCGATGGACTCGCCATCTGTCCCGTTGGCACCTAAAATGCATGTCCTGCAGGTTTCCTTACGCTATTTTCCTTCACCGTAAAGTTCGCAGTGTTATAAGCGGACTATAATTAAGAGGATAATTTTGATCGAAAAAAGGGGTAGACCTTAGGCTACATTCCATCTACCTAGATCAAATCTGTCGAACACTCAAGGGTGGGAACATTAAGACTACTCGTAATGTGCCGCCGATGTATTAAGAGACTAATAAATTTGGATGAAGAAGAAATATTCTGTTCATAAAAACTACACCTACAACACATGAAGAATGTACTTACGGCAATAGGGTGACTTGTCATTGGTGAGAGCAAAATAGGTGCCGTTAGCGCGTGGTGAGTTTGCTCCTCCTATTGCTCTAATGCCCATCTCTGCACAATTATTCTTCGAGACGCAGGCGGCTTTCAAACTTGCGTTCACTCTGCGTCGATTAGGTAAAATATAAGCAATTGATGTTGCTTACGTCTGCAAGCGTGACATTACTTCCTCTTTTGCAAAATAGCAGCCAAAGAGCAGAGAAAAATAATGCCCTGACAGATAGGTATGATACTACTATTACAGGTACTCCTTTAAAGATAATGAAGTAGTCTTGTTTGAAAGAATTAAAGACCCTTTCTTCACCCTGCCGTCAGTCATCTCTCCATTCATTTCATTTATAGCTGTATGTATGAACCTACCCATTATAAGTCAAATTCCAGCGAAATGCAGCGAATGAGCAGTTTTTATTTATTAAGCTCTCAGTGAAAATCAGGTACGCACGACCATGGTGGCATATCGCCTGCTGCAATCCTGTCAATACATATATGGATATAAGTCACGTATATTAACAGATACAAGAGGATAGAATAAAATACTTTGTTAGGAACAATACCAACTCGTATATGGACTAAACCGAGAGAGAACAGAGTTAGTTCCGTTCCGACATCCAGGTTGCTTCATCCCTCCATTTGAATAAAAATCTGCATGACCTGTGGACAAGACAAATGTATGTAGATGATTTGATAATATAATTATAACCACATTCAGTGATTGGCTGCGACCAAAAAGTGTGTTAGTTTTAATTTGACTTATGATTTATTTATTTATAAAAGGAATATAATTACTGTAGAAGCGCTATCAGCAGTAAACTGTGTCCCAGGCATTAATACTCGTCTCCGGTAAGCAATTTTACAAAGATGCTTATGTAAGTGGTTAATGAATGGTGTGCGTAGGAGTGCGTGTGCGAAATGTATATAACACATCTATATAAATAGAAATGAATCACTAAATGTGTTGCTAAGCGTAAAACTCTTAAACGGCTGAACCGATTTGGATGATTATTCTTTGTTGTGTTTGATGAAGTCTGAGGAAGGATCTTATGGAGAGAAAAAAAAATTAAAAATACGAGGAAGTACGTAAAAACAAAAATTGTCTGGACCTTTCAGGTGGTACGAAATTCCCCGGGGCAGCTAGTTTAAAATATAAACATATTTACCTACAGGATTCGGCAATCCAAAGCCAAAGTTTGACACTAACCGACCGTTAGTGTGAATGACATCGACAAAGTCTGCATCCGTTGCATCTAAGCGTTCAACATCACTCACTGTTCTAAAACACGGCTGAGCAGGATCCAAACCTTGAAAACAAAATTATATTACCATTCATTATTGTTCTTGTAACACAAAATAAAGTTCCTATAATTAATGACAAAATTGTTTCTACTGAGAAATGCATATCCTTGTGGTTTTTGTATGCGTTAATAATATATTTTTTCTTTTTTTGGCCTTGCTTTAAAGAATACCAAACTTTTCCGAGGTTGTATTCGAGTCATGCGAGTTATTACGTGTTACTTAGGAAGTCCCTACGACCGATTCAAAGTTTTAAATACTTTACCAGTAATTCTTGCCACCCTGCCCAAATGGTAAGACACAAATGACGATATATGAGCACCTAAACTGTGCCCCACGAAATGGAAATCTTTGACTCTTGCTCCAGTAGCATGTATCAGCTGCCACAAGAACCTGAAGTAAATTCATTGGCTTGAGAATTTAACACACAATGACGACCTTCAAAGTTATATATACATAACATGGCAAGACAGCTGACATGACCGTCAGAACCAATCTAGCCTAACTCCCTAGCACGCAAACCAGCAATGCTCTAAGCCGAAGTCCGTACCCCATAGCCGTCTTGGCACCTAAAAAGCGCCTAGCTGAAGGCCTTGGTCACGCTATTGTCCGTGTAAGAAGTAAAAGTTCCCAGAACTCACACTAAGAGGGACAATAAATAATACAATTTTAAAATGACTAATGACGAAGCCATGTACTTAACGCATTGTGTTTATTGTGTTGTTATTATACAACTAAAACGTTATCTATACTAATATTATAAAGAGGAAAGATTTGTTTGTTTGTTTGTTTGTTTGTTTGTTTGTAATGAATAGGCTCCGAAACTACTGGACCGATTTCAAAAATTCTTTCACCTTTGGAAAGCTACATTATCCCCGAGTAACATAGGCTATATTAAATTGGACCCGATAGGTGGCGCTGCGATCGAGTTTCAAGAATTTTACCTTTTTACCCGGGCGAAGCTTTCTGTGTGTTTCTGTGTGTCTTAAGCTAGATTCGAGAATGGTTTAGATTTACAATTGGACCCAATAGGTGGCGCTGCGATCGTGTTACGGGCAATTTAACTTTTTCACCCGAGCGAAGCTGGGCGGGACAGCTAGTACTAATTAAAAACATGAATCATGAATTATCATTTTTATGATACTTCGCCATATTATCGTAAGCATTGCCCTCGGCCAGGTTGCATTAAATATTCGTCTGACTAGTCATCATACCCAGTCGTGTCCGAGCCAACTGTCCTGGTATTAGCAACTGCTCTCCAGTACTTCCAAGTATTTCCACCGCCACTCCAATCAACTGCTATGACATTAACGTTGGCCTAAAACCAGATATTAGATACTCAATATCACCACATTAAGGACATTTTAATGAATTGAAGTATATCTTCACGCCTACCGTACGTACGAGCGGTAGGCAGTAGATGTAGGCACGAGTGTAGTAATACCTTAATTTTCAGTTTTCAGGTGCCAACGTGAGCGAATTCACGAGCACAATTTGTAATTTTTTATCAAATTCATTCACCGTAACGATTGGTGTAAATATTGTTCAAATGTACTCGGTGCAGATAAACTCATTGGTACTAAAGAACGACGATATAAAATCATTTATGGTACTTACCCATTCTAGAAACGCACTGGTCATATCCCTCACCCAAGATGCGTTACTGTGACTCATAAAACCGTGCACTATCATTACTGTCTTCCTCTTAGGATCAAAGTCAACCCATTCTAGTCCAAATTGTGGCCCTGGAAGCACCTGGAGAAGATTTATAAAAATCTCAAGAAAAAACCAAGAATATTTATTACATTACAATATATTGAATATTTATATATTATAGAAGGCTTCTTGTACCTATTCTGTCAAAACAAACGTCAAACACGCGAAAGTTTTTGAGAATGTTTGTCCCTCGGAATAGATGAAATATGGTACAAGGATAAGATTATTCGACAGAAATATGTTGTATGCCATATTGCTATGATTTACCTGTACTCTGTCTGGTTGTCGGCGCGAAGAAAAGTAAAAATGGGTATTAACTTCATCAGAGGAATCTGGTTTCATGTTGAATAAGTGTAGCAACTGTCGTGAAAATGACCCAAGACCAAAACAGTCTACGTTTTCCGGTATCGGTAAACGTGTAAAATCCTGTATATAAAAATGAAAATTGATAACTCCAAAGGCTAAGTATTGACACAAGTCTCAAATAATAAAATTAAAGCCATGATGGCCGACTGGTTCGCGTAGTTGCGCACAAAGATTGCAAGTTCGAATCCCGACTATACCAATGGGGATTTAATTCCCGCGATAAAATAATGTAATTTTAAACAATCAACTATTTGTGATTCATCAATTATGATTTATCAATTCGTGACAGGCGGGCTGGAACATATCTCGCTCAGAGAATCAGCATTGCTATCCAGCGTGGCAATGCTGCTAGTCTTCTTGGCACGTTGCCTCGGGATACCGATTTGGGACAAATATTTTATCTGTAAGTAGTTAGTTTCAACTGTGCTTTGTAAATATTAATAAAAGACTCATTTTATTTGGTAAATTCAATTGAAAATAAATGAAAATTGAGCAATTCACTTGTACAAATAAAGAACTATTTACATATTTCACAGAGCTGGTTTCTTATATTCATAGCTTTGTGTTCTACAATTGCATAAAAAAAATGGCTGTAAAGGTCTTATAAAAATTATGTTATTATATAATAATAATAATAATAATACTTGGGACAATTGCACACAAATTGACCTAGTCCCAAAGTAAGCAAAGCTTGTGTTATGGTAACTAGACAACGATATATTTACTTATATAGATAGATATATACTTAAATACATAGGACATCCAAGACTAAGGTACAAATATTCGTGTTCATCACACAAATATCTGCCCTCAGCGGGATTCGAACCCGCGACCTCAAGTTTCGCAGTCAGGAGCTCTAACCACTAGACCAGACGGTCGTCAAAATTATATTAAATTGACGGAGACTAGCTGATACTGCTTTTCTATCATCACCTAACGGATACCTTCCTATGACATCTCTTTCGACAACCCATGTTAAGAATTTGTCTTTCAAAAGAGACAAAAGAGGTGAAATTTTAGAAACTACACACTTATTAAGCTATTTTCCATTCTCCTAAATCCTTGTCTCGTGGGTACAAACCTCATCTGTAATCTGCAAACCTCTATGTATGAAAGGGAGTAGTTCTCATTTGTCTGGTTAAATGGCTTGTAGAAGTAGGTAATTAGTGAAAAAATATCGAATGCTACCTACCTCAATAGCTTCACCGTAATCGTGGTCCGCTAGTGTGGTAGTGACAGCATGAGTGTTTTTGTCAATACTCAGGAACTCTTTTAAATCATCAGGGCTAATGTGGTTTTCCACTGTGAACAACATTACTCCATATATTACTAATAATATTATCATTTTTTTTATTTATATAATTAAACACATAAAAATAATTACAATGAACCAAAAACCCCTGAGATTTGTCCGGTATGCCGTACCTACATTCTGATTATTTACGACATAGCTCGTTCATTGGGTTTTACAAATCTTACACATTACATAGCTAAGTGGGTTAAAATTAGTTACGCTAAAAATAAGTAAGTAAGAAGTAAGTAAGTAAAAAATAAGTAAGCTTAAAATAATTGAACAATTTCATAAAAGGACATACGTTACGTTTGTTTGGACATAAGGGAAGAGTAACGAAATTTTATAAAGTAGATTGTATATCCGTTGTATACGAAAGTGCCTGACATATGAGAGACCGGAAGACTACATTCCAAGGATCCGATCGAAGAATCAAGGATGGAGGAGTATGTCAGGAGAACTCGAAACAGTCCAGTATGTATGAAGGAACTGGTCAATGATGATGAAGCGAAAGCTCTTTGCCAAGACATGTTTGAGTCACGTTGGGACTGACATATGTATATTTACTCAAATTATTCCAATAAATATATATAACAGTTGTATAACTAATATTATTATATTTGAACCAAATTTGAATCACAAGGGAAAACCAAGAAATTTTTCAAATGACCTTACTTTTGTCCTTATGTAGTTTAATTATAATATTATTATATATATATATATATATATATATATATATATATATATATATATATATAGTAACTTTATTTCTTAGTCATGTTGGATTGGTAATAAATAATTTGTTATTGAGATTTTTGTTTCATAGGCGTGTAGATTTTTTTTATTTCCATTTAATAATTATAGCAGTTGTACAACCTAATTTAAAATAACATATGCCTATTATAAATACTTGAACCAAATTTGGATCCAACAACAACGTGCCATATGAGTACTAACATTTGCACGCTGGATAGCAATGCTGATTCTTTGAAGAAGTTAGGCCATACCAGGCCCCTTGTAATGAGCGGCCTAGATCAGACGACGCGAGACTTCTTTAAAAAGTGTACGTGCTTCTGTACCCCGGAATATGGAATTTCAACTCTTGGGTTGTAAATTAAGACGAGGTTAAGTAAGACGAGAAGGTTGGGAATTAAGACTTAATAACCTTCTAAGTATCCCAGATAAATCACTTGTGTCGTTGTTGGCATTCCATCTCACGACAATTCGAAACGGATCATTGAATGCGAAGTCTCATACATAACATATAATAATAAATATAAATTAATGATATATAGATAATAATACCTTGGGACAATTCCAAAAATTGATCGAAATAAAGCCAAGTTTATAGTATAGAAACAAAGTTTTAAGATATCCAAGACTATGGTACAAATCAAGGTATTCATTACACGAATATCCACCCCAAGATTTCCAGCTGCTAAACTATACAGTCGGCCTGGGATCTTCGGGATAAAAGTTAACTTAAGACAACTTTTAGTAGCCTTGGTAACTTAGCGGAAGTTCAAGCGTCAAAACATAGCCAGGATCAAAGAAACCCCAGCGTACTATACACACGTAGTGAGTTTCATTGTAACGATTTCATGTCCATACTACTGAACCGATCGACATGAAATTTTGCACAAAAATTCTCAGGAGTCAGATATGGACATAGGCGATATTTTATCCCAAAAACAACACTGTAGTCGCGGTATCATTGCTATTACCGTTTAATACCGTTTAACGGTGCCGCTTGTCCCACTAATATTATAAATTATGCGAAAGTTTTTGGCTCTGTCTTACTCAATAGTTACTAAACGGAGCTGACTGAAATTCAGCACTCAGATAGATGATTATTATATAGATTAACTGATATGTATAGTCTTGTTATAGATACCATAGATAATAATAAGAAGTAAAACTGTGGGAAATTGAAATGCCACGATGCGAGCACAGGGTGTAATTGTCGAATCAGTACGGGGTACCAACTTCTTTTCTTTTGCTTGCAGCTCGTAGACTTCTCATTAACACAAATGATGTATTCCAAACAAATCTCCCAATGAAAACAATTCTAATGAGGGCATTAAGTAATGCAGGACACAGTTTAAAATATATCAAAGAGTAGTAATTCAAATGTATGACATTATTACTAGCCTTTCGTCCTTGGTGCCTATTTTATTGCAACGGGGTTACCAAGACGACACGTAACATCCTGACCTCGGATACGTAACGAAAAGGCATTGTATTCAATAGAGTAGTCTCGCGAGGAGTGCCTTCGAACACGCCAGACAATTCGGCACGCGATGTTGATCTGAGGCCGAATGTCACCTTCATATATACCGAGGCGCGTTTTGAAAAATAAATCAAACGAAAATATTGATATCAGAATATCCAATTTACTGTGGCCTGTCTTAGTATTATTAATCTGGTATAGAATCACACACAGTACATTTACGAATTATGATTGGGGTCTTCTAAATTCCAGCAAGAGAAAGCATCATCGCTAAAAACAACTGCCGAAGCTCCACAATTCCAGAAAACTTCCCGTAACACCTCAGAGAACATTGGCGTTGACATCGTTAGAGGTCCGTGATTCAAGGTCCTAGGTCCAAGCTGGCATTCAAAAAGTTTTGTTTACTAATTAGAGCGAAGCAGGATTTTATATCGGAGTAAATATTGCAACTTTTCCTTATATAAAATACCTACTGCTGCAACTTGTGGTCTCGAGCACAGGGATACCATAGTATAAGGGATACTAGTTTCAACCCTTTGATGCGCCTGAAATACGCACCGCTAGGGTTTTCGGTCCCATGCGATGGTCTACTACCATTTAGGTATAATTATTAGGCGAAAGCATAGACATTTTTAATTTCAGAGCCTAAAGTCAGCATATTTTTTATAAAACAGGTAAATAATTATTTCTATACCTACGTTTGTTTTGGTAATTATGTATGTTTATTACTTATTTTGGTCAAACTAACGTTGTTGTTGTGCTTCACCACTTTCTCATAAATGGCAAGATCGAGTGAGTTTTTATCTCACTCCCCTGGTCTTTGGTTTGGTATGAATTAAATATGTCAATTCATTACGATGTGATAAGTGAGGTTCAAGAATCTGTTTATTATTTTTGCCTTATTTATATATTTACAGTTATTAAATATACATAAAATTACTATTAAAGTACATGTAAGATAACATCGAAATAAACCACAGAGGTTTGTCAACAATTATTTTGCTTATTAATAACAATAATATTTATTTAATTCACTTACATTCATCCGTTGTGACCCAAGTACGCTGGTAGCTAACGTGCAAATGTACCAAAATTAAAACTATAAGTGAAAGCACTCTATGGCCGAAGTTTTTCATTTTCGTGTACGATGTCGTTACATTCAGCCAGTGTTATTTACTCACTGCTATAAAAAAAATCCTACGCAAATATCTTCCTGTGTTGTGCAAAAAACGCGCAAAATGTGTCTTTGGTTGTGTGTTTAACACTCAAATATCATATTTAAAAGCGACGAAAATATCTAGCACTTTATTTACATCCGCTACCGAATTTCCTACCTATTATAGTTAAAACACCTCGAATCGATCTACAAAAGGTTGGCGCAAATAATCGCTTTGTTTCTTAAGCGTAATTAGTAGAACGTACACTTGCAGCAATTACTCGGGACTAAATAGATTCGCGTTGTTCCTGCGTTATATATATAATGCTTCCATGATGACTGTATTTAACTCCATATATCCAATAAACGTGGTGGCTGTGACTCAACGGAGGTACCGAAGTTGTAATAATAAAAACCCTTTTAGACAATAACATTCAAATTCATAATTTATAGTAGCAATGATATATCTTCACTCCGTCCACAAATGGGCGATAAGATTAGGTGCCAACGCAACAGATGGCGAGTCTGTCGCCATCTCTAAAACACAGTTCCTAAGTCTTATAATTTCTTCAAGACGTAATAATATAGGTATTTGCTCTGACGACATTGACTGGCGACAGACGAAACTCTGAAGACACTGCCGGCCATCTGATGTAGTTAGTGGTTAGAGCTCCTGACTGTGGAATTAAATTTCACTTGCGGATTCGATTCCCGCTGTGGACAGATATTTGTGTGATGAACACAAGTATTTGTACCTTAGTCTTGATGTCCGATGTATTCATGTATATACATATCTATCTATATAATTATCATTGTCCAGTCGCCATACTGGGACAGGACCTCCACCTCATAGAAGTCCGTAGACATATAAAACTATCAAAGAAAAGTATGCAATACTATATTTCTTACTGCTCGGTCTCTGACTCTACTGAGTCGGCTCCATAGATCTAGTAAAGTGAACGAATAAAAAAGATATATAACAAGGCCATCTCAAAAAAGGTCAAGATAATATTAAAATGTTTAATAGGTCGTTTATTTGCAATGAAGATTCAACAAGGCTTTTTTTTTTTTTGTATTGTCTCTCGTAGCGTGAGTTCCGGGAACTTTTGCTACTTAACCGGTCAATGGCGAGACCTAGACCACCAGCCAGGATTTTTTGATATTACTTTACTTTTCTATTAAACGGTAAGATATTCAGTTCTAGCCTACTTAGGTGAATATCATAATTCCTTTTTCTTTTTGGTTGTGAAGGTTTTATTTGTACAAATATCAATAACTGGCGCATAATTTGAAAGAACGATATCTGACTGCAGAGTGCAGATAGTTTATTTATTAATGGCAATTGGCACTCACTATTATCCTTACTGCCAGTATTGAAATTTGAATTGTATTGAGACAAAGCAAATGTCTCAAGGACTCAAATGAAAATCAAATCAAAAATCTTTAATTGAACATATAGTTCAAAGGGACACAGAAAACACTCATTGATCATCATAATATTAGATATAAAATTAATTCAAAACCGTATTTATACTAGATCTACCATAGATATACTAAAAACCTACTACGCTACAAACCTGCTGCAGAAACCTACCATGCTAAAATGTACTTTATTAATAATAATAATGCCCTGTAGTCAAAGTACTTTCATTTGTACACCTAAATAAGTGTACAAATGAAAATGCTTCTGCTTATTAGAATCATAATTATACTGAAAGAACTTATTTATTAGTTATTACGATTATGTAGCTACCACATTGTATGGTAGTAAATACATATTTGATTGGTGTGGTTGGTAATGGTAGAAAATGCTGCAGCTTGATTGGTGAAGAATCAAACCGTTCAATCAAACGGCCTTCAAGTCAAACAAACTTGCCGAGTTCAAATCAAACGTTCAAACGTATTGGCCGTTTGAAATCATCTTTTGTGAAATTTGTCAACATTAATCTAAAGGATTCTGTTAATTGTTAATATTTTATTTGACTATAGTTTTTATTTTTAAGCTAGTTTAAAATGACGTCGATCAAAGAAGATGAAAAGAAAGAAATCCCTGAAATTATCCACGATCCTCAAACGAACAGCACCTATCAAAGGCTACGATTTTTTGGAAAGGTAAGTGGTTCTCTGTTTATACGGTTTATTTATGAGACCCCAATTCGTTCAGACTGCGTTCGATTATTTCGCATTATCGAGGAATCGTATGTTCTTTATGACTTCTACATAACCGAATTTCTCGTGTAGTTGCTTGGGAGACATGATGCTGCTATTCATTTTTTGTCCGTTACCAAATTTCGAAACCTTATAATAAACCATATTTTATGTAGACTAGTGCTAATAATCCATATTCGTGAAATTTGAAACTAAGACAGTTATATTTGAAATCTTCATAATTGTGATAATTATATACAGCAGTGATATATCTTAATGATCTACTTCAACAACAAAGGTTCTGTTAAGTAAAATCCTCCTCTGCTCCTCATCTTAAATATGCTGATATTCAATCAAATGCTGTAGATTACAACATAAAACTGGGTTTAAAATTTGAAACAGTAAAATTGTAACTGACTTTCATACTTTGCCATCATATGTGGTCACTGCTGTAAATAATTGCTTTACACAGTAAATCCTTTTCTATTCCATCAAGCTATCTTCTATTGATGAAACATGTTATAACTTAGACATGTGTTTATTTTTAAGCATCATTACTTGCATGAATAGCTTCCTATAAATGAAGTCTTAAAAAGGCTTATTATTGTACAGTCCCTCATCCATTGTAATGGAATCATCAAATTTTAATACATATCTTCATGCTGGCTGAGTCCCATGTGCTGCTGCTGTGGGTAGAAAGAGTCTTTAATCCATATTGAAGATGTAATGTCAAGAAATCTTTTTAGGGTGGTTTTGCAAAATGCTACGAGATCCAGGACATAGCCACAAACCAGATTTATGCTGGGAAAATTGTATCGAAGAAGTTGATGGTAAAGTCCAGCCAGAAGGAAAAGATGGCCCAAGAGATCTCCATCCACCGATCTCTGCTACACAAGCATGTGGTCGGCTTCCACAGTTTCTTTGAGGATTCTCTCAATATCTATATTATACTGGAACTGTGTAAGAGGAGAGTAAGTATTGTTTAAAACTTTTATTTATTTTCCTGATGAACTAAGTTTTGTTAAAATAAGTACATCAATAATGTATTATTATTTATTTATGTCTCCCTGGAATTTGGGAGTGAGTAATAATTTGTATGTATTATAAGAGTATGCAGCAGTGATGCTGACAAGAGCCCAGCTCTTTAAAACTTAGTCTTAGGAAATAGATACAAGTATTTTTTTTATACTAATGAGTTTTTATGAAATTACTTAACAAAAATTAAGAATTTCACTATTGTAATTTAGTAACCAGTCTCCTTTTAAGCATGTGATTATTTTATTTTCTATAGATAAGTTTTTTCTATAATCACATTACAGTTCTTATGAATATATAGCTACAGATTAATAGTTATGGTAAATTTATGTCACTGATAGCAACCTTAGAAACAATTTTCATTAAATACATAAATTCCTTACCATCTATTATCTATTTACTCAGTCTATGATGGAGCTACACAAGCGTAGGAAGGCAATCACGGAGCCCGAGACCCGGTTCTACATGCATCAGATACTCCTTGGAGTACAGTACCTGCACAGTAGACGCATCATACACAGAGATCTCAAACTCGGCAACCTGTTTCTTGATGATGACTTGCATGTCAAGATCGGTGACTTTGGCTTGGCTGCTAAGATTGAATATGAAGGTAAGCTGTAGGCAGATCATTCTAGTAATATTTTTGATCAAATTAGTATATTTAAAAAAAATACTAATTTGATCTTTTAATTTTTTTTATTTTGTATTATAGATAATATAAAACTAAGTAAATAGCTCCGATTTACTATAAAATTCCAATTTCAATATTAGGTATTCAAGAAAGTCGTGTGGAGATCGCCCAATTGATACCTTGGTGTCTGGTACCCGCTTACCATCAGCAGTTCTAACCCTTATATGCCACTTTAGAAGTACAATCTTTTTTCTGAAGTTACTAGCAAATCCTATTATGAAAGTGTAATATTAAGTTGAATAACAATTACAGGAGAGAGAAAACAGACTCTATGCGGGACTCCAAACTACATAGCGCCGGAAATATTGACGAAGAAGGGGCATTCGTTTGAGGTGGACATCTGGAGTCTCGGGTGCATAATGTATACACTGCTCGTCGGAAAACCACCTTTCGAGACCTCCACACTTAAAGACACTTACAAGAGGATCAAACAGTGCGAATACAGGTCAATATTGAGTTTTTTTAGATACAAAATGGGTAAAAAAACTGCCAGTGATAGGCTAATACATAATTTTTAAAGCCTTTGGCAGAATAAAGAAAATAGAATTTGATCCTATGTACCTTGCTGGCAATAAAGTCTACTTTTATATGTACTTTAATACTTTAGGTCAGGTTAACTGGTCACTTAATTATAAATGGCGGCAAGGAAAATACATTTTGAACTGTGTAGATTATCCGGGTAGATTATCCTCTGACATAATCTAGTGATCCTTCTTATTCAGTCATGTCTATGGATTGTAGCATCTTGGTTTTAGTGTAGGTTGCCTGATAAGTTTATGGAATTTCCGTATCCTTAGCCCACTTTCAGGATACGGGTATTGTAGTAGTTTTTAGAAAAAGGCAATCTGGATATTTTCTGCACCGCGATATAGGTTTTAGGTGAAGATACACCGACAGCCCATAATCTGTCTATACACCTCTGCCTACCCCTTCGGGGACCCTTATGGGAAGGCGTGAGGACTAATAACGACTGTTTTTTAACTTAGGGTTTATATTTGATTAGCACTCATTAGCTTCAAATGTGTCTTGGTAGATTGAGGTTTTAATTCATGCGAGTCTGTTGCCGTATATTCCGCCTTTCTATTAAAATTTACAACGGTCCTTTCGCGAAGTTTTCCCTTTACCGTAAAGCTTATGGAGTGATGAGCTGATTGTTACAGTCTGCGGCTGAGACAGCGTCGGTGTCTTGTTTGTTTGTACTAATATTATAATGAGGCGATTTTTTTGAACGCCAAATCGCGGCAACTAAAGTTCCGATTGACTAAAAATATTTTAGCACTTACTCAAGCTATATATTATATAATTATCATCATTAGTATCATGATACTAGGAGCGGAGCAGTAATCCTACTAATATTATAACGCGCTTGTGAAAACGCGCATACCTCTGTTCTTCTTAAAGCAAAAACACGGAATTATATGAAATGAGATAGTATTCGCTGGATTATCGTTCATGATATGTTTTGTTCTGGAAAAACAAGTTTGGCGCCAATTTGACGAGTAAAACCGCGTGGCGAAGCCAGTGAGTAATAATAATTTGTATTGTCTAGCGAGGGCGTGTACCTAGCTATGGTGGCGTGCCTCTCGGGGCCGTGGCATTCGTTGGGTAGTCGTTGCGCTCGCGCACTCGTCGACGATAACACGCTCAAACAGCAATACAGGTGGTTACCGGCCACTGGCCTTTATTGGTGATGGTAACACAGCTTGTCTTGTGCTGTCACTTGGCAACATACTCTTCTGATGAGGGTGTGTCTGTGTGCATTATATGTATGTATGTGTGTGTGCTATTTGTAATATAGAATGCTATGCTTGAAATTGTACAGTGGTTTAGGTAAACTGCCGCATCAAGATGCAGGTTTAAACCTCAACGGTGAACTCAAGAGCTATTCAGGATATAATATATCTCACTACGAGTTTTAATGTGAAGGTGATGAAGAACGATGGATGGATATGCCTCTGTCACTATCTCACTCTCTCACACATGCATTACTCTGCCTCTGTCACTATCTCACTCTCTCACACATGCATTACTCGCATCTAAAGAAAACATTCTTAGATGTTCTTTCGCACAAGCTCGTAAATACAACTAGGCACTGAACGGCAATATTTGTACTTTGCTTAATGTGTCATTTGATATTTTGTCAGCTTAAATGTGACGTTAAGATAATAGCTAAAACATACATTATCCCAGAAATGGGCACCAACATTAACGAATATAAAACCCTACATGTCCACTGGAGAGACAGATGGAAAAACGTTATTGTGAAATGGCCACGATGCCGACTGACTGCCTCGCCACCCATCACGTAAGCCAGAGTTATGCTTAGATGTGTATATATAATACCTACTCTGCCCCCTACTCTAAGCTAATCTGCCCTTGGAGGAGAGTTGTAGGAAGGTGTGAATACTAGAGTACCAGAGAGTGAAGCCAGATTAAATTTTTCCAACAAAACAGTATTTCTGTGAATGATAATAATAAATAAAATAATATATCCTCACGCCTTCCCACAAGGGTCCCCGAAGGGGTAGGCAGAGGTGTACAGGTAATACCCACACACCCACTTTCCGCCAGAGGTATATTAGGTGCCAACGTGACAGATGGCGAGTCATGAGAATGATGCGGTGACTAATGATACTTAATTCAATGATCAAGTGACCAATGACAATTTCTTCAATGATGATGTCACCAATAATACTTTGTTCAATGATGATGTGACCAATTATACTTTGTTCAATTATACTTAGTTCCATGATGATGTTTTCAATTATGGTGTTAGTTGAGTAAGTACTGTGTGCTTAGGATCCCGTCGTCTCTCCGCAAGCCGGCCGTGTCCATGATCGTGCTGCAGCTACAGTCCAACCCGGCGCGGCGGCCGTCGGTGGACAAGCTGCTCCAGCATGAGTTCTTCTCGTCGGGCATGCTGCCGGCCGCGCTGCCGCTGTCCTGCCTCACCACAGCGCCGCGAACTGACCAGCTCGAGGGTCTCGTCACGAGGCGCCCGCTCAACGAAGTCAACACCAACGGTCAGCTTGTGTTTAAGAACAAAAACTAACTATTAGGAGGGTGCGCGTGGTCCTACCCGCTCAAGGGAGAGAGTGTAGGCCAAATGTTTGTACCCCTGACAATACGTTGCATTTAGACGTCAACCAGTGTTTTAAACAAACAACAAGTTTTCTTTTCCACTTATGAATATTTGTTTACATACCAAAATGTTACACGTGATGATGAGACCAAAAATTTTCAATCCGGATTAGTTAAACGTAAGTGTTAACGGGACAATTTGATTTATAGATATAGATCTATACATCTGGCGATGTTTACATACATGGTCTATGTCCCGCGTTTTCACCTGCGTAAAATTTGTCTTTATATGTAGTTTTTTTCTGGAATATAATATGTGTTAATCCAGCAAATCATCTATCTCTGTGCCAAATTTCATCCAATTCCGTAAGGTAGTTATTGCGTGAAAGACGAACAAATATCCTCCCTAACATTGGCATTAATGTTAATAGGATACGAAAGATTATGCGGCGTTGGTGAAGTGAGTAGTGTGCAGTTCTGTCACTCTCACTCTGTCGAAATATACTAGCATAATAAATCACAAATTTAATATTATTAAAGAAAATGTGGCAATGGCGGTGGACTCGCCCGTGAAACGTGAGCCGCCGCCGGGCGAGCCCCGCGCTGTGGACCCCGCCTCCCACCGACAGAACCTCATCGCCCTGCGCGACCAGCTCGCTGCGCTTCTGGTTAATAAGGTAGGCATGCATGCAACTGGTACTACCTATATTCTTATAATACACTGTAATATACATACCTACCAATACATACCTACATTCTTTGTATATAAATTACTAATTAATATTATTAAATGAAACAGCCGTGGTGGCCGAGTGGTTCGAGTAGTTACTCGAGTAGGCCTGCGACACAAAGATCGCAATTTCGTATCCAGACTGTACTGTACCAATGAGTTTTTCTGAACTAAGTACATTAGCCACGCCACGAGCTTTACGGTGAATAAAATATGTGGAAAGTGGGTGTGTGAGTACAACCTATACAACACATTTCATCCCTTACTGACAGTATCTCTCAATTCTTGTAATGAAAGGATTTGTTTTTACACAGGCATAACTAAACTTCTAAACATAGTATGACGACAGATTATCTGAATATCCACTCGCTTCGTCATGCCTCCCACATTCACTTATCAAAAAAAGGTTTTCAGTTGTTTCCGCCACAGGGGTGACTTACAGAGTAGTTTCAATTTAAATGTATGTTTTATGTTATGTGTAACAGTTGAAGTGCCGCCCTGAGTGCCTGACGGACGAGTTGAGTGACCCGGCCGCCCAGCCGCTGGTGTGGGTGGGCAAGTGGGTGGACTACAGCGACAAGTACGGCTTTGGCTACCAGCTCTGCGACGAGAGCGTCGGCGTCATGTTCAACGACACCACAAAACTTATCATGCTGGCCAATGGAGTGTCAGTATTGTCTACTGCTATACAACCACTGAAAACAGCTGAGAACCCCCTAAACAAAATTTTTGTTACCCTTGTGAATGTTTCTCACGCACAAATAGGCAACCTAATTTCCAAAAAATCTACAAATTCTGCTGTTATTAACAAGGAACAGTAATAATTTCAAAAATATCGGATTACTAGAAGCCAAATTTGTGTGAATGAAGTTCTTGTTCTCAAATCTTATGTTACTTCTTATCTTACTATCTTAAGCTTAAAATATTTTTTATTTTTAGATTTTCATGTACCGTTTCTAGAAATGCCCCTTAAATAATAGTAAAACTATGTGACACCTTAATATATTAAGATTCTTGGCCTACTTTTAAGATTGTGTATGACTTGCAGGAATGTCCACTACATCAACCGACACGGGCAGGAGCAGTACATGACGATGCGCGAGTACCCCCAGGAGCTCGATAAGAAGATGAAGTTGCTCACATATTTCCGCCGGTACATGACTGAGCACCTCATGAAAGCTGGTATGTCACAAATCGTCAAACATTTGTAAGATAACAAACAGTATAAGAAAGTTGTAAAGAAATTCACAGATGTTGAAGTATTTTTTTTATAAAGCACGGTCGCGGAACAGAAAGAATTTCGTACGATAACCTATTATTACCCATCTCTGTCACTCCCGCGTAAATATAATGCGTCTCGCTCGCACAGATGCAATGACCGCTGTCGCCAGGGATTGTAAACCGTTTAATTGAGACCGTAAGGTTTGTTCTTGCTTGCGTCTGGTGTTTTGGTGGCAATTAAAAGTATTTGACATGATTCATAATTTTTGAATAACTAACGACATTCCATCTTGGGATGCGTTAGTGCTCGTTCAATTTTGAAACACATTTATCTTAGTTTGTTGTTATTTGTTAGTTTTTGTTGTCTTGTTTTAATTGTTAAGTGGTTTCGTTGATTTGTTAAGTTTAATTTACTGTTTTAAAATGGAACCAGTGCCGTCTACCTCGGTGCCGCTCGGGTGCGTTGGTACCAAAATGACGGCGTGAGACATGACGCCACTCGATACTCGACCACGACAGAGGAATAACACATCTGTGGTTCAGTTTTATATTGAGATATTATTGCAAAATTGTTATAAATAAAAGTAATGGAATGTCTGAAGAGTTTATTGTTTAACAAAATACTTAATAATAATTTATTTAATAAGCTAGTTTTTTTCTATCCTTCAAATATTTCATGCAAACCACACATATAAAAATGTTTGTGACCACTGTCAGTAGGTAAAGAGGTCATTGTACGAAATTCTTCCTGCTCCGCGTCGCCTTTGATGAAGGTAGTGATCGCAACGCACATGAGATTATAGACAGTATAGACTTATCTCGAGATATCGCACACTAGATAACATAATTATGTGTAATGCCTGAACAATAGAAGTGAATTGAATAATCAAAAAGCAGATGAACTTTTTTTATTGTAATTATGTAGTAATTTAAAATAAAATATAATATATATAAATATAATAATAAATATTTATATATATAATTTAAAATAAACCACTACAAATCATATGAAAGAATATAATTCTGACTGATTCCGGACTTGAGTCCACATCTGCCTTGAGAGCATTCCGTTTTTGAAAAAAAAATGCACTTTGGTTGTACAAAGTCGATGTACATGCTTGTTTGTATACGTGTATTTATCGGCGGACTTATCTTGCTATTGAAATCTCATGTGCGTCCATGCAGAATAATAACAGGAAGCGCCCCCGCCCCTCCGTCCCGAAGCTCACATACTAGTCGCGGCCAACTAGTTACGCGCGGTCTATAAATGTGTTTTTGAATTCACATTCATGAAAAAACGTTTTACGAGCTTGCTGACGACGCTGGAACTCAAGGCACTAGATTCAAAAGCTGGGTTTTAGATCGCTTTCTTTCATCATACATTCATTAAAAGTTGCAAATAGGAACACTATGTATATCAGCAGGCCATAAAAAATATTACATACTTTTTTATTTGCACAGGTGCATCGGTACCCGTTCGAGAGAGCGATGGCATATCGCGATTGCCCCATCTACACCAATGGTTCAGAACAACACTAGCTGTGATCATGTACTTAACCAATGGAACTTTACAGGTTTGTATTGCGTTTACTAGGTTTTTATCTCAAACAAGTTTATATATTTTATTATACCTCCCTGCTTGGGCACTATAAATGCCACTCTTCTGTTCTCAACTGGCACCATTGCTCTTAGAGTGATGTGAGAGAGGTTTCCTATACTTTATTCTCATAAGAATTCACTTACTCTTGTTTTCTAAGCACACCTATGTCTTTAAATTACTTCTCAAACATAAACAGGTTTCCTCCTGATTAATCATAGTAATTCAGTAAAGAAGATATATTGTAACAGATTATTTGGTTTTCAGATTAACTTCCAAGACCACACAAAGATAATACTGTGCCCGCTGATGCAGGCAGTAACCTACATTGACGTCGAGAAGAACTTCAGAACGTTTAGGTTCAGCACGATAGAAGAGCACGGCTGTGACAAGAAGCTGTATACTAATCTCACGTATGCGCTAGAGAAGGTCAACAGTGTTCTCACCAACAAGTTGTGTTAGCGTCGATGGCCTAGGCGCTATAGCATATTTAATTGAATGGATGTCATGTATTATCCTAGAGCCACGACATAAGAACAGTGTTCCGTAGGTTATTATACTTCGCGAGTCGCGCTATGGACTCTATTTTATTAGTAGTTTATTAGTGCATTTATTTTGTTAAAAAAAGTCTTATAAAAAATCAATTTCTTTCTCACTACATCCTTGCCTACTTATCGACTTAGTTGTATATTCCACCAAACTTTATTTATTTAGTACGATTATCGTTGACTCTCCCTCGTCGTTGGTGGCCGGTCAGTTTAAGATATTGTGGTGTGGAATCATCCATACTACATTAGGAACTAATTAATTTGACAAGTGCACACGAACTTGAATTTTATTGTAGTGCCTTTGTTGTTCGTGTTAGATCTAAGCTAAATTATAGTCTCAGTTTTCTTTCATAGAGTAGTTTTTTCGTTGAAAGAGCAATAGCACCATGACTGAGGGGCTGGGGTGCGTTTCATGTAACGTTTGGAGTTTTTTATTTAGTTTTATAATCTATATTTTTGGAACCATTGTTTCCGTGCTTCAGTAACATCGATATACACATAATCTGTTCGTCTATCTCTTCCCGGTGCTTTTCTACTAACCAATTGTGCTAAATAAAATAACTACTTTTAAAAAATTCAAGTGAAATCAGTATTAAATTTGATGTTGTTGAAGCACTGATGATTTGTAACACGTAATTCTCAGAGGTATGTTTCCTCGCGTAATATGAGCTCAAAATCTAATAACATAATATAACATTTGACAATAAAGTTTCAAGAAAATAACTTTTATTCTTTATCACACAATCACTTTATTTTCATTTCATTCTCTTACTATAGGATAATAAATAAACTTCAGGAAAGGACTTCGTACAAAGTAGTTCATAATATTGAATAGAAAGGTATTTGATGTAGATAATTTGTGGAATGTATGTAACATACTACTAAAAATGTTCCTGTTATAGAGTCCATTACTTATGAATTCAAATGCCACTACCAACTGTGCTAGTGTTGTAGTTTTGGTCATGAAAACATGACATTATATGCAGATAACACAAATTTAACTAATACATATAACAAAAAACTATACTCTTATAAAAAAACTACACAATATCGCACAAATAAATCTTGAGTATAACAGATCAAGTATGCTGACACAATGTAATTTACTTGATCTATATAATAACAAAACAGAATCACGCCTGTCATTCTGCCCCACTTACACTAATGCTAGAACCTGTTATTGTACCTATCACAAATATTTTTGGAGTCAATCTAATGTGGCTGGTTACCAGATTGGTGTAGTACAAATTAACTGTCCCTCGCAACCACAGGGGAAATTGGGTGCCTTGGTTAAACAAGTTGTCAGACTCACCAAGGCTTTTTCTACCACTTTGGCTGGCTATGTATATAGTTTTTTCAGATAAATCATTTGTACTAAGGAGGGCTAATAAATTTTTACTGGTACAGCATTTGCATTGTGACTTGGACACATCCCAACCTGATATAGAACTTAGTCTCACAGCTGATTTGTCAATTTACAAAACTATTAAAGTAGGTAGTCATTGAGCAACTCTGCTATATTATAGTTCAGTGTGTATTGCATGCTGGTGAGGCAGGGGATCGCTGGGATGCACAAACAGGCCTTCCTTGACCTGCCAATCGGTATAGGCTCCATACTGTGATGACACACCAACAATTTCTCCTTGTCCGCTGATTGGCCGGCCGAAAGTGCGCCCTGAACCAGCTAGGTACCTAGAATATTTGTTTCAACTATAAGAAATCAAATATTGGTTATATGTTTACATGAAGCCAACCAGTATGTGTGAAGAGACTGATGGATAGATGGAAAATATATAAGTCTAGCGAGAACTGACACTTCTCTCTTGGCCTACCTGGTGAGGGATGATATCATGGTGTGATGATATTTTATGAAAGTTAACATCTAAAATTGTGCTTAACTTAAAAAAAACTTGTTTTGTTTGAAGGTTTTTTTTTTTTTTTTTTTTTGTATTCCGGGAACTTTTGCTACTTAACCAGTCAATTTGTTTGAAGGTAATAAAGGAAGAAATATATATTTACGATCCAGTATCCATATGTCTAAATTTGACAGGTGTATCCCTCCTCCAGTAATCATTGTTGCACACAACAGTCCAGTTGTCCCCACTGTCTCCCTCTCCATCTTCATCTCCATAACATGACACCTCCTGGTTGCCTGACAGAGGTGACGAGAAGTGATGTGAATGCAAGTTCTTCTTAGTAGACACATGATGCAGTCTAATGTTAGAGTTGCATTTTATTGGTACACTGCAATAATAAATTTGCCATAAGTAAAAACATCTCTGATTAAAATGGTAGATACACTTTATAATGGTTCTACTATTATTTGGCCAATTTGTCTCCAGTTTTACATTTACTTATAGTGAAGATTCTATGTAATCAGTAAAGCTTGTATGAAATGTTTATCAGATACACTGGAAGATATGTACCCTATCTTCTAGACATAACATTAGGGGGAACATGCTATGGAGGCAATAGAACTAGCATTCACTATGTAGAGTAATGGCTGTAATTATATCAACTGTATGAGAAAACTTAGTAACACCAAAAAATTTGTTGACATCTAAGTCTCAGACAAAACCTTACCCCCGTTTACATGTCTCGCCCTGTGCGGCCCGCACAAGCCAGTGGCTGTTGTGGTCATCTGATATGTCAATGGCTGTGACCGACTGCTGCCCAGATCCAGATCCATATTTCACATCATGAGAGTGCAATCTTAGTCTTAGGTCGTTGTTCATGAGCTTCAATATTGAGCCGCATGTCACATATTCTGACTTAGAACCTATAAAAAATTGCGATACGTATTTAACTAAGCGTTACTAATACTTAATTCACTCATTTAAAATTGTATCAAATTCGTTAATCCTCCCCTAACAAAAGGCCACGTAATTGTTACCCGGCCTAAAGAACACATCACTATAAAGATAGTAAGTACGTCACTTTAAAATATTACCTTCGGAATATTGTAATATTTGTGCGATGAGAAATATTATTAAAAGAATACTTGGATAAACAGAAAATATCCGATAAACTGCCATGCTAAATTTAATTTCTTGCAATCTAAATACAATACACTACGAAGAGCCTCACAACTCACAATCATGCGTTAAAATGATGATTGACAACTTTGACATTAAGTTGACGCTTAGAATGTCATTTTGCTTGTACAGACAACACAAACCATAAAACAATAGTTAGTGTACAGAAAGTAAAGGAGCTGTCGACGGTATACCACGACCGTCCAAGCTCGTGGTGTGACTAATCACTGTACTTAAGTTCAGAAAAACTCATTGGTACAGTCGGGATTTGAACTTGCGATCTTTGCGTCGCAGGCAACTGCTCGAACCACTCGGCCACCACGGCTTTTTAGAATTAACCTTCACTTACAGTCCGTTTATTACAGTGCTACAAATTTCAAAAGAAAATAAAGACTTCTCATGAGACACCAGATCAAAGACTATTATTGTATACCAGATCTCTGAAGTATGCCATCACTGAAGTAACATCAAATAAAAAATCTGAAGTAAGTAGGTTAAAATTTGTTGCATTGCAACGACACAAATTGTCTGTCAATATTATTGAACACTGGAAAACTATTGCTTCCCCAATCACCACTACACTGTGGTGCATAGATTAGAGTATATTAAATTAACAGTAGTCTATGATTATATAGAACTGCTGTGGTGTAACCTGCGCTGCGAAATTTATGCATTCATAATCATATTATTGTGAATATTGTGATGTGAATTTTTGAAATTTATTCGGTAGTGTGTATAGTTAAAAAAAATATCCTACGATTCAAGTTTTCTACTTGCTCTTATTGTTTTCTGTAGACTGGAATAATGGAAAATTGTAATAATACTATCACCAACTCAGAATCGAAGGGTGCGTTAAATTCATAATTCTTACTTAAAATCAGACTAGGCATATGCTTGCTAGACTTGCGAAATACTTGAACCATTCTCTTTGAATTTACTCTCTTTTTTAATTTAAGTTCTGTTTAATTTTGAGTTAAGATTTGTTATAAAAGTTGTTGATTATAACTTGCAACATTGTTTGTATTTCAGTTCCTTACAATCCTGGATGGAATGATCCGCCTACATTCTCATACTCGCAGCAAACAACACCTAACAAACCTAGGAACTTATTAAACAAGAGAGTTGCCTTCCCTCTATCAAACACAGCTAGCAGCCCAGCACCACAACTCCCTATGAATATGCCTCCAATACCAACATTAATACCAGGCCCTCCTACTCAACCTATTGAAAAGCCCCAAATTGAAGCCTCACCTGAAATTGATGCCAATAATACTTTGGAAGAGGTGACAAGAATACTTTTAGAGTTTTTGGAACAAAGTACTGAATTGGGCACCAAGGCCGCTGACATCAGGAGACGGATATCTGTGATGCAAGACATGTGGTCAAGTGGCAAACTGAATAAGAGTATACACATACAAATGAGTGAACTAGCTTGTGGTAAGATAATCTTGGCATTGCATTTAAAAAAATATGATTTTAAGTTAATATATATATATATATCTTCACACCTTCCCACAATGGTCCCCGAAGGGGTAGGCAGAGGTGTATAGGTAATACCCACACACCCACTTTCTGCCAGAAGTATATTATAGGTGACAGATGGCAAGTCCATCGCCGTTACTCAAGCACGACTATACATAAGCCTTTTAATTTCTTCTCAGACATGCAGGTTTCCTCTCGATGTTTTCCTTCACAGTAAAGCTCGTGGTGTGACTATTCACTGTACTTAAGTTCAGAAAAACTCATTGGTACAGTCGGGTTTCGAACTTTAAGTTTGGCTATCCAATCTGAGCTCTCATATCAATAGACTACTCATCATCATCATTTTAAGTTTCTCTGAGTCCACTGCTGACTATCTTGCCTGCACACTCCACCAAATTCTTCATAATTGACATTTATAGAATTACTGTATTCTGTAAAGTTTTGACCAACTATTGTCTCAGGCCAAACAGAACACTGCTATTAGAGTTGTCAGACTTGTTACATGTTGAACTATTTCATTAAAAATATATGTATATTTATATATAACATTTTCCAGTTAGATACATATTACTTTCTAACTTATATACCATCTTAAATGTATTTTTTACAGCCCTCCGGGATGATGAACCATCAAAGGCAGATGAAATCCATAGAGCTCTCATGGTTGACCATGTGAGTGCAGTGGGCACTTGGATGCCTGCCATCAAGCAGCTCATTCACCACTGCATGGCTCGATCGGAGCTATTGGCTATTGATAAGGAATGAAATTCTTTCCTTTTTGTAGGAACCTTGCAATTGTTGACAAAAGTAGCTTGTAAGTAAAAATTGCATCTTTGCAAACGTCTGTAAATGATTAATTAACATATATGTGATATTAATAATAATCATGTGTACATGTTTATGCAAGTCTAGTCAGACTGCAAACTGTTTCATTGTATTTAATTGTCATCTATATATAGGAAGAAGGATGTTATAAACATAACTCTTCTGTTCTCTATTATGAAAAAATATGACAAATGAAATATAATTTTACTGATAAGTCATAAAATGTTTAGATTGCGTAATTCGCGATATACATTTTCAAATGCAAATGTAAATAATATACTCAAGTCTGTACAGTATTCGCGTGTTTTATTTCAATCCTACATCTAGTAATACACAATACGATTAGTCAGTTCCAACTATACATTATTAAGGTCTGGCCTACATAAAATCAGATACCATTTCCATAACATTCTTTATATATTAATGTTTTAAATTTAAAGGAATTTTGGAAATGGCATTTATTTATCTTTCCAAGATCAAAAGCCTTTGTTCCGTACCCACTAACAGTGTGATGAAGTAATTAAATGCCCCGTTTGATGGGTTTAGGTGCAACGGTGACGCGCACTGGGCGGCAAAGCTCGACCAGTTGCACAGGCTCGCGGGTGCCGCCCTCCTCCACGGCGAGGCACACTGAGATGTCCACGCCGCACGGCTCCGTCCACACGCCGTGAGAGATTAGCACTTTGGTCAGCAGCCGAACATTTTCTGTGCCGTCGTCATCTAACACATACCAACACTTTAGCATTAAACGAGCGAACATAGATTAAATAGTACACACTAATATAATGTAAATATGTTCACGCCTTCCCACAGTGATCCCCGAAGGGGAGGCAGAGGTGTGTAGGTAGTACAAACGCCCACATTTCGCGCTCTCTATATATACTGGCGCTCTACTCTCTCTGCATACTCGTGAGGGATTCGGCGTGATGATATGTTGGATGATATGATGGAGTGGTACGAACTGGTATGGTGTAAGTCTAGCGGACGCAGGTGGTGCGGCGGCGGCGCGAGCGTGTGCACGCGCGTGTCGGGGTAGTGCACGCGCACGCGCAGCGCGGCCGCCGTGCGCACGCGCAGCACCTCCGCCTCCAGGGCCACGGCCGCCACCAGCCCCGCGCTGAAGCGCACCACCGCGTCACTGTCGCTCGCTGGCTCCAGGATGCGCGCCGTGCACATGCGGATCTACGCACCACGCAGTTACACATACACAGACGGAATCAAGATTGCCGCTGGGAACCCAGCGATTTGTAACAATCAGTTTTCACAATCAAATTTTTTTTTAACTATTCAGCCGATTATTATGAAACTTGGGCGAGTTGTTTTACATACACGAGCGAAAGTTCCTGACCGAAAAAGCACCGTTCAACCGTTCGCAATTAAATTTCTATGCCATTGCAGCTGCCGGGTACAATATATGACAGGTAAAGCTAGTATGTCTATAAATATCGTTATCTCAAAACGAGTTTCAAAAGTAAATTTTACCTATGACCATGTTGCGAAAACCTGCAACATAAATTGAGCGGAAATTGTATGAATATGGGTGGTACCTTGAGGTTGGGCCTGGGGATGGAGGGCAGAGGCGCGGATAGCAACAGCGGCAACAAAGCGCGCGCCTGCGCGGCGGGCTTGTTGTCGGCGCTCAGCGACAGCTGCTGGAACACCGCTATCGTGAACGGGTCCGGCTCCACACCTGCCGACAATACCACATTTTACGCCTTGTTCCATCCACGAAGAGGCCCCCCACCAATTTAGTCGAGCGGGTTGCGGGATGCGGGGACTATGACCCGACTATTAATTGTAGTGTGCGTGTGCCCTCAGTTAATCAGTGTGTACCGACAATACTTAAACATTAGTGGAAGGTTGCACACTTACACTATAAACTAGGAGGTGATAGTAGAGAACAGTGGTGCGCGTCTTCGTGGATGGCACTATCTATACAAAGGCTACCTTTGTATAGAAAAAAAAACTCGAAAAGTAAGCAACCAAATGACTGAAATTTATAGGAAGGTTTTTTATAAAAAAACGAATTTCGGGCCTGCTTTATCTAATAGGCCAATTTTCTTTTGTTTCACTATTACCATTGCACACTTGATCAGGTACAGCTGGTCACTCTACACAGTATACAATAAAGTCGTCCCCCTAAGCCAGCCAACAGGTTCAATGCATTTTTAAAATCAGTGAGATATTTTTCAATGACGAATGCACCTTTGGAATAATATGTAAAAAAATGTACACTTGCTACACCGGGCGTGACGCTAGATGAATATAGGAACAAACTGTGATAATCATGAGATCGTACCCGCCGAAGCTAATATTCTGTCAAGCAGTTCTGCGTGATGAGTGAGGGCGGCTGCGGCTGAGAGCGCGGCCGCCGGGGAGGGCAGCGAGGTAGGCCCCTGCGAGGCGCAGGCCCCCCCGGCCCCTAGGCCCCCGCCAGGCCCCGCGGCCCCCACCACCGCCGGCTGCAGCGCTACCGTACACAGCTTCGCCGCACACACGCGCAGAGCCAGCTGCCATACGCAGGCGTTCTCTTGCTCCGTTACTCCACTGAATTGGTGTTGTAATCTATATAGGACATAGATGTAGATTATAAAAGCGACCGCTAGATAACAGTTGAATAGGCTTAAAAGTATTGTTTTTATATATCAAATAACTTTTTATGTAATAATGATTTTCGTTAAACTGCGGCCAGGGATATGTAATGTTCGAGGTGTATAGTTTAATATCGCTGATTATGATTGTTAATGCAAGTGTTGGCACAGTTACAGACAGAGGCGGACTAACAGCCTTCGCCGCCCTAAGCTGCCATGTATACCTAATAACAATTTACTATTGATAATTATCATCGAAAACGGTGCAGCGCATAAAGAAATAAGATACATTGAATAATATAACAATTGAAGGCGACGATTAACCCTAACATGTGTCAGCTCAGAGTCGACCTAACGATGGGGTGGCATACGACTGCATTTGCATCATTCCCCTTACCCCCAAGTGGATGATAAGAAATACTGTAGATTTAATCAGTACAAGTGTAATAGACCCCATTTCTTCCCCATGGAGATTTAATGATGGATCTTCCATTAAAGTAGCACCTGAGGCAGTCGGCCGAGAGCTGCGCGAGCGCATGCGACGGCGCGCCGTTGGCGGCGTGCAGAGCGGTGTGAAGTGCGCCCGCACTGCGCGCTAACAACGCCGTGAACTGCGCCGCGCCGCTCACGCCTGCCTCCATCTCGGACAACCTGGCCATATCATATAATGAGCATATGCGGAACCACTTTTTTTTTCTGTTTTTTAGACTGTTTTTAGTAAGCAAGCATACCGCCTTACATCTGCTTATAGACCTAAGTAATATAATAGGATTTTTCGTAAGGCAAGATTCGTTTTGCCCTAGATATCCACGATGTTATTAGGCTAGAGAAACGTAGTTCCAGACTACGTTTCTCACGGCAGTCAACTTAGAATTGGTTCCCAAACCAACAGAGCGTGTTAAAATGCAGATGAATAGATAATGATAAAACAACGTATGTTTTATTATAGTCGCTTTGTTTGATCATGTATGAAGAGACTCATGTATGTCGACGAAGTCTAGAGAGACCTGACGCTCTATTCTCTCTGCCTACCCGGGACTCAGCGTATTATAATTTTGGCGCCCCTCATTAGCTGCTCACCAGACGGTCTAGGTGTGCCCTCCCCTTAATCCTGGCCAATACATACTTATTGAGCTGCTCTTCAGCGCTGTGTAGCATCTTGAGGCGCACGCCTGTGGACAAAGTGGGGTTGTCGATGTGTTGCAGTACGGTCGCGAAGAATCGCACCACGGCGCTGTCGTCGGCGCCGCACTCGCTCCTCTCGGCACGAGACACCTGGGCTTCGCCTGGATACACACACGTCTATATTTACAGGGGTTATAGCACAAAGAGATTTAAGAATTTGGACAATTTAAGTGCCGTGATAGCAGAGTAGTTGCCTGCAAAATAAAGATGGGAAGTACGAATTCCGACTGTATCAATGAGTTTCTGAACGTAAAGTACAGTGATTAGTCACACCACGAAATTTACGGTGAAGGAAAACACTGTATGACAAAAATTTTAGTGCCGTGGTAGCTGAGTAGTTGCAACACAACGATGGCTAGTTCGAATCCTGACTATACCAATGAGTTTTTCTGAACTTAAAGTACAGTGATTAGTCACACCACGAGCTTTACGGTGAAGAAAAACACTGTATGAAAACTTACATACATCGGAGAAGAAATACCTAAGTAATGTCGTGTCTGAGAGACGGTGAAAAACTTGCTAAATCAAGATGGCAGGCATATCATATTACTAAGAAGTACACAAAGTGTCTCGCTATCCGTCACTTTGGGACCCAGTGCCGTAGCTACCGGAGGGCTAGACGGGGCCCTGCTCTCAGGAGCCCCTCGGACTCTCTGAACTACAAACTATAAATTGAACTAGCGAACATTTCTCCCACATTCGGAATATAAATAAGCCGGATTTGAGGAATGCGACTTTAATAATGACAACTTAAGTTTGAATTTTTTCATTAAAATAAAGCCGTGGTGGCCGAGCGGTTCGAGCAGTTGCCTGCGACGCAAAGGTCGCAAGTTCGAATCCCGACTGTACCAATGAGTTTTTTCTGAACTTAAGTACAGTGATTAGTCACACCACGAGCTTTACGGTGAAGGAAAACATCGAGAGGAAACCTGCATACGTCTGAGAAGAAATTCAAAGCCGTATGTATAGTCGTGCTTGAGTAACGGCGATGGACTCGCCATCTGTCACGTTGGCACCTAATACACCTCTGGCGGAAAGTGGGTGTGTGGGTATTACCTATACACCTCTGCCTACCCCTTCGGGGACCCTTGTGGTAAGGCGTGAGGATATATATATATATATATATATATATATATATATTATATATAAAATAAGTTACAATATAAAGTTTTATTATGGAGTCGACTGTATTACGACGAATCTGGATCACGACAAATCCGGAGTAGTTACGTCGAATTCTGAAAACAACGAATACCTACGGAACAAACGATTTTGAATAGTTTAGTTGGGGCCCTAGCTTATTTTTGCCCCAGGGCCTTTGGTTACCTAGCTACGCCACTGTTGTGACCAGAATTAAAATTATTATATATTAATAATTTAAATATATTTAGATTTAAATATATAATTCGAATACGATATTTAAATTTAAGAAATTAGAACCAAACCATAGACAAGAGAGCTCACCGATAGGTAGATGCGGCACCAGATGCGGCATGGTGTCCCGGAGGTAGGTGTAATGTTTGACAGTGTGCTCCTCAAACAGAGGCAGCATCGTAGTGCAGTGCTGAGCTGCGTTCAGCACCAGTATTAGCACGCACATGTCTGGGATACTGAGTTAAGGAATGCTTACACAACCACTGCATGTTATAGAACAAAGTATTTTTACGAGTCTGCCTTGTTCACGATAAATTAAAAAAATATTGAATGGATCTTCATGCGTTTTTCACCAATAGATAGGACTGATTCTAGAGGTATATGATTCCAACTACCTGGATCAAATAGATCGGCCGCTCAAGGACGGGAACGTCAAGAGTACTCAAAACCAACGAGCATGTATGAAGAGACTGATGAATGTGGACGAAGCGAAAGAGGTATGTAAGTCAAGAGAGAACTGGCGCTCTATACTCTCTGCCTACCCCGTTAGGGACTCCGCGTGATGATATGATGATGATTATTCAAGAGGTGTGTGTGACCTCTAAAACATCCTATTGACTTTTAGTAAATATTTAGCATAGTAATTTAACCTAGTAACATAGAGTGCAAGTCTGGAGAGAACTGGCGCTCTACCTCTGCCTACCCCATTAGAGACTTGGCGTGATGATGTGTAAGTATGTAAATCCTATTACAGATTACAAACACGCGTGAGTCTGAATGCGATAGGCTTACAAACTTACTCAGCTGAACAAAGTCTGTTTTGCGGTTTTTACCGTCAGCTATGTTTAAAAAGATGATATAATAGACTATAGACGCAGTATATCTTTATTAATCTCTTTTTTACTTAATGCTCCCGTGCTAATCCGGGGCATTGCCTGCCCTAATTAGTAAGTCTATTTATTTATATTTTATAATAATAATAATATCCTCACGCCTTCCCACAAGGGTCCCCGAAGGGGTAGGCAGAGGTGTATAGGTAATACCCACACACCCACTTTCCGCCAGAGGTATATTAGGTGCCAACGTGACAGATGGCGAGTCCATCGCCGTTACTCAAGCACTACTATACATACGCCTTTGAATTTCTTCTCAGACGTATGCAGGTTTCCTCTCGATGTTTTCCTTCACCGTAAAGCTCGTGGTGTGACTAAATTTATATTTTATACCTTATCTATCTTTACAGGTCTAGAGAGAACTGGCGCTCTACTCCTCTGTTTCCGCTAAGGACTCGTTGTCGTAATAGTTTAAATAGTCGAGATGAGAAAGGATACAGGAGGGGTCTTCGACATCCGGCTCGGGCATGTCGAAGAAGGGATGCACGGCCAGCAGGCGCGTAGCCAGCGGCAGGACCAGCGTGGCGTGCGAGCTGCCCAGCCGCTGCACGCAACGGAATGTTGACCGCTTGTCCTGGGGAGGGGTTTGTTACATGATACCGCAATTCACCTGACCACCTTTAACATTCAGTGCAATACTTTCTTTTTTGCACACCAATCTATAGTGCAACCGAATATAATTATAGGACAATAAGAGAAAAATTAGAAAGGACATCTCCGCGTTTTACTGTCAAGTAGGAGATAAGAGATATCGTTTAAACAACACACATTACTCACATAAATAAGGAAAGTATATTGTTCTAAGGTGAATATTAAATTTATCAAAGATACAGACCGAGAATTGAAAAGAAAAAATATTTGTTTGTAAATTACCTGTGGATATCTCTTCAAGTTTTCCAAAATTTTGTCAATACACATCTCGAGACAAGTTTTCGAGGCGACAGTGCACGAGCCCAGCATCTTGTGGAGGCCTTCTCTCACGTCCATTGAGTAGTCCTGCACAAATTATTCAGATCACGTATAACCAATACGACAACGTATGACGATATTCTTTATAGGGCCCATTGGCTTTCATCACGGGTATGTATGCAAGGTTCTAAATATGTTGCATAGGTCAGTTGCATGATACATTTATAAGAAAAAGATTCCGGGACGGGCCGCTAGTAGCGTATAAAAATGTAGGAATCAGTACCTCTAGTGCACTAAGGATGGTCTCCAGTTGGTCTTCCCTCAACACGATGTGATGCGCCATACGTGTGAGGCTGTCGATGGCTCGCAGACGCACGTCCTCTATCTCGTCATTGAACATGTCCACTAGAAAGTCCAGTGACGTAGTCGCAAACACTGGATTCTCGATCGACAGCTCGCAAACGGCCTCCACCGCAGCCGTTCGGACCTCTACAAAGAATTTACGAAAATCAATGAAAAATAATCATGCCACTGGATATAATAAGATCTTGTCTTAGCGTAAAGGTACGTCTGTATACGAAATTACCTGAATTTAATATTAATACATTTGTCTCTGCGTGATGATATATATGTAACTACATTTATTGTATTGGACTCGCCATCTGTCATGTTGACACCAAAAATAAATATCTGGCGGAAAGTGGGTGTGTGGGTAAAACCTATAATACACTCTTGCCTACCCCTTCGGAGAGCTTTGTGGGAAGGCGTGAGGATATATTATCAGTATTATTACATTTATTGTTGAAGACTCGCACATACAATTATTGTTGAACAATTTAAGGTTAGTAAACTCAAAATAGGTACATTTGGTTACGGGAAACAGGAGCCCAAACTAGGCTTCACTGCGTTTAGTCTCCAGTATCTCTAGGAGCTTTAGGCAAGGGTTAAAATCTGTTCCTCATGATGAGGGTACAAGGTGGAGGGGTGGAGGGTTTGGCCTGTTACCCATGAACTCGTCCTCCAGGCCGTGCACGAAGGCCCCGGCGGCGCCCCCGGGCAGCAGCTGCACGGCGTCGGTGCGCACCAGGGCTCCGGGCGCGTCGTCCGCCCAGCGCCGCCCGCTGGCCCACGCGCCGCTGCGGACCAGCTCGGCGCCTCGCTCGTGGGCCGTACGCTTTTTCTGTACGAACACGATATAGGTAGGTCTTTTGTATTCCACCCTGGTGGCCGAGTGGTTAGAGTAGTTGCCTGCGACACAAAGATCGCACGTTCAAATCCCGACTACACCGATAAGTTTTTCTGAACTTAAGTACAGTGATTAGTCACGCCACGAGCTTTACGGTGAAGGAAATCATCGAGAGAAAACCTGCATATGTCAATTCAAAGGCGTATGTATAGTTGTGCTTGAGTTACGGCGATGGACTGGCCATCAGTCACGTTGGCACCTAAAAAATATATCTCTGGCGTATAGTATATAGCTTGGAACCACAAAGGTCTCGCACTGTGCGCTTCCAAAGGAGTTTTCTTCCGCGAACGCTCAGGCAAATCTCTCGCCCCTTCGGGGACTCTTATGGGAAGGTGTATTCCACCGCATACCACAATACCAAGCTTAAATCGATCGGACACTTAAGGTTGGGCGGAGAGTAGGTACTGTGTCCTATACTCTTGATGTTTCCAGTTTGATGTGGGTGGACGAATCAAAAGAAATATTTATTTCGAGGAAAAACTGCCGCTCTTCTCTCTCTACCGACCCCGTAGTAGGTAGGTAAAATGTACATCAATAGAATTTCTCACGATGTTTTCCTTCAGCTATCGGTGGAGGTCATAAAACTGGGTCAACAACTGGGGCAAGTGTATAGAGAGCTGGCGTTCTTCTCCATCTGCGTATCCCGTGAGGGACTCGGCGTGATGATCTCTTACTAATATTACAAATGCCAAACTTTGTGATTGTCTGATCCTCATTCACGTACTGAATACTGAAAGTACTGAATGGAATTAGATCAAATTTGGAGGATCAAATGGCTTTGGATCTAAATTATTAGCTCATTTCAATTAAGCAAGCTAATTTAAATATTCAGTGTCTAATTTTACACGGGTGAACTCGCAGGGCAGCCTAGTATACCTTCATGTTGCTCATGAGCTGCTTGTCGAGCGTCTGCAGCAGGAAGCGGTCGGAGACGGCGCGCGTGGTGCCCAGCAGCGAGCAGGCCAGCGCCCGCACCTGCATGCACAAGTCGTTCACGGCCGAACAGATGCGGACGAACGCATCGTCCACTAGACGCATCGACGTCTCGCCATCCGGCAGTGTTATTGTGCTAAAATACAACAAATACAATCAACTAGCTACTACAACAGACTAGGCGGTGGTTGCTTTAATCAGGTGGTTGCTTAATTAATCAAACAGTGAGGCTCGAAATGGGGGAAATACACCCCCCTGCCATGACATTTAAAATTAGATCATAGTAATTTGTCTTGTTAGCACTGAAACATATTATCGTCGAAATGTTTGCCATCTTCTGTATAGCCAGAAAGTGAAATTTATATATCTTATTTTATATAATACTAGTGGTCCCGCCCAGCTTCGCTTGGGTGAAAAAAGTAAATGCCCTAAAACACGATCACAGCGCCACCTATCGGGTCCAATTGTAAATCTAAACCATTCTCGAATCTCCACGAACACACACAAAAAATTTCATCAAAATCGGTCCAGTCGTTTAGGAGGAGTTCAGTCACATACACACGCACACAAGAAATATATATATTAAGACTAGCCGTCCCGCCCAGCTTCGCCCGGGTGAAAAAGTAAAAGAAAGCATGTTTTTCAACTATTGCTTCCATAGGGAAAGCAATGGTTGTAAAACGTGTTTTTTTGTTTAACGCCCCCGCGTTCCACCTTGCGGGTGGAGTTTCATAAAATCCGTTCTTAGCTGACCTCTACAATGCGTAAGGAGTATTCCTACATAATTTCAAGTCAATCGGCCTTATAGTTTCTGAGATTTCGTGATGTGTGAGTTCACAAATGGGATCTCCTATATATATAGACGAAATAAACTCACTTCTCAGGATACTTATTGCCGAGAACCCAAACCAACTTAAGGGCAACTTCTCTAACAATCTCATAGTCATCAGAGAGTGCAACACACACATGCTCGTACAGGGATGCATTCAGCATCTGGCCACGCTCATGTAGTGTCAGTAGGGACTGAAAGGCTTCACATCTCACCCTTGCATCCTAGAATAATATACACCAAATTAAAAAAGATGCAATCAGCAGTAGCACACAAACACCAGTCCATTCCTTATATTGTAGACTCAGGGAGTAGAGTGCTAATTCACTCTAGACTTATAGGCATAGTTACACAGATAAATATAAATATGTTTTCATACACAGTGTATCATAACACAGATAAACAAGTCTTTACACATTACCTCATACACATACACATTATCTCTGAGTTGCCATAAACAATAAGTCAGGTGGCCAGTTTATTTATAAAAATATATATCCTCCTGCCTTCCCATAAGGGTCCCCGAAGGGGTATGCAGAGGTGTATAGGTCATGCATATTTTCATCATTAAATGCTTAATAGCTGAACTCTTGACGACATGTGTCATGCAACTCCATGCATTTGCCTCTCTCCAACACTATCAATGTTACCAGAACTTAAAAATTGAGTTCTTCAAGAAGGGTGTGAAAAGATTCCTGCAGGATACCCCTGGTGTCGCAAGCATCCCATAGGCGGCCATAACCGCTTACTATCAGATGGACCCGATGCTTGTTTGCCAACCATGTGGTATAAAAAAAAACATCAACATTTATTAGAATAAGCTGTTCATTCAGTTACCTCAGCATTAGAATATGCACCAAGCAGTTTGACAATGGCATCAGCCTCAGCAATAATTTCCATAGTTCTGTCCACTTCGGGCTGTATAGGATACAGTTCACTTATCAACTGGAGACACCGGCACTTAACCTGGTGGCTAGTGTCCTTGAGGTTGTCCTTAGCCACTGACACCAGGCGCATCATTTGCATCTTGTCCTCACTTAATTTATTGCCAAGTTTCATTAGAGTTGCTATGCCTTGAGCTATAACCTTGAGAAATGTGTTATTAAGAATTAGTAATTCAGTAGTTCTTCCATAAACAAGGAGGCCCAGTGAAAGACACCTGTAGTTCTAAAGGGCTGTTATCCTAAAATGGCTGAGTTTCTAATGTTATGTTGTAATTTTTTTGACTATTTAAGCTCTTATAAATATAAATAAAATGATATTGAGAAATTTATTAAAAAGAAACTGTGAATATGAAGTGAGTGAGTATGAAGTATACATTCCTTGATACAACGCTGGTAAAATTAATTGTATGTTTAAAGTTTGAAATTTTAAGTTAAGTCTGAAGCTTTAATATGTCACTGCAATATGAGCAATATACACTAGTATGGTTCTCACTTTGTGCGATGTCTCATTCTTGATGAGGTGTATTGTTTCATCAATGAGATTGTTTAGGTTTGCGCCAGGACACTCCAAGCCAATGTCACAGAACAGCCATAGTATCTTGACGCGCACTACCGAGTCCTCTTCGGATTGGAAGTGCTCCGACAGCTTCTTTATAGCCTCCTCAACGTCGGACTCTTGGAACTGTAGACAGTCTGAGATACGCAACAACAATTGTAACGCTTCATCACTAGACTTGCATTTCTCCAAAAGACCAACAAATGCAGCAGCTGAACTTCCAATAAGAGGTTTCTTTACCAAATGTAGCTTTTTAGAAGGCGCTGCACCATCCTGCAATTTCATTTATAATATTTTTTATCACTGGACTAGGATTTAAAATAAGAGGTTATAAAGAGTAAACATACTTGAAATGATTTATTGTACTCAGCTAGAGCCCTCTTTTTAAGGACAGCAGCCATTTCGGGCAATCCTGGAACCTATTTGGTATCCAATAATAATATTTCCTGAGAAATAAAATAAGTTTAACTAAATAAATTATGAAAACATAACAAAGTTGCCAAGAGTGATATGACGTCCCGCTGCTGAGTTAAATGTATACAAACATACATAAACAAAACGACGTGCCAACTTATTGGCATAACATAGCCATTCAAATACTTTTTGGGAGACGCGTTATTTATAATGATATCTAGTAAATCACCAAGTAAACACAAATTAAAGAAAACAATATTAGGTAATGTAAATAAAAAAATAATCAACTATTCGTGATGTGATCGACCTTTAATAAGCAGATATTAATATATTATATTAGTGTTGCTAGTGTTCTGACTTTGTGAATTGACAGACAACGGGGAAGTGTTAGAAATGTCAAAAGGGACGAGGCGAAAAAGAATAAATGTAATCGCTGATGGTGGACTTGCATTGCTTTGCACGAGCAAAGTATAGCTAAAAATATATATTCTTAATGTAAAAAAAAACATAGGTAAATATCGTCTTAAATTCTTCATAACACAATCAATAATTTCCTTCAGTATGAATTAATTAACCTTACCTTTGCTAATAAACTGGCTGGAGATCTAAATCATCTTTCACGTAATAATTTTACATAATTTACTGGTTTTACTGGAGGGTAAGTAAGTTTTAAATATCAAGTTCTAATATTTTTCAAATTGCTGTTCGTGTGCAATTAAGCAATAAGTGCAAAAGCAATTATTGCTTGATGAGTTATCTAGGCTTATCATAAATAATAAGAGATCGAATTCTTCATAAATAATGAATCTAGCTTAGAACGTCATATTTTGTTTGATCAATATGATGATAGATTAAAGATAACTCAAGGAAAACATTAGATGCAATCTTTGTTGTAATAAAAGTTTTGCTTTATTCTTTAGTCACCTAATAAATAAAATCTTGTAATGGTAATTGGCCTAGAAATAATATCATCCCATATTAAATTACTCCCGTTAAAAAAACATGATGTTATGTAGAAAAAAAATCTCTTAAAATTGCTTAATCAATGTCTTACTGTTTTCAGAGAATGGATAGGTCAAAATAATGTCATGTGACTGCAAAAGACGGGATAAAGATATGCTGGAACCCAATAGTCTTAAGGATGGGGTTGAGGTCCCGGTGCCCGCCGCACACCTGCAGTTACACTGGAAGGAATTTGTGTGTGGTGGGGGGTCTGCCTTCTGCAATATACTGATCAGCTATCCACTGAATAAACTCATATTTAGACAGGTGATGACCACTAGACATCCTATTCAATTAAATTCTTTGAATATCAACCTTCAATCATAACACCACATACCAATCATAACAAATACATAATGAATAAATAGCCTTTGTCTTGAATTTTTTTTGCACACTAGCAGCATTAAGGGCACTCACTGCTGACCCTGTAGGTAACATCAAAGATATAAGATGGCCATCTGGCCTAGTGGTTAGAACTCTTGACTGCAAAACTTGAGGTTGCGGGTTTGATTCTCTCTCAGGGCATATTTGTGTGATGATCATGAAATTTTGCACCTTAGTGTTGGATGTCAAATATATTATTGTCTAGTTACTATAACACAAGCTTTGCTTAATTTGGTGCTATGTCAATTTGTGTGGAATTATCCCATGGTATTTATATATTTACACACAAAATACCAAACTTATATTGAACAAAATATTGTAATTAGTTCAATGTTTATTCCATACCAAGTGCTTAGTGCAGATAGATTCATGAACTCTTAAGATTGCTGTTCTTTTCAGATGATGCATGGGGTAGAGACAACATTTGCACTGAACCAGTTACAGAAAGAAGGCCTAGGGTACTTATACCGAGGCATGCTACCTCCTTTAATGCAACGGTCTTTATCTATGTCTCTTATGTTTGGTGTCTATGACGAGTGCCTACAGCCCCTGCTCGCACGTCAAATAAACCCCTATGAAGCCAAAGCAATTGCGGGAGTCGTCGCCGGCTGCTTCGAGGCAACACTCATGCCTTTTGAAAGGATACAAACCTTACTTATACATCCAAAATACCACAATAACTTTAGGAACACGGCACACGCGGCGCAACATATCGCCAAACATTACGGTATTAAGGAGTTCTATAGAGGACTAGTGCCTATATTGCTTAGGAATGGCCCATCCAATGCTATGTTTTTTATAATTCGTGATGAGGTGCGAAAAATAATGCCCGAACAGGAGCTAGTTGTTTATCAAACTTTACAGAATTTCCTAGCTGGAGCGTCGATCGGAGCATTCTTGAGCACGTTATTTTATCCCTTGAATGTCGTCAAAATAGCAATGCAATGTGAGCTAGGTGGGCCTCATAGGAAGCTAGGATATGAATTCAGGTATATTCTGCACAAACGAGGCTCAAATTTTGCTAATTTCTACCATGGAGCGCTCCTTAACATATCGCGAGCGTTCTTAAGTTGGGGCATTATTAACGCTTCTTACGAAATATTTAGGAAAATATTATACGCCTAGTCAAGTTGTTTTTTTTTACATGATGATATATTATGTTGCAGTTGATGATATGTTCAAATAGTTCTAATTTATTTGTTTGTTGATGTTTAATATTAATATGCGAAGTTAACTATTGGAAAAAGCTGCCAACGTTCTTATTAGTACAATCCTAAATAATGGTGGGAGAGTAGTTGCATAATTCCTCATTACAACAGCATTCCCAGTTCATTTAAATTATGCCACTATAGCCCACCTTTGGATTGTAATAATTACACTGTTTTGCATAAGACCCAATTTCCTTTGTAAGCCACACATTACCTGCCAGTTAATCAAATATAAATCTTATTTATATTATTATGTACAGTATTATCTCGTACACGGATATAATTTTGAACTGTACTTGTTGTGTTTAATGGTTTGCAATAAGCTATTTATCCTTCTTTTTTTAAGTAGACAATGTTTTTGTAAGTAAAAGCATTTATTGACGACTCAGGTAGTCCATTGGCTAAGCAATTAGCTTATAGGGCTAAAGGTTTGACCCGCTTGGAACAAATATGTTATATGAAGTATTTGTTTGGAGTCTACATTTGTAAATGTTTAAGCAGCACCTGCACAATATGGTACTGTGTTAGGTGAATTTTGTTAGTGAACTTCGATGTCGAACCTGTAATCATGTGATAGAATGTAAGGGGGGTATAATTGTAGCTTTCCGGCTATTGTCTCATTGAGGTTTTTCATTAAACAAAACGGATTCTTTATCATCCTTTGTTTTATAATTTTAATGTTATCTCAACTCTCACCAAATATATCGGTAAGTAATATTAATGCGTAGTTATTGTACAGGCTTTAGCAGACCAATTCAGTTATATTTTAGAGGATGTAGAACCGCTATAAGGACGTGTATGTCAGACATTTTTTTTTTTGTATTGTCTCGTAGCGTGAGTTCCGGGAACTTTTGCTACTTAACCGGTCAATGGCGAGACCTAGGCCTCCAGCCAGGCACTTTAGTTTAAATTTATTTATTTATTGTCAGTTATGTAAGTCTAGAGAGAACTGGCGCTCTATACTCTCTGCCTACGCCTTTTAGGAGTCGGCGTGATGATATATATGTATGTATTTATTATAACATATATATCGATTTCCTTTAGCATGTTCGTCACATTCTAAACACAGCCTGAAATATATGACTGAACTGGTTTTTAACTGTATAATACAAGCATGCATAAAAGCGCAGTTATTTAAAACTGTATATTTATATGCCTATAATACAATTGCATTAACACGATTGCTTTAAGTATAGTATATGGACTATCTATTACCTATGGATTATCCTAATAATATTATTAATATAAAGTCTACGAAGATTTTTCGTTACGGCTTCGTTTCGGGTTAACGGCTGAACGGAAAAGGATGACATTTGGCGTAGATAAAGATGTTTTATTACTGAAAAAACCGCCAATGAAATCAAACTTTAACTGCGGAAGGTGCGGGCGTAGTAAGTTTGCGAACAATCTAAATAAATAGATATAATAAATCCGCTTAGCAGTTTTTTATTCACTTTCGGACTGTCTACTAACGGTACCCCGCGGAAAATGTATATATGACTGCTCCGCTCGCTTATGTAGTACAACAAACTACACAATACATATAAACCAATATGTATATTAAAATATACGCATAAGCTTTCCTCTTGAATTTAGTTGTCTTTCGGTGAGCACTGCATGAAAATCTGTTCAGTAGTTTTTTAGTGTATCGCGAACAGAGAAGACGCGGTGGGGAGATTGTTTATGGTATTGAAACAGGATGTCAAACGCAACATGCATGATTTTGTCATACCGGACCGTTTCTCAGAAAAGCGCGTTCATGATGGAAACGTACAAACTAAATATTTAGTATATATATAGTAGGTACCAATATACATAGGTATTCATTATTTTACTACCATCAGAATTATGATAATAATTTGAATTTGGTTATAACCTACTTAAATTGTGATCTGTTATGTTATGTACACAGTAGTCATAAGGTAATGTGTAATTCGCAATATTATCACTGAGAAATAAATATGTAATATATACCTAGGTGTCAGAATGTATTTATTTATTCAGAATAACAACAGGAAAAACCTTTAATAAATTGTTTAAGTGCAAGAATTATCTCCGTTACTTACACTTTGCTAAAAGAACCATGAATAGCTAAAAATGTGTAAAAATGACTAATACCTACTCTCGCATTATGCCGTAGAGGCTTTCGCCCTCCAGGATCACCGTCGCTCACAAAGATTGTAGTTGTGAATCACTATTTAAGGTATAATTTTACCATCCACGAAGACGCGCCCCACCAATTCCTAGTCGAGGGAGTCACGGAATGCGGGGAGTACGACCCAAGCCACAGTTTATATATAATACATCATTGGACCCGTCTATTAATTTTAGTGTGTGTGTGCACTCACAGGTAATCAGTTTGTACCGACATTAGTGACAGGTTGCACACTAACTATGAGGAAGCAAAAGTGTGTGCAAGAAGAGGCTGAAGACGACCTTGTTCCAATTACCTAGATCAAATAGTACCTACTCGAAACCGACGAGCATGTATGAAGAGACTGATGAATGTGGCCGAATCGAAAGGGGTATGTAAGTCTAGAGATAACTGGCGATCTATACTCCCTGCCTACCCCGTTAGGGACTCGGCGTGATGAAATGTATGTAAAGTTACGCGTGCGACTAATTAGCTATTCGGCCACTGTGGTTAAAATCTATGTAGGTCAAAGCAAATAGAATAGAAGAAACAAAATGTTTGTAAGGCTTGAGGAGCTTCTCGTATCATAATAACTAAATGTATGTTAACAGGGACGGGATTGGTATTTAATTTAATTTAATTACTAAATTTGACCCAAAAAAACAGGGCATTCACATTTAAACTGACCTGCTTGATTTCTGCGTAAAAAATATTCTCATAAGTTATGTATCATGAAGCACTTAAGAGTGATATTCCCATTCAAAATTTGTCATGATCGTCTGGGGTAGTGGTTTCTGGCGTTAGAGGCGGAATGGGAAATGCAAAAGCAGTTGTAAAAAACAAAATATTTAATTTGTTTTTAATTTTAAAAGAGTCCAGGTCTATTTCTGTTTAAGGCCAGGGTCGTCAGCCGTGAAGGGGTTGTAGTCGCCGAGGCCAACCAGCTGAGCCGACACGTCCCACAACTTCTTCGCATTTTCATCGTTTGTCGCCTGTGAGGATGGTTTGGTTACCACGCAGTCGCTGAAAGTTTGATAAACATTATTAACTGCCGCTTAGAAACACGATGCTAATATTTCAAGATCTTTCTGAACGTACATATTTGGGGATGGAACATTACTGTACCTGTAATACAAGCCCGTCTCATTAGCGCACTTCTCGTCGACTGCGCAGTAGATAGTGGTCTGTGCGCCAGATTTCGGTGTTTTGAAGAACGGAGACGAGATGTTCCACATTGTTCCGAAGAAAAAGTTTTCTTTCACAATATGTCGGCTTAGGTCAGTGTTTATCACGCCTGGGTGCAGACTGTATGTGTTCACACCTTGAATATTGTGCTCCTGAATAAAATAATGGTTAAATAACATAAAGTTTTCAATTACTACCACGGTCGATACCTTAATATTGACACATCTGTAGCAATGGGTAGATACATAATATAAGAAACTGTACAATAATATAAGAAAATGTAATCAAGTAAAATAAGAAATGTTAAAACTATAAGTAACAGAAAATGTAAATAAGCTAAAAAAAAAAAGAAAATGTAATAATTATAAGTACTAGAAAAGTTAAAAGAAAAAAAAAGTAACAAAAAAGAAATGATAAATGAGGAAAAGAAAGATCTCATAACAATACGATAAAGAAAAAGAAAGAAAGCAAAAATATTAAATAAAGGCATAAAAAAGTCTCTGACCGCCATGTCAGAGGGACACTGTATTTTAATAAATAAAAAAAAATAAAAAATGGGTAGATACATAAAACACTGTTCATAAATAATAATAATAATAAATAATATCCTCACGCCTTCCCACAAGGGGGTATAGGTAATACCCACACACCCACTTTCCGCCAGAGGTATATTAGGTTCATAAATGTTGCCAGAAAAGTTGCCAGAGTTTGCTCCACGCCCACGACCAGATCGAGATTCGAACGATAGAAGGTAGGTATACCTTCTATCGTTCGATTCTCGATCTGGTCCATTAACATTTCCAAAAAACAACTTTTTCAGAGATTTGACACATACTTAAAGGGGGCAATGGGAGATAGGTGTGCAGAAGAAATATATGCTTCCTTTTCTTCCTATTTGTGGTATTCTGTAAGCCTGACTCATTGCTTGATAGTTTGGAACCCTGTAAAAATGTGTTTTTAGCACCACAGAAGTCAAAAGAAAGAGGTTCGGGCTTTCCCGGACCTTCTTTCAGCTTATTTTAGCTATAGTTTAAGTCAAGTTACCTTCAGCTTGGCAGCAAGTTCCCTAGAGAAAAGCACATTGGCCTGCTTGCTTTGCGAGTACGCTTCTCTGGAGTTGTACGGCCGTTTCTTGAAATTCAAGTCCTCAAAATTTAAAGCATTCCCTGTAAACAAAATTAATGTATCTATATCAATATATATCAACTGTAAAGTGTACGACTTAGGATAAGGTATTTTTTTTAAGTATATCAATTATTCTACTCTTTAGTGCTTGTAACATTGCTTTTTGGATTTTGTGGTCCAAAAAACGCACGCTTCCAATCCAGAGATAAGAAATACAGAATTTACTGGTGTGGGGACGTCGTCATTATATAAAACTCGCTATAAGTAGACTTTGTTAAAACGTAGCCAAACTCTTCATCTGAAGACATCTTTCGTGCGTCATGAGGATTTCGGATTATAAAATATCGTTTTAGAGCCGTGGTGGCCGAGTGATTCGAGCAGTTGCCTGCGACGCAAAGGTCGCAAGTTCGAATCCCGACTGTACCAATGAGTTTTTCTGAACTTAAGTACAGTGATTAGTCACACCACGAGCTTTACGGTGAAGGAAAACATCGAGAGGAAACCTGCATACGTCTGAGAAGAAATTCAAAGGCGTATGTATAGTCGTGCTTGAGTAACGGCGATGGACTCGCCATCTGTCACGTTGGCACCTAATATACCTCTGGCGGAAAGTGGGTGTGTGGGTATTACCTATACACTTCTGCCTACCCCTTCGGGGACCCTTGTGGGAAGGCGTGAGGAAAATTCTCCATTATGAACTGTCGAAAGAACAAACGTAGGAACTTAATAACAGTAATATATAGATAGCATATAATATTTAGGTAGGTACTAGGTACCCACCCACACCTTATAAATTCATAATAACAATAAAAATATAATCCTATCTAGTAAGTAGTAGTTGTTTTTATATACAGAAAAAAAATATTTATACCGACTTAAATATTATAAACTTTTTAACGTTAATATACTTGAATTCAAAAATAATACGCATCGGGACAAGCGTTTGATAATGTTTCAGGAATCTAATAGAAAACTAAAAGAATAAGTTGAAATTTATTTATTATTCAATACAACTGTGCTCGCAGTTGTCATCTCTCTTGAAAATCGCCTATCGCCGATATCGGCTAGCCTTGATATGAATTACATTTACAAACGTATTTAAGCTACCTAATTCAATCAATCAAATTGTATATATTATTAAGAACTATAAATGCCCTATAAAGGCCCATGTTTGGGCCGTGGTAGCAGAGTGGTTTGAGTAGTCGCCTACCACGTAAACATTGCTAGTTCAAACTCCGGTTGTACCAATAATTTTATTCTGAACCTTAGTACAGTGATTGGGCACCTCACGAGCTATACGGTGAAGGAAATCATGGAGAGGAAACCTGGTCCGTTTGACAAAAAATCGATAAAGATGTTTAGTCATACTTGAGAAACGGCTACAGAATCGTCATCTGCGATATATGTATCAGGGATGTTGCGAATATTCGCATCCGCATCCGCAAATGCGGAGCTTCCGCATCAATTTTGACATCCGCATCCGCAATAATCAATGCGGATTTTCATGCGGATGCGGATGTTATACAAGTTGCGACAATAAAGAAATTGGGCGGGGCCGGCGAATGGCGCGTGCCGTTCGCATGTGAAAATTACCAATAGGAGCGTTAAAAATGGTTGACGAGATCCGACTTGTTTTTCCTGTAAATAAATCATTACGTGTTTGTTTGAGCTGTGGATTACTTATCGTATAGACATATATTTTGAGTGTTATTGTGATACAGTGATAATTGAGTGTAAATAATTGGTTATTGGGAAATCTTTATATTAGCCTTAGCTCAGCTTATTACTATAAAATCGCCAGGTAAATGCCATTATGTTACACCGGTAATACGTTTTATTGTAGGTAAAGTTTATTGTTTTATAACAATATCCTATATTTTAAGAGAGGTAGGGCATAACGGGTTTCCGCTTCGAATTTGGAGCTGCCCGACTGGGGCAGGACCTCCACCTTACAGAAGTCCGTAGCCAAATAACTCATTTTTTGTGTTGTGTTCCTACGCGGTGAATAAGGTTTCCAGTAATGAGCTCCTTGGGGAGGGGGGAGGATTGTTACATTGTGTTGGAAGCAGAGGGATTAAACCCATTATGCTGCCAACACACTATAACTCTCCGAACACAGAGTGGCAACGCGCAAGTGATACTTCGGTATCGTGAGCGTTAATAGGCTACGGTAACCGTTTCCCATCAGGTGGGCCATATGCTTGTTTGCCACTTTTGTTGTATAAAAAAATATATATATCCATATTTTTTCAGCGTATTGATTATTTAACAAGTTTATTAACAATGTCACCACCGACACAAAGTAATATATGGAATAGGCATGACGAAAGATTTTGAACCTATAATGAAGACATTACTATTTACAAAAAAAAGCCTATTTTTCCGTAATAAATTAAGGTTTAGCGTACTTTAAAGCCGTTTTTAATTACTTTTTCAATAGTGCGCGTAAGGAGCTCGTAGGTATGACGTCATGCGCTGTGATTGGTGTTTCAGTCAAAAAGGCATATTATAGTATTATTTTTTTCAATTATTGAAAAGCTTATTAATATCAACATTAAAATTTAAATGAAATCATTTTTTAAATTCCATTTAATACGCATTTTCCGCTTAAAAATTTTATGTTTTGTCACGCCTTTAATGTAACCGCCTTGAATTAGAAAAGGCGGCAATATTACTGTTTATTTAATATAATGCGCCTATTTTTTACTTCACTTACTAATATGAAACTTAGTAAGTAAAGTTAAAAAAATAGGAGCACTTTACATTACTATTTTGTTTAATAACAATTTTAATTATCATTGTTATAATTCTTCATTCATATGTAATACTATATGTGCCCGCTACTTCGACCGCGTGGAATTTAACAAAAAATTTTTTGTTTGATTTCTAAAATAAAATTAGGCTAAGTTTTCTCCTTTTTACATCAGCTACCAGCCAGTGAAAGTCCCATCAAAATCGGTCCAGCCGTTTCAGAGATTAGCCCGAAAAACAGACAGACCGACAAACAGACAAAAGTAAAAAAATAAAAACCGTGTTACATCCATATGTATTAAGTAAAATTGTATTTATTTGTATAGATTTATACGAGATCTTAAACATCCGCATCCGCATCCGCATCCGCGGATGTGAGCCTTCATATATTCGCATCCGCATCCGCATCCGCGGATGTGAAAAAATCGGCATCCGCAACATCCCTGATATGTATGCCGAGATTGTTTAAAAAGTATACCTAAATACCCGACAACGACCTACCTTTGTGTGCTAACGACGATACCGTGACAATCCTTGCAGGTATGCTCTTCCTAATGCGTGGCAGCAGCAGGCAGCTAAGCAGGAAATGCGCCAAGTGGTTTGTCCCAAATTGCGTCTCGAACCCATCCTCTGTCTCTCCTTGCGGACACATCATCACGCCCGCATTGTTGACCAGGATGTTAACCTGTGCTTCAGTATCTAGAATGTTCTGAGCGAACTCTCGCACGGACTTCAGAGAGTTCAGGTCACACTTAGCCACTACCAAGTTACCAGTTTCTGGCAAGTCCTTGCATATTTTTTCAATGTCTTTTTTTGCTTCTTCAGCCTTTTCTGGGTTCCGACATGCCATTATTACTCTTGCACCTGTATAAGGTCATATCTAACTTTAGTAATTACCTATTAATTTTTGGGCCGTTAAGTACTGTTCTGCTCACTGCTGCGCAATATCTAGTGGTGCAGCGTAGGGGTGGAGAGCCGTGGTGGCCGAGTGGTTCGAGCAGTTGCCTGCGACGCAGAGATCGCAAGTTCGAATCCCGACTGTACCAATGAGTTTTTCTGAACTTAAGTTAGTCACACCACGAGCTTTACGGTGAAGGAAAACATCGAGAGGAAACCTGCATACGTTTGAGAAGAAAATCAAAGGCGTATGTATAGTCGTGCTTGAGTACCTAGTATACCTCTGGCGGAAAGTGGGTGTTAGGGGTGATTAAGAATTCTAAATATAAAATTACATGAAATCGATAATTTGTCATCCCCAAAGGTTTAGATTTAGTTGTCTAATAGCCTAAATGCTTACGAACCTCACAAAAAATGCCTCTTTTTAAAATAACTGACAAAATGTATTATCATCAGCGTTCTTCAGTGTTCGAATTGGCTACCAAGGCTAATATAGACTTTGAACGTAATCTTATATATACGATATAGTTACTATAACGATATTGTATTGCCATAAAACCTAGGTAATAGTAAGGCTTTAATAACAGTGCCGGCTTGGAGTAGGGAGTAACTGAAGAAGCGGCTGCAATTTCAATGAGGGCCAAATTAGCTTACGTAATAAGGGGCCTATGTTAGTCTGATCGACCTGATGGTGCCATCATCTACTATTGCATTTAAGCCAGCTTTACTAAATAAATAAATACATCTCGAATTTCACACAAATTGACCAACCATGTCCTAACGAATAATGTTAACAGGGCAAAGATATAAATTGACATAGATATCCTTAAATAGGATACAAATATTAATGTCCATCACACATATGTCACACTCCCGATCGGGAATCAAACCCGCGACCTCGAGCTTTACAACTGTAGCCTCTGGCCGGTCCAGACAAAGAGGGTGGAATAATAGCTAGCGGTTTCACCCACTTTATTGCTAAGTAGTTATTTTTTTCACCTAATATACCTCTGGCGGAAAGTGAGTGTGTGAGTATAAACCTCTGCCTACCCCTTCGGGGACCCTTGTGGGAAGGCGTGAGGATACATTATATTATATCAAATATTAGTAAGAAGTTGTGTAGTACAATAAAGACAAAGCATACCTCTTTTATAAAAGTCCATAACAGTTTCTTTGCCTATTCCCGTGTTGCATCCAGTGATCACAACCGTTTTACTCGTTAATTTAACGGTGCTCGTGCACCGACCACTAAATAGGGGCATTTTTCTTCGAAGACACACACGTTACGATAAAAATATATATATATATAACTGAAATGTACACGACAATCAGTAAAATATCGACGACTGAAAAATGTGCGTATCACTTTACCTGTTTTTTATCTTATCTGCTGCCTGATGGCGTTATTTGTGTGACTAAAGCTTGGTTTACATGTAGGTAGGTACAAAGAAAACGAAACCGTCAATGCTTTTCTAAAAAAGGGATGTTTTAGATTTTTTTTTACACAAGAGAAACACGTACATCGACCATTTTTTTTTCAACAGCATGCCTTAACCTGCATTCCTAAAAGTGGCTCGTCGAAAACCACCTGAACTTTTACGTTTTCAATCCAAGCCTACTCGAATATTCTTGAAACTTCTTAAATAAAAGAACCCATTAAGCACTCCACTACCTTGGGAGCACCAATATTAAATAATAAATATATCCTCAAGGGTCCCCGAAGGGGTAGGCAGACGTGTATAGGTAGTACCCACTTTCCGCTAGAGAAACATTTTAGGTACCAATGTGAAAGATGGCGAGTCCATCGATTATTAAACTATATATTTGAAACTTCCTCGTGAAACACGAATCTATTGATAAAAATCGCATGAAAATTCGTTGCGTACTTAAATTGATCTTTGCATATCTACGGCCAGGGCCGCCGTAAGCGGGCGTGCAAGGCGTGCACCGCACGCGGGCGGCACGTCCAGGGGGGCGGCAAATCGAGCGACTCATACCTAATTCAAGTCATTGTACCCCTGAACGGTCGCCTCCTACGCAGAAGGCGCGCATAGGATACCAACTTGGGGCGCCTGCAGCGGGCTAGCCGGTCACCGGCTAGGTGACCACTAGGCGACCAATAGGCATTTTATATATTTTTTTTATTTTTCATAATCATAATTAAGTGTAAAAGATAACAAGGTGGCGAAGCAATCACGGAGGAAACACAATTTTTTTTATGAGGTAAAAAAATCTATTATTTTTGGTAATTTCTCTTATTTGAATTACTAGGCTGTTAAATGTTAAATAAAAGCTAATTAATTATACATCAAAGTTAATGCAGATTCTAAAAATATATAGTGTCCGTAACCCCAAAGTAGCTCATATTAAAATATTGTTTCTTTTTTACAAAACCTCCCAAAGAGGATTATAAGAAAATTTCATTGGTTTCTGTCCGATCACCAGCTCCACGGGTGAAGATCTATTAAATTTTGTCAAGGATTTATTTTCACAATTAAATCTCAACATTCAAAATATCGCAAATGTAAAGGCAAGAAGAGTTACCCTCATTCACGCAGTTGATTTGTGAATATCTTAATTGTGGATTCGATCTAAGATCGTTACTCCGCATATTTTTTGAAGAGATCGCATCTCAACTACAGTCAAGCTTCCTATGACATACCCAGGATTCGCTGCCATACAATGAAGTATGCACCAATATCGCATGGTGGACAGCAACTCGATAATTCTGGCTCTGAATTTTATTGCCCATCAACGCCGACATGGCCCCATTCACCTTATTACCGGCAGCTATCCTTCTTTCAATATCTTTTTCATACTTTCCATACTTTCCATCTCGTGTGAACATGCTTCTTAGATATACAAATTCATTCACTTGCTCTAGAATTTGCCCATTTACCGAAATAACACACTCGGTCACTTGTTCATCTCTTTCGAATACCAGAAACTTAGTCTTGCCGGCGTTTAGGCGCAGCCCCTTCTTTTCACACTCTTCTTTCATTATGGTAACTAGTGACTGCAGTTCGCCCTCTGATGACGCCAGTAAACCGCGTCATCGGCGCGGCGTATAGAAGACAGTTGACAACTAAGTTTCCCATTTCCACTCCACATCCGTTCGTTTTTAAAGGCTCTCAGACAGTTATCTAGATATATAATGAACAGGCAGGCAGACATGATATACCATTGTTTGACCCCTCGTCTGCACATCAAACCAGGGTGACATCAAGGGTGATTTCACGGCATGCAGTAGGGAACTACTTACTACTCACTCCATATCCAGGCAACACGTCCCAGAGTTCCTTTCGTACGACTCTATCAAATGCCTTCTCTAAGTCGACGAAAGCGCAGAAAACTTTCTAGCTAACATCCAAAAACCTTTCCCCGATTCGCGATTTCCGCGGTTTGATCCATACATCCTTTTCCTGGTCTAAGTCCACCTTAGGATTCCCAGAGAAACCTTTCGCAAGAGCAATGCAAGATAAAATTTATAAAAATACATATGTTACTTAAAATAAATGTTTTATCTGGGTTGTTGTTTTTTCCCCACCATAATGAGAAAACATTGATTATCCTTTTTTTGACAAAACTCAAGAGTAAGTAGGCGTAGGGCGGCATAATCAGTATTGCACGCGGGCGACGAAACAGCTAGCGGCGGGCCTGTCTACGGCGGCAAGCGGTTATGTTTCATATTATGTGAGGATTTACAGAACATACCTAATAGGAGACCCAATAAAACACAATATTCCAAATATAAAATGTATCGAAATAACAAGAACAATAAATATGAGATTCTATAAATTAGATTCGGGTTACGTACCTTTATAAATGCTATAAATAGCACAAATGTGCCTTAGTATCTACCTACCCATATACCATCGCTTACAATACTATTTAGTTACAATAATATTTAGTTTAAAACTTAGCTTAGTTTATAATATTTATCATAAACAGAACAGAATCTATGGCGAAATTGTATATGTAAACTACTGTTATACTTAATTAGTGCCCGTAAGTTATTTGGTGTCGATATTAGATAAATAATACTTCAAAGTTTAAGACTTCCTTCTATTCTCTGCAATAATTATGTAACTAAATAAAACATTATTAATAATTAAAGAGTATTCTTAAAGATTCAATATTCTTTCGTAAGAGTAAATATTTAATTAAGGGGCTGTCCATTAATTACGTAAGATTCGAAAGGGGGGGGGGCGGGTTCAACAAATATCACAAGGGGGGGGTAGAGTAATATATCACATGTACTTATTTCTTCATGATTACACCATTCCTTTAATATTATTTTTATAATATAATAATAATATATCCTCACGCCTTCCCACAAGGGTCCCCAAAGGGGTAGGCAGAGGTGTATAGGTAATACCCACACACCCACTTTCCGCCAGAGGTATATTAGGTGCCAACGTGACAGATGGCGAGTCCATCGCCGTTACTCACGTACGACTAAACATACGCCTTTGAATTTCTTCTCAGAATTTTTATGCCAGTCAAAAACAACTTGCAACCTTTCTGTCTAGAATTTTTTATCATGGTCCTTAATTTTCTAGAATAGGATTAGATTTTACTATGAACGGGTATTGAATAATAATATTATTTATAATAATTTTAGGATATTATATTACATTATATTATATTATATTTATATTATATTATTTATATTATATTATATCTTAATATATATAAATCTCGTGTCACAATGTTTGTCCTCAATGGACTCCTAAACTACTTAACCGATTCCAATGAAATTTACACACCGTGTGCAGTTTCATCCAACTTAAAAGATAGGATAGCTTATATCACAATTGGACCCGATAGGTGGCGCTGCGATCATGTTTCAGGAAATTTTACTTTTTCACCCGGGCGAAGCTTGGCGGGGCAGCTAGTATATTATATATTATTATTATTTATAATAATTTTAAGATTCTTTGTAGGTACTAAAATATACCCGTGATTTTTGGTGGGGGGTGGGAGGTAGTCGTAAACCTCACCACATCTCACCATGGGGGAGGAAGGGGTTAAAAAATGTTAAAAATACATCACGTGATTAATGGACAGCCCCCAAAGTAATTATTTTAAGAAAAGTACTTTTTAAGTAGTGTAAATTAGTTCTATTTCTGCTTAAGGCCAGGATCGGCAGCCGTGAACGGGTTGAAGTCGCCGAGTCCAACCAGCTCAGCGGATACGTCCCACAACTTCTTCGCCATCTCTTCATTCAAGGCTTTCGCAGCAGGGCTAGTTACAGTACAGTCGCTGAAAGTTGAAATAAAAATGCTGGCAAAGGAGAACAAGGACATTATACTTTACAAATTGTGGTTTAAAGGAAGTTATCTTCTGTGAACACTCAGAACAGCAGGGACTGTCACCCTACATAAATCTATTGGTGTGATGTGATTACTGTACTTAAGTACTTGAGTTCAGACTCGAACTAGAACCTTCTTGAATTTACAAGTAGAGACTACATGGCTGCCAATGGCTGCTAACCTTAATATTAAAATGTGCACTAACCTGTAGTACAATCCAGTTTCATCAGCACATTTCTCATCGACAGCACAGTATATTGAAGTCTGCGCACCAAGTTGAGGTGTCTTCATGAATGGGTAAAAGATAATGCCAATCAATTTTCGCGCTCCCCAAAACAAGGTGTCATTTAAATGACGCCCCAGTTCTGTCTTTATCACGCCAGGATGTAGGGAATAGGTATTGACACCTTCAATGTTGTACTCCTGTTAGCAAATAAATTATTTTACCTACAATTTGAATCTATATGCACTTTTATTATAAAAAGCTGGATTTTGTTCGGACTTGCGATCTTTATGTCGCAGGCCACTATTCGAACCACTTGGCCACCATGGCTTCCCGACTGTACCAATGAGTTTTTCTGAACTTTAGTTCAGTGATTAGTCACACCACAAGCTTTACGGTGAAGGAAAACATTGAGAGGAAATCTGCATATGTCTGAGAAGCAATTCAAAGGCGTATGTTTAGTCGTGCTTATGTAACGGCGATGGACTAGTCGTCTGTGATGTGGGTGTGTGGGTACTACCTATACACCTCTGCCTACCCCTTCGGGGACCCTTGTGGGAAGGCGTGAGGATATATATATCTATACTAGCTGTCCCGCCCAGCTTCGCCCGGGTGAACAAGTAAAATTTCCTGGATCACGATCGCAGCGCCACCTATCGGGGTCCAATTGTGATGTAAGCTATCCTACCTTTCAAGTTTGATCAAACTGCACACGGTGTGCCATAAAAAAGGTTATAGTGAGTCAATCTTAAAAGATAGACATATGCTGTCGCGGACTTTTTTTTAGATCTTTTAAAGAGGAACAATTCCCTCATACATGATATTTGTGTAACTCAAACCGTTTACGCAGCGCACGCAACGGAAGCTCTCAAAAAGGAATATTTTTTCCCATTCTGGCAACATTATTAATTTATGCTTCGCTCCTATTGGTCGTAGCGTTATATGGCCTAAAGCCTTCCTAGATAAATGGACTATCCAACACAAAAATAATTTTTCAATTCCAACCAGTAGTTCCTGAGATTAGCGCGTTCAAACAAACAAACAAACAAACTCTTCAGCTTTATAATATTAGTATAGATATATTATTGTTTTGTTTGAACTTGCAGGTCTCAGGAACTACTGATCCATTCTGAATTATATTTTTGCATTTAGGTAATAGCTCATTGATCGAGAAAGGCTATGCATCATCAACAGATGTACCCATGATTTCTACTACATTATACAACTTAAAGGCGAGCAGTAATATTTTTTTTGTTATGACAATAAATGTATACAGAAGAAACTCCAGTCTTTTAGAATTATTATTTGTGATTTGTTGATAGGTAAGTCTGAGTCTAGCCTAAATATAAGGATCTTCAACACGGTCATTCTAGCACTAAGTGATCATCTCTCAGGCAGGCATATAAATTTAATTCCTTTTTCATTTCATTTTTAAATCCAGAGAATTCTAAATTTGAAAACAAATATGTAATTCTATATGACTTTCTAGGTACCAATTATTTTGTCAAACTCACATCTCACCTTTAGCTTAGCAGCCAGTTCCTTAGAGAACAGCACATTGGCCAGCTTGCTCTGCGAGTATGCCTCACTGGGACCATATGGTCGGTTCTTAAAGTTCAAATCTTCAACATTGATGCCATATCCTGGAAATAAATAGATTACATATAATTTCTCCAAGGTATCTAAATTATGATAAAGAAAATTCATTAAAAAAAGAAAAGAAACTTATGTTATATGTATAATAAAAAAAATACAGTGACAGGAAGTTCAAGCATTAAATAATAAAAGTAGGACAGTTATTAACGGTAAAAAAATCTACTTGTGTGGGCTCTTGAAGATACCGTGACAATCCGCGCTGGAGTGCTGTTCCTAATGCGTGGGAGCAGCAGGCAGCTGAGCAGGAAATGCGCCAAGTGGTTGGTACCGAACTGAATTTCAAACCCATCCTCTGTCTCTCCTTGTGGACACATCATCACACCAGCATTGTTGACCAGGATGTTCACCTGAGCTTCAGTATCTAGAACATTCTTGGCGAACTCTCGCACGGACGACAGAGAGTTGAGGTCACACTTGGCCACCACCAAGTTACCAGTTTCTGGCAAGTCCTTGCACATTTTTTCAATGTCTGTTTTTGCTTCTTCCGCCTTTTCTAGGTTTCGACATGCCATTATTACCCTAGCACCTGAAATTACGCATATTTTTGTAATAAAAAAAAATACTTTCATGAAGGTATCCAATCATTTATATACCTCTTTTATAGAAGTCTAAAACAGTTTCTTTCCCTATTCCTGTATTGCATCCAGTCACCAAAGCCGTTTTTCCTAATAATTTAGCACTGCTCAGACACTGACCACTAAAAAAAGGCATTTTGTTTTTCGTTATAATGAAAGTGCTTCGAGATTAGTTATTAGCCCTTAACAGCGATGAAAATATTGAATTCTATATAATTATGAGGATATCTGGTAGTATTCCGTGATGATGTGTCTCATGTCAGTCTGTTTGTCCTAGATTTATCTATTTGTGCTCTGTTGAAACCATAGTATATAATATCCTAGTTACGAATACTAGTTGTGCCGTGGTGGCTGAGTGGTTTGAATAGTTGCTTGCGACACAAAGATTGCAAGTTCGAATCCCGACTGTACCAATGGGTTTTTCTGATCTTAAGTACAGTGATTATTCACACCACGAGCATTATGGTGAAGGAAAACATCCATATGAGAAGCAATTCAGCGGCGTATGCATAGGTGTGCTTGAGTAACGGCGATGGACTGTCACGTTGGCACCTAAAATATATCTCTGGCGGAAAGTGGGTGTGTGGGTACTACCTATACACCTCTGCCTATCCCCTTCGGGGACCCTTGTATTAAGGCGTAAGGATAAGAATAGTTGTATGAGTATATAGGAAGAATAATTTATAAGCAGCCGCCCATAGAAAAAATATTTGAAATTGCGTTTTTGTCTGTTCAAAACTTTTAACTTTTGTTATACAAGAGTGTGTATTGTAATTTAAGTGTCATTTAATATATGTAACACTGTAATTTTATAAGTAAATGGATCATGTTATCTGAGAAGTAAATAGTAATAAAAATATTGTGCGTTAAGGTTTCATTAAGCTACAATTTACAGGTTTTTGTCAAAATGAAAAGTTAAGATAACAAAAACAATTCATTCGATTTTTTTTTATAACAAATGATCTTGTAACAAACTAAATAAAAGAAACAAGATTATGATAGAAGCAAAGCAGTTGACTTGATGGAGTCACGGCTTATGAAAAATATAGGTTCTATAACACCGGTCAACATAAAATTTGTAGGGTTTTACATAATATATTTTGATTATATAAGCAAATCTATATGAAAAAATGCGATTACAGAACAAACATATTTTTGTATATATTATGAAAATATATACAAAAATATTACATAGATCTAAAAATTATGACGAGCTGATCATTGACATGATTACAAATTTTTCCACCCACTCTTACATTTGGGGGAATAAATTTGGGAGTTAATAAGAGAAACTTATACTGAAATGAAAGGAAAAGTAAAACTGTTGTTTTTTAAACGTTTGGACTTCTATTGTAAGAATTAATCATAAATTGATGTCTTTTAATAGATCATCGCTCTGTAAATTTTGTATGTATTTTCATTTATTCGAATTTTCGGTTTTTACACATAAAAGGAATAAAAATTAGGTATGTATAACCCGTGCGCAAAAATGTTGTAGACCAGTGTAATTTAAGTTATGATTAATTTAGTTGTGTTTACTGTAGAGTTTGTGAGATTATCCATGAGTGGGGACTGAAAGATTTATATCCATGTCATGATCATGAATACAATGAAAAAAAAACATGTTTGAAATCAATTTTATTTAAAGTAAAGAAAATTTTAAAACATATTAACATATGTTGCTTTGTGTCTGAAAAAAATAAAGAGCTGTATGAATATTAAAAAAATAGTTGTTTGTAAGGTACATTCTGGTACTAAAGTATTCATACGGTTGTGGTGAGAGTTGAGGTTTTTTGTTTATAATGATGGAGTATGACAACGATGATACATGGCGAAGGCCGAGCTCCTCCAAGTTACAGCGAACGCGTTGTCAAACTATACCAAAGAAATCCACCACAGTGGCCGTGGTTGTACTTGGCCTCGCCGTACTAAGCTGCCTCCTTGGCTACTGTGTGCTTAGCGAAACGCTTCCATATGAGTCCAAGACACTACGGCTTGTTGTTATCGTGAGTATTTAAAAACATATTTCCTTGCTTTTATTATTTTTTGACAATGCATTACTATTTAATACCCCGCGGTTTCACTCGGGTTTAATTGAATCAACAAATAAATGGCAGAGGAAGGCCACGTTCCAACTACCTGGATCAAATAGATCGGACTCTTAAGGACGGGAACGTTAAGAGTACTCGAAACCGACGAGCATGTATGAAGAGACTGATGAATGTGGACGAAGCGAAAGAGGTATGTAATTCTAGAGAGAACTGGCGCTCTATACTCTCTGCCTACCCCGTTAGGGACTTGGCGTGATAATATGTATGTATGTATGTATGTATGGTTCTCTTAATAAACTAAAACAACAATACCCCATGTATATAATATAGCAGTGATAGAGATTGGATGGTCAAATGGGTATGATGTATTAATAATAATAAAATGGTTTTATTTCTCACGCCTTCCCACAAGGGTCCCCGAAGGGGTAGGCAGAGGTGTATGGGTAATACCCACACACCCACTTTACATACATGTATCTCAAGCCTCTCAAGCCATGACCTAAAAGTTTCAAGTGGAATCCAACCACAGTGTGGATACACAAATTGCTTAATACATAGGCAGCGAGTATAGAATATCTAATAATCTCTATACTTTGCCTACCCCATTAGGTATTCAGCATGATGATATTTATGAAAAGTCCCAACTAAATCAATGAGATTACACCATGAGATCTACAATGGAAACTGTAGAGCTTTGAGGTTGAGAAGAAATTCAAATATGTATAGTCAGGCTTGAGTAATGATGACGGACTCGTCTGTCTGCCGCAATCTGTCACATTGGCAACTTAAATTAAATTTATCTCTGGTGGAAAGTGGATGTGACAGACCTCCTTCTTTCCCTTTGGAGACTCTTGTGGGAAGGCGTGAGGATATATGACAGTTCATGTTCAAGACTAAATTTTAATTGTTATTTCCAGTTTTTCCGTCATGGTGCGAGAACCCCAGTATCCTCATACAAAAGTGATCCCTTTAAAAATTATCAGTGGCCTGATGGCCTTGGAGGTCTGACAAATGTAAGTTTTTTATACCATTAAAGCATTTGGTTAGCTGATGATAAACGGTTACAGCCGCCTATGGACGCTAGTAACCCCTAGGGTAGCAACTAGCAACACCAACTCGCGCGTTGCTGACCAAAATAGTATGGAAAGTTCAATGAAAAGTATATTTATACTGAGAACCATAGAAACAAAAATTTAAGATTAACATTAACATACATAGGTACATAAAGATCCCAGCTCTTGAAATAGATTAATAATGATGATACATACCTATCATCATGGGGTAGGCAGAGTGAACAAATAATATAATAATTTATACATTTTCCTCACAGATTGGCAAGCTCCAACTATTTGAATTGGGTAAAAAGTACCGCAGTTACTACGCCAATTTCCTACACGAAGAATACTTTGAGAAGGATGTGTTTATACGCAGCAGCGACAAATCCCGATGTATGATGAGCGCCTATACCTTCCTCGCAGGACTGTATCCACCTACGGAGCGGCAGATGTGGCACCCAGAGATACCATGGCAACCAATACCTGTGCACTCCTTACCTAGAGAGCTGGATAATGTAAGTGAACGAGGTCCTCGCGGGGTAGGCAGACAGAGTATGGATAACACTAGAAATACTCATTGGTACAGTCGGGATTCGAACTTGCGACCTTTGCGTCGCAGGCAACTGCTCGAACCACTCGGCCATCACGGCTCTGATACTTAGAAATTTAATTATGTATAAGCACAAGAATTGCTCTCTTGATGTAATGAAACAACCTTCCACATTATCATTGATTCCAGATTGTTGCCGCCACAAAAACATGCAATGTTTGGAAAGGCATGTATGAGGAAAAACTAATTGAAATCGATGGAGATCCGAAACATGCAGAGTTGTTTGACCAGCTCTCGAAGCACACCAATCAGAGTATACGCAGCGTGCTCAATGTGGACTATTTGTACAGCACTCTGCTGTCCCAGCAAGATGCTGGCCTCAAGTTGCCCGAGTGGACTAAGAATGTGTTCCCCAACAAAATGAGGACACCGTTCATGCTTAGTCTCGCCCTACTGTCCTACAATGAAACCATGCAGAAATTCAAAGTAGGTTAGTTCATATTTCTTTTACTACACAACACTGCATAATGCCACATAAGAGTTTACCAAGGTGCTAGTCCTTGAAAGTGAAAAGAAACAAGTCTTTATCGCAAAGGCCAACATATTAATCGGACGTAAAACTGCTCTGAGTCGATAGCTTTTCGTGTTCACATCGTTCAATGTGTTAAGTGGCTAATCTATCGTATTTTGTCAAACACCGACTATTCGCGTTTTTCAGTTTCTTCTTGAACATAAGTGTACAGGTTTCCTCGCGATCACTGTACTTAAGTTAAAAAAAACTCATGGTCTGTCGACTGCTTTACAAATAGACTTTATGGGAGACTGAACAAATGAGACAATGAACTTAAGACGACCCAGTACTGGAGTTGCAGGCAGATGCATCCGTTATAGAGGTATATGTGATGAGCCGTGGTTCTGGCACAAAGATTACAAGTTAAAGTCCCAACAATACCAATGAGTTTTTCTGAACTTAAGTGATAAGTCACACCACGAGCTTAACGGCGAAGGAAAACATCGAGAGGCAACCTGTTTATGTTTGGGAAGAAATTCAAAGACATGTCGTGCTTGAGTAACGGCGATGGACTGGCCATCTGACACGTTGATAGGTACCTAAAAATATATCACTGGGGAACAGTGATTATGAGGGGTCTACCTACAGACCTCTGCCTATCCCTTCGGGAATCATTAGAGGAACGCATGAAGATACATTATTATTCATTAAAATTATTGCCATTCCTCACAACTCATGGTCTATTACGTTAGGACCTCTTTTGGGGGAGATAAAGCGTAGTTTCGACGACGTGGTGCACAACACAAACACCGACCGCTCCCTGTTCGTGTACTCCGGGCACGACATCAACGTGGTGGGCCTGTGGCGGGCGCTCGGGTTCCAAAGCCTGCTCGAGCCCGAGTACGGCGCCAGCGTCGTGCTGGAGCTGCACGAGGACGTCGAGCAAGACACGTTCTTCGTCAAGGTTCTGTTACTACTCATACTATTCGCTGGTATGATATAGAAAGCGTTACCTGCAGATCATGTTTCAGTAGTCCGTAACAGCTGAGTTTGATATGCGCAATATTAAATTAAATACTCTTAGCGCCTATATAAAGCCCAAGCTGAACTACGTAAGGCTGGGTTGATAGGTATATGGAACATGTATACACAAACACACACACACACACCGTACTTTCATCATACACACACATGGACTCTCACATACATTACACTTATGAATCATATAACTAGCAGACCCGGCCACGCGTTGCTGTGGCTAAGGTTTTTGTTATTGCCAGTCAACAGATATCGCCATCTGTTAGAATCGTTTGGATAACAGATAATTTAGACTGTCAAATAATAGACAAATAATTTGCAATAAAATAATATTGCGGCTATAAATGGAGATGTAAGCTATCCTTTCTTCCAAGTTGGATCAAACTGCGCACGATGTAATCGGTTAAGTAGTCTAGGAGTCCATCGCGGACAAACAACGTGACCCGTAATTTATATATCACATACAGAAGCATAGTGTTGTACATAATCTATTTTTTTTTTATAAAAATATACATATGTGTTTATTTTATATGCATAACGTAATATTTTGCAGGCTTTCTACCGCAATAATACGAAGACCGAAGTACCGATGGAGTTGAAGCTACCGTTCTGTGAAGATACTTGTACCTACACCCAGTTTGTAGATCACATCAGTAAGCTGATCCCTGAGGATTGGGAGATGGCTTGTCAGAACGCAGGGCGTTGAGAAATCTGTTCGCATATGGAGCTAAAATGACTTAATTTTGGATCGCAATTTAGATGCGCGATAAGTGGGAAATGTCGTTATAATGTGTAATATTTTACTAAAGTTTATTATCCTCAATAGATATCCTCGTAGTTGAACGTCAATTTAAGAGCAGCTATTTATTTTATAGTTATGTTTTTTACAAACAATAATGAAGTCTAGATAATATGTCGAATAAATGGGGATATATTTATATCTCGCCTTTGTTAAACTTGTTCTCATATTGATAATCATTTCACTACACTAAAGTGATTATTGTTTTTATTTTATCATCTGTAATGGCCCATATATTAATGTTTGTTAAGTATAACTTCAACGGCTTAGTGCAAACTGTATTGCCGCGCTTGTGGTGCTTTCCGATCAGCAGAGCGTCTTTCAAAAGATCTCTGCTTGATATCCTTCTCTATCTATTTTTAGAAAATCCTCTGGAAATCCATTGAAACCAACTGCTCAAAAATATTCATTAATATACATTTATTTAGGGAAATTAGAGGTTATTTGTATTTTTTATTTTATTACGTCATGTTGTTCATATGTAACACTGAATTCCTTAAACTTATACTCATCTGTATATAAGGTACAAAAAATAATATGATGTTCGAGCTCAACTCGGAAAAACAAATCTGGCGAATTTTCGCAAAATAAAAAGACTCATGGCATATGTTATCGAGGATGCAGGTGCAAAGACAAAAGTGTTTTTTTTTTATTAGTAAACAACTATAATTGTCTGTTTTAAGTTTAAAATCATGTTTTGCATCGTTTTACGTATGTATATATGAATGTTATCACAAATATGATGGAACGATGACTAATTACGCCAACAAACTGCCAATGTGACGCACAAAGTGTAAGCATTTCACAATGGTGTTCATAAAAATAATCAATTTTCATTCTTTTTGATATTTTAATTCTTATACATATATTAAATAAAAATAAAGTCTTTATAATAATAAGCAGTTCGAAAAGCATTGTGTGTACCATCACCACCAATAGCTCGTTATTTGGGTTCTTACTTACGTACTAGAGTGGCAAACAAGCATACGGCCCACCTGATGGGAAGCGGTTACTGTAGCTTATTTACGCTCACGACACCGATGTATCACTTACGCGTTGCCACTCTATGTTCAGAGAGTTATACTGTGTTGGCAGCATTATGGGACTAATCCCTCTGATGCCAACACAATATAATAATCCTTCGCCTCCCCAAGACGCTTTTTATTGGAAACCTTATGCATCATGCATGAACATAACACAAAAAAATGTTATTTGGCTACGGACTTCTATAAGGTGGAGTTCTTGCCCCAGTCTGGCAGCTCCAAATTCGAACGGGATACCCGTTATGCCCTACCTGTTTTAAAATCTCTGTCTTACAGGTTTGTAATATTAAGAGTAAAGCTTTTGTGTGTACCGGGGCAGTAATTGGCAAGAATTTTATGGATATATTAAATACAATTATGTGTGTTAAATATTGAATGTGTAGATTATAACTTGTTATCACTATTATAAAAATGGGATAGTTTACAAGAGTTATGAAGAGGCAAGAGTGGAGTTCTCTCTAGGCTAATAGATAGCATTAATGAATGTTTGTTACTCCTTAACGTCAATACGGCTGAACGGATTTTGATAAAAAAATTAATGGAGATAGAAGATGCATTGCACAGACCTGACATGACGAGATTGCGCATGTCTCAATGCTGATAGTAATCTTACAAATTACCTGGAAAAAAGTGGGGTGCAGCTAATTATGAATATTGCTGTGATTATTTTATTAGTAGCTATTCATGAATGTAATGTTGTTATTTTTGTACTGTGATTGCAATTACATGTTATGTTGTATTCAATGTGTCTTATTTTGAGGAAGGATCAAAGAATTACCCACAAAATAGTTTTATTGTAAATATTTAATGTATAATGTAAATGGTCACAAATCTTATAAAATTTACTACCACACTAGTTAATCATAGACGGCACAATTGGACGAAATTTGTTCACTTACCATTAATAAATTACCAATGGATAATTAACATTACACAGGAAACATTTTAAAACTATTAAAACCTTGCCGCATGGTAAACATGAATATTAAACGCAAGTTTCACGCCATCCCACAAAGGACCCTGAAGGGGTATGCAGACGTGTGTATGTAGTACCCACACAGTGTGCCGGTATACAAAATTGGCCCACATTCCGGTATACATATTTTAAGTGCCAAAGTGACATATGGCGAGTACAATCATCCAAAAGTCCATCGCCGTGGAACCACACCCTTTTATTATCGAAAAATTGTTTTAAACATCATCAAACCATGTGCATTATATCACTTACAAACGAGAGGGGGTGGGAATGTTCGATGCCTACGATGCTATGTCGTTTTAGTGCTTAATGTAAAACTTCAGTCTTAAATCAAGCTTGATTTCTACAACAGTAAAAGTGTACTTGTTTTGTATACTTAAAATATGTTTACAACTTATGTAAATAAATATACTGTTATTGTAAAAGAATCACATTTTATCCAAATGTATTATGGATAAATTTGAAATAATATTATCGAAATAAGGCACTAAAATTAACTGCCATAGGTAAACTCTGAAATATGTACACAAAATACGAAATAGATTTACAGTTTTTCGTTGGAATGCCATATTCATAAATTAAAGCCTATTTATTACATATTATTATTAAAATAGTTGTACGAATTAGATGTATACATATATTAATATGTATTACTAATCGACTAGTCTACTTGTACAGAAGCTCAATTAAAATATTGTTGTGCAAGTGTTGTTAATGTGTTAACAATTTTTTGTGACAATTTTGTTTGGCTGACATTCACAATTTTAGTTACCACAACAGGTAAGGACATCCCTTTCCTTATAAGCCCGCCTCGCAGTGTAGAATGCCACAACCAACCACAAGGTGACACAGACCCATGATGTGATAAGGGCTATTTGCAATGACACACCTGTGTTAATGTATTCGCCTCGGCGACTGTTTGGAGTGTCCTTATGCAAGTAGTCCATAAAGTCGAAAATTGCTTGGCACGACAATCTGAAATGTATGGCGGTCGCCTGGTCCCCTGACGCGTGTAGGTCCTGCGGATACATGATGTATTTAAAACATACAAAATATCATCGCAGAGTACTCTCTAGACTTGCAGACATCTTTCGAATCGAGGTAGTGGGAATGTGAACACACACTTTTGCATCGTCAATGATAAATACAATACAGTAATTCACTCTTCTTTCTATATGCAAACCAATGTAACACGTCATTCTTCATCAATCAATAATCAATCGTGCAAATCGGCCAATCCACATCAATGCAATTGCAGCGACTTTTGCAATGGTGGTCTACCTAACACTTGTCCCTAGGCTCTTATACCACCAATGATAATAAATTGTATTCTTAAGGTACTGCGGCTGCTTTGAAAAAGTTGAAGAAATACTCCAAACAACTTTATATTAGCAATGCGAGTCCAAAATTACTTTTCCATGCTTTTCTATGTACTAATTTGGTTTATGGCACACATCAATAATTAGGTACAGACATACATACATATCATCACGCCAAGTCCCTAACGGGGTAGGCAGAGAGTATAGAGCGCCAGTTCTCTCTAGACTTACATACCTCTTTCGCTTCGTCCACATTCATCAGTCTCTTCATACATGCTCGACGGTTTCGAGTACTCTTAACGTTCCCGTCCTTGAGAGTCCGATCTATTTGATCCAGGTAGTTGGAACGTGGCCTTCCTCTGCCTCTTCTTGCACACACTTTTGCTTTGTATATCTGTTTCGTCAATCTTTCTTCACTCATCCTTTCTATGTGTCCAAACCAACGTAGCATGCCTTTCTTCATCTTTACAATCACGCCCTCATTCACGCCAGTTGATTTGCGAATCTCTTCATTGCGGATTCGATCTAATATCGTTACGCCGCACATTTTTCAAAGAGATCGCATCTCGACTGCATTCAAGCTATTTTCATACTTCCTCTGACATTCCAGGATTCGCCAGGATTTCGCCCAGGATTCGCTGCCATACAATAAGGTAGGTACCAATATCGCGTTGTGGACAGCAACTCGAGCATTCTTGCTCAGACTTTTACTACCCATCAACGCCGACATGGCTCCATTCACCTTATTTCCGGCAGTTATCCTTCTTTCAATATCTTTTTCATACTTTCCATCTCGTGTGAATAATTAGGTAATACGCAAAAACAGTATGTAATCAAATAATATACAGGGATTTACTCAAAGTTTGAGACTTACCCTCACCAAAGACCCTCTGTACTGAGTGCAGGTTCTTAGAAAGCCATCAGTGATGATAATAGCATGGACAAGATTATAGATGCAGAATACAGCTGAAATACTTGATGTAGGTATCCAGCAGTAAATCACTGCATCATCACGTTTACTTATCTTCATCCTGGAGGAGACCACTATTGATTCACCTTCACTGAAAATTTGTGAGAATAAATGTGTAAAATGTGTCATTCTCATGCAAATGGAATTTTTGTCTCAGACAAAACAATAAATAGCATTAAAATTAAAATTTTGGGGATTGTTTTTGATTTAAACTGATAATAGCTCTGCTCATAAGTGAAGCACCAGCTAGTTAACTTATTGGCAATGGTAACTTTACAGTCACATTATATTGCTTAGTGGTGTAAAATTATACTGTTTAAAAGTAATGAGCTCCTTGGGGAGGGGGGAGGATTGTTATATTGTGGTGCCAGCAGAGGGATTAGTCCCATTTAACAACACAGTATAACTCTCCGACCACAGAGTTGCAACGCGCAAGTGATACTTTAGTATTGCAAGCGTAAATAGGCTGTGGTAACCGTTTTCCATCAGGGGCCGTACGCTTGTTTGCCACTCTTGTTGTAGAAAAACAAAAGAAAATATATTGGTATACCTATGTTTGGATTTAAACCCATTTTAGCATACATAATCTGGTCTTATCAGTTACTTTTCTAGGCCATAATTCCCCCTCATAAAGAACCTAGAAACCTGCCACCAGCAAAATATATAAATAAATAGGTCAATGACAAACTATGTGACACACTGTAAGATAAGATAAAAAATATGCATGCAATATGTACATTATCATCTGATTATATTATCAGATGATAATAATACATGTATAGAATATAGTTTCAATGGTATTTCATGCTTAATAATATAAGTATTGTGTTTAAATTTTTTATCAAAATAATAAATGACAATAATTTTATGCAACTTACATTTCCTCCACTTTAGTTGTCACATCATCCTGGTACTGACCTATGTTGTTTATACACACTCTGTACATGTGGAATAGAGCCATGATTATTGCATACACTGCAATCGGCAAGGGAGCAAATATTGCATAGAGGCAGTAAGAATTGTGGCCACCATTGAAATATTGAAATGTGCTTACTCCATAAAATATGCAACCACAGTTAGTGTTCTCGAAGTAACCCCCGGGACAAACGTCCAGAGTCGCACGCCAGTGGTTGTATGGTATGGCTAAACATATCACAGACGTGGTGAGCAACGCCGCTATCAGGCCATATACTTGACATAAGCTCCTTTCTGTTTGATACTGGTTCATTGTGTAGGCGAGCTGTGAATGAAAGTGTACATTGATATTAAGCCTTTATATCTGACACGTAGTAAATATCTTTTATCGGGGCAGGGGGATCTTATTGCATGCATTATTATTGTTCTTGAGTTTATTTGTACCAATGGTAAACAATAAAAAAAAACAGAAACAACTATTCTCGTAATACCCACCTAAAATAATGAAATACACTCGCTGCCTAGGACCTTCGATTTGATAATGTTTTGGCTCTTGCTCTCAAAGATTGAGACGACACTCAAAAGTACTCAACCCAAACCCACCCAACTAATCAAACCAAACCACTGTTAAGTTATGAAATTAAATAGTAGTCTTTGATGTCATGAACAGCACTCAAACACGCCCTCAGTGACAGTATACACCAATCACCATAGACTACTATTAATATGTATGTATACACTAATCTATGGTGACAGTGATGGATCTGTCGCCAGATTGTGTGCCCCTCAGAGCAAATAACCTCTGAGGTGTGCCCTGAAGCAAGCAACCACAGAGTACCCTTACTCTGTGTAGACAGACTACTAACTATACATGAGATTTCCTATGCTGTAATGCTGTTCTTCAAGCCAAGCCTAATTTAAAACCTATAATTTAAATTACCATCTTAATTTCTATATTACTGAAATGTTTGCTTAGTTTTAAGATTATTTTTTAAATATGTCTATTAAGTGTCTGGATCTGATCTGTTTTATGTTTGTGATTTAACGTTCAGTATAATTACAGATGAACTTATGTATGAATATACTTCGGAGTGTATGTGTAGTGCTCGCCCATTCAATGTTGTGTATTATGAATCTTATAATTTATGGAATACACAAAAGTATACACCACATCAACTGGCTTCTTCTCATCCCTTATAGGATAGGAGGAAGCGAGCGCTATTTCTCTTATATTCCGCTTCATCCACGTTCATTCACTATGAAGTATATAATAATTTTACCCACCCTGTTGCGACATATCAATTATCAACGTAATACTATAACATTGTACTTACTATTTGATATTATGGATGAAAATTTTTAACATCACTAGCAGTTGTCACAGACCACAGTGTTCCTTGAATCAGCTGTTGTAAATGTCTGTAAATTTTGTTTTTTCTATGAGAAAATATCAAAAAGTTTATTTTATGAGTTTAAACTATAAATCAATATCTAAAAAATCTACTCAAAACGAGCTTTTAGGAATGGAATTTCGTTAAATATATTAAGTTATACAATACTACATTATGAAACTTAACAGCAACATCAAAATTATAGGAGAGAATATAATATTAGTGCCCTATCAAGAACATCACGTACCAAAGTGAGATTCTTCTATATATTTTCGTCCTTTAAAGTTTACAAGAAAACTATGATATAAATTAAAAAACAATATATTGCTGTAGTCAAATAGTTTAAAGTACGTTTAACAAATAGAATTGAACTCTAAATACAAAACATCTTCAACTGATCTGACTGAAAATATCTTCGCAGATATCACAAATGGATGAAATCTGAAGAATTACAACAACTAACAGCATCAGAACCACTTACTTTAGCACAAGAGTATGATATGCAGAAGTCGTGGCGAGAGGATGAAGATAGTACGTAATTCATGTATTATGCTTATTTATTTCGGAAATAAAACTGTTAATTCTCAATAAGTTTATGTTAAATAAATTTTAAAATGTTAATTCTTTTTTCAGAATGTACCTTCATTATTCTAGATAGGCATTGTTTTGATGACCTTAATGAAGAAATAGGTAAGGGTAGGTTTAAGAAACTTTCACACTTTTTGTATACAAAATATCATGCAAACCTTATTTATTACAGAGTCTATGATTGGTGATACAAACATATTCATAACAGACAAAGAGAATGAAGTTGGCGAGATAGAAATTATGATTGCTGAAGAACAGGCTCGAGGCAGGAAACTTGGTTGGGAAGCAGTTAATTTGATGCTACTGTATGCAATAACCCACATTAAGTTAAAATCCTTTGAAGCTAAGATCCTATTGACAAATGAAATAAGCATAAAGATGTTCGAAAAAATTGGTTTTGAGGAAAAATCTAAAAGTGAAGCTTTCCAGGAAGTTACTCTTGAGAAGAAAGTTTCTGATGATTGGGTACAATGGCTTGAAAAACATTTTCAATATGAAATAAAAACATTATGATAAAAATTATGTAAGAGTAATAAATACACCCTACTATAATTACTCAGCCAGAACTAATTTAAATTTAATGTCATTGTAAAAGTATTCATAAGTAATATTTTACAGACCTCTTGATGGCAGTGGTTACTATGTATAACTATGCGTACCTTATATCTTGAATTTTAATCGCTAGCCATTCTTTGATGATAAAATGTGGCATTCATACGACCCTGGTCCCTGTGGAGACCGTATTAAAGTTAATGCAGTTGGCAATTAAGAACTTCGTCATGAGAGTTCAACGAAAAGAATAGAGCTTAGCACAATACCCTTCGAGGATTTTAATACCTTTCTTACATAATATTGCAGCTCAATGTAAAACCTAAAAAAAAAATCGATGTAAAATCCAAAATGACACAAAGATTACTGTCGATGTCAAATATGCATTTGAAAAAAAAAAATACTCGTTATCTGTGACTGACTGACAGAACAGATTATTATTTGTGTCTCCCGAAGAGAAGTGATTGATGGAAGAGAACTTGGTAAAGTCTTCTACACACAACAATAAAAATGTTAAAAACCGTATTGTGTTTCATAATACTTGGTGTAACGTTATCTTTATGTAGTACTGACGTAGATATCAAATCTGAGGAGGACGTTGGTGTAAAGTACGCAAATCGATGTGAAGTGTGTAAAATCTTAGCTACGGAGTTGCAAGGTAGACTGGAGGAAACCGGCAAAGTTCACGATGTCATCGAAATTGGATACTCGTTGGATGACGTTCAGCCAAAAAAGAGGACCAAGTATGAGAAATCAGAACTGCGATTAATTGAATCTTTAGAAGGAGTATGTAACAAGATACTAGAGTATAACATACACAAAGAACGGCAGGACAGTACGAGGTTTGCTAAAGGCATGAGTCAAACATTTAAAACTCTTCACGGGCTCGTAGATAAAGGTGTTAAAGTTGACCTAGGCATTCCATTTGAGTTGTGGGACAAACCTTCTGCTGAAATTACATTCATGAAAACCCAATGTGAAAGTCTTTTGGAGGAGAATGAGAGTGCTGTTGAAGATTGGTACTGGAACCTCCAGGGTGTGGTAGACCTGCAGCACCACTTGTGTACTAAGCATGCTTTGAGAGGAACAGATGACTCCTGTTTAAGTGAGAAGCTCAAAGACAATGTAAAGGGTGAGCATGGGAAGACTGATAAATCAGAGCTTTGACTTACATCATAAGAAGTATTGTAAGCTTAGGTTCAATGGACAAAGTTTTATTTATACCACTAAGGTGGTAAACTGAATAGATAAGCAGTTACCACTGCCTATGGATGGATGCTTAAGGGTATTGCTTGTGCACTGCTGGCTCTAATGTACTAGTGTAAATGTATCAAGGAAAATTTTCATATCCCTTATGTAGATGTATTCTCAGCTTATATCTCTAATAAATGAGAACAAAGCCAAGTACTATAACAATTGAAGTACCAAAGCTTTGATTTTTTTAAATGTTACTGCTTTATTTGACACAATGTTATATTGGTCCCTATGTGCAGTTGATTCCATGTTGCCAATGCCTATGGGTCTAGAGCCCTTTCAAGGTGGCAATTGTATATTCCAAACATTATTTAAATATATAAAATTGTTTTTTTTACTTTTACTATTTTCTTGTGTAACTTTTGTATAATAATAACTGTTGTATGATCAATGCATTTGTTTCATTTCCTTTTAATTAAATACTAAAAAATATTTATAATAATCAATATAAGCTCAGGAAGGGGCACTGGCATAACTAAAAATTTTAGTCATATCCAATTGATTTATAAATTTTTCCTTTTTATGAATACTGCTGAAAAGAGCTGTTGGAGACTTTTTAAATGTGCAATCAAAATGATCCTATGTCAATTTAAAGCAGAATAAAATAAGGAAATCTTTTGGAGAAAAAATCTAAGACATGTGAAGTGTACAAGTGGCACGATGACAAAACCATAATCTCCATCTAAATCAGCAAAAGATACTCTTGTAGGATGGTATAAACATAAAAAAACATTGTAATAAGCACCTTTTTAATAGACTGTCAAAAAGTATCATATAATTATATAAATAATAATATCTATGCAACAGTTTCTGCACTTATATTTGTTACACAATGGTATTTACTGGTGCTAACACAACTGCAGGCTTCCTGCATAAGAATTGGAACGACCATAAATTTGCTTAAAACAAATAAATATAATTAAAACTAATAGGATTAAATACATTCATTCCTTGTACTCAGATGACTCAAACAAAAAAACATTTCGTCACAAAGTATACGTCATACAAGCCATTCACTTGTCTATACCTAACTAAGCTTTGTGGTAAACGGAAAATGTATGTAATATTGAATAATACTAAGTACATAATGTTCCATATTCAAATTCCAGATTCCGAAAAAAGAGCGGGCTTTTCAATAACGGTATATTGGTATTACAATATTCCATTCACTCATTTCAGTCAGGCATCAAGCACACTGAGTAAATTGCTACAATAATTTATTCGTGACATTGTCCAAAGAGGCTAAACTCGAAGCAGAAACTCTAGCTCCTTGTTGTCGGCAATGTATATGGTACAAAAATACTATGTAGACTGCGTTGTTGACTAAAGGTAGGGGCGGGTGTCCTGGTAGTCCTCATCGTCGTCGCTGTCCGAGCCGTCGTCTGTCAGCTGGCGTAGCGAGGCCGTTTGCGGCTGCCTAGGGCGTTCAGAGCCAGATGCATCTGCAACAAGACACGCAGTTTAATACTACTGGATAGCAGAGTTAGTGGCCCTGTCTGTTATAGTTTTATTCTAGATGGCGTTAGTAGTGGTTTAAAAAAAGAACACATATTTTGTTCTTGATAGCCCGCGGCCCGCATTGTAGTGTACTTGTTTGGCACCTTAGTATTATGAAATAGTAAGTTAAAAATCATGTAAATAAAACATTAAAACTACTAAAGGCAAATAATTCAAACTAAGGTAAATAATATCGCTAACTGCGAGTGCTGTGGCTTAAGCGTGCTTCTGTGATCTGGATTATAATTTAAAAATATCTTCAAATTAATGTCGATTGTATTTCTTACTTATAACTTTGAGTTAACGGAAATGTATCCATATTGACGACTGGGGTCTAGGGTCGCAGAATCAATTCCTGCACAGAACAAATATAGATATGTATACGTAAGTTTTACAAAATGCTTGTGGTCAGTGAGCGCTACCAAAGCTTTATTTATGTAATTATAATCCAGCCACCGCGATGGTTAGCCAATAGAAGCGGTGCGTAATTACCCCGTAGTTACCTGCGTGTGGATCCCAGATGGTTTCGTAGCGGCGTGACTTGGGGGGCGGCGGCGATGGGGACCCTCTAAAACAATAGATACAGGTTTGAGACGGACATACATTTCGCTTCTACTCTCAACCCCATCCCTCTAGTAGTATCGGTAGCCGTTATAGGCCGTCCCTTATTTCGAAAATAAAGCGCCCTAAGCATGCCGGCATAACGGCCCTACTAGAAGCCCGTGCTAACTAAGAGAGGTAGGGCATAACGGGTTTCCCGTTCCAATTCGGAGCTGCCCGACTGGGGCAGGACCTCCACCTTATAGAAGTCCGTAGCCAAATAACACAATTTTTTGTGTTGTGTTCCTACGCGGTGAATAAGGTTTCCAGTAATGAGCTCCTTGGGGAGGGGGGAGGATTGTTAGATTGTGTTGGAAGCAGAGGGATTAAACCCATTATGCTGCCAACACACTATAACTCTCCGAACACAGAGTGGCAACACGCAAGTGATACTTCGGTATCGTGAGCGTAAATAGGCTGCGGTAACCGTTTCCCATCAGATGGGCCGTATGCTTGTTTGCCACTCTTGTAGTATAAAAAAAAAAAAAAAATTAAACTCAACAGAACCGTCCGATATTCTATCCGTAATTTTGTGCGATGAACACATGGATGTCCACATATATTTATGTATATATAATTATACATTGTATATGTATATCGTAGTACAAGTTTTGCTTAATTTGGGACTATGCCAATTTGTGTGGAATATTCCCAAGTGCATTTAATAATAATAACAATGGTTCTGTACTTGATAGGTTTATAAGAATGAAACCTTCAAATTGAAATATGAAATCGAGACGGGAGGCTGGGAAGAAACTTTCGAGGCTTGAGAGCCGGCGACAGATTCGCTACATATAACGTTGACGCCTTAATATATCTCAGCAGAATACAAGTTATAGTAGTAGTAGTTAAAGGATACTAAAACTGACTCTAAAAAAAATCCGAGTAGACCTTATATATAATATACTAGCTGCCCGCCCCGGCTTCGCACGGGTGCAATATTGATACTAATAATAATTTAAAAGATAAAAATGGTTATGGTGGTATATCCTTTAGAGATAATTAAATACAATCGCGGACTTTTATATCTATCATTTGAAGATATACTACTCCGTAGTACATTCGTTTGATCTATCTCGTAAGGTTTACCCAGCGTTTGCGATTTAAGCGCACAAAATAATATGTGCCTATGATCACATTACAAATCTTTGAATATTTCTTTATTTATTAAATAAGAGAAAAAGAGGCGAGTTCTTGATTTCTTCGAAAGTCTTGGTTTCCGATTTTCATGAATATTGTTTGATGTTTGAGCGTTTTTAGCTGACCTCTACACCGCGTAAGGAATACTCCTATCAAATTTCAAGTCAATCGGCCTTATAGTTCCTGAGATATCCTAATGAGTGAGCTCACAAATGGGATCTCCCCGCACTCCACCTTGCGGGTGGAGTTTCACAAAATCCGTTCTTAGCTGACCTCATTACCGCGTAAGGAATACTCCTACCAAATTTCAACTCAATCGGCCTTATAGCTCCTGAGATATCCTAATGAGTGAGCTCACAAATGGGATCTCCCCGCACTCCACCTTGCGGGTGGAGTTTCACAAAATCCGTTCCTAGCTGACCTCTAAACCGCGTAAGGAATACTCCTACCAAATTTCAAGTCAATCGGCCTTACAGTTCCTGAGATTTCGTGATGAGTCAGTTCAAAAATGGGATCTCCTATATATATATATACTAGCTGCCCGCCCCGGCTTCGCACGGGTGCAATATTGATACTAATAATAATGTAAAAGATATAATAATATAATAAACTTTCATTTATTTTCTCTCACAAAACATCTTAGCAACTAGGAAGTTAAGTATTGTATGATGCACGGCTATGTAAATTCCTTTAATTGTGAGAGACTGGTGCCTGAGGTAGATTTGAGAAACCTGTGTTACAGGTCACCAGTGCTCCACCCGTGGACAGGTACTAATAAGCTTTATTTGTTGACACACAATATACAGTAAAAGTAGACTTAAATTAGAATAAATAAAAGAAAAAAAAAAGAAAATAAAAAAGATAATAAATAAAAAAATAAAAAAAAAATAAGAAAGTATATAAAAAAAAAAAAATACAAATTTGATTAGTTATAGATAATACAGTTCTTAAAGTAATTTGGAAATGTATAGTGTATTTTATGAGGAGGAAGCGGCAAGTGAAAAATATGAGTGGCATGGGTGAAAAAGTATGTAAGTGAGGAGAGAATGCGAGAGTGGCACAATTAGTGGATGTGTTAATGTGGGCGATGTAAGGAGCAACAGCAGATTGGGAGTCTGAGACTATTCAAGAGTCTTTAGGAGATTCTCTATTTCTTCATAGTTTAAGGTTTTTAAGTGTTTTTTTAATGTAATCTTACATATAAATTTAGTTTTGGGGTTAATGTAAAAGATAAAAATGGTTATGGTGGTATATCCTTTAGAGATAATTAAATACAATCGCGGACTTTTATATCTATCATTTGAAGATATACTACTCCGTAGTACATTCGTTTGATCTATCTCGTAAGGTTTACCCAGCGTTTGCGATTTAAGCGCACAAAAATATGTGCCTATAATCACATTAGGATACATAATCTTTGAATATTTCGTTATTTATTAAATAAGAGAAAAAGAGGCGAGTTCTTGATTTCTTCGAAAGTCTTGGTTTCCGATTTTCATGAATATTGTTTGATGTTTGAGCGTTTTTAGCTGACCTCTACACCGCGTAAGGAATACTCCTATCAAATTTCAAGTCAATCGGCCTTATAGTTCCTGAGATATCCTAATGAGTGAGCTCACAAATGGGATCTCCCCGCACTCCACCTTGCGGGTGGAGTTTCACAAAATCCGTTCCTAGCTGACCTCTACACCGCGTAAGGAATACTCCTACCAAATTTCAAGTCAATCGGCCTTATAGTTCATTATCCTAATTAGTGAGCTCACAAATGGGATCTCCCCGCACTCCACCTTGCGGGTGGAGTTTCACAAAATCCATTCTTAGCTGACCTCTACACCGCGTAAGGAATACTTCTACCAAATTTCAAGTCAATCGGCCTTAAAGTTCCTGAGATATCCTAATGAGTGAGTTCACAAATGGGATCTCCCCGCACTCCACCTTGCGGGTGGAGTTTCACAAAATCCGTTCCTAGCTGACCTCTACACCGCGTAAGGAATACTCCTATCAAATTTCAAGTCAATCGGCCTTATAGTTCCTGAGATATCCTCATGAGTGAGTTCACAAATGGGATCTTCCCGCACTCCACCTTGCGGGTGGAGTTTCACAAAATCCGTTCCTAGCTGACCTCTACACCGCGTAAGGAATACTCCTACCAAATTTCAAGTCAATCGGCCTTATAGTTCCTGAGATATCCTAATTAGTGAGCTCACAAATGGGATCTCCCCGCACTCCACCTTGCGGGTGGAGTTTCACAAAATCCATTCTTAGCTGACCTCTACACCGCGTAAGGAATACTTCTACCAAATTTCAAGTCAATCGGCCTTAAAATTCCTGAGATATCCTAATGAGTGAGTTCACAAATGGGATCTCCCCGCACTCCTCCTTGCGGGTGGAGTTTTTCAAAATCCGTTCTTACCTGACCTCATTACCGCGTATGGAATACTCCTACCAAATTTCAAGTCAATCGGCCTTATAGTTCCTGAGATATCCTAATTAGTGAGCTCACAAATGGGATCTCCCCGCACTCTACCTTGCGGGTGGAGTTTCGCAAAATCCGTTCTTAGCTGATCTCTACAACGCGTAAGAAATACTCCTACCAAATTTCAAGTCAATCGGCCTTACAGTTCCTGAGATATCCTAATGAGTAAGTTCACAAATGGGATCTCCCAGCACTCCACCTTCTGGGTGGAGTTTCACAAAATCCGTTCTAAGCTGACCTCTACACCGCGTAAGGAATACTCCTACCAAATTTCAAGTCAATCGGCCTTACAGTTCCTGAGATTTCGTGATGAGTCAGTTCAAAAATGGGATCTCCTATATATATATAGATAGATAAGGTCCTTAATAGATACCTGTTGATGGGTTCGTTGTCGTCGCCGTTCTCGCTGGGTGACGGTGAGGGCGGCTGGCTGAGCGCCTGCATCAGGCGGCCCTTGGACTCGTTCCAGATGCTGGACAGCCGCCCGTCCGGCCCGAACAGCAGGAGGAACGCGTCGATCAACTCCCGAGATTTCTCCTCCCACTTAGATAATATATCCACACGCTTCTCACCTATGTTAGTCATCACCTGCGTACAATGAAAATATTTTTTTAGACTGGCAATACGACTATACATATATATATATCAACACACCGAGTTCTTCACTGGGTAGGCATAGAGAATAGAACACCAGTTAAATCTATATACGACTATAAATACGTCTTTGAATTTCTTTCTAAGCTTCACAAAGTTTTCCTTCAACGTAAAACTCGTGGTCTGACAAATCAATGTTGGTACTCGACTTTAGTAAAACTCATTGCTACAGACCACCGGGACTCCACTTATAATCTTGAAAATGGAGGCAACCACTGCCACCGCAACGCTTAAATATTAATAAGGAAAATGTTCCCTTAATGCGGTTAACACATTCGGTCACAGAGAGATGAGCGGTTACCGGATGTTGTTCTCGGTGTGAGGATAATGTTATTTTAATAAATACATATACATAATATAAATAATTATGATAAATTTATATATTTTTATGTAAAAGGGAAGTAAATATTATAAAGGTTTTAAGTTTGTGAAGATGATTGCTACTCTTTAAGGTAAAAGTACTGGACGGAATTGGATGAAATTTGGCACAGAGATAGATTATAATCTGGATTAACACAGGATTTTTATTACATTATTACGATTAGATTACTCTCTGCCCCGTTAGGGACTCGGCGTGATGATATGTGTAATATGTGTGTGATTAGATGATTAGATTTGAAAGAGCCGTGGTGACCGAGTGGTTAGAGTAGGTAGTTGGCTGCAGCAAAAAGATTGCAACTTCGAATCCTGATTGTACCAATGAGTTTTCTGACCTTCAGTACAGTGATTAGTGACACCACGAGCTTTACGATGAAGGAAAACATCCAGGGGAACCTACATACGTTTGATTAACAATTCAAAGGCGTATGTATTATGTATAGTCTATGTATAAACAGTTTATCTACATAAGGATGTAGATAAACATGTTTATATAACTTTTTTCTAACTACCAGACTAGGTAATGTTCCCATAGTACAAAGCTTTGCATTTGGGACCAGGCCAATTTGTGTGGAAATATCCCAATGTATTTATTTTTATATAATGAGCCCTTTGAGCCGGATCTGTACTACTAACTGATGGATGTTGTTCAACCTCGTGATATGCATCGAATAGTAGACATCGCTTCCGCAGTCCGTATTGTCATCGTCGCACGCGCATTCTTTGTACCGCCATATTGAATGCACACCGGACGATCATATCGCACACAATCGGTGGACAAATGAGTATTGTAAATGGATATCCTTTTTTCGAATCTTTTTACTTTATTTATTGCAAGAATGAAATCGATCGGTCACTATATAAGAATGGGAACGTCAAGAGAACTCGAAACCGGCGAGCATGTGTGAAGAGACTGATGAATATGAATGAAGCATAAGAGGTATGCAAGTCTAGCGAGAACTCATGTAATAATAGTTGGCTTTGCGCGCTCCAAGTGGATTCTCCATAGGAGTAAAATTTTTTGTTGATACAACGCAGAATCAACACACAAAGGGTGGCTAAAATTGCATTTAATTTCTGAATATCTTTGATCAACGATATGTTAGGCATAAACAAGATTAATAAAATGAAATTATTTGTTGGTGAATAAAAATAATAATAATAATAACAAATATATACACAGCTAAGCTACCTTTACCTAAGAATAAGTTACCATGGCGTTGAAGCCTGTGAAATTGGTGGATTGGCCAACACTGGCGTTGGGCAAATACCTGCAAATCATAGGGCGAGACTTGTGCTCAGGAGTGGGATGTACGGAGCCAAGAGAAAGTATAAGTTTACCTTTTTGCCTTTGTCTTTGAGTTCGTCCATTTTGTTCTGTAGCCGGAACTTTTTCTCGTTGAGGAAAGAGACGTTGAGCTCCTTGGCGGAGTAGCCGCGCGCCAGGTTACGCCGCACGTACATGTCGTAGTCGCGAACTATCCGCGCCACGATGTCCGACGTCGACACGCCTGCAGGAACAACACTAATCAATCAAACATATTTAAAACAAGCAACACAAAATGGTACACTACGATTTGATACCTATATTGAACTAGCTTCTGCCCGCGGCTTCGCCCGCATGGAGTTCGAAAAAGTAGCTTATGTATTTTCCTGCTAGAATCGGTTCAGCCGCTATGTCGTGAGAGAGCATCATACTTTATAATATTAGAACTTTGAATCCTATTCCTAGGTATAAGCCATCACGATTTCAACTTTCAGCCAAATCGGTTCAGCCGTTTTGCCGTGAAAGAACCGCAAACATCCAAACTTTCACATTTATAATAGGTATTAGTAAGAAGTAAGATGAACGATCTTCAAGACTACTAATACATATTATAAATGCGAAAATATTTATGGATGTTTGTCACTCAATCATACTAGAAAGGCTGAACGGAATTTGATAAAATTTGGTACATAAATAGATTATTAAACTGGATAAAACACGGTGTTATATGCCATAACAAAAATCTTCAAAGTCGCATTTTATTTACTTTCTGAATATGGAATATCTTTTGGCTAGTTGAGAACAAGCTTTACTGGTCAAAGTCCGAAGGCCCCTACTCGGGGCGCCAGTGGTCAGCACCATTTTACGGTAGCTACGCCACTACTATTTGAAATGCCTAAGTGTCTAATGTTGCTAGCGCGAAAATTCACGTATACGGCAAGTTACCTTCTGTCCTCTCAGTGGCAACGAACATATCCTTGGCCTTGATCATGGCGTAGATATCGTCGCAGTTGACCGACGTGTACGGGATGTCGTCGTGCGCCACGAAGTCGATCTTGTGCTTCTCTAAGAACTCCTCGTCGTACTCCCAGGGCGCGTCGCGGACTACCTGGCGAGCCACCGCACAATGTTCATACATGCATCGAACGAAACGTACTTTAAAACGTGTTGGTTCACGTTTGACTGCTGTCATTTACCGACAACGCACATCATAAAGCAATGGTTCTAGAGTTATGAAATTTTGCACAGGCTTTCCATCCATATGAGCACTACATCTCTTAAAAAGGGTACCTTGGTGAGGGGGTCGCTAAGGGATGTAAGTCAGCACGATACGACGAATATACATAATAAAAAATAACCGCTGGGTCCAGCTTAGTGTCTATGATTTATTGCCTATGCTTTATTTATTTTAACTTTCATATTCACCCAACTCGAAAGTGAGCTACAACAAAATGCTTTTAGCCAAGACCATTAACAATTTAAGAAGTCATAAACGATCTATGAGAGAATCTCCCATTCTATTATTTGTTAGACATAAGTGAAATAATAGGGCAGTTAAATTGTAGGAAGGAAAATAGCTACTGAAAGTCGTGGTGAACGAGCTTTGGTATATTTTTGGACAAGTAGGTATTTATTTATTTTCAGTTTCAGACTGACACATCCGTAGAGTGCAGCATTGTGCTTGATCACGAAGTAGCTGAACTCTAAATATATCGGGCGCATTCCCATTTACCTTTACACTTAAAAAAACCTATCATGAGTTTTGTTAACCTATCGATAAAGTGGTTTGAAAACAAAATAAAGATATTAATTTATAAACACTTATATTATATTATGAACAAGTGAAGTGTAAGAGAATGGTAAGTGGGTAATATTGTTTGTAACGAGTAAACTAAAAAAATTCTCAACATATTTTTTAAAATTCCGTCATTTAAGAAACTTTATTCCGGCGTAAGAAGAGCTATATTTTATTTAAAAAATCTGTATGATCAAATTTAACGGTTAAAGCCGCAGGATACATCTAGTTAAATATACAATACTACCAACATTAAAGCAAATCCTGTTAATCGCAAGCTTGAGTTAAATTATAAAACGTTTTCTTTTTTTATTAATTTAACATAAAGTTTTCAGCCATTGTTTTCAATCTTGAACAAACATTTAACAATAATACTCAAGGAAAGTATGACGATAATGGGGTATTACGTGTGTACACACGCATTCTGTACTCACGTGACGTTATGAATTTATATAACTATTCAAATATACGAGAGATTTTTACGTATTTTATTACAGCGTCATATTTCTACGTACCTATGCTTTTTCATATGTCATCCAAGCCTTCTGGAAAGGGTAGGCAGATGTAACCACTCTCTCATTACTCCTAAGATATGTTTAGGCGCCAGCGTCACGTGCTCAGGTGTGGCTTTATTTACGCGTCTTAATTTTATCCTCAGACGTTGGCAGGTTTCAAGATGTTTATCACAGTAGAGCAAGTGATGTGATAAATTACTGGTGAAGAATATGTTGATAACAGAGAAGAGTTTCAACCTGTAAACTTGACTTAGTAGGTGACCTAAGTCACTCGGCCACCTCGGCTTCTTAAGTCAATTACTTAAGTTAGTCTTAGCTTAAGTTAATTATCTACAGGCGAAAAGATATTGAGTGGATGGGGGGTTATGTTAGGCTCGGAGATTATTATTGGAAATCATTTTAGTTTTACTGGAAATTTCAGAGTGCCACTTGAAACTAACAGAAAATTATTCCGAACTATTATCACTTAATTGAGGAAACATTGCGACACAATGCCTTGTTTCCAGAATCAGAACCTTATAAACCCCACCGATAAATTCGCGGGCAAAAACTAGTATAGTATAAATATGCGGCGTAACTTTATATAATATCTTAATGAAGTATTTTTACCGCAAGCTGTTGGCAGTGACCGCTGTGTTTATGTACCGCGAGTGTAATAATACGCACGCGTAAAATCCGGATATTGTAAAACCGGATTTGCACGAGCCTCTGTCGTATGACCGAGACGGGGCGTGAACCGGGCTGTACGGACACAGCCTACTTATGTATATATATGGATGGAGCTAGAGCATTAACTCCGTGAAACAGTTTTGTCGGCTCGTTTTCTTTAACTGCAATTAATGAAATCGTTACAACGTTTTAATAAAAGGGTATTAATATAACCACTTTATTTTGGGTCTCCGCTGAAGCATTTGATTGTACATCCGTTTTATTTCTAATTCAGTGTATTATGGGAAAATCTGTGCAAAATGTCAGGTTTAAGCATCGATCACTAATAATTAACTTTATTAGAGATCGATGGGTTTAAGTCCAAAGGCTTGGCGTCGATAAGGATCAGAACTGTTATTTGTATATACAGAGATAATAAAAAATAATTGGATGCGGCAATTACCTCATCAACGTATCTGCAATGTCGGACGGCTTCGTACCTCTCGTCTTCTGTCATGACTGTGCGCCCCTTGCGTGTGTGTGTCAACTTGTCGCTGCATACTGGAATTAAAAATTTAATTATTTCAATGTTTGATAGAAATTGCAAATTGGCAAATCTGACTATAGGCACACTCAAACAAGAGTCTTCTTTAAAGCACCTATCATGCCGTTCAATCGACCAGTCGGTTTTTTACACCCTATGATGTCGTGAAAGAAATCTAAGAAATCGTAATTCCGTGGCTGAAGTTAATGCATTCAGAAGTCGAGAATGTATAAGGTACATACATAAGTATATGACGCCTATAAATCTGTCCTTTTCGCTTTTGAAGTATGATTGGGTCACGTCCGCCAAAGATACTATTTACCATCGTACGTGATACGTGAAATCGATACATATCAAATGGATTCAAATGAATCCTTACAGATCCTTCAGGTCCTCTTAAATAACGAACGACTTTGAATCTATATTAATTTACAAAGCCACAGAGCGAGTCTTTGGATATTGTTACAAATTCGATTCGGGCCAAGCTGGCCTTGCCCGTAGTATGCACAATTGAGACAGACCAAATGAGCTAACATTTATAAATATGATGTTTTACCGCATACCGCATCCTTCTATCACAGTACCTAAATTTACGTCTTTTTTATTTATTTTAGATTTTACTTTACATAGAAGTTAAGTTCTAAAAGTTAAGTTTCTTAAGACTTCAGACCTTTCGCCCAGACTTTCGGTTCCACAGTCCACATCCACATTCATGAGTTTTATACATGCTGGTTACTCTTGACGTTCCCATCATAAAGTGAATTATATAAACCCAAATATCACTAAATATCTTCTTCACCTTCCCGCAAAGGTCCACGAAGGCGTGTAAGTAGCAGTGCAACAACACGCTCTTTTCGCCAAAGGCTTTAGGATTTCAGTTTCAAAGTGACAGCTGACGAGTCTGTCACAGTATCTGTAGCATGACCATACATATAGGTATGCAGTATACGTAGGCATAATGTATATAAAATAGAATTAACTTCATTAGAAGCACGTTAGTTTAACGAGTAATTGGAATGGAAAGTTATATCACCTACTTAATGAATTGAAGTGTCGCGCTAATTATAGATTTACTAGTTGTCCCGCCCAGCTTCGCTCGGGTGGAAAAAAAAGATGGTGGCGCCACCTATCGGGTCCAATTGTGAATCTAAACCTTTCCCAGATCCCCTTGAACACACACAAAAAATTTCATCAAAATCGATCCAGTCGTTTGAGAGGAGTTCAGTGACATACACACTCACAGAAGAATTATATATATAATGATATTTACCATAGACAATTATATTTTATTTTTCTCTCTTTCTCCTACCTACAGACCTCTTTAGCTCCACCTAGTTCATTAGTCACATCATAAATGCGAGTATGTATCCAGTACTCTCGATATTTCCATGTTTGATATTTCGATCAAGGTAGTTGGAACGTGATACAAATGTGCGCCTTCTTCAAGCTCCGATATCGTGATGAAACGGCTGACCATAATCAGGTGAAATTTGGCACAGAGATAGATTTTTGCTGGATGACCACATGAATGAAAAGCAATTTTACGATAGTATAAACCGAGGCACAGGTAAAGCACGGTCGCGGAGCAGGAAGAATTTCGTACAATGACCTATTATTACCCATCTCTGTCACTCCCGCGTAAATATAATGCGTCTCGCTCGCACAGATGCAATGACCGCTGTCGCCAGGGATTGAAAACCGTTTAATTGAGACCGTAAGGTTTGTTCTTGCTTGCGTCTGGTGTTTTGGTCGCAATTAAAAGTATTTGACATGATTCATAATTTTTGAATAACTAACGACATTCCATCTTGGGATGCGTTAGTGCTCGTTCAATTTTGAAACACATTTATCTTAGTTTGTTGTTATTTGTTAGTTTTTGTTGTCTTGTTTTAATTGTTAAGTGGTTTCGTTGATTTGTTAAGTTTAATTTACTGTTTTAAAATGGAACCAGTGCCGTCTACCTCGCGTCCATTCAAGAAGTTTGTTTCTCCGCGGAAGAAAAGAAAAATGTCACACTTTAGTGAATCTGAGAAGGTTATGATTATTAACGTGTTTAAATACATTAAGGAATCCTGGCCTGCCGATAAATATCCTTCAAAAAAAGAAATGAAGGACAAAACATCCGATATCTTGGGCATTTCAAAATCGGCCATATATCGTATTTTAAAAGAATATACCGAAACAGACACCGTCAAGCCGGCTCCTTCACCGAAAAAACGACTCTCAGTAATTGAAAAGACTGATGAGTTCGATAAATCGTGCATCAGACGAATAGTGCACAGCTTTTATTTAAAAGGAGAGTTACCTACAACAAAAAAGGTACTACATGTCATAATCACGTCAAAAAAGTGGAATCGAAACTAGGTGGACTAGATGATAATGTAGACAAAACTGTCGATTCTTTTGTTATAAATATGACAGGCGAGACGTCATCAGAAAGCAGTTACTCTGATACAGACGAATCGGATTCGGATTTATGATTTTTTTATTTCTACCAAATTGGTAATTTTAAGACGATTTTGATACCTCTGGTCTGTCTGCCCCTCTGTTCTGTCTGTTTCAGTTAACTCGGGAGTATTCGGGAGCAGTCGGTGCCGCTCGGGTGCGTTGGTACCAAAATGACGGCGTGAGACATGACGCCACTCGATACTCGACCACGACAGAGGAATAACACATCTGTGATTCAGTTTTATATTGAGATATTATTGCAAAATTGTTATAAATAAAAGTAATGGAATGTCTGAAGAGTTTATTGTTTAACAAAATACTTAATAATAATTTATTTAATAAGCTAGTTTTTTTCTATCCTTCAAATATTTCATGCAAACCACACATATAAAAATGTTTGTGACCACTGTCAGTAGGTAAAGAGGTCATTGTACGAAATTCTTCCTGCTCCGCGACCGTGCTTTAGTCGCATATATCATACATATATATCGGTAAGTACAGTTCACATTTGGAAATCCCGTTATGCTCCAACCTCTCAAACCTACGCATGGTATGTACACAATCCGTATGTTTATCTTTCTCTTTGTGTCTAGACAAGTGTTTCGAAAAGTATGCCAAAGTAGCTTCACAAGAAAGGCGAAAGTGCTTTCAAGTGAGACGCGAAATCTCCTTATCACTGTTAATTCAAGGTCCCATTGCGTGAGTCAAAACGAGTGCTGCTAAATATCGATTCGATTCCCACTAATTAATCGTAAAAAACGCGTGTTTATGAACGCAACATCGTACGAGTAAATCTCAGCCAATAGAATTGTACTTTATATCATTGGCTAGCGATAAAACTATCATTCAAAGGATAATGACACTAATTTATTTTTATAGCAGCGATGTTTTCTTTTGATATGAACGCGGTTTACGCATTCATAACTAATTTTATGGGTAGATACTTTGTCCGAACCTGCGATCATTATTTCGCTGGCGACAACGCAACTCATTCGGCCACTACTGTTTCAATCATCAATACAATAATATACTTAAATGAAACAAATCGTTTAGGAAACATACACTTTCGACGGCCATCTAGTGGTCTAGTGGTTAGAGCTGCTGACAGCAAAACTTGAAGTGGCGGGTTGTGGCCCGCTGAGGGCAGATGTTTGTGCGATGAACGCAAGTAGGTACTTGCACTTGAGCCTTTGATGTCTTATGTATTTATGTATATATCTAATTTAATTATAAAAGTAAATATGTAGTTGCCTAGTTACCATAACACAAGATATGCTTAATTTGAGACTGTCAATTTGTGTGGAATTGTCCTAAGGAATTTATTATTATACTAGTCACGTAGAGATGAGAACCTTAGTGCTTATTGAGGATGTCTAACATTGTGGATACGTGATATTAGATTACGCGTGTAAATAAATTAACTAACAAACACGATCTGCGCCGACGATCAACTATGATTCATTAACATGAAAAATATTATCCTCCAATACACATATAAACAAAGACAACGAACTATATATACATTCTGGAATACCTAACCTACGCAATGAAAAGCTACGTTCTAAACAGGCGGTTTTAAACAATGTACTACCTATCTGCCATGGTGGCCGAGTGGTTCGAGTAGTTGCCTGCGGCACAAAGATCGCAAATTCGAATCCCGACTGTACCAATGAGTTCTTCTAAAGTTAAGTACAGTGATTAGTCACACCACAAGCTTTACGGTGAAGGAACACATCGCGTGGAAACGTGCATACGTCTGAGAAGCAATTCAAAGGCGTATGTAGTCGTGCTTGAGTAACGGCGATGGACTCGCCATCTGTCACGTTGGCACCTAAATATCTCTGGCGGAAACCAGACCTTTCTTGAAACCTTTGAAAAAGACCTTTCAGAAACTTTACCCCTTCGGGGACCCATATGTGAAGGCGTGAGGATTACTACCTACCTAGAGTCTAAAACGTTTTCTTTTTTTGTTTATTGGCTTTGTTGTGCTCACCTCCAACTATGAGGTAGACGTTGGGGAATACGGTCTTGGCTTGCTGCAGCTGGCGCGCGTGTCCTTGGTGGAACATGTCGTAGATGCCGTCGGAGTATACGCGCACTTTGCGCGCCCCAGTGCCGGCGATGGCCACCGCCCTGGGTATACGCCCGTAGTAGCACCGCTCGAGCTCCGCTATCGCCATCGGGTCTGTGCTGAATGGTGCAGCTTGCCGTAACGACTGGAACAATAAACGGAATATAAAAAATGTGTGCGTCAGTCGAGTGATCATTAAGAAGATCCATAGTTAGACCTTGAAATGTAATTATCAGTGAACGTAACTATTAATTAACTTTATCAGATTCCAAGAAGTGTTTTCAATTAGTGAGAACACATCACAGTATATACACATGCCACAATCAGTACCAGTTTACCAAATGTGTGATGCAAATTTCGGTTATTGTTCATTTTCATAACTGCCATTTTCAAAAGCATAATTTATGTTTGTAAAAGCGCAATGAAACCATCTCTTGAGATAATTACGACACGAACCAACGAAATGTTGAAGGTTGAACACCAAACTCCGTATTATGCAACCATTACCTGAAAGTGCGATTTGAACGTCAAAATCTTGGGTTTTTATGCCAACGAGCATCTGTTCAAAACAAACCATGTAATTCATAACAAGTTCTTATTTCTACAAGTCATAAATAACCCTCTCCTAGACATAGTCCATTTCTATCTATCTATTAGCTATCCTTTATATAGCAATTATAAAACTTTCTCCGCAACTAATATCATTGCCACAAAGTGGATAGCATAAGGGTAAATTGAAAAAAAGTACGCTACGGCATCCGCCTACCCCCAGTGTGATACTCTAACCAACACTTGCGTCTGGTACAATTGCTCAGTTGAATTATTTGAAATATAATGTTCTCTATTCTCGAAATCATATAGTATGTATTTATTTAGCATTCTATTTGTGAGAGAGATAAGCCAATAAGCTAATAGGTAACACATACATTACTCATCCATTGAACACGTACAGATGTGACTAAATGTTTATTTCCAAGGATGAATCACTTGCAATATTTTTATTAGGTATCTAATATCACATTGATGCCTGCGTAACTTTAAGCTATTGATATGAAATAAATAACAATGTCGATACAAAAAGATTATTATCATTATAGATATTGAAATAATCAAATTAGTTTTACAACTTTCTACAAACACAGTCAGTCTTAGTAGGGGGTTATTTGGACTTGCGTTATCTTCTATTTACCCACTTTTCTATACTAATATTATAAAGAGGAAAGATTTGTTTGTTTGTTTTTTTGTTTGTTTGTAATGAATAGGCTCCGAAACTACTGGACCGATTTCAAAAATTCTTTCACCATTGGAAAGCTACATTATCCCCGAGTAACATAGGCTATATTAAATTGGACCCGATAGGTGGCGCTGCGATCGAGTTTCAAGAATTTTACCTTTTTACCCGGGCGAAGCTTTCTGTGTGTTTCTGTGTGTCTTAAGCTAGATTCGAGAATGGTTTAGATTTACAATTGGACCCAATAGGTGGCGCTGCGATCGTGTTACGGGCAATTTAACTTTTTCACCCGAGCGAAGCTGGGCGGGACAGCTAGTAGTTAATAAACGTGAAGCAGATTGGTAAGGGAAATAGAAACATTAAAATGAATAACATTAGTTATTCTCAATTACAAATTCGTAAAGTAATTTTCAATATGCAAGATACATACATATATTAGGTATGACTACACACATCTAATATAAGTAATAAGATTTACAATTACTGCGGTCCAAAATTAATTTCTAGAAGTTAACATTTTGGGTTGTAACATTGTGCGATTTAAAGCATATAGAGTTTGATAAGGCTACGAAGAATTTTACGACTGATATATTGAAATGCTACTTGCATGTAAGTAGTTTTCTAGTAAAGCATTTCGACTTCCGCAGTTTAAATTGAAAGAAATCAGTTTTCATTTTGCAAAATAGTAGCCTAACGGCCTATAAAAATATACAAAAGACTCAAATCCGACCAAATAGGTCTTGACATTAGTATTTTAAAAAACTCTTCGCCTTCATTGCCTTAGTAAATACATATATTCTAAATACCTCCACCATTGTCGTTTGAACACTATGTTATGAAACAATGCAACGATTGTTTCAAATTAAGCATGAGAATGTCGTCGACACCCACAAAGCGTGGCTTCGCCCACAAGCCGCTGGTCCTTCTACCCACCGAGTAACGTTGAGTTGTCAGACTTGCTTTCGCTGCTATTTGTACATATTTATATATATATATATATATATATAATCTGTATTAGTTTATAGCCGTTAGGTAATAGCCGTGGTGACCGAGTTGTTCGAGTTGTTGCTGCGACACAAAGATAGCAAGTTCGAATCCCGACTGTACCAATGAGTTTTTCTGAACTTAAGTCAGTGATTAGTCACACCACGAGCTTTACGGTGAAGGAAAACATCGAGAGGAAACCTGTCTGTACGTCTGAGAAGCAATTCAATGGCGTATGTATAGTCGTGCTTGAGTAACGGCGATGGACTCGCCATCTATCACGTTAGCACCTAAAATATATCTCTGGCGGAAAATGGGTGTATGGGTATTACCTATACACCTCTGCCTACCCCTTCGGGGACCCTAGTGTTAAGGCGTGAGGATGTATTAGTTCAAGTATAAAATGTGATAGTAACTTGTTTGTAACGTACGTGTTAAACACATTTATGTACACGAATATGTTTCCATAACAAATTAATGATAGTGAAGAAGTGATAAATGAAGTTCAACATATCTTACAGTGATATCGTAATAACACTTTACTAACGATTTCTCATATTTCCTCATAAAGTATTTCAATTGTAAATCATAATAATATTAAAAGCTGAAGAGTTTGTTTGTTTCTTTGCTTTACCGCGCTAATCTTTTTGCATTAGTTAAAACCGTTTATTGAGGGAGGCTATAGGCCAATAGTAGCGGAGCATCAGTGAAAAAAATTGCAAGAACAAGGAAATTAAATTATTCCAGAATATTCCAGCAAAAATAAGTTTTACGCCGGTGCATCCGCGGAGCAAAGGTAGCACTATATATAAAATACTGCTTCATGATAATAAATGAATGAATATGTGTACTTAATACTTGACGTAGATTTAGTTTTAGCCGATAGGGTCACGATGTCAAGGCTCAAGCAGAGCGTGTGGCGGTGATAATGAGGTGGCGTGATGTGACGACACGACACGATCCTCTTTTAGTAATGAGTAACGTTGATACACAATATATATACCGTGGTCAATATACATATATATGGATATAGTACACGGCGTCATTTGTTCTATATCATACAATAAGCGTCAAGGACGGAAACATCAAGATTAAAAAAAAACACGCGAGCATGTAGAGACTGATGAATGTAGACGAACAATATTAAAAAAAAAAAAATATATATATACGGTCGAATTGAGAAACCTCCTCCTTTTTGAAGCCGGTTAAAAATAATCTTAGTTGTAATTGTTTTTACCTTATTTATTATCGCATAAATGTTTGCTGTAACAATAAAGTTACTAGTTTCTGAAGAACAACCTTGAAACCATATTGTGGAGTGAATCTTAATCTGTTAATTTATTTAAGTTATTGCATCGTCATGAGGATATAATTTCTAACACCCTATAACTTCAAGAAGACAACCGCTAATAATATATCTCTGTGCCAATTTTCACCCGATTCCGTTCAGTATTTACGTGAAAAAGGGACGAACAAACAACCTTACAATCTTTCGCATATGTAATACACTTCTCATCTGAAATATGTATATGTAAAATGTCGTTTAATAGTGAACAATACCTCATATTATTCACTATTAAACGACATTTGACATAAAATATTCCTATGTTTAGGAACTCATTTTTCTGATAATCCTTACAAAACATAACATTACAAGGTGTTTCGATTTTTCTGATGAGAAGTATAATGAGGAAGTAAGATTCTAGCCCATTGATAAATACAGACGTCCGAAAACTCGCAAACCAATAAAGCTTGATCCTTTTAAGGAATCGTCAAGAATTCCTTCACCAGAAATAACTTGACTATAAGAATATATAAGGAAGTCTTGGAAATGGTAATGCCGAGGACGATGCAGGTCCGTTCACTTTAAAGTGTTGAGTAATTTCATCAAAGCTTATGTTTTAAGGTTATATTATGAGCTGTTGTTTGAAATTGATGTTTTTTTATATGTTTCACTTGTTACTTGTATAAGCAAAGTAGGAAATACATTTTAGGGGGTTGTTTAGGATCATCGGTTAGCTATGCGAGAAATTGAGTTCAGAGTCTAGATTACTAAATGTAGATCTATTAAATGTATGATTATTAGTTTGTGCAAGCAATTAATAAATGAATTGATCTATTACATATAATGCGGATGATGCCTCAAATATACCAATTACCAAATATACTAGATATCTAATACTAAAATCATACTAGGATTCCATATTGTAAATAACTTTATAATGAACGAACAACGCGGCAACTTTGATGTTCTAAACAAAAGAAAGAAAAACCTTATATTTATGTAATAATCGGTTCAAAGTTCGATGAATGAATCCAGTTTGGGCTTATTTATAGAAACGCGTTTGAAGGCCTCGCTATGATACCTACAGAAGGCAGTTGTTTAATTACAACTCAATGCCATTCACTTCCTATTAAAGAATATCAAATTAACCTTTGAATACTACATCTGCTTGGCAATCTGAATTTTCACGCTTTCTATCTTGCAATCATGATACAATAATGTTAAGTTACTGGTGTAGGTATAATTTCGTCTATAGACGTATGTCTTCCACTCTCTTGATCAATATGGCAACATCCTACTAGAATATCTGAATGTGACCATAAAAGTATTTCCGTCTAACTAAACCACTTTCGCCCGAGTTCTATGGGACTTCAACTATTATAGGGCGGTATGAGTTGTTTGATGGTGTGAAAATGTAAGAACACGAATGCAAACTCAAGTATCAAATCCTGTATTTGAATACAAAACAACACTGAACTTGAAGTAGGATTTAAATCTGATGAATTTCAATGTCGTCATAAATGAAAATATTTAAAGCCAGTAATTTTTTGTGTGCATAAAATGGAATATACTTTTTCACTTCAACACAATGTATTTCCTGACCATAATTATTAAAGCACTTGCTCATAATTATAATTAACAAAAAACAATGAGCACTGATCATAAATTACAGAAGCAAGAACTAGATGTGCCCCGATATTCACCTATACATGTATACATAATACACTCGCCTTCAATTAAAAAAAAGTTTATAATTATTTAGACTACTCCACCATAGACACATTTTAAGGTATTCGCATGCTGGCTCTTTTCGCAGTTATTATATTTTCGATTAGCGTTTTTTTCCTAAAGTTGTACTAGTCTCCCTTATATTAGACCGGTAGTTCTAGGGACACAAAATTTAACAATTGTGAAAAGAGACAGCATACGAAAACTTTAAAATGTTGTCTATGGTAAGTAAATGTAATCTAAAAAAAAAATTTTACAACTAACAGCTTTGTTACATGAGTATAGCTTTAGTTTGAGGAAACAATGCTTATCAGTAGACGAACACGATTATAAGTAAGTAAAATTACTGGGTTACATGCCAAGTGGCGTGGAATGCTTGGCGATTTAATTGCCCAAAAATAACTACGGCAAAGGCCTATATATACACTTCTGGATAGGGCTGCCTACATTTCTATTCCTAGATAGGCACTATACAGTTCAAACCGTGTAGTCACATAATAAAATAAACAAAACATACCATGTAAATAAATAGAAAAGAATTGAATCCTTTACTAAACCCTTAGCACAGGGTCTGTTTTACTAGATATTTCCCTATGGGCTCCTTAGAACAAGGGTAACAAATGGGACAAAAATGTGTGTGTGAAGGAAAAAGAATTAAAATGCGAATGTTTTAGTTTATGATTATGATTAGTAGATGATTAGTTTTGATTTCCATTGAATGACATGTTTTTTAATTTTCTTAACCTGTATTTGTAAGGAAAATTATTATTATCATGATTACAACCCATTACTTTTTTCGAATATTTGTAACTACCCACCATTTAAAAGCGAAGAATAACCATCAGTTGAAATTCTTGTTCAATATGATCTAAATGACATGTGATATATTGAAAAAAAAAGTTCAGTTAAACACATTATCACAGTCTAACAAAGTGTATATCCGGCGAAACCATAGTTTTAGTACACCTTTGCTTACCAACTTCAACTTCGGGGAAGGCGTGAAGATATAATATACATACATTACATTATGAAACGAGCACTTTAAACGAGATTACATTATGAAATTATGAAAAAAAAAAAAAAAAAAAAAAAAAAGAAGGGGCTGCGCCTAAACGCTGGCAAGACTAAGGTTCTGGTATTCGAAAGAGATGAACAAGTGACCGAGTGTGCAATATCGGTAAATGGGCAAATTCTAGAGCAAGTGAATGAATTTGTATATCTTGGAAGCATGTTCACACGAGATGGAAAGTATGAAAAAGATATTGAAAGAAGGATAACTGCCGGAAATAAGGTGAATGGAGCCATGTCGGCGTTGATGGGCAGTAAAAGTCTGAGCAAGAATGCTCGAGTTGCTGTCCACAACGCGATATTGGTACCTACCTTATTGTATGGCAGCGAATCCTGGGTATGTCCGAGGAAGTATGAAAATAGCTTGAATGCAGTCGAGATGCGATCTCTTCGAAAAATGTGCTGCGTAACGATATTAGATCGAATCCGCAATGAAGAGATTCGCAAATCAGCTGGCGTGAATGAGGGCGTGATTGTAAAGATGAAGAAAGGCATGTTACGTTGGTTTGGACACATAGAAAGGATGAGTGAAGAAAGATTGACGAAACAGATATACAAAGCAAAAGTGTGTGCAAGAAGAGGCAGAGGAAGGCCACGTTCCAACTACCTGGATCAAATAGATCGGACTCTCAAGGACGGGAACGTTAAGAGTACTCGAAACCGACGAGCATGTATGAAGAGACTGATGAATGTGGACGAAGCGAAAGAGGTATGTAAGTCTAGAGAGAACTGGCGCTCTCTACTCTCTGCCTACCCCGTTAGGGACTTGGCGTGATGATATGTATGTATCGAGCATCTACCCTGTTGTTTACATAATCGAATGAAAAGAAATAAAATAGGTACCAGCCTACAATGATTACAATTGTCCGATAAGAATTGTTAGTGGTATTTACACCTGGGTAGCTAAACAGCTTAACACAATACGTAGTTAGGAAATTATAACGTTACGATAAATAATGTTGAATTCAATCACTAGCCGCTTGGAAACGTTCAGTCTGAAAAGAGGTTGGCTTAACTATGCGCGTTCGTATAACGGATAGCTTAGAAAAACGGATAGAAACGGACAGATAGGCTTTGACCTCTGACAAATCGTTCGATTCAATATGATGGCCACGACTTCTTTCCACCATTACATCGCTCACCATCAGCGGTGAATTCATCACCATACATTGAAAACAAACAGACAGGTTCGAATCCCGCTGAGGGCAGATATTTGTGTGATGAACACGAGTATTTGTACCTTAGTCTTGGATGTCCTATGTATTAATGTATTAATATATAATCTATATATGTAAATATATCGTTGTCTAGTTTAATACACTTATTATTATGTTATGATGTCCGCTTTACATGTTGTGTTTACCTGTAATTGGTTGTGCAGTATTGTTTTTAATCTTATATTTGTATATAATCATGTATCTCTGTAATAACTGTTGGTAAACCCAAATAAATAAAATAAAAAAATAGTTACCATAACACAAGCTTTGCTTAATTTGGGACTAGGACAATTTGTGTGGAATTGTACCAAGGTATTTATTATTTATTTAGACACTCAGGAACTTGTCGTTGCGGTTTTCCTTAGAGTAGGTGCATTATGGGGTTTTTCAATCAAATGGTGAAAAGAGATTTAAGAGAGGTTCTAGGGACGCAACGCGCAAGTGATACTCTTATTGCGAGCTTCCAGAGTCACCGCTTACCATCACCCGCTAGGTACGTGATTGTTTGCCACCATTCATTCACAAATTAAAGCTGGGCTCTGATTGGCGTCTCTAATGCAATTCCCCACCATCCTAACTAATAATAAATGCATTATAAGGCTTTTTTTTCAGGTAAAAACTACTGAACATATGAAATTTTATACAAGGCTTTATTATTACCTGGATTAACGGGATAACTAGTAGTGGTATATAATATAAACAATGGATAACAAAGCTGTCTATAAACGTAGACGACAGATATAGGCACCTTTATTTTTTTGTATATTTCGTTGACAAGTTAAGATAAGTATTAAATGGAAAAAATATTTAAGTAAAAGTGATTACCTTCATTAGTTATAATGGGAGTGTTGTAGACATGTCGTCAACAAGCGTTCTCAATATATAGGCTTCGAGACATGTTCCCGTTTCATTGACCGCAGCCTCAGATCAGAAAGGTGATGAGCATATGCAAAGCAAGAGCAAATGATAAGGTCAGGAGCATTTGGATTTTATCATACAACTCATAATAAGCAGACTACAACCGTAAACATTTTCACGACCTTCATTAGTTAGACCGACGGGATTTATACTCTTGACACATTTTTAATTCAATCTTAGTTAACTACTTGAGAAACTTGTGGATGTCGTAAATAAATTGTAAGTCGGTAGGAAATTGGTATCAATGATATTTCTACCATAATATATTTTAAGTAAGCAATTGTAGCGGCAAACAATTCATATTTTTGCACACTAAACATGCCATTGTAAGATCTCGGTATCAAAGTCCCGCTATTGTTAAGATTATACCTACTTCAATTAAGTCACTAGCAAATATGAGTTTTTATTTTGTGAAAGTCACATTTTCGATGATGGCTGGTCACAAATACAAACGTTGTATATTATGAGAAGGTGAAGAAAGTAAAACAAACTATAGATAGAGCGTTGTGTTGTACAGTGAAGAAACTAAATAATAATATAATAATATCGTGCGAATAATTTAAACATAAACGAGTGTATTTTTTATCACTTATGGTGAGATTACTACTACTTTTTGTTGAGATTCCAAATCTAAACAATATAGAAAGTTATACCTAAGTAATTGTTCAATGACCAAATTTTTCGCTCTTCTTTGCAAATCAAAATAGAGTTGCTTCAAATTTATTTCAATTGACACCACCGGCTGGAGAGTTGTCAAACTTTTGGAATGTGTGAATGTGTTGCACTAACAGATGTCAAAAAGAGCCATCGAACTATTCTAAGCATATAAAAGGTGTCTTTGCGATAAATCGGATTGAACGCTATGTTTCGGGGTTCAGGACATTGGCCTGTGTATGAGCTCAAACAACGTGACAAGGCGGATGGTAGATTACACGCGGGAATATTTACACGAGATAACCCTGTGGGTGTAGGTCAGATGTTGAAATCATTGTCGCTTTGGGACGCAGATTAACTACTACTATCATTCGGATTTATAATTCTGTGAATGAACTGTGTGATTTGTCGCGGAGAGTATTTACTACATTTTTGTAAGGCGGCGGTTGTATTGTACTCACACCTTGTGTTAAGACTCTAAAAAAAAACTATCTCGGCCTATGGATGTTTGTAACAAAAGGTCACTGTTATTAAAACAACCATGTAGTCAATAAGATAAAAACAAATGACTTCAAGCATCATGTAACGTCTGAATCAATTTGTCCAAGCAAACATTTGTCCATTATTGTGATTTCAGGATATCCGGATCGTTTTATTATCTTGAACCTTCCTACGAGGGGAAATAGCATTAACCTAACGTTTGACATTGTGAAATCGACAGAAGCCGAGTCCGCCCCACAGGCAGGACTTCACATAGATATCTGTATTTTTTTAGAAGTATTGCTATAACTGTGATGCTCTACTCATATGAAAAAAAAAACATTTGTTTATCTTCGAGTATAACCTTGACTGGACATAACACCTGCGTGTATCAAATGAGTTCAATCACTGTTTTAACGGCTTTAGGCGGCCTTTAACGGCCTTTTATTTGCGTATTTAAATATGTACTCTTCAAATTTTTGTTTCGTGTAACTGACGTCTGTATTTACAAAGAGGTGTGCACATCCTACGTAGCACGTCATGTGATTGTATGAGCGGTATATTTTTTATCACACATCCAAATGTATCGAGCCGTCGATAACTGTAACCGCAGCAACGGAACGTTTCTAGTATCCATTTATATTTTTCTGAGCAGAGATGTTCAGCGTAGGCACGTAATGAATCACATACATACGTTCGTTTGACAGCAGACGGAATACTCCCCGGGTGAAACGCTACTTACCGATCTTAATTTAAAACTCATATATCGTACTACGGAACGTGGAATAACTAACGTTTATGAGTGATGTCACTTTATATAACGAGTTTTATTTTATTCATTATAATAATAAATAAACACGCTATAAAGATAATCTATCGTAGTTATTATTTTATTGAGAATTACTGTAGGAAACATTGTTTCATGTGTTCTTTTATACCACAAGTGTGCCAAACAACCATACGGCCCACCTGATGGGAAACGGTTACCGTAGCCTATTTACGCTAACGATACCGAAGTATCACTTGAGCGCTGCCACTCTATGTTCGGAGAGTTATACTGTGCTGGCAGCATAATAGGACTAATCCCTCTGCTGACAAAACAATATAACAATCCTTTCCCTCGTTAAAGAACTCATTACTGGAGCCTTCATTCACCGCGAAGAAACACAACAAAATAAGTTGTGGACTACGGACTTCTATAAGGTGGAGGTCCTGCCCCAGTCGGGCAGCTCTAAATTCCAACGGAAAACCCCGTTATGCCCTACCTCCCTCAAAACGTGTTTCCTAATGGTGGCAAAAGTCATTTACGCAATGAATCGCAGCGAAGGAAATTAAATTACAATGCCAACCCTTAATGTAATAACAATATCATGTAATGACTTTTACACATTTGTAGATGTAGGTATATACGAATTCATCGCAAAATTTACGTCGAAATATTGCAAGTGCATGCCGAATGCTCTTGAAAAAGTTGGCATTGGCCAATCACATTAACCGCTAGTCAAAATCCTTGACTCTAATTTGGCGTTATCCATCTATGATATTTAAGTAATTAGTGCTGAGTAATTGAGCTCATTTTATATGTACGTTGTTAGTTTTAAAACTGTTCTTGTATATATCGATAATAGATGTCATCTACACTAATATTATAAAGAGGAAAGATTTGTAAGTAAGTATGTTTGTAACGATAAGCTAAAAAAAATGGCCCAATTTTAAAAATTCTTTCACCATTTGAATGCTACATTATCACTGATTAATATAGGCTATTTTAATTGCAAGAAAAAAAAATACATTTTATGCCAAAATGTTTAATGAATAAATGTCCACTCTTGCGAAGCCGGGACGGGCTCACAAGCTCACAAGATATGAGTAAACAAATAGTGAAACTTAAAATTAAATAATGTACTTATTATGTTTATTAATCATTCGAGGTTAATCAAATTTCGATCATCGTCATTTTAAAAGATCCTGCATGTATTAGGAAATGTATCACTTGTATAATACCAAAATAAATGCAAATATAAAAATCCCTCCACTACACAGTAAATTGTTCCAATGAATAGCTTTAAGCAGGCAATAAAAATATAAATATTTATATATTTTATACTTTGTATTTTACCATTCTAAAACGGTATCTGTTGTAAGCTGGACCTGCCATGGGCGCATTAAAATATATATTTATTGAAAATACACACGGACACATAAGTGCCACCTCCTCACGACTTCCCATAAGGGTCCCCGAAGGGGTAGGCAGAGGTGTATAAGTAGTACCCACTCACCCACTTTCCGCCTGAGATATATGTTAGGTGCCAACGTGTCAGATGGCGAGTCCATCGCCGTTACTCAAGCATGACTATCTCTATACATACGCATTTGAATTTCTTCTCCGACGTATGCAGGTTTCCTCTCGTTGTTTTCCTTCACCGTAAAACTCATGGTGTGACTAATCACTGTACTTAAGTTCAGAAAAACTCATTGGTACAGTCGGGATTCGAACTCGGCAACTACTCGGATCACACGGCCACCAAGGCTATATTATGTTATATTACATTCGATTCGAAACTACGTGTGGGATAGTCACATCATAATATGGGTCGGTTATCGGTCCGTCCTTAGCATTATTGAATAATGATTGCAGCACGTCACGGCAAGGCACCAGGTCATAGTAAGTATCGGTAAAAAAGCTGGAGGAGATCGATTTCTGTATAACAGTGTTATGAAAAAGAGGCCTAGAATAACAGTGTAAAATTTCGATGCAAATCTATAATTCATAGGTATCTACCACTTAAGGCTGGGCATGACTAACATGTCTGAGATCACTGTTATAACGGAACCTAAGTTTTGCTCTGAGAGCACAGCGGCTGCCTTTGGTTTCAAAAGGAGTGCAGCAGAGAGGAATTCTTAGGGACAAGTCGAATGTTTGGTCCGGCTTGTAGGCAAGACATCAATCAAATTTGTCAGATCACTGCAAAATAATGCGCTGGCATTCTATCTTTGACACTTGATATTCATGACATATCAATCCTTGTTTCATTCTAATGGTATATTGTGGGATTAAAGACTAGACCGTTATACCGTAAGTTACATTTGATTTATTTAACCTCCCCATTGCAATGTTAGCTCACATACAACAACCTTCAATGCCGTCTCTACAAAGACCAAGTAAAAGTGGTAGTAGACACTTTCACTAGTGTCGTATCCGTGAACAGAATATTGTTTGTTAAGCCATTTTTCATATGTACATGCCCCAAGCTTCGAACGTGCACTTGATCAGAGCCTCAAGATAAAAATTTTAATATATAATAGGCTACCAATTCTGTGTGCATTTGGAAGACTGCAAAAACCGTGTCATATATGGATCAATAAAAATATCAGTCTAAAAGTGCAATTGAAGCGAAACGAAAATTTACAATTATAATAACACTTACAGCTGTTTCTATAGAGTCCTGCTTCACATATCCGTTCTTTCTGAAGCCGTTTAAGCTGGCCTCAAGTTTGCCATTGATGTGCCCATTGGAAAGCGTCGTGGTCATGGTTACCGATGACATTTTCGATAAATGATCTTAATCCAAACACTAATTCAATAACTTTCAGTCAATCTACTCAAATAACTGTCTCTCGCATCCTAAACTCAAATTCTACAGTTCTGACGAGAAAGGGCTTGTAGAAAGCCTTCAACATACACTCTTTCGAGATTGACTAGTGTCAAACTGTGGAATTGCAATTGTTCGCGGGGCGTTAGCGTCTGTCAATCCTGCTGATGTAATGACTGTCGGGTAATCAGCGTAAAGTGCGGAAACGTGTGCACTACGCAAGAAGGGGGCCGCGACTAACAGGCAGGCAACACAAACCGTGAAGTCGACGCAAGGAATGTATTCGGTATGGTATATGAGCGGAGGGCGTGTGCGGCGCGGGGCCGGGCGGTCGATGCCGGTGGCGCGACGTCGACGTGGAAGTTTGTCTGACACGCGACACTCCACGAGTCGCCCCGAAGCCGGGCGCCTATCTTTCGGCCAAACACAACATAATTCATAAAATATTCAGACATTGCTCATACGTATGTCATACCGGCGACAGCGTGCCGCATAAAACATCGTGCTGTTATTACAAAATCAACTTGAAATGTTACACTTGTTGCTCATGTAATAACTTGGAGACTCTAAATTCAAAGCCATTGCTTTTTATTTACATGCCCCGGGTGGGTGGTAATATAGCAAGCTAATTAACACACCTGCACATCTGCAGTTCTATAATGTGAGGTGAGATGAGTGATTATCTTTGAGAGAAGTTTCGGCGTCTCTCATTAGAGATAAGTGACATTGTATTAAGCGACACTATGTAAAAGTTTTTTGTATACCTCGCTAATCATTTCCATCCGGCACTTAGACATTAACACACCCACTAGTTTTAGTAATCGTGTTTATCAACACTGTATGTTTGTTCCATTTGTAGCTTAAATTTTTCTGTTATTATTGCCATATATTAAAGGCTTTGAATAGACGACACGGGATATCTTTAAATTGGTGAGCTTCGAGGCTCTCAACGCTCCCGGACTAATCACACGGACCAAAAATAATGATTCCGGCGTTTGGTTGGTACAATAGACAGAACCTATGCTAGCCGGTGAACTGATGAGCCGGAACCGGTATCAAGCAGATGGGACTGAGGCAATTACGTTGCTTCATATAACAAAAGTCGGTCATATAATTTCATCTTCCACCGCACTAGATCGACGGTATTGGGGCACAAGCTACCGCTGAGGACCAGATTAACGAATAAAATATTTTTTACTAAGAAATGTTGGTGTCCTTACGAAAACTGGTGAGCTTTGGCTTATCATTTGCATAATTTATATCACATTTTACATATGAATATATCGTACGATGTCTGTACTACCTAATCATTGAAGCTATTGCGCAATTCAACAGAATGACAATTTTAATTAATCTTGTAGCACGTGGCGTAGATTAATCTGGTAAAAATATTGTATGCTTTCCATTTTCGAATGATAATGCTCCGATAACAATAATCTTATTATGATACAAACTCTATTGCGAAATTTGTATTATCTTTTGTTTAGCACGTAATTTATCTCCAATAACATAAGTTATCAGAATTAGTCAGAGCTTCCAAAGTTTCCCGAAACCCGGCAAGGCGTTAGGTTAGGTAAATTGAAACCAACTTATAAAATTACATCATCTTCAAAAACAAACTAATAGTTATTTTTAAAGTCCTCTTCTTTTCTAAATTATTGCAAATCAGCTTCAGTAATTTAAATTGATTCGTATTATAAGCAGTTAGTAGTTACCCAATCGATTCCTAATACAATTTTGTACAATAGGTAAATTATGACCTTTAGAGAATTATGGAAATATGGAAAATGTACAGTAGAAAAGCTGATACCTAAAGGGAACTACAAATCATACAAAATAGGAATCCTCTCAGCTTACTATAACACATGCCTCTCCGCCGATGTGTGGCCGATTAATGCTAGGATTAAAGCTTGGGTAAACCTGCGAAGACCTTTTTTTAACTCTATTGCCTTCCGTAAGGAACTACCCTGTAATCCTTCGCTTACCCAACGGTCCTGCGACTCAGCCTCATTACCAGTTCCATCTGGATCATTATCAGACATTCTGCCCTTTCATGACGCCTCAGAGAAGTTCCACTCGGAATCTCAGCTCATCCACAAGCCAACTGGCGCATTGTAAGCAGACCGTTACCCTTAATATAATGTACCAAAATGTTCGTGGTCTTAAAACCAAACTGAATACATGGCGCAACAATTTACTTCTGTTGGAGAATGAACTTTTAGTGGTGACTGAAACTTTTTTGGACACCTCCGTGGAGAATGCCGAACTAGCGGTTGGAGATTGGAGCGTATTACGTCGAGATAGAAATACCCCGTGTGGGGGCGTACTATTCGCTTTTAAAGCTCCAATTGTTATGCACCGACAAATAACAATGGAAACTACATCTGGGGAGGATCTTTGGGGTAGTTTTAAATGGCAAAATCAAATTATTTTTCTATGTGTTGTTTATATTAAGCCTACTGCCAATGACGATGAGTATATGAGGTGGTTTACCAAGGTAGAAAGTTTTGCAAATACTGTTAAAGGAACTGTTATAATCCTAGGGGATATTAATTTATATAGTGCTTCGGCAAATGTTAACAATTATTATAATTATTTTTTATCTTTCTGTAATCTAATCGAGAAGAACGATGTGCGTAACGCGTATGGTGGTATGTTAGATGTAGTCTTAGTCCAGGAAGGTAAAGACGTGCAAATCGCTAGTGTCCAATCCGTAGAGGGCTTAGTATCGCCTGACTTGTATCACCCTCCACTTGAAATTGGGCTTATATCTGTAGCATCACGGTACCGTGTTCATGAAGAACCATCCAATATTGATCCCGACATAGACTGGAATTTTGCAAAATGTGATTTAGAACTCTTACTTGACTTACTATCGCAAACATCATGGTCTAGGGTTCTAGAAACTGACAACGTATCAGTGAGTACTGATAAATATTATTCCATAGTATACACATTATTTGATAAGTGCATCCCAAAGAAGCGCCGTAAACGTGTCCTAAATCCGCGATTTCCTGTCTGGTTTACATTAGATATAATACGGGATATTAAAAGGAAATTAAAACTTCACTCTCGATGGAAACGAAGTAACTGTTTAGCTGCCTATACAGATTTCGCAGAGTTAAGAACTTCACTCAAAATTCGAATAGCAACTGCATATAAACATTACATCTGCAACATTGAAAAAGATATAATATCAAACCCCCGCGGGTTCTGGCAGCATATATCGCGGCTAAAAACTAAAGGTGGGTTTGAATCATCTGTATCATGTAATGGGGAAACTTTAAGTGGTATTCATGCCGCGGAAGCTTTTGCAAAGTTTTTTGCAAGTGTTTTTCTACCAGACTTACCACGACTAAATTCTGATAGCACATATGAGTCCGATTATTCTTACCCGAGTAACAACGTAAACATTATTGAATTCACCGAGTCAAATGTAACATCAGCAATCAAAAATATCAAATCCAGCTCCTCACCTGGACCTGATAATGTTCCTTCATGGTTCTTAAAGTTAGGTCTTAAGTACCTGGTTCAGCCTTTGACGCACATTTTCAACATTTCCTTAAAAGCAGGACTATATCCAACGCAATGGAAACTTTCAAGAGTTACACCTATCTCAAAAGTTGCTAACAAACCATCACTTGAAGAACACAGGCCCGTTGCAAATCTAGCATCCTCCGCAAAAGTTTTTGAGCATTTAATCCACAAAGAAATATACCGACAAGTCGAGCAAAATTTGTGCAACGAACAACACGGCTTCAGACGAAAAAGATCAGTCAACACAAACCTTCTTACTATTGTTGATTACATATCGGCACGCTTAGATCGTAGAGGTCAGGTTGATGTTCTTTATTTTGATTTTCGTAAAGCATTCGACCGTATCAACAATGATATATTACTAACAAAATTATGTAATATCGGGTTCACTCCTCAACTTCTCAGATTTGTTGCTGACTATCTGAAAGATCGACAACAATATGTTAGGCTTGGCATATATGAATCGCTTCCATATCATACCAGATCGGGAGTGAGTCAAGGCTCCATCCTCGGACCTCTATTGTTTAACCTTATGATAAATGATCTTCCTAGCGTTTTGAAACACGCTAAATGTTTATTATATGCCGATGATCTAAAATTATTCATGGAAATAAAGTCTGAGGAAGACTGCCATAAACTCCAAAATGATGTGGACGCAATCTGTGAGTGGGGAGTCGCAAATAGCATGGAATTTAATCCCACAAAATGTTCCGCTATGACTTTCAGTCGAAAGCGACTACCTATCGAATACCAGTATAAACTGGAAGGCAAAATTTTGATGAAACAAACTAATATTAAGGACTTGGAGTAACTTTCGACAGAAAATTAACGTTCCATGACCATATCGCCTTGCTCGCCAAAGAATCTTTCAGGCGTCTTGGCTTTGTCTTGAGGAATTCCCGTGACTTCAGAGGCGGACACGTGGTAAAGCTTATTTTTGGTGCTTTAGTTCGCTGTAAACTTGAGACTAGCTCGTGTGTATGGCATCCGCACGAGAGCAAGTATGCGTTGTTACTGGAGAAGGTGCAAAAGGCTTTTCTTCGATACCTCTATAAGCATATGTATGGCTATTATCCATACCTGTACCCCACTAACTTTCTCCTGGGCCACCTAGGTTACAATTCTTTGGAGGTAAGACGCACTAACGACCAACTTGTAACGATGTGCAAAATCTTACATGGGAAAACTGATGCGTCCGACCTACACAGCGGACTATCGCGTTTCTTTGTGCCCAAAAACTATTGCCGAAATAGAAAGCACAAACTGTTCGCGGTGCCATATTGCCGAACAGTGGCGCACGCTCAGTCTCCGATCCCGAGGTCACTGACAGCACTCAATGCCCTCCTGGACTCAAGTGTAGACCCTGAATGTGATGTGCTGGCAGGTGAATGGAAGGTAATTTTGAATGAGTGTCTGGCATACGCAGAAAGAAGGCCATCTTCTTCTTGGTAATACATGTATATTAACTTTATTTATTATTACTCATATATATTTTTTTTACTTATACCACCACATTAGCGTAAATGACCACGTTGTCGTGCTAATTGTAAATAAATAAATGGCTAAATCAGTCAGTTATATTTGACAGTATTTTTTATACAATGCTATGTTATATGGTGATCAAGATAATATATATATATACTAGTTGTCCCGCCCAGCTTCGCTCGGGTGGAAAAAAAAAGATGGTGGCGCCACCTATCGGGTCCAATTGTGAATCTAAACCATTCCCAGATCCCCTTGAACAGCGAAGCTGGGCGGGACAACTAGTATATATATATATATATATATATATATATGACTCGTGTCGTGAGACACGGAATCTATTCTTTGATAATTCTGCGACCATTCCGCATTTCGCTGTACAAAAATTATGGCAACTACAGGTATATTAAACTATAATAAGAAGTTACAAGTTAACTTACATTGTCTGGCCCGGAGCCCAGTGTTGGGTACCAGGGAGGCAAATCTGTTTTGTATCGTAAGTATATTTTTTTTCCCCATAACCTGAAACATCTAAACGGTGGCAACGACCGACCTACTAACCGACATGTGAGCGCCAAAAATTTGGTACACAGTGGGTTAGTGCGATGAGTAGACGATGTTGCCAACTTTGACAGAGCCACGGGTCGCTGATCGATCGTATCCGAAAATACCCAACCGAGTTCTGCGTTGCAGGTACAAAAGTTAGTTACATTCAAGATAAGATAACTTTTTTTAGTCAAAAGATAACTTATCAGCATGAAGAAGAGTTATTTGCCACAGTAAACCACCACAGTAAATTAATGCTCAAGGCAAAATCTATTGTGCTCTCCTACGCAGCTACTCTGCCAACTGAGATGCACCAGCGAAAGATCAGTGCGCTACGAACGCGTTAGTATTAATTATGAACTGATAGTATGATAGTGGATGAAACAATTCCATTCAATTTCATGATCCTTGCAGTGTCCCACCCAGTATTATTTAACCATATCACCTATTGGGTTGGTGTTGCGATTCTTGTTGGCGATGGCGGATGAAGAGAATTTTCAAAGCGATAATTGCAAACCTGGGGTTATCTGGGTCTGAACTAAATCTCCAATGTCGCAAGTTATTTCAGCTTAATTACATTTACCGATAGTCTAATTGAACATAAACATTTCTATGTTGGGTCCAAGTGTGTTTTATGGAATTGAAAATTGTTCTGTTTTAATATCTCTGACTGCCTGCCTGCTGCGTGTTCATGTTTAAACGGGTTTACCAGATTTTGACGAATTCTGGTATAACGATAGATGAAACCTTATTGTATAGTATTGTACGTCTGTAGCAGACAAACTTTTAAGAACTATTTATTAAAGCTATATTCTATTCTATTGTTAGTGAAGGGTACTTTTTGTAGAAAATGCAAGACTTTAAACTGACAAATAGTATGACGTAATTGCATTACATTAGTGAACATACGACACAAATTATATGATAGCATCAATACAGAACGCATGTGCAATGTGGCATGGTCAGTGATCATGCCACACCGACGCTGGCCGAGAGCCCAAATGAAAAATTCTTTAAACTTTCCGTTTCGTGCTGAATAATAATTGATATTATATGCCATATATATTAAACTCCTCACAATAGATTAATAAAGAAATGATAATGTGGAAGAAGACGCAGAGAAGACCACGTCACTTCACGTCACGTCCACAAATCGATCGGACACTCGAGGATGGGAACGTCATGAGTAATCGAAACCGGCGGTATCCATGTATGAAATGATTAAGAGAACCGGCACTTTAGGTAGTAAAGTGTTCTGCTCTCTCTCATATTTATGTAATATGAAAATTTTATGCATGGAAATGGAAAATCAAACAACCTTCATTTCTATTAGGTACCTACGATTTGCGATAACACAGATTTTTTTCTAATTGGAATTTTTATTAACCTTACCATTATTATAAACGCGAAAGTAACTCTGTTTGCCTGTCTGTCCGTTTCATTGTCATGCTTAAGCAGCTGAATGCTGAAAATTTTGCCGAATTCTGGTATCAGAGATAAAAAAAGGGCGAGTTGAGGAAAGTTCATAGGCTATTTTTATATAGAAAACAAAACTTGATGTAGGTGAAATAGGGGATGATAATTTTCATAGGGAATAGATAATTTCTAAGCCTTAAAGCAAGCGAATGAGTGTGGCAACAGCCACTAAAATATATAATTTGAAGTTAGAAGTAAATACATTACGAAAATAATTATCCACAATAAAATAATGATTGGCCACAAAGGTTAATATGAGTCAGTTGAATCTGACCATGAATGATATGATAATAATAATAACCAGTAGGTTGGACCATGATACCAATTGCCCCATTATTTTATATATAAATTTCCTTTATAATAATAAGAATAATAACACATTTACACAGATACTGGTTCCTACATTCCATCCAATTGATATTGTTGTAATACATTATTATATAAAAAAAATGGAAACATGGCCCATTTTCCCATAAAGGTCATACCAATTCCTATTAACTAGGTAACTAGTAATTACCTGTCCACTATTGTTACCACATAGTATTTCTTTCTAATTTTCAAGTTGTAATGAGATTGGCCAGGTTGAACATAAATCCAATGAGCAAAGCAATGTGAGGTCATTGGTGCAATGTACTGCATGAATCCTTTTATGATAATGACAACAAAATAACATATTTATTTAGAATATTTCTTTTTCAAGAAATTCAACATCTGAAACTTTTATTCAATAAAGGACACAAGAAAACACTTATTGAATGTCATATACTCTTATTAATAAAATATTTAGTTAGAACTCTTTTATATACAATTTGAATACATCTTTCAACTGCAGGAGGCACAGGAGTGATTAATTGCACTTCAGAAGTATAGATAACAAAAGTATGTCAATGATATATATAAGCAAAAATATCAACATTATAAAAAGTACCAATAAGTATGACCAAATAGGAAGTCAGTCAGGCTGATGATACTGCCATTAAAAAAAAAACAAGAGGTAAAGTGTCTTGCACTCACCAGTGTTTCAGTACCTTAATTACTAAAGATGGTAGTTAAATAGTCCTATTCTTGGGTAAAACTGTGCTTCTGGACTAAGTCAGAATTTCTAGTCCAGCTCAGCTGCGAACTAGCAACAGTCTAAGCCAAGGACCTCAACCAACAGGAGGTGCTTGTCGCTGTGTTTGGATTTTACCTATAAAGTGCCTGACTTTTTGCTTATTACCTAAAGAGGCCCAGTTTTTGCTATTGTTTGGTTAACTAGAAAAGGTACCCAGTATTCACGGTACAAGAGAACTCTTAATGTCATGCATGTAAGTTATACCTCTCCACCCAATATAAGAAATGGAATGGAATTGTTCAGAATAACTTAATAATATGAGTACAAACTAAAGATTTTATTTATACAGGTTACAGTGACCAACCACATGGCAACCAAACTGAATTTAAGGCCTGAATTAATCATAATACATTGGATTTAAATTTCTTCTGCAATCTGAACAAAGAGAGTACTGACTTCAAAGCAAAAATAATGTACAGTTCCAAGATAATCCTCTGCCACGCGCCCATATAATAATGCACACCAGACCATTGCTACATACACAGACTCAGTGAGTCACAAATGACCTTGGCATGATTGAATCTACAATTTACATATGATATAATATCTGCAGATTATATGTATGAAATTCTTGAATAATATAGTGGCCAATACTAATATGCATTGACTATGCTTGTGCTATGTACCTGGATAACCTGGATAGAATTTATCATAGTTATAAATTGAAGTGCCACATAAACATAGAAGTATGACTCACCAGAGTTGGGTCCACAGGCACTTGGCTGGTGGTACTGCTGAAACTGGTGTCACTGCCATTTCGGCCTTCGCCAGACCCGGTTTCCAAGAACATCGTGGTAATTTCGGCCTCTCCTCCAATTCGTGTCCTCTTCCGAGACATATTCACATTGCCAGTAGCTTACACAATATACATAATAAACTTGTGACTCTCAGTAATTGTTATTCTTCGGAGCGTATTTTCTTTTCGGGTTAGGAATCCCACGGTCACAGAGAACTGAAAATACTACGTACGTACTAATCTAGCGGTGCGGAAATAGTACTGCGAATTTTGGTGTCACTGAAATATTTTCATGTGATGAAAATTTTAAATATACAATGAAATATTTTTTTTCAGGTATTCTAGACCTTGACCTTCAGGAATAAATAAAATCCGAGATTTGTTTCTTCAGTGATTTACTGTCAGACAGAACTGATAGGAATTTGAAAGGAAAGAATGTATTTTTTCTAGTTCGTATAAATTTTTGATTTAACGTTAACTGTCAGATGAATTGACATTGACAGTTAACTGTTGCCATTCTATCTGTCAACAAATAAAAGTGTGTCAGCTCCGACGCACGACTGGAGTTTACTCCTTACGAACGATTATAAAATAAATAGATTAGTTAATAAGGGTAAATGAATGTATTTCTTATATTACTTAGAGTATGCATGACACATCTATAGATTGATTTTTATTCATTGAGTAATTTTCTCAATTTTGAAATAAATATCAATTGATATAAATTTATATAATAATATATAAATAATATATCCTCACGCCTTCCCACAAGGGTCCCCGAAGGGGTAGGCAGAGGTGTATAGGTATAATTGATATATTGATATTATTTATAATTGATATAAATTTATATTTATATCAATTATAAATAAAATATAAAATTTACGATAAAACCTCCGCAATTTGACAGTTGTTGTAGGTTAATATCAGGTTAATACAATATGCAATTGAAAGTAAATATTAACATTAATTACATCGCCATTCTGTTATTCTCGTTGCCATGGAGAGTACGAGAGCACCAAAAACGTAACGCTGTCATTCATCAGTAGATTTTACCCCTCATATTTTTCTCATACCGGGCGCCTTATATATGAAAATCGATTCTTAAGGAGTAAACTCCAATAAACTCCAAAAATACCAAAATAAATTGTATTGTATTTGTACCAGTACTATTGTAACTGTTCGATGCTATATGTTCTATGGGTCATGTTAAGATTGCCTTCATTTTCCCTAACACAAGATGCGAATGTGCGTCCATAAAACCGCGTTTTTGACCATATCTTACCCTAATTTTCTAATTAATGTTTCTTCAATATCTTATTTATATCAATATCAATATTATATTCTTCAAAATATTCAATATACACCTCTGTCTACCCCTTCGGGGACCCTTGTGGGAAGGCGTGAGGATATGAATGAATGAATATATAGATATAAATAAAATAAAATAAATTATTTTATCGATAAGAGGTTACTAGGGGGCTGGCGAGCTCATCATTTTAACAATAGGTATTTATTATATCGTCATAGCCATGGTGGCCGAGGGGTTCGAGTAGCTGCCTGTGAAACAAAAATTGCAGGTTCGAATCTCGACTGTACCAAAGAGTTTTTCTAAATTTAAGTACAGTGATTAATCACACCACGAGCTGTACGGTGAAGGAAAACATCGAGAGGAAATCTGCTTACGTCTGAGAAGTAATTCAATAGCGTATGTATAATCGTGCTTGAGTAACGGCGATGGACTCGCCAAATGTCATGTTGGCACCTAAAATACATCTCTGGCGGAAAGTGGGTGTGTGGGTACTACCTATACAACTCTGCCTACCCCTTTGGGGACCCTTGTGGGAAGGCGTGAGGATATCTATATTGTCATAAGTGTTTGGATATACTCAATAAAATTTTAATTATTTAAATCAAGCATGCATGCCGCCGCCTGTTGATGACGGTCGCATCACTATACTAATCACCTATAACTTGCGTGGTGCCAATCCCGCAATTTCTCTAACAACCTCCCCGTAACTCCTTTCAGACTGAACAGTGCAAACTTTATAGTACCATGAGAGCCTCTTCGATGATGAGATGCGGTGATGGAAGATTATCATACCTACATCAGAAAAATATTGACAATTTGGTTCCTCAAAATTAGCTAGGAACATTAGTTGGCAACATACTGTGCCAGAAGTCAAGTAAGGACAGTTGCTCTATGTGATAAGGCACATTGACCGGAATCAAATAAAAATATCTTGTAACACGTCATACAACACCCACAAGGGTCCCCGAAGGGTGGGTAGAAAGTACCCACCCATATATTTTAGATGGCATCGTGACAGATGGAGTCAATCGCCGTTACTCAAGCACGACTATACAAAAGTCTATGAATTTCTTCTCAAACGTATGCAAGTTTCCTCTCGATGTAATCATCTGACATATAGGTACAGTCGGGATTGGAACTGTGTTGCAGGCAACTACCTACTTAACCACTCGACATTATCATTACTTTTTTTACCTTTGTTTTAGGGAGTTTCTCTGAAACTATTTTGTTTCAGAAAAACAATGCCATGATGAAAAACAACAATTATTCCGTATTAATCCCTTTAATAATGAAATCATTTTGATGTCTTTGGAGCTCTTTGTTTTATTTGTTCGCCTCGAGGATAGATTCACAATGCCCTGTAGCTTCTAGAAGACAGCTGTTGTATTTACTGAGTCAACTGTATAAAATTATATTTACCTAGCACAGCTACGAAGTAAAAACATCAGTATCGTCATACGTATACAATCTATTACTCTCTTAACCTTAGTTTTAAAATAAAATATTTGTAAATGTCAAATAACTTTTATTTAGTTAAACAAAGAAATGTATATATAATATTATATTATATATATCTAGTGAATAAAATCATTTCTTATAAACAGACAAGACTTCTCGCCTATCGAGAGTAACAGCCACCAAGGTCCCTAGCGTAGCCAAAATATGATATAGCAGAGATATCAAATATTCATGCAGACAGTCCAATTCTTGTAATGGCTTACACTGGTGATTTGATACAAAATTAAAGCACGCTCCACGTTAAACTAATATTTCATAGAAAAATAAATATTTTCCTAATAGTGTTTCGATTCACGACACATTTAAGATTCATAATAAGTTAAATAAACCGGCGATGCTCTCCTCACACCGAACTGGCAATAAACCAGAGACTAAAAACTAAGGAATAATATATTTAAGAGTATGGCGAATGTGTTAAGTTTGAAAGAAACAATGTAATCATAGAATAATAAAAAATTGGACCATCCCCATTTGATTAATGTGTAAAACTTTGACATTAAGAAAAACAAACTCTCAAGACAGAATATGGTCAAAGAGGCGCTTTTTATATGGCTCAAGCATCAATTAACTTCAAAAATTAGTATAAAAATATATCACAGCAATTTTAGTTAGCCCAACGGATATCCTCAAGTAAGAGATCGAGAAAAAGCATCCTCGGTGAGGAAAGAAACTATCGCGAATTCGTAACTACCACAATAATTTATGTGTATTCATTCGATCGTATCATCAAACGCAGTTAAGATAGAACTCGTCCCAAACGACAAACGTGTTATATTTATTATTTAAATAAATATTGCAATTACAATACAATATGTGGTAAAATATACATGTGTGATTAGGCTGGAGGCGGTCAATGCGGGGGAGCGGGGCGGGCGGGCGGCGCCTATGTGGACAGCGCCAGCTGCAGCGCCTCCTTGTGCTCGCCGCTGAGCTGCATCAGGCACGAGTTGAATAGCTCCGTGTTACTCTGTAATGCAAACCACCGTTCATCATGCCGTTTCACTATTAGGCACAGATCCCGCAATATATAATCACTAATATACCTGTATTTGTCTGAGAAGGGCGACCATTTGTGCATAGACAGGGTTGTCAGTAGGCACTGCGTCGCGTAAGAAAGCTTCAGCGAGCGTGGCAATAACTCGTTGCGGCGCGTCAGGCGTTGCCAGTGCAGGGTGGCCGCTGGCCGCCAGCTCGCACAGCAGCGAGTAGACGTGCGGCGCTTCTTCGGTGTCCTCAGTCACAGGCAGCCAGGTCAACCTACAACAGTACAATAATATTAATTATTTAAGAATAAATGAGTTTTAGGCATATGCAAGATTTTATAAAAGTACAAACCAATGCCTAATGATCTCATCTCTATTTATCTGTTCGTGGTTGTATTTGATGATCTTGGTGACGGCGGAGATGGCGTTCTCTGTTGCATTGAGGTTTTCAACGGAGCGCGACTCGGGATCGGCGATGAGAGCGGCGAGCAGAGGCACGGCGCGCGCGCATGCGGCAGCGAAGTGCGCGCCGCCGAACTGCGCGAGCACTCCGCAGCCGTAGGCCGCCGCCTGCCGCACCTCCGCCTCTCCGCACACCAGCCCCGCCAGCATGGGCTCCAGGAAGATATCCTGATACTTCGCGCACGCTGGCCCTGCACGCAAATAACACAACACTTGCACTAAAATATGTAAGGTAACAACACATGATATGCGTTTTTAGCTAACTCTATTAGTGTACGAAAAATTTACTCCCGGGTCCGCGAAGGGTGCGATTCAGCGACAGCTGCATTTTGAATAACTGCGATGTATTTGTTTACTCATTATTGCATAGATCATATTATAGGCGAATCATACTAACAATTGTATATATGGATTAAGTGAGTAAAAAAATCACTCTCATTGATGCATATTGCATAGTAGTATAGTAGTAGCATGATAGTAGATGGAGCTACAACGAACCTCCAAACTCGATGATGTCGTCGAAAATGCAGATGGCCCACTGACGATCTGCGTAGGGGCGCGAGGGCGCCAGGAGCTGCACGAGGTGCGGCAGCAGCGTATCGAAGTGCGGGAAGAAAGCCTCGCGGTAGGCCGACAGCAGCGCGTGCAGCACGTCCGCCACGCGCGACAGCCCATACACGTCCTCGTTGTCCTCGTCCGCTAGCTGCTCCTCCACAACCTGACAATAAGACAAACCGGACTATAATACTCACGCAATACCTGCTTGCATAGCTGCAAAGTTACATACAATGTATATATTTAAAAAATTAGACCCTAGGCAATTTAATGCAACATACAAAAAGATAACCATCAGGTAGATCTGCAACCGCATAATCGCTATATCATTTATGAAGGACCCAGATAGTTTACCTCATCATAATCTTCATCAGCTCTCTTTTGGCGGCGCTCTGTGGCTCGCTCGAAATGTTCAGTCAGTAACTTGTTCAGAATGCGCAGAACTTCCGCCATCATCTCATCGGACAGGCAACCAGTGCCCAATAGCTCAATGCACTGTGGACGAAATGATTAGCATTGTATCATTTATACTGGAGGCTGATACATCAATTAATGGCCCCATCTGCGGGCGCAGTGAAGAGCATTAAATACCTACCTTAGCAAGGCTGTTGAGTAGTTCTACCTGCACCTCTTGCTCAGGCTCAGAGTCGATGGCTTTGAGCAGCTCGGGCAGCATGTAAGCCCACATGCCCTGGATGTACTGGGGGCCGCGGATACGCGCACACTCCAGCAGGTAAGGTAGCGACTCTGCCGCCGCCGTGCGCACGTTGTCGTGGAAATAAAACTTCAGCATGGGCACCATTAGCTTCACAACATCCTCTGCGTATTCAGCGAAAGCATCTTTCAGCTCGCGAGCGTAGCATACTAACATGTCACAAGCTGAAGCTTTATCTTCGAGCCCTGCAAACAACACGTAATTTGTACATAAATAATATATCCTCACGCCTTCCCACAAGGGTCCCCGAAGGGGTAGGCAGAGGTGTATAGGTAATACCCACACACCCACTTTCCGCCAGAGGTATATTAAGTGCCAACGTGACAGATGGCGAGTCCGTCGTCGTTACTCAAGCACGAGTATACATACGCCTATGAATTTCTTCTCAGACGTATGCAAGTTACCTCTCGATGTTTTCCTTCACCGTAAAGCTGTGTGACTAATCACTGTACTTAAGCTCAGAAAAACTCATTGGTACAGTCGGGATTCGAACTTGCGACCTTTGCGTCATAGACATAATTTGTACATAGAGGATACTAAATTGAAACAGATAAGAAATAAAAAACTGAGTTGCTACTTGACACTGACCGGCGGTTTTGATGCCGAAGTTCTGTTGTTCGCCGAGTGTGACGAAGTGCCAATCGAGGTCGCCTTCGATGGTCTCCAGGTCGTCGTTATCGAGCAAAGCCACTTCTGGTTTCATGGCCGCCGTGCGCATCACAGGCTCCATCACCATGGGCAGGTACTGAGCGAATTTCTTGCCTAGACGTAGCGAAAGTAATGGCAATATAACGCAATTGTTAAAATAAGGCAGCCCGTGAGAGAGTTCTTGTAAATAAGAACAAGAGTCGGCAGAAACCATTAACTCATACAACACACTGTTCTAAGTTTATTTTATTTACCCATAATTCGGCAAATTCGCGACCACGCCGATATGAGGTAGGAAGTCTGGGGGTCGTCGGCCGGCAGCTGGTCGCCCTCGGTGTGCGTCTTCAGCAAGAGGTCCATCACTTCAGATGCATCGGCCATGAACTTCTCTTCGCCTACAGCAAGGCCTAAATAGGATAGAATAAAAGCATGTGTCACAAATTCATTATCCATTTGATTAACTGTATATCACATCAATCAGGTCATAGATATGGAGCGACTAATCAACATGCAACGCCTGCGAAATTTAGAGGGTCACGGTTTGTTGAGCGATGGCTTCCGTCACAGTCGCCTAATTTTCTAGTATATCTTAAGCACCATTGGTCACTCACTAAACACTCACTAAGGCTAAGCTGGTGTCCAGGAACCTCGATGTGCTCATCAAGCTAAGCAGTAAATCACATCAGAACAAATGCTGCAACTTTATAAGTCGCAAATTCGGATTATGGAGTACTGCTGCCACCTGTGGGCTGGACCACCTGGAAACCAGCTAGTGCGTTTTGACGCGGTTCAGAAACAGGCCACTAGGATTGTCTATGATCCCATGCTCACAAGCGGCTTAGAACTCAAATCTCAAACTACACTTTTAAATTAAAAAAATCTTTTTCATTCCTTTTAATTTGTATTTTCCTGTAAAATTATAAAATCTTTGATTATTTTATACTGTCGTCACACCGTCATGTAAATGTTTGGATTTCTCATTTTATGGAAAAGATTATAGTAATTCCTATCCTTGTGAATCAAAATTATAATCTGCAGAGAACGCCAGTTTCTCTACCAATGCTATGGAAGTGATGTAACCAGTGTTATTGTTATATCACTAACGAACATTGGATAAAATGTATATTTTTTAAAACAACTTACCAATGAGACTGACACACTCGATAGTTTTGCCACGAAGCATCTTGAGGTCGTCGGTGGTCGCGTTGGCAATTATGTACTTGAGACACGGCATGAGGCGGTCATAGTAAATGACGAAATCTTTCTCTACAGTATCCGCCACCGACGCGATAGTCGTCACGATCTGCTCCAGCACTAGCTTGGTGCCACGTTCCACTAGCTTTAAACAATTATAATAATTACATTTATTTGCTCAAATTTAACTTCACATGTTTTTCCCTTGTTCCCAATATAATTCGAACTATTTAGGTATTTTAACCGAAACAACATTTATTTTTTGTAGTTTGCATTGTCATTAATAAATGCATAAAAATAAAGTTTATATAACACCATAAGAACTTTTTTGTTGCAAACTTGTGATATATTAATAATGTATGTGAACTGAGATCCCTGACTTAATACCAACAAAGAAAGAAAGGGAGCAATTGCCACAGTTAATCTACCAATGTTATGGAAGTGATGTGTCCACTGTTGAGGATATACCACTAACGAACATTGGATATTGCTATCATAGTTATGTAACACATTGTAAGACTTACTTCTTTGAATTTAGTGGTCAGGATAACTTCAAGCTTGTTCATCAGGGGATCAAGATACTGGGTCAGGATTGGTTTCGGGCAGTCTTCACTGAAGTTTACTAAGGCAGCAGCCGCATGAGCCTGGATAAAACATAAAATTAAGTAAGGAAAATACTATATATAGCTTATATAATAAGTAATAAACAAATAACGTTAGAGTAATTTACCTGCACGCGGGGGTTAGCATTGTCATCGAGAACCAATAGTAGCCCAGGCACCACCTTGTCATGGAACTTCTTTTCAAACACTGGAGCGAAGTCGGTGGACATCTGACCAACGGCGTTGCACGCTGCGTAGCGTACTCTTGGGTGCTGTGACAAGTTTTTTTGTGAGACTGTAAGTCTGGAGAGCTTGTTATGAATGCAACGGAAAAAAGCGAAAAATTGTCGAACAAGAATTTACCTAACTGAACCAAACTGCAATTTCCAACATTCGTCGGTCGGTATAGAATGTCATTGTAGGTGAGGAAAGAGAATGAGTAGGGTTGCACTAACAGGGTCAGTGAGATAGTTGAGCACGGCAGAGACGACTTGGTCGAGCATCTGCTCCATCTGTTTGTGGCAGCCCTCGCCAGCGGAGGAGACGGCCATGAGCGCGGCGTGGCGGCGGCGCCAGTCCTCGGAGTGCAGCATGTCGGGCACCTGGCCCACGATGAGGCTCAGCATAATCTTGCCGCCCAATCCACAGCACATGCGGTCCAGGGCAGATTCCGCAGCTACATAGTTGCTGCACAGACATTATATCACTCATAAGTTTAGATATAGTTTGTAATCATGTTTTTGAAGAAGTAATAAAACAAAAGGATTGTGTCAGATCGCTGTGTCAACAGTAAACACCTAAAGTATATTACTAAGCCAGATTTAAAGTTCAACAAGCGCGCGGGCTTACCGAGTATGTTGATAACAATTGAATGATAACTTGAGTTTGATTAGTAACTTTAATGTAATAGAATTTGGTTGCGATATTTTGTGTGGTTTGAAATAGAGTTGCTGTTCACATACTAAGATCAGGTTAAAATATTGGCTTGTACTGTACCTACTTTAAAAACTTTAATGACATTTTGTTATCGAGGGACTGACACTCTGATGTACAGACATAAGAGTGCTAATTATCTCGTTACTTGCTCTAGTAAGATTCTGGATAGGCAGCAATAGGAACATGGAGCCTGTGAAATAGAATCTTACAAAATATTATGACAAAAAATTTCTATTTATATTTTTTACAATTAAAAGGTAATTCAAACTAGTTGTTGCAAGTTTCAGCTCAGCTTGAGTTTCAAGCTTCAATTATACAGAATGGTTAAATTTTAATGTTGTATTCATAGCAATCTGATTTCACTTGATCTATACAGACAAACTGTTCATAATTATTTATATGAGGTTTGTATCACTGCCTACTCGCCCTGCCTCAGGGGGTCCCTGAAGTAAGGGTAGTGATGATATGTATGTAGTTGTACTACTGACTGTTCATTATCGTCGTCGGCGGCGTCGTCCTGCAGCGCCCAGTCAGGTTCGTCGTCCAGCTCGCACATCATCTCGAGTACAAGCGGCGTGAGCATCTGCACAGCATTAGGCACTTGTTTGCGCACCATGGCCGGCGCCGTTTCGCACAGCGTCACCATCGCCTCCAGCGCCAACTGCCGCCAGTTGTCCTCGGAATCCTTGTCGCCCACCATCTATTAAAAAAACATATTAAATACGACTATGCAGTTTTACTTCCTTAAATTTGATATCATTGGTATATTATATTATTTTTTATTGAATTAAAAATATATCATGTGTTAATATAGCTAATATGTCTCTGTGGTTTATTCATCCAATTCCATTAAGTAGTCTTTGCATGAAGAAGGAAGAGACATTCACAGACACAAATTTTTATATTCATAATATTTAAGCAAGAATATGTATATAATTGTACAAGCGAATCAATTTATATCACAATGGTGATCATGTAATATTTACACATTGCACTGAATTCATTTAAAATGGCAGTAATGTCTTGAGAACTACTATCAAACTCCATCTTATAAAAGTTGGTGTTAGCGAAATTCTCTATTTTCTGTAGCACATCTTGGCAGTAACATGTCCCACATGGGTACATGCACGTAGGAGTTTGTGTGCAATTGTATTACGGTTCATAGATCTGTAGTACTAGCAAGTACACCTCGAAACTTTATTACTCATATCGTCGTGAACTAGAAACACACACTTACTGCTTCTTCGATTTACTGCGTCCAATAACTAGTTCGCTATTAAATCAAGAAATAAAAAAATATCAACACGTAAGTTTGCGCTTGCCTCTAAACATACTCGAACTGAAAAAATAATAAAGGTTTGGATAGAGATTATCTATCCATACACCCAAAGTAAATGTTTTTCCTATTTAGTATGATAACTAACCATATAAATTTTGTGGGGACAGTCCCCATTGTATGTATTAGTATTATTTATTGAGTTTGAAAATGATATGTTACCCACCTTTATGCATACTTGGAAAATGGGCTCCAGCTGTGGCCGCAGGAACTTTGGCGCCGACTCCGCAAGCTCAATGAGTACTTTCAATGCAGAGTCATCATCAGACTTTTCAATTGATTGCACTACAACCTGGTAAAAATAATATTAATGAATTACATAAAAATATTTACATCTTGAGTACATAAATAATCGTGGCATTGCAAATGTTTTGAGAACTACTATCAAACTGCATTCTATGTAAGATGGAGTTAGCGAAATTCCCAAATATTATGTTGCACACCTTGGCAGTAACATGGCCCATGAAGGATCATGCACGTAGGAGTGTGTGTGCTACCATATAATATATTCAATAGATTTTATAATACATTATACATATTAGAATGCATAATAACATCCTCAAACAATGGGTTCTAGAAATGGAAGATTAATTTATTCTGAGGCTTACTTTGATTCAATATGAGTCATATGCTGGTTGGTACAAAGTAAGAACTTTTTATCATTATGATACGCCATGAATACAGAATACATAATTACGTATCTGTGTAGTGTGTTAGTCATGTAAATCCACCAACTTGTATCAAGCCAGACCTTAACTTCATTACCAAAAATATCAAGTATTTACTTTTTTTTTATTGTTTAATTTACTAGATTCCCTATCTCACTGTGACTTAAATTTGAAGCTTTACTGTAGTGCAGTAATGATAACCAGATATGTAATTCAACCTTGACCTACCAAGCTTAGTTCACATACATCTACAGACTCTCGCCCACAATAGAGAATGCTACATCATACACCGCTTATTTTGTGCACAAATAAGTAATGGAATGAAAAAAAAATCACTTAAATTTAACAACAGACCTGCATAAGTGGCAAGAGTAGATCGCTGAAGTGTTTCTGTATTGCGGGTTCCTTATCGTGCAGCAATATGAAGGCGCCCACCGCCTTGACTGCTTGTGTGCGCAACGCTTCAGATTCGGTCGGTTGCAACGCCGACAGCAACATGCGCTTGATCACGTCCAAGTTCTCATTTTGTCTGTTCCCAAACACGCCTGGCACTGACCTGTGACAGTGATGAAGGCAATTATTATACAATCTATAAGAAAATTTTAAGAAACCTGAATAAACTACAATCATTTGAAGTGATTAATTTATTTGGGAATACAATGAGATAAGAATGATAATGTATCAAGAGTTCAACACGATGACTCCAAATTGAGTGTTACTCACGTGAACATCCTAATGCCAGCCTCTTTGATATTGGGATCTTGAGAGCTGGCACAGTTGAACATGAACTGCAGGAACTCTGGCCACTGATTGACGCCATCGTCGTCGATGTGGTTCCGTGCCAACTCTGACACCACATCACATATCTACCACAAAATAAACAATGACATAATCTTATTCTATGCTTAGATCTTGATACATAACAATGCTTGGTGCATACAACCCATGATATAAATTTGTCTACTTCCACATTCAATTGTAGGAATAGGAATATGTGTAACAGAGTTGAGAGTGATGTGTGGTATGCAGGTGACTCACAACACCCTATTGTAGTTAAAATTAGACCAAATATCTAAGATTCACTTGGTGTGTCAGTGTAACAATTTGTAATCATTCTTTGTTGTAGTTTTAGCAACAAGTAGTTCGCACAGTTCAAGTAGTTTGCAGTACAACTCCACTGACAACATAAATAAGGTGTCATCAATCAATGTACAATCAAATCTTGCTATTGTGCTATCATAGTTTATAAATCATATAAATAGATATCAAGTACACAATAGATGGATGATACTTAATAAATGTGAACCTCAAACATTATAATCCATAGTATCAATCAAGGCAAGAAACTGCAAAATCAAAACAGTAAATTTTTTCTTTTGTGTTACTTAAGTTACAGCATGGACAGCATATTTAATTGTAGTTCACACTTATTATATAATAATATTCAATTGGCATGTGTGAACTATAATTACAGAATTAATGGCAGCAGTTAACCAAATTTGTATTAGATCCAGTCCTGTTTAAACATAAAATAGCAGCTGCTTATATATTTGAACAAATAATTGTTCAGTAAAATTCTACTGTAGGCATTCAGTTACTTGGTATCCATATAAGGCATGTCTGTAGCCAAGTGGTTGAAGATTGCAGTTTTGCACATTTTCACTATTCTCTCCTCTCCTTTACTCCCCATCATCAACGAAAAGACTACTAAACAAATTCTAAAATTCAAAACTAAATTTTTGGAGAGAGATTAATAATGTATCCTGATTGGGTTTTGATGTACTAAGCAACACCCATGTGAAGCAGGAGCGGGGGTAGCTAGTAAGATAATACACTATACCTTGCGTCTCAAGCTCTGGCTGACATCTATCTGCAATGTGAGCAATAGCTGTTCCCGAAGCATGGCTTGTTGTTCAAACGGAAGTTTGGGGAAGAATTCGAAGAACTCCGCGCTAAGCAGCCGCCGGAGCAGCACTGCCGCCGTCTGGCGCCCCTCCTCGCCCACGTCTGCATTCTGTATAGCGCCTACCAGGTGCACTACTTTTGTCTCAGTTGGTATGTTGTTGTAGGCCTCCTGGTTAGAGAAAGGTTGGTGTAGATTTCATGCTGTGGTTATGGTGGAGGTAGATCTTCTGTCAATCTAAGATAGAATCAATTCAATTCTTTATTTCTGATACACTATATAAGGGTATATTATGGACCCCATGGGGACAGCCACTTGTATTGTGGTGTAAAGTAACATCTGTACATGTGACATAGGTGTACCCAACATCTATGTCATATAGTCTATGTCCATACAGATGTTACTTTGATAAGAGATTTAATTAATAATGTGGAAGTTCTTATCCTTAAGTAATATATGTAATAGATGTCAATTGGGTTAACGCATTATTTATTCGCGCCAAAATTTCAGTTTAACGATTTTTTTTGCGTAATTTATAAAGACTTTTTTAGATTTTTAGAGGATCCTTAAAAATTTAGTTTTACTTATGTTTGTACCTACTAAGTTAATTAAATATATATTTCTCTATAAACATGAAATACTAGAATGCACGAGGTAACGCTACTTCCATGTATTTCATTCAAGTTTGTAGATTTGTTAAATGTAGTAGTTTGATACTTTATTAGATAGGAAACCTTAGAACAATATAGCCGACAGGCGGTAATTAATTGCATGCACGTTGTCGAGCTCCGCTAATAAGCTTATAAAGCGGTTAGAGTCGGTTACGAGAAATGTGTTCAGAGTAAATACTCTATTTCATAACACATTATTATAGACATATAACTAATTTGAACTTAAACGTACTACGTGTAAAAGAATATCAACGCATCAGCATGACATATTATGTACTAATAAATACTTTAAAATATAATTCAAGATCCTCCATGACCACGTTTTGACACGAGGCTACCACAATAGATTTTGCTATATTTCGAACTTCATTGGGGAGTTAAGCATTTTTTATAACAAAAATACATTTAAATATATTAGTACTTACTTCTGCCTGTGCTCTGATGTCATTATCGGTAGATAATAATGTGTTTAATAACTGGAAAAATTGCGCCTGATCTCCTGCCATGTTGAACTCCTTTGAAAAGGTCTAATTTTTTTTCATAAAATTTTATGTGGCTGGTCACTCATAAACCGTGTTGCCAGTATTATTTGATTAAATAAAGGGAAGCATTATTTTCATTCTCTATGATTACATACGATTTAGAAAAAAACTTACTTTAATATTATTTCATTTCATACGGCCTATAAGTAGTACAAAATAGAATGAATAAGGTCCCTACTTTAAGGACGGACTATTACATTTATTAATTCAATAAGCATTGCTATGATTAATAAATTGAAATAATTTCCATTGAGTCATATCAAGACTAGTTTATTAGAGCTGTGTTTTGATTTTGAATGGCTGCCTTGTCTGTAGTTAGATTGTCAAAAGCTCCAGCAGTAAACATTAGTTTCAATTTATGAAATTATACCTACCTATTTCGCGTAAAAATGTTTCTTTTCCTATAAACAATTGACACAGAAATAAAGTTATTTCATATTAAGATTTTAATATATAATTGAATATGGTAAGTACATATAACCTTTTAAGTGTGAACAAGACTGATCGTTAAAAATATTTTTTCATAGCAAGACAATAAAAATGTTTTCATCTTTTAACATACTATTTGGGATAAAATACCAAATATGCTATATCTTGAATATTATAGTGTGTAATACACAATAGGGATCATAGTGGATAATAAGTCTATTAGACTAGTATTTTGTATGTATGTTCAATTTCCATTGCTGAATTTTATCGTTTCCAGGCTGGTTCAGTCATACTGGCGGGTCTCGGTATGGCGGCGATAGGCTTCGCCGGTCGCTATGTACTTAGACAAATGCCTAATGCGTCATCCAAGTTTGCAGAAGCTGTTAAAAATCTCCCAAAATTTGACTCTGAAAGTTTGGCAAACTCCAAATATTATAAAGGAGGATTTGAATCAAAAATGACTAAAAGGGAAGCAGCTTTAATACTAGGCGTGAGCCCTACAGCAAATAAGTCTAAAGTGAGTAAATAAAGTTAATGCAGTATATATAATGTGTGTTTATATGTGTGTAGTTTTTCTTTTGTTGTAATCTAAACTAATATCATAAAGAGGGATATAACATTTTTTATTTGTTGGTTGCAAAAAATTATAAATAAAATTGTATGTGGGTGAAACCGTGTTGAAACCATGACGCATCAAGTTTAATATAAAGTCAATGTTGTTAAAACTGGAAAGGATAACTTAGTCTGAAGTCAGTATTTAGAGAGAGCCTTGTTTTCAGATAAGAGATGCACATCGGCGTATAATGCTCTTAAACCACCCAGACCGAGGAGGATCACCACTGATCGCAGCAAAAATAAATGAAGCTAAAGATCTACTTGAAAGTGGTAAATCATAATCAACAAATTTTAGTCACTCTAAAATGTAAATAATATAGGAAAATTATGTAGACTAGACTTTGTTTTTCAATGAACATTGCTTAGCAATGTTTTTCCAGTATAGTTTATTATTATGAGTTCAGATTAGTTAAGCATAAAGGGTACTGAATAAAAATAATTTTAACATCACAAAAATCTATTCTGTCACATCAAACACCCAAATGTATTATGGCAATACTGCTACCAGATAGGATTCCTTATACAGTAAATACACACAAGATAGAGTAAACACTATTTGGAACCTGCACATTTATATAAGGGCCCATTATGTGGGCACACATAAAGCTCTTGAATTATTAATAATTATTTACAAATGAAAACATTATTTCATATCAAAATATGTTTACTTGTATGAAATGTACAAAAATGTCTCAAAGCTCATTACACAGTGTAATAAATAAAGCAACATATAATGCTTTATCTGTAAAAAAAATATAATTTCTGAAATTAATTAATAATTTAGCTGCCTAATTTTACCTAGAAAAGATGTTAGGCATAACATTGAGCAATAACAGCTTGAATCCTTATAAAGTTTTTGACTTGTGTGAATGATGACAAGTGAAGATTTATTGTCATCAGTGTAGACAGAGGTAGAACTAAGAACTACCCCCATGTAAAGAAATATGAGTAGTTAAGATAGAGGGTTGTCTATATTTTTTTACTATTTATTTTAGCCAGTTGGTAGGTGTGGGCAAAAATTTTTTTTATTGTATCCAGCCAGCCAGCACTTTTTACATGTTAAACAAACAACTTTGGGCGCACCCTGTGGGGTCAGGACCATGGCTTAGGGCACTGTTGTTTCGCGAGCTGAGTTGCACTGGTATAGTTCCAATATTTTCTGGGTTAGTTTAATGCTAATGGTATAATGCAGACAGGTGTTTACAATGGCTATGGGCAAACGGAAGAGATGTGTCTGATACATCTGAACTAATATTATAAAGAGGAAGATATTTTTTTTATGTTTTACAATTTAAATCAAAAACTATGACCAATATAAAAAATCCTTTGACCATTATAAAGCCTTTCTACCAAGTAACAAGCTTGTTGTTTGTTGAAAAAATGATCCATGAAATGAAATTGTACATGGAGAAGGCCTGTGTGCTAGTGCTATTTATTGGGAATAAGCTCAGTTGTCGGGCCATTACTTTTAGGTTTACTTATGAACTATGAAAGCAGTAACTGCATTGACTACATATAAATAACCTTAATACATAGATGGATCTCGATATCATCTAGGGTTTCATCAAATATTCATAGATATTTATTCTAAATGTACCTGTATGTATTCAATAGATTGTAAATAAAGTTTGCCATAGCCTAGGTATACAGATTGAAACCCACATCACATGCTAACATGCTGCAACTTAATTTGATTTAGTTTTTGAGTATAAATCTCTAATATATCATAGTTAAGTATTACCTCGAAGGTATTTAATGATTTTTTTAAATAACAAACCTTATTACTTTACAAAAAGGATTATTGTAAATGTTCAAAAGCTATCATAAATACCTCACATTTACAACCTTTTTCGTGTGAGATAATTCTAACACATAGTAACATTCACAACATTATGAAAAACTAGATAGTTTTGTAAGCTTATTAATGTAAGCATATTGTAATATTAAAGTGGAATATTTTGCTAAAAAAGACACTCGATCGCTTGGCGCTATGAAATTCAGCTCAATATGGCATTATTTGATCGACCTCTGATTTGTTAAATGCAACATGATAACCTAATCTATGTCATACATTCTTATTCAACGAACAGGATAAAAATAATATCTAGTAAATAACGACATAAACCTTTTTACTTTCATCACCGTAATGATTACTTCCTGAAGTCCTTAACGATTTTCTGTCGAAAGTTGATGACTGCCGAAACTACTGTAATTTTGACACACTCTATTTACGAGGTGAAATGTTGATGCTCATAAAACTAATATTACAGGTACAAAAAACTAACTCAAACAGTTACATACACAACAAACAAATTCTATAAACAACATATTTTAATGATATGCAAAACATTAAAAAAATAGTTTAATACTAATGCTTAGTAGATAATGATTATCGTATAATAAACGCAACGCAGATTTGTCATGCTGTAAAACGTAGCTAGATAGCTGCTCGAACGGTATATGTAAACTTATAAAATAGGGCGAGTTCGATTGACTTGCCCCTTGAGGGTTCCTACAAAATAGGTTAATTAGGGACTTTTTTAATTTCGGAGCATGTAATTTATTGAACATTTAGTAAAAAAATACGACTTAGTAATTTATCCATAAAGCTTGCATGTAAATTTGTCTTTCTTTACTTTCCTACTGCAAGAACGTTGTGAATGCCCATTTAAAAATCAGTAGTTCTTAAGATACAAGAACGTAGGGTCGGAAGCGCGCGAGTGATACCCCTGGTGTTGCAAGCGTCCATAGGCGGCGGTAACCGCTTACCACCAGGCGGACCGCATGCTTGTTTGTCACCCATGTGGTATAAAAAAAAAACGTGATAAATATTGTCCAGAGACAGATTCAGTGATGACGGTTTTCTGTTCTATAGCACAATTTAAATTTAATTATGAGGTAAACTCATAGGGCTGTTTAGAACACTAACAAATCCACTGGGGTGGTACGGAACCCTCTTATTTTTTTTTCTAATGAATACATGTGTCACAACATTTTACATAACTAAAACAATAAAGCAATCCTCAATTGAGCAGTAACTATTATACAAGCTCTGCTTTATAACATAAAATAGAGGATTGTTTGGGTTTACAAAAATAAGTAGATGGATAACTTTAAATAAACTATACAGTTAAAAAGTAGTGATGTCCAGGATAACAAAATTTTATTGGTATGGTTCAATGTAAACGCACTATTTCAATATTGTATTATTCTACAGAGATCATAGCAAATATAGCATTGGTGGTCGAGTAAACACACATTACATTTGGTAGGTACAACAGATCTCCTGTAAAATTTCGGAGTTGGGCCAACTTTAGCCCTGCTCTTGGGTGTTGTGTTCCTTGGGTACCAGGGGGATGGATCATAAGCTCTCCCAGGATAAAGTGGCAATGCGTGAGTATTGCCTTTGGAACTAGACGCCTATAGGTTGGACGCCGTCTAACAGGCTGTATGCATGTCACCTTTGTGATATAAGAACAATAAAAAAACTGGAAGGTACTGAGATCAGCATTCACCGCGGCTCCTTCTGCTGCTGCTCGCGCCGTTGCTTTGCGAAGCGCGCACGCAGCTTGATGATCGTTGAATTAGAGAGAGTACCGGGAACTTTGAAAATAGCCTGGAAGCAATATTCGGACTTTATAACTTCAGCAATGGTTTACAGCTTAGTCATAAAATATTTAAAAAAGGAACATGACTGGAATTAGGGCTATATCGAATTAATAATAAATAAATAAAGATTAAGTGAGTACTATACATACACCTCTGCCTATCCCTTCGGGGACCCTTGTGGGAAAGTGTGAGGATATATTTTATTTTAATTAAGATTCTGAACAGGTGGACATGTATGTAGAGGTTTATAAATAAAATACTATATTGGGCTGGACAATGACAGTAGAGCGAAAAACAGGAAAAAATGATCACAAAACATGGATTTAATAATTAAATAAATTTGAGTCCAAATTTTCATCCTTAGGGTTTGTATTTATTTGGTAAATTAAATTTAAATGTAACCAACCAAATACATATACCATCCCTAACACATGCAAACCAGTTCATAAATGAGTTTTAAGGTAAGAAATATAAAAAAAACAACTGAATTGGGAACAAAAAAAAAGTGCTAGTGAATGGTGCTCACCTGCATGAACTCGTGACAATGTAACGCACTAGCATTCTTGACAATTGCCTTGAAGCACTCAGCCAGTGATGTGAAATCATTGCAGGCCATGATGGCCGCGCGGTTAGACTTGATGAGAGTGAGGCAAACCCTGAACAGTATCTTAGAGCCCTCATAGAACAAGCAGTCCCATATCCGCAACACTGTCTCTATTGGCAGCACTTCAGCAAATAGGCAAACAAACCACTTCGTAGTAATCACTGCCCACGGGAGCCCTGAACAGTTGAATTCAAAAGAGGTAAATATATAATTAACCAATAGCTGTGGTGGCTGTTGGTTCAAGTGGTTTCTTGTATAACAAGGATTGAAAGATAGAATCCCAACTGTGCTAATGACTTTTTCCAAACATAAGTACAGTGAGTATTCACACCACGAAAGGCTTTGAAGGAAACTATCCAGAGAGAACCTGCATATTTTTGAGAAGAAATTGAAAAACATGTATGTATAGTCGTGCTTGAGTCTCGGAGGATGGAGTCGCCATCTGTCGCTTCAGTACCTCACTTCACCATCTCTGCCGAAAAGTGGGTGTTTGGGTAGAAACCTACACATCCCTTATGGAAGTCATGAATATATAAGAGAAATCATTCCACCTTACTACTAATTCATAATATATATAAGTCACCTTAGCTAGTTAGTTAAGTTCCTTTCATGCAAAAGTACTAAATCAAATAGGATTGAATTTGGCAGAGATAGACTATTGGCTGGATTATTAGATACAGTATGTTATATTCCAGATTGAGTATTAAATTAAAAGGTTCATCCTTCTAATTTAATACTCAATCAATATCAAATGTGGGCAAAATAGTAGGGTATATCTTAGTAATTAAAATAAAAGTATATCTATATAAATAATAAACCAGAAGAGTATTTGAAAGGAGCATTAGAAAAACAGGCATTATTTTAAAATAAAAGCTTGTGTAATTACAGGGCTCCTTAAGGATAAACTCATATATAATATATAATTAAAAGTTACTGAATTTACAGTATCACTTCCAAATCAACAATCAGCGAATTCAAATCTATCATTGATATGAAATCAAAGGCATTGATAAGTATACAATATTCATGGCCAAATGATTCATTTAAAGTAAAACAAACTATTGACATGTGTTATGCAATGATGTTTTAAAATTCATACATACCCAAGTTTATTACATGCTGGTGAACATCTGGCACCTTTGTTTTGACCAGTTCAGACAACACCTCAATGTCTACGATCAACCCATCCATAGTTTTGGTGTAGTAATCTGGCAGATTCTTTTCGACTAACACTTTTAGGAGCCAGAATGATGTCTCTTCACTTTTAGTGGCAAGTAGTAGTAAACCTAGGAAAATTTAAAAGTTTTATCCATCAGAGTACTTGAACTTGAAAGCATGCATGAAGAGATTGATGAATGTGGTGAAGTAAGTGGTATTTAAGTCTAAATGGAACTGGCCCTCTACTCTCGCTACCAACACGGGAGGGACTTGACTAATTGATATGAATGTCTGTCATGTGTATAATTGATATGTATATGAGGCCAAAATCTATTCACTGTTATTGGATAGTCTTGAAATACTATTTTGTGACCATGGGTGGTTGATTAGAACCATAAATAATACTAACACATATCTTATAATATGTAAGGAATTCAAATTATGGTAAATGATCAATGTAAATACATAATAAAAAAAAGTTATAAGTTATTAGCACTGATTTCAGCAAAGTTTAATTATCATATAGCACTTCTTAAGGGCCATCAAAGTATTATCTACTTGGTTCCTTGTGTAAAGGTAACTTTTATTGTATGATTTTGTAATAAAACTGATAATTTGAACAATTCCACTGTGCATATTTGGTCTTATTTATGCAATTTAAGCTTAGCACTAAAATTACACCTCAATCTTATTGTCTGACTAAGGAGGTCAAGAGGTGAATTCAATTTTCCTTGGGAACTAAAGTAATTATGTCCATAATTGATGCCTGAGGAGCATTAATAACAGTTAAAACACCCACATAAAAACTCTGGTGAAGAGACTGATTCATGAGTATAAAGCAAAAGCTATGTACATCTGGATAGAACTGTTCTTCTTCCCTCGCCCACTCTGAGAGAGATTCAGTGCGATGATATGTGTGTATGTAACTTATGGTTGGTGAGATTGATGGATGGTATTGTTATTTAATATATTACTTACCAGCAATATAATTGAGACCCTGGCAATATCCAACAGCCCTATTATTGTGGGCATAAGCTATGAGTATATTAAACAGATGTGTCTGATGGTTAGCTTCCTTTGTAAAGTATATATTGTCTGGAAATGTGCGAGGCAAATCAGTCTTAACCAAATCAACAAGTTCTTTTTCAAATGGACCATCTAGAATTTTTTGGTACAGGTCTGGATATTGATCTTTCATTTTCTCTGCTTCTGATATTGCCATCCACACAGAGGGTCGATGCTCACCTGAACAAAATAATATGTGTATTAACAGTCAAATTATGGTTCAAAGTTGTATGAAAAGTAGTTCTACTAGAAGCACTACATACATGAAAAAAATATATTATAAAGTTATTTCTTAGTTACTTATTAAAATTCTTTAAGAGAACATATATAGGAAAACAAAATAAGATAACTTACTGGGTATGCCTTTGCGGACATATCTCTTCACAGTGTTGGTGCGTTTGACCGACTTTCCTTCGCCAAGTAGCACAGCCCATTTTTGAGCCCTAGTTGCTAGCACTTTAAGATACATCGACATGAAGTCTTCATAACTCTCATAGTCAAAGTCGTCATGCCTCTCAAAACCATACTCATCGACAGCGCTGGAAAAAGTCAACAGTTAACAAAACAACACCTACCTAATAGAAAAGCCAATCTATAAAGCTCCACATTTATTTACTTACCTGAAATTAGAGTGCGCCATTTTTATACGCGGGCTTTATCTGTTATATTTAAGCAGCATAATCTGCCATAAAATATTAATCACCAGTTAAATTTGATTTAGGTACGCCCAAAAATACCCCACCTTGGTCACCCCCACATGATGGATGGAATAGATCACGAATAAATAGATCCTCCAAAAAAAGAATAATCTGTCACTTCTTTATTGACATTCGTTGACATTGAAATATACGTTCAAAAGTTATTCACTTTTGATTAAGACTGGAAAGTTGAAATATGTACATTGAATAAAATAAATATAAAAACTTGCATCACTTCTTATTGAAGTGATTTGTGTATTTTTATATTTATTTTCCATATCTCCTACAAGGGAGAGGCCTATTATTGAAGCATTGAAATGCGTGTCACTAAGTATTTTCATGTATTCCCATCAGACTACTATTTAACACTTATTCCCACAAAGGTCTCTAAATGGCAGAGGCAAATGCCAATGTGACAGATGGTAAGTTTGTTGCATGATTATACATACGTCTTTGAAATTCTTCTTAAACGAAAGAAAGAAGAAGAAGTTTAAGATAAAGATGCAACTTCAATCAGGTTTCATCTCGATGTTTTTCTTTACCGTTAACCGCACGGCGTGAACATTCACAGTACTACAGTTCAGAAAAACTCAATGGTACAGTCAGGATTAAAATTCGCAATCTCCGTGATTACTACTCGGCCACCACGGCTCCTATATATGTACATATGTTAAAGAAATACATTTAATTCAAAGACTAGTATCCATGTCTTGTACAAATAATAAAAATATGGATTGAATTTGACAGTGTATCTGTCAGTCACTCTGAGAGCTCAGTTAGTTGTTTATGTATCTTTTGAGTAGCGATAAATAATAGTTTTGTATTTTTGTATTGGTATATTTGATAACTTAATCAATATCATTGCAATTTGTAGCCAATCTAAGTCCTTAGGCATATTCCATTATGGGTCCGCCACCAGTTGTGACTGGTATATCCCCAAAGGAAGGACCTCCAGGCACTCGAGTGACGATTCGTGGTGAATTTTTGGGCACCAGTGCTATAGATTTCATCGGTATGAATATTAAATTTGATCATATTTACTTCAATAACATTCAAAACGAACAAACTGTTGTCTTTCTATCGGAATTCCTTTAGGAAAGGGGTGTAACTAAGTCAACATTACTTGTTTTTATTGATTTAAGGCTTAAAAATTTGCGGTTGCGACTGCTTACTCTCAGCAGAATGGAAAAGCAAGAACAAGATAGTGGCCCGGTCTGGTCCTTGCAAAGGGCGTGGTGATATTATAGTAACCACAAGGTCTGGTGGAGAAGGCACATCTACTGTTCAGTTTAGAGGTAAGTAGATCATGTGTTGGAGTATGTTGGTGATTATTTTAGGATAAACGCTTATTCACATTACACTGAGTAATGTCATGTATTATGAAGTTACTTTCTTCCACAGTGCACTCATACAATTAAATTGTGCACATATAATTTTTACCTTTTAATTCTGCACATTGTATATTTTGTATCAAATTCAATTTACTAACCTGCCCTCCACAACCAAACTACAGTAATAATGTTAAGGCACCCAATTGAAATACCCAGCAGTTGTTATCCAGATTAGATCTCCTTCCCTAGACTAGAATGTCTGGTCTAGTAGTTAGAGGTCATGACTGCAAAACTTGAGGTTGTGGGTTTGAATCCTGCTGAGGGAAGATATTTGTGTTATGAACACAGTATATGTACCATAGTCTTGGATGTCCTATGTATTTATGTATGTATCTATCTATAGATGTAAATATATTGTTGTCTAGTTACCATAACACAAGCTTTGCTTAATTTGGTACTAGGTCAATTTGTGTGGAACGGGAATCCTAGCATGAGCCAGCTACTCAACAGCAAGGTTGACTAAAGAGAAGGTGGTAACAAGGCATGGCCAATGTTAGTGTTGAACAGACACCTGGAAATCATCACAAATTTTCCACCAGGGATTTATTTTAGGTGATAATGTGACAGATTGCGAGTCCATCACCAACTGCCATAAACATCAACAGGTTTCTCTAGATGTTTCCCTTCACTGAAAAGCTCATGGTGGGATAAGGTACAGTCGAGTGGATTGGAACTTGCATCTGTGTGTTGCAGACAATTGTTCAAAACACTTGGCAATCAAGGCTTTTTATAATAATAATATATCCACACACCCACTTTCCGCCAGAGGTATATTAGGTGCCAACGTGACAGATGGCGAGTCCATCGCCGTTACTCAAGCACGACTAGTCGCCTATACTATACGCCTTTGAATTTCTTCTCAGACGTATGCAGGTTTCCTTTCGATGTTTTCCTTTACCGTAAAGCTCGGGGTGTGACTAATCACTGTATTTAAGTTCAGAAAAACTCATTGGTACAGTCGGGATTCGAACTTGCGACCTTTACGTCGCAGGCAAACTGCTCGTACCACTCGGCCACCACGGCTCATTTCATTCACGGCTGGTTTTTTTATACCACTCTATATTAATAATAATAATAAATAATAATCATCACGCCAAGTCCCTAGCGGGGTAGGCAGAGAGTATAGAGCGCCAGTTCTCTCTAGACTTACATACTTCTTTCGCTTCGTCCACATTCATCAGTCTCTTCAGACATGCTCGTCGGTTTCGAGTACTCTTAACGTTCCTGTCCTTGAGACTCCGATCTATTTGATCTAGGTAGTTGGAACGTGGCCTTCCTCTGCCTCTTCTTGCAAACACTTTTGCTTTGTATATCTGTTTCGTCAATCTTTCTTCACTCATCCTTTCTATGTGTCCAAACCAACGTAACATGCCTTTCTTCATCTTTACAATCACACCCTCATTCACGCCAGTTGATTTGCGAATCTCTATATTACTCTACTCTATATTATACAAGCCATATATTTATACCACCATTTACAGGTTACCATGAATCAATAGGCCCTGTGAAAGACAGTGCTGTATGGGTGGAAGAGGCGGCACCACCATCATTATCTTGGGGGCGGCGTCCCATGTCCCCTGTAGCCTATATCCCACCAGACCCTCTGGGACTTTCTACTGAGGGCGATGAGTGCAAGTTTCCCGAGGAAGAATTGCATGAGCTGTTTCCTGACGGGTAATCATTTTGCCTGAAGAGAATTATTCTACTTGGTGATCATATTAGAAAAGGACATTTAAAACCAATGATATGTGCTTATTGCAGGTCAGGAAAGCTTTCCGATGAAAACTTTCAACCTGGTTGGTATCTGTTAGAACATCATAGTAATACTTCATATGAAGACTTAAAGGCTGGGATGGTGTTTCTACAAAGAAAGGTTAATGATTATAATAATTGTATAATGAATAACGAAAACTTTTCTTCGGGCGGAAAATAATTGTGGTATTTTGATTTCAAAGAGCTACAGAGACAGAGTTATCTCAATGAGTAAATATAAATACTACTGCTTGAAATTATCTCTAATATCATCAGGTACAAGCCGTGGTGGCTGAGTGGTTCAATAAGTTGCCTGCAACTCAAAGATTGCAAGTTCAAAAACCCGACTGTACCAATGAGTTCTTCTGAACTTAAGTACAGTGATTAGTCACACCACGAGCTTTACGGTGAAGCAAAAATTTGCGAGGAATCCTGCATATGTTTGAGACGAAATTCAAAAAAGGCGTACCTATGTATATTCGTGCTTGAGTAACGGCGATGGACTCACCACCTATCACGTCGGCACCTAAAACATATCTCTGGCGGAAAGTGGGTGTGTGGTACTACCTATACACCTCTGCTTACCCTTTCCGGGGCACTTATGGGAAGGTGTGAGGATATATTATTATTATATTGTTCTCATCCTTAGGTGGAAGGTCAGAAAGAAGGTCAACTCAGTTTCCTGAAGGCTAACACCGGTGCAGTTATGGACCAGTTGGATAGACTTGTCCTGCTAAAGAACATGTATGAGGAAGACCAGAGAAAGAATGGCAAGGAACCTCTGCCCAGTCTCCAAGCTGCTATTGAAGGTTTGATTTAGTATAGTAATGTAGATACATACGTTATATTATCACGGCGATTACTCACGGGATAGGCTAAGATAGGGAGAGATAGTAGCGTACCAGTCCTCTGTAGACTTACCTTCTTACTTCATACACATTCATCTGTATTCTCATACACACTCGCCGGTTTCAAGGAGTTTGATGTTCCAATCCTTGAGTGTTCAATCAACTATAGTAATTTATCTTTGTAATATTGTAAATCGATAATTTTCTAACCAGCCAGTCACATGATTAAAAAACCATTTCAGAGTCAATAACCCTAGCTGACTCCCTGTTCTCCGAGATCTTGTCCCGCAAGGACAATGCGGACAAGACGAGGGAAGCTCTGTCTCTGCTCACGCGACACAAGTTCCTGTTCCAGCTGCCGGCCTCCATTGACAGGAATATTCGGAGGAAGGAGTTTGACTTAGTTGTCAATGACTACACTAGGGTCAAAAATCTCTTTGGGAATACTGATGTTAAGGTAATTTATATAATAGTGTTTGGTGGCTCTGTCTGTATATAATCAACTTAATTGATAATCAACTTTGTCTCAGGGGTATTTTGAATGGTAACGCTGAGTGACATACTTTTTTTTTTACTGCAGACATGCATACGTCTGAGAGGATATTCAAGTATTTGGAAGATGACGACAAGCTAGTTCTAAATGCTAATGTAGAAATTTTTAAGTGTATATTATTTTTTGGCGACGGAATCGTCATCTGTCACGTTGACACCTAAAATAAATCTCTGTCGGAAAGTGGGTGTGTGGGTATTACCTATACACCTCTGCCTACCCCTTCGGGGACCCTTGTGGGAAGGTGTGAGGATAAAATAAAAAAAATTCCTTTCAGTTATTCCAGAAGATCCTCGCGGAGATCGACAAGAAGATTGAAGATCTGAAGGAGAAGCTGTTCAACAGGATGAAAACCATGCCCATCCCCGTGCAGGAGCAGACCAAGTACATTTGGTAAATACACTTGCATAAACAATTGATATTCGCCATAAAGTTGGCCTTTTATTTTTTTTTACAGGCAGGATAGAATTCGTTTTGGTCAAATTCACTTTTATTTACCGTTCATTAGTAGTAACGACTCTACCTGAGATACAACTATACTAAAGTATTGTTTTAACCCAAACGGCCACATCCTATTAATTAGAAGATCTCAGCGATTGGCTAACATAATATTATACACAGTATATACTTGGTCAGTATATATTTCTCTCTACATATATAGCTAACGTAATTGAAATATTTATTTCCGTTTTGCGTGTTGGTCAGGTTACTGAACAGCCTCAAGTGGGAGGGCGACGCGGCGTGGGTGGCCATCACCGCGCGCAGGGACTACCTCATGACGCTCATGGACAAGATTAGGGACCACTTCAAGCACAACGAGGAGCAGGAGACCAGCGAAAAGGGTTATACATCTATCTTTTCTATATCTGTAATAGTAATGACGACTGCAACGAGAGTCATATTAATATCACAATAGTTTATATGTTACGGCTACGAGATAAACTGCCTAACTTTTTTTATTACTTCTCGATTTAAAACTATTTAACTACACCAAACATTCGGTCGCCGTTTATAAGTGTAGTGACATTTGACATGAAACTAAGTAGAGGTGGGATTCAAACTCTACCGAATGAGGTTTTTTGTACGTTAAGTACAGTCTAAAAATATTTGTTTTGGACGCGACTACGTGAACCACTCAGCTTTATAGATATGTGACAAGTGTGTGGTGTAGGTAGGCGCAAGCTGAAGGAGGAGGGGTGTTGGAGCGGCGCGCGCAGCGAGTGGTGCGGGGCGCTGAGCGCGGCGCTGGCGGGAGGCCTGCAGGCGCTGTGGCCGCTGGCGCGCCGCTACTTCGCGGGCGAGCTGCACGGCGCCTGCGCACTGCCGCAGCGGCAGCCCGAGCTCAAGGTACCTGAACATACCTCTGTCATTTGTCTACATGCTCCATATTACTTACACCCCCCTTTGCAAGCCCTCTCTCCAACCTCTTTACTTTTTAACTGTTCTATCGCTATCTTGCTGGTTGCTGGCTGGTTATTTTGCTGGCTGGTTAATAATTATGGCTTTGAGAATTACCCCCTATTTATCTTAAACGTAAAATTACACAATCCTAAGTATATGAAAACTAGACATCGGCATACATACTTACCTCCACCGTAATACAATGCGTACAAATATAAGGTTAATTATGAGTGTTTATCGCCCAAATATTCGAGCCCAGTGGTAATCGTACCCGCGACCTTAGACTTCACAGCTTATGTCACTAGACCAGAGGACTGTCGATCGAATTAAGTCAAATTTGACATCTGATATTAACGTTACAGGAGATGATAATAGCCGCCGTGGAGGTGTTTTCGACGCACATGCGCACGTGTCTTATGTCCGGGGGCGGAGCGCCCGCCGCCGACACACTGCGTGCGCGCCTCACGGCCAACCTCCGCCATCTCCGGGAGGCCCACGACTCCCTGCTCAAGCTCGACCTACCCTCACAGGTATACCGGCTGGCTCCTATAAGCTAGGCTATGTCAGGGATAATGAGGAAGTTCATTCAATGCAGTAAGATATGCATTCGAATATGTGCGAGATTAGATCGAAACCCTGGGTATATAAGGGAATGTGAGAAAAAACTCAAGGCAGTAATGAAGTATTTGCATATATACATAAGAAAATTTTGGTAGTTACATCGAAAAATCTATTAAGACCAGGGCAGTGAGTATGTACTTTACATTAAATGCAGTTGAGATATATGCAATCAAGGCATGCATGAAAAAAGATCGGATCTGTTAAGCAGTAATTCGCAAAGCAATTGCTATGTGAATAAAGATGAAGAAAGATATGCTTCTCTGGTTCGGATGAGTGGAAAATGTGAATGTGTTTTGTGTTCATGAGTGCACAAGAACGATGTACGAGTACGCTTACGTACGCTTCGGATACAGCTGACGCCTTCCTAAAATTATATATAATAATATCCTCACGCCTTCCCACAAGGGTCCCCGAAGAGGTAGGCAGAGGTGTATAGGTAATACCCACACACCCACTTTCCGCGGAGGTATATTAGGTGCCAACGTGACAGATGGCGAGTCCATCGCCGTTACTCAAGCACGACTACATACGCCTTTGAATTTCTTCTCAGACGTGTGCAGGTTTCCTCTCGATGTTTTCCTTCACCGTAAAGCTCGTGGTGTGACTAATCACTGTACCTAAGTTCAGAAAAACTCATTGGTACAGTCGGGATTCGAACTTGCGACCTTTGCGTCGCAGGCAACTGCTCGAACCACTCGGCCACAACGGCTCTTTTTTTTCTTTTTTTTATACAACAAGAGTGGCAAACAAGCATACGGCCCACCTGATGGGAAACGGTTACCGTAGCCTATTTACGCTCGCGATACCTTAAGTATCACTTGCGCGTTGCCACTCTGTGTTTAGAGAGTTATACTGTGTTGCCAACACAATATAACAATCCTCCCCCCGCCCCAAGGAGCTCATTACTGGAAACCTTATTCACCGCGTAGGAACACAACACAATAAATTGTGTTATTTGGCTACGGACTTCTATAAGGTGGAGGTCCTGCCCCAGTCGGGCAGCTCCAAATTCGAACGGAGAATGCGTTATGCCTTACGTCTCTTGTATGCCCTACCTCTCTTCTATCTCTCTTCCTAAAATGTTACTAAAAATAGTTTCTCAACTACCCACAAATAATGTTTACAAGTTTGTGAAGCTAAGAAGTTTTCGCTACTGACGTACAGTCCTAGGAATGACAGTTGTTTTTGTTTGATGGCAATGTCGGTCGGGTGTTCCAGCCGTTGGCGATGGTGAGTAAGGTGATATTCGAGTACCGCGCGCACGGCATGGCAGTGATCCTGCAGCGCGCCCTGCGCAGGGTGCGCGCGCTGCCCGACCAGGAGACCTGGGACATCGAGCTGTTCTCCGACTACGGCGCCGTCACCAAACTGGTGCGTACACCATCCTGGACCTAGCACACCGACAACATCAACATCAACATCTGTTGTATTCTTACGATAACACAACATACGTCAAGTAACGTGATGGCGTGATGGCATGAATGACGGCCGTGTCGTCTTGTGGTTAGAGCTCCTGAATGCGAAACTTGAAGTCGAATCGATTCCCACCGAGGGCAGATATTTGTGTGATGAACACGAGTATTTTTACCTTAGTCCTTTGTATCTATGTAATATGTTCATATATATATATAAGTAAATATATCGTTGTCTAGTTACCATAACACAAGCGTTGCTTAATTTGGGGCTATGTCAATTTGTGTAAAATTGTCCCAAGAGTCTCAGACATATGCAGGTTTCCTCTCGATGTTTTCCTTCACCGTAATTCTCGTGGTGTGACTAATCACTGTACTTAATTTAAAAAACTCATTGGTACAATCGGGAGTACCACGGCTGTATAACTGTTAAATTGTTGTATTAAATTTGTTTTGAACGATAACTAAACAAATTTATTGTAAATAAATACATACATATCCTCTTTACTCTTTACTTGATAAATGTCCCTTAAGTTAACATTGAGCAGCAATTATCTCTGCCCCTCTCCCCCTTGAACTCTCACTCTCCTTACTCTATCCATACATATATATGTGTATATGTACATACATACAGCCGCAGCTCTTGGAGACATACGTCACGGAGGCGATGTCAACGATCAACAAGTGCGTGGTGTGGGGCGGGCGGCGAGAGGCGGCCCTCTTCACGCCCGAGGGCGACACCACAGCGACCCTGCACAAAAATATGCAGCTGATACTACTCGCTTACGTCACTGTGCTCGAGAACTTGGCTCTCCACCAACCGAACGAGGTCAGTTATTTACGCCTTCCACTATAACTACGCCTGTGATATATGTATTAGGGAAATGGCGAGTCAGTGGCCGTATCTCAGGCACGGCATAAATGTAATAAGCATTTGCATTTGTATCCAAATTTATGGGTGGATTTAATTAAATTAAAATCCAAGTTTGTTTTATCCATAGGTTATGTAAAACATAGATTATGTAAAACAAAGTTTATGTAAAACAGAGTTTATGTAAAACAAAGTTTATGTAAAACAAAGTTTATGTAAAACAAAGTCTATGTTAAACAAAGTTAAGCAGAATTGTATGGCTAAGAAAACGAATACAATGCGTATCCTTGAAATGCTTTGATGTATCTTTGCAGGAGTTCAACAACACGAGCTTGTCGCAGGCGCTGGACCAGCGGCTGGAAGAGGGCGTGGGCGGGCGCAGCTGGCAGCAGCGGCTGCTGGTGGCCGGCGCCAACGGCCTCTACACGCGCCGCCTCATCCTGCCCAACATCGCCGCCGCCGCTGCCAGGTACCACAACCCTACTGGGGATGCTAGCGCCCATAGACGAACCTCCTACCTTCAGGCTCACCTCCTGTTAGATTGATAGAGTGTCGTTCAATGCGCTCAAATATTATAAATATGAAAGTGAATTTATTTGTAAAGCGACGAATTGAAATCGTAATGTACCATTAATCTAAAAAAAGTACGGAAATCGTAATTGATTGACAAACAATCTATAGAAAGCGAGCGAAGGCATGGGCAAAATGTAGTATAATATTTTTTACTTTTTTAATTCCAGTAACAATCTGCCGGTACCAACGCAAGCATTGCAAGCTACGAAAGAGGGACTCAGTGCACTGGAGGCCTCCATAGCCGAGACGTACTTGGAGCACAAAGGGGACCCACTGGTGGGCACCATAGAGCCCAGCATGTACATGGGCCGACACAAGACGGATCCCGACGCTTTAGTTGAAGATGCTCGACCGTACGTCTACGAGATTATCAACAATTTGATTGCTGTTCATGCCGAGGTATTTTACTTATATATATATTTCGATGTTTAACTTTTTTTTAAATTTGGTTTCAAAAGATTTGTGATAAGGAGGTTAACATACACTTTCAGTGATTTTTTTATTAAATAACCTTATAACTGGTGATCAAATCATATCAAGCCGATATTTGTTGTTCTGAGAGAGTTGGCGCTTTACTAGCTCTGCCTTTCGTGAGGAACTCGGCGTGATGATAATATTATTTTTGTTTTATTTGTATTGCAATGAAAATTGTAAACAACCCCTCAAAATCGAACTGAATTGGTCTGATACGTATTTACATCTTTTTTATTTTCAATTCAAGTTTTTTTACCAAATACATTAAAATATAGTAAAAAAAATCAGTATTAATTTAAAAAACATAATTCAATTTTGTGACTTGTCAGTTTGACATTTAAAAAAATATTATATGAATAAATTGTGAAGTGAATTTTCTAACGATTATGGTATGTGGCGTACCTATATAAGCATTTTTAAATGGTACCTAATTGATCAGGTCTTTGGAAATCCTAATGATTCAATGTAATTTTTTATATTAAAGTTTGAAGGTGTGTTTCACAGGCGATAGATGGCGCCGATGTGTCTTTTAAATCGCGCTATAGTTTGAGTCACAATGAATCATGACCCCATCACAGTGCAAGGCGTTCATTAACTTTGCGCAGAGGCAATATCGTAACCAATGAGGTTAATCCGAGGTGCGATTATTGCTAGTTGAAAACTTTACCAATACCCCGCCTTGTGGACGTGAAATACCGTCCGCTATGGCAATTTTTGGACGGCTGTAATGGCCTCATAATATCTAAATTCAGTTCAGCAATCAGCATCAGCATTTTAAGTCATAGTGTGTGACTTAAGACTTAACTAATCCAAGTTACAATACTTACGTTACGTTACTTACTTACAGTAGTAACAATGACCGGCCAATAATAAAATCTATTGTACAAAAGCAGCTTTTTGTAAATTGTAAGGGTTATCAGAAAAATGTGTATATTTAGGAATATATGTCAAATGTCGTTTAATAGTGAATAATACCCCATATTATGCTTGCAAGGTGTTTTGATTTTTCTATTGAGAAGGGTATATGTCATATAACTCAACCTAAAGGTGGGTACTGACCGGCGTTACGAATGCTACGTGTTACACCGCGAGCCTTCGTGCATTTTTAGTCAGTACATTTTATTATAGCCATTATTATTAAGAACGCTATTAACATATATGTAGAACTTCTATGTGAACGCATCAATCCGAAAAACAATCCAGCATACCATTTTCTTTTTGTATGACGAAGCCTGTGGCGAATACGTTTTATGTTCATCCAGCATTAATGTTTTATAAGACTTAATTTATCCTTTTAGTATATATAAAGTTGATATATATTTCGAAATTGTTGCGAATGTATGCACTTATGAGTGTGTACGTAGGTGGACAGCGTGTGCGGGCCGGCGTCGTCTCGCTACGTGCGCGACATTTGCGAGACTGTGTGCGAGGAACTGGCGAGGCTGGCAGCATGCGCGCCTCCCGCCTCGCGTGCTGCCGCCCTCCAGGCGCGCCTCGAGTACACGCTGCTCGCCGCCGCCTGCGCACACCACCTCACCGCCAAAGCCGAGTAAGCCTCCCCAGTAACTGCCCCCGCACCGCACACACATTTTACTTTTTCCCCACTATGCTAGCGCCTGGCGGCTAGCTGTTTAGCCAGCTTACCTCGCGATTACACTCGCGTAAATTTTTATTTAATTGGTACATTTTCTTTACTGTTTTTTTTTGTAATACAATATATCCTATATGTTAAATTCAATTCAATGCCTTTCAGTAGTTTTCAAACTTTACATCTTTCAAATTTACAATCATCGTTACAAACTTTAACCGTTTTATTGTTAGTAGAATATCAACATTTAAAAATATTTCAAAACGGGTGTCAAACTAACTACTTACAGGGTTTTTTTTTAATTTTTATTATTTATTTGTTACAGAAATTATCTCATGGATGCACTAGCTGGGTTACCTCCATTGGAGAGCGAAGATAAAAAGTAAGTTTTATATTTAGCAAATAAATTCACAAACTAATAACATGTTTTGAACTTGACTTGATGAACTCGACATCAGTCCAATTATTTCCAAACATTTACTATTAACTCTTTGCGGCCGTCTATCTAAGCAGGAAGCGATTGTACCAGACCATCGCATACCTCACCTTAATTAACATTGGTTTAATCAGGGTCGAACCAGTTGAAAAACTTGAAACTTAACTTGTCATGTTATTTGAAAGGTCATGCGTTGCCGAGGCGAACAGTCTTCGGTTTCGAGTATTCTTAGTTCGTAAATACGTTACTATAATTGGGTGTTAAAATATCCTCACGCCTTCCCACAGGGGTCCCCGAAGGAGTAGACATAGGTGTACAGGTAGTACCCACACACCCACTTCCCGCCAGAGATATATTTTAGGTGCCGACGTGATAGGTGGTAGGTCACTCACCGTTACTTAAGCACGACGCCTTTTTTTAATTTCGTCTCGAACGTATGCAGAATTCAAACTTGCGATCTTGGTGTCGCAGGTAACTACTCGAACCACTCGGCTACCACAGCTTCTTAAAAAATTCGCTCTAGTAAGGTTTTAACTTTTGTTGCAGAAGGATGGACAGTGTCGTAGAACGGATCAAGAAGCGAATGGCGTTACAGCTGGCTAGCCTTAATTGTCACGTCGAGACTGTTTAGTGAGATTGATGATAAATATCATACTCACTAATATTATTAAAGTATTATTCATCAATTTTAGTGAACCTTTTTAATATGTGTATGTATATGTTCATTAATCTTCACTACCAGAGGTGTGCCACACACCTGCATTTAGGTGCCAACGTGAAAGATGGAGGGTTACTCGTCTGTTTCCAAGCATTTGAGAATACATACATACATATCATCACGCCAAGTCCCTAACGGGGTAGGCAGAGAGTATAGAGCGCCAGTTCTCTCTAGACTTACATACCTCTTTCGCTTCGTCCACATGAATCAGCATTTGAGAAATTCTATACAAATATGAACCGTGGTGGCCGAGTGTTTCGAGCAGCTGCCGCAAGTCGAAGATTATTAGTTCGAATCCTGACTGTGCGAATGTTTTTCTCTGAACTTAAGTTCAGTGATAAGGCGAACTTTACGGTGAAGGAAAACATCGAAAGAAAACCTGCATTCGTTTGAGAAGAAGGACGTATGTATAGTCGTGCTTGAGTAACGGCGATAAACTCGCCATTTAACACGTTGGCATCCAAATATAATCTAAAAAAAAAACTTAAACCGTTTCAGACGTTTCCAAGAAATACGGATAATAATTATACATATGCCCACAAAACTTGCGAGTTTAAAGTTTTGTTTATTAAAAATAAATAAAGCATTGGTTATTGTATATATAGTTGGTAAATTACTACATTATTAAGGCGATGTTATAGCATATGAAATGTATATTTTGCTAAAATACAATATTATTTGTCAAATATATGATTATAAATTATAAAATATATAATAAGTGTTAAGAAATAAATAAAAGAATTAAAAAAAAGAAAATGTTTTCATTTTTGTATCGCCTGACGCGTGGCATAGCTCTGTAACAATGATTTATGAAGTTAATTCAAAGAAGTTCAAGCTACGGAATGAATTCCCTGTTGAGGTTTTGGAGTTCCTCAAGAAGGATGTGGAAAGATTACTGCAGGGTCGGCACACCCGAGCTATACCTGGTCTTGCAAGGGTCGGTAGGTGGTGATAACCGCTTACCATCAAGCGGGATCATGATTGCCAGCTGAGTGGTATAATAAAATTTTAGAATTTGTACAACATTGCACAACCATGTATATCATACTCGTAATCTACTTCGCCGTACAAGGCTTGTATGTCGTTAGTATAAATAGTGCCATCGGCGAAGACGTGCCCCACTAATTTCTAGTCGAGGGGGTCGCGGGATGCGGGGAGTATGACCCGAGTCTATTAATTGTAGTGAGCGTGTGCACTCATAGGTATTCAGTGTGTACCGATAATACTCAAACGTTAGTGGCAGGTTGCACACTTACATAAGGAGGAATAATGGGGCGTGTCTTCGCAATCTATATTTATGACAGGTACTCTACCTCTGCAGCCAGTTTGTGAAGTACTGGAGCCATCGAGGATCCTGTCTCAGCCACCATCTTGCGGAAGTACGACTTCTTGTTCTGCAGAAGTATGTGAGGGTGGTCGTACTCCATCAGACGCCCAGCATCCAGGACCAGGATCTATTAACATAACATACTGATATTAGAATATCCTCACGCCTTTCCACAAGGGTCCCCGAAGGGATAGGCAGAGCCGCAGGTGTAACTATAGGTAAATACCCACACACCCACGTTCCGCCAGAGATATATTTTAGGTGCCAACGTGACAGATGTCGAGTCCATCGCCGATACTACGACTATGCATACTTACGCCTAGTTTAGATTTAGTGAAGTAATGAATTCCATACCTTGTCCGAATCAATGACAGTGTTGAGTCTATGCGCTATAGTGAGCACAGTGCAATGTTTAAAGTGTTCCCTTATCGCCGTCTGTATGAGAGCGTCAGTCTGTGCGTCAACGTTGGCGGTCGCTTCGTCCAATACGAGTATCTTGTCGTTGTGCACTATGGCGCGTGCGAGACACACCAGCTGCCGCTCTCCAACGCTGAAGTTGGACCCACCTTCCGATACCAATTTGTACAAGGCATCTGTTGTATAAGGAAAAATAATTTAAATTCAACATGCAACGGGTAAACGGCTTAAAAAACGGGGAGTTTGTTCCCAGTTTCTTTTCTCTTGACCTTCTAATCCTACTTGTGTGTATTATAAATGCGAAAGTTTGTGACTACATCATTACAGAACGGCTGAACGGAATTGGATGAAATTAAGACACAAAGATTGATTCCGTGGTGGCCGAGGGGTTCGAGTAGTTGCCTGCAACACAAAAATTGCCGGTTCGAATCTGTACAACTGTATCGACTGTACCAATGAGACCTTCATAACTTAAGTAGGTACAGTGATTAGTCACACCACAAGCTTTACGATGAAGGATAGCATCGTGAGGAAACCTGTATACGTTTGAGAAGAAATACTTATATATAGTCATGCACGAGTAATGGCGATGGACTCTCCACCTGTCACGTTGGCACCTTAAATTCATAAGTATCCGGCGTAAAGTGGGTGTGTATGTACTACCTACCTTACCTACCCCTTCGGTGACCCTTGTGGGAAGCCGTAAAGATATGTTTTATTGCAAGAAATAACACGAGCAATCAAATAACACAACGAATATTAAAATGTTTGACGTTCAATAAGTATTCCCTTTGTTCAAAATGTTTTCCTTTCCTTAGGGTTTACCAGAACGAATAATAAGTAATACATATAATAATAATAATATATCCTCACGCTTTCCCACAAGGGTACCCCCCAGGGGTAGGCAGAGGTGTATAGGTAATACCCAAACACCCACTTCCCGCCAGAGGTATATTAGGTGCCAACGTGACAGATGGCGAGTCCATCGCCGTTACTCAAGCACGACTATACATACGCCTTTGAATTTCTTCTCAGACGAATGTAGGTTTCCTCTCGATGTTTTCCTTCACCGTAAAGCTCGTGGTGTGACTAATCGCTGTACTTAAGTTCAGAAAAACTCATTGGTACAGTGGGGATTCGAACTTGCGACCTTTGCGTCGCAGGCAACTGCTCGAACCACTCGGCCACCACGGCTATAATTTAATAATAAGAACCTAGTGTATAAACCACTTACTAGAGTCCTGGCCTTCATCGTTGAGTTCGACATCTTGCAAAGCATTCAGTAACACCTCGTCCCGATATTGATCGAATGGATCCAAATTCTTCCTCATTGTACCACTGAACAATACTGGCTCCTGCGGTATGATAGGTATATAATTTAGAACCTGATTTGTTGGTTGAAGGTTTTTTGTAACTACAAATACAGTCGACTTCCTGGCATGACGTAATTCTTTACTATTTACTGTTACAATACTAAGGAAAACATCGAGAGGAAACCAGCATACGTCTGAGAAGTAATTCAAAGGCGTATGTATAGTCGTGCTTGGCCGGCGATGGACTCGCCATCTGTCACGTTGGCACTTAAACCTTTGGTATTATGGGAAGGCGTGAGGATATATTATTTATTTATTAGAAAACCGCTTCAAAATAATAATAATAAATAATAATAATAATATCCTCAAGCCTTCCCACAAGGGTCCCCGAAGGGGTAGGCAGAGGTGTATAGGTAATACCCACACACCCACTTTCCACCAGAGGTATATTAGGTGCCAACGTGACAGATGGCGAGTCCATCGCCGTTACTCCAGCACGACTATACATACGCCTTTGAATTTCTTCTCAGACGTATGCAGGTTTCCTCTCGATGTTTTCCTTCACCGTTAAGCTCGTGGTGTGACTAATAACCGTACTTAAGTTCAGAAAAACTCATTGGTACAGTCGGGATTCGAACTTGCGACCTTTGCGTCGCAGGCAACTGCTCGAACCACTCGGCCACCACGGTTCCTAAATGTAAAAATAATAATATGTGCATTTCATCAATATAGCACTACGAATTGCGATATGTAGGTACCAATATGATATCATACCTACTGGATATGGTTGAAGCGAAAGAGGTATCTTAAGTCTAGAGACAACTGATGATCTCATTACTCTCTGTGTATTCCGTGAGGAACTCGACGTGATTATATGAATGTTTGTATGAGATATAATATTACATAGATGAAGGCTAGCATAGAAGGAAGGAAGTGCCTACCTGAGGTATTATGGATATCTTCTCCCTCAAATCGTGAAGACCAAGAGTCGATATGTCCACGCCGTCAATACTGATGGTGCCTTCCAGATAAGCCAACCTGAACAGGGCTTGTATGATGGAAGACTTTCCAGCTCCTGTACGGCCCACTATGCCGATCTAAAACCATTTTTAATGCAAACATTATGCAAATACTTGTTGTCTTTATCGACAACAAGTATTTTTTTTTAATTATTTGTATCGGGAATGCGCGAGTGAAGCTGCTTCTGTCACGAGCGTCTGATCTGAACACGGCGAAAATGTATTTTTAATTAAAATGTAATACTTGAGTATTAGGTGTAATGTTTTATATACATATCCACGCTGGAGTAATTATAGCTAGCGATCATATACCATATTTTTATTTTGTCTGTCAAACGGCTGGACCGATTTTGACTGGACTACTTTTATTTTAGAAACAACGATGTTTTTTTATTTCACGCGGACGAAGTCGCGGACACATCTAGTTAGATAAAAATTACACCACCAAACTTCGTGATTAGTTTTACAGAATAATGTAGCATAGTATGTAAGAAAAAAGAATTAGGTTAAATACGTGAATGAATTTTACCTTCTCCTGGGGCAGGATATTTATGGTAAGTTTGTGTAAAACGTAATTCCCTTCTGCAGAGTATTTCATACTCAAATTGTTGAAATCGATAGCACCTGCGGTCGGCCACCCTGGAGGAGGCTTCTTGTCCATTGCCTACAAATGTCAACATATTGTGACAATAGTACCTATTGTTTTAATTTATTAAATTGGAATGCCTGCCCCCATGGACGAAATCCCTTCATCCATTCAAATCCATTCATCCCGTTCATGCTCGCGTTATCCATTGTATGCCAATGACATTTTGTCGTAGTAACTTTGGTTTTTTATTTAGTATGTGACGTTCAATAAGTGTTCCCTGCGTCCCTTACATTGAATAAAAGATTCAGATTTTTGTTTTTGATACATACAAACCATAGACATCCTATAGAGATCGTGAACAAAAAAATATGTTGTAAGGGCTAGTTTGTGTATTTTAAGACGGGTCGCGACCTTGCTTAGTCTAATCTTTATTTTAAATTAGCATATATACATTTATACTAAAATTGTGACAAAGAAATATGCGATCCGCGGTGGTACAGGGTTACCGAAGCTAAGAAGCAAGCAACAACAGAGTTATGTAAGTAGTGTTGCCAATTTATATGCTGGGTGATTTTGTAATGGTACTATATATATACTATAATGTGCACTAATTCGATGTTAAAATCCTTGTAGTTACTATTAGTATTAATTTGATATTCTAACGGTTTTAAGAGCAGGCTCTTGGGGCAACTTGGTGTACTCCATGACTCTTTCGACGCTGGTCATCTGGTTTTCCATTTCTGCAGATTGTCGCATGCCCCATTGGAAGATGCCAGTCAGTGATATCGACTGAGTAATGGCCAGGCCCACTTGACTGCCATCCATATCTATAATAAGTATAGGTATTTATAGAAGATTTTTTTTTGATAGCAATATTTGTTTATATATTTTTGGTTTATTTTTTCTTGCTCAAACTTTAGCACGATCATTCACTATAGCGATCAATCATAGCAGACAGTTTATTTCTAAATTCATTCGTGGACAAAGTGAAATTATATCATATCTATTTTCTTAACCTTTTTGTAATATCGCGATGCTTTATTGTTTTAAATGCCTGAATACTGAGTGTGCAGACGATATATTTTTATTTAAAAAAAAATTTTTTATTTCAAATGTAAGTAATGTAATATAAGTAAAATGTAAGTAAATGTAGTGTAAAGATAATATCTTCATGAAAAAAATTTACTTACCTACAACCTACCAATGAAATCAAATATAAGTCGAAGCAAGCTAGAAAATATCGACTATTTTAATTTTAACGCTAGACTATAAAGTGTTCCTTTAGGTTTTTATTTGACTGATCTATTATTTTACTATTAATTTACTACTCTATTCAATTTTTTGTGCAACTTGCTCTGTAGGACAGTTAGTATTAGAGTAATAAGTACAAACCAGACTTCATAAGGCAGCTGAAAGTGACACAGATGATGAATAGCAGGCAAATCAGATCGAGGAAGTATCCGAAGGCGCGGCTGCACGTGATGAAGAGGTACCAGGCCGCGCTATGCAGGTCCTGGTGGCGGTCGAACTCGTCCACTAGGAGAGACTCGGCACCATATGAGCGGATCGTTGCCAACCCGAGTACGGTCGCGTTCAAGTGTCCGAACACAGGACTGCGAGCTAAATACAAATAAAATGTTATATAAATAATACCAAGAATGTAAACGAACTTAATGATAAAAATGTCTTATTGTCAACTATTGTCGTAACGTCAAAAAGCTATAGAAGTTTTCAAGGTAAGACGGTAGGTAGGTAGGTAGGACGGTTAATTCATTTTTCAGCTGTTTTGCATTTTTTTTTTATACCACATGGGTGGCAATCAAGCATGCGGTCCGCCTGATGGTAAGAGGTCATAGGGGTATCACTCGCGCGTTGCCGACCCTGCAGGAACCTTTTCACACCCTTCTTGAAGAACTCCATGCTGTACTCTTCTGGCAAAACCTCAATGGGGAGCTCACTCCAGCATATTATAATTTATAATAGTAATCTATAGATACAAATAAATAAAATTGGAGTGTCTGTTTGTAATTTTAAAATATCCGCTTTTTACTAAATCCATATGGTTGTATACACGGCACATATATAAAAATAAGTTTTTTTTAAATTGTTGTCTGTCTATCTGTCTGTCTGTTTGTCCCGGCTAATCTCTGAAAGCGCTGGATCGATTTTGACGGGACTTTCGCTGGCGTTATAAGGCTACTCAGACAGCTGATGTTATGAGGCTACTCTGATACCTATATATTAATTTTGAATGTTGACTCAACACTAAGTCACTAAAACATTTTGAATGGATTTCAAAATAGGTTCCATCAGCATACTTATCCCCTCCAATCGTTTAACCGCGCCACTGGTGCGTATGTAGATAACGCGCAAAATGTAGAATATCATTATCGCAGCTGCCACCGGTATAAGTAGAGTTATATCTGTCAGTAGAATTACTATAATAACGCCCACCAGGTTTAATATTATCTGTAATCAATAAAGTTTATGTGTCTTAGTAAACTTTGCCTTCGAGACATCTGCTTTCCTCTCTAAATTCATGAAGGGGCCAGGGTGGCTAAAGGTCCAAAGGGAAAATATGATCCTTTAAACTTTAAAAGTGTTATTAAATTACCTTATCGTAAAAAAAGGTCTATGGTCAAGTTTCGATAGGTGACCACTTGCAAATTCGAATAATTACTGTACCCATTAGGTTTTTGTGGATCTCAGTACCTACCCAAAGTGACTAAGCGCACCACGAACTTAAGATGAGGAACAATATCGAGAGAATGGTTTCCTGATACGTTTTAGAAGAAATTCAAAGACGCATTGAATGTATAGTGGTTCTTGAGAACGGCGATGGACTCTCCTTTTGTTTCCTCTGTATGCGAATATAGGGTGTTGTAACATCCCCTTCGGGACCCTTGTGGGAAGGTGTGAAGATAAGTGAGTATACTTAAGTACCTGAAAGCAATCTATCATAGCTTGCGGTAATAGTTCGTCAACAGAGCCCATATCTTTGCTAAACCTGTTCAAAATTCGACCGGATGGGTTCGCGTGGAAGAAACACATCGGAGATCGGGATATGCATTCAAACATCTTATCGTGCAACCTGCCGAATAACAAATATAATTAGGCTGAAAAAATATAACATCTGTGATTATAATTATAATAAGGACGATCCAATATATATGATGATGGTTCCAGAACTTTGACGTGACTTCGTCAAAAGATTTTACGGCTTTTTAGCCCTTTTTGTAATTTTATAAAGCCGAAAATATAAAGCATCAGAAACTAATAACAATACTAACTTGATAGAGGACTTCATACACAGCGAAAAGAATAAAAATGCTCTCAGTAAAGCGACAGCAATTGTCGCTATCGTTATTACTCCGAAAATACTGACGAATTCATTCCTTGAAAGACCTTGTTCATTCCATAGAATGTTATCTATGAGTGGGTCGCCTGTTAGGCGATCTTCTGCGTGACTCCTGATGTATGGAAAAGAAAATAGCCATAGCATATTAGAAGAGCCTTCATAAAAATATAAGGAAATCCTCAAGAATATTTCTGATTATTTAATTAAATTTTTTTTATTAAATCTAGTCTTCTACATTTATGTCGAATTGCCGTGACAAGCTATTCCCCATATTTCAAGAATATACAAGGAACAGATATATAAGTGAGTCGCGGGTTTGCGCGGTCGTTTGAACCGAAGACCGCTGTCAGAAGTGTCAGAGTTTCGACGGGCCTTTGCTAGATACGCGCCATTATCATGAAACCAGTTCTGAGAAATATTTTACGCTCCACACTTATCACTATGATGATACCCAGGCATCACTACACATTCTGACTTGAATGCTCGGTATACCTTGACTTGAAAGCGTGTCATGGTAAGGTGCCTTACCATGACACGCTGTTACCGCTGAAGATAAAAATGTAACATCATGTCATACCACAGACTAATCCAATAATCACAAGCACTAGCACAGAACTGAGCCATCAAGAACATAATGATTACTATGGTAAAATAAGGACAGGTCGAAGCAGCTAGGAAATAATCGCGGTACACCAAACTGTGCACTCTTCCAACCGCCTGCATTTCTGCATCGGGCTTCTGATCCTGTAAACGAAAAAACATTATGGTTAATATGTTTAAATATCTGAGATTCAAGATACCTTGATAGAATACCAGCGTATGGCTAGTACCATATTCAATAATAGAAATGTTACAGATTTATAGTCATACTTCTAAAATAGATTCGTCACAAAAAATCTGACCCTTAGTAGACGCTGGCCTGTGTGATACAGACGTGTTGCAAATAATGTAACAAAATGGAAGAGTGTGAAAATATTTCGGATAGATCGGCAACGAGCGAGCGATAACCTTGTATGCTCTTGTATGTAACAAGCGTCCAAAAGCGGCGGTTATCGCGTACCATCAGGCTGGCCACATGCACATTTACCATCTTAGTGGTATTAAAAATAGTATTTAAAATTTAAAACAGATGCCTCGATATTCCGTTCTGAACGATTGGCTCCTGAAGGATGACAACTACAGTTGAGATTTCGTCTTCTTTCCGTAGAGAACTCAAACTGAATTATGTACGTACTGCAAAACTCGTTTCCATCAACAAAGACCAATGACGTCGGTGTAAACTCATCGTACTAGGCTGCACCATCGATGCACATTGCAGACCAAACACTGGATCTGTTTCGTGGACTTCTCGCACTTTCTCTTTCATTAATTGGATTATCTTCAGTTCTTTTTCCTGGAAATTAGGGTTTAATTGCCTTGATGATATTGGAGAAGCTTCAGGTGGTTTGTACTAACATTTAACTCATCAAAACCTCCTTGAGCCAGAATTTTTCCTTTGTCCATAATAACGATTTGATCTACTGATTTTATGAACTGCAATTGATGCGTCACCAGCACGACCGTCTTGCTCGCTAAGAATCTAAAAACAATATTCTTCTTGACATAGGCATTGTGTATTATGTATAATTTATTAACGATTCGCTTCCGTTGATAAAAAAATGAAAGGTAATAAATTAACACATTTACTTCCGATTCCTTCATGAAACACCTAAATTGTAAGATGTTCTACAAATTTACCTTTTGATACATCTTTCAAATATATGCTTGGCTACTTGAGTGTCTACAGCTGATAGAGGATCATCTAGAAGGTAGATGTCTGCCTGTAACGTAACATATATTATATTTAGAATTAGTTTCTCCAACCATTTCTCGAATTCTCTTGACACACAAGAAATTCAACGAAATCGATACAACAATTTAGGAGGTGTTCAGTCACATACGAATTATATAAAACATATAAAGTTAAACTTATAAAGACATAAAAATATATAATTAAGAAGCAAAGGAAGACTGTTGCAAAATCTAAATCCAGTTGATCGATACTCAATCAATGTAACTTTAGGAATACTTGTGCTGTTTTATTTGTGCCTATCCTATTGAGGATTCCGCGTGATGTTTATGGACTTGCCTCTTTATACACAGCCCTGGCCAAGTTGATTCTCGCTCGTTGTCCGCCGCTCAGTGAGACACCTCGCTCACCCACAACGGTTTTGTCCCCATGAGGAAAGAGAGATATGTCTCTTTCTAGTGCGCACACTTTACACACTTCCATGTAGCGAGACTTTATGAACGGCAGACCGAAAAGTATGTTTTGACGTACAGATCCTGAAACAATTTTCAGAATAGTAAGAGGTGCAGTCAGATACTATAATAAACTAGCTTATGCCCGCGGCTTTGCCCGCGTGGTGTTCGCAAAAGTAGCTTATGCATTTTTCTGCTAGAATCGGTTCGGCCGCTATGCCATGAAAGTTGCTCTTTATTACTTCATAATATTAGAGCTGTGATTTTTTCGGGATTCAAATGTACCCTATGTCCTAATCCTAGGTATAAGAAATTACCATTTCAACTTTCAGCCAAGTCGGTTCAGCCGTTTTGCCGTGAAAGAACTGCAAACATCCAAACATCCAAAATTACAAACTTTCACCTATATAATATTAGTAAGATTAAATCAATTGCCTTACCGACGAAGAGCCAAGCATCTTGACTAGCATAGCTTACAGCGCCATCGATTTCAGTGTAGCCGCGAGAACACGGCAATTCTCGTAGGACCATATGTAGTAGAGTAGATTTTCCTGAACCAACAGACCCTATTACAGTGATCAGAGATCTGGAATTTACCTAAAACCAAATAATCGAATAGAAATGTATTCTGACCTCTTAATACTCTGTAAGTAAATTAGCGAACGACCAATTTTATTGTCATTTTGTCAAGAATTGTAGTACTCACAATTAAATTGATATCTTCAACATCTTCTTTGTCTGATGATTTGATCCATCTACTAAAGGCATGCTCAAATTTAATTGCTATTCCCTTTTTATCGTCCTTCTTAGGTTCTAGTTCTGCAACGTATTTAATTAAAGTTCACGTTTCTAAAATACAAGCAATCCGCGCGCTCTAGTATGGGTGCATATCACAAAAAAGAAAAAGAACCATGCACAATTATCCGGTATCATGTTGATATCATTACTTTTTCTACCTGGACAACGATTTTCCTTTGCTCCATAACTAACGACTTTCCTTTTTTAAATGAACTTTGATTATGTCCTTAATACTTGAGCTTGTACTTGCCTGGTGTGATGTGTGTAGGTTGAGTCTGCGACGTGCTCGGTAAAGGTTGATCTACTGATTGTCTCGCGCTTGATTTGCGGCGTCTGGGGTCTGTAAGAACAGCATATCACATTTGTTTAACAATATCTTATCTGTATAGCCTCCATCTTTGTTCTTTACCCAAAATAGTGACCCGTTTTTTGGGTCTCTTGACAACGTTGGTCCAATCCTCTTCCATGCTATATCTGGGTGGTAGCCTACACTCCTCAGTCAATAAATAATCACGAATTCTTTGTATAGCCACATTCATTTCAGCTATCTGAAATAATGTTTATTTTAATTAATATTCAGGGTCTCTAGCTGGTATTTAAATATTTTTCTTTACGCCTAGCCACAAGAGTCCTCGAGAGTCCAAAGAAGCAGAGGTGTAACAGCACCCTGCTACACCTGTTTCGCTAGTTATATATATAGGCGCCAACGTGACTGATAGTAAATTTGACGCCGTTTTTCAAGCACGACACATACGAGGTAGGGCATAACGGTTTCCCGTTCGAATTTGGAGCTGCCCGACTGGGGCAGGACCTCTACCTTATAGAAGTCCGTAGCCAAATAACACAATTTATTGTGTTGTGTTCCTACGCGGTGAATAAGGTTTCCAGAAATGGGCTCCTTGGGGAGGTGGGAGGATTGTTACATTGTGTTGGAAGCAGAGGGATTAAACCCATTATGCTGCCAACACACTGTAACTCTCCGAACACAGAGTGGCAACGCGCAAGTGATACTTCGGTATCGTGAGCGTAAATAGGCTACGGTAACCGTTTCCCATCAGATGGGCCGTATGTTTGTTTGCACATATGTACATTAGTTTAAAATCTCATTGCGTTGCAGGCGACTACTCGTCCACCAAAGCCTTTTTTATCTACGTATTAACGAATCATGTTTTTACTTGACCAACAGCCTGCGGAAAGTATAGCGTCATAGTCTGCTTCATAATGTTGTAGAAGCAAGTGAGAAAGAAGACATTCTGAACAGTGATTCGGTTTACATAAGTGACATAGATAAGCACGGTGATGAAGATACCGAATCGTGACGTGAACATAATGAACGATAAAATTATTCCCCGAATATAAGATGTCATCTTGATGAAGTAGATTTCTTGCCTGTACAAACAAACTAGTCTTAAGAAGGCGGTAATATGTATGACTAAAAGACAGCGAACTATATCTTCTTCACGCTTTCCCACAAGGATCCCCAAAGAGGTAGGCAGAAGGGTATAGGGAATACCCACAGATAACATTTTTCAGGTACTAATGTGATAGATGGCGAGTCCATTACCGTTTGTTAATACTGTACATATTTACAAAATAAAATAGCTATTCCAAATTACTGTCACACGTAAGGGTGCCAAGAAAACTGGCGTTGCCACATTGTATGGCACTTCTGATTCACTGAGCGAAATATTCGACAGCCAGATATTTATCATATATCCGACTAGGCGCTTAAACGGCAATATCATGAGGTCCCTCGAGATAGCATTGTTTTTGGGCGAAAAAATATTCTCGAGAACGCAAAATTTTATGACGATTGGTTCTGTACCGAAAGTTAACCAAAGTTAAAACGTGAAAGTGTAACAAAGACTTACTTGCGCATTTATATTAGCTTGGATAGTTGCTTCCTCGAGCACTCATATAAGTGTACTTACCGTCTAACTTTATCAATTATCAACCTAAACGGTTGTTCCCATGTGTACATCTTGATCACCTCCATTCCCATTATGATTTCCTTCATCAGTTTAACTCTTTCATCAGACTTTATTGCTGTACCTTTTCTGAAATGCGCAGTACTTATTCCCAAGCAAACTGAAAATATGCCTTTGTTATTAAAACAGGAAGTGTATATAAATACATAATATATAAATGTATGGAGATATTGATTAATGTGGGTGAAGCGAAAGAGGTCTGTCATTTTAGAGACAACTGCCCTCTTTTCCTCCCGTCCCTTCCCGCCCTCTACTCTTTCTGCCGTGCCATAATGATTTGAATGTATGTGTGTTTGTTATTAATATAGTCTCCGTATATTACGTTAGATTATTTCTCTATGCGTATACCCATATGTACCTATATCTTACATCAAATATAATTGTAAAATACGATCGCTTACTTTGGGATAAAATACGTACTTTGAAATGGAACAACAGCTAAGATTATCAAAGTCCCGTATACCGCAGGCATACCCATCTCCCGATATAAATAAACTGTCATTAACTGAAATACAGAGCAAAGTTTAATTTATAAAACTGCTAAAAGTTATGAGGCCAACGATGTTTGTAATGTGAAGAAGAAGAGAACAAGAGCCCATAATATAACTGTTCTCAACTCAAGCTTACGTTGCTACCCGCCATCTGTCTGTACGCTTAGATCTTTTAAACTACACAACGAATTTGAAAGTAGTTTTCGTCAAAAGACGAAGGTCTAAATGTAAAGTTTAATAGTAGCCATGTATATATAGCAACATGAATTTATCACGGGTGATACCGAAGGGTGAAGAGTATTAAGAAGAGGCAGACATTGTTTGCAGGCTGTAACCACAGGAACTACTAATCCGATGTTGCTATATATATGTTTGCATTAAATAGCCCGTCTAATGAGGACGGCTTTAAGCTACATAATATCATACTACCTATGGGTGTATGGCCGAGGATTAGTTATATGGAAGAGAACATATACCGGACATCAAATAACAGGACACAGTTCTTTGAACTGCGGTGCAGGAGGCAAGGTAACACTACTGCATTATTCTCCCACCCCATGTCACTGATTCAGGTTGCAGCAATAGAAGGACTTAATCAGAAATGCCGACAGGAGCCTAGCTCTTAAATAAGTATATAATAATGACACTACCAAGGAGTAGAGCGTAAAATGTTAAGCGGGTGAAATTGATTATAAGTAATAAATGAATGTTACCACAGTCTCCAATGGTCCAATCCATAAATAGTGCGCGAAAATGGGACCTGTATCAAACCTATTGACGTCATTAGCCATTAGGTTTACAACCAGACCTGCGCTGTTTTCGGACATCGCTTGTAGACTTACTTTTAGGGCCTGGAATATGTATAATAATGCCATATGCCTGCATAGTGTATGTAATGTAATCCTCTTATACACAATGAGAATCATTCATAACTATTATTCAAAAGTCACACAAGGCCTCGGGTCACAAGAAGGCCGGAACATACTTCGCACAACGAATCAGCATTGCCCTACGGCGTGGCAACGCTACAAGTCTTCTAAGCACCCTCCCGCGGTACAATGACTTGGTTACCAACAAGAGGTAGTCTTATTTGAAGCGAAAAGCGAATGGTGTAATATCACAGGTATGATAAAATAACTTCTTACTTTTCTGTAGATAAGACTGCATATTCCGACTCGCATCTTCATGCCGATGTGCATGACACCCATCATGAAGGGATGCTGGACCATAACGTTGACGCTACTGCAGAATATAATGCCGAAAGCAAAGAACACAGCCTCACCCCACGTCTCGTTAACCCCCACCTCGTAGTACGAGAAGAAACGAGATAGGTATGTGCCATTCATACTGTAAAATAAGACTATGTATAGTGTACTCTACATTATGAGCTATGTAAATTAAGAGCTAAGTAAACTATGTATCTAAACTAATGTATATTTCCTATCTTCACGGCTTCCCACATAGAGAAGCAGTAGGCAGAATCGTAAAATAAAATCTTTTCGACGGAGCTGTATTTAGGTGCCAACGCTATCGATGTCTCTTAAGTATGACTACGCACATATACGTCATTGAATTTCTTCTGAAAAGCATGCTAGCTTTATTGTCGATACTTTTCATCACGGAAAAGCTCCTGGTGTGATTGATCACTGTAGATACATAAATTAAAAATAAATAAATAGTAGAGTTAGGGTTTGTAAACTACTAGGGTTAGGCACTAGGTACTCGAACTACACAAATCTAGTTGTCCGCGCAGCGCCACCTGGTCAAATAGTGTATCTCAAATGTTATGAAAATACACAAAAAAATGATATCAAGAATTAGTAAGATATCAGTCGTGCCATTTTTACGAGGTGAACGAACGAACGGCGATATTTTTTTTTTATATTTTAGAGAAGATAACTTACGAGCTCTCAATTGTGTCTTGCTGAGGACTGTAATAACGTAACAGCAATCCCAGGAATAGCGGTTGCTGCAATCTGTTATATTAGGAATTAAGTAGGGTATTTTTAGAATTGAAAGAAAAAGTAATGAATAAATCGCGAGCAGTGTTACACCTTATTATAAACTCCATGGCAGCAAGAATAAAGCCATAAAGCATTAGCTCGACGCCAAAAACTTTGATCAAAGCTTTCCAAAGACTAGGCTTAGCGTTAGTGTTTCTACGTTGGACACGCTCTACCTCTTGTTCCCAAGCTCTTTGTATGGCGTCTCCTGTAACATAAAATATCAATATACATACATAACTTCTACTTCAAGAACCGTGTTCAAATATTTGTCACTCGTAACGTGAGATCCGGATTTTTTTACTTTTAAACCGAACAATGGCGAAACTAAAGGCTTCCAGCTCCCTAGCTGGAAGCCTTTAGTTTCGCCATTGTTCCCAGTATCCCAGGCATATCATTGTATCCCAGGCTGTGTTTGTTTAGCATCTCATAAGTCCCTACTTATGAGATGCTAAACAAACACAGCCTGGGATACCCCCTGTTTGGTTCGGACCTCGGCTTTAAGTGTTGCTATTTTGTGAGCGTGTAGCGAGCTGGGCTGAACTGGTCCAAGTGTTATGCGCACGCGTAACATTTTATTCATTACTAGAGTCAATTTGGTTATAATGATTGATTCCCATCTGGTGGGCCCAGGGCCGTCTTTAACCTATTGGAGGCCCTGGGCATATTAGGATAATGGGGCCCCTATGACTTGGCAGAACCCTATTTTGTTAGAATAGATGTAAAAGCTAGTAAGTTGGTATTGTAGTCAGTAATTTAGGTTCGATTTCTTCGAATTATATATTTTTTTAGTAATTAATATTTGGTTATCGTTTGGTGACTAGGGACTTTGTATTTGCTAACCTGACGTAATCACACAATCAATTCTTACCCAAAATATTCGATCGGTGTTCTGGCAATGGAGCGTACAAATCATTGTCTTTTATATCGCGTGTATATCCAAGCTTGAACGTTTCTAAAGTCCATCTGCAAAAGGTATTCAAGTCAAGACAGTCCGATTTTGGTTAATAACTTATGTACGTTATACGCAAGACCAATGTAGGTACATTCATATTCAAACTGGGCTGCAGTAAGGCAGTAGTTTGTAGCCAACGGATTAAGAATCGAATTTCGTTTGGTTTTCAGTCATCGGTGGTCGAGTTTGCTATGCAAATTGCAATAAAAGAGGGCAATTCTTGATCTCAGTAACGTTCCAAAATATCCTGTACTGGACAGCTTAAACTCTAATTGGTGAAGGATGTCTTGTTGCGATACTATTAAGTGGTTAATGAAAAGTTGAAAAATGTTTCACAATATTACTTTAGTAGACGCGTATTAGGCTCCAATTCCTTACCCGAAAGTTAAAATAGAAAACCAATTCGCATTATAACGTGGGTTGATTTCCCGTTTTTGTTTTGGACCGGTATCCATATTTTCAACAATATGATTGATATAATAATAGTTACAAACCCTACGTGTCTGTAGACAAGATGGTCACGATTATGAAATGAAGATAGCTACGCGTGGACGATAAAAGTGCGTATGTTACACATACCTACAAACTTTTGTATTATTAGGACGCTCGATTGAATAATGCTAGAATGTGTTGTAATGGGTCTAGGCTCGCTAAGATAAGGAATTGGTTTATTATAGGGTATCTGAAAGCTGCTGCGACAGACAAGTTGCAGGGCAAGCGATAGTATTGAAGGTGTAAAGCTAAGGAATTGACAGATTAAGGAGACGTCGTTAATAGCAAGAAACTTTAACCCGAATAGATGAAAACCGCTACGTCATTTATGTTCAGTTTAGAATCGTATGATCTTTCTAGATTCTGACTCATACAATGCTTATCCTATATAGTTTTTTTCAGAGTATGACTATTTATACAAACGTGCTCTAGACTGAATATTGTACGTAGATGTATAATGAGATCAACCTTTAATGATGAATAAATAAAAGAGTGTCTGCGCATGGTCTGCGTATTGTCTGGTAAAATACATGCAGGTGTAATAATGATAACGTACTATTTTACGTGACTATTTGCTATATTTGCTGCTGCTATAAAAGACGAGTATCAAATCGTATATTTCGTAAATAGGTATTATTTACGAAATATACGTCCAATTGCATAGGGTTCCATGTTGTAACACAGTAAAGTCTATATAAAGGAGCCGACTGATTTGATATGAGTTAATCTAACTAGTATGGGCCACTTTATATTAACGAATTGTTTGATCCTAGCTACGCTCTGTGGGGTAAGTTATTATTATTTTTACAGTTTGGGGCATTGTTGTCAATATGAGTTAAAATTCAAATAAAAATATACTTAACATCGGTCTACCCTCTCTGCCTTCATAAGAGACTCAGTTTTATGACATGTATGTAAGAATCATAAGAGACCTATTATTTTATCTGTGACCATTGTGTGCGAGTTTACATAGAAATTAATGAATAGTGAGTCTAGAGGGGGACTTGACTCGATGCTAGATACCTATAATAATAATTGTAGAGATTTTTTTTCATCCATAAAATATATTCTAATCCTACCCTCCACAGCTGTGCCAGGCACAATGCATAGCTCGCCTGCGCAATTCCATGCCCGTGATTCGCTACGAGCCCTGTACCACAAGCTCTCCTACTACATCCAGCTCTGATTCTTCATCCACCGCTACTGCAGTAGCAACGAGCAACGCTGCACCGTCTATTGAAGACCTAATCGAGTTTTTAAAGATTGTCAAATCCTTCGAAGAGAAAAACCAATGTAATAACGATCTTAATGAGGAAATAATAATAAAATTGATTAATGCTTTGGTATACACTGCCACGCAAATTAGCACAGCCAACAATCATGGAGGAGGCTCCACTGGTACCGGAGGCTCCACAGGTACCGGCTCCACCGGAGGCTCAAGTGGTATGACTACAACTGGAGGAGGAAGTAGTGGTATAAGCGGAGGTGGACTACTCGCTGGTGGCTTAAATGCAGGCGGTCCTAGTGGAATCAGTCTGGGGGGAGCTGTTGATGGAGGTGGCAGCATAGGGGGAACTGATGGTACTAGTGGCAGTGGATTACTGGCTGGCGGCGCAAACATCGGAGGCTCTAAAGGAGTAAGTTTAGGGGGTGTAGTCGATGGGGATGGAAGCATAGGGGGGTCTGATGGTATAAGTGGCGGTGGACTACTCGCAGGAGGTGCGAATGTAGGGGGCTCTAAAGGAGTCAGTACGGGCGGGGCCGTTGATGGAGGTGGAAATATTGGGGGGCCAGGTGGTATTGCTGGGAGTGGACTACTCGCTGGAGGAGCTAACTTAGGTGGCTCTAATGGATTAAGTCTAGGAGGAGTAGTAGATGGAGCTGGAAGTATAGGAGGAAATTCTGCTGGAGATGGATCGAGCGGTAAAAGTGGCGATGATTCCACAGTGGCAAGCCCTGCGCCAGTCTCTACTCCGAGTACTTCTGATTCGAACGAAAGCTCGAGCACACCATCAACATCGACCGAAAGTACGAGTACACCTTCAACTTCTAGCGGAAGTACGAACACCACAAATAAAGACGCTGGAAATAGTGGTTCCGATAATCTTCTCGGAAGTCTAGGGTTGCTAAATAATAATGATAATAGTAGTCTTATAAAATTGTAAAGTTGATGGAAAAACTACTTTGTCTCGTATTTACATTTAACATTTCGTCCATACCGTCCATACCAAATTATCATTTTATACAATTTTTGTCTGTCTGTCTGTCTGTTTGCTAATCTCTGAAACGACCGATTTTGACGGGACTTTCACTGGCAGATAGCCAATATAAAAGGGAGTAACTTAGGCTACTTTAATTTTAGAAACTGAACAATTTTTTTTTTGTTAAATTCCTCGCGGACGAAGTCGCGGGCACAGCTAGTAATAAATATATTTTAATAAAGCCAAAAATTCTACCGATTTATTTATACTACCAAGAATATTTAATTAGTTATAAGAGTGCTAAAATAGAAACTATGCGTTGCACTGTTCGATTCATTTAGATGTACATTACTTATATTCATAACCTCACATAATGTTTAAGACTGAGGAATTTAATGGTTTTTATTTTACGTATGCTGCGAATAACAAATAATCTACGTACATTGCGCTGTAGATGTGAGATTTATTTAAATTAAGATATACATATAATGACGCCGAGTCCCTAACGGGGTATGCAGAGAGTATAGAGCGCCAGTTAACAACTCTAAGAAAGAACAAAAAAAAATAAAAAAAACTGGCATTGGCCTATTTGTAATTTTGGGTAATTACTATTTATATTTCATCACTTTCATTTTCATTTCATCACACACAAAAGCCGTGGTGGCCGAGTGGTTCGAGCAGTTGCCTGCGACGCAAAGGTCGCAAGTTCGAATCCCGACTGTACCAATGAGTTTTTTCTGAACTTAAGTACAGTGATTAGTCACACCACGAGCTTTACGGTGAAGGAAAACATCGAGAGGAAACCTGCATACGTCTGAGAAGAAATTCAAAGGCGTTTGTATAGTTGTGCTGGAGTAACGGCGATGGACTCGCCATCTGTCACGTTGGCACCTAATATACCTCTGGCGGAAAGTGGGTGTGTGCGTATTACCTATACACCTCTGCCTACCCCTTCGGGGACCCTTGCGGGAAGGCGTGAGGATATATAATTCATCACTTTCATTGGAAAGTAATGGCTTATAAATTGTAAGGGTTGCTAGCCTCCATGCAGTGAGAGGTGTGCCTTTTAGTTGTGTAAAAATAGATTCATAAAATAAATAAGCAGTTTTTATTGTATATAATAATAATAAATTGTTTTAAGAAGTAGGTACCACACTATCCACAGAACACTATGCAGGTAATACATATGCGGATGGTTACGGATATAACGGTAAATTGTCAATTGGGTAATTTCAACAGGCTAATGATATGGAGGGCTATCATGATTCATGTCGAATCTCATAAAAAACATCTTCTATGGTAAATGAAACTTGCCTATCTTACGAACATCATAATTAAAGAATCAAGCAAGCAACTACAATTATTTTTTCTGCTAAATCAATGTCCAAAGTCTTGAACTTTTAATTATTAAACTTAGGACATTCTGTTTCTGCCTATCGGTATAAAATGTCAATAGACAGTATACATAAGAGAGGTAGGGCATAACGGGTTCCCGTTCGAATTTGGAGCTGCCCGTCTGGGGCAGGACCTGCACCTTAAATAGAAGTCCGAAGAACTCCTTGGGGAGGAGGGAGGATTATTGTAGGATAGGAGGATATTGTGTTGGCAGCAAAGGATTAGTCCCATTATGCTGCCAACACAGTATAACTCTCCGAACACAGAGTGGTAAGCGTAAATAGGCTGCGGTAACCGTTTTCCGGGTGGGCCGAATGCTTGTTTGCCACTCTTGTTGTATAAAAAAAAACATGTAATCTTTGGTCAATAGTAAGTAATTGATGTTAGCGTGAATGTATACTAACTTACACGTTTTATGCGAAAACTAGCGCCATCTAGTGGCGGGTGGACTGACACCTTTTTCGTTGAATAGAATAGAATTTTAGATATGATTATGTTACAGTATGTAAGAAAATGTTTTAAAATTTATCACATTTTAATTTTATTTATTTTTTATATCGGCATAATAAATTACTGCCAATAACAAACACTAACGACACAAAATAATTCAGATTTCGGACGATTTGGTTGCCATATTAGAAAACTAGAAAAATAACAATCCGTTAACGTGACGTTTAATTCGGTCAGTTTTGAATTTTTTAATGTTTGTTATTGTTTAAGCGAGCCGTATCACAAAAAGTGTTTAACTATAACACTTAGTTTTTGACAAAAGTGATTGACCAATACTTATTCCCTTGCAAAACCCTTATATATATATATAGACAGCTTTAATATCATTTTAAGATTGTAAATAGAAACTTTTTAAGTTCTTTGACCTTTAGCGGACGACAATATGACTTCAGAGATTGAAAGTATAAAAACAAATGAATTTTTACGTCGACGGAAGTTAAGACTTCAACAGGTTTGCATTTTGATATAATTTTTATATAAATTTTACCAGGATATCAGTAAAATTGTAATACAGGATATTGAGAGTGAACTTTTAGGTTAGAGAACAATCAAAAGAGATTGCAAAAAAAATAAGACAGCGCGCTAAAGTTGAAAAGTTACGGCAAATCGTCGACCTCGACTCAAGTAAACAGCGAGAATATATTCGTCATCAAGAAAAATTAATAAAAAAGTTGGAACAACTCCATGCTAAAGGAATTGAAAATGTTGGTGCGAGTCATAAAAGTGCTTGCGAAGCCAGGTTACAAGGTAACTTCGTTTTTTAACTCAGTAAGAAACTGCTCCGTGGCCAATTTGATAGAAATAAGCCTTAAGTATATGTATATTAATTAATATTAATATAGCTTTAGAGATTTATAAGAAAATTTGGCTTTTCCAGGTGAAAAAGAGCGGGTAGACTTGTCTAAGATCCGGGGTAGGGAAGCTGCAACTGAACTAAGGAGACAGAAACAGGAAAAATTGGATGAACAAAAAAAGTTGTTAGATCGGAAACTACAAGCAAGGTACTGTTTTGTTATCCTGCTTTAAAATGTATTATTTTAATTTTAAAAACACATCATGCTCTTAATATCAGTAGTTGGAACTATGTTTTGATGTTGGCAAAGAGTTTATCTCCTAAGCAATTATGTTACTGGTGATTTTTTTATTTATTTATTTATACTACATTCCAGAGAAGCTGCAAATGAGAAAAGTCGAGAAAAGTCTGCGTCAGTTGCTAGCAAAGTTGCAAAGTCACTGACCAACAACTGTATAGAAAGCTCTCTAAATTTACCTAATGTCCCAAACAACTCTGAACATGGTACAGATGGGAATTCCGAAGTGACTAAAGACAAACCTACAACAACCAAGAGTGATATGGCAACCCAGTGGGATTTTGAAGAGATACCAAATGAATGGGAGCCTACAGTTCCAGCACTGTCTTTGCCTAAAGATGACAGAGATAATATTGAGGTGTCAGCTACAAATACTGAAAGAAAAACTGAAAAAGGAAAAAAAGCAAATCTCTTTGCTCTAAGTGAGGAGATGCCATCAAGCCTACGTGGCGGTCTTGCTGATATCTCTGAAGAGAAATCTGTAGTTAGGTCTTCCTTGAATATAGTATCGGAATATTTACAAAACAGAGCACTTCGCTTGAGAGAAAATAGTATTACATGTTCCAGTAAAAAGCAAAGTGAAGATTTGACCAGTATAAAACATACTATATTACGTACAAGGGCAGCAAGGAGTGAAGGTCTGTCTAATGTCTGTCATGTGCTTGATGAGCAAGTTATTCCCATGCCTTCCTGGGAGGCAGAGGACAACTGTGGCTACTGTACACATAACCTTTCTTATCACAAACATGACCACAGCAGTGGTGGGATCAGAACTATAACTAGTTCTCAGATAAATAGAATACTAACATCAGTAAGACCTCGGCAAGACTTACTTCCGAGCCCTGTACTACGGGGAACAAGCCCCTTCAGGAGGAATAAGCTTTGCCAAAGGATTAGTAAGCAAATTACCACCATTAGCTTATTGCTGACTCCATTGTGTACTTAGTTGTCACTATACTTGTCCATCATATACCATACTCAATAACTTCATCAGGCAATGTTGCGGCTCATGTTACCACAGCACAAACACTGACATAAACTTTATTACAGGTTCAGCAAAAGGCGATCACAATGTTTCACAGAAGTCTACTTTACCTGCTGAGAGTGTCAGAAGGAAGAGTTCAGTGACTATTTACAACCATTCCACAAGAGATACTCGGGATGTGCCTTGTCATGACGATAGGCTGGTTTTGCGCGACTTACAAGCCGATGAAGATGCATACTCCCAAGCTATGAAGGAGGCCTCAGGAGAGCATGTTAAGGAGAGAGATCACCAGAAAAACCGCGCGGCTAGGAACAGAGTGGCTATGAGTAAACAGAATATTGAAAAAGAGTATAGAGATACAATGAGCTTCCTCAACTCATTGCCCAAGGATACTGGCAACAAACCCATTGTATGTTTTAGTTTGCTGGCTTTTATTACAATAAAAACTATATAGCGTCGAAACAAGTGTAAATATGTATACTTTTTTTATTTCAGAGAAATGCATACAAGGATCAAACCAGACAACAAATTCAACGCGAGCATCGACAACAGAAAATGCAGCATGAATATAAAAAGATAGAAAAAGAATGCAAAAAACACAGTTGCGTGGTAATAAACATAGTTTTAGACACTTTTTTGTATGTAGCAACAACTATATAAATCACACTATAACATAGTTTAGTAGTAAAGCACGGTCGCGGAGCAGGAAGAATTTCGTACAATGACCTATTATTACCCATCTCTGTCACTCCCGCGTAAATATAATGCGTCTCGCTCGCACAGATGCAAGGTCATTGCATCTGTGCGAGCGAGACGCATTATATTTACGCGGGAGTGACAGAGATGGGTAATAATAGGTCATTGTACGAAATTCTTCCTGCTCCGCGACCGTGCTTTAGTAGTAGTTACTATATTGTCTCGCCACCCACAAGGGTCTCTCAAGGGGTAGGCAATCGTGTAACAACACCCTGCTTATTCCGGAGTTTGATAGATGTGTGTACAAACTACAAACCGTCTTTGTATTTACTCCCAAGCATATGAAAGTTTCGTACATAATTTATATATGTTGTAATTTTTAGAATACAAAATGCCCTAAGACTCGATGCAAATCAAAATCGCCAGTTATAGCACATATGGATAATGACTTCAATAGCAGAGATTTCCAATATTCGTGGATGCCAGTGCCGGAGAGCGATGGCAACCTGGCCATCCACACCATTCCTACTACACTGAAGGAGGGCAAGTCTGGCAACACGGTGACATTCGGCAAAGTAGACAGCTACCACGAGTATAGGTCTCGGCACAAACACACTCCCCCCACTAAAGACACCGGCCTGGATAAACAAAAGCGGAATGTTGAAAGAGTTTTTATACAAAACGCCAGTGACTCTGACCTGTCTACCACTGATACAAGCTCGGTAGAGAATCTCCTCCGCTCAAATGACACAATGGTTCATAAGTCTGATGTCAAAGATGCAGATGGGAAATTATCTGATGCTGAACGAATAATCATATACAAAATCTTAGACTCTAAGAAGAAGAAGAGAGCTAAAGTGACTAATGGAGCTAAGAGTTTGCCTTCTCAGATTAATAAACCTTCTGAAACTAATGAAATGGAGCAGGTTGACCCAGAAGCGCCTGAGAAAGAGCCTGGTCATGTGGCGTTTGAAAATCTTAATGAAGGTAAGCATTTCTTTCATTTGATTTGTACAAATTAAAAAAGCCGTGGTGGCCGAGTGATTCGAGTAGTGCGACACAAAGATCGCAAGTTCGAATCCCGACTGTACCAATGGGTTTTTCTGAACTTAAGTACAGTGCTTAGTCACACGAGCTTTACGGTGAAGGAAAACATCGAGAGGAAACCTGCATACGTCTGAGAAGCAATTCAAAGCCGTATGTATAGTCGTGCTTGAGTAACGGCAATGGACTCGCCATCTGTCACGTTGGCACCTAAAATATATCTCTGGCGGAAAGTGGGTGTGTGTGGGTACTACCTGTACACCTCTGCCTACCCCTTCGGGGACCCTTATGGGAAGGCGTGAGAAGAGATAAATGGGACTTTGGAGAATAGAGACCTGTTTTTTTAGGGAACCATTAAGTATCATATTAACTGGACAAACTATTCACTACTTGACCTACTTAACCCGGTAGGTGAGGTTTTCACCCAAGTGACGCTGGGCTGAACAGCTAGTATTAAGATTAAACTATACATATCCCATGCAGGCAAAGTTGTGGGCAGCAAATAGTTATTCTGATACATCTACGTGAATTAATAGTATTTATCTTAACAAGATGAATTTATTTTAGGTGTCTACAAAGCATCCAGTGAGAAAGGGTAAGTCCACATTTGGTAGTATCATATTTCCTAGCTATCCAATTAATCCCAATCCTATCTCCAGGCTGTCATACAACGTAATGAGTTGCTATACCACGAACATTGAGTACTGGCAATCCAGTACGGATCGCAAACCTTGGTGGTAAATATAATTTGACACATGCTTTGTGGTAGAAAAACGTTGGATTCCGGCCAAATATGGACGGCGTCCAACTGGTATTTTTGTTTTGATACTTATGTAATTACATGGTTACAGGTTATATACCCGTATACCTGTATATAACCTGTGTTGTATTATATAGTTATGCCCCGCGGCTTCACCCGCTCTCAATTCATATATTATGATTTTTATGTAATATTTCATACATTTGATTTTACTAACCACTGGGGCGGAGTATATAGACTATAAACTATCGGACTATTTAATGCAAAAAAAAACTGATTAGTATCATCATCATCATAAATTATCCAAGCACGGGGTGTCAGATAGATAGATAGAGTTAGATTCATCAGTCTCTTCATACATGTTTGACGGTTTCGAGTACTCTTGCCGTCATACATGTTTGTCGGTTTCGAGTACTCTTGACGTTTCCATGCTTGAGCGTCGGATCGATTTCAATTGGCGCGTTCTTAACAAACAAACTCTGCCTTATAAGTATACTTTATGAGATAGTATAGATGCTTGTGTTATGTTAGAATCGGATAACAAATAACTTGAATGATTGTTTGAATGCTGTGCTGTTTTAGGGACAACATATCGTCGATGTATTATTCGGACAGCCCTCGAGGTCACAATAGAGAGGGTAAAAAGCCACCTCAATGCCAATACTGTCATGACAATTGGCCCAGAGATGTGTCTCACAATGGTAAGTCGGCTACGCTAAGAAGTTTGCCTATGTCCTAAGAGCAGATAAAGACTTTATTTTTTCTAGATTCAGCGATGCATTGGGAACCAGGGAACGATGCTCCACAGACGCAGTCGAGGTATGTTGACAAACTTACTATATGCAGTCTACTACGTACATACGTACATATGTACACGCGTACACGAGTCCCTCATGGGGTAGACAGAGTAGCGTTCTCTGATAGCAAATAACTATATATGTATATCTTTAGGCCTTCCTATTAGTTCGAGTGATCCGAGCAGTCGCCTGCAAATCAATTTTTTGGTGACAGATGGCGAGTCCATCACCGTATCTCTAACTACACATACGACAAAATTTCTTCTCAAACGTATGCAGGTTCCCTCTCGATGTTTCCCTTCACTTTGTCGTTCGTAGTGTGATCATTCATTGTATTTATTTAAAAAAACTTATTGGTGCAGTCGGGGTTGAACAAGACTACTTGAACCACTCGGCCACCGCGGCCCTGTTTTTTCTAAATATTAATTAATTTGTTTCAGTATTCCTGGTAATAGCATAGCCTACACGTGCCGCTGCAGTAAGAAAAAGCAGGTGAGTGCGCCTGCGCCGCAGCAGCCGTACCCATCGGCCGCTACTTCTACGTCCTCGTTCAAAACTGCGACAACCGACAAAGCGAACAGCACCATACGCGACGGCGGCTACATCAAGTTAGTAGATGAGGGCGGCCAGGAAGCTGGAAAGTTCTACATCGGCGCTACGGGCTTCCTCAAAGATGACGCGTATGAAGTCGTTATTCAACTACGGAAGAGAGATACCGATAAATCAGACAAGAGAGAGGAAAAGCCAGTGACTGTGAAGAATTGTAACGTGGACCAAATGTCTGAACCGATGGCGGAGAAAATGTCGCAAACAGTTGATGTAGCCGACGCAGCAGTCGGCAAAGAAAGTGAAAACCTGCCTCAAACCCCTGCCAATCCCCCGCCTTCAAACGTCTCTTCAGAAGTGATTATTAATGAAATTTTGTCCGAGCAAGATTCAAAGCCGCAAAGTCAGACAGTTCTCATCGTGAATCCGGAACATACTAAGAATACGTCAGACAAGGGTGTTACAACATCTTTTCAAGACTCTTTTGCAGTACCCGATCATGTTTCCAAAGTGGATCCTGTATCCAGGCCGGCTACTTCTACTTACACCCAAACATCCATGAACTCGCCCAATCAAAGACCTGCTTACTTCCACATGAGCTCCTCTACCTCTACTGCCTACATGAGTCCGCCAGAAGTGATCTTACCTGGCATTTTCAAAAGGCATGGGGATTTGGCTGACGATGAGATGTATGACTCGATGCAGAACTTGCAAACCACTAGGCGTCAACGATGCGGTAATGTTGACTGTACATGTAGAAACTGCATCCATGGCAGAAAAGGACAATTTAATCGAGCCAAATTGGACACTCCTCCAAACACAGCCACTAGTTATCAAACCCATGTCCATAGACACGATTTGCCTTGTAACACACTTGGGTACAGCAAAAAGTGTCATAAGTGTGGAAATTGTACCAAGTCCAAGATGTGTTTGAAACTTCATAGAAACAGGCATTTTGGAGCGAACGGTAAAAGGTCGTCTAAGAACCTTGTAATGCGAGTGAACTCGGCCTCCTGCTACAAAAGTAAACACAACACCAATAGAAGCACGGACTCGAAAATAAATCCGTACATAAAGGATTACGTAGACAAACTCCTTGCATTGAATAGGGAAAGTCTTCGAGCCATTAATGTTGCGGACCAAGAGTGTAGCTCGGTAGCGACGCCAGGCAGCTCTGTGGTCAACGTACCGCATAATGTCAACAAAAATAAACCACTTGACAACAAAATATCTTTAGAGCAAATTAAAAGCATAGTAAAGCGACAGTTATTGGACGATCATTATAAAAAAGAGCAGTCACACACCCAGTACAACGCAAACACAGGAAGAAATATTTTAGTTCCCCGCTTGCCCAAGAAAAAACAAATTCACAAAGTTAAGTCCTTAAACATATCCAAGCAGTTATTAAAAAAAAAACAGACAATAGGACATGTGAACGAAAAGAAACCAAATGAACAAACTCGAGAGGATAGAGTAAAGAGACCCGTGTCCTCAGCATCACCAACGTCAGGCCGGCCTCGCAGCAAAAGTTCGCCGACGCCGAGACGAGATGCAAATCCTGAAGTTAGCGGGAACGATCATTTTAACATTGTCAAAACGAATACAGCTAGGGCAAACATCATTGGTGACGGTTACAAATACAATTTTGATAAGAAAATAACAAAACAATTTACAACACAGAATCCCTTAAAAAGACACACATTTCCTATTACACAAAAAACCTATGAGCAAATTCGCCGCAAGGTGCCATCTCTAATGTCAAGTCGGGCTACCGTTACTCCACCACCAGAAGAATCAGATTCTACCGACTGGAATAAACGGGGTAAAAGCTTACCAGACATTCCTATGGACACGTCTACGCAAACTAGTGGGCATGCTAACTCTGAGATTAATTATATGGAGTTGGCTGAAAATAAACTCCAAAATATGGAGAAAATTGCAGATCTAACTGAGAAATGCACAAAACGATTGTCCAATCTCGCAAAGGTATTAGAAGAAGTTAGAAAAAATAAATCCTTGGCGTATAGCCAAATATCAACATCTGATTCTGCTTCCGATGTAGATCAGAAATCTGACAGAAATGCCACCGACTATAAGAGTCCAGTACAGTTTTATGACCAAATATTCGACCATCAAACAAGATGTGATATCAAAACCCCTGAAGCAATTCATCCCAGTGAAAAAGAAGGTACTCCTTCGCAATATGTTCCCTTACTAACCGATATACCTAAACCTGATTGCTTTAAGCTTCCAACCGAAAAAGTGACCCAGTCTATCAAAAATATTCCAAAGTCAATTGTTTTTTCGCCTGTTGAGAGTATTTCAAAAAGATGCAAGCCACCCCCGGCGCTGTCACGAATTAGCTTAAAACATGGTAACGAAAATTTAATTCCTCATGAACTTTCCACAGTCATTGAGGTAGACTCTCCCATGAGTGTGAAAATAAAGAATCAATCCACGTGTAATTACACCAACGGCGGATTGGATAAACGTGGCAATGAAAATACGGAGACCAGAGAGAAAGAACAACAAATGAATGTGTCCGGTGGAGTAGATTTATCTCACGTTGATCCTGATTTATTAAAAAGTAATATAGAATTGCGTAGAAATCTGTCCACAATTCCGTCCGAGACTTCAGATGAATCTAAATTACAAATGATGGATTTGAAACAATTTAATGACATAATGTTGAAACCATTTCTTTCAATTCACGAATATGCGAAGCAATGTGACATCGGACGCATCGATGAAGGATCTAACTTAGAAGATGTGCCAAAACACGGCGCGGAACACGACGATATCAGTTCTTTGCATTCGGATGGTAGCCTGCCGGATGTGATAGCAGAGTTACTGAAGCGAAATATCATCAGCGAACCGTTTAAATTTGAAACGACATCTAATGTGAATTCAACAACTGTTTCATCCGAATCCACGCTATCTGTTTTGGCTTTGTCTAAAATACGAAAAGATAAAAAGAAGTCCAGTGTAATGTTTAGTAATAAAGAGAATGTGGCTGAAACATCAGACTCCATGAGCATTTCATCAAATCCTGATTTGGAAAATGCATTCAAAAAATTGGGCATGGGATGGGCCTCATCCACACTGAAAAAGACTAAAGAACGCCTAGCTTTATCTTCATCCTCAAACACTTCAAGTTCTAGCATATCGCAATTCAAAATTAGGAGCTTCAACAATCAAGACGTTCCCGTTCTTGTAACGGACTCTATATCTGCACTGAACTTAACCAAAAAGGAAGCTGCGCGTAAAGTTTTGGACATCTCTAGGAATGCAGAACAACAGACGTCAATGACTAACTCTATGACAGTGAAAGAGTTTCTGAACAACGAACTAGCGAATAAGATAACGTTTACAAATAGGTCGAATAGAAGTCAGACAGAGGAAGAGTTTGTTTCTCTTTGCGAGACCAGAATGCCTGAACAAATGAAGCACTCGTCCCAGATGATTCGTGAAGAGCGCTCTATTGACAGCCTGCCCAGCGCCACCAACAGAGCGCGCACTTCCACGCCCGTGCAGCTTTTCAAGTCCACGACATACCGTTCTAGCTCCAGTTCTAACATTTCTAATGGACTCTTCAGTAATGCTGATGACTTGTCTTCCGTTAAGGGGACTTCAAATTCAATGAAGAATCAAACTACATCCGATAAGGATGACTTGACCGTTCCTAACATTAGCCTAAGGCTGAAAGGTTTATCAGATTGCAGCAAAAGTGACTGATGTACATACCTTCGCCTATATTCGGCGTTAAATATTTATAAATATATATTTATGCGAATATATTATGACATTTTAAATTCTTGTAGATATGTGATATAATGTTTATATGTAACGTTTGGCATAAAATGTGTATCGTAAATAAAAATCAAGTTGAAGTATTTAAATAGATTAAAATGTTTTTTTGTGTCATCATCACTAACGGGACTTTCTAGTTTTTTGTGAGGAGCCACCTGGTGTCGTCGAGTGCAGTTAAGTAATGTCCGCTTCCGTGAAAAATAACATTAATAGCTTGTGACTGAATTTATTATTAAGTATTTTTAGAGGTTATATGGACACGTGTACGAAGGGCTTTATAGTTGTCGCCAACCATGTGCATTTGTTTAAATCGCATTGCAAATATAATTTTGACGAATATTCAGCGATTGATGATGCATTAATACATTGGCAAGAATGGTGGTGATCAATATTTCGAACGCCTCCACGATTCCACTCGAACTTAGAAAATTAAAAACATGCTTAAGAGGAGGAACATAAGGGCATGTAAAATATAAAAAACAATGCCTAAATTTTCGAGTGATTTAATCAACAAGTATTTTTTTCAATAAATATTATTCCTATATGTGCAAACAATACAATCTAAATAACCATTAAATAGTATCACACTGCATGTATTCTGATCTTAATTGTGTATGAGATAATTAACAAAAAGTAAATTTTACAAGATGACAACTAATTACAAGATCTACAAAAGATTCTTTGATACTGACATGCATTTGCACGTCTTTGCTTAGTTGGAGCCATAACTTTTCCAACGAGTCGAGATTACCAATTAACTTATTGAAATAAATAATATACACAATGTACATACACAAATTAAATTATACACAAGTTAATACCTGCTAACATCACAGAAGTCACATTACACTAATATTAGGAAACACTGTTTGTTATACATAATAACTGTAAGAGACAAGCAAACATGGTCAATTAAACAAATATAAGAATTAACTGTTGACAAATTTAGAGTACAGAAGATTTGAGTGATAAAAATACTTTAATAATGTAAAATTAATTCATAAGTACCTGAATTGTCAGATATACTTAACAGCATACATTTGGTATTGCCTCTATAAGTCTCAGATGGAGTAAGGGAAAACTAGCTTGTGTTGTGTCCCAACTGTTTTAGCTAAGGAATTAAGGGTGAGGTTATTCTTTTTTTTCCTTAAATAAATGATCTCTAGCTAGCTGATATGCAAGACCTATTGTCAGGGCTGACACAACGGTGCCCTGTGCTGCTACTCGAAGCTGCATGAGGAAAACACTAGTGCTCATCTTGCCTTTGGATTTATATTTATAGGCTCCAACTCCACATACTCCAATCAAACCCATGATACCTGTAACACATTAAAAATTTCATCAGAATATGTTTAATTTCAGCCTGCAGAGACAAATTTCACAAAGTTTTATAAATAATTTATTCCTTTTGTTTGAAGAGTATATATATGAGGGTAGGATTGACATGACCTATGAATTTGCTATTGCCATTTGTTGTAAATCTAGGAGTCATATTTAAGTCTAAATTCTATCTATCTATCTATATCCTCACCCTTCCCACAAGGATCAGAGGCCTTGTGTGAAATATTCATATTACTATACCATATAATTTTTAGAATACTATGTCTACATCCTCTTCTAATTTATACATCAACCATTATGTACAAAAATATGCAATAAAATGTTAGAAAGTGAAGGATTTTTCAGATTTTCTTAAAAGAAGGAGGTTATCAAATTATTTGTTTTTCCACTTACCAATAATCATAAATGGAGAATCTTTCGACTTTCTTGCTAATCTATTAGCTTGAGATTCCTCAGTGTAATCAAATACAGGCTGCGATTTTGCCATTGCTGAAATTATCTACAAATGGTTTATATTAAGAATCGTGCTAAGAGACACAAGAAAAATATCACATTAAAGTCACAGTGGTACTGAGTTTTCAGTTATTTATATCATCACATTATTATTACGCGAAAATTATTAATTTTGATATCTGGGCTTAAAAGGTAGAATTTATAATAAAGCCTGGAAACACACACAGAATAAAGCAAGCAATAACTAATATAGACATATATATATTATAATTACCTGTCTTTACTTATGATACAATATAATTATATAATTATTTAAAAATTTCCAAATATTGCATCACGATTGCGATGCAATGACAGTTGATAGACAATTCGGACCAAAGATTCAGACCTACTTGACTGATGTGAAGGAAGGGCAATGACAAGGACGTTCAATGTTCTATTTTTTCCAACTATCCGTTTTTCGTTTCAAACATCACTTCAAAAAATTTTTTATCGTTTAAATATTTTCATAATGTGAATACTAGTCTTTCAGTCGTTTTTAGATATATAGAGAAAATATTTGAAAAAATCCTAATAATATATATCTAAATTGTTCGATGTATTAGGAAGCATTGGCATAAATATCAATATAAAAATCTAACTAAAATTTATTTCAAACCCAAGAAAAGTTAATATTAAAATTAAGTAATTAAACTGACAATTGAAAATTTCAACCACTTTATTGAGATGATTTTTTTTTATATAATTATTAATTTGTTTATATTTCATTATTTAAACGGTATATAAAAATACAAAATAATTAACTATCTATCTATAGATAGTGCCATTCACGAAGAAGCGTCCCACCAATTTCTAGTAGAGGGTGTTGCGGGATGTACTTATGAGTGCACACTGTGCGTGTGCACTTATATGTACATAGGAGGTACTACAATTAATCAGTGTGTACCGACAATACTCTAACATTAGTAGAAGGTCACTTACACTTAAAAACTATAAGGAAGAATAGTGTGGCGCGTCATCGTGGATGGCACTATCTATATTTGTCTATTATGAACTCGATACCACACGTTAAGCGTTTGTGTAACTTTCTCATTTCATTCTCATACTACATTATTAATTCTCCCTAGACTTAAATCTAAATACAGATAAACTCGAAGCGAAAGGGAATTTCACTGTTTATGTAAAATGTATATAAAAATTTTGTATATATTATATGTCTTTGATGTAAACTTAATAAGCAAGAACATATTTTAAAAATAATTTAAGGCAAAAGGCCAGATATTCTTTCTTACACCGCTTATCTATATCGTTGTTAAAGCGCATTTTTGTGCACGAACTTACTGTTACTATTGGATTATGGCTAAGAATAAAATCTTCTAACTTCAGCTAATATAGTTTCATAAGTGGACTCATCAATTATAATGAATTGTTTCAGTCCTCTACTGAAGTAATAAATGTCACCCGTATAAATGTCGAACCACAGAGCGTGGATATGTAAGTCGTGTCGTTCAAGCCGTTTCTTCAGCATTCCGTATGATGCAACATTTTGTAGCTGCTGGAGAGTGTTTACCTGAGGTAGAGAAACAGTTAATCATAATATCTAAAGACACGAGAGCTCAACTAATATCGTTATAAATTCTATCATACCTGTGACAATTTATCTTCTATACAAAATTTATTCTCAGGATCAATGTAAGCAACAAACTTTCTTTGCGGTGTTTCCGCTGTAAATAACATAGGTTTCGTGAAGTCGTAATTCATTGAAAGGAATTTATCCAAACTCGACTGTCCGTGAGTGCAGAGCCACGATTTTAATGGTGAAATTCTTCTTTGTTCCTGGATGGAAGAAAAAAATATCAACAAAATTCCTTACAAATGTAGTAAAAAATTATGACTACTTCCAATACAGAATTATATTAATTCGTCTTTTGTTCGATATGACCAGACTAAATAATTATTTGAAAGTAATATGCTTACTAGATTTGATTCTTCTTTACTCTTTAGTTTATATAGAAGATTCATAGCTTTACAGTCACTGTGTCCACAGACAATGATATGTCTAATGTCGTTGATGATACAACCGAGTTCCAGTGCAGCAGGTTCACAGCTAGTCATTTCATCTACGAAGTGCTGAGAGTGGGGAATCACATTACCAGCGTTCCTCACTGTAATGTAAGATGTTTAGTTATTCATTTTTGATCCTTTTTTGAAAAGTAATAAACGAATCATAAGTTAGTATAGTATTATTACCAACAAACATATCACCAACGCTGGTCTCTGTAAACCTAGTTGGTATCATTCGGCTGTCCATGCACGTGTAGAAAACTGCTTTAGGCTGAAATACAATATTGCCATATTGTTAAAAAGTAATTGTACTTTGTAGCTTTGGCCATATTCCTAATATTAATGAAGGCCGACTCCCAGTTCTTTACCGGAAAGTGGAATGGACTGCCACCTGACTTTGTCATTCTTGATAAGAACAATACCGACTAACTATCTATTTAATAGATCTGACAACAACTAAAATGTTACATATTTGTAAAAAATACTATATTGGAACTAAAAAATACGACGTCTCATCACTTTTGATGAAATCTCTTGCAAAGAGTTTGCACCCAAAATTGCCCAATGAAAGTTTCCTATGAATACTTAAAGTTTTTTGAAAACCTCCATTGATCATATATTAATTATACATATATCCAGTAAGTATTTGGTTAATTTATAGTTTTTATTCATAAAAATGGAAAATAAATTACACTAACCATAGATAAAATATTTTAGCCTGGTATTATATTGAAAGACTAGTTAACGTATCATATAATTATTATTTGGATATTAATAAAAAGTTCTGTCACACAAATGTCAGAAACCATTCTATGCCAATAAAACCATGACTTGAATATAAATAAATGTTGAGTCAATTTAATTTTCTCTTTTCAGGATTGATTTCTTAGCTTTTTCAAGTCGAAAAATCATTATTAAGGCACCTAAGTTCTGACGAGTAGAGGAATTGTCTCAGAATTATTCGAAATACAATAAACCTTAGTGTACGCAAAACTAAATAAAGGTCAGTTTGGGCTTACCGTTGGGTTGTCTTGTACTTCTTGGAACTGTTTAACCATACTTGCACGGTCTAAAACACGATATCTCATGATACCTCTCAGTATTTTCTCCATGATTATTTTTGTGAACTCACATTTGTCTTTCACTGGAGTAAATGGGGTAGGAGAAACAAAACTGGGGCATATACCTACTTGAATTGTTACTTGACGTTTGTGACCTTCATTTAAAGCTTATCGTCCCGCACCGGGCTGGCTGGAGGTCAATGTACACTATTTATGATGGTAATGTGTGAGATAGGAGCCTATGTAGCTTTTATCTTTGAGAAACATATTTGATACCATTATCCTCATCAGATAATGTTATTTTAATTTGATTTCTGATCCTGAGAATTAATATGAGACTATTAGTCTCATGTTATTTCATTGTATTTGATCCTCTTAAATATTAGGTGTGTTTCAGTGGCTGAATCTCACAACTCCCAGTATTAAGTTATATGTTCTACAGAATATTTGATGTTATGTGCCAACTACATGCTTAATTAATAAAAAAGCTATGTTGATATTATATACATGTAACTTGAATTTAAATTAATATTTTTCATAGATGAATGCAGAAAGTATGATAGGTGATGGGTCTCAGGCGGAGGGTGTTCAAACATCACTCCCCCTAAACCATCGCTTCTTGGAGCCTGAGAAAGCTGTCAAAACCATATCAGACATGGCCCTGTGGGAAAAGTCTGAGGCTTACATGGAGTACACAGGCTTCATAGCCACCCTGAATGAGTCAATTAAAGGGAAACCCCTGTCAGTGGACTGCAAAGTGTCAGATAATGTTAAAAAGATTATTACCTTGCTTGATAACATTAATGCTTTGATAGATGTGTTTCCCCCAGTTGAACAGCCCCAGAGGTTTGGTAATGTTGCCTTCAGAGAATGGCTTACGCAAGTGAAACAAAACACTACAGGTTACCTGCAGGATGCTCTGCACCTTAAGCTACATTTGGCCATACCGGAAGTAAAGATCTACTTGGAAGAGAGCTTCGGTAATGCAACAAGAATTGACTATGGAACGGGACATGAAATGTCTTTTGTCATGTTTTTATGCTGTCTGTACAAAATTGGATGTCTTCAGAATGAGGACAATGTAGCTACTGTTTTCCTCATATTTAGCAAGTATATGCACATTGTAAGGAGATTACAAAAGACATACCGAATGGAGCCAGCCGGCAGCCACGGAGTTTGGAGTCTGGATGACTATCAGTTCATACCATTCATTTGGGGCAGCTCCCAGTTGGTTGATCAGCCAAAGGTGTACCCACCTGCAAAGTTCTTGGAGGATGACATTATTGATAAATATGCAGAGGATTATATCTTTTTGGGTTGTATTAAACATATAAAAGATGTAAAAAAGGGTCCTTTTGCTGAACATTCAAACCAGCTGTGGAGCATCAGTGCAGTTGGATCATGGTTGAAGATTAACCAGGGTCTAATAAAAATGTACAAGAAAGAGGTACTGGCCAAGTTTCCAGTGGTGCAGCACATTTTGTTTGGTTCCCTCCTTCCCATCAGGAGATTTCCAATCAATCACTAATTATTTACATTATGTATGTTTTTGTAATCTTAAGAACATGTTAACACCAAAAGTATGCTTCAAAGCATTATATTAATGAAGTTGATTAAAAAAACAGTATTAGCAAATGTGACTGTTCCTTATTTTAAATTTTTGTGAGAAGTACTTACTTCCAATGTGATATTAATGTAATATTGTTATAGGTAAAAGTAATTTGAATTTGCCAAGCTACAACACATTATTTAAAAAAGCATTTTAAAAGCATTATTTCCTGCTAGTTTTCGTGTCGTAATAAATGCACCTATGTATTTGTATAGCTATTAATGTTTTTATCATATCTTAGTACTGTTTCCTTGTGTGATTAATAGCTGTGCAATAAAAAATATATTAGTATTTTGTTCTTATTTTACTCATATTTCTGTGTAAATAAAAAGCAAGAGCCATGGTGGCCGAGTGGTTCGAGCAGTTGCCTGCGACGCAAAGGTCGCATCCGAATCCCGACTGTATTAATGAGTTTTTCTGAAGTTAAGTACACTGATTAGTCACACCACGAGCTGAACGGTGAAGGAAAACATCGAGAGGAAAGCGGTTGTGTGGGTATTACCTATACACCTCTGCCTACCCCTTCGGGGAGCCTTGTGGGAAGGCGTGAGGATATATATAAACAGCAGTCGAATTATCAATTAATAAGTGTAGCCTTTGCCAAAAGGCAAAAAGAGTTTTTATGGTCTTCGGTACCGGTGTCTATGGGCTTATCTGTCAGACAAGAGCTGACAACAATTTGGTATATGTGGTGGTAACATGGTGCTAGTATGGTATGCTGAAAGTGCTTCTTTTATCAAAGTTATGCGAGGAATAACTGTTATGTCAGTACGACGAAACGAAGGCGAATTTGTTAATTGCTACGGCCTGAATTCTGGCAAGTAACGCTACTTAACCGAATAAATATGGGTGCAATAGAAACGACTAGATTTTGACTCAGGAAAGAAAGGAAAACAGTTGTTAAAAATTATATATTTATTGACAAAATATTTGATGGTAATACGAATTGACCACGCAGATGGTTGATGGTCACAATTGGCCTCTCGCCATGATGCAGGCTCGATTCTTATTGAACAAACATGGGTATGACCCAAAAGAGTGGGTGAATAAATATTTCTGAGGTCACGTGACCGGGATGTCATCGCGAGAGGCCAAAAGGGATGAATAAGTGTTATTGTTACTTTAGACTTATGTACTTAAAATAAGTTAATACAATTCAGTCAAATGTGCAGCTTGCACAAAAACTTTAACAATATTACCTAGTAGGTACAGTTACCTAAATTATTTGAAAGTACCAAGTACATACTTTTAAATAAGGTAGCTGTGTACTTTATCTTCGTCACACTCCAAGTGTATTTTTTGCAATTTACCGTGAAAAAAATACTGACTGCTGATTCATTTTTAAATGCTTTAATTAAATTAAAGCCTAATATCCGTGGACTTCAAAGGAACAATATTTTGATTTTACAATGTCTATGCGATGCTAATCGGGGATTAGTCTTAAAAATCGTAAAAGAGGCATCCTAAAAGTAGCATAAAAATATTTGTACAATCTTTACATGTCACTTTTATACTTCTAAGGTAGCAAACAAGCTTGCTGTCTACCTATAGTAATCTAATAGAGAGAGTGGACCCTCTTTTTACGACCGTAGGTATGTGTGGTATATGTACCTACTTATACTTTTGAAGTGGGTCCAGTGCTGGCAAAATATGAAATTTCAAGATATAGGTACATACTTGTTAGTCAGCTGTTGCTAAGAGTAGCAAATTTGGTACGTTTTCGTATGTAGGTACGTACGGTACGTTTTCAACCAAATTGTTTTGGTTCAATGTCATACCTATATAATGGGAGGAAATGGTAGCCTAATGTTCGTTAGTTTTCGACAGGACACTGGGTGCGATAGCAGATGGTTTGCTGAAATGGTTTTTATACAGGGTGTACGCCATTCCAGCCGTGATCGCGCCCACTGCAGTGCCCTGGGCTATGACCCTGAACTGCATGAGGAACACGCTGGTGCTCATTCCTCCGCGGTGCTTGTACGCATACGCTCCGTACCCCACAGCAGACACGAGCCCCGCGATACCTGGAAGATGTTTCAAGTACTGATTACGTATTCCATGTACATATTTGTTAGGTGTTGCATGTATTTCTTAGGTGTTAAATGGATTGGTTAGGTATTCAATGTACTAGATAAGTCGTAATTAACATCGCATCGTCGTCACTAAATCACTTCCATAGCAAGCTAAGAAACATTTGCTTTAAGATGTGAGGTCTATAGTACAGACAAACATATCTTCAAATGACGACACTGCGTGACTGCTCAGAGCATATATTTATTTACTCATATAGAAGCTTTTTGTCACGTAGGTAATACATAGTTCTTAAGCCATATGGTGAACACGAATAACGGCATTGAATTTGGAATCAGCATATAAATGCCACGTTTGAGGCTGTCGGCCCTACGACGTGCGTTCGATATCATTAAAAAAAATACGAGAGATATTTATGTACATATCATCACACGAGTCCCTCACGGGAAGGCAGAGATAGTAGAAGATTCCAATAAAACGTAATCAAATTATTCTAAGAAGGCCCATTATGTCTACAAGGGCCTTCTTATATTATTACATAAAACATACATATTAACATGTTATTTTATAAAAATAGTTGGCAAGTCATGAGACAATACATCGATTGTTTATCGCAATTGTGAATTACTGAGTTATCACAGCTTTGTCACAGATGACTGCACACATACGTTATCTGTAAGAGTAACTAACGGGTGCTAGGTATAGATAGTGCCGTCCACTAAGACGCGTCCCACTATTCTTCCCTATAGTTTATAGTGTAAGTGTTGCAACCTTCCATTAATATTTGAGTATTATCCGTACACATTGATTACCCATGAGTGCACAAGCACACTACAATTAATAGACTCGGGTCATACTCCCGTGGGGCGCGTCTTCGTGGATTACACTATTAAGAATGTACATTAGAGATCTTACCGATGACCATAAAGGGGGATTCCTTAGACTTGCGCGCTAGTTTCTCGCTGTGAGTTTCCTCATGGTAGTCGAATACAGGTTTCTCTGATGCCATCTTTTGTATTTAGTCCTGTAAAAATATTTAAAAGTCAATTTAAATAATAATGGGATCGTAAGCTACTAAGCAAGTACCTATGCTTAACACGTGTTTATATATACAGTGAAACCTGGTTATTTGGGATCTCAAGGGACCAAGACATATGTACCAATTATTGAGGGTTCTCAATAATCCAGTTTTCCAATTAAACAGGTTTAAATTTATAGTTGTCTCATTTACAGAGGTCCCCGCTTACAGAGGTCGAAATGTGCCGGTATTCCATTTTTAGAGGTGGAAATGTTAATAAAAATGCGTATTTTTGATGTTATGAATTTAATGTAGGTATGAATGTACAAACATAATGTATTGCGTCGAAAAAAAAAAATACGGTAAAGTTTATGACTTAAAGTAATCGGTTATGTTTGTTTGTATTTGATTGCTAGTTGCTGAAACCTGTTTCTCGATAGAATAAATTTGATCAAAAATATTAGAATTATCAATATTTGACATTTCGAAATACTTGTGTAAAGTTTCTAAAGCTTCCATTGCCTCACGCTTCGAAATTTTTACTGGAGTCTCTTCACAGTCTTCTTCTTCTTCTTCTTCTGTGTCCAAAGAAGAATACATAGCAACTATGTCATCATCATTGAGCTCCTCTGAAATGAGTACATTATCATCCATAGAAACGAAATCCTGAAAAGTCACCTGCTGCTCATTTAAGTCTACATGTGGTAAATATTCTATCCCATTCTGGAAACGCTGCACAAATCTCTAGCTCCTCTTGTAGGCTCTCAGGTTCAGATACATTGGTCACTTTGAATCCAGCTTTTTGGAAGCAATTACTAATTGTGGTTTTGCTAACAGAAAACCAAGCTTTTCTTGCAAATCTCATGGCCTGGAGGATGTTGATTTCTTGACTTTTATTCTCTTCTATAGATTTAAGAACATACTGAACAACTTCCTTCCTGTAGTAAACCTTAAAGTTGTTGATAATACCCTGATCCATGGGCTGCAATTTACTTGTGGTATTGGCGGGTAAGTACAATAATGTAACATAGTCTAATTTGGGCATATTGTTGTGAGCTGTGCAGTTGTCGACAAACATAATGATTTTTCGTTTTTGGGCCCTCATATCGGCGTTCACTTTTTTTAACCAATTTGCAAATAATTCAGAAGTCATCCACGCCTTTTTATTGTTTTGATAATGAACAGGCAACGTTTTAATACCTTTGAAGCATCTGGGGTTCTTAGATTTTCCAATTAAAAGAAGTTGCAGTTTTTCAGTTCCAGACATATTCGCACTTACAAGTACAGTGACCCGATCTTTACTCAATTTACCACCATGGCAAGACTGACCTTTGAATGTAAATGTTTTATCTGGTAGACACTTGTAGAATAAGCCTGCTTCATCGGCGTTGAATACGTCATCGGGGGAATAATCGTGTAATAAAGCTGGAAGGTTTTTAATCCACTCATTACATTCGTAATAACGAACACAGAATTGCTCTCGCCACAAACATTTTTGAATGCGATATCGTTTCTTTTCTTAAATCCCTCCAACCACCCATTACTGCCAGAAAAATTATCAATATGGAGCTTACTTGCAAATTCTTGAGCTTTCGCTTTGATCATTGGTCCGCTTATTGGAATGTTATTATTCCGTACCTGCTTTATCCATGTACAGAGACACTTGTCAACTTCAGGATACTCTGCAGCTCGTATTCGTTTGAGTTTTCCTTTTCCATCAATACACTGAGACCGAATTTTCTCTTTGTTGTTAATAATTCTACACAAGGTTGACTTTGGTATGTCATTCTCCCTACACAGTTCATCACGCGATTTTCCACAATCATAATGTGATAGAAGTTTTAATTTTTCAGATACTGATAACGTTTTATATTTGCGTTTGGACATTTTGCACACTTTTATTCCCTTGTTTTCAGGTCAAAACATGAGATAGTACTGACAATGAAAGCATGCGCGAAAGACAACGAGAAATGTATGTAAACAAACACGTCAAAACGTGTTGAAACCTGATTAATTTGTCTCACTTATACAGGTAATTGAGCTACAGAGTCTCAATTATAGAGGTAAACATCGAAAAAGTCTTAGAATTCAAATCTTATTTAACCAGGTTCAAAAAGTCCCATTAACAGAGGTAATTTAATGAAAAAGAACCGGGACTTCATTGCAACTCTCAATAATAGAGGTTTCTCATTTATCCAGGTCCCACTTAACCAGGTTTCACTGTATATATATAGATATATAGGTATATATATCTTAATATATATATTTCTTGTGTGCGTGTGTATGTGACTGAACTCCTCCTAAACGACTGGACCGATTTTGATGAAATTTTTTGTGTGTGTTCGTGGAGATTCGAGAATGGTTTAGATTCACAATTGGACCCGATAGGTGGCGCCACCATCTTTTTTTTTCCACCCGAGCGAAGCTGGGCGGGACCACTAGTATATATATAAAAATAAAATTACAGTTGTTACTATGTTCCCTTGTTATGATGAGGGTACCGGCGAGACTACCGGTTAATTAGGGTTTGACGGGTCCCATCTGCTATCATCTTTGAGTTCAGTAAGCGATACCACAGGAACTTAACACTCCCTAGCATTTACCTGCGACTGCCCATCTTGGACATATACGTATACCTATCGCCTTGTCTAGCCTAGTCAGGTAGCTTCCATTTTGAACGAGACAGTCCTAGGAAATTCGTTTTCTATTAAAATTCCTGTTTAGACTATTTTTGGCCCGATGTTCATAACTATTCTTTGATAGCAGCAAATTATTTCGAATAGTTAAAAACGTATTTATCTGCGCAATCCACTAACAATTTAAATGCAGAAGTCTGTGAGGATGTTGTTTAGTAATTCCGTCAGAACGACTGAACGCGATTGTATGAAGTTTGGCTTCCTACAAATAATAATATATCCTCACGCCTTCCCACAAGGGTCCCCGAAGGGGTAGGCAGAGGTGTATAGGTAATACCCATACACCCAATTTCCGCCAGAGGTATATTAGGTGCCAACGTGACAGATGGCGAGTCCATCGCTGTTACTCCAGCACGACTATACATACGCCTTTGAATTTCTTCTCGGACGTATGCAGGTTTCCTCTCGATGTTTTCCTTCACCGTTAAGCTCGTGGTGTGACTAATCACTGTACTTAAGTTCAGAAAAATTCATTGGTACAGTCGGGATTCGAACTTGCAACCTTTGCGTCGCAGGCAACTGCTCAAACCACTCGGCCACCACGGCTCTTTAAGCTCACCACGGTTTCATACAATTCGGCTTTAAATATAGAATATGGTTTATTCCAGGAAAAAGATCCAGAAAAGAAGAGCTAAGAGCCGAGCAGAAGTCCCTCCTGCCATTGAAACAAATTTTCGCAGTTGAAACCGCGGGCAAATCTACTGTAGGTACTATATTACTCTGACGTGTATATAGCCCATGAAGTGGTGATAATTGGCTATTGACAATTAGACACAGTTGAGTTTGTACTAATGGCTCTCTTAGGGAAAACACTGAGCACTAAGGCAAGTAGGAAAACACAGGATTTCCCATCGCTTGCAAATAACACGACATTACGATTAACTATACCTACTTATTGTCTATGCTTAAAAGGAGATGCCTTTTAAGTTAACTTGTAAAAGAAATAAACATATTTCATTTTCATTCTTACATAGCATGCAGTTTATGGTGTAAGAGGATCAGCTGTAGCGGTTGGAAGGAGAAGAGTTTGATATCAACATCCTATATAAAGCAAATGGATGCAATTACTATGTCTGCCTTTCACTCTCTCACACAGCGTCTAACGCAATCTCTTTAAAAGCCCTATACGTTATGATATCCATGATGATATCGATAAATCCAAGAGCACGGCTCTTGTAGGCGTGTCTGATGCAATTGCTTCCATTACTGTCATGAGTAATGTTTTCGACCACTCTAAACGTCCTGACATACAATATTCTTAATGATAGTCATAAGATAATAGATAATATAATTATACTTATTATAAACGTCAACAGTATGTACGAATAGATGTATTTATTTATTTATAAGGTACACCAACAATACACATATTAAACATTCAAGTACACTTAAACATAAAAATAAAGTTCTGATATGTGTATCAATGACAGGTATACACAACATTCACATTACATAGCTACATATAATTTTGATAACTACTCTCTCTGCCTACCCCGTGAGGGACTCAGCATTTTGATAATGTGCATAGGTTGTACTAATAAACTCGTTACATAGAATAATTTCACTAGAATGCACAATTATTTCGAGCGGAAACTGGATTCTGGACGGTGTGCCCTGCCCTTGATATTGCAATATGAAGTCTTGATATTGCAATATCAAGGGCACACCAATTTGAAATATGAATCACTTTACTATCTAAATATTCAACGTGCACGCAAAGCAAATACGATGGTTTGATAGATTAAATATATTACACTTTATGTCAACATAATTCATACATTGATAGAATATTATATAAATAAATGAAATTCTATAACAATTTAAGATAGTCACTGTAAGTAGATTACAATATCTTATCTCGTACCTTATATTTCCTTGTGGAATTGTAACAGAGTGCACTGGAGGTGTTCGGTAGACTGGCACTCCGGCTGCGGTACATCCGTCGACTGTCTGACGTCTTGAGCCTGAGGCCTGTGGTATTTGTTAAACTATGACGTCATGGAATGTCTCGTGGGTATTTTGCAGGCGCATGGTGGCTGCGACTGATACTATATGGTCTACGTATGAATGCTACATTAATTTACAATTTGAAGGTCAATGTTACACGGAGGAAAACTATTAATATTATGTTAGATATTCCACGGAGACCCACGGATATGGGGCCGCAGGGGAAGGTCTTAACTTTGCATGTTGTTGAACTATTTTAAACAGAAGTCGCGTTATATTTTTTAAATCATCAGGACAAGACATGTGATTGTTCGCTCATGGGAATGGAACATACGAATGTACAAAATCTCGATACGTTTTTATTGTACCGATCGAGAGTCTATTGTAAGGAGACAACTATTTGAAATAACATACTGAGTTAATACAGGAACTCAAAAATTTGGGAAAATTATAATAGCTGTGCCCCGCGGTTCGACCAGAAAAATATTTGATTTCATTGGTAGGTTTGTTTCTGGAATCTATACAAATAAATAAAATTCGCTTGTCTGTTTGTAATATTAAAATAATCGCTTTTTACTAAATGTATATGGATGTATGCACGGTACATATAGCAAAATCTCATTAAAAAAAAAACTGTTTGTTCCGACTAATCTGAAACGGCTGGACCGATTTTGACGGGACTTCACTGGTAGATAGCTGATGTAATAAGGAGTAACTTAGACTACTTTCATTGTAAGCATTTTTTTAGTTAAACTCCACGCGGACGAAGTCGGCGGGCACAGCTAGTATAATATATATCCTGATGAATGTATGCGAAAGCGAAAGGGGTATGTAAGTCTAGAAAGAACTGGCGATCTACTCCTTCGGCTTACATCGTGAGACTGGGACTGAAATTGGGTGTGATGATATGTAGGAGATCCTGTGTTAAGCCAGCTAATGATCTATCCTGTGCTAATCTAATGTTGTTCTTATCCGTTCTAGCGTAATGGGAAGCAAAAATCCTAACAAACTATAATATCAGCCGAATTGGGTAAAATTGCTCAATTAAATATTTCCAATTTTGGTGGTTCATATGTTGGTATTTTTCAATTCCTCACGTAGCGTACTGGAAACTTTTGCTTCGTAACCAAACAGATATATTGCGAAGTCCTTGCCCGTGCAGCAAGCACTAAAATGATTAACGCTAACGGAACGAATGAACGAAACTACCATTACACACGTACGTACGGTACGTATTACTACGTTCCAATATCAATTCTACAGGGAGTTGTGACAGCTACCTGTCACATTTTTTTTTTAATTTATTTATTATTTATTACGGAACAAAAAATATATCGTACAAAATTCTATAGATACATTACGTTTACGTAGGTATTGGTAAAGTGTTGATTTATATTGAAAATAATATTTATCTATATGTCTTCGACTACTCTTGACTTCGCATCCTTGAGTAATCGATTGATTCAATCCAGGTGGAAGGAAGAAAAGGTGAGGAGAGGAACCAATCTGGAAGAGAGAAGATTCCAGACTACCACCGGTCCCACTGACACTTGGTTATCAATTGAGGAAGGTACTTGAATAAGAAAAACACATAAAGAAACAATAAACTATAATATATTATTTGTAGTAATAACATATGACCGCTAAGTATTGTCTTTAAAAGTTGACCAGATATAAGAGTTGTGTGTTGAACGAGTGTATACATAGTGCCAATCGTTCCTTTTCATTCAATTAAAACCTCAAATAAGCAGTAGAGGGTGCTCTAACATTTTTTTATTAAAGCTAGAAACAAATGAATGAAAATGAAAAGAGGAATATAAAACTCATAATCACATGCGCTGACCAATGGATATTAGACTTTTGACAATGCAACGTGCTTGCAGACGTCGCTAGATGGCGTGGTACTTAAAGTAGTTTATCTCTGGTTTAGTACATACCGATTGACATAGATAACAATATTAAATAATAGTTCGCCATCTCAACAATATTGCGCGTTCTTGACGAATTAAGCTTAACGCTACTTGTCACCAACCACATTAAAATCAAATTTAAAAAATTATGTAATTTTATAAACTTTTTAATCAACAGGGCTTTACTACGATTGGTATACAAAGATTATTACATCAAGATTGTTTAAGTGTCATATGTATATCTGGCTCTTTTGCACTCTTGAATAATGATGGTAATAGCAGGTCGTGGTGCGACGACATTATGCACGGTTGTGTTGATGCCACATAAGTGACTCTAAACTTTATTACAAAGAAGCTAAGTTTCTAAATTATATGAGCAGTACCTTAAATATAACTGCATATAGACCTATTTCTCAGGAATTACATTACGGACCTAAACCTTACCGCTAAGGTTCGATTTGTACAATATAACAGAGGTAATAAGTTATGATATGTCGCTAATGAATTTAAAGTAATTACCTATAATCGAAAGGCTTCAATATAAAAATAGCATATTTATACAAAAGAAAATATTTTGGAATGTAGTTTAGTTTGATTTACATTAATTAAAAAAACGACAAAAACTTACCGTTTGGTTTTGTTGTTTGTTACCTGTTTTTAATTACTTTTTAAACAATACATTCCAGCGAACATATATGAAGAGACTAATGAATGTGGATGAAGCGAGAGTACTGATCAATGTTTAAGAAACGAAAGAGGTCTTTAAGTCTAGAGGCGTGACCTCTTTGTGCCTACCCCGATGTTACCGTGGAGTAAACGATGTATAATACCTACATCGTATTACCTACAATCCAAATTCAAATCCTAAACTACAATCCAAAACGCATCACAGTCGTATGAAACTTATTATGTGTTACATAATTTTATCATTTATACCTTGGAACAGTTCATCGCAAATTGACCTAGTCCCAAATTAAGCAAAGCTTGTGTTATGGTAACTAGACAACGATATATTTACTTATATAGATAGATATACATATCCAAGCATCCAAGACAAAGGTGCAAATACTCGTGTTCATCACACAAATATTTGCCCTCAGCAGGAATCGAACCCGCGTGCTCAAGTGTCGCAGTCAGGAGCTCTCACCCCTAGACTACAATCTTAGAACGAGCTGGCGCGCTACTCTCTCCGCGTACGTCGTGAGGGACACGATACGAACATGAAGTTAGGTAATAGTGTAGGTTTTTAAATCAAAAGCAATAACTAGGAATTTTCCGATATCTTCACGCATTCCTACAAGGGACAGGCAGAGGTTTCGGCATTTAGGTGCCGGTGCATGACAGATGGCGAATCAGTTGCCGTTTTTTAAGGACGACGTCGAAGTATACAAGATTTTGACTTCATCCTCATCGTAAAGAAATCAAAATTCAAAGTATCATCTTCGGGTACATTTTGTCTATGACAGTATATTATATCTCTGGTGTGACAATATTGACATTGGGTAGAAAGTTTGACACATACATGTACTGAACTTCAATGATTTTCTAATACGGATAAGTTTAATAAATAATATTGTCACATATGGATGTGAAAACTTTGAAATAAAAAATACGGCTATATATTTTACCTAAAAATGTTGTTGTTAAATATAAAAAAAAAGTCTTCTATCTCTTCTATCTTCTGTCGCTAATGCTATGCAATTACTTTTTTATGATTTAAGGTTTACATCCAGTTCAAGTTCGTTTCTGACATTCCTGATTGATATCAAATGAACATTATTTTAATACATTTTCGTTTAATGAACAATATGACAAAGCTGTATTCATACCATAAAAGATTAAAATAACATAATATATAATAAAATGGTGAAATCATAATAAACATGCATTCATACACACTAAATATACTCAGCAAATTCAATCAAAATTAATCAAGCCATTATGTACTCTACAACTATGCACATAAATATTATAACATGAATAATTTGATATCACAGGTACCAAATCACGCTATAATTACGACCTTGCTTTGGCAAGTAGTGTGCTTAGCACTAATTATAAAGTTATTATCTAACAGTCGAATTTGTGCCGGTCTTCAGGCTACGTGACGAGAAAATACCATTTACGCTTCTATAACCTTATAATAAGGCATATTTTAGCATTTTCGCATCCCGTAGAGTGGAGACATGACAAGACTCACTTGCTACTTAAAATTCATAGCTACCGAGGAATTACATAAAGCGAACCACACTGTATTCAGTTGAGATGTAATGTATAAGGCCATTCGCGTTAATAAAATTGTGAGTCGTCGTTGTCTGCCGACCTAACCACGCCACCCACGCCCCCCGGCCAATCAGGTCGCTTAAAATTATAATGTCAAATTGACAATAATTTTACCAATTGAAAGTGAAGTAACTTTCGTACGTTTGTGGAACTGTCTGAACTAAGTTATTATATAATAAATACAAAAAAATATTCAACTGCTTTAACTGATACTTATTCAAACATACATACATCACGCCGAGTCCCTAACAGGGTAGGCAGAGAGTATAGAGCGCCAATATATTATTAGTGACATTGAAGTGGACATTTATCTATTTAATTAAAAATGTATTAATTAAATTTAATAATTTTAAATGTGCTTTAATTATTTGAATATTATTTTTTCTATCAATACACCTTTAACCTGCAATAGTCCTTGAAGACTGACAATTTCTTAACGCGAATGGACTACGTGTAATATTCTTCAACATACCTCATGCGTATGCGCATATAGTTCCTAACGGAAGACGTAAAGTGATTCTTGATAAACAGTTGTATTCTCATGGTGATTATGCAGTTATATTATTAAATATTTTAAAATAAATTTGTCTGACTGTACCTATAAACCGATCTATTCAATTTGGCAGGGAAGCTTACATAATTGCGTAGCTCTTTACCGTGGCAAGTCAAGGGAGAAGCATGTTTATCAATATTTTCTAAGTACATTATAACTAAAAACTTTTAATGCACAATATTATATTACATTCATACTATATAGGATAATAGGGCGTGAATATATTGGTATTTTTACTTTGGAGCCGTTATCGTTCCAACAACGAAGAGAGGTGTGTCTAAAATGAAGCAATATTATTTGCTTTGTATACAAGGTGTAACAGGGTAGTTCAGAATTGTAGATATTTTGTTTTGAAACTTTGCAAATATTAAACCATACAATTTGATAACAATTTTGAAAAAAAAAAAACAGATGCAATGACTGTAAGGCGATTCTAAACAGTCCCAAAGAATGTCTGGATTGGCGATTGAGGGTTGTCTCAGTCGCTCAAGAGATACAAGCAGAAATGCGCAATTTTAATTGTAATTTTTTTCCACTTTGAAATTCGAATATAGTTTGTTTTCAACTAGTGACAACCCTACATCGAAAGCCGTTATAAACCAACATATTGTAATTTAGCACACAACTCGTCACCTCTTCGAATAATAAGCCGTATCTAGAAGGTTGCCTCGCATGCCTCCGATGTTCCTCACTGATAGCCCGGCGCGCTCGAGGATACCTTTTCGAGTTTCTCAAAGTGTTTTCGCGCGTTCCTGATGTTGATGAGGGTTGCTTCCGAGGGGATCTTGGGGTCTGACATCTCGACCATGACGTACGTGTTGGTCGTGAACCCGTCTATGAACGCAGCGAACACGCTGTTCCGTACCTGATGAAAGAGTGTCGGTATAGATTAATGGGCACAGAGAACTGTCATTCCGAACCAATTTGTTTTAGCCATATTTAGATCCACACAAACTTAAAATATTAATTAAAGAAATACAAGAGCCGTAATAGCCGAGTGATTAGAGTTGCCTGCAACACATAGATTGCCAGTTCGAATCGCGACTGTACCGATGAGTTTTTCTGAACTTAAGTACAGTGATTAGTCACACCACGAGCTTTACGGTGAAGGTAAACATCGAGAGGAAACCTGCATACGTTTGAGATGAAACTCAATGGCGTATGTAGTCGTGCTTGAGTAACGGCGACTGACTCGCAAGTAGCGATCTGTCACGTTAGCACCTAAATATGTCTCTTGCGGTGTTTGGGTATAACTTAAACATTGCATGTATAAAAAATTTATTAGTACGTAAGGGCCCAATTCAATATTTCCGGACCCTCCCACCGTATTGTTACATCTCTGAATGTGTGTACACTTCGGAACTCAATACAAGAATACAGCCAGCAATGGTGTCAGTGGTGTCGGTACCTCCATGCTCTGGAACTGCGCGGCGAGCTTGGAGCAGGAGAGCTTGAACTGCTTCACGATGTTGGAGACCTTCTCGAAGCGGTGCGCGTCGCGGTGAGCGCGCCGCTGGCAGTGGGACACCACCAGGAACGTCGCGCGCTCGAATAGCAGTACCTGGAGAATGTTATGGATCACAGCGGGGCGGTTGGTACTGAGAGTAGGGGATGTTGGGGGACACTTTAGAAGAAAAAATAAATTGTAAATCTATGTTTCTATAAGTCCATGTTTAAAGTACATATTTATTTCTTTTTACACGCTTTATATTAGCTTCACCTGTATGTATGTATGTATGTATGTAACCGACTTCTTTGAGCTCGATTTTGACCTTTGAAACCTTTGACCTTCGATTTTGAAAGAAAATAAATTTCGATAATATCTTAAAAAGCGTGGGGTGCTTTTTAAGGTATTACCGAAATGATAATCACTCTACTAATATCTGTCAATAAAATATTTATAACTATTGACACCATGCACCCCACGCTTTTTAAGATATTATCGAAATTTATTTTCTATTTTTTAGTTCGGTTTTCTATAAAAAGCGTGTTTTTTAGTTTTTTTTAACTATTATTTATTTTAGCTTTGCTTGGGTGAAAGAATAAAAGCTCCAGAAACACAATCGCAGAGCCAATATCGGGTCCAATTCTGAATCTAAACCATTCTCGAATCCACCTGAAGAAATTATAATCGGTCCAGCCATTTAGGAAGAGTTCAGTGACATACACACACACAGAAGAAATACAAACACAACATAAAGATACAAAAATACAAATACAATATAAAGATAATACAAATAGTACTTCACTAGAAAATATTGTAATAGTCCTAAACTAAGCAGAGGTACAAGCTTTGCCATGGTACTAACATACTAATATGGGACTAAATGGGACATGGGACACAAGTATTCATGTTCGCCACAGAAGGCAATCCAGCTGGTAAAGGACAGAAGAGAATAGATAATGAATGATCCAAAAAGATTGCATGTTGCAAGGCATCAGGCGAGCCTCATGCATATTTACCACCTTATAGGTATGATAACTTACCTCATCGGCATCGACTATTGTCGCGAACTGTCTCAGTGACGATTCCAAAGCCTTAACATTAGGGATGAGCTTGTAGACTATGCTAGACCACGCTCTGAAAAAGTGTTTTTTATAATTAGTTCCTTACACACATGCTAGATTTTATAGAATAATTCTTATAATATATCTTTGTATTTTTATATTCCCCTGTCCCTCGGTCCCTGAAGACTAGGTGTACCTGGAAGAGGAGACCCTGAAGATTAGGACAAGGCACAATTCGCCGGAGATATATTTGAGGCTGCAAATGTTACAGATAGCATTTAGATTAAGTTAGATTTAGGTTTAGGTTAGATTTGTTCAAAATTAATTATCTTCTTTCTTATCCTTTGTTTTGAGATACTCTCATAATAAATTACTTAATTTACCTACTTATAAATACCATAACTTTCATACTAGTCCTAATGCAACTTTTTTCACAACTACAGGTTGTGACATACAACATAGTGGCACAAGGCTTGCCCACCGGCACTTTGGATTGTTAAAATATATAAATGATGTCATCCTACTCATTTAGATTCATTCATGGGGACATTATTGTTCCTCCTTTTTTGTCATAAAATTTTACTTACTTATATAAAGTTTCGTCCCATATACTAGTCCTAAAGCATGTGCACTCTAGTGGTTTGGAAAGCCGCTTGAGGTCCTCCTCTCGCGCCCTGAAGATCTCCTCCCGCTGCTCCTCTGTCACCAGGTCCATTTTATGCACAAGACAGAATATTCGTGCCTCTGGAGAATTCTGAAATGATAAAAAGAAAAAAAAATTTGCCAATCAGGTCCTCAGGCTGCAATTAAAAGGGCAGTCGGAACAAGGAAAGTCGGCAGAGATGACAAGAACTTTTCACTAGATATATGTTTTTAGGTGTCAACATGACAGGCAACATTTGGCCGTGAAAGAACGGCAAACATCCAAACTTACAAACTTTCACATTTATAATATTAGTAAGATTATATACCTGCAATATTGCTTCCAAACAAGACTGATAATAATGCATGTCCTTCTCCATTTCTCTGCTTTCTACATCAAACACATATATGAGCACTTCCACATTCCGAAATATGTTGTCTCTCTGTGAGGCAAAGTAGTTCTCCATGAAGGCTTCCTGACCACCGCAGTCCCACAGATTCAACACCAAGTTGCCCAGGAACCGGACATGCGAGTGTTCTACATCAACTGAAATTATATTAATTGTGTCATATGTGTAATATATATATATAATAAAATGAATATTTCCTATATATTATAACTCAGTATCCTCACGCCTTCCCACAAGGGTCCCCGAAGGGGTAGGCAGAGGTGTATAGGTAATACCCACACACCCACTTTCCGCCAGAGGTATATTAGGTGCCAACGTGACAGATGGCGAGTCCATCGCCGTTATTCAAGCACGACTATACATACGCCTTTGAATTTCTTCTCAGACGTATGCAGGTTTCCTCTCGATGTTTTCCTTCACCATCTAACTCAGTCATATGTTTATTTACTAATTTATAAAGATACACCAACAGTACTTATAATATAATAAAGAAGAATAATATTGTTTCCCTAAAAAAAGGCCTAAGTATATTAATTATTTTATTTCATTATGTAACTACTCAAGATATAGTTGTATATCAAGAGATCATGTTTAAGGAAAAACTATGCAGTGGCTAAGCTTTAAACATAATGACGATAAAGATGACAACTACACAAAATTATTGAACTGAAATAGAAAGAGACAGTTCACATTTTATTTGTGCTTTTGTACAATTACATTTGTATTATTTTCCATGCTTTTCTTGGTTGCATTAGTAATAAAACAAATATAACATTATTCATCACTATACTGAGACAGCATGCACATAAGTATGTATATACATTGATTGGCATGATTCATGAACAGAGTAGATAGAAAAAAACAATTTTAAACTATTTGTGTAGTTTTGAACATGTTCCTACTATGACAGGAAATTTGTTTACTATTAATTTATAAGCATTTTGTATATCTTTGATTTGACCTTTAAAAGGTCAGTATTAGCCAAAGAGCCATGTTCAGTGAGGAATTATGAGTTGGATATTAATTGTGACATGACAAATTGCATGAACTAGATTCCAAATAGGATAACACTTACTTGTAGCCCCTAGTCTTCTTGTGTCTCTCGCTATGTAGTTGGCGAATATAATGGACCTCATGCTGGTCTTACCGGAGCCACTTTTGCCCATCAACAAAACCTATAACACCACAAAAAGTTATAAAGTTTATTGGTACATAATTGTACTACTTTTTACATAGTTGAGGTCGTGTAACTGGAAATTGGTCTTGTTGATCTCAATACGAACCTTTTTCTTCATGTTGACGAAGTGGTAATAGGTCAAGGATCTAAAACTTGTAAAACTAGTGTAATAACAGTTGGTATACCACTAAAATATTTTAGATATATTTTAATTAAATTATACCAGCACTTAAGACCTTTGAAGCCACTATTTATAACTCTGTTGTAAACAGTCAATCATATTTTTGAAAAATAATTGTAGGCGTAAATTTATTTTCTTTTACGACAAAGCAATCGCCTTCAATCAGTCAGACAGACAAGACAGTCAGCCAGACCCACAAACTAAATAGATTTGTCAGGACCATAGGCAAATTGAATATATAGCACAGTTTAAGGTTGAATTATTTTTTTCTTAGTATAAAGCAGTAACTGCAAATTTACTACATGTCTGCTCCAAAGATTTAGACAACACACTATTTTGATAGTAAAAATGCAAACACAAATTCCATCGAGTACCTATCTAAATAGTGGAAAGACTTGGTTATTCTTCTCGTTGTGGATATTATAATCATTGTTAATCTGTGCATATTGACATAACGACCATAACGTCAATATACCTTCTTTGTAAAAAGTAATTTGTTGATTTGTCTGTTCTTGCCGTGCTACATTAATGTCAAAAGTGCGTGGATCATACTATGAAGTGTGCATTTTACGGAATTCATAACAATGTATTGGTGTAAGTGACAAATACTGACCTAAGTTTATAAACAAATTGTGAAATGGCTCGTCATCGCAACATTCGAAATAGGAGTTATTCCGACGATTATGACGATGATGATGTTTACGGTCACTCGGTGGAAGACGAGGGCAGCTGTTTGTCACCTAGCGATTCTGCGCAGTGGATGTACGACCGCTCTCGTAACCAGCAGGCAATCTCGAACTTCCTGCAGAGCCACAATGACATTCAGGAGGAAGTTGAAGACGAACAGCCAGACTCTTCCCAGCCGATACTTGAGCGACGTGAGTCCATAGATGTTCGCACTCTGAACCTCGATGAGGAGGGTGAAGCCAAACTCATGTCGTGCTTGGATGAACTACGCAATGTTCTCGGCGAAACCTTGCCTGATAATGTACTTATACAAGCTGTATTCAAGAATAACTTTGACTTCACCAAAGCACTTGATGCAATTTTAAACAGCACTGGCAGAAGTCAAGCAGTCCAACCTAAAGTTGTACTGAAAACTGGACCCCCAATAGTTGTGGTTGATACTGTGAAAGTAGGAGCTATTCCAACACCAGAGAGACCGCCAAAAGTTATAGCTACTACTCTTGAACCAAAGAGCTTGGGTGTTGTGAAGGGATTCAAGATTGAGCAAGATACAGGCCCCAGTAGCCGCCCACAGACTCCCAGAGATCAATCTCCAGCAGATAGGTCAACTTTTAAGGCAAAGGAGAGTAAGGTAGATGCTAACAAACAATATTCACATGAGAGAGGGTCAGAAAAAGACCATTTATACATAGTTGTGATAGGCCATGTGGATGCAGGCAAGTCTACCTTGATGGGTCGATTACTCTGTGAAATGGGTGAGGTTAGCCAGAAAACTTTGCACAAATATGAACAAGAGAGCAAAAAAATTGGCAAGCAGAGTTTCATGTATGCATGGGTACTGGATGAGACTGGAGAGGAACGAGTAAGAGGCATAACTATGGATGTCGGTAGAGCTCAGTTTGAGACAAAGACAAAGAAGGTCATCATTTTAGATGCACCTGGCCATGCAGATTTTATTCCTAACATGATAACTGGGGCTGGACAAGCTGATGTGGCCCTTCTTGTGGTTGATGCCACCAGGGGAGAATTTGAATCGGGTTTTGATTATGGAGGCCAAACTCGGGAGCATGCCTTGCTTGTTAGGTCACTTGGTGTCAGCCAGCTGGCTGTGGCTGTCAACAAACTAGACACCAGCAACTGGTCACAGGAAAGATTTAATGAAATAGTCAAGAAGCTTAAAGTATTCCTGAAGCAAGCAGGATTTAAAGACTCTGATGTTACCTATGTACCATGCTCAGGATTGACTGGAGAGAACCTTGTAAAACCTCCCGCTGAAGAAGAATTGCACAAATGGTACAAGGGTCCATGCCTTTTGGATGTAATTGACAATTTCAATGTGCCCGAGAGACCTGTCTCCAAGCCCTTCAGGATGTCCATCAATGATGTTTTCAAAGGCACTGGATCTGGGTTTTGTGCAGCCGGTCGCATTGAAAATGGCATGCTCAGTAAAGGAGATAAAGTCCTTGTTTGCCCGACCAAAGAACTGGCTGAAGTAAAGAGTTTAAGTATTAATGACTTGCAAAACAATGTGGCCTTTGCAGGTGATCAAGTTGCAGTGACTATATCAGGTGTGGACATGCAGAATGTTTCAGTCGGGTTCATACTCAGTGACCCAGTACAGCAAGTACCGGTAACGTCACGCTTTGAGGCAAGGATTGTAGTTTTCAACGTTAAAGTTCCCATAACACAGGGGTTTCCAGTCCTGATTCATCATCAGTCATTAGTGGAGTCTGCTAACATAGTGAAGCTGAAAGCGTTGTTGAATAAGAGCACTGGTGAGCTGATAAAGAAAAAGCCTCGTTGTTTGGGCAACAATTCCGTTGCTGTGGTTGAGATTGAGGTGTGTCGGCCGATCTGTATTGAGCGTTACAAGGATGTCAAGGAGCTTGGGCGTGTGATGTTAAGGGTAGCTGGTGTTACCATAGCCGCTGGACTCGTCACCGACATTGTGAATGTTTGATGGTCATACCTTATACGTTATTGATTAAAATATCACGCTATTTAATGACATCATGCCTAAAATGTCCCTAGACATGCCAGATTGATGATTTTGTGATTGATGGTTTTGTGAGATGCTGATATATTTTTATTACGGTACACAGTTACAAAATATGATGTATCGTTTTTGTTTATATTTAAAAATATTTACATTAAAAATGAAATTGTTTTAATATTTTTTTTTTCGATCCCGAAAAATTTATTCTATTGCTTTGATATAGTAAAGTGCCAGCATGTGCCAGCCTAGAGTAAGTAGATTTAATTAAAATAAGTAGTTTGCCGAGGACTACAAACCTACACACGCTACTATGGAGTTTGAGTAAACTTATTATTTGACAAACATCCCAGTAATAATATAAATGCGAATGTTTGTCAGTATGTTTGTTCCTGTTTCACGCAAATATATACTTTAGAAAATAAATGTAATACCTCACACTGTCCCACAATGCAGAGGTGTATAGGTAATACCCACACACCTTAGTTACTTTCTATAACATTGGCTATCTGCCAATGAACGCCCTTTATAATCGGTCTAGACATTTCGGCGATTAACTAACACAAATAGATAAACATACAATTTTGTAAAATGTGTTTTTGTTATCAAATACCTATGTATATACTTAGATTTTCATATGCATTTAGAAAATAAAACTATGATTTAACGATTATTACAAACATACATTTCAATTTCATTTGTTAGTGTAAATGGTATTGGCATTTTTTTATAAATAAAATGTATGTTGATACACATACGGGAAGGCTACACGTCGAGGCGTGCCAAGTAACGATATTCGCGCGCGTTCTTGTGAAATTTAATTTCATAGTCATATCCTACCATTACTTAGCCGAATTACTTCGCCCCAACCTTATTCTATTGAACATCCGTTTATCGATTTCCATTAGCCTCTCGCTTTACGAGAGGTTTTCCCTAACACTCACTTTGTTTCAATTTCTAAAGCTCGCACAAAATTAATTTGTGCAAGTGTGTTCTTCTAACGGAAGCTGATTTATTACTATTGTTCTCGTGTCTATCAGGTAAAATACTTCCGTGGGTTTGTAATTTCTATGTATCTTATAAATAAAATAATAATATATCCTCACATCTTCCCACAAGGGTCCCCGAAGGGGTAGGCAGAGGTGTATAGGTAATATCCACACACCCACTTTCCGCCAGAGGTATATTAGGTGGCAACGTGACAGATGGCGTGTCCATCGCCGTTACTCCAGCACGACTATACATACGCCTTTTTGAATTTCTTCTCAGACGTATGCAGGTTTCCTCTCGATGTTTCCCTTCACCGTAAAGCTCGTGGTGTGACTAATCACTGTACTTAAGTTCAGAAAAGCTCATTGGTACAGTCGGGATTCGAACTTGCGACCTTTGCGTCGCAGGCAACTGCTCGAACCACTCGGCCACCACGGCCACATGTACCTTCTTAATTGTTGGAAATGAAGAGGTTTAAGGTTACAAGCTGAATCCTATTTAATATTATAGGTACCTACCTAAATACCTATTAATTTATTACAAGCCTACTCAATGTCGTGTCACTTGCAAAATAGGTGAAATTCGGAACGCTAGCTTATTGTAGAGTAAACAGGATATTTTTTATACGAAAAATATCATGTTTCCAGGGGATAATAGGTAACCGCGGGCAACACCGCGGACTCGGCTAATTCGATGTAATGTGTTATGAGCGCCTGCAATGACTATTGAAGCAAAAATTGGTAAGGTTAATAGATTGTATTATATCCATGAAAATCTTGCTGGAGTTGGTAGCGAAGTGAGCTTTTAGCACATAACATAACAAGAATTATTTTCCCTAGTATTTATGGGTTAGATTACTCAGAATTGGAAGTGCCAAGCAAGCAATCTGCTCTATGGTAAGGGGGTATTTCGATGTTATTATATAATCTTTGCCATTTGTTCTATATCCTGTAGAGTACGTGTAGATATGTATACTGCGATGTCTGTATACTTGTTTGTCGCTTTTATGGAATAAAGAAGTTTTATTAATCCTTTGTGTTTAATATACCTATCCGTTGTTGTCACTTAACTAACAATAGCGGCAGTGAACCGTTGAGGACGTATAAATCAGTGTCGGGAGCGCGACACCCACTTTGTTACTAGGCTGGGGCTGCTCTACTAATTCCAGTGTTACGCGCTGCAGCCTCGGTAATACCCACTAAGAGATATTGTGTGCTTAAACAAGAACTTGCATTATCTGACCAGGCTTTTTTCACGTTTGACAGCTTACTCACCTTATAGTGAGAATATTTTCCGACTTAACATTTAACGTTTTAATGAATTAGTTAGGTAAGTACATATATTTTTATTTATTTTATATATTTTTAACAGACTTCAAAAAGGAAGATGTTAACTTTGTTACGTCTTACGGCGATGGACTCGCCAGCTGTCACGTTGGCACCTAATATACCTCTGGCGGAAAGTGGGTGTGTGGGTATTACCTATACACCTCTGCCTACCCCTTCGGGGACCCTTGTGGGAAGGCGTGAGGATATATATATATATAATTCTTCTGTGAGTGTGTATGTCACTGAACTCCTCCTAAACGGCTGGACCGATTTTTCTGTGTGTCTTCAGATGGATTTGAGAATGGTTTAGATTCACAATTGGACCCGATAGGTGGCGCTGTGATCGTGTTTTAGGGCATTTATTTTTTTCACCCAAGCGAAGCTGGGCGGGACCACTAGTATATATAAGTAATAAAAATAAAAGTAAAGTAAAAATAATAGTAATTTTGTATATATATATATATATATATATATACAAAATATAAACGTATCTATGCGTTGTTCAACATAGATATATAAATAATAGATAAATGTATTTTTAGGCGGGTGAAACCGCGGCGCACAGCTAGTATATATATATATATATATATATATATATATATATATATATATATAATTTATTATTATCGAAACTACAATATAGTTCACCTAAGTCTGAGTAACTAAAATGTATTTTGTTTAATACTCACATAGAAAATACAAAAAACAGTGTGTTTTTTACGTAGGTAGGTACCCGACCCCAAAAAAAAATGTAACTAATTTGTTTCGTTCCTAATTTTGATTTGTTTTTATCTACACGCCTTCCCAAAAGTACTCCGAAGTGTTAGGCAGAGGTGTTTAGATAGTACCTACACACCCTCTTTACACCGGAGATATATTTTTACAACGCGACAGATGGCGTGTACCTACGCCTTTTAATTTCTTCTCAGGCGTATGCAGGTTTCCTCTCTATGTTTTCCTTCACCATAAAGCTCGTGGTGTGAGTAATAGCTGTACATAAGCTTTGAAAAACTCATTGATACAGTGGGGATTCGAGCTTGCAATCTTTGAGTTACTGGCAACGACTCCAACTACTCAGCCACCGTGACTTCTTTGTTTTAAAGTATCTATTATTCTAGTCTGTCATGTAACACTAATGTTATGAACATTAAAAGCGGGCTAACAGCAAAATACCTATTAAGTAACAATAACGGCGCGGCCTGAAGGGACAATTTCCTTCAGGGATTATTAATTTAATTTAAAGGGTAATTAGGAAGCTTGTTAGTGCGGTATTTTACGGACTAGGTGAGTTATGTTGGCTATTATGTGAATTAAGGATACTCTGAAACTGTCAGCGGATGCAGCCAGTTAGTTGCCTAGCATTGGGCTCAACCCCTGAAATGTATTTTTTTTAATTCACTATGGTGCCAAACCAGCATGTCAGCAGCAAAAACGTAATTTGAGTCGAATATATACATCAGTTCAAACAGATCGAATATCTTATGAATTCTCTATGTCGCAAAAGATTATAATGAGGTTGAGCCAAGAACAATAGATTTTCGTCTTCCTTGAAACTTTCATGGTCTCGATGCCAACATAACAATGGGCATTGACTTAATCTTTTGAAACCTCTATTTCCCCTTCGCCACGTAATCTAATGAACGGAATAAGTATTTAATAGCCCGCTTTGAAGTTTTATTAATTCACTGAAGGGCCTGTACTCAACAATGTAGGCGTTCAAAGCAATCCTGTATCAGGTTTGTTGGTTTGGTATATTGTGCACGATAGTGCACAATTCCTAATACCACACCAGATAGATATATCTATGTGGTTGAAGGTGAAAAGCTCTGTAAGGATATTTAATATATATATGTATATTAAACTAGCTACAGCCGTGGTGGCCGAGTGGTTCGAGTAGAGTGCCTGCGAGACAAAGATCGCAAGTTCGAATCGCTACTGTACCAATGAGTTTTTCTGACCTTTAGTACAGTGATTAGTAACACCGCTAGCTTTACGGTAAAGGAAAACGTCGAGAGGAAACCTGCATACGTCTGAGAAGCAATTCCAATTAGTATGTATAGTTGTGCTTGAGTAATGTGCGATAGGTCACGTTGTCACCTAAAATATCTTGCAGAAAGTGAGTACTGGGTACTACCTATATCAGATATCAAATAAGCAACGCGCGCCACGAATACCTCTGATGGTTGCAGGCGTACGTAGGCTGCAGTAACCGCTTACCATCAGGCGGGCCGCATGCTTGCTTGTCACCTAAGTTGTATAAAAATGTTTTCGAACGTTCGGGTGATTTATAATTTTCTATACACTGACTTAAAAAGTCACATGTCGTAGATCGCTAGGAACTGGGTTCGTTACTTTAAATAAAAAAAGAACTCGCAGTAAATTCGCTTATCTTCCAAACATGTGTCTCATAGTAGGGGAAGTGATAAATGTGACAACTTTGGAACGTTACAGGAGCAGACAGTGTGACGTGAATGCGGGCACTTGTGTACGAACTGTACATTAAATATACTGTACATACTCGTACAGTCAGACAATGTTTATACATAGTTTGTACGACGCAGGATAATCGAATCAACGGCTTAGTCATAGAATATTTAATGGTCTTAAAAGTTCTAACTATGGTCTGTGTGATTTGTATGTAAGGAGTGGTGCGATTCACAAAATTTTTATTCAGTATCAAACTTTCCAGTCTCCTTTTAAGCATAATGATGCCTGTTCCAGGAGTCCCAGCTCTTCCTTCATTTGAGTACCTACATAATTTTATATATGTATTGTTATTATAGAAAGCCTAATTGTTACTAAAAGGGTTCGAACCGTTGGTCGTGATTTCTTCGTTCTTGATTTTTCTGGCTACTACTGAAACCAGACTTAAAACGTATGCAAACCTAAATATATCGTTTCAACATGATGTCAATATGTGAGCCGGATCTGTTTCAAACACTGCTGAGCACGATTGATTAAACGCGTGTCTGATTTTGGAACCAATTTCACGCATCGAGCGTACGAATTGCAAATAAAGCTTCAATTCATTGGGATATCAATGGAGTCTGCTGTTAATTGCCAACTGCCACACGCCAGTTTCGAATATGCAAACGAATATTATAAATGTCAGATTGTTTGTTTGTTTCACGTCATAGCTAATCAACCGGACATGATGAAATTTTGCATAACTAAACGTTGTTATGCAAAGGGCATAGTACCTTTAGTGAAGTAATGCGTACTGTGACCATAGTATAGAATCTATACTATAGATCAATCTGGATAAAGATAACAATGTACTTTGCGAGAGGCGTCTAGCACAACAGCCCGGCAGTTAGTTCCACTAAGTCATAGATAAATAGCAACATTGTTCCGTACTTACTCCGGGCATCTCTTGCAGTATAGATGGAGAAAAAAGTACATTAAACCGAGTGCTGTTGGGCATTGTGTACAGTGCATATATGTAGATTTAAAAGCGGCTCCCATGAATACCCATCTAACGAGGAAGGCATACGTATGACAATGTACTCACGTGTAGTGAACTCCGCAAATACTCATGAAGACCCACGCAATATAAATAAATATTACAATGTTATATTGTTAGAATAACCTAGAGCCGTGGTGGCCGAGTGGTTTGAGCAGTTGCCTGCGACGCAAAGGTCACAAGTTCGAATCCCGACTGTACCAATGAGTTTTTCTAAACTTAAGTACAGTGATTACTCACACCACGAGCTTAACGGTGAAGGAAAACATCGAGAGGAAACCTGCATACGTCTGAGAAGAAATTCAAAGGCGTATGTATAGTCGTGCTGGAGTAACGGCGATGGACTCGCCATCTGTCACGTTGGCACCTAATATACTTTGAAAGTGGAAAGAAAGTGGGTGTGTGGGTATTACCTATACACTTCTGTCGACCCCGTGAGGATATATAACCTAACCTATCAGTTCATGCCACAGTCTGAGCGTTCGCGGTAGGTGCCTTAGAAACGACAGAAATATTTGGTTCGACGGGCATACACTATTTTGACAGATTGAAATGTTCATATAGATTTTTTATTGAACGGTTTTACTTATAATTTTCCGTTGAGTAAATTTTATGTTTTGGTATCTTGATTCTCTTGATAGGTGAAAGCAGTACGAGTACCTTCCTGTCAAAATTATCACGAACGGATAAGCCGTGACAAGATAACGGTGACTTTCACGCATTACACATACAGACAAACATATAATAACGAGGTAAGTATATAGGTAAAAAGATTTGCTTGCATTTGCATTGCTATATCGACTTGATAAAACTTATAGTTAAACTCATGTATGTAAGTAGTTAAGTTAGTCTAAAGTAAAAATATTTTATTTAATCGAATACAAATAAATTATTGCAAAGAAAAATTTTGTGAATCGAATTAGATTTGACATTTATAATCTTTTATATGAAAAAGGCTTTACCTATACATTAATATTCCCAAAGGACTTCGTTTCCAAGCCGGACACTGCTGTATTTCCAGTGTTCCGCTCATCGAAATAGAAATGTGCTACATAAAACAATACGACTCTCTCAATAGAAATTGCTTCCACAATCGAATCAAATCCAGGTACCCAAAATATACTCACGTCTAGTTAGAAGTTATTAGCCATAAAATGAAAGAGACTCGACGCCAGCGTAGCCTTGAAATGTACGAGAGCAATCTTCACCTCGGCAATATTTATGTGCAGTAAGATTCAAATTCAAGGATGGTTGTAAAGAACGACGTTACAGCCCACCCGCGCCCCGTCAATAAGGTTTTACGACGATGTCAAATTACCCGCGCGTTTAGGTGTTATAAAATGTGTGAATTTTATTTTCAGTTCGATTTGACAATAATACTTTCTTTGAAAATAATACCTTAAAGGACTTTAACGTTCAATCGTCAAATAATTTTAATCGTACCTATACTTCTGCCAAATTGGCGGACAATATGAAATACAGCCTTAAAATGTTTTTGTACAGTTATCGTAGAACATACAAATATTACTATATTTTGAAGGCTAATCTGAGCCTCAAATTTCTCATGAAATAAAAAACAAAATAAAAATATTTTATTTCACATATGCCTAGATGGGCACCTAAAAAACATCGAAAAAGGTGCACGGTATGCGTTGGTCGTTTCCATGTAGAAGAACCGGCAAGAAACTCATAACATGGTTACTCTTTTCAAATCATTTGGTATACAATAACAATATTCTTATGTTACAGCATTGGTACTTATCGGTGGGGGAACAGGGGGAACATGATTGTTCCACACCCATAAATTTTATTACCTAATAATCTAATAGAAAACACTTAGAAAGAGAGGTAGGGCATAACGGGTTTCCCTATTGAATTTTGGAGCTGCTCGACTGGGGCAGTACCTCCAACTTATAGAAGTCCGCAGCCAAATACATTTTTTTTTTGTGTTGTGTTCCTACGCCGTGAATAAGGTTTTCAGCAATGAGCTTCTTGGGGAGGAGGGAGATTTGTTATGTTGTGTTGGCAGCAGAGGGATTAGTCCAATTATGCTGCCAACGGATTATAACTCTCCGAACACAGAGTGGCAACGTGCAAGTACTACGTTATCGTGAGCGTAAATAGCTATGGAAACTGTTTCCCATCAGGTGGGCCGTATGCTTGTTTGCCACTCTTGTTGTTTATAAAACAAAAAGTATTTATTTAATACTCATGCACCATTCCACATCTTCATTTTCCGTTTTTGTCTTCATGGTTGTCAGCAACTCCCCTGTTCTCTATGATGAGTGGTGCTCGAAGTAACAGATCAAATACTCCACTTTAAGACACTCTTATTCGTCTGACTGAACACTAGCTTTGTATTATATTTTTCGTAATATAAAAAACTGGCTCGTTGAAACAATTACATGTAAATGTAATCCGAGTATAACAGTGCACCCCTAATAAAGGGGTAAGTTTATTTATTCTGTCGACTGCCTGTAACTAACTGTATTATCTTGGTAACGTTGTTTTAAATGTATTACTACTATATTGAAACAGCGTCGAAGTGTTCCAAAGTCCTATTTGTTTTTTTTTATTGAGGTAGTATTTATTTAGATTTTCTCTAAGAAATAATGGTACGAGCCGATTTTACATCTCGTATTTCCTTTTCCGATATTCTACAAATAAAAAGAATAATACCATAAATAAAATCGGTATACAGAATGACAGATAAAAAATGTAGCTTTTATTCACGTAAGCAAACGTACTACGAGTTCGGAAAATGAAATTGAGCATGAAATGCAAATGTCGGAAATGCTAGTTCTCTAGTGTGTCCCAGCGGATGGGAAGGGGATAGTGGTCCTTTGACATTTATATACTTTATGCACCATTCCAGTGAATGCAAATAAAAGCACCTCTAGGTCCCTCGGCTCGTAGGTTTATTTATCCTTTATACCGGTTGGACCGTATTCAGGACCATTGGTCCCTGATTACGGCACCTGTTTGCTCTAATAACGTAGAGCAAATTTATTTTAAGACAATTGTTAATAATAATGTTTATAGATAGTAGCCGTGGCAGCCGAGTGGTTCGAGCAGTTGCCTGCGACACAAAGATCGCAAGTTCAAATCCCGATTTTGCCAATGAGTTTTTCTGACGACGAGCTTTACGGTGAAGGGAAACATCGAGAGGAAACCTGCATACATCTGAGAAGCAATTCAAAGGCGTATGTATAGTCGTGCTTGAGTAACAGCGATGGACTTGCCACCTGTCACATTGGCACCTAAAATATAGTCCATCGCCGTTACTCAAACACGACTATACATACGCCTTTGAATATTTTGTCAATCGTCAATCTACTCGAACCGCTCGGCCACCACGGTAACAATATTTAGGGTTTTAGTTATTTCTTCCTTTTTTACATGTCTTTATATTACTACACGTAAGTAGGTGGCGTATGAAGTTTATTCGTATACCCGGATACAACTGTGCCCTACCTGAATCACTGCTGAATCCCTATATATCCGGGTATAATTTCGATGCCTCCTTTAACGTTGGTAATGAAGCCGCCGCATCCATGCCTCTCAAATTTCAACCCACAAATTCACCCACACTATAAGCAAGTAGGTTTACTCTCTTCAAGAACCCACGTATTTTCTACTGATGTTATAAACGCGAAATTAGACTTCGTTTCGAAAACCTACGTAATTCCAACGTATATTTAATATATCATAAATATAAATTGAGCAAAAAATCGATTTTCATAGATTTGCCATTCGTCACGTTGGCACTTAAATTTATCTTCTGTGAAACGAGGGTGTGGTTCGACCTCTGCCTACCACTTCGGAGGCACTCGTGGGATTGGGTGTATTGGGTGTATATTCCATTTACCTGAGTCCAGCACAATGTCTTTGCTCCGTATGAGCCATAACGAGCAAATTTTTGCATATTAACTTATTACATGTCTGTTAAGTTTGGTCTTTCTTGGCCATTCGTTCTAGAATATTATTAAAAAGCTGTCATGTATATGTATGGTATTACGAGCATATCATCTTTCTTATTAAAAAAAAATACGCGAAATTTTGTACTAACCGATTTTGATGCAATTAGTAAAACATGTGTAGCTTACCTGGACGAACACAGGCTTATATTTTTTCTCCTTCATTGTTCTCGTATGCTGATGTCACCGTTATGACGTCAGTTATTTAACCACAGATAACGCTGAGAAGTGTAGCCATTGTGTTATGATTGAACGAGAACACAAGTCAAAGCAAGCGATCGATTTAGTATAGGTACGAGTATATCAAACAACCGTATTTGCTAACATGTTGAACATATTACCAATTTCATGAAGATACGGAGCGCCTATTTGCATATTTATGTCATCTTAGGATTGCGCCCTCGTATACCTACTCATTACTACATACATACTCTAACTATGTATAATAATAATGTTTATAGATAGTAGCCGTGGTAGCCGAGTGGTTCGAGCAGTTGCCTGCGACACAAAGATCGCAAGTTCAAATCCCGATTTTGCCAATGAGTTTTTCTGACGACGAGCTTTACGGTGAAGGGAAACATTGAGAGGAAACCTGCATACGTCTGAGAAGAAATTCAAAGGCGTATGTATAGTTGTGCTTGAGTAACGGCGATGGACTCGCCATCTGTCACGTTGGCACCTAATATACCTCTGGCGAAAAGTGGGTGTGTGGATTATTACCTATACACCTCTGCCTACCCCTTCGGGGACCCTTGTGGGAAGGCGTGAGGATATTATTATTATTATTTACTCTAACTAATATATATATGATATGCTAACTCACTCAGAGTGCCTCACGGGTTTCGCAAAGAGGGTAGAGCGCTCGAGCGGGAGTTCTGTCTGTACTTACAGGCCTCTTTCGACGCATACATATTCATCAATCGCAAGGATCAAGTTACTTACGAAGAGCATCGATCCTCATGAGTTTCGAGATCGTTTCCATTTCAGGATCAGTCCTAAAGTAATTAATATCCTCGTCGTCCCGAATTAATTAAATTTCTTACCTCCAAAGAGTTGACTGTACATTTCAAACCGTGTGTTGAAAAAAAGCTTCCGTTCTCGTCAAGGCCGTTTCTCTCCCATTATCAGGCTCGTCCTTCACTACAATGCTCTCCATTGAATTGCTGAATGTAAAATTAGGGACGACCAGTACTTTCCCGATGCCTTCGATATCTTCTCTGGCAAACCCTCTATATTTAAGCGATCTATAATTAATTTATCCTAAATATACTCTACTACTAATACTAACGCAAAAGATGAGAGGATGACCTCAAATTAACAGCAGGCTGCACCTAGAGAAGAGTAGCAAAGGATAGAGAACAGTGGAAAGGGTTAGAGGAGGCCTTTGCCAAGAGGCACACCAAACTCCGGGACATACTATAGTGAAACTATATTAAAGATCACAGACCACAGAGTTTCGGAATATAAAGGCTATATATTATTATTATAAATACCTACTTAAAACGCTCTCTTTATTATACAAACTCCTTTCACTTAGAATGTTTGTATTATATTTACGTTGTTTGACCTTATTTTGTTTAACTTAGTCTTCTGTTTTTGCATGCAGTTTTCACCTATAATTAAGATAGCTTTTAACACGTGCAAGACTTCTACAATGTTTCTCATTACTAGTGATAATGTAGATCTTGTTGGTGATCAATAAATAAATAGACAAACAAAGCAGTTACACTAAGCGACTCATGAAAGTGTAGTTAGTTCATAAGTGCAATATTAAGAGCGTCTGAAATGAACTTTACCCTGCAAGAACGTCAGGAGAGCTCCAAGACGACACTTTAACTGCTTCTCGATATTAGCATCACATATAAGCAAGTCGTGTTACGCGACCTTGTAGGGTTGAACAAATATTATTTCGCCTTGGTATCAGCACAGGCTCGGTTTCTGTGCTAAAGCATGTTTATCTCGGTATATTTGCTATTTAAAAACGACCCTAAAGCATGCCCTGCTATCACAATTTCTATTAAATGTCTTCTCTAAGTCGACGAAAGCGCAGAAAAGTCTTAGGTTAGTATCTAAAAATTCTTCCACGATTCCGCGAAGCGAACAGGTTTGATCCATGTATCCTCTTCCTGGTCTAAATCCACCCTGGAATTGCCAGCGAAACCTTTCAGATCATCGGTTGTCATTCTAATCGTCTGGGGCTCACTGCATTATAACTTATCAAGCATTCTGCCAAGCAGATGGACACCAAAATCACTGTACTCAAGTTCAAAAAAACTCATTGGAACATTCGAGATTCGAACTTGCAATCCTTGTGTTGCCGGCAACTACTCGAACCACTCAGCCACTGCGGCTCAATATATTATTTACATATATATACATACGTACGTAGGTATATGTATATATGTGCATCTCTATATATATTACATTATGTACAATATAGATATACAATACATATCTACAATGAATACAAATGAACAAAGATTGCATATTTACAATGAGTATTTATGTAGATAAACATGGTCTATACTAATATTATAAAGAGGAAAGATTTGTTTGTTTGTTTGTTTGTTTGTAATGAATAGGCTCCGAAACTACTGGACCGATTTCAAAAATTCTTTCACCTTTGGAAAGCTACATTATCCCCGAGTAACATAGGCTATATTAAATTGGACCCGATAGGTGGCGCTGCGATCGAGTTTCAAGAATTTTACCTTTTTACCCGGGCGAAGCTTTATGTGTGTTTCTGTGTGTCTTAAGCTAGATTCGGAATGGTTTAGATTTACAATTGGACCCAATAGGTGGCGCTGCGATCGTGTTACGGGCAATTTAACTTTTTCACCCGAGCGAAGCTGGGCGGGACAGCTAGTCTATTATTAAAGAAGCACACTTCAATTCTTATAAGTACGCAGTTAAATTAAAAAACATGTCATTAATTTATCGCATGTTACGTGCACGTTGCATCAAACAAAGCCGCTTTAATGTACACAGAAGGGGGATGGTATTGACAGTGCGGGACCATTCAATATTCAAATGTAGCCTGTCGGCGTACCTTACTAAATCACTCCCTAGACACGACAACTGAACAGAACAAGAATAATTCCAATTCTACTAAATTGTATACCGTTATAGGTATTTTGAATTTGGCAGTATTATCGTCACGCAAATTTACTTGATCTGGGTTAAGAAATTAGATTAGCATTTGATTCAACCCGAACTTGGTCAGATGGTTGCTATAGAGAAAGATAGATGCCAGTTTTAAGACACTTAAAGGACTGCCTACAAACATCACGACCAAATAGTTACTGCCATCAACGAAGACGCGGCTGACTACTTTTCCTCACAACCTATGTGTGCAAATTTCCACTAATGTTTGAGTATTATCGCACACTACAATTAATAGAGTCGGGTCATACTTCTCACATCCTTCTCGACTAGAAGTTGGTGGTGCGCGTCTAAGGGGATGGCACTATCTATAACGTGTTCTTTTTACAATTGAATTCGTCATCTCAAAGTGCTCTTTTTAATATTATAACCTTAATTGAAGAGTTTAATGGCTTTTATAAGGATCCATAAACAAGTAGTTTTTAAACTAGTCTGAAGTAATTACATTTTATGGCCGGACGCATCGTCACATCTACGGGTAGTGAGATTCAATATAAAATGACTCTTACTTAAAAATGAAATTATAGATTTTAGGGCAAGTACTGTTACATAATTTTGAGCAGTCGGAGTCGCCATCTATCACGTTCGCACCTAAAATATCTCCGGTGGAAAGTAGGTGTATGGCTAGCAGTCATAATGGGGTCTCAAGTTACAGCAATAAAATTGACCACGTAGTCTTCAATATGTCCACTGCATAATGACCAATTTTAATATCTCCTCATCGATTTCGATTCCTAATTTCAAATCATATTTATCATTCGGTTGATTATATTTATCAATTCTACGATGTTTAAGAACATTTAGGACATTCATCTTAGGAGTATTACTCCTATTCGTGGGTAGATAGATACCTACGTGATTTGGCTATCTACGTTTTATAAGATACGGTGAATGTAAATATAAATATTTATATCGTATCCAAATGTTAATGAAATTTGGATATTGAAACATATTTTTTATTAAATTAAACCCATTAATAAAAATTATGTAGTAAACGTCGATGTTTTGAAAATACTATAGCCTTAATAATATATTTAGCAAATTTGAATTCATAGGTTCGGTTTTTGTCATGTATTCAAAGACAGAAAGAGTCACCTACAAACAAAAAAATCTGCACTGACAGATAAAAAATGCCACTCGATACTAGAATGCCTAATAGCTAAGATCAAGCTCGTCATCATTACCTCAGCATTGAATTGAAATTCATGTTTTTCTTGCCATGCCCATGCAATATCGCTAAGGATAATACGGATTATGTTTAATATTGCTCCCTTAATGTGCACTTATTAAAGAAGCGGTGAACTCAAATATGACCAGTACGATAACCATAATGCAGACGGTATAAATTGCTGGCTGTCTATGATTAATGAATTGTTTTTACGATCCTATCTCAATATTAATCCACATGGCCAGTACGAATCTCAGCCAGTTAGAAGTTGTTGAGTACTTTAATCATTAAGTACTCAAGAGGGATTGTGATGAACTGATGAGGTACTTTAGATATCCGTCTCAAGCGATACGAGGCCAGACGGACAATGCGGAATTAAAGCACGGGTCAACGATCGTTTGACGGACAGACAAACGATGCTCCTTCTTGCACGCTGAATGTGCCATGTTCTACTTATGCTCAGGATTGTTTTTTTAATCTGTTATAGGTGCTATTTTTTTAAATAATAATCATACAGAACCAGAGATTGTTGTTTTTGAACGCGCTGATCTCGGGAACTAGTAAACCGATTTGAAAAACATTAAGATCGTCTGTATCAAATCATATGAAATCGGTTCCTGAGATTAACGTGTTAAAAAATAAATTCAACGTTAATAATATTAGTATAGATGTGTAATCCCAACAATAAATTATCTCAGGGCGCTATAAATCACGGAAACAAAACACTTCTGGCAAACATTGTCGTTAATTACTCGCCGCGAAGTTTCCCGTTCCTATCTGAACCATTTGCGACCGAAATTGAATTTTGTAGTATTTCGAATAAGTACTTAGTTTGCGTTGCGTCTGTTGGCGTTACTTGTTACGTGTGTTCTCGTGTCATACTTTACTTTAATTCAAATTAATACACACAGATAGAACAGTAAACCGTAACATAGTCATGCATTTATCTGCATGTGCGTTAAGTACATATTAGATTTCCTGTTCATCTGAACTTTAACTATGCGTAATTTCATACTTGTCCATCTGCGTAATTTAGGTAAAATGGGTACAAAGTTTTTACATCACGTATTAATATTATAATTATGAGAGAAAACAGTATTCTACCACGCTGTCGGCTCACAAACACAGTGACTAAAATCTGTATTCACAACAGGAACAAACTAGAATAAGCATAAGATAGTGATGGTTACGGTGTAGTGGCTAGAGTCCAGGTAGTGTGTGGGTTTGATAGAATATTAATAATAATTAAAATTGGAACACACTCAGGTAATGTCAGTTACCTGTATAAGGAATTTTCGTCGTATTTTTTGTTACTAGTTACAAACAAATCGTGGTATATTTTCATACCTACCATATTATAGTAATACCAGCAGTTTGATTGAAACATATTCAGGTCATATCATATATTGTAATCGTATTATTATTATAATTTAAAAAAAGTTATATTGAATGAATTGTAATCGTATTTTTGTTACAATTTAAAAAAAAATAAAGAGATTTATTTTCATACCTACTATAACATAACCCATCGGTATGTTAGCTCTTAAAAATTCAAGTCGATTTTATTTACCTCTATTGAGGGCTATTGAACAAGTTACGAGTCAAGAATTTTCTAGCTATATAAACTTAATGCACTGTTAATGTATTGGCAGTCACGTTTCCTTAAAGGTCAATATTTACAGCCAATATTTAATATCAAATAGTCGTTTTTAGCAAGCACGAAGTGTAGGTATTTCCATACATTTTACGGCATTCCAGATTACAAAGGTGGGCGTTAAGAAAAGTTTTTTTTTTTTTTTTTTTAATCAAATGTTGCACCAGCCAGTTCCTTCATTGGGGTTAAAATTGGGCATTATTCAAATCTAGTTATCAGAACATTTATTGGTCTGAATAGTGTAAAAAGTTCTTGGTGTAAAAGTTCAAAATTCGCCTCTCAAATTCATTTACCATTCACACATACATATTACCAGGTCGAGTCCTTCAAGGTATATGCAGAGAGAGTAGAGTGCCAGTTTTCCATACACACTGACTCTTTCGCTTCATCAACAATTGTAAATTATGTTTGTATTGTATTTTCATACCTTAACTGCCTAATGGCACAACTACTGTGAGAATTATAAACACTCCTTTCATAGGTGTACACATCTGATACAAATTGTTATTATTTTACTTATAAGCTTAAATGTGTATACTGTTGGTGTGTCATTAAGTAAATAAATAAATATCTTGGCGTAGTTATATCGCCTCTTTCATTATATATTTTCATTTTCTCGACAAAACCTCTGTCAACAAGTAAGTTGGAAGTAATTTAACGTTATTTTGAACGTGGCTGGCGGCCCTCTCGGGAGTGAGCGTGCGGGCACAAGTGGAAGCAATCTACGAGGCAGCCGGCCAATTTTCAGCGCAGCATTCGCGAAACGTTATATTTTTTTAAATAAACATTGTTCCAAGCTAGTTCAGCAGTCGACAGTATTTGATTTTGTCGACTGCTGGACTGAACTGGTGCAAAATTGCTTTGCTCTACATGTGACCTTGGCACAGGAATTGGAGGAAGTCACGACATTTCCGGGGATAAAAAACGTATTGTTTAAAATTTTGTAGACTTAGTACGTAGCTTAGTACCTATATAGTAGTTAGTAATAAGCACTTAATGTAGGCATATTCCTTTCATTCAATATTGCTGTGCCCACGACTTCGTCCGCGTGGAATAGTGACATAAGACAGTATTTTTTGGATATATATTTTGGTTTATTTGGATATGTTAAGTGAAGCTTACCACAATATATTAGTGAAAACCACATCTAAATCGGATGAGCCGTTTCTGAGATAAGCGTGCACAAAAGCACAGATAAAAAATGATTGTTAGAATTTATTTCCTGTTTGTCTAACAGACAAAAATTCTAACGATAATTTTTTCTCATATCAATGTACAGACAGCGTTCCGTTACATTTTTATTATATGTATTGACTATACAATTATTAAAGGCTTCTAGAAATTACAAATAGGAAAGCCGATCATGGTCGACACTCATGAACTCCAAGAAGTTGACGGTGCTGTAGCGGATTATAGCAACAGATTAACCGATTTCAACCTTGATAGAGATCAAGAGCAATGACCCCGTGTTATGTAGGTATATAAAAACCATTAAATTGTCTGTGCTATAAAAAAACTATAGCAAATCAGTAACAGTTACGCGCCAATACAATGGGTGTTATTCGAAATTCAAAATGGTGTCTTTTATATTGATTGGTGTTAATTGATTCCAAATATGAAATTGAAATAAATCAGTTAATTCATAAGCGCCAAGCAGCGGCTATATTCAAAGGAATTTTTTTATAAGGCGCCTTATTGAAGGAACTAAACCAATTTCAGACTCATTGGGCTAGAGTTGTTTTTTTTTACATCGGAATAAAATGTTACATCTGTTAAAGAATTTAATGAATTTTGAACATTTAAAATGCAGTGGCATGATCTGCAACAATATCAGACAGCCAAGTTATTATTATTATCTCATATCCTCACGCGAAGGGTCCCCGAAGGGGTAGGCAGAGGTGTATAGGTAATACCCACACACCCACTTTTATTAGGTGCAAACGTGACAGATGGCGAGTCCATCGCCATATTGTCTTGGATGTCCTATGTATTCATGTATATATATATCTATATAGGTAAATATATCTAGTTAAGCTTAACACAAGCTTTGCTTAATTTGCGACTAGGTCAATTTGTGTGGGATAGTCCTAGGTATTTATTTATTTATTATCTGTGTAGTTATTTGTCATAAATGCCTAAAATCCATCAGTCTTAAACTCACCTTGTCCGAGCCGTGTCAGTATCATTCATAGCCACTGCAGCTCCAATGAATCTGTACTCATTTTAACGACCGACTCTATATTAATTAAATTCCAAGTCGGAGAACGGGTTCTAGTTGGTTTGCTCGATACGTGTAAGCCGACCAAATTGCAACGCCCCATGTTCAATATTGGTGTAATTATTGGGTAGGTCTTTCGTGCTTGGCAGTGTGATCGCGTGCATCGAGACCGGTCCGTGTTTGCGCCGGGACTATTTCCAATTATACAGTAATTTCCGCAAATCCTGCGTATAATTTTTTTTATCTCAAACTTTAAATGTTTGGTGTAAATTGCAGAATTGATTTCCATTTTTTAGTAACTATCTACATAAAAATGTATTTTTTATTATTAGATTAGCCACACTACGAGGTATACGGTAAAGGAAAACATCACGGGTAAACATGCATAACTATGTTTGAGAAGAAATTCAAAGACTATACGTATAGTCGTGCCTGAGAAAAGGCGATGGGCTCGCCATCTGTCACGTTGACACCTATGTCAATACATCTCTGCCTACTCTTTCGAGGGCCGTTATGAGAAGGCGTGAGACAATTTTTTTTTGTTAATGATTTCAAAATTGCCCTTAATTCCGTGTTCCGAGATTGGAAACCGAATTTCTCCTATACTTAATAATAATATATCCTCACGCCTTCCCACAAGGGTCCTCGAAGGGGTAGGCTGAGCCCAACCACTTTCCGCAAGATATATTTTAGGTGCTAACGTGACTCCTATATTTACATTAAACAATCATTGATGAAGGTAGCGGTAAACGCCATCAGTTGACAAAGTCTTGTGGTCACTGCCAGGCGTTGATGAAATACAGGAGAGACATAGAGACTCGGCGGGATGATATGTATGTAACATATCATCCCGCCGAGTACTCTTGACGTTCCCCTCCTTGAGTGTTCGATCGATTTGATCGAGGTAGTTGGATCTCTCCATTATAGGTAGTTGGCCAGTTCTCCCTAGACTTACATACCTCTTTCGTTTCGTCCACATTCATCTGTCTTGTCATACATGCTCGCCGGTTTCAAGTTCTCATGACGTTCCCGTCCTTGAGTGTCCGATCGATTTGATTTAGGTAGCTGGTAGAATGTCATTCACGCGTTGATGAAATAGCTTTATTGATTAGAGTATAAATCAACTCTACTGCCTTTACAACAGTCCGACTTAGACTTTAATTGGCAGTGCTCATAGGACCCCACTCCTGTGGGCTCCTGTGAGCACAACCCGTAATCAGTTGGTTCCTCATACTGTTAGCTCAGCAACTGCACCCTATATACACTCGGCAACGGGTGAATTATATTTTAGCTATTGCTTACGGTAGATCCAGCTACCTAGACCAAATCGATCGGACACTCAATGACGGGAACGTCATGAGAACTTGAAACCGGCGAGCATGTATGAAGAGACAGATGAATGTGGACGAAACGAAAGAGGTATGTAAGACTAGAGAGAACTGGCGCTCTATACTCTGCCTACCCCGCTAGTGACTCGGCGTGATAATATGTATGCTTACGATAGGTATCTAATTACCATAAAGCGAGTCGTACACTTACCACACCCGTAGCATTAGGAAAACCTTTATTAATTACAAATTAGGCAATGGTTGCGATGCATAAGCTCTGAAACAGTGACATGTTGGAGAGGAGGTGTTACGTATGTAGGTATGGAGCGGAATAAAATGTGTTATTTAGAACACTGGTTTATTGATAATGGCGCGCATATACACAAAAGCCCGCCAAAACAAATAGCTGACAGCTGTCATTGTAAGTAACCGCGCCAAGCCGAAAATCACTGACAGCTGTCAGGCAAGACAGTATACACATCAGGAGGTCTAAGCACTGCAGTAGGTTTATAAGGGCTGAATTGATAGATTCATAATTGAATTAAAAATTCATAAAATATCTATAAAATTATAGGCATTTTATAAAGTCCGCCTATTTATTAAGTATCGATTACGATCTCCATAATGTTGACCATTAAATTTAATCTTTGATCAAAACCAGTTTCCAATCTCATGTTACGGTCTCTCGTCGCGTGCCGACTGCAATCAATCAAATCACTCTCATATCGCACCCTTAAAAGCTTGTCCACGTTTTATTGTGTCAATGATTGACTGTTGGATCACTGTAATTGGTCACAGCCTGCGTATTACCACAGATCACCCAGTCATCAAACTCCAATCTGCGTGTTAGGTTTGACTTTAGAGGCAAACAGCTCTGGGGTTTAAGCCTTACAAAGCCTCAAAAAAGGCAGTTCTATAGGTATAACAATATGCTTGCTTGCTTTATATTCTAAAGGTATTTAAATACTTGGACACACAGACATTACGGCTTTTTCTTAAATGAAAGGAGTTGTTACGTTCTTCAGTGCCAAAGTTGCCCTATGTAATGCGGGTGCATTACATACGGCAACTTTGCCGCTTAGTAATAAGAATAATAAGCTGCTCAAGTTTCGTTCTCAAACAAAAAAATAACACAATCAAGGGTTGTATATGAAGAAACGCATCTTTAATGTGGGTATTTGAAATGTAATACGTACGTAATACGAGTTTATTGAGCTTAATTTGTGTTTAATTGAACTAGCTGTGGCCGCGGCTTCATCTGCACGCCTATATACAGTAAGGTTAGGTTGAAATATTGATGCATATTATTAAACAATATTTTTAAATTTGATTATTAGTTATTTATATTCAAGAACATATTTATTTTGACGTCGTTGAGGAATGTTTAGTAAAACTATGCGTATATAATTCCTCCTCCTTATATCTTCAATTCTCTTTCTCTCGATCATTTTAGGATGAGAATACAACACTATCCCAGTCCATATTCAGCTATGTCAGTAAACTGTCACTGCTACTTTTGTATTTCTCGCCTGAGGCATGCACGCTACCTACTCGACGCCAATTAATCAAAAATTGCATTTATAGTAGTAAAAACACGCTACAGAAATATTTGGGTGTTATTTATATAGCTTTTATAAATGTAGGAATGTAAGCTTGTAAAAGTTGTAAACTGCTTAATTTAACTATTCTGTATCTCAAAACAATGTAATTGCCTCGGAGTGTTCAGGCTTCGTTGCTTAGAAACAATTTATTGACTGAATAAATTTGCATTTTAAAGCAGTTGTTGCTCTATTCAATTCTATTAAGCCAATCCAAGTATGCTAAGCGGATTGTCAGTAATTAGTTTTTCTACAATATTTTTTTACGCATTTTTAGCTGTTTTGAACTTAAGTATATTGATTAATCACACCACAAGCTTTACGGTGTAGGAAAATATTGAGATTGAAGAGAAGGAGGTTTAGTTGTGCTTGAGAAAAGAATATGTACTCACCATCTGCCACGTTGGCACTTAAATATATCTACAGAGAAAAGACGGTGTGGTGCTACACCTGCAGCCTCTTGTAGGGAGAGTTCTGTAAGTCTAGAGAATTGGCGCTCCACAACTAAACTATTCTAACAAATAAACTATTCGAAGTGGGTGTGTGGGTATTACCTATACACCTCTGCCTACCCCGTCGGGGACCCTTGCGGGAAGGCGTGAGGATATATATATTATAAAGTATTCGAAATAAGTCAATCAAAATCTTATGCATTTTATAAAACTTAACATAAGTAGGTAGGTAGTTTCAAGTCGCAATGACCTGACGTTTCTAATTTCACACCGTATTATATCTTCAAAAGATATCGTTTAGATAGTGGGATGTAACAATCTATTTCCTATTAATAAATTCACATTTCTATGAAGTAATTCCTCCTACGCAGGTCAAATGAACGCGAGACACCCACGTGGCGACGGAGATGCGGTCTGAATGCAACCATACTATTGTTTTAAATATTTCAATTCATTAAATCCATCAATAATGAACCCACACATTATAATTTCAATAATCTTCATAATCATCGTTCTTTTGCGACCGAGAGTGAATGAATGATTGATACACGATCTGGACCACGAATGAGAAGGACTCATTCAGTTTTGGCGAGTCAATCTTTAAATTTATGAATAATACCATAGACTTACTATGATAATACGATAAGATCCATGGATGCCGAGTGGTTTTGATTGGTAACTAGCCAGTTAAAAATGAGCCTTACAGTAAATACATATATTATGAGGAAAGCAAACCAAAGCCTGATATTTTTAAAGTATTCAACGAGTGAGTGAACTCTACTAATGAGTGATTTAAGATTTACTTTGGAGCCAAATATATTAAGAAGGCTTTTTAAATGTAGAAAATTTTAAGTAGGTTTTTTTTTTTTTTTTTTTTTTTTTTTTTTTTTTTTTTTTTTATACCACTTGGGTGGCAAACAAGCATGCGGTCCGCCTGATGGTAAGCGGTTACCGCCGCCTATGGACGCTTGCAACACCAGGGGTATCACTCGCGCGTTGCCGACCCTGCAGGAATCTTTTCACACCCTTCTTGAAGAACTCCATGCTGTACTCTCCAGGGAAAACCTCAACGGGGAGCTCATTCCACAGCCTGAGCGTTCGCGGAAGAAAACTTCTTTGGAAGCGCACAGTGCGAGACCTTTGTGGTTCCAAGGTATGGGGATGAATTCCCCGTCGATGGCGAGAGGTGCGGTGGTAGAAGGTGGAAGTGGGCATCATATCGAACAATTCTGCAGAACACTCCCCGTTATACAAGCGGTAGAACACACACAGGGAGGCAAAGTCTCTCCTCAGACTTAGTGATTCCAAGCCGCTTGTGAGCATGGGATCGTCGACAATTCTAGCGGCGCGTTTCTGAACCGCGTCAAAAGGCCCAAGCTGGTATCCAGGGGCTCCAGCCCACAGGTGGCAGCAGTACTCCATATGTGGCCGAACTTGCGACTTATAAAGTTGCAGCCTTTGTTGCGGTGTGAAGTACTGCTTAGCTCTGTTGAGCACACCGAGCTTCCTCGACGCCAGCTTAGCCTTGTCCTCTAAATGACCACGGAACTGAACGTCGCTAGAAATATCGACCCCAAGGATCCTAATGCTCTCCGAGATGTTCAGGGGAGTGTTCTGGAATTGTGGAGCCACAGCGAATGGAGTTTTTTTTGCGGTGAACGCGCAAACTTGTGTCTTAGTGGGGTTGAAGTGAACTAGGTTTAGTCGACCCCAATCGGAGACACTGCGAAGTGTACTCTCGATTTCAGACACAAGTCGTTCGCGACTTTCCTCCACAGTGGAACGAGGGAGATTAGCACGGCCCGTGTAGTAAGTGTCCCCAGTGCTGTCGTCTGCATAGCAATGAATGCCTTCAATAGAAAGCATGTCATTAATATGCAGAAGAAACAGAGTCGGGGACAACACAGAGCCTTGCGGGACGCCAGCATTAATTTCCATGCTTTCGGAGCAGCTACCGTCAACGACGGCTCTTATGCATCTGCTGGACAGAAAGCTGGCGACCCATTTGCATAATCCCTCTGGCAGTCCGTAGGATGGAAGCTTCGATAGAAGACCGCGATGCCAGACCCGATCGAACGCTTTCGCCACATCCAAGCTAACAGCTAATGCCTCACCTTGACTCTCAATGGCGAGTGACCAACGGTGCGTGAGATATACTAGAAGGTCACCCGTTGAGCGACTGTGGCGGAAGCCATACTGTTGGTCACTCAACAAACCGTGACCCTCTAGATATCGCAGGAGTTGCGTGTTAATCACTCGCTCCATAATTTTGGAGAGGAGGGAGGTGATGGCGATCGGCCTGTAATTCGTTGGGTCTGATCTATCGCCCTTTTTGGGCACTGGGTGCACGTGGGCGGTCTTCCACGAAGTTGGGACTTTTTGGGTGGAGTAGGAAAGCGCGAATAGGCGCGTCAAAACAGGACACAGTTCAGGAGCACACTGCTTAAGCACCACTGCCGGAATACCGTCTGGCCCGCTCGACTTATGGACGTCCAGAGACAGCATCTCCCGCCGGACCTCCCGTTGGGTTATGCTTATCTCCGGCATAGAGTTCTCACACCGCAGGATAGTGGGCGGTGTGGCGCCTCCGTCATCCATAGTCGAGTTCGAGGCAAAGAGAGAGCCCAATAGATCCGCTTTCTCTTTGGCACTGTGGGCCAAGTTACCATCCGGCTTACGGAGTGGTGGTAGGGACGACTGGCAAAAGTTTCCCTCAGCAGCCTTGGCAAGGGACCAAAAAGCACGGCTGCCAGAAGGGTAGCTAGCGAGTCTCTTACCAATTCTGCCGACGAAATCGAATTTCGCCCTGGCAATCGCTCGCTTACAGTGCCTCGAGGCAGCATTAAGTTTCCGCTTTGCATCAGATATGTTGGGGTCCAGATTGGATCGAGCCGTGGTCCACGCCTCATACAAGGCTTGCTTGGATAATTTAGCTTCCTTGCAGGGCTTATTAAACCACGGCTGTTTCTTTACCCCTGTAGCTACTAGCGAGTTTGGGATGTAGCATTCCATTCCCGCCAGTATCGTCTCAGCGACGGCTGCTGCACAGGGGTCTGGATCTTCTGATGCAAAGCAGATCTGCCTCCACGGGTACGATGCGTAAAACTCACGCAATCCATCCCAGTCTGCTGCCTTGTAGTGCCACATGCGCCGCCGCCCCGGGGGTCGGGGCACTTCGGCCTTTGCGCACGGCACTTGCGTCCGGACCAGACAGTGGTCGGATGTGCCAAGCGGCGCACCCACCGAGATGGAATAGCTGTCCGGTCGCGTGGTCAGCAGAAGGTCCAGTAAAGAGCTTGTATGGCCCTCGATATCAGGTATTCTGGTTGGTTCGTGTACCAGCTGCGAGAAGCCATAAGCCAGGGCAAGCTCGTAAGCAGCCCTCCCCGCGCAGTCAGTGGACCGAGAGCCAAGCCACTCAACATGGTGAGCGTTAAAATCTCCTAAAACCACCAACTCCGCGGAGGGGTACTGCTCAAGTACTTTGTCCGTTGTCGATTGCAGGTGCTCAAATAGGCGAACTGTGTCTGTGTCACCGCTATGGGACCTGTAAAGGCACGCGTAGATTCGGGTGTTGCCACCATAGTCTACGCGCACCCACAAAATTGACAGGTCTCTGTCTTCAAGGCCGTGGAGACGTCGACAGCAAATATCCTCCCGGAAGTACATACATACCCCGGCGCGGCGCACAAAATTGTGTTCCATCTTGTACCCGGGGTAGTTCAGGTACGATGTATCATCAGGGCAGGATATCTGCGTCTCCGTCAGAAATAGCAGAGTCGGCTGTGTCGTCTCAAGGTGTTGGTGGACTGCATTTAGATTAGAATGAAGTCCCCTGATGTTGCAAAAGTCCATTTTTAATATGGAAGGGGAGGCCGCTGGGAAACTTCTACTATTTTTAAATTTGGCCATTTTAGATTTCTAAGGTTGCTGAAAAGGAAGAAGAGGAATCGTTGTGTCGGCATCAAAGAGGACAAAGCGCAGTCTCAATCCGCCGCAGTGATGTACAGGTAGTGCGGATTGCCGGAGCGGAAGTCGGAAGGGCCCCCGATCCCCCCCTGATGCAGCGGCCGGGTCCACTCCGGTCTCCTCCTCCGGCACGACCACTACACCAAGGACTTTACACACATGTGCGGGTCAGCCTCCCAGGGCGGAGATTAGGTGATCCCTGGGTTCGGGACCCCTACTATATGCGGGCGGCCAGCGGACAGCCGTTTCACCGGGTCTCCCTAACAACCGCACCGACATGCCGCGCCTGGTCACCACCACGGCGGAATTGCACCACTGGTCCTGTGCTGCCGACACACCGCTTCCTCTTGGAGCCTGGCGACCTTACTCACCACAGGAACACGACACACCCGAGGGTAATGCCATTTAGCTGCGATCTTCTGTAAGGTGGAGGTAATGGTACCAGTCGGGCTGCTCCGAATTCGAACGGCAATTAACCGTTGTGCCCTCCCTCCCTTAAATAAGGTAATATTTTTGCCCATGTCTTTGCACAAAGGGTAGGCAGATGTGTAACAAAACGTCTCACCGATGTCGGTGTATTTAGCCGTGTCTGAAAGGCGTCAAAATCACTTGCTCTCAACCCAAATATAATTTGACGAAACGAGGGTGCCTCGCCTCGCCTCCTTGCCTTTAATATAGCAATAATAATATCTCAAGATTTCATCATCACTTATTCAATCTATTTATAAGGCAGCCCAAGTTTATGGTACAAATAACATGTAGGTATATATATAAGCGAAAGTAAGTATGGTAAGTATATATAGAAGCGAAAGAGGTATGTAAGTCTAGAGGGGACTGGCGCTCTATACTCTCTGCCTACCCCGTTAGGGACTCGGCGTGATGATATGTATGTATGTATGTATGTATATGTATATATGGATATATATATAAAGTAATGCAGATACATTGTTACATTGTGAACCGATGGTTTATTCAAACATAAAACATTACAGTTTAAACGATAGTCGTGCAATAAATTTATCATAATCTACCATTAACCTCTGATACCTATTCACTTGTAAAACTAATTTAAGGTGACATTACCTTTAGCATATAAATTACCGTTCGCCTCAAATTATGGGACTTTGAAACATATAAAGATTTCTAAAACTGGGAACTCAACAGTAATACAATTTGGGACCTATCATTAACTCATGTTCAATATTTGACCTTTTATCACCTCGTCTGGACCATTAGAGTAGCTGTAAAGCTGCATTATCATTTTGCTAGTGGCAATTAAGGTGGCACGTGCTTAAAATATGTAAATGATTTTCTTTTACCTTAAAAAATAGGGTTAATAGTCTCTCAAATGCAGCGGTAGTGGTAAGGTGACCACCAATTTTAGTTTTAAATGGATAAGATAGTGCTACGGTGACAGAGTTTAAGCAGGTAACCCTGCGACGTCAAGACTCCAGGTTTATTCCCCGGTATTCACTTGTCCTAATGAGCTTGAACTTGGTGTAGGGGAAGGAAAATATCGTGAGGAAACCTGTATACATTTCTGAAGAAATTCGTATCAGTCGTATTTGAAAAACTGTCAAAGACACGCATCTGTCAAGTTGACATCTAACATTCTCCGGCATAAATAGGCTTTGACTTTGGAGAACTTTGTAATAGGTGTGAAGGCATATATGTATAAATATATACATTGATAGATTAGGTATAAGAACTACCTAAAACTTGCGTAGAAGGCAAATTATTAAAAATATATAATTCAATGTTATTTCTAATATCAATTTATGGTTACCCTACGAATATGGCGCGCGCCACGGCGCTGGCAATAATTATATTATTTATGCATATGGCCCCCGCTCGACCGCCACCTACGAACTCTAACATCTCACTCCGCGGAACATGTCAATGAATTCTTTCAAACTACATTCATAAAAAACCCATTCCCTTCGAATTTGGGATTCGTTGCTTAACGTCAACCTGGGTGGGTGATCGTTAACGCCATATTTGTATGGAGTTTTGGTTCTAAGCTTAGCGATACCTGTAGTATATATTATATATTTTTAATCTGCGCGCAGACGTCAAATTGGCGTGAAAAATTATGGCGGGACGAACTGGATATATACATATGCCTAGCAGTGGGACATACGGCTATAAATTATTTATTATACACATATCATTAAAAAGGGGTAGGCAGAGGTTTTCATTAGTACCAGTAGTAGTAGTACAGAGATATATTTTTCACAGCTATGTATGTATGTGTTCGAATTTCTTCTCAAGCGTTTGCAGGTTTCCTCTCGATGTTTTCCTTCACCGTAAAGATCGCGGTGTGACTAATAACCGTGCTTAAGTTTAGGAAAATTGGTACAGTCGGGATTCAAACTTACAATCTCTGTGATGCAGGCGACTCTTCGTGCCTCTCGGCTACCACGGCTATATATTTCATTAGTAATACACATTTATTGTGTATATTTGACTATTTGTTTGTTATTATGTTTATTCTTAGGACTATCAGTTCTTATAGATTTGATCTCTCGTTATTAGAATAAACCTACTCAGAATTGGTAAAATATCTATATAAGCATCTTCCAATAAAGGTCAACATATATATCTACTAAAATTATAAATCTGAAGGTTTTGATATTTACATAATTATTTAACTCAATCAAGCTCGACAGAATATTATAATATTGTCCTAATGACCTAATATTGTCGATAGAAACAAATTGATCGAATAAGTATGGCAAACCGGCGAACATGCAAAAAAAATATACTCATACACAATTAAAGTTTATAAAGTCTCAAATCGCGGTAAATTTTTAATTCGAAATATATCGATGAACCGCTAGGATCACGTCGATATACTATCGGCTAAGCTGTTATTATGTGATTGTAAAAGAGGCCGCCTTAAAGAGATGGAGCCCGTTAGGTTCATTACACGATGTTCTTGCTTCGCTTCCCACCTTGATGCATTACCTCGATACAATCCATCAATATCCGGTATTACTTGGACGTCGGGCGGAAGAGCTCGTCACTATACATCACACTGTCATGTCGCCCACCCTTGTCCAAAACGACGCTAAGCCGACGCATCCTGCTCGAACCAAATGTCAAATAATAAACCGTAATTATAGACCCGTAATAACCGTAAATTATCGCCGGTAAAAAATAAGTGCGCCGAAATCCGGTGCCAATCGAAATACCCAAATTTGCGCGAACCCCAAAAAGTTCTCGGTCTTTTTATCGTGATTCACCTGCATAAAGGTTTAACATTGCACATATGAAATTACTGTGCTAAATGTTGTGGTTTTATATCGATGTGAGATGAAGTAGATACCTTATGGAAAAGGCCGAAACTGGTTAGGGCGCCAAAGGATCATTATCCCTCTTCAAGTCACATCGAATATTTGTGCGTGGATGTATTTTAAAGCTAAAACTTCATTTTGCAACACATCAATTCAGTTTAAATGAAACACTTTTTAGGTCTGACCAGAGTCATTTGGCGGGCTCAGTGGCGCCGTAATAAATTTACATCTTAAAATATTTTTTCTCAACATACCTAATATATATTTTTTATATTTAGTCGTTTCTCGTTTGCCTGTAACTATATAAACACAAGAATATACTTAGCTAAATTTGCAAACAATATATATATGCCACAGATAATAATTTTACGCATACCAATGAACAGATCATCAATTTCTATAATGGTACAGTTTATCATTATAGAATATTTGGGTCGTGTTTATTGCCTGTAAATTCCATTAAGTTTTTACAAACTTACCTACATTCTTCCGTGAGTCCATGTTATTATGTAGATACAATCGTGCTTATTCTTATCTTTATTATATATATCCTCACGCCTTCCCGCAAGGGTCCCCGAAGGGGTAGGCAGAGGTGTATAGGCAACACCCACACACCCACTTTCCGCCAGAGGTATATTACGTGCCAACGTGACAGATGGCGAGTCCATCGCCGTTACTCAAGCACGACTACACATACGCCCTTGAATTTCTTCTCAGACGTATGCAGGTTTCCTCTCGATGTTTTCCTTCACCGTAAAGCTCGTGGTGTGACTAATCACTGTACTTAAGTTCAGAAAAACTCATTGGTACAGTCGGGATTCGAACTTGCGACCTTTGCGTCGCAGGCAACTGCTCGAACCACTCGGCCACCACGGCTCTTTATTATAACTTTATTTATATACGTATGTTATATACATGACACCTTTTCAAAGGGGATAAACTTAGGTATAAACTTGACAGATCTGTGACCGTCTTTCGGGTACAACTTTACATACGTCTTTGATTTTCTTCTCAAACGTTTGCAAGCTCACTTTACGTCACTATCCATAAATTCTGAAAAACAGCTACTCGATCACCGCAGCCCTTAATTTAAATATATATTTTTAATTTAAAACACACTAATGCCCAGCTAGCAACAAAGTCACAAAGCGCAACGCTTACTCTAATAAATGTAAGGGCACGTGAAAAATGTTGTAATTTCCATTCTCATTATAAATAAGTCGACTGAGTTAAGTGGAACTTACAGGAGCAATATAAAACATGAACTGACACGTGGCGCTCACACATTGCTCTGAAGTGAGCAGAAAGCCAGTGATTACCAATTTCCGGGCGTAATTCGGCGAGTGTTCCGCGGACCAGTGAAAAGCCGATTTCCTGTCCATTATCAGGGAGATCCAATGCGACTTTGCTCACGTATGCAAGGTTACACGTATTGATGTTAAAAGCTTGATAAACAGTCTCTACATAGTATAAAACAAAGTCGCTTGCCGCCTTCTGTATGCCGAAGTTTTTTAAACTGTTCATCAACAAAATCATAGTTAATTTAAGAAATGTATTTATAATTCTCAGTTAAACACAAAGAATGATTGAGATGCCTCCGAGGCGATGTGGTATGGATAGTTCTTTGATTGTTTTTTTGCAAAGTCAACTTAGTTTAAAAAGCAACAGTTGGTACATACAGCTCCCAAGAAAGTAATATATCTTCACGCCTTCCCACAAGGGTCCCCGAAGTACTAGGTAGAGGTGTGTAGGTAGTAGACACCTTTGCTCACACACTATCTTTTATCAAAATTGCACCCGTGCAAAGCCGGGGCGCGTCGTTAGTATTAACTACAGCTAAGTATCTTTAACGCTACACCCACAGTTCCACAAACCCGTTCACTGCTCTAACCAAATTACATTAATGTTTGAACATAATTTATCTACAACAAGATAGCTTGGAGATGCTGTGTGAAGCAATAGATATCGTTTACGCTGTCATATATTAATATTTTCTTAAATATGAATTTAACCGGATTTTTCTATCATATATTTTATTATTTTCAATATTATATAATATATTAATGAATTCAGAATTTCAATCAATGATTCGAATCATCAGAATCAAACATTCAGAATATATTTATCCCAAAATATCTTATGATTGTAAGCAAAGTATCACGAACTTTTTCCTTAATCACTCATATGAAGACACGGAAATATTTCTGAAATCTTAACCTATAATCTATGTTCACACCCACCCATATGTATGCACATTCACACACGCACACACAAACACACACACACACACGCACGCACGCACGCACGCACGCACACACTTAAAATAAGTAATAGTAAGAAATAGTTTGTTCTCGATCATGTATGTTTTATAAGTACCTTACTCTTTATTGTTAGTTACTTTTAACCAATTTTGTATCCAGAGGCATAGACCTGCTTAACATTAACACAGGCTGTTCTGCAGCCTAGCAATGTCAGCAGTTGCAAATGCTTTCTCATTCCATTCGGAAACCGACTAGCTAATACTACTAACCTTAGCATAATAATTATTTTGTGTAATTGTTTGGTGAAATTAATTTATTATTATTATTATTAATAAAAAGCCGTTGTGGCCGAGTGGTTAGAGTAGTTGCAACACAAAGTTTGCAAGTTCGAATCCCGACTGTACCAATGAGTACCATTATGCTGGAGTAACTTGAGCTATACACATATATATTTAATCCTTTCATAATTGTTAGCAAAACAAACGCAGGGCACTTCTACCACCTTATAACTATAATAAAGTTTCAGTAACCATGCATCCCGACAGTGAGGGATAAAGTGAACACCTAACTCCACGAATTGGAACACGGCTTGTTAATTAAACGGAATCCTTAAGCGTTCAACTTCCACGTGACAGTGCCGAGAGCTCTCCATCCCAAGCTTTCAACGTTAACTTACACTTTTACAACTTCAATTGATAAACGTTTCAACTGCCCCAGTCTCATTGTTCCACTGACTTCAGGATAAAGCTCTTTGTGTCCGCGCTTTAAAGTTCCTCCGTCGGCTCTTCCAAGTTATTATCTCCAAGCCAAGCGGCAGTTGTTAAGGAAGTTCGTTAATATCAAATGAAATATATATTTGACAGTTGAATTAATAACGACGTTCGTGAATTGAATGTAGGCGAAAATTTCTTTATTCATAGTAGTGAGTCATTGGGGTGTTTCACCTGCCGACCCACACTTGTTTAATCAGAAACTTTTATCTATAAAATTATTTCTTCTCTTAGGTAATATAAAATAATAATATAATATATCCTCACGCCTTCCCACAAGGGTCCCCGAAGGGGTAGGCAGAGGTGTACAGGTAATACCCACACACCCACTTTCCGCCAGAGGTATATTGGGTGCCAACGTGACAGATGGCGAGTCCATTGCCGTTACTCGAGCACGACTACTCACGATACATACGCCTTTGAATTTCTTCTCAGGCGTATGCAGGTTTCCTCTCGATGTTTTCCTTCACCGTAAAGCTCGTGGTGTGACTAATCACTGTACTTAAGTTCAGAAAAACTCATTGGTACAGGCGGCATTCGAACTTGCGACCTTTGAGTTTCAGGCTGTTCGAACCACTCGGCCACCACGCCTATAGGTATTCCCAGGTATTTTCTGTTGAGGAAGAGAAGTTTCTGTTACTGAAGGGTACAGAAACTGTGTGAACTTATATACGCCGGTTGAACTAAACAAGGAAATAGAAAATACAATACATCCGCTCATGACCATGCTAAGAGTGCAGACACTGTGCTATGGCACAACGGCAGTCCTTATCCTAGCGGGGATCTCGCGTGAGGCGGTAGTTCTGTTCTAGGTCAGGAACAGAAATACCAACTTAACAGCAGTATCTATTTTTATTTCATTGTCTTTCTATACTAATGCCTTTTGGTAAAATTTTTCTTCTTTTCATAGGCTGTCTTATATGTTTATTTTGCATACAAGTTGAAAATGCTAGTGTAAAGTGCATATATTTTGTTCAATAACATTATATTTAGCGCAGTATATAACATCAAATATTAACAATAATTCTTATAATAGAAATGTGGATCATTTTCAGTACGAGGTGGCGTGTCCTGAACTGAACACTGGCGTGTACTTTTTGTAGAACACACACAACTATTGTATTGCCAATTTTTCTATTAAGTCGTATCCATAGTAAATAGGGGTTTGCTTTGAACGTACAAGAAATATTTACACATTTAGTGAATTAATATATGAAGAGAATGTATGAAGAGACTGATGAATGTGGATGAAGCGAAAGAGGAATATATCTTGGAACGATTCCACACAAATTCATCTAGTCCTAAACTAAGCAAAGCTCGTACTGTGGGAACTAAACAACCATCATACTCAAAATTGAAACGCAATAATCCGCTCACGAACTGAATATGTCACGACTTATTAATGAATTCCAACTATTAGTTATGTGACACTTTATGTCTACTGAATATTTAGCGTTGTGTCACATTATGCGACGTGCCGTGAGGTTCGTTATCTATAGCAAATAGCAGATGTACCTTTGTGCTATTTCATAGAGATCTAAAAGTACCTAAAACAGGTTACTATCTGTTTGGTCACAATAGTTATTGACCCTCATTTTCCCTTGTCAAAAGTAAATGGTATTTAACCGTGGCAATTATCTAGCTTTTTAGTGTCTATAAAATTTGGTTAATTAATTATGTTAAATAAATTTACATCGGCTCGTAAAGAACTTACCGTACGCCTGACAACGAGCGTGAAACATATTGATTGGGATATTAAAGGTTACGAAATTGTGAATAATTTAAGTGACATATTAATCAAGAAGACTGTAACTTGATATTCTAGAATTAATCGTCTGTAGGCGTTGTTTTCGGCCAGTATATATTTACTGTGAAAAATTTGCTGCATGCAGACGGGATGCATTTAAAATAGGCCCTGTCTAGGTTCGGCTGGGTTTATGCGGACAGATAGTCAAGACACTTCATGCCACCTTAAATTAATTTCTATAATTCTAAGCATAGAAAGTAGAAGTAAACTACACTTACAATCCTGTTGTTCATTTTTGTATGCAAGTTAAGTTAGTTATGGAAAATTACTTTACGGTCGAAAACCTTTCGTGCCTAATTAAATGTGTTTGAACGTTATTCTTGAAAGTGCGAAAATATTAACGGTATATTCTCATAAAAAAATATAGATATATTGATACAAGAATGGGAAAATACAAGAGTAACGTGTGCGCTGACACGCAAAATTCAAATAATTGACGTCCTTATTTTTTTGCTGCAGTTGGGGATGGATCGTACCCACGACCATTAACATCGAAGGTTGAATCGCTACCTATATGCCCAACGGGATATACATTATACTATATATTTTTTACACTCACATAAACACAGATAATTATAGTCACTATGCGCTAGAACCTTGTGCATGAATGACGCGTTCGAAATAAAAAAAAAAGTCGCACAACTGCACAGCTCAAACGCAAGCCTGCACAGCCTCACGCTCCAACCGGTAACCGGAGCCGCACGCGCTCGGTATATTGATTGTGTATCATCGGACGAGTCTCATTAGCTTTACAAAGGCATTAATCAGTTGCTTTAGGGAGATTAACGTAAAACAAATTGAAGTGTCATGCCCGTGGGCGGCCAGGAGACATGTTTACGATTTAAAAACCATTCCAGAATGGTCGTGAATCGTTAACTTCGAATGTCAATTAACACCGTGGTTAAGCGCAGTATTTATCATAGGTGATGGTCGAGTTGCGCATGCGGCCGCAGCCCACGGACACACTCTCCGTCGATTTTCTACGCGATTAGATCGCTATCCTCTCCTTGCCTTTATTTTGTGTAAGTCTGTTGCGAGAAGACAGAGACTAAGTATGGATTAAGCTGTAGCACATGTGCGAACGTTTGTTGCTTGCGGTATTGTTTTGGTGCATTTGAAACGTCAATGATAAAGCTGTGTACACACTGGTAAGACTGTACGTCCTGTTTTTGTTAACTGAACCTTATCAGTATCCAATTCAATCGAAAAACCTAGTTGGGCAAATTAGTTATTGATGTTGCTCCTGAACCGCGTTCTTCAGGTTTCCAGGATTCCTAAAGGTATTGGTTTTAAGGGCACATTCCTTCGGAAACGCTCACCTTCAGTCCATATATTTCTTTGAAGTGCAAAAAAATATTTTACCCATATTTTTTTTTATCTAACAATCAATTTAACTACCTTTAAAAAGCATTTGTCATGATTTCTCAAACTCCGCTTGATAATACCAACTGCGAAAATAAAGCTACATTGAAACGTTAATGTGATCTGAATATTGCCAGAATAGAAAATAATAAATCTCTTAAAAAATATAACGCGCCGTAGCCGTTTTATTATTCCGTTTAGTTACCACAATTTTCCAGTGGCGCGTGACTTCGCTTTAATCTCCTCCCCTCTATGCTCCGCAAAGAAACAAGTCAGTTACGAAGCTAAAGTATGTTTTAAGTTTTTATCTACGACAATATCAGTGCAACCATTCAGACGTAGTTCATGAATTAAATGAAACTAGGTTCTTTATCATCAATGCTCACCTGCAAATTCAAATTTAGAATTGGATAGCTGGGTTGCAACTATGAAATTCGAAATATGAATTTTTAAAGTCCAGTGTGGTCTGTCTACAAATTTTAGCTACTACGAATATTAAACTAGGTTCTTTATTTTCAATACTCACCTAACCCAGCTTTGCAATTTTTAATTAGATTTTTAAATCGAGTGTGGTCTCTCGCTTCTCATTTTAGCTTGATTTCCGAATACTTTAAATCATATGCAATTTTTCATCTTTATATACCTAAGTTATTATGATGATGGAAAGCATGATAACTGTTTTATATTATGGTTGGCTCAAAAAATAATTATACACGGGATTATACAGCGAACGAAATACGTACATTGGCAAAAAAAATACTGTGACGTACGATTTTGAGCCGAGTTGCCTAATAATAAATGAAAATTAACATTTAAACCTACTATGGACCATAAGTTCTGACAGGGAGTTAAAATATCACAGTATATGCGGTTATAGGACTAGTATTCAAACACAAAAATAACAAAGAAATATGACAAACGAATCCATTTAATGTTCTATAATATGTCCATCGGGTTACTAGTTTTTATATGGAAACTGTTCCCGATTTAATAATTTTTATATATCAAATTAAATGCTTATAAAGGAACATTATAATATCCAATGGCCCGTGACAACACAAAGATAATCTGTTTTAGATAGTCATGCCTCGGTTTATTGTGTTGCTTTGCCCAATTAAACGGCCGCTGTGGCGAGGAGAGCCGCTTCTTTAAAATCCCATTCATTCTTCGCGTAGGTGTAAAATTGACGTGAATGCACTATCGTAGTCATTATAAAATAATGGACAGATAAGGCGGAGAAACAATAGATCGCATCTCCTGTGGGTGGCGCACGTACGACCACCTATCCTGACCCTTGGGGTAGAACAATATTGTAACTTGTTGATGCTCTCCTGGGGTCTGATGAAAATGGAAGACTGGAGGCCGTGGGTCGTCAAGTCAACAAACTTTGTAGTGAAAAGGAAAAAGCGGCGTTTGAAGGTGATTGATAAACATAGAACGTTTAGGCTTTGAGATACGGCTGACGTGCACGTCATTTTCACGATTATCATCGCAACGAAGCCGTAGGTAGAACGGGAAGCTTAAGAACACGAATCACGAGGATTATTATATATCACTCAATCTAAGAGAAAGGAAGTTTTGTTTACTACATTAATAGCTGTGCCTTGTGTTCTAACTGACGTATAAACGTACCCATATGATCCGATGTCAGGTTATTTAATACCAGACATGTATAAATAAAGTAATATTTCTGAGCCATGGTGTTCGAGTTCGAGCTCGAGGGGTTCGGGTCGCCTGCAACACAAAGATTGCAAGTTTTAATCGTGTCTGTACCAATAAGTTTTTCTGAACTCGAGTACAGTGGTTAGTCACATCGCATGCTTTACGGTGAAGGAACACTGTTTATGTTTGAGAAGAAATTGAAAGACGTCATAATCTTGAGAAACGGCGATGAACTCGGCATCAGATCGTTAGCACCTAAAATATATCTCCGGGCAAACCGTGTGTGAATGGGTACTACACACGTCTGCCTACCCCTTCGGGGCCACTTGTGAGAAGTTGTGAGGAAGAATATTTCTAGAGAATGAAAAATGTAACGACATTATTCTAGGAATTGTTTCAAATTACATAATTTGTCTTTAACTAAATGCAAAGATACAAAAAAAAATCTTTTCTGTACCATTAGGGATTTTTTGTAAAAAGAAACTTCTAGAAGTACAAAAAGTACAGAAATATAAATCAAACTTATCATTAAGTTCACTGTTCACACCTTTTTATTTTGAAATATAAATGAAAACACGATCTTATTCGGCGCTTTTGGTCTTAACGGATCGTTTATTATTCAGCGGCGGCGGCTCGAAGTTGGAATTGGCTTGATGATTGGCAAACTTCAATTTGATGGCACTCGACGGAGAATAACGATGTTCCCTAAGTAAAACGCGTTTAGAAGCACTGCCGAGCTTCTGAAAGCACTTTTTCTTCGTTATGGTAACGAGGAGAAAGTGACGTATTTAAGTTGAGAATTATTATCAATGTAGCTCTCTTAATATAATTATTTAAGCTCGACGTCGCTTGTTTCATTAGTTTCCCGTTCAATGATGTGTCATACCACGAGCTTAACGATGGAGGAAAACAACTAGAAGAAACCCGCATAAGTTTGAGAAGAAATTCGTATGTAAATTGTTAAGTCGTTGAAGAGCTCAACTATATAGGTATTTCTCTGGCAATTAGATGTTGTGTTTATACCTCTGATCGCCTCTTCAACTGCTACGCGTTTTATGCGTTTTACTACATTTACTGGGTTACACTTACACTACTGGGGCAGGACCTCAACCTTATAGAAGTCCGTAGCCAAATAACACAATTTATTGTGTTGTGTTCCTACGCGGTGTATAAGGTTTCCAGTAATGAGCTCCTTGGGGAGGGGGGAGGATTGTTACATTGTGTTGGAAGCAGAGGGATTAATCCCATTATGCTGCCAACACACTATAACTCTCCGAACACAGAGTGGCAACGTGCAAGTGATACTTCGGTATCGTGAGCGTAAATAGGCTACGGTAACCGTTTCCCATCAGGTGGGCCGTATGCTTGTTTGCCACTCTTGTTGTATAAAAAAAAAAAACTTAAGCACGTACATCGCCTGAAAGTGTCCAGTATCAACCATAAGTTACAAATAGATATCGTTTATGTCGTCACCAATTGTTACGTCGTGTGCAGTTAGGCAATATGATAGGGAGCCATCAATCATTGTTCTAACCATCCCGAGGATATTGTCGGTGTCTCTGGCGTAATTGATTCTCACGATGTGTTCATATATACACGCTTTAAACAACTTACATACATACATATATAATGTATAGTTATATATACATTATATATTATGTATGCATTCCTGAGTGGATTCTTAAACTTAGCTATAATGAAACTAAAAGCTTACTGCAACAACTAGAATAACCTTTACATGCACGGCATACAAATTCATACACACTTTTTGAAACACACGTACATATACACACATACACACATATATACATATACACACACATACACACGTATAAACACACATATACACACACACACTCAATATGCACCGCTAGTATCTATAACCTCAAATAGTATAATACTCCGGATATATATCTCAATTTGTATTAACATCTTAGTACCTACTGTGAATGTACTAGTAATTAAGAAGAGCAGGGCCTCCTAACACAGGCATTTCATGCTTAAAAGGAGACTCTGGTCAATAGTTAAAATTAATGTCAAACTTTGTTACTGAATAAATTATATTATTATTATTATTATTATACATTATATATTTAAATGACATTATGCATTATGCACAGCAGAGTACCAGTTCATATTCAAAACAATCTATATAAATGAATAAAATTGGAGTATCAGTAGTAAAAAGCTTTTTACTAAATGCATACGGATGTATACACGGTACGTATAACAAAATAACTTTTTTTTATTGTTGTCTGTCCGCCTGTTTGTTCCGGCTTATCTCTGTAACGGCTGGTCTGATTTTGACTGGACTTTCACTGGCAGATAGCTGATGTAAAATGAAGTAACTTAGGCTTTTGTTAGAAACATAAACAATAACTTTTTTATTAAATTCCACGCGGGCGAAATCGCGGGCACTGCTTGTTTAAAATATATCAATGCGCGTTGCCACAAAGGGTTAGAGAGATGCAGCACACTCTATTCGTTTTTTTTTTTAGTGTATTGTCTCTCGTAGCGTGAGTTCCGGGAACTTTTGCTACTTAACCGGTCAATGGCGAGACCTAGGCCTCCAGCGCACTTTATTCGCCAGTACTACTTATATTTAAATGTCAACGTGACAGATGACTTGTCTGTGGTCGTTTCTCAAGCTCACTGTGTTCTTCATAGGGTAGACAGAGATAATAGAGCGACAAAACATCAATGTATCTTTCAGTCTCTTCTCAAACGTATGCAGATTTCTCTGTGATAATTCACTGTACATAAGTATGGCATACATGAATACATGACAATAATGAGTTTGTAACATCTTGATATAGAGCCGTGGTGGCCGAGTGGTTTGAGCAGTTGCCTGCGACGCAAAGGTCGCAAGTTCGAATCCCGACTGTACCAATGAGTTTTTCTGAACTTAAGTACAGTGATTAGTCACACCACGAGCTTAACGGTGAAGGAAAACATCGAGAGGAAACCTGCATACGTCTGAGAAGAAATTCAAAGGCGTATGTATAGTCGTGCTGGAGTAACGGCGATGGACTCGCCATCTGTCACGTTGGCACCTAATATACCTCTGGCGGAAAGTGGGTGTGTGGGTATTACCTATATACCTCTGCCTACCCCTTCGGGGACCCTTGTGGGAAGGCGTGAGGATATATTATTATATTTATATTATATTACAGCGTTGCTTTCAGCGGAATGAAAGGGCTAGGTCTGAAAATAGCCCTTCGGCGAGTTGGCTATAATTGTGTTCAACTCGGGGGATATTACACTTGCAAAACAGAAGGAAACAGTCTCGCGTACTTGGTGGTATTTTTAAATATTTGTACGTATGTTACTTTAAAATTTACCTGAACTGGCGCTCTATACTCTCTGCCCTATTCGGGACTCTACCCCATTGGGTACTCGGCGTGATGACATATATGTGCTCTAAAATTTCACTTTTGCCTTTGGAAACAGGGCTAATAAGCTAACTTTGTGGTTAAGATTTTTTATTAGTCTACTATCTACTACACATTGGATTTGTAATTGGAATAAGACATCATATGTCATAAATGTCATAATCCAGCTAATTGTCCATCTCTGTGGCAAATTTCAAACAATTCCATTGAGTAATTTTAACTGATAGAAGAACAAACAACCTCACAAAATTTTGCATTTATATTAGTCGGCAGTTGTTGTGACAGCACTCCAGGCGGTACCTCTGTCAACGGAACTAAGTGCTCCACAGTGACTGAAGCAAATGACACTGTAACTGAGAAACTGCGAAACTACAAACGCTTAAGAGTTAAATGTTTTCTGCGAGATGTTATTTCGATGTGTTTTTCCTTAGCTTCTTGTAACCTGCACCCCGATGTAGTTACAACTTAATTGCTTTTGTTCCAACCAATTGCTTGTAATTAAGTAATAAATTAATTACAGCTTTACATTAGTCGAGCCGAAGCTGTTTTGTGTTGATGGCGGCAATTTAAGATCTTTTTCGATTGAAACTTACCAGACCATTTGATAAATTTTTTATACTACTTTTATTAACCTCTACTTTATTGAAAAACACATTCGCACGTACGGATACACTGATGCACGCACACGCACAACCAAGCATGCACCTTTCTCTGACCACAGTTGGTTAAATACCTCAGTAAAAAAATGTTGCGGTAGATACTTCCACATTTATGATTTTTTTTTCTGGTTTAAATATATAATATTTGTTGATTCAGCTTATAATCTTTCTCTGTGTCAAATTATATCTGATTCCGTTCGGTAGTTTGCGACAAACAACCATATATACTTTAATTTCTAATTACATTTATATAATTAGTACGATATATATTTATGTTTGAATATATGTATAAGTATGACATAATCACTGACGCTCTACAGCAGCCGTCGCTCCGTCGTTTTATTCTTAATTGGTTTTCCAGTGAGTATAAACATTTTATCTTTAATGGAAATCGCCATTTAACTTACGTAGATTTAATCTAATTAATTAACGTGTATTTTTAACTAATCATTCTAACATACTGTGAAATACCTTTAATTGGATATTTATCTGAGTTGCCTGCTAGTAGGTATACAAAGCTTTTAAATATTCTATTCATAATAAAATAATTTTACTGGAGATGATAGATAATGAATACCACTTGAACTAAGCGCATGGACATCGCTTATTCCCTGAATTTCTCAGATAAAAAAAGGTATAAATATGAATAACATCTTAAAGACGATTTCACAAAATGTCCATAGTCCCAACCTAAGCTAGCTTATTAATTATTAATAGCTTAATTATTTTGTAACTATAATCCAAAAGTACTGTAATTTAAGTCAGTAGTTAGATTTTATAGAGTTATTAGGAACAATGCTTCTTATTAGTAAAATAAGAAACTGCATATCTGTTGATCTTGATGTGTTACAAAATGTATTTTTTCCGCATCTTGATATAGCTTAGCGACTGTGTTTCCTAAATTATCTATTGTATATTATATATCTCTCCGGTGTAATTACAATGATAAAATAAGTAAAAAACTATTCATTAAGTTTTAAGTTAAGTACTTCAATAATAATAAAAAGCCGTGGTGGCCGAGTGGTTCGAGCAGTTGCCTGCGACACAAAGATCGCAAGTTCGAATCCCGACTGTACCAATGAGTTTTTCAGAACTTAAGTGCAGTGATTAGTCACACCACGAGCTTTACGGTGAAGGAAAACATCGAGAGGAAACCTGCATACGTCTGAGAAGAAATTCAAAGGCGTATGTATAGTCGTGCTTGAGTAACGGCGATGGACTCGCCATCTGTCACGTTGGCACCAAATATACCTCTGGCGGAAAGTGGGTGTGTGGGTATTTATTACCTATACACCTCTGCCTACCCCTTCGGGGACCCTTGTGGGAAGGCGTGAGGATATATATACTTCAATAATTTTTCTGAATCCTAATTTCCGACATGTTACTATCTTTGTTACATGTTGTGTTTGCCTGTAATTAGTTGTGCATTAAGCTGATAATTGTAAGTGCATTGTAAATTAATTAACATGTTGTAATGTAACAACTGTTGGTAGACCTAAATCAATAAAATAAAATATATGTATGACTAGCCATAAAAGGACGGGAACGTCAAGAGTACTCGAAACCGGCGAGCAGGTATAAAGAGACTGATTAATTTGGACGAAGCGAAAGATCTATGTAAGTAGACATAGATAAGTCTAGAGAGAACTGGCGCTCTACTCTCTCTGCCTACCCCGTTAGGGACTCGGCGTGATGTATGTAAGTGCAGTGATTAGTCCCATGACGAGCTTTACGGTGACGGAAGACATCAAGGGGAAACCTACATACAGAGAGTATAGAGCGCCAGTTCTCTCTAGACTTACTTGATCACTGTACTTGAGTTCAGAAAAACTCCTTGATACAGTTGGGATTCGAACTTGCAAACTTTGTGTTGCTGGCAACTATTCGAACAACTCGGCCATCACGGCTCTCCTATTATTATATATAATGATTTTTAAATTTCTATTTTTATATTTTATTTATCTTAATATATATAAATTAAGTGTCACGTTGTTTGTCCGCGATGGACTCCTAAACTACTAAACCGATTTCAATAAAATTTGCACACCGTGTGCAGTTTGGTCCAACTTAAAAGATTCTTACGTTACATAACAATTGGACCCGATAGGTGGCGCTGTGTTTCAGGAAATTTTACTTTTTCACCCGGGCGAAGCTGGGCGGGACAGCGACATAGATCAACATCCGGGTATACAATAAACGACATGGCTTAGTAGACAGGAGGCAGCGCTAGTCGTGAGGCGACAAGAGTTGACCCTGCTGACCTGGACTACTGCAATGCATAGATAAAGTAAGATTTGCCAGATAAGTCATTGCATTTTCAATCAATGTTTTATACTTGTGATTCACGAATCGATCTACTGACTGACAAACTGAGCAAAACGTTAAGATACCATAAGAATATATATCCTCACGCCTTCCTACAAGCGTTACCGAAGGGGTAAGCAGAGGTGTAAGTAGTACCCACAAACACACACCGCCAGAGATATTCTTTAGGTGCCAATGTGACAGATGGCGAGTCCATAGCCGTTACTCAAGCACGACTATACATACGCCTTTGAATTGCTTCTCAGACGTATGCAGGTTAATTTATCTCAATAATAGTTTCCTAATAAACCCATAGACTATGTATGTAAGTGCCCTTTAATAATGTCATTTTGTTATCTCTGGAGCTATTAGTTGTGTTGCATCGACATAAGGATACGATCATAACACTCTTTAACTACTAGAAGAAAACTGTTCCATTTTATGATACAACCCGTATAAAAATGTGCTTCAGGAACTATTAGTATCTAGCTTGAAATATTATTCTTCAAAACAAAACAATATAAAACACAGCGGCCGTCCCACACTCAAACACTTATACCGAAGGGGCTAGGATTGTTACGCAACAAGACGGATGGACCATTGAGCACAATTTGAAAGCCAATAAACAAACGCAGATAAGAGATAAAGTACGGAAGGTAGCAACAGCTGCCCTGAGTCATGTGAGCAATTGTACAAATTGGGACTGAGACCGACCTCGGTCAAATGGCCCGTGAAATGGAGTTCGATAGATACTCCTCACTTATTCCGAATGTTCCAAGCGATTTGCGGAAGTTATCCACGACCTTTGTCTCAAGTCGAGACTGAACTCAGCTTTATATAGAGCAACACAACTAAAATGTAGTTATATATATCTTCACTTCTTCCCGGGTCCCGGAATGGGTAGGCAGAGGTTTGCAGGTTGTACCCACGTTTTCGTCGGTGATATATTTTGACAGACGGAGAGTCCATGTTTAAGGTTCAAGGCTCAAGGACTGGTTTCTCAAGCACGACTATACATACACCTTTGAATTTATTCTCATACGTTTTTTTTTTTTAACCACTTGATGGATAAAAAAAAACCGCCTGATGGTAAGCATTTACCGCCGCCTATGGACGCTTGCAAAACCAGGGGTATCACTCGTGTGTTGCCGACCCTATGTAGAATTAATAGTCGTTATAAAAATTAAATTCTTTTGTTATATTCTAAAACATAATAACTTGTCGCAAAAAACACGAATACCGTAAACTAATATAGCTGGCGGCAGGGTTTGTGTGAGAATACCGAAATTATTTTTTTTTATATTCGAAGCTATTTATCATAATTGACTTGTATGAGTGGATTGAAATATCACTCTGGCATATGCAATTGTTATCACCGTCTGCTTAATAAAGCTTGCCCTACCTCTCCCATTACGACCGAGCGGCATTTCCATCAAATAACAAAACATAAGTATGAAAGAAAAACCCCACGATCCCACATATAAAAATGAAATGTGCCGAACATATATTTCTAATAAACACATATAGATATTAAATAATATATACTGAAAGTTTAAATTAAACAGTATTCGTATAGTATTCGTTAGTATATGTCAATGAGGTTTTTATATATAATACATCATTGGTATATGTTCCAAATTTGAATAAAAAAGATTTTCCTTTAAATTAAAAGTCAATACAAAATATCTACAATCAACAAGCCATTTTGTGCCATATATATCTAGGAAAGTACTTTAAATCACAGAGATGACATCGTAAATACAGGGTGTGCAAACAGCTTTATGGCAGACTGAGTACTATGTCATTACGCTCGCTCAGACAATGGGCGGTATGAATAAAATATCGAGGAATGAGGACACGTGCCATTGTCGCCGCTTCAAATGCGCCTTTCGCAACATCTCCAGGTATTTTGCACGCCGTTTTATGTTGTCCTTATAAGTGTAGAATATTGGAATACACTATATTATCAAGAGCAGTTAACTTTAGCAGCAATGTATATATTTATACCCGGCGCATTTACCCTCGTAAATTTTGATATCATGGTAGGTATGGTAGGTAGTTCCTCCCGGAATAAATCATATCCTATGTGTTAATTCAGCTAGTAATCTGTCTATGTGCCAAATGTCCTTCAATTTCTGTAGTTTTGCGTGAAAGAGGAATAAACAACCTCCCAAACTCTTTTATATTAGCAGGACCTTTCGACAGAAGTTTAAAAAAAGAGAGTTTAACTATTGGTTAAATTAATTTGACATTAAAGGAGAATTAAGAGCAGTTACCTCGTATAGTTGTTTTTGAATTTGGAATTAGCTCTGCTCCTAGCTCCGGGTACTTCGGCTCCGCTTCAGAAGTCATGACTACGAGTAAACTGAAGTAACTCTAGCTGGATTGTCATCATAGACAAATAGATCGATCTTCCCTCCTTTTTTTATCTGTACGAGTTTATTTATATAACGATTTGTAGAAGTATATGGTCAACTTATTCATTGAAGATTTTTTTATTTTTAATACTGCGTTCAGTTGAAGATAAAAGGGGCAATGTTCTTTGACTCTAAGACATCAATAATTTAATGTAAGATATATCAACAATGCAATAAAACAAGGCATTATATAGTACAGATTTTTTTATTTATATAATATCATATATATACTCAGATATAACAGCAATTGATTCCATTTCAAACACGCTATCATTTCGCCAACAATATTTACATTTTTTGACAGGGTAATTTTAAGTTGAGTCCATAAACCTTTTTGACACTGACATTTGCAAAGTTTACAATCTATGGTAGCTTATTCAAGCTTACTCATAAAAAGTGGGACTTGCACCAATTACTTACTGTAGCAATTGTTAACGTAACTTATTCAAGGAGATTTAATACAAAAAAAACCCGACACAATTGGATGGTCCCTGCAACTGGATATAGGTATTGTATGTGCTAACAGCATTATTTAAAAGACACATGTCAATGTCAAAATGGAGTATGGATGACAACACCAAATTAAAGCCCTTCTCCTTCCCGGTCCTCACACTCCTCAACAAACCTTTCATACAACACACAGGCGCCATTAGATGATGCCTGTACATATTTACTAGTTTTAAAGCAATTTACAATATTTTATATCTATTTATATTCATATTTTTGTCATTTAATTCATTACAGTAAAATAAGATATATTTGTCGTCACATAATTTGAGCGCTGTGCGAGGGAGATGGCTACATTGTACCGCGATTGTACCATACGTTATGGTAGCCCTGTCTCTATAGCACAGCTTACAAGTTACGTGGCGGTAATTTTATCTAAATCTGAAGGATATAAATACTTCTTTCTAAATCATTAGGCCAATATTGGAAATAGCGCATTCATTTAGACACTAATAAAAATAAAGTACTTCAGAGATATATTGTGTATGTATTTCTAACATGAAACATGCAGAGATGCAGTAAGTAGTAGTATGTAGCCATTAATTGAAAACTGAATTCCCGATAAGCCGAAAGAGGGGAACGACTGAACATTGCGATATATATGTTTAATCATAATTAATACATGTTTCATTAATTACGTAAATAGTGTGTGCTTAGGTGTATCTGAACTGAGTATGTTCGCTACCTTGAAAATATTGCTCAGTATTTGGAACCAACGAATGGAATTTGGAATGAGCCTCTCCGTTTAATTTTGTTTTGAAGTCATATGGATATTTGACTGGAATATTTGTCAGTCGAAAAACAAAAGAAAAACCAATTAATGATCAAATTCAAAAACTGAATATTATAATAATATTTCTTTTGATAAATTGCCGAAATTGTTTAAACATAAATAGCGTAATACAACTGAAGCGAATCAACTTATTAACTATCACTGTATCACAAAAAATAAATTTAGATTAAATTATGACTTAAATTATTATTATAAATACAAAATAATATCAGTAATATTAATATGGCAACGAAATAATATTTACTAGCTAAGCACCTAAACCAGTAGGACTCCAGGTATTTACATAAACTGTACACGAGACCCTTATAACCCCACGGGACCCTTACATAACTGTTATATCACTCGCTAACTTTGTTTTTGCCCTTAATACAATTATTGCCAATCAGCTAGTATTCAACAATGATTAAATTCCATCCAATAATACTATATATTTAATTTTATATTATGTCAAAATTCTCAAGAGTACACATTTAAATGCCGAAGTACCGCAAAGCTTCATTTAACACGTACAACTTTACCTAACCCTAGAGAGATTACCAAGAATATTTACAAAATGAAGACAGTATCGATATGCTCTGTATATTTTTAAACTATCATTATTTGCTTTGTTTAAATGCATCAATCATCCTGTTTTATTCGAAAGAATTCAGTACTAATATCTATGATTCATTCACTACGTAAATATTGAGAGTCTGGAAACGTGATTGTACTAATATTTTCTTTCTAAAGTAAAGTGATAAATAATTACCATGAGCTTTACGGTGAAGAAAACCATCGAGAAACTGCGTACGTTTCAAAAGAAATGCATAGAAGTGTAATTGTATACTAAGTGTGAGAAAAGGTTACCAGACTCACTATCTGTCACGTTGACACCTACTTAAATCTCCGGAGAAAAGAGTGTAAATAAAACCCTACTCCTTCTCTTCGAGGATGGGGGAAAATTATATAATATTTCTTACACATACTCCTTGGATTTCGATTACAAATCAACGAAAGCCGTAGTCTGTTACTAGTAAGGGACTAGTTCCACAATAGACAATATTCTACAAATCAGTGCTTGGGATTCAACGCTGAGCTAAAGCTCTTATAAAATATATTTTCGCAACAAAATCACTTGTCTTTTTAGTTACTACTACTGATAGCAGTCATCACACACACATTGATATGGATATATCCGTGAACTCACTCTATGAGCAAGTCTTAACTTCAAGGCTAGGAAGCCATATTTAAGTGATGCAATGGCGGGTAGTCAAGGCCAGTAAAGCCATGACAGTTGTAGTGGAGAGTGCTTGTAGAGTGGTCGCCGATGACGTCTTTGGTGTGGATGAGTACGGGGTCTCGTCTCTGATGGCCGTTCGACTCTCTGTTGGGGCAATTGTTAATTATGTTAATAAAGAACTAACGCATGTTCTATTAGCACGTAGTAATGTAGGATGACATCATTAGCTGCACCAACTATGAATAGTGTTTGTTTATGGTCAATAGAGTCTACAAATGGTCGTTCTAATTAAAATTTTAATGTAAATTCTCATATTTTCAAACATGCACGTAAATGTTGCATAAGAATATGCCGCTTGTAACATTAGAAGTGTTAATTGCGCATGACCGACCCAGTAAAGATCTCTTCATTGAATGATATATATCTCCTGCAGGGCAACGCGCGAGCCATACCCCTGGTGTTGCTAGCGTCCATAGGCGGCGGTAACCGCTTACCATCAGGCAGACCGCATTCTTGTTTGCTACCCGTGTGGTATAAAAGAAGATGAAAGGCAGACTCATAAAACTCACCAGTATCCTGTGATCCCGAGCCCTCCTCTCCTGACCCTTCGGAGTCGTAGGTGGCGTCGTCATCAGGGTAGCTGCGACCAGATCCGGAGCCCTCTTCCCCGGCTTCGTCCCCTTGCATGAAAGCCTCGGCATGTGCGTCATTACTTCCGGTATGGGCGATCAGTAACTGTTCAACAAAAGGGTTTTTATAATACAGAACCTCTGCGTATCGTAACAGCGGCATTGCAGATAGAATAATGGCCCCGTATTAAATTAGATTATGCATATATTATTAACGCTTCGCTCCTTTGGAGAGTAACGTGATCATTATAGTTCATGACTGCGAAACTTGAATTCACGGGCTCGATTCCCGCCGAGGGCAGATATTTCATTGTTTTTTTTTCTAGCATAAGAGGGACAGTTTGGGAGGTTGTTTTATTCTCAATCACGGTAGAACGACTGGACGGAATTAGTGGAAATTTGGCACAGATATATATTATTAGCTAGATTAATATATACAATTTAATAAAAAACTATCATTGAAATCCAATTTTACGAGGGTGAAACCACGGGTTACTTTTCGTATCTTCTTTTCTTTCGTATTCTACTACATATTATTAAATATAGAGACATACATTCGTACATATCATCGATTCCCTAACTGGGTACGCAGAGATATATTTTTATATATGAATATTATTAAATGATTACCTGTCTGGCTTGCTGCAATCTGTCCGCCAAAGCTGCAACTCTTGGATCTTGCGGCAACCCACCAGCTAGCTCTGGGTTATACTTCTGATCGCTCAATGAAGCTGATGGTACCAGGGCTTTTGTGTACCTGCATCAGGGAAACATTTTCTCTTATTTTTATTCCCTCATTTACGATATCTTCGCTGTTAAGATAGATTGTTTTGATTATTTGTTATATAATTGTCAATGATGACTAAAGGTCACGCAGAAGGGTGCCAAGAAGGCTGGCAGCTTTGCCACGTTGTATGGCAATGCTGATTCTCCATATTTGCCTTTTCGAAATATTCGCCTCTTGTTACTGAGGGCCATACCATCAATTATAGAGCAGAACACCCATTCTCCAAGATCTCAAAGGTTTAAATAACTAAATATTATTTAATAACTACGTACGACACAACAATTGCCAATCTCTACAAGCAGTGGTAGTTAAAAATTCGAACAGAATTTCATTCGAATACCAAGATTATTTAATGTGGTCAAAGTAGAGAGCCGTGGTGGCCGAGTGGTTCGAGCGGTTGCCTGCGACGCAAAGGTCGCAAGTTCGAATCCCGACTGTACCAATGAGTTTTTCTGAACTTAAGTACAGTGATTAGTCACACCACGAGCTGAATGGTGAAGGAAAACATCGAGAGGAAACCTGCATACGTCTGAGAAGAAATTCAAAAAGGCGTATGTATAGTCGTGCTGGAGTAACGGCGATGGACTCGCCATCTGTCACGTTGGCACCTAATATACCTCTGGCGGAAAGTGGGTGTGTGGGTATTACCTATACACCTCTGCCTACCCCTTCGGCGACCCTTGTGGGAAGGGATATGAGGTCAAAGTAATTTTATAGGAATGGCGAATCAAATTGTAACAAGCAAATGCTTTGCGTAAAGCTCTGTTAAAATTCAGTCCATTCGATGGTCTGAGGTCATATACTCACTCTCCTATCGTTTCCCCATTCCAGCAATGGTCGTTTGAATCGTGTGCGAAGTCATGTTGGTCGCACAGTCGGTCGGCGAGGCCTGCGAACAGCTTCTTGGTCCCTGCCAGTGTTGCTGCAAACTCAAGGAGCTCTGTGTCTGGAGGAGGTGCGCGCAGATCCTCTCTCCTAACGCTAGGGGTCGGCTGCGGCGAGGTTAGTGTGTCTAACGTCGATGGAGGACCGCACTCCTGGCGCACCTGTCAACAAGTAGAATTTTATACATGATGGCTAGAAGGCTTTTTTTCATGGAAGAAATAATATCACTAATATTTACTATTTACAACTTGAATATAAATAATACAAGCTTTTTGTTAACAAAACCGTTTGCTCGCTTTGACTGTGCAAGGTTACTAAATAGTTATCTAAACTAAAGTTATAAAGAGGAAAAATTTTTGTTTGTTACGACCCAAAAACTGCTAAACTAATCTTAAAAATGCTTTTACCACTAGTAAGTTGCATCTTTATTAATTAATATAGGCTATTTATTTATTTATTATACAATAGAAAATATTACATATTTTGTTTGTTTGTTCATGAAAATAAACAAAAATGAAATAAAATGGTACTCGGTTGAAAACGCGGGACACTATGGATACATCAATTAGTTCGATTTAGATTAAAATTTATTGCAGAATCAGCTAGATAAGGGTAACTAAGCGTATATATATATTATTTGTCCCAACGCAACTGGAATGCCAGACTTAAATTCACAACTCATATCGATAGCAACACCGGAGTTTATTGCAGAATAATCTCGTTACAATTATGCAAGCTTGAACGCAATCCAACCCGGAATGTATCGTTCTAACGTTGTAAATGGCAAAAAGCTGTAGATATAATCTGATAGCTCCGCGAGCGGAGATAAATCTGCGGACTGGTGTCCATGGAGTGATGTCATTTGTCAGAAGAAGCCGGTTGGAGCGGGGGATGTCATCAGAGACATTGGCGGGGGCACAGGCGGCAAGGAACCGCGGTGTGAACGCCCGCATCGACGCGCGACACACGCAAATAAACCACACTCCACTGTTCGTTGCGAACCAAAATAGGTTCGCAGACATGCATAGCTTCAGCAATTATTAAATTCACATTATTTCCGACGAGATTCTTCCAACTCGAAACAATTCTAAAAGCAAGGCGCGGAATATATTTGGAAATTGAAATTGTTCTCTGTTCGTTGTATCATACATTTTACATAAACGAGTTTTGGATGGTTATGAGCATCTTTTGATACATAATATATACTCACTATCTATAGTAATGTTAGTACGAGAGATTTTTATCTACGTGAGTCGAGGAAAAGTTGACGTGTCGAACGCAATATAACTAGCAAGGTACACTGCTGATTGGCAGTTCGTTATTCATTAAGATCTAGCGGTTTCAGAGATTAGCTGGAACAAAAAGACAAAAAAATTTAAAAAATGCCATTTTGGTATATGTATCGTGTATACTTCCAAAAACGGCTTTGAAAAGGCTCACTGAGCTTTTATCGCAAGGAAATGTACTAAAAATATTTGTCCTGCGTATAAATAGTTTGCGCTGCAGAGATGATAATTAACCGGAATAAGCGCCAGAAAATTCCAGTGGGTTCAGTCGTCTCAGTTCAGAACTCGTACAAAACACTACAAAGGCGCAAGCTTATATAGCTTAGCGCCATTGAAATGTATTTAGCGAACTCATTCAGGTATATTATGTTGAATAACTTCTACATAAGTGGAATAAACGCAAAACAAGCAGAATGAAAACAGTGTGTAATCAAGAACGTCTTAACATTATGTGTTAATTACTCATGTTTTTGTCCGCCGCCTTAATATGGGCATAAAAAGGGGCCGCCGACTGGATATAGTAAATATTCATTAATGTGAGTTTGCACGATGCAACCGGATCTGGGTGCCTCGAGACTCGTCTGTACGAAAAAAGGGTAAAATGAGTCGCTTGTGTATTGAGCAACCATCTCCTGATGCATGTACGTTTGTTGCGTGTGGGCTCACTGTAATTACACAGGTACAAAGCAAGCAAGACGATGTTTCGCTATGCCTCGCTTAGGAACCTTTTGTTCTGTAAATAGTACTAAGTAATACAGATTTACATATCTTCTCGCCTTTCCATAAGGGCCCTCCGATGGGTAGGCAGAGATGTAACAACGTTCTCATTTCACCCGTTATATTTTTAAATGCCAAGATGACAGATGGCGAGTCCGTCGCTGTTTCTCAAGCACGACTACACATATGTCTTTGTCACTATATAGTGAAGCCTAAATAATTTCATATATTTTAAGCTTTTTTGACGCAGATTTCCCGCTGTCACTATCAACGCAATAAATAAAACGTTTTCTAGCTTAGGTTATTATAATTATGATGCGATATTCGCTTAAATAAAATAGCGTAAAGCCCAATTCCTGATATCGTCTATCTGGTAGAATCTATTGTCCTTTTGAATAGGAATAATTACATTGAAGCTTAACTTACAATATTCCAAAGACCGCAACAAGTTTTTTCATGTAGTACTTTTACAAAGATTATATAAGACCTCCAACAATAAACAATAAACTTTTTGCGCAGCTCGATAGCCGGATATAAATTTATTTATTACTTTTTATTAGAAGAACATTTACTACAAGATTTTGTACAAATAATATATAACCATCGTTAACGATGTTCATTTATACGTTTCATGTATTGTTACAGGTCTTCGAAGCGATTCGATTAACTTGTACAACGTATTTTTCCTGCATGATTATTAGGTACAATGAAATTTATATACAGATCATCGCGACTCCATCACCGGGTAGACAGATAGATTAGAGCGCCAATTCTCTCTGGATGTACAGGGCTTCTTTCCAATATTAATGTGCCTTGACGACTAGGTTCTCTTTAGAGGTAGAATCCATCTAAAAAAAGCGTAATTTATTACAATACTCCAAAAGATACTCTAAGAAGAAGGCTTATATACTAGGTACAATGTGTACGTAGCGCAGTACATAGATGACAAAGGTTTCCATTGTTAGGCTAGCTAGGGGTCACAAGAGCTCTTCACGCCCTGATATGAAGGGTCCTTGTATATTCCATGGATTTCTAATTACTGAGCACCTGAATTATAACGGTTAGATACCAATGGTAACAAGATGTTCCCTACGGTTTCGCCTGCAGTAAATTTGATTACAAAGTCGTGGTACCAATGAGTTTTTCTAAACTTAACGACAGTGGTTAGTCACACCATGAGCTTTACGGTGAAGGAAAACATCGAGAGGAAACCTGCATACGTTTTACAATTCAAAGGCGTATGTATAGTCGTGCTTGAGTAACAGCGATGGTCTCGCCATCTGCCACGTTAGCACCTAATATATATCTCTGGTTGAATGTGGGTGTGTGGTTACTACCTATACACCTCTGCCTACCCCTTCGGGGGCCTTGTGGGAATGCGTGAGGATATATAATATTTATTACTAAGTTTGATTATCCTCTCCTTGGACACCAAGATGCCTAAGGCATGCATATATATATACGCCGAGACACTCACGGGTAAGGCAGTAAGCAAAGCGCTAGTTCTATCTAGACTTACTAACATATAATCATATATTTAATCGAAAGTATGCCATAATGAACGGGGAATGGAAGATATAATGAACGGGGAATGGAAGATATAAAAATTATTTTCAAATCGGTTTTGTCTTTCCTTATATTATCGCATTTAAAAAAACATACTAGCCCGCTCTGCCTCCTTTTATTGCATCAGTTCTCCCCTTATTTACCTCCTCATCTCTTCATATATGCTCGGCGATTTCGATTAGTCTCGACATTCCAATCCTATTCCCTTTAAATTATTTCGCGTACCGATAGATTTGACCTTGTGTCTCCAATATACGCCGGCCATGTGAGCTCGGACGCCATTCAGCGAGGAATATAAATCATTTAGATTACCATGTACATACATCAATGAGTAACTCTATTGTTATGAAATGTGTAGTTACAATTATTGTGGCACAAGTCGGCCTTTGTCCGGCTTTGTGACTCACTATGATGTTATATAATATTATATTAAGGTGGCGTTATTTTTTAAACGAAGGTGCCAAGGCATCTTGGCTGTCTGATTGTCAGTACCCACTGTGGCTTAGCTATTACTATTTATTTCTAAATTATATTAATTAAATTCCCCGGGTCCCCGAAGGGGTAGGCAGAGGTGTGTAGTTTGCACCCACACAGCCACTTGCCTAGATATATTTTAGGTGCCAACGTGACAGATGGCGAGTCCGTCGCCGTTACTCAAGCACGACTAAACATAAGCCTTTGAATTGCTTCCCAGACATATGCAGGTTTCCTCTCGATGTTTTCCTTCACCGTAAAGGTCGTGGTGCGGAAACTCACATAACATACATAAGTTCGGAAAAACTCATTGTAATACAGTGCGATATCTGAGTCTATCCTTTCCGAGGTCGAAGTATATCACAGGCTATATACATGGGGATAATATTTATGTACATAGTTGCCAAAGAACACCGCGGATGAGCGTTAGTAAAGATAGTTAGGTTAGGTTAGGTCGCTAGTAAATAATAAATGGGCAACTTGCACCCAGCCCGCACACGTCGGTCGGTCTCTACGCTTTATTGCAGTCAAAGATTAATGGCGATACAGACGTTTGCAGCCTCTGGAGCGCAGTTTAAGGTGATGCTAACTTGGTACATGGGTATAATAATATTACACATGCAGATTCCTTTAATTTTGTTCCTCTTTAACAAAAACTACCGAACAGCAACGGCAAAAAAATTGGCACAGAGATAAACAATTAGCTATGTGTAACCACATAGAATAATGTTTTTAATTCCAGAAAATAAATGTCCAAGAAAACTTTAAAACAGCTTTTATATATTTTTTTCTGTACATACTCTCATCATACAACACCGGGTTTAAATATGTTAAAAAAAATGTTGATGGCCACGAGACGATATCGTTAAATGTCACAAGAATGGAATAAATATCGTCTGTATCGTGTAATACAAAAAAAAACAAATAAGCTCTTGATCTTCTTGTCATCTTCTGTTCTACACTCGTATTGACCCGCATGGCACATGCAGTTACACTTCGCATGTCTACGAGAAGCCGGGATTTATTCCTGCCATTTACTTTTGTATCTATATTCAAATTTAAAGGTTTTCAACAAATAAAACCTTATTATGATACTTTGGACAGTAAGCGGTAACCTAGACCTACAGAAACTGGCAATGAAAGTTTCACATGCGCTTTACAGACCTTAAATTAGAACTCATGTACTAGCAGTACCAGGGCATACGAAATGGCATGGAAACCCTCCTCATGGCATGAACACAATACAAACCGGAAGCAGTGCCGTTTAACTATATCGCCCGAAACTAGCCAAGTTTTAATATTTATATAGCTCTACAACATTTTTAATTCTAAAGTTAATTTACCTACGCTATATCTTCAATACAAGAGAGAACTGGCGCTCTATACTCTCTGCCTACCCCGTTAGGGACTCAGCATGATGATATGTATGTATGTCATCTTCAATTTGCATATAACATATTATTTTCCCCTATAGAACAGTTTCTAATCAGGCCACAGTAAGGTATTTTACTACTTAAAAATGTGAACAATAAAAATCGACTCGTAAGCGTATTGAACAACCAGTAGTGCGGCCGTTGTTCATAAACAAGTCATTGGAGTACAATAAATAGGCATGATGTGGCCAGCATCAATATATTACGTCGATTGGAACGATTGGGTCGCACCCACGCTTGACCCAAGCCACGGGAATCGACCTGTAATTATCTGCCCAATTGGCACAAGCGAACGCGAGCTCTAATGTCTGGATTTCTAATTGATCACTGCTTGTTGCTAAGAGTTCAATTAGTGCATGCTTCAGACATCAGAATATGAGCTAAAATTCTTCGGAGCTTCAAGAACACGGCTAATATGTGTAACAACACTATTTTACTTGACAGATGGCGTTCTTGACAGACAGTACTTGACAGAGGTAAGTTCAGAATTTAGTTCCATACGTAATGCTGGTAAATAAAGTTTGTGAACAAGTAAAAATGCGTACAAAAGCACTAAGAGATATTTTTAGATTTTAAAGGATGAAAAACATGTTCCAAATATGCGAACACCTTACCTTAGTGGTAAAATAGGAATATTAAAGATGCTATAGATTTTTTGAGGTGGCAAACAAGCGAAGAAGGTAAGCGGTTACCGCCGCCTATGGATGCTGGCAACACCTATGTTTTAGTATATGCAGTACTCTACCAACAGCTTATTTTATTATATAATTACTATTATTACAACGAACTATTCAACGAAGTTTACCAATTAGAAACAATGAATGAAGGTTTAAGGTTTAAATAATTTATTATCAGCAAAGACAGTTTGTCACTTATGCGATAACATAATTTTCACTAAGATTAAACATCGTCGTACGATGTTACAACAACAGTCGTCGTTGCCGACTTACTCCATATAGGCAGATTCCCTAAGTATACCAATCTTACTTCTAACAAGGTGCTTTGTACAATTCGTATGTCTTTAATAACTTCTCTTAAATATTTGAAACAAACTGGCGCTCAATTACACGACCCGACTGGTTTCCATTGGCTTTTCAGTTTATAGCATAGGAGGTTTAATTGAGGATATCGTCTTGTCCGTGGCTGGCTTATCGCTATAGCCTTTAAATTGTACCAATTAGATTCGCGAGGTGAAAGCTCGAAGGTCGCGTGGGCGGGCGGCTCACTAGCGCCTCTCGCGACCTGCCGGAACACGAGACGAACCAGCTCTGCTGCACATAACACGTGTCAATGACACCAAACTAATTCTAATATCCAATTGGGAAATAGTCTAAATAATTCTACATAATATCTAAATATATATATTTACTAGTTGTCCCGCCCAGCTTCGCTCGGGTGGAAAAAAAAAAGATGGTGGCGCCACCTATCGGGTCCAATTGTGAATCTAAACCATTCCCAGATCCCCTTGAACACACACAAAAATTTCATTTAAATCGGTCCAGGCGTTTAGGAGGAGTTCAGTGACATACACACTCACAGAAGAATTATATATATAAAGATTTATATTATTATATATATATATATATAGAAATAAACAATGGTGACTTATTTACGGCATTTATAAATCAGAACGGAAGGACCGATCTTTGATTTGTTGGATTCGCTTAATCCGAGAATAGGAGAATAACTATTAAAATATCGGAATGATTAACGTAAAAAACGATCACTACATTAATTGCCTTTGGCGGTACGAAGTTCACCGGGTCAGCTATAATACAAGAAATACTTAAATAAATCAAATATTACAAATCTTCTATTTATATAACAAAACACACAGATGACTTCACTAAAAGCATTGTTGTATATATCGATAAACAACAGTGTTGTAACGCTGTCTTGATTTATAATCCATTTGAGTGGCCGGTGGATCATTTGGTTTAACAAATGGTCTGGTTAAAATTTTGGTCTCAACACAAGTTTGACACGTGTTCAATGTGTTGGCTTTTCTTTTGGCCAGTTTTAGGTCATCGACCATCCAGTTGCATCCCACGCCAACTCAATGAGGTCATAATTACTTGTCAATTGAACATTACATTGAATGGAAACAATACAATATTATTATCACTATCAGCATTGCTAGTCAGCGTGGCAATGGTGATAGCCTTCTTGGCACGTTGTCGCGGGATATCGATTAGAATCTAATAATTTAACTTTAGTTAGTTTTACTACTGTTTTGTGATAAAAAATTACAATTTAAATTATAAAAAAACGAATAACCTATAATAACATACCTTCATTTTATTTTTCACAAGACAGTGCCGTACGAATATCTTTTATAGTCAACGACGAATGCATGAATACATTGAGAGGAAACACAGACACTGATAAAAATTTAATGACATTGCGGAAGTGATACATACGCAGACTTCCTGTTATATCCAGAACGCTGTCAGTCTGTTGACACCGTTGTCTGACAGGCTCACCACCAACGAGAGCTGTTTACCATATCAATCTCACTCCGTTTTCAATCGTATGCAAGGCAAGAACTCTGGAATTGCTCATTAAATACATGGAAGACCCTCAACTGTATCCATAGGTTATTAAGAGCTGGATATTTTGCCGCCCATTACAGACATAAATAGACTGATGAAAGTGAATAAAGCGCAAGAAGTCTGAAAGTCTAGAGAGAACTGGCGCTCTCTCTGCCCCCTTCCCGTGACAGTGTGATTATAGTCAAATTCGAATTTAAATTATTTATTTTGTTAACATAGGTAGGTTTCATACAGATTTTATGTGGTACATTTAGGTTCGCTATGTTACACCGCTACGCATACAAAATTATATATTTAGTTTATAAATTAATTAGTAACGGCGGTGGACTCGCCATCTGTCACGTTGGCACCTAATATACCTCGGGCGGAAAGTGGGTGTGTGGGTATTACCTATACACCTCTGCCTACCCCTTCGGGGACCCTTGTGGGAAGGCGTGAGGATATATTATATTATTATTATTATTATAGTTTATAAATTACCTATATAAATATTAATTTAACTATATTTCAATTATCGTATGAAAATAATATATATGAATTATTGAATCACACATACATTCATTTACTGAGTAATAAGGTTTTTCAATGAGTAATAATGAAGATTTTTTTAAATTCCGGAATACTTTTACATAGCTTCAATATGCACAGCCATAACTTGACCCGTGAATTGAGTAGAGTGTTGTGCGCCGACGCATTCCTCTCAGCGCCATTAGACAGATGTAGAAACAAACGAGTAAATTGCAAGCCTGCGGAGGCAATCATTACACGATCTTGACATAGTTACGTGACTACGAGAACTCATCTCACGATCCGCCTTGTAGATACCGATGTGGGACAGACGGCCTTTGGTTCAGTTGAACTACTAAAGCACAATGTTCTTAATAACGTTTTAAGGGAGATCATTTAGAGCCGTGGTGGCCGAGTGGTTCGAGCAGTTGCCTGCGACGCAAAGGTCGCAAGTTTGAATCCCGACTGTACCAATGAGTTTTTCTGAACTTAAGTACAGTGATTAGTCACACCACGAGCTTTACGGTGAAGGAAAACATCGAGAGGAAACCTGCATACGTCTGAGAAGAAATTCAAAGGCGTATGTATAGTCGTGCTTGAGTAACGGCGATGGACTCGCCATCTGTCACGTTGGCACCTAATATACCTCTGGCGGAAAGGGGGTGTGTGGGTATTACCTATACACCTCTGCCTACCCCTTTGGGGACCCTTGTGGGAAGGCGTGAGGATATATTATATCATTTAAAGCATAGTTTGTCTTTGGGTTTCAGGCTACTCCTACCATTCGCCACGGATTTATTCTTCGGCAGTATTTTTCTTGTAACAATAATAATATATCTTTGCACCGTCCTAAAAGGATCCCCGAAGAGGTAGACAGCGGTGTATAGATAGCACCTACTCACAAACCAACTTTTCGCCTTATTTTATTTGCCAACGTAACAGAGACCATGCCGTTTCTCTAGCACAAGTATACATACCTTATTGAATATTTTCTCAAACGTATGTAGGTTCCCTCTCTATATTTCCCTTCAACGTAAAGCTCGTGTTGTGACCAATCACTGAACTAAGTTTAGAAAAGTAATTGGTACAGACGGGATCTTTGCAATCTTTGTATTGCAAGCTGCTCGAACCACTCGGCCACCACGGGTTTTTAATCTTTATCCCAAATAATATTTCTCCTTCTATACTTATATTTTCCGCAAATGTTTTCAACTGTTGTTTATATCCTACCTATGCTTTATTAACTTCCTATTGCAAGTTTGGTTCACCATATTGCCATCACATTACCATAATATAACAAGGTATCTAAACAATACGTTAGATTTAATCGCTGCGTCATATTGGGCGCGTGCCGTCGAGCCTCGTGTTATATAATAGACATTACCCGGCGCCAAAGGAAACCGCGACCTTGGCAGGTTTTGAATGACATAAGCATAAGACTGTGGCCATAATGAGTCAACGGGATGTCTATATGGTGTCTGCTTGCTCTAATGTTCTCATTGTGTCTGAAACCTTATTTGTATACTGGATACATACATACTATATGTATGAGTGTTGTTAGCTCTTCGAAGAATATTATAATAATAATATCCTCACGCCTTCCCACAAGGGTCCCCGAAGGGGTAGGCAGAGGTGTATAGGTAATACCCACACACCCACTTTCCGCCAGAGGTATATTAGGTGCCAACGTGACAGATGGCGAGTCCATCGCCGTTACTCAAGCACGACTATACATACGCCTTTGAATTTCTTCTCAGACGTATGCAGGTTTCCTCTCGATGTTTTCCTTCACCGTAAAGCTCGTGGTGTGACTAATCACTGTACTTAAGTTTAGAAAAACTCATTGGTACAGTCGGGATTCGAACTTGCGACCTTTGCGTCGCAGGCAACTGCTCGAACCACTCGGCCACCACGGCTCTTTAATAGAAGAATATTGTTTTGAACGTAAATCAATGTAGGTCCTATGTGATACATTAGGTCCGAAGACTTTGTGATGTTTTCATTTCTCGTTTTCGTCTTTACACTTCTCTTTGGACGAAAAAATAATACTTCAAGGTATATTTTATATACCACTTCGGTGAAAAGCATGGTGTACTGATGATAAGCGGTTATCGCCGACTTCGGACGCTTATAACATTATGGAGATAGCTTGCGCGTTGCCGACTCTGCAGGAATCTTATCACACTTTTCTGGAAAAACTCCATGGTGCATTGTCTAGAGAAACCTTTATCTCTTCACAAGACAAAGGTACATGGGCTTTATAATACGATATTCAAGCTGCCTAGTTTTGCGTCGTCTCTCAGACAGAACAGAAACATCTCTGCTTAATTCACAGACATGTCCTATTCTACAAATAAGTGTTCTTATTTCGGAAAAAAACATCGTTACGGACTGCAATTTCACTTTGCAGGTCTACTCGGCTATGAAAGATATAAATACTTTGGGCCCACTTTACATACCATAACATTTTATGATTGGCATGAGCCAGCATATGCTTTAGCAAATTTAATATTCACAAATTTAATATTTAATATACACTTTTACGACATATAACCAAACATAATGTAGTTGAGTAAATTGAAAGGTTTACGAGAATCGTTGCTAGCTCATAAAATGAGACACTCAACGGCAAAATGTAGTTACCTCCCGTTTGAGGCCGTCGTGGCGCTCACAGGAGCGAGGCAATTGACGGCCGGAAACAAAGTCCCGGCAATAACTATATCCGACACGTAACACTGATGATAGAAATACCGAATAACTCGAGCATTAACCGCCAATGGTGAATAAGGTTTTAGCATGGGATTATTTAAGGCAATAGAATATTTATGGCATATTTGAGTGCGTTGTGAAATGTCCGAAATGCCGGTCAAAAGGTTTTCTTTGTGTTTTAAAATGTATGGTGTTAGCGCAGGGGCCACACGGCGACCCGCGCCCACGTAGACCCCGCAGCGGCCTATGTGTGTTAAGCCATGTTTATGGTCTCATAATGCGTTGTAAACGAATCTAGGAAGAGATGCCACACTTTACGATCATTGCATGGAATTGCGCCTCTATAATTTTGATTGAATACGTTTTATAGGACATACAATCGCCGGCTCTGGTCCGAAGGGCTCCGGCCGGACGCTTCTCAAATTGAAATGTCTCGCCAAACGGTATTCCCGGCACGTGTGGCGCGCTGCCAAACTGCGCCCGGTGTGAAATGCTCGCAAACTTTATTTGATACAAAGCTATTTTGTTAAATCCAACTATATGTACCGGTTTGATAGCTGTATGAGGGAGCGAAAGCAAGCAGTGCCACATTTCATAGCTCAGTGCAGTGCAGTGCAATTTCATGCTAAAATGGCGTGCAGAATGTGCGACTTCTGTTAGTTACCAGTGGAGCGGTAAATCAAATGAAATTATAGTGGTAGGTTGTAAATTCAGACGTATTTTACGGCTAGGAAAATTATCTCGTTGGCGTACAAATTGAACCGGCGGAGAAATAGGAAGAAAATTTTAGTTGAAGTAAGCTAACGTGATTTATGGGCTTCCAGATTTATTGTGAAGTTAATGGAAGTAAATAGAGGTGGGTAGAACGGGGAAACATCCGCTATTGAGATGCTCGGGAGAGAATAATACATTCTCACACTCTTCTATTCAATAATTAACAATATTTACAAAGAACAGTTGAAACTAACTTCTTACAGATAAAATATTTGTCCCAAATCGGTATCCCGAGGCAACATGCCAAGAAGACTAGCAGCATTGCTACGCTAGATTCTATTCAATTATTTTAATTTATATCACTGTAGTTTAAGTTACTATGGAAACCGTAACACTCCTCTCTCATAAGACAGGCGACGACGAGAATTGACGCCTAAACTCTGTATAATGTAACTCAGTGCTAACTCTTAATATGGACCTAACTGAATATTACCGATCTTTGAATATTTAATCCTAAATAAAAAAAAACCAATATTATGCGAAGAATGTTTGTTTGATCCATCAAACAAACATTACTACTGCAGCAATATTCAGCAATCTCTCTTAACTATATAATATATCTATGTATCTTCTGGCCTTCCAACAAGGGTCCCCGAGGGGTAGGCAATACTTGCCAATTTAAAGAAATCTTTCACTAGTATTTGGAATACACCTAACGGTGGACTAAAAAATGCAGGTGGAGCCGCGATCACTGCTAGTTTATAATACGAAAAGCGGATGTTGTTATAAAGCATAAAAATATATATTATTATACTAGTTGTCCCGCCCAGCTTCGCTAGGGTGGAAAAAAAAAAGATGGTGGCGCCACCTATCGGGTCCAATTGTGAATCTAAACCATTCCCAGATCCCCTTGAACACACACAAAAAATTTCATCAAAATCGGTCCAGTCGTTTAGGAGGAGTTCAGTCACATACACACGCACACAAGAAATATATATATTAAGATTATATGCAACACAGTTTTTATTATTAATTAATTAATTTTTATATTATAATAAAAAGTACACACCTACCCGTCCTAGTAAAATGTCACGTTAAGTATTTGTTTAGATACGAGCTCACGAACGAAAACGTTCATGAGAACGTCGATTAAATGCCTTAGTTAAAGTTCCTACCTTGTTCTCCAGGATAGCGCGGTTCTCCAACGCGTACATGATGGCCTTGGACACCTTGGTTTCCAGCTCTCTGAGAGCAACGTCAGCATCCACCCTAGTGAGGCGCTCCACGCCTTCCACGTATCCAGCCCAGGGGCCTTCCAGCTCAGCCAGCAGGGAGCCTATACATCTACCAAAACAAAAGAAAGTTAAATTTTACACACTGCTAGTCTTCTTGGTACGTTCCTACGGGTTACCGACCTTGAACAAATATTACTTATAAGTAATTACTTTTACAACTGTTTTCGATATTACATGCTGTATATTGGGCTGAAGAGAATGTGGGCTGTAAATCTAGAGAGAATTCGTGCTCTACTCTCTGCCTACCCCAGGACACTGGGGTACCTACCCCAGTGATCAAGTATATGAACTCACATATATTTTAATCATGTACATCATAGGCAGATACGTCAGTACTCTTTAGACTTACAGTCTTGTACTATTACAAACCGTTATACTAAATACCTAACTTACATAAGTACCTAACTTAACATTATAAAAAAAAAGAGTATACTTAATAGCCTCTAAGTTGTGTTCTAAGAAACATTACCACTTTAATACCATTATTTATGACACGTAGTTTTTTAAAGGTTTAAAAATTAATTGGTGCTGATCGATTCGATAAATTAAAAAGATAATGGACAGAAATTAAAATTTCCAACACTTATCTAATTAAAAATTTAATGCGTATTCAAGTAAGAATATTTCTCGAATGCTTTGAAATCCATTCAAATCCATTAAGAAAGTCATTCTTAATTAATTAAAACTACGCCCCGACGGTCGCCGCGCCGGTGGAAGTTCTAACTAACTTCAGTTTAAGCACAAGTGTGTCTTTTCAATTTGCTTCGTATTTTTAGACTCGGAAGTGAGTTAACCAAGTTACAAAGTTATTTTTAAAGTTGTTTTCTTGTAGACGATGCTTCTTAACATTTCACTTTTTTAACGTTTTTGAAATCGTATTCAAAGGCTTTTAAATACCTACTTAATTTGCCAATCAATTTAGATCAAATTAAGCTTTAGCTCACGGGTTGGAGTTGAAAGGGCTGAGGGAAATATGTAATGTACACGAACAACTGTACCCTGCAATTGTACCTATCTAAATTGCGCTGTTTCCAAATGGTACAAGCCTTGTTTCGTTTTGGACTAGGTAATTTTTTTTTGTTTTAACATTACAGTCACATAAAAACATAGAAAGTAGAGCGCTATTCCTCTACAGACCCCTTTTCTTCATACCATCCCATCAACACAATAGTTCTTCGAGATTAACTTACCCCCTTGCTACATTGAGGCAGTAACTCCTGCAGGGTTTTATGTCGTGACCGCGGCATCTCGCGCAGCCGGCGACGTGCAGCAGTTTATTGGAGCATTGCTCGCCTACATCAGAGAGCACGTGTTCCGTCGTGGTAAGCGCAAGCGCACCCACTGCTAACATTTGTAGAAGCGCGCGCGCCGCTTCCAGGGACCGCGCGAGCGACGTACCCAGCTGTTAGAAAATAAATGTGTTATTGATTGGCCATTTACCTTACGTTCCCATAAGGTGTTATAGCACCCACAATTGGAATTTGGCCGAAGAGTTATAAAGGTTCCTACGTCACTAACGGCAAGATCTTCGTACGTTTAATACTTTCCTTCTCAGTGTTTTCCAGCACCGTACAAATCGTGATGTGCTCAGTCATGGACTGAATTCTGATCAGTAGTTTTTACGTGAAATAGGAACAAAAAAAATCACAATTATTTTCTAGTAATTTGGCATCATAACAATAATTAAAAAGTGAAAGCATGACACCAAATTTTCATTCATATGGCTTGTTGGCTAAAATTTAGCACAGAGATCGATTTTATTAGCTGGATTTGTTTTATTCTAGAAAAAACCGTTATTTTTTTTACGCAGCTGTAATCGCGGGGCACATATTGTAATATTAGTAGGATCCATACCTGCATAGGTACTTCGCCAAACGGCTGAACCGCTTCATAAGCATCTTGCAAGCAGGCCTCATACTCGGGCGTGAACTGTTTCAAGTCGAGCTTGAGCGCATTCTGATACGCCACTGGGAATATTTCTCTGAAAAACTTCTTCGCACTGGCCACGAGGTCCTTCGGTGGTCTGGTGCTAAGGTCTTCAGTGATCACGTCGCGGTTAGGGTTAGACTTCAGCACTGCTCGAATGTCCTCGTACAGTGTGGAGAGAGGTGCGTGCGCTCGCGTCGCGTGGCCTCGGTACAGCTGCGAGAATAGCACCGAGGTTTTGTTCTGCGACTGATGGGACAGACCCACGAGGTGTTCTGTTGACAATAATGTTACAATTAAGTTTATTTAAACATATATTTTTACAAAACAGAGACACAGAGAGAGATACATTATTATACGGTTTGATGAAATGAAATAATGTATTTGCCTACTGATGATAAGTTACATAATGTAATGTTTAAATGTAGTCACACATAATATTGGCATGCGAATATTTCCGTAGGTAGGTATTTATTTTTATCATCACTACATTAATTTTAATTATTATTAATTATTAATTATTATTTAATTTTATTTTTAATGTAGATAGCTAATGAAGTATGCAAGCATATGAACAAAGATAATAGACTCTTATATGCCAATGATATTTATTTATTTACACACACTTTAACATCCTTACAGTAGGTATACCAATATGATGTTAAAAGAAATTTATAATAATAATAACATTAATAAACTAATTTACAATATAACAAAATACACTTTAAAAACTTATATATTATCAAATAGTTTCTAAGAAATTTCTAACCGTTTCTGCGAGTTTCGGCAGGGTCTGGTGGTATATATCTATATCGTTAGACATGGTGTTGATCAAACTAATGGCTCTCGAAACTTATCTAGATAGACAAGAAAAAAACAATTATAAATTATAGACCCAACTAATCGAAACTATCTGGATGCTGTTTGCTTCTGAAATCGAACCTGCAACAATTACTACAAGACGCAATGCCACTATAACTAGGGCCAGTACGCGAGCGATACCCCTGGTGCTGCATTCATAGGTGATGGTAACCGCTTATCATCAGGTGGACCGCATCCTTGATTGCAATCCGTGTAGTATAAAAAAAACGTTGTAAACGTCAGTTGTTAATAAGTGCATAAGTTAGTATTCCCTACTTGTTCAATGTGACAGTTATCCCATGTAAGGTCGTTTGTAAGATTGTGACTTACACCAAATTATCTTTCTCGTCCGGCTCCGCATATAATACTTTAGTCAACACATAAATACACGAATGTGTCTGGAAGATGACTACGAGCTAATACAAGCCAAATTAATCCAATACTCATACATACATACATATCATCAGGCCAATTAAGAGAGGTAGGGCATAACGGGTTTTCCGTTCGAATTCGGAGCTGCCCGACTGGGGCAGGACCTCCACCTTATAGAAGTCCGTAGCTAAATAACACTATTTTTTGTGTTGTGTTCCTACGCGGTGAATAAGGTTTCCAGTAATGAGCTCCTTGGGGAGGGGGGAGGATTGTTACATTGTGTTGGAAGCAGAGGGATTAAACATAATTATGCTGCCAACACACTATAACTCTCACGTGTCAACACGCAAGTGATACATAAGTATCGTGAGCGTAAATAGGCTGCGGTAACCGTTTCCCATCAGATGGGCCGTATGCTTGTTTGCCACTCTTGTTGTATATATAAAAAAAAAAAGTCCCTAACGGGGTAGGCAGAGAGATAGATAGAACACCAGTTTTGACTAGACTTAGATAACTACATCTTTCGCTTTGTCCACATTCATCAGTCTCTTAATACATGCTCGCCTGTTTCGTGCACTCTTGACGTTTCCATTCGTGAGGGACCGATCTATTTGATCTAAGTAGTGGGAACGCAGTATATCTATTTCGTCAATCGTTCTTCACTTATCATTTCCCTCGTTCACGCCAGTTATTTAGTGAATTCGATTGCAAATGCGATCTAACATCGTTATACCGCACATATTTCGAAAGGAACGTATCTCAACTGAACTAGACAATAACAACAACAATCCAATAATCAAAATCCAGAATGCCAAGATTACCCGAAACCGGAAAGCTGGTATCTAGAAACTGATGCAAGTGGCTGTCGCGATAAAATTCTAAGTCTAGAGTGAGAACTGCCGCTCTACTCACTCTGCTTAAAGAAGATGCCATCCGATGCGGGGAGTATGCACTCACAACAAATAGGCAATCAGTGTGTACGGATAATACTCAAACATTTGTGGAAGGTTGCACACTTTCACTATTAACTATAAGGAAGAATAGTGGGGCGTCTCTTCTTGGTTGGCACTAGCTATACCGCGAGGGATTCGGCGTGATGAAGTGTGATTTATTAGTTCAATCCATCATACAGTCACATAGTTCTTCCTCTCGACACCGACAAAACTACTAATACGAATCCCAAGCATTAACTTTCCACATGTAAGCGCTATATGATAATATATTTAGCTTCCGTGCATTAGAAGGGACATTTTAATACGACATTAAGAGGTAATAAACTCTCGTCATATGGATCTTTCGATAAATATTTCATAATATTTACTAAGCTGTTGTTTACGTTTACACACGTTTTATAGTCAGATACAAGAAGTTTTCATTGAGTGAGTTATGGACTTTAGTAAAAACGCTTGCGCCGGGAGATTTCTTTAACTCAAAATAAATAAACTTGATTATGTATCCACTAAGTTTGTCTGATTACTTAGTTGTATGTTTTTATTTGATATTACTTCGAATAAGTAATGGCAGGAACGGAAATATTTTTAAGGTCGTATCTAGTGGTTTACTGAAAGAATACTACGGATATCCGTTAAAGAAAATTGTTAAAGATAGCGGCAGTAATACGCGGTGTAGAAGATCGCAGCCTATACCTGTACATAAATAGTATATATTCAACGAAAATAGGGTGTTGTAATGCGTTACTATTATGAAGCTCTTTTATGAAGGCGTAAAGATTTATCTTTATAAACATTCTTTAATGTTTAATGCAATCAGAATCAGTTTTATAAAATATTTTTCCAAATATTGTTTACATTATGTTTACTAACAAGAAATGGATTTATATATCTGATAAATAAATAAATTATTATTATTATTATGGCAAAAGCTTCTTATGTCGCAATCACGCTGTCTCAATTATGATAACAATTTATCAAAGTTCTGTATCGTATATTGTCGCTACAACGCCCGTAGACAAAATAAATTCCGAGATTATTCAGTCAGATAACAAACTAGTAATACTTCAGAGACCCAACCTTAGGAATGAGGTGTTTGCATTGCGTAGTTTCGGCCGACGCAAGTTTATGTATAATAAATTAAACTCAACATTAAGCGAACCTATGTAAATACAGCGCTTGGCAAACATCCTTTGCTTTGCGACACCTGTACGTATGTACATATGTATTGACTCACCCTGTAGCTTCCGTTAGCCTAAATTCGCAACAAACGAGTTTTACATTTAAGCCGCATAGGATAAAGTGCATTTTCCGATGCTATTTAAAATAGGTCATTAGAGAAATTTGTGAGTGTCAAAGCTTTAATGATTATAGTTACTTTAATAGATAACATTAATGTCATTTGATTAGATGTAGGCGTCAAGGAGGTTTGAAGCCGACCACATGACACACCTGAGATGAAAAGTTTATATTTTTTTATGTGTGCGGCTAAAGGACTTATGTCCGTGCTAAGAACATAAAAACAAAAATAAAAAAAACAACAAGAGTGAAATAGGGTGAGATTGTTAAGTAAAATTGCATGCTACGTTACTTAGAATATGTAGACTGGATGAGGTAAAGACCACGTTTCACCTTCTTAGATCAAATCGATCGGAAACTCAAGGATGCGAACGTCAAGAGCTCTCGAAACGGTCGAGCATGTGTAAAGAGACTAATAAATGTAGAGGTTGCAAAAGAGGTGGATTAAAATCCGTTGCATAGTTTAAAAGATCCGGGCGTATAGATAGTGCCATCCACGAAGACGCGCCCCAATATTCTGAAACACGATCGCAGCGTCACCTATCGGGTCCATTTGTGATGTAAGCTATCGTATATTTTAAGTTGGATCAAACTGCACACGGTGTGCAAATTTGATTGAAATCGGTTAAGTAGTTTAGGAGTCCATCGCGGACGTGAATCAATAACGTGACACGTAATTTTTAATTTAAAGTATATATAAAGAAGGTGGGCTTTCTTATCACAGTTATCTTTGGAATGCAGGAGTCAGGATCAACGCCTCGCACACTGAGATACATTCATTAGAACAAACCAATCGCTTGTCTCTTATATAATATGTACCTTTGACTTGTGCACACGTAGATAATGCACGTCAATGTTGAAGGTAATGAGAGATAGAGAGAGAGAGAGTAATGAGATACGTTCAAGTATCTTGAACACTTTCTCCGAGTTATGCGTGAGTAAGTGCAACTGTATTACTAACTAGCGGTCCATCCCGGCTTCGCACGGGTGGACATAAGATTTTTTTTATAAAAGAAAATATAGCCTTTGTCACTCAAGGTGAATGTAGCTTTCCAGTGGTGTAAGAATTTTTCAAATAGGTCCAGTAGTTTCGGAGCCCATTCAATACAAACATACTGACATACAAATCTTTCCTCTTTATAATATTATTCGTATTAGTATATTAGTCTCTCTGACTACCCCGTTAGGGACTTACAATAACAACAATTAACAATATTTACAAAGAACAGTTAAAACTAACTACTTACAGATAAAATATTTGTCCAATTCGGTATCCCGAGGCAACGTGCCAAGAAGACTAGCAGCATCGCCACGCTGGATAGCAATGCTGATTCTCTGAGCGATTCTCTGTATGTATGTATATTAGTAAAGATTGCAAAATGATGCATTTTTACTTTGATATCTGTCAATAAATGTCGATTATAATTTCTTTAACCACGTTATAGTTTCGTCTTCTACAAGTCATAGGTAAATATGCTATCAGTGAGATCTCTGTTGTCAAATTAATTATGTAAAGAATGATGATATTATCTAAAGAAGATGATATTTATTTATTTATTACGGCACAAAACAGATCACAATCGCTATATATAAGGAAATGCAGTTTTGCTCTGGAACGCAGTCCTTTTATATGTACTTATAGTGATACCATGCTTATAAGTACATAGCAAGCATTGTAGTCGGTGGTTGATACGATTTTACGATTATACGATTACGATTTAAGAGAGGTAGGGCATAACGGGTTTCCCGTTTGAATTCGGAGCTGCCCGACTGGGGCAGGACCTCCACCTTATAGAAGTCCGTAGCCAAATAACTCAATTTTTTGTGTTGTGTTCCTACGCGGTGAATAAGGTTTCCAGTAATGAGCTCCTTGGGGAGGGGGAGGATTGTTATATTGTGTTGGCAGCAGAGGGATTAGTCCCATTGTGCGGCCAACACATTATAACTCTCCGAACACAGAGTGGCAACGCGCAAGTGATACTTCGGTATTGCAAGCGTAAATAGGCTACGGTAACCGTTTTCCATCAGGTGGGCCCGTATGCTTGTTTGCCACTCTAGTTGTATAAAAAAAAAAGGGTATTATCAATACACTTTTAATTACATATAAAAAGTAACTTATCTTCGAACATGTTTATCTCAGTTAAGTCTTAGTCCAATAGTCTTATTACACGCCTTCTCACAAGGCTTCCCAAAGGGGTAGGCAGAGGTGTGTAGGTATTACGCACACACACACTTTCCGCTGGAGATACATTTTAGGTGCCAACGAGACAGATGGCGAGTCCATCGTCGTTACTCAATTGACAATTGACGTCGCATAAAACGCAATGTTTCAATTGAATACTATTCTGAAAACAGTAGCAGAACTCATCATCAGCGGCAATAATATGTATGTGATAAACTTGTATCATATCACTTCCAATCAAAACCTTGAGAAGGAATTCATGTCAATTACCCTATAAATTTGGCACTTAATGGAACTTTATTACACGGAAGGACACAAACATTACTTAAGACCACAATAACTCATTTTACGAAACACCGATAATATCAAAATCATTCTGCTTGATACCCGCCAAAACTGCTCTCCGCCTGCCAGTAATAACTATCATAGACAAATATACTATCATCGATATTATAGCTGTCACAGAATAAACAAAAGACAGAGACAACAAAATGTGTCAGTTGTCTACGTAGGTTCGGAGTAAATTGGCTGTGACAGAGCCGACAGTCATAGAAAGGATCCTTTAAGGGCTCGAAGTTTTCATACAAATGCACAGAACTCTTAAAACACCAAAGGTCCGTCACCCAAATACTTCTATATTAAAAAAAAACTTGACACGATCTATTTCGAGTTTGTGGCAGCGAACTTTTACATTAATTTATTCCGAAGACAACCTTCCCGCCCCAGTACTTAACGACTTGTTCTCGATACCTTTAATGCAGTCTTTGAAAGTACTTTCGTTCACCTTTGTCCCAGCGGACGGGTATTGATGGCCCTCGTCGTATATCAGAGAAAATCCCCGCATTCAGGGCTCGCTTCGGCGGCTCCATAAATAATAAGTGTCGTACGCCTTTTCAGCAAGTCGCGAGACCTCCAGCCGCCCTTTGCAACGCGCTACTGACAAGAGCTTACGCCAGTTTGGCAAAATAAAATAAAGCCCTTGTATGCGTGCTTGTACGATGCTAAACATAAACATAAAGCCGGGTGGCCAAGTGGTAGCCGACAATGAAAAGATTGAAGTTCGAATCCAATCTTTGCAATACAGGCGACAGCTCGAACCACTCGGCCACCACGACTACACTCCAATTGAACATGAATACTATAAGTATAAGTAATAGAATTTTCGTAAAGATCGAGCTGTAAATCAGCCCATGATATAGTTCCTTTAATATAAATTAAGAATAAGCATTGATACCAACTAATCCTTTGAGCTCATACATATATATATATATATATATATAACATCACGAGTGTCTCTGTCTCACGGGGTAGACAGAGAGGGTTGACCGCCAGTTCTCACTAGACTTATTAGTCTTTCGCTTCGTCAACATTCATGCCTCTCATTCACGCTGTATACAAGCGATTTCCCCCCTATTAGAAATGTCATGAGCGCACTATTCGCTGACGACACGGCCATCTACTGTAAAGGTAGATCCCCCGATGCTATTCACGACAACCTCCAGACCGCAGTCAACGCCCATGGGGGTTGGTTCCGGAAATGGAGAATTGAAATGAACCCCTCTAAAAGCGCAGCCGTTCTCTTTTGGAAAGGCAAACGAGCCCTACGGGCAGCCCCCATAACACTCTTCGGCAAACCCATTCCATGAGAAGATAAAGCCAAATACCTGGGTGTGACCCTCGATCGTAAACTTAACTTCCGCCACCTCGTAGAGGCGGTACGCGCGCGAGCCGCCTTCGCGCTTGGTAGACTTAATTGTATGTTGAATGCACGGAGTAAACTCTCATTGAAATCCAAGGTAAGGATTTACTTGACGTGCATCAGACCGATTATGACTTATGCGAGTGTAGCGTTCGCACACACCCGCAAGTCAATACTCCACCCCCTTCAAGTGCTCCAAAGCCGGTTTCTCCGGAGAGCCACAGGTGCCCCGTGGTACATGAGATATAGTCAACTCCACGTTGATCTAAAAGTCCCCACCATCAAACAGTTTATGAAAAAACTGTCGAAACGTCATTTCGATTCTGCTGATATTCAACCAAACCCCCTCGTTGTATCGGCCGCCCGATACACACCCTCCCTTATCTCAAAGATAAGACGTCCCAGAAATGTCATCATCCAATCCGATGATGACATCACGGTCCTCCAAGATGCCCGACGACGACACACAAACACTACACAAAACCGACCACTGTTCCGTCCTCGCCGGCGAGACTCGACGCGAATAAACCGTAATGTTCCCCCCCGACCCCCGCCGCAAACGCCGGCCCGCGCCGAGCCAGACGCGCAAATCCCGTCCCTAAATATATAAATAATAAAATACCAGACCAGCCCAGCTCCCTTGCTCGCGATCCAGCAACGCCCTAAGCCAAGGTCCGTATCCCACAGGGGGTGCCCTTAGCTGTGTTGCTTAGCACTAAAGTGCCTGGCTGGAGGCCTAGGTCTCGACTTTGCCCGGTTAAGTAGCAAAAGTTCCCGGAACTCACGCTACGAGTGACAATACAAAAAAAAATCAACATTCATGTGTCTCTAAGAGAAAAAGAACAAGTTAAAAATGTTTCTGGTTTCTAAATGTGAACTGCGTCGGATAGAGTGGACGAATCTGTAGCTTATTCAAATAAGCTAAAGCGCATATTTGCACGAATTAATTTCGCTTCATAATACTTTTCGGTTCAAGCAATCGATTACACAAGGTGTGACCAAGTCTCCACAAAGTAATTGTGGTATGGGGGAGAAAAACGAAGACTACCAAAATAAAGTGACTATCTGCAATAAATTGTCTCGTAGCTAACTTTCTTGATACGTACTTGCGAAGTAGGCGGGTACTGAGTATAGCGTATTAATACAGCTCTTTTGTATCCAGAAGAACAAGTATTTCAATCAACGTTGTTGTAGACGGCTTTACAAAGAAGTGACGATCGATCTGTCTGGAAAACTTCAAATTGGGTATATCTAATACCCCGAAAACCCATTTTCGCCAAACTTTTTGAACAGATTCGTGGTAACCTACTTCAATCGAATTTTTACGGAAACAATTAAGTTTTCTTGGAGAGTTAAACCGCTCATTGAACGTGCTTTAAAGCTAGTATTAAATAGACCGTTAATTGAAATCGTTTTATCCTTTTCAAATTTACATTGAAAGTGGAACACGAAAGTCTTTCGCGAATCTATAATAATATAATAATAATATATCCTCACGCCTTCCCAAAAGGGTCCCCGAAGGGGTAGGCAGAGGTGTATAGTTAATACCCACACACCCACTTTCCGCCAGAGGTATATTAGGTGCCAACGTGACAGATGGTGAGTCCATCGCCGTTACTCAAGCACGACTATACATACGCCTTTGAATTTCTTCTCAGACGTATGCAGGTTTCCTCTCGATGTTTTCCTTCACCGTAAAGTTCGTGCTGTGACTAATCACTGTACTTAAGTTCAGTAAAACTTATTGGTACAGTCGGGATTCGAACTTGCGACCTTTGCGTCGCAGGCAACTGCTCGAACCACTCGGCCACCACGGATTTCGCGAATCTATTAATATTAAATGGTGTGCGAATGTTGTGTTCACAAAGTCCGTTCTAGTGCACGAAGGTGCGTGTGGTCCTGACAATAGGTACAAAGGCCCTCCATGTAAAGTACCCTCAAATTATTTCCTCCCGGGCTCAGCGAACCTCTTTGTTTTATATTTGTCACAGGCCTGAAGGACGACAAACTCTCGTGTTAAATCATAATAAGGGCCCTTTAGACATAAGGGCAAATCGCTCTTACGTCGGAAATTGTATTAGTTAAACAAAAAATGCTCATGCAAGGATTGAATATTAAATCTGTTAAATTGTAGAGAGTACATTTTTTAAGTTTATACACGTGTTTTGATTTCATGCAGTTGGCTATTCTACACATATATACATATCATTACGCAGAGAATATAGAGCACCAGTTCTCTCTGGACTTACATACCTCTTTCGCTTCGTCCACATTCATCAGTCCCTTCATACATCATCATCATCATCATCATCATCATCAGCCCACTCTAGTCCACTGCTGGACATAGGCCTCCCCTAATGAGCGCCATAGCGCCCTGTCTTCAGCTTGCCGCATCCAGCATCTGCCAGCAGTCCTTCGCAAAACGTCATCCCACCTGGTCGGAGGGCGTCCTACACTACGTTTGCCTAGTCGAGGTCTCCACTGAAGAACACGTTTACCCCAGCGGTTGTCGGTTCTTCGCGAGATATGGCCCACTGCCACTTCAGCTTGCTAATTCTTTGAGCTATGTCGATACCTTTGGTTCTCTGTCGGATATATTCGTTTTTTACAGAGAAACACAATTGTTTCAATACAACTCATTTAATAGAAGATAGACACAAATTGTCTTATATATGCTCATACATGCTCGACGATTATTCTACTTTTTTCAAAATTAATCAATAATGCTCATTAATTGCTCGATGTGTTTCGATGTATGTATGTCAAAGATTATTGAGAAATTGTCTGGACTTGTCAGTTACAAATATATTTGCATACACATAATCAACTTGGTAGAGCTTGAGTGTTCGATCAATTTGATCTGGGAAGTTGGAGCCTCTTCTATACTCCTCCGCATTTTATGTTAAGTCAATCTTTCTCCACTCATCATATCTATGTCTTCAATGTAACAAACCTATCTTTCTTTAGTCGGTTACAGCTTGTAATAAAACCTATTTCCTTAAAAGCTTCAACGTAAAGCTGGTAGCCTTGCAGTCAATATTAATTTCATGCCTGTAGCGGCACGATATAAGCGACGGACACGCGATTAATATAAGGCAATTTTAACGGCTTATCCCGTGTTTACTGGGTAGCTCGGGCCCGACACCTACTCAGGCAAACGTACATATAGGCTGGGCTGAATAATAATTGCCCGGGTGTTCGTTACGTCTACAGACTATAGATACAGATGTGACATTTGTAATCCATAGCATTTTTTTTTCACATTCATAATGGCGAACAAAGATGGAATGCGACACCTACATATTTCAGATTATATCGCGAATAAATGATAATAATATAATTTCTCTGGCGAAGAGTGGGTGTGTGGGTACTACCTATACACCTCTGCCTACCCCTTGCGGGACCCTTATGGGAAGGCGTGAGGAAATATATAATAGAAAAGTACCTTGAAATATTAAAGTATTATGAATTTTGAATATGGAAAGTTTTTGTATATATCGTCGTGATAGGTGGCCAGACCAGATCATCATCGATTCTCAAGCATAACTATACATATTATGTACGACTTTGAATTTCTTCTCAACGTATGTGGGTAAATAATATGTTATGTGCTCTTAATGTTTCCTTAACGTAAACATCGTGGTATCATCAAACACTATACATGAGTTCAGTCGGGGTTCGAACTTGCAATCTTTGCTCTCTCGAATCACTCGGCCACCACGGCTTATACGCCTTGAACGTTCGGTTAAACACATTGGAATTTAAATAAACGTTCTTGACGCATACTTGCGAACTGCGGTAAACTATCCATTTGAGAATAAATAGCGAAACGTGAACCTTTTGCTTACTTCAGAAAATCATTAAATACCACTCGTTATTATTCTCGTTAACGACTTCGCATATGATGCCTCTTCTCTGAGTCTGTATGTGATCTGTTTTGTGTTAACAGTCATAATTTTGTATGCAATAGTTGAATTTACAGTATTTAAAATGATTTATCGGTAGGCAATTTTAATATATAAAATTACAAAGTTCAGATATAAAGACAAAGTAAACAGTAGTTTTTTATGTATAAGCTAGCTGTGCCCGCGACTTGGTCCGCGTGGAATTTAAGAAAAAAAATATTTTTCAGTTTCCAAAATATAAGTAGTCTAGGTTACTCCTTGTTCTCCTCCTTGCTGATATAAGCAGCTATGCCAGTGAAAGTCTCGGTCCAGCCGTTTCAGAGATTAGCCGGAACAATCAGACAGAAAGACAAACAAAAATATAAAAAAATGATTCTTTGGTATATGTACCGTGTATACATCCATATGCAGTTAGTAAAAAGCGGTTATTTTAATATTGCAAACAGACTCCAATTTCTAAACCAAAATAGCGCAAAAACGTGTTGCAATAATAAATATACGCTACTTATCATGAGATTTCGCTTTTTACCCTCAAATAAGGCAAGCAAGCATGTGGTCTGCCTGATGGTAAGCGCTTATGGATGTATGCATCATCAAGGGTATCGCTAACGTACTTTCGAACTTGCGAGAATATTTTACACCTTTTTTTAAGAACTCCTAGTTGTACTGTAAAAAACCTCAACGGGGAATTCATTAAACGGAAAAGTTTCCTTTGCAATTTGAAATACATATAAAAACATAAAATTTGGGATACCTTACTCTCCTTTAAGCCTAACTGGGTAAGGTGGTCGTCATATGTATATGGATGTTCTGATTTATGGGTATGGAAGTATTTCACCCGTAAGGAAATCGATTTCATTAGTATAATTTTATGTAGAGTCCAGCCAATAATCTATCTCTCTGCCAAATTTCATCCAATTCCGTTCAGCCGTTTTGACGTGATTGAGCAACAAACATGCATACATACTCACAAACTTACATACACACACACATATCATCACGCCAAGTCCCTAACGGGGTAGGCAGGGAGTATAGAGGAAGACCACGTTCCAACTACCTAGATCAAATCGATCGGACGCTCAAGGACGGGAACGTCAAGAGTACTCGAAACCGACGAGCATGTATGAAGAGACTGATAAATGTGGACGAAGCGAAAGTGGTATGCAAGTCTAGAGAGGACTGGCGCTCTATACTCTCACAAACTTTCACATTATAATATTAGTAGGATATGAGTGGTCGAGTATGCAGAAAAGAAAAACTATAAAGGATTGCAAACCTGATGAAAATGTGTTTAAATAATACTACAGCGTTCGATGTTAGAAAAATTAATCACCTGACAAAGGAATAGCTCGTCTCGATAAATTTATGTTTTTGTAAACAGATCAAACAGCTTTCAACACTTCTATTAACGCGGCCGACGTCGATACGCACGTTTATATTTACAAATTGCTCAAGGGCTAGGTATCCAATCCGTCATGCTCAACGGGCATAATCCTTATGTTGGCAGGACTGTCTCGCCGTCTGCACCTCGCGCTGTTTGTAAAGCAAGCTATTGTTTCAGCCCTTCTGTTTATTGTAGTATGTACCGTTTTTTGATTGCGGTAGGTTCGTATATTGTATGAGTGGTTGCATCTGGCTCTTGCGTTGATGGATTGTTCTATTGAACAAGCAAACATACGCTGAATAAACCACCTTTGACGAGCCGTGCTTTTTTAAATAGTTACGAAATAGGCCGTTACAAGCGAGCCGCGGTGGCCGAGTAGTCATGCAACGCAAAGACTGAAAGTTCGAATCCCGACTGCCCAAAAGTTTTTCTAAGTTAATGCATCTGGAACATGTAGAAAATTATCGAGAGAAAACCTATAAACTTATGTCATGTTGCTCATGTACGAATTTAAACTTAAAAAGTTTTACCTTTAAATATCTTCTTAAAAGTACATTATTACTTCATCGTTAGCTTCATCAGCTGTGATGAATGGTCAATAGTTAAAATATAATATCGCCTAAACAACAAGCTACTGAACATCAATCAAGACAATGATAATAGACAAAGTAAGCAAGTGGTTGCTAGATCAATTTTAGCTACAGATAAGAATGTAAATAGATTCGCTCAACGCTCTGTTAATTATTCGTTACAATGATTGAAATATCTTCCTCGAACTGAAGTAAATTGCCTGTTAACTAGGAGAACTGATAACCTACCTTAACTTTGTATCGTGGCGTGGGTGCCTAGTGGTAAATGTAAAGATTGTAAAATACCACCAAATGCCTCGGCAGTGTGTACAGGCGAATTAATTAGCAGTTCAATTAATGGCTAATCGATTGGTTTGTGGATATTGCGATATGTTTGGTTGCGACATGTTGAGTTCATCAACATTCCACATATCTATACTGATATACTATTGATAATAATAGCGCCCCGCGTGTCACCCGCTTAAAATATGATCTACCAATGAAGGTAGATCTTTTTCTAAGGGACTAAACATATTCTAGGTGTTATATATAATATATCCTCACGCCTTCCCACAAGGGTCAGGCAGAGGTGTATGGATAATACCCACACACCCACTTTCCGCCAGAGGTATATTAGGTGCTAACGTGACAGATATTCTATGTGTTAATCTAGTAAATATTATTTCTCTGTGCTAAATTTCATTCAATTCTATTCAGTAATTTTTGCGTGAAAGACAAACAAACATCCTCACAAGCCTTCGCTTGATAACTATTCTTGATAGTTTACCTCGCTCAGAGAATCAGCATTGCTATTCATCGTGGCAATGCTAGTCTTCTTGGCGCCTGTTTTATTTATAACTACTAATTATAAATATATTAATGGATAATATTAGTAGGTAGATAGTTACCTAATAGTGTACCCCTGGTGGTGAGCAGTATGTCAGCGATGCGGCTGGTGGCTGCGCCTGCGCTGGCTTCAGCCGCACGTCGCAGTGAGCTGCGCAGCTGCGTCTCTCGCCTTCGACCACAACAATGGCCACTGCACAGTGCTCCTAGAAACAAACATAATACATTAATTTACTATTAATTAGAGTATTTTTCATACAACAACTCTTCTCTCAAGCACGCAACTCTCAAGCAAACAACTCTAAGGCCCATCTAATGACAGCTGTATATCGAAAATCTTTGAGCATTGCTTTTCTCGATGTGTCGCTTTGTCGAGGTTATATTTTGCTAAAGTTACAATGTAAGCAGGATGAGAGCTGCTCTTCTGCCAGCGCGGCCGTTCCCTGAGGAGTATTGCAAAGCTTACTCATCGCAAAATCTGTCTGGTAAAGATTTTATTCAATTTATTGTTTATTTTATCTGCTGATTCAATGTGTGAAGCTGCAGATACATTTTAAACTTATAGAGAAATCAGCGACAGACTCGGCTGGTACATATTTATATACATACATATGAACATAAACATATCTTTACCCGACAGGCGGTTGTCTAACCTGCGCTTGCTTAACACCTAAGAAGTGCACGACTGAAAGCCATTTAGTATCCTCATTATTCGGTTAAGTGGAAAAAAATCCCGAAATTAAAGTACGCTACGAGCGACAGTTTAAAAAAAATAAAGAAGCAAGATTACACATCTGCCTACACTTTAGGAATTATGCCACTTATATGTAAAATGTAGTAGAGCGACATTGATTTCAGAAAATCGGTTAAGGTCACGGTCATCGGTCATCGATCATGTTGTATAAATAAATAATGCCATAGCTTCTATGTGACCAAAGCGAGGCTCGTTGATAACTCAGCTCACAAAAGCAGACAATTAATGTTCAAAGCCAATGTCAACAGGGGTCCCACGTCGAGAGACCATTGTGTCGCATCACAAGTGGAAGATCAGAGGCTGTTTGGTAGTTCTCAATTATCGTTTAATCCAGCGCAGGTTCGGGTGACGCGGAGTAGGGTCGAGACCGCCGCGACAGGTGACGCTGGCCGTGACGAGGGTCCCACACCTAACCACATGTGAAACACTCGCCTAATAACTACTACATGCCAACATAGGCCTGTAAGTAAATATCCTACTGATATTATAGATGGGAAAGTGTGTTCATTTCCCACGCACAAACTACGAAATGTTAATGGATTTTTGGGACAGAGATACATTTTATTTGCGGGAATGAAACATAGTATATGTTTAATTGCAGAAAAAATACAATGAGAACAAATTTTCCGCGAATGAAATCGCGTGACAACTAGTAGGTATTGCAATAGGGATAGCATGCTTATAAACTTAGTACACTGGTTAAGATATTTTAAAGAACTGTCTGATCTAGTAGTCAGATCTCCAATTTAAAATGCGAAGTGTTTGATTTTTTTATACCAAACCTGTGGCAAACAAGCATGCGACCCGCCTTATGGTAAGCGGTTACCGCCGCCTATAGACGCTTACAACACCAGGGGTTTTGCTCGCACGCTGCGCGTGAATTCCCGGTCGATTGCGAGAGGTGCGGTGGTAAAAGGTAGAAGTGGGCATCATGTCGAACAATTCTTCAGAACACTTCCCGTAATTGTCCCAAAATATATTCTATTTTATGTATCAGCAGCTTCATATCATTCGAGTTGGCCGATTGTTTAAAACCCCGAAAAAGTTAAAATTTGAGGTTTGATTGACCAATCACTATTTTAGAACTTCAAAGACATATTTGTCGTACGTGGGACATGGTGACAGATTCATGATTTGTCACATTGACATTTAAACATTGCGACGAAAGAAGTCTCCTGTCTCCCCCATTTCGAATGGCGTGAAGAATATATATTTTTTGCAATATTCCATCTTTCGTAATGATCGTTCGAGGCCATCAATCACGGCATTATAAATTTGGAGACACGATCATGACGACGACGTGTTAGTATAACGAGAGGTCATCGCCTTGTAATGGAGATTAAGGCAATCAAAACATCGCGAAGATGTTGTAGTTCCAGTACACATTAGTTGCGGATACATTATCTGCGACATTATATTTATATATTTTTATATTTAGGCAGAGTTTATATATGTAAATTTAATCTTTTCTACCCCTACGTAAAAGAGAACAAATGTTAAAAAAGAAAACCGGGGAGTTTGTTTCGCCGTTTCTTCTCGTGGCAGGTATTTTTTCTTGGAAACGGTTGGAACTTTAGTTTATATTAAATATGTGACGTTCAATAAGTGTTCCCTGTGTCCCTTACGTGGAATAAAATATTTTGTTTTTGATTTTTGATTGTATAGAAGAAGTGTATATTATCAGAAAGGGTATACCAATATTAAAATAGGAGAGATATTTAGACCACATGATAGATGGCGAGTCCTAGCATACGTCTTTGAATTTCTTCTTAAACGTATGCAAGTTTCCAATGTTATCTTTAACCGTAAAGCTCATGGTTTGTTATAAGTAAAAAAATCTCATTGGTATTTTGGGATTCGAAATTGTACGTTGCAGGCGACTACTCAAACCAACACTGTGCAAAAACGATCTCCGCTGTTGCAAATAAATTTGCGGATTACATTCGCTATTTCCGCATGTCGAGCCTCAACCGGTGCCCGGCAGATATAACCCATTATTTATTTTAAATTCTAACGCAGCTTGGACCAGAGCCAATGGGTAGCCATTTGAAGAGATACAACGCGTGAAAATCGTCGCTAGTAACAAATTTATTCTATCCGTATTTAGTGATAACTTGCATAACTTCAGTGCTATAATGGCGTGTTTCTGCTCTACCCGACAATAACATACAATTAAATATTAATATCCACATGCCTTTCCACAAGGGTCCCCGAAGGGGTAGGCAGAGGTGTATCGGTAGTAGCCGCATACCCACTTACCGCCATAGATATAATTTTGGTGCCAACGTGACAGATGCCGACTCCATCGCCGTAAATACATATATATACTGTGACGCCGAGTCCCTCACGGGGTGGGCAAAGAGAGTAAAGCACCAGTTCTCTAGACATACTCTTCTTGAGACTATCACTCATATCATCAAATCGGCGACAATGTGAAAACAGACTGTTCAATGTGGATGAAGCAGAAGGCTGTAAGTCTAGCGAGAACTGGCGCTCTATTCTCTCTGTCTACCCGTGTAGTATGTAAGTATTTTATTGGCCCATTTTGTTTACTACATTGTAATTTAGTTTTTGCTCTAAATCACTTCAAGTGGGCTATATAGTGCACTGGTCCCACGAGTATCAATAAAGCGAATGACAAGAGTTGAACGCTCTATCGATTTACCAGCTATCGCAAAAAGAGTTCGCATAAAAAGTGTATAGAAAAAGCTTTAATCGCTGCTAACTGCTGCTCTATACAACTTTGTATGTACGTTACGTAGTTCCTTTCGTGGTCACATCCGACGAAGCGACGAAACTACAAATTGTTGTCTTTGTAAATTTACTTAACTTAAAATGTGATAATTGTGTTTTTATATTATAAATTTATATTATAAATTAAAGAGAGGTAGGGCATAACGGGTTTCCCGTTCGAATTCGGAGCTGCCCGACTGGGGCAGGACCTCCACCTTACAAAAGTCCGTAGCCAAATAACACAATTTTTTGTGTTTTGTTCCTACGCGGTGAATAAGGTTTCAGTAATGAGCTCCTTGGGGAGGGGGGAGGATTGTTACAATGTGTTGGAAGCAGAGGGATTAAACCCATTATGCTGCCAACACTATAACTCTCCGAACACAGAGTGGCAACGCGCAAGTGATACTTCGGTAACGTGAGCGTAAATAGGCTACAGTAACTGTTTCCCATCAGGTGGGCCGTATGCTTGTTTGCCACTCTTGTTGTATAAAAAAAAAACTCTATTGTCTCTCCCTAACCCGTGAGGGACTCGAAAATTATGAACAAACTATCCGTTCTACTGTCACCTCTCTTTTCTCCTTACTCTCTAACTACCCCGGACTCAGCGTGATGATATGTAATGTGTATGTATGTATGTTATGTTTAAATTGTGGAATGCAGTGTCAAGAACTTTTTGATGTGATTCCAAGTCTTTAGTCTAGTGTACTTCGGTTTTATCAAGATTTAATTATTTTAAAATTACGAATCGAGGTAGTTAAATAGCGGCGTAGCCAACATTCCTGCTTATAGAATACCAAAATACGTTTCTTGGCAGAAATACCGCATTGCAGTTTTTATCGTGTCTAGAACTTGCCAACATTGGGAGTGTTTAGAGAATATAGATTATTGTATAAATTAAGTCCAATAATATATGTATGAAGAGACTGATGAATGTGGACGAAGTGAAAGAGGTATGTAAGTCTAGAGAGAACTGGCGCTCTATACTCTCTGCCTACGCCGTTAGGGATTCGGCGTGGTGATATGTATATTGAGGCAAAGATGTTAGTTGATCGTGATAATCTTTGAAACTTCTAATCCGATGTTAAGAAATATTTATCAGTAGATAGCCCGTTTATTAAGAAAGGTTTTATATTATCGTACTACTACAACCCAATAGAGCGGATAAATAACACGGATGAAGCCGAGAAACACACCTAGTATTATACCTAATTGTAAATAGCAATATCTGAAGATATCTCTGATCTGATATCTCAAGATTGCTTTTCAAGATAAATTTTCAGGCAAGTGTGAACTTCTGTCTCGTCTCTTACTTTGTATTTATTTACCTAATGATTGTGCTTCTTCTAGACTAACAAAAAATCTATAGAACATTAATTATTATGGAACGAATCCGTAGCGAATTCGCGTTCATAAAAGCAAACTTAAACCGGTCGTGCTAGAGAAGTTTTAAAAATAAATGATAATTATTTTGGTGAATTGGTCGGGTGACCGAGCTACGTAAGTGAATTACAAGGAGGTAGGTACATACTTTTGGCACAATGCCGCTCGGAGCATCGACCGACTTCAGGGTTTCCAAGACCCGAGAGTTCAAGGCTAACGTCGCATCGTGTTGCAATCGCAGGCGCAGGCTATGTAGAAAGCTAATGAAAATGTAACCAATAATTCAACTTGATATCTTTTACACAAAAATACATACTTACTTACGAATAAGAAATAACAAGAAAATAATGATATACGTAAATGAATGTCACAATTATTAAGCTTAAGCCAAAATCTCTCAATCTTAACTACACAAAAAAGCTATAGTGATCAGTCCATGATCTTCAACACTACGCATCCCTTTTCATCACGACTGCCCTCTACAATCCCCCTCCCCTCTACAATCAATAAGTTTACCGGAGATAAGAAAGTAGAGCGTCAACATCGTATAGACTTACCATATAGATATCTTTCAATGCTCTTCAAACATAATAAACATTTCCTCCCAAAATTTACCTTTTTCGTGTCATACTAAAATGAGTTCAGAACACCTCATGTCACATACGAGTATTACCAGGGATCGAACCTGTAATGTTATTTTACAGTTGATTACAAATCCACTGGACGTCAGCGAGGCAGACCATAGATGGCAAGACTGACATCGTTGCAGACGTTGGTCAGACACAACGGGAAATCATGGGATGTACCAGGCTCACAGGAACATGAGGAATAAAAATTTCAGAATCAGTGCCCCCATGATATGTACGGGAACTGGGAATTATCCACTTACTAAAGAAGCACGGACGATTGTGATATGGACTCAGCCATTATAAATTACCTAGATGTATGTATATTGTATTGCGTTGTGTGGCGAACAGCTGCAGCCAAGGTCGTGCGCACAGACTGTGCGGTGCCTTTATTATGCGGATCGAGTTTTATACATTTTACGCGCAAGCCGTGGTGGTTGGATGCGTTTAAGTTGTCTCTGCAGTTTGGATCATCAGATTCAAACTCCAAAGAATTCGAACTTTTTTCACACTGTAAATACAGCGAGTTAAAGTTTTCCAATTAAGCTTGGGAAAACTGCTAATGACCGAAATTAACAGTTATATAATTGTCCTTGACACAAACCGACAGCTCACCATCTGCCACATTGGTACCTAATATACATCCAGTAACATGTGGGTGCTACTAAACCTCTGCCTATCCCTTCGGGGACATCTTCGGGATGGTGTGAAGAAATAAAACTTATAAAGTACCCTATAAATTATGAGGATCTAGCTTATAATGTTTTCGCTTTGAACATTGCCAACATTATTATTATTTATTATTAATTTCAATAGAACCGTCTTACTTAAAAATATTTCTTTACTTATTTTTATTCTTGGTAATGCATATTATCTTGTATAGCACGAAATTAAGCTGCATTTTGTCCAAATTTTATCAGCTGGCTTCAGTCCAAACGAAAATTTGTTTAGAACTACTTGCAGACATGGACTTAAATACCGGACATGAATTTAAATTTATGTGTTTTTGTTTAACGTAACCCGTTTATCCGAGGCTTCTATGCATAGATAAAAAATAATAGGTGAAGGTAAATTCTAGGTAATAGGATAGTGTGGACTGTTTTAACTATGCCTAGTATCCGCGGAGGTTTCAATTCGATGAGAAGATCGAGAATTATTTCGATTTGAAAACAACAAAATTATCAATATTAAAAAGCTTTTATCTGTCTTATAGGAAAAATTTCGGTGGTGAAATCTCGTCATACCTATCTGGTTTGTATTATTATCAACATTATCGGCCTATTATTATGATAGCAGACATAACTGAAACCTATCTTACAAATCTGAACATTATTTTATAATAGTCAATATACCCCCTATAAAGATTACAATTCCTCTAACACTTAATACATCTCTCTCATTTGATAGTCTAAAATACTGTGGATGTAGCCATAAAGATATAGAGATACATTATTTTGGTTCATCTCTATACGATTTATTACAATTCAGGCATCAAGATAAAGATTGTATTCTCTCTTGTACAATAAATTCAGTTTAATCAATAAATTCACCATTTGAAACACAACTTCCCTATTATAAAGCAGATCATTAAGTGGACATTATCTATACTAATATTATAAAGAGGAAAGATTTGTTTGTTTGTTTGTTTGTTTGTTTGTAATGAATAGGCTCCGAAACTACAGGACCGATTTCAAAAATTCTTTCACCTTTGGAAAGCTACATTATCCCCGAGTAACATAGGCTATATTAAATTGGACCCGATAGGTGGCGCTGCGATCGAGTTTCAAGAATTGTACCTTTTTACCCGGGCGAAGCTTTCTGTGTGTTTCTGTGTGTCTTAAGCTAGATTCGAGAATGGTTTAGATTTACAATTGGACCCAATAGGTGGCGCTGAGATCGTGTTACGGGCAATTTAACTTTTTCACCCGAGCGAAGCTGGGCGGGACAGCTAGTCAAATATATACATATGTACACATATGATAAATGCTATGTCTAAATAATTCACAAAACACCGCGTATCTCAAGAGTCCAGTTTAAACCTTCATTTATACTTCTATTTTATCTTATCACTGGTTGCCGTGAAACGTGAAATACGCCCAAATATACCTTTAATAAACATGGCAAGCTATATATTAAATGTAGACTCTCCACTTCATCAATCAATCGTGATCGATAAACAAAGTTGAATTATTGTGGAACGGATCCGTCGGACAACATTGAACCTGTTCAATTATAGACATTAAGCTGTCTAAATAAAGGTTTATTATAGACTGCTTATCAAATAAGCATTGTGTAATTTTTGTAAACGAGCCGTGACCAAGGGGAATAAGTATGTAGCACGCAACTTAAAGATCGCAAACTGTGTTTGCTATGTGCTATGATCTCCTAAAACCCATCCTCGGCATTCATGCATATTTCATGCACTTCCGGCGATCAAACCTTTGTAGAGGAGACTATTGATTTGGTTAGGTAAGGGTTTTCTTCACTACGCGCACTCTATTATCACTTGTAGGTATTTACGTATGATAGTATGGTGATAGTATGGTGAAAGAAAGCATCGAGAAGTAATCTGTACATTAATAGTCATGTTTGAAAAACGGCAATGGACTCGCCACATTGGCACTTGAATATTTCTCCGGCAGGAGCGGATGTCAATACCTAACTAGCATAAATTGTTTACGTTCTTACCTGCTTCTTCGAGTTCTTGACTCATAAAGATGTTCATCTGATTACTATTGAACAACTTTCTTGAACTCTGAATTATAATATATCCTCATGTCTTCCGACAAGGGTAGGCAGAGGTGTATAGCTAGTAACCCACACACCCACTTTCCACCAGAGATATTTTAGGTGCTCAAGTAACAGATGGCGAGTCCGTCGCCGTTACTCAAGCACGACTATACATACGCCTTTGAATTTCTTCTAAAGTGTAGGCAGGTTTGCTCTTGATGTTTCCATCACCGTAAAGCGCGTAGTGTGATTAATCAATGTACTTACGTTCATAAAAAATCATTGGTACAGTCTGTATTTGGCTACCACGGCTCTTGTGTTAATATGTACATAATATACTTAGTCATTGTATTGCTGAGGGTTAAGATATATATTCTTTCGTTCTTTAAATATTATATGTTTGTGAAGTCGAACGCTATATTCTTCGACTATGTCGAATTGTGAACACGTTAAATAAATTGTGCTTGGCTCGGGGCTAACATTAACATTTGTTGTGATAGACCCGAACAAAGCGATGTGAAAATACTGTGCCGGCCACCGCCTGCGGTGCTAGGATCGCGAGCCAAATACACCAACACATGTACGTATGTCCTTCGTTATAGGTACCTCTGACCACAGTACAGGGGCATTTAAAGCGGACACATCTCTTTCGCACTCTTGGATAGCACTTCATAATCAGGCATATTTAAGTTCACTTCTTTACCACTAAGAATGTATGCAGCGGCCAAGATGGTTCGGCATTGTATGTTCGTTCAGTCGAATCGAGGTAGTTGGAACGTGGTCCTAACAATTATTTATTCTTTTCGGTTTCATCTTTACTCTAGCTTATCTAATATTGTAAATGCGAAATTACTTAAAGATGATTGTTAACCAATCACGCCGGAACGGCTGATGAGAATTAATTGATTTTTGGCACAGAAAAGTATCATTCGCTGGATTAACTAATATATATGTAAAGAAAAGCTCTTTATCCAATGCTAGGATCTTTTCTTAAACTTTGTTTTTTTTTCTCATTGTCAAAATATGACAAATGTCAGATTATTTTTCACAATAGTTTTCTAATATAATAATATAATATAAAACCAATTATAAAACAGTGTAATTAAAGGCTTTAAATGTAGTTTCTCTTATATATTACAGAAACGCAGCTACGCCTTTAATTTAATTAAGACCATAAGAAACATCATTATAAAACTACATTTTTGCTAATATTTCATAAAACATGGAGAGATTGCGCTTTGATTTTGCTGTAAAGTCATCAAATGATGGTAAATCTAATATCATATGCATAACCTCAATAGCTACACCGCATGGACAGACTTTTGGAATGCCAGTCGAATATCAACCTGCAAATCTACATCCAGAAATTATAAATACCTCAAACTATGCCAAAGTACGAAAATCACTCATCAAAAGACACCAAACAAGGAAAATATGGATAACCTTGACAGAAAACATTTCGAAAATATACTTAGATGAAGAACAAAACTTACAATACAATGATTATTACCTAGAGGAAATTTTGGAAAAAACAGATATAGCTGAATCTATACCTGGTAGCTCCAACCAAACATTGGAAAAATTGTTAGAGAAATTAATTGAAAGTAAACAAAAACCATCAGAAACTCAACATTTAGGAAAAATTGCAAAGGATTTCGTTATTGGGAAATTCACTGGCAGAAATGCAAATGCTTGTCAGTGGATGAAAGATTTTAACAAAGAATGTGAACGGTTTGAAATTAATGAAGACAAAATGAAAATTGAAATCTTAAAAAACTTTATGGAATATTCCAGTCTTGATTGGTACAGCTGTATGTTAATTAAACTTTCAGTATCATCGGAATGGGAAAAATGGGAAAAAAGCTTTTATGAGACGTTTACAAATAAGGGATGGTCTCCTATTAGATACGCCCTTGCTTTTAAACACCAAACAGGATCGTTACTTGAATATGCTTTAAAAAAAGAAAAATTGTTACTAGAAGTAAGGAAATCAATTGATACTGGGACACTTATAGACCTCATAGCATATGGTTTACCAAATAATGTGGCTGATAAAATTAATAGAGAAACCCTAGAAAAAACAGAAGATCTCTACAATGAAATAGGTAAATTGGAATATCTAGTAAGGAGGAATACATATGATAAAAAGAGTATTATATATACTAACACAACATCAAAAAAAAATTTAGACATGAAGCATTGCCAAATCTGTTTCAATGAAAAAAAAGGTAAACGTTACCATTCTGAGAAAAACTGTTGGTTTAAAGAAAAAAATCAAAGAGGTGTTGTTAAAACTATAAATAACTCTGAATTGGAAATCGAACTGAATGAGAAGAACCCAAAAAACTAGAAGTTCCACCATTAATAAAAGTTAAGTTATTACTCAATGATACTTTAAAAGTTTCTGGAATTTATGATTCAGGCTCAAATGTATCATTAATTAATGAAAAATTATTAAAGATACAGCCAAAAGAAGGTATGAATGCTATAAATATGGTAAACTTGAAGACGATTAATGGTGGAAAGAAAACAAAAGGTATAGTAACACTAAAAATTAAAATCTTTAATATTGAAAGAAGTATGGACATTTTTGTTGTGGATAATATTAACTTTAACTATGATTTTCTTATTGGGTTGGATTGTATTAAGAATTTCAAATTAATTCAGACAGAAGAATTAAAAATCATACAATGCAATTTACCAACCGGACAAAAGGTAACCCTAAATGAAAAGGTGGAAAGCAGAATGTACTCAAAGAAAGATACCTCAGATTTTACCAATTTCAAGATTCCTGATGTACTAGGTGACAACAATAAAAAAAGGTTGATACCTTCAGAGAGATTAAAACAAGAAACTAAAAACATAAATCAATATGAAATAAATTTCAATGAACATATTAACTCAGATGAATTTGAAATGTATTCAAACCATCTTGATTTATATCAACAATCGGATATTGATAAGTTGATAGAAAAATACAAACCAGTTTTTGCAAAGGACAAATATGACATTGGTACTGTACAAGAGTACGAAGCTCATATTGATCTAATGGTGGATAAGTACTGTTACAAGCGGCCATATAGATGCACAGTTGAAGATAGAAAAGAAATAGAAAACCAAATATCAAAACTACTAAAGAAGAATTTGATTGAGGAATCTTACAGCCCTTTCGCTGCCCCAGTAACTCTGGCATTTAAAAAAGAAGACGAAAGGAAAACAAGGTTATGTATAGATTTCCGAGAATTGAACAAAATTGTGATCCCTCAATCACAACCTTTTCCTTTGATTGAGGATTTACTGGTAAAAACTGTTAATTGTAAATATTTTTCAACTTTTGATATTAATTCAGCGTTTTGGTCAATTCCTTTGAAAATCGAAGATAGATACAAAACTGCATTTGTTACACAATCAGGCCATTTTCAATGGACATGTTTGCCATTTGGATTAAAGACTGCTCCGGCAATTTTTCAAAGAATATTGAGCAATATTATAAGAAAATATGAACTTTCTGGTTTTGCAGTTAATTTCATAGACGATATTTTAATTTTCTCAAAGACTTTCAAAGATCATATAATACATTTGTCAAGACTACTCGAAGCGATACAAAACGAAGGCTTCAGACTAAAATTTTCAAAATGTTCTTTTGCAAAGAATTACGCAAAATATTTAGGTCACATAATAGAAAACAATTCAGTGAGACCTTTGAAAGACTATTTAACCGCTGTCAAAAATTTCCCAGTTCCAGAAACAAGGAAAAATGTACGTCAATTCCTAGGGAAAGTTAATTTTCATCATAAATTCGTTCCACATAGTGCAATAATCCTGGACCCATTACATAATTTATTACGGAAGGACGTGAAATTCAACTGGTCCCAAGAATGTCAGGAATCATTTGATAAAATAAAAACATTGCTATGTTCGAAACCAATTTGGCCACCAAGGCTGAACCAAACGTTGGTGAATAAAATACGATGTAAAATTAATGAAAACAAGAAGAAAATAGCATGGACCACCATTGCACAGAAATGTGTAGAAAAATACAATGAAACAGAACACACAGTCACAAAGTTTGCCCCAAAATATCTTTTGGAAGGTGAAAATGTAAATATTCTGCCACCTGAATTGAAATCAAGATGTACAAAAGAAGATCTAGAAAAAGATAGAAAATTAGCTCTAGAAAACACAATAAAATCTCATAATTATAATAAAAAAATATTCGACCTGCATAGGGAAGAATATAAAATGGAAGTAGGTGACAGAGTATATGTGGAAAACGGAAATAGACTAAATAGGAAGAAAATGGATGAATTAAGAATTGGACCATACAAAATTGTTAAAAAGGTTTCCAATTCAATCTATGAAGTTGATACTGGACACAGGAAAGAGGAATCAAACCTCTATCACATTACAAAACTTTATCCAATGGTTGAACAATTACATTAGTTGTTGTAATTGTTATCTCTGAGGGGGGGGATGTAAAGAAAAGCTCTTTATCCAATGCTAGGATCTTTTCTTAAACTTTGTTTTTTTTTCTCATTGTCAAAATATGACAAATGTCAGATTATTTTTCACAATAGTTTTCTAATATAATAATATAATATAAAACCAATTATAAAACAGTGTAATTAAAGGCTTTAAATGTAGTTTCTCTTATATATTACAGAAACGCAGCTACGCCTTTAATTTAATTAAGACCATAAGAAACATCATTATATATATTTTACTAGCTGTACCCTGCCACGCTTCGCTGTGGATATGCGACTGATGCAAAAAATAGATAAAAACAATCCTTTTTATATTATACAATGCGGATTATATATCATGCTAATATTTCAGCTCGATCGGTGCAGAACTTTTTGAGTTTTTGAAGCTTATACAAACCAACATAACATTTTTATATATATAGATTTCAAACAAAAGTTCCAAGGACAATGGGAACAGTAGGATTTGACGTTCAATACGAATAAAATATTCTACATTTGAATTTGTCACTCCCACATTCCTCATCACTGAATAATTGCATTTTACAAATGCAATCGTTCGTGTCAGTAGGCGGTTAGCGCTCCTTGCATTGCCCTATTTAGTGGAGGGAACGATACATCAAATAGTTCATTTTCCAACACACCACGGAGAGTTTGTTTCCACAAATTGCGTGTACCTTAACTAAAGCCGTCAGCTTCGGTGGTAAACAACCACCGCAGTGTAAACGGCGCGCCTATTTGTGCACAGCTCACAATATTTACTATTAATTCCAACGTTCCCAACTTGGGAGCAATCTGGTTAATACGCTTATAGATCGGGTAAACATAGAACTAGAAATACAAATACTGAGCCAGACGATATATTTACACGAGTGGAAAGGTATCTATATCGGTAGCATACACATAAATATACATATTCATTGGAACAGTATAATAGTACTTAGGAACCGTGAGGCAATGTAGTCCAACATATATGCTCGTGCGGGTTCCCTAGAGAGTACGGCAGGAAGCACTTCAAGAAGGATGTGAAAAGATTTTTTCGGGGTTGGCAACAGGCTTTTTAACCGCATACTGTCAGGTGGGCAAACTCAAGATTCAAAATGCTGCCCGTAGGCTAGGTTCGTGAGGTTGAATCTAAATTGGAACACCTTGTACTTAACGGTGAGGGAAAATGTCGCGATGAAACCTGCATCCGTGTTAGAGGAAATTCAAAGATAAATATTTAGAGAAAGAGAGCCAGCTAGCGCTCTACACTCTCTGCCTACCCTATAAAGGACTCGATAATTGCATATGCATATCTTTACCTCAGAGTCAGCCACGGACTAGCCATCTGCCCTGATGGCGGGTCAGTGCTTTGCCTATTCCTTCAAAGAATATTGCTTGGTCGTTAATATAAAAATCTATTATTTATTTTTATACCACAAGAGTGGCAAACAAGCATGCGGTCCGCCTGATGGTAAGCGGTTCCTGCCACCTATAGACGCTTCACACCCTTCTTGATAGACTCCATGCTGATTTCTCCAGGGAAACCCTCAACGGGGAGCTCATTCCACAGGAAAAAAAGCCCTTTGGCACCGCGTATTACGAGACCTTTGTATGAGGTATGGGGATAGATTCCCCGTCGATGGCGCGAGGAAATATGCACTGAAATAGCTAAGCACCTAAGTTACCTATTGGATATACATTTGATTGCTTCTCCCATAACAACTCAAGGTCTCTGCAAATTAAAGCAATTATGCACGGGTAATTGAACTACGTGGTAGAAAACTTCTCCAAGTAAATCCCAGTGGTAGTTTGAATAAGAATTTTATAGCCTTCATTTAGCCAACGTAATAGGGCAAGGGGTCAGTGTAAGAAAGACGGAGGTTAAATATTCATGAACTAGTATAGAAGCTACGTATAATGAAATACAGGACATTATTAAATATTATTACTACCTTGGGTAGTGGCGCGATGGTAAATAGTCTAAATCCTTCGCTAATAAACGGGCAACTGAAAGCCAAAATGTTAAAGAAAATACTGAGATATACATAATAATAATAATAATATCCTCACGCCTTCCCACAAGGGTCCCCGAAGGGGTAGGCAGAGGTGTATAGGTAATACCCACACACCCACTTTCCGCCAGAGGTATATAAGGTGCCAACGTGACAGATCGCGAGTCCATCGCCGTTACTCAAACACGACTATACATACGCCTTTGAATTTCTTCTCAGACGTATGCAGGTTTCCTCTCGATGTTTTCCTTCACCGTAAAGCTCGTGGTGTGACTAATCACTGTACTTAAGTTCAGAAAAACTCATTGGTACAGTCGGGATTCGAACTTGCGACCTTTGCGTCGCAGGCAACTGCTCGAACCACTCGGCCACCACGACTCTCTTTTGAGATATACATATATATTTGATTAATCTTATAATAATAATAAATTATTTATTGAATTACAAGTTGATCGGTATCGGGATCAGGATAATCCTCACGATACGAAATTATTATTATTATCATAACGAAACGTAACATATGTAATTCGTGGTAAAGTGTAATCTAGACATAGACTCTAGTACAGGTGAGAGCAAACAGTATTAAATATGCAGAAACCTTTATAGGAACGATCGGTGGAAAATGTCAAGCGCAGATATTGAAATAACTAGTGTGTGCCCGGAGACCGTACCTTCGCCTTACTTCAAATAGGGCTGCCACCTGCGCCGAAGATTAAGTTACCCGTTACTTGATTTTGAATCAACACCCTGAATACAATTTCAACTGTCAATATCACTTCTAATACGATAAGATTTTTATAAAGACAAACTTAAAATGTTGTTTATTAACATTTCACGGACCCTAGTGGGAAAGCGGAAGCGGAAAGTGTAAAGGGATATACATACATGTATTTTAAAATACCATAGACATATTACCTCTATGGCAAAAATATGGTCAGGAAATCCGCATACGTTTGAACAGAAGTTCATAGACATAATATGTATGCTGCTTGACAAAGAGCGATAGATGCGCCACCTGTCGCGCTAGCACCTAAATATATCTGGCGATAAAAAGGTGTTGATACACCTCCATCTCTTCCTATGGACTTTGAGGATTTACGTGAGGATTCTTTAATTACTAGCTGCGCCCATCGATTTCATCCGCAAAAATTGATCTCGCTGGTCGATTTTTGTGGACAAAACATCTCATATTATGTTAATCACACCATTGCGGGTGTGATTGAATAACAAAGAACAACCCTCACCTCTCATTTAGATTAGATGTAACTGTATGTTTTCCTATTAAAATAAAATAAAATAAAATAAAACTGTTCCGTTTATAATGTTAGTAAGATGGTAGAGTCGTTTCGTTCAATGTTATTAATGTAAATTTATTACATAACTGTTCACGCTGGCAACCCTAGCAAAGCCAGGGTTTATAGGCAAGGAGCCCATTCGCACGGCGGACTAGCAACTTTATGAATATAAAATCGCAGTATATTATGTGATTCGCTGGCGCTGGTTATATATATTCTAGATTATGCAAAACATTTTCAAATCCATACTTAAATTATAATGAGGCAGAGATTGTTTGTTTGAACTCACAAATCTATTTGATATTCCTTATTTAGTATGCAAGTTTCTTTCTTCTTCCGACACTGAAGGTCACGTGGAGTGATGGTCTACTGTTTTTGAATTCAGACATTCTCATTGGCAGACCAACGGGACTTGATTTGTAACATTTTTGAACTTGAAGCATAAATGTATCTTTGGAGAAATTTAGTCGTTTTATCCTTACGGGAAAGCGAAAATATAATACATAAAAATATTTATAATAATAGGAAACATCGAGAGGAAACCTGCATATATATGAGAAGAAATTCAAAGACGTATGTATAGTTGTGCATGAGTAACGGCGATGGACTCGCCACCCGCCACATTGGCACTGGCATGTCTCTGGCGGAAAGTGTCTATACACCTCTGCCAACCCTTGAGGATAATAGTACGAATATAGTTAAATATTATGCACAAATCGGATATGGATCAGGGGCTTGCCGTAATGGCCTGTCTGTAGATAGGATCTAGCAATCCAGGAAGTGCGCTAATGGATGTTAGGATCAGAATCGATAAATGTTACCGTAATGGATTGATTGACATAGCTATCAATGGTTGAAAAATAAACTTGGTTATAAATTATATTTGTATTCTGATATTATTTCTTATTCTTTAAGTTCTTGGAACTTAAAAGAAGAGATCCCAAACCATGTAATATTATTATCTTGTAATTAATTCAATAAAGATTTATTATTATTATTATTATTATTATGTTAAGCAAAGATCCAGGTAGAGGAATAGGTTCGAGCATAATATGTACTGTACTTAATATTGTTCTGCCTTCACAAACACAAGCACGTGTTCTAGTGTGTACTAAACTAAACTTTACAACAAAAAAAATATTAATTAGATGAAAATAAATAATAATATATCCTCACGCCTTCCCACAAGGGTCCCCGAAGGAAATTTAGAATTAAAATTAGATGAAAATCATACATACATATCAACACGCCGAGTCCCTAACAGGGTAGGCAGAGAGTATAGAGGGCTAGTTCTCTGTAGACTTAAATCGGCCAAACTTAAACTAATCCCAGATCGCCAGCTAAAATGGCGTAACTAATATATGTATATAAATATCATATTTAAGTGTCGTTTGCTGCTCTATCATATCAGGATACGTAATGGTAAGTTGATACATACATATTACCGTGCCGTGTCCGAAACGGGGTAGGCAGAGACTATTATTGCGCCATTTTTCTCTAGACTTGCATACCTCTTTCGCTTCTTCGACATTCATCAATCTCTTCATACAAGCTCGCCAGTTATCCTTGAGTGTTCGATCGAATTGGACATGCATCATGTTCTGATGCATGTCCAGAGCTGTAATTTTTTTTTCTTGGTCTTCCACGTCTGCCCGTTGCATCCATTCAGGATTTCTTATATTTTTTACTCGCTGTGAAAAATTTTATTCATAAGTATTCTCCGTTTACAATTTTCTGTTACACTTTAACAACATTAAAGGTTATTTATAAAAATGCTATTCTCGTTAAGTATTCTTCTGCTAAAAATCTTAATTATGAGATGCAAAGAGGCATCACACATGAAGATCCAATTTAAATGCAAATCTTAACCTCCGACAAGTTAACTTGTAAAATTTAAGACGATACAGAACAGACATTTTGTAATTATAATATTTAAGAAATAGGTATATTTTACGAGACTCGGCATCAAATTTCACAAACGTTCTTGAGCCTCCTTAGCTGAGCAAGTAGCATACGTGATAACCTTTAGTTCTAGACACTCACCGCAAGAACACATCACTAGTCAGAAAAAGCCTTCTGAATGGGAGATCCGTTGTGCCATACCTTTTCAGCTACCCACTTAGCATCATCCGGGAATCCTGTATCGACCCTACTACGGTACAAGCAACATCAATCACTCCGGACGGGGACCTTCAAAGTGAAGCCTATATACTCGTATATATATAAGTTAAGTTTGAAGGGCAAAACATAAAACTTTCGAAGGGATGTACACTGCTTGTTTACTAGTCATTTACAACTGACCAAAAAAGTCTTGAAAGTATGTACTTTAGTTAATGAGAAAAAGAACTACACTAGAAAAAGAACGGCCTTCTTCGGCTTTTAGCCTAATTACGTTTTTGTTATCTGTAGTAGCGTATACGGTATTTAACAGACTGTTCCTTTCTTGGGATACCTAAGGGATCAATCAATAAGTGTGTCAGTGTCAAATGTTTGTCAAGAAGCTACCTCCGCCCAACTACCCCTTGCAACACAGAGAATACACTAAGCGAGTCACCAACCGTATTAAAATATAAATAAGAAAACCTCAACGGGAGACCGTGCCACAGACTAATCGTCCGCGGAGACTCCTATGAATGCACGTGCAATGCTGATATTTGTTACAGACGTAATCTAATAATTTAATAATAATTTGTTATAGAATTCCTATAGACGTAACCTCTACTGCAATACACGTTCGGTGTAATATTTTGAAAACCTCAAGCGCCACTTGAGCGCAATACTTCTTTAGAATTTTCTATTTTGCTGCGATCTTCCTTGAGGCATTGAGTTATTATTCAAAATTGGAGTTGTTACCGAATTAGAGAATAAATAACCCTTATATTATCTCCAATTAAATAAATGAATGTATTTTATTTCAATCAACATTGGATCAAGAGTTAATAAACACAAAACCACTAATTCTAGTATGAACTTTAAAAAAATATGTTCTGAAATTAAATTTAATTAAGAAAAAAGTATTTTCTAGCCAGTGTTTTCCATTGAGGTCGAAAAAAGAGTCAATTTAACGACTTAATTATAAATCTGTTATTGAATAATCCTGTCCAAAATATGTTACCTATGCGCCAATCGCTTCGCCCACGCAAATAAGATATCTACCTAATTTACTTGGTGGGATAATTAACTCAATATCTTTACGGTTTATGGCTGACCCCTGATACCATAACAGTACATAACACTAATAAAACGAAGCGGTTTATAACCGAACGGATTCCTAGAGATCGTAATCGTGGAATACATTTTTTAAATATAATATCATATTATAAGTGTTATTGGGAAATCCAAATTTGATAATTATGTGTTTTTAATGGTACTTCATGTCTATAAAATAAGTTGCGTGTAGTCGAGTTGCGTGTCAATTTCGCATTAAAAACAAGATATTTATAGATTTTGAATAATGAACAGGTTGTAACTTAATACTCTATAGGCAATGTTTTATATATCGATCTGGCCCTGCATCTGGCCCGGCCAGCTATTCTATGCTACCAGTCGCGGATTCGATCCCCGTATATGATATGAGCATATTTTTACATTTTGGGACTTGTAATTTTCATCTTAGTAAATGTTCAACTTTTTTATTAGGTTCTAGATATGTATACGCACGACGATATGTCTTCAAATTTCTTCTCTAACGTATGCAAGTTTCATCGCGATGATTTCCTTCACCTTAAAGCTACTAAAGATCAGAAAATTACTAATTGTTCGAAAAAGTTCTAGCCTGCAACCTTGACTTTGAGGGCGATTTTAACAACATTTCAACAAACAAACAACAAATGTGTTTATATGTGAGGATGATTGTACCCTTTTACTTTTTAAACTTTAAACACATTTTTTTTACATAAATATAGCATCAGAATAACAGAGGCAATAATTTATAAAGATATTGTGCGAATTGGCCAAAATATAACAATAAGATTAGATAACTGAAATCGCGAGTACACTTCGCAGTGTCTCCGATTGGGGTCGACTAAACCTAGTCCACTTCAACCCCACTAAGACACAAGTATGCGCGTTCACCGCTAAAAAACTCCATTCGCTGTGGCTCCACAATTCCAGAACACTCCCCTGAACATCTCGGAAAGCATTAGGATCCTTGGGGTCGATATTTCTAGCGACGTTCAGTTCCGTGGTCATTTAGAGGACAAGGCTAAGCTGGCGTCGAGGAAGCTCGGTGTGCTCAACAGAGCTAAGCAGTACTTCACACCGCAACAAAGGCTGCAACTTTATAAGTCGCAAGTTCGGCCACATATTGAGTACTGCTGCCACCTGTGGGCTGGAGCCCCTGGACACCAGCTTGGGCCTTTTGACGCGGTTCAGAAACGCGCCGCTAGAATAGTCGATGATCCCATGCTCACAGGCGGCTTGGAATCACTAAGTTTGAGGAGAGACTTTGCCTCCCTGTGTGTGTTCTACCGCTTGTATAATGGGGAGTGTTCTGCAGAATTGTTAGACATGATGCCCACTTCCACCTTCTACCACCGCACCTCTCGCCATCGACGGGGAATTCATCCCCATACCTTGGAACCACAAAGGTCTCGCACTGCGCGGTTCCAAAGGAGTTTCCTTCCGCGAACGCTCAGGCTGTGGAATGAGCTCCCCGTTATGGTTTTCCCTGGAGAGTACAGCATGGAGTTCTTCAAGAAGGGTGTGAAAAGATTCCTGCAGGGTCGGCAACGCGCGAGTGATACCCTGGTGTTGCAAGCGTCCATAGGCGGCGGTAACCGCTTACCATCAGGCGGACCGCATGCTTGTTGGCCAACCAAGTGGTATAAAAAAAAAATCACATCTTACGCAAATGAAATCGCAGGGTATAGCTAGAATTTAATAAATAAGAGTACTTACTGAACTCTAGGTATAAATATGTTTTGTGGCTTTGGAAATATGGGAGCAGTTGCGATCTATCATAATATTTGACGTACAAAACAGCTGTATCACTGAAATCGGATAAGACATCCATCTCGCTTAGTGGTAATCTAGCGATGTGTGTTAGCAAGTCATTGTTTGGGGGACGCACGGAATATGGCGTACATTATATTTGCGTATATAACGCAAATATAAAATATTTCTCCAACACAACTCATTTAACGGAAACCATTATACCTAGATTACAACACTTAACGTCAGCATTAATATAATTATTTTTTTATATTATATTTTCAATATCTGAATATAAAATAAGTATAAATAATAAAGAAATAAAAATAACTTGAATAGTTGAACAAAAATTTTGGATTTTTTAACAGGCAAGGTATGGTTACCGTAACGTTTGAGTGCTAGCAATGGTGCCGACCTTATAATGATTGGTATAGCTGTGCCAGCACCAGACGGAATAGATTTTCCTTCTTCCAGAACAACATTCGACTGCAATTTTCTAGATTCAGTGGTCATAGTAAATAAGCTGTAGTTCGTCACCAAATCGAATAATGAGGGACTCTCCATTTTGATACATATTTGGTATTAATAATATTACAGTATTAATGAGATTACGAAGAATTACAGTGGAACTGAATAAACGTAAAAATTTAAACTATATTTTATTCAATGAATACTACAGTATTGCCAGTACTACCGAGGATACATTTGAATTAATTTTTCATTTATATCAATACGAATAGTGTTAAATCTGGTGAAAAATTGCTGTACCGCAGTGCGCTACGACGCTACGCCGTGAGCTACGGCGCTACGTCGCTACGCTATTATTTACGATGCGCCGAAATAATCGGCCTTGATGGCAAGTCGTGATGTAATCCAATTTGTGACTTACAGTATTTTTTCATTAAAACAATACAATTGGTTGCTTTTAAATAAAGAACACACACGATAGCAACGCGCGTATGAAACACACTATGTGTTACACTGACGTCTACCACGAGTTTTGATTGGACAGTCGTTAAAGAGTCACCGCTACGGTTTCGTAAAAAGTGTACAGAAAATGTTGTTCCTATTACTTTCCAATTGGAGTATTCAGCATTCCTACTATCATATATGGGGACTTTTGAGAAGTTCATTTCCCTTTTACACCAAAATATCTGAACGGAATTGGATAAAAAAAAATTTGAAGATATATATCAATGAAATCGATTTTTACGCGGTTCTTTCTTGTAGTAAGTAATTATAACGTGAAAACGTTAAAACGATCATCCCACTTTTGAATTCATTCCTTAAGTTAGACTAAAAGGTATGCAAGTGGACATTTTTATTTATTCAACTATGCTAACCTACTCTGTATCCCCGGTACATTTAACTGGCAGTGTTCATTGTGTAGCTTAGTTCTAAGAACTATGCAGTAAAGTTCATCGACATGGTAACTACAGGCAGACGTTTTATTGTAAATGGTTTAAAATGTTATATTCTCAATACTTATTGCATACAATGAAGAATAATAATAATAATGGTAAATGTAATTTTTTTATGTACCTTATACCAGTAGTCATAAATTAAAAAGGAAGAAATATAACGTTGCATTGATACCCACTTGTAAAACAGAATTTGCTTCCAAGCAATATAGTACACGCTCTGCAAAAATGTATAATATCTTAAACAAACAACTAAATATATATGAAAAACAAAATTATGAAGTAAAAAAATGCATACTTAAGTGGATCCCAAGCCTTAGCTTTGATAATACTGAAAACCTTTTGCAATAATAACAACATAACACTAATGTTTAACTCAACCTTACTATTAGTTTGCCACACTCTCACACGTACACACTCACACCTACACACACACAAACACACACACACACACTCACAGACACACACACACACACACACACACACACACACACACACACACAAAGAGACATTCACGCACAGTCTCTCACACACACACACCACACACATATAATGTTACTTGTAGTTATAGAAGAGCGGAGTCTCCTAACACAGGCATCCTTGCTTAAAAGGAGACTCTGGTCACTAGATTAAGTATAAGAAATGCTTTGTGAGTAAATAAAGATTATTATTATTATATTATTATTATTATGTATTATTTATGGTTCAAGACAATCATTACTCAAAATAAGAATAAAAGTTGCTTGTTTTCGAGAAATTTCGAAAAAAGAGCAAATTGTTTCTTAAAATAGAATTGAAAAAAATAATTGAAGTGGACGACAGGCGACCACAGGTGCGTAAGTACTTGTAATATTATATATATCCTCACGCCTTCCCACAAGGGTCCCCGAAGGGGTAGGCAGAGGTGTATAGGTAATACCCCCACACCCACTTTCCGCCAGAGGTATATTAGGTGCCAACGTGACAGATGGCGAGTCCATCGCCGTTACTCAAGCACGACTATACATACGCCTTTGAATTTCTTCTCAGACGTATGCAGGTTTCCTCTCGATGTTTTCCTTCACCGTAAAGCTCGTGGTGTGACTAATCACTGTACTTAAGTTGTAATATTAAATAAAATAAAAACGAATCTACATTTTAAACGGGTGTCCTTCTAAACCGGCCAGTGATATTAGATTAAAGGTAGATTCTTCTCTGGTTTCGTGATATAAAACATCCCAACTAATGGGGTGGCAAATACAATTCCGTTCAGTAGCCATTCGGTAGTTTTTTTGTATAAAAGAGGAGCTTTCGCGTATATAATATTGTGTAAGTGGGATATATAGTCTTTAGTACTAAGGGGGCATCCATAAATTACGTGTATTTTTTATTTTTCTGTCCCTCCCTCCCCCCTGGTGAGATATCGTGAGATTTTTCAAAATGTGGGTTTCTCACGTAAACGCGTTGGATTTTTATTGTAAAAAGAAAAAAAAAAGTTGCTTTTGCTGAGAGTTTAATTATAAGATTTAATCTTACGCATGTTCAATCTGGATTAAATGGACCAAAATAATATATTTTTTTTTGTTTAATCAGAAATAGAATTGCGTGATATTTGCCGAGACCCTCTCTCCAACGTAAGATTAGATGAGATTTGACTCGACCCCTCCCTCCCCCCTTAAACATATCACGTAATTTATGGACGCCCCCTAATGTAATAAAGACTTGGGCTCCGATCGGCGATGGGCGAACAAGCTTGACCAAACTGATAATTATCAGTTTGGTTTGACAATCTAGAATGTCACTGGCCGGTGTAGGAGGACATACTTTAATATGTTGATATTTATTTGTTACCAGCTGTGGCCGCGACTTCGTCCGCGTGGAATAGTGACTTTGGGCAACATTTTTTGGATATATCTTTTGGTTTAAACAACATCTAAATCGGATAAGGCGTTTTTGAGATTAGCGTGCACAAACGCACAGACAAACAGATAAACAGACAAAATTTCTAACAATAAGTGTTATGGGTGCTATTTGCTTTGAAAAGGTCCCAATCATATTTTTCCTCGTATATTTTCCATGTACAAACAGCGATTCGTTACATTTTAATTACAGGTATTGATGTAAGAAAATTTAGAAATTTTTAGAAATTTTTAGAAATTCACAAATTTACAATATACACTGATATAACAGCAATTAAAAGTATACTAAGTAATAAATAAAACAGTGTCATAAAAATAGAGCAAATAACAAACAAAAACAAACCAAGTGGAAACTAAATCAGTTAACAAAGTCTCTGACCACCACATTAGAGGTAAACAAAATCACCACCACTTCGTTAGGGAAGCCTGTATAAAATAGCAGGGTCCCTCTCGAATCCACTAAACGCACTATCACCAACACCAGAGTTTAGCCTGTACACCATTCGCAGGGACTCTCTGGAGTCCATCAAAATCATCAAAAATAAAATATATACACCGATAGCAACACAATAAAATTAATATATAATAAAATCACATTAGACGCGGATGAAGCTGCAGGGCGCAACTGGTATAGTAGTTATATATTACTGTATAAGGTAAGCATATGGTGCGGCTTCAACCATTTCCTTTCACTCACGAGTCGATTCATTACGCCAGTAACGTGTTTTAATTAAATCCCGCGGCTTCAATATAATAATGTGGCCTTTTAATATCGGGTGTCATTGTTTACGACTCAAGTTTTAGTCTTAGTTCTTTGACACATGATATCGCTGTATAAAATTGACACGCGCTATCGTTTTGTTTCAAGTAGTTAATAGTATCAAGTACGATGTTTTATACTTGTTAGCTGTATTTTTTTTTATTCATCGTATTTAGCTGTGTACATATTTTACGCCTTCCCCACACACCCACACACTCACTTTCCGCCGGAAATATATGTAAGGTACGAACGTAACAAATAGCGAGTCCATCGCCTTAATTAATACATCACTAAGCTGTGTAGTTTGCGTATATTTATATTTAATTCCTAAGATTAAGGAACCTCATGTGACGTTTAGTGAAACGACAAACTTTAGAAGGAAAAGTCGATTATTACAGTTACAATATATAGGCATATTTATATTCTAAGAGCACACCTAGGTGTACAAAAATGTCTAAATGTACATATTTCGAATTCAAAGACAAACATCAAAAGCCAACACAGTGCCACGTTTCGTGGAACAGACAATTCCAAAGAAATGTTTACCTTCATTTCGCGCGGAATAAACTCATCGTTCCTAACGTCAGTAGCCATCATATCCGCTGGATAATTACCTGAAAAATAAAAGAGTTACACGTCAGTCGCTAAATACATTCAATCGTCACACAGCGTTTGTATTTAGTGGGGTATTAATACGCCTAGCATGAGGCAGACTGTTTGGCGTGCCGCTGGGCATTCCAGCTAAATTCTATATTGGTAGCGTTATATGCGTTCGCGGCAGCGCGACGAACCGCATGCGAAATTGGCATCCGACCGCGCGCCCTGCGTGTCGTTACCCCAGCGGCGGACATTAAATTATTTAAAGAACGTTCGCACATGCTCCTTAGACTTTGCACGTTATAAACCGCCTGCGTTTATACAACGACGAGGCGATGCAGCGGAGGCACAATTAGCGCACTGCTGCAAGTTACAACTTGGTTCGCCGCTGCTTTATTACTCGCTACACCGCCCTCACAATGGTGCCATAAATACTTCTGTAACTAAGACAAGCGCGAATACGAAATGGGACAACCAAAACAACCTTTTGAACTCAGCAAAAAGGTTGCTCGAACTTTTATTTCACTCAAACCCCACATAATAGCGAAATACATAAATAAAATAATGTGTCGGTCAAAAAGCTCCGCATAATTGTAGATGGCGACCGGACAACGAACGGACAGCGCTCCATTTCATTTCGAACAAGGCGGCAACTTTTTCGAAAATCAGATTCTACGCAAAAAGTACCTAAACGGCACTACATATACGAAGGCAAGGATTTGTAAAGAAACAACAAGAGGTGGGAGCGCGAGCGAGGGGCCGAGGAACGAGTTTCGTTCGTGAGAATGCACACTAATGTATGCAGCACAAGAACACAATGCGTCCAGCAGGCCGCGCCCGCGCCTCGGGTGACTTATGTGCCTTTACACATGTCAATATCCACCTCTTGATCTAGCGGGCTCATTAATATATCCGGCTCTATTTTGCAATTATTGAATTAGTATTAAGTCGCTATTCATCAACAGTGTGAACTCAGGCCAAGCGCCCTCGACGACGGCCGCACACGCGGCGCTGCTCGTAACAAGAGCTCGGTTCGTTAGAGCCGCAGATTTAAAATAAAACTCAGTGGAAACAAAAAGAAGATATACTGCGAACTAAGAGCTCGACATCGCAATGACATCGACGCGCAAAATCGACTCTTGCAGAGTTGTAATATGAATTAATATGGTGTGATGCAAACTTTGCTTCCAACTTTGTTGGAGTGCACGGGCCAGCTGCACGAGTGTTTTATTTCAATTGTCTCTGCGGGTGAATTGCCCTATTTCGGGAATGCATTCGCAAACCATTTTCGCCCAATCAAATCTAGCATACTTTTGATTACCGCAGAACAATGGTGGCCGTACATATGGGTACAATTGACAGGTATTAAAAAGGCTTTTGGATATTTCATACGGGGGATGTTTTATACACCTTTTCAGGTAGAAAGGTCAACATTTATCGGGAAACTTGCAGCGGTTACTACAAACAAATAACGAACAAGTATTCAAATATTCTGTTTACACAGTATACCAATGCTGTTTTCATGTATAACGTTATGACTAAAAACAACTACCTGGATCAAATCGATCGAAAGCTCAAGGACGGGAACATCAAGAAAACTCGAAACCGACGAGCGTGTATGAAGAGACTGATGAATGTAGACGAAGCGAAAGAGGTATGTAAGTCTAGAGAGAACTGGCGCTCTATACTCTCTGCCTACCCCGTTAGGGACTCGGCGTGATGATATGATGATGATGATGAAATAAATAAGATACTTAATATTTTATAATATTGAATGCAATATCATAGCAGTGCAGTTTACATAACAATTAAACCATGCAGCTGATCAATGTGTTGGAAACGATGAGCTATCAATTCCAACGAGCGATTTAACAAATAAATATATTCAGTCTCCAATTAGGTACGTGGACAATTTCAAACTGACCGACTAAAAGCGTTCTATTTAATTTGCACGAGTATTCAAATTGTATTTGTAAAATAGACGCATTATTTTATTGTAATGATTTACAGAGAAAACATCATGAGGAAATTTTGTTTGTCTATAATGTGGCGAAGGACGGGAACTGCTTACCATCAGGCAGGTCGTATGGTTTTTGCCACGTAAATACGGTATAAAGAAACGGACTCGCAGTATGTCTGTCAAATGAAGGAAAAAAAACAAAATCGCAATGTAAACAAAAATTCGGAGCAAATATTCTCAAACTTTCCCATAAAGCTTCCCAAAGGGGTATTACATAACAACACCCTGTATTTGCTGAAAATATATTCAAGGGTAAACATGACAAATGGCGAGTCCGTCTTACGTATACATTCGTGTTTAAATTTTCTCAAACGAACACAAGCTCTAAGATGTTTGTTACACCGTAAAGCTCGGTTTGTGATAAATCACTGTACTCAAGTGCAAAAAGAACTCATTGGTATAGACCATCTCAGTTTTGAATTAGCAAATGCACTGGCTGGAAAATTAAACTATTCGACCACCACGACTATTACATATAAATAGGTACATTTCAAGCCACATTGACCGTTTAAATAATCGACAAGTAGGCTTTTGACAGACTAACTAGTATAAAAACTAATTAATATTCTAATGAAGTCGTTAACTATTCAAACGGTATATGTGCAATCATATATTTCATTTTATTGTCTGCTTTCATGGTTCCAAACGTTTTATTGGAGGCTTCATTACAAACAAGGTTTCCATTAACATCTCTTCTTGTGTGGTTTGAATTGATATTTATATTGGATATAAATTACCCATTATTTAGGTTTGTTGATTCTTACTACACGTAGAAGATAATTAAGAGATTTTTAAATGCCAAAGACGGCAAACGAGTCTTCGTTTGATGATATGCGGTCATAGCCTATGGGCGTAAGAAATACATCAGGTATCAAACGCAAGCTCTCGACCTGCTATGTGACTAATATTGACGTTGTTCTAGACCTTAAGGGACGGTCTGGTCTGCGCTGCGTCATTCGAAATGTGAAGGTACTGTCCCGGTCAGACAGCTCCATCATTAAGCAGGACATGCATTGTTGCCTATCACTTTTAGATAAAGAATAGTAAAACTGTATCTCCAATTCGCTATATAGAAGATTCAAATCATACTCTCCTTGGTGATCAGAACTCCGACAGCTTTACTGACAGATATGGCTTTTGATAGCTAGCACCGGCTTTTCTCAGACCATATGGCCAGCAACGTGCAATGACAATTTTTATAACAAGGAGCTACGGCCGTTTAACACTAAAAGATAAAACTTAGATATCATAATTTTGCAACTGAAGTCCAAATCAATCTTATTAGAATTCAACGTAGGTACAGCAACGATTTGGAAATGTGAATTGAGTAGGTATTTCTGCCGAGAACAGGATACATTACTGTGCGGACCGTTAACGAAGCTGTTTCTATCTCTGTATTGCGAATATGTTTTGCAAAACCACACCCATTCTCGGTTATATAGAATTCTATTCCGTGTAATCTTATATCAATGGGTCGTTATGAAAAGCGTGAGCCAATCAACGAATAGACACGTATCTAGGTCATTCAAAATCTATTGAAACTACTGTTAACTACGCTCGTTAAGGTGGGAGATATTAAGAAAATTGGCGTATACTTTTTGCTTCGAGCGCAACGAAAGTTGTAATTAATATACAATTTCTATGAAACTGGTGCAGTTCGATTAGTGATAGCAGCGAAAAGCATTATTCGATCGTTCATTACGCTCTCACCGCCATTCATATTCCCTTTGTCTCCGCTAATGGACTGAAATAAAAGACCCGCTAATGAAAGAGCACTGTAACTTGTACGCAACTCGGCGTATTACAGTTGGAATTATTAATGTGACGTAATCTATTTAATTGTGAAGTAATCTTTTTTTTTAAAGGTTACTTCGACTTTTCTCAATTTTTTTTTCGTAGCATTTGAGAGGAAAAATTACGTTTTAAAATGACAATAATATATTTTATTTGTATTTCTTTTACAATTTCGATTTTATTCACGTATATCGTATATTCACGGTACTTAGGCTTGTACATACATAATGCGATTATACATACAGACATACATATAATCACGCCGAGTCCCTAACGGGGTAGGCAGAGAGTATAGAGAGCCAGTTCTCTCTAGACTTACACACCTCTTTCGCTTCGTCCATATTCATCAGTCTCTTCATACATGCTCTTTTTTTTTTTTTTTTGTATTTTCTCTCGTAGCGTGAGTTCCGGGAACTTTTGCTACTTAACCGGCAATGGCGAGACCTAGGCCTCCAGCCAGGCACTTTATTTTTAAGCAACACAGCTAAGGGCACCCCCTGTGGGGTACGAAGCTCGGCTTAGGGCGTCTTCATACATGCTCGTCGGTTTCGAGTACTTTAGACGTTCTCGTCCTTGAGCGTCTGATCGATTTGATCCAGGTAGTTAGCGATTATACAACATTTAATATAGAAACGTGGCGGCAGAGTGGATTCTTTCTAAGTATATATTTACAGATACAAACCCTTTGTTGTACGTAAATATTTTTTCTTAAGTAATTGTTTTTTTGCATGGAATAAAATACTAATTATTATTATTATAAGTAATTGTGATAATTGCGGAACTCGCGGAACGAAATAAAGTGTGAGAATTAAGGTACGACGCGTAAACAGTACAAGACTAATCACAGTAATTAAAGTATAAATTATCTTGTTTATGTGCAGATAACATTAATATGCGACTAGAGCTGGACGCTGGTAGGCAACTTGTTTATACATTAATATTGATAAAATAACCACCGGCCATGTTTAATTCATAACATAAGTGTGGCGTATCTTGCGGATGATATTTATACCATAAAATGTTATTGCAACAAGCACATAAGTACTAGAAACTATAGCTATGTATAGTGCCATCCACGAAGACGCGCCCCACTATTCTTCCCTACAGCTTAGAGTGTAAGTGTGCAACCTTCCACTAGTGTTTGAGTATTGTCGGTACACACTGTTAATTAATAGACTCGGGCCATACTCACCGCATACAGCGACCCCCTCGACTAGAAATTGGTGGGGCGCGTCTTCTTGGATGGCACTATGTATAATATACTACTATCTAGTAGTATATAGTAGTAAAATAAGTCACAATGTATATTTGGTTTTAAATTTATTATAGAGTACGTCGAATCTACGTCGAACAAACGATTTTAAATAGCTTAGTTGGGGCCCTAGTATATTTTCTGCCCCAGGGCCTTTGGTTACCTGGATACACCACTGTTTCTGTTCGTTTTAAAAATAAACGTACTTGCACAATATTAGCTCGTATTAAGAGCGCAATACTTAGTGTTTGTGGTTGCCTAATTCCACATCAAACAACGTATTTTCGCCAACGCTTCACTCTGGTTTGAAGTGCCTTAGTAACGGTTCGCGGGCGAGCACCTCGTGTAATGCTGGTTATAAATATGATTACCGCGTTGAGCTTCGCAGCTAAAACGCATATAACCTATATCTATACAAATGAATAAAATTGGCGTGTCTGTTTGTAATATTAAACTAACCGCTTTTTACTAAATGCATATGGAAGTATACTCGGTACATAGAATTTAATGACAGACGGGTCTAGTGGACAGAGCTCCTGACTGCGAAGCTTGAGATCGCGGATTCGATTCCTGCTGAGGGAAAATATGTGTGTAATGAACACGAGTATTTGTACCTTGATCTTGGATATCCTATCTACGAATATATATCTATAAGTATGCATATATCGTTGCCTAGTTGGCGTAGTACAAGCGTTGCTTACTATGGGGCTATGTCAATTTGTGTGGAAGTGTCACAAAGAATTTATTATTATCTGTACGCAATATGAAATTTGCGTATTCAACTAATTAAAAAAGTTAAGGCGAAACCTTACTCGCACTAACTTAATATAAAAAATACAGAACTTTGAAGATATCTGGCCATTTAGGACGGCGCAATACGTTTCCCTGTCTCATTCAGCTCCATCAATCACTTCTCCCTGTATTCACTTCCTTTCTGAGCACGTCATATTTCACACTGAAGTTACGTTTATATTTATTCCGCGAAACATTAAATAGTACAGTGATTTATCACACCACGAGCTTAACAGCTTATAAGTAAGGGAGAAAATCTTCATGAAACCTACATACGTTTCGTACGAAATTCTAGGCGTGCAGTCATAGGCAACCCAATACGACATGTAGGACACCTTCTTTAGGAATATCTTAGATGGTAAGGTATAGGGGTATAGAGGACGAGGAATACCTATATAATATATATGAAGATCAAAGGAAGTGTATATGACCTATACGGAGGTCAAAGAGATTGCGCTGGACTGAAATAAATCGAAGGCGCATCATAGACGCGGACAGGAGCCCTAACTTTCAAATGTATGATGATCAACAGTCGTGCTTTAGAAACTGCGCCACCTGTCACGTTGGTATCTCAATATATCTGATGGAATTAACGTGCTCTTATACCTCTGTCTATCCTTAGTCGGAAGGTGCGAAGATAAGACAAAGTAACAGATACATATTAACGCCCATGAAAATATTATTAATAATCATCGCCGCGTTTTAAACATTGAGCCATCATTGCGAGTGATGAATGGCTTACATTATTATGTTTATTCTTTAAGAGTATCTGAACTGAGCGTATGCCTTGGGGCGAGCAAATACATACATATCATCACGCCGAGTCCAAAATGGGAAAGGTACAAAGAGTAGAGCCAGTTCTCTCTAGACTGACATACCTCTTTCGCATCGTCTATATTCATCAATCTCTTCATACATGGTAGCCGTCGTACCGCGTGAGGAACTCGGCGTGATGATATGTATGTATGTATTTATGTTTGTACGTATGTATGTATGTATAGTTACATCATACGACTTTTAGGGTGCGTACCAACCCTGTCCATTACCATTGAAATGTTTGTCTTCGTACAAACTACGCCATTTCTAGAGTATTCCGCCTGCCCAGTTTGTAGATCGTATCTGCTTTGCATACTACTACTGGGGTAAGGTGTACTTATGAAACATTTATAGAATATGCATACTTCTAAGATCAAGTTACATTTGGCTATGCGTCTACGAAATCTATCTAAGGAATAAAGTCTACAGAACCGACTAGCATGCATAAAGAGACTGATGAACCTAGATGAAGCGAGAGTATCTCTAAATGTACGGAAGACTGGCGCATTACACTCTTTACATCTTTACATCTTTTTAGATATTTATATATCTTTACATCTTGGTGTTGCAAACGTAAAAATGCGGCGGTACCTGTAATCTCCAAACGCTAGAATCCCAGAGATATTACTCGCACGCTGTCGACTTTACATTGGATAAGCGTTCAAAAGTGGCGGTAATCGCTAACCGTCAGGTGTGCCGCTAATCTAATTAACAAATGACTTCTACGGATAATCTGTTCCGTGTAAACAGTTAATGCAGTACTTAATTATCATAATCATTAAGAGAAAAGTGTTTGAACAAATGTTTGTAGGATATAATGCCGACGTTAACCGCCTCTAATCATGTCCATTCACGCACAGGCACGCCCTGTTGACAGATCACAACACTCAAATATGTTTCCGGCAATTACAAAATGAATACTTATATTGTATATACATAAAATGAAAACGCTTAACTTGAGGTCGCGGGTTCGAATCCCGCTGAAAGCAGATGTTTGTGTGATGAACACGAGTATTTGTAACTTAGTCTCGGATGTCCGATGTAAGTAAATATATCGTTGTCTAGTTACCATAAAATAAGCTTTGATTAATTTGGGTCTAGAACAATTTGTGTGGAATTGTCCCAAGGTATTTTTTTGTTTATTATAATATATCCTCACGCCTTCCCACAAGGGTCCCCGAAGGGGTAGGCAGAGGTGTATAGGTAATACCCACACACCCACTTTCCGCCAGAGGTATATTAGGTGCCAACGTGACAGATGGCGAGTCCATCGCCGTTACTCAAGCACGACTATACATACGCCTTTGAATTTCTTCTCAGACGTATGCAGGTTTCCTCTCGATGTTTTCCTTCACCGTAAAGCTCGTGGTGTGACTATTCACTGTACTTAAGTTTTAGAAAAACTCATTGGTACAGTCGGGATTCGAACTTGCGACCTTTGCGTCGCAGGCCACTGCTCGAACCACTCGGCCACCACGGCTCTTGTTTATTATTTTTATTTAAAAATACAGATGGGTATCTAAATGCGATACTAACATACATATATACAGACATATAGACTAGGGCGCCCGTCCTCTCTAGAGGCAGAACATTGTGGGTAAAATTAATTTACCTATAAATATCCTGGCCGAGCCCCCAAGGGGTACATAGAAGAACTAGTAGAGCACCACTTCACTATAGACTAAAATATTTGTTTGTGATTATTCTAGAGCTATATCCAGTTGCATCCTACTGTCATAACTATATAAATTTACCTATTTCACTACATCTGCACACATTAGTATTCACATACAAACATAGTCGCCGGTCTCGTGTGCCGTTCCCAGACTATGTAAGGAGCACTATCGCTCTATTCTTTCAAGATATGTAACCTATATAGGTACATATATTGAGTACCCAATATAATCTGCATTCTGCCTCTCGAGACAACCCGCGTGGGGTATAGAGAGATGTCTCTAGGCACTTGGTGTAATGATATGTATATTTTTTTCTGTAACGTAAAAGTTGTTTTGTAATATATGAAAAACATATTGGTTCAAACTGCGATATGAACCTGCCATATTGTCTGAACAGCTGAAACCAATCTGTCATTGAGGCTATTTTATATACAGTAATGTTTCTACTTCAATAAATCCTAATTTGTTGACGTCTAATGTCACGCCCAAATAATCTTGCAACATACATAATAATAATAGTAAAACGGCGTAATCAAATTGTAACATGATAGCGTGGTGTGAGTTAATCAAGATGCAGAAGCGACCGGTGTACTCCCACGTACCGCATGAGGCGTGAAAGGAAATTGCATTATTTAGAACACACGACTTAAACATAAACACGTATCGTCACATTATTAATAATATTTATAATGACGGCTGACGATTTGAGTAGTCTAAATAAAAAAAACAGGTAACCAACCAATCACCTACATGCCGAAAAAAACCTACCAACTTTATAGAAAACCACTGTCAGAATTTAAAAGTAAATTAGGTTCTACATCATCGAAACATCGAGAAAACATCGAGAGGAAACCTGCATACGTCTGAGAAGAAATTCAAAGGCGTATGTATAGTCGTGCTTGAGTAACGGCGATGGACTCGCCATCTGTCACGTTGGCACCTAATATACCTCTGGCGGAAAGTGGGTGTGTGGGTATTACCTATACACCTCTGCCTACCCCTTCGGGGACCCTTGTGGGAAGGCGTGAGGATATAATTAGGTTCTAATTTTGAAAACTGCCGTAAAGTATCAACATTCTGCAATTGGTGACATGTGTCAAATTTAACATTTATTTTTGAAAAAGTGTATGGTAGCATATGGTATGATTATAAACAATGAGTAGTTCCTCATTGCTTATAATGTATACGTAGCTTGGATGACATTAATAGCCAGGGCGTGTGAGGGAGGCTCCATTTATAAGCAAATTATACATTAAAGTTTATATCTCTATAGAAGTCGAGTATAATCCTTACAGTTTGAATAGGTCATTACGAATATAGACTAGAGTGTAGCATCTGCGAATCATTTCAACATATCCTCGTTTAACTGAGATCCAGTTCATACACATTTAATAGCTATATAATATGAAGAGTTAACTTTAAAAACACAATTTTTGAGAGTTGGTAGACACACGATAAGTTTCCGGTACCAAATCTTCTTTTTCGACGTTTTATAAGTGGGCACTTATAAAACGTGGTACCTGGGCCTATGTGAAATAAAAAGATTTTGATTGATTGATTGAAATCGGACATACCCAACTGGTGAAATAATTCCTCCACCTTCCGAAGATCGCAATCAAATGACACTGCATCTAGATCATAATGTAGTTAGTTGTGTTCTTGCGGTAAGGTTACCCGGATGGGATAGCTGATAGAAACTGTTGCAATTGTACTACTAGCTAAATAATTCCAAGTATTCTACATGGAATAGCGTCCATAGGCCGCGGTAACCGCTGACCATCAGACGGGCCGCATGCTTGTTTGCCACCCAAGTGGTATAAAGTAAAAGGAATAGCTGTACTGGCAGACACGGTTTTAATTCTTCCTTATACTGCTAGCATACGACTTCCACCCAATATAAAGTGCACCAGTGCGCATCAGTAAGCATCAGTGCATCATCAGTGAGTGAACATCACGGTAATCGCTTACAATGACAGGCCGTTATTATTGATCGTTTTAGTGTATAAAACTAAGATTAATTATTATTAATGCAACTTCCTACTAAGAAATTCCAATAAATATATACGTTTTCATACCCTCAATATCTTTATTGCAAGTACATTAACATCACGGATTGCCGAGTGCTATGACCACTCGGAGTGATAAAATGTACACACAATTAAAGTTATGATCACAACACTATCAGCTTGTGTGCTAATGTATTGCAACACAATTGTATATTCTTTTGCTGTCCCTTAACCTCAAAGGGTAGGCAGAACTGATATCACATCTTCCTTTCGCTTGAGAAATTATATAGGCGGACAGATGGCGGTTCTGTCGCTGAAATTCAAGCACGACTTTACATACTTAACTTTACCTTTCCTTTATACAATTTACGGTGAAGGAAAAAAACATCGGGATGAAACCTGCATACGTCTGAGAAGAAATTCAAAGGCGTATGTATAGTCGTGCTTGAGTAACGGCGATGGACTCGCCATCTGTCACGTTGGCACCTAATATACCTCTGGCGGAAAGTGGGTGTGTGGGTATTACCTATACATCTGTATATGTATATCTGCCTACACTTTGCATGCTAAAAATCTGTGGTTTCCTGTACGGTAAAGCTCGTTATGTGATAAATCGCTGTAAATAAGATTAGAATTGTAGATATAATTGATTATATCTATTCACAATTACAGGTCGTTAATTGAAATCATTTAAGAATAATCATTGCTGCAATTAACATATTAAATACACGGAAAATACTAACTTACAATTATATGATTGTAACTCATTGCCAGTGACTGGTATTGGAACCAGCACATCGACAACATTGAAAGAAACAAACAAAATATAATAATAATAAATACCTGGGACTAGTCCACACAAATTGACCTAGTCCCAAATTAAGCAAAGCTTGTGTTATAGTAACTAAACAACGATATATTTACCTATATAGATAGATAAACTTATTTATTTACAATAACAACAATTAATAATATTTACAAAGAACAGTTGAAACTAACTACTTACAGATAAAATATTTGTCCCAAATCGGTATCCCGAGGCAACGTGCCAAGAAGACTAGCAGCTTTCCACGCTGGATAGCAATGCTGATTCTCTGAGCGAGATATGTTCCAGCCCGCCTGTCACGAGAGGCCTCGACTAGACGGCGCGAGACCTCTTTAAAAAGATGGTGAGCCTCAGGACCCCAAGGCCCCAGAGTTTCAACCGCAAATGCAGCAAATATGTAACCTGACCCGAGACAGGCATACTTGCGGCGCTTGAGGCACTCCTGCTGAGCAGCAGCGGCGCCGGCCGCCACCGATGTGTCAGGAAGATGGGAAGGAGCCAGTGTATCGACACACGTAGCGTCCCACACTAAGGGCCGACCCATCCTCCATGGCATCAGAGACATATAATATCAGAGATAGATAAATAGATAAATACATAGGACATCCAAGACTACGGTACAAATACTCGTGTTCATCACACAAATATCTGCCCTCAGCGGGATTCGAACCCGCGACCTCAAGTTTCGCAGTCAGGAGCACTAACCACTAGCCCAGACGGTCGTCAAACTGCCTCTTTATCACATAAAACAAAAATAATATTAGTAAATGCTTGGTTTTTAACTATTTGTAAAGAGATTTAAAGCAGCATACAGAACCGTATTATATCTTGATTGCATTTATACACTTTATTTTAAATTATGCATAGAGTTTGAATGTGTACATACACTACAAGAGTAAGTTCATACATACATATCATTAAGCTGTCCCTAACGGGTACGTAGAGAATCGTGCGCCAGTTCTCTCTAGACTTACATACTCTTTCGCGTCGTCCAAATTATCAGTGTCTTCCTTCATGTTCGTCGGTTTCGTGTTCTCTTGTTGGTGATCGTATAATGTGACCGAGCGAAGGAAACGTACTATAAAAGATGCTATTTGAATAATGTGACAAGAAGATCAAAGTCTACCACTGCTAAGTTTATTTAAATGAAGCTACCACAGACCAGCTTACCTGCGTACTTGCCGTACGCAGGTAATTCAATTAATATTTATGAAACATAGTTAGTAACCCATTGATAATGTTTGACTGACGTCATCCTGCGTCGTATGTTGTAGTGATGTGAGAGAAACATGTTCATATTTTTAACTAGCACTGTATATACCTAGCTGTGCTCTGCGGTTGCGCTCGCGTAGAATATTTTTTGAGAACAAAAGATAGGCATTATATCCAATATATATATATGGTGAGAGGACCAAAAATTACAGGATATGTATAGTAATAATAAATAATATATCCACACGCCACGTAGTTCCTACACACACACTTTCCGCCAGAGATATATTTTAGGTACCAACGTGACAGATGGTGAATCTATCGCCTTTTCACGCACGCATATGCTCGTGGTGTGACTGGTACAAACAAATGTTGGCACAGTCGGAAATCGAATTTGCAATCTGGCCACCACGGCTCGTGTATAGCATTTTAAGATAACACAGAGTAAAAAGAAAATATTACGGATTGCTCGAAAGAATAAAATCTTTTATATTTAACAGAAATTTTATGGTATTTAAGTCTGGCGCACAGCGCTCTCCGCCTACCCGTCATTATCATGGTGCAGGGACTCTGCATCGTGGTAATATGTATGTACACACGTAGGTAACCTTAAATTTTTTTGCATGTAACTTTTTGTGAAGCAATAAAATACTACTAGTATTAAGAACTCGCTCTAATAAACTCACGTATGACAGATGCGATACCTACTCGCATGCCTAGTCGCAAGCGCAGCCAACCAACGCGCGAACGGCCTTAGCATACATACATACATGCATAGTGGTCAATGCTGTGTTTGCCATCATTACATATGTTATTTGTTAGTCAGTTTTAGTTATAATTACGGACGTCCGATCTAATATTTAGTTAGTATAGGTAGTAGTTAGTATTTTATGACAAAGCATGTGCTGATAACATTTCTTTTTGTATGACCGAAGCCTGTGGCGAATACGTTTTATGTTTAACATTTGTAGATTTTATTCTAAATATGAGAATTATTAATTAATCAGACGATAATACCGTCAACATTTGAATAAAAAGTTGAAAACTGCTCCAAACAAAAGATTATTTACGACATATAAATATGGTATAATCACCTGTAAATATTACGTACCCTATACAGGATATGCTGTTACTCAAACAGAAAAAAAATTATAATTATTTATGAGATTAATGTAATTTCATCCATATATTTGAGAGAAAAGGATTAGAGGATTAGAAGAGGTTTAAACCATTAAGCAGTCAATATAAACGTATTTAATCTCAATTACTGTTACGCACTGAGTACCTATATACAAACTATAAGTGTTAGTACATACATCTGTACTTATAAATACTCACGCGGAGTACCTCATGAGAGTGTAGAGCGCCAGTTCTGTCTATACTTACATACCTCTTTCGCTTCATCCACATTCATTAATCTCTGCATAAATGCTTGCTAGTTTCAAGTACCTTTATGTTTGAACGTTTTTTATATCACTGAGGTGGGAAAAGCAGGAGGTCCGGCGGTAAGCGGTTACCACGCCCTGAGGACGCTTGAATTACCAGGGTTACCGCACATGCGAAATACCTAATAATATCGCACTACTAAACTAATTACCGAAAAAAATAATTAGCGAAATAAATTTACACATTTACTTTACAAGCTACATGATTGAAACTACACGCTACTAAGAGTATTATCCTACGTAATTTGGGAGGTGGGACGTTTCCTGTAATTACGTAGGGAACTCGTGACAAATTATCTCGCACGTGCCGCTAATTACAATTGTTTTCAACAATCCTTTGGGTTCCTACTTACATACGTTATACTTACTTATATACGAATAAATAATATAATGAGAATTATGTTTGACATTTCTCATCCTCCAGTCACATTGGAATGTGGCTCGGTCGCTGTTAACGCACGCCCTTAGTTTTTATTTTTCGCATATATATTTTGGTATTATAAGCTTCCAAAACGGCGGTAACCGTTTACCGTAAAGCGGGTCGTGCGGTCGTTTGTCTACTTACAGGAATAGAAATAAAATCTCAGTCATCATATCATCAAGCCGAGTCCCTAACGGGGTAGGCAGAGAGTATTGAGCGCCAGTTCTCTCTAGACTCTCTATCTAGACATACTTCTAAAATTACTATAATTCATTCTTATAAATCTAAGTTAATAACTTAACTTAAGTTATAATTAAAGCTATGCCCTACGGATTACTTGCGTAAATTGGATTTCATTGATAGGTTTTTGTTAAATTATAGATGTATTAAAAATCCAGGTAATAATCTATCCATCAGCCAAATTCCATCCAAATCTATTCTATTAATTCTCGGTGTGATGATATATATGTATGTATCTATTCAGTAGGCTTTGCATGAGATGACAAGGAACAAACATTACACTCAACACGGACAGACACGCTAACATTTACAATAGGCGACTCGCGGGAGTATTCTATTATTGCGTCAATTAAATAACGCGCATTTCCACGAACACGATCGAGATCGCGATGTAATCGGCCAGCTTTTCCTGTCACGCTCGCCATAATCGCAGCCAATCACCATCGAGCACCTAACCACACTGATTCATTACCTTTGTAATAATAATAATAATGTTTATTGCATTACTAAAGTATACGATACATATGGTTTTTACCAAACTGTTTTCTCCTTTAAGTATAAAAAATACCTGTGCCAGGAGAATCGGCCCTTCCGATACAAATTGATTGGTCACTTGTGCAAGTTATTATGTATATACTATACTAATATTATAAAGCTGAAGAGTTTGTTTGTTTGTTTGAACGCACTAATCTCAGGAACTACTGGTTGGAATTGAAAAATTATTTTTGTGTTGGGTAGTCCATTTCTCTAGGAAGGCTTTAGGCTATATAACATCACGCTACGACCAATAGGAGCGAAGCATAAATTAATAATGTTGCCAGAACGGGAAAAAATATTTATTATATTTAGATTTTTTTGAGAGCTACCGTTGCGTGCGCTGCGTAAACGGTTTAAGTTACACAAATATCATGTACCTATGAGGGAATTGTTCCTCTTTAAAAGTTCTAAAAAAAGTCCTCGACAACATATGTCTATCTTTTAAGATTGACTCACTATAACCTTTTTTATGGCAATCAAGTCAACGATGGGCTCCTGAACTACTTAACCGATTTCAATCAAATTTGCACACCGTGTGCAGTTTGATCCAACTTAAAAGAAAGGATAGCTTACAACACAATTGGACCCGATAGGTGGCGCTGCGATCATGTTTCAGGAAATTTTACTTTTTCACCTGGGCGAAACTGGGCGGGACAGCTAGTTATAATATATACTTTTTTTTTTCTACATACTTTAATAGTTATATAAAAGTAAACCTTTGTACCTCGAACAAGTGAAATAGAACTAATTTGGTACTGGATGTATGCTACACTAGCTGTGCCTGCGACTTCGTCCGCGTGGAATTTAACAAAAAAAATATCAGTTTCCAAAATAAAAGTAGTAGTAAGTTATTCCTTTTAACATAAGCTATCTGCCGGTGAAAGACCCGTTAAAATCAGTCCAGCCGTTTCAGAGATTACCCGGAACAAACAGACAGATAGATAGGCAAATAAAAATTTTTATAAATGAGATTTTGGTAGATGTACCGTGTATACATCCAAATGCATTTAAAAAACGCGTTTTTTTTATATTACAAACTGACACTCCAATTTTATTTATTTGTAAGTATAGATTCTAATATAGCTCTGGCGGAAAGTGGGTGTGTGGGTATTACCTATACACCTCTGCCTACCCCTTCGGGGACCCTTGCGGGAAGGCGTGAGGATATATATATGTATAGATTAGCTTGGGAACCCTGAACATTTTATTGCTTCGTACAAAACTACAAAAATATCTTTATTAATATCGTTATCGACATTGGCAGACCAAGTGCCACTTAAACAAGTGAAGCTTACTTCATTAGCGTGTTCACAAGGTGGCCTAAAGGGAATTCAAAGCAAATAAAATGTAAAAAGAAACAATTAATTTGCATAAAATTCCTTTGGCCCATCGTATATCGTATCTTAATACCTGTTTCATAGTGCGGTGCACCGTGGGAGGTGTCAGATTATACTGGCGTGTTGTATGAAATATGCGGCGCGCGAGCTGACAAGGGTTGTTTTAATTTAATTCAAAGGATAAGCCGCCGAGCCTGCGCCCAGTGGAAAATAAATTGTTCGCAGATAATGACGAGTGATAATTCACGCCTTGGAGAGCCAGGTCGAGGTGGAGAGAGAATACCACTGCCGTATTCAAATTAGCCTCGCCGAGAGTTAATTACGGGACAGTAATCCTACGAAAGTGCTTAATGCACGTACAAGAGTGCCCGAAAGGGTACCTATGTACAGTTGTGTATTAACACTCTTTTCGTCGGATATATATTTACATTAACAGTAAAGCTCATGGTGTGACCACAGTGCATAAGTTCAGAAAAAGTAAATAGTAGGTAATTTTGTTTGCACACATGCACTCCTTGCGTTGCAGGCGACTTCTCGAGCAACTCGGCGGTCACGGCTCTTTTTGTATAGCGCAATTACTATTGCCATTTCCGTTTCTGTTGACGCTCGCGCTATCCATTGTATGGCAATGACATATGTCTATTGTGACGTGTACATCATCAAACTGTCACAAAAAGTCTAATTTGATCAGTGAACTTGTGTCAGTAAGGTTATGAAACCGGTAAATTGATAGAATAATGGGCAGTTCTTACGGGCGTCCGTCCATCTGTCACGGGCGTACTTCAGAGGCCGTTTGACCTATATACGTGAGTTTGACATGTCATCACAACAATGTCGGCTCCGACCTACATACTTCAATAGGTTTAAACATAACAGATAAATGGAATCAGTTACTTATCAAATTGTTTCAATTGAAAGACGTCGTCGCCGAGTGGTCTGAGTCGCCTGTAACTCTAAGATTCGAATCCCGACAGTAACAATTATCAGGACTTAAGTTTAAATTGTATAATACTAGCTTATGCCCGCGGCTTCACCCGCGTGGTGTTCGAATAAGTAGCTTTGGAAATTTTCCTGCCAGAATCGGTTCAGCCGCAATGCCGTGAAAGAGTATCTACATACATATAGAAGAGAGTATATACATTATACTAAAAGAACTTTGAAATATTGAACAAAAAAAGAAAAGTGGCCTATGTCCTATTGCTAGGTATAAGCTATCACCATTTCAACTTTCAGCCAAATCGGTTCAGCCCTTTGGCCGTGAAAGAAACGACAACATCCAAACATACAAACTTTCACATTTAGAATATTAGTAAGAGTAAGATTGACACATCGAGCTTTATGTTTAAGGGGTTCGAGTTTATCTCCATTTTCTCCTTCACCTTAAAGCTGCATACGTTTAAAAGATAATGCAGACACGTATGTAGAGTCGTGCTTGAGAAACGGCTATGCAGTCGCTATCTATCACATTGGCACCAAAATAATGTTTAGGGCATAAAGACGGTGATGTGTTAAACCTCTTAAGACGGCGTGAAGTTCTTATTTTCACTGGCAACCCAGTGAGGACCCATTGTCCATTGTTTTCCATTAGATACTTTAAAATGTTTGCGGATATTGAACAAATACAAGTGACTCGCCAAAGCCCTTTAAGTATAGCAAATCCAATTTGTGATTCGTAAATCCAGATCGATTGTCAAAGGTTTCTAGAGCCAGCTTGAGATCTAATCCCGAGGTGTGTCCAGACGGGGTCATCGGCCTCTCGTCCTGGGAGCCAGAGTGCCCTTCGCCCTGAGTCAACACTACACATACGTAACAATATCAAGCAGAATAACAAGCGATAAGGGACTCCAGTAAAACGTTACACCAAACAACTTTTTTACGACTCTTTCTTTGTATATCAAACTCTTGCCCGTCATTTAGTTTACCGCCTTCGTGATACAATCTTACGAAACATTTGATTGTTGAGACGGAGAAAATGGGTAAAGAATGAATTGTACGTCTTTATTCAAGTCGTTTAAAATGAGATTCATATCGCAACTTAGGCATCCATACTTTTTATAGTTTGGCTTGAATTCAAGATCCAAATACCAGTAAGAAATGCATAAATATGGATAAAAAGTAAGATCGTTAGCCAATGGCGAAATCTAAAGTAATTTTATATTCTGAAGTCCCGCTGATAATATTTGCGATAGTTTTAAGGATGCTAGTTACTCAATCACGCTTAATCACGCAATTGATTTTAATAAATAAAATTTATTATACAAACAAAAACACAAAGGCACAAAAATAGATTATTAGCTGGATTAAAACAGGATAATTATTCTGAAAATAAAACGAATAATAAGCCAGTCAAATTTAAGGCAGGTGAAAGACAGGTGAAACCGCAGAGCGTCGCGAGTACCATAATAAATACACCATTATCCCTGAGTGATTTGCGGCACGTGCCTCCGTCGTTCCAATTCCGTGGATCTGAAGCTATCTACTGACACAGATTTCATTAAGAATATAAATTCTAGTTTCTTGCGGAAAGCTAGGAAAATATTAAAGCAGTAGGCACCATGAGAATATGGATATTACGTAAAGACATTTTCAGCCAACCATAGAGCAATACCGATCTAATGATAGATCGAGAGATCAGTCTCCATATAGTGTAGACAACCTTGTCGGCTAGAAGAGGCGAATACACGAAAACAAATATATAAACATTTTATACACGTGTACCTCACGGAGCACGCGGATAAAGTTTCGCTTAAAGATTGTCAGTTCTGTCTAGACTTTCGCATTATCTACATAAATCAGACCCTTCATACATACTCGCCAGTTTTACTCTCAGTAGGTACTCTAGGAGTTCCCATGATTTGATAGGTCAAATTATAGGAATAGTTACTTGAAACGTCTTAATATTTAAACCAAAATGTAAGGACTGACTGTCGTAAAATATGGAGACCTTTGTTCTACAAACAAAAGACTCTCGAATCCCAATCATGATCAATAAAAGGGAATTAAGGGTGCGAACAGATTTCCACCGAGATTGGCCTAATTGTCTTAATAGAGCTTAATGTGAAACGCAATCAGCACGGTGGGGACACGTTATGAATGGACCAGCCCGTAGGTCTGCTAAGAGGCTCTGCTTGATTGGCACTGAGTCATCCAAGTGGCTAAGGCAGGACAAAGAAAGATAATCAAAGCTTGTATTTAAAGCCGTGGTGGTTGGGTGGTGTAAGTAGTCACCTGGTAAATCAAGATTGCGACGAACCAATGAGTTTTTAAGAATTGAAGTACAACGAAGTACAAAGCACGCCACAAGTTTTACGTAAGGAAACCATGTTGAGGAAACGTTTAAGAAATTTTAAGACGTATGCAAAGTAAAGTAGACTACGGTGACCATTTCCCAACAGGTGGGCCGTATGCTGTTTGGCACTCTTGTTGTTAAAAAAAAACGGGAAACGACGATGAACCTGCCATCTGCCGCGTTGACACCTTAATTAATTTCGACTTCTAATTAATAAGTAAGTTGATAGAGCAGTAAAAGATATTCGTATTCAGTGGAATCAATAATGTGATTAATTTTGTAAGACTGGCTTCGGGTACTTAATTTTCAAGTTCTAATGGCCGTAATATATTTAAGTGAAATCCTCCAACAAAGACGAGCCGGTGTGGCAGAAATATGACGTCGTATAGTAAACAAGAAAGATGTATTAGCATAAAACCAATTGCAGAGAATCTCTGGCTCGGGCACATAAAATATAGTTTAATATAACGCGGATGGAGCGCTCCCGTAACGTTTCATTTACAGGAGCTTTGTTGGCTTTAGTTGTATTCCAAGCTTGTGCAGCTACTTACATATTCGAATGAGTTAAATTTACACACTTTACGGTGAAGGAAACTTGTCTGAGAAGAAACTAACAGAAGTTTGATGCAGTGTCAATGCAACTCACTCCGCATATCACACGCTTACATCTATATTTCATCTTCTTTCATTATGTTTTCAATTTATTTTGAAACGTAAGCAAGCCACCTCTCGATAGTTTCCTTCATTCATTGTCACGGGATTCAAACTTGCAATCTTTGCGTTAATTTCTTCTCGTATACTAAAACCACGGCTTTTTATCTGTATCACTGGGTTATATTTGTATTCTATGAGTGTGTAGATATTGAAACTATTACTTTAACTGCAGTCGTCCGTTGGGCACGTTCTAATTCTCGGCCTGTTTGTACATTAATTTCTGGTCGCTGCCGTGTTCGGAATCCAAATAACGTGATTAATTTTCTTACGAACAACCACTGAATAATAATGACTTGTAATTCACATTTTGGGGAACTATAACATGTCTTAACAAGAAATTAATAACGGAACAAATGTACACAAAGTATTAACGACCTATGGGACTACAAAGGTTAAGACAGTCTGGCCTAGTGGTCAGAGTTTGGCTGCGATTTTTTTTTTATTTATTTATTGTTATTTTTTTTTATTTTATCAGCTTAATATCGATATTTTTTCCGACATTTTCATCCAAACTCTAGTATCTTGTGTTATTAGCCTTAACTAATGTGACTATAATTTACGTGCCAAAATGACCGATTATACATACCTACGCCCTACATTTCTTCTCAAACGTATGCAGGTTACTTCTCGATGTTTTCCTTCAACAAGCTTCCTCGCGCTAATTTTCATATGATAATTATGATATTAGTTCAGAATCAATTCTTTGGTACAGTCAGGATTCAATCCTGCAATGTTTGTGTTACAGGCGAGTATTCGAACCATTCAGCTAACGCGGCAATTCGGTTGTTAGGTATACAATAATTATCAATTGATGTTACAAGACTTCAATGTGCAAAATTAATTTAGCTCTGCAGTTCTTCTGAAGGACGAACTCGAAAGTGTTTGAAACTAAGTTCAAGCAGCATTCGCTTTTCCAAAAAGATTGGTGCGATCCAACAATTCTATTTCATTCTAATTCAATTCTAACAGCTCTATAAACTCATTCAATTACACTGCCTAAATGGCGTAGACACGTTAATTTTCAGTCAGAACGGCGCTAATTTCAATATTAATGCAACCAATATTCATAATCAATAATTCGAAAATGAGTCGATTTACAGTAAATCATTTAATCGATTTGTTTTTTATTAGGAAGACGATGTTAGGTATCAATTAAGAATCCAATAAAGTTATAACTCGCATATATGTTGTGCTTATTTCGGAGCATCGTGTGGGAGTGAAGGAATATTTTTTATTAGTTTCCCGAGCCGTGCGAAGGGAACTCTGCGGCGTTTTCAATTTATATGGAGTAAATCATTTTCCTACTGAGTACCGTGAATTTACAGACATTCATTTATATATAAAGAGGAGAGTTTTCGTTGTTCGTAAGTTCGTAATGTATTAACTCTAAGAATCCCATCGATATTCAAGAGTTAGCTTTTTATTTTTACATTGTTATTTGGGCTTAAGTCACTAACTTTGCGAAAGAGGTCTGTAAGTGTAGAGAACTGGCGCTATAATCTCCCTAGATCCTGTATCACCCTGTCCGTGTATATACATATATGCTGCCTGTACATAAGTTGATGTGTAGAAATGTTTAGTCTCTTTCTCTTTCTTCCTCACTCATTGAACTACAATACTTGTTTTTTTGTTATTATCATGTTGGTATCATGGTTCGAAGCAAACGGGTGGTATCACTTGCGTTTAAGAAAAAATACATAAGAGTTTGTGTCATAGAGGTCTGAACAAAATATATCTTTTGTCATTGAATAATTTAGAGGTGTTTTTCATCGTGGGGGCATCTCGTCTAATGATTCAGATACTCAGTGAGTCACTTACAAATGTTTTAAATCGGCAGGGAGCTGCGAGGTCGTCGCCCGTATGTTTAAGTCTGTCCGTCTGTCGCATAATTTGAGTTTCCGCTGTTTAAACTGCTTAATGTTTTTATTAAGGGTAAAAACTTCTTAATCTTTTAGAGGATATTCATCTATACTATTAGCAATAAAGAGGCAGATTTTGTTTTATCTGAACAAATTGTGATTGTTTCATTCACTGGACTGGAATTTCTTTAATTGACCAGTGGTTAAGTTTTCTTGAAATGATATAGGTAACTACTATGAAGAGGCAAAATTTGTTCGTCTGTTTCTGACATAGTAATCTCAAGAACTGCCAATTTGAAAACATATTTTTGCATTTGCAGATCCGTTTACTGAGAAAGACTAGACGTAAATTATATGATTGCTTGTTTTATGTATATATCATCGGACAACGCGCTGATAAAGTGCTGCATAAACGACACAAAAATAAAATGAGAAATTATTTCAGTTTGCCTGTTGTGAAACGTCTACGGCAAGCAGTAGCTAGGTCGACACTGACCCAAATCCAAGTGAACTGACGGTTTTATGCGACCATTTCACGGATACACGTCCATTACTTTAGTTCCGCGATAAGACCTGAATTATGACGAGTTATTACAACAAGGTAGCGTAATCTCCGCGTCAGGAATGTAAGTGTTGTTGCAAGGTACGGTCGTAAAGTTCTGCCTATCTGTTTAGGTTTTCAATAACTTATTATCACTACCACTGGCTTTCTCCTTTCGAAGTGAGATAGTTTATATAGATTATGCAACACGGAGGTTGGAAAGTTCGCCGCTTTTTAGTAACAAGTAAACACCATTTCATGGCCGGAATAAAAAAATATCAATTGGAAATATCATTCGTTATATATATACGTATCTATGGTGGCAAACAAGCATGCGGCCCGCCTGATGGTAAGCGACTACCGCCGCCTATGGACGCTTGCAACACCAGGGGTATCAATCGCGCGTTGCCGACCCTGCAGGAATCTCTTCACACCCTTCTTGAAGAACTCCATGCTGTGCTCTCCAGGGAAGTATTCAGAAGTAAGTATGTAGTTCTCAGGGTTATAAGCTATGCTTAGTTTGAGAATAGATCAACGTGTATGGAATTGTCCAAAGAGATTAATTTGATCCCTACACTACCCAATCGTTCCATAAATTCAACATTTCCATTCACCCGTCATCCAGGAACCCTAATATAATTCCATAGAGTTATAGAGTGCAATCGAAAGAAAGGCAAGTAAAGTGAATAATGGAGGGAACCTGTGTAAAATGCTGGTTTTCTTGCTTTCCTTTGATATTACCCGCGATAGTTGGGTCCCCGAATTGTACCATTATCGTTACATTTTATGGCGAGGAAATTGGGTACTAGCGCTCCAGGCACTTTGTGTGATCAAGGGGTTTCTTTGCAATATTGAAAAAGTTAAGGATTACGAAAAGAGATTACAAGTGAAAGTTTTAGGACAATTGAAAGAGTTTTAAGGAATCTAAATAGAATATGCAATACGTTTTACGTTGATATCCTCACGGGGTAGGCGAAGAGGGGAGAACTGTGTCAGTTCTGAAATATGCTTCATGGCCTTCATGGCTTTAAATATGCTTCAATATAATCCAAATGTAAAATTTTCTGTAATCATACGAACAATAAATCATTACTAAAAATAAAATGTGCCATGAAAGCTGGCAGCATTGCCACTCTTTATGGCAATGCTGATTCTTTCTGCAACGTAACCTTCAGACACAGCCTTCTTGTCACCTTAGGGATTCGATGTGATGATATGTAAGTATGATTTTGCATGTTTTCTATATAATGACTTTTTGACTCTCGTCAAGCTTAATTTATTTCTGTATGCAATAATAATAATAATATAATCATATATCCTCACCCCTTCCCACAAGGGTCCCCGAAGGGGTAGGCAGAGGTGTATAGGTAATACCCACACACCTACTTTCCGCCAGAAGTATCTTAGGTGCAAACGTGACAGATGGCGAGTCCATCGCCGTTACTCAAGCACAAATATACATACGCCTTTGAATTTCTTCTCGGACGTATGTAGTTTTTCTCTCGATGTTCACCGTAAAGCTCGTGGTGTGACTAATCACTGTACTTAAGTTCAGAAAAACTCATTGGTACAGTCGGGATTCGAACTTGCGACCTTTGCGTCGCAGGCAACTGCTCGAACCACTCGGCCACCACGGCTGTTAAAAATAAACATAACTAAATAACTTTGCACTAAAGTTCTGTCCATCGCTGAATGCAATTTTTGCCCTATCGTGTATTACTAAGTAACAAAATTGCTTTGAAACTGGGAAACGAAAGGCGTGTAACATATTTGCATTAGAATCAATGGGCTTGAGCGCTTGGCAAGCTGACACCGATTGTGAAGATGCAAAAGGTCACCGGCGGAATGCAAGTCGTAATGCAGTACTTACGACACGTCTGCATTAAAGGCGCACTGCAACACTATCTAAAGTGCTCGGCGAACTACGATAATGCTAATTTGCACATGCGATAGCGTAACTTATTACAATAATATATACGCTATGAACCTGATGATTGAATAGTTGCTGCATTGTGTGGCGTTAGTGTCGTGTGTACAACTATTTACGTCAAAGGTTGCTCAAGGAAGAGATTTACAAATTCTTCAATAACGAAGTCTTCGATCACAAAAAGATAAAAAAAAACTATTTGCCAGATATCAAGGTTCCAAGATTCCAAGGCCAAAGGTATAGGAACAAGTGCAACAACAACCTCTTTTCGCCAGGAATAGATTTATAACACCACTTTCCCGATACGACTGTACACACATCTTTGGACGCTTAACTTCTGCTATTTCTATCGAATATATTGTATTGCTTCAACCAAGAAATCTACGCTTATCAAGTACATGTACATATCTTCAAGTTCGAATACCATCTAACGTCCGAGAACTGCCAAATCCATTCCGTATGATCCCAAACAAGACCAATTACTTCGCAACAGAATCAGACTACGGGGACGGACTAAAGGTTAACCGTCTAGGTTCACAAGGAGCATTGATAAGAACCAAAGACATACAGACTCGGTTGCCTAGATCCGGTACCAAGGAAGGATAAGCTCAAATAGAAAGGAAACTCAACTCGGGTGCCATCAAGTAACTAGATACCGCAATGATGTTAGAAGTAAAAAGGTTTTTACTTTTTACTTCTAACATCATTGAGATACCGGGACATCTGTGTTGTGGTAACATTCGTACTTAAATGGAGGCGTTGCTCACAGTTTTGTTTATCGTATCTCATTGAGTAAATTCAAATATCCAAGTAGACAAGGCGTACCTACTAAAGAATTAACAAGCATAATTAACATACATACATACATATCATCACGCCAAGTCCCTAACGGGGTAGGCAGAGAGTATAGAGCGCCAGTTCTCTCTAGACTTACATACCTCTTTCGCTTCGTCCACATTCATCAGTCTCTTCATACATGCTCGTCGGTTTCGAGTACTCTTAACGTTCCCGTCCTTGAGAGTCCGATCTATTTGATCCAGGTTGTTGGAACGTGGCCTTCCTCTGCCTCTTCTTGCACACACTTTTGCTTTGTATATCTGTTTCGTCAATCTTTCTTCACTCATCCTTTCTATGTGTCCAAACCAACGTAACATGCCTTTCTTCATCTTTACAATCACGCCCTCATTCACGCCAGTTGATTTGCGAATCTCTTCATTGCGGATTCGATCTAATATCGTTACGCCGCACATTTTTCGAAGAGATCGCATCTCGACTGCATTCAAGCTATTTTCATACTTCCTCTGACATACCCAGGATTCGCTGCCATACAATAAGGTAGGTAGTAGGTACCAATATCGCGTTGTGGGCAGCAACTCGAGCATTCTTGCTCAGACTTTTACTGCCCATCAACGCCGACATGGCTCCATTCACCTTATTTCCGGCAGTTATCCTTCTTTCAATATCTTTTTCATACTTTCCATCTCGTGTGAACATGCTTCCAAGATATACAAATTCATTCACTTGCTCTAGAATTTGCCCATTTACCGATATTGCACACTCGGTCACTTGTTCATCTCTTTCGAATACCAGAACCTTAGTCTTGCCAGCGTTTAGGCGCAGCCCCTTCTTTTCACATTCTTCTTTCATTATGGTAACTAGTGACTGCAGTTCGCCTTCTGATGACGCCAGTAAAACCGCGTCATCGGCGTATAGTAGGCAGTTGACCACTAAGTTTCCCATTTTCACTCCACATCCGTTCGTTCTTAGTGCTCTCAGACAGTTATCTAGATACATAATGAACAGCCAGGCAGACATGATACACCCTTGTTTGACCCCCGACTTCTCATCAAACCAGGGTGACATCTCACCGTTAACCCTAACGCACGCCTCGCTATCACTATAGAGTGATTTCACGGCATGCAGTAGGGAACTGCTCACTCCATATCCAGGCAACACGTCCCAGAGTTCCTTTCGTACGACTCTATCAAATGCCTTCTCTAAGTCGACGAAAGCACAGAAAACCCTTTGGTTAATATCCAAAAACTTTTCCGCGATTCCGCGAAGCGAGAAGGTTTGATCCATACATCCTCTTCCTGGTCTAAATCCACCTTGGGATTCCCAGAGAAACCTTTCGGATCGCTCTTGCATTCTTATCGTCAGGATCTTCGTGTACACTTTACTAGCTAAGCTGACCAAGCTGATGGCTCTGTAGTTGGAGCAGTCCAATCGTGATCCCTTTCCTTTATAGAAAGGCACGATGACTGCTCGCCTCCAGTCGTCCGGAACATCACCCTTTTCCCATCAAAGATTGCATAGCAAATAGATGACGTCCCAGACCGCTGGTCCACCGTACTTGATCATCTCAGCCGTAATCCCATCTATTCCCGCAGCTTTTCCACATTTCAGACTTCTTATCGCACTTACAATCTCTCCCATACTTATTTTATCCGCTATAGGATCCTCGACAGATTCTGTTGGAGGCAGCTCTATGAGTAGATCAGCGGCATCATCATCATCATACTATATATCTTTGTAGAATTCACTCCATCGCCATAATTAACAAAATAACGAAATCATATTGAAACCCAAAGTCTCCTAAAAGAATTCTTACAGGTGTATATTTAATACTAGCTGTCCCGCCCAGCTTCGCCCGGGTGAAAAACGTGTTTTTTTTATTTAACTCCACCCGCAAGGTGGAGCCAAACCGCAAGGTGGAGTTTCATAAAATCCGTTCTTAGCTGACCTCTACACCGCGTAAGGAATACTCCTACCAAATTTCAAGTCAATCGGCCTTATAGTTCCTGAGATTTCGTGATGAGTGAGTTCACAAATGGGATCTCCTATCATCACAAAGAGCTGGGCTCTTGTCGGCGTCTCTGATGCAGTCCCCTCCATTCGCTTCTGTCCAGCGCAACCTCCTTGACCTCCTTATACGTCATCTCTACGGATCTCCTATATATATATATATATATATATAGATTAGTTAATAGCTAAGAATGAAAGGCTAAGGATAATGATGGGATGAACTGAATCCATGCCCGTTCGTGCAACTGAAGAATCGGCTAAGAGTTGTTCTCGATCGCGTGGACAAAGAGGTAAGGTAGGCCCTTTCCTAGCAGTGAAACACAATGGTGTAAGTAAGAAAATCGGTGTTACTATAGTTGGGTGGTATTCGACTATAATATGACTGACAATTTCTTTATAAATTATATTTTTATATATATATTTTTAGTAATGAACATATGATTCAGGTTTATAATGGTGACAGCAATCTGCTTCTCGGTAGAGATATTGAGCCATGAGATGACCCAAAGAACCCAAAATTGTTGCAAACACTAACCATTTTATTCTATTACTAGCAGAATTGTCTCAAATATGACATATAGATAATTTATGAGTGTATAATATTTTATTACTAAGGAACGGTAAGATTCCGAACGACGGGTCGTTCTCTGCATAACAATATAAAAGTCAGGTGAAGGTTATCTCGGCGGAGCTAATGTCTTTCTCACTTATTCCCTCGCTCTGAGCCTTGGGGAGTATACTTAGTAGGGAGATTTGCGTGCAGTTAAAATACGCCTTTGGTAAAGGAACTTAATACTTTCACGTAATTTACATATATCTTCAAGACTTCTAGTTTAGCCAAATCCGTAGGCAAGGGTATACATGTGCGCATATATAGGTAAAAAAGAGCCTACCTAGACACTTCTGCCTACCTTGTCGGGGACCTCTGTGGGAAGGCAAGAGGATAAAAAGGTTACATTCACAATAGGATTGGCCGATAGATAGCGCTGAGATCGTGTTTCAGGGACTTAGATTATTTTTTAACAAGCGTATCTAGGCGGTCCCGCTAGCTAATCCTCTAGCTATCGTAACTTTGTATTCCCATAAACAGACGAAGAGGTGTGTCGATATCCTTCAAGCCATGGTGGCCGAATCTTTAAGATGTCTGCGAAAACAAGTAATTTTGCTAGAGTAAAGAAATGTAGGTATACTGGTGTTGTCTGGAAGATCTCAATTCGTAGGTCACAAAGGGCGCGTTTTAGATAACTTCTTTTCCATAAACCTATTGTCAGCCAACGAAGCCCACAGGTCAAACAACTGTCGAATCAATAATGATATAATCATTCTGGAGTCCCTTCAAACAATGTATTTTAGAATAGCGTAATTTGAATACAATTCTTTGTACAACGAGCGGTCTTTTGAGTTTTGTCCAAAGCAAATACTTTTGGCTTATTTGGAAGTATTATGTGTAAAAAATATTGTGTATTTTGTTTGCCTATTATGTGTTCTTTATTCTTTTTATTATATAAGCACTTACTTAAACCTTTAATAAAAAAACTAAAAAACACGCTTTTTATAGAAAACCGAACTAAAAAATAAAAAATAAATTTCGATAATATCTTAAAAAGGTTTAGTTCGGTTTTCTATAAAAAGCGTGTTTTTTGTTTTTTTTTACTATTATTTATTTTCTACTTTTTAGTTATTAGTGTATTGTCATCGGTCCTTGATACGTATGCAAAGTTTCAAATTAATCAGACTTCTGGAAACTGGTGAAAATTAAGTACAAAGATTCCGTTACATACATACATAGATACAACCCAAGCTAATAAAAGCGTGTTAAAAAGGAAACAATGGCGCGTTGAATTAATCTAATTCATATTTAAAAAAAAAAAAACATTTTCAGCCACTCACCCTACTTGTAAATCTTTTAATGGCAAATAGGTAAGCAAAATTATGTTGCAAAATCAAATTCAAAATATTTTATTTCACATAGGCCTAAATGGGCACTTATAAAACGTCGAAAAAGGTGCACGGTTCGGGTTGTTCGTTTCCATGTAGAAGAACCGGCAAGAAACTCCACGGTTATCATTTTCAAATCATTTGGTATGCAATAACAATATTATTATGTTACAGCATTAGTACTAAGCATCGGAGAACAGCGTTGGCCAGGGCACCCACAGGGCACACACAGGGCACCCAGTAGGTAGTAGGTAGTCAGAATAGTTTTTGGAAATTCTTCCAATACTTATCATAAATCTCGATATCTTTTATACACGTCAAGTGTTCTAAGAAACTAAACATAAACCCGTCAAAGGGGAGTTGTATAAATGATTGTCGCGTGGTACATCAAAGGCTGGCGGTTGGCGAGCGGCCATTGCGACCTACTCGCAAAGGTCGCCCATGGCGGAAGAAACCGCCAAAATAAAACTGTTCTATTAACGCATATGAACTCATTGCTAAAATTACCCTGGTTCTACTACGGTACGCCACATTCCATCGCCTCTCATTGCCTTCGTCTATCGATGGTAAAGTCATCCTCTCCAATTGAAACCAAACAGGTACCACACGAAATTATAGGGCGAGCGATCGAACATAAACTCTACGCTGAGGTTATCCCTAGAAAATACAGCAAGCGGTTCTTCAAGAAGAGTGTGAAGAGATATTTGTACGGGGGCTCGCTTGATACCTCCTTAATAACACTTCCTTTCAAAGATACGTTGGGTCCAAAAAAAACTAGTCACTTAGGCACGATTTATCGTATGTTTAAATGTTTCTCAAATGTATGCACGTTACTTAACGTAGTTTCTATAGCTAAGCTCAAGTTGAAAAGAACTCAATTGTACTGTCAAGATTTGAATTCGCAACCTTTAATTTTCAGATGATTACTGAAACTACTCCGCCACAAGGTACGCACTCTACCTCTATTATGAAATAACTTGATAATAAAGTATTTGAAAAGCTTATTGTAATTATGAATTATTAAAACGAGTTTTTTTTTATATCAGTCAAAATTTTAGGAGATTTTAAATCCCTTTTTTCTTTACTGCCGACCAATAAAAACAACTGTACTAAGTAACCTTACCTTATAAGGCTACAAGAGTGTAGGCGCATTTAGCCGTGGGTGTCCGAATTGTTGTACCACCTTCCACAGAAGTTACGACGCCGTACAAATAAACCTTACATGTACGATGTATAACTCGATTACGACCTGTACATAATCCTCAGATCACGGTATAAGTGATAAGTACACGTACTATACGTGTGGGAAAAAAAATCTACTACGTCTACTGACTCTATTAAATCAACATCATAATTAATAAATTTAATCTTTATTGCAAGGCAATAAGATTGTATGTAAAAAAGGTTTTTTGTGGTACAAAGAGGTAAGATCTTACGATCTTTAAGCTGTCAGATATCAACGTGACATGATATCAGATCTTATACTTATTTTTTGAACGGCATTACAGTCAATGTCCACATTCCGAACAGTAAGGATTTTTATATAATAGGGTGGATCTATAGGAGTATAATCGCAACTTTTATTTGGAACGATCGATTCTGTTTATACCCTATTTGTACTGCTCGTTGAGAGGAATCTTACATTAAATATGCTCATTATAGAAATCTATCTATCTAGTATATTGTCTGCAAAGTCGCCACTGTTCTAATGACTTTCTTGAACAAACATAGTACAGTGATTTGCCATTTTTTTTTTATTATTTATTTTTTATTTTTTTTTTTTTATACCACTTGGTTGGCAAACAAGCATGCGGTCCGCCTGATGGTAAGCGGTTACCGCCGCCTATGGACGCTTGCAACACCAGGGGTATCACTCGCGCGTTGCCGACCCTGCAGGAATCTTTTCACACCCTTCTTGAAGAACTCCATGCTGTACTCTCCAGGGAAAACCTCAACGGGGAGCTCATTCCACAGCCTGAGCGTTCGCGGAAGGAAACTCCTTTGGAACCGCGCAGTGCGTGACCTTTGTGGTTCCAAGGTATGGGGATGAATTCCCCGTCGATGGCGAGAGGTGCGGTGGTAGAAGGTGGAAGTGGGCATCATGTCGAACAATTCTGCAGAACACTCCCCATTATACAAGCGGTAGAACACACACAGGGAGGCAAAGTCTCTCCTCAAACTTAGTGATTCCAAGCCGCCTGTGAGCATGATGGAAAGGCGAGAACCGATGATTTCTACGCTATAATATTAATTTAATAATGCGGGAATTATTTCATCACGCACGTTATAACGACTACAGTTTGGATGTTAGCATAAAAACGAAATTAAATTGGTTTAATGTTGCAACAGATAACCGTATAATCAAACACATAAAACCACCTACATGCTACATTTACATTACACACATAACGAAATATATGTAACATACTCTGTATGTAAATTAACGCCGATTACTCCCATCACTAAATGCGTTTAACACTTCATCGTAAAATGTATAACATACTTGTGGCGGTGAAATGTATGCTATAAAATAGATAAATATTAGATTAGTTTAAATAGGGCCTCCATGTTACAGACGACGTGACCAATCGTGAGCATTTTTTATCGAAACCCTTCCTACAGATCTATTCAGCTTATACTCACGATTAAATATCAAAAGTCCCGGTGCAATAAAACTAGAGATTCAGTAAGACGACGAAATATTTACATTGAATACAAACATATCATCACGTCGAGTCCCTGACGGGGTAGGCAGAGAGTATAGAGCGCCAGTTCTCTCTATACTTACAGACCTCTTTCGCTTCGTCCACATTCATCAGTCTCTTCATACATGCTCGTCGGTTTCGAGTACTCTTGACGTTCCCGTCCTTGAGCGTCCGAGCGATTTGATCTAGGTAGTTTGAACGTGGTCGTCCTTTGAATTGAACAATGTAATTTATAAAAAAAATACAAGGAGTTTCCCCTGTACTCTTTCAAATGAATCGCCATGATTATGCGATTAATTTATTAGCTATTATTATATTTTATTAAATATTATATTTTATTATATTATATGGGAAGGCGTGAGGATATATTATTATATTTATTTTATTAAATCTTTAATAAAATATAATAAAAGCTAGTAAAAATAATAGCTAGTATCTAAGTATTTGCTAGTTCAATACGAGGTTTATTGATCAGGGTGCGAAGACGCCGACACTTCGAGGCCCCGATGCAAGGTATCTTTTGGTTAACACGTCACTGCTCATGATTCTACATTCCAACTGCAAAGTATGTCACAAGACCGGTAAACGCTTGTCGAATTACATTGCCCAGCGAATTTTGCTTATCAAGTTTCGTCCCGTTTCTTCTCAGAAATATGGAACTGGTAATATATTAAGGAAATAAGGAAATTAATATTCAGGAAAATAATTTCACAGGGGCCCCATATGACATATAAATGCCTTTATTATCTCTTGAATTAAGCTTAATTCAATGATGTATGTTTTTTTTCGTGCTCCCAAAAATTTGACGTGTTTAATTAAATCCAAGCTTTACTGAATGAATTTTATGAGAAAACCTGCTCAAACCACTCGGCCACCACGGCTTTTTATATACATAATATATATCTGCCAAAAGGAAATAAACCTACCCCATTGACAATACTCTGTTGAGAAGGCGTATATGTAAACTTGTTTAAGTAAGTAAGTTCACGACGGTACACAAGAACAGAGGGCACGAGATGTTAGAATGCAAGCTATTAAAGTTCAAAAGCGTAATTAGTGCCGAGTTTCGGCTTGTCAAGTTTACATGAAAACAGACAGGACAAGTTTAATGAACATAGTCAACTAACTTCTGCAAGAAGGGTGTGAATGAGGGGTTGCAAATAAGACCCCTGAAGCTGCCAGCGTCAATGGGCGGCGGCAACCGCTTTCCATCAGACTGCATGGTTATAACTATAGTTTTGTATTTAGTATGTGACGTTAATTATGTGACGTTTAATAAGTGTTTCCTGTGTACCTTACTGTGCAAAATACACCTAAGGATCCCCAAAGGGGTAGGTAGAGACATATTTTAGGTGTCAAAGTGGTAAATGGCGAGTCCATCACCGTGACTAAAGCACGACTATACATACGCCTTTGCATTGCTTCTCAAACGTATGCAGGTTTCCTCTCGATGTTTTCCTTCACCGTAAAGCTCGTGGTGTGACCAATCACTGTTCAGAAAAGCTCTTTGACAGAGTCGGGATTCGAGCTTGCAATCTTTGTGTTGCAGCCACCACAGCTTTTTCAACATAACAAACAAAATAGCAATAAAAGTATATTATCCTCCTTGTAAACTTTTTTATTTTAATTTTGTATACAAGCTTAAAAGGGGGCCTTGAAGGGGGAGCCTAAGAGGGGAAAAGGGGACTTGGTTACTGAACAGGAAACTTATTATTACGTTGAAGGTCGCCACCAAAAGGCCTTAAGATGGCCGATGTTGATCACCGCAAAGTTACGTCACTTGCATCTATGATCGATAAGTCGTATGCTATTATGTAATATCTGCGCCAACTCTGGCGGAAGCTTTATATAGAATGAGACAAGTGGATTTAACCATGTTACTGATCCTATCGCCCATATAAGGGTCCATTCACGTCGTACGCACTAAGACCCGCGGGCATTTTTTAGCTCTACGCTATTGCTACAATTTGTACTTGCTCAGCGTTCATAGTCAGCGCTAACCGTTTATCATCAGGCGGACTTAGAGCAAATTTGCCATTTCTGTAGTATAAAAAAAAATCATTCTGTATTAGGTCGTAAATTTTGTCGCCATGAAAAAGCATTAAGCATTGGTTTAAGATACGCCTCGCGACCAGGTTCTGTCTCATGCGAATATAAGGCGTGACTATCTAAACATAGTATAGGATTTTAATGTGGTAGATAAAATACTCCTTGATAAAATACACGGCTCTTGCCGCCAGAATGTCACCACAGAAATTCCTTTTACAATTTGCCGCATTGTTATATAAAACATTCAACAGCACTTGTTACAGCGATAAGTATATGATATCACCCAAAACACGCCTAAAATGACAACTACGTGCCCCGAATGCGGAATAATACACTTGCAGGGACGTTGAGACGAGAAATGAGTTTGCATCTTGTCTACCATCATAAAATAAGTAAACAAATCTTGAACTCGACTGAGTGAGTGAGTATCGCGGTCTGTCATTCCAAAATGTTTGTGCCAACCAAATAAATACATAAAGTACAGAAATATAGATCAAGGAACCGCGGGTCTTATAGCCTACAACGCAAAGATTGGACGTTCAGATTCCGACTATACCAATGTGTTTTTCAAAACTAAGCCTAAGTGTATTGATTTATCACAAGACTAGCTCTAAGTTAAAGAAATAAATCGAGAGAAAACGTGCATAGGTTTTCGAATCAATTGAAAGGCACATCTATAGTTTGTACTTGAGGAAGGCGAAGGGCTTCTGTGACGTTGGCACGTGAATATAGCTCCCGCGAACTGCCTACCCGGAGGAGGAGGCGTGGGAAAGTTACAAATTAAATATACACCACATGAAAAAACTCTTTAACGTCGAACCGCTCATGACAACCACGATAATCTTGTCTCGTGGTTGTTACATAGAATGTAACAATGCGAGGTAACCAGTCCGCCTACGCACTGGAAAGCTACCTCTAATCAAGTTAAAAGTTCCCATTTCAATACCCTTATTAAATTGAAAGCAAGCAGCACCGATTAACGCCGACAAATTAAAATACAATTACATGTACGTGTTGAGAATATCAATTCGGTGATTTAAATGAATGTTGAAAGACGTAGGGATTTTTGAGTGTTTAATATTGGCGTCATATCCGCTATGCTGTGACTGACTTGACTAGGACGTGCCCTACGGTATTTGAATTTGAAACACTACTTAAATAGGGTATGCCAGCTATAACAGATACATACTTTAGTTCCAAAGCCAATAGATTTTCGTAGCCCCATAGTTGAAGGTCAGCATTAACGAGAATTTATATTCATAAGACGTATGCATAGGTCGTGCTTCAGAAATGGCGATGGACTCGCCATCTGTCACGTTAATACCTAAATATATCTCCGGCGAAAAGAGTGTGTTACGCACCTCTGCCTATCCCTTCGGGAACCCTTGTTGAATGCGTGAAGATATTGACATTGAATAGAGCATAGAAGACGACACATATTACCAATGCAACTTGAAAAGCCTAGATGTAACTGGAATGAACTGGTTAACACCGCTTTCAAAGGGGTTTTAGTAGACCTGTCAAATCTCCCATGCTCCAAAACTCTTTCCCACCAAGAAACATTTAAAAATCCGCTATACTGCGTTAAATACTTGTTTTTCATCCTGACTGCTAGTTTACTGGCTATAAATTGATCGTAATACATACACCCGTGAACGTAGAGGTCCTTTGATCGCGCCGCGGCCGTGGGACAGGCCACTGATTGATATTGATAGGAAAGCCGTCCACCCAGACGGGCCCGACCGGACGCCGGACACGACGAACCCAACCGAATTGATACAGAGGCGTTTAGGCGGTGTGAGACACTCTGGGGAACGTTATGTGCCCACGTAGATAGCAATAATGATGCACGCGTTCCCACAAAGATCAACGAAGGGGAAGATATTGGTGTAATACGCTCAATTTTCGCTCAATGTATAACTTTGTGAACACATTGTCATCTAGGAATGTATTCTTTCCAGGTTTCTACCACAAATATAGAATTTCCAAGTTACTTAAAAATAGTGTGGTGAAACGTCTCAGCATAAGGTTAACCTATATTATCGTTTTTATTTATGAATGATCGAATCAAAGAATATATATTTTGGATAAAGAAACATAGGTTGAATTGAAAGTGTGGCGTTAGTGTGAAATAAGACACCAGCGCCGGCAGGCCGCGAAATATACCGAAGGTGTTGAAGGCAAGTATAGATGGCGATAATACATTACCGGCAGACACATATTGCCGTATATTACTGCAGAATATCGTCAGATGGCAGCCATATTTAACACAATTAAAAATCCAAGCGCATGCATTAGTAGTGTGTATCATAAGCAGTTTGTATAAATGACCGAGACACACCTCCAACTTGAGAAATGGTCCAATTAAAAGCAATCAGAGAAGTTCCAATAAATACCAATAATAGCCGGAACTTTGAATGTACATATTTAATGGCGTATATCGATCACAAAGCCGATTGCTTACGTAAACATGGTCCCGGTCCGCGGTAGGGTTGTAACTTTATTTGCGCCACTTACTCCGTCTCCACAACCTCGCCTTAAAAAGGCAATGTTTATTGTCTAATGGAATTCGCTATTAATTAACATGACTTATCTGACAATTTACTAAATGACACTACAATACCTAGTCTTGTAAAGTCGCCTAAATATATGTCCTGGTAAGGTTTTTTTTTTTATACAACTTGGGTGGCAAACAAGCATGCGGTCCGCCTGATGGTAAGCGGTTACCGCCGCCTATGGACGCTTGCAACGATTTTGCTCTCAGCCTACCCTTTCGGGAACTCTTGGGGGAAGGCGTGATATACTAAGAGCGTTACGTACTTAAATTTCGAAAGTATGTTAAAAAAAATGTACTTTAAACATGTAATTATTCAAAATGTATTTTCGTCATACAAAAAGGAAAGTTATCAGAACACGCTTCGTCATAAAACACTAACTACAACTACAACTAACTAAATACATATTAGACACGGACACGTGCGCGGCTCAAACGTTCCCATAATCCACGCCGCATTTCCACGGTCCAAAGGAATACGCTGAACCAAGTACGAACCCTTTCGTAGGTCGCTTCCTCTTTCACGCAACCGTTTGCCCAAAAATGCCCTTCAAAATATATTTGAATCTTCAATTCTATTTTTGACGATGACGTTTCAACGTCTAATAAATCAATGGACGCACGAAAAAGGATGACTCATTGTCCCGTTACGCTCATTGTCCGGTTACGCTCGTTGTAACGTTACGATCAGGGCAAGAGTGCTACACGAGCGAGCGAAAGGCACGGTCTTGTTATGACGTTGTCACGTTAAACTGTCGTCCGTAAACCGACTTTATAGACAACCAATTTTGTTTTTGAGAAAAACAAAATAAAGCATAGTGTTCTCGACTGTCCGTTAGTGTAACATAGCTCGCGGCGACATCTGTCAGCGCGGGCGCCTCATTAGCATTGTTGTTCTCGTGTAGTGCCCCCTTTACATACTACTGGCTCAGGGCTAGGCCACACTAGCGCTGCCGTCTATGCAGTTGCTAACGCAGTACTTAGAAAGTTCACCCTTCCTAAGTAGCGCGAAAAAATAGAAGACATCGCGTGTCTATTTTTTAACCGAATTCAAAAAAGGACGTTCTCAATTCAACTGTATTTTTTTTATGTTTGTTACCTCAGAACTTTCGACTGGGTGAACCGATTTTGATTATTCTTTTTTTATTACGTAGAGTGAGCTCCGGGAACTTTTGTTACTTAACCGAATATTATCGAGATCAATAGGCCTCGAGCTCGGCACTTATTAGGTGCATGGCAGACACAGATACACCCCCTATGGGGTTCGGACGTCAGCTTAGGGCGTTGCTGATTCGCGAGCTAGCGAGCTGGACTGGGTGATAATTATTGCGAGTGTTTTTCTTTTCTTGTATCCAGTAGCCGCATCTCAGTCGTAGACTCGTAGGCTTACGTATGTAGATGGTTATCGGTGTATTATAGAACAACAACAATGTCAACTCGCTTTACATGGCTTAACCTAACCTTTTAACCGACCGTGTGCGTCAATATCATTCTCAGTTAGATTCTCAAAATCTTTGCTAATGTTAAGGATTAAAATAACTGCAGGATTGCATCAAAACTCCACTCCCAATTTTCAAATTTGATACAATATAGCTCATTTAACTTAATGCTACTAAATTAAATTACAAATTAAGTACAATAAAACGTTCTAGAACCGAAGGACAGTAAGACCATAGAGATTTATTGTCAGACGGAATAAAAACAAGAAAAGCTAGCAAAGACATTCCCCAACGGACAGCGTTAGTGTCCGCGCTGGGATTTGTTGGACGTTTTAATCGCGCTCTTTATCCTGTAATTTATGCTATAAACCGTAAATCATTCTGTGCGATTATACATAGGCTTTTGAGTAACAACCTTTTTTGTATAATATATTACAAGCCAGTATGCATAATATTTGTATATTTTTAGATCGTGCAATCAAGTTGATATTTGTCTACTTAATTATAAATAATATCATCGCACCTTCCCACAAAGGTTCCCAAAGGGGTAGGCAGAGGTAGTTAGTACCCACACACCCACTTTCTTACTCAAGCATGGCCATACACATATGTAGGTACGTCTTTGAATTTCTTCTCAAACTTATGCAGGTTTCCTCTCCATGTTTTTCTGTACTGTAGCTCGTGGTGTGACTAATCATTGTACTTAAATTCGGAAAACTCATTGTTACAGTAAAGATTCGAACTTTCAATCTCAGTGTCGCAGGCTCTAAGGAGGAACAATCCTCACTAACTTTCGCATCTAAGATAATAGAAGGTTCTTTAATATATAAAATCCAAAACAGAAGAGCCCAAGGCTTGGTGTATGCTCACCTCATGACTAAGCATGTCGACTACTCAGTGTAGAAGTCAGCGTTGAAAATTCTCATGCTTTATTGTGTTGGCAGCTTTACAGCAATTCTAGTGAAAAGTTTACTAATGCAGGACACGACACTGCAGAACTGAGCATCGAACGTGGTTTCCTTCTTTGCAGCTCAACCTTCTAGGTTCTAACTGAGGAGGTTTACGTAATATTAACTTGATAACATTCAGTAGGACCGTCTATGGCAAATTTTGTTATGAACGCGAGTGAGGGGTTTTTCTCCTCAGGTATTTTTAGTACAGGCACTGCCGAAGTGAACGAATCCGCAATGAAGAGATTCGCAAAGTAACTGGCGTGAATGAGACGGGTTACGTTGATTTGGAGATATACAAAGGATAAGTGAAGTAAGGTAAGCAAAACAGGTATATAAAAATTAGTTGTCTGTAAAAAGAGGCAAAGGAAGACCGCGTTCTAATTACAAAGTCAGATCTAGTTAACGATATCAGGATGGGAATGTCAGGAGTACTGGAAACCTAATGTCGAATGGACCGTTCTCTCTGTTTACGCCATGAGGGCCTCGACGTGATGATATATGTACTTATATGTACACAATACCTAGGCATTGCGCCGAGCGATGAGCTGAAAGGACAAAGAAATCGATATATAAGTTAATACTCCCTACATTTGCGTCTCAACTGGCTCAATGTGACCCTTTTCCACTCGAATTATTTTGTGGGCCTCGTAAAGATTTAACAAGCTCTTTTGAAGACATTTTCTTTACTGAAACAAATCGCGGTTGCTCAATTATACTAATTAGCTCTGTTTAGAAGTGTACTCGACTGTAGTCAAAGAACGAAAAGGAGTTGTGCAAATATTGTGCATTCAGGACGCATTGTGGCAGTCGTACAGTCGCACACACATATGTACCCCCGCGAATACGTGACACGTTCATAACACGCACAGTTGATACAAGTTTGTAATACTAAGCATTACTTTGTAAGCACCCATTATGTAGTACGTAGGGCAGAGAAGGTGGGAGCTTTAACTGCTCTTTATAGAAGCTCCTGACTCTCAAAGCTAACGCTTTGTGACGTTTCTCATAGATATTTATGGACTCAATTGCAAGTGACAAATTCTAACACATGAAGAAATTTTAAGAAGAAAGAAACACGAGAGTTCGTAAAACAACTCAAGGTCGAACTCATACTACCCATGCCTGGTTATGCTTGAGGGGATATGAAAAGCTTAAAGGCATATACCGCCAATGAATCTGTCCCTTTCGCACACTGACTAATGATGGTAATGGCGCGTCATGGTAAAATGTTACCGACATTATGTCAGACTACTATTGTATACTGCATTATGTATTTGACAAAAGCGAACGCTGTTTTGACGCGAGCCGCCAGCCAAGAATGTCGTGTCGATATCAATTGACAAGCCAAGTGGCCCGGCACGAAGTATTCGCGAAACGATCTTATATCAAATGACGATCGCAGTCATGCTCCAATTTGCAGACATGCCGCCGCCTGCATAACTAACGCGTGACTGCAGACATACGCAGAGAGCGTATGCGTTTGAAGTCTATACATGAACAATGAGTCAAAATACTCTGGATTAACACATAGGTTGCTTCATTCAAGAAAAAATCTGCCATGATAGGAAATATTACGCGGCTGAACCTGCGGGGCACACTTTCTTATATTACATAAACTTATAATGGAATTTAAACCGATGTTAGATGAAGTCCTATTGAATGAACATGGTCACACAATAAATATAGATAAACCAACTCTCAGTTCTATGAGATTCAGTACATGCGGACATTTGGCATTCGGCAAAGTGACGTCATCGACAGCTTCCTACAACTTATGTGCTCACAACACAGGACACTAGAGCATACTCAAGTAATATCATATGTTAAATGGTTAATTATGGTAACCTATACAATCTTTATAACGTTAGAAACGGCAAGACTTTGTTCGAACGCCCTGGTCTTAAGAACTGTTAATTATAATATCCTCACGCCTTTCCATAAGGGTCCCCGAAGGGGTAGGCAGGGGTGTATAGGTAGTACCCACACACCCACTTTCCGCCAGAGATATGTTTTAGGTGCCAACGTGACAGATGGCGAGTCCATCGCCGTTACTCAAGCGCGACTATACATACGCCTTTGAATTGCTTCTCAGGCGTATGTAGGTTTCCTCTCGATGTTTTCCTTCACCGTAAACTGTTAATTCTATTTGAAAACATATCCATGCAGTCAACTGCCCGTTTATTGGCGATAGCCATCAGGTAAATCATGCTTAATGTCACCTTACCTTCCGCATTGGGTGGGACTGGCCCTCTTGGCCCGCTCATAGAGAAATAAGGTAAGGTTTTTTATATATTTAAAGACCGCGATAGTGTCGCCTCTTACCTCTTTGCAATTTAAACATAATATCCCGGCAAAAGACAGCACCTGTCTCGGAGTTTTCTTGAAAATAAATGAACTATGTAAACATACAGTATTGAGTTCTGCACTCATACCTATCATCACACCGAAACCCTGAGAGTGAGCAGAGTATAACTTCTTTAGACTTACAGACTTCTTTCGCTTTATTCAAATTCATCAGTCTCAGCATAGATGTTCACCGCTCTCGCGAATTATGTTTTAATAGTATAATATAGTTATCTATAGAGCTATTTTAATGAACAGGTAATCAACTTTCTCCCGTATAAACACAACAAACTTAGCGCAAAATATTAACAGGAATAGCGGGAAGGAAACGTGAGGCTTAACATTTAATTAAAAGATACCATCTATGTGGAACAGACGCAGAGGGATCAGGCACTTTACGTACACAAGTGCCATGAAAGTATATGTAATGTATACAATGTATATATATATAATAATATATATACAATAATAATAAATACCTGGGACAATTCCACACATATTGACCTAGTCCCAAATTAAGCAAAGCTTGTGTTATGGTAACTAGACAACGATATATTTACTTATATAGATAGATATATACATAAATACATAGGACATCCAAGACTAAGGTACAAATATTCGTGTTCATCACACAAATATCTGCCCTCAGCGGGATTCGAACCCGCGACCTCAAGTTTCGCAGTCAGGAGCTCTAACCACTAGACCAGACGGTAGTCTATATATATATATATATATATATATACCTTAATTTGTTAATACAGGCCGAGTCAAACTTTTTAATTTAGCTTATCGTATGTCACGTGATGACACACTAGCTGTTTCTGCACACTTATAACAAAGTAATCTGTACAGACGTACCATCTGTCATGTTGGCACCTAAATATATACATATTTAGGTACATGGTAGAAGATGTTGTAAAACTCTGTCCACCATTTCGCGACCTTTGTCAGAAGACGTGAAGATAAGTATGTATACAATCCTATCTGTACCCTACTTCAACCGTGTAAAATTGTATTTTATTGATAGCTTTTTATTTTACATACGTATTATATGTTGCCGTGCCGTGGTGACCGAGTGGTTCGAGCAGTTGCCTGCGACGCAAAGGTCGCAAGTTCGAATCCCGACTGTACCAATGAGTTATTCTGAACTTAAGTACAGTGATTAGTCACACCACGAGCTTTACGGTGAAGGAAAACATCGAGAGGAAACCTGCATACGTCTAAGAAGAAATTCAAAAGGCGTATGTATAGTCGTGCTTGAGTAACGGCGATGGACTCGCCATCTGTCACGTTGGCACCTAATATACCTCTGGCGGAAAGTGGGTGTGTGGGTATTACCTATACACCACTGCCTACCCCTTCGGGGACCCCTGTGGGAAGGCGTGAGGATATATTATTTTTATTTATTATTTGTTAATCCAGCTAATAATTTATGACTATGACAACATTTTTGCATGAAAGAGGAACAAGCACCCCCAGAAACACATTTATAATATTAGTAGGTAATCGTAGGCATAACGTAAACTTACCACTCTAAGAAGGCCACGTGATCCAGCAGAGCTAAGAGGCAATTTACCGTTTCATTAGATTAATTCAATTTATCCGTCACACTGCAATGATCCTCTTCCCGTGGCATCGGAACTCGCCATCATAGCTCGTTAGTGGCAACGATTCCGCCAGATGCCGGTCCTTTAATGCATTCAATAGACTACGTGGAACACATTATATTTTTCACAATTGATATCTAGCCGGTATGTTACTTTACAAGCTAAAAACCGTATTTTTAAAGATTTTTCTACTTTAGGCTTTTGGAAGTGAGTTTTAACCGACTTTAAAAGGGTATATGTTGCTTATTTTAATGTATTTCTGTTGTTCTTACAGGTTCATAGCGAGATCTTCTTATAACTATAGCCTGCCTCAGTATAGCTTGAAATTCAACACTTAGCCCTCCATAACGCGAAATATATTAACGCTAGCATGACTAAAATTGTGTTTGGCCTTTTACTTTAGTTGTGCATTAGATAACCTAACCAATCATTATTAAGCTCCTTCATTATACCTCAAGTAGAACCGCCTTTAGCTTAAAACAATGTTCTCTCAAATCTTCCAGCTAAGCGGTCTAAATTACCCCTAAGTTTAAGCTTCCTTATCTCAACACCATTCTACCAACACAATGGAAAGTGAAAGACATTTTTTGTTCACACCTTTGTGAGAATTTAACTACAGTTATCAGCCTAGGCGACAATTGGTTCATAGATAAATATTTGTACATTCCTAGAACTAAGTGCTTACTACCTGCGCGGTTCTGTGTTATGTCCTTTAATTTCGAAATAAAATATAATGATCTGTATGTTCACGCCTTCGAGTTGACGCTTGAGATTCTTTTAAGTACTAGCGCGACAGATAGACTGTCCTCTATTCTCAGGTTATAACAAACATCATTGAAATACTTTTCATATGCATTTTTCTTACTCTACTTTTCGTATGCAGATTTTTTTAAGTATCTTACCTTCACCGTAAGTAAAACTCATTAGAGTTCAAAGTCGTAATTTGAGTTTACAGAGAACATATACAACATATACAGAGAACATATTAGAGAACATATACAAGTAGTAACTAACAGATGTCGGAAACTTATTGCGGTATTTAAAAATATTAGACATGTAGCGGATAAAAAAATACTCATGATGCTATACTATTCCCTCTGTCAATCACTCATCACATATTGCATTGATAGTTGGGGCGGCGCTGCTAAAACACATTTACTTCCCTTGGAACGAGCCCAACGAGCCATCCTTAAAGTCAGCCACTTTTTACCTTATAGATACCCCACAGTAACACTTTATAGTGAAATTGGAGTCCTAACAGTTCGTCAACTTTTCATTACCAAATTGATTGCCATACAACACAAACTTTGTCCCATTGCTAATTCCATAGTATTAAGTTCAACAAAACGACGTTCCGATATAGTCTTCTCTACACCAAGATCCAATACAACTTTTGCTAGAAGGTTTCCTTCTTTTCTTGGCAGTCGTTTATATAATACCATCTCCAAAAATTGCAAATTAGTACACCTCAACTCATATAATCTAAAAAAAGTGCTCACTGTTTTATTGATGACACATAATTACGATGATACTGAAAATCTGATATCTGCTGCTATATGAAAGTCAGTATAATACTACTCGACATTCCTTGATACTATTATATTATATCCCGACTCAACTTACACATACACACACGTACACGCACACAAACATCTAAACACACACACGCACACACACTAAGCGAACATTCGTCATTTCGTCAAATGGAGTTAGTTTTTTCTTAATATGTCTAAAATAATAATAGTTTAAGAATTTGTAACCTGTTTACATAAAAATCTGTTTGTCGGGGAGTGCAGGTGTCTATATTACAGGCTTTCCGCCTAGTTTAGTCATCTGCGGAAATACACATAAAAATTGTACTATTAATAACCGCTTTATCCTACATGTCATGTGTTAATTTGTGTATGTACAATCTACTATGGCAAATAAATTATTATTATTATTATTATTATTATAGTTTGGTTTAAAAACGACATTTAATTCTCCCAAACTGAAAGTGTATAAACTCAAATTGTACTAGGTACTACCTACACACCCCTTCGGGGAAGGCATGAAGATCTGTTTTGTAATTTCAGACGTTTAATATCGGCATGTAACTATCCAAAACTCATAGTTTTATTTTCCTAGGATCAAGTAATAGTCACCACAAATTTCAAAAACAGGTGGTTGTGTCCGGCGATCCGGACACTATCGGTTTCACATCCGACCCCGCGCGGGCTTCGGTGTCCGGTTACCGTGAGTCACGGGTCACGCTCGATGCGTCTGAGGGTCGATGATTAACCTTACGGAGGGCTCGTTATGACTGAAGATAATTTCAGGTTATCTTGAGAGATTTCCTGATAGAACTTAAAACCCTCTTATTTGCACAGAAGACGGTCACTGAGGGGGTTTATGTGGGTGGAAATCGTAACTTATTACTATATATACTGAGATGGCAAACGAGCTCATTGCTACAATCGGGATTCTAACTTGAAATCTTTGTGTTGCATGCAACTGCTTGAACCTTGAACCAACCATGGAGTTTCTTGCCGGTTCTTCTCCATGGAAACGACCAACCCGAACCGTGCACCTTTTTCGACGTTTTATAAGTGCCCACCTAGGCCTATGTGAAATAAAAATATTTTGATTTTGAAACCAATTGGCCACCGCTGCTCTTCATCCTCATATACGTATATATATCACCATCATATATATTCTGTGAAAACCCAAAAGAGCCTTCGGTAGGGCCGAATACATGCGTTTCGTACAACCTAATCGACCTTAATTTCCCTATTCGAGACCCTTCTCCGCGTTCCGACACCCAAGGTTCAGTAGTTTTAATTACGCAACGTGGACAAATTAACCTTTATTTAACCAAACGTACCTATCATGTTAACTTATATAGTGTATTGGAAGCGTATGACCCTCGATAACCCTAGTCGGCCGGACGACAGATGCCCGGGATAGGAACCAGAAATTGGCACGAAATTTTATCATGCTTAATTAATTTAGTTTGCCTTACAAAAATAAGTGTTCTAACCCAAACGGCATACTTTTGATAACCTCCGAGTATCATATTACTTTTAATTAATAACTCTATTAATTGATAAATATTTTATTCAAACCAAAATTGTAATGGAACAAATTTATCGTGAGGAAGCTTCTGTAAGTATGATAAGAATTTCCAACACGTATGCGAAATCACGTAACGGCATCTGTCAGTTTGGCAGTTAAATATATCGCCAACATAATGTGGGTCTTATCTCACCTCTGACTCTCCCTTGTAGTACTCTTACTGAGAGCCGTTAAGACACCTATGAAAAAAATAAACCCATAGTTTTCGTCTTCTTAAAATAAAAAAACAACAAGGATCTTGGTGTTATATTCGTTTGTTGAATAGAATCAATAGGCAAAATGAGATCCTGCTCGTTTTTAGATGTCGGTTAAATTTTTAACCACCTAAATCTTAATCTAAATCATACTAAAGAATTCATAAAAATGTGCAGAAATACTTTTGTAGTGTGCTCTAGCGGAATACGCTCGTAAAAATGAAACAATAATTATCCTAACACGTCGCTATAATGCGATAACAAAATATAAATATTCCTTCCATGAATAAAATAAGGCTCCCCTAACAGGAAGCGCTTAGCGTAAGCGGCCATTAGACGCAATTTCCGTTATAAATCTACTTTTTTATACATATCACCCATACAATTTATTCCGGTTAATAGGCCATTACGCTGATGAGACTTTCGTGAAAACTACAACCAAAATAATTGGCAATAAGTGTCGCAAATATAATGTTGACAAAGGGCTGAACCACCCCAGTCGATAATACCAGTGCTATTTAGTATAGTTTGTCATAACGTATAAACAAAGGTGACGCTAAGCCGGGCTCAGGCTGGCGCATTATACCTGCGCCCGCGCTCGCCGCCGGCAGGTAGACCCGGCCACAATGGCATTCCGAGCATCCGAATGAATCAAAATTCGGCGCAGCACCCGAAGATGACTAACGCCACCGACCCTCCTGATAAATTACAACTATAATGGCCACCTCTATTGTTGTTATTAGGGGATGATTTCATTAGGTGCGCCCGCGCAGGTGTACCTCGAAACCGTTACCGTTAACTGCCAACGGCACATGATTAGTGTGATCATACCAATTGGACGGTGGAAATGATATCTAGGGGGATAATCTTGCTAACACAAGCACCGGCCGTGCTCTGACCGCAACCTGGCACGACCCGGGCGGCCGGTGAAAATTAACAAGTGTATATGTAAATGTCATATATGGATAGGTTATGTTTACTGGAGTGCACCGACAAGTCCTAGTAAAAGGACTGGTTCAATTATTGGTCGGCGGTGCGGCGACCTCCCGCGCCGACGGGAACAATGAAAGTGAGAGAGGGCAGGAATGCGCGGGGCGCGGGGGCTGCAGGTGCGGCGCGGGGCGCGATCCCGGTTCCCAGGCGAGGAATGCCAGCACAAGCAACAAAGCCTACCCGCCGCCATTCACCCCGCTCCGCCACGCCTCGCCCCGCTACTCACTCCGACCCAGACATGTCATTTTTCGTGGCTTTCCCCTAAGTAACATTTACGATCGCGTGGAACCGATATTCAAAACCGTCGCGTGCTATCTGTTCGACATGTAAACCCAAATTCGTATAGATGCGTTACATCATACTGGTGCTCAATAATAAGGCATGCTAGGTTTGTTCACATTCTTTGGATCCTTTGGTCGGGTCGGATGTAGAGAATTTATTATGTGATAGTGGCGACGGCGCTGGGTGGTACACTGCGTAATGTAGCGCAAAAAGTAATGTATGCCGCGTGATTATAATAAATGTTATTGTTCCATTCATTCAAACAAGACGGTACAAAGTTCAGGGTCGAGTGTCGTATCGCAGAACAGCTGACGATGCCTGACTGCAATAGGTTCATTGTTGTTTCAACGCCGATATCCGACTGATAACCAATCGTATGCACTCTGAATAGAAAATGTTTATATTTCTTCGCTTTCCCAAAAGTATCACCCGCATGATACCCACTTATATCACTGGAGATATTTTAGGATTGTGACACATAGAGAATCTACCGCATCAACCTGAATCTATCTACGTGTTTTCATTTCTTCCCAGAAGTACATATGTAGGTTTCGGTGTTTTCTTCTACGTTAAGATCGTGGTGTGTTAGTTGAGGTTTGTAGAAAAGATTAAAAAAGCCTCGACAAAACAGGCTAGCACAAGATGTCGCTTCGAAATGGCTGCATAACTTTTCAACTTATTTGTACCAACGACAGTGGACTGTTATCAGGACGTCCTTCATTTTCATCTGCCGTTTGTAATCCGAAAACGTAAGGACGTTCAATCAATTGTAGAATGTCTCTATTCTCACACTCTCTAGTCGAAAATGTGAAGAAAACATTTGATACATGAATAGCCATCTTCATGTTGAGTTTAACTCACAGTATGTTTGGGTCATGGCACTGCTAACTAACGATTTCTTATGAGCGATGAAAAACCGTATACCTAACTATAGCTCCGTACGATTTAAAGGTCTAATATATACATACATATGTGCATGATATCATCAGTAGGACAGAGACAGTTCTTTCTAGACTAACTGACTTATTCCGGTTTGGACGACCGTCTGGTCTAGTGGTTAGAGCTCCTGACTGCGAAACTTGAGGTCGCGGGTTCGAATCCCGCTGAGGGCAGGTATTTGTGTGATGAACACGAATATTTGTACCTTAGTCTTGGATGTCCTATGTATTTAAGTATTTATCTATCTATATAAGTAAATATATTGTTGTCTAGTTACCATAACACAAGCTTTGCTTAATTTGGAACTAGGTCAATTTGTGTGTAATTGTACCCGGGTATTTATATATTTTATATTCAAATTCATTAGTTCATATGCTCACCGATTTTTAATACTCTTAATTCAAACTCACACAAATTAAATTATCTGAACCTATAATTATAATAATAATAATAATAATAATATCCTCACGCCTTCCCACAAGGGTCCCCGAAGGGGTAGGCAGAGGTGTATAGGTAATACCCACACACCCACTTTCCGCCAGAGGTATATTAGGTGCCAACGTGACAGATGGCGAGTCCATCGCCGTTACTCAAGCACTATACACATACGCCTTTGAATTTCTTCTCAGACGTATGCAGGTTTCCTTTCGATGTTTTCCTTCACCGTAAAGCTCGTGGTGTGACTAATCACTGTACTTAAGTTCAGAAAAACTCATTGGTACAGTCGGGTTTCGAACTTGCGACCTTTGCGTCGCAGGCAACTGCTCGAACCACTCGGCCACCAAGGCTTTACCTTTTAGTTAGGCAGTTGGAACCTATAATTAGTCTTTATAATTCATAGCTGAAACAGGCCATGCCATGTTAAGTAATTAAAATACTTATAAAATGTTACGAATCAATCATTGTTTAATTTTAAATGCACATAAAAAGGAAACTCGCGTGTTTTTAATCATACAACTTCTTATCAAGGTAATTATCAAAAAGTATGTTTTCCTCTACCATTCAATCGTTAGCGAGAACGTTTAAAATCATCAGCCGAACAGTCGTATACATTTTAATTGTACTTCATGGCATACCTACTCATGACGTAATAGGTAATTTTAAATGACAACAGATGCTGTATATTGTCTGTGTGTATTACGAATCTATTTGTATCTTCGCAACATGACAGCTGAATAAAGATATAAGTAATAATAGTTTTAAAGTATGTATTTGTTGGGTTATTGACGTTAACATGACACAGGAAAGTTATCTCCAAGCAAATATGATAAAAAATACGTTATTTTCGCAAAAAATATGTATACAGTTTTTTGTATGTACGTATGTATACATGTATTTAAATATATATCGTCACGTCGAGTCCCTCTTGGGGTAAGCAGAGAGAGAGTAGAGCGGCAGTTCTCTTAGACGTAGACTTACAGATCTCTTTCGTTCTCAAATTCATTAATCTCTTCATACATGCTCACTGTTTTAAGTACTATTGTAGTTCTATCCTTGAGCATTCTATCGATTTCGTCTAGGCAGTTAGAACGTGATCTTTCTCCGTCTATCAAATAATTATACGCATGACGAATTATAGTCCAGGCTTATCAGGTATTAAAAACAAGTGAAAGAGAAAATAGCCGTTGGGTTGTACAGAGGTCAAGGACGCGGCTTTGGACAGAGACAAGTGGAGGAGCATCATCAGTTACACCGACAAGAGCTTCACTCTTAAATTTAAGAAGAAAGACATATGCCATTCGAATGTCAATGTCCACATGGTAAAACATTTTCAACCACTTTCGTTTGTCGTAGAAATAGTAGAAAATCTAAGTACATAATTAGTAAGTCCAACTAGACTTTGCTGGAAATGAGCGCTTGATATAATTATAAGTACATGTATAGCACTACACACCCAAGTACTGTACGGTTGTACTGGAATAAAATATATCATATATATGTATTAATCCAAATATAAATCTCTATGCCAAAGTTCATCCAATTACGTTCGGCCATTTTGGCGTGAAAGTGAAACAAAAATCCTCACAAATTTTCTCATTAGTAACCGACTTCTAAAAAGGAGGAGGTTCTATGTTCGACTGTATATTTTTTTTATATATTAGGTGGATGAGTTGTGATATTAACGCTACGACTCCCCTGTACTGTCTCGAATCTTGTTACTTTTCAACATGTATCATGACGTGAAAATCGATCGATTGTCTAAGTAGAACAAAGAGTCATTCTCTTTTACCAGACTACGTAACAGGTCTCCCAGGAGATGGACCAACCAGGGAGGGGAGAGAGGGAGGCTTGGCCTCCTCAAGAGACCTCCAGACGTAACATCGTTTGAGAAACTGCGAAGGACTCGCTATCTGTCACGTTTGCTGTTGCGCATCTGCCCCCTCAGGGATCCTGCTGGAAAAGCTACTCTTTCATTATAATATTTGTATAAGCCAAGAGTTTTAAAGAACCCGTAATTTTTATATTTTTGGTTACAAAGCAAGGAGCTTGTTACCTTTCGTGTTATTGTAGCTCAAAAAATTACTCCCGTAAAGATAAAGAAGAACAATAGTTAATTATCAAAGCAAAATCGCAATAATCCGACTATTGTAATTAAAATTTCAATTAAGATTTTTATTAAGAATTAAGAGTTTGATTAAAATTTTGGCTGTGGTAAGGATTGTCTAACTTATATTATAAAAGACTTAATCTCCATAGTAAATTATCTTAGATTATTCAATTCTATTCGACATGTAAAACCTCTGCTCTCAAATCTTTATAATAATACAATTTGACAATTACACTGAACTGGCCTAGTCACTAACTAAGCAAAGCTTGAACTATAGGAACTAGATAACCCAAAACATATAATATGTAGTTATGTACATAAATCTAAAGCAATGATATGTTCATCATAGAAATATCTGCCCCTAGCGGGAATCGAACTCAAGAGCCCTTCGCAACCGCTCGACAGGCGGCTGTCAAAATTCAAGAAGACTTTATAACCTGTCATAAAGTAACAACTTGTTCAAAAACCGCTAATGATAGTGTTGGAAGCGCCGTGTGTGTAATTTGTGGTGTTTAATTAGACTTGTTCATGTTACAACGAGCGAGTGTGGTGGAGACAGCTGACCGGCGCGCGTCCGACACCCGACACCTGACACCTAACACCCAACGCTGATTGTATCAAAGACGCATGACATTAGCATGGATTTTCTTGAATGAATGTTTCGGAAGACGAATGTCAGTTAAATAAAAAGTCAAAGTTAGATTCAATAAGGAGCGTTAAAACAATACATACTATTCTGTATTGTCAATAATCCTTAGTACAGTTTTCCGTATTCGATTAGCGTATTGCTTCTAGATGTGATGTCACTAATGGCGGAATTTACCAAATTTTGATAAAAAAAATTTGCCCAAAAATGGTTAAGTTACATGCAGAACGCGGACAGGAAACTCTTTCAAATTGGTTTCACGCGTGTTCATTTAAATCTTAAGCGATACATCCAATGTATGTGCCAGGGCACATGTCCCTCCACCTAGAGTGTTTCCTTGAGAGTCCGCACCTGGCTGGTCGCTATCATCAGCTGAGACGTTGTACCGCGCCAGGAACTGGTCGGCCCCGGCGCAGGAGGTGGCGGCGCCGGCCGCGGCCCTCGCACACGCCACCAAATACAACAACACTATGCACCTCATGGTCACTCCGGAACACAACAAAAAACGCTAAGTTTTCAAATATCGACGGAGTTAGTTTTGAAAATCACTCGCGATCGCGCGAACGTCGTAGTGGGCGAGCGAGACACGTGCTTCCTCATCGGTGCGCCTTCTCGGACTGGCGGCGACGGCAGTCCCGTCCCTTGCCCGTCGCATACGATACAATGCCGGCTCCGCTCGCAGACAACACAACCACTTTTAAATTAGGAATAGAAATAAAATGACTAACGCATTGGAGCTTTTCGATATCGGAATTCTGACATAGCGAATCGAATCCGATTCGATGCCGGACAAGGTTTGCGTCATGCGCCCCGAGAAAAAACATGTACGGTTTCAAGGACATGGTAATTGGTAACCCATCAAACATCGACAGGTTTATTATTCGATACGATAATTAATCAAATGGTTACTTGTGTCAATGTTCTGCTGTGTGTGTAAAACATGTGAGTGAATCGCGATGGCAAAACGTTTCAATTTTGTTAGAGAAATGTAAGTCCGTTGAAGATTGAAGTAATTGTAGTGCAGTGGAGATGGGGTGTCATGGCCCGTGGGTCTGTCTGGCTTATCGCGGTGACAGGCTGGCTGCGGCGCAGGGCGTGCGCGCGCACTGCTATCGAACGCCACGCGGCGCATCGGACGGCACTCCTCGCTGGCACACCGTCTGATACACCCGCCATAGTGAAGTATACAGGGTCTTTGAAATTGGGACAGTATGTAATAGGACACGAATAAAAAAAAAACATTTCACGTTGACCCATTATTTTTGCTGTTTTTTTCTTTTTAGTAGTTTCTGAAAACACCCTATAAATCCATGTTTCGGAGTGCGTATAATAATGTTGTAATTATGTTATCTTATAAACGAAACTACGTGTTTTATTGCATCGTCATGAGGATATGTATATTCATAATAACATTTAACTTCTAGAAGACATCTGTTCTATTTTTGACAACAATATTAAGCTTTCTGTCGGACGTTACAATGCAATGTAAGCATAACCAAATTACGAAAGTATTGGGTATCGTTACTGCGACATGCTGAATGAATATTTCCTTCAAAATCCTAAATAATACCTTCAAAATGTAATATAGGTAAATAGGTAATTGCAAAGCCACATTATTGTAATTACAACTTGGAGTTCTTTAGTCAGTCATGATACCTTTCGCCATTAAGCAGCAGTAACGTCTTTCCATCAGGCGGGCAGTAGTACTGTGAGTACAGCACTACTGTCATGGCACAGCTCTATATCCGTCACACGATTCGGAACAATGGCACAGACAAAAATGTTGAGTTATAATAATAATGTAAACCTACATACGTTTTTACTACGCTTAACCAGCAGACCGTATAATTAATCCTACATACGGATATCATTTTTATCATTATATTCCTGGCCAGTAAAAAAACAATAGAGCATTAGTTCGTTCTTAATTTAAATTTATTTGAGAGACTCTCCTTACACTCCTCGTATATTTAGCCGCAAAGATATTACAGATTTATTCATGTGTCGTCCAATAGTTATATTACCATAGAGAATAAATAGTTTCAGCTGCATGTATTGGAATTTCAAATTCAAATTCAGTAACAGTATCAAAGATTACAATATATACTGTGAAACAGTATGAAAATAGTAACGGAGATATATTACCACATACCAAAAATCATAGTCACGCAAGTATGGTTTAAACGGAGGATGGTATAGTTTATATGGAGTTATAGGAGATCAGAATGCTTAAATGTACCTAATATTTGTGATACTTAACTAACTACTTACAGATAAAATAGTTGTCCCAAATCGGTATCCCGCGGCGACTTGCCAAGAAGATTAGCAGCATTGCCACGCTGGACAGCAATGCTGATTCTCTGCGCGAGATATGTTGCAGCCCGCCTGTCACGAGGTGTACATTAGACGACGCGAGACTTCTTTTAAAAGATTGTGAGGCTCAGGACCCCAAGATCACAGAGTTTATATCAAGCATTTCATTTCAAAGAATTCGTAGTATACGATCATAATTTCAATTCTTAACACAATATCATATTTGTTGCTTGCTTTGCAATAAATCACATAACATGTTAAAATACGCATGGAATAAAAAAAAATTATAAACGATCCGATAAAAACAAAAGTATTGTGACCATTGCCGAGACTGTATACCAACATAAACTCACACCAGTGCACAAACCCTGCGTTACAAAGTAGCTCATACATACTCACGTAGGTCTTAAGCAGTTTTTCTGACCGAAATATTCGTGATATACATAATAATATGGCGTTTGTCAATTGTATAATCCGTCCAAGTCCGAATGGCGGCTCAGAGTCAAGGCGGGGAGTGGCAGCGCATAGCGTGTGCATTGTCAGTTTTTTAGTTATTAGACAATGGCCGAAATGACCCATTCCGATGATGAATGTCGTGGGGCTGGCATATTTTTAATTTATCACCGATAGATAAGCAGGTAGACTTCATTGAGCCGCTTTGGGTCGCCGCCCGCCGCGCTCAGACACTCGTTATATAATACGCGATGCCGCGCGTATTGTCCACCACGAAGTCGGAGAGCATGAGAGAAGCTTGCGCACAAACTGAAAGCGGAAGCGGGCATATGTTTAATTTTACCTCTTCCTACAACGATTCCCGAATAGTTAGTCTGAGGTGAGGGAGAAAATTATAGGTTTATATTTATCATACATCCTTCTTTAAACTACATAATTTAGGCATGAATGAGTTCTTATCCATGTAAAATAAGTACGGAACATATTTACGGGCAATATTATTGTACCACGCTCCAATTTATGTGATCCCAAACTACATACAACCATTGAATGTTAGTGGTAATAAAAGGGACGTCTCATTTATTATTGACAAATATTTCGCGTTGAAAAAACACTTTGTAGGTAAGGTACGGAAGGCGCCGGCCATTTTATTGTATTTATCACAATATACAAGTGCCGTGTGGCAGTTTTTGTAAAGAAAAAGAAAAAAATTGAGGGCAGGAAATGACATCATACTGTATGAAGGGCGTTGCAAGTTGCACGCGCGTTGATGTCTAATACGGGAGGTGCGCTGGCGCATGCCTTCATTAGCTTGAGCTATATTTATATTCCCACCACACGCCAATCAAATTTGCTCATGTCAAACTAATATAAGTATGCTTTGTGCAAAATGTTTTGAGATCTGCATTTATTATAACTTACCCGTTCAGGGTACCTAAAATTTTGTTTTAAATTAATATTTCTACTATCTCGCCCGGATTACTTCAGATGATAAAATAATTCAGACGGGCCAACTCAATCACCAATTGTTTATATGTATATCTAAATGCTAGAAAATTAACGCAAATAAAAAAATCTATGTTGGAAATACCAACGAATAGAAACTTAATGAATATTTAAAATCTTATATTAAATCACAGCGTTTGCAAGACTGATCATTATTAGCGCCTTTGTTACCCACATAATAATATCGAAAGACAATTACAGTAATATTTTCCTACTAATTACTAACGTCATAATTAATTTCCAGGCCAACAAAATCATAAAAAAATATCCTTGACAAACAAACGCTCATAATTCCATATTTGTAGAATGGCGTTGAAATCAATTATGCTTGATTTCATAAGTACGGCGAATCTGTTAAGGCATGACGCATCCTGTCGCTACAGGTCGGAACGTGAAACTAAAAAAGTAACCAAAAAAAGAAACAAGCTTGCACAATGCGCTGACGCCGTGAAAAATCTCTACAAATAGAATGTTAGAACACCCCGGCGGCGCTTTATCGCATAAATATATATTACCTACCTATCCAAATAAGCGTTGTCATCATTAACCTACAGCGTGTAGGTGCGCAGGCGCACACAAACACCCCTGTGATGCTAATGAGCCTTTACCTGCCCGCTGGTAATTCGACGCGATCTCACCAATTCTGTCGAATCACACGTGATTAATCATCCCGAAACCTGATTGCATTCCATTGTGTTCCGATGAATAATCGCAAATGTAAACTTGACCTCCACCATTCAGAGCTGAGGTATTCAGATATTATTTTGTACGCATTCTAGCTGTGCCCTGGGCATTCACACGCCGTTGGAATAATGGGAAAGAAACCTTTTTTCTTTGCCATTACAGTTGGATATTTTTTTAATATTTATTAGTCACACCACAAGCTTTACGGTGACGGAAAACATCGAGAGGAAACCTGCATACGTTTCCATTCAAAGGCGTATGTATAGTCGTGCTTGAGTATCATGGACTCTCCGCCTGTCACGTTAGCACCAAAAATATATTTATATCGGAAAGTGGGTGTGTGGCTACTACCTACACACCTCTGCCTACCACTTGTAGAACCCTTGTGGGAAGGCATGAACTTGTATTAGTAGTGATCTACTTATACAAGTTGCTAGCATCCGTAGGCATATTTGCCACTTTAAACACTAAACAATAAATATCTATTTCTTGGCACAATACATTTGTAGTCGCTTTGATAAATAGATCTCAAAGATGGAACCGTCAAGAATACTCAAAACCAGCGCGCATATACGAAGAGGCTGGTGAATGAGGACGAAGCGAAAGAGGTAGGTATGTAGGAGGTCGGTGCGGTGATATGTATGTATGTGATAAAAAGATTAGTCACACCACGAGCTGAACGGTGAAGGAAAACATCGAGAGGAAACCTGCATACGTCTGAGAAGAAATTCAAAGGTGTATGTATAGTCGTGCTGGAGTAACGGCGATGGACTCGCCATCTGTCACGTTGGCACCTAATATACCTCTGGCGGAAAGTGGGTGTGTGGGTATTACCTATACACCTCTGCCTACCCCTTCGGGGACCCTTGTGATAAAAAGAATTGGATAATATATGTGCATATATGCAAACGTTCAGATGGATTACTTTCTACGTGAATTTCGCTTATTACCGGTATCCACCATTTTTACAGAACGTTAAGGACGTTTTAGCTTTGAATAATGAACCTTATGAACACATGCACTAAAATACCACTGCCACTGCCACTGCACGCTTCTATGAATGGTACAACGCCGAAAGTGGTTGGAAGCACACCTCAAAGAGATAAAACCCGTATTGTAAAGGTTCAGTTAAGAAAAATAAATGCTTATCCTATTGTCAGCCGGGCTGAATCATTAATTTCGCGCAACGAAGGTACAGAAGAAAATATACATGGAATTTGTCCCGTTTTGAAGAGTTTTTTATTTCAGTAAAAGACTCTTTGTAAAGATTGACTCGCGTTTTATTCAAGTGTCAAGTTTATATAGTGTTTGTATCCTTAGTAGCTTTTACTAACTGGATACCAGATTGTTCGGGCATTTCGCGTTGGTGAGCGTGAGGTCCTGAGCTGGATGCTCAGGACCTCACAATCGTCATCGTCATTATCATATCTTCACCACGAGAAACTGGCATTAACATACAGTACACTGAAGAATGTGGATAAAGCGGAGGACTGTAATTCTAGAGAGAACTGGTGTTCTACTGCTTACCTCGTAAGGGACCTCACAATAGTTTGCCTTAAAACCCATTGATATGTACTACCAAGTAGAACCTCTGAAATGTTGATAATGCTGCAGTCCACTTAACAGCTGACTTAATAAATAAATCTCAGCTTACATTATAAATGCTATAGTAATTCGTCTCGTCTGTCAGTATTAACGTGTCCAAACTGGTGAACTTTTGGATGAATTATTGTATGGAGAAAAACATATGATAATATACTGGAAATATGTAGAATATACATACATACATATAATCAAGCCTCTTTCCCGTAGGGGTGGGCAGAGACAACTTCTTTCCACTGGCTACAATCCTTAGATACTTCTTTCGCTTCGTCCACTTTTAATTATTCTCTTCATACATGCTCTTTGGTTTAGGGTACTCTTGACCTAAATATAGGCATCAGTTATATATCAATATATAACAGTACAGTGATGAGTCACACCACGAGCTTTACTGTGAAGGAAAACATCGAGAGGAAACCTGCATAAGTCTGAAAAGAAATTCAAAGGCGTATGTATAGTCGTGCTTGAGTAACGGCGATGGACTCGCCATCTGTCACGTTGGCGCCTCATATCTCTCTGGCGGAATGTGGTTGTGTGGGTATTACCTATACCCTTTCGGGGACCCTTGTGTGGAAAGGCGTAAGGATATATATAACTATATACCACAGGGAGGAAATCTCACCCAACTTACAGTTCTTTATAACTCCGCCTTTGCTGTGATGCAGTCGGGTAAGAGTTGAATGAGTGTGAATTGTAAACATTGTCAAATAGTTCCCACCCTTATCGGTCGGATCTCATATCGCGGCGATGGTTTATGGTCGTTTATCAACGCCATCGCATGACTTATAAGAACCAACTCACGCTCATATTCCGACAATGGGAATCTATGCGTGGTTTCATTCAATGGAGATGGAATAAGGTTTCCAGTAATGTTATATTATGTTGGCAGCAGATAGATAAGTCCCATTATGCTGCCAACACAGTACTCTCCGAACACAGAGTGGCAACGCGCAAGTGATACTTCGGTATTGTAAGCGTAAATAGGCTGCGGTAACCGTTTTCCATCGGGTAGGCCATATGCTTGTTTACCATTCTAGTAGTATAACAAAATTTCCGTCGTATAATAATATATCCTCAAGCCTTCCCACAAGGGTCCCCAAAGGGGTAGGCAAAGGTGTATAACTTTCCGCTATATTTTAGGCGCTAACGTGATAGATAGCGAGTCGCCGTTACTCAAGCACGACTTTTAAAAGAATTAAAAGAATATATTTCTGTTGTGACAAGTTGTAACAAAACTAAAACAAAACGACTATACATACGCCTTTACATTTCTGCTCAAACGTATGCAGGTTTCCTCTCGCTATTTTCCATCACCGTAAAGCTCGTAGTGTTGACTAATCATTGGTACAGTCGGGATTCGAACTTGCAATCTTTGCAACTGATCGAACCACTCGGCCACCACGGTTCTATACGGCGTAATATAAAAAAACATATATACAATAACGCCAGGTCCCTCAAGGGGAAGGCAGAGAGCGAGTAGAGATCCAGTTCTGTCCAGGCTCAGGGACTGCTATCGCTTCACCTGCATGTAACTCTGTTCATTTATGCTGGCCGTTATATCTTAACGTTTCCATTATAGACGACCGCCTGGTCTAGTGGTTAGAGCTCCTGACTGCGAAACTTGAGGTCGCGGGTTCGAATCCCGCTGAGGGCAAATATTTGTGTGAGGACACGAATATTTGTACCTTAGTCTTTGATGTCCTATGTCCTATGTAATGTCCTATTTAAGTATATATCTATCTATATAAGTAAATATATCGTTGTCTAGTTATCATAACACAAGCTTTGCTTAATTTGGGACTAGGTCAATTTGTGTGGAATCGTCCCAGATATTTATTATTATTTATTATTTATTTATTATACTTGAACGTTCGATAATTTTGATGTAGTTAGTGAAGCTTCCAGACACTTTCGCATTCTAACCTTGAATACTATTGTAATGTACTTTTGTGTGTAATGTTTCTTGTTTCTCATTGGAAAAGCTCTCTTAGAATTACTTTTTTCTTAAGCTCGTGGCGAGAGAAATGAGAGTACTAAGTTCAGTTAATTAAACTACTCGGTCTTGAAGGCCCTTGTCCTTTGAATTACTCACAATGCCAAAACAGGCACAGTCCCGTGGTTTCACCCGGGTAATATATTATTTCATTGGTAGATTTTATAAATAATAATATATCCTCACGCCTTCCCACAAGGGTCCCCGAAGGGGTAGGCAGAGGTGTATAGGTAATACCCACACACCCACTTTCTGCCAGAGGTATATTAGGTGCCAACGTGACAGATGGCGAGTCCATCGCCGTTACTCCAGCACGACTATACATACGCCTTTGAATTTCTTCTCAGACATATTCAGGTTTCCTCTCGATGTTTTCCTTCCCCGTAAAGCTCGTGGTGTGACTAATCTGAAGGCGGATAACGAGTAGGTATTAGAAGCATAATCTTGACAGCCATAAAGGCTTTGCTTAGCTTGGGAGGACAATTTGATCGAGAAGTTTTTATTGTAATTACTAATTGACTATCGGAAGGTATCCTCACGCCTTCGTTCCCGAAGGGGTAGGCAGAGGTGTATAGGTAATACCCACACACCCACTTTCCAAAGATATATATCGGAAGGTCCTATCCTACATAATCTTGTTATATTATTATATTGTACTATCCTACATATCACCTAAGCAACACGCATATAATTAACTGGCTCGGATCCCACTTCGATACAATCTTTATCTCCACTAATCCATCGGTGTGACTAAGATCGTTGGAATGTCGGGTTAGGGGGGAGGGGGAGGGGCAGGGTACCCTGCGTACGCGCAGGGTTTGTTTCGTTCACAAAGGACCAGCATGTCGCGACGACTCTATTTATAATATTAGTATTAAGTAACAATGAATTAGATACATCACAAACTTGACGTTTTCAAAGGCACGTTTTACATTTGCAACGAAGAACATCCGCCGCGGCCGACAACCAGCAGACAAAACCCTATATACCTATACTTATAAATACAGTACACGTATCTACATAATATTATATTGCGACGAGAACAATAGATCTCGCCTCGAGCCCGGCTCCACTCGCATCTCTAGATCGTTGTACTTACATTTGCCATTGAAAATTAAACATTGTTCACAAACAAACAAATCCTATGCTAAGCACGCTATGTTGCGCTCTCCATCATTCAAGAGTGGAAATTTAAGATTGTTGGAGTCTCTGATGCTGCTCAGAACTATCTTTTTGACCTTGGTCCTCCTGTCTCTCTCCTCATGCCTTTGTGTAGATGTATTTTAGGTGCCAACGTGTCAGACAGCGAGTTAATCGCCGTTTCTCAAACTCGACTATACATACTCTAAATATATTTTTATTTTTTTCTCAAACGCATGCAGGTTTCTTCTCTCTATCAGAAGATATATTTGAAGAAGCTGTTCTAACACGGTGGGCCACAGGCAAAGACTCCTATTGCTGCAATTGTCCAGCCTTAACCGGCTTCATGCTTGCTTACCAACTGGTAAGCTTAAGTAAGCTTAAGAAAAGCAGGAACCGCTAGCAGGTACATACCTATTAAAATATCTTACCAACACACGGGTGAGTGACTCTCGCTCCGGCCGCCGTACCGAGCAGACGTGTGCTCCCACCGCTCCCGCGCTCTGCGCCCGCTACGACCGGCAGAAGCCACACCCGCCGCTACGCAAATCGCCACGCGTTAGCTAGCCGCTACGCACCGCACGTGGTGATTGTTGGTCGCCTTTTTCAAGGCAACAACAATCACAGTTCTTGTTTCTCGACAATAATATTTGTCCCCTTCCGGGAAAATCCACAGTTTCGTGGTCATTCGGTGGAAACCAAACGGTGCCAACGAAACCGAGTGGGGCGCTGACCCGTTGCGCTCTTAGCCTTGCCCCTTCAGGGTAAGGCTAAAAACGGTTGGGACCAGGTTCACCGGCCTTGGGGTCTACCCTAGTCGCGCCTGGTTATCACCCACCGCCCACCCTACCTATCCCTTACCTCCTATCCTCCGGTGTTAGTTTGGGCACTGTCCACGGACTAGTGCTCTCTACACCGGAACTGTCAGGAACCCGCTGCACAATAAGACTGGCAGCGGGAATACAAGCTTAGGGCTCACACCATAGGCACACTCACCTCCCTGTCTACACCCGACAGGGAGGGTTCAGTACACACCCCCGGGTCAACCCCCCGGGGATCGGTCTCCTAACGTTTAAGTCACCAGGGGTTTCTTTGCGTGTTTCTTCCCCTGGGCGACCGCGCCCCGAAACACGTTTCCCTTGCCGCTTTGCCTTCCCACGTCTGCATCCACCATGTCCACAATAATAGACCCCCAAGCCTCACTGGCTTTCCTCGCGCGGCTCTTAGAAGCCGTGCCCACCCTCCGACGTCAATATGACGAATACACCCGCGATGTAAACGCGGGTACCCCCGAGGCGACAGCAGCGCTCGACAAGAGCGCCATCATAGCCGTAACAAACGAGGCCAACAAGTCTCAAGACTCCCCCTTGTCCCCCGAATCTGTCATTGTGGACTCCGAAATGGAGTCACTGCAATCCGAGTCGTCCGAGGGCTCCTCGGACGAATTTACGCCCGTCACGGGCTCCAAGAAGCGCGCCAGACGCGCTAAAAAGAAGGAGGCTTTAACCTCACCTTCTCCCCCCACTAAAGCCCCCAAGACCGTGCCCGTGCCCTCCGCACAGTCTTCCCCGGTAGCCCCCTCCCCGGCACCCCCCTCCCCCGGCCCTCTCGCCTCTCCGGAAGCCGAAGCCCCTCAGGCTAGCCGGCTCTCCCCCGTCCCGCGACCTACGCGACCTTCCTCGACGAAGGAGCGCTCTTGCCCCCCCGTTTTCGTCCACACTAAGTCCAAGTGGACGGAAATCTCCGGTTGGTGTAAAACCAACCGAATCACCTTCACCCGTGCCACGGCCACAGCCGAAGGCATTAAGGTGCACCTCCCGAATTCGACCGAATTCAGAGCCTTCACGAGGCTCCTGCAGGCCAGAAGTGTGGAATACCACACTTATGATCTGCCGGAGGACCGTTTACTCCGGGTCGTCATCCGCGGCGTCCCACGCGAAATCGATACCGAGTCGATCAAAGATGATCTGAAGGCTCAGAATGTCGCGGTGAAGGAGGTGCACCGCATGCACCGACAAAATGCCGGAGAGGCATTCAACATGGTTCTCGCCATCTGCGAGAACTCCCCCGACGGCAAAGCCGTCTTTAAGATAAAAACCTTATGCCACCTGTCTGGCATAAGGGTTGAAACCCCCCACAAGGGCGGCCCTATAGGGCAGTGTCACAACTGCCAACTATACGGGCACGCTTCGCGTAACTGCAACGCGAAGCCCAGGTGCGTCAAGTGCCTGGGCGATCATGGGACGAGCGACTGCTCGCGCCCTAAGGACCGCACACTCGCCGACTCGCCCCCTAGTTGCGTGCTGTGCCGCCAAGAAGGCCACCCGGCCAATTACAGGGGATGCCCCAAAGCCCCCAAACCCAGACCGGTCGTGGTCAAGAGGGCAGCGGCCCGCGAATGGCGTAACGCCCCCCCCGCGCAACCCGCCCCACCCCGACCTTCCCCGTGGAGGGCCCTCCCTCCGAGGGACTTTCCACCCCTCCCACAAGCGTCACCCCCTGTCCCCTCAGCGGCTCCGAGCCCGCAGATTACACCTCTGCCGTCGCTCTCCACCGCCAAACCTCAACAGCCCCAGCCCCAGGCTGCTACTCCCCCGCGTAGACCCCAGGCGGTCCAGCCCACTTCCTCCCCCTCTGAAACTTCCGCCAACATGGCATTCCTGGCGGATCTTTTCTCCACCGTCAACCTCTCAAGGGTTAACGAGATGGCACGAAGCCTCAGGGCCGTCCGGAAGGACCCTCTGGCCCTCCTCAAAGTGCTCGGCGACTACGCCGATGTATCAGAGTCCCTGGCTACCTTCTCGTCCAACCAATAATGGACTCAAACGTAAGCAGCAGAATCAAACCCCGATTACTTTCAATTGGCTACTTTAATGCCAACGGCATTCACAGCCAAAAGGAAGAGATCGCCGCGTTCCTCCGCGACAACAATATCGACGTTTTCTTAGTGCAGGAAACCTTCTTGAAACCATCACACCGAGACCCTAGAATTGCAAACTACTGCGTGGTTCGCAATGATAGAACTCGATCCGCCCTCGGCGGTACTTTGATCTATTACAAGAGGTCCCTGCACTGTATCCCGATCCAACCACCAACCCTCTCCCACATAGAGACCTCGATCTGTCGATTAGGAATGACCGGCCATCAGCCGATCACGATAGTCTCTGCATACTGTTCCCCTGTTAACTCGACGGCCGATATCAAAGCTGATATCAAAGTCCTCATCAACCTCAGTAGCTCAGTTATTATCGCGGGTGACCTGAATGCCAAGAGCGATGCTTGGAACAGCCACTCACGAAATAACAGAGGACGCCAATTGGAGGACCTCAGTGGGCTCCTCCAATTCGACGTCATTGCGCCTATGCACCCCACCCACTACCCCGAGAATATCAACCACCGACCGGACGTACTAGACATTGTGATCATCAAGAATGTAAACCTCCGTTTGCACTCGTTGAGGTCGCACGACGAATTAGATTCCGACCACCGACCTGTTACCTTAGCGCTCTCCCCCCGACTAGGCCCCCCGGACTCAGGTCAGCCCCCACCTCAGAAAAAGATAACAGACTGGAGAAAACTGGAGCAACTCCTCAAGTCCTCTTCATCTGTTCACTTAGATAGTATCCCGCCCCTCATAGAGTCGGCAGCCGACACTCAAAAGGCGGTCGATTCCATCACAGCTCACGTACAGTCAGCCGTGGACGCCTGTTCACGACAAGTTCCGGTGATGGAAGACCATCGCTGGAAACTTCCCGATGACGTGCGTGAACTGGTGACGGAAAAGAACGCCGCCCTCCGAGCGCATAGAGCTCACCCGACTGAAGCGAACCGCACCTTTCTGAGGTCACTCCAGCGCAATCTGAGATACCGCATGAAAGACCTGCGAGACGCTCGCTGGAACAAGTTCCTAGGGGAACTTGAACCGAGTCACTTGGCCTTTTGGCATCTCCAACGGAAACTTAAATCAGACAAAATCTCGTCTATGCCTCCACTCACTCGTCCAAATCAAGGGCCCGCCTTTGACGACGACGAGAAGTCCGAGTGCCTGGCCGACAGTCTCGAGGCTCAATGTACGCCCAGCACCTTGCCAGTAGACCAGCGCCACCTCAAGAAGGTGGACGCCGAGGTCGAAAGCAAACTATCCCACCCACCCTCCGAACACCCAGACCACCCTATCGCCCCAATCACGGTGGACGAAGTCCGGAAAGTGATCAAGGATCTCCACCCCAGGAAAGCCCCAGGTCCCGACGGGATCGCTAATAGAGTTATCAAACTCTTCTCTCCTTATCTCATAGTTTTGCTCACTGCCATCTTCAATGCAGCACTGAGCAACAACTTTTTCCCCCAATCCTGGAAAAGTGCAACGGTCATAGGTATTCCCAAGCCAGGGAAACCCAAGACCGAAGCCTCCAGTTATCGCCCCATCAGTCTCCTCAACGTCCTTGGCAAGATTTACGAGAGACTTATCTACAATAGATTAAAGAGTTTTGCAGACTCTAAGAAAGTCATACCTGACCAACAGTTCGGTTTTCGAACCAAACACTCTTGTGTCCAACAAGTCCACCGTATAGTGGAAGACGTCAGTAGCGGCTTCCAACTCGGTTATACCACGGGTATGCTCCTCTTCGACGTGGCGAAGGCATTCGACAAGGTCTGGCACAACGGCTTAATATACAAGCTATACCAGTTGGGCGTGCCGGACCGTCTAGTACGCATAGTACGGGACTTTTTGTCGAACCGCTCCTTCCGCTACAGAGTCGAGGGCACACTCTCTTCCCCCCATCCCATACGAGCAGGAGTCCCGCAAGGCTCAGTGCTCTCGCCACTCCTATTCACGCTTTATACTAGCGACATTCCCCTCCATAGACGAGTTAAAAGCGCTCTATTCGCCGATGATACGGCTATCTACTACAAAGGTAGAACTCCCGAGGGAATTCACGACAACCTCCAATCCGCGGTCACAGCCCTGGGGCGGTGGTTCCGGAAATGGAGAATTGAAGTGAACCCCACCAAAAGCGCAGCCATTCTATTCTGGAAAGGCCTCGAACGCCCACGGGTAGCCCCCATCACCCTCTTCGGCAAACCCATTCCATGGGAAGAAAAAGCCAAATACCTGGGTGTGATCCTCGATCAACGCCTTTCTTTCCGTCACCACGTAAAGGCGGTACGCGCGCGAGCCGCCTTCGCGCTCGGTAGACTTCACAGCATGTTGAATGCGCGAAGTAAACTCTCATTGAAATCCAAGGTGAGGATTTACACGACGTGCATTCGACCAATCATGACATACGCGGGTGTAGTGTTCGCACACACTAGCAAGTCAACACTTAACCCCTTGCAAGTGCTCCAAAGCCGGTTTCTCCGGAGAGCCACAGGTGCCCCGTGGTACATGCGTAATAGTCAACTCCACGTTGACCTCAAAGTCCCCACTATAAAACAGTTTTTGGAAAAAACTGTCCAAACGTCATTTCGATTCTGCTGTAAATCACCCCAACCCCCTCGTCGTATCGGCCGCCCGATACACTCCTTCCCTTATCTCGAAGATAAGGCGTCCAAGACACGCCGTCATCGAACCGGATGACGACATAACGGTCCTCCAGGACGCCCGACAAAAACATACCAACACTACACAAAACCGACCACTGTTCCGTCCTCGCCGACGAGGCTCGACGCGAATAAGCCGTAATGTTCCCCCCCGACCCCCGCCGCAAACGCCGGCCCGCGCCGAGCCTGACGCGCAAATCCCGCCCCCAAATAATATTTAAATAAAATTACCAGTCCAGCCCAGCTCCCTTGCTCGCGATCCAGCAACGCCCTAAGCCGAGGTTCGTACCCCACAGGGGGTGCCCTTAGCTGTGTTGCTTAGAAATAAAGTGCCTGGCTGGAGGCCTAGGTCTCGCCATTGACCGGTTAAGTAGCAAAAGTTCCCGGAACTCACGCTACGAGAGACAATACAAAAAAAAAAAAAAAAAAACACGGATGAGTTCAATAATAAATAGAGAAAGCCACTTCATTAATAATACACTTCTCGATAAGTTTCACTATCAGTTTAATAAAACGTTTATTTAAGAAAAGGGCTATAAAAACGAGGCTCCCTAAAAGGTGTGTCGGCGGGTGGGGCGTGTGGGGGGGTAAAGTTCCTCCATTAATCATGTGCAAAACTCCGGCTAAGCACTTTGTATAACCAAACTTCTGTGGCGCTGACGCTCAGATATCCTGTTCTGTACGTAGCATAGTGTACTTAGCCTCATGTTTCAGGGTTTCAGCCGTAAGGCTTGTTCACATATTTACAGAAGCAAGTTGTTCTCTTTATGTTTAATTAATAAACAATAGACTACTAATATTTTTAAAGCGAAAGTTTGCGAAGTAGTTATTCCTCTTTCACGCAAAAACTTCTGAACGGAATTGAACGACATTTAACACAGAGTTAAATTATTACTTCGATTAACATATATGGCATGGTTTATTCCAGACAAGCATTGGATCAAATTTTAAGCGGGTAGAACCGCGGGGCTCAGCTAGTAAGTAATACATTACTCGAACCACGAGCTTTACGGATATGGAATGGGTGTTTTTCTCTCTCTATTTTATAAGTACAGGTTTGTAGTTTTGAGTTAATAAGCCAACCCCGCTTGGCTCTCTCTCTGGCTAATGTAGAGGTGCTATAATTCCCACGTGTCGCTACATATACATATGGAGCAACAATACAGGTGGAGAGTCTGAAGCTTTCACGTAAGCACGGCTTAATAGACGTCTGAGTTTCTGCCCAGATATGCGGGTTTCCTCACGTGCTTTCAGTTATAAATTACCTGAACGTACCGCTCATACAAAACGCCTCGTGTGCGTATATTTCATAAAAGCGTTCTTAAAACCCCTTAAAAATAATAAAACCTTCATATTTTACGCCTCCTCCCCGCTCAACGTGAAATATGAGAGGTTCCACCCCAAAAAAACATGTCTTTACGTGACGTGTTTATAACCCCTACTAGCTGTCGTTTCATTGAATTACCCATACTCAAACTAAACATACTCAGACTAAAACAGTTCCCCAAGTGGCAGCCCTTTCCAGAGTTGCAACATCACCATCGTCATCGTCAACATACTGATCCAAAATTGGCGTTTTCGAATGACTTTTGCCATATCGTCTTCGGACATATTGCAAAGACCAAGACAATGTGTCAAGACAAAGTGTGCCCGCGGTTGCACCAGCTCAATTTGACTGCTCAATCTAGATAGCTAGGGATGCAAAAATACATACATACATATCATCACGCCAAGTCCCTAGCGGGGTAGGCAGAGAGTATAGAGCGCCAGTTCTCTCTAGAAAAATAAATTCTAAAAATAATTCTTATATATAACAAATAAACTTTTGGGATCGATCGAGTTGAACATGAGATCCTATTTATTTAGTAGGGGATGATTGACAAGGACGGCGACGACGAGAGGTATATTTACGTCTTTGTAAAAGTGTTAATTAGGAACATTAAGTCTTTGTGGGAATGATTTAAGGTAACCTAACTTGATTTGATCCCACAAGGTGAGTGTAATTTCAGTACCTAGTATAAAACAAAGTCGCTGTCGCTGTCTGTCCGTCCCTATGTCTGCTTAAATCTTTAAAACTACACAACGGATTTTGAACTGGTTTTTTTAAATTGATAGAGTGATTCAAGAAGAAGGTTTATATGTATAATACATGCATAATATTATAGATAAACACTGATAAATTTCGAGGTTTTTTTATCTGATGTCGTAAATAAACACATTTTTGCGCTTACTTTGCAAACGCAGACTGAACCCCAATATAATATCCCGTGTACTGTTATGTCTATTATAGGTCTGAATACGTCCCTGTGTCCGCTTCAGGGGCCGCGACTCCTTACCTTTGAAGTGTAATCTCGAGCCCTCGCGTTTTCTTTTCTTTGGCAAGTTTCACACGAATCTGTGCCCTGGCAAATGTGGTCCGTTTGGATTTCGTGACCCGATTACATATCGCAACCTGAATTAAAGTTGATTACCCATTAAGTAGGGCACAACGAAACTCCTAAACAGAATTGGATTTCCTCGCCTGACCTTGCAGACGTTACCAGCCAGACGCTACTGATTAGTTTTAGCTACAGTTAGTAAGGTTTCCAATACTTAAATAAGATTGTCTGTAAAAAAAGATCCGGATAGCAACTTTAGTGGCGGATTTTCACATTAACTGCCAGTATTTTCCAATTCCAGGCTACTCCAATTTGTCGCCTCTACCGAATTCGTTCCCCATTTTCTCAAATATGAAATATGATTAGATATAATAACTGTTGTCAATGTTGACACAGACGTAAGGATAGACTTAGTACCAACTTGCAGCCAGAGAAATCTTTCCACCCTACTCATCCTGCTGGTAAACCACTAAACAACTCCGTCCAATAAAAGATCGGAAAGTGTGTAATGATTTGGTAAAACTGCTTGCCGTCTCGAAAGTCATATGCTAGCCAGATTTGTAGAATATACAAGGCAGATTTAATGACCATGGAGCCTTATTTATTATTATTATTTCCGCATCATTAATTATTAATTCAGCCCTTATAATGGAATCTACTCAATTAGCGAACACTGCGTCGAAAATTCAAGACTCCATTTACAGTAAAATTCACAATTCATCCTCACAAACTGTCGTTTTTTATAAGATTCCAAGCAGTATTAGCTTTCATCAGCAGTGGACGAACCTCTCGTTTAATTACAAAACTTATATAATAATATATCCTCACGCCTTCCCACAAGGGTCCCCGAAGGGGTAGGCAGAGGTGTAATAGGTAATACCCACACACCCACTTTCCGCCAGAGGTTATAGTACGTGACAGATGGCGAGTCCATTTCAAAATCAATTACAAAACTTTAGATGTCAATACTCATATTTATCTATACTAAAATAAAAAGAGGAAAGCTTTGTTTGTTTGTTTGTAATGAATAGGCTCCGAAACTACTGGACCGATTTCAAAAATTCTTTCACCTTTGGAAAGCTACATTATCCCCGAGTAACATAGGCTATATTAAATTGGACCCGATAGGTGGCGCTGCGATGGAGTTTCAAGAATTTTACCTTTTTACCCGGGCGAAGCTTTCTGTGTGTTTCTGTGTGTCTTAAGCTAGATTCGAGAATGGTTTAGATTTACAATTGGACCCAATAGGTGGCGCTGCGATCGTGTCACGGGCAATTTAACTTTTTCACCCGAGCGAAGCTGGGCGGGACAGCTATATCCTATATACATATTTACGACTCGCAATTTTTGGACTCTCATAGATAGCAGAGTGAAAGACGATGCAAAATAGTGCGACTTTCATACCGTCGACCGTCTGGAGGGCGGGCAATGTCGCTTGTACGCCAGGGCTGACTAGTAGCACCGCAGACCTCACGTACATGTACTGTAATTAGTTGTTATGCTACCAGCTATTTTGTAAAAGTTTTTAAGCTATTGCATAGCTTCTATCGCGGGCCTTGAGCGTGGAGACCGAATCCAGAAATTCCGTAACGAAAATAACCTAACACTTTCAAAATTTAACCACATTCGAATATAGAACAGTTCCAAATTCAAAATTGCCGGGAAATATGGAAACGACAGAACTTAAAAGGCATGCCTAGTACGTAAGCAGCTGTTTGTGAGAAAGTATATAGGTGTATTGCATAAGTTGATAAAAAAATGCTATGCAACAGCTTTACCGCGGCAGTCCCCGAGTGCCACACGTTTTTATTCATACCTACCATCAAGTATTATCTTAGAGGGCGAGATAAATGTACTGACTACATTTCCTAAAACGTGTCGCCTACCAATTTTTTTTTTATTTTTTTATACTTACAACTATCCTTACAGGTTAACCTAATACATAAGCTAATAGTAATCATAATAGGTATTACGTTGTATCACGATACCCAGTCTTAGATGTATACTTATAATAAAACTAGCGGCCCGCCCCGGCTTCGCACGTAAAAATTGTTACTGAGGGTTATCATCACCATATCACCATCGCGGTCTTTTTATCGATCTTTTTAAGATATAGAATTCCGCAGTAAGTACATTAATTTGATCCATCTCGTTAGGCTTAGGCGTTTGCGATTTAAGCCCACAAAAATATGTTTGTGTTGAGACTGATGAATGTGGGCGAAAGAGGTATGTAAGTCTAGAGAGAACTGGCGCTCTATACTCTCTGCCTACCCCGTTAAGGACTTGGCGTGATGTTATATATATATATATAACTGTAAATATAATAAATGTAAATGTTTGTTTCGACATCACATTGCAAATCTTTTAAATTCTCGACTTGTCTATAACATGTAGGTATGTATAGTATATATTAACCTTCCTCTTGAATCACACTCTTCCTATTGACTATTGAAAAGTGCATTAAAAACCGGGAATTAAGTTAAAAGATTTCAGCGAACAGACAGCGGAAGCGACTTCATTTTATACTATGTATAGAAAGAATAGAAAGAGTTTGTATGAAAGCGCTAACGTCAGGAACTACTAATTATATGTGCAAAAATCTACGAAGCTTTTAAGAGAGGAAGGCTTTAGACTATGTATCACCTCTTAGGTAGTACAAGGGAGAGGATAATTAAAAGAAACAACAATAAGTTTGTTAATAAAACTCACGCTAAAATCACTACAGCCCTAACTATTGCCCTTTGTGAGTACACACTGTAAAGCAAATTATTAAAAACTTTAGAAAATCACTTATACCTCGAAGTCAACATACCATGGAGTAGACATTCAACACAATACCCTTCGCATTTTTGAGGTCACTGTTCTCGATTGCTCTTTTATTTTCTTTTGCTCTATCTTATGTTTCTCGAATGAAGGCAATTGAGTGAAACACTAAGTAGGAATACGCTCGTAGTAAATTTTTGATCTGAGTAGAACCCTAGAACTACCCCCGTGTAAGCTGCACTACTGTATGGTTGCAACGTATCGGTCTACCTTAGATTAGATACTTGTTCATTGGTGACGTTCGAAAATCAAAAAGTAGTTATTTTTTTTATTTGCCTAAAATAAGATAAGTACCTAAAAACTCATTTGTCTGGCCAATGTCGTATCTTATTCTGCCTGAATAATGCCACTCTGAACTGTTATTACTTTCATATAGGTACGGAACTTATGGAGGAAATCAATTTATTACACCACCATCACACCTACGCATCTCGCAACTCGCTCCGGAGAAAAGGTAAACAACTTTTCCGTTTATGACAACCGTAAAGTTTTATCCTGCGCCCTCACTTCTAAGATCTACAACTTTTCGGATTAAGGCGAACATCGATCGGGAAATAACGTATTTTCCTATTTTCATCCACGAAGAATAAAATGTATATATATAGGGTCAATAGAAGATTTTTTTATTCAATTTGAATATTACTCAATAACTATGAATCCGTATGCCTCATGTATCCGGCCGTCATCACACAGACCACAACCACAAAGACCTATAGATATGAAAATACTCTTACAGATTTATGTATGTACATATATACGACTCATAAACAATAAATACTCCACCCAGATTCACAGCTAACTGCCTAATACTCATTGTCCACACACGCACAGCTAGCCATAACGTATCACTTTATCCGCCTACTTTCAACGTTCGTTCAATTATAGATTTACTTAAGCTACCAATACCTACCTAAAATCTATTTAGAAAACTACACTGCGTTACTAAATTCCCGTAACAACTCGATTATATAACAACTTCATTTTGTTATTTTTATAGATATGATCACTACACTGTAAACACATGTCATTATTCATATAGCATACCTTCTCACGAGGGTCCCCAGAGGGTAGACAGAGATATATTTTGCCAACGTGACAGATCGCCGTGTGTATATAATCTAGTAACACGAGACAAATTTTTGCTTGTATGCTTGTATGATAATATTGTGTATTAACCAGGGCGGCATGTTCGCAATCAGCGAAAAAGCACTTTCATGTTTATTATAAATAAAAAAAAAAACGCGGTGACGCAAGCACGGCTATACATACATGCAAATAATCTTTAATTTCTTCTCAAACGTATGCCGGTCTCCTCTCGATGTTTTCCTTCACCGTAAAGCTCGTGTTGTGACTAAACTCATTGGTACGGATTCGTACAATCTGTGTTGTAAATTGGTATAAGAGGCATAACACATAAATGGTTCACCTCTTACTTACGTAATAGAGAACAATATGTCGAAATTGAATTCCATAACGAAGCTACAAGACAGATAGAGAATGTGCGATCAGAAAGGAAACCTATTGACGCGTCCATAATACCACAAGGAAGTGTAATCGGCTGTTTGCTCTTTCTCATTTACATAAACGACTTACCTAAAATCATGGATGATACGTGTATTCTATTTGCAGACGATGTATCGATTTTAACGACTAGTAAAATTCCGGATAACCTAGATGATAAATTTACTTTAGTTCTTAATAAAACAAAAGCATGGCTAGACGACCATAATCTAGAAATAAACCTTAATAAAACTAAAGTAATAACATTCCACCCACATCAAAAGCAACCCTTAAAGCTAACTATTCACTTCGAAAATGTACTTCTAGAACACGTTAATGTATTCCCACGCTTAGGTATAATAATAGATACCCATATCAAATGGAAACAACACATTAAAAAAATTACATTGAAAATATCTCAATTTGTATATGCTCTCCGTGAAATAAAAAAATCTACCAACTTTCAAACTGCACTCAATTTATACTACGCATACGCTTACTCGTGGTTTAACTATGGCATTATACTATGGGGAAATAGTACAGATGCATTCTAGTCAATATTAATAACACTGAAAGCTGTAAACCTATCTTCATAAAGTATAAAATACTAACCTTGACATGCATATATATTTTGGAAATATGTAAATTCGTTCGTAAATACCCAAACATTTTTACTAAAGATACTCTAAGGACGCGAAAACCATCTCTTACTACCTCCCTCACAATAAACTTTATATTCAACAACTCCTCAAATAATGTCGATCAAAATATATAACAAGTTACCTGATAATATTAAGAAAGAAAACGATATAAGTAAATATATAAAACTAGTAAAAACATTATTGAACAAAAAAGCCTACTACACTATACAAGAATATTTAGATGATAAATTTAAACAATAAACAATACTTAGGTATTGTTTATCACTTATTCACCATGTATTATACGATAGATATATATTTTATTATTAAACATTAAGTTGTTGTCATTAGTTATAGGGATTACATTATAATATGAAATTCTAACTAGCCTTGATCTCAAAACATTTAAAATGTATATAATGGTATAAATGTTATCATAACTTTAAGTACATACATACATACATACATACATAACATCACGCCAAGTCCCTAACGGGGTAGGCAGAGAGTATAGAGCGCCAGTTCCGTCTAGACTTACATACCTCTTTCGCTTCGTCCACATTCATCACTCTCTTCATATTTAAGTCAATTTAATTATTTCATGTATTATTTTAAGGAATAAGATAATTATTGTGTTGCTACGCCCATCAGGGTATATTGTCAGTTTATAAAAATTGTAAGCTGTTGCAAAATATTAAATAAACAAATAAATAAATACATAAATATCGTTGGATCTACATTAAAAGGGTTTGATTATGTAAAATTACGTTTATTCAACAAAATTCAGTCAAGTCATGGGAATTCAAACACACAGCAATAAGGCACAGCGCACATTAGCTGTTCACATGAAGGTTATCTTCGTCCGCACTTGGTTCACTTGCCATACGTTCAAGTTTTCGTACTCCTCAATGCACGCATCCACCTGGACACAAGCACAGTTCACATATAAACATGTTGTCTTCACGCAGGGAACGGGTAGGCAGAATTGTAGTAATTAACTTTTTACGCCGGAGATATATGTAGGCGTCACGCTGGCACGTGACAGATAGCCAGTCCATCGCTGTTTCTCAAGCACAACGTCGTTGTTTATTGTATAGAGGCTCGTTTTATGGCAAGCACCATAACCTATATGCTGAGCAATACTTCAAGTACATTGAGTGGGGTTGAGCTAGCAGCATACGCGACTAACAGTTCCTCTACCAGCACGGCTTCTCCATATGGAGGTCTGGAAACCTTAATTACCGGACACAACAGTCCTTAGAAGCAGGGCCATTTGGGGACAATCTGCCGCAAGCTTGATGGCACCAGAAGAATTCTGAACGCGAGATAAATTGTACCCTACCTCTCTTCAGCTCTTCGGTTACCACCACTTCGTTCGGAACCACACAAAAGTCACGTAGGGCTTATATTTATCCTGGAAACGGTCGTAATTTGTACTATGTCAACGAATGGAGAACATACCTGATCCGGCTTGAATCCTTTGTCGACACATCTCTCAATGACATCTGCTATCTTGACAGTCTTGTTGGACCCCGCTAGGTCACGTATCACGGCGAATATGCGGTCCGTCGAACTGATACCCCTGCGAACACCAATAGTCTGGTACAGTCACTAGTACATACATACATGTCATCACGCTGATTCCATGTTATAATTCCGAATCAGTTATTATTATTAAATATCCTCACGCCTTCCCACAAGGGTCCCCGAAGGGGTAGGCAGAGGTGTATGGGTAATATCCACACACCCACTTTCCGCCAGAGGTATATTAGGTGCCAACGTGACAGATGGCGAGTCCATCGCCGTTACTCAAGCACGACTATACATACGCCTTTGAATTTCTTCTCAGACGTATGCAGGTTTCCTCTCGATGTTTTCCTTCACCGTAAAGCTCGTGGTGTGACTAATCACTGTACTTAAGTTCAGAAAAACTCATTGGTACAGTCGGGATTCGAAATATAAAAAAATATAGTATTGGTACCTACTGTATAATTTCTAATGAATTAGTCGCGCATAAATAATGTCATTGGCATACCAGTGGATAGCGTGAGCGTGAGCAGAAAAAGATTGCGTCTAGGACACTGGTGTAGTAGTAGTTTGGGACCGCAGCAAACAATTTCCTGTTCCACTACAATGTTGGCTAATCAGGATATGGCCGACTGATACCTTTGAACGTTCTCCTCAACGTGCTGCAAGGACTGCTTGGACATCTCCACGAGCCTGATAGCTTCAGCCACATCCTCCTTCTCCACGACGTCGGACAGCCTGGAGAAGTATAACATTGCAGTACATGTCTCTACTAACTACTGTCCATGCGGACCTAGCAGCATCTTAGATAGACCCAGGGTGAGGCAGCGGTTCCCTAACGATCACTACGTAAACACGTCATGTCATCAGATAGTATGTGAATATATATGTATGTATGTTCGTGAACATACGACCTTTACTTTGGTCACATATTAGACCTATTTGTATGCAAGTAGCTATTATTCGTGCTTTTATGATTAAATATTTATCGTTGATGTACTAAGGACTGGATACTAAAATATTATCATCATCACTACCATTATTACTGGAAATTTTGACACACCCGCCCATCTAGAGATAAAAATATTTACGAATTGACCATCCAAACTTATCTTCTGCATTCCATCAAAATCAAAATATTTTTATTTCACATAGGCCTAGGTGGGCACTTATAAAACGTCGAAAAAGGTGGACGGTTCGGGTTGGTCGCTTCCATGGAGAAGAACCGGCAAGAAACTCATAACATAGTTACTCTTTTCAACTCCATGGTTACTCTTTCCAACATCATAAGATAGTTAGTTAAATAGGCCTTTATTGGTATTCCCTATGCATACATACATACATATCATCACGCCAAGTCCCTTACGGGTAGGCAGAGAGTATAGAGCGCCAGTTCTCTCTAGACTTACATACTCTTTCGCTTCGTGCACATTCATCAGTATCTTTATACATGGCTCGTCGGTTTCGAGTACTCTTGACGTTGCCGTCCTTGAGCGTCCGATCAATTTGAACTAGGTATTTTTTTTTTTTTTTTTTGTATTGTCTCTCGTAGCGTGAGTTCCGAGAACTTTTGCTAATTAACTTAACTTTTTTTTTTGATTTTTTTTTGATTAACCGCTCAATGGCGAGACCTAGGTCTCCAGGATCAAGGTATGTACATGTGGCAGTATAAGTACCTTAGCCTGGCGAGTGCGGTGGACAAGCGGAGGATGGCGAGCAAGTTCCTGGCCGAGGTGAAGGTCACGTCGCGGGCGTTGCGGGCCTCGCGGCGCAACTCCACGTACGATCCTACAACATTTTGTTTATAACGACTTGTGACGACAGCCTGGTCCAGTTGGTAGAACTCCTGACTGCGAAACTTGAGGTCGCGGGTTCGAATCCCGCTGAGGGCAGATATTTGTGTGATTAACACGAGTATTTGTACCTTATTCTTGGATGTCCTATGTATTTATGTATATATCTATCTATATAAGTAAATATATCGTTGTCTTGTTACCATATCACAACTTACTTTAGTAGTAAAAAAAGGGAACAAGTGTACAAAATGTATTTACAGGGAATGTTACCCGTATTGTATGGGAAGAACCATTTCTCAACCTAAGCAATTTAAGTTGTATGTAAAAATATACATACAGTACAAGTTTTTACAGTACTCAATTTCCTTCGTGTATTAATAGTACTTTAAGTACTGTACGCATTTTGATAATCTACTTAAGGCACTGCAAATATACACTAAATACTTATGGCACGCAAGTACCTAGGTACTCTAGCACTTAAGGCACTGTACATATACTCAAGTACTTATGGTACGCAAGTACTTAGGTACTATATTACTTAAGGCACTGTACATATACTCAAGTACTTATGGCACGCAAGTACTTAGGTACTCTATTACTTAAGGCACTGTACTTTTCCCAAGTACTTATGGTACGCAAATACTTAGGTACTCTACTACTTAAGGCACTGTAAATATACTCGAAGTACTTATGGTACGCAAGTACTTAGGTACTCTAGCACTTAAGGCACTGCTAATATAGGTACTCGAAGTACTTATGGTACGCAAGTACTTAAGGTAAAGTAAATATAGCAGTCAAGTCGAGAAATCCTCCGTAGACGGAGTCGAAGGCAACAGGCGTTAGATATTGTGCGTACCGACGATGTAGTCGGCCAGCGCGGTGGGCACGACGGGCATCTTGCGCTTGGTGAGCGCCACGTAGCGGCGCACCAGCCGCATGGCCAGCGCGCGGTGCTCCGACGGCGGCTGGCTCGAGTGCTGGTGCACGTACGCTATGTGCTTGGCCAGCTCCAGGTCCTTGGCCCTGGGGGTCATTTCCGCCATCGATATATTTTAGGTGCCAACGTGACAGATGGCGAGTCCATCGCCGTTACTCAAGCACAACTACGCCTTTGAATTGCTTCTCAGATGTTGCATTCCTCTCGATGTTTTCCTTCACCGTAAAGCTCATTGGTACAGTCGGGATTAAACTTGCGTTCTTCTTGTCGCAGGCAACTACTCAAACCACTCGGCCACGACGGCTTTTTGGATATTTTTTTACTGTGCTAATTAGTACAACTTGAGCCAATTACACTTAGTACGTCCACTGTTGAATGTGGAAGCTAAAGAAGTCCGTAATAGTGGAGAGGACTGGAGCCCTGCTCACCCTGCCTCAGTGAGGGACTTGGCGCGATGACATGTATCTGTATGTACCATTCAAGTGTCGAGTTTATACATTAATGCGAGCACAAATGAGGTTTGTATGTGTTGGTGAGCAGGGCCGTCTTTAGCCTATTGGGGGCCCTGGGCATATTACGATAATGGAGCCCCTATGATTTCGACAGAACACTATTTTCAGAAGTCAGATAGCCAAATTTTTGGGCGAGAGAGTAGAATACCTTCGCGCATGCAAAAGCTACGAAGTTGGTATTGTAGTCAGTAATTTAGGTTCGATTTCTTCGAACTATATACGTTTTTGGTAAAAGATATTGGTTATTGTTTGGTGATCTGACAGGAACCAGGGACTTTCTATTTGATCTGAGGAGTGGGGGCCCTATCGATCGCGGGGCCCAGAAGTACCCAATGGGAAAGAGGGGTCAGTTGGTGAGTATGACTGATATCATTGTGTCTATATAGGTGTATGTAGGCACCTGTTGGGCTTGTCCTGTATGAGCCAGAGCAGGTCGAACCGCGACAGGAGCGCGGCGGGCAGCTGTATGTTCTGCTCCACGGTGCGCTTGGGGTTGTAGCGGCCGTACGCGGGGTTGGCCGCCGCCAGGATGGACACGCGCGCGTTTAGGCACGTCATTATACCCGCCTGCACACCACGGGATTGTACATATTACAGAATAGGTTATACATGTCGTGGGCTGGTTATGCATACCCATAACTAGGTGGTGGCCGAGTGGTTCGAGTAGTTGCCTGCGACGCAAAGGTCGCAAGTTCGAATCCCGACTGTACCAATGAGTTTTTCTGAACTTAAGTACAGTGATTAGTCACACCACGAGATTTACGGTGAAGGAAAACATCGAGAGGAAACCTACATACGTCTTAGAAGAAATTCAAAGGCGTATGTATTTTCGTGCTTGAGTAACGGCGATGGACTCGCCATCTGTCACGTTGGCACCTAATATACCTCTGGCGGAAAGTGGGTGGGTGTGTGGGTATTACCTATACACCTCTGCCTACCCCTTCGTTTTTAAGCTAGTGTGTATATATTTAAGCAATGGTGCAAATACAAATGTAACCTTGGCAATACTGATGGTCTGCTGCTCCATGACCTCGTGTATGGCGGTGCGGTCGTTCTCGGCCATCTTGTCGAACTCGTCGATGCAGCACACGCCTTGGTCGGCCAACACCAGTGCGCCGCCTTCCAGCATCATCTCGCCAGTGAACGGATCCTGCGGAATAGTAGAACGCACTCATTAGGTAATCGGCCTCAGGCATGGGCTCATTAAAATATGTTCAAGCGTTAAGACATATTTAAGGACTTCAATGATGGGCGTACACTTTTTCACTCTCCATCTTTTCGTAAATATCTTTGAAGATAGAAAAGAAAGAAAACATAGAAAGTGTCAGTGAAGAACGATTGTAGGAAATGTACAATGTGAAAGTGTTTGAAAGAAGGGTCGAGCATTTGACGATGAGAACATCAAGAAACCGGCAAGCATGTATAAATACTGATGAATAAGAACTGGCGCTCTACTCTCTAGGCCTACCCCATGAGTGACTCAGCGTGATATGTATGTATGCAACTCCTGTAGCACCTTGAGCACAGCAGCAGTGAGGCCGACGCCCGAGGAGCCTCTCCCGGTGGTGTACTGGCTGCGCGGGGCGAGCCTGTCGATGTAGTTGAGCAGCTGCGACTTGGCCACCCCGGGGTCGCCCATCAGGCAGATGTTGATATTGCCGCGGATTTTCATACCATTCGGACGCCTACGAATAATCAACAAACATATATAACTCACTAGACATTGGCCAAGAACCGTTCTGTGCTAATAATTGTAGTACATTGAGTCCAAGTAGTAATACAAACCAGCTTACGCCCGCGGCTTCGCCTGCCTGGAGTTCGAAAAAGTAGCTTATGTATTTTCCTGCTAGAATCGGTTCAGCCGCTATGCCGTGAAAAAGCAACATACTTTATAATATTAGAACTTTGAATTTTCGAGATAAAAAAAAAAGTAGCCTATGTCCTATTCTTAGGTATAAGCCATCACGATTTCAACTTACAGCCAAATCGGTTCAGCCGTTTTGCTGTGAAAGAACCGCAAACATCGAAACTTACAAACTTTCACATTTATAATATTAGTAAGAAGTAAGATAGTAAGATTGTTTGTTGGGTGTCTATGTGTAATTTATATCTGCCAGCCTGTTATCGATTGAACACTCGAGGAAGACAAGAGTACTGCAAACTGTATGAAAGATTGCAGTATAATACAAGGTTATAGGCGACTATCAGACTAATCAGTCACCATGGCTCTTAATTAGTTAAATATACAAATGGAGGTTTACTCACTTGTCGACCCCGCCCACGAGCAGCAGGAGGAGAGCCTTCTTGACATCGTCGTGTCCGTAGATCTCGGGCGCGAGGGAGCGAGCCATGCGCGAGTACAGGTCCTCGTCAGCCAACTCCGACATCTCCTCTTCACTTAGCGCCTCAGCCAACTCACTCTCGTCACTTTGGTTTAGGCAGGTCACACCCTGGCAGCACAACAAGCTGTTTATTTCCCTGCATTTATATGCTTAATTTAAAGCAAGTGACCTTAGCTAAGCACAACTATTTAAGAAAAAAATATTTTATATAAAAACATTGCCCTAAACACACTTACATATATGCATTATGTAGGTAATAATAATTGGTTATTGATATCCATTCTAGTAAAGCAATTTGTGTATGAGTAAGTAACCTACACTTGTTTTATGAGTATGTAATTTGTCAGTTAATTTCAAGGGCGTGATCTTAAACCACTGTACGGATGTTGAATATTCTTTCAGCAGAAATTATCCATTTTAGCCGTTTATTATACCCAAGAGACTGGGACAGATTTAAAGGGTTGAAACGGTCGTAAACAATAGCTCTTCTCTCTCTGCGTACCGGAGGGACTCTATAAAAAGCATTCTAATAAAAATTGTGAACTTACATGAGCCTCGAGATAGGTGTCGGACAGCAACCCTTGTACGATCTGGCGGAAGCCTGCGTTGAGTAGCGGCAGGAACACCCCAGTGACGGCCACGTGGTCTCCAGGCTGCGCTCGCCTCGTGGTCTCCCCGCGACAGTACACCGCCAGTTGGCGCGGGATGTGCCCCACCGGTACTTGGTCCGACTGGATATACACAACAAACAATATTATAATACCCTGACTTTTAAAAAGGGTAGTGACTGGAAGAAGTGTCAGAAGTCCATGTTCCAACTACTTCACCAGTCCATGATCAAACCGATTTAACAATGTGAATGTTGGGATTAGATATTTTCAAAAGCTAGATTACACATATAAATTACGTACACACAGAGTTGTAATCACATCTACTTTTTGGAGAAGTTTTTATGATGGTAATGTGACAGATGGCATAACTTTCTTAACCCCATTTCTCAAGCATGGTCTTAAATGTATTTTTATGCACATGCAGGTCCCCTCACAATGATTACCTTCCCTTCACTGTAAGAGCTGGTAAAGTCATTATTCACTGCACTTGAGATCAGAGATAACATATTTTCCAAGTCCACTTGGGTTTTAACCTGGGATCTTAATTTTGTAGGAGACTACTAAATCCACTTAACCACTGCGACTATTATCTATGAATATGCTATAGCATCTGTTAAGGTTTGAAGAACACTCACATGTTCTTGAATTTTAATCTCCTGGAACTTTTGGAAGCGTGAGCCTCTGGTCTGTAGGTGTAATTGTCCATTAGTCTTGTTAGCACGGCACTCGTCAGCTGCACACGCGGGGGGCGGCGTGAACTGCAGGGCACGTATTGGCTGGTACGTCTCAGCTCCACATGCACTGCACGAGTATGTTGCTACCACTAGGAGTGGCTTCACATCTGTGCATCGGGTTACTATGCCTGCAGACAAGATAAATATTAAAGTGTTTTGCTACTAGACATAAGCAAAGAGTATTTTTTCTCCAGCTTTATGAGCCGGGAATGTTAACAAGTAGATATAGATCTTGTGAATGTGCTTACCTCTAACTGTGACAAGTTTGCCAATGTGTTCAGCTTTGACCTCTCTGATGGGGACAGACTTTGAAGTTGACAAGTCCTTAAAATATACTTCACTGTAAAAGATGCAAGAAATATTTATTTAGAACAACTTCAAATTGCAGACATCAAAACATACATAGAAGGTAATTACATGAATCAAAAAAGGAGATGGCCAATCTCCAGATACTGGCAAGAACTTGTTTAAATATGTTCATGTACCTAACTAAGCATAACTTACAATCTTCTGATTAGCTCTGGTGGGTATCTGTTCCTGGGATCCCTCATTTCCCCTGGGATGTTGTGGTTGCGAGCCTCCAACATAATTCTGTGCTCAATGTACACATCAAGGGCATCTTTTGCTACCACCTGTATGAATGGGAAAAAAAATATTGACTAATTATTGCTTAGTCACAGTGAAACAGGACAGAATATTGTCTATCTCTTTACAGTGTATTTCAGTAATGTATCACATCTTTACAGTGAAAAAAAACATGAGAAATTCAGCATGTTTGGAACTCTTTCTTCAAGGACTCATAAGGGTTGGTATGAAGATAATTAATTGTACACCACTTGTTACAGACTACACACATACATACACACCATCACACCAAATCCCTCATGGGGTATATCACCAGTTCTCTTAACACTTACAGACCATTTTTGCTTTATCAATATTCATCTATTCATCACTCTCCACATTAACTGTTTCATTTGATCTCAGTAGTTGGAAGATGATCTTCGTCAGCCTCTCCTTCCACACACTTTTGCATTGTATATATGTTTAGTGTATTCTTTACAGACTAATAGTACAATTTCCACTAGGGGCATAGTAAAAGCAAATACCTCTCTATGTTTGTAGTTGGGAAGCATCTCATAAACCACATCAGATACCATACTGGTGTATCTACGGGTGTTCTGTACCACTGCCTCCGCCAGCTCCTCGTTCACCTCGTGCAGCTCATCTAGCTCTACTGTAAACGCTGACTGTAATCAAAGCACACCGCGTTACATATACAAACAATGTATGTATATTTCTCAGACTAAAGGAAGTAAATGTTACCTGTTCTCTATGAGCAACTTTAGTAAGCTGTTCTGCATATTTAAATATCTTATGCCCTTCATCATCGGTCTGACAGAAATCCACAAAAAAGTTCTTCAACGACTCTGTAAAACAATTCAACAGGTTATCAATAACAATCCTAAGAAATGCTAAAATTTACAGGTTACACTCCATCAAATTAAGAATTATATTTACCCTTATCAGCGGCGTAATCACGCATTACCATTTTTAACCAGAAAGAACACAACACATTAATATAAAACTCCAAACGTAGGTAATCAACAAGGTGTAAGCTTGACAGTTGAAAGATTTTGGCGCGAACGATTTTTTTTAAGTATCCAACAAGTACCACAGACAGATAACTGAAGTGAAGACCATAATGGGCAAACAGATCACAAATCACGCCGAGTTCGAGGACATTTTTTATTATCTGTAACGGAACACTATATTAACGCTTGGAATTGGAATTTAGTGTGTATCCGTAGCGAGGCGTCTCTAAGAAAGTAAGGGGGTAGACGACGGTTATTTTTGAGTAACGCAGCAGTTAGCTTCCAAGTTTTTTTATCACGCCCTATCCTCAGGATCTTCTACAGCTGCCGTGATATTGTCCTCTGTCATCTAGCCACACACCAAAGACTACTATTTAATACTTGAATGCCACACACTACTCCACTAACGCTAATAATGCGTACGTAATAATCAGTTGCGTTTGCCACTAAATGGATGTTAAAAATATATCGACTTCCGCACTATAACTATTCGGTACCCTAAAGCTTTCCATAATTATGTAGATGCAAGAAAAACGACGGGGGTCCCGTTCCTGTGTAATGCCCTGCAGGTGAGGGGTGCGTTGTCTATGCAGTCCACCTCCGGTGAATATACCACAGAGCAGCGGCTACGGCCAAATGCATGCGAAAGCTAATTCCGCGACCCCTCAGCATAAGGCGATTCGGAGACAAACCGTACTCCGAAAATCCAGTCAAAACGACTCCCCGTCGCTGTCCCCAGATGGCGGAAGGAGTCCTATGCAGGGTTTTCCCACGAAAAGGTAAAAAACAAAAAAGGGTCTAATCTAATCAATGCAAGTTAATTAAGGTTGTAGATAGTAAACACTGTAATACTAAGCATTATTTTAATATTAAGTACTAATATTCGATAATTGAAAAATGGTATGGTATGATTACAGTTTCTACTTTATTTTGAATATAAGGAAGAAAAAATCAAACTTGTTGAAAATAAAGTGTATTTTTTTTTCTTTATAGAGAATAAAAATAATTATAACAAAATCATTGACAGCTCGCATGATGGCATAGCATTTAGACAGGATATCAACCATCCTCCTAGCACAGTAATGAAGTTCCCTCCCCTGGTCCAATGAGAATTTATATTGCTGTTTCAAAAGTCCTTCATTAACTACTAAAAATATTTTTCTTTGTACACGTAAAATCAATCTTATATTGTTGTTGCCTGTAGGGATTGTTAATAATAGTATTTCAACATAACATCTATCTATACTCGCCCCTTTATTAAACTTATAAACTAAGAGAATCATGTTTGGACAAAATAATACTTACAATTGGGGCTATAATAAAAAAAAAATACATCACTATAATAGAAAACTAAAATACTAAACCAACTACACTTCGTAATTAAAAATAAGAAATTAAATAAGTATAATACCGGGTAGTAGCAGTACCAAGGTTAACTCTTATCCTGAACATATTTTGATATTAAGGCCATAATATTAGTACCCGTATTAGCTATAGTTTCGAATATTCTAGTCCTTTTCTCCTCCATTTCAATTCGAAGCCTTTCAATCCTTAATTTCTCCATCTCTCTCTCATGTTCTTTCTGTTGTCGCTTTTCTTCCAGTCGTAATTTTCTTCCTTCAATTTTAATGAACTCTTCCGTGACTTTGCTCAGCAGTGTCTGACGTCGCCATCTTTTTCGTGGAGCAGGGGGGCAGGGTGACCTGACAGTGTCTAGAAGTAACAAAAAGTATATTTTACAAGAAATACATACATATGTACATATTAACATGGGACAGACTGAGAGTACAGCACCAGTTCTTCCTAGACTTATATACATACCTATTTTGCGTTGTCCACATTCACTATTCTCTTCATACAGGATCACTGGTTTTGAGTACTCTTGGCAAGTATTTATATCTAAAATAAAATAGTCTTATTTAACTTTGGTATTCTCATAAAAAAATTATGTGTGAAGAAAATGCGACATTACCACAATTCAAAGTACTGTTTGCACATGTTAGTATTTGTTTGTAATTTGTGCTGCCATCTCTCAGGATTAAGTAGGAGAGCTCTACTGATAGTTGTGACAGAGGTGTATTTCCCAAATGTATTCCTCTTGGTTCAGGGTACATGCATTTGGGAGTCCACTACAGAAGGATGCAGTGGACGGACATGGTTGCAATGGGTGAAGCCACTATCTAAATAAGAATAAAAGGATTGCAAGTAGTTAACTCTGAGTGATTGAGTAAACGCTATCAGACGGACCAGGTTCTTGCTTGCCACCTTAGTGGTAGAAAAAAAACTAACATAGTTCAAAAGGTATAGCAATACATACTAGACTCTTCCTCTATTTCTTGATGCCCAGTAATAGCTCCAATTCCTATGATATTTAAAACCCTTTCTTCAAGGGCATTTAGTGACCTTACTTTACCCGGGCCTCCACTGGAGTCCTGCCCTTCTTTCTTTATTAGCAAAGCCTTCTTTTTAGTTTTGGTCTTCCAATCTGACCACACCTGAAATAATAAATACATATGTGAAAGCATCAGTGTGAGACAAGTAGTCATCTTGACTGATGAATATGAACGTAGCTATAGAAGCATGTACGTCTAGAGAGAACTGGCACTCTATACTACCCACACCTTGACAAACTCAGTATGAGGGGGTTTTTGTATCCTCTTTCTACAACTACTACAAGTAATTAATATTTATTATAATTCAAATAGCACAGAAGTACATGTAGAAGCCCAGGTTGTGAGAAGTAATTGAAACAAAATCAATAGTGATAATGGTTAGCTACTTTATTACAAAATGGTGATGACAATAGTGGCAATACACTATTTATTACCCTTTTCCATTTTTCTGCTGGTTTTTTCACACCACTCCCACCTACAGAATTTAGAAGCTCCGCAAGTGCATTCCATTGATGTTCATTTATAAGTCTGGCTTGAGCTCCAGGCTCTATTCTCGATAGATCACCATACCTGTAATAATGTTATTTTATATATTAAATAAGTTCATATAGAAACAACATCAACCGTCTTGTGCTCTCTTCTTTCACAAGATCCTAGTAATAAGGTCCAAATTAACCACATTTACAAACTTCAACACATAAATTAAAATGTTTCTTTATTTATTATGATAAAAATCTAAAGTACTTACGTTTCCATAAAATCTAGCATGATTGTGAATTGTTCTCGAGTTGCGCGTAGTCTGAATTCCATCTAAGGTGACAAATAAGGGCACAATATTGATGACTTATTATTATGTAAATAAAACATCTACTAAAAATAATTAATAAAAATTGCAGTTAGGTTCTCAGACATAATGCTTCAGTATAGTTACAAATAATAAAAAAAAAAGTAATACGACTTATGATTATTTATTTCTGGAATAAATAAATATTCCCGTAATTGAGAAAATTAAAGTTCTAGGTTAAAATTGTGGGCATAATAATACATTGAAATTACGTTGGAGAGGAGGTATGAAGTTAACTCTATCTTAACACGTTCGTACAGTCCATGCAGGTAGAAACAAATTTATTCACCTTTTAAAACTTATACTTTAAAAAACACTCCCGAAACAATTCTAAATCATATACAATGTTAAACTGCTCAAATATTAGTGCCAGTTAGCGATGCCAGCCAATTGCTTTGACGTACGTACATCAAAGATTACAATGTATACTGATGTATACTGTTTTTGTTGTGCCCACTGATAATCTTTGGTGCCCTCCAAAGACTACTATAATACTATTCATTCATATTGTACATGTTCAATAGTAGTCTTTGCTACTATTGAACACAAGTATATTAATAGTAGTCTATGATTGAACACTTGGTGCCCACTGCCCAGGAAGGGCTGTGACCAAAGATTACAAATGTAACAGCTTTGACGAAGGGTACCAAAGACTACTACTATTGAACACAGGAAAATTATACCTGGTTTACCTGGTAGGTCCCTTTAAAAATTGTTCGTGATCAAATCTACTCACACTAACTCAATAGACAAACGATATTCGTAGTGACTTTGCGAAATCAGTGTTAACGTGTACGTTACCTACTTATTCTTATATAAGAGAGGTAGGGCATAACGCAACTCGCAAGTGATACTTCGGTATCGTGAGCGTAAATAGGCTACGGTAACCGTTTCCCAGGTGGGCCGTATGCTTGCTTGCCACTCTTGTTGTATAAAAAAAAAAGTAGCAAACAAGCATACGGCCCACCTGATGGGAAATGGTTACCGTAGCCTATTTACGCTCACGATACTAAAGTATCACTTGCGCGTTGCCACTCTGTGTTCGGAGAGTTATAGTGTGTTGGCAGCATAATGGGTTTAATCCCTCTGCTTCCAACACAATGTAACAATCCTCCCCCCTCCCCAAGGAGCTCATTACTGGAAACCTTATTCACCGCGTAGGAACACAACACAAAAAATTGTGTTATTTGGCTACGGACTTCTGTAAAGTGGAGGTCCTGCCCCAGTCGGGCAGCTCCGAATTCGAACGGGAAACCCTACTCTTGTTGTATAATAAAAAAATAAAAAAATCTAATAATTTTGTCTCTTGCTAAAAAATAGTATATAGCGTGTGTGGAAAACGGGGGTATTAATTTCGTCTGGGGCTTATTAGGTCATGCTTTTACAAGTGTTATATAATTTTAAATAAATTAAAATATACTTTTATTTTCTTTAATATAAACATTTCAGCAAAACTTCACTATTTCTACAGAAACAGAGAACTCTGTCTCTTAGAATATTAAAACTTCGCGAGATTTGTAATAAAAAAATCTATAGACAACACCGTAAACGTACCCGGTATTAAAAACGTCTTTCCATTTTCCCGCCAAATTAAACGTCAATCAAACTAATCAAAGTCGAATTTAATTTCTATCATTGTTTTGCTATGCCTGTATTTTTATTTTATGTATCTGAGCAAATTAATAAATTTGGAAACTATCCTTGAATGCGACATAGTAAGATTTGCTAGTAAAATATGTCTGAATCTGTAGGTAAGTTATTTTAATTTTCTAATATCGTTGCCGATGTGAAATAAATAGTCTGTAAACATGAAGTAAACAACCTACATTTCAGCTGGTTCCCGGGCTAAGCGGCAAAAAACCGATAAGCACGGACGCCTGTCGGCACTGGAAAGGTTAAAGCAGTTGAAGGACAAAGGTTCGAAGCACAAATACAATGTGGACGAGCTCGACAATGTGTATGACACGGTGGATGAGAGAGAGTATTCAGAGCGCGTGTTGCAGAGACAGGAGGACGACTGGATTGAAGATGATGGTATGTTAAGCCAAAGGTTTTTAAGCAGTCCAGCAGCAGTATTTAGAACCTCCCCACACTGGTGCTCGGTGTTAAGCAGACATATATTTTTCCACATTTCACCCAAATGTTTTTAATTTTCTTATTAATCAAAAACTATTTATTAATGATAAATATTTTTGAAGAAATTTGTGCCTTATATGGTATGTGTGTTGTAATATGTTGTAAGTGGGTAGCTTGGGTGTTGTGTATCCTGTTGTGTGTTGAGTGATCCTGTGTATCCCACATGTACCTTTGTATTCCCTTGGATGCAATAAGTGACACTATTGTCTCAGTATTGCATAAGACATTCATCTATTAGAAACATTGTCATTTATTTAGGTGGGACAGGATATGTTGAGGATGGTCGGGAGATATTTGATGATGATGACGAAATAGAGGACTCGTATGTGGCCACTAACAGCAAGGAGTCTGGACGAGGGCAAAAGAGGAAAGCTAGACTTGCGGCTCAACCATCTATCAAGGGCAATATAAGAAACCTGCTTGGTTCCATGCCTACGAAGAAGAAGGAAGTAAGTCTAAAGCTTTTTAAGTCACTGCCATAAAAAAAGTTTGACTACTGCCTATGAAATACATACATTTATGAGATTGATATCTGTCGCTATCTTCACACTTGTTAATGTAATAATTTGGCCATTAAATAATTTTCAGGATGTCAAGATATCTGAGGACAATATTCTATCAGACATCATATCAGACTTAGATGGCAATGCTCCATCTGCAGCTTTGAAACCAGCATCTTTTGTAGCTAAGCCAAACATTGTAGAATCCAGCAGAAAGGATGCACAGAATTATTTCAAGAACCTGTCGTCAGGTGTGAAGAAACCAATAACAAAAATTGTGAGTAAGCAAACTTTAGATTTATCTTAGTGTCATACTGCTACTCCCAGTTTTTAAAGTCTGTAAGAATTTTTTTTGCATTTTTCAAATAATTATTATAATATAATATTTCAAAATTTTATAGAATGGTGAAAGTGCTACAGCTACAGCTACAGACCATATTGAAGAATCCCAATCTCCAGTAAGTTTGTAGACCTAAAATAGTTGAAAAAGACAACTTTATTTTAAACAAACAAAATTTTCCATTAAATTCTTTTTTCTATTATAGCAGCAAAATGGCAACATTGAACACAAACCTAAAAAGCAAGAATGGACGATTGATAAGGAAATTAAAGAGGAACTTGAGGACCCTGCCACAGACAATATAGAGCAGTTCCACACACAAGGCATAGACTTTGGGGAGGATTTTAGCAATGACGCATTGGTGAAGGAAGAAGTAGCAATAGCAAAAGAAGACACAGTAAAGAATGAGATAACTAACACAGGAAACACAATAACAGATGTGGCTGCCGAATTTCTTAATGAGGACTTTGATATATTTCCTGTGAAGAAGAAAGAGCTGCAGCCGCTTACTAGTAGCTGGTCAGACCAAATGGGAGAGAACCAAACTGCTGTGTCAGTGCAAACTGATGGTCAGCTACCTCTGCAGACAAATGAGAATGGTGAGAAGGTACTGAAGTTTTACTGGCTGGATGCCTGGGAGGACAGGTTCGTGAGGCCTGGTGTGGTGTACCTGTTTGGCAAGGTGTATGTGAACCCATCCAACAAGCGAGCGGGATGCGTGTCTTGCTGCCTCATCATCAAGAATGTGAACAGGCAGATGTTTTTACTGCCTAGGGAGTATGTAAGTACAAGTTTTAATTCACACTTTCTCACAAGAATCCTCGAAGGGGTAGGCACACACCCTCTATTTGGCGGAGAAATATATTAGGTACAAACGTGACACATGGTGAGTCCATCGCCGTCACTTAAGCACGTCTTTGAACTTCACCCCACCAACAGGTTTTCCTTCACTATAAAGCTCACTACAAATATTCAGAAAAACTCATTAGTACAGTTGGAATTCGAACTTGCAATGCTTGCTTTGTAGACTCTGACACAACGGAACTTTTTACGAGGTTTAAGGTTTGTGTTTTATTAAATAAAAAACTTTTTGTTGAATGGAAATACCTAAAATTATAGCTTCTTTTCAGAAACTAGATCCTGTAACTCTGGAGGCCACCGACCAAGAGGTGTCCATGATGGACATGTACGAAGAATTCAACTCGTCGGTGGCGAGCGAGCTCGGCCTGAAGGAGTTCAAGTCTCGCAAGGTCACAAAGCACTACTGCTTCAACCTACCCGATATACCCGCGCAGTCCGACTACTTGGAGGTCAAATACTCCGTGAGTTATTGTTATTATTAATTAAAGTTTGGTATACCGCACAATATTGTAACTATACTATATTATCTAACTTCCCTGCCTACCCCGTGTGGAACTCACAACACAAGGGTCCCCGAAGGTGTCAGCCAAAAATACCCTGTTTCCTCATATTGCATAGTTAAATGTGGGGTGGAGAATGCAGGGTCGATCCCGATGTAGTGGTAGCTATAAATTATCTATGGTAACTAGCTGTGCTCCGCAGATTCGCCTGCATGTAATTTGATCTTTTTGGGAGCTATTTTGGGTACATACTCTATATTTTAGTACAGCTAATAATATAGGTCTGTGCCAAATTTCATCCCATTCCATTCTAAAGATTTTGTGTGTAATAGAAACAAACATCCCCACACACTTTTGCATCTATAATATTATTAGGATAATATCCCCATGGCATTATGCATCATGCACCCGCATCAAGCAAGCCAATATATACATACTTTTCAGATACAATTGACAGTCCATTTTCTTCTCTTTAAACACAGATGTAGGAACCATATGAGGTTTGTTTTTAAAGTTAATTAGATGTGAATAACTGTTTGATGAAATTATACTTACAGGCTGCTTTCCCACCGCCACCAAGCAACAAGAAATATCTAACATTCTCGCACATATTCGGCACGAACACATCATCCCTGGAGACGTTCCTCCTGGAGCGCAAGATGAAAGGCCCCTGCTGGTTGGAGGTGAAGCAGGCGGAGGGTGTGCAGGCGAAGGTGTCGTGGTGCAAGCTGGAAGCGTCTTGCGACAGGATGGAACAGGTCTCCGTCCTCAGGACCGGAGGCGACCTTGAACCGCCACCGGTTGTCATCGCTGCTGTAAGTACTTGCTTACCAAGTAACCATGTATGTTGATGTAAGTGTGGAATCTTTATTCACATAAGAGTCGGCTTTGTATCTCTGTACTTAAGTTCAGAAAAACTCAGGTACAATAGGGATCCGTACTATTCGGCCCTAGGGGTCTGACTAATTGAAACTATTATTAATTATCTAACAGATAAACATGCGGACTGCAATGGACCCAAAGACGAGGAAGACTAAAATATTAATGTTGAGCTGTTTGTCCCACAACAGTTTTCCAATACACAAGACACCACCCAACCCACCATTCCAGCAACACTTTTGTGGTAAGCTTTGTTCAACGAATATTATATTTATGGAAAATTTAAGGATTGACATTTACAAACGTAACAACTCAGGTAGGAGCGGTTTGATGACCACCTCTACACTTAGGGGATACAGCTGTTCTACTACAATTACTTTATCTTTATATATAACTAGCTTATGCCCGCGGCTTCACCCGCGTGAAGTTTGAAAAAGAAGCTTTGGAAATTTTCCTGCTAGAATCGGTTCAGCCGCCATGCCGTGAAAGAGCAACATACATTATAATACAAGAACTTTGAATTTTTCAGGATTAAAAAAAAAGTAGCCATGTCCTATTCCTAGCTATCTATCACCATTTCAACTTTCAGCCAAATCGGTTCAGCCTTTTGCCCGTGAAAGAACCGCAAACATCCAAACATCCAAACTTTCACATTTATAATATTAGTAACATTATTAAGATTATGCTGTACGTGTGTATGTCACTGAAGTCTTTTTTATACGCATCGATTTAGTTTGGAGTTTAGGTTCACAATGAAACCCGATTATACCTATAGTCTTCCATAGTTTAATTTCACCTCCAAGCGAAGCTGAATGGGACAGGTATCATACACACTAGCTGTTGTTCCGCTACTCTCGTGCTAGAATTGTATATTTCAAGCACAGGAACAAATAAAGTTTAGTAAGTAAATATTAGTCTTCGTTAGATATTCGTACATATTCTGTTACGCCGATTTGCCTAATAATATGGTTAAAGACATTTTTCTCAAAAATGAAGACCGAGAAGATATTAGTTTTTCTTCAATGTCCTCAATGTAAGGACATCGACCTGTTACAATTTTAATAAGTACATACATACATATCATCACGCCAAGTCCCTAACGGGGTAGGCAGAGAGTATAGAGCGCCAGTTCTCTCTAGACTTACATACCTCTTTCGCTTCGTCAACATTCATCAGTCTCTTCATACATGCTCGTCGGTTTCGAGTACTCTTCACGTTCCCGTCCTTGAGACTCCGATCGATTTGATCCAGGTAGTTGGAACGTGGCCTTCCTCTGCCTCTTCTTGCACACACTTTTGCTTTGTATATCTGTTTCGTCAATCTTTCTTCACTCATCCTTTCTATGTGTCCAAACCAACGTAACATGCCTTTCTTCATCTTTACAATCACGCCCTCATTCACGCCAGTTGATTTGCGAATATCTTCATTGCGTATTCGATCTAATATCGTTACTCCGCACATTTTTCGAAGAGATCGCATCTCGACTGCATTCAAGCTATTTTCATACTTCCTCTGACATACCCAGGATTCGCTGCCATACAATAAGGTAGGTACCAATATCGCGTTGTGGACAGCAACTCGAGCATTCTTGCTCAGACTTTTACTGCCCATCAACGCCGACATGGCTCCATTCACCTTATTTCCGGCAGTTATCCTTCTTTCAATATCTTTTTCATACTTTCCATCTCGTGTGAACATGCTTCCAAGATATACAAATTCATTCACTTGCTCTAGAATTTGCCCATTTACCGATATAGCACACTCGGTCACTTGTTCATCTCTTTCGAATACCAGAACCTTAGTCTTGCCAGCGTTTAGGCGTAGCCCCTTCTTTTCACATTCTTCTTCTTTCTTTTTTTTTTTTTTTTTTTCTTTCTTACTTTAATAAGTAAGATTATAATAAACTAATTATTCCTTGTTTTCTATGTATCATCGTATATTAATCTCTTTATTTATTTATTCTACTTGCTTCGTTCCAGTTATGACCAAGTGCAATGAAATGTGGCCACTGGACTTAAAACAATCCCTTCACCAGTACAAGGCGACCAAACTGACAAAGTGCGACACCGAGCGAGAACTACTCAACTACTTCATGGTACAGTTCTGGAAACTAGACCCGGATTTGGTCGTTGGCCACGACATGCAGGGCTTCCAACAGGACCTGCTCATCGGAAATATACTTGAACTTCATATACCCAACTGGTCTCGGCTAGGTCGGCTGAAGCGGTCGGTCGTACCACAGAAGAAGTTTGCGGCAAAAGACGCTTTCCTCGGTCGATTGGTTTGCGATATCAAACTATCTGCCATGGAACTCATTAGGGCCAGGAGTTTCGACCTGGAAACCCTTTGCGTCAATGTACTCAAGATAAAAGAGGGAGAAAAAACAGAAGTTGCCCTCGAAGACTTGCCCCGGTACTACGAGAACAGCAGAGATTTGTTCCAACTAGTTTCACTGAGTATGCAAGAGACCTCGTATATTCTAAAAATCATGTGCGAGTTGAATGTCATTCCGCTCGCATTGCAAATTACACAAATAGCGGGTAACGTGATGTCTCGCACGTTGATGGGCGGCCGCTCTGAGAGGAACGAGTTCCTACTGCTCCACGCTTTTACCGAGAAGAATTATATAGTCCCGGACAAGTTGTATGGCAAGAAGAACAAGCAAGACGATAATGAAGATGACACAGAAGCATCGAGCAATGTATCAAAGAAGCAAGGCAAAAAGAAGGCGGCTTACTCTGGTGGTCTCGTGCTCGACCCCAAAAAGGGCTTCTATGATAAACTCATCTTGCTAATGGACTTCAATTCCCTCTACCCGAGTATAATTCAAGAGTACAACATTTGTTTCACTACAATTAAGCGAAAAAGCACAGTAGCCTCCGATGAAGATGTTGCAAATTTAGTGTTGCCCAATTCTAATGTGGAGCTTGGCGTGTTGCCCACACAGATACGGAAGCTTGTCGAAAGCAGGAGGGAGGTGAAGAAGCTGATGAAGGCTCCCGACCTGCCGGGAGACCAGTACATGCAGTACAACATCAGGCAGATGGCCCTGAAGCTCACGGCTAACTCCATGTACGGCTGTTTGGGCTTCACTCACTCTAGGTTTTACGCCAAGCCGCTGGCGGCGCTGGTCACCATGAAGGGCAGGGAAATTCTAATGGATACTAAGGAAATCGTGCAGAAGGCGAACTACGACGTGGTGTACGGAGACACTGACAGTTTGATGATAAACACCAACTGCCTGGACTATGATAACGTGTTCAAAATAGGCATAGACTTGAAAAGGGAAATAAACAAGAAGTACAAACAAATCGAGCTTGATATCGACGGAGTGTTCAGGTACCTGTTGCTGCTGAAGAAGAAGAAGTACGCTGCAGTCCTGATGAGTAAGAATAAGAGTGGGGAGTATGTGTTCACCCACGAGCACAAGGGGTTAGACATAGTGCGCCGCGACTGGTCGCAGCTAGCCGCCGAGGCGGGCAAGTTCATCTTGAGCCAGATACTGTCGGAACAAACGGCCGATGAAAGACTCGAAAGCATACAGACCCATCTGAGTAAGTTGAAAGAAGATTTGGTTAGCGGTAAAATGCCGCTCTCGATGCTAGTCATCACGAAACAGCTCACCAAACATCCCAATGAATACGCCGACAAGCACGCCCAGCCGCACGTGCAAGTGGCTCTCAGATTGAACAGCAAGAACAGCAGGCGCTTCAAGAAGGGAGACATAGTGCCTTACGTTATCTGCGAGGACGGCACTGCCAACTCGGCCACGCAAAGAGCTTATCACATAGAGGAACTGAAGAATTCGGAACATTTAAAAGTTGACTACAAATATTATCTCGCGCATCAACTGCACCCAGTGATATCTAGGATATGCGAGCCCATAGAAGGCATGGACCCCGCTCGGGTGGCCGACTGCCTCGGCCTCGACCCCTCAGGGTACAAACAAATGATCAAGAGGGAAGCCGCTTGCGCGGACACGTACGAGGTGGAAAACGAGCAGGAGAGGTACCGTCAATGCAAGGAATTCGTCTTCACGTGCGTCAACTGTCAGACTGAAAATAGGATAAGGGAGACGATCGTCAAGTTGGAAAAAGAGAGTATAACATTTATGGAGAGATGTCAGAATGAGAAGTGCGGAGTGAGGCCCGTGGAGTACTTGGGCAGCGTGCAGAACCAGCTGAGCCTGCAGCTGCGGCGCTGGCACGCGGCCTACTACGGCGGCTGGCTGGGCTGCGAGGACCCCGCGTGTGCGCATCGCTCGGCGCGCCTGCCGCAGGCCTTCGCTGGGGCCTACCCGCTGTGCGCGCTCTGCCAGAAGGGGGTCATGTTCAGGGAATACACCGAGAAGGATCTTTATCTCCAGATCAACTTCTTCCTCTTCCTTTTCGATCTCAATAAAAACAATAATTCGAGTGAGTATTTGTTGAAATTGTATACACATAAGCTGTGCTCGCGGCTCTACTAGTGTAAGGCTACTTGAACTCAGGGTTTAAATGTTTGCATGGTAACGTTATTCCTTATATTATTATTATCAGCTCTCGCTAAGTCGGCCTTCTTGGAGATTAGCCGATACAAACCAGTCCAATACAAAAGTAAAAGAATCTCTTTAGTAGGCATTTAGTTACATTACATAGTGATATTTTTTCTTTTTCTAGATTATTATATATTAATTTTTGTTCATAATTTTAGAGGCGCGAATAACTCCTCAAGTAGCGGCCGCTTTGCAACAGCTGAAGGAAACTGTAGAGGACTGGCTCGCACACTCCGCCTACGCGGTTATCAACCTTTCAAAGTTATTCAGATTCTTCACTCTGGACCCGAAGGGGAGCGGCCTCAAATCGGAACCCGTCGAGATAGACATCCTACCAGAGACGGAACAAATAGATGCCCTTTTAGAAATGGGCACCTTCTGATAGAAGGATGTTCTTGGATTGTGCCGGCGATGTAATAAAATCATGTTTTAGTTATTATATTATAATACTTATGTTGTAAATATATAGCAGTTTAAATTACTTTCGTTATATTCCTTTCAAGCTTTCAGAAATTAAATAAAACAAAATTCATTGAACTACAATTCTTATAATAATTAAATATACAAGTACATTTTAAAATCAAAAGTGTGTCCATACACTTGATACGCTAAATAATAAGTAAAATGGTGAAAACCCACTAGTAAAAACCTCGGCCGCGGCCTCTCCCGCCGTACTGGCCCCTGCCTCTGCCTCGGAAGTTCTGGTTATCGAAGTTACCGAACTGTTGTCTGTGGTCTTGGTTTTTGTTGCCATTATTGAAGTTTCCTCTGCCCCCTTGGTTTCGCATATGCCCAAAGTTGCCATAGATCTGCCCCCGCATCGATGGGCCTCTGCTATCCCCCATGTGGTTGCCAGGTCTGGAGTTCCACTGTCCTTGGTTAGTGTCAAAATTTATTTGATGGTGCCCTTGGTCGTTGGCATCATTCCTTCCATGATCGAAGTTCATATTATTTTGACCTTGGTTATCAGTCATATTCTTGCCCCCAGCGTAATTCGTATTTTGACCTTGATTATTAGACATGTCTTCCTCATAATTAATATTATTTTGACCTCTATTATAAAGCATATTCCTGTCTCCATCAAAATTCATAAACTTTTGGCCTTGGTTATAGGGCGGGTTCATTTCACCTTCATAATTAATTTGATTTTGACCTTCATTGTGTGCAGAGTTCCTATCGTTGTCGTATCTCTGGATGGTCACCTGGTTATTATTTTGCATATCAAAATCCATTTGATGGGATCCTTGACTTTGGTCCATATTCCTGCCGGCTCCGAAGCCCATTAGGTTAGGGCGGGACATGACTTGCTGGTTGTAGAACGGTTGCTGCTGCATTAATGGGCGGGGATTTGGTAACAGAGGTGTTGAATTCTGAAGTAAGTGTACTGGATTTTGAAGGAGAGGTGTCGGATGTTCAGGAATCGGGTTACAGGGCAGCTGGGGGAGATCACCGAAGGATCGTGGGTGGTCGGCGCTAGCCACAATGGCGGCGGGCGCGGTGGAGGGGGCGAAAGACTGGATGGAGGCCTGCACGAGAGCTAGTAGATCGCTAGCGGATGAAAACTTCATCGCAAAATCTTTACCAGCCTCGGGCTTGACTTCGGGGGACGAAGGTTTCGACGGAGGGTTCACTTCCAAAGACTTTTTGACAATCTCCATTTCCTGGCGGATCTGATCCTCCTTCACCTTTTGCGTCGCTGATTGGAATACCTGGTTGAATAGACGAATTGCATGAGTCCACGGTTCTATATGTATACATTTATTATTACTTAATTTGGAAATATGATGGCAATTAGTATTTACTAGCTGGGCCCTGCGGCTTAAAACAACAGTGTTGGAGTTTTTTAAGCAACAAAGTTATGCAAACATCTTGGTTGTATAAAAACCTTAAACGTTGCCATAAACTGATCATATGGTTATTGGTTTTTAACTGTGGACGTTTGACACATTGCAGAGCATTGACCCTCAAGATCAGGAAATAATGAATTAACAAAATTTATTGTAAGGGGTTACCCGCTCGAATTTAGAGCTGTCCGACTGGGACAGGACCTCCACCTTATAGAAGACCGTAGCTAAATAACAAAATTTTTTGCTAGACAATTTATATATCTAGAAGTTTATCATTACAGTAGATATTTATGCGAAAATAAAGAAAAATATTTTTTTATAGTTTTTTTCAATTAGCTTCCTTCATTGTGCCCAATCCCAATTAACTAATTTTTTTCCTAGACAATTTCTATATCTTAAAGTTTTTCATTACAGTAGATATTTATGCGAAAATAAAGAAAAAAATTTTTTTTATTGTTTTTTTACAACAAGCTCCCTTCATTGTGCCCAATCCCAAATAACTAAATTTTTTCCTAGACAATTTCTATATCTTAAAGTTTTTCATTACAGTAGATATTTATGCGAAAATAAAGAAAAATATTTTTTTTATAGTTTTTTTCAATAAGCTCCCTTCATAGTGCCCAATCCCAAATAACTAAATTTTTTCCTAGACAATTTCTATATCTTAAAGAATATCATTACAGTAGATATTTATGCGAAAATAAAGAAAAATCATTCATTTAATAGTTTTTTTTAATTAGCTATTCATTGTGCTCTATCACAACTTAGTAACTGTCCTATTTTCTGTATATGTATGCAACTGACCTCATCGACGGTATAGTCATCGTCATCGCTATCGATGTTGACGGCGAGCGTGGAGGGCGCGGCCTGGGCGGCGGGCTTGTCGGGCGGCTCCGGCGGTGGGTTGGTGTCCGCGCTGACGTACTTCCTCAGGCGCTCCACGCGGTGCGGCTCGCGCAACTCCAGCTTCTTGAGGTACGCGATCAGGCTGTGCTGCTCCTCCGCTGAGAGCTCGTTGAAGTTCTTAAGCAGCGTCTCCAGATCCGAGTCCGACAGACCGTCCATCGCGTCCTTCTCAATAATCCTGCAAGTGAAAGAATCATATAAATATATGTTTTTACTTTTAAAAACAAAGTCATGTGACACATGCACCAAATACGGCAATTAGCGATGCAAATGCAATCTGTTAGATGAACAACATGAAAGGATTTGAAATTTTTTTTGTAGCATTTGTAGAGTAAGGCCGAGCTATATGTGTAGTCTGAGGGTAAGCAAAGAGGTAATTGATCGTACTTTTTATCATTCTCGTCGTAGGCGGACTGGAGCATCTGCAGGGCGGAGGCAGTTCCTGCGTGGAGCGCCGTGCACTTGGTGGCGGGCTTGTTTTCGGCGTGCGCCTCCAGTTTGGTCTTAGCGTCGGCTTCCCGTTTCTTGGCCTCGGCCATCCCGACGACGGCGTCCACGAGCTGCGCCAGCTCCTCGGAGGACACGTCAGTCTTGCCCTGCGCGATGAGCGCGGCTGCCATCTGCTGCGCGATCTGCGCGCGGTCGACCGCGCCCACGCCCGCCACGGACACCGCGGCGGCCGCGCCGCCACCGCTAGCCCCGTCTGCGGGCGCGGACTGCTCCTGCACACACTATTGTTGTTAGGTAAGCTTTAAAGTACGCGATAACTGGGCAGAACTATATCGTCCCGTAGTATTTAGAAGTATTTTATCAATCGATTGCATATTCGCAATTTTGCAAAGGTGTAACCTTCGCCGTTGATCTCTGTCTATCGGTGAAACCCGTTGTACATATACATACTAAATGTAACGCTACAAGCTGAGTGAGTCCCGCGATTTTACCGGTGTAACATTTTACATCATTGGTAGATTTCTTTTGGAATAAACCTATTTGTAAATTTTTTTTTCAATTCCGTTCAGTAGTTTAAACTTAGTCGTGTATAATGTAAGTAGGCTAGTGTTGTGTTGTGTTGTGTGTGTGACCTGTTGTCCTCGGCGGCGCGCGCGCTTGTCGGCCTCGTGCAGCGTGGCGGCGGTGCGCACGACGGCGGCGCGCACGGCGGGCGCGGCGGCGGCGGGCACGAGGCCGGCCTGCGCGGCGCCCTTGAGCCGCTCCTTGGCCGTCTCGAGCAGGCCCAGCGCCGCCTCGCGCTCCAGCAGCTCCTCGCTGCCCAGCGCGCGCGCCTTCTCCAGCCGCAGCGCCTCGCCGAGCAGCTCCACCACGCGCGGGCCCAGGCTGCCCAGGTGCTCCTCCAGCGCCACCAGCAGCCGCAGCGTGCCCACCACGTCGTCAGCGCCGCCCGCCTCCAGGCCCGACGCCGAGCCGTGCCGACGAGACCTGCTCTCCGCCACCGAGCCCAGTGACTCGTCTGAGTTCCACGGGGACAGGCCGTCGTCCCTACGACAGTACACCACATTATACATACATTACGGCTATCGATGATTACAGCATTATTAGTAAATTGCCAATAAAAAATAAAAAAAATATTTTAAAAAAAGTGTGGGGTGCATGGTGTCAATAGTTATAAATATTTTATTGACAGATATGAGTAGAGTGATTATCATTTCGATAATATCTTAAAAAGCACCTCACGCTTTTTTTTAAATATTTTTTTTTATTCACACTATTATTAATTTATATTTATTGAAATTTTTAACACTATTCTTAATTTAAATTTATTAAAATTTGTTTTCTCTTTTTTAGTTCGGTTTTCTATAAAAAGGGTGTTTTTTTAGTTATTTTTAATTATTATTTCTTTTCTACTTTTTAGTTTGGTTTATTTATATTAGCTTGTTTTTTAATTTTAAACTATTTTAAATTATATAAATTAACAAAAATCATATTTTGCAAATTGAAATTGCCTACCCCTTCGGGGACCCTTGTGGGAAGGCGTGAGGATATATTATTATTATTTATAAAAATGGAATAATATTATCAAATTAGTGTATTGCCATCGGTCCTCGATAAATCTACAAAGTTTGAACGAAATCTGGCCGTTTAAAGTGGGTCAAAATCGCACCCAAAGAAGTCGGTTACAAACATGCAGGTGAAGCTAATATAAAGCGTGTAATAAAAAATACCTATATATGATTGTCAAACTTCAACAAAATTGTCAAAAACAAAACAATACACAATTTATACATTTTGGTAATATTATAATAAATATTGATTGTTTTGTTTAATTCGTATAATAACTAAGAAATAAATAGACAGTTCAATGAAATGTGTCTGTGTTGACAAGTAGAAGGTAGGGTAGATGGAGGAAGGATTGGAAGCGTGTAGTCCGTAGCATGTGTGAATGATAGTGTAGTACTCACGGGCGCAGTTCATCGTCTGAGATGAGCACGGTCTGCATGGACGGAGCCAGCGGGCTGCGGTTGCGCAGCGGGGCCGCGGCCCGCCGCGACAGCGGGCTGCGGCTGCGACGCCCGCCGGGCCCGGGCCTCACACACACACACACACACACACACTATACGCACATACTCAACTTGGGATAAACACACAACTGATGGACACTCGTATGCTTACTCAAGCCTTTAAAACATTGCAATCCACCTTACTGGTGTAAACAACAATAGAATTTAGTACCTTCCTATTGTATAAGCACGTGAAGTATAATACACACTTAGGCGCATTGTGTTGCGTGCTCATTACATTATACATTTTATGTTGAATCAATTAATACCTACATAGTACATACAATATTAAACATACGATTCGATTCGGTAAAAGATTATGGTCCTTCCAGCCGGATAACTGGAATCGGCTGGAAGGTTTTTTAACCAGTTATATAATATAAAGTTACCTCCTAACTGGACTGCGGGAACGTGTTCTTAGATGCCGATGGGGGGACAGTCGTCGCATTGGGGACCGAAGCATTGGGGAGCGGCGGTTGGGAGAGCAGCGCGGCGGTGAGCGCGGCGGCGGCGAGCGGCGCGGCGGGGACCGGCGACCCATCGGGGATCTATGCAGTCATACATTTTTTTTTATCTACGTATGAAGAGACATGACTGGATAAAGGGATAAAGGAACATAAAAATCGTTGCGTTAAATAAGGCTCTAATCTTGCTAATATTATAATAGCGAAAGTTTGTGAGGATGTACGCCCTTTCTCGCAAAATCTACTTAATGAAAAAAATATGAAATTGAGCCCAGAGATAGTATATTAGCTATATTTTAATAACTGAAAGACATAGATAAATCAAATTTTATGCGGGTGAATCCACGGGGTACAGTTAGTAATTCATAAACTGATTTAAAGCCGCGATGGCCGAATAAAAAGTGAAATGATGGTTCGAATACCGATTAGTCACACCACAAGCTTTACGGTAAAGGAAAACGTAGAGAGGTAACTTGCATACGTCTGGGAAGCAATCCAAAGGCGTATGTGTAGTCGTGCTTGAGTAATGACAATGGACTGGCATCTGTCACGTTGGCACCTAAAATATATCTGGCGGTGAAGTGGGTGTGTGGGTACTACCTTTACACCTCTGCCTATCCCTTCGGGGACCCTTGTGGGAAGGCGTGAGGATATGAGGATTAAATATGTATTGTAAAGTAATTAAATATTTCAACGATTATTAACCTTCTATCTCTGCGTATCGGTGACCTGCGCCTGGGTTCAGGCGTCCTCTGCCTTTCAAAATCTCGTCTCTTGGGATCAAATTCGCGTCTCTTGAGATCGGGGTCACGTCTCTTGGGGTCAGGGTCGCGGCTCCTGTGGTCGGGGTCACGCCACTTGGGGTCGGGGTCACGCCGCTTGGGGTCGGGGTCAGGGTCGCAGCGCTGGTCGGGCGGCGTGAGCGTCAGCCGCCGGTAGATCTCATTCACTTGGATACGGAGCTCTTCATCATGCAACTGTTTCATACGCTTTGTCCAGAACACTATCCATTCTGGCTTAAAATCGTGCTTCGATGGGTCTTTGCCCTCTGTCAAAGAACATTTGGATATTATTAACAACTAGCGGCCCGTCCCAGCTTCGCACGGGTGGACATTTGTTTTTAAACATTTTGGCATAAAATTTAATCAGCCTATATTAATCAGTGATAATGTAGCATTCCAATGGTGAATTTTTAATAGGTCCAGTACTTTTTGAGCCAATTCCTTACAAACATACATACATACAAATCTTTCCTCTTTATAATATTAGTATAGATATGCCTACATACATATATCACGCCGAAGTAGCGCATTGTGAGGATAGAGTCAGTATTGTCCGAGTCGAATTGAACCCACAATTTGGAGGACTTATTAAACCAGACTTAATTAAGTAACACTTTAACGAGTAAATTTTTGTTCCTATTGTATTTCTCAGAATAGCACTAGCTATCTATTTTACTGACCAGCCTGTATCTCCTTGTACCGCTTGTTCCAGAACTTCTTCCACTCCTCGGGATAGAGCGGGTGCTTCTCAGGGTTCTTCTCGTGGTAAGAGAGAGTCTTCTTTGCGTACTCCTCCGCCGCGAGACGTTTCTCCTCCGCCAGCTTCAATTTGTACTCAAGGTTTGGGGGTTTCTGCGTAGTAAGTACGACAAACTTGCCTTAACACGTTCGTTAAATATGTAAAACTAGTTGTGTTCCACGGTTTTACACGCGTTAAGATTTACTTCATTATTAGATTTTTTATCAAACACAATGTACAGATAGTGCCATCCTCGAAGACGCGCCCCACAAATTTCTTGTCGATGGGGTCGCGGGATGCGGGGCGATTGACCCAAGTCTATTAATTGTAGTGTGCGTGTGCACTCATAGGTAAATCAGTGTGTACCGAGAATACTCAAACAGAAGTGGAAGGTTGCACACATACACTATGAACTACATTAGAAAAAAAAGGAAGAATAGCGGGGCGCGTCTTCGTGGATGGCACTATCTATATTTAATTTACCTAATAACAAATATCTGTGGCAAAATTTCATTCAATTACGTTCAATACTTTTAGCGTGAAAAATTATTACTAGCGGTGCCCGCGACTTCAGCGAAAATTTAAGTTATTCCTTTTAACATCAGCTATGTGCCAGTGAAAGTCCCGTTAGAATAGGTCCAGCCGTTTCCGAGACTACCCGGAACAAACGAACAGACAAAAATTGAAAAATTTGGTGTATGTACCGTGTATACATCCATATTCATTTAATAAAAAGCGGTTATTTTAATATTACAAACAGACCCTGCAATTTTATATATTTGTATAGATTAGGATAGTATTCAGCTGCTATATTAAAATAAATAAAATGTATGTATCATCCCCCAATATAATCCCTTAAGTAACAATAATACTGAGGCCATCTCCCAAAGCGCAGACGTAGACAAACATGTTCATGTCACAAATGTTTACAGCGGGCGAGAATCGTTCGAAACATTCATGTAAGTCGTATAATGTGTGTTTGAAATAAATATTATTGTGACAAATTAATATATACACAGATGACACTGATTACCTTCTCATACATTCTTTTTTCTCCAGGGTTTCTCAGTGCGAACCGCGATCGAAACGATTTCATTTCAAATTTGTCGCGTTTTTCATACGGCTCGAAGCGATTCCTCTGCGAATCGTGGCGTTCCCTGCAATTAACTCCATTTATAAAATAAATAAAGAGCCGTGGTGGCCGAGTGGTTCGAGTAGTTGCCTGCGACACAAAGATCGCAAGTTCGAATCTCGACTGTACCAATGAGTTTTACTTAAGTTCAGTGATTAGTTACACCACGAGCTTTACGGTGAAGGAAAACATCGAGAGTAAACCTGCATACGTCTGAAGTCAATTCAAAGGCGTATGTATAGTGGCCATAAGATCCCATTGTGTAGATAGTGCTATCAACGCCACACTATTCTTCCTCATAGTCTATAGTGTTAGTGTGCAACCTCACACTACAATTAATAGAGTAGTCTTACTACCCGCAACCCGCGAACCCCTCGACTAGAAATCGGTGGGGCGCGTCTTCGTGGATGGCACTACCTATAGAGCCTTTCAAGTTGCTACTCATTTAAAACCAGAGGGTTTAGTGTAAGGGCCAAAAGCTTATATTGAGTGAGGAGAATCTCTTCATAGGTTCACGGTAGCAAGATAGAAAATGTATTGACCTGTATGAACGCCCTTCGTCGCGTATTTTAGTGTCCAGTTCGTCGCTGATGTCGGACAAAGATTCGATTGACCTCCGCCGCTCCTGGCGTCGCTAAAATGATATTATAACGTTATTTTCTTCTGTGTCATCACCTTGTTGGGTAATAAGCAAGTTTTGTTCCAGTGTGACTGAGAGTTCATTTTGTATATACACAAATTAATAAAATAAGTTGATAACATTATGTCGCGACAGATTCAAGAAAGGTAAACAAGTGTGAAAAGGCAGCTTGTGGCTATCCCGGTGTCAGTATTAGGATGTTTACATATTACATCTCAGGAGCCGTGGTGGTCGAGTGGTTAGAGTAGTTGCCTGCGACACAAAGATCGCAAGTTAGAATCCCGACTGTACCAATGTTTTTCTGAACGTACAGTGAGTAGTCACACCACGAGCTTTTTACGGTGAAGAAAAACATCGAGAGGAAACCTGCATATGTCTGAGAAGCAATTCAAAGTCGTATGTATAGTCGTGCTTGAGTAACGGCGATGGTCTCGCCATCTGTTTTTGGGGACCCTTGCGAAAGGGAATTTATTCATCCGAACCAAGAACCTAGTCAAAGTCAATGACAGCAGCATTTGAAAAAAAACTAAGTAAATAGAACAAAATGAGTTACACTATTGAACGTCGGTTTCGACGGGGCAGCCACCACGGGCGGGGACGGATCCCTCTTGTCCCTAGAACAATTAATGAATATACACATTTAATACAATTTACATTATAAAGTATCAAAATGTTTAGAATTTAAGTAATTACTACAGACCTTCCGAATTTTGCTGATTTCTCGTTAGCATCTAAAAAGGAGAAAAACAATCAGAATTAAAAAATAAACTACCCATGTAGACTAAGAACTAGGTACCTATAGGATACTGTGAATTTGTGGAAACGAGTTTTGATGGACATTTTATCGTTCCAATTTTTTATTACTTACGAACATTGGGGATTATGACATTTTCACTATTTAGTGTGACCTACTTACATTTGTATGATGAGCATACTTGTTTGTCTGTAATCATTATATAATAATCATAAATATGTATTAATATAATAATCCTCCGCCTTCCCATAAGGGGAGACCCTTATCGAAAGGTTAGTCAGAGGTGTATAGGTACCCACACACCCACTTTCCGCCAGATATATTTTAGGTGTCAACGTGACAGTGGACGAATCCATTACTTGAGCACGACTTTTCATACGCCTTTGAATTTGATCTCAAACGTATGCAGGTTTCCTCTCAATACTCTCCTTCCCCGTAAAGCTCGTGGTGTGACTAATCACTGTACTGTTCAGAAAAACCTCATTGTTTAATTTGGAATTCGAACTTGCAATCCTTGTGTTGCATGCAAGTCCTCGATCCACTCGTCCACGGCTTATCAGTATAGTCATATGTGACGTGCCCACAATATTACTATTACTAACAACACTTACCCACAGACTTGTCGAGAGATTCAATCAGATCAACATCGACCACCTCTTCGAAAGTGCACCCGTCGTTTTCAGAGAAATGCCGGGATCTGAACAACCATTGGCGTATGCGGTCTCTGAATCAACATAATACAATAGTATTAATTTCTTAAATTAAATTTTCCTATTTATTTCTTAACTTTATAATTAGACAATAACATTATGTATTTCCTGTGTTTCACCATCCCCAAAGACGCACAAGGACCTTTAGTGTCACTACATTCATGCACAAGTCACCGAAGGGGTTCCACAGAGGAGTTTCACATCCTCTTTTCGCCATAGGTGCCAGCGAGAGAGATGACGGTGATATCGCCGTTAATGAAGCACGACTACACGACAAAGATTAATAAATCACTATAGATAGTACCATCCACGACGACGCGCCCCACTATCCTTCCCTATAGTTTATAGTGTAAGTGTGCAACATTCCACTAATGTTTGAATATTGTCGGTACCTATGAGTGCACACGCACACTACAATTAAGAGCCTCGGGTCGTACTCCCCGCATCCCGAGACCCTCTCCACGAGAAATTGGTGGAGCAAGTCTTCGAGAATGACATTATCTATATACTGTGTTTTGTAGTACTGTACTGTGGGTTTGTGACCATACAATGGTATACAAAGGATATGTTTAGTACTTGTCCCTCTCGAATTCCTCTTTTTCGATGATGACCGGCTTCATGCGGCCGTACTTGTCTTCGATGCGCTGCACGATGCGGCTGACAACGACGCCCACGCCCACGCTGTACTTGGGATTCGAACGGAAGGGCACCAGCATTGACGCCGCCTTGTTAAAGTGACGGACCTGCATACAGAAACATATACCATGCCACTTGATACTTGACTATATGCTAATGTATATTTAGCGCGGAACCATGAGGCCTATGAGGCTAAAATAAACATATACGTATCTTCTTGCCGCAAGAATCTTCCAATAGAATCTTCAAATCGTATATATATATATATATATATATCCTCACGCCTTTCCACAAAGGTAGGCAGAGGTGTATAGGTAGTACCCACACACCCACTTTCCGCCAGATATATATTAGGTGCCAACGTGACAGATGGCGATTCCGTCGCCGTTACTCAAGCACGACGCTACGTACGCCTTTGAATTTCTTCTCAGACGTATGCAGGTTTCATCTCGATGTTTTCCTTCACCGTAAAGCTCGTGGTGTGACTAATCACTGCACTTAAGTTCAGAAAAACTCATTGGTACAGTCGGGATTCGAACCTGCGATTTTTGTGACGCAGGCAACTGCTCGAAACACTCGGCCACCGCGGCTTTTACTACTTTTATTACGTTTTTATTCTACGTTGGTAAATATATCGTTGCCTAGTTACCATAGCTTAGCTTAATTTGGGACTAGGTCAATTTGTCCCAGGGTATTTATTATAATTACTCACAAGATAGGCGTAGCGGTGCCGAAAACAGGTCAGGTGGTTGACGATGGTGCGCGGGTGGCCCTGCTTGATGCACAGCGTGCACATGTACGTGGGCTCGTAGTGCGGCTGGTCCGGCGGGTGCTCGAGCAGGTACTCGATGCCTACCAGCGGAGCCCTGACAACGAGTACTATACTTAACAATTCATATATATCTTAATCAATATATATAAATTACGTTGTTTGTCCACGATGGACTCTTAAACTACTTAACCGATTTTAATCAAATTTGCACACCATGTGGAGTTGGATCCAACTTGAAAGATATGATAGCTTACATCTCAATTTATATTCACAATATTATTCAATCAAAGGTTCTTAGTGTTAGAAGGCTTTATATATTGAAAATTACTCTCTTAACGCACAAAGAAACTCTTTCATCACCTAATTACAAAAACATGTGCAAGAAAAGAGTATTCAGACTTCCGCTAATGTCAACTAATTCAACGTTCGCCAAACGATTCAGCTCTTACTTGAAACCACTAATATATAACAAAGTTAACAAGATCTGTAGCATACACGAGTTGCCTATAAAAAGTGCAAAACTAAGAATTAAAAATGAACTATTGGATTGGACCTATGGTAGAACAGAGTCTCTTCTTAAAGAGATATGGTAAAATACTCTAGGATAAAATCGAATTTCAAATGTAAACCAAATGTTTTTTTACACTTAGATAATTACGTGCCGCAATTCTAATTAGTATATTCCTATTGATAAAGCTGCCCACAATACAGGCCCAGCCTAGTGTGGGAGCCTTAGTAATGAATGATTTTACATGTTCTTTTCTGTAAACTGAATCTTGTTATGTACAATTACTATGTAACATGTAACCTTTATGGCAATAAACTTATTATTATTATTATTATTATATTGCAAATTATTTGTCTATTATTTGACAATCACATCTGTTAGCTCCAAACGATGCTAACGAGTTATTTCTTTATCTCTCAAGTTCTCTCTTGCACTATCTTGCAACTTTTCTTCTTTTACTCTTCTTTCTTACATATTGTCATGGTAACATAAACTCTACTCATAATGAATTAATATACAACTAAACAAAACAACACTAAATATATAATAACTTTAGGAACGATTTCAACTTCGTTCAATAGAATTATTTAAACTTAAAGAATGTTATTTTATTTATAGTTTGGCTAGCCGCAAGACCGTGTGTTTTAGTTTTTTTTAACATTCATTATATTTGCTCTTTAACGATGATCTATCCAAGGAAGGCAAAAGGTACGTGTACGTTGCACAGCACACTAGTATTTTTATACATGATAAAAAATCGTTATCTAATCCTGAAGATTCTGATCAGCATAATCGGACGAATTTGTCAAAATGTTGTATTGTCGGTCCTTGACAAGTGAGTTTTAATTTAATCCCTTTGAAGGAGGGTGAAAATCACGTCACATATATACAAATCTAATAAAAACGTGTTGATTATAAACAGTACCAAGCGAAAAATGTGCTCCAAGGTTGTGAGGAAGGCACGGGTCGCAAATTGCCTGGGAACAAAGTCAAATCGCACTCACTTGACAGCATCAAGAGACTCCTGGATGTGGCACCGAACAGACTTGTACTTGTCGAACAAACCATCCAGCTCGTTCGAGGTAGTGTGCAAATCTACTTCGGCCGCCATCTTCTTCAGCACTTTTTCAGTCGCTGCACAATAATAACAATATACATAGTATTTTTATAGTGCTAGGCTGTACCTAAGGGTTTCGTCAGTACATAATTTGAAATTTCTTTTATTATTTAATTTACTTAAAAGAGCCGTGGTGGCCGAGTGGTTTGAGCAGTTGCCTGCGACGCAAAGGTCGCAAGTTCGAATCCCGACTGTACCAATGAGTTTTTCGGAACTTAAGTACAGTGATTAGTCACACCACGAGCTTAACGGTAAAGGAAAACATCGAGAGGAAACCTGCATACGTCTGAGAAGAAATTCAAAGGCGTATGTATAGTCGTGCTGGAGTAACGGCGATGGACTCGCCATCTGTCACATTGGCACCTAATATACCTCTGGCGGAAAGTGGGTGTGTGGGTATTACCTATACACCTCTGCCTACCCCTTCGGGGACCCTTGTGGGAAGGCGTGAGTATAATATATTATATATTAATTCACTTCAGGCAACAAGGCCCAAAAAATTTAATAATAGTAATAATTTATGTCGAATTTATTTCCCTCGCAGCCACCCGCGTATCAATAAGTGTTTAATTTATGGCTAAAGTATTAGATTGATACAAAAATAAACAGTTGATAAGCCACAGTTAACGTAAGCAAATAGTGTGATGAATGATACACGTTTATTTACTAACAAAACCAGTTATAATTTACAAATAAACGATGCGCTACTGACTGCAGTAGTATAAAACTGTGTCGCAGACATTATACTATGACTAGTGGTCCCGCCCAGCTTCGCTTGGGTGAAAAAAGTAAATGCCCTAAAACACGATCACAGCGCCACCTATCGGGTCCAATTGTGAATCTAAACCATTGTCAAATCCATCTGAAGACACACAGAAAATTTCATTAAAATCGGTCCAGCCGTTTAGGAGGAGTTCAGTGACATACACACTCACAGAAGAATTATATATATAAAGATAGACACATTAAGACCGGTGGGCGGTATTAACCCATTTAAGCCTAATCTGATCAAAATCAAATAAGCTCTAGAATTGAGAAATCATAATATGTAAGGAATATATTACATATGCTGTTTATGTCTTTTTAGGTCGACAGCTAGTGTATATATATATATATTATTACTTTTCTGTATGTGTGTTTTTGACACCTAAGTCCTAAACGGCTGTACCGATTTCGATGAAATTTGTGAGGGCCCTGGATGGTTCGACTGACCTGACCTCAACTGACCCCGTGGGTAGGTGAGATAGATATTCTATTCAATATAATTTCACCCCGGCGAAGCTGGGCGGGACAGATAGCAAAATAATACCGATATAAGGTTTCTTAAGGTAGGGTTACTCACCTCCACTCTTGCCGTGCTGATTGTAAGGATGTTCATCGAATATGCTCTGCGGCCAAGTGCTGTGCATGGACAGCTTGGTCTTGTGTTTCCTCCCCGATATATGAGTCTAAAACAAATTAATGTGACCCATTTTTTTTATCATTTATATATATCCTCACGCCTTCCCACAAGGGCCCGAGTAGGCAGAGGTGTATAGGTAACCACACACCAACTTTCCGCCAGAGATATATTTTAGATGCCAACGTGCAAGATGGCGTAGCTTAAGCAGGACTATACATTTATACGGCTTTGAATTGTTTGTTGTTGTGTTTGTTGTTTTCCTTCACCGCAAAGCTCGTGGTGTGACTAATCACTGAACTTAAGTTCAGAAAAACTCATTGGTACAGTAGGAATTCGAACTTGCGCTCTTTGTGTCGCAGGCAACTACTCGAAACACTCGGCCACACTTTCGGCCGCGGCATTTTTATTGCCATTTTAATTAACGATTTATAATACAAAATAATTGTGTAAAATAATTAATGGCTTAGACAATATTATAAAAATACTAAAGTATGTTAAAACACGTTTTTAAACACTTTTTTAAACTTAGTTACAACATACACTAACAACATTTTCTACCGAAGCGAACAATTCACCGGACTCGCCCCAGAAACACTTGAGTTCACTCTACAATTGCTAGAAGGAATAATTATAGTACCTACATAGATAGATAAACGCCAATATGAGCAATGTACCTGCAGGATAGTCTCGCCACTGCAGACGGCTGCACACGGGTAGCACAGATAGATCCACTTGCCGGCAATGTCGCGGCCGCGCCGCTCCACCATGCAACGCGCGCTCCCATCCTCAAGCCTTATCTTCAAACTGTTCACATGTACTTGGAACTCTAGTTCCGCCTGCGGCAGAAATTACCAGATTGTCGTTAAAACATTTACATTTCGAAAAACAACATACTGATTTCCTTCGAAACAAATAGGTATACTCGCGATAAGTTAACGAAATTCAAGTGAATAAACAATATACATGCCTTAAACCTAAATATAACAACGCAATATCACAGGATAATCAAAACAAACACAGCAGTTTATAATTTTATTTATTTATTTTAATTGTTTTGTCTCCAAAGTATACTCACCAATACCACCGCTTCACCAGGTTACAAGTTATCTTTATTGTTAGCTGACACAAAACCTGTTTGGTGTAGGTAACGATGTTCAATACGAATATGATCTTATTGGATTGGGTGTTTTACGGTCGCGCCGATAGTTTTATTAAAAAAATTTAACGTTTTCTACAATACTTTACCCCATTGGGGAAAGGCGTGTAACAAAAACTACATTCCACCGGGTATATGCAGGTGCCAACGTAACATCCAATGAGTCTACGACTCTTACTCGAGGCATTTAGCTAACTTACTTTTTTAAATTTCATCTCAGACGTGTCCCGGTTTTGCCACGCTATGCTTAATATATCTATGTCCAGATATCCAGATGCAAATGTATCAGACATCTAGGGCCTTAGGAAGGTATCATTGCGATAACTATTAGTATTAGTATATAATAGTCGTAATATAAGGTTCCTTTCGCACCCTCTCGAATAATGATTGCAATAGCACGCCATAGTAAGGGCCCTTGATCGTTCACAATTAACCGCCTTAATTTCTTGAAAATATTGGATAATATTATGCAGAGATGGAATATCCTTCATGTTTATTCGTTCGTTGATTTGATTATTTTTTTTATATAGCGTTCGATCTTTCTACGCAATTGTATACGAGTACTACTCTCTCTGATTAACCCGTGAGGGACTTGGCGTCATCATGACGTCTATCTATCTATCATAATAGATAGATATAGGAATCCAATGCCACAATTTTTAAGAAAAATAATTGTGCTTGAAACAACATAAAGTATAGTAGCAACATAGACTGGTATGGTGATATGTTTAAGAAATTGTCTTAATAAATAAATAAAAAGTAACAAAAGGCAATGCCGAGGAGTCTGGAAGAATAAGCAGAGGGAGAAACATTCCAACTATAGAGATCAGATAGATCATTCAATCCAGGATGGCTTTGTGATGCGTGTTTATTAAAATCCTACTAATGTATGTTTGTTCCTATTTCACGCTACTACTAAGCAAAATTGAATGACATTTTCCAGAGAGAGATAATAAGCTAGATTGGATGTGTTTTCTTGCTCAAGAAAATTAATAAAAATATGTACTAATGAACTAACTTTTAAGCCAGTCTGACTGCTTGGAATAAATAAAAAAAATATATGAATGGAATCCTAATCTAAATCATAGTAATTCATCTTAAATAGTTATTGTGGCTATCTTACACAAAATGCTATTTTATTTGTGAACCTTAGGTTACACAACAGGTTTTTTTTTTATATTTCACTCAAATACAACTTATTAGCAGAATCTCAACTACACATACACACACATACGTAGATGTATATATATCAGATGTACACATATATCATCTCACCACTTCCCTCACAGGGTAAGGCAGAGAGTAGAACACATAAAAAAATAACAAATAAAAGTGTACTACTTTAGATTAAGCATGCTAATGCTAAAATGTCTGGATCTTCTGGTATGAAAAAATATTTGGGTAATTAATCACATTACAACCCTAAAGAGTCACAGGAAAAAGAAAGAATAAAATCCTTTAAACTTTCGGTTTCAATGAATGGTGTTGTGATAATGAACCCTACCACTTAAATTACAGACATTCAGATTACTAATTATTGATAACTTATATAGTAGTTATACAGTAGAATGCTGATTATCCAAATTAATTGGGACCGGGCTCAATTCAGATAATCGAAAAACAAACTGTCACAAATAGAATGATGCACGCGATACAAAACATGTAGTATCTTGTCTCTAGCTTTCAACCATAATAATTGAAATATATCTGGACTCCAAGGAGTTTCTACTTGTTACAACAAAACAAAATAAAAATTACTAGATTAGAATTTTTATATTATGCTAAGGACCAATTCGGATTATTGGTGATTTGGTTAATCTGCGTTTTATTGTAATTCTTAGGTGTGTAAAGTCTACATTAATAAATCCAGTTCATTTCAGTCTGGTCAGTTATAAGTGGTCATGAGAAGGTGTTCGAAAGTGTAGCTCATCCAATTAATTAATAAATTTTACGACATCCGAAATTTCAAGAAAATTTAGTTTATGTTATCAATATCATGATCCAACTATCAGTCAATTAAATACAAGTTTGTAAAGGGTAATAATAGTCGTGTAATGATTGATATTTATTGTTGATTGTAATTTATTAATTTAATGTGAAATAAGTTGAAATAAATATTTACCTTGGTGCAGGATTCATCAGGTTTTTTGGGGACTTCTGTAACAGAATCTTCATATCCCTCTGCCCCTGGTGGGCAGTCAGGAAGGTCCATCTTGATGCACTACACTTGATAGTTTATGACTCAAAACGGTCATAAACTGTAACAAATGTAGAGCTCAACTTCTTTTTTCTTGCACCGTAACTGCAATGCACATCATAATGTATCAAATTGAATGCATTTAAAACGTTTTAAACTTAAATATTGAAATATAAACAAATTGATACTTACAGATTCCACATGTATTCATACTAACAACTTGTGAGTCAAATTACACTAGCATATTGAAATAGTAAAAAAACCTCTTCAAACTTCTTAAAACTAGTAAATTGTTTGATAATAAGCACATCACATAATCCTTAAACATTTTGTTTTAAATAAAAATATTCACTTTACTTTCTAGATGTATGTTAAATACATAGATGAAAACAAAAAGTAGTACTTTAAAAGTTTATGTTGTGTTCATAATTTAGTAAGTACAATGAAAATAACAGTAAATAAACATGTTTGCCGATACTAACAGTAACTAATCTTCAATAAATAATTCCTAAAGAAGTTTAGCATCGGATTAGCTTTTCATTAAAAAATAACATTTACGATATTTTAGTTCTAACACCACGTTAACAAAAATTCCTTTATATATATATACACAGTGATACCTACCCACCAAAACGGTATGCATTTTTAAATTAAATCCCTGCAAAATTCTAGTAGTTCGAAATAGACATCGGGTGAATTATAAAATACGATAAGTTGCCTCATACAAATTTGTCAATAGAAAATTTTAAAAGCCATTGAGGGTGGTACTGACCTTCCGTCACTTTCGTAAAATGATTGCTATTTTAATTCACCAAATAACTGATGATATAACTGCCACATGTCCATAGAGGACACACCTTTTATAAAACTTTTGATACCTTAATTACAGGAGGAAAATTTTGAGAGGCACTTCAACAGAAAAAATGTCGCTGCCACGAGAAAATGGCGAATGGGAATGACGAATGGAATGAACCATAGTCACCATAGACTACTATTAATATAGGTACTAGAACTAAACTGAGTGAGTGAAATGAAGGGAAGTTCAATAACGGAATTCAACTAGTCAAACCACAGAATACTAAAAGCATCACACAAATATTCTCAAAAATACAGATAATAAATTTCAGGTTACATATTTGCTGCATTTGCGGTTGAAACTCTGGGGCCTTGGGGTCCTGAGGCTCACCATCTTTTTAAAGAGGTCTCGCGCAGTCTAGTCGAGACCTCTCGTGACAGGCGGGCTGGAACTTATCTCGCTCAGAGAATCAGCATTGCTATCCAGCGTGGCAATTCTGCTAGTCTTCTTGGCACGTTGCCTCGGGATACCGATTTAGGACAAATATTTTATCTGTAAGTAGTTAGTTTCAACTGTTCTTTGTAAATATTATAAATCTCTAAATACATTTACAATTTAAAATACAATGTAGCATGGATCCAAGAACTTTCTGAACTTTGTCAATTTTTGTTATACATAGTAATATGAAGTATATATAGTATTGTTTAAAATGCAAATAAGTCAATCTTGTGCTGTATAACTTATATTATTAAATATACTTTTTATTAGTGACCACATTATTGTAGGTACATATATATTTATAAAACCTGATTCCAAGCTCAATAACACTTATGGTCTGCACCAATGATTTTGTTACAGCGCTTTGTCAAACCTTATTACCAACTTATTGTGGGAAATCCTACCACCCTCTTTTCGCCGCAGATATATTTAAGTGGGAAAGCGTTAAATATATACTTAGTGTAATTATGCAGTGATATATATGTACAATCATAGTGACTCTAGCTAAATACAGATTCATATGTGCTTATAGGTTTATAGCGTGCTATCTTTATCTATAATCCTTACTATCCTTACTATACTATACTATACTATACTATCCTTACTAATATTATAAATGTGAATGTAAGTTTGTTTGTTACGCTTTCACGTAAAAACTACTTAACCAATCATCATAAAACTTTGTACACATATTCTTGGAGGTATTAGAAGTAACATAGGATACTTTTTATTGAAAAAAAAAACGTTTTTACGAAAGATAAAAAAGCCGTCCACACCGACGAAGTCGCGGGCACAGCTAGTATATATATATATAATATTATAAAGAGGAAAGATCCGTATGTAAGTATGTTTGTATTGAATAGGCTCCGAAACTACTGGACCGATTTGCAAAATTCTTTCACCATTGAAAAGCTACATTCACCCTGAGTGACATATGCTATATTTTTATGTCTATGTCCACCCGTGCGAAGCCGGGACGGACCGCTAGTGTGCTTATAGTGCATCTGGAACGTTTGCCGAGGTGCACATTAATAGCCTTCACACGAATATCTGCAAGTAAGAACAGCCTCTGCGTCGGGTGCGCGGCAGTACTTGACCTTATTGCAAATGAATTGATTTGATTGACTTGCAACAGAAATTGGACGCGATGGAAGAAGTATTATCCAGACTTTGCCACAAACTCCGCCCCCACGGCTCCTCTCTGCAACGCCGCGTCAACCTTGACCAGCCGTCCCTGCAGCTCCGGCCAAACCTCGTCGACGTTTTGGGTGCGCCTCTGGAATCAGTATCCGTGCTGCTCCCCCCTGGAAGCCCGAGCCTGAGAAGGTGCCGCAGCGGGCTTAAGAAGAAGACAGACTCATAACCGCTGCGGCAACGATGCTGCGGAGCCTAATGTCAACATACGGGCAGCGCAGTCGAATACTCCGGTCAATGTATCCAGCTTACACTACACTACAAAGGCGGAAGACATAGTGGAGTATGTTCACCGGAAGCTCAAGTACAGGCCGAATGTGCAGATGCTGGAGCCGCGCCGCAACGTCAACTTTAAGGCTTTCGTGCTGCGCGTGCTGACGGACTTCCTGCACCTTGCCATGGACGAGGACTTCTGGCCGCAGAACGCCGCTTCCGCGGACAAGTGCCACATGAACACGTAGTGAAGTGATCTATGATTCTTTTTATTTTAATCTACACTATCGTATTGGGGAAACCTATAATGATAAATAAATAAAATAAGTTAAGTAAAAGCAAATTTTCAAATAACCTCAATGATTATAAAATTTTTATTACCTACTTACCTACCTGTATAAACCAACATCATGAGTAATTGCTCATTAGACGATGTGGTCGGTTAAGGATCGTCGCAATGTGCCTATAACGTATGCGAAACTTCACACAAGCTTGTGAGGGCATTCACCGAAAGTTCGGGGTCTCAATGCTAATTAGGTAGGAAGATTAGCCTTAGCGGTTGTCGGAATAGACCGGTGCGACGGACCCGCCGGCCGCAGCGGTCAACAAAGCGACTTCACTCAGAATCGTGACCACAATGCGTGAGATCGGACGCGCGCGGGCCCTACTCGCAAGCCTGCCTTGCGTATTCGCGTTAATCGCGACAACAACCTGTGAAGACTATGGAATACCAATAGAGATAAAACTGTGGGACACCGGGCGGACGCCCCTGGCGCATATGGTGGATGTCACGAATGGGTTCGGTCTGAAAGTGTTAGCGGAACACAATTTTTTAAACGATAACAATATAGCATTTTCACCTTATGGACTGATGGGCATCTTAGTGGCATTGTTCGAGGGAGTGGACGGTGAAGCCTCTTACCAGATCCAGCGAGGGATGCAGCTGCCATGGAATAGGAATGTTATGAGGGTAGGCTTTAGAGATATACATCGGACTTTAAAGGTGAGTAACGACAACTTAATAACATTTGCACCTGAAACCCTTACGTGATCTTCGGAAAAACAAAGCAGCTGACGGTTGTATCTGCTTTACACAGTGCTAAATATATAATACAATAAATTTTGAGAGGATGTTTGTTCCTTCTACATGAAAAAACTAAAAATTGGATGTCTTCTTTTTATTCTTCTTTAACATATGCAGGTTTCCGATCGATGTTTTACTTCATCGTTAAGCTCGTGGTATGACTAATCATACACACTGGACTTAAGTACAAAAAACAGTCGGTCAGGTACTCGAACTTGCAATCTTTGTATTGCAGCCTACTGCTCGAACCCTCGACCACCTCTTTGAATAATGATTTGATATATGGACGTTTTACTTTTTCTGCTTGCCACTGAGAGACTCGCCGCTATAATCTATACAAATAAATAAAATTTAAGTGTTTGTTTGTAATTTTAAAATAATCGCTTTTTACTAAACGCATATGGATGTATACACGGTACATAGGTAGGTATAGCAAAATTATATAAATTTATTTTTGTCTGTCTGTAGGTCTGTCTGTCTGTTTGTTCCGACTAATCTCTGAAACCGATTTTGACTAACTAAGGAGTAACTTAGGCTTTCATTGTAAGAAATTTAACAATTCCACGCGGATGAAGTCGCGGGCCCTGCTAGTATGTATGTATATAAGTAGATATATACTTATCGACCAAACGGCCCAAATTATCTACCATCGTCTACTACTTACAACTACCTATCCTGTTTAAGACAAGTATTGTCAACAGAAGTTAAAACTTTCAAATAGAAATGAACTCTTATTTTCTTCCTGTAACAACCACAATGGTGATCTGTGACTAAAGGGACCGTCGATAGGAAGTGCACTATCGAGCGGCTGGTTTTGTTACATAATTTCCGTTATTTTAACCGACGAAGGGTAATAAAGGCATATGGAGCAATACAATTTTTTTTGCGGAGATATAAACAAGGTCCGACGTTATAAATAGCGAGTCCATCGCCGTTTCACAAGCACGACTATACATAGGAACCCTTTTTAATTTCTTCTTAAAGCTATGCAGATCAGTTCTTATTGTTTTCTTACTTTGTGCTTGAATAATCGAAAAAAATCGTTTCTACCTATTTAACTATGTAGGTGTTGTATTACACCGTCGAGAAAGGCCATAATAAAGTATTTTTATGTCTGGTACTCTGAATATATTTATAAAACTCTACATGTTTTCAGACTTATTTCGTACCAGAGGAGGGATTCTTGGCGGGATTAGCATTAAATAATGAGAATGTTACTTTCAACGACAGCTATAAAAAGATACTGCGCTTTTATGGATTTGACTTAGAAAACGATCAATTGCCAACCTTTTCCCCGCAAGCACCAAATAGTACAAACACAACAACGACGATGGCTGCTACGACAATGCGTCCTGGCGACATAACCGACACCTCGACAGTAGCTATGACAAGCCGCGATGAGCCTACTACGGCTCCAACGAGAGAAGAAACTACACCCAACCCAAATGCAGAGACATTAAGTGAAACAGACGTCAGGGACCCGATACAAACAACAACTGCTAGCCCTTCCCTTGCACCAAATGCTGAAAGCACAACCAGTGGACCAATAGCTACAATGGAGACTTTACCCACAACTTTACCATCAACGTCTACAGCTTTCACAACAAACACATTACCAAATAACTCGTCGGAATCAGATTCTAAAACTACTACAATTATGCCAAGCACAGCTGAAGAAATGTCCGCTTCACAAACAACTATGGCTCTCAGCGACGAACCCACAGAAACTAACGATATTGCCACGCCTATAATGGCTAGCACAGGGTCTATTGCTGAAGTAACAGAAACAAGATCTACTACCCTCGAAACGACGGCAGGAACGACCGCACAAACCGACGGATCAACTCCATCAACAATATCGGAAAGATTAGAAACTGAAACGGCTTCAACGACCCCAGTTGAAACGACTCCTGAGTCGCTTACAACTACATCTACACTTAATGAGTCTTCTCTAGAAACACTTGACCGTAGAAAGAAGTCAATAGTTGATTTCATATTTACGAACCCGCCGTATATAGACGATTATTTATTCTACAGATCATATGATATTGAAGCCGAGTTGCCGAAGCCTACATTTGATGATAAAATGTTTTTAGTCAATGGATTGAGGAATGTAGAGGTAAGATGCATTTAAGTTGATAACTACTACCTAGAAATACAGACGATATCTTTACCTACCTCAATACTTCGTACGGAGTTTATAACCTTCGTAGGTATCTATTTACCTAACTCTAAAGTTTTAACTATCCATATCTATCCATATATGAAAAGGAAATAACTATAGAGCCATACATAATCTGATTAAACTAATTTAGCTGTGTCACATTCACAACTAAATAATGACATTAGGGACGGATGTAATGAAGCGAAACCAATTACAGGTACCATACATGCATTACGATACGGTATTGGAGCACGCGTATCTTCCTCATTTGGAGGCTTCGGCGTTAAGGTTGCCTCTCGACAGCGATCGGTACTATCTTCTAGTAGTGCTGCCATTGAGAGGAGGAGCACCTGAGCTGGGCCGATTATTGGCACGAATGGCGCGGGAATCGGACCTGTCCGACGTGTACGCCGCTCTTCGTCCGCGGCGGGTCAGGGCTATCGTGCCTGGCTTTACGGTCAAAGGGCACGTCACTCTCACCACGGATCTACAGAAGGTGAGATTTTGAATAATTTTATTGAAGCTCAGAAACTTTATTGAAACACTCGCCATCTATCACGTTGACATCCAAACATATTTCCAGCAAAAAGTGGCTGTTGGGGAAGGCGTAAAAATATTATGTATATACTATGTTGAATATTGTTGCGATTCGCAACCAAATAGACTAGAACTAATCATCTTTGTATGGTTTTGCGTAACAATTCGTGCAGCACCACTAGTCCCCATAAAATAGCGAAAATAACAATAGCACTAGCACTCGTCCTAAAAAGATAAACGAATACATAATTAAACTAGTTGTTGTAGCAGCAATCTACAATTACATTACCATGACAATAAGGTACTAAGCATCTAACTTTTAATGTAGAAAAAAATCTGTGCTATTTAATAAATTCATTACCTAATTTGTAATATAGTATCATTGGTTCTAACTTTACTGTTGATGAGAATTCTTTTTATGACAATAACTTGATGGACCCTTGACACACATAGCTAAAATCAAAGCGGTATGCGGTTTTTAATCAAGCATACCTACTTCATTACCTACTTAATGAATTCGCTAATTAGCCATAGTGTTACATAGTGTTCTCAGAATTATTCACTCAGTGGGTTTTTAGGAGATTAATGCAGCCATTAGGTATCTTTAAGCTGTTGGGTAAAACGACTGTAGGTACTTTACGCTATAATATGTAGTGCATTCTTTATTTCATCTGTAATTATTGTTACTTACTTTAAAACCGTCTAGTTGGGACTCCGCGATGTATTCGAGCCAAGGCAGCGAGATTTTACTCCAATGACTCGGCAGTCGGGCGTGTACGTGCGCAGCATCGAGCAAGCTGTATCTGTCGCCATCCGCAAATACAGACCGGACCAGAAAAAAAATAGTAAGTGGGTGAAATAACATGTAGAGCAGTGATTAGTAGTAAGGTCAGGTCAGGTCAGATTCCGGGGGCCCAATGAGCCTCTTAGTGTATGTAGGTACAGTGGTGCCATAACAGGGGCTTTGCGGTAAAGGACAACATCGTTTGGGAGCTTTCACAAATTAGAGAATATATTCGAAGGCCTGTCAGGAAGATGGCAACAGCCTATCTGTCACGTTGACACCTAATTATATCTCCTGCGACGAAAGCGCCGTTAAACCTCTGCTTTCCCTTGCGGGGGACACCTTTTGCTATCAAAAAACGAATCACACTAAACTAGATAATTATTTACTTGGATTCTATAGCGACGTTTCCTTACGCCTCCCCACAATGGTCCTCGAAGGGGTAGGCAGAGGTAAATAGATTGTACCCACACACAAACTTTCCGCCAGAGATATATTTTAGATGCTAACGTGACAGATGGCGAGTCCGTAGCCGCTAGTCAAGGCATACGCCTTTGAATAGGTATCTTATTCAGGTTTCCTCTCGATGTTTTCCTTCACCGTAAAGCTCGTGGTGTGACTAATCACTGTACTTACGTCCAGAAAAACTCATTGGTACAATTGGAATTCGAACTTGCAATCTTTTTGTTGCTATTTATTTTATTATAATTATAATACTCGAACTACTCGGCTTCTATAGGTATATCTTCTGTATACTATAACTTCATAAAATATTAACTTGTAGAGTTATTAATAGTTGCAAATATGTTCCCGCACCATGATGGGGCTCTGTCGTTCCGGCGTGATCCATTTAATTAGCGAATACACACGGTGCGTGCAGACAAAGGCCCTATCCGCAAGACTGGGGTCACTCGTCGCCGCCCCGTCACGGGCCGCTACACAACGTCCCAACTCGCGGAAAATCCTTGAACGACATTGATGCGCTCCGAATAAACTGTCAAATTGATGTTGTATTCAAGCCTTCGCCGGTCCCTATATCTTGACACCTCTTTCAACAAGGCGTGGGCAAATATACCTTCAACGAAACAGTCTTCGCCGAAGATATTTACGCTAACGTGACTACCTAGGTATATCAGCGACAGAAAACATACTAAAACAGAAAAAATACTTGACGTAGCGAGTCTATCCCAGACCCGGTCGACGTCTTAACAAGTAAAATTTTTTTTGCGCGGTAATATTGTGTAAGACTGAAATTAGGTACATATCTACAGAAGTAATTTTTCTTAGACTATGACTGCATGAGAAAAAAGTCTAACACTGCTCCATCAGTGCAGTCAAAATTAAAGGTTATATACATACATACATATCATCACGCCGAGTCCCTAACGGGGTAGGCAGAGAGTATAGAACGCCAGTTCTCTCTAGACTAACGTACCTCTTTCGGTTCGTCCAAATTCATCGGTCAGTCTCTTCGTACATGCTCGACGTCAAGGTTATATAATATGTATTATAAAGGTTGTATACATATATGTATATACGTAATAAAATAATTTACCAGGATTCGCCTTAACGGGCCAACCCGAAGTACGTGTACCAACATAACGTAGGTACCTACGTAGCATGTCCTGGTACTGTCGCAATATATAAACTGTGTTCAAATATGATAATAGGGCGTGAATAGATCTTTTGTTTTTCGGTTTGGTACGCGACATAATTGTTGCCAAAAATTACAAAGTAAGAAGGCGAGAGCCGCCTCTTTTACTGTGTGTTTGTAATGTGATGGGATGGCGCAACGCGGCGACACGCGCATCTGCCGCCAACGATGCGCGCGTTGCTCTTCGCACACCACCACAAATTAGGGAAATCGCAATGCAATGCACCGACGCAACCACGACCTGAATGCCTAATCGTGAGATGAAAATTATGATTTGCAGATATTCCGATTCAATTACATAAATGAGTATAACTGAAAAAATTACTGATGATTGCTTCCTGTCGCCACAGTTGGCTTGTTACGTTTCGATGGTTATTTTGATAAACGTCGGTACATATGCATTGCAAGGACGACGCTGATGACAAACAGTGATATTATCTTGACGAATCCTTAACCCAGTTTCAAACCAATCTTAATGTGCCATTGTTGCAGGGTACGTGAAGAATCGCGAGCCCGTCTCTTTCTCCGCTACATATCCCTTCTTATACTTCGTGATGGATGCCAGTATACATGTATCTCTGATGGCCGGGAAAATGGTAGACCCTCTGAACTCCAGGATATTATAGTTCTAACAAAACATTTGGCAGTTTTATTGTAGTCCCTAGCTACCCTTTTTTCCTGGAAAGTACAGCATGGAGAACATGAAGGGTGTGAAAAGATTCCTGCAGGGTCGGCAGCGCGCGAGCGATACACATGGTATTACAAACGTCCCTAAGCGGCCGTAACCGTTTACCAGGGGTATCTACCCTAGTATTGAAAAAGTCCATAGACGGCGGTAGCAGTTTCCCATCAGATAGGCCGCATGCTTGTTTGCCTCCGGTGGTATAATAAAAAATACAAGGGGGAAAACCGTTACAAGTGGCTAGTAATTCTAGTCAGAACACGGAAAATCAAAATTTTTTGTTAGTTAAATAAAAAAAAGTTAATAGGCCACAGATATTATGCCGTTTTACGCTTTAGGCTACACGATTTTTAAACGCGCCTTCTATGCGCGTTTTAGCAGTGCGTCGACGGCGCTACCTTCCTACAGAGTAGTTGGTTGTAGTTTGTATACAAACGAGCGTTACACAATTTGTATTATCCCTAAATAGGTTTTAACTACAGAATAAAAGACTTAGATGAAGGTTTTTGTTTTTGTTTTTATTTTTTTACATATCACTTCTTACTTCGCCCTCTTGGATTTGATCTTTCTTAAGTAAAACTCCAGCTCTTTACCCTCGAGCACATATCCGTCAGCGCGGCCGCACTGGCCAGGCCGGCTCGACACGCACGCTGAAATCAAACCAAATTGTATAGTCATACACAGATATCAATATATTTAATATCACGAAACGTTGGAATAAACTCAGAGTAACTATGACAGTAGATCATAACAACTGCTAGACTGTTCCCAAAACGGTACCAGTCTATTAATGCAGTCTCAAAACTTCTCGATCTCATCACTGGAACGTGATTTGGGAACTGACAAACGAAAATCATCAAATCATTAATACAGAATCTGTCCATTCAAAACTGGTAAGGTAGACTTGCTAAAACATATTGAATTTCAATAAATGTTGACAGGCACGAGAATATTTTATATCTTAAGCATACACCAAAAAAAAAAAGTAGACAAATCAGATGGAGCAAAAAATCTATTGCTTTATTTTCTCTGCCCTACCAATGAAACTTACTTTGTATACTATATAGAACTTTGGTAAGGTAGGGTGTATATAATTATACATTTTAAACAACATGGAAGACAACAATTAACAAAGCTTGCTTCTGATAGTAAAAATTACTGCACAGTATGCTAAGAATGCTTTCAAAATACCCAGAGTATCATTTGTGTCAACTTCAGAGAGAAACCTAGTTTTGAATCCAAATATTTCTTTCCCAATGTTAGCAAAAATAAGGCAAATGTAAAATCTCTTACCCAACAAACGCCCAGTGTGGAATTGTTCCTCAAGACCAGCTTCAACCTTGGAGATACGCTGCCTTGTGAGGTACTTCTTGGCAGTTTTCTTGCTGCGTTTTTTGTTAATAATGGCCTCCTCTGCCTCAGTCTGAAAATATAATTACAGCATAAACTAAACATATGTATTCATGATTTATTTCCTCATAATGTTCCCTATCAGTTAATTGCTTCTTATTAATCATTTAAGTCATATGACACGCATAATATCATCATATAAAAAAAAACCTATAAGGAAGTTAGAAATGTTTGCTTCGTGTGAATGGTATCAAAGAAGGTATCTAACCATAACTGGTTCACACACAACATAGTATGAAATTAAAACAGTAGTAAAATGTAGCTAAAATTGCACCATTGAGTGCATCTGTGTTAACTAGTTGATTTCAAGAAAAACTGAAATATATTTTTCCTTTGGATTTGCATACATTGGATTCTAAAAATAGAACCATGTACTTGGAAACATTGCCCAAGAAACTAAGCAGATTACTTAATGCACTCATTTATATACTCTGAGAGTGAGTCCTTAGTGGTAAATTATTTGTTCATTCTAGTTTCAATAGGTTTCCAAATGATTTAAGATGCACCTATATCCAAGGAAAATAATTACTTTATTCCAACAGATAATATGTTAATTTAATGACTATATGCCATATAGTATATAACAATGGTAATATCATCATGAATTTTGACAAGATATACCAACAATAAATGTAAAAATTATCAATAGTGGGGTTTTAGGGACAAAACGGATAAAAGTTGCTCACCAGCTTAGCTCCCTTCTTCCTGCCCAGGGGCAAAAGGTAGTGGGACTCATACCATTGCCTGAATGGAGTGGCGTCCACCACTACAATGGCATTTTTCACAAGAGTCTTAGTACGCACCAACTCATTGTTGGATGCGTTGTACACAACATCAATGATACGGGACTTGCGGGTAGCGCCTGCGAAATAAACAACCAAATATAATATTTAATGATACGATTGGTAATGTTTGTTGTAGGTGTATCTATTTATTGCAAGACAATGCATACAAAGACAGATCAAAACTCACATTCTGATCCCCAGGAGAAATTTCCAGTGTCGAGGCGCAATGCACGGTATTTCGCATTGCCACCACGAGAGCGCACCAAGTGAATGCGCTGTGGGCCAAGCTGAAATACAAGCAAAAATATTAACATAAATAGAAAATTCAAAGATTGCAAAGATTTAATGAATATCACATGTTATTATTAATACATGATCATTGGACGTTCCAGTGCTATAACTATGGGTATGAAATAGTTATTGATTATTCATATAGTCATTAACTTTGAGGTTATGTTCTGCTACTACAGTACAGTACCTTGGTGTTGGCAGCCGGGCGACCGAGCTCGTACTTCCTCTTCTTGCGAATGGGCGCGCGCTTACCGCCGGTTGCCCTTCGCTTATGCCAATGATCACGACTGATACCTGTACACACAATATTGTAAGCATGACCTCTCAAAATAACACTGTGCCCGAACTCTTTTCATATGTTATCACTACACTTTCAAGCATTAACTTTTGACGAAAATATACAAATTTATGCAACAACTGGTAAATAAGTGAACTAGACATTACAACGATTAATCACAAAAATGTACATGAAAAGGGATAAAACTAGATAAATAAATTCACTTCACATTCGTTACTCACCCATCTTGTCTGGGCCAGAAAAGAAAAGATTTGTTTGACAGTTGGAACCACTATACTTCTCTATTATAAGTAGTCTATGGTTATTAGCCTCTGTCCGACTCCGAGAATTGCTTCAAACTGGTTTTTTATTAAACTCCGATATTATATTACAGAGACTAAAGAAACTATATTTTCTTCGAAAATTCTTATAATATATTGTTACCAGGGAGTAGGCTTTCGAAGACATTAATTTATTCTTCTGTACCAGAAAGGAAAGGACCTCGTCTAAAGGGCGCCCTTTTCAAATACAAATGTTTCACTTATAGCAATATTTCACCTTAAATAGTACCGCAAAACATAATTTAAGCTAGTATAACCAAAAGTTTCTCTTATATTTTAGCAATTTCGTTAAACTACACGAGATACAATAGTCACGCAAGGAAAACAAAAGAAGATAGAATAATCGAAGAACACAGTATTTTGTAATTAGAAATATATTTTGTTTACTTCTTTCCAAATAAAAACAACAAAGAGGTTCTGTTCTTAAGTAGATTTTTTTGCATCTATAAATAACTAACTAATATATAAAAGGCTCACTATCGTTATATAAGAAATCTCACGCCGTCTTATCGAGGCCGCTCGTGACAGGCGGGCTGAAACATATCTCGCTCAGAGAATCAGCATTGCTATAAAAAATTACAATGTATACTGATTGCTATCCAGCGAGGAAAAGCTGCTAGTCTTCATGGAATTTTGCCAAACCGTTTACGATACCGATACCGATTTGGTACAAATATTTTATCTGTAGGTAGTTGTAACTAACTATTATTTTTTATAAATATTGTTAATTGTTGTTATTGTAAATAAAATATTATGTAGTACGGAAAAGAAACTACGTACATAGTAATGGACTCGGTGGCCGATCCAAGACATTATTTTAAATTATCTAATACAATAATCCGTATTTTATGAACGCTAATTTAAGTTCAATTTCATTAACAACAGCTTTAGAGGAAATTTTTATTATACTTACGCGTACACATAATTTCCTAGTCAGGTTCATAAGTCATAACTATCCTTATAATTATCCATCAATGCTTTTTAGTTGTAACATAATCATTTCCAATAGATTAAATAGCGCCAAAAAATATTAAATAGTAATTTAGTATTAGTTTTCAATAATTGTATAATGAGTCTGTGAAAACTCTACTATTTTATAATCTGTGAAAGAAAGTAAAAGAAGAGTCTTGTATTAAAAAATCTAGTGTTGTTTGCCTCGTGCGTTGGTTAGAAATTTGTTTATTTTACCGGTAAAAATGTCTACAGATTTCTACATACGATATTATGTTGGACACAAAGGGAAATTTGGTCATGAATTCCTTGAATTTGAGTTCCGCCCCGATGGAAAATTGCGTTATGCTAACAATTCAAATTACAAGAATGATACTATGATTCGTAAAGAAGCTTACGTGCATCCTTGTGTCATGGACGAGTTAAAGAGGATAATAGTAGACTCGGAAATTATGCATGAAGATGACCGTTTGTGGCCACAACCAGACAGAGTTGGCAGACAGGTAACAACATATATATAGTCCCTGATCTCAGATTAATCATTGGTGGCTACAATCAAATGTATAAATAAGATTGTTCTATAACTAGTAGTTAGAAACATTAGAGTAGTGGAGAAGTTCCACATAGAACATTATTATTTGCAATAAATTTCAAAGCTAAATCTCTGCCTACCCATCATACACCCTTCTGGGAAGGTAGATAAGATATTTTATTTAGGTTGAGAAACTGCAGGATAGTATGTGTGCATGAATAACTGTTATACATGGGAAACCATGAATGATCCAATGATCACTATCTCTCTCTGCTTGTATGTTTATACATACAGTGTTGCAGTCTACTACCGATCCGATTAAATATTTTGATGAATGATTCAAGTGCATAAACATACATGTTTTATGTAATATTCAATTTCTTTGTTTTTAGGAGCTGGAAATTGTTATTGGTGAAGAACATATTTCCTTCACCACTTCTAAAACTGGATCTTTAGTGGATGTGAACCAATCTCGTGATCCTGAGGGTCTACGTGGGTTCTACTATTTGGTTCAAGACCTCAAATGCCTAGTGTTTTCACTCATTGGGCTTCATTTTAAGATAAAACCAATTTAGGTGTATTGTAATACTCAAGATAATCTAATTTAATTAAAGGGATTGACTAATTCCTGCATTTGTGTTTTATTAACTCTGTTCAACCAAAAATATAAATCGGTGATGTATTACCATCATAATTAAATAGATGTGTCAATACAAATTGTTCAAGTTTTTTAAAAGTACCTGCATTTAACTGCATTTGTGCATGTGCCTGAAACCATTCTGGTCAAAATTATTTGACATGTTACTGAGACTAGTTAAGGCACCCGAGCCAGATCTTACGCTGTTTGTATCTATCTATACTATTAATAAAGCAAAAGAGTTTCTTTGTTTTGTTACACGCATCTCATCTCAGGCAAGAACAATTATTAATAAGTTAAGAGTTGAAAACTTTTTGTTGAAAAATTTTGGCATTGGTTCGATAGCCCTTTAATAAAAAGTTATAGACTATATAAATTTTTGCTACAACCATTAGGAACAAGTGATCAATAGTAGTCTTTGACTAGGAACGCAGCATCATTAAAAAATGTTTCAACCAGGCAAATTTATTCCTTTTGAAAGCTTCAGTTGCATGCGCTATGTAATCGGTTAAAGTCAGGTAACTACCTACGCAATAATAAGTATGACGGATTAGTTCCTCCATAATTCTGTCTCATAATTAAGTCCTGTATAGCAACAGGACTTTTTCTTGGTCTTTGAAGATTGGCTTAATGTAAATATTTTAAATGGTAATGAAATTTGGTCTAGAGTAATTTGAAAAGTTTTAAAGTAATCATTTGCGAAGGAGTTTTTATAAACATGGTATTATTCCTTATTTTTTTTATCTTATCATAAATAATAAATACGTTATTCATCACAAGTATTTCATTTTGAGGAAAGTTACCCTTAACCGTAATCGTTAGTTATAATAAAGCTGCCCTTACATCTGCTGCAATCAAAACTATTAACCAGTCAAAAATACCGGAACTAGGTACAGTCTTAGGACTTAGGCCTAGTTTACACAGTGCGAGCTGCTGACCAGACAGTAGACAGATACTCGGCTTGTCTACTCGTACGCCAATAGCTCGGCTGGCCTTTGCTGTCTACACGACAGTAGTAGCTGCTGTCCAGTCTTGCGAGTTACCGCGATGTATTTGATAAAAACAAAAATAGAACGTCAAGAACTCAAGATACATTGATGAGAGATGCCATAACAGCAAGAGTAAAGTTGGAGAAGTAACCCTGTGTTTCCTAAGCTCAGGGATATCATACAGACTGCTATCAATATTATATGTACGAGTTGCTGTCAGGCGAGTACAGAGTGAAAACAAAAAATCTTGAAGTAACTCGGATGCTAGCTACTGTCCAACTCGCACGTGCGAATTACTCGTAAGCGACGTCCAAACAGTGCGAGTCACTGCAGTGCAGCTACTCGGCAGGCTGACTCGTACGCCAGCTCGCACTGTGTAAACTAGGCTAAGTATAATTTGTGTTTAAGATATAATTTGTATGATTTAAATTATTAACCTGTATACGTCTGAGAAGAAATTCAAAGGCGTATGAATAGTCGTGCTGGAGTAACGGCGATGGACTCACCATCTGTCACGTTGGCACCTAATACACCTCTGACGGAAAGTGGGTCGGTGGGTATTTACCTATACACCTCTGCTTACCCCTTCGGGGACCCTTGTGGGAAGGCGTGAGGATATATTATTATTATTATTTTAAATCATTATATACTAACGCCCCGTCCCGGCTTCGCATGGGTGGAAATTTATTTTGTAAACATTTTTGCATAAAAACATTTTTTTATGCAAGTAAAATAGCCTATATTAATCAGTGATAATGTAGCATTAAAATGGTGAAAGAATTTTTCAAATCGGTCCAGCAGTTTTTGAGCAAATTCCTTACAAACAAACATTTATTTCCTCTTTATAATATTAGTATAGAGTATGCATGAATGAGTTGAATTAAATGGTTGAAACCTGCGGTCAGACATCGTGTGCTGAGTTGCTTACTAACCAATACTGGACGCTATCACATTAGCTGAAATAGTACCCTAACTTACTGACGTGAGAAATGCCTGAGGTTTTTGAACCGTTTTATTTTGGTAGGTTTTTCACTGATAGCAATCCTAAAACCGTTACCCACATTTCATGCTCACATTTTCGATACTGATGTTACGTTTCATTTTACATTTACGTTTAGTCGTCTCCATAAATTTTAGGTATCAAGAAATTCATTCAGAACATTTAAATTTGTAGACTTTGCTATATTTGATAAAGAAGGCATATCAAAACTGTTAAATGATTGTCAATTCTCTATTTTCTTCCATACGCCAACTACAATGAGCTATCAAGTAAATACATGTTTTTAATTTAAGACTTGAATTGTACATATATCGTAAATGTATTTAATTATTATTGAATTAACAAACTACCTATCATTTAGGTAAATACTTTGGCAAAATATTTTTTTCTATAAGTCTTGCAGAGTTTGCAGCACTATCTAGTTCAACGGAACGATGATAGCATTATGTATTTATGTTTATAGTATAGCTTTGCGCGTTGCGCGCGCATCGCATCTGCCCGACCGACCGATTATGGCGGATAGGCAGTGAAGAATGTTTGTCGTCTTTTCTAAATCGGAAAGTATCGACGGCAGCCAATGGCATAAATCGGGTTTTTTGTAAAAATTGTACATTGTAAATAGTTCTGTGTACATATAGTAATTATATTTGTGCTCGTTTTGTTTAGAAATTGTGTGAATAGTGTAATATTTTGAGTGTTTGTTCTGTTCACTTCTCGATGCCGACTAATCGTTAAGTCTAAAAGTTAGTACGCAAGTTAAACTGATACAACTTACAAACTTGATTAATTTAGAGTTAAAGTTTTGCTAACATTAGTTTCACCTCTAGTCTTTGTTTCGATCCGTCAAGGCAACCGTTGCAGCAGTACAGTACGTGCATTATTTTGATTTCCCATAGCGGCTGTCATCGTGAATTGATAAACTGCTGTCATTATAAAGACAAAAAGACGGATAAATACACTAAATGAATACTGAATTGAGATCCTCTGATTATATATAGACTCGATAATAATGAATAGCGCTTAAACCACACATGAGACTATTAGTTTTGATATAAGTGCTGTGTATCCATAAACAGGAAGAGCGGCGAGACATTTTGTTTACGGTTACTAAGGATCCGAAGTGTAGTGAAACTGAATGCTCGAACCTCACGGTAGCCCAATGAAGTGGCCGGGTTCGGGGGCGGAGGAAGAGGTGGGTGAAGCAGGGTTGCAAAGCGCTCGTGCTTCGCAAGCCCGTAGTCAAGACGACGCCGCTGTGCATTACGTATTCCAACGAGAGCCCCAAGAGGCTGAGCTGCCCTCTCTAGCGCCCAAACAACGTTGGCCCGTCGGCGACGATGGAATTGCTGAGGTTTGTTTACTTTTGAGTTTTGTTATTAGTTGTGTTTGATTTGTTTGACAATAAACATAACCTCATTTTATTCATTGATGTCGAATCTATTATTTTAATGTTTCTTATTGTCTAATGTTAATTGCTTACTTTACTTGTTTTCAGCATCAAGATAAATGGAAAAATCCCACGCCAATGGCTATGAATGCCATGCACCAGGGTGCTACTGTGCAGCTAAAGAACACACAAACAAACCAGCAGCATTTTATAAATCAAGCTATAGCATCATCTGTTGGTACTCTAACCATCAACCCATCAATTATTGGGAGCCACCCAACTCACCTGACTACAAACATGGTGCACACACAACTAGCACCATTACAAAATCACACATTGGGAAACAATTTGGCTATTCAGAACAATGCAATGATGATGCCACCCCTTCAAGGCATGCAGAATGCTGCGCAATTGGGTCAGCAAGGCTTGTATGATATACATCAACATCATGGCAACCCTATGCAGGCTATAAATGGGATTGGTAAAAGTGCTGAACACTTAATGTATTTGAGTCAAGCAGGAATGCTTGCACCTGGAACTAACCAGTACCTACAGCAGGGTCAAAATCAATTGGGGCTCACTCCAGTTGCAGCCATTAGAAACCAGGTAAGATTAATAATAATAAATGCAATATTCTACTGTACACATTAGCATGGTAATATTATGAGCTTGTAATCATCAACTCTGAGCTGGGCACAAACCTGAACCTCACCATTAGTGCACACATACATGATTAGAGTATTTTTGTGCTTAAGAAGCATCTGTGGAAATAAAATCAACCTTTTATTTACCCAAATTGTTATGTCTGGGTTTTTGTATGCCAGTTAGTTGTTATAGTGTATTATAAATGTAGAAGTTTAGTTCGTGATTTGGTTGCAATTTTACATTATCCATGGAATCTTAGGTATGTAAGGAATATTACTCTGTTGAAAGTTTTATGAAGGAAAGCACATAACCCATATGTTAGTTAAAACAGACTAGTAGGTCATTTTGAGGATTTATCATTAGCATTAAAGCAGAAGATGTTTCCTACAGAGATTTATTGATGTTATGTCTGTGTTTGAAAGTATTTGTTGAATCATTAGTACTATAAAAATGAGAATAAACTTTTTATCTATCTACACAAACATTTTCATACCAATTTAAACAAAAAAAAACACTGAACATAACATACTGAATATGAATCACAAAATAACTTGGTATTATAACAGATTCTGTGCTGATGATGCTTCAGAGTTGCAATAAATTTTTTTTTTGTGTAGAATGACATCAGTCCCATTTTATTTCAATTAAAGTCTGTTAAAATGTCAAAAACATCAATAATTATTTCATGTAGAACTCCTATAGTGTTTGCCTCTTGGTTTTAGGATTTTACCTGTATTTAAGAACTCCTGGGATTATAGATATAAACCTTTTCAATGTGCCTATAATTATTATTTTTGGAGAGCAGTGATATAAACTTGTGTGCTGTGTATGACACTGGAGAAGCATCAAACATTACTTTTATAAAATCTTTTTTTAATGTAATTTTTCTTTCCAAGATTAGGCAATAAGGTTTTTACAATCAAGGATGAGACTTATTTATATTTTAGTGGACTTTTTCGATACACAGAAAATATTGACCCTAGTTTGTAAATATGTAGTTTATATATATTTTTAGCGAATAATTAGCTGAAGTGTGATTGTCGAAGAAAGAACTTGAAACAATCTTTAATAACTGCAAAGAAGGAGTGGGTGAATGTTTCTGGTTACTGAATACTTGTCTTCACTGTTTTCTCCTTAGATTGCATAGGTTGATGAATGGACCCTCTGTGTGGTGTATTCTAGTGAAAAGAGTGGGCACATATTTTGTAATTCACATAGCTAGAGAAACTAATCATATGCTATTTGGCACTTTGTGGTTACAGATGTATCTTCCTATCTGACCACAAAGTTTTCTAAGGAATAAGCAGAGGTATATCAACACCCTCTTTTTATTGAGACATTTTGATGACTAAAATGTGATTCAACACATCTGAAATCAACATGTGATGTGTCACAGAGGGAGAATTCAGAGTTTAGAAAGATATTCAACTTTGCAAACTTCTAAAAGAAAGAAAGATTTACAAGATTGTTCGGGATGTTCTCTTGATATACATTGAGCCCAAACCTTCTTGACCCCTACTGTATGTAATCTGTACAGCAATAAACACCCTGTTTGTCTTTTATATTATACAAAACACAAAGATGCCCCACCATAGCTATCTTTAATCAACCTCTATGGCTAGTTCCACAACATGCTGTCACAAAGACTATGGCCTCACTAATGGTCTGGCACATGATTTATTTACAATGCACCCATGGCTGGAAAATGGGTTACGGCATAAAATTTTCTGACTTGACATAACCCCAAATAAAGCAACGCTTGTGTGACGGAAACTAAGGAATGATATATATATATACATACATACATACATAGGACATCCAAGTCTAAAGTACGAAATACGAATACTTGAGTTCATCACATAAATATCTGCCCTCAGCGGGACGAACCCGCGGCGAACTCAGGTTTTGCAGTCAGGAGATCTAACCAAAAGGCTGTCAAATTATATGGTCGAGGGGGTCGCGCAATTCGGGGAGTGTGACTTGAGTGTTTAAATTGTAGTGTGCGTGTGCACTCATAGGCAATCAGTGTGTACTGACAGTACTAAATTAGTGGAGTGTGCGTGTGTGTAAGTGGCAACCTACACTTAACCTATACCCTGTTCAGGAGGTCTAGCTCGTAATTCCATATTTTTTGCCAACAACGATATAAATATAATATTGACTATCTGGTATGTTCTTCAGCTTCTCCATGTATTATACTTTTTGTCTGAATGTTTCAAATAGAAGATACAGCGCTCACAGCGGTACGTAAATACGAGTACCTATATCATAGCGAAAAAAGAATGTTCATACAAAATTAAGCATACATTTCAACCCCTTTGCTACAAATGCAAAATGTGTGTGGGTATTACTTATACACCTCTGCCTACCCCTTCGGGGACCCTTGTGGGAAGGCGTGAGGATATATAAATACATATACTGCACGGTTAAGCCCTTGGAATCGTAGAGCTATTGATAAAAACTCTGAAAAGTTGCAACTCCATTAATGGTATGGCGAAAAGCTATGAATATAAAAGAATTAATTTCTCCGATATTGCCATTTCTCAAATGTCATAGTTATAATTTTATTTTAATTCCCCACTAACTGTACCTACACGAATAATTCTAGGAGAATAGTAAAAAAACATTATATTGCGAAATAAAATAGGTAACCAATACATAGGTAATTTGCCCATTAATCAATAATAATTAATTACATCATTCGTCGGCTCCATAAACATCATGGCACTCGATATTTTTATCCATTAATCCAACGTAGTTACACGAATTATTAAAGATATAAACATAATTATTATAAATTCTTACACTTACATTCCAAAGGAAGACTTTCCTTAAATGTTCTTTGTCCGAAATGGGCAATGAATAATGATGTAATGAAACATTGTTACATTTGCGTTCTAGCTTTTGCGCGCCATCTGTCAAATGTGGGCATTAAACTTTACTCTGTGACGCTCCCTCCCGTGTTGGGGAATTTAACGCAGGCGCTGTGGTTGGCGTACGTCCTTTGTTCGAAACAAGTCAACATTGTACCGATTTGAGTTTGGATCTTTCTAGTTATATTCCGAAGCTTTTTAACAATTTAGTGTAAGAAATGTGGTTTAATTTTAATATCCTCGATATACTTATGATTTAAAACGTGTTTTCTAAGGTGATAAGTGTAATTTCCCCGATTTAAGCTTTCGTTGTAGTGTATGATTGTGCTTTAGGCGGATTGCACGCATGAAACCCTTGAGCGATTTTTTTTACGAATCTGATGTTAGGAATATGGGCCCCGATATGGTAAGTTAAAACATTTAAACATGAAGACTAACTTATTCACAATCAGTTTTAAGTCATGAAATTATGAAATTATTGTGTTTTTCAAGCAACAGGTTCGTTTTTGTTTTGTTTACTTGTCACCGGCGTCCGCCATTTCTTGATACGATGTTCTTTGAAGTACGTTCGTATACCGGTTAGCGGTCGGCGTGTCCCTTATAGTATTTAAACGATACGAAATAATCAATGAAAGTGTTCAATGAAGCTAGATTATTGTTTTGTGTACACGGATTCATCTATTTATTATATCTACATTTAATTATTTGCAATATAAATTTTAGTCACTTTGATGTATTCACATTGTGTTTATTATGTAGTATACTGGACTGGGGCATCTAATTAATGTTTGAACTATGAAACTATAGTTATATAATTAATTACATCACCTAATAATTCTCTCTGGCAGATGTTTGTACTTAAAAATCACTTGGCACTAAAGCCATAATGAAAATAAACATGTACACAACAAAACTGTTGTAACATAACCAAACTTTAAGTTATGTTTTAGCATCATGCTTACATAGTAAAATATTATATGCTGCAGAAGTTTAGACTTATCTTTGTTGGTTATCTTTATCTTTGCTTTTAAGTGCTGGTTAAATTGTATTGCCAGTCTAGGTGCATATTTTGTGTGTTCATTTAATACCTCAATATGCTCTTTTAATAGGTAGGTAATATAGGTATATAATGTAAATAAATTAAAAAAATAAATAAATGATACACTTACCAAGTGGTGATAAAAGTAACATAGTATGGACAGAGATACATTTATTTATCAAAATCAATAGTCGGTCATTAGTGTTAATCAGAATAATAGGCTGAACTTGTTTTACAAACTTGAAATTTGTATTTTTTGCAAAGTATTTGATTAGTGAAAATGTCTGGTTATGAATAGCTCTTTATCTACAGAACAAACTGAACTTCTCGACAGGTGACATGTATTTTTAATTTCAATTTATAACTACTTTTACAGTACTCTAACATGATAGATGTCACCAATTGCTATTTTGTTGCTCCTTCCATATGGATCAATGGTAAAAAGTTTTTCAGTTATTGGGTTAATTCAGTATGCTTATAAAGGAGAGGAGCATAAAGAAGAGTAGCCTTTTCTATAGTTCATCATTTGGTCTCAGTGGTAAATTCACACTCTTAGTGCCAAATATACATTTAGGTGTGCGAAAAATGGCTGGCATAGGCAAATATTGTAAGGGTAAATATAATTACTAACATAATAAATATGGTTAAGTACCCATCTTCAATTTGTACTTCACAGTCTGGTGTCTATGAATGTAAGTTTTTCTAATGAACTGCTAAATATAAGAAAGCATGTAGCTTATCATCACGCCGAGTCCCTAATGGGGTAGGTAGGACCATAGGAAAGCTTCAAATGCTATTTGATATTTAAAACAAAAGTATTGATTGTAAATATGCATTATTACTCATTTCCCTTATGTGCATAAGCATATACATGCATATTATAGCAAGTGCCTGACTGGGTAGACAGAGGTATCATTTGCTGCGGTCAAGACTTCATGAAACAAATGCATTATGATCTTCATGCTTTCCCATAAGTGTAGGCAGGGTGTTTGTGCCGGTTTAGCACAAAAGCCTTATCAAATTAATTAAAAAATGTTTGAAATTTTATGAAAGTTAATGAAGGTGTTGTGTGTTTGTTTTCGAGGTGAGCAGAGTAATGCAATATCAGTTGAATTGTGATGACCAGTGCATTCTGCTACTGGGAATATAATGGTTGTTTTTGCTAACATAGCACCATTGTAACCTTTATTTATCACCTAAGAAATTGTTTTCCCTAATGATTGCATATTGCAATGTTGGTATAGAATTACTGAATCAATGATGCACACAACAGTTAATTAGCAAATTAGTCCCGTTAAACTATCATTGGCTGTGACAGAAGGATGGACAAATGTTGAAAGGGTTTAGTTTTATCTTCTGACGTAAGAAACTCGACTAAAACATTGGGAAAGCTTTTTCAATATCAAACAGCAAAGATTTTACGTACATACATACATAACTATTTATTTTTGATAAAGGGTGCCAAAAAAGCCAATACATACTTATTGTCATACCCAGTTCCTCACAGGACAGGCAGAATGAGAGAGTACCACTCCTCTAGACTTCCACAATCAGATAGATACATGTTTGCACGTTCTGAGTTGGTACATTTTCTATTCCCTTTCTTGACTGACAGAGCTTATATATAAATGTGTTTTTTTTTCTTTGCACCAGTCAGAGTCACAACAAATGCTTTGCCTGGTACAACTAGTATGCGCACAATTGTATCAATGTTGTCATGCCATCATTTTATTTTCGTTGAAGCATAGTCGGTTAAAACACATGGCTTCCTCCACCCACTGTTGTCTCCATTTTGAGTTTTCAGTCTAGTGTTTAATTAAGTTAATGTTTATGCACATATAAATACATATCAATTGCTTTTGATGCTGTTTATTAAGAAGGTATTATAAAAATTATGTTTAAATCATATTTTTATGGTGCTTAGATTGCGCCTGCTGCAAAAAAACTATGGGACAAAGGCCCTGGCGCTGGTGGCGACAGCAAGGGGCCGCCCCACTTGCCTCCGCTACAACTGAATCCCGAACAAATGTGGCGCGACCCAACCTGGTCTGCTCAAGGTAATTTTTTTATGTTTTGTTCTGTAAATCTTTGTTATGGTTAAAGAAAATACCTTTTGGAAACCTGCATATCTTTGAGATGATATTAATGGGCTTGTGTGAACTCGTAGCTGAGAATCGGTGACAAGCTAGCTATCTGTCGCATTGGCACCTAAATAAAGGTCGGTTAGTCACACCTCTGCCTACTCGGGACCTTTTTGGGAAGAGGGTATTTATAATAATATTTCATCACAGACTTAGGTTGTTTCTCATAGAATTAGGTTGTTACGTGTATAGCAGAAATAATTAAGGACACTGTTGCAAGATTTAAGCCCTTTCCCAAGGACCATCATAAAACAGCAATCAAAAATCCCGAATCCTGTCATGGTTTGTGAGTCATTGTGTTCTCTTCCTCGTTTTACCAGTGGAACACAATGTGGGTGTACCAATGATGGGCACACGTCGTGGAGTCGCATTTCCCGGTGGGGACGCCAGCAGCATCCTGTCACCACGAGACACCGCGGGCCTGGGCGTTAAGATGGTTGAATATGTACTTGGAGGATCACCTACTGGTACTTTACTTTGTCACTGCTCTTAATATCCGGTCTTTATATCGAGATTCCTTTTTACAATCCAGTGTTGTTTATGCTCAGAAGCAGGTGTCGCTACTGGAGGTGGCGAAAAAGTAGCCGGCGTAGTCGCCGGGCTACGCGGTATGGTCCTCGAGGAGCGCCCAGAAGACAAATCTGCTTCTCCTTTCGAAAAAGATCTGCATGAATTGCACGAGCATGGCTCTCTCCCCAATGGACTTCACAATGGTCAAGATGACGACAAAGCTTTCAAGTGAGTTTAGCAATCATAACAATATTTACCTATAAATAGTTTGAACAAGGGATATTTATTAGACATTAATTATAAATGAGGGAAAGCTACAATTCAAGTGAAAAGTATTACGTACCAATATACTAATTGTATCATCTATAATATAAGTAAGGGTAAAATGATTGTTAATGTTTCCGTTCAGTCAGCTGGTGAATACTAATTGAACGTGAGTAAGTGGCACCAATAAATGCCTATATAAATATTGAATGTCGCGAGATGGTAGCGAAGGTCGGCTAGTGAGCCGACAGGCCCCGAGCGGCGTGTGTCGAGGCGGCGGGCGCGCGGGCAATAACCGCGCGCCGTGGATCATGGCCTCTGTCAATGCCACGCGCCTGCGCACACCAACACCACCACACCAACTTAACACGCAATCTTTTATCATTATATGTATTACGCTTATTATAAAAGTTATGAATCATACTCTCAATATACATCCAGAATATATAGGCTAGTATAAAGAAGAGAAGTAGGTTATGTTCATACAAACGCACCGCGCGCGGCTTGTATGTGTGCGCTATTGTATCTATGTGTCGACGCACGCACACTTTAACAAAATCTCGACCCGTTTCTCATTGCGCCAGTCGGGGCTAACACTGCACAAGGTTCGCGCGCGCGTCACGGCTTTTCGGCACCGCTAAATGATTTATTCGTCAATATCATCATCAAAATGTCTGATAATCGCAGAAGAACGTATTGCTGTGTGTTTGGGTGCCTTAATAATTCATCGATTCCAGACCTGTCTCTGTTCAGATTACCTATTGAACAGGAAAGGTAACTTAGTCACTTATTCTAGCATAATATAATTTTACTTGATGATGAGATACCTATGTACTTACATATTTTTTGTTTGTATTAGTTTTCTATCACACAGGAAGTAGGTAGGTAGGCCTAATTTCCTACTAGAATGTATTAGGTACTTTTGATCTGGCAATTGGTTTGCCGCTATTTCTTTGTTTACGTTTAGTTATGCCGATTTCTCAGTATTGTAGGTATAGTAACTAAGTACCTACCTACTTACAGAAAATCGTAATTCAAAATAAGTATGTACGAGTACCTTGACTAATAGTAAATCAAATACATATAAAACAAAGTTCGAATCATAACAACAAATTCGATTATAGTCTAGTTTTTAATGTTGTTTTTATTTCTTTTAATGGTAATATTTCATTCACTTTATTCATTCTTTATTATAGATACCTAATTGCCGCTGTTCATGCGGTTGCTAGCGAAGCGCGAACAGCTGCGCCTAATATTTAGCTAAAAGTGACAACCCTAACCCTAAACCCTAGTGACAGTAGGCAATTATATCGCGAATTGGGCCGGAGATAGCCTACTCCCTCTTCTTTATACTATGATATAGGTGGTGTCTCAGCAAAAAATTGGTGTAGTTGTAGTTAATAAAAATATAAAGAAATCGGAAAAAAACTGCATCGTCATGCGTGATTGTTGCAATGCAGATCTAGTATGTTTATGTGCAAAAGTGATCTATGATTTCAAGTATTTACAGGTATAATTCACTAATGGGATTATTTGCAATGTTTTATATTTAGTACACAAATTAATTTATATCATGTGTATGTTGTATTAAATGTTATTGCACAAATATATATCGAGATATACGGTCATCTAAATAGTCTGCATAGGATAGCAAGCCTGCCACCAGTGAATGCAGGCTTTTGTGATCTCATTGGGTCTTGATGCTGATATTCGAATTGTGGTCATTCATATTATGCACACTGAGTAACGTAGCTGAGATCGCGCATACACATATCATGAACGCTTTAGGTCGGTTATGTGTTATAGAGTATTGAAGTCTGCTACGAAAAGTGTATGTGAATTGAAGTGTTAGTACTTACTTGTTATTTTTTCACATCTAGAATGTAGGCGTAGGTATATGAACTCCAATAAGGAGAAAAGCGAAATAATTGTGTTTTCAAAGAGAACAGAAGGCTTATATGCTTCCAGAACACAATAGTGGCAGTGAGTGCTATATGGCTGTGATCAAGACTACATAATTGAAGGATACTACAATCGATGAAATCATTTCCTTAATTCGGGCCGGTTACGACATAACATAGTTTATATGGCTATGAGCACTCATATAATCTTTCCTCTTGGGCTAGTCGTTTAAAATCAGGGAGTAGCGATCGCCGAAGCAGTATGTACGCTTTGGCCTTGAGTGAAAAGTCTGATGTTTTATAAGTATTGTCCGACGATGTAAACAATAGTTTGATATTGTCATGTCAACTATCTGGTTGTGTTCCACAGTCGTACACCAGGGTCTCGACAGCCGTCGCCGGCGGAAGAGGAAGCGGGAGTCCGCAACGGCGACGGTCCTGCGTTCCCGCTGCTGCCGCCGCACGCGCTGCCCCAGCCGCAGCCGCTGCACCACCTACCGCACCTCTCTCATCCACAGGTAACTAGTCTACTAAATCTACAACACTGTGTATTTTAAATAAATATCCTCACGCCTTCCCACAAGGGTCCCCGAAGGGGTAGGCAGAGGTGTATAGGTAGTACTCACACACCCACTTTCCGCCAGAGATATATTTAGGTGCCAACGTGACAGATAGCGAGTCCATCGCTGTTACTCAAGCACGACTATACATCCCCCTTTGAATTGCTTCTCATACGTATGCAGGTTTCCTCTCGATGTTTTCCTTCATCGTAAAGCTCATGGTGTGACTAATCACTGTACTTAAATTCAGAAAAATTCATTGGTACAGTCGGGATTCGAACTTGCGCATATCATCACGCCCGATACCTTTTGGATTAGGCAGTGAGATTAGAGCGCCATTTATCTCATTATAACGTATCATAATGTTTGTTCCAGCACCACCCGGGGATGCTGGGTGTAGCTCCGCTCCAGGGCCTGCCACACCCGCAACATCCGCAGCTTCACCCTGGTAAGCACAACACCTCTTCCTTAATTAGCGATCATTACAATCAGTAAGCCAAAAATATAAATGTCTAATCAATCAATCAAATCAGCTTTTATCAGTATAACTCTCCGAACACAGAGTGGTAACGCGCAAGTGATGCTTCGGTATTGTAAAGCGTATACTTGTTTGTCACTCTTGTTGGGTAAAAAAAAATATTGGCCGGCACTTTGGTTATGACCTAAAAAATCATCTATATATTTATGAAACGACCACACACTCCTCACGTGAAGCCGTCCACGCGATGAGGCTACATAAATGGAATACTACATAAATTGGAGTTGCCTGATTCAGGACTCAGTACCAAACAAAATGCTGAACAGTAGATGTTCAAAGTCGGCACTTCTCCTTGATAGTGATGCGTTGAGTAACTCCACAGAGGCTTAGCAGATAATATTACTTTTTCTCTCTTATCTTGCGAAGAATCCTCAAAATATGTTCAAACTGGCACTTAAAGGCCAACTATATTCTTTCACACTTTCATGAATCACAGTTACATACACATAATAATAATAATAAAAATAAATAAAATATTACATAACCTTTAGTAGTAGTTAGTTTAGGGTCGTCTTGGCCGAGTGGTTTGGGTTGCCTGCGTAATCAAGATTGCAGGTTCTAGATAACCTAAAGCAATGAGTTTTTTCTGAACTTAAGTAACAGTGATCGATCACACCACGAAGCTTACGATGAAGCAGAACATCGTGCAGATAACTCTGTATGAATAAATTCAAAGATATGTGTCTAGTAACAGCTATGTACTCGCCATTCATTATGCGCGTAGTCTGTTAAATACCTTTGGCCAAAAGAGGTGTTTGTTACACCTACGCCTTAGACCTTACTCGGAGACCATTGTGGGAAGGCGCAAAGATAAAGGAGGTTAATTAGCTAATCTCATGGACCATAATGTCAAGTTCTCTGGTACCTAGGATTCAATTTTAAAGTGTCTGGTAAAAATTAAAATGATAATTTTTTTTTATCGAAAGATACTTAGTGGCCTACCTACTAACGTTCTTGTTTATTTTCAGGAATGACACTGAACGATTCTATGAATCAACACATTGAACTTGTTCTACAAATGGAGCAACACCCACAGTTTGACAACAACAGTTTTGCGAGCACACAACAGGTTAGTCCACTGCTTTGTTATACAAAACTCCAAATTAAGCTTCTATTAAGTCAAAAACAAGCCCAAACAATGCAATGAGCCCTTGTTTTTGTTCCACTTGTTCCTGAATCAGTACTAGATTTATAATCTCGATATGAGAATCGTAATTATAGTAGGTCTGCCCCGCGGTTTCACCCGCGTTACATTTTATTACATTGGTAGTTTTTTTCTGTAATAATGCCTAGCCTATCTATTAATCCAGCTAATCCATTCATACACACATATCATCACGCCGAGTCCCTAGTTCTCGAAACCGACGGGCATTGGAAGAGACTGATGAATGTGGACGAAGCGACGGAGGTATGTAAGTCTAGAGAGAACTGTCGCTCTGACTGCCTACCCCGTTAGGGACTCGGCGTGATGATATGTATTTATGTACGTATGATCGATATGATGTGACTGACCTGCACGTCGAAGGGCTGGTTGTGTGGCTGACAGAGGAAGACCAAGATTAACATACATGGGTCAGATCAAAGAAAAAATGTCTCTCATGACGTATAAGGAGGTCAAGGAGGTTGCGCTGGACTGTAGCGAATGGACGGGACTGCATCAGAGACGCCGACAAGAGCCCAGCTCTTAAATTTGTGATGATGATCGATATGATCTAGTTGCAGTAGTATTGTATGTGTTTAATGTGTTGTTTAGTATGGCGGCGTGGGGTCGGTGGGCGCGAGCGTGGGCGGCGCCAGCGGCGGCGTGGGCGCGGTGGGCGGCGCGGGCGGCGCGCTCGTCAACGGCGCCTCGGGCCTGCCGCCGGCGCCCGACGCGCAGCCACACCACCAGCCCTTCGACGTGCAGGTCAGTCACATCACTACTATACAATTAGTAATAAAACGGGCCGGACAGGCACGAAAACCGGAAATGGGGGTGGGTCTTTATTACAGCAACAAAAGCCAATTGGCTTGGCTATCTGGCTTATTGCATAGAAGGGCCAAAATGCCGTTTTTATCGTATATATTTCCTATAAAAAAAAACAGGTTAAATGTTTTAGGTACATGTTTAAAATTTACCAAAACATGACCGCAGCTCGTGTCCAAGTGGGGACTATCGTGAACAACAAAAAGCTATTGATACTCCATTGCCACTCCTAACACATAATTGTAATACATATTATGATAATTGGAAAGGAATGTAAGTAAATACTTCGTGTGTTAGGAGTTGATTGCCTCCTACCTCCTATGTGAGGCACCATAAGTAGAAATAACATCATACCTCTACCAAATACAACGTATTATGTATTTGTTAAGGAAACCACTGTGACGAAATTTATTGTTAGATTAAAAGTTGTTACGAAGACTCATCATAGTGAGTGTGATAGTATCAAGAGTACGACCCTTTTAACGTCCTCCATCCCTTTGCCAAAAGGTCAAAATGGTGTAATAATTTGCAAAGTTACCGAAAGCGTCCGGTAAATAAATAAACAAGTATCTTTGGACAGATGATAGATTGTCTAGTGAGCGCAACGCACATGAGAGTACTGACAGAGATGACTTATCTCGAGCTATCGCACTATATTAATAATAGAAAACAGAATCTGCCTTCCACACACTCGCATTGTATATCTTCTCTGGCATACCCACGATTCATTTCCGTACAATAAAGTGGGCACCAATATCACGTAATGCACGTATAGCTACTGGAGCATTCTTGCTCAGACCTTTACTGCCCATCAACGTCGACATGGGCCACCTCATTTTATACTTGAGAGAGGTAGGGCATAACGGGTTTCCCGGTCGAATTCGGAGCTGCCCGACTGGGGCAGGACCTCCACCTTACAGAAGTCCGTAGCCAAATAACACAATTTTTTGTGTTGTGTTCCTACGCGGTGAATAAGGTTTCCAGTAATGAGCTCCTTGGGGAGGGGGGAGGATTGTTACATTGTGTTGGAAGCAGAGGGATTAAACCCATTATGCTGCCAACACACTATAACTCTCCGAACACAGAGTGGCAATACGCAAGTGATACTTCGGTATCGTGAGCGTAAATAGGCTGCGGTAACCGTTTCCCATTAGATGGGCCGTATGCTTGTTTGCCACTCTTGTTGTATAAATGAAAAAACTGGCCAGTTATACTTCTCTCAATACCTTTTTCATACTTTCCACTTCGTGTTAACATGCTTCCAAATATACAAATTCAGTCTCTAGAATTTGTCCAAAATATCGTACTTACACATTAATGACGACAATGACTGCTGAACTTGTTCTTGCTACTTGTTAATGCTATTACCCTATAATGTATTTACAGTGGAGTCTCTCTAATCCGGCATGTCCAATAATCCTTCAACCTCCCTACTCTTGTTCAGCGCATGCACAATGGCATCAGTTTTACTTGTGACAGTGTGCTATTGTGATATGTTTAAAAATGTTGGTAAATATGTATTTAGCTGTTGTTTTTGAAAATATTATGTCACTTTATGTGCAATATAGGTACGTAAGATATGTCAAACATATGTTAATTTTCTTTCTATAAATGCTAAATTTTATTCAGCATCCCCTGATTAGTGAGACTACTGTATAATGATATATCCACAAAAAATAAGTTTGATCAGCCTAGGTGGAGTGGTGTTTGAATTATTATAATTATAGAGGTAAAAAAGAGAGTAGTAAAAAAGTACAATATTGCCCTGAGACTGACTGACTGATATTTAGAAAAAAACCTTAAATAAACAAACGTATGTTATCATATGGATACGCGGTACGTTGCATTAGTCTGATCAAAGAAAGTCTCTCTCATGATGTCTACTTAGGTTAAAGGATTGGATAGAAGGCAAATGGAAGGAAATTCATCGGATCCGCCGCAAAGAGCCCAGTTCTTAAATTTATGATTATGGTAATACATCATAGTGTAATACATCACTGTTTTTATGTTCAGAACACTCTTAATTAACGATACAGTTCACCGAGGTCTAACCTTGACTTTGCAGTTGACTATTTATACCACTCGGCCACGAGGGCTGTAGGTTAATGTGACACGCCTTTCAAGAGGAACCCTGCAGTTGAAATGCAGTAGTCGAGATTTTGTTGTCCGCGTAGTTGCCGGTACCTTACCGGACGGTAACTTTCGACTCAATGCTGTCTAATGCAGCAGATAACAGGTTACATTTTATCCATACTTGGTTAGTATATAACTGTACTAGTCCGGGCTTCACACATTCTTTTGCTATCTATATTGGTGTGTCTATAAATAAATAATAAATATATCTCAAGAGAATTGGGCAGCGTTTTCGATCTTGATCTATCACGAGGCTCGACTTCTCCCGACATTTTCCACAATTATCGTCATATTTCAACTGAAACCGCATGAAAATCCGTTTTGTAGTTTTTGAGTCTATCGCGAACATAAAGACAGACTGAGGCGGTGCTGACTTAGTTTTATAAAAGTTATTATTTATTATAAGGCAACACTGTCGAACAATATTTTTTTATTGTACTTATAATAATAAATGATAAATAAACCTTGGGATAATTGCACTCAAATTGACTTAGTCCCAAACTAAGCCAAGCTTTTTCTATGGAAACTAGACAACGATAAACATATGTGAATATTTAAATAGATGTTATACATAAATACATAGAACATCCAAGACTAAGGCACAAATACTCGTTTTCATCACATAAATATCTGCCCTCAGTGGGAATCAAACCCGACTCAAGCTTGTCGCCATCTTGTCGTAGGTACTCATTATATTGTATCATATAAAATTAGTGATTCTGTAAAATTCAAACTTCAATAGGAAAACATTTCAGATGAAGGGACCATGTTGTTACTAGCTGAGAATACTTAATAGTGGTCAGGACGTGATGTCATAAGGTTAAATTAGTACTAAACATTTAAAACTTTCTTTGAAATCACCTTACTTGAGTAATCGTTTAGTTTGAAATTTGTAAAGTGACAAAGCAATTTGAAGCAGTGGCCCAACGGGATAGTTAAATATAACTAGTAGTTATATTGCATCTGTAGTATCATCTTAGTAGAGTGCAGTTCCCATGTGTGCTAGTGGTGGTTGCAAGGTGGTGTATGTATTTCGTATTTTTCACTATTACCGTAGCATGTACAGTGGCGTTGTTACCGTTAAGCAGTGCGGTGGGTAGGTAGACGCGTGCCCCGCTAACGAGCGACTATCTCCGGCCCTGTTCCCACGGCAAGGAAGCAATAAACCTACACCTTAACTGCACACACCATTACCGATTGTAACGGCGCCGTTCATGTATGATAGACCCGATGTCTATCGCTCGAGGTCACATGCCATCCAACCAAACTGCGATGTGTCAATAATGTCTTATCGAATTGGCGTGTAGTGTAGTCATGCTGCCGGCACCGACCCACCCTTACTCGCTACCTATATTTTGGGAGCTTTGGGTATAGTGAACTTATTATTTAATTTTTTTAGAGCAAAATGTTGCTCGATCTATTGAGATTTCGTATGAAATTGACGTTTCGTTAGAATAATTTTACGCCTAAATATAATGTATCATTTTTCACAGTTCTCTAAGCCGGCAAACTAGGTTTTAATTTCAATTATAGGTTTTAATTATAATGTTTTGGACCTTTTAAAAAAACTATCGGATCTTATTACAACAAACTCTGCTTATAATAAAGCTGTCCAGTGTTTCTATTGCAATTTGCCAACCAAGCATCGCTCGAGTACGATTCTGAAGTCATTGAACTTAAGCAACGACAGTTCTGTTACTTGTATTGTTCAAACTCGGCAATCCGTGTGAAACGGCAATCTGGGTTACACAGCCACTGCATGGCAATATCCCATAATTTGTCCTTTCTTGTTATGTTTGTTTATATCTATCTACATTGTGTGATTTTTGTCTTATTGCTTCAGTACCATTTTGCAGTTCTTTATACCTTGTTAAGATACAGTACGCAGATCTTGTAAATTTGAGTATATATACATAATTAACGGACGTTCACTTGACTATTCATTACTGGCAATTAATTCCCGCGGGCTGCGCTCCGCGGCGCTGAGATCGACCTCGTGGGAAATTAAACTGCGCGGGCCGTCTTGTGCCGCCCGCCGCCGCTCCTCCCCCGCTCGCCGCCCCTCTTTCACATATGAAAGACTTTCTCTCGCTGATTTCCCGATTTTTCTAGATGCGCTAAACCATTGTGCCATTTCATTTGCGAGCAACAATATCCGCAAACATCGTGAAGTTAATATTTTTTCTGTACCTACTATTGTTCTTTAGACTGATTTTAATTTCACTTAGAGTTTGTGTTCGTATGAGGGATCCCATATCATCTGTATAAATAAGTAACTCTGTATTGAAATGAGTTGGCAGGCTCGTTGGGTCCACGTGAGTGGCTCATTAAATATAGAGCCTTAATCAGTGTGCCGTGCCCGTCGTCCCCCTGCCTCAGCCTCCCGACAGCCGCACATACCTACTTGTTGTTTTCGTATAAGGCATATATGTATTTGTGTGCGCTATGTTTATGTCCACCAAAATAACTTATGTACGTACTTATAAAATGAAAATCAATCTCATCTTTTGATATATCTTCACTTGAAAATAACACTTGGACGTTTATTAAAATAACTTACAAGCCAAATTCGTTATTAACCGTGGCAAAAAGAAATCCGTGTTATTAAATTTTTTCGTGACTCGTGACGACGTTTTCAATCGCCTTGTCTTGTCGGAAGGGGCCCATAGTCGAATGTTGCAATGAATTACGAACGATCGGTTAGCGCGAATCGGATCGGAATTAGTCGGGCGCGCCCGATTGCACCGCTACGCATCGCCGCCTGCGGAGAAATTGAAGTATACCTACCGCTAGAATACTTGCCCCGGCAACTAACAACTTGCGAAACTTCTTGCCGCTTAATTGTCCCGCGCTCACCAAACCGAAGTTGCAGGAATTGATCGCAACGTTAATTTCGACGCGCACGAATACTCTGCGAATGAAGTACAAAATAATAATTATATAATTTACAGTTGGGTCAGGAATATAGTGATTGTGCTGAGAAGCTAGGTGTCTGAACCGTCAGATGGGCGCAGGGGGGTTGTGTTTACTCAAAGAAAGATAGCTGTAAGCCTGAGGGCGCTCAGCTAAGCCGGCCGCGTCGTGCGGGCCGTGGTTATGAGATTATTCTCGCTTTGACGGCGCGCCTCCTCCGCGCTTCGTATGCACCGCGTTGCGCATTTAGGACCGGCTCGCCTTGCTTACATTTAAAATCCTAATTGGCTATTTTACAACTAAATGTTGATGCTCGACCGCTTTGTCATGTCTCTTTAATTTCTTCTGTGGTATTAAGCTCTTGCGTTTTAACTAGAGGCATGTTTTTTCCTCGACGGTAGATGTTTTAACAAGCTTAAAACAAATTAACGCTATTGAATAGTATGGGCATGTATTAGGCTGTATACCATACATTCCTATAGGTTGGTTATTCCTATAGATAGGGACTGAAAGAAAGTTCTTAAAAATTATGGATAGTAATAACATGAAACATGAAATGCAATCTTTATATATATAATTCTTCTGTGAGTGTGTATGTCACTGAACTCCTCCTAAACGGCTGGACCGATTTTAATGTAATTTTCTGTGTGTGTTCAAGGGGATCTGGGAATGGTTTAGATTCACAATTGGACCCGATAGGTGGCGCCACTGGGTCCGTGGCTTTAATTTTTTCTCCCAAGCGAAGCTGGGCGGGACAACTAGTAACAGATAAAATGTTTAATACTTAAAAAATTTTATAAAAATAATAATATAATATACATCATATATACGATTATTTAGAATATTTTAGGCAATTATTTCAATATCATTTGCAGGGTTTTTTTTTTTAGAAACAGGAATCCTTATCCAAAATACTACGTCATTCATAACAAGTATTTAATTTTGAACATAACGTCTTTACAACTTGTAATTTCTATGAATATCTTAGAGGATAAAACTGTTAAAGAATAATTCAGCAGCAAAATAATGCTCGCGTTTAAGTACCGCGCGCGTATTTTTATTATCCAGAATGTTTTGCGTGGCTGGCGGCGTCATGTGGGGGGAGCGAAATCTATCAAATAAATAAAATTTTAGGCGGGTGAAATCGCGGGGCGTAGCTAGATATAAACGCATGAACACGTTTGTGTTCAATCTTAACATCTTAGAATGTTAATCACTATACACATTAATCTATCGATGAAGCTACCATTGAATCTATGAATTAATGTTTACTTTATAGTTCCGAATCGGTAGGAAAGTTGTCTAGATTAGTCAACAAGTGATCGCGCTTGTAGCACTCGATGCGTCTGCGTCGCACGCTAGCAATACATAATTTGTTGAGCACTGCACCGGAGATAACAGCCGCGTTATTGCCGGCGCCGCGCCTCCGCCCGCTAACTAACGCTTATTAAACTTCAACAACGCGCCCGCTGATCACTTCACCTTCTTGTTTACTCTCTAAACTTAGATTAATCGTTCGCCTGGCCTCGCTCGCACCGCTACATATATCTTCACTGAGAAAAAGTTCGCTTGATTATCTATCTAGTTGGCAAATTTGTTACAATCTACAATTTAACTATTTCATCACGTTATAATGTGTTCTGTGACGTACTACACACATCTCCCACGTCTCAAATGCATGATTATAACGAGGCGGTGGATCTGACAGATAAAAAAACAATACTGATGTAAATGTGATTCAATAATAAACAATTTCAATCGAATGCTTTGTATGGAGAACTTGGAACCGGCATAGGGTTTTTCAAGCAACGATATGGTTAGATGGTTTGACGTTACGTGAAACGATCGGTGAAATAGAATATATATCGGTCATATAAACGAGTATGGTTTGTCCTTTTATTTTCATGACAACGAAGTTGCCTCTGTCATGTCATTGATAAATGGGCGGGCTTCAAGTAATACTGTATTTAACAAACTTTTTATTGTTAGTGTTGAGTGAAATTTATAAAAAAATTGATATTTACTGCGAAAACTTAATGCGACACAGAAACATACCTCGTATAATAATGAGAGGAGAGATGAGAGCAGAGGGCCTAGCATATTTATAGACGCAATATACGTTATCTAGGAAACATATTTGGTTGAAATATTGCATACTGCCTAAACTTTTAATTTTATATAATTATAACGTTGATAGAAATTGTTGTTGGGGCGGATCGGTTATATTTCGCGCTATTCCTCTTGTGACTTGTATAATTTTTAGTAGATATATGTTTAAGAACTAAAATTATCTACTAAAATTATACAAGTCAGAAAATTATACAGATAGATGTTTAAGAATATAATTTTTAGTAGATAATGTAAGAACTACTAATTAATAGGGAATATACCTAGGATAATCTGTCTTCTTCTGCCGGTGGTTTTTAATCGTTTTATACTGGTTATGTCTTCGCTCTTTTATAGTGTACATCTAACAGAAGTGTTTGTAACCTTCACAAAACTATTGTTAATGTTTTTGTGTCCACACTGAGGTAAACTGACGTTGAATAGCGTCGCCTATTGTGCATCTGTTTGTCCTCACTTTCTATTTGTATTTAATGGTTTTGTTATCTTGATTTCTTGAAGTGGCACATATCACCTACAATTTAGACATAGGCTTATTTGGCGGAGTTTAACATATTCATAAGGTCGTAACATAAACTTGGTATATTATGGTACAGTTTTCCATGTTGCCGATCCGTAGGTACCAGGGTTAGTGAGATTTGAGTTAAGTCGACGATAAATCTTAACTGCCGTCAATTTAACATTTTTTTTTTATAAAATAATATTGCGTTGTACCTTTTGTTATTGGTATTACGCATTGTTGTCATATTGTAACCGTTACGAAATTACATATTGATAACGAAAAATTTATGAATCTTTCAAACCTGCAATAGTGGAGGTTTCAGACCTCCATCAGTAGATCGTTTTGGTAATTATCGTGTAAACTACAATAGTCCGTTGCATTGGTTTTTCGAACATGACTCATATTTTTTCTAGCGATCTGCCTTCTTGCTCGCATTATGTAAGTTAGCGAACCTTAACCCCCCACCATATCATGGTGATAATGCTAATTCTCTACCATTATGTACAACTAATAAATAGCTACTTGTGAACCTTACAATTTATGTTGCTTTGAAAGTGTGCGATGCAAGCTATGTGAAGAAACAAAGGAAGTCATTTAAACCGCCCCGCGAGACAGTCACGCGACCGACAAAGTGTGCTCTATCCACTATCTATTGTTTATTTCACATCGTGCTATCTTTTTATAAGTAAATATGTATGTGTTAAAATAACTATTATTTTGTTTTTTATCGTAGACAAGCTCTTCGCATAAGCGGCCGCCGAAATAGCCTTATAATGGACGTTTATTATCCTAGATTGTAATTATTATTAATAACAATGCGGTTTCATAGCGCGCGAGGGTTGTTGACTTGGGGTGAGTCGCCAACTCCCGTGAAACATTGGCTCCGCTGCCGTGAAGGTACCGACACGCACAATGGCCATTCTGTTTGCACTTCTCGTTGTTGTTGTTGTGTGACGCTTTGCCTCCCTGCTTAGGTACCGGCTATTGCCAGGTACTCTATGTGCTTTGTGGTCACAAACGTGATTAAATTTCCAACAGCATCACTATTTTATATGTGCACACATGACACATGTTTTCTGCCTTTGTTGCGACGGTTTATGCCGAGTCAGGATTTGTTTATTATTTCTTTACTTATTTCCACGTGACTTTACGTGTGTGGGACATAAATATTTATACGTCATGTAATGTGTGATGAACGTGCGTTTTCCATAGGTATCGTAATAGTTTTCTTATGAAATTATAGGTACCTTTCAATAATTTAAACAACTATAACTATAAATACTTATATTATAACGAAGTGCGGATTGTAGTAGCCACAGCATTTGTATACTGAGCGCGTTTCTAGATTATAGAAGGGGATGACGCTTGGCAGTCGCGGCGCGCTGAGTAATACAGGCTGGGCACAAACCTCTTTATATTTGTCGTAGATTTCACGAAAGGCTTTGTCGCCTCCGACCCGTGGCCGCGCGAGGATTTTCCATGTCACCATTGGCACATCCCGGCTTAATGTGGGACCCCTGATTAATGAGATCAGTCGGTTCACGCCAGAGAATAAAGCTTGATATTTAACCTAGCTCACTTGCTACGCAAATAACTTAAAAGCAATGCCTATTTAATACAAAATCGCTTTTTATACAATTAGGTTGGTTAAAATTCATGACTTTAAATTAAATGTATTGTTTAGCCGAGTACATACCTATTGACTTTTCATGAAGCTATAATGCTAACAACTGAAAGTGACCCTTGTGTGGATTCCTATTGTAAAGGAGTAAATTGTTGATTGTCGATGGATTAGGGACGGAAGTTTACAATGGTCACGTAAAACACGTTTCATTTTCACGTGACTTATTAACTTCAATTTGAGGGTCGGTCTATAAGAGTAAAGAAGCCGGCCTCACAATATAGAGCAGTCTTCAAAGGTTATTCCTTCTTTTGTTCGACACGTGCGTCACGAGTCAACAACTATGACATTTAAAGTTCACGTTGATATTTGCATGAATATCCACTAGCTTTCCGCCGATCCATGTCGGCTCCGACTCAAATCTAGCTTGTTAAATTAAACCTTAAGTACAACTAACTATATTTTGTTAACCCCTCCTATTGCACAAAACTAGATAGATCCACAAAAAGCTCTCAGTCAGTTCAGTAGCATTGGATACAATCGCACTAATTCGGTCGTGGCTTCAGATCCGCGCGCGCCGCTTAATTAACTGAGCTTTTGCGTGCCTCGTGCACCCGGTCAAAGGATTCCCCGCTCATTACGTGCGTTGCCAACTCGCGGTCGGCCCGAAATGCTTAACAAACTGCATTTTTTAAACCTAGGACGTACCCAACTGTAATACCATGCTTTGTTGGGTTCAAATTTAATCAATGTTTAAAGAAATACGGAAAATAGCAGTAACGGGACAGATATAGGTGGAAAGTACGATGCTACGATGTTCTAGGAAGGCGTGATAACATCGCGTGAGAGGCGAACGCGCGGGAACGCTTCGTCACGCTGAACTGGCCTGCCGTGCTCTAGGGTTGAGACTTGAGAGCTAAATTTGATAAAATCACTGTTTGACTATGATTATACTAGCTATTACTTATATTTTACAATGTATGTGTTACTATTTTATTTCGCTTCCTAAGCACTGACATTGACAGAAGATTTTAATGAAAATTGACAGCCCTGATAAGCCTACTTGATTGTATAATTTGTTACGCTGTATTAATAGCTGTTAAGCACGCCAGGTTCGATTATCTAGCTAGGACGGCACGTGCCGTGAATTTCATAGTTTTTAAATTAACCAAGAGTCGTTTGTAAATTGGTATAAAAATCCTGTCTGTTACATATTTATTACTTGTGTGAAAATTTCAAGTTTTACGCAGGCTGGAAGAACGCTGCTTACATTTCTTATGGATGATAAAATATAATTCCAGTGAATCATTTTTTTACGTGTGTAAGAATTTGTAAGTAAAAAAATAACCATTTTAGACATATTGTCTATGTATTCATCCCGGATAAAAGGTACACATTCAAAAATATTTCTTATTTTTTGTATGTTTACCATTAATCTTTTGTAGTAGGTATCTAGAAGTAAACTGTTGTCCAAATCATAAACGCTTATTCAAATTTTGGACAGTAAACTCATAGATATAGGTAAGGTTTATTGAAATGGTTTCCTCAATTTCTTACCTATATAAAGTTTAATATCCCAATGCTCTACATTAAGGAACTATAAATCAAATATTGGATCGATGGATGGTGCCAAAGAAACCATACTTACGAGCTTTAAAGCGACGGTCTAATATCATAGCAGACTGTACAGTGCTGTTGTCTGCGATGCATAAAGTTGCTTGTTCAAATCCCGATGAAGATCGAACTTAATATGATGGACACGAGTATTTGAATCTTAGTTTTTGATATAATTTATATACCTTTACTTCTATGTGTATTATACACTAGTTGTCCCGCCCAGCTTCGCTTGGGTGAAAAAGTTAAATTGCCCGCAGCACGATCGCAACGCCACCTATCGGGTCTAATTGTAAATCTAAACCATTCTCGAATCCAGCTTAAGACACAAAGAGACAGCTTCACCCGAGTGAAAAAGTTAAACTTCCTGAAACTCGATCGCAGCTCCACCTATCGTGTCAAATGTATTTTTAAATCATACAGGAAAGATGATAGGCCACCTTATACGACATGATAGCTTCTTTAGAAATATTTTAGAAGGAAAGGTAGAGGGGAAGAGAGGAAGAGGAAGACCAAGATTAACATACATGGGTCAGATCAAGGAAAAAATTTCTCTCATGACGTATACGGAGGTCAAGGAGGTTGCGCTGGACAGAAGCGAATGGAGGGGACTGCATCAGAGACGCCGACAAGAGCCCAGCTCTTAAATTTGTGATGATGACAGGAAATCATCGAAATACCCATGTAAAATTTCAACCCAATCGGCTCAGCCGTTTAGAAGTTATGTGATAAAGATAAGTACGGAAGGATAATTCTTACTACCCGTTTTCCCGTAGGAATTAAGCATTTTCCTGCGGTAAAAAGTAGTAGCCTATGTTCATCAGGGATAATGTCGACTTCTAATGGTAAAATATTTTTTCAAATCGGTCCAGTAGTTTCGGATCCTATTCAATGCAAACAATCAAATCTTTTCTCTCTATAATATTTTATTTTTATTTTATTTTATTTTATTCAGGATACAAACAGTCATCAAAAAACAATACACTTAACAAATAGATAATAAACGACAAACAGTATCCACAGAAATGAAAGAAATTATTATAACATGCATGACATACATACATTAAATCAAACTAACTATTCATAGATAACTAAAATATACATTTATGCAGTAAGAAAACACATCCAGATCTTGTTTATTTATATATACGTAATGCTATGCTTAACCATATTTATTACACAAATTAAATTTAAATTGATTCAAAGAAATATTAAAAATATCCTCTTCTACAAATTTAGAGTTATATGAGTTGCAACTTCTTGGAACAAAACTATTTTCAGCATAGCAGCATAGCAGCAATATTGTAATAATGCATAATGATAACAATAATTATATCTATACTATACTATTATTATAAAGCTGAAGAGTTTGTTTGTTTGCTAGTCTCAGGAACTACTGGTTGGAATTGAAATTTTTTTTTGTGTTGGATAGTCCATTTCTCTAGGAAGTCTTTAGGCTATATAACATCACGCTACGACCAAAAGGAGCGAAGCATAAATGAATAATGTTGCCAGAACGGGAAAAAATATTCCTTTTTGAGAGCTTTCGTTGCGTGCGCTGCGTTAAACGGTTCAAGTTACACAAATATCATGTATGAGGGAATTGTTCCTCTTTAAAAGTTCTAAAAAACATCCACGACAGCATATGTCTATCTTTAAAAGATTGACTCACTATAACCTTTTTTATGGCAATCAAGTCCACGATGGGCTCCTGAACTACTTAACCGATTTCAATCAAATTTGCACACCGTGTGCAGTTTGATCCAACTTATAAGAACGGATAGCTTACATCACAATTTGACCCGACAGGTGGCGCTGCGATCGTGTTTCAGGAAATTTTACTTTTTCACCCGGGGGAAGCTGGGCGGGACAGCTAGTATATATATAATATTGTATGTATATATATTTTAGAAATACATATAATTCCTATGTATGTCTAAACTTAAGTAAAAGCTAAGTTTGGGACTGGGCCATTTTGCATAGAATACAACTAAGGTATTTAATGCATATTCAAATAGCGGTAGCGGCTTTATACATAGAGTTAGCTTTACGGTGAAGGAAAACGTCGGAAGGAAACCTGCATACGTTTGAGAAGAAATTCAAAGGCGTATAGTCGTGCTTAAAGTTCGTGCGAACCTAAAAATATATATCTGGCGGAAAGTGGGTGTGGTGAGTACTACTAATAGCTATATAATAATTACACACCTCAGCCTAACCCGCGACCCCTGTGAGCAAGCGAAAAGATATTACATAATCTTTAATGTCACAGATTTTTTCATTTTGCATTTAACCGCATAGATAATCAGAGTTCAAATGTGACATGATATCCTTTTATTATTTGTCTATAGAGTATAAGGTGCGTTCTTTTTGCGTCAGATTCGAATTTGTTTACTCAATTATTTTCGTGTTTTTAACCTCACTCATAGTGCAACTGATGCTAAAATAGGAACAGACACTTAAATTTCATCTTTTTCATTACTCAAAGTATGTTACCTAGTAGGGAACGAACTCGCAAGGTTGTGGCACTTCTACCGTGCCAGAGAGTCGTAGGCAGTGCCGTAAATGTCTATATAGTAGTTATGGGTATATTTTTTTTGAGTTTGAAGTTATCTTAAGATAATAAAACAAAGGGTATTTTTTTATCACACCTGTTCCTTCGTTCCCATCCTGCGTTCAATCGATCTTGGTAGTTAGGTACGTGATCTTCCTTTACCTCTTTTCTAGTTATTTCCTCATCGTATATCGGTTTTCTCCACCTCTCTTCACTCATTCTTTCTTTGATATGTATATCCAAACTAACCGAACATGCCTCACAGAACAATCACATCGTCATTCAATCACACACAGAGGATTCACGAATATACTACGCCCATTTTTTTGCGTCATACGTAACAATAATTTACCGAAAACAAGGAACCCTAATGCACTAAGGATAAACCTACGGTATATGCAAAATGCTAAAATGTAATAAAACAAAATTATTCCATACTTAATTCTGTCCCGCGAGGTATGCTTCCAAAATATGATTGATTATGTGAAGGATCGGGTTCCATTGATAAGTATCATAAAACACACATTGTAACAATATATGTGGGCGTGAATTGAGCGGCAGATGGTTGCCGGACGCACTACGCAGTCATGATGGCACTGATTAAACTTAATTAACTGAAGCCATTTACACGCGGCGGGAACTGGACGCGCCCGACCGTGCCACAGACTCGTGCCGGTTGCGTTCGTGCGCCCGACACGCCAGTCTTATTGCATACGTACACACTTATTAGTGTAAGGCATCGGTCATCGACATGAGCCATTGTTGCATATAAACAACTTAACACCTTATCTAATCAATAAAAGGTACTAATCGCACGACTACAGTGCCAAAGGACCGCATCCATGCAAAAACGTGTTAAATATTATTGATATTACGAATTATGCGAGAACATATATGTACATATATTCTCACGCCTTCCCACAAGGGTAGGCAGAGGTGTATAGGTAGTACCCACACACCCACATTCGGCCAGAGATATATTTTAGGGGCAAACGTGACAGATGGCGAGTCCATCGCCGTTACTCAAGCACGACTTTACATACGCATTTGAATCGCTTCACAGATGCAGGTTTCGTCTCGATGTTTTCCTTCACCGTAAAGCTCGTGGTGTAACTAATCACTGAACTTACGTTAAGAAACACTCATTGATACAGTCGGGATTCGAACTTGCCATCTTTGTGTCGCAGGCAACTACTCGAACCATTCTGCCACCACGGCTGTTTTTTATTATATTATTTTGTCAATTCATTTGTGGAACTAGCCAGCCTTTTCCATGAAGTATTATTTCGTCTGATAATATATATATATTTTAAGTCTTTTTGAAGTCTCTTACTAAATGAACATTGAATATCTAATTCGCACATATCTTCATACGCTTCAAAATGAATTACAAGAAGTGTCCGAGTAAAGGCGGCATACTACTTATGGCAAGCATTCGACCGTCAAGCGGTTACCAAAGCGTATGCGCGCAAGCAATACTAGTACACTTGCATGTGACGCTGCAAGATAGATCTCTTAGCTGTTTTCGTCCGTGTTGAACGAGAAAATATTTTGTCAATATGATCATGCTACGCACGTACACCGTTCGGACATCACGTTAAGGACTATATATATTAGGACTATGCGAACATTAACAGTTTCAATCTCACAAAAGCTTAAATCCATCTCTGGCAAAATGAGCGTACCTATGTGCCTCGGTCTACTACTTCGGACAACCTTGTGGGGGAAGTCACAACTTACATGATACTGTGCCACATGGGACACTAAGGTTTCGTGGACTTACTTTCTTAAAAAGTGTGTATTATAACCATCAATGTAGCTATGAGGCTGTGATTTATAAATTATATTAAGCGTGTTACTTAGATGCCGTAAGAATATCAAATCATTTCCGAGAAACGCAGCGACGTGCTACATCTGTCATGCTGGCACCTAAATGTATCTGGCAGAAGGTGAATGTTTTTATGCCTGAGCCTGCTTGAAATTCATTACTTCTACTATATATAGGCTTGTAGGCTATAATAATATTAAGTATCATTCTTAAATTTAAGAGTACAGCTATTTGCGTGTGGTACTGATGAAGCTCCCTCCATTTTTCTCCGTGGTATTATTGATTGTCAAGCTAGTTTGTCAGAATCACTTCAGGTTACAGTGTTTCAATTGTACTAGGGCCTCTAAGATAGCTATAGGGACGCGGTGCGGAACGAGAAGGGCCTGCGAGATTTATCGCGCGGGCGCACGCAGCTGGCGCTCTGGTCGCCGCCCTCGCGACCTTTTATCACCAAGTAAAACACGCCCGTCGCGTTAATTTGTTTGCACTGACGCGCCCGACCTAATGAATCGCCCCTAGTCGGACCCACGTTTGTGCGGCCCTTACACAATTAAACGTTTACGCCCTAAAACCTCGTTACAGCCAACCTAATAAATTGTTAATCAATTATTTGATCTAAATCTATAAGAAATATTTATCTAAAAACATTCATATCTTTAACAAAAACGTCTGCTAGCTTTTCTTGATACCGGAACATCCTTCTTCTTCAGTGTAATTTTACATTGTTCCTGTAAAGTCGTTTAAATGTAGCATCAAAAGTAGGTGATGTCTAATAAATATGTTGAGCCAACTGATTTAGCGCGAGTGAATCAGACTGGCTCAGGTGAGGTCGAATTCCTCTGCACGCCGCCCTACCTGCGCGCCAGAAATACTCACGCGCACGGCGCGCCGCTCGCCCGCACTATACTCCAATACCCGACACTCATTTTATTTTTGGCTGACATTCACTATTAGCTCATACATTTCTGAATATTGATAGTTTTTGTTATTTGCAAGTTAATATTATCTTGAATACACGAACACAATCTACTCCGCTGCATTATCCGATAATGCAGCAGAAGAGAATTTTGATTTATAATCGGGGGTAAAAATATTTTGCAAGCCCTCATATTACCTAGTAACACTACCTACAGTTAAATTACGCATTGTAATAGTTATAGAATTACTCTCCACGTGTAAGCTAAGATTGGTGGAATTCCCTTTATATTATTGCAATTTATTATGTTCTAAACACTTTCTTCGTTTTGTTTCGTTCACCACTTAATTAGGTGGTGCTCGTAAAACTGTCTTCCTCATCTTATATTTACCGCGTTTGCCCTTTTTATTATCCGATTACATGGGCCGTGCGGTTTGCAAAGCGTTTGCCTACGCAAGGGGGAGCACTTTCATTTGTTTCTTCAGAAATTACTTCAGACCTCGAGCAACTGAAGCTACACTCGCCCAAATTGCCAGGAATAATTCATACATTTAATGAATCATATAATTATTCGAATTATATAGAAGAATAATTAATCTGTCGCACTCGCACGTATCAATTCAAGTGGGTAATTAATGTTCCAACCGATATGATTATGGGTTGGCTAGATCCTATCTGGGTGTTCCTTGGGGAATATCTCATTGCAGTGGTGTATAAATATTGATTTATTTTCACGTGTGGTTCGTCGTTTCTTAATGCACGTACATATTAAATATTGGTTGGTTGTGGTCTAGTGTAGATGGTGTAGTTCGAGGATTTCATGGCGCTGCAATTAGCAGGACACTCGACGCGTCGTTTCCCACAAACCATGGCACGGAGTCCACTCGTGTGTCGCCGCGCAAATTAAAACCCGGCACTCGACCCATCGCACACTCAAACTGCAGTTCGTTTATCGAATGAAACGCTTAAACACATTAAAAAATGTTGATATCTTTAATCCCTCATACTTCGTTAACAAATTTAATACATGTAGCTAAGAAATAACTGCTGTTAACTGGTACCTCTTCGTTGTAATTATAGTAACAGTTTACATTAGTTTGATACGTTTTAAAGTTCCTTATCTTGTATTGATGAAAATACTCTAAAATAGAGATAGAACCACGTAAACTCCTGACTTGTTTGAAAGTTGGCAGATGTAGGCATAAGACTAAAAAGATTTGTAGTTGGGCCTGGCCAGTTCGGCCTCGGAGGTGTTCCCACGGGCGCGTCTCTCCGTAATTGAGAGCGCCCGCGGGCCGATAATTGTGCTCTTGGCGGACTCCCCGCGCTTCGACCGCGGCGCTACCGCGTAAATCATGCCCGTTATTCTCCATTACCTCATAATATCAAATTGACTTGCGAGGATTCCATCCTCTTTACGAACGAGCTTTTGTACTTCCACTTGTTTTCTTTTTTTATCTCAATAGAATATATTGGGAGATAAAGGGATGAAAACACATGTAGAAACTAAAATAACTATTTATAAATCTATGCTTTTTTCGTTCCTCCAATCCTTTTCTACCGAACCGAAAATGCTGTTCAGATGCATGTGTGTGTTACTTACACAGCGAACTTCTAAAATAACTGGTGAAGACCGATATTATTTAAGTGTCTGTTGTCTATTCATCTATTGTATCTCCCATTTGAATAAGTTTTGTGGATTTTTCTGTGGACTGAATATCGGTGCATAACTTCAAAGTTAAGGTGTGTTTGGAAAAAACTTGTTTTTTTCGTATTAGGATGTCGAGGGTTACACCACTTGTCACGACAAGGACGTCGATGTAGTAAAGACATGCAAGCTTTTTAAACAAACTTTATCTGTCTATAAAACAGAAAGAAGGTGTGCGATAAAACGATCGCGTGACTTAGACTCGCACCATAGCTTCGGCGAATGCCTTGATTAGGAGAGACGCTTTGTAAACGCCAATATAGAAACAAGGGTAAAAAATATATATTATCTTTGCGTGCTGATTTTAATGTACGTAATCCACATTGGCTCCCTAATAAACTGTTAAGCGATGATTGATACTGGATTTCACGTTGCATAGTGAGCGCTCTTGAGCGTAGAGTGTGCTAGACGAAGTGGTACCAAGTGGTTAGCTGGCACTATAAGCTTATCGGCGTGACGTCAGTCCATGGGCGGTGCCGACGTAGAGGCATGTAGATCGCGAAATTGATTGCATGTTATCTGATGGGGCACGGGTTCTTCGCTAGCGTTTAATACGGGCGGCCGCTGCTCGGCACGCGATCCTTTTGACAGGAGATCGCCGCGCGCGCCCCAACCCCGAGCGTGGTAATTACCACAGCCCGTGGGCACCGGCGATGTCGCTGCTCGTACATATATAGCATAGCTTACTAATTATGCAACTAGCGCCATGCTATATCTCTTTAAATTCCTTGTTCCAGCTCCAATCCTGTTGCTAAACATGTAAAATGTGTTATTACAGCACAGTATATGTATCTCTGCGTTAGTAGGAGAGCGGGGACTATTTCACAATTACATTCAAATATATCGGTATGCTATATCGGTAAATGGGCAAATTCTAGAGCAAGTGAATGAATTTGTATATCTAGGAAGCATGTTCACACGAGATGGAAAGTATGAAAAAGATCTTGAAAGAAGGATAACTGCCGGAAATAAGGAGAATGGAGCCATGTCGGAGCCATTGGAAGAATGCTCGAGTTGCTGTCCACAACGTGATATTGGTACCTACCTGATTGTATGGCAGCGAATCCTGGGTATGTCAGAGGAAGTATGAAAATAGCTTGAATACAGTTGAGATTGCGATCTCTTCGAAAAATGTGCGGAGTAACGATATTAGATCGAATCCGCAATGGAGAGATTCGCAAATCAACTGGCGTGAATGAGGGCGTGATTGTTAAGATGAAGAAAGGCATGTTAGGTTGGTTTGGACACAGAAAAGATGAGTGAAGAAAGATTGACGAAACAGATATACAAAGCAAAAGAGTAAGGCCACGTTCCAACTACCTGGATCAAATAGATCGGATTCTCAAGGACGGGAACGTTAAGAGTACTCTAAACCGACGAGCATGTATGAAGAGACTGATAAATGTGGACGAAGCGAAGGAGGTATGTAAGTCTAGAGAGAACTGGCGCTCTATATTCTCTGCCGAGATTCTGATGTACAGTCGTGTTAGATGTACATATCGTATTGGCAGAGTGGTTCGAATAGTCGTCTGCGTCAGTGAGTCTTTTCTGAACTTAATTCAAGTACCTAAGGCATATAAATATATGTACCTATATCTGGAGAAAACAGGGTGACTGATCGGTGTACCGGCGGAGCGACGACTTTGTATTTTTTGTTATACATTTATTTATTCATTATACAAAACTATACACTGCCATTACAGGTTCACCCAATTCAACAGTGTAGACAACTATTATTATTAAATTAGTATTAAGTACTTCAGGGACCCTTTTGGGAAGGCGTGAGGATATATTATCTTGCTAATATTATAAGTGTGAAAGTTTGTAAGTTTGGCTGTTTGCGGTTCTTTCACGGCCAAACGGCTGAACCGATTTCGCTGAAAGTTAAAATGGTGGTAGCTTATACCTAGGAATAGGACATAGGCTACTCTTTTTTCATCCTGAAAAATTCAAGTTCTTATATTATAATGTATGATGCTCTTTCACGGCATAACGGCTGAACCGATTCTAACAGGAAAATTTCCAAAGCTACTTTTTCGAACTCCACGCGGCGAAGCCGCGGGCATAAGCTAGTTATTTTATAAGTATAGCACAATAGGGAATTCGTTTATAGAACCCGATATTTTCATAATATATATAAATGTATAAACATATTAGTTCGTACTTCGACTATATATTATTGTTCCTATATTTTACCTCACGCCTTCCCACAAGGGTCCCCGAAGGGGTAGGCAGAGGTGTATAGGTAATACCCACACACCCACTTTCCGCCAGAGGTATATTAGGTGCCAACGTGACAGATGGCGAGTCCATCGCCGTTACTCAAGCACGACTATACATACGCCTTTGAATTTCTTCTCAGACGTATGCAGGTTTCCTCTCGATGTTTTCCTTCACCGTTCAGCTCGTGGTGTGACTAATCACTGTACTTAAGTTCAGAAAAACTCATTGGTACAGTCGGGATTCGAACTTGCGACCTTTGCGTCGCAGGCAACTGCTCGAACCACTCGGCCACCACGGCTAATTTTTTTTACGTAATTAATTTATTTTACGTAAATAAATAGTTTTTTCTTTTTCATCAACAACTCACCATCTAATCAAAAATATTAATTGGATTTGATTGCTTTGCTAAAAGTAAGGTTTCAATGTGAGACAATGTTCCGGTTACTAATTGAAGTGTCGATGTCGCGACGATAAATTGGTTTATGGTATATGCCTAGTTTGGGAGGGTGAGTAACAACGATTCTCTTAATTTGATTGGCGCGAGCAAGAGTGAGGCCCCAGTTTGCAGCGGCTAGCGGCGCGCTCCAGAGTCCAAGCTGAGCCGCGCTAATTGCCCCTGCAATATAGAAACAATGACAAAACTTTGGCCCGACGACGGAACCCTCGACGTCTCGCTCTTTTATTCAAAATTCACTTATTCTACTCGCAGATTGTTATTCAACCGAGTTACGTCCGCCGTTATGAAAACAACAACAATAAATTTAATTACATTTCAATTTGAAATGAAGCCTTACGTAAAGATTCAATTTTTTTAGTTCAAATTACTTGTAAGTGAGTAATGTCAGGAGGGTTCGACAGTTTAATTAAATCGTACGTAGGCCCGTGAGTCGCAGAGCCGCCGTCACGTTAATTGATTGTGACATTTGATGGACATACACCAACCGTTATTGCACCGCCTGGGACCGCGTGTAACCAACGTGGCTACCACTTGCACTCGGAGCCAGCATTATTATTTTGTACTCTTGATTTTACTGTAATAGACGCATGGTTCAATTACCGCCGCGTCTGAGTATCGCATTAGGTTATATGTAAGAAAAATATGGTTGTATCTACCTATTAGCTAATGTACAATAAGTACTACCAAAAACATATCCAACTGTCCATAATTGATTTAAAATAAAGGCACATTTAGTAATTCATTGTTGGCGTCTTGGTCATAGTGTTGACATTAGTTCCAAAATAAACTCACCTGACTAACCTCGAGGATACCTCTGCAAACTAAGCCCGCCCTAAACTTTTAAGGCCCGCCTAATAACGCAAGCAATTTGTGGGTCGCCCTCTATTTACTCTCTTGCTTTACTGAGGTGATTTGATGATTTTGACTTATTCAACCTGTTGGGATTGTGTTAGCAGCACTTTGGGATCAGAGTTCCGAATTATTTATTAATGTGAAAAGCAAATTTCATGCCGAATTTTAAACTATTATTTTTTTTTATACAAGACCAAGATATTTGTTTTTGAACGTGAGCTAAATACTCAGTGGCACATTCATTTAGCTTTTTATTCATGGGCTTATGAGGCCGCCAGCGTCTCAACTCAATGAAATCTCGGTTTCACTAGCAATCGACGAGTGAAACTAAGAAAGTTTTCTCCGCGAAAGCCACGCGACTAGACTCGATTTGTGCACATGTTGATAAAATATTTTTTATTCTAGTTCCAACACAGGTCATATGTTATCGTACAAATAAACAATTATGTATATACACAGCAAATATTAGTGCATTTTAGCAGTTCCAGGTTAGCAAGATTGTATTTTTTTCAAAACTGTCGCAATAACCATGAGTACAAAGGAAAGTGATCCAAGTGCAATATTCTGATTTCATGAGATGAGTTGTGGCTAGATTTATAATAGGTTAAAAATCATAATGTTACTGCCACACTGCTGTTTGTGAAAATAATATATAAGCTGTAATCGTATTTTTTGTAGCGCTCCGTACATAAAGTAGAGATAATGGTCGCGCATGAGGGGTCGCAGTCGCAGTTATTGCTAAGTGATATTGATTGGTGGAGTAGAGTGGAAGTGGAGGTGAGGTCGCGGAGCACGCGAGGTGTGAGAGATGTTTTTATTCGAGCGACACGTCCACAGCCGCCCGTCTCGGCTTCGTGTCCTCCTCCCGCGGGACACTAGCCGTACTTCCAAACGGAGATATTTATAGCCGCCCCAGAAGCCGCTCTTACCTAATGTAACGTTTTATGGTAGCCCTTATTACGGTATCCACACCGACCTGTCGTCTACCTCGCACTCTGCATCCTACGTAAGAAATTTTATTTATTCAATTGCCCCAGATAAATTCAACGTTTTGTTCTTCTGATAAAGTAAGGAGTGACTGCGCTGCGCTACATTGCCCTGTATAGGCAAGCGGGCGATGGTCACTGGCGGCTCGCAAAACTGCCATGTCGAAGATATTCTTTGCGGCAATCGTAAATTGGGCTCGTCCCATGAGAGCGGCGCGGCTGTGCCGGTGGCGGCGGCGCCTCGGTCGTCTCGGTGCGCGCCGCATACGCTAATCGTACCTACCTACGCCACCTCGCCGCCGCTCGCGCCTAGCTTTTCTCCATTCCCTCGTAATGGCCGCGAGAAAGCCTCTTTTGTTACACTAGCGATTTGTTATATCTCGCCGCGCTTTTCAGAGATACCTGCTTTGACTCGCGTAATTGTTCTTTCAAATCGACGGTTTTGTTGTGTACAAAATGCTTTGTCATATAAATCTGCTAAGTCTCCCTGCTAAGTTACCAAACAAAACTTCATTGTTAATAATCCAAGTTCATTAGCTCGAGGTTTAAATTGTATGAATGTAAGTTATCTTGTAACTCCTGCACGCATAGCCACCCAATAGTGTATTTTGTATACCTACATGATAATGTACAGCCGAAATTATCTTCTTTACATCTTCATGCTATGCCAAAGTGTTCTAAAAAGGGTGTCCACAAATGTTGTTACTATACCCCGATGCTTTTTTGAATAACAATTTTTATTTGGTTCTGACTATCAGAAAGACCCGCTGGTCAAGGGTCAAAAGTTTAAAATTAGCCTAATTCGGTAATTATCACAAGTATTTTCGGTGAAACTGTCAAAAGAGTATAAATATATATGTGTGTATGTATATATATAATATTCCAGTTCATAATATGTATTACATACATCATATGTGGCAGACGTGAGCTGAGGTGTTGTAGGTGAGGCGCGAAGCCGTACGTGCCACGCTTCGGCGCGCGCTCGGACGTTCAACCCACTGCTGTCGTGCTCGGCCTGATGGTTACTGCTCGAGAACCATTACTTCCTACATTCCGATAACATTCGCTTCAAGTTGGCTAAGTCATATGTGCCCCTCTTCATAAGCACACGTTAGCAGAATACTTGGTTACGAGAGCAAATGTGCGGAGGCCCCTAGCCCATATCCTTGATATGGGCTGAAAAATCATGGGTCTAATAACGCAAGACTGATAAAACACCTCAAATTTAGTTAATTACCTAACAAACTAAGCATTAAGTGCACATTGCAACAATTGAATAATAAATACACTCGTTGTTTAGATGTGACATTGATAGGTATGTCAAAATAATGGCATACTTCCTGACATACTTTACTTTGTGACAATTTTCGCCGTGAGGGGCTGTTCTTGTGCTCAACGATGACTCGGCGGCCACTCGTTACTGTCTCCCCATGTCTCACCTCACGCAACACCACGTCTGCTGTTGTCACTAATGATCTCACAATGTTTACTACAATGTTTTTTATAGTTTCGCACATAATAATAATGACTAAATTACTGTGGACCCTTGTTTATATAAATGTTTTATAGCTTGAGAGGCACGAATCCGTACTATTTACTTCTTTGTATAGAATACTCATACTTTAACTTTATCGTCCCAGTTCATTGTTTTTAAAAATTGCTCTCGGCTGATAATGGTGCTTTAGCCTTTCCCAACGACCACTTTTGAGTATGGCTTGCCCAACCATTTATACATCTATACATAGTTTTATTTTCACTATCCTACACACTGTCTTTTATTTTTACCTACGCTTGAAAAAGAAACACGAAAGTATTCACAAAATGTCTGCCGCGTTAGAACCTAATTATACCTCCGGAAAAGAGGTTATTTCGCTTCTGCCTTTGCTCCCTCAGCAAAGGCTCCCTTATAGGCTTATAGGAAAATATAATACAAGATGATAACTGCATATACTGCATTAATTTAAACATAAAAATAGTGTCGTTTATATAGAATCTTCTTAGTTCTTCATCTTCATAGTAGATACTCTCTTCATTGCCCGAGGATTCCTATATTTTTAGGTAACCAAATGCTTAAATTGGAACTAAAGAGTTTTCATGTGTGTTACTGATTAAGAATTGTGCATGATGAAGATTATGTTGTTGTCTTAATTTTTTAAGTGACATTGACCACTGCACCTTTATGTGCATTATTTAGATAGATAAGACCATTGTTCGATTTCAGCAGTTTTATCTGCATTCGCAAATAGATAGCCGATAGAATGATAAAGTGTGTTTAGCTGTAGCTGTTTACTCGACAACGGTAAAAGGTTTGCGAGTCCCTCGTGGTACGGGGCCGCTTGTTTTCATTTCGTTATTTACTTTTAATTTGGCAGCAAGCGGATGATGCGGCGGGCGGGGGCGTGTTGTGTGAATAATTGAGCCCGATACACTGCCTAGTGTCGGCTCGTATTTCTATATGCTACCGCCTCGTCCTAAACGTTTATGGACATGATCCAATGATGATATGAACATCGACTTTTGATTAGGTGTTATTATTTTAGTAGGCTTTTCTAAACTGCAGGTTTATATGCAATGCAATCGATCTGATTTGAAACAGCCGAAAGATAAATGTTACACCTGCATTAAATTGGCAGTAAAAAAAGTAAATTTATCAAACGTCGATCTGTTTGATTATTACATTTTGCGTACTTTTTCGTATTCGTATGTTCTCCATAAGTTCGTGCTCTTACAGTATTTACTGCAGCAATTGTTTATCTGTGTAATGTAATGGCTTATACATTTTGCTAAATACCCATTATATTTTTTTATACGAACTAAACTTAACTGCAAAGTTAATTTTGAAACCACTCCGCGACATTGCCGTAGAAAGAAAGTTAATTATGTTTTAGAATGACAGCCAGGTCGCCGTTGATGGACTGTTCCAAAAATCCTTTGTATTGTGGAATAATTGATGAGCTTCGTAAAATTTACTTGAACCATTGTTTACAATTAAAATTGTAAAGAGTTGGTACCATTGCGGGGGTACCTAGTATTCAATATACTCCGTATCAAATGAAGCTCCGTACTTTTCCCTTAATTTTTAACCGCTTCCCATCAGGTATAAAAATTATAATAATAATATTAAAGCCGGCTTCTTACATTATTATCTATGGTAAGGCAGGATCGCCAGAACCTGAGGTTTATCTATACAGCTTTTTAAAGTTTCACCCAACACAACTAAGCGAATATACTCCGTATCAAATGAAGCTCCGTACTTTTCCCTTAATTTTTAACCGCTTCCCATCAGGTATAAAAATTATAATAATAATAATAAAGCCGGCTTCTTACATTAATATCTATGGAAAGGCAGGATCGCCAGAACCTGAGGTTTATCTATACAGCTTTTTAAAGTTTCACCCAACACAACTAAGCGCTTGATATACCTGCATTCAAGAAAAAGTTTGAATGGTGTTACTACTTAACTTTTGAAGTTTGATTTGTCATTATCTTATTTATAAGGCTTGTATGCTAGTGCGTTTCGAGGTCGGGGTGCGACGGCTACGTGGCGTAGTTCGCGTGTCTTGGTACATTAGGTCGCTGACTAGAACTGGGTTCACGGGGGTGGCTTATTGTCTCGTGTCTATTAATACCAATGTTTATGGTCAATTAATTTCTGCGGTATACAGTCACAACTTGTCTAATGCGTGAGAACTACAACTTTTTTCTTTATAAACTTACCAAATTGTAAATCTTATAGTTATATTTTAATAGTCCATTGCGCCCTGAAACTCATATTAAAACTGAATATTTTACTTGTAGTCACAAAAACACATACATAAATATGATGGAATCGAAAATTTTCTCAATTTCTGTCGTTGTTTTGGGATTTCTCTCAAGGGGACATTCTTAAAATTGGATTCAAGTTCGCATCACGTACTTTTGTTACAGTTTTCGTCTTCCACTTCTTCGAAGAACCTTATACATAATTGTATTTCCTCTATCATGGTGTTTGTGATTAGTTTCTACATTCGATCCAAGTCGTTCTAGGTTCTTAATTATTTAAAGTTAGCTAATTGTTGAGAAGTTTATTGTGTTTTGAGACGAAATGTTTGAATTATTTACAAAAGGAGGGGCTGGAAGTAAAACCCGCGCGCGAAGGCGTCTCGTGAAATTTCGAACTTTACCCATTCTGTTGACTTCGCATATCCTTTTCTATTCATTGGAAAATCTATTGTTTGGCTTGCATATTATAAGTGCACTATTCCAATTTTGTTGAAAACTTTGTGCCGTTTCATAAACAGCCCTCAACAGCGGTGATCTTAAAGATTGAGGACAATAAATTGTGACGAAAGAGAAGTGCAAAGGTTTGCGGATGCAGGGCAACCTCTGCAGCAACGGTGTTTGTTGACGAGTCTGTAGGCGGAGCGAAGGGGCGCGGGCGGGGAGCAGCAGGTGCGCGCCGCGGCAGTTCCGCGACTCTCGCCGTCCGCGCGCCACGTTCAACGCGACATGTAGCGCCGCTAGAACTCGCCGGCAGTGAAGTGGATCGAGTGCTGAGTGCTTTCGACTTATTGTGGACAAACTGTTAGAAATATGGTCGTCCTAGAAGGCGGCGGCGCTTTGCTTGAACCGGCGCTCGCGCTGGACGGCGCGACCGCTGCTTGCCTCGAACGCGCTTATGCACAAGCGGATGTTTCCTTAAAACTTTTACCCAAGAGATACATAAACTTACATCAGTGGTTGTCACCAGTGACCACCTCGGTCACAGCCGCCGCTGCCGCCGGGAAAGATCTCAAATTGCAAATTGTAAGGATATTTTCTATCACTCGCTAAATCTATATGGCATATAGCCATCAAGCACTTAGTGTTGTTAAGTTTCGGTTTTAGCGCTTTTAATATATAAAACCTATACCCATGATCGGCCCCACATCATTGTTACAGCAGAACTATATCAAAATAAACAACACTTCATTTTTTTTATTGGTTGTCAGTAATATAGTGTTTTTATTAGTAATGTTTTATTTAAACCAGAGGATACGAGTTGAGAATTTATAACAATGCAAAAAATTTTATTGCAAATGAACTGAAACTGAAAAAAAAACTGACCTCTGCTTACCCCTTCGGGGACCCTTATGGGAAGGTGTGAGGTTAAATACCACATTGAACATCATGAACTGAAATGAAATAAGTTCTCCATAAATCATGTTTTATTATGTTGTTACATATACAAAAATCGCTTCTCGAGTGGCCTTAGTTATTAGGTTTCGTTTGTATCTAGTAAAATTATGTAATTTTAACATATTACTACTACTAATATTGGCAGAGAGATTGTTATAAGCCCGATTAACACTTACGATTTATGTTTCATTGCAGAAAAAACTAACAATTAAGTAAAATTTTACATGGGTGAAACGCAGAGCACAACTAGTTAGTGCTTAACTTCGAGTCTAAAAGTAATCATTTATCAGCTTAGATTTTATATGCTGCTTTATTTTTGGTAGAGCCGTGGTGGCCGAGTGGTTCGAGCAGTTGCCTGTGACGCAAAGGTCGCAAGTTCGAATCCCGACTGTACCAATGAGTTTTTAGTAATTCTTACAATAGTTAAAGACTACTTGACTGTTATATTATGACAGAGTAAAATAATTATAGATATTTAAAATAATAGGTGTAATCAAACTTAACGCGAGTAATAATTACTGATCATCTAAACATGATCATGTATTATTTTAAGGATTCAGATATTGGTTTTGATACAAAAAGCAATAATCTGAAAGAGTTAGGAAGTGTTACAAATTAGAATTTATGTAATCGTCCACGACATTTTAGAGTATACATTATATAAATAAAACCACTAAAGTACGGTCGCGGAGCAGGAAGAATTTCGTACAATGACCTCTTTACCTACTGACAGTGGTCACAAACATTTTTATATGTGTGGTTTGCATGAAATATTTGAAGGATAGAAAAAAACTAGCTTATTAAATAAATTATTATTAAGTATTTTGTTAAACAATAAACTCTTCAGACATTCCATTACTTTTATTTATAACAATTTTGCAATAATATCTCAATATAAAACTGAATCATAACCTTTATAATAACGTTAATAATCATAACCTTCTCAGATTCACTAAAGTGTGACATTTTTCTTTTCTTCCGCGGAGAAACAAACTTCTTGAATGGACGCGAGGTAGACGGCACTGGTTCCATTTTAAAACAGTAAATTAAACTTAACAAATCAACGAAACCACTTAACAATTAAAACAAGACAACAAAAACTAACAAATAACAACAAACTAAGATAAATGTGTTTCAAAATTGAACGAGCACTAACGCATCCCAAGATGGAATGTCGTTAGTTATTCAAAAATTATGAATCATGTCAAATACTTTTAATTGCGACCAAAACACCAGACGCAAGCAAGAACAAACCTTACGGTCTCAATTAAACGGTTTACAATCCCTGGCGACAGCGGTCATTGCATCTGTGCGAGCGAGACGCATTATATTTACGCGGGAGTGACAGAGATGGGTAATAATAGGTTATCGTACGAAATTCTTTCTGTTCCGCGACCGTGCTTTAGCTGTGCGCAGCGATTTTACCCACATATTGTTTTCTAGGACAATCGATATCTTATATGTTAATCCAGCTAATAATCTTGTTTATCTGCGCCCGATATTCATCCAATTCCATTCCGTACTTTAGGCGAGCAAGAGGAAAAAAAATCCTCACAAACTTTCGGATTTAAAAATATTATGAGTAAAATTTTACTATGTATGTATTACGACATTAAGTTAAATTTTACAGTTACTATGTATATGTAATCTTATCTATTATAATTAGTAAGCTCTTTGACAGAATCTCAGGTCTATATCGAAATATGCTACTTTCGTTCGTGTATGAAAAGAGATTGAAGTCTGTAGGTACTTAATAGTGGCTATGTCACCGCAAGAAAGAGGCGATTATGCAAACACAGCATTAATACAATCCACATTTGATAAGTTATGATGAATAGAAGAAGAACAACTAAAGTTCGACTCTGCTATTGCATATTTTGCTATAAATAACAAATATGTATATAAAATCCTGATGAGAAGTCGGTTTGCCTGGATGGCATATTATGTGGTAGCGTCTGATATGATTTACCTACTGATCATATTACTAATATTATCTCGAATAAACATTAATATTCTAATACCAAATTGAAATATTCAATATGGAATTGGATTTTCAACAAAAACTACTCTTGAATTTTAAGATTTTTTTAGTTGTCATATACTTCAAATTAAAGTCCTACCTAGTAATATAGGGCATGTGAAGAACAAATAATATATATTTTTAACAATAGTAGCAAACACTCACATTATTGTAGCAATATCAATTGCGACGTATTTGCTTACATTTGTCTGAACTGTCTCAGTGCTCCCACTCCAAGTGACAAGGTGTAAGTTACTCTGCGATTGTCAACTAGCGCCGTTAAATGGGTTTTCGAAAGTGGTGAAAGTAGCAGTCAGGGTCGTTACTGCACCGCTGACCTAAAATACCAGTAATCAATTATTTTGTTACTTCCGAAGCTTAGTCAAAATAAATTACTAGATTTTTACATAGTAAGCACGAAAACAAGTAAGATTCAAACTTAATTGACACAAGATATATGTGATCACAAATATAATACAAGCGGCCACAGTTTACTTTAGTTAGGTAAAATGCAAAAGAAAAATAAATATTTGCTTATCTATAGGTATCTTAACCCTCAAGTATTAGGAGTATGTATTATATCCGATATTAGTATCGGACAGTGTTATTTTTCCCTTTTACTTAAAATACAGTGTTTTTTACACAATCAGTGGTGTTACAACAACACCACTGATTTAAGACAGAGTGTACATTTCCACATATTGCTGTACCGTTAAAAAATAAAATTTGGAAGCACGATTGTGATCGATATTCTGATTAGTGTATGTCTACCGTTTATATCTTGATTATTTATTATTATGTTTTAAAATATCTTAAGTAAGTATGAAGCAACTCATTTTCATAAAAGGAATCCTTTTGGAGTTTGATGTTTAGCGTTAGACACGGAGCTTACGGTAGATATGGCCGCGATTGCAGTACCCGAGCTGCCTTTTACGCGTGGGCCGGCGCGGCGGCCGACGCTCGCGCGCCCGCCCTAATCGCGCTGCCCGATCTCCCCGTATTCATCGCTTCGCCCCGGAAAGCGCTAAATGTACAGATAGTTCTTCCAACCACCTCTGCTAGCTTTTGAAACTTCGCATTTACTCCCAAAAACTTGCATTACACAAATTGGATCCAGTCTGTATTACAGTTTCATTCATAGCAGAATTTTTAAGATCGTTGAATAGAATGCAATGAGAGGACTGGCACATTATCTGTATTGGTGGCATGCTGTAAATGGAGTAATTTTAATAATCCCAGAACGAGCTTTATACAGATAATTAGTTCGGTGTAGCCTTTTAGCTAGATGCTTTAGGGATCTGGAAGAGGGCGAGTGCGTGCGGAGCTCGTTTATTTTGCTACTTCCTACCTCTTTTGTTATGCACTGTTGCCTGTGTCTGCTTTGAAAAATTGTAATGCGGCGGCATTGTAGACGCGAGTTGCTGCAATTGTGCGCACCGGATAGAATGCAGCGTTGACTGTGCATGCTTTTGCCTAGCAGGCAATGCTATAGATAAAGTCACACTTGCAATTTGAAAACAATTTTGTTATACTTTATCAAAATATAAACAACACATAATAAAACTTTCCTAAGTAAGAGCTTAGAAAGCACCACGTTTGTAAAATACTATTTTAAAAGATTAAGTTATATAAAAACGGTAACTCTTCGTGAACCCCATATAGCGTTTGACATGTGATTCATAATAATATGTGATTTGCATCAAACGTGTGTGGTTAGTTGTATATGGCGGTAGTCCTGGCTGCGAACAGGCACACTAGTAACAAAGACGGTGTTAACGCTAACGCCGCGAGGTGAAGGCGAGCCGAGCGTATAAGCGGCGGAATACATTAGCCACCACCGGTGTTGCCGTCGGAACGTGGTAATATATTTCACTAGCGGTCATTTTCGACAATTAACCACATAAAATAAGTGAAATTATGCATGCGGCCAACGACGACGTATATCACGTCCAGTTACGGGGCACGATACCTACCTACCCTGTACATTCATTATTCAAAGAAATGTTTCGCCGGGCTAGGCCATGTCCGGAAGCGACGGCTCTGTGCCGCCTCTGTGCTAGTGATTGATAGACGACCCTTTATTCTTAGTTTTTTTTATGAATTGAAAATTTGCTAAATATAAGTAACCTATATTTTTCATTACCTGTTTGTTACGACTGTATTCCCAGTAAGCATCTATTGATAAAAGCAAGTAGAGCTATGTATGGGTTCATTCGAAAGCCTAAATGTTCTTCGTAAGCCTTTGCTCTAGCCGGACCTCTCAAACGGTCGGATTCATTTTCTCTTGCAATTTCCTACAATTTCCGGCTAGCGTTTGGTACCGTGATATGCTGGAAAATTATTTTCACGTAAATTCTGTTTGCTTACTAGTTCCCTTTCGTTTATTGTAAATGCTTAGATAGGTTTTTAATGTATTTGTGTGTTGATTTTTCGACTGAAACTCAATTTCAAGCTTAGATCAACGTTTCGTTATATCAGCAGGTTACGTAATAAGCATCCAGTCTCTACGAGCATGCATGTTCCGTGCGTGAGCCTTCGTCGCTTTTTGTGTCTTACTATTGACCAAACTTGTCCCCTTATTTGTACCGAACCACCTATTTTCATGAAAATATGTTGTCCCTAAGCTTTGCTGACACTATTCATATTTTTATATTTATACATGTGTATCCAAATCGTTTACTAAGAAGTTAAATCCATCCGGACCGTCAGGTAATATTGCTTGTATATCTAGTTGATATTTCACAGGGTTTAAAGGACATAACAAATATATTTTACGTGTAATTAATTAGTTGTCACCACACCCGCCTTACGATCAAGTAGCACAATTTATGGCAAACGGTAGAGGAATAGATGTATTGCTTTGATGTGTTTCGACGTACATGGTCTTTTATTTAGTATATTTATGATACTTACAATTTGTAATAACATCCAGTTCTGTGTCCCGCCCGACCGACCGACATCACCTTGAGGTGTGCGTGAATCAGCAGTCGGCACGATTACCGGTGTGACGGTGTTGGGTCGAGAATAGCGTACGGTCTATTTAGGACTCCTCTCCGTTTGTTTGCCAGCGAAATGTGTCATTGTTAACTAATTTAAGTAACAGGCACTGCCAGCTGTTACAACACAACGGTGTGTAGAGGTGGTCGGTCCATACGTGATCTCCGATACGCTCATTAATCAGCCTGCTTCAGGCTAGCAATCACTTGTCAAAGCATACACGCTATGACAAAAGCCGTGTACCTACATTTTGAATATATGGCTAATGTAAAACGGTCACATCCACGTTCCAGCCTTGAAGATTACGAGCGCATCGATTCACGAGCTCTGGAAACAGTAAAATCGTGTCTTCACTTTATTGCTCTCTCACAAACCCTTAAGTGAGGTTTGTATGTTTCTCTTCATATATTATACTCTGAATGGAGAGACAATACCAGGACGTACATTACAGAAATATCTATTATTTTCCTCTAATCAGACAATCGTTATAAATATATAAAATTATCAGAATATATACCTACATTGATTTATGAACAATCGCAATATAACTACTTTATACACTAACTAGCTGTCACGCCCAGCTTCGCCCGGCTGAAAAACAAAAAATTCCTGAAACACGATCGCCTACGACCTATCGGGTCCAATTGTGATGTAAGCTACCCTATCTGTTAAGTTGGATCCAACTGCACACGGTGTGCAAATTTGATTGAAAGTAGTTTAGGAGCCCATGGCGGACAAATAACGTGACACTTAATTTATATATATATATATACATCAAGATATATTATACATATTTATATAATTTTGAGAGATTTGAAGTCATTAAGTGTCCTTTATATTATTCTGAAATTGCAAAGCAATACATCGTATTTAATGCCTAGAAAATGAAAGAATAAATGTTGTTCTTATAAATTATTATTTTTATTTATTTAAGAACCCGTGGTTTCATCGGCGTCAAATTTGTTTGTCATGCATATACTTGCGACCCGCCCCGGCTTCGCACGGTTAGTAGAGTATAATATGTCATTTACGTCATGATTCAATCAATTTACATAAACCTTTGACAAATAAAACCTAGCCTACCTAAATTTATGAATTTCTTGCACATTAGTGTTGATTTAGATTTATCTTCATATGCGTTTTCTATTATGCAAATAAGCTATTTAAATGCATAAAGCTTTACTAACCTTAACGAGCTCAATAATGAAACCCTTGAATTTTTCAGTGTGGTTGTTGAAGTTAATAATTAATTAATTAATATGAGCTCTGATGCCGCTGTCATTCCTATAGCCGGCGACATTATCGCTCGAGAGTATAGTAAACATCAGAATGTAAAATGCGATACCGTTTAGCCAGTTAATTAATTGCCGTGACCGCGGGAATCGAGAGCCGACTGCGGGGGCGGGCGCAGGTCGTCGCGAGCTTGTTATTGAAATAATGAGTGCGACCGCTGCACCGGCAGCCTCCCGATCGCTACACAAGTTGTTCCGTGGTCGCGCCTCCCCTACCTCCATTAGTATTGTTGTACTTCCTCCGAGATGCTTCAACTTTGCCAATAATGCTTCAATATTTTACTTTTCACTTTTTACATTTGGCATTTGAACCGTTTTACCTAACTTTTTCACAAACTCTTGTACCTAGAGATCAAGTTAAAAATACCGTGCTGTCTTAAGATGGTGGTGGTGGTATGACATGAAATAAAGCAATTCCGTTTGACGCACGGGTTTATTGGGGTCGTGTGATTGAGGTAACCGGCGACGAGACGTGTCACTTGATTTAATTAAGAGCTGTTTTACCGCCCGTTCCTTCAACCTTACGCTTCGTACGGCACCCTGCTTAATTCCGAACAGAGTCATTTCACAAGATATTTATTTCAATATTAGCGTCTTAGCTATATATTAACCTCTGTTCCCTTCACACATAGCAGAAACGCGCGCTTTGTTACATGACTATCGGAATGTTTAATTAATACGTGTATTTAAGGTACGGTTGCGGTCATTTTCTAACAAAATATAACAATATTTTATCTATACTAATATTATAACGCTGAAGAGTTTGTTTTGTTTGTTTGAACGCGCTAATCTCAGGAACCACTGGTTGGAATTGAAATTTTTTTTTGTGTTGGATAGTTCATTTCTCTAGAAAGGCTTTAGGCTATATAACATCACGCTACGACCAATAGGAGCGAAGCATAGATGAAAAATGTTGCAAAAACGGGAAAAATATTCCTTTTTGAGAGTTTCCGTTGCGTGCGCTGCGTAAACAGTTTAAGTTACGAAAATATCATGTATGAGGGAATTGTTCCTCTTTAAAAGTTCTAAAAAAAAGTCCGCGACAGCATATGTCTATCTTTTAAGATTGCCTCACTATAACCTTTATTATGGTAATTAAGTCCGCGAAACAACTTAACCGATTTCAATCGAATCGATAAGATAGCTTACATCACAATTGGACCCGATAGGTGGCACTGCGATCGTGTTTCAGGAAATTTTACTTTTTCACCCGGGCGAAGCTGGGCGGGACAGCTAGGGATGAATAAAAGTAACTGTGACACAATCTCCACGCAAAATGACATTCCCCAAAAGCATCTACCACAGGCTAGGCTGAAATAAGACGATAATAATGAAGCTCTGCCAGATATATTTAGGTATATGCGCGTAGATTTTAATAACTTTTACATTAAGGTGACCTCACGGAGTGGCATAGTCGCTGTGCGATAAAACTCCTTAAATAAGGAAAAAAAACCTCTAGCGTATGCAGGCTACTTTACCATGTGTTTAGACTCGCTACTGCATACGATAAGTGAAATGACAAAATGTGTAGAAAGTTGTACAGCGTCTCAAACTTCATACTTTATTAGCAGCTAACGTATCGGTATAATTGGCCATCATTAAAAAAAACATAATTTTATTTGTGTATCGTAGCTACATCCTGCAACTTTTGTATTACTAAACAACTACTTAACCAAACAATCATTAGTAAAAGTTACAAACATTAAGTATAATTGCGCCTATCAAGTCCCCTCGTGGCCTAGGCAGATACAGAAGAGCATCAGCTATCTCTGTATTTACAAAAAACTATTTAATCAATGTCAATGTATTTTACCTCAGGTTACATCTAAGTACTTTAGGTACGTTATCCATGTTACGAAACAGAGAAAGAGTTTGAAATGACGAGGCAAAGGTGAAAATCTTTTAAATCTGCCAGGATTGCGCCGTTTAGTGGAGATGGTCCTAATATATTACAAGGTAGGAGCCGCTCTATCTTGGAATTTAACAAATCGCCGCCTATTTGATACAAGCTCCCCGGTTATTTTTTCCCAAAATTATAATGACAATATAGTCAGTTTTTGTTGATATACGACATTAAATTATAGACAGAAAAAATCTGTACACCTAAGGCAGGGATTTTTATAACATTCTTGAAACGACAATTTATAACGTATTTCATTGAATCTACTTTCTCTTTACGAGCTTTGTCGGTTTGCCGGTTGGTTTGCTTTAAAATACCGTTACTTTTTACAGTTTGTTACTGTTACTTTAACTTAATTCAAAAAGTTTAAATCAACATTAAATGAAAAGTTGTTGATACAAAAATAGCACTTCGTCGTCACTTCTAAAAAGGTACTTTTCTCATTTATAAACAACAAATTAAGTAATAAGTTCGAGCTTAGTTTAAATATTCCGCAGATTTCCATGAAAAACGTTTTATGGAAAAAATACCAAGCAATAATTAGCGGACGAAATTTTCAATGTTAGCTTCTAATGCGCTACTCGTGTCGGCCGTCATCACGCGTCGCGGGAGAAGTTCGTTATTAATTCACCACCTCTCAACTCGGCTATTTACCTGCTAGCTTGGTATCCTTACTTTTCGGGAACCGAATATTCCAACGTAAAGATATCTTCTCCTATCTATAGAAAGCTAGCAAATGCTTATTTTAAGTATCATCATATATTTTTATGTTACGATGGGTCCAAGTTCACGGTGTTCCAATCGTGGTGGAAGCCAAAATGCATAAAATACAAATTTGTTCTTGGGTATGATGGTGTGCCACAATCGGCAATCACCTGGTGGCCAAAAAGCGTCCACGCGATGTTGATTGTGACATTGTCTGCGGCGGGTGGGTTACCACCGCGGACGGGCGCAGCCGTGGCGCATCGCGACCACCACCCACATTTGCGATGCAAATTGTTGCGCTCGCCGCACCTCTACATCGCACCTTGCCTGCTGCAACCACTGTAATTATTGTGAAAAATATTCATTTGTCCGCTTTAGATTCTCATCACCATAATGCAGCTGTTTTCGTTTCGTTCCGTTTGCGTTCAACAAACCGAAACTGTTTCTGCCGTTTACTTACACGTTTTTTATCGTCTTTTCCCAATTATCTTTCTGTGTGAACCTATACCCCTAAGAATCCCATATTCTTTAGCACGGGAATTCAATAGCTAACTGAACGGAGTGCAAGAATACCGTGTGAAGTTTGTTGAGAACTTAAAGCAGCACAGCAATCGACTGAACGTTATCATATTTCAAACGATTTCGCAAAACGAATAAATAAGAACGGAGGCAAGAAGCGTGCGGTGAAACCGAGTCAAAGCGTGGGTATTAGAAACGCTCCGATTACCACGCTGAGACAACCAGCCCTATGTGTAAGTACATAAAGTAGTAGTGTCTCAGCCTGGGAAATTTATTTATAAAAAATATCCATTGATCTTCTCGTGTATCCGCGTAGTATGCAATATGTTTGCAAATCCGTACTTTAGAAGGTGATGGGCAAAAGCGCCGCGACGGGCATCGATACCGCTGCTCTGGTGCCGCATGCCGGCTTGACCGCGTTCCACTAACGGTATCCACTCCGAAGTATTTCTCCGGCGCGTGGCACACTTCGTGCGTACGTTCACCTCGCCCATCTCGCTGTCTCTGCGCTGTATAGCGGCAATGTCACACATCTGAAACGTATCGTCACAAAACTACAGTCGTAACATCTTCGTAAATTAAGGCGATATTACTTTTCCGTTTTTTTTTTCATGTAATATTTTTTTATATCACTATTCGCTCTTAAAAACGCTGTGGCAAGGAAATTTACGCTGGTATGGGCCTTTCCTTTTAGGGACGTATAAGTCCGCGCGAAGGTTACAAAAACTGTCACATACTGAATGCAATTCAGTGAATTGCTATCACTATTAAACAATGTTGCTGTAACACATGTAATGTTTGATGCTAAGGAACTTGATGAAGATCAAAACACCGTTAGAGGTTGACGAACTGTTCGGGCTTGTTAATAAAAATTAAACAGTTTTCTGTGAACAAAAGGCTTCGCAGTCGTTTTGGATACCGAATATATTCTATTGGCTACAGAGGTCGACGACTGGTTGCGCTCTCCGAATCGACATTGGTAAGGTTATCTGTCCAACTACTGACCAACTAGAGTTGTTATTTAAGGTTTCTCGGATCAACCAATGTACGCAATATTATCAACTGTGCCACATGTCCATAGCTATTCCATCAAATGCATCTAAAGATTTAATTCTAACTTACCCTCTAGTGAAGGTGGTGGATTTCTTTCAGCACATATACCTGTAATTATAATATCGTTATTTAAAGATTGTAAGTATTTCACAAAACGCTATAAGCAAAAGAATTAAGGAAGCTATTTCGCTGTCCCTCCACTACGTCAAGCGGGATAATTAGATTGACTTTGCTTGCTCTGCTTTCGTTTATTTTACGAAAATGAACTTTCGCGATTTTAATGCCGTCACAAAAGTTACTCACTTTTGCATCTCGTACGTTATTGATACTAGTAAATTCGTGCACACATTTTAAGATGTTCATATTGAGCGTTTTCTACATACATAATAAGGGTTGTCGTAGTTGTTATAACTGGAAAGCTATTCTATATCTACCGTCGGTGTACTGAGTAAGAAGATAGCAGTAAAAGCCCGGAGGTCGTTGCGTTAAGGGTCCAGTTAGCAAGAAATTGGAGCGGAGGTGCGGCCCAGGTCCTAACGTGCCACTTCATTACTCGGCGTCGTTACACACACGTTTTGCTTGCGCCTATGTCCATACCATCACTTAGCAGGATAATATACCCGAGAAATGGAGGACATTGTTCAACAACGTAACTATTACGACGACAACGTCGCATATATATGCTCAAAGGTATGATTATTAAGCAAATTTACGCATTGTATGCGTAACGATAATAAGTCAATATTTACCATTTCATGAAATCGCTAAAATTAAAGTGTATAAAAATGAGTTATTATTGCTTTTATGAGAACTGTTCCTGTACGGAATGATCCGCACCGCGCCGGTTCCTTAGCGTGCGTGTGATTATATTGCCCTGTAATATATTCACATTTTCACCAACTTCGCATCCTTAATGTTACATTTCCTTTGTTTTCTAAGCATGCTTTTATTTACATATTCTTTTATTGTGTATATATTTGTGTATACAAAGCCGAGTAATTTATTTCGTTGAAAGCAAACATAAGGAACCCCGAATATCGAAACGCGAGAATAACTAGAGATCGAAAGGGCCAGGCAAATACCTAATGACCCCCTAAATTCCGCCTGAGATTACGTATGTATAACATGTAATACATCTTTATATATATAATTCTTCTGTGAGTGTGTATGTCACTGAACTCCTCCTAAACGCCTGGACCGATTTTAATGAAATTTTTTGTGTGTGTTCAAGGGGATCTGGGAATGGTTTAGATTCACAATTGGACCCGATAGGTGGCGCCACCATCTTTTTTTTCCACCCGAGCGAAGTTGGGCGGGACAACTAGTGTATATATATATTAAATTTCTTCTCAGACTTATGCTAATAACGTCACGTTGGTTTTCTTCGCTATAAAGCTTGTGGCATGATGAATCACTGTTAAGTACAGTGATTCAGAATATACTTATAACATCTCTCAAAATATGTTGTGTTACAAATATTTTTGTTTTGGTAAAGCTCCATCATTGTCAGTCTGGTATGATTATGGCGGCCCTGCAGCCTTCCCTACCTAAAGTGCTAATACTAATACTCGCAGGCCGGATACCCTTCGGTAACAAACAATTATGTAATGCATATTTTCGTTCCAGACCAGTGGTATTTAAATTGCACCAAATTATTATGTCACAACATACCCTGGATAGCCACTAGTTTAGATACTGCTGGCAGCGCTTACTACACACGCGTACGAACCGAACCACGTATGTTGTTAACGTTACCTCGCCACGGCCGCTTGACCAACTTATGGAGCCGCAATTGCATTTTGGTTAGTGATTTAGAACCATTACCATTCTGATCATCTAGGGTTCGCTATTGCTCGCCTTAAATTTGGATCAAGCTGTTATTACAAAACTGACACTTGCGAGCAAACTTTTGCTTACCTTAAGTGACGCATGAAGAGGTGTGCAGTAATTGTATCATAAAAATGTTGTTCTTGAAGTAGGTAAGATTTTATTTTTTCTATGGATCTTTGTTATACATAGATTTATGCGCTGATAGGTGGATATCCCGCCCAATTAGGTGTAATTCAGTAATTCCCTATGTTGAAGAGTAACCTTACTTCTTCTCCTTCCTTCCCACTACTACCACTTCACTATGACGAGAAGTATACTAAAGGTGGACAACTGATCCATTTAAGGCAGTTCGAATATCCTAAAGCCCGGGTTGTTGTTATTCTATAGGGCTTATTTCGTCGCTACCAGGTAATGCGGGTGGTATTACCAGGTGGGATCAGTCGACATCCCTTAATGGCTGTTTAGGATTTAGAAGGGTATGAATGCCTTTTGATTTAAAGTGTCTCATGTCGATAAATAAGCACGTATTGTAGGTACGAAAATAATTGTCAGGGTGAATTGTTAGGGAGCGATAGCTAGGTGTGGCAGACAGCAGGCGAGGCGAGCCGTCGACGCTGCGGTGGCAGTGCGGTGATGGCGTTTTTACGAGTGGGGTGCGCCGCAGCGCGGGCGCGGGCGCGCCTGCTAATTTTGATAAAAGCTTCGTCCGGTCGCGCCCGCCCGTCACCACACCACCGACATCAATAAATATACTCGTGTGTATGCTTTACTAACAGCGATAATGTACCTGCTTTAATACTTGGATACTTGACACTTTTGATGCTGACTAAATCGCCTATTATTTGCCACCAGCGTTAGTCGCTATAGCGGTTCTAGTAGTTAGCTATTATATGGTAAATTTTTTTGGGGGCTTTAAAACGACATATCATTAAAATATTTCTACAAGACGACATACATTGCATTTATTATAGCGAATTTGTATCAAAAACTAATTGTCTGAAGGATGTTCATCAGCTCTTGTGAAGATTCATTGTCGAGTACGAGGTTTTAAAGTATGTTTATGTTGATGTTGTGTTGATCTTTTGGTATTCTGCTCTAATGTTATTTGATGAATTCAAGGTTGACTTTTTTGTTTGTGTGTTTTTCTACCGATGAGAAGCTTATGGCGGATCAAAAACATATTTGTTAAGTAAAAAAAATCTCTTATCCAGCATATTGATGTTTAAATCAAATGTTATGATATATAATGATATGATTTTTAAATTAAATAAGCGGTGATTCTCTAGTTAACTCCAACGCAAAGATCGCAAGTCCGAATCCCGACTGTACCTATTTTGAACTTAAGTACAGTGATTAGTTACACCACGAGCTGTACGGTGAAGGCAAACATCGAGAGGAAACCTGCATTCGTCAAAGAAGCAATTCAAACGCGTATGTATAGTCGTGCTTGAGTAACGGCAATGGACTCGCCATCTGTCACGTTGGCACCTAAAATATCTCTGGGGGAAGTGGGTGTGTGGGTACTACCTATACAATATATCCTCAGGAAGGCCTGAGGATATATAATTTTTTTTACTTAATATTATTATATAAAAGATATTTCTATAAAATTTTGTAATAGAATAACAAAAATATTATGCCCGGTTTGTGCACTTTTTTCCGTAGTAGGTGACACTACTCTTAATCCGACAGTGTGGTAAGTGTGCAGTACACTACCTCTATTAAATAAATTAAATGTTATAATATTTTTATTTTAAAGGGCCTATTAGTATCATATATATATATTACATATTGAAAATTCTGGAAACATTGCTTGCCCAACGTTTCAGGAGTATTGTTATTTTACTCAAATCTTCTACACAGTAGCCTGGCAGGTCTGGCCCTGCAAAGAAAACTTAACGGCTTCTACAGGGTGCAGCACCCTTTTTCAAGACTTCTTTATATGACTTTATTCTAAAAGATAATGCTTAAACTAAATTTGGGTAGGGCGTGGGCGAGATAGGCGTGGTCTCGCCCCGCCCAGCCAGGGCCCGCCCTCGCCCTTTGCCACCTTACCGCTGGAACTCTGTAAGCAAGTCCTTGGCATATATATGTACTGGATGGAGCCCAGTAAATAACCGCTTCATTGAAATATAATAACTCTTCATTCGTATTTGGAAATTTGATATATATATGTACATGAAATGGTTTTCAGCCAAACAATATTTGTAAACGAATCAACCGAGATTGTATGTAAGTACCTATTGGTATGTTGTTATTGGAAACGCCCAAAAATGGGATCTGCTACTACGCGATGAAATTGATTACATTTAGAGTGTGATAAAGAAAGAGATGAGCATCGGCGAGGTCGCAGCCCGCGGGGCAGATAAACTCGTTAGACAAGATACGCCAGCGCGGAGCACGCCATCACCGCACCGCGGATATCCTTGTAATTTCGTTGTGACTCGAGGCTCCGTCGCTTCCGATTCTCCCCAAATTACCTTTTGTACCTACTTATTTGATTGTCAATATAATTCGATGACTAAATCGTTATAACGTCTTTTAATGTTCACTCAATTGAAAGTACTCCACCTGTTTGTAAAATACTGCTATTCGACATCATGTCGAGGTGTCGATTTTGCGTGAAGCACGTAGAACCTGGTAGTCGTCGCTAAAAGCTTCTTGTTGACGTAGCGTTCAATTCAAGAGGCATGGCTACGACTTGTCCTTGTAATTGATTGCTTTGTCGCGTAATTTGTTTGTCGACGTCTCAGGTGGAGAGCGCGAACCTCGCGGGAATACAGACGGTGTCGCTCGTCCTGGCGTCATCGTCCACGTAAATAATAAATATGTTGACACACTGTCGTCCTGGTTTCTTATAAGGCGCGAGCTGCCCTAGCAATCCGTGACTTGCCGATTATGTATGTCTGTTAACATTGGTATATTGTACTTTTCCATCATTACTATTAAGCTGAGTAATTCGTTATTTATTACTATTAACAAACAAACTAATTAAAGGTGTGGAGTTTTGGTCTATTCGACCTATATGTACTCAAACTATGTATATGTGAATCTATATGTATTGTATGTGATGAACCAACACGCTTTCAAGTTAAATGCATTATGTAGGTAATTTGTTGTGGATTATGAGAATCAAGTAGCGTAACGTCGACGGCCGCCGCAGGGCGCGGTGACCGGGGTGCCCGGGTCGGGTTGAGCTGAGCACGAGCGCGCGCTCCGTCACTAATAACACTGTAATTGGTATCGAAGCTCGCCGCAGCTGGATTACTGAACGTCTAATTGAATGCGAGACGCTGCCACACCACCGCCCCGCCAACGCCTGCCTTGCAGCCAATTCTAACGACACAGTAGTTCTAGCTACATTAATTATGTTGCGGTCAAATTAGTCTGTCTTGCGCACGTGCGCGATTCGCGCTCGCACGCCTCTCAATTACTCTGGTTTCATGAATTAAATTGGCATGTTATCGGGAGCCTGCCACGTCAGCAGATCAAACGAGACTCCGACCCACGAGCTTGACTTTAAATTCACTCGAGGCACCCCCGCTCGAAATCGTGAACTTTACGATGTCAGATAATCATTCCATGTCAATTAGCTAATGAAAAATACAATAGGCGCGGTTAATGTAATTAAAATTATGATGATGGTTCTTTGGCATCTGTTTCTATTCAAAAGTATTTCATTTATTATGATAAGTATTTTATTATGAGGACTGAAGGTGCAATTTAATCACATGTCTACTTTTTGGATGTCAATTCTGAATCTAAATGTATTAATTGAAAAGGTTGGTCTTTATAAATATATATGTTTATTCTGTCAGTGTAAATCTCTGTGGATGTGATTAATAAAATAGTAGAATGAAGCAAATAATACTTCAGTAACAGTACATTAGCGTACTATTGGGCTAGTGGCTGGGGCAGGTGGCTTAGGTGGCGACAGACGTGGTGGCTCGCGCTTGTTTACACGCTGCGGTTTGGCTGGACGCGCGCCAACTGATCTTCTCTCAACAGGTAGATGAGTTGAGTTGGCCCGCTTCTAATGACATCACAGCCCATACCCACCTACTTTCGACACTGATTCACCTCATTCAAAATATACGAATCACTGAAAATATGTTCCGTGTATGTTGCTGTTGCGCAACTGAAAATGTTTTAGTGAGCTCAACAGTGCTTACGATAAATATATATAGTAAAAAATCGTATTGGTACACATATCACATCGGTTGATACTTCTGCGAGGTTAATCAACGATCGTTCGTCTATTGTCAATGTGCCGCGTACAACTTTCTCAAATTTAGTTCTCAGTTTAAAGAGCTTACCGGAAGCCCAAGTAAGTCACAATTGGTTCAACATATATTGACGTAACGCACAAACTGTTATAAAGGGTTTAGGGTAATAACAATTCAGAAAACAAACTACAATAGATTTAATCTAATTATCGATTGCTAACCACAACACGACAATTTGGGGCACGATTTTGAGACTAACATTATTTTTTTCTGTTGTAAAACAGTTTTTCACATTAGCTGCAAAAAAGTGCTTGCTAGTATCAGTAGCGGCATATGCATCGGACAACCGAGATTATTAACTTTTAAAGCGATTGTGTTAATTAGCGCACTTCGCGAGTAGCCCTCGAGCACACCGCACCGCAGAGTAAAAAAGAATGAAAAACAAAAGATACGCTCAGTTATTAATTAAACGGTTTGCCAGTTTCAGTGCTGCATACGCTTAAGTCATGGAACACATAAACATACACATGATTATGATCATCATAGCCGTTTCCATAGTTTTTCACCATAACCAAGGGAGGCCGAGAGATATTATATATATGTATAGGACGATATCTGCAAGAATACTTGAACTGACGCTAACGCATTTACCGACTTGACAACGACAATTGACAATGACCTATGTAAACAGCAATTGCTTCCCCCATATGGCCATTAAAGGAAGGATTCAAGATATTACTTTTACACTGTTTACAAAGGTATTGAAGGAACGCAATGGTTTAAAGTCAAATGTATAATGATTATTCAATATGAAGATTAAACAATGTGTTTGTTTTGTTACAGCAATTATTTCGGTCGCAACAAGCTGCGGCGGCGGGCGGCCAAGCGGCGGCTGCGCAGCTGCAGCTCCTACAACAACAACAGCAGCAACAGTTTCAACTGCAGCAACAGCTGGCAGCGCAGCAGGCCTTCACACAAGCGCCGTACGTGATCAACGCCGGGCAGGAGGGCGCGCCCTACGTGAGTGCGTTGATCGCGGGCGTGCCACCGTACTACGGCGTTGCGGCCCCGTGGGGCGTCTACCCCGGACTGGTGGCGCAACCAGCCCAGCAACAGGCGCAGCAGCCGCGGCGGCCACTCACGCCGCAGCAGGGCGAGCAGCAGGTGAACGGGCAGGGTCAGTACGTGATCCCGTACTACGATCCCGGCTCGTTGGTGATGGGCGGCCGCAATGGCACGCCGCTACGGCTCGTGTCGCCTGGCGGAGTGCTGGCGCCGCGCCAGTACCAGCCAGCAGCGCACCCGCAGGCCACCCCAGCCCCGCCGCAGGCTGCGCAGCCACAACCCCAGCCAGGTGAGCCTTTCTACCCCGCCGCTACGTGTCACTACTATCAGTCTGATGCTGGGCAACTCATTCACTGTTACAATGCTTTCTTCAATATTTAGCTTTAGATCTTGTACTATACGGGTTAACTATGTTTTATGCAGTTCGTTACGAGATTAATTTAAAAAGCTCTGAATTTGTATCGATATATTTGCTATTGGTAAGAGTAAATTGCTGCTGCTGGTGGAAGATAGAACCTCATACCGATAGCAGTAACATTCTGACAGTTAAACAATCAAAATAAGAAAATCTACTGTAAAGTAGGACTTGTAGGTTTGTGTACGCATTTACCATTGCGGATTTGATCATTATGACAGTTAGTGCGTTGTTCTTATGTGTATATATTTACGTTTAACTCATTAAAACTTAACAAACCCTACATTTTTACGCATGGCGTGACTTTTCTATTTATTATATTATACTCCGTAGTTAGGTTGTATTTAGATACTTGTAGGCATAATTTACTTATATGTATTATAATTGTAAAAAATAATTTGGACGGCCATTATCGATGTCTAAGGGAAATGCCATAGCTCAGCAGTGGATGATTTGCTGCTGCTCGCTGGCTGGCTGCAATAACGATCATGTGATTAGGTGATCAGCCGTTGTACACTTCTGTAAAAAACACTATAGATTGGCATGCGTCAAACGTACGCAGGTAAAACAGTACTGCTGCACCTATTGAAATTACAGTCATATATTTTAATCGATCATTAGATAGCGATAATAAGGTTACTAATAATTTCAGTATACTCTTTATATTGTCCGTATTTAGTATATATATATATATCCTCACGCCTTCCCACAAGGGTCCCGTATTTAGTAATTTGTGTAAATATGTATTTCTGTAATTAGAAATAAAATAACCTAAGTTATTTTACATAAAATTTTTTGCCAATCAAAACAATAATATTTATAACATATGGTTACGGAAGCACTTATAAATATAGGACTGAGGCTACCTGATTTATGGAAATTCATGTCTTTTTGCTAGCTATTGTTATTAACTAATAATGGTTAAATTACAATACACATAATATTATATTAAATTAACACTGTTAGTTTGTAGATAATAGTAGTGTTTATGATATTCTATTTATTGTTGAATACATTTTAACTATCAAAAAGTCTTAATGCTAAGGAGGCATTCAGTTTCTTTTAGTAAAAATACATATATTTAATATCATCTGAATGCCAATATTTGTAAATGCAAATAAATTAAATGTGGCTAGACTAGACTTGCGACAGACTCTAACTTTAATGAGTTTCGATAGTTAAGGTTGTTTTAGTTTGAAATACAATTTATTGTAAATGATAGATAATGATAATAATCATTGTGTACATACACGTCATCATATAAGCGGAATGAATCTATTTTTCAGTTTGGTATAATTATGATTGTACATTAGTTTGCTTATTCGTATCTCTACATAGATGAGTGAGACTTGAGATGTAGGATATGGCAGGGAATAGATAGCGCGTTCGACGTAGTCGGCGGAGCAGGCGACGGGTGCACCAGCAGAGGGTAGTGCCGTATGCAGTAGAGTGGCAGCGCGGAGTGTGTCGTGTTGCAGGCGCGGGCGTCGGCGCGCGGCGCGACTCGCTGGAGTTCGGTGAGGTGCGGCCCGCGGCTCTGCAGGAGTACGTGCGCAAGTGGGGCCCGTCGCCCCTGTCGCCGCCGCTGGGCGCCGCGCTCGGGCCCGTAGGGCTGCGCCCCGTGTCCGCCGCGCCCGGCGCAGAGACCGCCAAGTACAGGTGCACCACCACTCGCCCGCCACACCCGCACCACTGCCCCACCGGCCCGTAATGAATGCTCGTAGTGGCCGATGTCCGACCACGGTTTAGACGATGACATAGTGGGGGGTAGTGGAATGCTTGTGCGTACATTCCCTCTTGTACATTGTAAATACTTGTATGCCGTCGTTGTTAATATGCCATTGCCCTTGTATAGTTGTACTAATATCATGCAGGAATTTGAGCATGTTCAATGTTTGATTTCACAATAACTCACAGTTGCTCTCGGAACCAGTTCGTACCCTTGAATAGTGGCGTTTGTCTTTCAGAGCTGTCAGCAGCTTAGCACAGGGTCTCACATCCAATGGAATGTTCGGATCATCATCCTCGTTGCTGAGCAAACTCAGTGGAGTGGGGACTATCTCAGGTTGGTGTGGTGCACGCTTAATCATATCATATACAATTGTACATAATGTACGTTTGCTGACACTTACGCTAACACTTAATTGTTTTCAATGTCAATCAAAACTATCATTGCCTTTCCTGCTGAATATATACTTACATATTTATACTACGGTATACGCAACGTGCTTGACAGTTTGATATGAAATTAATAGAAGCAGACCAAGTCGAATTTGTTTATGGTGGCGCTTGGAATTGGTGGCGCTAACTGTACTTATATTGTAATCATTCCTATAATTTTTTATATAAACTAACATTGGGTACGCATAATGGTGGAAGGGAAGAATATATATATATATATACATTTGTATGGTATTGTGAGGTCAAGTGTAGGTATATTTGTGTTACAGAGCTTGTGGGCGGCGGCGTGTCGGTGGGCGCGCTGGTCGGGGACAAGCCCCCAGCCGGCCGCTCGCGGCTTCTTGAAGACTTTCGCAACAACCGCTTCCCCAACCTTCAGCTCAGGGACCTTGCCAACCACATCGTAGAGTTCTCGCAAGACCAACACGGCTCCAGGTACAATATAAACACATATTGACCTCTTTTTATCTACAGTAGAACCAATCCCCGTGCTCACCAAAGCCGCAGCCTGACGTATGACATAACAACATGACGTCTACATGTCAACACGCTTACCATAATATCTTGTTTTAATAAATGATACTTTTGACCCCTTCTGATTTAGTATCCATTATGAATAAAATACTAAGCGTTATTAACATTGGAAGCTGTTATTGAATTAATCCACGTTTTTGTGTCATGGTCAGTTGTCGGGTACGATGACTTCTTAGATGACACCGATAGAGTATATTGGCCGGCGTGCCGTTTGACCTTCTATAACGGGCTGCCGAAGGGTTGGTCCAATGGATCGCTAGCAAGGATTGTCGTCTGGCTGCATTTGCTTTATTATGGCGTCCTTAAACACTAATATGTTAATGTAAGTTATATGTTTTCAAAAGACAGTGCAGATCGCACTAAAAATATTCAAATAATGTTGGCACATTTTTTGTGTTTTTAAGACGGTTTCTTTGAATTGATTACAATGATAGTTTTCATTACTGAGATAAATGTATCCTATGTGTATTAATGCAGGTAATAATAATATCTATCTCTGTGCCAAATTGCAATCAATTCCGTTCAGTAGCTTATGCGTGAAAGAGGAATAACATCTGCCCAAACTTAAATATTGAATTTTAATACTGGAATATGAATAATTATGTATTTGTCATTAACATTTTGACATTTACAAGTCAATTATTATTATCTTGCTCTTCTCAATTCATTTTAAAATGTGTGTACCATGTGAATACCTGACTTCTATTGATATTTAGCAGTATCAGCGTTGAAGTGATACGAAAATGTAAGAAGGTCTTAAGAGAAGACTGCGCTATAAGTATTTCGGACATTCATTACAGTGATTTAAGGCTATCCTATATTTTACTAGCATATAACTAGTTACGACCTTACCTTGAATTAATAATATCGTTCGTGTATTACTTATAATAACCTGTTTTGCAGCAGAATCTCATCTAGAAACTTAATAAAACCGATAAGAATAATTTTAAACGATATATTCGTTAGTGCAAAATTAATGTTAAAATATTGCCGTGTGCATAGAAATAGGCACCTGGCAATATTTTTGATGTCCAATTGTGATGTAAGCTATCCTATCTCTTAAGTTTGATCAAACTGCACACGGTGTGCAAATTTGATTGAAATCGGTTAAGTTGTTTAGGAGCCCTACGCGGGCTTAATTGCCATAAAAAAGGTTATAGTGAGTCAATCTTAAAAGATAAGACATATGCTGTCGCGGACTTTTTTTTAGAACTTCTAAAAGAGGAACGATTCCCTCATACATGATATTTTCGTAACTTAAACCGTTTACGCAGCGCACGCAACGGAAGCTCTCAAAAAGGAATAATTTTTCCCGTTCTTGCAACATTTTTCATTTATGCTTCGCTCCTATTGGTCGTAGCGTGATGTTATATAGCCTAAAGCCTTCCTAGAGAAATGAACTATCCAACACAAAAAGATTTTTTCAATTCCAACCAGTAGTTCCTGAGACTAGCGCGTTCAAACAAACAAACTCTTCAGCTTTATAATATTAGTATAGATAATATTAAAGTACAATTGGGCACTACATCCCATATCCCATACCTAGTAGTACTAATTAATTTAAGTGTATATTTTTGTTATCAGGTTTATTCAACAAAAGTTAGAAAGAGCAACAGTTCAAGAAAAGCAAATGGTGTTCAACGAGATAATTGGCGCAGCATACAGCCTTATGACGGATGTGTTTGGAAACTATGTCATTCAGAAATTCTTTGAGTTTGGTACGACTGAACAGAAGACGACGTTGGCACAGAAGGTACGCATTGCATGACGCTGTTGTTGATACTATTACTGACGCGGGGTGACTCTTATGTGATTTGGTTACGATATTACGGTGTAGTTATCTCCATATTGGGAAATCACAGATCCGAAGAATATTAACATATCGTATGGAGACAGCTTCAACTTAATGAACAGTACGATTAAACTATTATTAAAAAAAAAAAAAAAAAAACCACTGAATTGAAATGTATATTGTATGGTAGGTACCGACCATAGAATGTTTTGGCTATGATAATACTGCCGTACGGAAAAGTCTGGATAAACTCTTGTAGATTTTATTGAATATTCTCGTGTAATTTACTATTTGTTTATTGCGAGAGATCTGAACACGGTATTATAATATCAGGTACGCGGACACGTGCTTAACCTGGCGCTGCAGATGTACGGGTGCCGCGTCATCCAGAAGGCACTGGAGTCCATCCCCGCGGAGCAACAGCAGGAGGTCGTGCGCGAGCTCGACGGGCACGTTCTCAAGTGCGTCAAGGACCAGAACGGCAACCACGTGGTCAGTCAGCACATACATTACATTACACATGCTACTAACACAGCACACGTCCATTGGATATTATTTTGCTTTTCCAATTTCCGAATTTATATTGCTCTAATATTATCAGCGAGACGTATTTAAATTATTCCTACTGTTTGCATATATAAACGCAAGCGAGCCATGAAGTGTATAATAAGTACAATTATAACGTGCATTGGTTCAGGTCCAAAAGTGTATCGAGTGCGTGGAGCCGACGGCGCTGCAGTTCATAATCAACGCGTTCGCGGGTCAAGTGTACGCGCTGTCGACGCACCCGTACGGCTGCCGCGTGATTCAGCGCATCCTGGAGCACTGCACGGGCGAGCAGACGGCGCCGGTGCTGGGCGAGCTGCACGCGCACACGGACCAGCTGATCCAGGACCAGTACGGCAACTACGTGGTGCAGCACGTGCTGGAGCACGGCGCGCCCGAGGACCGCGCGCGCCTCGTGGCCGCCGTGCGCGGGAAGGTGCTGCAGCTGTCGCAGCACAAGTTCGCCTCCAACGTGGTCGAGAAGTGCGTCTCGCACGCCACGCGCAACGAGCGCGCGCTGCTCATCGACGAGCTGTGCGGCTTCAACGACAAGTCTGTACCTAATGCATAATTACATCAGCACACCAATACTACAATACAACACAACGGGACACATGGCGAGCCCATCGCCGTCGAGCCAACTCGAGCACCACTATACATACGCGTTTGAATTGCTTCTCAGACGTATGCACGTTTCCTCTCGATGTTTTCCTTCACCGTAAAGCTAGTGGTGGTGTGACTAATCACTTAAGTTACATAAGTTCAGAAAAACTCATTGGTGCAGCCGAGATTCGAACTTCGGCCACCACGGCCCTCATATATAATACATATTCGTTTTTTAAACGCATACCGCCGGCCTTCTACAATATGATGTGCTGCGATGTGTGTCGTCCCATAAATATCCCGTAAGAGTGCGAGCCGTCGACATCGGTCCGTGGAGCGTCCTTTATAATGAGCGCAGTGGTGCGTTTTTCAGCGCGCTGCACGTGATGATGAAGGACCAGTACGCGAACTACGTGGTGCAGAAGATGATCGACGTGGCCGAGCCGACGCAGCGCAAAGTGCTGATGCACAAGATCCGGCCGCACATCGGCTCGCTGCGCAAGTACACGTACGGCAAGCACATAATCGCGAAGCTGGAGAAGTTCTTCATGAAGGCGCCCGAGCTGGGCCCCATCGGGCCGCCGCCGCCCGGCGCCGGGCTGTAGGCCGCCCGACCCGCCTAATATATACATTTTGTGAATATTGCGATTGTACATTTGTAAGTATAGAGCCGGCGCCTGTACATACTCGCGGAGACTGATGTACAGAACGATACGATACGATATACTGTTTACTGTATACTGTAACAATAGTTGTACAGCGCCGACGCCGACTGCGGCGCTCGGCGGCCGCCTCGCCGCGGCGTGACCGTTTATTGCGTTTGTAGCCCGTAAGTGTTCTAGTATTATTCGTTGTTCGTATGAATCTATGTATAAATATTTGAACGTCTCTCATTCTCGTGTAATTTATGAATCGAAGGAAGGCAGCGGCTCGACGAAGCCGCGCTTTTCCATATTGTAGCTCGTTGTAGATTAACTATTAGCTGGGCTAGGGGACCTTGAATCTTCTGAAGTGATGAAGGAATGCCGCAGGCAGTTCTAGACAATCGGCACTATAGTCGTGATTATATTATTAATTATTATTTTGTACTATTCAAGTCAAGCTCTCGTTTAAGTTTTAAGCCGGCTTTAAAATCGTACATAGTTTATCGAATATTGTTTAGTGCCGGAATGTATAGTTATCGATTTAATTTTGTGAAAATGATATTTTTGTATATTTTAATGTAATGTAATTTAAGTTATTTAGTTAATGTGCCCCCGAGAAGGCGGGCTCGCTTGTCGAGTGGGCGATGCTTATGTTATTGCGAGCGTATAGTAGCGTAGCGTAGGTTATAGTGATGATTGTGAAGTCCTGTACTGATAGCTGTAGTCCCGAGGTCTACCTTGCCGGTTGCACGTCACAAGCGTAGCTGCTCCCATTCCCCCTGTGTAATTAATTTTATAGGAAGCGTAGTTTCCTACGACACCTCAGATTTTTTACGTCTAGATGTAATTGAAAATAAAATTATTGTATATGGCTGTACAAAAACGTTAACAAAATGATTTGTAAAACCCGTATGTGATGGAAAAATAGGGTGGGTCGTCGAGAGCGGCGAGGTGTGACTTATCGCGGCTCTGGCCGACCTGCCTTGTAGGTTGTACTAGATAACATTTATATGATGATTCATCTATTTAGACATTAATTATAATTAAAGCATTTCTGTAATAATATTACAAAGTATTATGTAGTTTCATTCCACATCCTTACGCTCAATCAGTGTCTCTGGGTCGATGATGAGTAATAGCGCTACCGCTGTTACTATACTAAATATAATCTAGCTTCGAAGAGTATTCGAAACCTGCGAGTATCATGTGGTTGAAGCGAACCGAGGTCTTTAGTCTAGGTAGAACTTACCCTCTACCTATACCATGCGATACTCGGCGAAATAAAATTTCAGCAGGAGATTTGACGCCGTGGTGGCCGAGTGGCTCAAGTAGTGGCCTACAACACTTAAGATTGCAAGTCCAAATCCTGACCTCATGAATGCGTTTTTATGAACTTATATGTACAGTGATTAGTCACAGGAGCTTTACGGTGGAGGAAATCATCGCTTGCATTCGCAAATATATTTTGAGATAATAGGAGGGAAATATAGAGAAAGCTCAGTTGAGCACACCGAGCTACTTGGACGCGTCGTAGATATGTCAACACAAAGAACCAACTCGTTACTCCATAGTAGAGGGAGAGTAGCTCATTCCGTGTAGTAACTGTCCCCTGTTAGAAGGTCGCCTGAAGAGCGACTGTGGCGGAAGCCATACTATAGTACTATCTTGACAATTTTACATAGGTGTGTGGATACTTGATACTACTGCCTACCCCTTCCTCTTGGCAAAAGTGTGACGAAAACTGAGAAATGGTTACAAATTTCTTCCGAGTGATCTCTGTAGGGGATTCGGGCGATAAGTCTGAGAAGAAAAGGCAGGTTTCAATTGCAATATTTTAATTGAATTGTTTATAATTACTTAGCATTATTACATTTGGAGTACCGTAAAGAGGTGGGCTCTAATGGTACTAGACGGCTACTTATCGTCATCTTTATCTTTATCCTTCTTGGGTTTGACGCTGCGCTCCCTGTCGCGCGACCGGTCGCGGCCCCGCGGCGAGCGCGACCGCGACTTGTGGCGCCGCGACCGCGACCGCGATCGCTCACGGCGGTATGATCTGCCAAATAAAAATGCGTTAAGATTATCATATCCATATACCAGGAATCTGATTTCTTGTTTAGATAGTTATTTATACACACTTGCGTTTTCTACGATAAATACATATCATCACGCCGTCTACGCCGAGTCCCTAACACGGTAGGCGGAGAGAATAGAGTGCAAGTTTTCTCTTGACATGCATACCTCTTTCGCTTCGTCCACATTAATCAGTCTCTTCATACATGCCCGCCGGTTTCGAGTACTTTCCGTTCCCGTCTTTAAGTATCCGTTCGATATACCATTTTACATAAGACAGGTATAACAGTTGTACTTACTTTTCTCTTATTCTATCAGGTTTTATGGATCTCGAACGGTCTCGCTCCCTATCCCGTTCGCGTTCGTCCTAGAAAGGGAATATGAACATGAAAAGTTGCCTTAACACGATTGCGCTAAAACACACATAACACATTATAACATACATAAGCGGGTATATCATCTCTCCTGTCGCGTTCCCGTCGTTCGCGGTCCTCACGGTCGCGCATCCTATCGCGGTCCCGGTCCCGGTCCCTGTCACGCTCGCGGTCTCGCTCCCTGTCCCGGTCCCGCTCCGCGTGCGGCGGCGGGTGCGGGCGGAAGGGCGGCGTGTAGGGCGCGCCGTGCGCCGCGAGGGCGCCGGGCGGCGGCGGCAGCCCCGGCGGCGGGCCCATCGCCATGGCGCCCATGGGGCCCGGCGTCAGCTCCTTTATCTCTGTCGGCGCCCACCCACTCGCCTCCGGGTGACCTACACAATTGACAATGACGTTGGAAACTTAAGTAACACTATTAATACAAGCCATAAAAAGACGTGGTGGCCGAGTGGTTCCAGTTTTCGCCTGCGACACAAAGATCGCAAGTTCGATTCCCGACTGTACCAATGAGTTTTTCTGAACTTAAGTACAGTGATTACTCACACCAAGAGCTTTACGGTGAAAGAAAACATCGAGAGGAAACCTGCATACGTCTGAGAAATGGCGTTCAATTCAAAGGCGTATGTATAGTCGTGCTTGAGTAACGGCGATGTACTCGCCGTCTGTCATGTTGGCACATTATATCTCTCTAAGTGGTTAAGTTGTTGCTGCCTTAACAGGTAATTAACCTCAGGTCAATTTAGAGGCCCAAGGCTACGTGGTACGAGCAACATGAATCCCAAAGGCGGCCAGTCACATGGCAGCATAGCGTCGTGTAAGGATGTACATAAGTAGATACGGACCCCAAGGCTCTTCATAAGGCACGCTACTGTGGTGCTGTGGTGGCGGCGGGTAATAGTGTTCGGTGGGTGGTGGGCCAAAGTAGTCGGGCGGAGCGGCCAAGTCGCGACCGTGTCCACTGCGCCCGTACTCGCGCCGCTCCGCTGTCATCACCTGCGAAGGCGTGCCACACAATAACATACACTTCACCTATTAGGGCTCCCTAAGGGTAAGCAGAAATATAAAAGAATTCGCTTTTCTACAGAGAAATGTGTTACAGCACCCTGTCTATTATAATATATTCCCATATATTCTTGAAAGGACTTATCAGTCTTTAACGCCCATACCGCGATTTGGTGAAAGTATTGGTATGTTCATAGAACATACACATAACATATATCAACTTCATATTTGATTACTGTTGCAGCAAATACCTGTATTGTGTTTTCCCTAGTTTGATAATTGTTTGGCATCATGGGCGGCATTGTATCATCATTCCTCATGGGACCTGGAAAAACCACATTCTTATTGAATACCAAAAACTGTAACCAATTTAATCTAAGTATATTTTTAATCAAAGAAATCTATTATAATTTTTTGTATTATATTTTCCTTCATATCTTGATAGTCTAATGCAACAAGATAATAAAAAATTATTGAATGCCCATTCTTCAAATCCGAAATGATATATAAACTGCATCTTACCTGGTGGTCTTCTAAGGTCTGGGATCGGCGCTCGAGGTGGGGGCCCCACATGCAGTCCGACACCAGCTTCGTTAACGCGCATGCGCCGCTGTCGCTCACAGTATGCACTCCATGTGACTTCATTAAACCCATAATTAAAGTAATCTAGAAGAAAAAGTTGAAACTTATATGTAAATGCAACACAATGAAGTTTCATATTGAGAAAAACAAAGCTCACCAGATATGTCGGCTCCAGGTTTATTCCAGGGCTTATCTTCGATAGTGTCAATATTGAACTCTAGTGCTGGGACACCATTAATACTACCCGGTCCATCCAAGTCCTCTAATGTCACTTTGCCACCTGCAGAAGTACCGGTGCGATTTTTGTCTCCTGCACCAGATGCAACCAAGCCTACACCACGCTAGAATATATTATATTTTTTTGCATTTTTATTTTATTTTAAACACTTAAAGTGTTTAAAAGTTTATAAGCTAAGGATAGAATATGCTGTGAAAGAAAGTACTGTAGTCAGATTTTTATAAGTGACCTACTTATAAAAATCTGACTCCAGTGCTTTCATAAAAGGACTAGAAATTAGAACCACAATGGACTGGTCTCGACATACACTTATGAGAAACCAACTGGAAGATGAATTTGGGAGAATAGAGAGTGAAATTTGGACAAGGAAAGCCAATGACTGAGGATTATAGAAAAGTTTATAGGAGAATCTTTGCAAATGAGGGGCTAACACAATATTTTGTGATAGTATTACCTATTTATCATCTATATGTAAATGTTAAAATATTCTTATAACAATATTATAATTAATCTGCAATGAAGAGATTTGCAATGTAACTGGGTAAATGAGAATATTATAGTAAGTAAGTACAAGAGATGCATATTTCATTTGTTTGGACATATAGAAAATATGAGTGAAGAAAAGTTTGACGAACCAGGTATAGAATGTAAAAATGTATGTTAGAAGAGGCAGAGGGAGCCCACACACTACACCTACCCAGATAAATTAACCTAACTTGTTGAAAATTTCAAGAATACTTGAAATTGGCAAGATTGTATGAAGAGACTGATAAATGAATATAAAGCCAAAGGTGGCAACTAGCAGTCTACACACCTTGGTTTTGTGATGCATGTAGTTAAAATATTAAGATGAAGAAGCCTCAATGATTTCAAAGACAGTAGTCAAAGATTGTGTAATATAAAATTATTTTAATGTCTTCACTTTTTCTTAAGCTAAGTCTAGCTGATAATGTCCTGTAACTTTAGTTTAAGGGGCGTATTATTTTCGGGGTGAGTTCAAGACGTCCACGAATGTTTGCACTAATCTTTTACATACCATCTTGAAATAGGCACCATAAATAACAGAATTAGTACTCACTTTAATATTCAGGCTACCGTAAGCCTGTGGTCCCGACTTGATATCACCAATGGTGACCTTGACATCATCACTATCATCCGAATCAGAGTCCCCGTTCTCTTGACTGTCAGCGTCACCGTTGGCTTGGTCCTGTTCATCACGACCAACTTCTGCAAAATGTTCATCGTCGTTGTTTTCTTCATTGTCTTCTTGATCCTTCTCTTCACCTTCCTATAGAAGTTCAAATGATGTATGCAATTAAAAATTTGGGTTGGTGAAATTATTGTGATCAGTATTGTTTTTAAATTTAGGTTAGAGGCAATTTTCAAGTTTTACCCCTTCCTCTCCAGCCGGTTCTTGAGATTTTTCACTAACTTCTATTTGCTTTTCCGGTACATTAGAGTCGCCGTATAACCAGTTATCATCATTTTCATCGCCAGTTGCCGATTCTATCGTAGCGTCTGCCATTTTCGTTTGGCAACTGAACCATAGACAAAGATTTTTGAAGAGATAGAATATGTACTCTACGTTACAGTAGATTATAAAATAAAAAAAAAATATTTTTTTTTTTTACAGTTATAACTAGTCTTTTTGTCACGTAGATTTTAAGAAATTATTCATTCAATAATTTTTGCTTTACATATTATTAAGTTTAGTATAATATTTGTTACTAACAATTAATAATATTTACAAAGAACAATTGAAACTAACTACTTACAGATAAAATATTTGTCCCAAATCGGTATCCCGGGGCAACGTGCCAAGAAGACTAGCAGCATTGCCACGCTGGATAGCAATGCTGATTCTCTGAGCGAGATATGTTCCAGCCCGCCTGTCACGAGAGGCCTCGACTAGACGGCGCGAGACCTCTTTAAAAAGATGGTGAGCCTCAGGACCCCAAGGCCCCAGAGTTTCAACCGCAAATGCAGCAAATATGTAACCTGACCCGAGACAGGCATACTTGCGGCGCTTGAGGCACTCCTGCTGAGCAGCAGCGGCGCCGGCCGCCACCGATGTGTCAGGAAGATGGGAAGGAGCCAGTGTATCGACACACGTAGCGTCCCACACTAAGGGCCGACCCATCCTCCATGGCATCAGAGACATACCGTCCGGCCTCCGGCCATCGCCGCGAGCGAGACCGACTGGTTCCAGCACAGCAGGCACGCCGGCGCTGACCAGAGCCCGGCGTATCAAGTCATTTATGGAGGAATGACGTGATATCCGGCCGGCACCGCTGATGCAGGATAGACCATGGTGTCCGGAGTCATTGACAATATCCCCGCAGTGACACCGATGTGGGACAATACATTTAGCGCCTAAACGTAGGCTCGCACACAATCTGAAGGTTGCATCATCTAACAGCGTACCAATATTAAAAGAGGGCAATGCATGAAGCCAGAGTCCGGACTCCCATCTAGCGATTGCCAGGAGACGGGCTCTATCAGCAGAGTTGAATGCACTATCGAGAAGTGCATTATAGGCCAACCTACTGATAGGCTCATCCCATTGTTTTTGTATGTGCGGACTAAGGGGAACGTCTGTGTTTGGGCATGCCATAATCCAGGCATCTCTGGCCTCAGCCAAGTGCGAAACCTCACAGCCACTAAGTGACGTAATAAGAATATTTCCTATGAGGTCATGTACACCATGTACTGAAGCCAGAAAAGCCGGTAAAGCCACATCGGAAATTTTGCGTATTCCCAGACCTCCGAACCTAATAGGAAGGGAGGCCTGAGACCACGAGCGGTCGTCAAAAGATATATTTAAAACTGATGAGAGGGTAGACCTAATTGTGTCATCTAAACTGTGTAAAATTTTACGGTCTTTCCACATATGGCTACTACGTAAAACGTAGGTAAATTTGGGTACAAATAGACAGTGCCTAATAATGAAATAAGCCATGTGGCTCTTAATTTTGACTAAGTGGTCTGATGATTTTTGGAAATTTTTAATTTGGTCGTCCGCAAATGAGGGGAAAGCCTCGTCGAAGATAGGAGATCCTAAAAGGCGAAGTGAATTTTTGTCTAAAATATTTATATTTGGAGCCAGGGAGTTAAATTTTGAAATAGTGGAACGTTCAATCTCCGAAGTGAGATCGGAGATAAAAAGTTCGCACTTCGAAAAATTTAATTCAAGTCCGATTGACTTGAATTCGGAAATAATCAATTGGAGGTCTGACAGTACCGAATTCACGTCACCGCCCAGGGTCCCATCGTCCAAATACCAAATATTGAATTTAGAATTTAGTTTTGAAATTATAGGGTGTATCGCAAGGCTAAATATGGCCGGCCCAAGAGGGTCACCCTGCTGACAACCTACAGATGAGTTAATGAGATTGTCCTGATACATCAATTTAGTCGGAGAGCTGTAGCATTGCCACATAAAATTAAAAGCCGAAGGGATTTTTTGTTTCACCTGCGTCAACAAGGTACCCCTATCTACACTGTTGAAAGCGTTTTTAACATCCACCTTCAACACTACCTCAGCTCCTCGGTTATACAGAAGAGTTCTAAGAGAGTGAACAGCAGCCTCGCAACCACCCTTCGAACCAAAACCTAACTGCTTAGGCCGGAAATAGGTGGTCAGATCAAGAACCGCAGACTTGCAGCATAATTTAGCTGCGAGTCTGCGATACGTCGTACCGACGGCAATTGGTCTAATACCACCATCCTTCTTAGCCAAAGCACATAGGTTGGCTCCATACAGCACATCAAGGACGTCCCCGGGGACCTTACCTGACAACATTAAGTTGATCAGGTCTGTCAAGGCCTTCAACAGTGCCTCGGAGGACTCGCCTGGTGTTCCAACAAGCAAGTCCTTTAGGTGTTGTGGCGACAGACCATCTAAACCACCGGCCGAGCCACTGCGGAAGGACAAAACAGCGTCAAGAACGTCTCCAGATGATACTTGGAGTGAAACGTCGGATGGTTGGGGCGAGTCAGGGAGGTTGGAGGTGAAAGCTGGCAGCGGGTGCTTACTGCGCAACGCATCCAACGTGTCCGCATCATTTGCAGCTAGCGTATCGTTGGAAAAAAGAAGGCGAGCTGCACCCTTTACATCGCCATCACTTAATTTAGACTCTACATGTCGATACTTATTGTCACTCATCTCAAATTTTTTGTAATTTAGAACGGCTGGGTCAAGAGGATTTCGACAATTCATCTTTATATTTGAGGTGAGGGATGATGATGATGATGAAGTATTTTTCACGACATGTAGTACTGAATATGGAAAAATCAGCAGCTGTTCCCAAGCAAGCGTTGTATTGTCTGAAACCGTATCTCGAATTAATTTAGATAAAACATTTGTAACCGAAACGCGAGCCGCTCGGGGGATACGTTTAATAAGCGGAACAGAATTTTTAAGGCGACTCAGCTTATCACAAAACAGTGTATTATTAATTTGGGAAGGCGTTCTGATGCTTGAGGGTGCAACGTGGCTTTTGTGTGCCTTACCAAGATGGATCCTCAAGCCTCTCTGGCCTTTGAAATAACGCACTTGGGCACACTGGGGGCATTGTACTAAATTATTTGCCGAAACGGAATTTGGCACAACACTACTTTGTACGCCATGGTCGATGCAAGATCCAGACATTCACTTATATTAGTCACAAGAACTTATACTACACAAAAAAAAATAGAGTCTCTTATGAAGGGCTCGTTGGCCGGTGCGTTGAGGGAGAAGCCGCAGCCCCCGCGATGCTGGCCCGCAGGAGCAGCAACTGCGGCGACGCGGTGGGGACCCCCTCAAGCAGCCGCAGAGCACCTGAAACAAATTTAAATCAATTAATTTACGAGAATTTTCATTTGACGTGTGACAAACCCGATGACAGCCGTCATATTATTAAGTTAAATGAGATTCAACAGGCGCAGTGTTAGGTTAGAGCCAGACACAAATTTATTTTCATGATAATTTTTGCAATATTATTATTTTATTACAAACAGGTTACTTTTTGGAACCCTGTACTACATATTGAAATTATAAATGGGTAGTCCATTCTAAATTAAGAGTTACCTTTTCTTAATCACCAAAGAAAATTAATTCGAGTTTAATAAAGCAAAATATGGCGTTGTGGTACAAATAAGATAACAAATACGTAACTAGATAATTTAATAATTATGTAAAATATTTTAGCGAATATTACAAGTTACAAGCATGCTTCGTCCTGCCAAACAGCACCAGAATAAAAATGAAATAAATAAGTTTGAAAACAAAATGACAATTTAGTCCAGCCCATTCCTTCTACGGGGAAACATCTTTTCTTCCACTTGCTCCACTTTCTGAGCAACTTCAGCCAGCTGCTCAGAGGCATTGGAAGCTGCATTACCACATGTCTCAGCTAACTCCTGTATACCATGGGATACCTGCAACAAGTAACAATAACAGGAACTTTTTCTTAATAATAATATATCCTCACGCAGTCCCGTAAGGGTCCCCGTAGGGTTAGGCAGAAGTGTATAGGTAGTACCCACACACCCACTCTCCGCCATAGTTATATTTTAGGTGCCAATGTGACAGATGGCGAGTCCATTGCCATTACTCAAGCACAAATATACATACACCTTTGAATTTAACTTTTTCTTAACAATATAAAAAGTAATTAAAGCAGGACTTTTAAAACTCTACACTTTAATGTTTTGTTTGGTGGAATTTATCAGATTTGTAGGTATCTAAAAAATTTAATTTAAATCCAGTTGGGCACACCATAACATAGCTTGGCACATACATATCAACACAGACAATTGCATGCAGTCCAAGTACATAAATTATTCTGTGTGCATAATTTATGTGTAACTTTCCAGGTAAGCATATAGAATTCCATTATAAATACTACAAACACTATAATATGGTAATCCACATGTGAGGCTGGGAGGAGATGAGAACAATATTGGGGCATTAATTTTTAAATTAAGTATATTCTACAAAAATGTAAGCAAATATTAAAGGGATATAAGCTGTTACCGCATCAGCTTCAGCCTTGACTTCAGTTGCAGCAGCATACATCCGATCTACAGTGGACTGCATATGAGCTGCTTGCTTTATTGGCTCAGATTCCATCACAGGTGCAGCCTGGCAACACAACAAAATAAAACATCACAGTGGTGATAGAGATTATATATTATATAATAGCCTTATGTGATACTCAAATCACAAGACTGTACAGATAATTGAATGTAAATACATATAAGTCGAGAGGAACAGGAGGAGAAATGTAGGATGACACTCATGAATGTGAACAAAGCAAAAGGTTTTTAAATCTAAAGAACTAACACCCCACTCTCTCTGCCTTACTCCAGAGGTCTCTGTATGATGAAGTCCAGTGGTATATATATGTATAGGTAAAGTAATAATTACAAGGGTACAGTAGTGAAAGGCGATAAGCAACATATAGCAATTTTGATACCATGGGACTCGAAAAATCAGTTTAAAAAATAGTTTTAACAGCATTTGTTGTAGTCAGTTTTATTGGATTTTTCGAGTTAACGTAAAAGTATAACAACATTATTAGTAATACAACTAAATAATAATGACCATTTGAATTAAGTTTCTTACCTGTTTACAGTGATGCATGCATTGGCAGTGATGCCTTATGACAGGTTCGGCAGCAACCACCTCATGCTTATGCATGTCATTTTGCTGCATCTATGACATTACAAATATGGAGAATAAATTATGTTGTGTATTATTCTAGGCCAGTAGATAGCAAGTTGGTTGATTACTCTCGCGGTACTCACATTTTCAACAAAGTTTGGATCGGTATAATTGTTAAGTTCGTTAGCCATCGGCATAGCTTCAGATAACTTTTCGTGACCAGCAGTTGCATTGTTAAAAGCCTGTGAGGCATTCAACAAATTCATTGTGGCAGTGTCCCCTTGTTGGCCGTCTACAGGCATATTTGCTAGTCCTAATTTAGCTTCTAACTGTTCAATCCTGTTTTGTAATATAGTAATGGGATCCATTTGAGATTAACGTAGTAAACAATTTAACGTAGAAACAATATAAAGCCACGTAAAAAAATATGTTTGTTGTGTGTTATTAAACAAAGCAATAAAATAATATCTGAACGTCGAAGTAGATAAACTCAGAATCTGAAATAAAAGAACAGCGATTGAAAAATATACTTGTCAATTTGTTGTTACAATAACAATAAATTCATGACATGGGTCATTGATACATGGTCTTTCAGTAACCTACCTTTAAGAATATTTTTTTAAACTATTAAAGTGGCAAGCAAACACGCGACCCGCCTGGTGGTAAGCGATTACCGTTGCCTATGAACACTTGCAGCATGTGCTTGGCTGACCCTGCAGTAATCTTTTTATACCCGCTTGAAGCCTCCAAGCTATACTCTCTCGAGAAAACCTCAACGAACGGGGAACTCTTTTCAATGACAACTATTTAATATGACTCCTTTGAAAGCGTGTATACTTATAAAAAAAGTAGTCGAAACTACACATTAATACCCACAATATCACAATATAGGTACATATATTGAAATGGCATAAATAATTTCATAGTTTTATGATAAAGTTCTTTTTACATATAAAACTTTTTTATACAGCCGTGGGTATGTGTAATTTCGTTGACTTTTTATAACAGTAACGTTCCATTAAGTGCCCTTATATAGAACCACTAAATAATGCCGCAATAAGGTTCACAAAGACTTTCTAAGAAAGTCCATTTATTTGAAAGACGCAACGCCGCGTATTACAATATAATATAAAAAGGCGGTGAAAAGCTTACGAATAAACAACATTTACAAAAAAAAAACTTCCTGTTTATTTTTATATGTCAGTATTGTCTGTCAGTCAAATGTCAGTAAATTCAATGCGCTACCTACGCTAAATACTTACATAGTTTTCGTAGAAAAACGTTTATTAATTTTGTTTATAGTTTATGAAGGACTTATTAAATCATTTTGGCCTTGTACAACTAGCGACCAAAAAGTATTTCTCGTTCCTTCAATCTATAATGCATTTGTGAGGATTTTCAGTTATATGTTATAGTTAACCTAAATTAGATAGAGCGTTAAAATGAACCGATAATTTTCGGGTATTTGCTGTGATCGATTATCTGTTTCTTTTGTTCAAGCTAAAGGAAGAATACACAATATGGATGAAGAACTCGGTGAACTGACTGAAGAGGACTTTATGATACCTCCCATCAAATATGAATGTAAGTTGGAAATTCCACCTTCGATATTACAGTAATCTTCAGACAATAAATAGTTTTAGATACTTACTTAAGTATATTTTTTTACAATAATTATTGTTTTACATTCATTTCAGACTTGGACCACACAGCCGATGTACAGTAAGTTAATATACATGATGCAATTTCTCTTCTGATTACTTTTCAATACTTACCTACTTATATTTATATACTTTTCTAAGCAACCAGTATTTTTCTTGGGACACAGACAGTATACATTAGAGTCTCACTGATCCTGCATTATTAAAAACTAAGGTATGCAGGATTATTGGTATGTTCAGATTATTGGATTGTATAGAAAAATCTACTATTGAATAGAGCTGTGGTGGCCGAGTGGTTCGAGCAGTCGCCTGCGACGCAAAGGTCGCAAGTTCGAATCCCAACTGTACCTATGAGTTTTTCTGAACTTAAGTACAGTGATTAGTCACACCAAGAGCTTTACGGTGAAGGAAAACATCGAGAGGAAACCTGCATACGTCTGAAAAGAAATTCAAAGGCGTATGTATAGTCGTGCTTGAGTAACGGCGATGGACTCGCCATCTGTCACATTGGCACTTAATATACCTCTGGCAGAAAGTGGGTGTGTGGGTATTACCTATACACCTCTGCCTACCCCTTCGGGGACCCTTGTGGGAAGGCGTGAGGATATTATTTATTATTTTTTACTATTGACTTTTATTTAAAAAAACAATAGGTCAATATGGACTGATATAGTGATAATTTTGGTGATCATACTGATGCCAGTGTGCAAGCCCAGAACAAGAATAGGGAGAGTTGAGGGACGCCTAAGCGAGGGTACCGGATTAGTGAGACTCTACCATAATTGTATAACTATAATTCCTAATATATTCTTGATCATGATTTGGAGACTGATATCAATTATTTAGTCAAGAAACACAATCTACAACTGTTCTGACATCAAAACTAATAATTCAAAAACTCAGTTAAAATAATATTATTTAATTCCCAACACAAATGCTTGTTATTAGTCTCGACTTAAATGAAACTTTTTTAATAACACAAATCTTTCAGATTACATGCATGGGGAGACAGTCTAAAGGAGGCATTTGAACAGTGTGGCATGGCCATGTTTGGCTACATGACAGAGCTTGACTATGTGCAGATCAAAGAGGTGCACACTGTTGAGGCCAATGCCGATGATATGATGGGACTTCTGTATCACTTCCTTGATGAATTACTATTCTTATTCTCCGTAGAGCCTTTCTTAATATGTAAGAAACTTGTTATCACAGAATTCAACACAGAGGAGTTTAGGATAGTGTGCAAGTGTTATGGAGAAGAATTTTGCATTGGGACTCACCCACAAGGCACAGAGGTGAAGGCGATCACATACTCAGCAATGCAAATCATTGACCAACCAAAAGATAACAAATTTGAAGTTTTTGTCATTATTGATATTTGATAATTTATTTCATTTCTATCATTAAGATATGTAATTAATTTATTTACATTATTAATGAGAAGTTTTAAGAAAATGTGATAAAAAAAAGCATCAATGGTTTTGTATAAAGGGTATTTAAGTAAGTATATGTATATACTTAATTATTTTATTATGTATAAGTAATTATTAGTGTTGAGCTTAATTTAATGATTTTTTTATTAATCAGCTAACAGCCATTTTCTTGTTATTACATTAATCCTATAAATCATGTTAACAGATCCTAACGGAAGATTGATATAATGAAAGAGAAAAACAACCTAGTGGTAATGTTATTCTTAACTTAAGAACACTTATCATACCATATGGTTATTGGTGAATGATAACTTCTTGAAATATGCATATATGTTTTTCATCAAAAACTAGCGAGCATATATGGCGAGACTGATGAATGTGGTTGTATGTATGTATGTCTAGTATGCAAATAATGACCAACTCCCCTGTCACATTAGCAAGTAAAATATCTGTTATATTCCTTTGTAGAACATAGAGTCACAAATTCTATGTCGGTCAAGTTTTGCATGCGTCAATAGGTTACGGTAACCGCATACCATCAGGAGCTACAAATGTTATAAGCAATGAAAAATTAATCATCATACTTGTGAGGTGACATGCTTGTAGGGCTGTAATAGGAAGCTAAATCATCGTTCGATTAAAATTGAAATTGTTAAAATAATTAGCTTGCATAATTACAATGATTTTCCCTTTGATTGCACCTATTGTGCATTAAAATAACGTCCGTAAGGTGGACTCTCGATAACGAGGGAGCTATGTAATAATGGAAACTTCCATTCAAATTTGGAGTTGCGGCGTCGGCGTGCGGCGAGAAAGATTCTTAGGAATCCAAAAGGGTTGGCTGCGCTGGCATGCACATTTGACTGTTATAGAACAACTGTTGCACCTGACATTAGGCGGCTAATGCGCGAGAATGCCTCTAATTCATACGCCAGTTTATAATGCTCTTCGTTGTTGGCAAGGCCTCCGTAGTAGATAACATTGTATTTACCATATTTTATTATCTTCACTCAAATTTGAACACGAGATATATATAGCAAAAACAGATATACAAAGCGAAAGTGTGTTAAAGCAGAGGAACACCACGTTCCAACTACCTAGATCAAATAGATCGGACGCTCAAGGACGGGAACGTCAAGAATACTCGAAACCGACGAGCATGTATGAAGAGAGAGTATATTTGATGAATGTGGACGAAGTGAAAGAGGTATGTAAGTCTGGCTAGAGAACAGAAGAAAGAGAGAACTGGCGGTCTATACTCTCTGCCTACCCCGTTAGGGTCTTGACTGTTCTAAAGAACGAGGCAAGAAATAAATGTTGCTAAAACAAATATAAAGTACTAGCAGTGCCGCCCAGCTTCGCCCGCGTGAAAAAGTAAAATTTCCTGAAACACGATCGTAGCGCCACCTATCGGGTCCAATTGTCATATAAGCTATCCTATCTTTTAAGTTGGATTAAACTGCACACAGTGTGCAAATTTGATTGAAATAGGTAGTTTAGGAGTCCATAGCGGACAAACAACGTGACACGTAATTTATATATATTAAGGTTTTATATTACGACAGATGAGAATGCTTTGAATTTGTGATGTAGGTAAACATAACTGAATGTCATCGTAACATTCGTAACCATTGATGTAAAATTGATCGTAGCGTCAACAGCAGACACTAGTATATTAATTAATAGTAGTCTATGGCAGACACTCAAAACCGGCGAGCATGAAGAAACCAGAGGTCTTTAAGCCTAAAGAGAAATTCTTCCAAACATCTTCCCAAAAATATCCGAGATTCCTCAAATTTCTTAGCTGTAAGATATAAGTTTTTCCTGGATCAGAATCCTGGGTATGTTGGAAGCATTGAAATAAGTATAGGTAAATGCAGGTAAGATATGTTGTCTTCGTAGAAGTGTGGAACTCAAGAATATTACATCGAATCCGCAATGAAAAGATCTTCAAAGTAACTGGTAAGGCTCACCCAGGGTGTGATTGTACCGATGAAGAAAGATATGTTACGTTAGTTTGAACATATAGAAAGATGAGTGAAGAAAGATCAACGAAAATGCTTAAACAATGCCTGGAAGAAGGGCGACCATGTTCCAATTAAGTAATTTGATAAAATCGATCGAAGGATGGGAACTGAACGTCAACAGTAGGTCTCAATATCGGCGAACCTGTAAAGAGACAAACGAATGAATGAAAAGAGGTTTGTAAGACATGAAAGAACTGGCGTGATGATGATGATCCAACCGATTTCGGTTATGGCGGCCGCTTCAACTTCGTTGTCTCTCATGCACTCTCATGTGGCCTAGGTAACCAATCTTCTTGAAGATTCTCGCACATTGCGGACACGTGAGCACACCATTATTATAATAGAAATTGAAAGTCACAGGTGGTCGCACTTTCAATTTGTCACGCTTAGCATCAAGCTCTCAACGACGATGCTATTTATGTAAGAATGTATGATGTATGCGTATAATTAATCATCAGGACAAATACCTACGACCGAAGTTTGATCCTTTTTTTTTTATACCACAAGGGTGGCAAACAAGCATGTGGTCCACGTGATGGTAAGCGGTTACAGCCGCCTGTGGACGCTTGTGTACCAGGTGTATCACTCGCGCGTTGCCGACCCTTAGGACTTAATTATTAACCTGCCACATTAATTTTGCAAGTGGCTACTCAAGCACTCGGCTACCACGATTCTCTTTCCTTGTTTTGATAATATACATACATATCATCACGCCGAGTCCCTAACGGGGTAGGCAGAGAGAAAATAACGCGTGATGCTTTTATGTAACTTATACATAAACTGAAAAATATGACTCTTCCTGACATCTATTGGCGAGTAGTCATACTATTATTTTTAAACTTTTTTTAAAAGAAGTTTTGTGAAAATGAAACCAATTTACATCGATTTATCGCCACCAAAAACCCTTGCATACTAAATTTATATATATATATAAGAATCGATCGTTTAAAGGTATGAGATAGATAGATAGATAGACTTGTATGTGTAACCTGGCATCTAGATATTATGAAGAGACTAGTGAATGAGGTCATGTTCAATAGTAGTCTTTGAATAAGGTCTGTCAGTATAGAGGGGACTGGCACTACTCACTTTGTCTACTCTGTGAAGGACACGAAATGTAATGCGCGCACTAATATTTAATTTATATTCTCTGATCAGGTATCAAACGGGTATTTGTATTGAAGTTAAACTCAAATTACCTAAAGCTACACATTTTTTATTATTATTAGCCCGATTTTCTTTGGGGTTTGTTTGGGGTGTTATTAGTTAGGTAGTAGTTGATGGATTCGCTGTTATCTGGAAACTAACGATACGTGGAGTCAAAAGTTTAAGAAACCCTGCACTTTCGGGTCCCCAAATAGTTGTAGACAGAATTAGTTGCCGGTGTGACATATGGCGAGTTTCATCATGACTTAACTAAAGATTTTCGATCTTGGATTGCTCAATCAATAATCAATCAAGCTCAATAATAGCTGTAAAATGCGAAATGTTGGTAGAAAATGCTAATTTAAAGCTTTTCATTTTGAAAACCTCACATACAAACTCGCGAGCTCTATCGCACTTTATGTGCGACAATGTAAAAGTTCCTAAGTTCTTTCAGGACTCAAATAAGTAGTTACTTCATAAGAGTTGTATCAGTTGTTTTCTTACAAATTTGTTTGAACTATGCCGATTCTCCATTAGCTAATATATTTTTTATCTCTGACTGACTAAAAATAAGCATTCTTAAATGTCTTCATAATACAAAATGTATTTATCAATATGTTATCGTGATGTTTTTCGTAACTAATAGGTTTGTTTGTTTCAGAACGAAACTTGTCTATGATCGGAACTTTTCTTTAGTCACTTCCGTCATGTTCGCGGTTTCACCGATGTCCGTATCCTTTTTACAATATTATTTACTTAAATTTTTATTATATTTTGTTTGTATTTGCACGGACGGACCGACGGTCCCAAAATAATGGCAGTGCTTTTTAAAACCTCAAAAAGTATGTGTTTCTTATGAATTATTTTGGTGATATATATATTAATTTATAATCCTTTCTTCCTACTACCAATTAATATTTTTCATTATTGCTTCCTTAGAAAGATGTACAATTAAGATTTTATATATTATATTTTTTTTCTTCGACTAGCCCCATTATTGTATATGTGGTATATATATATATATATATATGGAAACTGCTTAATTATATAGATATAAATATATATGTGTAGTGTAGTAGTTAGTACATAATAATTCTATAAACCTTTGGAATATCTAGTTGTCAGTGAAAACAGTATTTATAAAATCCGAGCAGTAATTTTGGAGTATATCACATTAGGATAGAAGGACGAGACGGCTGAGGACTTCGTTTTATAATAAAATTTAAACATACATATCATCACGCCGAATCCCTCACGGGGCAGGCACTCAGAGAATATCGCTAGTTTCTCTAGACTTACAGACCTCTTTTGCTTCCGCTATATTCGTTTATTTCATCATACATACTCGCCGGTTTCGAGTACTCTGATCAATGTGACATTCCATGAGTTTTTATGGGTTTTGGTGGATTCATAATATTTATAATTTATATTAAATGTTTACAGTTGATGTATAAAACAGATTTATCGGTTTTCGGGTTATGAACATGAGAGGCAGTTTAGAAGAGTAAAAGTAAGAATAGATGTATGAATTTAGAATATTATACTCTCCTCACACCTACAGGAATCTGCATTTTAGCTTACGTTTGTTTCATAGGGAACTACAGTCATGCTTCGCCTTATTTAAAAGCGTGGGAGAGTAGTAATCAGTTAGATATTATTCAATTCAATTAATTACCACCTAGAACTATGAATGAGTGATGATCTACTACTGGCTCTAAAGAGTGAGTCTTCTTTATCTGTTTTCGATTCTTTTCGTTTCGAGTTTTATATCTTGTAAGGCCAAAAGTACGTATGCAGATGAAAAATATATATCCTCACGCCTTCCCACAAGGGTCCCCGAAGGGGTAGGCAGAGGTGTATAGGTAATACCCACACACCCACTGTGAGAAATGTATGTAATATTAAGATATAGTTGTCTTATTAAACATTATTCTCCCCAGTTCACTGGCTTACCATTCGGTGGTCAGAATGGTATAAAACCCCATTAAATTACATTGATTTGAAAGTCTACATAATATCGAGTAATTGAGACCACTTTAAGTCAAATTAAATTAACATTTTACTAGGATTTCATCAAAATTACATTCATTGTGGCATACCTAGTTAAGTTCTATGCGCAGCCGCGGGGATTACACTAGGTTCTTTACCTGACTTATAATTGAAACAAAAAATAAAATCCTCTGCCCCATTTGTCTTAATTACTGAAGTATCTACACATTTTCTGCTTGATACATACCTGCGTCTGTATTTGTAGGTAATTAGTTCCATTATAACATCTATGAATCTAAAAATTTTCAATGCGTTTCGCAACAACATAAGGTAAGCTGCATACACCTATCATGTAAGCAATTAAATTATTGCATTTATATCTATCCATATTCTAAAATATCTTTTGTATCTTTAAGAAAATAAAATAAACAACTATTTATAAGCAAAAAGCTAAGCCAAATGAAGTTAATTCCGTAGGCAAGCATCGTAAGCGAGCGCTTCTTCTATCACCAAAACCGGTCGAAAACGAAAATTCAAAAATTCGTTATATTTTTTATGGCTTCCCTAACGAGGGGAGGAATTTGGTTGGAGAGCGGGGCGGTAGCGTCCGCTAGGGGTTGCTTCCACGGCCGCTTCGCGCCTGCGCGCGTAGTTCGCGCCACTGCTAGCTACGTCGGTCGGTCGCTTGCAAGCCAGATGTTCTGAAAAGCTTCCTGTCGCCGTTTCAATGCTCTGCATTTTTATAGATTAGTTATTGTAAAATGTGGACTAGGACCTTTATATTGTTTTCATTTATGAGTGAAGTAATCGGTGAATAATATATAATGTGTATTTAAATACCTGTGTTAAATATCTGAAAATTATCGAGCGTCTCGATGTCCACGAGTTCACTCGGGACCAACAAAGCGGCGGACATTTTATTTTGAGTACTCGATAATGTAGCGTTTGCGTCGAAAACATTAAATGTCGTTTTATGGTTATAAATTCGGATATCGTTCGCTTACACCTTTTGTGAGTATTATAATTTATCATTGGGTAGTTTAAGAGTAAATCCTGTGTGTAAATACTTAGTCTCCGAAGCGGTTATATCTAAGTACTACCGCTAGGTTGTCGATATTTTGGGGATAATGTCGTTGAAAAAAGTGACGTAAGCGAAATTGAACAGCTGGAGTTATAGCTACGAATCTTCGCAGTTCTCTACAGCTCGTTATATATGGTATCGACCCACTCCGCTTCGGAGGCTTCTCACTTCTAATTTCCGCGCGCGCGGCGCCCCTAACCTCTTTGCTAATTGAATTGTGAACATTAAAAGTTGCAAGCGCAAAAGCATTAGGTATTTAGAACAGTCTTCTAGCTAATATCATATTGTTAATGTTGGTTACTCAGCGATGCCGAGGGGGGTGAAGCGAGGGCCGTCGGAGGGCGAGGCCGAAGTGGTGGTGCGCGCTGGGGCATCTCCTGCGCACACCACACTGCTGGACGACAGCCCCAGCCAGCCCATCAGCTACCACCTACTCGACCACGGCTATGGCGCCACGCCACAGCATCAGATCCGGCGTGAGGCGCCTTCGGCACCGCCGAAGACGTCTGAAGTAAGTTCAATACTCATTTATTCTCAATTTCAACTGTCTTTGGAGTTGACATAATCAGCTGACATATGAAGAGTCAACACCACTAGACTTCATATGATCAAAGTGTATGTTGCAGCTTCCTCAAGTTAACTCTGTGGTGTTCATTTCCTATGCTAGTATTGGAGGGAGCTTACCACTATTATTTTAATACCATGTAGTTACTAATGTTGCTACTTATACTTACATGATCAGGCAGTTAGATGTTATGAAATGACATATCCTCTATTCCGAAGAAAATGGATTCCTCATGGACGTAATGGATTGTTGATTGGGTGATGTCACATACTTTACCCAATCTACAATCCATTCTAGATATTAATATTGTATTATGCCTACAATGCTAGCTAGGAAGCATGGCCTCTTTTATAACATGTAGCATTAAGTGTTTTGGAAACAGCTGTCTAAAATGTTTGACCATGGTAACTTTCAATTAATTAAGTAACCAATGTTACTTGAAAGAGTTATGAAGCTGTATTTTCTCAATCACTATGGATTCATTGTTTCCTAAGATGGAACACTAAATATATGACAAAATATTTGTGTCTCAATAAATATTAATCTGGGTCTGGCCTAACAATCTTGAAAGTTCTCTATTACATCATTTAAAATGTGTTATTACTGAACAAGTTCTATTTTTGTTTTCCCTTATTACATTATTATTATTACAAATGCAAATTGATGGGATGAGTAGAAAATGTCTTTGTAGGTAAGGTTATGTCATTTCTGTTGTCATGATTTTACTCTCATTATATCCAAGCATTATCACCTATCCGGCTAGTAGGTCTGATTCAACAGATGTATATCAACTCCTAAGGTCTTGTGTCTCCGTTCATCACTGATATTCATTTTATATAATTCTGATATCTATATCATAGCATAGATTGTAAAAGTACATTGTCACTTGTCCTGTGATTCAACTTTTGGACTAGGGTCACAGGCAATTAGCAACCTTGTAGCATATTCTTCATTATTTATTGAGGTTATTCAGACTTTCTAATGCTTAGGTCATCCACAAGTTAGTTCAGGTACTTAATAATAGTTAATCCTTTGATTAATTCTTCAAGCTTTTCTAGCAGTTTCGAGGATGCTTATAGATAATAACATGCTTAAAATTACTAAGGATATAATTCAGATAGATCTCAGGATAACAATAAATCAAATATAAATATAATATAGCATGTTTAGATGTATGTACCAGCAGATAACACATTGTTATCTGATTTATTTCAATGAATCATATGTATCATTTACTTGTTGTTTGATGTAGATTCTCTTTTTCAAACATGGCTTCTTGTTTGAGTGACACATCAACACTAGATTATCATTATACGAAAACAAGTTAGACCCTAGGGTCCAAGTGATCATGGGGTCAGTGAACTTAATGGGGTCATTAAACTCTCATGCCCCTTGTACATTTCATATGAATTTAAATGACCTCATTTAGAGATGTCCACATTTTACTAGTTCTCACAGATTTATTCAGTTTTGTGTGTTTTATTGACTTGAATATTTTGTTATTGATTTGGAAAGCGGAAAACGGGTGTGTGGGTATTACCTATACACCTCTGCCTACCCCTTTGGGGACCCTTGTGGGAAAGAGGATATATTATATTATATTATATTGATTTGGATAGGGGATGATAAATTCCAGTGATATCAGAAACATTAAAATGTTTTATTTCTGTAGCAATTTGGTATGAACTCTGCTGAACACAGATATTTTTTATCGCCACTGATGATGATTGATAAATTGCAGTGATTGAATATTCATGAGATTTTTCTAGGTTATAATTAATTTGTCCACTTTGCAAACTTAATATTTGGGTGCGCATTTTAATTATCATCTAATTCTGCTGCTGACATTTGACACAATTTTGAATTAGGACCAGTAATAGTATTATACAAGCCTTTTTTTTAAATATTTTTTTATGATCAATAGTCAAAAATTTAGTCCAAAAGTGAGGTTATAGCGTAATTGCCACGTTACGAGGGTTGGCGACCATGCAGCTGGATTAAGCCTTTTTTAGAGAGCTGATGGTCCTCACTGGAGGATTCTAAGTTCGTCCGTTTATTTGGTTCCGGCGATTGAAGCTAGAGTTCTCAAACGAATTTGGCGGGCGTAAATGTGACTTCCCTAATTATTTCAGTCATTGACCTCCAAGCAAAGTTAAGTCCTTTAATAAGTATGCTAAGTCAACAGGGTATCCTATACCATATAATTAGAAAGAATGATTTCGTAGCCTATCAAGAGTTCTCTGGAACTCTTGATAGGCTACGAAATCATACGCAATAGACTAGACTTCCAGTTAAATGTCTGTCGCGCCCTTTAGCGCGTGGCTCACGCCCCAAAGTAGGCGGTTGGGATAGAAGACAACAATTGATTATTAACTCGACGGAACAAGTATGGATTTTCCATTGCGTTACAATGCTGTTAATGGTAATGGTAAGTAAACGTTCTCGGAGGTTCAACTGCGACGTGTCGAGTGCAATAGTCACTTGTGTATCTATACGAATTCTCTATGCGCAGCACGTGCTCGCTTCCCTCTCGCTGTAGCCGAATTCTACCCTCTCTTATTTCCCACGAGACAAAAGGGGTTAATCCTCACCCAAAATGTGTTTTCGTTCAAACCCAAAGCGCTTCATTGTATGAAGTACCAGTATTCATCATGCCCTCTAGTTTTTTTCCCTACGACCTATCTATACGCCTAGCTGTTCTAACAGTGTAACTACGAGAACTCGTACCGACTTAGTTCTGGTGTACTATCAATAATCTCATTATAGTGGTGTTCGTGATGTCGGTACCTAGATCTAGAACAGACATTAGAATTAGGCACAGTCTCCTCTCGGAGACATTGGAGAGGTGAATGATTATTCTTTTTTATCGTTATTTTATCGTTAACGCGGTTGATTCATACAAGATTTCTTTCTATGAAAAACGTCCGTGCTACACTGTCTCGCTTCATAGATAACATGGACTCGATAAATATTAGTTTTCTAACGTTAAAAGTAGAACGAATCAGTAACGTAACGTTATACAAGACGATGATAAAAATGCTTACTTACTATACTTTCAATGTGCTTTCTATTAAAAATGTTGCAGAATTGTAAGTATAATTCGTATGCTAAAATAACCTTTCTTGAAAGGCATTTTATAAATTTTGGTATCGATCGTTATGTGTCGTTTGATACCGAGGGATATGGAGAGCCGAAAAACAAAATGGCGGATTCTACACGCCAAATCAAATATCCTTCCGTTAATGGCATAACACAATATTGATCTGGTAACCGAGAAATGTTATTAAATTAAATTACTGCTTATATTAATATTTTTTTCACGTTTTAGTAGTGATAGACATTTGTTTAATACCGATATTCGCTATAATTAGAACTTAAAAAAGAACTCGATTTAGGTGTGATTAAAAGTTTACGTTATGTTAATTTATTTTATGTTGAAATTATATAAAGTTTTTATGTAATTTCCCGGACTACCTACGATCGTCGAAAAGACCCAATAAAGTCTGGTCCAATTTTGTACTTGCTAGCTTCTAGTGTGTGTTTTTGTCAGAAAAAACAATATAGGCAATCAGTACTGCGAAGGAATGTAGAGCCAAGCTCGCCCTAACTGGACATCATTGTTTTATCCGGTCTCCATAAACTTCATAATAGAAAGTTTATGAGTTGCGCTCTCGGTCTAGTTATTGTTGTGGATGTCGCCCAGCTTGGGCGCTATCTATCGTTACTCGAGTGTCCATTCAGCTGGACAACCTCAACCTTGTCGCTCGCTATGCCTTAGAAACCTGGAGCTGGGTGACGACAAGTCAAGTAGAAGTTGGGCGTCACACGTGTTGGCAGTTGGTCATGTGTCGAGTAGCGGATGGCGCTCACACGCGAACCGTCGCCATGTGGTTATGTAGCTTCACGGAGTCACGTGGCCAGGTATATATTTCCTGTCAGCGCACTTGGATTGCACATTTTGGGTCATTGTCCCCGGACAAAATGTACGTTAAGTTCTCAATAGACATGTATTTGAATTTGAATTTGAATTCAAATGCAACCCTTTCATATTCAGCAAAGTGGCCACAATAGATCCCCGTTAATTTAATGTATGCAAGGCGTCATTAGAAAAAGTTTTCTTTGCCTGTGTCGTATCCGGTGACTGTTGCGTAATTATTATTACTGCAGGATAACAATGTCGGGTAAATTGATTATGGTAATGGTGCGAGCAGTTTTCGCTAACACAAGGGTTGTTTTATCTGCTTAGACGCGATGCCCGGAGGCACATCTGCTCTGATTTACTTGACGGCCCGGGTACACATGCGCACAAAGAAGCGCGGGCTCCACAACCCGGCAAATTAACAATGGCTCCGACTTCACTATTTAATAATAACACAAATATTTCCAGATAAGAAATTGCCATTCTTTCGCTAGAAGTCCCTTCCGAGATCTCGTCGGCTTTTGTGTTGGGTCTAATTTATGTCATGCATTGTACGCACTCAGCACCCTCCCCACACTTCCTTTCGGGTCTATGGCCGCGCTCGATGTCCAAATTGAATTTCTTGTGCGACCTTATTGAAAATGCCGCGTGCATCTCTTCCGTGGTGTCTTAATTCTACGCGTATTTGGAACTAAATTTAACATAGCGAAATTATTTTTATTCGTACTAGTTCTTTAATAGCTTTGAATGTAAACAATATACTTATCATTACGTTAAGCGTTTAACGCATTATTAGTCTGTGATCGTAGTGATGTGAGTCATCCATTTGGTGCTAAGTTGGCGAACACAGGCTACAACTGAAGACATCAACGATGACTTATTCTATAGTGAGAGTGAGTTAACATTTTGCCCATTTTTTAATTTCATTCATTAAGGCAAGTGGTTTGGTAGTATGTAATTGTTAATCATCTTGTGTTAGTATCAGTCTGGGCGGATTTGAACATTAGCCGTCTTTTGATAACGAAGTATGATTTAATATGAATACATATGAATATTTTTTAAATTCCTAAAATTTTCCGCCCCTAAAATCTATTTGCCTAGACTCCAGCCTACTGGCAAATCCGCCACTGAAAGGTAGGTATACATGGTGTTTTCGTTATACGTATCTCAAATATTAAGTATTGATGCCTGTCGAAGTTGCTTCGATGTAGGGAATGCACTCACCCCCACGTAGCTGAGGGTGTGTTTCTACCTGCATGTACCTAATCGGCGGGGTCGTGAGAATCCCATTGATGTTGTATCGGCCGATGGACCATTAACATCCACATTCTCAGAGCCACTCTCTCGTCGATAGGCTTGTTATGATTGTAACTTTATTATATATTCATGTATCATCGTCGTATCTATTTAGTATCATATTGTAAGAATTTCTTTGATAAAGCTTGATCCTGTCACAGAAATAGTCTGTGATATTATGGCTCTGCTGGAGTGTCCTTTCGTGAGGAATACTACAGGTAATTCTTATCTACCAGTATCTTGTGTCATTAGTTTTAACATGTTATTATTGGATCCTGGTCTTCATTAATACTACGTAACTTATGTACATATTTTTTTGTATATATATACATAAAAAGTTAATATTTCCTGAAACACGATCGCAGCGCCACCTATCGGGTTCAATTGTGAATCTCAACCATTCTCGAATCCACCTGAAGACACTGAAAATTTATTTCGAACCGGTCCAGCCGTTTACGATAAAACATTTTTTTTATATATATAGATGATACGTACACGTATACCTACATACGTACTCTGTATCTAGTGTCATTACAGAAAGTCGTTTTCAAATGAGTTTCCTTCCGCGAACGCTCAGGCTGTGGCGTGAACCTTTGAGGTTTTCCCAAGACAGTACCTACAGCATGGAGTTATTCAAGAACGGTCTGAAATTCCTGTAGGGTCGGCTACGCGTGAGCGATACGATACGCCTGCCGCTCTAGACTATATCCATTTTTAGCGTTCACGCTGCTCTGTGCCAATGACATTATTTGTGTAAACCTTAGCCTGTTTATCATTGCCATACACATTATGTTTATCGGATAGCGTGAACGGTAATAGGAAAGGATTTGGTCTCGGGGGCTGGTGTTGCAAACATCCATAAGCGGCGTTAACCGCTTATCATCACAGACGCACGCTAGTCTGCCACATTAGGAATATAAAAAAAATCAAATATAAGTATCAAGAAACGCGGTGATATGTTTCGTGACGGTGTGTGGAGTGTCGTACGATTACAGCTTATCGACCTTCAATGACCTATGCATTAAGCAACTTCCTTTGAATATACACGGGTATACATGTTACATTCCGATATTTGTAATACGAGATTTCGTGTGTAGTGCTCCTTGGGTCTGTTGGGATAATGCGATCGTTTTGATCCAGTGGGTTGTCTGCAGGCGGTGAAACGAAGACTGAACCTGAGCGAGAGCAGCTCGGGCAGCCAGGGCCACGTGGTGCCGATGAAGGCTGACTTCAAGACTCCCAAGCAGAAGCGCGTCAAGGTGCTCACGCCCTACACCCGACCGTCCAGTTCTATGAAAAAGTACACGGAACGTTCCAGGTATGTGCGTGTGCCATATTAGCTGCGCGGGCTATCGTATCCCAACCATCTTGGTATATTCTATATGCAGTGGTATAATAATGTTTGAAATAAGTGTTATCCCTGGTGCTGTTACAGGCGTCGTTAAGCAGTCGTAACTCAGTTTCTACTCGCTTCTCTTACTCTACTTACTCTTCAACTCACTTCAGGTCAGGCTATTGAAGCCTCTTTAACGTGCAGATGAATATTATTAATAGTAAAAGCGAAGAAATGTCACAATATCAAATGTTAACATATTTATGATTATACCATTCGCCGCATTTTCTTGCCGGGTCTTCTCGTAGGATATGATGCGAATCAGTAAACTCACCATATTGTCTGCTCGCTAACAATTATTTTCAAGTGTTGTTTTCATATATATATAGCGTTCTCTTGTTGCAGGTTTGATACATCATTAGGTTTACTTACAAAAAAATTCGTCGCCCTGTTGAAAGCGTCACCCAACGGCGTGCTCGACTTGAACATCGCGGCGGAACACTTATCGGTCCAAAAGCGTCGTATATACGACATCACCAACGTATTAGAGGGCATAGGCATATTAGAGAAGAGATCCAAAAATAACATACAATGGAAATGTGGTGAGTTTTTGTTAATACATACTTTAGTTTTTGTTTGCTGTGTGAGTAGAGTAAATGTGTAATTTAATTACAGCCGATTTAATGTGTGTCTGTGAGCGAGATGTGGTTCGGGGCGACGCCTGGCGGCCGGTGTAATGTGTGTGTGGTCAAGATGTGTGGGCAGGAACGTTGCAGCAGAGGCAATGTGTGTGGGTTTGTGGTTCGAGGTGAAGCGTGGCGGCCGGTGTAATGTGTGCGTGTGTGTGGTCAAGATGTGTTCGTACAGGTGCGTTGCAGCAGATGCAATGTGTATGGGTTTGTTATCGACGTGACGTGTGGCACGGGGCGGTGCGCGGTAGCCGATGTGTTGTGTTTGTGGTCGACGTGCGGCTCTGAGCGTTGGGAAGAGGCCCGATGTAATGTGTGTGTGTGTGTGTGGCGGGGCAGGCGTGGGCGAGACGTGGACGGGCCTGCGCGCGGAGGCGGCGGCGCGCGCGCGGCGGCTGCGGCGCGACGTGCGCGTGCTGGCGGCGCGCGAGCTCGGCGTGGGCCGCGCCGTGGCCGTGGCCGAGCACGCGCTCAGCCGCCTGTCCGCGCTCAGCGGCGCCGGCGCCTACATCACATACGCCGACCTGCGCTCCATACACCACTTCCGCAACCAGACCGTTATCCCCATCAAGGCGCCCCCGGACACCAGGCTCAGCGTACGTCACTATATATACTAGTACATACACTGGCGCACACTCACCCACCTGGTGATCTGGCACTAACTTTACAAAATACCGTTCCAAAGGAGTGTGGGGATCTTTGTAGTCTTTGGCAAATGTTCACAGGATTAGTAAGGCGTAACGTAAGCTTCCCATCTGCTTTTGCTTCCTATACAATCTTTGTACTCTTGGAAGAATTTTAACAGTATCAGCAAGGCGTAGCATTAGCTTCCCATCTGCTTTTGTTTCCTATACAATTGGTGTTCCATATCAGTGTCGAAGTAGGCAGAAGCGGAGGGTGGATCGCCTCGATCGCGTTTTAACATTACCAGCGTAAGACTTCCTGCCTTTACACTGCGTGCGTCTGTTCCTAGCCTACTCGACAGACACTCATAAGGTTACAATAACTCGAACATAACCCTAGATATAACACTAGAACTAGTTCTTTGTTCTTGTTTCAGCAAGCCTAAGTACGAGCACCAGCATTTAATGAATTTTAATCGAATCAAAAGATACCAGTATTCCAATGATTATGTGTAGTACCCAATGTTGCAGGTGCCCCATCCTGATGGCAAGGGGTATATGATCCACCTCAAGTCCATGTCGGGCGAAATCGAAGTCTACCTCTGTCCAAAAGAGCGTCCTCCATCACCTTGTAAGTAGAACATCTCCGCATAAAAATAAAGTCGGGTTCCGCCGTCTATTCTGGCTACACACGTCATATATGAATATGTACACGTACGTAAGCATATGGGTATATATTAATTTAATACGGGCGAAACCCCGGATACAAGTAGGACTTTATTTAATGACGACTGATGACTGTCTTTTTCGTAAAAGTAGTAGTAGTAAGTAGTCACTGAGATTAAAATAAATAATGTTGGTAAAGAATGTTATGTTGTATGTATCAAGATTCAAAACCCTATGGATTTTCTCAGTTACAAAATCATGTATTGACTATATCTACAGCGGTCCCGAAGGTAGAATTTGGTATTTTATAGAGAAAAGCTATATCTGTAAATTAAAAATAATATATACATAATAAAATATGGTGTTAAAGTTTCTTATTTTTAAACTACAAAATTAGCAGTAGAATGATTCTAGAGCAATTGCTTTACCAGACCGATGCCATACCATCGTATTACAGAAATCTGTAATAGGTTAGTAAACAATTTCAAATTTCTTGTTGCAGCTTCAGGGCTGTTGCCATCGGACCCCTTACTAGAAGACAACAAAGCTCTGTTGGCGCCCCTTATAGCGCAGTTACAGGCCATGCCTTCTAGTTCCATCACTGCGGATTTCACGTGAGTATGGTTGAATCATAACTACTTAATAATATATCTTTTATGCATTTATGCTTTACAGACCCCCAAGAGATATAAATGAGGGCAGTTACAATTTTGGCATACATGTATAATTGTTGAAACTCAAATTGAGATTTAAAGTCTTCCAGCAGCGTTGACCTGTATATGTAACAGGCATGCAAACTTCCACTTTTATAATTTAATTGAATTGATAGATCAGATTAAAACTTTTTTTGTTAGTGTGTCTCCACTGTTTTATGCTCCATTCGCCGGAGATATAGTCTTATATATATATATATATATATATATTGATTATAGTCTTTGAATTTTCTCTATACTATAAAATTTGCCCAGCAGTGGGACACAATTGGCTGGCTATAAATAATAAAATAATAATAATAATAAATTAAACTTGATCTATGATAAATCACCGTTCTAAATTATATCTTATACACTGAGCAATAGTTGTAAGTATTTTGTAGGTGTATTGCATGTGTACCTGTATGCTACATATGTATTTATGTATGTAGGCACCGAGGCGTTGTTTTGATGTGTCTTTGTTGGCAGGACGCCAGTGAAGCAGGAGTGCGAGGAGGATAGTGCGGGTTCGTCGCGTACTCTGGTGGTGCGCACGCCGTGCGTCACGGACCCCACGCTGCCGATGCCCGCCTCACACCCTCCACACCCTCCACACCCGCCACACGCCACGCAACGCACACCCGACCACACGCCCGGACCCTCCACGCCCCTCTCAACACCTGACAGTGAGTAATGTGACCTACCTACGCCGCGTTTGTCCTTATTATATACCAAGTCCCCACGCCGCGTCTGTATGACTGACTTTCTGAACAGGATATACTCAAAAACTATTGAATCGATTTTAGGATGGTTTTATGTTAAACTAGGTTTACCCTGCAGTTTCACCCTCGAAAAGTTGTGTTCATTGGTACCATTCAGTATAGCTTTTGTCTGACCATGAAACAAACAGCCTCACAAATTTTCACATTGATAGAATTAAGAGGTTATATTATAGGAATAGGCTGAAACTGAACTGAACTGAGTGGTGTAAACACGTCATATTTTCGCCGGATACGTATTTGGGTGCCAACGTGACAGATGTCGCGTTCGCTGCACGGTCAAGCACGATTCCATACGGCTTCCACAATGTTGTCCTTCACCGTCGTTCACCTAAGTCGCAAGGCATACATAACATACTATATCCGTGTGTGTTTGTGTGTGTGTGTGTGTCAGCGGGCGCGCGAGGTCGGCTGCGCAACGCGCTGATCGCGGACAGCGATGACTTCGCGCCCACCATGGGCGGGGCGCGCTTCCAGATGCAGACCGAGGACCAGGAGTCAGGTACGCACACATGAGATTATATAGTACTAAAAGACTGAACTAACTACACTATACATAACCTTTATATCGAATAAATGTCCCAATCTATGTCACGCGTAAGGATCAAGGGTAAAACCTAGGCTGGCGGCATTGACACGTTGTATGGCAACGCTGAATCGCTGAGCGAAATATTCGCCACCATAATCAATACTTATCGCTAAACAATATAACGATACGATTTGTCCGATTTAGTTTCCACCTAAATCTTAGGTGTCTCTCATATATCGCACTTACAATACTTACCAGAATGATAGCATTTCGGATTTTTCGTAAAGCCGTATTACATTTATATCATATTTATATATTTTTAATCATTATATTTTATGAACTATAAGATACATGTCCACGGGTTTTACGATTAACGCAAAAGGTGGCAGGTTAATAATAAGTCATAATCCACGGTGTCGCAGGGTATATTGGTCTACACAATAAAACTCAGCTTACCGTTGTTATAATGTCTCCCATCATCGATGCAGTAGTGTTCACGTCGACAACATATCCATTCGGCTGTTGTAGCAAACGCAAGTTATACAGAGGGGATACGTCCGCGTTTTGTGGCTAGCACTCGGCCTGTGAATTGTGTTATACGCGTCACATCACAGTCAGAGTTCTAGCTACACGGCGCGGCGGCCGGCGGGGACCTGCGGGACTGTGTCGCCTCTTGCCTCGTCACACTCGCGTGAGGTACGGCTGTGCTGGCAGCAGGGGGCGGCTCGGCCCTACTGCTGCCAGCACAGCACCTCCGCCCAATATGAGGTCGGCAACGTGGGTACTGCTTGCGCCCATAGGCTGTGGTAACTGCTTACCATCAGGTGGGCTGTATGTTTGTTTGCCACCTTTTTTGTATTGTTAAGGTAGAGTCCACAGTGCCGGGAATCTATTGTCAATAATTATACAATCAACCGTTTATCCTGTCACAAATTACCTTTAAGGAAGGCCGGTTTTTTTTTATCAAACAGTAATTTCTTGATGTCCTATGAAAACTTTAGATTCCGTGGCACTTAGACGTGGTATACAGGCATTTCTCCTCATTTCATCTGTCCTTGTGTTCTGTATACTCCGTCCGCATCTGCATGCTTTTGTCACACAAATAATGTACATTTTCATCAAAGCGGCTTCACTAACTTGTTTATCAACGATCATATGAATGCAATTTCATGTTATAGCTGTGTTGTAGAATAGTACTCAGTGGCACATGCATAGTCCAGTACTGTATACATTAACTTGCATTATTATATGACGTTGGCGATCAAAGACAGTGCTAATTGTAAAGTATAATATCACATTACCATTACCCTGCTCTTCATCAGGTTTACATTCAAATGAAACTTTGCCTCTCTGAAGTAATAGAGGACGTTACTCTATATTATGTACCTCCGTCTTTCTCGTACACTCATTTTATATTAATTTAGTACAACAATATGTAAGCCAACATTAATATAACCAAAGACCAAAGCGTTTACGTATTAAGCAGTTCCGATTACTTACAACTAGCTGCCCCGCAGTTTTACGCGCGTAATATTCGACTTCGTTAGTACATTAATAAGACGCCTAGAACTCTAGATGTTAGTAATAATAATCTATCTATGTGCCAAATTTCATCCAATTCCGTTCATTGGATTTTGCGTGAAAGAGGTACAAACTCGTGTTAATAATATGAGAAGGATAAGCATTTCAGAGAGGAAAAGTTGATACTCTATGTTTTCATATTTGATTAATACTGTTGTAAATAATAATATTAACATATTATGTTTTATTTTTAAAGGTAACATTTTATTAATGTATTTACTGTAATAACTATGAGGAAATATTGTATATACATTTCGGAATTCGTGTTTCACTGTTGTAAATATATCTCGTGCTATGTCAGTACAGTCTGCAGGAAGGGCTTTCTTATTGGGTTCTGGGTTAGGCATATCTGTGCGGGCCGTGTTGTGTTGTTCCATTGTTTGTCTTGTCGTTGCTTCGTATCTGTCAAAGAGACTTCGTGTGGGCATCCCGAGTAATTAATATTCTAAGGAAAGATACGCTTCCACAACTATATCATTAAGCCGACAGAAAAATATAGCTATCTTTTTACACTAAACTTTCACTTCCCGTAGGATAATAACTTGCCATTTTCTTAAAAATTACACATTAATAAGTAGCTTCATTTACATTGCTTTCTATATACCAGCTTAGAGCTGAAATTTGATACGAGCTCTATATTGTGAAGATAATATAATTTTAATGTACATAATGATTTTCCCGGAATTCCGCGTAACGTAACATGAGAGGGGAAATATCCACTCTAATGCTTAGCGTGTAGACGTAATGTAAAACTTAATTCATATGATATCTAAAGCAATTTGGAAGTCTTCCCAGTTAAACTTAAAGGGCTACTAAGAACCGCAGATATGTCTAGTCAGCACGACGCCTAGTGTCCGCAAGGCTAGTTACGATCAAGGTTAGAATATAGCATTAATGATGGAGGAGAGTAACAGCGTGTCGGGGGAGGGCGGGGCGCGCGGCGAGCTGGACCCCGTGCGGCTCCAGTGAGGCCTGTAGCACCATGGGATTCAGCTCACTGCCGCCCCCACTAACAACTCATCTACTAATACACCATAACGCCACCATCGCAGTAACCATACTCTAACTACGCGCACTGTGTTCTGTGATGCATACGCTTGTTGTCCTGCTGCCATTTTGCTCCATGTCACGAATTATTTGTGTCTTTTTTGGACATGGAGTGAAAGGCAGATTTTATGTTTGGTGTTTTATTAACTTTTTGTATTATATTTTCCATCAATGGGTTATGGGATTATTATTAAGTATCACTGTAATTCAAGACATATAAATAAAATACTTCCGCACACTCACAAGCTGACGCAACTACGCTATGTATAAAGCGTGTGGCAAAAGGTTACTGTTGAAAGTAACTCGACTTTTCCAGAAGATAAGTTATTCAGAGACTGAAATAAGTCCATATTTTATTGTGTAGTTGGTTCCGAAGGGTGCCTGCCTGGTGTGTTGCCTTTTTTAGGCCGCATTCTTTCCAATCCGGGTTTGTTGCTATGACTACCAATGCACTTAGCTCACATATACATATAGCATATAGCTTGTTACTTCGACCAGTCGATCATAAATTAATCTATTGCACTACATTTTCGACTGAACGGATAGGTTCAGTCGAAAATTTTTACAATTTTAAAATCTTGAATAAGTTTACAATATAAATTGTAGACTTATTCAAGATTTATTTATATATTTGTTTACAATACTTGGTTGGTTATAGTCTGGGATATGATGGCTCAGAATCTGCAACGGAATTATTAAGGCCAGAATGCATCACCAGTTTGTGGGTGTGCGGAAAAGCTAATTATATGTTAATGATATGTATGGTGGCAAAAATGTATAATGTGCATACGTTACAAATTGTTGCCAACACAGTTATGTTCATACATTTTCAATTATGAATGTACATCTGAAAAAATGAAATTATTATGTAAACTGACTTCAAACAAAGAGGTTATGTATACGGTTGTTCCTTTGCATGCGTTGGAAACAGATTTTTTGTATTCTTTATTGAATAATCGCGTTTTAATGTAAAGATGTGAGAATGCCACTCTTATAAAGTGAACTGCTTTGTAAGAAACATAATTTATTGTCATAATGTATTTTTTGTTATACTGTTACTATATTACCGTGGTTCCTATATTATGTACCCCTTCGGGGACCCTTGTCGGAAGGCGTGAGGATATATTATATTATATATATGTATATAGGATATAATAATATAGGATATATATATATACATATATTTATATTCCTAACATAATCTATTCATTAAAAAAATATTCAATCGTGCCTAAATCTTAAGTGAAATGCCATTTAGGTCCCTTTTGGGAGGCGCAACAAAAATTAATTGTTTTTGTTTTATATCGCTAACAAATTCAAAATAAAAATATCTAATTGATTGACGATGCGACTTGTTCGCGTATTGTCTAAATTCTAAAATTTTGATACATATGCTTCTGAAAACTTTACAAATGGCACTCTGAATCTCCGTTGCAGACAGAGAAAATTGAGAATATAAACCACATAACTTTTTATTAGGTACATTTAAAGACAGCACATCGCGAAATATTCAACGCTTGGTTATTAACAAAGCCTTTTAATAAGCCATAAATCTTAATTAGCGACTTTATTTTATATATACCCGTCTCGTTATTTCCACCTATCGACATACCGGCTACGACGCGGTTATGTCGGTGTTTATTGGAATTGAGACGGTATGTTACGCCGTGTTGCAGAACTGTTGGAGCTGGAGCCGTTCCTGGCGCTGGAGCCGCCGATGTCGGCGACGGACTACGGCTTCTGCCTCGACCACGACGAGGGCCTCTCGGAACTGTTCGATTTCGAGTTCTAGTGATTAATGTGCTAGTGCCAGTGTGGACACCGCGAGGACGCGCGCTCGGCGACGAGGACGACTCTTTATGTAAGCCCGCGGGAGGTACGTTACTCCTATTCGCGCACACCCATTTCGACATCCGTATTATGACTACGACCCGTTTCACTAGAGTTTGCTCGCCGTGAATTGTTTTCTTCTTCTTCTTTAGTAACGGTCATTACATTGAACGCATGTTTACTGAGAAATTAATCTTTGACTTTAGACTGAGATTTTTTGTCATTATCCAGTACCGTGTCGTCACAGAGCCAGCAGCTTACTTGAGTGAAACGGGTGGTACACGATGTTTGAGATTATATAATTGTGATAGAATTTGTCCTAAACTTGTTCGATTGTTGAATTTGAGCAATGGTGACTTGTATTTTTACTGGATTCACTTTACACACAATGTGCCAGCCGGCAGCGGGTACTGTGTCTGAGTGTTGCAATTTGTTGATACACATAGTTTTGCATTGTAATGTAGTATGTAAGATGTGGACAGGCGTGGAAACATTTTATATTTTATGTTTCGACATAGTTTTATAAATCTGAGAACAATACACGTCCGCCATCCCTGTATTGGTAAGGCAAGGGATATGGCAATACAAGGCTATTTTATGTATCCGGTTGATTGTAATGTTATTCTTACCATCGGTATGATATTTTTACAATAATTTACCTAATTATTTTACTGCTCTTGACTTACAGATGTACATTGGTAAAGAACTGGACATGCACGATTGTAAAACTTAGCGTTATTTCATCATTCAATGAATTTGTTTTCATTTATATTTCTCTCTACTTCATTTAATGCCGGTTCTATACATGTCATTGTCTAAATCAAAATGTTCACGGATAATGTTCCTACATACTCCCGTGTGTGACTTAAATGTCACCTAAATAGAAAAGAGAGTTGGACGAATATAGAGGTATTGTGTGAACTCCTTTTCTGTCATCACATTCGGTGTATACCTAGCTTTAAAAGCTATAAAGTAAACTGTGGCGTACCATTGCATATGAAAGACCCCGTTATATGTTGGAGGACGTGAAGTTTTGAAGGTACAGGAATAGTATGTGGGTGATGTGATCGAATCGTAATGATAGTGTTGACTATATTATAGCATTGAATTGGCTTCAAGTGATAAACCTTAAAGTGGATTTTTATTAAATGGCAAAAGTTGACATTGAGTAGGACGCCTTACAGTGTCGCGTGATTGAGGTTCCACAAAGTGAAATGAGAGTAGTGTAGTGTAGTGTAGCGGTGGGAGACTGCAGCAGAGGCGGTGGGGCCCGCCCGCCCGCGGCCCGTGTACATAGAGTCGCTCAAATCATGGCCGCGGTCGGCGCCTGTGTACATATTACCCTGTAATGAACGGTGATATCCTAGCGGCCTTCGATTTTACTTGTAAAGCTAGCTCTAGAGTTCCATTCGTCATACGTTTGTGCCGGAGGGCTATCGTTCGCACTGCACATTGTTCCGTTGTCGATATTAATTTGCCAAATATTTAGTTATACCTGAGTTTGTCGTTAAGTTCCCGTATCCGTTTAGTCGTCAATGTAAATAGCCGAGGGAGCGGGCGCGCGGCGATCGTGGAATCTATCATTTGATTGTTTGAATTATTTAAGTACAAAGTGCGTTATCGCGGACACAGTACATTGTCTCGCCACGTTCGCGCGCTCCCGCTGCCTCCTATGGATAGTGTACAGTCACACACAAAATGTCATTGTAAAAACCTATTAATAAGTGCATATCAAAGTAATTGTAATGATAGACTTAATTTGAGGATGGGACGGGTGAGGAGAGGACGCGGCATGTCGGGCGCACGCGGAACCTGGTTGCAATAATGTATGAATTTACGCAGAGCTCAGTTGGGTGCATGCCTCTCATTGATTGTATTCGCACTATGGTATATCGGAGTTGGGCAGAGGTCATATTGTAAAATGATTAAATTATTGTGGCGATCTCCCTAATTTTGTTATCAATGGTTCGATTCGAGTATTTTGAGAATATCTATGTTGCGACGACGTCCCGCCAGACATCCCGCTTATAGTATTACCACAAATTATTTTATTTAGTTGGCGAATGTGGAAGGAACGAGTTGTTTTTAAATATATCAATCATTCTTTAGGGAGCAGTGTTGTGTAAAATATCTAATGAAATGTGTAACAAATGAATTGACATCAATCCACGTTTTTCGTTACAGTATTGTTGATTGATTGTGTTTTTATTGATTTCTCTTGGATGGTTTTTAATCGGTAAATAATTTTAGTTTATTACGGCAATAGTATTATGAGGTATTTGTCGTTTGATTTGTATCAAGGGCAGATATGATGGCAGACTGCTTATCGGCAACGCGACCTGACTGAAGTACCTATATCAAGAAAATATCACTATGCGTTGTGACTATAAAAGCGTATGCGAGAATGCTATGCTGAGTTACCGTGAACATGCGAGATAATCACCACATTCGTTGAGGGCTATCCGAACTGGGTGAATATTGTTTAATTTTAGTAAATGAAATTTGTTTGTGACAAAAATTCTGGGGCCAAACGTGCGAGAAAAGGAAGTACAAATTAAAGAAGAGTTTTCTCGTAATTTAGTTTTTAAGCTACTTCCATCGTTGACTTCGACCGATTGACCATTTCATTTTCGTATGTTATATCATCGTATATAATAGCATTGGTTTTGTTCATTCGCACCCAAAAGCCGTAGACGGCAGCCCTGTATTATGATTGTATCAACACTTAACATTAATCTTTATCTCTGTGTGTGTCATACATAAAATAAGTACCTAGTAATGGTTGTATATAACAAATTCTGTAATTACTTGATTGTATTCACATAAGGTATCTGGGTCTATGTCTATAGGCTCGCATGTCGGCGGAAGCGGGGTCGTTATTGTCCGACCTTATGCCGCTTTAATCTCAAAATCTTTTTTACAATTGTACGATTTTAAATTCATTTAAGTATTTAATTTACTGTAATTTTGATGTTAATTCTGTGAGTGTAGTCATAAACACATTTGAATATATGGCAATAGTTAATTATGATGACAGAACTAACCAGTTTTTAGTCGGAGCTAAGCAATTTGCATGTTACAAATCGCAATATCTGAATTGTGAACGTGTGTTCACAATTCAGATATTGCGATTATAACCGCGAAAATAACATGTTGTTACGCTTATAAGCAACTGATAGTGTTATGATTAATTTCAGTGGCTTTAGAAATAGTTTTGAAATGGAATATTAAACCACAATGAAGTCTGTATCGATATTTCGCCATTAAGTATGCAGCAAATGCATACGTGTAACGAATTCAATTATTCCCAAAAGTTTTGTAATTTTGATACCCTGTGCTAAGTGTCTGTCAGCATAGCATACCGTGTGGTACGACTGACGGGATCTAAGGTTCAAATACTATGATCATTTTATTCCAAAATACATTGTCCCATAATAGGAATCCCTTGACTCTTAGCTAAGCTTTAGAAGCCTGTGCTACCAGGGTAAAAGTAGTCTAAATAAACCATCGTGGGAAAAGTATTGATACCACATACAGTTCTTAAAAAATTGCCTACATTGCTTTATGGTACATACGCTGTCTGACAGACACGTGCGTTATATATAATTTGGGTGATGTTATGCATCCTTGTCCAAACTAGAAATATCGACACAGATTGCTTAACAGTTACAACGATTTAGTCCGTACACAAATACGTCGGTTTGACGGTCCACAGGGTCCTAAAGTAGTATTTCAATTTAGACAATATATGATGTTGAACTGGCGACTAATGCTTACGGCAATTTATGGAGAATTTATTCATTGCCGGAGGTGTTGGTCAAAGGCTGCCTGAAGATTAAGAGTCGTGTCGCGAGCGAGAAGTGTATACATATTTATTTCCTAGTTTTATTATAGCTTGGTATGATCTGGCGCGGGTTTCTCATTAGTTTGTGTAATCTATCATTCGACTACAAATTGTTGTGTGATGTTGTACTTACCCCCCTTAACTCTCCCGTCGCCTAGACTGATGGAGCGTTGTCAATGAGCGGTGTGTGTATACAGAAACTATTTCAGTTTGGAACACATAGATTACAGGCTGTTAGGCTAAAATAATGAAATGGACACTTTTTGACGGCATGTTTTTGTGTAATACTTTTTCTGGATTAAGATAGCAAGAAATTGAAGGTGCAATGTTATAATATGTATTTATAGTGAGCGAGGGAGGAGCGAGTGCAGGAGGAAGAGGGTGGTAACGATACGCTTGTTGCGCCATTGTTGTGGGCGTGGAGTATGTTTGATTTGTAATACTTTGTGTTGGAAGACTGAGGTTGATTATTCCAGTTGCGACGAACGTGCGAGTTATTTGTTGATTGAATTTAAATATAAAGTCATATATATATATATAGTTAGGTTATATTTTTTAATAAATATAATATTGAGATATGTAATATAATATGATTTTCATTTTCTTCTCATAAATGTCTATTGATCACATTATCTTGGGGCTATGGTTATCCATAGCTGGGTAATGAAATGACTAGTTTGTTACATCACAATACAAATATAAATATACCTACTATGTGTGGCGTCTAGAGTTTACATTAGTTGTACATCTTATTCCTACGTAATTTCCACCTGGTATGTACAAATACTACATTAACAGCTTATAAATATGTTCAGTCCTTGATGAAGTTCTGGACAGGGAAGTTCTTGAAGGACTTGCTCCAGATGTCTGTGAATGCTGTGCTGACCAGCTCGTTGATCAGAGGCCGGATCACGGCGAAGCCAGGCTTCCAGGTCGCGTTGATCACGCGGTCTAGCATGCGCTCTGGGGAATTCATGTATCTTATTGATCAGTTATATCCTCACGCCTTCCCACAAGGGTCCCGAAGGGTAGGGTAGGCAGAGGTGTTTAGGTAATACCCACACACCCGCTTTCCGCCAGAAGTATATTAGGTGCCAACGTGGACAGATGGCGAGTCCATAGCCGTTACTCAAGCACGACTATACATACGCCTTTGAATTTCTTCTCAGACTCACGATAATACCATTATTGACGATAAGTCCCATGCTTTGATCTCGCTCACGCTGTGGGCGGGAATTGCAGCTAGAGGCCGAAATCTATCTTTTTGGTACCTAATATGGCTAAGCACTGGGCTCTTCTCTTCATCTTATTGGTACCTAATATGGGAAAGCCATTGTCTTCTCTTTCTCTCTCTCTACTCATAGTTATAATGTAAACTAGGACTAAAAGCCTAGTATCCAAGTAATTTAATTTTTACTACATTTTAACAATTTTATGCATATAATGACTACAAAGGTACCTGGTAATGATAAATATTTGAGAATATAACAAACCCAGTATGCCGTTGCCTCTGAGGAGATTCCCGACGTGGATCTCCATGTCGCCAATGTGGTCAACCTCCACGTGGACGTCGACGCCGTCGCCATTGCGCTTGATGCGCGTGGTCTGCGAGTAGTCGCGCAGCGTCATGTTCCATCGACCCGACCGCAACACTCCCAGACCGAATGCGTCACCCTGGCATGGAATATTACTTAGTTGTGAGTAATTACACATATATAAGGTTAATGCTCCATTCCCTTGGGCAGTTGGATGATGATATATAGAAATAAATTGGCTATCAAATACAAAAATCCACTCCGTAGTGGCAACAATATCCTTACGTTATTTATTTTTTAATAAGTTCCCTACGTTAAATATTCTAAAAAAGGATAGAACGTACCTTGAATTCGTAATCTCCACTGAGCCACTTTTCAGGGAAGTATTGTGAGTAGACTATGCGCTCGTTCTCCCAGTCGGTCCTATTAAGTTGAATTATATACTAGATAGAAATACGATGAGAATGTATCTAGAAAAAGAAGCAGAGGTAGACCACGCTCCTAGATAACTAACTGAATCAAATCGTTTTAGCACTCACAGGGAATGATACTCGGGAAGGGGTATTCGAAACCAGCGAGCATGTATGAAGAGACTGATGAATTGGATGAATAGAAAGGTGTCTATCAGCTTAGTGAGAACTGTTGCTCTACTCTCTGCCTAAACAGTGAGAGACTGCTATATCATTTCATTACTATCGACATTTCGGTAAATTATTTAAATTATATGATGTGTGTATCTAACTAAGACATGAACAATCAATTCACATAGTGATTTTTAATCGTCTCTCGTTGCTCAAGTTCTGCTGATAATATTGGTTTAGAAACAAATAGTGCAGTAACGGAAATGAAAATAAAGAAAATACCTACTTGTATTTGGTGACAGTCGATTGAGACCAGCCGCGCTCGTACACGTCACCTAAGGTGAGCGTGTATCCCAAACCATTGATTGAACGTGATTGCTTAACTTCCTTTGCGAAGTGCGGGTCGAAGGGCGCAACGCCCATATCTGGGATCCCTGAGAATAAAATACATATTTATGACTCAATAACATAAAAAAGGCGTCAGTGACATCCGCTGTTGGTACAAAGGGAGCGGCGAAAGCCAATCAACGCACTCACCTACTTTGAAAAATGGCCGCAGTTTATTGAAAGCCCTCTTGACGCAGCCATCGAACTCCGGTGATGACTTTTTACAGGCTGAGAATATCTTCTCTGCAATTAGGAGACAGAATTTACATGAGATATTAGTGTATTAGGTGTTTGTACTAGTTTCTTAGCTGAGCATGGTATTGCTCTATATTAGCAAGCCAAGCATTCTTCAGCGACTTAAACCAACATTTATTCATTGAGATATATGCATATACAGGGTACACATGCATTTATATTGAATAAAGCAATTTCCTTGAGAGTGTTAATGTCTTGAGACATACTAAATTGTATGAAATTATAAAATAAGAGGTAGGTGAGTTGTATAATAAAATTAGATTACAGAAATGTTGGTCGGCGAGCGGATTCTGTAGCTCGAGTGAACTTGACCAATTTCGATTCGATGATGTTGGCAGCAATTGTTGCCTAAGACTGCTCGAGGTTGTGTTTACGAGCTGTGCGGCGACTAAAGGCGTCATGGGAATTTTTGCGGATATGTTATATAGATGTGCCCCGCGGTTTCATCCGCGTTGAATTTGGTCATGAACTCTTTAAGGGTAGTACATGATAATATAGCTTACTTCTTTTCCTTCCTCTTAAATGGGCTGGAAATTATTTTTCAAATCGGATTATTCTGGGTACCTTCCTACTTCCAGGCACCAGCGCGTACAAACAAACTGCCTCTTCATAATATGTATGAGTATCTAAATAACGTGAAGAGTACTCGAAACCGACGAGCATGTATGAAGAGACTGTTGAATGTAGACGAAGCGAAAGAGGTATGTAAGTCTAGAGAGAACTGGCGCTCTATACTCCCTACCCCGTTAAAGACTCGGCGTGATGATATGATGATGATCTAAATAACCTTCACATGAACACAACAGCTCAGTCCCAGTATCATATGGAGTGCTACACGATTTTGAAAATCCTTTCTTGGTCTTTTCAGCATCCGCAGCTGTAATCATGACTTGTCATCAGACAGAACTAATAGAACTAAAGAAATATTGGTCAAGTAGGTATACCTATTTTCGGCGACCTTGCTTGCGACATATTTGTTGCAGTTGAATATGCTGGGACCTTTGCTCAACGCTTTACGAAATACTAATAAAACGTACACACCTATCTTGACCACATATCTTCACGATGTTGCCACATAAGTAGGTACGTCTATCACTGTTGAGATATGTATGAGATATGTTTACAAATCCTTTAACGTGTTTTTTCCGTTTCTATAGGATTTAGGAAATAGTTTTAATATGGGTGTAATGTAATATTGTTTAGACTAATATTATAAAGTGTGAGAGTTTGTTTTTTAATTAACCGCGTTAATCTCAAAAACTAATCTGTTTTGAAAAAGCTTTTTGCATTAGATAGCCCGTTTACTAGGATCCTAGGAATACCACATATTACAACGCTCACAGTGAAGACTTAATTGTTGCAACAATTGAATTTCTTACATAACAGTTTTTTGTTCTCTTTACATATTTCTTGTTTGCATATTAATAAGGCTTAATTAAATTAAAATACCCACAGTAATTTAAAACAGCGCCAATAACAATATAAGATTTTACACAAGTTTGAACTTCTTCTCAGATGCTACCTTTCATAATCACACGTTCTCTCGTATCGAGGTTTCCTCGTGATATAGAGATCGGAGTTCGAACATGCAATCTTGCCTTGCGTGAAAGGGGATGCGACCCAAGATCAGGCTCGTACTTGGTTCAGCGTAATTCTTTAGCGATATAACGTGGAAATGCGGCGGGCATTATGGGAACGTTAAAGCAGGGCACGTGTCCGATCTAATATTTAGTTAGTAGTTAGTAGTTGTAGATAGTGTTTTGTGATGGAGTATGTGCATATAACTTTTATTTTTGTATGACGAAGCTTGCGATGTGAACTCGACATTATCTATGCCAATTTAATAATAATAATAAATAGCTGGGACAATTCCACACAAATTGACCTAGTCCCAAATTAAGCAAAGCTTGTGTTATGGTAACTAGACAACGATATATTTACTTATATATATAGATATATACTTAAATACATAGGACATCCAAGACTAAGGTACAAATATTTGTGTTCATCACACAAATATCTGCCCTCAGCGGGATTCGAACCCGCGACCTCAAGTTTCGCAGTCAGGGGCTCTAACCACTAGACCAGACGGTCGTCAAATAATACTTTATAGATACCTACATATATACATTCAATCTTGTTTTTTCAGATATTTGCTTATTAGGCCACCGTGTATCTGAACATCTAAACAGTACTTTATCATAACATAAGCTACAACAAACATATTTTTTTAATTAATGTAACTTATCTCGGCCTTAAAATTGCAAAATATCATTATTCCGCGCTATTATGCCAAGAGATACGTTGCATAACGCATTGCAACAGCCAATCGGTATGTTTGCGTGAATGTCGATAATTTTCAGTGTCCAAATATGTTTTCGACATTCTTCAATTTGACATTTGCCGGTTCGTGCCCTACGCTGTTAGCGTATAACACTATTATTGCTGGACTAACGACATATCGCTATGACACTTATCCCTCGCAACCAAAGTAGACACGATGCTCAAAATGGTATCCTAATGGTCCAGTCTAGTTAGACGACCTATAGGTAAGTAGTATAAGTCACTCTGTATCCAGAGATAAAGAGATATTTCGCGCCCACTTAGTCCAGTAGATAATATTCAAAGAATATCTACCTAATAAGTCTTGTCAAGTCTAATACATCATTAGACTTGGCAGAACTGGGCAGATCGTTCACTATTGGTATAAGATAAATGATTGATGATATTTGCCTATGATACAGATGTTTAGACAAATATAGCATTTAGACTCAACTACCAAATATATAACACCTATATTTGTCGCCGGCGGGAAGAGAACCCGCGACCATAACGCGAATAAAAAGTTGTTTCATTAAGTTGGAAAAATGGGAACAGTAGGTTTACTGCTTACATAATACTACTACACACTAAATACAATCTTTGATACGTTATTTTAACTGACGACTATAATATAGAATAGAGAAGAGAGGAGTGTGGATGAAGCGGAGGACGTCTGTAAGTCTAGGGGGATAAGGCGCTCTACTCTCTCTACCTACCCTGTGAAGGTAGATAACTAATATGAAGGTTTGTATTAATTTTAACTTACCTATTTCGTTAGTTTCATTTTCCGCTCTGGTGGTTTCGAAACACAGAACCATGGCACTCACAAGAACTAGATAATTTACAGAACGCATTTTAAAAGTTAATTTATACACACAAACTGATCATACAGTCACTTTTTATATATGCAGTTACTCGGAATTGGATCGGTTTTTGTTACAAATTTAGTCGACTGTCCCTTTTAATTCACGGGTTTGTCCTATAATTAACCAATACCAAGATTTTGTTCGTGGAATATATTCGCAGTTGCTTGCAGTGACGACCAGCGCACTATGAGAGGTCTGCGAAAGTGCATGCCCCTACCAACAGGTCATAAATTGCGACAGACTTGTTCAACTAAATAGTTTGAATACAAATTTTATTTAGTTTATGCCCACAGCCACAGCCCTTCATCTTTTACCAATAATTAGAATTTCGTTTTAATTGTAAATGTACACCTAGAGATTATAAACATAAGTCATTACGCAAATGTTTGCTACGGGTGTGCATCGAACCCACGTTCAATGGCAAACGGCCAGTATGAAATATTATTGTAGTCATAGCGTATTTTTGTTTATCAACAAAGCAATACCCCTACGTAAATGATTAGTGATCGATGGTAAAAGGGAACAAATTTTAAAAAAGCAAACCGGGGAGTTTGTTTCGCCGTTTCTTCTCCTGGCAGGTATTTTTTCTTGGAAACGGTGGTAGCTTTAGTTTATATTAAACGTGACGTTCAATAAGTGTTCCCTATGTCCCTTACGTTGAATAAAATATTTTGATTTTGATTTAGATTTTTTGAAAAAAGACCAAACGTTTATTTTAACGCAAACTCCTGTGGGTCTATGGACTGGTTTTTTATAACCCACTTCAAAAAAGCAGGAGGCTCTATGTTCGACTGTATATATTTTTGGTAATTTTACATAAAAATTGTAAACGCCTCACGGGGTGCGCCACTCTGCGTAATGATGTTAGGTACGAGTATGTATTGTAGCGCCGTTTAACGGCTACCCATACCGTACCCTTATTTCATACAAATATCTTCTTACTAATATTTTATAGGCGAAAGTTTGTATGTTTGTTGCTCTTTCACGGCAAAACAGCTGAACCGATTTGGCTGAAAGTAGAAATGGTGATGGCCCATACCCAGGATTAGAAAATAGGCTACATTTGAAACCCGAAAAATTCAAAGTTCTAATATAATAAAGAATGTTGGTCCTTCACAGCATAGCGGCTTAACCGATTCTAGCAGGAAAATACATAAGCTACTTTTTCGAACTCCGTGCGGGCGAAGCCGCGGGCAAAATCTAGTATGAAGTATATGTTTGGGTATTACTAAAAACTTGGATAACTAAAGACAATTTTAGAGGTAGGACAAATCCTGGGAGGTGATTAATTTTGTTAATAGCCATTGCTACGGTAATAAAGGTAATGTTACTCAACAGGCAGTAATATAATGACTTATGGTAACTATATACCTCATGGCATTACATAAGAATACGTCAATTTGCTTAAGGGCCTTGTGTAATATGCCAATGATTGCTTCAATAATAATCTATGTGTAATGTTACGTACATTTATTGTAATTGGTTTCAGTCACATTACTTTATTTTCAACTTCATACCGTCACGGTTTCCCATAAACGTTCCCAGAGGGAGTTTTAATAATCCTCTTTTCATAAGAGATGATTTATATGCCTTTTGACAGCGAGCCTAGGCTAGGCCGCCGTCCCTCAAGCACAATTTTACAAACTGCAAATTGTTTGCATGTTTAGTCACAATATTTTCCTTTATGGCTAAGCCGTGTGATTAATTACAGAACTATGTAATTTGTAAAAAAAAAATGGTGCGCAACTTATGTACGTGTGAAAGAAGTAATACTTCTCTGGCGTAAATATTTTTATTTTTATCACTGACTATTTTACTACTATTTAGATCACTAACATTTCAATCGATTAAAATCTTAAAAAAAATAATGTGAGCCGTCACGGGACGCCTGGCATACGTGAAACATCGACATTATTTTGTAAAAGTAATATGCAGAAAAGAACAGGTTGTGATAAGAACTAAATATGTCATAATGATAAAATAAAATATTACGTTTTTTTTTCTAGATAACGATGACTATTTATTGAATAAACATATATTTTCATTAAATACAAAAAATTACGAATTTATTTCAAATCGTAACTACTTAATTCGTAACGTCGTCGATTTCGGTAATAGTTATATTCGATGTTTCCTCTGAGGACAGTATTACTGTGACAATTGGTCGATGGTAACTGAAGTATGGCGACGCGTCGCCACGGCATGCGTCGCCACGCCAGAAATCGGTTTTACGTGCGGCTATAGATGTTTCACATCAAAAAGCTACAAAAAAACCTTTTACTGTTGACTGCGCTATAAGAAGCGGAATTTCGTGCTTTCTTCGGGTGATAGTAAGAGATTAAAACATGCTGTTATAGTAAATTTATATATTTTATAGAGAACATAATAAATATTTCAGATGCCCATTCGAACAATACAGATGTTGTACATTTCGTGGTCTGAATTTAATCCAGATTTATTTGTACAATAAGCACGAGATTTTTCACTCAACTTTGTTTTACATACAAGTATATTTGTAACTATAACAAATACAAAGCATAGCACAAGCAATAAATCTATTATCTATTGAAACGCTGGAACCTACTAAGTTCATTTTAGGCTTGAGTACTACGACAAAGAGAATGAGAGAGAGAGATAAAGAGAGACTTCTCTAAAGCTAAATAAATACTACCTACATTTTGTGAAGTCCGTTTTACTTCAGACTTCGCACCAAAACTCAGTCTAGTGCTAGCACCATTCTTAGTCCTTACATCTAAGATTATTCTTATACTTAATATTACATGTGAAATATTACCACCCGAAGTCAGGGGCGTCCATTACACCAAACAAAACTAACAACAACACCACTGGCAACACCAATGGCGTAATGGTATAAGTTTCAAAAAAGTATATTAAGGAAAATATATTTGAAACTTTTCGGTATTTAGTCGAGTTGCTTTTCAAGTGCGTTGCATCTTTACGGAAGAAACGCAGTGTTAATTGTTTATTTAGTTTTGTTTTCATGTATAAGTTCCCTTATTTCGTGCCACCAATGCCAGGGTTGGTAATTTAGTCGACAACGAAGTCGTCGTAGGGTATGTGTTCCAGAATGTGGTCTAGGAATCTGGACATCTTCTCGGCCAAGTCTCGTTTCAATTCGGGCTTCATCTCCTTGAGTAGCTCTTGAGCATTGGTGTTGATGAACAGGTTAAGTGCAGCCTCTGCAACAAGTTCGTGGTTTGTGAAAAGCTATTTGTAAGGTATAGAATTTGAATCGTAAGGTTGGCAGCATTGAATAAAAAAACAAATGTCAATTAGGAAACTTATAAAAATATTAAGTCAAATATAATATGGGGATTAATGTAAAAAAAGAGAAGAACCGGGGATTTTGTTTCTCGTTTCATCTTCTGAAAACATAAACCGTTTCGTCACCGCTTCCTACAAACAAAATTACATTTACATACAATTTTATGTTCCCTGTGTCACTTATGTTGAATAAACAAATTTTAACATTAAAAAAAAAAACAATATGGCAATGGTTTCATTGCCTACTAATGTTTCACTGAACACTACCAACTTGCCGAACCAGTCAAAGACAGCTAGTTTATAAAGGCCAACTCACGTAGCACAGCGTTGCCGTTGTGTAAGTTGTCGACTCCCATCTGGATGTCCTTGACGGAGAAGTCCAGCTTAAGTTGTTCCAGCTTGAGGTAAGTCCGCCCGTTGCGGGAGTACGGCGTGCCGCGGAAGTACACCTTGGCCTTCACACCCTCTGCGTCACAAAAATTGGCAATCATTATATCACTACTATTGTTTACTTGAATGGTTAGAGACGTGGTGGCCGAGTGGTTTGAGCAGTTGCCTGCGACGCAAAGGTCGCAAGTTCGAATCCCGACTGTACCAATGAGTTTTTCTGAACTTAAGTACAGTGATTAGTCACACCACGAGCTTAACGGTGAAGGAAAACATCGAGAGGAAACCTGCATACGTCTGAGAAGAAATTCAAAGGCGTATGTATAGTCGTGCTGGAGTAACGGCGATGGACTCGCCATCTGTCACGTTGGCACCTAATATACCTCTGGCGGAAAGTGGGTGTGTGGGTATTACCTATACACCTCTGCCTACCCCTTCGGGGACCCTTGTGGGAAGGCGTGAGGATATATTATTATATTATTTACTTTACGCTGAAACTGAGGTATACCAATGGCTTCTGTTTGCGGATATATTAAGGTGCTAACGTGAGAGATGGTGGTGGATGGTGGACTGAAAAAAGGAAAAAGAACTGGCATGTCTCGAACACGACCACGACCACTTTAGATTTGTTCTCAATCGTATCCATCAGGTTACCTCTTGATGATTAACTTCACCATAACGTTCGTGGTGTCATAAATCATAATGCCTACTTAATAACTAAATGACATCTTCACGTCTTCCTCCCACATGGTTCGCGAAGGGGTAGCCAGGTAGGTAGATCAAAGCCTCTATCATGCTGGTACCTTATTTTATCCGGCGAGAGAAGGGAAAGGGTAAGAGGGGTAGGGCATAACGGGTTTCCCGTTCGAATTTGGAGCTACCCTACTGGGGCAGGATCTCCACCTTATAGAAGTCCGTAGCCAATAAAAAAAGGAGGTTTTAACACCTCTGACTATATTCAGGAGACCTTTGAATATGGGATTGTATACATATAAGCTGAGATTGTGTCATACCATACTCTCCCCAGTAGTCGCCGCCGCCTGAGGCTCTGATTAGCAGCAAGATCCCTGAGGAACGGTACCGGGCGCGAGCGCTGATATGTGGCCCAAATAGGGTCAGTTGGAACTGATGGGTCTCTAGGTCAGACCTGTGGAGGAGAATGTAAAATAAAATAGGTATACATATTAATTAGACACTTTGCTTCAACACAAAGATTTCAAGTTCGAATCCCAACTGTGCTAATGAGTTGTTTTCTGTACTTATGATGATTAATCATACTATATTAATTAATTGTTTTATTTATCCTTCTAGTAACGTAAGTTGTGTTTGTCTCTGTGTGTGTTAAATAAATAAAAAATAAATTAATAACTAAATGGAATATTATACTTTAATAATAAAATGTGTTTAACAAGGCTTATATTTTTTATTATATAAACAAAAGTAGGTACGTAAAAGCATATTCTTTAACATAAATAACACGAAAGAGAAAGCAAAGGATCCCTGGACAAATAAAGTACGTCGCGAGTGGTGAGTCTGTAGCCCGTGCATAAATATTTTATTACACAAATATTTAGTTGGGAAAATCATTCTTTCAGACTACAAGGGCTAGGATCTTGAATGTATCTCACGCCTTCCAACGGGCGACTCCAGAGGTAGGCATAGGTATATACGTAGGACCCAAACACTCCGCCAGGGATATATTTTAGGTGCCAACGTAACAGACGGCGAGTCTATCGCCGTTATTCAAGCACGACTATACATACGCCTTTGAATTTCTTCTTACGTATGCAGGTTTTCCTCCCGATGTTTTACTTCGCCGTCAACCGTAGTGTACTAATGAAGTACTTAAGTTCAAAAAAGCTCATTGGTAAGTACTTCTTGGTACACGTCTCTTAGAATTTAGCTATCACGGCTTCATTCTTAATACATCTTTCTAAAAATGAAAAGCCGGATCCCGGTTAATTGCGTCACCTAGCACAATAAATTAATTATAAACGGTAACTAATTATCGACTTGGCAAACGAGGAACAAGAATATTTACGCAAATATTTAAGGATCTAATACACCCGAGATATTTACATATTTCGTCAAAACACTGCTGCATTCTTCAACAAACATGTCTTTTGTGTGGTCGTAAAGTTTAAGTGTTGACGTGATGGTCACTCCAGGACAATGGCTGGCAACCCGAGGCGTGTTCGGAATACATTAACGGTGAAATAACTGCATTTCCTAACATTCCATCAAGTCATAAACAATGTTTATTATGTCCAAACAAGACCTTGGAACGAGTGATGATGTACTTTCGGACATTGTTGGAAACTTATGACTGTTTTAATGCACTCGCTATGTCCTGCCTGCGATGCGAAGAACTCCATTCAGAAGTTCTTCCGTACAAAGTATGATTTTTTACAGCAAGTATATGATTTTGAAGAATTTCGTTAAAGAGTTTTATCTCATGCCCTAATATCCTTTTTAACTTGAAAGGTTACATATAAATGTATATGCGATAGGATCATGTGCTATTCATCGTGTAGATCCAACTAAGTTTGATTGTACGGTCTACAAGACTCATCAATAGTGCTAAAGGTGACAATATCGCGTCAAGGTATTAGAAAGTAGATGTTTGGCCATATATGCAGTAGGTACGTAGATATTATCGGGTGAGCATGATTTAGTGAAAGCAGCTCACCTGACGTTGGTTATGGTCATGTTGGAGGCGCCGGTCGCGTGGATGTCTTTGAAGGTGGCGCGGTACCCGTCTGGACCACCGCCCAGCGCTATGGATAGCTCGTCGATCACTATCGCCTCAGACTGCAACAAAATAGATCATGTAATAAAGAAATTATACATAAAGATAGTGCCACACACGAAGATGCGCCCCACCAATTTCTCGTCGAGGGATGCGGGGAGTATGACCCGAGTATATTAACAGTAGTGCGCGTGTGCAGTCATAGGTAATCAGTTGGGATATATTATATGAATGAATACCATAAAAGTCCGGTAAGTTTTCGAAGGTGTCTCATTCGGCCAGGTAAACGGAGAGTAGGTGCTTAATAATAACCTAGTGATATATCACTTGTTAACTGTTGTTACCTCCTCAATGCCCAGTTCAGGGGCTCCCCCCTTCAAGTACTCCAGAAGTTTATTGAAGCTGCGGAGCAGGCACGAGTCCACATTGGGATCGCTGCGGGAACATCCGTCGCCGAAGATGTCTGGAAAATAATATTTTATTTATTAAGTTGAGATTATCTCTGGCGGAAATTGGGTGTATTACCTATACACCCTGCCTACCCCTTCGAGGACCCTTGTGGGAATGCGTGCGGATATAATTAAAAAAAAAAAAGGTGAGATTAATTTTAAAGCGTCTTTATATTAATACTCGTGGTGGCCGTGTGGTTCGACTTGCAAATAAAATATATCTCTGGCGGAAAGTTGGCGTGTGAGTACCACTACCCTTGTGGGAAGGCGTGAAGATACTTTCCAACATGACTGCTCACGGACAGAGGCAGACGTCAATAACTAGCTGACGTCTGCAATTGACCGTTCCATTTCCAAATAAATAGCTTTTCAGAATATTCCCAAGAAATGTTAACTTGTCAAATAACAAACCATAATTATTTTAACTTAGAAATTATGAATATCGTCTGGTCTATTGACTGCGAAACTTGAGGTCGCGGGTTCGAATCCCGCTGAGGGCAGATATTTGTGTAATGAACACGAGTATTTGCGCCTTAGTCTTAGATGTCCTATGTATTTATGTATATATCTATCTATATAAGTACATATATCGTTGTCTAGTTACCATAACACAAGCTTTGCCTAAATTGGGACTAGGTCAATTTTTGTGGAATTGTCCCAGGTATTTATTATTTATTTTTACCCAAACATAGTGTATGCTAACCTTTACATTCCATAACTATGACCAGAAGCGCTTATGTTTTGATGCAAAATAGCTTTCCTTGCACACAAGCGGTGCATTAGTATGCTAGACGGCAGGCAGCTGATAACGGTAGCTGTCAGGTGTTAGAGAAAACACAAGGAAGCTACCATTGCAACACAATGGAAGAGACCTTGAGTATTGTATACGAAGCCTTGCGGGACTTAAAAAAATACCTGCCTATATATTTCCAGAGAAAAATCGCTTGATCAAATATTGAACTTCACTTTGAGCAGCTTAAGCAGTTGCCCGAAGAGGCAATGATGTAATTATACCAACTTTGTTTTGGACATATATTAAGGTTCCAACCTGACGTGGGGAGGGTTCCATTCTTTGAAATTAATTATTGATTCATTTAATTTATTAACTTAGATTTCCAAAAAGGAGTACCCAATTTCATAGAAAATTTCATTTGAAGTAAATATATCCATTATGGATTTAGGTTCTATTCACAATATTTTTTTATATTTAAAGACACACCGACAGTGTATACACATTAAAGCTTATAAGTAAAAGAATAACAATTTGTATCAGATGTGTACACCTATGGAAGGAAACAATAAAACTACATAGTAAGGTGCTGCTAAGCTTAAAGTAAGTTTTAGAAGTAATTTAACTTTTATAAACAAATGCAATATTTTATCAATTTACGCAGGTTTTCGGAATAATAAATTATTCTATGTTCAGAAAGACTCATTTGGTCGGTCGGGAATCTGGATTAAAACTTTGTGTTCTAGGCGAACTCGAAAACCTCAACCACCACCGCCCTATGACGACAAGATAACAAAAATAAATGTTCCAATTTATGTAGGTAATATCGATAGCGTCACTATGCCCGGTGTTAATGACATTAAATCCTCCATTTTGGCTCGGATGGAACTAGATAAACCCGCTCAGCGGGCTCGCTAATTACTTTGGTTTGGTTTCACAGTCGATGTATCATTGCAGTGCCTGCGATATAAAGCCACATATGACATGATATATTAGACAGAATTATAAGTCAGTCTTTTTTTATATTATAAATATTTAAACGTTCGGCGTTTAGTTTAAAGCTTATATATGTAATTGATAAAAACATATATATATCTTCACGCCTTCCCACAAGCGGTAGGCAGAGGTGTGTAGGTAGTACTGAGAAGTCTATGCGTTGCAAGCAAAGAAAACTAGTTGCGTCCGTAAGAGAACTCGTATATTATTAATAGTTGTACATCAATTGTTTCCTCCCCATGACATTTACATTGCGTGACATGCCTTTATGGTCACGCGTCAGTTTTCATAACAGAACTCTATACACTTCAAGTACCCACATACATACCCGCTTTCTGCCAGAGATATACTTGAGCTGCTAACGTGACAGGCGAGTCCATCGCCGTCACTCAAGCACGACTATATATACCTACGGCTTTCAATTTCTTCTCAAACGTATGTATGTAGGTTACCTATTAGTGTTTTCTTTCACCCTAAAGCTCGTGGTGTGACTAATTCCGTCCCTAATTTCAGAAAAAATCAATAGTACAGTCGGTTCCAACTTGAAATCTTTGTGTTGCAGGCGACTCGTCCAACCGAATCCGGCCACCACGACTCAAATTTTATTTGATTCCCATTATTGTGAGCTATCACACATATACTATGACTTTCATATAGAGACACCCTGTATACTTAGTGAACAAATATTCTATTGTTTTTTAGTTATGTGCTCTACTTGTGGTCGCCATACAAATAAGTAGGAAAGCTTGTGAAGGAATTTCGAGGACACCTGAATGGCACCTAAATATATCTCCAGTGAGAATTGAATGTCTTCTGCCTTCGGGGTCTTTTGTGGGAAGGTGTGACGATATATGTATATGTATATAATGATCCTCAACCCATCACAGGTCAATGAAAACATGTTAAAGATATTTTAACTACCTACGGTGCGGCGAAGTGCACCTGTCTGGGTCTTTGACCCGCTACTTGTTGTGGGACCTTGTCCGCGAAACTCGATTGGATCCCGCAAAAACGTTTTACAGTTAATTTCGATACAGTTACATCGCTTTAAAGGATCGATTATACTTACGGTGAAAGTCATAAAATTTTACAAATAACGGGCATTCATGAGATAGTGCCTTCTTATTTATTCATTTATATATTGCATTACCAACGTAAAATACAGCAAATATAATATGTATTTTAAAATTTTTATAGGTGCACCTAAAATATAGGATGGGTACTACAATAGGTAAAATCCGCTAACTACTTTTACTATTGAAGTTAACTACAGCATGATTGATGACATGACATGATGACTATTCATAGTATTTACATAATTATTGCAGCCTTATGGAGGTATATTTCACTCTCATCCTTACTGCCGAAGAGGCTCACGCACTGGGGGTTGTAAAATGGTTCGTGATTAATGGACGACCCCTAAGGCAGTGGAAGCGTACGACTGCTGGAGGTTCGGATGCAGTTACCTCGGCTGGTCTACTAATACCACCATGTCCAGGGTTTGGTTTTAGTTGCCTTTCTACCCAATTTCCTTCTTCGTTTCCACACATCCCTAATATTGCATACAAATGATTAAAAGTTATACCAAAAGTGATGGTTAATGAGGTATAGCGAGTTGTTATTGGATGACAGGTATGGATTACGGCCTCAATATTGAAACCGTTATGGCATCAAAAAGGTTTCATTAACATATTTACTATATATATATAGTATTGGATTGGTATAGTATTGGAATGCATACAATTACAAAGATTAAGGTACGTTAACAGTACCTGAAACCGGCGAGTCTTAAGAGACTAATGTTTATCTAATTTTCACTATTGTCTGCTTCCTTTGGGACCCTTGTAACAATTTAATTTATAACGAACAGACAATATAATCTCTACACGAAAAAATCGTTTCGGTCGGGAATAGAACCAGACAATATTTGTAGAATAGCCAATTATTAAGTTCCATGCGATATGACATACTTACCATGTCAAACTTTTATATTAGAAACAGCGAAAACATGACATTGCAGCGAGTAGAACAAATAGATCATTGATTACCCCAGTTCTTTCTACGATGGTCAGTAAAGTGGAGCCATGGGAGAGAGCCACTTTTAGCTGGAGATATAAGTGCCAACGTGACAGATGTCAAAACTGTCATGGTCCATTAGACATGATATCATCCATTATTTTGTTGTACTTCGTACGCAGATATATGCACGCTTCCTCAATGCTACCTTTTCTCAGAGCTCGTAGTGTGACAATAAAGAAGTTCAATATTATCGTAGGTCATATTTATATCACCGTGACACAAAATTTTGTAATGTATGCTCGCCAAGTAAATTTTGATTTATGTTTTAATGCTATTTAAAGGTCACCAAGTAGGCAAATTTACACGCTACAATGTATCTGTTTGCCATCGGTAATTTGTCGCTGTTAATAGTACACTATTTAAAGTTGCATGTCAAATGACCATGTGTCCTCAAATAATACATTTATAGGGCTGTAGTACTTGACCTCAATAAAGTACCTAAGGCAGGCGTTTAATTATTTTAATTACAATCTAGAAGTTAAGATACAAACCGGTGATAATATCTCGAACGGCAGAATGCAAGATTCGCACAGTTAGACTCTTAAATTGAAGTATGATAAAAGTATGTTTGTATTACGTAGTCTCGAAATAGGTCTAATAGGGGTACATGAACTGCAAATTGAACTCCCCATCAAAAGTCTCTTAAAAGCTCTAAACTCCTTTAAAGCTAAATGCTCTATGATGATTTGAAAATAATTTGTTGATTAAATAGGACGCATATAATAAACAACGTTCAGTACGAACATTAGTATGACACGTACCTAAGTTTCTTTCTTCTGTCTTCGGCTTTTGTGCCATGGCTTGTATCCAGTTTACCAGTATTATTCTTTACTGTAAAATTTCGGGATAGTACCATAAACTAAATATTAATCGCTTCAAACTGGAGGCCCCATGAGAATGACATAACTTCAGAAAAAGTAATTTTTATAATTTTTCATTGCTATTTAGAATTCGTGTCATTGACCACAAAAATAAGAATGCTTGGGTACCGATTCCAAGAGACTAAGCTGACGAAATGCTACCACTGACTGATGATTTTAAAAAGTGTCGCTAGTGATATAATGAATTGGACTAAATAAGGATGGCTTTCCCAGAGCAAACACCACGGAGAGAAACAGAAAGAAGGCCGAAAAAGTATGGAATAGTTTAAGACGTTGTGATTAATCTTACTATCTTACTTCTTACTAATATTATAAATGTGAAAGTTTGTAAGTTTGGATGTGTGCGGTTTTTTCACGGCAAAACGGCTGAACCGATTTGGCTGAAAGTTGAAAGCGTGATGGCTTATACCTAGGAATAGGACATAGGCTACTTTTTATTGTTTTTTAGTCCCGAAAATTTAAAGTTCCAATATTATAAAGTATGATGCTCTTTCACGGCATCGCGGCTGAACCGATTCTAACAAGAAAATACATAAGCTACTTCTTACACGCGGGCATAAGCAAGTAATGAATAAATACCTAATGTGGCAAGTACTCTCAAATTGACATAGTCCTGAACTAAGCAACGCTATGGAAACTAGACAAAGTTATACATACGTATATAGATAGATATCTACATCAATACGTAGAACATCCAAGACCAAGGTAATACCAAATACTTGTGGTCACCAAATATCTGCCCTCAGCGGGAATCGAACCCGCGGCCTCAAGCTTCGGTAGCTCTGACAGCTAGATCAGAAGGCCGTCAACCATCAGACATCTTGCCTACTACGTCACTTCCTTTGTTACTATTGGGGCCAAATGATGGTATGATATAATAAACAAAGACAGTCAAAGCCTTTTTAACAATATCTGCCAACCTCATTAGTGAAAATAATTCGTGTATCACGGTGACTTGCATATTATGCTCGTTAGATGACTGCACCTATAAAATGATCGTCCTCTATGTGATCGTGAGTGGCACGTCGTCAGCTGCGTTATACAACAGTGCATTTCCCCTACTTTCCTCGCGCTTCCGTGTCGCTTACTGTACTTTATGTAATAAAGCACTTGGCTGCGACCAGTCAGTTGTTGATGGTACAGTTCATTTCTGAACGTCTTATCTTCATTTCAATCGTATATTTGTGTTATAATTACCACGAATGCAAAGGCAACTATTAAAAAGAAGCGTCAATACGACAAAATTTCGGGACCTATGAGGGTCGTTTGATGTGCCTGAGAAACAGCAAGAACCTTGTTAATGAGTGTGAAGGTTTATAGGCCATGTACTCTCGGGGAAAAGTATTCTAGGCAGAGGTCTATTCTTTCGGGGATAATTGGAGGCATGTTTCATTTTTAAACCAGATTTGTTGGAATTTAGGATAATTATCCTATTAGGTCAGAAAGGCTACAAGAAATTCTAAGCAGTATACTATGGTATTTTAGCTTATTATTTTCGTCCAAATTACATTTCTTCAAAGTCCTGAGGCGCATTACTATTAAATAAAGATAGATTCATTAAAGCATATTAAACAATTTAACCTTGATCTAACCTTTATTTATTTGTGGAATATAAATAGAACCAAAATTGACAAGCCATCGTCAGCTTACCAGCGCCTTTGAATATGAATGAGAGCGACATTTCTAAGGCACCGATTGTATCGGACAATGCACCAAAGTGGTTCAATACCGTTAAGCGACAACGAGGCAGTTTTTGAGCACGGGATCATATGCATTATTTCTCATGAGTAAGAATGTCGGAACATATAACATAGTATAACTCAGCCTGTATTAGAGCTGAACTAAATATAAATATATATATAATATATCCTCACGCCTTCCCACAAGGGTCCCCGAAGGGGTAGGCAGAGGTGTATAGGTAATACCCATACACCCACTTTCCGCCAGAGGTATATTAGGTGCCAACGTGACAGATGGCGAGTCCATCGCCGTTACTCAAGCACGACTATACATACGCCTTTGAATTTCTTCTCAGACGTATGCAGGTTTCCTCTCGATGTTTTCCTTCACCGTAAAGCTCGTGGTGTGACTAATCACTGTACTTAAGTTCAGAAAAACACATTGGTACAGTCGGGATTCGAGCTTGCGACCTTTGCGTCGCAGGCAACTGCTCGAACCACTCGACCACCACGGCTCAAATAATAAATATTATTTATAAAAATATGATAAATTGCAATGGAAAGGGTACGCAGAGGTGTTAACATATCTTCTTTTTGCCGGAGATATATTTTGGTATCAATGTGACAATTAGTGGCTAATTCTTTGACGCTGCTCGAAATATTTCGAGTTCGAGGAAATATGAAGGGTTCACTGCTTTTGAATCTACGTGATCCCAGTGCGATGAAATCGCATAAAATCACAATATATATAAGTCATTCATTATTCCTCTTAATCGTAAATGTGAGAAAAATTCGGTTGCGGATTTTGGGTTGAAACTCAAAGAAGTAAAAGCTTCGTATATAGATACATGTGAGGTCATTAAACTTCAAACATCGGTCGATGTATTCAATTGACAAAAGCCGCTGTCACTGAAGATAAAAGGCATGAATAAAATGAGTCATCATGATAACGAGCTTATGCAAATTTATACCGAGAGAACAAAAGATTGAGAAGAAGAAACAAGAAGAATTGCAATCATGCTTGATTGCAATTTAAATAATATAATATAATATATCCTCACGCCTTCCCACAAGGGTCCCCGAAGGGGTAGGCAGAGGTGTATAGGTAATACCCACACACCCACTTTCCGCCAGAGGTATATTAGGTGCCAACGTGACAGAAGGCGAGTCCATCGCCGTTACTCAAGCACGACTATACATACGCCTTTGAATTTCTTCTCAGACGTATGCAGGTTTCCTCTCGATGTTTTCCTTCACCGTAAAGCTCGTGGTGTGACTAATCACTGTACTTAAGTTCAGAAAAAACTCATTGGTACAGTCGGGATTCGAACTTGCGACCTTTGCGTCGCAGGCAACTGCTCGAACCGCTCGGCCACCACGGCTCACTACATACGATTGCAATTTTGTTTGTTATTAAATTAATAAGTGCCGTGATGGACGATAGGTTCTGGTAGTTGCCTGCGACACAAAGATAGCGTTCGAAGTTCGAACCCCGACTGTACCAATGAGTTTTTCTGAACTGTATGTTCAGAGATTTGTCACACCACGAGTTTTACAGTGAAGGAAAAAACATCGCGAGGAAACCCGTGTAGGTTTCATCTTTTGTTTCGTTTGATAACAAATCCAAAGAAAATTTTAGATTAACAAGCCATCTGTCGGAGATAAATTTTACGTGGGCACGTAAAATGTATCTCCGGCGAAAAGTGGGATTGTGGGTACTATCGACACCTTCCGACCTGTTCATAGATCATTGTGGGAAGGCGTAAAGATACATATTTAATTGCCTCTAACTCTTGGAGGTATTTTTTTAACTATGTCTGTCCGTCAATCATATGTGTTGCTTAATGGGAAATAAACAAATTCATATATTTTGTAAATAACTAGATAAGAAAACAATTGTAATTTGAGTGACAGGTAGCCACAGTTCCAAAGGTATTTTATTTAAAGTATTACCAGATGACCCCGTGAGCTTCATACCACCAAAGTCAATAAATATAGTGATAATTCTTTTACGTTAACCATTCCCGTATTTTAATAGTTATTCTGCTATTCCCGGATAAGACGAATACAACAAATCAGAGATCGTTCAATGGTGGTGGTTCCATGGTGTAAATAATCCGACTTTCTTTCTCGACGATCTTTTATATTTATTTACTATCTACTAACTATCTCTTATACCTATATTTATCGGTATAAATATATAGAAATAAATGTCGATTGATTGAAATTAAATAGGAAAGGCCTACGTTTAACAGTCAACGACCTTTAGATGTAGAAGATACAATATAAAATATGTGCCAAGTATTTGGCCAATACACATAAACGTAAAGATATTTAAATAACTGTGCGTTAGAAGATGAATTAATGATTAGTACAGGTATAACTCACAATATCGCCAAATAACCAAATATATATTTTGTACATTATTTACTGTTTTAGAAACAATTGATCCTGTTCAGTAACCTTTTAAATCCGGTGGCAGAATCAAATTGAAAGCATTTCTTGCAAGGTCTAAACAAATAGACATTCCTTTGATTTTATAGCGGAGTGTTGTGTATTTGTGGCTATGTATATGTGTGTGTGTGTGTGTGACCGTTATGACCTAATGAAGCATTATCTAAGCTGCGCTAATTTACCGTAAATAGCAGTAATCGACATTGCAAATACCAAACACATTATCATCATGGGATCAATTGGCATACATTTTTCTTGTGGATTTCTGGACGAAAGTAATAAAGTCGAATGATGTGCAAATCTTTTATGGGTACACCTATACACATAAAGATCTAATATAAGCTAGTCATGGTCCATAGCAGAATGCAACTAGTATGTATTGCCTTCTTAGTTAAAGGATAGCTGGAGGTTCGATTTCCACTGATAAACATTTGCGTCTTGAGTAAAATTAGTTCTTGACTTTTTCTATACATAAGTACTCTGGCTACAGAGATAACTGGCGCTCTATACTCTCTGCCTACCCCGTTAGGGGTTCGGCGTGATGATATGATGATGATGATGAAATACCGTATGTAAGTCTAGAGAGAACTGGCGCTCTATAATCTCTGCCTACCCCGTTAGGGACTCGGCGTGATGATATGGTGATGATGAAATACCGTATGTAAGTCTAGAGAGAACTAGCGCTCTATACTCTCTGCCTACCCCGTTAGGGACTCGGCGTGATGATATGTATGTATGTAAGTACCGTTTACTTGTGGAAGTATAATTATTATTAGCTACTATTATTATCAATATTTGTCAAGAGAAGGCTACTCTAATTTTAACTAGTGTTTACAAAAATTATCGGAGACAGTCGATTCTACTATTGTGTACAAAAGCTTCGCTCTTCATAATTGTTGTGTGTGAAAAAACTGACTTAATTTGGGGCCTTTATTTTAAATGAACTGACAAAGCTACCTCTTTATTTATATATAAGTAGGTAGGTCTATATAAAAGGAAGAGCCGATTATATCCCCTCAATAAGAAAAAAACAATAGTGTGTAAAAGCTCGTGCTCCACATTCCCTGCCTATCCCGTGAGGGACTCTGTGTGATGATATGTGTACGTAAAAAAAACAAAATTTTCGATTGAAGAGTAAAATTTGCCTTAAACGCATCAACTATGCTAATGTTTAATCTACATAATATATTTTAAGTAGGCATACATATCGGTCTATTTTTAGAATCCCTAAAATTTCTTTATAGTAGTAAAAAAAACAAAGAGAAACGAGGGAAAAAGTGATTGTTGTGACACAGTAAATTAAATGACACGAATGACACTAGTCCGTCGACTTTCTTCTGAATGTACTTACGTGAGTTCGACGTGCATGTTGCTATCACAGCCGCGAACACCAGTACTACGTGGAGTTTCTCCATTTTACTTATAAATTTAATTAAAGAACAATAAAAATGTTTTCACGTCAGTTGAAAAAAAAACTACTTTTTTCGTATGTGGCGTGCGCCGCGCACCGGGCCGGCTGGGGCAATGGTTGGATACTATACAGCTTCTGACAGTGATCCCTCTCTATACTTCGTAGACCGGAACTCGCGTACTCAGTTATACGGAATATATATCTGAGTAATCGATATATACAGAACACTGCCAAAGATTAAAAAAATACGGGTTATTTGTCTATTGTACATAAATACTTGTACATGATGAAAAGCAAGTAGACTTATTAATAATGTATTTGTATAAATGTCAAGTTTAAGAATAAGAATATGTTGGAACCTACAGTAATGAAACAACAAATTGCCTTGTTGCCTCGGGATACAAGTTTGGATCAAATATTTTATCTCTAAGTAGTTAGTTATACAACGTATATACGTATGTTTTACAGTACTGATAAAATGTTATGCAATATGGATTTGAAATAAAATTAAATCAACATAATTCAATGCTTTAGCTAATGTCTGTGGCTTTGACAGCATACATACATGGCTATAGCACAAATAACCACTGTAGGTATAATAAATAAGAAATATCTTCAGATATTTGGATTTAAGATATTATGGATGATGGAAGAACATATGTACGTAAGAACTTAATTATAAATAAATACTTCATTTTGTTAAAAACCGGGTACTTTGTTTCGCCGTTTCTTCTCCTGAGGTTTTTATTATTGGAAACGTAACTCTGCTAACTTCGTTTTTATTTAGTATGTGACGTTCAATAGGAGTTCCCTTTGTCCCTTTACGTTGAATAAAAGATTCTGTACCCGTCTCGTTGACTCTGCAGCAAATACTACTATATAATACTTCTCTGCATTAACCCGTTGATTTCAAATAGGTATTCTATATAGATTTTGAAGTTGTGAAACATAGAGCGACATCTAGTATGTCAATAGCGTACTAAAACTGATATGTCGTACTTAATCGAATTGGATACTGCGTTTGCGATGAAACTAAAACTTTTATTATACCGACTTAAGCTCTCTGTTATGTAAGTGGCTTAGCTACAACTACGCAAGTAATCGTGTTAGTAAATAAACACACGAAGTTGCACTATACATTTTTACAACACGTAGTTAATTTAAATATTACACATAATAGCCTAAAATATTAGTTTTACCTTCTAAGTAATTTTTTATTGTACAAAAGAACACATTTTTTGTTTGCAGGTGTGTACTTTGCTAATGTGAATCGAATGCAACATACATGTATAGTGTAGCTATGCCAATTCTTTAAGTTTAAAAAAAACAAAAATATTCAACATTTCTGAGTCATTAAGAAATAAATTCATGCAAATTCAATTAAATAAAAATCAGTTGTTAATATTTTAACAGTGATATTATTTATACATTTATGCTTTACTATATATATACATATTATAAATATCATTAAGCCGAGTCCCACATGGGATGGGTAGAGAGAGTAGAGCACCAAGTTTTACCACCAATATATTCTTAAATAACAGTTAGTTTGATTAGAGGTTAGACAAATATATATAATATGGCTAGAAAGCGACTAATCAATAAATAAAGCAATGATAAGGAACTAGTTGTACCGCCCAGCTTCGCTTGGATGAAAAATTAAATTTCCTGAAACACGATCGCAGCGCCACCTATCGGGTCCAATTGCGGATCTAAACCATTCCCAGATCCCCTTGAACACACACAAAAAATTTCATCAAAATCGGTCCAGTCGTTTGAGAGAAGTTCAGTGACATACACACTCACAGAAGAATTATAAATATAAAGATGTAATCCCTAATGCAGTTTAGAGGGGATTTGATCCTGCAAAACCCCTCTTTGGATATCTACGAGTGTCTGGTAAAAGACAGGTCAAAAATTAAAGAACTCATCTTCATCGTAAGTTATATCTTCGGTTTCAGCAACTTTAATAGCTGAAAGCTTCAGGCCTTGAGCAGACATGGCATCGATGCTGGGTAGTGCTTTGACGATTTCTTCCTCCACGTTAAATTTATTCAACTCCTGTTGCATCTTCTCAATTATGGGACCTTCGAGGGCATCCATTATTTGATACCTCAGTAAATTGGGCAGTACATTTACAGCGAGCTCGACGACATAGTCTAAAGTACCCGCACCATTGCAGCGCACTTGAATGTTTCCTATTTCTAGGTCTAAATCTCTGAACTCTGGCTTTTCCCTCGTGTCAAGCGGTTGAGCTAATATCAGCCTTGCACTTATGTATTCTACAGAGAAAGATGCTGTGCCAGCCCTGGATAATAGGCCGCCCACTGCAGATATATCCCACTGAGTGCTACCTTCCAACTTTTGAGTCCCGATCTCAAAGTCAACCACAACTGTGTTCTTTTCCATTCGGAGAGTAATGTTGCCAACTCTTTGGAAAGACGAGAGTCCAATAAGCCAGGTGCGAGTTAGGGTAACGGTGAATACACTCACTGTTGTATTGTAGTCTTTTATCTCATAGGGATCCTTTTTCATTTCTCTTACTTTCTTCCTCAGATCTGCCACGACCATGTCCAAAGGAGATATAGAGTTGGGAAACTCTACGTCGCTAGCTATATCTTCGAGTTGCTTGTTAATTTCAGCTCTCGCTTTTGTGTATGCTTCCTTGAGTATGTAAGGTTTTATGGAATCGAATAGAAAAGTGCCTATGGAATTGATGATGCCCTGGAACAAATCCCCAAAGAAGCCAAGGTTTTCGAAGTTAACCGCGATAGTATTGAAGCCGAGGTTTATCTTGATGTCTTGGGCTCGGACTTTGCCGTCTCGGTCCACTCCAAGCGTGGCGTATGCAGTGATTTTAAGACCAGTCACGTCGACTGTGAAGGGGCCCTGAGCCCGGTTCAGCCACGTGGACATTGTGTAGTTGCCTCGGGCCTGTAGGTTGTCGATAACCAACTGAGCTTGAACCTGGAAGTTAAGCAATTAAGTTAAAGTAGATAATCTTTATGTCCAAACTTTATAGTAAAATTAGTTTAATGCAAATGCTTAACTAATTATTATCCATCAATAGCTACATACATGCTTTCGTGAACTATTGTTGTTTCCATTCTTGAGTGTCCAAGTGATTTGATCTTGTTGTTTATCTATACTACTACGAATACTAATACCAATAATAATATCATAAAGAGGAAAGATTTGGTTGTTTATTTGTTTGTATTGAATAGGCTCCGCAACTTCTGGACCGATTTCAAAAATTCTTTCACCATTGGAAATTTACATTCACCCTGAGTAAAATATTTATTGACAGAAAAGATTATGAAAGTATACGCGGGAGTAACCGCGGCTCATAGCTAGTATAATATAAATTATACTGGACTCCGTGGACCTTCGATCATACGGCAAAGCAAAGCTGGGCGATACAGTTAGTCCATTATAATTGTATGTACATGCATTAACATAACAAAGACATGAGGTACTCACTTCCATACTTGAAATTTCGGCATTAACGTAAATGATTTTAAAGTCGTTAATGCCGTAAAGGCCGGTGTTCTTGAAATACAGTGTGCCGAAGCTGAGCGACTGCTTCATGTCTGGAACAGGGTAGGGCTCCGGCATGCCCAGCCCGGGCAGTCCCACTGGCTCTGGTTGCTTGTAATGTTCTAGTATAGCTAGGATGTGTTCACTCATCTTCCTCTCCCCAGCTGCGAGCTTTGAATCCAAAGCATTCGATTCCGCCTCATCTAGAATACGTAAATAGAATACATACATATGTACACGTGGTTGTTCTATACAGGACATACTGAATGGGAGAAGCATCTTCTTCTTTTTATTTTAATGTGAGAAGTGAAAGTTAAGTTAAGGGCTCCCACACATAAACACGATACGACGTCGCGTCGTACAACGATGCGGCGTCGTTTCACGATACGACGTCGTGACGTTAGAAACTCACGATGCAATCCTGCGCAGTTGTTATTCAAAATTCAAAGATGACGGATGTTATTGAAGTTAAGTATGAGAGTTTTTTATGAGAATAAAGTCTTTAAACACAAGTACGACGCGACGTCGTATCGTGTTTATGTGTGGGAGCCCTAAGCCCGACAAATGGGATTGCACTGGACACGTCTGTGCATGATAGACGAGTTGGGCCAATCAAGCGACACAATGGACCCCACATAATGTGACGCGCAGACGTGGATGGCCAAGAAGAAGATGGCGGGACGAACTGGACATGCACCTGAGCAGTTGGTCGGAGGTGGGACACAAATGGCGTTAAATAATAATAAAAGAATTTCATTGTTTATCATTCTCATCAGTTTTTTTAAATGTCCGCGTTTTTGTAGAATTAAAACTACGCGGTCAAATTAGTACAAGTAAATACTTCACTTGACGTTTTAATGTTTTAAATATTCAGTTAGTTTGTATATTCATAGATACCTATAAAGAACTAGCTGTACCCTGCCACGCTTCGCTGTGGATATGTGACTGATGCAAAAACAGATAAAAACAATCTTCGAGATCATGCTAAAATTTCCGCTCGATCGAACTTTTTGAGTTTTTGATATCTATATATATATTGGATTGACTAAATAATTGAAAATTTCGTGTCATCGTGTCCAGGATGTGTTTCATCATCATTGTAGATAAATACCAATTAATTTGAACGGTGAACGGTAAACGGTGAACGGTAATTTGAAAGGTGTATATGAACCAAGTAAACAATAATAGCAATATCATTTTAATAGTGAGTCGTCATTTAAGTCCTAATTAATTGACAGTAGTATATAGCAAAACGTTTGGATAACAACAACTGCTATGTGCTATGTTTATATAACATACATATATTATGTATACACAAATATACATAATATATTATATAATAATATTATATTATTATTACAAATATACATAATATATGCCTACCCCTTCGGGGACCCTTGTGGGAAGGCGTGAGGATATATTATTATTATTATTATTTACATAATATACATTTAAGGACGAATGCGAAAGTGTGTCGTAGAACGTTCAAACTACCTAGATATAATTACTAAAACACTCAAAGCTCTCACACACTCTTTAAATACACTATCAAAGGCTGGAAAGTAATAAACCTACTTCTTTGATATAATTCTATTCAAAAGCAACTAAATAGCCTACTATTTAATAACGCCTGTTACATTATAAAAGTTGGATGTGACTTTTATATCATTCTTAATACATAGTTAAGTTCTGACGAATGAAATGAATCCATGTATTATATCTACATCAAATTTTTTGGTAATAAATGCAAGAAATCTTACCGTTTCCGTAAATTGTACCAATCAACACGCACAATATCACAAAACGGAACCACATGTCTGTTTCAAATGGGGGACGACTCAATTTGTGTGTTATCAATGGCCATAAGTAGGAATGACTGAATGCTCCGGGTCACAGGTCATCTATTTATCAGCGCGTGACGTTTCTACTTCGTTATCAGTAACAATGTATGAATGATACTATCGAGATCATCTTTTGTCCAACGATTTTAAAGATTAATGACATTATTTATTTTTACTTGTAGTAGTTAAATATTTACCCATTGTTAAGGTGAAGGTAATATGTATTCATGCCTTGACACAAGGACGATACTTGACAGAAATTTAACAATACTAATTTCGCTGGAGATATACTACTAGCACAAAACCAACCAAGTCTTTTGTTGCTGCCTGGCGTTCTTTGAAAGCATACTTACTTAACGACACTACTTAATACTGTTTACTGAAGTTATTTTGTACTCTAAGGTCGAGTGCGGTGTCCAATGACAAGTCTGAATTGGTAGTTAAGCAGCTGCATTTATGTTGATCTGGCGACTTTTACGTACTCATAAGAGTATTGAAGGGGTTATTGCAGTATTGCCTTGACCTCGCACAATGAACATCGCACCGGACGCATCTCATTGTTCGGATGCACGCCAAACGTGCAAACGTAAACAAGTACTAAGTATTTTTCATAAGTACCCTTTAAATTTGCATAAGGTACTACAATAGGTAGGTGTAGATGCAAACCTTTGTGTGCAATGTATTTTACTGACGCCTCATGTGAGAGCAAACCGTATGCTCGGTAGGTTCACTAGCTTGCATCAGAGGCGTGCGAGTTGATGAAACGATTGGGTACCTTCCTATACCTGCCTTCAAGTTTTATTTTATTTTTATTGTTATACTAATATAGATATAACTAGAATTTTTGTTACTAACACACAAGCTATGGACACGAAGTCGGAAATAAATAAATTTATTTATTATTTATTATGCAGTAATTTTTTTTGTAATCTATAATTTGTCAATAAATTCATGTGAAATTTTATTTGACAACAATTGTAATCCATCTTATCTACTAATATTTTAATGTGAGTTTGTTTCTTCACGCAATACTACTGATCGGAATTGTATAGAATTTGGCACACAGATAAATTTATAAGCGGGATGATTAAGCTTATCCTAAGGGTTACTATAGGATTAGTTCTATTCCAACAAAAATTATCTACCAAAGAAATGAAATATTACACGGGTGAATCAAAAAGGCACAGCTAGTCAACTATACATCGCGCAATTTTATTATCTTAGTGCATTAATAGGGCAATATTTTTGCGCTTTTCCACATGAGTTCCCGAAAGAGAACAGAGGGAGAAATACAAATGTACATACATATAATCACGCCGAGAGATAGTTGTGTAGAAATAGACACTTTTCGACGGAGGTATAAATTATAATCAAAAATTAATACAAGCTAATGTCAGTACTCAATGTTTATTTAATGAATGGATACCTCATATAAAACAACGCCATCTCTCGAAATATTGCTGTATTATCAAACCGGTAAGTATAGTTACTTTAATACTAAGTTACAACCTAATTACAATGCTAACCCATAAATAGGTCGTAGTACATATATACAAATGAATGGAGAATTAATAATCAGTTACTAGATTTATTAAAACTTTAAGATTATTGAACTATAAATAACTATATTATGTAAACGTATATACAATAAAATAATACATGTCATGCTCTTCGTAAGGTCACGAGTTCTATTAATATACACATATTATGTTTTCCGGGAATTACCTATAGCAAGTATTGTACAAAAAGTATAGTCATATACATCAAATAATATTTTTACTCAGAAATCAAAGAACTCATCTCGATCTCTATTAGAATTTATAGCAGTTTCTTTTGTTGAAATCGATGGAAAACCATGTCGAGATAATGCATCTATCTTAGGCAGTGATTCTTCTATTGTATCTTGCACGTCTAATTCATTAAGCTCGATTTGAATATGGTCTTTAAAAAAATCTTCTACAGCATCTACTATTTGGTATCTCAGTACATTGGGCAATATGTTTACAGCGAGTTCTATGACATAGTCATATATGCCCGCGCCGTCGCAACGCATTTGAATGTTCCCTATTTCAAGACCAAAATCCCGAAAATCCGTCTTCTGCCTCGTGTCGAGCTGCTGAGCTAATATGATCCTTACATTGATATATTCTACGGAGAAAGTGGCAATGCCTGATTTGGTCAGTAGCCCACCGATCCCAGATATGTGCCACTGAGTGGTCCCTTCCAGTTTCTGGGTTCCGATTTTTAAGTCGGCCACGAGTGTGGAATTCTCTAAACGAAAAATAATGTTACCGACTCGTTGGAATGAAGATAGTCCCATTAACCATGTGTTTGTAAGTATAATGGTGAATACTTTTGCTGTTGTATAATCATAGTCCCTGATTTTTAAAGGATCAAATTTCATATTCCTCACATATTTCCTGAGTTCCGCTACAACAATGTCCAAAGGAGCAATTGAGTTAGGAAATTCTGAATAGCCAGCCAAGTTATCGACCCGATTATTGATTTCTTCTCTAACTTTTGGGTAAATTTCCTTGAGTATGTAAGGCTTAAAAGAGTTAAATATTAATGTGGGTGCAGTATTTATGAATCCTTGGAATAAAGACCCCATCGAGTTCATGTTCTTGAACATAATATGCATATTTTTGGTTTTAAGGTCGATCTCGATGTCCTGGGTGCGGAGCTTGCCGTCTCGTGCCACCTCGAGTGTGGCAAATGCTGTAGCCTTGAGGTCGGTCAGGACAACTGAGAATGGACTTATTTCTGTGTTCCACGAGACCCAAGTATATATTGTGTAGTCGCCTCGGGCTTGCAGTTCATCGATGTTCAATTGTAATTCAACCTGGATTCAGAGAATGAAACTATATGTTTTATATGTCATCGAAAATAGCACAATTCACAAAAAAAGGTAAATAAAGAAAAGTAAGCAATTAAGGGAAGCAGTGCATATCAGATTTGGAGGTAAACAGGAGCAGAACTCCACCTCCTAGAGCATCCCAGCCGAATGCCACTGTTTCTGAGCACTTTGTTATAGGTATTTTACACATGGAATTACCATAATGGCTCCAGAAATCAGCTGTCCCTATATCAAACTTAATTATGAATATGTTAACGGCAAATTTGACAGACTCGTAACCTCTTGAACTCACGAATAATAATAATACTATAATTTGTGGTCTAACAAGTTTCAACTGTTCTTTGTAAATGCTGATAATTGTTGTTATTGTAAAAAAATAATTAAAAATATTCCTGGCGAAAAGACGGTGTTGATACACCGCTACCCCTTCCCTAAAGGGTCCCACTTTAGGGAAGATTTACATATATATATATATATATATATATATGTATATATGAACTTACTTCCATAGCTGCAATTTCAGCATTGACGTAAACGATTCGAAATTTGTTGATTCCGTAGACTTTGGTGTTCTTTAAGTGAAGTATGGCCCCATATTTAGATAGTTTCGTGTCTGGCACAGGGTAGGAATCCGGTATGGTTAACCCTGGAAGCCCCAACGGGTCAGGTTGCTGGTAGTGGTCTAATAGCTTTAAAATATATTCACTCATCTTTTTCTCCCCCTCCGCAACGCTTTCCGCTGTTGTAGTTTCAAGAAGAAGCTGTGATTCATCTGGAATAGGTTTTTAAGTGTTATTTGAGACATAGCCTTGATGGCTAAGTGGTTCGAGCTGTCGCTTGGAGTGGAAATATAACAGGTTCGAATTCCGACTGTACCAATGTGTTTTTCCGAACTTAAGTACAGTGATTAGTCACACCACATGCTTTACGGTAAAGGAAGGCAATCTCTGACAGTTTAGGCTTTACAAGACATACATACTTTTGGCCGTACCGTGCTAGGCCCAAGATATAAGCGTAATTGTTTTAGCAAATGGGTGTCCACATGTGTTAAATAGATAAAATAATACTTGTTGTATTGCAGCGAATGACAATTACACTGGGCCACTATCAATATGCTAAGCTGTTATTGGTCGTCAGACCTAATAATAATATACATTTTAATAGGCTTTAATTAATGTCAACAAGTTTTTAGGCAAAATCAAAGTATGTAAGACAGTTGGGAATCTTTGTTTAACTTTCAAAAATCAGTATTGCACATTACACATAAACTATTTATTACAATTTCTACTCGAGACGAATCTTACGGAGTTGCGACATATTGCATCGTGACAAGTTAACAAATGGTTAACCTGCACTATGTATAATATCATGACATATATATATGCATGTATAAATATACGTCGTTAATTAATTGTCAATTGTCAACTGACCACCCAACACTGTCCCGCGGTCACCAATCACCAGAATTGTTACTTAGTTATAATGTTTCATGCATCTTTAAAAAAATCCCACTTACCATATATCTGACAAGTGACGGACGAAAAACACATTACCATAAAAAATACCAACATTTCAATCTCACTATTCGGGAGGAACTGAGCTAGTTGCTAAAATGTACATATTGCCCTGATGTTTCTGGTTGTTCAAGTTGTTCAAGATGTTGATCAAGGTATCGGCACAAGCCCGTGACGCTAGGCAACAAGTAACTGAAATATCGAAATTTTTTTCCTCTGTACTGAGAAGTGTCTGTGCCGTGATAAGTACTACATACAAGCACAATACCTACGTGGAGAAAAGATAATTTTATCTATATTTAATGCGACATCGTCATGCTAATGAAATAAAGTTTTAGTAAACAAATACTTATTGAGAAGCCGTGGCCAAGTAGTTCGAGTAGTTTTTTGTTGAAATAATACTTAATTATTTAATAATAATTAAGTAATATATCCTCCTAATTAAGTAATATATCCTAGGATATATTATATTTATTTAATAATATAATATAATATATCCTCACGCCTTCCCACAAGGGTCCTCGAAGGGGTAGGCAGAGGTGTATAGGTAATACCCACACACCCACTTTCCGCCAGAGGTATATTAGGTGCCAACGTGACAGATGGCGAGTCCATCGCCGTTACTCAAGCACGACTATACATACGCCTTTGAATTGCTTCTCAGACGTATGCAGGTTTCCTCTCGATGTTTTCCTTCACCGTAAAGCTCGTGGTGTGCCTAATCACTGTACTTAAGTTCAGAAAAACTCATTGGTACAGTCGGGATTCGAACTTGCGACCTTTGCGTCGCAGGCAACTGCTCGAACCACTCGGCCACCACGGCTCCTGTAACGGCACGGCACTTAATTATTTGTTTGGCAAAAACAAACAACAGGAACAAAGTGGCATAAAACAATTACAGAGCTGCAGAAGTATAAACTGTGTAGCTGTTAGCAGCTCAAACGTTACTAGTTCGGTTTTCGACTGTAGTAATACATTTTTATGAACTTAATATAGTGATTATTTATTATATTATTATTATTATAATATAGTGATTAGACACACTACGAGCTTTACGGTCAAGGAAAACATTAAGTGGAAACCTGCATACGGTTGAGAAGAAATTCAGACACGTATGGATAGTGCTTGAGAAGCGGCGATAGATTCGCCATCTATCACGTTGCTAAACATGTTTTAAAGCAAAAACATATGCTTCTTTGGTTATCCTGGTGGGGAGGCGTGAAGAAATATGTACATACGAGTATATGAGTCACCTGAGTGACGATTGCAGCTTCAAACCCAGGTGGTGTATAAAAATTTGCGTCTTCTTCTCCCGAAATTATGCACACATTGCCTCAAGCTTCAAGGTGATGACAAGGGAATCTGAATCCATTTGGGAAGGCATTAAAAGAACTTACTTTACAGAACACCATCTTGGTGAAAATAATAACGGGCGAAATGTTGGTTTTGTTAGTCTTTTACTTCGAGCCTCGTGATGCTTCTAACGTCTGAACTCCTAGTAGGGTGTGAAGGTTTTTATTTATATACAAGCTGTACCAGCGACTTCGTCCGCGTGGAATTTAAAAAAAAAAATTGTTCAGTTTCTTTAAGTTAATAAAAAAATTAATTTAATAAAAAGTAGCCTAAGTTACTCCTTTTTATATCAGCTATCTGCCAGTGAAAGTACCGTCAAAATCGGTCCAGCCGTTTCAGAAATTACCGTTTCGGAACCAACAGACAGACAGACAGAGACAGACAGAGACAGACAGAGACAGACAGAGACAGACAAAAATTGTAAAAAACATATTTTGGTGTATGTACCGTGTATTTATGCATATGCATTTAGTAAAATGCGGTTATTTCAATATTACAAACAGACACTCCAATTTTATTATATACCTATATGTATAGATTATAATTGTATCTACAGCCTCTTATAATCTTCTGTTGTCTGTTAGCGCCAATAATATGCTTCTGATTGGACTCAGAACATATTTGTTCGATTTACTAACATTGACCTAAATGTATTCAAAACGCGGTTCGCACTTGTGTTCTAAATGACAAATCACTGGCGTATTGAAGGATTTACACATAATGATCTTATTTCTATTGAAATTATGATCAATCATGGATCGAGATATGGATCTAACTGTCTATCTAAGTTTAATTAGACGTGTTGTACAACTGTCAAATTGCGAGGTCTTGGCGTTAAGGCGCTTGCTCACCGTATTGAATTAGGGTTTTTTGTTCTCACTGTATCGATTTCCGCAACAATATATGCGTCTTATAGAGGTTGTAAATTCATTTTTTCAGGGATTCGAACTTGCGATCTTGTGTCGCAGTACTCGAACCACTCGGCCACCACGGCTTATTTATATCCGGCTATTAATAGTTATAAAAACACCCTGCGTACACAAAACAATGATGCTATGGAGTATTTCAAGAGTTTCTTGCAATCTATGTTTTTGTGTGTTGGTACAGCTTGCAAAAACATAGCTACACAAAAACTCACGTTCTTTTGTACAAGTGTGTAAGGTCATGTACAAATGAACGAGGGTTCGATAGCGTCCGCTTGGGTAGGCTCGGAATTACGCGCTTAGCGCTTATAGGAATATTTGTAGTTTCAGACAACGCTTAGCCCCCCCCCCTTTATAGAGATATTTTGACTTTTTGAGCCTCAACCGCGACCTACAGTTTCGCAGTCAGGAGCTCTAACCACTACACCAGACGGTCGTCAAACAAGAGATGTCATTTATAAGCATTTTTAAGTTATACGCTTTTCACGCGACAGCCAATGTGGACTTTTAAAAGAGCCGTTTTAGCTGAGTGCCGTAGTCACACCACGAGATTAACGTTGAAATTAAAACAGGAGTAAATCTCCATACGACAGTGATGAAATAAAAAAAAAGTAGCCGAACTGTCACGTTGACACTTAAATATGTTTCCGACCAAATGTTGGTGTTACCTCGGTGACAATCTTAGCCCAGGTCCCTTGTAGGAAGTTTCATCTCAACTAAATAGTTTACTCAATTTCCTTTGGCAACTAAATGTTGTCCGTCTGTCTGTGCATCGTTTAGCAAACTCATGATACCTTAGTAGTTTGTGGTTTTCCCTGACTTTAGACCGTGAAATTATCTCCAAACGTTGCTAACTTCACGTCCTGAAATCATGTCATGTATATATTTTATTAATTTCCTTTTAACGCTCTAGTGGTTTTGCATGCTACCGGCTTCACTGGTCCCCGAAGGAATATGTATACGAACGTGAAAAATTTCGGGCATGTCGCAAATTCATATGTTTACATACGTTAATAACAATTTCGGGACAAGCTTTTTGTTTGAAAAAGTTTTTCTTTACAGTGAAGTTCGCTGTGTGCATAAAATTGGTTTGTTTTATTACGCATGGTCACACTCACTTTACAATACTTATAAACCATGCCGAGTCCTTCTCGGGGTAGGCAGAGAGAGTAGTGCGCCAGTTCTCTCTAGACTTACATACCTCTTTCGCTTCGCCCACATTCATCAGTCTCTTCATACATGCTCGCCGGTTTCATCTAGGTTGTTGGTAGGCCTTCCTCTGCCCCTTCTTTTACATACTTTCGCTTTGTTTATCTGTTTCATCAATCTCTCTTCACTCATGCTTTCTATATGGCCAAATCAAACCAAACTAACATACAAATATTATCGTAATAAATATATTTACATATACCTCTTTCCTCTTATATGTAAGAGGTATATGTAAGCGAAAGAGGTATGTAAGTCTAGAGAGAACTGGCGCTCTATACTCTCTGCCTACCCCGTTAGGGACTCGGCGTGATGATATGTATGTATATTTACATATATATGCAGGAATAATAAATCCCCTAAATAGATTTAAAAAGTGAAACTTTGAAAGATGATCTGGGCGGATGAAGGTTTTACATTCAATCAAGCCTGAGCCCTTGAAAATGATTTTTCATTTGCCACACAGATAGTTTATTAGCTGGGGATGTATTATTCCAGAAAAATAAACACGGATCGGATCATCCAATCTAAACATCGATCGGATACCCATATATGTTCCTGCACGCTTACCCACAAGGGTCTCCGAAGGGATAGGCAGCGGGTGTGTAATACCTACTTACACACCCACTGTCCGCCAGAGATATATTTGAGGCGCAAACGTGACAGATGGCGAGACCATCGCCATTTCCCAAGCCCGACTATACATACGTGTTTGAATTTCTTCTCTACGTATGCAGGTATCCTGTCGTGTTCTTTCACCATGAAGCTCGTGATATGACTAAACACTATTCTTAAGCTCACAAAAACTAATTGGTGCAGTCGGGATTCGAACTTGGCCACTCGGCCAGCACTTTGAATTGTGAAACAAAACACAATAATGCAATAATGTACTCGGTATATGCCGCTTAGGTATGTTGCGAATAAAAACGATCGTCTGAAGCGCTCCTATGTTTACCTTGATCTTCGGATTAGGTGGCTTGATACTTACATATATAATACGACTGCCGCGTAGACCTGCCGTAGTGACTGAACAGACACAGGCCTAAACTTGTAACTTAACAAGTTTATCTTTAAACATGAACAAGATAAGTTTCGCTATAGTGGTTTTATGTGCCATCGATGGGGGCCTTTTCAAGCATTTACGTAAGTTAGCCAATCTCACGTAATTAATTAAGGATGCGTTCTATTATTTGTGAGGATTTTGTTGGGGGTTGCCTTCGGTAATACTAATTAGAATACCAACTTATAACATACATTAATTTTTTTTTAATTTTGGCATAAAGTTATTATTTTTTCTTGCAATTAAATTATATTATGGTCTTAATTAATCAGTGATAATGTAGCATTCAAATGGCGAAAGTATTTTTAAAATCGATCCGGTAGTTTTTGAGCCAATTCCTTACAAACATACTTACATACAAATCTTTCCTCTTAATAATATTAGTATAGATATACAAATAACGCTTTTGTATAGATTCAAGACAAAGTTTACGAGTCGGATTAAATTGTAGTTGTTACCATATGACATTTAGTTTATGAGTAGTTAGGTTTATATTGATACGTAATTGATTAAGTAGGTAAATAATTAAGGTTTATGTTTATTTATTTATTATATTGTGTCTAGATTTTATTTGAACATAATGACACAATAGATTTAAAAACATCATTTTATAAATCCACCTACTAACCCTTTTTTTGAAACACATAATAGAAATAATCTAAGATATTAAATTTGACTTGACTAAATGTTTAGTTTTATATCTTGATAGATTAAAGTTATAAAATTCTTAAGTATTCGCTATTATTTTAATTGCTAAAACAAATAATGACAACAATTATAAATATAAAAAAAGGGATGCCTTTTACAGTCAAATTATTTTTACGTTAAAAATAATTTACATTACATGATGAAATCTCTCTGCCTATTCCTTTGGGGACTCTTGAGGGAAGGTGTGAAGATGTAATGACCATGTTTTTTTTTGCAAATTTTTGTGTGAATGAATCAAAAAGTGGCATTTTCATGCCACTCAGCTGTTTTTACAATCTATTGTCTTAGGTTGGTATTGTACCAACTTGTCATTTGACCTGAGACCTCACTAAGACGTGTTATTGTCGTCATGAATTAATAATATTCAAGGGATATATATAGAGCCGTGGTGGCCGAGTGGTTCGTTGCCTGCGACACAAGGATCGCAAGTTCGAATCCCGACTGTACCAATGAGTTTGTCCGTTTGTACAGTGATTAGTCACACCACCAGTGATTAGTCAAGGAAAACATCGAGAGGAAACCTGTATACGTCTGAGAAGAAATTCAAAGGCGTATGTATAGTCGTACTTGAGTAACGGCGATGGACTCTGTCACGTTGGCACTTAATATACCTCTGGCGGAAAGTGGGTGTGTGGGTGGGTATTACCTATACACCTCTGCCTACCCCTTCGGGGACCCTTGTGGGAAGGCGTGAGGATATGTATGTTTTATTTCTATTATTTATTTCTATTATTCCATCTGTCACGTTGGCACTTAATATACCTCTGGCGGAAAGTGGGTGTGTGGGTATTACCTATACGAAGGCGTGAGGATATATTATTTGATGATGAATATATATATGTATATATATTATTTTCATTGATGAATCCATCTCCTTCGCACCCTTATATAATTATGTCAATAGCATGTCATATTACCGCATCGTACTCGTTGGTATTGTAACGATGACTAGTAATAAAAACTAGTAGAAAAAATTACGAAGTAGATAATTAATGGGATAATGTGAGAATAGGCAGAGGAAGACCAAGTTCTAAATACTTAGATCAAATCGATTGAAAAATGTCAGTGTAATATGTACATATATACATGTACAGTATGTACATAATTCTTCTGTACGTGTGTATGTCACTGAACTCCTCCCAAACGGCTAGACCGATTTTAATTAAATTTTCTGTATGTCTTCAGGTGGATTCGAGAATGGTTTACATTCACAATTGGACCCGATAGGCGGCGCTGCAATTATGTTTCAGGATTTTTTTTTTACCCGAGCGAAGCTGGGCGTGACAACTAGTTTATTATAAACAGCTATGTTGCTGAACAGCTGATGTAGAGATCATATATTCTTCCTCGAATAAACGTTATTGAAAGGCTTTTGTGGATTTTTAACTTTATATTTTTTGTAGTGATGTTTAAATTTGACATTCCATGATTAATTGATATATTACGTGCAAATATTTGCAAATTCTTGATGACTATGAAATTTAAAACAGGTATTAAAAACACTATAAAATATTATCAAATTGCGCACAAAAAATTATAAATTGACATCAATGACGTTTGATCAAATTTAAGTGAAGAATGTAAATTTTTTTTTTGTATCCAAACGTCTCGTTTAAACAAATAAGTAGTACGTATAGATTTCCCATTCGAGGTTATCTCGAACGATGTAAAACTTATGGTAGGGGATGCGGATAGTAGGACCAAACGAGCCGTATCGTTTATTACATCGTGACTGCAATTACTGAACGTACGTAATGAGGCGGAATTCTATAGCTTTATCCTTAATCGCATACAATATTGTAATATCCTATGAGTATCTTTAATAAGGAAGAACTATAAAATTAGTGAAGGTTATACCTAAAGTATTTCAAGTCATACCTAAAGTATTTCAAGTCATACCTATTATTTTCAAGTCAATATTGTTTTATAGTTAAACAAAGCCTAAATTAAAATAAGAATAAAAATGTCGTCTGTAACGTCTGAAAGATTAAATACCAAGTCATGAAAAGTAATTATTTAAAAAATCTACCCTGCAAATTTGGTTTTTGAATTTGAATTGAAATTAACCGTAAACTGCAAAGTCAGTATTACACGTTACGTTTGATGGTCTTAAGTAGAACTTGAGTGCAGTGTTTTATTATGCGCCACGAGGAGTGCTGCATTTAATGCACTAATTAACTGCATTCATTTAATCTATGAAAACATCAGTAGTACAAGGTTTCAAGTGGCAAATTTTGCTTAGTACATAACTACAACGCTAATCTTTTTCTTTTGTTTATTCTCTCGTAGCGTGAGTTCCGGGAACATTCGCTACGTAACTACTTAAAGGCACTTCTTAGCTGCTAGGCTAAGAAGCTAAGGGCACGACCTCGGCTAAGGACGTGCTATTTAAATCATACACACATAGGTAGGCAGGGAGAGTAGGGCGCCAAATTCTCTCTAGACTTACAGACCTCTTTCGTTTTCGCTTCGTCTTCATTAATTAGTCTCTTATATGAAGAGACTAATTAATGAAGACGAAGCGAAAATGCTCGCCTGTTTCGAGTACTGTTATTTATTGTATATGACGACATGGTAATTTACGCTAATAAGGCTACATAGTCGGTTCAACGAATATTAAAAAAAACTAAAAATACATTAGAGTAATAAATAAGGTTAATTATAAATTAATCATCGAGAAGAAGATGGCCTTCTTTCTGCGTATGCCAGACACTCATTCAAAATCACCTTCCATTAATCTGCCTGCACATTACATCACGTTCCCATCAGTTCCTTGTTGTTTATATCATTTGTGATGATACATATTCTCCTTTCAGCGGACTACATCCCGGTATGCAAGCGTGACCAGGCCACGATTAACGACTGCGCACGTAAATCTGTCGACGCCTTAAGGCCGCAGCTCATGAACGGTATTCCAGAATTGGAGGTCCCTGGGATTGAACCCCTCGTTATACGTGAGGTATGTTGAGAGAGAGAGTGAGTAGGAAGGTTAATATCAATTTATATTAAGACATTTGATGGGGCCATAACCAAAGGAAGCAAATAATAATAAAACTGTTTATTCAAGTTGGATGGAGGAACTCCATACTCCAACTCCAACTCCATGGATAGTTGAAGGAGGTCCTAAATATATCCAAGTTGAAGTTGAAGCTTTTGTGGCTGAGTGGTTCGAGTAGTTGTCTGCGACACAAAGATCACTAGTTCGAATCCAGACTGTGTGACCACCAATGAGTTTTTTTGAACTTAAGTATAGTGATTGGTCAAACCGCGAGCTTTACGGTGAAGGAACATCGAGAGGAAACCTGCATACGCTTGAGAAGAAATTATATCTAATTAATCTAAAATATATCTCTGGCGGAAAGTGGGTGTGTTGGTACTACCTATACACCTCTGCCTATCCTCGGGAAGGAACATCTCCATTACGTGCCATTGGTAGCGTTATTAAAATGTACATCACGTGACCAATCTATTGATGTCGTATACATCCTTAGTAGAACAAATGGAATAATATCTGCATTGTTTTCTAGGTGATATCTGTCAACAGCGAATCATCACCAATCAAAGCTACTGCCAAAGACTTGAAGGTCACTGGGGCAAGCAACTTTACCATCAAGAACTTAGCGTGAGCAATCTATTATTATACTTATATATATCTTAAGGCCCTCCCATAACGGTTTCCGAAGCGGTAGGCAGGTAGGTAGCACCCGCACAGACTTTCTGCTGATGTGTCCCAAAGTGACAGGTGGACTTACCATCTGTTACGTTGGCACTTAAAATATACCTCAGGGATAGGAGCCTGCAGATCCATGTGGGAAGGGGTGAAAATATTTTTATTTATTTATTTATTAACACTTCCAGCAAACATGATTGCAAAGGCGAACTTAATGCCGAAGGCATGACTGGATATGTATGAAGATTTTCACCTTCACATGGTTAAAAATAAATCGTTCTTGAATTTGAATGCAGTGCCACATTAGGCCTAATGTGGCGCTCTGTCACGTGCCAAGCACCATGGCTTAAGGTCAAGATATTAATAATGAAGGATCCAGTTGAACATAAATATTTTTATTGCATTGGGTCCAGCATACACACCTACAGAAAAAAGCTGCATGAACTGGACCTCTGTCCAGTTCATGCAGCTCGAAACTTCGAAGTTTCGATCTTAAGCAAACAGTATTACCTTACTTGCCCATTTTTTATTCCAGCAGTGAGTATGTTTGCTACAGTTTTAAAGAAGGCGTTGTACTAGCAATAAGCAAAAACTCATGGGTACACTTGGAGTTCGAACTTGTAATATTTCGATCGACCACTATGACTCTTCAACATAATTTATTGACTCTTTATTTTCAGGGTGGATCTAGACACGTTCACAGTTCGGGCGCGGGTGCGTATCCCGAGACTCCACTTCGAGGGTCGCTACAAGCTTGATGCCCAATTACTGGCTGTTCCACTTAAAGGGGAGGGAAAGCTCGTCGCTGATGCAAGTGAGTGCCAATTATAGCAAAAAACTTAGGCCAGCTTATAGATAGCTTTTGGTGAGGGATGCTACGAATCTGAATCCTGAAATGGTCAGGGATCAAATCCCATTACTGGGCCAGTAGTCCAATTTAATATAACAACACAGTACAACAAGGCGGGGTGTCGGGTGCATTGTTAAGCATTCAAATTTGTTTGTCGCGTGCGTCCCTTAGCTAAATTGTCATTTGAGAAAGGGCGGCCTTACGCAAGTCTTAAAAGGTTCTATATACTAAGGTACAGTTCGTTCCCGAGTCATGAGTCGTAAGGCGTACCAATGATAACGACCATTAAAAAGTGCAGGAATGTTTTATGTACCTAAAGTATCAGAGATTACCCAAAAAAAAATTAATGAGTTTTGGTTCTACAGAGACTTTAAGATCTAACAAATGCCTTGATATGTCTGCAGTGAAATGCGACGCAGAGTTCACGATGCACTCTCAACTAGTGGAGCGCGATGGTGTGGAGTATCTCAAGTTCACCGACATTGCAGCCAACATTAACGTGAAGGACTATAGACTCAGGCTTGATGGACTCTTCAACGGGGACAAGGCACTTGGTAAGGGTTGCATTAGGGTTCCATTCCAAGGGTTTAATTGTGATGATAGTTATGATGAGGGAAATAAACCCGATATGGTCCGTATGGTGGTAATTTTTTTGTTTTTTTTTCTATATTTTAAGCTTCAAGATAATCTTTTATAATCCTACTCGTTCTTATTCCGAAATCCTTAGACGATTATTGTTGAATTGATGAAAATGTATTTTTGTACTCGTTGATATCTCCCACGGAGTAGACCGAGAGCCATCGGCTTCATCCATATTCAACACTCAGTTAATATGTTCCACTGTAGCATTATAACATCATTATTTTGCAGGTGATGCGGCAAATGAAGCCATAAACCAGAATCGCGCCGAATTTCTGCGTTCTACTAAGCCCCATCTCGAGAGGACTGTGTCGAAGATAGTCCTTGACTTCGCAAACAGAGTGGTGGATGACTTGCCTCTCGACGAGCTATTCCCCAAGCCCTAGGATGAACGTCGGCTACCGTAAAACTCCCATAATTCTAAATACATCTTCTAAATGTCGTAATGCGACAAGTAGTGTGGTAGTCTTAAGGTCACGTGATTACTTTGAACGTCCATTGAAATTTACACTGCAGATCTCAAATTTGCGGCTCTAAACAAAGTCCTTTTCTCTTTAGCGTTACACGCGCTATTGTATCCGATTCCTATAATTTTAAAAATGAATTTTCTAGAGCCGCTTTTCGGAAAGCTTTCTGCTTAACCTTTGGCACATTGGAAACATTTCATCGCGAGGATTTGATCATAAGACATTCGCAATGGTGGTTCTAAGCTGCTTTAATAATTTACATTCACTTTAGATCTGACTTTTTTAATATACGTAAAATATTTCTTAAAAATTCTTCTTTTAAAAATTGCGTGATAAAAAATATGTTACTTCAGGTATCTATACGGAATCTATATTATTAAATTCTTACTGATATTACAATTTCCATTGACTGTTGTTCCATTTACAAAGCGTATACAAATCATGCCTTAGTTTTTCGTTGTTCGATTAACAGTAGGTAGGTACTGTGAGAATCTCTTAGTGTCTGTATTTTTTAAGCAAACGAGTTTTAAAGTAAGTCTATAATAATTGTTTGTATGTGTATTTTATTTTAAAATACCTCCTGTATCCATTACGTTGTAGCTCTTTACCTTTCGACTTACAGAGAAATTTTAGTTGTTTACGTGCAATTTTTTACCTTTTTACTGTAAATTGGTTATTAATATATTTGACACGTATTTAATCAGACTAAATAGTTTTGTGTTTTGCCTGACTTCTGTTTAAGACAAGGGTATTTGCTTTTAGCTTACCGACAGGCGTCGAAAGCAAAATATTATGAACCAAGATCGACATACATGTGAGTGGAAAATTAAAAAATAAAGCTAGAACGCGATTGCTTACCAATACGAATAGAGAGTGATTCTTCCTTATGTAAGTGCAACCTTCCACAAATGTTTGCGCAACAGCGCTCGGTAAATCGGTGTTAATGTCGGATAGTGTCGGTACTAAATCGGTGTTTACTTCGAATTGTCATTAAAATCAATTCGAGAGTCACAATCAATCCATCCGTTAGTCTATTAATCAGCAAGAGTCAGCACTGCCATACAGCGTGGCTATGCTGCCAGCCTTCTTGGCACCCTAAGTTAAAGGGACAGGTGTTATATTATTATGTTATATATCTTCAAATTTAATATATCTTCACGCTCTCCCACACGGCCCCCAAGGGGTAGGCAGAGGTGTGCAGGTACCACACAAACACTGTCCGCCAGAGATATATTTTAGGTGCGTAACGTGACAGATGGCGAGTCTATCGCCGTTACTCAAGAAAGACTATACATACGCATTTCCATCACTGTAAAGCTCCTGGTGTGACTAATCACTGTACTTAAGTTCAGAAAAACACATTTGTACAGTCAGGATTCGAACTTGTGATCTTTGTGTCGCAGGTAATTACTCATACCACTCGGCAACCACGGATTTAGTTTAGCTAGTAAATAAATAGATAAAAAATGTGTTAAAATGAGCATGATGAATGTAGATGATAATTTACGACCGATAATTTACGCGTGTACGCCGATACGCGGTCTTACACGAGCTTCCTAGCTTCAAACTCACATTACTCTGTGTACTAAGTGGGTTGTTCAGCCACCGGAGCTAGTGGAGATCGGTAGATATTTCGCAAATACGCTTAGACATTTCTGGTCTTAGTCGGTATATGTCAAGTGGTCACCTTGGCCACCGCTCGTCTCTGCGTTGCCTCACCACTGGACACAGCACTCAATTTAACTGGCCACCGACCACTTTGCTCGTTTAGTCCATAATTATATGTACCTAGCTTAATGTAGGTTTTTGACTTTTTTTTTTACAGCAGCCATATCATGTAGGGTCTCAAGGGTTTGTTTTTTTTAATACAGTACGAAGGGGGGTGGAAAAAGAGGCATTGAAAGACCACGAATGTGGATGAAGTGAATGAGCACAAACCTTTTCTTTTGAGAGAGAGAGCAGGCGCTCCACTATGTCTGATCCATGTCCATGAGGGACTGGGCGTGATGTCTGATGTATGAGTATGTTCCAAGATGTAAATATACTTCATTCATATTAAAGAACTGAGGAAATACTCATAGAACCTCACATATAAAACGTTAATTTATCGTTTCCATGAAGAAATCTGTTAGGAGAAAACGGCGAAGCAAATTCCTCGGGTTTGTCTTTTAATATTAGTTTCCTTTTTTTTGTATGCAAATATTTTATTTACATATAACTGTTTGCAAAATAATTTATTGCCATTTATCTATTATATCATTATATTTATCCTCACGCCTTCCCACAAGGGTCCCCGAACGGGTAGACTGAGGTGTAGGTAGTAACCACAACCCACTTCCCGTCAGATATGTATTTTAGGTGCCAACGTGACAGATGCAAGCATGACTATACATACCTTTTACCTCTTAAGTTTCTTCTCAAACGTATCCCCACCTCGGCGCCCACCCCTTCCCTTGACGACCCTTGGAGGAAGGCGTGAGGAAGCAGAATAAAATAAATAAATTAGGTAGAAAAAACTATTTCGTTGACAATGTAGATATGTATTTTCATTTAACTATGGGTAATACCGTGGAGCGCGGCTTGTATATAAATAGGTGTATTTACTAATTCCGCAATGATATGAGCACACTGTGATATTACCTTGGTATATGAATTGAACCAGATGGAAAGCTGTAATGGATTTCCGCTTGCACCACTCTCTGACGGCTATCCTGGATGCGTTCAATTGGCTCGACAATATGGTGCGTTGCGCAGTTCCTCGTGAAATCTGCTCGATATTCAAACAATTATGTGTTGCTCACTGAGCAACACATAATTGTAATAGCTATAAACAACAACATAGCTATAAACAGCAACTATTATTTGCTAAATGCTATCTATGCTGGAAAAGGTTTAAGTGGCACCGAACCACCGTGGTCTACCGCCTCCAAATACCATCACTGCTAAGCCTTTTAAAAATAAATCCTCAAATGAAATTCCAATTTACTACGTACACGTAGTAAATTACAATTTACAGCACACAAAAAATATGTTTGTTACGACATCACATTACAAATCTTAGTAATTTTCTGCTTTCTGTACTACAATATGTATGAATTATGCATAAACCTTTTTTTTATACAACAAGAGTGGCAAACAAGCATGCGGCCTACCTGATGGGAAACGGTTACCGTAGCCTATTTACGCTCACGATACCGAAGTATCACTTGCGCGTTGCCACCTTCCTTTTGAATCACTAATTATATTAAAAAAATCTAAGCGAACAGACAGTGGAAGCGACTTCATTTTATACCATATAAGGAAGAATATATGCTACTCGCAGCCAATATATATCAATTTCATGGAGTTCTTCAGGAAGGGTATGAAAAGATTCCTGCAGGGTCGGCAACGCGCGAGTGATAACCCTGGTGTTGCAAGCGTCCATGGCCGGCGGTAACCGTTTACCATCACCGGACCGCATGCTTGTTTGTAAACCATGTTTTGGTTTTTTTACCACTTTACACATTATATACGGCACAATAATATATACGGCCTACTTAATGCAATAATATATTGTCAAATGCGAGTAATTATTTTTTATACCAATAACGTGGCAAACATGCCGCCTGATGGTAAACGATTACCCCCGCCTCTTGACGCTTGCAACACCGCGGGTATCGCTTGCAACCTCAACCTAAGATAAGCGCGTTTAAGCAAACAAACCTGCCTTTTTATGTTATACGTATTTTGAGAATGCGAGATTGAACTTGAGATGTCAGAGGTTGTGAATTGTCACGGTGCTGATCATTACTGCTGTTTTTTTTTAGTTAAAATCCATATTATGCAATTGGCAGAGCGATGTATGTGTAAGTAGTAAATTAAGTTGAAGGTTGATAACAATTATGAACATGTAATTGCGTATAATTATTTGCCAATATCTCCGTGAAAAATAGCAACACAATTCGTTCACTAATGCAATTTGCTATTACAACCCAAAAACAGAGATGCGTATGAGTAGCTTTAGAATTATTTAAAGTCCCTGTTTTAAAGCAACCATTAATTACAAACGTTGTTACTAGCGGTAATCGAGGTTCGATTTCCGCCAGTAACAACGTTAGACAGACACCCTAACCCGACAGACAACCTAAGACACCAAAAAGGCGTTACCAACATGCCAGTTGGATTGCCAAGCGAATTCTCATTCTTACGTACGTGTCGGACATATGAATTAAAATAATTCATTCAATCTGAGCCTTGATAGCCGTGGTGGCCGAGAAACTAGAGCAGTCGCCTGCCACGCAAAGATTGCAAGTACGAATCCCAACTGTACCAATGTGTTTTCTGAACTTATGTGCAGTAATTAGTTACACCACGAGCTTTACGGTGAAGGCGAACATCGAGAGGAAACCTGCATACGTCTGAGAAGAAAATCCAAATTGTGCTTGAGAAATAGCAGTGGATTTGTCGGTCAACTTGGCACCTAAATATATCTCCGGCGAAAAGAAACTGCTAGTACACTTTGCCTTCGCCTTCGGTGACCCTTATGGAAGGACCCTTATTTTATATTAATGTATTAGCTTAACTTTGTTTTTTCTAGTTTGCACGCATGTGTAGCCGGAGAGGGTCACTAGTCAAATACTGCAATAAACTATCATAGAACGTATCGATCGAGAGTTGCATTTGGTGGCTGCCATTAAGAGGTGGGTTGATGGCTTGGGGGCTGGTGTACATTGCATTCACTATGTAAGGACACAGGTGGTGGAGGCGGTCAGGCCGCGACGTCAGTGCCGCCTCGCCCGGCGCCCCGGCCGACCGTTCGCTCCAACGCCTAGCCAAGCCAAACAATTCGTTGTGAAAGCCCTGCAGATATGTTGGTGACCACGGTGCTACTCTGCGCCCTACGATACGTTGCGGCTGATATTCGTAAGTGGACATATTCCTGCTAGCAATAAGGAGCATAATAGGTTGTACTAACTCGACCATAACTAGCAAGTTATAGGACTTCTATAATGCACCATTTGTACGTCGTTAGATTTTAATGCTGCAATATAAAACTTGTAAAAAGACGGTACTTCAAACTGTCTTAGTAAATATCTTGGACGCCAAAAATTGCTCTTTGCTTTAAGATTTTTTGACATAATTTATGAAGTAAAAGAATAAACAAGTCCATTGGTGTTTTTCTAGATTTAATTACCTGCTTCTATATGTTAAAAAATGCGGTACGACTGAGTGTATTGAGTCCGATAGATCTCGCAAGACTCGCAACTGGGCAATTGTGGATTGAGAGCGCGTGTTGACATAGTGTTGCAAACTACACGATTGCGATAAACTCCAATTATAATGTTCACAAAATATGCCCCTTTTATTATTTGAATGACGTTACGTATGTAGGTGCGTAAATATTGATCTTTGTTTTGACATTCACGGCGTCGGTAGTTGCTTTGTTTTGGGCTATCGCGGGTTCGATTCCTGCCTGTAACAAACGCTTGTGTGATGCACATGTTTTTTTGGGTGTATTACATTTATATACAGCTATATAATTTGGTATATTTGTTTATGACTGATGACTGTGGGGGAAGCGAAAGAGGTATGTAAGTCTAGAGAGATCTGGCACTATATACTCTCTGCCTACCCCGTTAGAGATTCGGGTGATGATATGTATGTATGTATATTTGTTTATCTGTCGCGATAGCCATATTAAATTTCGTTTAATTCACTTTCGAAGAAGCATTTCTGGACCCTTCCTCATTCAATACGATAAATTCTATTATTAATTGCTAGATGGAGTTTAACTAGAATCGCTGATCTGACAATGTTGTGTTGACAATGCTAGCGAAATTTAGTTTGATATTAATTTGTCACTTGTGTAGGAGTTACTGTGTGGTTGAGTGATTCGTGTAGTCAGTTAACATTCTCGACTTAAGTATGTTTTAAATATGTTTTCTCGTGATTTTTTAACAATTTAGTTGTATGCATATCTTTTTGAATTACTATCCAGCCTGATCTGAGCTCAAGGACGGGAACGTTAAGAGTATTCGAAACCGACGAGCATGTATGAAGAGACTGATGAATGTGGACGAAGCGAAAGAGGTATGTAAGTCTAGAGAGAACTGGCGCTCTATACTCTCTGCCTTCCCCGTTAGGGACTTGGCGTGATGATATGTATGTATCCAGCCTGATTCCAAATTTATTTGTATTGTTTATCTTTTATTTTGTAATTCTTTTAAATTGTTATTAGTTTTGTGCATTTAAATAAATAAATAAATAGTAATTAGTCACGTTACCACCTTGATGTATCTCCGTCGAAAAGAGGGAGTTAACAGTGTGGCCAAAGGTGCAATAACTTACACCTTTGCCTACTCTCACCTAATATTGAACTCATTGAACTATGATTGCAGCATGCACAATCGCGATGTAACTAACTTATGACGTAAACTTGCAAGACTAGTTATAGCTGGAGTCGATTTAAGTTACTAGTTAGGTGTTTGATACGTTGTAGCTTATAATACCATCAGGTCGCGGATAAAAACCCCTCTTGGTGCGGATATATGTGTGATAAACACGAATATATTTTTTTAAGGATACATATGTATCCAAGTACACATCTGTCGTTTTACGGGGGCTGTAAAACTGTAGCTATTGTCATTTTTTGTTATCTCGTATATACCCCTACCCTGAAGGGTAGGCAGTATAATTTTTTTGTTGGATTTATATTTAGGTGCCGAGTGACAGCTGGCGCGTCTATCGTTGTTTCTCAATCACAACTATATATATACAATGATTATTATTAATTAAAATATCTTCTCAAAAGTATGCAGGATTCCTTTCGATGTTTTCCTTCACCGTAAAGCTCATGGTGTGTCTATCACCTTTACTTAAGTTCAGAAAAACTCATAGGTACAGACGTGATTTGAACTGTCAGTCTTGCCGTTGTTGGCGACTACTCGATAAATTCAACCACAGGCACTTCCCTTTAGTGTCATTATTGAAAAAAAAAAATAGTTGTCTTGCATTTCGACCACTTTACATTAGTAAACATTTAATAAATTATGGTTGTTTCAGCGCCTTACATCAAGGTCTGTCAGCGAAATGACCCCAATGTGGACAAGTGCATCATGAACTCAATCGAAGAACTACGACCAAAAATCACCAAGGTAATATACACACTAAATATACACACTAGCTTCTAGCTAGCCACTTGGTAGATAAAATCGATCGGACACTCACCGCCGGTTTCTGGTACAATTTTAGCACGATGAATTAGTCAACACTTTGTCACAATAACAATTTGTTAACAATCTGTCATCGAGCTTTGAGTTTCTAGAACGCAAATCATCGAAAAATTAACTAATCTACTGTTGACAGCCGAATTATTTTTTAAAGTATATCTATTTCCCTCTAGCTTATAGCTTCGTCTTTGTCTTGCAATGTCAAAGTATTCCCGCCGGGAGCTGAAGTTTCGTTAGTTGGACAAAAGTTTGATTTGTTGTTGTTTATCTTGTTAGTTTAGGTACTTCAGTTATCGTGTGATAAACAAGTGTAAAGAATATAAATAAATAAAGTGTAAATGTTAAAATGCCGCCGCTGTCGCGTAAAAATTACACAGAACGCGATCTATCTATAATAATAATAATAATAATATAGCCTTTTATTCAGATCTCTTACAATGGTTTTTGAACTTATGTAAAACTTTATAAACTTATTTAACTTATTTTACTAACATATAGACTTGTTTAGCTAACATTAACTATATAAACTTATTTAGAATCTAACTTTAAAGACTTAAACTTAATATATATTAATAAAATTAAACAAATATTTGGTCCTTGGTTATTTTGCCAAGATCTGTTTGCCAGTCGGCAAAGGCCTCCTCGAACCTTTTTTTTTTTTTTTTTTTTTTTTTTTTTTTTTTTTTTAAGTAAGTTGAAGGGTTGTGGTCGCTTTCCCCCTCGAGGACCAGTCGGCTTGGGGGAGCTCGTTGTTTTTTTGTTTCTTTTTTGCTAGTTACTTTGGTTGGTTTTGGTTTCCGTTTGCCGTTCTGTAGTTGCTATTCGTTTTTATCGGTGTTAGTCATGTTTGAAAGGGAGCTGGATCTATATCTCATTAAATCGAAAGCATTTGTCCTGTTGGTCTTCATTGTGTTTACAGTTTGTTGCTTTTTTGGTTGATTGTTTTCTGAAGAGGGTGAAGCGGAAAATCCCCTTTTTCTTTTTTCTTGGCTGTTGTTGTTCTCTTTAACAATTAGTTTATCATATTTCAGATAGGCTATATTACCCTTTTGTCTCTCTTCAGCTAACTTGGCTTGCAGCTCTTTTCTTCTTTCTAACACCTCCTTCGAGTAATCCTCCGAAATGTATATTGTTTTTAGGTTCTTTTTGCTTTTGATAATTTCGGTCTTTTTCCAGTTGTTTGTAAACGAGCACAGTACCGGCCTCGGTTTATTGCTATCTCTCTCTCTATTTCCTAAGCGATAGATTTTGTTGATATCATGTTCTTCTATTTTAATATTTAAATCTAGATTGAAGGTTACTTTGAGCTTTTGTATTAGTTCGTAAGAGGATTTTTCGTTTTCTTCTAAGCCGAATACTATGATGTTGTTGGTTTTCTCAGTCCTCTTAAGGTATTCTATTTCTTTTTCTAGTTTTTCTACTTTATTTTTCAGGTTCTTATTTTCTTCCAAAATAGTGAATAGTTTATCTTCAATATTTTCCATAATACTATTTGTTATAGAATCCTTCAATTCTGCATTTTGAGTTTGCATCTCAATTTTCATTTTTTCGAATAATATTTGGAATTGACCTTCCATCTTATATTTTCCTGTGTGTAACGGAACGCACTAGTGGAATATGGTAGAAATATTTTTTCTCAATTAGCAACACTGTTTAATATGTCGGATTTATTGACGTTTATGACAAGTGTCACTGAGTGAACGTTGTGTTGTTTTCGTGTATTCTAACCTCCGATCCAATATTTCGTATTGTGGTTGTAGATCGACGATGGAGTAATCGCACTTCCCCGTATGTTTATAATCACTTCCAGGGGGTCCCAGCACTGTATCGATGAATACCAGCAGGCAGAAATCACGTTTACTATTTTATTTCGCTTAATTTCACTCGGAGTTAATCACTACGGTGTTGACAGTTCGGAAGCCGGAAACGGAAAATCTATCTACTTATATTTTATTCTAATATTTATATTATATAATTTATAGTAATTCACCATATAGGTAGGTTCCCGACAGGGCTGATGATGATGATTTGAAACTTGCCAATTTCTAATATTTTTGCTATTATTAAAAGATTATTTCGATTTCTGTAACTTTACACACTTATGTCTTAGGGTTTGTCTAAAGAGATTCATATTAAAAAAATATCAGATTAAAAATCAAATAAAATTATATGAATAAAAATATAACCAATTCAAAACTAAAAATCAAAGGCAATGTTCTATTAATATTTCAACGTAAGGAATTAGGAAACCAAATAGCATTATTGATAGAAATTAAGTTTTATATTAATATTGCTATAAAAAACGAAAAATTAAAATCGATTATTTTGTAACATCCCTATATCCTATTAAATCAGCTTAGAAATTGGAGTTCAAATCGGAATACTTGCGTTAACACGTCGATAATTCCTCGATAATCTACAATAAAAAATTGTATGTCATCAATATGTTAACAAAGAGAAAATGCGTTCAGAAACTCAAAATGGCTCCAATCGGCAATTGATTTGGGATTTGACATACCGTTGACAAACTGCCAACAGTTTGTCAGTTGAAGCTTCTAGCAACCCAAACTACGTCTAATTAGAGATTAACAATCTGTCACGTAATTTGATGGATAGAAATGCGTACGAGAAACCGGCTGTCAGAGAGGGTACGTCAAGAGTACTCTAAGCCGTCGAGCATGTATGAAGATACTGATTAATGTCGATGTAGCGAAAGATGTCTGCAAGTTTAGAGAGAACTGGCGTTTAACTCTCTTTACTTGCACTGCGAGATACTAGGCGTGATCATATGTATGTATGTATAAATAAAAACACAAGTTGGTGACATTATAAAGGAAGTTATTTATTTAGTTTTTCTATGGTTTTTACATACATGTTTGTTTTTACATACATACTCTCATCATCTCTCATTTAATTATTTGTTCATGTATTTTAACGATTCTTATAAAAAATATAGGTTTACAATGTTCTATGAGCATGAATTAAAATATATAAAAAAGGAAATATTCTTTTACGTTCTCGATGCCGCTTCTGAGTCGGAAGTAGCAGTAGCTATATCAACATTACTGCTATCATTGTGTTCTGCCGTTCCCTTGCCGGTACCGGAAGCTTGAGCTGTTCCATCACCTGAAGTAGATGTATTAGAATTTGATGTATCGTCTGCAGAAACACCTTGTTTGCCTGCGTTTGCTGAGCCCGTACTACTGTTAGTTGCCGATGCTTTGCTGCCAGAATCACCACTTCCAGTTGTCGAACCTGATCCTTCTGGATTGGCACTTTGTTGGCCACCACTCGGTGTACTTCCACCAGCGCCGTCAGACGACGCCGTGTTACCAGAACTACCACCACTGCTATCTCCATTTACCGATGGTCCCGACGATTCTGTTGGAGTGGCACTGGATGAATTCTCATCAGTTCCTTTTGGTGAAGCTGTATGATCAGAACTGCCATCATCACTTTGAGCCGATGAACTTGTTGATCCTGCACCATTGGCATTTTGTTTGCCTGCACTGGAAGTACCAGTACCAGTACCAGTACCTGTAGACGATGCTGAGTTGTCAGTATTACCGCCATGGCTTTTAGTAGTTGAACCCGCGTTGCTTGTTCCAGTAGAACTTTGTTTGCCTTCACTGGAAGTACCAGTACCAGCACCAGTACCTGTAGACGATGCTGAGTTGCCAGTATTACCGCCATTATTATTAGAAGCTGAACCCGCCAATCCTGTTCCAGTAGCACTTTGTTTGCCTGCACTGGAAGTACCAGTACCAGCACCAGTACCTGTGGACGATGCTGAGTTGTCAGTATTACCGCCATGGCTTTTAGTAGTTGAACCCGCGATGCCTGTTCCAGTAGAACTTTGTTTGCCTTCACTGGAAGTACCAGTACCAGCACCAGTGCCTTTAGACGATGCTGAGTTGCCAGTATTACCGCCATTACTATTAGAAGTTGAACCCGCCAATCCTGTTCCAGTAGCACTTTGTTTGCCTGCACTGGAAGTACCAGTACCAGCACCAGTACCTGTAGACGATGCTGAGTTGTCAGTATTACCACCATGGCTTTTAGTAGTTGAACCCGCGATGCCTGTTCCAGTAGAACTTTGTTTGCCTTCACTGGAAGTACCAGTACCAGCACCAGTGCCTGTAGACGATGCTGAGTTGCCAGTATTACCGCCATTACTATTAGAAGCTGAACCCGCCAATCCTGTTCCAGTAGCACTTTGTTTGCCTGCACTGGAAGTTCCAGTACCGGTACCAGCACCAACGCCTGTAGACGATGCTGAGTTGCCAGTATTTCCACCATTACTATTAGAAGTTGAACCCGTCACTCCTGTTCCAGTAGCACTTTGTTTGCCTTCACCGGAAGCACCATTACCAGCACCAGCGCCTGTAGACGATGCTGAGTTGCCAGTATTTCCGCCATTACTATTAGAAGTTGAACCCGGCATTCCCGTTCCAGTAGAACCTTGTTTGCCTTCACCGGAAGTACCAGTACCAGCACCAGCGCCTGCTGTCGATGCTGAGTTGCCAGTATTACCACCATTACTATTAGAAGGTGAACCCGACAGGCCTGTGTCAGTAGCACTTTGTTTGCCTGCACCGGAAGTACCAGTACCAGCACCAGCGCCTGTAGACGATGCTGAGTTGCCAGTATTTCCGTCATTACTATTAGAAGTCGAACCCGGCATTCCCGTTCCAGTAGAACCTTGTTTGCCTTCACCGGAAGTACCAGTACCAGTACCAACACCAGCGCCTGTAGACGATGCTGAGTTGCCAGTATTACCGCCATTACTATTAGAAGTTGAACCCGTCACTCCTGTTCCAGTAGCACTTTGTTTGCCTTCACCGGAAGCACCATTACCAGCGTCAGCGCCTGTAGACGATGTTGAGCTGCCAGTATTACCACCATTACTATTGGAAGTTGAACCCAGAGATCCCATTCCAGTAGAACCTTGTTTGCCTTCACCGGAAGTACCAGTACCAGTACCAGCACCAGCGCCTGTAGACGATGCTGAGTTGCCAGTATTTCCGCCATTACTATTAGAAGTTGAACCCGTCACTCCTGTTCCAGTAGAATCTTGTTTGCCTTCACCGGAAGCACTATTACCAGCGTCAGCGCCTGTAGACGATGCTGAGTTGCCAGTATTACCACCATTACTATTGGAAGTTGAACCGGGCAATCCCGTTCCAGTAGAACCTTGTTTGCCTTCACCGGAAGTACCAGAACCAGTACCAGCACCAGCGCCTGTAGTCGATGCTGAGTTGCCAGTATTTACGCCATTACTATTAGAAGTTGAACCCGTCACTCCTGTTCCAGTAGAACCTTGTTTGCCTTCACCGGAAGTACCAGTACCAGTACCAGCACCAGCGCCTGTAGACGATGCTGAGTTGCCAGTATTTCCGCCATTACTGTTAGAAGTTGAACCTGTCACTCCTGTTCCAGTAGCACTTTGTTTGCCTTCACCGGAAGCACTATTACCAGCGTCAGCGCCTGTAGACGATGCTGAGTTGCCAGTATTACCACCATTACTATTGGAAGTTGAACCGGGCAATCCCGTTCCAGTAGAACCTTGTTTGCCTTCACCGGAAGTACCAGTACCAGTACCAGCACCAGCGCCTGCTGTCGATGCTGAGTTGCCAGTATTACCACCATTACTATTAGAAGGTGAACCTGTCAGGCCTGTGTCAGTAGCACTTTGTTTGCCTGCACCGGAAGTACCAGCACCAGTGCCAGCACCAGCGCCTGAAGAGGATGCTGAGTTGCCAGTATTACCGCCATTACTATTAGAAGCTGAACCCGCCAATCCTGTTCCAGTAGCACTTTGTTTGCCTGCACTGGAAGTTCCAGTACCGGTACCAGCACCAACGCCTGTAGACGATGCTGAGTTGCCAGTATTTCCACCATTACTATTAGAAGCAGAACCCGCCAATCCTGTTCCAGTAGCACTTTGTTTGCCTGCACTGGAAGTTCCAGTACCGGTACCAGCACCAACGCCTGTAGACGATGCTGAGTTGCCAGTATTTCCACCATTACTATTAGAAGCAGAACCCGCCAATCCTGTTCCAGTAGCACTTTGTTTGCCTGCACTAGAAGATCCAGTACCGGTACCAGCACCAACGCCTGTAGACGATGCTGAGTTGCCAGTATTTCCACCATTACTATTAGAAGTTGAACCCGTCACTCCTGTTCCAGTAGCGCTTTGTTTCCCTTCACCGGAAGTACCAGTGCCAACACCAGCGCCTGTAGACGATGCTGAGTTGCCAGTATTTCCGCCATTACTCTTAGAAGTTGAACCCGGCATTCCCGTTCCAGTAGAACCTTGTTTGCCTTCACCGGAAGTACCAGTACCGGTACCAGCACCAGCGCCTGTAGACGATGCTGAGTTGCCAGTATTTCCGCCATTACTATTAGAAGTTGAACCCGTCACTCCTGTGCCAGTAGCACTTTGTTTGCCTTCACCGGAAGCACTATTACCAGCGTCAGCGCCTGCTGTCGATGCTGAGTTGCCAGTATTACCACCATTACTATTGGAAGTTGAACCGGGCAATCCCGTTCCAGTAGAACCTTGTTTGCCTTCACCGGAAGTACCAGAACCAGTACCAGCACCAGCGCCTGCTGTCGATGCTGAGTTGCCAGTATTACCACCATTACTATTAGAAGTTGAACCTGCCAATCCTGTGTCAGTTGCACTTTGTTTGCCTGTGTTAGAAATCCCAGTACCAGTAACAACTCCAGTACCTGGAGAGGATGCTGATTTGCCAGTGCTGCTAGAATTAATATCGGTACGGGATCCACCAGAACCATTGGAGCTAGAGTCGTCATCGTTGCTACTGGATGAGCCACTAGTGGTAGGAGAGCTATTGGTTACAGTTGTCCCTACAATAGGTGAAGAGGAACCACCTGGACCACCTGAGGATTGTTGAACGGATGCAGCCGATTGCGCAGTAGATGATGTTGTACTGTCACCAGAATTTTGAGATACCTTTGAACTGGCTACGCTATTTGTGTTGCCATCACTATCAGAAGCTGTATTCACCACATTTGTAGTTGAAGAATCTCCGCTAGTGCTATCATCATCGTGTTCATCATCCACAGAAACAACGACATTCACATCAGATTCGGAATCCGGGGTTGTGGTTTTTGAAGATGCTACTGTATCGATCTTTTCGCTGTGATTATCAGTTTTTGTAGCTGTGGTGGTGCTTGCTGTTGAATTCATCGACCCATTTCCACTACCAGAGGAGTTTCCACCATCGTCCGAATCTTTGTTCTTATCTTCAACAACAACTTCTACATCAATTGTAGTATTTCTGTTGGTTCCAGAAGATTCTGGCTTTGAGTCAATATCGGCATTCAGATCATCCAAGTCTTCATTCAAATCGTCGGTAGATGAGTCCGTGCTGTTAGTAGGTCTTGTTACAACTATAATATTAGTTTTGGTTGGACCTGATGGTAAAGATATCTTTATGGCATTTGGCGGTCCAGTTTTCGTATTGTTTTTATTCTGGCCGCCACATCTGTTACTTCTGCAAAAGGACCCCTTTCCCGGCGTGTGGGGGAACGGAATTATTGGCCCATAAGAACTGATTCCGGTGGGAAATAAAGTGGCAATAGAGCTTGGTATCCTCAGTTGGATTATAGTTTTTGAGTCACAGGCTCGAGATTCATATTGGTAGCACTGTAAATTAAAACATATATATTATGAAAAAAAATCCTCTTGTACTCAATTAAGTATAAAAGACTGCAACATACGTATATAAATACGTATTCTTTTAAGAAATGGCAAACAGTAATCTTATTCACTTCGCATTCAAAACCGAAACTTCTTAAAACTAACAACTACCCCAGAAAATTTAAATATTATTCTAACCTTTTAAATGTTCATCCTTGCAATTATTTCTTGCTTATATTATATTAAAGCTAATTGTTCATATAAACAATGTTCATAGAAATGAGGCAAGTAAAAGTCTTCTAGCATTCGCAATCGAAACAGACGAAAGGTTTACGATTTTATACATAATATATCTGATTTTTGACTAATTTAATGGATATCGTTAAAAATATATACATTATAAGGAAAATTACATACATATAATCACGCCTCTTTCCCGTAGGGGTAGACAGAGACCACTTCTTTCCACTTGCTACGATCCTTACATACTTGTTTCACTTCGTCCACTTTCATTATTCCCTTCACCTTCAACCGAAGAGTATGTACTCTTCGGTTCTCTTTTACCTGTTCGGGTACTCTTGACCTGGCCTTTTTTTAAGACTAAGTCCCTGATTTGTTCTTGGTACGTCCGTCTAGGTACTTTCGCACACACTCGCCTAATACACTTTTTTCGTCAATCGTTCTTCATTCATTCTCTCGATATGGCCAAACCATCTCAGCATAACTTTCTCGATTTTTGTCACAACAAATTTTTTGCCACAACCTTTCCTTATCTCACTATTTCTTATTCTGTCACTCAGTTTAACTCCTATCATACTTCTCAACGCTCTCATCTCAAGTGCGTTTATTCTGCTTTCATGTTTCTTCTGCCATACTCAACATTCACTACTTCCGTACACCCCCCCATGCACAGCCAAACGAGCCTTTAAAGACACCCTCCGACTGCCCATGAAGGAGTGAAAAGCTCCATTCACCATGTTTCCTGCATTCACTCTTCTTTCAATATCACTCTCACACTTTCCATCTCTTGTAAACTTTGAACCCAGATACACAAACTCATTCACCTGTTCAAATTGTTCATCTCCAATCTCTTTCTTTAATTCAAATTACAATTGTTAATAAAAAAAAAATTTAATATAAAAATATATAAAAGTTTACGTACCTGCAGAAGACACACGACACTAAACAGAATAGCTTGAAAGCACCCCATCCTTGGCTCTGAGTCTGCTAGATCTTAGTGCACCTGTCTTATATACTTAGCTTACTCGGTGCTGATAACAAGACACTTCTTTGTCTACAATATTCATTATTAGTAATTATTGTAACGCTATCAGTATGTCTGCAGGCACGTAGGATACATTTTACGTACTACAAAGTTTTCGATAACGAATTATTCATACCAGTTTAACATTAAGAAGATTACTGGAATGTTTATTTACATTTTTATGATATTACGTGTGCAGAAGCGGTATTTGAAACCCTTTGTAGATGCTACTCGTGTCTTTATAAATGCTATTCCTACTTCAAGCTATTCAGATAATACATCTATGTTTTATTTGTATATTTTGAAATCAAACAAATCAAATTAAAAATCTTTTATTCAACGTAACAGACACAGGGAACATAAAGAACGTCACATATTAAATACTAGCTGCCCGCCCCGGCTTCGCACGGGTGCAATATTAATACTAATACTATGTAAAAGATAAAAATGGTTATGGTGGTTTATCCTTTAGAGATAATTAAATATTATCGCGGACATTTTTATCGATCATTTTAAGATATACTATTCCGTAGTACATTTAATTGATCTATCTCGTAAGGTTTACCCAGCGTTTGCGATTTAAGCGCACAAAAATGTGTTTCTATCATCACACTACAAATCTTTGAATATTTCTTTATTCATTAAACATATAATATAAACCTTCCTCTCTAATCACTTTATGTATTGCTGATAACCGCATTGAAATCCACGGAATAGCTTAAAAGATCTAAGCGAACAGACAGCGGAAGGGACTTCATTTCAATCGAATTCTTGCAACAAATTAAACGCAAGTGAAGTACGACTCTCTCGCAATTGTTTTCCCAGATGACATTTGTATTTCGCGTCATAATCAATCTATGGTACGCGCCAGTTTTACTTGTTATCGTCTATGGTATCTCATAACAATCCTTACTATCCTTACTTAATATTATAAATGTGAATTTAAGTTTGTTTGTTACGCTTTAACGTAAAAACTACTAAAACGATCATCATAAAAAAATTTACACATATTCTTGGAGGTATAAGAAGTAACATAGGATACTTTTTATTGAAAAACAAACCATTTTTACGAAAGATAAAAATGCCGTCCACGTCGACGAAGTCGCGGGCACAGCTAGTATGCAATAAATATTCTATACGAAGCTAATTGATAAAGAGGCGAATTTCGAATAATCTTGGTTTCAGATACATGATTGTCATTAATATTGTTTAATATTTGAGCATCATCGATGTTTAAACAATTTTGGGTTGAAGGGTTGAAACAATTTAAATTATTATGAAAGTCACAAATAACACTTGGTTAAATGTATAAATAATCGATTACTCATAAAATGAAATGAAAAAAAATTATGTTTAAAAACTTTAAATAATAATGAACACATATTGCCAGGATTCAAACCAACAGGAGCTTTAGGTCAAGTTTTTTTTTAAATATTTATCACCCCCGCATTGCCGTTGAAGGATGGACTATCGTCAAATCCATTCTATCATGACAAAAATAATATTTTGACCAAATTTCAACCTATGTTAGCAATAGTTGAAAAATGATTATTTTTTATTTAACGCCCCCACGCTCCACCCTGCGGCTGGAGTTTCATGAAATCCGTTCTTAGCTGACCTCCACACCGCGTAAGGAATACTTCTATAAAATTTCAAGTCAATCGGCCTTATAGTTCCTGAGATATCCTAATGAGTGAGTTCACAAATGGGATCTCCCCGCACTCCACCTTGAGGGTGGAGTTTTTCAAAATCCGTCCTTAGTTGAATCTATTCCGCGTAAGGAATACTCCTACCAAATTTCAAGTCAATCGGCCTTATAGTTCCTGAGATATCCTAATGAGTAAGTTCACAAATGGGATCTCCCTGCACTCCACCTTCTGGGTGGAGTTCCACAAAATCCGTTCTTAGCTGACCTCTACACCGCGTAAGGAATACTCCTACCAAATTTCAAGTCAATCGGCCTTATAGTTCCTGAGATATCCTAATGAGTAAGTTCACAAATGGAATCTCCCTGCACTCCACCTTCTGGGTGGAGTTACACAATGTCCGTTCTTAGCTGACCTCTACACCGCGTAAGGAATGGGATCAAAATGGGATCTCCTATATATATATAGATACTATGTTACGTTACCACCGTTTTAAAAAAAAATACCTGTCAGAAGAGAAAAAGTGAAACAAACTCCCCAGTTTTATTTCTTTTCGTTTGTTTTTAAAAAGGCTTTTTAGAACTTACTTCCCGTAGTGATTCCGTCATATTATAACGTTGCGAAGTGTACTAGATGGGTTTTACCGTGTCCGTTTTATCAGAGATCTCAATATAACTTTAAATTGATATTATTTTGCCATGATGTTAAAAGTGATCCACTGGGTCATAGGTTTTTCTTTCATACATACTTATGTATCAGGCCGAGTCCCTCAAAGGCTAAGCAGAGAGAGATGAGCACTTGTTTCTCCAGACAGTTTACAGACCTATTTTGCTTCATCCGAACATATATGAAAGGAGAATACATATTTGTCGGTTTTCAGTTGTTTGCTATCAAAGAATAAAAACTTAACTATGAGTGTCCATCCAACTATGCTAAGCCATTATCGATAGCACTTGTTAATAGGACAAACGTGTCGTATATTCTTTGACATTGATATGAAGTGATTGTGAGAAACCACAACATGGCAGTTGGTGTACACTGGTGTATGTTTCTGCTCTATATTTTCTTAGTTAAGTAATTAGAATAAAAAGAGTACCCTAAACCGAAGAGCATGTATGAAGAGAATAATGAAAGTGGACGAAGCGAAAGAAGTATGTAAGGATCGTAGCAAGTGGAAAGAAGTGTTCTCTGCCTACCCCTACGGGAAAGAGGCGTGATTATATGTATGTATGTATGTAATTAGAAGTGCAGTGAATCTTAATAAAATAAATGAGGTAATTTACTGAATTTTACTCAAGTAAGTGTACTGGAGGAAAATAGGACGAGGATAAAGAATTACTGCTTTTATATTTATTTATTTATTACTCTCTTATAACTATCATTACATGAATCAATGCGATAGTGTAGACAAATTAATATATAGGCCTATACTCATGTCATTTCACAACGGGTTCGTGTGACACTTAGACTACGATTTATAGATAATGGAGCGGCGTAAACTTAATTAATCAAAAACTTAATTATCAGTAAAATTTGGTCTTCTTAGCATTTCGATAAAGAGCTCTTCATACTAACGGTTTGAGTTATTATTTCAGGAAAACTTAGTTCTAGGCTAGCGAATTTTCTAGTAGGACCATTTACAGAAATTGAATTGTACTAAAAAAAGCAACACTATGATATTACAAAAGTCAGCAAAGATGTGTAGAATTCCGTGGAACGTAAATTGTGTTTGGATGTTTGTCTAGTTGCGTATTTAGAGTTTGAAAGTAAACATTGTGCAACGCTAGAAGGGCCGCGTGTGTGAAGGACTCCGGTTGTGCAAATTTTAGGTACCAAATATCCTTGGGTCCTGAATTAGGGTGAACGGCGAAACCGGTTTGGAAATTCTACCTTATAAATAGTAAATTTAATAGCACGCAGGTTTCCTTCACTTCATGTTCTCTTACGAACATGAAGTGAAGGAAACCTGCGTGCTATTAAATTTACTATTTATAAGGTTAACAGTGCAATATCAGTATTAAATACCTAAATACCTAGGGACCATTCCACACAATTGACCTAGTCCCAAATTAAGCAAAGCTTGTGTTATGGTAACTAGACAACGATATATTTCCTTAAACAGATAGATATATTCATAAATATATAGGTCATCCAAGACTAAGGTATAAATACTCGTGTTCATCACACAAATATCTAAAATGATCGTTTTTACACGCTTTGTATTAGCTTGACCTGTATCTATGTATGTATGTATGTAACGGAATCTTTGAACTTAATTTTCACCAGTTTCCAGAAGTCTGATTAATTTGAAACTTTGCATACGTATCAAGGACCGATGACAATACACTAATAACTAAAAAGTAGAAAATAAACAATAGTTAAAACGCTTTATATTAGCTTGGGTTGTATCTATGTATGTATGTAACGGAATCTTTGAACTTAATTTTCACCAGTTTCCAGAAGTCTGATTAATTTGAAACTTTGCATACGTATCAAGGACCGATGACAATACACTAATAACTAAATAGTAGAAAATAAATAATAGTTAAAAAAAAAACTAAAATACACGCTTTTTATAGAAAACCGAACTAAAAAATTGAAAATAATTTTCGATAATATCATATAAAGCGTGAGGTGCTTTTTAAGATATTATCGAAATGATAATCACTCTACTCATATCTGTCAATAAAATATTTATAACTATTGACACCATGCACCCCACGCTTTTTAAGATATTATCGAAATTTATTTTCTATTTTTTAGTTCGGTTTTCTATAAAAAGCGTGTTTTTTTTGTGTGAGTTGAGGCGTAATTGGTTTTAGATTCACAATTGGACCCGATAGATGGCACTACGGTCATGTTTCAGGAGTTGTTTTTAATAATATGGGCAAATTTGGGCAAAATTTACTACTTACGTATATTCATGCTTGAGAAATGGCGATGGTCTCGCTATTTATTACGTTTGTATTTAAATATATCTGCTGCAAAAATAGGCGTTGTTACACCTCTGCCTACCCCTTTGATAATCCCTGCGTGGATATATATAAACATTCAGAATAGATATTACAAAAGTCAAACCTTTCATTGCATTTTGAATGATAGAATTGCAAAATAAATAGTACCTATTTCCTATATCAAAAATCTTTGCAGGAATTCCCCACCTTCTAACTTACTTCTTCTGTTTCAATAATCTTAATGGTTATTTTATTTTTATGAGCCATGGTGGCCGAGTGGTTCGAGCAGTTGCCTGCAACACAAAGATCGCAAGTTCGGATCCCGACTGTACCAATTAGTTTTTCTGATCTTAAGTACAGTGATTAGTCACACCACGAGCTTTACGGTGAAGGAAAACATCGAGAGGAAACCTACATACGTCTGAGATGAAATTCAAAGGCTTGTTGATAGTTGTGCTTGAGTAACGGCGATGGACTCGCCATCTGTCACGTATACCTCTGGCGGAAAGTGGGTGTGTGGGTATTACCTATACACCTCTGCCTACCCCTTCGGAGACCCTTGTGGAAGGCGTGAGGATATATTCTATATTTTTTTTTATCTAAAATGACTAATTTAGATTTAAAAATAAGTTTGATTTATCATTTTTAAATAAACTTATAGGTACGCGCAGTTCCGTACGTTGAGAATAGACCACGAGTCCTCTTAAGATTTGCAAATAATTTGCCGATTTCATTTATGCTTAGTGATTATACAATTTATCATGTTTGCTAACGTGTTTTGGATTATAGATAAATGTTCTTTGACGGAATAAGGGACTGCCGGCCTTCAATCGTCGTCCATTGAAGGCAGGGTGGTGAAATTGGCTTAATAGCAAATTTGAAAGTGTGTCAGTGTCAGACATGTTTCGAAACAAATCGTGTCAAGATGATATTTGCGCGTACACTAATAAATATTTGTGTTCTACATGTGCATACGCTGACTCATTTATTGCATTTGACAGATAAATGAATGGAATTTTTCACAGGGTCCTTCAGAAGTCACGCAGTGATTCTAGTTTGTTTATTTTGTTGTAAACATGATACCACAGGATATTTTATTGCAATTGACAATTAACAACATTCTGTTTATTTGAATCACCACATAAAATGAAACTTAGTCGCTTCCGTAACGTCTGTACGATTAGATCTTTAAAATCTTGCATTTTAAATGCAATTTTCATCAATTGATAGTGATTCAAGAAAGGAAAAGGAAGTTTATAATTATGTACTGTTTAATATTGTATGTGCACCGCAAAATTGCGGGATAAAGCTAGTGATAAATAATATAACTACGAAGGAGAAGGCAGAATTGTGACAAGCACAACTATACACATGCTTTTTAATTTCTTCAGACGTAGGTACGCAGTTTTTCTCTAGATGTTTCCCTTCACCGTAAAGCTCGTGGTGTGAGAAATCATTGTAGGTACTTGTTCAGAAAATGGATACACTCATGGACACTTTTTGTTGGATGTAGCTACTCGAATCACAATATTTTCTTTATTATTATTGTATCGAGATCGATAATAAGCTAAGCTATGAGGACCAAACCAACCAAAATATTCTTGATAAATAAATACCACACCTGCATGTGTAGGTACAACCATTGTGCAGCTACAACGCGGTCACATTAACTTGACGCATCGCTGGAATGCGAGGCCCCGCCCGCTTCCCCCCGCATTCCCTTAGCTCGCCCGGCAATCGTCAGTATGGTTAGCATCTCTGTGATACGCGCGTCGATATGTTGACTAGTTTTCTGTTGCTATTGTTGTTATTGGATATTTTGTTACATTTTCGTTATTGTTTAAGTTTGGACTGTTTTTGTTAATTTTGGACTATTTTTGTTACTACTAAGTTTTGAACATGGGGAAATCTATACACAGTGAAGGCAGAAATCTTGTGTTGAAAGTGTTTTAAAACAAACAAAATAGTTTTCAATTATATTGTATAAAAAAATACATGATGCAACATATTGCAAGATTAAGAAATAAAACCTATGCTCCAAAATAAAAAATATAGTTTTTATTTAGCTACATGCTTTTTTTTCGCATTATACCTGACCGCCAAAATGACGTCATCAAAGCCATGCGTCAAGTTAATGTGACCGCGTTGTAAACGTGTAACATAGACGACTATTTGTTTGTATGTAAGCAATTATAACCTATAAATTAGGCCTTTAACTCTTCACACTGAAAAAAAGTTACGATCGTCAATTTAAATGAAGTCACACCTAAAAGGTAATGGTCTTACAAAAAGCTTTTATACATTCCAGGGTATTCCAGAACTGGACGTGCCTGGCATCGAACCGCTGAGCCTGGGCCAGATAGCGCTAGCCCGCGGGCCACAGGGAGCCAAGCTGACTGCAGTCGTTAATAACGTCACTGTGACAGGACCTGGCAACTTCATAATTACAGAGCTCAAGTGAGTATCACTCCATTTGTTTTATATCTACACGCGCATTACGAAATATATCCTCACACCTTCCCTCTAGGGTCCCGAAATGGTGTGTGAGAGAGAGGGGTATAGGTAAACCCGCACACCCACTTTCCGCCAGAGATATAAGAAAATTCGACACGGTTGAGTATAGATAGTGCCATCCACGAAGACGCGCCCCACCAATTTCTAGCCGATGAGATCGCGGGATGCGAGGAGTATGGCTCGAGTCTATTAATTGTAGTGTGCGTGTGCATCATAGGTAATCAGTGTGTACTGACAATACTCAAACATTAGTAGACGGTTGCACACTTACACTATAAGCTATAGGGAAGAATAGTGGGGCGCGTCTTCGTGGATGGCACTATGTATAGTAGGCTTGAAACTTTCAAACACGTCATATCAGTGAGGATGTATTACAGTGAGCAAGTCTTTGCGTTCTAGATCATTACGAACAAACAAATGTGCCAATTGGATGCTATTTATGTAAATTTAGTTCTCTACTCTAATTTGAGCACGTGTAGCCTTATACTAGGCACGTGGTTAGTAACATCACGTTCTACAAACGTCCGCCAGAGATATATTTTAGGTGCCAACGTACCAGATGGCGGGTCCATCGCTCGTCGTATCGTTACTCTTTGAAGTTATTATGCACTTTTCCTCTCGATATTTCCTTCACCGTTAAGCTCGTGGTTTGATTTCCGTCTATTTTTTAGTTCAGAGAAACTCGTTGGTACCGTCTGGATTTGTACAATCTTATCGTTGTAGGCCACTAAGATACTCGTAAGTAAGTTAATATTTACCTGGGTTGTATAAGGTAGGAAACCTTGACATTAATTATTTATTATTACTGCACATAATCGTATATTGATATTCACTAATTGCTTAAACAAATGATGTAAATATGCGGTTTCTTTGTTGATCTTAATTCTTAATGCAAGACGGGCTCCGCCTTATCAGACATGGCGAGTCTATCACCGTTTCTTAAGTACATACGGTTTTTCATACGTCTTAAATGTCTTTTGAAACGTATGTAGGTATCCTCTTGATAATAAATAAAATAAATACCTTGGGACAATTCCACACTAATTAACCTAGTCCCAAATTAAGCAAAGCTTGTGTTACGGTAACTTGACAACGATATATAGATAGATACATACATTCATTCATAGGACATCCAAGACAAAGGTGCAAATACTCGTGTTCATTACACAAATATCTGCCCTCAGCGGGAATCGAACCCGCGACGTCAAGTTTTGCAGTCAGGAGCTCTAGCCACTAGATGGCCGTCTAAGTTGATGTTTTCCTTCCCTGTAAATCGTGGTGTGATTAATCACTGTACTGATAATTATGCTTGTTACTCAATCACGCCAGAGTAGGAGCAAGGAATTGGATGACACAAGGACAGATTATTAGCTGGATTAACACATAGTATATGTTTATTTTCACGCCTTCCCACAAGAGTCCCGGAAGGGGTAGACAGACACAAAATTTCCCCCGGAGATATATTTTAGGTGTCATCGTCACAAGCTGCCGTTACTCAAGCGCAACTATACATACGCCTTTGAATTTCTTCTCAGACGTATGCAGGTTTCCTCTCTATGTTTTCCTTCACCGTAAAGCTCGTGGTGTGACTAATCATTAATATCTTCACGTATGTATATCTTTCCAGGCCCGACTTGGACAGGAACAGGTTCGACTTCAAGCTGCTGCTGCCGAGACTGGACTTCAATGGGAAGTACAAGATGGATATACAGGTCTTACTGCTCCGGCTACAGGGCCGGGGAAACATCACTGGCACCTTTAGTAAGTATATTATCTTATATGCTACTTTTATCAGTGCGAATGTTAGGTTAGGTTATATATATCCTCACCCCTTCCCACAAGGGTCCCCGAAAGGGTAAGCAGAGGTGTATAGCAAGTACCCACACACCCACTTTCCGCCAGAGATATATGTAGTTACCAACGTGACAGATGGCGAGTCCATCGCCGTTACTCAAGCACGACTATACATACGCCTTTGAATTGCTTCTCAGACGTATGCAGGTTTACTCTCGATGTTTTCCTTCACCGTAAAGCTCGTGGTGTCTCTAATCACTGTACTTAAGTTCAGAAAAACTCATTGGTACAGTCGGGGAACTTGCGATCTTTGTGTCGCAGGCAACTGATCGAACCACTCGGCCACCACGGCTGGGAAATTAAGTTAGGTTTCTTACTCAATCACGGCTGAACGGAATCGAATGGAATTTGGTAGAGATGGTTTATTTGTGGGATTAACACATGAATAAACTCCCAATGAAATCTAATTATACGCAGGTAAAACTGCAGGGCAGACGTAGTACCTACATAGCAATGCGAGTGCACAACACGTTATGCGCGGTGCGCACTTAAGTATACTCGTACTGAAAGAGATTGTTGTTAGGAATCATTGCTAAGACACTGGACGGGAGTAGCTAAACCAATATTTTAAGGAGGAAGTTTTTTTTGTTTGTACATTACGATTTAACTCAAGAACTACACGACCAATTTTACAAAGTCTTTCATCATTAGAGAAGTAAGTTCTTTAAAAGTAACATAGGCTTTATTAGGAAAGTATTGATTTCTTTTGTTTTTGTTTGTTGAAAAATAAGGTTTAATTGACACTAATAATCTACTAACAAAATATATATCCTCACGCCTTCCCAGAAGAGTCCCCGAAGGGGTAGGCAGAGGTGTATAGGTAGTACCCACACACCCACTTTCCGCCAGAGATATATTTTAGGTGCCAACGTGACAGATGGCGAGTCCATCGTCGTTACTCAAGCACGACTATACATACGCCTTTGAATTGCTTCTCAGACGTATGCAGGTTTCCTCGCGATGTTTTCCTTCACCGAAAAGCACGTGATGTGACTAATCACTGTACTTAAGTTCAGAAAAACTCATTGGTACAGTCGGGATTCGAACTTGCGATCTTTGTGTCGCAGGCAACTACTCGAACCACACGGTCACCACAGCTTTTTTTTTATTAAAAATAGCAAAATATAAGCGAAAATATAGCTCGGAGTAATGTAGTTAATGAGAGTTATGTAAGTCTAGAGAGAAGTGGCGCTCAAACCTCTCTGCCTACCCCGTTAGGGACTCGGCAGTCGGCACTCGACCACGTTAAGGAAAGAATTTAGAAGAACGATGTAGTAGGTACTTTTAGGGTTTATCCAATGCAAACTCAGAATCTTACAAGCAATAAAATATTTCCTCTTGATAATATTAGTACATAAGACAAATACTTACAGTTTACTAATAATTTATTTACAATAACTGTTTACTTAAAACAAGATTCGATAAACGAAAGTAATTGCATTCTCTAAGGGAATACCGAATAGCTCTGGTCGTTGCGCAGAATGACGTAGGAAAGGCCAAGTGTGTACCGTCACACCTGACGAAATTGCGGTCAATGCACTCGACTTGATTCGTAAGCGTAAGGCGGGCGAAACTTTACTTCAAAAGAAAGACAGGAAAATAAGAACCGGTGGGAAAAGAAAATAAAACTCTTTTAGAATAACTTTTAAGTAATATTTATAATTACGAGTAGCGAAAATACTCGGAAACGTCGACTTATGTAGTTTGGATTAAGCCAAAGATATTCGTAAGCGCAGAGAGGACTGGCATACGGCATATATGTAATATAATAATAATGTTTATTGCACTACAAAAGTATACGATACATATGATTTTATACAAACTGTATTCTCCTTTTAAGTATAAAAATACCTGTGCCAGGAGAATCGCCTCTTCCAATACATATTGATGTATTGTATAAGTTAGAGAAACGGAATATATAAGCTTATATATATATTTTATATATAATATATATAAGCTTATATATTTATAATATATAAGCTAATATATTATATATTATAAGCATATATACTTAAGCGCTGTAAGCTTGTCACTTGCAATCTGTTTTCATGTTTAGTTAACAAATAAGGGACCATGCAACTCTTACGGTAAGAGTAGGTTTCAAAAGTAGGATAATGTGCTAGACGGCGCATTTGTAAATGTGCTTATTTGAGCTGAAGTGGGCATAGTTGAATAGTTGCCTGCAACATGAACATTGCAAGTTCGAATCCCGACTATACTAATGAGTTTTCTGATCTCATGTATATTGATTAGTCACACCACGAGCTTTCAGGTGATGGAAAACATCGAAAGGGAACTTGCAAATGTTTGAGAATAATTTAAAAGGCGTATGTATGTATAGTCGTGCTTGAGTAACGGAGATGGACTCGCCATCTGTCACGTTGGCACCTAAAATATATCTCTGGCGGAAAGGGGGTACTACCTATACATTTCTGCCTACCCCTAAGGTGATGTATATAATGTAGACCAAGGGTAAAATATGAATAAATCTTCACGCATTTCATATACTGCGTTTAATATAATCTCTAAAGCTGTAACAACTAAACCAGACGGCCGTCAAACTAATTTTAGCTTAACCATCGTAAATAAATACACTTATTTTCTTTTGTCGGAGAAAATCGTTACTTATTTTCATACTGGCTGTGCCCGCGACTTCGTCCACGTGGAATTTAACTAAAAAGATATTGTTCAATTTCTTATAACGAAAGTAGCCTAAGTTACTCCTTTTGACATCAGCTATCTGCCAGTGAAAGTTTCGTCCAAATCGGTCCAGCCGATTCAGAGATTAGCCGGAACAAACAGACAGACAGACAAAAATTTTAAAATATGCTATTTTGGTATATGTACCGTGTATACATCCATATGCTTTTTGTAAAAAGCTGTTATTTTAATATTACAAACAGACACTCCAATTTTATTTATTTGTATAGATTTCGCGGTCTCTTCCGCGTAAAATTTGAAGATTAGTTAATATTTTTCTGGAATAATTATTACGTTATTATCATTATACAGACAGACGGTCTAGTGGTTAGAGCCCCTGACTGCGAAACTTGGGTTCAATTTCCGCAGAGGGCCGATATTTGTGTGAAGAACAAGAGTATTTGTAATTATTATTATATTATTATTATTATATCTACCTATATAAATAAATATATCGTTGTCTAAATACCATAACATAAGCTTTGCTTAATTTGGGGCTATGTTAATTTGTGTGAACTTGTCCCAAACTATTTATTATGATTATTTATTTATTATAATCATCATCGAATTTATCAAAATTTCATCTATTTCCGTGCAGTCGGAATGGAGTAATTGAGTAATAAACATCCTGCTAAACTTTTGGATTTATAATATTACTAAGATTTTAATTCTCATAGAAGGTACAGATGTGATTCAGTTTGCTTGTTGACTAGGCTCAATTCTAGACGGCGTAGCGTAGATCAAGAAAGAAAATGCAACAGTAGCAGTACAAGATTAAATATAAACTCCATTGTATAATTTACAGAGGACTATGCATGCAACGTGACGATGAGAGGACACAAGGAAAAGCGCGGTGAAGACGAGTACCTTCAGTTCGAGCCTTTCAAAGTAAAACTCCGCGTAGGCCAGTCCTCCATCTACCTTACGAACCTGTTCGACGGAGACCCAGTCCTCGGTCCAGCCACCAACAGAGTCATCAACGAGAACTCACAAGTGTTTCTACAAGAAATAAGTCCGGTACTAGAACGTAGCCTTGCGGAACTCTTCACGGAAATGGCAAATAAAATTACATCTAGGTTCACTTATAAAGAACTTTTCCCCTGATAATACTGAAAATATTTGCTCTTAAATAATTGTAGGCGTATAAGTTATTATTTTGTACTGTTTCAAAAACCTTTGCACACTTTTCATGTCAAATGCAAACGTGAAATCGTTGAAATGTGATAATAGACGTTTTAAGTGGGATTTTAACACAGCATGCTAAGGTTTGAGACATCACCGAAAGAATGTGTATGTAAGGTATTAATTATGTAAGATTTGTAAATAAATTGTGCATATGTATATTGACTGTCGAAAGATTATTGTTTTGTTGTGAAACACCAAAAAAAATGCATACATTTTTGTTAGGCTGATATACGGACAATAATAGAGATTGAATGTAATATTATAATATCATTCATCTATGTAAAGATACAATTGTCTTTATTTTCGACCTCTAATAATGTTACCTTCGTAAAACAAATAAAACAAATTCTTTACTTATTGTTCCTTTTATTTGAACCAATTCTAGCGGACATACTTTTCGCGGTTAGGAAGTCTGACTTATAGATACCGATTAAGAAAAATAGAGAGAGAAGTACGCTGGACAGCGTCATTTCCCCTCAGTCACATTGTGAATGGTTGGTGGAGCAAACTATATACATATAATATTTTCTACCTAAATAAACCTTTTGTTCCGAAACGAATACGTTTACTGGCTAAATATGTACTTTGTTTTGAAAAATGTGTTCTATTTGTTATTTTATGTTTTTTGAGTAGTAATAAAACTAGATACAGATCTAACGGGACTTCATTGGGTAAAATTCTGTCAATTTTAACTTCAATTACTGTTAGTGAGTTATATTAGTAAGATTTTTTTTCACATTTCTAAACCTGAAGGCGTGGGAACTAAATATATATTTTGTTAATTTCTTGGTAATATTGTAATAATTTGCAAGCTCATTGAGCAATTGTCCTAAGTATATGTTATCACTTCTTTTAAGATAATACAATATAAAGAACAATTTAAATCTTGAATTCGCATTTCAAAGCAGACCCATCTATCGGCTGAATATGGAACTGCTTATACTGATCGGCAGGCTGCAAGGCAGGGATATTAAAATACATATAAATATCAACTGATAAATGTGGAAGATGCGAAAAATTTTAACGAAGATAATTACATTAGTAAATTTGCTAGTATATGCTGGATTTTATTTCTCACGCATATTAATGTGAAGTTCAGTAAATATGTAGTATATTTACTGAACTTAAGCATTTTTGATTTTAATTTGATTAATATGAATACTGTATCAGTGCCTATAAAATTCTTATAAGTATATAATTTTAGGACATTGAAAGAGTTCATGTAATTGAATATAACGCAGATAGTGATTAAGGTTTGTAACTATGTACGTTACGCGCTTGGGCGTCCGGTATTGCAGCACTTGGGTTCCCAATTTGTTTACGATGAGATAACTTTTACCAGTGCGGCAGTAGCGTTACTTAATTGACCACTGACCAGAGCCGGATTCAAATTGGTCCGATTTTTATGCAATTGGTCACGGTGCTTTGGCTGGCGCATTGTCCAATGTATTTTTATGAAAGAAAGTAGAGTACGCCTCTGTAGTTCTAATTCTACTTAGCGCGATTTTAACAATTATTATTATTATGTGAATGTATCTGTGTCTATGTTCACGCATTTCGCACAGTGAATCTGGATTGCGCACAACGTGGGTTTCAGGTTTCAAGAACACTGCGAGGACTGACGGTGCTGCCGCAAAAAGTTCGTATTAGTTGCGAGCACAGAAACTACTCTGGTAATAGCATCGAGTTTAGCCTAAAGTGACGGCCTACAACCAGGCGAGCCATATTTATAGTAAAAAAAATATATATATCCTCACGCCTTCCCACAAGGGTCCCCGAAGGGGTAGGCAGAGGTGTATGGGTAATACCCGCACACCCACTTTCCGCCAGAGGTATATTAGGTGCCAACGTGAAGGATGGCGAGTCCATCGCCGTTACTCAAGCACGACTATACATACGCCTTTGAATTTCTTCTCAGACGTATGCAGGTTTCCTCACGATGTTTTCCTTCACCGTAAAGCTCGTGGTGTGACTAATCACTGTACTTAAGTTCAGAAAAACTCATTGGTACAGTCGGGATTCAAACTTGCGACCTTTGCGTCGCAGGCAACTGCACGAACCACTCGGCCACCAATTAAAAAAAAATATTTGTACGTATAAGGATGTTGGATGATGTGGGGAAAAACACAACACTGCTGACGCATTGCAGCCAAGGCAAGCAGCTCTAAATACCGACTTAATTTTTATTTTTGCCTCTTTCCATAATTAAAAATATTTCCAGTGATCACTCTGGAAATTTTAAATTTAAAATTTTAAGCCTAGTTGGCTAGATTGAGGCTATCATATTTGCTTATATATCACTACCCCGAATCCTTTACGAAGCCCAAAAGAGCGCTCGTTCTCTAGAACAGAATCAACAGATAGTTCATTTTATTGATCGCCCGTTATATCCCTGGTATGGGATATTGGACACTGGGGTAGTGTAAAATGTATCCTGGTCTTATCCCTGTAGTAAACGTCAGAAAACTTATATTTACAAGCCACAAGATTTAATAAAAAATGTTCTTGACATTGCAAGAAAGTACTTAAAATAATCGGCTACCGTGCCTCAGTTAAAAAAAATATATGGAAAAGAATAATAAAAGTTTTTAAGCCTTTTTTCCTCTTTTGGTCTTCTCGAGATACATATCTTGTAATTTTGAGATGTGATAATGTCTCAAAAACTTCCCCAATAAAGTTGGCAGCATTTAATTTAGTACTTTCCGTGTGGCATGCATAGAGGAAGATTTGCAATTTTTTTTAATTGTTATTTTCCCGTGATTGGTCAACCAGCATGGGGCAGTCCATTCCCTCTCTACAAATATCACAATTTTCGGCGCCTGCGCACATTCACATTTGGTCTCTTGCTGGTATTGAACGTTACACTTCAAATTATCTTACCTTCAATTACGTTGTGTACAAAATCTAGTGTTCTTTTCAAGATGAGGGTTATCATTATATTTACTGTTTTATTTATGGCTTGTGCTTATGGAAGAGTTACACGTGAGTATCTTTTATTAATCAGTATTTATGTAATGAGATATAGTGTTCCAGCCCTAATAGGTTTATAGGGAAGGCGAGAGACGCCCACAAGGTAGTGTCTCACGTAAGAGCCAAAGCTGTAACAATATTTCTAAAAGAGAAGTGGATTATATTGAAAGTAATAGATTACCACGCTGAAAAGAGAAACAAGTATTAATCCTCAAATCCTCACGCCTTCCCACAAAGGTCCCCGAAGGGGTAGGCAGAGGTGTATAGTATTAATAATCATTCATAAAAAACAAACTCATTTATTGGTCGGTAGATACGCAACCAGAGAAGTACCAGATACTCGATCTTTAGATAAGTAACAAATTTCTCATAAGGTTCTACTCTGTGAGTATCTTCCATAAACATAAAAAAACCTAAATTTAATCCTTAAAAACATTATGTTGATACGATACGATGGGCACCGTATCAAGAACGGATCAGTGTGGACGAAGCGATGGAGGTCTATAAACGTTGAGAGAATTACTCTCTCTACCTACCCCTTGAGGGACTCGCATACATATTACATCACACACGTGATGAATGTAAAAACGTTGTGCCTTTAAGTTGCCGGCATATAATTTGAGCGCTGGGCGATATATAATTGTTGACTTGATCCGAACGTCATGCGTTATTTTTCATACAGTGCTCAGTTTACGTACCGGCAATTATATACTATTGTGCACCCAACCTAATGCTTTTAGCGACGATTGTGATGTGCGGATTTCCAGCATCTGATAAGCAATTAGCATCATTACGCTCTATAATAATAAAGGTGTCATCACTTTGAACAGAATGGTATCTAATGCATGGCCTTGAATTAAATGTTTAAGGTATATAATATTTACATATTCTTCCGATATAGGCGCAGTACTTACTCATTGTGTTTATAAATAAGTTGAGAACAGTTCTGGCATACTGACTGCAGTCAACCTTGAACGCTGAAGCAGACGTAAACAAAGGAATCACGTTTATATTTTGAACCAATCGTATTAAATTAAGGTTAAGGTTTTTATGGAAATTATCTCTGATTATTGCTGATTTTACAACGAACTAATCTCTTCAAATGCTACATTTTCATTGAGACAGATTTCATACAGAGAGACGTTAATGTAAGCAAACGCAGGGCAGTAACAAACCATTTGGATGTATTAGCTAAATTCGTACGATTGGGGTCGTTCTTTTTTCTATTGTAGTCTTAAAACTTAATAAATTTTCGCAATTTATTTGCAATATTTGCCAAGCAGGGAATTTAGTTCTGAACCTAAGAACTTTAGATCTTTGTATAAAGATTTTATTTTTGGAATAGAAAAAGGTAAAGGAGTTATTAACCCTAATTTCGGTCGTATTAATTTTTTTATAGTTTATGTTGTGAAGGATTTTATGCGTTATAGAATAAAATTGTATACTTAGTACAAGGCAATACGTATATTTTTGTTTATAAATCCGTCACACACCTAGCTACATTGATACCTTGCGTTTCGGTCAGCACACTTGGATCGAGTACGGGGAAAATACATGATACCCAGATAACACACGATTAAGTTTCTACAGGTAGTGTTACATAACACCGTAAGGAAGAAAGCGACTCGGTGGGATAAGGAAGTGACCGATTCAGCTGAGACGAATCATAACAGTAGTTCTATATATCAATGTTGTTACTTTATGGCCTTTATGCCAATGCAAATCAAGCGATATAAAAGAGTTATAGGAGTTATAGTTATATATATATATATATAGTTATTATAGGAGAGTAGTATAAAAACATGTTAATTAAATATAGTTAATTAAGAAGTATATATATCTTCACACCTTCTCGCAAAGGTCGGTGAAGGGATAGCCAGAGATGTGTAGGTAGTACCCACACAACCACTTTCCATCAGAGATATGTTTTAGGTGCCACCGTGACAGATGGCGAGCCCATCGCCGTTACTCAAGCACGACTTTACGTACGCCTTTGAACTTCTTCTCAAACGTATGCAGGCTACCTCGATATATTATTTCATCGTAAAACTGGTGGTGGGACTAATTACTGTACTTTTAAGTTCAGAAAAACTTATTGGTGGTCGGGATTGGACCTTGCAATCTTCGTGTCAATGCACTACTGCTTTAATTTGACGGCCTACTGGTCTAGTGGTTAGAGCTCTTGACTGCGAAACTTGAGGTCGCGGGTTCGATTCCCGCTGAGGGCAGATATTTGTGTGATGAACACGAGTATTTGTACCTTAGTCTTGGATGTCCTATGTATTTATGCATATATCTAACTTATCTATATAAGTAAATATATCGTTGTCTAGTCACCATAAAACAAGCTTTGCTTAAATTGGGACTATGACAATTTGTGTGGAATTGTCCCAAGGTATTATTATTACAATTAATTTCGTTTATTCAGACAAACATACCTGTCGTAAGGAAAATCGTCGTCTACATTTCACAAAACATACTACAAGATTTTTATTTCTGTATGCAGTAAGGAAATAACCTTTGTTTCGTATTTTATTATGTTACATATCGAGACTAGGTGGATTGGAGTGATAAGAAGCGGTTTTCAATGCTGGCAATTCTTAAACTATCCAAAATCTTAAACGTATCTATGTTATTATCTTTAAAAAAAAAGCCTCTGATGTTCGCTCTGACTGTGTAACTCAAAAACTACTGGATTTTTGATGCAATTTCAAACGACAAATTAATTTTACTATGATTATTATTTTTTTTATTACTATGATTTACTATTTTAATTAGTATAAGTATAGCTTAATTTCCTGTTGTGACCGTAACTCAATGCATTTTTTTTATACCACATGGGTGGCAAACAAGCATGCGGTCCGCCTGATGGTAAGCTATTACCGCCGCCTATGGACGCTTGCAACACCAGGTTGCTGTGGTCTCCTGTAACTGAACGGACACGATGGCCTACGATTGTAAAGATTATGTTTGTGTACTTTTCATGTATCCTTGGTTGGAGATCCATAAAAAAATAAATAAAATAAACTACGTAATAACTTTAACGGTCAGTCTCATATGAAGAAAAAAATATAACTTATTCAGTAATTTCAAGGAAATCAACATTCGAAGTTGTATCATTAAAACTGGAGTATAACCTTTTTCTGAGTCTTAATAAGTGCCCTTTCATGAACATGATGGCATATTCCGATGAGTTATAAATAGGGGTATAATAATGAGGATATATTAAATTAATTAACCAATTAAAAACCAGAAGTGGATTTATTACAAATAGTAATGACCTATCAATCAGGACAAAATGATTAGGCACTTAATTATTATTACAAAACGAATATTAGAGAACGACCGACTCTTCAGAACGACGTGCGATTCCCGTCAAAACCCATATGTCAGAGCTTACTTTTGAACTCGTGTCTATGGCATTCTGCTTGTACTCGGGCCACAGATAATATTTGGTAGCAATATTATATTATTATATGTTTATTATATGAGTTATAAATAGACATATTATGTAGTCGCCTATCCATGCTTACTTCACCAGGGATATACAGACATAGGTCGTGCGTTGCCGACTAGTATCTTTTCACACCTTGAAGATCTCCATGTTGATTAAGTAAAGCTTGTGTTATGGTAACTAGACAGCGATATACTTACTTCAATAGATAAATATATACAAAAATGCATGGGACATCCAAGATTAAGGTACAAATACTCGTGTTGACCATACAAATATCTACCTTCAGCGGTAATCGAACCCGCGAATGAAATCAAACGGGGACGTCATTCCACAGTCGGATCGTTGCGGAAGGAAACTTACGAAGTACGAGGTGTTTGGTTCTAAGGTTCTAAGATTCTAAGGGAATTCTAAGATACTAACTCGATGGAAAGAGCTTTATGCTTCAGCTTTGTATACTAAATACTAGCACAATGCTCCCTCAATAATACCTCAATAATACCCTCACCTTTAGTGTTGCAAGCAAATTAGTTACAACAGCTATTGCCGAAGAGTTCGTGTTAACCAAATTTCTGGTGTCAAAATATGCAATAAAAACAGCAATTATTTTATGCAAAAACACACTAAACTAATTTACTACAGCATTAACGCTATGCAATGTTGTTTTATAACAACTTACGAACTACAATTGCCTATGAGATAACTAGCATAGATGAATAGTTTTCCTGTAACATTTCTCAAAAGGATGAGGATAATCTCGTCATAAGTGGACATTACCAGAGGAAGTGCAATGGGCGCAAGGCCGCTTCCGATCACTGAGCCTTATTAGGTATCTGGTTTCCGGTCGTCTATGTATGTCGCAAAGTAGTTATTTATGTACTTGCATATAATTGGCTGTTACGCTATGATTAGTTAATTACTAATTAATCATTTAGATATTAACATACATGGAAATGTCAAGAGTACTTGAAACCGGCGACCATGTGTCTGATGGATGTAGATGAAGTGAAAGCTATCTGTGTGGTTAAACGTTTTAGACAATCTAAAACGTAGTGAAGTCGTGCTTGAGAAAAGAGTATGACTTACCTAAATATGTCTTTACTTTTCACCTTATTATTGCACCCTTCTAGGAAGGCGAGAAGATATAAGATAAGATATACTGGTATATATTTATTTACAATAACAACAAATAATAATATTTACAAAGAACAGTTGAAACTTACTACTTACAGATAAAATATTTGTCCCAAATCGGTATCCCGAGGCAACGTGCCAAGAAGACTACTATATAGATATATTTAATATAATAGATATACTTAAATTAATATTTAAAAAGCTGTGGTGGCCGAGTTGCTCGAATAGTTGCCTGCAACACAAATATTGAAATTATTTTTTCTGAACTTTAGTACAGTGATTAGTCACACCACGAGCTTTATGGTGAAGGAAAACATCGAAAAGAATCCTGTATACATCTGAGAAGCAATTCAAAGGCGTATGTATAGTCGTGCTTGAGTAACAGCGATGGACTCGCCATCTGTCACGTTGGTACCTAACATATATCTCTGCCTACCCCTTCGGGGATCCTTGTGGGAATACGTGAGGATATAAATATAATAAAATTACTTATTTACATATCACTACGTTCAGTCTCTCACGAGATAAGCAGGTGGAGTAAAGCGTCACTTCTCTCTGATCTTACAGACACACTTCGCTTCATCCAAATTGATTATTCGTTTCACGCATACTCAAATGTAGATGAAATATCAAATGTATTTTTTAATACATTTTCAATTGCAGTAAATTCTCTTTGTTCTTCATGGCAAATTATTTCTTGTTAAATTCATAATAGTGTGACGATGTAGTAAGAGCAAGTAGATCGCCAGTTCGCTTTAGAAAGTAAGTATACACCTCTTTCGCTTCATCTTCGCTAATTTTTTCAATGTTAACGACAATAAATTATTATTAACAGCGGACTACTTCCCACAATGTAAGAGAAGCGACCCGGAGATCGAAAAGTGCCTTTTGCAAGGCGTGGAAGCAATGAGGCCACATCTCAAGGCTGGCATCCCGGAAGCAAACATCCCAGCCTTGGAGCCCTTCATCGTGCCGACACTGAAGCTCAACAGGACTGCTCCTAACCTGCAGCTGAAGGCGACAGTGAGGAATGCTAAAGCATATGGAGGCAGCGCCTTCAAAATTGAAAAGTTGAAGTGAGTTCTTGTCTTTTCTTCGGTATAACACATAACAAGCCTGCGCTTTTGTCGGCGACTCTTATGCCACTTCCATTTGCGTTCAGCGGAATCTTTTCTTTTAACAGACTGATGTATGTAAAAAAAATCTTTTTTTTCTCTGTTTATACCGCAAAGGTGGCAAGTAAGTATACGGCTACCTGTTTGGTAAGCGGTGACCATTCATCCATCACCCTCTCTTTTCCTAATACGAAAAAAATCCTTATAAGATATTATAAAAATACAGTTGTTTTTTAAAATGTGTCCTAATATCTTCATCTTCAATTGTTTATTTTTATAACTTTTTATTTTACTTGTATGTACATTATGTATGTACTTGTATGTACTTGTAGGTACCTATTATATGTGATGTTCATATTATTACTATGTACAATTATTTAAAAAATAAACGTAGCTTTAGGGATAATATTCCAAAAAGCAGGAAAGATATGCGTGATCGGTTCCATTGAATAGCTCCTGCTGGAATTGCTGGATAATCCTGAAAATCTTGAAGTCTTATGAGATCGTAAAACGCCTCCAACACCCATAAAGTAAATGCAAGTGGTGTGAACGAAATAAATTCATAAAGTCTTACTTAATATCTTGAATAAAGAGTCGATAGTTCCTAGAATACAATATAATTATATATGTTCACAGCATTATATAGTAAGCCGTATAGTTAAGCCGTGGTGGCCGAGTGGTTCGAGCAGTTGCCTGCGACGCAAAGGTCGCAAGTTCGAATCCCGACTGTACCAATGAGTTTTTCTGAACTTAAGTACAGTGATTAGTCACACCACGAGCTTTACGGTGAAGGAAAACATCGAGAGGAAACCTGCATACGTCTGAGAAGAAATTCAAAGGCGTATGTATAGTCGTGCTTGAGTAACGGCGACGGACTCGCCATCTGTCACGTTGGCACCTAATATACCTCTGGCGGAAAGTGGGTGTGTGGGTATTACCTATACACCTCTGCCTACCCTTTCGGGGACCCTTGTGGGAAGGCGTGAGGATATATATATATATTATATAGTACATAGTACTAGCTACTAGTAAGCGAATTCTCCTGCTTTAAATTGGCTTGTATCTAGAGTTTCGATATACATATATCAACTTACCATCCTGTTACTTTCTACTTGCTCCTCGTGAACAATCTTTACGACATTCCTTTGAATCGCAGCATCCACCATTAAGCCAAAAGGGCTAAGCTTACTTAAGCATTATTAAGCTTAGGTCTCGAAGTAAAATTTCTTACAAAAGCAATTTCTTAAAATTTTCAGGTTAAACCTGAACAACAAGTACGCGGCTGAGATAAAGGTGACTATCCCTATCTTGATGGTGACCGCAGATTTCGACGTTCGAGGATCCAAGATACTCGCTCTCGACATCAATGGCTTGGGAAAAATCAGAGGAAACTTTTGTAAGTCTTTAATTAATGGGAAGAGTCTATTAGATCTATGACCCCGGATGAGTGCGTTTATATATATACTATAAACGGACTACATACTCACATAAACCTAGGCCTCACCATTTCAACTTTCAGCCAAATTGGACCAGCCGCCCTGGCTGGAGGTCTAGGTCTCGCCATTGACCGGTTAAGTAGCAAAAGTTCCCGAAACTCACGCTACGAGAGACAATACAAAAAAAAAAACAATATGGTCCAGCCGTTTTGTCGTGAAAGAGCAACAAAAATTCATCGTACAAACTTTCGCCTATATAATATTAGTAAGATTATCTTATATTTTAAATGGTTATCAAAGCCCAAAGTTGGTGTAACCAAGTATGACTAAGAATAATATAACAATACATACATACATATCGTCACGCCGAGTCCCTAACGGTGTAGGCAGAGAGTATAGAGCGCCAGTTCTCTCTAGACGTACAAACCTCTTTTGCTTCGTCCACATTCATCAGTCTCTTCAATATAATAATAATATATCCTCACGCCTTCCTAAAAGGATTCCCGAAGAAGTAGGCAGAGACCCACTTTCTGCCAGAGATATATTTAGGTACTCAGAATATAATACGTATATTATATAATAAAATTGTCAGCAAGAAAGTGGAGAACTAATAAAATTAATAGGTGTAGCTAAGCTACATGTGGCAATGAAGCTATTGTTCGCCAGGGAATGTATAGTATCGGATACATGAACCAATGCGAGGTCATATTGTGCTGCCTTACATGACTGTTTATTTAACTGTAGCATTTGGATTAAATACTTGTTAATTATCAGGTTTGAATGTGCATACAATTACTCACATCGCGCTACGCACGCATGTAGTACTAACGGACGCGAAGTAAACCACCCAAATACATTTTCATTGCCGCTTACATAATGAATGCAACACAATTGCGTACGATTGAACGAACTATGATAATTTGTTGCGAATTATTTATCTAATCCTCATTAGTATTGGGACATGTGACAGTCTGTTTACACACGTTAAGCAAATGTTACCGATAATACTTTTAAAATATTTTGGTTGAATTAGAAGTGATCTCAATTTCTTTTCAAGGCATGCCGATTTAGTTGTCCTTGTGAAGGTAACAATATATGTATGTATAAATATATATATATATATATACGTATATATCCTCTCGCCTTCCCACAAGGCTCCCCGAAGGGGTAGCCAGAGGTGTATAGGTAGTGCCCATTTTCCACCAGAGATATATTACAACCAGGACTATACATACGCCTATGCACTTCTTGTTAAACGTATGCAGGTCTCCTCATGAGGTTTTCCTTCACCGAAAAGCTCGTTGTATGATTAATCACTGGACTTAAGTTGATAGAATTCCAAAAGCTCCATGAAGAAAGATCAAATGCCACAAGGTGCAATCGCAACACGTATAACGTTAACATATTATATTATTATTAATAGCCGTGGTGGCCGAGTGGTTCGAGCAGTTGCCTGCGACGCAAAGGTCGCAAGTTCGAATCCCGACTGTACCAATGAGTTTTCTGAACTTAAGTACAGTGATTAGTCACGCCATGAGCTTTACGATGAAGGAAAACATCGAGAGGAAACCTGCATACGTCTGAGAAGCAATTCAAATGCGTCTTTATAGTCTGTCCTTGAGTAACGGCGATGGACTCGTCATCTGTCACGTTGGCACCTAATATACCTCTGGCGGAAAGTGGGTGTGTGGGTATTTTACCTATACACCTCTGCCTACCCCTTCGGGGACCCTTGTGGGAAGGCGTGAGGATATATTATATTATTATTATATTATATTATTATACGTATTTTCTGTTACAGCTGGCATAACGGTTATTGCCAAGGGCCTAGCGAAGCCTATAACTAAGGATGGAGTGGAATACCTGCAGGCGGAGAAGGTGGTCACCCGAGTGAGGATCAACGGCGCTGAAGTCGCTTTCAAAGATACCGACAGACCACTTGCTGGTATGGATCACATATTAAATTTTCACGGCTTCCCCCTAGGTCGTAGGTAGGGTCGGCAACGCGCGAATGATACCCTTGGTGTGGAAAGCGTCCATAGGCAGAGGTAACCGCTTACCATCAGGCGGGCTGCATGCTTGTTTGCCACCCAAGTGGTATAAAAAAAAGTAGGACACCTTCGTTCTTAAGTCCATCGTTTTGTTCCTTTGGCCTCATCGTCTTTCCTATATTACAGCGGCATCGGCAGAATCCTTCTTCAATGCCAACCCTGGAGTGGTCCTGGACATCCTCACCCCCCTGATTGAGGAGACCAGCGCTGTCGTTGTCAAGACTTTCATTAATAAGATGCTCGGAACAGTTCCCTTGAACGAACTACTCTCCGAATAAGAGAAATGAAAATCTGTTTTTTGTTAACTCGATTTTAATAAGAACGTCTAGGAGATATTCAAGTATAGATAGTGCCATCCACGAATACGGGCCCGACTATTCTTCCCCATAGTTTATAGTGTACGTGTGCAACCTTTCACTAATGTTTTAGCATTGTCGGTACACACTGATTACCTATGAGTGCACACGCACACTACAATTAATAGACTCGTGTCATATTTCGTGTAAAATCCCGCGATCCCCTCAAATATAAATCGGTAGGGCGCGTCTTAAAGGATGGCACTATCTGTATCTTGGGCTACAAAATTTGGAAGTGTTTTTAACATAGAGACTTCTAAAGGGGCGAAAAAAAAATTAAGGCATTCCAAATGATAGCACGGTATCTTACGTAATTGCGATCCAAAATTTACCAATGCATATGAAAAATTAAGAGTTGTCATCATCATAAGCTTTATTTTCAGCTACTCCCAGCCCACTGTTGGGCATATTTAGAGCTTCCTTGCAACGCGTGCTATTTGTACCTGAAATGACAAAAATTGCAAAATCATTATTTTGAATACTGACTCTACACAAACAAGGTTTTTCTTATATTTGGGTCAAAACAATCCCTATATTACTGACGTGACATACTGAACTCGGTCATGTGTTTTAACTGTTAATGGCGGGTTTATCTTTAAAGCAAACTCAGTACCTAGATACGCGAAGATACAAAGACAATTGCGCAGGTATTGAAAACAAAAAAAATTGCCAGTATGTATTTCCAAATTCCATCGTTTTAGCTGTCTATTATCAATAGCACAATTTATATTTCTGCCCAACAGTAGGGGTTTCACGTATAGCCAACCTTGTTAATTTGAGGTTTGCTTTTGATATTAAAAATTCGCTTGTGCCCTTTTTTTGCCAATTTACGTCTGGCTTATTTCGATATCAAACATAAAATCAATTCAATAAATATGTGTCTTTAAGTAAACGTGGTGACCGCTTGACCAGGCTGAAAGTACTAAGTATTCATAGGGGTTTCTTGTATAATTTAAGTTAAGAATTGTATTAAGTGTCTTCTTAGAGACATTCACAAAAAATTTAATGTGATTTCCAAAATGTTTTACGTATTACTGTGATAAAATTCTAATCGACTATTTGTAATTCCTAATTGTCTCTATTTAATAAGTGTTATTATGCTTTATTATAAACATAAATATATTATATTTTCAACCGACTTTCTAAAAGGAGGAGGTCAATTAGGATGTTTATATATTTTTTTATTACCTCGGTACGCTCAATCTGTAATCTTTTTACCGGCACTTGATTCGATGCTCATTTGTTCTTTGAACACCAAAGATTTTTATGCGTGCCTATTTTTATTTGTTATTTATGGCTAATATTTAAATATAAAAGTTATGGAACACCTAAATAATTAGTGATTGAATGTGGAAAATAAAAGGTTTTTTTTTATTATTTATGTCTTTTTTTAATCCATAACACGGCTGTGGAAAATGGATTTGGAGATATTTTTCTATTACCATATACCTTACCTATTTCGTATTTTAATTTAATTGTATTTTATTTTTGTGAATTGGCCGTGTTGGTCCAGTGGTTCGATTAATTGCCTGCGACACAAAGATCGCAAGTTCGAATCCCAACTGTAACAAAGTTTTTCTCATCGTTAGTACACTGATTAGTCACACTACAAGCATTACGGTGAAGGAAAACATCGAGAGGAAACCTGCATACATCTGAGAAGCAATTCAGAGGCGTAATTGTAGTCGTACTTGAGAAGCGGCGACGGACTTGCCATCTGTCACGTTGCCACCTAAAATATAAATACTTTGAACCCTACTATGTTTTATTTATGTAGATTTTTATTTACATAGAACTATATCCCTTCATTAACTTAATCCTCCCGATGGTTCCTTCACCATAAAGCTCGAGTACTTAAATTCAGAAAAACTTATAGCTACGTGTCTTTTATATTTAAAATCACAGAGCAGTTAAACCTGAGCATATTCAACGCAGATTGACAACTTTTTCTAGTAGGTACGTAAAGTAATAGCGTCATTCAGACCCTGAGCTCCTCATAAGGTCTGACTAGTTTATTTAAAAGGCATATTTCTCAGTGTACCGTCTTAGATCTAGTTTGACCCCATAACGGATTATTGTCGAGATGTTTAACTTGAGAGCACTAACTTTCGTGTTCGTTTGTGTTGTTATTAATGATATTAGAGCGCGAAGGATTGACAGAAATACCGCTTCTGATACTTCATATAAGGCTGACGAGAATGGTAAGTGAAAACGGCATTGTAGGCTTTGTAAATTTCCCCCGTGCCTAAATCTTACTGATATTAAAGTTTGTTTTTCTCTTTCACGGCAAAACGGCTGAAAGTTGAAGTGGTGATAACTTTTTCCTAGGTTAAGGCTATACTACATACTATAGGCTACTTTATAATCCTGAAAAATTAAAAGTTAAATATTATAAAGTATCTTTCCCGGCATACCTGCTGAACCGATTTTAGCAGGAAAATACATAAGCAACTTTTTCGAATATCACGCGGGCGAAGCCGCGGACATAAGCTAGTATATAAATAAAATTATAAATAAATAAAATCAGTCCAGCCCAGCTCCCTTGCTCGCGATCCAGCAACGCCCTAAGCCAAGGTCCGTACCCCACAGGGGGTGCCCTTAGCTGTGTTGCTTAGAAATAAAGTGCCTGGCTGGAGGCCTTGGTCTCGCCATTGCCCGGTTAAGTATCAAAAGTTCCCGGAACTTACGCTACGAGAGACAATACAAAACAAAAAAGAATTAGATTCCCAGATCTTGTTAATTTTGTTATATTTATCTTGTTTTACGCTTTTTGTATATTAAGCAATTACCTAATGTCGGGCCTACGTGGTTCCCCCATATTTAAGTACTAATGCTGTTACAATATTGTTATTATATACCAATTGTATACCAAATGATTTGAAAAGAGTAATAATGGAGTTTCTTGCCGCTTCTTCTCCATGAAACGACCAACCAGAACCGTGCACCTTTTTCGACGTTTTATAAGTGCCAATCTAGGCCTAAATATTTCAATTATCAAATATCAATTTAATTTTGATTTTGGCACACAGATATATATCCATATATACAGATATAATAAACTGATTTTACGCAAGTTTAGTCCCAGGAAGAGTTAAATCAACTTTTACAAACACAATCCATTTTGCTTTCTAGCATCAAATTCCACCAACATCAAAACAAGCTTAGTGTGTCACTATAGCGACCCAAATGTGGCAGACTGTATCCAACGTATAGCTGAGCAGGCGAGGCACCTCCTCGCCCAGGGTGTTCCAGCTCTGAACATTCAGCCTCTGGAGCCGTTGAAGATCCCCAGCATCAGGCTGAGGCAACACAATATGCCCAAAAACAGCTTCAAATATGATGCCTGGTTGTCTGACGTCACTTTGAAGGGACTCACCAACTACACATTCAACAAGTTGGAGTAAGTATAATTTTACTTAAAAGAAAATCTCGAAGTTGAAAGCTTATAAGTATTTGACGGCCGTCTGGTCTAGTGGTTAGAGATTCTGCAACGAAACTTGAGGGTTTGAATCCCGCTGAGGGCAGATATTTGTGTGTCTTGTTAGTCTTGGAAATCCTGTGTATATATAAGTAAATATATCGTTGTCTCGTTACCATAACACAAGCTTTGCTAAATTTGGAACAGGGTCAATTTGTATAGAATTGTCCAAATGTATTTACTAGAATACTGTTTAATATTTTATTTACATATAGTTGAAAGTTCTTTGATCCTGGCCATTGGTTGCTGCGTCTTTGAATTTCATTAAATACGTATGCATGTTTACTTGCGATGTTTTTCTGCACCGTAATGCCTAGCGCTATGAATAATAGTTAGCAGTATTAGATAGTGCAATCCACTATTAAACTTTTTTACAAGAATTTTACTAGTCGAGGGGGTCGCGGGATGTGCGGAGTATGACCCGAGTCTATTAATTGTAGTGAGCGTGTGCCCTCATAGGTAATCAGTCTGTACCGATAATACTAGTGGAAAGTTGCACACTTACACGTTAAACTATAGGGAATAGTGGGGCTACCTATACCGTAGTTTGAACCTATAATCGTAATTTCGCAGTCAAAAACATAAATTACTCGGCCACCGCGGCTACTTGTGATTTCAAGGAGTTATTGCCAAATATAAATGAGGCTACGTCTGATTAAGCCGCCCCTATTCGCTTTGTTGTGTAACTGACGTCGCTGTCGATCTGCCTCTAGTAATCTGCGTCCTTGACCATTCGAGTTTCTCTCGTATAATCTTGAATATTTTAAAGCTAGGTTTGAAAAATTATATTCGTTAAAGTTTATGAAATACTTAAATTTTATTTGATGACAACAATAATAAATAAAATTATAAAAATAATTTATGTATATAGCTCGCGTTACTCCGAAACAATGCAAGCTTCTATTACAGGTAATGCGGTAATTATTTTAATCGGTTAAGTAGATTTCCATTTTATCCATTGCAAACAAACTTACAAATAATATAATCTATTGTCTTTTTAATATTAGAGTCGGTTTATTAAATACTTAACTGGGAGTGATAATTTAACATTTGTGACGTTTAATAAATACGTACAAGTAAATAGTAATAAATAGATAAATACATACAGTGAAACATATGACCTCCTCCATTTTGAAGTCGGTTAAAACTAAATAAAAAGTTTAAGATATTTTTATATATTTAAAAATGTAATTTATTAGAACTCTATTGTATAAAGATAGTAAATAATAATAAATATACTATTTACTCAGTAACATTAGAGATTTTAAACAAGCATTTCTTTTTGTTGGAAGCTAATTCTTTCATTTCCATTATATAAAAAAAAAAAAAATTGTTTTATAACCCTTCACACAAGGGTCCCCGAAGGGGTAGGCAGAGGTGTATAGGTAGTAGGTAAATGCCAATGTGACAGATGGCACCTAAAATATGTTTACAATATAAGAAATGTGTGTACCTACTGCTCGCGTGTGTGTGCGTGTATATGTGTGTGTAAATACTAGAAGTGGATTGTTTAGGTATTACTCATAATGAAACTAGTCAAAATGATTCATAATAACGTAATGACACGGATAAACACAAGTGCTGCTCGTGTCATGTCTCAATCACATGTACAATAGTAGGTAGGTAAGTATACCCACTCAATATATTGCCTTTCATTTCCTAGAAGCGAAGGATCATTTCATAACTCTAACTGCAGTATAATTTACAATAAATCGCTATACTGAACCCCACGGTTTCACACACGTGTAATTCGTATACATATGACTAGTCGTGCCGCCCAGCTTGGCCAGGGTGACAAATTTAAAGCTCGTAAAACACGATTGCAGCGCCACCTATCGGTTCCAATTGTAAATCTAAACCATTCTCGAAACTACCTCAAGACACAGAAAATTTCATTAAAATCGGTCCAGCCGTTTATGAGGAGCTCAGTGACAAACACACTTACAGAAGAAATATATAACGAAAACTGCATTAAAAGCGTAGGTTAAAATATCTAAGCCTATAGTTGACGGGACGCGACTTTGGTTGGAGTTTATCCCTATTGGATTACAATGAATACTCACCAATGATAATTCCGGTAGTGTCTGGTCGAGTCACCTGAGCCTTTGCACTCATACATTAATCTCAGTCACAAAGCTATCCAACTCCCAACTCTACTAAGAGAGGCATTCCACCCAGATACACCTGCCTCTGAGGATTAAACCTACAACACTGAAATCTAAAAACCTGATAAAATACCATAGTCAAGTGGTACGTATTCGATAGATACTTTCGCGTCTTATCCTACACTACAGAGTCGACAGAGAACCACTTCCCATCTACCACTTCATTTGGACTATAAACTCGTACATTAATTTAAACTGAATAGAAATCACTTGAAGAACAATGCTTGCAATTATCCATACAACTTTCAAATCAGTAAAATGTTATGTGTGACATTCATTGATACTAAGCTGATGTTAAGCAATTCAACAGCTATTTTCGTCCGCAATTACTGTCATATTGTAACCGGACTAGGTGTCTTTTGCAATCATGTACGCGTATCATAGCAAGGATGTGCAGGTTTCAAATCATGTTTTATCTCATTCATATAGCTCCTAGTTTCGTACTACAAGCGACAAGGATAGATATTGAACAGTTATTCAAAATTCCGATTTAGCAGAAATGTTTCCTGTTAGCTTGACATTGAGCGTCTAGGTCAAAAAAATAATAAAAGTAGGTAAAGAAATTATAAGACGTAAATATATACAAAGTGCCTTACGGCGACATCGAATACTTCGACGAAATGCTTGAAGATATATAAAATTACCTATCACCGTAAAAAATGTAATTATATTTTTATGTCTTATAGTGTTTATCCGGAAGAGTTAAAAGTTACGGCTAATATCAGCCTTCCCCATTTGATCCTCGCTGGGGACTACGTGGTGATCGGCTCCTTCCAAATGCTTCCAGTTGAGTCTACGGGGAAAATGGCTGCAAATTTCTGTAAGTATTTCATAATGCTTAGAACGTAATCGAGAAAGACGCGGTGCCGAGGCTAGACTAGGCTTTCCATCGTAATTATAATAAGTGAGTCAGGATACTATAGAAGAACCGATTCTGCACTCTATTAATTTAAGCCCTAATGCACAAAATTACTTTTGACATTATATCACAGGGAGTATAATTATTACTTAGTAATTAGTTACTAAACAGTTTCGTGCCATCCCGAAGATGGAAGGACGTATAATGTAATCAATATTTTAAGTAAATATATTATATAGGAGAGTTGAAAAGAGAGGTCTGACAGATCTCTGTACTTAAATTCAGAAAAGCATCACTATCCCAAACACCGTCTGCTATGTCTGAATGTCGTCTGCTATGCTCGAACGTCGTCTGCTATGTCTGAACGCCGTTTGCTATACCTGAACGCCGTCTGCTATGTCTGAACGCCGTCTGCTATGCTTGAACACCGTCTGCTATGTCTGAACGCCGTTTTCTATGCCTGAATGCCGTCTGTTATGCCTGAACGCCGTCTGCTATGTTTGAACGCCGTCTGCTATGTCTGAACGCCGTTTGCTATGCCTGAACGCCGTCTGCTATGTCTGAAAGTCGTCTGCTATGCCTGAACGCCGTCTGCTATGTCTGAAGGTCGTCTGCTATGTCTGAACTCTGTTATGTCTGAAGGTCGTCTGCTATGTCTGAACTCTGTTATGCCTGAACTGAAATCTTATTGGTTGCTGATCATTAAGGAGTGAAGGTCATGACGTAGTTGAAATATCTAACTGACCTACCTTTGTCTTTTGCTAGCACAATGCACAGCGGCGCTGGAAGCTCTTGGTGCAAAAGTTCACAAACGGATGGTAATCAAAGACGCGAATGTGCGCCTGCGCTGCACCGGTCAGGTTGACGCTACTCTTATGGAAGCGCACTCCACAACAGGGGAGATGGGTGAGTCCATACACTATTGAGCTGTTAATTATCCAGCAATGTTGCTATCCGGTATACTGCTTGAGTGTATCAAATATTATCTTTGGGGAAATAATTTACTTTCTATTGTTGGAACGTAGCTATGGCCCGAGACACGTTCAAACAGACTATTCAATAAACTGTAAACTAAATATAAAATCTGCCTCAAAAATATTAATATAGATGATAAAATAAAAATAGTCACTAATTTATAATAATAGCTATGTGAAATAGATCTGTGGATGAAGTGAAGACGATCAGGCTTTTAAATTTTTAAAAGAATTGGCGCTCTGCTCTTTCTGCGTACTTCGAGAGACTCGGTGAGATGTATGATGGTATTTTTTCTATTTACAGAAATGATAACCGAGCATATAGCACAGATGCACTCATCTGACATAGCGAGAGAGGTGCAGCCTGCCGTGGAGACAGCCCTGGCCATGGTGCTGGAAGACATTGCTAACAAATTCCTCAAACACATCCCTACCAATATGGTCTTTCCTAATTAGGAACTATTTTTTATTGAAGTAATGTTAAGAACTGAAAATCAAATGGGATAATGTTTTATTTTATATTAATTATCGTCTACACATCGTAGATGAGATGCGCAATTAATTTATCTAATTTATTATCAATATATTTAATGCTATGTTAAAAAATATATTAAAACGTAAGTATTTTTTTACGATTTGTATTGGTTTTGATTGATACCCTATGCGTTTCTTGTTTACTCAGACGAAACTTGTAGCAAATGATATATATTTGGAAAAAAAATAACTATTAAGAAACTAAGCAAAGTTATTCAACTATATACGTCTAAAAAGACTAAAGTACATAAAACCCTATTCATCCCACAAATATCGATCGCCAGCGGGAATCGTTCCAGCGAACCCTAACATTGCAGTAGTGAAACCTAAGACTGTCAGACAAGTGTCAAAAATGTTATAATATGTCACAACTGAGTACCTATTGCACAAAACGATCAAAACATGAACGAGAACGAAATCTGAGATAGACATGATTCGTTTTTGAGAGAGAAATTGCTAAAGACCGGATTTAATGAATGAATGTAAACCCTAGCAAACTCTGAAATCTCCCAGGGTACTCATTTCATAGCAACAATACATCAATTACTAAGGCTATAGACCATGATAATTCCCTTAGAGTAGTTGTGAAAGACGACTCACCAGCGAAGTGTGTCAATGTGCCGACGGCCGCACGGTCGGCCTACACCGTTACGTCATTTGTCAATGTAATAGGCACTTGCAACACTACCTTTGTCGACGACCAATTATGCACTCTATTACGGTATGAGAAGAATCAATTCTAGCATAATTTGTCTAAGTATGGGTCGAAGACCTCACAGGAAAAAGTGGTTACACCAAAGTGCATACCGATTGCAGTCACTATTGTAATACACTTGTAATAACATTTAAGGGCTTGTAACGAAATGCTAAGCACAATTTGTGGGCTTAGAACTGTACTAACTCACTCAAATTATTACGCCAAATAGCTCGATAGGTAAGTAGAGAGAGGCCAGTACTAAAATTGCAAGTTCTGGAAGGGCAGAAAAAATTCCATGCGTTTTAAAATGACAGAGTTAAGCAATTTGACGTACATGATAATGTTTAATGGTCTTGTGTGGAACAAAAAGAAAGCTGGTAAAATACAAGTATGTATTAGATATAACTAATAAAAAATAGAAAATCCTACTAATATTAAAAATGCGGAAGTTTTTGAGCATGTTTGTTTTCCTTTTACAAAAAAAAACAGATGACAAAAGACAGGGAATATGATATGATGAACCCCAGATAACTTGTACTTATGAAATCTATTTTACGCTATAACCTGCATCAGGATAAGATATAAGAAGAATTTTTTTTTATAATTTCAGAAGTACGCGTGAGTCATTGGTTTTACAAAAGGCCTTAAAACAACTAGGTCTCTACTATTCTACTTCCTATTTTCAATGTCACTAGTATAATAATAGAAATAATTTGGAAATAAAGTCTTTATGAAGGGATTCAGAGACCCTACTGCATTTATACCACGGCCGTGGTGGCCGAGTGGTTCGAGTAGTTGCCTGCGACGCAAAGGTCGCAAGTTCGAATCCCGATTGTACCAATGAGTTTTTCTGAACTCAAGTACAGTGATTAGTCACACCACGAGCTTTACGGTGAAGGAAAACAGCGAGAGGAAACCTGCATACGTCTGAGAAGAAATTCAAAAGGCGTATGTAATAGTCGTGCTTGAGTAACGGCGATGGACTCGTCATCTGTCACATTGGCACCTAATATACCTCTGGCGGAAAGTGGGTGTGTGGGTATTACCTATATATCTCTGCCTACCCCTTCGGGGGCCTCATGGGAAGGCGTGAGGATATATTATATTATATTATTACTGCATTTGAATGGTGACGTCATCAATTATGATAACGTTAGAATGAGTAAGTAATCTGATAATCTGCGCTATAGAAAGATGGCGTAAGTATTTTGTGCATACATTATGACGGGAAACGATGACGTCATGATGGTAAGGGCATAGTATAAAGAGAGGAAGTAGGCTATCTCCGGCCCAATTCGCGATATAATTGCCTACTGTCTTAGGGTTGTCACTTTTAGCTAAATATTAGGCGCAGCTGTTCGCGCTTCGCTAGCAACCGCATGAACAGCGGCAACGTCAAGTCAACATTAAAAACTAACGATTGTCTCTTAGACTATAATCGAATTTGTTGTTATGATTCGAACTTTGTTTTATATGTATTTGATTTACTATTAGTCAATTAGGTACTCGTACATACTTATTTTGAATTACGATTTTCTGTAAGTAGGGGATCACAGTGGAAGCGTGCACGTCGCGATTCCTGCCAGCCCAGAGGGCTGCAATTCCACTCGATGCGCATTGGCCGGACGGCTGTTAGGGCGTGCCCCCGAGGCGACGCGCACCAGTCCGTCCCCGCTGGTGCGAAAAATTCAGCACAGTGCGGCGATGGGGACCGCCACCCATCACGCGGAGTGCCTCACGGCGGGAAGTGGAGTGTGGAGTGTAGGATGGGTGTATGGAATGTAAGAGGAGGTATGGCTGATAAGATGAACAAATTGATCGATGTTATGACAGAGAGCGAGTTAGATGTTGTGTGCCTGTCTGAAACCAAGCGGAAGGGTAGTGGAGTAGACGAGCTCCCGGGCGGGAGTTTAGTGCTGTGGTCAGGAGTGGCAAACACCGAGCACGCCTGCCAGGGAGTGGGAATTCTACTATCCAGCCGCTTGGCAGAATGTATGATAAGTTATGATGCGGTGAGCCCCAGACTTATTTGGGCGCGCTTTAAAATAGGCCTTACCCGACTATTTTTAGTCGCGGTGTATGCTCCGGTGGCCTCAGCGGACACTTGCGACCTGAATAAGTTCTGAGAATGTGTGAGTAATGTTCTAGAGACGAAAGAAGGGAATGAAAAGCTGATTATTTGTGGTGATCTGAATGGATGGGTCGGGACAGCCCGTAAGGATTACGAGGCAGTACTCGGCAAGTATGGTGATAAGAGAGTGAACGAGGCAGGCAAGCTGATATTAGATGTATGCATGGAGAGAGACCTTTTTGTGGCGAACACCATGTTCGACCACAAGAGGATTCATCAGTATACATGGGAACGGAAAAATGAGCGAAGCATGATAGATCTGTTTCTAATAGATCAGCGACTCAGAACACAGGTGATGGACACCAGGGTGTATAGGGGAGCCGACCTGGGAACGGACCACTTTCTAGTTATAACTAGAATAAGGGGTCTGTTCGCGGGCTGGCGATCCCGTGCTGGGGGTCCCTGTTCTGCAGTCGCAGACCGCATCAAAAGCTGGAGGCTTCAAGATGCGGCTATTAGAGACAGATATCAAGAAAGGGTATCTGAACAGCTAGCCTGTCCCCCGAAAGATGTGTTTGAGAGTGTCGATGTTTGTTGGCAGTTCCTGAAAAGTCCAGCATTTTATGCGCCGCGAAAGAGGTTTGTGGCATTTCGAAAGGGCAGACAACCAAAAATGGCGATGGTTGGTGGGATGATGAAGTGAAAGAAGAAGTTAAAAAGAAGAAGGATGCAAGGCAAGACATTTTGGCTATGTCCAGCTCAAGTGAAAGTATGAAAGAAAAGATGAAAGAAAAATATCGCCTGCAAAAAAATCGTACGAAGGAGATAATAGCTCAGAAGCGTGAGAGGTTCCAAATGACTGTAGACGAAAAACTGTCGCATAATTTCAAGGACAATGCAAAACTTTTTTGGAGGGATGTTAAGAAGTCCAGAAATTGTGTTACAGCTAGTAGTAGGATGAATGTGATTATTTCGAAGGACAATGACATACTAACTGACAAAACTGACGTTCTCAGGCGATGGAGTGAATTCTACAAAGATATGTATGATGATGATGCCGCTGATCTACTCATAGAGCTGCCTCCAACAGAATCTGTCGAGGATCCTAAAGCGGATAAAATAAGTATGGGAGAGATTGTAAGTGCGATAAGAAGTCTGAAATGTGGAAAAGCTGCGGGAATAGATGGGATTACGGCTGAGATGATCAAGTACGGTGGACCAGCGGTCTGGGACGTCATCTATTTGCTATGCAATCTTTGCTGGGAAAGGGGTGATGTTCCGGACGACTGGAGGCGAGCAGTCATCGTGCCTTTCTATAAAGGAAAGGGATCACGATTGGACTGCTCCAACTACAGAGCCATCAGCTTGGTCAGCTTAGCTAGTAAAGTGTACACGAAGATCCTGACGATAAGAATGCAAGAGCGATCCGAAAGGTTTCTCTGGGAATCCCAAGGTGGATTTAGACCAGGAAGAGGATGTATGGATCAAACCTTCTCGCTTCGCGGAATCGCGGAAAAGTTTTTGGATATTAACCAAAGGGTTTTCTGCGCTTTCGTCGACTTAGAGAAGGCATTTGATAGAGTCGTACGAAAGGAACTCTGGGACGTGTTGCCTGGATATGGAGTGAGCAGTTCCCTACTGCATGCCGTGAAATCACTCTATAGTGATAGCGAGGCGTGCGTTAGGGTTAACGGTGAGATGTCACCCTGGTTTGATGTGAAGTCGGGGGTCAAACAAGGGTGTATCATGTCTGCCTGGCTGTTCATTATATATCTAGATAACTGTCTGAGAGCACTAAGAACGAACGGATGTGGAGTGAAAATGGGAAACTTAGTGGTCAACTGCCTACTATACGCCGATGACGCGGTTTTACTGGCGTCATCAGAGGGCGAACTGCAGTCACTAGTTACCATAATGAAAGAAGAATGTGAAAAGAAGGGGCTGCGCCTAAACGCTGGCAAGACTAAGGTTCTGGTATTCGAAAGAGATGAACAAGTGACCGAGTGTGCAATATCGGTAAATGGGCAAATTCTAGAGCAAGTGAATGAATTTGTATATCTTGGAAGCATGTTCACACGAGATGGAAAGTATGAAAAAGATATTGAAAGAAGGATAACTGCCGGAAATAAGGTGAATGGAGCCATGTCGGCGTTGATGGGCAGTAAAAGTCTGAGCAAGAATGCTCGAGTTGCTGTCCACAATGCGATATTGGTACCTACCTTATTGTATGGCAGCGAATCCTGGGTATGTCAGAGGAAGTATGAAAATAGCTTGAATGCAGTCGAGATGAGATCTCTTCGAAAAATGTGCGGCGTAACGATATTAGATCGAATCCGCAATGAAGAGATTCGCAAATCAACTGGCGTGAATGAGGGCGTGATTGTAAAGATGAAGAAAGGCATGTTACGTTGGTTTGGACACATAGAAAGGATGAGTGAAGAAAGATTGACGAAACAGATATACAAAGCAAAAGTGTGTGCAAGAAGAGGCAGAGGAAGGCCACGTTCCAACTACCTGGACCAAATAGATCGGACTCTCAAGGACGGGAACGTTAAGAGTACTCGAAACCGACGAGCATGTATGAAGAGACTGATGAATGTGGACGAAGCGAAAGAGGTATGTAAGTCTAGAGAGAACTGGCGCTCTATACTCTCTGCCTACCCCGTTAGGGACTCGGCGTGATGATATGTATGTATGTAAGTAGGTAGGTACTTAGTTACTATACCTACAATACTGAGAAATCGGCATAACTAAACGTAAACAAAGAAATAGCGGCAAACCAATTGCCAGTACCTAATACATTCTAGTAGGAAATTAGGCCTACCTACCTACTTCCTGTGTGATAGAAAACTAATACAAACAAAAAACATGTAAGTACGTAGGTATCTCATCATCAAGTAAAATTATATTATGCTAGAATAAGTGACTAACTTACCTTTCCTGTTCAATAGGTAATCTGAACAGAGACAGGTCTGGAATCGATGAATTATTAAGACACCCAAACACACAGCAATACGTTCTTCTGCGATTATCAGACATTTTGATGATGATATTGATGAATAAATCATTTAGCGGTGCCGAAAAGCCGTGACGCGCGCGCGACCCTTGTGCAGTGTTAGCCCCGACTGGCGCACTGAGAAACGGGTCGAGATTTTGTTAAAGCGTGCGTGCATCGACACATAGATACAATAGCGCACACATACAAGCCGCGCGCGTTGCGTTTGTATGAAGATAACCTACTTTGTTTTTTATACTATGGTAAGGGCAAGTGTTTACCATAGTGGAAAATAGCGAGAGAATACAGAACGTAAGTAATAGCTGTAAGTGAAATTGCATAGAATATTATGTCTTACGTATCATATAATATATCCTCACGCCTTCCCACAAGGGTCCCCGAAGGGGTAGGCAGAGGTGTATAGGTAATACCCACACACCCACTTATATAATAACCATATATAAATTAACGTAATAGCAGTTTAGGTTTTGTTATTAATAAATGCTATATGCGGCTTTTACGATTCCGCCTAATCATATTATTCAAATGTATAATTATATTGATGGGGCAGTTTGTGCATAACTTTACGCCGTGTCTACTGAGAAGTGCAGTGTCAGAAGGTATCAAGTTATTAACGATAACAATGGTACAAACAAGGGATCCATTCATATCTATTGGTCTGAGCACAACTGATACGAATCTAGCATTGAACGCTCTCGCTACATCGATTAGATGTGACAGATAAATACGAGATTACTCTTACAAGCTATCAGCACGTTCAGATCGATATTTAAGTAAAGATAATTTTCCATATGTTCTATTGTTCAATAGTGCTGTAGTGAATATGTGGAAGTGCATGTGTCTATTTGTTTGTATGAGTGCTGTCTCCACTGAGAAGAATTTGATTAACTGTAAGTCGTACAGAAGAATGATAATTAATAATTAGTAGTTTTGTTATAATAACATACATTTATGCTTTGATCCTATTGGTTTTTTTCCCACTGCGTAAGAAGTGGGCAAAGTTATAGATTCCGAATGCATTATATTCAGAATCTGTCACGTTGGCACCTAAAATATATCTTTGACGAAATGTGGGTGTGCGGGTTCTACTTACACACCTCTGCCCACCACTTCGGGGACCCTTGTGAGACGGCGTGAACATATATTATTTATTATTATTATAACATTCACAATGGTATACATCATCATTTATAGGTACTTTACCAAAATATTTCTATATACCTATATCACGCCTTCTCACAAGATTACCCATCGACTAGGCAGAGGTGTAACAACACGGTCCTTTATCGCAGGGGATACGTATTAAGCCTATTTTAATTCTTGCATTGAAGTATTTTAAATTCGCAAAATCAATCGCTCCTCAAAAAATTAGCTTGCTCGTTATTTTGATTCCTTATTTCAAGTCACTAGACGTGCGTCGGAAGTGGGTTAAGCAAAATGACTCATTATGAGCATCGCTTAAAAGAGTTCTCTAAGACAAAGGCCGCTTTGAGGAAACCAGTTAGGTACATTGACCGAAACATGATATGAACAACATTTTTCAGTTGGTGGTTTCGTATGTCCGCGAGATGAGAAGGCCCTAGGTCCCTGCCTCAAAGATGCGCTAAACGCCTTCATTCCTAGATTAGCAACAGGTAAGTTCCGCTCTTCACTTACGCACTTTCGTGACAATGTAAAACACCGCGAGTGAAAATTTGGGTGAATTACTTTAAAGTTATTAAATATTGGGTTATTAAGGTATTCAAGAGGACGAAAAGGACTGATCTATGTAAATCTTGTACATCTGACTCTTAGATATCCTTGAATTATGATGGCAGTAGATCGTCACGAGAAGTCCCTAGAAACCGTGAAATCTAGAAAATGCTTACAGAGTCAACGACAAGCAAAGTGATGTTTGATTGTTGTTTATTGTGATATCGAGTCGGCGAGTAGCCAAGTTAAGTGTCCATCAGTTGGACTAATGTCTGGTCAAGTGCCGTTCTTTAGATTTTGAAATAATCCAATTCATTTGTTTTTTCCAGGACTTCCAGAATTCGGAGTACCGCCATGTGAGCCACTCGTGGTTCCAGCCATTACTGTGAAGCAGTCTGCAGGACCTATTTCTGTCACCTCTACCTATTCTGACGTCACAGTTACAGGACCAGCCAGCATGAGAGTCAAAGACGTTGAGTAAGGACATTCGCCTATACGAATATAGTTTAAAATTACAATAGCCATTTTGGCATTATTAATGATCTTTGCGTCATAGGATAAATTAGGTATGACTTCTTTACCCCGTTCTTAATTCTTCTTTACCCCGAACACTAGATCAATCGTACCTTTTTAATTGGTTTTACATTGACATTTACCGATGCATCTTCAAATTGTATTTCGTACCCAGTTGCAATTTGCAAACTTAAACTCATGTATTACAATATATCCTTATAAGAATCTAATCTTCGAAATAGTTAATTCATATCAATAGGTACTTTTAATATGACAGACTAAGGGATATCCATTAAAGCAGGTCCATTATATTTTTTTTATTAAAGCAGTGCCTTTTATCTTAGCTATTAGTTAAGGTACTGCCCGAGTAGGGGATATTTAATTTTGAAGAGGGAATTTCATTGTACCGTAATATAGGCTCAACTATTTATCTAACACCTTCAACGGATATTTTTTAGGGTAATGCCATGATTCACAGCTCCTAATACATCCGATAGGGAATTTTGCGAATATGTATTGAAGTAGTAATGTAGAAAAGTATTGTTCTTTCCACAGAGTAAATTCAAGCAAGCACCGAGTAGTTGCCAGGTTGTCCATACCAGAGCTAAGTATGAAAGGCAACTACAAGTTGGCTGGACAACTGCTCATGTTGCCCGTTGAGGGCGAAGGAGAATTTTCAGCTAAATATGGTATTTTTTTATTATCTATTGTTTTTATGTGTAATATACAAATAGCAGAATAAGTGTTCATGTTCAAAATAAGATAAAATTTATTCATACTCCCTTTAAAAGTGCAAAACAGGTTGTGAGATGGCGCTCTACAGAAGCAATTGTAGGTACCAGAGACGAGAAGAGCGGAAATGTATGATGTAAAGAGGTTTATGTTTGAAGGTGACATCGAAGCCACGGTGACCATAACCCTGGGCAGGAGGCCTCGCCCCAACGATGTGGACGCCCTCACATGTCAGCATCTTGATGTCGGCTTCCAAGTTGGCTACGCTTCCATGCAGCTCGAGAACCTATTTGGAGGTGATGGGGAACTAGGTAGGTCAAGTGCATACATACATATCATCACGCGGTAGGCGGAGAGAGAGAGAAGAGTGCGCCACTCCTCTCTAGATTTACAGACATCTGATCTTACGGACAAGCTTTTAATTCGGCTTCTTTTCTGATGTGTCTGTGTTCCGACTATTGCGTTTAATTTTTGATTTGTAAATATTAATTAACTTATGTGAAGTACTTCTTGAACTTAATTGCAAAAGACTTAATATTTAGTGATTTTATTAATTTACAAACACGCAAAGAAGATAAAGATACAAATAAGAAATCTATATCTATATCAATCAAAAAAAAAAACAAAATATCCTCACGCCTTCCCACAAGGGTCCCCGAAGGGGTAGGCAGAGGTGTATAGGTAATACCCACACACCCACTTTCCGCCAGAGGTATATTAGGTGCCAACGTGACAGATGGCGAGTCCATCGCCGTTACTCAAGCACTACTATACATACGCCTTTGAATTTCTTCTCAGACGTATGCAGGTTTCCTCTCGATGTTTTCCTTCACCGTAAAGCTCGTGGTGTGACTAATCACTGTACTTAAGTTCAGAAAAACTCATTGGTACAGTCGGGATTCGAACTTGCGACCTTTGCGTCGCAGGCAACTGCTCGAACCACTCGGCCACCACGGCTATATATGTTTTACCGAAATGCTATAAATAATAATTATTAAGATGTAATTTATGTAAAGTACACATATTTACACTGTATACATAGAATTTGTACATGCCAGAAACAAATGTTTAAAAACCGAGAGGCATAGCGAGCTGAAGTGGAGCGTGTCTGTATAAGCCACCTTATTAGATACCAGCGTTGGGTTGTTCCTTTCGTCGCGTAACGCGGAAGCTACTTAGACCTAATCAAGTCGCCTTTCACTAATTATAGTCCATTTCTTAATTACAGGTGACGCAATGAACAAAATCTTGAATGAAAACTGGCAGAAGTTGTCTCAAGAGCTACAAACTCCTATGGAGGAGGCGCTCAGAGATTTCCTCAAGCCCTTAGCTGATCATGCCTTTGGAACTCTTAATGCTGATGACATATTATCTCCACAGTGAAGAATCTAACTAGAACATTGTCTATGTCCTCTATTAGGATAGATATGTTTACTATTCTCTAGCAAACAACCTTTCGTCAACCTGATCAAGAAAAACATTAAGTATTCAGAAAAATACTTAATTTGTAGGCATTAATCTTTAATATAAGACCCTAATTTATATATTGTATATTGATTAAATTCTTTGACTAAATTCAATTATGACTTTGAATTGAATGTTTTAAGGATACATGACCCCATGAGTAGATAAAAGCCGTGGTGGCTGAGTGGTTCGAATAGTTGTCTGCGACCCAAAACTGCAATTTCGAATCCCGACTGTACCGATGAGTTTTTCTTTTCTCAGTGATTAGTCAAACCTCGAGCTTAACGGTGAAGGAAAACATCGAGAGGAAACCTACATAGGTCTAAGAAGCAATTCAAAGGCGTCTGGTACAGTCGCCTCTGAATTGCCTGCCTACCTACTCCTGCTCTGCTCCTGCTCTGCCTACTCCTTCGGGGACTCTTGTGGGAAGGCGTGAGAATATATTACTATAAGGATTCACATTAAACCCAATAAATAATCACTTGTAGTCAAATTTATGTTTATTACACAACATACACACATGAACGTAATTTACTATTAAACTTACACATATTGAATAATGTATAAAGGGTATTTTAAATTATTTTTTACTAACGAAGTACACGCTTACTTAAATAAATAAACTTAAATCTAAGTACATGCTTTTGAGATTGTTGCCTATTGCCTATACATTATGCTTTAGCAAAGAATTTACCTCTACATGATCACATACACGGATTTTTTACACTACAGTTATATACACTATGTAGAAAACGACGACCGATTATATATATTTTTTTACAATATTTCTATAGGTGGTTTTTGACGTTATTTTGATGGGACTGGAAAATATTGTACACTAATACGGGATGAGTCAAATTCATAATGTATACAAATTATAATATATTAAGTTTTTTTTATTTATATTCATTTAATGTCAGGGCCGCTATTTGATCCAAAGAGTTTAAAGAGACTGCTCTGTATAGGGACAAATGGACGGAGTCCCATCGTTTACAAGTGTCATACTCCTAAATATGAGAAGAAAGCGTAAAACATTGTATAGTAATGTAATCGGATATATATAAATAAATGAATGAAACTTATGAAGAATTCGTAATCTAACGCTCGGGAAATTCACAGCTACTTATTTCTTGCTATCAAATCCCTCTCTTCAAGTGTCAGATTAAACGTGATGCAAAACTATTCTAAATAGCCTGCCCTAAATCCTGTCTGATTAAATCGCTTATAGCATATTACCAGGCTGACTTTAATATATTTTATTTTCGATTCGATAAACCTATATGAAATTTTTTTCATTTGTATTGCAATCATCTTCAATTTCCCAAGATATTGAAGTCTGTAGTTAGAAAATAAATATTAGAATCGGATTTATCGTCTTGGTTCATAACCTGAGACGATTTACAAGTGCTTACTTACGTGATATTGCAATTATGATTAAACGACAGATGCGAATACCGTCTTAAAATCATCTTTAAAGTCTGTTTCTTTGAAGTCAAAACAATGAAAAACGCATGTTATTGTGCTGGGTTTTGAACTAAGAAAAACAAACAAACGGGTAAATTAAAGTTAGTATTATCAAATACTTTAATTTGTCGATGCCATATCAAGAAATGTTTACTTTGGAAGGATTTTTTCTTATAAATGGCTCCTAACCACTTTTCTCTAATAATTGTTTTTGTACCATAAGGTAGGAAGGCGGTGTGCGTTTGACAAATTCTGTGAATTAAGGCTTTAGCCATACATCCATGGGAATCTTGGTGAATGCTGCATTGAGGAAGGCTTTGAAGTGCTTGGCTATGGATACTGATGCTGCGGGCCTCATCTCCTCGATGATCTCGGCTGCATTGTTGTTCAGAAACTGGTTCATAGCTTCTCCTGAAAAAACATTAATGATGATAATATGTACAATCTTTACATCGTAACGTAAATATAAAAATGTTAATTTAAATATAAAAATTCTATGATTCGACCATTTCATATTTGAAAAATACGCTCATATTTGAAATGCATATGCATATTTTAAAATTACATTCAAATTAAAAGATAAACGTTACCATAGAAAAAATATTTGACAGATTTTAGATGTCTATTTTAAACATCTAGGATGTACGGTGAGGCTGAGATCTACCGTATCTGCCTACCCAGCGACGTGATGATGAGACTGTCTGAGACTGAGAATTGTTATAAATTGTTCTAAGGAGAGTTTCTCGCACTTACCAATGACACTACCGTGATTGACAGTGTCCCGGACCTTAAATCTTGAGTTCCTCAGCTTGAAGTCCACCAGGAGCCTGTCCGCCGCCATGTACTTGATACTCTCCTTCTCAATCTCCTTGCCGAAGATCTTCGCTATGGCAGCCACGTCGACTGGAACATGGAAGACTCACTTATATTGCTATCAAAAATATAGGTGTTATTTTTTTTCAACATGTTCCATGCCTTAAGATAGTGTACGTTCTGCCAAACTGTATGACAGTATGTCGGCATTATTATAATTCTATATAGACTACCTCTGCCCCGCGGTTTCGCCCACGTAAAAAGGAATTCGTTAGTATAATTTTGTCTATATTTAATTTCGGAACAAAACATGTGCTTTGTGTTAATCCAGATAATGATCTGTTTTTTTTATCCTCAATTTTTTTTGTATAAAAAAGTATCCTATATAAATCCCAATACCTTAGAGAATGTGTGTACAAGGTTTCATGGTGATTTGTTAAGTAGTTTTTACGTAAAAGCAGAACAAACAAACAAACTTACATTAACATTTTTAATATTGGTAAGGATAGCTACTAACTAGCTCTCTCTAGTATCCGGTTTCATCTGCGATAAATTTGTTTATTATGCATATATTGTTATTACTGCTCCGCTCTCTTGGGTTTAACTTGATGATTTTATATCTACCTCCTTTCTAAGTAACTGTGGTATCTAATGATAAAATTATTTAGTCTATTATAGTTAATTTATTGATAAACTATAAGTGTCCTACGGTTTCATCTGTGTAAAACATGATTTCATTTGCCTACGAGTCATTAATAAACCTGCATACGTCTGAGAAGCAATTCAAGGGCGTATGTATAGTGGTGCTTGAGTTACGGCGATGGTCTCGACATCACGTTGGCACCTAAAATATATATCTGGCGGGAAGTAGGTGTGTGCGTGCTACCTGTACACCTCTGCTTACCCCTGCGGGGATACTTGTGGGAAGGCGTGGGGATATCAATAAATGGATTAATGTGCCAAATTTCATCCAATCACGTCAGGCGTAATTTGATAACAAACTTTGCATTTATAATATAAGGATACGATTTAAATACTAACTGAACGCGGCCCAGAAGTCGCCCTGTGAGCGCACAGGGAACAGCAGGACCTGTCCTGATACCTCATAGCGACCCGTGATCTCTATGCGGGGCAGCACTAGTCCCATGTCGATGCGGAGCTTGCTCAAGTCTGATCTGAAATATAAGGAACAGCATTGATTATTCAACATTAATCTCTTACTCATTACTCATTATTCATAGTTACTGCCATCTTGTTTGAAATTGGAATTTCAAAAGTGATGCGTGTTTTATCGTTATAACTTTGTTTGACACCACAAGATGACGCTAGCTGCATTGTAAATTACGCTATAGAAAAGTTATTTACCATCACCAAGTAGGCAATATTTCATATACTATTGTTTGGCTGTGGTGTACATATGTCTGTAAATTTAACGTACCAGTTGTCCTTCACCACTCCGTTGAGACAAGTCTCTGCTCTACCCTCACAGACTTAAGTAATTTGTTTGTAAGGACAAAATTATTATATATCAGAACTGTTTTTTATAATAGATTATGCTTGAAATATCATTTACATTAGAATTATTGAATCATATTCAAGAGGTAAGGTCACAATGAACTGAGTTTAAAATTAGAATTGCCCAATTGGAAGAAATGTAAATTGTTAACGAGGCAAATAGCATTTCTTTTGGGTATTATTTTGTTCCTTTGGTTGGTTAGGCTTTACCCCAGCTATTATTTTCAATATATAGACCTAGACTATAGAATGCGCGAGTGTGGTTAAATCCATAAATATTTACAAGTTTATTTTTTCAAGTAAATTATATCTTCATGTAAGTTCATATTTAAATTCTAAAAGGCGTTGCTCTAACGCCTTTATTGTGATACATTACATTGTCACCCAATAAAATTTTCGACTATAATGAACTGAGTCGCTTATTAAACAACAACAATCGATCCTACGGAGCAGCAGTTACGAAAATGTGATGCAATGTAATGCAGTTGTAATAAGATTTTTCAACAAATTTACGTCATGATGTAGCATCGTTGGACGTCTGTTAAGACCTCTTGTAAAGCAATGATTTAATTACTGCGACTATTGGAGTTGACGCCATTAATCACCTATCATTATAAATCTTCACGCCTTTCCAAAAGGGCCCCCGAAGAGGTAGGCAGAGATGTTTAGGTAGTGTACCGTAATGGTTTCCGACAGAGATATATTTTGGTACCAATGTGATCGCCGTTACTCAAGCACGACTATTTTATATACGCCATTGAATTTCTTCTCAAACGTATGCAGGTTCCATCTCGATGTTGTCCTTGACCATAAAGCTCGTGGTGTAACTAATTACTGTACTTAAGTTCAGTACATTGGTGTAGTACCCACACCAACTTTTCGCTGAATATATTTAGGGGTAATTTTTTTTTATTTAGTTAAACCAATTGTTAGTTACAATCATTGTAAATAAATAAATAGCAAAATATTAATTACTACTACAGGTTACTTCGATCCTATTGTACGTTTAAAGTAATGCCAGTGTAAAGTTTTTATAATAAATAAATAAAGACGCCGGTAAAAACTGTTTTTTAATTTCTTGCCAACACTATATTTTTTATGAGTTTAACTCTATTCGTGTCCTTTACTATAACGGCCAAAGATTGAGGCCAGAAGAAGAGATGAAACATTTCACGATATTCTATTGATTAGTATATTTAATAACAATAATAATATAATATAAAATATTATATATATATATAATATAAAATATAATATCAAATAGTATATTTAAAAGTGTAACAAACAAACACGCATTATTAAGATTATGTGGTTACTGGCAACTATTAGGCACTAATAGGCATACTACAAAGAGTGAGTGAGTGCAATTAAGGAGAAATTAATTAAAAAAATACATTTTTACTATCTTAAAGAACATAGGGAGGACCACATTCCGAAAACCGATACATTAGTAGGAGCTAAGGAAGGTATGTAGTCTAGAGAGACATGGCGCTTTACCCTGTTCCCCCATACTGAAGTACTAATGCCGTAACATAATAATATTGTTATTGTACACCGAATGATTTGAAAAGAGTAACCATGAGCCTTCTCCATGGGAACTTTTTCGACGTTTTATAAGTGCCCATCTAGGCCTATGTAAAATAAAATATTTTGATTTTGACCCTCTCTACTGACCCGTGCAAGACTTGGTGTGGTGTGCAAGAGTGATGATATGAATAGAACTCACCTTATTTTAGTAATAGTATAATTACTAGGACCCATAACGGTAATGTTACTAAACGCTGCGGTAACCCTGACTGGTCCAGCCGAGTTCTCCATCACTAGCCGGTCTATGAGCAGGGGCTCGACAGGTGGCACTCCGAGGTCTGGTAGACCTTTTGACAGGTACGGCCGAAGGTGGTTAAACGAGTTCTTAATGCATATATCCAGTTCTGGGTCGCTTCGGCTGCAAGGTAGTATGTACTCGGCTGGAACAAAAAGAGTGGTAAATATACATATCTTGCAAGCAACATTTTATGCCAACACTTCTATGTTTATCTGTATTACGGACGGACTGTAGTATAGACGGTGTAATGTTATGAATGAAATGCTAATATAGAGATATAATTCATGAGTACTTATCACACATTATGATAAAATTATCCACATCACAGGTCTACCTTCTACCCTTTTGGGGACCCTTGTGGTAAGACGTGGCGGAAAGTGGGTGTGTGGGTTAGTACCCACAGATATTATATTTTTGCCAATGTTACAGATGGCGAGTCCATCGCCGTTACTCAAGCACGACTATACATACGCCTTTGAATTTTTTCTCAAATATATGCAGGCTTCTTCACGATATTTTCCTTCACCGCGGTGTGTGTGTGAACTTAAGTAAGTTAAGTTCAGAAAAACTCTTTGGTACAGTCGGGATTTGAACTTGCAATCTTTGTGTTTGTGTTGCAGGCCATCACGGCTTTTAATCGTAAAACAAAGTAAAAAAAACTCATTGACACGACGAGCCGGATCACAACACGGCGATATTACCAATTCTGTTGGCACTGTAACCTGCGTTGAACTTGAACGGCAATATATTACACAAGGTCAGCGGTTACTCAAGATATTATATAACTGAAATTGCTGCTGGCGACCCAAAAACCTACTTGTGTGCGATTCATTCTCGAGCAGCGAGAAAGTCACGTGAATTGTAATCGGAGTGAAAAATCATTGTGCCTATTGAAGTTTATTTGGCAGTTGCTACAACTTTACTTATAAAAATATGAATCTACTTAGTTTAAAATTAGAAATCACTAGCTGTCCCGCCCAACCTCGCTAGGTATAAAGTTAAAGTATTTGAAACATGACCGCAGCGTCCCTCTAGAACATACAGAACATCATCAAGATAGGTCCTGCCGTTTTGGAGGGGTTCAGTCCAGACAAAAATATTTTCACGCCTTCCCACAAGGGACCCCGAAGGGGTAGGCAGAGGTGTATAGGTTTAATTAAGTTAATTATAATGTGTCAATCATTCAAAAAAATATCTATATCTCTGTGCCGAATTTCATCGGTTCATCCACGCCGTTGATTCCGTGCTTGAGTAAAAAATATCCTGAAAAACTTTCGAATTTATATTTTAAGAAGACTTTTACACCTCCACCGTTCAATTTCACATAATCTAAGAACTAGCGTACTTGCCATGCTTGTAAATCATAGGAGAATGGATCCAGGCAAAAGTTCTACCTTGCAACACACACTTGCGAAACACGCCAACATGCAAGATTCAATTACAGTGACGCTGACTTTCGTAAATCCTATCTGATTTGTTACTAATACTGTGGCTATCTGAGTAATAACTCGACCTACTCCAGATGCTCTCAGCTTCAATTACCTTCGGCATTGGTCGATGAAGTACTGTGTTTTTGGTGTAATGGTGGCGCAAAAGACACATGGTTGACCATGGTAGCATACGGGCACCAGTATCGCTCGCACTTTGCCGACCCTATAATTGCGTTGTTATTGCTGCATTTTCTTTCGAGGGGGAAATTTTCTTTAGGTACTCAACTGTCCTGCACTTTGCCTCGGCACTGGCGCTAAATATTTTTTTTTTACCACTGGGGTGGCGAACAGGCATGCGGCCCGCCTGATGGTAAGCGGTTACTGCCGCCTATGGACGAATTCAATACCAGGGGCATCACTCACGCGTTGCCGACCATGCAGGAATTTCGCCCCTAGTACCCTCGCTGTGCCGTCGGAAGCCCGAGTCACATCGCGCTCCCGCCCACCCTGAACCCGCGTTGTGTGTCAGCCAGGGCCTCCACCCTGACTATTCGAAAGCCCGTCAACCCCCACTTAGTCGCCTCTTACGACATGCATAATGTTTATAGCCAACATTCGTAAGCCCTGGCTATTGGGTCGTTCGAGTTGCCTAGATCCTAGCCTTGTCAAAAGTACCGCAACCGGCGAGCATGTATAAGGAGATTGATGAATGTGGATGGAGCTGGCGATTTACTCTTTCTGCCCACATCGTGAAGGACTCAGCAGCAGAGCAGGATATGGAACGAGTTTCATTCCATACTCACCGTAGCAGTACCACGCTACCCATAGGCAGTGCCATTTGGTCAGCTGTAAACTGAGCAAGTATTTTAATCCTTAAATCCGAAAATATGCGAAAACTTCATCGATAAGATCTTTCACCTTCAGTGTAAGCAAGGTCAATGCGGGTATTTATTGCATATCTGTTTCTTTGACACACATTTTCAGAATCATATTTGTAGAAGTACTTATTAGTCATTGTTAGGTTTTGGGTGACGAGAGACGTCAAAAGTACTCGAAGCCGAAATGTTGGAAGAAACTGATGAAACTGGATGAAGTGAAGGAGTTCTGAAAGCAGTAGAGACACCTGGCGCTCTACTCTATCTATCACTCTCTCGTCTATATTTCTCCGTGGTCAACTGGTACACGAGTAACCACCGGCATTATGCAAAAGCACCGGCTGCAGGAAGCAAAGGTATCTCCAACACCTCGAAAGGCATTAATAAGACGACGGTTTCTATTAAAAAACGTGGTGAGTTTTTGGGTTCTAATGTCTCAGTTTACGTATTGACTAGTGAGGACAATTCGAAGAGTTACGAATATCACTGTAAAACTATGGAAATAAAATATGTATGGCCCAAATCCGTGCCATGATGAATTGTGCTTGTTTTCGCTCTAAAGTATAACTACGAGAATAGAGCCCTAAATTAAATATGACACACGATTACCACCCGCGAATTTACAAAATTACAAAATTTGTCTTTTCTTCTCTTCCACGTTTAGTTTATGGCCTCCTTTCACCAAGCGGATTAGTATATCTTGAGGTTAGCGCATCATCAAGAAATCATTCCGCTCTACAATATGAGTATACATTAAAATAGTATTTGTCCCTAACCTTCCGTACAATAAATGGAAGTCATCGTGAATTAGTATTCCGTAGTGATCCATCGCTCCGATGTCGGCGCTCGGCACAAAAAATATGACTTGGGTCGTGAGGTCACTACGAAGACATTTCGCAAAGAACACACCACGCAACGCCATGTCAAGGCTGCGCCGGCCACCTCAAATCGATTCGTGGAACTCGATTTGTATAAACCTACATAGCTACAGTGAATGGGATCAAATATTTTATTTTCATACTGAAGATGTGCCCGTAGATTTACTTGATTTATACGTGTTGAATTCAATTATAATATATATCCTCACGCCTTCCCACAAGGGTCCCCGAAGGGGTAGGCAGAGGTGTATAGGTAATACCCACACACCCACTTTCCGCCAGAGGCATATTAGGTGCCAACGTGACAGATGGCGAGTCCATCGCCGTTACTCAAGCACGACTATACATACGCCTTTGAATTTCTTCTCAGACGTATGCAGGTTTCCTCTCGATGTTTTCCTTCACCGTAAAGCTCGTGGTGTGACTAATCACTGGACTTAAGTTCAGTCGGGATTCAAACTGGCGACCTTTGCGTCGCAGGCAACGGCTCGAACCACTCGGCCACCACGGCTTCTATTCAATTATAATTCTTATAAGTCTTTTTTATTAACTATGGTTTGTGTTACTACATAATACTGTAGCTTTTAAAGGAAAAATATTTTAAAACTAGTTTAAGATGTTATTGAGTTTAATCATTCTTAAAAAAATATATATTAGCTGACAAATATTAAAGAAAGAGTCTAGAGAGATCTGACACTACTCTCTCTGCCTACCCCGTACGTATATGTATGTACATTCAATCAAATCTTTTCTCTTTAAGGTTCCGGCGACTGCAAACTTCTCGAACCGCGGTCCCAGTTGCCAGATACATTTATTAAACGAATAAATAAATCTATTGTTCAATCCAAAAGCAGTAACTGATAATCGTTTTTTTTTTAAATAATAATAAAAGAAAGAGCTCTTTGATTCAAAAATATCATAACTATTGTAAATGACATACTAACCCACAATAACAAAGAATAAAAAAACAAGCCACTCTGCTCAACTTCGGCCAAAATAACTTTACCTCAAACTCAATGGTATTGCCAGATTACGCACCGCGTCCCAAACTAAGCTTAGAATGAAATTCCTGTCACGTTCAACGACAATTAAAATTGTATATGGCTCATACAAAAGAAGGAACAAGGTTGTAATATGCTATAACTATTCAGATCAGCTTTCGACTGGCTGAGCTAATCTGGTATTGTCATTAGTCACTGGCAAGGATGAGGCTATGCTGACCGTATAGTATTATATTATAGTAGTCTTATTTATAATCTAACAAATATCATAACGGCGAAAGTTTGGATGTTTATTGCTCTTTCACGGCAAAATCTTAGCTTAACATAATTAATATATTCTTTGGTTAATTAAAATTTAAATTCACAAATCTTTAACTGTTACAAGCAAAATATTTTTAAATTTAGAGCTAATATATATATATTTTTTTATATATTATAATAATATATATTTTTTAGCTTTAAGGTTTTCCTGCATAAGTCCTGTTATACGGTTTCCTATAATTGAGGAATCACATTTTTTTTTATAATGTAGCTCTTAAGAATGTTTTGTGTATTTCTTGTTGGAAACTCTAATAAATAAATAAATAATACGGCTGAACCGATTTGACTGAAAGCTGAAATGGTTATGGTTTATACCTAGGATTAGAAAATACGCTACATTTTAATCCCGAAAAATAAATAAGCTACTTTTTTTTAACTCCACGCGGGCGAAGCCGCGGGCAAAAGCTACTATATTCGTCATACGTCTTCGAATTTCTTTTCCGTACATCTCGCAGTGACACTGTAATACTTAGGTTCTGACTACACGACCACCACGGCTCTAAGTCAAAGCACATAAAGTCTAAATTAAAATGATCTCAAGGAAAAATAATTCTCAGGCGATACATTTTATTGTAGTACCACTAAGAGAGAGTTATCAGTATCGGCCCGAAATAGTCATAATATAGAGATAATTACATGAACCCAACATTATTTTTTAGTAATAAACATTGAAGCATTGGCACGCAATAACTTTTAATTGAAGTTTACTAATTGGTGGGGTCACAGACCTTTTACGCTGTGCTAACACGTGGTCTTACTCAAAAGCGATGTAGTTACAACGTGATTCTCAATTATAGGCATCTAGAGTAAAACAATACGTAATTCAATAAGGGCTTATTCAGATATCAACGTGAACGTGAAATATTAAGAATAGTTTTTTTTACTATCGTGAATGTTAGGGGTTGTTTTCCATACAAGTTTGAAGGGTCAATAGCATTTTAGCAAATGTCATGGTGTGCTTAAAAAATATTATTAATTAATTTTTAGATAAAGCCGTGGCGGTCGAGTATTTTGATTTACCTGATTTTGTTAGAATCACCTGCAACACAAATATTGTTCACATCACATGTTCGAATTCCGACTGTGTACCAATCAGTTTTTCTGATCTTAAGTACAGTAATAACGATGCTAACTAATAACGAGCTTAACGATGAACGAAAACCTGCATACGTTTAAGAAGAAATTAAATGTATGTATAGTCGTGCTTATATATACGGCGATGGACTCGCTACCTGTCATGTTTGCACCTAAAATATATCTCTGAAGCAATGTCTGGATACTACCTACAAACCTTGGTCTACTCCTTAGGCAACCATATATATATATATATCATATAATAATAATAAATAAATACCTGGGACAATTCCTCACAAATTGACCTAGTCCCAAATTAAGCGAAGCTTGTGTTATGGTAACTAGACAACGATATATTTACTTATATAGATAGATATATACATAAATATATAGGACATCCAAGACTAAGGTACAAATACTCATATCCATCACACAAATATCTGCCCTCAGCGGGATTCGAACCCGCGACCTCAAGCTTCGCAGTCAGGAGCTCTAACCACTAGACCAGACGGTCGTCAAAAAATTTATATACTAAGTATGACTATAGTAAGTACCTAGATAATGCAAGTGACTCATGTTCGTTCAAAGTGAGTTTATTGTGATTATATAAGTGAAAACATACATAATTAGTGGTCAAACCACGTCACTGTTAATGCAATTTGCACAAAGTGCTTGAGACTAGTAATAGCTTGGGTGTCTTTGTGAGCTATCCTGAACACGCATTGGTTTCAAATCTAGGCATTACCTAGTACTTGTATGTGATTACTAAGCTCGTTTGACTCTTGGACCTATCTCTCTAGAGGTCGGTATTACATCGCATTTAATATTGATTGGGACTTCTAGAAGCCAGCAAGTGTGTATGAAGAGACTTGAATTCGGATGAAGTGAGAGAGTTCTTCACTCTCTGTGCCTCTCCAGCGATCTAGGCTCAGTCAGTAATAGACGGCCGTCTGGTCTAGTGGTTAGAGGTACTGACAGCGATTCTTGGGGTCGTGGGTTTGAATCCCGCTGCGGGCAGATATTTGTGTGATGAACACGAGTATTCGTACCCTAGTCTTGGATGTCCTATGTATTTATGTATATACAGGTTATATATTATATAGGTATATACATAAACATATATCCTTTAAAACGTATGAAGACGTACCTCGAAATGATTTCCTTCACCGTAAAGCGGTGTTATAAAATTATTTTTTTTGCGATCTTTGTGTCGCAGGCATCTACTCGTACCACTATGGCACCACGGCTCTCTTATTATTTGTATAACCTTGTTAAATGCATTAAATTATTCTTCTTAGTGAAGTTTGTAGAAATATTTGACGACCGTCTGGTCTAGTGGTTAGAGCTCCTGACTGCAAAACTTGAGGTCGCGGGTTCGAATCCCGCTGAGGGCAAATATGATGAATACGAGTATTTGTACCTTAGCCTTGGATGTCCTATGTATTTGTGTATATATCTATCTATATAAGTAAATATATCGTTGCCTAGTTACCATAACACAAGCTTTGCTTAATTTGGGACTAGGTCAATATGTGTGGAATTGTCCCAGGTATTTATTATTTTTCAGTATGAGACATAACCCAGTATGAGCGTAGACAAAAATCATAGCAAGTCAATGTTTGCCGTCCCTGGCTATTTCGTCAACGGAACCAACTTGCTAGTTGGACATGACCTTGGCACGAATGGCTTATCTCAGCGAAGACAATACAACACTGGTAATTGCGCCAAAATATGTGAACGCCCGTGTACACCATTTCAAATAAATTACTAGGCCAATTACCGGCTATGTCGGCCATTTTGATTATACTCGGTATACCTAACACGAGTCACACGAATAATCAAGAGATTTCCTAATTGTTGCGCATTTCTGTTACGTCTCTTACGTATTTATGTATTTATTTTTTACGCTGCTCTCACGCTGATATAAACTTCTCACCTACCTATTGTAGACAAGTGATTATCGCATCGTATTTCCAGTGGCAATGTGCAATACTTTGGCATCGTGAGCGATAAGCTATGGTAACCGCTTCCCATAAGGTGGGTGGCGGCTAGTTTGCCTACTTATGTACCTTATATACCTAACCATACTTTTATAACTTAGTCCTCGATGTCTTATGTATATTTGCATGATCAAATTGCAAATGTCGGTAAAATACCAGACCAGCCCAGCTCCCTTGCTCGCGAACCAGCAACGCCCTAAGCCGAGGTCCGACCCCACAGGGGGTGCCCTTAGCTGTGTTGCTTAATACTTAAGTGCCTGGCTGGAGGCCTAGGTCTCGCCATTGACCGGTTAAGTAGCAAAAGTTCCCGGAACTCACGCTACGAGAGACAATACAAAAAAAAAAAAAAAAAAATAGCAAATGTCGGTGAATTGAATTGTCAGAAATAGTATGAAAGCTATATATAATCTTATTTGCATGATAAAATTGTCCGTGAATTGAATTGTCAGAAATAGTAGCTATATATATAAAATACTTGCTGTCCCGCCCAGCTTCGCTCGGGTAAAATGGTAAAATTTTCTGAAACACGATCGTAGCGCCACCTATCGGGTCCAATTGTGATGTAAGCTATCCTATCTTTTAAGTTGGATCAAACTGCACACGGTGTGCAAATTTGATTGAAATCGGTTAAGTAGTTTAAGAGCCCATCGCGGACAAACAACGTGATACGTAATTTATATATATTAAGATAATATCTGAGATATCATATTAATCATAATCATAAGTATTTAAATTAAAAAGCCGTGGTGGCCGAGTGGTTCGAGCAGTTGCCTGCGACGCAAAGGTCGCAAGTTCGAATCCCGACTGGTACCAATGAGTTTTTCTGAACTTAAGTACAGTGATTAGTTACACCACGAGCTTTACGGTGAAGGAAAACATCGTGAGGAAACCTGCATACGTCTGAGAAGAAATTCAAAGGCGTATGTATAGTCGTGCTTGAGTAACGGCGATGGACTCGCCATCTGTCACGTTGGCACCTAATATACCTCTGGCGGAAAGTGGGTGTGTGGGTATTACCCATACACCTCTGCCTACCCCTTCGGGGACCCTTGTGGGAAGGCGTGAGGATATTTATATTTATTTTAAGTATTTAGTGCTATTCCACTTATATCTAATACATAACATCAGGGTACACAATGGACCCCGTGGGACACAGCAACTTAATCACAAAACGATGTTTGTACCCGTGAGAATCCGGGGCGAGGCGCTAGTTTTGTATAAAACACATCATTTTTGGGATTACCTTAGGACAATTCAACACAAATTGACATATCCCACATTAGGCAAAACTTGTACTGTGGTAACTAGACAACGATATAATACTTATATAGATAGATATATGCGTAAATACATAGGACATACTCGTGTTCATCACAAAAATATCTTCCCTCAGCGGGAATCGAACCCGCGACCTCGAGTTTCGCAGTCAGAATTCTGACCACTAGACAAGATGGCCGTCGAAGTAATAGTTTGTAGAATGTAATATTGTACATATTGCATGTATGTGTGGACTAATTAAAATCAGCATCCTTAATACGATTCATACATATATTCATCAATATTATAAATCCGAAAGGTGTAAAGAGTAAAGAATCAAAGGAACGGCTGAACGGCATTTGATGAGCTACGGCACAAAGATAATTTTTTTGCTGGAATAACACACAGTATACATTTTATTACAGAAAAAACTTTACGCGATGGAAGCCTTTAGGCACTTCTAGTATTTTATATGTAATAATATTATATTACGTTCTAGTAATAGATCCTGCGTAGAGCCGCGCTGCGACAACTGAATTATTATTTAAAGCGTGATATAATTGTTCGCTAACACATACTCTTTGTGTTCCAGCGGCCCTGCTTTCATATATGACGAGAATATTAAGCATAAGCGAAGGTTTTCGTTTTTATTGTCGTACTATAAACATGGCGAAGGAAAACATCGGGAGGAAACCTGCATTCGATTGAGAAGAATTTCAAAGACGTATAGTCGTGCTTGAATAACAGCCTAAATATATCTTCAGCGTAAAGGTGCTGTCAAACCTCGGCCTACCCGTTCGGAAACCTTTTAGGGAATGAGTGAAGATACTATAAGTATATATAGATGAGGCTTTTTCTAACATTTATTGGTTCTATGCTTCATGATCAATAGTTTCGACAAACACTTTTGATCCTTTCATGAAACCCGCTAGTGGTAAATATCGCAACCGTATTGCGAGGTGTTAAAGGTTAATTTTGAGCAGAAATTCGTGGTTGCCCAACTCGCGCAGTTTCATCACAGCTTGATGGTAACCGTACTATATAAGATAGAACATTTCATAATACAATTTGAATACAATCATATGCTTTGTGAATTTGAAGTATTACATTATTTTATATGTACTTATAAACTATTCTTAGTTAAGACTGTAGATTTATCTAAAATATTTACTGTACGATGCACCTATTTCAATAAAATATTTCCTTAATACTTTTTATTTATTATTAAGTTTTATTGTTCAAGGAATAATCGAAATCAATAATAATAGTGACACAAAAGTAGTTTAGATTTTGTTTTCTTAATAATTAAATGTTTTTTTTGTATCTTCACCGAGTCCTCGAAATTAAGTTAAATAAGAAAAACTCTTTTCGGGTTCGAACCTGTTCGACTGTTCGTATATATCGGCCTATCCAACTCCCTTATTAACTCCCTCTTAGCAATTTTTCATATTACGAACATAACTAAGCCAGACCTAGTAACACGCAAGCGACGCAGGTGGGACAAGTTGTATTATGTATGTTATGTCAGCGCAAACAAAGGCGGAGCTTGGTCAACTACTTATGTATGAGCTAATATTATAAATTGAGTAATTAAACGCCGTCGAAAAGCACTGGGCCCAAATATCTCACTATAAGCCCAAAATATCCATTGAATTAAGAAATAATAAAATGATTATAAAAGTTGGACTTGGCATAAAAGTGCATGTCCTGTGCATTGTTTTATTAATTTAAAACTTAAAAACTCTGTTTAACCTTTTTTCTTCTACATAGGAAGTTAATGGCATTTAATAAAATTGATAAATGACCAGTCACAATGATTGCGTCAGAACTTGGCTTGGAGGGCATAGATAGGATGTTTACAGTTTATTGAGAATAATTAAATTTATTACACTTAGATCAACTTACGCGTCGTGAGTGCATTGTCTTCCGCAGCCTCCCCGTTGCGGCAGATCACAGTCAAGCATAATATCAAGAGAGATAAAATGCAACGTCCTGTCATCGTCATATTTTTTAATTAAATACTTTTAGACAAAGCGAGATGAAACGTGATTTATTTAAATTTTTTTTTTTTATATCGTATCAATAATCCATGATTTGCAGACACACAAAACTTTAGAACCACTGTTCGTTTTTCAAAATAGTTTCGAAAATTCGTATTTTTATTTGCCGCGTCCGTTGTCCGGAGGTTTTAGTGGGCAATAGGCGCGGTGGTCGGTCGGACGGACGCGCGTCTCATTTCGTTTGAAGTGAAAGCAAGGGACGATGTGTTTTATTCACGGACGATTTTCGTCATTCCTCAGTAGCTCCCCACTTTACCATCAAATTATTTACTAACACCACGTGCAAAATGAATATGATATTATGTATTATATAGCGTGATGTTGAGTTATAAAATATACGGCATTATACACAGCACTATATAATATTGTGCCTTGATACTTGCTTACAGGCCTATTTGTGATCATTTAGGGGACGGCCATCCATTAATTATTGGCAATTTTATTACCCGATAATTTAAACACCAGCTTTTCAAAATCGAGCGAGAAAATCTGAATTTTATTTTGGAAAAGAATGTGAAAATTTTACAGATTGATATGCTAGAAGATTGAACGAATGGAAGGTCATATACCACGGGCAGAGCGTTTGCGGAAGGAAACTCCTTTGAAACCGCGCACTGAGAGACCTATGTGGCTACGAGGTATGGGGACGAATTCGTTAATCGGTGACCTGTCCATTCATTCGATTTTCAACATTCTTCTGTCGCACTATATTTCGAATGTTTGAACTCGTTTATTTAATTGTTTCAACAAGTGCCCAAGCTTCTACGTCGTACAGAAAAATGGGAAAAACCCATCGACAGACATTGCATGCATACACGATGAAGGAAAACATCTTGAGAAAACCTATAGACGTCTGAGAAGAAATTCAACGGCGTATATATAGTCGAGTACCAGCGATGGACTCACGGGAACTGGCGGAAAATGGTTGTGTGGGTACTACCTACACTAAACCCTTAATGTATGAACTTACCTATAGTATAGCCTGCTCTTGTCATATATATTATTTAGTAAAGATGTAGCTTTCTAATGGTGAAGTTCTAAAATCGGTCCAATAATTTTTGAGTTAAAACATAACAAACAGACAGGCAGAAGAGAAATCTAATGTTTCCTCTTTACAATATAATATCCGCCGCCAGTAAAAAAACGATTGTTTACAGAAAACTAAAGTGCTGCACATTAGTATGTACATTTCAGTGTTATGATAACTTTTTCGTAATAATCCGATAACAAGCTCAAATAAGTAGATGAACTTATGTTAAGGTTAATTGATACTTATTATGTTAATTGTATCGTAATTTCGGTAACTGCGAAAAAAAGGCGGTAAAGACTCCGGTAAAGGCGAAAATGACCTCTTGGACTTGGTTATATAAAGCAATTTAAATTCTTTATCAAATATATAACAGAATCGAATACAAGGGTGACATTGGTGACAGGGTGACATCCGAAGCGTAGCAAGGTCACCAAAAGCCCTGGGGCCAAAAATAAACTAAGACCCCAACTAAACTATAAAAAATCGTTTGTTCCGTATTCGAATTGACGTACTCCAGATTTGCCATAATCCAGATTCGTCCGAGGGGCCTCCTGAGCTTAGAGGCCCAGTGCCCACTGCCCCGTCAAACCCTCCGGTAGCTACGCCACTGCATTCCAGTCCCTATTTAGAGTCGACAGAAGAAGACGAAACCAACACTCGAAAATGCGAGCATCAAAAGTACTAAAACGTTAATGTATGAAAAGACTGATGAATGTGAATGAAACGCAAGAGGTGTGTAAGTGTAATGAGAAATAGGTCTCCACTCTTTCTACCTACCCCGTGAGTATGTATGATACGTATTAATTACGTTCAAATAGACAATCTGTATTTCAATTTTATTTAGTTAGCTACTCATTACCTACTGTTTATCTGACCAGCGGTCATTACTTCAACACACCAACCTATAAACGTTCAAACATTGACGGTCCATAGTGTCTGGGATGAGATACATTTCGTTATCTCAGTTTTTAGCAAGTTCCTCACAAACAAACCCGGCAATGTATCATTAACAAGGCATCATTATCTTAATGATAATGTGTTGTTTGTGTAATATAATAAATGATAATTGTAGATTTATACATTTTACACGATGTCCACTATACATCTTAGTTGACTAGTAGATCTCGGCAGCCGACCACATACACTCGGCACATGAAATGGTCATGTGTGATAACAGTACCTAGTGCGGATATTTATTAATATATTTTTAGTGATTTTAATATTAATAATAATAATAATAAATATTCAAAATGGGTTTCAATTTCTCTCGAAGACAGTGGCTGACAATTATAGTTATATCGATAGCTGACTTCTGTAATGCAATTTGTGTCGCTTTACAGGCACCATTTTATCCTCAGGAGGTTCGTATTTAATATTATATTCTTACATAAATATATAAAAGATCCTCACGCCTTCCCACAAGGACCCCGAAGGGGTAGGCAGAGGTGGATAGGTAGTACTCACACCCACACGTTCCGCTAGAGCTATATTTTAGGTGCCAACGTGACAACGAGTCCGTCGCCGTACTCAAGCAAACTATGCATAAGTCTTTGAATTTCTTCTCGAACATATGCAGGTTTCCTCTCGATGTTTTCCTTCACCGTAAAGCTCGTGGTGTGTATAATCACTGTATTTAAGTTCAGAAAAACTCATAGGACATTCGGGATTCGAACTCGCAATCTTCGTGTTGCAGGTAACTACTCGAACCACTCGGCCACCACGGCTTTTATATATATGTATTATGTATTACATACCACTGGGGTGGCGAACAAGTACGCAACCCGCCCGATGGTAAGCGGTTTGTTAGTCACACAAGAACTCGTCAATGGCCGACTTTGATAAAATTCCTCGATGAAATAGTGTGGAACTTTGGATAAGTTAACCCTCAATTGGATCCAATAGGCGCTGCAATGGATGGATGGGGCACCTAGTTTCCCATATTATTTGATCACTCCGACTCTGTTATGGGGTAGGGGAGATAGAAAACGCCAGTTCTTTCTAGACTTACAGACCTCGGATGGGACTCAATGATGTTGATGTGTGTATGGACACTATTTAATTATGCCTACCTACAAGGGGTAGGCAGAGGGGTTATAATGTGTTTTTTTTAACCGATAATTTTTCTGTATTTTCACAAAGAAAAGTCTTACTAGGTTTTCTTCTGCGTGAAAAGGTTAAGATGTTCCAATAAAGTAATAATTCAGTAGATTTTCTCAATTATCTTAATAAATTCCCTGCACTTGTGTATTTTATTAAGTGCTTCATTGCATATTTCCTGGAAAATTTAACATACAATAGTAGCTGTCTCGCCATGCTTCGCTTGGGTGACAAAACATTGTATCTGAAACACAATCGCAGCGCCACCTATCGGGTCCAGTTGTGAATCTAGACCATTCTCGAATCCACTTTAGCACACAAGAAAAAATCTTCAATATCGGTCCAGCCGTTTAGTAGAAGTTCAGACACATACACACGCAAAGAAGAATCTTAATATTTATTTATAAAGATTTTACAATAAGGAGTAGTAATATTATATAATAACTAGTTGTCCCGCCCAGCTTCGCTCGGGTGGAAAAAAAAAGATGGTGGCGCCACCTATCGGGTCCAATTGTGAATCTAAACCATTCCCAGATCCCCTTGAACACACACAAAACATTTCATCAAAATCGGTCCAGTCGTTTGAGAGGAGTTCAGTCACATACACACGCACACAAGAAATATATATATTAAGATAGTAGCCATATCATCGATAGGGCCTCCTCGTTTTTCAACAGTTAGGTATACCTGCCCCTTATTGTATCTTCGGCATAACACGGTACCTACTATTGGTAACCTTTGCCTACCTTCGGAGACCATTGTAGGAAACTTAAAGCTATAATATACATAAATATAAAACATGGAATGGATGTGCGGGTGTGAGGAATTCTAGAGAGTACAGCGCTCTACTCTCTCTGCCCATCCCTTAGGTCGCGGCGTGATGATATTTATGCATGTATGTATTGCCCGGTTAAGTAGCAAAAGTTCCCGGAACTCACGCTACGAGAGACAATACAAAAAAAAAGAAAAAAATGTTATGTATATGTTTTTGATTTTTTTATAGATTTGCAAACGTTATTAATTTTGATTTGAGACTTCGTTAAATCGGGTACATTACATTACAGTACATTGCCAAGATATAATGTTTTTAAAATAAATCCTAAATAACTTAATTAAGTTAATAGTTTAAAGTAAATAAATGGTGCTGGACTCACGAACGGGTAGTGTGCCTGATAACCTCGCGCGCAAAAAGTCGCCCGCTATCACTGCTCGCTAAACAGTCGTTAGGCGCTCACGCTATCTCAACTGTCAGTTCCAATAACCATAGTAAAACTCCTATTTTCAAACACAATTTTGTTTTAATAATGAAAAGAGAAATAGATTTTCAAGAGATGTAGGGCATAACGGGTTTCCCGTTCGAATTGCCCGACTGGGGCAGGACCTCCACCTTATAGAAGTCCGTAGCCAAATAACAAATTTTTTTGTGTTGTGTTCCTACGCGGTCAATAAGGTTCCCAGAAATGAGCTCCTTGGGGAGTGGGGAGGATTGCTACATTGTGTTGGAAGCAGAGGGATTAAACCCATTATGCTGCCAACACACTGTAACTCTCCGAACAGAGAGTGGCAACGCGGAAGTGATACTTCGGTATCGTGAGCGTAAATAGGCTACGGTAACCGTTTCCCATCAGGTGGGCCGTATGCTTGGTTGCCACTCTTGTTGTATAAAAAAAAAAAAGAATAGAACAGGGTCGGCAACCTGCGAACAATTCACTTGTTATGGCAATATAGAGGTGGCGATGACCGCGTACCTTTAGAAGGGTCGAAAGGCTTTTCCCACCTTAGTAATTAAAAAGAACAGAGAATACTTGAAGAATAGCATTTTCAAAAGCACTGATAACTTTACTTCAGGAATGTAATACATCAAAAACAATATAAGACTAATTTTTATCAATTACTTATGTACTTAGGAATTAACACCTTCCCACAAGGGTGGGAAATACTAATGTGAAAGGCGAGTCAGGCATAACAATAAGTACCAATAAGCACTTATGCAGAGTTCGCGTCGATAGGGGTTATAGGATATCAACAATTTAGTTTACTTACTTTTTTTATTATTATATCCTCACGCCTTCCCAAAATTGTCCCCGAAGGGGTAGGCAGAGGTGTATAGGTAGTATCCACACGAGGACATTCCGCCAGAGATATATTTAAGGTGCCAACGTGATGGCGAGTCCATCGCTGTAACGTCAAGCACGACTATACATACGCCTTTGAATTGCTTCTCAGACGTATGCAGGTTTACTCCGATAATGTACCTTCACCGTAAAAGCTCGTAGTGTGACTAGTCACTGTATTTAAGTTCAGGAACACTCATTAGGATTCGATCTTTCAATCTTTGTGTTGCAGGCAACTACTTGAACCACTCAGCCACCACGGCTCTACCATATACATATATTTAATTTTAAATTTTGACTTTGTTATTAGCATTCAAACAAACGGCCTCTTTATAATGCTTAGCATAGATAAACGGCCGTATATAAAATATATATTTTTTTATTTCCCAGGCAGAAAAAAAAGGTTGCACCGCAGCAGAGTATGGACTTGTGTTCGGCATATTTGAGCTGGTGGTGTTTCTGGTGAGTCCCCTGTACGGAGCCCACCTCAACCGCATAGGACCGAAGCTGCTTTTCAACGGAGGCATACTCACTACGGGTACTTGTGCGGTACTATTCGGGTAAGGATATATTATTCCCAAATTTTTTTTGTATTGTCTCTCGTAGCGTGAGTTCCGGGAACTTTTGCTACTTAACCGGTCAATGGCGAGACCTAGGCCTCCAGCCATGCACTTTAGTACTCAGCAACACAGCTAAGGGCACCCCCTGTGGGGTACGAACCTCGGCTTAAGGCGTTGCTGGATCGCGAGCAAGGGAGCTGGGCTGGACTGTTAATTTTATTTAAATATTATTTGGGAATTATTCACAAAGGAATGCATACTATTTATATTTATAGGATATGTTTTGTCGTCTCTTTTTTTTTTTTTTTTTGTTGCCCTAAACGATACAAATCCCGAGGCATTCGTCATCAGCGACTGATATGCGAGTATAAAGTACTTATATTAATTAATGTAAGTTCTGGGCGATTGGCTCGAGTTGCGTGCAACACAAAGATTGCATGCTCGAATCCCGACTGGACCAATGAGTTTTTCTGAACTTAAGTACAGTGATTAGTCATATAGTGCGCTTTGGGGTGAAGGCAAACATCGAGAGGAAATCTGCATACGTTTGAGAAGAGATTCAAAGGCGTATGTATGTATAGTCGTGTTTGTACTCCAGTTTGAGCAGGGACTATGGTTTAATTGTTAGAAATAGTAACATTTACAATGTAACTAGCTATTGTTCTAATTTCCAAGCTAATTTCCAAGGTGTTAATTGTTTCACAAATCGCTCATGTATGGGAATTTATGAGTTAAGTTAATTGTACTGTGTATTGCTTAAGATCCTTCCGAAAGAGCAACCAGCGTGCGTCAACAGCGTTCTTTGTACTAGTATTTGTAATAGACCTTGCACATTGTTTTAATTGATATCGGGATTAATTAACTTAATTAATCGCCCTCGCAAGGCCCTCCTAAAGGGGCACATATTATTAGACCTACGGACGCATTTTTTTAGCAAACAATAGATCTTACTAAATTTTGACAGACTTAAAAAATATTTTTTTTTTTAAATTAAACTTCTTACGTGCTCACCAAAAAGCCTATAAATCGTAGGTTTTTTTTCACTTTTCTTTTGTAGTATATTTTTCTACCAACATTACAGATGGCAGCTTGGTGCCATCCGTTTTTTTCTTAGACCTTTGCAGCATTTATTTTAAGCTTTATTTGTAAGCAGTTTAACTCACAATTTCTTCCTTAAACTCGTATGAGAAAACACAAAAATCAGAGGAAAACAAAATTATTCAACCATACCGTTACTTACTTATTTTGATACTTTTTCAGGTTACTGGACAAAGTGGAAGGACATGTCCCGTTCATAACGCTGAGTTTCGTGATAAGGATAGTAGAGGCGATGGGCAATGCCGCATTCCTGACCGCCTCCTTCGCTATCATCGCCAAGGAGTTTCCCGATAATGTGGCGACCATGTTTGTATGTATTTATCCTATTTCATATGCATTTATACCATAAAAAAGTAGAAGTGAAAAAACTAATTACTACAGACCGGTATTCGAATCATCAATTTTCATTTCCCGAGTGAGTTCAATCACTCGGTCTCTATGACTGTTGGATTGCTGGAAACTCAAATCGAATCTAAATACTTTATTCCTAATAAAGAAAGAAGATTTGTAGCATTGCAATATAAAATCTATAGGCGCTGTTATATGAAAATTCCGTTTGCTAATTTGTTTTCTTTTATTTAAGGCATCCCTTGAAACGTTCTTCGGTTTTGGTCTCATCGTCGGCCCCACTTTAGGGGGCGCGCTCTATGGCGTCGGGGGCTATAGTCTTCCGTTCGCAGTCCTGGGCGCTGCTCTGTTCTGTGCTGCTATCATGAGTTGCGCCGTCCTGCCCAGGAACCATGATGATGAAGACATGAAAAATACCGGCCGTGAGTTAAGTGTTATATTTACGAACAACAATAAGTATTTTGAAAGGTTGGCGGTTGATTCAAAGTTTGTTAAAAACAGTTTTTATGAAACTTTATTAAATTATTGAGTTATGAAACACGTACACTTTGGGACTTATGATGCGCTATTTAAGTCCACCACTGGGCGTAGGCAGGCCTGTGCCAAGTTTTCCGACCAGTCACTAGTACTCCGTATTCAGCCGGACCTAGCTGGCGTAGGTCCAAGGACAAACCTCATGATACCTTCGATATTTTTTTTAATAACATAATCCAAGATTAATACTTCTTATGTCATATATATATCATTACCATTATAAAAAACTATATAATACGTTAATTCCCACAGCGACAATGTTCACGCTACTCAAGATCCCTGGCGTCGTTCTAGCGGCAGCGAGTATCATATCGACCAGTATGAGCATTGGATTCTTGCAGGCGACGCTCGAACCGCACTTAAGACAGGTATCGCTATCGATTCTATCTTTAAGAAGGTTCTTTAGAACTGAGCACCGGTGCTCTAAGTCTAAACTAGAATAGAATAGAATAGAATAGAATAGAGTTTATTTGTATAACATGAGTGAACATATTGGTGTTGGGTTTTATATAAGAGGCTACATGTTTTGCCATGGAGGCGTACAAATTGAGAGAACATGGCGATTACATTATTACCCTACCCACTTATTCTACTTATTATATTAATTAACTTAAAAATTCACATATATTGTAGTAACATTTACTGACTAAGAATTGGCGAAGTTGTTTCTTAAATAGGTTGACATTCAGTTTTTTTATTTCATGTGGTATTTTATTATATATTTTTTTTATCAGTATCACGCCGGCTTCGATTACTGTTTGACATTTCTGATAGACACTTAAATTTGTTTGGGTTTGTTTTCACAAAAATACTAACCTCGTAAATATAAAGGCATGGAAGCGTTAGTAAATTATATTTTTTAAAATATGACTTACAACTATCTATAGATCTTAAGCCGAACATTGCTCTCAAACAGAGCTTATAAGAATTTATTTTTGTAATAACTCCGCGTTCGCCTCACCTGATAGAATGGGAAAACCTAAATTAGGGCTCTCAGTAACAAAGGTTCTTCTTCTACTTAATTCATACATATACTAATGTGGCTCGCATAAGCAGCAGAGGGAGCTGATTGAAAATTACAATAAGCTCCAATCAAATTAATTAAATATTTAAGGAAACAGAACAGAAAAGAAACAGAACTCGAAACCAGGACGGTTTCGTTTTTATTTAATTACCTCTCGTATTTTAAATCCTGTGAACAATTGCTATTTAATCGGCCAGTGGCGTGACGGACGGCCAGACGGACATACGGCCTCCAACGACATTCTTATGCTACTCATCACAGTAGAAACCCCGTCTATAGGGATAGGCTAAGAGCGTTGCTAATTTGTGAACAAGGCTGGACTTGCAGATTGGGAGTTAATTAGGATTTATTCGAATATGGCCTTGATTACGAGGACATTCACTTCAAAGTTTAAATGACACCCTCTTTTCGCCTGACATATATTTAGGTGCCGATGTGATAAATATTCGTTGCCGTTTCTCCTGCGTAGGTCTGTAAGTTTTTTCCGAATTATATGCAAGATTTTTCACGATGTTTTCTTTCAAAGCTCGTGGTATGATAACTGGATAAAATCTCTGTTCTCCAGTTCAAATTCTCTCCCATGATATTGGGAATGATGTTCGTGATCAACGGGGGGGTGTATGCGATATCGGCGCCATGCTGGGGCTGGTTATGTGACCGTCCTTCCATCAAACCCAAGTACGTCACCATCATCGGCTGTGTGTTCGTCGCCAGTGCATTCGTTCTCATTGGACCGGCTCCTTTTATCGATATGCCAACGTAAGTATCCTTGCTAATATTATGAATGCAATTTATTTTTTAAAAGAAGACTTGTCACATCAAGTCCTATTGCTACCTAAGCTTTATTGCGAACAAGACTGTCCATATGCTTATATTATATTAAATAATAAAATATTTTAATTAACAATCACGAAAACAATTTCAGGACATTATGGGTGTCGATAATCGGTTTGGTTCTACACGGTCTGGGCATGGGGAGCCAATTGGTTGCGTCATTCTCGGACGCCCTCGGCACTGCAATGTAAGTATTTCAGACCTGTTCTTTTCTTTACTATTTATTTAGACCTGTATTGATCGAAAATACAAGTTTTGCTTGGCAATAAGGACACTTCGGGTAGGTACAGGAACTCTAACCATTGGCAACAGGACCAGTTGAAAATATTTTAACATACCTTTAAATATCGTTCAAAGTTCAAAATGTATTGCAAATTAGTTGTTACGTCCAAAAGTGGCAAACATGCATGCGGTCCGCCTGATGGTAAGCGGTTACCGCCGCCTATGGACGCTTGCAACACCAGGGGTATCACTCGTGCGTTGCCGACCCTGCAGGAATCTTTTCACACCCTTCTTGAAGAACTCCATGCTGTACTCTCCAGGGAAAACCTCTTTAACCGAACCATATTCAACTTTTTCGATCCGTGTTCATTGGTTCAAAATAACAGTTTCTTTTGTCGGTGCATCATGTCATCATATTTTATTTCAGAGCGAGCGGGCTGCCAAATTCTATTGAGACTTATGGCTTGGTATCTGGGATGTGGACTTCCACCTTCGCCTTAGGAGCCTTCATAGGACCTACTGTTTCGGGCCTGCTGTTTGATTCCATCGGCTTCCGAAGTTCTACTCAATTTATAATGATTCTTCATATCGTTGTGGTCAGTTAGCTCTCCTTTTAAATTAAAAGCATGTGCCTATTTTACTGCACACCTATATAATATGCTTGTAATCCAAATGCTGTAGCGATGACCAGAGCACTTGTTTTGGCGAGTTGTAGACTTTTTTTTCTTATATCACAGTAGCACAAATAAAAAAAAATTGTTATCTCTTTGTTTCATAATATTTGCAAGAACATATAGAGAGATCCAGCCAGCCATGATATTTCTTGATGATTCGTAACCCCAAGCTACTGAGCCACGAGTCAAAAGCATTCTTTAATATTTAGTGGTGATTGGGCCACCAGTGATCCGCTGGGCAACCGTTTTTTAATCTTGGAATTTATTAGATGGCCAGATCAAAAAAATTGTGTCTCTGGGGTGACAAAGAGCACGGGACAAATAAGAAGGAGAATTTGCATGGGAGACGCCAACAATAATCTTTTAGGCTAATCCGTAAATTTTTCACAGATGATTATAATGCTAATGTACTTATGGACCTGCGACCGCGCTTACAAGATGGATGTGTCCGTCTCAGCTGGCGACTTGCTGCAGCTCGATGGTACACTGGATAAGAGCGTGCTGGTTGGAGACAAGTTCCTACCACCTGTTAGAACTAAGAGGTATAACCAAACTCTACCTAGACTTACAGTTTACGAAATTACATAGATTTTCGCCCGTGAAGAAAATGGCCCGTTTTAATCCCAGTGTGGATTAGCTTCTCCCATAAGTATAGTTATTTACAAATCACACGCTTTGCGTTAAAATAAAACATTGTGGATATCTGCATACCTTTGGGAATAAATTTACAGAGATGTATAGTCGAGCTTTAGAAGCGGCGATTCACTCGCCTACTATAAGGTTGACATATAAATACATCTCCGGGCAAAAAGTGTGTTGTGACAACCTACCAAGCCTACCCCTACCAAGCCTAGGCAGAGGTACAAGGCATAGTATAAAGAAGAGGGAGTAGGCTATCTCCGGCCCAATTCGCGATATAATTGCCTACTGTCTTAGGGTTGTCACTTTTAGCTAAATATTAGGCGCGGCTGTTCGCGCTTCGCTAGCAACCACATGAACAGCGGCAATTAGGTATCTATAATAAAAAATTAATAAAGTGAATGAAATATTATCATTAAAAGAAATAAAAACAACATTAAAAACTAACGACTGTCTCTTAGACTATAATCGAATTTGTTGTTATGATTCGAACTTTGTTTTATATGTATTTGATTTACTATTAGTCAATTAGGTACTCGTACATACTTATTTTGAATTACGATTTTCTGTAAGTAGGTAGGTACTTAGTTACTATACCTACAATACTGAGAAATCGGCATAACTAAACGTAAACAAAGAAATAGCGGCAAACCAATTGCCAGATCAAAAGTACCTAATACATTCTAGTAGGAAATTAGGCCTACCTACCTACTTCCTGTGTGATAGAAAACTAATACAAACAAAAAATATGTAAGTACGTAGGTATCTCATCATCAAGTAAAATTATATTATGCTAGAATAAGTGACTAACTTACCTTTCCTGTTCAATAGGTAATCTGAACAGAGACAGGTCTGGAATCGATGAATTATTAAGACACCCAAACACACAGCAATACGTTCTTCTGCGATTATCAGACATTTTATTTATTTATTTATTTATGAACTTGGATTTCCAACAAGGAATACAAAATTACATGCGACATAACAGTTTAGGTGGTGACATCAATATTGGTTCCTTAATTATAGGAAATCACAACATGCGTTTCGTTAACATAACATAACAAATAAAATATTGCGTAAGGATACATAGTAAGGTGTTGCTTAGTTTAGTTTAGGTTAGGGCTAGCTTATGTAGATTTGAGTAAATATGTTTTTTAAAAGTCTTTAAATTATTATTAAAAATTTTGATGAATAAATCATTTAGCGGTGCCGAAAAGCCGTGACGCGCGCGCGAACCTTGTGCAGTGTTAGCCCCGACTGGCGCACTGAGAAACGGGTCGAGATTTTGTTAAAGTGTGCGTGCATCGACACATAGATACAATAGCGCACACATACAAGCCGCGCGCGGTGCGTTTGTATGAAGATAATCTACTTCTCTTCTTTATACTATGTACAAGGGGTAGGCGGAGGAGTAGTAGGAAGGGGTAGGTAGAGTAAAGAGAAGGCGTGGAGTAAATTATTAAGATACATATTTCATGTGTGTCTAACACATCATACCGATCCCTCACGGTGTAAGCAGGGAACTGTCTCTGTCATTAGTCCATTCAAACATCTTCCTCAGTTTCGCGTACTCTTAACGTAGGATCGTTAAGAGTACGCGTATGAATCTTTGAATGTTGGATCGATTTCATCTACGTACATTCAACTTACAATAAGGACAACATACAAAAAATACTTTCATGTATTATTCACACTCACGATAATTAACTATGTTATTTCTGTATATAGTCGTCACTGCGGCATTAGCGTGGAGCAGTCACGGCCCCCAGCAATGAACAGCCTGATCGCCTGCTCGAGTTACAAAAATCGCCGCAGTCCGTGGAGCCAGCGCACGCCTCGCTACCGTCCCACCTACGGTAGCCTTGACAACAGATATAGAGGAGCTTATGGCACATAATATTATATATTAAACATGTATGACCTAGCATAAGTCAATTGTGACATTTTAATTAGTTTAAGTTAGTTGTGACCGGAGCCTAACACTTGTAATGCAAACAAAAACTCCTTACCTTAACCTTCATTTCATTTTCGGAATGTAAGATACAATCAACTGGTTCTTTACAATGCGTAAAACCATAGAAATGAGCTTTTAGTCCATAAATAAATACTATAACGTCTGGGAACTATCGGAACATCTGGCTGACCTGGTCCAACTTGCCAAGATAGCTAACCTATAATGATTGGGATATAACGACAGTGATTGTAATATTGAATGAAAATCAAAATGAGAACACATGCAACTTGGAAAAGCAACAAACGAATGGTAGCGATAGGTTTAATATTACAGGTATTTTTCTATTTTCACATAGTATTATAAAATGCCATTGCCTGTCTATGTTTATTTTTGTTATTGTCAACTTTTGCTATTGTAAATTAATATCTACAGGTAATATCAATACATGTAAACAGATACTTTGTAAATAAATGATGAAATCATTAATATCCTCTTTGGTATTTAAATCCTTAATTATGACGTTGGTACAAGGGATTTATCTCTTCCTATCAGGATCTGCAGCGATAAAAACAAGATTTAAAAGACCTAGTTGACCATCAAATTTATCGTAATTATTAATCTTATCATTTATCACAGCTGTAATTGTTATAACAGTTTTTATTAATCATTTTCCTGCTAGTTTTATTGTGACGTTAGTTTCTAAGATCAAAACAACAGGATGTTAAGATTTATCACTCTACTACCACAGAATATGGGGTTAGGAAAGTTTGTTGTATCAAGTCATATACATATTACATAGAATATGTAAGGAATAGATTCGCAAAGCAGCGTTACGTTGGTTTGGAGGTACATATAAAAATAATGAGTGAAGAAAGATTGCCGAAAAAATTTACAATGCGGGAGTGTGTGGGACAAGAGGCAGAGGCGGAGGAAGTCCACGTTCGAACTACTTAGAGCAAATCGATCTGACACTCAAGGATGGGAACATCAACGAGTAAGCGAAACCGGCAGGCATGTATATATGTAGAGAGGATGAAGCGAAAGAGGTCTGTAATTCTATAGAAAACTGGCGCTATGACGTGTCATTAAAGTACGTATTTTGAGACAAAAAAATCTATTTTTTAATTTAGAAGGTGTCCTATGACGTCACAGGGAATCAAAGATCAGCGGTCCAATAAAAAATAGTGTGCAAGATTTACATAAGAGAAAAATTGCTTTCTTGCTAGTACAGGCCTTCTATGGTTACAAGACGTCATAACGAGATGGCGCTAGTGGTAAACCCATGTGTTTTATTTTATAAGACGTTTTGAAGCTTAAGATCCCACAAATAATATGAGTGTATAGGGAATTTAGAAAGGAATATAATGAGTAATAAGTCATCAGTAATTATATTGTACAATTCTTCCCTATTGCCAACGCAAGCAGAGGTCAGAGTAGGTAATTGTCAAAGGCTGTAATTTGTAATAGTACAAGTTTCATGCGAAATATATAGAACGATATTTGGTGAATTTTGGCACAGAAACATATTATCAGCTGGATTAAAATATAGGACATGTTTTATTTAGAAAAAATCTACTTACCAGTGAAAATAGTACTACCGCGTGGCGTAGCTAGTACTCAACATACATGATTAACATATACAGGAGAAACTTCGACAAAGTTATCATGTTTTCTGTATTAACTAGCTAATTAACACAATACATTGCACAATAAATATCTAATTATAACGCCATGTCAATGACCGCAAACTGCAGTGATGCAACTTATGATTCCGGTTGTAATTAATGCGAAGCGATTTCTAGAGGTCCGCTTAACATACTCGAACTGCAAACAATTTGCGCCTTAATAAGAAGTTAAAACAATAATAAACATATACATACATACCTACATACATATCAACATGCACCAACTCTCCATAGAAATATAAACCTCTTGCACATCACTCACATTCATAAATCTCTTTAAACAACCGCCACTGCTTCTAAGTCGTGTTTCGAACTTGCAATTTTTGTGTCGCAGGCAACGATTCGGCGACCACGACATATGCACGGTACGAAAATAATAATTGTTATATTACAAAACGTATTCACATTGCAAATTATGTAGAATATATTTTAACTCAAAACCGATCGTATCTGTTGTCATGAAACTGATAACATTGCAAAATTGGACCAAAATAAATTAGGCTATAAAGTAAACACAATCTAACCGCGACCCTGCTTCGAGTACTCTACGAGAATAAATCGCTTGGTAGTAGTTCATTGCCGCTTTGACACAGTTAACAATACTAGTGAGTGAATGTAAAGCGGTAGTCGATGTGATCGCAGAGTATGGTGTATTAAATAACCAAGGAGTTGCATGATGCAGTTTTTTGAAAGCAAGGACGTTGTTATTGGTTAACTTCACTATTACAATTGGGGCGGTTTCACTGGCTACTGATAGCCGGGCTGTTTACAAATTCTTAGTAAATATATTTGATTTATGTATTTTCAGCCTAGAAATAATACTGACATTATACATAAAATATATACATGCATACATTACCACGCCAAGTCCCTCACGGTATTATATACGTCTCAAGGCGTGATAGCATAAAATAATAAATATTACTTTGATCAAATCCATCGAACAATATAATACAGGCTGGGTACGTAAAGAATACCTGCACCGCTTTTTTATTTAAAAAAAAAAACGATTCCATATACAATTAAAATAAATTAAATTTACCTTTGCCTTACAATTTCTGCGTGTACAGTAATTCCATGAGAAGTAGTGAAACCTTAACGAGCGCAAAAATACAACACTACCCAGAAGCAGAGCTGGCTGTGATCTGCTGAAGGAAGGTAATATGAAAGTTTGCGAAACCAGTTCTAATCGGGGCGTCCAGGGTCTTACTTCTCCGAAAATTATTTATTTATTTATTAAGGAACTAGAAGGATTAATAAGAAATCAGAAGCCCCGCACGTTAAAGAATGACAGAAACTGAACCCTAGAAATTGATCACTATCAAATACATGTCTGTTGAATGATGATTTCATGTAAATATTAATACAATATAAGCCCACTGTTTCATGGTCCCCTAAAAAATACAACCGTTTATTTATAATGATCTCTAAAAACTTAATGACTCACGCCGCAACAAACTAAAGCGGTCATTGTAGGAAATACACGATGAATCTTAAAGGTTACTGATCCGAATGACGTTGTTATAGACATTAAGAGCTTAGTCATCTAAACTTCTAATTAATAATTAAATGTGTTATTCATTAATTGTATAGATAGTGCCATCCACGAAGATGCTCCAACAATGTCTAGTTTGAGGGGTGCGAGTGGTACAGCCTGAGTCTATTAATTGTGTACCGACAGATGCTCAAACATTAGTGGGAGGTCACATTTACACTGTAAACTAAGGAAGAATAGTGCGGCGCGTCTTCGTGGATGGCGCTATCTTCAAAGTTTTGACAGCTAGTAATACATATACTTATAAACTAAAACACGTAGAAAAAGCTTATCCTTAATCTTGGACAAAACACCTAGCGTGTTTTGTATGAGGATAGGATTGAAGATGTGCAAAAACAAAATACAAGGCCAGGCGAATAATAATGATAACATAACAAATAAACAAGATTATGTTTTTCATTATAGTTACCTATATATCTGATTAATGAAAACACGTTAGTTATATTGTTAACAAAAGAACATCAATGCCCCATTGAACGAACAAAAACAGAGGCTTCACAAAAGCTTCGGGTACCAGGGCTATAGGAAGAGGCAAGATATTATCAACAGAATCAGCTATTTAAGGTATGAGCGCCAGTAGTATGCTTCTTAGAAATTAGGTTATAAATGAAATATGTTCCTTCATAATAAAAATACTGCTTTTGGTACTTTTTTATGAGAAAATAATAAGGTGAAAAATTTGTCAAACATCAAGAGAAGAGAAGAGAGAGGGAATACATCGAGAGGAAACCTGCATACGTCTGAGAAGCAATTCAAAGGCGTATGTATAGTCGTGCTTGAGTAACGGCGATGGACTCGCCATCTGTCCCGTGGGTACCTAAAAATATATCTTTGGCGGAGAGTGGGTGTGTGGGTATTACCTATACACCTCTGCCTACCCCTTCGGGAACCCTTGTGGGAAGGCGTGAGGAAAAATTGGTCACTTAATTTTTTTTTTATAATTATGTATATTTATTTGCTTCCTTTGCAAATTGAGCAACTGACCAACTTACTAAGACAACCAGAATGTACATACTGGTTGTCTGTCTGTAGGCACTAGGCTTGTAGTAAAGCATGCTTAAATAATCGTTTTCTATGCTCGTTCAAAGATCGTCTCATACAAAACCCGGATAATTTTTTTCCAGTTGTCGACCACATGCTGACTCTCAATATATACATTTTTACTGTAATCTACTAGCAGTATTCATACTTTCTTCGATATATAATAAAATCGTATTAAAATATTCATGACTTCAAGGTACTGGCGCAGATCAAGCGGTCAACAACAACGCCGTTTACCCCACGTCTCACCTCATTGTGCGCGCACGAAACCCGTCAGACGGGCCTGAGTCACGACTCGGTCGCGAGTTCAAATTTCCCACTGAAATCCTTATTCTAAAGCTCGCACATACCCTCGCAATGAAAGTTATTGTCAAATGTACCTGTAGACAGGGTATACCGACTTGAAGAAAAAAAAATTCAACAAAGAACCCGTATTTGTTGTAACTAGAGCCAATAACAGTTCGAAATACGGAAAAGATTCATTAATTATTTCAAAAGTAGTAGGATCATGAATATAAATATATCTTTGTTATTTTATATATCCTCACGCCTTCCCACAATGGTCCCCGAAGGGGTAGGCAGAGGTGTATAGGTAATACCCACACACCCACTTTCCGCCAGAGGTATATTAGGTTTGTTATTTTAAATTTTCTATATCTAGGCTCTCCAATAGAGACAAGATTGACTATGTTTGGATGAATATCTTGTTTCTATGTTTGAAATTCTGTGAGAAAAAGTCATTTATATGTGTGAGTGCTCCCAGTTAGTGTAGTCGTGCTAATTGCTAGCTGAGCCTCGCGATTTCATGAATTAGATTTTACATAAACCACTCTCTCGCTCCGCTCCCCAGGGCAGTAGCAAAATGGTAGGCCTTACTTAAACGAGCTAGTTAAAGCAAATCGATCGGACGCTCAAGGAGGGGAACGTCAAGAGTACTCGAAACCGACGAGCATGTATGAAGAGGCTGATGAATGTGGACGAAGCGAAAGAGGTATGTTAGTTTAGGTATGGCGCTCTATACTCTCTGCCTACCCAGTTAGGGACTCGGCGTGATGATATATACGTATGGATTAGTAGTTTCAAAACACAAGAACATTGTAGGATAAATAAATGAAGTTTGTAATGCGTCAAAAATATTTGTTTACAAAAGAAGCTTGTTAATAAGCCGATAAACGTATGTATTTCCTGTTTCCCGATTTTTATGCTTGTGATGTTGGTTTTGAGACTTTTTTTATGATTGAACTAAAAATTCTGAAATGCGAACAAAAGTCCATAAAGTACTGAGCCATTGTAAGTCAAAACGCATCCCGCAAGTCGTCATGTGCGCATGCGCACACCTGACACGCAGTGCCCTCGGGCACACCTCCGGTTGCTTTCGTCCAGAGATAATAAACCTCTTCTCGTTTAAACAATATTTTTTATAAGGTATATAATTTAATATATAGCAAATACATAACCCTCTTAAAACAACAATCTGAAAACAGAATTGGTAATCGCAGAAAAGTGAAATCAATATCATAATCCGTTGATTTAATTTGAGAATAAATATTGTTCAGAATTTGAAATTATTACGCAATTTCATCGGTAATATTATTAAAAGATAAGCCTTTTCTAACGGATTCAATGGACAGTTAGAACGAATTGTGAAAGTGATTTGGGACGGAAAGAATAACAATGAAACATAATTTTACGGTCGAGGAACTCTCTGAAAGAACCTGTCTACTATATGTGTACATATAAAAAAAATATACCCCATTATCTTACCAGGTAATACCAGAGGGGCGCGACTAGCATAATTTAAATTAACATATATTATTTATGCTAATGCGAAAGTGTGTGCAATAAGAATAATGTCTTAAATCAAGTTGAAGTGTCTGTTGGGAATTTTAAAGAACAGTTTCTTCAAACTTCATATGAGAGTGTAAGGAAAATACTATTTTATCGTCTGTCTGACTGTTCGTTCGTCTGTCTGTCTTGACGGAGTTTTCATACGTAGATGGCATTTTTTTATAAAGAGTAGATAATTTAGGCTACTGTTCATTAATGTAGACTCCAATTACACCCGGGTGTAAACACGAACATAGCTTATAAAACATGAGATGATTTGAAATTAGTGGCGTATTAAAAAAGCAATATTTATTTGATATCTATACACCGATGAGTCATATTTAATTTTACATTAATTAATTCAAGATTTATTGAAAGATAAGGTTATTCTTTTATGATTATTCTTCGTATATTTTATATATGGTAATCAAACGTTTTTATCAAAATATTTATTGTATGACTGTTCTGATGTTTTGAGAATATTTACGTAATATAAGCAATCTGTGCAAAAGATCATAATAATGTATATATATATATATATATATATATATATATATATATACATATATATATATATATATTTATATATATTTATATATCGTACATATCATATCATTCATATATATATACGTACGATAAGTATAGATTCAGAATTAGCATGCAAGTTCTAGACGTAATAATGAGACATGCCGTCGTAAATATCCTCACGCCTTCCCACAAGGGTCCCCGAAGGGGTAGGCAGAGGTGTATATGTATAATAATGGCATGTAAAATCGATTAGCATGTTCTAACGCCCGAATTTGATGAATGGGGCATATGGCTCAGAATTTCTGAAAGGTGGCGATATTCGATGGTCCTTCGTAACCAGTTACGAGTGATTGATTTCTTTGGCGGCCAGTCAGAATAAGGTTTCTAGCAATTATTTAAAACTTCGGAAATTTAACATAATTGTATTGGCCCTGCATTCTTTAACATGAACATAAGTATATGACCGTGACGAATTCCTCGCAAGGTTGGCAGAGAGAGCGCCCCTCTTCTCTAGACTTTCAAATCTCTTTCGCTGTAACGTTTATCTGATCCATAATCACCATTTCTCTGGTATAGATTTTTTTATACCACACGTGTAGCAAACAAGCATGCGGTCCGCCTGTAGACGCTTGCACTATCAGGGTTAATACTCGCGCGTTGTTGACCCTACAGGAATATTTTCACACCCTTCTTTAAGAACCCCATCCTGTACTCTCCAGGGAAAACCTCAAGATAACGTCATTCTGTTAAATAGTCCTCATCAATGGAAAACTTGGTGGAACTTGGTCTCCCATAGGGGAGGGAATATACCGCTGGCAGGTCATAGATAACATACCATCGTAATTTTTAGGCTTTACAACAATTTCCTTTATATAACCGTGAATAAACAAACAAACCACCTAATAACGAACACTATGGACCACATACAAACCGAATTAAGCTTGAGATAGACCGGTTTAACGGATCTAAAGATGACCCGTTCACCTTGACACTCGGTAAATGTCAATTTATAATTTAATACAAATTATGGCTACGCTCGCCCCATAGTGTGTAGTTTCAACTTAGAATGGTTAAGTGAGAAATCTTTGATGGATTCGCGTAGAGGATAATCAAGGATAAATTAACGGGCGCCTGGCCTAGAGTTCCTAGAGGGTCAGTGATCCTAGCTGCGAAATTTGAGGTCGCGGGTTCGATTCCCGCTAAGGGCAGATATTTGTGTGATATACTAGTATGTGCTCCTTAGTCTTGGATGTCCTATATATATATCTATCTATATAAGCATGTATATAGTTGTCTAGTTCCCATAGTACAAGCCTTGCTCAGTTTGGGACTAGGTCAATTTGTGTAGGACTGTCCGAAAGTATTTATTAAATCTAAAGGTTAAAAAAATTACCCATAGAATCCGCTATACTAGACAGCGCCTGTATAAGCATCAAAGAAGTGGACTTTATGCTATTAGGCCAATATCTATACAAACATCAATATCATCATCATCATCATCATCATCATCAGCCCACTCTAGTCCACTGTTGGACATAGGCCTCCCCTAATGAGCGCCATAGCGCCCTGTCTTCAGCTTGCCGCATCCAGCATCTGCCAGCAGTCCTTCGCAAATCGTCATCCCACCTGGTCGGAGGGCGTCCTACACTACGTTTGCCTAGTCGAGGTCTCCACTGAAGAACACGTTATATCATCAATATACTCTTTAGTAAACATTACATATATATCTATTTATAAATATAAATAAATATATAAATAAAAATCAACGTGTGTATATTTGCTCTGGAATCGTTTACGCGAGTTCCTGGCTTGAAAAAAGAAGACTCAAAATTTGCATGGCATGGTCGAATGCATCTAGTCTATACTAATATTATAAAGAGGAAAGATTTGTTTGTTTGTTTGTTTGTTTGTTTGTAATGAATAGGCTCCGAAACTACTGGACCGATTTCAAAAATTCTTTCACCTTTGGAAAGCTACATTATCCCCGAGTAACATAGGCTATATTAAATTGGACCCGATAGGTGGCGCTGCGATCGAGTTTCAAGAATTTTACCTTTTTACCCGGGCGAAGCTTTCTGTGTGTTTCTGTGTGTCTTAAGCTAGATTCGAGAATGGTTTAGATTTACAATTGGACCCAATAGGTGGCGCTGCGATCGTGTTACGGGCAATTTAACTTTTTCACCCGAGCGAAGCTGGGCGGGACAGCTAGTATTAAATAAATGTGATTAACATATATTTGCTACGAGCAAAAATCGAACTCACAAAAACCCGTCATGGAAGGTGACCTAACCGGACAAGCAACTGTGTGACAAAGTCATAAATGTATGCTGTAAAATTAATTTAGAAATGTTGTTAACTCCTGCCGTATACCTGCCACGTTTAATATCCATGGACTTCCCATGTGGGAAAGGGAAAGATGACGTAATCAACAATTGTAGGATTCATAGCATTATGAAGCAATAACTCGCGCGATAATACACTAAGCAGATCTAACATGTTTTCCAAATTAGCGAGGACATGCAAATAAGTTCGTTTTAGTGTCAAACCATTGCAAGGATGTTTACTAGACTCCAAGCAATAGCTTCGATTGTACTTACGAGTATGTATGTGTGTATATCCTTAAATGTAACCAACCAGAGTCGCGGTGGTGGAGGAGTTCGAGAAGTCGCCTGCAACGCAAATATTGCAAGTTTGAATCCGTCAGTATCAATATTTTTTTTCTGAACTAATAGTGTCTATGAAATCACGCGCACTCCTGCACACACCTGCCTACGTTGGAGGAGAAATTAAAAGACGTACATATTAGTACGTAATCGTGCTTAAGAAAGTACGACCGACTCGATGTTGACACCTAATATGTCTAGCAAATAAATACTCGTGTATATACCTATAATATATCTTCTCGCCGTACGTATAGCTAAATATATACGTAAGATCTGCTTGCATGCATCAACATACGTATCGCATTAGTATCAAGATAGATTGCAAATTTCTTGTATATCAAAATCTTTATATCTTATATTGACTTAAATTCCTTCCTCTCATCTGTTTAATTCTACTAATAAATTCTTTATAATTGCAAATTTCTTGTCCGCATTTTCAAGTCTTTCGTGAAGGGTCAAAGGATCGAATCAAAGCGAAGGGTAAAGTTAAATTGGACCGGTTTACGTCTGTGCGGAATATCTTCTTTGAAGGTGTCTTCTCTGAGTTTTGTGGGTATAACGACGTAATTATTATTGTTTCACACACCTTGCAAATGTTTCTACTAATCATTAACAAAGTGTATTATATTTTGGTACATGTATTTTCAATGCATGCAACTCACTAAGCTTTTCGGTGAAGGATTGGGAAGAAACTTGCAAACATTTGAGAAGAAATTCAAGGATATATCGTCGCTAGAGTAGTGCTTTAGTGACGGTATCGGACTCGCCATGTGTCACGTTGTCAACTAAATATATTTCGTCCCTATCCCCTCGTAGACCCTCAAGTGAATGTGTGAAGATAGTAATATATATATTCATAGTCACTGTCATTAAATATCCCGTAAATTTGGTTGAGATAGTTAGTACTCGGCCAAATTTCAACATTCCTACCATAATTAAAGCGATATTATGAGAATCAAAATTGTATGTTAAAATGACAGTTTATCGGCAATACTTTGTACGAATTTGAACTTGTTCACTATAAATAGACTGCTAATAGAATCATAATTCGTCATTAACATACCTACGTGGATAGCGATTTACATATTCAAGAAGGTTTTATTTAGTGGGGATGTTTCACGTTGCTTTTATGTGCTGTCGAAATGTCAATGATATACAATTTGGCCTCTGGCAAACGTTACATTGTACAAGGTGTATTTGTACACAGTGTAGCCGTCTCTAGTGAGGCTCTTCAAAATGACGAACCTTTAAAAAGTACACATATCTATTTCAGAAAATATAGATACATTAAGGTACCCGTCATGACCTACGGAGCTGAGACGTGGACACTAACGATAGGGCTGGTTCACCAGTTTAAGGTCGCTCAGCGAGCTATGGAGAGAGCTATGCTCGGAGTCTCTCTTAGGGATAAGATTCGCAACGAATACATCCGACAGAGAACCAAAGTTATCGACGTAGCTCAAAGAATTAGCAAGCTGAAGTGGCAGTGGGCCGGCCATATCTCGCAAAGAACCGACAACCGCTGGGGAAAACGTGTTCTTCAGTGGGGACCTCGACTAGGCAAACGTAGTGTAGGACGCCCTCCGACCAGGTGGGGTGACGATTTGCGAAGGACTGCTGGCAGATGCTGGATGCGGCAAGCTGAAGACAGGGCGCTATGGCGCTCATTAGGGGGGGCTATTTCCAGCAGTGGACTAGAGTGGGCTGATGATGATGATGATGAAGGTAACTTTAAAAACGTACACGTTATACAATATGGTTTTCCAATGGAGACCTCTCGTGACAGGCTGGTTGGAACATATCACACTCAGAGAATCAGCATTGCTATCCAGCGTGGCAATGCTGCTAGACTTCTTGGCACATTGCCTCGGGATACCGATTTGGGTCAAATATTTTATCTATAAGTAGTTTGTTATACAACTGTTTGTAAATATTATTAATTGTTGTTATTGTAAATAAAGCGCTATACGGTTGTCCTATGGCAATAGTAACCTAGCATCCCAATATATAACAGATTTCTTATAAACCTATCTATATAAACATCTAAATACATCACCTTGCCACAAATAAACCTCATCTCATTAAAGTTAGTAAGCTTATTGAAGACTATTGTCATAAGATTACGAAAATTTCAAAGTAGCAATTCTATTGAACTACTTAGGCTAGAAAAATAATAAAATATTTATTTTTTTACACACCGTCAACAGAACCCCAATTCTCTATAAGCTTACCGAACTTTTTCGCTTCATTACACTTAGACAAAGTTTTTAATATGTATTAATTAACATACGTATTTTTTTAAATGAAAATTCATTAATACGTTTCAAAATATAAATAAAGATGGTAATAATTATAATTTATAACATATCTTCAACAAGTCAATGCCCCACAACATTGACGATTTGCAAAATAAATATATCAATCCTAAATGGAATTCAGTGATGTCTTATTTACTTTGCCAAAGACCGCTTTGTTACTGCTACCTTCAATGTAGAAAAAAAACAACAATATGTCCATGGAAATAGGTATTATAAACCACCACTTAAGTTCTAGCCGAAGATAAGCGCAAGCGATTCTCGTGAGAATGCTATTCCTCGTTCATATTACATACCATAGAGTTTTCGCAAGTCTTAAGAGGAGCACGGAACGATTTTAAAGGGCACCCCGTTCTTATTACGACTTTTTGCGTAAAGGGCACTGTTCTAATAATGATTCGAATAATAATTTGAATAATATAAATGTTAGTTGAGCATTTGTACATATTTGTTATTAGTCCTGAAACAGTGTAGGAGACGTTAAGAGTACTAGAAACCGACGAATAGGTATGAAGAGACTGATGAATGTGGTTGAAGCGAAAGACGGGTGCAAGCTTGTGTGAAGAACAAGTGCTTTAATCTCTTTGACATCGTGAAAGACTCGGCATGATGATATGATACGAAACCTTATCACTGCAGTATTCGTTGTTTTTTTCAAGTAAGACGAACCGAAACAAAATTTTGACAGCTCAAGAAATGACGTCATGTTGAATAATGTCCCGATCCTGAATGTGCCTGTTGCTCATTCGCTTCCAAGAATCAGATGTTGTCTGCCTCGAGCTTAGGAATTTACATTTTATATACATATGTATATACTAACATGTAGAGTGTTATGTTGAGATTTTACTAGAAACATATTATTTGTTTAGAAAACGTGTTATTTTCTACTGTTGCTGATTAGCAGCGAATCGATTTTATTATTTAATTATCGTGTATTACATGAGATAAACCTGTCATAGACGCTAATACAATATCTAAATGTAATAAATCTATAGTAAATAATAATAATATATCCTTACGCCTTCCCACAAGGGTCCCTGAAGGGGTAGGCAGAGGTGTATAGGTAATACCCACACACCCACTTTCCGCCAGAGGTATATTAGGTGCCAACGTGACAGATGGCGAGTCCATCGCCGTTACTCCAGCAAGAGTATACCTTTGAATTTCTTCTCAGACGTATGCAGGTTTCCTCTCGATATTTTCCTTCACCGTTCAGCTCGTGGTGTGACTAATCACTGTACTTAAGTTCAGAAAAACTCATTGGTACAGTCGGGATTCGAACTTGCGACCTTTGCGTCGCAGGCAACTACTCGAACCACTCGGCCACCACGGCTCTTAATCTATAGTAAATTTAACTAAATTTGATTCCAAATTGAAAGTATAACAATAACCAAGGACCCTTGTGTCCCACTCCTCGTTGGCTTACATCGTAAGAATTACGTATTGGATAAAGTTCTCATCACGCCCCGAAGTAGTAGGCAGAGGTGTAGCAACACCCTACGGAGATATATTAAGGTGCCAACGTGAAAGATCCATCGCTGATTTCAAGTTAAATGTTTATTCTTGTTACCTCAGGAGTCGACCAATAATGTTCGACCAGAGCGTCAATGTTGGCTCGAAGCTCAAACAATAACAAGAGTACTATATAAACTCACGCAGAACTCACATTTGGTAATCGGCTAACGCGTCCCACTGACATTAAGTTATGATGTTACAATGACATTTAGACATTTGGTACAACTGATTAAATGTCATACAGAAGAACAATCATGTTGTCATAAACGATGACTGTATTCATAAATTTTAATCAGTGTAATAAACACTTACAAAGAAAGTTATGAACAAACATACATATACATATATCGTCATGTGGGACTCAGGAGAAGAGAGAGAAGGGAAAAGAGCACCAGTCGTCTCCTAACACTCACATTACTTACCTCTTTCGCTTTATACACATTCGTCAGTATTCAACAACCATACTCATAGCGAAGAAATAAATTTATTCAAATCCGCACGAAGCAGTTTATACATTACTCGCCTAGCCTTTATTGTATTTACATACTGCCTGGAATTCCAGACGAGTTTCCATAGTAGCGTTTTGTCATCCCGCGATGACTCATTGTAAGCCTCAACGAACACCAACGGCAGCGGTTGGGATTCAAGTTTTTTTTTTTATCTTTTTCTTACTGGCAATACTGACCATGTAAACAATGCCACGGGCCGTTCACACGGTACGAATTTTAGCATTTGCCAATAATTGTACTTTTTGGAAGAATTTTGAGCGAGCTTTTTTATTGGAGCAAGCATCGGTAGATTAGCATAGGTACGTTTAGGGCAATGGTAATTAAATGTCGATTGCCAATTATATGTCTCATCTATATTTTTTACCTATTTTATGTCGTATAAATTCACGTCAAGGGTCCACAAAGGGTTACGAGGTTTCTCAAGCACGTCTTTATACGTCTTCGAATTACTTCTCAAACGTATGCAGGTTTCTTTACCGTAAAGCTTGTGGTACGTTTAATCACTGTTCTCAAATCGAAATACATAAAAATAAAACTATATAAGACATCTTTTTTTGTGTTTTATGTGTTAAATGTTGATGTGTGCATTTAAAACCTGATTGTAATAACACTAAAATTCGTTTATTTCTTCGTCATTGCATTCGCACATACTTAAAGCTGAAGGTTTTTGGTACTTCTCGAATTAAATATTCTAAAACCGGCCGGGTAGCATTTGTGAGGCATGGAATGTACTAATGGGCGCGCACATTAAAAGTATTATAATATCAATAGGAAAATAATTAGTTCTATATTACTCTGTAATTATTAAACCATTACACAAAAATGGTTATTCCAAGCCGTCATACCGTTTGGCCGCTTGGAGATTTTTGTCCGGAATCGATTTTCAAACATATATATATACTGACCCATGTATGTTAATCTGGGTCTTCCTCTTCCTCTCACCCCCTCTACCTTTCCTTCTAAGATATTTTTATCGCTATCACATCGTAAAAGGTGGCCTATCATCTCATAATATCCTCTTCTATATATATCCTCACGCCTTCCCACAAGGGCCCCTGAACGGTAAGCAGCGGTGTATAGCTAGTCCCACACATCCACTTCCCGCCAGATGTGTATTAGGTGCCAATGTGACAGATGGCGAGTCCGTCGCCGTAACTCAAGCACAACTAAGCATACGCCTTTGAATTTCTTCTAGAACGTATGCAGGTGGAATCCTGTTTCTCGACGTTTTCCTTCACCGCATAGTTCGTGGTGTGACTAATCACTGTACTAAAATCTCATCGGTACAATTGGGATTCGAAGTTGAAATCTGTTTGTTGCAGGCAGCCACTCGAACCACTCGGCCACTGCGGCTGGCCAATTTGAAATACATAATAATAATAATAATATAATATAATAATAATAATATATCCTCACGCCTTCCCACAACGGTCCCCGAGGGGTTGGCAAAGGTGTATAGGTAATACCCACACACCCACTTTCCGCCAGAGGTAAATTAGTTGCCAACGTGACAGATGGCGAGTCCATCGCCGTTACTCCAGCACGATTAAACATACGCCTTTGAATTACTTCTCAGACGTATGCAGGTTTCTTCTCGATGTTTTCCTTCACCGTTAAAACTCGTGGTGTGACTAATCACTGTACTTAAGTTCAGAAAAACTCATTGGTACAGTCGGGATTCGAACTTGCGACCTTTGCGTCGCAGGCAACTGCACGAACCACTCGGCCACCACGGCTTTTAACATAACTTTAACAATAAATAAAATAGACGGATTCGAAGTGATGTATACGCGATATGTACGCACGTAAAATAATTATAATAAGTATATTTTGAAACAAATTCAAAAGGGAGCTATACTGATTATTATTTCTACCAAAACAGCGGCTTATTTGCAAGAGTGCTTTCAGATGACCTTCAGGTATCGATGTGTGAGGACAAATAAACATATTTACTGATACAACGGGTTTTATCAAACAAAAGTCGGTTGAATGCCTCAGTGGTGATATCATTGTAGACTTTGAAGCACATCCTCTCATTCACTAAGCCAGGTAGATAGATGTGTCGGAAACCGTTCAAAGTACATTGTTTGCTCGTCAGTCTAAGCTGTGGTATACACGAGGTGAATTGAGGCGCGCGGGTCGAAGTATTTGATCTTAAACAGTAACATAAGCATTTTCGCCGGAAGTATGAAGTTCTACTGTATCGATGACGCGTCAGACTTTATGAGAGGTAGGGCATAACGGGTTTCCCGTTCGAATTTGGGGCTGCCCGACTGGGGCAGGACCTCCACCTTATAGAAGTCCGTAGCCAAATAACACAATTTATTGTGTTGTGTTCCAACGTGGTGAATAAGGTTTCCAGTAATGAGCTCCTTGGGGAGGGGGGAGGATTGTTACATTGTGTTGGAAGCAGAGGGATTAAACCTTATGCTGCCACTACACACTATAACTCTCCGAACACAGAGTGGCAACACGCAAGTGATACTTCGGTATCGTGAGCGTAAATAGGCTACGGTAACCGTTTCCCATCAGGTGGGCCGTATGCATGTTTGCCACTCTTGTTGTATGAAAAAAAAAAAGGAGACTCCGTTGCTTTGCTCGACTGTACATTATTCTCTGGATTAAAAAATGCTCCTAAAGCTCGTGATGTAATAGAATGTGCTAGGTTTTTAAAATACCATTGGTGTGTTTCAAATTCTGAATTTGTTGGCGTACAGCTAACACGGTTTCTTTCAGAGCCTCCTGTATATCGCTCGCGATATCACCCACGTTAAATTCCCTTGAGTAGAACAATACATATAAACCTTCCTCTTGAATCACTATCCATTGATGAATACCACATTGAAATCAGTTCCGTAGTTTGAAATAATGCTATTTTGTGTTATCCATTCACAATCCAAAAAACATTGCTTACGAACATATATAAACTATTTTCCTAAGTAGATTGATACAAATGGTGCACCTCACTGACGAATGCATTTTATTATACCCAATTTAAACTAGTTTCAACTGGATTATGACGTAAACGAATGCTAACAAAAATATCGGGCCTTACTTTGACGTGATATTGCAAGCGTTATTCAAAAATATTTGAGCAACAGATTTCTGTTCACTGAGACAGAAGCACTACACTTAAATTAAATCTAAACTTATTTACTTGTTGAAATAATAGAGCGCCAGTTCTCTGTAGACTTAAATACCTCTTTAAACGTTTTATACCTAAAGGATAACAATCGAATTAATAAAGGTTTACCAGAGATAAACTGACAAAGCAACTTTCCACCTGTATGTGTCCTTGATGCGAAGCCCCCGTCTCGGTTGCGCTTCACTGGCGACTCGGAGCTCTACTTGTGCACCACCCTCGACGCTTCCTGCCCTACCGCATTTCTTACACACACTCACACACCGACAGCTGATGGTACCCTAGTTACCTAAATAACATGATACCGAAAGGCCAGAGGGCTAAGTTACGCACTTACTTAAATGTAAGTTCGCTTGAGTATATTTCAAAGATTACAAAGATACAAAACTACATAATATATCAGAAGATATAAAAAATTATAATCAAAATTCATTTGAAGTTCTAAAATCAAATCGTTCATTTAAATTTCATTAATATCATAAGTATAATATTTGGGATTCAAATTTTAGTTGGCCTCTGTCACTTTTGGCAACTTTTTTTTATTAATAAAACTAGAGTAAAGATTTCTTCGAGTTTATCGAAGAAAACTTTTTGATTTTTTATTTGAAATTGTTTTATTGCTAAAAAATAAGAATTGATCCAAAAATCTAGTTAAAATAAAGTAATAAATTCAGTAGAGAAATAAGAAGATCTGTTTATAGAAGGTGTGTTTTACTCGTAATCATGTCTGACAATTATAATTATTTTAATTTTTTTCTTTTATAACAGGGTTTCTAAATACTCTGAAAATACTTATTACGTATGATAAACTCTCTCACACTTATCGGATATCCATTACACAGCAAAAATTCGCCACACCTTTAACCACCTTGCAATAAGTGTAGAGTATTCAATTAAGGTGATTGGTTAGGACTAGCTAAGTCATATGTTTGATGATGGAAAGCTTTCAAATATCAGCCGGTTACGCGGCTCATTGCGTGTAATCATGATTGACCGACAAAATACATGCGGGGACCGTAGACAATGAACGCTACAGACGTCTTAAACGTCAGGTGGTCAAATGCATTTAAAAAAGTTTTTGACAGATGGGCCAGTGACATAAAGAAGTAGTGACTGTACAAGGAAGGAAGTCCCGGTTTGCGTGTATTTTTCCCAAATGAAAAAAATAGGATATAGGAAAATTAATTGCCTGAGTACTCTTGGCCAGACAATTGGTTATTTAAGTAAGTATTTTTTCTTATAATATTAACTTATACTTTTTAGCTACATATAATTTGAAAATTCTTGTGAGAAAATTCAGAGGTGAGAATATAGGAAATTAAGTTTTGTGGCTGTGCATATTGTTTCCATTGTCTAAACTATCCTATCCTAATTGTACTAACTTAATCGGACTCTCAATCCGATTAGATGTAAAAATTCCACGTATATTATCTTGTTTTTACTAGCCTTTAAATGCATTAAAAGTACTAGCAAATATGAAGGGCCATTATTTTCGAAAAAATAAAACGAATTCGACTCGTTTTATGGTTTGCAAGAATGCACTAAGCTCAAGGTACATCAAACGCATCGGAAAGAGTTCGTAATCGAGCGCAATTCCGAGTATTACCCCGGGCGATAACAGCTTATACCTGCGAACGCAGAATGGAGCTTTTGCCATTGCACGGTATAACCCAGCTAAGTTGAAAAGGCGTCTCAAAAAGTTGTCACAAAAAATACGCCGTATTTGATATTGTCTTTCCGTGTCTTAAAACATTGATGTTGGTCTTAAAAAAGTTCAGTTAGTTTAAAAGTTGATTGTGTCGAAAATATGTGCCCTTGGTTTTAGCAAATAGTTTTTATGTATTAGAAGGTTTTCAATATAAATATGAACTTTTTGTTGACATAAATATAAGGCTATTTTAATTTTAAAAATAATACTACACTTGCTAGCGATCTAAATAGTCGTAAGGAAATTTTCTGCTTATCAAGTACTAAGCGGTGCTACTTTACTTCCTTAAAAGGTGAGCATACACTATTTCATTTTAATTAATATAACGCGGTCGTGGCTTATAAGTGCAATTAATTCAAGTTTAAAGCTTAAACATGTAAAAATGTAAATACAGCTTAGTCATAGTAGAAAAAATACGGGAATGGGAAATAACCGCAGGTGTTTACGCGTGTGACAGGGTGAATGCAAGGAGGCTCTTCAACTTGGTCGGGTTGCAGGTGTAGCCGGTTGGTGGGCGGGCGCACGTGACCGGGCGCCACTCGTGCGCGCACCGCGGACGCCGCCGCTTCCAATTTTAAATTACGAGACGTTAACAGTTTCCATTTTTAAAATATTCCAATTGCAAGTGTCAGTGAACGAACTTTGAGGATTTTGTGCTTATACAGTGTTTTTTGTGTGCAATAAATACGAAAACAGGTTTGTAATAATTTTTTAAATTGATTAGAAAACAAAAAAATATTTTATTTTTTTATCTATTAATTTTACTAATAATAAAATGCCTATTTTGTTTTAAGTTTTATTAGTTATTGGGATATTCCTACTTAAATTATAGAAAAATCCTTGAAGACAAAAAATGCCCAAGAAAAGACGTCAACGAGCCGCAAATTCAAATTATCGTCGAACTTGGGCCGCTCCAACGGCGCGAACAGGAACTTTTACAAATTGTCCTTGAGTGAGCAATAAATTAGAAGTGGTACGACCATACAATATTTGAAATGCTTGACATAATAATTACGTATTCGAATAGAATTTAGTTGTTATGAAAATTATGTAACAGATTCGGATTTCTAGAGCGGTTAATTTATTTTAATGCTATGAGCAAGATTATAATAGTATTAATTAGTACTTAAGTTTTGGTTTTTTAAATCTTTAGCAGTTCTAGACTTGTCTCAACATGCCCTATGTACATGAAAAGAAAATCTTAGTCAAGGTACATTATTTTGAATGTATTTTTATGTGACTTCTGCCAATTTAATTTGTACCTTTTCTACATCGTTGTAGAGTTGAGAGTTGAATAAACGTTCAAGAATTCTCCTTTTAAGCTTACTGACGGAATTTAAAGATATTGGCACAGAAATAGATTATTAGCTGGTTTAACAGATAGGATACGTATTATTAGAGAAAAAAAAAATGTTCCAATGAATTTTACGCAAGTGAAACCGCAAGGCGCATCTTATTTGACTATATTATAGATGTTACAGAAGACTTTCAGAACGGACGTTTCATTCAATCGAGATCTCAGTGGCCTAGTCATATATCCTCACGCCTTCCCACAAGGGTCCCCGAAGGGATAGGCAAAGGTGTATAGGTAGTACCCACACACCCACTATCTGGCAGATATATATTATTAGGTGCTAACGTGACAGATGGCGAGTCCACCGCCTTTACGCAAGTACGACTATACATACTCCTTTGTATTGCTTCTCAAGCGTATGCAGGTTTCCTCTCGATGTTACTTTCGCATTTACAATATTAATCATGATTTTTATTGTATCAACAGTCGATTAATTAGAGGGCCTTAAGAATATTTCGTGGCTAAATGGATGACAGGTACGCACTAGTTTGATAGGGAATTATGATGTGGCCTAGCGAACTAGATCATCATCATATCATCACGCCTAGTTCCCAGTTCTCTCTAGACTTACATACCTCTTTCGCTTCGTCCACATTCATCAGTCTCTTCATATATGCTCGTCGGTCTTGAGTACTCTTTACGTCCCCGCCCTTGAGCGTCCGACAATTTGATCCAGGTACTTGGAATGGTATTATATAAAGGCCTATAACAGGCGGCCTTAAGGAATTACAGTAATACCTTCAGTGTTCTAGTTCCAATAATGCTTGCGATCTATTACAATGAATGGCACTGGAAATAAAACGCATGGCCGCGCTGATATCGTGAGAGTACGCGTTGATAGGTCACGTAACATTTGATGGATATGCTCTAAGAGGTCGTGATTTATAATCGGTGTATAAAGCTGATGCTTAATTATATTATATATCTATGTACATATATAATAACCTCACGCCTTCCCACAAGGGTCCCCAAAGGGGTAGGCAGAGGTGTATAGGTATGTCCCACACACTAACTTTCCGCTAGAGATTTATTTTAGTTGCCAACGTGACAGATGGCGTGTCCATCGCCGTTATTCAAGCACGACTATACATACATACATAGAATATTATATACAAACAGACATACATACAAATCATCAATCGGAGTACTTCATGGGGTAGGCAGAGGAGAGGCTATAAGCGACTAATTCTCTTTGTCCAAATCTATCAGTCTCTTCATACATGCTCGCCGGTTTCGAATACTCTTGACGTTCCCGTCCTTGAGCGTCCGATAGATCTAGGTAGTTGGAACGTGGTCTTCCTCTGCCTCATCGTCCACGCACTTTCGCTTTGTATATCTGTTCTGTTTCGTCAATCTTTCTTCATTCATCCTTTCTATACGTCCTAACTAAAGTGATATGCCTTTCTTCATCTATACAATCATATTATATACATGACAAATACATTTTATGGTCGAAAATAAGCATGAATAAAATTAAGAATATCAATTATATTAAGGTAGCATAAAAACAAAGTGCCTGAGGTATTTATTTTACGTTCTAAAAGTCGTAAAGAATCCTTAAAAGTATCTTCTTAAAAATGAGTGTAAATCTTGAAAACGTCCAAGGTCAAAAGTGTTTGAACTTAAAACCTGCTTATTACTTTGATGGAAAAGTTTCGAGACGTTTTAAATGTTGTAGGGAGAGTTTCAAAGCAATTGGACGAGTTTTGTTTTTCCGTTTGACATGTTTCAAAGTAACTCGAGAACTATTTTATTTTATTAAATACTAGCTGTGCCCGCGACTTCGTCGGCGTGAACGGCTTTTTATCTTTTGTTAAACATTTTTTTTTTCAATAAAAAGTATCCTATCTTACTTACTTCTAATACCTCCAAGAATATGTGTATAAAGTTTTATGAAGATCGGTAAAGTAGTTTTTACGTGAAAGCGTAACAAACAAACTTACAATCACATTTATAATATTATATTAGTAAGGAAGTAAGGATGTGTATATATAAACTTATCATCACACGAGAGTTCAGTATCGGTTCTCTCGAAACTGTTTCGCTTTTTGTCTTTACATTTCATCTCATCTGTCTCATATCATTCATCTCTTTACAGATTTATGCTTGCCGATTTCGAGTCCAAAATATTACTTATAGTAAAAAAATATATGAATATAATTCAAACCTCTTACCAAATTCTGTTCAAGACCAAAACAATAGAAGTTGCCAAATTAATGTTTTAAGCATTAAGCGAATACATTACAATAAATGATCAATCTGTTCGTTTTGAATACTAAAGCTAATTGAGTTACCAAATAGGCACATAAATATTATTTATAGCATACATTACGTTTATTAAACAAAGCATACATTATTATGTCATTATGAGAATGTAATGGACATAATGCTATTGGGAAATATGGCCGGTCAAGACCTGGAACAAAGTTTCGTAAAGTAGCTGTTATAAAATACAAATTTACGGAATATAATTGCCACATTCACCAGTCACTTTATCACGCCAGATGGCTAAAGGGGATGACATTTAGCAGAGATTATGAGCTGGATTAACAAATATATTATTATTTTATTTTTATTATAATTTATTTTGTACCTATTACAATGATATCAAATTTATTTTTTGCATCTTAGCATCACAGCTAGTTATTCATAAATGGCAAAGATATTAAACATGAGTACGACTGAAAGACTTGAATCCATGTCAAGAAAAAGTTTTTAATAAACCAGTTGCTAGAATGCTCCTAGCTATTGTTTTATCGATACAGGAAACAGTTATCGTGGGGTGACTCAATAAGCGCAGAGGGGTTGAGGTAGATTATCGCGTCTTTATACTGTTAGAATGAAGTAAACATGAGATTACTTTATTATTTCATTTATTACGTAATTTCAGAAGTATAACCGAGTGGGTTATTAGAATATTATTACACTACAAAATTCAACATTTCTTCAAAAATAAGCTATATTAAGATTTAGTATCATATTACAGCACAAATTATTCAAATGTAGCGCTAAATAATACAAAAACTTTAAGCCTAAAGTATCATTATTACATAACGGTATGTAACCCTTTTTTTATATGTATACTCTATGTTGTTACCACAAGGCCGAAAAAAATAAAAAATGTCCAAACAGTTTTGTCGGTTCATTAGTTCAATCGCCATTAAAATTGGCGTGTATTTTTTTATAATGTGTGCATGTTGGAAACAATGGCAATTAAGACGTTTTATAACATCCGCGGTATAATTACTTTCGGGGAATACTTACCTCTTATTATTCATAAATAGAGTAATTAACACTTAAACTACGTTGATCCTAAGCAATGAAATCCTTGATTAAATACACCATTGTCATTAATGACAGTAAGGAGGAAAAAACTTGACAAGCTATGACTAAACAAGAAAAATATAAAAATTTTACTCTATTTTCATAATGCAGAGTGTAAAAAATAATTTTAACAGACAATCATAGATATTTTTAAAGTGAAAATACAATTCCATTATTGATTTTAGAAGTTAGGTACCCTTGTTTTGTAGGCCCAGCAAACGGTGCGACAAGGCCGACGATATAGCGTGACAAGGACGGAACGAACGGAGCAAACCACTTGTGTTTTGGTCGTAGGAGTGGTGCAGTATGCGTTTTTGCGGCAACATTTCTGCAGTTAAGCTTGTGGTTTAAGTAATGAGAATTGTAAAAAAAAAAATCGTTTAAAGTGGCTGGTATCTGGTAAATTTAAATTTGGAATACTTAAAATTCCGAAGAATATGGGTACTTTACATAATACAAGCAGACCCATTCTCCAAATGTGGTGATTGTATAATTATTTATAGTGCCTTGATCAGTTTAGTCAATATAAGGGTTTCATACTATATGCTTCATTTGCCTTTGAAACTACCTCCTAATACTACTAATAGGCTGGTAGTACTACCAAATCAGGTAATTTAACAAATAGAGCTGTTTAAAGTAAATTTTGTATGAGTCTGGTATACATACCTCTACGGTTCCAACGTTGATTTAATAGATAACTAGCTGTCCCGCCCAGCTTCGCCCGGGTGAAAAAGTTAAACTTCCTGAAATACGATCGCAGCGTCACCTATCGGGTCCAATTGTGATGTAAGCTATCCTATCTTTTAAGTTGGATCAAACTGCACACGGTGTGCAAATCGGTTAAGTAGTGTCCATCGCGGACAACCTCTTTTTTTTTTGTATTGTCTCTCGTAGCGTGAGTTCCGGGAACTTTTGCTACTTAACCGGTCAATGGCGAGACCTAGGCCTCCAGCCAGGCACTTCGCGGAAAACCAACGTGACGCGTAATTTATATATATTAAGAAGATTAACAAATATTACATGGCTACATACGAAGTTGTACAGCGCTCCAAGCGGTACGTGTATGGAAATAAATACTCCATACATTTTTGTTACGTGATATTATTAACAGGTGACGTAATACGTATCAAGCGTCACCCTTAACCCTCCCGCTAACTGTCGTATCTTGTCCCGCGAGCGTTAGACAAAAGCGTTCGCCCGTCGGCCTTCGGGCGACCGGTCGCCGCTTACTTTCGCATTGCATCGCCGCACCGCCGAGTGGCTCGTGCTAGTTTATCGGTACATAACTGTAGGTACTCCTTGAAGCTCGATACTCTAAACTATAAACAAAGTAGCTGTATTGGCGCTCTATTCTCTCTGCCTACCCCGTTAGGGACTCGGTGTGATGATATGTATATGTATGTAAGTAACCCGCGGTTTCGCTAGGAGCAGAGGTAGGACAGGTAGTACCCACACGCTCAATTTCCACCAGAGATATATTTTTAGGTGCCAACGTGACAGATGGCGAGTCCATCGCCGTGACTCAAGCGTGACTATATATACATACGTATTTTAAACTTCTTCTCAAACAAATGCAGGTTTCGTTTCGTCGAGATATCAAACTTGCACTTTATGTTGCAGGCCTACTAAAAACCACTCGGCCACTGGGGTTCTCGTGTATTATAATATATATATATCTTACAATAACCAGTTTGACACGACCAACGTCTTTAAGAACGTGATTTTATAAAAATTCTGCAGAATAAATTTGCACCTTCCTCCGTCATCCAATTTGCACCTTTAAAAGCCCCATATAATAAATATATAAATATTTCCAACTTTATAGCACAATCATTTTCTATGTCATCTTTCAATTCCTAATAACATACATACATATCATGACGCGGAGTCAAAGAGAGTAGAGCCCCAGACATACAGACCTCTCACAATTCTCAATTAGAAAAAACAGTGCCCTTTAAATCCTTTATATCTTACTATAATATTATAAACGCAAGAGTTGGTTAGGATGTTTGATGAATTTCCCGCAAAATTACTGAACGGATTTGGATGAAATTTGACGCAGACATAGATTACTAGCTGGACGGACATATGATATTTTTTATTACAGAAAAAATAATAAAACAAAATTGTATTTTACACGGCTAAAACAAGACACAACCAGTACTATTTTATCAAGATTAAAAAAATCCAACTCAAGTGTTACTATGATAATACTCATCATTATGGTTACCGCATTTGGTCAAAATATACGTTCATGGTATCAAAATCAAAATCAATCAAAATATTTTTATTTCACATAGGCCCAGGTGGGCACTTATGAAACGTCGAAGAAGAAGCAGAAGCACGGTTCGGGTTGGTCGCTTCCATGGAGAAGAACCGGCAAGAAACTCCATGGTTACTCTTATCGACTCCCACTAAATAAATTGATGTTACCAGCCAGGTATATATTTTTTTTAAACATTAAATTATAGAAGGTTCTTTACTTAATCAGTTTGATCTCGTTCTCTCCGCGTCCCCAAGATACGTTGTCGTTGGTATCTGAATGTTGCCTACCTTCACCGCCCACTCACCTCTAAGTGACTGAATCACGTTCTTGTCGCACTTCAATGCTACTTGATTTTTTCAAGTGCTCATACGACCTTTCATGCAACCAACCTTCGAAATGCTACACTTACTTAGTTGAATGAGATTCGTGATAACTTAATTAAATGGTCATATGTAACGTATGTGTATATAAGGGTGAACGCACAGTGCTGCCGCCACCATTTTGAATTAGTAAATAATAATAATAATAAAATAATATATCCTCACGCCTTCCCACAAGGGTCCCCGAAGGGGTAGGCAGGGATGTATAGGTAATACCCACACACCCACTTTCCGCCAGAGGTACATTAGGCGCCAACGTAACAGATGGCGAGTCCATCGCCGTTAATCAAGCACGACTATACATACGCCTTCGAATTTCTTCTCGGACGTATGCAGGTTTCCTCTCGATGTTTTCCTTCACCGTAAAGCTCGTGGTGTGACTAATCACTGTACTTAAGTTAAGAAAAACTCATTGGTACAGTCGGGATTCGAACTTGCGACCTTTTCGTCGCAGGCAACTGCTCGAACCACTCGGCCACAGTAACACCAACATTAATTATGTAATATCCTATTAAGATTACAGTTGTTAACTTTTGTGAGGATATTCGATCATCTTTCATGCCAAACCTATGGAATGAAATTTGGCACAGAGGTAGATTATTAGCTAGATTTTTTTTTTGATAAAAAATAAACCCACAAATTAATATTTTACGCGGGTGAAACTGCGGGGCATGGATAGTATAATATAAAATATGCAATACGGAAAAGTATTGTCCAGTAAGTACACCACTATTGTATCAAAATAGTATTAAAAAGTTATTACGTTCGGATCGTAAACAGTGAATTTAATTAGGTATTGTGAAAAAAAATGAAAAAAATCACATTTCGCCACGTCAAGATATGGCACGATCACGTGAAATCAAATCCAAACTTCGCACTTATTTCTTAAGCAGTGTCTACATTGTCGTTACGTATTCGCGACTCGGAGATTAATTACGTAAACGTATGTATTTTTGGCAGGTGCTTAAACCAGTAGGTCAGCAAAACGTGACGAGGACGGCCGCCTTAAACGCCACTTAAAGCTTGACATTTACATTTGGAATTCACGAGAGAATACGAATCTGTAATTTCGTGACGTAACATCTTTTTTATCTATAAAGCCGTGAATTATATATTTTCGAATTTGGAATTCGCTCTAACCTTGCCATGCGCGAGGTCTTTAGGTTAGGAGTTGTATTGCCAAGTTTCCATTTCTTTATATTTTTTATGCAATCATATCAAATAAAGTTTAGTTAATAAGGTATATATATATCCTCACGCCTTCCCATAAGGTTCCCCGAAGGGGTAGGCAGAGGTGTATAGGTAATACCCACACACCCACTTTCCGCCAGAGGTATATTAGGTGCCAACGTGACAGATGGCGAGTCCATAGCCGTTACTCCAGCACGACTGTACATACGCCTTTGAATTTCTTCTCAGACGTATGCAGGTTTCTTCTCAATGTTTTCCTTCACCGTAAAGCTCGTGGTGTGACTAATCACTGTACTTGAGTTCAGAAAAACTCATTGGTACAGTCGGGATTCGAACTTGCGACCTTTGCGTCGCAGGCAACTGCTCGAACCACTCGGCCACCACGGCTCATTAATAAGGTATTTTATGTATTTACCAACAATTCACTTAGAAAACCTAACACTGAAAGATGATTCCAGAAATAAAACTTTCCTAAAAAAACCTAAGAAAGCAATTGCATGTCTCGCAATAAAATCACAATCATTGACATTATAGTGTCAATAGAGGTTGAATTAATTGAACGAGAATGACACTAGAATATTGCCTGACAGTAATATTCTAGTGTCATTCGAAATTTGAATAAAATCATTCCTTCCTTGTTGAACCATAAATGTGATTAAATACAAGTTGAATAGGTACATCAGTAGTAGTAATTAGAAGATTAGTCAATCGCATGACTGACGAAAGCTGATGCGTCAGCATTCCATTCATGCACGGCACCATCGCAATTGTTAGACATGCGTTTTTGTTGCAATCGTGCTCAGTCGTGCACCGCCGCGCGTTCGATGTAAACACACCTTAACGCGTTCCAAATTTGATTTGTATTTCATTAGATACACATAATTTGGTTTAGCCCTAATTATTATTTGTAAACTTGTGAAATGTATGTTAGACTACACGCAAACTAATATCCATATTGAATAATGTTACGCGACTAAAGTTCTCCAATAATAGACACTTCTAGACTGACAATAAAGTGAGTGTATTTATTGTATATGTATATTACAATATGATATATCTGTAGCCCACTGTATAGGTTTCATACAGATAAAATATATCTTTTGACTTATGCTCAAAAGAGACCTTCTCCACATCCAGAGCTTATAGATATGAAAAATCCATAAAAATTTGTCGTAGTGCAAATTTTATAATTATCAAACAATAATTTTTTTTCACCAGCTTGTCACTAGATGGCGCTTTTTAACTTTTAAAACGCGTTATTATTTCGATATTTGACGATTCATAATTAGTCTAAAATCAAACCATAGTGTTACATGAGTTTTGTTCGTTTTATTGTAATCTGTACAATTCAAAGTACATATTACGACATTTATATCGAAACCAATCATTATCTCTTCTTCAATATAATCAAATCACGTTCTTTATTTCTATATTACTTAAGAAGATCTCAATTACCTATACTACAAGATGAGAAGCCTGATAAAATTAAGATTATAGTTATAACTTATAGTATCATTTGAAATTATTACCAGCACTCAAAAGTAACAATGAAAAAAATACGTCTTAAAAAAACTGTTCATGATTGTATTATTACGTTTTTGTTAATAGTTTAATGTGATTTTGATTGATTAATAGCAGAATAATAACTTGGCTTCCTATAAAATCGTATAGTTTTGTCATGTAATAGACTTCAACGACCTTTGTCTTATTTCTCCATGTTATTAAATCAATAACTTGAGATTGTATGGTACAATTGACCTAGTCCCGAATTAAGCAAAGCTTGTGTTATGGTAACTAGACTACGATAGATTTACTCATATGGATAGATATATACATAAATACATAGGACACCCAAGTCTAACGAAGGTACAAATACTAGTATCATCACACAAATATCTGCCCTCAGCGGGAATCGAACCCGCGACCTCAGGTTTCGCAGTCACGAGCTCGAACCACTAGACCAGACGGCCGTCAATTGTCTATTGCCGTAGTCAAAGTCATGGTTTATTTTTTTTTTCGTAACGCAAGGTAGTCTGTAAGTTATGCCCAAAATCATACATATAATGTAGACCGATCCCATTCCTATATTTACAGACCATTTTCGCTTAATCCACATCCTAATTGGCCTTTGGGGATCATACTACTCTCTTTGTTCCGAGGAGTGAACCTCTGAAATTTTTGTTTATAATTTAAACTTTATAAGAGCCGTGGTGGCCGAGTGGTTCGAGCAGTTGCCTGCGACTCAAAGGTCGCAAGTTCGAATCCCGACTGTACCAATGAGTTTTTCTGAACTTAAGTACAGTGATGTCACACCACGAGCTTTACGGTGAAGGAAAACATCGAGAGGAAACCTGCATACATCTGAGAAGAAATTCAAAGGCATATGTATAGTCGTGCTTGAGTAACGGCGATGGACTCGCCATCTGTCACGTTGGCACCTAATATACCTCTGGCGGAAAGTGGGTGTGTGGGTAGTACCTATACACCTCTGCCTACCCCTTCGGGGACCCTTGTGGGAAAGCGTGAGGATATAAAAATCTATTAAATATTGTTAAAGATTTATAAAAATCTATCACCGTTAGTTAGTTGCGCATATACTGTAGAATGGCACGCCGGATTTCGATACAATTGTTTTGTGTGTGAATGGAAATAACACGAACCCCGGGATATTTTAACGGTTATATGATATTTTAACTCTCCTTGTTACAGATCGTGAGGTGTTGACTGTAAGATGTAAATATACAAACATATATAACATTAAATTCAGTGCTATTTAGACGTAGTTACCGTGATAAACAGTCAGCATTGTGGAGTTGCATTGTACTCCGGTTTCACTGGACTCAGCTTTAACTGGACTCAGCTTTTAATTTGGCCGTATTGCCTTGGTGAGTACACTCTTTTTCATATATTCGCATTACTCGAGAAACCACAGAAATATAAATCCAGTTTAAGCTGGATATTAACCACTTACAAATACACATACATGGTGAGCCATACCGGCCGAGTGGTTCGAGTTGCCTGCGACTCGAAGATCGCAAGTTCGAATCCCGACTATACCAATGAGTTTTTCTACACTTTAGTATAGTGATTAGTGACACCAATATAGATATATGCGTAATGCGTAGTCCTTGAAAGTTATTCTGAGCTAATCAATGCCACTCATTTCAATTCACTCCAAATTCATTGAAGAGGTTAATGACGTTACACTGATTGGTATAATTTGAATCATGATTGCTCTGACCATGGACCACATGTCACCAGAATAGACACGGCAATAGGTTTTACACTTTTTTACACGCTTTATATTAGCTTCACCTGTATGTATGTAACCGACTTCTTTGAGCTCGATTTTGACCCACTTTAAACGGCCAGATTTCGTTCAAACTTTGTAGACTTATCGAGGACCGATGACAATACACTAATAACTAAAAAGTAGAAAATAAATAATAGTTAAAAAAAACTAAAAAACACGCTTTTTATAGAAAACCGAACTAAAAAATAGAAAATAAATTTCGATAATATCTTAAAAAGCGTGGGGTGCTTTTTAAGATATTACCGAAATGATAATCACTCTACTAATATCTGTCAATAAAATATTTATAACTATTGACACCATGCACCCCACGCTTTTTAAGATATTATCGAAATTTATTTTCTATTTTTTAGTTCGGTTTTCTATAAAAAGCGTGTTTTTTAGTTTTTTTTAACTATTATTTTTTATACGATGATTTTGATACAAGCCTTTCAGTCACACTCCAGTCTCTTTGATTGTATATTGTAGGGTAATAAAAAAAAAGATAATCTACCATTTAAATATTTACCTATATTAAAAATTACCGAATTATATAATTACGGAAAAGTAGTAATAGGAAGGAAGTTGAAAGAAAGGAAAATAAAAAAAGGAAGAAGAAAAGTGATGCCCCTGGTGTTGCAAGCGTCCATAGGCGGCGGTAACCGCTTACCATCAGGCGGGCCGCATGCTAGTTTGCCATCAAAGACAATAATACAACCTTTTATGTGTCATAAAGTAAGTAGGCTATAGTTATGATTGCCTTCACTCCTTCCCGTAAGAACCTCCGAAAGGGTAGGCAAAGGTGTAACAACGCTAACATTTATTCTGAATTTCAGGCGTATCAGGCTCGTGATGTAATTCAAAATTGTACATAATGTAGAAAACACTCATTGGTATGACTGACTGACGGACTGACTTTCAGAGCTTGAATCTGCAATCCTTCATATGTAGGTAACTAACCTAAACCACTCGACCCCAAGGTTCTGTACTGCGTATAAAATCCTTATTAATATTATAAATGTGAATGTAAGTTTGTTTGTTACGCTTTCACGTAAAAACTACTTTACCGATCTTCATAAAACTTTATACACATATTCTTAGGGGTATTAGAAGTAACATAGGATACTTCTTATTGAAAAAAGTTTTTTTACGAAAGATAACAAAGCCGTCCAGGCCGACGAAGTCGTGGGCACAGCTAGTTAAAAAAATAAAAGCAGATAATAATAAAAGGCTAAAACAGTTCTCTCATTATACTAACGGCTGTATAACGAGTTCATACTATTCCACTGAGGTCGAGACAAATCACGGTTTGCGAAATGTCATTAAACAGCCTTATTCATATCCCACAAGGTTCCCCGAAGCGGTAGGCACAGGTGTATACTGTAATAGTAGTACTATGAATACTGTAGTGCATTGCTGTAAAGAAAAAAATATTGTATATGCCTAATGATTTGAAAAGAGTAACCATGGAGTTTCTTGCCGGTTCTTCTCCATGGAAGCGACCAACCCGAACCGTGCTTAGAATATACATTATATATAATTAGAATAAAAAGATTTTGATTTTGTATAGGTAGTACACACCCACTTTCCGCCAGAGATATATTTTAGGTGCCAACGTGGCAGATGGCGAATCCATCGCGATTACTCAAGCACGACTAAACATTTTGATTTTTTGACAGCCTTTGATTTTCTTCTCAGACGTACGTAGGTTTCCTCTCGATGTTTTCCTTCACCGTAAAGCTCGTGGTGTGACTAATCATTGTACTTAAGTTCAGAAAAACTCATTGGTACTTGGCAACTACTCGAACCACTCGGCCACCACGGCTATTAAAATTTTAGTATATTTTTTTTTTATTTCTGGCAGCGAGGCCCATAGACATACAATAATACTATATAAAATTAAATAAAAAATACAATAAATAACAATTACAATAAGATTAATTCACACGTAAGGTTGTCGACGTGTGGCGGTGTGTTGCGTATCCGGCCTCTGAATCGCCGGAAGACTACATCTTTCGGCCAAAATTCCTCCTGAGTGAAGGTCGACAGCTGGTCGGTCGGAACTCTTACCACAAAAGAGTTCACGTTATGGCGAGATTCCAACCGCTCGACCCTCAGACAGAGTTTGGACTTCAGGAGGATATACTCCTCGACATCCTGCTCCCCTGTCAAGTAGTGTAGGCGGGACACGTACAGCGGCGTTTTAACATCGTCACGAGGCACTAGGACAATACTCGCGTTATATAGGTATATATATTAAAGCCACCAATGGCAAATGTGGCCAGTATATCGCCATCTTTCACATACTCGACTTCCTTTCATTTATTTACAGATGTATGGGGTTTTCTCACAATACTTTAATTCACCGTAAAGGTATAAAGCACTGTCGCTTGAATACCGAAACATTAATGGGTGCCTATACGCCAGGGCTTGAACCTGCCCTCCGCTGTCTACTTAACCACTATACCACCACGACTCCATAAAGTAGTTCAATAGAAAAAATATATGACTATAAAGACGGTTGACGACTATAATCGACTAAGCTCGTAATTACGTCGTCATCATGATGGGGCTGTTCCGGTGGTTGGTTTCCGGTGGATGTGACAGCCTTGGACTGACGGGCAAGGTCGAGGACGTGTGACTAGGGTTATGTCACTGTAACCAGTTTTAGGCGGTTTTAATGTATACATACATATGTAATTCGAAAAAACAAAATTTGTCTCCATCACAGATTAAACTACCTAGAGAGTATAGTCGTTGTATATCTAATAAGCAGAGAGAGTAGAGCGTCAGGTCTCTCTACACTTGCAGACTGCTAAATTCACATTCATACATATAGCCTGAAATTAATGTGTATTTTTATTGAAAAAAAAATGTTAGGGTGTCTGTTCAGTGCTTCAACCACGCTAGAACGGCTGAACGGAATTGGGTGAAAATTGGCACAGAGATGGACTATTACCCGCATTAACACATAAAGTATCTTTTCTACCAATGAAATCCAATTTTACGCAAGTATAACTGAAAACGGCACGGCTAGTTTTATTTATAAAGGTTTCTTTCTGTTATTAACATTAATATTTAGTAGTTAGTTGACTGCGTGAGCCGTCAAAAAAGTGATCGTGTGACCATAAATTTGTGAAAAATCTTACACTGTTTTTAAACAACTGAAGTGGTAAATAAATATGCTTGCCTGATGGTCAACCTAGCATGTCTATAGTCGGTCAGTGACGTCATGTGAGGTCCACACCCAGAGCAAGTGCGAGTTTCGTGCCGTGGGAGCGAAAGTATATACTATTTAACATACATTATGCACGTGTGTAGTATGCCTGCTATTGGAATTTTCCGTTTCAGCATTTCCAAGCTTAGGTGTGTACAAGAGACCTGTATAATATAAATGTATGATATTTTTGTTAGTATACTAGATATTACGCCAGCACAGCAATGTTCTACGGCATGCATGTTTTTTTAAATTATCTTATCTTACTTAATATTATATATGTGAAAATTTGTAAGTTTCGATGTTTGCGGTTCTTTCACGGCCAAACGGCTGAACCGATTTGGCTGAAAGTTAAAATGGTGATAGCTTATACCTAGGAATTGGACATAGGCTACTATTTATTTTTTAATCCTGAAAAATTCAAAGTTCTTACCTATATTATAATGTATGATGCTCTTTCACGGCATAGCGGCTGAACCGATTCTAGCAGGAAAATTTCCAAAGCTACTTTTTCGAACTCCACGCGGGCGAAGCCGCGGACATAAGCTAGTGTATATATATAATGTAAGTTCCATGGTGGCCGAGTGGTTCGAGTAGTCGGAATTAGAACTTGCGATCTTTGTGTCGTAGTCAACTAACTACTCGAACTACTCGGCCACCACGGCTATTCAACCACTCTATGACCGCGAAATTTGATCAATCATATTACAGATGAGCAAAATGATACGCTGATAATTATGTATACGGCAATAATTCTAAAAATAAATGAATTTGCAAAGAACAGTATAATCCCTGTGAGATGGAAGGGACCAGCGTGAGGGCACAGACCTGCGTTGGAAAGCTCCGCCACTTTACCGACCCAGTTCCGACCCCGAACCTGTTCCGACTTTACATAACTCCAACTCTCGCTGCATTTTACCAATAATATCTGTATATTTCCATTAAATCGTTATCAATAATCGAAATGGTTGTAATGCAATAGTACATTAGAAGTGCGTAGGCCAATGGAAACAACAATATATTGTTATCAGTTACGATATGGGTGGCAGCTTCTGATGATAGGCGCTTACTCGATTATTGATCAAAAGAGATTAAACACGATGTCAAAGAAACTTCCGATAATTTTGTTCTCATTAACAAACATACAATACTTTTTTTTAATTCAGATCATTCAGATTCAGGTATTCTATATTCAAAATACAAATTTACGCGTTTCTAATATATAATACATCATTGTTTCTAAACGAAAGAAAAACTGCCAGTATATTTTTAACTCGTTTCTCAACAAATACTTTTTAGTTGCAGTTTACTGGCAGTCAGTAAATAATTATTCAACGATAAAATGTAACCTTTCATAATTTCAGATGAACGAAATTGATTGACTCTCATTCATTATGCAATGTGACCAAAACCCGTGAAGTAGACCACAGATAAATTACATTTTCTCCTTCAAATAAGAAAAATAAACTATTTATGTATATAAGTCAACCTAACCTTTGACTAATACGCAAAATCAAGAAAGCTTTAATCTGTCTTCGCGTCAGGCCAGAGAACACATTCATTACTATTCATTTGTCATCATACATTTACATGAACATAAACGCCATTATAATAAAAATAATTAATATGCGGAACAGTAAACCAAAACTTCTGTTAAAAAAAATGTTAATTATGAGATAGGCATAATTATGTCAGCCGTAATGGCTTGCCTGTAAAGTCAAATTTCAGTAGTTTGACTAGTTCTTGAATTTAACGTAGCAGAAAAGCATATATACTTTTGAGAAGAATTGTAGGGCGCATTTGTATTGGTCTACGTCACGTCATAATGGTAGAGAACTGAAACGAACACAAGGTAGGCCATAGGAGATGGCAATGGTTGGGAACAAGAACTGATTTTATTGATTAATTGGTGTACCTTCATTCGCGATGTGTGTCCTCTTCTGCCTACCCCTTGAGAGAAGGCTTGAACGTATACACATCGTATATAATATAATTATCTTTTCAGTTTACTTTAAACAAGTCACTAAGTTCAACCCAACTTAGTATATAGTACTCAATGTTATCTGAATCCAAGTTAACAAGGTCGATTAAGTAATAAATAAGACCAATCGCATTTAGAAAGCTCAAGTCATCAACATTCCTACCGATTCGAAATGCATAATGAATCTAAATCAACGCCAAAAAAGTGAGAAAAACCTGATTATGGTTGGACAAGACACGAGGACATCTAAAAGGCGGCAAACCTGTAGGTAATTCGACTTATATGGGAGTACTGCTTTCGCAGCCGGACTGTCTGTCTATGGCATTTACTATATTATTTATACCACTTAAGATTTATATTTATACTCGAAACCGACGAGCATGTACATGCATGAAGAGACTGATGAATGTGGGCGAAGCGAAAGAGGTATGTAAGTCTAGGGAGAACTGGCGGTCTATACTCTCTGCCTACCCCGTTAGGGAGTCGGCGTGATGATATGTATGTATTTTGAACCAGAGCTAATATCCTCACTCACAAGAGTAGTAGGCAGAGGTTGTATTCACACACCCACTTCACGCGAGAGATATATTTAAGATGGCAACGTGACGGATGGCAAGTCCATCGCCGTTACTCAAGCACAGGATTTACATACGCCTTTGAATTGCTTCTCAGACGTATGCAGGTTTCTTCTCGATGTTTCGTCGTCACACGACGAGCTTTATGGTGAAGGTATAAGGTAATCACTGTGCTTTAGTTCAGAGAAACTCATTGGTATATTATATGTTATTATGTTACACATTTTTCTGAAAATCCTTACAAAACATTAACTTGCAAGGTGCTTAGTTTTTTCTGATGAGAAGTATATATTTTGTACACTTGTCCGGATTTGAAGGCGCCGTCATGCCAATCACATGTGACAAACTAATGACGCAAGGAGGTCGTGTATTTATATTTAACATGGAATAACGTAGACGTTGCGTCCAAACGTCGCCAAATAGGTCGGTTAGTGAAATAGCAAACAAGGCAGATCTCGCGCACTCGTGATCTCTCCATCAGTTTCAACATGGCTGTGTTATAATATGTGTTAATTACTTGTGCGCTACCACGGTGAGGTCGCAAATGCACCTATTCATAATATTTTCCACATTATAACACCTCTTAGTGTTATGTCAGTGCAAAAAGAGCTTAATTGTAAAACCATCCGCCATTTGCAAAATATAATTTCGATTTGTATTTGGAATTGGCGATTGTCATTTATTACCTGTCACTTTGACACATACTAGACTCTTGAAAGTATTTGATGACAATTTAAAAGACTGACGGATAACATAGAAATAAATGTGCTTTAAACTCCAGAAGCAGAAAGCACTGAATATAAAACGATAAATTTATTGTTCACTTAGACTTGCAAAAAACAAATGGTAGCTAAGAATAAAAAACTATATTCTATTATTAAAAATTTGCAATAAAATATAAAACTGGCAGCTAAGAAAAAAAAACCTATGTTCAATTAATAAAAAAAGTAGTAAAACTTAATTTTATAAAACTTGTTTGGTCTAAATAGCGCGCACATACAAGACGACTGGACTGTAATTACTAGGCGTCCCTTTACAAAGAAATAATAATAAAAAATCTGTATATCGAGGCAATATCCGGGGACACTGAACACTTACGGCACCCATCGGTACATAACATGAGAAAGTACATCAAGCAGGTTTCAGCCCACTTTTACTGAAACTTGTCGCTGTACCATAATGAAGCGATGAGGTAATTGGCCGGGACCACTTCGATACTGGATAAACATGTTCGCTTGATTTTTTATATTGATACTAACGAGTAGTATGATATTTATATTATAGATTTGTCAAACATTTATCAATATATAAGTACGTATTTAAAAAGGCGTGGTGGCCGAATTTTACAAGTACTTGTCTGCGAAAGAGTATTTCTGAACCATAGACATATGTATAGTCGTGCTTGAGTAACGGCGATGGACTCGCCATCTGTCACGCTGGCACCTAATATACCTCTGGCGGTGTGTGTGGGTACTACCTATACACCTCTGATTACCCATTCGGGGACCCTTGTGGAAAGGCGTGAGGATATATTATATAATATGTATTTATATGGTAGTAATACTGAACGTCAAGAGCATTGAAACCGGCGATCATGTATGTATGAGGAGACCGATGATGATGATGACTGATGAAGATGGACGAAGCAAAAGAAGAATGCAAGTCTGGAGAGAATTGGCGCTCTATACTCTCTACCTACCGTGCTAAGGACACGGCGTGATCATATATGTGTGTATGAGTTCGGCCTATACGGAAATGCGACCATAAATCTAAAGAAATGAAAGTAAATCACTGTACACAAAACAGACATTAAGAGAGGGTTTCCCGTTCGAATTTGGAGCTGCCCGACTGGGGCAGGACCTCCACCTTATAGAAGTCCGTACCCAAATTACACAATTTATTGTGTTGTGTTCCTACGTGGTGAATAAGGTTTCCAGTAATGAGCTCCTTGGGGAGGGGGGAGGATTGTTACATTGTGTTGGAAGCATAGGGATTAAACCTTATGCTGCCAACACACTATAACTCTCCGAACACAGAGTGGCAACGCGCAAGTGATACTTCGGTATCGTGAGCGTTAATAGGCTACGGTAACAGTTTCCCATCAGGTGGGTCGTATGCTTGTTTGCAACTCTTGTTGAATAAAAAAAAAAAAAGACTGCAATAAAGCAGTCTGTTGTAATAAAAGGAAAATAATTATATTAAAAGCGATCCATTAACTGATACTAAAGTGTATCTATAACAGCCTTTTGTACCTCTTAAAATAGCATAACATATTCGTTATGCCACTTTGGTTTTATTTTTCAACTAGCTTATTCCCGCGGTTTCAACCGCGTTATATTTTATAACTAGCGGTCCGTCTAGGCTTCGTTCGGGTGGACGTAAGATTTTTTTATAAAAGAAAATATAGCCTATGTCTCTCAGAATTATTCATATCGGTCCAGTAGTTTCGGAGCCTATTCAATATAAACCATTAATACTTTCCTATTTATAATATTATATAGTATAGCCGTGGTGGCCGAGTGGTTCTAGCAGTTGCCTGCGACGTAAAGGTCGCAAGTTCGAATCCCGACTGTACCAATGAGTTTTTCTGAACTTAAGTACAGTGATTAGTCACACCACGAGCTTAACGGTGAAGGAAAACATCGAGAGGAAGCCTGCATACGTCTGAGAAGAAATTCAAAGGCGTATGTATGGTCGTGCTTGAGTAATGGCGATGGACTCGCCATCTGTCACGTTGGCACCTAATATACCTCTGGCGGAAAGTGGGTGTGTGGGTATTACCTATACACCTCTGCCTACCCCTTCGGGGACCTTGTGGGAAGGCGTGAGGATATATATATATATATATATATATATATATATATATATAGAGTAAATGCTAGTGTTGGCCAGTCCCCAGGTCTGTTGTCCAGGTAACCATCTCCTTCGTGGTTAATTGTGTTAACTTTACCCGACTCAAATTGTATGTCGATGGTGAATTTTTCTATACTAATATTATAAAGAGGAAAGATTTGTATGTAAGTATGTTTGTAAGGCATTGGATCAAAAAGTACTGGACCGATTTAAATTTAAATTCTTTCACCATTTGAATGCTACATTATCACTGATTAATATAGGCATTTTAATTGCAAGAAAAATATACAATTTAAGCCAAACTGTTTAATAAATAAATTACCATCCGTGCGAAACCGGGACGGGCCGCTAGTAAGCGTAGTAGCGCTAGTAGCGTTCCTAGTAGCCGCTAGGAATAAAACATATCTTTCATATTATTACTCTAATAATCAATCACAGTGTCAAATTTCATGCCTTAATCTGTTTCTTGGCATTCATCCTGTGATATTTCATCGGTACTTTTGCCTTTCAAAACGAATTCTTCGTTATACATAGCAAATCAGAACAACTCTCAATGTCCATATATTTAGCAAGGCGTCATCGTTTACCACCAATACAGCAAATTGATTGTATAACAGTATGTTGTACCGAGTGTCCGTGAGCTCTCACCTCGTGATGTAAGCACGTGAACTTTCTACCTTGCGGAGATGCGAATGAGCTATTGATTGCTGAAGTATGCAGGCTTCGTGTTGATAAAGGAAAAGTTTTACAAGATACGGCCACTGTTCCCCTTTGTACATCTGAATTTATTCCGAGTTTAGTTTAAGAAAAGTAGGGCATAACGGGTCTCCAGTTCGAATTTGGAGCTGCCCGACTGGGGCAGGACCTCCACCTTATAGAAGTCCGTAGTCACATAAATTTTTTTTTGTGTTGTGTTCCTACGCGGTGAATAAGATTTCCAGTAATGAGCTCCTTGGGGAGGGGGGATGATTGTTATATTGTGTTGGCAGCAGAGGGATTAGTCCCATTATGCTGCCAACACAGTATAATTCTCCGAGCACAGAGTGGCAATGCGCAAGTTTTACTTCGGTATTGTAAGCGTAAATAGGCTGTAGTAACCGTTTTCCATCGGATAGGCCGTATGCTTGTATGCCACTCATTAAGTAAAAAAAAAAGTTCGTTCAAAGGAATTACATAAGTACTTTCTCAATATTTTTTTTTCTGTATAAAATACAGACTAGTAGTACGTCTGTAAGCATTAGGCCGAGGCAACTAGGGTTTTCACCTCTTTTTACAAATAAATTACATTTGTTATCAAGCGTCAGACTTTTTTAAGTAAGTAGGTTTTTTATAGCCAGAAGAGAGATCCGGTTTCCTTTGTACTCGATGCTCGAAGCTCGATGAGGGATCTAAGGACCAAACTTACTATACTAATAATTTTAATAGAAATAGAATAAAAAGCCAGCCTGCGACACAAAGATCGCAAGTTCGAATCCCGACTGTACCAATAAGTTTTTCTTAAGAACAGTGATTAGTCACACCACGAGCTTTACGGTGAAGGAAAACATCGCAAGGAAACCTACATACGTCTGAGAAAAAATTCAAAGGCGTATGTATAGTTGTGCTTGAGTAACGGCGATGGACTCGCCATCTGTCACGTTGGCACCTAATATACCTCTGGCGGAAAGTGGGTGTGTGAGTACCTATACACCTCTGCCTACCCCTTCGGGGACCCTTGTGGAAGGCGTGGGGATATATTAAATATTATTAATAGAAATGCCTTCCACTAAGCAAAACCTCATTTCCTCTTGCCGTCGTGACGCGAGCAATGGAATGAACTCAAGTACAGTACAAACCGCACCGTTCACTGTTACCAAATCGACTTGAAGAGCGCATCCTATAAAAGTACATTTGCTTTGCGAATTGCACTTTACACAACTTCAAACGCTATGTGTATCGCAAGAGGCTCCGTTTTCATTTCATGAAGGTTTGCAATGATTGTAACTCGACTAAATTAAAGTAGCTGCACTAGTGATTGGCTTCCCACTGTAACTTGCTTTGGCTTGGCTTTACTCAATTTATATGGATTGTACAGACGCGAGATGAGACCTCAAATATGGTTCATTGACCGGACACCTAGTTTTATTGAATCGAATAATTGTAGCGGAACTATTAATGCCTTCAATGGCAAGCGAGTATTTTTGGTTCACATACTTTTTGTTAATGTTTAAAGCTAAATTAGGAGTGACATCCAAGAACCGTTAAATGACGCCGTAAAGATTTTTATTAGGTACTTCTAGTCGTTCAATGTCTCGTCGATATAGTTTGGTATGAGACTATGCAGCTGTTATTCGTACCTGTGCCTGAACACATTCGCACATGACCAAACATACTACCCTAGTACTATTTCTTATAGATAGTCGTTAATTTGTACCGTTTGCCTCTTGCCTTGTCTATGAATAGATATTTGTCAATGCAAAATTTTATAAAAGGACAGCTGTCCCAGCCAGCTTCGCTCGGGTGAAAAAATAAAATTTCCTGAAACACGATCATAGTGTGCCACCTATGGAGCCAATTGTGAATCCAAGCCTCGAATCCAGCTGAAGACACAGTGAAAATTTCATTAAAATCGGTCCAGCCGTTTATGATTCTATGAAGGGCATACAGACAAACATTATTTTCTATATATATATAAAGATGTTCAAAAGTACATGGACGATGTATGTAAATGCACTTAGGTGCGTTAGAAATAGATCAGAGAGATCGTGATTCGCGATTCACATCGACTTGAAGGTGGGTGTTGTCACACTGACACTTGCTTGTCACAATACTTGTGACAGCGCCAATTCGTATGTTTCATAATAATAATCTGTATAAAAGTGGTAAGATCCACAGATTCAACATAATATGCATATATTTAAAAATAACAATTAACAACATTATTTATAAGGGTAGTAGTAAAACTAACTTCTTAAAAATATTTTTTTTGTGCTTTATCAGGAATCCGTATTTATCGAATGTACGGAAATTCTGCTCAAAGCCATGAGTGACACTATGCCTACTCTACAGTTGCTTATAGTGCAGAAAATTAAAATTTAATTTTAAAAGAAAAACTTTGGCCAAAATTGTCCTAACCTTGTAAGCCAAATTATATTTCAATGGTAGCCGGTAATGAACTAATAGCACCAAGTATCCTGTTTTTTTAGTTTCCATCTTTATACAATTATATTCTTGTAATTGCGTATAATACTGTTTACAAAGACGCTCTAAAGTACATAAGGAAGATATACCACAGGAACATCTTTCGAGTCATCGTCAATTAAAAAATAATCATAAGGTATTGCTTAAAAGCCTTGGCGCCATTTCCATCAAATGTTTAGATTTTATAACACTATGAAACATTATTTCAGCAAATATTTAAAAATAGAATTACAATTCTTCGAACTAAAATGATATAATTATTTTCTTTATATTAAATTTTAACATAAATAGTCGCACTGACCAATGGCAACTACTTTTTTAAACCCACATCTCCGTGTTAGCTTTTAGAATCCAAAGGTTATTGGTTGTGTTAATGTTGCGCGACTTTAGAAATGATAAATAAGGGGATGTGTGGGAACTGAGTAACATAAACATTCTTAATACTGATTCCATGTAAATAAATCCAATATTATTTGCTCTTCGAAATGTACAAGATGTTGTATGTCAGCGTGTCAAGAAAGATAATAAATACATAACATAATCTCACAGATAATAAACATACTTACCTACATAGGTAATTCTGCAACGTTTTACAATAGCTGTGCTTTATATTTACAAACGTAAACATTTTCATCCATTAAAGTTGATTTGCAGATATTGCGCACGCGAAATCTGGTCGTTTTATACTTTATTGCACTAAATTGAACATTAATATAAGTAATAGCGCGAATATATAATAAAAATAACAATAATAACGCAACATTGATGCATTCGTAATTTGTAAGAGCCGAGAGGAAAAGGAGTTGAAGTCTGGCAAGATTGTGGCCATCATACCATAAAGCTTGTGGAGAACATCGAAAGTGTGCGACAAAATTCATAGACTTATATATTCCTGCCTTAATGACGGTACCCATTTGCCATCTGTCATGTTGGCCGTTAAATATATTTCCGGCGAAACGAGAATATCTACTGTTACACTTGTCCCTCTATCCCTTTAATATACTATATGAACATTATTTTAAACTTACAAGGTATCCCACCTTGTGAGTGCAAATATTCAAGGTATATTATGAGGCAACGGATGGTGATGGACTCGCCATCTGTCACGTTGGCACGTAAAATATATCTCTGGCGGTAAGTGGGTGTGTGGGTACTGCCTATAAACCTCTGCCTACCCCTTCGGGGGCCCTTGTGGGAAGGCGTGAGGATATATTATTATATATTGTGAGAACATACCCGTGCTGATCAAATTTAAAATAAATTCTATTTGCCTTATCTATATAGCACGAGAACGTTAAGTCACTGTATAAACTGAACTCAAAAAATATTCTAACGCCTTTTTAACTGAATATGAAAAAACTATTTTGCCATTTCGCCATATCGTATCTATAACAGGTATCTAATTATGCAAATGGATACTTAAATATTTCTTTAACCCTGACTCGTGTGGGGGGAATATTATATTAATGAGTCAACCTGAGTAGGGGCCGCGGGCGCAGTCTCAGGGCCGTATCACACCCACATCACTCTCGATTTCAACATAACATGCCTACGATAATGATAGCGAGAGTTTATCTTAAAAAGCTTAACATGCTTTAGTCACGCCTAATGACGAATTGTTTAAGAGGGCAGTTGATTACTTTATACTGAACGAGCTGCGTCCCCCGTACCGTACATATCCTATTTATATTTATCCTCAGTCTTCCTATAAGGGCCCCCGAAGGGGTAGGCAGAGGTGTATAGGTAATGCCCACACACGCACTTTCCGCCAGATATATAGGTATACAGACTATACAGATATATACAGACATATATTAGGTGTCAATGTGGCAGATGGCGAGTCCATCGCCGTTAATTAGGTTAATATCTATCTCTGTGCCCAATTTCATCCAATTTTCCATTCCTAAACAATATAGAATGTAATATTTTAAACAGCTTACTTACGGTCGGCGCGTGTCTGCCCGCTTGGGTTGTTTTGTTCTAGACTAAGCTATCCCGCCCAAAGTTACGCGCAGCGAGTGTAGATACCTACTATTACATTCGGTTTTGGCAACGCATTTAAACTTTCAATAGTAGTAGGTAGCACACGGAAATAATAATAGTTTTATTAATAATAAAGGGACAGGGGGTGCCCTTAGCTGTGTTGCTTAGAAATAAAGTGCCTGGCTGGAGGCCTAGGTCTCGCCATTGACCGGTTAAGTAGCAAAAGTTCCCGGAACTCACGCTACGAGAGACAATACAAAAAAAAAATAATAATAATAAAGGTATTAGGTTTTCATAAGAGGAGTATTAAATTAAATCTTTATTAAGTTATTTTATACTTTTTAGTCTTTGAAGTCAGTATTTTTAAACGTAGTTTTTATCACATTACTTAACGGCTGTACCGAAGTATCTCTAATCTTGCTCAACTATGTATTGTAAAGTATATAACATATTTACACGCTCGCTAGTAAATAACTACATCGCTCATCTGCCGAAAGCAATTCACTTAAGTAAATACAATTTAAAAGAAAGTAGAAGTGAGACTTGCACAAACAAGTGAAAAGTGAAATCCCAATTAAAAAAAGCTCACATAGTCATACAATCATGTGTAAACGACTTCTCGCCCAATTGAGCCGAGCAATTAAACTGTAGTCGGATGAAATTAAAGCAGTTATGAAGAAATGCCTATAACATAGTTAACCAGTGGGTACTTAGTACAGATATTTCTTTAGTGGATACTAAGGTGCCACCTTTTTCTTTTGCAATTAAAGTAAACATAGTCTATTTATTTACAATAACAACAATTAATAATATTTACAAAGAACAGATGAAACTAACTACTTACAGATAAAAAATTTGTCCCAAATCGGTATCCCGAGGCAACGTGCCAAGAAGACTAGCAGCATTGCCACGCTGGATAGCAATGCTGATTCTCTGAGCGAGATATGTTCCAGCCCGCCTGTCACGAGAGGTCTCGACTAGACGGCGCGAGACCTCTTTAAAAAGATGGTGAGCCTCAGGACCCCAAGGCCCCAGAGTTTCAACCGCAAATGCAGCAAATATGTAACCTGACCCGAGACAGGCATACTTGCGGCGTTTGAGGCACTCCTGCTGAGCAGCAGCGGCGCCGGCCGCCACCGATGTGTCAGGAAGATGGGAAGGAGCCAGTGTATCGACACACGTAGCGTCCCACACTAAGGGCCGACCCATCCTCCATGGCATCAGAGACATACCGTCCGGCCTCCGGCCATCGCCGCGAGCGAGTAAACATAGTACTTACTATATTTATATATGTTTATTCCTTTTAGCAGTTTGTATTAAATATGAAGCTCGACTAAACAATTGCACAGCATCTTTACAATCTACATTTAAATAAGGGTCCTAGAAGGGGTAGGCAGCGGTGTATCTTATGTACTATCTTTACTTAAACATATATCTGGTGAATACACACTATTTTATAAGGCAGTGGGTTCTTTTACCCCACATCCGGGTGCAACGGAAGTAACGGCCGTCGCGTGCGCAGATCACAAGCGTTGATCAATAACTATTGATAACTAATTCGAGGTCGATAGGTAGAAGCAACTGCATCGCTTTACAGTCGAGAGTAATTTTCAATGTTCATAACAATATGTTAAACTCAAAAATATCAATAAAAACAACATTAATTATTAGAAGGGAAACCACATTTAAAGTCGTAAAAAACTGATCAAAAATCACTCCACCACCAATAATTTCCATCTATTTAGTAGTAATTAAGTAAACTAGTTATTTTTATTATGAATTTATTAGTCTGAATCATTCAACTCAACAGGTGGTATGATAAATTATTTTCATACCAAATTTATAATGCGAGATTGTAGGCAACCTCCGGAATCAAACAGCACTGTATTTCGCTTTACTTATATGTTCACTAGCGAAATATAGTCTTTATACTCATTTCTCCAACATATGTCTTAGCTTAGCGCTCCCCGCCATCTTGATGGGTCGCTTCAACACAATCCCGCCAAAAACACCGCTTTTTTTAATTGTCTCTTTATCCGTTCTTTAGTCGAAAACCCAAATTTTTTATACTTTTAAAACTTTACAAACACTTCTAATTTATTCCTTTTTTAATTGTTTTAACGTGACCAAAATGGCCAGTACAGTGGCATTTTATTATTTTTCTTAAATATATATTTATTAAACATTACAAGATATGAAATAACTGTAACCGGTACCGACCCCACATATCGGTTCCAACCGGCAAAGTGTAAAGGTATTTCGTATCGACAACACTACTATAATTACCATACATTCACGGACTCATCAAAATCCATTCCATTGTCACGTTTATCTAGGGGCAGGACCAACCCGCACCCAAATTCCATCGTAAACAGTGTGCCTGTCATTTCGAATGTAAATTATGTAATTATTGACGTATGTTGACGTATGTAAGTTATTACATATTACTTTTAGTTTTAAAAATCAGCAAGGAGTATTCTTGGCTTCTATAGTGAAGTCGACATCATCAAATATTTGACCTTTCACCAGTCTCATTGAACAACACTTAGACATAACTAAGCAACATTATGCAACGCCTTCTTAAGCAGTATTACATAAACCAAAACTCGATAAATCCACTAATTATTACGAGATTCTTTGTCACTTACTCAGGATTAGTCGAGTACGAAATAACTTTAGTCGATTGTCATACAGTCACGACTATCGATTTGTTTCATTAGTCAGTTGGAACGCAGTCCCGCGACCTTGTCGTCTCGAATAGGGCTCCGGTCCGGTCACTTTTGCAGCCGGTGCGAGAACAATGTGCCGGAAGAAAACCTTACGAATGACGCAAGACGGACAAAGAACTAGTGCACTGAAATGCAGTTCATGTACCTGTATATACTACAGCTGCATTTTATGTATTACCTTGTAGATAGATAGTCTGAACATTATATCGTTCCAAATTCAAATCCATTTATGTGAGCAGTTGTATGAATTAGAGGAATGAGGTAGCTAATTTGTTGTTTAACTAGCGACATCTTGTGTCATAAAAACCGACTTTGTCGTAAACAGAGATGTATATTTAGTTGGTATTGGTATCATGTCAGTATTCTTTTTGTAATAAATATTTCATTCAGCCTTATTTAGGAAACAATAAAGAATAAATTAAGTGATCTAGGATTAAAGTTAGAATTAATAGTAATTTATTTATATTCTGTTGCAAAAAGGAAATACAATAAAAGATTGTGATCAATTAAATATCCTTAAAGGAAGGCAAATATTATACATGGCATACTTTATTCATATATATGTATATCGTAACCACGTCGATTGGAAATAATAACAGACCTTGTACCAACGACAAAAGAAACCGTGATAACTACTTCCTATTAAAACTACATATGTGGAGTTCATAACACCAATTATAAATGCAATAATTCAAAATAATACATGAACACCGGGATTATACGAGAAATATACAAACGGACAGCACAGATACAAATTGCAATATAGATGACTCCACCTGGTCGAAGGTCTAGACAGCAGTAGTGGCAGTGGTCTAGTCTAGTAGGGTCTGCCAGTATGCGTAGTATTTAACATTTACCATGGATACATTAATTTTGGTCGAGGTAGTAAATGCCGAAGTAGTTTGCTTGTACTGGAGTTCTTATAGTAGAACTAAATGAAAACAAAAATTTAAAAAATAATCATAGTTATAAAATAACTTAAACGCAAACAAATTAGAATAGAACACATTATTGCCAAGTTTACATTTTCTGAATCAAAGATTGAACAACCCAACATAATCGGTTACGAAACACAACTCGTCTAAACTCAATATAGTCGACTAAGCTACAAAACACGAATAACATAAAGCCAATGCTCCGAGTGGCAATGGGTGCCATTGGTAATAAAAGTGCACGAACTCTCAATAAAATTAAATTGCATTTAAAGGGAGAATTATAATGTACAGTTGGCTATAGGAAAAACACGTCACCATCGTATGATACATAGAATATGAAATTTAAAAAAATATTATTATTAATTATATTATTGCACGAAAAGGGAACAAACATCTGCCAAACATTCGCTTTTATTTTTAACATTAATAATAAGATATTCCATAATAAATTTTATATAAGTTTTATATGAGCTATGTAACTAAGGCGAGATAGAGGTAAAATTTAAACTAAGATAAGATTATCTTAAGTATCTTAAGCAGTTATCCTACTGTTTATGCCAACGCCCACAGTCCAGGGTCGTTTACCCCTCGGATCGCGGATATGGTGACGTTCAGTTTACAGTTACGCCACCCAAAATCGCTTCAAACACGAAGTCATTTCCTAGTACGTGTCTACTCGGCGAAGTCGGGCGATCGATCATTATGGTCAAAATAGCACCTGTAATTTTATTAGCAGTAAATTACTAACACGATGGGCAAAAAGTCTGGTTTAACTCATGTCAGAGCGTTGTTGACGCCACAGACTATATCGGTTACTACCGACTATTTCATTCACCTATAAAAGTACCGTATCATATTAAATCGGTCTATTTCATTCACTTAACCATGAAATGAAAAATGCATGAAATAGCAGCATGCTTAACATAGCATGCTGCTATTTGCTTCTACTTAGTTTAAATTTAATCTGAATCTGAAATTAAGCACAGTGATTAGTGTATGTATACTATTTATACACCTCTGTCTAACCCTTCGGGGACCCTTGTGAGAAGGCTGGAGGAGTGAGGAGTTTTAATGTATGTTTTTATAAATAAAACAGTAATACTTAAACCATTTTTTCTAATAAAAACATCAAATACAAGCAATATATTTATTACTTTTCAATTCTATGGCTATCGATGTATAAGACTGAATCGACGCAAATCTTTGTTTCTTATCGTAGTAAGTCTCAATATTTCTGTAAACATTCCCGGATATAACAATAGGTATAACAAACGGATATAATAGTATGGAGAGAGTAAATCTAGAGAGCTACCTACCTAGCTACCCCGTTAGGGACTCGGCATGACGATATGTATGTATACATAAGACATATATGAACAGGCCGAGTCCCTTGCGGAATACGTAGAGGGACTAGAGCTTCCAGACTTGCAGACCTATTTCTTTCATTTTATTTATTTCGAATTCATGAGACTTCAATTACGCCAAAATATTCGAACAATTTTTTCTAGGTAGTTGAACGTGGTGTTCTTCCTCTGCCTCTCACTTCAGACACTCGCATGTTTATCGCATATAATAAAAGTATGTGTTCAAAATGCATCCGATATTGATAAAATCTGAATTTTATATTAATGCAAATATGCTGATGATTCATTAATGATGCTTATAAATATGTTCGAATCCAGTTTGTGCCAGCGGAATATTACCAGTAATATTACATAAGTACAAATATTCACTTAGATCTGTTTATGCACATACAACTTAGATAACCACTTAGCGAAGTATTGGATTAATCTATGCAATTGATTTCAAAACTTAATGCTATTGACTTAAACGCAAATCAGTAGCTGCGTTATAAGCTGCATTGGTTTATTTATTTATATATCCTGCACTTGGTTCTGCATACACATAAGCTTACTTATTTCTTGTTTGTAAATACGTGTTCACTATTATTCGTTTTTCTGTGCGTTTTATAATCTATGTTGGTAGTGATGGACGGGCGGAAAAGCTATTCGAAGCTAGACATGACAGCTGACTCTCTTTTGTTTCGAGCTTTAATGTTTTGCTTCTCTCAACATTTTGATCAGCTACGTACGAATGTTACATACTTTTCAAACACAAGCTAAGTTTTCTCTATTCTTCATCCAAAAACATTTGTTTTGTCAAACTTTCAACACATGCAGGCAATGATTGTATCACTTCATCAAAGCTTGCTTCAAAGTCGTTGCGAGGTCGCTCGGTGTATAAATGCCAGCTTAACAACGCATGTATATAATTAAACGCATTCCAGAGCTTTAATATTATATAGTTTATAGATCGTCACGCCTTCCACTAGGTTTCGAGGCCTAAATAGTACCCAAACACCAACTTTCCTTCGGAGATATATTTTAGGTGCCAACGTGACAGATGGCGAGTCCATCGCCGGTAATCAAGCACGACTATACATACGCCTTTGAATTGCTTCTCAAGCGTGTGCAGGTTTCCTCTCGATGTTTCTTTCACCGTTAAGCTCATGGTGCGACTAATCACTGTGCTTAACTGAACCAATCGTCTACTACGATTTTTTATATAGTAATATATATTCAATGGACTATTTTACAACATCCCACTAAGGTCCCCGAAGGCGTAGGTAGAGGTACATTCATACACTCATTTCGTGCGTAGAGGAAGATGGCGCGGTGGCCCGCCCTACTCAAAGGAAATGCTTAACATTCTTAATGAACATCTGTAAGCCTTACTCAAGGCTCTATTTCGCAATGTAGGCGAGAGCAAACTTCGTGAGTCAGCTCAAGGCATTGTTTGAGGCAGATTCAAGATACTTTGACCTTTATTGACATAGCTTGGATAGCGTTGAGTTGCTATCTGTACACCGTTCCGTATCTGATAAATTATATAGTTAATAGCTAACAAATCAAAGGTCGAAAGCCGCTTGTCCAACCTATTTAGTTTAGTTGTTAGCGCTCCTGACTGCGAAACTTTATATAATCAGTAATTGGTACAGACTGTAGATTTTCCAGAGGATTTCTTAAACAATTTGTAATTTCTAAATGAATTTGTTTTTCTAAATGAAACTTTTAAGGGTTTACAACTCAATAGCAGGTAAATATGCGCTCCTATAAATGATTCAAACGTGAACAATCAAGTTGAATCCCACGCGACTCATGGGAAACACAATGAACATAACTGTCTGTATTAAGTTATTTTTATAATGTTACGTCTTAAGATAAAGGTTATTACACTAAGCCTACCTTAGTGCGTACACACAACTGCACACAAGGATGATGTTGGGTGCTAGTCAACTGTACATTATATTAATTTCGTTCCAGGACATTGAACTGGAGTAAATCGACTGATTAAAATTGTACACAAATTGATACCCCGCGTTTTTACCCGCATTTAATTCACAGTTCGGAAAATGTTATTATATAAATAAAGAACTAGCTGAGTGGAATAGTCACATTGGGCAGCATTTTTGGATATATCTTTTAGTTTATATTGGATATGTTAAGTGAAGGTTACCACAATATATTAGTGCTAACCACATCTAAATCGGATAAGAAGTTTCTGTGATTAGCGTGCACAGACAAACAGAGAAACAGACAAAAAATCTAAAAATAGTTGTTATGGGTGCTATTTGCGTTGATAAAGGTGCCAATAATATTCTTCTCATATATCTTCCATGAAGCCTTTTGACAACAGTTTTTCAACTACTACTCAACCAAAATATATCTTACAATATATCTTAAAATATCATAGTACACAAGTGTACTATGTAATAACTCTAAATGGTAATACAATTACTATTCAAGTATGTATTTGGAAAAAAATACCTACAATCTGCTCCGTGCGCAATGAGGCACGTTTTGCACGGTTAACTGTAACAAGCAAATCTCCTAAGAGCGAGATAGACCGAGCACCAACTGGTCCTCCCCTAGCAATTGTATGCAGATTCTAATAGTCTGTCGCAATCTTAACTGACATGATTGGAATTACCTAATAATGAACAGTGACTGCAACACTCGCTGCTGTGAATCTCTGATCCTCCACGAAGGGTTTACACACACGACTGCCATGTCAATAGCCGTTTCGGCCTTGGGCGCTCGCTCACAGTTTACCAAGTGTGCCATAAATTAAATAAAAGTACACCCTATGAATTAAGGATTGTTGTTTAAGGCAGTATTGGCACTTTGCTCGTGAATGAGGTTTATGGGCGGTAGTTCATTTCTATAAATACATTAGACCTCTAATTAACTGCCTCATCTGTGTGATTTTATTAGAAATAACGCACGTCATATATGAAAACATCGTATTTTTCCTTGAACCTATTTTTATAAGTTTACGATATTTATTTGCTACATGTATATATTATAAAAGTAGACGTAAGTTGTAAATTTACCTGTCTCAGTTTTTTTATACAGTTTTTGCCTAGTTGCAACAGATCTTTAATCAGTTGGTATGTTATGAGACGTTTCAATATTTTTCTAGTAGAGATAAACCCTTATTTATTATTAGTTATGCCACAGAAGACAGAATACAGGTATATTAGTATGTGACTCGTAGAACAGACATTTATAAATAATGTGTAAAACCCGAATGAATGAAATGAATGAAAAGCATGAACAATTTTAGGCCACAGTCAAAATCAAGAAAATATAATCAAGTTTTTCTGTGCATCTTCCGATCCGTAAGTAATGGATTTATGTAAATATCCTATTCATGGGCCTCGGGATTTTCCCTAGATAGTTTATTTCTCTTGACATTGGTAATTCCAGATTTTTCTCAAGTTGAATGCATCATTTATATGCGGAGATGGTATCAGACCACAAGTTATACGACTGATTGACTTGTGGTTTTGATTATATGACGGAACTGACGAAACCCCTGAATCGTTATAAAGACAATTCAATTACATAGTATATTGGTCGCTATTTGAGGTGCCAACGTGAAAGATAGCAATTCCTTTTTTTTATATATAACAAACGTGGCAAACAAGCATACGGCCCAACCGATGGGAAATGGTTACCGTAGCCTATTTAAGCTCACGATACCGAAGTATCACTTGCGCGTTATCCATCGCCGTTACTCAAGCACGACTATACATACGCCTTTGAATTGGTTCTCAGACGTATGCACATATTTCACTACGGTACGTACTTTAAAAAAGGTTAATAGAAACAGAACTGTGATGTCTACATTTGCTCAGTCGGCATTACAGTAATTGTAAATGTCATTAACCTGTAAATTGCATACGTTTTAGCTTAATTAGATGGCGGGTGCTCAGTCACTGCCTCCGTAATACGCCGTTTTGCTACAATTACATACGTACGTGTCTCATACTTACCGACAAAAAAGTCAAGGACGACGCGCATTGTTCTCCTGCGGTGATTAAAGTTTCCAGAACTCCTCGGAATGCCCGTGCTCACAGTCACCCACTTGTCACTAGAACTATTATAGATAGTGCCATCCGCGAAGACGCGTCCCACCAATTTCTAGTCGAGGGGGTCGTGGGATGTGGGGAGTATGACCCGTGTCTATTAATTGTAGTGTGCGTGTGCACTCATAGGTAATCAGTGTGTACCGACAATACTCAAACATTAGTGGAAGGTTGCACACGTACACTACAAACTATGAGGAAGAATAGTGGGGCGCGTCGACGTGGTGTACGATAGTGGATGGACTATCTATATAGCTACTCGTTGCAGTCTTTTAAGGGCAACACGAGATTTACGGTTACCATTTACTATCAGGCCAGTCCCATGCTTTTTTGTCTCCTTTGTGGTATGAAAAAGTAAAGTCTAAAACTGCGAATGATACCGCCTCTCATCAGGAAGGTTGTATGCTACTTTCGTAGTATAACAATATCTACCTACAATGGAGTAAAACTTTCTTCACAAAATATATACATAATATATAATAAAATAGTGAACTCTAGTTTGCTACACTTCACTCACACTCAAAGACCTTTGTTGCTACCGAAAAATACTTTAAAACTCAAACAAAGCATATTTTCCCAACACTCTTCACTAAGCATTTGTCAAACATTACGTAAGGCGTCCTATTACCAAGGTGTCAAGTCAACGCAGTAAATAAAGTGAAATATACATACATACATATCACCACGCCAAGTTTCTCAAGGCGTAGGCCGAGAGAGTTAAGCGGAGCGCCAGTACTCTCTAGACTTACAGACCTCTTTCGCTTCATCTACATTGAAACGCGATCTCGAAACGAAGAACTCATCGATATCTTTATGATAGCGATGAGTTCGTCGTTTCAATTACGCTTGTCATCCCCATACATGAGTCTATGATAGATTTGGTCCAAGTAGAGGGAACGTGGTCCTCTGCCTCTTCCCGACATTGTATATCTTCGTTCCTCCACTCATCTCTTCTAAGAGTATCCTAAACCGAAGAGCATGTCTGAAGGGAATAATGAAAGTGGACGAAGTGAAACAAATATCTAAGGATCGTAGCAAGTGGAAAGAAGTGGTCTCTGCCTACCCCTACGGGAAAGAGGCGTGATTATATGAATGTATGTATGCTTAAAACCCCGAATAATTGCAATCGATTTGCAAGGCAATAGCATATTAAATCGATATTACTGCGAGAGAATCGATTAAAAAACGCCTGTTCAATGTAGATACGTCACTGTCTTCAATGAAAAATACTATTTGACACGTTGTTATAGGATTCAAATTATGTTTGAACAATTTCAGCGTATTGCATGAACTAAACAATTTTACATTTGAAATTAAATCTGTCTAGCCTTGAAATTTGTCTGGGTGTTTCATTAGCTCTCAGAATAGTGAAGAAACGATTGGATCAGCAACCGAAAAATTTATTCACAGCAAAACAAGCATTGCATGTTGTAATTTAAGCGTTTTTACCATTTTGCATTAAGATCGAATAAAATTTAAAATAATTTTACTACACGATCTGGTTTTTAGGTTAAATTAGTTAAACTAACGACTTATGTAATGTGTTACCTCGCATTAGTTATAGAACAATAGGTATTTATGTGCTAAGCATCATTTATTTATTTATTTACAATTAGCACGACAACGTGGTCATTTATATCATAGTTGATACTTTCTATTTTAGAGGCTTTGAAGCATTAGAAGCTTTTATACAAATATAAAATAAAAAAAAACCGAAGATAGGTGTATCAAACGACATTGGTAGTCATTGAAATTTTTCGCGCTTACATGCAGTGCACAAAAAGTGTTACATGATGTGAAAGTATGTGTCTTATAGGGTATTTCTAACAGTAATATTGTACTGAGCACGAAAGATTATTATGAGATTGAACCTTGGAAGCAAACGACCCGTTTGGCGAACGGTTAACGTATCCTATAAATATATATGTGTGTATGTGCCCAAGCTTTGGTGGTCGAGTGATTCAAGTTGTGAACCCAGACTGCACTAATTAGTTTTTCTGAGCCAAATACCTCATCCTCCACCTTCCCATAAGGGTCCCCGAAGGGATAGGCAGGCCAAATAACAGGGAATCATCACAAAACGAGCTAAATGATAAAGGAAAATGATCGATAGGAGACCTGGCAACGTTTGAGAAGAAATTCAAAGACGTAAAGACTATAAGTCGTGCGTGAGAAACGGCGATGGACTCGCCATCTATAACGATGGCACGAATCACGCCTCTTTCCCGTAGGGGTAGACAGAGACCACTTCCTTCCACTTGCTACGATCCTTAAATACTTCTTTCGCTTATAAATATATATCTTATTAATAGTGTGTTGTTATACTTCTGCTTATCCCTAAGGGGCCCCTTAGGGTATTATGTATTATATACATATGTATGTATGTTGTTAGTCAATTATAAATAGATCCCCTGGGATCATAATAACTAACATAACCACGGCTAAAAGCATATAAAACATGTCCTATCGATATAACTATATAGTAAATAGAACAACAAGATTTGGCGTATTATTTTGTTCTAAACTCCGATTACGCATCAAGAACTGATCCGTCCGTATAAGCCAGCGATGCCAACCGCTGACGAACTAGGCGTATTCTTTCAGCATGAAATCATTAATGTTGTAGTTATTTCATTCACTACAGGGGTGTTGTTTTAACATCTCGGTCTTTATAAACTACTTGCGAACTAAACTACTATACTACCACTAAAAGAATAGACCATCTTCGCAATATTGCCTCTCAAATAAAATAGGTTTATGGTACAGCGATTGGATAGTTTCAGAGTCTATAAAGGACGAAGGTAGTCATATTTATTGTATTTTATTATGTATGTAGAAGATGAATATAATATATATATATTATATTATTATCAGCAGTTATCGCCCATTCTTGATGAGCAGTGGTGACTGAATGATTATGCAATATCCTGTAAAATTTATTTGCAAGTTCCAAGCCCCTATGGTCCGTATTAATGAGCTACACCGCGAGCTTTATGGTGACGGAAATATTTTGTGCTTCAGGTTCTGCGACGGACTCGCGATTTAAGCACATTTGCACCTAAATATATCTGCGAGCTTTTGAGAGAAGGCTTGAAAAGGTTAATATTTTATTATCCCCATCAGGCATATTTACCCACCCATTAACGTATTGGGATATTTTGAAGCAGCATGTACGCAGCAAAAGTCAACAATATTTATTGTTTGGAGAACAATCATTTCTTCGTCACTGCGTGTGCAATAGCGCGCAGGTGACACGGACGTCAGTGCTGTAGCCAGAATCGCGAATATCACCCGCTAATGCGTGAAAAATGACCTTTTCGTCCAGTGTACGGTAGGATGTGAGTGTCAGGATGACAGGGGGAGGGAATCTGGTGAGGTACGACAGGTACAAGAAGGGACCGAGGGCCCAGAGGTCGGCCCACTCGAGGTACTACTATACCAGGTCCCTGATCTTGGACTCTCCTGGCAAGAAGAGACCGCACACGCCGCGCTCAAGGTGAAGGTTATTTCGTGTAATATAGAGATAGGTATATTATCTCTTTGTTAAAGTACCCTTTATGGCAACCCAGGAAGCCTTATTTATAGCCCCCTACTTAAACCCAACTAAGAGACGTTAAGGATTCAACTGAACATTTTTTTACGATTCCGAGCTACAGCTGAGCTGACTATAAATATATTAGGGTTTTTGAGCACCGATAACGTAGATCAAAAGACGTCAGTAATCAGTTTGTGGCAATGTATTAGATTAGCTTATTCACTATGGTTGTACGAAAGTTTGTCAAAATATAAATAAATTTAAATATAAAATATAAGTAAGCCGTGGTGGCCGAGTGGTTCGAGCAGTTGCCTGCGACGCAAAGGTCGCAAGTTCGAATCCCGACTGTACCAATGAGTTTTTTCTGAACTTAAGTACAGTGATTAGTCACACCACGAGCTTTACGGTGAAGGAAAACATCGAGAGGAAACCTGCATACGTCTGAGAAGAAATTCAAAGGCGTATGTATAGTCGTGCTTGAGTAACGGCGATGGACTCGCCATCTGTCACGTTGGCACCTGATATACCTCTGGCGGAAAGTGGGTGTGTGGGTATTACCTACACACCTCTGCCTACCCCTTCGGGGACCCTTGTGGGAAGGCGTGAGGATATATTGTTATTATATTATAAATAAATTTGGCATACAAGTATTCGAATTTCTGGTATCCGTTATAATAGCAGTAAAATATTCACGCCTTCCTACAAGGGTCCCCGAAGGGTTAGATAGAGGTTTGTATTAATACACACACACGCACTTTACGCTGGAGACATATTATAGGTGCCAACATGACAAATAGCGAGTCCATATCCGTTTTTCAAGCACGACTATTCATCTTTGAATTTCTTCTCAAAGGAATGAAGGTATCTTTTCGATTTGTTCTCCTTAACAGTAATTCATAAAACATATATGGATACACGCCTTGTCATACGTGCAAATTATCACCATTAAATGTTACATGCCCTTTTGACAATTAATTTGACCAACATTAGACCAACATTGAACCAACATTGGACCAACGCCTACCTCTATGCAACTTGTCAATTGTTTCAAGTGAACGTTCCTCTTGACCTCTGGGTCACGCTTGCAATAATCGCATCACATACCTACATATATATAGCAAGAGGTTGTTGACCTTTACGGCTGTTTTGGGTTAGCATGCTTACCATTGATTGCATCTTTACCCAACATTGTAACATAATTGATAGGAATTTATGATATTAATATTTTTACAATTTAAGTGCAAGTTTATGGCATTAATACCTTAATGGCGTAATAATGGCCACTCGATCGAGATAAATATTTAGATGCCAGCGAGACTGAAGTTGAATCATAAAATAGACGAGAACGTTTCTGAGGAGGAACTAGAGCCTCTATAATACTTAGCTACTTTTTTAATTCCTTTCAGACTTACGCAGCTCTCTCGCCGTACTGTTTCATTCTGATACTCAACTCACTGTACTCTTAAACCTGCTATCCTAACTTAGCAAGGCATTCATTATCCAAACGACCACCGCGGCTCCAGCAACCAGGATATAGGAATTGCACTCATTGAGACAATACAACAATATGGCAAGAAGTCTACCAAACAACCACAGTTAAATGTTATTAATGAAAAGACAAGTTTACACATACTTGACTAGGTGTTTTGCAAAACACAGTAAAGGACAATAGTGAGTGACAACACTGAGCGATTAGTTTTTGTTGATTATTTGTGGTTGCCGACAGCCGCAGTATCTGAACACTGCTTATTGTGACCGACTGAGTATAGGCATTGGAGCGTGGAGCATTTCATGCCAATTTGTTTGCTAGCATTCGCAACCAACGCAGAGCCGCAGAGGCCGAGCGGTTTAAGAAGTCGCCTGCAAAATACAGATTGCACTTCGAAGTTCGGCGGTCTTTACAAATGATTTTAATCTTGACTTATCAAACGAGGTTTACGGTAATGGAAAACTTCGTAAATTAACTCGTCCAGCGTTTAAATAACCTGAAAATGTACGTTTAGTAATGTTTTAGAAACGACAGATTCTTAGTCAGTAGCTTGGCACCAAAACATTAAACATAATCCTAAGGGAGTTTTGTTATTCCTCTGCCTACAGCTTTGGGAAGAACAATATCGAGTTAGTTTATGATTTATGATACTATTTGATGAATGTATACAAATGATTGTATAACGACCTATGCGAGCTAATCAAGAGACTTTAAAAAAGACAGATTTGTGATTTTCTTACCTATTATTCTAGGTAAGATATTTACTGAACCGGTAGTAGACTGTACGATCTTCATATACATATGCGTCATGGCCTACTACTAACAATAAGACTACTTTTCTCAAGATCCACTGTAAATATGTCTAACGTCTATCGAATGACAATAACAATTACACTAAGCCAACTTTATATTTATAGCAATAGGTATCAAAATCTCTTGATTGTATTATTGTCGCGGCGTCATTACATAAATGTCTTCAAAACGTGTTCAGCCCGCAACAATAGAGTCGACGACACAACGGGACGAGGCATTCTAGGACAATCCTGCTCTCGACTTTAGAACAAGAACAACTTTCTACTGCACCAGGATAATGAGAGCACAGTTTCACAACAGCCATTTTCAAGAGCAAAATATTACGGTAAAATTTGTACATATTAAGGCTTTCAAACTTTGGAATCACTCATCCCTCATGCAATTTTATTGCATTCGTGCCTCATTTCATGCCTTCCCACAAGGGTCCCCGAAGGGGTAGGCAGAGGTGAATAGGTAATAGCCACACACCCCCTTTCCACCAGAGATATTTTAGGTGCCAACGTTGGCGAGAAGAAAAGATGGCGAGTCCATCGCCATTACTCAAGCAAGACTATACGCCTTTGACTTTATTCAGATATAAAGATCTAAGCGTGCAAGAGCGGGAAGCTACTTTGGTTTATACTTGTATAAAAATATTATAATTTCGTGTCCCTAAGGGCTCCCACACATAAACACGATACGACGTCGCGTCGTACAACGATGCGGAGTCGTAACGTGTCGATGCACGATACGACGTCGTGACGTTAGAAACTCACGATGCAATCCCGATGTCATCAATCACGATGAATTTTGAATAACAACTGCGCAGGATTGCATCGTGAGTTTCTAACGTCACGACGTCGTATCGTGCATCGACACGTTACGACGCCGCATCGTTGTACGACGCGACGTCGTATCGTGTTTATGTGTGGGAGCCCGGTAGTTATTTTAGCTGATGCTAAGCCGTTTAAAACTGCAAGCGTATATGGCCCCTAAGTGCTTTGTAACATAAAAAAATGCAATGGTGTCTTCCTACCGTACTACCCTTGAGATGTAAGTAGGTTACTTAATGATGTACTACTTACCGGATGTACCAAAGAAAATCAGTCTTAATTAAGGAATTGTTTGGAATTACCGTATAATCGTGTACGAAATTGAATTCAGTTTTTTTTTGTATCATTATGTCGGTGCAATTTATATACTAAAAATTTACTTCTGGCTTGTCCTCGTGTTAATTCAACTAAGGTCTTTCACATTAGAAATGGATAATTAAATATTAAGTTTAATTCGAAATCAGACCAGTAATGTCTAATGTAATTGGCTTCTGTACAACCGTGACTTAAACTTAATAAAACATATGACCTTATTGCTTCTATAAAAATATATTCAAAATTAACAATATTTTGTATCTTATCTTTCGTAGCTGTATTAAGTTTTAATATTCCATATTAGTTACGTTTGAATGGCACTAATATTTCTGAAATTAGTAACTCTATGCACGTATAAGGCATGCAATCTAGAATTAATTTTAGCTGACTTAACAGGAGGTAAGTTTCTTATGTACATTTCCAAAGTCGGTTTCTTGAGTTCGGAACGTGACAGATGGCGAGTCCATCGCCGTTACTCAAGCACGACTATACATACGCCTTTGAACCTCAACAAAAATTTGCACCTTAATTTTCTTTCCACCTATCATTGATTTAGTTTCGTGTTACTTAATTTCGGGTACATATAAAAGTAGTTTTATTAAAATTGCTTTTTGTTTGTCTCTTTATTAGTCCATTGGCAATACCTAGACACTTGTTAACGACGCCTCTAATACCCTTTGTCTATATAGCCCACATCCTAAAGGAAGTGTTGTTAAAAACTAGAACATTAAACAAAACTGTCACATTCATTTTGTGACCTTACCTTCAATTGACCAAGACGCGGATAGAATGTTTGTAATTCGAAAGGAAGGAAATAATAGATTGGAGGAAAATTGAGCATGGCATTGACGGGAATGGTTTTGGAAATGTTTTAGTCAATGCTCATTATGTATGTAGCTTAGGTTTAAAAATTCAGTCCGTGGTCGTACGATTGTAACCTTTAGGTTTACCCTCTCCTACCTCTGAATAATATGGCCACAATGAATGAAATACAATTCCATGTAGTTTGTGGTTTGTCTTACAATAGAACACAGGATAAATGAAATTGTATCCCACTAATATTTTGAATGTGGATGTTTGTGTGGACTTGTGTTACCAATTTAAACGTTCAAACGCGTTCAACGGAACTCAATTAAATTTGGCACCTAAATACATTATTAACTAAATAAATACACAAGTCACATGTCTTATGCCATAGATATCCTTATGCCGGGGGACATCTAGTACAAATATTGTTAAGAAATTTTAAAAACTGAAGATCTGATACTATGATATTTTCGTTTTATCCTTGTTTTCTTACCACCAAAACATACGAAACCCGAGTATTCTCAATAAAACCATATCCATAACGATGCATGGAGTATCTTGGGTATTAATAACGCGTTTCTGATATGATGTCTAGAAGAATCGGTGCTTAATTAAAAAAGAAACATAATGAGACTTAACATTAATATTTTCCATTGTCTACAGATGTCAGTCCGCTCCAAAAGTAATGGATAGCCACAGTAGATCGGCGTCGCCACGGGAGCCCATGCGGCCGCAGCACCGACCTCCTTCGCCCCCATCCTCGCCCGCTGCCTTCGACAACCAAGCATATCAGCATGACGAGCCGGACACCAACCACAACGATTCCTTCGTCTCAAACGGACCTCACCAAAATGGGCACAGCAAGGAACCGAACGGGGACACCAAACTCGAAGCTGTCAACTTAGAACTTATTAACCTGACGCCCAAAAATGGGAATGCGAAGAAGAAAGATGTTGAAGTGGACATGAACGCCAGTCACCCCTACGACGAGTACTTTGTGCCAGTCAATGAGCATAGGAAGTACATGAGGTTAGTCGATTAGATTTTTTCCTTATTAAGTTTAATCTACGTACATCAATTCGATCTAGAAGGGCACTGTTATAACAAGGCGGTCCAAAATCAAGTATATCTTCGGAGCTTTCATAAACTTGATCCTTCGCTACTGTTTACGCATTAACTGTGTGTGCGTAAACGTTCCTCTGTATTATATATAATTTTGTACTATTTGCAATTCTAAGTGGGAATTTTCTAAATTAACTACGATTCCCAGAATCTCTCTAAGGAGATTGGAAATAAAACGGCCTGTATAGAAAAATATTTTTACTTTACTTTTAAAGCAAACATCCCTCACGGGTTGGGCAGGGAGAGCAGAGCTCGCTTCGCTACAGCCACATTCATGAGTCTCTTCATACACGCTAACCGATTTCAAGTTCTCTTGATGTTTCCATCCTTCTACACTTCCAAACTGTAAATCTTATTTGTCAATCATTATACTTTCTTCTAAAGCTATATATTTATATACGAATACATATATGGTTCGATGCCAATTTAACTCCACCGTTCTAGTCTGAGGTAACTAAACCTTTAATAACAAGCCTGACGATGAATCACGGATGACTTAATAGATATTTTGAACATAACTTTAAATTAGTCACAGACCCGTATTTCTGCTTCAGTGACTCCTTATATTGTCAAATAGTTCGTCGTCCTTGCAAAGCTACTCTCTGTGAAATTCTAATTAGCAAATTGAGCGCCAGAGTCCGTGAAATGAAGTCCATAATCCTTTGTCTTGAAGTTCAAAAAACTTTATACAGTTTATGCCAAATTAAGTATGGGAATTCAAGACTAAACTTAATTGTTCTTGATAAGAGGATAACAATGCTTGAGAAGCCAGTCGAATATTGAACTTAAAAGTCATACCTACCTCTCGTGCTACGATGTAAATTGTAAAATTTGCTCTGAAAGCCAATTTAAGATAATACTATTCGAAAGTATATTTTGTAGTATACAAATTACCGTTCCTTTCATTAACCTTTACGTAATGTTACACACTTAGATATTGTGCAAAAATCTGTTAAAATTCATTTTACAATACCGCACAACGATTTCACAAAATATCCGGTAAACATGCGTTAAAAAGGTGTCTTAAAAACTGGCCTTAGGTCAGTAATTATTACAAATTAAGCGATTGACCATCATAAACGGTTTCTTTCGAAGAATAATTCAATGTTAAGTTGGAATAGGATATATTTGCTTGTTAATCGTCAGGCTGCGCGTGCGCACCTTTTTGCAAGTGGCGCAAGATTTGCCACATGCTTCACACTCCACATCACTGGTGGAATCTAGGTACTTTAAAGTATAGCTACAGCAAGAAGGTAGACATTATCCACAGTGTCTACCTTCTTCTGGCTGCGAAGGTTGAGATTGCAGTTTCGATTTTCGGGGCCGAATATTTGAATGATGGTCACGAAAATACAAGCTGAAAATATGAACCGACTAAGGTTCACCCACCAAAAATTATCGTTGTCAAGTTCACATAATACAAGTATGCTTAGTATAGACTGACAATTATTGTGGCTATAGTTTGCTTGTGGCTTATACCTATGTATATATATTTACTATATGGTAGGTAATACGGTGACGACTACGCTTATTTATTACATACTTAGGTTCTGATGTAAGTGCCGCTGATAGATATTGCCGCTTATGTAGTAGATCCTACAGATGGTCCAATTATCAAACAATACACATAAAGTTTTTTCTTTTTCTGTGCTTTCATGCCTTGTCTGCGTAGTCAAGCTAAGATCATAAACCAAACTGCCAAGTTCATATTAAAGTACTGAAAGCAAATATGAATCTTTATATCTTTGACCCACTAGGCAAAACGGGAGGTTTTTGTCTCCTTCCATCGCCCCGCGATCGAGCAAAATTGACAGAATTAAAATCACGAAGTAGATTTTAAATCACGCTTGCGCTTTTTATCGAATGTAATTAAATCACATACATAATACAGATAATAAACGGCGGCATCGACACAGATTTCGAACTAATCCTGTTAGTCACAGAATGCGGTTTGGTGGTCGCTGGTTACGCAACAAGCGACTGGTGAACTGTGACAGCTATCAATTGAAACTGTTCTCTATGCCAGACAGTACTGGGATATACTTTACTAGCTGTGCCCGCGGCTGCACCCGCGTTAAAATCGATTTTATTTGTATAGTTTAGTCTAGACTTATTTTCGGAGCAAACAGTGTTCGGAAAAGCATCCTATGTGCTAGTCCTACTTTTTTTATTTTTTATACCTGGGACAATTCCACACAAATTGACCTAGTCCCAAATTAAGCAAAGCTTGTGTTATGGTAACTAGACAACGATATATCTACTTATATAGATAGATATATACTTAAATAAATAAGACATCCAAGACTAAGGTACAAATATTCGTGTTATATATAATAATCTATCTCTGTACCAAATTCCATTCAATTCCGTTCAACCGTTCTGCCGTGATTGAGTAACAAACATCCAGACATACTCACAAATATTCGCATTTATAAGTTAGTGTCATTATTTAAAATTATAATTCATTGTGGTGGTTCGAGCAGTGGCCTGCGACGCAAAGGTCGCAAGTTCGAATCCCGACTGTACCAATGAGTTTTTCTAAAACTTAAGTACAGTGATTAGTCACACCACGAGCTTTACGGTGAAGAAAAACATCGAGAGGAAACCCGGCATACGTCTGAGAAGAAATTCAAAGGCGTATGTATGTATAGTCGTGCTTGAGTAACGGCGATGGACTCGCCATCTGTCACGTTGGCACCTAATATACCTCTGGCGGAAAGTGGGTGTGTGGGTATTACCTATACACCTCTGCCTACCCCTTCGGGGACCCTTGTGGGAAGGCGTGAGGATATATTATATTATTATATATATTATTATATATTATATAATTCATTAAAAATAAATGCATTGAAATATCATTGGAAATACATAGAGCATATCCTTCACTTTGTAAATAAAACAGTCGGTCATATATTTTACTAAAATAATATTTATAATTACAATCAAACCTATTCATTTAATAGCCTAACAGATCTCGATTTTTCCTATGCTTATTAAAGTCGCAGCTTCAAATCTCAGTGGTCAAATATTTGTCAGATAAACATATTTGCTTGTTAGCCAGGCTTTCATTTAACTAAATACCTGTTACCGCGTTAATTTTATCATCCCTTAGTTATCAGAATGATAGGCTTATAGCAAAAATATTTTATTATCAGAGTAGGTCTTGAGATCAGCCCGATCAAATTAAGAAACCCCGCGTATGTATCTAAGTATGTATACATACATATACATATATACATAAGTATGGTTATTAGCCGTGTATACCTATAGAACAGGATCTGCCAGTTGGTTTCGTGTGAAAAGTTCGTATAATAAAAAAAACACAATTTACTAGACACTGACAAAAAACTGCTCAACAAGATTCCGTCCAAATACTCACTGGTTTTCAACCATTTAATAATTACTATGAAGTTGGTACTTTCCATAATTAAAATTTTAAGCACGAACAGTTTTTATGTAATCCTGCCCGACCTTGGCAGTCGAATAAAAATCTGATTTGAATAATGGACACTGTACGAATTGCTAATGAACATCCTTAGCGAGAAGTGGGTATTTCGTTATTTTTCTTGTACCAAATCTTTATAAAACAACAAAGATTTCATTTTCATAGATAACCTCCTTGATGCTATGGTTATCCTTTTGCCTATTTAAGTAATATAAGTAATGTATATTATTAAATAGTTATGCCCCGGGGCTTTGAAGATTTTTTCTGAAATAAAACATATCCTATATTAAATTTCATCACTTTGTTTCCAAGTCAAAATACTAAGGATAATATTTTTGTACCTAGTACTTTGAATTCAAAAGAAACACATTTCTTTAGTATATCTCTAAGGGCAGTGACAGCCTTATCTTTAGATACTGCAGTTAAGACTCTTGTTTAACTAATTACTCAGACTAATTACTTAAAAGATAATCGCAGGGGAACGACTCCTCAGTTGCAACTTAAGTGGTGTTTAACTAAATAGTTAGACGTTTTCTAACTAAATACCACTAAACATACAACTCACATAATTTTACAACGCAATAAAACTTCGATTGTTTTCCATTCCAACAACACTTTTCTTAAAAAGATTAAGGTGTGGCGGACGTATGGCGAAAGTCTCATAATGTGCAGGTTCGAGCCTGTCTAAAACAATAAGATTTTTGATTATTTTTAGGTGTTTTACCACGAGCTTTTTTCAGAGTAAATACGCATTGCTATTCAAAAACATTCGTAAAGTCCTGCCTGAGACAGTGGTGAACTCACTATCAATCAATTTGTCACCTAAAGTGGGAACACTCAATAATGGGAAGTCAAGATTTTTTGTTTGCCATCCCAGTGGTATAAAAAAAGAGAGTTTGTTCAAAAAGATACAGAGAAAGACCACGTTCCACCTACTTAGACTTGATCAGACACTCAAAGATGACATGGCTGAATGTGGATGAAAGGAAAGAGGCCTCCCTCTGCCTGCCCCGTGACGGACTCGGCGTGATAATATGTATGTATGTAAATAAACTTGAAATATAAATTGTCAACTGGTACCGGATGGCCGGCCATTTAGTTTCACAACAAATGTGTCCAAGGTTAATCTGTACTATAAGGCGAAAATCGACTAAGTGAATATTAAATGAAGAGAATGCAATGGGTCGTGTAGCTCTACTGATCAGTTAATTCGACGGCCCCTAATGTAAAATTCAAGTAGTCAGTAATCCAGCTTACGCAGTTATAGGTCGCGCCGGTTCGATCCTCGTAGGAAACAGATTGGTAGTTAAATGTAGGTACTTATACATACAATTGTATTTAAATTATAAAATAGTAGTGGTCCCGCCCAGCTTCGCTCGGGTGGAAAAAAAAAGATGGTGGCGCCACCTATCGGGTCCAATTGTGAATCTAAACCATTCCCAGATCCCTTGAACACACACAAAAAATTTCATCAAAATCGGTCCAGTCGTTTGAGAGGAGTTCAGTGACATACACACTCACAGAAGAATTATATATATAAAGATTTACCGTTACATATTTTTATTACTATATACTATGACCTTTGTTCCCCCTTCGGGGACCCTTGTGGTGTGGTGGTGAGGTTATATTATATTTTTAACCTTAAGTCAATATTATAGTATTGCATTTATGTGTGTTCTAGTAATAAAAATAATAAAGTGGTTTGGCCATGTGCTGTTAGTTATTTTTTCATTAATAAATTTATATTAGTTAGTAAATACGAAGTCTGGTTGCTTAGTTTGTGACCGTACCACCATTTGAGTGAAATTTTCCCAAGGCCATTCATAATAGTGCATACTACCATTAGTTTTTCTTATACAATCACTTCGCTAAAGTCGGCAATTCTAGCATTTATAAGGTAAAATAGTCAGTTTAAATAAAATTATCTAATAGAGCTATTAGATAATTTTATTTAAACTAATTGTGAGCACAATTAACTTGCCCAGTGAGCTGTCGAAAGGAAATAGGAATGCAACTGGATTTTAATGAGTCATTTAACGAAACAATTCTTGCCAAGATAGCGCACGTATATTGTAGGCATACAGGTTTTTCCTGTATCTACCATATTAACGTTATGATATTAATTAGTAATATCGAAAAATAACTTAGTTGTTGATTCATACAGAAATAATCAAGAATTACTCAAATATATGCATACACATTTTAGAAAACTTAGATACATATCAGCATGCCGAGTCCCTAACGGGGTAGGCAGAGAGTATAGAGCGCCCGTTCTCTCTGAACTTACATACCTACTTCCTTCGCTTCGACCATATTCATCAGTCACTTAATGCATGCTCGCAGGTTTCGAGTACTCTTGACGTTCCCGTCCTTGAGCGTCCGATCGTTTTGATCTAGGTAGTTGGAACGTGGTCTTCCTCATATATAAATAATGTGAAAGGAATATCTTTCATTTCCCATAACATTGAGAAAAATCTTCAGGTTTCCCATTTTTTTTTTATATCACAAGAGTGGCAAGCAAGCATACGGCCCACCCGATGAAAAACGGTTACCGTAGCCTATATACGTTTACAATACCGAAGTATCACTTGCGAATTGCCATTCTGTGTTCGGAGAGTTATACTGTGTTGGCAGCATAATGGGTCAAATCCCTCTGCTGCCAACACAATATAACAATCCTCCCTCGCCAAGGAGCTCATTACTGGAAACCTTATTCACCGCGTAGTAACACAATACAAAAAAATTGTGTTATTTGGCTACGGACTTCTATAAGTTGGAGGTCCTGCCCCAGTCGGGTAGCTCCAAATTCGAACGGGAAACCCGTTATGCCCTACCTCTCTTATTGCCCATTACATCCGTAGCTGAAAACATGATGTCCGCGCTACGTAACATTTTGAGTACTAGGCAGTTTCATGCTATACAAAGGCGACTTTCACAAACCGACAGTCAAAATATGAACGTCTAAATCCCACGTGTTTTTTATTCAGCGTTTATTGAAAGACCGGAAACAGCTTGGAAGCTGCTCTTTCATTATGCAACCTACTAAGTGACACGAGTAGTCGTTGCGGTCGTTACAGCGCCAAAATTAGAGACCTATGTTCGTTTATTTTTTTCAATTAAGTTCACATACACTCCGTTATGATATAACTTTTGCACTTTGACTCTGATGAGGAAGTGAACGAATTATTTAATACAAAAAACTTTAATGTAAAGAGTAAATTTGAATAATGACATAAGTAGAAAGTTGAAGATGCAGATTTGATGCAAACATTGTGAGGAAACATGAATAAGAATAAGAATAAGGTTTTCAATTACGTATTTGAAGTTACCTACTTTATCAACTCCGGTGAAACTCGTGAAAAGTCGTGAAGATATAATATATCGTCACGACTTTTCACGATATTATCTGTAATTACTTATCTAGTATAAAAAAAATATCATTCGCTTCCCGCCGTCTGTATGCTTAGATCTTTTAAACTCCGCAACAGGTTTTAATGAGTCATAATCAATTAATAGAGTGTGTGAGAGAACGGTTTCATGCGTGCAGTTTAATATTGTATCAACTACCTCATGAATTGAACGCGGTTAATAGCTGTATCAACAGGTAGTATAGTATAAAAAGGTAAATTTACAGTGATAAGTCACACCACGAGCTTAACGGTGAAGGAAAACATCGAGAGGAAACCTGCATACGTCTGAGAAGAAATTCAAAGGCGTGTGTATAGTCGTGCTGGAGTAACGACGATGGACTCGCCATCTGTCACGTTGGCACCTAATATACCTCTGGCGGAAAGTGGGTGTGTGGGTATTACATGTACACCACTGCCTACCCCTTCGGGGACCCTTGTGGGAAGGCGTGAGGATATATTTATATTAATATTATAAGGTAAATTTGTCAGTCGTAAGTCAGTTAACTGTCGATTCAATGTGTATGTACTAGAAAAATTTTCTCATTCTTGTCTGAAAGTAGTTTTAGGCTACACAACCGTACGGTTATTGTTCAATACAAAAATCCGGCAGAAAGTTTAAAAATACAAAACAACCTGTGATCTAGTTGTAAACAAAAAATAACTTAAACTTGCAATTGTTTCTAGAAAGTTGTTGCATATTCAACAAGAGGACAGAACGCCGCCGAGATATGAAAGAGACACGAGACAATAAGCATGCTTCAGGCTTAACTGTAGAATTGCCTGGTCGAAACCATGACTAACAATATAGTCCACTTAGCAGGCTTAATACTGTTTTCATACTGAAAGTTTTATTTATAAAAATATATATCCTCACGTCTTCCCATAAGAGTGTGGTAAGGTAGTACCCACACACCCACTTTCCGCTGGGGATATATTTTAGGTGCCAACGTGGCAGATGACGTGTCCGTCGCCGTTACTCAAGCACGACTATACAAACGCCTTTGCTCCTCAAACGTATGCAGGTTTCCTCTCAATGTTTTCCTTCACCGTAAAGCTCGTGGTGTGACTAATCACTGTACTTCAGTTCAGAAAAACAGGTACAGTCGATTTTCGAACTTGAGATCTTTGTGTCGCAGGCAACTGCTCAAACCACTCGGCCACCACGTCTTCAATTATCTAGATCTAATTGGTCGAACAAACAAGGCTGGCAAGAATAAGACTCGGAACCAGCTAACATGTATGAATAGATTGACGCATGAAGCGAAAGAGATCTGTAAGTCTAGAATACGCCGTAATTATATTCACGTGCAGGTATTTGAATATACGGAGTATCACAATTTAAGTTCATATTTTGTGCCACTGGATGAAGCTGTTCTGTTTTTAAAAGCCAGTTATGATGCCGTTCCTTTGAATTATTTTGAGCAAAACCATGTCCCGACATCTATACTAATACCTACTAATAATATTATAAAGCGGAAAGATTTGTATGTTTGTTTGTATGTAAGTATGTTTGTAAGGAATTGGCTCAAAAAGTACTAGACCGATTTTATAAATTCTTTCACTTGAATGCTACATTATCTATCACTGATTAATATAGGCTATTTTAATTGCAAGAAAAAATAAATTGTATGCCAAAATGTTTAAAAAATAAATTTCCCCCCGTGCGAAGCCGGGACGGGTCGCTATCATCGATAAAGCTCGTTGGTTGGTAATTGACACATTCGCGTGTGTTATATTAACATCACATCAATCAAATAGTGAATCCAACTGATATCTGACAAATAACATGATCATTAGATGTTGTGATTCGTGTTAACAAGTTTTAGTAAGTATTTTGATTGATCGTATTCATTAGGAGATAAAGCGTATGATTGTGTAATTGAAGATAAATGATAACGTTAACAGAGCCGTGGTGGCCGAGTGGTTTGCCTACTTATCTGAAATATGTAGATTGCAAACTCCCCCGCGGGTTGTACCTACCTATTTTACTGCCCACTAGCTCAATTGTGAAGAAAGATGTTAAAAACGGACGTGCATGAGAAATGGCGACGGTTTTGTCTTATGTTACTTAGGCTTTAAAACATCACTCCGGCTTAAAGATGGTGTTGCCCTGCCTACCTCCTTCAGGACCCATATGAAGTTATTACAGTGCGTCCTTCTGCGTCCTACTACGTACTATTCCAATGGTTTCTTTCTAGAGCATTACATTAACTATTGACACACGAGCATATAAAGAATTAAATAAGTCAGCAAGTCATTTTCACTGTGGTCTGCTCGAATTAGAAACATCGCTAATTCCCCATATGTAATGTTAATCTGTAACATGTATCCTAACAATGTCACTCGTGTTTCTATCGGTTACGCAACCACGTGACACGGTGATATTTGATGTCATTCATGATTTGAATAGCAGCCGTCAGGGCGCTTGCTCAATGACTCCATGAGTCCGATCGGCTGATCATTGATCACTCCTGTTGAAGTGGGTCGAAAGACTTTGAAACAAAGTTGAATGCGTAAGCTACGCGCGTTGCTAAATTAAGCGTTAAGTGTAAAAGCACACACCACTTATTGTTTGTATCAGGAAGTAGAATATTAATTAATTTGTAAGGCATTGTGCAGAACGAAAATGTCCATAAATTTTTTTTTATGTACTTATAGGTGAGGAGTATATAAGAGAGCCGTGGTTCGAGCAGTTGCCTGCGACGCAAAGGTCGCAAGTTCGAATCTCGACTGTACCAATGAGTTTTTCTTGACTTAAGTACAGTGATTAGTCACACCACGAGCTTTACGATGAAGGAAAACATCGAGAGGAAACCTGCATACGTCTGAGAAGAAATTCAAAGGCATATGTATAGACGTGCTTGAGTAACGGCGATGGACTCGCCATCTGTCACGTTGGCACCTAATATACTTCTGGCGGAGAGTGGGTGTGTGGGTATTACCTATACACCTCTGCCTACCCCTTCGGGGACCCTTGTGGGAAGGCGTGAGGATATTATAACTTATAGGTGACAAAAACTGATCGCGAAGACTAGACTTACTATACGAAGTTTCGTGTGGTTTTCACCAATATATGGAACCAATGGAACCATAAAACCAATCAACTATTTGTTAAGGTTGTTGTTAATTGGTTAAATACGACGATAGTTTTGAAATGTCAGGACAAGTCAATCCGGTTGGGAGCTTGCATTGAAGAAGATGCCTAATCCGTTATAACAAAGCAATTTTTATACCCACGCGAAGCCGGAGCGCGTCGCTAGTTTACAAATAAAGAACTCTTTAAAACACACCTACGAATTGTATAAGCAAGTGCAAGTGGGAAATACGAGTCCTAAGGTTCAAGTCACGTCACAGGACCATAACAAAGTGAATTGTTTCGCGGGGACTTACACAGAGGGGGGAACAAAGCAGTTCATCGACCCACCGGCCGCTCGCTCGGACCTGGAATACCAACGGATTTTATAATTTAACCGACATGTCTCAGCTATTGCCATCCTTGTCGCAAGTGGAAGGAGCGAGCGAGAAACGACGAACTCCCGTCATAATACGAAACTAGTTTTATTTGCGCATAACGTCATTTGCTCTTTATAGGTAAACCACTGAAAAGGCAGTGTGAAACGATTCCTCTTTTCATTGTTACTCCAATTTAAGGTAAATAAATACGGACCATGTTTGTGACAGCGAAGGACTTACGACCACGTTTCTGCTAAAAACAAGTACCTATAGTAATTAGAGCTGCGGTGGCTGCAACGCAAAGATTGCTAGCTCGAAACCCAACCACCACTGAGATTTTAATCACACCACGGGATGTACGATGAGGGGTTCCCTCATACATTTGATATTTTCAGAGATGGCGGTACACTCGCCATTTGTCACGTGGTCTACGTAGACATCCAATTATGTCTCCGGAGAGAAAAGGGTGTTTTAGACCTCTACCGACTCTATTACCTCTTTAGACATAGAAGAAGATTCATAATATTCCTTACTCTCTATTTCTTCAAAACAGTAAAGCTATGATAGCAAATTTTAAATGTAATATTTTTTTATATATAAAATAGAAATGATTCAATCGAGGTTCAAAGTGCAGTTGCTGCCATTTTTTTAATACACACATATAATCATGCCGAGTCCGGGGTAGGCAGAAAAGCGTCAGTAGTTCAGAAGGCGTAGCACACAGAGGCAGAAAATTTACATATAACCTATAAACATTGGAGGACTCCATCACTCCGTTTTACTCACTATCTATTAAAAAAAAACATGTGTACCCATGCTGGAATGCGGCAACCAAAGACCCTCTGACCTTGGAATACCTCAAACCAAGTTCGAGCCATATTTGCATAGGTGCATCTAATGCGAGCCTTACGATCTGGCGACACTTTTGTACTTTCAAATGCATTTCGACGGAGTTTTGTTTTTGGATTTAAATCTTTATCTCTTGCATGTGAGAGTTCAGTTGTCATCAGCAATACTTAATAGAAATAAATGTAAAACACAACCGGCCCAGAATAACTTACAAGCTGACAAAGACGAAGACGCAAACTTGTGTGACCATTCTCTAGTTTTGAAAGTAAAAGAAACAAGTCGTTACACTGCTTAAAAATGCAATGGAAAATTAAGAGAACAATAATTACTAGTTAATAACCTCCTATTATATTCTCATTAGGGTCAAATAAATTTGGGTGTATATAAAATTAAGTCAACTGGGTTAACTGGACAGCACCTGGTGCAGACCACAGGGGTTTTCATCAGCAATCTGGGACAAATAAAGAAACCTTGATACAGCTCTCCAACCACGGGTCAAAATTATCATTGAAACATTACATCACAAGTGTTTGATACATAAGTATACGTCCCCAGGGACATTCAACATCTACCTCACTACCTGCACCATCAGTCAGTAGCTCAAATCATAATGGCTGACAGGTATTGGATTATGAAATGTTTTAAATTTGGTAATTTTCTTTCCAGAGGCGAGAAACTATACGTAACAGCGGACAAGCGCGGCGAGAAGGGCGGCTGTAAGCGCCCCCTCTGTTGGACTCTACTGGGGCTGGTCGTGGCTGCGATAGTAGCTGTTATTGTGCTAGCTGCCAGTAAGTATTAGTCACGTTCTTCTCGCCTTCCCATAAGGGTCCCCAAAAGAGTAAGTGGAGGTGTAATAGTACCCTTTTATCGCTGGACTTATTACTACTTTATAACGTATTAGACCGTGAGTGTCTTTAGTCCGACTGTATGTATATCTTATAATTTATTTTCAATCAAATACAGATTTGCCAGATATATTTACCATTACCATAAAACTTGTGTTTAGCGCAACTTCAAATCCTAGAACAGCTTGCGTACGATTTGTCATAACATTCGATTTTTTTTCATATGGGAGGAACAGTATAACCAACGCCATCCAAGACTGCATTGCAATTGATTCCGACCCTGCAAATATGTTTTTCTTCACACCCTTTTTAAAAAACCTCTAGCTTTCCCAAGGGACCTCAGCGGGGAATACATTTCTCAACCTGAACACAAACCTACATGAAATTAGGCAAGGCGATAGTTAGCGTATATTGAAGAAGGAGATAATACTTTTAAGTCAATAAACCATTTTCCCTTGACTTTCAGCTGGTGTCCTGTTCTCCAACGGACCAACAACTCTAGAGCAATTCAACACGTCAATTAGTTCAGCGAGAGCGCTGGGCGGCATTGGGCACAGCAACCATGATCACGACCATAACCATGACCACGACCACGACCACGGTCATAACCATGACCACGACCATGACCACCACGAGCCCGAGGCCGAGACTACAACACACGTACCAGATACACAGAGCGATGAGGGTCATCAGCATTCCGACGAGGGATTCGACTCTTCCATGTATGGTAAGTAGAGGCACACGAAAAGATAAAGAAAGGATGCTACTTTTAGTAGACGTCTATGAAGACATCATGCCTGTGTGCATGTTAATAGGCTTGTACAACCACTCGTAAGGCCTTCTAATTATTCTTAAATATTGGCTATAATAACTGCCATATTTATATAAAAATTATATCATTTAAACTAAATAAATAGAATAAAACGGGCGTTTTGTAAGAAATAAAGTCTTCTTAGCCTTTTTTTAAACATATCACATAAACACCTTTTGAAACGACGACTGGTCCATCAACCTAGTCACTAGTCAAGTAACTACATTGTAAACTAATGTGCTATAAATTTCCAGTCCCCAGAACTGTGGAAGGTGAATTGAAGATTGACAACGAAGAATTTACACCAGCTTTGGAAGATATAGAGAGCGATGAATACAAGCAATTCGCTTCAGCCTTCAATGACGGTATAAAGCGGGCGCTGTTCAGTAGAGAAGTCTTGGACAATGGCGACAACGATATTAACGTAGAGATTGTGCAGCTTAGGTGAGTAGCTTAACTTTACCAGTTATTTTATCTAAATTAATGAGTGATAGAGAGTTAAGGGGAAGAGAGGAAGAGGAAGTCCAAGAATAGCATAGATGAGTCAGATCAAAGAAAAAGTGTATCCGATAACGTATAGATAGGTCAAAGAGGTTGCGCTGGATAAAAGAAAATGGAAGGGACTGCATCAGGGACGTCGACAAGAGCCTAGCTCCTAAATTTATGATGGTGATGATGATGATGAGAGCAAATACATATTATTAATTTTTACTTTTTCTATTACAGACAAGGTTCAATCATCGTTAAATACAGAGTCCATTGGAAGCCGAAGCACAACGCGGAACCAAATGACGATCTTTTAACTGTGGAAACATTAAAATCGAATTTAGATAATTATCTTGCGAAGAGCAATCGGATGATAAATGTTTATCATGTAGCCGACGATAAAATTACCGCAAGGCCTGTGTTGGACATTTGCCAGATAAACAAGAACGATTGCGAGTACGGATGCGATTTTGATGATATAAGTCTAGAGTTCACTTGTACTTGTCCACATGGTCAAATGTTGGACATGAATAACGCGAAAAAATGTATAAATATCTTGGGCAACAATGATAATTCGAACGATGAGAGAGATTTTAAAGTTCTCACTTTAGATTCTAATCCAAGTACAAGAAATCCTGTCTCAGAAGAAGAAAAACCAAATACTGTTGCAACTCATATTGCAGAAGATGGTCAGTCATTCGACTGGAAGGAAACGCAACATATGTCTCCTGAAACAACTACCCAGTCCGAACCTGATCTTAACTTCTCTCATATTTTTGGACATGGAAACACGGATGAAAGTCATGAAACAGAAACTCCAAAACCTGAACCTAGTCCAAATCAAACTTCTGCTGAGGAACCTAAACCTGAACCGGAACCTACATCCGAACCAGAAAGTGCCGAAATCAAGCCGAAAGCTGATTCAGCATTCGAAGAACCTAAGGCAGAGCCTACTCCTGACTCCGAGCCAATTACGGAACCTCAGCCCGCATCCGAACCTATGGCAAGCAATGCGTCTTCTGAACAAGATACACACGGCGATGATGAACACTTCTCAATTCCTGAACCGGAACCAAGTACTGAACCAAAGTTGGAGCTTGAGCCAAAATCTGAACCTGAACCGGAAATTGAGCCCACATCTGAACCCGAACCGGAAGGTCAATTAAAACCAGAACCAGAGCCGGAAATTGAGCCAAAACCAGAACCTGAACCTGAGCCCGAAACTCAGTCCAATATAGAGCATGAAACAGCTGAACCAAAACCGGAGCCTGAACCAGAACAAGAAACTGAAACTGCATCAATGCCAGTACCAATATCCGAACCTATGTTAGAATCAGAATCATTAGAACCAATATCTCAACGGACAGTGGTGATAGGTGAATCAACATCTTCAATAGAACCGAATGAACCGGAAGTTCGGTCCGACTTAGGACTATTTTCAACAACAACTCAAAAAACAGAATCAGAAGAGACAATGGAACAAGAACATATAACGGTGCAACAGCCTGTAGAGGAATCCGTTACAATGGAAGCTAATCCGGTCGTAGAGGATGAAATAAGTCACAACTCAGAACCACCTGCGCAGAAAATGCCAGATATTGAAGAGAAGTCGAACATGCCTATAAAAGAAGAAGAAGCTGAAAACACTGACCAAACCACTACTATGAGAATATCTATTTCTGAACCAAATATTATTAATGAACCGTCGTACGAGCCGAAACCCGAAATAATATCTATTCTCATCAATAAAAAAGAACCTGACAGCGGTGCGCAAACTAACGAGGACAATAGAACGACAACAGAAAGTAACGATTGGCTCGAAAATGACACCGATGTGAATGTTAAATCTGATAGGAAACCTCAAGAATATAATGATACTTCTTCTAACGATCTAGACAGTTTTCTTAAACAAGTAAACATGCACGAAACAGAACCAAGGTCCTTTAAAACGCTGGATATCGAGATGACCACTTTAAAATCAGGTGATGAAGATATTTCATTCGACCTCATGACCAATCGGGACATACCAGTCACAGAAACCTCAAAACAAATCAATAAAGAAACCACAATGACCCCACCTTTAATTATACCAGTAATTAATGAACTAGAATCCGAAGAGCAATTTACACAAATTCCTGAAACTACCACAGTGAATAATAATAACATGTCAAATGAGACAAGCGTAGGATATACAGAAAAAGTAATTATGAATAACGAAAATGATACAAATACCAATTCTGAATCAAATATTAAAGATTTGATTAATGAAGTAGAATCTTTAGGCACTACAACAACAGGCAAAATTGACACAATTACAACAGAATCAAGTACAACTACTGAAATTAACGGATATTCTATAAACAAATATCGTGATTCTACAGTTGACGAACCATTAATGAACGCCTTAGAAAAGAAAAATGTTACGGAATCGAAGGATAACTCTACTGAAATCGAATCACCTGACGAAGGGGGGATGGATGTTACTTTTGATGCAATTAATATGCTGTATAATCGCTCCTCAAAATCGATAGAAAATAAAAATACTACTCAGGAAACAACAGAGCCAAATGAAATGAAAGAAACCACGACTCAAGAAACAGACTCAGACTGGTTGTCTGAACCAATAACTGAAATCGTATACGAAGATGCCATGAATAAAATGGAAAAACACGAAACTACCGAGCCAAACCTGAACAAGAAATTCGATGAAATAATAACTCGTGGACTATCCAAAGACGATTTTGAACCAGACTATTTAAGTAATATGGGTATTAACAATAACAAAATGTCTACAGAACAAGATGAGCCATTGTATGGCATGATTCATGATTATGACAATGAAGATTCTCGGGTAAAAAGAGTAAATCAGGATAAAGATATGAATAAACTTGTTGTTAACGATACGACAAGTGAAATTATTAATAAAACCATCAATACTGAACAAACACCCCCTACTTCATTTGAAACAACAACAATTAGTCAGTACATTTATAAAGTAGCAGAGTCTTCGAGTCAGGAACCAATAACTATGTTACAGGTTTACAATGAATCCGCCACGGAAGTAACAACAACAAACAAACCAGCACCAGTTTGGGAGGAATCTGAAGCCGACAAAGACTTAACTGTGAAAGAATTGCCTAAAAAAGAGGATGAGCAATCAGTACCTAACACCGTCCTAGGAATTACAGAAATAATTGTGACTTCGACACCGTCACCACTAACTACAGTCTCAACAGAATCGAAAGACCAAAATTCACATAATGACAATAATATAGAGTCATTAGAAAATCCTTCACAGAACACAACTAAACTTAGTAATTTAAACGTCACTATTTATGAAATCTCTAGTCATAATAATAACAACTCATTTAGTGGAACAAAAACAACAAATTTACAATCAGCTGAATATGAAGAACATGAAACAGAAAACATGAACCCATTCTTACCCGAAGTAGAGAATAACAAGATTCTTGTAAAAAAGCTTCAGGAAGGTCATGATCTCGAACTGGTTAACGTGAATGAGACACAAAATGAGAATCCTGAGGAGCATTCGACCAATTCATCAGAGGGACAAATGGCGACAAACAACGAAGCGACAACGGCTCGTATCAATAAAGAACTTGAAACAACAGTAGCGACAGTATCAACAGACAATACAACTGAGCACGATACATCGTTCAATGACCTTCTAATGAATGAAAAGAATGAAACGCGTGATATTGAAGATATTAACAACACAGTGAAAGAAGTGATACAGCCAGAAACCATGAACGCTGAGCCTACAACAACCGAAAAATCCGAACAAGTATATGTACCCGTATCATCGTTTCTCACTGATACAGATGACTTAGACATACCCAAATCGAAAGAGGACAAAGGAAATGTATCCGAAACCACAAATGAAGTCACAATCCGGTCTTCCTCCGATTCAGAAAGCACCACTGTAAACAACATTGGAAACATCAACGATAGTTCACTTTTGAGTGTCGTACCAATTGAGATAGAGAGACTTGAAGAAAGAGAAGCTCTAAAGAAAAATTACAAAAATGAAAACATTGAAGAGTTAAACGATATTAGTGATTCACCAAAAAAAAGTGATAGAAGGACATTCGATGAAGCCAAATTTGATTCAGTAATTAATAATCAAGCGTAGTGCGGAATTACGTTGTAGATTTAGGTCTTTTGTATATTGCTGTTAGGTCACTGTGATGTTGTCGAACGAATTTGTACTTAGCAGACTATTGTCTTTGGTACCAATGTAAATGCAATATTACTTACCTTTACTGATAAATAAGATTAATCTGTGGCTTCTTAAAAGTCACAGAACTAACACTGTACCTTCATTACGCTAATATTGCACTGTATCGATATAGCAATCAATTTTATTAATTTTCATTAGACTAGTCAAACTAGAAAGTCGCGGCTTGAAGTTTTCACATTTATTTATTGCTTTATGTACCTATATAATTTTTTTAAACGAACAAAATAATAGCGTGGTCAACCAAACTAAGGTCCCGCACTATGTATCTTCCGCTCTGAAAGGATACCTCTACTTATGATCCAGAAACATCCTAAATATGAATTGTTACCATAGCTAAATGTATATTATAATTACTTTATGGAATTTTCAAACGGAACCTACTTATTTAGAAATAGTATTACACGATAGAACGAAAATGTTTTGTTTCTTTGTGATGTGTCGATGAAATAATTTTCAGCCATGCCGTTATGTGATAAAGATGGTTAATTGCAACATTCCACGCGTACTTAAATATATATAAATAACTAAGTGACGTCTGATTGTAAAATAATAATTAATTTAGTCCTTGTTAACTAAGATATATTTTGTATAAATGGTTGAAATTGTAAAGAATTATGTTGTAAATAAATTTAAAGTTAATAAATTAAAACTCGTTTTATTATCTTATCCATAACCTCATAATCATAGATAACAATATTAATATCTGCTAAACAATAACAATATCACAGTATTTTAAAACAAACATATTTCTACAATCGACAGACACGAACTTTGTAAATATCATCAATATTTTGACTGTACTCGAGACCGTCGAGCATGTGCGAAGAGACTGGCAATGTGGATGAAGCGAGATGTCTATTAGTCTAGGGCACTCGTTGGAGGGACTCAATGACATGTATCAGTATTTTGGTCTTGGGGTGATATCTTCAATCTCTTGCTCCATAGCTTGATCATCTGCAAACATTTTTGCGCAGAGACAACCTTCGCCCATGGTACCGTTCCCACTAACTATACAATTACCTAACACTGCTTTACAACTAGTGTACGACACAGCGCTGATCGCTTCCTCCTTACATCCCTCTGCAATATCTCCATCAACAGTGTCCTTTAACTTAACTACACCATCCGTGTAATCTATATCTGGTAACACAGCTATGGTTTTGTCAGCATTTGGGCATATGTTCTTCAGTTCAAATTTTTTTCTATGGTCTCTACATTTACATGTGTCGCAAGCCTGCACATTTTTAGGTATACATGTCTTTAGATCGTTATCACTGTGACTAGGTTTTTTGTGTCTTGTAAATTCATTCATGTTTAACTTCTTAGTGGGAGTATATTTGACATCTGATTGTGATATTTGCGCACATACACAATTCGTTTCACCATCCATAATGCATTGGCCTAATGCTGATTTGCAACTAGTCACTTCATAGTCCATATCTAGTGTAGCTTCATTTAATTCGTTAAGATTTTTAGATTCCGGGTAATTCCGACATTCAAGATCTTCTCTAGATTCACACTCTTTTGGAGACACTACCCAAGGATAGGGTAAGACTTCTTTTTCTTCCTTGATTTCATCAATTATTTTTGTATCTGAAAAGATTGTGACATTGTAACGTGACAGAGCAACACGCCGAGTCCCTCACGGGGAAGGCAGAGGTAGTTGAGCGCCAGTTATTGCTAGACTTTCATCAGTATAAAAAATCTCTTCATACATACCGTTTCAAGTACTCTTGAAGTTCCCGTCCCACAGTAAGTCTAGACCGAAATGGCACTTTACTCTCTCTACCCAACCCGTAATGTACACAAGACAATGTATGCATAATACTAATAAATGTATGAATTTTACACATTTTTGTACAAAAATGCATTGATGTTATTTTTTTATACAACAAGTATGGCAAACAAGCCATAGCCCAACTGATAGCCACCGTAGCCTATCTCCGCTCACGATACCAAAGTATCACTTGCGCGTTGCTACTCTGTGTTCGGAGAGTCATACTCAGTTGGCAGCATAAAGTTCATTCCGTAGGAACACAACACAAATAAATTGTGTTATTTGGCTACGGACTTCTATAAGGTTGAGGTCCTGCCCCAGTCGGGCAGCTCCGCCGTTATGTCATACCTCTCTTAGAGTGTGATGTTTTAATAAGTGAATTAAAAAAACTGAAAATTTTATGCAACAATTCACGTTCACATTCACATGATAGTACAAATTAACTACCTAAAGGATAATTTAAAAAACGCACCAGTATTCAAATCCCTTGAAAGAGATGTGTCATTTGCCAAACTGCAACCAGCTATTACTCTGCTTTCTTGTTTTTCTAAAATATACAAAATCTTATAATAAAAAAGCAGACTGCTATATTAAACGACATCCGTATTGTTATCAATTAATAATATGTACCCTTTCCTACAATTTTTGGTGGCCAACGTGATTAGAGTTAGATGGCGAGTACATCGTTGATACTCACGACTTCACATACGCATTTGAATGTCGTCTCAAATGTAGGTGTATGCAGGTTCCTGCTCGATGTTTCCCTTCACCGTAAAACTCGTGGGTCTAATCAAATTCAGTACAGACCAGGCCCGCCGCTAGCTGTTTCGTCGCCCGCGTGCAATACCGATTATGCCGCCCTACACCTACTTACTCTTGAGTTTTCTCAAAAAAAGGATAATCAATGTTTTCTCATTATGGTGGGGAAAAAACAACAACCAAGATAAAACATTAATTTTAAGTAACATATGTATTTTTATAAATTTTATCTTGCATTGCTCTTGCATTCTGATCGTCAGGATCCAAAAGGTATCTCTGGGAATCCCAAGGTGGATTTAGACCAGGAAAAGGATGTATGGATCAAACCTTCTCGCTTCGCGGAATCGAGGAAAGGTTTTTGGATGTTAACCAGAAAGTTTTCTGCGCTTTCGTCGACTTAGAGAAGGTATTTGATAGAGTCGCACGAAAGGTACTCTGGGACATGTTGCCTGTATATGGAGTGAGCAGTTCCCTACTGCATGCCTTGAAATCACTCTATAGTGATAGCAAGGCGTGCGTTGGGGTTAACGGTGAGATGTCATCCTGGTTTGATGGGGGTCAAACAATGGTATATCATGTTTGCCTGCATGATCATTATAAATCTAGATAACTATCTGAAATCCTTTAAGAACGAACGGATGTGGAGTGGAAATGGGAAACTTAGTGGTCAACTGCCTGCCATACGCCGATGATGCGGTTTTACTGGCGTCATCAGAAGGCGAACTGCAGTCACTAGTTACCATAATGAAAGAAGAATGTGAAAAGAATTTGTATATCTAGGCAGCATGTTCACACGAGATGGAAAGTATGTAAAAGATATTGAAAGAAGGATAACTGCCGGTAATAAGGTGAATGGGGCCATGTCGGCGTTGATGGGCAATAAAATTCTGAGCAAGAATTATCGAGATGCTGTCCACCATGCGATATTGGTGCATACTTTATTGTATGGCAGCGAATCCTGGGTATGTCATAGGAAGCTTGAATGCAGTTGAGATGCGATCTCTTCAAAAAATGTGCGGAGTAACGATCTTAGATCGAATCCACAATTACGATATTCACAAATCAACTGGCGTGAATGAGGGTAACTCTTCTTGCCTTTACATTTGCGAAATTTTGAATGTTGAGATTTAATTGTGAAAATTAATCCTTAACAAAATTTAATAGACCTTCACCCGTGGAGCTGGTGATCGGACAGAAACCAATGAAATCTTCTCATAATCCTCTTTGGGAGGTTTTGTAAAAAAGAAAAAATATTTTAATATGAGCTTCTTTGGGGTTACGGAAACTATATATTTTTATAATTAATAAGCTTTTATTTAACATTTAACAGCCTAGTAATTCAAATAAGAGAAATTACCAATCATAATAGATTTTTTTACCTCATAAAAATATTGTGTTTCCTCCGTGATTGCTTCGTCACCTTGTAATCTTTTGCGCTTAATTATGATTGTGAAAAATTAAAATATATAAATTGCCTATTGGTCGCGCGCTACCTAGCCGGTGACCGGCTAGCCCGCTGCAGGCGCCCCAAGTTGGTATCCTATGCGCGCCTTCTGCGTAGGAGTCGACCGTTCAGGGGTACAATGACTTGAATTAGGTATGAGTCGCTCGATTTGCCGCCCCCCTGGACGTGCCGCCCGCGTGCGGTGCACGCCTTGCACGCCCGCTTACGGCGGCCCTGGTACAGACTTAAGTTAAGAAAAACCTTTTGTGTTGCAGACGAACTGCTCAAACCACTCGGCCACCACTGCTCTGAATTATGTATTTCGTAAAAGCTGTTTGGGATGTTCTTGTTGTAATAAAAGCAACTACCGCAAGTACATAGTGAAATTTGATGTAAAGAGTGTCATAAAAGAGGAATTTTATACATATGTTTGCATCAAGTCTTCAACAACATTTACACTTACTATGTATCGCCACATGTCTCTTTCTGGAGTATTCAGTAGCAAACTTTTTCTTACAGCCCTTCCAAGAACAATAAAGCCTTTTGTCCGGATCGTGTGTCTTCATATGGGCTTTCAAATGGTGAGATTGTATGAAACCTGTGATGCAATACAACAGTTATAAAGTATGTATGTGAGTCCACCAACTATAATACATAACTAGGAAACTAAAGGCCTTGGTACAAAAAAACTGGGACCCTAACCAGATTATATTGTTTTATTAAGTAACAACTTTTTTTTACTTTGAAATTTGGACTTTTCTTTGTTTCCCTTGCGTCCTAGGCGTGAACATGTAAACTAGAATTAATAATGCAAAAATAACTCCGCCTTTATTCTATATTGCATACACATTTTCATACATACATACATACTACCCCATCACATGACACGCTATTGACTTTTAACTGCTGGTAGCACCTTCGGCACAGCAAGTATATTAAATATGTTTACTTAAATATTTTTACAAAGTAAGAGCGTTAATCGCTAAAATAATCGTTAAACGTTAATCGTTAAACGACGATGGACTCGACATCACTGTCACTTTAGCACCTAAATATATCTTCAGCGAAAAGAGGATGTGCTATACCCACTATACCTATGTAACCATGGAGTTTCATGCCGGTTCTTCTCCATGGAAACGAATAACACGAACCGTGCACCTTTTTCGACGTTTTATAAGTACCCATCAAGGCCTATATGAAATAAAAATATTTTGATTTTGACTACTACACACCTGTCTACCCCTTCAGGGACCCATATGGGAAGACGTGAACAAGATAAGCGACGTGAAGAACCTAAGAGAGGTAGGGCATAACCCTGGTTAGGGCTTCCCGTTCGAACTTGGAGCACCTTATAGAAGTCCATAGCCAAATAACACAATTATTTGTGTTGTGTTCCTACGCGGTGAATAAGGTTTCCAGTAATGAGCTCCTTGGGGAGGGGAGACTCCGAACACAGAGTGGCAACGCGCAAGTGATACTTCGATATTGTAAGCGTAAATAGGCTGCGGTAACCTTTTCCCCCGGGTGGGCCGTATGCTTGTTTGCCACTCTTGTTGTATAAAAAAAGCAGTCACCTTTCTTGCACATACTGCAGTAATATTGTTTGACATCAGTGTGGGTGAGTTCGTGATGCTTTAAATGATGGGGGAAGTTAAACGACTTGCCGCAGCCATCTAGGCTACAGACATACTTCCTCGTTGAAGCTGGGTTGTGCGTCTTCTTGTGGTTACGTAGTGCCAATTCACTGCTGAAAGTGGCTTTGCACGTTGAACACAGGAACGTTCCTTGAGGTTTAAAAATACAATCCATGTAAGGAACACTGGAGTCAAGAGTTCGGGTGAAATACTATAAATGTGAATGTAAATCTGTCTGACTGCCATGTTATGACTCTTAAATCACTGAACCAATTTTGACCAATTTTGATCAACTTTGTAAGAGATAGATGGGACCTTGGGAGAAAGACTTAAGTAAATTACGTCGGGTAAATACAAATTTTAGAGACTGAAACAGGGAATTAAACCATTTACGGGGAGACTATTATTTCAAATTCTAGCCAGATGAAGTATATGCACCAGCTAATATATATACACATATAGCCAGTCTACATAATATGTGGTAATGATTAGTCACACCACGAGCTTTACGGTGAAGGAAAACATCGAGAGCAGTATACATTGTAATCTCTGATATGTAGGTAAGTTTAATCTTTTCTACCCCTACATAAAAGGGAATGAATGTTAAAAAAGAAAACCTGGGAGTTTTTTCGCCGTTTCCTCTCCTGGCTGGTATTTTTTCTTGGAAACGGTGGTAACTTTAGTTCTATCTTTAGTTCTAGTATCTATACTAATATTATAAAGAGGAAAGATTTGTATGTAAGTATGTGTGTAAGGAATTGGCTCAAAAAGTATTGGAAGGAATTAAAAAAATTCTTTCACCATTTGAATGCTACATTAATGCTATCACTAATGAATATAGACTATTTTAATTGTCCCTTATGTTGAATAAAATATTTCGATTTCGATTTTGATTTTAAGATGAAAAAACATATTTTCAATACCTTTGTGTGCATACTCTATATGTCTTTTAAGTAACGCTGCATCTTTAAACTTTTTCCCACAGTCACTGCACTCCACACTACCAGCTCTCTGATGTTGCTTTTGGTGTCGCTTCAGAGCTGATCTGTAATGAGTGTTTGACCACTTGACACCTTTGATATACATATTTGGGTAGCCATAAGTGTATGAAATAAATAGATTTCTTTTTTTGTGAGTGTGTACTATTTACCCAATACTACATAACAAACCCGATCGAATCCAGGACAGGATCCAATATGGGAAACTAAAATTACCGACCTGAGTCTTCAGTTAGACAATTTTTCAGGTGGTTTATTAATCCTGAGCATGATTATTTATAAACTGCACCTTTGTGTAGGGTCAAACAAGGAATCTATCTCTCTATATCTTCATGCTTTACAACACGGATCCCAGAAGTAGACAAAGGCTTAACACAATCGCCATAGATACAGATAGAGCTTCATAAGTGGCGAATCCGAACCCAAGTGCAACAACACATGTGTCATCAGTTTATCCCCATATATTTTTTTTTATACCACTTGGGTGACAAACAAGCATGCGGCCCGCCTGATGGTAAGCGGTTACCGCCGCCTATGGGCGCTTGCAACACCAGGGGTATCGCTTGCGCGTTGCCGACCCTGCAGGAATCTTTAAGATATTTTTCCTATATTGCACTACAGTTTAGTACTCAGATTATAATTTATACATGGTATACAATCCCACATTTGGAACTATGCACAAACATTATAAACTTCAACATACTCACATATAACTAAACTTCTTGGTACACACATCACATTTAAAATGTGGAGAGTGACTCGCCTCATGCCTCTTCTTATCACTATCATATTTGAATTGCTTTGAGCAATGACTGCATTTAAACTGTCCCGATGCACCCTTACTGCTCTTCATTGTGATCTATTATTTAATATCTTCATATTAAATAGAATCAAGAAATAAGAGTACTGCTGCAGTTGTTGAGAATATAGAAGGAAAGAATGAGAGCTTCTTTAAATATATGATAGAAGGAAAGGTAGAGTGTATGATAGGAAGAGGAAGACCGAGATTAATATTATACACAAATCAGATCAAAGGATGGGTCTTGAGCATCACATATAGTTATGCATATATATATATATGTATATAATATCTATAAGATTATGCTAAAGCCATGGCAATAAACTTGTTTTAGAGACGTTCACAAAGCCCAGCTCTCCAATTTAACATGATAATAAAACTAGATTGGAAAGCTATTGTTATTGACATCATATCACATAGTACAATAAATTATAACGAAGTTTTATCACGATTTCATATTGCGAAAAATGTACGTATCATGAACTTAAACTATGAATTTAAATACTCTTTATCAGTACCATCGAAACGCACACCTTATCAGGTACCACCTATTCTGTGATATCAGGCAAAGCAATACCTTAATGCGTCACATCAAAATTCAGGAATTAGTGTACTATTATATTTAAAGTAATTTTATGCTTATTGAATAGTACTCGCATCACAACAATCAAAATATTTTTTAAGATTTGTGTTCTGTTTGTTTTGTGCACACGACATAACATTGATGACAGTGAAAACAGCTGTTAACCGTGTTTTAAGGGAGGAAAATAAAGTGAATACTAGTCTTTCAAGCACACATTTGGAACGTATTTTCTATTTGTGGTATGTATAAAAATGTATATTGATATCAATCACGCATCTCAATACTTGTTGGATATCTGGAGGCAATCCAAAGTAGTAATAAAAGCATCTACTAGATAATTTAGGAAATTAATTGACGCAACATTTGATACGACATAACAGTAACTTTAGCGCCAAAATTAAATCAAAATCACTACAGGGGTTACCTACTGTTCCGAGAAAAGTCATTAGTACCTGATCAATACATAGCGTATTGATCAGTTACTAATGACTTTTGGTAATTTATGTGATAATAATATGTGATAATGACTCGTTTTTTTTACTCAAGAATCAATAATGATAACAGTATGCACAAATGTTATGTAGTTGTATATTAGATTGTACAATATGTGAATATATAACAAGGCACACGATTAATCTATACATGTGATATTTAAAAATCTGTTTCTTATTGTCAAGGAAAAAAACTAAGATAAACAAGGAAAATTTTATACAACGTTAACGACAAGCTTGAGTTAAGCTATCCTGTTAATGATTGAAGATAAGTCATAGAGATTTTATTTAGTTTGTGGAGATACTCTTGAGCACAGATAACGGTAACCTTGAGTAATATACGGTCTTGTTCAGACACGATATTTTTGTTTGAATAATCATTAAATGGAAACACACAGAAATAGATGACAACACAATATTAACGAATAATACATTATTGACGAATAATTTGTTACGTACAACAAATAATACATAATATTAATTTAAGATATATAATTCACTCACGGAGTTCAATAGGATAGAGTCAATTTTGATGGACTAGGTGACTGGATAGTTATTTAACGAAGTAGTTCTACCCATATATCTGTCATTGTCATTGTCATGAAACTAGGTTCTGTAGTTCAATAGGTATCTACCTATATTTATATTCTCCTTACATTAGTCAAAACTCAAACGGTACCTAGTGATCTGTCATACTATTCAAAAACAAGTTTTCGTCATAAAAATCAAGCAAATTAATCTTGAAGTTACGTAAAAGGCGCAAATGTTTTAAAGTGAAGTTATCAGTCTGTGATCCAAACTGTATATACGGGCCATACCAAACCATATATTTAATGATAACATTGATAAAAAATTGCAACGGTAGAACTTTATGTAAGATCAAGTGCGGACAGATGTACCTGATTACGTAGAGACATGCTAATTATCCGAATAAAGCATCGCACGCACCCATTCAGTCAATGTGCGACTGTTGCGTCCAACGCACGTTGGCTAGACGACCGCTACCGGCCACGCAAGGAGAATTACTGTGACTCTTTCGTAACTTAAACTAACAGTTATAATGAAAGATTGGATAAAAGTGACGCTAATTTTGTGCTTATTTGGCACTTTGAGGGAGATCCGACCGTCGGAACCTTTCGTATCCGAATTCTTGTCTGGAGAATGGCGAAATGTTACAGAGGACCAGTTGTTCCGCGAGGTGTATCCAGTGGGCACATACTCCTACTTGGCGCTATTAATCGTCGTATTTCTAATCACTGACTTCTTGAGATTCAAGCCTGTCATCATTCTGTCTGGTAAGTAAACTTTTCCATAATTTTAATAATAACAACAGGCTAAGTATCTGTCATGTTCTCTATAAACATTGCTTTCAAGTATGTAGTTTAGTTTTATTGTAACAAACAAATATCCTGTGATTTATATTACCTTGCATATAACCTTAACTGGCAATAAGGTTTCTGTTTGACCCTATACATCTTCAGTTATTTAAAAAAAGTGACAAGGAAAAAAAAGTTGCTAGGTATTGGCTTTGGTAACTTGCAAAAAAAACCCTTTTTTTAGTATAATAAAAATTTAGTAGTATAAGGAAATTAACAGACCAAGATTAAGTATATGAGTCAGAAATTATAGAGGGAGTTCAAAAATATTGCACTGGGCAGAAACAAATGGAAAGAATTTCATTGGTGATACAGATAAGAGAGCTTCTTAATTTATATTGTTGAGGAAATAAGAAGAAGTACTTAAGTAAGAATAGTTATTTAGACTTGTAACTACATTTGTTACAATTAAAGTGTGTCCTAGTAGAAGATATGGGAAGGAACTCTCATTGTATTCAGTCTTACTACTCTTTGCCTACCCCATGAGGTACTTTGTTTAATGATATGTATGTGCGTCTATCAATTCCTATTGTATTTTTAGCGACTTAATGTGGCACACATTTATGTATTTAAATGTTTTAGCCATTAAAGTAACTTGTAGCGTTTCTTCATTTCAAAATCAAATGCAAAACAAAAATTTTTAAATTGTCAATAAAAAAAATCTCCTTATAAAAAAAGTTGTATAACATTTCTAAATAATTTTTGTTTTGTCTTAGAAGACTCATATTCTATTTAAAAATATGATAGATAAATTTTTTTAACTAAAAGTCCTAATACAGAGGACCAATATAAGTTGTTTTTTAAACAATTTATGTGTTAAATTCATATAAATGTAATGTTAACAAACATTGTAAAGCTATTGGACAATCATGCATTCTGCCTAAGGTAAGCTCAATGGTAGCATTGCTGGACTTTTACTGCTTTAAAATATGGAGGAATAATTAAAACATATAAATTGTTATTTAAATATCAATTGTGTATTGCCGATGTATGTTGCCAATTTCCTAGCATAATTAAAGTTCCCATTCTGCATAGCTTTTGCTAGGACTAGAACAACCTTACTCAATATGGGAACACAGCATTACGGAAGAGGAGTGATACCCCAACACAATATTTTATTAAATACAAATAATTTGCCCAAAGCTTAACTGTGTACCAGCTTCATGAATAAAACATGTAGCATATTGAAAAAGCATTGGTATCCCTTGTAAGATGAAGACGAATATCTATAACTTATCTCTGGTCTGGTCTAATTGTTAAAATTTAAGGATATATCATACCTGTATAAGAATGCATATATCTTATTTAGTTTGTGTGAATGCATCCCAAATTATTATTATTATTATCAGCATATTAATCTTAGATTAAGAGCAATTAGAATACTTATCAACAATCCCACATATGTACTTGTAAATTATAATTATTTGATAGCTTGTTCTATTATCAACAGATGAAAGATAAACAAACTGTGGATTAAAATGATATTTATTGAGGAAAAACTGAAGGAAAATACTTGAATTAAAAATAAATGTGTAGATAAAATCAGAGCAATTTTTATCATAGATTGCAGAATGTATCTGATATTATTTTCAATGCTATTATAATGAAATGATAGATACTCTTAAGTTTACCAGATATAGATTTAATCATTCCAAGTTATCCTTATAAAACACAATTGATATATTTGCAAGTCTATTAATGTATCCTAACATACATAATGCCAAATGAAAAGAGTAACCATGGAGTTTCTTTCGGTTCTTCTACATGGAAACAACCAACACGGTTCGCGTGCACCTTTTTCGCCATTTTATAAATGCCCATCTAGGCCTATGTGAAATTAAAATATTTTGATTTTGCGGTTTCGAGTTCTCTTGTCGTGCCCATCCTTGAGTAGCAGTAGCATTTATATAATTTTATCATACCGACTTTCTCGAGATAAAATTGGATGTTCCATTGAATATTCAATAAGAAAGAATGAATCACAATCATTCTATTGAGTCTGCAAATTATTGTTCCACTCTCGATGTCATGTAAGCTTAACAAACACTTATTGATAAATCAGCGGTCATACAGTGTAGAATTGAATACAGCCATGTCTGCGTCTAGCTAACACTTTAAACTCGACAATTGATGAACTAAACAAAAATAGTATTTCTATATTGTTCACGACGCGGTGAATAGAGGACATACATAAATTGATTACTATATCTTCACGTCTTTGAACAAGAGCTCCCCGAAGTGGTAGGCAGAGATGTGTAGGTAGTATCCACACATTCACTTTTCGCCGGAGATATATTTTTAGGTGTTATATGTATTATATACTTATTACTAAATATATCACACTAGTATATGCCCGCGGCTTCGGCCGCATGGAGTTCGAAAAAGTAGCTTATATATTTTCCTGCTAGAATCGGTTCAGCCGCTGTGCAAGAGCAACATACTTTATAATATGAGCTTTGAATTTTTCGGGATTCAAACGTATCCTATAACCTAATCCTAAGTATAAGCTATTTATATATATATTTATATATCACTATTTAAGTTTCCAGCCAAATTAGTTCAGCCGTTTTGCCGTGAAAGGGCAGCAAACATCCAAACATACAAACTTACAAACTTTCACCTTCATAATATTAGTAAGAAGTAAGATAGTAAGATTATACCTATAATTTATTTATCTTTACTTGTTCCCTCAAAGATCCCTGACTGGGTAGGCAGAGGTGGTGAACTACAGGTGGCGTACGTTCTTTCTGTATATATTTAATAATACCGTATGGAAAGCGGTCACCGCCGTCTGTTAAACGCTTGCAATGTTGTTTAGGACTTCGACTTGGTTTAGGACCAACAGCAAACATCATGCATACATGATAATACTAGCACAGCACCTGCTCGAGTTTTCTGGGAAACTTTCTCACCGGAAGAACAATACTAACTACTCAAGTGGAGTATTGACTGCCTTGGAAGCATTTCTCACGGCGTGAAAATAGTGCTTAGGTACTAATACACATTGCTACCAGAAGAAAAATATCAGCAATATAAAACAGAAAAGAAACATTTTGAAAACAAAGTAATACAACTACATACAAATGCAAAAAGAAGAAAGAGATAAATAAAAATTTAAATAACAAATTCTCTGACCATCATGTCAGAGGACCAACATGAAAACTAAAAAAAAAAAAACACATTGCTGGAATATTTGAAGGCGAATCAGTCGTTAGCTCTGTTTTGACGGGCGATCGGTATCTCCGGTTCTTGCTCTATTTGCACCCCTCGATATTATTGAGTTAGGATATTTTAAATCGTTACAAGGCATCGTTTAAGATTGATAATATCTGATTCATTAGCTCGTTAGTCGTGACGAACTCACAATAACCAAGACAAATCTTACATCGTATATGGCCGTACTAACTTATATTTATCGTTATGGGCTTTAAGCTAATGCGCTTGTAACTAATTGATATAGGTTTTTCATGAGATAGTTGGTTAAGTTACACAGGATAAGTATGCATACCTTCCGTAACTCTTTACTCTCATAAGTAATATGTCTTACACAAGACACATTAAAGACACAAATGTTGTCTGGTCGATACTTCTGCAACGGAACCAAAACCGTCTTAAGTCGCGTGGTCAGGTCTTTTGGACACACGGGAATATATCGTTACCAGACTTTGCCTTCGGTTTCTCTTTAATAAAGGAATATAACATACCCTATTTGTCAATCCAGCTAATAATACCTCCTTGTGCCAAACTTCATCCGATTCCGTTAAGAAGTTTTTACGTGAAAGATGACTAAGCAATCCCACAAACTTTCGCATTTATAAAATTTCTAGGGTTTCAGGGCCCTCATGAGACCGTATGCCCTTTAGTTTAAGACAAAACTTCAAGCAATGCAGTCTGCTTATCGCAGGGTTGCGGCTGTCTTTGCCTTAAAGTTCCAACAGTCTCTCACAAGTCAGACAGCTGTCTGTCTGACTTGTGAGAGACTCGTGGAACTTAAAGTATTATAACTGCACAATTATTGTTTTTCTCTTTCCATTTTTCTTCCTTCCTCTCCATTATGGTTATACTTAAACTCTTGTATGTACATTGTAACCATATCGGAGAAGAAAGATGGGGAAATTTTATATGGCTAACCTGAAGATTTCTTCGCAGGTATAAGTGGCATCGGAGTGTACGCGGTGTTGCTCTGGACAACCAGTATAGAATGGCTCCAGGCATCGCAGTTCATCTACGGGCTGTACATGGCCACGGAAGTGGCCTACCTTACTTATATATACGCAAAGGTATATTATATTCTACACTAGCTGTCCCGCCCAGCTTCGCTCGGGTGAAAAAGTTAAATTGCCCGTAACACGATCGCAGCGCCACCTATTGGGTCCAATTGTAAATCTAAACCATTCTCGAATCTAGCTTAAGACACACAGAAACACACAGAAAGCTTCGCCCGGGTAAAAAGGTAAAATTCTTGAAACTCGATCGCAGCGCCACCTATCGGGTCCAATTTAATATAGCCTATGTTACTCGGGGATAATGTAGCTTTCCAAAGGTGAAAGAATTTTTGAAATCAGTCCAGTAGTTTCGGAGCCTATTCATTACAAACAAAGAAACAAATCTTTCCTCTTTATAATATTAGTATAGATTACAAATATTCCTTGTAATTTTTAGATATTAATCCTCACGCCTTCCCACAAAGATCCTCCAAAAACGTGAAGCGCGTTACAGATATCGAGTCCATCACCGTTACTTAAGCATGACTATACATACGCCTGTGAATTTAGTGTCGAACGTAGGCAGGTTTCCTTCGATGTTTTCCTCCACTGTAAAGCTCGTGGTGTGAGTAATCACTGTACTTAAGTTCAGAAAAACTCGTGGTACCGTCGGGATCCGAACTTGCATTCTTTGTGTGTGGCAACTACTCGAACCACTTCGCCATAAATAAATTTATATGTAAAATTTCTAACTGTACCTAATTAACATGATGCGTAAGGGTCGATAAATGATATCAATCACATATCTTATCGAATTGAACCTACAATTTGCCTCCGGTTGGCTGCGATAATCATTAAACACTGAATCCTGCAATTTCTAGTTCCCTGATTCAACTAGTCGATAATGGTAGGTAGGCTTCTGTAGTAGCATAGTATAAAAAAGAGGGAGTAGGCTATCTCCGGCCCAATTCGCGATATAATTGCCTACTGTCTTAGGGTTGTCACTTTTAGCTAAATATTAGGCGCGGCTGTTCGCGCTTCGCTAGCAAAAGCACATTTAATATACATTAGGTATCTATAATAAGAAATGAATAAAGTGAATGAAATATTATCATTAAAAGAAATAAAAACAACATTAAAAACTAACGACTGTCTCTTAGACTATAATCGAATTTGTTGTTATGATTCGAACTTTGTTTTATATGTATTTGATTTACTATTAGTAAATTAGGTACTCGTACATACTTATTTTGAATTACGATTTTCTGTAAGTAGGTAGGTACTTAGTTACTATACCTACAATACTGAGAAATCGGCATAACTAAACGTAAACAAAGAAATAGCGGCAAACCAATTGCCAGATCAAAAGTACCTAATACATTCTAGTAGGGAATTAGGCCTACCTACCTACTTCCTGTGTGATAGAAAACTCATACAAACAAAAAATATGTAAGTACGTAGGTATCTCATCATCAAGTAAAATTATATTATGCTAGAATAAGTGACTAACTTACCTTTCCTGTTCAATAGGTAATCTGAACAGAGAGGTCTGGAATCGATGAATTATTAAGACACTCAAACACACAGCAATACGTTCTTCTGCGATTATCAGACATTTTGATGATGATGTTGATGAATAAATCATTTAGCGGTGCCGAAAAGCCGTGACGCGCGCGCGAACCTTGTGCAGTGTTAGCCCCGACTGGCGCACTGAGAAACGGGTCGAGATTTTGTTAAAGTGTGCGTGCGTCGACACATAGATACAATAGCGCACACATACAAGCCGCGCGCGGTGCGTTTGTATGAAGATTCTAAGAATCTTGTTGATGGCGGGACCATTTTGATTAGGATCAATGACATTTAGTCAGTTCTTTATCGCTGTTCTTAGATACAATTTCCCTTGTTCTTTCAAACCAATGATATTATGTAGTATTTATTTTTAAGTACTCTATCTCTAATAAAAAATATGTGTGAGTTAGTATTCTAAAAGAGGTAGGGTATAACGGGTTTCCCGTTCGAATTTGGAGCTGCCCGACTGTGGCAGGACCTCATCCTTATAGAAGTCCGTAGCCAATGAACAGATTTTTTTGTGTTGTGTTCCTACGCGGTGAATAAGGTTTCCAGTAATGAGCTCCTTGGGGAGGGGGGAGTATTGTTTTATTGTGTTGGCAGCAGAGCGATTAGTCACATTATGCTGTGATCCAGAGTGGCGTAAATAGGCTGCGGTAACCGTTTATCACCGTATGCTTGTTTGCCACTCTTGTTGTATAAAAAAAATCTATTATTCCCTCTTGCTGAATGACGAAATTAACGGATTTTGTATGGAGCTTAAAATACAAGATTAAATAACGTTTATTCAATATAAGGGATACATGAAACACTAATTTAAGTTGCTGACGTCCTATTTAAATACAGTAAATATTATATGAAAAATACCGTTATCACCGTTGTTTTTTTGCTGACGCAACTAATTAAAAGTACAAATCTTCTGTTTTTAAAATAGTCAAAAGCACTACTCACCTGTCCTTTTCTTTATGATATCTTATGAACCGATGATACAGTTTGCGATCTTCATTATCTTTAGCAAGTCATAAACAGAATGAATATTTGAATGTTGTATAAGTCACTGTGACGTTAGTGCATTGGCACAGGCAGCATAGATCTGACAGCGTGTCATTTGCAGGTGGACTCTGCGAAGTACCCGCGCGTGTCATCATACACTCGAATAGCGGCGTTGGCGGGTCGCTTCCTGTCAGGGGTGACCGCTCAGCTACTCACCTATTTTGAACTGATGGACTATAGAGATCTTAACTACATCACTTTCACAGGTAATCCACACTATACTCGCTGTCTCGTCCAGCTTCGCTTGGGTGAAAAAATTAAGTTATTTCCTGAAAACTATCAGGGACGTTTGTGTGTATATATTTCAATGGCTTGAAATATATACACACTAATTTCATCCTAACCGGGCCAGCCGATTAGGACGTGAGGTAACGACCACACGTACAAAAAGATTATAATATATATATATGAAGAACATTATGTAGATGCAGACTTGTTGGTTCGTTTATACTCGTTGATCTCAGGATTTACTAATGCGTTTAAAATATTTTTTTTGCTTTCGATAGCCCGATACCCAAAGAAGCGGGGCAGTAGGTAATTATTTCAGTAATGAGAGCGTGGAGATCACCTAGTGGCTCCATAAACAAAATAGACCAACATTGGGCCCAACCGGTTGGTCTAACTGTCGGCAATTGTATCAGAAGTTAAAACCTCTCAGGCTTTAGGGTTAACCAGATATGTTTATTCAGTTGCCAACCTGACGTGATGTCCAGTATGTTACGTTGGCACTGACCCCTAATCGAGCAGACACAGCTTCCATTACTTTTTTTCCTTATTTCGTTATCCTTCGCCGTAAAACCCGTGTTTAAAAAAAGTGTGCTTAGCAACAAGTTAACTAAAGCTTGTACTAAGTTACTTGATGGTAAAGCTTGCATACACGAACAGTATCGAGCATCGACCCGTAAAACTCTTGGTGTGACTAATCACTGTACTTAAGTTCAGAAAAACTCATTGGTATAGTCGGCATTCGAACTTGCGACCTTTGTGTCGCAGGCAACTACTCGAACCACTCGGCCACCACGGCTTTTTTCATATCAGTAAGATATGAGGAGATAACATTAAAAAGTATCTAATCATCTTCCTAATGACGACCTACTTTGTTCCGCCGTCACGTTACATAATTGAGGCACAACAATGCAATCCCATGTTAGTGTTGACTAAAGCAATGTTTATAAAGCCCCATATTTATTATACACAAACAGAGATAAATCTTATAAGCCTTGTCTACATAATCCATTGTCTTAAGATAAGGTTGGAGTAAGAACTCTATTTTCCTTATACTTTATCCTTATTTGTGAACTTTCCTAATGATACAGTGCTGCCAAAGGAAGTGGTAAAAGTTCTGTATTCTGTCTCGTGAGTTGGCATTTTCCATTTTTCAAAAACGTCACTACAATTTATACATTTTATACTGTACTACAATGTTATATTGTAGATAATATCAAATTATGATACAAAATTGTTTTAATTGCAAACGTGTCTGTTATTATAACCAATGAGGTTTTATCTACTTTTCTTTTTTACATCAATGGTTATAACTATGTAGTAACAGCGAACGAACACATAGTAGCGATGAATTTGATTGAACAATCGGGAATGGAAACGTTGAGATAATTCGAAATTGTTTGGCATGTACGTACAGATTGTTCAATGATTATGAAATATGGTGTGTATTTTTAGAGTGGAATAGCGCTTTATATACAAGATTTTGAAACAAATTTAACAAAAGTTCTGCGTTTATTCAATCCTCGTTGCACCTCGTAAAGTGATTCGCCTTGTACCTACTGCAACCAAAGACTACAGTGAATCCTTAAATGAGTAAACCCCATTCATTGTTTCAGCTCAAATTGTTGCAACATTCTGGGCATTCTGGCTGCCCACCGTGCAGTATGGAATCTACTTCCACAGAAACAAATCGGCCAATGCTAGTCTACCCATAGACAAACAGCAAGCCATGGAACAGGTAATTTGTATTGGCTATTAATAATTGTAGCTTATTTTCTTAGTGAATTTCCCACCCTAAAAGCAGGGTGTAAAGGGGAACATCCTTCTCTCCCGGGGGGGTATGAATGTATATGGAAAATATAAATATTTTTTTTATTAAGTTACTTGTTCTAAGAATAAAATTTGATTCAGAATATACCAATGTCCCACGAAGCTTTTTAATTAAAATTTCTAACCTTGTAGTGTATAGCCTAGAGTTTAGTAAGGGTGTCCGAGGTGGTTTAACTGAATTTGTTCATAAGGAAATCTTGATCCCCGTACTTTGTACGTCCCTTGTTTGCTTGTTCCCTGTTTCCCTTACGTTGAATAAAATATTTTGATTTGATTTGATTTGATTTGATTTGTATATATTTTTTAACCAAACATTGATGTAGGAATCAGCAGCTGACAGATGACCTAGAAGTTTTAATCTATTATTATCTTCGGAATATTAAATTATTCAACATTGACCTTTGTGCCAAACGATTTGACTACACTACACTACAGCATTACGACGTCATCTGTCGTTAATAATACTGTATCGTCCGCCGTTCCTAACGGGGTAGGCAGAGAGAGTAGAGCGACAGTTCTCTTTAGACTTACATACCTCTTTCGCTTCGTCTACATTCATCAGTATCTTCTTACTTCATGTTTACAACCACACCCTCGTTCACGTCAGTTGCTTTGTGGATCTCTTCGTGAACCTCGGCATAGGCCTCTTCAGAGGCATCTTTATTATCGGCAGTTAATGGAATTTTAATGGAAATTTACGGACGTTGACGGAACTTTAATGACGTTAATAGTACCGTCACTTAAGTCAATAAAGTTCATTCTTGCGTGCGCCTGCACTTAACACCTATATGGGGCCGTCATGAGCCTGTAATGTTGCCTGGGCATGACCACACTACGGCAAACCCATGACGTGAACTTACCGCATTAGTCATAGTAATGATTCACATTTTTCCTCTAACGTTTTCCTTCACCTGGTACCCGTAATCGACTCCCAATAATATTTAACATATCATAAATACGTACATAACATATATATTATAGATAATTACTAATCACTAATTATTTATCAATAACTAGCTATACCCCGCGATTTCACCCCCGTAAATTTTGATTTTACTCTGTGCCAATTGTCATTCAACCCTGTTCATCCGTTCTGACGTGATTGAGTGACAACATTGTCACCAAGTTTCTTATTGACGATATCAGTAGGATAAGGTATGATAATTAAAAGGATTTCCTGAAGATGAACCTAGAAGAATAAGGCGGTGTCTCTTGCTCAAGATATGTCGTCTTACTATATTCTAGGTGACAAGTTTCATTGTTTCTTCGCAATATGGCAACACAGCATGCAACTTGTCTGATGGTAAATGGCACTACCAGTTAGTAGAAGAAAAATAAGCTATACTCCCATAGCAAATTTTACTACAGTAAATAATTTACTAAAGTCAAAGTATAGCTAACTGTATTGAGTTGTATCTTAATCTAGCAATATGAATTGTCTTTTCACCAATAACTATTGGAAGTAATATTTTTTTTATACAACGAGAGTGGCAAACAAGCATACGGCCCACCCGGAAAACGGTTACCGCAGCCTATTTACGCTTACAATATTGAAGTATCACTTGCGCGTTGCCACTCTGTGTTCGGAGAGTTGTACTGTGTTGGCAGAATAATGAGACTAATCCCTCTGCTGCCAACACAATACAACAATCCTCCCCCCACCCCAAGGAGCTCATTACTGGAAACCTTATTCACCGCGTCGGAACACAACACAATAAATTGTGTTATTTGGCTACGGACTTCTATAAGGTGGAGGTCCTGCCCCAGTCGGGCAGCTCCAAATTCGAACGGGAAACCCGTTATGCCCTACCTCTCTTAATAATATAATATAACGTTAGTAGGCTTGTTTCCACTTAGAATAAATTATACGTACGTTATTGTTTTTAAGAAGAGTTGAAATCATGGTATGGAGTAAAAACAGATTATTATAATAAATATAAATTTGGCAGAACTAGGCATTCAGTCACGTGACAGTTAAAATCCTACAGCGTGACGTCATTGGAGACGCAATGAAAGTGACAAAATTCAACCTTTTCGAGGCAAATTTGAATTGTACCTAGATTGAAAAATATATATTGCTAATGTACAATTTAAAAAATTTATATATTTATTGGCCATTACACATACTTAAATATATAATTACTAGCTGTCCCGCCCAGCTTCGCTTGGCTGAAAAAGTAACAGTTTCTGAAACACGATCGCAGCGCCACCTATCGGATCTAATTGTGAATTTAAACCATTCTCGAAGACACGCAGAAAATTTCATTAAAATCGGTCCAGAGGAGTCCGGCCGTTTAGGAGTTCAGCGACATACACACGCACAGAAGAAATATTATATATTTTTTATTCATACAAACCTTCTCCCGACTATAAAGAATATATAAAAGAAAGATTTATCCAATTTGGTGCAGTCGTTTGGAAGTTATGCGCGTACAAACATTTCGTTGATTCATTTTTATATATATAGATTAAAAATATATATTTTGTTACGTAGGTTAATGATCCATCGCAAGAGTCATTCGGATCGCATGTGGTGGAGGCGGCGTCCCTCATATGGCGGCATGCTCGCGCGGCGTATACGCGGCCAAAGGTACTGGCGTGGTCCGCCCTCTACGCTGCCTCGTTAGCCCTCTTCGTGCAGGCCCAGACCTACATGCAGCTACTCTGGAAGCAGATACAGGACGATACTGAATTCCCGGTAACTATATCCATATATCACATTATTGAAATGATGTATGATTTCGCGTTACGAATTGTACGCGCACCAGTCGGTGGGAGTCACAAGAAATTCCCTGAAGGCGCAGTTTACCGCTCGACTCTATAGCTCAAAATCGTCAACTATGATCTGTGGGCATACGCTACTGATACCATAAATAATCAACAAATTTTCTAATACTATCTGTTTCCAAATTGAAGTTCAAGCTTTGATAAACTAGCCGAGTATAGTAGCCGAATGCGTAGCCCGCGCGTGTTAAAAAAGATTCGAAAATAAAAGGGTTAGTATTTAAACATTTATCCTGAATATTTCTTTAGATCTCAAGGCGTTTTTCTGATCTACTACGGCATTCGTATATCAAAATTATATTTCTAACTTGTAATACAATATAACCTGTTAGTCTTTTTATAAACTATGTCTGAAATAATAAGTAAGAGTTGTTTAATGTGAGTTTCAAATTCAATGATTATTTTTGTACGTATAGGTACGCATACAAACTTATATATTTAGGGATAGGGAGAGAGATTAGTAGAGTGCCAATACTCGGTAGTCTTACAGACCTCGCAACATATCAAACATGTATATAATATAATAAAATTTCACTCGTATGAAGTCAAATGTTATTACTGGAAAAAAACATGTGCATATTTTAATCCAGCTAATAAATCTTACCTTTGTGCCAAACTTCATTCAATTCGGCTCATCCGTTTTGGCGTGATTGAGTAACAAACATCATTAGTAGGATTGAGCAGGAAATTAAAATTAGTGAGTTTATCGTACAACCGAAATGAATGTATGCTAGGTACAACACTACTGTTTGAGTCGGTCCTATAGATGAGAAGGCAGCCCTTTCCCAGGAGTCGCGACGTCACGTGACAATGCAAGCGATCACGTGTCTGTTATTAAATCTCACCGTAGTTTATCAAACGGCCACCTGTGAGCTGCGTGCTGAAGTACCTTCGTTGCGCAATGGCGTCTCCTAAATGTGGGTTACACGAGGTATTCGACGTAAACACGCGTGTTGCGTTCGAGTTGCGACCCAGCAAAAATGGTCGGTCCTACGTTTCTGCAAGCGATGCCTTGTTGAATGCAACTTCAGGCACAGACGTCACACTGACACCAATTAGAAGTGCAAGGGTGCAGATAGGCAGCCTACAATATTCGGCCCCTACACATCGTTTACGTTACGTTGTCCTAGATCTCCGTATTAGTTATCTTACTAATAATATTATAAACGCAAAAAGTTGTTGGTGATTGTTCGTTTGTCGGGTCTTCCTCTTTCACGCACGGACGGAATTAGATGAAATTTGGTACACAGTAGTAATACATCTTACTAATATTATAAATACCTTCCACTACACAAAAAAAGCCGTGGTGGCCGAGTGGTTCGAGCAGTTGCCTGCGACACAAAGATCGCAAGTTCGAATCCCGACTGTACCAATGAGTTTTTCTGAACTTAAGTACAGTGATTAGTCACACCACGAGCTTTACGGTGAAGGAAAACATCGAGAGGAAACCTGCATACGTTTGAGAAGAAATTCAAAGTATGTATAGCCGTGCTTGAGTAACGGCGATGGACTCGCCATCTGTCACGTTGGCACCAAATATACCTCTGGCGGAAAGTGGGTGTGTGTGTGTATTTATTACCTATACACCTCTGCCTACCCCTTCGGGGACCCTTGTGGGAAGGCGTGAGGATATATTATTTATATTATTATAATATTATAAATGTGAAAGTTTGTAAGTTTGGATGTTTGCGGTTCTTTCACGACTGGACCGATTTGGCTGAACGTTGAAATGGTGATAGCTTATTCATACCTAGGAATAGGACATAGGCTACTCTTTTTTTTCCAATATTTCCAAAGCTACTTTATCAAACTCCACGCGGGCGAAGTCGCGGGCATAAGCTTGTATACATATATACTAAACACATAATTATATGTGGCGCGCGTGCCCACAAGGGCCCTCGAAGAAACAACTCTTAACTCAAGAGTTGTATTTAGGTACAGATGTCGATCAAACCATAATGCCATAATTACTGACTACAATATCTACTTGTTTATAAGTATTTGCATGCGCTTTAAAAATACGTATATTATATACGCAAACGTAGAGCATTTGAAGGTTCTGTTTTCAGCAAACATCGTAGTCATTGCCTTCCTTCTAGGAATATAACGATATGCAATGCTCACATTATAATTTTTTTTTCTCTTTATATAAGGAGAACAAAAAATCAAAAAATCTGGTTCTCTGTAACTCGCTGCGCCATCTATACTAATATTATAAAGAGGAAAGATTTGTTTGTTTGTTTCTTTGTTTGTAATGAATAGGCTCCGAAACTACTGGACCGATTTCAAAAATTCTTTCACCTTTGGAAAGCTACATTATCCCCGAGTAACATTGGCGCTGCGATCGAGTTTCAAGAATTTTACCTTTTTACCCGGGCGAAGCTTTCTGTGTGTTTCTGTGTGTCTTAAGCTAGATTCGAGAATGGTTTAGATTTACAATTGGACCCAATAGGTGGCGCTGCGATCGTGTTACGGGCAAGTTAACTTTTTCACCCGAGCGAAGCTGGGCGGGACAGCTAGTATTATATACTATTATATACATAGCTTTTATTTAATCACTATTTCTCTTTATAACTTGTTCATATGTAGGTATATTTATGTTTATGTTATTGTATGTAGGTATATAAAGTAGCTATATGTTTCGTATTTATTTATTTAAATTGCTTAGTATTTGTCTATATTTCGTCCACTCAACTGTCATAGCGTTTTTCTCTATTTCTTCTCTCTCTGCACTTGGGTTGCCTGGAAGAAATCGCTTTTGTGATAAGGCCGCCTATTGTGTTTATTACATGTTGTTCTTTGTTTTTGTCATCCTATTTGTTTTGTAGATGTGTGTGTGTAGAATAAAGTGTATATAATTGTTATTATATACACTTTATTTACAGACGGCCGTCTGGCTTAGGGAATAAATTAGCCTATGTCACTCAGGGTGAATGTAGCTTTCTAATGGTGAAAGAATTTTTCAAATCGGTCCAGTAGATTCGGAGCCTATTCAATACAAACATACTTACATACAAACCTTTCCTCTTTATAATATTACTAGGTGTGCCCGCGACTTTGTCAGCGTAGCTTTTTTATCTTTCGTAAAAAAATTATTTTCTATTCAAAGTATCCTATGCTACTTCTAATACCTCTAAGAATATGTGTACAAAGTTTTATGATTATCGGTTAAGTAGTTTTTACGTGAAAGCGTACTTACATTCACATTTATAATAGCACCTAATATACCTCTGGCGGAAAGTGGGTGTGTGGGTATTACATATACACCTCTGCCTATGGGAAGGGACCCTTATGGGAAGGCGTGAGGATATATTATATTATTATTATTAGTAAGGATTTGAGTATAGATTATTATTATTAAAATCCGTGTTTGTGTCCAGGTGGCGTACAACGGCGCGGTGGAGGCGAGCATGACGCTGCTGGGGGCGGGCGGCGCGGGGCTGGCGGCGGTGCAGGCCCGCGCCGGCGCGCCCGTGCCCGCCGCCGCGCTGCAGGGCGCCGCTATGTTCGTGGCCACCTACGTGCCCAACGTGTTCGCCTCCTACGCCGGGTACATCGTCACCGGCACCATGTTCCACTACACCATCACGCTGGCCAGGTGAGTCCGGTGGCCCATATAGAGCTGCCACCCGCGATTTCATTCGCGTTAAATTGGATTGCATTAGTAGTCTTTTTTTTCTAGAATAAGGCATGCTGATCCAGCTAATAATCTATCTATGTGCCAAATTGCCTTCGAATAGGATGTACGTTCAGTAGTTTTTTCATTTCAGTAGTTGAATGAGGAACAAACACAAACTTTCGCGTTTATAATAATGGTAAGATTTGTGGGTAGTATACCCGCAAATTTATGTCACGGGTACAAAATGAAGAAGTTAATTATATTCTTTTGTTTCCAGTGCAAAAATAGCAAGTCAGCTCAGTGACGAGAGCTGCTTCGGGCTGATATTCGGCATCAACACACTCCTGGGCACCGGGCTGCAGTCCCTGCTCACGCTCATCATCATACAAAGCCTCTCGCTCTCCATATCCTCGCAGTACTACGTGATCAGCGGCCTGTACTTACTCCTCGCCTCCGCCTGGCTGCTGGGCTGGATGGTGCAACTGTGCAAGCAGAAAAAAAGTATTCATAAAGATAGTCAGTATTCTGTGTCTACATAACATTATATTTATTGTTATTTAAGTTGTGACACTGGATGTTTCAGGCAGCTGAATTTAAAAAAAAAAGTTCTTACATTTTTGACAACGAGGTTTTAGTCTAGTATGAAAAATATTTTGCCATGTGTTGAGTTCTATTTCCCATTCACTGACATCAATCTTGGAATTCAGATAATTACCCACTGTGGTCTTTATCTGCTCAGACATGTCTCTGGATGTTAGTAACAGTTATGTCTATGAAATAGACAGTAATAGAATTTATGACCTTTTTATGTAGGTCTATAATAATGTTTGATTAATTATTTATAAAATTAACTGGCCTCTGGCTTAAAAATTTTCATAAATGATTTGACGTCTATTTGATGACTACCTTAATTTTACCTGTACAACAGATATGAAGGTTTTAATAAAATAAAATTTATATAAATTATAATAATGTACAGAAAAATCAATAACATATGTTTTTTTTATTTAGGAATTTATTTATTATGATGGAATAAGAACAAAATTTGATATTAAGATTAATGAAACAAGCAATGCATTGAATTTCAACAGTTGAAGAGTAACAGTTTGCATTTAAGCAAAAGTGATGAAATTAGTTCCTGTGCAATCAACATTTTTTTTTTTATATTCCTTAGATTTAGTTCTCATGTTCTTAGTTAAACATTCTTCTAGGCTGTGATGAAATATATACCAATAGTTATTACGTTATTAAATCTGATAATGTAAAATTACATAGTGTATTTAAATATATAATATAATATAAATAAATAAAACTGTTCACACCTTCCCAGTTCTGGTAGGACAAGGTGTGTTGACACCAATTCTTCACAATCTTATGTGATACTAGTACATACCCTAATGTGATAGCCTATTGTGGTATTTCATTGCTTGAACATGACTGTGTATTGCTCTACCAAGATGTATATCATATATGTATTGATGACGTCACTACTTAATCATAAAACATTAATTTCAACATACTTTCAAAAAGGTTTTAAATTTGGAAATTTTATTTAGTTTTAATATATGCTGAATGCTAAACCAATTTTGACTATTCTTTTTCTATTGGCTAGGTTGGGGGGACCCGTGTAGATTTGAAGAAAAAATACCACTCATAAAGAGAGTGGAAGTTGATATGCAGTTTTGCAGTAAACAATTTAATTGTGGACTAAGAAGATAGCATTCTTGACTTCTAGTTGTGTATATATTTATTACAAATGTGTTTTAAACCTAAGGTAGTCATAAAAGTAAGATATGCATGAAGCAATAAAACAATCAAGGATTTTGTAAAGTATGATAAACTACATATTAAATTATTTTAAATACATAATTTATTACAATGTGTGTTTCATTACCTGTAATTATGGGCACAGGCATGATTACAAGCATTTCAAATAAGTTCTAGCTTATTAAAAATGCTCTTCATTATTATTATGAATTTAAGAGCTAGTCTCTTGTGGGCATCTCTGATGCAGTCCCTACCATTTGCATTATGTCCACTGCAACCTCTTTAACCTATATGCCATGAGAGTGAAAATGACAGTCACTAATAATTTTATTTCATATTTATTTACAGCAATTTCTCTTATTATATGGATATGTGACAATAGTTGGAATGTTGGAATATGTTACTTTGTCACTAATTGTTAGCCACATTCTACACATTATCGATTTATAGATACAAAGGTATACAGTCATAGCAGCCCAGGAAATTCATATTCGTTAGTAAAGTATTTATAAAATATATATTTAATTATGTACACTGACATGTAAGTAGACAGACTGGTCACTAACATAAGTCTATATTACGCGTACTGCATAGTTGTGGGTCTCGTCTTCAAGTATACGTAGAAACAAATCAGAAGGAATATAACAACAAATGTCGGCAGAACTATAGTATGAGTCTGTTGCCGCATTTTTGCAAACTCTTGCTTCCTTTCTCTCTTTTGTTTTGCAGTCTCTTTTACAACTCCTTTTAGCTTCCTCATAGTGCAACTGTAAATTAAATATTTACATTTACAAATATGTACAGAACATTCGATGCCACGTAAAATTCTCAAATTTTGAGAAAAAATAACAGTTATTTGTACAAAAATAGAAATTATGCTGACGCTCACTTGTTTTAACTGTACACAGTGAATATTTGTTTATTATTAATTGAATACGTTGCAAATAAATATGTATATTTAAAAAATATATATTTGCAATACGCGACGAGCGAGTAATGTATTTACAAAAATTACACGTCACAGTACACGAGTCAGCTGTCATAACAAAATATTTGGATGATTACAGCGTATTTTTTTTAATAAATTCATGACATGAATTCTCGTATCTCACTCAAACACATGTCGAAAATTAAATTCTTTTTATTTAACCTTAACCGATTAGTTTGTCCATTCAAGATAAAGTAATAGAAGACCGTAAGCCTCGACATCAGAGGTAAACAGTTAATAAAACCACGGCAAGCTTGAATGAAGAGCAACCACTCTCTATCCAACCTTTGATGATCTTAGCTTGATAATAATATAAGTACGTAATTATGTACTACAAGTAATTCTAATATTGCTATCTACAGAATTATCTTCAGTTCAATTAATCCTATTAAAAGGCTTGTATCCGTGTCATTAGTGCACTAAAGATGAGTATCAGCCTGCAGCCAGTTTTAGTTGTTAAGACGGGAAACTAAGAGTATTTATAAAGGAATGAGGATAGCATGCGTAGCATAAAGCAGTTGCAAAGTTGAACCATTCCCACTGTACACTTTGCTTCGATCGGTACTAAATCATTTAAACTAGTGAAGGAACACCTGAGCCGTGGTGGAACATTGCTAATCTTAATCTAAATCTTTCACACCCTTCTTGAAGAACTCCATATCCGCTGTATTCTCTAGGGAAAAACCTTAATGGGAAAGTTCATTACACAGCCTGTTGCCTTGTGGTTCCAAGGTATGGGGATAATAAACTCTATGTTGATGTTGAGAGATGCGATGGTAGAAGGTAGGCAAAGGCACCATGTCGAATAATTCTTGTGCACACTCCCTTATACAAGCGGTAGAACACACACAGCAGTCTCCTCAGGCTTAGTGGCTCCAAACCACATCTGGGAATGGGATCATTGATAATCCTAGCAGCACATTTCTGAACCAAATAAAAACAATAATAAAATGACACAAAAAGTGACTGACTATAATCAAATTTATTATGAATGTAATAATTTAAAGGTATATTATAATATTATCACTATCCACCTATTTAGGAAATATATTAATTTTGTATATGACTTCATAGGATTTTGCACACTACATAATCAGATTTTTACACATGGTATTCGCCGCCATCAACTTTTTCGTCTGAGAGGGAGGATAATATACTTGCTGATGTACTTTGTGAGAACCAGATCATGGACATGAACAGACCCTCAAGGAGGCCTATTCCTGCACCAGCAAGGACGTCTAGAATGTAGTGCCTTTCAGCTACAATCCTTGAGATCGCGACTGTTATGACCCAAGAAATCAGAGATGGGTACAAAAAGTAAGTGAGGGAATCGAAGTAAATCACGATGAAGGCGACCAGCACAGCTCTGCTCGCGTGACCAGACGGGAAAGAAAACTTGTCTGGACCGAGTTCAAGTAATTTGTTCATAGGCACTGGCCGGCGTCTCCGCACAAATGCCTTTATTACTGCTATTACAATTATATCCAGGATTAATGCTGAAAAAGAAAATTCAACGTTAATAAATCCTCCTTCTTGACTTAACAGTGACTCATTTTTGGGATCATGGTAAATCATAAGGGTATTATACCCGGATATTGACTATATGTATACATGTACACTTTTCAGACACACATCCACTCACAACAAATTGATAATCAGAAGAATGACTGTACTAAGAAAGAATACCATGTACTATATTTAACAGCATTTAAAGTTATACCAAAACATACATTTTTGTTTAGAGCCAAACATGGACAACCACAAGTTTAATAACAAGAGAATTTGCAATCATAATACAGAATATTTTCTGTCTCAATATAAGTATAACAAAGAAGTATTTTATGTCAGTTACTTTGTCATTATTCAAACTAGTTACTTATGTAGATTAGGTACATTCATAACTTGAAATATTCTACAAAAGCAATTGTATTGCCTACACCATTACACCAGTTTGAAATGAGTTTTTATTCACAGGGGTCAATGCTCTAGATACCAATACCATACCCATTTTCCTCTAGCCTCTAGTAACATAACTAATAATGAATGATAAATGATTTGCTTTACACATGCGCATCCGGGTGAGTTATTCCAGAAAATCATGACAATAAAAAAGAGAAAGCCATCAAGTTGGTGTTTGTTTGTCATATAATTATAACTCCTACAACAGAAAAACTTAAGCACTTAATTCAATTATCCACATGACATGCAGTGTTGTTCTTTAACACATTAACATTGCCATTGTACACAGGTCTGAGTAACATTAGTGCCACCTGATGCCACAAGATGTTTTATGAGAAAATAAGCAGTGGAACAATGTATGAAAATACCTACAGAGTATGTTCATAAGTACATACCTATCAGCATGTTGACTTGTAATTGATAAAGGTCCTTGTTGTTAAAGAGCCAGATAAAGCTTAGCCAAGCGGCTAACCACACAATGCCGTGACAAGAAACCTGCAGAAAGAACAAAGCACACAAATTAAGTTATCTTTTTATGTATCTTTGACTCACATTACTACAATAATTTTTAACAAAGGACATGCAATAATTAAAAAAAAAAAGAATTGTTTACATTCAACAAAATGTTTTTAATATCCACACAATATGTGTGAGTATGGGAAACTATACTATTACAATATACATTCATACATACTACATATATATTATCATACTAAGTTCCTCGTGGGGTAGGCAATGAGGACAGAACAGATTTCTTTTCCTTCATCCACATTCATCAGTCACCTTGTACATGTTTGCCATCATACAGGTTTTCTGCCTGTATAAATATATGTACATATGTTAATATACCTCCATAACTTTTGCATGAGTCCGCAATGACCTCAGTGGGGTTATTTTCAAGGCCTCTTCAACGAATTTCTTGGTAATTTGAACATCATATCTTAGTATTTTCTGCAACATTGGTGGAACACTGCGCTTTGATGCTTCCGACTCTCCAAACTAGAACAACAAAACAAAATTCTTTTACATTTAAAATACCACTATGTTGTTCTATATTAAAACCTCATAAGAAAAAAAATCTAAAATAATGTGCCCATTCTTAAGCCAAGCCCATGATATATATATATGACACAAAGGATCAAGGTCATGTTTCAGCTGAACTAAAAAGTTAGGGGTGTTTTTTTTTACTTTTTTTTTCCATGTTGGGTAAAAGAGAAAAAAAGGAATAAGTAATTATAGTGGGATAATGGTGGGACAAGCAATTTTGATAAGTTCAACATCAAGAACATCATGTAGCATTTAGTACAAATTCAGCCATTCACTGGGAAATTATGCATGTCTCAGGCAAAACATTCTGAGGAGTGTAGGTTGAATGATAAGCTATGAGTCAACATATTAGAACAGAATTTGTGATGTCATCCAACACTACATTATCATAAACATTAGGAAGAGTTCCAATAGTTTTACAGCATCAGCTACTACTGACAGTAGTAGGTGTAGTAGTAATGATAAGTAATTAATCAAAATCAAAATATTTTATAACTAATTATTGAAAGTTGCAAGATGTGGCGGGACCTGAAGTTATGTTAAATGATTCAAGTGTAGAATTTATTTTTATCACTTGTATAGTCCATACAGTTTCATTTCACATTTTATAACATTTCTAGGAGTAATTTATAATTTATTAATATATATTAAATAATATAGCTTATGTTGCTTATACTTATATACGCGAAGGGACATTATGGTAAGGATATCGATATTTAATTTAATTTTAAGTTATATACATATATATATTCCGTTTCATACTATAACACTAGTAACTACTTCAATTGGAGTAGCGTAAAAAAATAAAAAACTTACCACGTCCATACTGTATAAATTCAATTGAATATGATTGTTAAAAACAAAACACTTGTTTAAACAATGATACGCGAGTTCAGCGTGAATATAATATAATGTTGGCTGAAAGGTGCCTACGGTAGTATAGAGAGATGTTTATGAAGTTAAACGCAAAATGAAGTACATAAAATATGAGCTACATTAATTATCTTAGAAGGTACTCATTGCATAATTAGTCAACACAAATACAACGCCAGTTATTGTTATATTTTGCAAGGTAGGTTTAATCGGTTTTTATTTTACTTGCCAACAAGTGCAGGCACATAAAGAATATGACAGAACCATGACAGAACAGACAGCGAAAGAAAAGAAAATATTATGACACTTATGACATATATCAAAAACGATGCGAGAAGACCACAGAGTAATGAAAACAAGCAACCCGATTTTATACAATTACTGTATCAAATTACGAGGACTTAAGCAAACCTCAGCTACCGTACCGACACTAACTACCCATGGGTACTGCTATTTGATTACATTAGAAAAAAGGTTTCAGTTCGGCCCCTTCAAATTCTGAAATTTCTGTTAGGTTTAAGCTATATAAGCTGCGCCTAGAAAGATACTGCTAGATGCGAGCTTCATAGAGATGCATAGAGAGCATACCTATGGGTAATCATGGAAACAGAATGAATTATCATTAAAATTAAATATGGTATATAATAAGGTATTCATATCAAATGAGACTCGGTGTGATGGTGGGTAAATAAAAAATATATCGTAAAAGTTTCTATCAAATGTTTAAGTATATACTGGCCAATATTTAAACATTTCATCAAAAACTCAAATACAGGTCAAATATATACCAGTCGTCATTCGTGCGACATCCTCGATATTTATGGATCTAAATCCATTCATTATTAACAAGTAATTTTTATTTTGTAATTGAATATTACTTTATATACAAATCATGGAATTTTTTGGACTTACTTTGTACGGTCCACAAAATTATATTAAGGATCTGATGCGAGAAGAATACCAGGAGCCAATGTGCAAAGAAGAAGTCAAGCCGTTAATGGATAAAGTCAAACGATATTCCACTTTACCTAGCAAGGTTACTAAAGGTTGCTCATGATTTCACAGGAGAGGAAGTTTCATATTAAAGGAATATATTTTCAGATTGACAGATTAAATGTTGATACCATCAGAATAATTGATTGCTACATAGGCAGAGTTAATGGTTTTGCCTATGGGTCCACACAAAGGTTTATAAAAATGAAGCGAAAGGGTGTTATAAAACCAGTTGGCCCGTGTGATATGTATAGGCTGCCACCAACTACATCTGTAGAGGTAAGCAAAATACAAATTTGCGAAATATAAATAAAGTAAATAACTTAAAATTCACCACTGTCGAACCTTCCGAAACATTCCGGAAAAGGAAAATGCAGATGGGCTTAATCCCACAGTAAATTAAGTGATGGGAACATCACTGAGAGTCCATTATTTTAATTGATAAAAATGGTTTGCTTGTTGAATAGTCAAATACTAATCCAATTTTATTATTTCGTAGTATGGCTGGTGGCAATCTGATATTGAATTAGCAAACAAAAATTGGTATGAAACTATTCCAAGATATCCTCAACCATCGTCTCCAAATACTCTAATCCTTGATGTTGTTCGGAAGAACAACAAATATGCAACTTTGTACTGAACAATAGAATTAAATGGAATTATACAGCTTGTGCTTTTATTAAAATGGAGACAAAATACCTATCAAATATAATTGAATGTTCCGGTTCCGGTTTTCGGGAAGCCATACACATACAGGACCTTCTGAAAAGGTACTTTGAGAATATACAAAGGACCTACATAGATACACCTGGACCTTGAGATAATATTGTTATCCATTCTTCTCATTACTGTGTGGTCTTATGAAAATACCACCAGGCATTGAAATGTGTGACAAATGTTTTTAATTTAGGGTTATTATTTCGATATTTACATGATTGAAAGTCAAGTATCCAAGTCAAGAATTTTAAAAAAGTCAATCATAAAAAACTACCGATTATTCAGTTCATTCATTTCGCCCATTTACGTTCATTCTTTCTTTTGGTTCTCATACGTTGTGACGAGCGGTAGCTCTAGTCCGCTATCATGTCGTAAGTAATCGTATTTTATAACTTTAATCCCTCGTTAAATTACAAAAAGTCTTAGTGTTAGTTGTCGTGTAATTTTCAATAAATGCGTAGGATATCGTATTTAACTAAAAACTGACTTAACCTCTAATTTCAGGTCGAAGGTTTCGCGTGATACACTGTATGAGTGTGTTAACGCTGTTCTCCAGGCTTCTAAGGACAAGAAACGTAACTTCTTGGAAACCGTTGAAATCCAGATTGGTCTGAAGAACTATGACCCTCAGAAGGACAAACGTTTCTCCGGCACCGTCAAGTAGGTTGACCTGAAAAGAGCATTTTAGTGGAGCAGTTGCTTGATAAGCTCCACCAAAGTGAATCTGGACAGGGAGTCGGTGAAAACTGACGGGACTTGACCCAGAGTCTTTAAATAATGGGTAGGCAGGCTTCGGCTTTCCGAACTAGGGTTACAATGGAGCTGCGTGGAGAGGTAGGCAGCATACGTCATTACTGTTTTTAATTTCAATGCTAAATTGACTGCAGAATGCATTAATTATAGTATGTACTGAAATTTGTGTTCGATTAATTCTTTTTAAATGATGCATTTTAAGCATGTATTATCTGTAGACATTGATGACAAGATTATAACTGATTTAAATTTCTCTGTGCATTCTATATTATGAATATAGGCTCTTGTTTAATGATGTGAATATTACAGGCTCAAGTATATTCCCCGGCCGAAGATGCAAGTGTGCATTTTGGGTGACCAACAGCATTGTGATGAGGCCAAACAGCTGAATATGCCCTGCATGGATGCCGAAGCCCTTAAGAAGTTAAACAAGAACAAGAAGTTGGTTAAAAAACTAGCTAAGAAGTGAGTCCAAAGAACATTTTTTATTTTTTTTTGTATTGTCTCTCGTAGCGTGAGTTCCGGGAACTTTTGCTACTTAACCGGTCAATGGCGAGACCTAGGCCTCCAGCCAGGCACTTTATTTTTAAGCAACACAGCTAAGGGCACCCCCTGTGGGGTACGGACCTCGGCTTAGGGCGTTGCTGGATCGCGAGCAAGGGAGCTGGGCTGGACTGGTAATTTTATTTAAATATTATTTGGGGGCGGGATTTGCGCGTCTGGCTCGGCGCGGGCCGGCGTTTGCGGCGGAGGTCGGGGGGGAACATTACGGCTTATTCGCGTCGAGCCTCACCGGCGAGGACGGAACAGTGGTCGGTTGTGTGTAGTGTTGGTATGTTTTTGTCGGGTGTCCTGGAGGACCGTTATGTCGTCATCCGGTTCGATGACGGCATGTCTTGGACGCCTTATTTTCGAGATAAGGGAAGGAGTGTATCGGGCGGCCGATACGACAAGGGGGTTGGGGTGATTTACAGCAGAATCGAAATGACGTTTGGACAGTTTTTTCAAAAACTGTTTTATAGTGGGCACTTTGAGGTCAACGTGGAGTTGACTATTACGCATGTACCGCGGGGCACCTGTGGCTCTCCGGAGAAACCGGCTTTGGAGCACTTGCAGGGGGTTAAGTGTTGACTTGCTAGTGTGTGCGAACACTACACCCGCATATGTCATGATTGGTCGAATGCACGTTGTGTAAATCCTCACCTTGGATTTCAATGAGAGTTTACTTCGTGCATTCAACATGCTGTGAAGTCTACCGAGCGCGAAGGCGGCTCGCGCGCGTACTGCCTTTACGTGGTGACGGAAAAAAAGGCGTTGATCGAGGATCACACCTAGGTATTTGGCTTTTTCTTCCCATGGAATGGGTTTGCCGAAGAGGGTGATGGGGTCTACCCGTGGGCGTTCGAGGCCTTTCCAGAATAGAATGGCTGCGCTTTTGGTGGGGTTCACTTCAATTCTCCACTTCCGGAACCACCGCCCTAGGGCTGTGACTGCGGATTGGAGGTTGTCGTGAATTCCCAGTATAAGAACATACCGGTTCACTACATATATACCAGTACACTGAAATAAAATAATTTGTATTAATTTTATTTCATAGAGTAATTAAACAAACTGTTACTACCCTGTAGTGATGAGCGTTGAATCAACGAACTAGTTGAATCAACAAACTAGTTGAATTCGTCAACGACGTTTATGAATTTATCTCGTGCGTCTCGTTCAATAAACGAGAAGGCAAACGCAGCGAGCTGAGCAATTTACAAAACTTACGTTGAAAATAACGTCATAGATTGCGAGTGACGGTCATATCATACAATTTGAACTCTTAAGTAACGGAGAAAGAGCGGATTTTCAAAATATTTATTTTAAGAATAGTACAAGATTTGGAAGTAATTGTATTCTATTCAGTCAGTACTAAGCCTGAAGAAAAAGTATGAAGGAAAGGTCATCTTAGTAGAACCATCAATCAAATGTTTTCCATTATATAAATTGAACCAAATTGTTTTTAAAATTTAACGCGCAATCGTTGAATAAAAACCGTTCAATGAATCAACGGTTTACGTTGCAAGTTGACATTAGTAGCACGTTAACTCCTTGACGAATTTAACTAGTTGACAAACGTAAATCAACGTTAACGTTTCGGTAACGGAAAAACCGTCAAAGACCCATCACTACTACCCTGCACTGTACACCATCATGCATTTGTCGTGCTCTGCTTCCCTACATAGAGTGAAATTATGACAAGAATATTTGAATTCTCTATCTCTAATCGTATTTCACTACTATCTGATTGTATGAATTTTGCTCATATTAATACATTTCGTCTTCTTGTAAAGAATAATTTAAAGTTATATCATGGTTACTTTTTCTTATTTCTAGGTATGATGCTTTCCTCGCCTCCGAGTCCCTAATCAAACAGATCCCACGTCTCCTTGGACCCGGTCTCAACAAGGCGGGCAAGTTCCCTGGTCTGCTCTCTCACCAAGAGTCCATGACCATGAAGATTGATGAAGTCAAGGCTACCATCAAGTTCCAGATGAAGAAGGTAAATTATGTATTTCTTGATTGTTAACCAAACATAGTGATGTGACAAACTAATGTAGGTTCATGAATGTTAAGAACACAACACTGGCTATGAGAAGTCTGATGAATGTAGATAAAGAAAAAGAGATGAGATGCACTATTGAATAGAACATTTCTTAGTACATCAGAAAGAATAGAGATACATTCTGCTCACCCTGTGCAAGACTAAGTGTAATAAACTCATTAGTGAAGTTGCCAGGGTTCAAACTTACAACTACCTGAATTTACATTTGACTACTTAAACAGTACTGCCACCGCATATGACTGCTTCCTGTTCAATCTTTACTTATTGTTTCTTAATTTCTTTTCAGGTATTATGTCTGTCAGTTGCAGTGGGTCACGTAGACATGACTCCAGATGAGCTGGCACAGAATGTCCATCTTTCCATCAACTTCCTGGTGTCTCTACTAAAGAAGCACTGGCAGAATGTGCGCTCCCTACATATGAAGTCTACTATGGGTCCACCCCAAAGATTGTACTAAGCTAATGCAATAAAATTGACATACATAATACATATATGGCATTTTCTTCTTATATTCTGGTCTGTTGATCCTGATCCGTATTGCAACATTTGTTTTAATCAATCAATGTACATACACTCATAGGTAAAGCACGGTCGCGGAACAGAAAGAATTTCGTACGATAACCTATTATTACCCATCTCTGTCACTCCCGCGTAAATATAATGCGTCTCGCTCGCACAGATGCAATGACCGCTGTCGCCAGGGATTGAAAACCGTTTAATTGAGACCGTAAGGTTTGTTCTTGCTTGCGTCTGGTGTTTTGGTCGCAATTAAAAGTATTTGACATGATTCATAATTTTTGAATAACTAACGACATTCCATCTTGGGATGCGTTAGTGCTCGTTCAATTTTGAAACACATTTATCTTAGTTTGTTGTTATTTGTTAGTTTTTGTTGTCTTGTTTTAATTGTTAAGTGGTTTCGTTGATTTGTTAAGTTTAATTTACTGTTTTAAAATGGAACCAGTGCCGTCTACCTCGCGTCCATTCAAGAAGTTTGTTTCTCCGCGGAAGAAAAGAAAAATGTCACACTTTAGTGAATCTGAGAAGGTTATGATTATTAACGTGTTTAAATACATTAAGGAATCCTGGCCTGCCGATAAATATCCTTCAAAAAAAGAAATGAAGGACAAAACAGCCGATATCTTGGGCATTTCAAAATCGGCCATATATCGTATTTTAAAAGAATATACCGAAACAGACACCGTCAAGCCGGCTCCTTCACCGAAAAAACGACTCTCAGTAATTGAAAAGACTGATGAGTTCGATAAATCGTGCATCAGACGAATAGTGCACAGCTTTTATTTAAAAGGAGAGTTACCTACAACAAAAAAGGTACTACATGTCATAAATGCAGACGAATCCTTACCAAACATGGGCTTGACATCGTTGAAACAATTACTAAAACATTTAAAGTTTAAATATGTCAAACGAAGGCGAAATAATTGTTTGATCGACAGAGATGACATAGCATTGTGGCGTATTAAATATTTGAAAAATATAAAAACTTACCGACAGCAACAACGACCAATATATTACTTGGATGAAACTTGGGTAAATGCGGGTAAGACCTTTTTTTTTATCCATTTACTGACTGAATTAAATCCATACTAATATTAAAAATATGAAAGTATCTCTGTCTGTGTGTCACCTTTACATGGCTAAACGGCTGTTATGATCTTGATAATCCTATTAATATTATAAACGCGAAAGTTTGTGAGAATGTATGTATGTTTGTTTCTCTTTCACGCTAAAACTACTGATTGGATTTTAATGAAACTTTACAATAATATACCTTATACATCAGAATAATACATAGGCTATGTATGAACCACAGGCGAAGCCAGAGGGAACAGCTAGTATTAAATAAATATACTTGGTATCAAGAGCAAAGACAGGATCGACAAAAGCGATTAGTGATCCCCTGAGTTGTTTGCAATATTGAGTGGTTAAATGTTTATACTTATGATAATTTTATTCATTATCTTTTTAGGGCACACTGTAGGCAAAGTGTGGGAAGATACTACAGTGCAGTCACGAAAACAAGCATTTTTGGGGGGTTTGTCGACGGGTGCCAAGAATCCTACTTCCAAAGGCAACCGGTTAATTATTTTACATATAGGAAGTGAAAAGGGATTTGTCCCAGAATCGGAATTGGTGTTTGAATGCAAAGGTACAGGCGATTACCACGAATCGATGAATGCAGTCAAGTTCGAAAATTGGTTCCAAGCAATGCTACCGAAACTTGAACCAAACGCAGTGGTTGTAATGGATAATGCCAGCTACCACTCACGGCGCCAGGAGAAAATTCCAGTAACACGTTGGAAAAAATCAGACATCCAAGAATGGCTTTCATCAAAACAAATTTTTTTTGAAGCAAATGAAACAAAGGTCCAGCTCTTGGAAAAGGTGAAAAACGTTAAAACTCTGTACCAATCGTATGTAGTCGATGAAATGGCAAAAGCAGTTGGTGTAGAGGTATTGAGATTACCTCCATACCACTGCGAATTAAATCCCATCGAACTGGTGTGGGCAGACGTCAAGGGGTATGTAGCTCGGAAAAACACAACATTTAAGATGGTAGCTGTCAAAAAGTTGCTCCAGGAGGCTTTAGCCAACATTACAGCAGAAAAATGGCAAAATTGCATAAGACACGTCAAAAAAGTGGAATCGAAACTAGGTGGACTAGATGATAATGTAGACAAAACTGTCGATTCTTTTGTTATAAATATGACAGGCGAGACGTCATCAGAAAGCAGTTACTCTGATACAGACGAATCGGATTCGGATTTATGATTTTTTTATTTCTACCAAATTGGTAATTTTAAGACGATTTTGATACCTCTGGTCTGTCTGCCCCTCTGTTCTGTCTGTTTCAGTTAACTCGGGAGTATTCGGGAGCAGTCGGTGCCGCTCGGGTGCGTTGGTACCAAAATGACGGCGTGAGACATGACGCCACTCGATACTCGACCACGACAGAGGAATAACACATCTGTGATTCAGTTTTATATTGAGATATTATTGCAAAATTGTTATAAATAAAAGTAATGGAATGTCTGAAGAGTTTATTGTTTAACAAAATACTTAATAATAATTTATTTAATAAGCTAGTTTTTTTCTATCCTTCAAATATTTCATGCAAACCACACATATAAAAATGTTTGTGACCACTGTCAGTAGGTAAAGAGGTCATTGTACGAAATTCTTCCTGCTCCGCGACCGTGCTTTAGTAGTGATCAACCAGTAAATACATGTGTAAATGTGTGTAGGTAAATTTAGTAGCCAAATTTACGAGCATAGTACGCAAGAACTTCATCACCTACAATGTGGGGTTTTCCACATTGTTGAGAATATAATTGATAGATCTTTGTTGGGTACATTTCCAGACGACTACATTGTGTTTGAGACAATATGAACTTAATTCACAATCTAATAACCCTAGTACATTATATTACTCAAGTCAAGAAGTAATATAATCAACTAGGGTCATCATTCAAGTGTGATAGCTATTTAATGTACGTTTCCAGTCAAATTGTTGTTATTACGGAGATCTTAGCAAGCCGTAGCTCCAATTTATAACAAGCCTTGGTTGTTACAAAAACAGCAGGAGGACTTTATGGAAATATATTTTAGACAATATCACTTAAGCTATTAGAGTCGGGATTGATCATTTCATCGTCTGAATCATCACTATCATCGTCATCCGGTAGTTGATCGTCGCCATCTTCAACAGATTCTTCACTCTCAATACTCTGCTGTGATGCTATCACTTCTCCGTGTATGTTCTTGTTCTTTAAGTTACCCATCCAAAATGCTTCGGAACAATTGTTAGCTGCTAGTGCAGCCTTTACTTTATAAATCAGAGTCTCTAGCAGTTGTCTCATGTAAGGCACTTTGCTCATCAAAGCAGTGTCCTTCTTAAGCCTCGAATGGCAACATAAGGACTGTAGAAATCTCGTAGATTGTTGCAGAATTTTAAGTATTTCCAAAACTTCTTGAGTTTCATTTTTTAATTGCATGTCTAAAATAGGAATACCTTGAGACAAGAATAGTTTTAACACAGGCAGGGATTTCTTAAAAAATGCTGACAAATTATTTCTTGTTTCTAATGATTTGGCAATATCAGACAGGTGTTTCAAAATAGTTGTAACATCTTTCCACAAGCTCAAATGCTCAGAGTTAGTGAGGGGTCTGTTTAAGCATACCTTAGTCGTTTCGTGTAATGCGGTCCCTAAATTCCTGTATAAAATCGTAAAATTACTTTTATTAACACATTTAAGTGTATTCAATGTATCATTTCGTGTTTTTAATAATTTTATCTCGTGTGTCAATTGTGAAGTCAAAGTTTTGAGAGACAAGATTTCACTGTTCAAGAAGTATATTCCGGCTAATTTATCAACACTTTGATTGAAAAATAAACCCTTTTCCAAAACGCCATCGGTCGTCTTCCACTGCTGTGACAAAAAGTTATTAGCCATGTCTCTTAAAATTTTTAAGTTAATTTTACTATCTGAATAACTGATAATAGTTCTTAAAAGTTCTATCAAAGATATAGCCGTAGTCAACTGTAAGCAGTAATTTTCATGAAGTTGCAGTTTCTTTGCTACTGTTTGTAACATATCCTTCAGTGATACAACAGGCTTTTCTGTTTGTGCAATAGTTCTTAGAGAACTTTTTAGTAAGGCATCATGGTGATTTTTAAATCCAATCCACTTGAAATATATGGTAAAAAAAATATAAATATACTCTAAGCATCTGAGATGCTCTATCAATTCAGATGTGAAAATAAATCCAGTTTCGTTTTGTGTATTCGTTGTCATCTGCTTATTAATGAATGTGGTAATAAACGTTAAATGCTCCATAAACTTAGGTAGAGCTTTACTGACAATCTTGGCACATTCTTCTGCTTTCTTAGGGTCATAAACTGATTCTTTCTTAGTCAGAAATGTCTTTCTTTTTATCTTTGAAACTAAAATATTTTCCAATTGACTATTAATGCTTTTAACTAAAAACATTAATGTATTAACAGTTAAATTTGTTTCAGAATCTTTGTTTTCATCCAAATCTGTACAACATAATTTAATGAGACTTAAATTTAAGTGTCTCATGGGTATATGATGTAGTGTTTCAAGCCTGTTTCTAATTGAGATTTGATTTTGAGTTGCTTGTGATTTTGCAGTTTCAGGGATAGCAGTCTCATCAGCAGGTGCAGATTTTTTATGTTGTTTTAGTTTGGAACTTTGTGGTTTCACCTGTTTTCTTAAATGTTGGTCCCCAGTATACTTATTTATGTCGAAGTTACAAATAGGAGGTTTGTAAGATATCCCAGTTTTCAGTAGAATCTCACCAATTATTGTTTGTAATTCTTCAATTTGTACAACTCTCTGTAGTGTTTTTGCTCTAAGAGCGTCATCTTCTTGTCCAGCGAAACCATTTAGTAGCTCTATAAACCAATTGACACTGTAAATCAGGCAATCCAGTATTTTGCTTACTGAAGAACAGTCCATATCTTCAATTAAATCAATATCATATTTAGGCATAACTACTGAGCAACCTAATAATGCATCAATACTAGACAAGTTACCATCATGCTGTCTAGAATGAAGTGTCTGAACTAACTGGAATAGAGAAGATAGGATTCCAACACATACTTCACTCTTTGCTTCAAGGGCTAATCCACCAATATTGATAGCAATTAACTCATCCATTTCACTGTCTGCATTCAAACAAAACTGCATTGATAGTCTCAAGCCACCTATGTTATCAGTTTCAATGGAATCAACTATAAAGTTTTGTTGTAAATCATTAGTAACAGCATCTGTTAGCCAGGACATAAAATGTTTGTTAATGTGTGGTGCTGAAGATATCACTTCAGATAGTTCATCATAGAAAAATGCTATCATATCTGGAAATTGCCTTGTGCTGCGACAGATTTGTTCTATAATCTGTGCTGCTTCTCGGAGATCACCCTCTGATAAATATGTAACTGACCCATAACTAACATCATCTGGCAGTTCCCTTGATTCATCATCATTATCATTTGTCGCCATTAGGTATTTCACAGCATGTATACCAGCGACAACACCCTGAATTTTAATTTTTGGATTAGAGCTACTTAGTTCTTTTCTAATTATCATATGTATATCATCCCTTATAACTGAGTTTTCATAGCTATATGAAAGACCACATAATAGATTCATGACAGCTCTTACTTCAGTTAGAGACATATCATCCATCCTGTCCAATAATGTCAGCATTTGAAGACATTGGGGTTTTAATAAAGACATGTCTTTACTTGCAACATTGTTCAATATTTGCAATATACTCATGACACATTGCTTGGAGTCGAGGCCTAGTTGAAGTAGCTCCGCCACTACTGTAGGACAACAGTCATCCAGTTCCGAGAGCATTAAAGTATACATATGTGATGCAAACATCTCTACTTCAGGATCAGATTTCGACTTCAGTAATATGTTATTAAGATCAATCAACTGCTTCAAGTATTCTTTCAATATTGGTTTGTACTTTTGAAATGCATCATCTATTAAATCTTCCAGCAAAATTTCTAGCTTGATTTGTTTCCTCATGAGACTCTCACACTGTTTTTGCTTTTCTTCCGATGTAGATGATAATATTAAAAGTATTATGAAATCTATGGGCTTGTGATCTGTGCTTACTTTGCAGTCGGACACAACCTTTAGCCATGCATTTGCAACTGCTTTAGACGATACCATTGAGTTCCTTATTGATGCAGCTGTTAAAACTTGACTAGAAGCTATTTCTTGTGGCTTTGCTATAGTTGTAGGCCAGTTAAGTGTGTTTCTCAGTCCATTCACAGCTTCTAAGCACCTGCTGTGAGTAAAGCTCCCTGGCATTAGAAGGAATTTAACAAAATTTGGGAAATAGCAACACTTAGATAGTCCTGTAAGAATGCTTAAAGTTTTGTTCTGCAATAATTCATATTGCTCTTCAGATAAACACAAGTAGGATAAGCAGTCTAATATAGCAGGTATGAGATCATGGTCTTCATTCAATATTCGGCTCATTTCAGAGGCAATGTTTGCATGTTCCTGGTCTCCAATTATATCAGGTAACGCAGTTATTATTTCTAACTTGACCATTTTTTCTGTTGTAATATCCAATAGGTTAATTAAATGTGTGGACATCTTCTCACTGTCAACTATATTGTCCAAAGCAGAGAAACACTTCAAAATCATCTGTATCCACGGGCTACACTTTGAATCTGCTGCCAGATCTATGGCTCGCTCAAATATATAATCTGTCAATTTGTTTTGGAGAATAGGAACACTGAGTAGTAGTTTAATAACACTGTCTGTGACTGCATGTTCTTCCGGACTGTCACCAGTAATTCTTACAATGTTTGGAAACAAAAAATGTTTGAATATGTTTAGGTCTTGGCATTCTTTCTCCAAATTTGAAAATATTTCCGATACGTTACGTGGATAATCGAAGTGTTTCTGAAGATTTTTTTTTATGTTTCTTACTACATGAATTAGTTCTTGTGTAGCTATGCATTTTTCTGGAGGATGTTTCAATGTCAAACCACTTTCTCCTAAGCAAGTACGCAAAGAATTACTGATGTCCACAGTTCTTGATCGCTTACTTTGACTTAAAATTTCTATGTTCGCACTCTGCGAAATAGATCTTTTGGAAGTCATTATTGACGATGTGATTTGTCTATCCGGCTTTAGAGCTCTTTTCACTTGGGCAAGTTTATACCTTAATAGAAGTTTAAAGTAGGTACAAATGCATTAAACACATTAATAGGCTAATTTGAACTGTCATAGTTAACAATTAACGAAAAAACAAAGAATATGCGTTGCAAAGGAGTTAGGATAAGTTTGAATTATTCGATTTGAAAATGACAACAACATATAGATATACACACCACGCCACAGAAAAAACTAAACAACAGTCTTTCACAGAATATGTATACTAGTTACACTATTGTTACCAATTATGTTACCAATTATTATCTGTGGTCCGAGTACAAGCAGAATGCCATAGACACGAGTTCAAAAGCAAGCTCTGACATAACATATGGGTTTTGGCGGTTCTGAAGAGTCGGTCGTTCTCTAAGATTAGTTTTTTAATAATAACTAAGTGCCTAATCATTTTGTCCTGACTATAATAAATGTATTGATAGTTCATTACTATTTTTAATAAATCCACTTCTGGTTTTTAATACTATTTTCTTCTACATTTTAGTCTACATTCTAGACGTCCTTGATGTTCTAGGAGTTACTTTAACATTTTACATACAACCTTAATGTTAGCAAGCAATTATGAAATGAAATTACCCCTCCCCCGCAGGCGAAAAGCCGGGTCTCCTTCGGATCTGTTTTCTGTTTGCAAACAAGTGTTTAATACAAAGATTACAATGTATACTGTAACTGTTCAATAATAGTCTTTGCCGGCGCGAGGACGACAGTCTACTCAGTCAGATGCGTTCCGTTTTACACGGCTTCGCTCAGTATACTAAATTGACGTCACACGTTACGTTACAGTGTTCGCTCGCAGTGCAAATCGGATGGAACGGAACACAGTCAAAGTAACCTTAAATTAAACGTTCAAAATAAATACTTGGAATAATATTAATTAAAAAGTATATAAAGTGGTGCCTTTGAAGATTGATAGCACAATGAATTTGAACATAAGTAGCCTCGGAAAGTTTGTTTGGAAATCTCAAGCAGTTGCTGGCTACGGGGTATAATAACTTAACCAGTTCAATTTATATAATTCTTTAAAGGGCCACTACATCAATTTGTCGAATGCAAAGAATGGACTAGATTTTAAAGTACCGGCTGGAAATATTGTTATGTATTCCTTTATACACTTTTCTATTCCAGTACCAACAAGTGAGAAACAAATGGGCTAACTGGATGATGATCCGAGATGTGAAGAGACGACGGATGAGTGCTGAGAACTTCCTTGAAAGGACTCGAATCAATGCTATGAAGAGAAATGATGTACTGCCAGTAGAAATAAGGGAAATGGCAGCCCAAGATATTAACAAATTTGAAATGAATTCTATTCCACTACGAATCAACAACAGATGTGTTATTACATCAAGGTTTGTATTAAATTCATTAGTCCATAAAAAATCAACTCAACTTGGTTGTATATTTGAATTTTGTAAAAAAATTAGTAAAAAATTTCGGCATATTTACATACCTAAATATATATATTTCCTTCTATATAGACATAGAGTTGCAGTAGAAATAGAAATGTTCAAAGAGAATTGAATTGATATTTTAAGCTTTTAAGTGACTATGCTTAAATTCTTCATATGGTAGGCAGAGAGTCAGGTCTCTAGATCAGCCTAGTAAGAGGGACTTGGTGTGGTGATCATATATATGTACTTCCAATTCTTAAGTGTAGCATTTTACCATTTTTACCAAAAATCCAATTACAAAAAATTCTTTTTTTATCATAGTGAAATTTATCAAACTTAATATGTATTCACAATACTGTAAAGCTGCGTTCGAGTACAGAACTTCAGAGGTTTCAAAAATACTTTGTTGGTTTAACATATATATAACATTGAAGTGAACTGAGAAAATTCAATTTATTTACTTTGAGCATATTTGTTTAATAATGCTACCTATTCAGATTCTTTTTAAGTAAGGTAACTATAATATAATTGTCTGCCTTCCCACAAGGGCAGTGGTGTGACTAATTACTGTATGTAAGTTCAGAAGAACTCATTGGTAGCCACCAGATCCTTTTTAGTATCTAGTAATGTTCAAGTAAATATAAAATGTTGCCTATTTCAGACCACGGGGTATAGTCAAGGAGTGGCGCATGAGCCGAATTGTATGGAGACACTTAGCCGACTACAACAAGCTTTCTGGAGTTCAACGAGCCATGTGGGGATAATTAACTAACTTTACTCATATTATTAGACTAGGATTATTGTAAAATATATGTTTATGTTGAATTTGTAATTTTTATTCTATTGAATACCTGAAGTTGAACAATTCTACACTATTGACCTAGTGTCAAACTTAGCTGAGTGTGCAACTTGTTTTAATCTGTACCTCAAGCTTCACAGCCAGGAAGGAGCTCAGCTGCCCAGCACAAACTACTTTTCCCTTAGTCTTCACGCCAACCAATATATATACGCTAATAAATATGACCATACCATTATTTGCAGAATAAAATCCACAGCTCATCATAGAAATTAGATATAAATATATATATAACCAACTGAGCCCTGCATTTCACCCACGAAAAATCAATTTCATCAGTATTATTTTATCTCGATTTATTTAAATTAAAAAAAAAAATTTAAAAGAAAAATAATCTTATTACAAAATCAAATGTGTTTTAGTGGGAAGCATGGTGAGTAGAAGAAGGCCATCAATAAACAATATATGTGGATTGTATGGAGAGATCAATAGTGGCATACAAATAAAATGCATTATAAGTTTTCAAACTTTATTATAAAGTTATCTCCTTATAAATAAGTGAGCTTCATAAAGCTCATGTGGAATACAGCTTTGAAATACAGCTTTTTAGTCAAAGAGACCTGAAACAAAGAAAAGCACAATTAAGTACAAACTTCTTTACATACATAAATTTTTGGCATGTCATGTAGTTTCTCAGTGAAAATATCTTCAATCATTTGTTTTCTGAAGCTAATACATGATAGATCAGACATCATTGAAACATTACCTAAATAAGATACCCTTAAAAGTTATCAACATCAGACTATTTATTTGTTCCAAATTACTTTAGGTTTTACAAGGACCGCTGAAGTGGTAGTTGAAGGTGAAATTACCTCCTACTTTCACCAGATATATATTTAGGTGCAAATGTGACAGTTAAAAAGCCTTTCCCAGACACACATATGGTAAAAATATGATAATTAGGCACAACTCATTGCCACATTACAGGGCTTAGAAACTTGCAAACTTTAGTATCCAGCACAAGAATGATTTTGTACAAAGAAACAAATTATAATACTAGTGACTGACTGGCCCAATCATAATAATCCGAGCTAAAGAAGTATATAGTTCAAGACTTACCGAAGCCCATGTCATCATCGGACTCTTCAGGTTCTTCTTCCTTCTTCTCCTCCTTGGCAGCCTCAGCAGCGGGAGCTGCGGCTCCAGCTGCCGCAGCAGGTGCACCGCCAGCTGGCGCAGCACCCACACCCGATCCAATGTTGGTGATCAAGTCGCGCACGTTGATGCCTTCCAAGGCCTTGGCGAACAAACCAGGCCAGTATGGCTCGACATCTACGGCCGCCGCCTTCAAGATCGTGGAGATCTTCTCACCCTACAAATACAAAATAAGACATATTAACCTGTTCGCGCCAACTGTGCTATTTAAATATAAGTATTCTGCATTGTGTGTGCATGGAATATAATAACATACACGTGAAACGAAATATAACAATGAGATTTAACATAGAATGTAGTCAATTTATATGCTTAGAAAGCAGATGGAAACGGATATATTTCGGAAGCGTATGATAACCTAAAAGTTTACTAACAATATATTCGTAAAAACTCACCGTTACGGCAACATCATCATCAACCAGGATGAGAGCGGAGTAAACACAAGCTAATTCGGCTTTGGACACCATTTTTGATTAATTGCGTGCAAGTCGCCAATTGGCCTTAGCTCGAAGAGAACAAGCACGATTGACTTCTCAAATCGAAGAGACAGAGCAAGTCGAATTGATTTTATTGAAAGTGTAAGTCAATGTCATATTGTCATCTGTCAACAAAATGTGTCAAAAAGAACAGACTATATAACAAAATATAACAGATTAAAAATTAAATTCAATATACGTGTTTTAAAAGTGTTCCAAGCATGAACACAAAGATTACAATGTATACTGCATGAACATAAGCACCAAAAACTTATTATTAATCCATGTCTTTATGTTCTAGATGGATAAAGTATTTAATAGTCGAAGTGAGTGACTAGTCACACCACGAGCTTTACGCTGAAAGAAAACATTAAGAGGAAAACTGCATACGTTTGAGAAGAAATTCTAAGGCATAAATTAATAGTCTTGTTTGAGTAACGACGATGGACTCTCCAGGTGTCACGCTGGCACCTAAAATATATCTCTGGCGGAAAGTTGGTTGTGTGTGTCCTCACTATACACCACTGCCTAAACCTTCAGGGGCCCTTCTTGGTAGGCGCTAAGATATATATATATATACTAGTTGTCCCGCCCAGCTTCGCTTGGGAGAAAAAATTAAAGCCACGGACCCAGTGGCGCCACCTATCGGGTCCAATTGTGAATCTAAACCATTCCCAGATCCCCTTGAACACACACAAAAAATTTCATCAAAATCGGTCCAGTCGGTTGAGAGGAGTTCAGTGACATACACACTCACAGAAGAATTATATATATAAAGATATATATCTTAATATATATATTTCTTGTGTGCGTGTGTATGTGACTGAACTCCTCCTAAACGACTGGACCGATTTTGATGAAATTTTTTGTGTGTGTTCAAGGGGATCTGGGAATGGTTTAGATTCACAATTGGACCCGATAGGTGGCGCCACCATCTTTTTTTTTCCACCCGAGCGAAGCTGGGCGGGACAACTAGTATATATATATATATATAAGTCCAAGACCTCTTGACTTGTGGTTGAGACAGTTCGATACTATGTAAAATATACCCGTGAAGGCCAGTGGTGCAAAATTAGCACCCAGCTTTATATTATCATAACAGGGGATAATTAAAAATAATTGAATGATATATTATGACATTTTATTAATATAAGCAGTGCGAGAGTGCATAAAACAAGCATGAAATATTATTTACATATTGCACAAATATTACAGTTATTTAGAATATAATGGAACTTTATTAAGTACATAAAGAATTAAATTGTCCTTAAACATTGTACAAGCGAATATTTGTATATATTACAAGTCCCAAGAAAACAAATGATGTTTTACAAGCATGTCTCTTACTCCTTCCTTTAGTGGTTGATTTTGGGTATCTTTCTTTAACGGTAATTCCCAGTCTGGATTCAGATTGAAACCAAACTGTGACAATATTCTTAATTCACATTTAATTTGAACCCACCCTGGAGAATTTATGAAAGACCATGGGTGATACCACTTTTGGACGACATCAACACAGGAACACAATACTTCAAGCCATAAATGTAGTGCCTCTTCATTCAATCCCATACAAATCAGTGTTCTTAATTTAACATCCATCTGTGCATGGGCATTGTCATGAGACAAATTTATTGCCTGTACACATCTATACAATAGTTCTTCTGGAGTGAGGACTTTTCCATCTTCATCGAGGCGATAGGTTTTGCACAAAACTAATCGACTATACACTGAATTAAAATCTTTCTCCACCTCCCTTGATGAGGCTTCCTCAATGAAGAGCCAGGGGTGGCAAGGGCCGTCTAGGAAGCTAGGTCTCTTTATGCCATGTAAAAGCACCCTTTTGAATGCTGGTGCTAGTACACCCCTGACTAGATGAGCAGCTTTTTCTGTTACTGAATCATCACCAGCTCGACTATATTTCACTCCCTTTTCATCTAACAGCTTTACAAACCTTGCTGGAAACCATCCTCTTAGGCCATTCAGTTCTCCAATCCAACAGTGTTCATCTCTAGAACTGATAACTTCTATGACATCATTCTTTCTGAAACCTAATTCATCCCCATCTCTTCTTTCAAAATCCAGAAGGGCTTTTGCTCTCCTTCTTTTGCTTCTAGAAACATTCACATATCTTTCTCTATCTGCAGCATGACTTTGCATGGTATAATCAGCTGTTAATTGAACTTCTGAAGTCAGTTGTGGTTCTAACGCAAGGAAATGACGAGCCACTTGTAAAATTGCCTCTCTTAGGTCAACTAGAATTTCTGTCTGTTTCACATTTTTGGAAACTGCGTCTTCATTGTTACTGTCCTCTCCAAATAATATTGTTTGGATCATTGATTTGGTTTTCTTTATTTGACGTCTTTGGAGTTGTTGCTTTGGTAGATTAGGGACTGCCCCAGGATTGCCTACTAAAGCACCTTGATCAGCCATAAGATAGGCAAGGTGTCTTCTCCTGTGCGTATCAATTAATGCAAGGCTTAGAGTATCTCCGCAGACTTCATCAATTGTTTTAATAAGGAGTTCCACATCATCTATTTCACCAGGAATATCTGATAATGCATTAAAAATCTGAGCTGAGTTTGATATTTCAGTAAATCTATTCTCCTTTATTTTCAACATTGCTAAATTAACTTTGAATAGAACTATAGAACCATCTAGAAAGAACAGGTCCCAAATTCTTAGTAAAATTTTCATATGAACAACATTAGCATATAGCGTTAGGAACCAGTGCATGGTTATAAGAGAGAGTTCTATATCATGGGCATTTAGTACCTGATCAATTCCAGGTAGATAAGTAGAGATAAGACTTCTCAGCACTTTCTGATCAGCCTGGATGCCTATTAAAGTAGATGAGTAGTATGATGCTGGCAAAAGGTCTTCCACAGTTGTACACATTATCCAAAATGCATCTTCTTCCTCCATCAACAGCAGTAGTGATGCAGCTATCATGCCAGTACCTTGACAATACCCAATGTCAGGGTACAGCCATGCCAAAGATCTCAGTATTCTTCTCAGCCTTGGCACACCTGTACTTGTTGGGTGAGAGAAACACACATTATTTGGCAATATTTGCACCAAGTCCTTTTCTATTTGTTTACTTGTCACCAGCGCATCATCACTGGATGCTCGGACAATTTCATGATATGTTATATCAGTGGATGCTCTTTTCTTATTTGCCCCACATAAATGCATCCAAACTTGCGGCCGCAGTGAGTGAGGAACACCATCTTTGACCATTTTCTGTAACTTATCTGTTTTCTCTAACTTTCCATCACCTTCGGACAAAAATATTTCTTTGCTATAGAACTCCCATTCTAGACGGTGTTGCTCATCCTCTACAAAATCATTAGCTAACAGTTTGTTTGAACTTTGTTCTGGCCCATCTTCTTCTTCGATACAAAAGCCAAATTCATCGAATCTGTAATCGGGAAGGCCTCCGCCGTGACCATCCGATTCTGGTTCAGCTAGCTTGGCCATGATGTCTTGAGGCACCATGCTTGGGGTGAGCGCCGAGAAGGGTCCCCCAGGTGCTGGAAGCAGCTCGTCTGCGATGTTTAAGCCTCTTATAGCGTCAATCACATCTTCTGGATCGTCATCAGCCAATGCTGCACTTATCTTACGTTCATGATCTTCTCGTCCTACATAGCCGACATGGTCGCGTGAACTGAAAAGCGATTTTGCCAAATCCATTCTATGTTAATTCCTGTGTGACATAAAAGTAAATAAATTCGCTTACACGATAAAAAGCCTGAGCCTAGCTGCCTAACTTTCTCAAAATTGATTTTTATTTTTTTTCAATCTATACGTCAAAATAAACAAAGGTTTTAAAGAAATTACTAGGACATAATATCAGTCCTTTTAGTCTTATACAATCAAAAATGTTTTAAATTGTAATAATAATAATAATAATATCCTCACGCCTTCCCACAAGGGTCCCCGAAGGGGTAGGCAGAGGTGTATAGGTAATACCCACACACCCACTTTCCGCCAGAGGTATATTAGGTGCCAACGTGACAGATGGCGAGTCCATCGCCGTTACTCAAGCACGACTATACATACGCCTTTGAATTTCTTCTCAGACGTATGCAGGTTTCCTCTCGATGTTTTCCTTCACCGTAAAGCTCGTGGTGTGACTAATCACTGTACTTAAGTTCAGAAAAAACTCATTGGTACAGTCGGGATTCGAACTTGCGACCTTTGCGTCGCAGGCAACTGCTCGAACCACTCGGCCACCACGGCTCTTAAATTGTTTTGCAATTATTCATATTCATAGATTCAAATTGGTACCTTTATATTTATTTATATATTTTATTATAATATATAAATTATTTATACATATTTAGTGATCTCAAAATTTAATCGAGAAAGATAGCCATGAAGACCGATAATTTTTAAATTTATTCGTAAGGTACCGATTCATATTCTTTAAATTGTAATGCTGATCGTGTCTCTTTCGGGGTATAGACAGGTTAGTATGTAGGTTCAAATCATTTTGGTGGACCAAAACCTAGAAGGCCTCTTTTCTACAATTATTATCAGAAAACTACATCCACCAGCTTGTGAAGAAATTCAAACTCGGATGAAACTGTTTTAACCGTAACTTATTCCATTAAAAAAATATCTGAAAGGTATCCTGCATGCATTCATGCAACCTGTGTGTGGTATTATACTAATAAATTAGAATTGGCACCAGTAATAAAATGTTTTGTCGTTAACGTTAAGAAATGTCTTGAACTCTTTTAGTTGATTCCACGTTCGTCCAAAATATATAATCTCACGTAAAAAATGTTAACAAGAACATTTTTATTCTTTAACTCATTTCATTCATTCTCTATCTATAGTTAGTTAGTTACCTTACCCCCACACCGCACAAATGCTGACAGAAAATATGGCGGATTATGTATGGCGCATAGATAGCGTAGTGTTTTCTTGAAAGAAAAACAATGCTATTTCCATTCATATCCTGCTTCAGTTCAACTGGGATGCATGCGTTTTAAAAATGTTAGTATTTGTATTAGATGTGTTAAAATGCAAAACTTTTCCGTTATTACCCATGGCGTATGTGTATTTGCATTATTTTGTGTTATCACATGTTAAAATTCAATTATATATTATCCTTCTAATTATTTATAATTGACCTTTATAGTTCGGCTTAGGCACCATAAAAGTAATAATATGACCTAAACATTATGTGGGGAACGCGTAATATTCTTTATGCCGCCCATGGCAAATTTTCACATGAAGGTGAAAACTCCGTGTACAATATAGGTAGTTCATATTTTTTGTTGTAACTTATGTGTAGCAAAACATATTAAGCTTGTATCTTACTTTACTGTATCATTATTGTTCTTATTGTACAGTTTAAATACATAAGACTTCAAGAAATCAATCGTTTTGTAAATAAGTAACACTTAAAGAGTCGATTATGTTATTTTGACCTAGGTTCTAGGTGATAGGAGCAGGCTCATTTCTCTAAACAATTCTGAGTTGATCTTCTGTTACGATACAGCATTGCCTGATTGGGGCATTTCTTCCACTATACTATACTAAAACCTACAACAAAATTGCACTGCACTTGAGTAAGGTTTCTAGAGCCCTATATGATCAACAATATTCAAATGAGGTAGGCTTAGGCTGGTTGTACTCCCATTACTTTTTGTTCCTTTTAAAAACAGTGCCGCAACCACAAAAAATATAAGTACATTTACATGGTTTATTATAAAAATCAAGCTCAGAATTTAACTCATGTTTTTTTATTTTCAATCCAAACATGAGCTTAGAATTTCAGGAATGTTTGGAGTCAAGCAATTTACCAATTCAGATACAATTCCAAATTTAAATCATAGATAGCTTAGATGACTTTCTAGTACCAGACACATACCAAATAATTGATTAACTAACATAACTTTTGTAAAAATAGGATGGCAGTTAAGCAATGTTGTGTAGAGAATTGTAACTCACATTCAACAAGAGAGGAAGACTATGGTGTGACATATCACAAGTTTCCCAAAGACATAACTCTATGCAACAAATGGACAGCAATCACACATAGTACACACACAAATACGGTCAAACGCAGTTATGTATGCTCAAGGCACTTTTGCAAAAGTGATTTTCAATTATACAAGGATTCTAAATACATTTTGAAGTCAGGTACCTGTGCTATGATTGTTATTGCTTGGGTTCAGTTATCTTTCACACTTTATTTATTTATTTATATTTTTAGGCATGTTAACCTTCTTGGTTTATATGGTACAATTGTTCTTGTTTTAGTTGCAATAGCGAAAGTAGTTGTCTCTGTTTATGAGTATGGATTGTATATTAGAAGAGCTATTTTATATTAAACACACCATGTAGTAGGCAGAAATAGATCTCATGTTTAAAACTATGATTTAATTAATTATTTTTTTATTATTTGTATTCAAATCAGTACAACCTGGCTATCTGATTAGTTTTTAGTTGGACTAAAATTAATGCATGAATAAATATAATGCATTATTTGACTAGTTGGGTCTCCCCAATGCCTGAGGCTAGACTTAATACTATGTAGAACAATTAATGTCTCAGTTCAATAGTGGCCTTATGTAGCATGCAACTGATTTATCAAGCTGGTATAGGTTATTGATTTTATCAACTCCATAGAAATACACTCAGATCTTTGAGTATCTGTGATTTATATGTCATGTCTTGTCCAGTGGTGGGAGGACAAGTTGTTGGTTGCCTAGATATGTAGTTCAAGTACATACTATATGCATCTTAGTGATACAAATATTCCAGAGCCATAGCACTCCTCTGTTTGAATTAAATATATGGCGCTTTTCTCATGTTTCAGATGCAACACCGTCCATATTTCCGTGGATAAAGCCAGAAAAAGTAATCATGGAGAGTAAAACGGAGGAAGACACTTCAATGGATAGCAAGGGGTCAGATGGCGAGAGCTTAGATGATATTAAAAAGTTCATAGAAGATCAGGAAAGGGAGTTTCAAGAACAGAAGGTGCAAGAAATGAAGGCAAATGGACAAAGGATTATTGAACCCCTAGAAGAGACTCTTGCAGTCGCTACAAGTGTGATGGATATGATTCTGTGTGAATCTGAGGCAAAAGTTGCTAGCACCAACTGTGAAGTGAAAACTGTGCCACAGACATTATGTACTGATGACAAAGGTTGGTATTGTGTTATATGATTATTCCATTCACTATCTATTTACATACACACATACATACATATCATTACGCCGAGTCCCAAACAGGGTAGGCAGAGAGTATAGAGCACCAGTTCTCACTTGAGGTACCTCTTTTGCTATTATCTATTTAGCTATTAATATATGTATTATATGGTTAAAATTTCGAATTTCAAGTTTGTTTCTAATGCTTGGAACGATATATAAAGCAGCTTTATTAAAGCTATCTACTTCCTTTAATTCAGCTAGTGATTTGAATGTTAAATATTTTCAGGAAATAACAGCATGGCACTTTCAGTGGGGTCAAAAGTAGAAGCAAAAGATTTTGAGGAAGAATGGTACCCAGCATCAATAATTGAGGTAGATTATGATGAAATGGAAGTCTTGGTGCACTACGAAAATGAATCTAAAAAGTATGTATTATATATTTTCAATGTTTATAGACAGTGGTTAAATTTAATAAAGTATATTTGGATGTGGTGTATTGCTATACATAATATACTTTACTACAAAATATTTACTATTACTTAATTAAGCCGTGGTGACAGAGTGGCTTGAGTAGTTGCCTGCAACACAAAGATTGCAAGTTCGAATACCGACTGTACCAATATTTTTTTCTAAACTTAAGTACAGTATTTAACAGTAGTTAGTCACACCACGATCTTTATGGTGATTGGAAACAACGGTCACACCACGAGCTTTATGGTGATTGGAAACAACGAGAGGAAATCTGCATACGTTGCGAAGAAATTAAAAGGCGTATGTATAGTCGTGCTTGGGTAACGACGATGGACTAGCCATCTGTCACGTTGGCACTTAAAATATATCTCAGGAACTCCACCCTTGTGGAAAGGCGTGAGGATATAATTAAAGGTTTACATCTCTCTGTCATATTTACACTGCCTAACGTCGGTGGTAAAAAAAAAACAAAGTAATTTTTAAGTGACATAGAGGTTGAAAAAATTTAATAATTATATTTATTTATACTGTAAAATTCATAAATTCACTCACATTGATAATTCCATACTTAAACCCAGTGATTTTTGTACGTCAGATTGTAATAAAACTTTTTTACGTTGTTATGACAATGCTGGCTGATATATTTTTTGAAAAAAGAAAATGATGTCAGCAATATTTGAAGTGGCGAATATCGAATATAACGCTCGATATATAGAAATACCATCTTTAGCAAATAAACGTCTTATATTATTTTGAAATAGAAACTGTAATCTGTTTTTAATGGCTACCTTTCCAAATATTCGGCGGTCTTTACGTAGAGAACGCAGGTATAGTTGGTAGTACATAATTATTTATATATACGCCCCAAAATTTTAGCTCCAAACATTTTTATTGATGGTTATGGATGGATTTAAACTTGATTCGGTTACAAGATTAACACCTATCAACCGATAAATTAGGATTCATAAGGAGCATTCAATAAGCTTTACGTTTTATAGCTTAAAGAAAGCTAATTCAAAATGTTTAAATTATGTTCAAGTCGCTTAGGCCAATTCTGCCCTATAGCTTATAGCGTCAGTGTGCAACCATACGTACGTACTAATGTTTGAGTACTGCCGGTACACACTGATTACCTTTGAGTGCACGCGCACACTACAATAATTATTAATAGATTCGGTTTACTCCCCGCATCCCGCGACCCCCTCGACTAGAAATTGGTGGGGCGCGTGGCTTTCTGGATGGCACTAGCTATACATACATATATAAAGGTATACATTATTCAGATTTTGGATAACATATTATAAGTCTGATCTTATAAACCTCGATCAATTGCGTGGTACATTCGTCTATGTAGCATTATACACGAGATATTAAATTAATAGTTTGATTTCAGGCACGACGAATGGATAAGCGTGAGTAGTCCTCGATTAAGGCCAGTAGGTAGTGGACCAAAGAAACCTCCGGAAGTAATTCCACCGCAGCCGGAGCCGGAAGTGAAAGATGAAGCTAAGGAGGTGAAGATGGAAGAGAAGCCGAAAGTAACCTTCGAAGCTGGTGAGAGGTGCCTCGCTAGATGGAGAGACAATAGACGGTTCATGGCCACGGTTAACAGGCATTTGGATAATGGTGTGTATTTTACTACATTTGTTCATACCAACATCAACATTCATTGACATGCTCCTGGCCTAGTGGTCACAGCTCCTAACTGTGAAGCTTGAGGTCGCGGGTTCGAAACCCGACGAGAGCGGATTTATGTGTGATGAGTTGTAGTTGCTTCGATGTCCTATGTCCTGTAGCTATATTGAAATGTCTTTCTTTATAATTGTGCCCAATATTAATCTGTGTTTAGTTTGGGGTTCAGTGACAAATATGTGGAATCATATAATAATAATAATAATATATCCTCACGCCTTCCCACAAGGGTCCCCGAAGGGGTAGGCAGAGGTGTATAGGTAATACCCACACACCCACTTTCCGCCAGAGGTATATTAGGAATCATCCCAAGGCATTATTATGATTATAATCACCTTTTCATACGTTAAGAGTGTCAAAAACAATGCGGCATCCGGGTATCACTCGCTGGGTAGTAGTTGCAAGGGTAGTTGCTGTGTTACCAGCAAGAAGAAAAACAGTTTCCCTTCTGCCTGTATATCCATTCCTTGGCTAGCTCTGTAAATCTTAATCATCTCTAGAACATTACACCACCCGAGAGTAATGCCATTTAGTTGAGGTACTGCCCCAGTCAGGCAACTCATATTTTGAATGGCGATCCTTAGTGCCCCGCTTCTCGTTCTCACATTAAAATTTGTTTATTACAAGTTTTTTTTATACCAGCGAGTAGCAAATAAGCATGCGACTCACCTGTCCTGTGACCTGATGATAAGTGGTTACCGCCGCCTATGTGTTAATCTTTAATTTAGTTAATGATAATTTGTTATTTCTATAGGGAATTATGAAATACTTTTTGACGACGGCTTTCATTGGACCTGCAATGTAATAAGGCTTAGTAAACTCAAAGCGGAAAAGCAGGAAGCCCTCACTATAGATACCAATTTCAAGTCGAACAGCGCTGCTCTCTCACCAGTGTATGGACCGGGACCAAGTAATGTAGCCTCCACTCCAATGCCGGCTTACCACACCCACCTCTTCGACCCTGCCCGCGACTATTTAAGTTCGAAACTGGAACGTCGTGAGATGAAACGGAAGTTGAATATAAAGGAGATATTCAATATTGGTCAGAAACGACCGAAGACTCAGAAAACACCGAGGGAGCCGAGGCCTGTAGTGAGGAAGCCGAAAGTTAAAAGAACTGTCAAGGCTAAACCAGTTCACGCGGAAGTAAAGACTGAGGTGAAGACGGGGCTGCCTGGTGAGTACCTGACAATTACATCCACACATATCTCTTTGGCAGTGAGCATAGAGCTCTCCAGTTCTCACTAGAATTTTAATAATAATCACAGATCTGTCACTCTGTCCAAATTCATCAGTCAGTTCATACATGCTTTTGAGATCTAAACATTCCCATTATTGAGGGGCGATTGATTTTATCTACGTAGATGGAACATGAATTTCCTCCTTTCTGCCGATTTCTATGTCTAATTCAATGGCATTATGAATTTTATTAATATACCTTCCCACAAGGGAGAGGTGTAACAGTGCAATATTGGGGGCTAATGTGGCAGATGGAGAGTCCACCACCGTACACACGTTTTAAATTTCCTTAACAAAAATAATGCAGCTCTTGATAAATCATTGTACTTAACCTCTTAAAAACTCTTTGGTACAGATCGGGATTTGGGTCTTGGGTACATTATGAATGTTATTTAATTGTCGTAGTCTTATAAAATAAGTTGGTAATAAGTTACTTGTTTGAATCATAATACATTGCCATTTTGTAGACGCCGTAGCTTCAATAATAGGGACCGTTGATAAACCTGACACGCCCACCATGGAAGACTCAACCGAAAAAGTTGATGATAACCAAGAAGTGGTGGTAAAAGAGGAGGACCAAGCAGTTGAAGATAAGTTTGATTCAAAAAACGACGAGGGCGCTTCTGAAGCGGATTTATCAGATTTTAATGATTCAAAACCTGACCACGATCCCGTAAGTTGTAGCTTTATCAAGAGTCGCCTCTAGCACCAATGGTATCCGTGTGTATCTATCTCTTGTATTATTTTATGTGGAAATCAAATTAGTTATTTATTTACTTGTGATCTATCACTTTAGCTGAGGGTTTGTACTGGTGAATTATGATAATGAGCCGTGGTGGCCGAGTGGTTCGAGCAGTTGCCTGCGACGCAAAGGTCGCAAGTTCGAATCCCGACTGTACCAATGAGTTTTTCTAAACTTAAGTACAGTGATTAGTCACACCACGAGCTTTACGGTGAAGGAAAACATCGAGAGGAAACCTGCATACGTCTGAGAAGAAATTCAAAGGCGTATGTATAGTCGTGCTTGAGTAACGGCGATGGACTGGCCATCTGTCACGTTGGCACCTAATATACCTCTGGCGGAAAGTGGGTGTGTGGGTATTACCTATACACCTCTGCCTACCCCTTCGGGGACCCTTGTGGGAAGGCGTGAGGATATATATGTATATAATTATGATAATTATGAGAGAGACTGTCGCGGAGTGGGGGGCACTTTGTTTTATAATACATATGTATGGTATGATTTATATTAAATGTAAAGTTTTCTTATTATTCCACTAAGGTCACTACATATTTAAAAGACCCTTTTCAAATTTAGGTTCTTGATGAAGAAGTGAAGCTGGAGAAATTTGACAAACAAGACGAGGTCAAGCACGAGGAAGTTTTAGATAGGATCAAAGAAGTAATAAATAAACTGGAAGACGGCTTGAAGGAAGAGAAAAACTACGCTCCGAAGAAGATTAAAGAAGTCATCAATATACTCGAGGATCGAGTGAAAGACGAGAATATCAGCCCTCCTAAACCAATACCGCAGGAAGAAGTTGTAGAGAAACTACCTATAGAGGAAACTGCCAAGCCTTCAGTGATCGAAGACAAAGAGAGAGCAGTTGAGAAACCTAAAAAAATGAAGAAAAGTAAAAAGCTCCGACTGCTTCAGGAGAAAAAGGTGAAAAAACAAGTGGAGAAGGTGAAAAATGAATTGGAAGAGATGAAGAAGCAAGTCGAGGAGATGAGACAGCAGATGCTGCTGAAGACGCAGGAGTTCTCGGGTATGCGCTCACAGGAGACAACGGAAGGCTTCCTGCTGCCGGGAATGTGGTGCTGCAAGTGGCTGAATGGTCAGCCCGTGGGGATGGTCAGTGAGATCGAGTGCGAGCCGAAGGTGGATGCTAATAATAAGCCTGCCTTGCCCAGGAGAAGTGTGCAAGTAAGTAATACATCTTTACTAGTTGTTCCCACGACTTCGTGTTTATACTTTGATTTTTACGTATGTTCTATATTTTCATATGTATTTAGAATATAATTGTAGTTTTTCAAAAAGGCTTTTAAGTTATTACGATCATAATTTGTATGTCCATTGTATATTAATTAAAGTTGAAACAATTTGTCATTATTCTCTATAAGTACTTATCTTATTATACTTATTTTATAATTATCCATTATAATATATATATATATATATATTATAATATATAACAGTGGCGTGGGGTGAAAAAAAAGAAAGGTAAAGCCGGACCAAAAAAATGGCTAACGCGTGAATAAGCAAAACGTCATATCTTAACTTGTAAAAAAAATGCAATAAATTACATACCATATATTAGTGTGTTAGTTCACCTTTCCCAAAACTACGGCTAAATGTTATGTATGGTGCTTGCGTTGCGTTGTATGCAGTTTTCCATGCGACAGAACATGCTTGCTGTACAGTTGTTAGTGTTCACCACCTTCACCATACATGACATTACTGGTATCATATGAACAGTGCATGTCGAGTATGATAAAAGTGGCTTTAAAAAGCCGTTTTAAATAAAGCACACGTCACTCACACGGGGGTTATAAATATACAGCAAAAAAAAGAACTAAAATAAGTGAAACTTAACTTGCCAGCATCATCATCACAAATAAATACCAGCAGAAATACCGCAGTATTTATTTTTCTATACTACAGACCGAAAAACAAAGTACCATGGACATGTAATTTTCAACTGCCGGTTATCCATTGTATTTATCATACATAGAACTGTGAAAATGTTTGAAAAACCCATCCTTACGTCTATAATCAATTTTCATATCGGGACGAGCCCGTCCATGATTAATGATATATTTTTTATTTTCGAAAGATTGTATTGAGAACGAAGTTAACTCATTTAATAGGTAATCTGTAAGACAACAACCTATTTGTATTAACGCCGCCATTTCTCACCTAACAGACTACGTGACGACAAGAAACAAAAATAAACAAACAAACCTTTACGGTGAAACAAAACAAACACTGCGACAACACTTGGCAAGTAAAATTTCACTACTTTCGTTTTTTTTAAACCATATACCACAACACAATCAAGCTTATCACATATTACAATAGATAAATTAGCATAACAAAACAATCCGTGCAAATGCGCGCGAAATAATGGCTAGGTGAGGTCAATGATTGACTTTGATTTGATTGACTCGTCGCGGATTGGAGGAAACTTTTCAAACGAAACGAAACCTTAACACATAGCAAATGAAGATTGGAGGCTATCTGAGATCGGCTTATAATCGCTGTTGTATCGACGAATGGTTGGATGTGGTAGTAATGTCTATGTGTGCGTGAATTGCATACATTTTAACTATTTGAATTCCCAATATTATGAGCGAGTTCCCCAGTCGCCTACTACGTGAAATCGTGTATGTGTGCGTTTGCGCGATTTCACATACATTGCGTTTTTGTATCCAGCATATTGGAGAATATTTTTACAAAGGGCGCAATGTAATTATGTCGCTTGCGATATTATGACTACATAGAATAGTCGTATATGAGCGCGAATCTGCCAAGGGAAGCCGATAGGAATCGTGTTCTTAGGACGCTTCGCCACTGATATATAATAAAAAGTAAAATTATGTAGCTATGTAAGGTGAATGTTGTGTATACCTGTAATTGATACACATATCAGGACTTTATTTTTATGATTAAGTGTACTTGATTGTTTAATATGTGTATTGTTGGTGTACCTTATAAATAAATAAATGTCCAGGTTGAAGACAAGAGATTGCCAGAAGGTTGGACCAAACACATGGTTCGCAGAAGTCTGGGGCACTCGGCTGGGAAGTGGGATGTCGTGCTGATTAGGTAATAACAATAAAAAAATATCCTGAACCCAATGTCTCTTAATTTTTTTTTATAACACCAATTATCAAATATTATTGTTGGTCTCTAGCATTCAGCCCTGAAAACTGCAGATTCAAGAAAAATATCGTAATCCCGATACAACACTACTAGAAACAATTCTTCCAATAACAATTTAGTTACAAGTACTTCTATTTCATTACACCATTATTCTTGACCTATGATTTCAGTCCAGAAAATAGCAACTACTAGAAAACCACTAGTAAGCTACTAGAATAAAATCTTAAATCCAAAAACCACTTTTGACTATAGGTATCTAATATTCTTCCAATAACACTTAACTTGTAATTTTACTAATACTAAATTTTTATGTTATCCCATCGTTTCAGCCCCGAAAACCGCCGTTTCCACACTAAAAACGAGATGAGGAATTATTTAGAGAACAACCCGGACGTAGCAGAGCGGTTGCAGGCTTACGAACACGCGCTGCTAGACTTCGGGGTGCATTTGAAGCTGTCTCGGCGCATGGGGTGGATCACCCACACCCCCGGCGGCCTGCCCGACGACCCCGACTCGCGCCTGCCCGCGGGCACCCTCAGCAGCACCTCCCCGCTCGTGAAGCGCAAGAAGCTGACCCTCAAGAAAAAAGACATCAAGGACAAGCACAAGAAACGAAGATTGACCATTAAGATACCGAGAGAATATGTTAGTATTTGTATACAATTTATGTATGTATTTAAAAACTAGTTCCTAAGTTTTAATCGTTTTTTCAAAATTAGATTCCATTGTTTTTTTCTGAAATAGAACAGCTTATAATTTCCAGCTAATATTCTATTCTCCGTGCCAAATTTCATCCAATTCAGTCCAGTAGTTTTTGTGTGAAAGGGGAAAAACATCCTCGCAACCTTTCGCATTTATAATATTAGTAGGATAGTGCGACTACTGAGGGTAGAAATATGTGTTATTTAGGGAGGCATCTTCCCAACTAATGGAGAACATACATTGTGGAAAATACTTCTTACTTTGTACATATTAAGGTATGTCTTCAGGTGGGTTTTGCTTAGTTTCAACAATGTGATCATTATTTCAGATGAGGCCGGCAAATATCGAGGAATCAAGTGACCACAATATGTCAGAATTCTCCGGAACCATGGACTCTTCTCTTGATCAACCTCCTTTGGAAGATGGCTTTGGTAATATTTTTGCTGAGCTCGCGCCATATTCAAGCTGCTGGCCTGCCCGCGGTTTGATTTTGTGCAAAAATTATAAATTATAGATCGAAAAACCATGTTCACTAAAACGGGTTTTTTCTATGTTTTTCTGGAATAATACCATATAATTTGTCTCTGTGCCAATTATTATCCCATCCCATTGAGCCGGTCTGCCGTGATTAAGTAACAAACATCCACCAAAAAATCAGACGATTGTAAATGTAGAGTAAAGATTGAATATGTGAGTAAATAACCCAACTACATTTTGTCATTTCCAGTGTATGTCGGTTCGTTGAAAGTGCAAATAATAGACAACTTACTGCGATGTCCGGCGGACGGTTGCTTCAAGAACTTCCGCAACAACACGCTCCTACAGATGCACATAAAGCACTATCACAGAGAACTGAGAAAAATGTTGGGAGCCACGCCTAAGGTGTCAGACCTCGCGTACGCCAGAACCATGCCGGAGACAGAGGAGAAAAAGCCCACTCCAGACCCTAAAATCATAAAAGTAAAGCTGCCGAAACCGAAACGCGAGGAGCCTAAGCTAGAACTCAAAGTACTCATACCGCAATTAGTTGAGCAGGAAGCGCCTACGACGCCAGTGAAGACCGACTTTGATATACCGGAGCCAAGTAAACCTAAGGGCTTAGACTCGCCAAAGCTGCGTCTAGCGCTCGTGAACAAACCAGTTAAACGACCTAGGGTCCTCCTGCCAGTAAGGAGACCAGAGCCTGAGCCGATGGATATTGAAGAGCCGGTCCCGGATTTCAGTGATATAATGACGCCGGTGGTCGAAGTGCCCAGTATACCACCACCTCTGGACTTTGAAACTGCTATATCGACTCACACAGTGACGAAGCCAGCGATGGAGAAGAAGAGGAAAGGGGAAATGCGGAAGTCGTTCGCTGCCGTTGCCAAGAGAGGTTTCAGTGAGGAGGAGGAATGGTTCGGAGTTAATTCCGATGTGGACACACGCTCCAGTTTTCCCCGGTCTGGGACCCCTGATTCGAAGTCTATGGTGGAAGGGAAAAATGCTCAGCCAGTGTCTTCAGAGTCCAACGAGGAACAGAGGGACTCTAACATGTACACATTCACTGAGAGTGAGTAAAATTATCTATGTTTTTTTAATTCTGTCTGCAATTTAATTCAATTCGATTTTTTAAAGAACAGCCTAACCATCACATACTTACATATACAGTGGAATGCGTAACTGACATCTGTATTTGTTTCTGTGTTGATATCTGTGCTATGGGTTTATAGGAATATTTATATTGTAGGACTCGCAAATTATAAATAAAATAAATCGACTGCGCGTACTTTAAAGCGGTTCGCATTGTCTATGTAGTAAGTGTTCTAAGAAAATCTAACTGAGCCTTACTGATTTTCTTACAACATTATTTGCCTAGAGTATAAGGATAAATGTCAATGTTTTTTTTTCTTGTTTGATTGTTTTCCATCTGCGGCGTCAATCGGCTATACATGCCAAAATACTTCAATTGTAATGCATTGGAGTGTTTGTCAGGTGGAGAGCGCATAAAGATTGTGCACATGAAACGCGAGGAGATAATAAACTGCCACTGTGGGTTCCGGGAGGAGGACGGGCTCATGGTGCAGTGCGAGCTGTGCCTGTGCTGGCAACACGCGCTCTGCCACAACATACAGAGGGAGTCGGAGGTAGCTAGTCACTTCTCTTCTACCACACACACTGTGTACATACATACCATCAGCATGGGGTAGACAGAAAGTGTAGAGCACCAGTTCTCTTTAGACTTATGTACGTATGTACCTCTTTCGCTTCGTACACATTCAACAATGTCTTCAAACATTTTTGCCGGAGTTACAATAAAATGATGTTTTTGTATATATCCTCACGCCTTCGCACAAGGGGGGACCCCCTTGTAAGGGGTAAGCATAGGTGTATAGGTTGTACCCACAGATGGCGAGTCCATCGCCGTTACTCAAGCACCACTATACATACGCATTTGAATTGCTTCTCAGACGTCTCAGACCTTGGTACAGTCGCGATTCGAACTTGCGATCTTTGTATGGCAACTACTCAAACAACTCTGCCACCACATATTTTTTTAGGATTCTACTAATATTAAAATTTTATGTTCTGAGGATTGAGGATTGATTGACTAATGATGGATAGGAATGCTCAGTAATGTAAATGAGTGATGTTTGGTTTAGGCGTTACTGACTATTAGTGTAATGGTGATTGCGTAGGTGCCAGATAAGTACACGTGCAGCATCTGCCTGAACCCTCGGCGCGGGCGGCGCTCGCAGCGGTTCCTGCACGACCAGGACCGCCTGTACGAGGGGCTGCTGCCCGGCGCCGCGCCCAGCGAGCCGCTGCGGCGGCAGCACGAGCTGGCCGGCAACCTGCTGCGGCTGCACGACGCGCTGCACGCGCTCAGGGTCAAGTTCCATGTTGCCATGTGAGTGCTTCCTACCCCACCCTCGACACACACACTCACGCGCACACCTACACATGCACACACACGCACACCTACGTACACACACACATACTCAACCCTACGCACACACACATACTCAACCCTACGCACACACATACACATGCACGTAAGCACGCACACACAGCATCTTCAATGGCGTTTGGCTGATTCGAAGATCATTCGACAATCACTACTCAATGGTCAGTACTCAGTTGGGGCCTTACTACAAACTTGGCATATGAACTGTCTGATAGTTAGCAGTTTCTGTGGCGTATAAACGCCCGCAATTGTAGAGATTTCAGCCGCTCGGTGTAGATATTAGAGTTGCTATGCATGTGGCTTAAGGGCCTTATAGACATCCTACTGTTAGTTTTAATTTTCTCCACTGTGCTTAGAAACTTTAAAATCTGACTGCGGTCTTTTTGATCATTTACAGCAAGAAAAACCACCCAAAGTTGTACCTATGGGCGGAAGACTGGGAGAACGGCGAGCTGTATTACACCCAAGAGAAGCTTAACTCGGAGTACTCCGACCTGAATATAATGATCAACACGCTAGGCAAGGAGAATCTGCCCATGAAGGGGCTGGGCATGACGCCGCCCACGCAAGACGACGACAACGACAGGTATGTTGGGGGACGCTGTGCCCTGGGAAATAGCCTCGATTTATTCCTGACTAGCTGTGCCACTCAGTTACATCCACGTTTAGTTTGATTTCATTGGTAGATTTGTCCTTGAGACCTTGAGACAATATAAAAATTGTTTACATAAGCTTAGTTAGGAGGGTGTGCTGGACTATCACTCCCATCTTCCTGAGATATACATATGTTTCTTATTACTTGCTGTAAATCTTCCTGCAATTAATAAATGGTACAAGTCCAGATTTTGATAAAATGGATGTGGCCATACATTGCCAGCGACTGACAATTGTTTTGTTCAGACAAGCAAGTCATTTCAAGTCGGGTTCGAATCCCGCTGAGGACAAATATTTGTGTGATGAACACAAATATTTGTACCTTAGTCTTGGATGTCCTATGTATTTAAGTATATATCTATCTATATAAGTAAATATATCGTTGTCTAGTTACCATAACACAAGCTTTGCTTAATTTGGGACTAGGTAAATTTGTGTGGAATTGTCCCAGGTATTTATTATTATTATTATTTCCCTTGTACTTTTAATCTGAACTATTAATATTCGGGGGAAATTTATTTATATGTTATTTGAAATTATTGTGAGTTTTAATTAACTAAAGTACAGTGATTGATACTACCGCGGGTTATACGGGAAATTTTGATGTTTGAGAAATTCAAAAGACATGTTCTGTGTTGAGTGTTTTTAACTCGCTCCAGTTGGCGTGAAAGGGATTAGGTTTATACCCCGCAGTTGTTTAAACGTGATATAGTAATGAGTGTATTCTAAAGCTTAGTTTATATTTCCATAGGTATACACAAAGGGAAGCTCAGCTCGGGTCACATTCGTTATTAAGTGGCCTGTTGTCGAGCCCTGGTGGCGCGTCGTTAGATCTACCCATTAGTTCTACTGAACTCGAGAGGTTGGCGAAATCTGTGCAAGGTAAATTAGATTGCTTTTTGGATTAGTCTTAGTCTATTTACATTGTTAGGTATTTGATGTCTTTTTTAACCTGATCTTAAAGTAGGTAATACTTGTCGAAACAAAAGGAAGGCTTGTTCTGTAATTTATCTTTCTTCTTATAGTTAACACTAAGTAAAACTAGAAATTGTGCTCGCATCTTTTCTTTAACTGTATTCTCAACTTGGCTATTAATTGGATTCCATTTTTTTATCAGCCTAATCAGAATAATATAGATGGTTTGAGCATAGCCTAATGGGCTAATCCAGGCTGATTGGCATATTTGCATCATTATCACGTATGGACTGGGTTTTATATGTTCTAAATTGTTATTTATGTGATTTACAATGTGTAAACTAATGTGTTAGAGCCAGAGCCACAGCGAGTAGTAGCGGCGCCTCAGCCCGAGGCGGCCATCGAGAACAGCGCGTGTCGTGAGCGGCTTCTGCGCCACATCTCGCGATGCCACGCCATCATCGACGCGCGACTGGACTCCATTGAGGCACAGGTTGCAGGTGGGTGCTCACCAACCAAATAATAAATTCTTAGTTCTTTTTTTCAAACGTTGAAGTACAAAACCAGCTATAAGTTCTTCAAACCCCAACTCTTATCCCTAGAAAATTGGTGAAAAAGAGATTATACACTAAAACGCAATTTATATGTATTTGTAGAAACAATTTAAGTATAGATATTTTGAGAAATGTATGATTGTTTTTTAATAATATTTTATTTTTATTTTGTTTATTAAGAGAACCAACAGCTTCATTAGCCAACAGAGTGCTTATAAATATATATGTTATTGTATGTTATAATATAATATGTGTGCAAGGTTAGGTATACTAACACAGTCTGATCACAGCCCAGCTATTAGAACTGTGAATAATTTGATGTATTTTCTTTCAGAACTAGAATCGCAGGACCCATCATTTGAAGACGATGAAACTGCAGATTATTTCCCTCGAACCAAACAAACTATTCAAATGTTGATGCGAGATTTGGACACTATGGAAGAGCTAGGCGTAATTACTTAAGCTTATTTCTATCAAGTACATAAAAATAATTATCCCAGTGAATATGAAGTATAACAGTGTATAATCAAAGCTTTATTTAGGTATTAGGTGTATACTCTGCTTGTCCTAGTGGTAGGGCATTTATGTAAGTGTAAATTGGTTATGAAATACAAATATTTTCTCCTAGATTAAATTAGTATTGTTTTCTTTATAACTCATCATTGGATGTACCCAACCTTTCCTTAAATCTATAAAGTTTTCTAACATTACTAGCTATATATACTACACAGTTTCACCTGCTTTAAATCTTACATGTAAATGCAAAAGTTTATGGGATTGTTTCCACTTTTTATGCAAAAACTACTGGATGGAATAGGATTACAATTTGGAAGATAGGTTTTTAACCTAAATAACACGTATTTCAGAAAAAACTAACCAATAAAATATTTATGCGGGTGAAATAGCAGGGCACAATGAGAGCTTCCACTTCCTTGGGTAGTGCAGTATTAAACTATACATAAAACCTACTCTTGAATTTGTATCCATTGATAAAACCGGATTTCCAGTGAGTAGTTTCAGACCTAAGCATAAAGAAAGGACATTGTTTTATAGTATGCAAGGTAGGAAAAAAATTAAGAAAAATCCCCCATATCAAAGACAATTTATTACCTTACAATAGAAAAACCAAAATCAACCTTCATAGAATTTAGGGAGTTGGTCTCCCAAAATCACAGATCGCTCTACACCAGCTTGGGTTATAACTCCCAGACGCACAACACCACCAGAGGAGCCATCGCGGAGCATGGCCAGAGTAAGGGTGTTGGTAACGAATTTGATTGCTTCATCCTTAGACATTTTGGGTTTGAAGTTTGCATCAACATAACCATAAACATAGGAGGACCCAGACCCACCGATCGACACAGCCTGCCTCTGGACCATGCCACCAATTGGCACAGAGTAAATTTGCCCTGTGGAAATAAGTCATGTATTAGTATGCTATTATATGTTGTCATACACCTACAAATGAAAACTAGCTGCTGGTCTGTCTCTGACACTGACACCATATTTGGTTTGCATAGAAATCTATATGATTTTGTGTAAATTTTATACCCCAAACAGGTCAGCAGAGGTGTTTAGGTACTACTACCCACACACTCTCTTTCCACCAGATATATTTTTTAGATGCCAGTGTGACAGAAGGAAAGTCCATTGTTACTCGTACATTGGTTTTGTCACAATCTTTTCTTTTACAGTAAATCTCATTGTGTGATTAAACCATACTAAACTTAAGTTTGGAAAACTCATTGATATAGTCAGGATTTAAACTTGCAATCTCTGTGTTGCAAGCAACTACTCATACCTCTTCTTGGCAAGCACAGCACCTTTTTTAATTATAGTAACACAACTAAATAGAAATTTGATTTTATTCCCACCTCCTTTCTGCTTGTCCCAGCCAGCTACCAGGATGCCTGCCACAAGGGAGTCACGATAGTTGTAGCAGAGCTCACGGAATATTGAGGCAGCAGTCTCCACCAGTGGTGGCTCACCAAGCTCCATCTTGTGGAAATCTATACAACAATAATAGATATAAATAGTCAAATAAAGATTTCTCTATGATTATAATGCACTAAACATTTTTGAATACTTACTCAAATGGTAAGTAACAATATCAGCAATGGCTTGTGTATCTGCAGCCGAGCCGGACCGGCAGCAGTATATGTGATCCGTGATTCGGGTCAGTTTGTCGGTCACCCGGTTAGCGATGTATGCACCAGTGGTGGTTCGAGAATCAGCGCCGATGATGACGCCTTCGTCGAACTCGCAAGCCATGATGGAAGTACCAGTGCTATGAGGAGCGCTCATCCATTCAGGAATGCAGGGATCGGCATAAGTATTAATAACTGAGGTCGCCATATTGCTGAAAACCGAGAGAAAGAGCTTTGTTCAGTTGTGTGTACATTAAATCTAGGTAGTATACAATATCAAACGACTGCATACAATGTATTAACGTACACGTTAACATACAACGTACACCTAGAAAATAAAATTTTTTGAAGTATATATATTGATAAAATAGAATGAAGCTATAATTAGTGCAGATACTTACATTAAATTGTAATGAATATTATAACTTTTACAAATTCTTATTTTTGATAGTCACGATTTAGTTTACTTACTGATCCGGCGAACATTAAAAACGCTGATCGTCACTGTCAAGTCAAGTCAAATGTCAAAATCAAATTGTCAAATCATTGCTACATGCCTCATTTTTTGTAAGAATCATTCAATAGGTAAGCTATCTTATTATTTGTTATAGTATTTTATTTGAGGTTGGTGTCTACACTTCTTTCATTAATTAATGCGTGTTAATATCACTATGTGGATAATAACAATCTAATGAAAATTATTTCGCTTAAATTTGGAAGGAAAGATAAAATTCTAGATGTAACGGAACAGCCTAAAAACACATTTCAGTTCACGCAGACTAAAAAGTAAATAGTCTATAATACAATTTTACTACATATAACGGAACGTAGTACACAAAAAAAAAACCCGAACCGTGCACCTTTTTCGACGTTTTATAAGTGCCCATATAGGCCTATGTAAAATAAAAATATTTTGATTTTGAATTTGATTTTTATATTGAAGATAGGCCTTATTTAGAGTGTGATAGAAGGCAAGTACTTCGCCGCTATTCAAGCACGACTTTTCATGTGATTTTTTTCTCTTTCTATAATTTCTTCTCAAACTTATGCAGGTCTCCTCTTGATGTTTTCCTTTACCGTAAAGCACCGTGTCTACGTACTAATCACTACCGAACCAAAGAACTTATTGGTACAGTCAGGCAACTTCGAACTCGCAATCTTTGTGTTGCAGGCAACTACTCGAACCACTCGGCCACCACGGCTCTAGATTGATACTGTTCTTCGCTAAAAATCCATAAAAGTCTCGAGCTTAGGTATTTTTTTCGGTTATTACAGTGAAGTATAGCAGGTTCAGATCACTAAGGGATATATACAGAATTTTCTGCTTTCTCATGGATTTAGAGATCCGAGATTTCTCATAGATTTTGCTAGATGACTTTAGCCTGAACACAAGAACATAATGGTACAAGATTCGTTGGCAAACATTGTTCAAAATTATATAGAAAACGCCAAGTCATAGTGGCGTGGGTGTCCTCCACTCATTTGCGTCGCTTGTCCCAAAACGCACTCTAAAAAAAGCAATTCTATACGCGCCATTTTGTACGTCATCCCAAAAACGATGTTTATTTAAAAGTTATAAAAGAACCAGCTTTGTGTGCACAGTTATGATAAATCGCCTTTTTATTCGACACTTTCATTGAAAAAGAATATCGAATTTATATTTATTCATGAAGTTTGCGATTCGCCACCGTTGCTCGTAACGATAGCACACGTCTTAAAGAATTTTTAGTTTGATCGATCCGAACATTTTGATACTTTAGTTCTTTTTTCTGCTCACTATGGTAATATTCACAACGTTCTGCCACCTTAGGGGAGGACGAAGCACGACTGTAAGAGTTATTAGACTTTCCACCCATTTGACCGTTTTAGTGTTAACTGTTAATATAGCACGTTTTGGGAGCCAAAAGTGAGTATTATGAAGGGAAATTTCGTTCATTCCTTAAATAGGTAAATCATTATTCTTTACTAATAATATTATAGACGCGAAGGTTTATTCATTTTTCACACAAAAAATACCGTACAGACTTGAATGTAATATGGCATAGATATTATTAGCTTGATTAAAATATACAAAAAAAAAACCAATGAAATCAAACTTTACGCGGGCGGATCCGCGGGCACGGCTAGTATTAATAGTAGCAATATTTGGTTCAAAATTACGCCTTCCAAACCGTAAGTACCGTAAGTGGGTACGTCGTAAGGTAACTGATGTTAAAATGTAGCGCGTAAATAGTATCAAAGTACACATTCCTGTTGGCGTTGCTCAGGAGCAATAAGTAGGCGTATTATTGAGACCGCGCGGAGCACCCCGGGCCGACCTATGGAAGTAGCTGTCAATCGCACTTGAATAATGACGCGTGCGGTGGCGACGTTTTGTTATTTATTTATTTTATTTCATTTTATTCCAATACGTACGCGACTCCCCCGCGACTAGACAATGGCCAGATGTTGCCATTTTTTCTACATTAACAATGATTTTAAGTTACGTTAGATGTCATTGTGATGGCTGTTTCCGTTGGATTGAGGACCCCTGGCTAATCGGTCGCGTTTGGTGAATGACAACCAGGCCTGAAGTGAGGTATATGAATATTACTGAAAAAAAAGGAATAATTCAAAATCTATAATCTTTTAGTTAATAACTGTAATTAGCTATCATTACTATAAATTTAAGAGCTGGGCTCTTGTCGGCGTCTCTGATGCAGTCGCTTTCATTTGCTTCTGTCCAGTGCAACCTCTTTGAATTGAATTTGAAATGTCTCTAGAGCCACTTTTCTATGATCTGACCCATATATGTTAATCTTTGTCTACCTCTTCCTATCTTCCCCTCTACCTTTCCTACTAAGATATCTCTAAAGAAGCCATCATGTCGTATTAGGTGGCCTATTTTTTCTCTTCTGTTCTCGACTGTCTTTAGCAGTACTATTGATAAAATGTTTAACTACTCTGCAATCGCGAGTCGATTCGAAATATACATATAACATTTGCCACGAATAATAATAGTTATAATAATAATAATATCCCCACGCCTTCCCACAAGGGTCCCCGAAGGGGTAGGCAGAGGTGTATAGGTAATACCCACACACCCACTTTCCGCCAGAGGTATATTAGGTGCCAACGTGCCAGATGGCGAGTCCATCGCCGTTACTCCAGCACGACTATACATACGCCTTTGAATTTCTTCTCAGACGTATGCAGGTTTCCTCTCGATGTTTTCCTTCACCGTAAAGCTCGTGGTGTGACTAATCACTGTACTTAAGTTCAGAAAGACTCATTGGTACAGTCGGGATTCGAACTTGCGACCTTTGTGTCGCAGGCAACTGCTCGAACCACTCGGCCACCACGGCTCTAATAATAATAGTAATCGTTGCTTAAACAGCATGTAACAGGACATTCCAGTATGTATGAGAGCAGTTTACAGCCGTCGTATTATCTATTAAAGCGGAAAATATACCCATGTATAACAGTAGGTACTTCAGATAGAAGTAAGTATGTCACTTGTTTGTGAATTAGATATAATAATAATTAATAAATACATTGGGACAATTCCACACAAATTGACCTAGTCCCAAATTAAGCAAAGCTTGTGTTATGGCAACTAGACAACGATGTATCTACTTATATAGATAGATATATACATAAATACATAGGACATCCAAGACTAAGGTACAAATACTCGTGTTCATCACACAAATATCTGCCCTCAGCGGGATTCGAACCCGCGACCTCAGGTGATGCAGTCAGGAGCTCTAACCACTAGACCAGACGGCCGTCTAGTTTATAATTATAATATTTAATAAATAAATATCTTGGACAAATTCCCCATTAATTGCTCTTCTTCTAAACTAAACAAGCTTTGTACTATGGGAACTAAATATCTATACGCGTAACTATGAAGTCTCGGCCGCGTAAAAAAAAATTGGTAGATTTTTGGAATAAAACATATCCTATGTAACATAACCCAGCTAATAATCTATCTCTGTGCCAAATTTTATCCCATTCCGTTAAGTAGTTTTTCCGTGAAAGAAGTACTAACATCCTTACAAACTTTCGCATTTATAATATTCGTGGGATACCGAAACATAAACGGATACTCCGTTTATGTTTCGGTATTCAAGACTAAAGGAGAAGACAAATACTTCTCACAAATATCTGCTTTCAGGGATAATCGAACCCGCCACCTCTAGTTTCATAGCCAGGAGCTCTGACCATAGACCAGAGGGCCGTTAAGCATGTATAGCTGAAGGGAAATAAGTAGGTAGACAATTTTGTACTTATTGAGTGAAATAGCGCTCTATTATTTCTACCTACGTACGATTCATGGCGGCGTACACTTTGTATGTTAGGGTTGCATTTATTTAATCCAAAACATTACAGTGTATGTACACAGTTGTATAAAATACTTATAAAGCATTTATTTAATCGAAAATATTATAGTCAATGTACCTACACAGTTCTATAAAACACTATTATACATTGTAATCCCTACAGCTATTCAATTAAGGTATACTCTTATACAGGCACAATCAATCAACTACAAACGCGAGTAACGCTAAAACTATAGACAAAGCGTTTCCCTCAAAAGTTCCCTTAAGATTGCCCCTCCCTCGGTGAATCCATCAAAACAACCCTAATGCCCTTCACGTGTACGAATCAAAGAGAGCTTTTTTCTTCCTTCCTCGTGCCAACAAAAGCACTTCCCATTATATAAATTTGATACGATATTTTATAGAGTATTGTGCACACGCGCCCGAGCTCGCGTCGATATTTTTATATTATTTTTTATATATATTTGGGGTCGGGGCCGGTCGGGCGGTGGGTTCCCCGTCCCCCCGCCGCGGTGGCGGGTAGGGAGAGACCGGCCCCTAAAAAGTTATGTATTTTTTCCTCTTTTTCCCATCGACGTGATGAAACGGCGAGCGATATTGATCCGCCTCGCTGCGGCTTTCATGAGTATTCCTCTATATACCTCTACCTCCCATTAGATATCACTTTGAAAACTCGTTTCACGCTGATAAGATACTGACCTAAGTGTAAATTCTTACACAGTCATCCTTTAGGTTTTTGTTAAGAGCTAGATTTTGTGATCTGGTGAAACTCAATCAATCACACGAGCTCACAAAAACCTGGCTACTTTGTAGATACGCGGTTCTTTCAGTGGATCAGCCAAATGTGTTGAAAAACTGTTCCTTTCGTTTTCTACGAAAAATTTGATTTTTTACAACATGCTCTTATAATGTTAATTGTTGTAATGTTATTATATATATATACTTTTATTTTAATTTATGTGACTATGAAGAAGAACAAGATACGAAAATGGAATACATCCTGAAGAAACCTCGAGCAAATGAAAAATTACTGGCCATGTCACATTGGCACCTAAATATATCTCTCGTGAAAAGAGGATGTTGTAATACCTCTGCCTACCCCTTCAGAAGCTGGTGTGGGATGGCGTGATTGACGGCGTACCTTTATATGTAGGTAGAACCACATCCCACATTTCTTTCTCAAGGCCGTAAGAATAATAATAAAAATCATAGGTAACCTATCTTGGTTGCTATCGACAATTGGGAAAAATGACATTAATTTATTTGCCACTGTCAACCACGCTGCATAGATAGACTCGTTCGTGTATTTTTTCGTGACGCAGGTGTTGGTAGCACGGACCATCCCTTTAGGGAAGGGCAAGCTGCGTTGATACTGTGATCCGTGGAGTGGGCACCCGGGAAGGCGATTTGTCTATACAGGGTGTTGAGCTTTGTGCGTGCATTATATCGCTTTAAATATCGCGCTAAAAATGAAGAGACTGATGCATGTGGACGAAGCGAAAGAGGTATGCAAGTCTAGGGAGAACTGGTGCTCTATACCCTCTGCCTCCCCCATTGGGGACTCATCGTGATGATATGTATGTATCTATCTTTGGCTTAAGCGTGGGTTTTATTACAAATCCGTCTTCGATATTCTTGCGTGAATATATTTATTCAATCAATTTGATTATAGCTTAAATAATTTAATGTGGTATAATGTCTAGTGACAGTAGCGCACATTAAAAGTTATTAAAGTAAACCATCAAAGGAATAGGAAGTCGTTATATTACGTCGCATAGTGTACTAACAACGCTTTAAATGCAAAAATCTTATTACGCATGTGCAATTAACAAATGACTATGCCTAGTTAAAGGTTATTAAAATTACATTGAAATGTGAAATATATTTTTTATTAAATACTAGCTGTGCCCGCGACTTCGTCGGCGTGGACGGCTTTTTTATCTTTCGTAAATTTTTTTTTTTAATAAAAAGTATCCTATGTTACTTCTAATACCTCCAAGAATATGTGTACAAAGTTTTATGATGATCGGTTTAGTAGTTTTTACGTGAAAGCGTAACAAACAAACTTACATTCACATTTATAATATTAGTAAGGATTTGTCTGTCACTTTTGGACTTTTTCGCTACACAAAAAAGCTACACGAGATTAAAACACCGCTGCACCAATCGTCTGTTAGAATGATCTATAGCCCAATGATAGTGTTTGAGAAGCGACGAAACACCTAAAATTAAATGTCCGGCAAAAAGTGGGTGTGTAGCTAGTTTACACCTATGGCCCATGCTTCGGGGATCTTTGTGATCCTTATGAAGTTATTAGAAACCAGTGTATTCCCATAAACAATTTATACACAACATCAACTGGATATTTGCAACTTTTACAAGAATAACTTCTAAAACTGTATTTCGCGGTAAGGAGCCAAGAAGCCACGCTGGATAGCAATGCTGTATCTCAGCGAGATATGTTCCAGCCCGCTTGGCACGAGTATAATTTAGTTTCTGATCCCTTATTTGTACCGTTTGTAATAACTTGTACCTTTGTAAGCGTACTGTGCTAAATATAAAGCTAAAATTGGTTTATTAAAAAAAATCTGCTATATTTTTAAATATGTATACAAAGATTTGTCTTGACATAAAATGAGGCCTTCAGATAAATGAAGTATAAATATTAGGGTTAATAGCATTGTCAACGCATGTGGTTTGTTATATAGTAACGAGTCTAAATTGAACATCTTTTGAGTTTCATTGTATTGTATGCTAACATATAACATTTAAATTCAACTATATTTGACATAGTAACCAAACAGTATTAATTGGAGATACACTAGGTGTTCCAAATCATTTTCATAACGTTCTGTCTATCATAGGCTCGGCAACGTCCTGCATTTATTTTATTTATTTATTTTATTAAAACTTCCTGCAAAACATTTTGCTAAGGCGAACATAATGCCGAGGGCATTCTCTACCAGCTAATCTTTGGGTGATGCAGAGATAGGCATGGCAGGCTAAAAAGGAAATAAATAATTGGGAAATATAAACATAAATTCTATACATTTTATTATAATATACTGTACAATATAATATGTAACAATATCATACATCAAATTATATAATAGACAATGTATAAATACAAATAAATCTATTTATACTACATATATATAAATATTTCGAAGAGATCGCATCTCGACTGCATTCAAGCTATTTTCATACTTCCTCTGACATACCCAGGATTCGCTGCCATACAATAAGGTAGGTACCAATATCGCGTTGTGGACAGCAACTCGAGCATTCTTGCTCAGACTTTTACTGCCCATCAACGCCGACATGGCTCCATTCACCTTATTTTCTTCGAAAAATGTGCGGCGTAACGATATTAGATCGAATCCGCAATGAAGAGATTCGCAAATCAACTGGCGTGAATGAGGGCGTGATTGTAAAGATGAAGAAAGGCATGTTACGTTGGTTTGGACACATAGAAAGGATGAGTGAAGAAAGATTGACGAAACAGATATACAAAGCAAAAGTGTGTGCAAGAAGAGGCAGAGGAAGGCCACGTTCCAACTACCTGGATCAAATAGATCGGACTCTCAAGGACGGGAACGTTAAGAGTACTCGAAACCGACGAGCATGTATGAAGAGACTGATGAATGTGGACGAAGCGAAAGAGGTATGTAAGTCTAGAGAGAACTGGCGCTCTATACTCTCTGCCTACCCCGTTAGGGACTTGGCGTGATGATATGTATGTATGTATATAAATATCATATAATACACATAAATATTACTCAGTTTCTGCATGACGGTAGTGTAGTTTTAAATGTATCACGGCTATTACACATCCTGATTTCCGGGGGGAGCTGCATTACCTAGTGTTAGAAAAAGGTTACGAGGCATAGTGCTTCTCTATCGTTGGCTATGGTTGGAATTACAATAATCTATTACATATACATTAGTGATGAGTCACATCACGAGCTTTACAGTGAAGGAAACCATCGAGAGGAATGCAATACGTCTGAGATGCAATTCAAAGGCGTATGTATAGTCGTGCTTGACTAACGGCGATGGACACGCCATCTGTCAGGTGGTAAGTGGTAGTAGGTGCCAACAACCTAAAATATATCTTTGGCGGAAAGTCGGTGTGTGGGTACTACCTGTACACCTCTGCCTACCACTTCGGGGACCCATGTGGGAAGGCGTGAGGATATATTATTATTATTACATATACATACATAATTCTTGTGTCTGTTAGTAACTGAACTCCTTCTACTTAAACGACTGGACAGATTTAAATGTTTTCTTTGTGTGTGTTCAAGTTCACGTGGGTTCAATAGCTGCAATAGCAATAGTTGGGCGGGACAGCGAGTATGTCTATATACTTACACCATTTATAACTCCAGAACAGGTGGATTGATTCTGATGTTCTCCAATTTATTGGATTAATCAAATCAAAGAATAGTAGAATAACTATTAAAATACGGGAATGGTTAACGTAAGATAACTATCACTACATTTGGATGTACGAAGTTTATAGTGTACATATATATATATATATATATACATTAGTTGTACATATTATATATAATAATATTCTATATATACACTTTTAATCGGATGATATACACCAGGTAAAAATCGCAAAAAAACAGGAAAAAAGACGGGAATTCAATTAAAAACATTTCCATATTTATGTATATCAGTGTATTAAATATAATATGTAATATTAATTTAACATATTATTACCTACATTCAACCTTTGTAAATGATAAATAGCTGTTATTTGTCTATAAAGACCTGAATTTATTAACCTTTGTTTTTTTATATTTCTTATATGTACGACCACAAACAAGAATACTGCCTGTCTGATGGTGAGCAGTCACGCTGTCTTCGAGCTTGCGTCATTAAGGGATATCACTTGCACGTTGCCGACCATCTTAAAATATTTAAAATATGTAGAGAACAGTCATAACATTCTTTAAGCAATTAGTTCGTAGCAGTACTCGCTAGTATTAATATTGTTGGTACTATATGAAGTTACTCAAGATAACGCCATGGCCGAGTGGTTTGTTGCCTGCAACACAAAGATTACAAGCTCTGAGTCTGAACTTAAGTGCAGTGGTAAGTTTCACCATGAGCTTTGTAGTGAAGGAAAACATCCAGAGGAAACCGGCATACGTTTGAGAAGAAATTCAAAGACGTATATGTATACGCTTGAGTAACGGCGATGGACTCGTCATCTGGCACGTTGGCATCCAAAATATATCTCTGGCGGAAAGTGGGTGTGGCTTTTACCTCTTCGGGGACCCTTGTGTGGGAAGGCGAATTAAGAAGTATTAACTTTCATGTTTGAGAAGAATGATCTTTCCATACTCCGATCTGTAAGTTTAACGTGTATTGACCTTGTTCTTCTTGGCTTTGCATGACGACTATGTACATAGATATGTATGTTGCAGGACGAGGTATGTAAGTCTAGAGAGAACTGGCGCTCTATACTCTCTGCCTACCCCGTTAGGGACTCGGCGTGATGATATGTAGGTATGTATGTTGCAACTTAATGAGTTAAGTTGCAACATACATACCTACATATATGTTTTGAGAAACATAGGTACTGTTTGAATAATACTAATACATACCGCAAAGATGACCAAGGTTAGGTATTAATTGCATCGTCTTTTTGCCCGGAAATATATTTAGGTGTCATGACGATGGCGACACTTTGTCCACGATGACGTTTTCGTCTTGTTTTATGAATGTTATAGTAAGCAACGACCTATTGTCGGGCCTACGCTGTTCCCCCATACTTAAGTACTAATGCTGTAACGTAAAAATATTATTATTGTATACCTAATGATTTGAAAAGAGTAACCATGGAGTTTCTTGCCGGTTCTTCTCCATGGAAAGGACCAACCCGAATCGAGCACGTTTATCGACATTTTATAAGTGCCCACCTAGGCCTATGTGAAATAAAAATATTTTGATTGATTGTATTTGATTTGATGGTCGTTGAATTTCTGCTTCATAACAATTTATCATTACAATAAAGCTTTATTTTTTTTACATTCAAGGTAAAACTTAACTGCGGCAGAGCACCCTGTATCAGCCTGTATATCACACATAAAACTCCTCAACAAATAGGCGATTATGTGCACATTTTTTGCAGCGCGCGCCGCTGACGTCGTTTTGTTAGATCCACGGTCCGCATTCACCGCACACAATTCCGAGTAGGCACTCATTGGGGTCACTTTTTGGAGATTACTTGGCATTGTGCCTGCACAAAGTAGGGCCTGTTGACTGACCGAAGGTTTTTGTGCAAGCTTAAGGCCCTTACACATTACGCTTAGCTGGTTAACTACTTGAATTGTCAGGAGTATTTAACATCATCATCATCATCATCATACCATCACGCCGAGTCCCTAACGGGGTAGGCAGAGAGTATAGAGCGCCAGTTCTCTCTAGACTTGCATACCTCGTTTGCTTCGTAACTTTGCGTATATACAAGCGTCTAACTATAATTTGCTTGATAACTTAATTCGTTGATTTCCTATGTAGTTAGCCAACTGCATGTCTTATGAAGTTAATTATGTTTTAATTTAATTGTATTTTGTTCGTCAGAAGTTACTATGTACGTTTTAAATTTTATTATAACATTGTCTGTCTAAATATGTATTTATTAGTTGTAGTACAAACTTAGTAGTAAATTGTGTCAAAATATTAATTTCCTTATTCCATTTATTAATCACATAATACACTTGTTTCTGGTGAATATTTCAGTTTCAGTGTATATACTTATTTATAACTTGTTTAATTTATACTTTAATATTATAAATATGCAGTGTTTGTATGAACGCGCTAATCTCAGCAATAATTAATCCGATTTGCATTAAATAGCCCGTTCAGGAAGACTATATGCCATATAATAATAGTTCGACTACCAAAGGGTAGCTACCGACGTATAAGTATGAAGAGAATTGTGAATTTGGATATAGCGCAAGAGGTCTCTAGAGTCTCATGAGGTTCTACTCTTTCAGCCCACCCCGGTAGGTTCTTATCGTGATATAGATAGTGCCATCCACGAAGACGCGCCCCCCTATTCTTTCTCATAGTTTATTATATAAGTGTGCAACCTTCCATTTTTGATTCATTGCTTGAGTATTGTCGGTATACATAGTGATTACCTAACAGTGCACACGCACACTACAGTTAGAAGACTCGGGTCATACTCCCCGCATCCATCGACTAGAAATAGGCACTATCTATATATATATATATATATATAGTGAGCCGTGGTGGCCGAGTGGTTCGAGCAGTTGCCTGCGACGCAAAGGCCGCAAGTTCGAATCCCGACTGTACCAATGAGTTTTTCTGAACTTAAGTACAGTGATTAGTCACACCACGAGCTTTACGGTGAAGGAAAACATCGAGAGGAAACCTGCATACGTCTGAGAAGAAATTCAAAGGCGTATGTATAGTCGTGCTTGAGTAACGGCGATGGACTCGCCATCTGTCACGTTGGCACCTAATATACCTCTGGCGGAAAGTGGGTGTGTGGGTATTACCTATACACCTCTGCCTACCCCTTCGGGGACCCTTATGGGAGGGCGTGTGGATATATTATATTATTATTATATATCTATATATGTACTATCTATCCACGCTTAGCCAATCCCGGGTTAGCACGGGTGAAGTTGAAGGGCACAACTAGTACAATTGTGCTAGCAAATTGCCAGTGTGTAGTTTAGTGTAGGAGGGCCCTTATATAACGGCGGATCATCCGGCATCGGTTACACATCTTGATTTGTATTTTGGACTTCGAGTGTCTGGAAAATCAACTGTTGCGATAAAATCTGCTATCAAGATCTGCACTGATGGAACGTAAAATTGGCTTACCGTTAAAAGTTTGAGGACTCAATATACGAGGTTAAAAGTATTTGGTTACTGATACAATTTTATTGTACTTTGGACACGTGGCTATTGAGCAGATGTTCTAAGAAACGTTATATTTTTAACGTTATATAATTTTTTTTTATTTAAAATAGCAACAATTAACAATATTTACAAAAAACAGTTGTAACTAATTACTTGAAGATAAAATATTTGTCCCAGTACAATTATTTAAAATTATTTATAATAACAACAATTAATAATATTTACAAAGAACAGTTGAACAGTCCCCAGTAATATTAATTAGAGCTTGGCGGTCTCTATCATTAGTCGAACTCGTGAGGAAACTTGCATACATTGGAGATGACATTCAAAGATGAGAGTATATTAGTGCTTGAGAAACGGCAACGGACTCGCCATATGCCACGTTGTAATACATAATATACGTACATAATATATGCATGTATCTGAAAAAAGCCGACGGGGTTTGAACCTACAATCTCTATTTTGCAGGCGACTACTTAAACCACAGACCACCCCGGCTTATAAACCTTTTTTACATCTCTAAGCACTTCCCCCAATACTTAACCTTGCACTAATCTAATCATGTTTTCAACATTACACGCGTTGGGATAAAAAGTCGAGATAAAAAGTCCCCTAGCTTTTTTAAACCGCCCCATTCTAATTACCCTGCTTGTTTGACAAAGGGGATTTTTTAAATAGTGATTGTTGGCAGCGGAAATGGGGCGTGAGGCGTTAAAACGATAATATTTTTTATGACTTATGATAAAAAAAATTAGGACTGAGACCGCAGTTTTATTACAAGTGTAATTTGATGCCACCCAACAAGGGATACTAGTTTTGTAATGTGGGTTTTCTTATATTTGACAGAGAATATTTCTAAACGAAGACATGATTCGTGGAAATAAAGTCCGCTTTTCTTCGATACCTTTATCTATAAGCATATGTATGGCTATTATCCATACCTGTACCGCACTAACTTTCTCCTGGGCCACCTAGGTTAAAATTCTTTGGAGGTAAGACGCACTAACGACCAACTAGTAACGATGTGCAAAATCCTACATGGGAAAATGTATGTACAAAGTGAGTGGATTATCGCGCTTCTTTGTGCCCAAAAACTATTGTCGCAATAGAAAGCACAAACTGTTCGCGGTGCCATATTGCCGAACAGTGGCGCACGCTCAGTCTCCGATCCCGAGGTCACTGACAGCACTCAATGCCCTCCTGGACTCAAGTGTAAATCCTGAATGTGATGTGCTGGCAGGTGAATGGAAGGTGATTTTGAATGAGTGTCTGGCATACGCAGAAATAAGGCCATCTTCTTCTCGGTAGTACATTTATATTAAACTTATTTATTATTACTCATATTTTTTTTTACTTATACCTCCACATTAGCGTAAATGACCACGTTGTCGTGCTAATTGTAAATTAATAAATGATATGAAAAAAAATGTGTATATATTGACGGAGATTTGTACTTCCCGTAAAGTACTTGACAGACGGTCTTAGATAGCCATCTATTCGTCGTTACCCTAACTTATGTACAGAGCTTAATCTTTTCCAAATAACGTAAAAAGTATAGTAAAAAAAATAAAGTGTAAAAAGTTCCCAAAACATTACTGAATCAATTCTTGAAGTCTAGTTGAAATAAAAAACAAAATAAATTCTTAATCGTATAGTGCCTGGTGACGGTGTTAGACTTAGAACATATCACGTTGATACACCTTATAAACATAAAACGATAGAAAAAAGGTTAATTTAAAAAACACAATAATAGCTTTGTATCAATATCTACCTCCCTTCTTCAATAACCTGTCATCTCGTTAATCGCAAAAAACACCCCAGTGAAAACATCACAAGTCGATAGCTAGCAATTACGAGCGTGTTACGGTTTTTTGACAAAAAGCCGCGGCTTCCGTGTGGGGATCGAAATTTAAAAAGTTATAAATAAACAATAGGACGTTTTTTTGGTAGTCGCGTGTAGGGTAGATGAATGGTGCGTGTATGCACTTCCGCTCGTGTTCCCCCAACTATGATTTAAGTCAGGCAGGGAGACGTGTACTGGTGGGGATCCATCTTTAATAGTATACTAGCTGTCCCGCCCAGCTTTGCTCGGGTGAAAAAGTTAAATTGCCCGTAACACGATCGCAGCGCCACCTATCGGGTCCAATTGTAAATCTAAACCATTCTCGAATCCACCTTAAGACACACAGAAAGGGATAGCTTCGCACGGGTGAAAAAGTTAAAATTCCTAAAACTCGATCGCAGCGCCACCTATCGGGTCCAATTTAATATAGCCTATGTTACTCGGGGATAATGTAGCTTTCCAAAGATGAAAGAATTTTTGAAATCGGTCCAGTAGTTTCGGAGCCTATTCATTACAAACAAACAAACAAACAAATCTTTCCTCTTTATAATATTAGTATAGACTATTCATCTGAATAGTATAAATGCGAAAGTGTGTAAGGATGTTTGTTCCGCTTCCACGCAAAAATTACTAAACGGAATTGGATGAAACTTGGCATAGAGATAAATTATTAGCTGGATTAATGCTTAGGATGATATAAAAGTGGGCTTTTTGGTTCATTGCTTTAGCGCCATCTAGTGTATGTATACACCATTGTGTTTTTTATATACTTCTAGCTGTACCCTGCCTGTGGATATGTGACTGATGCAAAAAATAGATAAAAACAATCCTTGATGCGGATCATGCTAAAATTTCAGCTCGATCGGTGCAGAACTTTTTGAGTTTTTCAAGCGTACACAAACCAACATAACATTTTTATATATATAGATTTCGAGTTTAGACACCCTTAGTGGAAAAGGTATAATGTTCTGTTTTACGATATTGATAGTTAATAAAAATCATACATACATATCATCACGCCGAGTCCATAACAGGCAGAGAGTATAGAGCGCAAGTTCTCTCTTGACTTACATACCTCTTACACTTCGTCCACATTCATCAGTCTCTTCATACACGCTCGTCGGTTTCGAGTATTCTTGACGTTCCCGTCCTTGAGCGTCCGATAGATTCAATCTAGGTCGTTTGAACGTGGTCTTCCTCTGCATCTTCTTGCACACACTTTTGCTTTGTATATCTGTTTCGTCAATCTTTCTTCACTCATCCTTTCTATGTGTCCAAACCAGCGTAACATGCCTTTCTTCATCTTTACAATCACGCCCTCATTCACGCCAGTTGATTTGCGAATCTCTTCATTGCGGATTCGATCGAAAATCGTTACTCCGCACATTTTTCATTTATTTGAGAAACACCAGTTGATAGCTCTATGTACGATGGGAGATAATTTAATCGCCTAGTCTTATCTGCAGTCTCGTCGTAGAGACATACAAATGTCTAATTAGTTAATTATCCCAAATTTCTCGTTTATAGTTATTTATGATATCTTACAACTTTCAACTTACACGTCGTGGTGGCCGAGTGGTTTAAGTCCGCTTGCAAATTCAAGATTGCTGGTTCTAATCTATAAATATTTTTTTTCTGAACTAAGTACAATATCCTCACGCCTTCCCACAAGGGTCCCCGAAGGGGTAGGCAGAGGTGTATAGGGAATACCCACACACCCACTTTCCGCCAGAGGTATATCAGGTGCCAACGTGTCAGATGGCGAGTCCATCGCCGTTACTCCAGCACGACTATACGCCTTTGAATTTCTTCTCAGACGTATGCAGGTTTCCTCTCGATGTTTTCCTTCACCGTCAAGCTGGTGGTGTGACTAATCACTGTACTTAAGTTCAGAAAAACTCATTGGTACAGTCGGGATTTGAACTTTTGATCTTTGTGCCGCAGGAAACTGCTCGAACCAGTCGGACACCACAGCTAACTAAGTTCAATGATGTACTAAGAGACTGATTAAAGTGGATGAAGCGAATGGATCTGCAAGTCTAGAGAGAGCTGGCGCTCTACTATCTCTACATTTTATTATGTAAGCATAGTGGTTTATCACACCGCAATAATTAATCCGCGATAATAACAATTGTCACTTTATCCTCACGCCTTCCCACAAGGGTCCCCGAAGGGGTAGGCAGAGGTGTATGGGTAATACCCACACACCCACTTTCCGCCAGAGGTATATTAGGTGCCAACGTGACAGATGGCGAGTCCATCGCCGTTACTCAAGCACGACTATACATACGCCTTTGAATTTCTTCTCAGACGTATGCAGGTTTCATCACGATGTTTTCCTTCACCGTAAAGCACGTGGTGTGACTAATCACTTTTGTCACTTTATTACATACATAATTATCATAACCCAGAGTTCCTGTTAGTTACAGACCTCGCTTCATCCACATTAATCAGTCTTTTCACACATGCTCGCCGGTGATAACACAAGATTTTACATCTCATCAACAAAAGATTTGTCGTTTACAATGTTCAAACAGTAGGCGATCGACCATAATTCGAATCTAATAGTTGATAGGCTAATTAATATCTGAATCAATACGATGACGCCATTACTGAAGAGCGTGAAAGAGACGGATGTATATGCGGTTTATAACACTGTCCCATTCCACATGAAGAAATAGTTGGTTCTAAAGACATCCACGAAGACGCACCCCACCAATTTCTAGTCGAGGGGATGCGGGGAGTATGACCCGACTGTATTAATTGTAGTGTGCGTGTGCACTCATAGGCAATCAGTGTGTACCGATAATAATCAAACGTTAGAGGAAGGTTGCACACTTACACTATAAACTATGAGGAAGAATAGTGGGGCGCGTCTTCGTGGATGGCACTATCTATATTAACGTACTAACGGCAGCCGTCTAGCTGGTAGTCATTTGGTTTGTAAGTATCGGAGAATTGCGCAGATCGATCAAGAAATCCAGAATGAATAACAACTTATACATATTTTATTAGTTTTTCTTTTAACCTATGCCATCGACTCCAACCAAATACGTGTTTGACAATTAACCCGCGGACGCTACCTCATTATCATATAATTAAAGTTGCCTGTTTTAAACTATTTATTCCCTTCAAGTGTGAAAAACACGTCCGGTGCGCATAATTATGCGGAAATTATCACACTTTTTATATTGTTCCACCTTTGGTAGGTATTGCTCAGTCATTAATATTCTATTGGTCATTGGAACTGAATTTTGGTGGTGCGATGTTTGTGTGGCGCGTTCTGTTAACATTCAAATGAGAATGGTAGCGTCATTTAGGTACAATATATCAAGTTGATACAATATTAGTTAATATAATTATAATAATATATCCTCACACCTTTCCCACAAGTGTCCCCGAAGGGGTAGGCAGAGCTGTATAGGTAATACCCACAAACCCACTTTCCGCCAGATGGCGACGTGACAGATGGCGAGTCCATCGCCGTTACTCAAGCACGACTATACATACGCATTTGAATTTCTTCTCAGACGTATGCAGGTTTCCTCTCGATGTTTTCCTTCACCGTAAAGCTCGTGGTGTGACTAATCACTGTACTTAAGTTAAAAAAACCTCATTGGTACAGTCGGGATTCGAACTTGCAACCTTTGCGTCGCAGGGAACCACTCGTCCACCACGGCAATATTAGTTATATCTTCAATATTACTATAACCATTCTATTACATTCGTTATCTATATACGTTGGTATATCTATGTCTAGTTCCCATAGCATAAGCTATGTTTAGTTTGGGACTAGGTAAATTTTCTAAATGTCCTAAGGTATTCTTATCTATATTAGGTCGTCCAAAGACACGTTTCCTATTTAGGCCAATTTTTTTGGGGTTATTACTGTATCTTGTAAAATTACTTTCTATATAAACTTTTAGCTGAACTCTTTTTTGGATGGTCTTTCTTCTACGTACTTTGTGTCGGAATCATTAAAGTTCCTGGATACTCGGCCGTTACTTTATTTACATGGCGCAGAAAGACAAAGCGTTTAAAAATTAATGCCATTCACCATTAATCAACTTAAAAGGATTTCACGTCGCAAAAACTAACAACCTTTCAAGTCCAACCCTTTTTTTACCAACGCCGGCAATTTGTACCGTTACCTTGGTAATATTTGGAACAATTTCATTGTCTGTTTTCTAAGCTTTTTTACGACTGCCAACGACGTCGGGTGCCGTGCTTTTGTTGTTCTGAAAGTAATATATTTGCATATTCAAACAGGATTTGCATTTTGTTCCCGTACGACAATTGACGGGTTAACATTTTTATTTCGTCCGCGTCCACTGTTACAATGACTTAAAATAATAAAATGCAAATTGACAGAAAACATAGTGCATTTTTCGGTTTTCGGTGCATTGCAAAGTAGATTTCTGTAATTTTGTGTGTTGCTTGAGTCTCCTAAAAGTAAAGATTATCTGTTGATAATGAGCTTTATTTGAACTTACGTACGTCACATTTCATACGTACACCTGTGTAATCCTTTGAATACTCTTGTTGGTATCTCTGTCTTAGAAATTAAGTAGATTTTAATTTACAAATTGGACATTTCATAATTTCTTTAAGTGTTTAATAGACTTGTGTACTTGTACCAATGACTACCTTATGATTAGAAGTAACAACAGTATTGTCGACGTCCTGTACTCACAAGCTGCGTGGAACCATAAGTCTGGGGAGAGAATTCATCTCATGTGTGTTCTATCTACGGCATTTATAATGGATGGAGCTCTGACGAATTATATGACGTACGCTATATACGCTAAGTTTACAATCGATTGATTGTCAAGCCTTATGACCGTCACAGTTTCAAAATTAGTCAATCATGCAAACCATAAAAGGATTAGAATATGTGAAATATTTTTGCGATCCAATCCAACTGTCAATAATTATACAAAGAAATTGCAATATGACAATGGATTTTTTACAAGCCAAAGATGGATATGAAAGATGTGTTTTTTTGATGTGGCAATCACTGGAATAACATTTTGAATGTAGAATGTGCATGTGGCTGTAAAGGGACAGTGCTGGGCAGGTACACGTTTTTGCATTTCCTCCCAATACTGCTTTTTACAATAAAAACTTTCTTTTAAATAAATAATCCCGACAACATTTGACAAGGATTCGGCTTAAAATAATAATTGCTTAGCGAAACGATGTTTTTTTTACATAAAGGCGTAATATCTGCATTGAGTTTTTGGATATATGTTTAAAGGAATGTTCGTGACATTTTCTCATGTATCGTTAGTACTAACTTGACATGTTGTTATCGTTACATAGATACAATGAGAAAAAGGAAAATATATATTTACTGTCCGTGAAAACGCGAAAAACGACGCCGAGTAGCTCACGGGGTAGGCAGAAAGAACAAGGCGCCAGTTCTCCCTAGACTTACATACCTCTTTGGCTTCGTTCACATTTATCAGTCTTTTAATTGATGCCTGCCGGTTTAGAGAACTCTTGGCGTTCCCATCCCTGAGTGTCCGATCGATCGAGTCAGTACATAAGAACTAAAATCGAAAGCAACTGTATTAGAGGGTGAAAAAAATACAGCAACATTTTCTTATTTAGGTGTAGGCGAATAAAGAAGGGTGAGTTGAGGAAAGCGGGGACGTAAGGCCATAAATTCGGAGTCTCATTTGAATTTCCAATCAGTGCATGTATTAGGGTAGGCCGGGGTGCGCCAGGAAAACATAAACATTAATCGAGTGAGAGAGAACCGACTTGACGTTCGCTATAAATAGTAATGTATGTGAACCTCGTTACGTGATAAGGCGCGTCTAAGCTGTACATCTTATGTGGCGACTCCAACCGAATGTTTTATTAAATCGTCATCATCATATTGAGCTCTCATGCACTCACTGGTATAAGAAGAAGTGTTGGCGTGCTTGGCGTTCTCTGAGAAATGCTGAATGGCTGCGGAGTGTTTTGTTATTTTTATTATTATTATTCTTATAAAAAGTCTGTATAAAAGCCGTGGTGGCCAAGCGGTTCAAGTAGTTGCAGTACAGTGTTTAGTCGCACCACGAGCTTTACGTCGAAGGAAAAGATCGAGAGGAAACCTGCATACGTTTGAAAAGTAATTCAAAGGCGTATATATAGTCTTGCTTGAGTAACCGCGATGGTCTCGCCATCTGTCACGTTGGCACCTGAAATATATCTCCAGCGGAAAGGGTGCATGGGTAATACTTACACTGCTTACCCCTTCGAGGACCCATAGGTTTTGTGCCAGCTCTCTCGATCCTCTTCAAGATACTGTTGGATTCACAAAGTTGCTGAAGATATTTTTGAGACACGAGGAAGCGTTTTGTTTGCAATAAGGTGAGCATTGTATGTACATATAAAAATATTCATCCCACTTATCATTAAAATTTTATCGTCTATTTATCTTCAAATATACGTACGTCAAGGGTATCAATGGGTATATTATTTAAAAATTCCAATTTTTTATAAGGAAAAACAAGCGTAAAGAAGTGTCAGAACTACATATATGCTATGATGGATAGTTAAAATAAAAACGTGTAGCACTCGGGGACTGCCGCGGTAAAGCTGTTGCATAGCATTTTTTTATCAACTTATGCAATACACCTATATACTTTCTCACAAACAGCTGCTTACGTACTAGGCATGCCTTTTAAGTTCTGTCGTTTCCATATTTCCCGGCAATTTTGAATTTGGAACTGTTCTATATTGGAATGTGTTTAAATTTTGAAAGTGTTAGGTTATTTTCGTTACGGAATTTCTGGATTCGGTCTCCACGCTCAAGGCCTGCGATAGAAGCTATGCAATTATTTTAAGTTTAAATTTTTTTGAACTAATACTCAAATAGTTCAAGTTACCTATGTACTATGTTTGGAACGTGTCGCCTATCTAATGTCAAGTAACATGCAAATTGCCGAAATAAAAAACACCTTAGATAACAGTGAGTTGTCTATTTATAAACGTTTATATACATTTTTAATTACTACACAGTCAATTGTTTCTTATCATACTTGAGTGTGCTAGAATGTTTCTGAAGTAATTTTTGTAGGTTCTAGTTACTTAGAAACTGCTTGTAATGTCTTATTTCTTATTCGAATCTTAAGTAGTATTTAATATAATATAATGGTGCCCCAACGGCCGAGTGGTTTGAGACGGCGATGTCATGATTGCAGGTTCGAGGTCCAGTAATCAGTACCAGAAAATTACCAGAGCTTTACGGCCTTTAAAGCCCGCACCTAGCTTCACACAAGTCTACGAAACCCATCGATGTATGTAAACTGTCGAGTTTTTTGTTCTGTTCGCTTTTTCACGCGGCTAATGTGGCAAAGAGTCGCGCGGCCTGCCTGACGGTAAGCGGTTACCGGCCATGAAGGGGTGGCTCAGGGGCGTTATGGACTCAGACTTCAATTATGGCAAGATGTGTGCCTGCGTGATGGTATACGGTTACCACAAAGGCGCTTGCAAGGCCAAGAACTCGCGCGCTGTAAAAATGTATAGCATGAATTTTTTTTTTGTCCTCAGCCTTTGGTTAGAAACTATTAGTTCCGTCAATTCATCAGTAGCGAGTACTAAGAACGATCAGACTTATAAACTTTTGCATTTATAATATAAGTAGGATATACATCCTCACGCCTTCCCACAAGGGTCCCCGAAGGGGTAGGCAGAGGTGTATAGGTAATACACACACACCCACTTTCCGCCAGAGGTATATTAGGTGCCAACGTGACAGATGGCGAGTCCATCGCCGTTACTCAAGCACGACTATACATACGCCTTTGAATTTCTTCTCAGACGTATGCAGGTTTCCTCTCGATGTTTTCCTTCGCCGTAAAGCTCGTGGTGTGGCAAATCACTGTACTTAAGTTCAGAAAAACTCATTGGTACAGTCGGGATTCGAACTTGCGACCTTTGCGTCGCAGGCAACTGCTTGAACCACTCGGCCACCACTGCTCTTATATACATTCATATATTATTTTAGACAACAGTATGAATGCCCTTAAGCTCAATACTCAGGGTACATTTTCCATAACAATTTCAGCGCTGACTCAGATTGACGAGGAAATTACCTAACACAATTATATTGTTGTGTGTTACTTAACAATGGTATTGATTATAAATTAATTTATTTATTGTCGTATTTAGTTATTTTAGTACCCATAGGTATGTTGGTGGAAAATTTTAACCGAGTTTATATTTTACGCCACACCACAATATTGTCATTGTATAATTCAATAGGTATATAGCGCATCGTTTGTTTATAAATAGGCAATTAATATGAGGAAGGTATTCCACATAATGTTACATTATAAGGTTCCAATGCCCTTTGTTTTTTTCCTACAGCCATTCTGAACAAATATTTTTCTGAGCAAAACGGAACGTTAAAATATTTTCTTATATATCCTCACGCCTTCCCACAAGGGTCCCCGAAGGGGTGGGCAGAGGTGTATAGGTAATACACACACACCCACTTTCCGCCAGAGGTATATTAGGTGCCAACGTGACACATGGCGAGTCCATCGCCGTTACTCAAGCACGACTATACATACGCCTTTGAATTTCTTCTCAGGCGTATGCAGGTTTCCTCTCGATGTTTTCCTTCACCGTAAAGTTCGTGGTGTGACTAATCTATAACTACTACAACTAATAACATTTTTATTTACGCATTCCATCTAGGGTTCCCTTAAGGGTAGGCAGAGGTATGTTTATCACTGAAATTATGAACCATGATTTGACGATCACACAACGCTTAACGGTTAACCTGCCTTAGTGTGTAAAGAAATTCCTAGACTTATGTACTTACAGTCGTGCTTGAGAAACAGCTATGGACTTTCCATCTGTAATGTTACGTAATACGTATCGTAAATATTACCGTCGAAAAGGAGGTGTTGTACACTTCTGCCTACTCCTAGGACCTTTGTGTAAAGGCGTTAAGACAATCATCTATACTAATATTATAAAGAAGAGAGATTTGTATGTAAGTATGTTTGTAAGGAATTGGCTCAAAAAGTACTGGACCGATTTAAAAAATTCTTTCACCATTTGAATGCTACATTATCACTGATTAATATAGGCTATTTTAAATGGCAAAAATAAAACAAAAAAATTGTACCAATGTGTTTAATAAATAAATGTCCACCCGTGCGAAGCCGGGAAGGGCCGCTAGTTATATGATAAATAGCATATAGGTGACGTGCCTTATCTTGTGGTGACAAATTTTAAGGGAAAAAACAGTGAAGCATTTTGTAATTCCTGGATCCCGCGTGATGTCCGGGTGTCGATTGCAATAGCGATACTGCGCGACAAAAATTTACCATAGATTCTCACTCATAGCGATGTCACCACACTCGTACTTCTGGTACCTAATGAACTACTATATGTAGTATGTACAGTAAGATAGTATATACAATGAGAATTTTAATGAGATTCAAAGCTACAATTTTGTTATATTAGATATCCTCACGCCTTCCCATAGGGGTCCCCGAAGGGGTAGGCAGAGGTGTATAGGTAATACCGACACACCCACTTTCCGCCAGAGCTATATTAGGGGCCAACGTGACAGATGGCGAGTCCATCGCCGTTACTCAAGCACGACTATTAAATACGCCTTTTGAATTTCTTCTCAGACGTATGCAGGCAACAATTTTGTTATATGTATATGTATAATACGTTTTGCACCTATACAAAGACATTTTTCATGGTGTAATAATAATATATCCTCACGCCTTCCCACAAGGGTCCCAGAAGGGGTAGGCAGAGGTGTATGGGTAATACCCACACACCCACTTTCCGCCGAGGTATATTAGGTGCCAACGTGACAGATGGCGAGTCCATCGCCGTTACTTAAGCTCATAGTGTAAGCACTTGTTAATATTTATTACTAGCTGCGCCCCTGGTGTCACATGGGTAAAATTGTATGTCATTGGCAGACCTTTTTTATCTGTATAAAACATATCCAGATAATAAACTATCCCTGTGCCAAATTTCTAGCAATTCCGGTTCGTACTTATTACGTGAAAGAGGTATAAACATCATCAAAAACTTTCGCATTTATAATAAAAGTTGGATTATCCAAACAAAATATTGAATTTGCATAGCGTTTAAATCTATTCATTCTATTAAGAGCTGCTTTTATTTTGGTGTCAAATAATTGCCCAAGTTATTAGTCTCAAAGAATTAGAACGTAACAGAAGCATCGCTCCAATTCCAAACACGTCTGATTAATTTTATGCATAGTTTTTTAATCACCTTATCTGAGAACACGAGAACCTATCGTAGCTAGTGTAAAATTCGATTTGTTTAAAAAAACAGTTGGGCTTAACACGTGTCGCAAAAATAATGGAGTGGCATGTGACAGAATAAGCAAGTGGTCTTTCCAGAAAGGGACTAATCCATTCATTATTGTGATAAAACGTCTTTCCACGCTTGTTTTGGGGATTAAGGCGTTTTTACCTCAAATTTTAAGCAAAAAGGAACGGCGTATTTTTTTACAGTCGGGATTATATCGAAAAATATATCTATTAATCCTTCAGCAACGTTTCAGTTTTATTGAAGCAGCTGTAAAAGTTAACATATTTGCATTAAGAATGAATTCATGTGTGCTTTCATGAAAAAATAACGTATGATAAAAATAAATTTGCCTTATTTAATTACAAGTAAAGTTTTCTTTTTAATATAAAATAAACTGAGTTACAAAACTAAATTATAATGAAGTATATACATACATATCATCACGCCGAGTCCCTAACGGGGTAGGCAGAGAGTATAGAGCTCCAATACTCTCTAGACTTACATACCTCTTTAAAATGAAGTATTAAATTAAATAACTTTATTGTAGATATTCATACCAGTATATCAATAGTATGTATGTACCAATGAACGTTCCGTTCTACGTTCCTACTGAATATTATAATATGATACATACGCCCACTTGCAAATGTTTAAAAGTATTGAATTAATATCTAGCGAAGATCGAAACGGTTGAACGTTCCGTCTTACGTACTCGTACCTACTTAAGCAGAATAATATAATATGATACTTACTTCGACTGGCTATCTCAGTAGCATCTGTTCTGTCCTAAGCTCTTCAATCACAGTATCATTTAACATGGCATAAAAACTATGAGTGGTCAAACGACAGCTGTTCTTTGAAAAAATCTTAGTTATGTAAAAAAATGCGTTCGAGGGGAGGTGTATGCTGCGGGTGAAGCGTGCCGCCTCCACCCCGCCTCTTGATCAAACTTGCAATTTTATTTTTTAGTTACACATTGAAGTCGGTATGCCACTTGTATGTCTGAAGCCATATGGCTTTGTCCGGAATGGAGAAAAATGCGCTGGACATTGAAATAAAAAAAAAAATGGTTCACAAAAAATACGGCTTATAATGTTTTTTTTTATAAAGTTGGTTTAGTTGCGGCTTTCAATAAGCGTACATCAAAGTATGATGTCGGTATCGATAAAAAATCTGGTTTTGCTGTTTATATAAACGGTTTAGAATTTCCATAAGTAGGTATGCATACTACCAGTCCTGCCCAGCTTCGCTCGTCAAGTACTTTGTAATACACGATCGCGTTCCATTGTGAATCGATTCCAGTGAGCACAAAGTTTCCCCACAATCCGTCCGTAATTCCAGACAGAACTGGCGTTTTACTCACTCTGCCTACCCCTTCAGGGACTTGGCGTGTTGATTTGTGTGTATGGATGATGTAAATCAAAACGAACGTATTATTAACAATAATCACAGATACGGCTGATAAAAGAGCCGCCTATGCATCCTTGTAGCAGCTAAGTGATTAATCATTTGTGAGCGTTTTTTAAACTTTTTGCCTGGGTTGGTTGGGCGTGTGTGAAAAATCACAAATTATCGACCGATTGTGGTGATTTCAAAAGTAATTTGCAAGGTAAGTGATATAAAAAGATTTTCACGCCTTCCCATTAGAGACCATCGGTTCATAATGAAATGCTCTAGAATCGCGGAATAGCGGTAAAATTTTAATGTTATTCTAAATCTATATAATTCTTTAAGTTACTAAAGAACAGTCGGCGTAGGAAAACGTTCGTTTTGTTATAAGCATGAGCATTTTTTAAGTAAGTCATAGACAGTAGAAGCGTGCCTATTAAAAAAGTTAAAATACAGCGTTACAGATAAAGTGCACCTTTCGCGTTAGTAATCGATATTACCGACAGCTTAATGCTGCACCGCGTTGTGCTGGGACACAGGTTTCATCGTTTTGCACCCGTCTGTATAGCCACCTGCATAGCCACGAACTTGCCAAAAAAGTGTACATTATTCCATACACCCATTCGGATTTATTCCTGTTTGCAAGGAAGGTTAGGAAACCGTAGAGTAGCTCAAGAGCAATATACATATAATATGAAGAGAAAATTTTGAAACTAGAAGTAAAATGGTTTAAAATTTAAACTCAACTATATCTATATTTCTTTATAAAATAATAAGAATGAATATTTAATCATACACTAAAACATAGAGAAATTGTATTCGAAACTCCTTTATTTATGTCAATATTTTAATTTATTTTATTTATCTAAGAGGATGTTAAAATTGCCTACTAATCAATATTTATTTAAAAAATGTGCCGTAAATTAAGTGTGTGGGTATTACCTACAGACCTCTGCCTAACCCCTTCGGGGACCCTTGTGGGAAGGCGTGAGGCTATATAAATTAAGTTATATATTTCAGACTGTGCCACCACTCTACGCCACCAGTGTCTTGGCCTCTCAAGTAAAGTTAAACTGAATTCATTTTAAGTACACTTTTTATGCCTTTTGAATGAAAACTGCACAACCGTTGGATTTGGGTCAGGCGACAATGGCAACATGCATTCTATGGCACCCCGAGCATACTCTAAGCATGACTAGGAATAAGATCAATATTACTTTTGAAGTCGAATTCCAGGAACGCTTCAACTATCAGGTCCGCAATTTTTTATTCAGTCATATCTTCACGCCACAAGGGTCCAAAGAACTACTGATAAAATACGGCGTAATTATCCTTACTAATATTATAAATGTGAATGTAAGTTTGTTTGTTTTGTACTTTGTACACATATTCTTGGTGGTATTAGAAGTAACATAGGATACTTTAAAAAAAAATTTTTTTTTAGAAAGAAAAAAGCCGGCCACGCCGACGAAGTCGCGGGCACAGCTAGTATGTATATAAGAAGTACATATCATTACGCCTTAGATATCCTCCTGAGACATAACGAGTAGATATGCCGTCGTCACTAAAACAAGAGCTCATGTTTTGGAAATTTCAAACTGGACTGAATTTCAAAAACACTGATTGGACAGACCGTTGAGATTTGAACCGGCAAACATGACATTGCAAATGACTCTTTAAACCTCTGTTTCGATTGACTTTTTATCAGATAAAAACATTGCATTAGGTACTAGTACGAAATGATAATCGTTTTTTTTATTGTATTCAGCTCGGCCCATTAAAAATAGCGTAGTTATCATCATGTTTACAGTAACCCGGCGTTTTAGTTAAAAAACATTTAGCACGGGGGTCACTACACAGTCCGATGATAAAATTATTCCATACATTTCTCAGACAGCGACAGATAGAGAGTAATGCTACAGTAATATCTTATTAATTAAAAATAAACATTTATATTTGTTTATATATATGTCTATATCTATAATTATATATGTATATATTATTATTATATATCTATGTATATATATATATATATATATATATATATATATATATATTTGCAATAGAAAGTTTAACTAGTCAAATAATGAAAATGATAACATAATTTCATTCCCAGCAGGATTCGTAAAAAAAATTATCGTATAAAATGTCGAATTAATTTAATTTAATTACTTATTGTTATAATCCAAAGATTTATCTCTTCGGGGGTTAATCCATGTTATTTACTGTTAAGTAAAAAAATAAGCATAATATAATGATATTTTTTTATTTATGACGTCATCTGCAATGGTGCGTCATCATTAGCCACGCGCTACAACGCATACGTTTGAATAATAACCAGGGGAATAAAAAAGCTAACAATAATGTTGGATTGATAAATACATTCAGTATACGACGTCCTCACCAGTGCAGTTGTGTCCTCACCAGATCTATAGTTGTGATAAGACAATAAAATTAACCATGCTTGCTCCTGCTCCATGCCATGACGTACGGTAACCATGCCATGCCAGCCGGTAATCATGACGTAACGGGAAGGACCTGCTCGCCGTTGACGCTACAGATATCCTCGTAAATACTTTATTTTGAGCAAATTTACGTACGCAATACCTCGTTATTATGTCACTTATAAACGATAGAACACCATGGAATATAAACAATAGTTCGTTGGCATGTACTTCACTAAATGGCCATTAAATACGCTTGTCTTTAAAATAAGGACGATAAAAATAGATCGAGTAAGGCCTAGTGTACACTCGATGAAATATTTTCTTGAAGTTACATTTCTTTTTGTCGGGAGCGACTTTATATATTTTGCTGAGCAGGTTTACAACGCTGTAACCAAACAGATCTCGCGCTGGGCGGTTCCAAAGGAGCATTTTTCCGCGATCGAGAGAGACTACAGTATGAATTCTTCAAGAAAGAGATATTCCTACAAGGTTATCGACATTTGCTGCAGGCGCAACAGCCTAATATGCGCATCGCAAGCTTTTATAACACCTTGGTAGTTTAAAAAGGTTAGAATTGAAAAGTAGCATCGAATTCTTGTAAAAAATACATATTTTACAATCACATTTAAGGACAAAAGTGTGTAAACAGGGTGAACGTGAGACAGACACCTAATTACGTTAGATAAGGTAAGCAAAGTCTAAACTACGCCGGTGGCGCCAATATAATACTATGTCGATACAAACGATGCACCTATCACGGGAATAATCAAATAACGTTTCCATATTGCGTTATCCACTTATTTAGTATCTAGTATTTGTTTGCTTGTGTAATTTACTTTGGCCAAAGAACAATAACATTTCTTAGAAATGATTAAAGATTTTAGTTCCCATGGATTCAAATGTAATTTACATTATCTCATTGTTAACATTTATAATTTAATTATGTGTATATGTACATGCGATATGAGTATCGTATCGTTAGTCGATACAGAGTTTAGTTCATCGTCTGAAAATGAAAAAAAATTGTTAGTGAATTTTTAATCGCCAGAGAGTTTGCCGTATATATGATTTTTTATTAATTAATCTATTTAATGTTCGATGAGCCGTGATGGCTGAGGGTTTTGAGATGTTCCCTGCAACACAAAGATTGCGAGTTCGAATCCCGACTGTACCAATGAGTACCTACTTAAGTACAGTGATTAGTCACACCACGAGCTTTACGGTGAAGAAAAACTTCGAGAGGAAATCTGCATACGTCTGAGAAGACATTTAAAGACGTATATACCTACAGTCGTCCTTGAGTAACGACGATGGACTCGCGATCTATCACGTTGGCACCTAAAATATATCTCAGACGAAAAGTGGGTCTTTGGTCACCTACACACCTCTGCCTACGGAAGGCGTGAGGAGATAGGAAAATCTAGGCAGATGTATTGCGGTTACGGATTGATAGAGCTGGTTTGGAATTACGCCGGTCGTGAAAATGAGTATTGGAATTATGGTAAATATTTGTACATGCCACAAGCGCGCTATTTCATCTTTTAGATCAATGCTACATTTTTAGAAAAACTGACCAAATTTAGTTTTTCGGCCATGGGTGTTTGTAGTTCGAGAGCGCTTGGGACCGCTATAACTATTATTTGAGTTGTTTTGTTCACTTTGTCTATGAGTACCCCTTTGGGGAACAATGTGGGTCGGGTGTCAGGTATGTTACAGTGTATATCTATTACAGTTTTATCACAATATGATTATTATTATTATAACTTGGTAGCATTTTTTTAATCTTTTGGTTTTCCATCAACCTAACCTAAATCAATTTATGTAATAACGTATTCCTGTTATTCTCGTGGAAACCGATTAAATATATCTCTTTTGACATTAGAAAAGGACCCTTCAATAGTAAATAAATACTTGGCTTCGGCTCGTGGATATTATAACAAGGACGGCAATAATGCCGAGACTATTTAAGAAATATACAAACAATTACGATTACGATAACAACCCAAATAATTATTAAATAAAATTAACAGTCCAGCCCAGCTCTCTTGCTCGCGATCCAGCAACGCCCTAAGCCGAGGTTCGTACCCCACAGGGGGTGCCCTTAGCTGTGTTGGTTAAAAATAAAGTGCCTGGCTGGAGGCCTAGGTCTCGCCATTGACCGGTTAAGTAGCATAAGTTCCCGGAACTCACGCTACGAGAGACAATGAAAAAAAAAACTACGATCACAATGTCATTTTACCGTTTTCTAATACTTATTACGTATCATCAAACCCCGACAGTAGGTACCGATGGGGTCGAAAGTAGGTACAGTGATTTTTTACGGTGAAGGAAATCGAAAGGAAATCTGTATATGTAAACAAGGAAACCTAAAAACAATTGTTAAGTGCTTGGAAGGCGGTATCGAACTCGCCATCAGTCCCGGTAGCACCTAAATATATCTCCAGCGAAAAGAGGGTGCAGTTACACCTCCACCTACTCCTTCGGGGACACTTGTGGAGAGGCGTGAAGATGTATATCTTTAAGATCTTGCTTGAGATCTGAAGGTAAACAAACCGCGCAATTCTGATCCTGAAGAAAAACTATGACAAGTGTGCCCATAGCCTTACAAGTTTTTTCCACGCAAATTGGCACAAACAATTATTAATGCCGTCAAAATTACCATGTTCTATTACCATCTCAGTTCCAAACCGATAAGTATTCGGCGAACGTGTTCATACATATTCATGTCCAGTTTTTACGCGTAACGGTGACATAAAAATTGTATTGTTTCGTAAAAAAATAGTCGGTTCATAAATAACAATTAGGCGTGAAACAAAAGAATATGTTATTTTTAGATGTCAGGTTTCTAACCAGGGATGTGCTCGCGGCATCGTGCGCCTAAAAAGAGGTTTGTATCGATAGTTGCTAGGACCTTGTCTATCTTAGCGCCCAAGCTCGCGAAACTGCAAAGAGTCCGGCTCAGCTTCCATGCTCGCGACAGCAACGCCCAAAGCCGAGGAGCAAATCTCACAAGAGGTTCCCTTAGCTGTCTTTGCTAAGCACCTAAGTAGCCATCAATTCGGTTAAGTAATAGGTTAACAGCCTAGAGTCGGTAGGCCTCGTCAAAATTGCTCGTTCATGAAAGTTAACTCATCATAGCGGTTAGTCACAAGGTAGGCAGAGAGAGTAAACACTCCCTTGACTATGTAGATCAATACCAATTATGTACTATTTTATGGTTCAGAGTTATTTAATATAATAATGGGTTTAGAATTTTGCGTTAATTACAAAAAGAGTAATTTTATTTTATATCTACTAGTCCTAAACTAAGTAATGCCCGTACTTATAACAATCGTTGACTGAGTAACATACTGATTGCATCTCAAAATATATAGTATGTATGAGTCGTAGTATAACGAAGATGTGCTCAAAAGAGTCGAAAAATCAAGATTCTAAAACAGTCGAGAATGGGAAAGATGGTGGGCCACCTTATACCTACGACATGACAGTTTTTTAAGAAACATCTTAGAAGGAAAGGTAGAGGAGAAGACGGTTAGAAGAAGACCAAGATTAACATATACGAGGGAGGTCAAAGAGATTGCGCTGGACAAAAGCAAATGAAAAGAATTGCCTCAAGGACGCCGACAATAGCCCAGCTCTTAAATGATAATGATGATTGCGTGTAAACAAAAAATCTTATGAATGCATGGTGCCCAAGTGTTTAAAACAGTCGCCTGCAATATATAGATTATAGGATCAAACTGTATGCTGAGTTTATGCTGAACTTAAGTGCAGTGATTTATTTCAGAAGACATTCAAAGTTGCTTTCAGTCACGTTGGCATCTTATATATCTCCGGCGAAAGGATGGTATTTACATCACTACCTGTTCTGTCTACCCCTTAAGGGACCCCGGTAGGAAGGTGTGAGGGTATATGTAATGTACTTATGCAAAAGAATGATTAGTCTCAATTTCGAGGATTTTGGGTATAATAGGGATATATGGGACGTTGGAAAATTATGTCAGGTTTTTGTCGCGAAAATAAAAATGGACATGTGTGAAGTAGGGGATGAAACTTTTTATTGTGAATTGGTAACCTTACTTTTACACAGGCGAAGTCGTAATCATCAGCTGGTTAAAGACAAACCCATCATCGATCTATCGTCGCCTTAATGATTACTTATAATGTGTGTGACATGGAACACATCACTAGTAGTGTCTGTTACCGTAGCAGTTACAGCGTCACACATTCGGCAATTAACTATTGCCAGTTTTATTGTTAAAAAATGTGTTTTCGCAATTCTTCTATAACGTATAGTTTATCTAGAATTAGGGCTCGCGTCGCCAGATTTCTGTGCAAAATTAAAGGGCTGTTAATAAATTATTCTGTATGGACAGGCGTATGGTTTGATTTTTTATCCTAATTTAAATAGTTTAAACATTGTAATTTATAATAAAAACCCTACATCATCGCTTTAATTTTTGAGATATAATTGTATAACACAAAGGTGCTAAAAAATGCGCTACCTCTGTGTTCAGCGTGTCATAATTCTACACCGCAGTTGAATACTGATAAACAAAACACTTAAATATATAGCTTCATTCATACTAAACATAAAAAACATAACACTTGTTAGTGTTACCATAACAACTTCAGGCTGTTCTGTGAAACCCGAGCCACGCGACGCGGTGTAGAGGTATAAACAATTACCGGGCAATGTGGGGTGTGTGACCCGACCAACAGTTCGGTTTTCGAAACACTCCTGGGTCCAACAACTCCACCGTATAGTGGAAGACGTCAGTAGCGGCTTCCAACTCGGTTATACCACGGGTATGCTCCTCTTCGACGTGGCGAACGCATTCGACAAGGTCTGGCACAACAGCTTAATATACAAGCTGTACCAGTTGGGCATGCTGGACCGTTTTGTACGTATAGTACGGGACTTTTTGTCGAACCGCTCCTTCCGCTACAGAGTCGAGGGCACACTCTCTTCCCCCCATCCCATACGAGCAGGAGTCCCGCAAGGCTCAGTGCTCTTGCCACTCCTATTTACGCTTTATACTAGCGACATTCCCCTCTTTAGTCAAAAGCGCTCTATTCGCCGATGACACGGCTATCTACTACAAAGGTAGAACACCCGAGGGAGTTCACGGCAACCTCCAATCCGCGGTCACAGACTGAACCCCACCAAAAGTCCTCTTCGCATCCTCTTCTGGAAAGGCCTCGAACCCCCTCGGGTAGCTCTCATAACTCTCTCTCCGAAAAAAAAATATTGTTCATCTGAGACACTTAGAGCTTTGGGGTCTCAGCTTACATTAAAACAAATATATAAAAAAAACGATTTAGTATATTGATATTCGGAATGTTTTGGTATTATTTTAATGTGGGTGTTATTATTCCTTTGCCAAACAATATATTTGCCATTGGAAGGCATGATAATGCATAGGTCGAATGACATATTCGCAGCACTCCGGTCAGCGGACGGTATGTCCGAAATAACATACTAAGTATGTCAAATAAGGAAATTAAGCGTATATTTGTATGTTTGTATGATTATTAATAAAACTTGATAAATTTAAATTCTTTTTATTATTGTATCCAGCACACAAAAAAATACCAATTATTAAACACCGCTATATACGTTTATCACTATTATTATACATTTAAAAATGTGTACAAGCTAGGCATCAATGTAAGATCGATTTAAAACTTGAGACAATACACAAAGGAGTTGTCATAGATTTATATATGAAGAATAGAAGTATTTTGTACTATTTTTTCATCGTGTCAGTTAGAATGTGTGAACATTATCGATCTAACACTAAGCCATTTGACAAACACATTAATACAGATAATAAAAGGAACAATTTAAAAGTTTAGACATGAAGAACGCAGCCGCAGTTCCAATCATTAGCGATATTAAACCGTACCTAAATACACACTAAGTCGATTATCTTTCAATGCTATGAAGTACGGTATAATTTCTTTATGATAGGACCGGCACTGATGCCCTCCTGTATAGGCCTTACTATGACGTGCTTTTGCAATCTTATTCAAGAATGTTGAAGCGAGAGGTGTATATGACATATAGCTAAGTTATATACATCTGTCCTTTTCGCACTCTGAATAATTTTATACAAAAAGTACTTCATAGTACCGTGGTCTTATATCTATCTGTGACAGTACTCTATACACCAACCAAATGGCAATGTTAAATATTAATTCTACAAACCTACACTAATGAGGATAAATAAATAAAATAAAATATTTTTCTCGATTCGTTATAAATACACTCTGATTCACTTAAAATTAGCAATAAAACACGATTTACATTATTTGACTGACATAATTATATAATATTATATATAACTTTACATAATGAATCTAATAGGTAACTTCACCGTTGTTGAATGTACAATCACTACGTCTAAACCTAGCCTAATATCAGATACACGTTCTTTGCTTTGTTTTGTACTTAGTCGAGAGGGTACAGTCTTGTTTGGACATTGGTCGATATCTAATAATAACACAAACTTAACGCATGGTGGCCGATGGGTTCGTGTAAACGCAAGCAAAGCTAAGATTGCAGGATCAAGCCCTGTCGAGCAAAACTGTACCAATGAGTTTGTCTGACCTTAAGAGCAGTGATATATGACACCACGTTAGCATCGTCACGAAACCTCCATACGTTTGAGAATGAAAAGAAAATTTGTAGGTACCTGTGATGGATTCAGACTTGCGTCACGTTGGCACGTAATAACTCGGGCGAGAATATGGTGTTATTATAAAGCCTTTATCTACCCCTTAAGGAAAGGCGTGATATACCCTATATAGCGCTACTTATAAACTATTAAAACTAAATCTAATAACTAGCTAAGGTGTCATAAATATCTCTTAGTACATATTTACAATTTTATACCATACAGTCATCGATCACCAGAACGCTTACCTAACAAAAAAAAACCTTTTATTACAATACGAAAACGAATACAATAGATTTTTTAAATTAACACATTTCGATAGATGACGGTATATCTTTGGCCTACATTATTCGACAGGTCACATCGCATTACTTAAAAACTTATGGTCCTTCGTACGTCTAAATAGCCTCTTTAATAAGCTACTATTTATACACAAAGTAAACGTTGACTAGGGTCTCATAGCACAAGTTGAGGGTGCAGGCTAGGCGTGTTGCGCTCGCCCCAAATGTATGAAGAAAGCAACCTTATCCGCGCTCCTCTCGCCGCACTTGTTACACATGAAAGGGTCGTTGTACCCGTGGAAACCCATGTGGATGGTATGCATAGTGAGGTCCCCAAACGTGATATCACAGTACTGGCACGAATATGAGCTAAGCGCTGCCATCGTGCAAGGAGCTTCCACCGAGGCTTCTGATTCCGTATCGGAGAGTTCTACGTCTCTTTTGTCGTCTTCGTGTTGCAGCCTCAAAGCGGCCGGCTGTAGTTTGAACGCTCGTCCTTTTCTTCTATTCTTCATGGCAGTGGTAGGTGTTACAGGCGTAGCTCGTTCCGTGTTAGGCGGCGGAGTACCGGCATCACTCGTTTTCGAGCTAGTAAGATCTAGGGCGTCGTTTGTCTGCATGGGAGATGGTTCTCGAGGCGCCGTCGGGGTGGTAGGATGGCTTGCAGGAGACTTGGTCGGCGGCGATGCAGTACCACTCTCGGATGGATGCTCAGGATAAGCCAACCGATGGTGTAAGATTGATGGGGGTGGAGTCACAGGGAGGCTCTTCTCCACAGAGGCCTCGTTTTTAGGCGACAATCTAGGCTCGTAGTTGTTGTTAGGCGGGAATAAGAAGGAGTGAGGCAGCAGCGGCGGTAAGTAAGGCAGATTGACGGGGAAGTGACTACCGAAGAGCGGGTGCGATGGCGGCGCCGGCGGCGGTTGGCTGTTATTAATAGCCGGCTGATGTTCAAACATTTTTGAAAACGGCTTCTGTTTCGGGCCACGTCTGGTTCCGTACACATCAATTATTGGTAAAGGATTAGGCGTCCCGTCCATATTTAGCACCATAGCCGGGCTGTGTTGGTATTTACGTAAATGCAGTTTCAAGGAATGACAGTATTTTGTCGCGTAGTTGCAATCGGCGCATCGATATTGGTACACGTTGGAGTGTGATTTGAGGTGCGAATTCAACATGGATTTGTTAACACATGAATACGAGCATTGCGAGCATTGGAAAGGCTTAGAGCCTAAATGATTCCTCATGTGGTATTCCAAATGGTGTTTGTATTCAGTAACAAAAGGACATTTCCGACAACACAGCATTTTCTCTGGTTTGATGTGCTCCTTACTGTGTTCCCAGAAACTTAGCTTTGTAACGGCGACGAACTCGCACTGTTTGCATTTGAAAGTTTTAACTTTCCCGTGTGAGTTTACGGCAGGGACTCTGAGGCCAGGTTCCTCGTCTAAGTCGTCCTCGAGGCCGGAGCCATCGCGGCCCTCGTCACCGTCCGGTTTGTTCTGTCCGTATCCGTCGAAGCCGGAATCGTGGAAACGTTCAAATGAATGTTTTTCGTTATCTCTGTCGGGAGAGGACGGCGTCCGTGGTGACTTTGGTGGTGTGGCATCGGCGCGACTAAGGGGCGTCGATACGTGCGCAGGCGGCGCTAGGCTCCTAGGTGAGTACGATGTGTCGTAACTGGGGGACGGATTGCGGCCGTCATTTGTGCGGGGTTCGAAGCCCGGCGGTGTAAGCAAGCTGTACGGCAGCCCGTTTCGGAATGAGTCCAGATGCATGCCTAAGTTTGCTTTGGCTTTAAGAGGCATAGTGTCGTAAAAGGGCTCGCCTGAGCTACCCACACTGCGTGGCGAGTGGCCGTTCGAATCCTTACTTGACGACGACGGAGAAGCGCTGTGGAATCCTTCAGAGTAGAAGCCGCTCGTCTGCTCCTTTGAGAAGCTTCCCTCGTCCATCGGTTCGGTTTTCTAAAAATATAATATAACTGTAAGTCTTGCTTAATCCGAGAAGCGGGTAAGAGCGAGTATAGTTGTGGATATAGAGCACGATACTTACGACTGCGGGTGGTTGGAGGAGCGGGCCCCACGCCTGGGGATGGGCCGAGTGGGGAGCGGGCGGCATGCCGGCGGGGGAGGCGCAACTCAGCATTCCTGCAAGGGTTATACTATTTTAATATTTTGAGACAAGATTTCAGCATAAAAAATGTATGTGCAAAAACTAACGCATTAAGTATGTGACGCTTACACAGCAAAGTGAGCAAGTGGTCGAGTAAAAAAATGCGGAACAATAATATCACGTAGGTAGCTGTCGTAATTATACAATTAGATAATTCTCAAAAGAGCCGACTGCAACAATCGACCGACGGCTGTATTTGCACAGTGCACCGAATTATACTGCTGGCAATTAGATGAATTAGCAAAAAAGTAATTGTGTATAAATAGGCCAATTACACATTATTTAAATCTACTTCACAGATATCTAATTACGACACGCTAATATTTAAAAATAAAGTAATTTTGTAAAATTTTTGTTTAACGTTCCTTCGACATGTTAACAAAACTATTTCACTTCTTAACGGTTGAACTATTAGTCAATTTCATAAGAACAAAGTATTTTGATAAAATTATAGTGCCTAAAATATTAAGAAAAAACAACAATACAAAAAATTACCTAACCCATCGTCGTCAGAAATAATTGAGAAGGTGCCTACCAAATAAACGCGTTTTTATAAATTATACCATAATTCTAATAACAGCACAATTATAACATATGTTTTCCTTAATAATCTACAACTGCACGTATTCCTAAAATTATTCAAAGAGAAAATGAAAACTGTAAAATTTCAAGATTGAAAAGCTGTCAAAATTCTCGATACGTACCTTCCCCTCAACAAAATGCCAAAATGTTCAAACACACTACACACTTAATGTTCTCATTCAACTGTCTTAATAACACTGCTTCAACTTAATTTAATTCACTTCAAAGTTCCTATACAATGCACACGACAAAATATCTATATATATTTTTTGGAGACAACCCTCTTTCGCGACGTCCGAGATCGGTGTGACTGCTTCCGAATCTCACAATGAACTGAAAAAATCTGTCAATTTTTATGCCCCAAACATCGATAAATGTATTCTACATTTGAAGGCGACGAGTTTTCTAGTGCGAACGAGAGCAGTATAGAGGTCGATATGTGCGTCCCATTCTTTTGCCCACAGCCTATTTTTACGCGAACCAATAACACGCGAGCTACTATGGGTGGGGATCAAGTTATTAAGTTATTGTTTATGGTTTGTTAATAATAAAAAATAAGCAGCTAAGGGTACTTTTATATGTTGTTATTACAATAAAACTACAGTCGTATTGATACTGGTTATTATGGGAATAGATGTGACGGCGGGAAATTAAATTGTTTTCGTATTGTGCCCTCGAGCCGAGATAATATGGTTTTATGACTATATATTGTAGTCCATTAGGTGTAATTACTGCTGAGGTTAATAAATAACTCCTGAAAAAAACGTAGTTAACTAATTACTCGTTAGAAGTTTAAAATAAACATTGAATTCTACAGGTATTTAAGGTGCATGTTTGAAAATAGGATTTGTGTTCTAATACGCCCTTCAGACGAAGTTCCCCTTATCTAAAACGCTGCATATAGTTTTTTACACAAAAAAGAAACATAAAGGCAGACTCCAACTAAGGGGCGTCGAGCTTTTTAACGCTCGTGAACCGACCAATCACCGCGTCGAGTTTAAAAAAGGAACATATTTTCTTTTTTGGCATCTACGCCGCGGCCAATAACATCATTTTTATTTTGGTATTCTGTGTTAATTGATATGCGGATCAAGGCATGTGCGAGTTAGGTGTAAAGGCGGCAAGAATTCATCTACTATTGATAACTTTAATTAGTGTTTTATGTCACGCCTACCCACTACGGACTTGGCGTGATGATATACATGTGTTTTCGAATTCCATGCTTCTTATATCATAATCAAGCCGTAGTGGCCGAATGCATCGAGTCTGCGACACAAAGATTGCAAGTTCGAATCCAGACTGTACGAATGTATTTTTTTGAAACTTAAGTACAGTGATTAGTCACACCACGAGCTTTACGGTGAATGAAAACATTGTGAGGAAATCTGCATTGAGAAAACAATCAAGGTCGTAGGTATAATCGTGCTTGGGTAACGGCCATTGATTCGACATATGGCACGTTGGCACCTAAAATATAGCTCTGGCGGAAACTGGGTGTATCGGTAGGTACTAGGTACCCTACACACCTCTGCCTACCCCTTCGTGGGCCCTTGTGGGAAGGTGAGAAGATAAAAATGCCATAGATATATAGGTACCTCATTTCGTCACACAATGTTATGTTATGAAGTTCCATTTATTAATTTATGATATTCCTTTTAAAACATAAAAAAATATTCTAAATTGGTGGCAAACAAGCATGCGGTCCATCTGATGTCAAACGTGTAATTTTTAGAGAGTACCTACGAGGAGTAGAGGACAGTGCTATTTTTTTATCTAAGTGTATAAAATATACTATTATCTTCTTTTACAATTAGATTAAATCGATTAAAGCATCATCCTTTGTGTCATTTCCTTAATTCGCGTCCATAAATATTTGTTAGCGCTTTATGACACTTTTTGACAACAATAAAAAAAAAAGATGATTAACAATTGTTTTTCAATGCATTTTAATTTAATAAAAAAATATATATACTTACAATATCATTCGAGCAGTAGTTCAGTTTGGGCAGTTTTGAAGTTAGTACTTTTTATTCTTCCAATAGTCTTTTAATCCTGGCCGGTAAGGAAATGGAAAATATGCCTTTGAAAAAAAATAGCGTCAATAACTAGCATTATCGGCATTCTAACAAATGAAATGCACATCGTCGGCACTATAAAAATGTTCAAAATAATTTTTAATCCGATTACGGTAAAACTCGTCTGCTCCGTAATCCTTATTTGGGTTTTATTATTATATTGTTTTAATTTCGAGCGACCATTCCACCATCGTATCTCGTTTTACCGCTTTGTGGATTACGCCTTGTTTATTAAATTTTTAGTACTTTAAATAACGAGATTAGAATTTAAAAGATTTTTATTTTCAAATACTAAGTACGAAAGCTTATAGCGTGTTTTATGTCTTGATCTTTTTTATAAGGGCTAAAAAGTGAAGCAATAAAAATAAAACAATTTTATAAAAACTATATAATTTAAAACATTTTAAATGTGTACAGGGTGCTAAGTAAACCGGTGCTAGCCCTCAATGTTGAATCTAGCTGTTTGCCCTGGCTACCCTATTAAGGATGGCGTGATGATCTGTCTGTATATTGCCTCAAAACCAACGAGCATGTATGAAGAGACGTTGCATACTCTCGTCGAGGAGGGATGCCGATATAAGTATTATGAAATTATTTTTTAATGGCAAATATTTCCAAATATCCCGATAATTTTTTGTTATACATGATATTACGTCTCCATACAACCCTCACATATTACTGAAAATTTCCTGTACAGGTCACTTGTCTATTAGGATATTATTAAAAACACAAAACCACATACGTGATTTGTTACTCCAGGAGATTTACGGTGAAGGAAAACATCGACAGGAAACCTGCATACGTCTGAGAAGCAATTCGCTCGGCAGCAAGTCGCGTTAGCACCTCAAATATATCTCTGACGGAAAGTGGGTGTGTAGGTGCTACCTACACACCCACTTTCTCTGTCTACCCTTTCGGGGACCCTTGAGGGGAGGCGTGAGGATTATAACAATATCACAACACGCTGGCTCGGCTGCGGCAGAGACAGGCATATTTTCCCGATCTCGATCTCAGTATTGCCATGCCAGATATTTATTATACATTACAGGGTCAAATACCAAGTTGGAATAACATCCAAAAATCCAGCCACACTTTTACATACTATATTCTCTAAGTATCTATACGAGTTGTTCCAATTCGAATCAATATTTACACAATTTTGACGCCATTCCTATCAATGTTACACAAATTATTTTACTTGTTTGACGAGCAAACTTGTTCGAGTGGAAATAGAAAAATAGGTTACAAACATTTGAATTTATTTTCCATATTATTTGTGGTCTTCACGCTATAAGGGTTTCCCGACTGGAAGGCAATAATATATGGCGACACCGACATTTAGCAATAATGGAAAGAAGACAAGTAGCGAGTTAATCGCCGTTTCTCAAGCCCGACTATACATACATCTTTGAATTTATTTTTAAGCTGCATTCGATTGTTCTCGATATTTCGTTGGTTTCTTTTCGATATGTTTCTTCTCTATTAGTTGTGATACAATCATTAATACATTAGGATTTGAACTTGCATCTTTGCGTTTTAGGACACTGCTGCAACCCGGCCACGGCGGCTATTTGTATGTATGTAACCAATGAATATAATAAATACCTGGGACAATTCCACACAAATTGACCTAGTCCCAAATTAAGCAAAGCTTGTGTTATGGTAACTAGACAACGATATATTTACTTATATAGATAGATATATACTTAAATACATAGGTCATCCAAGACTAAGATACAAATATTCGTGTTCATCACACAAATATCTGCCCTCAGTGGGATTCGAACCCGCGACCTCAAGCTTAGCAGTTAGGAGCTCTAACCACTAGACCAGACGGTCGTCAATATTATATACAATATGCCTTGAGTATACCAAGTGAAGATCTGGTAGCACAGCGGAAGTTGTCCCCGATGATGTTATTGCCATGCAAATTTTTGCACAGACTTATTTTCCATTAGTGTGATAGAAAAGAATTTTGTCAAAAACACTTGGGGTGGAATGATCTTACTTATCTCTAAAGGAAATTTTAGTGCGACAAGGAAAGTAAACAGTGGTCCAGCGTACACGTATGCAATCCACACTTTGACCTTTTCGTTCTCAAAATTACGATAAAAATGAACTAATAGAATCAAATGTTTGCTCTCTAATTAGCCTACTGAGAAATATATTTATGTTTCGTCTCTAGTTCTGTATTTATACAATATGTCGTTTAGATATGTACGTGTTTTATAAGTATCGTACAGTTGAGAGATTTATTTGAGTCATACATGCATCTTTTGAATATAATCCCAGACATATCTTTACAAAAAGCACAGCTGGGCGGATTACCTAGTTCTTAATTCTAAAAGGTAAGTAGGTAATAGCGCGTAATTGCGTTTAGTTGTAAATACCTAGTATCATTATTGTGTAATGAGACTTCTATTACGTGAAAAATCTACTAATATTATGAATACGAAAATTTGTTACGATTTTTGTTGTGCATGCAATTATCATAGACAATCATAGCTGGATTAGCATATACGATACGTTTTATTGCAGAAGAAAATATGAATAAAATCTTCCGCACATCTTATAAATATAAAAGCAACGATACTTTAACGAACATTAAAAACGGCATCCAATTTCTTCTGAACATATCCTTCACCGTAAGACACGAGGTGTGAAATCATAAAAAATATTGTTCTTCACTATTTAACTCTTGTAAGCAAGTACTCGAAACAAACTTTTTAATTTTGGTTTTTGTCATGGCGCCTGTCATTAAGCACAGATACAACATTCTTGAAGGTACCTATGCGTCAAGTTCATCGATTAATAAAAATCTAATAATTAAAAAACAATAACCTCGGCGCCTTTATTATGCATGCTATTAAAAATTGTTTATGTTGGGCTGGGTAATGACCATAGTTAATTAGTTCTTTTTATAAAACTAATATTTCTTCTTTGTCCCTTATTGATTTATTCATTAGCGCAATAATTCTATGATAGGGATAGCAGCGCTATAGGAAGATTGCGATAGTGCTTTTAAGTCAGAATTGTTTTTTTAATTATTACGGCTAATTATTATTATTAGTATGGCGCCAATGTTGATGAGTTTTTAATACTCTACATTGTATGTACAAAGTTCAAAGCCAAATATGTTATATTAAACGGCGTGATATTAAACAGGTTTTTTTTAATAATGTATCGAGTCATTAAATCGATTCTGGCAATTATAGTCGTGTGTCTTTGTAATCAATTGACTAATTGAGCCACGTATCTTTTCTTTGTGAAATTCCATAGCTACAAATAATACTCTAACTAAGCAAAGCTTGTACTGTGAGAGTAAGACAACGATATACACATTGATATGCGTAAATATATATCCACGTTACATCGAAAGCTCATAGGCATTATACTAAAATATTATGTCTAAGAAACAAATTTTTTCGGTGGGAATCCAAGCCTCAATTTTAAGCTGCCCGGTGGCAATGTCACTATCTGGAAAGAGTTTTCCACAGCTAATATCATTGTCATACATATTATAGACTAGCTGTCCCGCCCAGCTTCGCTCGGGTGAAAAAGTTAAATTGCCCGTAACACGATCGCAGCGCCACCTATTGGGTCCAATTGTAAATCTAAACCATTCTCGAATCTAGCTTAAGACACACAGAAACACACAGAAAGCTTCACCTGGGTAAAAAGGTAAAATTCTTGAAACTCAATCGCAGCGCCACCTATCGGGTCCAATTTAATATAGCCTATGTTACTCGGGGATAATGTAGCTTTTCAAAGGTGAAAGAAAATCGGTCCAGTAGTTTCGGAGCCTATTCATTACAAACAAACAAACAAATCTTTCCTCTTTATAATATTAGTATAGATATCGGATAGCGTGAACGTCCACAGAAAAGAGTTTTTTACAGAACCGCTGGCCTAACCACTCGGCCATTCGAGCGTCTAAATTAAGGGGAACACAATGTAAAATACTGATAATTAATTTTGTCGCCACATTAGTTTGGAAAGTTGACACATATACATGTCATCACGCCTTACGGGGTAGGCAGAGAGTATAGAGCGTCAGTTGACATATCGTACTGTTATTCCAGTTCAGAAGAGTACCTTAACAGTTTGCTATCATAAAAACTGTACGAGTTTCTCGTCAGATGCCTGTAAGTTGTTAGATGTCAAAGGAAAAAGATAATATAAAATTATTTTTATATTATCTCCAGTCACAGCGTAATTGTCGACAGTGTGAAACATTTAAGTAATAAAAAAAGTGAGATATAAATGTAAAGCGAGATATTTCTCCAATGCCAATAGCGTTCCGCCCAACGCCCAATAGAAGTTGGTCGAAAATTCTCATTTTCCGGTCACCGCACTACGCGCCGAAATATGCGACGCATTTGTGGAGCTCGCCCGCACCCTTATCGCGGAGTAAAAAGTAATGCGTCCAGCGTTTATGGCTGTTTCGAGACACGCTCTTTATTAGGGAGGGAGCCGGACTTACGCTCAGGTTGACGTCACACCGAGAGCGAAAATAAAACTTCATTCTGTGAGCCGTGAGGGCCGAGTGGTTCGAGCAGTTACCTGCGACAAAGATCGCAAGTTCGAATTCCGACTGTACCAATGGGATCTTTATGAACTTAAGTACAGTGATTAGTTACACAACTATACATACGCCTTTGAATTTCTTCTCAGAAGTATACAGGTTTCCTCTCGATGTTTTCCTTCACCATACAGCTAGCGGTATGTATTAATTACTTTACTTAAAATCAGTGAAACTCATTGGTACAGTCGTGATTTGAACTTGCAATTTTTGTGTTGCAGGCAACTACTCGAATCTCTCGGCCAGCGCGGCTCTTACTGTTAAAGTAATTTTTCAAAATTTTTCGTTGTGGTTCACAGCTTGTTACGCCCCTGTCCTTACAGACGTTATTTCCCCTCGCATAAAAAATGATTGTACCTTCAAATCTATCCCAGGGAGGCCGTTCCCTCAGGCCTCCCTCTCATCCGAATGTCCTCCCTACGTATATAAATGATTCCAACTTCACTATAAGATCTTATCGGGGAGTTTAGTGCTTAGGTACTGTTATGGCACTTGTTTGTTTTTGAAAACTGACCTTAAAGCAATGGCAATTGAAGTTAAGTCTTGTTTGAGAAACACTGATTACCAGTGGAGCGAATTTTTTTGGTTAAGTTTTACGTAATAGTATTTTTTGTATTTACGCATTATTATTCGATATGTGAATTCGATTCAATGCCGTGGTTGCCGTCTGGTCGATTAATCGTTCGAGTTTGAATCCCGACTGTACCAATGAGTTATTCTGAACTCAATATAGTGGCACTAGGAGTTTTATGGTGAACGAAAACATCGAGAGGAAACCTTTATACTTATTTTACATCCGTTTGAGAAGAAAAGTATTGGTTGAGAAACGTCCATGGACTCGCCATCTGGCACCTATAATATATCTCCTGCAAATAGTGGTTGTGTGATTTATTAATTTCTAATATATAATCTACTAATAAAATTATTAGTCACACCACGAGCTTTACGGTGAAGGAAAACACCTAGAGGAAACATGCGTACGTTTGAGAAGTAATTCAAAGGCGTATGTATAGTCGTGCTTGAGTAACGGCGACGGACTCGCCATCTGTCAAGTTGGCACCTAAAATATATCTCTGGCGAAAAGTGGGTGTGTGGGTATTACCTATACACCTCTGCCTACCCCTTCGGGGACCCTTGTGGGAAGGCGTGAGGATATCTATACTAATATTATAAAGAGGAAAGATTTGTTTGTTTGTAATGAATAGGCTCCGAAACTACTGGACCGATTTCAAAAATTCTTTCACCTTTGGAAAGCTACATTATCCCCGAGTAACATAGGCTATATTAAATTGGACCCGATAGGTGGCGCTGCGATCGAGTTTCAAGAATTTTACCTTTTTACCCGGGCGAAGCTTTCTGTGTGTTTCTGTGTGTCTTAAGCTAGATTCGAGAATGGTTTAGATTTACAATTGGACCCAATAGGTGGCGCTGCGATCGTGTTACGGGCAATTTAACTTTTTCACCCGAGCGATCTGGGCGGGACAGCTAGTACATTATATTATTTATATTAATACAAGATTTATTAATTACTACAAGCCTCTGCTTACTCTTGAGGGAAGGTGAAGATATATGACGTTTCCAGACCGTAGTCTTTCTTTATACTTTATTTTTATAGTGCATACTTTTGTATACGTAGATACTTATTTATAGATATTCGGTTTTCTGAATAAAATAATATATACCTACAAAATGTACATACATATGACTGTTGGTCTTGAAATGTATGTGTTCATTTGGTATATAAATGACGTCGGAAGACGCTTGTACACGTGCGATATATTGAGGAGTTGTCGACTGCTTATATAATTTTTACACTTAAAATGTACAAACATAGGCACTTATGTTTAAAATTCATGTTTTAATTGAAGAATCATTTTTAAGTATTCGTAGTCATCTCTGAAGAACAACGAGAGTCTCACCATCTGTCACGTTGACACCTGCCATGAAAAACGTGTGCTTTGTTTTAGCCACACTGCCTTCGATCGGATTCGGAAGAGAAAAAATCCAGACATCGTTTGAATATTACGTAGGCAGTCCATTTAAAGTATTTGAGGTAAGTACTTACCAACAGAAGTATCTATAATTAAACTTCTTGTTACTAATGACGGAATGATAGTATGTACAAAAGGACACTTGTACAAAGACACACATTTGGTCAATTACGCACATACCTATTTAAAAAATTACGAAAAAAAAAATTGACGTAATGGAAAAAGTTGACCAAAAATATACAGATGCGGAGATATCAGTTGGGTAAATACAGTCGCGACATACGAGTTGTAACTAGTGTATTAACACCTTACAGTACTATTATTAAAAGTTCGATTGGATAGGCTTATACCCAAATATTGTGTATTGGTGGCAACAACTCAATGTTGCGTAATTGCTTGCCGTCTCTGGTCGTCTTTGACGCAAATCCAGAACAATTAATACTCTGAGATAATGTGACTATCAAAGACGACACTTTGTCACGTTTTACCATAAAAAAATACCTTTCTAACAACAGTCACGTGTCAATTTATCGCTGCATAGCTCAGAACAGAGCCTTTACTAGGACATGTTACTGTCGTTGTTACACAAGATTGCGAAGGGGACAGCTGTATTTGACGTGTATGAATCTATCTCTCTCGTAAGCTTGAATAGTTAGTAAAATATCGCTCGAGAACCCGGAAGCAAAAAACAAGTAGCAAAAACCGAGAGTGGTCCTAAAAGCGTATTCTGCTAAAACGAAATAATTTATTGCGCAACCCCACAATGAAGAGGGTTTGTTTCGCGCAAATCCGTTGTGGGTCTTTTTGACCAATTCGCTCTTTTAGCACAGTCGAGAGCCACTGACCTATTCTTCGCTTAGGTAACTGCATTATATTGCCACTAGGATTGGTCTTCTTGCTAGCTTGCGTCTGTTTAATAAAATATGCATTTATACATAATAATTTAATTGAAGAAGACGTAATAATTTCGTTAATAAAAAAATAAATTATAATCCCGCCACTGTAGACTAATGTTAAAAAATTAATAATGTACTTATTAATGTCAATGGTATTTTTTGCAGTGAAACAAAAAAAAAAAGTCTGTTTAAATTGAGTTTAATTACGAAAAAGATCGTGTCCCTGATTCCATAGAGAGCACGTATAGCGATAATGTCGTAACTGACCAAATTTTTTTACGACCCGTAAACGTATAGCGAATGCCATCAGCCGATTCAGCTGTCCATTGCCATATATCACCTTTTATTCCTGAAAAAATCTACCAACGAAATTAATCGGTTTATTTTTAATAGATTTTTAAAGTTATTTCTCAGTATGTAAAATGTGTGAAAATGGAACGAATTTAAGTATAAGAATCAGATGAAACAAATGAAAATAAGTACATAACTATATAAAAAATACCTTTGCTTATTAAAAAACCTTTTTAAAAGCACGTGTTTCATCAGGATTCTCGGTTTGGTATTAAAAAAATATGGCAGTTGGTTTAGAATGCAAAATACCCGCACAAGTCGGTCGGCACGAGGCGCAGCTGCCGTGCTTCCTCTTCCGAAAATACACAAAAACTCTAAAGTATTGAATCTCAGAAGCTGTCACCAAAATATTATTGTAACATAAGATTTTTAGTCAAATCAAAAGTAAGTAATGAAATATCATGCATACGCTTTTAATATGGCGGGTGGGTGATATAGAAGTGCGCAGGAAAGACCAGGATGAGACTGAAAATAGATTAGACTTATAGCGATATTATTAAAGATGCTCAAAATGACGACTCGTCTGTCGCCGCCCCTCAGGCACGTTTTGATTCTTCTCAAAGGTTTCCTCATAATTCGTCATCGTAAAAGAAAGTGAAAGATTACTAATGTAAGTTCAAACTCATTGGTAAATAAAAAAAAAATTGTGCAGCTCTAATTAAGCATGACGATGCAAAAAATGATTTGAAAGAAATTCAATGAAAAGATGTGGGCTTTTTAATATCAGCCTTCCTTGAGAGGAACAGTGTGCGAAACCAGCCAATATTCACTAAACAAATCCCAACAAAAAACTGAGCAGACGTCGCAAATTTTGCATGCAAAAGCAAAAATGCGAATCTTTTCACTTTTAACAATTGAAAACAATGGGCCCAAGGTTATGCGTAAAGAATTCAACGCAACACCAGTAGCAGATTTCGTGCAGATTCTCAGAAGGACTTAACGCGCAAGACAAAAGAAAGTGAACGCATAGCATTTGTCAAACAAAAATGAAAGCATTTGAAATTACCGTTTGATGAACAAAAGTACAAAGTGAAGAACATATTATGGTTAAGCTTAGTCTTTTAGAAACATGTGGCTCGATTCAAATGTATAACAGTAATATATTCATATACCTACGTACATTGTACAAGTACGTAGTTTGCAATAAAAATAAACGTACGCCAACTGAATGCATGAAGACCATGTAAGGATATATGTATATATATAGATTTACTACTTTGGGGGATAATATATAAATATTAAATGCCCATATAAACGTTATACCACTTAGGTGGCAAAAAAAAATATCGACCACCAGGTAGGATGCGATTACCGCAACCTTTGAATGTTTGCTGGCCCGAAGGCTGATAAACGTACATGGGTGGAGAGGTATAATGATGGAAGACAGTCGTGGGTATGGTGTCAAAAAATTCGTAAGAGTTAGAACCCAGACGAGGCAATAGGCAAAACTTTTAATAGTAGAACTAACGAACCAAAACGCCATTTATGAAAAAAACACAAGAGTCAAAACGCGACCTAACCAACTACGACACAATACCTATACAAAAAAAATACGGTAGAACTTTCATACTGATGATATAAAGTATAGAAAAGGCGAATAGCATCAATATAAAAAGCGTACTGTATTACAAAGGTTAACAGTAAAAGCTCACGTGTTACAGGGGTCGACTGTATAGTCAGGTCCATAAAAAAGTAGCAGGTTTTTTCGCGTGATCTAGAGGTGTTCGGCTTTTTACCCCCGCGATGTCGGAGGGTTGGGTTTTTTGTCGCGATACTGATCTCTCTCACGTTTTTAAATGATTTTTTGTGTTGTATCGTGTTAATACTACTTTATTAGGGAATGTTTACGCGTGTTACTTTTTAAGGGGACTTTTGATACGGTTGTTTGTTTTTTTTTTTAATATGGGAACCTTTTCTAGCGATGTACCTACTTGTAGGAATAAATATATGATTTATGATCCGTTAGCTATTTTGTTAGGTTATAATGAAATGGATTTTTTTGATTACGCAATTTTGATTATGTAGGTAACATTGTTTGAGATAATGTAGGTTTTCCATTATTATATGACTAGCTGTGTTCGCGACTTCGTCCGCGGGGAATTCAACAAAGAAGGTTATTCTTCAATTTTTTAAATGAATGTAGCTTACGTTTTTCCTTATTACATCAGCTTTTTCAGAGATTAGCCAGTACAAACAGACAGACAGACAGACAAAAATTTTTTTTTGGTATATGTACTGAATATTTTTGTATAGTCATTTAGTAAAAAGCGGTTATTTTAATGTTGCAATAGGACACTCCAATTTTATTTAATTGTATAGATACATGTTATGATACGTCATAATGATGATTCACAGGTTAAAAAACATATATAAGTAGATAGGTCTTGGAAAAATGATAGCTGCAAAACGTCCTCAAAAAATCTGATTATGCTATTTCGTCTGAACGAGCTCTATTTTATACAATCTCCTTTTGTGATGGGCAAATTTATAATTTATGTTTGTAATTGCCGATATTATTGGCAGGACGGTGTTAAGACGTCGTGCCCATTATTGGGGCACGGTGGGGTCAGAACGGTCAGGGGGTCAACAATTTATTACCCCGAGTTGAAAAATGTAAGCCGTGAGTTTTGTGAATGTGTCCGATTTGACGCCAATATTGTATTGTGAATATTGTAATATTTATTGTTGGCGTCAAATTGGAAGGGCACGCTTGGTCTTAATTTTGTTACGTTCGGTTCTTAGCCGACTTAAAAAAAGGAGGAGGTTCGCAATTGGTCGGATGTGTGTTTTATACTGCCCTTCTCCGAAATTTCTTTTTCAAAGTAGCTAAATGAACACATAAAAAAACTCTATTTTGATGCTTATTTCTAGGTTAAGTAGTAATCTCTTCTAATTTTTAAAATTAGAAGCTAAATTTAGCTAAACTAACAGCTGATAGATGGCTAGACTGGTAGGTATTGTTATAGGTAGGTAGGTATATACCTATTTAGAATGCGCTATATTGTCTACGTACCTACGTCATAAACTGGCAAGGTTAACTGCTCTTATCGATTGAAATAATAACATCTCAAAGAACTGTAAATTTTGTAGTAAAATTTAAGGGGAAGAAAAGTATAAATCTTAAATGATGTATGATAGTGTATCACGATTTCTTAAGTGTAACCGTTAACCTATGCTCACAAGGAACGTGCGACCTTCTGACCGTTACGCAATTTATATCCAAATACAATCGAACCTATTGACCCATAGACTAAACATCTTTTCCCATCCCTAACCGTTCCAATTTCAAATAATCCACCGTTTTCATAAATCAAAGTTCGAACATAAGGAGTTCGACGTTTGAAAATGTGTCAAAATCGAACGCAACGGTCGAACGGACAATGGCGAGTCGCAATATACGGTTACATTTATTTTATTTTTCACCCAAAAATGTAACAATGTACAATTGTTATCAAAGGAAAAAGGGTAGATTTTAGTAATCTTCTTAATGGCGTGTGTGAAAAGATTATAAATTAAGTTTCTGCAACAAATAAAAGTGACCCCTGGCTATTGTCGGGGTGTCAATATGTGTGACCGGGGCCATTGTTCGTGACCCCTGCGGACTTAGCGCCAATTTGCGATCGCTTCGATTCACAGCCGCCGTGATCGCATCCTACCGCCGAGGATTTTACAATTACCAGTACATATATTTCGCTTGCTTTAATAATGGAATTGTATACTTTTATGCCTACTAAGTCTCTGACCAGGGGATCAAGGGTACGTAGAAAAAAACTTTAGTATTGTATATAGCATATATTTTCTTTGCGTGCAGAGCCTTGTGCAATTCAAATGTAATTTGACATGAAGCTAAATAAAATTTAATAAAAAGCAAGCCTTATTTTCCGGAAAACTTATTGTTTGCAGGCAAATACTCGAACCACTCGGCCACCACTCGGCCAGTGATTAGTCACACCACGAGCTTTACGGCGAAGGAAAACATCGAGAAGATGCAGGTTGTATGTTGTCTGAAAATTATCGCTTTTCGAGAGATTCGCCGCCTTCGCCTATAAATGTACGTATTAAATACATAATGACATACATATAGTATAGTATGTAACTATGTATATAATCTTCTTACTGTAAAATAGAATATAATTGAATATTGTTTATTTGTATAGAACATACATACATACATACATATAATCACGCCTCTTTCCCGTAGGTGTAGGCAGACACCACTTATTTCCACTTGCTACGATCCTTACATACTTCTTTCGCTTCGTCCACTTTCATTATTCTCTTCATACATGCTCTTCATGTATAGAACATGAGTGATAATATTGGTGTTGGGTTTTATAGGACTGGCTACATGTTTAACCATGGAGGCGTACAAATTGGGAGAACACGGTGATTACATTATTAGAACTTATTCTACTTTATTCCATTTATTTTATATTATAATACGAAGTAATAATAAATAAGAACTAACTATAAATATTATAAATTACCCAAATCTGTGTCACTCGGAAGGGTGCCAAGAAGACTAGCGGCATTGCCACGTTGTATGGCAATGCTGATTGACTTATTTTACTCATTATATTATTAACTAAAAATTCACTTATATTGTAGTATACATCAAAGAAAAGTTGTTGTAATTTCGATTGAGTACCACAATATTGGAAAATGTGGAATTTCCCAAATAATTGCATGATGATTAGATGAAAACGATTGAAATTAAACGCCATTGTTTGTCTGTAAATCTAAATAAATTCTTGCGTAATTCGAATTTCCATATGACAAGTTTCTCAGCATGCTTATAAACAAAACAGAAAAATTACAAAAAATATCCATTTAAAACAATACATTACAATAAATTTATGCGTTAGGTAATACATTATCGGTTTTAGGTTTAGCTCTCAAGAACAACCTGACAGCCGGGCTTAGCTTGGATAAGAACTTAAGTGGTAAAGCATGAGACATTTAAATATGAGTCCTATAACCATATATTGCAAGGTCTGAAAATTATATTTATTTCGATATTAATATTTTATGTCAAAACTGAAAGGATTTTCATATGAATCGCATTGTATATATTTAACATAAATACGAATTTGGCAATATATTGACTTCCTGTTTCTACTTAGAAATAATAGCTTTAGATTAATGCTTTAATATTGCCATGAATGAACGAAGATATAACCCACCAATGCTTTCAGAAAACCATCTGGTTAAGTGTTCAGAGTTCCTGGCTGTACATGTAAGGTCGTGGGTTCGAGTGAGAACAATTATTTGCTGTCTAATGTTATGTACAAATGTGTATTAATGTAAACGAGCACATATAATGTGACTGATGAAAGTAGGTAGAGAGAAGGAGGTAAGTAAGTCTAGAGAAAACTTCTTCACGCCCACTACCCCACGAGGACTGCGATGATATCCATGTGTATATCGTTGTCCTCATGCCTTCCCACAAGGGTCCCCGAAGGGGTAGGCAGAGGTGTATAGGTAATACCGACACACCCACTTTCCGCCAGAGGTATATTAGGTGCCAACGTGACCGATGGCGAGTCCATCGCCGTTACTCAAGCACGACTATACATACGCCTCTGAATTGCTTCTCAGACGTATGCAGGTTTCCTCTCGATGTTTTCCTTCACCGTTCAGCTCGTGGTGTGACTAATCACTGTACTTAAGTTCAGAAAAACTCATTGGTACCGTTGGGATTCGAACTTGCGACCATTGCGGCGCAGGCTCGAGCCACTCGGCCACCACGGCTTTGTATATCGTTGTCAAATTTCTATAATTCTATAAGACTACGCAGATTTACGTACAAATCCCGCGAGGTGTTAACATAATAATACTAGCAGTGCCCGCGACTTCGTCCGCGTGGGATAGTGACTTTGCGCAGTATTTTTTTGATTTATTTTGGACTTGCGTGTGTGTATAAGGGATGCCTACGTCATAGTAGCTTTATGCATGCAAAGTCTCAGTCCGATCGGTTTAAAATTGACAAAGTTTCATACAAACTTTACATACATACATACATATAATCACGCCTCTTTCCCGTAGGGGTAGGCAGAGACCACTTCTTTCCACTTGCTACGATCCTTGCATACTTCTTTCGCTTTATAACCTTTCATCCCCTATTTTGTCCCCTTGGGGGTGGATTTAATCAAAATCCTATCTTAACGGATGTCTACGTCATAACATCTACCTGCATGCAAAGTCTCAGCCCGATCGGTTTAAAATTGACAAAGTTTCATACAAACTTTCATACCGTATTTTATCCCCTTGGGGGTAGAATTAATCAAAATCCTTTCTTAGCGGATGCCTACGTCATAACATCTACCTGCATGCAAATCCGTTTAGTGGTTTGGGCTGTGTGTTGATAGATCACTATGTCAATCAGTCACCTTTGAGTTATATAAAAATAAATAAATAAATATCCTCACGCCTTCCCACAAGGGTCCCCGAAGGGGTAGGCAGAGGTGTATAGGTAATACCCACACACCCACTTTCCGCCAGAGGTATATTAGGTGCCAACGTGACAGATGGCGAGTCCATCGCCGTTACTCAAGCACTCATGAGTTATATAGATATAGATAATGGCTGTGATAGCTTCTTCTGATCTTCTAATCGAACCTCTCGGCCACAATGGCTTTTCTTATTAATAAATTAATTAATTCTAAAAAACAGTAACTAATTCCCCCCACGTGTAACTAGTCGATTACGCACAAAAGACTACGACTATACATATCATGTGTATGTGTGTGTGTGTGTATGTGTGAGTGTGTGTATGTGAGGGTGCGTATGTGAATTTAGCAAACTTAAAGTTGGACAATAAAATGCACTCAACAAATGGGCAGATACATTATTGAGCTTGACCCCTCGCTAAAAATAATGGTCAGGGGCAGATAAATTAAAAATGACTCAAAAATACCCCTTGACATTTGTAATTTATGGTCTGATACATTTTGGGTGCTCAGTTCACAGCGTTTAAAGGCGGGGAAAGTGGTCATAGAGCAGAATGCGATACATTAAATTTGATACTACATTATATATCAAATAAATTATGTTTTATGTACAGTGTTTCATCACCAGGAGCTTATACGGTGACAGATAGAAAACACGAGATGAAATTTGCACACATTGAAGAAGAAGTTTGTGGACTTATTATGTGGAATTCAAGAACGCTTATAGTAGTGCTTGAGAAACAGAGATGGACCCTCGATCTGTCAAGTTGGCACCTATATATCTCCGGCGAAAGGTGGGTTACTACACATCTCTGCCCACCCCTAAGGAGACCCTTGTGGCGAAGATAAAAAATAATACATTTTGTTTTATAAAATTTCAGGCGTTAAAAGTTAATAGAATCGTCATCTCCAAACCTAAGTATGTATATTTTATTTTTTTATAACTATTATATATACGTCTAATATACACAAAACGTGCCAGTTATTTTGCCACAATGATCGATGTACTTTTTATATATTGTACATTTTTTAAACTAAAACCAACATTGTTGTATCGGAACAAATATAAACCATTCGAATTTCAGCCTTGTTACTGTCATAGTAAGAGTTACATTGTATTTGTTCACGTGAACTAATAATGTTGCCACGTTTCAAGAATCGAATGGAGTTTATTCTTTTGTGTTTTTTAAATGGCAAGCCGATTTGGAATGTTCATTTTGTGACGTTTTATCGTACATTGGCGGTACTAAATGCCATACTTGATCGATGACTATTTTTGCACCTGTATGAGGTATTGTAACACAAATTGTAAGACATTTTGCTTCTATTTTACTTAGAAATGTATTTTTTTTTAAGTTTACACCAATAGGCTTTGAAAGTACACAGTTCTGCAGGTAGCTCATTCGACGACTGATAAAGATCATATCACTTTAACGATCCTGACGAAAACTGATGTTATTGAAATATTCACAAAACTACATAATGAATTATGTACATTTTAATACACATACATTTTAATATTTGTAAGCAACTTCAGTATTGAGCACAACCCTATAATGAACAAACTACTTTTAGTCTTGAATACGCATCTTTACTAAAAACTCTTTTTATCTATTGAAGAAGGAATTGTCTATGGTAAAATGGTGTAGGAGGCGTGGGCGCCCCTATTGAAGTGACCTATCTACTTTATGAGCGGTCCGTTCAATAACCCCGAATCCAGTACTTTCGTTAAGTACATACATATAATCACACCGAGTCCCTAACGGGGTAGGCAGAGAGTATAGAGCGCCAGTTCTCTCTAGACTTACATACCTCTTTCGCTTCGTCCACATTCATTATATAATTAAGTAAGTTAAGTATTTTGACACGCGTTTGAATTGTAATTTCCCGTAGCACTTAGCAGTAGGTCGTCTGGCATCGTCAACGCGCTAACGAGATCACTATCCGTAAAATGTTAGAATACACGTAAGTCGTACAGCGGGGTCCGAACGGTTCATAAGTGGGTCTAGACTCCTAATGCAACCTTACAATATCTTATTTAACGGCCATGCTGCAAATATAGATCTCTGTAGCCGCCATGATATTACTTTGCCCTAAAACAATTTTCTTGAAAAAATTGCGACCTCCTTTTGTGGCGCTTTTGGTTTATAGCATTCATTCCGGCAGACTGCGGGTAAGCGTACTGATATGATAAAAATATCATCAAGTATGAATATCTACCTACTGATAATATTAAAACACACTCACCGACACGGAAACTTACTCACATGTGAATTTATCGACGATTCGACGAATTTTAAGAGAGGTAGGGCATAACGGGTTTCCCGTTCGAATTTGCAGCTGCCCGACTGGGGCAGGACCTCCACCTTATAGAAGTCCGTAGCCAAATAACACAATTTTTGTGTTGTGTTCCTACGCGATGAATAAGGTTTCCGGTAATGAGCTCCTTGGGGAGGGGGGAGGATTGTTACATTGTGTTGGAAGCAGAGGGATTAAACCCATTATGCTGCCAACACACTATAACTCTCCGAACACAGAGTGGCAACGCGCAAGTGATACTTCGGTACCGTGAGCGTAAATAGGCTACGGTAACCATTCCCAGATGGGCCGTATGCTAGTTTGCCACGCTAGTTGTATAAAAAAAAAATCGTATTGGAATATATTTTTGTCACTGAATTAATAGTAGGTGCACACTATTCCACGTTCCAAAATGTTCCTAATATGGGTAACTGGGTAACTAAATTATATCATACCTATTTCAAGATACAAAGCAAAAGTGTGTTCAAGAAGAGGCAGAGGAAGGCCACGTTCCAACTACCAGGATCAAATCGATCGGACGCTCAAGGACGGGAATTTCAAGAGTACTCGAAAGAGACTGATGAATGTGAACGAAGCGAAAGAGGTATGTAAGTCTAGAGAGAACTGGCGCTCTATACTCTCTGCCTACCCCGTTAGGGACTTGGCGTGATGATATGTATGCGTACACTGTTAATGTTTCTTATGCTTTAAGAACTTACTTAGTAGAAAAGGACTATACTTATATGATTTTAAGCATTGTTTAAAAATTAGGCACTTTTGCAGAAAAACTTTTTCACTCCCACGTCTTGTTTTGATGTTTTTATCGCCAATACTTGCGAGCTAAGTAAGTGGCCAAGATTCTGTCCCACTGAGTGTAGTTAAGAGATTTTTTATTGCATACATGTCTTATCTATTGCTACGTAACATATGACATTTGAAATCGTAAGTTTGAAGCGTTCATAGAAATTTACATTTATTAAAATATACATAATAATGCCGTGGTGGCCGAGTGGTTCGAGCAGTTGCCTGCGACGCAAAGGTCGCAAGTTCGAATCCCGACTGTACAAATTAGTTTTTCTGAACTTAAGTACAGTGATTAATCACACCACGAGCTTTACGGTGAAGGAAAACATCGAGAGGAAACCTGCATACGTCTGAGAAGAAATTCAAAGGCGTATGTATAGTCGTGCTGGAGTAACGGCGATGGACTCGCCATCTGTCACGTTGGCACCTAATATACCTCTGGCGGAAAGTGGGTGTGTGGGTATTTTACCTATACACCTCTGCCTACCCCTTCGGGGACCCTTGTGGGAAGGCGTGAGGATATATTATTATTTTATTATTTTTACTTATACCTACATGTTAGATACATTAGAAATACAAAAACCAGTGTCTGGCAATAGCGCTGACTTTAAGCAAGGATGTTTAAGTTTGCATATTAAATGACGTTAGATGAATAATAGATTTATAAAGCTTAAATAAGTAGGTACAGTAAACATTCACATCACGAGCTTCCGTCCTTCATACGTCTGAGAAGTAATTCAAAGGCGTATGTATGTATAGTCGTGCTTGAGTAACGGCGACGGACTCGCCATCTGTCACGTTGGCACCGAAAATATATCTCTGGCGGTAAGTGGGTGTGTCAGTACTGCCTATACATCTCTGCCTACCTATTCGGGGATCCGTGAGGATATATATACATACATATCATCACGCCAAGTCCCTAGCGGGGTAGGCAGAGAGTATAGAGTGCCAGTTCTCTCTAGACTTACATACTTCTTTCGCTTCGTCCACATTCATCAGTCACTTCATACATGCTCGTCGGTTTCGAGTACTCTTAACGTTCCCGTCCTTGAGACTCCGATCTATTTGATCTAGGTAGTTGGAACGTGGCCTTCCTCTGCCTCTTCTTGCACACACTTTTGCTTTGTATATCTGTTTCGTCAATCTTTCTTCACTCATCCTTTCTGTGTCCAAACCAACGTAACATGCCTTTCTTCATCTTTACAATCACACCATCATTCACGCCAGTTGATTTGCGAATCTCTTCATTGCGGATTCGATCTAAAATCGTTACTCCGCACATTTTTCGAAGAGATCGCATCTCAACTGCATTCAAGCTATTTTCATACTTCCTCTGACATACCCAGGATTCGCTGCCATACAATAAGGTAGGTACCAATATCGCGTTGTGGACAGCAACTCGAGCATTCTTGCTCAGACTTTTACTGCCCATCAACGCCGACATGGCCCCATTCACCTTATTTCCGGCAGTTATCCTTCTTTGAATATCTTTTTCATACTTTCCATCTCGTATGAACATGCTTCCAAGATATACAAATTCATTCACTTGCTCTAAAATTATATATATATAAAGAAGAATCAATCAAGGAAATTTATACGATTATACTGTCTTTGCGCAAACAAGGCACTAGTAAAATTAATGCCACTCTGAAGGAGAGGCATTGCAGGAGAGAATTGATTATGACAAACTCTGTCATATTCAGATCTCAATAGGATTCGCTCATTAAAAATTCGAGGTTATGTAAACAGTTCTTTAGCTATACGTCTTTAAACAATGTTCGCAAACCGTTGACAATGGCGTAATAAAACCCATATTTTACATCAACAAATAACTACATAGGTAATCGAAGACGTATGTAAAGTGTTCAGACGGCACATGGCGACAGACTTATTTACATTGGTAGAAATGCATACAGAATGAAGATAATTTTATTAACTAGGTATTTATTCATACGTATGTCTGCCCCAGCAAGGGTGATGTTTGTATATAAAACCGTGGTATAATACGCAAAGATTGTACCAACGAGTTTTTCTGAACTAAAGTACATCGATTAACCGCAACACGAGCTTTAATTTGAATGATAACAATAAGAATAATTTAAAGACGTGTGTATATGCATAGCTGTATACAGATGGCGAGTCTATCACCACTCTTGAAGCTCAACTTGAAGAGCGGCGATGGACTCGCTTTTTGTCAAATTGGCCCATAAATATAACTCCAGCGTAAAGGTAAGATATAGCATACACAAAAGACATATTATTAATAACTAGATGTGCCCGCGACTTCTCCGCGTGGAATAGTGACTTTGGATAGAATTTTGGGGATATATATTTTTGTTTATTTTGAATAGGTTAAGGTTAAGTGAGGCTTACCACGCCACTTATATATAATAGTGAAAACCACATCTAAATCGGATAAACCATTTCTGATATTAGCGTGCACAAATGCACAGACAAATAGCTAAACAGACAAAAATTCTATCAATAATTGTTTTGGGTGCGATAAGGGTCTCAACAATATTCTTTCTCATATAACTTCAATATAGGTACAGACAGAGAACCGTAACATTTTTATTATATATGTATTGATGATGTATTGATATTGATTTTGCCATTTGATGATTAGTGGTAGAAAACTGCGCTTTTGCGCGGTTCCAAAGAAGTTTGATGTTTATAATATACTGCAGCTGGTTCACAAACGAAGCGAATGTTCAAAGATATTTTATTTCCATAGTAAATAAACACGAGCTGATAAATAACAAAAAGATTTGATCTGTATGTGCTCCGTCCTGATTCGGTCGGAGCGCGGCATGAATAAAACATGGCGGTTTGACAGGGGAGTCGGGAGCCAACCCTTTCCCTTGCCGATTTAATAATGGTGTTCCATCGCTCCCCACGTTTTTTGCGGCCATCCACCCGATGGGGCTGCGATGCAGTTTGGGGCAGATATCGATTCTTTGTTCTTATAACCCTTTCACATATGAAATCTGATCATATACATGTGTAGGTACTTCAACTAGAACACATTTTATTGTAAGCATCGTGAGGAAACCCGCATACGTTTGAGAAGAAATCCAAACAGCTATGTGTAATTGTGTTTAGACGCCATCCAACAAGATTCTCTTAGGTAGGCAGAGGAATAACAACACGCTCTTTCCACTGGAGATTAATTATGGTGCCAACTTTAAAGATCGCCATCTTTTAGTATCCAAAGAGACATACTGCCGACATACATCCTTATTCTCAAACGAATGCAGCTTTCCATTCCATATCTACCTTCATCGTAGACACTTAATGTTATCACGCCATCATTTTACTTGAATAAAAAAAAACTGCTACACATCGCCGGGATGCAAACCTACAATCATAATTTTGTAAACGACTACTTACTTTAAACATTCAACTACCAGGACTCACTTACGGCTCAAAAAGGGCATTACAGTGCACCCTTATACGTAGTGTATGGCCATCGATTAATAGCACTGCAGGGAAATAAATATGTAGGGTTTTTTCATAAAGCACATAGAATTCCAAAGGGGTGTGCAACAAAAGAGTTATCACTGCATTTCACCCTTCTATTGACAAGCGTGATGCGTGCGAACAGGCCGTGTGAATTTAACTTGAAGTAACGATTTCTGTCAATAACGCTTGAAGGATGGTTGTTAGTTATAGACAACAATCAATACCATTTTTCCTATCATTGGGTCGTCTGATAAGGTAATTATTGATTTTTATATTTTACCACATTTTTTTTGCGAACTTCAATACAGTGATTAAATACAGCACGAGCTTTACAGTGAAGGAAAATATCGAGAGGAAAACTAAAAGATGGAAAAAAAAGATCAATAAATATTGTGATGAGATGTTTTTCCTTCGAAAAAATTACGGCGTAATCATATTGGATTGTTTTCGCAACTAAGAGATTTGTAAAGCAACGGGATTGAACGATTGTCAAGACCAAGAAAGGCATGTTACGATGACTTGGCATATATAAAGGATATGTGTAGAAATATTGACGAAATAGATGCGAAAGCGGAAAGAGCGGAAAGATGGAAGAGCACTATCTATAACTATTAAAAGTTATAATTCAGCATGCGTTGTGATATATATATATATATGTATTTTTTATCTAAATATGTATATTTTTAGTATTTTGTTCTTTTTAGTAAGGGATACCAATGAACTTAATTATTATTTATTTTTTGAAAACAACATAGCTCTATGCCTTCATCGAGACTATCTCTGTAATGTAATCTATATCTGTGAATTTCATCCGATTCCATTCAGCCTTTCTGGCGTGGTTGAGAAAAAAACCACATATCTCGCCATATTCGGAAATTCATCCCCATACCTTGGAACCACAAAGGTCTCGTACTGCGCGGTTCCAAAGAAGTTTGAAAAATAGTTTGGGAACATTTTAAATTAATTGCTGGATTAACACAAGATATGTTCTCGCCATCGACGGGGAATTCATCCCCATACCTTAGAACCACAAAGGTCTCGTACTGCGCGTACTTTTTTTTCCAAAGAAGTTTGGAGAAAATAGTTTGGGAAGATGTTTACTTAATCGCTGGATTAACACAGGATATGTTTATATTGCAGAAAAACACTTACAGATGAAATCAGGGTATAATTAAATATGAGTATAGATCATTTAAAGATCCTCAGTAAGGCATTTGAAAGATATTTGTTATCTTGCCACAATAATTACAACTATGAAAACAGGTAGCTGAAAATGCCAGAAACACTCAGACGAAAAGGAAAAGCACTACGAAGGACAATTTACCAACAACAATACAATCAGTGAACATTACAAGATTTATGAAGCGGAATGGCTTCAGACTCCCTTTTCATATAACGGCTAGGAAAATACGGCCGCTCATAATTTTACATTCTCTGAGAGTATATTTTTTCCTGCGACGTTGGAGAGAGACACCGCGAGCGAGCGAGATGAAACAAAATCCATACTTATAATATTTGCAGCCTCCACGGCACACACACATGTGAATCACGATTTAGCACTCTATGGAGAGTTTCGGACACTATACATCGTGTTTCAGAACTGGAACTTTCGATTTCTGGACGTCAACGTGGTGGAAGTAAAACGAGGTTTGTTCAGTAAAATATGTAGAATCGGTGGTACGTAGGACAGCGTGACAAAAAAAAACAGTAGAAAAGACATGTATACTCCTAGATAATTTGGAGAATGTTGACGTCTAGACGACTAAAGCTCTTAAAAAGTGTTGATGTTAGATCTGGAAGCTTTCTTTAAGATTTTTATACAACCCGTAAAAGAGTCTGCGTGTTGATGTATGTTTTTTATACAATTAAAAAATAGTAGAAAAATATATATTTGAAAATAATACCTAGACCAGACAACACAAAGAATTGCTCATCACACAAATTTTGCTGCGAACAACGATCGAATCCCATTAGTTACCGCAACCATAGCGCAGAAACAGGTAGACTAAAAAGTGCTTAATGTGGAAAAGCTTTGCAGGTTTACCTGCAGGTGAGCTAGTTTTTCACCTTACAAATTAAAAATAAGGAAGAAAGTAAGCTCAACCTGTATAAGTGAACTCACGTCCCCAGGCTCCCAGCGTCGCGGCGCGGAGGAAAAAATGTACGATGCCATAAAAAATCACCGTCCGACGCTGGCCCCCGCAATTTTTACCCGTTTTTTCCCCTCGGAGGGTCGCCCGTCTCCATGGCAACGGCCCTCCCTCGCTCTGGATTCGCTACTACTGCCATATTTTTATGGAACTCTTTATGCTTTTCAGTCTGCTAAGCAATTTCGTTTCGCTGATAAATGTTGGATATTCGTAGAAAACAAGTTTCTAATCAAGATCACGTATTGATATTTCTATAATTAATCTGTGTTATTCTTGGAAATCCTAGAATAACGCTTGGTAAATATATCTTCAAAGCTAAAAATTTACTTCATCTATATATATATAAAAGAAAGTCGTGTTAGTTACACTATTTATAACTTAAAAACGGCTGAACCGATTTGGCTGAAAATTGGGGAAGTAGGGAAGTAGCTAAGAACTGGGAGAAGGACATAGGATACTTTTTTTTTTCCTCAAATACGAACGATGAAATTGCGCGCTATCAGCTTGGTCGGTATGTGAACTGCAATGAAGCGATTTGGCGTATATTCTCATCCCCTATACACGAACGTCATCCTACTGTTGTGCATTTGGCGGTGAATCTGGAGAATGGTCAACGAGTATATTTCACGGCTTCGAATGTTGCTCAACGTGCTGAAACACCTCCAGCAAAAACATTGACCAGTTTCTTTGCGACCTGCCAGAGCGATCCGTTTGCACGAACTTTGCTTTACTCGGAGATGCCACGTTATTACACTTGGAATGCTTCATCGAAGAATTTTCAACGACGGAAGCAAGGTGATGCGGTTCCTGGTTATCAGGATGTGCATTCCACTGATGCTCTTGGTCGTATGCATACAGTTCATCCTAAGAATGATGAATGCTTCAATTAGCGATTGTTGTTGGTAAATGTGCGTGGGCCAACGTCATTTGAGTCACTACGGACTGTTAATGGTACAATATTTCCAATATATCCTGCTGCATGTGAAGAACTCAAGTTACTAGAAAACGATACCCATTGGGATACGACAATCGTTGAAGCAATTATCTCTGCATCTCCAAGTCAGATACGAACATTATTTGCTATCATCATTTCGACATGCTTTCCATCGAACCCACACAAATACCAGGATGGCACAAATACAAGGATAATATGGCAGAAGATATTATACATCAAATTCAAGTTAGTTCAAGAAATTCCGATCTTGAAATGAATGAGGAGATACATAATCGGGCGTTGCTCTTGATCGAAGACATGTGTTATCTCATGTGCGGTAGTTTATTAATCAGGTTAGGAATGCCAGCGCCAAATCGTGAAATGAATGACGCATTTAATCGAGAATTGGAACGGGAACGTGAATATGATCACCAGGAATTAGATTTAGTAGTTCAAACGAATGTACCCCTGATGAATCCCCAACAAAAGAAAGTTTATGATACATCAATGAAGGCAATTGATGATGGAAACGGTGGTTTATATTTCCTGGATGCCCCTGGTGGAACTGGTAAGACATTCCTCACGTCAGTAGTTTTAGCCACTGTTCGTGCAAGATCCAACATTGCGGTTGCAGTTGCTTCTTCGTACGGCACATTCTGCATTAAAATTGCCGTAAAATCTTCAATCTATTGAAGAACCAACATGCAACATTACAAAGTGCTCCGCTATGGCCAAAGTTGTATCCAAATCGAAGATCATCATCTGGGACGAACGCACAATGGCGCATAAACGTGCATTGGAAGCACTTAACCGAACATTGCAAGATCTACGTAATGACTCGAGATGTTTTGGAGGCGCAATGATTTTACTGTCTGGCGATTTCCACCAAACATTGTTATTATTAATTACTAATTACCCCATAGTAATCAACTATTGCGGATTTTAAGATGTGCGAAACACGAGACAATCATCAATAGTTTTATTATAGATATAAAAAAAATCTTCTTGACGTCTTTTCACTAGTCTCTGCAAGGTTGGACAGAGGTGTATAGCACCTACACACCCACTTCTCGCTGGAGATATTTTCGTTGGCCAACGTGACAGATGTCGAGACCATCGCAATTTCTTACACGCATAGGGTGGTAATTATATGCGTATGGTAACATTTTTCATTTACGAAGGATGTCAGCATGCTTGATAGTTTTATATTATACTCCTCTGCACCCTTAGCAGAGGCATGAAGATATAGCCTATGAAGATAATATAGCCTTAGTAAATAAATGGGATTCCTTATGCAAAAATATTTATTCAAATCGGATTCGAAGTTCTAGAAATAAAAGTGTTCACACGCATGTGATATATTTAGGTGCCAACGTGATAGAAGGTAAAGAGTCCGTCGTAATTGTTAATTTGTGAGTTCTGGGCATGTCAGCGTAGATTAAATGTAGTTGAGATGTCGTTCCCTTCTGTGAGTAGGTGTTTGGTTCCTCTGCCCTTTGTACCGGACACTTTCGCATGTTTTAGGTATGTCCAAACTGACGAAACAATAATTATGATATACAATAGGATATACAAAATAGAGTTGCAAAGCCAACTACTCATTGACAAAATATTTGTGCCAAATCGGTATCCCGCGGTATCGTGCGATTCTCTGAGCGATATATTTGCTTATGCTCCAGCTCGCTTGCCTCGATTAGACGACGCGAGATTTCTTTGAGAAGACGGTGAGCTCCAGGACACCAAGGTTCCAGAGTTTCAACAGCAAACGCCGTAAATATGTAACCTAAACTGGGACAGACATACTTGCGGCGCTTGAGGCATTCAGGCTGAGCATCAGCGGTGCCGTCCGCCACTTATATGACAGGAAGATGGGAAGGACCTAGTGTGTCGACACACGTAGCGTCCCACACCTAGGGCCGGCTTATCCTCATTGGCTGTATTAATGCTGCCAAGCAACAGTTTCATATCATGCGTTCTATTTTAAAATAAAAAAATAAAATTTCTTGGTTTTGTAGTTAAATAGTTGTAATCTAACGGGAAGCTTTGGAACCACGGGTCTAGTAGGTTTAAATAGTTCATTCTAATATTAAAAAACAAGGTCGGCTCTTTAAAAGGTTTCCTCTTTCAACTTTATTATCGGTTCTTTCGTTTCTACCTACATTCATTTCAATTATGATTTTCTATAACAGCTTTTGCCGTCGTTGCACTCGTCTGGTCTAGCGTGTCAGTGTGAATTGTTTAAAGTTCCTCACTGTGTAGATCGAGGTCGCAGACTCGAAATATTTGCACCTTAGTCTAGGCTTACCTGTGAATTTTAATGTACATGTACAAAGTATATTATTATTCTCTACTTAGTTTGGGACTAATGCAATGATTAAAAATAATGATAATACCCAAACCAACATAACATGCCTTCCTACATGCCTGATTCTCTCAATCACACAAGTTGTTTTACGAACCTCTTTGTTGCAGATTCAGTCGAAAATCGTATATTTAAATGTCCGCATTTGGACACAGTACACAGTACATTGGTACTTTATTATATTGTAAACGATATAATATAATAAAGTACCAATACCGCTGTGTGCGCAACTACTAAAGCTTTCTTGTTCGGATTTTTATCAACAAATGAATGGATCCATTCGCTTTCTTGTCTACTTGTAAAAATATGGATCGTGTTATTAGGTCTACCCAAGAGCTCGTAAGTACAGAGCAAACACGGTAACATGGCTGGTAAACATCAAAATATATCATTTACTACCTCCAACTAGTCTTATAATGGGCAAGCAAACAGGCATTCTATCCCCAGTAACTTAATATTTGGAAATCAATTATCCATAAGAAGTATTTGCTGGATGGGAAAATAACGGGAATCGGGGAATATCTTGTCTAGGATTTTCATCGTGGGTTACCTATATACATACATACAAACGTATTTATGCAAGTATAGGTTATTTCAGCTTACTGATGTTACTTTGAATCTACGCTTACTTAGTTTACTTGTACATGAAAGAGTTAGTATTTGGAAGTAGGTCTCCTAATTTTAATAATATAGATATTATTATACTTTCCCACTAGAGTCCCCGAACGGGTAGGCAGAGACATGTAATAGGTAGGCAGAGGCTAACTTTCCGTTAGAGATATATTTTTGGTGCCAGTGTGACCTAGGGTGATAGGCCTAGAGTGAATTGTGGACACCTCTGTCCTGCTTCTGTGTTTCAAATCATTAATCTTAAAAACTAACGTAGTTTTAGAACATCGGACTAAGAACAACCTGTAAATTCTGATATTATAAATTACTTTTTAAACAACCGCGCCATTAATACAACATCCACATTATTTACAGGGCTTGACAAGGTAATCATGATTAAATGTTTTTGGAACGAAGTTCCTTATCGCGCGTTGTGAAAGGGGGCTAGACGGAAAAAAATTCTTACGAAAAGTTGTCACGAAATTCTTACGAAAAGTTGTCACGACATTCTTACGAAAAGTTGTCACGACGTTCTTACGAAAATTTGTCACGACACTTTTATTACGAAAATTGAACCTACTGATTAAGTTTATATAACATTATATTTGTTAATAATAAAAAAAATATTATTAAAACTTAAAAAAAAAAAATTATTACAATTCCTTTTTTTGCTGTATATTTATAACCCCCGTGTGAGTGACGTGTGCTTCTTGAACTTCGTTCCATCCGGGTGTCCCTTGACACCTCTCAAGTTTTTTTTTTATGTTTTTCTCCTCGCATATAATATCCCCTAATGGACCTATAACAGGAAACACGCCTCTTTCTCATAAAAAAGTTCACATACCATTCTATGTACAAATAAAAACTCCCCTATCTTTTTACGAATATAAAAAGCTTTCTGATTGGCCGCGATCCCCCAAAATAAAAAAGTTAAAGACGCGTGCTATGCGCACACGCGTTCCACCATTCATATTCAAATAAGGAACGCACGAGCTCCTATGTTACATACGGGAGCGGCTGCAACTTATTATTATAAGACCCGCCAGTTTTAAGAGATCCTCTCTCCCCTCGTCACGGGTAAAAACGCCGATGTATCGAAGCAAATCGCCTCAATCTCGAGGGTCGTTTTAAACTGGCGACATCGTGTTAAAATAGCGGGCGTAAGGAAAAAATATAAAATAAACTATGGGGAAGTATTTTAAAAATAGACGCTTTAGTTCCCCTTCCTAGGGGAGTGAGGGCATGATATATTATAGGAGTTGCTTGGGATTTTAATATTAAACAACGTGTGTTGGTTCACTGAGGCCGTAAGATTTGTCAATATGGCATTCTGTGGGTGCTATTTTGGGTCGGTCACGTGTCGCCCCCGTGTGGATATCGAGTTTCTAGACAATGTAGTGTTTACCTCGTACTTCTATGCGCTATACTCGAGTTACCGGCTTCCGCCCTAAAAAGTATGCATAAAAACAATTAAAAGCGCAAATTTAGCTTTTAAAGTTAGATCGCGTGCTATATATACATTGTCTATACGTTATCGTTGAAATTCAAACTCCTTCCGTTTATGGTAGTCTTATTTTATCTATGTGAAGTTAGGTACAAAATAGTAGTCTTTGGTTAGGTAGTTGTTGTGTTTAATAGTTGAAGGTTTTGTGTTTTTACGTTAGAATTGAAAACATTAAGATCAATGAAAACATGAAAGGGATAAGAATAAAGCTCAATTTAATTATCATTACTCACACACTCTAAGCCCGGCTGAAACCATCAATTTATTATTATGGACCCGTATCCAATTTAAAACAACGCACGGCCGAATGGAGCCATTAGGTACGAGGGGGACATTGTTTTCAGACGGATAACACCGAGGGGAATCCTTGTGGAGCAGAAAAAACAATTTAAAAATAAAATGTAATAATTATAAAAGGGAGGGAACGCGGCGCGTGGCGGCGCCATATTTGATTCGAACTTCAGCTGCCGTTTGAAATTGAATTTCGAACGCCTCTTTACCTTGACGTCCCAGCACGAGCATGTAAAGTGACATATGGTGAGGAGAAAAAACGACGCAAGAACTATGGTGCACCTGTCACCTGAAAATAGTCAATGCTTTTTGTTTTTATTCAAGTTTAGCTGAATTAAAATTCATTTAAATAAAACCTTATCACGTGCTGTACATGCCAAAAACATGTGCTTATGTAACGCATTGGATAGATAATGCTCTTCATGAATTAATTTCATTCACATTCATCAGTATCTTCATACATGCACGCCGGTTTTGAGTACTCTGGTCGTTCCCAAACTGGAGTGTTCGATCGATTTGATCTAGGTAGTCTAGAGTGAGCTGGCTCTTTATGAACGACTTGAGTATATGTACTTTTATGTATGTATGTATGAATGAATCCGAAATGCTTATAATTTTATCGCACGTGCCTGCACGTCAGCAGCAAAAATGCTATCCAATCTCCCGCCCATGTTATCAGAACTGGGCGGGATCGTGGCATCCTAAATTGAAGTTTAATTGGCTTTTTTTCACTATTCGGATCAACTGTTGTCCGAGATTATTTTTAAAGTTAGTTCCAGCTAATATCAGTAAGAAAAGAAGATGAATACAAATAGAAAACAAAGATATTGGATATACTAGACGGTAATAATATGTAGGTATACGGTTACCTTTGGCTTACCTTGAGTAGATTCTGGAGTACAGTTACCGGCAGCATAATAATTTATAAATATTATGTAATTGCATGCAACACAAAGTTTGCAAGCTCGAATCCTGACTGTGCCAATGAGTTTTTCTGAACTTAAGTTCAGTGATTAGTCGCGCTACGAACTCTACGGTGAAGGAAAACATAGAGAGGAAACCTGCATGCATTTGAGAAGAAATTCATAGATATATAGACGTGCTTGAGTAATGGCGATGGATCGCCATCTGTCACGTTGGCACATAATGTGTGGGTACTACATGGGTACTACACACCTCTGCCTACCCCTTCGGGGAATCTTGTGGGTACAACACACAAACACCAACAGATATGCTCGACACTCAAACGTTCATATTCGCAAGAATCGAATTTATGACAGCTATGAAAAGTCAGGTCACAACCATCAACCAAACACCTAGCCATTTTTGGTTAACAGCAATAAATTTCATTCGTTCAAATAAAGAGTACCTATCATTCGTTCTTATATCACCTTCCGAAGGTGATATCGGAATGTCATTGATGACAGTCATTGTCATAAACGTAAAATTGTCTATGGTCATCACAGAATAGATATTTCAATTTGAGCATTGATTTTATGTGAATGCGGGTAATATTAAATTGAATTAAATTAAGCAATGGGACGAGCGTACCCGCCGATGTGTTTTACAATGCTCGTGATTTGTCTTCTAGATAACAAATCATAATTATTGCGGCCACTGTAGGGTGGAACGTTGACCACTTTGTATGTAGGGGTATTATTGATATTTTTGAGACTCGTGGCGTGGTTGGAGTAGTCGCCTGTAACGCAAAGGTTGTAAACTCTTATCTCGACTGCAACAATGAGGTTTTCTGAACTTATGTAGAGTGATTAACCACATCAAAAGCTGGAGCTAAAACCAAATGGTGAGGGAAAACGTCAGGAGGAAACCTGCATTCGTTGAGAGGAAATTCAAAGACGCGTAGTCGAGCTTAAGAAATATTAATATATCTCGGGCGAAAAGAAGATGTATTACTCCTCTGGCAACTCCTTCAGGGTACCCTGTGGGGCTGGGACCATAAGAAAATCAATAAGGATAAAAAAGAATAAGGAAATATATACATATATCAATCACTGATATAGCCTTCGATGTGAATTGTTTGTAGTATAGGTTATCCAATTATCCAGTGTATTTTATATATATATATATCCTCACGCCTTCCCACAAGGGTCCCCGAAGGGGTAGGCAGAGGTGTATGGATAATACCCACACACCCACTTTCCGCCAGAGGTATATTAGGTGCCAACGTGACAGATGGCGAGTCCATCGCCGTTTTTTATATAGATCTCCGGCAAAACAAGTGTTACTACGCACATCAGTGTAGCCCTTCGGAACCCTTGTGGAAAGATGTGAAGCTGAGGTGGCCGAGTGGTTGCCTGCGACACAAAGATCGCAAGATCGAAACCTGACTGTACTGACTTTTTCTGAACTCTAGTACAGTGATTAGTCACACCACGATCTTTATGGTGAAGGAAAACATCGAGAGGAAACCTGCATACGTCTGAGAAGCAATTCAAAGACGTATGTATTGTCGTGCTTGAGTAACGGCGATGGACTCGCCATCTGTCACGTTGGCACCTAAACATATCTCTGGCGGAAAGTGTGTGTGTGGGCACTACCTATACACCTCTGCCAACCCCTTGGGGGATTCTTATATGACGGTGTGAAGTAATATATAATAGATATTCCGCTATTAAAATAAAAATGGGTTCCAAATGACCACACAAGTGAGGAAGATAGCCAATTTACAGCTTCCCAAATCCCATTAATCTTAATATGTCACAGCAAAGGTAGTAATTGGTGGAGCAGTGAGGAACTTGCAAATTGTCTTATCGCGATCTGATCATACCCGCCTCCGAGAACTGTGTTAAATGTCTTACTGCCTACCTAATTATTCAAGGGACCACCCGAAACAAATGCCTTTGTTTGAATTTTGTTGTGGGTTCATTGATTTATTTCATCTTAACGCATTGACAAAGAGAGAACGGTAGTTGAAAATCAGTATAGATCGTGCCATCCAAGAAGACTTTCATTCTTCATCGTGTAACTGTGCAACCCTCCACTAATGTTTGAGTATTATCGGTACACACTGATTACCTATGAGTATACACGCGCACTACAATTAATAGAATCGGGTCATACTCCCCGCATCCCGCAACTCCCTCTACTAGAAATTGGTGGGGCGCAACTTCGTGGATGGCACTATCTATACCTGGTTAGCGATATCAGTTTTATAGTTAGTAGAACTCATATAAGATGACCTTTATTATCAAGATTCTAGTACTTATTTTAGCAATCCTACATTCTTAAGACAAATATGTTCTCGTACATATCTAAATTACGCTACCAATTTGCCTTCTCACGTAATGGACGCCATAAGCACACGTCGTGATTGCAGGGTATATACATAAATGCGAATTATCTAAAGAAAAAAAGGCAATTTATTAACCTGGACATTTGGTCAAACAGAAAGCTGATCGTGTAAAACGACCGTTCAGACAAAAAGCACCGTGCAAGCCGAACAAAAAGGACGATTCAGCTGTACGCTATTAACCTAAAGGGGACATCGGGATACTATTTTTTACAATGGGCCCAAAATGACCAGAAAAAATTCACTCTTTTTACTCACAATAGCGTCATGATGTGAGGGTGGACGATCAATAATCGACTGACCGTAAAAAAATGTACTAAAATAATTGTAAAATTTCTCGAAGGAGATTTATGCAGCCAGTAGTCATTGTGGTGCAGTTACCGTCTAGCGGTGTCCGGTTCCAGATGCCATCGGATAAAAAACTGCATTGTGTTTAAGTATCGCCAATTTTAACCGTACGAAGGAGATGGAATAAAGTGGGTTCTTGACGCTTTCTGTTTGACCATTCGACCACTTTTAAAAAAAAGTCCTAAAAGTTTTTGTTACATAAACTGTTAGTTAGTTAGGTAGTTGTACTGACACTAGGAGCATTTTGGTCAGATTATTGACTTAAATTGTTTCTTAACCAATCTAAATAGTTTGTTTTACCTACTTAGCTATCATCGATAAATTGTTTCCTTAAAAGTTCAATCGAAAATACGACTTAAAACCGACATTATGTAATAAAAAAAAACTGCTTGTAGTTGGAAGCTATTTTGGTCAGAAAATGATTTCAGTTGTTTCTTCTATAGGCAATTTCCGGCTTTAAAAACAATTTACCTCATAATAGAAATGTATCTCGTCAATTAAAACAAAATCGAAACATTCTAATTTCAAAGCTTGGGTAAAGTATAAAAATAAATACCCAAACATTCCTTAACCAGTAGACGTGAACTTTCACCGACTTCGTGACGAGGGTAAAGATCGTGCTATGATGACAGACCATGTCTTCAGTTATCCAATACGTGGCCGATCCGAGTGACTGGGAAGTCATCATACATTCAGGAGGTAATCCTTAGGTATTGGTTGATTATTTTACCGACACAATCATGGTATTTAGACGAATTTTCAAATTGGTTTTAATGTTAAATTCTAGTGATGGATATTTGCTCTTTAGATGGATATATTTTTTTTAATTAGGAACTTTGCATGTTGTTAACAATGTGTTTTTTTATATAAGCCATTACAAGTGCTATTTGGTGTTTTTTTACTTCTCAACTATATGTAGTGTGCTGTGCGTGTGTGTATGTATGTGTGCGATTTATCTAATCGAGTTTCAGAGTGAATTTCACGTTATACTTGCGATCAAAAAGAAACCTGTTGTTCCCAAATAAAAATTATATAAACGCGCAATAATTAATGCCACTGGATGAAAACAAAACTATTGATGTTGGAACAAAATGTTTATGACTCACTGTTAACTGATTTGGTAGGTAACTATTAATTGTTATGATCACAGGAAAGATGTAGTTCGGTTCGCTACTTGTGTCGTGGGAATTCCGTGTTTGGTGGTTTTAACAAACCGTGGTTTTATCAAACTAATATGTAGGACGACGAACAGGAAATAAACAAATGCGTAATAAAAATATTCATAATAACCCTATATGATTTAAATTATGAAGAAATATTAATTATTACTTCGTCAAACAAATTCTGTTAATATTAAAATGTTTGTTCCTCTTTCACGCAAAAACTACTGAACGGAATTATTGTATTAAATATAACTTAATAATATATCTTAATTTAATATTTACACACATGTCCTGAAGAAGACAAGAATAATGTATGTGGAAGAGGCGAAAGAGATATAATGTAAGTCAAGAGAGAACTGGCGTTCTATTCTCCCTGCCTACCCCGTTTTTGTGTGCATATCAGAACTTGTAGCCCTAGCACACACTCTGTAAAGCCTGAATATGTTTAATAATATAATATAATAATGTAATAATGTAATACTGTTTGCATATCTGATTTATATCTATATATATATATATATCTGCATATCACATTTGTGATTTGTTTGCGGATGACTGGAAGGATATCTTGTTAGTATGTCTGGAGTACCGAGTGAGAAGACCGTATGAAAGCGTGTACATATTAGTGTAAGTGGCATTGGCCGTTCTAATATGAAATATAAATAAATATCATTGTTAAATATCTAAATTAAATAAATATATGTATGTATACATGTCCAAAGCAATGACATTAACGGGATAATGGATCTACCTTAATCGACCGAATCTCGATCAAAATTAGGATGTGATCATTTTTAAAACTAAAAACTTAAATACCATAGAACAGCCAATGTTAAGAAAATACTGTCAAGGAATTATTATTATTAGAAGTAAAGGTAGAGAGGAAGAGAGGACGAGGAAGGCCAATATTAACAAAATATGAGCCAGATCAAATACAAAATGTTTTTCATGACGTATAGGGAATTTGAAGAGATTGCGCTGGACAGAAGTACATACATACATATCATCACGCCAAGTCCCTAACGGGGTAGGCAGAGAGTATATAGCGCCAGTTCTCTCTAGACTTACATACCTCTTTCGCTTCGTCCACATTCATCAGTCTCTGTAATGTCAAGTAAATGGGAGGAATTGCATCAGAGACGCCGACAAGAGACCAGCTTCTAAATATATAATGATACCAGAGAACTAGCACTCTCTGCTAGACCTTGGGACAATTCCACACAAAATTAAGCAAAGCTTGTGTTATGGTAACTAGACAGCGATATATTTACTTAAATAGATAGATGTAAAAAAAGATGCATAGGACATCCAAGACTAATATTTATATGACTGCCGTCTGGTCCAGTGGTTAGAGCTCATGACTGCGAAGCTTGAGGTCCCGAGTTGTCCCACTGAGGGCAGATATTTGTGTGATGAACACGAGTATTTGTATCTTAGTCTGCTCGCAGAGATAATCGTACGGTCAGCGATCACGCCATTAGCCACACGTTATCATAATCTACATACAAGCACTGTTCATAGCTTTTAAAAATACCGTCTCTAACGTTCATTTGAACATTCAAGTAACTCCGTCAAACGGAATGAAGATGAACGATCCGGCTAATAATGACTTCTGCTCTCAAAGATTAACTATAATAAATTATGGATACAGGAATGTCATCTTAATGAATACGTGCATTTACAAGACAGAAGCATTGTGCTAGACATATATTTCATAGCATAACCTCTGAGATACAATAGTAGGTACACTAAGTTTATTACATTTCCAAAAAATATTCTAGTTCGTTATTAAATTCCGAAATCGAGGTATTTTAAATAATAATATTATAAAGCTATAGTCTGTGGAAGTACCGTGATAAATCACTGTATCATATCATACCTTGATAAATTGAAGAGACTGATGAATGTGGACGAAGTGACAGAGGTATGTAAGTCTAGAGTCTAGAGAGAACTGGCGGTCTATTCTCACTGCCTACCCCGTTATGGACTTGGCATGTATGGATCTATGTGCCAAATTCAGCAATTCCTTTCAGATACTAAGCCGTTCTGGCGTGATCGTGTTACAAATATCCTCACAAACTTTCGCATTTATAATATTAGTTAGATGTTTAGCTTATCGTTTCTGTTTCTCTTTTATTCTTTGCCCCGTAATCCTAGGGTGGAAGCAGCGCCGCACTTGTATCGCACCATGTATCCATTTTTTACGACACTTTTTGCTTAAAAAGTAAAAAATGGGGCAACACGAGCCGAACGGTATGCGGATGTAGCCGCGAACATTTTCTGCAGTTTGATGATCATTGGTTACGACATTTGGTTGAGTAAATGTCTACCACATTTACATTCGCTAATAGATAATTGACTTACTGAATAGATAATAGAGGGCTACGAATATCTATGTTAGAAATATATTATTTCGTATTGTTTTGTTTTTACATCAGTCTTGAACTCTTGATGGCCTTAGTATCAGTACATATATATTCATATCAGATTTGCTTAGTTTGGAACTGGGTTAATTTGCGTGGAAATGTCCTTAAGTAGGTGAGATACAATTCAAAGTCGGAAATGAACATTTAGTATATGAACAAAAATCCAAACAGAAAGTTAGTTAAGCCTCAGTTAAACCTTGCGCATATAAAACATTCAACGTTACGTATATGAAGAGTATCAAACAGTTCTCAATAAATTTATCAACATAATGCATGCATTTCCATGGAAGTTAAATAAAAAGCAAAAGATATTTCGCTCCGCATGAATTTTCGGTCGTTTAACATTTTTGCGGATGGTTTTTTCCAAATTTCTTCGGCTCTAGTGCAAGTTTGGTCTACCAGGAAATGATGCCCAGGAATGAGGATATATTCTCGTTAATTTGCGTCATAAATCATCGAAAATGTTCGTTCTTGACTCGACTCGCGGCCCGCCCCAGTGCCGATTGGACCTTTTTGTCGCTACATTTTTGACTTCGGCACGTATCGGGTTTCAGGACTTTCCTTTTTTCGCCGCTCTTTGACTGTGTTACGACTGTTTATTTAATGCAGATGTTCCGAGGCCCTACCGTTTCAAACTTGACCTTTTTAAAAGATTTTAGTCACCTATTTTATAGTTAGACATATATACGTGTTGTTATTATAAAGCGTCGCAGGTTGTTTGTTAGAATCTAATCTTAAGAAATACGATTCTAAAAATACTTTTGCATTAGTTAGTCCGATTATTGAAGATGGCTAAAGGCAGTGCTATTTATACTTTTTATCATCGCCTTTCGACTTTCGACAGATCAAATACGCAATGAAGAGATTCGATTAACAACTGGCGTGAACGAGGGTGCGCTTGTAAAGATGTAGACAGGCATGTTATGTTTGGACAAATAGCAAGGATACAATACGAGAACACGAAGAAAAATTTACGACAAATATATAGATATATTAAGCAAAACTGTGTGCAAGAAGAGGCAGAGGAATACACGTTTCAGCTACCTAGGTAGGTAGGGCACTCGAGGGCGGGAACGCCAAGAGTACTTGAAACCGGGCATGTATGAAGAGACTTACGAATGTGGGTGAATCGAAAGACATACAGTATGTGAGTCTAGAGAAGACTGGTGCTCTACTCTCTCTGCCTACCCCGTTAGGCACTCTGCGTGATGATATGTATGTAGTTTATCAATAATGGACTATTTTAGGATAATGTTAACTACACGCATTATAAGTTATCAGCTAGAACAAACATTAAGTCGCCTCCAAATGTGATCCCAAAAACCCAGACAAGAGTGATTTGCTCACGTTTCTAGTGTAAATAAAAAGTATATTAACATATTTATTTACAATAACAACAATTAATAATATTTACAAAAACAGTTGGTAAACTAACTTCAGATAAAATATTTAATACATTAGATAATTTTAGAAATGTAAGACGTGCTTTGTTTTTGCTGTTTGTCGATTATCACCATCTATAGACGCTTGCAACACCCATAAATGTATGTAGGTAGGTACATTATTATGTAGGTACTTAACTATATTGAGTACTATTATATTGAAAAGAATCGGTTGCATAATTTCCCGGTTAATTAAATTTATTGACCAGTGTTTTTTTATATATTTGCTTTATCTAATTTAATTAATATTTTTGCTTATGGTTTTGGCAGGTTTCCTCTAGATGTTTTCCATCATCGTAAAGCTCGTGGTGTAACAAATCATTGTACTTAAGTTCTTAAAAACTCATTGGTACAGTCGGGATTCGAACTTGCGATCTTTGTGTCGCAGGCAACTACTCGAACTACTCAGCTACCACGGCTCTTCTTACTTTATTCTAATTATTATCGACTATATTTATGTATGTTCATTAGAAGCAACGTGTTACGTAGAAGTAGATTTTTCTCTCGTACTCAAACACATTGCCTCAGTAAATACGAATTATAGCACACATCATTTGGTTAAATGACTTCAACGTACTCTCCCAAACACCCTACCAGTACGATATGTATGTAGCCCTTGTGATAAGCATAATTGGGTTCGATTACTGTTATCACCGTAAAAAAAGAACCCGTCAGGAGTGACGACTTACAAAGCTTCGGGTTTTATTTCACGATTTATAGAAAAACTAAATTTAAAAGAATTATATAAGATTTAACTTTTTTTTATAAAATATCTAAGATGTCGATACTTTAAAGAGCTTCAAAAAACTGCAATTTGTCTTCTTTAAAAATCTCACATACAATAGCGTTTATCTTCTATTTACCATAATCAATAGTATATATTTTCTTCTCAGAATCAAAAATATTTTTCTTACAGTCAATAATACAGAGAGTTTACAAGTCATTTTCAGCTTATCTTATACCTTATAACCTTATCTTTTCAATCACTGAATCAGCAATATTTCACGTTATGGTTTTATAACTAATTCCCGTAAAACTTAGTCGTTACTAAGATGATATGACGATTGACTTGGGAATTTGCCAAGTGGTTGGGATATCTTGACTTATCTGACCCGAGGGAGGGCTAGTGTCGGAGTTCTCATGCTTAGAATTGACGTAAAATATTGGCATTGACTTAAAAAAATAGGAAATTTGCTATTTGTTCGGAAGTAAGTCGTAATATTGAGGATACAGTTTTTTTCCTACCTTCGTAAAAACGTATTTGGTGACTGTTGTAGCATTGGTTATACGCATATAAACACGGGTTCGATTCCCGCTCGTAGCTAACGTTTTTTGCTATGAGCATTGTATAGACTCACCATGTGTCAACGTACCACGTACTCAGCAACGCCAAAATTTAAGCACAATCGGTGGACAACTTTAAGAGTTTTTAAAGCATATACAATATATATTGGTATATATACAGATATTCGTACAGCACTTGAAATGGGTCTTATGAACAAAAGAGAATGCATACTTCAGAGCCAAATGGCAGAATCGTTTAATCATGTCTACCTCTAGCCATTACAGTTGACATTTGGCTTCTAATTGGCTAGTCTTCAGGAAATGGCAGGAATACAGTTCACAGTATCCCGTGGGAGTTTGTTCATTAGCTTCCGGACATATGCGGCACGTGGACACTCTTTTTGTTCACACTCCACTCAGCCTTGTTCACACTTATGTAACACTTGCAGTCGTGAAACATTAACTTCACAAGATTTTCAACCTTACAGTCTCATAATTAGAATAGGTTATCAGATGTAGCCACACGTAGAGCTATACAGTTTTATTTTACATCAAGTCTTATAATTCACGTTTGAAAATTCTGAATACATTTTAGTATCACGTAAGTAGTTTTTGCGGTTTACACCAATCCTTGACTTATGCAGAAATATACCTACCCAAAAATACATTTTGTACATTTTCATGCGTTCCCGCACAGGAGTTTTCAAAAAGTCTTTTTACATTTTAAGTAACTTCATAAAAGGAGGCGGTACTTGACTCGGATTTTTTTTATTTAAATTTAAATTGATCGAGTTCGATCATTAGGAGACAGTCGTTCCATTCAAATGTCAAGTAACCACCTTGCGGATGTTCCATTTGTCATACATGTTCCAGTAAACTAAATAAAATTTACAAAAACCCTTCCCATCATTGTTTACATTGTTCACTGACACACTTGCGCAGGCGATTATTTGACAAAAATCTTTCACTCAAGATATTCAATTACCTGTGCGAAAGGTGTTCTATGTTTGAATGTAGGGTAACTGCACCAGTAACTGACTGCCAAATTTTTATATAATAGTGTAAATACCAAAAATTTTAAACCAATTTATATTTTTTTCCTAACCCTTGTGGATGTGTGGTGGTGGGGAAGGAGTGAAGATATATTTAAATATGAAAATTCATAATATCATTTAAGTATATAATCGGAGGAAAACTATTTTATTATAGGGTCATATATTTCTAACAAGACTCTTTAAGGTAGATTTTCTTAAAACCTATATTTTAGGTTGATCCGATGATAACCTATCAACTGATGATGATATATCTGATGATGATGAAATAAGCAAATATAGCCTCGAAGTCGTCATATATATGTCTTCGTATCGTCTTTTTTCAAAGGTCGATTAGCATACACAATTCTAGCGAAAAAATACAACACCCAACAAGAATATAGGAATTTGGCAATAATGCGAATAAATGCGATAGTTTTTGAGGACGTTTGTTCCTCTTTCACGCAAAAATTACTGAACGCAATAAGATGAAACTTTACTAGATTAGATCACTGGCTGGATCAAGACAGGTTATTTTTAATTCCAGATAAATCTACCAATGTAGTGTTATTTTGCGCGGGTAGCACCGTCGTCACGGCTCATAATCAAAAGGACGAGGCTGATAAGAACTGCGAGCCGAAGAGGTGCGGAAAAATGTATCCTTTACCCTAGTGAAAGGTGTTTCTTGGACGGGTTGAGATAATTGTGTAACAACCATATGAACTCGACAGTATGTGTTTATTCGACTACACATCTGCATGGACATTTGGCAATGTGCAATCTATTACCTATATGAAAAGGGACGGCTACTTGTTTGTTCGTTCTATGTGCATTATTGAGCTACATAATTAAAGCATGTATGTGCATTATTGAGCTACTTAATTAAAATTAAATTAAAATTACATAATTAAAGAGGTATAATTTCTACATAATTGTATATCTTCACTTGTTTTTACGTTCGTTCTGTGTATTACTAAGTTACATAATAAAACAAGTATAGTATCTGCATATATATCTTCACGCCTGCCTACAAGAGTCCATAAAGGGGTAGGCAGAGGTGTGTAGGTAGTAGCTTGGAAATCATATTTTAAGTAGTAGTAGTAGTACATTCAGTTTAGTAGGTTTAAGAGAGGTACGGCATAACGGGTTTCCCGTTCGAATTTGGAGCTGCCCGACTGGGGCAGGACCTCCACCTTATTTATTTATTTACTTTAGTTAAAACGGTATACCCCAATCATATTAACTAAAGGACCATATAATTAAGAATACATAACAAATAACTTATCTAGGATCCTAACATGCTTCGCGCTCACAAAGCTTCATATATTCCGACAGTACTTTCATCCATTCATCCGCAAACAGATCGCACTCAGGATTGTGATTTAAGAGAGCGTTGATATATAGAGCTTATAGAAGTCCGTCCAAATTTTTTTGTGTTGTGTTCCTACGCGGTGAATAAGGTTGTTACATTGTGTTGGCAGCAGAGGGATTGAAATTGATTATGCTGCCAACACACTATAACTCTCCGAACACAGAGTGGCAACGCGCAAGTGATACTTCGATATCTTGAGCGTAAATAGGCTACGGTAACCGTTTCCCATTCCCAGGGGCCCTATACTTGTTTGCCGCTCCTGTTGTATAAAAAAAAAAGATATTAGTTTATCTGTGAGATGAAATATTATATGTATTACATAAAATCTCGTGTAAAGTAAAAAAAGGAAAATGTGTTAGAGCCGTGGTGGCTAAGTTGTTTGAGTGGTAGCTTGAAACGCAAAGATTGCAAGTTCGAATCCCGACCACCAAAAACACATACCAATAACTTTATGCGAACGAACGAAAGTTTACCCCCCAATACGTTTGAGAAAGGAATTCAAAGGCGCATTTTTTGTCTTGCTTGACGGCGATGTACTCTGGCAGAAATTGGGTACTACCTACACATTTATGCCTACCCCTTTGGGGCCTTTGCGGGGAGGCGTGAAGATACGGAAATTATATTAATAATGCAGGATGTGTATTAGTATATAGTATAGGATGAGAACTTTAAGAACATTAAATACTAAATTGCTTAAACAAAAACAATTAAGCAAATTTGAATAATCCAGCCTGCTATGTATATACAATGCACGCATATTAGGTACTTATGTATATGTTTGTATTGATATAATCACAATATAAAGAGAAACATCATTATTTGACAGATGTGATACTTCAAAAAGTACCTTCAAATGTTATGTGATGTAAAAAAAAACCACATCTGTTTATGAAATCCGAAACCCTTTTGTGTCCGAAACACGGACATTTCGGAGAAAGGTAGAGAATGCAAACATCGTAATATAAAAAGTAGCATTATTTGAACGAATTTTTGTACAAAACTTTCATCAAAGGCCTTGGTGCCTTTAATTTTTTTTCGATGCGAAAAACCTTTACCTGTCGTAAAGAAAGAGGTAGGTTCCTATGGGAAGATTGCAATAAGTGCGGCCACTTATTTAGAGCAAAAAATATATGCGTATTGTAATTTTATTTAACCATAGGAATGTAGGCTAGGCGTTTGGCATGTTGGTAGTCCTGCAACGGAAGTGGAAGTACGGAGTTTTCACATAAATTATCAAGTCGTATTGAAAATAAAAAATATTCTTAGAACCTTAGTCTTAACCTTAGTCAAGAGTACTGGAAACCGACGAGCATGTATGAAGAGACTGATGAATGTGGACGAAGCAAAAGAGGTATGTAAGTCTAGAGAGATCTGGCACTCTATACTCTCTGCCTACCCCCTTAGGGACTTGGCGTTTTGATATGCACCTATGTATTTATCTTAGAACCGAGAGTTCCGCGACCGTTTGCAACGCAAATATTTCAAGTCCAAATCCTGACTATACCAATGAGTTTTTCTCACGGTAACTAAATACACCACGAGCTTTATGGTCAAGGAAAATATCGAGAGGGAAACCTGCATAAGATTCAGAAGAAATTCAGAGGCGTACGCATAGTGGTAATGCCCATGCTTGAAAAAGGCACAGTGCTGGCCTTCTGTCACGTTGGCACAATAAGCTAACTCTCCAATTAAAATAAAGTGGCCCCAAAGCGAGAAGATTCTTATTTCTTTCATACGATATGAACAAGAATGGGCAAAGGGCTTATTCAATTCAGCCCACTACTTAACTTTCATACATGCCCAGTTACAAACAGAATTAGCTTTTGGCATCATAATTAACTGCAGTAGCAGGTCATAGTCAGGTCCAGGCCGTCATGTCAATATTATTAATAATTTATGTATGTATATTATAACATGAATGGGTCTACATAGTTCGCGAGTTGATACTCATAAATGACAGGTGTGACAGACAGACAGGCTACGAATATAATAATTACTGGCAACAACGTGTATCAAGGTCGGCAACGCGCGATTGATATCCCTGGTGTTGCAAGCGTCCATAGGCGGAGGTAACCGTTTACCATTAGGCGGACCGCATGATGGTAAGCAGTGTGGATGAACCATCCGTGTGGCATAAAAAAAAATATGTGAATAAGTTTTTACTTTACTTTAAAGATGATTACAAAAAATAACTAACTCTCTCGCTCCTAAAGTTTCTTCGAGCTTGTCAGGCTCTTGTTAGTCATGCTATTATCGTAGTCTTTAGGAGCATAATGCATACTATCATCAAAACTGTACCCAGCCCCCTAAATACCTCCTTTAGGAAGTCGGTTAAATTTACAATGAAGCGACATGCGTACCGACATGGGTCACTCCGTTTGCTATAAATGCATTTTTGACCTACCGATGTGATAAAAACACAATTCGCTCTGCTGAACTTTCTCAAATAAGTGCCGAAAAAATCATACGGAATTCAATGCGTTTATCAAATGCCATACGAGTGATTATTGTATGAATATTATATAGGTGTATAAGGGCACGCGTGCCACACAGCACAAAGGGCTGAAAGGTGAACGTCCATCATAATTATAACGGACATTTTCTTGTCACCGATCATTTTCGATTTTCGAATTTCAAACGAACCACTGCTGCCTTCAACACTGCTAATTTTTGTTTTCAACGTTATAACTACTTCAACTGATTTTTTTTGTATTGTCTCTCGTAGCGTGAGTTCCGGGAACTTTTGCTACTTAACCGGTCAATGACGAGACCTAGGCCTCCAGCCAGGCACTTTAGTACTAAGCAACACAGCTAAGGGCACCCCCTGTGGGGTACGAACCTCGGCTTAGGGCGTTGCTGGAATGCGAGCAAGGGAGCTGGGCTGTACTGGTAATTTTATTTAAATATTATTTGGGGGCGGGATTGGCGCGTCTGGCTCGGGTCGGGCCGGCGTTTGTGTCTTCAATTGATAATAATAAACATCATTTATATCTAGCCGTGGTGGCCGAGTGGTTCGAGACACAGATCGCAAGTTCGGATTCCGACTATACCAATGAGTGTTTCTGAACTTAAGTATAGTGATTAGTATGAAACCTGCATACGTCTGTGAAGCAATTCAAAGGCGTATGTATAGTCGTGCTTGAGTAACGGCGACGGGCTAGCCATCTCGCGATCTCTGGCTGAAAGTGGGTGCGTGGATTACCTATACATCTCCGCCTACCCCTTCGGAGACCCTTGTGAGAAGGGGTGAGGATATATTATTATTTTATTTCATATGCCCATCAGAAAGAGGTGTAAAAATACACTCTTTTCGCCGGAGATTTACTTAGGGGCCAACGTGGCTAAAGGCCCTGGAGCGCGACTATACATACGCCTTTGGTAACTTTAGTTTATATAAAGTAAGTGACGTTCAATAAGTGTTCCCTGTGTCATTAACGTTTAATAAAATATTTCGATTTTTGTTTTTTGATTTTCTCCTTTCTCTCATGGTGCAGCCCCATTGGAGTGGTTTCTTGATCTCAAAAATGTCAGTTACGAATGTAGCAAATAGTGCCCAAGCAATTTAAAAACATTTTTCTTTTAACCTACTTGTGAAACGTATCATTGGTTTGTTCAGTCAATAATAAAGTTAAATTAGGCTGAGTCACTTTAAGTGTTAGCTATAAACTAATATACACATTAAGATGCAAATATCAGTTGATAAACATTACACATAGGCACAAAAGAATTCATATGCTCATTACATTATCAAGTGATTTTGTTTTTTTTTTCTTATTACTCCGGCATCGAACCCTTGCGCCGATGGAGGCAAAACCAGCGCGCCAGAAGGCTTAATACCTATCAAATATATTGTGTGTTATTATGAGCTGTTTGTTATTGTAATACCTATTATTATTAATTATTGTGAAACCACATTTCCTACATTTTCCCTAAACAAAAATGACACTCTGTATGTATGAAAAACAACAGCTACATAAATACACAGAGGCAAATGCATTAAATATAACGGCTTTTAAGTACCCACACTTGTCAATTGTTCTAATTTTAAATGTTCAATAACCGCTTTCAACCGGTTTCTTTCCGTGTAAGCTATAAACAGTGCATTGTTTTAATCAAATAAACGAATTAGACCATTTCTAACGAGTGTCGTTTTCTGCGAAAGTTACGGTAATATCAAACGAGCTGGACCTGTTTAAAAACAATATTAGCAAGAACAAATATTTTAGACACTGGTTACATTAAGGGGTATTAGAAAGTGCCGGATAATAAATACTACTTTGCGGCTTTTCTTATCTGTTGCAAATAAATAAACTAATTGATACTTTATATTTTATTTATTCTTAATGTATAGTTACCGTAAGATAATTATCTCATACTAAACGCCAAATGAGTATACAATTACAAAGATATTACATTGGAAGTAACTAAACACATTACACCTTTAAGGACACCATACAATCAAAGAACAATACAATATGCTAATGATACCAACTACGTAATGAATATGGAAATAAGCCATCACTGAATTTTAAATCACAATTCAAGTGAAAAAATATCATTTAAATAGTTAAAATATCCATTGAGCACCGTTAATTATGAGCATTGATTAACACCTAGACGAATTTGATTAATTTAATTTAAATTGTAAATGTTTAACCTACCAAAATTAAATTAATGCAGTATTGTATTGTTGGCTGAACTACATTAAAAGGCTGTCATCGAAAAAGCTCTAAAAGGCGAGCTTTGTGGACAAGAACTCAACATTGCTACGAGCCATACTACCAACTAAATTCCATACATATAAATAAATGTTTAGAAAATACAGCGGCTAAAACTTAAATACTCTTGTGTTGATGTACGTCCCACCTGATAGTAAACGATGGACGACAGTTAAAGCACTCACTACCTTGTTATTGTTAAATGGTTTAAATCTGAAACACAAACAGATGTGTTTCGCCTGGCAATGGTGAGATTAGCTACTCGTGGTTGATTGGAGAGGCACTATAAGAAGATCATTCGGCGTGTTGCCGATATTATCACAATAAAGTGCCTTGCTGGAGGCCTGGGTCTCGCCATTGCCCGTTTAGTAGCAAAGGTTCCCGGAACTCACGCTACGAGAGCCAATACGAAATGTTGAAAAAAAATGTTCCCAATAGTTTGGTTTGCTGAAAAAAGGAAGTTGACGCATACACATACGTGTATATTAGGATACGTCATTGAAGTTAACCAACTGTAATATTACACTAAATAATATAGCCCGTAGCAAACATGACGAAATTAACTACATTTAATCCTTAACAATTTTCTAACTAAAATAATCTTAATAGGTAAGTCTAATACGTCCGTATTAGTAAATGCAATGAAATGGCAAGTATTTGTTATCACACACTGGATGTCATCGTGGGTATTGTTAATAACACCTTGTTGAAAGGTCAAGGCTACAGACCGTCTTAACATACATGCAGCTGAAATTCGTGAATATTATCAGTTTTATTTTCGGCCTCAAATATTTGAAATAATATTATTAATGTTCAGTTTTGACGGCTGGACGGATGCTGGTGCTCACACTGAATATATGCTTTGGGACATAAGATATTTAATTCCAGATAAAAATTCACGAAAACTAAGGCTCACGTACTTTTAATATCAGTATAGACAATCAAATTTATTGCGGGTGAAGCCGCGGGGCACGGCTAGTTATTAATATGTTGGGATTATTCGGGACACAGGAATATCGTGTTTCAACTTTCATTTTCAAAGAAACCGAACGATCAATGATTGAAACGTTTCCAGACCGGAGTAAGAGATGCTGCAAAGAGAGAAGACAAGGTGGCGACCGAAGTTTTTAGTGAAGTTATGTTAAATAATCTATTTTTTCCACGAACGAGTATTTTGATGGTAAATTGAGTTTAGTAATATGTTTTATCTGCCTCAAGAATGCAATAATTCTTGAGACAAGCATTCGTTACCCCGCCATTACAATTGGAACGAATCATTTGTTTTTTTATATTTAAAATTCTCAGTATCTATGCTGTGGGTTCAATATTATCTTAAACATCTTAAAAACTACCTTAGTTGTTAAAAACGATCAACATTACAACTCGTAAGTACAAGGTGTAAAATTAATCGAAAATTCAGTCTTAGATATACAAGTCGAAGTCAAAGGTGCCGCCTCCACTCAGGTAGTCGTAGAGGTAGACCTCCATCTCTTCCAGTGCTTCCAGGCTGGGGTCCCGAAGCGGTAAGTCACGTGGGGAGCGGGCTGAGCGAGTGAATGTGCTGTGGAGAGAAGATTTTATAGCGCGAGCCGTTTCCAATATCAAAATGTATTCAAAGGCGTATGGTAATAGTCGTGCTTGAGTAACGGCGATGGACTCGCCATCTGTCACATTGGCACCTATAATATATCTCTGGCGGAAAGTGGGTGTGTGGGTACTACCTTTACACCTCTGCCTACCCCTTCGGGGACTCTTGTGGGAAGGCGTGAGGATATATTTTAATTATTATAAATTACCCGAAATCGGTTTCTTTGTCCAACACGTACTCCTTGGCGAAATGCTCGTTGATGTCTTTCATGATGCACGCCTCCAGTTTCTTGTGCTGTGGACATGCCAAATGGTTCCTTATATCGTTGAGACAAGAGTCACTTCCGCTTAATTCATATGATGAAGAATGAAGATTAAATTCTTCTTCATAAAGTACTTCGTGTAATCATAAACGTATGATGAGATTTGCCTTTCAAACATTGGGATATAATGAGATTGATATATTCATAACATTTTCCCAAACTAAGCAAGGCTATACACCTACTAAAATTATCCTCATAGAAGAGAAAGAGCGCCGGTTCTCCCTGTTAGAGAGAACTGGCGCTCTATACTCTCTGCCTTCTTCGTTAGGGACTCGGCAGACGTTCTAGTGTGTTTGAATAATAAACACTCTCACGCATTATGCTATAATATATTAATTATCTATGATATAAGTAGGATACCTTGTAACAACGGAAGAAGAAGATTGATCTGATCTGTTCTTGAGGGCGAGGAACTATGTCACGCTTGTCTTCTGGGACACATTGCTGGAATAAAATAACAATAGCTTAGAGATGGTATGAACAAGATTTTCGCGGACAAATTTCAGATCGAAAACATTACAAAGGAAAACATAGGAAAGGAAATAATCAACAGCATTTGGGACTAACGGAAAACTTTTGGCAGAACTGCAGTCCGTCTTGTATGTCGCTTTTAAGTTCATTGGTGACAGGCAGGTTGGTGATGCGCTGCCGGATCTGTTCGTAGTCTGGCTCCAGGTTTTGGTCAATGTATCCCAGCTCTTGCATCACGCAGGTTACGTTGTGGCTCGGTGAGCGGGGAGAGTCCATCCCGAGACGGGCGCGGAGGCCAAGTTGACGCTGCAGATATTATTAGTTAGTAGAAATTAATTATATATATATCCTCACGCCTTCCCACAAGGGTCCCCGAAGGGGTAGGCAGAGGTGTATAGGTAATACCAACACACCCACTTTCCGCCAGAGGTATATTAGGTGCCAACGTGACAGATGGCGAGTCCATCGCCGTTACTCCAGCACGACTATACATACGCCTTTGAATTTCTTCTCAGACGTATGCAGGTTTCCGGTATATACAATTAATTAATTCAATTTATTGATTAATTAATTCATTTATTGATTAATTAATTCTTTAAATAAGTTATTTATTATTTGGAAACATACGATAGAGAAGAACCACCAAAAATATATATCTGTGGCGGTAAGTGGGTATGTAGGTATTATTATGGAAGACTTGAATATATATATCATACAAAACTATTATATTTTTTGCATGTTTGGTTGCTCTGACAAAACTCTAAACCAAAGGGCGGATCTTTTGACGGAACATTTCACTGGCAGATAGTTATCATAAGGAGTAACGTATTCTTTATACCTTCACGCCTTCCCACAAGGGTCCCCAAAGAGGTAGGCAGAGGTGAATAGGTAATAACCCACACACCCACTTTCCGCCCGAGATATATTTTAGGTGCCAACGTGACAGATGGCGAGTCCATCGCCGTTACTCAATCACGACTATACATACGCCTTTAAATTGCTTCTCAACGTCAGACGTATGCAGGTTTCCTCTGGATGTTTTCCTTCACCGAACAGCTCGTGGTGTGACTAATCACTGTAAGTACTTAAGTTCAGAAAAACTCATTGGTACAGTCGGGACTGTACCAATGAGGATTATCTTTGTAAGAACGTTACGTACCGACATTCTGTTATTTCCAAAGAAGGGCTGTTGGTAGAATCCCTGTTGCAACTGTTGCGGCTGCGGGAAGTAAGGGTTATAGGGCGGGTACATGACCCGAGGCGCTGAGTACGGGAACTGGTAGAACGGGCCCTGGCTGAATGGCTGGAATTGTGCGGGCTGCATGCCTGGCATCATGTATGGTGGCATCGCCGGCTGCTGAGGGAACGCCTGTCAACAAAAGATATGTCCACAGTTAGATTTCATTTTCATCAGACAAACTACATCCAACTCCGTTGAGCCGTTTGATGTAAGCATGCGGCCCGCTTGATGGTAAGCGGTTACCGCCGCCTATGGACGTTTGCAACACAAGGGGTATCATTCGAGCGTTGCCGACCCTAAAATTGATTGAGAGAGAAATATCCATAGGTATATATATATATAGCGGGATATAATGTTAATCATGCCTTCTTACATAGGCACAGAGTATTGTTCGTATCGACGTAATTGTTATCTACAAAAATCAAATGTCAGATACATAATAACATTTTCAATTTTTCGCAAGCTTTCCCACCGCCTCTTTAGCTCAGTGGTAGAGCACTGGTCTCGTAAACCAGGGGTCGTGAGTTCAATCCTCACAGGAGGCAGGGTGTGTAGCATTTTCTAAACTTTTTATAATAAGAATTATAATACCGCATTTGGCCGAAATGTTAAAACTCCTCCCATTTGTGGCTTTTGAGATAGTTGTGATTCATCTTGATTAGGTAGGTCATTTTCTTGATGATTGTTTGCAGCGCCATCTGTTGGCTTTGTCATGGTTTGCATACTTGGGTCCATTGGGAAACCGGACGGCAGCTTGTTCAACAACATAGGCGGTAATTGGGAGTTCATAAGTGGCTTGTTAGATGGCGCTGTTGAACATTTAGCGTATGCATCTTTTAATTCTTTGGTGATTTGCTTTAGTAGTGCTGTGCCAAAGCAACTCTCATAAATCTGAAACAAAGACGGACAGGAACATTTAAAATATATACATATTTTTCTTTCGCGTCTTTGCTTGGGAATACAACCAAATTAAACGTTAATGTAATTAGATATTAAATATCAGAAATAATTTTAGTGCAATACGAATTTAGCATGAACATACATATAAATACTATTATGTACTATGAAATTGTATACATTTTCTCTATAAAAATAACAAGTTATGAAACATAATTTATAAATACGTTAATTTCACCTAATAGATATAAGCAGTCGTGGCCGAGCGGTTAAGGCGTCTGACTAGAAATCAGATTCCCTCTGGGAGCGTAGGTTCGAATCCTACCGACTGCGGAATTATACTTCTTTTTTATACCTAAATACCAGTTTGTGATTTGACTTGACACTGCAGAAGTATCTTCAAATTACCTTGAGCATAGCATAATCTTTCATGAATTTGTTGTCACCGCCATCTAGTGCGACCACCGTCGTGAATAGCAGTCCGAATATTATGGTCGATATCTGCATTTTTGCTGCTGCAACACAAATTGCGAAGGTTGGTTGGAAGAAATTGAGTTAAAATCAAAAATAATAGTAAAAGAAAGAGTGAGAACATGTATGTATGTTTACTCAGTTGAATTAGACTGAACGGAATTTGAGAAAATTTGTCACGGAGATAAATTACTAGCTGAATAGAATTCCGGAAAGAAAAAACTACTCACGAAATAAAATATTACGCGGGTGAACCCGCGGGGAACAGCATTTATTACACATATTATATTTATTTATAAAGACCTTAATAATAATAAAATCAACAGTTTTATAATATTCCAGATATAATAATATATGTATGCCTAGGAAGCATGTGTCACGTCGGCACCTAATATACCTCTGGCGGAAAGTGGGTGTGTGGGTATTACCTATACACCTCTGCCTACCCCTTCGGGGACACTTGTGGGAAGGCGTGAGAATAGGAAGCATGTTCACACGAGATGGAAAGTATGAAAAAGATATTGAAAGAAGGATAACTCTCGGTAATAAGGTGAATGGGGCCATGTCTGTCAAAATCTGAGCAAGAATGCTTGAGTAGACGAAACGCGATATTGGTGCCCACTCGCAGCGAATCCTGGGTACGTCTGAGGAAGCATGAAAACAGCATAAATGCAGTTGAGATGCGTTCCCTACGAAAAATGTGCGGCGTAATGATTTTAGATCGAATCCATGATGAAGATTTGCGAAACATCTGGCGTGAACGATGGTGTGATTGTAAAGATGAAGAAAGGCATTTTAGGTTGGTATGGATATATAGAAAGGTTGAATGTAGAAGGACTGACGAAACATAATATACAATACGAGTGTGTGCAAGAAGAGGCAGAGAAAGACCACGTTCGAACTACCCAGATCAAATCGATCGGACACGCAAGGACGGGAACATCAAGAGTACTCGAAATCGGCGAGCATGTATGAAGAGGCTCATGAATGTGGATGAATCGAAAGAGGTATGTAACTCTAGAGAAAACTGGCGTTACACTCTCCCTGCCTCCTCTGTTAGGGAGTTGGCGTGATGATATGTATGTATATATGGACATGCTAAGAAGCATCCAACTAAATGAAAAACTTAATAAGGGTAAGTATATTTTGTACAGTATCTTGAAGTTGACTTTGTGTCAGTTTCTAGTTATATTTTTAAAGCTGTGTTTTTTTTAGTTTAAAGCGTTAAAAAAAACAAGCAGCTTTTTAATTAATTATAACTATAACAGTATGTCGTATGTATTTATTATCAAGTCGAGAAAATGTGCTCCTTGGCGTCATCTATTCGCCACGCGTGGAACTTGTGTTTCAACTAGATCTATTAAGGCGCTGCTGTGCTTGACGTTAGGTGGAAAGTTCGTCGCCCCCACACGGCTGCGTGGCCTTGCTTGTTGCCGCAGGCTCGTAGCTCCCAGACACCTTGCGTAATGAGGCATAGTTTTAAAAAGCTCGATTTCTTCATTTTTTTCTAGCCTACCGCGATGGCAAACGAACATGTTTTGACGCCCACTATAAGATGCAGAACCGGTGTTGATCGCATATAAAGACGCGTACGCTTCAAAATTTCTTACAATTCCACGTTATACCTGCTACGGATGATGAAAAGAGATTCTTCTAGTATGATTTTATGATGAGCATTGAAAATTATCGTATCGTCTAGCGGAGCTTTATTTTCCACAGTTATTTGGTACATATAGTAAATATATCTGCTCCCTAAATGTGTAACAAACTAACAACCCTCGTTTGCTGGAGATATATTTAGGTGCCAACGTGACAGATGGCGTGCCCTTCGCCGTTTCTCCGAGGTACTAGGAGTGGATAAGAAATGTCTGAATTTATTCTCAAACTTATTATGTAAGCTTTATTTATGAGGTTTCCAAAAAAATATAAAAAGTTTGTGAAGTGCTTGGATGTTGTTAAAACGGCTAACTTCAGTGAACATGTAGAACAATAATCCGAAAATCTGTCAGAAAACTAATAATTATCACAGAATCTGCTTGGTAGCCTCTGTGTCCTCAATTTATAAAGATTGGTGGCCGAAGTTCAAAGTTTAAATACAACTCAGTGGGAAGATCACCACTTTGATACTTTCTAGTTAAACTGATTAATTTGTCTAAAATTATCAGAAAACTACGCTAATATAAAAACTAATTATAATTATTTAGCAGTAAATGTTTTATAATAATAGTTACAATTTACTAATAAGATACATCAAGCGCCATCTCTTAGTTTATTCTGGAACTATTATTAATCATTAACTCACAAACGTCCAACATGCCGTATTTGACGCGTCCCAGTAAAGTAGTAACTAGATGAAAAACATATTAAAAAAACATTTATGAAAATCGTGCCGTTGGTCCGGAAAAAATTATCACGAAGAGAATGTAACTCAATATATTTTTCATAATTAAAGTTATTATTTCTTATTAACTTTAATAAATCCGTATTCTACTACTAACTAGTATTCGTAGGTATAATAACATATATTATAACAAAAACTGGTTTTATTTTCTAAAAAGTACGAGGGAACTACACGTGCAGTACCTTGTATCTCCCACGTAGTGTATTAGTGAGCCAATTAGTATGTAATTAGGTTCTTAACATTGAACATAAATACTAGTTTTTATGTATGTACTAATGTGTAATACCTAGTCATTATCGGAATTTAACAAAAACGTAGTAATGGTTAAGCCGCTAAAGAGCACGAGCCAGCCAGCCAGCGACTTCGTTTACCATTAAGTATTCAACCGAGACTGGAAATACCTTGGGCATATTTTACCTTAAAGTGTATTCGAAAAGCGTATTTATATTCGAAAATCTCTTAAGAACGTTCATAATTGATATTATTAAGAACATGCTATCCAGCATAGCAATGCTGCTAGTTTTCTTGTAACGTTACCGCAATTAATTTGGGTTAAATATTTTTTCTTTAGTTACCACAAATTAACTTTAGATACCGATCGTGTAAACGTAATAAGGTACAAAATTGCTTGTATACCGTTTTTAACATATCAATTCTTTATTTCGTACGAACTCCTTTCTTTCACATATCTTCACTGGACACATACATAGGTACATACGCTTTCACAGACGAAAAGCTTTACTTCTAAGCGAAGGTGTGCGCGGCTAGTTTATTTAGACAGGCAGTAGATCTCAAGCAGGTTGAAACAATTCAAAGTTGTTATAATTAGTTCGTACCGGATGTGAGGGTCACAAAAAGATAGTAACTAAAGAGCTGTATATATAACGGTGTTGAAACAGTTATATGTTTCGATATGTTAACTTGAACAGAAGAAGAACAGTAAGGTTTATTTTCAATTCTACAGACTTTGTTCAACGATTTTTTTATCTATACTAATATTATAAAGAGGAAAGATTTGTTTGTTTGTTTCTTTGTTTGTAATGAATAGGCTCCGAAACTACTGGACCGATTTAAAAAATTCTTTCACCTTTGGAAAGCTACATTATCCCCGAGTAACATAGGCTATATTAAATTGGACCCGACAGGTGGCGCTGCGATCGAGTTTCAAGAATTTTACCTAACCCGGGTAAAAACCCGGGCGAAGCTTTCTGTGTGTTTCTGTGTGTCTTAAGCTAGATTCGAGAATGGTTTAGATTTACAATTGGACCCAATAGGTTGCGCTGCGATCGTGTTACGGGCAATTTAACTTTTTAACCCGAGCGAAGCTGGGTGGGACAGCTAGTTTTATATACTTTTAAACTAATAAACTACATATTTGTATTACAAGTGGCATTATAAGACCACGGTAAGGAGGGGACTCTTCTAATACAGGTTATTATAACTTAAAAGAAGAGATCCCAAACCATGTCACATATAACTTGTAACTCAATAAAGAATTTATTATTATTATTTATTATTATTATTTATTTAAGTTATTATTTACTAGCGGCCCGCCCCGACTTCGCACATGTACTTTAAAAGTTAGACGTATGGTATCGAGGACTCTTTTGTAGGTATTGTTGTCCTAGGTATGTAAAATTGTAGTAAATCACTTTGCTCTTTTGTCAATAATTTTCGCAGTGTACGTAATATAACGATTCTTTAGGTATTTTTGCACCCCTAGGATACACTACACTATCGTAGTTTTTTTATACGGATCCCATACTTTTGAACATATTCTATAGCCTATGTTCATCAGGGTTCATGTAGGCTTCTAATGGTGAAATGGTGAATGGCGGTCCAGTAGTTTCAGAGCCTATTCAATGCAAAAAATAATCAAATCTTTCCTCTTTATAGTATTAGGTAATAAAGATGTCTTGACACCTTCCCACAATGGTCCCCAAACATGGGTATGTAGGAGGTGCGATGGTCTCGCCATCTGTCACGTTGGCACCTAAACCTATCAAAGTGAAATATGGGTGTTCCACTTCCACCTACTCCCTCGGGGACCTTAACTTTAATCTTTCACTGAAGTTTTAAGTAATACCGAGAGTTCAGAAAATAATTAATTGACATGAAGTCTATAGCCAGATCCTTTTATATACTTCTCTCTGCGAACGCTTGGTAATTTTGAGCCGTAGGTGATGAACATTTTTATTATCTATCAACTCAGATATATTGCCCCGTTTTATTAAACGCTGTCCAACCCAGCTCCCTAGCTCGCAAGCCATGCTCAAAAGCGAAGTTCGTACTCCACTAGATGGCCTTTGCTATGTTTGCTTAGCGCCTAAGAAGTGCCAGCCTTGGTCTTGCCATCTCGTTTTAATAGCAGGAACTCACGTTACGAGAAACCACTGCAAAACTCATTTTATTTTGTCTTATTTAAGTTATTTTGATGACTTCTATATCGTCAATACTTAAAAGCACGTGATACTGGCTTTAAAGCAAGAGCTATATCCCGAGAATGAAATATGATGAACACCTTTGAAATGATACATCTCAAAAGATTGTTGAACCGTTGAACTTACACGATGGAAGGTTAATGCGTTTCGGTGATTGGAAGCACCGTTCATTCAAATGTTTGTATGGAAATAACGAAGGAAACATCGATCAAACAGAGTATTAAGCACGCAATTTTATAGAAACGTGATTCGATTATACAAGCTTGGTGAAGATAATCTATAAGATACCGTATCTTGGTATATGCTCCGATGGTAGACATCAACTCTTAATCACTTTTCAATAAACTACTGTCATTTCAAGCAATAGCTCACGTCTCACGTGAATACAAAAAAAACTATATCGATTTTTTTATTGACGGCCATGATAGTCGACAGTATCGTTGTTCGTGTTGCCTGCAACGTAAATATTGCAAGTTTGAATGTAACATTGAGTTTTTTCTAAATTTATGTACAGTGATAAATCTCACAATTAGCGTTACGATGAAGGTACAGATGTATTATTATTATATTATTACATCTAGACGAACTATGCAAACGTCTGAGCACAAATTCAATGTATATAATCGTGATTGAGTAACGGCGATGCACTCGCCATCTGTCACGTTGGCACTTAAAATATATTTGCGACGAAAAGTTGGCGTTATGATGTATCGAATTTTACTAAAGCATTCTTACAGTGTCAAGAAATGGCCATCAATAGACAGCTTAGGCGTTGTTCTATACTTAACTAGAATGATTGTTATCTTTCGACGATTCGATCGCACGTTTTATAATGGTTCATCAAATTGTAACAGAGTATTAACTTTTTTGCCACACATAGATATTAAGTATTTCTAAACGAGGAAGATGGACTTCAAGCTATAAAAACGAGCTATGATTGAAACGATAGAAATATATACTATCTCAATTAGTGTCAGTATTACAAAGATAGAAAGAAGAAAAAATTTCGTGGTGGCAGAGTCGTCCGAGTAGTTATCTGCAAAGCGAATATTGCAAGTTCCAACTGTTTCAATGAGATTGAAATGATAAGCACAGTTATTCATGAAACCGGGAACTTTTCAATAAACTATCGATGGGAAATATGCACACGGCTAAGAAGTAATACGAAAAAAAACGTTGTCACCTAAACTACCATACCTCTGACAACATGAGGGTGTTATATCTCTGCTTTTACTACTACTATTCTACGCATTGAATATAATCCTTACTAATATTATAAATAGTAGTTAAAAAAAACTAAAAAACACGCTTTTTATAGAAAACCGAACTAAAAAATAGAAAATAAATTTCGATAATATCTTAAAAAGCGTGGGGTGCAAGGTGTCAATAATTTCGGTAATATCTTAAAAAGCACCCCACGCTTTTTAAGATATTATCGAAATTTATTTTCTATTTTTTAGTTCGGTTTTCTATAAAAAGCGTGTTTTTTAGTTTTTTTTTAACTACTATTTATTTTCTACTTTTTAGTTATTAGTGTATTGTCATCGGTCCTCGATAAGTCTACAAAGTTTGAACGAAATCTGACCGTTTAAAGTGGGTCAAATTCGAGCTCAAAGAAGTCGGTTACATACATACAGGTGAAGCTAATATAAAGCGTGTAATAAATGGGAATGTAAGTTTGTTTGTTACGCTTTCACGTAAAAACTACTTAACCGATCATCATAAAAGTTTGTACACATCTTCAAGGAGGTATTAGAAGTAACATAGGATACTTTTTATTGAAATAAAACTATTTGACGAAAGATAAAAAAGCCGTCCACGCCGACGAAGTACCGGCTTTGCTGGTATATTATATAAGGTTAGAATGTATATCTATATTCACGCCTTACCACAAGGGTCCCCGAAGAGATGTGTAGATGTGTAGGTAAAGTCGGGATTCGAACTAGTAATCTTCGTATTGCAGATGACTATTCGAAGCCCTCGGCCATCACGGCAATTATTATGTATATTTATTTGATTCGTAGAATTGGTCTCGCAGAAGAGAGAACTGGCGCTTTAACCTCTCTACACGCGAGGGGCTTGGCGTCATTAATTATGTTTGTATCCAAAATAGCCGTTTAAAATAGTAGTTTGAGCCGTGGTGGCCAAGTGGTTCGAGCAGCTGCCTGCGACGCAAAGGTCGCAAGTTCGAATCCCGACTGTACCAAGGAATTTTTCTGAACTTAAGTACAGTGATTAGTCACACCACGAGCTTTACGGTGAAGGAAAACATCGAGGGGAAACCTGCATACGTCTGAGAAGAAATTCAAAGGCGTATGTATAGTCGTGCTTGAGTAACGGCGATGGACTCGGCATCTGTCACGTTGGCACCTAATATACCTCTGGCGGAAAGTGGGTGTGTGGGTATTACCTATACACCTCTGCCTACCCCTTCGGGGACCCTTGTGGGAAGGCGTGAGGATATATGAGGTATCTAAAATAGTAATATATCTTCACGGGACATGACGGTCATGACATCTGTACTCACTCCTTCGGTAACCTTTGAAGGTGGAAATAATAATTTACCTATCACACTACTTTCTAAATAAAAAATCGACTGGCAGTGCTCGTCGCTGGCCGCAGAGCTATCAAAATAACAGTCAATACAAATTGTATTCGTAGAAGAAAGAATTCAAATGAGCATGTATAAGACAAATTAAAATTAATCGCGTGTACACAAAAGGCTCATGGCTTAACAGTTATTCACGTTCATATCAAGCGTTCAACGTAAGGTTTCAAATTACTTCTACCGTTACATTAGTCGCGGGTTGACTCATAGACTATGGTTTAGGCCGAGACTTGGCCGTTTTGACCACGCTGGTCAATATTACTTCATATGCAATTATGGGCGTTTGAAGCAATTCCGCCGCCAAATTATAAAATACGCCAAAAATTTTCTTTAAACATACATTCATATCAGACAGTCCAATAAGGGGTAGGCAGAGAGAGTAAAGCGCCCATTTTTGGGTTTTGGTCGGTTGGGTCGGCAACGCGCGAGTGAAACCCCTGCTGTTGCAAGCGTCCATAGGCGGCGGTAACCGCTTACCATCAGGCGGACCGTATGGTTTGCCACCCAAGTGGTACAAAAAAAAATTCTCCATGTTTACAGACCTTCTCTTTTAAACTAAAATACGTATAATATTATCGTGGCATAATGTGACATTCCGGATCTCACTTATCTTTTTTAGGTTAAAATATATTTTAGGTGCCAACGTGACAGATGGCAGTAGCGCTATGTATAATACACCTTTCCTATTATTTTAAAATATATTACGTATTTTCGTATCTCTAGACCAATGTATCATGGTTAATGCCAACATTGATAAAACTACTGTATTAGTCAGATTTCTGTTAGTAACCAAACAAGGACGAGGCTTGCTGATGGCAATCTGTTACCGTTGTCTATAGGCGCTAGCAGTACTGTATATATCACTGTCGCGATGCCCCTATTATGGTGAGTTACTGCACTATTGGTATTGTAACAGAGAAAGGGACAAGCTGACAGAAAGGGGATCCCCTTTCAGTCGTCACAACTGCCGTATATTTTGGAAACCACCCGCAAGAAGCGTCACTATGCTGCGATCTTTTCTAGTACTACCTGGTCGGGCAAATTCTATATCTACCGAGAGGTCACGTTGTGCCTCTCTTTACTGCTTGAACTTGACATCCTTATCTCATAAGAACGAACAAGACTAAGCCGTGATGTTTGGTGTTGGCATTCTGCCTTTTGGCACCTTAGTTGGCAATGTTACCCAACATTTATCGCCCACAACGCAGCTTTCCATAATTCATGGAGGCTCTCGCATCTGATGCATAGACACAGGCACACTGTAAATATTTCTATTGTTATTAAGTTGCCGCGGTGGCCGAGAGGACTAGTAGAACGCTGCAATGCAATTTCGAATTCCGACTGTCCCAATGAGTTCCGAGTACAAGCTTTACGGTGAAGGAAAACATCGACAGAGCCTGCTTTCTCAGATGATGATGCAGATGAGTAAAATTAAAAAAAAAATTATCCGTTTCATACGTCAGAAGAAATTCATAGTCGTGCTTTAGAAACGGCGTTGGACGCGCCATACGTCACGTCTCTGTCTGCTTATCCTGGATTTGGAGACCCTTGTGGGAAGGCGTGAAGACTTATTTAGATGTAAATTCTACGATTTCAATGCATAGCGACATCTCGCGAATTTTTTTGTATATATACATGTATAGTTTAAATTTTTCCGTCTTAGATATGGAACCCTGAAAACGACGTCTAAATATACATTTCACAAACAGCTCACGTTTAAAGTTACAATTGCAAATAAGAAATGTATAAAAAAACAATCACAATACATGCTGAGTACACAAACCCGGATCTCAGCTTTGTAAGGAAAGTTTTTCTAAGAAAACTATCTATGTCCAAAGATTCATGTCGCAATTTACACAATAGAAAATAAAGAAAAAGAAAAAATACTCTACGTTTTGTCCAAATAATATTGATAAAAAGTGGCACTGACCCGAAGATTTTATGTCGGAACTAATCCAGATGTAAACATCACTCGGTTGTAGTCGACAAATAATCGTAGCTGAGAAGATATTTTACTGATATTTTCAGTTTAAAAAAAAAATTTTTTTTTTAATTTTCTATTAGAACACAAAAATAATAAACTCAATGAGTTTATTATTTATATTTATATATTAAAATGTTATGTTGGTTTGTGTATAATCCGCATCATCGCAGATTGTACTTATCTGTTTTTGCATCAGTCACATATCCACATATCTACATCCACATATCCACAGCGAAGCGTGGCAGGGTACAGCTAGTTATGTATAAAATGCAAAATCTCAGTCCATAATTATTGGTTCAAGAAGACTGATGGCCCAGGTGGAGTGGGAACGGACGCCGCCTATCTTCTTAGACAGTGTTACAATACCCTTTAGCGATGTCGTCAAGGATCTTGGTATTCTTCTTGACAAAACTCTATCTTGGGCACCTCAGGTTGCAGAGGTTAGTCGGAAGATGTTTGCTGCCGCGGGGTCCCTTAGACACCTGCGTAATGTGTTGCCTATAGACGCTAAAATTGCGCTATCCCAAGCATTACTCCTTCCTATCCTTGACTATGCTGACGTCAGCTATCTTGGACCTTACTGAGGAGCAACTTAATAAACTTGAGCGCCTTCAAAATTTTTGCATACGGTTCGTATTTGGGCTACGCAAATATGACCACATTACTGAATTTCGCCGTAAGCTCAAGTGGCTACCCATCCGACTTCGCCGGAATACACATATCCTACCACTTCTTTACAAAACTTTGTTTGATCCTAGAGCCCCCATATACCTTCAGGAACGCTTTGAAATTCTTTTTTCCAACCTGCACCTACTCTGTAACCAGGGAACTTATCCTTAAAACTCCTACCTTTACCTCTTCTTCCTATTCCAAGTCCTTCACTGTGCAAGCTGTCCGTCTATGGAACTCGCTGCCCCAGAACATCAGACTGGCAGAATCATTGAACTCCTTCAAGAAACTTTTATTCGAATACTATTTTTCTTTATAACTTATACATATGTAACTATATTTATGTATATGTTATTGTATGTGTATAAAATAGGTATATGTTTCGTATTTATTTATTTAGATTGCTTAGTATATGTATATTATAGTAAATATGTATATTTCATCCGCTCAACTATCACCTATCTTTTTTTCTCTATTTATTTTCTCTCTTCACTTGGTTGCCTGAAATTGTGCCTATTACATGTTATTCTCTGTTTTTTTGTCATCCTATTTGTTTGTTTATGTGTGTGTACAATAAAGAATATTATTATTATTATTATTATTATTATAAAAGTTATTGAGCTTTTTCAACACAAATTTGTAAGCAGTTAATCGAGACGGATGTGAATGAAGCAAAAAAGGTTGGTTAGCCAAGAGAGGAACACTCTAAGCTATCTGCATACCCCGTAATGGATACGCAGAGATGATTTATGTCGTAATACACGTTAGTTTAGTTAGCACATATTAAAATATACAGTTACATGCTATGTACAAGATGCTTTATGTGTTTCCAAAGTGCTATATACAAATGCGAGCATATATTATACTGAGAGCATAACATACCACTTTAATGAACGCGAATAATGACTTATCCGGAAAACCTCTGTTCCCGTGGGATTATAGCAATTTTTTTATCACGATTTATTTTTTCCGAGCTTAAGTTAGTGAATCTCTGCGATATTTTGTTGTATTTTTAATTTTTTTTATAGATTATTTTAAAATTTTATATTTGTAAAAGTAAACAAAATGTTTATTAAGTACAGTGAGCTGCTTCTACACATGTAGTGCTCTTATATGTTTGTTACACTGTCTCCTTACAAAGATATATTTATATATATGTTTGCGTGAATAAAAAAAAATTCAAAAATATGTTCGCAAATATTTTGCGTCATTACGTCTCTGCTTAACTCTTGCTTTTCTACCTACCATGATGGGAAGGCTATATACGATATAATTAAATTTAATATTTACCAAAGTTCATTATATTATTAAATGTATGATGGACAAAGTAAACACACACTTGTTTCAAAAAAAAAAACATATCACCAGTCAAAAGCTCTTTATCTATATATGGCTTTATATATTACAAGTTTCCATAGATTAAATTAATATTTTCAACGTTTCTTTTATATATATATATGGTTATATATTGGTCGATATATTTATGGTTGTAATATAACATTTTCAGTTAACAAAGCTATTTATTTCGGTAACCTATTTTATTTTTTTGTTTTAGAATTAGTAATTTTCACTAATTTACGAATGAAAACGAAATGAATGAAAAATTACGAATATGTTGTTGTTAATATGAATTACTGTTTGAATAAAATAGAACCCCCTATAACAATTATAAAGGCCATTCATTACTGTATGTATTTTACCTATTTCGTTGATATGAACATTTTGTCATATTGGACATTGAAGCAAATTTTACGAGATGCTTTATTTAAGTATAAAATTATCCGTAAAAGCTTTTAATATTTTCTAACTCATCTCCCGACAATATTTTGCATTTTGTAACTTGAAGAAGTATAAAATTCATTAAATTACATAATATTAAGTAACCAATAGCTATTAAGATTCTGGCAAGGTATAAGTTCGAATAATGTAATTCGATAATCGATTTATAAAATTATTCGAACTTACACATTGCCAGAATCTTAATAGTAACGTATTACTTTTATATTGGTACATAAATATATAGGCTGTGTTTTTTTGTAGTGTATGTTGCAACATAAAACAAGATAGCACTTACCGGTGTGGTGGGTGAGGAGGCAGTGTCAGCGCGGATGGACGCTGCAAGAATGCGTTCGCGCAGACCGGCCGAGGAGCAATGACTCTGCTGGTCGCACTTGACCTTGCGCGAGAGTACACGCGAATCACCAGTCCGTACTTGTTTTATACTCGTCTTGTTGTCCCTACACTCTGCAGGGAAGGATGGAGAACTGTTCATAAATACATAGGGCATATTCAACTGCAGAATCCAGTCAGCTTCGATTCGAAAATTAAAAAACACGTCTGTAGCGCGCCAGCCAGTTCTCTCCAGGCTTACAGACTTCTCGTATTTCTTATGCGCAAACATATTATTCAAAGATAAATGGATAGGTTTTTAGAGTAAAAGCAATAGGGAAGAAAACGAGAATCGAATAGAACGTAAAGTAAAGTCAGTAAAGCAATGCAGCATAAAGTAGGTACTTCAAGAACGGTGGATTCCTGCAGGGTCGTGCGTAAATAGGCGGCGGTAACCGCAACCAACAGGCGGGCTACGTGCTTGTTGACCATAGTGGTATAAAACAGGAGTGTATTTATGCCGTTCTTAAAAATTACAATGTCTCACACGTTTCCTTATGCGCACTTAGTTGGCTAAGCTAACACGCCGTGTGTACTCAACCCGCACTTTAACTATCCACCATTAACTGATCCGTTTGTTTTGCCGGTAGCTGCTCCAAGGGGAAGGTGCTGTGTACCCAAAAGGGTCAAGATTGACTGGCTGTTTTTTCCTACAGCCTCACCTAAGTACCGCTGTCAACTCTAGGAGTATAGGATGGGACATTGCGCTAGTCGTTAAAGTAATTTAAGTTTTAATAAAACTTTCTTTAGGACAGTAATATAAAATTATCAAACTTAGCGTAGTACGACACTCTAGAGCTAATTATAATATAATTAATTAGTTGATAGTTTGTATTACGGTTGATTATTAGACAGGCAGATTACTTGGTGACTTAAGCCACTTGAGAACGAGTTTAAGATAAGGGTAAGTAATAATTACTGCTCTACCTTAGCAGGTAGATACTTGGAACATCATTGCAATCAGGCTTTAACTTAAGACTATCTACTGTCTAGAGTTTATATTCATACATATCATCACGCCGAGTCCCTAACGGGGTAGGCAGAGAGTATAGAGCGCCTGTTCTCTTTAGACTTACTATTCCTCTTTCGATTCGTCCACATTCATCAGTCTCCTCATACATACTCGTCGGTTTAAGTAAACTTAAAACTCAATCTTATTAGATATATAAGACGTCTTCACACAAGTTTCCCCGAAGGGGTAGGCAGAGGTGGGTAACAAATACCCACATACCCAAATTCCACCAGAGATATATTTTAGGTCCCATCCTGACGGATGGCGAGTCCACCACCGTTACTCAAGACGACTACACATACACCTTTTAATTTCTTCTTAAACCTATGCAGGGTTGTTCCCGATGTTTCCCTTCACCGTAAAGCTCGTGGTGTAACTAATCACCATACTTAAGTTCCGAAAAACTAATTGGTACAGTTGGGATTCGAACTTGCAATCTTTCACAACGAACTCTGCCACCACCTGGAAACCGGCGAGAAGTATGAAGAGACTGATATGTATATGTGGACTGTTGGATGAAAGAGGTCTATATGTTTTAAGAGACGAGCGCTCTACTCGCTCTGCCTACCCAGGTAGCTATTACGTGATGACATGTACTTATTATGTATATAAAACAAGCTGTCCCGCCCAGTTTCGCTTGGGTGAAGAAATAAAACTTGCTATAACACGATCGCAGCGCCACCTATCGGGTCCAATTGTGAATCTCAACCACTCTTGAATCCACCAGAAACACCGAAAATGTCATTAAATGGTTTAGCCGTTTACCATACGATTAAGGACATACAGACGAACATTCATTTTTATATAGGTATTTATATAGGTACATTTGCTTGGTCATCTCACTTTGCACTAACCGACCAGTGTGAAGTCTATATCTACATCTGTTGAGGTATCAGCTAGACTAGGTTTCAACTTAACTCACCTGTTCTGCCGCTATATGTGTAGTATTGCAATGTGAACCATGAACTACGAGCAATAAAGTACATTTTAGCTAAATTTTAAACATTGATCACGGATAAGCTTTGAAAAAACACACACACACGCCTTCCCACCAGGGTCCCCGAAGGGGTAGGCAGAGGTGTACAGGCAATACCCACACACCCACTTTCCGCCAGAGGTATATTAGGTGCCAACGTGACAGATGGCGAGTCCATCGCCGTTACTCAAGCACGACTATACATACGCCTTTGAATTTCTTCTCAGACGTATGCAGGTTTCCTCTCGATGTTTTCCTTCACCGTAAAGCTCGTGGTGTGACTAATCACTGTACTTAAGTTCAGAAAAAACTCATTGGTACAGTCGGGATTCGAACTTGCGACCTTTGCGTCGCAGGCAACTGCTCGAACCACTCGGCCACCACGGCTTTTGAAAAGACAATATAGATTGAAGTAGCTCCAATCAATTAATTTAGTTTAGTATTATAAATCAGTTGATTAAATTGTCAGTATCTTTCTCTTTGCCTTATCTATAAGGAAAAAAAAGAACTTCAGTGCAAGTGAAGTGAAATATAGCGTCGAAATCTTTTGCATCGATTGTATGATATCGATTCATCAAGAAGATCATGCGGATTAGATATTTTTTCGTAAAAATGTATGTCAACTGAATTTTTTTTTATGCCATATGGGTAGGCAAACAAGCATGCGGCTCACATGATGGTAAGCGATAACGGCCGCCTATGGGAGCTTGCAACACCAGGGGTATCACTCGCGCGTTGCCGACCCTGCAGGAATCTTTCACACCTTTCTTGAAGAACTCCGTGCTGTACTCTCCCGGGAAAACCTCAAATTCTCGCGTTATCACAACTACAATGTAGTTCAATATGGACCAAGTACGTCGACCACCCATATCTCGATATAAACACGCGTGTGAGATCTCTTGTATTGATGATAACGATTATATGTATAATGTATATATAATATAAAATATGATGATCATACTTGAGTATTTTTGATTGAAATTTATTTAAATAAACATAGCAGTATGTATATTTATGTAAATTGATCTCCTATAGTTCAATGAGGACCACGTTCCAACTGCCTAGATCAAATCGAACGGAACCGTCAAGAGTTCTCGAAACCGGCGAGCATGTATGAAGAGACTGATGAATTTGAACGTAGCGAATTTGAAGGTATGCAAGTCTAGAGAGAACTGGCACTCTAATCTCTCTGCCTACCCCGTTAGGAACTCGGCGTGATGATATGTATTTATGTATGTATCTACGCGAATAAGATTTCCAATAATGAGCTACTTGGAAAGGGGAGAGGATTGTTATATTGTGTGGGCAGCAGAGGAATAAGTCCCATTATGATGCCAACACAGTAATATAGTAACGCTCCGAACACAGAGTGGCAACGCGCCAGTGATACTTTTGTATCATGAGCGTAAACGGGCTACGGTAATCAACCAGTTGGGCCATATGCTTGTTTGCCCACTCGTTGTATAAAGAAAAGTACTAACGTGTAAGATTCCCAGTGTTTCATTTAGTCCCTCCCAAGCTACGTCTCGAGCCGAGCTCCATAATAAAAATCTACGCAGACCTTTGGTCTTACCATCGTTTGAAAGAAATGCATAATAGCCAAAGTAGCCAGAGTACGCACTACGAGAGACATCGCAAAAAGATAGGTTGCACATTAGGCCATGCGTCTTTAAATTCCTTTCTTTACATTTTTTACTATACCATAAAGCTTGAGGTGATACATCACTGTACTTAAGTTCACAAAAGGCCAGACCACCTGGCTTCGAACTTGCGCTCTTAAACATGCAACTAGTCAACCCACCCAGCCTCCGGTTTTAATTCAAAGTAACTATACAAACAATTCGGCCTCTAGCTTTACTTCGAAGTAATTATAAAATTGTCTTAACATCACCAACTACTTGTATATTCTGTAGAGCGTAAAATCCAGTGATTACCTTACATTGCCGGAACAAACGGACACCGTTACATTTTAAATTGTGCGTAGTAGTTGGTATAGGAGCCATGAAGGCTTCACTAGTCCGCTGTTTAGTGTAACGAATTGTATGTGTTTGCCAGTCATGGAGTTATATGAAATGCTCTGAATTACTATGTTTTTTTTGTATTGTCTCTCGTAGCGTGAGTTCCGGGAACTTTTGCTACTTACAGCCGGTTTCTCGTACGCATTTCTATCCATCAAATTACGTGACAGATTGTTAATCTCTAATTAGACGTAGTTTGGGTTGCTAGAAGCTTCAACTGACAAACTGTTGGCAGTTTGTCAACGGTATGTCAAATCCCAAATCAATTGCCGATTGGAGCCATTTTGAGTTTCTGAACGCATTTTCTCTTTGTTAACATATTGTTGACATACAATTTTTAATTGTAGATTATCGAGGAATTATCGACGTGTTAACGCAAGTATTCCGATTTGAACTCCAATTTCTAAGCGGATTTAATAGGATATAGGGATGTTACAAAATAATCGATTTTAATTTTTCGTTTTTTATAGCAATATTAATATAAAACTTAATTTCTATCAATAATGCTATTTGGTTTCCTAATTCCTTACGTTGAAATATTAATAGAACATTGCCTTTGATTTTTAGTTTTGAATTGGTTATATTTTTATTCATATAATTTTAATTGATTTTTAATCTGATATTTTTTTAATATGAATCTCTTTAGACAAACCCTAAGACATAAGTGTGTAAAGTTACAGAAATCGAAATAATCTTTTAATAATAGCAAAAATATTAGAAATTGGCAAGTTTCAAAACATCATCATCAGCCCTGTCGGGAACCTACCTATATGTTGAATTACTATAAATTATATAATATAAATATTAGAATAAAATATAAGTAGATATCGTATATATAGTAGATATAGATCGCGTTCTGTGGAATTTTTACGCGACAGCGGCGGCATTTTAACATTTACACTTTATTTATTTATATTCTTTACACTTGTTTATCACACGATAACTGAAGTACCTAAACAAACAAGATAAACAACAACAAATCAAACTTTTGTCCAACTAACGAAACTTCAGCTCCCGGCGGGAATACTTTGACATTGCAAGACAAAGACGAAGCTATAAGCTAGAGGGAAATAGATATGCTTTAAAAAATAATTCGGCTGTCAACAGTAGATTAGTTAATTTTTCGATGATTTGCGTTCTAGAAACTCAAAGCTCGATGACAGATTGTTAACAAATTGTTATTGTGACAAAGTGTTGACTAATTCATCGTGCTAAAATTGTACCAGAAACCGGCGGTTAATGGCGAGAACAAGGCCTCCAGCCAGGCACTTTAGTGCTAAGCAACACAGCGAAGGGCAGCCTAGTCACAACACGAGCTTTACGTTGAAGGGAACAATTGAGAGGAAACCTGCTTCTGAGAAGCAATTCTAAGGCTTATGTATAATCTAGCTTGAATAACGGCGATGGACTCGCAATCTGTCACGTTGGCACCTAAAATATATCTCTGGCGGAATAGGGGTGCGTGGGTACTGCCTATACACCTCTGCCTACCCCTTTGGGTACTCTTTTGGGGAGGCGAGGTTAAATACATATTATTATAAAAAAGTACTGCCTGCTCTATAATGTATGGATACTTTAGCCTACGGGCAATTGAAATACAACCTTAGCAAATAAATGTATGCTAGCACTAACGCGATGTCGTTCTCACGTTGAGAGAACTTAGAGGTAGGTACAGCTAAGTACTAGCAGTGTCATTAATTAATGGGTCCTCCTTTTGCCAGCACATCCTTTCCTTGAATAGTGAATGATTATACAACTTGTCCAACTATGTTGTACCTGCCCACCGGATAGCAGGTTTGTATCCATACAAATGGGACAATCGTCAACAGAAGTGCTAAAAGCTTTTTAATTTTACCTGACTACTTCATAGACAATAAATAAGAAAACAAACAAAAAAGGTGTAGAAACTCCACATGGCTGGCATGGAGGAAAGGAGGCTTAATACGCCCAGTCCCTCACGGTGTAGGCAGATATAGTAAAACGCCAGTTCTCTTTAGACTTATAGGCCTCGCCATACATGCTCGCCGGTTTCCAGTATTCATGATTATTTAATTACATGAGTCAAGAATACGCAAATTTTCAATATCCATGGGTTAATCTTTTTTTACAATGTAAATGAAATATAAAGTGATTATTCTATTATTATGATCACACTTATTAAAAAGACACTTAATGCTCCGTATCTAGGCAGGTATCGATTTTTTCAACGAATACATCCTCTGTTCAATTCATGAGCCAAGAAACCGTTATAAAAATAAAATTAAAGGAAAATTACACTCATTTCAAGCATGTGTGTAATTGCTTTTGCTTCCGTCGATAGCGGCTATGAGTCTTTAAGCAAATACGTATTTGTGTATGGTTTGCCATAAGAATATACCTCACGCCTTCCCACAAGGGTCCCCGAAGGGGTAGGCAGAGGTGTATAGGTAATACCCACACACCCACTTTCCGCCAGAGGTATATTAGGTGCCAACGTGACAGATGGCGAGTCCATCGCCGTTACTCAAGCACTACTATACATACGCCTTTGAATTTCTTCTCAGACTAAGAATATACCAACCTATCTAATTCTCGATATTGCTGTAAAACCTAACTTATTTATAAGAAACATTGCATTGTATCAAGTATCGGCCATGTGGATGTTTCCATGTCTCATAAATTATTTTATTATCTAAAATGTAGGTATATAATTTTGTGCACTAATATTCTTAAAAGCGATAGATTTGATAGAGATTGAGAAGTCTCATTGACTAAAGAACTCATTGAGATGGTTGCATTTATTTCTTTGTTTTGTGTTATTCCAATTTGTTCTTAGTATAATTTAAAGGTATAAACGTATTGGCTTTTAGCTGTAAGTTAATATTATTGGCTCTTATATTAATAAATTAAAATAAAATAAGCAATTCATGTGATAAATATATTCTCTTTCTAGTCTCTTTATACTCTGTAGACTCTGTAGCTGTCAGTTTGACAGGCAATTGTACTGTTTCGTTCGAAGACTTTGAGGTTATCTAGCAGTAAATAAACAAACTAAAGCACAAGAATAAGATTAGTGAAGTTTTATTGGGAGTTAAGATATTTTACTGTTTTTTTACATAATGACTAGCAAACCTAACTCTAAACGGACGATATACGTTGGTGGATTAGCGGAAGAAGTTGACGACAAAGTGTTAAACGCCGCATTTGTCCCCTTCGGGGACTTGGTAGACGTACAAATACCTCTGGATTATGAAACGGAGAAACACAGAGGATTCGCCTTTATAGAGTTTGAAAATGCTGAGGATGCAGCCGCTGCTATTGATAATATGGTAAGTACATATATATGCATTTAATTAAAAGTACAACCACCTATATTCCTAATATTATTCTGATTGCCGGTATGAATGATACTATCACATATGTATATATAGGAAGTATGTAATTTATTTTTATTGTACTTAGATTTCAACTGCTGAGACAGGTCTGAGACACATTCATTATAATTATGGTATCCCTAGTTTCTCATTATGTACAGTACTTTCTTAAACTGAATGTTTCTTTGCATGTTATTAATCTGCATGCCATCCCAAAAGTGTCAAAGTTGCAAACAAGCATACAGCCCATCTGATGGGAAATGGTTACCGTAGCCTATTTACAATACTCTTTTTTCATCAATGATATATTTCAATGCAAACATGATACATGGTGAGTCCTTACTGTTTCTCAAGCACAACACATATTATTTGAATTTCCTCTCAAACATATGCTGGTGTGTTCTCAATATATTGAATTCATGAATCTTGTACTAAATTTAAGAAAACTTCTTGCTACAGCTGGGATGTGAACTTGCAACTTTACATTGCTGATAACTACTAGAACAGCTCAACCACCAACATTCTTGATATAATCATTATTTATCAAATAATGTATCATAATGTATTCATCGATATTGGTTGTGGTCTATGCATAAAAAAAGTGTTTCATTTGTATTCACATTTTTACTTTAAATAATATTATTAAGTAACAGTACATAAATAAAGTAACAACGACTGACAATTGTTGTGACATCATCATTCTGTTGGCTCATCATCATACCTGTATTGTTGTCAAATAATTTCAGAATGATTCTGAACTCTTTGGACGTACAATAAGAGTCAACATAGCAGCTCCACAGCGCATCAAAGAAGGATCAACCCGTCCTGTCTGGTCTGATGACACCTGGCTGCAAAAGCATGCTGGAGAAACATTGTCCATTACCAAAGACGATGATGGAAAGGTCAAAGAAGGAGAAAAGGAGACCACGGAGGACACTGAAGTAGGTAGCATTTTATATTTAATATGAACATTTGGTAGCAGGGCCGCTTAAGAGAGTTAAGTTTACCTGGAAGAGCCTCAGGTATCAACACCAGTTGGTACCAAATAGTTTTATGCACTCATGGCTTGCCAACATGGCCCTAATACATCTGATGTTGCAAGGTGCATGCACCTAACCACATACTGATTTCTTAATTGTTTTTATTACTCCAGTTAATACTGAAGTAATTAAGTATTATGTAGGTAATCAGTAATAATAAAAAACTCAATATTATTAATGTAAAATTCATAGAATTAGTTAGATATACCTATTACCATTACAAGAAAAATTCATACTAAATTGTAAAACATACTATATAAAAATTATTTTGACATTACTATATATTACTGGCGCTCTATACTCTCTGCCTACCCCGTTAGGGACTCGGCGTGATGTATGTATGTGTGTACTACATATATAATTTTAGTACAACTTTTTCATTTAATAAATTCTTTAATAACAATAATTAGGTTGACATGACATCAAAATTACATTAATTCATATTATTCCTGCTTACAGATAACTGCAAAACCAGCCGAGAAACGCAACCCACAAGTGTACTTTGACATCAGTGTGGGTAAGCAAGAAATAGGCCGAATAATCATGATGTTAAGAGCTGACATTGTGCCCAAAACAGCTGAGAACTTTCGCGTTCTTTGCACTCATGAGAAAGGCTTCGGCTACCAAGGTAGTAGTTTTCACAGGATCATACCCGATTTTGTATCCTTTTTAAATTTTTACTGGAACGTTACTTCAACTGCATGAAATTTAATAATAACAAAGAATAATAATAATATCCACTATTATCGATCCAAACATTTCGAAAAACATACTATTCAATACCTATGAAATATATGATAATGTACCTAATAAATAGTACAGAAGTGCATAGGGGACAAACATATATCTCATCACGCCCTTACGGGGTAGGCAGAGCGAGTTGATCGTCAGTTTTCTCATTTTGCTTTAAGGTGAAGGAAAACATCGACAGGAAACCCTCAAACGATTATGAAGAAATTTTGTAACGTTTGTAATGTATAATCGTTATTGCCAGCAGTCCCATTAGTAGCTATATTATATCTCCGCTGAAAAGGTACACACCTCTGCCTACCCTCGTGAGTGGGCTTGAAGATATATAAATACCAAGGACAATTCCACACAAATTGACCTAGTCCCAAATTAAACAAACCTTGTGTTATGGTAACTAGACAACGATATATTTACCTATATAGATATATATATATATATATATATATATATATATATATATACATAAATACATAGGACATCCAAGACTAAGGTACAGATACTCGTGCTCATCACACAAATATCTGCCCTCAGCGGGATTCGAACCTGCGACCTCAAGTTTCGCAGTCAGGAGCTCTAACCACTAGACCAGGCGGTTGTCTAAGTAATAAGATATATGCATATATATGTATGTATATATCTTCACAGCATTTGGAATAGCGGAAAAAGCGGGTTCAAACTAAAACGTGTTTGCTACTTGTATTTGCAAGAAATGTGTTTACCAAAATGGTGTTCTTAACTCTCACAAAGATGTGTCAAGGAGGCGATTTCATGAATAATAACGGAACTGGGGGAAAGTCTATATATGGTAATAAGTTTGAAGACGAGAATTTCACGTTGCGCCACACTGGCCCCGGGATTCTGAGTATGGCCAACTCTGGCCCCAACAGTAATGGATCGCAATTCTTTTTGTGCCTTGCTAAGTGAGTATTGTAACATTTTAAATACCATTATCAATAAGGTGTGAAACATGCGGGATGTTAAGCGGTTACCGCCACCTATGCACGCTTGCTAGACTAAGGATATTCACTCGTGGAATATGGTAACTGATGACCTTTTAACAGATGACCCTAATTATAAAAAAAACTCACTTTTGTATATAATCGCCTAAAACAGATTCTAGGGTCAGCAAAGCGCGAGTGATACCCCTGGTGTTGCAAGCGTCCATAGGCGGCGGTAACCGCTTACCATCAGGCGGGCCGCATGCTTGTTTGTCACCCAAGTGGTATAAAAAAATATTATAATAGTTTACACATCGTTTATAAGAATCGTAGAACAGCGTAGAACCTCCATCCAGTGGATACTCTCAAATATACACACAAAATGTCATTCAAATCGGTTTAGCCATTAAAGTGTTATTTGATAAATACGCACGGGTAAGAAGTAAAGTATATAAAAAGTTATGTCACACCACGAGCTTTACGGTGAAGGAAAACATCGTGAGGAAACCTGCATACGTCTGAGAAGAAATTCAAAGGCGTATGTATAGTCGTGCTTGAGTAACGGCGATGGACTCGCCATCTGTCACGTTGGCACCTAATATACCTCTGGCGGAAAGTGGGTGTGTGGGTATTACCAATACACCTCTGCCTACCCCTTCGGGGACCCTTGTGGGAAGGCGTGAGGATATATTATTATTATTATGTACTAAATAATAATAAACTAAACAGACCACAATATAACCTTGGTTGCCATAAAGTTTATGAAACGGGACCACGACGTGTGATTTTCTGTAATTGAGTTATGTTACTGTCGGAGCGCTAGTGTGCGAACGATGAAATAAGTTAACATGCAGGATATAACGTTCAGTCGAGGAAATAATCTCAAGTAGGAAAGTTGTTTTTGCCAAAGGGGAAATGAGTAAGTAACCGATTTTACCCGTTCCCCCCGTCTCGTATTTTAAAGCATGTGATGGAGTGATAATAATAATAATAAATAATATCCTCACGCCTTCCCACAAGGGTCCCCGAAGGGGTAGGCAGAGGTGTATAGGTAATACCCACACACCCACTTTCCGCCAGAGGTATATTAGGTGCCCACGTGACAGATGGCGAGTCCATCGCCGTTACTCCAGCACGACTATACATACGCCTTTGAATTTCTTCTCAGACGTATGCAGGTTTCCTCTCGATGTTTTCCTTCACCGTAAAGCTCGTGGTGTGACTAATCACTGTACTTAAGTTCAGAAAAACTCATTGGTACAGTCGGGATTCGAACTTGCGACCTTTGCGTCGCAGGCAACTGCTCGAACCACTCGGCCACCACGGCTCTGGTGTGATGGAGTGATAAAACAACGTATTACTAGTCAGAGTAACTACGTGACGAATGCTGTGCGGCCATCTTGGAACTTGTTTATTGTTTCAGGACCGAATGGCTGGACAATAAACACGTGGTTTTCGGACACGTAATATCTGGTTTGGACGTTATGAAGAAAATGGAGAAGTTCGGCAGTAAGGGAGGAGCCGTCTCGGCTAAAGTTACGATAAGCAATTGTGGAGAATTACAATGATTTGATTTTTTTAATGGTAGTTTTATTTTGTAGTAAGAGTAGAGGTAATAATAATTGTAGAATTTGATGGCCATGGCCAAGAACAAGATATATGTTTTAATAACAACTGATTGAACTGAATTACTTGTATAAATAGTGCCATCCACGAAGACGCTCCCCACTATTCCCTACAGTTTAGACTGTTAGGTGTGCAGCCTTCCATTAATGTTTGAGTATTGTCGGTACACACTGATTACCTATGAGTTCACAAGCACACTACAATTAATAGATGCCGCATCCCGCGACCCCCTCGACTAAGAATTAGTGGGGCGCGTGGATTGTGCACTACTATTTGATGCTCTGAATTATATTCCAGTAGGAAGATACGACTCCGTTTTGCCAACGTCCTTTGCCCAACACGATAAACGAAAGACAGTCTTTTTAATGCTATTTATTTAACCAAAGTCCTTTACCACACGTCCGACCGAAAAGGTTTAAAGACGTGCCCAATAAAATTAAACATCGCTAAAAGCATCCTTTACTTAAACAAGTATGTATGTAGGTAGGTAGGTACCTATTTAATTCGGCATCTTTATTCGGTTAGTCCGGCAGCGCAGTCGTAACCCGAAACGCTGTTCCAATGAAACGATAAACTGAGGCCGAATGAGAAAGGTCGCGGTAATATCTCATTATTGATCCCATAAAATTGCTTCCGGCTATAAATTAAGCTTTAATTTTGATCGTTTGTCGGGTCTAGGCGCTTTAAGCGAAATGTCTGTTGGGGAAACTTTTCAAACTCCTTTTCCAAAGTTTGTTCGATGAAACGCAACGCTCTCCTAATCCTTGGGTTTAATCGGTTCACAGATGATGCAGTCGACTCATCAACTGGTCTTGTTTGTTAATCTCTGCTCGTTAATCATGGGAGGCAAGAATGGCGTATTTAAAATTTAAATTAGTTTTATGGGGAGTCACTTGTTACTCGGTGATAAATTCAGTGCGAATGCGAGTAACTTCTTTTTGAAATTCCTTTTTATTTACCGTTCTATAAACTATTTTATCTTGTCATCTGTCAAGTTAGCACATAAATATAATATCCCTGGTTAAAATAGTATGTTGTAATACCTTTGCATACCCCTTTGCGGACCCTTGCTATATAAGGAAATCTGGCCGTGTTCGGAACTGACCCAACTTCATATCGGAAAACAAAATCTACAGAATAATATGTATCTACTTGTTATAGTTATAATTAGTTTGCTTTCTCTTTCAATAAACAAGTCTGAAGAACAGTTTTAAGTTGTATTTTATCACGAATGCCTAATAGAAAATCCTATTACCCTTTGTATGAATCCCGTCAGTTGTAAAGGCTCGTGCCTATTGGGCTTATTACGCCTGCCGCGCGCCGAGAACCTCTTTAGATTGGCCTCCGTGACTTGTGTACGTATCCTAACATTGAGTTCAATAACAGACGGGTTTGCGAAACCACTGTTCTCAAGTCAGCAATTTACTTGTTACCTACATAAAGTATAGTACGAAAGTTTTCAGAGCAAAGCAGAAATACAACTTATTTTACACGAATATAATAATTTTGCGATTCACTCTCTGACGTAGGTGGTGTAACGTCGTGATGGCCGAGTTGCTTAAGGAATAAGATTTGTGGTTCGAAGCCCGATGTACCAATTAATTAATCAACAACGAGCTGTACCATGAAGCCAAGTATGATGAGAATAAGAGGTTGTTTGTAAGATGAACTAATTCCAAGAGCAGTGTTATATAAGAATCTTATACCTTTAAACGAGCAATTCTTGAATATAATTCTTGTAATATATCCTCACGCCTTCCCACAAGGGTCCCCGAAGGGGTAGGCAGAGGTGTATAGGTAATACCCACACACCCACTTTCCGCCAGAGGTATATTAGGTGCCAACGTGACAGATGGCGAGTCCATCGCCGTTACTCAAGCACGACTATACATACGCCTTTTGAATTTCTTCTCAGGAATATGCAGGTTTCCTCTCGATGTTTTCCTTCACCGTAAAGCTCGTGGTGTGACTAATCACTGTACTTAAGTTCAGAAAAACTCATTGGTACAGTCGGGATTCGAACTTGCGACCTTTGCGAACTGCTCGAACCACTCGGCCACCACGGCTCATATAATTCTTGTATATAAATATATAATCTGAATCTCGGAAACGGCTCCAACGATTTTCATAAAATTTGGTTGGGTGGGGATTTCGGGGGCGATAAATCGATCTAGCTAGGTTTCATTTTAAGAAAAAGTCGTTTTATCCGTGATTTTAGGCAATGAAAATCTACAAATTCATTCGAATATGAATTTCGCCACTGCTTTACACAGCAACAATAAAGCGTTGCTAAGCAACAAATACTAGCCAATAAGTTTGGTTTGAAGTTTTCGTCGACGTATTAAATACTAGCTGTCCCGCCCAGCTTCGCTCGGGTGAAAAAGTTAAATTGCACGTAACACGATCGCAGCGCCACCTATTGGCTCCAATTGTAAATCTAAACCATTCTCGAATCTAACTTATGACACACAGAAACACACAGAAAGCTTCGCCCGGGTAAAAAGGTAAAATTCTTGAAACTCGATCGCAGCGCCACCTATCGGGTCCAATTTAATATAGCCTATGTTACTCGGGGATAATGTAGCTTTCCAAAGGTGAAAGAACTTTTGAAATCGGTCCAGTAGTTTCGGAGCCTATTCATTACAAACAAACAAACAAACAAACAAACAAACAAACAAATCTTTCCTCTTTATAATATTAGTATAGATAAAATCAATAGTTTACCTAGATACATGTGTAACGTTTGACCTCTGAAAATATGAAATATAAAATGTATATATATAAAAATATCAGAAGTACGTAATTCGTACGATATAATATGAATATAAATGTGAAAAATACCGAGCTAAGCTCGGTCATCCAAGTACTGTATTATAATATGTGTATGTATCTCGTTGTAGGTATATACCTATAGTCCAAATTTTGATTTGTGTGGGACTAGGTCGAATTGTCTGGGATCGCGATGAAGAACTCCACGCGGGCGAAGCCGCGGGCATAAGCCAGTATTATATAAAAAGACAGTTCTAATTAAAAGAGGAGGTTCCTCTTGGTACGTGCCGTGTCGAGAAGCACAGTTTTCTGCATCCAGGTTTGATCCAACTATTTCTAACGAGAGCTATAAAAAGAAATGACTATGGGCACAATGGTTATTATTATTATTTACTTAAATACAGAGCTTATCAAATCGATCTAGGACGTTAAGTCTAGCAGATCTTCTCACACACGAGCGGGCTTATTGAATAGATCCATATACCCAAAGGCACAGGAGATGGATTAACAAAGCTATGTTCAGAATGTATCACGTTCAACGCCGCCTGAAAGCGTAAGATTTACGACCTCACAGTGGAAAAATGTATCACATGATAATCTAGGGCTTAGGTAGGTATTGTGTTTAGGTCGCGCTTTGTACAAAGATAGTCTCGGCTACCGTTGCGAACTGAATTTTGAAAACGAATTCAATTGGTTTTAATGTTTTTTTACGCCATCATCCGTGAACTCGGTGAAATATACTGGATCAGTTTGTAAAGGGGATGTTAAGGGAACATATGTACATATATATTAGGTAGGTTAGTATTTAGGTGCCGACGTGACAGATGGCGAGTCCGTCACCGTTACTCAAGCACGACTATACATACGCCTTTGATTTGCTTCTCAGACGTATACCGGTTTCCTCTCAATGTTTTCCTTCACCGTAAAGCTCGTGGTGGTGACTAATCACTGTACTTAAGTTCAGAAAAACTCATCGATACCGTCGGTATTCGAACTTGCGATCTTTGTGCTCAGGCAACTACTCGAACCACTCGGTCACCACGGCTCTCACCACATATGTGTATTCATACATGATATCTAACTTATCGCTCGTCGCGTCGTCCTTTCGCACTCCTGAATAATGATGGTAATAATTATGGTAGGCGCCTGAATGATAATTTGAAACTGGTTCAGTACTTAAATTGAATTATTAAAACATGATTATATTTTGTATGATGACAAATTAAGTACTATTACGATGTTATTAATAGTTTTTAATCAACATGTATTGTGTAGTATAGCTTTATGGAGAAAAATTAACTTTCAGTTGATTTGTGTACGCTGTAAGAACTCGAAAATTTCTGCACCGATTGAGTTCAAATCTGACATAATATACAATCAGATTTAAAGGATAATATTTAATAGCTAAGTATCGATAAAGCGGATTGCACTAGACACCACTGTTCTGATACGATCCACAGACAGCATTATTAACAACATTTTATCAATGACATACTTAATTATATCTGCAATTTTATTGGAGACCAGGATAATTATTTTCTGCCTTATTCAAGGCTATTCCCATTTTCCGCAAAATAGCAAACTTTGATGAAATAGGGTCGATAAGGTCACGTCTTAATTAGTTTGTAACTCAGACGATCTAGATTAAAGTACTTAAGGCTCACATTTTTTTATGTTGGCAAAAAATACCTGCTATTAGACTTTGCAAAAAATATTAGAATACTCTTTGTTCTGCTTTGTACTTCAAAGGTCACCGACGAGAATAGGTTTTACCTGATGGTAAAACCTATTACTTACCTTTACGCAATGTCAGATTGCCGTGGGTTGCCTACCTTTTGTGAAGTGGAGTTTTGCTAGCAGTAGGGATTAAGGAACCCGCTCCTGCCGTGGCTACACTACACGAGGTAATGTAAGAAGTAGGTACTACCCTACGCTAGAAAATTCAATTCTCAACAGGTGATTACAATGTCTAATTTTATAACCTGAAATAAATAGATAAATAAATAAAATAAAAATGTTGATCATTGATTAGTTTCTATAGAACAATGTGTATGAATCTTGGTAGTACCTACGTATGTATAACTACCATTTAGTAAATACATTTCCTATAAGTTGTGGCAGTCAAAGCGTGGCGTGCCCGTAAAATGTTTAGATGATGCAATATAATTCCAATTTTGCTTTAATTATTAACCGAGCTAAGAGGATTTCTTTTTACTCGTTTAGACTAAACGTAGATAAGTTTTATTAAAAGGCAGGTAGAGCGATATGTAGTACCTTGTAATTAAGTAGAGTTCGGAATGTAGCCTCGCTCGAAATGAGGGATATTGGTAGAGGGGGATATATTTTATATTATAATCAAAAAAGGCTGTGGAGCCGATTGGTTCGATTGGTTGCCTGCAACACAAAGATTGCAAATGCGAATTCCGACTATACCAATAAGTATTTCTGAATTGGAGTACCGTGACTGGTCAACCCTCTAGCTCTACTGTGAAGGAAACTATCGAGAGGAATCCTAATCTAAAATAAATAATCGGGGATCCCTGTGGGTAGGCATGTATATGCAATTTAGACACAAAAGAAAAATGCGTTTTTCTTACCTTCCTCCTAGAAATATACCAAATCTAAAATGGTTGTCTAAACAAAGGGTATACCTACAGACGAGAATGTTTCCTTATTAAAGATGAATGTAAAAGTAACTATGTTTATCTTAATTGCTGTAAGACAAGGTTTATTGTATTACGCTAGTAATGAAGATTCGCAGAAGCTTTATCCTAACATGAGCCGTCTGACTGGATCTGGCAATTGACTAATGTAAACCTATTCGCATCTAGATATTCCGTAGGAAAATGGCGGTGAGAACTAATGGATGCCGTTTAGTACAAGCTTACTTGCGAGAGTTGTGAGCTCGCGACCTAATGGCACCTTTTGTCTGATGCTAATCACACCATTATCCACCATTTTCCGGATAACACGTACTTAAATACCTTAAGCGCTTTTGTTTACGAATTATTTTCACTATCTACTGTTTTTTTTATACTTTCATGTCCTCAAGGGTAGGTAGAGGTTAGTTCTAACACACCTTTCCTTTGCTGGAGATATTTGATACGAAAGTGGCAGATGGTGAGTTGATTAGCATCAGGCGGCTGGTGTGTTATTTAGCACACATGTATTAAATAATAATAAAAAATTGTTTGAAAATAGTCTTGTTCTTTGTTTTTTTAAGGATGTCTCGAGAAAACTTTTAGAGGCCTCCCGTAACAAGAGGGCTGGCGAATATTCCGCTCAGCGAATCAGCATTGCCATTCAACTTGGCAATGCCGCCAGTCTTCTTGACACCCTTCCGCGTGGCACAGATTTGGGACATTTATTCTATTTATCATCATCATCATCATATCATCACGCCGAGTCCCTAACGGGGTAGGCAGACAGTATAGAGCGCCAGTTCTCTCTAGACTTACATACCTTAAGTAGTTTATATATATATTACTACTTTGTTTTATAATATACATTTAGTTTATTTAAATTAAAAGTCTTGAATTGTAAGTAATAATGTTTTAAGCACCTTTATAGTAAATTAAAATAGGGGCCAAAAAGGTTTTTGGAGGTGGGTGCGGACTATTCATGAGAGTGCTTGCGAAAATATTTATATTATGTTGTACCTAGTTTCGATTATTAAATAACATTTGTACCTGTAAAATCTCCTTTTTAGGGTTCCATAGTGAAGTACGACCCTTTATAGTTTCGCGATTTCGTATATTCGTCCGTCCGTCCGCGTGTTAACTCAAAGGCGCTTGGTACTATTAGATACTGCCATCCACGAAGACGCGCCCTACCAATTTCTAGTCGAGGGGGTCGCGGGATGCGGGGAGTATGACCCGATTGCATTCATTGTAGTGTGCGTGTGCACTCATAGGTAATCAGTGTCTACCGATAATACTCAAACATCAGTGGAAGGTTGCGCTCTTACACTATAAACTGTAGGAAGAATAGTGGGGCGCATCTTCGTGGATGGCACTATCTCTACAGAGCTGTAATTTGGTATGGTGTACATGTACGATTAACAGCGCCGACGAAGTTGTATTTTAATAAAATTTAGAAATTGAGTTAAGAAAGATCAGAACGAAAAATATATCTCAGCTCTAAGGTAAAAGTATTTAGGTAGAATACGTTCATGCTTCAAAGTAATTATACAGGCACTTTACTTCACACGTCAAAGTTCAAATTAGTTCTTGAGAGGGTCAGACCTCCAATAGGGTGTGATATGCTACATCCACAACGTTAATATCTTCGGGCTTGTTTGCCGATTTAGAGCATTGTACGAGCTCATTCACGAGTCTCCCGACTCAATGTTATCACTTTTAATCATTCAGACGAGGAGCTTTAAAATGCTGCATTTTGACATGTTGTACGTAATGTCATATTATTGCAGAAGATTTACTTTGTCATCATACTAAACGTCATGTATTTATATATATGTCTGTCTGTACACTTCCTTAATAGATTTGTCTACTAAGTCGTGTAAATAAATGGTCTACGTTAAGTTAATCTTTTGTTAATAATGTATATATGTATGCATACATTATTAAGAAAACTTATTAGGTAAGTCTAAGTTACGGCCTTTCCGAGCGACGAGTTTTTCTTTACTTATGTAGGTAGGTACATATATTTAACTCACGACAAGACTTACGTTGAAGTTAGAAATGGCGAGGAAGTCTGCATACGTTTGATAAGATTTCTATACGTTAAGCTATACTACATCTGTAGCAGCATTTTAATGGCTTCCCAGCGGAGATAAGCAACTGTAATGACAGGATTCGCGCAAGGAATCGCTCCTCTAATTAAACTGAAGGAATTCAGCTGTTCACATCCCTCGCAGGTGTACAGATCTGTGTCCTGGGAGTTTCATTTGTCCAAGAAACCTTGGTACATGTGCATTATTGAAGCCTTGATTTCCTTCTTGATTGCATTCTCTTGCAGACATTCTAAGTGTCAGTCTTAAAACTTACACGATCTTGTTTTTACCTGTATTTCGTACATATGTCGTATAAGGCATGATGGTTTCCGTAGTCGCCAGCAGCGCAAAGATTGTGAACCCCCAAAAGATTGTAGAGTGTACTAATATATTTTTCTGAACGTAACTAGGTACATTGATACAGCGAGCTTCACGGTGAAGAGAAATATCGAGAAGCCTGCAATGTTAAAGAAGAAATTAAAGACTTATGTATTGGTTTGAGAAACGGTGAAGGACTCGCTATCTGTCACATGGTCACCTAAATATATCTCAGGGATAAGGTGGATGCTGTCAAAGCTATCTATTTTTTAAAATAATATTTCCTCGAAGAAGATAACGAGTGGTGTGAAGATACATATGGTTAACATTAAAATTAAAATGAGCCATGTGTCTATTCACTAATTGGCGAATACGAGGCGTGATTATATGTATGTATGTATGTATACATACATATAATCACGTATGTATGTATGTACATACATATAATCACGCCTCTTTCCCGTAGGGGTAGGCAGAGAGCAATGCTTTCCACTTGCTACGATCCTTACATACTTGTTTCGCTTCGTCCACTTTCATTCCCTTCGTACATGCTCACTCACTAATACACCGAGCATAGTCGGTTGCACAGAATATTTTAGTTTAGGTATATGACAAATTATCAAAATCGCACCCAGACGAGTGTGTTCGAACCTTTATATATATTCCCAACCAATGCTGAAGCTACGCCGAATGGATTGTGGTTTAACGAATTTATTGGCGGTTTAGATACGGATCCCAATAATAGCACATTCGCTTTGAAATCACGATTTGATGAAGATACATACTAACCGTAACATAAAGTTCCTTCTAAATGTTTGTACTTTATTTATTACTTTAAATTAATATATAGGGAAGTTTGATAATACATATATATGAAAAATAAAAGCAGGCTATAAATCTGCCAGGGACTCCCATGTTCGGTACAGCCGTTTTGGAGACTAGACGGAACAAACGGACTGGCACACCGCATAGACATACTGGCAGAACAAAAGCAATATAAATTGTGCTTATACTTTTATATGCATGCAAAAAGAAAAAAAAAATGAGCCGTCACGGGACGCCTGGCAGATGTGAAACATCGACATTATTTTGTAAAAGTAATATGCAGAAAAGAACAGATTGTGATAGGAACTAAATATGTCATAATGATAAAATTCGGTCGTCACGCCAGAAATCGGTTTTACGTGCGGCTATAGATGTTTCACATCAAAAAAGTGGACTCGCAAGGACATCAGCAACGCAAAATGCTTCATAATACTATGACGGGTGGATTCGTTACCTGTCACGTCATATACCTCCAGCGGAAAGGGCGTGAGTACCACCACACGCCTTAGCCTACCAGTTCGGGGATCTTTGTGGAAAGCCGTGAAGATCCTTGAAAATTTAATTAATGAATAATGAATTAATGAAAATTAAATTAAAATATCTTGTTATTCGTGGCTAAGCGTGATTGATATATTTCAACCTTGATAGACAGAAGGACAGTAGGGAGGTTATGTCTACGGCCAAGGGCCAAGGGCACTTGTTTGCCATCTATATTTCCTGCACATATTGAGCCCAACAATGTTGTAACCTAACGTATCTATGTACGTCTATGAAAGAGGCAATATTAATATTTGTAAACTTGTTAGACACAAAATAGACAATGTGTATTCATGAACTAATGAATATGATTTTTAAAGGTGAGGATATCATCCCTTCCCACATGGGTCCCCGAAGGGGTAGGCAGAGGTATATAGGTAGTACCCACATATCCACTTTCCGCCAGAGATATATTTTTGATGCCAACGTAACAGATGGCGAGTCCATCGCCGTTACTCAAGCACGACTATACATACGCATTTGAATTGCTTCTCAGAAGTATGCAGGTTTCCTCTCGATGTTTTCCTTCACCGTAAAGCTCGTGTTGCGACTAATCACTGTACTTAAGTTCAGAAAAACTCATTGGTACAGTCGGGATTCGAACTTGCGATCTTTATGTCGCAGGCAACTACTCAAACCACTCGGCCACCACGGCTCTCAAGGTCGAGGTATCTTTATACGTAATTACTGTACTTGAGCTAAGTAATTAGTACAGATCGGACTTCTCAGAATCTCAATTTTGCAGGTGACTTAAATAGCCACTCTGCTACCATGGCTTGAATGAAATTGCTATAACTATATTGTGTAAATATGCCCTAATACAAGTAATTTTCTTCTTCCCTTCCAATTCAAAGTCAAAATAATCCAAGCTCACCAGTTTCAAAACTGTACAAGTGTAGAATCGAGAAGCGTTTTTCCTCATCTCAGCGATTTCCCGCCAGTTTTCCCCGAGATGTCGAATGCTGCGGACGCGTCCCGGCGTCGTGACGTCACGCTCGCTACGCAAGCTTAGTTACGAAATGTGCAAAAGTTGAGCGAACGCTTAGCTGATTCTCGCATCGTAAACTTAATTGCTCGTATTACGAACTGAATTTCGGTTTAAACACGTTAAAGCCAGTTTTTTTGTGAAATCTGTTCTGAAGAATACGTAGACTTTTCGGATTGTCGTGAAAAAACAGGTAATCTATTTACCCCTTTATAATTAATAATTTAAATTAGTTTGAAGATGATGTGTCATCTTTCTGAATATAATAGATATTTATAAAAAAAAATAATGTAAAATTAATGACTGTAAGTGCTTACAGTATCGCCCCTCAAATTATATACACAAAAATTGTAGTCAATAATATAAATTTTGATTATTTCCTTAATGCCTCAAAAGACTTATTATTATTATTTAAATATATAAATATGATTAATCACTGTACATACTTAAGTACAATTATGATTCACATCACGTAATAATTAAGGGTTCGAACTTGCGATCGTTTCGTTGCATCTTATCTTAACCATCTCGGCTCTTTTAATTACAATTTCTGATAAATAATTACGTAAGCATTAGTCGACGTAAAAATATCTAGGTGAATATTTACTTTCATTATACGGTAGGGTTGTCAAAGTTAATTGAACGCGTATTGTGCTGGCGGTGCGATGAAGCTACTTGACCTTCCCTTGATTACCGGACCAAAGATCTTGTAACATTTAAGTGATAACCCTTAGTTGCGGTCTGAAGGTTCTAACCGAGTTCAATCAGGCGTGGAGTTAGCATAAGCAAGCAATAGCAAGTATTAAAAGAATATAAATCAAATTATATGTTTCATATTATCTATTGGTATGGGAATTTATTTTATTGTAGTAGTAGTAAACTAGTTATTGTTAGGTTAACTAATCGGGGCCGAACAAAGGCTTTTGTTTTGAATTTAAATTGGGCTATTGTGGCAGGACAGTAAATGGATGGATTAAAGGACTCTACAGTGAGACGACTGCCTTGCAATCGGTGTCAAAATGTAATTATTGACAGTCGATGACTCACCACCCCCTTAAAACCGGCTTGATGCCTAGGGAACAATACCGGCGTACGCTAAGGGCGACACCCTTATCGTACGCCGGTGTTGTTCCCTAGGCCCTATTTTTAATAATTCCCTAGAGGTATGCAATGGTTGCAAAATACGATGACCGTACCAGACCTGGTTTCCTCGTTATTACCCAAATTGATCACCTCCATCCTTCAAACATGGTGTTCTCGCGCTACACTTCTGCCGGCAAGGGAATGCAATCCAGAGGGGAGCGTAAGTGCCGCATACTGGAGGCCTCGGGCACGTGGTGTCGCTACTCACCAACAGCGCTAAGCCTATAGTATTATTATAATTATTAAAGCCGTGGTGGCCGAGTGGTTCGAGCAGTTGCCTGCGACGCAAAGGTCGCAAGTTCGAATCCCGACTGTACCAATGAGTTTTTCTGAACTTAAGTACGGTGATTAGTCACACCACGAGCTTCACGGTGAAGGAAAACATCGAGAGGAAACCTGCATAGGTCTGAGAAGAAATTCAAAGGCGTATGTATAGTCGTGCTGGAGTAACGGAGATGGACTCGCCATCTGTCACGTTGGCACCTAATATACCTCTGGCGGAAAGTGGGTGTGTGGGTATTACCTATACCCCTCTGCCTACCCCTTCGGGGACCCTTGTGGGAAGGCGTGATGATATATATATAATTATTATAGTACAGTAATTACCTAAATAAAACCTACCAGTTCTAACCTACGGAGCCGAAACGTGGACCTTGACTGCGGGGCTAATCCACAAGTTCAGGGTCGCTCAGCGAGCTATGGAGAGAGCAATGCTAGGGGTTTCTTTGAAGGATAAAATCCGAAATAACATTATCCGACAAAGAACGAGAGTCACCGACGTTGCTCAGAGAATTAGCTCGCTGAAGTGGCGTTGGGCTGGCCACGTCTGTCGCAGGACAGATGAACGGTGGAGCAGACGAGTCCTCGAATGGAGACCACGGACGGGAAAACGTAGTGTAGGGCGTCCTGAGGCACGGTTGACGGACGACCTTAAGAGGGTCGCTGGTGGCGGATGGATGAGAAGGGCCGAATACAGAGTATGGTGGCGCGCCATGGAAGAGGCCTATGTCCAGCAGTGGACTGCTGTAGGCTGATGATGATGATGATGATGAGTACAGTAATTAGTCACACAGCGAGCTTTACGGTGAAGAAAAACATCGATAAGAAACTTGCTTAAGGAGAAATTCAAAGGCGTATGTAAGTATAATTGTGCTTCAGTAACGTCGACGGACTCACCATCTGTCATGTTATTACCTAAGTATATATCTGGTGGAATTTGGGTATATGGGTATAAGTTACCCCCCTTCAGGGAAATTTGTTTGAAGGCGTGAGGTTATTTATAATCATATTATTATAACATGAAAGTACACAATTATATACATTTTACGCCAGCATTAGCCCAGCAGTGGAATGCGTCTGACGTTGATGAATTATTCTTAGATTTTTGATATATCACAAAACGATGTGGAAATTGGTGAAAAATTGCTCCGGGTCAGTCAAATACAGACCCGGATGGAAGGCGAGCAATTTTGATTGATGTTCTATCAATCTGGTTGGACTGCGTTAGCAATTCATGCCATATATAGTACTGTAAATGAAATATTAATGAAACCTGCGTTTTAATTAAATATTGGATAACACGTGCAGCAATTATTTTCAAATAGTTTTTCTTCCCATAGAAAGAAGGGTATATTCTCCATTATATCAATGAATAGTGAAGGAAAACAGCGAGAGGCAACCTGCATACGTCTGAGAAGAAATTCAAAGGCGTATGTATAGTCGTGCTTGAGTAACGGCGATGGACTCGCCATCTGTCACGGTGTCATCTAAAATATATCTCTAGCGGCGGCTGGGTGTGTGGATACTACATATACACCTCTGCCTACACCTCCGGGGACCCTTGTGGGAACGCGTGAGGATATATTATATATATTTTTTTAAATAATTGTTAAGATTTAATATCACTGATTAAATTAGAAATTGTTTAACTTTATTAAAGTTTCACTTATGAAATAATTTAATCAAAGCTTTCAGATGAATAATGCAATTTATGTCTTAGCTATTATATGTAAACGATGTTTGAACATGTCTCCAAATATTAACTTTGTAATTTATTTTATTTTGGAAACAGAAAATTTAAATAAAACGGGAATTTTACAGTTTGAATTTACGTATTGTTATTACTTTGTTAGTCTTTTGTCTACAAAATTTCATTAAGTTTGATTGTCTAGAATCCAAAGTTGGACTTAGTTCAAATGGAAAGTATGATAAATATCTTGGTTCATTCGTTATGTGTGTTTGTATGTAAATGAACATCTTCTAGTAAAATGTATTATCACGTGTGTGGTTTAAGACTCAGTTTCAAAAAAACTGCTATACGGAACACCAATACGCACTTCACGCTAAGTTTTGCTCATACATATCATCATGCCGAGTCCCTAACGGGGTACGCAGGGGGAATAGAGTGCTAGTTCTCTCTAAACTTACATACCTCTTTCTTTTCGTCCACATTCATTAGTCCCTTCATACATATTCGCCGGATTCGATTACTCATGATGTTCCCGATCGATTTGATCTAGGTATTTAGAATGTGGTCTTGCTTGTTTTCCAGAGGCAATCTGGAAAACACACACTTTTTGCGTGTGCAAAACACACACACACACACTTTCGCTTTCAATATCTGTATCGTCGCAGTGAAGAAATATTTCACTAATCCTTTCTATTAGCCAAACCAACGTAACATGCCTTTCTTCATCTTCAAATCACACCCTCGTTCACGCCATTTGTTTTGCGAATCTTGTAATTGTAGATTCGACCCGCCTACCCCGTTAGGGACTCGGCGTGACGATATGTATGAATGTATGTATATATGTATACGTATATACATATATCACGCTATTTTTATTACTACAGACGTTATTGATGATGAAAATTATTTTAATATGTATTTAAAGCATGTAACCATTAATTTCTCATTACTCAAGACATACATTAATTGCTATTCAAATAAACGAAAAAAAAAAACAAAATTGTATGAAACCACATTTTCTTATTGACGAGTACTAGGAGAGCAGAGATTGATGAGAGCTACCACAGTGACACTGCATTTTGCGTGCGGCTCTGACGTCACGTCTACAGGGCAAGGTCGGGGTAAGGATGCCAGAGATTTAATTACTATTCAGCTACCATATATAGCTTATATAATATACGTAAACCATATCTAACTCAGAGGTAAATACATCTTTTTGTACCAAAACTATTGATGAAAATTTGTGACAATGATAACGTTTACAACGTACGGTACGTCTTACACGTAAAGGTTTCTATTAAGACAGTAATATCATCACATCATCAGAACACTCATTTTAACTGCTAAAACAGACACGAAAATTCATTATAAAGCTCCGTTCAAACATGAACAACTAAAATTCAAGTTCGCATTTTCGACGGTAGGCACCTTAACGCGAAAGTCATTGTATTATTTTATAAATATATATTCTATACATAAGAGCCATGGTGGCCGAGTGGTTCCAGTAGTTATCTGCAACACAAAGACTTCGAGCTCGATTCCCGGCTATGCCAAAGAGTATTTCTGAACTTAAGTATAGTGATAACTCACACTACGAGCTTTAAAGTGAAGGAAACAGCGAGAGGAAACCTAAGCTAGTCTAGGAAGAAATTCAAAGACATCACAAGAAGCCATCTGTCACATTGACACCTAAATATATCTCTGGCGAAATGTGTGCCTACTGCTTCAGGGACCCTTGCGGGAAGACCGGAAGATATGAAGTAGGTATATTCTCTGGCAATTTGCTATTGTTACATATCGCAATATATTACTAACCTTATAAATTTTTTAGTTTTATGACAAAAACCTTTTTTATTCCTTCATTTGCCTTCGTTGTCGAACTGTGTAGACAACTTTTACCCAACCCTTGTCAAGGGTGGCCCTTCATTTACCAAAACGTGGGATTCATTCCTAATCGAATCGATCAGTGACATGACTGGTAGAATCACCGGCTCCTTTCGCATTGTCTCGTCCTTGTGCCATTTCACCAGTTTGGCACACTTCCGGATATTGAACGTGTTTGTTCTCTTTGACACTCAAGACGCTTCCAGACTAAACACTGAACTTTTTCCGATATTTTACTTAATCTCAAGGATGGGAACATCTAGAGTAGTCGATTGACATTTACTAAGATACTGATGAAAGTCAATGAAGCGAAAGAGGTCTGTAAGTCTAGACTGAACTAGCGCTCTATTCTCTCTAACTAACTTGTAACGGCGTGATGATACATTTATATGCATTTTTCTTACTTCATCTACATCTCCTCATTACTTAGCGGTACCTGAAGGAAGGTAACATTATTGATTAGATTATTAAAGTAATTATTAACTGTACTTAGTACAGATTAACCGCGGTGGCCGAGTAGTTTTAATCATTATGTTATTTCTGTGAGTAGTGTTTGTCTATAAAGTAATCAAACTTTTATTTTGCCCTTGTTTTGTAAGTGAGATGGCTTGTGTTCCTAAAGTAAGGTAAAAAAACATTCCGCAAGAATAAGGCGGTCAAACGCAAAAATATATCAAATCTGAAGAAACATATCTTTAAGGAAAGTGAATACTCGCTATAAATTAATGATGACATAAATTATGACGAAATATCTTTAAGCACATTATTTAACGAACTAAAGACAATTAGCTAATGTTTCAGAGTGACGATTTGCTTATGGTATGTTAGACAGGCTTAGTCTTATAGTAATCAATCATCTATTTGGCGTATACTTTTTTTACATAATAACACTATGATATGTTTTCTACTAAGTATACTGTGTATTTTATTTAATAATGTACGTAATAATAAGTATTTTGTTACCTATAAGTAGCTTGCTAATTGATTTCTGAAATACTACCTCCAAATCTGTAACAAGATACGAGTTGGCCAACATCCAATTGTGCATTTCCCATCAGAATGAAATGAACCAACCAATCATCGGGGATTACTTCCCGACCTTACCGCGGAATATACAACCCGTAATCCAATGGATTACTGAACTAATTATTTCTTCAAATATATTACTTGGTAGAAAAGTATAATACTAGAGACCCGTCCGGCTTTGCATGAGTAGAAGAGTATAATTATTATGCCTAAATGTTTATCTTTAGATTTCAATCAATACTCTCAAAATCTTAACATATTAAACATTCAAGCCTTCCTCATTATATTGTCCTGTCTATTGGTGAAAGACGCGTGAGAGTCCGTTCGGTAGTTTCTGAATGAAGGTAGTTTATCGCGACTAGGCAGACAGATAGACGTGTTGAAGAACTTTGTTTTACTATATGTAGTGATATAAATCTTCACGCCTTCCCACAAGGTCCCCAAAGAGGCAGGCAGAGGTGTATGGGTAGTACCCAAACAACCCACTTTTCGCCGGGGATGTATTTTAGGTGCCATCGTGACAAATGGCGAGGGAATTGCTATTTCTTAAGCATATCTATACATAAGTCTTTGAATTTCTTTTCAAACGTGTGTAGGTTTCGTCTCGATGTTTTCTTCACCGTAAAGCTCTTGGTGTGACCAATCACTTTACTGAAGTTCAGAAAAACGTATTGGTACATTCGGGCTTCGAACTTGCATTCTTTGTGTTGAAGGAGACTGCTCGAACCACTCGGCCACCAAGGCTTAACAGCTCACGGTGTTATTTTACTTTATTCGTTGCTTCGAAACCCCGGTGAATATAAAAATCCACGCAATATGCGTGGATTTTTATACATACTATTTTACTACATACATAATAGTTTCCGGCCCCTCCACATCGTCATCTGTTAATCGATCTATGACCAACATAGGTATATCTTTGTCTTCTTTCTCTCATCGGTTACATTAAAAGTCTGATCAAGGTAACGGACTAATTTAAAATTCCCTAAAAAGCACACGGGTATATATTTCGATAGTAACGCGGCACAAGATTAATTTCACGTCACGTGGACTCGAAAAAAAACATCATAAAATTTGTTTACGTGCTTCTATTTCTGCACTAAAGCCGTGAATGGCGGGAGGAGGTAGAAGCTTCATTCATGACGAGATACATTTCACATTCATGAACAGAGACGGATTGAAACGATTACATGTAATGGGCATTTCGGGAGGGAGATTTTCAGTATTGCCAGCTACATATTCAAATGTGGCGTAATTTATAAAAAAAAAAAAAACTTTCAGGCTGTGACTTTATCAGGGTTAGGAGTAATCACTCGTTATTGTTATTTCGTTGCTTTCGCCGGTTGAGTGACACGTAATCTACACTAATATTATAAGATGGACTCATTGTTTGTACTTTTGTAAAAATGTTAGTAATTATTATTTTATTTATTTATTTATTTATTTACACACACATTAACATCCTTACAGTAGGTACACCAATATGATGTTAAAAGAATGATGTTAAAAGAAAATAATAATAATAACATTAATAAACTGATTTACAATATAACAAAATACACTTTGAAAACTTATATATTATCAAATAGTTTCTAAGAATTTTCAAACCGTTTCTGCGAGTTTCGGCAGGGTCTGGTGATATATATCTATATAGTTAGACATGGTGTTGATCAAACTAATGGCTCTCGAAATTGATTAATGAAGACATGAACTTCACCGATTTGTAAAAAATATCTTGCATTATTGCGCAGCATCATGAGTTACGTTTTATTTAAATAAATACATTTAATAATGGGTTATATAAATAAGCCATAATTAAATGTACCGCTGGAGAAACAGCATGCTAAGACTAGTTATTTCTGTATTTTTTCTTTTTATATTTCTAAATCACATTTTACTGATAAGCAATATATGCATTTTCTATGAAAAGTAAAGTGCCCTGATGATTTAGTTTGAACCCGCGACCTCAAGTTTGGAAGTCGACAGCTCTAACCACTAGACCGGTCAGCACTATATCAAAGCCCAAAAGTTATTGTCATTCCAAGATGGCGTGATGTCTCCAAACCAAATACCGTCTTAACAACGGCATATTTCATTGTAAAGATTACTGTGGGGCTTTCGTAATGGTTTATTTGGCTTCGAGGGTTCATTTTCAGGCCAACCTGCGTTAGCTATAAATTCTCGAAATCGATCATGTTCTATAAAAAGCGCTTTGTTTTTCTCAGTAAGAAGGTACATATTTCTTATACATTTAGAAGTATGTTCATTACCTCCTGTGAGGAGAAGGTACTATAGGATTTTTCCAAAATTAAAATTAAAATATGATATCTTCACGCTATAACGAAAGGGGTAGGTAGCGATGTCAAACACTCTACAGAGATATGTTTCGATGCCAACGTGACAGATGGCGGGATCGCTGTCATTGGTCAAGTACGATACGATGGTGTTTGAATTTCTTCTCAAACGTATCCTGGTTTCTTCGCCATTTTTCCCTTCGCTGTCATTCTTGCAGTTTGATAATCACATTACCTACTTAACAAAAAAATCAAATTCGTAGAGACAGGTTCGCACCTGCAATCTTGGCTTAACTTGTGACTAAATTTATCACTTTAGCCACTCGGCCAGCACGGCTCAATATATGTTGTAATAACTGATGGTAATTTCCTTAGAAGTTGTTCAACCTTCAGCCGCCCCTGTGAAGTAAACTCGAGTAGTGATGTCACTTTCAAAGCATGTTTTAACTGCCTCTGAGCCGCTAAAGAGGTCGCGAGAGTAGCGTACCCACCGGTTAACTCGGGTCTACATATCTTGAGTTTTTGCCGGAAAATTCTAAAGTGGCTTTTTATCTTTGTGTCTCTTAGGTTATTTCACATACCTCATAGCGTTGTGCTTTGAATATAATTTAACATCGTTGTATTACTCATATTTGCATCAACTAGAATTATTTCGTTATTTACGCTTGAAATGTACTCATACTGAAGTTTACATGTTAGTTTTCTGGCAGTTAAAAAAAAACTATATATATCATGGCTAATTTCACGCCTTTCATCTACATGTGTTCCCTGCGAGGGGACCGTTGCAGGGAACACATGAAGATGAAGGCGTGAAAGGAGAAGGCAGAACACACGTTTCATAGGTAAAAACTAAATGTAGGTACTTATGTACCGACGTGACAGATGGCGGGTCTATCGACCTACACATCCACACTTACACGTACACACAGTTAAAAACTGCGTTTTTACCTAATAAAACGTGTATTCCGCCTTCTCCATCGGGGACCGTTGCAGGCAGCTATTCTAAGATTTCTTAGAATTGCTTCTCAAACGTATGAATGTTGTGAAAAAGAGAGGTGCAATCAATTGAAATATGTACATACATACATACATATCATCACGACGAGTCCCTAACGGGGTAGGCAGAGAGTATAGAGCGCCAGTTCTCTCTAGACTTACATACCTCTTTCGCTTCGTCCACATTCATCAGTCTCTTCTGCTCGTCGGTTTCCAAATATGAAAAATGTATTTAGCTTTATTAGTATAAGAGGTCTATAAAGGCCCAGAAACCAGGTAAAATAATACCCTACTCCAACCATATCTTCCGTTCCAAGCTCAAATAAACTAGCACTGTTGTTAGAAGCTTTAGACAGAACGCTCCCAATATAATTCATGTTTCTTTCATCACGTGATCTATCCGAAGCACAATTACGCACGAGGCGCCGGCCAGGTGTGGTGTGTCTCTCGTCTATCATATTTGTACTGCTATTGTGAAGTATTGAAGCGGTACGAGTTAATTATACTGTTGGCAAAACATTATAGTTAAATGTTTTAGTCGTGTGGGCGTCTGTCATGTAACAAATATAATTATTCGCTTTTGTTCTCCCTATTTTTTTTTATTATATTTGTGGCCAGAGTCCTTGTTTAGCTGTGCTGTGCTGTGCTGTTTTTGGGTATTTTGATTTTCTTGCTTTCTTTTTTGCATATTATTCTTTTTTCCTTTGTGTACTTGTTCTTTTGTACTTTGTATTCTTTTACATATTATTTTAACATTTGTACCTTAAATATACATTTTCTTAATTTATTTGTCTATTTTAATATACTTTTTATGAGACATATACATTCGTTTTTTAAAAGTTTTTTCTAATGATTTTACAAAATTAATACTTAATATTATTTACAAAAAGGCATGTGGCCTGTTTATTTACAATTTATGCAATTTGCTTATTAAATATTTACAGAAAGCTTGTAACTTGTTTATTAGCAATTTATGCAATTTGCTTAATACCCCAATTTGACCGCAAGGTGACATCCTTCCTCTCTCAAAGAGGGCTCCGGGTACACGTCCCTGTTCTCCCTATTACTGGCTCTATCTTCACTCAAAATGTGGGTGTAATAACAATTTTGCCTATCTCTTTCCATTGAGGTACAAAAATAATACGGGAAAACATACTGTCATAATAAACATCGAAATTTTCATATGATGACTGGTGAATATAGATGAAACCAAAGAGGTGTGTAGAGAGAGCTGGCGGCTACCTCGTGGGGTAATCGGCGTGATGATATGTTTGTATGTCGTACATTACTGTATTGTAGTGAAATTAATGTTATTTAACTGCTTAATGCTCCTCCATATACACAAAAGCCGCAATAAACAACGTAATTAATATGTCATAGCACAACAGTAGTTATAATTGCAGCCATTAGAGGGCGGACGAAAAGGTTGCCATGTCAATGTACGGTCAGCTGATTTGATTCATGAATCACGTTATTGCCCATTATACAGGGTCGTTTGCTTTACACTTATGGTAAAGTGGATGACGTTTAATCGTAGCGCAAAGTGTGATATAAAATAACTAACAAGCTTTTTCGCCCATCTTTGTTTGGGAGAAAGTATACAGATCCAACTCGATCGCCACCACCCGGGCCAAATTGTAAATCTAGATAATTTTTGAATCTATAGTAGCTGTACGGCTGTTTGAAAACGCACCAAGGACTATATGATCCATGTCCGCACAAAAAATATTACGCTTGGCTGTAAGATATTACAATTATGTAAAGGAGAACATTCCTTAAATTTTAGTTATTTCGTTTGTGGAGCATATTTCTTGCAGGACATAAAGACGGCGTGGTAAAAATAAAAATGGCTGTCAAAGATGATTGACAAACCACGTGAATATTTTTATTGAGAAACTAGCTATGCCCTCGACTTCGTCGGAGTGGACGGCTTTTTTATATTTCGTAAAATGTTTTTTCTTTCAATAAAAAGTATCCTATGTTATTTCTAATACCTCCAATAATATGTGTACAAAGTTCTATGATGAGCGGTTAAGTAGTTTTTACGTATAAGCGTAACAAACAAACTTACGTTCACATTTATAATTAGTAAGGATTATTTAAAAAGGGAATTGTAAATATGCAATAACTTTAATTGCAGTTTTTTTTTAGGGTAACACAACTGTTTATTTGCATTCGTACATATACATACATATCATCAAGCCGGGTCCCTGCGGCGGGGTAGGCAGAGAGTATAGAGCGCAAATTCTCTCTAGACTTGCAAACCTCTTTCGCTTCGGCCACATTCATCAGTCTCTTCATACATGCTCGCCGGTTTCGAGTACTCTTGATGTTCCCGTCATTGAGTGTCCGATCGATTTCATCTAGGTTGCCTCTTCTTGCACACACTTGCAATTCTTAAAATTTACATAAATTGTCTTATAAGTATAGTAAAATTTAATGCTTTTCCATGAAGGGTGTGAAATCCGTTACCACTCGACGGACCGCATGCTTGCTTTCTATCGCCACTAAGTGGTATTAGAGATGAAAAAAAAATGGATGGATGTATGTGGATTTTGATTAACGAAGACGGCCTATACTCTCAATAAAAATATAATTTACACACCTGATGATACTGAGGATAACAAACTAAGTATAAAGTTATTAAATTCGACCGAAATTTTTTGAATACTTTTTATATTTTACTAGCTGCGCTCCGCGGTCTTATTCACGATTAAACTTTTTAGTATTATAGCAATTGCTATAATACTAAAACGCCATAGCTTTTTGTTTTTATAATAAAAAGTAATATATATTGCAGCCCGGCCAATGCCTCTCTTGACAAGCGGCCTGGAACATATCTCGCTCTGAGAATCAACATTGCTATCCAACGTGTTAATATCCAAGTATTGCCATACTGCTAGACTTCTTGGCAAATTACTGCGAAATATCGATTGTAAAAATTTTGTCTGGAATTAGTAATAAAAGATATGAATGAACTGTTGCTGTTTATAAATATATATATATATATATATATATGTATCTTTATATATATAATTCTTCTGTGAGTGTGTCACTGAACTCCTCCTAAACGGCTGGACCGATTTTAATGAAATTTTCTGTGTGTGTTCAAGGGGATCTGGGAATGGTTTAGATTCACAATTGGACCCGATAGGTGGCGCCACTGGGTCCGTGGCTTTAATTTTTTCTCCCAAGCGAAGCTGGGCGGGACAACTAGTATATATATATATTTTTTCATCAAATCATCAAATTCAAAAAGTGTATTATTAATGCTAGTTTGTGAGGATATTTGTTCCTCTTATTGTTCGAGCAATAAGTATCGAACGGACTCGGATGAAATTTGGCTCTGAGATTAATATTTATTTGCCGGACTAATAAATAGGATAGTAGGCAACATAGCATGTTTTATTCCAGAAAAAAAAATACCAACGAAGTCAAAATTTCCGCAGCAACAGCAGGGCTCAGCTCAATATGTTTAAAAAGTCAACATAGTGCAGAACCAACTTTCAAATGGCATAAGTAAATCGAGAACATTATAATGTGCAATAAATTTAAAAATAAAGCGCCAAAATTGTATAAATTTAATTTGAAAACATGAATAGTCGTACCTCGTCATACTTCATCTATGTTAAGCTTGACATTAGATGTCGTAAACCACTGCCATTTGTGGGGGGAGTAAAACCTTTACGATCGTATAATAATATGAAATAAAATTTTGAAATAGGTGTTATTTTCAACAAAGTAAGCTTCACGCAATTAAGAGAAAATGGAAGCATGTGGGCGTTTGGAATAGGTACATTGACCTTAGCCTTTGAAGATAGGTCGGGCCCAAGTGCTAACTCTTTCGGAATTTGAGTTGGGATATTACCTAATGAAGACCGCAGCCAAATTTCACTGCTTCTGGGTTGTGTTAAATTCTTGTGAGTAAGGTCAGTAGAACGGAACCCATTCGCCTTGTTTAGTGCAAGCATAGCAACTGCACCCAAAATAGGATTGGCAACGCGTGAGTGATACCTCAGTTGTTGCACAAATAGGCTATGGTTACCGCTTGACAGCAAGCTAATTGCTAATAAGTGTGATAATTTGCAAAAAAAAAATATTTTAGATTCGAAATGCGTTCAATTAGAAATGTGAAATATTCTAAGGATTTCTGTTTTACTTCATGCTAAAACTACAAAACGGAATTAGGTGAAATTTAGTACAGTGATAGATTATAATGTAGGTACACACATAGGATATGTTACATTCCTGAACAAACCCCATAAATGAAATTAAATTTTACGCGCGTGAAACTGCGGGCTTAAGCTAGTCTATAATAAAGATTTACAGTCAACCTATACTCCAGAATTCCCAAAGGATCAAATTCATTGCTATGAGGTATTGATCGGATCAGTGAGAGGTGAATGTAGCGGTTTTGAACCAATGCAGTGCTCTCATTTTCTTTCAAATACCCGAATCCGTGGTGAGCCTTCCGAAGTACGGGTAGTCATCCCACGATTTATGTTCCGGCCTGTACGTACCAGTAGCCCATTTAGATAGAGCGCTTTATAGCACATTGCCTGCTTTTCGTTCCTTTGGGCTTCCATGATTACACGGTTTTGGGAAATTCTCCTTTTTCTTTTGCACTAGATGTTTTTTGACCCAATGACGAAATTCCAGATATTTTTCAGATTGAAAGTGGCAGAAGCAAAAGGCTATAGAACGTAACGTCACTTAACGTTACGTTGTATAGCCGACTTTTGCTTTTTGGTAATACCCACAGCCCCACTTTCCGCCATGGATATATTAGGTGCCTTTTTGGCTTTTTGAAGAAAAATAAGACACATTATTTACGAGTGTACGATATATGGGTATTGGGTTGAGTTGTAAGCTTTTTGGAAATAAATCCTTATGAAAAAGCATGAAAATTATGCTAATTACCTTTTAAATTCGGCCATGGCAACTGCTTCTACTCTGTTTGACTAGTCGTGTATGTATGTCGTTCCTGAGCTATGTATTTACGTGTAGGACTTGTGAGAACTCTGACATACGTTCTCACGTGAGTAATTACCGACAGTTGGGGCCGTTTTGGGCCGTATTGGGCCGTCATTAGACGAGCCCATCAATGTCACTCGCAGACAGATTTCACGCGAGTTCTAATTACTGACAAGTGATTTTTATGACTATTGAAGCTTACGGAAATACAAATACTAGTTTTCGTTTTTCTACCAAACTCACTCGATAGCATTTATTACTCCCTTGCGTTCACTGAGCCTCACTGAGCTCTCGGCAGTAAGATGAACTATGTAAGATAAATTGTACTTAGTTTTCTAGAAGTAATATTCGCTAAATGAAGTGTTTTCCACTATGATCTATTTAATAAAGTGTCTTGATAATAATCTTTCTCATCTTCTTCACCATCTTTAAGCCTTCCCAGTAGGTCCTCGAAGGGTTATATATGTATCATGCGTATTATAAAGCTAGAGCCGTGGTGGCCGAGTGGTTCAAGCAGTTGCCTGCGACGCAAAGGTCGCAAGTTCGAATCCCGACTGTACCAATGAGTTTTTCTGAACTTAATTACAGTGATTAGTCACACCATGAGCTTTACGGTGAAGGAAAACATCGAGAGGAAACCTGCATACGTCTGAGAAGAAATTCAAAGGCGTATGTATAGTCGTGCTGGAGTAACGGCGATGGACTCGCCATTTGTCACGTTGGCACCTAATATACCTCTGGCGGAAAGTGGGTGTGTGGGTATTACCTATACACCTCTGCCTACTCCTTCGGGGACCCTTGTGGGAAGGCGTGAGAATAAAAAAAATAAAAAAAAACGTATTCTAAAGTCGGTCTGAGAGTCTAGGGATCTGGCACTTTAATCTCCTCCTACTCCGAAAACTTAATGATATGTACAATGTATGCCATATATGTATCCATTATTATAATATATGCCCAATATACACACGCAGTGTGCAACACAAAGGGTAAATGCAAACAATAATTTACGAATATTCAAACGTGGAACAAATAAACTAAAACAGGTGTCAGTGTTGTTGTAAAAGAGTCTGTATCACTAAGTGATACCGTGAAATTTCCCACGAACTGCACCAGTCACGTGGAAATGATCGGATTAAAACCCGCAGTACGTTTATAACGGACATGTTTCGCGGTTTCGCCCGCGGTTTATCGGAATTTGCAGCGTGATATATTTGTCTAATTCGTTTTGATCGTACATTATGCGCCTACGGGAGTTGTTGGAGCTGACGTAGGCCAAGTTTATGTTATGTATTTTACCTCCTTCGCAGAATTACACTTTGATACTCTTCCCAGTGGCAGGTTTATCAACAGATTTAGTATACCTACGGCGGCGCATTTAAGGGGTGGCAAATTTGGTAGCATGATATCTGTAAGATACAATAAAGACATTACGACACGAACGGCGACAACAATTTATTTACAATAAAAAAATAAACGAATAAAACTGCAAAACCAATACCTACATTAAATTAAACACTTGTCCCAAATTTTATTTCAACTTCGATGCCAAGAAGACTGGACATTGCGATGTATGGCGTAGCTGATTCTTTGCACAAGATATGTTCTAGCCTTATTGTCACCTGACCAGATGCGTCGACCATACGTCGCGAAACCTCTTTGTGCAGTAGGTGAACGCCGGGGCCTCATGGCCCATGACCCAACAGCTTCAACGGCAAACAATATAAATAAAACAGAACAGAAACATTGACAAGATTGTTCTAGAAAATCAATTTTTGATGTCGGTACGTTGTGGAAATTGGAAAAAAATCTCAATGCAGCAAATGTGTGACGGTATCTTATGGTAAAAAAAGAAGAGACATTTATTCTTAGCAACTACACCATTTGCTATTAATATAGCATAGTGAATCACCATTGCTAAGGTGCCAAGAAGGTTGGCAACAATGCAACTGGATAACAATGTTGATTCTCTGTATGTATAAACTTTATTATATAAAACTTTTTTCAATATGTTTTAGCGAATAATTCGCTCCTTCTATTTTATTTATTGAAAGTAAAATGGAAAATAAAACTAAACAGTTTTAACTCAGTCAACATTGCCCATAAGTTCCAAATAATTTGATATCACGAAATAAGAAAGCTGTTTGTTCACTAATGATGTGACAAATTGATATTGTAAGGCGATATTGACGATCGAGTTTCGTCTTCCAAGTTATTTTACTTTTATTCAAATTTGATTGAATAGTATTATTTTTTCAGTGCTATTTATACAATGTAACCATTTTGGTTACAAATGTTATCGTGCTTATATTAAGTATATTCGAAAAGGGTTCCAAATAAAATTGAAGTACATACAGATACATAGCATCACGCCGAGTCCCTGCAGGCAGAGAGAATAGAGCTCCAGTTCTCCCTAGACTTGCATAACTCTTTCGCTTCGTCCACATCCATCAATGCCATTTTTAACAGCAATTTTATATACCACATGCGTGGCAAACAAGCATGCGCTCCGCATGATGGTAAGCGGTTACCGCCGCCAGGAACGCTTGCAACACCAGGGGTATCACTCGCGCGTTGCCGACCCTGCAGGAATCTTTTTACATAGAAGTGTTCGTCAAAATATCAACTTTGCAAAGAACGTAGATATGATAATGGTGGTATGGTTTTTATTGTGTGTGTGTGTGTCTGTGTGTGTGTGTGTATGTGTGTTTGTATGCTCTAGCTAATCTCCGAAACGATAGAAGTTTGGCCTCTTCAATTATTTTTCGGGAAACCTACGAACTTATTCCATATTTATTGAATCATATTTGAAATGTTTCCAAGTAAATTTTAAGAATATTCTATATAGGTAAACAGTTGGGTCAACACCCCACAGTGTTGCAAGCGGCCATCGGCTGCAGTAGTCGTCTACCATAGCTGATCGCAGGTTTCTTTGCCACTATTACAATAATAATCGAATGACCAAACTTCTACAGCATTTAAATACAAAGTTAGGTTCTATACGAACGACTAACAATTCCTGTTGACCCGAACTCAGCTGCAGGCATATCTGTTTTAATTTATTAAAGGGTGTTTAAGTGTTATGTCAGTATACGACGGTATTTGTACTATTTAGCGTTCTATGCGGTCTAATTCGCTAGTAAAAGAGGCCTTGTGCTGCTAGCACAGCATATCCACCCAAAATAATGACAGCAACGCGTGAGTATATGATAACGGCTTACTTATATTTTGTTTAATAAAAAAACAATATCAAAGTATAATATATATATACTTATATATATCCTTAAAGTATATATAAGTGACCGCGTTGGAACAAAATAGTATACTTTAATTTTCACTTATAACTTTTCACCTTTCAGTATTTTCCAGGGTAAGGTTTTTAAACGGTCCTTCGTCTTCGATATAACCAGTCCCTAAGCCGTAAAATATTTCAACCCCCACCCGTAGATGACAGCTGTGGGAAAAATTCTTCAATTTACATTTACATAAATCAGGGTAAATTCTACGAGCGCCTTGACCGCCCCAGCGTTGGTTAAATTAGTCGCCGTATTTTCAGGGCTCCGTATAAACATGTTTCTGTCAATTTCAACTCGTAATGGAGCTAATTTGAAACGAAAGTTACGGCTCGTTATCACGTTGAATTTTGCCGAGCAAAAGATATATCTACTTGGAAAGCATTGCAATTGTAGTTCCTACATAACATTGTAGTTTTAAATCGTTTCCGCGAAACTTTTCACTCCATAACTCCTCATTTAGAAATCCAAATGCTACACAATCATATATTTTAACTCAAACACATAAGAGCCAAGCTACTGTATAACAGTGATATAATAACGACACCAGAGAGCAACTGCCACCTGAGCGCCGTAACTTGAGCGTTGCGCTCTATTAAAAGCTAGTCAAGACCTGTCTTAGTGCGCAGAGTTTTTGCTCTAACGCATTTGCTCATTGTAGGTCTGTCACGAGGCAAATAACTTGTGAGAGAGTTTAAGGCTGTATATGGTCTGCAAAGAGCACATGTAATATTTCTTCTGTGCGTGTGTATGTCGCTGAGCTCCTCCCAAAGGGCTGGACCGTTTTATTTTTATGAAATTTTCTGTATGTCTTCAGGTGGATTCGAGAATGGTTTACGTTCACAATTAGACCTGATAGGTGGTGCTGCGATCGTGTTTCAGAAATTGTTACTTTTCACCCAAGCGAAGCTGGGCGGGACAGCTAGTATAATAATATATTAATTCCCCGAAATGAAACATACGAGTTTAACGGTATAGGAATAACCTTACTATTTATATAGCCTTAGAGCGGAGTCCTCGTTATTATCCAAAGTAAATGTGCAACCGGTTAAAAAACTTATGCAAAAGTGCACGCAGAATTTCACGGTGTTCAATGAACTAATATTTAATTACCTTAAAACAAAAGTTAAACTCACTAGCTGTGGGAATTCCAGTGCTTAAATCTGGTAATTTCCGCACATCTGCTTGCTTCAAAGCATACCCCGAGGCTTGTACCGTTAGCCTGTTCTATTAGCTAATGCTCTGGAGGGTTTGAGTAAGCTTTGGATTTTCTTTGAACAATGGAGCAGATCTGATGGGCTTGACACCAGGAGGCTTTTGATTTCGTCTCGTATTTTTTCATATTACTAAGGTGATAAGCAACCGGCCAACCGGCCAACCAAAAATACGATGTATAACGATAATATCTTCACACCTTCCCACAAGGGTCTCCGAAGGGAGACCTGTGGGTGTGCAGAGCTGTGTAGTACCCACATACCCACTTTGTGCCGGTGATTTATATTAAGTGCCAACAAGCACGACTAGAGAGACTAAGAGAGGTAGGGCATAACGGGTTTCCCGTTCGTATTCGGAGCTGCCCGACTGGGGCAGGACCTCCACCTAATAGAAGTCCGTAGCCAAATAACACAATTTATTGTGTTGTGTTCCTACGCGGTGAATAAGGTTTCCAGTAATGAGCTCCTTGGGGAGGGGGGAGGATTGTTATATTGTGTTGGCAGCAGAGGGATTGGTCCCATTGTGCGGCCAACACAGTATAACTCTCCGAACACAGAGTGGCAACGCGCAAGTGATACTTCGGTATTGCAAGCGTAAATAGGCTGCGGTAACCGTTTTCCATCAGGTGGGCCCGTATGCTTGTTTGCCACTCTAGTAGTATAAAAAAAAAAAGGTACTCTAACCTCTAGAACAGACGGCCGTCAAATTTAAATATTGCACCAAATAATTCGCAAGCGAAAATCATATCAAAATTGATCACATAACTCGCGGCCTGCACAAGGAAATGTTTGGTAAACTTTGGTAAACAATTTGACTGTAACGTAATGAAATCTTTGACGGGCCATATGTTCCGGACATATCAATGGCTTTGGTATATTTACGAGCGTCTGATCGTTGCGTTAATTTATAGGCGATACGTCGCTTGCGTCTGATCGCTGACGTGGCAGATTGATTGGAACTGAAAAAAGCGGCGCTCGACGTATAATTAAAATGAAAGTTAATAATCATCATCATAGCATCACGCCGAGTCCCTAACGGGGTAGGCAGAGAGTATAGAGCGCCAGTTCTCTCTAGACTTACATACCTCTTTCGCTTCTCTTTGTACATGCTCGTCGGTTTCGAGTACTCTTGACGTTCCCGTCCTTGAACGTCCGATCGATTTGATGCAGGTAGTTGGAACGTGGCCTTCCTAATATCCCTACTAATAATATTATAAATGCGAAAGTAACTCTGTCTGTCTGTTACCTTTTCACGGCTAAACTACTGAACCGATTTAAATGAAATTTGGTACAGATATAGAATAGAGCTCGAGGAAGGACATAGGCCAGTTTATAATGCGAAAAAGGGTTGTAAGGGGTTGAAATAGGGGATTAAAGTTTGTATGGAAGTTTCGTCATTTTTGAATCTAGGAGCTTGAAACTTATTTTTTAGGCTCTTGATTACATATAAATTGATATTACATTCAAAGTTTGTAAAAATGTTACCCTTAAGGGAGTAAAAAAAATGCTGCTTAATATCTTTACCGCGCGGACGAAGTCGCGGGCACAGCTAGTAGTTAATAATGATAAAAATAATTACAATACTATAAGATTAAATGACCGTGGAGTCTAAGCAGCGCATACCGCGTAAGGGCGGATATAAGTGTGACGAAGTAATATTACTAAGTGAAAATATTAATCGTTTTCTAGTTTATTATATAGTCCTTATAAGCGAATTACACATCAACGTGACAGACAGCGAATTTATCGTCGTTTCTCAAGTACAATCAATAATAATAATTAAAAAGTCACTTTTGTACCCATAGTCATATCTACAACAGGAGTCGTGCCCAAACAACTACACCAGTCTCTCACCACGCTGAACCTCCACCAAAACACCTATCACCTTCTACAAAAAGCAGCCATTCTGAACACTTGTCGCCTAGTACGAAAATTTTTACATGCTGACAGGACCAAAGTACACAGCACACACATCCAATCACAAGCAACTTAACAGGACGCAACACCTGATGAACACTTGGCCTAGGCCCGTGCCATCAGAATACCGGTGGAAAACCGCGAAAAACTAAAATAAAAATAATAATAAATCTTTATTTACTCACAAAGGATTTTCTTATACTTAATCTAGTGACCAGTCTCCTTTTAAGCAAAGGATGCCTGTGTAAGACCCCGCTCTTCTATAACTATAACTACGTTACATTGCTAAGACAGTGTAAAACTGTTTGTATGTATGTAGTATGTGAGACTGTGCGTTTTGGGATGTGAGTGAGTGTTTGTAAGTATGTGTGTGTGAGTGCCAAATTTATAGAAAGGTGTGAGTTATACATAGGTCTTTAAAATGCTTCTGAAATGATGCAGCTTAAAACCCGATATTTTCCTCTAAAGTTAGTGTGATTGTTCCGTGTACTTAAGTTCAGAAAAACTCATCGGTACAGTCGGGATTCGAATTTGCGATCATTGAGTCGCAGGCAACTACTTGAACCACCCGGCCACCACGGCTTCATTGTTTTATTTCATTTCAATTAACCATTGTAATTTTCGATGTAGTTAAGAAGTATCCCTTTTAAACCGTGGTATTATTCTTGGAACACAATGTATGTTCATATATCATAAATTAATTGTATCTGTAAAGTGTAATTTAGTGCTTTTCAGTCAGAAGTTCAAAGCCGTTTGATATACATCACGCATGCAATAAATTGTTGGCATTAGTTCAGGCCCATTCATGCCGATTGATACAAAATACTGTTTATATGACGCGTAAACTTTATGCGATTCTGGCCTCGGTTCAAGCCAGAGTAGTATATTTGATGAGACTACAGAATTATCGTGATATTGTGATAATAATTTACTTTGAAAAACTTTAAGTGTAGCAAATAGAGCTAAATCTCAACAAATATAAAAAGGAAATAGACCCCATTTGATATTTCCTTAATATGGTTTCCAAAGGGAAAGGTAAGTTCCAAAGGGAAGCAACACCCTCATCTCCTTTTCTCAAGCATGCCATATGTTTCCTCTCGATCACCCTCATCTCCTTTTCTCAAGCATGCCATATGTTTCCTCTCGATGTTTTCCTTCACCGTAAAGCTCGTGGTGTGATTAATAACTGTACTTGATTCAAAAAGAACTAATTCATATGCTTGGGACTCAAACTTACACTCGTTGCTTTGCAGGCCACTGCTTGAAGCACCCGGCCGATAGGGCTCAAGAAAAGAAATTATTCTGTCACGTGTGTTGGAGTTTGTTCAATGATGTTTGTCAATTTGGCACTGTATGTGGGAAGAATATGAAACGGGAATTCATCTGACGGAAAGTGGTGTGACCAGCCTGTTAGCCTGAGGGTTAAGTTTCAGAACTCTGTAAAACTAACTCCTGCATTTAAAATAGCAGTCTAATTCTAAGCGAAGAAGTTTATAATAACGCGGTCCCAGCAGTCCATTACGCATTCTACCTAGGTAATGAAGCGCTGCGGGCGAGCTAGCAGATTTATGACTGTGAGAACCCATCCCTATAGCAGTCAGGGGGAGAACCAAAAAAGTACAGACCATTTATTAAGTGTATTCTTTACGAGGTTTATTAACATTACAATGTACGCCGTCAGAAATGACGGGTGTAACTCATTACCGTGGCTTCTAAGACGGCCTAATGTTATTTGGCCAGAGTTATTGTTATATTTATGTCAAATTTAGGGGCATGATGAAGTGTCAACATGCCTTATACCTTAAGACATTTGACAATTTGTATACATTAAAATATTATAGATACATAGGATGTTGTTTTTCAAGCATGACTACAAATTATATAGGTCATTTAATTACTTCTTAAACGCTTGCAGGTTCCCTCGCGATGTTTTTTCTTTATTGTTTTCTTTTGCTATTTGTATTGGTTTTATTCTTAGGTTCTTAATTTCGTAATTCGTTAGGTTGACTAGATAAATGGAAGAATTCTCATCACTACAAAAATCATCACCACCTTGGCAATGGCTCGAAACGCAAAGAGGTCAAATATTTCGTATATCAGATGTATTTAATTACACAAGGCTGACTTACTAGAATAAATGTTCGCTCAATGTTAATTTAAAACCAGAGTATCATTACCGGTACTTTATGTAAACTGCAAGGTGTCACAGGCTTTGTCATAAATACATAATATGCTAATTATTTTGTTGTTAGATGCCACGGCGATGGCGTGTCAGTAAAGAAAGTAAACAATCGCAAGTATACAATTATGCAAACACCGTCTTTGTCGCAGTTCACACCTGTATTTTCCTCGTCAATGATAAACATTCTGACATTAGCGCTAAGACGTTTTAATGTGCTAAGTGGAATGGTGCATGCATATGGGCGTTGATTGTTGAGTTTTTTTTTCCAAATAATATTAATGGTGGCATCGCATCGAATCGAGATGGATTTATAGTCTTTAAACGATATTAAATCGTGTACATAATCTATTTAATCAAGCCACGCAAAGCCTGGCTGGAAGCCTAGGTCTCGCCATTGCCTGGCTAAGTAGCAAAGGTTCCAGGAACTCACGCTACGAGAGACATCACATAAAAAAATGCCACTCGTTGGCACGTAACATATATTTCTGGCGGAATGCAGGTATGTGGGTACTACCTACCCACCTATGCATACCCCTTCGAGGACCCTTGTGGGTAGGTGTGAGGATAGTTACTATACAACTAGCGGCCTGTCCCGGCTTCGCACGGGTGGATATTTATTTTTTTAACATTTTAGAATAATTTTTTTTCTTGCAATTAAAATAGCCTAATATTAATCAATGATAATGTAGCATTCAAATGGTGAAATAAAATTTATAATCGGTCCAGTACTTTTTGAGCCAATTCCTTACAAACATACTTACATACTTACACATAAATCTTTACTCTTTATAATATTAGTGTATTATACAATATAACCACATATTATAAACGTAGGTCAAACATACATCTGAGTGTGCATGTATGTGGCCATCTTTGCCAAAAAACATAAAAACTCTTTTGTTACCAACTCTGTTGCCATTTACCAGCACTTACTTCATAATGAATACGTCTTGAAATACTAGCTCACGAACCTTTTCATTAGTGCTTAAAGCAATCCATTGTTATACACTAGGCTTTCAGACACGCCCTTAGACTACCTAAAGGGACCGAAAAATAAACATACCCATTAACACGCCGGACCTATTTCATCGTAGTTAATTTAGGGCTACCATACATAGTTGTACAGTTTTATTTTTTGCTAACTAGGGCTGTCAATTCAAAGTCACGTTTCAAATAAATTGTAAATATTTAAAAAAATGTTGTGAAACAATTTCCTGGATAGTCCTGTAGTTTATTTTGTATGCAGCGTTATACTAATTTATCTTAAGGTTTTATCTGTAAGTAGTTAAGAAGTGTATAGAATTCTGTTATGGATACCATAGACAATAGTAATTATAAGTAAAAATTGACGCGCACCATAAATGCATTATGGCGCGAAATTGAAATGTCACCAGAAGAAAAACAATTGATGTACGGGCATTCATTCAATATACGAGTTCTCTTACGGACGCTAACTTGTTTCCTTTTGCTTGCAACTCCTAGACTTCTCAAGTTAGTACCAACTGTCTTTTACAATACGTATTTTATGACATAAAAAGCCAGTTGCCTGCTACACAAAGATTGCAAGTTCGAATCCCGACTGTATCAATGAGTTTTGCTGATGTAACGAGCTTTACGGTGAAGGAAAACATCGTGAGGCAACCTCAATAATTTTGAGAAGAAATTCAGAGACATATCTATAGTAGTTCTTGAGTAACGGCGATTGACTAACCATGTGCCACGTTGACACCTAATAAATACCTCCGGCAAGAAGTGGGTGGTATTACATACAATTCTCTGCCTACCTTCTGGGACCTTGGTGGGAAGGCGTGAAGATATGTATATAAATTCGCCATATGGCTATAATATTGCCAAATATAAATAAACCGAAGAGCATGTATGAAGAAAATAATGAAAGTGGACGAAGCGAAAGAAGTATGTAAGGATCGTAGCTAGTGGAAAGAAGTGTTCTCTGCTTACCCCTACGGGAATGAGGCGTGATTATATGTATGTATATAAATAAATCGATAAAGGTAATTCGATATTATTAGGTGGCAGCCCTAGCGAACTCGAACATTGTTGTGGTTACACTTGAGCTTGTTATGTTTGTTATTGTAAAAGTTTGTATCAGTTTAACCTTCTTTCCCGTTCTAATCCCGACCGAAACAGGGGTGCCCTAAGTACGAAACTCCGGACTCTCGTAAATTAATCTACATACGATTCGGATTATGTGGCAGTTGGATGGTAGCCTAATAATAACATCGATTGGATTTTAATTAAAGTTTTTAGCCTTTTCATTGATACTTGATGACTTTCATTATCTCATGTGATACTAGTGCAGGTATGCAGGAAACTGTTCAAACCATTAATTAAGCTAGAGCTACAAACATTTTTCCAGTTTTTTCAGAGTTTTCCAGTAATGAGCTCCTTGGGGAGGGGGGAGGATTGTTACATTGTGTTGGAAGCAGAGGGATTAAACCCATTATGCTGCAAACACACTATAACTCTCCGAACACTGAGTGGCAACGCGCAAGTGATACTTCGGTATCGTGAGCGTAAATAGGCTACGGTAACCGTTTCCCATCAGGTGGGCCGTATGCTTATTTGCCACTCTTGTTGTAAAAAAAAAATTAAAAATCAATCAAGGATGGTACCGTGAAGAGTAATTAAAACTGGCGAGCATGTATGAAGAGACTGATGAATGTGGATGAAATAGGGTTCCAGAATGCGTATAAATATTATACGTCATTGATTTTTTTCTCAAGTGTAAGTGCACCTTTCCTCCCGATGTTTTTACTCACCGCAAAGCTCAAATCAAATCAAATCAAAATATTTTTATTTCACATAGGCGAAAAAGGTGCATAATTGGCACATGGCAATGCATTTCTCCTCTTATACAGAGTTTATATGTTATTTAATCTTTTTCTACCCCTACGTAAAAGGGAACAAATGTTAAAAGAGAGAACCGGGGAGTTTGTTTCGCCGTTTCTTCTCCTGGCAGGTATTTTTCTTGGAGACGGTGGTAACTTTCGTTTTTGTTAAGTATATGACGTTCAATAAGTGTTCCCTGTGTCCCTTACGTTGAATAAAATATTTTGATTTTGATTTTGATTTTGATTGATTCGGGTTGGTCGTTACCATCGAGAAGAACCGACAAGAAACTCCATGGTTCACTGTATTTAAGTTCAGATTGAACTCATTGGTAGACATTCTGTGTTTCAACCTCCTATCTGTATTTTGCTAGCGATCACTTCTACCATTCGGCCACCGCATATATATACTAGCTTACGCCCGCGGCTTCGCCCGCGTGGAGTTCGAAAAAGTAGATTTGGAAATTTTCCTGATAGGCTGTGTAAGAGCATCATAACTTTGAATTTTTCAGGATTAAAAAAAGTTGCTTATGTCCTATTCCTAGGTATGAGCTATCACCATTTCAAAAGTTTGGCCGTGAAAGATCCGCAAACATCCAAACTCACAAACTTTCACATTTATAATATTAGTGAGATAATTATTCTCTATACCTAGCAGTAGGGCATCACAAATATGAACTCTTTAGGATGCATCCATACCGTTTCAAAGTTGTAATAACCTTAGGAACAGGTATGACAGATTGCATCCTATTCGTTTCAAAGGCATGCGAAGCGTAGAGCTCCGAAGCATTTCTTCAATCTGCTTTGATTGTTTGAGAACTTTCTCTACCTATTCAAACTTTGGTCTGGAACGTTTTCATGAATATAAATTTATAAAAGAGCTTAATACAACTGTAATTTCGAAGACTAACAAAATGGTCGAACGATTCGTTGGTTCATTTCAGGTACAATTTAAAAACATATGTATACACGAGTAGCATATATTCGTGTACACATATAAATTAAAGAATATAGTATAAAATATTGGAAGAAGTAGTAGAAATACAGAAAATACAAATAAGAACTTCAGAATTAAATAAACTAGATGTCTCAGAAAATGCAACACTTGTATTCTAGAAGTTGTAGGGATGACGTTGCAGTAAATAAATAGCTCCAAAGATAACAAAATTACGACTCTTTAATCAGGAGGAATCGGGAAAGGAGGAGGGAGTCCTATTCACACTTAAACATGTAAACTATATAAAAATATTTTTTTTTTATGTTATTAACTCAAATAAACTCTAACTATGTTTTTTTAATGTTATTAATATTGGAGTCTGTATCACTTCATCATTGCATCTTATTTTTTGCAAAAAAAAGTAACCATTTAAAAAAATTTGAATGTATTTTTTTTATTAGTTTCCTTCCATAGTGTTCTTTCCAATATTTGACAAACACTACAATTTCGGAGGCTTATTGACATGAGATTATACAAAATTACACCTTAATGCTGAAACAAGAGAAGCTTAACTAGTCCAACTAAAAGATATCAAGCTCCTAAGTATTAAACTTTTGTAATAAAACATTATGATCCTCAAATTTAACATCTCATATTATGTCTAGTTATCGGCAAAATTGTTATGGTTTGTCTTTAAATATAACGATTATTACTCACAGTGGTGAGTCGGTATACTGGGAATATCGTAAGCACTGTACAAACTGAAATTGGAACGAAGTCGATCTAGTTGGGTAACAATTCTCTGGTATTATTTGATGCCGAAACAATCGTAGATATTAACCGGAGATCTAAAATAAATTAGTAGTTAACATGAATGGGAATAATATTTACCTGAATACGTTCAAGGGAAAAATTAAAGCCGTTATAGTCGTGATAAAGAAATGGCGATGAACTCGCAATCTGTCTCATTAGCACCGGAAAAGTGACGAAGAAGACGGAAAGTAGGTACTACCTACTCACCTTTGCCTACCCCTTCGGAGACCCTAGTGGGAAGACGTAAATATATAAATTTTACTTCCTTTCAATTTTAATTTTCTTCTTTCATTATAGTACCTAACTGCGCCATCGGTGTATAAAAGGCAGTTGACCTCCAAGCTTCCCATTTTCGGTCCACATCCGTTCGTTTTTAATGCTCTTAGACAGTTATATATAAGATATACATGTATATACATGCATATATCAGTTTGTCACGAACCAAAATCGTTCAGTCAAAATATTACACCAATATAAAGTTAGGGGAGACGTAGGAACAATCCGCTCATTGATTTATACTCATACGAACATTATTCGCACAGTGAAGTTTAAAATAAAACTTATCGAACTTCAATAAGTTCGTGAAACATTTGTAGGACTTCAATATTGCTTCTGTTCTTGAATCACAGTTTGATTTCGCACGTGCTACGTTTCCGATAACTCCCGCCTGAATACCTCCTAGTTTAGGTACCTACTTACTCTACGTACTGTGAAATTTAATGATATCGTTTTGGGTTCGGGTTCTCTGCTAACAGCTGTAGTGGAAGGATTAGGTAACTCATAATAAGTAATAGTTATTTAGCTTTCGTATCAAAGTCAGGCGCGTTCAAGTTGACTTTCCAAAGTTTTGTACACGTTTAAAACAGACTAGTTGTATCCTGTGATTTCATTTGCGTTTAAAGTAGATTATTCTTTCCGTTGGTTAGAAGTTAACTAGCCTATATCTTCCTCAATAAGTGTTTTATCTCATAAAATAAAATATCCTCAAGCCTTCCCTAAAATGTCTCCGAAGCGGTAGGCAGAGGTGTATAGGTAATACCCATACACACACTTTCCGCCAGAGATATATTTTAGGTTACCATCGCCGTTACTCTAGCAAGGCTATACATACGCCTTCCTCTCGATGTTTCCTTCACCGTAAAGCTTGTGGTGTGATTAGTTACTGTAATTAAGTTCAGAAAAACTCATTGCTATAGTCAGGATTCGAATTTGCGATCTTTGTGTCGTAGGCAACTAATCGAACCACTCGGCCACCACGGTGTTTTTATCTATTCTTTTAATATTATAAATGCGATTTTTCCTGGGAACGTGTGTTCCTCTTTCACGCAAAAGCTAATTAGCGGAATTTGATTAAATATTTGGCACAGATGGATAATTAATTAGATAACATAAGATATGTTTTATTAAAAAATCACTTTCAAATTCTACCAATGGTTTTTTTACGTTGGTGAAACACCAGGACACCATTAGTTTAATAATACCACCTATATTACATACATATCATCACGCCAAGTCCCTAACGGGGTAGGCAGAGAGTATAGAGCGCCAGTTCTCTCTAGACTTACATACCTCTTCCGCTTCGTCCACATTCATCAGTCTCTTCATACATGCTCGTCGGTTTCGAGTGTATTAAGTAGTGTTATAATATAATGGTGATAGGTGGCGAGTCTGTCGCATGAAGTATGACTTTGTCATGGAATTTCTTCTTTGACAGATGCAGATGACTTCATCGTAAAGTTCATAGTGTGACAAATAATTTGAATATGCTCATAATATAATAATATATATATATATATAAATAATATAATAATAATAATAGATAATATTATTATTATATTATTTATATATATATATATATATATTATTATATTATATATGCTCATATTATATCTATTTAGTTTTCAGTGGCTTCAGGCTTACGCGCTCACTGTTATTATTCCAATAACAATTAATTGACAGATCAAATATCTCACCTATATGTTTATATTACCTATAGGTATCATAATTAACTACATATACCTATGTATATATGTACTTCATTATGAGCAAGCTGCTAATTCTCAAACGTTGATTATATCCAATTAAGTTGGAATTATTAAATTACTGGTTACATATATTATTAATAACAATCTGAAATTGTATACAGAGGTGAAATTGTCTTTTCGCCGGTGATACAGCCGTAGTGGTCGAGTAGTTCGAGCAGTCGCCAGCAACACAAATATTGCAAGTTCGAACCCGACTGCACCAATGAAATTTTCTATACTTAAGTACAGTGTTTGGTCACAACACGAGCTTTACGGTGAAGGAAAACATCGACAGTAAATCTCTATACGTTTGAGAAGTTTAAAGGTGTATTATAGTCGTGCTTGAGTAACGGCGATGGACCCACCAAATGTCACACTGGCACCTAAAATACATTACTGGCGGAAAGGATGTAGGTAGGGTGTAGGGGTGGTTTCTACCTATACACCTCTGCCTACCTCTTTGGAGACCCTTGACGAAAAGCGTGAGGATATTTTTAGCAGAGTCTAGCACTAGCATAATAAATACTTCGAGCTATCCAGGCTTTTAAATAAAACTGCGCTGTCTTCGAACAAAATAACGTAATATTTTTTACGTACGTGACTTAGGTAAGGGTCTAGAAAGCTTAAGCCGAAGCCTGCCTAATGTTCGGCGCAATTATATCTCGCTATTTACGAGAATCGGTTCTATAATAGTACAAGGTAATACTGACTTATTACGTTACATACGTACTTAACCTTCACTTGTTCCACCCTACGTTACTCTAAGCGTCCATTAACTGCTGCGTCCGATTAACTTCATGCAGGAAGAATATGTTTAATTGCCAGTGATGGTATGAACATAAATGTCATAAGGACCATGTCATTAACAAACAATATTATTCAATATTATCTCTGTGCCGCGGTTACACCTTTGTAAAAGTTGATTTTAACGTTAAAGGGTTTGTTGAATTTAACAACCCCCTAGCTAGATTACCTAGGTAAATCTTTGTGCGAAATTACAACCAATATTTTTTTATACAATACGGGTTGAAAACGAGCATGCGATCCATCTGATGGTAAGCGGCTCCATCTGCAGGAATTTTTCGTTCCGTATAGTACCTTATTATTTTGCTACGGAGTTATTTTAAAACAGCTGTAAGTATCTCCCAGTGTATTAGATTGAATCCTTATTTAAAATATTCGTAAAGCAACTGGCGAGAACGTGGGTGTGATTGTAAAGACGAAAGACACGTTACGTTTGTTTGGAGATATAAAAAGGATGAGTGAAGAAAGATTGACGAAACAAATGAAAAATTTTGTTTTCATTGATGCTACGTTCCTATTAGTCGTTCCTAATATTATATAACCTATAGTCTTCCTCGATAAATTGCCTATCCATCACTCAAACATTTTTCAACTCGCACCGAGTTCCTAAGATTACGTCCAACAACGTCACACGTCCAACCAAACAGGTTTTTTTTAGTATAGTATAGATATTCCACCACACTTTCCCATAAGGATCCCGAAGAGGTAGGTAAAGGTGTATAGGAAAGTGGGTGTGTGGGTCTTTTTATTTTTCTTTCAAATATAAGTTATTATGTAAATAAGTTTCCTTTCGATGTTTTCTTTCAACGTAAAGTTCGTGGTGTGACTAATCACTGTACTTAAGTTTAGAAAAAGTTATCGGTAGAGTTGGCAATCGAACTTGCGCTGTTTGTGTTGCCGGTGACTGATTGGACACTAGACTATGATGGCATAGAGTAACATAATAGTACCTACTAGCTACGGCTTCAAATATAAATTTGCGAAAGACTTTGCAAAAACTAAAACCTAAAGGGAATACCAAATACCAGAGTTCATTCGCCTATCCTTCCACTATTTGTAACAAATGTATCGAAAAAACCTAAGTAGGTATTCCACTGATATTACCACGTTTTCTTATCATCATCCATTGGTGTATTTTGACAGTTCGAGCTAAATTTTGCTCTGTACCTGCACGCGGTAATGGAATATCCAGGTACATGTAGAATTCTAGAGATGGATGTCGCCCTGGATATGTCTCGTCGTTGAAGTTTTTAGGACGTCGCTAATATTACCTAACAACATAGGACTTTTAGCCCAACTGCAAGTGGATGAAGGATTATCCGTCTTGCCGACTATGTATGTATGTAATCTAATATTCTGCTGCCTATGATCTATCCTAACTTCCAGGCGCTTTAAAGTGACTGGAGCATAGACGAATAAAAAACACAGAACTTTTAAGTTCAGTATCTGAAAATGTGACACAAACTTATGTTAAGAGTTACTTAAGTTAAGGTTAAGAGAATATCTCTACCCATGGGTAAATCTTGTGTTAATATTGTGGCTAGCACAACAACATCCGACCAAGTGCTCACGACCTTTCCAGAACTATCAGTGTCAGTTCCACTGAAGGCTGTAATTAAACGGGCACATTTCCCCTTACATTTATTGCTGGCAACCACAAGTCGCTCCGTATGCCCAGTGACGTCACAATCGCCCTTGATACGTCACCTTGCACTATGCATTAATATGCAGCATTAAGTGCTCTTAAGCCGTGTTCTCTGATGCATGCACATAGCCTATATTCGAATGTAATGCTACGTGTAATAGGGCATGTGTTTTACGAATGGTGCACTGCTTAAAGGTCGAGGTACGCTCATATATGTAGGTCAACAGTTCATGAGTTATAATAGGCCTTCCTATTTCTTCCGTAGCCATCTGGTATATTGTTAAATGATTGCAATTTTATTAAAAGACTCGACGTGCCTTGCGCTTTCACCCACGCTATAATTTATTTCATTGGTAAATTTTCCCTCACATTTTTCCGCATATAAAGTGTACGCGCAATACTCGATATTTTCCTGCGGAGTTTTTAAACACTAGTATCTCTTTAAATATTCATTGATATTATTTGATGTAAGGGCAATTTTGGTAAAATTAAATATATGTGATTAAGAAGAACATGAAGGATAATGAATTAAACAATACTTTTAATAGCATTTTTACGCAAATAATGCGTTATTTTAAAACGAATGCGATTACTGTTAAAAGGGTCTAGTGACCTTAAAATATAGATATGTGCAATACAGGACTGTTTTTAAGGACATATAAGTAGGAAAAAATCCGAATCAAAGTAAATTTAAGTAGTTATTGCGTACCTTTAGCGCAATGAAAGCTCTTAAAATGAATAATTTTTTCTCCGTTTTTGCGACATTTTTCATTAATGCCCCGCTCATACTTACTTTTATTGTATGCTTGTTACAGATCTCCCGAACACAATGAACGCCCCGTGATGTCTACCCCAAATGCCATCGGTCATGACCTAGTCTACCTATGGCGTGACGACTACGAATGACGTCAGATATGAACAACTACTCTTTCCTGGATCCACTGCAGGACTTTAAATGCAACCTTATTCTAGGACAAGGTTGTGGGACAGCCTACACGGGACTTGACTGCTTAGCCGATGGTGAAAGATCAAATTTCAATTGTGACTTGAATATAGACATTCAAAATGAAACATCCTATACTTGCCAGGCGTGTTTCAATAGCTCATACGATGCTGGAAGCAATGACACTCTATGTGGCTCTAGATTCAAGCTGAGTTTAGTAACAATCATCTTTGAAAGCGCTTTGAAAAACCTCTGGCTGCGATTACCTACTCTGGACATTTGTGAATGGAACACGCTAGTGTGCTTCAGTGACAGTTTCAATCGGACGCTGTACATTGATGTTGCTAATGCCACATCGAGTGGAAACGCAGTGGAGACTTTTCAGTGTAACTGGGACTTTAGAAATATTAGCGATGGACTCGTTGAGGCCAAAGTTGGCTACGACTGGAGTTTTCTACTTGTGATATTATTTATAGTGGCCGGCGGTTTGGGCAATATACTAGTGTGTTTAGCCGTGTGTTTGGACAAGAGATTACAGAACGTTACCAATTATTTTCTTCTGTCTTTAGCTATAGCTGACTTGTTGGTCAGTTTGTTCGTCATGCCAATGGGAGCTATCCCAGGATTTTTGGGTAAGCATTATTTATTTTTACTTATAAGAACCAATATTTTATCTGTTGTACAACTGATTTTGTAAGTATTATGAAGAGAGTAAAAATGTCTTAAGTGTCGTATTGTCGACGATTCCATGCTCAGGCTTGGAAGGCTGTGGTGAATGAGCTCCCCATTGAGGTTTTCCCTGGAGAGTACAGCATGGAGTTCTTCAAGAAGGGTGTGAAGAGATCCCTGCAGGGTCGGCAACGCGCGAGTAATACCCTTGGTGTTGCAAGCGTCCATAGGCGACGGTAACCGCTTACCTTCAGGCGGCCTTGTTTGCCACCCAAGTAGTGTTAATCCTAAATTAGGTCATAATTCTGTCAACTCTGAATGGGAAATAGTTTAAATTTTGATGAAGCGAAAGGGTTTCGGACTGGCGCTCTACTTTCTAAGGTACTCGACGTGATGTTACACATAAATACTCAGACGAAAATAATAAACGGTTGTTTTAAAAGCTCGAACAAATAATCTCCCTTAGGCCCGATTTATACAAAGGGACGTAGGATGAAAACGTGACTAGAATAATTTGGGGGTTGTACGTCGTCGTAGCCGTACAACGTTGAAACCGTTTGCGACGAACTGCGGACGGGCCGCGGACGCGAAGTCCCACCGGTGAGTTCATACATTTTGTCGGGTACACTAAAATGCTTTTTGCTTTGGAAATTCCATGTAGACGCCAAGTTTCCTAAAGGGATTTTTTTGTTCACACTGTACTCAACCAATATAACTGTACCCTGGCATTCATTCTCGTTAATTATATATGTACGTATATGTTTATATCTGTGCTCCCCGTATATATTAAATTATACATATATACCTTCCTTTTAAATCACTCTATATATTGATCCTCACGCCTTCCCACAAGGGTCCCCAAAGGGGTAGACAGAGGTGTATAGGTTATACCCACACACCCACTTTCCGCCAGAGGTATATTAGGTGCCAACGTGACAGATGGCGAGTCCATCGCCGTTACTCAAGCACGACTATACATATATATCCTCACGCCTTCCCATAAGGGTCCCCGAAGGGGTAGGCAGAGGTGTATAGGTAATACCCACACACCCACTTTCCGCCAGAGGTATATTAGGTGCCAACGTGACAGATGGCGAGTCCATCGGCGTTACTCAAGCACGACTATACATACGCCTTTGAATTTCTTCTCAGACGTATGCAGGTTTCCTCACGATGTTTTCCTTCACCGTAAAGCTCGTGGTGTGACTAATCACGTCGCATTAGTACAGTAAAGTGTATCGCCAACATACGCGTCAGAGGATATTGTTTTTTAATATGTAATAATAGTCTCCTCATCGCTTCTGCTTGAAACTAACCTCACCGTCGGTAAATAATGTTTTGAAGTAAGGTTTCTAAGTACAACTAGCTGTGCACCGCAGTCTCATATCTGTAAAAATTTTCATTGGTATAATTCTATCTAGATTTATTTTTGGTACAAAACATATCACTGCTATTAAGCTTAAAAAATCATTGGTACAGTGAGGATTCGAACTTTAATGTTTGTGTTACAGGCACTCAGGCCAACTTGCAACTACTCGAACGCGAAACATCTAGTACTTATCCTTGTAAGAAGGCGTGAAGATATGAACTGTTAAACAGTTTGTTCACGTAGTAGTTGAATCTTGAATAAATATAAACAGAGACGTATAAAACGTAATCTTTTCCTCATATTTTGCCTGTCAGCTCGGAATAATTGCCAATGTTCTAATTATAATGCCCCTTTAACAGTCTCCAGCTCTGATTTTGACAACACATTGTCATCATTTGAGTGCGAATATCTCGCAGGCCTGCCTTGTTTACATTTGGACACGTATACAATCCGTGGGTCGAGTCTACTGACGCGAGCAGCTAATTCTATACCTTAAAATAGGTTCAATTACGTCACAATAAAAAAAAAACAACAACATCAGCATAAATTTATTTAATTCATAATCTAATTATTAGAGGGCCGTGGTTGACGAGTGGTTTAAGTAGTAAGCCTGCGACACAAAGATCGCATGTTCTAATCCCGACTGTACTATAAGTTCGACTATACATACACCTTTGAATTGCTTCTCAGACGTATGCAGGTTTCTTCTCGATGTTTTCCTTAACCGTAAAGCTCGTGGTGTGACTATTCACTGAACTCAAGATCAGAAAAAGTCATTGGTTCAGTCGGGAATCTTTGCAATCTTTGTGCTGCAGGCAATTACTCGAACTACTAGGTTTACAAAGGCCGTGGTGGCCGAGTGGTTCGAGCAGTTGCCTGCGACGCAAAGGTCGCAAGTTCTAATCCCGACTGTACCAATGAGTTTTTCTGAACTTAAGTACATTGATTAGTCACACCACGAGCTTAACGGTGAAGGAAAACATCGAGAGGAAACCTGCATACGTCTGAGAAGAAATTCAAAGGCGTATGTATAGTCGTGCTTGAGTAATGGCGATGGACTCGCCATCTGTCACGTTGGCACATAATATACCTCTGGCGGAAAGTGGGTGTGTGGGTATTTCCCATACACCTCTGCCTACCCCTTCGGGGACCCTTGTGGGAAGGCGTGAGGATATTTTCAGTTGAGGTTTTACTGACTATATGGCTATATATAAATAAAAGTAAAGTCGCCTAACCTTTTTCCAGGCACATGGTCTAGAATCATTCAATTAAGACAATTTAACCTCTCACTATATTAAAAGGCAATAAAAGAGGCCATGTTCTATAAATACCTCTTAAGAACTTAAGCACAATAGGTGTTCTAAAACATGTTCTAACCTTAAGGAATAAGGTTCATTCTCGCCAGTATTCAGAACTGGTAGCATTTACTTTAATGTTACAAACTTAGGACATATAATGGGCAGTTCCAACCACTCGGTAGAATCATTAAAACTTAGGATCTATTTTTGGGGACAGACAAACGACTTACTTACAGTTTTAGTTTTTGCCGAATTACGAATGTCCCAATTCCTAAGCCCGATGTCGTTTAATTCAATTGTACTAACCGTAATAAGCACGGTTATAAATAAATTGCTTACACTAACAAGAAAAAAGATCATACAGTCTTCTCGTAGATCTCTAAACATACAGACGAAATATCCAACGATAAATCGGGAAACACTCCCATTCAGTTGCATATTTCATTGAAATAATACATACATACATACAACCACGCCTCTTTCCCGTAGGAGTAGGCAGATACCACTTCTATCCACTTGCTACGATCCTTTCATACTTCTTTCGCTTCGTCCACTTTCATTATTCTCTTCATACATGCTTTTCGGTTTAGAGTACTCTTGACCTGGCCTTTTTTCAAGACGTCCCTAATTTGATCTCGGAACATCCCCCTAGCCCTTCCAACACTTTCAATAGTAGGATAGGTAATAATAGGATTTTAAATATTGATTTAATAACAAATATTCACAGGTTGGTACATACCACGCCTAGTTCCTCATGAGGTAGAGGGAGTAGAGCATCAGTCCTCTTGAGACTTACAGACCTATTTTGTTACGCCGTATTTATCAGACTCTACCTACATCGCCTAGCTCTTTTATCCCCAAACATAAACTAGATCGCTCAATTACAAATTCCACCCAAACGAATACGTGCCCAGAAGATATTTTAAATATATACATACACGCCTTTTATATATCTCCTAATGATATTGAGTTATAAGTTATCTATAATTAAGATACATTTTTGTTTGATTCACAGATAACATGCAAATAGCCTGAAAAAATAAGCATATAGAGAGACATTGAAATAGTTTTTACGCACAGTCGTGCCACTAAGCTAAAAAGCATTTTACTATATTGTATATTAAGTTGGTATTCATCTGAGCTTCATTATATCCGGGTTCATTGGAATTATTATTCAGGACAATATCTGTATTATAAGCCATCATGAAAAGGCATGTAATAAAGTGTATTCATATTTAAGATATTTTCCTTTACCATACAACTCTACGCCTTACTTTTTTCACAGCCCGGCTATTACGGCCCGATTAATACCACGTGAATGCGAAACTTATCAGTATTAGTAATAAAATTACACTCTGAGAGAGAGCAAACTTATATGACATGTGGGTTTGCTTGATATGAATACAATTGTCATTGAATTCCGCGCATTATCCATTTACTTCAATGATATTTCTAAGCAACGAATGTAGGAAATGGTTACTTTAGTCAAAAGTTCTTGCCATACCATCGTACGTACGTACATCATTCAAATTTAAATCAATAAAAATAAAAATAGGTTTATTTCACATAGTCCAAGATGGGCAGTTATAAATCGTCGAATAAGGTGCACGGTTCGGGTTGGTCATTTCCATGGAGAAGAAACTCCATCGTTACTCTTTTCAAACCATTAGGTATACAATAACAATATTATTATGTTACAGCATTAGTACTTAAGTATGGGGGAACAGCGTAGGCCCGACAATAGGTCGTTGCTTACTATACAAAACATACATAAAACAAGATAAGTATAACAAAGTTAGTCAATATTGCCAATTGATGTCATAGTATTTCACATTCATCACAGACGTTTATATCATCACGTTGAGTGCCTTAATGGTTAAGTTTCTACCTAGTAAAGAGTAGGTGCCAGTTCTCTTTAGATTTACAGACCTCTATCGCTTCATCCACACACACCACGCTCTTCATACATGCTCGCCGGTTTTGAGTACTCTTGACGTTCCTATTCTTGAATGTTCGATGAATTTGAACCAGGTAGTTGAAACGCTGTCTTTTTCAGCTCCTCTTCTACACACTTTCACACTGTATATCTGTTTCGTCGATCAATATGACTTGACACGTTTATTGTATTGTATACTTTATTCCTTTGTGTTAAGGTTATTGGCCGCTCGGAGTGGTGTGGTGCAACGTGTACGTGACATGTGACGTGCTCGCGTGTTCAGCAAGCATTATGCACATGTGCTTCATCAGTATCGGAAGGTCTGTATTGTAAAGGTATACCGTTGAATTTGGTTTGTTTTTCTTTCGTTTATGTTAATCTAGAAGGTGTTATTGTAGAGAGAATTAATGAAGAACGATTGACGAAAAAAGTGTATAGGGCGAGTGTGATGAACGTGTTGGAAGGGGTAGACCTCGGCGGACGTTTCGAGTCCAAATTGGGGACGTCGTGAAAAAGGCCAAGTCAAGAGAACGCTAAGCCGAAGAGCATGTATGAAGAGAATAATAAAAGTGGACGAAGCGAAAGAAGTATGTAAGGATCGTAGCAAGTGGAAAGAAGTGGTCTCTACCTACCCCTACGGGAAAGAGGCGTGATTATATGTATATATATTATTGTATTTGACACTAAAACAGAGGTACAAGAGAGGTAGGGCATAACGGGTTTCCCGTTCAAATTTGGAGCTGCCCGACTGGGGCAGGACCTCCACCTTATAGAAGTCCGTAGCCAAATAACACAATTTATTGTGTTGTGTTCCTACGTGGTGAATAAGGTTTCCAGTAATGAGCTCCTTGGGGAGGGGGGAGGATTGTTACAATTTGTTGGAAGCAGAGGCGTTAAACCTTATGCTGCCAACACACTATAATACTCCCAACACAGAGTGGCAACACGCAAGTGATACTTCGGTATCGTGAGCGTAAATAGGCTACGGTAACCGTTTCCCATCAGGTGGGCCGTATGCTTGTTTGCTACTCTTGCTGTATAAAAAAAAAAAAGACAAGTTTAAACAAAAAAAAAGACTTAAGGACATTTCGAAAAATAAACTGCACCAAGGATTTGTAAATAACTAAATATTGGACCCAGTGTAAAGTTGCATCTTCAATTTTTTCCACTGTTTATATAATATTTTATTAAAAATGTTTTAAAACGAAAAGAAGAAATGAAATTTTAAGTAGTTGTGCAGCGGTAACAAACATAAAAATACAACGAATTGATAACTCTCCTCTTTGTTTTGAAGTCGGTCCATTAATATTTATTTAAGGAATGTATTATATTTATTTGACCGGATAAATCGGTCGTGTCTTTTATTTATAATAAAATTTAATATTTGTGTAGTGTAACATAGCATACACTTTAGTACGTGCATATCCCAAGGCAATCAACCAAACATACCCTTATATCTTAATATTTTCATCAAAGGCTGGGTCGAGCACTTTGTTATCGCCCCAACGGCCTTTGGTCCCAAAGATATTGCTATCGTTATTGATAAACATTGGCCCACTTTCTGTGGGACAAAGTGAATTCATAGGAGAAATCTCTTGAGATTTACAGTTTATAGGGTAAATATTACGTTTTGTATAATTATAGTAACTCAGTGAAGGGTTGCATTAATATCAGATGGCTAGAGTAAGGGGGCTGTACTTTAACTAAGCCGAATGATTTATGAGGAAAAGTTAGCAATTTAAACAGTGCCGGACACAGAATGAGATATTAATTAAACATTTCTGTGTACTCTTTTGAAAGTTACATATTTTGATGTAAAGAAGTCTTAAGAGAACTGCGTCTTTGTATTTGATGTATCAAATATATCTAAGGAATTTTGAGGACATGGAAGGGCAGATTGTGTGCTTAAGAAGATTTATCGAGGCAAGTTAGCCCTTATTTATATTTACTATCATCGCAAAGATTGCAAAATCGAACTCCATACCAAAGAGTGTTTCGATTTTAGTACAGAGGTGAAGTAAACATCGAGAGGAAACCTGCATACTTTTGAGAAGAAATTCAAAGGCGTTTGCACAGTCGTGCTTGAGTAATAGCGTTGGACTCGCCATCTGTCACGTGGGCACCTATGATATATCTCCGATGGAGAGTGGGTGTGTGGGTCCTACCTACCCATTCAGGGACCCTAGTGAAGATCGCTTAGCTGGCTATTCTAGTAGTCCTACTATGTAGTACTTTAAATTTATGTTAAATTTTAACATGATGTTTGTTACTGACATGTAACTGGGTGAAATTTGGCAAATGGATTGAATGAATGGATGAATTAATAGCTGGATTAACACGAAAGATATATTTTTATTTCGAAAATATAGAAAAAATACATTTTACGCCATTGTAGCACGGGAGAACGGCTTGTTCTAAAATTAATTTAACAAGCCAAGAAGAGTTAACAAACTAACGATTTCTGATTTATCACCGAAATAAATTAGGTTACAATCCGTGACAGTGATCACAGAAATCGGGATTTGTGGCAAGACGTACTATCGTGACAGACAACCAGTTCAGGATAATATAACTAATAATATAGACAAGATAACTAAGATTTATATTTTATTTACATATTTCGCTAAAGGAAAATACAACATTTAATTTAAGCGTGCTAAACAGCAACAGTAGACAACAATCCATTACAGAGAATCTGTTTTAATGTTAATATGAATATATTTTGAATGTCTAAAGTTTACTATATATAACTATGCTTTGATATTTATGCAAAAGTTCTTAAACAGTTCTCAAGGAACTCCATGCAGTAGGGAAAAAACTCACTTCATTTCATAGTCTGTGCGCCTACGGAAGGAAACTCTTTGAAAGGCTTTTGTTTTACTCTTTGAGGCATGCAAGGAGACTTGCATTTTCCGGTCTTTTAAATGAGGATTTTCTATGAACTTTAAAATAGCTATGAGTCAATACATTATAGCGTAGTCCAGCGATTCAGATGACTAAGCAATGCTATTCGTGTAGGTACTATAGTCGTCCGCTATAGTTTCCATTCGATTAACTAGCCTATCGCTTCGACATAGGGAGTAACCTCCGTGGCCCAGGGTTCAGGTTAGGTAGGCTAACACTTTATTAAGTCTTAGGAAATAATATTCGAATCTAATTTCAAGAATCTCTCAATTTTTATTAAATGGAGTTCCCATTTACAAATTTTATAAAGCAAGTTTTTTTGGATGGCGTGTAGATATGTGAATGAAGGGAGAGCGGTCTGTAAGAACTGACAGAACTCTTTCTGTTTACCCCTAAGGGACCCGTGTACTCTATGAAATAATCCTCCTCCTTTAAAATTTAGGATATGTGAAAGCTTGTGAGCATGTATGTTTCTCAATCGCGCCAAAATGCCTGAACGAAATAGCATGAAATTTGACTCAATGATATATTATTAGCTATAGGATTTATTTTTAAAAAAATAACACGAATGAAGGCTTGAGCAGAAGCTCCTTCTTTTAACATTAGCAAAATGTGACCGCGGGGCTCACATCTAGCGAATATATTAATATGATATACTGTTATCCTAGTTATAGAAGAGTGAGGTCTTCTACCACAGGTATTTTATACTTACAAGAAGGCCTCCACAAACAACTTGTTACAACATTTTATAACTGAAATAAATTTTCAATTTCATTAAATTTTCATTTTCAGTTTCATTTTCATGATTATATCCTCACGCCTTCCCGTAAAGGTCCCCGAAGGGGTAGGCAGAGGTGTATAGGTACTACCCATACACCCGTACTTTCCGCAATAGATATATTTTAGATGCCAACGTGACAGATGGCGAGTCCGTCGCCGCTCAAGCACGACTATACATACGCCTTTGAATTACTTCTCAGACGTATGCATGTTTCCTCTCGATGTTTTCCTTCACCGTAAAGCTCGTGGTGTGACTAATCACTGTACTTAAGTTCAGAAAAACTCATTGGTACATTCGGGATTCGAACTTGCAATCTTTGTGTCGCAGGCAACTACTCGAACCGCTCGGCCAACACGGCTCATATTAATATCTCTCATATATTAATAACCAGTATAGGTAGATACGCAAGCAACATTCTATTTACTTTGTAAGCAACGGCGTAGAAGCGTAAAGTCAGCGCGTAGGAATATTCAAGTGCAGTGCTGGAGCGAGAATCTAGGACACATCGCTGAGGTGCCTGGAGCATGATTCGGTTCTCATGTTTGCTATTCGTAAGTGAGATAACATTGTATTTTAGTGCCATATATTAAAATGGTAGGTTTCTTACTATTTCCTACAAGTGACAATATTTTTTACTTCAAAGCTCGTGGTGAGAACTTAAATACAATGAATAATCATTGTAGTTAAGCTAAAAAAAACTCACTGGTACGGTCGACATTCGAATTTGCAATATTTGGAGTGCAGGCGACTCGGTCACCAAAGCTTTTCCGCTTTGACCGAGTCGTTCGAGTAGTCTTTGATTCTCAAAGTTTTCTCTAAAAGTTCAAATACTGAAAGTCTCTACAGACCGGGTTTGAACCTGCTCACTGACACTTAGGTCGCAACTTTACACTCCTACAACCACAGGAACTGCACGAAGTGCACTGTATCTCATTACTGAATACTCAACCGTTTTTATCCAAGTGGGTCCTTTGAGATTACTCCGTACGACTTTATACGTGTATTTAGTAGGTACGGCAATCAAAACATAAAGAAATTCGATTTCGAAAACTAACTCACGTTTACATTTGGATCTGGAATACAAAAAGAGCAGTAAATGTGTGTGTAAGGACTCGCTCGCTTGTTTGGGAAATTAAGCTAGTCTCGCATATTTGATATTCTGAAACTTACTGAATTCAAGAACGAAGGAAATTGCATTAATTAACCGACGAATATAGAGGTAGAACATTGCAAATTGAATTTTATTTCAGTGCAAAATTTTTGTTACTCAAGCACGACTATATATGCGCCTTTGATTTTTTTCCTAAACGTATGCGTTACGTACGTACGTAGGTTTCCTGTCGGTGTTTTGCTTCAAAGTAAAGTTCGCGGTGTGAATAATCAATATACTCAAGTTCAAAAATCTCATTGGTGCAGTCGGTATTGGAACTTACACTTGAATTAAAACCACTGCCACCACGGCTCCTGAAGAAAAACATCGTGTAAAATATCTATATTAGACACCCCTGTTGACTTGACAGCTAAAAGGTTGGCAGAACGAGATTGCTGCGTCGTCCGAGTTTCAGCTTCGTATAAAATTGTGCTGGCTCTATTGTGACTGTACCTAAGACATGCATTAAAAAACAGTATAAGCGATTCTTATCAACAAGTCTAGATCAACAGTTTGTATATTTCAAAAAGTCGTTAGTTCTTTTCTATTGTGACAGATGGAAGGACTAAGATTGATAGTAAAAGTTTTTACTGGGCAAAATAGCTTTTTCCAGATCATAAATAATGCTATCACAGAACGGCGAAAGCTAGTGAGAGCTGTTTATCTCTAGGGAATATTCTTTGCTCTACGAATGTCTGATAAGTGGATCGAAACGTCAAAATTATACTGTCAATGTATATCTGTATGGGGAATAAACACTTGTTTTTTGTTTGAAATAATAGTTGTCGTAACGATATTCTTTTTTTTTTTTTATTTTTTTTATTTCGATATTTTATTCCAAAAGCAGTTTACCATATCTCAAAAGACTTTGTCCAAAATAAAAACCAAAATATAAGCATTATTTGAAGTTTTTTTTATTGAGTAGGGAAGATGTCATAAATGAAAAGATTTATGTCGCAGATAGGATCGAAAGAACAATTGATAGATAGTATGATGGCTGTTCCACATTAAAGCAAACAATAAAAAGATAAACGCCACGGGGGTTGAGTGGTTCAAATAGTACGGCTGCAACGCAGGGTTGAATCCCAACTTTACCCACCGGTTTTTTCTGAACCTATGCGATTAATCGCAACAGCGTTTTACGCTGATGCAAATATCGAAAGGAAACTTAAAAGAAATTCAGACGTATGTATTTTTCGTCCTTGAGAAACGGCGTTGGACTCGCCATCCGTCATGTTGGCACCTAAATATATCTCGGGCGTAGTGAGGGTGTATTCTTACTCACCACTATCTACACCACGTAATAGTGTATATTTTATACAAATACGTATATATTATTACGTGACGAAAATATTATATAATCTGGCGTAGTGGCATGAATTTCATGATGGAACTTGAAGCCTATGTAAGGTAATTTAAATGTAATGGCTTGCGCACGTGTGCCGGAATCATTTTAGTATGCTCAGGCCATCGGGAATATAAATTGTAATATCAGAGTCATGATTGAAAATTGAGTCACATACGGTGTGCTTGTAATTACTATCCTTCCTTCGAGGTCCCTAATCAAATCCGCCTGATCGTAAGCGGTTACCGCCGCCTATGGATGCTTGCAACACCATGGGTACCGCGCTGCTGACAGTGCAGGAATATTTTCATATCCTTCTTGAAATACTCAATGCTGTACTCTTCTGGGAAAACCTCAAAATATATAGGTTTGTATATTTTGCTACAAGGGGGACCCCTGGGAATGTAATGATGCAAGATTCCTCACGATGTTTTCTTCCGTCCTTCCTTGTTGGACAGTTTCCTTCACCGTAAACCTTGTGATATGATAAGTCACTGTACTGAAGTTCAGACTCATTGGTAACTAAGTAATCTTTATAAACCCAATCTTGAGTAGTATGTGCAGAAACTTAAATTTACAAACATTGAAGTACGGTTCACTTTTACTTGGGCGGAATCAGAATCTCATCAATTTTCCATACAGTGGGGAAATAAGGGAGTTATGGCCCGACTTGCGGCTGCATAGCGGAGAGGATGCAGTCGGATCGCTAGTAACGTGGGAAGAATAACGTTTAGGTATGCGGAACATACGGACAAAGCTTGCGCTTAAGATCGCCGTAATATTAGCTGCCTGAAGCTACGTTAGAGAAATAATTGTATGTCGGTACCTAACTAACTACGACTACAATGCAATATTTTAAAAACAATTACATACGATATCTTTAATAAACATAAAAATTAAAAAATCATACTTTATATCAAATATCAATAAAAGAGCGTGCTAAAAAAAAAAGAACACAATCGCAGCGCCCACCTATCAGGTCTTATAGTGAATTTAATCACGCGAATCAAAAATAATCGAATACGGACTGCCATTCCTGAGTACCGGTGATTGATTTTAATCTTATAAAAATTAAGGTGACAATATGTATTTCTTTACCAATTTTGTTGTTTCTACTTGACATTTGTGCAGGTTTGTATCGATAATCTGGCTCATTGGTCATTCAGCATCGTAAATCGACAGTGCAATCGTGCAGCGAACAGTTCCCATAAATATATTAGAAATATACATATCATTACGCCAAGCCCCTCATGTGGTAGCACATGAGGGCTCGGTGAGATATATCTCTATAGCGAGAATAGGTCGCCATTTCTATTTAGACCTTACATTACATCTGCCTCTTCTAACATGCTTGAAGGTTTCGAGTACTCTTGACGTTTCCAACGTTAGAGTGTTTGATTGATTTGATCTTGAGTTGAGTTTGAGTTGCAATATGGTCTTCCCGTGTTTCTGCTTCGAGGTATTTTCGCATTGTATATATATTTATGTAAGAAACATAGTCCAAGCAACGTAATAAAGTTATCTGGGTGGTGAGAAAATAGAAGGACTATTGTATCAAAACTGCTCGTTTTTTTTTTTTTTTTTTGTATTGTCTCTCGTAGCGTGAGTTCCGGGAACTTTTGCTACTTAACCGGGCAAAGGCGAGACCTAGGCCTCCAGCCAGGCACTTTAGTGCTAAGCAACACAGCTAAGGGCACCCCCTGTGAGGTACGGACCTCGGCTTAGGGCGTTGCTGGATCGCGAGCAAGGGAGCTGGGCTGGTCTGGTATTTTATTATTTATATATTTAGGGACGGGATTTGCGCGTCTGGCTCGGCGCGGGCCGGCGTTTGCGGTGGGGGTCGGGGGGGAACATTACGGCTTATTCGCGTCGAGCCTCGCCGGCGAGGACGGAATAGTGGTCGGTTTTGTGTAGTGTTTGTGTGTCGTCGTCGGGCATCCTGGAGGACCGTGATGTCATCATCGGATTCGATGATGACATTTCTGGGACGCCTTATCTTTGAGATAAGGGAGGGTGTGTATCGGGCGGCCAATACAACGAGGGGGTTTGGGTGATTATCAGCAGAATCGAAATGACGTTTCGACAGTTTTTTCATAAACTGTTTGATGGTGGGGACTTTTAGATCAACGTGGAGTTGACTATTTCTCATGTACCACGGGGCACCTGTGGCTCTCCGGAGAAACCGGCTTTGGAGCACTTGAAGGGGGTGGAGTATTGACTTGCGGGTGTGTGCGAACGCTACACTCGCATAAGTCATAATCGGTCTGAGTTTTTGATGGAGCCGTGTGTTTTCATAAATTATTTTCGTTTCAAATTGTAGCCGTGTTTTACAAAGTGGAGAGAAATACGATACACCGCTCCAAGGGAGAATTTGTTATCTGTAATAAACTTTCTAGTTGAACATTTATCACTTTGATGCATTTAGGAACGCTTTAGTGTCGAATTATGAACAAAATACAAACATACCAATCATATTATAAATGCGTACGTATGTGCAGATATTTGATCCTCTCTCTCTAAAAACTATTGAATAGACTTATTAAATTTACCTCAGAGTTAGATTATTTGTTGGATTAACAAAAAGGATATGTTTAAAATATCTATAAAAGAAAAAAAATCCCCGCTAGAAAACCGCGGGGAACACCTAGAGGATATATGTATGTTTTTTTTTATACAACAAGAGTGGCAGACAAGCATACGGCCCACCTGATGGGAAACGGTTACCGTAGCCTATTTACGCTCACGATACCGAAGTATCACTTGCGCGTTGCCACTCTGTGTTCGGAGAGTTATAGTGTGTTGGCAGCATAATGGGTTTAATCCCTCTGCTTCCAAAAAAAAAAACACAAAAAATGTGTTATTTGGCTACGGACTTCTATAAGGTGGAGGTCCTGTCCCTGTGTAATAATTTTATGTACATTTTGAGGCGCTTCGTTAAACGTACAGCGGTATTATTGGAAAGGTTTTGTTATTTTTGCAAATTAAATAAAAACCTACTAGGGTGTAATAACATTATAATCTAATGAAAGCGAGGTGATACCTCTCTTAATTCCTAAGCAATTTAATTGTTCGCAAAAGGTTGCAATGATGATTCAACGTTGAAAATGTAAAACTGGGAAGGCAATTAGTAGATTGCTCGAACTCTGCCTCTATATTGACAATGCGAATGATGGATGGGCTTTTCGCAGAGCATTTTTTTGTTGATATATGATTACTTCGGTTCGAGAATAAGTTACATATTTATGGGTTTCTTTTAGTATCTAAGAGCCATGGAGTGGTGACTGTAATTTATGTTTACTTCATATGTGATTCAGAGTGGTAGGGCATAACGGGTTTCCCGTTCGAATTTGAAGCTGCCCGACTGGTGCAGGACCTCCGCCTTATAGAAGTCCGTAGACAAATAGCACAATATTGTGTTCCTGAGCGGTGAATAAGGTTACCAGTAATAAGCTCCTTGGGGAGGGGGGAGGATTGTTATTTTGTGCTTTTAGAGGATTAGTCCCATTATGCTGCCAACACAGTATAACTCTCCGAAAACAGAGTGGCAACGGGCAAGTGATACTTCGGTATTGTATGCGTAAATAGGCTGCGGTAACCGTTTTCCATCGGGTGAGCCGTATACTTGATTGCCACTCTAGTTGCATACAAAAAAGGGACGATCAATAAGGTTGAAATACGATTAAAGAAAGACTTCTGTAAGTCTTAAGAGAACTTCAGCTCTGCCCCAAGGGACCCGGCGTAATTATAGTGTACGTATGTATGTATGAATTAAAATGTGTTGAAATGTTTTTTTTTTTTTTTCAAATGCATATTTAAAGTCCAGCTTGAGTCAAAGCGACGGACTCGCCATCTGTCAAGATAGCAGCTAAAAATATCTCGGGTGGGAAGAGGGTGTGTAAGAAACAAAATTGAAAGAAAAATCTATACAAGTCTATGCTGATGTAGAAATAATTTTACCGAATAATTACGTACATAATCTCTTGTACTCAGAGAACTTATATTGCAGGTACGTCGGCATCCGGAACCCGTTGAAGAGTCGCCATCACTCCACAAAAAGGGTGGTGGTTATCAAGATTGCACTCGTCTGGCTGCTCAGCATGTTTGTTTCCAGTTCCATCACTGTCCTGGGTGAGTATGCAAAACAGTTTTAAAGCTCATTAACATACACTAAAGTCAAATCCCATAAATGTTCCCGAAGGAAGGCAACAAAAACCTTTTCTCACTGTTTATGTGGGGCTGCTAGTTGTGCATGAAGCTCATTTTACCCAGTTTAAACCACACTTTCTACCGCGTACAATATTCATATTATAGTGAAAATTTTATCATCCATTGAAAATTAGAAGTAGCATATGGTATACGCAGTGCTAGCTATCAGCCAGTAAAAATCCCGACAAAATTTGTATCCTGACCTTCCCGCAAGGGTCTCCGACGGGGTAGGCAGGGTTGTATAGGTAGTGTCCACAGACCCACTTTCCGCCAGAGCTATATTTTAGGTGCCAATGTGACAAGCACGACGATACTAACGCCTTTGAATTGCTTCTCAGACGTATGCAGGTATCTTCGCGATGTTTTCCTTCACCGTAAAGCTCGTGGTGTGACTTATAACTGTACTTAAGTTCAGGAAACTCATTGGTACAATCAGAATTCAAACTTGCAATATTTGTGTCGGCTCCTACACGAATATCGATTTAGTGGTCCGGACGTGAAAGCGTAACAAAGTCATTATCGCATTTATGATATTGATAAAGTAACAGTAATAAATTTGTTCCAATGAAATCTTTACACGCTTAACTTCTGAGCTTTATATGACAAAATAAATAGCCAATTGCTGGCGGATTATTGGAACTCCACCTGTGTAGTGTTAGCGAATGTAAGTTTATATCTAAATTACTCCCACGCGATTTCCGCCATTTTAATTTGACTGCAAAGAATTATAGCGCCAGGAGTCAGCTGAGACGAAGTGGCCGTATACTTCGTATATCCTACAACGCAAAAGATTTCAGGTTTAAATCACTGTACCAATGTCTTATTTGTCAAGTTAAGTGCAGCAGCTAATCGCACCACGAGCTATATGGCGAAAATGACCAGTAGAAACATGCATTCAGCAAGTTCAGAAAAACTCATTGGTACAGTCGAGATTTTAACTTGCAATCTTGGTGTAGCAGACAAATACTCGAGCCATTAGGCCACCATGGCTATTAAATTTTCAAATATTTTTCATCATCATATCATAACGCCGTTTCCTAACGGGGTAGGCAGAGAGTATATTATCTCTATTTATAACATTAGTATTATGTTTAGTGGAGTTGCTGTGCTAAAAGTGTAAGGACGGACGGATAACACATCTATAAGTTAATCTCGTTATGTCAATTGCAGGGTTGGATATCTCTCTAACAACACTAACCTTAAGCAGTGTCATTTGTCCAGGGCTCAATTTGGAGCGTGACATCCGTAGTATGCTAAGTGAAACAAATAGTCCTTGTCGAGTACATTTTATATGGATTATTCAGGAGACATTAAAACCTTCCGATAATAGGGGTAAAGTGGGCTCCTTCCCTTTGTTGTAAGAGGTTATATCATTTGAATATTTCTCGAATACCTCGTCGTTCTTCGTATTCGGTATTCATTATTTTCTTTTGATTTGTTTTCCTAAGATACTCCGTTTTATCTAGGGATTTATTCATGAGCTAAGTACCAACTTTTTTGTTAAGTAGTTATTTATTACGCTGGTAAATTTGCGGTTATGATAACAGATGATCATTATTTCTATATTTTTCCTCGACTTCCTACATGTAACACACTCATTTCATCCTAAATATGTATTTAGTAGAACGTATGTACGTCTTTGAATCACGTTTAAAAACATATGCAACGTGATGAATGGGATTCGCACTTGCAATATTTGTGTTGGCGACTACTCGAACCACTCGGTCACCACGGTTCCTTCTTCTGAATCTTAATATTAGGACTAGATTTTAGGAACAAAAGGATGTGATGTGATTGTACGAGGAGACGTCGCTCTCGTCGCCTGGGCTAACCGTCGCTACGAGTCCCACCTCATGTGTCAAATTATTTCTTTCCTTAGGAAAATAAATCATTGAACTCTTACGTAAAAGACACTTTGAACGTGGATAATTCACTAACGGGTCACTTAATCGGAAAATTGTTTTCACAATCCCGCAATGTTATTAAAGACCTATCCAATGATCCATCAAAAAACTTTACGAATACTTAAGCTAATAATATATCTTGACGCCTTTTGACAGCGGTCTCCGAAGAAGTAGGTAGAGGTGTGTAGTACCTACAACCCACTTCTCCCCGAAGATTTATTTTAGGTGCCGACGTACCGGATGGCTAGTTCATCGCTGTTGCTCAAGCAGGTCTAATACATGTGCTGGTTTTCTCTCGATGTTTCCCTTAGCGTGCAGAGTAATGTCAAATATAAGCAATTATATGAAAACCTAACCACTAGACCAGACAGCCGTCCGGTCTAGTAGTTAAAGCTCTCGACTGCGAAACTTGAGGTCGCAGGTGCGAATCTCGCTTAGGGCATATTTTTGTGTGATGAACACGAGTATTTGTACCTTAGTCTTGGATGTCCTATATAGTTATGTATATATCTATCTATATAAGTAAATACCAGTTACCATAATACAAGCTGTGCTTAATTTGGGACTAGGTCAATTAGTGTGGAATTGTCCCAAGGTATTTATTTCATCATTATTGGCAAATGTATGTATCCCCGATAAACGTAATTAACAGGTTTTATCTTAAATTGTTTTTTGAGAATGGGAAATGTGACTTGAGTGCTCAGAACACTCTCTTGGATATTTTATGTATTTATATTATTTTTTTTAAGACCACTTACATATTAAGCACTAAACACAAGTTGGACACAAGATAAATGTTACCACTATAAGCGGTGCCAGCAGGCTAATAAATTGAGCAGATGGTCATCAGTCATGTAATTTGGAAGTTGATCTAGGTAAAAATATGCAAAAAGGGAGTAACTACAAACCTATAAATTTAAAAATGTTTATAATATATACACATTAAAATTTTATATTAGTATAATATTAGTGTAAGTATGTGCATGTTGACTTGTTTCTAGTTCAAGCTTGGTTAAAATGGGGCTTAGCTTATTCGTATATAAATTAAAATATACCTAATATATTTGAATAAAAATGTAATTAAAGCACTTCAGAAAATGTACTAATTAATTTAATATTAAGTAATTTTACGCAGCAAAACAACGATAAAAGAAATACTATCCATTTTCCTTGAGTGTTTTGAGGAAAAGAAATAACACCAATCAAAAGTAAGGAAAAATCTTAGGAACGTGCTTTGTTAAATTCACAAGTGTCCGTTTAAACGGTGTTGCCAGGATGCCGTTAAATAAACCTTGAAATAGAAGTTTACAATTTCGCTGTAAAGTATAAAAATAATTTAGCCCGTGGTGACCGAGTCCGCCCGCCCGAGCCCGACTATAGAAGAATATCTTTATATATATAAATTACGCGTCACGTTGTTTGTCCGCGATAGACTCCTAAACTACTTAACCGATTTTAATCAAATTTGCACACCGTGTGATCCAACTTTAAAGATAGCTTAAAGCTCAATTTATAGTCGCAATATTATTTCATTGCAACTTATTTGTCTATTATTTGACAGTCACAATTATCTGTTAGCTTCAAACGATTCTAACAGGTGGCGATATGTGTTGACTGGATTGAGTAAGTATTTATTTATTTACTTACAATATACTAAACAAAAACCTTAGCCACAGCAAGGCGTGGCCGGGTCTGCTAGTATATATATATAAATAAATATATATGTAATTGTCGCTTCTGGATTCATATTCAATCCATTATTAGATGGAAATCTAATCAAAAATTGTAAGAACATCCGCGAAGACCTGCAAAATATTTGAGAGTTCTGGAATAGAATTACCTGGTAACTTTGAAACCGTTGAATCAATTCGACAAAGAGTTGAGAACTTGGTAATTGGAATAAAATTGGCAGCCCCGCAACAATTTTATTGCCTCCGGGAATACTTTCATGTCACGGGAAAGTTAGGTACTAACGGATGTGTCAAGTCAACTCCAAGTTAAAATATTGTTACAGCTACTTGTGCTTCACTTTTTGAAGTGTTAATATTAATAACAAGCCGTGTTGCCCGAGTGGCTCGCGTAGTTGTCTGCAACACAAAGATTGCAAGTTCGAATCCCAACTGTATCAATGAGTTTTTATGAACTTGAGTACAGTGATTCGCCACACCATGAGCTTTCATCAAGAGGAAACCTGTATACATTTGGTAAGAAATTCAAAGGCGTATGTTTAGTTGTGCTTTGGCGATGGACTGGGACTTTGGGGATGGGAAAGTGGGTCTGTGGTTACGACACTTCTGCCTACCCTTTCGGGGATCCTTGTGGGTAAGCGTGAGGATTATTTTTGTTGTCTAGTTAACCAAAACTAGGTACCTTTTAAGGAGTCGTTAAGTAGGCATTTTTCAGACAATCTTTTTATCTCCTTAGGTTTAATCAACCGCACAAACATTATGCCGACTCCTGAGCTGTGCGTGATCAACAACAGGCTATTCTGGATCTTTGGGTCGCTGGTGGCGTTCTACATACCGATGTTGACAATGGTGGTGTCCTTCGCCTTGACTGTTCAACTGCTCAAGAGCCAGGCGAAGTTGGCCGCGACGCCTGTGCCCGGCGGGACTCAAAGGAGGTTAGTACCCTTATTTTATCATTAATCAGAGCACACAAAACAAAACTTTGACCCCAATCCCTGATTCAGATAGTATTGTGTGCTTAAAAGGGCGCCTTGTATTAGATATGACAATTAAGCTCAGTTAATTTAAGTCTCTTGGTTGTTTTGTTTTAATCGTTATTTATTGGACAGTTGCTTATTATATATATATTCAGAGGAAGCATGAAAGTAGTTTGAATGAAGTAAAGAAGCCTTTATATCAACGTTAGATCAATTCCGCAATGAAATTCTCAAAGCAACGGATCTGACTTATAGGGAAAAAATACGAGAAGGACTTTTGTTTGGACATATAGAGGCTGTGTAAAGAAAGGTTGACTAGTTAAAACAAAATAAAATAAGCATACGAATGTCAAGAGTATTCGAAACCAGTGAACATGTAAGAAAATATATAAATCTGGATCAAGATAGTTTTCTTGCACCGTAAAGCTCATACTCACATTAATATAATAATAATAATATATAATAATCACAATATAAAAGTTTGTAAAAAGTCAATGATGTACAGTCGGGATTTGAACTTGCTACCTTTGCATTGCAGGTGACTACTCGAACCACTCAGCCAACAGGGCTCTTATAGAACATTTGGTATGACGTTCTAGTTCCTACAGCAAATATTTTTCTTAGTTTGAAACTAGAATCATTCGTGTAGAATTTTATTGTACCAAAGTATCATGAATACGAAACCTAAACATTTGTCCATTGCAACTTGAATAGAAAGATGATAACTCTCTATTTATTCAGCAATAGCTCGATCAAGAAGTGGTCTATTTGCTCGCCTAGCTCTTGAAAATACAATGGGTCTCTGGCCGTGTCTCGGACAGATGCCCCTTCTTGCATATTTTAATGCAGTCGAGCGTTCAACGTTCGAGCCTTCTCTCGATATGTACGAGTAGTTAAGTACTATGTTCAGGTAAAGGGCAAAAATAATAAACGAATCAATTCGAAAATTTTTCACTGCAGACACATCATTTGGACGATTTCATCACTAATGACGTCATTAGTTATTAGGAATAACATTTAAGCATTTTTTGAGATTGCTATAGTTTTGGTATTGAGTTTTTTTTACTTCAGTACAGTGAATTGTGCCAAGCATGAACATTTATCATGATAGGTACAATACCTACATTATAATATATACACGTGGTGTAATTTTGCCCACGATTCTCTAACTCTGAGATGGCGTAAAGCTATTTAAACAGAACAGCATTCTTTAGAATGTTTGTTTCTGAATCTAAATCTAGTCGGTGCAGTGTTTTGAAGTTCAATATGCAATTGTGTAAAATAAATATACTAATGAAAGTGTTATTAGGGGAAGAGGATGTCCTAAACTTTTCCACAAGATACCTTAAGAGTTTGTTTTGTTCTTAGCGTACGGTTGTTAGTGACTTATATGAGACATCTGTATCTAGTTGGGAACAGAACTCGTAGACTTTTACAAGTTTTCGTGTAACGACTGAAGCAAGGATGTGACTAGTTGAAGAAAATGCAGGATGCTTTTATTACAAGAAAGATATTGCTTTTATACAAAGTATTATGCCATTTGGAATTTGTGGTCGTGGTGGCCGAGTGGTTCGAGCAGTTGCCTGCAAAACAAAGATTTCAAATTTGAGTCCCGATTGTCAAGTCTGTTTCTGAACTTAAATACAGCGGATAGTCAGACATTTGTTTGCATAAGTTTGAGAATAATTTCTGAGACGTATGTATAGTGCGTGAGATACGGCGACGGATTCGCCATCTGTCACGTTGGCACCGAAATATATTTCAGGCGAAAAAACGGTGCTGCCTACCCTTTGTCTACCCCTTCGGGCACCCTTGTGGGATGGCGTGAAGATAAATATAATAATTAGTTTCTGGCGAGAACAAAGTCAATACCTGATACTATAAATATAAATATAGACCGACCAACCCATATCAGTTCAATTTTATGTTTATTGATTTTTGCACTAAAAACTCCATTGAAATAACTTTTTATAGGTTTTTCACTTAATTTAGACATGATTGGAAGCAAACTGCTTTAGTTCACCGTATTTATTGCGATGGATTACGGCATTCCACTTCGTTAGAACTTGGACTAACGCCAAACTGACGTAACTGGGTTGGAGCCAATGTGCAAACATTTGTAGAATTCGGCCAATGTTAAATATTTACATAATAAGTTGTGGAGTTTGATACCGGAAATGTGTGAAATGCATTCGCAAACTTTATTGTACGAAGCTTTTTGGCGACATAGTTCTTAGATAGTGGAAAGTAGGCTAAGGTTTTATTCAATTGTACGCATTGTTAAATATATAATTATAATATGTTAAATATATTTAAATAAATATCCTCACGCCTTCCCACAAGGGTCCCCGAAGGGGTAGGCAGAGGTGTATAGGTAATACCCAAACACCCACTTTCCGCCAGAGGTATATTAGGTGCCAACGTGACAGATGGCGAGTCCATCGCCGTTACTCAAGTTAGTCGTGCTTGAGTTAAATATATTTGCTTCCGTTTAATATTCATACGTAAAAGATGTATTAATGTAGGTGATTATCTAATGTAATATAAGCAAAATGAATGAATGAAAATGAAGGAAACATCATAACAAGTCAGTTGCTAATTATTTTTTTCATATCATTTTTCAATTGTTGATTTATAATAATTTTAATTTCACTAAGTCTATTGAGTCGTGGTAGCCGAGCGGTTCGAATAGTTGCCTGCAACACAAAGACTGTAAGCTTGAATCCCGACAATGCTAAAGAGTTAAGTACAGTGATTAGTCACACAACGTGTTTTACGGTGAAGGAAAACAGTTTTACGGAGGGGAAACTTGCATAGGTTCGAGAAGTCATAACATTCAAAGGAGTTTGCGAATTACTTAACCGAAAGCCAAAAAATTAATATTAATATATTAAGTGCTTCGGCTACGATAACTCTCAGCTTTTATTCTGTGATATAAATATGTAAATAAAATAATAACTTTCACTTCTTCTTTATGATTGGATATCATAATATACATCAGAATAAGCTTTTAGAAATGGAACGAGTTTTATAAATATCTCACCATCGTATATCTAACCATTTGTAAAAGGCGTCGTCATTATTTATTTTGGAATGTAATTGTCACTTACGCCAGTTGAGTGACTCGAGCGCCCGTCAGTCCCTTGTCAAAAAACTCGCGGCGGATTGGAAAGCGAGTTCATATGAGGAGAATTTGCCTCAATCCGAAACAGGTGAAAAAAATATTTAAAAATGTACTCACCCTCCAGGGCAAAGGGCAATACGTTTATACGCAGTTTTTTTATGTATAATAATAATAATAATATATCCTTTATTGTACAAACACACACATTTACAAAAACAAACAGAAATAACAAAGAAAAACATATAGTAGGCACAATAGGCGGCCTTATCGCAAAAGCGAGCGAGCAATTATATAGAGAGCCGTGGTAGCCGAGTGAAAGTGGGTGTGTGGATACTACCTATATACCTCTGCCTACCCCTTCGGGGACCTTATGGGAAGGTGTGAGGATATATATTATTATATTCTTTAATGTTACGTAAATTCGGATTCAAAAGTTATTTTTTGTCTCGTTTCGTCAGCTTTTGAATATCGCATGAAAATTATATTATCCATGCCTTTTATGTAGAATTCATTAAGATTAGCGAGAAACAGACGAAGGCTTTCAAAGTGGGAAAAAGTTTTTCACTCGCAACCGGCTGTGGGGCCTATGTAAATAACACCCCAGGATTAACTTTGTTCTGTATATAACAAAAAGTCATGTGGCTTTTGCTTTTCGAAGTAAGCTCTAGAACTTGGGACTACACAGAAATTACGCTGAATTTAAGCTTTCAATTATGATATTAAAAGAGATATAACATCGCCCTGCCTGAGTCATTTCTGAATCGCCCTGAATGAGTTTTTTTTAAACTTAAGTACAATTAGTCACACCACGAGCTTTACGGTATGAAACCAGCATAGATTTCAAATGAAATTTAAAGGCGTATGTATACTTGAGTAGAAAGAGAGTAAGTGAGGCGATGGTTGATCTGTTAAGTTGGACCTAAAATATATCTCTGGCGGAAAGTACGTGTGTGGGTCTACCTATACACCTCTGTTTACCTTTCGGGCACCCTTCTGGCCTTCGCACAAGTGAGGATATTATATAGGTATTACTGAAAAATTATGTAAAAGGAAAAAGAAAAGAAAATTAGAATGGAATTTTTTTCTACAACAGTCATTTACACAACAAGTACCTTTGATACTTGAGGGTAACGACGGAAACGGTATATAAATTGATAAGGTGATAATATTTGCGCGTCTTTTATCTGTATTTGTATTTAGATCGATTCAAATGTTTTTGTTTCATAATATTTATTTGTTATTATTGTAACTGGCCAGCAAACACAAAATGAACATTTTATATCTTTATAGGCATCTATTATCTACTATTTAAATATCCTTCAATATCTTTGAGATGTTTACATTTGTAGGAACCATAGAAGAAACTTATTTTAACTTTAATAACTGATTATACTTAAATGAAAAATTAAACAGACCTTGACACATTTATACGAATCAAATTGTCATTCGAATCTGGCCTTTAGTATTACAATTTTAGTTAACTAACAATTCTAAATTCAAAAATAACTCGGCAGTACCTATGTATTTACAAAGCATGATTAAAAAATACAGTGAGCGGCTTAGTATACAGCGTGTATGTAGAATGTAGGCGTTTATTTTTTCAGCGCACCTGAGTTTTTAAAGCCGCTGAATATTGTGACAGGTTCTGAAGTGGTTCTGGACAGTATGCGTTTGCACGCTGTTGATATTAGAGCTTTATTTGTCGCTGACTTTGATTTTGAAAGCCGACTTCGAGTAATTAAAATAAGCGTTCGTCTTTTATTTATCGGGGCACACACACGAGAACTGGTGACCTCCTATTATGTGGCATCTGTACTTTCTTATCCTATTAATATTCGAATATCAATTCAAATTCACGGATTATTTTTTTATGTCCAAGAGGTTTTATGTATTTTAGGTATTTTCTATTTAAAAAAATATAGTAATAATAATAATAATAATATCCTCACGCCTTCCCACAAGGGTCCCCGAAGGGGTAGGCAGAGGTGTATAGGTAATACCCACACACCCACTTTCCGCCTGAGGTATATTAGGTGCCAACGTGACAGATGGCGAGTCCATCGCCGTTACTCAAGCACGACTATACATACGCCTTTGAATGTCTTCTCAGACGTATGCAGGTTTCCTCTCGATGTTTTCCTTCACCGTAAAGCTCGTGGTGGGACTAATCACTGTACTAAAGTTTTGAAAAACTCATTGGTACAGTCGGGATTCGAACTTGCGACCTTTGCGTCGCAGGCACTGACTGCTCGAACCACTCGGCCACCACGGCTGTTAGTAGCTCTTAGCTCGTAGCGGCAAAAAATATAGAGTTTGTTTTTTTCTATATTTTTATATATATATATAGTTTTGTAGTCTCTTTCAAAACCAAAATCTGCTTGCTTGCTTAAGCTGCCATGTATGTAAGCGTTTATGGTACCTGGAATTGTTCACATCCCCGAGATTTTGTCCCGTGTCCCTTTGTTAGCGGTGTCAGCGGACTCACTTAACTCTTTGGGTAAACATCAAAATGGCTTAGAATTTTTACGTATTTATAAATGGAATATATTTTAAACCGCTTTGCTGTGTTATGAATATTATAATGTATGAAAAAGTCGTTAACGGAATCTTAATATTTCCTACACTATTTACTTTCCTAATATTCCATACACATTCATAAAATATTTTCACGCAGCATAATTATTGCACATTTCATCTAAGCGTACGCGTACACCTTTGCCCACCCCTTCGAGGGAAAGCTCGGTTGTTGACACAGCTACTTAATAGACCAGCTAAAATCATTCAACGGAGGAACATAAAATATGATTGAATTGGTAGTTTTTATTATGGTATATAACAAATGCTATGTTAGTCAAGCAAAATATATTACTTTGAGTCTTTTTTTTTCTTTTTTTATACCACATGGGTGGCAAAACAAGCATGCGGTCCACCTGATAGTAAGCGGTTACCGCCGCCTATGGACGCTTGCAACACCAGGGGTACCTATCAAGCGCGCGTAACCGGCCCATAACTTCATTAAATTTCGTTCCGTAGCGAGAATAAGGAACAATCGCGGTTCCAAACTAGTTTACTTCCGCGAACGCTCAGGCTGTGGAGTGAGTTCCCCGTTGAGGTTTTCCCTAGAGAGTACAACATGAATTCTTCAAGAAGGGTGTGAAAAGATTCCTGCAGGGATACTCTTGGTGTTGCAACCGGCGGTAACCGCTTACCATCAGGCGAACCGCATGCTTGCTTGACATCCTTGTGGTATAAAAAAATCCTCACAAACCTTTTTTGTGATATAGGTAGTTAGTATGTACTCGATTCGGTAAAGATTCCGTTGCGTTTATAGCTTCCTTCAAACTGACGTATTTGATCTGAAAGCATTAAGCTATCAACATATCTTATAGCACTGACCTTCTATAACTGGAATACAATCATCTAAGCATATTTCTTTGGTTTTATTATAATACGTACGTTGTCATAAAATTGATACGAAAGCAAACATGCGCATTGGACGGGGCAAACGATTACATTAAATATTTTATGGGCGATTATGTTTTACTATAAATATGATACATAATAGTGTTGTTTATGGTCTGTGTTTCGGGTTTTATGACACAAGTTTGTATTACTGGTTGCAATAGAGACGACATTGTTCCTCACCTAGAGTTTAGTTTTGGGTTTTCTCATTAACATAATTTGAGATTCGGTATTCGACGGAATAATGTTCTATGAATCAAGAGATACATATATCTGAGTATAAGCGTCTAGTTTCATTAATAATAATATTACCTTGGGATTCCACACAAAATTATCTAATCTCGAACTAAGCAAAGCTTTTAGTTAGTATAGAAGCTAGATCAAAGTATAGATATAGATCGACGGGGAATTCATCCCCATACCTTGGAACCACAAAGGTCTCGCACTGCGCGGTTCCAAAGGCGTTTCCTTCCGCGAACGCTCAGGCTGTGGAATGAGCTCCCCGTTGAGGTTTTCCCTGGAGAATACAGCATGGAGTTCTTCAAGAAGGGTGTGAAAAGATTCCTGCAGGGTCGGCAACGCGCGAGTGATACCCCTGGTGTTGCAAGCGTCCATAGGTGGCGGTAACCGCTTACCATCAGGCGGACCGCATGCTTGTTTGCCAACCAAGTGGTATAAAAAAAAAAGATATATATTTGCATTTGCATATATATTTATCTTCAAGGAGGGCCCAAATGGGTTTGTAGCACGCCCACTTTTCGCCAGGGACATATTTTAGGTGCCAAAGTGACAGATGGTGAGTCACCGCTGCAATCCAGTCCAAGGCACATATAAGTAAGATCCAAAAGTAAAGTAAAGATATAAATATTCATCTCGTAAATAGATAAATCACCAAGATTAAACTTGGAACGATGTTATGTTAATATACTGAAAACCAAGTAGATGTTCGTTTAAAGACTGAACTAGTATCTCAAAATGTATACAAAGATAAGCTAGTACAATGGGAGCAAGACAACGATATTGTTATAACTTCACGTCTAAAGGGGTGGGTGATTTATCACGACTAAGGAAAATATCGCGAAGAAACCTGCATATAGTTTGGGAAGAAGTTTAAGGAAATATGCTTATGTAATGGAGTTGAATTCGCCATCGGCCACGCTAACATTTAATTAAATTTCTGGCAAGAGTTGGTGTTACTACTTCTCTCTCTCAGGCACTATTGTCCCAAGATGTGAGAATGAAAGTAGCTTTTATGTAGGTTTATACATAATAATATTATTTTATAAATGGCCGTGGTGACCGAATGGTTTGAGTAGTTACCTACGACACAAAGATCGCAAGTTCGAATCTCGACTGTACCTACCAATTATTTTTTCAGAACTTAAGTACAGTGATATTTAGTCACACCATGAGCTTTACGGTGAAGGAAAACATCGAGAAGAAACGTCTGAGAAGTATAGTCGTGCTTGAGTAAAATATACCTATGGCGGAAAGTGGGTGTGTGGGTACTACCTACCCCTGCCAACCCCTTTGGGGACCCTTGTGGGAGGCGTGAGGATATACCTAATATTTTTTCATATTTTTTATATATTGCGAAATGCATCTTGGTGTATTTTCTCTTCGAAACTCATATTTTGCATTAGTTCAAATACTCAATAAATTTATTAATTTAACTACTATTGAATCACTATCCACGAATGGGTACTTACTTAAGCAGTGTGAGAGCAAGTGAACTCCAATAAATATCAAATGAAATTCATTCAATTGGAAAATGATTATACCTTAAGATACAGTTCGGGATAGGCGCTATCCATTTTTTAACCTCGTTTAGATAAAAAGGTCCTTCGAGCCTCAAATCCCATGGGAATGAGATCGCAAATTCAAATCTACTTATTTTTTATCGGGAGCTCCTTTCTGTGCCAGTAACCTGTATGCGCAGTTTATAAATGATCATCCATTTAAGTAGGTCCCCTTTGTGCGTCGTGTCTCATTGTGATCTGTTTTACATAATACAATTCCTGGGAATATCTTCCTTCTGGGTTTTGTGAGACATATCAATAAAATAAAAAGTTTCACCACCTACCCACACACCTATACACCTAACCTACCCACAAGGGTGTGGTAAGTGTTAGGTGTATAAAGACACACTCACTTTTCACCGGAGATATAATGCTCTAAGCCGAGGTCCGTACCCCACAGGGGGTGCCCTTAGCTGTGTTGCTTAGCACATTAAAGTGGCTGACTGGAGGTGGAAATGGTCTCGCCATTGTCCGGTTAAGTAGCAAAATACACCGGAAATCTGTATATTTGCCGCCAGCTGCCAACGTGACAGATGGCGGGTCCATAGCTGTTTCTCGAGCACGACTGTACATATGACTTTTATTTATTTTCAAAGGTAAGCAGGTTTCTTCTCCATGTTTCCTTCACTCGTGGTTTGATTATTTACTGTACATATATATAGACAAACCTCACTGGACCAGTCGCAGTTCGATCATGAAATCTTTGCGAAGGCCTCGACAACAATTATTGTTACTACCTGTAAGTACGGGATTTATTCCCGTACTTACAGGTAGTAACAATCTATAAAAATAATATCTCTCTATAACAATATATATGCTAGGTATGCAAAATATATAGGTATTACTTACTGATCCACGCAGGATCAGTGACAAGAAAAAAATAAGTGTGTGTCAGCTCCGACGCACGACTGGAGTTTACTCCTTACGAACGAATATAAAATAAATAGATTAGTTAATAAGGGTAAATTAATGTATTTCTTATATTAATTAGAGTATGCATGACACATCTATAGATATGATATGATATAGATATAGATATGATATAAATTTATATTTATATCAATTATAAATAAAATATAAAATTTACGATAAAACCTTAGCAAGTTGACAGTTGTTGTAGATATCAGGTTAATACAATATGCAATTAAAAGTAAATATTAACATTCATTACATTCGCCATTCTGTTATTCTCGTTGCCATGGAGAGTACGAGAGCACCAAAAACGTAACGCTGTCATTCATCAGTAGATTTTACCTCTCATATTTTTCTCATACCGGGCGCCTTATATATGAAAATCGATTCTTAAGGAGTAAACTCCAAAAAGTTTCTGTTAGCTCGCAGAAAAGAGTTAACTTATGTCCTTCAATCGCAGATATATATTTGTTTATACCACTGGCGAAGGCAAACAAGCATGTGGCTAACCTGATGGTAAGCGGTTACTGCCGCCTATGGTCGCTTGCAATACCAGGTGCATCATTCGCACGCTTCCGACCATTCAGAAATCTTCAGAAGCAGAACTCTTGGCCATTATTAAAAAGATCTTAGAATCGTCAGAGCTTCTGTTATCATTTTCTGGTGTCTTGTGTTCTAGTTTTGTGTGTAGTAGCCCTTTACTCCAGTATTACATTCCACATTATCAACAGGCAATGCGGAGGATTCGATAGCGTTTCCTTGCAAGGCGTGAGGAGGATAGGAGCCAGAAGTTCACCAGACTTGTCGCCCGGAAGATCCGTGTCTAGACAGATGACGTGGAGGGTCACGTGTACAAGGTAATTTATTTTATTCAACTGGAATATTTTATTTTTATTTATTTATTTTTTATCTTATTTATATTTATTATTTTAGATAATTTCGCATTCCATTCGTTCTTTTGCACGACACGGAGATGAATGTGTGAATGGTTGTATGTTCGAACTCGCAATTTTGGGATACAACGACAACAGATTTAGACGAAATTTTGTACAGAGACATAAATTATAAGCATATAATAAAGATATAATAATAATAATATAAAAGATATAATAATAATAATAAAGATATAATAATAATAATAAAGATATAATTTTAACACATGATAATATGTTCCTTCCCAAAAATATATACATAAAATATCTTCCAATGAGATCAAATTTTACGCGGGTGAAACTACGGGCAACAGATAGTACCCACATAAGTATAACCTGCCTGAAAGAAAATGAGTGAAATTTGCATCTCTTTAAAATTTTGAAACGTGATAGGAAATATTTCCTAATGTATATTCGTCCTATACTCCGCTAATTACTAAAATGTTCAGTTCAGTTCAGTTCAAAGGCGATGAGATTTCTGGACCAAAAACACTCCGTTGAATCGAATGTCTAATTTCTGTAGAGCCCCTTAATTTTTTTAAATTTATCTTTCGCAGGACAACACGCAACAAGATCGGCATGAGTGTGTCTCACCCTCAGCTCAGCTATATGAACGGCTCGGGAGCTGGGGCGGGCACGAGACGAGGACGAGACGTCGCCACGCAGACACCGCTCAGCATCGCTGCTGAAACCAGACGAGCAAGATTAAGGCCCTTAAAGCTTACTCTCGCGGCACCTAACGCGTTGACCCTAAGGTTTGATCAATCAAGGAATAATATTATTATTCTATACCCCCAATTGATGGCAATCAAGGACAAATTGTATGATTCTATATCTTCACGCCTTTACACCCCCAAGAGAGTATGCGGAGGATTAACGACACTCTTCTACTTTCTACACTATTCTACATTTCTTCGGACTTGTATTGAAGTGCCAACGTGACAGATGGCCTGTAGGTCGCCGTTTCGGAAGCACTACTTTACAATACGTGTTGGAATTAATTCTTAAATGAATGCAGGGATATTTTATACATAGATGGACAGCAACAGACACGGTAAATATCGCTTTGGCACTTAAAAAAACGCTGGAAAGAGGATGATGTTGCCTCGCTTACCCTTTCGGAGACTTTAATAGGTTGTCATGAAGGTAGCATGATTTTACAATTGTAACGATAATACAATTACATACGTACGTACGTTAATCAGTATCATATTGGGAATATATTATACAATTTACTGTCAATACTAAAGCCGACAATGTTCGACACTTTACAACCGTGCAGTTGAAATTTGAACAGTACAGCACTAACTCTGCAGTCGTAAAGTATGTTATATGTCCCAATAGTGCTCGATTGATTGCTATTGGCTATCTTGGTCATGTCCGGAAATCTCCCGAGTGCGGTTCCTGTAATTGAAACTGAATTATACCTACTAAGGTTAATGTGGATATTGAGGTTAGTTGTAACTTACGGATGAGAACTTAAATCTTATACTTTTAGTTTAGTCGGAAATAGAAAATTTTGGTAGAAGGCAATGAATTCATAGGAACTGATAATCTTCGTGGAAGTTAGCGTTAAACTTATTCTTCAATCACCAAAATCAAACAATTGGATAATAAAACAAACATGTCAAATAACCGTTAACTAAGTTAAAATTCATAAATATATATACCTTCATATTTATTAAAAGCCGTGGAGGCCGAGTGGTTCGAATAGTTGCCTGCGACACAGATCACATTTAAGTTGAAGGAAACACAAGTTCGTAAATCGCACATAAATTATAGATTTGGAAATGATATTTCAAAACAGGGATTCGTTACTATTCAGTGGTCGCTAATTATATAGGAGGACTCCGATTCTCTAGTGTAACGCTTGCACTTAACCTGAGCATTTCGGCGCTCCAGCTACTATCTACTACACCCACCGTAACTACACTGTTATCACCCTCGTTGTACTGTCAATACCACGAGCGATATTCGGCTGCCACCAACCCAGGACCTGCGCTTTATGGCAGCTACAGTCCCGGAATATCCTCGTCGGGCCCCATATAGTGACGTCTTACGACAAAAAGAGGATCATCATCATCATAAATTAAAGAGCTAGTCTCTTGTTGGCGTCTCTGATGTAATTCTTTCCATTTGCTTCTATCCAGCGCAACCCCTTTAATATGCCGTCACAAGAGACTGTTTGATCAGACTCACACTAGGTCCTACAGAAACATCACTAAGGCTGGTAGACATACAATCTATTTCTATAACGAACTATTTACTAGACACTCAGCGAAATTGTCGAAAGACCACCTACCACATTATTTTCAAATGTAATGAACAAATTTGGTACAACGTACCTATCGACAAAGCTAATATCGCGAGTATCTACGCTTAGAACAAACCTATTTACTTTATCAAAGGCATCTGAAACTATTTCCCATTACATTTCAATTTGCGATCTCTCGATCTATCGAAGCGAAAACAGAAGGAACTTGATCCGAAAACTTCCAGCTATTCCCGAATTTTGAGATAAAAGCGATATTTTTTTCTGTCATGATTAGTATTTAGAGTACTGGCCCTCAACTCGTTCTGCCTAATATTTACGGACTTAGCGTGATGTTGTGTTGTAAACAGTGTTTTAATTTAAATCTTAACACAGTTGAAATTGATATTATATTACAAATAACATACAGCTAATGAGAAATACATATTTATATATTTTTTATTACAAAGATATGGATCACGCATTATTAATTATAATAATTTCTAGTAAGTGGTATGTAGAAACAGGCTTTAAGTCTAATGTAATTGTCGCTACATATTTATGAGCCCTCGTCACTTTTTATAACACTTTTGATAAAAGCATTTTATCTACACATTTTTTTATAAATACCTGGGACAATTCCACACAAATTGACCTAGTCCCAAATTAAGCAAAGCTTGTGTTATGGTAACTAGACAACGATATATTTACTTAATATATAATATAAAAATAATATATCCTCACGCCTTCCCACAAGGGTCCCCGAAGGGGTAGGCAGAGGTGTATAGGTAATACCCACACACCCACTTTCCGCCAGAGGTATATTTGGTGCCAACGTGACAGATGGCGAGTCCATCGCCGTTACTCAAGCACGACTATACATACGCCTTTGAATATCTTCTCAGACGTATGCAGGTTTCCTCTCGATGGTTTCCTTCACCGTAAAGCTCGTGGTGTGACTAATCACTGTACTTAAGTTCAGAAAAACTCATTGGTACAGTCGGGATTCGAACTTGCGATCTTTGTGTCGCAGGCAACTGCTCGAACCACTCGGCCACCACGGCTTTACTATATTTACTTAAATAGATAGATATATACATAAATACATAGGACATCCAAGACTAAGGTACAAATACTCGTGTTCATCACACAAATATCTGCCCTCAGCGGGATTCTAACCCGCGACCTCAAGTTTCGCAGTCTGGAGCTCTAACCACTAGACCAGACGGTCGTCTGGTTTATATTTCATTAAACCCTTCAAAAGCTTTAGATACCTACAGGATTTTAACCTGCCACATTCAGATAATATATATTGATCAAATAAGGCACCAATAACCATTTCACTTGAAACCTATTAACATACAAAATGAGCTTATAATATATTATGTAATAACCAGTTACTAATAATGTAATAACCTAATATACCTCTGGCGGAAAGTGGGTGTGTGGGTATTACCTATACACCTCTGCCTACCCCTTCGGGGACCCTTATGGGAAGGCGTGAGGATATATAACCAGTTACGTAAATTGCAGTGAAATGTATTTTTTATACCATTAAGGTGAAGCATTGATCGTAAGAAGTTACCGACGACTACAGACGCAAATATCTAACATTTATTGACTATAGATGTTTGACAACATAGAGCAGTCCGGTTTCGAATTCTGTTCAGTAATTACGGATATACCGTAAAAACAAAGAAATACGTTTCTGATGTGATTAAGCCGAGCGGAGATTAAAACTGTGACCATTACAACAGAACAGGATCAACTTGACAAAAGTCGCCTATTTAATGTGATCTTACTTACTTAATATTATAATTCCAAAATAATTATGCCTGTCTGCCTTTTTCTGCATTTCTCTGGTTTCATTACTTGGACGCCGAAGCAAAGCAAATAGATATAGCATATAGGGTCTTAAGATAACTTTAGAGTACTTTCCACCGTCTGTCTGTTATCAAGGACCAGTTCAGCAAACTACTTAAGCTTAAGTCCAAAGTATTCGCTAAAGTTCTTTAATGTCTGGGACCTAGGGGCAATAAAGATGAGAAATGAATCTTAGTCGCGTCAAACTGCTAAATTAAATTAATGTGGTTAATGAGGTGGAACTGGACTAAGTTAAACTATTTCTTACTTAACGCTCTGATTGGTTACTTAATCATTGACTCTAACTTGGTCTCATTGGGTAAACTATGTGGCTTTATCTAACGAATGGTCCTTATCTTGGCGTTCGAATATAATAGTTGAAGAAGACATTAACTTTTTCTTTGTATACGGATATGCTTTTAATCGTACTCATTCTGCGTAAGAAGCAGAAGGGGTTCTGGGGACCCTTGTGGGAAGACGTGAGGATATATTATTATGACATTCTATCAAAACTATTAACATACATCTTCTGATGCCTAAAGGCAGCTGTGATCGAAAGGTTAGATAAATATTTTATGCTTACAATTGATAGGGAATTAGAGAGGTAATTTATTTTGTAACGAATATTATGCAGCGAATATTATGTAGAAAGCATGAGCCATTTGGCTGCTATCTTCAAACCTTTTCGTTAATCTTCATCCTTCTCTTTGTGGCCAAACCTATTCAAATCTTACAATATATATATATATATAATATATCCTCACGCCTTCCCACAAGGGTCCCTGTAGGGGTAGGCAGAGGTATATAGGTAATACCCACACACCCACTTTCCGCCAGAGGTATATTAGGTGCCAACGTGACAGATCAAAATCAAAATCAAAATCAAAATATTTTATTCAACGTAAGGGACACAGGGAACACTTATTGAACGTCACGTTTAATATAAACTAAAGTTACCACCGTTTCCAAGAGAAAATACCTGCCAGGAGAAGAAACGGCGACACAAACTCCCCGGTTTGCTTTTTTAACATTTGTTCCCTTTTACGTAGGGGTAGGAAAGATTTAAGTTACATATATGAACTCTGTACAAGAGGAGAAATTTAATATTTATTTTAATCATTGCCATGCATGGCCATCATTAAAATAATCTGATGTTTTATAATAAGCCTTTTGAATTAATTTACTTTTAACGACAGCTTTAAATTCTACAAAAGGTAATTCAATTATTTGATGACGAGTCCATCGCCGTTACTCAAGCACGACTATACATACGCCTTTGAATTTCTTCTCAGACGTATGAAGGGTTCCAGGGAGCTGGGCTGGACTGTTCATTTTATTTATATATTATTTACGGAAGAAATATATGTATATATAGATATATTCCAGTAGTATTCATACAATATGCTTATTATATGCCTCTATTTCAGATTCCTGGCCAATCGCAAGAAGGGCCGTTCTCTGTCAGCCAATGCAGTTGCCAACGAGCAGAAGGCCACGAAAGTCCTAGGATTGGTGTTCTTTACGTTTGTTCTTTGCTGGGCACCATTTTTTCTTCTCAACATATTGTTTGCGGCTTGTCCGGCTTGTATAGTACCAGGTAGGAATACACATACAATATGTCATTAATATGTCAAAAAAAAATTGCCGTGGTAGGCGACTAGTTCTAAAAGTTGACTGCAACCAAAAGACTGCAACCAGAAAGAAAGCAGACTGCTTTCACAAACCTCAAGTCTAATATATTTAGATAGAAACTGCAGTGAAACAAATGAAGAGTGGCTACTTATATTTTTTCCACAGAGCACGTGGTGGATATCTGCTTGTGGCTCGGTTACATGTCTTCCACTATCAATCCTATTATCTACACGGTGTTCAACAGAACCTTTCGAGCTGCCTTCCTTAGGCTGCTCAGGTGTCACTGTACCAGGTAGGTACTTTGTTATAAATGTATTTGCTATTTAGTGAGAAAGTCCAATTCATATAGTCTTGTTCGGTAGTTCTAGAGCTATGTACACCGGTTTGTGCATAATTATAATTATAGTAATAATATAAAAAGCCGTGGTGGCCGAGTGGTTCGAGCAGTTGCCTGCGACGCAAAGGTCGCAAGTTCGTACAGTCGGGGTACCAATGAGTTTTTTTCTGAACTTAAGTACAGTGATTAGTTACACCACGAGCTTTACGGTGAAGGAAAACATCGAGAGGAAACCTGCATACGTCTGAGAAGAAATTCAAAGGCGGTTGTATAGTTGTGCTGGAGTAACGGCGATGGACTCGCCATCTGTCATGTTGGCACCTAATATACCTCTGGCGGAAAGTGGGTATGTGGGTATTACCTATACACCTCTGCCTACCCCTTCGGGGACCCTTGCGGGAAGGCGTGAGGATATATTATTATTATAGTAATAATATATTTCTTGAATGTGAGAACGCCTTACTCAGGAGTTATCCTGAGATGATTCCATCCGAAGATAAATCTCCAAGCGTATGAAATGTGTTTTTTATATTTGAATATTTCCAAGATGGTAAACAAGCATAGGCCTTGATGGTTAAACGCTATTAAAGGACGAATAGAGGTATTACACACGTCAACTTTATTGAAAACAGCGGGGTTCTTTTCACAACCAAAGTCCGCCGAAGAAAGCTTCTCTGAAACCCTGCAAGAACTTTTCTGGTTCCAATATGTGGGGATGAATTCGCCGACGACACGACAACAGGCGCAATAATGAAAAGTAACCGCGGGTATTACGTCAAACGATTCGTCTTACGTATACTTTCTTAAGACAGTTATTACTGTTTCGTTGACTGTGGGCAGTGAACCGTTGGGATTCTTATGAGCTCATTGGTTCAGCAGGGGATTTTTAGGAGTTCCCAAACGTTCAATTTCACATATCCATTGCTCTTGTCTTTTAAACCCTGGTTTTAAGAAGATTATTATCAATAAAAGCCGAAATGGAGCGTATAATTGCATGAGTTGTAAGTTAAAGAAGGGCTAAGATGAGTTATAGTCGAGACCAAGTGCGAGTTAATGCCTCAAATTTGAGCGCTATTCGTATTTTAATTATTTTATTCTCGTAGATAAGTAAAATTATAAAACGGATTAAATGTAACTCTTTTTAGTTCGTCTTCAATAAAATAATACATTCGTATAAGTAGGCAGATTTGAAATTATTATATAGCGATTTTTAAAGTAGATTTTTGTGACGAATTTGTATAGCTTGGAAGCATGTTCACACAAGATGGAAAGAATGAAAAAGACACTGAAAGATGTATAACTCGGCAGTTATACTTCTTTCAATGTTTTCAATTTCAATGCAGTATTCGAATTTCCAATCTTTTCGTTGTTGGCGACTATTCGTACCTCCCTGCCTCCACGGCTTTTTTATATAGATCAATAAAATGTATACCACTAAGGTGGCAAGCAAGCACGCGTCCCATCTGAGATACTAAGCGGCTACCGCCGGACATTCGTCGCGCGTTGTGGATCTTGCAGGAGATCCTGTACGGAAAATAAATTAGGTATAGAAGTCAAAGTTCAGGTATACTTAGTCCAGGTATCAGGTATAATTTAAATCTGCCAGTAGTATATGTATACAATATATTCAAGCAGTAAGGCTGGCACCGTCACTACTCTGTTGATTTATAATATCCTAGCGTTATCCGGCATTCCTTTGTTCTAGCTTTCATTATGCGGACGGCGATAGACGGGTTTATTGTTTATAAAGTTGCCTTGAATTAAATTAGCTAATGTTATAAACAGTGTACTGCTGTAATAATAAAATTGGAGAACAATTTGTGCCTCCGGTTGCGGCGATAGTTGTTGGGAATATATATATATATATGAGATCCTCAACTCATCATCATCATCATCATCATATCATCACGCCGAGTCCCTAACGGGGTAGACAGAGAGTATAGAGCGCCAGTTCTCTCTAGACTTACATACCTCTTTCGCTTCATCCACATTCGTCAGTCTCTTCGTACATGCTCGTCGGTTTCTAGTACTCTTGACATACTGTGCAAATTAGGAGCTTACATTTTTTTTTGCGTCTATTGTAGCAACGCGTTTGTATTTTATGGCAAAGTACGTATGTGGCAGTCCCGGCACCGGATTTTTCGAACAGCTAGTTTATCCACTACCATGTTCTTAAGTTAAAAAAAAACAGATACACGCCTTGTTCGATCTCGCAATAGTGGCCACTTAAGCCACCTCGGTTTTAAAACTTATTGGACTTTATACATAATAGTCTTTCTTATTGTATAAAGCATTTTAAATCCGTTAAGTGAAGTTTGCCTTTATCAATTCTTCTTATCGGTTTATGACTATTTTATGACGTAAACTGTACTGAACGTAAACAAAATAAACGCTTGACATTTCTCCGTTCTGACCGTTCGCATTTCTCAAAACGAATAAAAACTGCAAGAAGGGTTACCATCATTCATGGTTAAAAACCTTCCGCTTTTTTGGTCATTCAACGTTGCAAATAAGGTTCACCCAAAAAAAAATCTGTGGGTTTTCTGTCATATGTAACTCGTCTTATCATGTTGCCGCCAGCATTCTGTCATTAAGAAATACTGTTGCAGGAGTGATTAATAAGCAAGGGTGTAATTTGCAAATGAGACGTTTTCTAATTACCTTTACATCACAGTCAGTGTAGCTACACCGTAGTTACGCTGGGTTATAAGCATGTATGAATAAAATTAAGTGAGGACTTTAATTTTTAAATATGAGCTAGCTCGACGCTTCGCCCAACCATCACTTCTTTGTCATTTGCACGTCGACGACAAATCGCTGTGAACGCTAATAATGGTGAAGTACAGTCGGCTAAAGAAGGCTAGCGCTGTACCCAAGGTTTTGGTACTCTACCAAAGTTCGTATTACGAATTAGGGGTTTTTCAAAGGCATTATTAAACTGAGTGTTAATATACGAAATGCTATATCACCCGTTATTCTGTGAGGACAAGGAATAGGTGTAATCGAAAGAGGTAGTACAGAGAATTGGCGCTCTAATCTCTGCCTACTCCATTAGGGACTCGGCGTGATGATAAGTATGTTTGTATTTAAAATGCTTAAGAATTTTTATATACATAAATATAATGTAGATGATTGTGGTAACCCTACGAACCACTGTCAACTATGAACCTGCTACGGAAACCACGTTTTTCTTCCTGACAGCGTTAGCACAAATCATAGGTTTTGGAAGTAGGCCAAAGACAAGTGTAATGGATAGTTTTGAGAATGTGACACTCGCTCGCAAGCAATTGATTGTAGCCATCGAGCTTGGCTTAGATTTATTGGGCGGTTAAGACTAGTTTCAACTGTTTTGCAAACATATTTATAAATCGAATCGCGTATCTTCTTATATGACTATTACTCGCGTAAAAATCGATTTAATTGGTAGATTTTTCTGAAGAGGGTATCCTATGTGTTCATTCAACTAATTATCGTAATTATCGTAATAACAATTTCGATCAACTGTTCTGGCGTGATTGACGACCAAAATCCGCCAAACATTTACATTTATAGTATTAGTAAGATAAGCTTAGTTATACGGTATATTATTAAGCATCAATGTTATAAGACAGTAGTAGCCGAGTATCTTAAGAATTTTAGACTGCAAGTTCAAACCTACTTCACTTTTCAAAGCAAAAAAACCTTTTTTTTCTCGTCTCACCATCCCGTGTTCTTGGGAAGCTATAGATTCACCATCTATTACGTTGGAACCTATATGATGAAAGCAAATATTTACCTATAATTTTTTTTCAGGCGTGGTCGTTGCACTCGCTACCGGTCAGTAGGTTCAACCCGTGGGGCGTCCCAGCTCTGCGCCAGATCCGCCCTACCGCTGGCCATATCACTTCGACCATCAGGGATGACGGCGCCATCGCCAGCAGCACACGAGACTACTGAGACTGTTTTAATAGAAGCACCTATAGGGGACTATAACGTGCGATATTGAAGGTACTTCAGTAAAAGTGGTAAAGAAGAAATGTCTTGTACAAGTGTAAATAGTTCAGTACGAATCATATCTTTGTATAAGTTAATGCTGAATTCCATAAATTTTATTCTACATGTTTATATTATATTAATACAAACGTACATAAGTGTTATAGCCTATAAATGACTCTTTTCTTTTACGCATAATATTAGTTTACTTTTTTTTATTTGAAAATCTGGGATGTCTGATTTGAATCCACCTCGGGTAAAAAACTCAGCATAAGAGGCTAAAACGGGGGTAGCTCAGGTGAGAGATTAGCGAAATTAAATTTAAGAACAAGAAGAGAGAATAAAAATGTTTGTATATAATTTTACGGTAAATCAATACAAATGTTCACCTTCACCCGAGTAAAAATACAACCATGAGTTGATATGCAAATCTGGATACAATTTGATCCGATGCCAAATTCACTTCGCTGTGAACTCATGAACAAACAGTCAAAACATTGGATATGATGTTAAATAAATGAATACAAGAGTGCCAAGTTTTATTGTGATTTATTTACGTGTTTGCGTTTGAAAAACACTGTCCATAACTTGCGAAATTCAAACTCTCAATATCAAGGGCTATCTGAATGTATAAAATCGTATATAAAATATTGCTTCATGTAACGCCATCATATCGTCACGATTTTCCATGATCCCCTAAGGAATAGGCACAGATGTAACAGCTCTCTTTTCATCAAATTTGTGACTGCCTATGTCATCTGTCACTTTATCATGAGACCATTAATCATCATCATATTCCATGATCATCATTTTTGGTCAGAGCATTTTGCCAGTAGGATTGTTACAATATTGTGTCCGATAAGTATGCTCTGCGAAGCCTTTTTATTTGCTGATCAAGCCAGATTCTGAAGTCTCTCTCTGCTTACCCCGTGAGGGAATCGGCGTGATAATATGCACCTTAAAAGTGAATTTATAATAATTAGTACGTATCAAGCTTGAAGTTTTTGTAACTTCTTTTTCATTTCTCTCTGCGAGTAATTAATTACTTTGCAAGGCTTTAGTTTTCCGGTTCATTTGCAACTACTTAAGTCTTTTAAGGAAACAACTCCCCATTCCAATTTCCAATCCTCGCTTTTAGTTGATTAGTTAATTATTGGTCCTGCGAACGTTGAAAGATCTCTTTGTCCGAAGTAATAAAGCAATGTTAAATATTTACTGCAAGGTTTTTATAAGTACAATTTTACTTTGTCCTTGGAAAATATTTTGGTTAAAGCCGGGGTTCGAACTCGCACTAACATTTGAAGCGATTGCTAAACCACGTCCTTCATATAGTCGTGTGAATTCTCAATTAAAAAAAGTTGTTGTCCTCACGCCATCCCACAAGGGTCCGCGAAGGAGTGGGCAGGGGTTTGTATATGTAGGTAGTACCCACACACCCACTTTCCGCCTGAGATATATTTTAGGTGTCAATGTAACAGATGGCGAAACCATCGCCGTTACTCAAGCATTATCTTGAATTTCTTCTCAAACGTTTGCAGGGTTTCCTCTCGATGTTTTTCTTCACCCTTAAAGTTCGTGGTATAACGAATCACTGTACTTAAATTCAGGAAAATTCATAGGTACAGTCGGGATTCGAGCTCGAACCACTCGACCACCACCATAAAAAAAAAAAAATTGTGTGTGTCAGCTCCGACGCACGACTGGAGTTTACTCCTTAAGTACGATTGTCTAAACATACGCAAAAAGAGTGTATCCAACTGAAAATAAGATTAATACCATATGAAAGGGTAAATTAACAAATTAATGAAAATAATATACATATATAAATATATATTTATTCATTTTATATACATTTATTATAACTAATCGGCGAAATATTTTACATTAAACTTTTCACAATAGTCAATTTCAGATGTGCACAAATATTTCATTAGGAATGTTGATAAATAAGTAGTAAAACTATGGTAAAAATCGGATTATCGATATCGATACTTTATTGACTACACCCTCTCACTGGTTGAGTAGCACGAAACTGATGCAATTTTCTAGAAAGTTCTTTAACTATTATTACAGATAAAATTCGATCTTATTGCCCTTATATAACATAGATTTTTGTATTGTACAATTAAAAAAAATTTGGACATAAAACAAAATTAACGTAATAAAATAAAATTTAATTAAATAACACTTCCCGATGATAGGAAATGCCACTATTAAAGCACGGTCGCGGAGCAGGAAGAATTTCGTACAATGACCTCTTTACCTACTGACAGTGGTCACAAACATTTTTATATGTGTGGTTTAATTGAACGAGCACTAACGCATCCCAAGATGGAATGTCGTTAGTTATTCAAAAATTATGAATCATGTCAAATACTTTTAATTGCGACCAAAACACCAGACGCAAGCAAGAACAAACCTTACGGTCTCAATTAAACGGTTTTCAATCCCTGGCGACAGCGGTCATTGCATCTGTGCGAGCGAGACGCATTATATTTACGCGGGAGTGACAGAGATGGGTAATAATAGGTCATTGTACGAAATTCTTCCTGCTCCGCGACCGTGCTTTAGCTAGATTTTGTCCGGCTAGCATTCCTGCACTCAAGAATGGAGCAATACGGCATATCTGCACTTGTTTTTCAAACTTATTGAAAGCGGATTGTACAACTGTCACACACAAGCGGCGGCGGCGTACTGAGCGCGGTTGAGCACTGCAGTGCTTATCGTTGGCATGCGTGCCACGCCTACTTTAGGATTTTATGTTTTCTTTGTTCTGTGCTCACAACCAAATTAGAAAGTTGCGCACCATAGGTGCGCACCAAAAACATAACTAGGTCATTCATCAGTAGATTTTACCTCTCATATTTTTCTCATACCGGGCGCCTTATATATGAAAATCGATTCTTAAGGAAACTCTTAAGTAAGGAAATTCTTAAGTAAACTCCAAAAATACAATACATCCTCCCCTTAAGAGTATTATATTAAAATCAATCGATTAGTCTAAAAAGGTCGTGAAACTGAAACCGTATGAAAAAAAATAGAATCTGGAATAAATAGCACACCTTAATTGCGTTAGTGATCCGTCACATAGCATAGACATGATTAATAGTTGTATTTCACCAAATAGGTATTTCAAGAGAACCATAAGTTTGGCGTAATCCCAAGTTTTCCTTGGAGAAAATAAACAAAACAAGAGCTACGACATTGGTAGCTTGAACTAGAAATCTGAGTCAAAGGGATTTTTTCTACCATCATTAGTACTCATCTATGGCACATAATGTTATGACGCAAATTGCTCGCTACAGGTTTGCTCTAACTATATATCACAGGGTATTAACATTCAATTTTCCAGATGCCATAATAGTGTTCTCGACACGCTATTTGTAATTAAAGAAGAAATTAATTACTTATTATAATTACGCATAGCCTGTCTGTTCCCGATAAAGTTAAAAAGACTATTGAACGAATTTCCGTGCAAATTCCACAAAAACCAAAAAAATATATACATATAAACATATTATATATACATATTATATATAATATGTTTATATGTATAATATATACATATTATATAGTTTTTTACTTACTTTACTACACTACACAGTTTAATACAGTATTACCCAGGAGAGCGGGCCAGTAATCTTATGTATGAATTTAACGCGGATGATACCCGGAGTAAAATTATACATTCATAATGTTTCAAGCTAACTTTTATTAGCTATATACATCACGATATTAAGTTGCTGCATTCAAAGAGCTATTGAAGTTTGGTGGAATGGTATTTAGTTAGAGCCCCATTATATATTTTGACAATCCAAAGCTTTTTAAGTGTTAATGATTTTTTGTACCTTCACGTATTCCTACAAGTGTCAGCGAAGGGGTAGGCAGGGGTGTGTACGGAGATATGTTTTAGGTGCCAACGCCACAGATAGCAAGGCCATCCCCGCCACTTAAGCATGACTTTACAAACTGTAAATTTGTCTGTACATAAGTAAAAAAACCTCATTGGTGCAGTCGGGACCCGAACTTGCAATAATAGTGTTGCAGGCAAATATTGTAAAATATTGCAAAAAAAAATATCTGCCAAAGACAATTTAATAAAAAAATAATATAATAATAATTTAACTTCATCTTATCAAATTTGAAATTGTAACAGTTATAAACTGGGTTAGTATTATACGATGTTACAGATTATTTTTATATTGTAAGTGAAAATATGTATGTGTAAACTCTACTTAACTGTCAAAGTACTAATTAATAGTGTAAATAGTTAGTTGTAAATAAATAAATTCTGTGAATTTAATAAAACTGATAATTAGGCACTAAATACATTACAAATGGTTTTAATTTATGTAAATAAGTGTGTAATTTATGGAATCATATATCTTATTGTATAAAATTGACATGTTGGTTTCATAATATCGGTGTATAAACTGAATGTTGTAGAATTACATTTATTTTCAGAATTAATGGTGTATTTTTTTGTCGACAAGATAACTCTACTCATTGATATATCCTCATACGTACATACATATCAATACGTTTAGTTCCTTACAGGGCATACATAGAGCGAAGAGCGCCAGTACTGTCTAGACTCACAACCTTTGTCTTTTTACACACAAAAACTACTTATGGTCGCTTCCTACTTATGGACATGCTCGTTGCTACTTACTTGCTCATCTCTAATTGTTAAATTATCATTATTTAAGTCCCAAATGGGTATGGAGGAGTAGACACCACCAAGCCGTGGTAACTGAGTGTTAGTGAGTGTGAGTGAGTAGTGAGTGCATAGTCGGCTACAACGCAGATATTCTAAGTCAGCTGCAACGGTAATGTATGTCAGATATCGCCAGCTGATACATTATCTATTATCTAAATATATTATCTTCAGCGAAGACAGGGTGCTAAAACACTCCTGCCTTCCCTTTCGTGGCCCTTGTGGGAAGGCTTGAAGATACCTAAGAAGAAGGTACATATAAAGGTACCTATATAGCACCAGTAAAACTACCAACCCTATGAGGTACAAAATTGAACCACTAGCAAAGCTTCTCTGATCTCTCAGACAAACGTGATTTGACAGGTATTAAAGTTAGAACTATTTGTTAATACGAAGTTCAGTAGCGCTTGCACATGGAATTTCGACCTTATTGATGCCCGTAATATTTTCGTGTGTAACCATACCTCAATTTATTCACAGGTCAGGAACGCCATCCCGGAATCCCGTTGTTTAACAAAGTCGTGTAACCATTAATTTGGTCTGTCATTTTGAAGCTTGGCAATAAATCGTTATTGTTCCCAGCCCGCTGGTAACAATGAATTCACAAAAATATTTGATCGAAATATTTAATGACGGTTTTGTATTGTTTTAGGATGCAATTTCACATGGAGATAAAAAATACGCCTTAGGGTGAGGTCGTCGAACTGATAAATCTTACAAATATTATAAACGTGAAATTTTACTCGCTAATTTTAAGTTACTCGAACAAGCTGTACGATTTATGGAAGTGGATGCAATTTGGCACAGGGACGGATTATTTGCGTGATTAACACAAACAATATGATTTATTCCAGAAAAAATGTTATCAAATTTAGAACTAAGAATAAAATCCTTTATATTTTGAGAGAGGTAGGGCTTAATGGGTTTCCGTTCGGATTTGGAGGTGCCCAAGGGGGGAAGGACCTCCACCTTATAGAAGTCCGTAGCCAAATTATATTTTTTTTTGTGTTGTGTTCCTGCGTGTTGAATAAGGTTCCAACTCTCCGTGGCGCTGGCGATATCCGAACACAGATTGGCAACGTTAAAGTGATACTTCGGTATCGTGAGCGTGAATAGCTTGCGGTAGCCGCTTCCCATCAGGTGGGCTGTATGATGATTGTCTGCCACTCTTGTTGTATATAAAAAAAGCCTAGCCAACAATTTATCTCCGTGCCAAATTTCATCTAGTTCAGTGTTCAGTTAACTTTTGCGTGAAAGACGCAAATAAATCTCGCATTGATAATACTAATGGGATACATTATACTTTTTTTTAATCACCCTTTAAAATGTAGTTGAAACAAATTGGGTGAAAGGAATTAGGTTAATGGTTGCGATACTTTCAGGGCTGTCAAACTTTACTTGGTATTTCGATATTTGTTTAATATCGAAATACCAAGTAAAGTTTGACATTTTTCCTTATAAAAATAATTAATTAATGACATATAATGTATGAAACTATAAATTAATCAATTATATTTATATATTTATGTGTAGGGGAAAGGCAGAGGTATTTTTTTTATACCACATGGGTGGCAAACAAGCATGCGGTCCGCCTGATGGTAAGCGGTTACCGCCGCCTATGGACGCTTGCAACACCAGGGGTATCACTCGCGCGTTGCCGACCCTGCAGGAATCTTTTCACACCCTTCTTGAAGAACTCCATGCTGTACTCTCCAGGGAAAACCTCAGCGGGGAGCTCATTTCACAGCCTGAGCGTTCGCGGAAGAAAACTCCTTTGGAAGCGCACAGTGCGAGACCTTTGTGGTTCCAAGGTATGGGGATGAATTCACCGTCGATGGCGAGAGGTGCGGTGGTAGAAGGTGGAAGTCGGCATCATGTCGAACAATGTGTAACCTTCCCACAAGGGTCCCCGAAGGGGTAGGCAGAGGTGTATAGGTAATATCCACACACCCACTTTCCGCCAAAGGTATATTAGGTGCCAACGTGACAGATGGCGAAGTATTTTTTTGTATCTAACATTAAAGTAAATATTTATGGTGATAACCCTAACGACTCCAGAATGATACGGCAATTAACAAGGTTTCTCTGTCAGACTAATGCAGTATGACATTGGCAGTAAGTTGCCAGCCGAAAGGCTAATTGCTATAAAGCTGCGATTCTTGTGTCAAAGGCCAGCTCTCCAATAGCTATATAAGCTATTTAGAACGCAACTGGCCATGGTTTACATGCAAGTGCATAATTAACCCCTTTGTCGTGTAGCATAGGGTCGTTTATTGCATGTTCTGCGTTCACTCAGTGAAAGTAGTACAAAACTCAACCAAAAGCGCCAGATAAGATACAAGTATACACACAATTTGACTTAGCCTTAAAATTTCCACGGAATATCACCGTATCAACTGGCGGGATGTTTCCAGCGAAAAGCCGCGCTAAGTCACGTTAAGTACCAAAACGTGAAAGTAACATTGAAATGAGAATAACGCCTCTTGTTATCTTGATACGCTCGTACTTGACTCTGAGTGGTGAAAAGTTTAATACAACAGGCAAAGAAGTATACGGTCTAGCAGATGGTAAGCGGTTGTCGTTTGGTTTCAACGTTGTCGACTCACAAGGTATCATAAAGAACGAATGGTTTTTTTTGTTTTATTCAACAAGAGTGGCAAACAAGCATACGGCCCACCTGATGGGAAACGGTTACCGTAGCCTATTTACGCTCAAGATACCGAAGTATCACTTGCGCGTTGCCACTCTGTGTTTGGAGAGTTATAGTGTGTTGGCAGCATAAGCTCTGCTTCCAACACAATGTAACAATCCTCCCCCCTCCCCAAGGAGCTCATTACTGGAAACCTTATTCACCACGTAGGAACACAACACAATAAATTGTGTAATTTGGCTACGGACTTCTATAAGGTGGAGGTCCTGCCCCAGTCAGGCAGCTCCAAATCGAACGGGAAACCTGTTATGCCCTACCTCTCTGGTTGGAGAAAGATTCATAAAACAAATATAAAAACAGCCAGTGTATCGTTTTCGGAAGACCATATTCCTTACTACTCGTATTAAGATCAAATTGTTCGTCCTGTCATTAACGAGAACACGTCAATAGTACCCTACAGTGGTTAAGCATGTAATAGCAAAGATAATAGAGTTAAGTGTCTTAACTCTATTATCTTTGCTAGGATAATGATCCTGATGAATTATATGCTTACTGTAGTTAAAAGTGAAACGATGAAAGTATTCCTGCAGGATCACTAAGCGTCCATAGGCGGTGGTTACCGCTTACTATCGGGCTGACTGCGTGCTTGTTTACCATCCCAGTTGTATAAGAAAAGGTAAAGGTAAGTAAAAGTAATACATTGTTTTAATATCATGAATGTTAATGGCAACAATACTGTGTGAATGTTGAACACGGCTGATACAAATTATTTTAGTCATAAGTCATACATTTAATGTTTGTACTGTTAGTGTTTTATTTAAGAGTTTATACTTAATGTAAGCAAGTACATACACATATGTACCTACATATCATCACGCTAATGTATGAAAGTCTTGTGTATTTATTTAATACCATTGTTATTATTATATAAATTATATAATGAGCTGTGGTGGCCGAGTGGTTCGAGCAGTTGCCTGCGACGCAATGGTCGCAAGTTCGAATCCCGACTGTGCCAATGAGTTTTTCTGAACTTAAGTACAGTGATTAGTCACACCACGAGCTGAACGGTGAAAGAAAACATCGAGAGGAAACCTGCATACGTCTGAGAAGAAATTCAAAGGCGTATGTATAGTCATGCTGAAGTAACGGCGATGGACTCGCCATCTGTCACGTTGGCACCTAATATACCTCTGGCGGAAAGTGGGTGTGTGGGTATTACCTATACACCTCTGCCTACCCCTTCGGGGACCCTTGTGGGAAGGCGTGAGGATATATAATATATTAGGATATATAATTTTTATCAAATATCTAGAGACACAGTAACAATGACACAGATTTTGGACATAGGTATATTTATCTATTTATAGTTAGTTTATATTTATTACATACATACATACATACATATCATCACGCCAAGTCCCTAACGGGGTAGGCAGAGAGTATAGGTAATAACCTATACACCTCTGCCTACCCCTTCGAGGACCGTGCTTCTTCTTTTTCGACGTTTTATAAGTGCCCACCTGGGCCTATGTGAAATAAAATGATTTTGATTTTGATTTTGATTTTGACCCTTGTGGGAAGGCGTGAGGATATATATATATATATATTATTATATTATTATTATTATTATAATACAAAGTAATAATAAATATAAACTAACTATAAATAGATAAATATACCTATGTCCAAAATCTGTGTCATTGTTACTGTGTCTCTAGATATTTGATAAAAATTATATATCAAATTATTATATTAAATTATAACGGCGACATGGCTCCATTCACCTTATTTCCGGCAGTTATCCTTCTTTCAATATCTTTTTCAAACTTTCCATCTCGTGTGAACATGCTTCCTAGATATACAAATTCATTCACTTGCTCTAGAATTTGCCCATTTACCGATATAGCACACTCGGTCACTTGTTCATCTCTTTCGAATACCAGAACCTTAGTCTTGCCAGCGTTTAGGTTAGGATTTTGGACATAAAATATAAATATAATATATCCTCACGCCTTCCCACAAGGGTCCCCGAAGGGGTAGGCAGAGGTGTATAGGTAATACCCAACACCCACTTTCCGCCAGAGGTATATTAGGTGCCAACGTGACGGATGGCGAGTCCATCGCCGTTACTCAAGTACGACTATAAATACGCCTTTGGCTTCTCAAACGTATGCAGTTGTCCTCTCGATGTTTTCCTTCACCGTAACTAATCAAGTAAACAAAAGAGTACGAGAAAAATCCGTTAAGATGGGCATTTATTGCCACATAAATATGAGCTTTATTGATAGAGCTTACATTATTATCTCAATGTAAGTAGGTATACTTAAAACACTCCCATACGCTACTAGAGCCATCAAATCGTATTAAGATGACTAATACACTTTTATTGAGTCCCAGAGAAACGTAACGAGATTAATATGAAGCCTTGGAGAGGTTTTCATATTAAGATGACGTACAAAGCCGGTGTAATTAAATGTCTTAATCAAGTTAATGTGTCTGTTTTTAACAGCTTCCCAAAGACCATTTCACGCGAATGGTAATTATAGAACTTTCTAGATCATTATGAAACTGTCATTCTATAAAGTTTTCTAGTGATTCCTAATTATCGCTTCGATACTATAATTGTGCCGTGGTGGGCGAGTTGTTCGATTGGTCGCCGACAACTCAAAGATTGCCAGTTCGAATCTTGACTGTACTGTAAGGTATTCCGTACTTATGTACAGTGATTAGTTACCATGAACTTTACGAAGAAGGAAAGTATCGTGAAGAAACCCGCATTTGAGAAGAAATTAAAAGACTCGCCACCTGTCACGTTTGCACGTTCGTTAGGATTCAATGAAAATAAAGCATTCACATTGTTTGAGGAGGGTTTGTTTGTTTTCGTGCTAAGGTCAGGCACTACTGACCGCCGCACCTTCACTTACTCTACGCACTGTACCGCAGTATTCAAAGTAGTGGAATAATTATACACTTAACATCTGCCACTCTGGGCGCACAGCTTGCTCTGAACTTCGCTCGTTAAACAGATTTATGAATTTTTAAAACATTTAAAAATTAAAATACTGTGCTTTGTTTAATTCATGCGTCATTTAGTGCTTGTATTGAGAAATTAACCAACGTATGCCTGCCAACAATTTATTGGCATGCATTACAACCAATTGTAATAATTGCATTACTATCACATATCATAATGATTGATTGTGAATTGCTTACTAGTTCGTTGGTTAATATAAATTAAAAGTCTATAACATGCACTCTACACTCTACTTGATCCTCCAACATTGACGAAACAGATATACAAAGCGAAAGTGTGTGCGAGAAGAGACAGAGGAAGACCGCGCTCCAGCTACCTAGATCAAATCGGACACTCAAGGACGGGAACGTCAAGAATACTCGAAACCGGCGAGCATGTATGAAGAGACTTATGAATGTAGACGAAGCGAATGAGGTATGTAAGTCTAGAACGAACTGGTGCTCTTTTCTCTTTGCCTACCCCGTTATGGTCTCGTCGTAATGATATGTATAATATGCATTTTAATTTATTTCAAAAATCGAAGTTTATGAGGCAGGAAATAAACAGGTATTATTCACATATTTATTAGTTTCACTTTTATGCTATTTGAAATGACTGAGTGAGTGAATGAGTTTTTCTGAACTTACATATATATACAATAGTGTTTCAGAAACGGCAATATACACCGAAAAGATTCTATAATCTATGCTGACCTGTATGACCTGCTGACCCTCTATGGACCATCTTAATGACACTTATGAAAATGTTTCACTAATTCCATGGGAAAAATGCAACGGACCTATTGGACACCGAAGCACCGTAATTACTTAATGGCAAATCAATTTCAAACTATATTCACTCCAATTCCAATAAATGATACAATCAATATCATATCAGGCAATTACGAAGAGCTAATCAGTTGTTTACATGAAGCTATACCCACAAGACATAAAGGCGGTGACGATCAAATCGCGTGATACAACGAATTACGTATCTACTAGACTAACAGTGTCGGTTTGTGAAAAGTAACCAATACGAAGCTCTTGTTACGTATAGTATCAAGTATAAGGTAAGGTAAGGTGCTAATGAAAGAATTGGCTAAGAGCAAAAAGTGAGTAGTTGTAATTAATGTGTACTGTACCATACTACTGACTGAACTAACTGAGTTGAGATTTCAATTAAATATACGTACAGCTCATGTTTCTTCAGAATAATGTAGTTTTTCACAAATGAAATATCTTTTTTATATCTGTTAAGTAAATTTTCAGTTTACCCGTAATGGGTGAGGAGAGGAAATATTTGACTGTTCGTAATGGATAAAATCCTTTCTCTTTAATATACATTTATATGTATACTAGTTACACTTGGGTGAATAAAATAAATTCCCTGAAACACGATCGTACAGGCACAAATTGCCACGAGCGCGATCCAATTCTGAATTTAAACCATTCTCGAGTCCACCTGAAGACAAATATACAATTTCATTAAAATCGGTCCGGTTGTTTAAGAGGAGTTCAGTGACATACACACGTACAGAAGAAATATATATATGTAAAGATATCTGTATCCTGCCACACCAGTGCAGCCCAGCTCCCTTGCGTTCCAGCAACGCCCTAAGCCGAGGTTCGTACCCCACAGGGGTGCCCTTAGCTGTGTTGCTTAAAAATAAAGTGCCTGGCTGGAGGCCTCGCCATTGACCGGTTAAGTAGCAAAAGTTCCCGGAACTCACGCTACGAGAGACAATATAAAAAAAAAACATGCCACGCTTAATTGTGGTTGCTTAGTTAAGAATGACCGTTAAAGAACTTATTCTAGTTAGAGACCGAATGCATAGCATCCAGAAATCATACCTCTCCAAATCCTTCCCTCCCCTCTAATCCCTCTATCCATCAAAATATACCTCTAGCGAAAAGAGGATGGATTTCAACTTTCCATACACCTTCGAGGAATGTTGCCGGAAAGCGTAAAGATATTAACCCTAGTCTCTAAAGTCAGTTTGTAAATGATTTCAATTTAACGATATTCCTTATTTGAATGTTGAAAAAAGTTATGAAATAAAAAAATACATTAAAATGTTCATAAGCGACCGTTACAGCCGGGCTTACGACCGCCATAAAGCTGTAAAACAGATTCCAATCTCAGTAAAAACTGCGTTAAGCTTTTTGTGGATTATGGATGATACTACGAACATATTGATACTGAATATAGTGAGTTTTTATGAACTTAAGTGCAGTAAATAGTCACACCACGAACTTTACGGCGAAGGAAAACATCGAGAGGAAACCTGCATACGTCTGAGAAGCAATTCAAAGGCGTATGTATATCGTGGGTATGTACTGATTTTTAGTATCCCTGACTATTTGATCAATAAGCGCAAATGTTTGTGATAGTAGTACAAGTTGTTCTACCCGTGAGGTATTCAGCTTTGTAATAAAAACTAAACGAATAAAGGTACTACACAAATCATTGCTATATTTACTACGCATTCGATTTATTCTAGTTCAAAACAAAATCGAGTCTTAGCAAAAGAAAAAATCAATCAACTAAGTACGTAGTAGAACTTAGTTTTTCATAGGATCCCAATATTAATCGGGAGACAATTAATTTCTTTTGTCTACAGATGGAGAGATTACAGGATCAGTTGACCAAAAATTACGTTGCTTTAAGCGGAATAGACTTGTTCTACCAGGTACGGTCTGTTTTGTTGCAGGTAAACCAAAATAATAATTGAATTAAAAATTATGTTCCAATGAGTCTAACATTACATAATATAACATACCAAGTTAAAGTTAACATAATATAATTTACGATGAAGAAACGTTAAACGCACACACAGACTTTTTATTAACCGATATAGAAACTTGATAGTCTCCTCTACATACATAAATACATATAATCACGCCTCTTTCCCGTAGGGGTAGGCAGAGACAACTTCTTTCCACTTGCTACGATCCTTGCATACTTCTTTCGCTTCGTCCACTTTCATTATTCTCTTCATACATGCTCTTCGGTTTAGGGTACTCTTGACCTGACCTTTTTTCAAGACGTCCCTAATTTGGTCTAGAAACGTCCGTCTAGGTCTACCCCTTCCAACACTTTCATTCACACTCGCCTTATACACTTTCTTCGTCAATCGTTCTTCATTCATTCTCTCGACATGGCCAAACCATCTCAGCATACCTTTCTCAATTTTTGTCACTACATCTTCTTTCAGCATACACATAACAAAGCATAATCAATTGAATAACTTACAAAGATAATTATAGATGACGCTCGGTCAAAGAAGTTTTTCCTTTCCAATCGACTTATGTTTTGGTTCCCCCTAGTCTTAATTCCAGGACTGCAGTGAAAGGAAACATTGTTAGGAAACGACATACGTTTTTAATGACATTCAAAGACGCGCGTCTTTGAAGTCGTGCCTAATAATAAGACAGTTTTGTCATTGTAGAAATCGTGCCGACGTAAAATAGGTGTTTTCTCTCGTCAAGCTCTTTGAGTTACTTTAAGAAGACCATGCAAATCAGTAATATATAATAATAATAATAATTTATTTTTCACCAAATGGGTTACATAGGTATGCTTAAATAGTGAATTATTTGTAAAAGTAAATGATTTTTACAGGGATAGGTGGTGCATTTGCAACTGCTCACATTGCTAGGCTGCAGGACAGCCTGTATTAATGATGAGCAGGCCCATGCCTCTGGGAATTAACATAAGATGTTGTGACAATCAAAATCTGGTTAAACATTAGAAGCGTACGTTATAGATTTGAATAAATATTTATAATATATATTAATTTAAACAAAAATATCTTGAGTACAAGTATCTATGTGTGTGTGTGTGTGTGTGTGTGTGTGTGTGTGTGTGTGTGTGTGTGTGTGTGTGTGTGTGTGTGTGTGTGTGTGTGTGTGTGTGTGTGTGTGTGTGTGTGTGTGTGTGTGCGTGTGTGCGTGTGTGTGTGTTTGTGTGTTTGTGTGTGTATGTGTGAGTGATGATCGTGGGTGAGTGTGAATTGTACGTAATGTTCCGAGTCGATAAGGTTATAAGTCCGGTTTGACCAGTTTTTCGGTGTCATCATATGAAAGATTGTGCAGATATTCAATAAGTGTGTTCTTACATTCATACAATGATAATGGATAGACATAGTTTATACGGTTGTAATGGTTGTAAAGGGTTGGACCAAGGTACAGATTAAATCGTTTTGTGAAACTATCTTATCTTCTCTATCTTTGCGGCGTTTGGTGTTGGGTATATAAGGTGTGAGACGGTGTTGGTGAATTATTGTATTTAGGATAAACGTCTGCCTTACTGTTAATACTTGACAAAGCTTATGATAAAAGCTACCCAAAATTTCAGATGGCTGGCGTAGTGATAACCTATGAACTAGTTCTTATACAGTTCGACGACTAATGGCACGCAATCCAGATGATATCACGTGTCTGCTACCTGTAGTTTGAAATAAGTGTCCTTTCGTGTAAGAATTCTTAAGTATTACACTTTGTAGGCAAGTTTCTACGAACAGTGAAACGCCAGTAAAAGTGGAAAAATAAACTCTAACGATAAATCAAATAGTAACAGAAATCACATATTTTTACTATTTTATTAACACAATTGTTTTGACGTTGAAAACGCCACTGGTGAGTAAACAGTGTCATTAAATAATTATCTTTACGAATGTGACATAGAATTTGAAATTGAATATCACAATGATTGAAAACAATTGTAATGGTATGTCGGAAACATACATTTAAAGGTGTAAAACAATTTTCATAATAACAATGCGCTTTTATCGTCGGGTAGTAATTTTGATAATTTCCTTTGACATTGTTATTTCAATACAAACCTGTAAATGGAGGTGAAAGTTTGTCGATGGACTTTATTTGTGAATTGGAAACATTTAACTTTGGGGCACTGGAATCGTGAGTACTCTCTTTAAATCGTGAACAATGTAATATTACAAAGTTGTACTGTCTATTTTAATATTGCTAGTAATTATTTGAACAATACGACTTGAATATAAAATCGTGGCAGAGTGGATCGAGTATGTAACACAGAGACACGTAACACAAACCTTGCAATTCGAACCCCGACTGTACCAATTCTGAATTTAAGTAGCAATGATTAGTCACACAACGACCTTCGCGGTGACGGAAAACACCGAGAGAACGCCTGAATACGTTTGAGAAGGAATCCAAAGGCGTATGTATGGTCGTGCTTGAGTAACGGTGATGGACTCGCCATCTGTCACATTGGCACCTAAAATATATCTCCGGCGAAAAGTGGGTGTGTAGATAATACTTACACACCTCTGCTTAACCCTTCGGCGGCCCCTGTGACCCGAGAAGATATATAATTTATTGGATTTCATTCATTCATAATTGAAATAAGCTAAATAGGCTATAGCATTTTTCAACCCCTGCTTACCCCAAGGGAAACCAGGCGTGATGAGGTGAATATATACTTATCATATACAAATGAATGCTTTCATTTTGAATCACTTAAGGACGCCAAATGAGATATATTTTACGTGCATTGCAAATTGAAAAAATCTGTTACCTATATATAACTTATTGATTTTAGTAATACATACGAAATAATATTAAAATAATCTACGTAATGCCGTATGAAAATAATAAGCTGCAAATAAAAAACATGAAGAAGACGAGAGCGGAAGAGTCGCGTGCTCATGATGTAAGTACTTTTTGCGTGTTATTCTAGTCTACTGAGCCAATTAGGTACAAGAGTAGCCACCGACTGAAAAACAACCTCAGTATATGAAGTGTCAAACAAGCATTATGATCTATCTTATGCTAAGCGGTCACCGTAATGTTTAGGCGCTTGCAAAACTAGACCACTGGCGCTCACATTACACTGGAGTAGCTGTGTTAGTGGTATAAAGTACGAATGTTTCCAAGAATTTTAATACCCCAACCCCCTCGTCGTATCGGCCCCCCGCTACACTCCTTCTCTTATCTCGGAGATAAGATGTCGTCATCCGGTTCGATGACGGTATAATCGAACCGGATGACGACATAACGGTCCTCCAGGACGCACGACAAAAACATACCAACACTACACACAACCGACCACAGTTCCGTCCTCGCCGGCGAGGCTCGACGCGAATAAGCCGTAATGTACCCCCCCGACCCCCGCCGCAAATACCGGCCCGCGCCGAGCCAGACGCGCAAATCCCGCCCCAAAATAATATATAAATAAAATTAACAGTCCAGCCCAGCTCCCTTGCTCGCGATCCAGCAACGCCCTAAACCGAGGTTCGTACCCCACAGGGGGTGCCCTTAGCTGTATTGCTTAGTACTAAAGTGCCTGGCTGGAGGCCTAGGTTTCGCCATTGCCCGGTTAAGTACCAAAAGTTCCCGGAATTCACGCTAGAGACAATAAAAAAAAAAATTATGTTCTATAACCTTAATTCACCCTTGGAATACAAAACGAATCATGGACCTAGTATTGTGTTGGGTGACAACAGTTAATCCTGCGGACATGAGCTGCATCAATCCCTAAGAGAAACCTAAAGATCAATCTCTATGCAACTTGCAGGAATTTTTACCATGCCTGAACTCCATACTGTTCAAAGCTCGGCTTTTTGGTATATCTACAATTGGCTTGAATACTTGGTTTCTATGGACCACTGTTATCTTTATGATGCTTATCGCACTGGAAGTGACTGCCATTTGGAAATTTGTCAGGCTGTTAACCGACATTGCTGCTAATAGCGTTACTGGCCGTATGTATAATTCACCGAATATTATTTTTTCACCTCTTCTTCCACACATAGATTCATTATATATAACTATAATCTATTAAACGTCGTGGTGACCGAGTGGTTCGAGCAGTTGCATTCAAGACAAACATTGTAAATTCGAATCTCAACTGTACCAATGAGTTTTACGGTAAAGGAAAACATGGAGAGGAAATCTGCATACTGTTACGATGGAAGGTTCTGGAGGGCTTGCCGTGTGAAAGCCATGCGAAACAACAACACTTAGCCGGAAATATAAACAAAAGGATGCAATTAAGAAAGGACGTAAACAACTTGTTTACGTCACCCGGCCGTTTGTTCTGCGGATGCATTTAAATGGCTATTCCACGAAAGTCTTAATGGCGGTCTAGAACCTTCCACCGATATCTAGAATATCGTGCCGGTGCCATATATAAGGCGGTACCCGATGGGCACAGTTAGTTCAGTTGAGAGAGTCAGTTCAGTCAGTTGAGTTCAGTGCGAGTGATCACAAGTGTTTTATCAGTGACTATAGTGAGTGTACAGTGTTAGTGAAGTATTTCAGTGTCTAGTGTTTACTGTGTTCTACTGTTACTGTGTTGTAGTGTACACAGAGTAGAAGTGTTTCAGTACCTAGGGTTTACTGTGTTTTACTAGTACTGTGTTATAGTGAATAGTGCTATAGTGATAGTGTACTGATTTATCGTACAAGTTTCCGGATTTATTCAGTGTAATAGAATAAAGTGTCGTTTAAAGTGCATCAACCGGCTATCATTAAATTATCCCGAACCCCAGCTCGTAACAATACGTCTGGGAAGCAATTCAAAGGCGTATGTACAGTCGTGCTTGAGTAGTGGCGATGGGTCTCGCCATCTATCACGTTGGCACCTAAAATATATCTCTACAGAAAAATGGGTGCGTTTATACTATACACCTCTTCTTAACTCTCCGGAATCCTTGTGGGAAGGCGTAAAGATATATAATTTATTTGAATTCTTCTATGTACTCTATTATTAACCTTCCGTCTAGGAGGCATAGTAGCTCGTCTATCAGGGTCTATATTCTATGGGAACGCCCTTCTATCCCTGCTCCTCTGCAGTCGGTGTGTCTACTCCTGGAAGACCATATCTCTTCAGTGGCTCAAAATTGAAACCACAGGATTGCTTCTACCAGGAGATAATAAAATAAGAGGGCGTATGTTATCCGTTACCTTTTTCATTGGAATTTTTGCTTTTGGTAAGCCATTATAAGTTACATATTTACTTAGAAATTACATACTTTTTATTGTTAATTCTTTAATCGACAAGGAAATTTTCACTACGTGGATCTTCATCACTTCCGACTCCGCACGACTTTTAAATGCCTCTCTCTCTCTCTCCCTCTTGCCTCTTATATATATTATAATTAGAAGGTATTTTTTATACAACAAGAGTGGCTTACAAGCCTACGGCCCACCTGATGGGAACAGGTTACCGTAGTCTATTTACGCTCACGATACCGAAGTATCACTTGCGCATTGCCACTCTGTGTTCAAACAGTTTTGTGTGTGTTGGCAGCATAATGGGACTAATTCCTCTTCTGCCAACACAATACAACAATCCACCCCCTCTCCAAGGATCTGATTATTGTAAACCTTATTCATCGCGCAGGAACACAACGAAAACAATAGTATTATTTGGACTGCGGACTTCTAGAAGTGGTGTCCTTGCCAACCGGGTAGCTCCAAATTTGAAAGGGAACCCCGTTATGCCGTACCTCTAAAAAAATATGTCTTTTCTTTGTCTTACGTCATAGATATAATGTGTTTAATCTTTTCAGTGGAGCACGTACTTAGCATGATATCGGCGACTGGCGTCGATTGTCCGCCTGAAGATTACTTCAAGAGATACATTCTATCGTCACACGGATTCTTATTGCATCCTCGTAAGTACATAAAAAATATGCCTAATTTCATACTAATAATGATTCTCATAACGAACAAAAAGCGTAAAGCAAACTACTTTACACGAGAATGGCTTGTATCTGAATTAACCTTTCATATACTCATAATTTTTTTTTATTACATAAATAAAGCCTTGTCCCTCATGGGGCAGACAGAGAGAGTAGATTGACATTTCTCTGTAGTCTTAAGGACTTCTTTCACTTCATTCATAGTCATAACCGTTCATCAGCTTTTTCACAAAGTTAATCTAAGCGCTTTGGTGTAATCTGGCGATCCTATCCTTGAGTGTTCGATTGATGCAATTGCATAGAGAAAAATACTTATGGGAGGAGGCTTTGCCCAGCAGTGGGATGTACCAGGCTAGCAACAACAACAACAATGTTAAGAAGAATTATAAAGAATAATATTGTTATCGTCATTTACATTTTAATATTAATATTATAATAATAAAATAAATTAACTAGTTAAAGATTAATTATATCGTACACTTGAATTACGCTAATATCTAAAATATTTAAGGGATAGCTATATTATTAAAAACTTAATAGACTTTTGTTCCAGATGAATACAACTTATGGGTTGCCATTCCAGTATTCGTTCTCAGTAAGCTGGCAACAATACTGTGGAATTTCCAAGACCTTCTCATCATACTCATCAGTATGGGTTTGAGTTCAAGATATCACAGAATGAACTGCTATGTTGGTCAAATTGTCAGGCTAGAGAGAAAAAGGAAGAAAGGAAAACGAGTACGTCATTAACATAATTATAAAAAAAATTGCTAGCTAGTTTTACAAACAGCGAATTGGGAATGCAAATCAACGTATAAAGCGTTGAAATCTCCTAGTTAGAAATTGTGCCCCATAGCGGATATTGACCGCACTAGCAATCTGTTAAAAGCGAGTCACTGATGATTTTACTGAGTGCGAACACGAGAGTAGTACAAAGAGTGAGATCTGATCGATAAATGAAAATAATATTAAAATTTTCAATAATAATATGAACATTTTATCTAACTTTATATCCTTCTTAAACATAAAAAATCCTTAAGACAAGTACTGATTCAGAGATTTATTATAAAATAAATTAGGTGTTAATGAAAAGGAAATTCAACAAAGCCTTAACAGAAAATATTTCATTACATTACGTATGTTCACCAAAACACGCGACTGCGTTTAAATATTTGCCTTCATGTCCTCCGGCAAGGGGACCCTTTGGTTACAGCCAAAAGCGTAGATGGCAGAGATGTATCCCCCTTTTCGAGCTATATTTAAGTGCCATCGTGTAAAATGCGAAATTGCCACGACAATACACACGTCCTTAGATCTCTTACGATATTGGCCGCTGAAACCTTTCTAGGCCCTTACATAAAAATAAATAAGAAATAAATATTTTTTTCAGTTCGGTACAGACTCATACATGCAAGTGAAAATTTGGCGTCAGATTCGCGAAGCATATTGTCGAACGGCTGCGTTGGTCAGAATGGTAGACAAAGAGCTTGGCAGCTTAGTCCTATTGTGCAACGTTAATAACCTGTACTTCATTTGCCTGCAGCTATTTCTTGGATTACAGTAAGATACACTTAGGTTTATAGACCTTTGAAAGTCTAGATGAGAACTGGCGCATCCCTCCTCTATCAATCCGTACGGTTTCTCGATGGAAAGACAATTACACTAGAGGTGTAATGACACCCATTTTTTAGTGTTGATATATTTACATGTCAATGTGATAGACTGACGTCATTATAGAGGTATTTGAGTGACTACCTTTTGGTTGTTGGTGCCGATACTCATGTACGAAAGTGAAAGTTGGGTATGGCAGAAGAAGCATGAAAGCCGGATAAATGCAGTTGAGATGAGAGCGTTAAGAAGTATGATAGGAGTTAAACTGAGTGACAGGATAAGAAATAGTCAGATAAGGAAACGTTGTAATCTGAAAGAAGATGTAGTGACAAAAATTGAGAAAGGTATGCTGAGATGGTTTGGCCATGTCGAGAAAATGAATGAAGAACGATTGACGAAAAAAGTGTATAAGGCGAGTGTGAATGAAAGTGTTGGAAGGGGTAGACCTAGATGGACGTTTCTAGACCAAATTAGGGACGTCTTGAAAAAAGGTCAGGTCAAGAGTACCCTAAACCGAAGAGCATGTATGAAGGGAATAATGAAGGTGGACGAAGCGAAAGAAGTATGTAAGGATCGTAGCAAGTGGAAAGAAGTGGTCTCTGCCTACCCCTACAGGAAAGAGGCGTGATTATATGTATGTATGTATGTTGAGTGACTACCTAATCGTATAGAGGTTTCCTATAGTCGTATTCATCAATTGAAAAGAACTTAAAAATATATTGGTGCTTAAATTTATTACTTATTAATTTAATTAATTGTGTATATACAATACACAATTAATTAAATTCAGAAAAGCATTGGTTCAGACCACTGGTGATCGAACCTGCAACCTTGACTTTTACAGACTGAAACCATTCGGCCACCACGACTGCTGTTTGATTAAAAGTGTAGTTTACATTTTATAAGTGAGATTAAAATTAAATTAAAAGCGACACAGAGTCGTTGCTCATCTGTTTCAAAGGATTGAATTTAATAATAAACATCTGTCTTTTCGGTGTCAATTGTTAATACGTTTTTTTTTCTTATAAAACAAGTGATGATCGATATTTTTAAGCTTGTTTTCTTTCATCTTTTTTATTCTTAGCCAGCCAGTAGCATTCTGCATTGTGAACAAGGGTCATATATCTTACAAATATTGCGCCGCCTAGTATTAGGCGGATAATCAGATATTAGCTGCGAGAGAAGATATGGGTATTGCGTCTTTTATGATATTATTACGATAAAATGTTACGGAGAAATATTTCTAAGCTACATATTGAGCAATAATAAAAATCCCTTGTAACTAGTCAACATGGGGCCCCATTCAATATAAAATGTATGGCTTCAGATAGTAGTCGAATACATTTCTTACAATGCCAATAATGGCCGCATGGGATACCTTAAACGGAGCTGGGAGTATGTATGATTAAGCTGATTAACATTAATTAGCTTATTCATACATATTATTATTATTACATACATAAGCGTATCGAAAGGGATCTGTAAGTTTAGAGTCCCTCACGGGGAAGGCAGAGAGAGTAAAACGCCAGCTCTTACTAGGCTTACATGGGTTCCGAGTATTCTATTTATAACAAGAAAATTGTTATACTATATATATATATATATATATATTCATCACACAAATATCTGCCCTCAGCGGGATTCGAACCCGCGACCTCGATTTTCGCAATCAGGAGCTCTAACCACTAGACCAGACGGTCGTCATATATATATATTTATATATATATATATAGAGGTCGCGGGTTCGAATCCCGCTGAGGGCAGATATTTGTGTGATGAAAACGAATATTTGTACCTTAGTCTTGGATGTCCTATGTATTTAAGTATATATCTATCTATATAAGTAATTTGGGACTAGGTCAATTTGTGTGGAATTGTCCCAGGTATTTATTTATTAGGTATTTTATTTATTATATATATATACATACTAACTGAGTTTTTTGTAATTCTACCCATTCGAATCAGGGAGGAGTGTTAGCGATTGATAATATTCTGGATACTCACTCATATTATAGATACCAGCGTATACATACATAATTTATAAATGTTTCATATATGCTTATAAAATCATCAAACGGAGTCCCTCGCGAGGGACTTTCCTAGCTACATGGTTCTTTCGCTTCATCCACATTCATCATTCTCTCCGGAGATGTTAATTTACATTTGAATCAATAGGTGTAGAAAGTTAGGAAGGAAGGGGTAGCCTGAGGTGTGTAAGTAGTGACAGATGGCGAGTCCTTCGCCGTTACTCAAGCACGGCTACACAGACGCCTTTGTGTTCATATAATATGTATGTAAATACATGTATTCACATCTATGCTCAATAAGACCCTTACATAGAAGTCCAATTTGCTTGGTCGATGAAAGTGGGTATACGGAATGTGATTGGAAGGGCTTATGTGGAATTGCCCCAAAGTATTGGACAACGAATAATTCACAATTTCTTTGTAACATTTAACATTCTCAGAGAAAAGCTAGTTACCGTGGTAGCTGAGTGGTTTTTATAGTCGCATGTAACAAATATTGAAATTTTTTTCCCATGTCGATCATCTCTTGTTGTCATAGCATTTTTAAGCTTGCTTTCATCTTTTTTATTCTTAGCCGGCCAGTAACTACTTTACAGTTGAGTAGTTATAACGTGAACAACTCCGAGTGGTGGTATATGTACCTATCTACCTATGTATTTTTATGTAAGATCTACGAATAATGTTATACGAACATATTACCTTTTAGCTATAAGATTTAATTTATGACCGTTAGCGTAACATTGAAAGCTTTACATTGCATTTAATGAACATGTTTTATTAACAGTAAAGACAAAGGATCCCTGATAAACAAACTCTACTACTACTTTTCGCTAAGTTGGTTAGTATTCAGGGCTTGTAGTGTCGTGATGGCGGCGTCCGATGTTCTCATGCACTCCAAGCAGGCATTACCAACATTGTACTCCTATCCAGCAGCAAGCTATAATGTCGAGGTAATTACCTGTAGCTGTCAATTCAAATAGTTCTGCTCAATATTTGCATTAAGGCTATATCATTACCATTATAAAGACCATATTAATATTAATTAAAGATTTATATCTTACATACGTATCCGTAATACGTATAGTAAACGTAAGATCTTCTATGTAACTTTTATTTCAGTAATTTATATCTCACACACGCACATACACTCACTCACACTCACACACGCACACACTCTGTTATTTTCTGTATATCCTGTATCTATAGGAACTGTGACCATCTCTATCCGGGGATGAGTGTTAATGGCTGCGACACAGTTTATAACTACTGCAGGCATTATCGCATACAATTTTGTACTATATATTTTTGTTCCGTAATAAATAAATAATAATATATTTCCATGGTTCATTGGAAGTTTTAGCAAAAATGTACATTATCTTTTTTATTTGTATTCTGCGATCCGGCGATAAGCTTTTAGGAAGAAATTTACTACACGGAAATTTACGCACTTTCGAGAATCATTCCAAATAACCAGATGATTAAGACTACTATTTCATGTCTCTGCCTGTGACAGTTTAATCTTGTTAATAATGTTGTTATTTTATTTATGTATGATATGGAAAAGGTCTAGAGAGAACTGGCGCGCTACTCTTTGACCTTTTCTCCGTAGGAACGCTAATTGGCCATGAAAAACGATAAACAAAAAATAAATTATCAACGAGATATTTTTTTTATTTCCATCAACACCTGGGCTATATGCATTTTCACAGTTCTATGTTCCAGTTTTCAGTTTAGTTCAAATCCTTACTTGCATCATTCGTATAATCTCCAGTAAAAAATAAAAAAGGCCATACATATCATCATGAAAGTCGAGCACAAAGAGAATCACTCCAGTAAGCTCTTTCATTTTGCCTCGTTTCGTAGCACGCTCGTAGCATTACTACGGCTACGAGCTAGAGCGTAGAGGCTCTACGCCGTAACGTAGTTCATCTACGATCTACGTTACATTACTTTTACCTTTGGTATGTTGATATTATAATACGTATGTAAAATTTACATACCAAAGATTGTGATTATTATATTTTATGGGTAATATAATTTACTTAAATCATTTATAGCCATATACAGGATGTTTCATAAAATATAACCGTTGTCAGTTACAAGTTATAGGGCGTTGTGAATATAATCGCATGACGATGGAATAAAGACTACAAAGGTAACATAACTATAAAATGATTAAAGTACCTAATATTTACTAATAATAATAAAACATTCGAGTTTTTTTTTTACTGTTAATTACATGAAAACAATAAAAACTAGTCTAGATCGTAACAGCAGATTTTTATAAGGAAATGAGATAAGAAACATTTCAACTTACAATGGATTTTTTTTTCTTTCCATTTATTGCACCCTATCACATGTTTAATTTTTCAACTGTATTTTCTGAGAACCCTATACCTATATAGCATAAGGGTCAAAACTCTACGGCCGTGGGGACCAGAAGTTGAAAATGAAAAATGAAAATGAAAATCAGTTATAAAAAGTTGTAACAAGTTGTTTGTAATAATATAATAATAATAATAATACATATCTGGGACAATTCCAAACAAATTGACCTAGTCCCAAAGTAAGCAAAGCTTGTGTTATGGTAACTAGACAACGATATATTTACTTATATAGATAGATATATACTTAAATACATAGGACATCCAAGACTAAGGTACAAATATTCGAGTTCATCACACAAATATCTGCCCTCAGCGGGATTCGAACCCGCGACCTCAAGTTTCGCAGTCAGGAGCTCTAACCACTAGACCAGACGGTCATCATTGTGGAGGCCTTCTTGTAAGTTCTCTAAGAAGTTCTCCGGTTTTATAAGGATGTCTCGAGGAAACTTTTCGAAGCCTCCCGTGACAAGAGGGCTGGCGGCTATAATGCCTAGCGAATCAGCTTTGCCATACAACGTGCCAATATTGCCAGCGTTCTTGGCACCCTACCGCGTGTCACAGATTTGCGTCATTTTTTCTATTTATTGGTAGTTTATTTGTATTATTTTATAGTGTATACATATATACATTGGTAACAGTACACCGATGTAATATTGTAACTATTGAGGGATCATATTTCAGATTAGGAGACTTCAATATCAACTAAAAAAAGATACCGTTGCTTTGACTGGAGTCGGCTACTTCTCCTTAAAGAGGCAGCTGCTCTTGCAGGTAAGAAATGCCCTGGCTGGAAACCTTGGTCTCGCCATTGCCCAGTAAAGTAGCAAAAGTTCCCGGAACTCACGCTACGACAAACAAAAAACAGGTAAAAAAAATCTGTTACTGCTTATGGAAGACAGTGTCCAAGGCGGTTTTAATTACGCAAAATTTTTTTTTTATTGTAAAATAACATTAATATTTTATTCCAGCAAATAATCTACCAAAATAACAATAATCTAAATATCTTCATGCTTTCCCATAAGGGTCCCCGAAGGGATAAGCAAAGATGTGGTGCCCCACACCCACTTTCCACCGAAAATATATTTTAGGTGCCAACGTGGCGACTCTATCGCCGTTACTCTAACACGCCCTTGAATGTCTTCTCAAAGAAATGCAGGTTTTCTCTCGATGTTTTCCTTCAACGTAAAGCTTGTGGTATGACTTAAAACTGTACTTGAGTTGAAAAAAAATTAATTAGTACAGTCGGGATTGGAGCTTGCAGTCTTTGTGTTGCAGGCGACTGCTTGGGCCACCACGGCTATTAAATTTATATAATATAATATATTCCCACAAGGGTCCCCGAAGGGGTAGGCAGAGGTGTATAGGTAATACCCACACACCCACTTTCCGCCAGAGGTATATTAGGTGCCAACGTGACAGATGGCGAGTCCATCGCCGTTACTCAAGCACGACTATACATACACCTTTGAATTTCTTCTCAGACGTATGCAGGTTTCCTCACGATGTTTTCCTTCACCGTAAAGCTCGTAGTGTGACTAATCACTGTACTTAAGTTCAGAAAAACTCATTGGTACAGTCGGGATTCGAACTTGCGACCTTTGCGTCGCAGGCAACTGCTCGAACCACTCGGCCACCACGGCTTTTTTCAATTTATTATTAGTACCTGAAATGAACTCTAACTAGTATAAGTAGCATATCTGTGCCAACTTTTATTTAATTCCGTTTCCATTCTGACGTGAATCTCACTAATACCATCCATACATTCACACAAACTTTTATAATTTATAATATGTATTTGTTAAATAAATAATAATTAATTTGATCATCATGTTTATTTCAGGTTGCGGCGACAATAGTGAAATATGAACTTGTTTTACTTCAGTATGATAAATAAAAACTTTTAATACTCACAAATAAAAACATTCTTGATTTAATAGTACATACTTATTAAGATGTTTCATTTTATCTATACTAATATTATAAAGCTGAAGAGTTTGTTTGTTTGTTTGTTTGTTTGTTTGTTTGTTTGAACGCGCTAATCTCAGGAACTACTGGTTGGAATTGAAAAATTATTTTTGTGTTGGATAGTCCATTTCTCTAGCAAGGCTTTAGGCTATATAACATCACGCTACGACCAATAGGAGCGAAGCATAAATGAATAATGTTGCCAGAACGGGAAAAAATATTCCTTTTTGAGAGCTTCCGTTGCGTACGCTGCGTAAACGGTTTAAGTTACGAAAATATCATGTATGAGGAAATTGTTCCTCTTTAAAAGTTCTAAAAAAAAGTCCGCGACAGCATATGTTTATCTTTTAAGATTGACTCACTATAACCTTTTATATGGCAATTGAGTCCAAGATGGGCTCCTGAACTACTTAACTGATTTCAATCAAATTTGCACACCGTATGCAGTTTGACCCAACTTAAAAGAAAGGATAGCTTACATCACAATTGGACCCGATAGGTGGCGCTGCGATCGTATTTCAGGAAATTTTACTTTTTCACCCGGGCGAAGCTGGGCGGGACAGCTAGTATATAATATAATATAATATATCCTCACGCCTTCCCACAAGGGTCCCCGAAGGGGTAGGCAGAGGTGTATAGGCAACACCCACACACCCACTTTCCGCCAGAGGTATATTAGGTACCAACGTGACAGATGGCGAATTCATCGCCGTTACTCAAGCACGACTATACATACGCCTTTGAATTTCTTCTCAGACGATCTTCAAATCACTGTACTTAAGTTCAGAAAAACTCATTGATACAGTCGGGATTCGAACTTGCGACCTTTGCGTCGCAGGCAACTGCTCGAACCACTCGGCCACCACGGCTCTACCTCTCTAGTATACCAATAACAGCATAACGATTGGATTAGTCTAGATGTTTCAAGTTCTATATTTAATCCGGTGTCGGTACAGTCGGGGTGACTCCAGTAAATTAAATAAGAATAAATTTATAGGGGACTATTGTGCCTCCAATCTGGGCCCTGGAAAATAATCCTTTTAAAAAATTACAATATTTCTGTCTGACTGTACTACAATGTATGTTGCAACAGAGTGGTTCGAGTAGTCACCTGCAACTCAATCAAGTTCAATTCTTCACTGCACCAAAGAGTTTTTTCCGAACCTAATTACAGTAAGTACCACACCACGAACTTTACGGTGATGGAAAACGTCATTGCCAACGTTTGAAGGGACGTATGAAGATAAAACCTTCATACGTTTCGAAGACTTTTGAATAGTTATGCTTGAGAAACGGCAACGGACTCACCATCAAAAACGTTGGCAACCAAATATCCGGTGAAATGAGGGTATAGCTTCTAGGAAAGAGAATGCTCTTCGGGGACTATTTTGGGAAAGCGTGAAGATATATAATATATATCCTCACGAGTGGCGTGGGGTGAAAAAAAAGAAAGGTAAAGCCGGACCAAAAAAATGGCTAACGCGTGAATAAGCAAAACGTCATATCTTAACTTGTAAAAAAAATGCAATAAATTACATTCCATATATTAGTGTGTTAGTTCACCTTTCCCAAAACTACGGCGAAATGTTATGTATGGTGCTTGCGTTGCGTTGTATGCAGTTTTTCCATGCGACAGAACATGCTTGCTGTACAGTTATTAGTGTTCACCACCTTCACCATACATGACATTACTGGTATCATATGAACAGTGCATGTCGAGTATGATAAAAGTGGCTTTAAAAAGCCGTTTTAAAGCACACGTCACTCACACGGGGGTTATAAATATTCAGCAAAAAAAAAATAACTAAAATAAGTGAAACTTAACTTGCCAGCATCATCATCACAAATAAATACCAGCAGAAATACGGCAGTATTTATTTTTCTATACTACAACCCGAAAAACAAAATAACATGGACATGACATGGAAAGCAAAATAACTTATTTAATTTGCAACTGCCGGTTATCCAATTGTATTTATCATACATAGAACTGTGAAAACGTTTGAAAAACCCATCCTTACGTTTATAATCAATTTTCATATCGGGACGAGCCCGTCCATGTTTAATGATATATTTTTTATTTTCGAAAGATTGTTTTGAGATCGAAGCTAACTCATTTAATAGGTAATCTGTAAGATAACAACCTATTTGTATTAACGCCGCCATTTCTCACCTAACAGACTACGTGACGACAAGAAACAAAAATAAACAAACAAACCTTTACGGTGAAACAAAACAAACACTGTGACAACACTTGGCAAGAAAAATTTCACTACTTTCGTTTTTTTTAAACCATATACCTACTACAACACAATCAAGCTTATCACATATTACAATAGATAAATTAGCATTACAAAACAATCCGTGCAAATGCGCGCGCAAAATGGCTAGGTGAGGTCATGACACTCCGGCTTGTCGCGGAAATTGCTCTGATTGGTCAAACTTTTCAAGCGAAACGAAACCTTAACACATAACAAATAAAGATTGGAGGCTATCTGAGATCGGCTTATAATCGCTGTTGTATCGACGAATGGTTGGATGTGGTAGTAATGTCTATGTGTGCGTGAATTGCATACATTTTAACTATTTGAATTCCCAATATTATGAGCGAGTTCCCCAGCCGCCTACTACGTGAAATCGTGTATCTGTGCGTTTGCGTGATTTCACATACATTGCGTTTTTGTATCCAGCATATTGGAGAATATTTTTACAAAGGGCGCAATGTAATTATGTCGCTTGCGATATTTTATTACTACATAGAATAGTCGTATATGAGCGCGAATCTGCCAAGGGAAGCCGATAGGAATCGTGTTCTAAGGACGCTTCGCCACTGATCCTCACGCCCTCCCATAAGGGTTACTGAACGATTAGGCAGAGGTGTTTAGGTAGTACCCAAACATCCACTATATTATATGTGAAGATATAAAAATGTATGTAAATTTTCTTCATTATAAAAATTAATACTTTAATCAAAGCGGGTGAAGATGGTAACGCAACATTATTAATTAACCCTAATACCCTTCTCGCGAACGTTGGCAGATATAAAGGAATCTCATCATAGCAAAACCGCGTCGTACCTAACAGAATTGTTCTATTAGTCTCGAGATGGCTTACTGTTGAAGTAGCCAAGCGAGAGCTAATTCCATAACTTATTACGAAATCGGTTGGTTTGCAGACGGTTGCTATGCGTTTGTACCACAACCACTAGTGCTCCTCGATAATTCTATATACTTCAAATATACAATCTGAAATTATACGGAAGGAGAAGAAGAGAAAGAACACGTCCTAACTGCCTTGATCCAATCGAACGGAACACTCAAGAAAGGGAATATCAAGAGTATGTACGAAGAGACTAATTAACATAGATGAATCGAAAATTCACCGGAGATTTTTAAAGTTAGGGACCAATATGACATATAATAAGTGCGTCGCATACAAATGCAATTCACATACGTCCTTTAGTCCATCCTACACGTATGCAGGATATTTTACAATGCTCAGTGCTCAACTACTCGTGCTCATGGCTTGTGGTATTAAAGTTTATTTTCTCACAGAATTCGTCTGTTTGCAAATCATCTGCACCATACTTAATGACACAAATATGTTATTATTTAATAACCAACTCCTCGCGAGCTGGAAACTGGAAGTAAACTTAAAGGTGATAAAGAGACGCTCAGGTGATTATATTTTTAAAGCCGTAGTGGCCGAGTGTTTCGAGCAGTCACCTGCAACGCAAAGATTGCAAGTTCTAATCCCGACTGTACCAATGAGTTTTTCTGAGCTTAAGTACAGTGATTAGTCACATCACGAGCTTAGCAGAGAAGGAAAGTATCGAGAGTAAGCCTGTATACATTTGATAAGAAATTCAAAGGCGTATGTATACTAGGGCTTGTGTAACGGCGATGGACTCGCCATCTGTCACGTTGGTACTTAAAATATGTCTCTGTCGGAAAGTGGGCGAGTGGATTTGTTCCAATAACCTTTGTATCTGGAACGCGACATGCAAAGTTTTATCGTACACAGTGCTAAAAAATATCTGAATTTCATACACAAAAATAATTATCAACATTACAAATAGTTGGCAGCCGTGGTGGCCGAGTGGTTCGAGCAGGTGCCTGCAACACAAAGATCGCAAGTTCGAATCCCGACTGTACCAATGAGTTTTTCTGAATTTAAGCACAGTGATTAGTCACACCACGAGCTTTACGGTGAAGGAAAACATCGAGAGGAAGCCTGCATACGTCTGAGAAGAAATTCAAAGGCGTATGTATAGTTGTGCTTGAGTAACGGCGATGGACTCGCCATGGGGCACGTCACGTTGGCACCTAATATACCTTTGGCGGAAAGTGGGTGTATGGGTATTACCTATACACCTCTGCCTTCCCCTTAGGGGACCCTTGTGGGAAGGCGAGGGATATATTTATATTATATTACAAATAGTTGCTAATAAAAACATAATTATCTCTAACTCGTCATCTGTCAGATTTTCTCTCTACTTGCTGGGTGGCGGCCCCCATCGCGATTGTGTGGGATTAGAGGAAAGCCACGTTCCAACCACAAATATCAAATCGACCGGACACAATGATGGGAATATCATATATACTCGAAACTGGCGAGCATGTATAAAGAGTGGATGAATGTGGATGAAGCGAAAGAGGTATGTTACTATAGAGAAAACTAGCGGTCTATTCTCCCTGCCTTTCCAGTTAGGGCCTCGGCGTGATGATGTGTATATGTATATCATCTGTCCCGTGTGCATTTAAACGTGCCCCAGGTAAAAAGACGGTGTTGTATTTTACCTCTGCCTACCTTTTCGGGGACCCTTAATGAAAGGCGTGAAGATGCAAACATGTAATACCTCCACTGTATAAGTCGGTTAAATACACTTAGTAATTGTAACGCATATCACATACTTAACAATGACTAGGTGCGTTTAAAACTGCCACAGACTAAATAGATGATTAAAATTCAAATGCACCAGGTCCCCGTCAAATTATTAAGCTCATTACGTGAGTAAGATAAGATAAACAAGCAAATCAGTATCACATCTACAAACAGTACAAATATACCAATAAATTTAGGTTTAAAAAACGTGGAGTCATAGTGTTCGAGAAGCTCAAATAGAGGACTGCAAATTTGAATTGTTGTTTTTTTTTTATACGACAAGAGTGGCAAAAAAGCATACGGCCCGCCCACCTGATGGGAAACGGTTAACGTAGCCTATTTACGCTCACGATACCGAAGTATCACTTGCGCGTTGCCACTCTGTGTTCAGAGATTTATACTGTGTTGGCAGCATAATGGGACTAATCCCTCTGCTGCCAACACAATATAACAATCCTCCCCTCCCCAAGTTCTTGACCAATTAAACTTTTCTGAACCTAAGTACGGTTATTTATGAGTACATTTGTCTTCTTAATGCTTCCTCATTCCTAAGTCAACTATAGGAATTAAGGAATCAATTTCACTTCGTACCTCGACTCCACATAGAAACTATTATAACCAACCAATTGATAGGCTTCTATTACTAACTTTCTTTTTGCGAAGGGTAGCTGTACAGCAGTCTTATATTATAATGACTGTGATAGAATACTGTTTGAATTGTGTTCTGTGGCTCGGGATTATGAAGTACACGGGTGGTATAACTTTGTAGCTATATTTTGCTGATGTCTTTGATGATATGTGCGAATGTAATGAGGTTAAAGTAACAGAATTTAATAATTAAAATATCACAGTTACTTGGCTACAGTATAATATAATATATCGTAGATAGCAAAGTAAGAAATTAGGTATGCTTAGATTGGTTTTTATGTTTGTGTCTTTATTATATAGTAATAATAATAATAATGATATATCCTCACGCCTGCCCACAAGGGTCCCCGAAGAGGTAGGCAGAGGTGTATAGGTAATACCCCGCACACCCACTTTCCGCTAGAGATATATTTTAGGTGCCAACAAGACAGATGGCGAGTCCATCGCCGTTACTCAAGCACGACTATACAAACGCCTTTAAATTTCTTCTCAGACGTATGCAGGTTTCCTCTCCCCATCTGTCACGTTGGTACTTAAAATATATCTCTGGCGGAAAGTGGGCGTGTGGGTTCTACCTATTCACTTCTGCCTAATCCTTCCGGGACCCTTGTAGGAAGGCGTGAGGATGAGGATATGAAAGTATATACGTTACTGATAATAAGAACGCAATTCTTAAGATGATTAAACATTAATATGAATCTAACTCCGTTGAAACTTCAGGGCGCAGCTGTTTAAAATAAAGATACCTACATTAATATAAAAAATTCAAGAATCGCAATGCGGAGCTCCTTTGCAACGTTAATTGATCTCGACTTTCCAACTAACAAGCGAATGCTATCTGACCTAGGCGAGATAAATCAGTTGGGACGATTATTTTTTATTTTGACCACATGGCTTGGCTTTAAAAACTTTTTCGTCTTTAGTTTAGTTTCAGTGGTTAGCATCTATCATGTATTTTAAAATTTAGCAATGGATTGATATATGCAAATAGTGATAGTGACTTTGGAAAAAAAAAACAGACCATTAGAACAATTTGACAACAACGGATACATCGTAGCAATGGCGCCAGCCTTCATGGCACTCTCCCACGTGACAGGGATTTTGGGCTAAGAAAAGATTTGTCACCTTATAGACACATTTCTGGCTTCTACCGCGTTAAAAAAATAATTACAACGAACTAATCTAGATTGCAAGAAATTTAAGAAAAAAGTCAAATATTTGACACAATTAAGAGGAACATATTTGATTTGAACATCGTAATGACTAGACGTCGAATGTCGAGCGTAACAAAAAATATATAAACACGTGCAACGTGAGCATGAATCGCAATAATACACAAAAAAAAATATGTTCATTAAAATGTAACCGCCACTTACAGATCCAATCATTTTATTACTTTTTAAATTTGTCGAGGGCACCGGCATCCATCGCAGCAGTTAATAAACATTTTGTTTCGACATCAGAGTAAATAAAGCAATTAGTCTTGTTTACTTCCTCGGCGATCGGTGAAACGATTTAAATTCATCCAATTATTTATTCGACCGAGCTCACGAAAGAACGGATTAATTGACCCGCGAGTTTGTTATTTTAGTATACTTAATCGTGAAGCGATCCTGGAAAATGAAAGCAGCTGTTATTTCCATTTTCTGTGAAGAGTCTATGTAAATGATTTACCAACCAAGTCGAGAGGAAGGTCTTAAAAAAAAAAAGTTTTTCATATACCTTGGTCTTCTATCTTCTTGGTCCGTAATTAATTTTATGGTATAGTAAAGAAAATAAGTTTCTTATAGAGTAATAATATCGGTGACAGACAGTCAGTAGTAATGACTCAATAATCTATCATATCATCACGCCGAGTCCCAAACGGGGTAGGCAGAGAGTATAGAGCGCCTGTTCTCTCTAGACTTACATACCTCTTTCGCTTTTGAACATAATTAATCAATTGTTGCTATGAACATACATATTAAATGATAGCATTAGTAGTGAAATTAATTAATTTCTAAATATAAAATATAGTTTCCGATTCGAAAGAGATCGTTTTAAAGTTTATCAGTATACGCGATATTATTTCGAAATCCCCCGCTTTTATATAAAATTCTGACTAATGGCTTTTAAATGTTCCTACACTTAAGTATGACGTTCTGTTTTACGTCTAAAAGCAGTTTTAAAACAACCATCAGAGTAAATATTCATAGTGTATGAATATTTCAAGCTCTCATATCATAATATTTTTTTTTTTGCAACCGGCATTCTAGCGTGTAGAATGCCGTCTAGTCAATATAATGAAACTATTCCATTTGAAATCTTTAATCTCTCTGAAGCACATTTCTTTAAATTATCAGATTAAAAAATTCCTAAAAACAATGTTAGATTATAAAAGCGACATGGATATAAAGTACTTACATACCTAGATACAAAAATATTCATCAAATAAAGGTTTGCTACAGAAGGGGATGGAATTCGTTATTGCAAAAAGCAGTAAAATGCTCCACCAACATGCTGATGGCTAGTTTTCCATTACTTTTAATAATAATAATAATTTTATTGCCATAAAGGTTACATGTTTCATAACAATTGTATATAACAACATTCAGTTTAGTAAAAAACATGTAAAATTTGATCTATCACTTTTATTTATGTGTATTGATTTCATGCTTGTACATATTTATTATTATATAACTTTATGCAGAGTACCGAACAGGAAAACCTTTTTTGTAACTAAAAAAGTTAACCTAATGAAAGTATTATCTTCAAAAGCATTTACGAAGAAGCCTGTGGTTTCCCATTAACCTTTTCTACGAACTATTGTTACTTGCCGTACTTAATTAAAGCTTCAGCTTGGTCAAATTAAAATTATGTTTTATTTGTGTTCCTACGCGGTGAATAAGGTTTCCAGTAATGAGCTCCTTGGGGAGGGGGGAGGATTGTTACATTGTGTTGGAAGCAGAGGGATTAAACCCATTATGCTGCCAACACACTATAACTCTCCGAACACAGAGTGGCAACGCGCAAGTGATACTTCGGTATCGTGAGCGTAAATAGGCTACGGTAACCGTTTCCCATCAGGTGGGCCGTATGCCTGTTTGCCACTCTTGTTGTATAAAAAAAAATATATATTATCTAGTGAGCTGATGTTTCTAATAAAATTTATAATGTTTTATACTAACTCTATATGGGTACTATAAGGAAGTAAAACATCGGAAGAATCCTGCATACATTTGACATTACGTGAAGACATTCAAAACGCATGTGAGGCGATGTTGAAAACAAACACAAAAGAGAAATTACCTGTCTTGTTCAATATTTATGCGAGGTAGTCATGAATATTGTTCTCACTGCAGAAACTCACTGCAAACTCGAAACGTACGCGCGCTGCAAGTGTCATTTTTAAATAACAATTCTGTACTATCACATTGGACATGTTTATATTACCCGCCAAGGTGTTAGGTATCGCGTATAGCTTGAAAGCATTTTATATTGACGGCATAAATAAAGCAAAAATATTCATCTTGCTATTTTAAATTGAATTCGACGTACGTCTTTCTTTTCGATTAAATAAGCGTACGGCTTAGAAAAATATTTGTTATCGTATGTCAATAATTTTATATGAAAATCATGTTGGTAACGGTGAAAATTTTTAATATTTTTAACATGGTTACATGTGTGTTACTGATTCGTCAGTGTCTGAATGAATTTGGATTCGGAATTTAATCCGAACCCAAATTCTCGCGCTTATATAACGAGTTTTCATAATATTATTAAAACGCTGATTTAGTCAGTCCTTTGAGTAAGAGCATTGAGATGCATATCGTATGTACGAACTAAATTTAAAGTCATTAGTCGTATAGGAAATATAAGCTTTCAATTGCCTTTTTCCGCGAAGGAAAGACTTCTAAACTCACTCTGTCTTTGGCCATTCCTAGTGCCGAAGGAGTAACCCAAGAGAATCATTTGGCTTAAAACGGTCTCGGAATGGATTAGCTCTATAACCTCACCATGTCTTGTAAATCATCTTAGTAGCCAAGGTTCACAATCTAGCTCCTAATGCTGAAGGAAAATTCATATCATTTACTGCGCCATCATCACTAGTTTGGACACAACTTATGGAATTAACAAAACCCAGCTAAAACAAAAGCTTTTGATAAATGTAAGGGCGAACACACAATTCAATCGGCAGCCATTAACATAAATCTCAATCAATCAACCTGTCACAATCTAAATAACATATGTAAATGAAGTGTTTTCACAGGGGAAAGTCAAATCGTTCGCGTGTATTTATTTTCATATTATTTTCACGTTGACGTATGGAAATGTGCGTAGCTATTAGGTATGTAAACATGGGTGGGCTTTGAGTGATTCAAATGGTTTGGTTTCGAATCCAGTGAGTGGCGTACGTGTCATACGGTGTTGGAAAAGGCTTGTGAAAAACACCGTTTTTACTAGCAATTTATTTCAGGCTTTAACAATGATTAACAGGTCATATTACAAAGGAAAGTACAGGCGATGCGAATTGCATTTGTGTATACGCCATGTTATGATGTTGTGTCGCTGGGCGGGATTTTTTCCAGTAACCGATCTCTGGAAGCGAACTGATGCAACAATGGGGTATGGTTTGGGGTAAGTTTATTATCTTACTGCAGCCGCCGGGAGCCCTTATTGGCTGATATACCCACAGAAATCTACTGATTCCAAATCGAATGATTCAAACATTTTAAAGTTGATGTACGATCTAGTTTTACATCTAGTGATCCTTGTATACACTTCTGCTATACATTGGCATAATCAGTAATCCCTTTGCAACATGAACTCTTTGGTACAGTTGGGACCCGAACTTGCAATATTTGTGTTGCAGGCGACTGCGTCACTTTTATGTATACATAACTTTGATAGTATTTCTAAATGGTTTCTAAATTTTTATATTTAGAAACTATTACGAAGCTATTACGATTACTACCTTGCTAAAGAAATGTATCTTTCAGGTTGAAATTTAAGTCTCCATATTTGTACTATTACATTACAACGGTTGCAATTCAGATCATTGTGACTTTCTTTACATTCTACTGGTTAATTACAACTGAATTGTCTTTGAGCACTTTTTGTAAGTACTCTACTTCTTTTGATTATACAGGCATATCATCACGCCGAGTCCCTAACGGGGTAGGCAGAGAGTATAGAGCGCCAGTTCTCTCTAGACTTACATACCTCTTTCGCTTGGATTTTATTATACATTTTAGATATATTCCCTTCCCACAACAATCCACGAAGGGGTAGGCAGAAGTTTGTAGGTAGTACCCGTACACCCACTTTCCGCCAGAGATATATTTGAGGTTCTCTAGGCTATACATACGTCATTGAATTTTCTCAAACGTATGCAGGTTTCTCAAGATATTTCCATCACTGTAGAGCTTATGATTTGAAAGTGGACAGTACATAATACTCATTGATGCATGAGTTCTTTCGGGTTTTAAATTGCAAGTTTTATTTTGCATTCTACTTAAGTCAGTGAACATCACAGCGCTTTCAAATTATATACATAATAGTGATTATGAAAAACTAAGAAAATGTATAAATGAAAAATTCTCCTATTTTCAGCATCAGCAATATTCTATTTAACGAGTCTCATCACTGCCGTATTCCTAATGAGACTAGCGATGAATTGGCCTCAGCTTTTGAAAAAGGCTTTAGAGACAGAACGGAGCTTAACTACGATACGAGTTACTTCAAATGCTTCCAAAATAGCAGTAACTGCTACTCACGTTATTATGATTCTAGCATTGAGTAAGATATTCATATAACCGTTCTAATGTTTGAAGTGTATACCAACTGAATTCATAATGAAAAGACTTATTTTTTAGCAAAATAATGCGAAATATATATATATCCTCACGCCTTCCCACAAGGGTCCCCGAAGGGGTAGGCAGAGGTGTCTAGGTAATACCCACACACCCACTTTCCGCCAGAGGTTTATTAGGTGCCAACGTGACAGATGGCGAGTCCATCGCCGTTACTCAAGCACGACTATACATACGCCTTTTGAATTTCTTCTCAGACGTATGCAGGTTTCCTCACGATGTTTTCCTTCACCGTAAAGCTCGTGGTGTGACTAATCACTGTACTTAAGTTCAGAAAAACTCATTGGTACAGTCGGGATTCGAACTTGCGATCTTTGTGTCGCAGGCAACTGCTCGAACCACTCGGCCACCACGGCTTTGTGATGGAATGCGAAATACTGTGTAAATTGTATTTGAGCACATTTATATCTTAAAATAATAAAGAGTGAAAACGTCTTACAATGCAAACTATTATGATACATTATGCGATGCGTAAACGTATTGTTCTTAACGTAAAATAATAAAAATATATTCTCAAATTTCAAGCTTCGCAAAACATACATTTTATTTTCCTTCACGTGAGCAGAAAAATCTTAGTATTGTTCCAACAGAATTTTAAGAAGAAGATTTTACAATTCAATATTTCATTTTCAGCGGAACACCTCCTCTCTAAAATCTTCAATCTTAGGCTTGTAATGATATGCAATGGGGAAATGAGTTTAAATAAAGAAGTGATCCGAAATTACTACCTCAGTAGAATGCCTTACGTTTTTAATCACACGTTCAACATTTGGTCGGCCATTTTTATGGAGGTAAATATTTACATACAAATATCTTCACGCCTTCCCAGCCAGGGTTCCCAAAGGGGCAGGGAGAGGTGTAGCACCCACTTTATCACACACACACACACTCACCGGTGACAGGTGCCTTGTACGTCAATGAATTTCTTCTTATACGTATTTTTAAATTATGCCTTCAGCGTAAAACTAGTGTAATTTTTTTTTTGTTAACTTAAGTACAGTGTACTTAAGTAAGTTAAGAAAAACTAAAACGTACTGTTATAGTTCTTAATTCTTAAATTATATGATACATTTACGACTTTGACGGCTATCTAGTCTAGAGGTCAGAGCTCTTGACGGCAAAGCTTGAGGTTGCGGATTCGATTCCCGCTGCGGGCTGATATTTATGTGATTAAAACGAGTATTTGTACCTTACCTTGGATGTCCTATGTATTCACGTGTTTATCGTTTCTGTATAAGTATATATATCGTGGCCTAGTTACCATAGTACTAGCTTCCCTTAATTAGGGGCTATGTCAATTTGTGTGGAATTATCACTACTCACCATATGTTATTATTACACGTCTGCTAACCTCTAAAAGACCCTTGTGAGTTCACGTCATGGTCAATAATGAACATCATAGAACATTGACGTGTATTAAGTATGAACTAATAATGATATATGTTCTACGACATTATTAGTTCATACTTAATTCACGTCAAGTTTATAATTTATTCAACCAGATGGCAAGCATTCAAGCAACATTTCTCTGGAGTTTCACGGACGTACTGATCATCTGTGTCAGTATATATTTAACGTCATACTTTCACGATTTGAACAAGATGATTCGCTTACATCATAAGAAGGTACGATAATTATTTATTAGCCTCAAAATAAGAGCAGGATATCTGCTGCAACAACTAGAATAATATGCAACGGTTTTTATTTCATGTGATAAAAGAGACCGCATGACTATGAGGGATAATAGTCAGACATTACTTACGGCTACTTTAGCTGAGCCTTTATGAAAAGGCAAATTGAAGTAAATTGGGATACCATAGACGATAACAAGTAAAACTGGCGAGTACCATAGATTGATTATGGCGCGAAATACAAATGTCATCGGGGGAAAAACAATTCATTCATCCAATTTACGAGTTTTTTCTTTTACGGGACGCTAACTTGCTTCGCTCTTTTTGTTTGCAACTCATAGACTTATCACTAATACATAAACAATCCAGCTTAAAAATAATGCTTCTCATTAGCTACACACTTGAGACTTACAAATATGTTGAATTACGGCGTCCCGTTTACTGTACAACATACAACAGTCATCTAGAAAACCAAATTGTCCCTTTCATATGCTTTGCATCTATCTACGTATAATATCGATATTTATTTCCAGCACATCAGTACATGGGGCCAACTTCGGATGTACTATTCCAATATGGTAGTGCTTACGAAGGAAATCGATTGTCAACTAAAATATTTCGTCTTGTTATCGTTCTTCACGAATTTGTTTTTTATTTGTGTGCAACTATTCAACTCATTGAGGTATGATTACACTTTATTATTTACATACATACATATCATCACGCCGAGTCCTTTACGGGGTAGGCAGAGTGTTTAGAGCACCAGTTCTCTCTAGACATACATACCTCTTGCGCTTCGTCCACATTCATCAGTCTCTTCATACATGCTCGTCGGTTTCGAGTACTCTTGACGCTCCCGTCCTTATTTATAACTTTTTTATTTACGGCATATTATTACTATATAATAATATTATTTGCGTTTAACTAAACACTAAAAAGGTATTATTTTCAGAAAAAACTGTCTGGAGTCTTGTAGCCAAAGGAAAATCTATACGTAAGTGTCTTATGACTAAAATTCTGAACATATCACGACTATTTATGTAGTGGTAGTGTAGTAATAGCCATACACATGTGCAACGAGGTGTTAAATCAGCTGAAACTCAACAAAGCGTAAGAGGAATTTCAAATAATAACATTGCATTGCAAAGCCGTGGTGGCCGAGTGGTTCGAGCAGTTGCCTGCGACGCAAAGGTCGCAAGTTCGAATCCCGACTGTACCGATGAGTTTTTCTGAACTTAAGTACAGTGATTAGTCACACCACGAGCTGAACGGTGAAGGAAAACATCGAGAGGAAACCTGCATACGTCTGAGAAGAAATTCAAAGGCGTATGTATAGTCGTGCTTGAGTAACGGCGATGGACTCGCCATCTGTCACGTTGGCACCTAATATACCTCTGGCGGAAAGTGGGTGTGTGGGTATTACCTATACACCTCTGCCTACCCCTTCGGGGACCCTTGTGGGAAGGCGTGAGGATATATTATATTATTATTATATTATAACATTGCATTGCTGTTCACATTCGCCACTCTCAATATAGTCAATGCTACGCTTAGTTATAAATTTTCCAGTGATATAGTGCGTTCGCGGGGAGAGTTTCTAGAAATACCCAGAAACCTCTAACTAATTATCAGTTTTTTAGCAATATAAGGAATTATTAAAGGAATCAGGACTGCTGCCTTTAGCATAGAACTGCAATAATCAGGGCAGCCTCATTACCATACCGGTTGGACCTATATAACTTTTAAAGTGAGTAATGTATACCCTTTAATAAACAACTAAATACATACATTATTTTCAGTGATATAGGTTTGGACTACCTAATGTATTATATATTCTCGTTCTTATTCTTGGTAATAAGAGCTTTAATGATATCCATGCTAGCAGCAAATATTCATGCGGAGGCAATTAAGCCCACTGCTGTTCTATATGAAGTGCCGGCGTCAGAATTCAGCGTGGAGGTAAGGATTTACCGCTTTTTATGTGTCTAATAAAAAATGAATAAAGAAATTAAGTGAGTGAAAATGTTCAAAATGTGGAAAATACCCAAATCGAAATATCGTGTTTATTATTTCTTACATATATAACTAACTGTATGAAAAGCGTTACGTTGAACCTGTCACACCCGATGGGGTAGGCAGAGGTGTATAGGTAGTACCCACACACCCACTTTTGCCAGATATATATTGTAGGTGGCAATGGGACAGATGGCGAGTCCATCGCTGTTACTCAAGCACGACTATACATACGCCTTTGAATTTCTTCTCAAACCTATGCAGGTTTTCTCTCCATGTTTTCCATCACCTTAAAGCTCGTGGTGTGACTAATCACCGTACTTAAGTTCAGAAAAACTCATTGGTACAGTCGTGATTCGAACTTGCAATCTTTGTGTCGCAGGCAACTACTCGAACCACTCGGCCACCACGGCCCTTTACTTACAAATAACCTTCAAATGTAACATGATCCTATTATAATTTATACCTCCTTTCTTAAAGGTGAGTCGTTTCCTGCTTCAGCTACGGTACAACAAAACGGCATTGAGTGGGTTGTTCTTTCATGTGACGAAGAAAATGATACTCAGAGTAAGTAACACTCCGTGAAGTTTAGGCCGGGGAATATACAATGACACTTATTTTGAAGCGCTTTTAGCCATACAAGGCAAGAGGGAAATTGCGAAAGGCATTGCAATTTCTTCAACTTGTCAGCGATATGTCATATGCTAAAATAAAACAGGGCCTTTTTTATTTTTGTTATATGCGAGTATATACAAATTAGTACCTTCTACAATTCACTACGTGATTTTTGAGAACTTTAAAGAATACTTCCTTATGAGTAAACATGTCTTCTTGCCATACCAAGCTTACTGGAGAAGAAAAACGTCGAGGAAACCCACATACACACATGAGATCTACAGGGTGTAAACAAAATATCAGTAGTCATTTAAAAACACCCTCAGATTAATTTCCTGCGTCTCACAAGAGCGTTTTACATTTAAATTGATCACTTCTGTCGATGTATATATTTATTCTTCACAACCTAAAAGAGTTCTCTTTAAGAATTTCACTGAAATTTAGGTTCGATCCAAGTACCTATCCTAATTCGACCTTTTTGTTCAACTGCTTCAAGGTTATGCGCGTTTGAAGGGGCTGTGGTTGCTGTGACTCTTACTTTGTATTTTTTTCTATTTATTAAGTAATTACATACAAAATTACAGCCATAGCCAAAACTTTTCAAACGCTTTACTGTGAGTTAAAGAAAAAATAATTTAATAAGAATAACTATATATAATAATATGAAAAACATTAAAATGTACATTAAAAAGAAAAAAAAAAAAAAAAAAAAAAAACTAATAAGAATTTAATTATGAACGAAGCGAATAAGAAAATTAAACATTACCTACTACATAAGGATAGATATTCCCTCAGGCTATAAAAATATTATTAGTATATACCAAAAGATTTGAAAAGAGTAACCATGGAGTTTCTTGCCGGATCTTCTTCATGGTCAACGATCAACCCGAACCGTGCACCTTTTTTGACGATTTATAAGTGTCTATCTAGGCCTTTGTGAAATAAAATATTTTGATTTTGATTTCATTTTGGCTTACACTATCTTTATGTTGCAGATGTTCGGAACAGTTATGACATATGAACTAGTTTTACTACAGTTCAAAAGCAAATCGCATCGCTCGGATTAGATTTTATGTACTTCAACTGATCTGCGTACCTTACGTCCGTAATACCGTGTAAACGTTACGTGTACGTGGGTAAAATATGAAATAAAAAAATATGCTTAATGAGTATTTTTTATTTAAATATTTACCTTATAGAACCTTATAGAAGTCCGTAGCCAAATAACACAATTTATTGTGTTGTCTTCCTACGGGGTGAATAAGGTTTCCAGTAATGAGCTCCTTGGGGAGGGCGGAGGATTGTTACATTGTGTTGGAAGCAGAGGGATTAAACCTTATGCTGCCAACACACTATAACTCTCCGAACACAGAGTGGCAACGCGCAAGTGATACTTTGGTATCGTGAGTGTAAATAGGCTACGGTAACCGTTTCCCATCAGGTGGGCCATATGCTTGTTTGCCACTCTTGTTGTATAAAAAAAAAGAAAAAACATACACTTATACATTCATAAAATTACGCCTGGTTCTATAAGGGGTAGGCAGAGAGAGACATCGCTAGTTGTAGTAGAGTGGAATAGCTAGAATTTAATTCAAAGGAATATAACACCAAACTACTCTCTCTGCCTACCCCATTAGGGACGGGGAGCTCTATACGAACTAGCGCTCTATAAGAACTTTCTTAAGAAAATATATTAAGATGAAGATTGTTAGCAACAAGCTTGTTACTCTGAAAGTACACAAACACATGCAAAGTCACGCCGTAGAGTGCGAAAAACTCTGCTTTGCTGCAGAGGCTCATAAATAAATATTCGGCCAAATGAGAAATACAACTCTGCCTACGCCATCGGTGACAATGTGGGAAGAAATGAATTCGTAGCTACATTAATACTGCATTTATATTTAGTAGCACATGAATCAGACTCACAATCTGTCATGTATACGTGAGTATACCGCTGGGAATAGTGTTCCTTTCGCATCTGATTGGCCCATCACAATGGTAATGAGGATGGCTCCCTCATCACCATTGTGATGAGGAATCCATCCAAATATAGAGTTACTGAAATAACTTACGGTATAGGTAGACATTCACCTTAGAAAGACCTCAGTGTAAAGGTCTACGTAATGCGATGGAGTGAGACGGAAAATTAAACGGAATAAATAAATTATTTGCTAGTTTATATATTATTTATTTACAATAACAACAATTAACAATATTTACAAAGAAACTACCTACTTACAGATAAAAAAAAAACCCAAATCGGTATCCCGAGGCAACGTGCCAAGAAGACTAGCAGTATTGCCACAATAGATTATACTTTTTTCAGTTATATATACCTAATACTTCTTTCACTTGACTTCATGATTACATTTTTGTATTACATAATAACATCATATTTGAAGTAGAACCAATTCGTAAGTCATTAATGTACCAACCATCTGTAATATACATTCAGCATTGAAAATAAATTCCTTAAATTGTAAAGCTTGTCTTGTAGCAAGAGGTACTATAATACATTTAAAGTATAGTATTCCTAAATTGTCATCAATTTCAGATGCCAGTTTACCCTCTTGAGACAGAGTACACATACGTATCATCACGCCGAGTCCCACACGGCGTACGCAGAGAGGGTAGAGTTTTTTTTTTATTTTTTCATACAACAAGAGGCAAACAAGCTTACGGCTCACCCGATGGAAAACGGTTACCACAGCCTTTTTACGCATACAATACCTAAGTATGACTTGCTCGTTGCCACTCTGTTTTCGGAGAGTTATGCTGTGTTGGCAGCATAATGGGACTAATCCCTCTGCTGCCAACACAATATAACAATCTTCCCTCCTCCCCAAGGAGCTCATTACTGGAAACCTTATTCACCGCGTAGGAACACAACACAAAAAATTGTGTTATTTGGCTACGGACTTCTATAAGGTGGAGGTCCTGCCCCAGTCGGGCAGCTCCAAATTCGAACGGAAAACCCGTTATGCCCTACCTCTTATATAGCTATGATATAAAGCGTACTTTGTTAAGATATTAAGCGTCCATATGGCCATGGTAACCGCACACGATCAGACAGACCGTATACATGTTTGCAACCTTCGCGGCATAAATAAAAAAGAAAATATATCCTCACGCCTTCCCACAAGGGTCCCCGAAGGGGTAGGCAGAGGTGTATAGGTAATACCCACAGTCCACATACCCACTTTCCGTCAGAGGTATATTAGGTGCCAACGTGACAGATGGCGAGTCCATCGCCGTTACTCAGGCACGACTATACGCCTTTGAATTTCTTCTCAAACGTATATAGGTTTCCTCTCGATGTTTTCCTTCACCGTAAAGCTCGTGGTGTGACTAATCACTGTACTTAAGTTCAGAAAATTTGTTTTTGGTACAGTCGGGATTCGAACTTGCGAAAAAAGATAATGAATGCTTGAAAACCTTTATGCTTAACTTTTTAAAACGCTGTTCAAGACGGATGTGTAAATACTTTTTCCGGGACTGGTTGACTGGTTTGGTGTGTTAGTTTCCATAGGCGGTGGTAACCGCTTTCCATGGGGCGGGTCTTATTAGCAGACTTGGGATACAAAAATGTTACATAAAATACTTACAATAAGGATCATCCCGCGAGTAATGTGAAAGAAATTCAGACCGCTCAAGTGTACTCGGGAATGAAATACTTGGGTCATTAGCCGTTTCATCTGAAAATGTAGAAGAAAGAAAAGAAAGCAATTATAGTAATAGGTTTTACTGTTTTGATGGCTGTCTCGTCTAATTATCAGAGCTCCTAACTGGCTCGAGATTCCGGGTTCGATTCCCGCTGGGACAAAATATGCTTGTATGATTTAGACCCAGGTTGGTCTTCTGTATCTTTGCATTACTAAACTTCTGAACAGCAAGACCGATTTTGATGACGTGCTTAAGGAGGATTCAAGCCGGATAACTAGTTTATACACATGCTTAAATATACATATATACCCCCACGGGATAGACAGAGAGAGTAAAGCGCGAGATCTGTCTAGATAAATGTAAATTACTCAGGATATTAACTTACGTCTTCGTTATAACCTGAAGAGGGCACCACATTGAAGGCATTCAAAGGCTCTCGGCTCAAAGTGTGGACCTCTGCACCAAAGAATGATACAAGCATTGTTCTGGCTACGATGAAAGCGAAAGTGTATATTATGCAGAAAGTCGTCTTCCAATCTAGGCTGTAACATGAACAAGTCAATGATAGGCTAACGGAAACTATATACTTTTATTTACACGCTTTCCCACAAGGGTCACCGAAGGGGTAGGCAGAGGTGTATAGGTAGTACCCATACACCCACTATGGAGGCGACGTTTAGAGATATAACATATTTTTCATGAAAAAAAATATATAACACCCTAAAATAAAGAATACCTAAGGACAATTCCACACAAAGTTACATAGCCCCAAGCTAAGCAAAGCTTATCTGTGGTAACTAAGCAACGATATATTTACTAAGATAGATTGATATATACATAAATACATAGGGTATCCAAGACTAAAGTACAAATACTCGTGTTCATCACACAAATATCTGCCCTCGGCGGGAATCGAGCCTGCGACCTCGCAAGAGTTTCGCAGTCAGGCGATCTAACCACTAAACCAAACGGCCGTCAAGTAAATATGGTGAATATATGATTCATGATATTTATTCGTCGGCATATATTTAGAGTTCCTTATAAAATCATGAGCCAACGCGACAGATGGTTCAACTGTTGCCATTCCTCAAACACGCTTAAAATATATGCATGTCTGTATGATATTGACATTATGGTAAATCTTATATAGAATAATCACTGCAAGTATTACAAAGAAAACATTAATTGGGTAACAGAGATTGAGCTTGTAATTATAGCCTGCTTAAATAACTCGGACTGCTATTGAATGCGTATACATCTCGGAAGAATAAATCAACAGTCACCAAAGTTAAGACTCGTAAAGGATCGCTAGAACCGGCGCGCAAAAGAGGCTTATTCCCATAGCAAAGATTACAGAAAATATTGTCAAGTTTATTAAAATCGAGCCCTTCGAAATTTGCTTATTAGTAGCCTCATGTTGAAGTATTCTTCAGTTCTGACAACGTTGTGAGATCAGGATCAAGTTGATCACGAAGCGGGATAAGTTCTTAATGGGATCCATAAAAGTAGCACTAAAGTAAAAAATCTGTGAGGGATAATTTCGGGAGAATTTTAGAAGTCACCTTCAGGCTACAGGAATTTGAACTGCTACATTACTGCTTGACATAAGCAGTAATGTAACAGTTATCTATTTAACTAGTACTAAAGAGAGTAACTAACCGTGAAGATCACGCTGAATACCCTCCCCAGGTTGGCGAAGATAATTAAGTATACTACTTACTTACCTACTCTCAAGACTTATTAAAATATTTTTTCTACTTCCGCATAAACTTGCCGGTTTCAAGGATTTGAGTTTTCGAACGATTTAACCCAAACACGTAATAATTATACTGAAAAAACTAAGTACACAAGTTATACTTGCCTTTTAATTGATTTGCACGAATTTATTTCAAGTATGTAATTTCTCGTTAATTTACTGAAAATAACATGGTTTATTAATATCAAAAAAACCTGGATATAAATGAAATATTATTAATTAAATCACTCCCAAATCAAACCACAAATTGAAGTTCTTGGTTCAGCGTATTTGTTTGGCGATACAACGTGTAAACGTCGGGCATTACAGGAACGTTTGAGCCGGGCACGTGTCCGATCTAATATTTAGTTTCTAGTCAGTAGTTGTTGTAGTTAGTGTTTTATGAGGAAGCGTGTGCGTGTGTGTCTGTGTGTCAGTGTTCATTTTGTATGATGAATCCTGTGTTGAATACGTTTTATGTCCAATCGACGAAACCTGCGACGTGGATTTAATTTACGTAGATTTTTTCTGGTCCATTAAATTAAACATTATTACATGCAAGTTGACATTCTAAAAAAAAAATCACTTACTTCAATATATAGAAAAGCTGTTGACAAATGGATATTAGATTAGATGAAAAGGATATAAAAATCAATGGATTGATGGTGTCATCAATGATTCTCACAAGCCGCGACATTCGGGTATAATACACTTGTAGCTCTGACCAACTTGGAGTGCTATTTCTGGAAAACTGCAATAAAAAATATTAATATATTTTCTTTTAGATGTTTAAAGTTTTATAACGCATACTAGTTTGCTAATTTGTAGTAAAAAAATACATTGAATTAAAATAACCATACCCATGTTAATTTAGAACGTTAAATAAGTCGACATCGACATCATAGGTCATTTGAGATCAACATAAATCTTCAAAAATGTATATTGGGCCCATCAAGAACTAGATCCATTATATTTTTTTCTTTGTTTTTTTTTTTTTACAAAATCTCAATTATTATTATTATTCATACACATGTTATGTTAAGCATGGTATTCTAAATGTTGGATAGTCATGAACATATTTCAGAATGCAAAAAAAAAAAACGTAAGACTTTCTTAACTTAGTGTAATAGTGTATAATATTAATTCCGTCAAATTCTACTTTAATCCTGTGTTTATGGTCTGAAGAAACAAGCTCTTGTTAAGTTACAAAGTAGTTTGAACGCAGAAGGAAGCAGTTATCTCGTAAAATGCTCGTTAAAAGTTGGCAATCAAGTAGACAAATGAAGGGATAAAACTTTGTTGCCTCAAGTTAAGGGGGTAGTGACAGTTGTGAGGCGCCCTGGAGTTGTTTGCAGAAGGTGCAGTATACTCGTCCGCTTTAAATTATATATATCCTCGCGCCTTCCCACAAGGGTCCCAGAAGGGGTAGACAGAGGTGTATGGGTAATACCCACACACCCGCTTTCCGCCGAGGTATATTAGGTGCTTTAAATTCTAACAAATATTAATACATTATATCTATTTATACTACCTATACACCTCTGCCTACCCCTTCGGGGACCCTTGTAGGAAGATGTGATATATTATTATATACATTTATATCTTCGGTACTGATAGCAAAACCCATTTTTTTGTCTGTGTGTCTGTATGTCCTTATGTCTTGCTCATCTCAAAAACGGCCGATTAAACAACTTCAATTCGCAGAGAGCTAATGTTATAACGAGTAACATTAACATTTCTTTGTCATATATATAACCGTCTGAGTGAAGTCGCGGGCACACCTTAGCTATATTACTATACCGACGACCGTCTGGTCTACTGCGACTGCGAAACTTGAGGTCGCGGGTTCGAATCCCGCTGAGGGCAGATATTTGTGTGATGAACACGAGTATTTGTACCTTAGTCTTGGGTGTCCTATGTATTTAAGTATATATCTATCTATATAAGTAAATATATCGTTGTCTAGTTACCATAACACAAGCTTTGCTTACTTTGGGACTAGGTCAATTTGTGTGGAATTGTCCCAGGTATTTATTATTATTATTTATATTAAATTAGCTTACCAGATTAAGCTGCTTCTGCACTATAAGTTGGTTATATGTCTTGAATATATTAGCGAGATAAATGCAAATGACAATTATTAATGAGTCCACTGCGTTCCAAACAAATGATAGTTGGAGTTCTGATAACTGCAAATTGTAACTGTATTATTTTACATCCTTAAATAAACAAATTTGAATCCTATAAACCGATAGATGGCGCTGTCCTGCATTAAACAATTTTCTACCATAAGTATTTATCCGCTCGTTAAGAACTTAAAATAGATAGTTACTCCATTATATAAAAAAATATGTTAGCCTTCATGTATATCCTCACGCCTTCCCATAAGGGTCCCCGATGGGTTAGGCAGAAGTGTATAGGTAGTACCCACAAACCCACTTTCCGCCAGAGATATATTTTAGGTGCTAACGTGACAGAATGTTAGCAATGAACACATATACCTCAGCAATAAGCCGAGGGCTTTGGGAGACGCTGGCTGGGGCCTTGGTCTCGCCATTGCCCGGTTTAGTAGCAAAAGTTCCCGGAACTCACGCTGCGAGAGACAATTAAAGAAAAAAAAATACCAGAAAAAAACCTTTTCTTCTAGCTACTCAAATAATATTGTTTTCAAACATTTACCAATAATTATAATTTTTACTATTTCCACACTCATTAAACTTCCTTTATCACACAAAATCGTTTGTATGGAATAGAAAGAAATTTGGCATAGAAATAGAATTAGTCTGCTATAACTGCAATGTTCAGTTCACCATAACTCTTATGTAAGTTACAGTAAAAGCGTCGCGAGGGCCGACTTGAATGCCAGTATGCACATTGCGTGAGAAACCAATTTTATTTTTTGCCAGGAAATTAGGGGGACATTCGCATAATGTCTAAGTGGTACATATGTCATTGGGCTAATTAAGCCTTATTAAGTAGTAAACTAGAGGCTTAATGAACTAAAATAATATTTATATACTAATAATGCAGTTAGTGATTATTAAACCTGTTCTGTGAAAAATAAGTGTCTGCCATATTTTTTCCGCACCTGATGTCATTGCCATAAAATTGATAGCGTGAGCGATGCTATAAGAGCGAGATGAGAGAATAGAAAGGTTGATTTTGTCTGGGGGCTTATTACTTGAGGTCTCCACTAATTGAAGCCAAACCTTGCAGAGTCTATGCCTATATTCTACAACAATGTTCTATCCTAAAATTTTAAGAGTTAAAACTGAGTGAATAAAAAAAACGAACTTATCTATCGTATGTTTTTAATACAAGGTTTGCTTAAGACAAAGGACTGCAGTCATCTAATTTTGCATTAGTCATCTGTAAGACATATATTATCTATACTAATATTATAAAGAGGAAAGATTTGTATTTTGTGAGCTGTGCCGATTTAAAAATCGGTGTACTGTGCGGATTTAAAAAAATATTTCACCATTGGAAAACTACATTCACCCTGAGTGACATAGAATATTTTTTTTTAATTGTCTACCCGTGCGAAGCCGGTACGGACCGCTAGTTATAAATATAATTCTTACCAAAATTGTAAATCCGTAAGCATATGAGAAATTAACGTGTTTATACACCCATGGGTAAAGAAGCATGAAGTAATTCTTCACATAGGGCTTATCTGTCTCTCCTGAGTACTTCGTGTCGCAATCTCCTACCAAAGATATTGTGTATACTACGTATATCATATATTCCACTGAAAAATGATGGCCGGAAGGATTTTAATAATAATATTTTTCATAACTTTATCCTTGCAATAAAAAATCATAAAATGAATTACATTTTTTTCTTCCCACCGTTGGCAAATGTGTAAAAAAAGGTCAAGAGCCGTGGTGGCCCAGTAGCTTAAGAATCCACACCCAAGGTTAAGATTGCAGTTCGAACCCCTGGAGATCTGTACCAATTACTTTTTCTTAGTTCATGAACATACATTTATCACACTGCGAACTTAAAGGCATAGAAGAAAGGTTGCATACAATTAAGATTGAAGTCAATGACGCATTGTACAGTCGTGTTAGAAAAACAGTGACAGATTTGCTATAAAATTTTTGGTATAGAAATTTTTGTTACAATTAAGTATTAACAATTATGTTGATGCGTCAAATTTTGTTCTTCTATAAAAATTTTAATGGTCGCATTAATGCATAAAATAAGTAATTGCTACTTACACACCCCAAGAGCTAAAATAGTGCCCATTATGCAATTACTGAAACATATATTTTTAGTAACATTCAAGATTGGCGGTAGCAATTTTTCGATATATTCGATTTCCTTTAAAAGATTCTTCCATTTTTTGCTGAAGCTTAATAAACTCAGTGAACCCAGAAAACTTGTGATGAAGAATAGTAATCCAACTGGAAAAATAAACAAGTATTAATTAGTCACACCACGAACTTTACTGTGAAGGAAAACATCGAGCTTAAACCATCACACGTTTGAAAAGAAATGCCCCGTTCACACCTAACTGCATGATTACACCTCTGCCTACCCCATCGAGACCGTTGTAGGAAGGCGCTAAAATAATTATATAAATATAAAATTATGTAAATATAATAGTAATAGTATGTCTTACCATTTCGAATATAGATAGACAGTCGGAGATATTAATTACATTAGTATTTCTTATATCTTATGTATTTAATTATACTGACACACCTTTATTTTACTTTATTGACACCAACAGTTCATAGGCTAATTATACATAATATAAGTATTGTATAAATGTGGTATAGACTTGCCTACACACCGATAACAGGTATGAGACAGTACACAGAGTAATAATAAGCAAAGACATACCCAACTTTCTTATCTTGTAGTCCGTTAGAATGTAATCGTAAGTAAATACCGCTGTAATGGCCGCTTGCAGCGCCATAGCTGGAACATATATGAGTGTGTAGGGTGTCTTCCATTTCAAGCTGAAATATTACATTTACGTTAAAATCGGATACAACATTTGTAGCACGTAGATTTCAATAGATATACTGCACAATGGTGACATGTTTCTTTGCAATTTTGCAGACAACTACAGTGGCAAACAACCATTTGGACACTTGCAGCATTGGGGGAGGTATAGTTCGCGTTTTCGTGCATAAATCTCTTAACCGAAAAATTGGTTTACTATTTTATAAAAAAGTATTCCATTTATAAGAGTACATGAAACTGGAGACTGTTAAGAGACTGATTTATGAGAAATAAGTTAAGATATCTTGTAAGTCTAAAGAGAACTGGCGCTTTGCTCTTTCTGCCTCACAGGGAGGGACTTATTCCGACAATATAACATAAACTATACTAAGGATGTACCTTGAAAATTCACCCGTCGAATGAAGCATACCACTAATAGGCAAAAATCCTAAATACCTACAGAGCTTCAGAATTATCTTCAAATATTGATAGAACGCTCCTTTCATTTCATATTTGGTAACAGCATTACCCTTTACGCGTGCCTTCACAAATCGAGGAGGCATGTTGAAATGATCATAATAACATTATTTTAGTGATGTGACCTAAAATATTATAGGTAGGTATATCGATAAACTGATGATCCGTGACAAATAAGCCGAGACTCAAGTAAAAAAGTTAATTAAGGCGAGATTAATGATCTCGCGATCTGAGCATGTAATATTCATAAATTGTATTAACTTGCATTTGCCGAGTTACGAGTAGTTGCCTGCAACGCAAATATTGCATAGTATTCCGACTGTGTCAAAGAGTTATTTTCTGAATATATGTAAAGTGTTTAAACACGCCACTAGTTCTACGAAAAAGAAAAACATTGAGAATTAACCTGTACACGTTTGAGAAAAAAACTAAATACGTACATTAAGTGCTTGAGAAATGGCGATAGGCTCGCCATCTGACACTTTGGCACCTAAATATACCATCGGTGAAAAGAAACCTCAGCCCTTCGGGCAAATTTGAAGGGAAATTAATAGGTAACTCGTGTACGTACTTAAAATATAATGCGTGAATATTTGTTAGAACCGGTTCGGTAAGTATGTACATCGGCCTTACCACCTTACCACCGTCACCTATCGACGAATCTATAGCTCATCACTATTTGAAACACTACAAATACAGACAGGATAACAAATCAATGACGACAACGCATTGATAGATTGGTTTGCTTGTTTATGTCTGCGGCCTGTAGCTAAGGTACAAAGCATTGGGATAATGTTTAGTAATCAATCACTTTTGATAAACATAATCTGTTTATTGTATATCTAGTATTGTTTTGAATGCTTTTACGTCGTGATTTTGTACTATGTACATATTTATGTGATGAGAAATAATGTAACACACGCATTAAACATTCATAAAATCATGGTAGCTGGTTTATTTCAGCAGTTAAATTTGGTTGATTACAGTGTTGATATGTATGTACAAATTAAGTTATAAATTGAAGTTTGGTTATTTGTCAAGGCACAAGTTTTGAACACGTACTAAGCCTAATCTAATTTCAAAATTCGATCGTGATAGTCTCGCCGTCTGCCACGTTTGTACTTAAATATTTGTCACTGAATAGATACTGTTGTTACACTGTACCCCTTCAGGGACTCTAGATAGAAGACGGGATGATATGAATAGACATGTAACTTTTAATGTAAGCATAGTTGGCTACTATATTTTGGACCTTGATTAACATAGTAACGGTTCCAGTTTATGCAAATTTTGACCCTAGCGATTGAACGCTTACATTTACGTAATTTTCGTCCACTGTTGGAGTTTATAGAGCTGAACCCACCTTCTCACAGTTATTGATGTCATTTAGCTATGGTATTATTTTAGTTAGTTAATTTTGTCTTTATAATGTTTCGTTAAAGAGAAGGGGTAAGCAAAATGTATTAAATTATATACTGGGGGGCCCGTTTCGCCTGCGTAAAAGTGGTTTTCATTTGTTTTTTTTTTCTGAAACAAAACATGTCCTCTATATTAGCCCAGCTAATATAATGTATCATTGATTCAGATTAAATTCAGTCCCTAAGCAGTATTAGCGTGAATGAGTTACAAACGCCCCGAAATACTTTCGCATAGTTAGTATTAAAAGGATTCTCTTTTCATTGAAGCCAGAGCTGTTTTAGCACACGTATTCAGATTTCAATATATACTTTTGAATGTCAATATTCTTGTGGGTAAAGCGAAAGAGGTCTAGGAAGAACTTGCACTTTACTCCCTCTGGCTATGCCATGAGGGTCTCAGTGTAATGATACGAAAGGATAGGCAGAGGTGTATAGATAGTAGTACCCATACACCCACATTCCGCCAGATATTTTCTTATGAACAACTAAATATATATAAGACAATATTATGAATTTAAAAATGCATACTTTAGTGGATCACAAACCTTAGCATTAACGATAGTAAATACCTTTTGCAATAATGGCACTATACGCAATACGCTAATGTTGTAATATTGTACCGATGTGTATTCATAGTTTGCAAGTGTGGTTTACATAGAGTGAAAAGGTATTCTTCATTTGTTTTCTGAAAAAGAGTTCTTTTTAAACACAACCTTTGTAAGCCGAGCACGTTTTTACACCGTCTAAGCATTTAGACGCTTACTAATCACACCCCCTGCGTGTGCGTAAAACCCGAAAGTGGTTTTGGTAAACGTCCATTGGACTAAGCTACCCAAGGACCTATTGTAATGCAAATTCACGTTAACAATACCTTGGTGACAAGTATTGAACGACAGACGCGGACAGAAAAGATAACGAGACTATAGGTGTAATTTATTCGAAAGAATGTGTTTATTTATGACTTTCTGGTTCTGCAACTTATAAGGAAACTCTTACGGCTGCCTTGAAATAACAACAACCCCAAACCACAAGACAGGCCCAGCCAAGTGTGGGAGCCTTAGTAATTAATGATTTTACATGTTCTTTTCTCTAAACTGAATGTTGTTATGTACAATTACTGTGAAACATTTATGGCAATAAACTTATTATTATTATTATAAAGTTATTATTATAATTATAAAACACTTTTAAAATGCGCCAGTTCTCTCTAGACTTACATACCTCTTTTGCTTCTTCCACATTCATCTAAAAGTACTTAAAATGTATTTGTATATAGCCTCAAGACTTCCCAAGGGCCCCGAAGTGGTAAGCGGAGGTGTAGACCCACCACGCACTTTCCGCCAGAATGATATAATTTTTTTAGGTGCCAACGTGACAGATGGCGAGCCCATCGCCGTTACTCAAGCACAACTATACATACGCCTTTGAATTTCTTCTCAAACAATTCAGATTTCTTCTCGATGTTTTCCTTCACCATAAAGCTCGCGGTGTGACTAATCGCTGTTACTTAAGTTTTGAAAAACTCATTGGTACAGTCGGGATTCGAACTTTAGGCAATTTTAGGCAACTACTCGAATCATTTGGGCACCACGGCATTAAAATAAAAAAAATATCAGCTATATATATAAGCTAATATTAGCATTATTATAGTTAGATTAGATAATCGAGAATTCGATTGTCGAATTCTCGATTATCGAATTGTCGATTATCGAATTCTCGATCATCGAATTCTCGATTATCGAATTCTCGATTATCGAATTCTCGATTATCTAATTCTCGATTATCTAATTCTCGATTATCGAATTCTCGATTATCGAATTCTCGATTATCGAATTCTCGATTATCGAATTCTCAATTATCGAATTCTCGATTATCTAATTCTCGATTAAAACATCATAGAGTAACGATTGGTTCAGGTTGGACAGTTCAATACAATTACAGCTCGACAATCGAACGTCAATCAACGAAGGCTTTTGAATATTAATACACCACACGCTTTTGTTCTCGATATTACATTGGCAGGTTTTATTGAGTATGTATCAATAAAACCTGCCAATGTAATATCGTTGAAGAGAAAGAAAAAGAGAGAAATTCCTAACTAGTTGTCAGAACTCAAATATGAGAAATGTTAACCCGTCTCAAATAAGATACGGGAAGTCGGTATATATTATGTGCCTTAATTTATGTCGTTCGTTCCGAGTTGTTCGAGTAGTCGCCTGCAACACAAATATTGTAAGTCTGAAACCCGACTTTACCAATAAGTTTTCTGAACTTAAGTACAGTACCTAATTAGTCATATCACTAGCTTTATGGTGAAGGAAAACACTGACAGGAAATCTGCATACGTTAAAGGAACAATTTACAGACGTATGTATAGTCCTGGTTGAGTAACGGTGATGGATTCGCCACTTGTCAGGTTGGCACCTAAAATATATTTCCGGCGGAAAGTGGGTGCGTGGGTACTACCTACACCCTCTGCCTACCGCTTCGGAGACCCTTGTGATACAGCGTAAAGGATACATTTTGATTTTCGATAGCAATTGCACGGTATCATCGACATGGTGGCGATATTATCTAATCCGAGCAAGCTATGAAATAAACGAAATGAAAAGTCAATATAAGTACAGTTTATAGCAATAGTATTTTGTTACTAAGTGTACATGTGTCGAACAATGTGACAGAGACAGGTGACAAATCGAAGCATTTATTATAGTGTAGGTATGTGTGTACGCATAATGATTTACGGCGTCTGGCCCTCCATACGACAGGTACCCAGAGTAATCAAATATTCATGGAGTTGATTCAATTTATGACCCGTCCTTTACACAGAAACAGTTTAGTTACAAATCAATCCTTGTAAGTTACATACATGCATCAACACGCCGAGACCCTCACTGAAGACGAAGAGTGGATCGCAAGTTTTTTAGACTTACAAATCTTGTTCACTTTTTCCACTTTAATTAATCTCTACTGTATTTACCGATTTCGAGTACTTTTATCGTTCCCATCCTGGAGTATTCGGTCAATTTCATCCAGGTACCATGAAAGTGCTAAGCCTGTCAACTAAGAAAACGAATGGTATGTATTAAACAATCTTTATAGCGTTTATTTACTTACTCCGGTTAATCATTTGGTTAATATGTACTAGGTACGTAGGTTTGATTCAGACAAACAGAAGAACTATTTTTACGACTAGATGTATTTGGTAATACAACTAACCGTGTATAAATTCCTTTTTTTGATACCTAAAAGGTGACAGACAATCATGCAACCAGCCTGATGGTAAGCGTCAACAGTCGAATTGACGCCTGCACTACCAGGCTTACCACGCGTTGTAGGCTCATATACGCGTTTTATGATTACTTGCAGTACTTGCGCGATACTTGCAGTGACAGTTCTCTGGCTGATATTGATCAATGTACTGCAGTGCATTCTCAGACTGAAACTTATCGCTTAAATTCCCGTTCAAAGGGTAGGTAGTGTGTGTACAACACCCACTTTTAACCGGAGATATATTCCATCTCCGTTTCTCATGTACGACTTAATATACATACATACATACATATAATCACGCCTCTTTCCCGTAGGGGTAGGCAGAGACCACTTCTTTCCACTTGCTACGATCCTTACATACTTCTTTCGCTTCGTCCACTTTCATTACATACTTAATATTACATACGTAATTGAATTTCTTCTCTTTTCTCATGCTGGTGCTATTTTTTTGATGATGTGATTTATCACTGTAGATATTTTTAGAAAACACTCATTGGTATAATTGGGATTTGAACATATGCATTGTCTGTACTATGGTAATTAGACAACGATATATTTACCTACTTATATAGATAGATAGGTATATACATATATGCATAAGACATCCAAGGTAGAAATACTCGTGTTCATCACACAAATATCTGCCTCAGCGGGAATCGAACCTCACGTTTTGCAGTCAGGAGCCTTAACCACTAAGCTAGACGGCCGTCAATATGAAATACATACTTTGTACTCATACCACTCAAGGGTCGAGTGGTATTCTCTGGAATCAAGTAATAATTTTTCCAACTAAAATAAAAATGCCTCGGTAAAATGATTAAAGTGAAAAATAAATTTCTAATCAACAGAGAAATCAACTTCAGAACTCTACAAGGAATTAGAAAAAACAAATTTTAAGGCACTTGGAATAACTAGGTCAGAGTTAATAAACGGGTAATTGAAAACGTGATATTACGTAGATTTAAGCGATAAATCCTTATAAAGAAAGACATTATTTCAGTAAAGGAGATGGTATCAGAACTCTGGAGCAAGCTAAAATACAGAATTGGATCAATCATACCAGTGAGTACCACATGATATTGGCAGTAGATTATATATATTGATATATATTGATTGATTTATTGATAAAAAAATATCGTCTCGTAAACACTTCAGAATAGGACGATCGATTTACTTGACGTGCATCAGACCGATCATGACTTATGCGTGTGTTGTGTTCGCACAATCCAAAAAGTCAGTACTCCACCCCCTTCAAGTGCTCCAAAGCCGGTTCCTCCGGAGAGCCACAGGTGCCCCGTGGTACATGAGAAACAGTCAACTTCATGTTGACCTAAAAGTCCCCACGATCAAACAGTTTATGAAAAAACTGTCGAAACGCCATTTCGATTCTGCTGAAAATCATCCCAACCCTCTCGTACACACCCTCCTTTATATAGAAAATAAGGCGCCCAAAACATGCCGTCATCGAACCGGATGACGACATAACGGTCCTCCAGGACGCCCGACGACGACACACAAACAACACTACACAAAACCGACCATTGTTCCGTCCTCGCCGGCGAGGCTCGACGCGAATAAGCCGTAACGTTCCCCCCAGACTCTCGCAAGTGCCGGCCCGAGCCGAGCCAGTAGCGCAAATCCCCTCCCCAAATAACTAAATAATAATAAGACCAGACCAGCTCCCTTGCTCGCGAACCAGCAACGCCCTAAGCCGAAGTCCGAACCCCACAGGGGTTGCCCTTAGCTGTGTTGCTTAATACTTAAGTGCCTGGCTGGAGGCCTAGGTCTCGCCATTGACCGGTTAAGTAGCAAAAGTTCCCGGAACTCACGCTACGAGAGACAATACAAAAAAAAATGTATGTGTGTGAATGTCCATGGATTGTTTAGAATCGCAATCGCAATGATAGCAGAGGTGGCGATGCAAAGCTGGACATATGTATATTTATACCAGTTGTACCACCTTCGCTTAGGTGAAAAAATTAAATTTCCTGAAACACGATCGCAGCGCCATCTATTGGGTTAAATTGTGAATTCACCTGAAGACTAAATATAGTGAAAAAAATTCATAAAAATGTCCAGCCGTTTAGGAGAAGTTCAGTGACAAACACACACACAAAAGAAATAGAGAGATATACACAAATGTATTTATAAAAAAAATCCATATTTTTTTTTTGAGTTCGGTGTCAGTACCTGTTGACCTAGAAAACTGTTGATTAAACTTGCACTAGTCCTTAATAGGTTTATCATATTTGAATTGTTCCAGTACCTACTGTATTTCCAATTCCAAACAGCCACACGCAACAAACTAACATAATTTTCTTCGGCTTTGGCTTCTGCTAAGTAGGCTTAATAAACTTTGAATTTCAAACTGTCTTCTTCAAAATCTGTTTGGCGATTTACACTGAAAACATAGCAGATATTATATTCGCATTTATGAGGTTAACCTTTTAATACAATTATGTCATATTATGATTAGCCTAGCGATATTTTTAATTGTATTAGCTTCTAAAATGATTTTTAGAACTGTCACCTGTATTAAAAAGATCCGCAAACGAAGACCAATTTGCGGCTTTTCAGCGAGCAATGAGGATATTGACTGCTTTTGGACAATGTATAGGAATTAACCCATTCATAGGTATCAATGAGAAAGATGTTTTTAAAATAAGGTATTTATATCTATAGACATATCTACATACATAGGTAAAGAAAGTCATATTACGTTACTTTGGACATATAGAAAGGAAGAGTGAAGAAAAATTGACGAAACAGATATTGCGACAGTATGTGGAAGAAGGCAGAGTAATACCACATTCCACTACCTAGATCAAATCTATCGAACACTCAGGGATGGCAACGCCAAGAGTACTCGAAACCAGCGGGCATGTATGAAGAGACTGATGATAGTCTAGATGGAACTGGTGCTTTAATATCCTAACTCTATGTAATTAAAATAATTATTTTTAACAATTTCAGGTTCACAATATTCTCATGGAGATTTCTATACAGTAGTTTCATAGGTCTTATTCAAGCAATAGCTGCAATTCTATGCATATATCGAATGTTCAGACAACCAATCTCTATCGGCGTACTTGGTAAGCATTTTAACGGTACTTACGAATTTGGATGAAACGAAGTTCTTTTTTGTTTTTACTTTATTTTTATAAAGTTTCACTAGCTTGCGGTTTCACTCCAGTAAAATTTTATTTCATCGTTAGATTTGATTTTCTGTTTTTTTTAAATGTAATATATTTTGTCCTATCTGTTAATCCATCTAATGATCTATCTCTAAGCTAGTTTTGATCAAATTCAAAAGTAATTTTTGCGTGAAAGATTAACAACAAGCACCACAAACTTTAGCATTTTCTATATTACTAGCGACCCGGACTCGAACGGGTGCAATGTAGATACTAATGATATTAAAAGATAAAAAGTTACGGTGGCGGACTCTGTTATCGATCTTTTTGGGATATAAAATTACGTAGTATATTCATTTGATCTATCTCGTAAGCTTTAGCCAGAGTTTGGGATTTTAGCGGAAGCGACTTCAATTAATACTATGTAAAGATTAGGACAGTCAATAATATTTCAAAGTATTTTTTTATTACAGCGTTTGTGACATTCCACTCTTCGACGTGTTTGTCAACACTCCTGTTTATGCGCATCGCTTCAAAGTGGCCACTTTTGTTGAAGGAGTTGTACGAATCAGCTCTAGATGAATATGTCGATCCTAGAATCCACATCAAATGCATTGTTGCCACTGTGGGATTGCTGACTTTGGCTCTGGGTAAGTGAGTCTTTTTAATTTAGCAATTGTTTTACTTCTATTTCAATACTACAATAAAAGTGTCCAAGTGTTTTGAGTTGCCTATAACACAAAGATTGCAGATTGCATTGCACTGCATAAACAAAGTATGTTCCAAAGAAACTGATTAAGATTTCGGGTTTGTTGCAGCGGAATACATTTTGTCTCTAATTGCGAAATCTGGACAGATTTTGGACTGCAACTCAGAGTTCGCAGATTTATTTAAGAAATATGTCGTAAGACATTTTCCCTGGGTCTACGAGCTGAAAGTGCCTTACAGCCTTCCTATGGGAATACTGTTGCAGGTATTAAGTTGGTTTTATTTCTTTAGTTATCGATCGAAACCGGCGAGCATGTATGAAGAGACTGATGAATGTGACAGAAGCGAAAGAGTCTGTAAGTTTAGAGAACACTGGCGGTACTTTCTGCTCGTGAGGGACTCGGAGAAATTATGTTGGTTTCTCTTTTGGTAAGTGGTGTGTTACCCTAACCAGGTATCCCTCGATGAGTAGTTTTCATGTTTTCCATATATTGCAGACATGCTTGCTATTCTAGTAGCATTTTTTTTATAATAATAATAATATCCTCACGCCTTCCCACAAGGGTCCCCGAAGGGGTAGGCAGAGGTGTATAGGTAATACCCACACACCCACTTTCCGCCAGAGGTATATTAGGTGCCAACGTGACAGATGGCGAGTCCATCGCCGTTACTGAAGCACGACTATACATACGCCTTTGAATTTCTTCTCAGACGTATGCAGGTTTCCTCTCGATGTTTTCCTTCCCCGTAAAGCTCGTGGTGTGACTAATCACTGTACTGAAGCTCAGAAAAACTCATTGGTACAGTCGGGATTCGAACTTGCGACCTTTGCGTCGCAGGCAACTGCTCGAACCACTCGGCCACCACGGCTCTTCATTTTTTTTAAACACAGTTAATTAAATGTAATAATATAATATTTATATAATTGAATTATTGAAATTGAAAGATTAACGTCTTCTGAGAGATCATGAGCAAAAGCACCTTTTACCGATGGAAGTGTATGAATAGATGCATGAATGGAGCGGAAGCAGTAGAAGTGTTAACGGATGTAACAAATGGTAAACTCCATCTTCCCATATGGGCAGATATGAACATACAATAGTTGTATGACATTCGAAAATCAAAGGAATGCAAATTTACTTTTTTTACAGACAAGTCTATAAATACTTTTAAGATTTACATTGAAGCTTATTGAGCACAGATGTTTTTTTTTCAGTTCAACAACGTAATATCTACATTGAATTGGAATTTTTCGGATTTGTTCATAGTTTGTATGAGTTTGTATTTAACGTCCGTACTTGAACAGATCAATAAAAAAATTGTGTGTGCTTCTCACGAGGTATGTATGTAACACATAATTATTATAATTTATTAAGTACATGATTTTATATATTAGTAGCATACACAGTTAAGTAGTATGAGTATATTATTGTTTGGAAAAGACAAAGTTGGATTTGAGCCTGCGACCTTTGAAATGATATTCTGCCGTGTGACGATTAACGCAATGAAAACATTAGTTCTCTCAATATGAATGTTTTTGAGATTCAAAGTCGAATATTTATTACTTCTGTGTAGTATACATACTTCTTTTAACAAGGTTTTAATAAAATTATCTCATCTTAGATGTTAAATAAGTAACTGACTTTCGTCTGCACTTATATTTTTTTATCGCGTAGGTTGTATTTTTTTATTAATGCATCTATAATTTTCAAGTTTTCAATACAATAACCAACATTAAGAAAGGTATATAATATCTCTGACTGCTTAGAATTTCGATATCATTATGCTCAAGCCTATTCACTAGGACGAACTTTTCCACTGTTCTTTTCTTCCAGCAGCGTTTCCTTCCGGTAATATTTTGGCGTTCTCTACGAGAAGACTATACGAGGGCAACGAGCTTAGTGCGTTCTTTTGATCACGTGCTCAATGGAATTATCTTTGTCTCGTTTGCCAGTAACCTATTTTTCATCTGCCTGCAGCTATTCAATGTACTGGCGTGAGTGTACTTCATAACTGTTCTGAGTATTTATAACGTAAATATTTTATGACTCAGAATTTTCTTAAAAATTATTTTTGGTAGTAATAAAATTGTGTTTTTTAGTAACGGGATCAACTCTAAATTTGCAACAGAAAAAGTTGTCTGTCCTCATTTACCAACTAGGTAAGGTATTTTTTACTTAAAATTTTTAGGTAATCCATATTATCATTGAATTGAGATGAGTTCTCTTCGAGAAAAGTGAAAGATTTTAGATCGAATCCGCAATGAAGAGATTCGTAAAACAACTGGAGTGAATGAGGGTGTGATTGTTAATATGATGAAAAGCTTTTTACGTTGGTTGTGACATATTGAAATAATTGAAAATTGAAAGTGTGTGTACGAAAAGACCGAGGAAGACCACGATACAACTACCTAGATCAAATCGATCGGATAAGGATGGGAACGTCCAGAGACCCGAACCGGTTGGGATGTACGCAGAGGCTGATGAATGTGGACGAAGCGAAATAGGTATGCAAGTTTATAGAGAACTGGCGCTCTACTCTCTCTGCCCATCCCATTAAGGACTCGAAGCGATGATATATATATCTATCATTTCACTGTGCCGCTATTACTGAACCTCTATAAAAACTGTCAAAAACAAATTTGGTTGCATGTAAATTTTTATACCAAATACACTTCTGAAAGGTATTCTATAGATTTTGGGATAACTTTATTAACTTATACATTTTCAGTCCATTCACCGGTTATGAATATTCAATATATTTTATATTCTCGCTTGCGCTGTTATTTGCTCGCTCGCTGGCTGTGTCCATAATAGCAGCGAGTGTTCACACTGCGGCTCTGCTGCCGGCACCAGCTTTATACAATGTACCTACATCGGCTTACTGTGATGAAGTAAGTGAATCCTATCCATGGTACGACCAGCACTTTTTTGTATCAACCTATAATTAAATAAAAAAAAAAACAAAAAAAAAGAAGAGTTATATTAACTATATTTACGTTCATTTAAAGCTAATAAGCAACTTACATTGCAGTGTGTTGTAGTCTATCATAATAATATGTTTATGGTTCTTTTAATTAGTTTGATGTTCCTTAATCAACCTGACAAGACTTCTGGCCAGATCACCAAACGATAGCTCCCACTGAGCTCTTCGGTCTACCTAAAGAGCTCAGTGGGAGAGATGGGTCTGATTTCATCTAACTAGTATGGCAGCGAATCCTGGGTATGTCAGAGGAAGTATGAAAATAGCTTGAATGCAGTTGAGATGCGATCTCTTCGAAAAATGTGTGGAGTAACGATTTTAGATCGAATCCGCAATGAAGAGATTCGCAATTCAACTGGCGTGAATGAGAGTGTGATTGTAAAGATGAAGAAAGGCATGTTACGTTGGTTTGGACACATAGAAAGGATGAGTAAAGAAAGATTGACGAAACAGATATACAAAGCAAAAGTGTGTGCAAGAAGAGGCAGAGGAAGGCCACGTTCCAACTACCTAGATCAAATAGACCGGAGTCTCAAGGACGGGAACGTTAAGAGTACTCGAAACCGACGAGCATGTATGAAGAGACTGATGAATGTGGACGAAGCGAAAGAAGTATGTAAGTCTAGAGAGAACTGGCGCTCTATACTCTCTGCCTACCCCGCTAGGGACTTGGCGTGATGATATGTATGTATGTAGCTACGTATATCGGACAACAATGATAACAGAGTTCTTTAATAAGTTTTTCAAAGCTATATTTCTAGGGGATGCAATGCGCAACTAACACCCTCTTTTGCAAGCGCGTATGTACTGTGATAATCGTTTACCATGCGGCGGGCGGTAAACGTTTATCTTAAGCGATATGTGTTTCATTCAATATCTTTATTTTATTTTAGTGGTTTTATTGCAGGTTCAAAGATTTGTGGACCAAGTCCACGGCGATAACGTTGCGTTAAGTGGACTCAAATTCTTCCAAGTAACTAGAGAATTAGTGCTTTCTGTAAGTATAATACTTTGTGCAAGTGATACCATACATTTTTTTTATTCAACAAGAGTGGCAAACAAGCATATGGCCCACCTGATGGGAAACGGTTACCGTAGCCTATTTACGCTCACGATACCGAAGTATCACTTGCGTGTTGCCACTCTGTTCGGAGTGTTATAGTGTGTTGACAGCATAAGGTTTAATCCCTCTGCTTCCAACACATTGTAAAAATCCTCCCCCCTCCCCAAGGAGCTCAATACTGGAAACCTTATTCACCACGTAGGAACACAACACAATAAATTGTGTTATTTGGCTACAGACTTCTATAAGGTGGAGGTCCTGCCCCAGTCGGGCAGCTCCAAATTCAAACGGGAAACCCGTTATGCCCTAGCTCTCTTAAAAATACATTCCTGACATTTGGTTTTCTATAATGCTTCTTCGAGAAAAATTCCTGAAATCTTATACCGGTACAACATTGCGAACTTCTGTAAGGCGGTATTGATTTTATCAGAGAAATCTAATACTTATCGAAAAATTCCATAATTTATATTGCAATTTACTTGGTTTGTATTTAGTACTCTATGCGTTATCTAGCCGGATTCAACAAGCCGTGTGACGAAAGAGAACTTTTTCGAATACTTTACGAGGTATCTTTCCTTTCAGGTAGCCGGGACAGTAGTTACCTACGAGCTCGTGCTACTGCAATTTAATAGCGATCAACTCAATAACCAAAGTTAATAAGTGAGCTTGGCTCCGTCATTGATAGACAAATTTTAAAATAGTATAAATATAATCAAATTAGATTAGACATCTCTACGTCTGTACTTACACACCTACATATTTCCGATTACTTCAAAGGGTAGGCAGGGAAATTAGAGTGCGAGTCTTCTCTAGGCCTTTATCTTTGCTCTTGGTTGCATGATCAATGATAAATTATATAATATTATTATTCTTTATTTGAAATAAATCTCATATATTAAATTTTTAAATATATATAAATAAAAACATATTTAAAAATATAAAATATAGGGGCCCACCGATATCGGGATCAGGGTCCAAGGTACCGGTGGTTAGGGTCCCAGAGAAAGAAATCTCCTCACAATACGTGCCGTTTCGAGCAGTACTGCTTTCTGCACCAGGCACTTGATCCAACCGTCTAACGAGAGCCTCTTGAGGTGTTGGTCGAGGCTCTTTGCCATTAGGCCATTGGCCGTTATTATTATTATTATTATTATAACTCTTCACGTCCCCGCTCAAGGATGGAACGTCAAGAGTACTCGAAACCGACGAGCATGTATAAAGAGACTGATGAATGTAGACGAATCAAAAGTGGTATGCCACTCTAGAGCAGTTCTCTCTCTCGCGCTCTATACGCCCTGCCTATCCCGCTAGGGACTCGGCGTGATCATATGTATGTATATATATTATAAAAATTTTAACTATTCTGTCCACGACTGTACTACCATTAAACAATGTTGATAAGGTTTTTATTTGCGTACCATGAAAATAAAACATCGCAGCGAGTTTAAATATGTATGTAGAAACAACATAATATGGTGTATGAGCGACAGCTGTAAAAACATAGATTTATATAGTTGCCCTGCATACTATTTACATAAGTTTATATGAAAAATGAGGCATGCAATGAATTCATTTTGTTATTATGCCATTGTTAGCGGTCTTACTAAAGGTGAGAGTTTTGAACTTTGAGTTTTCTTTTTTTATATACCAAGGTGTTATTCAAGAAGGGCGTGAGGAGATTCCTGCAGGGTCGGCAACGCGCGAGTGATACCCCTGGTGTTGCAAGCGTTCATTGGCGGCGGTAACCGCTTATCATCAAGCGGTCCGCATGCTTGTATGCCACCCAAGGCCCGCCTGATGGTAAGCTATTACCACCACCTAGCTTCATACTGTACTCTCTGTTGAAAACGTCAACGGGGAGTTGATTCTATAGCAAGAGCGTTTGTGGAGATAAACTCCTTTGAAACCACGAGACCCCTCATGGTTCCAAGGTATGGAGATGAACTCCCCGGCGATGGCGAGAGGTGCTATTACTAAGTATTACCGACTACGTCAATATTATACAATATTCTAATTTTTAAATTATATATAAATTTCTATTCAATATTATATAACTGTCTTACTAACTTACTGTCGTAACCTAGGAGCAAGGGTTCCTAATCTCCAAAGATAAGTTTGTACATTATTTTGTCAAAAGCTTTGCAATACAGCGAAGAAAAGCCGCCTATCCTCTAGCACTCAATTGCACTTGACATTAGATTTAAAAAATAAATGAAGTGTATTGTGAGAATAAGCATATCTATTGGTTTATCTCACTCTGTAGAACGGGTTTACTTACCTCTTTCTCTTCTTAACTACCAAACAGCTGTTCAAATATTTACCTTACATTTAATTTAGCTTCTGTGAATATAAACGCTGAAAATATCCGAAAACCAATGATCAAAGAGTACATTGACGACTGCGCCAACGTCTGTCAGGACCTCCCAAACGATGACATGGAGCCCGTGTGCATGATGTTCAGCAGGTATAAGAGAGGTTACCAGTACTTCGCGAACCAGTGCCATGCGCGGCGTACTATTTGCAGGGAGAGCGTCAGTAAGTATTTATAATTCAATTAATTGTAAGATTTCACAAATCTCTAAGATAAGGCGTCCAAGACATGCCGTCATCGAACCGGATGATGACACGGTCCACCAGGATGTCCGACAAAAACACACCAACACTACACACAACCAACCACTTTTCGTCCCTGCCGGCGAGGCTCGACGCCAATAACCCGTAATGTTCCCCCCCGACCCCCGCCGCAAACGCCGGCCCGCGCCGAGCCAGACGCGCAAATCCCGCTCCCAAATAATATTTAAATAAAATTAACCGTCCAGCCCAGCTTCCTTGCTCACGATCCAGCAACGCCCTAAGCCGAGGTTTTTACCCCACAGCGGGTGCCCTTAGCTGTGTGTTAGCAGTGGAGGCTGGAGGCCTAGGTCTCGCTATTGACCAGTTAAGTAGCAAAAGTTCCCGGAACTCAAGCTACGAGAGACAATACAAAAAAAAAGATTTGCCATTACCTAGATACTAATCATTTAGTATTTTCGGAACACATAACCTTAATATTACTTCGGTAAACTAAGTCTCTTAATACCTGTAAGCTAGTTTGTTTTTCAAGACGAAGGTTGGTCTAACAATTTTGAACAATGTTAGGATACAGCTTAAATGAGCTTAGATGTCTAGACTAGTTTGGACGTGGGCGTTTGGTTAACACGTCAAAATGGTGACGAGTCTTTTGAAGTATTATTATATGGTTAAGGGACCATAGATGTGATTCGGAGATACTTTTGACGTTCCCATATATGTTCCCATGAATGTGGATGAAGCTTCATTGAAATCTATCTGCATATAGATAGTGCCATCCACAAAGACGCGCCCCACTATTCTTCCTCATAATTCATAGTGTAAGTGTGCAACCTTCCACTAATGTTTGAGTATTGTCGGTTAACACTGATTACCTATGAGTGCACACGCATACTACAACTAATAGACTCGGGTCATACTCCCCGCATACCGCGACACCTTTGACTAGAAGTTGGTGGGGCGCGTCTTCGTGGATGGCACTATCTGTACTCCGTGATGTACTTACATTTATGCATTTATAACATCACAATGTTATAAATGCATGTATTTTTAAGATATCTTCTTAGGTCAATAATTGTCTTTATTTCTCTAGCAATATTAACAATATCGCTGACTTTACAAGCGTATTAATTTAATTTTAAGCCCTCTCAGCGATGCGAACTTAAAAATTAATTTAACGAAGGAAGGTTCCTCAAATAATTCAAGTTGCGAAGTAAAAACTTCAAGTCAGCAAATATTAAGAGGATCTGGAATTTGAACGAGTGACTCAAGAAAAGAACCACTCCTAAATTAATTTTTATTTTCCTGGCTTGTTTATGCCCGGAGGAATGAGTGGAGGGAAATTATATTTTTTTTTTGTTTTTATTTTTTCAGTGCTACATATGGTGCATCCAAGCAGATGTAAGAGTAATAGACAATTCTTTATGCCAATTCAATAATGTTTTTCTTTATTAAATTTTTTAAAACTTTGTCAAATAAAAAAGCATACTAATAATATATAGAAGTAACTCTATGATGAACAAAAAGTATTTCTCTCAATTTAGAGAATTTCATAAAAAATATAATAATAATAATAATATATCCTCACGCTGCATTAAATTCTCGCGAGCACTAGAACATTTTTAAAAACGGATAATTACAAATTGATAGATGGATTAATAATTCCCTCCTATTTTTGTATATATGCATGTTTTCACTGATTTTTCTAGTACACTGTTCTTATCATTGAAGTTAAAAAGTATATAGACAAAATATAAAATTAATCAAACTATTCTTCAATCACTTTGTTTTTCGTTTAATTAAAACAAATCAATCTCTTAAAACAATATAGGAACATTTGATTCAGAATTCAACATATTGTATATATAAGAATGTATTTGTATTAAGTATATATTTGTATAAGCCGTGGTGGCCGAGTGGTTCGAGCAGTTGCCTGCGACGCAAAGGTCGCAAGTTCGAATCCCGACTGTACCAATGAGTTTTTCTGAACTTAAGTACAGTGATTAGTCACACCACGAGCTTAACGGTGAAGGAAAACATCGAGAGGAAACCTGCATACGTCTGAGAAGAAATTCAAAGGCGTATGTATAGTCGTGCTGGAGTAACGGCGATGGACTCGCCATCTGTCACGTTGGCACCTAATATACCTCTGGCGGAAAGTGGGTGTGTGGGTATTACCTATACACCTCTGCCTACCCCTTCGGGGACCCTTGTGGGAAGGCGTGAGGATATATATTATTATATATTTGTATATGGCATGACATTTCCAAACTAAAGCCGTTAGACATTTCCATTTGATTCGCGATCGCTTCGTATTGCTTTATTGAAACCTCCAACTGTAATTTGCTTCGTTGTAGTTGAAAACTAAAGTAGCTAGTTGTAATATTTTGATAAGTTTCAGAAAAGTAAAAGGTACATTTACATTATAAAGTTTTCTGTTTTATCAGTCTAGTCTAGGTTATACTGAGTGGTATGTTTGGTGTGATTACAAAAAATATATTGATATAGTACTAGCTGTCCCGCTCAGCTTCGTTTGGGTGAAAAATTTAACCATTTTGGTAAATCAAAGTTGTTCAAATGCCGTCTGTACGTCTGTTAGATATTTGAATCTAGACAAAATAATGTAATGTAGCTCTCACCAATAGATAGAGTTTTGTAATGCCGAAAGGAGCGTAGCACATCAATTATATATTATATGAATTTAAATATAAAGAGCCATGTCGGCGTTGATGGGCAGTAAAAGTCTGAGCAAGAATGCTCGAGTTGCTGTCCACAACGCGATATTGGTACCTACCTTATTGTATGGCAGCGAATCCTGGGTATGTCAGAGGAAGTATGAAAATAGCTTGAATGCAGTTGAGATGCGATCTCTTCGAAAAATGTGCGGAGTAACGATTTTAGATCGAATCTGCAATGAAGAGATTCGCAAATCAACTGGCGTGAAAGAGGGCGTGATTGTAAAGATGAAGAAAGGCATGTTACGTTGGTTTGGACACATAGAAAGGATGAGTGAAGAAAGATTGACGAAACGGATATACAAAGCAACAGTGTGTGCAAGAAGAGGCAGAGGAAGCCAACGTTCCGACTACTGGGATCAAATCGATCGGACTCTCAAGGACGGGAACGTTAAGAGTACTCGAAACCGACGAGCATGTATGAAGATATACTATACTGACTCTATACTCTCTGCCTACCCCGTTAGGGACTTGGCGTGATGATATGTATGTATGTATGTAATATATCTGTATTTCTTTTCTAAAAGGGTTTAAATAACACTAATATATTTCGAAGTTTTAAAATTGAATTTAAAAAAATCTAAATATTTCATTCAACGTAAGGGACACAGGATAGTGTTATTGAAACCCTTCAGAGAAATAAGAATACAGATTATATTGATAAAAGGAGTTTCCATATTCATACGTCGCAACCCAAACCAATTACAAGCGAGCAAAACATTTAATAAGTAGACTTAAATATAATTACAGCGGATGAAAACATTATTTCCCAACATCAAACCTTCCGACCGAATGGCGGACGTTTGAAAACACGTAAAATCTTTAGCGCCAGGGGTTAGAGGCTTAATAATAAATGCATATTATACGCGTAAAAATCCTTTCTCCAAATCCAAATCTTTGTATACATCCTGTTGTTTTGATATATCTCTGACGGAAAGTGGGTGCGTGGGTACTACCTGTACACCTCTGCCTACCCCTTCGGAGACCTTTGTGGGAAGGCGTGAGGACTATGGTGCCATACAAACACGTGGCCCGGCTGATAAAATCTACAACTCCAGGTACATAACAGACCTATTACCTTTGCAATTCAGTTGTAAGTAATGCCGACTTAGTATTCTGGCGTTGGTTTAGTTTTGGTCTGGACATTTCTTACAATGATATTTACTTTATTATCATTTGGTTTCGATGTTATTTAAAGCATGTAAACTATGGTAGTTAAGTGGATCGAGTAATCAGCTGCAACATAAAGATTGTAAGTTCGAACCCAGATTGGACTAAATAATTTTCCTCAACCTACCTACAGTGATTAATCAGACTACAAGCTTTAAGGTGAAACATCGTGATGAAACCTGAATTACATTTGAGAAAAAAAATCAAAGACGTATGTATAGTCGTGCTTGATAAACGGTGACAGCCTCGCCATCTGTCATTTTAGACTTAAATCAGGCAACATAACCCCTAGAGACCAATGTGGGAAGGCGTGGAGAAAAAATATCTTTGGATAAAATTGTCGACGCGAGCATTTCCAATAAACGTTATTATGCTTTACAATCACAGGTAGCATAAATGAAGCCATCATATCTTGTACTTCAAAAGGCATGTTTCATTTCTGTGAATGAAGTACCTGCACTCACAAGATTACTTTTTTGTATAAAAGTGAAGTCATTTCTGTTATCCATGTCTGTTAAAAAAATGATTTCTATTACAGAGCTCAAAGCTATCTATCACCAGAGCGTATTTATTTAGATTCTGGGCTTTTACATAATATTGTTTTAGCATGAAGGTAATGCTTAGTTTGGTGACTGGAACCGAGAACATTGTATCGTCATAATCTTCCCCCAGGTGTCCCCAGAAGGGTAGGCAGCTACACGTTTGCTTCACCGTACCTACATATATAAAGATGCTAACAATGTACATACTATCGGGGTTTAAAAATATACCTAATGTTGACTATGCTAGTGACTTCACCCCTATGCAAATATACACTTTATGAATACTTACATACGTATCATAAAAAGCAACTGAGTGGAATCGAACCAATGACCATGAGTTTTGCATTCAAGATTTCTGATCACTCGACAATCAGAGTATTTACATAGGGTATTAAAAATATATAAATCACCCGATAAGGCATCTGATCCATTATATCTTGACAATAAATCTTCGTCCAGTTAATTCCAATCACATAATAAATTAAGGATACTTTTGCTCATTAAAATGTACCCAGCCTAGGCAGTGGGCGGACGGTGGAGAGAATTAGGTCTGATAACTAAAATAAACTTGTTGTCTCAACTGATTAGACGAGCATGTTTATTACTAAAGCTAATCTCTATGAATTTTACGTGATTTGAACTCAAAGGTCTACCTTTAATTAATATACTTTTAGTTATATAATACCACTTAGGATTTGGCGTAGTAATAGGTATGTATCTTCGTTTATGTATCGTTATATATATATATAAGACTTGATGTATTGAAGACGACAGATGTGGAAGGAAACGAAAAAGATACTACATAATAGAACTGGTCATGCACCTGAATAATTAGATGGAAGTAGCGCTCAATTGCAGTGGGTGGTAGGAGAGGAAATAGATCCTTGCCGAGCCTTTGGACACTGTAGCACAATCTTATTAATCTTAAAGCCTTCCTCATAGGGTCTTTAAAGTGGTAAGCAGAAGACATTCTCTTTTCACTGAAGACATTGTAGCGAGCGATGCAAACTCCTTACTGTCGAGATGCTTCAATGACTGTCATTATTCTACTGTTTTTTCATGCTTGCTACAACATGATTAGCAAGCAGAAGTCGATTCCATCGTAACATTATGAAAGCGAGACATATTCTTAATAGGAATCGGAGAATATGTTCAACACATATCAGGCTTAGAAAACAAGTAAGTTTTCCATCTACGTTAGTGGTTCGAATATATTATCCAAACTGGCAAATGATAACTGGCAATATACATTACAGAACTTGAAAGTGGCTGAAGTAGAGATGGCAGCCAGCCAAGTGACCTTGTAAGGGTCAATGTTCACGGGAGTGTTATATAACGGATGTTAAAGTAATATATGAGCCATTCTAACGGCTTTCAGCTATGTCTTAGAAAGTGCTTGCTTGAAAAATTGCCTAGGGGAATACCAACGTTCTCTAATGCTATTCAGTACGCTAGATATACATGTACATACATGTACATACATAGGAAACATAATTATTATATATACATTTACTATGCGACTTCAGAGGAGTTTCCTTCCGCAAAAGTTCAAGCTGTGGTTTCAACCGTCCGTTGTAGTATTCCCTATATAACAAAGAGAGACATTACTGCTTTCTGTTTCAGCAAGATGTTTAAATTTATTGTGAATTCTCCGGGAAGGGTGTGAAAAGATTTTCGGACAATCGTAGTTGCAAGCTTGCATAAGTGACAATAACCGCTTAACAGGTTGTAGCATGCTAGTTTGCCCTCTTAGTAACTAGTATAAGAAATATTTAGGAAAATATAGGACAGTGGTCAGAGTTAACCTGGAAAAGTTGGAAACTTGAAAATTGAAAATAAAAAGGAAAAGAAAATTGTTCGTCTGTACCGATGAAATATCAATTATATGGTTGATGATGCCTGATGGTAAGTGGTTACCGCCACCTATGGATGTTTGCAATACCAGGGGTACCCGCGTGTTGCCTGTCAGGAATCTTTTCACACCGTTCTTGAAGAACTCCATACTGTACTCTCTAGGGCAAACCTCAACGGGAGTTCATTCCACAGCCTGAGTGTTCGCGGAAAGAAACTCCTTTGAAATCGTGATTTATTACACCACGAGCTTTACGGTGTATATTCTATACAACATACATATTTACATATTTTTCTTTCTTCTACATAGTCGAAACTATACTGTCGAACAGTATTTCCATGAAGAAAACCCCTTATAAAACTTTTGTAGGAAAGCGATAAGAAAAGTGCCACTCTATTGAATTTGGAGTAAAAGTCACATGCACTGAAAACGTCTTCAAAATACTAATTAGATGAACAGATGAATTTCTATGTATACCTTCATGACGATCGTTGCGTTTATGCCGATTATTGCGTTCATGCCGATCCCGTAACTGCAACTAGTACAGTAAAGACGGTTCGATTAAATTTACTCACGAAAATCTTATGATTGGTATGCTTCACGTACATTCAAAGCGTGTCACGTAAATGTTGTGTGAATTGAGTATGTAAATTTTAATTTAATAATGGTATGTATACACCTGAGCGTCTGGCGGGCTGGCTAGAATGAGTGGAATGAACGCAGCTGGAGCTGTTAGCGAGCTTAAGACGTTCAGGTGTGAGTTGTACACTTTGCTAGGTTAATGTATCTGAAACGTGAATAATCGTCATTCATCTTTCTCACGGGTTTGCTTGATGAGATTGTCCAATTACGTATTAAAAATATATATGTAGGTATTATTTTAATATACCTTGTAGCAATCCGCTCCGAGTTCATAAAATGTCTTATTATATTCTAAAGGCAGCGTTTTTGTAGGCAGCTTTTCTTTTTCCGATATAACACTAAGACCTTCCTAATTCCCAATGAAACACTCTGTATGTTGGTGAAGACTGCATGAAAATGTGTTGACAGTTGATTTTACTGAGTGGACCGAGTTAAATGGTGACTACATCTGAACTGTCAGTCATATCGGACTCCCAACTGGACTACTCCACCCCGTTCCACTGGAATAGTAACGAAGAAAGCATCCGTACGCCCGCCTATTTTTTTTTTTTTTTTTTTTTTTTTGTATTGTCTCTCGTAGCGTGAGTTCCGGGAACTTTTGCTACTTAACCGGTCAATGGCGAGACCTAGGCCTCCAGCCAGGCACTTTATTTCTAAGCAACACAGCTAAGGGCACCCCCTGTGGGGTACGAACCTCGGCTTAGGGCGTTGCTGGATCGCGAGCAAGGGAGCTGGGCTGGACTGGTAATTTTATTTAAATATTATTTGGGGGCGGGATTTGCGCGTCAGGCTCGGCGCGGGCCGGCGTTTGCGGCGGGGGTCGGGGGGGAACATGACGGCTTATTCGCGTCGAGCCTCGTCGGCGAGGACGGAACAGTGGTCGGTTTTGTGTAGTGTTGGTATGTTTTTGTCGGGCGTCCTGGAGGACCGTTATGTCGTCATCCGGTTCGATGACGGCGTGTCTTGGACGCCTTATCTTCGAGATAAGGGAAGGAGTGTATCGGGCGGCCGATACGACGAGGGGGTTGGGGTGATTTACAGCAGAATCGAAATGACGTTTGGACAGTTTTTTCAAAAACTGTTTTATAGTGGGGACTTTGAGGTCAACGTGGAGTTGACTATTACGCATGTACCACGGGGCACCTGTGGCTCTCCGGAGAAACCGGCTTTGGAGCACTTGCAAGGGGTTAAGTGTTGACTTGCTAGTGTGTGCGAACACTACACCCGCGTATGTCATGATTGGTCGAATGCACGTCGTGTAAATCCTCACCTTGGATTTCAATGAGAGTTTACTTCGCGCATTCAACATGCTGTGAAGTCTACCGAGCGCGAAGGCGGCTCGCGGGCGTACCGCCTTTACGTGGTGACGGAAAGAAAGGCGTTGATCGAGGATCACACCCAGGTATTTGGCTTTTTCTTCCCATGGAATGGGTTTGCCGAAGAGGGTGATGGGGGCTACTCGTGGGCGTTCGAGGCCTTTCCAGAATAGAATGGCTGCGCTTTTGGTGGGGTTCACTTCAATTCTCCATTTCCGGAACCACCGCCCCAGGGCTGTGACCGCGGATTGGAGGTTGTCGTCAATTCCCTCGGGAGTTCTACCTTTGTAGTAGATAGCCGTATCATCGGCGAATAGAGCGCTTTTAACTCGTCTATGGAGGGGAATGTCGCTAGTATAAAGCGTGAATAGGAGTGGCGAGAGCACTGAGCCTTGCGGGACTCCTGCTCGTATGGGATGGGGGGAAGAGAGTGTGCCCTCGACTCTGTAGCGGAAGGAGCGGTTCGACAAAAAGTCCCGTACTATGCGTACTAGACGGTCCGGCACGCCCAACTGGTACAGCTTGTATATTAAGCCGTTGTGCCAGACCTTGTCGAATGCCTTCGCCACGTCGAAGAGGAGCATACCCGTGGTATAACCGAGTTGGAAGCCGCTACTGACGTCTTCCACTATACGGTGGACTTGTTGGACACAAGAGTGTTTGGTTCGAAAACCGAACTGTTGGTCAGGTATGACTTTCTTAGAGTCTGCAAAACTCTTTAATCTATTGTAGATAAGTCTCTCGTAAATCTTGCCAAGGACGTTGAGGAGACTGATGGGGCGATAACTGGAGGCTTCGGTCTTGGGTTTCCCTGGCTTGGGAATACCTATGACCGTTGCACTTTTCCAGGATTGGGGGAAAAAGTTGTTGCTCAGTGCTGCATTGAAGATGGCAGTGAGCAAAACTATGAGATAAGGAGAGAAGAGTTTGATAACTCTATTAGCGATCCCGTCGGGACCTGGGGCTTTCCTGGGGTGAAGATCCTTGATCACTTTCCGGACTTCGTCCACCGTGATTGGGGCGATAGGGTGGTCTGGGTGTTCGGAGGGTGGGTGGGATAGTTTGCTTTCGACCTCGGCGTCCACCTTCTTGAGGTGGCGCTGGTCTACTGGCAAGGTGCTGGGCGTACATTGAGCCTCGAGACTGTCGGCCAGGCACTCGGACTTCTCGTCGTCGTCAAAGGCGGGCCCTTGATTTGGACGAGTGAGTGGAGGCATAGACGAGATTTTGTCTGATTTAAGTTTCCGTTGGAGATGCCAAAAGGCCAAGTGACTCGGTTCAAGTTCCCCTAGGAACTTGTTCCAGCGAGCGTCTCGCAGGTCTTTCATGCGGTATCTCAGATTGCGCTGGAGTGACCTCAGAAAGGTGCGGTTCGCTTCAGTCGGGTGAGCTCTATGCGCTCGGAGGGCGGCGTTCTTTTCCGTCACCAGTTCACGCACGTCATCGGGAAGTTTCCAGCGATGGTCTTCCATCACCGGAACTTGTCGTGAACAGGCGTCCACGGCTGACTGTACGTGAGCTGTGATGGAATCGACCGCCTTTTGAGTGTCGGCTGCCGACTCTATGAGGGGTGGGATACTATCTAAGTGAACAGATGAAGAGGACTTGAGGAGTTCCTCCAGCTTTCTCCAGTCTGTTATCTTTTTCTGAGGTGGGGGCTGACCTGAGTCCGGGGGGCCTAGTCGGGGGGAGAGCGCTAAGGTAACAGGTCGGTGGTCGGAATCTAATTCGTCGTGCGACCTCAACGAGTGCAAACGGAGGTTTACATTCTTGATGATCACAATGTCTAGTACGTCCGGTCGGTGGTTGATATTCTCGGGGTAGTGGGTGGGGTGCATAGGCGCAATGACGTCGAATTGGAGGAGCCCACTGAGGTCACGCCCGCCTATGAACATCCTACGCATATAACCGCTTCCAGATATTAAACTCGTCACATCTGCAACTATGAAGTTAAGTTAGGTATAAACGAACCGAGTTACGTAAACAAAACACATCCGATAAGCACACTTTGATCTAATAAACATAAGTTCGCCACAATCATCAAAAATAAGTAAGAAAAAACCAAAAATAACAATAATATTATCAATACAACTCCCCCCAAGGGACCAAGTTAATGGATTTATATCTTTCCTCTCCTGATTTATCGTCGACCTTGTAACCCCTTGTTATTCACAACTATCGCTTTTATTCCCCTAGCCAAGAGGGCAATATTAATTTTTTTATTTAAAAATAGAAACATGATCTTGTGTATACTATGATGATAATTAATTTAAATAAGCAACCCAATTTTTTTTTATACAACAAGAGTGGCAAACAAGCATACGGCCCACCTGATGGTAAGCGGTTACCGTAGCCTATTTACGCTCAGTATCACTTGCGCGTTGCCACCCTCTGTTCGGAGAGTTACAGTGTGTTGGCAGCATAATGGGTTTAATCCCTCTGCTTCCAACACAATGTAACAATCCTCCCCCCTCCCCAAGGAGCTCATTTCTGGAAACCTTATTCACCGCGTAGGAACACAACACAAAAAATTGTGTTATTTGGCTATGGACTTCTGTAAGGTGGAGGTCCTGCCCCAGTCGGGCAGCTCCAAATTCGAACGGGAAACCCGTTATGCTCTACCTCTCTTAAAAATGTCATACTTGTACTTTTTTGTTACAAGATGTCACTATAATAGTACATATAATACCTATGTTTTATTCCAGAACTACAGATCTACCGTTGAAATCAAATACTATGCGGGTGAAACCGCGCGGTATAGCTAGGTAACAGCTTTAACGTAATTAGTCTCTCTATTAAAATACTGAATGAGGTTGAAATGCAAAAAAGCAGATTAGCATATCAAAAAACGTGGAGAGTGTAAGAGACGTTGGTAAAAATCGAGGTAATGAGCACTGGCGCGACTTTGTTAGTATTAAAATTAGGCGCGTATGTGACTCGATCTCCAAAGAAAATTACGAAGGGAAGCAGAGAATTATAAAACAATACCCTTCTCCGGACATCAAAACTCTCGGGGTATTAATGGAAACGTTTGCATAATGTAGCTTGAGTTTTAATATTCGTTGCTAAAAGTTCTTTGTCTTAGTTGCTACTACGGGATTAGCGTTCGATTTTAAGTTTTATACTTCTTGTTCTAAAATTTAAATTGAATTGTTCGTGGAAGGTATTATAATGAAGCTGCAAAACCCTTGATGCAAATTAAATTACCTTGTGGATTGAAATAATGCCCAGCGTCCTGGCAAATCAAGTTGCCGAGATATATTTGTAATCGACAAAGCTTTACTCCGTCATTCAGAGAACAGATGGACTAAAGAACAAAATTCTATTTGACGGTCGGGCCCTTGGGTTAAAACGTCAACAGCAGTGTACATTATTAGATAGACGGTGGTTACATTTAAAAAACATCGGGGAACATTAGATTAGAAACCCCTCTATTTCAAATCGGTAAAGTCCCCTACATAATTTCAAGTTTTAGTGCTTGAAAAATATTGTCTTGTTAGCTTAGGCCACAAAATATTCAACAGTGAAAAAATTTACTTGATAGCAAGTGAAAAAACCCCGGAAATTATCTGGGCAGTTGCGATTTTTTAAACATTCCAACCTTAATTAATCTAAAGTCGAAATCACCGGGATCACGACCCATGAATACAAAATAAAAAGTTAAAAGAGATAAAAAGAGGCCAATAATTTAGTGCCGAATGCTGCGAAGCTCTGAAAATTATGCGCCGAACGTGTTTCTTCTGACCAGATGTTTATGTGCAGTTTCAGCATTGACCGACGATCGAGCTTCTTAATTCTTTTTGCTCGAAACCTTCTTGTGTCCCGAAGTGGTAGGCGTGCAAATGTGACAGTAGCGAGTGCGTCGTGGTCAATTTCACACTACACTCGAGTTTCCCCACGATTTTGACACCTACCTCCACTGTAAACCGAAAGATTACACATATTAATGTACTTAAGTTTATACCTATACTATTCTAAACTCTATATAGACGCCTGCTCATGAGGTCCCACCAGGGTGTGACAAGACCACAGACAAAGCTGTATTTAAATAAATATTTCGTCAAATATTTTAAAATGCAAACGTGAGAGAGTAAGTCTGCGGTCTCTCAGACACGGTTTTACAAACTGTAGAGTTTTCCCCGAAGGTATACTTTACATTGTTTTACTACAAAGCTAATGACCTGACATATCACTAAAATTCAGAAAACATAAAGCAATTTCACCGATCACTTCAGGTGATTTAAACAACACGACCACGACTACCGTGAGGTACACGTATACGTGATAATTATAATGTGCGATTATCACCTTTATGTACTATAGTCGTTAAGCCAGCCTAACCCCTCGGAGAAATATTGAACATACACTATCAATGCGTTGATAGGTTAATATCGTAAATGTATACAATATGGGACCGATGAGATGGGGTGCGATAATGAAGGATTACATAGTTCAAGCGTTCATGGGAGAAGGCATGTGGCACAAACGTGTTGTATCCCTATTTTGTAAATCAATATTAATGCTGAGTATAATACTTGTACCTTAATGTTTTACTGACTGGTAAGCATCAATATCATAGTTTGTATCATACCATGTGTCAGGACGCCAACACGAGACATGGATCAAATATTTAGCTGAATTGTAACCAATTTTTCTAAGTGTGTGGTGCAAGTACATTGGATACATTTCAAAGTCCCATAAATAACTATATTTTTACCAACGCTACTTTCTATTACAGTTTAGTTAATCTCAGCATTTATTTTAAAAGGAAAGTTGGTCAGTTCTAGTTCTAAGTAAGTGCAAAGTTTCAACATTTACAATGTCTTGTCTGTACACGTAACATTGACGTGTGTTTTATATTTTGTACTAATGGGTCATTTACAGATGTAGTGAAACGGCTACTAATTATATATGTACTTATAAACTTTGACACTCAAACCACTCGGACTCCAAAGCTCTTAATCTTTTAATTTTTTATAAAATTTAATAAAGCAATAAGCACATAGAATAGAGCGCCAGTTCTCTCTAGACTAACATACCTCATTCGCTTCGTCCACATTCATCAGTCTCATACATGCTTGCCGGTTTTGAGTACACTTGACGTTCCCGTCCTTCAGTGTCCGAAGGATTTGATCTAGGTAGTTGAAACGTGGTCTTCTTCTTGCAAAAAACTTGTTGAATATTTGTTTCGTCAATAACATCAACTTTAAAAATCTATTGTTTTTTTCACCCCATATGACAGTTTTTAGGTATATCATGTGTCATTCGCTCAATAAGGGTACGAAACCATTGAACAAGTCAGTCAGGGAACACAAATTTATACCTGAGCTTAAAATGGTCCAAATACGAGCTTTGAGGTCGCATGTAAAACTTAAAGTTAAGCCAGTTAAAACTCCTTTTAGTCTCGACTAAACATAATTTGCATGTTTACCTCGGTAAAATAGTTTACGTGATCCAGGTTTGGGTACTGAAAAGTTACCGAATAACCAGGGAAAGGAAAAACATTGTACAAACACATTTCGGAGTTCTATTTTTTCTGTGAGCAATTATTATATTATTGTTTACATAATTGTGTATTGAATTTCTATATTAAAACAAAATAAACTAAAGAAAAAGGTATGATATAAAAATCTTTTCTATATCAAATTCTCACATAACAACCACGTAAGAGAAAAAAATATTCAGGCAAAGAGGGAGTTGATTAAAACGGCACCAGAAGAAAGACTCACGCAACTGATCTTGATACATTAACATTTTCTTACTAAGATGCTACGAGAACTTGACTAAATATCTTGATACTTTTAGTTGAAAAGAAAGACTCACGCAACTGATCTTGATACATTAACATTTTCTTACTAAGATGCTACGAGAACTTGACTAAATATCTTGATACTTTTAGTTGAAATACCACAAGTATATCGTCTGGGCAAATTAATTAAAATCAACAGCTATAGCACAGGGTGTGATGGTTCCGTCCTATGATAACATACCAACGTGACGTAGACAATTACATCTAAGGGAATGATGTCTTCAGGCTATGGGAGGAATTCCCATTGATGTCAAAACAGTCGACCCAGTTGTTGTTATTACGAGAATAAATCATTACTTACCTCATATTATGACCGCCTCCTCTAGCGCTTTTATAGCAGAGTGTTCTGATATTTGTCTTGATTTCCGCAGATACCTTCCATCGCCAACATCTCTCCATCGACGGGAAATCAAACCGCATATTTTGGAAATAAATAGGTTCCGCACTGAGATTGCAAAAGAGTGTCCTGCCGCAAATGGCTATGGAATGAAATGCCAATAGTAGTTCCAAGTTAAAGATGGCACTGATTATATAATTTACCACCCATTAACTACGAACTGTAATAATGTGTCTAATGTGTCTAAGTCTAAAAACAGATTCACAATATAACATTCTTTGTAGAAAAGGGGTAAATATCCACCTTGGCGACGCTTAATTCCAGCGAGACGTTAAAACCACAAAGGAGTGTGCAAAACGGATAAAACCACAACACACCAGTCTCCACGAGTAAAAGCTAAATTAGCCTGGAAATAGAGCGAGTTATTTACAAAGTATTGTAACAAAAGGTGCTTATTTTATTTCGGAATGTTAGTTACAGCATATGATTATAGACTGTAGCAGAGAGTTTTTTTTTAATTGAAGTGAATTGTAATTAAGTTGTAAGTAATTAAGTGATGATATGATGATGATGATGTAACTAGGTCATAGTGATATCTTTATAACCAATCGCTATAAAAAAATATGAAATATTATTTATGGGGCTGTATTAAATGTAAAATAAAAATTTGTAAGACAAATTTAATAAATATTTATTTATTTATTTATTACAGGAAGATTTACAGCAAGTAATACATGTAAATAAAAACTTCTTCACCTACAAATGTTAAACAAGATAACCTTAGTTGCATGCTTGAAATATATATATATATATATATATATAGAGTATATAGAGAATATGTATATATAGAGTATCAAAAAGACATGTTTTTGTACATACATACATACATACATACATATCATCAGGCCAAGTCCCTAACGGGGTAGGCAGAGAGTAGAGCGCCAGTTCTCTCTAGACTTACATTCCTCTTTCGCTTCGTCCACATTCATCAGTCTCTTCATACATGCTCGTCGGTTTAGAGTACTCTTAACGTTCCCGTCCTTGAGCGTCCGATCGATTTGATCCAGGTAGTTGGAACGTGGCCTTCCTCTGCCTCTTCTTGCACACACTTTTGCTTTGTATATCTGTTTCGTCAATCTTTCTTCACTCATTCTTTCTATGTGTTCAAACCAACGTAACATGCCTTTCTTAATCTTTACAATCAAGACCTCATTCCTGCCAGTTGATTTGCGAATCTCTTCATTGCGGATTCGATCTAATATCGTTACTCCGCACATTTTTCGAAAAGATCGCATCTCAACTGCATTCAAGTTATTTTTATACTTACACATGTTTTTGTCATAATTTAAATAACAAATTTCCGCCAATGATAATCGAACCCGACCCGCGCCTTCAGGTTTCGCAGCCTTTAGGCTTTAGGCTTTAGGATCTTTAACTAATAGACTAGGTCGATGTTATAATTGTACTATATATATAATAAAAAATGTAGCAATAATATCCGTCACATCACAAAAATCAAACAGCATTCAATCATATAGCATTATCGCGAATAAGCAAGATGCCATTAGGCGTGTTAATTGTCATCAGCCTTTAGGCCCCCTTCTGTGGCTTACCTACCTACTCTGTTAGATACCTACTGCCTTGAATAAATCTTACGTTTTTTAATATATAAATAATTTTGAATATATAAAATTCATTATTCCTATAAAAACGCCGTGGTGGCCGAGTGGTTCGAGCAGTTGCCTGCGACGCAAAGGTCGCAAGTTCGAATCCCGACTGTACCAATGAGTTTTTCTGAGCTTAAGTACAGTGATTAGTCACACCACGAGCTTTACGGTGAAGGAAAACATCGAGAGGAAACCTGCATACGTCTGAGAAGAAATTCAAAGGCGTGTGTATAGTAGTGCTGGAGTAACGGCGATGGACTCGCCATCTGTCACGTTGGCACCTAATATACCTCTGGCGGAAAGTGGGTGTGTGGGTATTACCTATACACCTCTGCCTACCCCTGCGAGGATATATTATTATTATGTATAATCTTATATATAATCTAATAACTTTACAATGCTCGACAATTTGGTTTAATCCCAGTGGCGTTGTAGATTACTGGAATCAATCAACCAACTGGCAGGTCAATACGAGCTATTTACCTGCAGCCCGCTGATTGCAGACCAATCCACTTCGCATTGATTAAATTACACTGACTTTGTGAATTGGATTTTAAGCTTGAATTTACATAGAGGGGGTAAGCCTAGCTTCGTCGGTTCCATTCCTCCCACCTAAGGGCGCAATTTTTTTGTATACTTGTATTATTGGAGTTTACTCCTTAAGAATCGATTTTCATATATAAGGCGCCGGGTATGAGAAAAATATGAGAGGTAAAATCTACTGATGAATGACAGCGTTACGTTTTTGGTGCTCTCGTACTCTCCATGGCAACGAGAATAACAGAATGGCGATGTAATTAATGTTAATATTTACTTTCAATTGCATAGTGTATTAACCTGATATTAACCTACAACAACTGTCAACTTGCGGATGTTTTATCGTAAATTTTATATTTTATTTATAATTGATATAAATATACATTTATATCAATTGATATTTATTTCAAAATTGAGAAAATTACTCAATAAATAAAAATCAATCAATAGATGTGTCATGCATACTCTAAGTAATATAAGAAATACATTCATTTACCCTTATTAACTAATCTATTTATTTTATAATCGTTCGTAAGGAGTAAACTCCAGTCGTGCGTCGGAGCTGACACACACTTTTTTTATTCTATTTAGTTTATTTATTTATAAGAATGGTGAATGTTTGTAAGTTTGGATGTTTGGATGTTTGTTTGGCTCAACAGATTTGGCTGAAAGTTGAAATGACATAGACTACATTTTAATTCCGAATAATTCGAAGTTCAAATATTATAAAGGCGTAAGTTTGTAATGTTACTGTTTCACGGCATGGCCTGCAGGAATCGTGTACCGGCGTTATAGGGATGCGCGCAAGAGCGGAAAACCCTAAGGATATATTTTATTAATTATGTATGTTAGTCTTTAAGGTATATATTGTAATAAAGTTTGTATGTATGTTAGGTTAAGGTATATATTTATGGGCCCTATATTTGTACGTGTACTTTTATTGTGTTGCCTGAAATAAATGGATTAATAATAAAAAATAATAATAGCGGCTGAACCGATCCTAGCAGGAACATTTGTAAGCTACTTTCTCGAACTCCACGCGGGCGAAGCCGCAGCCATAAGCTAGTAATATATAACCTTGGCCAGTTTCTATTGATTGTATAGTATAGTGATGAATGCAAATGAGTCTGTAAGCCTAGAGAAAACGCTCTACTATATCTGCCTACCCCCTTAAAGACTCATCGTAATGATCAACTAACATAATACCAATTTCTATAGTATGCTATGTTGTTTGAAACGAGGTAAATTTTGGAGATAGCTCAAGAATATAATAAAGTTCGTCAAAGTTATTTGAACTTCATAAAGTATGAACTAGTATTAATTGTTGAGTCATAGACAGAATAATTTTTATCTATTATCTATTTTTATATAATTACTTCAAATCTAGAATGTAACATGGAAATTGCACTAGTTAGTATGGAAAACTCCAAATCCCAACTTCTTGTTCAAAAAGGAAATTAGATAAGTATCTATCTAAACAAGTGTCGAGGTAAAAAATGTAGAGCAATCTTCGACCCCAGGCGCACCTTGAGAGATTGGGAGGTATATTTTGTATGCTTATACTTAACTGATCACGGCGGGGTTAGGGTGAATAATGTTTTGGCGTGTATTCCTTGTATAAATCTACTCACGTTGACACCTTGACACTTACGAGGAAATGAACAATGGATGTAGTGGATTTGATTTATGGTGTATATGTGACATAAAACAAAACATATATTTTTTTATATGCTCGTCTTTCTATGAGGGTTTTCGAAAAGGTGGGCAAGGCAAGGGTATACTCGCCATTTTTTTAAGTAAGGACATTTATTTAAGTCTCAATATGATAGACGGTGAGCGTGTTGCCATCTCTTAGACACGACTTTTCAAACGTTTTTGTTTTTATCGCAAACTAATCAAATGAATTATTGAAAGTACTTATGTATATACCTATCAGAAAAATACATACATACATATCATCACGCCAAGTCCCTAACGGGGTAGGCAGAGAGTATAGAGCGCCAGCTCTCTCTTTCGCTTCGTCCACATTCATCAGTCTCTTCATACATGCTCGTCGGTTTCGAGTACTCTTAACGTTCCCGTCCTTGAGAGTCCGATCTATTTGATCCAGGTAGTTGGAACGTGGCCTTCCTCTGCCTCTTCTTGCACACACTTTTGCTTTGTATATCTGTTTCGTCAATCTTTCTTCACTCATCCTTTCTATGTGTCCAAACCAACGTAACATGCCTTTCTTCATCATTACAATCACGCCCTCATTCACGCCAGTTGATTTGCGAATCTCTTCATCTCTCATCTCATCAGAAAAATTTAATATATATATCTTCCTTCAAGAATTCCCGAAGGGGTAGGAGGTATAACTTTTCACCTGAGATATATCTGGGTGCCAATGTGACAGACGTCCATCGCCGTTCCTTAAGTCTTAAGCTTTATGAAAACCGGTATGGTGTAGAGGTTAAAAGTCGCTGGCAGGTGTCTAAGCTACCTACTTGAACCACTCGGCCATCACACCCCTATACTACATGATAGCGTATGGGGTATCAACCCACTGATGATAAGTGACCACATTATGCTTTTGATGAATCAAATTATAAGTTTTCTATATCACTTCAATAGGTTCATGATGAAAGTCCTAATGCTAAGTCCAAAACCTATTTCCTTTTCCCTTACAATAAGTATAAAATAACTTGTCATGGTCATTGAAATTTAAACCTAATTCCAATGTACTGTGAGTATATCAATAATCAATAATCATTTATTTTTTTCTCTTCACAAAGCAGTAGTTACAGTGGTGGGCTTATAGTAAGTAATAGTAATATGCAAACTTTGTGAGAGAATGGTGCCTGAGGTAGGTCTACAACGTAAACCCGTGTTACAGGTCACCATTGCCCCACTCCATTGGTATAAATTATTACACAACTAGAAATAGTAGGTATACAGTGCAGTCTTACAGATAAAGGATCTATGATAACAACGGCTAACCATTTTAAACTAAAACAATGACATATATTTAATTAGTAATAAGTGAAAATGCAATATTTAAAACATGTGTTAGTGTTTAGTACAGTTGTGTGTTTAGTATAGTTGTATGTATGTATCGTGTGGTGAGTGTAAAATCAACAATGCTCTTAATCCAGACCATCGCGCTCCCTAGGAATACGAACAGACCTCAAGGAATCTTGCTATAAATTTAATACTCCAACAATTATTAACACTTACAATTTGTCCGAAGAAAGAACTTCAGTGCTATTATTCTTTTAAATTACCTCTTTTTTTCATAAAGATTGTAATCACGTCCACTAAAGGATTACTTTTTACTTTTTCGAATTGTTTTTAAGCTCTCTAAGGTTTTACAGGAAGTTTAATTCTTATTCACTTTTTCCCTCACTTCAACTCGCTATATCATACGCACGGTGCCAACCCTGCAGGATTGCTTTAACATCCTTATACAGATAGTGTCATCCACGAAGACACGCCCCACCAATTTCAAGTCGAGGGAGTCGTGGGATGCGGGTAGTATGACCCGAGTGTATTGTAGTGTGCGTGTGCATTCATAGGTAATCAGTGTGTACCGATAATACTCAACTTCAGAGGAAGGTTGCACTTACACTATTAGCTACAAGGAAAAATAGTAGGGCGCGTTTTCGTGGATGGCACTATCTATACCACTGCTCTCTTGTGAAAACCTCAACGGAGAGTTCATTTCAGAGCGCTAGCGAAATGAAACTCCTTTGAAACGCGTAATATGGGATCTTTGTGGTTCCCATGGGATGAATTCCCCGTCGATGGCGAGAGATGTGGCAGTAAACGGTCTCTCTCCTTTGGTTTTAAATTCACTGTTACAACAGACCATTCACTGTTACAATACCGTATATATTTCAAACCCGTGTGTTTAAACGTGACGTGGTACGACAAGAATTTTTAATAGCCACGGTAAAAGAGCCTTTAGAATTCATATTTAGAATTTAAAATGGCTTTCGTTCGTTGTTGCCATGGCAACAACGAACTGTACATGTACAGTTCGAGAGATTTTTATAAAGCTTTACTTATATTATAAAGAGGCAGAGTTTGTTTATTTGAGCGCGCTTATCTCAAAAACTATTAGTCCAACAAGATAATATTTTTTGCATTACATAGTCAATTTATTGAGGATTGAGGAGGAATATACATCATCATAAAAATACCCAAGGGAGGAAATTATATAATTTAACGCAGATTATTGAAAGAGAGAGAAAAAAAATTGGTGCTAACGTGACAGATGGTGAGCCCGAAGATTGCAAGCTTGACTCCCGATTGTACCAATTACAGTCGGGATTCGAACTTCTTTCTTTCTTCGTGTTGCAGGTAACTCGAGCCACCACAACTTTCAACAATCTAAAGCTGTCACATTTATTGTTATTTTCACAAATTGATCTCATATTCTCTTTAACATATGTTTTTTTTTTATACAACAAGAGTGGCAGACAAGCATACGGCCCACCTGATGGGAAACGGTTACCGTAGCCTATTTACGCTCACGATACCGAAGTATCACTTGCGCGTTGCCACTCTGTGTTCGGAGAGTTATAGTGTGTTGGCAGCATAATGGGTTTAATCCCTCTGCTTCCAACACAATGTAACAATCCTCCCCCCTCCCCAAGGAGCTCATTACTGGAAACCTTATTCACCGCGTAGGAACACAACACAAAAAAATGTGTTATTTGGCTACGGACTTCTGTAAGGTGGAGGTCCTGCCCCAGTCGGGCAGCTCCGAATTCGAACGGGAAACCCGTTATGCCCTACCTTTCTTTAATTGTATAATTTATGTTTCTACTACAGCGTAGGTATGCTAACCCTACGATCCTTCGTGATCCGTATAAGCTTTCTATGTTTTCGGTGGAGGCTTATTAATTTATTCCTCAGTGATTTTCGTAGGTATCTCCATTATTGCGTCAATTGCCTTATATTCTTCGCTTTCTCTATTCCTGTCATCTCCTAGTATACCTTCTTCTCTCTCTCTATCAAAACTGTATATATTTATATCTTGCTGTCCACTATGATTGTTTTTATCTCCATCTTCATGTTTTATTGGAGCTGAAATACTAGCCATAAGTTTTTCTAGATCATTGAACTGGTAAATAAAGAAATAAGGTTAAAACTCTATGTGCTGGGACATATTCAATGTTTCATGTGTATCTGGTCAATTTTGTAGATTAGTTAGTGTAAACCATTAGAAAGTTTACTATATAGTTAAAAGTTATAAACATTTATTAACATTTAATAACATTTAACAAGTTAATTTCTATAATTTTCTATAAATTAATATTTTTTACTACGACCACCTGGATGAAGTCGATCGGACGCTCAAGGACGGGAACGTTAAGAGTACTCGAAACCGACGAGCATGTATGAAGAGACTGATGAATGTGGACGAAGCGAAAGAGGTATGTAAGTCTAGAGAGAACTGGCGCTCTATACTCACTGCCTACCCCGTTACGGACTCGGCGTGATGATATGTATGTATGTATATTTTCTATCAAAACTTATTTTTTCAGGATCATCGTTAAATAAATTAATAAAAACATTAACGTTTAATTTCGAAACATATTTATTCTCGATTATAGACTAAAAAATAAAAGTGTCACGGAAAATATCTTGGTCTGCATTTTTATCTTTTACGTATAAAAAGTATTTTTTACCTCGCAGATCATCATCAGCTAAATTGTTACTGAGTTCCTGAAAACATAGGTTTTATTACTACTAAGATATGTTGCCAGTAATAAATAAATTTGCCCTTATGGTGTTTCTGAACGATTTCGAATTTTAACTTATTTATAGCAAGGGTTTTAATTTCTTTTCTATAGTTAACGTGCCAGAATGTATCGATAACGCGTAAGTGGATTACTATTGCACACCATAATAAATATACCTACCAGTTCAGCCCAAAATATATGCTAATACAATAGCAGAAAAGTATTTTGTATTCAATAGTGTTTGAAAACATATCATGAATATGATTGAGGAATAAGACTGAAATAGATGTCTTACTTTTTCGCCTTAGACTGGAAATTCATTCCCATACATTGCACTGAATTTGTCTCTTTGTGCATGTTTTGGCTATTGGAAAGAACTCCTCTAGAGAGTAAAGTTTGTTTCTAAAGGCAGGTGTATAAAGTTGTTGTAGGGTAACAAACGCGAGAGTGTGTAGGAATTACAAGTTTTTATCAACAATGGTAACTGCACACCATGCAAGCACTTCCTTGTATAACTTAATTATAACTAAGTTAATATAACTTCTGTGTATATTTAGGAATATATATGAAATGTCGCTTAATACTGAATAATACCTCATATTTTTACTACTAAACGACATGTCTGACATCATTATTATATCATTTTATGATAATCTGATAATCCTCACAAAACACAAACTTGCAAGGTGTTTCGATTTTTCTGATGAGAAGTGTATACAATTTATACCACCCACAAAAAAAATACTGATAGAAATGCCACCAATATTAGATCCTTTATGTACTTAGTGATGTAGTAATTTGCTTACGGTTAAGGCAAATACTAGAGAAATATAGTTTACCTCATGTATCATGTCGCTATTAATATTATATCTAATATCCTTAGTCCTTCGATAGTTCAAATTGTCACTAAGGATTTCTCTCCTGTTGATAGGAGACAACGGTATGACATCTCTTTTCCTCAAACTCCCAATGATAGTGTTTTGTTGATCAATTGGTATATATTCTTCACTTAAAACGTATACGAGGAATTGTAAAATCACAAAAAAAGGCGATAAATCCATTTTGAATTACACATTTGGCGAATCGCGTTACTTAAAGCACTTGTGGAAATTGCAAATGTATAAAATTGTAGCTATAATATTAGCCGATAACAGAAATGGTTATGTAACGACACATGTATTACATATTATATACCTAGGGTACCTGATCTATATCTCTATATATCCTCTCGCTTTCTCGCAGTTTTTTTTTTTTTTGTATTGTCTCTCGTAACGTGAGTTCCGGGAACTTTTGCTACTTAACCGGGCTAAGGCGAGACCTAGGCCTCCAGCCAGGCACTTTAGTGCTAAGCAACACAGCTAAGGGCACCCCCTGTGGGGTACGGACCTCGGCTTAGGGCAAGGGTAGGCAGATGTGTAGGTAACTGTGGAAGAAAGTGATGTTATAAACCATAGGTGTTAGGGCATTTCCAGGCTTGCTAGTGCATAAAAAATATGTATAATATGTAAATAATCATACATTTAAAATGTATGGGCTGAACTCGTCTTGACATATTAAAATTAACAATGTATCGATTTATAAAACGCTAGATCCTTAGATAGTGATGTTACAGCAAACATAAAAATACGTCTGATTTATAATTAAACAGCGAAGTATAAACCATACATTTTATTTCTGACCATAAAAATTTACTCCATATTGTTTACGTATCGAAACAATATTATCATGACAAATATCTGCTTGAAATTCCGACTAGCAAAGCAATTTAACAGCGCCCGTACGACGCTGTGATACCATAGAGTAAATAAACAAAGTCAACCCCTGTCATTATAGAAAATTACAAAAACAACTCATCGAAACATGGACGGTTTGGATTTTTATTGGTTCCGTACAATTTCCCTACGATTGCTCCTCTGTTTTCTCATTTCCTTTAATTATTACCTTTTTCGTAAGTTTTTTTTAATAATACTTATGTGGCAATCAAGCATGTACGATGGTGAGCCTACATAGCGAACACAAAGTTCGAATCCTGACTGTGCCAATTAGCTTTTCTGGACATAATTACATTGCTTTTCGGTGAAGGAAAACATCGAGACGAAACCTGCGTACGCTTGAGAAGAACCTCACCATCTGTCACGTTGGCATCTACATATCTTTGGCGGAAAACGGGTGTGTGGGTACTACCTACATACATCTGCCTACCCCTATGGAAAGGCGTGATAATCAATAGATAATGATAATAACTATAATCATTTACATATATTGTACCAACATTTCCTATAACCTATGTACTATTCAGGAGATGACGTCAATCTCATGAGGTTTACGAGGATTGTAAACAAATTATAAATTCACAAGGATCCCTAAGCCAGTGACATGGAAAAAGTGTGACCATACCCTACCATTAGTACCAAATGCGTAGTACAGTGATTACGAAATTGAATCCAAAGATATTTAGTATCCGTTGAAGGAACAAAAAAGATGGTAGATAAGTCCTTTGGACGAAATATGTCTTTGTGGGTCCCTAAAAGTGAGTGGATAAATATTTAATCTTTTCTCCTTCCTTAATACAATTCAATTTCCCATGCACATTTTTAGCAATTATCTTAATATGTATATAGACGAACTAAGGCTATCGTTGACCGCATGAATTTAATAAATGCAGATATTTATGAGCTTTATGAAGGAAGCAGGAAGGTCTCATGATACTATAACTTAAAATCATTATATAAACGTGTTTCTCTCTTCAATTCGAGTTTGGTTTTCTTAGTATCTTCAATTAATTTTGTGGTTTTCTTGTAGTCAGTCAGAATGTCTTTGATTAAACTTAACTGTTATACTTACTTGATAACAAGTTTTAGACAAGTTAGGGGACAGATACACATCAAAAACTCTTATCTCTTTCGCTCCAATGAATAATGACGGCAATGACACATCGCAGTGAAACCCGAATGCCGACTCGAGATCGACTGACTAAGTCGAAGATCGGAAATTTACGATTGGGGAAAAGAGGCTTTTGCCTAGTAATTTGACTTTTACTTTACACCTTTACATTTCTAGTACAAATATATAGTTAAGAGATTTTTTTATACCTATTTTTTTCATGACTATCGCATAAATGTCGGTTTGTTTGAGTATTTGAATGGTCGAATAAATAATTGTTCCCTGATTGTTACTTTGTGTTCCAGAGAACAAAGTACACGTTACGGAACTGAAATCGATTCAATCTACGTTTCAAAAGTCGCTACGGGTGACTTTGATAATAGGGCAGGCGTTTTCTTTGATCCCCGTAGTTGGTGTGTGCGGTGACGACGCGTCAAAAATAAGGTATGACGAATCAAACGAAATCACATGTCTAAATTGAGAGGAACGCAGGTAAGTATTGAGGTAATGTATATGTGGAATATTTTAAGATAACAAAGTTACAATTTATCTTGCCGCCTATCCACAAGGATCGTCGAGAAACCGAGCTAGATAGAGTATATTTCGATAAGACGTCCTTTTATTTTAATTTTACTATATAATAATATATCCTCACGCCTTCCCACACAGGTCCCCGAAGGGGTAGGCATAGGTGTATAGGTAGTTCCCACACCCAATTTCCGTCAGAGAATTATTTAACCAACCAACCAACGAACGCGAGTCCATCGTCGCTACTTAAGCACGACTATACATACGCCTTTGAATTGCTTCTCAGACGTATGCAAGTTTCCTCTTCTTTTCCTGCACCGTAAAAGCTCGTGGTGTGACTAATCATTGTACTTCAGTTAAAAAAAGCATTGGTACGGTCGGGATTCGGCAACTACTCGAACCAATCGGCCACCAAGGCTCTTGATTTATTTTGTCAATAAATAATATCCACACATCCCAACGCTGTAATTTCATACTTAAACCATGACTGACAGACAGCACTTTGACATTATGTCGTACAAAATCCACTTCACACCCATCAAACATACTTACAGCCCCAGCCTTCGCATTGGGGTACCCAAACGATGTCACAAGTCAATAAATACAGCCAATTTGTTTCAGATTTGTCCGTTCATCGTGGAAATGTGTTTATTCGTTCGTATCGCTTATCGGGCAGATTTTCATGACAGTTATGTGTATACAAAAAATTGTGTATTCCGACACTTCTCTCAATGGAACAAGTAGGTATTGAAAACTAAAGTTTGCTCTGCATCGAATGGATTTGCTATGTTCCTATTTATCGATAAACGCTGTGCTTGGAGTTGTATAGTGCTATGCTGAAAATTACTAAATAGTATTTCCTGAAAGATTATGTAGTGACAAAAATTTTGAAAGGTATGCTGAGATGGTTTGGCCATGTCGAGAGAATGAATGAAGAACGATTGACGAAAAAAGTGTATAAGGCGAGTGCGAATGAAAGTGTAGCATGTATGAAGAGAATAATGAAAGTGGACGAAGCGAAAGAAGTATTTGAGGATCGTAGCAACTGGAAAGAAGTGGTCTCTGCCTACCCCTACGGGAAAGAGGCGTGATTATATTTTTCCTATGTATAATATTTACACGATTAAAAGTATCCATGTAAGTTCAAATAGTCATATATTCAGCGAAAAGACAGTGTTGTTGCCTCTTTAAAATTTTTACCTAAGCCTACCCTTTCGGTACCTTTGAAGGTACTGACGATATAATTATAAAAGGGGCGACACTATGTATTAAAAGTATATATGTATGTCGATCGCTGATGTGTCAAAGCATTAAGAGACAGATGACATCGCACAAAATATACCTACGTTTGAATAACATGTTTCTAGAGGAATTTTCATTTTGAAGTATATAATTGTACGTTTTTTTATATTTCTAGCTCCAGTAATATTCTATAGTACCACGTGTATAACAATGGTAATGTTCTTCCAAATGGCCAAGAGTTGGCCCAATTTGGCCCAACATATTGCTCGTTCGGAAGAGCTAGACCCAAGCTCTGACAGAAAGCTCATGGAGCTGTGTAATATTACATGCGCAGTTGTTCTTGTCTTGGCGCTTTGTGAGTAATTTTTTTTTATTTATTTACTTGTTTCAGTCAACAAGGCCCATAGAAATACAATAATACTGTATAAAATGCAATAAATAAAAATTACCCACACACCCACTCACCCACTTTCCGCCAGAGGTATATTAGGTGCCAACGTGACAGATGGCGAGTCCATCGCCGTTACTCAAGCACGACTATGAATTTCTTCTCAGACGTATGCAGGTTTCCTCTCGATGTTTTCCTTCACCGTAAAGCTCGTGGTGTGACTAATCACTGTACTTAAGTTCAGAAATCTCATTGGTACAGTCGGGAACTTGCGACCTTTGCGTCGCAGGCAACTGCCCGAACCACTAGGCCACCACGGCTTTATATAAAAATTACAATATTCTTAAGACTAATTTGCACGTGAGGTTGGCGACGTGTGGCTCGGGGTGTTGCGTATCCGGCCTCTGAATCGCCGGAAAACTACACCTTTCGGCCAAAATTCCTCCTAAAGGAAGAAAGAAAGAAAGGAACTTAATTACTCTTAATCACTCTTAATTAGTACACTCAAGCCTATAACGCTTTTCCATCGATGGAGAAAAACGGTGCAGGCATGGCTCACACTGCTTAAAATGTAAATTAATTTATTTTTTATATCACATAGGGGCTTCAACCGCCCAACAAATCTGCTTATAGTCCTGGGACAGATTGTAGATGCAGACGCACAAAAAAAAAAAAAAAAAATATCACATAGGTGTAAGTAGTACATGCTCGTCTTAAGATCAGCGGTTACCATCATTTCATTTCAGCTAGGTTAAAAACTACTGTTAGGCCTTTGAAACTATCTTCGTAATCATATTTCCTATAATTGGGTACATAGCGGTCTCGATCTGTACTTTATTGCCATTTAAGTTTTGGCAAACATATTAATAGTAAAATCTATAGCCGTCAAATTCATAGCGCACTAATTATAATGTATTGGCAATTAGCACAGCCGCTGCCAGCACTAATTGAACATGTAAACATAGTCAAGCCACGCGTGTAACTATCAATAACATATCTGTAGTGAATACTAAATTTCCTATCAATAGAAGAAAGAAATAAAGTAAAAAGCTTTATCTACACACGAGTGATACAGACCATATATTTGACGTTAACAGTAAATAAACAATAAATTATTAATATATTTATTTATTTAACATTTATGCACAGTGGCGAAATTAAGCGCCGATTTTAACCAAAACCATACTATTTCTGTTGTCAATGCTACCTTTGTTGCCAATACTATCTTTATTTTCAATACTAAATTTGTGGCGTATACTATCTTTATTGGTAGTACTCTTTTCTTGGTAGCATCTTTGATGTCAATACTGTTTGTGTTGCCATTTTCGAACAGTAGCTCGCGCACTTTATTACGCTCTATGTTATCATACCGATGTATCGTAGTGTTCGTTGAACTGTGACTGAAGCGCGATTTTCGTAACTTCCTCAGCCGAGCACATCCTGTCTCTGTTCTCGGCGTTCGCTGGAGCAGCCGTGTGCTACCCTGACAAAAGCACTTATGAAGGATTTGTGAAGCATTTCTATCCTTGGGTATTTGACTATGTACCTTACTCTGTTCCACTGGGAATTGTCACTCAGGTAAGCACTTCGTTATTTGACCTTTAAATAATTGCCTTACCGTTACCGTACCTTACTTACGATCTGTCCATGATCCAAAAGTTTTATGCGGACCCTACTTCTTAGTCCGTGCATTTTAATTATTTCGCTAAGTCTATCAAGAAAAGAATTCGCTAAGTCTGCAGAAAATGTAGAATATGAGGGAATAAATGATACCAAACTAATGTATAGCATCATCCCTAAGGGGAAGATATTTATGTGATGAACAAGAGTATTTGTACCTTAGTCTTGGATGGCCTATGTATTTATGTATATATCTATTTATATAAGTAATTATATCGTTGTCTAGTTACCATAACACAAGCTCTGCTTACTTTGGGACTAGGTCAATTTGTGTGGAATTGTCCCAGGTATTTATTTATCCCAAGCCGCAAATAATAGTATACGGATGAAGGTCAATTTATAATTATACTATGAATTGTCCATATAATAAATAAAATCCATATAAAAAATAAAAAATCTTGCATACGTCTGAGAAGCAATTCAAAGACGTATGTATAGTCGTGCTTGAGTAACGGCTAGGGACTCGCTATCTGTCACGTAATAGACTAATATACCTCTGGCGGAAAGTGGGTGTGTGGGTATTACCTATACACCTCTGCCTACCCCTTCAGAGACCCTTGCGGGAAGGCGTGAGGATATTAATAAACTTGCGATCTTTGTGTCGCAGGCAACTACTCTAACCACTCGGCCACCACGGCTCTTCATGATATATAATGTAAGATTATTTACGTTATTTTTCTTCCAGTTCATTCACTTCCAATCTACGTTCATATGGAACTTCTCTGACTTATTCGTGATATGCATGAGCTATTACTTGACGTCGAGACTAAGCCAGATCAACGGGAAGTTGCAGGCAGCTCAGGGAAAGGTAAAAGTTGATGATATTGCATAACAAATCTAATATTCTAAGCTAAACATAAACTGGGCTGAGGCTTAAAGCAACGCTTGTTGTCCTTTGAAAGCACAACAATATTGCGCCTGAAAGATATCGTTTACGTCCTACTAATATTATGTATATGAAGATTTTTGTTCCTCTTTCATACAAAAAATACAGAATGGATCAACATTTGGCTTAGAGAAAGATTATTAGCTAAGTCAGCTACACATAGGAAATGGTTTTATTTCTATCAAAATTAAATATTGGTATATATAAATAAGTATATATTATTTTAGTAATAAAAAATATATATTAATAAAAAACTTGCAAGGAAATCAAAACATACGGCTCAATCTCAACGGTATATATAGTGCCATCCACGAAGAGGCGCCCAACTATCTTCCCTATAGTTTATAGTGTAAGTGTGCAACCTTCCACTAGTGTTTGAGTATTATCGGTACACACTGATTACCCATGAGTCCACACGCACACTATAATTAATAGACTCGAGTCATAGTCCCCGCATCCCGCGACCCCCTCGCCTAGAAATTGGTGGGGCGCGATTTCGTGGATGGCACTATCTGTACGTACTAATGATATCTGCCTTACGCGAGTGTAGTGATTTATCATCATTTGTGAAGGCGAGCCCGATAGACTGCATCTGACTCGACTTTCACGTTTGGATCTGTCAAGGGCAAAGTGGAAGGTACCATACCTCTGCCCACCTCTTCAAGGACCGTTATGTTACGAAGCAATACTGATATCCCAACATATATTAGGACAATTTAATTTCTACGTAGTTTTTGAAAGAATCTAGTGAATACTGATCTACAAAGAAGATCTGAAATGGCAATCGTACTTAAAAACAATGAATAGATTTTTTGCTCTTAATGAAAACATTTGTATGCAACTTAACAACTGAACAACTTAACATAGCTTAATGCTCGTACGGTGTCCAAACAAACTTATTGCAAACAAGTAACAAAGTTTTAGGTGTTAGACGGAGCAAGATAACCTCAATGACGGAGTTTCGTAAGCCGCAACACAGCAAAAGTTTATATGGAGAGAGAAAGCGTTAAAGTTGGAATCAAAAGTATTGCTTCGGGACGGCTCTTTGTACAGTACATAAATTGGTATAAGAGGAAGGTATAAAAGCACCCTATTAAAAAATTGCATAATCGATACTCTATGAAAACATCATGCTAAAAAATAGCGAAAACAACATGGAACGCAACACTGGTGTTCCATGAAAATATTGTGGTACCTATTTATTTTTCGGGAGGAAAGTGGGTGTGTGGGTACTACCTATACACCTCTGCCTACCCGTTCGGGGACCGTTGTGAAAAGGCGTGAGAATATATTATATCATATTATACAAATTTTTATCGAGTTTATACAAAAATATTTATCAGACGGTGCTAGCTAGCACTATTGGCTTAAGGAAACTAGAAATATCCTATAATAAGCATATGCTTATTCAATAAGTATGTACAGTTTAAGTTAATCAACTCTAAATCTGAACGGGAAATTCGTTGTGCCCTGCCTCTCTTAATTTAACCGTGCATTATTCTAGTATTTACCGGAAATATTCTGGAAAACAACGCGAGAGGACTACTGCCGGGCCACGCAGTTAGTTCGAAAGGTGGATCACGTGATCAATGGAATTGTTTTCATATCGTTTGCGAATAACCTGTTTTTCATTTGTCTGCAGCTGTTCAATACTTTAGAGTAAGTTGAAATTTGTTGTTAATTTGTATTTGTGCTATTTGCCTGTATCAATTTGAACGAAAGTACAGTGGATACCGCAAGTTTTACAATGAAGGAAAATATTAAGAGGAAACCGGCATGTTTCTAAAATATATAGGCAACTGTTAGTCTTGCTTGAGAAACGAAGCTGGAATGCTTTCTGTCACCTTGGCACCTAAATATATCTCGTCAAAAAGAGGGCGTATACATACATATCATCACGCCAAGTCCCTAACGGGGTAGGCAGATAGTATAGAGCGCCAGTTCTCTCTAGACTTACATACCTCTTTCGCTTCGTCCACATTCATCAGTCTCTTCATACATGCTCGTCGGTTTCGAGTACTCTTAACGTTCCCGTCCTTGAGAGTCCGATCTATTTGATCCAGGTAGTTGGAACGTGGCCTTCCTCTGCCTCTTCTTGCACACACTTTTGCTTTGTATATATGTTTCGTCAATCTTTCTTCACTCATCCTTTCTATGTGTCCAAACCAACGTAACATGCCTTTCTTCATCTTTACAATCACGCCCTCATTCACGCCAGTTGATTTGCGAATCTCTTCATTGCGGATTCGATATAATATCGTTACGCCGCACATTTTTCGAAGAGATCGCATCTCGACTGCATTCAAGCTATTTTCATACTTCCTCTGACATACCCAGGATTCGCTGCCATACAATAAGGTAGGTACCAATATCGCGTTGTGGACAGCAACTCGAGCATTCTTGCTCAGACTTTTACTGCCCATCAACGCCGACATGGCCCCATTCACCTTATTTCCGGCAGTTATCCTTCTTTCAATATCTTTTTCATACTTTCCATCTCGTGTGAACATGCTTCCAAGATATACAAATTCATTCACTTGCTCTAGAATTTGCCCATTTACCGTTATTGCACACTCGGTCACTTGTTCATCTCTTTCGAATACCAGAACCTTAGTCTTGCCAGCGTTTAGGCGCAGCCCCTTCTTTTCACATTCTTCTTTCATTATGGTAACTAGTGACTGCAGTTCGCCCTCTGATGACGCCAGTAAAACCGCGTCATCGGCGTATAGTAGGCAGTTGACCACTAAGTTTCCCATTTTAACTCCACATCCGTTCGTTCTTAGTGCTCTCAGACAGTTATCTAGATATATAATGAACAGCCAGGCAGACATGATACACCCTTGTTTGACACCGACTTCACATCAAACCAGGGTGACATCTCACCGTTAACCCTAACGCACGCCTCGCTATCACTATAGAGTGATTTCACGGCATGCAGTAGGGAACTGCTCACTCCATATCCAGGCAACACGTCCCAGAGTTCCTTTCGTACGACTCTATCAAATGCCTTCTCTAAGTCGACGAAAGCGCAGAAAACCCTTTGGTTAATATCCAAAAACTTTTCCGCGATTCCGCGAAGCGAGAAGGTTTGATCCATACATCCTCTTCCTGGTCTAAATCCACCTTGGGATTCCCAGAGAAACCTTTCGGATCGCTCTTGCATTCTTATCGTCAGGATCTTCGTGTACACTTTACTAGCTAAGCTGACCAAGCTGATGGCTCTGTAGTTGGAGCAGTCCAATCGTGATCCCTTTCCTTTATAGAAAGGCACGATGACTGCTCGCCTCCAGTCGTCCGGAACATCACCCTTTTCCCAGAAAAGATTGCATAGCAAATAGATGACGTCCCAGACCGCTGGTCTACCGTACTTGATCATCTCAGCCGTAATCCCATCTATTCCCGCAGCTTTTCCACATTTCAGACTTCTTATCGCACTTACAATCTCTCCCATACTTATTTTATCCGCTATAGGATCCTCGACAGATTCTGTTGGAGGCAGCTCTATGAGTAGATCAGCGGCATCATCATCATACATATCTTTGTAGAATTCACTCCATCGCCTGAGGACGTCAGTTTTGTCAGTTAGTATGTCATTGTCCTTCGAAATAATCACAGTCATCCTACTACTAGCTGTAACACAATTTCTGGACTTCTTAACTTCCCTCCAAAAAAGTTTTGCATTGTCCTTGAAATTATGCGACAGTTTTTCGTCTACAGTCATTTGGAAACTCTCACGCTTCTGAGCTATTATCTCTTTCGTACGATTTTTTCATTCATCATCCCTTCAATCATCATCCCAACAACCATCGCCATTTTTGGTTGTCCGCCCTTTCAAAATGCCACAAACCTCTTTCGCGGCGCATAAAATGCTGGACTTAAGGAACTGCCAACAAACATCGACACTCTCAAACACATCTTTCGGGGGACAGGCTAGCTGTTCAGATACCCTTTCTTGATATCTGTCTCTAATAGCCGCATCTTGAAGCCTCCAGCTTTTGATGCGGTCTGCGACTGCAGAACAGGGACCCCCAGCACGGGATCGCCAGCCCGCGAACAGACCTCTTATTCTAGTTATAACTAGAAAGTGGTCCGTTCCCAGGTCGGCTCCCCTATACACCCTGGTGTCCATCACCTGTGTTCTGAGTCGCTGATCTATTAGAAACAGATCTATCATGCTTCGCTCATTTTTCCGTTCCCATGTATACTGATGAATCCTCTTGTGGTCGAAGATGGTGTTCGCCGCAAAAAGGTCTCTCTCCATGCATACATCTAATATCAGCTTGCCTGCCTCGTTCACTCTCTTATCACCATACTTGCCGAGTACTGCCTCGTAATCCTTACGGGCTGTCCCGACCCATCCATTCAGATCACCACAAATAATCAGCTTTTCATTCCCTTCTTTCGTCTCTAGAACATTACTCACACATTCCCAGAACTTATTCAGGTCGCAAGTGTCCAGTGAGGCCACCGGAGCATACACCGCGACTAAAAATAGTCGGGTAAGGCCTATTTTAAAGCGAGCCCAAATAAGTCTGGGGCTCACCGCATCATAACTTATCATACATTCTGCCAAGCGGCTGGATAGTAGAATTTCCACTCCCTGGCAGGCGTGCTCGGTGTTTGCCACTCCTGACCACAGCACTAAACTCCCGCCCGGGAGCTCGTCTACTCCACTACCCTTCCGCTTGGTTTCAGACAAGCACACATGATCTAACTCGCTCTCTGTCATAACATCGATCAATTCGTTCACCTTATCAGCCATACCACCTCTTACATTCCATACACCCATCCTACACTCCACACTCCACTTCCCGCCGTGAGGCACTCCGCGTGATGGGTGGCGGTCCCCATCGCCGCACTGTGCTGAATTTTTCGCACCAGCGGGGACGGACTGGTGCGCGTCGCCTCGGGGGCACGCCCTAACAGCCGTTCGGCCAATGCGCATCGAGTGGAATTGCAGCCCTCTGGGCTGGCAGGAATCGCGACGTGCACGCTTCCACTGGGATCCCCACGACTATACATACGCCTTTGAATTTCTTCTCAGACGTATGCAGGTTTCCTCTCGATGTTTTCCTTCACCGTTAAGCTCGTGGTGTGACTAATCACGATATACACAGTATTTTAGTTGAAGAAAACACATTTAGGATAATACAGGCAGTTATTATTATTATTATTTACAGGAACGGACTTAGAGGGAACGGAGACTGCAACAATAGTAAAGCAAAAAGGTATGTATTTCATTATTAACATGATTAACATTTACTATGAGTTTCTTGAAAAAGGAATTATAATTTAAAAACATTGTTACATACATTTAGTAACTATATACCTAATAGTTTTGAACTTTACGTGCGACTGATAGTGAGCGATTACTACAACCTATGATAATCTGTCGAAGCCGTGGTGGCCCAGTGGTTCGAGTAGTTGCAACAAAAATATTGCAATTTCAGATCCCGACTGTACCAATGACTTATTCCGAAGTTGAATGAGAGGCTCGAGTAACGGTGACTCGCCATCTGTCACGTTAGCACCTAAAATATATCTCGAGCGGAAAGTGGGTGTTCCGGGACCCTAGTAGGAAATCGTTAAGATATATAAATATTAATGTACGTTTTTTGAGCCGTGGTGGCCGAGTGGTTCGATCAGTTGCCTGCGACGCAAAGGTCGCAAGTTCGAATCCCGACTGTACCAATGAGTTTTTCTGAACTTAAGTACAGTGATTAGTCACACCACGAGCTTTACGGTGAAGGAAAACATCGAGAGGAAACCTGCATACGTCTGAAAAGAAATTCAAAGGCGTATGTATAGTCTTGCTTGAGTAACGGCGATGGACTCGCCATCTGTCACGTTGGCACCTAATATACCCCTGGCGGAAAGTGGGTGTTGGGTATTACCTATACACCTCTGCCTACCCCTTCGGGGACCCTTGTGGGAGGGCGTGAGGATATATTATTTATTATTATTTTTATAAAAAACGTCATAATAAAGCCATAGAACTTCTAGCGCTGTGAAGTGAAGTATCGCTAAGTTAAAAATAATCATTTCAGAATATCACTTCTAGGAGGCTACGAGGCTGCTACATACTACCTCTTTTCACTAGTGTACTTGATTACTAGATCCGTAGCGGTGTCCTTAATTGCTTCCCAAGTGAACACTGCCTCGAGTGTGCCGGCACCTATTCTGTATGACGTTCCTTCTCCTGTTTACTGTACTGAGGTAGATATCTTTAGAAGTAGTTATTCTCTCATAATTGTTTATATATAAATATGAAAGTACGGTACTGATCTGTTTGCTTTTCCGTCCAATCTCGAAAACTGGTGATCCGATTTGACTAGACTTTACGCAGCAGATAGCAAATGTTTTGAGTTTGAGAAATAGGTACTATTTTTTTATTAAATAATCATTTTGGTATATTTTGATTGACACGACTAATATTTTAGATATAGATTGGCTTGGAGTATTTTTTATGTTTGTAAATTATAACATGAGTTTAACTACACACGTATGCTCTCAATAAGGCCTCTTCAGGACTTACTCATGATTGCTTTTGACTCAATGTGTAACACAATAGTCATGTAAGGCATACTTACTCATTCCAGGTACAAAGGTTTTTAGATCAAGTCAATGGGGATAAGGTGGCGTTGAGTGGGCTGCAGTTCTTTAGCGTTACGCGGGGGCTGTTGTTGAGTGTAAGTGGATTTGTAGAGTTATTGAATAATAGAGTTGACAAATAACTATATGACTTAAATGATGATAAGATGTTACCGTACACTACGGGTGGATAATTATGAGCACCTTTTCTTCGCTCGTTAATTGTTTTGTGATCATCAAATGACGTGACGATGCGCAAGCAAAGAACAACGAAAAGTTTAACCCATTGATCAGTCTTTTGTTTCTGTTCATAGGTTGCCGGTACGATAGTCACATATGAACTAGTAATGGTTCAATTCAACTCGCCGACATCGCCAACAGGTTCTCCAGTTACTGTTTTCACCAATATTACTACCGCAGCGACTGTATAAACGGCAATTAAACCACATAACACACAACAACTGTATATATTTTTCTCTTTTTATTACAGTTCATAGTATTAATCACACCACGAGCTTTATAGTTAAGGTAAACATCGTTAGAAAACCTATATAAGTTTAAAAAGAACTGCTAGGACGTGTACATACATACAGACTCACCTGCCACATATAATATGCAAGACGTATGGAGAGACAGTGACAGACTAGTCAGACACTAAGAGAGGTAGGGCATAACGGGTTTCCCGTTCGAATTTGGAGCTGCCCGACTGGGGCAGGACCTCCACCTTATAGAAGTCCGTAGCCAAATAACACAATTTATTGTGCTGTGTTCCTACGTGGTGAATAAGGTTTCCAGTAATGAGCTCCTTGGGGAGGGGGGAGGATTGTTACATTGTATTGGAAGCAGAGGGATTAAACCTTATGCTGCCAACACACTATAACTCTCCGAACACAGAGTGGCGACACGCAAGTGATACTTCGGTATCGTGAGCGTAAATAGGCTACGGTAACCGTTTCCCATCAGGTGGGCCGTATGCTTGTTTGCAACTCTTGTTGTATACAAAAAAAAAAAAACCTTTGTGTGACATGGCACCTGAATATATCTCCGACCGAAATAGGGTGTTGTTCCACCTCCTATCTCTTCAGGAATCCACCATTTTACACCATTAGTAATGAAACAGCCATGCATGACACAGCTGCCCAGGTTTTCCACGACAGGCCGTCTGGTCTAGTGGTTAGAGCTCCTGACTGACACACCTGAGGTCGCGGGTACGAATCCCGCTGAGGGCAGATATTTGTGTGATGAACACGAGTATTTGTACCTTAGTCTTGGATGTCCTATATATTTATGTATATAACTATCTATATAAGTACATATATCGTTGTCTAATTACCATAACACAAGCTTTGCTTAATTTGGGACTAGGTCAATTTGTGTGGAATTGTCCCAGGTATTTGTTTATTATTCTATAAATACTAGTGGTCCCGCCCAGCTTCGCTCGGGTGGAAAAAAAAAGATGGTGGCGCCACCTATCGGGTCCAATTGTGAATCTAAACCGTTCCCAGATCCCTTTGAACACACACAAAAAATTTCATTAAAATCGGTCCAGGCGTTTAGGAGGAGTTCAGTGACATACACACTCACAGAAGAATTATATATATAAAGATAAATATATCCTCACGCCTTCCCATAAGGGTAGGCAGAGGTGTATAGGTAATACCCACACACCCACTTTCCGCAAGAAGAGGTATATTAGGTGCCAACGTGACAGATGGCGAGTCCATCGCCGTTACTCAAGCACTACTATACATACGCCTTTGAATTTCTTCTCAGACGTATGCAGGTTTCCTCTCGATGTTTTCCTTCACCGTTCGGCTCGTGACTAATCACTGTACTTAAGTTCAGAAAAACTCATTGGTACAGTCGGGATTCGAACTTGCGACCTTTGCGTCGCAGGCAACTGCTCGAACCACTCGGCCACCACGGCTTTTTGTTATTATTGCTTGTTTATTATTATTATTTATTAATTTCAAAAGTGTTAAAAAGACAAAGATATATGCATATACATGTGTGCCTTTCACACTCATTAATAATGTAAAAAAATCCTGCATCATAATGAAGCCCGTGATCAGTTATGTAATACATTTTCCAATCTTTGTGAAATATTGTTGTGTCCAATTAGACATTTTCCCGTACTTTTTGCTCCTCATTAAGCGTTGTGCTAAACGGATCAAGTTTAATATAAGGGTCAGAGCTGGTGTAATGTAGAGGAACGATATTAAACAGGATATCAAATTATGACGTAGCCTTTATTTCTTTACATTGCATTGACGTATCACTTTATTATTATATTTAAGAGCCTTGGTGGCCGATTATTTCGAGTAATTTTTTTTTTATACAACAAGAGTGGCAAACAAGCATACGGCCCACCTGATGGGAAACGGTTACCGTAGCCTATTTACCTTCACGATACCGAAGTATCACTTGCGCGTTGCTACTCTGTGTTCGGAGAGTTATAGTGTGTTGGCAGCATAATGGGTTTAATCCCTCTGCTTCCAACACAATGTAACAATCCTCCCCCCTCCCCAAGGAGCTCATTACTGGAAACCTTATTCACCGCGTAGGAACACAACACAAAAATTTGTGTTATTTGGCTACGGACTTCTGTAAGGTGGAGGCATTGCCCCAGTCGGGCAGCTCCGAATTCGAACGGGAAACCCGTTATGCCCTACCTCTCTTAATTGCCCGCAACACAAAGATTGCGAGTTCGAATCCCGTCAGTACAAATGAGTTATATCTGAACTTAAGTACAGTGATTAGTCACACCACAACTGTATACGTAAGAGGTTTTTTTAGAAATTGACTGACTTTTGAATAGATGTGCTTGAGTAACAGAAATTATCGCGCATAAGTAATAATAATAATAATAATAAACTTTCATTTATTTTCTCTCACAAAACATCTTAGCAACTAGGAAGTTAAATTATTGTATGATGCACGGCTATGTAAATTCCTTTAATTGTGAGAGACTGGTGCCTGAGCTAGGTTTGAGAAACCTGTGTTACAGGTCACCAGTGCTCCACCCGTGGACAGGTACTAATAAGCTTTATTTGTTGACACACAATATACAGTAAAAGTAGACTTAAATAATAAGTAATCACGTTAGCGCTATATCTCCGGCGGAATGTGGGTATGTGGGTACTACCTCTCTATCCCTACCCTTGTGGGTAGGCGTGAAGATATTATCGCGCATTATTCCTGAATAACTATACTGTACTCTTTCTCGGGAGAACCTCACTTAGTTAACTATGTTTATAACAGATCTTATTCCGTATAAAGGATACTCCAAGAGTATTTGAAACCGGCGAGTCTGTATGAAGAGACTGATAAGAATGTTAACGAAGCGAAATATTTAAGCCTAGGGAGAACTGGTGCTCTACTCTCTGTCCACCCCTTAAGAGGCTCGGCGGGATGATATGAATGTAAAGAAATATGATTATATTTACATACATACATACATATAATAACGCCTCTTTCCCGTAGGGGTAGGCAGAGACCACTTCTTTCCACTTGCTACGATCCTTACATACTTCTTTCGCTTCGTCCACTTTCATTACATACTTAATATACATACATACATATAATAACGCCTCTTTCCCGTAGGGGTAGGCAGAGACCACTTCTTTCCACTTGCTACGATCCTTACATACTTCTTTCGCTTCGTCCACTTTCATTACATACTTAATATACATACATACATATAATAACGCCTCTTTCCCGTAGGGGTAGGCAGAGACCACTTCTTTCCACTTGCTACGATCCTTACATACTTCTTTCGCTTCGTCCACTTTCATTATTCTCTTCATTCATGCTCCTCGGTTTAGGGTACTCTTGACCTGGCCTTTTTTCAAGACGTTCCTTATTCCCTATTATATTTTGCATTATTGAAAAGCTATTTGGTATGTCTTTACACAAGTACAGATGTCACTTCTGCTGTAACGCGTCACGTAACGAAGCGGTTTATTAACCTTTCCTTATTTATCACTTCAAAAATTAATTGACTCGTTGGATTATATCGACTTCATGTCGTATTGTATTAATATCACTCGCTCGTTTTTTCTATGTGGCGAAAATCTTAAATATTTTTACCTCATTAGCCGCATCGTTGGTTACCGTAATGGTGAGTATTTAAATGTTTACATCGTTGGTATATGTGTGTACACACATACAAATAAATACGGAGACATTTAGGTAGAAATGACAGAAAAATACACTTTCAATAATTTACACTATCTTTAGATATATATTTCTACTGTACGTGTGTATGTTACTGAACTCCTGGAACGGCTGCACCGATTTTAATTAAATTTTCTGTATCTTTAGGTGTCATTGTGTCTTAAGGTGTTGTAGGTATATATGTTTCGTCAACCTTTCTTAACCCATACTTTATATAATGTCCAAACCAACGTAACATGCCTTAATACATTTAATAATACCGTTATATTCCTGGTGTTAACCAAAGCTCCCTAAAGAGCTTCCGGAATGCTTGCAAGGATATTATTAATGACCGACATAACCTTGGCCAAGTGAATTTAACATGTGAACAAGTTCAGAAAATCTCATTGGTACAGCCGGTATTCGAACATGCCATCTTTGTGTCGCAGGCAACTGCTCGAACCTCTCGGCCACCACGGCTTTTCCACAAACTAAGAGGAATGTATTGAAATATCCAGGACAATTTGCAACGCTTCTATGTTTTGGTGGCCCTGTTTGGATCACATGACTTCGCTTCAGCAAATATAATATTGAGAGCAGATGTTCCACTTAAAATAATACATAGTACACACTTGAACACACACAAAAAAACCATCAAAATCGGTCCAGCCGTTTAGGAGTTCAGTGACAAACACACGTACAGTAGAAATATATATATTGCATTATTATTTATGCCTATGTAATGGTTATATTTATATTTGGTGATGTTAAGTCTTTTACTTTATGGAAACATGGGGAAAATTTATGAACGCTTCATCAAGTTTTCCATATTATATATTGAATATAGAATTCAGGACGGTGTAGTCATAATATACCCCGTCTACAAAAAAGAGCTTATTCAGGTACATATATTCAGATGAAGGCCGCGGTAGGTATCAGGTGTGGGTACAATGTGACAATATCATAATGAAATTGGATATCATGCAGAAAAAAAGGAATGATCGAGTTTTATTATATATCAATTTTTATTTCATTTGGTGGTTATTCGATGGCGTAAACGATATATGTACGGGAGCCAGACAATAGGCAAGGTGTCTGTCATTGCGTAAAGGTAGGTATGTCAAAGGGATTGCGTTGGACTGGGGCAAATTGAAGGACTTGCATTTAATTTGCCGACGAGAATCAAACCTTTAAATTTACCTGATCAGAAGAAAACAATAAATGAACCTCTTATTAAGCTTATGCTTTAAGACATGGATAACGTAATATGGGGACTGTGCCTTTTAATACTTCAGTAGTAAAGTACTTATAAATTGCATACACTTTACATTACCTTGACGTTGATTATACCTAAATACTTACCACCATTGAATACTAACCAGTGAATGAGGGCGTGATTGTAAAGATGAAGAAAGGCATGTTACGTTGCTTTGGACATATAGAAAATATGAGTGAAGAAAGATTGACGAAACAGATATACAATGCAAAAGTGTGTGCAAGAAGAGGCAGAGGAAGACCACGTTTCAATTACCTGGATCAAATCGATCGGACGCTCAAGGACGGGAACGTCAAGAGTACTCGAAACCGACGAGCATGTATGAAGAGACTGATGAATGTGGACGAAGCGAAAGAGGTATGTAAGTCAAGAGAGAACTGGCGCTCTATACTCTCTGCCTACCCCGTTAGGGACTCTGCGTGATGATATGTCTGTACTTACCATCACGCCGAGTCCCTCACGAGGCAGGTAGAGAGTGCCAGACTCTAGAATAACATCTATCCTCATCGACATTCATCAGTCTCTTCATACATGCCAGTTTCGAGTACTCTTCATACATACACTGCATCATGTCATGTTTCTCACATAATTGTGGGTAAAACACTCAAGTTAATTATACAAACCTAAAGGCGCTAGCAAAATGAACACAGTCACATTATACAGTTTGGCCACGTTTCGCGTGAACGCTGGTAGCTTAACCTCTATGGTCTCCACTTGCTCTACCAAGTTGGGCAATGATCGCCCGATGTTGACCAATTTCACTGATGATATTAAACTAGGCGAGTAGAATACGAAATTAGCTCGAAAATCCACAATCTTGGATTCGAAATCGAAACCAAAATATTTCGGCAAAGAAACTAATTGAAATGCAATATGTATCATAATATTGTACTTTAAGAGAGCTATTGGTGGCCGAGTGTTTCGAATTTCCTTGGAATTTATCTACCTATAGTGATTAATCGTACTACGAGCTTCAGAGTGAAGGAAAACATTGCGAGGCTACTTGCATACGTTTAAGAAGAAAGTCAAAGGCATATGTATAGTCGTGCTTCAGAAATAGCGACGGACTATCACGTCAGCACCTCCGGAAAACATTTCCGGCGAAAAAAGGTTTTGTAGGCGGAGGTGTGTAAGTAACGCACCTCCGCCTACCTTAGCCTTATTGGTAGGCGTGTAACGTCTGTCTGAAGTATACAGTATATACTATATAAAAAATAATTGAGACATTTTCAACTAACTTACACCTCGTTCTTTACCTTAATCATCGTAGTTTTTACAGTCGAATGTGATTAACTATTGTTTACAATAATAAAGTCAAATATGTTTGAAACGATAATGGACAAGGACGACAAATTCTTAAAAACTTAAAAGGTCAGACCACCCCAATTATTGAGAGATGGTGAGTACAGAGTTCAAGTCACGTGCATTGGTTAAAACCTCAAAATATGCAGAAATTATATTCCCAGAATCACTAAAAAATTTGACTACAAATACGTGATCTCCATGCAAATACTCTTCTAGTTATGAATACACCTTTGGAATAAGATAGATCCTCGTTTGTGCCCAAAATCTCGCACGCACCTAGCTATTGCGTAACAATTCTTGATTCGCGTTTATTGAGCGCACGCACATACGAGTAGCACCTTAAAGAATATATTCTCGGGGGGTGGACAGGTGTATAGATAGTAACCACACACCTACTTTCCGCCAGAGATATATTTTAGGTGCTGAATTTAAGAACAGTGAACAGTGGCAGGAAATCTGCATACGCTTGCTAAGAAATTCATAGGCGTATACTCGAGCTTGAAGAAAACTATACACCTCTACCTACCCTTGTGGGAAACGATGGTCCCCGAAGGGGTAGAAATATATATTTGTATATAGATATAAAACATTATTTTCCGTACTTGTATACATATTTTTTTTCTATCGCCATTTTAAAATGGCCTTTAGGATTTCCAGTCGAACAAGGTGACGTTCCATAATTTATGCAACAATATACAGTCATAAGGCTTTAATTAGACGCAATATCCGCTGTTCCAAAGGTAGGCGCAACGTTATCTCTCCGTAGACGCAATAAATTCGTTTAATTAACATTCCTACGATATTAACACTACACTTTAGACAATAACACGGTAATTTATTTTCCTGTTTCGCAGATTGTTTCGTGTTAAGCGTTTAGTTTGGAGCCATAAAAATGTTAGCGGATTTTAATTCATGAATAAACAAAAGTATTTTTACCATTCATTAAGACAAGACAGTAAATATTTATGTATGCAACATTAAGGGAAATATTTCTGTAGCAGTTTGGTAAATAGATTATACTAGATGTTAGATTATAGTAGTTACATAATAGTAAGTATATAGTAAGAGTAAGTGAATAGCCTTGGTGGCCGAGTTGTTCGACTAGTTACCTACAACACAAAGATTGCAAGGTTGAATTCCGATTGCATTATTGAGTTTTCTGTCATTACTGTATGTCTTAGTCATTAGACACACTACGAGCTTCACGGTGAACGAAACCTGCATACGTTTGAGAAGTCATTCAATGTATGTAAAGTCGTATTTTATTAAAGGCGATGTACTCACCAACTATCACGTTGACACCTAAAATGTATCCCCGGTGAAAAGTGGTGAAAAAGTGGATACTACCTATATTACCTATACCTACACCTTGTGTGTATGGCGTGAGGATACATTAATATAATATATAAATATTCGTATGTATAATTCTTCTGTGAGTGTGTATGTCACTGAACTCCTCTCAAACGACTGGACCGATTTTGATGAAATTTTTTGTGTGTGTTCAAGGGGATCTGGGAATGGTTTAGATTCACAATTGGACCCGATAGGTGGCGCCACCATCTTTTTTTTTCCACCCGAGCGAAGCTGGGCGGGACAATTAGTATATGTATATAACTATACACGTCTCAATTTTGTTCCGTATTCGTTTTTTCGTAAAAATCACGTAATAATAAAATGTCATTCCGTTATTGACATAATCATTAAGAAGCAAAAAAAAAAAAAGCCGTGGTGGCCGAGTGGTTCGAGCAGTTGCCTGCGACACAAAGATCGCAAGTTCGAATCCCGACTGTACCAATGAGTTTTTCTGAACTCAAGTACAGTGATTAGTCACACCACGAGCTTTACGGTGAAGGAAAACATCGAGAGGAAACCTGCATACGTTTGAGAAGAAATTCAAAGGCGTATGTACAGTCGTACTTGAGTAACGGCGATGGACTCGCCATCTGTCACGTTGGCACCAAATATACCTCTGGCGGAAAGTGGGTGTGTGGGTATTTATTACCTATACACCTCTGCCTACCCCTTCGGGGACCCTTGTGGGAAGGCGTGAGGATATATATATATTTAGAAGCATACATGTTTCGATATTTATCCAATACCTATATTCTCTACGGTGGTATTTTTCCTCTATATTCTTTTACTCAGTCATGTATACTAAAGGAGAATAAGTAGGAAAATGAGGACGCCTCAAATAGCTTTAAGAAACGTCGTACTTAACACATACCTCCCTCGAAGCAACGTTTGAGGACAGTGAATAAATACGTAAGTATGAGTTCACTCATTTCGTATCATTGACATATGTATGAAGAGACTAATGAATGTGGACGAAGCGAAAGAGGTATGTAAGTCTAGATAGAAGGAGGAGGTCTTTACTCTCATCCTACCCCGCTAGGGACTCGGCGTGATGATATGATGATGATGATGTATTATTGACACGGCGTAGGTAAGTGTTTCCATTCAAACATTTCCATTGCGGCCATTATAGTACCGTTTACGGTTATATTTGGAAGTATTTGGGTAGTTGGAACGTGATCTGCCGCTGACTCTTCTTGCACCCATTTTCGCTTAGTATATCTGTTTTATCTAAGAATAGAACTTTATTACAAAGTTAATGGAGCCGTGGTGGCTGAGTGGTTCGAGCAGTTGCCTGCGACGCAAAGGTCGCAAGTTCGAATCCCGACTGTACCAATGAGTTTTTCTGAACTTAAGTACAGTGATTAGTCACACCACGAGCTTTACGGTGAAGGAAAACATCGAGACGAAACCTGCATACGTCTAAGAAGAAATTCAAAGACGTGTGTATAGTCGTGCTGGAGTAACGGCGATGGACTCGCCATCTGTCACGTTGGCACCTAATATACCTCTGGCGGAAAGTGGGTGTGTGGGAGTACCTATACACCTCTGCCTACCCCTTCGGGGACCCTTGTGGGAAGGCGTGAGGATATATTATTATTTATTACAAAGTTAATATATTGGCGTGGCGGTTTCGTAGCAAGCTCGTAGCATATATTGTGCTTGGCGTAGCAATACGTGTGTTAGTAATAGAAGGCTGTGTTTAATTAATAAAATCATTTTGATGACAATCATTATAGATTGTTATCAATTGTTGTAGAATCATTTATATATTGTATAAGAAACCTTGACAATTTGTAAGTAAGTACTTTTTGGTGGTTGAAATTGATCATTTTTTGTAAGACTTCAATAGTTGTCTGCAAATTCAAGATTTCAGGTTCGGACCCTAGATTATAAAGATGATTATTTTGGAACTTCAATATTTAGATTTTTCGTACCATGTGCTTTACGTGAAGGACGACATCGTGAGAGAACCCCATAGGTCTGAGAAGAGTAAAAAATCGTATCTGTATTTGTACATGAGAAAAAGGCATGTCGTTGCAAGCCTAGATGTACTGTGGTTGCTATCTTACGTTTGTCTGTAAAAACACGATTTTTATCATGTTATATGCAAACGGTGAAGTTATGATGATAATAATAAATACCTTGGGACAGTTCCAAACAAATTGACATAGTCCCAAATTAAGCAAAGCTTGTGTTATGGTAACTAGGCAACGATATATTTATTTATATATATAGATATACATATCTATGTAGGACACATAACTACACAGGACATAGGATACATAAATACATAGGACATTCAAGACTAAGGTACAAATACTCGTGTTCATCACACAAATCCGCCCTGAGCGTGGAATCAAACTCGCGACAAAAGTTTTGCAGTCAGGAGCTCTAACCACTAGACCAAACGGCCGCCAAAGTTTTGTTATTAATTTGGCGGCTACCTAGCGTGTCGACCCTTACGTGCCTCTCGAATGTATAAACAACATCAAAGTAAAAGCCTTAAGAGGCTCTCAAGTTAAGTCTAAATTAGATCACTTGCCAGAAGATTGAAGTAATTAAGAGATCAAAGGCATGCCTAGGAATTTTGGCAGGAATCAAGCCAAAAAACTTTTGCTGACGAAGTAAATGTTTTAACAAAATTTTTCACTTTAATGAAAAGGATAGCTTGTACCTTTGTTGATTTAAGACGTTATTCGAAGTAATTGTATTTATTTAAATAAACAAATATACATTTTAAGCTCGAATATAATATGACTGGTAACTCCTTCGAACCTTTCGACCTTTTTGATCTGGAAAGAGCCTTAGTATTAGTCTTTTGTTTTTTTATATTCCTCTCCTAGCAGATCTTGTCGAAATACTCATGTGGAAGTACAATTCAGTTTTGTTTGAAACGATTTAAATCAACTCTAAATAATAATAATAAAGAAGAAAAAGGAGTGTAAAATTTCCAATTCCAATTTCCAAAACCCCACCACCATTTGGACCCTGATCCACACTCCGGTGGGTAAACCCTATACTACATATTTTATGATACAAAAACACTTTTGTATACAAAAAATAATGAATAAAGGAAATAATCATAATAATAGCTTACGATAATAATAATTTCACACAAATTGAGCAAGTCCTAAAGTAACCAAAGTCTATACTATGGTCACTAGCCAACAATACAAATACATATTCAGAATCATTCAAATATAATTACTCTGAGTGCCTCACTGGGTAGGTAGAGAGAGTAAAGTACTTGCCTCTAAACATCTCTTTGGCTTCAATTTCAGTCATCAGACTCAAGACGACATCGACATTGTTAACATCGTATGTATTTCTCTAGTCGAAAAGACAGAGCTTAAAAATCTTTCATAATGATCGTAATAGCACGGCACTTCATAGTAAGGCACCTGTCATATTGGATGCGATCGAGTGCAACAATGCTTAAAAATTCATGCGAAAGACATATTCAGAGTTGAAAACTCCAAACATCTAAGAATTACCCTGCAAAAGGAAGGTAGGAAAGTCTTACAAAGCCAGGTGCAAGAAAGAAAACACGCATTTGTCGAGGTGAAGGGGAGCAATTTGCTAAATGTCGCCGGCGTACTAGCACAGCTCCAGACCTTTTGTTGCCAGAATCGATATTTAAATGTCCCTAGAACTGTTCTTTTTAGCAATTAAATTTTAAATAATTTTATGGAAAGTTAATCGGAAATGGCCATTAAACCATTGATATCGCTTTATGAGAGAAGAGAGCTACGAGAGAGAGAGAGAGAGAGAGAGTACAATCACAAGGTATTTTTAATCATAATAATTTAGATAATATTATATTTTGACACCTTCCCACAATAATCGCCAGAGGCAGGTGTTTAGTGCCAAAATAACAAATGGTGAATCTATCGCCATTTCTCAATCACGATTATACTTACGGGTACGTCTCTCAATTTCTTATGAAACGTATGCTGGTTTCCTTTCAATATTTTCCTTCATCGTAAAGCTCGTGATGTGGCTCATTACAATACTCAAGCTTAGACAAGTTAATTGGTACAGTCGGGACTAGGGCTTGCTATGTGTTCCATGCGTCTACTTGAATCATTCGGCCACCACGGCTCCTTTCAAGACGACATTGATGAGTTAATAACTTTTATTCAGCTATTTAATCTCGATTAGGTGAACTTTTAAGTTTGTTTAACCTCTTCTGCATCATGGCAGCCATCTCAACAAGTTTAAGCGAGCATATTGAAAACAAGGTAGTGTAAATTGAAGTTGATTTAACTACTTGAACACAAGCACAGCTATTAGTATGTTTATGATCGTCATTACAATGCAATCGGTGCTAAAGCTATATATTATTTATGGTAATCTTATCTATACTAATTATTAATATTAGAATAATTATAAAGAGGAAAGAGGAAAGATTTGTTTGTTTGTATTGAATAGGCTCCGAAACTACAGAACCGATTTGAAAAATTCTTTCACCATTGAAAAGCTACATTAACTATGTGTGACACAAGCCTTATTTTCTTTTATAAAAAAAAACTTGCACGCGTGCGAAACCGAGACGGACCGCTAGTGATAAATATATTTGTTCGTACGGCGTGACCTTCAGCACCGTGCTACCGACCTGGTGTTACAAACGTCCATAAGCGGCGGTGACCGCTTACCACCAGGTGCACCGCAGGATTGTTTGTCATCTTAAAATAAAATAAAATAATAATAATATATCCTCACGCCTTCCCACAAGGGTCCCCGAAGGGGTAGGCAGAGGTGTATAGGTAATACTCATACACTCACTTTCCGCCGGAGGTATATTAGGTGCCAACGTAGCTGTCATCTTAAAAAGCTATTGCTTATGCCGCTATCATAACTCTAACAGATTTTGAGTATATATCTTTTTGGGTTCGTACTGGTACGAGTCTTGAGGGAGAGGGATTTAAAAACGATATGAGAATGAATTTTGAAGACGGCCTGTGTGAATGCTGTGTACGCAGAAAAAGGATTTGTGTTCGAAATATACAGTGCATTGACCGTCCATATACAGTACTCAAACAGTTAATAATTATTCCTTAACAGATCATCCTGTTGTTTGTCTGCTCACCTAATAAACACTTCTTTTTCAGAGATAAATATTAAAACATCATTGAAACATTAAAATACAAATTAGCACCATTATTCAATTTTAATTTATAATAAATACACTCTTGGAAGCATGTAAATTATCATTGAATCAGAATAAATATATTCTGGTTCGCCTGATAATTAACAATGATAATAATGCAATACGCTTTAAAGTCAATATGAATCTTATCGTAATGTAATAGAGCACATTTACAAACATCATATCTTGTCGTCAATGAACACCACTGTATGAACGGCAACACCATTAAAAAAAAATCTCCTGTCTCCATTAACAAGCTTTAATACCGATTCGTTATAATTGATCGATTGCGATTCTGTGCTTTCACTTATTTGGATGATCATTTTAATTTGTTCAGCATCCGGTGCAGCAGAATTTGTTGAGGAACTGCTACGACTACTTTCGAAAATTAAAAGCGATTTTTGTAACTATATTCATTACATTTAAAGAGAGGTAGGCATATCGGGTTTCCCGTTTGAATATAGAGCTGCCTAACTGGGGTAGGACCTCTCCACCTTATAGATGTCCGTAGCCAAATAACACAATTTTTTGTGTTGAGTCCCTGCGTGATGAATAAGGTTTCCAATATTGAGCTCACCCAGCTCCCTTGCTCGCGATCCAGCAACGCCCTAAGCCGAGGTCCGTACCCCACAGGAGGTGCCCTTAGCTGTGTTGCTTAGCACTAAAGTGCCTGGCTGGAGGCCTAGGTCTCGCCTTTACCCGGTTAAGTAGCAAAAGTTCCCGGAATTCACGCTACGAGAGACAATACAAAAAATAAGTCCCTTAGGGTGGGGGGAGGATAGAGTTATATTGTGGTGGCAGCAGAGGGATTAGTCCCATTATGCTAAATAGCTCCGAATACTAAGAGTGGCAACGCACTAATGATACTTCTTTATCGTGAGCGTAAATAGGCTACGGTAACCGCTTCCCATCAGGTGGACCGCATGCGATGTGTACTAATACTACTAATGGATTTTCGAACTTAATTACAACTATTATTCGGACCATGAGTTTGAGGGAAGGGGCGGTCCACCGTTTAGGAGGAGTTCAATGACATATACACGTACAGAAGAAATATAAAGATATATATGTAACGCGTGTGAACCCGCCGGGCTCAACTAGTATATTTTATTGGAAAACCATGAAACTGTTCATTAAAGAAGGCTTTTCTGTCAAAAATAATATAACATTCGCTTTATGGTGTCCGTCGTAGTAGTAAATGAAGTCCAACTATATTTTATAGACCATAAAATAGTATTTATTACTTGCATGTTACAAAAGCCGTAGCGTAAAATTTAATGGTATTTTTATATATATATATATATATATATATATATATATAGGAAAAGTATTCGGTCATAAAAATACGCTTTGAAATATCTAACACTGAGATAATATATTTTTACCAAGATGTATACACGTATATTTGTATCTTTCTCCGAAGGTTGTTATTACTACTTGAAAATCTGTACTTACATCTCTTTTCGAAAGCATTAAAACTAGTTAGAATCTACTATCGTTTCAGCATCTATTTTATACTTTTGTTTTAAGTAATTTTACACTGTTTTCATGGAATACTGGAGAGACACATACTTGCAATAGTTATGAAAGTTTAAGATCGGGCAGACCGCATCAGGCGGACCGCATACTTAATTGCCATTTAAGTGGTATAAAAATAATCTTGAATAATGATTGCCTTCTTAGTATGGTATTTTCTGTGAAATTTCAGAGCCATCAGCTTGTTCAACTTAGCTGGGTATACACGAAGATCTTGACGATTAGAAAGCAAGAGAGATTCCGATAGTTCTGGGAATCCCAAGGTGGATTTAGACTGGGAAGAGGATGTTACTTATATACCCTTGCATTAAACTGATTAAACACTGGCAACCAACACTTGCCAAAAATTCACTAAATTTGCACACCACAACCACTGCCATCTATCGCAGATTTCAGTAAGCAATAATGCAATGAGTCGTTGTTAAACAAGAACAAATGAAAAGCATTTTAATAGCGTGTTCTATGTATAGATGGCAGTATTTTAAGAAATGAAAAAAAAAGTAATCAAATTATACATTATGAAATATTTACATAGTTACGGATGTAATGAAAATACATCTAGTAAAAAATTCCTATACTCTTCTGTCTTCACAGAATAAATAATTCTAACGTTGGCTTCTGCTTTTTCAACAAAGTTGTTAGTGTTTATTCCTCTTTTGTCTCCTGAAAAATTAAATATATTGTTTATTTACTACATCTCAGTTCTGTTACATTACTTATCTATACTATAGGTATACATAACAATGTTAAATATACATAAATACGCGATGGCAAGATCGTAGATTATTTCTGGACTTAAATTCGTATAGAGCTTGATCACACCCTGCGATTTCAGTAGAGGAAAAAATCGAAGGGAAACGTGACTTGTGCTTGACTTGAGTTGTGCTTGAAAAACGGTCAAAGTATCTATCACGTTGGGAACTTAATACAACTCCAAAACACGAGAATATTTTTCAACTATGCCTGCCTGTATATTAATAAAACGCCTACTAAGCTCTCTTAGTTCAAAAATCCGTAATTACTTATATTGACAATTTCTTACCGCAAACAATAATACCGTTCTTCGCATATTTATACTCTTTGACGAGATTTGGCCTTACAAACGATGCTACAGTGGCTGGATCTAAGGCCTGCCATTCGTGTGATCTTTGTAACGACACTTTCTCATACTTATTTAGTGCGGTGACTACGTCTGTGTTTATTGCGCCCAGGATGTTTTCTCTCCAATCCTGAAAATTAAGTATTACGTATATAAAATATCACCTGTCACTAAGGGTGAATGTAGCTTTCCAATGGTGAAAGGATTTTTTAAATCGGCACAACAGTTTTTGAGTTTATTCGTTACAAACATACACACATACTAAAATGCAAATCTTTCCTTTATAATATTAGTATAGAAGTATAGAAGAGTATTATATGGAAAGCCGTGATGGTCGAGTGGTTTGAATAGTTGCCTGCAACACAAAGATTGCAAGTTCAATTCCCGACTGTACCAATGAGTTTTTCTGAACTTAAGTACAGTGATTAGTTACACCACGAGCTTTACAGTGAAGGAAAAAATCGAGAGGAAGCCTGCATATATTTGAGGAAAAAATTCAAAAGCGTATTTATAGTCGTTTTTGAGTAACGGCGATGGACTTGCTATCTGCCTGTGGTCTGTTATGTGATTTCCAGGAACCAAAGGACACTCTTGTTATAAAACTCCATGCTCTAGGTACTTTAATATAAACGTTCTATGGCATCTAAATCTGCCTGCACCCATACAAAAAGTGGACCCCCGTGGGAATTTCGATTAGGTACATATGTATAAACAAAGAGTCTTTCCCGCCTCAATAACCACATGTATAATTTGTCTTATGTAATCTTAGTCTCTTATAAAATAGTATATACAAATATATTCCGCGTATATTATGTACAGTGATTGGCAATTATCAAGAGGAGGTTTCCTTACTAACTAGCTGAGTAAATTTATTAGGGATTCGAACTTGCGACGCAAAGGTCGCAAGTTCGAATCCCGACAGTACCAATGAGTTTTTCTGAACTTAAGTACAGTGATTAGTCACACCACGAGCTGAACGGTGAAGGAAAACATCGAGAGGAAACCTGCATACGTCTGAGAAGAAATTCAAAGGCGTATGTATAGTCGTGCTGGAGTATCGGCGATGGACTCGCCATCTGTCACGTTGGCACCTATTATACCTCTGGCGGAAAGTGGGTGTGTGGGTATTACCTATACCTATTACCCCTTCGGGGACCATTGTGGGAACGCGTGAGGATATATATAATAAACACTTACTCTTGTAAAATTCAGATGTGTTTTGACTTGCGAGAATGGGAAGACTGTCACTTTGTCAGGGGTAGCATTCTGTGCTACAATATGGTAGGCCTCTACGTCCATGTGGGCATTGAACTCCGCATCAGGGTTGTCATCACCTGAGTATTATAACTATTATATACCTTCAAACTTACGTGAATCAAGAGTGGAGGTAAAAGCCTAAGTATCTATTGTATGTATTGTTTAGTAATATAGCTAGCAAATACGGCCAGTATTTCATTATTGAAAAGAAAAAAATATTACTTACTCTGTATATGTCCAGCGCCTACGTACAGATGTGCTAGCCTTCCCAAGAAATGAGGATCCATCCTAATAGCTAAGGCTACATTTGTGAGAGTACCGATGGTTACCACTGTCAGTTCCCCTGTAAAATATAATAATTTTGTGTCGGTAAAACTCTGTGCGTAAAAATTCTATCACGTGAGGATGCTTGGCCTTATTATACAACATGACAGCTTATGTAGAAATATCTGAGAAGGAAAGTTAGAGGAGGAAGGTATTCCGTCCAAGACGCTGACCCAGGCATAAAGCCTAGGTCTTAAATCCAGTTTAAGTGATAAGTGTGGATATATTTGTTCACTTCCCACGTAAAAGCTACCGAATGAATTTAAAATACTACATGGGATAGGTTTTATTGTAGAAATAAAATACAAATCATTTCAATTATTAAAGCCGCTGAGCCCGAGTGAGATAGAGTGAGATTCCCGACTGTACCAATGAGTTCTGCTGATCTTAAGTGGGTGTGTGGGTAGGGGTACTATATATACACCACTGCCTACCCGTTCGGGGACCCTTGTGAGAAGGCGTGAGGTTATACTCAAATATTACGCGAGTGAAGCCGCATGGCAAGCAGTGAAGGTTTACTACTGTAACAGACAATAGCTATATGCATTGAATAACTCCATATATTGTGTTACAATCTCAACTTCCTAGCTGTCAAACCAGCCTTAAGCCGAGTGACTAGCCCCACTGGACAATTAAGCAGCAATTATTCCTGAATGGTTCAAACACCCGAGAGATACCCCTAGTGTTGCAAATGTACTTAGCTAGCAATAACTGCTTACCATCAGGCAGGCTGCATGTTTTGTCATCTTAGTGGTATGAAAAGGCTGGAAGCAAACGTACCTTCATGAACCTTGGACATTCCTATAAGAGTATCTACGGCGGTTTGATCTTTGGCAGGCACCAAGTCAGGATACGAGTCTCCACTGTCCCCCAAACCGTCGTGGCCATAGTAATCTGTGACTGCTGGTGTTGTCACCAACGATGCTTTCGATCCTCGATGAATTGGTATCTGAAGAAAATTTATATTTTGTTCACTTAACGTGTGGTGGCCGAGTGGTTCGAGCAGTTACCTGCGACGTAAAGGTCGCAAGTTTGAATCCCGACTGTACCAATGAGTTTTTCTGAACTTAAGTACAGTGATTAGTCACACCACGAGCTTTACGGTGAAGGAAAACATCGAGAGGAAACCTGCATACGTCTGAGAAGAAATTCAAAGGCGTATGTATAGTCGTGCTTGAGTAACGGCGATGGACTCGCCATTTGCCACGTTGGCACCTGATATACCTCTGGCGGAAAGTGGGTGTGTGGGTATTACCTATACACCTCTGCCTAGCCCTTCGGGGACCCTTGTGGGAAGGCGTGAGGATATATTATATTATATTATTATTATTATTCACTTAACGTTTGGTGCTATTCAGGGCCTACCCGCTATTTAGAGCTTGCTGAATTGGATGGTAAAGTGGCAAGTACTTCCTACCATTTTCAAAGTCTCACACCTTTATCATGTGATAACAATGCTTATAAATAGGCCTGGACCGTTGCTACATAAAATAATTATTTTCTTAGTATTTTTACAAACATTATCATCACATGGTGGTGGCCAAGTGGTTCGAGTAGTAAAGCCTACAACACAAAGATTGCAAGTTCGAATCCCAAATGTACCAATGAGTTCTGGACTTAAGTAGGTACTGTGACTAATCACACTAAGAGCTTTACGGTGAAGGAAACATCGAGGGAAAGCCTGCATATGTATTTACGTTTGAGTAGGAATTCAAAGGCGTATGTACAGTCGTGCTTGAGTTTCGGCGATCGAAACCTAAAATATATCTCTGGCAGATCGTGAGTGTGTACGTTCTAAGTATACACCTTTGCCTACCCCTTCGGGGACCTTTGTGGGTAAGTGCATAGCATGGGCCACTCAGAAGACTCCAAGGTGAATATAAAATATAATTACTAAATATGTATTACGATGTTACACACGAAATAGTATTGAAGTATCACAAAAACATACATTAATTTATTGTATTGTTATCAAATAGTTCAAAGGTTAAAGAGTGGTACTGATTTTAGAATACACAAGCATAATAAATACAGATTTACGCTAAGTTACTTATCAATCAATATGCTTCTTGGCCTTGCCCTTGTCTTCCGTGCTAATGATCTCAGGTTGAATGTGCCGTAGCAGACTCTATAAGCCAATTATAGATTCACGTTAAGAGTACTCGAAACCGGCGAGCATGTAAGTGAACGAACAAAAAGAGGTATGAAAGTCTAGACAGAATAGGTGCTCTATTCTCTCTGCCCGCTAGGGACTCGGCGTGATGATAAGATCACGAACATTAAAAAAAATAACTATGCGTAACTTTTTGCCTTCCCATAGGGGTCCCCAAAGTGGTAGGCAGAGGTGTAATATAAATCTCTTATCGCCTTAGACATCTATACTAATATTATAAAGAGGAAAGATTTGTTTGTTTGTTTGTAATGAATAGGCTCCGAAACTACTGGACCGATTTCAAAAATTCTTTCACCTTTGGAAAGCTACATTATGCCCGAGTAACATAGGCTATATTAAATTGGACCCGATAGGTGGCGCTGCGATCGAGTTTCAAGAATTTTACCTTTTTACCCGGGCGAAGCTTTCTGTGTGTTTCTGTGTGTCTTAAGCTAGATTCGAGAATGGTTTAGATTTACAATTGGACCCAATAGGTGGCGCTGCGATCGTGTTACGGGCAATTTAACTTTTTCACCCGAGCGAAGCTGGGCGGGACAGCTAGTTATACATATTTAAAGTGCCAACGTATGAGATGACTAGACATGCTTTCCCAATCGCAACTACACACCTAAGATAGGTAGGGCATAACGGGTTTCCCGTTCGAATTTGGAGCTGCCCGACTGGGGCAGGACCTCCACCTTATAGAAGTCCGTAGCCAAATAACACAATTTATTGTGCTGTGTTCCTACGTGGTGAATAAGGTTTCCAGTAATGAGCTCCTTGGGGTGGGGGGAGGATTGTTGTATTGTGTTGGCAGCAGAGGGATTAGTCTCATTATGCTGCCAACACACTATAACTTTCCGAACACAGAGTGGCAACGCGCAAGTGATAGGTACTTCGGTATCGTGAGCGTAAATAGGATACGGTAACCGTTTCCTATTCCTAGGTGGGCCGTATGCTTGTTTGCCACTCTTGTTGAATAAAAAAAAATAAAAAAAACACGCATTCCATTAAATAGGAGACCTGCATATACGTGCGACATACACATAAATGTACGTAGGTAACGACGTGCGAAAGAGACTTTAACAGACTTGATAAGCACTTACGTCCTGCCTCCCAGCCACCTTGAGTATCCTTTGATTATTGTAACAGACATTGTCTTCATTTGTATTTCCGTTTCCTGTTGTCAGTGCAAGCAGTTTTGGCCTGAAACATTATTAATGAAACGTAGTTTTATTTCCTATGTTAAGCATTGTAAGCACAGGTACCTAGTGCTTACAATGCCGCGAACCCCTCAACTAGAAATTGGTGGGGCGCGTCTTCGTGGATGCGGGGAGTATGCCACTCATAGGTAATCAGTGTGTACCAACAATACTCAAACATTAATGGGAGGCTGTACACCTACAATATGAACTTTAAGGTAGAGTGGGGCGCGTCTTCGTGTCTTCGCGTTTTTTTATATTCCGATTCTTAGCTTGCTGTTATTTCTGTGATAGTATTAGAAAATGTACCAACCCGTTGTAATGTTTCTCATATATCAGGGCTAAAAATATAGCCATGGCATCATCTGCTCCGGCGTCATTGTCAATAATAAGCTTGGCTCGATTCTCTTTGACACTGAAAACAAAAGAAGTATGGTTGAAACAAGGAAGCTTTGTATGTCTATAGTAGAATAGCCTTCTGTTCTCTTTGCTTAACCCGCCAGGGACTCGGCGTATGATACGTGAGTATGTGTATATTTTCTGTATTCTCTCTTATTGGAACGAAGTTCCTTATCGCGCGTTGTGAAAGGGGGCTAGACGGGAAAAAATCTTACGAAAAGTTGTCACGACACTTTTTGTCACGACACTTTTTTTTTCGCGCGTTGTGAAAGGGGGCTAGACAGAAAAATATCTTACGAAAAGTTGTCACGACACTTTTTGTCACACTTTTTTTTGCTGTATATTTATAACCCCCGTGTGAATGATTGCTGTATATTTATTACCCCCGTGTGAGTGACGTGTGCTTCTTGAACTTCGTTCCATCCGGGTGTCCCTTGACACCTCTCAAGTTTTTTTTGTTTATGTAACGCGGTCATCTGGTCTCCGCACGAATCTAAGTATAACGACATGTTGGAGCGCGTGCAAAACAAATTTATGAGATACTTATATCTGAAGCAGTATGGCGTGTACCTATTCTACCCTCTAATGTATCCAACCTTATTTGTCATAGGTATGGTAGGGTACAATGAACTTGGGGTTGATGTGATGACAATGAACGCCTTCCCACAAGGGTCCAGGGTCAAGGGAAGGGGTAGGCAGAGGTGTATAGGTAATACCCACACACCCACTTTCCGCCAGAGGTATATTAGGTGCCAACGTGACAGATGGCGAGTCCATCGCCGTTACTCAAGCACGACTATACATACGCCTTTGAATTTCTTCTCAGACGTATGCAGGTTTTCTCTCGATGTTTTCCTTCACCGTAAAGCTCGTGGTGTGACTAATCACTGTACTTAAGTTCAGAAAAACTCATTGGTACAGTCGGGATTCGAACTTGCGACCTTTGCGTCGCAGGCAACTGCTCGAACCACTCGGCCACCACGGCTCCATTTTTAGAATAAATCTATCAAAAGGTAGTAAATATTACACCATTACCTATATACATACATCAGTATTTATATATATAAAAAACTATAAGAATGAACTAGTTAATTCTGAGGACATTGAATCTACACTAAAATTTCCCTTAGATATCAAATATCAGTTCTAATCTTATCCTACTAATATTATAAATGTGAATGTTTGTAAGTTCGGATGTTTGCGGTTGCGGATTTGGCTGAAAGTTGAAATCGTGGTGGCTTATACCTAGGAATAGGACATGGCTACTTTTTTTTTAATCTCGAAAATACAAAGTTCATATTATAAAGTATGATGTTCTTTCACGGCATAGCGACTGAACCGATTCTAGCAGGAAAATACATAAGCAACTTTTTCGAACTCCACGCGGGCGAAGCCGTGGGCATAAGCTAGTATAAAATACACAATCAATTAACACGCCTACCACAACTGCACAAAGTCACAAATAGAAACAATCTAGTTCATACTGAGGACATTGAACCTAAACTAAAATTTCCCCTAGATATCAAATATCAGTCATAATATAAAATACACAAACGATTAACATACCTATCACAACTGCAGAGAGTCACAAATAGAAAACCCACACACGATATTCGCACAAACATTATCAAGACACGTGATGTATTGGTCTCAGGCCGATTTATACTGAGCTGTATTTAATTTATCTCCAAATGCGAGATCACTTGACTATCATATGGAATATATCAAATTTAGATAGTGCCATCCACGAAGGCGCGCCCCACCAATTTCTAGTTGAGGAGGTCGCGGGATGACTGAGTGTGACCCAACTCTATTAATTGTAGTGTGCGTGTGCTCTCATAGGTAATCAGTGTGTACCGATAATACTCAAACATTAATGGAAGGTTGCACACTTACACTATTATAAACTAAAATACATGACGGCCGTCTAGTCTAATGGCTGGAGCTCCTGACTGCGAAACTTGAGGTTGCGGGTTTGAATCCCGCTGAGGGCAGACATTTGTGTAATGAACACGATTAGGTAGTTGTACTTAAGTCTTGGATGTAAGTAAATCTATCGTTGTCTATTTACTATAACGCAAGCTTCACTTAATTTGGGACTAGGGAGTAGTCACAAATTGACCATATTTGTGTGGAATTGTCCCAAGGTATTAATTATTCTTTATCATCAATCGTAGGCATGGGGTAGGGGTAGGCAGAGAGTATAAAGCGCCAGTTCTCTCTAGACTTACATACCTCTTTCGCTTCGTCCACATTCATCAGTCTCTTCATACATGCTCGTCGGTTTATTTATTATGAAACTATATAAGGAATAACAGTATCTAAGAATACTATCCATGCTACGGCTGACCTATATTGATAATAATCGCGGCACAATTCGTACAGTCGTGAGCGAATGACAAACGTTTTTTTATACCACTCGGGTGGCAGACCAGCGTGCGGTCCGCCTGATGGTAAGCGGTTACCGCCGCCCGTGGATGCTTGAAACACTAGGGGCAACGCTCGCGCGCTCTCGACCCTGCAGGAATCTTTTCACACCCTTCTTCCATGCCACACTCTCCAGGGAAAACTCGACTCGGGAGCTCATTTGCATTGGGTAATCAAGTTTTGCATCTATAATTTACTAAGATGTGATTTACTTGACTTTACTTTGTACTCCGAAGACATTACAGACCTACACATATAAGCACACCGAGCCCCTAACGGGGTAGGCAGAGTGAATACAGCGCCATTTCTCTCTATTCTTACACACTCTTACCTCTATCGCTTCGTCTACATTAATCAGTCTCTTCATACATGCTCAGCAGTTTCGATTTCTCTTGACATTCTTGAGTATCCGATCGATTTAATAGTTTTTTAAACAAGTTTTTTTGATTATATTTTAATTTAATTCTATTCTAGTCATAGTCCTTGTAGCATCGAGTTCTAACATAGAGTTTTATGGAAAAACAAACAAAAACCAAGCTTGATTAGGAACCGACTTTTGTTAATTTGTGTAAAACAGCAATTTGATACACTAATTGATTTGCATATTATGAACACAATTGGAATGTAATTTGAAGCATTGGTATGTTATTAACTTTCAAAAACTTCAAGGGCGAGAGCCTGGTTACGTGTAATACAGGTCCTACCTAATACAGGAACCAGACTTTCCCAAAGATATGCCAGGGTAGTATCACTCACTGTATGATATGTTTATTGTGTATGGCTTTGAAAAAGGGAACAAAGGTTAGAAAAGAAAACCGGGGAGTTTGTTTCGTCGTTTCTTCTGCTGGCAGGTTTTTTTTCTCGGAAACGGTGGTCTGTGTTGTACTGTTCCTTGTTGTATTGTCTCTTACGTTGAATAAAAATTTTTTGACTTTGGTTAAAGATAGCAAATAAATATATTATTATTATTATTCCATTTTTACCAGAATTAGTTACAGTACTGACGACAATATTTGTGTCACTTGTTTAATTTGTCTAATTTGTGAATGTGAGAACATTGTAGGCTTTGTAGATTCTTAGATCTTGTTATAATTATCTTGTTTTATGTATGCTTTGTATAGTAAGCAACGACCTATTGTCGGGCCTACGTTGTTCTATACTATTACTGTAACGAAAAAAATATTGTATATGCCTAATGATTTGAAAAGAGTAACCATGGAGTTTCTTGCCGGTTCTTCTCCATGGAAGCGACCAACCCGGAGCGTGCTTCTTTTTCGACGTTTTATAAGTGCCCACCTGGGCCTATGTGAAATAAAAAGATTTTGATTTGATTTGATTTGATTTGATTTGATTTGATTTGATTCACAGCCGTGGTGGCCGAGGGGTTCGAGCAGTTGCCTGCGACGCAAAGGTCGCAAGTTTGAGTCCCGACTGTACCAATGAGTTTTTCTGAACTTAAGTACAGTGATTAGTCACACCACGAGCTTTACGGTGAAGACTTTACGTCTGAGAAGAAATTCAAAGGCGTATGCATAAATGTGCTGGAGTAACGGCGATGGACTCGCCATCTGTCACGTTGGCACCTAATATACCTCTGGCGGAAAGTGGGTGTGTGGGTATTACCTATAAACCTCTGCTTATCCCTTCGGGGACCCTTGTGGGAAGGCGTGAGGATATATTATATTATTCACATTGCGATCAAGCCACGATTATTTTCTTTTTACGATTAATATAGAGTAATAGGCAATTTTAATCATATTTAACAAACATTTATCTTATATGCTCGAAGCATATCTCGATTGACGCGAGTGAAGTATTAGATAACATACATACGTATCGTCCGTCACAGGGTAGGCAAAGAGAGTAGAGCACTCGAGGATGGGAATGTCACTTTCAAGCGTATGTACCTATATGTGGTAGGATGCTTAACTAGTATATACATATTATATGCATCGAAGTGATATAATGTGTGAAAAGATTCCTGCAGGGTCGGCAACGCGCGAGTGATACCCCTGGTGTTGCAAGCGTCCATAGGCGGCGGTAACCGCTTACCATCAGGCGGACCGTATGCTTGTTTGCCACCCAAATGATATAAAAAAAAAGAAAAAGTATATTTAGGGATTGATGAAGTGATAAAGGTCTGTAAGTCTAGAGAGTCGGCGCTCGTCTCGGTCTGTAATGATTTGGATTTCGCTTTATTCTAAAACTTGTACAAAAAAACATGCTTAAATCTTACTCAAATAAATATTTAATAAAATTACATAAGCGACATTTACATTCAAAATAAATACATACTTATCTGTAGTCATTTTCTCTTCTATATATTCATAAGCATTTCACTTTTGTTCACAAATTTTGACAATGTACTCAATAGTACTACTCAAACTGAGGAAAATACACGACCATAGACGATTCACTGTACTGCACGACTGTACCTTTGTGTTTATATTTAGATGTCATTGAACCCGCTCGTATGTAGAGTAAAGAAGATTCACAACGAATGAAGCGCAATTTAGTCGATTTGTGATCTGAAGAACTCTAAATATACGAATAAAAAAATACATTAAAGCCACAGCCTAGACAATTCGCAGTAATAGTGCTCACATGCTTGTTTCATTTTGCTCAACACTGGTCGAGTTTTTTTTTTTACTATAAACGTGTGTATGTTTTAGGAGTCGTAATTGGAACCAATGAGTTTTGTCTGAACTCTAGCACAGTGATGTACACTACATGTTTGAAGTTTGAAAACATCCTGAGCCAATCTGCATTAATTTAAGAAGAAATTCAAAATATGAAAAATATCTAATTATATAAATTAATCTATTCACAAGGTCGCTACATTAAGTAAATACACAGGATACTATAGACAAACACATACACACACACGCAGTTTACTACACTACACAATAATGATATAATTACTACATTATTAGGCCTCTTCAAAGACTGGCCTCTTACTGTCATTTGGTATTCACATTTATGTTACTCAGTAGGAATCAATTACCTATGTATATTACAGGCGGGCCCCCAATTCCATAGTAATTATTCTAAAATGTATTTGTACAATTATAAAGTACGATACACTTATGTATACAATACACAATACAATTATACAGTGCAGATGGATCGTAGCTAATTGCGACATTTACATAGACGTGGGTGTGTTTGTATATGTAATTATATATGTATTAGTAATGCTTGACAAACTTCGATTGAGCTCGCCATTTGTCTCGCTGCTACTCCTCCATCCAGCCCTTTCCGGACTCGGGACTAGATAAATTAACTTTATAAAATGTCGAAGCGAAAAAGGTCTGTAAGTCTAGAGAAACCTGGCAGTATCTTTCACGTTGTATGGCGTATTTGTAGTATGTATGTATTTGGACACAGGATGGTAAAATTCGTTGTAATGTATTATTTTCCCATTGAACGAATCGTATCATTAGTAGAGTATTTCCTTCTATCCTTCAGTTCTGATGAAAAGACGGCAACCAAAAAATCTTTGTACGCTTCTTGCTTATATGAATAGACAAGTTGGACGTTAGGCTCCACGGACGAAAAGTCGTTTGTATTAATTCCTCTTTGGCTACCTGTAAAAAAAAGGGCCGTGATGGCCGTGGTTCAAGTTGTTGCTTGCAACACAAAGATTGCAAGCTCGAATCCAAACTATACCGAACTATTATTTAGCTTCGACTTTTACATACGTATCATCCATATGATCACGCCGAGTCCCTAACGGGGTAGGCAGAGAGTTCTCTCTAGACTTAAATACATATTTCGCTTCGTCCACATTCATCAGTCCCTTCATACATGCTCGTCGGTTTCGAGTACTCTTGACGTTTCCATTCATGAGCGTCCGATCGATTTGATCCTCGACTTTTAATAGGTTCTATAATTGTCCTTTAAGTTGAATAAAAGATTTGAAATATTTGAATAAGCAGATATGCACTCCATCGTAGATACACACACCTCCCACTACTAGAGCTAATGGCTAAGAGCGACTGATCCATTATTTCTACCGAAGAAACACTCACCACATAATAGAATGCTATTATTTGATCTCTTGACCTGCTCAGCAACAAAGTGGTTGAAAGTAACTGAAGCTACCACTGGGTCTAACTGGATCCAGTATTCACTAGTATTCAATGAGACCTGCTCGAATGTATTTTGCGCTGTCATTATCTCAGTTGGAATCCGTCCAAGCACTTCTTCACGCCAATGCTGAGAACAAAAACTTTTCCTTTAAAACATACAATTTGTTTAAAAAAAAGGTTTTTTGTGGAGCTGAATTACCGATAAGTTCGATTAGTTCGAGTTCGAACTTCGACTGTAAAATTAGTTTTTAGCGCACTAATGTACCATTTGAATTTGAATTTGTTCCAACTTGAAAGATGAGATAGCTTACATCTCAATCTATAGTGGCAATATTATTTTATTGCAAATTATTTGTCTATTATTTGAGTCACAAATTATCTGTTAGCTCAAAACGATTCTAACAGATGGCGATATCTGATGACTGGATTGAGAAATAAATACTTCTCAATTTTATCTTCAATTTAATTATTTATTTATCGACGGCCGTCTGGTCTAGTGGTTAGAGCTCCTGACTGCGAAACTTGAGGTCGCGGGTTCGAATCCCACTGAGGTCAGATATTTGTGTGATGAACACGAATATTTGTACCTTAGTCTTGGATGTCCTATGTATTTAAGTATATATCTATCTATATAAGTAAATATATCGTTGACTAGTTACCATTACACAAGCTTTGCTTACTTTGGGACTAGTCAATTTGAGTTGATTGTCCCAGGTATATATTTATTATTTTGTTATCTATACTAATATTATAAAGAGGAAAGATTTGTTTGTTTGTTTGTTTGTTTGTTTGTAATGAATAGGCTCCGAAACTACTGGACCGATTTCAAAAATTCTTTCACCTTTGGAAAGCTACATTATCCCCGAGTAACATAGGCTATATTAAATTGGACACGATAGGTGGCGCTGCGATCGAGTTTCAAGAATTTTACCTTTTTACCCGGGCGAAGCTTTCTGTGTGTTTCTGTGTGTCTTAAGCTAGATTCGAGAATGGTTTAGATTTACAATTGGACCCAATAGGTGGCGCTGCGATCGTGTTACGGGCAATTTAACTTTTTCACCTGAGCGAAGCTGGGCGGGACAGCTAGTTATTTATAAAATTCATAAAAAAAACTTTTGCCACAGCAACGCGTGGCCGGGTCTGCTTGTTTATATATATATATATATATGTATATATATATATATTCTTAAATTATTATATTTTACTTCTTAAATCAAGTATAAAGAAACAGAAACGGTTTAGTATACCCTTGTAACGACTAATGACTCCTGAACTTGCGAGTAGGGTACAACAGTGACTTTGTCAGGAGTCGCGTTTCTTGTTATTATATGATAGGCTTCTGCATCCATATCGGCATTAAATTCTGGATCACTGTGGTTGGTATCTAGACACAAAACAATATTTTATTATTTTAAGAGCCGGAGATCGAATGGCAGTCACCTGCAAACTTAACATCGTATGTACTTGGTAGTTTTAACCAGTGTTTCTGAACTTAAGTGCCTCTAGTGTTTTATCCAAAATATTGTGATGTTATTTATTATAAATTATGGATGGATGAAAAGACTAGGTAATTACTAATGAGACTAGCATTTATTGTGAAGCAAAAGAAGCTTAGTAAGTCTAGAGAGAACTGGCTCTCTCCACTCTCTGCTTACCCCATGGTACTCTCCGTGATGATACGTGTGAATAAAAAGAACAGAAGATGAAGAATGGCATTGAAAATAAATCTGCAAATTTTATACATCTTCAGAGCCTTGGACTAGACGTAATGATATTTCTACTTCGTTATCTATGCTCACGGATTCCTTATCGCTCTGTAATAAATAAGTAAATACAAAAAATACTCACTGTAAACATTTCCGGCTCCCACATATAAGTGAGATAGCCTACCTAGGAAGCCAGGGTCAAGACTTATTGTCAAGGCTATGTTTGTCAAAGCGCCTATTGCTAATACCACCAATTGACCTGAAATAATTTAACAATAATATTAAAAATAAATCTTAAATATATATAAATTACGTGTCACGTTGTTTGTCCGCGATGGGCTCCTAAACTACTTAACCGATTTCAATCAAATTTGCTCGCCGTGTGCAGTTTGATCCAACTTAAAAGATATGGAAGTATACATCACAATTAGACCCCATTGGACCATTGGATTGAATAGGTGGCGCTGCGATCGTGTTTCAGGAAATTTTACTTTTTCACCCGGGCGAAGCTGGGCGGGAGAGCTAGTATTATATATATTATTATTATTATAATAAAAAGAACCGTGGCGGCCGAGTACTTTGCGTAGTTGCCTGCAACACAAAGATTGCAATTTCGAATGTCCAGACTGTAACAATGAGTTTTTCTTAACTTAAGTACAGTAACAAGTCACACCACGAGCTTTACGGTGAAGGAAAACAACGAGAGGAAACCTGCATAGGTTGGAAAAGGAAAGACGTATGTATAGCCGAGCTTGAGTAACAGCGGTGGACTTGCCATATTCTGTCGCGTTGGCACCTAAAATATATATCTGGTGCAAAATGTGTGTGAAATACCTTCGTACACCTTTGAAAACTTTATCAGCGCTTGCACAGCAGTCTCTGGAGAAGCTTCAATGGCTTCGTATTGCACCGTACCGTTGTCACCTAGCCCGTCGTATCCATAATAGTAATCACTCTCTCCAGTAATGACTAAGGAATTGTTACTGCCTCTATATATTGGTACCTGAAACGACGAAATCATTTTTCAACGCTGAGTAATTGTGAAAAACTTACTGTACTATAATTTTACTTATGCTCCTGAACAATTTGTGAACGAGGGTGTGATTGTAAAGATGAAGAAAGGTATTTTACGACAGTTTGGACACAGAGTTAAGACGAATGGAAAGAGATTGACGAAACAAATATACAATGAGAAAGTGTGTGCAAGAGAAGGCAAAAGCAGAGGAAGACCACGCTCCAACTAAATAGATCAAATAGATCGGACACTCAGACAAAGATGGGTACGTGTTTGAAAAAACAGATGAAAGTGGATGAAACGAAAGAGAGAGAACTGGCGCTCTACTCTTACTGCCTACCCCGTTAGGTACTCGGGGTTAAGATATGCATCGTAAAACTCATTTCTACAGTTGGGGTTACAAATATTTGTGTCGCAGGCGACTACTTGAACCATATGTCACAAAAGAACGGTGAAAGCATCGAAATGAAACCTGCATAAATTAGAGAGGAAATTCAAAGATGTATGTATAGCGCTTGAGAAACAGCGATAGACCCATCATCTGTCACGTTGGCATCGAAATATATTTCAGGCGGAAAAACCGGTGTTCTCTCTCCGCCAACCCCTTAGGCGACCCTTGTGGGAATTCGTGAAGATACATAATTATAATTAAATTGAGCCGTGGTGGCCGAGTGGTTCGAACAGTTGTCTGCGACGCAAAGGTCGCAAGTTCGAATCCCAACTGTACCAAAGAGTTTTTCTGAACTTAAGTACAGTGATTAGTATATCACGAGCTTTACGGTGAAGGGAAACATCGAGACGAAACCTGCATACGTCTGAAAAGACATTCAAAGGCGTATGTATAGTCGTGCTTGAGTAACGGCGATGGACTCGCCATCTGTCACGTTGGCACCTAATATACCTCTGGCAGAAAGTGGGTGTGTGGGTATTACCTATACACCTCTGCCTGCCCCTTCGGGGATCCTGGTGGGAAGGCGTGAGGATATATTATTATTATTATAATTATAAAACTTACGTCTCGTCTTTTTGCTATATCTAGAATTCTTTGGCTGTTTTTAAATACTTGATTTTCATCCACATTTCCATGTGCTGTGGTTAAGCCCAACACTTGAGGTCTGAAATTATATTACTGTTAATAATTCAATTTATTTGTAGACGTAGTTTCAGATTTCTTACGAATGATGGACATCGTGTTCTAAGGTTAGTATTTATTGATAGTTATGTTTCTCACCCATCAAAGTATTGTTCATACAGCAATGAAATGAAAATGACCATAGCGTCATCCGCACCGCCGTCATGGTCGACTATGATTCTTTGCTTAGGTTTTTTACATCCTTTCACCAAGGTTTCATTGCTAAAATAATAATAATATATATCCTCACGCCTTCCCACAAGGGTCCCCGAAGGGGTAGGCATAGGTGCATAGGTAGTATCCACACACCCACCTTCCGGCCGAGATATATTTTTGGTGCCAACGTGACAGATGGCGACTCCATCGCCGTTAGTTAAGACCGTATGCAGGTTTCCTCTCGATGTTCTCCTTCACCGTTAAGCTCGTGGTGTAACTAATCACTGTACTTAAGTTCAGAAAAACTCACTAGCACAGTTGGGATCCGAACTTGTCATCTTTGTGTTGTAGGCAACGCAAAGATTACAAGTTTTCGAGATTCGAATCACTCGCCCACCACGGCTCTTTAATAAAATAGTATTTTCAAATATAAATATGGTATTCATTACTTATTAATATTCATAATCAACAGTATAACCTACATACCTCGTAAAGAACAATAAAATATAAACCAGCAGTTTTAAAGTCATTTCACTTCAAAAGTTTAACGCCAAATGAAACTTCTTAACACAACGTGTCACCTAATCGCATTCAAAACTACTTGTTAGAATATAAAACGTGAGGGTTTAACCATTTCAAATGCTGTGTCATACACACCGAAGCAAATATCCTAAATTCGACTACGAGCATTATAAACGATACAGTATTCAGTTAAAACATACATACAACATCCTCAGCCTGTCCCGTAAGGTAGATAACCTTACGGGACAGGCTGAGGATGCGAGGTGCTTAATTTGACGTTGCAACGTTGAGTTTTATAGCTTGTATTATGCGTGACTTAGGTCTTCCTTAATCAACTGGCTATCAAATGGAAAAAATATTCTTCAAATCAGGTAATTATTTCCTTAGTTTGGCAGGTTGTACATGTCGAATTCGAAAAATAGCTAATTACAGCAATGCTTTTAGGCACCGAAGAGTTGTGATGACATCGTAGCATAACATCTATAAAAAATGTTTGGTTAATTTAATTAGAAATCGTCATGTTAAAAATGTTTTGCATTAGCAATGCTGTAAGACGCGCAGGTCTGTACCAACTTTATAACATATTATTTTTGTGTAACGTTCGTTTCATTAGCTCTTATCTTATCTTTTGTACAATATGTTAAAAAGAAGGATTGTTTCATTGTTTAGTATCACAATGGATAACTATTTAACTAAAAAGTCGCAGAGCATTAGCATAATGGAGGTGTCAAACAAACGCAAGGTCATAAAACGTCGAAAAAGGTGCACGGTTCGGATTGGTCGTTTCCATGGAGAAGAACCGGCAAGAAACTCCATGGTTACTCTTTTCAAATCATTAGGCATATACAATAACAATATTTTTACGTTACAGCAATAGTACCCAAGTATGGGGGACCACGTAGGCCCGACAATTGGTCGTTGCTTACTATACAAAGCATACATAACCTAACATAACCAAGATAATTATAACAATGTTAGCAAGATCTAAGAATCTGCAAAGCCTCACATTCACGTTCTCACATTCACAAATTAAACAAATTAAACAAGTGACACAAATATTGTCGACTCCATAATAAAATTAGAAACAATTCCAAATTGTTTCAAAATATTTTAATGAAAAAATTAAAACTTAATTGCCATCGCATTCCTGGAATCCGGTTTATTTATATATTTTATAATATATAATAATAGTTTAAATAATAAATAATAAAAAAAAAACGATTGTGGGAGAAATTTTCAGTAGTTCAATGTAGGTATAGTTTGTAAGTCAGAGTCGGAGGGGCCCTCAGGGGCTAACAGGGGCCCCTCAGGTGGAGTCAACTCCAAGTCTGCACGGTAGGTACGTTGGTACCCTACATTTCTTGAAATTATAGTAAACATATTATCACACTGAGTCCAGATAAATAGTTCAATTGCAATATTTGCTTATAGTACGAGTTAAAAATATAGTTAATGTCACTTTTGCGTTCACTAGATGGCGCTGATGCGTGTTGATATTTAGATGACATTCAATTGACATTTATAGTTTTGCGCGTATTGTAATACTAATACGTAGTTATTAATTGCTTCTTTTTTAAAGGATACTAGATACGATACAGGTAGACGAAACGATCTATATAATAATAATAATAATATAATATACGAAACGATCTGACCCGTTAATATAAGGTTCAATGTTATTTCACGCTCAAGGACGCTCAAAGACGTCAAGAGTACTCCAAACCGACGAGCATGTATGAAGAGACTGATGAATGTGGACGAAGCGAAAGAGGTATGCAAGTCTATAGAGAACTGGCGCTCTATACTCTCTGCCTACCCCGTTAGGGACTTGGCGTGATGATATATATGTATGTATGTCAATGTTACTTAAGAAGGAAGAACTCTGTTAGGCATTATTGATTAATATCATATATCATCATCAATATAATATATAAGTTAACATTATTAACAGGGCTGAAGATGAAATTTCATGTGCAAAAGTAGCTAGTCGAGGGGGTCACATTATTCAGGGAGTTTGGCCTGAGACTATTAATTGCAGTGTGCGTGTGCTCTCATAGGTAATCAGTGTGTATCGATAATACTCAAACATTAGTGGAAGGTTGCACACTTCGTGTCGGCGCGGCGCGTCTTCGTGGATGGCACTGTCTATATTATCCACTTAACTATTTATTTATTTCATAAATTAGCACAACATGGTCATTTACGCTAATTTGGTCGAGCTAAAAGTTTATTATAACAAAACTTAAATATACATATGGGTAATAAATAAAGTTCATCATATGGGATACTAGCAGACCCGGCCAGGCGGTGTTGTGGCTAAGGTTTTTATTTTATTACATTGTAAATTAATATCATGCCAAAAATAATATTTTGACCAAGTTTCATACCTATGGAAGCAATAGTTGGAAAACGTGTTTTTATTTAACGCCCCCGCGTTCCACCTTGCGGGTGGAGTTTAATAAAATCCGTTCTTTCTTAGCTGACCTCTACACCGCGTAAGGAATACTCCTACCAAATTTCAAGTCAATCGGCTTTATAGTTCCAGAGATTTCGTGATGAGTGAGTTCTCAAAAGGGATCTCCTATATATATAATAGAAATGTATATAGAATACAATTATATATAGTTACTAGTTGTCCCGCCCAGCTTCGCTCGGGTGGAAAAAAAAAGATGGTGGCGCCACCTATCGGGTCCAATTGTGAATCTAAACCATTCCCAGATCCCTTTGAACACACACAAAAAATTTCATCAAAATCGGTCCAGTCGTTTGAGAGGAGTTCAGTGACATACTCACAGAAGAATTATATATATAAAGATATCGTCTCGTTACTCAATTCGCAGTATTAGAGAAAACGAGCAAATCTAGCAATACATTCTTGATACTCGACTGAATAATGTATTATATTCAAATCCATACCTTGCAAAGCGGTATATAACACCACCAACAGCAGCCATGACCAGAACCAGAATCACTGATGACGTCACGACAGTTTTTTTTGTCATATTTATACCGCACATGTAAAACATTGTCACAACAACATTAAACAAGTTTAAAGTAATGTTTCAAGGTTTGGTTTAACGTAGCGAGTCTCGTGTACTGTTCTCTGTTACGATTTAGTATTGTAACATGTAATATGCAAACTAACTAATATATATGTCTTTGTTTGAAACAAAATAGTGTACCGCTTAAGTTTTAAATTAACTGAACACTTCAGACATAGCTTCGACTTTACATCAAAAATACGTTACGACAGAACTCTTCATTCCTTCTGTATTTGGAGCATAAGATAACAATGCTGATGGTATTGCAATTTCAATCATAACGCGCGTAAGAAAGAGTCATATTTGCCTGTCTTTAGAACAGTTCGTTTGTTTTTCCATGGCTTTCTCAATTGCATACTTACCTACTTATGTTCTACGTGACTTAGAACTAAGAGATAAGGAATTAAAAAATTACGACGCAGAATACCTGGCCCCTCTGAGACGGGCTATTGCCTGCGTTATTCGAGAGTGCGATAGAGACAGATGTATACGACATCTATAAATCCATCCCTTTCGGACAGCTTGAATAATTATAGCTGTATACTACATGGTATGTACTAGTACCCCTTTTGCCAGCACGAGTATTTCTTATATAGGTTTTAAGCTTAACTCAAAATTGGTAGAACGCAGGAACAGTGTTACTTTAATGTAATCTTTTGTGCTGTGAGTGTTTTGAGATAATCGCTTAGTCGAGAAAATTCAATTTTGTACGGGAGATTCTGTTACGCCCTACTTCTCTTTTACATAATTATATAGCGACGCTTCTGATCAATTTGAATGAATTTCTCTGTAACGTTCAATTTGATATCACAATCACTAGATGAGATCAACCAATAAACAGATTATCTGAATGATAATTTGTGACTCAAACCCAAAGTAATAGGTAAGATATTGAATCGATTGACAGAATAACATTGTTATTTAATTAACTTAATATATAATCAGCTTATTATGAGCTAATAGCAGGATATGGGTCTATTCACGGTACACCGCAATACAGTTCGATTATTAAAAGTAATATCAGTGTCATTTCTAGATTACAGCTTCATTTGAATTGTAAGGCGTGTACCGAATGGACTTCTCGTAGAAATGCAAAATTACATACATCCTCTAGTGAAGTAAAAAGGCTTATTTGTCAATATCAAAAGTAATTTTTTTATTACTACCACAATAAATACCTAATGTTTAAATTCAGAAATAGATTTACTTTAAAACTATACTCGAATTAAACAAAATGATTTTCTTAATAGTAAGAAAAAGTTAGTTAATAATCAAATTAAAAACACTTGTTTTATAAACGTTACAACAACAAAAATTAAATAAAGATAAGTAAAACTAGAACTTCAGTTTGGTCTGATTAGCCCGTAACCAGCGTTCCGACTCTCGAGTTCACCTCTCCTCTCACGCTCTCCTGCCATCCTGGGTTCACCTCTCTCCATATCTCTAACCATGGCGTGATATCACAACCGGGCTAAACCACGGCTCTGGCTGTTATTTTCATAACCTTAGTTCTAGTTCTAATACCTGAGGCATTGCTAAGCGTTTATTATTATTATAGAAAAACCTACTTAATTTTTGTCACCTCATTTGGTATTCGAAGTATAATCTTTTGAGTAGATATAGTTTCTCATATCCTCTTGCTTTGGACTTAGCTTTCTCCCTCAGTTTGATAGCTCTACGGCATTTGTTTTTCTTCTTAAGTTCAGAAATAATATAATTGTGTAACTCTTTGAAAATTAATGTCATTATAACATTATAACAATTACAATTCGCATCTGTAAACGTTACGTTGCGTTGCTTAAATAATTGCCATCTAGCGGCAAACCTATGAAATTGAAAGTTTTGCCTCGTAGCATAAGAATTATGATAGAAGCATAGGACGTAGTTTCTGCTTGTGAACTATTCCGAAAGATGTCGCTATTCGTTCATATTTAAGTATTGCATGTAAAGATCCAACTGATTATAATGTTAAAATACATACCTATATTGTAAGTAACATTGCCTACTTATGTATTTTTAGTTGGTAGTGATTTTTTTATGTTAAAAAATACACGTTATATCTGTTTCTTACTGTTGGAGAAGAAGTCGTCATACGATCGAGTTAGAAAAGAGACGCACAAGTATTAAATAGTAGTCTTTGATGCACTCGTACTATCGAGATATTAGTTGTGAGGTTCCAGTAATGTAAAGTTCTGATACAGTACACAACTCATATTTACTGCGTATATCTGTTTAGGGCTTTGAAAGAAAATGCATGGTTTGGCCAGCATAAAACCATGGATTTTATTAAGGTAACAAGACTCTCTTTGTTTATAATCTTGAAAGGGAAGTAGATAAAGTTTTGCAGTACCAAACCCGTGCTTAACAATGCAGGCTAATAAAACGCTGGATTTAATATTGTTTATTTCTATACATGTTATTAATAGGATCCTAGCTCTGCTCTTCGAACGGCTCGAAGTCTTCCTGAAAATTATTAAATATAACAAAGTATTTAATTAAGAAGTAAGATATCTATACTAATATTATAAAGAGGAAAGATTTGTTTGTTTGTTTGTAATGAATAGGCTCCGAAACTACTGGACCGATTTCAACAATTCTTTCACCTTTGGAAAGCTACATTATCCCCGAGTAACATAGGCTATATTAAATTGGACCCGATAGGTGGCGCTGCGATCGAGTTTTAGGAATTTTAACTTTTACACCCGTGCGAAGCTATCCCTTTCTGTGTGTCTTAAGGTGGATTCGCGAATGGTTTAGATTTACAATTGGACCCGATAGGTGGCGCTGCGATCGTGTTACGGGCAATTTAACTTTTTCACCCGAGCAAAGCTGGGCGGGACAGCTAGTATTTAATATATTTATAAAAAAGCCGTGGTGGCCGAGTGGTTCGAGCAGTTGCCTGCGACACAGATGGCAAGTTCGAATCCCGACTGTACCAATGAGTTTTTCTGAACTTAAGTACAGTGATTAGTCACACCACGAGATTTACGGTTAAGGAAAACATGGAGAGGAAACCTGCATACGTCTGAGAAGAAATTCAAAGGCGTATGTATAGTCGTGCTTGAGTAACGGCGATGGACTCGCCATCACGTCACGTTGGCACCTGATATACCTCTGGCGGAAAGTGGGTGTGTGGGTATTACCTACACACCTCTGCCTACCCCTTCGGGGACCCTTGTGGGAAGGCGTGAGGATATATTATTATTTTATTATTATATATATTTAATACTATTTGATACTAGTTCTGCCGCCCGATTTCACCCATGATATATTTGATTATACATATTCGAATACAGGGGTACAAACACGCTTCTAATAACCCTTTTCAAATTTCCTTAGACGGCGGTAAGCGATTAGTGTTAGGCTGACCACATGCTTGTTTACCGCATTAAATAACCCAGCTACATATTCGTATAAATGGAAAATATGCATTACCTGATGATAGAACCACCATTGTCGTAAATCCTTCAAATCTGATTTTGACTTGATTTCTTTGTATTCTGGCGCATATGGACCGAGTTTCAGATGATTGTAAGCATTCTGAACAAAAAAGTTGTTTTTTAAACCCCTATGGCTGACTGGTTTAAGTAGTCGCCTGCTGGAACGGACCGCAGCGGTTGGTATACGTAGGGCCATCCACGAAGACGCGCCCCAATATTATAACTTACATATCATCATGTCGAGTCCCTAACGGGGTAGGCAGAGAGTATAGAGCGCCAGCTCTCTCTAGACTTACGTACCTCTTTCGCTTCGTCCACATTCATCAGTCTCTTCATATATTCTTCCTCATAGTTTATAGTGTAAGTGTGCATTCTTCCACTAATGCTGAGTATTATCGGTACACACTGATTACCTAATTCGTGCACACGCACGCTACAATGCATAGACTCGGGTCACACTCGGGGCATCCCGCGACCACCTCGACTAGAAATTGGTGGGGCGCGTCTACGTTGATGGCACTATCTATATCAAAGTTTTTTTTTTCAGTATTTAACGACAGTGATTCTACTTTCCTTCACGATTAAGCTTCTACTACAAGGATACACTGCAACTTTATCGTGATGGAAGACATCGTGAGGAAAATGTTTTTTCGGGTAGACATATTACAATAAAAAAAAGTGCTCATGACTCCTATGAAGTTTTTCTGGTGAAGATGGAACTCCAGACTATTTACTCCACTCCACTCCAGATTATACAATCGTACTACATGGGCAACCAAAAATATGAAATTTTACCTTAGTATTCCAAAACCATTCCTTCTTCTTAGCCACTACACTTTGTGAATCATTATCAGGTTTCAGAATATCAGCTGGATTAAAAAATATATCAGACTCAGCGCTGTTAGACTCGTAGACTTCGCGTCTTAATGGCTTCATAGCTGAAATCTAAGTGTGCAAGTGCATGGGCTAGTAAATAAAAGGACTTGAAAGATGTGTACATTCTAATTTTGAATTTGGGTACCATCGGGACTAAGGCATTTCCATGTTAGATAAAATAAGCTCCTCAATAAAAACTTCGTGGTCAACAATCCAACTTTGGCAAAGAATCATTACAGTAGTCCATATGCACTATTCTGCGCTATAGTTTATAGGGCAATTGTGCAACCCTCCATTAATGTTTGAGTCGGTATTATCGGTACTCACTGATTACCTATGAGTTCACACGCACACTATAATGAATAGACTCGTGTCATACTCTCCGACACCCGCAACCCCATCAACTAGAAGTGATGGGGCGCGTCTTCTTCGATGGCACTATCTGTATCACTTATATTGGTGTAGCTGTGGGGGTACTGTACAACAGTATCCAAACCACTACTATCAACCTTAGATATTCCCCACCCACCCATATCACCACATCTCACCAGAATGACCCACCTCTTTTCGACTGGTTCCTTGCCACCTTACAGGAATTGCGTGTAGAGTATTGAGAGGCAATCCTACCCTTCTGATCAATTAGTTCTCACTATATTCACAGTAAATTAATTGCAAAAAAACGTTGAAGTTAAAAACGTGTTTTCGTTATTTATGCCTGTATTATTATCTTTATATATATAACTAGTTGTCCCGCCCAGCTTCGCTTGGGTGAAAAAAGTAAATGCCCTAAAACACGATCACAGCGCCACCTATCGGGTCCAATTGTGAATCTAAACCATTCTCAAATCCATCTGAAGACACACAGAAAATTTCATTAAAATCGGTCCAGCCGTTTAGGAGGAGTTCAGTGAGGAGTTCAGGAGTTCAGGAGTTCACACACTCACAGATGAATTATATATATAAAGATTCTTCTGTGAGTGTGTATGTCACTGAACTCCTCCTAAACGCCTGGACCGATTTTAATGAAATTTTTTGTGTGTGTTCAAGGGGATCTGGGAATGGTTTAGATTCACAATTGGACCCGATAGGTGGCGCCACCATCTTTTTTTTTCCACCCGAGCGAAGCTGGGCGGGACAACTAGTAACAATATAAAGCCATTACATTATTACGAGTTTTTTTTATTTTAGAGTTCTTTTGTAACTATGCAGAAGTAGTATGTAGGAAGAGTAAAAACTCGCATTAAACATTGGATGCGGCAATAATTTATAAATAAAGAAGCAAAGATATTCAATCAAAGCTAATGCATAGCTGGATGCTGATAAGTTTTATCCATAAAAAATATCTACAGATGTAAAATTTCACTTTTCGCGGGTATAACTAATAATAAATCAATATATGAGAGAGGTAGGGCATAACGGATTCTCCGTTCGAATTTGGAGCTGCCCGACTGAGGCAGGACCTCCACCTTATAGAAGTCCGTAGCCAAATAACACAATTTTTTTGTGTTGTGTTCCTACGTGGTGACTAAGGTTTCCAGTAATGAGCTCCTTGGGGAAGGGGAGGATTGTTATATTGGCAACCGAGGGATTAGACCTATTATGTTGCCAACACAGTATAACTCTCCGAACACAGAGTGGCAACGCGCAAGTGATACTTCGGTATCGTGAGCGTAAATAGGCTACGGTAACCGTTTCCCATCAGGTGGGCCGTATGCTTGTTTGTCACTCTTTCTGTATAAAAAAAAATATGAGAGAACGACCCTTTGGCTTCACGGACAGGATTTCTGCCCACCAAGCTTTTAGGTCCAACAAAATTTTTTTACATAATATTCATAACTCAATACTATACCAATTTCAGTAAACATTTTAGTAAAAAAAAAGACAGATTACGATATTTTTTTTTTACAAATATGGTACTCCGCTTCCTAATGAAGTGAACTTAATACACAGCCTCTATTTAATGAAATAGTTGTTTGAATGCACCAAAAATTTCACCCAGACCAATCTTTGTCTTGTTTAAAAACACCTTAATTTTTTTAAGTTTTTCTGGTTTCGTTGGACATACACAAGGTGTGGTGGTATTTGTTGTTTCAGTACTGGTAGAACTTACGTCACCGCTACCTTCTCTTAAGGCATATCTGGAAAGAGGACAATATAATTTGGGGTGCGTGTAGCACAATACTAGCTTCTATTGCAACTGAACATGTTATAAGAACTTAATATTTTTTCTATTATTGAATATGATTTTTCAAGTCATTTTTAAAATTAAAGAACATACCTTTTCAGCCTATCCAGATGCCTTGCCCTGTCATTCTGTAATAAAATGTTTATTTTCATAATCACTTTATACTCTGAACGACAAATACACACACAGGCGCACACAGCCATAAGTTTTAAATGGGTACATTTGACATTGGAACTCTTTTTTGTATGTATGTCTATATTGAAATAGTTACATTGCAAAAAAATGCTTATTTACCGTTAATGTCTTGCCACTTCCTAATCTGAAATATAAACAAACAAATATACATAAATTTTTGTTGCTAAGCCTTTCGCTGATTCTCCTACAAGAATGACTTAAATTTAAGGGCTGTATTCGTTATGTTCTTAGTCCAGTTAAAATGTAAAAAAAAACGTATCTACACGTTAAATAATTTAATTATTATTTAATTATACATGTGTACATTACATATCATCTTGCCGAGTCCCACACGTGGTAGAAAGAGGGAGTAGAACTCCAGTTATCTATAGACTTACAGACCAATATTTATACTGTGTCTATTAAATAGTACCAATATATTGATGAATGTGGACGAAGCGAAAGAGGTATGTAAGTCTAGAGAGAACTGGCACTCTATACTCTCTGCCTACCCCGTTAGGGACTTGGCGTGATGATATGTATGTATGTATGTATATTGTATACCTACTTTTGCGTGTAAAATGATCTTCCTAATTTAAATACATCCTTAGCCTCTGCTCCTTGTAAATCAATATCATCAACTGTCTTATCCTGAAATTTAAATAAAATTTTAATGCCAATAACAAACCTTCTCGCTAGGCTGGGGTTTGTTGGTGTTGAAATTTCACATAAAAATATGCATACAGTATAAAAGTATGTTATAAAGAGCCGTGGTGGCCGAGTGGTTAGAGTAGTTGCCTGCGACACAAAGATCGCAAGTTCGAATCCCGACTGTACCAATACGTTTTTCAGAAATTATTCACACCACGAGCTTTACGGTGAAGAAAAACATCAAGAGGAAACATACGTATATGTTTGAGAAGCAATTCAAAGGCGTATGTATAGTCGTACTCGAGTAACGGCGACGGACTCGCCATTTGTCATGTTGGCACCAAATATGTATCTCTGGTGGAAAGTTGGTGTGTCGGTTCTACCTATCTCCTTCGGGGACCCTTATGGGAAGGCGTGAGGATATACCTTCTATATTGGCTGGTAAGTTTTTCATCATGTAAAGGCGAAGATACCTACATTCTCATGTTTATAATCCGCATAATTTTCCATCTTTTTTGCTAATATGTAATTTGGTACGTGAATTTCCAATGTCATTTCATGGTTATGGAAATTGTAATTCAATATTCAATTTTTATTTCTTACTTATGTTACGAGCGCGTCTGTGGCTTTCCCCGCAAAAAATAATTGTATTGATACATTTTATTTCTTCAATAAAAGATAATTGTTTATGTTAATCCAGCGAATATTTTATCTTTATGCCAAATCTAACAAAAAAGGAATAGAGACAGAGATCCTTATAAACAAACTGTCACGTTTAAAATAATAATACGTGGATCAAACATTTTGTCAACCGACTTTTTACAAATTTGATGACCAAGCTTTTAAATCATTAATAAGAAAACTATTTTCATTCACTATGTGGACATTCGATTATTATTATAACCCCGAGATTAATATTGCAAAGCTTACCAAATCCAACACTACAGAAGATACTACAGCCCTGAAAATAAACAATTATAAAAGTATTTATTTAATATAGAAATTATATCATAGAAAGGATGAGTGAAGAAAGATTGACGAAACAGATATACAAAGCAAAAGTGTGTGCAAGAAGAGGCAGAGGAAGGCCACGTTCCAACTACCTGGATCAAAAAAATCGCTCTCTCAAGGACGGGAACGTTAAGAGTACTCGAAACCGACGAGCATGTATGAAGAGACTGATGAATGTGGACGAAGTGAAAGAGGTATGTAAGGCTAGAGAGAACTGGCGCTCTATACTGTGCCTAATCCGTTAGGGACTGGCCGTGATGATATGTATGTATGTGTGTATGTATATTTTTAACTAACCGATTTTTCGTAACCGGCTTGCAATACTTACTTTGGAACGGAGCTTGTTTTAGACTTTACGGGTATAATCTATAAAAAAATGCGATAAAAATTACATTAAATAAGCATTATGTACTCATATGATAATCATGTGTGGGACTACCTATACAAAAACATAAAAACATTTCTATTCTTAACACTTGCACGTTCATGCTATCAATAGAAGTATTGTTTCGAAAATACAGCCCTTATTATGTTATATTGTTACTAAAATATGTTTTAATCTATTTTCGCCATAAAATTGCTAGCTGCCTTCTAAGACGCATATTGTCCACTAAAGTGGACACATAAATACACAGGCATATAAAAATAATGAATTCTGCACTGTTGATATAAAGAAACTATGTTGTAATGGATATTTTTAATCATTACACTAAGCACGCAACATCTAGCAACACTTACCATGACATAATCTGCGGGCATTCTTCTAAATCCACTGTACAGAACTCTTTCATTTAGGCCGTCGTATCTAAAAACAGCAAACTAAACATGAAATAATCTTCACTTGGTTTTAATTGCTTTGTATTCACCCATTTTATATAATCACAACTTCAAGCCTTTTCACGCACCCTCTTGTCGCCGGAGACATCTAAGTGCCAGCAAAATTTTGGTGACAGATATCAAGTCTACGTACGTATACGTCTTTGAACTTCTTCTCAAACATATGCAGGTTTCCTCTAGATGTTTTTCTCGCGGTACGTAGTGTGAGTGGTTGATTGCTATTACTTGAGTAGCGATAAAACTCATTAGTACAGTCGTGATTCGAAGTTGTAATCTTCGTGTTGCAGGCGACTACTCCAACCATTTACCACTACGGCCCAGATTTTATTCATTATATATAGCCACAGGTTCAAAATACTCACTTAATTCCTAAATTGTTTATATGCCCATAGACTCCAGAACCATTATCCATGTCTTTGTGAGGAAATTTGACGGCAGACTTGAGCATGTTCAGCGCAGGTCGAATGAGTGTGTGTCCTGGCAGAATGGGCTCTGCTGCTGGCAAATGGCTGGGCATAGACGGACCACCTAGTATCACCGACGAGTAACCACTTTCCGGAAAGAATCTTCTCTGGAACCGAATTTATAAAAAAAATATACTCCATGCCAAGAAATACTGTGTTTTATCAATAAATATGAGGCAGAAGAACACCAGTTATATTCAAGCGTAATCAAGCAATCGTATATGGTTTGACGGCTGTCTGGCCTAGTGGATAGAGCTACTGACCGCGGAACGACGGGGGTTCATTTCCAGCTGAGAACAGATATTTGTGTGATGAATACGATTAATCATACCTTTGTCTTTCAAGTATAAATAAATAAATCGCTGTCTAGTAACCATACTGCAAGCTTTGTTTAATTTGGGGCCAAGACAATTTGTGTAGCATTGTGCCAAGATATTTATTATTATTAAAGGAAGTCCCTAGTCCCTACCTAGATTGATAGAACACTACAATGGGAACGTCGAACCTCGAAACTGACGGACATGTATGAAGAGACTGTAAAGCGAAAGAGGTTTACAAATCTAGAGAGAACTGACTTGATGATGTGTATGTGTATGTATGTATGTATATATGTATGTATATTGTATACATATCGTATACATTAAATATGATAAAAATAAATCAATCTTACATGTGGCAATGGCAATAAATTATTATCATCAAATAGTGCAGAGGCAACAGCTTCATTTGTTTTACTCGGATTTATTGAAAGGTCCGTGAGAGCAAGATTTTCTTCTTTCGTTTTCTGGAAACAAAATTAACTTTATTGGAATTTGCTACAATTAAAATATATATATATATATATATATATTGAGTGTAGGTAATTAACTTAGTTTGATTTTAATGTTAATGTTAGATAATAAGTTTCTAAAAATCAACCATAGTTCAAAATCTGCATTGTTTTACTCACCCGAATGTGTTCAATTTGTTTACGCAAACTGATTCCATTACCAACCGTAATTATCTGAAATAATAGTTCGTATTTCATAAAGTAAGAACTTCAAATCAAATAATAGCACTTTATGAAATTGCCATCCTTGAGAGTTCGATTATTAGATCAAAATCAAAATCTTTTTATTTCACATAGGCCCAGGTGGGCACTTATAAAACGTCGAAAAAGAAGCACGGTTCGGGTTGGTCGCTTCCATGGAGAAGAACCGGCAAGAAACTCCATGGTTACTCTTTCCAAATCATTAGGCATATACAATAACAATATTTTTACGTTACAGCAATAGTACCCAAGTATGAGGGAACAACGTAGGCCCGACAATAGATCGTTGATTACTATACAAAGCATACATAAAACAAGATAATTACAACAATGTTAGCAAGATCTAAGAATCTACAAAGCCTACAATGTTCTCACATTCACAAATTAATAGACCATGGTGGTTAAAACGTGACCTTCCTCTACTTTCAAATACTTTCGTTTTGTAACTCTGTTTCATCAATATACTCTTTCGTACTAGATGTCTTAACCAACGTACCATAAAATTTTTCTTTCTAAAATTACACGCTAATTGACACCAGTCATATATAAAATCACGCCGTCACATATAGGTCCCCGAAGGGGTACGCAAGGGTGTATAGGTCATACCCACACACCCACTATCCGCCAGAGATACATTTTAGCTGCCAGCGACGACTATACAAACGCTATACTAAAACGTATGCAGGTTTCCTCTCGATGTTTTCCTTCACCGTAAATCTCTTGGTGTGACTGATCAATGTACTTAAGTTCAGAAAAACTTATTGGTACAGTTAAGGTTCGAATTGGCAATCTTTGTGTTGCACTCGGCCACCACGGCTTCTTTACTATGGACTGGATCTAATATCGTATGGCACATTTTTCAAACAGATTCTAAAGAAATATTAAAATCAAATTAATACTTACAGCCGTTAGAACTGCAAGCCTTAAAGTTTTCATTTTAAACTTGACGCAAATGTTACGTCATTCCTTACAACAGAAGAGTTGAAATGTAATTAACTTTGAAATAATTCATTGCTTACAACAAAGTACTGTGAAATTAAAAAAGTTGGAAAAAAGTTATATGGTACCCAAGGTAAACAAAATCACTAACATACGTTAGTGATTTTGTTTACATGAGGATTTAGGTATATACATAGCGCCATCCACGAAGACGCGCCCCACCTATTTCTAGTCCACGGGGTCGCGGAATGCGGGTAGTATAACCAGAGTTCATTTATTGTAGTGTGCGTGTGCACTCATGGGTAATCAGGGTGTACCGATAATACTCAAACATTTGTGGACAATTACACTATAAACAATGAGAAAGAATAGTGGGGCGCGTCTTCATGGATGACACTATCTACACTAAAAGCAAGGATAATGGGCATATTGCATAAAATTTAAAGTCGCTAATAAGTACCGCTTCATATGTACGCATAATAAAAACAATTGAATTTCTTTTACTCACCGCTTGGAGCCTTGTTCGTAACTTATATGTCATACTTCAGACAATTTACATAATTATTTGGTAAACTTTTTATTGACAAGACGATGCCAAGCTAGTAGTATATTTATTTACTCTCACTTCAATTATAATTCAAAATCATTTTTTATTCAATTTATGAGATATCGGCAGAACTTATTGAATCTCATATATAGTATGCAATAGATATTCCACGGGGTCTCTTTCCTTTTAAATTCGATTAAACATATTTTTACTAGTTGTCCCGGCCAGCTTCATTAGGGTAAAAAATATAGTTCCTGAAACATGATCGTATCGCCACCTATCGGGCTCATTTGTGTATTTAGCACATTCTCGAATCCACACAAAAAAAAATTCGTCATAATCTGTCCACGCTTTTAGGAGTTCAGTCACATATACGCGCACAGAAGAACTATATATTTATAAATGTAAAGATATCAGTAAATATACTTGATAACTTCAGAATAATGTAACTTTTCATACCAAACGTGTGAAAAAAAAATCAATAAAACAATTTTACAAACTACTAAAATATAAACCTACCTCTTTGGGGACCGTTGTGGATAGGCGTGAAAATATAAATACCTCAACAGACTTATAATCATCAAGAAAGCCATTGAATAGTACAAACATAATAATAATAATAAGTACAAACATCAAAGTCCTATATATCATATCATCACTCCGAGTACTCAACGGGGTAGGCAAAGAGTATGGAGCGCCAGTTCTCTCTAGACTTACATACCTCTTTCGCCTCATTCACAATCATCAGTCTCTGCATACATGCTTCGACATCATACTTAGGTATCGAGTACTCTTGACGTTCCCGTCCTTGAGCGTCCGATCGATTTGAACCAGGTAGTTGGAACGTGATCTTCCTCTGCCTTTTCTTGCACACACTTTTGCTTTGTATATCTGTTTCGTCGAGCTTTCTTCACTCAACCTTTCTATATGGCCACACCAGCGTAACATGCCTTTCTTCAACTTTACAATCACGTCAAAAAAATCAATGTCCTATTTATTGAAGAGCACGGATCGCCAAAATAACATAAGCATATATTTTTAATATTTATTAAACTGACATAGTGTCGCTGCTTTTAAATTATCCCATTTTTTTAAACATATTTTCGATGTTATCGACTATCTCACGAACGACTTCAGTGAAGTTAGTGACTCCACTCTTAAACCTTTTAAAGAATTCTGTAAATTTGTTCTCTTGAGCTTTATTAATTCTGTCTCCAGTTCTTAAGAAGTTTCTTGAGAGGAATTTCTGAAAATAGAAAATTATGAGTCAGACGAGTGAGATCAATTATGTTTGAACGAAATCGTGATTTTCATTGAAAGATCCAAGTAGTTAGTTTTACAACAAAACTGGTTTTAAAACACTTAAGCTTGTATTTATATCTTAACATTATGCCCATCTTCATAGGACAAGAAGAGAGAGTAGGGCACCTGTTATCTTTAGATTTACAATTGCCATTATATGGCACTGAGTGGCAAAGCGCAAGTAATACTTGGGTATCACTACGTGGTTAGTATCGTGAGCGTAAAAAGGCTACGGTAACCGCTTCCCATCAGGTGCGCCGTACGCTCGATGGCTACTCTTGTTGCATAAAAAAAACATTTCAAGTGATTTTGCAGTTTCCATCCTTGAGTGAACTTGTAGGTAGTTAAAACATTATTATACATAACTATCATCACGCCTATGGGGCAGGCAGAGAGACTAGTATCCTTCAGTTCTTACAGACCCCTTTCGCTTCATCCACATTCATCAGTCCCTCCATACATGCTCGCCGATTTCTAATAGATGAGAAAATAAAACATTATATTTATTTATTCATTTGAAATATTTACACTATTATTACATGTAGGTATTTCAAATGAAATAAATAGTGCAAACATATTTTTATTAACACTGCACACAATATATAGCATTTGTGAACACATTTAAAGAGGACGAGAGTATGTCCAACTTTGGTGCAACAACGTTGAGCGTTCGCAGAGAGCACATTAGATGCGCCAATTGCAGCCGTCAAGTACTGGTTGATAATATTTTTTCTGTAGATATTTTGTTTACTAAAACGTATTTTTGAAAAATGTATCAAAAATGATTTAAGTGAAATATTTCTTTACACGATACAAACCTTTCCGGAGAATCATAATCATTAAGCTCATTTTTTTTGGATATAATTTATGATATTTTTTGTCTGATATAAATACCAAAAAAGTTTGTTCACTCAATATGATTCTCAAGCTGAAGCTAGCTATTTTTAGCAAATCTAGTTAATTTTCTTGGTACCTATGTGATATTTCCCGGTGGATTAATCAGTGGACTATTTTGAAATGGTCAGTTTCTTTGCAGCAGCACATTTGCCAGTGAGTTGGGATGGTTGAAGGCTTTGTAGAAGCAATCGGATAATTAAGTTGGTAAAAATAATTACAAATTCAAGCTTAACTGAATTCTCCGAATAAATTTTCAGTAATATAACACCTTGAATTCTGCTTGAGTTTTTAAAACCACAGCTAAATGAGACCGATTTATAAAAATTAAGTATATATACATAAATCCAAAGCTTGGATTTGGAACTATATATATATATATATATATATCACGAAAATATATACTTTATATTTTCGTGACTTGACTCAATGAGAACTCATCTTTATCCCAGTAGATTTTTTATTGAATCAAAGAACGAAGACAGCGCGCCTTTAGTGTCCTTTAAAAACTTATTTAGTTTTGTATCTACAGCCCTTCTTGTACCTCGGAAACTTACATTATTTTCTGGAGTAACATATCTGAAAATATGGAATATATTTTTTGTCAATTGTGCGGCATTGATTTACACACATTCCCATACACCCATATATATATATATATATAATAATATTCAGTCATATATAAAAGAAATATTCAGTCAAAAACATACCAACACTACACACAACCGACCACTGTTCCGTCCTCGCCGGCGAGGCTCGACGCGAATAAGCCGTAATGTTCCCCCCCGACCTCCGCCGCAAACGCCGGCCCACGCCGAGCCAGACGCGCAAATCCCGCCCCCAAATAATATTTAAATAAAATGACCAGTCCAGCCCAGCTCCCTTGCTCGCGATCCAGCAACGCCCTAAGCCGAGGTTCGTTCCCCACAGGGGGTGCCCTTAGATGTGTTGCTTAAAAAAGTCTCGCCATTGACCGGTTAAGTAGCAAAAGTTCCCGAAACTCACGCTACGAGAGACAATACAAAAATATATATATATATATATATTCAGTGATTTAGCGTAAACGGATAACAAACACAGTTACTTAATTACACAATAACATACTTAGCATGTGTGAATTGCTGTGTACAAGTAATTTTAAACCATTTACCTTTTCATTACGACATGCCCCAGGTTGCTAGTCTCCTTATCCTGAAAAGTAAAACGTCGTTTATTATTAAACACGACACAAGCTGTAATAAATATTTAAGGAAAAAAATATTTTTGTATATCTTCACGCCTTACTATAAGGTTCCCAACGAGGGCAGACATTTAGGTGATAGACCTACGGGACGGACGGCCAGCCAAAGTATAGGGTGAAAAAATTAAATTTCCTGAAATATGATCGCAGTGCCACCTATCTATTTTCGTATCCACTTGAAGACACACAGAAAATTTCATTAAAATCGATCCAGCTGTTTAGGAGGAGTCCAGTGACATACACGCGCACAGAGGAAATATACATATATACCTATATATATAATCTATCTTTGGATGTTCTTCATCGCCGTAAAGCGTTTAAGAGAGGTAGGGCATAACGGGTCTCCCGTTCGAATTTGGAGCTGCCCGACTGGGGCAGGACCTCCACCTTACAGAAGTCCGTAGCCAAATAACACAATTTTTTGTGTTGTGTTCCTACGCGGTGAATAAGGTTTCCAGTAATGAGCTCCTTGGGGAGGGGGGAGGATTGTTACATTGTGTTGGAAGCAGAGGGATTAAACCCATTATGCTGCCAACACATTATAACTCTCCGAACACAGAGTGGCAGCGCGCAAGTGATACTTCGGTATCGTGAGCGTAAATAGGCTACGGTAACCGTTTCCCATCAGGTGGGCCGTATGCTTGTTTGCCACTCTTGTTGTATATAAAAAAAAAAGCTCATCGTCATTCATCACTTCGCCACGAGTACCTACTTCAGTTCTGTAAAACTGATTAATGCAGACGTGATTCGAACATGCAATATTTGCATTACAGGTGACTTCTCGAACCACTCGGCCACCACAGCCATACAAAGAAACATGTAAAATAATGTATACTACTTACAATTGGTAAAATTACTTTGCTGAACAATACTGGAGCATCTTTGTACCTCGAGATATTTTGATAAGGTATTAAACTGCGTCTGTCTTGCTCATAATCAGACTGATATCTCTTCCTTGTATCCTGAAATATAATTAATTTTATTGTATTGAGTGAAGAAAGATTGACGAAACAGATATACAAAGCAAAAGTGTGTGCAAGAAGAGGCAGAGGAAGGCCACGTTCCAACTACCTGGATCAAATAGATCGGACTCTCAAGGACGGGAACGTTAAGAGTACTCGAAACCGACGAGCATGTATGAAGAGACTGATGAATGTGGACGAAGCGAAAGAGGTATGTAAGTCTAGAGAGAACTGGCGCTCTATACTCTCTGCCTACCCCGTTAGGGACTTGGCGTGATGATATGTATGTATGTATGTATTGCAGGAACCATTATAAAATATACATTGGGAACCAAGGGCGTGAACGAAAGAATATATTTTTTCGAAGTATTTGAATTTTTATTCACACATATATTTAGTATATATAGCATAGACTAATACCATTATATAAAGATATGTGTATTTATACCACCGTGATCATAGTTCAATCTGATTGAATCGATCAAGTACCTGAAGAGAAAGACATTGAGGAAAAATAGACTCGATACTCTATTCCAATACAATAAAAAATAAAATTTCCCTCACCAAAACATCTTGGCTGTCTTTTCCGTAACAGACTCCGTTGCAAAACAATACCAGCTGTAAATTTAATAAATTCGAATATTGAATGTATTATGCCTTACAATCATAGTAACTTTATTTGAAAATTGAAACAAATTTACCTAGCAAAAACTAAACAGAGCTTATCTCTACATGAACGATATACATTTAAACCTAGTGCATCCATACATACATACCACGCTGAGCCTCTTATTTGGGAGGGAGACTCTTTCGCTTCATCCACATTCATACAATTAGCCTCTTTATTTTTATATAACAAGAGATGCAAACAAGCCCACGTGATAGGAAATGGTTACCGTGACCTATTTACGCTCAAGATACCCACGTATCACTTACGCGTTGCCACTCTGTGTTCGGAGAGTTATACAGTATTGGCAGCATAGTGGGACTAATCTCTCTGCTGCCAACACGATATAAAGACCCCTCCCGCTTCCCCAAGGAGCTCATTTTTTGAAATTTTATTCAACGCGTAACACAACATATCATCCAAGACTAGTATAAAAATACTTATAATACGTAATAAAGTTCATCTCTCTTTCATACATCTTTGTGTTGTGGCCCGACTTATGGCATAAGCAGCGCCATTTAACACTCTGCTATCAAGCCATGAAAGGACTACGGAATAAATATTAATCTTGGATCATAAACGTTATCGAAAATGTTAACGGTCTGGAACCCGCAAGCGACGTGCCAAGCGTCCGTAGGCGGCGGTCACCGCTTGCCATCAGGTGGACCGCAAGCTTGTTTGTAAAATATAAACTTACAGTTGAAATAACAGCTACCCAAAACATAATCTTTCGCAAAATATAATATCAGAAAAGCCGTTGAATTAAAACATCTTTCTGTATTTCAATTTGAGAAGTAAAATACTGTGAAATTAAATACTACTAATTTGTACTCGTGCAGTTAAGAGTATACATTTTCTGAAAAATATCATAATAAATATTTACATATTATTTTAAGAGTACATATTACGTTAAGAGTACTCGAAACCGACGAGCATGTATGAAGAGACTGATGAATGTGGACGTAGCGAAAGAAGTCTAGTAAGTGTCTCTGTAAGTCTAGAGAGAACTGGCGCTCTATACTCTCTGCCTACCCCGCTGGGGACTTGGCGTGATGATATTATGTATGTATGTATGTATGTATATATTTACAAGCAAATTTTATTTCATCATAGTTGTCTTCATGAGATGTGGTGGCTGAGTGGTTCGGGTAGTTGGCTGCAATACAAAGATTGCGGATTTGAATAGTTTTTCTAAACATACGTACAGTGATTAGTCACATTACGAGTTTTATGGTAAAGGAAAACATCGAAAACTCAAAGGCGTACGTATAGTCGTGCTCGAGTCGGCGATGGACTCTGTCACGTTCGCACCTAAAATATATCTCTGGCGGAAAGTAGGTGTGTGGATACTACCTACATACCTCTGCCTACCCCTTTGGGAAGGCATGAGGATATATTAATAGTCGTCTTGAATAAAAACCTCAAGAAAAAATATCTTGCAGTCTGGCATACAATTATACAATAGATCTATGGTAAACGGTTACCGTCGGCATAGAATTCTTGTATGAAAGGAAATACAAACGCAATAAACTGACCTAAATCCCACAAATTTGCTTCGAGAAATGTAGCTATAATTCAAATGAACAATGTAAATTATTTACTCAATTTGTTATCAGGAAAAAATATTAATGACAAATACCTAAGAAGATTGTTTTTCAGGAATTGATAAGCAACTAATGACTGCCAAATTTCATCCAATTTTGTACAGCCATGTTGTCATTGAGTAATAACAATATCAATTTGTAATATTAATACATATCATCACGCCGAGTCCCTCATGGCGTGAGTAGAGAGAGTGGAGCACCACTTCTCTCTAAACTTACCGACTTCTTTCGCCCCAGACACATTCTTCAATCTCTGCATTATGAATGCAGAGATTGAAGAATGTGTCGCCGGTTTCGCCGCCGGCCTCGCCGGTTTCGCCGCGCCGGTTTCGAGTAGACTTGATGTTTCCATTCTTGAGTGTCCCATCGATTTGAGCAATTTCGCATTATATATATATATATATATTTCTTCACTAATCTTTTCTAGAGTCTCAGTGTAGAGCTGGCGCTCTGTACTCTCTGCCTACCCCGTTAGGGACTTGGCGTGATGATATGTATGTATCTTTTCTATGTATTCCAAATTATGCAACATGCCGTTCTTTACAATTGCACCCTTGTGCACGCTGCTTGTGCGTGCTTTTCGTATCTGTTCATTGCGTTAATTATTAATTGGATATGTAATATAAATTGTCGGTATATATTGCTATAGTGCAAAGTAATCATAGCTTTTGATACTGTCTTCATTATCCTTTGAAGTCTGGCCAGTGTAATAAGCAACATACACACACAGAAAGCAATGTTGTTTCCACGAACATAGGATTCCCAGCCACTTCATTAGTTATTCTGTTCACGCACGTGAATTATTCTGTTCAAGTAAATTGTGCATGGTAGGGATTATTGCATTCGCCTAAAGGATCTAATCATTATTGTTACTTTAGTTAGAGCACTTTAGTTGTATTAAAAAAAAACTTGACAGTATAAAGAGGAAAGATTTGTTTGTTTGTAATGAATAGGCTCCGAAACTACTGGACCGATTTCAAAAATTATTTCACCTTTGGAAAGCTACATTATCCCCGAGTAACATAGGCTATATTAAATTGGACCCGATAGGTGGCGCTGCGATCGAGTTTCAAGAATTTTACCTTTTTACCCGGGCGAAGCTTTCTGTGTGTTTCTGTGTGTCTTAAGCTAGATTCGAGAATGGTTTAGATTTACAATTGGACCCAATAGGTGGCGCTGCGATCGTGTTACGGGCAATTTAACTTTTTCACCCGAGCGAAGCTGGGCGGGACAGCTAGTACAGTATAAACTTGACATTGTGTTGCAGGTGGCTGTACCGTGGGGTTTTCATATAATTATTAATATTAAACTATTCTGAATAACCGTACTCTTAAATCTCTACCTAGCGATGAAAATAAAAAAGAATGAATATCTATTGCGTACTTTAAAATACCTAAACTTACAAGCGTACTGCGGGAAGATGCTTAGTTTTATACTACTTCAAGATGGCAATAATAACTTGATATGGTATATGCAAATATAAATGCGGTTTACACGCGAGTGATCAACTTCGTGTTGCAAGCGTCTATAGATAGCAACAGATTATTATCAGTTGGACCCCATGCTTGTTTGGTATCTTAAGAGTGTAGAAATGCGAGTCACCCACGAGTTGAGTAGAACCACTGTATGAAGCTGAAATTATTGTATCACAGAAATATCGAATAGCTTCAAATAACAGATAACAAGTACACACTTAAATGCAGCATTATTCCAACTCGACAAGTTTGCGCGTGGCATTAATATTTCCAACCACAACATTTCCACTAACGAGGCACGACTGGCTAAGTTGGCCTGCATTAACCGGGGCTTTGTTTTGACTATATCCGTTTAGTGCTTAGGTGAAATACACAGGTGAGTCTGCTAATGGCGTTGTCGGATGTACACCAGCCTGGTTTGTTTTTGGTCCATGTAAAAAATTTAAACAAATTTTTTAAGCCATAACAGATTCCTGTATAATATCTGTATTCACAATGTGTCCACTATTAACTTTATCATATACAGGTGTGGTCTAAGAGTTGGAGTCCTGAGAAAATATAAAACAAACAGCTCCAAAGATAATAAAGTAGCGAAATCATTCAAGCGTAGTAACTCAATTCGGAACATCGTTGGATTCTACTAGTAAAACTTCATTGTTACAGCAATATCCTGCAGGGTCGGCAACGCGCGAGTGTTAATCCTGGTGTTGCAAGCGTATATAGGCAGCGGTAACCAGTTACCATTAGGCGGGCTGCATGCTTGTATGACCTTCCTTTCGCTTTGCCCTATCACATACTAGAACAACTGTCCCATTTGATGAGGCATTCTGTATACATACTTGAGTATTGTATGGGGAATAAGCCTGACTAAGAAAACTAACATGATGCCTCTTATACACTCAAAAGTTTCTGCTTTTGAGAACTAAAGTATTCTTGTTATTATCACATCTTGATGTATTATTGAAGTATAGTATATTTATAATAATAATATTACAAGTCTTAGTTTCCTTGAATTCTGGTCTAGTTTCGGAGTAATGGTGGTTTAATGAATATTTTTTTGGATAGTCAGACATCAATAATATTCTCTTAATTTTATCGAAATGTTAGATATATTTTAACTCGTGTTTACATTTTGAAATGAAATATCCTAAGATATAGGAACGCTTTATCTTGTGCTTTGTACCAAAATGTTGCTCCAATGACTGTGAGGCTACATTGTTTCGCTGCAACGTGGTTTTACGTTCCGAAAGTTATTGCAATATAAAGTTATCTTTTCTAGACTATTATTTAGTAATTATTCTTATTCTATATCTTGACGACTTTCAATAAGAGTCTCCGAAGAGATAGACGAGTAGCAACACCCACTTGTCGCCGAATATATGTATTTAACTATTAACGTGAGTCCGTTGCTTTTACACCTCATTTTGAATGTCTTCTAATGCAGGTTTCCTCATGATGTTTTCTTCATCGTTTTTTAATGTTCAATGGTGATTATTGATTATTATAAGCCTTTTTTTTTGTGGGGGAAACCTTCTATAGGTACCTGACCTTCTAGGGGGGGGGGGCGAACGGGTTATGTGAGATTTTTACTCACTAAAACCCCTTCGGTGGCCATCCTCTGTGAATATAGGAGGGCTCTGGGATCTCCTGAGGAACGCACCAGTGCCCTCCTGCACTTTGCCTTAGCACATCCCAGGGGCGCCTAGCTTCGCCCCTTCTACCCTCGCTGTGCCATCGGAAGCCCGAGCCACATGGCGCTCCCGCCAATCCTTGGCCCGCGTTGTATGACAGCCAGGGCCCCCACCCTGACTATCCGCAAGCCCGTCAACCCCATTTAGTCCCCATTTAGCCCTGGCTATATGCCTGTATTGAGGTGTCATTGTCGCTGATTATATTATACGGTTTTGATTCTTCACAGAAATTGCAGACTAATACTCGTATATTTTGTGTGTTACGTACGATTAAAAAATCGTATACAATTTTACAATACACTTCCTGTTCATATAAATATGTTATTACATTTTGAAATAGTTCCTCAGCTGATTGTAGGTAGTAGACTTTTGAACTTGACTTTGGAATGATGGTATACTTTAGATGAATAATCAACTCATTAGCTTAAGATGAACAGTCTTAAAGCAAAATTAACTTAAATATGACTAAAATATTACTCAATTTTAGTCTTAGCAGAAAATAAGTGCAAAATATAAACAGGCCTTATAATTAAGGCCGTACACGTAGATGGTGCTACGCCGTAGCCCGGTGGTAGGATGTAGGTCAACACTACGCTAAATATTGCATTTATAATAACACAGGATTAAAATTCTACATAGTAGATATATTTCCTTTATCATGTGATTAATTAACAAAGCGTGGATGAGAGTGTGATTGCAAATATGACGAAAGGCATTCTACGTTGGTTTGGTGGTAGAGTAAGGATGAGTTAAGGAAGGTTGACGAAACAGATATATGCACAATGCAAAAGATAATCTGAGCGAAATTATCAACGTGGTCTCCACCTATTCTTCTAGAAAGAAGAATGTGTCTGAAAGAAGAGGCAGTAGGAAATTATGTGCAAAATAATCAAACTCAAAAGAAGTGCATGCAGAAATAGATGAATAAAGTAATAGAGAAAAAAGGAATGGCGACTGACTATTTTTCCACTGCCTACCGCGTGAGTACTCGGCGTGATGATATATACAACCTTATATATGGAACAATAAATTATCTTCACAAATAGACCTGGTACGGTATTTTTTGTTTTTGTATATTCGATGTTAATATTTGAAACCTATATCCCAAAACGGGTCTTATGCTTATTATTAATTGTTTGTTGCTCAACAGACCGACTGAACGAAATTAAACAAATTTCAAAAATAATCTACAAATTTAGTCAAATTCTACGCGGGTGAAACCACGGGGAAACCCTAGCTATATATAAATATACAACATATAAGTTCTTCGACTAAGAGACGTATTTGAAATATAATATATGTTACAACTTAAAATTGAGGTAAAAAAAAATTTCCCTGTAAGGTCAGCATATTATACGAACAGTTTTAAGTAAAATTAAATCTATCAACGCAATACATACAGTTCACAATTGTACGTCTACCCCGAACATAATAATAGCCTTTGCGCTTTAAGCTCAGAAATGATTCACAGCGATGGAATCTTTTCAAACATTTGTCGAGGGGAAATAGAATTCTGGGAATAGAATAGCGTTTCTATATAGGTAGTTATTCTGCCAACGAAAGCGGATTGTATTTTTATGGTCGAATGGTGCAAAGCGAAGCTATTGAAAAATGTTAAACATTCACATTCCACCAAGAGGTTCCGTTTTTAAAAGGTTAAGAATCAAAGTAAATAAAAGCCCGTAGTTGTTTGAGTCATACATAGTTTTAACAAAAACATAGTTCAAGGTTATCTTGTCTTTATTCTTGGCACCCACCGTGGGACAACGATTTGTCACAAATTAAATATTTATTGTTTAACTAGCTGTCACGCCCAGCTTCGCCCGGGTGAAAAGTAAAACTTCCTGAAACACGATCGCAGCGCCACCTATCGGATCCAATTGTGATGTAAGCTATCCTATCTTTTATGTTGGATCAAACTGCACACGGTGTGCAAATTTGATTGAAATCGGTTAAGTAGTTTAGGAGCCCATCGCGGACAAAAAACGTGACACGTAATTTATATATATTAAGATGTCCAATTTTGTTTTTCTATTATTACTATTTATGGCTAATACTAAAATAATCCAGGTAAATCCCCTTGGCATCGGCCTTGGGACTACGATTTGTGAAAAATATTATGCAAACTGAGATTATTACACATGTTCATAAAGCTCAAATTTGAAAACTCTTTAATCGAACTTGACAGTAAATAACTTAAGCCATCGGTTTGTAGTCGTCCTGAAAAAGAAAAGCGCATTAATAATGTCTTACTAGTCATAACAATAATTTTATTTATTTAGTCAGGTTTTTCTAAGCCTTTTCCAAAGTTGTGAAACTAAAAAATTTGGCATAAATTAAAACACTTATCATGTTTAAATGTATTAACATTTTAGTTATGGGTTTTTTTATACATGAAAAAGTTTAATACCTAGCCGAGGCCTATGGAACAGTGACTTTAGCTTATTACAAAATCTCTCTATAGAGTTTTTATTTAGAGATCTTTCAATGAGTTATGTCTTCACCCAACTACTGGGCCCTTTCATGTCGCCCAGAGGGGTAAACATATGGGCTTTTTTATATGAAAGCAGAATGGAAATATAATATTGAGATAATAAACTAACCTGGTTGTAGTACCACCATTTTCTAGAGAAGAACAGGTCTATGCCCGAGGGACCCATATCTGGAGTGTTAGGCGCGTAAGGATTTACGTTAATATGATCCCCGTCCATCTGTGGAGATATAAATGAATTTATATCCCTTACTAGGCAATTTATTAAAGGATAAATGTCTACGCGTTCCTTCATAATTTTAAATAAATAAATGCCTTGTGAATTTTCTACTGAAAATAACCAAATTCCAAACCACTCAACCACTAGACCACACGGCCGTCTATATATTTACAAAACTTTTATATCTGTATCATCAAAGCAAACATAAATGCATGTTTATTTTCGCTTTCGGACTTTTGTAATACCTAAGGAGCTCACGCGTTGCTTGAACGTAGAATGTCACTTTATACATCTATATGTCTAGCAATAAGTATAGATAGCTTACCTTACCTACTATATAGATGAAAAATTTACATACGGACAGCTTAATAACACGAGCTTGTCGTAATACAGGTTTGAGTAATATAAAGGTTCGCGCTCTATCTTACGTTGTGTGGGGGCGCTCTCACAGTGTACGTATTTTAATTTAAAATTTAAATCCTATTTGTTATCTACGTGTAACTGCACTTATTTAAGAGATACATACACACTGGAGATAAATACCACAACGCAGAGTCCCTTACGGGGAATGCAGAAATAAACTACATTGTGTTAAGAAATAGCTTAGGAATACCTCATTGGTTACTTGAAGATTTTGTGTTTCGACATTTAAGCTAAACAAACTTACAATGTGATTCCACATCCAATTCTGCTTATATTTACTCTTGTGTAATGTGTAAGGATTGCCTGGATTCTTCTCATAGTCGGAAGATCCTGACGAGTCTGTAGTATCACTGTCGGAGTAGATTTGCTTGCGATGTCGGTGCTTTGATTTGGACCTTTTCAATCTTCTTCTAAAAGACTGTAATAAAGGACCATTAGAAAAACCGAAAAAAAATATTGTATTGTCACGCCTTCCCGCAAGTGTCCTCAAAGGGTTTGATAGACACGTGGTAGCTCCTTATTTTTGACAGCTGTAACGTCATAAACTAAACATTATATTTAGTTCATGACGTTACAGGTGTCGAACACGGCTTTACATTATTTTATTTACCGACTTCAAAAAAGGAGCAGGTATCTGAATTTATAATAATAATAATATAATATATCCTCACGCCTTCCCACAAGGGTCCCCGAAGGGGTAGGCAGAGGTGTATAGGTGCCAACGTGACAGATGGCGAATGCATCGCCGTTACTCAAGTACGACTATACCTTTGAATTTCTTCTCAGACATATGCAGGTTTCCTCTCGATGTTTTCCTTCACCGTAAAGCTCGTGGTGTGACTTATCACTGTACTTAAGTTCAGAAAAAACTCATTGGTACAGTCGGGATTCGAACTTGTGACCTTTGCGTCGCAGGCAACTGCTCGAACCACTCGGCCACCACGGCTTTGACCACAGACCACATGTGAATTTGACTGTATATATATTTATTTCTCAATATGCAAACTCCTTCACGCTGGCTTGGTTGATGGTAAAGTTTGAGTATCTCTCGAACTTTAGTTTCACTATACTTAAAAATAATAGTTAAAAAAAACTAAAAAAAACGCTTTATTATTAATTTATATTATTTTTAAAATATATTTTCTATTTAGTTCGTTTTTCTATAAAAAGCGTGTTTTTTTAAACTATTATTTCTTTCTACTTTTTAGTTTGGTTCATAAAAATGGAATAATTTTATCAAATTAGTGTATTGTCATCGGCCCTCGATAAATCTACAAAGTTTGAACGAAATCTGGCCGTTTAAAGTGGGTTAAAATCGCGCCAAAGTCGGTTACAAACATACAGGTGAAGCTAATATAAAGCGTGTAAAAAAAGACTTATCGATACATAATTGATGAACGTTCAAAAACAGCAGTGCATTATTAAACATACGACATTAGATACAGCGTGAATAGTTGCGTGGTTTAGACAGTTCTATTGTTTGACTATCGTTGTCTGACGAACGCAAGTCCCCAAAGCCGTAATTAGTTACATACATACAGACATATCATCACGCCAAGTCCCTAACGGGGTAAGCAGAGAGTATAGAGTGCCAGTTCTCTCTAGACTTACATACCTCTTTCGCTTCGTCCACATTCATCAGTCTCTTCATACATGCTCGGCTTTGAGTACTCTTAACGTTCCCGCCCTTTAGAGTCCCATCGATTTGATCCAGGTAGTTGGAACATGGCCTTCCTCTGCCTCTTCTTGCACACACTTTTGCTTTGTATATCTGTTTCGTCAATCTTTCTTCACTCATCCTTTCTATGTGTCCAAACCAACGTAACATGCCTTTCTTCATCTTTACAATCACGCCCTCATTCACGCCAGTTGATTTGCGAATCTCTTCATTGCGGATTCGATCTAATATCGGTACTCCGCACATTTTTCGAAGAGATCGCATCTCAATTGCATTCAAGCTATTTTCATACTTCCTCTGACATACCCGTAATTAGTTACAAAATATTAGTGTAATTTTTTACCTTACCTTAAAATAACCGTAAAAACGGAAGTAATTTGGGATGTATTTAGGACTCTAGAACTTAAATATCAAAAGATGATAACTAAAAAAAATATGTGAACAATTTTGAGTCTTAAAGCGAGCATTTTAAATATTAGTTTACCTGTGTACCTTCTTCAGACACCTCTCCCGATCTGAAACGTTAAAAGCTTGCTTATTAAAATAGGCGACCTTCCAGATAGCGTAAACAATGCAAATCCTTGGAAACTGCCGTACAACACATTTTTAAGGAGCTTTGTTGGTTTTTTTTCTTTCGTGTTAATTAATTTACAGCCTTCGTAATCAGGCTTTCCCCTTACAATATTTATCATGATTCTGTTTTTTGAAAGTCTTAATTACACACTGCTACAGCTATAAATACGAGTTTGAATTACTTCTATGCAAGTTTATTTAGTCCCGAGGCACGGTGGACGGACGACCTTAAGAGGGTCGCTGGCGGCGGATGGATGAGAAGGGCCGAAGACAGAGTATGGTGGCGCGCCATGGAAGAGGCCTATGTCCAGCAGTGGACTGCTGTAGGCTGATGATGATGATGATGATGAAGTTTAATTTTCATGTTTTCCTTCACCGTAAAGCTCGTGGTGTGTCTAATCACTGTATATAAGTTCAGAAAAACTCATTGGTACAGAAGGGATTCGAACTTACATGCTTTGTGTGGTAGGTAACTACTTGGATTACTACATAATTTTGAAACTTACTCATCCAATATTTCATTTGCATTGTTTTCATCATTTAGTAGCTGAAAAAGCAGAAAAAATATCTCGTACTCCCTTGAGCCAGCAAATACACAAATAGATGAATAAGTAATAAACTATTTATAGCATTAATGTCTATATAACTCTGCTGTCTTAGAGTTTGGATATAAGGCAGGATAATTTAAAATATATTTCTAAGGGAATTTAAGGGCATGACTATATTCTATATTCGACTCAGCGTGATGATAATATTATGTATGTATGTAGTACCAATTCTAGAATGCATCTGTTTTCTATTTGTGTCGCTGTAATGTGTTCAGGTCCTTAAAAATAAAAAAAAACTGATTTTGTTTTAGTAAAGTTGGCAATAAACATGTTATTTTTTTTATTCACCTGTTTTGTTTGAGTTTGATGATGAATGAATCTGCAAAAAAAATTAATGATATTGTAAAATAAACAAATTATATTTCATTTAACTTATAATAAACTAGCTGTCCCGCCCAGTTTCGCTTGGGTGAAAAAATTTAACTTCCCGAAACACGATCGTAGCGCCACCTATCGGGTCTAATTGTGAATCTAAACCGTTCTCGACTCCACCCGAAGACACACAGAAAATTTCATTGAAATCGCTCCAGCCGTTTACGATTCTATAAAGGACATACAGACGAATATTAATTTTTATATAGGTATATAGATAAATTAAAATATACGCACTTTTCATCTGAAGTTAAAGGATTTGCGTTTATTATGACCTGAAACAATTTTTAAACTTATAAGAATACATACTTATTGTTACGATGGAAGGTTCTGGAGGGCTTGCCGTGTGAAAGCCATGCCAAACAACAACACTTAGCCGGAAATGTAAACAAAAGGATGCAATTAAGAAAGGACGTAAACAACTTGTTTACGTCGCCCGGCCATTGTTCTGAGGATGCATTTAAATGGCTATTCCACGAAAGTCTTAATGGCGGTCTAGAACCTTCCACCGATATCTAGAATATCGTGCCGGTGCCATATATAAGGCGGTACCCGATGGGCACAGTTAGTCAGTTGAGTCAGTCAGTTTAGTGAGTTGAGTTCAGTGCGAGTGATCACAAGTGTTTTATCGGTGACTATAGTGAGTGTTACAGTGTTAGTGAAGTGTTTCAGTGTCTAGTGTTTACTGTGTTCTACTGTTACTGTGTTGTAGTGCACACAGAGTAGAAGTGTTTCAGTACCTAGGGTTTACTGTGTTTTACTAGTACTGTGTTATAGTGAATAGTGTACTGATTTATTGTACAAATTTCCGGAATTATTCTGTGTTAGAATAAAGTGTCGTTTAAAGTGCATCAACCGGCTATCATTAAATTATCCCGAACCCCAGCTCGTAACAATTGGTGTCAGAAGTGAGGGATAATTATGCCGGTTCTACCATAAGACGACACTCCGGGAACTCGTACTAGGAGTCAAGGGCGCCAGTTGGAGGCTGCTCCAAGGCGCGAAGGTCCATCCCAGGCAGTGCAGCAAGAGCAGCAGGCTGCGGAATCGACGGCCACTGGCGATGCTAGGAATGCACCGCCAACGAATCCTCAAGTTCCAGCTACCATGGACGTAGCTGCAGTCATGGCGTTGGTAAAGGGGATGGAGCGACGTCAGGATGAGCAAATTCGACGTCAAGAAGAACGTCAGGAAGAGCAAAAGCGACAGCTTCAAGAGCAGCTGACGCGCGATAAAGAAGAGCAAATGCGACGTCAGGAAGAGCAAATGCGACAGCTTCAAGAGCAGCTGACGCGCGATAAAGAAGAGCAAACGCGACGTCAGGAAGAACGTCAGGTAGAGCAAATTCGACGTCAGGAAGAACGTCAGGAAGAGCAAATGCGACGTCAGGGAGAACGTCAGGAAGAACAGATACGACAGCTTCAAGAGCAGCTGACGCGCGATAAAGAAGAGCAAATGCAACGTCAGGAAGAACGTCAGGAGGAACAAACTCACCTTCTTAAGGAGCTGAGTGGTTATATCGGAAAAGAACTGACGGCAGTCAAAGAAAAGGTGCAACATCAGGAGACTCGCATAACAGACGTCGAGAACAGGATTGACAAAACTGAAGCCCAGATGGCGGTTATGAAGAAGACGTTGGGGGACCTGAAATCCGGAGATGGAATTGTCGTTCCCGTGGTAACCTCATCTTCGATGCGGGGATTTAAAGTGCCGCCATTCGATGGAAGCTCTTCATGGACGGCATACAAAGTCCAATTCGAAGCTGTTGTTAAGGCCAACGGATGGAATGACGCACAGGCCATGACTGCCCTCACGCTGGGATTACGTGATCAGGCCTTAACCATATTGGAAGCCCTTGGGAAGGAGGTGACCTATGAACAACTACTCGAAGCTTTGGAGTCTCGCTACGGTGATGCACATTTAGAGCACGTGTTTCGTGCCCAACTGAAGGACCGAGCCCAACGTAGCGGAGAAAGCTTACAACAATGGGCTCTAGAAGTCGAGAAGCTTGTACGCAAAGCATACCAGTCAGCGCCTACGTTCATAGCAGAATACCTGGTCCAAGCTTTCATCGACGGAATACGCGATCTGGAAGTACGAGCTGCTGTCAGACTTGGACATCACGAAAGCCTCAAGGACGCTTTGGCTCATGCCCTAGAAGTTGAGGCAGTGCGTCAAGATCATCGATCCCATCGCATCCGGGAAGTGGTATCATCTAGCCAAGTTAGTCGACCAAAATTTAGTCCTCAGTGCTACCATTGTGGTGAAAAAGGTCACCTGAAATTTTACTGTCGAGTTAGAGCAAACAGAGAGAGGGCTAATACAAACGATACGAATACGGAAGAAAGAGTGGGTAGCTCCGGTTCCCACCAGCTTCAGGGAAACGAATAAAAGCCAGGACTACGGGGCGAGTGCTGGCTGGTTTTGAAGGAGCCCCCAGAGTATCGATCTCTCAAGTCCACGATGGAAACAGCCTGATAATCAGCGGCGAGATAAAAGGAAGACCTAGTAAGCTGACATTGGATACTGGCGCTTCCCGAACAGTGGTCAGCGCATCCCTTGCAAAGCGCTTTCTTGGGGACTTCTTCCAGGAACGAGAACGCGTACAATTGCTAACGGCAACCGGTCAGCACATACCCGTCCGAGGTGAGAAGCTGGTGGTGATGAAACTGGGAGAGACGAGTTTCCGGCACAATGTCATCGTAGCCGATATCGTCGATGACTGTATCCTGGGCTTAGATTTCATGCGAGCACATAATTGTGAAATAGATGTAAAGCAAGGTATTTTGAAGTGCGGTACACAGGAAATCTTTATGGATGGTGGATCATCAGGCAGTATTTACTGTGTCAAGAGAACTGTTCTGCCTGCTAGATCGGAAACGATGGTACCAGTAATTTTGCCCCAGAATACTGGACCGAAGAAAAGATGTGTGCTATTAGAAAACTGCCCTCATGATCAACCATGGGTGATGGCACGAACTCTCGTACTAGCTGCGAATAACTCCAGCGTACGCATATTGAACCCCAGTAACGAAGATCAGGTTATCAAAAAGGGAGCAGTATTGGGCACGTGTCAAGAGGTAGCATGGATGCGAAGATGCGACGGATCAACGGGCAAAACGCAAATGGGAAGCTTCAACGTGTCGACACTTTTGGAGGGCTGCAGCGAAGTCCTGACCCAATCTGAAGTTACTGCAGCAAAGAAAATGTTAGCACGCTACGCTGATATTTTCTCCTGTGGCGATGCCGATATTGGAAGGACTAATCTTGTACAACATAAAATAAATACTGGGAGCGAGCTACCATTGCGTCAACGACCTAGAAGATTGCCAGTCTCGCGAGATAAAGAGGTAGAGCTTATGATCGACGGAATGGTGAAGAACGGCGTGATAGAACCTTCGTCTAGTCCATGGTGTTCGCCGGTAGTGCTCGTGAAAAAGAAGGACGGAACTTTGCGCTTTTGCGTGGACTATCGCCGGCTCAACGACATTACAAAAAAAGATAGCTACCCTCTGCCTAGGATTGACGACACCCTAGACACACTTACCGGTATGAAGTGGTTCTCAACGCTTGATTTGAAAAGCGGATACTGGCAAGTCGAAATCGACCCACAGGACAAGGAGAAGACAGCATTCTCTACTGGGAAAGGACTTTGGCAATTTAAAGTTATGCCATTTGGTCTGTGCAATGCACCTGCAACTTTCGAGCGTTTAATGGAACTTGTGCTCGCAGGATTAGTAGGCGATGCTTGCCTAGTATACTTAGACGACATCATAATCGTTGGACGCACATTTGAAGATCATCTTAAGAACTTAGAGTCAGTATTAGCAAAAATACGTGCAGCTAATTTGAAACTATCACCAAAGAAGTGCTGCCTCTTTAAACAACAGGTAAGCTTTCTGGGACATGTGGTGTCGCAAGAAGGGGTTCGAACTGATCCAGAGAAGATTGTTGCTGTAAGAGAATGGCCAGTTCCACAAGACAAGACGCAGGTCAGAGCATTTTTGGGCTTGTGCTCTTATTATCGACGGTTTGTGAGAAATTTTGCAGATATCGCAAAGCATTTGCACAAGCTCACAGAAGAGAAGCGATTGTTCGCCTGGGATGAAGATTGCACCCGTGCTTTCCAGGAGTTAAAGAAACGACTGTGTGAGACACCAATACTGGGCTTCCCAGATACCGAGAATGAGTTCATCGTAGACACGGATGCGAGTAATACTGGTATCGGTGGTGTTCTATCTCAGCTAAAAAATGGACAAGAGGTGGTTATTGCTTATTTCAGCAAGTCGTTGTCTAAGCCAGAAAGAAATTACTGCGTCACAAGGAGGGAACTGCTTGCAGTAGTAAAGACACTGCAACATTTCAGTAAATACCTGCTCGGGCGTAAGTTTCGCCTTCGTACCGACCATGCTGCATTGAAGTGGCTGTTGCAGTTCAAAAATCCGGAAGGACAAGTGGCTAGTTGGATTGAACAACTCCAAGAATATGACTATAAGACCGAACATCGCAGTGGCAAATCTCATGGAAACGCAGACGCGTTATCAAGAAGACCTTGCTCTGAGGACTGCAAACATTGTGCCAGACAAGAATTGAAAGAGACTTTGCCAATTAGAATGCTACGAACTGATCTTGGCAATGATTGGAAGGAAGAACTAAGAACAGCGCAACGAGAGGATCCAGAGCTCCAGCCTATTATGGAATGGATGGACGCTGGTGTTGCCAAGCCCAAATGGAGTGATGTTGCCGAAAAGAGTACGACAACAAAGAGTTATTGGGCACAGTGGGAAAGCTTAGTCATGCAAGACGAAGTGTTGTGCCGCAAATGGGAAAACGCTCGAGGAGACCATTCTCACTTGCAAATGGTGGTTCCAAAAAGGAAAATACCTGAAGTGCTGCGGCTTTTCCATAATGATGGCTGTTCTGGTGGACATCTTGGAGTAAAACGGACATTGGTGAAAATTCGAGAACGGTTTTACTGGATCCACTGTAGAGATGATGTCGAAGACTGGTGCCGAAAATGCACTAGTTGTGCTGCTGTTAAGGGACCTCAAACACGCAGCAGAGGAGCCCTTAAGCTGTATAGCGTTGGAGCGCCTTGGGAACGAATAGCAGTGGACGTTGCGGGACCATTCCCTGTAAGTGAAGCTGGGAATAAATACTTCATGGTTGTAATGGATTACTTCACCAAATGGCCAGAAGTATTCGCAATTCCGAATCAGGAAGCCTCAACAGTGGCCGATAAACTAGTCCATGAAGTATTTTGTCGTTTTGGAGTACCTCTGGAAATACACAGCGACCAAGGAAGAAACTTTGAATCTCAGTTATTCCAAGAGATGTGTAAAGTGATGGGTACTCATAAGACCAGAACTACTTCCTATCACCCGCAGTCTGATGGAATGGTCGAAAGATTTAACCAGACATTAGAGAGATATCTGGCTAAGGTGGTTGACAGTCGGCAAAAGGATTGGGACAGGCATATCCAGCCGTTCCTACTCTCATATCGGAGTGCTGTACATGAGAGTACAACTGTGACTCCGGCGTTCGCAAACTTTGGGCGGGAACTACGACTGCCAGCCGACCTACTTACTGGAATGCCACCGAACTCTCCGACTAATTTGACGGATTATGCGGGGGACTTGCGCATGAAAATGAACAACATCTACGAACACATGAGGCAGTCTGGTCAGCAAACGTCTGAAAGGATGAAGACCCGCTATGACAGGAATTTCAACAATCCTGGATTCAGCGAGGGATCCCTGGTGTGGCTTCACAATCCAGTACGCAAGAAAGGAATATCTCCGAAGCTACAAGCAAGATGGGATGGACCATACCGGGTTGTCACTAGGATCAACGATGTGACATATCGGATACAAAAGGGACCACGAGGAGCTCCGAAGGTCGTCCACGTCGATCGATTGGCGCGCTACCATGGGTCTAACGATGCTCGGGACGAGCATGTCTAAGGAGGGGGCAGTGTTACGATGGAAGGTTCTGGAGGGCTTGCCGTGTGAAAGCCATGCCAAACAACAACACTTAGCCGGAAATGTAAACAAAAGGATGCAATTAAGAAAGGACGTAAACAACTTGTTTACGTCGCCCGGCCATTGTTCTGAGGATGCATTTAAATGGCTATTCCACGAAAGTCTTAATGGCGGTCTAGAACCTTCCACCGATATCTAGAATATCGTGCCGGTGCCATATATAAGGCGGTACCCGATGGGCACAGTTAGTCAGTTGAGTCAGTCAGTTTAGTGAGTTGAGTTCAGTGCGAGTGATCACAAGTGTTTTATCGGTGACTATAGTGAGTGTTACAGTGTTAGTGAAGTGTTTCAGTGTCTAGTGTTTACTGTGTTCTACTGTTACTGTGTTGTAGTGCACACAGAGTAGAAGTGTTTCAGTACCTAGGGTTTACTGTGTTTTACTAGTACTGTGTTATAGTGAATAGTGTACTGATTTATTGTACAAATTTCCGGAATTATTCTGTGTTAGAATAAAGTGTCGTTTAAAGTGCATCAACCGGCTATCATTAAATTATCCCGAACCCCAGCTCGTAACATTATCATTAAAGATTTTTTGCATTGTACTTGTACTCTCAAATTAGGAAGCATGAGAATGCAAGATAATTAAGAAAATAGATTTTACTTAGTGTATAAAAATACATAATTGTAATCAAGGTATTCAATAATTCATTAATGGAATTCTCCAGAGTCCTTCAAGGGATTTTTTTTATGCTACATGTGTGGAAATAAGCTTACAGTCCGCCTAATAATAAGCGGTTACCGCCGCCTATAGACGCTTGCAACTCCAGGGGTTACGCTCGCCCGATATGTTTTTATTATGGAATTCCACGCAATTTGACATAGTCGCCAACTAGGCAAAGCTTACTATGGTCACTAGATAAGCAACGTATATACTTATATAGACATATACATAAGAAATAGGACAGCCAAATCTAAGGCAGGTACAAATATTCGTAATCATCTCACAGAATACCTCTATAGAGAGAATCGAACCCGCGACCTTAAGCTTCGTAGCCAAGAGCTCTGACCACTTATAGACGGGTGGTCTTCAGGGTTAGACAGAGAAAGCACTCACATTAAGTTTATACTTTTGTCTACCTCAATAAACTTTCGTTATCATATTCCTTCCGATTTAAAAAAATATATATTGAGTGTAATCTGTCTTACCACAATCAACTTTTTATCCGCTTGCTTTGAAACTGGAACACTAAAACAAAAAGTATTTACTGGATGTAATTGACGTAATTTTGACGGCTGTCTGGTCTAGTCGTTAGAGCTCCTGACAGCGAAATTTGAGTGTCGCGGATTGAATCCCGCTGAGGGCAGATATTTGTGTTCCCACAAGGGGGACCCCTCTCATCTTCCCACAAGGGGGGAAGAAGGGGTTTTGCAGGTTTCCTCTCTATGTCTTCCTAAAAAAACTCATTGGTACAGTCGGGATTCGAACTTACAATCTTTGTGTTGCAGGCAACTACTCGAACCGCTCGGCCACCACGGCTCAGCCCGTGAAATAACAACCAAGACACATTGCTACTTGTAATCCTAGGTTACTTATTTAAACAAAGATTAAATAACTCACTGGTTATATTTTTTTAAGGCATCCCTTATAATTATGCTATAATGGTCCTGAAAATAAAATGAAATTGTTTCAAATACAATTGTTATCTCGGCACGGAATTCTTCTCAGATGCGTGCTTAGAATTTTACGTGTTACTGACTAACAATAATTATTTAATAGAAAGGGTGCATAAATAAAACTGACAAAACATCCTTCGGGCCTTCGACCCATTGTCCAATATCCCCTTTTAGGTTTATCTTCGATCTCCGGAGATCATTGGCGGAATAGTTAAGATCGAGTCCCCTGAACGAACATTGAATTGATTTGTTTGAATGTGTTCCCAGTCGTCTGTAGGATCACCTGCATGAAATATTTATGTATATTTCGACAATGCATTAGTAAATATGGACATACCAAAATATCGTTAGTTTTTCTGAAATCTGTATATTTGATCCGACGACCCTTCGCATCACTGAAAGTAAAATTTGATTACGTTTTTTGTCAATAAAATTAAAAAGTTTAACCTTTCCGTCATAGCAGAAACCTAAGTAACATTTTATACATTCCCATTATAACTACTCAATATATCGTGAAACCTTGTACGTATGTAGGTACGCTGTCAGCGATACAATATGGGTATCAAGCACCTTTAATTAAGAAAAAAAACTTGAGAGGTGTCAAGGGACACCCGGATGGAACGAAGTTCAAGAAGCACACGTCACTCACACGGGGGTTATAAATATACATATACATACATATAATCACGCCTCTTTCCCGTTGGGGTACGCAGAGACCACTTCTTTCCACTTGCTACGATTCTTACATACTTCTAACTGTATAAATATACAGCAAAAAAAGGAATTGTAATAAAATTTAATTTTTTTTAAGTTATAATAATTTTTTTTTTATTATTAACAAATATAATGTTATATAAACTTAATCAGTAGGTTCAATTTTCGTAATAAAAGTGTCGTGACAACTTTTCGTAAGAATGTCGTGACAACTTTCCGTAAGAATGTCGTGACAACTTTTCGTAAGAATGGCGTGACAACTTTTCGTAAGAATGTTTTCCGTCTAGCCCCCTTTCACAACGCGCGATAAGGAACTTCGTTCCAAAAACACTGCAACGAGAATTAATGGTCAAAATGTAATGTCAAGGGACAAAAGCCTTCGTCAGTTTTCGATTAAGTCATATACTCTTAGTACCTTTTGTCAATGTATAATCGTGCTTGAGTAACGGCGACGGACTCGCCATCTGTCACGGTGGCACCTACAATATATCTCTGGCGGAAAGTGGGTGTGTGGGTATTACCTTTAGAAAGCCGCGGTGGTCGAGTGGTTCCAGCAGTTGCCTGCGACGCAAAGGTCGCAAGTTCGAATACCGACTGTACCAATGAGTTTTTCTGAACTTTAGTACAGTGATTAGTCACACCACGAGCTTTACGGTGAAGGAAAACATCGAGAGGAAACCTGCATACGTCTGAGAAGAAATTCAAAGGCGTATGTATAGTCGTGCTGGGAAAACGGCGATGGACTCGCCATCTGTCACGTTGGCACCTAATATACCTCCGGCGGAAAGTGGGTGTATGGGTATTACCTATACACCTCTGCCTAACCCTTCAGGGACCCTTGTGGGAAGGCGTGAGGATATATAATATAATTCTTGCGATCAATTGACCTCTACAAACTCTAATGCTTAATTATGTCAAATTTTTCAAAACAAGGCGCAACAAATCACTGTTCATAACAATAAAGACTAAATTATAAATCTAGATTATACTAACGTAATCCCAAGGTTTCGTAAATTCCCATACACCAGAGAGTTTTGCAAATCCCGTAGAGGGTATTTGGCGGCGGATTTGAGCATGTTCGACGTGGGTCTGAGTAGGGTGTGGCCAGGTAACATTAGTTCTGCTGCGGGCAAGTCTTCAGGGTGGCGGGGTATTCCCAGAACTGGATGCGACGTACGGAAATTTCGTCTCTGGAATAATTAATATTATCTTCAGACGTTTTTTAAAGCGAATCAATTACTTAAGGGAACTTGACAAAGAAAAAAATATTAACATAAAGTTGTATACGCCTTCATTTTCATCACATCGTAGGGCTTTGATCACTCTCCCTAAACTATTCGTTACCACTACATTATATGCATGGCTTATTTCGAGAACACTTAACTACACTGACCATAATAATTATAATAAGATGCTGAGGCCAATAATGATAAATAATTATTAATAAAACTGGAATTAATAACAGTAACATTTTTTAAATTATTTTACTATCTACTATTTATTATCTACTATTTTACGAGGCACAGCTAGTAATAATTATATTACTAACTGTGCCCAGTAACGTATTGTATTGTTAGTCTGTGGAACTATTAACATCACTAAAGATTATATAAAGAAGAATAAAATATGTCTCCAACGATGAACAGAAAATTAAGCTGCTTAATTTTATAATATGGAACTCTTGTTTATTTAGGGAGGTACATTATATTAAGTGCTATTAGAGAAAGTAATAATAAATATAAACTAAAAACTAAACTAAAGTGAAATAAATCCTAAAATTCTAAATCATTATTAGGTCATATACAAAGAAATGTTGTAAGAAATAGCAGGTCAAAAAAGTAGGTATATATAATATACTTAGGTAAACCACGAAGAAGATGGCGACAAGACCTGGACAACACAGCTGTGGACTGGCCAATACTAGCTAACTAGAAACACTTGGAAATCATGGGGGAGGCCTTTGCCCAGCAGTGGGATGTACTAGGCTAACATCACCACCATCATCATCATATCTCCCCACAAGGGTCCCCGAAGGGGTTGGTAGAGGTGTATAGGGAGTGTGCGGAACAAGAGACAGAGGAAGACGACGAGGATGTATAAGACATTGATGAATGTGGATGACGCAAAGAAGACTGTATCGTTTTATTATTACTAACGTTCTTCTCTCTCCCTACCTACCCATCAAGAGACTCGTGATGTTTATGCAACTGATTTATGTTGACGATGTAATTACTTACTAAAACAAGCATGCACAATCTTCCAAAGGCAACGATTAAAATGTTTAATGTACGATAATAAGTAAAAAGATAGTAAGTAATTTAAAGTAAAAAAGTTGATAGTAAAAAGTTATTTATACATTGCATTGATTGCCCTCAAAAGATGTTTATGTGCTCACTCGATTGATACCGTGTATACATCGTTAGTTTGTTTGAGCATCATTAGGGTAACCGAGAGTTATATTGTCGAGTACAAATAAATTCTGGCAAACTCGAATGTATCTCCGATATATTGTATAGCGACGAAAAACTTCAAAGTATCTTTGCCTAATTAACCTTTGCAAGTAATAATATTTTGTAATATAATATATTTATTCACGCCGGGCAGGACATGAATCAAGATACACAGACAGCAGGTGGACAATCAATACTACGAGGTGGAAAGAGCCACTCGGCAAAAGAAAGGTAGGGAAACCGAAAAGACGATGGACTGACGATATAACCGAATTAGTAGGAAAGGACTGGCAAACTATCGGCAAGGACCGAGATGAGTGGAAAGGACTGGAGGCCTTCACCCGAGGAGTGGTAAATATATCTAATAACAAAAACTAACTCTTACTAACAATTAGACAATAAACTAAACACTAATAACTAACTTAACACTCTCGTTGTTTAAGTAATAGGATCTTTTTATACTCAACCAAAAAATAATGTCTCCAATCGATTTGATCCAGACTATGGGAATGTCTTCTTCTGCCTTTTCTTCCATACACTTTCGGATTGTGTATAGGTTTCGTAAAATTTTCTTCACTCATTCTTAATTTTCTCAATAAATACAGATGAAAGCCCCGCTGCGCTTTCATAAGTACATAAGTCAATATATACTTTGCTGTACACAAATATGCTAATCACGTAAGAGTTTGTTGCTAGCGGGGATTGAACCCGTAAACTTTTACATCAACTCTCAAAGTGACATTAACATCTCGTTAGAACATCAAAGACAGCGAGATTTTGTTTTAATCAAATTTAACTGTCACATGATATTTTTTAAAAATAAACATATAAAGAGAGAGAGTGAGAGAGAGAGAGAGAGAAGAGAAATTCAAAGTCAAAAAGTTTTGTAACTCCTCTGCGTACCCTCTGTGGGGGCAAGTGAACATAACATAGCATTATAATAATAATAATAATATTCTTTATTGTACACACACACATCTATAAGAAAAAACAACAGAGAACAACATGTAATAGGCACAAATAGGCGGCCTTATCGCAAAAGTGATTTCTTCCAGGCAACCAAGTGAAGAAAGAAAAGAAATAGAGAAAAAATGGTAGGTGTGATAGTTGAGCGGATGAAATATTCACAATCACTATAATATACATACAATAACATATACATAAACATACATATACATATGAACAAGTTATAAAGAGAAATAGTATTCAAATAAAAGTTTCTTCTAAGAATTTAATGTTTTAGCCAGTCTGATGTTCTGGGGCAGCGAGTTCCATAGACGGACAGCATGCACAGTGAAAGACTTGGAATAGGAAGAAGAGGTGAAGGTAGGAGTTTTAAGGATAAGTTCCCTGGTTTTACGGAGTAGGTGCAGGTTGGAAAAAAGAAATTTGAATAAGAAGCATTATGTTCAAGAAGTGCTTAGCCTGGGACTTGCAGCGGCCGTTTTTAACCGGAGGCGTTTATTCGTAACGTGACTCATGCTTTACTTCGTGGTGTCAGAACTAACAAACATTTGGCCTTTGACAATAGAGCCGTGGTGGCCGAGTGGTTCGAGCAGTTGCCTGCGACGCAAAGGTCGCAAGTTCGAATCCCGACTGTACCAATGAGTTTTTCTGAACTTAAGTACAGTGATTAGTCACACCACGAGCTGAACGGTGAAGGAAAACATCGAGAGGAAACCTGCATACGTCTGAGAAGAAATTCAAAGGCGTATGTATAGTCGTGCTTAAGTAACGGCGATGGACTCGCCATCTGTCACGTTGGCACCTAATATACCTCTGGCGGAAAGTGGGTGTGTGGGTATTACCTATACACCTCTGCCTACCCCTTCGGGGACCCTTGTGGGAAGGCGTGAGGATATATTATTATATTACAGATCATTTATGTCTCGAAGTGATTATCAAGCGGGGTCTTTTTAACAAAAGAGATTCATTTAAAAAATTATATGTAAGTACTTATCATAACAAACGACTTTTAAATAAGATGAAAAGGAATTTTCAAACGGATAAACAAAGATTCGTAGCTTGTAAGTTTTGGGAAATGTCAAACAAAACCGTTGTCAAAAAGTTACTGAACCACAAATTGACAATTTTGACATTACAAAGCGTCAGTTTGTTTCGTAAGTCGTGTAAAAATATGATACTGTCCCACGGCGCCATCACGATCAGAACTAGTACTCATGCTATTAAAAGCCTTGCCTTTGATATTGTTTGGATATTCTATTTATATCTGTGTATACCTTTATCTCACATACATACATACATACATATCATCACGCCAAGTCCCTAACGGGGTAGGCGGAGAGTATAGAGCGCCAGGTCTCTCTTGCATACCATCTTCGCTTCGTCCACATTCATCAGTCTCTTCATACATGCTCGTCGGTTTCGAGTACTCTTGACGTTCCCGTCCTTGAGCGTCCAATCGATTTGATCCAGGTAGGTGGTCTGCCTCTGCCTCTTCTTGCACTCACTTTTGCTTTGTATATATAATATTATCTCACATAAATAAATATATCTTGTTAGTCTGTGACGGAATAAAGGAAAGAATAAAAGAAAAACAAGTGAATGATACACGAGACACTGTTACTATAACAAGATTACTCGCTAGTCGCAACATCGTCTCGTCCCATCTAAACTGGGGCCATGCACGTAACAAGTTTAATATTAAATCGATCATGATGGAAACTCGGTTGTAGGCACTACGTTAGGAAAGGTGTTTCGAATTATTACCGAGATTATATAATATTTGTAGGATTTTTCTGAAGAAGAACGTCGGTTTCCGGATTTCCTACAAGAGAGTAGTGCCCACGTCGTTCTTAATAGAGAGTGTGAAATGATCTCATGCGAGTGGTAGCCGTGTCAAAAACAATTGTAAGTAATGGTATATTCTGTAAAATTACAAAAATAATATACCTACCCCTTCGGGGACCCTTATGGGAAGGCGTGAGGATATATATATATACAAAAAGTATACCGATTTGGGTCAAATATTTATCTGCAAGTTTTCAGTTTTACAACTGTTCTTTGTACATATACATAATTGTTGTTGTTGTATATAAATTATGTCTAATATAAGAATTTAAGAAACCTATTAAAACAGTTTTCTGCACTTATCCGAATTCAAAACTGTACTGCAACATTTTCTCCCGTACATTATATCTCGACATTATGGAACCATACCGCTTCCAAGTATGGAATTGGACAGGCGTCCAGAGGAATTTTGCTAACGCCATGCATTATTTTGGCTAGAATACAGTGCATTATGATATGAAAGATATAAATATATATACCACTAATAGTTGGTAAGTTGATCTAGCTATTTTGATTGTGTGAGTATACATATTGTTACGATGGAAGGTTCTGGAGGACTTGCCGTGTGAAAGCCATGCGAAACAACAACACTTAGCCGGAAATATAGACAAAAGGAGGCAATTAAGAAAGGACGTAAACAAGTTGTTTTCGTCGCCCGGCCATTGTTCTGCGGATGCATTCACACGGCAATTCAACGAACATCTTAATGGCGGTCTAGAGCCTTCCACTGATTTCTAGTATATCGTGCCGGTGCCATATATAAGGCGGTATCCGATGGGCACGGGGAGTCAGTCAGTCAGAGTTAGTTAGTTCAGTGAGGAGTCAGTGGAGTTAGTCAGTCACTTGATTCCGGAGTTGAGTTCAGTGTGAGTGATCACAAGTGTTTACTGTGTTCTACTGTTATTGTGTTGTAGTGTACACAGAGTAGAAGTGTTTCAGTGTCTAGTGTTTACTGTGTTCTACTGTTACTGTGTTGTAGTGATCAGTGTTATAGTGAATAGAATTGTAGCGAATAGTGTTCGGATTTATCGTACAAGTTTCCGGAATTATTCTATGTATAGAATAAAGTGTCTTTAAAGTGCATCAACCGGCTGTCATTAAATTATCCCGAACCCAGCTCGTATCAATATTTTTTTCTTTGTTCTACCACTAAGGTGACAAACAAGTTGGCTGCCTGTTTGTAAATGGTTACTACCGCATAATATATATATAAATGAATATATATACATATTTATATATATATAGATGATTTCTGGACCAATTGTTTACATGGTAAATTATTTATATGTCGAAGCGAAAAAGCGCTCTATTCTGTCTCCCTACCCCGCTAGGGACTCGGCGTGATGATATGTATGTATGGATGTTTACATGGTCAGTATGGAGAAATTCCGCTTACGTCAGTCTATTATAACTCAGGGGCAAATGAAGTGTGTTACACCCCTGTACTACCCCCTTGTGACAAGGTTTGAAGCTTTTACTTAAGGTATCGGCAAAATACACCAAAACTTTCACCAAACTTTTGTACTGTGCGAAAAATATGAATCCATATTTCAATTGGCGGATGTTACGTCACGTAGCAAGTTAGAGAATCTCTATCATCTCTAACTACCCCATAAAAGATAATAGCTGCAACACGCATACAAGATATATGCGAAAAATACGTGTAACCCCGTACAACACGTGCCAGTGCTAAAAATACAATATTAAACCGAGAGCACACTGTATAAAGTTGAGAAACTTAAACCAGACAAGGCATAACGAATTTATACGAACATATCATAACGAAGTAAAAATATATGTTCAAACTTTCCTTTAATCTGACGTGAAGGCGTATACAAAGGTTTAATAAGAAAACCTTTGCCCTGGGGATACATTTTAAGTTGCAAATGACGGACGGTATGTCTGTCGTTGAAACGTGTTTACAGTTTTGTATGTATCATATTATGACCTAGGTTGGTTGTAAATCTAGATGGAACTGGCGCTTTAGACAACAAGAACCTATGCATAAATATAAAGCTCAAGTTGAAAAATTATCAAACTTCTGTGGGAATCGAAGCCGCGACCTTTAACTGCCCAGACTGGATGACTTCTTAGTAACATAACGCATGAACTAAAATTGAGGTCAATTTACAAGCTCCCGCTTTAGTCCAATTAGTTAGTAGTCATGTCTAACAAAGAATTAATTTGCCACTGTCGGCAACGTTCTTTGATTTTCGAACCACTTGCAATATGAAATATGCCCACAAGAAGATAGAGAAAACCACCCGTCGGTCAAGACTAGTAAGACATGCTTGCCGCTTTCAAGAACTCTTTAAGTGCCCATTTCGACATTCTATGCATTTCTTTACATAGCTATGAAGGTATCATCACGCGCACGTAGGGCGCCAGTTACTTCTACTAACTACCTTTCTATGCATGTAAATAAATATATATCCATTTTCCAAAGTGCTTTCTGAGTTTCAGAGTAGATCTATAATAATAATAATAATAAATACCTGGGACAATTCCACACAAATTGACCTAGTTCCAAAGTAAGCAAACCTTGTGTTATGGTAACTGGACAACGAACTGTAGATAGATATATACTTAAATACATAGGACATCCAAGACTAAGGTACAAATATTCGTGTTCATCACACAAATATCTGCCCTCAGCGGGATTCGAACCCGCGAGGAGCTCTAACCACTAGACCAGACGGTCGTCTATATGGACCACTTACATTTTTCTTAATATAAATTAAACCTTATTCCTCGAGTAACTGCATCTTTATCCCAAATTAATTAATACCAAAAATGTGCGTACAAAATCTCAATTCTTATTGGTAAAATGTATAGTTAATTTGTATTTTGGGTTAATTTGATACAGTATGTATGTTTACGTATAGGTCCATAAGCTGGATTGGATTACTCCGGATTTTATCAATCGTAGAGATAGCTTTTAGAGTTAGTTAATGCGATTGTTTCAGAAGCACCTGTATACATTTCCTTGCTCTCCCCAATTAACTACCAAAGCCATGAGGCGCTATGGTATTAACTTGTTCTGCCTAAAGGCTTTATTAGCCTTTAGGCAGAACTTTAGTCCACTTTCAGAACAGTTCTGAAGCTTAACTTAATAAGTCAAGATTTGAATCTAGCTGCGCGTGAGCATATAAGCAATCAATCAAAAAAATCAAGGAAGGTAGCGCTTACCTGAAGAAAGTTCATGATTCTTTTAAAATTCAGGTCTTGGTTCGCTTGTATTGGTATAATGTTCTGAAAGATTAAAAAATAATTGTATCCTTACATTCTCCTCTTACAAAACGAAGGAATTTGACGTTTAAAGACAATCATTAGAAATAAATAGGAAATAGATTACAACTTTCTAATCATTTAATTATTTAATTACTTACTAAAAATAAAATCAAAATAAGTGTATCCCAGTCCATTTTATCCAAATTGTTGTTTTCAAGTCATCAGCTGCACATTTCGTACATTTTGAGCAAGCTATAAAAATATTTCCATCAATAAACTTATCGAAGGCATACCGTGAAATAGACTGGTCACTTATAAAGTATAACTTGATTTATTGCTGTAAGATGCACTTCTACTGAGAAATAAATGTTGAATTATATGACTTTCAGATCGTATTACAAGGACTTTTACTTGTAACACGAACTTAACTATATAACTTATCGAAGTCAGAACGATATACATTATCAAGTTGCACATTATAGCTTTTAGCATCGCATATTTAATTTTGCTACTTGTACTATTAAAGAGGTCACACAAAGCGTTGCAACAAGTTTGTTAAGTTAAGTAGAATACTTCCTCACGCCTTTCCCCAAGGGTCCCCGAATGGCTAGGCAGTGGTGTATAGGTAGTGCCCACACACCCACTTTCCACCAGAGATATATTTTAGGTACCAACATAACAGATGGCGAACCCGTCGCCGTTACTCGAGCACGACTATACATACGCTTTTAAATCAATATTAATACTAGTCCATATACCTAAATTCTAATCCACCTCCTCTAATCTCTCTTTCTCAAGCTGATTTCGATAGAATTTTAATTCGCTGCCGGAATGGATTCGTACGCTGACCTGATTTGCTTTTTTGGTTTAAAAGGGGTATCAGCGTGCATTACCCGGATACGAATTCAATCTAGGACTTAAAATGATTTTACTTTGGAAAATGATTGCAATCAGCTATGAACGATGAAATTATAAATATGTGTCTTAATAATTCAGGATTAGTAAGATATTTGAGGTAACAAGTTGGTTGGTTCATATCAAGTCCTAGTGACCAAGAACCTTGAAACTTGTGAGTAACGTCCCTGACGTCGGTTTATAGTCCGCTTGAAACTTGTTGGCCACACTTTAGGTAAAGGTCGCAAGTTCGAATCCCGACTGTACCAATGAGTTTTTCTGAACTTAAGTACAGTGATTAGTCACACCACGAGCTGAACGGTGAAGGAAAACATCGAGAGGAAACCTGCATACGTCTGAGTAGAAATTCAAAGGCGTATGTATAGTCGTGCTTGAGTAACGGCGATGGACTCGCCATCTGTCACGTTGGCACCTAATATACCTCTGGCGGAAAGTGGGTGTGTGGGTATTACCTATACACCTCTGCCTACCCCTTCGGGGACCCTTATGGGAAGGCGTGAGGATATATTATTATTTTATTTATATTATATTATAATTTCTCTCAGTGAGAAAGCACATGGACTTCAATCGCAAGATGAGTCCGCCGATCAATAGACAAGTTAAAATGTTATAGTCAAAGTTTATACGTTTGTTTAAAGCTAGAAGCCTTCAGCAAAAAAGAAAAAATATATCAGCAGATTAACCTTTATCATAAGGTTCTAATACTTCTATGAGATCAATTTAGGCAGGTTCATTAATAAAAATCCAATCTAGCTGTAAAATGCTGTGAATACAATTCTTAAACGTCTAATAAAATACAGCAAAACTCTTAAGAAAAAAGTTAATTTAGATCTCAACTAGCGCCTCTTGAGGCAACACTTAAGAACTATTCTCGTATTCTCGTCCCTGCCCTATCTACATCAGTGTGGAAAGTTGGCTGTTGGCTCGTGAAGCAATTAAAGGCCGATCATGAGGACTCTCGATACATCGCCCTTTCACGGCCAGAATAATCAGTAGGTAGCTTGTCAATCTTCTTCCAAATCACTGGTTTATTTTGTTTTTCCAACATTTGCCGTCGTGGCTGAGTTGTTCGAGTAGCTGCCTGCACACAAATTGCAAGTTGGAATCCCAACTGTACCTCTAATTTTAAGTAATTCTGAACTTAGTACAGTGATTAGTCACACCACGAGCTTTAGAAAACTGCATACGTTTGAGGAGAAACTTAAAGGCGTTTTATAGGCGTGCTTGATTGACGACGATGGGCTCGCCATCATTTACATTGCCACCTAAAATATATCTCTGGTGGAAAATTACTGTGCGTGTACTACCTACACATTTTCGGGGACCCCTGTAGGAAGGCGTAAATATATATTAAAATAACGTCTGTATCCATTTAATATTTTGCAGTATGATCAAATAAAAACAAATGTTTAAAATTATAACCAATGAAACATTAAAACAACAACGAAATTATTATGAAAATATGTAATATAAATACACTTAATTATATTTCTATCACAGGGCATATTTATAACAAATATACACCTATACATAGTAGTTAAATAATAATGGAATGCTTTATCTTTGGTATGCTCGATTATTAATGAATAGGCGGTAGAACTTTACTTGCAAAACTGCCCATAACATTGCCGGGCGGGGAATAGTACGCCACAACGTATACCTGACCTTCTTTGGACTTTGTAACTCCCACTCCAACTTCCTTGGTATCCTCCCAAACAACTTGAGTGAAGTGTCCAGAATCTAAATTGGAAGGCTCCTTACCGAATCTGTGGTTTTTAATTTCGCCATACCATTTATCTACTGGATCTCTGCCAGAAACGGTAAAACTGGGATCTGAAGACCAAGCGTAGAATATGTTCTCTCCATAGTCATTTTGGTCTCTGTGCTCCGTCTTGCCTTTTTTAGACAAAACTCTTGCCCATTCTTCAGCATATTTACACAACTTTTTATTCAGTTCCAAAGGTGGAACGCCATGGGTACTTCTGTACTCATTATGAGCCTTCAAAAACTCCGATTCAAATTTCTCTATAGAAATTGACGTGTTTCTGAATTTGCTTACAAGTCCTGACAATTTAGGTGATATGTCACCCAAATTAATACTAGTCCTGCTACCTGGCGATGGAGGTGAGAGATTATTATTAGATTCCCTCGAGCTAGTATAACCCAACCGAAATTGATTAGCACCGGGGGGCAATACATTCTGAGCGAACTGACCGCTATAATTTCCCGGAGGATGATAATTGGCAACGACATAAAGTTTCCCTGTTTTGCTTTTAGCGCTACCGATGCCCAATTCTTTTGTGCTTTTCCAGATGATTTGCGTGAAGTGGCCGCATGTCAAAACGTCTGGTTCTCGTCCAAAAGTGTAGTCATTGATCTCACTGTACCATTTCTCGATGCAGTCTCTTGGTTTGATCTTTGTGTTGGGGTCTGCAGACCAACCGCAATATACGCTTTCTCCATAATTTTGATTTAAACTATACGATAGTGCATCCCTTTTGGCGAGTTCTTCAGCCCAGCTTTGACTCACTTTGGATATTTCTTTGTTGATCACTAACGGCGCTACACCGTGCTCCCTTCTATACTCATTGTGTACTTCTAATGCTTCGTTTTCGAAGTCCCTTGTTTTAGAACTGAAGAGTTTACTCTGAAAAGATAGAAAATATTACTGATTTATTAAATTAGTCGTGATCAGAGTTTTTCTAGCGCTAGAGCTTAGTGTCGCGTGTCCAATTCCGTTGGGAGCGGATATTTATCTCATGATCACCAACTAACATTATTTAAGAAGTTCTTTGTTTAAGAGTCAATTAAAACACATCTCAGAGCAAGTATCATATTAACAAAATAGAGACAAAGTTGTTTCAATATTAAAGCAATTAGATACAGTACTTGATCAAATCATTGTACATGTGTATTCACACTTAAATTCAATTCGAAACTTCAACAACGGACGCGAAAAGGAAGTGGGGTGTTGTACAATTTCAAATAATTGGTCTCGCAGAGTTCAATGAACGACTATGAACCTATGTAATACTTTATGCATTTATTTTTTACGCTGTATAAAGTCATAATGGGTTAGATGAAGCTTCACTTAAAATATTATGGTAAAAAGCTAATGATATTTTATTCTTCTATTTAGTAAGTTGAAATTATTTCTTGCACCGTCAGCAACGCGCTAAATAGCCATTGAACCTTACCGCTTACAATCACAAGCTTTGCAATCGCATGCTATTTTGCTACATTCAAGGTATAAAAAAATAAAAATATATATATCCTCACGCTTTCCCATAAGCGTCCCGAAGGGGTAGTCAGAGGTATATAGGTAATACCCACACGCCCACTTTCCGCCAGAGATATATTAGGTTGGCACACCTACACACGTGACAGATGGCGAGTCGATGTAAAATTAATATTTTACTTATGACATTTATCATTTAAAGATATTCAAGTGTCACAAACTATCAAACGGTTAACTAAACTAAACAAATAAATTGACAGTATAAAAAAATATATACATACATACATATCACCACGCCAGGTCCCAAACAGGGTAGGCAGAGAGTATAGAGGGCCAGTTCTCTCTAGACTTACATACCTCTTTCGCTTCGTCCACATTCATCAGTCTCTTCATACATGCTCGTCGGTTTCGAGTACTCTTAACGTTCCCGTCCTTGAGCGTCCGATCGATTTGATCCAGGTAGTTGGAACGTGGCCTTCCTCTGCCTCTTCTTGCACACACTTTTGCTTTGTATATCTGTTTCGTCAATCTTTCTTCACTCAACCTTTCTATGTGTATACGTATAGAATTACTATTTTTTCTAACATTAATGGAGATATCTATACTAGAAGCTTCAGACCTCTACCGAAAAATATTCAGTCTTGCCTAATTATGTCCGTCCGTTAACTATGTTTGCCCAACTTGATTTCCTTCACAAGTGTGAAGTGAAATTAGTCATTTCGGACTCAAGGTCGAATATAATCCGATCATATCAAATATTTACTTCGCTCTTGATACACACTATTTACTTATGGCTTATCGCTTTATTTTCTAATGCAAGTTACATTAAAGTATAATGTTTTCTGGAATTGTGATAAGGATTAATGTGTTTCCGCCTTAATTGTTTCACCAATGATTCATATGACTTATAGCAGGTAATAAGTCTATAAGTTGTATAGTTACGAGCGGTTTCTTTGTGTAGTTGAATAATAAACTTTAGACCTTATAATTAAGTCTTCCATTAGAATATAAAATACGTTTTTAATTGTTTTGTACTTAACGAGTACCTATGTCTACGACCAATAAGTGAAGACTATTCAAACTCTTTTCAATAACTACAAGTTTTTTAAGAAATAAGCGAATATAATTGAGCTGTTTATAGTATTGATAGCCCCGCGTTTCACCTACGTTAATGAATATATACGATTAGCTGACCTGCCCAGCTTCACTAGGGTAGAAAAAACCAAGTCCTGAAACACGATCGCCGTGATCACAGCGACCACCTATCGTGTCCGATTGAACCATCCATTTGAACATAAAAAATCATCTAAATCGGTCCAGCCGTTTAGGGGTTTAGACACGTACACACGCACAGAAGAATTATTTGTACATAATTATGACGCCCTCCTTAATAATTCTTATAGACTCACAAACTCTGACAATCTAGTGTACGTAATAATAATAGTAGTAGATATTCGTATCGCAATGAATTTTCAGGTTCATAACTTAAGATAAGTAAAAAATAAGTTCATAAGGGTAAGCAAAGGAGTAAAAACTGAGAGTTTTTGTCGTAGTAATAAAATTATATTCTCTCAGACATGACATTACATATCATCACTGAAACTGACACTTTCTTCTCAGACTTAAGTAGCAGAGAAACGGCAACTTTAAAATAAACAGAAATCCAATAAAGAGAAATCGGACGTCTAGTAATCGTTTCCGCGGTCTTGACTTCGTTTATGACGACTTAAATAGCACTACCATCGGGACAATTTTTTTGGTATTTATAATTTATTTCAGTGCTGTACAAAATGGATTACGCTTGTTTTAATAATCACATAACTTCCTTTTGATAAATTTCTTAGATAATAGCTTGAACAAGATAATTTAATTATATTCTTGTGTAATTATTGTATTGTTGTCTACACAATTAAAGAATACTGTGTACTAACGCAATAATATACTTAGTTTTATCGTTCGTTATACCGTTTTACCGTAATGGTATTCGTTTTCGTTATGCTCTCTATTAAAACCAACATTGATACCACAATACGTATGGTAATCATATATTTAGCTGTAGCAAAACCTTTGCAGCAGTTTCTATTAAACGATCACTGGCATTGTACATTTATATTTATATCTTCTGCATAATTTATCAGAGGTGGTGTTTTAAAAAACAGAAGGGTTGTGTTTTAGAAAAGTTCATGTAATAAAATTTTGTTTTGTTGACAAAATTTTAAGGGAATCAAACCCGCGAACAGTAACATAAACAAGTTAGCCAATGGCTGAGACAATGCATAGATATGTCAGTATAAATCAATATAATAAGTGCCATCCACGAAGACGCGCCCCACTATTCTTCCTTATAGTTTATAGTTTAAGTGTGCAACTTACCACTAACCTTTGAGTATTGTCGGTGCACACTGACTGTTCGTAGATGGCAGGGAATATGCTATAACGACAATGCATTCCATATCCCCTGATTGAAGCTAACAGCAGAATATTACACAGTTTTTCTAAAAGACCTTAGAACAATAGGTTGCCTAGACAAAGGATCCTTACTTTAGCGCTCGAGACAGTTGCTCGTTACGTAACAATTCATAGAGAAAATAGGTTAATTTTGGTCCATGATGAATCTAATTAGGTTAATGCCTCTATCTCATTCAAGCAGTTATCTTCTACAGTTATTAGTACTTCTATGTATAGTTCTAGATATAACAAGAGCTGACCTATCGTATTTGGGAGGATTATACATTCTAGGCAGGGGAAGACCACGTTACTTGGTTACCAACTAACTAGATCAAATCGATCGAACGCTCAAGGATTCGAATATCTAGAGTACTCGAAACCGGCGAGCATGAATCAAGAGACTGATGAATGCGGTGAAAGTCTAGAGAGAAATGGCGCTCTACTTTCTCTGCCTACCCTGAGAGGGATTCGGGGATCCCTGAGAGGGAGGGTTAGCCACATCACTGGCTTTACGGTGAAGGAAAACATCGAGAAGAAACCCGCATACGTCTGAGAAGCAATTCAAAGGCGTATGTATAGTCGTGCTTGAGTAACGGCGATGGACTGGCCACCTATCACGTTGGCACCTAATATATCTCTGGCGGAAAGTGGATGGGTAGGTACTACCTATACACCTCTGCCTACTTGTGGGAAGGCGTGAGGGTACATATATTACGTAGTAAAGGTTACTTGCATAATTAAACCCTAGGGGCTTTACACGTGTCTGGATGGAACGCGATTAGAAACTTAAGTTATGGCAAGACATGTCATTAGATATAAATGTATAGGGGTAGGCAGAGGTGTGTAGGTGTTAGTACCCACGCCTACTTTCCGCCAGAGATATATTTTACGTGTGACAGACTCAAGCTTGAAGATGAGTTAAGCGCGACTATACATACGCCTTTGAATTTCTCCTCAAAGGTTTCCTCTCGATGTTTTCCTTTCCCGTAAACCGTCACGTGTGTCGCTAGATATGATCTCATATATGTTTTTTTCATTGCGGCCTTTTCTTTCAGGCAGAGGACGAAGGAACCACTGGCCACCGTAGAATAATAATAATAATAATAATTTCCTTAGTATCGTCGGAAAATTCCCGGTAATCGTTTTTAGTTTAATAGTGGCGTACTTAAGTTATTTATTTTAATTTAGTTTCACTATCTATGTATGTAGATTTTTAATATCAAGTCGTAAAAAAAGTATTTATGCGCGAGCTTGCACTTTGCACGGAAAAGTCCCGTTACTCAATATTTAAATGTCCATAATTTTATACCTGCATATTGTTTCGGTCTGCTGCTCAAAAAGAGGTATTGTTATATCAGAAAGATAATATGGCTGCATTAAAGTACATAAGATCAGTTTGATAGATTGATCACATAAACCTACCACGATAAAGGAAAGTTGTTTGTATTATGCATATAATAAAAGCTAAGTAAATAAAATTACTTTATTGTTAACTATGAATTGAACTTTGCTGATGTGAACTTTGTTCAAAAACAAAAACGAGTCTAAGAATAAAGAAATAAGGATAAAAATTCAATAACTAAGCTGAACTATGTGTTTAAAATAATATTTTATAGCTTGGACCTCAGTTAAACTTTTTACGGAGCTAATGATAAAGGCATAATAATTTCTACATACTTACCATAATATATCATATTTAACTTTATATAAAATAAGCAGAATTCACTGCATCGAAAATAAAATTGTAAGTATTGTTTTAAAGACTAAACGAACACACGAACTCTCCCCATATAAAATGTTTCTTTAAAATACCATGGAATTAACACTTATAGGTAAACTAAAAGAAGCCTCATAAGTACTACTTATTAAGGATTACAGAACAGATTTTCAATATCACATCACTTCAAACCGAATGTTATAACGAAAAAACTCATATTTACCATTGTTCCCGACACCCGTAGAAATAAACTACAATTTGTCACACGACCCTCGCTCCTTGTGTCAAGAGAGATCCTAAACTGTTTGAGTGGGCTAATTTAAGCGTCCCACTTTATTATCCTTGCGATCACATATACGACTGTGAACTACACGATACATAAAACGTTATCACGATAAGACCAGTGTTACAATTGGAACTCGATTGGAAATTCGATTTCAAACGCCTGCGATAACGGTACGTGATAAATTAACACTAACTAGGTCAAAGACAAAGAATTTGAATTCGAATCTGCGTAATTGATAGGGGTCTTGGAATATAAATACCCGTGTTAAAAATGCAAATCTTTGGGGTGATGTTCGGGTTCCATTTTCAAATGTTCCATTTTTGTTTTTTGACTTAGTGTCAAATAAGGTGTTTATCAGAAACACGTCACGATTCACATATGATAACAGGCTAGATAATCAAGGACGGATTTTGATAAAAACTTGGTTTTATCATTCGTTATAATTAAATGAAAAATAAATACTTTCTTGATGGAATTATCAATGAAGCCAATAAAAAAACTATAAGGATAGTACTTTTTTGATCTCCAGAAAACTCACGCAAACTGTGAAATTCGTTTGTAAATTTCAACAAAACCACTGTCAAATTTCACTAAGCAAATCGTAACACTGGTGTATTTATCTAACTAATAATTCCTTCCAAATTTGAATTCACAACGCCAAAAGCCGTCAATGCTGTTAAAACTCACAATGAAACACCATTCACGAGAGTAAACTCTGAACTGATGCGTAATGTGGGAACTGTGTATTTGCGAAATCATGTACAGTTAATAATACAGCCGGATGAACAATAATGGCAATAAAGTGGCACAATTGTAGCAAAAAACGCAAAAGTCACGCAAAATGATAACGCACGTTTTGAAAAGCTGACACGTGTTCTCTTTGTACTGAATGATCCTCATAAATTGACATCGTATCTTAATTCTTCTGTGGCTCTGGCTCACACACTATCTCTGTTTAGCAATTGGGACTAAAATTATGTAGGACATAATGGATCTTCCATTCAGAATTGGAATTGCCCAACAATTGTTCTATATCTACGTAGCCGTAGATGTAGAACTGCTTTTGGGTTATTGTGTTCCTGTGATGAGTAAGATTTCCTGACCTTTACAACGGCAAGGAATGGAGCACAGTATCTCCCCTTAAATTTAATTGGCATCGCCCATTGTTACGTACAAGAATATTATTAAATAGTGTTTCTAAACTTACAGATATGTTTCAGTTCATTCTCATTTATTAGCCTCTTTGATGAAATATTATTAATGATACACGGTATAGCGCCTACTCCTATTCGAAAAAAAAGTCAAGTCAATAAAATCTCCTTCTGGGAAATCACAGCGAAAGGTTTATTCTACAGCCTGAGCTTAAGTGAAAATAAACTATAGCTAACCAAGAAACCAATTTTCTTTGTTCAACGTAAGGAACACATGGACTGCTTATTGAACGTAATTTATACCCGATGAACTTGGTGCCACCAAAGACAATAAATGTGGTAATAGTTTTTTTACATTATACATTCCTATATTTTATTATTCGATAAGACGAATCGAACAAAGCACAGATCGTCAGAATCGGTCCACACGTTCTTCAGTTTTCAATCGTTTAAATAACCTAACTTTTTTTTATTTCTATAGATAAAATTACTTTTCTTAAGTAAAAAACTGCAAGGAGTAGAAATGGCGCAATAAATTCCCTGTTTTTTTTTATCAATATAAATTTTTTTTTTTTAATTTTCCTTCGGCAAAATTTTAACAAATACTTTGGACACCTTGTCGTTTCCAAAATACGAACGCAAAATATAGTACAGAGATACACGCATCATGAAACACATTTCCATTAACAAAATTAGCCTTAAGCGTCAAGTAACAGTGTAATCCAAAACGTTCCAGCTTAATGTATGAACATGATTCAACAAGTCACAAGTTAACAAACTTTGTAGTTACTTTAGGGTCTGGAATGCTTACTTAATGTGACTTGAGTGCGTTGGATAAACTAAGGCTTACTTAAACTAACATACATAGGTGATGTTAATTGAAGTCAAAACAAGATTATTCTCGATTATCCGTTGGCCCATCTTTTCGTGGTTTTGGTGGCGAATTCGATTCCCGCAAGCAATTAAGATTTTTGCATAAAGAGCATTTTCGTTCGGTTTTGTTTTTAGTAAAATATCCTCACGCCCTCCCACAAGGGTCCCCGAAGGGGTAGGCAGAGGTGTATGGGTAATACCCACACACCCACTTTCCGCCAGAGGTATATTAGGTGCCAACGTGACAGATGGCGAGTCCATCGCCGTTACTCAAGCACGACTATACATACGCCTTTGAATTTCTTCTCAGACGTATGCAGGTTTCCTCACGATGTTTTCCTTCACCGTAAAGCTCGTGGTGTGACTAATCACTGTACTTAAGTTCAGAAAAACTCATTGGTACAGTCGGGATTCGAACTTGCGACCTTTGCGTCGCAGGCAACTGCTCGAACCTCTCGGCCACCACGGCTCTTAGTGTTTTGTTTTTAGTGTAATGCTAATAAAAGTATATATATCAACCTCTTCATTGATAGTATAAGGTTATCTTTTGCTCAGACATAGTTATACTGCAAGTTGAGAATCACATACCATTACATCTGGAATAAGAATAATGTGGACATTATCATAATTTATTTTTAATACCTACATTTACTATTGTTTTCAGTAAAATTTTGTCAGTATAAGATGCTCCATGGATTTATGAAGCCATAATCAGAAATTGTTTTGTTGTGAAAGAAGAATAAATTTACTCGTTAAATCCAATTACTGGGCTTAGAATAAACGGAAAATTACGTTGATAAATACGACATTCCAATATTTTTCAAATTACCAGAAATAATTCAATAAAGCTCTAACAAAAGGCGATTCCTTTGCCGAAGTCTATTTGTGTTTAGATAACTACTAAATCCTATAATATAGAAGTCCTTGATCTGCGTCTCTAATTGATGTTTGGAAATGGCTAACGTTCTTTGTCGTGAATGGCTCATTCGATTTGGAATGAACGCAGTGGTCCTTTTTCGTCTGCGGTATTTAAATTTAAAACCGTCTTTTATTTTTCCGAATTCCCTCGCCATGTGCATACAAGTTTGGTTATAATGGCAGTCTGTGTTTTTATGACAGCTTGCGTTGTCGTTTTATTGTGCATGACTTTAAACTAAAGGGCTTGTTGTGTTTTATTCTGCTTGCGAAGCGATCTCTCTCAATCAAAGCCGGCAATGAGTGAATGACCCGAATTATAGACGAGCGGTAGATACACCTTTTCCGTTATAACACAAATGAAATAATTAACAAAATATAATATATCAAAGCCGTTTATAAAATAAATATAAAAGCCGTGTGGATCGAGCAGTTGCCTGCGACGCAATGGTCGCAAGTTCGAATCCCGACTGTACCAATGAGTTTTTCTGAACTTAAGTACAGTGGTTAGTCACACCACGAGCTTTACGGTGAAGGAAAACATCGACAGGAAACCTGCATACGTCTGAGAAGAAATTCAAAGGCGTATGTATAGTCGTGCTTGAGTAACGGCGATGGACTCGCCATCTGTCACGTTGGCACCTAATATACCTCCGTCGGAAAGTGGGTGTATGGGTATTACCTATACACCTCTGCCTACTCCTTCGGGGACCCTTGTGGGAAGGCGTGAGGATATATATAATATATCCGCAGTTGGCGAGTCCATCACCGTTACTCAAAGCAACTGAAGAAGCTTTTTATACCACGAAGGTGGCAGATACGCATGCCATCTTTTTGATAGCAAACGGTTATCGCCAACTGTGGATGCTTGTAACAACGGGGTATCGCCCCCCTCGCCCGCTGCTGACCCTGCAGGAATCTTTGCACAGCCTTATTGGAGAGCTCCAGGTTGTAAATCCTACTGAATTACTTAATATAAAAGTGACTAAACATGGCTTACTACGAACATTGTACACTCATGACTCCTTATCAAGAGCTGATAAGGGCTTTCGATACGCGAGTATGACGTCTCTGTATAATATTGATATCAGCTCCAATGTCGTAAAAAAAATGCTAAATATTACATGAAATATAGGAAATAATACACAGTAAGCGGTATTCTTCACAAACCCATATAAAAGTATTCTTAAATTTGCATACACAACATATATAATTCACAGACGTGCTTAAGAAGCGGCGAATGACTCGCCATCTGTCACGTGAGCACCTGAAAATATTCGGGAAAAGTTATTGGAAGGCATGAAGAAGATACATGTATATATAGTAACCTAAAATGCTGCTAAAACAAACCTTGTGGTAGCTTAGGGATTTGTGTTGCTCGCATCTAACCTTCACTACACACACGTCTAGTGAATCGAAACAGCAAATATCTCGTTTAAAAAAGGTATTCTCCGTTTGTTTGCCCACAATTGACCAAATATTCTCTTAGGCACATTTTATATAGATCTCGTGCTCGACTCCCCCTGCTTACCCCCTAAGGGACTCGGCGTAATACTATGTACGAGTATGTATATGTATAATAAATTACAAATGCATATTTTAGCTTAATAACGGACGTGACTGTTTAAAATTTGTTCAACGTACCGTTCCGTTCAACCGCAGGCTGTCGCTTTTGGTAGCCTTCTTGAATATTAAACTGCTTCTAGGTATTGAATGAAAAATAATATAATTTGAAAAACACTTGATAGTATTTGCGAATGGATTTTTAGCTGTGCTAAAGTTGATCACAGTGTTTTGAAATTTAGCACTAACAGCACAGAACCTAGGGCTATGTTCTGCGTTGCCCATGACTTACTATAGTCATTATAAAGTGTGAAAGAGTTGTAAATAGAAAAAGTTGTCATCTATCAATCTGTCCTTTTCGCACATTTCGAACGACGATGGTAATACATAAACTTTTCATGATTGCTGTTTGATTGTGTTGTTCTAAGAAGTTTTCTTAAGCATGAGTTTTCCAAGAAGGGTGGCTAGGGATTTTTGCAGGGTCGGCGAACTTCCATAGTTAGCGGTAGCTGCTTAACTTCAGACGGGCCGCATAGTTGTTTGAAACCTTCGTGGTACAAACCAATGATAATAAGATTTATGGTAGCCCAGTCGAGAAGCTTCCATTTTTTTTAGATTCACATGTGTATCCTGATGTTTTGCAATATTTTTAGCTTCAGATACCGTGTTGCTATTGTATTTTGGCAGGCGGCCAAGTCAATGAACTCACGAAGTATGTGTCGTAACTTAATGTTTTATATGGTTATGATTAATTCGACAGATATTACATTATATCTTTTATTATTAATATCTACTTAAAACTTCACTCACTTACTTCACTTTTCACTTATAAGCCTAAATTTCGCCATTCATTCTTGAAGCTCTCTCCGAAAGTAGGTCCAAAGAAGGTTGAGTAGAATCTTCTTTTTAAAATACCATCTTCATGAGAGCATGTCCCCACTGGATATTCTTTTTTGTACACCCAAAAACTACTATCTATTTATTTTGCACCATTCTAATAATTCCCTAAAAATTGTTTAGATAGTTCTGTGTTTTCAGATTCCCTTAGATTAATTATTACATGGTGTTTTAAAAATAAAACAATTCTTACACTTTCTGTTTCTAGGTATATATACGCGTGTTTCAGAAGACTATATTTTGAGAGCACCTAAGCATATAAACCAGCACTTATGCAAATAAATATTTGATCCGCTGTCGAAGTAATGAAAGCAAGTTACTTACGATTTTGTGACATCCAGGTATGATGCACGGAGTCTTCATTCTATTGTCACACAAATTGTTAAATTAAAACAACTTTATCGCGTCAGATCTTCAAAATACTAACTTCTGCCTGATTAAAATTACGCTGTAGTACATCCAAAGGATCTTGATAAACTCTGATATAACGTTTTATTCGGAGATAAGTTACGTGGAAGCGAGTAAGTGGTCGTGGGCGCAAGTCACAAGTGACAAACATTACTTCAGTTACGACAGATTGTTTCAGATATAGATTTTACTAAACAAGCACGTTTCATCGTTATTAATAACTGCTGAAAACACATACAGTTTCCTGTTATGTGTTTATTGCCTTGTTTAGTTTGGTGTAATAATATATTATTATATTCGTGTACTAAGGTATTTATTTTAAATTAACAATGGAAGGGGAAAATGTGTTGTTCTTTTGTGTGTTCTTATTAATAATAATAATATCGTGGGCGACAGAGGTGTGAAGGTACCAAGACACGCACTTTCCACTAGAGTTATATTTGAGGTGCCAACTGTCACGCTGGCGAGTCGTTACTCAAGCACGACTATACATACGTCTTTGAATTTCTTCTCAAACCTGCATAGGTTTCCTTTCAATGTAGGTATTTGATACCAGTAAAACTAGTGGTATGAGTTTTTTTTTTTTTTCAGGTATTTTTGAAATCTGTTTATTGATATCACCTAACAGCGACGCCTGGATGTATTAGGAAATATTGAACTTGCCCAGCATATCTAGGCTCCTATTCCTACAACTTGAGCTGCAGAAGTAAAAAGATACTCCGAGCAGGGCTGCTTTGGCTGAAGGAGTTGTCAACTCATTCAGGTTGGACCTTACTATTAATTACGGTACTCCGTATCCGCTGCCTCGACCGCCTAACAAGTGGCGTACCAAAGTCTCCTCTGCCGCTGCTGCCGTTAAGCTAGCCCTTGATTCTGAATATAAAAATTATCTTACGGTCAAATTTCCAATCGCTTCAGCTTATGACTTGAGTCACACCCTTATCGCAGATGGTTAAATAATGTCAAGAATGTCTCTAGGTCTCCACTGGGCATGTAAGAGAACTGATTACGACATAGACCAGTATTATCCTGTGACCAACCCAATTGAGGGTAATAACAAGGAGCCTTTAATAAATGGATTGGTAAACAAAAGAAGTTTTTTTTTTTTGCCGTATATACATGTACATATCACCAGCCTGTGTCTTACAAGGACTGGCAGTAAGTGTAGAGCGCCAGCTATACGTATACGTATAGGCTTCTTTCGCTTCATCCACATTCATTTTTTTTAATGTCTCTCGTAGCGTGGTTTCTGGGAACTTTTGCTACCTTGGTTTTCAACCGGTCAATGGCGAGACCAAGGCCTCCATTCATCAGTCACTTCATTCATACACGCTTGCCCGTTTCGAGTACTCTTGACGTTCCCATCCTTGAGTCTCCAATTGCTTTGAAAAATAAGGACGTTTAAAAGTCAGCTACCTGTAGCTAAGTACTTTATATATCAGTATATTTTGAAAAGATTTGAAACGAAAACCAGCTCCAAGATTAAACTATACTTTTACACTTAAAATAGATGTCTAAAGCCCTTGTTAAGCTTGTAAAGTGTTTCTACCAAGCGGCTCGCATCGGTTCATCATCGGCATCGATTTTCCAATCATTAAACGATATTAAATCGTGTATACAGTTCTTAAAGTCTACATAACAAGCCGAGCTCAGCCGAAATTATGATGCGACGCGAGAACTACACTGTTCGCCTTTGGTGCTTTATTCTTTCCGATCTGATGCGATGCGAGTCGGTTGGTACAATACAACCAGTTTGCGGAAGCCTGCCCTGAAGGCTGATGACATTGCCACATTGTATGGGATTTTTTTTATCACTGACTGTCATATTATAGTCACATAACTTATTCCATAATTTGGTATGTAGGTTTGATACAAATGATTTTGCAAAGAGCAATAACAAAAGCAACGATTAGAGTCCGTGGTCTGCTGTAATATTTCCAAATATCATCATCATCATCATTAGCCCACTCTAGTCCACTGCTGGACATAGGCCTCCCCTAATGATTTATATTTTAATAATAATGATTAATAATTTCCAAATATATTTGGGACAAATTCTACAGAAATTGAGATAGCTTATGCTAAATAAAGCTTGTGCTATTTCAACGATACATGCTCATCTAATTTATGTACTTATACTATGTACCTATGTATGCGAGTGTTAATTTAATTCTATTATTTTATGAGCCTTATGTCTCTTTTATTAGATATTATTAATATTTTATTATATAGTTATCTTACAAATGGATAAGAAAATTTCGTATGCCAATGACTAATGTTATCAGTGTTAACATTATCAGTAACTACGATTGTTATCAAACTATTATAATCTATTATATTTATGTGACTAGGACTTTATCATAAAGTAATGAACGTTGTAAGGTATGTTTTACGTTTCTATTGAATGTTTACAAGGCAGTTAAAGCAAGTCGGTTGTGAAAATCTATTAAGGATTTCTTGAGTGAAACCTTTCTGATAAAGTCAAGTTCAACCGTCAGAATCTTGCTTATATATTCCATATTTGTTTGTTGCTCAATTACGCCAGTACAGTAGAACGAAGTTGACTGAAATATAACATAGAGATATATTATTATTAGCTGGATAATACCTTAAAAAGCCGTGGTGGCCTAGTGGTTCGATTGCCTGCGACACAAAGATCGCAAATTCGAATTCCAACTGTACCAATGAGTTATTCTGAACTTAAGTACAGTGATTAGACACACCACGAGCACTACGGTGAAGGTAAACATCGAGGGGAAACCTGCAATTGAAAAAAGTATTACGAGCGCATCCTAAATGACAATATTGTCACAACTTCACGCCTACCCAAAAGGATTGAATTCGACGAATGCAATATATAATAGGACGAATTCAAAGACGTATTATACGCAATATACGTTCGAATTCTTGTTTGTTTTGTTGTGTTGTGGGTGCTTGGATCCTACGCACCTCAGCCCACTTTATTGGATAATCATAAACTCCCTAATAAAGATCCATTTGTATCGTTTATCAACTTGATATATTATTCTAAGTTGAAACAGATACCACAAGTCTAGCTCAGAGCAGAGATAAACGCTGCCCTGATTTATGTTCGTAAATCACATCAGAACCAATTGTAAGTCTAATGTACCTTGGGACTATGCTATCTAAATTAACCTAGTCCCAAGCTAAACAAAACTACATATATGTACTAGGCAACGATATTAATCTATACTAATATTATAAAGAGGAAAGATTTATATGTAAGTATGTTTGTAAGGAATTGGCTCAAAAAGTACTGGCATGATTTTAAAAATTCTATCACCATTTGAATGCTACCTTATCACTGATTAATATAGACTGTTAATTGCAACAAAAAAAAATGCCAAAACGTTGGTTTGGACATATAGAAAGGATGAATGATGAAACATTTACGAAACAGATATGACAGATAACAGACAAAGTGAAAGTGTGTGCAAGAAGAGGCAGAGAGAACTGGCGCTCTATAACGCCGTAAGGGACTCGGCGTGGTGATATGTATGCATGTATCATGTTAAACCGCATTCAGCAACTCTATTTAAAATCTGAATTTTGTCACCATATTTTACTGCAAGGCCATTGTGCGTTCAAAATCGATACAAACACCATTACTGGTTTTACATCCACGACCAAAAAAAGGAGGCTATGAAAAAAGATGGATTTAGCAAGATGAGATCATAAAACTTTATGATTCAGAATAAATAGCCCTCGAAGAATAACAACCCTTAGATCCATAATCTGGAAAATAGCATATTGCAACATCACATTGATTACGAACATGTGTTTTAAATATTCGAACTAGTAGAGTGTTGTAGTGTTATTAAAAAAAAGTGTGTATTTTAGTCCGATTAACTGATTTATGAATTTATGTCCAGAGCTATTTATGGCGGAAAGTGGGTGTGTGGGTATTACCTATACACCTCTGCCTACCCCTTCGGGGACCCTTGTGGGAAGGCGTGAGGATATATTATATTATTATTATTAATTTGTGAGATTCATCCATAGATTAGTATGCTATAGTATTTTAGTCTAAGTGACTTATGAGAAACAACTAACACTGCACTCTAAATTTGCTTACATAAAATTTTGCAGCTATTAAAGTTTATTGGAAGTTTGTATTCTAAAACATGTTTCATACACTTTGGCTACCGAGCACATGTAAGAGAAAGCAAGAAGACTAATGACCCGTCACTTATATTAATAGCACCCGAGTAATAGGCACTAATTAGTACCTAGCTATCCTTTGTGCACCTGGGAATTAGTGCATCTAAGGTTTCAGTGAACCGTATCAAATGAGACATAATTTAATGGGACGTTATAATCGCCATTAATCTGCCAAAATATACAGGTAGTAACACTGTAGTCCCACCTACCTTCTCTTGATAAAAAATAGCTTTACTCAAGTTCAGTGATTAGTGATTCCACGAGCTTTTCGGTGAAGGAAAGCTTCGTGCGAAAGCCTGCATACATTGGAGAAGAAATTCAAAGATGTATGTATAGCTTTTCTTGAGAAACGGCGATAGACTTTCCATCTGTCACGTTGGCACCAAAAATATATCCGGTGAAAAGTGGGTGTGTGGATACTACCTACACATCTCTGCCTAACCCTTTTGCGCCTTTTGCGGCCTTTTGCGGCGTGAAGATATATAAAAAAAAACAATGCCGGCTAATAACATACCTGTCAGATCTTCTTGCAAGTAGGCAATGGTGATCGCTTATTTGCAACTGTAGTGGTATTAGAAATAGATTGACTCTTAATAACCTCTCAAGACATCGCACTTTTAGTGGCCCGCTATGATGTCTATCCCGATATCTCACGACATTATTCCTATCTCCAGATACGAGAGAAATGAGCGCGTTTTTTGGCAAATGCGAGAAATTGTTCTCATATTAGAATATCGCTTTATGATGAGTACCAATCTAGTTGTACCAAAGCGTAAAAATTTGACGTGAAATTCTAAATACTAAAAAGTCCGGAAGAAAACACAGAAGGAGATCATGTTCCAACTACCTAGACCACGCCGATCGAATGTGGATAGGATCGTCATGAGTTCTCGGAACCAACTAGAAGGTATGTAAGCTTGAAGCTCATGGAGTGAAAGAGTTAGTTTAGAGAAAAACCTGAATAGAAGAGATACGTCTCCCACAAGGGAGGAAGAGGAAGACCAATATTGACATATATGAGTCAGATGAATAGGGAGGTCAAAAATATTGCTCGCTGGTCAGAAATGGAAGGATTCGCATCAGAGTCTCCAAGAAGAGCCCAGAATCTCAGCTTACAATGTCTACCGAAAGCAATTTCTCTGTACCATTTAGCTGACAGGGATTTGAACGTAAAAATATACACTTTGCAAGTGGCAACTACACTACAGTGCCACTGCGGCTTTTACCTGAAAAGCACGTGTAACATAATTTGATAACATTCAGAGATGGGTCCGACAGTGGGTCTCGAGGGATCAGTGTCACTGAATGACGTGGGAGACTAAATAAGTTGTCTTTAAGTTGACTGTGTTAATGTTGGAGACAGAATGGACTGTTGAGACATTCGTTTGTCTATATAGCAATTTTTTGACAAGTATCGTATGAATGTAACAAAATGTTGCTCCAATGTCTGAAGTTTTGTGTGGATAAGTGTGAGAGAGTGTCCTCAATTGTGTTATTAATTTGTCTATTTATAGTCAAATCTTTATCTCTATGTAATTTTTGTAAATGGTTCTCCCCCATAATGAAGTACAAAATAATATATATATATATCTATCCTCACGCCTTCCCACAAGGGTTCCCGAAGGGGTAGGCAGAGGTGTATAGGCAGCACCCACACACCCACTCTCCGTCAGAGGTATATTAGGTGCCAACGTGACAGATGGCGAGTCCATCGCCGTTACTCAAGCACGACTATACATACGCCTTTGAATTTCTTCTCAGACGTATGCAGGTTTCCTCTCGATGTTTTCCTTCACCGTACAGCTCGTGGTGTGACTAATCACTGTACTTAAGTTCAGAAAAACTCATTGGTACAGTCGGAATTCGAACTTGCGACCTTTGCGTCGCAGGCAACTGCTCGAACCACTCGGGCACAACAAAATTCAGTTTACTGAAGTATTAGTAAACTGAATTTTGTTTATTCATTATTTTACGTATTCGACACTTCGTGCTCAACTTATGTTGCAGTCAAATGATTATGTCTGATTTTTTTTTAATAATGTATGTGTGTTATACTGTGTGTAATTGTATGTTGTTTAATGTAAACAAACTTTCGGAGGTATAATAAAGCCATCTCTAACTAAATCCCGCTCTCTCAAAAAATCAAATGAAATTAATTTAATCCCGCCGTATATATATTTACATGCCGCGAGAATTTATGTACGTATTTGAATTTCTTCCCAAACATATGCAGGTTTCCATATTATGGTTTAATTCCGCGTTAAGATCGTAGTCTGACCACTTTATTAAAGCTCCGAAAGAATAATTCTAACAGGAGTTTAAATTTGCAATCTTTACATCGAGCAATAACATCCTTCTTAAAAGAATTTGGTTACAAATGTACACCTTAATTGCGAAACAACGCTACTAACCATTATGCTTTCGTCTCGTTAGCCCAGCTCGGCAAATTAGCCAATCTATGTCCGGACAGTAGTTGAGCGGGACGCGAAGCTTCGTTAGCTTTTACGAGCTCTGTCGGCTATTGATTCGATTGTCAGGGTGGGACTTTGTGCTGAGTATATTGAATGAAACTCAAGGCAAGAAGGTTGGATTAGATTTGAATTTAGAGTAAAATTGGAATCCAGTACTGATATTTCAATGTTGTAATTGCCGAATGTTGAAATAAAAATAATTTTGGTTATGTCGTTACTATTAAAAGTTATGTGTCAACATGTTATCAAATATTGTGATTTTTCTAGCAACGTTTTGCTTATTAAGCCTAAAAATTCTCATTAAAATTTATTTATTTTGGTTAAATTTTTACTAAATGTAAGTCACGAGTAACTTTCAGGTACTAGTAGGTATACAATGTGACAGAATCGTGCATCTAGTTGCGTAAATATGTGTTCTTTTTGTATTATAAATCCATAGCTCCTAGAAACATGAAGAGGTTCTTTTAATTTTCAAATAAATCATATTTTATTAAGTCATATAAAAAATATATAAATTCTCACGCCCGGCGAATATGTACGGGGCCGCACCACACGGCCCCGTGCTCATATATTTTTTTAAACATAATAGTTAATATTAAATTTTTTATACCTTTATAAACATTTTACAGCATCTAACAGCTGTTTTTTGCTAACAGCACGCCTTTTAACGTACGTTAACGAAGAGAGATCTATAAGGTCATACGTATATATACATATACATATATATATAATATCTTCCCGCCTACCCACGAGGCTCTTGTTACTTACTTACTAGGTACTTGTGACGCAAGCTATGCTTAATTTGGAGCTTTGTCAATGTGAATTGTCCCAAGGTATTTAATTAGGTATTTAGGTACCTTTGTGAGTGTAAGGGAGAAAGTCGTGAAGATAGATATGAAAAATAAACAGAAGTATAATCCAAAAGTTTTCTCTAAGCGCAGTTATGTAAACAAAACCGGAAGTGATGCTATATTCAGAAGCAATAATGGAGCGTAGTAATTTATCTCCAAGTCACAAGATGGTCATTAACTCCTCGTAATGGGCGCGAAATTGCTTGCCCTGATTTATTTAAAGCCTACCCCGTGTCTATATCGCCATGGCGAGTATTTGGACCTTTGCTTGAAGACCCGCCCGTTACTTACAAAGGCGTGAGCAGGAATGACGTCAATAATATGGTTTAAACCGAAAATAAACTCTTAGAAATTGTTTGATTGGAAAGAGTCGTGGTGGCCGTGTGGTTCGAGTCGAGCAGGTTTCGTCTGGAAGTCTTCCTTCATCGTAAAGCTCGTGGTGTGACCAATCACTGCACTTAATTACAGAAAAACTGATTGGTACAGCCTGGATTCGAACATGCAATCTTTGTGTTACAGGCAACTCAATCATGGGTATTATTATACCCATGATTGCAAATTAGTTAAGGAAAAACTATGTCTGCTGCAAAGATTAAGGTCATGGGGTATGCATTGCTACCATAGACAATAAATAAATCTCATGGATATAAAATACTGAAATACGTAAATGGAGAAATATAAATTAAAAAACAGCTTTTACACTTCTATTGAAATTAGTTCGCTAGATCAAAGAAAAAATATTTTGATACAATTTGAAGCACTTCCCAAGCAAATTATATTATTATCAATGTTTCTGAAGACGAATAAAGAACCGGAAAGATCGGCCGAAGGCATTGTTTATTGAAAACAAGTGAATAAAATAATAATAGAAAGCTTTTGTGGGCAAGAATTTATTGTTTTTGTACGGAAGCAGTAAAATTTGAGCCGTAAACTTATCGGATATTATTCCTTTATTGTGGATCTTCGTAGCGTCAACATACTAAAGGATTCTTGGATTTATATTGGAATTCAAGCAAATAACTTTCTTGCTTTCCGTGTGTTCCTATTTTACTGCGAAGTTCTTTCGGGTGTTCAAAGCAGTAGAAAGAATTGTAATAAAACCTCTGCCTACCTCTAACTACCTACACACACTTTTTTATAATACTCTCAGACTAACGGTATGATGTCAACAAGATCATTTACCTTAAATAAAAATTTACCGTAAAACCGTATTAATGTTCAGATAAACTCATAAAGCCAGACCGAGTTCGACTTAAATCACACAACTGCTAACTGTTTGATGTTACATACATATCATCACGCCGAGTCCCTAACGGGGTAGGCAGAGAGTATAGAGCGCCAGTTCTCTCTAGACTTACATACCTCTTTCGCTTCGTCCACATCCACCGTAAAACCGTATTAATGTTCAGATAAACTCATAAAGCCAGACCGAGTTCGACTTAAACCACACAACTGCTAACTGTTTGATGTTAAAGTACACATATTGTCCTTAACGGGTAGGCAGATAGAATAGAGTGCCAGTTCTCTCTAGACCTGCATTTCTTTTTCGCTTCATCCACATTCAACACTCTTTTCATATATGATCCCCGGTTTCGAGTACTTTTGACGTTCTTGATTAAGTAATTAGGTAATATTGTAAAAAACAAATGACAATCACAGTTAAGCAATATTAGTTAAAGGGGTCCGTAGCTCTACTCTCTCTAACCCACACACTCTATCACGTGAGGTACTCAGCGCGATGATACATAATACATGTGTGTACATAATTATGTACCTATACCTTAAGCATGTTAAATTTCCATTCAAAATATAATTCGATTGTGGATAAAGTATAAAATGTACTAAATCTAAACTCTAGTTTGTCCCACGTCACACTACAAAGCCGCAAGAACGTTAAATCACTGTCGAAAGTTCACTGAAATTTCCTAATACCTATGTCTTGTAATAATTTTCGCGTTTCCAGTAATTTACGGGATAAGTTGATTATAGCATTAGCGTTGGCAGAGGAATTATTAATATCATTTCTTCACGCCCTATGACAATTAGGGAGGTAGTACTTACAGGAACACCAGTATGGTTTGACTACGTTGACTTCCTTCATCTTTAAACTCGTCGTGTTGTAAATCACATAAGTTCAGAAAAACTTATTCCATAAACTAATATATACCACCAAAGCTTGAACTTGCATACTTTACTTAAACAATCCCTTAAAGTATCGGTTCACTATTATACTACACAGATTCTGTTGTATAATTTGGGACAACATTCTACAATGACAACAAATCGTCTTGCAAAAAATATCCAAGAAGTACAAAAAGGTCGCATTTATATATAGGTATCATATACCTCTTCCCTCCCTTCCCTTTCGCGCTTTTGAATAATGACGATAAAAACACGTAATGATTTGACCTAAGTTTTTCCTAGCTTACGAATCAGATTTTTTTAACGTTAGCAGTTTGTTTAGCATCAACAAAATTTCTGGTTGGAGGTCTAGCAATTCAAATTCATAGGAGGACTCGCCATATAATACGTTGGCACCTAAAATATATCTCCGAAAATTGAGTGTGCCAATGCCTTAGTCTTCGGAGACTCTTATGATATATAGTTAGTTCCCGAAGTTTATGCTACGATAGTCTAGAAACGATAACTTATAAAAATTTTGACAAACAAGAATAGTATTAATGTCGTTTAAAAACACATTTAATTACATGAATAGGGCGTCGAACCTTTCTGATTTAGGAACTTAATAATCAATCATTATGTACAACGGCTTCTTTGATAAATTTAAAGCTATAAGCATTTATTAAATGTAACTGAGGGCAGGAAATAAAGTGCTTAGTCAGGATTTTCTTTGACAGGTATTTTATGGATTAGCTTTTAAGTATTGTGTCAGATCGCACAGTCTGCCGAATTAGATACTTGCAAAGAAAAAAATAAAAATATAAAGACGAGATTGAGCAATCATACGGTAAAATACATAATTTTGCCTACATAGAGAAAACAATGTTGGCCTACAAAGAAGCAGCACACGAACAAAATGCATACCACTGAAATGCAAATGCTGAGGTGGTCGGCAGGAGACGCGATTGCGATGGTATGGTCATGTCATGCGAAAACCTGAAGATCACATGACAAGGAAAGTGCTGCAGCTGGAGTCGAGACCAAAAAGTCGTGGCAGACCCCGACTAACATAGATATCGGTTATCAATAAAGACGTAGCAAAAGATAACCTAGATCCGCTGATGACCAAGAAACGAAGTGCATGGAGAAGGACGGTTAGGAGAGCCGACCCCAATTAGAAATGGGAAAAGGCCTGAAGAAGAAGAAGATAGAGAAAACAGAATGGAGTTCTTTCAGGAGCTGTAAATCTTCCTGCAGGGTCGGCAAAGCCCCAGCGTTACACCTGGTGTTGCAGGCGTTCAATTGTGGCGGTAACCCTCCATTGGCGGTAGGGGTTCAGAAAAACTCACTGGTACAGTCGGGATCCAAACTTGCGAATTTTGTGTTGCAGGCTACTTCTCGCCACGTCACGGCTCTGGTTAATATTATCAATACGTCAGTCAAATCTTATAGGGACAGTATCCAGACAAACTCGCAGATAATGCACTTTCAGCAAAAACAAGACCTAAAATATAATGCTTTTATACGATATCACTAAACGATATGAAAGCTGCCTGTTACCTTTAGTTAGTGTGCAATACTCACAAATCCAGTGTACTGAAAATAAGCGGCATCAAGAACAGGTTTATTCCGACCCCCATATTTAGAAAGGTACAAAAGAGTAAAAAATACTATGTTCCCGTTTTTCGCACGAACTGAGATTACAATAAAAACTCGTACTAACTTGCGGGGTAATTCCGAACTCGACTGAAAATTCACATTCCATTTTTTTGCACATTGGTTGCATGTAGCTATGGTGACTTGAGTGGTTCGGGTAAGCGCAATGATTGCCAGTTCGAATCCCGATGGTTATGTGAGGTTCTTTTTAGCTTAAGTATTGTACGTAATTGAGAAATGGTGATGGACCCTAATCAGTTACATATATTGGCAACAAAATATAAATCTGGGGGAAAAGGCGATGCGAGGCGACCTCTGCCTATACCTTTGGGGACCAGTGTAAGAATGCGTGAATAATTCTTTATATTATAGAATATTTTTAATAATAAGTTTACTTACTGTGCCGTGGAAACCGAGTGGTTCGAATAGCCTGCGACACACTGCAAGTTCTAATCCCAACTGTACCAATGAGTTTTTCTGAACTTAAGTACTTAAGTGCAGTGATTACTCACACCACGAGCTTTTCGATGAAAGAAAACATCATGAGGAAACCTGCGTACGTCTGAGAAGAAATTCAAAAGGCGTATGTATAGTCGTGCTTGTGTAACGGCGATGGACCTTGGCACCTATAATATACCTCTGGCGGAAAGTGAGTGTGTGGGTACTACCTATACCCCTTTGCCTACCCCTACGGGGACCCTCGTGGGAAGGCGTGAGGATATGAGGATATATAAGTTTACTTAAGAAAAATTTGATATACGTTACACTTGTAGGGCATCCCATTTTAGTTCACTTACAGTGAACTGCAATAAAAGCGTTGGAAGACCTCGCGAACACAATACTGGTCGTTAGGAGGTCGTAATGGTCGGAAATTACCTGAACGTTGATTTATAACAGTGTGCTTTGTTAGTATGTACAATGTGGACGGTTGACCCCGATAGTAGCGTTTAATCTTTTTCTGAACAGACGAATTCACCGCAGTCACCAGTTCCGTTGATTGATTAATAGATGTGCGATGCGCCTTTTTATTTCTTAAGCCTAATGATTGCGGGCTCTTTGTTTGCTTGTTAAGCCAGGATTTCTGAAATTTTTACGTGGTAGCGGAAAGTAATTATGGTTTAAATCTGTTTTATAATACGTAATGGAATTTTCTGGCTTTTCATCTGTCTTGAATTGTTATCTGCGAAGTGCAGTTAATGTTGATTCGGTATTTTTCTTATTTATCTTCACGGCTTACCAAAAGAGGTCACGAAGGGGTAGGTGTGTAAGTAATAACCACACATCCACTTTCCGCGTGAGATATTTTTTACGTGGCAGCGTGGTAGATGGCCAATCAATCGCCTTTTATCAAGCACGATTTTTATATAAAGATACGCTTTTAAATTCCTTCTCAAACTTATACAAGTTTCCTTCGAAGTTTTCCTTAACTGTAAAGGGTTTACGGTGATTAACGAGATTAGTTAATAAATATTCTTAAATTCCGAAAAACTCATTGGTACAGTCGGGATTCGAACTTACACTCTTTGTGTTGCAGGCCACTCGCACTATCGGCCACGATGCCACTTATTATATAATCTTACCTAACTTTTATATTTTTAAACCTATCAAACCTTCTTCCTGTAACATTTTTTACGTAACCATCTATCACCTCATATCTAAAATGTGAATATTTAAAACCATATTTTTAGGGGAATTTGATAAACATTACAAGCCCGAATTATCCAGGGTAGGTATATTCGAATAGCCTTCGTAAATATGGAGTAGCTCGTGAAGAGGCACAATTTAATTCCGGAGTAGTGGTTATCGCAACTCCAGATCGCTGCAAATTGCTTCGGTTACCTAGCACGTTAGGTATTTAACCTACATGTATCGACTGCAGCGAACGGGCTATTCAAAATTTTGCAGTAGCGATTATCTGGTTTTAACTTTGTGTTCAGAAAATGAACTTTGTATATATTTTTGTAATATAAAAATATGTATATAGTTATTTATATTACCTCGATCAAATCGATCGGACGCTCAAGGACAGGAACGTCAAGAGTAGGTACTCGAAACCAACGAGCATGTATGAAGCAACTGATGAACGTGGACGAAGCGAAAGAGGTATGTAAGTCTAGAGAAAGCTGGCGCTCTATACTCTATGCCTATATGCCCCGTTAGGCGTGATGATATGTATGATATGATATTTTATTATTATAGGTATATAAATAGAAATATAATCAATAGATTCAAGTCTACCCACAAGTGTCCCCGAAGAGGGTGGGCGGAACTGTCTTTTTGCCTGAGATTTATTTAGGCGCTGACGTGACAGATTGAAATTCCGAGGCGTTCTCAAGCGCGACTTTACATACGCTTTGAATTTCGTTTCTAATATATGTACGTTTCATCACGATGTTTTACAGTAGGTACTTAATATCACTCATTAGTATAGTCGTGATTTGAATATGCAATCTCTGTTTTACAGGCGACTACTTGAACCACTCTGTCTGTTTTAAGAACACGGCTCTGTTTTAAGCTTACAAGCTGTGTCCCGGGGTGTCAAACACGTAAAATAATATTTCAATGTTAGATTTCTTACTTGAATAAACTATATCTTGTGTTAATCCAGGTAACAATAAATCTATGTGCTAAATTTTATCCGAATTTATGTAGAAGTGCGAATTTGCGTGAAAAAGAAGCAAACTTTCGCGTTTATAATATTTTTCGGTTGTGTTTGTGGATCCCTGTCTAGTTTAAAAATACCCCTTTAAGTAAATATATTTGCTACTCAGAGACCTCTGATCCAACGTGTTCAATTTTATTAACACCAGGGCGGGCAGAATACAACCTGTCCTGAGGGATGAATGTCAACCGACATTTCGTTTTGCGGAATACTAAATATCAAATCTATTTTGTTTAATAGAAGGCATATTCTAGGCTTTATATTACTGTTAAAGGTTATTATTATTCTCGTATTGTGTTTTTATAACTGAAGGCAAACAAGCACATGACTTTGTGCGGATATACAATGTATTATTATTGAAATCGCAACAATGCTCTGATCAAAATGAAAACGTGTTAGATATAAAATACGTTTGTAAAAATGTAAGTCATTGACCCTTCCTTTATAATTATAAAAGGATTTTTTTTATCTCTGCTCCTTCGCTAATTCAATTAATTATAGCGTATTTTTATGAAAAAGTGCTCTATAGACATTTCTGCATTCTGGGAAAACATATTAATTTATTACGCCGCGATAACAAGTTGGATAAGCCTTAAACCTTTTCAGCGTAATGGCTACTTATATAAGTAATGGACAAATAAGTACGTAGCGAGATTACAAACGCGGTTTAATTATTTTTTTAGTAAGACAAAACGCTACCCATAACTACAGATGCTAGATTTGACGAAATAGAAGGTTTTTTCATTCGATTGTATGAAAGAGTATTAATTTCTAACGAGCCTTGATCTCAATACATTTTAAATTTAAATGGTGTAAATTTAATTATTTCAATTATGTATTATTTTAAGGAATAAAATAATTATTGTGTTACTACGCCCATCACGGTATAATTGTCTGTTTATATTAATTGTAAACTGATGCAAAATATTAAATAAATTGATTAATTAACCAATAAATATCCGCCTCTTTCATACATCCACCAAGCAATAGAATGTCGTCTCTGGTTGTCTTGTCAATTAAATTTAACAAAATTTGGTATGTTCGCTAATGTAGCTAATGTCTACAGATACATATTCCTAATCACGTCGCTTCCCTCACGTGGAGGGCGGTGAGAGTAGAGCGTACTCTCTTGATTTACAGCTTCTCTATCTTTCGTTTCATCCACGTGATCAAGAAATCAAGAGACTGATGAGGTATAATCATAAATGTATAGACATACAGTCAGGCCCGGTAGAAGAGGCCGTACCAACTGCGCTATTTCCATAGCTCAGGATAAGATACTGATAAGACAGATATGACAGATCACTGATAAGGGTTGATCTTATCAGTTGAAAAAGAAACAATGTTTTTTTATACCACATGGGTGGCAAACAAGCATGCGGTCCGCCTGATGGTAAGCGGTTACCGCCGCCTATGGACGCTTGCAACACCAGGGGAATCACTCGCGCATTGCCGACCCTGATTCTTAATTATAATTCTTTGATGTGTATCTGGGTGAAATACACATCCGAGTTTCATCTATGTATGTTTGTCAGTTACTTATATCTATAGTTAAGGCTTTATCTAGTTTAGGTTCATGTGGTATTGTCTGCGATGTCCAGGATGCTAACTTACCCCACTTTGCATGGGCTTAAGATTTATTGAGGGAACAGAGCTCGACTACAAAAGGAAAGGGTAAGACTGACGGTTAATAAACCTCCATATCCTCGTCAAGCCCTTAAAGCTTGGGGCCATAGTGGAATTTAAAGAGCACTTTAATTCAATATTTTAGAAAATATATATTTAAATATATACTATTTTTATCTTCTTCGCGCCTTGTCAAATGGATCCCCGTAGGTAGAGGCTGAACCCACACCCTCTTTTCACCTGAGTTACGGCGATGGTCTCGTCATCTGTCACGTTGGCACCTAAAATAAATCTCTGGTAAAAAGTGAATGTGAGGGTATATAGTTCTGAACGTAATCTATAAATTGTTTACGAATCTATGACTTAAGACTTGTCTATCATCGTGTAAACATTTCTAGCTAAAGAATATTTATTACTCAACAAGGACATTACAATTTCACTGAAATGAGAAAACTGGTTTCAAGTTACATTACTTACGATGTGTCGTAGTACAGTCACTGTGCGTTCTATAGGAGGGGGTGAAGCCGGCCTATATGTACAGTGAACGACGGCCAAGATGGCTTTACATACATATACCATCACGCCGAGTCCCTCCTGGGGCAGGCAGAGGAGGAGTGCATGTTATCTCTTGGCTTACAGACTTCTATCGCTTTTACAATACTTAAATCCCTTCTACTATTCAATTCAATATACAAGTCCATACTGAGCTCTGGAATAACAATAGAAACGATATCAGATACGGTGCCGTCGGAACGATGATAAAATATAGCCGAATGTGGTCCACTCCCTAAATGGATGGAAATCGGGTCACGCGGTCGATAGACTATTGTATTTAAGGTGCAGTTTAGTGCACCCTTTACTTCGACCGTTGTTATTAAGGTAGTCGGTTGGTCTACATTACATTCCAAGTTTTTATTATTTATATTCCAACATATTAATTGAAGAAGAGTAGCTTATATATGATACATACATATGAAGTATTTATGATCGGATGTAGTAAACATAAAGGCCTATCATATTTAATGCGTATGATTATAATATATAAATAATATATCCTCACGCCTTCCCACAAGGGTCCCCGAAGGGGTAGGCAGAGGTGTATAGGTAATACCCACACACCCACTTTCCGCCAGAGGTATATTAGGTGCCAACGTGACAGATGGCGAGTCCATCGCCGTTACACAAGCACGACTATACATACGCCTTTGAATTTCTTCTTAGACGTATACAGGTTTCCTCTCGATGTTTTCCTTCACCGTTCAGCTCGTGGTGTGACTAATCACTGTACTTAAGTTCAGAAAAAACTCATTGGTACAGTCGGGATTCGAACTTGCGACCTTTGCGTCGCAGGCAACTGCTCGAACCACTCGGCCACCACGGCTCTCTTATATACCTAATAATTTTACTTATAAACGTAATAGCTGGCGAGTCCACCGTAATCACATCGTCTTCACCCTAAAGCTCGTGGTGTGATAAATAACGGTACCTACGTTTACAAAAACCCATTAGTACAGTCGGAATTCGAACTTAATTAAATAAAAAATAATAAATACAATAAAATTGCAATCCACGTGCTACCGACTACTTTTCGTAGTGGCCTTCACAGTTTAATCATATCGTATAATTTAAAATTAAAATCAACTTTATACAAACTATACCCAGGCTACGGTATCCTAAAAATACATGTATACATACATATCATCAGGCCAAGTCCTTAGCGGGGTAGACAGAGAGAGTAAAGCGCCAGTTCAGACTTACAAAAATGTGCTGTAAAATCATGTCTAAGATTAAAAATAGCCCTTACAGGAAAGTCCACTGAACGAATAATGATTGCTCATGAATTCTAAAACTGAAAATAAAACGTTATAAATAAATATTCAGTCTGGAATGGAATCATGTTTCGATCTTTTTACTTTAACGGTTGAAATAAATACCATTTCGCGAATAGGCCATTCTAACTTAAAACTTCTTAACAGCTCAACTCAATGTTGCGAGTACGAGTACAATCGGGTCTTCCTTTTGCTATCAGAGCCAAGCCTTTTATTTTTACTATGGTTATATTTTTAATATTTAATTATTACTATGATTGACTATGGTATACGGTCTTTACACGTGACCTCTACTGGTATTAACGGAACAGCTGAAGAGGGGCATCAATGTATCTCAAACTGAGAACTATAGTCGCTTGAGGTACAACCGTCGCCTTAATGGAAATTGGAGTTCGCCTTACATCCAAAATCTCACTTGACATTTGATTTTTTCACTCTAACCAATTTTATTGTAGCAAAGTAGAATTACATTAATCCAGTTAAATTACTAACCAACGCTTCATCAAAGTTCTGGACGAATAAGTTGCATCTGCGTACAAGAAGACGTGCCCATTGGAATTACAGTTCTACTGTATTAAGCAATAAAATATATTTTACATCGCCACAATGTACGTGTATAATGATGTACATCACACGTACTAGACTACGATATAATAATAAAGTCTCACAGATACAAATAAGTCTGACTCACGTTTCTTGAATAAAAATTAGCATAACATTCACACAATTTGCCTACCAAATTCCAATTAACTACTAGGTTCAATATTCTCCGAAATATACCTTACACTAGTAGTCCACCTACTATTTTGTCTGCTGTGAATTTTGTGAAATCGGTGTGCAAGTATGGAGAAACGGATGAATGTGGATGGAGCGAGAGAATTCTAGAACTGGCACTCTACTCTCCCTGCCTACCCAGTGAGGAAATTGGTGTGTTATTATTTACGCATTTATGTATGAATTAAGACGTAACATATGTTTTTATTTTCCCATCAAAGTTTTCATGGGTGTGAGAAAACCTGCATAAATACTTTTGTCGCGTACTTGATTTTTTTCCTATGAATGAACTAAGGATTCAGACGAAAAGTTTGATTTGAAAATGTTTCAATCTACACGTGTTATATTACAGGTAGTATTAAAAATAAACAGAGAATATACAAAGCTTTTATCTTAATTTGAGTGTTTCATGGACAGACCTACTCCCACATTTTTGGAGTATGAATAGTTAATAGAGAGATATTGGTACCTACTTGAGACCGTACATGCCAATCACCCCAAGAATTTAATTCAAAAGCCTTTAATCAAGACGGAGCTATATACTACTTAACATTCAACTATAATTTAAGTCGACGAGCGTAGCAATAAGCAATTATAAGTCTACGAACGTCTACGAATATCGTAGCGTATTCATAGCATGCGTAGCGGGTGATTTTGCTTTGCATTCTATAGTAGCGTGTTCCGCTTGATTTTGAGTTACTAACATTATAAATCAAAAGTTGTATTGCACTTCGATGTATTTATTTTTATGAAACCTATTACATATGCTGCGATAAATTATATAATATAATATATCCTCAAGCCTTCCCTTAAGGGTCCCCGAAGGCGTAGGCAGAGGTGTATAGGTAATATCCACACACCCACTTTCCGCCAGAGGTATATTAGGTGCCAACGTGACAGATGGCGAGTCCATCGCCGTTACTCAAGCACGACTATACATACGCCTTTGAATTTCTTCTCAGACGTATGCAGGTTTCCTCTCGATGTTTTCCTTCACCTTAAAGCTCCTGGTGTGACTAATCACTATACTTAAGTTCAGAAAAATTAATTGGTACAGTCGGGATTCGAACTTGCGATCTTTGTGTCGCAGGCAACTGCTCGAACCACTCGGCCACCACGCCTTTTTTTTTATATTTCTTCAATTCCAATAATTTGTAGCAAAAGATATGAACTACTGTCACTTAAGCACAGTGTTCTCTAAACGACCCTTTATTACCCATTAGAAATTACGTGCCGTAAACATTGCAGTGCCTCTTTGAGACAATAAAACTCGACACCTACACTCATCTAAAATAAGGACTTGAGTATTTCCACTGTTTACTTGAACTTCAATTAATCCTCGTTGTCAGTGTGTGCGTTATATTGCAATTTGTCTATGTGTGAGTGTAAGGGTGCGAACACAACAGGTGCCTGACTGAGTCATTCCGTAGCAGTCGCCGCTGCCGCACGCTTGTACGCCGTTCTGAAAGACCGCCATTTCGGTGTTCGGAATTCGAATGAAAAAACTTTTCTTATCGTTTTTCGTTAGACGAGTTTTTTTTTAATCAAGGCCAGTGTTTTAATTAATTTACATAATTTTCAGTTTTAGTGCTAATAGAAATAGAGACTAAATTTAAACAGCTATTTTAATTAAAAACAGCGTGTATAGTGTTAAAATAAAATGGACTGTTTAGAATAAGGTATGTATTGTTTCTTATAAGTGGTTATATAAATATTTAAAAGGCCTTTAATAAAGGCCTCTAAATATTTATCGCGATTACTCTGAAAAATTACTCTAGATAAGCCAAAAGAGCATTGATTCGAGTTAAAGATGATATTCTCACTAACGTTAAATTCCTTATTATATAGTATAGTATGTGTATTATAAAAAAATATGTAAATATTGAAATTTGAATGAAACCCTCGAAAACACGATTTCCGAACCTCATTGCAATACATTTTGAGCACCAATTAATTAACTACTTTATTGGAATTATTATGATTACTGGAATGAAATGAACACCGAAATAAATTTACATTTCGCGACGGATTTTTTAACTACAATAATGTTTTTTTAGTAAAGCAAATTCGTAATTCAACTGTTAACGTTAAAAGCGTAGAGGTATGTTTTACGTATATACGTATCTTCACGCCTTCCCATAAGGGTCACATTAAAGGTTTCCCAGAAAGGGATTGACAGAGGTATGAAGGTAGTACCGAGTATGTTTTAAATTCGTAATTAGATTTACCTTTTATGACTCGGTGAAATACTTCATGTAATTAAATAAATTTTGGTCATAGTCTCTCTTAGCGAGTTCCAGGAACTTAAGTTACTTAATCGAGCAGTGGCGGGACCAAAAGGCCTCCAGCCAGGCAATTCTTACGGACTAAGCAAACACAGCTAAGGGCACCCCCTGTGGGGTACGGACCTAGGCTTATAGCGTTTCGGATTCGTGATCTAGGAAGCTGGCTTGGTGATACTATTTAAACAATTTTCAGAGCTGGTTTATTGCTAACCTGACGTTAGAGAGCTGGATTTTTAAGCTGCTATTAAAAGTAGCTTACGATCTTCGATCGAATCTGCTATGAAGAGATTAGCAAATCAACTGGCGTAGATGAGGGCGTGATTGTAAAGATGAAGAAAGGCATGTTACGTTGGTTTGGACATAAATAAAGGATGAGTGAAGAAATATTGATGAAACAGATGTACTAAGCAAAAGTACACACAAGAAGAGGCAGAGGAAGGCCACGTTCCAACTACCTGGATCAAATCGATCGGACGCTCAAGGACGGGAACGTCAAGAGTACTCGAAACCGACAAGCATGTACGAAGAGACTGATGAATGTGGACGAAGCGAGAAGGGTATGAAAGGCTAGAGAGAATTGGCGCTCTATACTCTCTGCCTACCCCGTAAGGGACTCGGCGTGTTGATATGATGATGATGGGGAAAAGTATCTTAAATAAAAAAGGTTATTAGCAAAAGCTTATCAGATTATTTGAATGATAGCCATGCATGCCAATGCATTGCTCCGCTTGTACAGAGTTTATATGGAAGTTTCATCTCTTTTCCCCTTCCTAAAAGGGAGAAATGTTAAAAAAGAAAACCGGGGAGATTGTTTCGCCATTTCTTCCCCTGGCAGGTTTTTTTTCTTGGAAATGGTGGTGACTTTAGTTTCTATTAAGTATGTCACGTTTGACGTTGACGTCACTTGAATAAAATATTTTGATTTTGATTTTGCCTACTACCCCGTTAGGGACTTGGCGTGATGATATGTATATATGTATGTATGGTTTTGATTTTGACGATGTTATACACAATAATAACGACGATAATTACATGAAATGAACATAGGAGTTTTTCTATTAGCCTAAGACATTAAAAACTAAGGAACATAATTATGCACCTATTTGCTTAAAAAATAAAGGTCGAGGCTAGACCCTCAAAATCCACGACGTACCTGGTGGTGCTAAACAAGCTCCGAATATAGCTCTTTTTCAATTCAATGTAGGGTACTATGAAATCTCTCATTGTGAATCGTAACGACGTGAACGAGTTCACGTCGTGATCCAGGTCGAGGCTAGGCCCCCAAAACCCACGTGATCCCGGAGTCGGGGCCAAACGGGTGCCGAATTGATAAGAGGCTAAGGTATATTAATGGAATCTGTCATTGTGAATTGGAACTACTGTTCGCTCGCGTTGGGATTCAGGTCGAGGCTAGACCCTGAAAATCCACATGATACCTGGTGGTACCAAATGAGCAACATGTTTATATTGTACTGCTATAAAATACGCATAATTTCAATAAAAGGAGCGGGGTGGACTTACGGGGTTGACAGCGGGCCCCTTAGTGTTACAAGGGCCCATAAGTGATACCCTCGGTGTTACAAGCGCCCCTAGACGGCAGTAACTGCATACCATAAAGCGTGCATGTTCGTTTGAAAGTCGTAAAAATATTTATCTGAGAACTTACTACGGCTTAAACTGAAGAACGAAGGATGAACCGTAAAGAAGAAACATAAAATAAAATTATAAATTAATTCTCAAGAGTAAAATTACAGATAAAATTCCCACCGAAAGCTTTTGAAACATTCCCAAAGTTTGTTGTGTTTGAACTTCTCTCGAAGTATTTCATTTATAATATTTGAGAATGCTCATAATTGGTGCTTAATCAACATACATACATACATATAATCACGCCTCTTTCCCGTAGGGGTAGGCAGAGACCACTTCTTTCCACTTGCTATGATCCTTACATACTTCTTTCGCTTCGTCCACTTTCATTATTCTCTTCATACATGCTCTTTGGTTTAGGGTACTCTTGACCTGACCTTTTTCCAAGACGTCCCATTCCCACGAATTTGGTCTAGAAACGTCCGCCTAGGTCTATCCCTTCCAACACTTTCATTCACACTCGCCTTATACACTTTTTTCGTCAATCGTTCTTCATTCATTCTCTCGACATGGCCAAACCATCTCAGCATACCTTTCTCAATTTTTGTCACTACATCTTCTTTCAGACCACAACGTTTCCTTATCTCACTATTTTTTATCCTGTCATTCAGTTTAACTCCTATCATACTTCTTAACGCTCTCATCTCAACTGCATTTATTCGGCTTTCGTGCTTCTTCTGCCATACCCAACTTTCACTTCCGTACATGAGTGTCGTAATTCGTATTATAATCCGTTCTATAATTATATCTTATATTCAGTTAGTCATCATCATAATCAGGCAGAAAGTTATTCTTTCTCCGTCTCTCATCCCGTGACCAATGGCAAATCGATCTTTAAAGATTTTTTTAAAGCACAATATACATACGTCTTTCATTTTCTTCTCAAACCTATACAGGTTTCCTCTCAATATTTTCATTTACAGCAAAGCTTGTGGTGTGACTGATAACTATACATAAGATCGGAAAAACTCATTGCTACAATCGGGATTCAAACTTACAATCTTTGCATTGTAGACGACACTCCAACCACTAGGACTCTACAACCTAACTCAAAGAACAGTTAAAGAATCGTGCGTATAGTATTCACGTCGTCGTTGATTTTACATTAAGAGGATTCACTGTGCTAGCACAGCAAATAAGTGAATATCGACTCATTCAATTCAGGAGTGTAACTTTTTTTTTTTTTTGTATTGTCTCTCATAGCGTGAGTTCCGGGAACTTTTGCTACTTAACCGGTCAATGGCGAGACCTAGGCCTCCAGCCAGGCACTTTAGTACTAAGCAACACAGCTAAGGGCACCCCCTGTGGGGTACGAACCTCGGCTTAGGGCGTTGCTGGATCGCGAGCAAGGGAGCTGGGCTGGACTGGTAATTTTATTTAAATATTATTTGGCGGGATTTGCGCGTCTGGCTCGGCGCGGGCCGGCGTTTGCGGCGGAGGTCGGGGGGGAACGTTACGGCTTATTCGCGTCGAGCCTCGCCGGCGATGACGCAACAGTGGTCGGTTGTGTGTAGTGTTGGTATGTTTTTGTCGGGCGTCCTGGAGGACCGTTATGTCGTCATCCGGTTCGATGACGGCATGTCTTGGACGCCTTATTTTCGAGATAAGGGAAGGAGTGTATCGGGCGGCCGATACGACGAGGGGGTTGGGTTGATTTACAGCAGAATCGAAATGACGTTTGGACAGTTTTTTCAAAAACTGTTTTATAGTGGGGACTTTGAGGTCAACGTGGAGTTGACTATTACGCATGTACCACGGGGCACCTGTCTGCCTTCTTTTTAGCGCGTCTGGCGCGCTTCTTGGAGCCCGTGACGGGCGTGAATTCGTCCGAGGAGCCCTCGGACGACTCAGATTGAAGTGACTCCATTTCGGAGTCTACGATGACAGAGTCGGGGGACAGGGGGGAGTCTTGAGACTGGTTGGCCTCATTGGTGACGTCAATGATAGAGCTCTTGTCGAGCGCTGCTGTCGCGTCGGCAGTGGAAGTACCCGCGATTACGTCGCGGGTGAATTCGTCAAATTGACGTCGGAGGGTGGGCACGGCTTCTAATAGCCGCGCGAGAAATGCCACTGAGGCTTGGGGGTCCATACTTATGGACATGACTTTGGGCGAGGGAAACGTGTTTCGGGGCGCGGTCGCCCAGGGGATGAAACACGCAAAGAAACCCCTGGTGACTTAAACGTTAGGAGACCGATCCCCGGGGGGTTGACCCAGGGGTGTGTACTGAACCCTCCCTGTCGGGTGTAGACAGGGAGGTGAGTGTGCCTATGGTGTGAGCCCTAAGCTTGTATTCCCGCTGCCAGTCTTATTGTGCAGCGGGTTCCTGACTGTTCCGGTGTAGAGAGCACTAGTCCGTGGACAGTGCCCAAACTAACACCGGAGGATAGGAGGTAAGGGATAGGAAGGGTGGGCGGTGGGTGATAACCAGGCGTGACTAGGGTAGACCCCAAGGCCGGTGAACCTGGTCCCGTCCGTTTGTAGCCTTACCCTGAAGGGGCAAGGCTAAGAGCGCAACGGGTCAGCGCCCCACTCGGTTTCGTTGGCACCGTTTGGTTTCCACCGAGTGACCACGAAACTGTGGATTTTCCCAGAACAAGAATTGTGATTGTTCTTGCCTTGAAAAAGGCGACCAACAATCACCACGTGCGGCTAACGCGTGGCGATTTGCGGGTGTGGCTTCTGCTGGTCGTAGCGGGCGCAGAGCGCGGGAGCGGTGGGAGCACACGTCTGCTCGGTACGGCGGCCGGGGTGAGAGTTCAGGAGTGTAACTACTACATGACATACATAAATACACATCGCACATACTCCCTTACTGCATTGCATATAATATTATCGATATTTCTAAAGAACATTACTGCCAAAGTGCTCATTATTCTGACAACTGGGACCGCCATGTTTTAAGAGACATTGTGTCAACTTTTAAGGTGACGTTAGAAAGTTGGACAAACTTTTGGATTAAATTCAAATTATTACTCATTACAACGACATTAAAGAATGTACCTTTTAAGTTCGTAAAGATAATAGATATATAAAGTAGTATCCTCCGCCTTCCCACAAGGGTTCCTGGAGGGGTAGTCAGAGGTGTATAGGTACTTATACCCACACACTAATTTTCCGCCAGAGATATATTTTAGGTGCCAACGTGACAGATGGCGAGTCCGTCGCCGTTACACAAGCACGACTAAACTATATACGCCTTTGAATTGCTTTTCAGATTTATGCAGGTTTCCTCTCGATGCTTTCCTTCACCTTAAAGCTCGTGGTGTGACGGGATATCGGGGTTCGAACTTGCGATATTTGCGGCGCAGGCAACTACTCGAACCACTCGGCCACCTCTATTCTATTATCTTCTATTATATCTATCAACCTATTCTATTATCTTACTATTTCACGACTCATTCCGTTGTTGGAGCTGTTTCATTCAAAACTTTGCGATTTGTATCAAACGGAAAACATGGCAAACTGTCATTAATAACGAAGTTTACTTCATTCAAGGAATTTCGCCACTGTAATTGAGGTAGAACGCAATTTGCTACCGTAAATTTTGTTTACATTAAATGGGTTTACAAATAAATTAAGTCAAAGGGCTCCTGCAATACTCACTATAGTAAACGCGGCAGTTGATTTATGGTTCTTAAAAGTATTATTACATGCAGTTCATAGTCACGGGGTCAACGAGGAGTTTGTAAAGATGAAGAAAGGTATGCTACGTTGGCTTAAGCATATAGGATGAGTAAAGAAAGATTGATGAAATATATACAATGCAAAAGTCTGTGGAAAAAGGCAGATATGGTCTTTCCAGCTACCAACTACCTAGAGTTCTACATCGATCGGCAACTCAAGGATAGGAACGTCAAGAGTACTCGAAGCCGGCGAGCTTGTATAAAAAGATTGATGATGTGGATGAGGCGTAGAGGTCTGTAAGTCTAGAGAAAATTGGCACTCTGAGGGACTCGGCGTGATGTGATGAGTATGCGAAGGGGTAGGCAGAGGTGTAACAAAACTCTCTTTTTGTCGGAGATTTGTTTAGATATCAATGTGCGTACAACATAAAGCTCGTGGTGTGAATAATCAAAATGAAAATCATTGTACTTAAGTTTAGAAAAAAGTAGTTGATACGGTCGGGATTCAAACTGGAAATCTTTGGGTTACAGGCGAACGCTTGAACCACTCGGCCACCACCCACGGCTCTGTAGGACCATTAAGTACATGTTTTGAAAATGGTGTAATAATATTATCAACTTTGTAAAATCCAAAAATGTTATAAAAGAAAATAAAAAGTAGATATTGTACTAATGACTATAAATAACTTTTATATTATTGATGAAAAAGATCATAATTAATGAATTTACCGACGCTAATCTTCATCCTTGCAAAGATAGGCTCACCATCAATCTTCGAGTCCGAAACAAGAATATTAATGGACTTTCCTCACGGTAATATGCAAACTACACTGCGCGTAAAACCGTACATTACCGGGATGTATGCGTTTATAAATCATTCCTTTGTTGGGAGCGGGCGATTTATTAGCAAGAATATTTTGAACTTTACGCACCATTAGCCAGTTGTAATGCTGTGGCATAAATTTATGGCAAACTGGTTATTTTTATTGAATGTATTTGAAATTTATTATCTATGCAGGAGAAAATCTCGAACTGCGTGATTCAGAGGAACTACCTGCCGTATACATTTAACTTGGGGTTTTTCAAGAAGGGTTTGAAGAGATTTTTATAGGGTCGGCAACAGAGGGATGGTACCTATGAAGATTCAAGTGAATAGCGGGTCTCTTTCTTCTTTTCTACCTACGCGGTAATATATGTATAAATATATATCCTAACGCCTTCCTACAAGGGTCACCGAAAGGGTAGGCAGAGGTGTATAGGTAGTACCCACACATCAATTTCCCGCCAGAGATATACACAACTACTCTAACTACTCGGCCAAAATACGACCAAATTATTTAAAGACCAAAGATTCAGAGAGCTTTAAAAAACACATTAAAGATAACTTGTAAAAATCCGACATAGCTCAGTTACGACTACCCTCAATATCTTTATTTATAGTCCATTATCAGCACTTATTTATTGCTTCTGAGACTTGGAGGTCAAAGTCATAATACACAAAAGAAATACAGTGGAATTGTCAATTTAATATAAAAAAATATTTACAAAATTGTCTTTTGTAAGTTACATGTTATTCATTTATAATTAGTTTCACTTTCGAAAGTTTCTCGAAGAAGAGGTTTGCCTCCTTCAAAACGACGTTTTAGTGTCTGGAGGAAGTGGTTGGGAAGCCCAAATTCTCACTTCCTAGATAAATCGATTATACACACAGGGCTAAGAACTTCAAGAGTACCCAAAACCGACAGTTATATATGAAGAGATGCATATATTATTGAGAAAGCGAAAAAGGTCCTTAAGTCTAAAATAGGGTCGGCAACTCGCGAGTTGTGTTCCAAGCGTACATAGGCGGCGGTAACCGCTTACCATCAAGCGGACCGCATGCTTGTTTGCCACCCAAGTGGTATAAAAAAGCGGAATCTCTACTCTCTCTCTCTTCATCTTTCTCTCTCCTTCTCTCTCTACTCCACACAGCATGAAATACAAACCATTTGCCTAGTTTAAAGAAAAAAGAACACGCGGGGCAGTCTTTTGGGACGCCGATAGAAGTGAAAACAAAGTGAAATGAAAGTGAAAAAAAAACTAGTGAATTGTATTAGATTATTATTTTTGAATTATTTTTGGTTCATAAAGAAGTGTTAATGACTAATTGATATACACTTTGTATACTAATGTATACTAATAACGCACAGATCAGATCAGTTTGAGTAAGAACGTGTTTTAGTTTAAAATTATAATGCTGATAATAAAATTTGACAACGAAATGTTAAAATAGAAGTAGCACCTGACTGTAAAACTAGATAGATACTGTTAAACTTTGTGCACTATGTCACACGCCCTTCAGCTGATTTAAGCAGCGCTCGGGAATGACATAATGTATTTTTTAGTTCTATTTATAGCCTCATTAGAATTATTTATCATTCATATTATTGTATCCCACTCCAGCACTACCGCTGTAGTGCAGGAGTGGGGTACAATAATGCTGTATCGCTGAGGCTCATAAGTGATTTGAAGCTTAAAATACTTTTAAGAATATCGTTGCAAGATCTTGTAATTGTGGTTTCTCTACTAAACTTCTTTGTTCCTTTTCTTCTCTTGAAAGGTTGAGTTTGTATTGATGTTTGACTTACGCAATGACACCAGAATGGCTGAACGGAAGCGGATGACACTTTGCACTGATATATTATAATACTAGCGGTCCGTACCGGCTTCGCACGGGTGGACATAAGATTTTTTATGGAAGAAAATATAGCCTATGTCACTCAGGGTGAATGTAGCTTTCTAATGGTGAAAGAATTTTTCAAATCGGTCCAGTAGTTTTGGAGCCTATTCAATACAAACATACAAACCTTTCCTCTTTATTATATTAAAGTATATAGATGAACAGGATAGGTGTTGCATAGGGGATGCTTCATTCCCAAAAGTAAAAGAACACTAGCGATGGACTAGGATATCGATATCCAAAGGCATGCTAACTGCGTCAATAACCCTTAAATCTATATAAATGTAGTGAGGACGGCATTTTAATTTTATTGAACTAGAAAGGTTCCTCGAAATTATTACTGTCGACATTTAAACATATATTATTCATGGACAAGGTATACGCTGTATGTTCTCCACAGTATTAAAATCTCTGTACATAAAATACACAGCGATATTATCGATTCGTAACCTTGACTTCGTTTTATCAATACCTTTAAAGGCGTCCTCCTTTTAGAAGTATGCTCAAAGGAATCGACCGCAAAGATAAAGGGAATTTTTTATCTCTTGTTCGTTACGGTTTTTGGTGTTTATTAAGTTTATTAAGCAAATTAAAGTTTAATCTAATATAATAAAAAAGAAAAACGAATGTATGTATTCAACTACAAACAAGACCTACACTAGTTATTATTATTATTCAATGCACCCTTTCAGGTGACACAGATTTGGAACATTTATTATATTTATATGTAGTTTATCTTATTTTTTACTTTGTATTATAATATAAATTTGAAAATTATATAATAATAATAATAATAATATCCTCACGCCTTCCCACAAGGGTCCCCGAAGGGGTAGGCAGAGGCGTATGGGTAATACCCACACACCCACTTTCCGCCAGAGGTATATTAAGTGCCAACGTGACAGATGGCGAGTCCATCGCCGTTACTCAAGCACGACTATACATACGCCTTTGAATTTCTTCCCAGACGTATGCAGGTTTCCTCACGATGTTTTCCTTCACCGTAAAGCTCGTGGTGTGACTAATCACTGTACTTAAATTCAGAAAAACTCATTGGTACAGTCGGGATTCGAACTTGCGATCTTTGTGTCGCAGGCAACTGCTCGAACCACTCGGCCACCACGGCTCTAAAAATTAGTATTAGTATTAGTATCTCTGAAAATTAGTATGGTAATGTAAAGGTCAGAGGGGATGTTTTTAACGTCAACCTGCGTAAAATTTATTACTATCATAGATTTCAGTCTTGATTCTTTTTTCTAGAATAAAACATTCCCTACTTGATAATCCAGATAATAATCAATTTCTGTGTCAAATTTTATTATCCTTTACTGTGCAAAAGAATTTTCGTGAAATAGGAACAAACATTCTCATTTCTAATATTATAATATAAGGATTTAGAATTTTGTTTATGTCATTGAAAATACGACCAAACTTTTCGGTTCATACAAGAAGGAAAACTCTCCGTATAACCACTTGGGAAAACCCATTGGGTAATTGATTCCACAATAATACCCGCTTCGAATTACCATAAGCACGACTAACTCTCCATTTGCGAACCTATTGCCCGGGGGCTTCAACAGTAATACAACTTCATCAATTATTCTCTATTCAATCTCAACAATGGATACTCCAGTCTGCTAAATTATATTGACGCTATCAATTATGTTATGATTTTATGTTATTATATTTCAGTCGTAACAGTCATGTTAGGGACATGGTACGGAGTATTGGAATCTGTACCAATGAGTTCCAAGTTCCCTACCATGGCATACATAATACTCATACATATCATGGCGCTGAGTCTCCCACAGGACACGCAGAAAGCGTTGAGCGCCAGTTTTCTCTAGACTTACGTCTGTAAATAGATGAAGCGAAAAAGAGACGTTATTACTTCACTTCATCTACATTCATCAAGACTCTTCGGTCGATTTGATCTAGGTAAATTGAACGTAGTCTTATCTGCTTCTTCATCTACAAGCGTTCAAATTATATGTATTGTTTCGTCAATATTTCTTCACTGATCCGTTCTGTATATCCAAAACAGCGTAACATCGGGAACGAGGTTGTGATTTCAAAGATGAAGAAAGATATCTTCATCTTTAAAACAACCTCGTTCACACCAGTTGCTTGCCAATCTCTTATTAGCAGATTCGATCTAAAATCTAATTCTATTGCATCTAAGTATTAATGACATCTATACGTCTGTCCCTTTTATACTTTAGAATAATGACAGGGTGCAAGCAGTGACCTGTCACACAATGAGCTTAAGAAATGGATGACTCTAACAAATAATTTGAGGTCTCATTGGAGCGTCGCATTTGAGCGACGTTGTCAATATATATCAAGCTAAAACTGTGAATTTTATGTCATTGAATTTCATGGCTTTTATATATATGACTCCTATCAAAGACTACGTTCAGAGAGAGAATGGTTCACGAAATTCACATTTGGACTAAATAGATGGCGTTGCGATCCTGACCAGTGTTTTTTTTCTCACAAGAGGTTTTTTTATTGTTTTTTTTATACCACATGGGTGGCAAACAAGCATGCGGTCCGCCTGATGGTAAGCGGTTACCGCCGCCTATGGACACTTACAACACAGGGGTATCACACACGCGTTGCCGACCCTGCAGGAATCTTTTCACACCCTTCTTGAAGAACTCCATGCTATACTCTCCAGGGAAAACCTCAACGGGGAGCTCATTCCACAGCCTGAGCGTGCGCGGAAGAAAACTCCTTTGGAAGCGCGCAGTGCGAGACCTTTGTGGTTCCAAGGAATGGGGATGAATTCCCCGTCAATGGCGAGAGGTGCGGTGGTAGAAGGTGGAAGTGGGCAAGATATGCTTAGCACCTTCATATTATTGTATTGAATAAACGATTCTTCAAGTAAGACTAAATTTATTTGTATCAACTTCTATAGTATATTGATTTACTAAGCTCAGTAAGTATTTACAAAGCCCTTTGAATTTAGTTTTAGATTCCGTCACTTTGAAGGCACTATTGTGTGAAATGTAATCAGCTAAAGATTCTCTTCCAAAATTTCAAAGTTGTTCTACAATTTTAAAGGCGTGTCGCAAACTTCATCTAGCAGTGATGAGCTTAGAAGCACAGTTATTTAAATCAAAGGAATTTTGATAGATAGTTGGAATAATATAATGATTCGCATAAATCCCACTGAGGGTCTCACGGGGTAGCCAGAGAGAGTAGAGCACTAGTTGTCTGTAGACTTCTTCCACTTCAACCACAGTCAGTTTCACCCTACATATTTACAAATTTTTAGTATTCTTAATTTAGTCTACGTAGTTGTAATGCTATTTTTTTAAGCGTCTTCTTCCAGATTCCAGACACTTGTTGCACTGTATATGTGTTTCGTCAACGTTTCCTTTCCACTTCATCCTTTCTATACAGGATACTACTACTATACTAGTACTACGTATACATATCTGCCTACCCCTTCGGGGACACTTATGGGCAAGCGTGCGGACTAATAAATTTACTCAAAAAGGTACCCGTTTCTATCTAATAAGCAACTTATTCCTGTAATAAATCCATCAATCACTTAATGCAGAATAGCCCCACCTTTCTTCGTGTGACCGACCTATTAATAGAGATTTCACATGAATACAAAATAGTCAATGACGTCATTGTAACAGGGGTCAACATTGTATGAACCTAATAAAGGTGGGTAATTGGCAGTTTCGACGGGTGGGTGTGCCACATAAACAAAACTAGCCTGGGGAAATAGGGCTTTAGATGTGTTGCTATTCTTTTAAGATCGCAGCGCCACCTACCGGGTCCAATTGTGATTTAAGCTATCCTATCTTTTAAGTTGGATCAAACTGCACACGGTGTGCAAGTTTGATTGAAATCGGTTAAGTAGTTTAGGAGCCCATCGCGGACCAACAACGTGACACGTAATTTATATATATTAAAATGAGTCTAAGAATTTGACACTAGTTGTTTCGCTATGACAACATAATATGGAACCTCATAATTACAAGGAGGGTTTAATAAAGCAGAGTGGTAGGTTTTATCCATTTCATATGCAGATAATACCCCAGACATATTTTAGGAGCAACGTGACAGATGGCAAGACCTTCGCTGTTACTACTCAAGCGCGACTGTTCGTATGTATGTATGTACGTCTTAGAATTTCATCCCAAAGGTATACAAGCTTCCTCTCGATATTTCCCTTCGCCGATTAAAATACTTTAAGAAAGACGAAATCTATTTCGTACTGCCAACTATTTCTAACTTAGTTAAGTAGGAAGTAGGAAGTATGTTCTAAGAAGTAGTACCGAGATTTCATAGCGAGGTTTCACAATAAGCTTATGGGCTTAAAGTTATAGAGAGAACATTTCGATATACCGGATTAACATGCTCTTAAGCCGGCACTATAAATTCGTTTCTTTTTTAATTGCGAGAAATTTCCTGAAGCTTGACTGAAAAATTATCTCTATTCTTGTTAACGTAACCGGATTAGCTACCTTTCTAAATAATAAAATTTGTATAGTTTATAACAGTTTGAAATTAAGGGAATATATGCGAAGTGTATGTATTTCTAATCGCAAATGATTGACTATTTTAAACATTAGGAAGTTTTTCAATTTCCAATTACCAGTATTTCCCATTCACAAATCAGTCAGATGCACAAGGAAGTCAGACTCAATAGTAAATTCAAAGGTTTGTTAGTACGGAAGGACAAAAAAGCCAGAATTGCAGTCGCTTCGTGGAAGACCGGTAATCACCTATATTAGATTGCAAAGGCAGTCGATTTGAAGAACGCTCAGGGAAAAGGTCAGGGAACTTATTCAATCAACAAAAAAATATTGGCGTAGCTTCACTGGCGTCTTTAATAGCGGCAATGGCAGACAGAACGATTTTGTATTCATCATCTAATTTAAAGCAAGCTCTTAGATGTTTAAAATGGCATATTGAAAACAGCATCCATGACATTTCAAATTTATCAGCTTTATCATTCATAAGCCATTCGTGACACTATCGCCTCTATTTAACACTATCTGTGCCCGCGAGGAATTGGCAAAAAAGTATAGCTTAATAATAAACTTTAAAAATAACTATTGCTTAATAAAAGTACCCAAGTTACTCCTTACTTTTTTACATCAGCTAACTGCCAGTGAAAGTCCCGTGAAAATCGGTCAAGCCGTTTCAGAAAATAGCCGGAACAAACACACAGACAAAAATGTTATGTTGGTATATGCATTTAGTAAAAAGCTGGTATTTTTATATTACAAACAGACACTCCAATTTTATTTATTTGCGACATTACAATGCCGTAAAAAGGTAAAGATTTTTTTTTATTTAATAGGTTTTAGTTAAAGAGCGTCATCTTATCGAGACTTCTCGTGACAGGTGGGCTCGAACATATATTGCTCAGCGAATAAGCATTGCTATCCAGCGTGGCAATGCTGCTAGTCTCGTGGCACGTTGCCTCGGAATTTTATTAGTAAGTATTTGGTTATACAACTGTTTTTTGTAAGTATAGTTAATTGATGTTATTATATATAAAGAAGGTATTACATCCAAAGCACAAATATTAAATCTTCCGAAATGTCTTATAAGAAATGAAAAAATTATAAGTTAATTATACCGACGACTCGTTATCGAAACTCGACCACTTCCACAACATTTTTACGATTGTGATTGGGGCAATTTGGTGTTTGATTGAGGGTTGGGAGTTGATTTGAATGAAAGCCGAGTGGATTGGAATAACATTAGGCTTATTTCTTAATATAAATACATAAATATTTCCAATTATTTATTTATTTTTTATTTATTAAAACTTCCTGCAAAACATTTTGCTAAGGCGAACTTAATGCCGAAGGCATTCTCTACCAGTTAACCTTTGGGTGATGCAGAGATAGGCATGGCAGGCTATAAAAGAAATAAATAGTTGGGAAATATAATATTATTATTATTTTATAATATACTAGCTGTCCCGCCCAGCTTCGCTCGGGTGAAAAAGTTAAATTGCCCGTAACACGATCGCAGCGCCACCTATTGGGTCCAATTGTAAATCTAAACCATTCTCGAATCTAGCTTAAGACACACAGAAACACACAGAAAGCTTCGCCCGAGTAAAAAGGTAAAATTCTTGAAACGCGATCGCAGTGCCACCTATCGGGTCCAATTTAATATAGCCTATGTAACTCGGGGATAATGTAGCTTTCCAAAGGTGAAAGAATTTTTGAAATCGGTCCAGTAGTTTCGGAGCCTATTCATTACAAACAAACAAACAAACAAACAAACAAACAAATCTTTCCTCTTTATAATATTAAGTATAGACTATGCAATATAATATATAATAATATCATACATCTAATTATATAATAGACAATGTATAAATACGAATAAATCATGTACATATATACAATATATATATATATATATATATATCAATAAATATCATATAATACACATAAATATTACTCAGTTTCTGCATAACGGTAGTAAAGCTGCTTCACTTTCGCTTTAAATGTGTCACGGCTATTACACATCCTGATTTCCGGGGGGAGCGCATTCCAGAGTAAGACCGATTGGACAGGGAAAGAAGAATGAACAAGAGTAGAACTATGAGTGGGACAGAGGAGGAGACGATTGTCGGCAATTATTTCGGCAGGTTACTAAGACACAGCATTACTTTTCGTCGGAGATATATTTTAGGTGCCAACGTGACAGATGGCGAGTCCATCGTCGTTATTCAAGTACGACTATACATACGTCTTTGAATTTCTTCTCAAACGTACGCAGGTTTTACTCGATGTATTCCTTGATCGTAAAGCTCGTATAGTATTAAAGTTCAGAAAAAAATTAATAGTCCAGTCGAGGTTCGAATTTGCTATACCTTTTTTCTATTATTTTTGTTTTATACCATTTTCTACTACTACTCGACTACACGAAACACCACGGCTCTCTAAAAAAATTTTGGTAGTTAGTTTCGTCCCTCTATCGTTGCTTTAGAGCGATGTGAAGGTAATAAGATTCTGGCTATTACCTCAATATGCAGGGTGCTCGCCGGACCCAACCCTAATGTAATCACCTTAGCTCTGAGGGTAAGTTGGGTCGTAGGACTAAATGTACGATTATGTTCCCGTAGATTGGAGCTACATGTAAGATAATTGAACTAGGAACTCGGATAAAACCACAATATTTACAATTATTTCGTTCCTTTTCCTCAGTTGTTTAGTTATGTATATAAATATAAAAATAACAAAATGCCTAACTATGTTAAACGGTGAAACTTTAGGCAGCAATTTCTATCAAAGGAGATGTTTTTATTGCAACGAAAATCCTTTACGTAAAATTAAATAATTTAAATAATAAACCCTTATGGGAAGGCGTGAGGATATGTTATTTTTGGTTTTTCATAAGCTTAGATCCCATTGTGAAGAAGATAGAAATTATTGTTTAATATAAACCAGATATAAGGATTTCTACGTTTGTTACACATCGGTGTACAAGGGTGATTGCCCCTAAAGCATTATTGAAAGATAATTCCTTTAGCATGTCAAAAGACCCAGCATATCTAGGCCGTGCAGGCGAGCAAAGCTATATTTGAAGAGAATTATTCAGAAGTTCACTGAATGGAAGACTTGCCTGTATTTCTAAGATATATATTCCTATTCATGCCCCCGGCAAGGGCCCCCTAAGTGACAGGCAGAGGTGTATCCTTAATACTCACACACACACTTCTCGCCGGCGATATTATTTTAAGTGTCAATGTAACAGATGGCGAGTTTCTCAAGTACAACCATATATACGTCTTTTAATTTCTTCACAAACGTTTGTAGGTTTCCTATCATCGTTTACCTTCACCGTAAAGCTTTCGGTGTGACTAATCACTTACCGATGTACTTATCATCGGAAAAATTCATTGGTACATTCAGGATTCAAACTTGAATCTTTGTGTTGCAGGCGGCTGCTCGAACCAATCGGCCACCAGAGCTATATTTATTCACCATTTGCATTACAAAGATGTTAATCGTGTAAAATGGGAATACTTTATAAATCTTAATAAATCAAGCACTAGAATTAAATTCAATATTTGTACCCACTGAATTAAAGTCTCAACATCGAAAAACTTCCAACCATTTTTCATGTCATTTGTATCTACGTTCCGTCAATCCGGCGGGCTTTTACAAATGCTTAGCACTCCATCAAGGTTTCTTGCAGTTAACTACCCCTCCCCCTGTGACGTCACAAAGGACGCACCGCATTCATCGACAGAATCGGCTTAAGCTGACAAATCGTGAATCTTGTTGGTAATAAGATAATTAACGCTAAATGCCTTGAGACTCCTATGATTGTGTAGTTTGCATCTATCAACTAATTATTACGCGCGTTATGAGTTCTCTTATAAATTTTAAAGGTAAGGTTTAAGCTCAGCGTCTGGATAATTTTACTGTCATTAAATTTAATAGGTAGGTACTCGATTTTATTGATTTTATTGGGACAGCAGTTTCAACTAGTTTAAGAAAAAACTTTTTTACAACCTAAAAAAAAATTTTTAGGTAGTGAACTGTCGTACTTTCTTAAATTTTTAACTTAACTTAAATTTTAAATTTATATTTTAACTTAATGGATGGGTAATATCCCTAGCAACTCATATTATGAAATTTATACTTGGAACGTCTAACTTTGAGATATACCTACAAAAAAAAACAAAAAATGTATTTATGACTACAGACAATATACACACTTATAGCTAAAAGCCAACATGTTCATACCTTTAAATTATACTAAGAAGACAACAAATTGAAATAATACAAAAATTATACCACAATTGTGGCAAACAAGCAATCGCCTGATGGTAAGCGGTTACCGCCGCCTAACGCTTACAACACCAGCATCGCTCGTGCGCTGCCTACCGTGCAGGGTGATGGGAACCAAGCAGGTTTGGTTGTCACCTAAGTGGTATAAACAAATAATGTATCTTAGCCTACATACATTAATTACCAAAAAATCCATTATTTTTTATTCAAGAGCCGTAATGACCGAATTGTACTTGACTTGATGAGTAATTCTGACCTTGAGCACATTGATTATTCACACCATGTGCTTTAAGATAAGGGAAAACATCGAGAAGAAAGCTGCTTACGCTCCAGAAGAAAATCAAAGACGTCATTTATCATTTGCAAAGGGTGTTGTTGTACTTCTGTTTACAACCTCGGAGTCCCTCGTAGAAAGGTGTGCTTTTTAATAAGGTTAAAGCGACTTAAATCCAAATATCCAGTTACCACAGCTTGCGACCTTTTGCCACAGCCGCTTTTGACGCCATTACGGCCACTTTGCTTTAGTACGTTCAGTAGGTATTCATATTGCGGTCTTAATTTGCCTTTTTACGGCTCACATCGGGAGAATTTGTTTGATACATTCAAAGCTGTGTCAAGTATCCTGATCTAGTTACACATTTGACATTTAGAAGAGATTTACGAGAAATGTGATCTTGCATTTAACATTTTCAGATTCAACATTAGATTATGACCTGTATTTGCTATAGGGCGTATATATTTTTTGTTAGCTTGGATTATTTATTATTATTGATTCGTATATTTTTTACACCTTTGTTGTTGCAGCGTAAATATTAACATTAGCCCAGATTATATTTAGGAAGTTCTGTAATTACTATTAAAGCCGTGGTGGCCGTGTGGTTCGAGAAGTTGCCTACACCACAAAGATTGCTCGTTAGAATCCCGACTGTACCAATGAGTTTTTCACTATAAGCTTTCATTATTTCTGTATTTTTAATAGTTCCCACATTTTTCTCAGTACCCATTAATGTGATAGAGTGGGCAAATTAGCTGCTAGTAGCTGTTTTCTAAAAGGGTTTCCCGTGGGTGTGGCTCTACCTACGCACATCATATCTGTTTGATAGTTGACGTACATTTTACACCAAGGATATATCTTATGTCCCAACATGACAGGCTATCTTTGTAATTGAACGAAGGATTAGGATAAATATTTGTGGACGTATAAAAGCCATTATATTTCTAAGCCAACCTGGGAATGGCGACATAAAGCCTAGAATGTCACGTCTCGAGATTTACCGCTTCGGTCATGTAACCGATAAAAATAAAAATCTTATATCCTTGTGGAGCTGTGGTGGCCAAGTTGCTCAAGCGGTAGCCTACAAAGCAAATATTGTTAGTTCAAATCCCGACTTAGCAATTATTTTTATATTTAACTTTTTTAAGGATAATCGAGAAGACACTTGCATTTACGTGTTTGAGAATAAAATCAAAGAAATATGTATGTATATGGACTTGCTTCTGAAACGGCGATTGTCTCGCTATATATCACGTTGGCACCAAAATTAAGTCTCCGGTGAAAAGGCTTGAAAGGAAGGCTTGAAGATATATTATTATTATTATCCTTTTATCTTAAAATAGTTTGTTATACCACGAAATATATAAGCGTGTTAATCAGAATGCTATATGTTAATCAGTTATCGCTGCACGAGGTCGCTTGCGATATGGACGCTATTACAAACAAGGTGAAGGGCCCTTTAAACACCCTACTTTAAAACTCCATACTGGGCTCTCAGGGGAAAACCTCCACGTGGAGTTAATTCCATCATCATCATCATTAAATAAATAAATACCTGGGGACAATTCCACACAAATTGACCTAGCCCCAAATCAAGCAAAGCATGTGTAACTAGACAACGATACTTTTACTTATATAGATAGATATTTACATTAATATATAGGACATTCGGATGTCCTGTGTATTACGGTGCGAGTATTTGTAATAAAGATCTGCTCTCAGCGGGAATCGAACCGACCTCGACCGCGACCTCAAGTTTCGCAGTCAGGAGCTCTAACCACTAGACCAGATGGCCGTCTATACCATTAATATAATAGTTACGTCAACGTTTCGTGTCTGAGTATTAATTTCCCAATCATAACACTGCACAAAGTGTGGTCGGATTTGCGTTCATTTTCCATGATGATGCATTGAAATCGGTAAACCCTATTGGCTTTACCACTCAGTGACCACAACGGGTGGTTGTATGTAACAGTGTATATGAGTTGTTATTATTTGTGAAGTCTCACATACAGCGACCGCAGCCAGCGAGCTAACTTTGTGAGATATTGTTGGTTGCAGTTTCCAGTGTCATAATTAGAAATGCATTGCGTGTAACATTGCAATTTGTCTCCTAATACAATTGTAGTTAGACCTTAGATTAGGAATACCGAATTGAAATTTAATTGGATACTGGATGGATGGGAAAAGTGGTCCCTAATGGTCCCTGCTGTTTCTACGATTGATAAGAACGTACTAAAATCCTATATTACTAATATTATAATAAGAAAGTCTGTTGGATGTTTCTTCCTTTTCTGACGCAAAGAATACGGAAAAGAATGGGATGAAATTTGGCACACAGAAAGATGTATGTATGTATACTCGTTCTTGAGATAGACTCGCCATCTTTCACGTTGGTACCAAAAATTTATCTCGGGCGCAAAGTGAGAGTGTGGGTACTGCCTGCACACCTCGGCCTACCCCTTCAAAGACCTTGGTGGGAATTGTGCGACGACGTGCAGATATATATGTGCTAGATGCTAGCAGAGCTGTGCTAGAGCCGTGGTGGCCGAGTGGTTCGAGCAGTTGCCTGCGACGCAAAGGTCGCAAGTTCGAATCCCGCCTGTACCAATAAGTTTTTCTGAACTTAAGTACAGTGATTAGTCACACCACGAGCTTTACGGTAAAGGAAAACGTCGAGAGGAAACCTGCATACGTCTGAGAAGAAATTCAAAGGCGTATGTATAGTCGTGCTCGAGTAACGGCGATGGACTCGCCAGCTGTCACGTTGGCACCTAATATACCTCTGGCGGAAAGTGGGTGTGTGGGTATTATCTATACACCTCTGCCTACCCCTTCGGGGACCCTTGTGGGAAGGCGTGAGGATATATTATTATATATATATTATATAGATGCTAGCATGATAGATGATGAAGCCGCTTTTCGAGCACGAAGCCTGAAAGCTCACGTTGTGATTAATTATTGTCTTTAAGTCGAACAAATTAGTTACAGTCGGGGTTCCAACATAAATCTTTGCGTTTACCTACAATTTTAACATGGGCCACTTAGACTACAGTCCGAATCAATTCGGTCAACTGTGTTATCTATTTATGAATATATTATAATTATTGACTCGTTGAGAAGTTAGTTATTTAATATTCAGTGTAATCGATTCCGGGCCTGACCTTACTTTCTTCATTTCATTTATTTTGTTTTTATTTATAGCCATCTATGTCCCACTGCTGGGCAAAGGCCTCCATCTTGCCTTTCCACTACCAGCGATCGAGCGCATTACTTCGCATACTTTCTTCATCACTTCTTGTTATAATAATAAATAAATAACATATCCCTACAACTACCCGCAAGGGTCAAGAGGGCAAAGAGGTGCTTGAGAAACGACGCCACTCTGGTTCCTTGCTATATTATATAAAATAAAAATAAAATATTTTTAGTGAAAAGAGGGGTGTTACACCTCTGCCTAGCCCGTTGGAGACCCTTATATAAGGCGGGAAGATTTGAATAGAAAGATACAAATGACTGTCACTACTAACCCTTTACGGTTCAGTTTTATTTATAAGAGGTGATCCTAGTATTATAATTATAATGTATATTATTATAATAATTTAAACAAAAGGTCGATGACGGATAGCATGGCTACTTTAGATGCTGGTCAGGAAAATACTTAAATCGAAAATGACATAAATAGGGAAAACAAGTTGCCCGACACTCAGAGATATCGGATTATTAACCATTAAAGCATTTCAGACTTTGTATAAATGTGCCTTAAATAAGTTTTCCAATAAACGTGAGATGATACTGACGCGTCTGACCTTTGAAAATAGTATGTACGTGACCTGTCGTGCTGCTCGATCTACTTGAAAAGAAGGAACGCGCAAAGAGATCCCGCTATTAATGTGAGGGGTGCCCTTCACTTTACGAACAAGATGATTGGACACCTTGTAAGCTGTGTTTTTTATGCTACTAAGGCATAAAAAGGTCATCATCCGCCATGTTTGTTTGCCGTATTTGTGGTGTTAAAAACCCAACCTTCTATGCGGCCCATAGATTGCAGGCACGCCTGCCTGTTGCCTGTTAACCGCCGTTACATTAGCTCACAGGTGCATGCAATACTTGATATACCCAAGAGTTGTCGATTTTATGATGAGTTGCTGTGCTCGCAGTTTAAGGAACGAATAGATTCCGCTTCTACCTGCTGTCAGTCCTTGTTATTTCTTGAAACCTCACATTGGAAGAATATTCACAACTAGCCAGAAGCAGCTCTATTTGGCTGCGATTTTCTGTGAGATAAACGTGCTACCCCAGTCAGGTTATTACAATTTTAAACGCAAAAAAATCGAGGTGGATCGCAAAATGGAAAGATCGCAAATTCGAATCCCGACTGTACCAATGAGTTTTTCGGAACTTAAGTACAGTGATTAGTCACACCACGAGCTTTACAGTGAAGGAAAACATCGAGAGGACACCTGCATACGTCTGAGAAGCAATTCAAAGGCGTATTTATAGACGTGGTTTAGTAACGGCGATGGACTCGCCATCTGTCACATTGGACCCTAAAATATATCTCTGGCGGAAAGTGGGTGGGTAGGTACTATATAGGTACCTATACACCTCTGCGTACCCCTCCGAGGACCCTGGTGGGAAGGCGTGAGGGTATATTATTATTATCATGAACGCGAGATCCCGTTGTGCCCTATCTATTTTTTTGGTACTCCTGGGGGTAGTAGGTGCCGGTATGAGTTTGTAGGTGTTGTGTATTGATTTTAGGCGGACCGTTTGCCTGTTGCTACCATACTTGATTTTCTATCAGTAAGCTTTGAAATCTGTTTAATTAAGATTTGTATTCTTGAATGTTACCACTTTGTTCATAACTATCACTTAAGCAACGTTATCAGACTGAGTTTTGCATTTATCTGGTTTCAGGATCGACTTTAATTGCTTTTATGAGCCGCAAGATGGTCGCGCCTTTGAAATGCATTCGAGAAAGCGAAAATTACGCTTCCTCTCTTCAATATTCTTGCTTTATTAATTTAACTTGGGTTGAGCTTCGAGAGATACTGGAGATGTTCTGTTATTTGTTTACCTTGAGTTATTTAAGTTATTGTGTGTGTTTGGGTGAAGAAGACTCTTAATCTACGTAGGTGAAAGAAAGCGTACAGTTGCATAAGAACGTCAATAACACTCATAACTGATGAACAGATATTAAGAGACCAATAACATTAATCATAATGCTATTTGGCAGCAATTATTTGTAATGAGGCTACACTGAAAACCCGCCTTTATGCTACGAAAAATCGTTTCTAAATGGATACAGCGCTTAAAGCTTATTCAGAAAAGTGTATATTTCACTCGTGCACTTAGCGAAATACCAAGTAATTTCCTTGTGGCAAATTTGTAATCCTTTATGTAAAACGCGAGCTTTGAGATTTAAAACCGAGAACTAATGCATAAACCATAATGTTTCAGAAACTCGGTTCATGGCAGAAACTGCCTCCGTCCGTAGACAGGTGTTTAAACTAAGCTTGAGATACCTGCTTTGATGTTGCACTTCATACTATACTACAGGGAACACTCGCTACAGGGAACGGTAATTACAAAGTTCATTCCTCCGTGATCATTGATATAATTGGTGTGTACCGGATTATCTTATATTGGATGTCCAATTAGTTAGCCCGCTTATTGATGAAGGCTACTACGGTAGCGGAGCACTAATTAATTTAGTTATTTACCTATGAAATTGGAGATTTGTATGAAAATGTTTAATATTCAAAGTACTGGCCCGAATTATCTATACATTTATTTTCAGTGGCAGTTTGTTTATCCCTTTACTCTAGAAATCTGGCGCTCTATTATTTCTGCCTACCGCCTTAGGGACTCGGTGTCATGATATGATGATGAACTTTCAATGTGTCAGATCCATAATTCCTTAAGCTTGGGGTCTGAAAGATCATATTTAGGGCTTTGGAAAGAGATAATACGTGGTTCGACTTTATTGAAAAGTCATCCAATATTTGTATTGTATGGTGTTTTTTTAAACGGATGAATTCGCGGGTAGCATCTGGGTAAGCCATATATGGATGCCGCTTGTGCAAATACAACAAATTTTTGTGGTATTCGGGAACCTCACGTGTCATTTAGTTGTGATCTTCTTGACTGTAGACTTACTTCAATAGTCGTGTAGCTTCCTTGTTAAATGGGGAATCCATTGTTCTATATCTGAACACAGTAACATTGTATTTATACACCAAACAAACAGGTTATTATTTATTAGAATACATGCGAAGTAAATGATAGGTACCACCCGAAACCCTGTAATTGAAGTTTCTATATCTGGGTACTATACCAAGAATTGAATGTACGCATTTAAATATGGACCAATATTATTAGTAGTATCGACAGAAAATCATGGTAGTTTTAAAGATAAATTAAAGTCAGTGGAACAGATATCTTAAACAATGATATCGATTTTTTGCAATTTGTGTTTGAGAAACGAAAAACTTGAGAATACATCTCCGGCAATGTTTTACACCTCTGCCCACCTCTTCAAGGATGGCGTGAAAAACTAAAGAACTATTGGTATCGAAGCTTTGCATATCATCATTATATCACAAGTAGACAAACCTACCGACACGGTTCTTGATTGTAATATCTACGTAATCCTCCCTAATTCCTGATTATATTATATTCCATTACGTAACTCTATTCCCGAAGCTTTCGTATAATTAATTCGGAAGCTTTTCTTACTAACTCTGTCTACTGAATATTTAAGTAAATTTAAAATTCCATTTTACTAACTGATCAATCTTGCTGATATACGAGATGTTTCAAAGAGGAAACTTATATTTTAGCTAATGAATTTCGAAGGCTATATTCCTAATTTATGCCTTTAGAGTTTCGAAATTAATTCGAAACCAGTTTTGTTTAAATGAATTGTATACGAACGCTGCGTCTAGTTCCAAGTTTGAAGTAAGTTTCATGAGTCGCAAATATATATTATTCGGTACATTAAATATAACTCTAAACTTTTCAAAGTGTCGTCATCTGTCGTAGACATTTATTAATAAGCAACACTTTACCTGCAAATTTTATTCAAGTTGTATTGTTTCAATAATAAAAATACGTCTGAGAAGCAATTCAAAAGCGTATATAATATAGTCGTGATTGGGTAACGGCGATGGACTCGCCATCTGTCACGTTGACACCTAAAATATATCTTTGGCGGAAAGTGGGTGTGTGGTGTGTGATACAATAATAAAAACACCTATAATAATATTATATTTATATTATTGTATTGTTTCAATGTTACTAATACGAATGTTGAAATTAATTAATTCCTAGAAGATTTCTAAAGTACTGAGTAAGCGTTCGGTCCTGGGTTAAAAGAAGATTGATCTTTATATATTAATAAATCAAGGCGAAGTAGGCTTAGTCAACTTCAGTCCCGTATGTTCAGAGGATTTAAGAATGGAAATATATATCCGTGGCGTCCGCCTACGACGGGATACGATCCCGTGAAATTCGTCGTCATCTCGTTGATCTCCGAATTGGGCGGTCATGATAAAAAGAATTCTCAGTCTCATCTACTCATGTCAGTATATCAGTAGTTACTCCAGATGTTAGAAACCTGAATCCTCTTTGATGCGTTCAGTATTTTTGTAAACAGACATTAAAAAGATCCCGCGCGATCCTTAAACGCACTCGTAAAATAACGTGAAATTGGTCGTAAAAACTGAAGTAAATCTCCGAACCCATTTATTATTGTCAGTTAAATATGTATTGACTTAGTGAAAACCATTTTATCTTAGATTTTAGATATAATTAATATTATGATAATCCTTTACATTGCATGTGAAATGTTTGCTTATTAAAAGCCTTCACTAGTCACCCTTTGTTTGTCACGTCAGAGGATACAGTGATCCCTAGGGTAATGTACCTTAGGGCGTCTTCTCACGCTTACTTTCTACAATCTTCTACCACTGCGTCTCTCGCCATAGACTGCTAATAATTCACCCGCATACCGTCCGAAACCGCAAAAAAAATCTCGGTTCCGAAGGAGTTTCATTTCGCGAACGCTCAGGGTGTGGAATGAACTCCCCTTTGAAAATTTCCCTATAATCCATGCTGTACTCAAGCATGGATTTCTTCCATACGGGTGTGAAAAGATTCCTGCACTGTCGGCAACAGGCGATCGATGCCGATGGTGTTGCAAGTTTCCATGGTAACCACTTAACATAAGGCTCGCCGCATGCTTGTTTGCCATATGGCTAACCCGGCCAAAGCACCCTGGCCATGGTCTCCACACCACGCTTAACTTGGAACTACAGCCAGCCTCAGTCTCGTGCAACTTTGACAAAAAGGTTCTGTATTCAAAATTCAAAAAATATTTACTTTGAACTTCTAGTAATCAGGCTTACACCTAAAGCAGTGATTCTTTTATTTTCTTATAATCTTCACGCTTCATCAACACACAGCAGTTGTTGATTTAGGTCCTTTTCAAACGACTGTGAGTTCTATCCGGGCTTCTGGGTACTTTGTAAACGAGCAAAAATTATCTATGTAAGAAAGAAAATCTACTTTCGAAATGATCAGCTCAAATTCACAATAAATCGATACGAACGCATACTTCGAACGATAATTATAATGTGACGATAATTATTCCTTCATATAGGTATTTACTTGCTAGTATACATAAGTTCGTAGGCATTCTCACTGTAAAATATTATCAAAGAAAGAACAAATCTTATTGAATATGGCACCCTTGCCATATTCCCTTTGCGTTCGCGAGTTCCTGCGCTTAGCACATGTCACACCTGTGAGCTTAATTATTTTCTGTTTTGGGTGTAGTACTACTTAATAAAGTGATTTACTTTGTGTTTGTGTGATTCGAGTAGTTGCCTGCGACACAAAGATCGCAAGTTCGAATCTCGATTGTTCCAATGAGTTTTTCACTTCAGCTTAAGTACAGTGATTAGTCACACCACGAGCTTTACGGTGAAGGAAAACATCGAGAGGAAACCTGCACACGTCTGAGAAACAATTCAAAGGCATATGTATAGTCGTCTCATTCGGGGACCCTTGTAGGAAATCGTGAGGATATTCCTTTATTTCATTTCACTGTATTCTTATACAGCCATCTTGAAAGACAGATCTGTGATATGACAGAGAAGCCACAGGTGAAACTGTCGTAACAATATTGTTGGCTGAAAGCATTCTCTCTAATATTTATGATGGCGTTGAAAGTCTGACCTCGTTCTGAAATTTTCGCACAAAAAAGTATTTTTTACGAACAGCTAAACCACTCTTGTCTTTTTATAGATTATGAAATGTGGTGTTTCCATTTAGGATCCCTTTTTCCTTGAGGTATAAATTTACGGAAAATGGCTGCTTGGTTATTTTGATCGAATACGTTGAAAGAAATATATATTTTTACTGTAAAGGATGAGCAAAGATTTTTGTTTTGGGTGTTATTTTAACACAGCATTGGATTATTTCTAGTAAAAAAGCCTAGCCAGCTACTAAGCCTCAATCGTAGGCCCGTAGCCTGAGCGACTCATTGCATTGCACTCCATCGTGTGCTATTCGTAAAGAGAATAATGATCAGATTGGATTGAGGCGATCCAGTGTCGAGCTTGTGTACGTTGATCTAAAATCGAGCCTATACAAAAATATACTAAACCAAATAAAATATTTTTCTACTGGCTGCTTTGCACAATGATGGTAGCCCTACCACAAGCCGTAATGTGTGATCGCGATCCATGACCTACAGAAATAAAAATAATAAGTCGACCTATCTAATACCTTTTATTATTTTTATTCATATACATTATTCAACCCGTTACATTTTAACATTTTATCAAGCCGTTCAAATGAAATCACTTAAGACAAAACCAAATTTAAAATAATACCACAATTTTTTAAATTGCTTGTACGGCGTTGTCCTTCACTGAAAGGGGATCAAAATCAGACAGAAGATTTAAACTCCAGAATCTAAGTGTAAATGGATGTAATAAATCCTAAGCTTTGCCGCGGAAGATGAATTCAACTCGATTGGAGCAAGCGTGTATTGTACTTTATAAGAGGATTCTGCAAAATAATTCAAAAAGGTTGTAGTTTAAAAAAAAAACAATCCAGAGGAACGTTTATAGAAATTTTTATGAAGTATCCACTAGTCACTACTAAAATATACCCTCAAACCCTTAAATTATAGTAGATATACGAGACCTAGAAAATATAACAGTCGATTGTTGGTCCTCCGCTGTTTCTTATCATAATCAATGATCTCCTTGAAGTCCACGGAAATATTAAATGTCTCCCTGTTCTCGAATGATCTCAAATTATACTGTGAGGTTAGTAGACTAGTTAGGCTAGAGGTAGCTGATTGTACAGCAATGCAATATGACAATGAAGCCGTGTCCGAGTGGGGACTCAAAAACAAGATGGAGTTAATTCCTCCAAGGCTAATGTCATAACCTTCAATCGAGCGCGGTATCTAATGGATTCCGACTACAAACTGCAAGGAACTCTAATTTGTAGATCACAGCTCATGAAGGATTTAGGTGTAACCTTATGATAGAAAGCTCAAGTATCATGAGCACACACCGTAGTCAAGGACTGCTTAAGATGTCTGGGGTTCTCAGAAGCACGCGAACTTTTTAGCATTGTACAGGTTCCTTGTACTTTACTCCTTGGGGAACGCTGGAGGAAGGCGTGAAGATATTTAAATTATAATAAATACATGTATCTCTGTGGGCAGACGCTGTAGACAGAGGTGTATGGGTAGTATATATTATACATTTTGAATGTATTAGTGCAAAATCGACTTCGACTAAAATGCATAAATTTAAAACAAAGGAAGGCATTGTCATCCTTGGCTGATCACAAACAATGTTAGATAGAGGTTAAATACACTTGGATTTCATATCTTCACGTCTTCGCAAAAGGGTCACCGAACACACTGCTTTTCCGTCAGAGAAATAATATATTCATCTGAGTAAAGATTGACACAGGATCGGAATGATTGGTGTCGGAAGGGATGTTAGACATCTCTCAATAGACTCAGTAGTGGGCGTTACGGGTACAGAGTAATATAAATAGTATATTATTTCGATATCAATAAAAAGAGCTCCCAACCAGCGAGCATGTATGGTAATCTTGGTTTCCCTCATATGTTTTTTTTCTACCACACGGGTGGCAAACAAGCATGCGGCCTGCCTGATGTAAGCGGTTACCGCCTATGGATAATATATGTACCTATTTACATAAAATTAACCGACTTAAATTCGAACGAAGTCGCGTTAAACCTTTTTTTCTTATATACAACTAAGGTAAAAGCCTGCCTGATGGTAAGCGGTTATTGCACGCCTATGTACGCTGGAAACTTTTCACACCCTTCTAGGCAAACTATATACTAGGGCTTTTTCTGATGTCATTAAATTATTTTATAAGAACCCAACTCACCCAGTATTTCGAATTATGCAGTACGAAGTATGCAGAAACCAAACGAGGAGATAAATTCACATCCTAAGGGTTCTTGTATATATGTCTAAATAAAGCCAGACCTAACAACATTTTCCATTGTTACAGATGCCAATTGAAATAAATCCTCGATAATGACACCCGCAACTGCGACCTGCCACATTTACGAAATAAGATGAATGGCTTGCTAATAAAAATGAGATTGAAAGCGCGAATTGTACACATGCCTCACAATGTTTGAGTTAGAGGTGTACCATCGACTGTCTTTAAGAAACGACAACTTACCAGAAATAGAAGACTTTTACTCGTTAGACGTTCTCGTCAACTACACCATTGATGCGAATGGCACACAAAATGGAACAGCTGTTTTTGAAGAGGCAAATGTCAACTGGTGGGGTTTAGTAGCGTTGATGTTGGTCGTGTTCACGGCGGCTGGAAACGTCTTGGTGTGTCTGGCGATCTATCTGGAGAGGAGGCTGCAGAATGTGACGAATTACTTCCTAATGTCACTGGCAATTACAGACTTGCTAGTCGCTATACTTGTCATGCCGTTGGGAATACTCAATTTAGTCAGAGGTAAGAATTATAATGAAAATAATAATCTTTATTATACACACACGTCTGCAAAGCAAATAGTTACGATAAAAAAACAAAGAAAAATATGTAGTAGGCATAATAGGCGGCCTTGTCGCAAATTCGATTTCTACCAGGCAACTAAGTGAAGAGAGAGATAAGAGACAAAAAAAGAAAAATTATTATTAAGTATAATCATATTTTGAAGACTTAATCTCTTGTCAGCTTCTCTGTTAGAATTTCTTCCTTTGATTCTGTCCAGCACAATCTCTTTGCGCTCTCTCTCTTCTCTTCTACCTTTCCTTTTAAGACATTCTAAGAGGCTGTCTTGTCTTAATGGTAGCTTATTTAACTTTCCTCTTTATTCTTGACTGTCTATACTAATATAAGAAAAAGGCAGTTTATTTATTCGTTTGAAAGTGCTAATCTAAGAAACGAGTAATCGGATTAAAAAAAATATTTAGATGGCCCCGTACATTAAAGAAAGCTATTATATACTTGTATATAATTATGCTATTTACTAATTAAGAACGCGGATAATTAAATTGAATACAGGTGGAATCTGGGAGCACAACTGGTTATTAATACCTATCACAGGCCTCGATCATCCAAACGTGATTAATTTACAGTTGACTTCGCCAAACAATAGTACTATTAGTAAGTTTATTTTAACCCTTAGCTTGGAAGCAAAAAGGTTTCGCACTGCGCGGTTTCAAGTGACGTTTCAGTGAGTGGATTTCATTCGCCGTTGAGATATTTGTATGAAAAATAATATGAAAAGCTTTTATCTACATCAAAGCACAACCATCGTTGTATCATACGTATTAAATCCTGAAGAAAATTTTACAACTTTGGACTTTCAAAAGCCTACTTTAAATATTTCACCAAAGTTTAATCGATATCTGATAAGTGATTTGCAAATAATGTTTGAGACCCGAGAACAAAAGATATTTAAGATTTATGTAAACCGGATGATTTGCTTAAAATCACATCGTTTAAAGGAAAAGCATTTTTTTTTCTTTATCTTTACACCTTGCCCCAGATTCCTCTAAGGTAGGCAGAGGTGTATCAATACCGCTCACCGTATATCTACCACCGTTAAGGTACCAACGTGCCACCTTTGTGTTGTAGGTTCAATATCTTCTACCTTAATATAATAAATAATGAAAAGTATACTAGTTTTTATCACGATGTTTTGCTTTTGAGTTCCAACGGCCATGATAAGTACTTGCAATTTTATTTAGTAGGCGTCCACTCAAACCACGGCTCTTAATATAAATACAAATAAGTAATGAGTTACAAAAGAGGAAAAGTATATAATATGACTTGTTGATAAGAACTTTGTAATTGATACATACACAACATATCTATCGCAAGTTACATGCTAACCAAATTCCTTCTCTACCAAAGGGCAGACAGCGAAAATAACTTTGTTTGATAAATTGCTCGGAAGTTCTTTTAATTAGTTCATGGTAAGGTCAGTATGTTTCGGTATTACTATCTGGAAAGATAATCACAAGGAATTACGTTCTCGGAAGTTTATTTTGGTTGGATTATTTCTGGTTGTTTTAACTCCTACCTGTGGCATCTGGTTTCACCTGCGCAGAATATTTTTGTTTCAAATGAAAAAGTTGATATCATAATAATATAATATATCCTCACGCCTTCCCACAAGGGTCCCCGAAGGGGTAGGCAGAGGTGTATAGGTAATACCCACACACCCACTTTCCGCCAGAGGTATATTAGGTGCCATATCAAGATTGATATCAGTTATCTGTTTATAACATCGGTCCAACTGTTTCTGAGAGCAGCCGGAACAAACAGACAGAAAGATAAAAATAACGATAGTAAAAATGTCGTATGTAACGGGAAAACAGAAAGCCGTAGTGGTCGAGTGTGACGAAAGTTGAAAGTTGACGAGTTGCCTGCAAATCAAAAATTGCAAGTTCGAATCCTAGATGTCCCTTTTGAACTTAGGTACAGTGATTAAACACACCATGAGCTCTACTGTGATGGAAAATATCGAGAAGAAAACTGCATACGTTTGAGAAGACAGCAAAATACGTTTGCATAGCTGTCCTTGAGAAACGGCGATGGACGCTATTTTACGCGTAAAATATGACACCTGAAAATATCTCCGGCGGAAGGTGAGTGTGTGGGTACTGCCTACCCACCTCTGCCTACCTCTTCGGGGACCCTTGTGGGTAGGCGTGAAGATTCTTTATTATCGTCACTAATAAAAGATCTGCTCTCGCAAATACAGCTGTTGAGAACAAAAAGCCAACGAAAGACAAAATTTAAGAGATTACTGTCACTCTAACTTTTCCTTTTTGATATGCTAAAAAAAAGTATAGACATGAACATTTTCGTACTTCTAACGGACCCTTTTTTTAGTAACATTTTTAAACATGCACCCCGCCTGATCGTACGCATTTACCGCCGCCCATACACGCTTGCAACACCAGCTTGCAAGCAGCTTTCAGCACACCGACCCTGCAGGATTCCACTCCAGGAAGAACTCCATGCTGTACTTTTTTTAATTAGCCATACAACCCAATAAAATAACATAATCGATTGTAACCGAGGGAAGCTGAGATCTTGTTTAAAGTTCAGACAATCAAATTCTCTAACAAAGCTTTGATAACTTCGTAAATGGAAGCTTTGCTATCAGTAACTTAATTTCCATTCATGAAACGGTGATTACACTCCGAAATGTAGATAAAACGATTTACTAAGTACAACAATGGCCTTAATTCCCATTATACTTGACAAATTGCTGAGTTATAATTTGCAAGGCTCATTAGAAGGTGTTCAGACATCATTTACTGTGGAAAATTCTTCGACAGTAATTAAGATTTGCGTTAATATAGTAATCTCAGTTGTAGTGCTTTTAACTAAATGAAACATTGGGTTTTGTACAGCGTTTCACAAGTAAGCGTTATGTTCATTTCATTCTACTGTTCAACATTCATTCTTAGGTATATAAAAGTTTGTATAGGTTTCCTTTGACATCACAAGATGTCGCTAGCCGTTTTGTGAATCGCACTATTGTAACGTTCTCTAAGTTAAATAGTTAGACAATATGAATACTACGTTTATCTATACAAGCTCCGATATATTGAATGAAAACCCACCATACCAGCAACTCCCTAAGCCGAGGTCTGAGGTGACCCAAGATGTTTTTGTTTATCCTCTAAGACAGGTTAAGTGGGAGCGCTTTTAGTTACGCCATTGTTCGGTTAAATAGCAAAAGTTTCCAAAACCCAAGCTGCGATAGATAATTAAAAAACAATCATACTTTGTCTGTTATTTATTAATAGCTTTGTTTACACGACTGTGACATGTATATTAGCAATGTAACATTACAGACATAAAAACAATCTGATTATTTTACAAAATACCTTACAATACCTTAAAAAGAAACTGTACACCTAAAAACCCAAAAACACTGCTTCAAGTCAAGTTTTAAAAATAAAAAACACGCCTCTGGTATTACGTAGTTTTCCCTCATTCGCGTAAACAGTGGAGCGCCGTCTATTACCTCCGTCCCGATTCTGCCTTCCGGCTTGATAAGGGCGGAAGTTAGATAGCTCGCAATGGTTTCTCATTTGATTCTTGCTTACTGTTGAATTGTTTTTTTTCCTTTCACCCAGGTTAATGATTTGTAAAAAAAGTTTTTGTTCCCTCAATTGTTTCTACGGATTTGGCATTTCAAAAGCTCCACTCGAAAAATTTTTTCAATTTACGTAAACGAAACGAGTTTATGTAATTAAAGTTACTAAATCAGATGGTATATACATATATATTATGAGAAGGACAATTGATTTTTTTCTGCCGACCTTGTAACTCTTGTGTAATTCTGGGCTTAATAATATACCTATAAATAATCTATATTTATAATTAGCTTTGTCCCACTGCTGGGAAATGGCCTCACTTTTTCTATTATAACTATGTTACATGTGTTGGTAATATGATATCTTACATCTTTTTGAGTAGGCGAAGTGAGCCGCGCGAGCTTAGTACATTGACATATAAATTATTTGAAATATGACGGAAGCATCAGTGGGTGCACACCCACTTTCCACCGGTACTACCTACACACCTCTGCCTACGCATTAAGGGACCCTTGTGGGAAGGCGTAAATAATGATATATATGAACCTACAAAATAATAAGAACTAATCGAAGGTGCCGGGACCTGTGAAGTAAGAGCCGTAGTCTGTAAGAAAACCCGTAATGTATTAGAGTACCAAAGTTTATGGTGACGTGAAGCCTCCGGTCATGCTAATGGATAAAGCAGATTTTCTTTCTTACCTCTTGAATATTATTAAAAGGCTACTTATCTGCATTCTTAAAAAGAAAGTCCAAAAAAAAGCTCCGACTGTTATATTTATCGTGGGGAGAAAGCTTCAATACTTTATAAAGTTTATGTATGTCGGAGGAAGCAATAAGTCTGTCGGAGGAAGCAATAAGTCTGTCGGAGGAAACTATGAGACGGCTTGATTGTTGTTTCCATGTATAACGGACAATATTATTTGTCTACAATTTGTACTCTACACCGACGAGCATGTATGAAGAGACGGATGAATGTGGACGAAGCGAAAGAGGTTTGTAATTCTAGAGAGAATCGGCGCTCTATACTCTCTGCCTACCCCTTTGGGGACTCGGCGTAATGATATGTATGTATACAATTAATTACTTTTAAAATTCTTAATTAAATTTTATTTGATTTGTAACATTTTTCTATAACTTAAAAACCTTACTACTGTAAAAAAACTTAGGAATATTGTAATTTACGTAACGGCCAATGAGAACAGGATCAGAACGTGCTTCGAGCGGAGTCGTGGTGCCATCTTTACTTGAGGGAGGCCGACAGGTTTTGGCGACACATTTGAATGATAGCGACTGATCGAGTTGGATCGTTGAGAGTATCCGTCGGTGGAAGTAAGAAGGGTGCCCTGAAACCGCTGCTCGGTTTTAACTACTATTATTTATTTTCAAATTTCGAATAGGTTACTGGATACGATTCTACTTTTTTTTTGAACCAAAAGAAGACATTATCAAATGTCATTTGAAATTTAATAAAATCGAAATTATCGTCTATATTTCTCATATTCGCCAGGCGGGAAGATGACTGCCTTGCGGATATTATAGGACTCAAAGGACAATTTATATAGGCAGTCAACAAATCAAAGGAAATGCACAATACCTTCATACATCTAGGGACCACGTACGTGTAGGCCGGTTTGCTTGAAGACGAGCTGCTTTCAGGAGTAGGCTAGTCGACAGTTTCACGGCACTTACTTATAGTTGAGGTACACAATGAATATATTAATGCAATCCTTGCTTGCGTGTTGATCGAACTCTTAAGTACGACGATTGATGAACCAATGCGCCATCTTGCGCTTGCATTCGCTGTGTGCGTTTGGCGGGGAAGGGATGAAAGGTGAGGAGGCGTGATCTCACTCAAAAACAAACGAAAAATCACGAAATTAAAAATAATGCGTTATGCGCGCAAACATCTACAAATGTTATCCAAGTCGCAGGTTTCGTCGGTTGAACATAAAACGTATTCGCCACAGACTTTCGTCATTTTCAAATCATTAGTAATGTCATACAATTGTGTTTAAATTAAATTACATTAGTACGAAACTGTGAGCATTTTGTTTTGTGCTCGCATTTTACCCTGATGACGCCCAATAGGCCCGCAACTATTTTTGACGATGTCAATGATAATAATGCTTCTCCGACATATATGTATCTTTACGCCAAGTTATTGATATATTTAAGTAAAAAAAAGGATTTCCAAAAATTACATTAAATTCGTAACTTTTCTATTTATAGTCAACTTAAAAAACAATTATATAAAATATTTCATAATATATTCAAGCTTTTCCACAAGGTTACATAAGTTGCATTTCTTCTTGACCGTGAACAAAAACGAATGCAGGTTTCCTCTCGATGCTTTCTTTTACCATAAAGCTCCTCGTATGACAATCTCTGTACATAAGTTTCGAAACTTATTAGTACAGCCTAGGTTTGAACTTGCAATATTTGTGTTGTAGGCAACTCGAACCACTAGGCCACCGCGGATCTTGTTTCTACATAACTAAGCAATCATAACTATTTAGTAACTTGCTATTTAGAGCACACACAAGGTAATTGAAATTGACTTTGAAACCCTCATGCGTCCCTTGTAATCCAATGATTTGAGGTACAAACTATGTTTGCATGTAAAGTTGGGTACACACACAGCATATTGCCCGCGACTTCGTCCGCGTGGAATTTAACTAAAAAGTTATTGTCAATTTCTTACAATAAGAGTAGCCTAAATTAATTCTTATTACATCGGCTATCTGCCAATGAAAGTCTCGTCAAAATCGGTCCAGCCGTTTCAGAGATTAGTCGGAACAAACAGACAGACAGACAAAAAAAAAGTGATTTTGCTATATGTACCGTGAATACATCCATATGCATTTAGTAAAAAGCGGCAATTTTAATATTACAAACAGACAATTCAATTTTATTTATTTGTATGTATGTCATGAGAGTAATCAAGTGTTCCTATTAAGGTAATTCGATTGAGCATTGGAATTCGAGGGAGGGAACGTCAAGGGGTCAGACCCGGAGTATGAATGAAAGGAGTAATGAATTTGGATGTAGCGAAAAAGATATGCGTGTATGAGATACGTTTGAGAAGAAATTCAACGGCGTATGTCTAGTCTTATTTGAGTTATAGCGATGGACTCGCCATCTGTCACGTTGACACGTAGAATATATCTCTGATGGAAAGTGAGCCTACCCTATCGAGACCCTTGTGGGAAGGCGTGAGGATAGGTATACATATAAAAGTAAACATATCAGTTTCATCGAGGATTACCATCGGTTATATTTCGCTTCAAATATTTTCAATAGAACCTTTTCAAATACTCTATTTTGATCTCAACAGAACCGAATATTGGTCCTTCGAGCTGGATAAGTAAAAAGGGCAAAGTTCGTAAATACTTCTAGTATAATACAGGACGTATTATTGGACCGCTTTGTCTGTAATAGTTTGGGTTATGATGTACACACAACCTTATTAAATATTTAGTTCTTCGCTAATGAAAAGGCCGTAAACATAACAGGTTTACCAATATCTTGTTTGTACGAGGCATGCTAAGTAACCTGGGTCTGATCTGATGTTGATTGTAAAGGAATTGGTACTTACTTTGATTACAAATTATAACATCCATCATTAAATATTATATTTGCAAATAGATTTTCGTAGGACAATGTTTGAAAGTAGAGCGTAAGTTTTATTTATATATCGCCTCCCACAAGGGTCTCCGAAGGGGAAGGCAAAGATGTTTTAAGAAGTACCAACACACCCACCCACAGTCTGCCAGATATACATTTTAGGTGCCAACGTGACAGATGGCGGGTCCATCGCCGTTACTCACTCACGACTATGCAGGTTTCTTATCATTGTTTTCCTTCACCTTAAGACTTGTGGTGTGGTCAATCACTAAGTACTAACTTTCAGTAAAACTCATAAGTACAGCCAGGGTTTGAACTTGCACACTTTGTGTTACAAGGTGACTTCTTGAACCACCCGGCCAACACGGCTATTTATTTTAAATGAATAAATAGAGGATGAGTAACAGTTCTTTAAACTAGAGTTTTCATTCAATAATTAGTTACCGTCATAAAAACTACGATATTAATAAACACTGTTTGCACCGTATGGAAAAACGAAAACACAGACTTTTCACACAGGAAAAAGATATAGACAGTTCACTAAATCTTTTTCCTTTTAAGTTAATTATGGACAGATCCCTCATCCCTGACAGATATTTCATCTATGCATTGATATTTATTTCAAACACGGCTACAGACGTAGTCGACTAATCTCGTAGTAATACCACTAGATGAACCCGTCGTCAATAACTCAATGTCGTGTTTTCAACAAATAGATGGATTAATTGATTTTTTTTTATACAACAAGAGTAGCAAGCAAGCATTCGGCCCACCCGATAGAAAACGCACCGCAGCCTATTTACGCTTACAATACCGAAGTATCATTTGCGCGTTGCCACTCTGTGTTCGGAGAGTTGTACTGTGTTGGCAGCATAATGAGACTAATCCCTCTGCTGCCAACACAATACAACAATCCTCCCCCCACCCCAAGGAGCTCATTAGTAGGTAGGGCATAACGGGTTTCCCGTTCGAATTTGGAACTGCCCGACTGGGGCAGGACCTCCACCTTATAGAAGTTCGTAGCCAAATAACACAATTTATTGTGTTGTGTTCCTACGCGGTGAATAACGTTTCTAGTAATGAGCTCCTTGGGGTGGGGGGAGGATTGTTGTATTGTGTTGGTAGCAGAGGGATTAGTCTCATTATGCTGCCAACACAGTACAACTCTCCGAACACAGAGTGGCAAAGCGCAGGTGATACTTCGGTATTGTAAGCGTAAATAGGCTGCGGTAACCGTTTTCCATCGGGTGGGCCTTATGCTTGTTTGCCACTCTTGTTGTATAAAAAAAAATAGTTTGAATTATTCTATAAATTTGTATGTATTTGTATCTACGGCTTCCCATAATTTAATGTGCTACTTTGGTCAGTAAAAGAACCAATAGGGACATTGTATTTTATTGGGAATTTAGTAGGACCTTTAAATTTGTTATTTTCACTTCTTCTTTAACAAAAAAATAAACCATATAGTCGTTCAGAATGTCAGCAATGAAAAGAATGCTACTCGGAACGTTCAACACATGAGGTTTATTGTTAGTTTATGATAAAGGGAATTTTGAGGACACCTGTATACGTATGAGAGGAAATTCAAGACATACCGACATAAGCATTTGATAATCGTGCTTGAGAAACAGCGAAGGACTCAACATCGGCCGCAATGGCACCTAAATATAAACCTCCGACGAGGTGTAAAATTACACCTCTGCATTCACCTTGGGGAACCCTTGCGGGGTGAAAAACGTGAAGATATAATTAAAAAAATATAAATTCTTGTTGAATAGCCCATTCGCTCTTAAGCTTTCAAGGGACGGAACCCGTCATTATTCGATCTTGTAGGAGATTTAAAGTAGCGATACCATCCTAAAGCCAACTTATCTTTTCTTTATGTTATCATTATCGTCTTATCGACTTTGACCTTGGATTTCCAATATAGATTTGAAGGTGACTCCTTTAGTACCTTCACCTTATGAGGTGATCAATGACAGTGGCTAGTCACGTGGTTTCCTTCACCGTAAAGCCCGTGATGTGACTAATGTACACTGTACTTAAGTTCAGAAAAACTCATTGGTACAGTTGGGATTCGAACTTGCGATCTTTGTGTAGCAGTACTCAAACCATTCGTCCACCACGGCTTATTTTATTATTAATTATTATTATAAGCGTGAGTGATCTATGTCGCATTAGTGAAGTGAATAAATAAATACATGTTTCATTCACCGTAAAGCTCGTGGTATGATTAATCACTGAACATAAGTTCAGAGATAGTTCATCGGAACAGCGATGTTACATAAAATATCTCATGCATCATAATTGAAACGTGTCTACAAATTAAAATCAACTATCACCAATTTGTATTTCCATAATAACATCATAATATTGCATGACCAATTTTACTATACAAATTTCCAGTTAACATGCATTCGAATTTCCACATTCAACCAAGTTCATTTATTAATATCACGCAACGTGGAGGCTTATTCAATTACGAGTTATAAATGCGAACAGGTTTCGATTTCGGACTGGACAGCAATTCCAGTGGGGCACGTTGCTTCGTAGGCTACATTTCGCCGTTTACACAGTAGTGCACAGCTGTGGGTCGGCATTTTGATATGGCATTATTTCTTGGTAGGTATTACGTTAAGATGAAAAAAGGCATGTGTTTGGGCATATGTATATGAAAAGCATGTTTTTGGGCATATAGCTATGGCTGTCATACCTATACAAAAAATTTGGTCAGTTGCTCATATATGTGGCACAATGAAATAACCTAAAAATGTAAATACAATAGTTTTTTCTTATACGTTATTTTCGTATTAAAACCCGATGTAACAATAAAGTTATTTCTATTAAATCGAACTACATTTTATTTTTAAATCTTATTAATAGTTTCTGCCAAAACCCTTTAAACTTTGTCTCGGAGTAAATATAACTGTCATAATAATGATATTATTTTGTTATCGTTGGAGCTATTTGTTTCATTGTATCGTCATGAGGACAAAATAACAACTCTAACATAACTTCTAGAAGACAACTTTTATTTTCTGAGACAACCTGTATATGAAATATTGTATCACAGTACTGTTGCGACATGTATGTATTCATTGTAAACTAAAACTACACGTTGAGTCTTAAAAAGAGACTAAGGAGAGAAAATGAGCAGGAGATCAATTAATTACACATACAAATACAGAGGATTTTATAGCGAGTTGTCAAATCGATCGGACTCTTAACAATGGGCATGTCAAGAGTACTCAAGACGCATGATACGCAAGCACGTATGAAAAGACATGCATATAGATAATAGTGAAATCGATCTGACCGTCTAGAGAGAACTGGCACTCTACTCTCTCTGTCTATCCCGTGAGGGACTTGGCGTGATAATCTGTCTTTATGTACTATTACTTACCTACCGATATATCATAAGATTTTCTTCTAACAATCCCATTACTTAATTGAAACGGCGAGCACGTTTGTACGTACTGATTAAAGTGTATAGAGGGAAAGAGGTATTTAAGTCTAGAGAGAATTGGTGCTCTAATTTATCAGCCTAGTCCATCCGTGAGAGAGTCAGTGTGATGATATGTATGTATGTTTGTAATTCTACTGTTTGCAAAGAGACGTACATTGCTCTTACTTTTCATTATAATGGCTGCGTGGCAGATGTCGACACTACTGGTGGTATATAGGGTATTACGAGCGACCGCTTACCATCTGCCGGACTGCGTACTTGCTTCCCATATTAATGGAATAATAAGTACATATCTAACATGTGTCTTAGACTTTATTTCCTCATTGATTTACTTCATCATTTGATACTGAGCAATCTTTTAGGAGTTCATTTCTTTGTAGAATTATTATAGAAGCGTATAAATAATTCCGCAATCTCTAAATAAGAGAACAATAGGCAACAACCCAGACAATCAAAATTGAACAGAAACAAAGTATTCATTCATTCGTGCCCGCTTCCTTTACCCAAATCATTATCAAATACACAAAAGAATACCCTATAAATGGAATATACAACCGTTGTTTGCATAATAAATTACAGGAAAGTTTTACTTAGTAACGCACCTAATTGATTTATCATTTTCCGTTATAATATCAGAATAGTCTGATAATTTTTGTAGGATGTGATTTATTCGCAATTCAAAATTGCTCACTTTTTTAACATTTAGGAGAAGTTAGGTAGTTTCACATCTAGAAAAAATATGTTTATAATCTTTTTTTACTTATTGCACATTTTGTTATTTTTACGGTATTTGTATACCATTTTTTCAATTTTTTGTATTGCTGAATCTTATATCTTCACGCCTACCCATAAGGTTCCCCCAAAGAATAGGCAGAGGTTTGCCTTTCCGCCAGAGATTCGGCAACCACGGATCAAAGAAACAACTAAGGAATCTAATCGCAACAATTCATGTTCAAATAATTTTTAATTTGTATACAGTTGAATACATACAACGTAAATTAACAAAAAATATATACTACACTTCTTCGGCCTCCCTCTTAGGAGACCCATTTGGCAGTAAGAAATATATATGTACTTCTAAGACCCTCTCGATAACGAGTCACCAATAAATACGTATTCTGACTAGTCCCCTGTTAGCTCTAGTTAATATTGAGCCTCATTTGCTGGTCTTAGTAAACGCCGATTGGTCACTAATGATTACACATTAGCAACGGGGATTGTTTGAGGTTATAAAATGTTTGTTTGGGTGTGTCGGGTGCTCAGTAAATAAGCTTTTATCGTCATTGTGCTACGAATACGTGGGAGGATGTGTTAGCCGTTATGGAATTGCGTACGCCATTTTTATACGAAACGAAATTGTTTCTCCCTTATTTGAAATTATGAAATATTATACGCAGCTATAACTAGCTGTGCCCTGCATTTTCATCCACGTAAAATTAACTTCATATTACTACACTTCATATCATTAGGTTAGGGGTCGGCAGAGAGGATAGGTTGCCAATGCTCTCAAGCCTTACCTCCTTCGCGTCGTCCACGTTCATCAGCCTCTTCATATATGCTCGCCGGTTTCGAGTACTCATGACGTTCCCGACCTGTAAATTTTGTCATGCGATTGAGAATATTTAGAAATTTTGTGTTGCTTTAATTAAAAACAATCCCTTCTTGTTGCAGGCTACTTCCCTCTACCAGCGCAGTACTGTCTCACCTGGATCTGCTTGGACGTACTCCTCTGTACCGCTTCCATCATGCATCTTTGTACCATCAGCGTTGACAGGTAAGTTCTTACCGTTTGAAACACACCTTACACAGAAATAAAATTGGCTTTAATAATATATATATTGCATTTGACATGAGCCTCTAGACTAAACCTTTTTCTTTTGGCGTTCACGCTATCTGATGTCTATATTCTGTCTCTATATTATATTAGTCTATATTTAGCAATGCGATTAGCCGCGGAAAATAAGAGCATTCCCAAATCAAAATAGCAGAGAGAAATTTTCTCTAGTCACTGGATGGAAACCTCCAGCTTTGAATAAGAGATTTCATTCCGGTTCTCGATCCCACATAATTAATGATGTTTAATGCCTTGTGCAGATACCTCTCCCTCCGGTACCCGATGCGGTTTGGGAGGAACAAAACGAGGAAACGAGTTACAGTGAAGATCGCTTTCGTCTGGATCTTATCTACAGCTATGAGTCTCCCTTTGAGCCTAAAGTATTCTAAGGTAAATATTTCTGTATTAAATTCTTCTAGACACATCGATTGGACGTTCAAGGATAAGAACGTTAGAGTATTTGGAACCTGTGGGCACTTTTGAAAAGATTGATGATTGTGGCCGAAGCGAAAGGTGTATGATAAGTCTAGAAAGGACTGACACTCTCACTCCCTACCCCGTGTAGGAGTCCCTATGTGTGTAATTCTATTACTTTAAAAATATTCATTCATACATTTATCATGATGAGGCCCTCACTGTGTTGTGTATGCGAAGAATATAGATTAAATTACGAAAAATGTTAGACTTAAATTTTAGCGAACGCAAATGTTTGTAGAAACGCTTTATGAGCGTAAATAGACTTTGAAGTGAAATAATTTAGGTAATATTGGGTTGCTTTGTAAACAAAATATTTATGAGTTTATATATTTATGATTATCATATGATATTTTGAATGAAGTGGAAAGAAGTGGTCTCTGCCTACCCCTACGGGAAAGAGGCGTGATTATATGTATATTTTGAACCGTGGTGGCCGACTGGTTCGAGTAGTTGCCTGCAACACAAAGATTGCAAGTTCAAATCCCGACTGTACTATTAAGTTTTTCTGATAGTTCAGAGATCCAGTGGTTAGTCACACTCCGAGCTTGACGGAATATATCAGAAGAAGCCTGAACATGTTAGAGAAGAAATTCAACGTATTTATAGTCAGTCGTGCTTGAGTAACAAGGTTGAGTGATTCTGTCACGTTGGCACCTAAAATATATCTCTGGCGAAAGTGGGTGTGTGTATTACCTATAATACACCTCTGCCTACTACTTCGGGGACCCATGTTGGAAGGTGTGAGGATATTATTTATCATTTCTACTAGGGACCACACCGGGGTAGGCAGAGGTAAGTATAAAAACATCTTATTTGCACCGGATATATATTAGAGTACTAACATAACAGATACTATCACCATTTCTCAAGGAAAAATATACATCTTTACATTTCTACTCAAAGGTTTTCGCACAATATTTTCATTCACCGTAAAGCTCAAGGTGTGACTAATCACTGGATTTAAGCTCAGAAAAACTCATTGGTACAGTCGGGATTCGAGCTTTATGTTACAGGCAACTAACTATTCAAATCACTCGGCCACCATGGCTCAAAATATGTTCTTTTTTTTTATACAACAAGAGTGTCAAACAAGCATACGGCCCACCTGATGGGAAACGGTTACCGTAGCCTATTTACGCTCACGATATCGAAGTATCACTTGCGCGTTGCCACTCTGTGTTCGGAGAGTTATAGTGTGTTGGCAGCATAATGGGTTTAATCCCTCTGCTTCCAACACAATGTAACAATGTAACAAGGGGGGACCTCCCCAAGGAGCTCATTACTGGAAACCTTATTCACCGCGAAGGAACACAACACAAAAAAATGTGTTATTTGGCTACGGACTTCTATTAGGTGGAGGTCCTGCCCCAGTCGGGCAGCTCCAAATTCGAACGGGAAACCCGTTATGCCCTACCTCTCTTAAGATATATGAAATCAGTGCATGATGAGATCAATTACTGCCCTCTATTTGTAAATATATATTTCGTTGAGACCACTGGTGTTTTTGTCATTATGCCTTTGCTGATGACTTGATCACTCAGCTCTTAGCCCTCAGTGGCTTTAATATGTAAACAAAAGTAATTTTCTACGTACCAATAATTTACAATGATAATAATTTCACAAAGTAGGTCATAACGACACAACTTTCGCGAGAATGGGGGCGTTTGATCGATGGGTCCCCTAATATAGAACGATAGAGTAAGATAATCCTACCCCTTTCAGAATATGTCAAAAACGCTTAGCTTACATAGCAAAATTTACATACTATATTTGGCTGAGTTTCTTGTTGAATGACGTATTTATATATTCACACTTTCTTAAAAGGGTTTCCAAAAGGAAAGGGGTAGGTGGTAGCCCATACAACCACTATGCGCCAGAGATATATTTTAGAATGTGGACGAAGCGAAAGAGGTATGCAAGTCCAAAGAGAACTGGAGCTCTATACACTCTACCTATCCCGTTAGGGACTCGGCTGGCTGATATGTATGTATGTATATATTATAGGTGCCAACGTGACACGCGGCGATTGATCGCCATTTCTGAAGCACGACTTTTACTCTAGCACGACTATACATAACGGTGAGTAACGGCGATGGACTCGCCATCTGTCAGATTGGCACCTAATATACCTCTGGCGGAAAGTGGGTGTGTGGGTCCAAGGTGAGGATTTACACGACGTGCATTCGACCAATCATGACATATGCGGGTGTAGTGTTCGCACATACTAGCAAGTCAATACTCAACTCCCTGCAAGTGCTCCAAAGCCGGTTTCTCCGGAGAGCCACAGGTGCCCCGTGGTACATGCGTAATAGTCAACTCCACATTGAACTCAAAGTCCCAACTATAAAACAGTTTTTGAAAAAACTGGCCAAACGTCTCTCAATTTCGATTCTGCTGTAAATCAACCCAACCCCCTCGTCGTATCGGCCGCCCGATACACTCCTTCCCTTATCTCAAAGATAAGGCGTCCAAGACATGCCGACATCGAACCGGACGACGACATAACGGTCCTCCAGGACGCCCGACAAAAACATACCAACACTACACACAACCGACCACTGTTCCGTCCTCGCCGGCGAGGCTCGACGCGAATAAGCCGTAATGTTCTCCCCCGACCTCCGCCGCAAACGCCGGCCCGCGCCGAGCCAGACGCGCAAATCCCGCCCCCAAATAATATTTAAATAAAATTACCAGTCCAGCCCAGCTCCCTTGCTCGCGATCCAGCAACGCCCTAAGCCGAGGTTCGTACTCCACAGGGGGTGCCCTTAGCTGTGTTGCTTAAAAATAAAGTGCCTGGCTGGAGGCTTAGGTCTCTCCATTGACCGGTTAAGTAGCAAAAGTTCCAGGAACTCACACACAAAAAAAAAATTGGGTGTGTGGGTATTACCTATACACCTCTGCCTACCCCTTCGGGGACCCTTGTTGGAAGGCGTGAGGATATTTATTTTTATTTTACTCCTTCATTCTTAACATAATATGCATGTTTCCTCTCGATGTTTTCTTTCATCGCTAAGCTCGTGATGTCTCTGTAACTGTACTTTCATTCAGTAAACATAATGGGTACAATCAGGATTAGAACGTGCAACCTTTGTGCTGCAAGTGTCTACCGAACCACTCAGATGCTATGGCATATTTTTTTTTTTTTTTTTTTTTGTATTGTCTCTCGTAGCGTGAGTTCCGGGAACTTTTGCTACTTAACCGGTCAATGGCGAGACCTAGGCCTCCAGCCAGGCACTTAAGTATTAAGCAACACAGCTAAGGGCATCCCCTGTGGGGTCGGACCTCGGCTTAGGGCGTTGCTGGTTCGCGAGCAAGGGAGCTGGGCTGGTCTGGTATTTTATTATTATTTAGTTATTTGGGGAGGGGATTTGCGCTACTGGCTCGGCTCGGGCCGGCACTTGCGAGAGTCTGGGGGGAACGTTACGGCTTATTCGCGTCGAGCCTCGCCGGCGAGGACGGAACAATGGTCGGTTTTGTGTAGTGTTGTTTGTGTGTCGTCGTCGGGCGTCCTGGAGGACCGTTATGTCGTCATCCGGTTCGATGACGGCATGTTTTGGGCGCCTTATCTTAGATATAAGGGAGGGTGTGTATCGGGCGGCCGATACGACGAGAGGGTTGGGATGATTTTCAGCAGAATCGAAATGGCGTTTCGACAGTTTTTTCATAAACTGTTTGATCGTGGGGACTTTTAGGTCAACATGAAGTTGACTGTTTCTCATGTACCACGGGGCACCTGTGGCTCTCCGGAGGAACCGGCTTTGGAGCACTTGAAGGGGGTGGAGTACTGACTTTTTGGATTGTGCGAACACAACACACGCATAAGTCATGATCGGTCTGATGCACGTCAAGTAAATCCTCACCTTGGATGCTATGGCATAACGTGCTTGAGTCCTTATATTTGTATTGGGAATTTGAAGCCTTCATTACTTGGCAGACTGGCCTGAGAGATACAGAGTCGTGCCGAACAATTACCTTTGTTATCTCACTACCCAGTTGCACAACTGTACCGGCGTAACTATCCTTACCGTAATAAAATATGTTAGTGGCACGGACGCGGTAAGATTAGGTTAAGAATGATTGATTTTGGATGTAAGTAGTTAAGTGTTAAGTGGTAAGTAGTTAGCAGTTGACAAGGATTCATCTTTATCTACAGCTTTTGTTCTACAACAGAAGATATAACTACCTAACCTAAGAGACTAATCGTATCAATGAGTTTGTCGATATTATTGAAGAAAAAAAATACATACATATTTTTCGTACCTTGACCAATACGCTTTCTATTGCGTTGGTAATACATATTCTTACATTTATTCTCGTAAAGTGACTTTCTGTTAATTTTACTTCTTAACCGAACAATAAGCAAACGGAGCTGCCCGACTGAGGCACGACCTCCACCTTATAGAAGTCCGTAGCCAAATAACAAATTTTTTTGTGTTGTGTTTCTACGCGGTAAATAAGTTTTCTAATAACAAGCTCCTTGGGGATAGGGGAGGATTGATACATTGTGTTGGCAGCAGAGGGATTAGTCCCATTATGCTGCCAACACAGTCTCCGAACACAGAGTAGCAACGCGCAAGTGATTCTTCGGTATTGTAAGCGTAAATAGGCTACGGTAACCGTTTACCATCGGGTGGGCCGGGCCGTACGTCTGTTTGCCACTCTTGTTGTATAAAAAAACGAGAGCTAAATGCCTCTGGCCGGACACTTATTTAGAGCTAAGCAAACACAGCTATCGGCACCCTATGTGAGGTTAGGATCTCAGCTTTGCTGATTCGCAAGCTCTAAGGCGGTTTAGTAGTAAGATTTGAATGAGTAGATGTTTTTTTTTTTTAGGAATGTATCCTAATGTGTTAGTGCAGCCGTGTACATAATATATATAAATAAGATATTAAGATAAGATAAGGTATTTTAATTTAATTTACATACATACATACATATCATCACGCCAAGTCCCTAACGGGGTAGGCAGAGAGTATAGAGCGCCAGTTCTCTCTAGACTTACATACCTCTTTTGCTTCGTCCACATTCATCAGTCTCTTTATACATGCTCGTCGGTTTCGAGTACTCTTAACGTTCCCGTCCTTGAGAGTCCGATCTATTTGATCCAGGTAGTTGGAACGAGGCCTTCCTCTGCCTCTTCTTGCACACACTTTTGCTTTGTATATCTGTTTCGTCAATCTTTCTTCACTCATCCTTTCTATGTGTCCAAACCAACGTAACATGCCTTTCTTCATCTTTACAATCACGCCCTCATTCACGCCAGTTGATTTGCGAATCTCTTAATTGCGGATTCGATCTAATATCGTTACGCCGCACATTTTTCGAAGAGATCGCATCTCGACTGCATTCAAGCTATTTTCATACTTCCTCTGACATACCCAGGATTCGCTGCCATACAATAAGGTAGGTACCAATATCGCGTTGTGGACAGCAACTCGAGCATTCTTGCTCAGACTTTTACTGCCCATCAACGCCGACATGGCTCCATTCACCTTATTTCCGGCAGTTATCCTTCTTTCAATATCTTTTTCATACTTTCCATCTCGTGTGAACATGCTTCCAAGATATACAAATTCATTCACTTGCTCTAGAATTTGCCCATTTACCGATATTGCACACTCGGTCACTTGTTCATCTCTTTCGAATACCAGAACCTTAGTCTTGCCAGCGTTTAGGCGCAGCCCCTTCTTCTTTAATTTATAACAAATAATACACAGCGCTACCCTGTTGAATTCACTCAGAGTACTCGTGAATAGATATATGTTAGGGCTAGTACTACTGGCTCAGCCTCAGGCTCAGGCGGGCTATATAACGAGTACCTATAGCTCAAATATATAACGATTACGCGATGTTTATACTAAAAGCGACATCTATCGGTTTAAACCAGAAAATTTAATATTAAATATCAAATTAAAAGTATTCTATTCACGTAAGAGTCACAGGGAACACTTTTTGAACGACGTATACTAAATATACCTACAATTTTAGTTACCACCGCCTCCAAGAAGAAACCTGTTACTTCCTTTACTTAGTGGCGTAACCTACTATAGATAGTGCCATCCACAAAGGCGCGCCCCACTATTCTTCCTGGTAGTTTATAGTGTGAGCGTGCAACCTTCCACAAATGTTTGAGTGTTATCGGTACACACTGATTAACTATGAGTGCACACGCACACTACAATTAGAATAGAGTCGGGAACTAGCGACCCCCTCGACTAGAAATAGGTGGGGCGCGTCTTCGTCGATGGCACTATTCATACCTACCCTTTGAATGGCTGTTAATAACCTCTCTCTCGTAACGACCTCTATAAAGGTTCAATTTCCCAAAGATATTGACTCTGTAATATATTTTAAATAATAATTTGCATTTAGAAGTATGAAATAATTAATATTGCAAGTACAACTCAAGTATCAAAGCGTTATTTATTTCAATTAAAAATATTGTAAAAAGAAGAAGCTAAAAGTATAGGACACGAAATTAGGACATTTATTCAATCTATCATCAAGAGAGGTAGGGTAATATAACGGGTTTCCCGTTCGAATTCGGAGCTGCCCGACTGGGGCAGGACCTCCACCTTATAGAAGTCCGTAGCCAAATAACATTTTTTTTTGTGTTGTGTTCCTACGCGGTGAAAGGTTTCTAGTAATGAGCTCCTTGGGGAGGGAGGAGGATTGTTATTTGTGATGGCAGCAGAGGGATTAGTCCTATTATGCTGCCAACACAGTCTCCGAACACAGAGTGGCAACGCGCAAGTGATACTTCGGTATTGTAAGCGTAAATAGGCTGCGGTAACCATTTTCTATCGGGTGGGACGTATGCTTGTTAGCCACTCGTGTGGTAAAAAAAAAATTTATAATTTGTACTGTCTAGTTCTCGTTTAGTTATTATAGTTACCTTGAAACAATTATTAAATATTCTTATTGGTCGTATTTATAGCCAATGGCAATCACCATTACTAGTCCTTAGTTTAAGAACTCACCTGGGAAATTCATATACAGTTTAGTAGTAGTAATCATAAAACAATATCCTCACGCCATCCTATAAAGGTCCCCTAAGAGGTAGACAGAGGTAGGTAGTAGTACCCACACACCCACATTCCGCCAGAGCTTGCGTGCCACGTGACAAATGACGAGTCAATCACCGTTACTCAAGCACGACTATACATACGCCTCTGAATTGCTTCTCAGACGTATGCAGGTTTGCTATCGATGTTTTCACATCACTGTACCTAATTCCAGAAAAACTCATTGGTACAGTCGGGATTCGAACTTGCGATCTTTGTGCCGCAGGCAACTAATCGAACCACACGGCTTCCACGGCTAGTTGTGTAGTCAACAGTTATAATGTGTTCTCTGCGAGCATTACACTGACGGAAATCAAAGAAAGAATGTCTTGCGCAGAATGAGTGTGTCATTACACATACGCTTTATGGACAGGCCCGAAAATATTAATATCTTCCGTGAAACATTGCAAATGAAATGTTATACAGTAAATGTTGATAATTTATATAAGCATGTCATAAATGATGAGTGACAAGACGCTGAGACAGCCTGTCGTACTCGCATAGACACACAATGGCTGCCGACACATTACAAATATAATCATTTTGACTGTTCTTAAGACAAATTGTTACACATCCTCTAAAGTTAAAATTATCTAACTAAATACACAACCAGTTATTATCCTAACACGTTAAAAAGGTATTCTTTGAAATGTAAATAGAGTCGATAGATTAATAAGCACAGTAATAATAGGTACATGGCCGAATAAAAGATGGTTGTATAAACTTTTTAGCTTGGTATGCAAAGCACGCGTGATATCTTTGGCGCTCTAAGCGGTCATAGGCGGCGGTAACCGCTTACCTTTAGGCATGCTGCATGTATTTTTGATGTGAAACATCTATAGCCGCACGTAAAACCGATTTCTGGCGTGGCGACGCATGCCGTGGCGACGCGTCGCCATACTTCAGTTACCATCGACCAATTGTCACAGTAATACCGTCCTCAGAGGCAACATCGAATATAACTATTACCGAAGTCACTGATTAAACGAATTAAGTAGTTACGATTTGAAATAAATTCGTAAATTTTTGTATTTAATGAAAATAAAATGTTTATTCAATAAATAGTCATCGTTATCTGGAAAAAAAATCGTAATATTTTATTTTATCATTATGACATATATAGTTCCTATCACAATCTGTTCTTTTCTGCATATTACTTTTACAAAATAATGTCGATGTTTCACATCTGCCAGGCGTCCCGTGACGGCTCACATTTTTTTTTACCTTAATAGTATAGTAAAAAGGGAGTCCGTAGACCGTGAAAATTGTCATGGAGAAGAGAATTTTATTAAAGAAAATAGTTAGTTTTCTCTTTTCAGTATTAATTTCCAAAACGGCGTTAAATAAGGTGAATATTACATCAGTAAAATCAGATTCTTTAATTAAGAAAGCTCGCAATTTCAGGCAGAGTTTGTTACAAGTAACAGATGTTAACAAATTGTCTTGTGGAATGTACAGTGTTTCAACATCGCATTTTCTTTGAGCTCTCGTAATTGTGAAGCTATTCTCAAATCAAGCCAAATTTCAGACACGATTTGCACACTTAGCATGGACTTTTTCTTAGAATTCCGCGTTCTGATTTATTATTACGCTAGTTTCTAAACGACTTTAATTGTCCATTTTGTTTACTTACTTGTGTATTGTTCGCGGAGTTTCATTCCGCGAACGCTCATGCTGTGGAATGAGCTCCCCGTTGAGGTTTTCCCTGGAGAGTACAGCATGGAGTTCTTCATGACGGGTGTGTAATGATTTCTGCAGGTTCGGCAATGCGCAAGTGATGCCCCTGGTGTTGTAAGCGTCCATAGGCGGCGGTTACCGCTTACCATCAGGCTGCTTGTTTACCATCCTAGAGGTAAAAAAATGAAAAAGTATTGCAAAAATAACTATTATAACAATGCAGTTAACATGCGAATCCACTATTAAGAGATGCGCAAAGCAATTGTAGTAACCATGGCGTGATTGTAAAGATGACGAAACAGGTATAAAGGCGAAAGTGTGTGATAAAAGTGGCAGATCAAGATCACGTTCTTTCCATCTAAATCTAGTCGAGCAAACACGCAGGGATGGGAACATCAAGAGTACTTGAAACCGATTTGTGCGTATGAAGAGACTGATGAATGTAGATGAAGAGAAAAAGGTCTGTAGATCTGAAGAGAATTATATTGTGATGATTATGTATGTAAGTAGTACTTATATAATTAGTTACTTAGCGGTTCAATAACCGTTCGGTTTCCCCGGAATGATCCTTCAAAGCCCACTTTTTAATAAAGTTATAAAGAAACGAGTAAAAACTGCACAATAATGTATGGTGGATAAGGTGGTATTTGGGACGTATTGTCGCCGCGGGCCTTGAGCAACCAATTTAGGGCCTTTATAGCATGACAATAAAATCTTTGATAGCGTGGTATAGACGCTGAAATCTTGGACTCTAAATTGTCGACATAACAAAGTCATTACATCTTATTTGTTTTGGATCAAAGGTTCGTATCGTGTTTATGTATAGCGTCGAAATATAAAAATAGTTGTACAGCGCAACCGCCCATCGGTGGCCATCCTATGTGTATGTAGAAGGAGCTCTGTAACATTGGATACAGATGTACCTATGGTGAGCACCAATGCACGTCCCAGGGGCATCAAACTTCGCTGTGCCTCGCTATGACAACGCTCGCATTATCGTATTATGGTATTATAGTATTATTATGGTATAAAAAAAAAACAGTTTGATCCCCTATCCTGACCATCCAAAAGCCCGTTGGCCCCCATTGAATCAAATCCTACAATTGTCAGGGGATTCATTTTTGAACCCTGGCTATTGGTGGTGAAATCTATCGCTGTTCGGTTGTCTCGCAAAAACGTGAGTATGGCACCAACGACTTTGTGAAATTTTCCCACAGGGCAGAGGTATATAGGTAGTACACACACATTTTCCGCCATAGACATATTTCAGGTGCTAACGTGACAGAATATCTGTAATTGAATTAAGTGAATACACATTAATACAATCCCATAGATCTGAAGATATTATTATCGAAGCTAATAATTCTAATGTGCTTCTCGCTTCGCTTAATGTGAAATCAATAGATCCAAGGCTCGAGTACAGACGTTACGATTATAGCATTGTGGACTCACTTTACCAAACTTGCTGACGTAACTAGCTCATACTCGTACACCTGTATTGTACCAACGCGGTATACCGCCTAGCTTCGCTTGAGTAAAAAATATAGTTTAAAAAAAAACAAAAAAAACACGCTTTTTACAGAAAACTAAACTAAAAAATAAAAAATAAATTTTAATAAATTTGAATTAATAATAGTGTAAAAATTCTTAATAAATAATTTTAAAAAAGCGTGGGGTGCATGGTGTCAATAGTTCTAAATATTTTATTGATATCTGTCAATAAAATACTTATATCTATAAGAATAGAAGATTTATTATTTCGACAATATCTTAAAAAGCACCCCACGCTTTTTTTAAATTATTTATTAAGAATTTTTACACTATTATTAATTCAAATTTATTAAAATTTATTTTTTATTTTTTAGTTTAGTTTTTTGTAAAAAGCGTGATTTTTTAGTTTTTTTTTAAACTATATTTATTATTAACTTTTTAGTTCGATATTTTTCAAAAGGGAGCCAGAGAAACGGCTACGAGAACCAAGAAAGGCCGCAGGCGCGCTAATTACCCACGGAGAGTTACATACTGACATACTGACATAGAAGTGAAGCTAATAAAAAGCGTGTAATAAATGAATAACTTCCTTACAAACATACTTACATACAAATCTTTCCTCTTTATACTATTAGTATAGATGTATACATAAATACATAGGACATACAAGTACAAATACTCGTGTTCATCACACAAATATCTGCCCTCAGCGGGACTCGAACCCACGACCTTAAGTTTCGCAGTCAGGAGGTATAATCACTAGACCAGACCGACCGTCTTTATTGACTGGATTAACATATAGGATAGGTATATAAGAAGTATATAAGATAGGTATTTGGTTGGAAAAAAATCAATAGTAATAATCTACAAATGAAAAACAAATTATACGCGTGTGAAACCGCGTGGAACAGCTAGTATAAATTATTAAATTCTGTCTTCCTTTTATTGTAAACTATAGGCTGTTTTGTCCCATCTCCCTAGGGCAGCCTCAACGATTAGTTTTACGGTTACAATCGCAAACATCAAAAACTTTCGCAATAACGCCAGCCTGAAATCTAGAAGGGCGTCCCTAGGCACATGTTTGATGTTTTATTCGAATAGAAATGGTACTTCGTGAAATAGTTTTCTTGATATAATAGATTTTTCATTCCCACAAGACTGCACTGACGTACTAAATAACTATCTTGAAATTACGGCGCCCCACCTTTAAGGCTTGCCATCAGAAACGTAATTTTATTACACACACATTAGCTGTCTCAAATAATGTGTATCAAAGGTATGACCACTGTTAATTTATCTCTATACATATATATTGCGTTCGCGATAAAGGTAAAAACTACTGCATTTTGATAAAATAGTACTTAATTTGATATTGATTTTGTAGCCTTATTTATTACTAGCTGTCCCGCCCAGCTTCGCCCGGGTGAAAAAGTAAAATTTCCTGAAACACGATCGCAGCGCCACCTATCGGGTCCAATAGTGTTGTAAGTTATCCTTTCTTTTAAGTTGGATCAAACTGCACACGGTGTGCAAATTTGATTGAAATCGGTTAAGATGTCAGGAGCCCATCGAGGACTTGATTGCCATAAAAAAGGTTATAGTGAGTCAATCTTAAAAGATAGACATATGCTGTCGCGGACTTTTTTTTAGAACTTTTATAGAGGAACAATTGATATTTGTGTAACTTAAGCCGTACATGATATTTGTGTAACTTAAACCGTTTCCGCAGCGCACGCAACGGAAGCTCTCAAAAAGGAATATTTTTTCCCGTTCTGGCAACATTATTCATTTATGCTTCGCTCCTATTGGTCGTAGCGTGATGTTATATAGCCTAAAGCCTTCCTAGAAAAATGGACTATCCAACACAAAAAGAATTTTTCAACTCCAACCAGTAGTTCCTGAGATTAGCGCGTTCAAACAAACAAACAAACTCTTCAGCTTTATAATATTAGAATAGATACATTATTTAATAAAAATATGATAAATATATTTCTTCTCAGACGTGCCATGGTTTGCCTGAGCTGTATCTATATAAAAAATGGTACTCCTTTTGCAATATTTTCTTGTAAGCAATATGTGAGAAATAATCATACAAAAACCGGGGAGTGTATCCCACCCTTTCTTCTCCTGACAGGAGTCGAGATAGTCATGACAAGGGTCGCGATATCAGTCCTCACGGCATACGCAGAAGTATCTATAATTCGCTAGGAAAGGTTGAATTTCATCATATATATATATTATATTAATTAAATATATCTCTGGCGAAAAGTGGGTGTGTGGGTATTATTACCTATACACCTCTGCCTATCCCTTCGGGGTTCGGGGTTATGCTCAAATTAAATTGAAAATATACATATATATAAAATCGGATCCATAATGAAGAGATTTGTAAAACACTGGTTTGAACGAGGTAGTAATTGTAAAGATGAAGAAAGGCATGTTACGTTGGTTTGGACATCAAGAGTACCCGAAACCGGCGAGCGTGTGTGAAGAGACTTGAAGCGCGTGTGTGCAGGATGAGAGATAAATAATAGGATCCAAATTCACTCACTTTCAAATGTTTATTGGAAGGAAAAATATGAAGGAGAAGTTTACAGGGTAGCACAGTACAAGCGGAAGAAGTGATATGCGATAGAACACAAGCGAATTTAAGGATGAAATAAAAGCAAGCACTAGATTTAGGTACTAGCAATGCGCGCGATCGTAAGCTGCGGATTTTAGCTAAGGCGACATGCGTCTCGCGTCAGATCGTAGTGAGGACTGGAATGCGCCGGCCCGGCCGCTGTCGGCAGGGGCTCGCAGGTAGATGCGCGGGCGCGCGGGCCGAGGCTCTAGGAAATATCTAATACAAATCAAAATATGCTTGTCGCTACGTATGTTAATTTACATATCTAATAATAGTTTTTATAACAATGTTCAGCCATATTTTATATATAAATATCTATGTATGTTAACATTATTAATATTTAACAAATAACAATATAATATGGTATATTATTTATTTATGCTATTTGTATATATTTATTTACTTACATACTGATAAAGATGTAGCATAGTAGGGACGCTACATCACCCCCCTCCAGACCGTGCTACGGGCGATAATAGTTAGGAAATCGAACCCTACGGCCCGAACGAGTTCTAATTTCAGTATCAGGTTGAATCTGACTTTCTGTTTGTGATGGTTCTGACTGTGAGTGAGTGTATTGTTGTGGTCGAGTGTATATTAATGTGCGGTCAGCGGCGTTTGGTGTTTGTTGCGTGGTGTCTGGGTCATTCATTACATAGGCCGGTTTTACACGGTCTATTGAGACTGTGACCTTTTTTCGCCCTACTTGCAAGGTGAAAACCTTATCTTCTCGCCGAATAACCTCATGTGGTCCGGTGTACGCTGGTTTCAAGGATCCACCGACAGTACAGTCACGCAAAAATACGTGAGTGCAAGTGGCTAAGTCCTTGAAAACAAACGTTCGCCTACTTACGCTATGGTTGGTAGCAGGCGAAGGCTGTAAGCTACGAACTATACTACGCAGTCTTGACGTGAATTGTGTCAAGTCAGTAGTACAGTCGTTCTTGGCTTCAAAAAATTCGCCTGGCAAACTTAGTGGCTCGCCGTAGACCAACTCGGCCGAAGACGTTTGTAGGTCTTCTTTAACAGCACTGCGAGTGCCCAACAACACAAGAGGCAAGATCTCGACCCAGTTCGTGCTGCCATGGCAGGCTATGGCCGCTTTAAGCTGCCTATGGAACCTTTCCACAAGACCATTACAAGATGGATGGTACGCAGTTGTACGCCGATGCTGGAATCCAGCAATTTGCGACAGACTCTTGAACAAAGCTGACTCGAACTGCGCCCCACGATCTGTGACTATGTCAGTAGGGCAGCCAAAACGCGAAATCCATCCACTCAAAAGGGCCTTTGCCACGTTCTCCGCAGTAATGTCTGCTAGAGGTATTGCCTCAGGCCAACGCGTGAAGCGATCGACGGCTGTAAGGCAATATCGATATCCCTGCGAGACTGGCAATGGTCCGACCAGGTCAATGTGGACAAATTGAAATCGAGCTGCTGGAAGCTTAAAGGAACCCATGGGTGTTGTAACATGCCGCGTTACCTTAGAACGCTGACACGCCAAGCAAGAGCGTACCCAATTCCTGCAGTCCCTTCGAATTCCAGGCCAAACGTACCTCTCTGAAACCAGCTTTGCCGTAGCATTGGCACCGGGGTGGCTCAAAGAGTGAAGGCTCTCGTAAATTTTTCTTCGGAAGCACTCGGGAACGAATGGCCTCAGGGTGCTATTGCTGTCATCACAAAACAGCTCCAAATTAGCCCCTGGAAGTCGCACCTTTTTAATGTGCAAAGAGCTCGTACCATCTTCAACGAGTTGCTTCAGTTCTGGGTCCGACTGCTGTGCTGTGGCCAACTGCTCGAAATTGACAGGCTGCGCGATTTCTTCGACCCGATAGAGAGTATCTGCTACCACATTATTCTTACCAGATATGTGGCGGATATCGGTGGTAAACTGTGCAATCAGGTCCAAGTGGCGAAACTGTCTAGGAGAGCAGTTTTCTTTCCGATTGCAAAAGGCAAAAGTTAGCGGCTTGTGGTCTGTATAGATCACAAAGTCGCGCGCCTCGATCATGTGCCGGAAATATTTAACACTCTCGTAGATGGCGAGGAGTTCTCTATCATAGGGTGAGTACTTCTGTTGAGTAGAACTTAGCCTACGAGAGAAAAATGCAAGAGGCTGCCAGGTGTCCCCAGCGAGCTGCTGCAGAACTGACCCAATGGCGTTGTCAGAAGCGTCGGTTACCAGCGCGAGCTTGGCATTGCAATTAGGATGGGCTAACAAGGCGGCCTGACACAGACCTTCTTTGCAAGCCTCAAAAGCCGCAAGCTCCTTATCTGTAATAGCAACCGGATGTGAACCCTTTACCGAACCCGTTAGAAGAGCATTTAATTGCGCCTGGTGTTGTGCTGCACCGGGGATAAACCGCCGGTAAAAGTTCACCATTCCTAGGAACCTTCGTAACTGCCTTACTGTTTTGGGCACCGGGAAACTCTTAATAGCCTCCACCTTAGTTGGAAGAGGAGTGGTACCTGCGGCTGATATATGGTAACCTAGAAATGTGACCTCTGAGGCACCGAAAATACACTTACCAGTATTAATAACTATACCGTACTTCTGGAGCCTTGCAAACAACTGATGAAGGTGGTCTTCGTGAGTCGCCTGGTCTTTGGAAAAGACTAAAAAATCATCCAAATATGAATACGTGAAATCCAGACCTCTGAGCATCTCGTCGACGAAGCGCTGGAACGTCTGTCCGGCGTTACGAAGTCCGAACGTCATGAACGGAAATTCATAAAGACCGAACGGCGTTGTTATAGCGGTCTTCGCGATGTCATCCGGGTGAACAGGGATCTGGTTATAAGCCTTAACCAGGTCAATGGTTGAAAACACGGAGCAACCTGAGAGACTGTGAGAAAAGTCGTGAATGTGTTTTATGGGGTACCTGTCTGGAATGGTTCGCGAGTTAAGCATTCTGTAATCTCCACACGGTCGCCATCCATTCTCCTTTTTAGGGGCGAGGTGAAGTGGTGATGCCCATGGCGATTCCGATGGTCGACAAGTACCATTCTGAAGCATGGCTTCGAATTCTGACTTGGCTATTTTCAGTTTCTCTGGTGCTAATCTACGTGGTGTACATGAAACGGGTGGCCCAGGTGTGGTACGAATATGATGAACAGTATTGTGTGGTGGTGTGCGGTGTATACCAGGAGGTCGCGTAACCTCTGGATATTTGGCTAGTATGTCATGATATACAGAGTTACCAGATATTACCTTCACTGATAAAATATCGTCTTTGATGCGGGCAGGCAAACCTACTGTCGCAAGCATAGTGTTAGAGTCAATTAAGCGTTTGTTACGAACATCTACAATAAGGTTGTAATATGAAAGAAAATCTACACCTATTATTGCCTTCGTAACATCGGCAACAATAAACCGCCAAGTAAAGTCGCGGCGTAAGCCTAGTCTTAGAACTAAGTGAGCATACCCGTAAGTATTAATAACAGTTCCGTTTGCCGCACACAGTTCGTAATTTGTTTTAACACGCCTATCCTTTATCATCGATTTAGGAAACACACACAAGTCACTTCCAGTGTCCACCAAAAATTGCACTTTACTACCTTGATCCGTGACGAATAAGCGACCGGCACCTGGGCAGTCGTCGGCCGCCATTACCGACTGCCTGCGGCGTTTCCCGCGAAGTCGCAGGGCTTCACACACTTATGCGCCTTAGGTCCAAACTGGCTATGGTACCAGCAGATCGGGAACTTCCTGTAGCTGGACTTCGACCTTGTGGAAGCAGAGCGGCCGCGCTGACGATGGTAGGTCGGCTTCTGTCTCGAACGTGACATTCTGTCATTCCTGTCCATCCTCGCAGTTAGCGCTTCAATCTGCTTGGTAAGCATCACGATAGGATCGTTGCTTGCCGAAGGTTTCGCTGGTGATGACGCCGACGCAACATGGGGACTGACTGTGACGATATCTAATATTTTGTCAGCTAGCTCAGATACCTCTTCAAGTGTTGACTTGGTCTGCGATGCGACGATAGCTTGTACGTTGCTGGGAAGTCGACTGGTCCAGAGAGTACGAATGAAGTCGCCTGGAACGCCTGGTCCTGCAAGGTTCGTCAGGTGTCGTAAGAACTGTGACGGCTTCCTGTCACCAAGCTCCTCGGAAGTCAGCAGCTGCTGCACCTGCTTTTCACGAGATGCAGTGAGTCTCTTTATCAGCTCCGTCTTTACACGGGTGTACTTATCCGGTGATTGCGGTTCCTTGATGATGTCTTCCACTAAATCAGCATAGGCCGGGTCAAGACCGGACATCATGAGGTGGTATTTAGTGGATTCTCGCGTAACATTTGCTAATGCAAATTGACTCTCCAGCGATTCGAACCACAGCCATGGTTTCGTTGCATAAAATGGAGGTACTCGCACAGAAACGTGGTTCACAGATTCTTCGCTACCAATGTTTCCACCACCGCTACCGCTGTTCTCCGTCATGGTGTTCTGATAAGGGGGTCACCAATGAAGCGATTGGTGTGCAGGATGAGAGATAAATAATAGGATCCAAATTCACTCACTTTCAAATGTTTATTCCCTTAAGCAACTTGCTGAAGTATGCAGGTGTCCTCTCGATGTTTTCCTTTACTGTCAATCTCGTAATGTGACTAAAATGAATTTGAATAAACAAAAATATTTCTTCTACAGAACGCGGAATCGGTTCTCATCGGCGGGTCATGCACAGTGCCAGATCCGCTGTACAAGGCAGTTGGGTCAATTGTCTCCTTCTACATCCCTTTGGGGGTAATGCTGCTGACGTATGCACTGACTGTGCAGCTTCTGGCGCGACAGAAGAAAGGCTTGGGCGCCGGGTGGGCTCCTGGATGGCTTGGTGCGCCTCTCATCGGTATTTATGGCATGATATAGAAGAATATGTTAAGTAAGACTGTCAGCCTGATAAACATCGTATTAAAACTAGCTATGTCCTATGGCTTGAGATCTTAGGATTATCCTAGGATATCCTTTATATCTTAGGATAACCTTTCCACTAAGTTTTACTAAGGGGTAAGCGGAGGTGTTTTATATTTGACGAGGTGACAATTAAGCATTCCGCCTGATGGTAAGCGGTTACCGCAAAGGATGCTTTCAACACCAGAGGTCTCACTCTCGTTTTGTAGATTCTAGGTCATATAGGTGTAAAAACGAGTCTTGTTTGAAGTGAATGTAGATTGCCATATTAAGATTTCCCTAAAACCCTTCAAGCTAACAAGTTAAACACTTTTGAGCCATGGTGGCCGAGAGTATTAACCTTTTAGTATTGTATTAAGTTAATGCATAGATGCAAGTGAAGTCCCGATTGTTCCAATTACTTTTTATGTTATTCTATCTCATCGATAGATGGCGACTGCATTGCTGTATCTTAAGCACGACCATACATCCGTCTTTAAATTTCGTCTTAAAAGTATGCAAGTTTTCTCTCAGGTCATCTCATGATATACAGGTAAAGCTTAAAGTGTGACTAATAATTATACATAAGTACATAAAAAACTCAGTAATACGGTCGGGATTCGAACTTGCAACCTATACATAACCTATACTTTTATTAATCAGCGGATATAATTATTTTCATGTGTAATATTAAAGCCTTTATTACATTTTTAAAGATCCCTTACGTTTCACGACCAAAATTACTCAGACATCAGAAGGGATTATGTCCTTTTGCTTGCGTAGATATTTTCAATGCGAAATCTTTAGCCGGTAAATGGATTGCAAATGGTTTTTTTAATGAAGAATAATGATATCGTTCTCAAGAATAATTGGGCTGTAAAAAGATGTGTTTTATCTATAACAGAAGCTCCATTAACGTAAAATTCTTTCACCACCAATTCACCAAGTTTATAATAATGAGTGCTTTTTTCTACAAGTAGGTATGTATGTTCATGGCTTTTTCCGGGAATAAACAAAGCTTTCGAATAGGAGACTTTCAAGTCGATCTTTTCATAAAATACCAAGTTTGGTTGGTTCAATTTAGTCTGACTTTTGCTCGTTTATTTCACATTTCTTCAATAATCATATTGAAAACGACGAAGGGTGTATAATGCTACCTTCGCACTCTGGTGGAGATCCTAGTCTAAAGGACTTTAATGTATAATTTAAAATATAGATGTGCGAAATTAATCGCGAAGCAAAGTATGAACGTTACCTTTTATTTTAAGACGTAGGTATTTTTAGTCGTGCTCGAGAAACAGTGACGGTCGTGCTATATCTTTTACTCATGTTTTTATTAATTTAAACCTAAGTATATATCTCTCGAAATGTAGGAATATAAACGGAGGCTTGTCTACCCCGGGAAAACTTGTGGGAAGTAGTGAAGAGATTAACGGAAAAAGAAAATTCAAATATATTTAGATGTACATTAAGTCAATATTTTGGATAATTAATTGAAAACTTATAGATTGAATAAGCCAATTATTGACGAACAAAATTGGCCGTTCATTTAGAACTACCTCGGCAGGCGTAACTCAATTTGAGCAATTTATTTTAACAAGGTAGGGACTGGACCGAATTTGACTAGAAACATGCTATAATTAATCTTTGTTATCAAAATGTATGATTGAATATTATTGTTTTATCGATATCGAAGGTCTTTTGGTCTAGTCGACATTAATAACATTTGTCATGTTATGTTCGAATCGATAACCGAAAGGGTCAAAAGGTCGCTCAGCCAGTTCAATTACTATCCTTCTACAAATATAGTCGATTATAGTAGACTTCAGTGAAGACGCAAACACCGCAATCCGAAGTGCTTTCTTACTTGCGATATTAAGCCGACCCTTTTAGATAATTAATTATATTTGTAGTAGTAGGTAGTTATTATAGTTATTAGTAATTTATTTTAAATCTCCTCACGCCATTCCACAAGTCGCCGAAGGAATAGGTGGAAGTGTATAGGTAATACAAACACACTCACTTTCCGCCAGAGATATATTTTAGCTGCCAACCTGACAGCTGGCGAGTCCATCGCCGTAACTCAACCACGACTATACATACGTTTACACATGAATATACATATATATTATCACGCCGAGCTCCTAACGGAGTACGGAAAGATTTACTCATACAAACATATGCAATTATATAATATGATACTTATATTATAAATTAAGTTAACGCGTTAATAACAATTTTATTAACCTTTATATCTACCATCTTACATTCCGATAAGCTATAACATTCCGTGGCAATGTCGTTATCTATAGCAATATTGTACCCACAAAGTTTCAAGACCCTTTACACAAAGCTACGACGTAAACTCCAGCACTAACACCAAATATTAATCCCTTGAAAGCTTTTATATTTGATATGTCAAAGTAAGCCAACATTTTATCCTGTAGCGTTGAAAGGGTCCACTTTACTAATATTTGATGTAGCTTCGCACTGGGCTGAATTCTATACGATTAAATAAGGTACTTACATACCTCTTTGAAAATAACCTATCATCCTAACATTTTTGGAAATGGATCTAATATACGAAGTTATAATAACGCCTTGTCAATAAGAGCTAAAGTGGCCGAGTGATTAGAATTAGTCGCCGGTAACGAAAAGATTGCAAGTTCGGCTCTTAACTGTTACCAATGAGTTATTTCGAACTTATGTGTAACTTGTATGTAAAATCACACACACTATGCGCTTTACGGCAAAGGAAATCATTGATAGGAAAACTGCATACGTTTAAGAAGAAATTCAAGGACGTATGAATAGTCGTGCGTAAAAACATCGATGGATTATGGATTGATCGATATTATGAAGTATGCGGTTCTTCAATATAACTCTTGTTATAATCTCAGAAGGCACTACTTGTTGCGTGGCCTTGTGATCGTGACGAACATCCCATCAAATGGCGCTTAAATTTCATCGTGTCCCATAGCCTTCCTGTCAACTGCTGTCGAACTCAATTGAACTCAAATTAACTACTACTAAAGGAATTAAGCGTTTGCCAATTGAGTGTAAAGTTTGATAGTCGAATTCACTCTGAGAGCTACCTCAACGAATGAATTTAATTCACTTTGCATTCAGTCGTATTAAGCAATTGGCAATCAGCTGATTTTAAATAGTGAAGGACGATTCATACCTCACGAGATTATATTTCAAATACGTTTATCGATCTCAATAGTAGAACTGACTAACTGCGAAACTTGAGGTCGCGGGTTTGAATCCCGCTGTGGACAGATATTTGTGTGATGAACACGAGTATTTGTACTTAGTCTTGGATGTCCTATGTATTTATGTATATATCTATCTATATAGTTAGTCTAGTTACCATAACACAAGCTTTGCTTAATTTGGGACTAGGTCAATGTGTGTGGAATTGTCCCAAGGTAGTTATTTATTCGTTTATAAGTATCTTGTTTTATTACAAATAACATATCTCCTCGCCTGTCACAAGAGTTCCCGAGGTATAACAACTCCCTTTTTTGCCGGAGACACCGTTTTGCGAACACGAATATACACATGTTTTTGAAAGTCTGAGGAAACGTAGATAGGCATCCTCTTGATGTTTTCTTTTCTGTAAGCTGTGTGGTATGATTAATCAATGTATACATAGCGCCATCCACGAAGACGCGCCCCACTTTACTTCCTATAGTTAATAATGTAAGTGTGCAACCTTCCACTAATGTTTGAGTATTGTCAGTACATCCTTGCGTAACTGGTGTTCTATCGGCAACTTACAAAAATGTTTTGGTTTGTGTTGTTAAATAAAGTTACAACCATTGAAATTCCATGAGAAGAGGCCGTGCCGGCAAAGACGGTAAGACAAAGTGGGTACACTGTGTACCCACTATGTCTTAGGTATTGTGTACCATTACCATAAAAAATATATTTTGAATAAAATAAACTTCAAGAGTCGACCACGTCGCCATACCGTGTAAACAGTCCTTGACCCGTTCACGGCACAATTCAATTAACTCTTCACAATTCATATGACGTCAATTACTTTTTTAAAGCAGAATATTTTATAAAATCAAATAAGGTACTGAGCATGTTAGTTTATATTTATGATATTGTATAGTTACTTGAAATAATCGTACCAACTAATAATAAATTCAATGTGAATGTTTGTTGCTGAATCACCTAAGAAAGCTTAGCGGAAATAGATGAAATTTGTCACATATATGAATTTCCTCCCAAACGAATTAAAGTTTTCTCTCGATGCTTTTCCTTCACAGTAAAGCTCGTGGTGTGTCTAATCACTGTGTCTAAGGTACAGCCGGGATTCGAACCCGCAATACAATACTTAAACCACTAATTTATTAAATTAATTTATTTATTAATTTAATAAATTACTTAATTTAAACGAGCGAAGTCGATGGGCACATCTGATAGTTAATATACAATTTTTGTTTATTTATCTGCTTATTACATACTTTAAATAAAGGCATATGAGTAAGTAATCAATGAAAACTAATTTATTACATGTATTGTATGAAGAGAATAATGAAAGTGGACGAAGCGAAAGAAGTATGTAAGGATCGTAGCAAGTGGAAAGAAGTGGTCTCTGCCTACCCCTACGGGAAAGAGGCGTGATTATATGTATGTATGTATGGATCAAAAAAATTTTGTCTATACTTAGCTTATTAGGCCGCGATGAAAGTCAAGAAGGTAAAACTTTCTCAAAACAAGAAATAGAAACCTAGCTAAGTCTAACAGACTTAGGTTACCGATAACTTAAGTTTCTGGTAACTTCGCGCTAATTCCGAGTACAAATAAAGTTATATATAATATTATCTAGAAGTTTTTGACTGTTTATATAAACATCCAAAAAAATCGTGGTGTAATTAACATTTTTACTTATGTATATACATATTAAGAAACAAGATAGGATGAATAAAAATAAAAGCAGGCAACTAAATTAAATGAAACTAAACTAACTAAAACGAACTGTCCTAACTCGTTGTCCCGCGGGAGGGTGCCAAGAAGGCTGGCAGCATTGCCTAGCTGTATGGCAATGATGAGAATCGGATTCGTTATATTAGATAGATAAACAGCGTCACGAGAGATACGTTACCAGGGACTTCGATTAAACGATGCGAGACCTCTTTGTGGAGCAGATAGGCCAAGCAGGTGCATGTCCTCCATGGCCCATGACCTTCTGACCACCAGGGTTCGAACCTGCGAACTTCATATCACACGTAACGACGCAGGGATATTGACCACTGTAAAAAGCTATATTCATAACATAAAGAACAATGCAACAAAAAATTTATAATAAAAAATAATTTATTATTGGAGTTATTTGAATTACTTGAGATAATAAAGGCATGCATTGCATTGCCAGACAAATTGGCAATGCCATGCAAGACTTCACATTAATAAGTACGAAATAGGTTTCAGAATTGCACAACGTGTTCTAAATGTTAATAAAGCATTTATTTTTATTTAGTAGCAGCTGTGTCGTAGTTATACACGCAAATTATTTCTACACTTCACTTTATCTCAAATATTCAGTAACACACATGCGCTTGGCTTCGATTGAAATAAATTTAAATTTCGCTGGGGTTTGCATCGAATTCGATGAATAATCGAATTCTTTTTTATTGATTGAGTTCCACGATACACACGGGATAGATGCAGAGTACAGGAATCAGAAACGTTTACCCCTGTTTACCAACAGATTTTGGTGTTAGGTATTTACAAATATCACACAACAAGAAAACTACATAATGTAAACACGTAACTTATAATATTTAACGAACGTAATTTTATTTATTACAGTTTCCTTTAAGAAATACACAAAACATTCTTAAGAGATACGTATTTTGTCAACTCAGAACGACGTTGTACGTGGCGTCGGTTCCTCGGACCTCGTGGCACTCCTCAGCACTCCGCAGCCTCCACCGAAACTGAGCTACCTCCGATAGACACCAGGGACTTATGGATACAAGATTCAAGGTATGAAGTCATTAAATAATGGCAGATAAACTGCAATAAGAACGCAATTACAAAAGGTGTATATTACTTCAACAAAAGAAAAGTGTCATATTTGCATGCCTCGTTGAACAAATGGAAGAATTACAAAACGGTTTCGATTACAATGTATGCTATTATACACCTCAAAGTAAAAAATATGCTAAATTCTGTAAAAGACAATGCGAGAACGTAATAAAAATAACTTATAGGCTTCTTGTCAAAACTCCGTTCAATTATACCGGATTAGCTTTGCCGCGCGGTTTCACCCACGTAAAATTAAAACTTATTGTTTAATATAATGAGTATCGGGATTATTTTTTCTAGAATAATTTTCTAGAATATATTTTAATATATATAAAACATATATTAATATATATTCACTTCTATTTCGTAGTTTTTGCATGCATTTATAATATTGGTAGGCTGAAACTGGACGAACTGGTAGGTAATTCATTATATTCTCACGCCTTCCCACAAGGGTCTCCGAAGGAGTAGGTAGAGGTGTATAGTACCTTACCTACACACCCACATTCCCCCTGAGATATACATTAGGAGCCAACGTGACAGGTGGCGAGTTCATCGCCGTAACTCAAGCACGACTATACATACGCCCTTGAATTTCTTCTCCAACGCATGCAGGTTACTTCTCGATGTTTTCCTTTACCGTAAAGCTCGTGATGTGACTAATAATTAAGGTAATCATTTAAGTAGATATTATGTTACAAAGTATCTTAATCGAGGTTTTCGCAAAAGTATAGCGCATGATTGAATTATTACGTACTCGTAAATAACCTTTACAATTAATTTTTGTACTATACGCGCTTATATAGTTCTCTCGCTTTAAGCTCTTACAAACAAATTTCTGCTTTGTTCCCTAGAATGGTATTTGTTAGCAAAAAGCTACATATATAGCTTAGCTGAGCAGTTTAGGAGACTATAAAAAAAATTAGATGTACCCACCTGTTTATGGCAAGCGATTGCTATTCGTTGGTGTATGCTTGTACAATAATTTGCGCTTGTCGTATTGTTACATGTCGCAAAGAGATGGCATTTGCATGATCATTCCATTTGTTCACGTTCCAAAATGATTTTTATCTTCACTCATTACGTTTATTTTCTCTTCCAGTACTCAGTTTTCGCCAGGGATATACATATAAGGGTATAAGTGTCAAACTGAAAGATGGCGAATCATCGCGGTTTCTCAAGCTTGAATTGCGGTTTTTAATTTCTTCTCAAGCGTCTGTAGGTATAAGGTATAAAGGGGGAACCTTTCCCTTTCGGTGTTTTTCTTCACCGTATATTTAATAAGTATTTCATTCATATGCCGTCAAACTTATAGGTACAGTTTGAAGGTTCAATTCAAACTTTCAATCTTTGTTACAGGTGGCTACTTGAAGCACAATCCACTATTGCTATCATTTCATCATCATCATCATCATCAGCCCACTCTAGTATAGTTAGTCGCCTCGTACGACACCCACGGGAAGAGTTGGGTTGGTGCTATTCTAAGCCGTCTAATTCTAATTCTAATACCGATAAAATAAGTGATTTTAATATTTACAACATTTTGTAAGTATATGCAATGGGGTAGACATGTTTCATAACATTTGGTGGGAGATATAATTTATATTGGTGGTCACGTAGCAGATGGCACGTCTGTCGTCCGGCGCGATTCATCATCGATTCATCTCACGTATGTAAATTTCATCAGTTTCCTTCAAAAGGTCAAAGCATGAAATGGTACAGTAAGTTCAGAAAAAAAATATTGAAACAGAACAAGGAGTTTGAACTTGTTATCTACAGTTGACATAAGACACTACTATAGGCTTACAGTAATAAAACAGTTATTTGCAAACATAGCAATCGGAAGTGTGTGAATATGATTTTAAAGCATTGTTAACTGCAATAAATACCAACCTATTGACAACGAAAGAAAAGTAGTGCGAAGATCCATTCATTCATTCAATCGTCTCTGCAAGGTGAGCAGCAGGCGGGTGATACTCCTGGTGTTGCAAGCATCCATAGACGGCGGGACCCGCTTGCCATCAGGCGGACGGCATGCTTGTTTGCCACCCGTGTGATGTAAAAAAGAAAAGATGAACTTAAACATATTGAGACAATACAGAGAGAGTAGAGCGCCAGTTCTCTCTAGACTTACAGATCTCTTTCGCTTCGTCCACAGTCTCTTCATATATTCTCACTACGGAGCTATGTTTCGAGTACTTTTAACGTGCCTAACCTGGATACTTCAGTCGATTTTATCTAGGTAATTGGAAATACCAGTGATGTAGATAAAAGGTAGCTAAATATATTTTACCTTTCAAAACCTACGTCAATTGATTTGATAGATCTTCCACAAAGTGTTGTACAAGAGAATTTGTGATAATACGGTAGCTTTTCCAACAACCTAACAGGGTGTGGGCGTGAAATATATTAAAATTCTCGTTGAATTAAAGTCGTATAGCATAGGCGTTTCTCGTCGCTATCAAAATTCCTGACATTATAATTCCCTTTCACTTTTATGTATAATTCGTACAGCTAAGGCGCTATCAAGATGCCAGACATTATTTTATGCTTTTAATTTAGATTTTTTATACACTTAGCCCCGTAAACTTTTCATTTGGCTAATAAGATCTATCTCTGTGCTAAATATCATTATAATTCGTTCAGCCCTTCTGTTGTAATTGAGTGACAAACATTCTCAGAAATTCCCACATTTATGATATCAGTAGGGAGGCATTGTTTTTTTTTTTTTTTTTGTATTGTCTCTCGTAGCGTGAGTTCCGGGAACTTTTGCTACTTAACCGGTCAATGGCGAGACCTAGGCCTCCAGCCAGGCACTTTATTTCTAAGCAACACAGCTAAGGGCACCCCCTGTGGGGTACGAACCTCGGCTTAGGGCGTTGCTGGATCGCGAGCAAGGGAGCTGGGCTGGACTGGTAATTTTATTTAAATATTATTTGGGGGCGGGATTTGCGCGTCAGGCTCGGCGCGGGCCGGCGTTTGCGGCGGGGGTCGGGGGGGAACATTACGGCTTATTCGCGTCGAGCCTCGTCGGCGAGGACGGAACAGTGGTCGGTTTTGTGTAGTGTTGGTATGTTTTTGTCGGGCGTCCTGGAGGACCGTTATGTCGTCATCCGGTTCGATGACGGCGTGTCTTGGTCGCCTTATCTTCGAGATAAGGGAAGGAGTGTATCGGGCGGCCGATACGACGAGGGGGTTGGGGTGATTTACAGCAGAATCGAAATGACGTTTGGACAGTTTTTTCAAAAACTGTTTTATAGTGGGGACTTTGAGGTCAACGTGGAGTTGACTATTACGCATGTACCACGGGGCACCTGTGGCTCTCCGGAGAAACCGGCTTTGGAGCACTTGCAAGGGGTTAAGTGTCGACTTGCTAGTGTGTGCGAACACTACACCCGCGTATGTCATGATTGGTCGAATGCACGTATGTAAATCCTCACTTTGGATTTCAATGAGAGTTTACTTCGCGCATTCAACATGCTGTGAAGTCTACCGAGCGCGAAGGCGGCTCGCGCGCGTATCGGGGAGGCATTGTGGCTGTTCCTAATTATTTATACTAGCTGTGACCCGTGATTCCACTCACGGTTTGATTATACATTTCTATAGTAGTATCATGGTATTATCCTATAGCTTGGCTCAATAAACAGGTTATAATGCAAAAAAATATATAGATCGGATTAGTACTAAGTAGTTCCGGCAATTAGCTCGATTAAACAAACAAACTCTGTCCCTTAAAAATTTTATTATACATTAATGAAAGTTTCCATGTAGTTAAAATCTTTTAATACATTATGAATGTGGTGACCCAAATTTCTCTAGAGAATTTAGAAGAAGAATTCTTCACACCCGAAAAGATTTTAGAATAGTCGGTAGCGCGGTGGTTATCGTATCTTATCTGATTATATTTAAATAGAAAATTCATACATACATACATACATAATATCATCACGCTCAGTCCCTAAAGGAGTAGGTCTTCCTAGAGAGGGTATAGCGTTCTCTAGCGTTCTAGACTAATATACCTCTGTCGCTTCGTCCACATTCATCAGTCTCTTCATAAATGCTCGCCGGTTTCGAGTACACATGAGGTTTCCATCCTTGAATGTCGGATGATCTAGGGATCAAATCGATCCGACATAAACTACCGTTCTGGCATAATAAAACGTATTCGTGTTTAACATTTAAGTGGCTGGGGAAAACCACGTTTTAACTATAGGTAGTTAAAACGTGGTTTTCCCCAGCCTCTTCTTACACAAAATAAAATATAAATTAACGAAATCTCCAACTATTTTTTATCAGCACTTAAATGTTAAACATGAATACGTTTTATTATGCCAGAACGCTGGAATGCATATTGTTTCAAATTGCACTATAATAAATACACCAACACTCACGACTAGGCTAATAATGGATTTACACGAAGCACTGCTGCATAATCACACTTCTGAGAAGCCAGTGTAATGGAATAAAATGCACCTTGAACACGCTATAATAGCATTTGGAATTTTTCCATTAACATTTACCTTTTTCTTATTTTAAAACTTTTTTCTATACCTTTTTGTCTATTTTAAACATAAAATTTAAATGTTAACCATTTAAATATATAAGCGATAAACTACCTATAAATAAAAAAATATCCTCAATCTGTGTCACGCGGAAGGGTGCCAAAAAGACTGGCGGCATTACCATGCTGTATGGCAATGATTTTCGCTGTGCGTAATATTCGCCAGCCCTCTTGTCAACTTTTTTATTTTCCCACGGGGGAAACTCTATATATTATGAATTCATGATGACTAGGCTAGGTTAATGGTTCAAATATCCTTGATACATAGAAGTGGGCAACCAGCTTATAAACGTTTACCGTAGCCAATAGTTAATTGCATAACTCGCACATTTACTCAAAGCACTTGCCGTATCAGTTACATTTTATAGTATAAACAATCACTTTTGCCGCAACAAGAACACAGTTCAATATCATGGCAAAATCTTAGCATCGCCAATTTTGCCTGAAAGTCTGAATTTGCTTTCTGACTATGTATGCCAAGAAGGGAGAAATAGCTGTCTCCAGAGTGTAGATAGAGGTGTAATTACACCCACATATGAAAGAATTGAAGATGAAGATGATAAAGTAGCTGAATTCGAAGAGGGTTTGTACATAAGTCTGGTAAGATCAATGACGCTCTCCTCTTCCTGTATAATATATACACAATATATATATATATATATATATATATATACATGATCAGGGACCCATATTAAGAGGCGTCAAGACATTTTACATGACGCATTTACCTGAATACTTTTTTTATACATACCCTCCAACCTAAAGCTTTCCACGTTCTAGGGATTAAAAGTTTTGGATCTAGATCGCGATAATCCCTGCTTAGCCCGTAAGCTTGGGGCGTTTAAAGCCCTTATTATTTTCCCAATCTCCTGTCGTTTTCATTTTTTCACTCGCAAAACAAAAGCGAAAGTATTTAACATAAGAAAATTGATAATAACCGTCGTATCTTTATGAATCTTTATATTATTATATAGTATAAATTGCAACTAAGATCTTTAAAACTACCCAACGTATTTTATAGATAGTATTCGGTTGTTGCAAGCTTTATTTGAGTAATAACCATTTACCAAACAGCGCTCAGTATGCTTGTACGCTACCCTAGCATATATATTGTATACATATATATATATATATTTTTATGTATAGGTAATGAATTTTGATAAAGCGAAAGAGGTCTGTAATCCTATAGAGGACTGGTGCTCTACTCTGTCTGCCCACCCCGTTAAGGAATCAGCGTGATAATATGAATACCTATATAAATAAACTATATGAAAATATACCTATCTGTTAATTTAATTTTCACGATAAGTTACTAGACCTTAAATACACAACCAATTTCTTAGCCCACGCAAATTCGAGACCATTTTATTAAAACTTCATTTAATAATGTCGGTGGTTTCCAATTTACTCGATACGAATTTGGTCTAGACTTAAATATAATGAAATAAACCAATTTTCAGGCAATTCAAGTTTAAATTAATTTAGGTTACACGCAAGCTTTTGATCATATATTTAGTGTAGAGATTAAAGAAAGATTGAACCTGTCGAGGTGATTATTTTTAATTACGGCACATTTACAAGTAACCGTAGAGTCGATTGGTTGGTAGCCTTCACCGTAATGTTTGCAAGCTCGAACCTCGACTGTACCTATGAGTTTTTGAACTCAACTACAGTGATTCGTCATAACACGAGCTATACGGTTAAAGAAAACATTGGGAGGAAATTTACCTACGCTTGAGAAGGAATTCAAAGACAAATAATAAGAATGCTTGAGAAACAGTGTTAGACTCGCCATCTGTCACGTTGGCACTTAAACTCCGGCGAAAACAGAGAATGTATATACCTCTGCTTAGCTTTGTTGGAAAGCGTGAATTAGATATTCACATATTCTAACAAGGGTCCTCGAAGTAACTTCACCAGCTTTAATCAGTTTGGCTCTAGCTGACTATCTACTATGAACAAATCAGCACTATTCTTCTATTTTCCTTAACCTTTTTGTATCAGGAAAAATACTACCAAGAGGCGATGTTTCCACCCGCAACTATCGGAATGCCATTGCCCGTCGAACAAAGCTATGATTCTATCCTCTGTGTATTACGTGATCGACTTCTCTATCTACCCCAAAGGCCTATAAATTACTCAAGTACGACTAAACATCCGCCTTGAATTGCTTCTCAGACGTATGCAGGTTTCCTCTCGATGTTTTCCTTCACCGTAAAGCTCGTGGTGTGACTAACCACTGTATTGGCACAGTTTGTGTCCCGGGCATCTACTCGAACCACTAGGCACCACGGCTTAAGCTTATTTCCATGAACAATAGTCTTCAAAAGAGTATTTATGTGTTGTGAACCCACGCCGGAAATACAAAAATATTGGATTTTAGGTACTTCATTGTATTTCATTACACCGAAATACTCGTGATGTACAGCAAACATTATAATTTTCCTTTGTTGCTAGTCGAAATAAATAGCCCACTTTAATTGTGTTACATAAAAAATATATTATGTCACCTTTTGTCCCTTAAAGACATAAAGGAAAGCTTATATCAGCAGGCTCGTACATAAAATACCAAAAACATCTGAAAGACGACTGGCGACCTTGAAACCACTTAGTCAGCCATTTTATCCATCAGATTTCAGATTACACCTAGGTATTGTCTCTTCAAAGCTTTCTTTAAGGATCTGCGACGGAGTAATGTCCACACCACAAATCTCATACTTAAAAACTCAAAATATATTACTAGGTACATTATACAGACAAACCAGGTATTTGGTTATATATTTGGTTATATATTACTTTGCGTTATGCAATAATATTGACAGTTATATTCTGAGCATTCGTCAGCTAAAGCTATTTATAGGGACGTAGTTTTAAATATTACTCTACTTGCATTAATTCCCCCCACAACAACAAACAAACACAATAACCTAAATATAGGTACAAACAGCTGCTGTGGGCGGGGATTGAGCCCACGCTAAATGGGGTAGTTTATACCTTAAAGTTTCAAATTGAGTGAAAGGGTTCATAGGTGTAGGATGTTCTATGACTCAACACCATGGGCAACTACTTAAGCATCCCTAAGCTTAACCAGCAAGCAATGAAAATATTAATTTGTACACAAATATATAATATGTTGTAAGCAATTTGCATAGCAATTCAAGGTCGTCGAATTCAGATCCTTGTGAAATATTGTGATCGGTACGTTACTTGTATCTACTTCATCATGCCAAGTCTGGTCAGGTCAGGTATAGGATAGACAGAGAGAGCACGTGAATATTTCCTAACCTTAAAAACTTAGTAAAGATAGTGCCATCCACGAAGACGCGCCCTACTATTCTTCCTGATAGCCTATAGTGTTATCCTTCCCCTAATGTTGAGTATAATCGGTACACACTGATTACCTATGAATGCACACGCACACTATCTACAAATAATAAGTCGGGTCATACTCCCCAAATCCCGCGATCCACTCGACTAGAAATTGGTGGGGTGCGTCTCCGTGGATGGAAATATCTATTAGTGACGTGACGTAGGAGGTAAACTTTCATACAACATACATTTCATACCTTGACACAATGTGTCTCTTCATTGTATGAATAATATCTTGCCTTCCCAGAAGGGATCTTCAAGACGGACAGTTTATAACCTTTCCCAGGGGAAGGTATATTTTACGTGCCAAAAAATGTTGTTGCTTATTCCACCAATGGAAAGTATCTTTTTGTTTCTTTTAAAATCGACATGAGATGTATGAAAATCGTTTATTCGTTTAAGGTCATTGACAGGTGAGAAGTAGCATTTTATATATATTTCACTCGCATTATTCACATTTGAAGCGTATTATTTTCCTTTAAATGTCTTTTATATTGGAGCTATAACTATACTGTATAGGCGACAACAAAAGTATCTTGTACTAGCTGACCCGCCCAGCTTCGCATGGGTGAAAATTTACATACATACATACATACATATCATCACACCAAGTCCCTAAGGGGGTAGGCAGGGAGTATAGAGCGCCAGTTCTCTCTAGACTTTATACTTCTTTTGCTTCGTCCACATTCATCAGTCTCTTCATACATGATCGTCGGTTTCGAGTACTCTTTTTGTTCCCGTCCTTGAGCGTCCGATCGATTTGATCCAGGTAGTTGGAACGTGGCCTTCCTCTGCGTCTTCTTGCACACACTTTTGCTTTGTATATCTGTATCGTCAATCTTTCTTCACTCAACCTTACTATATGTCCAAGTCAGCGTAGCATGCCTTTCTTCATCTTTTCAATCTCGCCCTGATTCACGCCAGTTGATTTGCGAATCTCTTGATTCCGGACTCGAACTAAGATCGTTACTCCGCACGTTTTTCGCAGCTGATATCGCATCTCAGCTGCATTTAAGCTATCTTCATACTTCCTCTGACATACCCAGGGTTCGCTGCCATACAATAAAGTAGGCACAAATATCACGCTATGGACAGCAACCGTTGCTGGCCATCAACACCGACATGGCCCCATTCACCTTAATACCGGCAGTTAGCCTTCTTTCAATATCTTTTTCATACTTTCCATCTCGTGCTTCCTAGATATACAAATTCATTCACTTGCTCTAGAATTTGTGAAAAGAATTTAAAATTTGGGTTTTCAAAAGAAAGTTTGAAAGTGATAATAAAGTGAGATATAGGGCTCGTTTAGTCGCTAAGGGCTCTACATACTCACCTGTATTAACACTTTGAGAATGTTATTTTCTTTAAGTGTAAAGTTAAATTTAGAAATTACTCATCTTGATGTTAACACTGCATTTATAAATGGCTAGGTACCTTGATGAAACAGTATACATGCTAGTACCACCTAATTTAGAATGTCAGAGTAACAGTGTACTCAAACTAAAACATGCAATTTATGGACTTAAACAATCAGCAAGGCAGTGGAATAAGAGAGTAGATGATTGTTTGTTAAGCCAGGGTTATATTAAGTCTAAAGTGGAACCATGTTTATATAGTAAAAGGTAAATAATGAACAAATTTTAAAAACTGTGTTTGTCGATGATTTTTTTCATATTTTCCAGTAGCAAGGCATTGACAGATGAACTGAAACATAGTTTAATGTCAAATTTCAAAACTAAAGATTCAGGGCAAGTGAAAGAATGCTTAGGTATGAGAGTAAAAGTATATAAAAATGGTTGTATATCATTAGATCAGGAGCATTTTGTCGAACATATTTTAAATAAGTTTAAGATGTCAAACTGTAATGTTGTTGATACTCCTATTGAATGTAAATTGAAGTTGGATAAGTCAGAAAATGTTTGTAAATAATATCCTTATCAGCAACTGATAGGAAGTCTTATGTATTTGTCTATACTTACACACCCAGATATCAGTTACAGTGTCAGCTATTTAAGCCAATTTAACAATTGTTTTACTGCAGTTCACTGGAAAAACGCAAAGAGAGTGTTAGAATATTTAAATAAAACAAAATCTTATGGTTTTTTAATGTTTACAAATGATAATAAAAACTTAGAAGGATTTGTAGACTCAGATTGGACATCAAATACTATTGACAGGAGATCTTATACAGGTTTCTGTTTTAAATTGTCTGATACTGTAATATCATGAATGCAGAAAACAACCGACAGTGGCATTGTCCAGTACTGAGGCCGAGTACATGGCAATGCCATTTTTTCAATGTCAAAATTTCAATGCCAAGGCAATTTGCCAACTACTGAAATGCCTGCTGACTTGTTAACGAAAGGGTTAAGTAGTTTGAAACATTACTATTATGTTAAAAAGTTAGGCATTAAAAGTATTGTTTAGGTGTAGTTTATATTCATTTATTGTTACATGGATATTAGATTATTTTGATAAGAGGTGAGAATTTGCCCTAATATGCTGAAGGATGATGGCATCATTTCTTGGTTACATTACAATATCGCGAGACTCCATATTCTCCCCAATCACGATTAAGGCAACATCATTTAACATTGGTGCATTGATGCCTCTCTCATGACATGTTGTCTCCTGCAGGTCGCTTGTCTGCTGTGATCACTATTTTCTGATTGTCCGATGGCATCACATTACTTGTAAGACAGTTTTGAACAATTGGATCAACTGATTATGTTCATGCAAAAGTTGTTGTAACTGCTAAATGATATCTGCGAACAGCGTTCATTTACCTCTTCTTCAGAATTCCCCAGGAAATAAATCTGGAGAAATTTGTATTTACCATTGCCTACGCTGTTCTTCAGTCTCATTGGCTCGAAGATTGAACTGGGCTTGCGTTACACTGCGATTGAATAGGACTTGCGTTACACTGCGATCGAACTGGTGTGCGCCAACGGATATTTTGACGCCTTACGGGTGGTATTACTAATAAAATACGACGATTAATTATGAAACTCACACTAAAACACAACAAACATCTTTTTGCTTTTGTTGTTATGAAAGAAACTGTAATTTGAGGTTTGTCAAAACTACTACTTGAATGAAATGTCAGTCTAGCTATACATAGGGTGCGTTCCACTAAGCGTTCACAATGATCACGCTCACGACCACAGTTTGCTTGTAAGCGTTACTGTCGTAACCTCAAATGGAATGGATTACAGAGCGTTTTGAGCGTGCAGGTAAATAATACAAACGGCGAGTTAGTAAAAAGAAAGCAAAAGATTTAAGATGTTAGTTTATAATCTGTAAGCCTTGAAAATAAACTTGATTAATTTAAATAGATTTATATTGAAAAAAATATAATGTTTTTTTTTTATTTAATATTATTGGTGTTTTAAATTAATTTACGTTCAAATAGAATTAAAATGTCTTGCGGCGACACTTGGATATTTGGTAAGAGGTACAGTCGCCATTTTATATGCTTTGAGTTTTGAAAATCACGCAAATTTTCTTCGATTCAACGATCACTTCGACCCACCTTTTTAGATGGGTCGTCGTGAGCGTAAGTTATGACATTATAATTGACGTTTTCGCCGCGACCACAACAACCGCGGTCGTTATGTGGATCGATTAGGTATAGGAGAATTTTCATTGTTGTGGGCGCTTAGTGGAACGCACCTTTACCGTCAATATTTACACGTCACTCTGACAGAGTATTTGTCAATATATTGAAAACGTCTCAGTATCTTGTTGTCTGTCTCTTTCGCACACTCACTTTTCAGAGATTTTTTTAATATTAACTATTATTTATTTATATTTTATATAGCCTAAAGCCTTCCTAGAATCATGGACTATCCAACACAAAAAGAATTTTTCAATTCCAACCAGTAGTTCCTGAGATTAGCGCGTTCAAACAAACAAACAAACTCTTCAGCTTTATAATATTAGTATAGATTTTATTATTTTCTAAAGGTAGAAACAGAACATTATGGATATGTTATGTTCAAAGAGCGAGACGGATTATTTTAGGACGGAAACGTTTTACAAATAACAAATTTCTAAAAAATATCGTTGTATAGTTACCATAGCACAAGCTTTGCTTAATTTGGGAATAGGTCAATTTGTGTGGAATTGTCCCAAGATATTTATTACTATTTATTATTGTCAGGGCTGGTCTTATTCACACTATTAAATGTTATACTAGCTGTCCCGCCCAGCTTCGTCCGGGTGAAAAAGTAAAAAGAACACGTTTTTCAACTATTGCTTCCCCTATGGAGAAATAGTTAAAAACGTGTTTTTTTTTAAGTTGAGTTTCATAAAATCCGTTCTTAGCTGACCTCTACACACCGTAAGGAATACTCCTACCAAATTTAAAGTCAATCGGCCTTATAGTTCCTGAGATTTCGTGATGAGTGAGTTCACTAATGGGATCTCCTATATATATATATATATATTAATATATATATATATATATATAGATATAAGTGTTTTTAATGTTACATATGTTTGCATGTTAGACGTTACAATACATGCGATGTAATGCGAATAAAACGCATGTTACTTGAAACGCTTATTTGTCTATAACATGTCCATGTTTCATTTGTTTATCGTGTGCTATGTGCGTATGTATGTGTTTGTGATTGTGTAGTCCTCATACGTGCGTGTTGTGTTGCACAGCGAGCCTGCCCCGTCAGCAATGACCGCACTGCATCAGTTTGGCGCGGAGATGTTGCGACTCTCCCGCGGCTTGGAAGCTTCCGCTGCGACCAAACCGCAATACAGAGGGTACATAATTGGCATTTGTTTGTTCGCTTATATTATACGTGTCATTAAAAAATGATCCTTGTGCAGTTGCATGAATGTTCCATTTATAGCCAACGCAAAAAAACTTTAGGTATTGACGGCCGTGATGCAGGTAGCTGAGTAGGGCGTGATGAGGTGACCTTATCATATCTGAATGGAGAGTTCATGCAATTGCTTATTTCATGAATGAAAGAGACCACAGTTCCTTCAATCATGATGATATTCTAAAATGGTATGTCTTTTCCAGAACTAATATATCCGAACGCGGTGGGATGTTGACCCCAGGATCTCTGAGCGTGTCCTCAAGCTCTCCTTCATCAATGCTTCTAGATAGACGGAGACCATCTTCAGCTGCCGATCCTAACACTCCTCTCCACAGACCAAGAAGCGCTTCTGATGACGAGGGCAATGATGGTCTTCTAGCTCCAACGACATTAACTGCCAAATCCCGTAGTTCCGAGGACGGCCTACTCCTGCCACCACCCTGCACTTGTCCATATTTTGGAGCTGATTCGACCCCTCCTAGACGAACTACTGAAGTGATCATCGTCCCAGGTGGAGACATCAATGGATGTAATGGCTACCAAAAGAATGGTAACATGAAAGAAGAACAGTCTACTCCATTCTACAGGCGATCAAGTCGAGGCGCAGCGTCTATGGTTACTTGGGAAGAAGCGAGGAGATTCCGTAGAGGATCTAGTTTTGGTGGTGCAAGGACCACGCTTTCCACTCCAGTGAGAACCATTCGTACACAGAGAACCATCGTGCGGTCTCAGCCAAATGTCACCCCGAGTCCTCAACGCCAAACTCCAAGAGCCCATCATTCTAGGAACTCGAGTGTCATCTCTCGAAACTCATCACGCCACGGCAGGATATTACGCTTAGAACAGAAGGCCACAAAAGTGTTAGGGGTCGTATTCTTCACGTTTGTCGTGCTTTGGGCACCGTTTTTCATCCTCAATATGGTGCCAGCTGTGTGCCCTGATTGCGAAGGGCATATTGCTCACTGGGTGTTCGACTGCGCTCTCTGGCTAGGGTACGCCAGTTCAATGGTGAACCCTATATTTTACACAATCTTCAACAAAGTCTTCAGGCAGGCTTTTAAGAAGGTACTGATGTGTGAGTATTGTAAAGCTAGGAGGTAGCCGGCACCCTGGGAGCGCGTACGTCCGACCTCAGACCCGGGTCTGACTGCGCTCTCAGTGAACAGAAACATTGTTATGCGATCTCAGTTTGTATGAATCTTGACAGAGCTTTAATCAATACGCTTCTAGATTTAGTGCGTCAATGGATAAATTATAGATATTTATTTTTCTATCAATATAATCCCACAATACTTGCAAAGCGTCGCACAAATAGTACTTGCCATTTGATACCGTCATTAATATCCGTATCTAAGTAGAATGTATCTTACTTTGTATTCAATAACTGTCTATATCCAAGAAGAATATAAACTCAATAGTTTCAATATTGGACGTTACATCATGTGTCTCCCCGTGCGTGTCTCTTGCTGACATTTTCGAAGTTTCTGCGAATAAACCTTGAAACAAAACTACAGTAGGCGTATCGGCCTCCTACGGGCCGCAAACTTGACGCTGTGAACTCGTAGTGTATTCTGGCAAGGCAAATCGCATAATCAAATTTCTCGTCGTAGCATGTAGGTAACCCACTGAAGGTAAGCCGTAGCATTCTGCTACGTGACGTAGCTACTACGAAAGCGAGCTGCTACAATTTTTGACCAAAGTTAAATTGGTCGATATTTTAAAATATTTTATATTATACTGTTAACACAAAAAGGCGGCAAGACATGAGTATTTCCTTAACGGACTTAAGTTTAAGACTGAAACATTAGGCATGTAACGCTTAGGCATGCCACGTCACTTGCGCCTACAGTGAAATTATTTACGAATATAGCATTGATCTTCTAGTCATTATTAATAAGGAGTCGCGATTGATTATGAATATACTATCTGAATATATCACTCTCTCTGCCTACCCCGTGAGGGACTCGGGGTGATGTTAAAAAAAAAAAAAAAAATATATATATATATATATATATCCAATATATATATATATATATATATATATATATCCAATATATATATATATATATATATATATATATATATACTTGGATATATATATATCCAAGTATATTTTTCAATGTTTTATTTTATGTGTATAAAAATATTGATATTAAAAGTGTTAGAGCAGTTACGTTTTACAGCAAATTCCCTGAAATGATATGTATTTGATGCGAAAGTAAAATCGCAAGGGTACCATGATATACGTAGCTTATCAAAATTACCATGAAGGCGTTATTTGGAAGCTTAAAGCGATATTTATTTTAAAAATAAACAATAGAACATTCAAGCATTCATTCGTTAGCACCTAATATACCTCTGGCGGAAAGTGGGTGTGTGGGTATTATCCATACACCTCTGCCTACCCCTTCGGGGACCCTTGTGGGAAGGCGTGAGGATATATTCAAGTTTAATTGATGTGAAAACGTGTTAGTAGAGTTCAATCGGTATTTTTAGTCTTCTTCGTCAATTCTGTACAAACAATACCTTAATTCTGGACTTTTTGATTATTTTTTTGTATTGTCTCTCGCTCTCTGTCCCTGTGGGGTACGAGCCTCGGCTTAGGGCGTTGCTGGATCGCGAGCAAGAGAGCTGGGCTGGGCTGGTAATTTTATTTAAATATTATTTGGGCTGAACTTTTTGAATTTGAATCAGTTTTATATCCCAAACTATCAATAGCGACTTCCCATTTTTCAAAAAACATTAACTTTTTAGGAAAAAATTTTTCACTTGTCTATTTATCATCGGACTTATCTTGCTATTTAAATTCATGTGCGTCCGTACTGAGTAATAACAGCAACAGCTTCCGCTCCTGCTTCCCACCGCCCACATACCTGCGGCCAACTAGTACCGCGCGGACTAATAGTAATGAACTTTGTATTTTTTTAATTATCTGCAGTTTAAATATACAACCTTGTTTCAGACATTAAGGCAGTAAACCCTATATTAGAACATGTTTACGCTCATAAAAGCCTTCTACTAATCGTGACTATGAAACATGTAAGATAGAGCAGTGCTTCAATATTCTATTGATTTGTTGTTATAGACGTGATGTTACATAGAAATTAAGGTAATTCAATTAAAAGTGATTTGAAATAAACATATTATTGTATAAGTTTAAAGATGTGTATTGAATAAAGTATGATTATTGTCTATGATAATAGACAAAAACAATCACGATGGTTTTAATTATAAATGTTCTCATTGTGTACTTTGAACGGAAACAGATAAATCCGACCGAAAGAAATGTGTTTTATCGAACGTGATGTATAATATAAAATAAAATATAAATGGCTTAGCATTGAATGGAAAATTAATGTAATGTGTTTGTTTATAATTATTCGTGTAAATAATACTAGAATTAAACTTTAAAATGTTTTAAGATGTGTAAACAATGATTCTATCATTTAAATAATAAAATCGATCAAATCGTGAACTTTGTTTTATTATTGGGGTAGGCAGAAGTGTGCAGTGTCCACAAAACCCCTCTTCGCCGGAGACATATATTTTAGGTGCCACCGTGATAGATGGCGAGTCCATGACCGTCTTTGAATTTCTCGGTGTGACTAATCACTTACTTGAGTTAACTAGTACTGATATAGTAGAGATTCGAACTTGCAATCTTTATGTTACAAACGGCTACTCAAACCACTCGAACAACCTGGCTTAGTGTTCAAACACACATTGATCTTTTATGGATTAACTTAAAGATTTTTTTTTATACCACAAGGGTGGCAAACAAGCATGCTGTCCGCCTGATGGTTGATGGTAAGCGGTTACCACCGCCTATGGACGCTTGCAACACCAGAGGTATCACTCACGCGTTGCTGACCCTGCAGGAATCTTTTCACACCCTTCTTGAAGAACTCCATGCTGTACTCTCTGATATTAAATAAATGTTGTTTTCGTCTTACATATAAGGTGATATATATCACCACGCCAAGTCTCTGACAGGGTAGGCAGAGAGTATCGAGCGCCAGTTCTCTCTAGACTTACATATTTCTTTCGATTCGCCCACATCAGTCTCTTCACACATGCTCATCGGTTTCGAGTACTCTTGACGTTCCCATCCTTGAGCGTCTGATCGATTTGATCTAGGTAGTTGGAACGCCTTAATTTCTGTTAAAGTAATAAAGAGATTCAAAATTCTGAAATCAATAACATACTTGAACACCGGCGCTAAATACGCGTTATAAAAATATTTGCTTACTACAAAGGCACATTTAATTAAATCCAGTCTCGTCGTAATTAAATTGGAACGTCGATAATAACGAAGAGCCATTCATGTTTACCTTGGAACAACATAGTGTACAGTTTTTAATACGTTTTACTAGCGCTCCGGCACTGCAATTAAAACACAATAATTTATCGTAATATTGTTGCATATCGACTTTTGTATACGTTGAGCATATAGGATGAGACCGATGAATTGATGAAACAAAGGTTTTGAAAGCCTAGAGTGTAGGCAGTACGCCAGTACATAGAGTGCTAATCTTTCTACCTGCTCTATGAGGGACTTGGCTAGATTTATGATCATGTTATAGCTATATCTCCGCAAGCCTTCCCTTAAGGGTTCCCTAAAGGGTGGGCAGAGGTGTATAGGTAGTACCCGCACACCCACTTAGCGGCGAGAGATATATTTTAAACGCCAACGTTACAGGTGGCGAGACCATCGCTGTTACTATTTATATAAATATGCCTTGAATTTCTTCTCAAAAATGTAATAGTCAACTCCACGTTGACCTCAAAGTCCCCACTATAAAACAGTTTTTGAAAAAACTGTCCAAACGTCATTTCGATTCTGCTGTAAATCACCCCAACCCCCTCATCGTATCTCGAAGATAAGGCGTCCAAGACATGCCGTCATCGAACCGGATGACGACATAACGGTCCTCCAGGACGCCCGACAAAAACATACCAACACTACACAAAACCGACCACTGTTCCGTCCTCGCCGGCGAGGCCCGACGCGAATAAGCCGTAAGGTTCCCCCCCGACCCCCGCCGCAAACGCCGGCCCGCGCCGAGCCAGACGCGCTAATCCCGCCCCCAAATAATATTTAAATAAAATTACCAGTCCAGCCCAGCTCCCTTGCTCGCGATCCAGCAACGCCCTAAGCCGAGGTTCGTACACCACAGGGGGTGCCCTTAGCTGTGAAATAAAGTGCCTGGCTGAAGGCCTAGGTCTCGCCATTGACCGGTTAAGTAGCAAAAGTTCCCGGAAATCACGCTACGAGAGACAATACAAAAAAAAAAAAAAAACTTCTCAAAAATGTGGTGTTACTAATCACTGTACTTAAGTTTAGTAAAAGTCATTGTCACAGTTGGGATCCGTAGTTAGAAAATTTGTATCGCAGGCAACGACTCGAACCACTCGGCCACCACGACTCTTTTTCAATTGCAGTTGCCTGCGACGCAAAGGTCGCAAGTTCGAATCCCGACTGTACTAATGAGTTTTTCTGAACTTAAGTACAGTGATTAGTCACACTACGAGCATAACGGTGAAGGAAAACATCGAGAGGAAGCCTGCACACGTCTGAGAAGAAATTCAAAGGCCTATGTATAGTCGTGCTTGAGTAACGGCGATGGACTCGCCATCTGTCACGTTGGCACCTAATATACCTCTAGCGGAAAGTGGGTATTACCTACACACCTCTGCCTACCCCTTCGGTGACCCTTGTGGGAAGGTGTGAGGATATTATTTATCATAATAAGTGCACCTTTGGTGTCGTTCTGTTTGTTCAAAACAGTTTATACAGATAGCGAAACCGCGATATCAAGTGTATTTTTGCCTAGCAATGCCAAATAGCACCTTTGAACGAAAACAAATCTTTGCTTCAAAGAGATCCTTTGTAATGGTAAAATTTGAAATAACTTCAATAAATATTCCAGACAGATTGTAAGTAACTGAAGTTTTATATTTTTGACTTTGCTTTGTTCATTTTAAGAAAGAAATTTTTCAAGGATATTCAACCTTTCATTTCATTTATTAGAAAACATTTATTGAAGCTTTCCATACCATACTTTCAAATATTTTGAACCCGTAGAACTCTTAATAATATAATTATATTTTTCTTACGACTGTACCAATGAGTTTTTCTGAACTTAAATACAATTATTAGTCACACCACTATATACAATATCTCTGGCGAAAAGTGGGTGTGTGGGTATTACCTATACACCTCTGCCTTTCCCTTCGGGAAACCTTATGGGAAGGCGTGAGGACTTATATTTTTGCTTTTTTACAATTTCACGGCAGAAGATAATAAACATATTTTAAATTAAAAAAAATATCTATGATAAAGATTAATCTACAGTATGGAACGCGAAAAGCACAACCTTTTTACAATTACGGAAATACATAAATCTTTTATTTTTCTAGTTCGTACCTGGCACACAACACGCGAGTGCTCGGGTACACCCAATACTCTGTTCGAACTTCGAACAAATATTGGTACTTTTTTGTCGAATAAATTGTGCGGAACTATATGCGTCTAGTTTTCCCAATTGACCAAATAGTCGACGGTAGACGCACAGGGTATCATGTTTATCTATTTATATAAAAAGAAAGTGTGTCTATTATGTCCTTTATAGAATCGTAAATGGCGTGCTCGTTACACTTACCACTATGGCTTAACTATTTGTACGTTTTGGTAGCTTGGTGGTGGCGTTACTGCCAGCTAGATAGTGGCGTACGCCGGGATCAAGCTCAGGGGGCCCTCAAACGCTGACCAGCAGACCGTGTTATTATTAAACTAGCCAAAAAACAGAAGTTCCAAGTAATTACCGGCTTGTGAAACCGGCGATGTAAGGAGTGTGGGTGAAGGGAAAGAAGTCTATCAGTCTAGGGAGAACTGGCGATCTACTCTCTCTGTTAATCCCCATCAACAAAATACATACATACATACATATCATCACGCCAGGTCGCTAACGGGGTAGGCAGAGAGTACAGAGCGCCAGTTCTCTCTAGACTTACATACCTCTTTCGCTTCGTCCACATTCATCAGTCTCTTCATACATGCTCGTCGGTTTCGAGTACTCTTAATGTTCCCGTCCTTGAGCGTCCGATCGATTTGATCCAGGTAGTTGGAATGTGGCCTTCCTCTGCCTCTTCTTGCACACACTTTTGCTTTGTATATCTGTTTCGTCAATCTTCCTTCACTCATCCTTTCTATGTGTCCAAACGTAACATACCTTTCTTCATCTTTACAATCACGCCCTCATTCACGCCAGTCAGCAAAGTGATATTAATGATTGTGAATTAACTTGTTCCCGTTCCCAAACCTAAATGGTTGAGTTAAGGTTCGTTTACTCGTTTAGATCCTAGGTTTGGTTACCTAGCTTCGTCTATGGCTGGGAGTCGAAGGCTAAATTAAAAAACCTTCTGTTTCGAGAAACATTTGTGTAGTATTTATGAAGGCATTGGGTAAATAAACACAGGAAAAAACACTTACCACCAACATTAGGACATAATGGTAAATAAATACGATTTGACGTAATGTTCCCAAATTTATTGGCTGGAAATGGGAACAAACAAATAGAACGATAATATAATATTCTCAACATTCGCGGGAAATTAATGACTTCCCATTAAATATGTATGTTTCGGGTAATGCAATGCTTTAGACTCACCATACCTAAAGTCGAGAAGGGACTAGTAGAAATGATTACTTTTTGCTAAGTGCCATGTTGGCAACTGAATATATCTCCCATAAAATCAGGTATTATAGCACTGCTGCCTACCCCTACGGAGAACTTAGCTAGCAGGCGCATAGATAGTAATTTAATGCTATGTATGATTTAAAGATCCGTGAATGTATAGCTAATTAGATGAACAGAAAAGAGAATAAATAAATACTTGCTTTCATTTGGTTTGTAATCAAATGTGTTTTTTTCGTAATTTTCTAGCAATTTCGAATTTCAGTCGAATTACGCAACATATGAATACATTATTACTCGAAAACTTCGCGGAGCCTCGTCGACAAAGCAAAGGGTTTTAATGAAATTGCTGCATGCTTCGTCATCGCTAGAGTTCCCCTAATCAAATACGAGGTTGAGCGTACTGGTACATAGAGATACTTCTTTGTAAAACGTTTTTAAATCTAAGCACGTTTTCTACCCACACAATTAATCATGGCACCCACAACCTTAGGGGCGAAGTGTTGAAAGTAAATGAGGTTTTAAGTATTTAACATTGCAGGACGTTTTAATGTATACCTATTTTAATATACAGTAAAATATCGTAACAACTTCCCACAAGGGTCGCTGAAGGGGTGGGCAGAGGTGTGTATTAACCACATACCCATTTGCCTCTGGAGATATATTTAGATGCCAACGTGACAGATGACGAGTCCACCGCCGTTACTCAAGAACGACTATACATCGTAGAAGTCTTTTGAATCTTAAAAATTTTCTATCGATTTTTTCTTTGCCGTACAGTTCGTCTGAATTAATAAATAAAATTTTGTAACATATAAAAGAAAACATTAAAAGCCTTTATTTCAGGTTATTTATTACAAAAACTGTTACCAATATCAGGCTATGTCCAATATAAAAGCGATCGCATCTGTGCGTGTCAAGGGTATTTCTTTACATAATATATATTATAAGTTCATAGCAATTGATCGAACTAAAATGTTGTAGTAAGTCTCCCCGCAAAAAACAACCCACACAAAGACAAAACGTAGCAATCCTAGGGACCTGCCTATAAAAACTATTGGTTTCCTGTTTTTGTCGCCGCTCTTCGCAAACTCCGCACCCTTCGCAGCGGAGCGGCATTATGAAATCCTTTGCCCCTTATTAAATTGATATTGTGAAAATAAATGCCAGGGAACTGAGTATATCATGGATTTCTATTTCGTAAGGATTTAAAGATATATTATAAATTAAATCTTTCGAATGTTTCAAGTCCTAACTGCACCAATTAGTTTTTACACTTAAGTACATTGATTAGTCACATCACAAGCTTTACAGGTTTCCTCGCGATGTTTTCCTTCACCGTAAAGCTCGTGGTGTGACTAATCACTGTACTTAAGTTCAGAAAAACTCATTGGTACAGTCGGGATTCGAACTTGCGATTTGTGTCGCAAGCAACTGCTCGAACCACTCGGCCACCACGGCCGGCAAGTATTAATAATAAAAACTTTTGTAAGTAGTTAATGATCGCAAAAGGTGGATGCCATTACGCTTCTGCCTGCTGATTGTGTGATGGCGTGAATATATTTTATATGAATAAGCCACAAAGATATACCTATACAGTGTAGGTATGTATCAGATGACACACTAGACGTATCCTCAGCGATAGATGACAGTTTTTGCGAACCAATCTATTGGATTGGAACATTGCCAACTCAGAACTGTTTCCTCCCTGAAAAAACTGTCTAAAAGGATTATTTAACGATATTTCCTTGTTTGTTTATTCGATAACTATTTTGCAATATTTCCATTTTGCTCATAGACCCGACCTTGGCTTATGTTAGCTTAGTATTTTTGGATTTTTCTTAAACTCAGTTCCTAGTTTTAAAATGATATGTATAGTATCCTCCCGCCTCCCCACAAGGGTCACCGAAGGGGTAGGCAGAGGTGTATAGGTATTACGCACAAACCCACTTTCCGGTCGTACGTTCCCACATGTATGATATCACTGTAATAGTACAGTGTACTACGTGCATAGATGTACTATAATTAACTAGATAACTATTATTTGAAATTTTCAATCGAAAACTATTTAACGACAGAATGACGTAAATTTTCATTATAGTTTCCTGAAGAGGTAAGATCACGATCTTTCCAGTATAGAAAACTTATTGAGAAAAAATACTTTTATACGTCTGAGAAAGAATTTAATGCCGTACGACTTCAGTCGTGTCTGAGAGAAGGTGACAAACTCGCCGTAAAAAGCTGAATTTTAAGTATCCGACATAGTGTTGGTGCTAATTGCAGGCAAACCGGCGCGGCACTACTAACCATACAAAATATATTCGACGTTATTAATATTTGCGTTAAAATACAAACTCTTATGACCGAATTGGATTTTTTATCTTTGATTTAATACGTAAATACCTATATTCAACGCATAAACATATTTATTCCGGACGGAAATCAAACTCGCAAAGCCGGAAAGCGCGTGCCAATCACATTATAGATTATAGATACCAGTATATAAGTCGTGCAATGCCGTCAATGTTAATAAATATTTATGAAAACTGGCGTAAATAAGAGGACTGTCATGAATGACAGACGATAATGCATACGTTTCCAAGATAACAAGGAATCGTCGAAATATTATTACATCTGCGACAGAGAGGTAGATAAATGAAGAATGGGTTGTTTATATTAATCACGAGTCGTGCACAGCAATGTTGCCAGTATACGAGATAATAGCACTCTTGTTAATGTCTACGTCTTTGGTACTTTTACTCTCACGCATTCTCAACTTAGCCCTGAATGGGTAGTCGACAATGTTGGCAGGTTTGATGCCATCTCCTACGACCTATGTGTGTATTGTTTTTCAAAAGGCAATATTGGCAGTTCATCGCGATGTTTTCTTTCACTGAGCTATTGTTATTGAACTGAAAAAGACACTCGAACGCACTATTAAGGAGACTGAGTTATCACTATTTTATATATTATTGCAATTGTTGTAACAATATAAAATGGTGTTTTTATTTAATTGCGAGCCTTAAGAACTCGGAACTAAAAAGTTGCGATGCCCGAGTAGCTCCAGTAGTTGCCCGTAACATATATATTGCAAGTTCAAACCCCGATTATACCAATAAGTTTTTCTGAACTTCGGTACAGTCATTGTACACTCTATGAGCTTCACGGTGGAGAAAAAAATCGAGTGGAAACCTGCATACGTACGAGAAGAAATTCAAATATGTATCTATGTAATAGTCGTGCTTGAGTAACGGACTTGCCATCGGTCAAGTTGGTACCCAAAATATATCTCCGGTGGACGGAAGTGTTGACCTTTGTGGGAAGACTTGAAGATATATATTAAGAACTCTGCAAGTAATATATTTTTGTTAACTGTCCACGCGACTAATATTGACAGCTCAAACCAACCATTGAATAACCATATTGCCTTAAGCTTATCAACTGACAGTAATTGGACAATATGTTTTACGTACTAACCAAATGGCTAGCGGGATTAAATATGTCTGCCTTAATGGAAGGTCATCAATTCGCCGGTTTTGTGAGCAGACCTTGGAAATTAGTATCTGTCACAAAAACATGTATACACTCACACAAAGGCAACTCAATTCAACCTTTTAATCACATCTCGCATCCTGTATTTGCTTCTTTATGCTGGAATTTTAAAATCTTTAATTGAATCTCACATTAACCAAATCAAGGATATCTTTACCTACCTATTTTCAAGTATTGTTCATATTTACATACAGGAGCCGTGGTGGCAGAGTGGTTCGAGTTGCCTGCGATACAAAGATCTCAAGTTCGAATCCCGACTTTACCAAGGAGTTTTTCTCAACTTAAGTACAGTGATTAGTCACACCACGAGCTTTACAGTGAAGGAAAACATCGAGAGGAAACCTGCATACGTCAGAGAAGAAATTCAAAGGCGTATGTATAGTCATGCTTGAGTAACGGCGATGGACTCGCCATCTGTCACGTTGGCACCAAATATGTGTGTGTATGTAGGTTTATACTATGTGTTTAATAGGCTCCGAAACTACTGGACTAATTTGAAAAATTCTTTCACCATAGAATAGCTACATTCACCTCGAGTAAAATATGTATGTGCTATGTTGTCTTTTATAAAAAAATCCTATGTCCACCCGTGCGAAGCTGGGACGGACCGCTTGTTAATAATAATAACAATATTCACATAGCGTGTCGTTCCTCGGGAAATACAATAGTATACGTAGCTCTAGTTATACATAATACTCGTAGCAATGATAACTAAATCCCTCAGTAACGTTTACGTCTTGTCCGCCCGGCTGTAAGCCGTGCTTTAATTAACTTGCGACCCTTCAAAGATTTCAATTATAAATAGGGCTTGAGATTTCCTGGAAACATAATCATTTGCACGTGTACTTATGTTGCCTGTATCTTCATGCTTAAACTCTTCTTCTCTATCGTTATCTTCACGCATTCCCAAAAGGGACTCCAAAGAGGTTGAGAAGGATGTATTACACTCTTATTTACTGTCTGTCTGTTCGCGATAAGCTCAAAAGTTATTGAACGGATTTTTAAGCGGCTTTCGTCAAACAACAAAATGTTTGTATTCTCACGCATTCTCACTAGGGTCTTCCAAGGGATAGGCAGTGGTGTATAGGCAGTACTCACACACTCACTTTCAGCCAGAGATATATTTTAGGTGCCAACGTGTCAGATGGTGCCGTTTCTCAAGCACGACTATACATACGCCTTTGAATTTCTTCTCAAGCGTAGGCAGGTTTCCTCTCGATGTTTTCCTTCACCGTAATGCTCGTGGTATGGCTAATCACTGTACTTAAGTTCAGAAAGTACCGTTAAGATTCGAACATGCAATCTTTGTGTAACAGACAACTTCTCGAACCACTCGGCCACCATGGCTCTAACATCATAACGATTAATGCAAAAAGGTTAATGTATATAGTTGACAACATTTTGTGTAAATTTCTGTAATTATGATGATAATTATCGAAAATATAAGAAAATCCTTGGTGTTTACATAGAAAACGGTACCAAATCCCTCTGATATATATACGTGTATTTGTCCGTATCCGAGGCGGATCGCTATTACTAAGATAAAAAATTAATACAACCTTAGTTTGCGCCCATAAGCGGTTACGTAAGCATCGCTTAAAGCGAAGATTCGTGCGAACACGAAACCGTGAGCTATCATATTTCAACGAAGTACTAAGATCTTTCTTTGATTTATCGAAATCGTAGCGGTGCGGTGACAGCGCTACGTCGATATGGATATATATTTGGAGCTGCCCGACTGGGACAGGATCTCCCACCTTATAGAAGTCCGTAGCCAAATAACACAATTTTTTGTGTTGTGTTCCTACGCGGTGAGATAAGGTTTCCAGTAATGAGCTCCTTGGGAGGGGGAGGATTGTTACATTGTGTTGGCAGCAGAGGGATTAAACCTTATGCTGCCAACACACTATAACTCTCCGAACACAGAGTGGCAACGCGCAAGTGATACTTTGGTATCGTGTGCGTAAATAGACTACGGTAACCGTTTCCCATCAGGTGGGCCATATGCTTGTTTGCCACTCTTGTTGTATAAAAAAAAAGACATATGTAGAGGTATTGTTGATGGTCTAGAGAAACGACTCCTCTTTCATACCTCTTTTCCTTTCGCTGTTTTGTTCACATACAAGCGGCGTAATGTGAAAACTCACTGGTACGGGCGGGATTCGAAGCTATATTCTATGGGTTATAAGCGGCTATTGAAACTACCGGACTACGGACGGCTTTTTAATTATAAGTGTCTTTCTCAACTTTGTTGGAAGAAATATTTTTTTTCACTATGGCAGCGCCTCCTGTCGAGTCCAATTGTGAATATAAACTATTCTCGAATCCATTTAACCCCCCATAAAAAATTCATCAAAATCGGTAAAGCAGCTTTGTACAAATTCAATAAATATCACACCGACACAAAACTAATATATAATAGATATACATATATATATATATAGATATATATAAACACATACACATAATATTTACCTATGTATACGTTTTATATACACATACATACATACATATCATCACGCCAAGTCCCTAACGGGGTAGACAGAGAGTATAGAGCGCCAGTTCTCTCTAGACTTACATACCTCTTTCGCTTCGTCCACATTCATCAGTCTCTTCATACATGCTCGTCGGTTTCGAGTACTCTTAACGTTCCCGTCCTTGAGAGTCCGATCTATTTGATCCAGGTAGTTGGAACGTGGCCTTCCTCTGCCTCTTCTTGCACACGCTTTTGCTTTGTATATCTGTTTCAAAAGTTTATATTACAATCACGCCTTCATTCACGTCAGTTGATTTGCGAATCTCTTCATTGCGGATTCGATTTAATATCGTTACGCCGCACATTTTGCGATGAGATCGCATCTCAACTGCATTCAATCTATTTTCATACTTCCTCTGACATACCCAGGATTCGCTGCCATACAATAAGGTAGGTACCAATATCGCGTTGTGGACAGCAACTCGAGCATTCTTGCTCAGACTTTTACTGCCCATCAACGCCGACATGGCTCCATTCACCTTATTTCCGGCAGTTATCCTTCTTTCAATATCTTTTTCATACTTTCCATCTCGTGTGAACATGCTTCCTAGATATACATGTTTATTATTTATATATTATTATTATATGTTTATTATATTATAATAGATATAATTCTTCTTCGAGATAGGTTTCTGTTAAAAATCACCGCTATGGCATACCTAGTAAATACTTAAACTCACTTAGACTAAGCCGAGAATGTCTGACTTTATGATCACGAAGCTTGTAGGCATAGGATCGACGCAAGTGTACCAGTCATTAGCTTTGTCGTCCAACTCGCGAGTTAATTTCGTTAATGACGTCATTGATATCGTCACAAATTGCCTTACGCGGAAAATTGCCTGGAGCAATTAATCTTTACTAATATTATAAAGAGGCAGAAAGTGTTTGAACGCGCGAATTTCGTGAATAACTGATCCGATTTTAATTATGTTTGTTGTACGAGAAATTCGTAGGTTCTATATCTTCTAAGCCAGGAGCCGTGGCGGCCGGGTTGTTCGAGTAGCCTGCAACACAAAGATTGCAAGTTTGAATCCCGTCTGTACTTAATGAGATTTTCTGAACTTAAGTGCAGTTATTAGTGGCACTTACACCACGAGCTTTACCGTGGAGGAAAACATCGAGAGGAAATTTGCATGTATGTCCGTGTTTGATGTACTCACCATCTGTCTCGTTGGCACCTAAAATGTAACTCTGGCGGAAAGTGGGTGTGTGAGTACTACCTACCCACATCTGCCTACCGCTTCGGGGACCCTTGTGGGAACGCGTGAAGATATAATATAAACTTGCTAGCGCAGGTGACAAATTCATCGCGGGTAAAACTGCAAGGCACAATTAGTAATTTTATAAGGCTTGAGTGCATTGTAGATTCCCCCTAAGAGTCAAATTGGGTTGTTGAAGTTAATAGCTTTACGGATTGGTGTCTAATATTCGGTTACGTGGCGCCTTCATTGCGAATTTTGGCTCATTTCTCGGTATGAAAACCCGCATAATATACCATAAAATTCATTATTACCTGCGTAGGTATTACTTACGTAGTTAGAACTTGACTGCTGGAATAAAATGAGTCAAGTTTTTCCGCTAATTGAATGTTACAACCTACACTAAAGCTTATATTATGATTCTAAGTAAATTAAGAGTTTATAGTAGGTTACTACAAGGAGAATTTTAGTTTATAGGGCTACCAATTCCCGGATTATAATCGAAAATTATAGTACGTTGCCAACATGGAATTCATTATAATTTTAATGGTTTTTACGCCCTATATATATACTTGGTATTGCCTACAGGCAATGGTGCAATTATTTCCAAATTTATACATACATATCTATCATCACGCCAAGTCTTTAACGGGGTAGGCAGAAAGTATAGAGCGCCAGTTCTGTCTAGACTTGCATACCTCTTTCGCTTTGTCCACATTCATCAGTCTCTTTATACATGCTCGTCGGTTTCGAGTACTCTTGACGTTCCCGTCCTTGAGCGTCCGATCGATTTGATCCAGGCAGTTGGAACGTGGTCTTCCTCTGCGTCTTCTTGCACACATTTTTGCTTTGTATATCTGTTTCGTCAATCTTTCTTCACTCATCCTTTCTATAGGTCCAAACTAACATAACATGCCTTTCTTCATGATATTCTTCATGTTTGTAAAGTAGGCACCAATATCGCATCGTGGACAGTAACTCGAGCATATATCCTCATGCCTTCCCATAAGGGTCGCCAAAGGGGTAGGCAGAGCTGTACAGGTAGTACCCACATACCCACTTTCCGCCAGAGATAAATTTTAGGTGCCAACGTGCCAGATGGCGAGTCCATCGCCGCTACTCAAGCACGAATATACAAACGCTTTTTTTGTATAGTCGTGCTTTGTGTCGCTGGCAACTGCTCGAAACACTCAGCCACCACGGCTTTGTGCACGTGTATTCATTTACTTAAGATATGCCAGGACTAGTATAGTGTGAGGACTACAATTTCTGATATGCGCACTTATAATAGGCTCATTCAGCATTTTATAATGTTACACTATAGTTGACTGTACCAATGAGTTTTTCTGAACTTAATTACAGTGATTAGTCACATCACGAGCTTTACGGTGAAGGAAAAACTCGTGAGGAAACCTGCATACGTCTGAGAAGAAATTCAAAGGCGTATGTATAGTCGTGCTTGAGTAACGGCGATGGACTCGCCATCTGTCACGTTGGCACCTAATATACCTCGGCGGAAAGTGGGTGTGTGGGTATTAACCATACACCTCTGCCTACCCCTTCGGGGAAGGCGTGAGGATACACTATAGTTAACCGTACCTACTATAAAACGGAAGCGATCAATCTACGAGCTACCGATACCTACTAGCTTACACTTAATAGAATGTTAGACGTGGACGAAATTGGTTTACGTATTGGGGTCAAACGTGCCGTGGGCGCGTGTGCACACACTATTACCCGCTCAACGTGTGATGGAGATATCCGTGTCTCGTTCAGTGATTAACGTGCAGGTAGTTTGCACACTCGGAGTAACAGAACGTCGGTCACCCTAAAGTCGACATTTTGCTTGCATTATGGCAACTATCAGTCATGCTTACATTTAATTTCAAGCGAAACAGAATTCGCATCAATGGAGCCTGAAATAGCAACGCTCTAAGCTGAGGTACATACCCCACAAGTGGTGCCTTTAGCTGTTTGGTTAGCACCTAAATAGTACCCGGCTTTGGTATTGCCATTATTGTGATAAAACTAACCTTAATTAACTATATAACAGAGTGTAAATTAGATAAAAAACTTAATCAGCAAATGTAAATTAATAATGAAATCAAAATGATAGCCGTAGTGTTCGAATGGTTCGAGTGGTGGCCTAAAACACAGAGGTAGCAAGTACTAATGTCGACTGTAGTACCGAGTTTTTCTCAACTTAAGTACTGTGATTAGCCACATCACGAGCTTTACGGTGAAGCAAAACGTCGAGATGAAACCTGTATACGCTTAAGAAGATATTCAAAGACTTATTAGTTGTGCTTGAGCAACGGCGATGGACTCGCCATCTGGCATTTTTTAAACAGGTCAATCAATATAGTTTCTATTCAATATCAGAATACTTTTAGCGAAAACAAATGGTGAAGCTCTATTCAAGCGTGACCTGAAGTGAGCAAGTGTCTTGACAAACCTATCTGAGTGATAGTTGAGATGCCACTCAGAAAGAAGATTACAATTTACCAACTTACCTAACACTTGACTTGTCCACTTCGTAAGTCTAAAAGAGGTAAGGATGCGGTCACTATGAGAGCGTTAGTTTTTTGAATTGGGGGTATTTTAAATTGCATACGTATTTTTACGTCTTCCCCACCCACAAGAGTCTCCACAGGGCGGTACCCCTTTTTTGGTGGAGATATACTTCAACGTATGCAGCTTCCCTGTAGATGTTTTCCTTCATCGTAAAGCTCGTTGTGTGTCTAACTTAAGTACAGAAAAACTCATTGGTACAGTCGGGATTTTAACTTGCAATTTTGTGTTGCAGTCGTTGTAGAAAACACTAGTCCTTGAAACACTGCCACGACAGCTTAATATAATAATAACAATAGTGTATTTATCTTTTATATTCTACGAAAATTTCGTCAGCGTTAGTCTTTTCCCGCTTGCACTATAACGCCACCAAGGGCAGACCCTCGTCCCGAGGCAAGACACTAATAGCCCATTAGAACTACTTATCGAAGTTAATGTTCAAATAAAGATATTTTTACCTATATTTCGTGAGATTTACCTTTCGGCCAAGTATGTGTCCTAATTTAACTCCATTGACGTTTTATTTTTGTTCGAAACAAGTTTAAATTTGGAAAGGTCTTGAGACACGTAGTGACAGATTGAGTTCGTATGTGACCGGGATTCCTCACAGCAAACACTGGAAGAGTGCCCAGCGTGGAGCTCGGAGCGACGAACCCTGATCAGCAGGATCGGGCAGACCTCACCAATCGGCCACCACGGCCGAAAATCATCATAAAAATTTATATCTGCCTTAAATCAATCTTATCCTATATAATTTAGAGCTTTTATTCTCTATTATATTAAAAGATGAAGAAAGGCATGCTACGTTGCTTTGGAAATATAGAAAGGATGAGTGAAGAAAGTTTGACGAATCAGATATACTAAGCGAAAGTGTGTGCAAGAAAAGGCAGAGGAAGGCCACGCATGTTTAACGAGACTGATGAGTGTGGACGAAGCGAAGATGTATGTAAGTCTAGAGAGAATGGGCACTTTATTCTCTCTGCCTACCCCGTTAGGAACACTGCGTGATGATATGTATATATGATTTTCAGTGAACTTCGTCACAAAGCCATTCTTGTAAATTTCAAAATTCATCAACACCACAGGTTAACAAAATTAATATTAATTAACATTTTGTGTTCTTAGAGGTTGTAAAGTTTGAGCATCGCCTTTTCAGTGACGTGGCAGGTTCGCTTGTGTTGCTCGGGGCTGTACTGAACAATGTACATGCTTCATCAGGTGCAAGCTTCTTATTAGAAAATCTTGGTCGGAAAACAGCACAAATGCTATCATAATATACTATAATGAACTTCGTGAAGATGTTCACTACTCAGTCACGCTAGGTTATTATTTTTACATAATTAAAATGGCATAAATATACCAATTACATTAATTACGACAAACATTAATAGAACTAGAACTAGGCTAGAACGGAATTAAATGAAATTTATCACATACTTGCCATACGGGCCCCGAATGCGTAGGCAGAGGTTAATAGGTAGTACCCACACGCCCAATTTCTACCAGATATATATTTTAGGTGCTAACGTGATAGTTGGTGGGTCCATCGCCGTTACTCAAGCACGACTTTACATACGCCTTTGAATTTCTTCTCACGTATGCAGGTTTCCTCTCGATGCTTTCCTTCGCCGTAAAGCTCGTGGTAAAACTAATCATTGTAATTAAGTTCAGTTTAACTCATTGGTACAGTCGAGACTCGAACCACTAGGCCACCGCGGCTTTCAAATGCATACATACATATATACATACACACCAAGTCCCTAACGGGGTAGGCAGAGAGTATAGAGCGCCAGTTCTCTCTAGACCTACATACCTCTTTCGCTTCGTCCACATTCATCAGTCTCTTCATACATGCTCGTCGGTTTCGAGTACTCTTAACGTCCTTGAGCGTCCGATCGATTTGATCCAGGTAGTTGGAACGTGGCCTTCCTCTGCCTCTCGTCAATCTTTCTTCACTCATCCTTTCTATGTGTCCAAACCAACGTAACATGCCTTTCTTCATCTTTACAATCACGCCCTCATTCACGCCAGTTGATTTGCGAATCTCTTCAATCTTGAAGAATCTTGCGGATTCGATCTAATATCGTTACGCCGGACATTTTTCGAAGAGATCACATCTCAACTGCATTCAAGCTATTTTCATGCGTCCTCTGACATACCCAGGATTCGCTGCCATACAATAAGGTAGGTACCAATATCGCGTTGTGGACACCAACTCGAGCATTCTTGCTCAGACTCACCTTATTTCCGGCAGCTATCCTTCTTTCAATATCTTTTTTATACTTTCTGTAAAGGTAAATTCACTCAGGGTATTACATCTGTTTAACAATAAATAAATATTGTATTGTTAAACGAAAACGTTCCTTAAAGGACGGATGGAAATAGATCAATGTGCTTCTATTTTTAGGTAGATAAACCTAATAAACGTACAACTATCGACTTGGAACCACAACACTAATAAAGTACCTTAAATTAGTCCCACGCTACGAAACCCAACCGAAGTTGAGTTGACCTCTTAAACTATCGGTAATCGATGGGTCCTATGGACCTTTTTATAAGTTAATTCGCATGCGAAGATAGTAAAGAACTTATTTCTATTCCAATAACGAGTGTCGCGTACATCGACTAGACTAAATGATGTTATTGTAAAATGTCACATCTTGTTTTTTTTTTTATCTGATGACATGTTCGTATTTTAAAAATAAAAACAAATGAATAGCGAGGTAAGTAAGTTAAACCGGGACGTTTTACGGAAATAACGGGCATTTTAACAGAGCTCTAAGAACTAAGTGTATTTATGAAATATATTATAAAAATGATCGAACACTCAGCGTCTTTCCAGGTTTCACTTTCCAGTTTCACGTTTTTTGTAAATTATCGATTAGATTTTTCGATTCCATCTACGATATGTTGTTTGTTAAAATTCAATGTATTTCAGGTTATCCTATACAATAGAATACCTTTTCGTATAAACGTTATCATATATATATATTAGAACCTAAAGTCCTAGTCACATAAAATACATTGGAAATTGTTAGTAGGGCTTATTTACTTCACATTGACCAGTGCTATTGTACTCATATTGTAGAATGCCTTCGGCATTAAGTCCGCCTGTGCAATTAATTTTGCAGGAAGTTTTTAAAATCAATAAATAGTTATATCATTGGAATCGAGTGAAAAAATAGTAATTTTACACATTTGCCCAATTTTCATTGAATTCGTTTGATAGTGGATCAAAAGTATCAAACTTTCTGGCCACGTGTTGCTTTCCGATACTAACACAACCCTCTTATTAAATATAAAATGTTAATGATTAGACTATGGGCAGACGGTTGCACGAAAGGGGATGCGACCCAAGATCGGGCTCGTACCTTGTTCAGCGTATTTCATATGATACAACGTGGAAATGCGGCGGGCATCATGGGAACGTTTGAGCCGGGTACGTGTCCGATCTAATATTTAGTTAGTATAGTTAGTAGTATTTTATGACAAAGCATGTGCTGATAACTTTTCTTTTTGTATGACGAAGCCTGTGGAGAATACGTTTTATGTTCAACCGACGAAACCTGCGATGTGGATAACATTTGTAGATTTTATTCTAAATATGAGAATTATTCACTATTAAAATACCTATTCACCTCTGCCTACCCCTTCGGGGACCCTTGTGGGAAGGCGTGAGGATATTATTATTATTATTATTATAAAATAGAAACTAATATGATTAGACTAAATGATTAATGATCTTGCGTTTTTCTGTTACAAATTCGTTTAGTGGCTAATTACGCTATGAAATAAACTACCCGTTGAGACTTTCTCAGGAGGGTACAACGTTGAGTTCTTAAGAGGATTTCAGTTTCGACAACGGTCGAGTAATGATACCTCTGGCATTGCAAGAAACCATTGGCGACGGTAACAGCTTACGATCTGGCTGGCTCTATGTTTGTATACCATCAATGGCTATGAAAAAGTATCTTCAATCATGTATTTTTAAGTATCATTTATATATTTTGGCTGTTTATTTTAACTTAAATAAATAGTTCTTTAGAGCAAATAAAATGGAAGTTATTCACAGTATTTTACTGTGCAAACTGCACCGTACCTATGTAATAATAAAGTTTACATTGAAGCTACGAACGCAAGCAAAGCTTAAGCAAGTGCCTGGCTGAGTTACTGTAGTGTAAACTGAAAGCCAACGGATTGATGCCGTAAAATCGTAACATGCCCGTAAAAGGATCGAATCTACCGGGTAAAATTTGGAGTGACTATTTTTTACTTTTTACGGTAATGTCTGTTTATTTGCAACTTTACTTTTAAAATTGAATAAAAAAAAAAAACTAAAATGTTGCTCTTTTGATACAGCCGTGACAGGTCTCGGACATTTAAGCTCTTCGTTGTCTGTCAGTATATTGTCATAAAATCATATATATACCTCAGTTCTATGTAATATAAATGTACACAGTGTTATGTATACACAGACAAGCTCAATTGCTTTCCATCTAGCTTCTGCGTGCTACCTCGCTATATAATAACACGTACAGTTGTATAAAGTACGAGTATTCCAATTTTCCGTTGAATTCAGCCGCCTATTGACAAAGACGACTGCCGAGTGCATTTGCTTAAAAGCCCTGAAGAGCAATATTTCAGTGGCCCGGCCAGATGGAAGCGCCAGCATTCCATTAGATAGAAATTAGTTTATTCAACGGAGAAGGTTTTTGAAAACAAACCATTTTATCTTTCTCTGCAAACATTCATTCTTCATTGTAAACTCTGCAAACAGATATGCCAGCAAATTGCATTCTGTGGATTTACCAACGACACGTATACTATTTAGCTTTGGTAAAATTGAGAAAGATAGCCAATAAAATGTCTTTCGTGACTTGTTGGTGAATTATCCCTGTATACTTACCGTATAGTAGTTGGGAATAAGTCTAGAAGTTTCTGGAAGCATTTTTTCTGGAATAAAAATATATCGTATCTGCCAGGCTAGGGTATAAAGCATTTAATATATCCTATCTGCCAGGCTAGGGTATAAAGCATTTAATATATCCTATCTGCCAGGCTAGGGTATAAAGCATTTAATATATCCTATCTGCCAGGCTAGGGTATAAAGCATTAATGTTCCGTTCAGCCGTTTGGCCAACTTTCACATTTATGGGAGTGTTCTGAAAAGTTGTTGTATTGAATACGTTGGAACCACAAAGGTCTCACATTGCGCGGTTCCAAAGGAGTTTCCTTTTGCGAACGCTCGGACTGTGGAATGAGGAAGGCCCTTTGAGGTGTTCCCTGAAGAGTACAGCATGGAGTTCTTCAAGAAGGGTGTGAAACGATCCCTGCAGGATCGGCAACGCGCAAGTGATACTCCTGGTGTTGCAAGCGTCCATAGGCGGCAGTGACCGCTTACCATCAGGCGGGCCGCATACTTGTTGCCACACAAGTTGTATAAAATATTTATATATATATATATATTTTTTTTTTATCGAATATATTTTAGGGCTAATGTCGTATTCTTAAAAGATATCCGATAAGTTTTTGGTCATAGAGAAAAGGTTGCTTAATCAATATGAACCTTATAACCAATGCGCTAGAAAACGAGGTGTCGTTCAATTAGGGTTTCCGTCGGGCGACAATTGCGTTACCAAAGTTGAATAGAGAAGTTAGAAGCTTTTACTAAAACTCTAAAGCTTTAAATTTCATTTCAACTCGCTTTCGCGCTGAGTATAAGTTTGATGGTCACTTAAACTTATTTAGAATGTAAAAAATCCATTACTAATTTTGTAGGTACATTTTCGTTGTGTTAGTTTGAATGGAAAAATTTTAGATTGCTGTAGACTGGTATATTGATTACTAGTAATCTTATCATCATCGAAATATACCTATATAAATAATTCGTAGATTGAACTAAGTGCACTGTAGTCCCGGAAATCTTTATATAGAGATAAAGTTTGTAAGTTAATTTGTAAGAAGTAATTCGTTGAAGTATCGAACCGATTCAAAAAAAGTTCTTCGTATTTTTTATATTTTTTTTTTCATAAATTACCAACGACCACGTGGTCGTTAACGCTAATTTTAGCTATACATATCAAGATGCCAGTACCCAAGGGCGCGGAGCAGTAATAAGACTCAGACGGCCTTCTGGTCTAGTGGCTAGAGCTCCTCACTACGAAACTTGAGGTAGCAGGTTCGATTCCCTCTGAGTGCAGATATTTGTGTGATGAACACAACTATTGTATACTTAGTAACTTAGTCTTGGATGTCCTGTGTATTTATGAATATATCCATCTATGTCAGTAAATAAATTGTTTTCTAGTTACCATAACACATGTTTTGCTTAATTAGGGGCTATGTCAATTTGTGTGGAATTGTCCCAAGGTATTTATTATTGTTATTATTAAGGTATTTATATAATACATGAATTTATCACGGATAAAGCCGCGTGACCTAACTATTATGTTGTATAACACAACGTATCCGTAGAGATACGTCTATTTATATAACATATTTTGACACATGTAAACCGACCCTAATACTCTAGTAGATGTGTATTTTTTGTTAGTCCATTGTCCCACACAAGCCTTTGTATTCAATAACATTCTCAAAAAGTGAACACAATACGGCGCGCGCTCCGTATAATGAATCAGCAGACTGACATTATGATAGTTATCCCTTTTTTTAGACTTTGACATATAAGCGAAGGCATGAAAAAAAGGGTTGTAGGTTAATACATTGTTTATGGCGTATCAAAACATAATAATCATATTATGACCAAATCATATTAAAAATGTAATGATGACATTATGACCAAACTATATTAAAACGCGTAATATTGTATACATGAGTAGGCGTGATCGGAGTATATTGGACGCTATATTTAAAAGCAATAATATGCTGATATAAAATTCTGTAGGTACTGAGTTTTTATCTATATTTGCATGGATGGCTTAAATTCACAATATAGGCTGTGATCGTTCAAGAATTTAATTTATTTCATCCAAGTGAAGCTGGGCGGAGCAGATAGTTTAAATTACACCTAGGGTGGGTAAGACAAAAACTTTTTGGGCAAAATTACTACCATAAACATCTTGAATCAACAAGGACTTAGACAAATTATGACAAATTTTATTTATATTTGCGACGGTCCCTTGGGAAATTACTTGAGAAATTTTGATCCTTATCTCTCATTATTTTAAAACAGCGTTTATACGCTTTAGTTAGCAAATTAAGACCAATTTAGTTCAATGTTGAAATACTTTTTCCTTAATTCCGTTGAAATTAATTAACATATATAATGCATACATACATTTTTTGCAGGAGAAATTGGGTACCAACGTGACAGATGGCGAGTTCATTGCCTTTACTCAAGCATGACTACGAAAGACTTCAAATTTCGTCTATAAATATAATAATAATAATAATAATATTCTTTATTGTACACACACATACAAACAAATAGGATGACAAAAAGACAGAGAATAACATGTAATAGGCACAATAGGCGGCCTTATCGCAAAAGCGACCTCTTCCAGGCAACCAAGTGAAGAGAGAAAAGAAATAGAGAAAAAAGGTAGGTGTGATAGTTGAGCGGATGATATATACATATTTACTATAATATACATATACTAAGCAATCTAAATAAATAAATACGAAACATATACCTATTTTATACACATACAATAACATATACATAAATATACTTACATATGTATAAGTTATAAAGAAAAATAGTATTCTATATATTGTAAATATATATAATTATGAAAATAGACGAAGCGAAGGAAGTCTGTAAGTCTGACGCGCTACTCTTTCTTGCAATCCAATTGAATAACAAACACCCTCATAACGCAGTAATAATATTGGTAGAAGCACTTTTGATTCTAAGAATGCACTCAGACAATCCCAGGGTTAATAAAACATGTAATATTTCAAAACAAGAAAAAGTATAATTTTTCACCGCCCTCCCTAAGTGGCAGGTTTCAAAGGTGAACAAAGCAGAGACGGCCAAGCGTGGGCATCTCGAGGAAAATAGCAGTTAAAATAAATTCTAATCAGAGAGAAACTTGTTTTTCTAGAGGCTGTCAACGATTACAGGAATCCACTTGTCTTCATATAAATATGAAATTTATTAAACCTAGGAATGACAGCTACATATTAAGGTTAGATAGTTATAATTATCGTCGTTTTCAACAACAGTATTGTTTTACAAATACATTATTACACAGAAATAATGTATTTGTAAAACAATACTGTTGTTTGCAAACAATACATTTTCTTAAGGTTAGTTAGTCCATTCAGCCTGATGTGTATATGAGTGCATTATTCATCGGTAATAGCAATGAAACGGATTTTAGTTATTAGTTTTACCTTCGGGGACCCTTGTGGTAATTCACGCAGGAACAATTTAATGGGATCATATTAAAATTAACTCAATTTCAAATGACAATGAGTCATAAAAAGTAAATTCATACTTAAAAGATAAATTCCTTGAACAAGCCGTGGTCGCCGAGTGGTTCGAGTAGTTGCGACATAAAGATCACAAGTTCGAATCCAAACTGTACCAATGTGCTTTTCTGAACTAAAGTACAGTGATTAGTCACACCACGAGCTTTAAGGTGAAGGAAAACATCGAGAGGATACCTGCATACGTCTGAGAAGCAATTCAAAGCGTATGTATAGTCGTGCTTGAGTAACGGTGATGGACTCGCCATCTGTCACGTTGGCACCTAAAATATATCTCTGGCGGAGTGTGTGGCTACTACCTCTACACCTCTGCCTGCCTACCTCTTCGGTGGCCCCTAAAACATACTTTATTAAAGATCTCTACTTGTTTTAAACTCTGTGCTCAAAAATCTAAAGTTTACTCATGCACACATCTTTAAGCTTTTAATAATATACCTACCAACAGTCTATTAATCAAACTCGAACAAAAGAACTTTATATAATAATAAATAAAATGGGAACGAATGAAACGAGCGAGCATATACGAGGAGATGTTTCTTGCCGGGTTCTTTTCCCATCGAAACGACCAACCCGAACCGTGCACCTTTTTTGACGTTTTATAAGTGCCCATCCAGGCCTATGTGAAATGAAAATATTTTGAATTTGATTTTGAGACTGATGAATATGGATGTAGCAAAAGAGGTCCGTAAGTCGACACAAATACTAATACATTTAAACTCAATTATAAATGAACAACATAGAACAAGTTAGTAATGATATCTATGTATGTAAAGGTATCTGTATGTATGTTCCTGAACCGATAACCCTGTAAGTTCGGCACACTCACCCCGGTTGGGTTTATGAGTCTGAGCCAAACAATAAGAACCATTCTTATCACCCCCGGTTGATGGCGCTTTCATATTCAAGCTAAAGCGACTGAATAGTGCCGGCTTAAGTAAGTAAGCATAAGATATTAAGTTTGCCTTCGCAACGGAAGTAGACTGCAACTATCCAACTTTCACAGCTCTGTGAACCTGTGTAATCTGAGTTGAGTGCTTTATGACCAAGTTTTTCATCACTATGAAGATAGTGATACACCAGAAGACACCAGAATATACTCTTATATTATATCGCACAGACCAGAGTTAGAATATCCGGGTCGATCATCCTACAAAAACACCAGGGGTATTTATAACGCGGTGCCGTCCCTTTAAAAAATCACTTCACATCCATCCTAAAGAACTTCAGACCCGAGTTTCTGTTTTAGTCAGGACGGGTCACATATAAGCTGAGAGTACAGTGCCAAAACATTTAAATTAGAAATAACTTAGTAATATTAAAATAATCTACTTAAACTATAGTATTTTAAATGAACTTTGTTATTATAAAACAAAGTCAATAACTTCTAGGCTACTGATCGGATTTTCATGCAAATATTTGTATTGTGGTATTATTTGTTGAAATTTGTTGCACTATTGTGGTATAATGTGTTGAATTTGTTGGACTTTGCCAAAGTGTTTTTTTTCACGCGTACCGGTAAGGGTATGTACGAGAAGGAATAAAAGTAAATTTGAGGGTCGGATGAAGCATGTCCTTTCCTCTCGTGCTTACAAATCGTGTAATACACAAGAGATAGCGTTATTTTTGTTTATTTGTCTATTTGTATTGTATTGTTAAGCATTGGTATTCTTCTATACTAATATTATAAAGAGGAAAGATTTGTTTGTTTGTTTGTTTGTTTGTAATGAATAGGCTCCGAAACTACTGGACCGATTTCAAAAATTCTTTCACCTTTGGAAAGCTACATTATCCCCGAGTAACATAGGCTATATTAAATTGAACCCGATAGGTGGCGCTGCGATCGAGTTTTAGGAATTTTAACTTTTTCCCCCGTGCGAAGCTATCCCTTTCTGTGTGTCTTAAGGTGGATTCGAGAATGGTTTAGATTTACAATTGGACCCGATAGGTGGCGCTGCGATCGTGTTACGGGCAATTTAACTTTTTCACCCGAGCAAAGCTGGGCGGGACAGCTAGTTATATATAAACTAATAATATTTACATATAGATTAGGTAACATATTAGGAAGACCACCTTCCAAGTACCTGGATCAAATCGATCGGACGCTTAAGGACGGGAACGTCAAGAGTACTCGAAACCGACGAGCATAAGAGATTGATGAATGTGGACGAAACGAAAGAGGTATAAGTCTAGAGAGAACTAGCACTCTATACTCTCTGCCTACCCCGTTAGGGACTTGGCGTGATGATACATATGTATCATCACGCCAAGTTCTATCACAAAGCATGCTGTGATTATATTTAATAGTAAAAGCAAAAAGTGTATTTTCTATTGTGAGTTTTATATCCTCACGCCTTCCCACAAGGGTCCCCGAAGGGGTAGGCAGAGGTGTATAGGTAATACCCACACACCCACTTTCCGCCAGAGGTATATTAGGTGCCAACGTGACAGATGGCGAGTCCATCGCCGTTACTCAAGCACGACTATACATACGCCTTTGAATTTTCTTCTCAGACGTATGCAGGTTTCCTCTCGATGTTTTCGTTTTTTGTTTGTAATAGTGAGTTTTATATAATATATATATAATCCTCACGCCTTCCCACAAGGGTCCCCGAAGGGGTAGGCAGAGGTGTATAGGTAATACCCACACACCCACTTTCCGCCAGAGGTATATTAGGTGCCAACGTGACAGATGGCGAGTCCATCGCCGTTACTCCAGCACAACTATACATACGCCTTTGAATTTCTTCTCAGACGTATGCAGGTTTCCTCTCGATGTTTTCCTTCACCGTAAAGCTCGTGGTGTGACTAATCACTGTACTTAAGTTCAGAAAAAACTCATTGGTACAGTTGGGATTCGAACTTGGGACCTTTGCGTCGCAGGCAACTGCTCGAACCACTCGGCCACCACGGCCACAGTTTTATAATTTTGTATTTACTGTATTTTACGTATCCCTGGTGTTGCAAGCGTCTATAGGCGACGGTAACTGCTTACCATGAGCATACCCTTGATGTATATATAGGGCGTGATAGTTTGTATATGTGTGTATGTATATATCCTAATGCTCATAATGGTAGAATAAAAAAAACGTTTGGCGTTTGTTTTTAAACTAACAAAAAGTGAGTAAAGGCGATAGCACTTACTGACTTATCGATACTTATATGTACCCAAACATATGTATCCACAAAGATTGTAAGGATGTCACCATCCGTCGGACACGACCTCGCATCAATCTTTAAACCTCGAATATTAATTTATACAGCACTGTAGATTAGCAAATTTAAATTCGCACGAGAATATTCTAGTTATACGTTTGCACCTCTGTCCAAATCCCATATCATACAGCACCGCTAGAAGAAATGGCCCGTATTTTTTGCCCGCCTGCCTTTTCTTTCTTAAGTCGTGAAATTACAGAAGCTTGTCCCTCGAGCACCCATCAGATCCCTCGAAAGATACAAACGGACAGACTCGACATTTTTGGGAAAACGAAATTTTGTTGTTGTACCTTCTTTGTAAAATGGAACCATGAAAACAGGACAGTCTACTTGGGAAATATTTTAATACAACTATATTGTGTAATATATTAGTTTAACGATGTTACTTTCATCCTTCCCCTTATAGGTCTCGAAAGGTGTTCCCTAATACCCTCTTCAAGAAGACACAGACATAGGTACCAATAGGGCAGGCTTCGAGTCTCTCATGCACAGTTTCATTGTCTTCATTGTAATTGCCTTCGTTGCACTCATCAGATGCGATCTCCGGCCTCAATAAAATATTAATATGTTTACCATGTTTTGTTTATCATCATAAATTTAAGAGATGAGCTCTTGTCGGCGTCTCTGATGCAGTCCCTTCCATTTGCTTCTGTTCAGCGCAACCTCTTTGACCTCGCTATACGTCATGAGAGACACTTTTTCTTCGATTTGTTTTGTTTATGTGTTTGTTTATTTTTTCACTTTTTAAAATGTCTATGCTATCTCTGAGAACGAACATAGCATAGCCACATGCAGCCTTCTCTTACACATTAGAATTTTAGTGATTATTTTCATTCGTTTAAATTTTTTTGACGATTACAGATCGAAACCAGTATTAGAAATTTTTATATTTTAAATACAATACGAATGTATGTGAACGAAGAAGAAGATGAAAAACTACGTCACATCTACTTTCATCAAATTAATACACCGTCAAGAAATAAATACTCAAAATGAGCAAGCATTCTGTAAAAGAAATTAAAGTAGGTTTAATAAAGCTGAATGTAGCTCTAATCCTGCCCACCCCGAAAGGAACATGACATACTGCAGTAATTTATATAAATACAATGTTTATGAAATTAACAACAAACGTAAAGAAATGTCTAGGTTTAGGGTAAATGCACAAACACGGAATCGTAAAGCAATATCAAATTCTATTCAAAGCACAATAGCTTTAGAATAGTATTTGTGAGATAGGAAAATATTTATTCGACCCAAATTCCGCTGAGATGTATTTACCTATTATTACAGTTTATATTTACCTACTATTAGAGTTTACTTTGCTGAATATTCTTTTGGGTTCGGAAATATTATTTACCCGGAATACTAGAGAGAAGATCTACGAAACAACAAGGTCTAATTTAAATTGTCTGTAAAATACAGTACCGTGTGAGAATACAGTATTTCTATATTTCGGTAAAAAAAATATGCAGTTTGTATTTGTTGTCTGTCTGTTTCTCTGTTCCGTTAAATCTCCGAAACGACTAGTTTGGTAATAGTCTCAAGGGACGAAAGATAGTCTATCTCTACCACTTTTGGATGATCATCCGGTGCGAATTGCAATACGATGCCTGAAGTAAGTTTCTACTTAGAGAACCTCTCAGAGGTAACTCAGAGGAACCTCTGAAGAAAATGAAATATAACCCATTAACGAAGCCGATGGCGACAACTTTTGCCCGCGGTTTTAGTTCGACTTCAAATAGTTCTATGGTTTCTTATGGTAGCGGATAATAGATAATGCCATTCAGATATAGACCTGCTTTTGGAATATACATATTATATTGTGAGAAAGCGCACTGTGCGCTTCCAAAAGAGCTTGCTTCCGCGAACGCTCAGGCTGTGGAATGAGCTCCCCGTTGAGGTTTTCCCTGGAGAGTACGGCATGGAGTTCTTCAAGAAGGGTGTGAAAAGATTCCTGCAGGGTCGGCAACGCGCGAGTGAATGACCCCTGGTGTTGCAAGCGTCCATAGGCGGCGGTAACCCCTTACCATCAGGCTCACCGCATGCTTGTTTGCCACCCATGTGGTATAAAAAAAAAACCACCCAACGTATTAGGTTATGCAGGTGATTCATAAAAAGAACGAAATATTCAAGAGAAATCTAGTTATGATTTGCATCGTAAATACCTAGACAGAGTACAATAATTTATCAACTTTTAAAAGACAATATGAAAAACAATTCAAATATCTTTTTGAAATAAGGCTTTGGAAACTGAACTCATTTGATAGTCAAGAACTGGCTTCTCACTTAGATTTAATTTATCTTTTCAGGTACGAGTTTGTTGGAAATCAAAATAAATCATGCGCTCACTTCGAAACCAGCTTTATTTTCAACTAACTACTAAAATACTTCAAACAACTTGAACTATCAACAAAAAAACCGATTAAAATTGCTGTTGAGTGGCATATAGATTTCTCCCTTTCTCTATAATTTTATTGATGAATAAACTGTATAATTACAGGGAACGCGGCGGTAACCGCTTGCCATCAGGTATACCGGAAGTCTAATTACTCTCTAAAATCTGCTTCAAATAAATGTTTTGATGTTCATCCCTTTCCTTGGACGCTCGTCGTCAATGTTTGTTCTTTACACATGGAAGTGGTTAGCGCAAAATGTACCTTAGCGTATATGCTTTAGGTACTCAAATAGCGCAAACGAATGTTGCAAAATTTCTCAAGGGGCAAATACTTTGCATTACTCCGTAGAGAATATGAGAGAACATGAATAATTGCCATACTTGTGACAGCCATGCTTAATAATGGAACATACGACATACTCGTTGGAATTGTTGTTTCGTAAGGATATCAAATGTCGTTGATTTGTCATCATTCATTAAACACTACCATGTAGGAAAACATTAAGAGGCAACCTGCATACCTACGTTTCAGAGGAAATTTTTAAGACGTTCGAGTATGAGTCTATAATCGTGCTCGAGAAACGGCACCTGTCATGTTTTTTTTTTATACAACAAGAGTGGCAAGCAAGCATACGGCCCACCCGATTGAAAACGGTTACCGCAACCTATTTACGCTTACAATACCGAAGTGTCACTTGCGCGTTGCTACTTTGTTAGCAACTAAATATATCACCGGAAAAGGGAGTTGTGACACCTCTGCCGACCCTTTCAAGAACCCACAAAGGTAACATGACTTGTTATTTGCATTCATTTCAACGCTTGAAGATAAATAAGTCACTCATTCGTTTCTTCGCAAGTGAAAGTTTGACGACCGTCTGGTCTAGTGGTTAGAGCTCCTGACTGCGAACCTTGAGGTCGCGGGTTCGAATCCCGCTGAGGGCAGATATTTGTGTGATGAACACGGATATTTAGTCCTTATGTTTAGTCATTATATTTAGTCCTACCTTAGTCTTGGATGTCCTTGGATGTATTTAAGTATATATCTATCTATATAAGTAAATATATCGTTGTCTAGTTACCATAACACAAGCTTTGCTTAATTTGGGACTAGGTCAATTTGTGTGGAATTGTAAAAAAAAAATAGTCTATTCTTAGATCCGTAACTTGAAAGGGATCTATAGAGGGCTAACGTAGGTCGACGGACATGAGATAGTGAAAAGGAAGCTATTGTGACGTGACACACGGGGAAATGACGCTCACAGGCCTAAATTGAAAACGTCTAGCTCTTAGGTATGGTGCAATATACAAGGGCTGCTCATTATGATCTGGGTAGGCTAGGTCTTTGCCCGCTACAACATTTGTGGCAGCATCAAAGAATATTCGAAGCTTGTTAAAGAACTTTTGTAAATAAACAGTTTTCCCATGTTCTCACGCCTTTCATCAAGGGGAAGATGTTGACAGAGGTGTAACACGACACCGCATTTTTAACCTCAAATATAGTAAGGTGTCAACGTGACATATGCTAGTCCATATCCGTTTCTCAAGTACTATACGGGTCTATAAATTTCGTCACAAACGTATGCAGTCTTGACGTATTCCGTCACCGAAAAACTCATGGTGTGACTAAGATTTGTGTTTAAGTATACTATTTATTAATACATACATTACGAAATTATTATATACATATTCATTGCAGGCGACTACTCGAACCACTCCCGTTGCACGGCTCTCCTATTTTCCAATACTTATGTTTGATCTAAGTATCCATAAACCAAGCATATATGGGCCTAACATATTGGGGTAAAATACTTGTTAGTATGTTGTTAGTATCTTATGCCATTCATCTCAAATTAAATTGAACAGTTTATTTGTTAATATAAACTGTAAAGCGGCGATAAACGAATGTATATACTTACTATTAAAGCTCTATTCTCTTTGCCTATGACATGAATGTGGTAATTTTGATAAGTGTGTATGCTATAAAAAATCGTGATGTGTTCTGTCTTGATTGTAAATCACGAATATTTTTGTCAGCGGTCATCGAACCTTCATTCATTAACGCAAAAGGCAGGGCTAAGCCATCATACCAGACGTGATGCCATGAAATTTTGTGAGCACCTTCTGTGAATGGGGAACAATGCTCCTACATACGACCTACATATTTTATGCATACTAGAAAAAGGTAAGGGCAATTGGCAGACCCCCATTTGTTTTCCTCCCAAGTAAATCGTTCTGAGGGAACCGAGATGTGACCTCGACTCCCGTTCGATATTAGTGTCACGTTCGCTTGAAAAATAAGGTTACGCTTATTGGACACCATCATTAGTTTCACGATTGAACATCCAACCAAATACGTGATATTATTTTGATAAAAGAAATACAACTGCAATACTAATTATTATATACTTATATATGGATATTTATATAAAACTGCAAGAAGAGGCAGAGGAAGACCACGTTCCTCCGTCAAGAGTACTCGAAACTGACGAGCATGTATGAATAGACTGATGAATATGTAAGAGGCGAAGGAGGTATGTAAGTATAGGGAGAAGTCGCGTTACCCCGTTATATATATATATATATATATATATATATATATATATATATAGGGTCATAGAAGACAGGTGTCTAGGTAGTGCCTCTACATGAACTTTTCTCTGGAGATATATTTTAGGTGCCAACGAGACAGATGGCGAGTTCATCACCGTTAATCTACTTAATCGTATTTGAGTTTAGTCTCAAACACATGGAAGTTTCTTGACGATGTTTTCTTTCTCATATGTGACGCAAAAGTGCAAAAGAAAGCAATAAGTATCATTATAAAAATTAATTTTGATTGAAGCTATTTTCAAACATCGATTTTTAAGTGAAGGGAATCTTTGAACCGTTGAACTTCGACGCATACACAGCAGAAAAGTTTGTCGAAAGGAAATATTTCAGCTGAGACTGTAAGAAATATATGGGAGAAGTTAAAGTTTATACGTTGAACTTTGTTTCGGCGTAATCCTTTTGTACTTGTTTTTAAGGGTGTGAAAAGTTTAACAAAATCAACTACGTTTTGATAACTTTATAAAAAACGTGCAGATAACGACAATCTGTTGTAAAAACGTGCTCGGCAATGAATGATGAAAATTAAATACGGAAAGGATAAGTTGGGATCATGGGATAGCTCAGTGGGATCTCGACATTCGCATTTGGAAGTTCAAATCATTTGCTCGTATTTTCCAAATGATAAAGAAAAAAATGTGTGTCAGCTCCGACGCACGACTGGAGTTTACTCTTTACGAACGATTATAAAATAAATAGATTAGTAAATAAGGGTAAATGAATGTATTTCTTATATTACTTAGAGTACGCATGACACATCTATAGATTGATTTTTATTCATTGAGTAATTTTCTCAATTTTGAAATAAATATCAATTGATATAAATTTATATTTATATCAATTATAAATAAAATATAAATTTTACGATAAAACCTCCGCAAGTTGACAGTTGTTGTAGGTTAATATCAGGTTAATACAATATGCAATTGAAAGTAAATATTAACATTAATTACATCGCCATTCTGTTATTCTCGTTGCCATGGAGAGTACGAGAGCACCAAAAACGTAACGCTGTCATTCATCAGTAGATTTTACCTCTCATATTTTTCTCATACCGGGCGCCTTATATATGAAAATCGATTCTTAAGGAGTAAACTCCAAAAATTTGGACATAAAACAAAATTAACGTAATAAAATAAAATTTAATTAAATAACACTTCCCGATGATAGGAAATGCCACTATTAGCTAGATTTTTGCCCGGGTAGCATTCCTGCACTCAAGAATGGAGCAATACGGCATATCTGCACTTGTTTTTCAAACTTATTGAAAGCGGATTGTACAACTGTCACACACAAGCGGCGGCGGCGTACTGAGCGCGGTTGGTCACAACCAAATTAGAAAGTTGCGCACCATAGGTGCATGCGCACCAAAAACGTAACGAGGTCATTCATCAGTAGATTTTACCTCTCATATTTTTCTCAGACCGGGCGCCTTATATATGAAAATCGATTCTTAAGGAGTAAACTCCAAAAAAAAATATATTTTATATTAGCTGTTTATTTTTGTTTCACTGCTAGTTTGTATCCTCCTTCCCACAAGGGTCCCCGAAGGGGTAGGCAGAGGTGTATAGGTAATACCCACACACCCACTTTCCGCCAGAGGTATATTAGGTGCCAACGTGACAGATGGCGAGTCCATCGCCGTTACTCCAGCACGACTATACATACGCCTTTGAATTTCTTCTTAGACGTATGCAGGTTTCCTCTCGATGTTTTCCTTCACCGTTCAGCTCGTGGTGTGACTAATCACTGTACTTAAGTTCAGAAAAACTCAATGGTACAATCGGGATTCGAACTTGCGACCTTTGCGTCGCAGGCAACTGCTCTAACCACTCGGCCACCACGTTGTGCTTTCGGAATAAACCTAAGTGTTATTCCAGCTAGTTAACTATGTCCATACATGTTCTACCTTTTGTTCGACAAATGATCGGACTTAATTAGCACCGATTTGATCTTGCATTCTTGACTTTTTAAAGGGCTTATCTATATGCTATCCAAAAGGCATAATGTCGTGAGTAATGCTACCTACATACGTTTATGAAGAAACTCAAAGAAATATGCATAGTCGTGCTTGAGACACAGTGACGAACACGGCATCATAACAACAGCCTACTTTTTTCGGGGAACCTTGTGGGTAAGCTTGAAGATATTTGAGAATAGTACATCAGGAATTTTACTAACTCTACTCAGATATTTCCGACTCAATTTAATATACATTAGTGCGGTGTCAAATTGTTGTTATACAAAAAGAATTTAATCAGCGAGCTTGTATAGGCTAGGCGTCGGAAGAACCGCCGCGGAAGCTTAACAGCAAACTCATTGTAAGGATGTGTGTACATTTGCCTCTACTCATTAATACATTCATAAACACGACATTATAAAATATGCGACAAAAAGCTGATTTCTTCTTCTGAAACTTTCACTTAGGGACACCGAAATTAATCGAATCTTAAAGCCTTTCCACAAGGGTCCTGGTTTAGGCAGAGGTATAACAATACCCTGATATTGGGTGCGTCTCTGTTTCTATGAATAGTTTTCTTTTTTCTTAAGCTTATGCAGGTTTTCTCATGACGTTTTCGTCGACTGTAATGTTCGCGGTTCAATTGTTATTCATTATACGTTAGAGGAGAAAATAATATTTGATCCTATCACGATGCCACTTAAATATATATCTCCCGCAATGTAGAGATATCACACCACTGTCTACTGTGAAAGATGTAATATTGTATTCTGTCGGTCGCACCGAGTAATGTAAAGTGTGAACCTTCCCTTTTCCTTCATTACCCGCTGGTTGTGTGCCGGGGCGGTGAGCAACTGCATTGTTGTAACACAATAGCTGCAAGAGGCCATGTTTTCATTGTGTTTCATTCATCATTTTACGTGATACATAACATTACAATGTCGTTACCTTGATTACATTTTCTGGTAATGCCTTTTCCGAAGATTACGAGGCTTTGTCAGCGTTTTTAGTACGGATGGACGAGTGGATAGGAGTTATGGCTGGTAATGAGGTTTTATTAAAAGATATACTTCTTACGACTGGACATAAAAAGTTATAATTATAATCTGGAACAGACGTGGGCTAATAGGAGCCGTCGTGACTGAATGGTTCGAGTGGTTAAATAATGCAAGTTCAAATCCCAACTGTAACAATGAGTTTTTTGAACTTAAGAACACTGATTAGTCACACCACGTGCTTTACGGTGAAAGAAAACATCGAGGCTGTATACGTGACAAATGGCGATTCTATCGCCGTGTATTAATCACTAAACATTCGTCTAGAAATTCTTCTTAAACGTATACATGCATACGTAATTTTTTGTGTTTTCTAACAATAGATAATCAGTCTTAACGTATTCATAATTAAATTGGTTATTGTCTTGAAGCGTGTCTCCAATATAAAATATGTTTTACGGCGTCATGTCTAATTTACAAGACATGTCTGAAATCGCGGGCTGAAATAACAATTAATCATTTCAGGACTTGTCACTGCAAATACCGCGCAACAAAGCCTTCGGTAATAGAGCCTATACAGGCTGTACACAAAGGGTTATTATGCAACATTTTGTTACCAGTTAATTAATTCCAGTTGAGATAATTCGTCCTGTATAAATGTATTAATTTAGACGTAGCTTTGAGCTGGTACCAGAACAGTCTCCCGTAAAGTGAAGCACTTGTCAAAGAGAATTTAATGTATTAAATTAATCTGCCGTGAGCTGTAGTGACTGAGTAGTTTGAATTGTTACCAACAGTGAAGATCGTAGGTTCAATTGTAATTAAATTTTTTTCGGAGTGGACTTGTTTATTGGTAGAAAAATTAGTACAATTCAGAAAAAATCTACAAATGTAATCCACGTCACAGTTACAATTTAATTACAAGTACATTACTATGAACATAGCCTTGTTAACCGAGTCGTTCGGGTAGTTTCCTGCAACGCAAAGATTTCCAGTTCAAATCACAACTGTACGAATGAGTTTTTCTGAACTTAAGTACGAATATATTCACATATCCAGCAGGACAGTATAAATAATTAAAAGATGATTTTTCGGTGTACCGCCCGACTTGAAGAGAGATCTCTTCAGCGATCTAATAATTCAATTCCTTTACTTATAACATAAGTATATATAGTTTACGTATAGTATTATAAGTAATATATCACCTTATGAATCCTATTTGGCTCAGCAATTTTAGAAGGGAGCGGCAGTAAGTTTAAAGAGGGGAAAATATTAATTACTCACTAATTTTAACTTCAATTATCTATATACCTATCAAAATTTACTCGCAAAATTATTAATATTAAATTTAAATATTAAACTTATTCAAACTATCTTAGATCGCACTTTTGATTCAATAAGTTAATGCTGGTGTAAAGTATTTCACCACTTAAAATACAGATACAAAAGGTATTTCATTCAATTTAACTTAACACCGCCTTGGACGCCTCCTTGTTTTCGTAACCTTTTTGAAACTGTGAAAGGAATTTGTTTTCGTTATCTATTCGTTTGTATTAAGTTACGTAACTTGCTTCGGGAAGCCGTTTCAAAGGGTAACGAATAATTTAAAATTGGATCGTTAGAACTTTTAATTAATAAATAACTGTTGTTGTTACAATTTGATATTGCAAAGTTTCAATCTTTTGATGTTGCTGTTTATGAACCTGATGTTTAGGAAACCTGAACATATAAATTTGCTCTTTTCATTTGTTCAATCTTAAACACCCAATCCTTCAAACAAAAGGTAACCTTTGTGTCTAGAGATATGCCTGACAAAGGGGCCAGACTCGTCATATATTGTTACCTAAATACTAAATATTTATTTTTTTTCACCGAAGATTTACGACTTGATGGACGCCTATGGACGCTTGCAACACTAAGGTACGCTTGCACGCTGCTATTTCTACAGGTATCTTTTCTCGACATTCTTAAAGAACTCCTTGCTGTAAATCTCTAGATGGCTCACGAGCCACACTCCAATACTCCAGTGGAAAGAGTATTTTATCAAATCATCATCAATACGCATAAAAACAACATAACGGTTCGATAAACTACATATTTATATTAATTTATAGCTCACAAAAGTACCTTAACAATATTTAATTAAAAATAATCCCTATTTTGTTGTATTGGTGATGATATTTGATAAATACACATACGTTCCATTAGGAATAGGGACGGAAGAATGCCCTCAAGCTTTTTTCAATTTTATGGCTATTAAGTTACAATACATATTCGAATGGTATTTGTTTGACTATTTGCTTATGACAGCCTCTTATTCAATCTAAAATAATGTTCTCGGGGTTTTTTTATTCTTTCACACTTGATTTATTTGATTTATGGTATTTTGATGTTATTATAAATGTTACTTATCGTTGGTCAAGTAAGTCTACCATAAAGTCTTGTTACATGTGAATAATTCTAATAGAAAATTCTAAATAAAATTCTAAAGAGAGGACATTTTATTCAGAAATCAGAATTCTATTATGTACCAGTAAAATGCCGTGGTGGCAAAGTGGTTCGAGTAGTTGCCTGCAACACAAAGGTTGCAAATTCGATCGTTATATCATTACAATCATTACGGTGAAGGAAAACATCGAGACAAAACCTTCATCCGTTTGAGATAAATTCAAAGGCGTATGTTTAGACATGCTTGAGTTATGGCAATGGATCCGCCATCTGTCACGTTGGCACCTAAAATATATCTGCCGGAAAGTGTTTGTGCAGATACTACATAAACATCTCTGTCTACCCCAATGTGGGATGGCGTGAAGACATATTACCAGTAAATTCTGCATCACGCTTAAACAAGGCGATATCCATGTTTCTCCCTTACTTCAAAATACATCTCGTCGGTACGATTCAAACGAAACCATATTATAATTACAAGCTACGCACTCGTTAATGTAATTTAGTGAATAAAATATGAACTCTGTTCATTATTTATTCACTAAACCATTTGCATGATTAACGATTTCACACGTTCTTGTACGCAGTGACAGCGTGAACGTGCTGTTGGAATCTCGTCTTTATTTATTCATTACTTAAGATGCCCTCAGATTAGACGCATTCCATCTGTCAGTGGATTGAGATCTTATTTCATCATATATGTAAGTAGAAGTAAACATTTCTTCCAAAGTTATTTGAGAAAAAAGTTACTTGCGTCAGACTTTTCCCACATAAGTATTAGGACATATTAAGGTGCCGATATGAATGCCGAGTCTGGTAGCATTCCTCACTATAACACGACTTTGAAATCCCTGTCAGCTGTTTTTGAGAAGTACTACGATGTTGTCGTGGCCGAAAACTTATATATCCGAAAACTTAAGGTCGTAAAACACCTAGTTAAAGCGGTTGAACCTCAAATTCAAATTACAAACAATGTTTTGTATGTGGAGTAAGTATGCTTTAACCAAAGCATAGTCTAGTCTAATTTAATACACGGTTCTCATATTGAGAAAACTGCATCTCCGTTCAACAAAGAGAGAAAGAGAAAAATATATTTCCCATTAAAAATTTGGACATATACTAATATTACTAGACATCTACATACATACATACATATCATCACGCCGAGTCCCTAACGGGGTAGGCAGAGAGTATAGAGCGCCAGTTCTCTCTAGACTTACATACCTCTTTCGCTTCGTCCACATTCATCAGTCTCTTCATACATGCTCGTCGGTTTCGAGTACTCTTAACGTTCCCGTCCTTGAGAGTCCGATCTATTTGGTCCAGGTAGTTGGAACGTGGCCTTCCTCTGCCTCTTCTTGCACACACTTTTGCTTTGTATATCTGTTTCGTCAATCTTTCTTCACTCATCCTTTCTATGTGTCCAAACCAACGTAACATGCCTTTCTTCATCTTTACAATCACGCCCTCATTCACGCCAGTTGATTTGCGAATCTCTTCATTGCGGATTCGATCTAATATCGTTACGCCGCACATTTTTCGAAGAGATCGCATCTCGACTGCATTCAAGCTATTTTCATACTTCCTCTGACATACCCAGGATTCGCTGCCATACAATAAGGTAGGTACCAATATCGCGTTGTGGACAGCAACTCGAGCATTCTTGCTCAGACTTTTACTGCCCATCAACGCCGACATGGCTCCATTCACCTTATTTCCGGCAGTTATCCTTCTTTCAATATCTTTTTCATACTTTCCATCTCGTGTGAACATGCTTCCAAGATATACAAATTCATTCACTTGCTCTAGAATTTGCCCATTTACCGATATTGCACACTCGGTCACTTGTTCATCTCTTTCGAATACCAGAACCTTAGTCTTGCCAGCGTTTAGGCGCAGCCCCTTCTTTTCACATTCTTCTTTCATTATGGTAACTAGTGACTGCAGTTCGCCCTCTGATGACGCCAGTAAAACCGCGTCATCGGCGTATAGTAGGCAGTTGACCACTAAGTTTCCCATTTTCACTCCACATCCGTTCGTTCTTAGTGCTCTCAGACAGTTATCTAGATATATAATGAACAGCCAGGCAGACATGATACACCCTTGTTTGACCCCCGACTTCACATCAAACCAGGGTGACATCTCACCGTTAACCCTAACGCACGCCTCGCTATCACTATAGAGTGATTTCACGGCATGCAGTAGGGAACTGCTCACTCCATATCCAGGCAACACGTCCCAGAGTTCCTTTCGTACGACTCTATCAAATGCCTTCTCCAAGTCGACGAAAGCGCAGAAAACCCTTTGATTAATATCCAAAAACTTTTCCGCGATTCCGCGAAGCGAGAAGGTTTGATCCATACATCCTCTTCCTGGTCTAAATCCACCTTGGGATTCCCAGAGAAACCTTTCGGATCGCTCTTGCATTCTTATCGTCAGGATCTTCGTGTACACTTTACTAGCTAAGCTGACCAAGCTGATGGCTCTGTAGTTGGAGCAGTCCAATCGTGATCCCTTTCCTTTATAGAAAGGCACGATGACTGCTCGCCTCCAGTCGTCCGGAACATCACCCCTTTCCCAGCAAAGATTGCATAGCAAATAGATGACGTCCCAGACCGCTGGTCCACCGTACTTGATCATCTCAGCCGTAATCCCATCTATTCCCGCTAGATCTATACTAGATCTATACTAGACATCTAATATATATAAATTAGGAAACTCCTCACGCCTTCCCACAAGGGTCCCCGAAGGGGTAGGCAGAGGTGTATAGGTAATACCCACACACCCACTTTCCGCCAGAGGTATATTAGAATCGTGCAGCGCGAGACCTTTGTGGTTCCAAGGTATGGGGATGAATTCCCCGTCGATGGCGAGAGGTGTGATGGTAGAAGGTAACTTGCACAACTACATACATACATAGCACCACGGAATCCCTCACGGGGGAGGCACAGAGTAGAGCGTCAGCTGTCTTTACTTGTAGACTTACAGACTTTCACTTCATTCTCTTACACGTTTACTCCACCCAATATGACAGCTTTGAGCGAGTTACAGCTATAATGAAGTATAATGGTTTACCATCCGGAGAACGCATAGCTTGTTCATCACTTTTGTCGTAAAAATCGCTAACAAAAAGACCATTAACAATACATACTTCTTTGAAAGCAAGCAGTAACCATAAATCTTAGTGACCGCGATAAAGTCATCAGTTTCCACTATCAGATACGGCAAGAGCGTATTTGTCCGGAAAATTACTGCTTGGCCGCAATCGTAATAAATCGAGCCACTCGAGCGCGCCGTGGATTGGCAAGCGTGCCAGGTTTTACCTCGTCAGTAATGTTGTTATACTGGTCCTTTACAAATTATGGACTTTATTATGATCAAGAAAGTACGTCAGTACCAATTGGAAAAAAAGCCGTGATGGCTTAGTGGCTAATGTAGTTACTTGTAAACAAAAGTTTTAGGTTACCTTATAGTCTGTAGCAGCATGTAGAGTTTTTGAAGTTTTGGATCACTATTATCCTTTTGTTACCCTTTTGGAAAAGAAGAAGAAGAAAATATGTGTGACAGGTTGATAAGTAAAATATTTGCATGCCAAGGAGCTTTACGTTTAAGTAAAAAGTAAGTTTGAGCTGTTAAAGAAGCATGTGAAAAGATTCGGCCACGCGCGAGGTGTAATTCTTGGTGTAGAAAGCGTCCTTTTGCGTCCTTGAGCGTAACCATCTAGACATCTGAGCTGAAAGACCTTGAAGAAACTTGAAAATATAAGTTTGAAAACGAATTCACAGGTGTGTATCTAACGTATCATCTGCTGACGGTATTTTTAAGCTAAACTGACTTTTAATTGGGTTTATCAAGATTAAAAATAAATCGGGGTCCTCCGGGACGGGGCCCTGGGGTTCCGGGGTACTCAAGGTATAGCCCAACAAAATGTATGTATATGTCGGAATGAGTTCCGATCCGAACTATTGCGATCGATATCTACGAAATAGTCTGATAACTTCCCGCGCCCTCTTATTTTTCCCCATTTGTAATTCCTATCAGGATTTTCCATCGATTCGTCGGTAAAACTGGGTAATGAAATCAATTATTCAGAATCGCACGTAAGGTAGGTACTTATTGGATTTTAAGGGAGTAAAATCTTATAATAATATATAAATAATATATCCTCACGCCTTCCCACAAGGGTCCCCGAAGGGGTAGGCAGAGGTGTATAGGTAATACCCACACACCCACTTTCCGCCAGAGGTATAATAGGTGCCAACGTGACAGATGGCGAGTCCATCGCCGTTACTCCAGCACGACTGTACATACGCCTTTGAATTTCTTCTCAGACGTATGCAGGTTTCCTCTCGATGTTTTCCTTCACCGTAAAGCTCGTAGTGTGACTAATCACTGTACTTAAGTTCAGAAAAACTCATTGGTACAGTCGGGATTCGAACTTGCGACCTTTGCGTCGCAGGCAACTGCTCGAACCACTCGGCCACCACGGCAGTAAAATCTTGTGATTCCAAAACATAACTCTCTCTAACCTCTTAAAAATTCAGTGAATTTCTTGCGCTTTTAAACTAATGATTTTTGGAATCGATTAAATGTTAATTTATAATAATTCTGGGGAAGCCAGGCTTCGTATTGGTAGGCAATTGTTATTCAAGTGGCAAATTATTAATTTGGTCTCTTCGTATTTTCACATAAGTGTTCTATATCCGGCCTACCCTACCTTCCTATTAGGAAGTACCGCTGTAGGAAGGAGTAAACACATAAAATTTGTTCAATGCCTTAAATTCTGCTCTAAAAATGATAGTTATTTGTATTACTTAGTCATAATACTTACGTATTATGCAATACAAATAAATAATATTATTTTTCAATACATATTTTCGAGTAAACTTAATTGTGTGTGCTCGCATAGTAATTATTTGATTGAAACAATTTTTATCAGTCAATGCGATACAAAAACACTATGAAATAGGTCTGTAATTCGTGAGAATTTATTCGAATTAATCGTAAAACTCTTAAATCATTTAGGATAATTAAAAACGTGAGACAAAGGATTAATAACATTTCTGTAAAAATATAAAAACAATCTAAAGTGCTTGTCAAACTGTTCAGTAATATGAAGACTTCTAGTGCATTTCTTACAGGTAGCCCTGCATCTGAAAGACTTGATTCATACACTATTCATGGAGCCCTGTGTACCCGAGGCGAGACTGATGGAACCTTTGAAAAGCATCTCTTTTCAAATGATGATAGGCGAAGGGCTATAAAAAGAGGGCACGTTATTTACAAAGGATAATTAAATGAAATGTACAAATTGACACAATTCCCGTAAAGCAACAATGTTTCTTAGTTTGATTTCGGAAAATAACAGTTTTGTTATATTAAATTTGGATTAAACTAATATAAAGCGTGTAAAAATGGGTGAATAATTAAAATATATATCCATGCCAAGTGCCAAGATCATTCTGTGTGTTGCATGTAATACCAGGTCACTGTAATGTCCACCATGTTACATATCTTCTTGTGTCACAAGATGACGCTATACGTCAGACTAAATCTCGTTAAAGAGATCCTCCGTTCGTAATGTTTAATTATATTTTGTAGTATGGATCTTTCGCTCTTTCTAGCTGATTCTTGCCGTCATTATTTTTACTCTGTTTATGCATCACGGAAGTTTCTTCACTCACAATGAATACAACAGTAATGTCAAACTAAATATCACGAGTACAACTTTCTAGTACTAAAAGTATAAGACAGAGCTAGGGTGTCTAGTTCGAAAAGTATCGAAGCTAGGGTTTCTTGTTGACAGCGGAACTCAACACAATGGTGATTTTTTTTTACTAAAAGTGAAATTAAGTCTTTTACATTTAAGATTTGTCAATTCAGATAGACTTGATATATCCACTTAATTTATTATTTAACAAATAAAATATAATATTAGAATTAAAATAAACCTAGGTTACTAATCTAAATCATATCACACACGTGTCTCAACACGGTTCCTTGATGACTATCAAGGAACCGTGTTGAGACACGGTAAAGCAATAAGTTTGGATTATATGCTGAATCTAAAAGATTTAATAGTGTTTAAAAACAGCTTGTTTAAGCCTGTGCCGTTCCGAATAAATTCACTTTAAAAAGATACCAAGTGTTCCCTATTCCCGGCACTACGCTCTTAAACTTTGAAAGGGTTAAAAAGTAATAAAAAGTACACCACTCTGTTCCTTATACTATGACCCAATTTAAACTTTAAGATATTGAACCTGATGGCACAAGACCTGTATCGGGAAAAATTTAAGGAAAATTCTTAAATGATGCTGTTGGTAGATGGTTTAAGCCCGTAGGACGTTACAGGACCACGTGTTAAGGTTTATTTATAGGCCATATACCCCGTTAGGAACTCGTGATAATGTGTATGTATATACCCCAAGAATGGTGTGGATAAAATACTTTTGTAGGGCTGCAAAATAAAAATCTTTTACTCATTCACGCCCTGATAAGACTTTTATTATGGTCGTAATCTACTAGCTACGTAAAGGATCTAAATTATTAGACGAACAGCCCTTAGAAAATTTTCCGTCTTTTTTTCCATAAAGCAATCGGGCAAAGACTACCTCTTCCCTTCCATCCTTAGCGATCAAGCGCTATATTCGAACTAATTGATATATTTATATTATACTATTTGGATGTACAAAATATATTACCTAAAGCCTTCCCACATGGGTGCCCAAAAGGGTAGGCAGAGGTGTATAGGTAATACCCACACACCCACTTTCCGCCAGAGGTATATTAGGTGCCAACGTGACAGAATGATGGCGAGTCCATCGCCGTTACTCAAGCACGACTATACATACGCCTTTGAATTTCCTTTCAGACGTTTGCAGGTTTCCTCTCGATGTTTTCCTTCACCGTTAAGCTCGTGGTGTGACTAATCACTATATTTAAGTTTGGAAAAACTCACCAACTCATTTTTGTGTCGCAGGCACGTCACCTTATACGTAACCTATATGCTTAAGATTATTTTAACATATAACGAAGCTACATAGGTTTGTAACTCTAGGGAGGAGTGGCGCATTACTCTCTCTGCCTACCCTGTGAGGGCTACTCGGCGTGATCTCACTACGCTGACCAAGTAGTTCAGTTTTATGGTTTCACCCTTCCCTTTGTATAACATTATCCTCTTCTTATATCTTGTAATTTTTAACGAATACTGTCGCATAAATTTACAAGTGATTTATTCAAATGGTGAGCCATTTACATTTCTATTTAAATAAACCAAATCGAATATTACTAGCGACTGTACCCGTGTTTCATTAATAAATAATGGCCAAATTCGATGCTATAAAAGCAATTTAACTTTCCAATAGCTGAACAAGTTTATTTAAGTCAAAACACTCCGCTCAAATGTTTAATCAGTATCTGTTATTTTCGTTCATAATAACAAGAAGAGGCTTTTCCAAATTACACAAATTGATCGAGAAAATTATAATAGGAGCATTTAATTTAAGTCACAATAACAAATTGATCTTGTTATTTCATGTACATAGGAAGGCGTTTGACTTTTAAAGGTGATCTCTAAATCTTGCAACATAATAATATATCTTCACGCCTTCCCACAAGGATCCCCGAAGGGGTAGGCAGAGGTATGGATGTAAGGGCCCACATAGCCACTTTCCGCCGGAGATATTGTGTTAACGTGACAGATGGCGAGTCTACCGTGCATCCAAACGTTACTACGATACATTATTGTTCCAAGATTTAGAGATACTAGTTGAGTTGATTGCACTCGCGTCGTTTGTTGGCTTTGCTTGCATTAATGTTGATTTTTTGAGGTATGACATTTTTCATTCTGCATTAAATTATAATATTACGTCTTTTGTATGATAATAGGCAGTTGAAAAAATCACCATTTCCTCAAGCTCTCTCCTGCCTTGCCTTGTCATTCTTGAGCAATTTATAACAGGGGATTTCCCAAGACACCCATCATGCAGTCCAATTAAAACTTAGCCTGGAATTAATATAACTTTTTTTAACTTAAGCAGGCATCGCTTTGTCACGAAAAAACTTCGTTAATTGGCTTTGGGAGATGTGTTAATTAATCGATGGATTGGAAGTTTTCGTTCACTGCAATATTACACTACTTTCTATACTCGTGGAAACCGGTTAAATCCTGCGTTGCTGCTTAAAGGTATGCTGTCGGTGGGATTCGAATTCGCGACTAGACGTCTTGCTACTAACAACATCATGTACATCAAACATAACTCTATCTGGAACTAAAAGACTCTCACGTAAATTTTTCAGGTTTCATGGTAGCTTTCTTCCGTGAGCGTTTAAGAAAGGGGTAGAAACTCACCGCTGAAGTTATCATTAAAATGGTTGAGAAGAAATAGAAGGGATTTTTCTAGGTTTTTTTTTTTTTTTTTTTGTATTGTCTCTCGTAGCGTGAGTTCCAGGAACTTTTGCTACTTAACCGGTCAATGGCGAGACCTAGGCCTCCAGCCAGGCACTTTATTTCTAAGCAACACAGCTAAGGGCACCCCCTGTGGGGTACGAACCTCGGCTTAGGGCGTTGCTGGATCGCGAGCAAGGGAGCTGGGCTGGACTGGTAATTTTATTTAAATATTATTTGGGGGCGGGATTTGCGCGTCAGGCTCGGCGCGGGCCGGCGTTTGCGGCGGGGGTCGGGGGGGAACATTACGGCTTATTCGCGTCGAGCCTCGTCGGCGAGGACGGAACAGTGGTCGGTTTTGTGTAGTGTTGGTATGTTTTTGTCGGGCGTCCTGGAGGACCGTTATGTCGTCATCCGGTTCGATGACGGCGTGTCTTGGACGCCTTATCTTCGAGATAAGGGAAGGAGTGTATCGGGCGGCCGATACGACGAGGGGGTTGGGGTGATTTACAGCAGAATCGAAATGACGTTTGGACAGTTTTTTCAAAAACTGTTTTATAGTGGGGACTTTGAGGTCAACGTGGAGTTGACTATTACGCATGTACCACGGGGCACCTGTGGCTCTCCGGAGAAACCGGCTTTGGAGCACTTGCAAGGGGTTAAGTGTTGACTTGCTAGTGTGTGCGAACACTACACCCGCGTATGTCATGATTGGTCGAATGCACGTCGTGTAAATCCTCACCTTGGATTTCAATGAGAGTTTACTTCGCGCATGTCTGCAGCACGATACTTATACCGCTGGTATTATAAGCAATTAACCTCTTACCCCTATGTGGGTTGCATATTAATTTGCCACGCTAGTGGTATTGAGAAACACTTGTATAATGTTTAAACTGCTGAAGTTTGTTTTACCGTTCCTTCCCCTAACAGATTCTCTCTTGGTAACGATAGTATATGTAGCATATCTTAATATATATAATTCTTCTGTACATATGTTCTAAATGGTTGGACTGATTTGCATGAATTTTTGTATGTATATTTGAATAGATAGATAGATAAAAAGATTAATCTCAACCGCTGCATGCATACATACAATAAAAAATTGTATCACGCAGATTGTAGAATTATATAATGATAACTTCACGAATATTGATATCTTCGCATTCAGTCGGGCGAAGTTTAAACGAATGATTCTGGACTCTCTCAGCGCTAGCAATAATAACTGTTAAGTAAGATCATGTTGCACTACAATATCACGGTAGCTTTGTATGCGCACATCAAGCGTAATGTATAGTAAATCTGTCACATTATGGGACATTTGATGTGGGTTACATATTAACCTAATGATGTAGTTATAGTTCTTAAACTTAAGTCTTAATATGTAACTGTTTTTATGTCCCGATAAAGAAAAAAAAAAAGTGTATTACAATCTGACTTCCAAAATAGCCACTAAGAATATGTTAATTAAAACTAAGGGTTAACGATCGGCTTATAACTATGTTAGTAATGCTCTATAGTATGTGTGCGTTGCAAAAGCAGTTGGCAAAGGGACATAGCTCAGTGTGTGACATTGCTGCAATAGCAAAACACTGATTTCCAGCTATCCGATATCAGAATATATCCCTAGATGGTTCGAAAAACCAAATGAGTTCAATAAGTGTTTATTTATGAATTCAAATGTCCTTTTCAAATTTTGTCCCCTAAATATAGTTTTAATTCAATATTTACCATCAGATTCCGGTGATGGAATTTCCATTCTCTGACAAATTGATGCTCCCGAGTGGTAAAAATGTTTTCAAGTGTTAAAACTTCATCAATTAAGAATATCACTTGAATATCAATTTGCTGCATATGTTGTAAAGTGAGCTTAAAACTAAATTCAATTTGTTCAACGCTATCACGCCCATAGTGTAGTTCGTCAAGAAGTGACTTTATTCACTGGTTAGCTTAAATTTCAAGAGAAAATTTACGAAATAAAACTCGTAATTTAACTTTTTGTGCAGTGGTGTTAAGGGGCAATCTCGGGTAGCCATTACCTAGGAGTCAAATGAGATAGGGTTGCCATTCATTCAGTTAAGTATGTCAGGACATTGAATAAGTAATAAAATAATTCATTCTACACAGCATATTTAGTGTCAAACAATTGCTCGGGTATTATGTCCGCTGAGCAATTTTCTATGTTTCGAACATGATACCTCTGTGTTTCAGGTGTCCATAAGCATTAACCGTTTCGTGGTATAAACAACTAATCTTCTTTTAGAACTCACTAGCGGTCCGTCCCGGCTTCACACGGGTGGACATAAGATTTTTTTATTAAAAGAATATATAGCCTGTGTCACTCAAGGTGAATGTAGCTTTCCAATGGTGAAAGATTTTTTGAAATCGGAACAGTAGTTTTTGAATTTATTCATTACAAACATACACACAGACAAAAACACAAAAATATAAATCTTTCTCCTTATATAGTATTTGTATAGATAGCGTATTTTAATATGCTTAAAAAATATGTGACGTAGTAAATTGGTGATCCAACGGCAATTATTTAAGATACCTTATCTTTAACCTGGAAAAAAGCAACCTCCCATAACAAGGCTTGTTACGCTAAAATAGGTGGGCTAATTTTGCTTGTGACCAAAATGCACATATATATATATTAATATATTTGACGGATTAAATAATCATCCCAATTATACCCCCGTATCATGGTCACAGTATGGGCGTAAATTGCAAGTTTATGTCGAGAGCAAAAAATTGCATAGATTACACTGGTAAGAGAAGCGCGGCTTCCCTTTAAAGATGTTTATCTGAATTTCTTTTTAAGCACTCAATTTATCAAAAATGCTGTTCAAATTTTAATCTCGCACGATCCTCAGAATTACCCTCTTTTTAATAAATACGATTTATATTTCCAGTAGCTAATTTATTTATTGAAAACTTCCTGCAAATATCACCTTAAAGGTTAACTTAATGCTGAATGCTCTTTGGTTGATGCAGAGATAGACACGGCAGTCCATAAAATATTAACATAAATCCTTTATATTAATACACTTAGTAATAAAATATATACTATTAAGTTTTTGCATTACATTTAAGCCATCCTTACACTTGCGACTCCGGTGTTTGGACAGAAGATTTTGGCCAAATTTCATGTAATGTGTCCCAGACGATACCGTGCTTACAAGCACGGTATCGTCTGGGACATGATGTCACAAATCTGAATCAAGGAGTACAAATTTATATATACGTATATCGTTTATCGATCAAACACACAAAAATTGAAACGTCAAGAGAAGGTACTCGACACTGGCGACCATGCCTTAAGAGACTGATGAATGAGGGTAAAACGAAGCAGATTCGTAAGTCTAGAGCAAATAGGAGCTCTACTTTCTTACTTGGCAAATAGAAGCTAAAATGTGAAGATCATTTGAATGGATGAAATATCAATAGAAACATGTTCATACATTCTAATTACCCACTGAGAGCCTTCCAAGAGCCTTCAAAGTATAACGAACTCTCTAGTCAAGCTATTCTCCATACACCTACTCCATGTTCCTACAGCTAGATTACACAAAACTAGGAACTCATTTGTCGGGCAAGGTATACGCTTTTTTAATAAGCTACCTCGGAAAATAATTGACCTTTTGTAGAATTTAAAGCTTTCGTTAAAAGTAAATTCAAAAGGCTTATTATAAAACATCAGATTATTTTAATGATGGCCATGCATGGCAATGAATTGCTCCTCTTGTACAGAGTTTATATATGTAACTTTAATCTTTCCTACCCCCACGTAAAAGGGAACAAATGTTAAAAATAATAGTTAAAAAAAAATTAAAAAACACGCTTTTTATAGAAAACCGACGCTTTTTAAGATATTATCGAAATTTATTTTCTATTTTTTAGTTCGGTTTTCTATAAAAAGCGTGTTTTTTAGTTTTTTTTAACTATTATTTATTTTCTACTTTTTAGTTATTAGTGTATTGTCATCGGTCCTCGATAAGTCTACAAAGTTTGAACGAAATCTGGCCGTTTAAAGTGGGTCAAAATCGAGCTCAAAGAAGTCGGTTACATACATACATACAGGTGAAGCTAATATAAAGCGTGTAAAAAGCAAACCGGGGAGTTTGTTTAGCCGTTTCTTCTCCTGGCAGGTATTTTTTCTTGGAAACGGTGGTAACTTTAGTTTATATTAAATATGTGACGTTCAATAAGTGTTCCCTGTGTCCCTTACGTTGAATAAAATATTTTGATTTTGATTTTTGATTATTTCAGTCAATTATAAGATATATAATTATTATATAATTTCTTTGTGTCGCAGGCAGGTAATTTCTACGTATGAATATGATACAGTCCTATTTTCAGTCTATTTATATAGAGCTTAACCATAAATATCCAGACACGTACCTTGCATCAATGACTGTAAGTCTTAAAATAACTCTAGATCGGATCTATGTTGGATCTAAAGGACATAAGCTTATAAAAGATTTATTGCATTGTTCGTATAATAACTGGAGCGATTCCGATTGCGAGGGTTGACACCTTTATTTTACCAATTTATCGGAAAAAAGTAACTCTTAAAGCGGTCCTAATATCTATTATAGAGTAGATATATTGAGTAGATATCTACTCAATACATATTTTTATGTTTTAATGCTGTTCAGTAATACAAAAAGGATATGGGTAGTTTTCTTTAATATATATTTATATATTGCTAGAAAAATTCGTATGTATAGTCGTGCTTGAAAAATGGACTCGTCACGTTGGCGTCTAAAATATATCTCCATGGCGTGAAGATATACATACATGTACATAAGATTTATATAATCGTATTCATAATTCAGAAGGGTCTATAAGAGGGTGGTCAGTGCTTCAAAACTAAATGTTGCGGGTTTGACTACCGCTGATAGCCACGCCACGGTTTAGATTAGTGACAGCCCTAAAGCATCCTTAACTTTGTTACTCACTCAACTGTTCAGATACTACAATTACTTTTAATATTGAAAATCTATAATTTTCTTCTCTAATTTACAGTCCCTTTGTATTTATCTGAAAGCTGCCTGCATTTTTGCCCTACAAAGATGTAATTGAAAGCTGCTTACAGAGGTGGAGTTTGTTTGTGAACTTTAAATACTACTTCTGGAGTTATGTTCCAGCTTTGTTTTTACATATTTATGCAGTTCAGTATGAACTTACTGTTTATTATCAAGGCTTCCTTTAGATAATATAAAACATGGAGTTATTCAAGAAGGATGTGAAAAATTCGGCCAAAAAACGTACTGAGGCCGCAGCGTGTGAACGATACTCTTAATGAAGAAAGAAGTGAAACGTTTCCTGTAGGAACAGTAACGCTCGAGCAATAGCTCTGTTGGATGTTAAGAGACCATTTTGTATGTAACATATATTTATTATCTTTTTCTGTCACAAGATGTCGCTATGCGTCAGATTAAATCTAGCTATTGACATGCTCTGTGGACATTATATAAATAAATTTGTATTATTCATGAAATTTCTCTCTCTATATCTGTCGTTCTCTCTTTCACTGTCTTATTGTCTTTCTTTTACTCTTCTAGCATATCGACATATCGTCATGGAAACACAAACTCTACTAATAATGAATAAATATACAACTAAACTAGCTATGGTGATGAAAGTGTCCAAAGGCAGCGGTCACCGCTTACCATCAGGCGCGCTGCAAGCTTGTTTGTCAACTTATTGGTATAATGGAAGAAGAATGAATATCAAATCCTATGTACAATATTAAAAAAATATTTTGTACATTGTTGTCTAAAACGAACTTAGGCTTACAATGACTATTTCATAATATCCTAGCTCAATATAACCTGTTGCGATGGACGGTTCTGGAGGTCTTGCCGTGTGAAAGCCATGCCAAACAACAAGACTTAGCCGGAAATATAGACAAAAGGAGGCAATTAAGAAAGGGCGTAAACAACTTGTTTTCGTGGCCCGGCCATTGTTCTGCGGATGCATTCAAACGGCTATTCCACGAAAGTCTTAATGGCGGTCTCGAACCTTCCACCGATATCTAGTATATCGTGCCGGTGCCATATATAAGGCGGCACCCGATGGGCACGGGCAGGAACTGAGCAACAACTTGTTCCCCCAATCCTGGAAAAGTGCGACGGTCATAGGTATTCCTAAGCCGGGGAAACCCAAGACCGAAGCCTCCAGTTACCGCCCTATCAGTCTCCTCATCGTTCTCGGCAAAATATACGAGAGACTTGTCTATAATAGATTAAAGAGTTTTGCTGACTCTGAAAAAGTAATTCCAGATCAACAGTTTGGCTTTCGAACCAAACACCCGTGTGTCCAACAAGTCCACCGTATAGTGGAAGACGTCAGTAGCGGCTTCCAACGCGGATATCCCACGGGTATGCTCCTCTTCGACGTGGCGAAGGCATTCGACAAGGTCTGGCACAACGGCTTAATATACAAGCTGTACCAGTTGGGCGTGCCGGACCGTCTCGTACGCATAGTGCGGGACTTTTTGTCGAATCGCTCCTTTCGCTACAGAGTGGAGGGCACACTCTCTTCCCCTCGTCCCATACGAGCAGGAGTCCCGCAAGGCTCCGTGCTCTCCCCTCTTCTATTCACGCTGTATACGAGCGATTTCCCCACCCTTAGAAAGGTCCAAAGCGCACTATTCGCCGATGACACGGCCATATACTGCAGAGGTATATCCCCCGAGGCGATTCGCGGCTACCTCCAGACCGCGGCCAACGCCCTAGGGCGGTGGTTCCGGAAATGGAGAATAGAAGTGAACCCCTCAAAAAGCGCAGCCGTCCTCTTTTGGAAAGGCAAGCATGCCCTACGGACAGCCCCCATAACTCTCTTCGGCAATCCCATTCCATGGGAAGACAAGGCCAAATACCTGGGAGTGACCCTCGATCGTAAACTTTCCTTCCGTCACCACGTAAAGACGGTACGCGCGCGAGCCGCCTTCGCGCTCGGTAGACTCCATTGTATGCTAAATTCGAAGAGTAAACTCTCATTGAAATCCAAGGTGAGGATTTACTTGACGTGCATCAGACCGATCATGACTTATGCGTGTGTTGTGTTCGCACAATCCAAAAAGTCAGTACTCCACCCCCTTCAAGTGCTCCAAAGCCGGTTCCTCCGGAGAGCCACAGGTGCCCCGTGGTACATGAGAAACAGTCAACTTCATGTTGACCTAAAAGTCCCCACGATCAAACAGTTTATGAAAAAACTGTCGAAACGCCATTTCGATTCTGCTGAAAATCATCCCAACCCTCTCGTCGTATCGGCCGCCCGATACACACCCTCCCTTATATCTAAGATAAGGCGCCCAAAACATGCCGTCATCGAGCCGGATGACGACATAACGGTCCTCCAGGACGCCCGACGACGACACACAAACGACACTACACAAAACCGACCATTGTTCCGTCCTCGCCGGCGAGGCTCGACGCGAATAAGCCGTAACGTTCCCCCCAGACTCTCGCAAGTGCCGGCACGAGCCGAGCCAGTAGCGCAAATCCCCTCCCCAAATAACTAAATAATAATAAAATACCAGACCAGCCCAGCTCCCTTGCTCGCGAACCAGCAACGCCCTAAGCCGAGGTCCGACCCCACAGGGGGTGCCCTTAGCTGTGTTGCTTAATACTTAAGTGCCTGGCTGGAGGCCTAGGTCTCGCCATTGACCGGTTAAGTAGCAAAAGTTCCCGGAACTCACGCTACGAGAGACAATACACAAAAAAAAAAAAAAAAAAAAAAAAGGGCACGGGCAGGAGCCAAAGCCGGTTTCTCCGGAGAGCCACAGGTGCCCCGTGGTACATGCGTAATAGTCAACTCCACGTTGACCTCAAAGTCCCAACTATAAAACAGTTTTTGAAGAAACTGGCCAAACGTCATTTCGATTCTGCTGTAAATCACCCCAACCCCCTCGTCGTATCGGCCGCCCGATACACTCCCTCCCTTATCTCGAAGATAAGGCGTCCAAGACATGCCGTCATCGAACCGGATGACGACATAACGGTCCTCCAGGACGCCCGACAAAAACATACCAACACTACACACAACCGACCACTGTTCCGTCCTCGCCGGCGAGGCTCGACGCGAATAAGCCGTAATGTTCCCCCCCGACCTCCTCCGCAAACGCCGGCCCGCGCCGAGCCAGACGCGCAAATCCCGCCCCCAAATAATATATAAATAAAATTAACAGTCCAGCCCAGCTCCCTAGCTCGCGATCCAGCAACGCCCTAAGCCGAGGTTCGTACCCCACAGGGGGTGCCCTTAGCTGTGTTGCTTAGTACTAAAGTGCCTGGCTGGAGGCCTAGGTCTCGCCATTGATCGGTTAAGTAGCAAAAGTTCCCGGAACTCACGCTACGAGAGACAATACAAAAAAAAAAAAAAAAAAAAAAAAGGCACGGGCAGTCTGGCTGGAGGCCTAGGTCTCGCCATTGACCGGTTAAGTAGCAAAAGTTCCCGGAACTCACGCTACGAGAGACAATAGGTACAAAAAAAAAAGGCACGGGCAGTTAGTTGAGTTGGTCAGTTAGTTCAGTTGATTCCGGAATACAGTTCTCTCCGAGTGAGTGTGATCACAAGTGTTTTAACAGTGTCTTAGTGAGTGTTACAGTGTTAGTGAAGTATTTCAGTGTTTACTGTGTTATACTGTTACTGTGTTGTGGTGTACACAGAGTAGAAGTGCTTCAATGTCTAGTGTTTACTGTGTTCTACTGTTACTGTGTTGTAGTGTACGCAGAGTAGAAGTGTTTCAGTGTCTAGTATTTACTGTGTTCTACTGTTACTATGTTGTAGTGTACACAGAGTAGAAGTGTTTCAGTGTCTAGTGTTTACTGTGTTCTACTGTTACTGTGTTGTAGTGTACACAGAGTAGAAGTGTTTCAATGTCTAGTGTTTACTGTGTTCTACTGTTACTGTGTTGTAGTGTACACAGAGTAGAAGTGTTTCAGTACCTAGGGTTTACTGTGTTTTACTAGTGTGTTGTAGTGATCAGTGTTTTAGTGAATAGAATTGTAGCGAATAGTGTAAGGATTTATCGTACAAGTCTCCGGAATTATTCTGTATTAGAATAAAGTGTCGTTATAGTGTAACCACCGGCTATCATTGATTATCCCAGACCCCAGCTCGTAACAAATCTAATACAAGCTCACGAACCAGACATTGATATCAATGACAACTCGTCACGTAGTTTCAAACAGAAACTGCTTCAATTTTATAACATTTAGAATTTATATATATCCGCCACACGCCTTTCCACCAGAGATATATTTTTAGATTTTAGGTACCAACGTGACAGATGGCGAGTCTATCGCCGTTAATCATGCATAACTATTCATACGCCTTTGCATTGTTATATAATGATAGAATTAATATGAAATCTTTTGAGTCACAATCATTCTTGAATATTTTAAGATAATTTAGTCTCTCCCACGCTTTTTAGGGATTATTGCAAATGGACCTAATGGAGGAAGGTACGTTTACAGTTGATTTGACGCGATCGCTGTTCGCTCTCAGGCGCGGGTAAATTAGACCTTATTTTGTTTAGAGTTGAGTTGATTTTGCAATAAATGTTAGTCAGATGTTATAATGTTTTACTCAAGTAAATTTTCTACTTTAGTAGAAACGATCGATAAATCTGCGTTTATTTAGACTAATCCTGTAATTCATACAGACTCTGATCGTAAACTATCTATATTACTATGATCATAATAAAGGTACATATAACTTCACGCATACCCACAAGGGTTTCCTTAGAAGTAGGCAGAGGTGAACCTACAACAACACCGTCTCATACCCTGAAATACATTTCAATACCAAACTGACAAATGGCGAGATCATCGCCTTTTTTTTTTTTTTTTTTTTGTATTGTCTCTCGTAGCGTGAGTTCCGGGAACTTTTGCTACTTAACCGGTCAATGGCGAGACCTAGGCCTCCAGCCAGGCACTTTAGTACTAAGCAACACAGCTAAGGGCACCCCTGTGGGGTACGAACCTCGGCTTAGGGCGTTGCTGGATCGCGAGCTAGGGAGCTGGGCTGGACTGTAAATTTTATTTATATATTATTTGGGGGCGGGATTTGCGCGTCAGGCTCGGCGCGGGCCGGCGTTTGCGGCGGGGGTCGGGGGGGAACATTACGGCTTATACGCGTCGAGCCTCGTCGGCGAGGACGGAACAGTGGTCGGTTTTGTGTAGTGTTGGTATGTTTTTGTCGGGCGTCCTGGAGGACCGTTATGTCGTCATCCGGTTCGATGACGGCGTGTCTTGGACGCCTTATCTTCGAGATAAGGGAAGGAGTGTATCGGGTGGCCGATACGACGAGGGGGTTGGGGTGATTTACAGCAGAATCGAAATGACGTTTGGACAGTTTTTTCAAAAACTGTTTTATAGTGGGGACTTTGAGGTCAACGTGGAGTTGACTATTACGCATGTACCACGGGGCACCTGTGGCTCTCCGGAGAAACCGGCTTTGGAGCACTTGCAGGGGGTTAAGTGTTGACTTGCTAGTGTGTGCGAACACTACACCCGCATATGTCATGATTGGTCGAATGCACGTCGTGTAAATCCTCACCTTGGATTTCAATGAGAGTTTACTTCGCGCATTCAACATGCTGTGAAGTCTACCGAGCGCGAAGGCGGCTCGCGCGCGTACCGACTTTACGTGGTGACGGAAAGAAAGGCGTTGATCGAGGATCACACCCAGGTATTTGGCTTTTTCTTCCCATGGAATGGGTTTGCCGAAGAGGGTGATGGGGGCTACCCGTGGGCGTTCGAGGCCTTTCCAGAATAGAATGGCTGCGCTTTTGGTGGGGTTCACTTCAATTCTCCATTTCCGGAACCACTGCCCCAGGGCTGTGACCGCGGATTGGAGGTTGTCGTGAATTCCCTCGGGAGTTCTACCTTTGTAGTAGATAGCCGTATCATCGGCGAATAGAGCGCTTTTAACTCGTCTATGGAGGGGAATGTCGCTAGTATAAAGCGTGAATAGGAGTGGCGAGAGCACTGAGCCTTGCGGGACTCCTGCTCGTATGGGATGGGGGGAAGAGAGTGTGCCCTCGACTCTGTAGCGGAAGGAGCGGTTCGACAAAAAGTCCCGTACTATGCGTACTAGACGGTCCGGCACGCCCAGCTGGTACAGCTTGTATATTAAGCCGTTGTGCCAGACCTTGTCGAATGCCTTCGCCACGTCGAAGAGGAGCATACCCGTGGTATAACCGAGTTGGAAGCCGCTACTGACGTCTTCCACTATACGGTGGACTTGTTGGACACAAGAGTGTTTAGTTCGAAAACCGAACTGTTGGTCAGGTATGACTTTCTTAGAGTCTGCAAAACTCTTTAATCTATTGTAGATAAGTCTCTCGTAAATCTTGCCAAGGACGTTGAGGAGACTGATGGGGCGATAACTGGAGGCTTCGGTCTTGGGTTTCCCTGGCTTGGGAATACCTATGACCGTTGCACTTTTCCAGGATTGGGGGAAAAAGTTGTTGCTCAGTGCTGCATTGAAGATGGCAGTGAGCAAAACTATGAGATAAGGGGAGAAGAGTTTGATAACTCTATTAGCGATCCCGTCGGGACCTGGGGCTTTCCTGGGGTGAAGATCCTTGATCACTTTCCGGACTTCGTCCACCGTGATTGGGGCGATAGGGTGGTCTGGGTGTTCGGAGGGTGGGTGGGATAGTTTGCTTTCGACCTCGGCGTCCACCTTCTTGAGGTGGCGCTGATCTACTGGCAAGGTGCTGGGCGTACATCGAGCCTCGAGACTGTCGGCCAGGCACTCGGACTTCTCGTCGTCGTCAAAGGCGGGCCCTTGATTTGGACGAGTGAGTGGAGGCATAGACGAAATTTTGTCTGATTTAAGTTTCCGTTGGAGATGCCAAAAGGCCAAGTGACTCGGTTCAAGTTCCCCTAGGAACTTGTTCCAGCGAGCGTCTCGCAGGTCTTTCATGCGGTATCTCAGATTGCGCTGGAGTGACCTCAGAAAGGTGCGGTTCGCTTCAGTCGGGTGAGCTCTATGCGCTCGGAGGGCGGCGTTTTTTTCCGTCACCATTTCACGCACGTCATCGGGAAGTTTCCAGCGATGATCTTCCATCACCGGAACTTGTCGTGAACAGGCGTCCACGGCTGACTGTACGTGAGCTGTGAGGGAATCGACCGCCTTTTGAGTGTCGGCTGCCGACTCTATGAGGGGCGGGATACTATCTAAGTGAACAGATGAAGAGGACTTGAGGAGTTCCTCCAGTTTTCTCCAGTCTGTTATCTTTTTCTGAGGCGGGGGCTGACCTGAGTCCGGGGGGCCTAGTCGGGGGGAGAGCGCTAAGGTAACAGGTCGGTGGTCGGAATCTAATTCGTCGTGCGACCTCAACGAGTGCAAACGGAGGTTTACATTCTTGATGATCACAATGTCTAGTACGTCCGGTCGGTGGTTGATATTCTCGGGGTAGTGGGTGGGGTGCATAGGCGCAATGACGTCAAATTCGAGGAGCCCACTGAGGTCCTCCAATTGGCGTCCTCTGTTATTTCGTGAGTGGCTGTTCCAAGCATCGCTCTTGGCGTTCAGGTCACCCGCGATAATAACTGAGCTACTGAGGTTGATGAGGACTTTGATATCAGCTTTGATATCGGCCGTCGAGTTAACAGGGGAACAGTATGCAGAGACAATCGTGATTGGCTGATGGCCGGTCATTCCTAATCGACAGATCGAGGTCTCTATGTGGGAGAGGGTTGGTGGTTGGATCGGGATACAGTGCAGAGACCTCTTGTAATAGATCAAAGTACCGCCGAGGGCGGATCGAGATCTATCATTGCGAACTACGCAGTAGTTTGCAATTCTAGGGTCTCGGTGTGATGGTTTCAAGAAGGTTTCCTGCACTAAGAAAACGTCGATATTGTTGTCGCGGAGGAACGCGGCGATCTCTTCCTTTTGGCTGTGAATGCCGTTGGCATTAAAGTAGCCAATTGAAAGTGATCGGGGTTTGATTCTGCTGCTTACGTTTGAGTCCATTATTGGTTGGACGAGAAGGTAGCCAGGGACTCTGATACATCGGCGTCGAGATCATCGCCGAATTTAAAGTACGATAAATACGTCACTGAATTTCTTCTAAAATATATGCAAGTTTCTTAATATTTTCCTTCACCGTTAAGCTCATGTGACCTTGTGTAGCCATTGATTAGTTTCCCACATTATGTTCAGAAAAATCATTGGTACAGTCGAACTAATAATCTTTGTGCAGGACTGCTCGAAACACTCGGCATCACTACTACTCAAGTGCCGATAATGTATATAAATCGAATATATTGTATCGATACTTTAACAATAACGTGCTTATTGTCGTGCTTGAAAAAACGTGATGAACATTATTCTATATATATATAATATTTACGTTATAGTACTCGAAACCGACGAGCATGTATGAAGAGACTGATGAATGTGGACGAAGCGAAAGAGGTATGTAAGTTTAGAGAGAACTGGCGCTCTATACTCTCTGCCTACCCCGTTAGGGACTTGTCGTGATGATATGTATGTAATATTTAAAGCCATCTTTGTTCCACAGCTGGGCATGGGCCCTCTCTTTGTCCTCTGATCTCTCTCTCTCTCTAGTCGTTCCCTCATGACTGAGGATCGTGGTCATCAAGAAGTGGTCCACACTTGGAGTGAATAATTTGCTTCCATCGGCTTCTGTCCATCGCGGCCCTGACGACGGAGCTAAACCTCGGGGACCTGGAGTCTTTTATTTGATCGGTCCATCTGGTAGGAGATATATTTATTCAACAGGTCCTCTGATATATTTATTCAACATATTTTATTACTTATCCAGTTTTATTCGCTAATTTCTTCTAGGCCTTTGATGTCGCCGGTTACCACTTGTCTAGTATTTATTGATTTATTTTAAGTGTTAAATCCCATAATCAAAAACCCTGATACGAGTAAACGGCTTAACATTCCATTTAAAATTCGCCAGTCACTTAATTTCATTGTGAAAGCAAGCTGGTTAAGTCCAAATTGCAATTTTACCTACGACAGGGAGATTATTGGCTGTCGGTGCGTATGCCCAATAAAGGCTTTGTTTTATAGCTTTTAATCTCATATGATTATTTGAGCATTATACGTTAAGTCCTTTTACTCAGGACATACAAATATAAAGTAAACACAGGTCAGACTAAGGTTCTGGTTATCGAAAGAGATGAACAAGTAACTCAGTGTGCTATATCGGTAAATGGGCAAATTCAAAAGATATGGAGAATACACAAAAGGGTCATGATTTTACTTGATGGCCGGTGCTGCGGGTTCCATTTCCACTTGGGACGGATGATTTGTGGGCTAGCTATTTTATTTATAAATCGAACATAATAGCTAACAGTAAAACTACAAGTAGATGCTGGAATATTATGACATAAACAAAAGACAATCAACGCATAAGACTGTTAAGGGACCGAATAAATACACCTGCAAAAACAAAAGAATAGCTCGATGCTTGATTCGTAAATGTCAGTATTGCCGTGTAATATCCGCTCTTAACTCGACCACGTGAAATTAAACCCCAATTTAATAGCTATTCCAGTAATTAATAAGCGCTACCACGGACACTGTCTTCCTGCAATGGAGCGTGGAGAGCTTCGGGCTCAGGAAACAAAAGGAAAATGCTTTGAAAAGTTATTTAAATTGTAAAAGCCGTGGCGGCCGAGTGACGACATATCTTTATATGTATATATAATTCTTCTGTGAGTGTGTATGTCACTGAACTCCTCTCAAACGACTGGACCGATTTTGATGAAATTTTTTGTGTGTGTTCAAGGGGATCTGGGAATGGTTTAGATTCACAATTGGACCCGATAGGTGGCGCCACCATCTTTTTTTTTTCCACCCGAGCGAAGCTGGGCGGGACCACTAGTATATTATATTATACATTGCACTTGACAAATGAAAGTATACTATTTATTCAAAATTCATAAGAGCAAAAGGGGTTATTCGCACGTAATACACAGTTTACCGTTTCCTTGCAAACTAGCTAAACATCCGCAACAAAACCATGGTACGACACTATGACGTTGTAGCATAGATGAGCCGGCAACGCTCGTCCATCATCCGACGCGGCAACACGAGCCCCAGTAAGATAGAGGGCTCGTCTGCCAAGATATATCGCTACACCGTGACATGCTTCAGGAAGAAATGTTACTCTTTACCGGGTAATTCTTTTTTGCCTTATTATGAGAAGTTTTGGATTCCGTACCGTAACAATTATTATTAAGACGAAATTTACTTCAGTTATCTTTAGAAACATCTTAGAAGGAAAGGTAGAGAGGAAGAGAGGAAGAGGAAGACCAAGATTAACATACATGGGTCAGATCAAAGAAAAAGTGTCTCTCATGACTTATAAGGAGGTCAAGGAGGTTGCGCTGGACAGAAGCGAATGGCCGCCGTGGCCGAATGGGCGCCGACAAGAGCCCAGCTCTTAAATTTGTGATGATAATATTTTTTTCTCATTTAAATAAATCAGCCACCGCTCGTCTAGAACCCTTTTTGAAGAACAAACTACTCTACTAAGAACTCTCTATGGAAAATGTTAACGGGGAGAGTTCTACAGCCTGAACGTTCGCGGATGGAAGCTCCTTAGTAACCGCCGTATACATGGCCGTTTAACTTCCAAGGTAAGGTATGGTAATGAACTCCCTATTGACGGCGAGAGGTACGCTGGTAGAAGGTAACCAGTCGTCTATTCAGGCGGAGTTACTACCCGAGTCGATCAGTCCTAATAAAGAGCAGAAATGACACTGCATACTCATTCATCCTTTGTCTCACTCAGTCCTTTGGTAACAAGTTTATTAATATCGAGTTCCCAAATTTACGTTTTATGATTTGTGTGTTTGGAAATTAATGTAAGTTGGAAGTTAATATTTATAGAAGACTTTAGACAAATAATTAATGGATCAGACACACGGCGAACGACTCTGGCATATTGGAAGAGGTCCTACCACGGAGGTCTTCGCAAGTTAGAACATACTCATTTATTAGAGTTAGAGAGTAAAAGGTATTTGTCTTACAACCATATATATTTAATTTAGTAATAATAATTACGAGTACTGTTATGTAGTGCACGGATGTTTCGAGTAACTTGCAACGCAAGGGTTTCAAGCACGGTACTGTGTCAATGAGTCTTTAAGTAAATGTCATGTTAAATACGGTGATTAATCACACTACGAGCTTTACGATGAATGAATACATCGAGAGGAAGCCTTTAAGAAAGGTAGGGAATAACGAGTTTCCCGTTCGAATTTGGTGCTGCCCGACTGGGTAAGGACCTCCACCTTATAGAAGTCTGTAGCCAAATAACTTTTTTTTGTATTGTGTTCCTGCGCGATGAATAAGGTTTCCAACAATGAGCTCCTTGGAGAGGGGGAGGATAGATATATTGTGTTGGCAGCAGAGGGAGAGTATAACTCTCCGAACACAGAGTGCTCCTCCCATCAGGTGGGCCATATGCTTGTTTGCCACTCTTATACATACATACATATCATCACGCCAAGTCCCTAACGGGGTAGGCAGAGAGTATAGAGCGCCAGTTCTCTCTAGACTTACATACCTCTTTCGCTTCGTCCACATTCATCAGTCTCTTCATACATGCTCGTCGGTTTCCAGTACTCTTAACGTTCCCGTCCTTGAGAGTCCGATCTATTTGATCCAGGTAGTTGGAACGTGGCCTTCCTCTGCCTCTTCTTGCACACACTTTTGCTTTGTATATCTGTTTCGTCAATCTTTCTTCACTCATCCTTTCTATGTGTCCAAACCAACGTAACATGCCTTTCTTCATCTTTACAATCACGCCCTCATTCACGCCAGTTGATTTGCGAATCTCTTCATTGCGGATTCGATTGCCACTCTTATGGTATAAAAAATAAGCCTGCATTTGAGAAAAGCTTTAAATACATATTTATAGCTTCAAAAACGTAAATATTTCCACCGTTAAGTGGGTGTTTACTACTACTCTGCCTGTTCATTCTAGAATTTCCACCTATGTGAAAATACACCCATTTTCGCCGGATAAAAATAAATAAATAAAGAAATTTTGTTAGTAGGACTTGAAAAGCATGAAAACAATATGAAACTGCGATGTATTCATTATCTTTATAGCATTAGAAACACTGATAATAAAATCACATAAGGAACCATTTCACGGGTGTCTTCACAGCGACAATGCTAATACAAATCCCGTTACATTTTCAGGACACGACCTCCCAAGGGTTTCAACGGTCAAGATAAAATAACAAAACACGTGTTTCGTTATCCATTAAAATGTATCAAATATTTAAACATAAAATATATGTATTTGCGAAGCTAATTCTGACGTTCTACATGGATTTCCAACAAAGAAAAAAAATTTATGTTGTTTTATGTTTTTAAATATATATATATAGTTATTCAAAATCTGCCAATCACGGCGTTCAATTCCTTGAGTGTCCGATCAACTTGCTACAGGTTGGATCGTGGAATTCCCCCGCCTTTTGGATTGTATATATTATATAATACAAAATAAGATCCTCACGCCTTCCCACAAGGGTCCCCGAAGGGGTAGGCAGAGGTGTATAGGTAATACCCAGACACCCACTTGCCGCCAGAGATATATTAGATGCCAACGTGACAGATGGCGAGTCCATCGCCGTTACTCAAGCACGACTTACGCCTTTGATTTTCTTCTCAGACGTATGCAGGTTTCCTCTCGATGTTTTCCTTCACCGTTCTGCTCGTGGTGTGACTAATCTCACTCAAGTACAATGAGTTCAGAAAAACTCATTGGTACAGTCGGGACTCGAACTTGCGACTTTGTATATATTATGTTTCTCTAATCTTTCCTTGTTCCAAATTAACGTAACAAACTTCTTCATCTTTATGTGTTATGAAATAAAAAATGCGTTAATGCCTGGAAACAAGTAACATTTTAAAATATTATTATGTTTTATAAAAGGCCAACCATCAACAGTGAGACCAAACAGCGTTTTCAAAATCCCGGCACAACACACACGAAATGCAGTTTCATTAAAATACAGTACCACGAGTCGAATAATATCCTGTCGTCAATATTCCCTGCCAAAGTATAATTATAACAAACAATGGGATATTTATGAGACGATAATTAATTAAAATCCCTCTTTGATTTGCAATTCTGACGCTAAGCCAGGTTGAAACTCCATGGGACATATTAATATGCTCTTGACGGTTTGACGTTGATGCTATCAGTATTATGGAACTACAAACACTATATATTATAAACATTTATAAATTATGTAACATTATAATATATTACGTAATTGCAATTTTTGTTTATATATATATATATGAAATAAAGTATACCTAAATATTTTATGAGCCTGAGATAAATTAATAAATAAAAAAATTAAGCATAGTACCCCGCTGCGACTGTGTGTTGTTTGCGGTAAACCTAAAAGTTCTGAACGAATTTTCATGCGGTTTTCATAAATTGAGGAAGGTTTATATTTATAGTATAATGAAGTTATTAAGCATGACTATTAAGTAATGGTGGCCGAGTGCTTCGAGTAGTTGCCAGCAACACAAAGATTGCAAGGTTAAATCCCTACTGTACTAATGAGTTTTTCTGAAATCATTTACAGTGCGCACACCACGAGCTTTACGATGAAGGAAAACATCGAGAGGGAAACCTGCATACGTTTCAAAGAAATTCGGAGGCGTGTGTATATTCGTGATTGAGTAACAAAAAGTAGGTGTGTGGGTAACACCAACGCACTTCGCCTTCGCATTCAGGGACCCTTGTGGGGAGCCGTGAAAATGTTATCATTTATTATATTTGATATAGATACCGATAGCATTGAATGAAAGTATCCAAAGAAAAATCACGAATGACAAGTAAACAATACTCATATCCATACTTCAAACAAAGCTGATAAATGAAAACCGCCACATAAAGAGAAAAGACGAGGTCGGTACACAAACGCGTACCTTCCCCGAATTTTATTTTTATTTCGCAACGTACAGATGTTACAACACAATACAACGTCTATAAATATATCATTTGTCTTCACGCCTACCCAAAAGGGTTCCCAAGGGAGTAGGCGGAGATGAAATAACAAACAGACCCTGATATTATGTACCAATAAGTATTCCTATCCTTTTTGAAATGCATTTATGTCAGAGCATTAAGGTGAAGAACATCTTGAAAATGCCATAAGTCTGAGACGAAATTCACACACGTATGTATGCTGACAGCGACATACAGAGTACATCCACCACGTTTTGACTCACATATATTTCCGAATATATTATTTATTTATTTTTATATATTTATATATTATGTACCTATCTTTCCGAGAACATTGTAGGTACGCTCAAAACCACGATATTTTAGTTCCAATGTCGAAGAATATGTCCTAAGCTGTCTTTCGAGGTATAAGTACTTACTGTACAGTCAACAGCAAAAGTCAATCGAGTAATCGCATCAAAGTTTGAATTTCACTTTGCTCCGTCTAACTTTACTCTAAAATGCGTACTTGTACTAGAATCAATCGAAGTTCACCAATCAAACTTGGGGATCGATGAAGATTATAGGATTTGTACCAACTACAATGCGAATTAAAATTTCAAAGATTTAACGTCGGCTAGCATAGAGTGGCACCATGACTATTAGGGATATTCAACGCTACTTCGCTAGTATTTAAGTCGTTAATTGAGAAAACATACATACATACATATCATCGCGCCAAGTCCCTAGCGGGGTAGGCAGAGAGTATAGAGCGCCAGTTCTCTCTAGACTTACATACCTCTTTCGCTTCGATTTATTCCGATACCATCTGTTTCGTCAATCTTTCTTCGCTCATCCTTTCTATGTGTCCAAACCAACGTAACATGCCTTTGAGAAAACGAGGGGATATTTCTATTTAAAAAACTACTTTTTGTTCTCTACTAGCTGTAGGTACCACAGTTCCGTTGCAATGCCACGCTAATTTCATTTCGATGCGTAGCCATCTAGCAAGTTTACGTATTCTTATGGATCAGGTATCTTCGCGAATATATGCTGAACAAGTTAAGTATATTAAGGTGCCAACGTGACAGATGATCTTGAGCTATAAATGATGTAAGGAACTGACCCGAATTTGACCCCAATATATATATGTATGTATGTATACCTATACATATTTAACTTATAAAAGCCGTGGTCGCCGCTTGGTTCGAGTAGTTGCTTGAAACTCTAAGATTGCAAGTTCGAAAATACCAATGAGTTTTCTGAACTTAACTACAGTGATTGGTGACACCACGAGCATTATGATGAAGGAAAACATCGAGAGAGACCTGTCGTCGGAAAGAAATTTAAAGGCGTATAGTCGTGCTTGAGTAACGGCGATGGACTCGCCATGTCACGTTGGCACGTCAAATATATCGCTAACGGAAATTGCATGTGTGGGTATTACGAACACACCTCTGCCTACCCCTTCGGGGACCCTTATGAGAAGGCGTGAAGAAAAGAAGATATAATTATTATTACCTACCCTGGGACAGACATAAACAGACGACAGAAACCATAAAACTCACTATTTGAACCCGACAAGAACCCCAAAAATATATATTAAACATAAATTTAGCATCTATATAAAAAAAATCCAACATTAATGAGTCTTGTATTAATAGGTCCAGAGACAAAAAGATTCAAAGAATGTCTTCTAATTAATGATTTCAATTTGACAATTCTAATACAAAGTAGGTAATGGAACACTCCCATTTGAAATGAATGTTAAACCCGAAGATATTATCATTGCTTTTCATTTCACCTCATTCTCAGCTTTGAACTCGAAGCGAAAGATTTCGTTTTGACCCAATTCGAGGAGGGATTTTTTTGTTAAAGTTTTTTTTTATTGGGATGCCTTAAAGGTTATGTCGATAGGTACTCCTTTATTTGTCTCTTAGAGGTAGGCAACAAATAATACATTTGTAGAATGTATAGTATTTATGTGAGCGAATGAATGAATTTGTATATCTAGGAAGCATCGTTCACACGAGATGGAAAGTATGAAAAAGATATTGAAATAAGGTGAATGGAGCCATGTCGACGTTAATGGGTAGTAAAAGTCTGAGCAAGAATGCTCGAGTTGCTGTCCACAACGCGATATTGGTACCTACCTTATTGTATGGCAGCGAATCCTGGGTATGTCAGGGGAAGTATTAAAATAGCTTGAATGCAGTTGGGATGCGATCTCTTCGAAAAATGTGCGGCGTAACGATATAAGATCGAATCCGTAATGAAGAGATTCGCAAATCAACTGGCGTGAATGAGGGCGTGATTGTAAAGATGAAGAAAGGCATGTTACGTTGGTTTGGACACATAGAAAGGATGAGTGAAGAAAGATTGACGAAACAGATATACAAAGCAAAATTGTGTGCAAGAAGAGGCAGAGGAAGTCCACGTTCCAACTACCTGGATCAAATAGATCGGACTCTCAAGGACGGGAACGTTAAGAGTACTCGAAACCGACGAGCATGTATGAAGAGACTGATGAATGTGGACGAAGCGAAAGAGGTATGTAAGTCTAGAGAGAACTGGCGCTCTATACTCTCTGCCTACCCCGTTAGGGACTTGGCGTGATGATATGTATGTATGTAGTATTTATGAAAATAAAAATTAATATTATATTTATTATTAATACTTGATATATTTTTTTATAAAACATTTTTGTTTCAACATTCAATTGAACTAAAACGAAATAAAAATTCCTTCAAAATCTAAAATATTCATTAAAATTTACTATTATTAATTCAGTACCATAAAATAATAAGTTTGAAAAGCATTTTTTCATACTACATGGGTGGCAAACAAGGATGCGGTCCGCCTGATGGTAAGCGGTTACCGCCGCCTATGGACGCTTGCAACACCAGGTACGCGCGCTGCGAACCCTGCAGGAATTAGGACGAGAAGGCTAGTAAAAGTATTTGAACCTGCGAACTTGCAATGAAAATATGTTTGTGTAATACACCCTAACCCACCCTACACGTGACTGGTAGATTTAACAAACAAACAGCGCCATCTATTGATCGTAAGATGCAAATCGTTGATTAAAAATTTACGTCCTAGTCTACTTCTTTTCAATATTTGTCTAAGTTTCCATAGATCGTTATCATTAGTTAATCGACGGAACTGTCGAAAATCTTATCCATTCTAAATATATTTAAAGAACATAGATTAATGGCTTGTTTTTTAAACGCAAAAACGACTCTTAATATTTCACATAGGGAAAGCTGGATCCGGAGTAATATGAACAATATATTATTAATTAATTTATATAGATGTATAATACAATTTGACGTGGGATTAACCGCTATGTATATCTTAGCTTATCTATCGTATCTCTGTTCATATAAAAATACTAGCGGTCCCGCCCAGCATTGCTTGGGTGAAAGAATAAGAGCACCTAAAACACGATCGCAGCGCCACCTATCGGGTCCAATTGTGAATCCAAACCATTCTCGAATCCACCTGAAGACACAGAAAATGTAATTAAAATCGTTCCAGCCACAGCTAGTATATAATTATATAAAGATAGAGAAAGATATGATATCAAACGAATGACCAATTCGGAGTCACTAGGTTCTACTAAGCCAATATTGAGAGACGTAGCTAAGATGGGAATGTCTAATTGAGTTAGACGGCGCATGGAACCAGGCAAGCCTAATTGTGAACGGTATTTCGATTGGGCATATTGTTTGCAGATACCATTTGAAGTGAACGCAAACACACTGAGCCTTCTCATAAGGCTTTATCGGCAACACATGAATTATGCTGATTAATGAAATATAACTACTGAATACTATAAACTCAGATATAGAGAAGATGAAAGAGGCGTGGGGATGCACTTACATACATACATATCCTCACTCCTTCGCACAAGGGTCTCCGTAAGGGTAGGCAGAGGTGTATAGGTAGTACCCACACCCCCACTTTCCGCCAGAGATATATTTTAGGTGCCAACGTGACAGATGGTGAGTCCATCGCCGTTACTCAAGGACAGACTATAAAGACGCATTTGAATTGCTTCTCAGACGTATGCAGGTTTCCTCTCGATGTTTTCCTTCACCGTAAAGCTCATGGCGTGACTAATCACTGTACTTAAGTTCAGAAAAACTCATTGGTACAGTCGGGATTCGAACTTGCGATCTTTGTGTCGAAGGCAACTACTCGAACCACTCGGCCACCACGGCTTCTTTAATATAATAACTTTCTATTGTAAGCGTATGTATCTCCCTTCCCGAAGGGGTAGGACAGAGGTAAGACCACATATTTTCACCATGCTAGTGAAATTAGCAGATAAAGTTCTAGCAGACAGCAAACAAAGATGCGGTCCGCCGATGTTAAGTGGTTACCGCCGTCATGATCCTACGGGAATCTTTTCGCGCCCTCATTGAAGAACTTGATCCGGTACACGTTTCCACTTAAGTGATTTATAGCCGGTTGAAAGTGGTTGTATTAAGCCCTCTGCGTCATGATCACGGTTTTCCTTAGGCTTAGAAATCTATAATAATATAATATATCCTCACGCCTTCCCACAAGGGTCCCCGAAGGGGTAGGCAGAGGTGTATAGGTAATACCCATATACCCACTTTCCGCCAGAGGTATATTAGGTGCCAACGTGACAGATGGCGAGAACATCGCCGTTACTCCAGCACGACTATACATACGCCTTTGAATTTCTTCTCAGACGTATGCAGGTTTCCTCTCGATGTTTTCCTTCACCGTAAAGCTCGTGGTGTGACTAATCACTGTACTTAAGTTCAGAAAAACTCATTGGTACAGTCGGGGTTCGAACTTGCGACCTTTGCGTCTAACCTTAGAAATCTAATCAGCAATTATTGTATCGAGATGCAAACAATGTATATTGATTAAGTGTGGTAGTGTGGTATGTTCGATATGAGCCGCCTAATCTCAATTTGTAAATGAACCTCCCAGTACATACGCCTCTGAAGGCACATAGTTATCTGAAACAAAAGATTTGAAATTATTTCGCTATCGATTCTCGGCTTATTGGAATCCGCTTAATTCTGACCTAAATCCTTTCGGAATATAAAGCAGGAAGGGGGGAGTTTTTTAAACTTAATGGTAACAAGTAAGTAGATTTTGAATCAAAAAACACATCACAAAAACATATGGACAATCAAATAACAAAATACTTGTACATTAATCTTCACGCCTTCCCCCAAGAGTCCCCGAATATATAGGCAGACGTAGCAACGCGCTCACTTTTCGCTCGGAATATATTTAGCTGCCTATTAAGACTGAGTGTGCAAATTATACAGTCCAATGCGAAGTTTAATTTATTCATGTTTATAACTCCTTAAAAACATCCTGTAAGAGAGCCGGTAACCGCTTACCATCAGGCGAGCTGCATTATTGTTTGCTACCTTAGTGATATAAAAAGACAATCAAAGCTGTGGTGGCCAAATTATCTAACTAACCTGCTAAGTCATGAATGCAGGCTCAAACTCCGGTGGTCTGTTACCAGTATTCACTTTAACTAAAGTACAGTGATTTATCACGAGCTTAACGTAAAAGAAGCCGTGCTGAAACCTATTGTTTTTATACCACACGGGCGGAACACAAACATGCGGTCCGCCTAATGGTAAGCGGTTACCGCCTATGGACGCTTAAAACACCAGGGACCCTTCTTAAACACAATTAATTTTCGATTGAGAAGAAATTTAATTACTATTCAGTGTGACGTACCTGAGAAACCGTTACAATCTCATCACATGTCACGTGTTAGCACCTAAATATAGGTAACCCCGGCGTGAAAAAGTGATATGTAAACTTTGGCTACCCTTTTTATCCCATGGAGTTCCTATGTGAAAGCGTAAAGATGTCGTAAGAAAGTATTCAGTAAATACAAGGAAAATTATTCAGTTTACTCTGCCCAAACAAAAAAGGTATTGGAACAAAACGAAGGCCCCATAATACAAGGGTCCAAGGGGCATCGATTTAACATACAAATGTTTAAAGGTTGTCGAAAAACATGTTTGAGGTCAGCAAATGCCGCTTTTATTAGAATCCCTTGGGACAAGAATTCCTGAGGTAAATATTTTTCCCAGATGTGTTTTGTAAATATTTGACAGATATTGCGACGATATTAAATCCGTAGCTCATTCCACGTAATCCGTAAGTGTTAAATTAAAATCCTATCTTTGTAAACACCAAACACAAATATTCTCTACTAGTTTTTGTCACCGATTTTGCCTGTAAATAATCTCTATGTATAAAAATTAATCGCCGTTCGTTGTTCTCACAAAACCACTTTGTCTGTACATTAGTAATCCGTAAATATTAAAATTAATCATTAGACTCGCAAAAACTCGAAAATGGCACATATTTTTGTGTATTTGCTTGGAAGGTATCCATGGCTAGTTTGGATGTACAATTGATACCGATAGATGGCGTTGCAATCGTATTGGATTTTTAACCGAACTAAAATGGGCGATACAGCTAGTCATATATAATAGTTTTCCTTGCAATCAAACGATACCGGCCCGAGCCGAGCCAGACGCGCTAATCCCGCCCCCAAATAATATTTAAATAAAATTAACAGTCCAGCCCAGCTCCATTGCTCGCGATCCAGCAACGCCCTAAGCCGAGGTTCGTTACCCCACAGGGGGTGCCCTTAGCTGTGTTGCTTAGTACTAAAGTGCCTGGCTGGAGGCCTAGGTCTCGCCATTGACCGGTTAAGTAGCAAAAGTTCCCGGAACTCAAGCTACTAGAGACAATGTAGTAGGACACATGACAACAAAAAATGTAGTAGGCACAATAGGCGGCCTTATCGCAAAAGCGATTTCTCCCAGGCAACCAGTGTAGAGAGAGATAAGAAACAGAGAAAGAAAAGGTAGGTGTGGCAGTTGAGAGGATGAGATAGAAACAATTATTATAATATATAAATAATAGACAATATACATAAATAAATACGAAACATATACTTAAATAAATACGAAACATATACTTACATAACATACATACAATAACATATACATAAATAAACCTACATATGAACAAGTTAAAAAGAGAAATAGTGTTCAAATAAAAGCTTTTTGAAGGAGATTAATGTCTGTGCAAGTCTGATGTTCTGGGGCAACGAGTTCCAAAGAAGGACAGTTTGCGCAGTGAAAGACAGAATAGGAAGAAGAGGTGAAGGTAGGAGTTTTAAGGACAAGTTCTCGGGTTTTACGGAGTAGGTGCAGGTTGGAAAAAAGAAATTCAAAACGTTCCTGAAGATATCTGGGGGCTCTAGGATCAAACAGAGTTTAGAAGCGATAGGATATGAGTATTCCGGCGAAGGCGGATAGGTAGCCACTTGAGCCTACGGCGAAATTCAGAAACGTGGTCATATTTGCGTAATCCCAATACGAACCGTATGCAGAAATTTTGAAGGCACTCAAGCTTGTTAAGTTGCTCCTCGGTAAGGTCAAGATAGCTGACGTCAGCATAGTCAAGGATAGGAAGGAGCAATGCTTGGGATAGCTTAATTTTAGCGTCTATAGGCAAGAAATTACGAAGGCGTCTAAGGGACCCCGCGGCTGCAAACATCCTCCGACTTACCTCTGCTACATGCGGTGCCCAAGATAGATTTTTGTCAAGAAGAATACCAAGATCCCTGACAACATCGCTAAAAGGTATCATAGCACCGTCAAAAGAAATAGGCGGCATCTGTTCCCATCTCACCTGGGCCATCAGTCTACTGGAACCAATAATTATGGACTGAGATTTTGCAGGATTTACTTGGGAGTCCATGATTCCTGCTCCAGTTGGATATGACATCCAGATCCATATTGGTAGCTCTAATAGCACAGGGGAGAGAAGAAAGAGACGCCTGTGTGTAGATCTGGAGATCGTCTGCATATAGGTGGTAAGATAAAGTGATATTGAGAGTGATAGATTTTATGAATATTGAGAAAAGAAGTGGAGATAAGACGCCACCTTGTGGGACGCCTGCAGACGTATAACACCAAGACGATAATTTATCATCCAAGCGTATACGTTGCCTGCGTCCGAACAAGTAACTTCGAAACCAGTCAATAACCGTTGGAGATACGTTAAGGGAATCTAGTATGGCATGTGTCGAAATCGACGGTGTTAAATGCGTTGCTGAAATCAAGCAGCGTCAGGATTGTCAGCTGTGATGTTTCCATGCCAGCACTTATGTCGTCAGTGACTTAAACCAAGGCCGTAGTGGTACTATGGCCTGGTTGGAATGCTATGTATATCATTCTAAAAAAAATACTAATAATACATATACTAAATGTAGATTTTATTATAAAATATATCTCTGGCGCATAGTGGGTGTGTGGGTACTACCTATACACCTCTGCCTACCCCTTCGGGGACCCTTGTGGGAAGGCGTTAGGATATATACATGTTGATTTTGATTTCCTCGACAAAGACATATACCAAAAGGAAAACATGAGAATTTCCTTTAATATTTTCGAATATGGAACCCTGACAATGAAATGACGCACCTGCTGCCGTAAAAAATTAAACCCAATGTTGGCCGTCGCCTCTTTCTCACATCATCTGCGCGCTCAACGTGCCCAGAATAACTGGACCGCTGCTCCTCGTATAGGCACGTCGACGAATATTACAGAGCCCGGCTCACCTGACGTAAGTAATGAACTATTGAGCCAATCGACTCATGTGACGTACGTGACTTGAATCTCAATAGGGGTGTGCGAATATGGAAAAAAAAATATAATTTAAAAATTGGATTATTGTATTATGTCATGTTATTATTATATCATCCTGCCTTCCCCTAAGGGTAGGCAGAGGTGTGTAGGTAGTACTCACACACTCACCTTCCGTCAGCGATATATGATAGGTGCCAACGTGACAGATGGGGTGTCCATCGCCGTTACTCAAGCACGACTCTACCACACGCCTTTAATTGCTTCTCAAACGTAAAGCTCGTGGTGTGACTAATCACTGTACTTAAGTTCAGAAGAACTCATTATTACAGTCGGGATTCGAACTTGCGATCTTTGTGTCGCAGGCAACTACTTGAACCATTCGACCACCACGGCTTTTTATTATTATACAAAAATTCGTGGTGGTCGAAACATAGATCGCAAGTTAAAGTCAAGAAATTAACACAGAAGTAACAAAATCTATTTTCCAGCTTGTTGGTAGCACCCCTAATAACAAGTTCATTAAAGTAATTGTCGAGGCACACCTGAAGTACGAACTGTGGTTAACTGCGCCCTAGTCAACCCTGACATTTTTTACGCTTAAATAATACATATAACAGTTCCTGAGTGCAGTTTGATAGCTTAATTTCTTGTAACTGATATTGATAGATAATATATTTCACTTAAATTAGTTCGTAATATATTTTTCTTCAAAATAATCATCATCATCATACCATCACGCCGAGTCCCTAACGGGGTAGGCAGAGAGTATAGAGCGTCAGTTCTCTCTAGACTTACATACCTATTTCGCTTCGTACACATTCATCAGTCTCTTCATACAGTCTAAAAATAATACCTTGTCTATTTGTGATAGTGTTATAAATAATATGTTAAACATAGATATTTAACTAGCTATGCCTCTAGAGCTCTCCCGCGGTAATTTGTATAGGACATTTTTACGAAGTGCCCTGGCAGCCGAGGTGTTCGAGCAGTCGCCTGCAACACACCAATAGCAAGTTCCAATACCGACTGTACCGTCAGTGTTTCTGAATGGATAATCACAATCTTGACGGTGAAGGAAGCATCGAGAAAAAACCTGCAAACTGTTGAGAAGAAGTTCTAAGATATATAGGTACTTAAAGCCTGAAAAATTACGATGGGCCGCCATGCGTCACGATGGCGACCAAATATTTCTCAGGCGAATAGAAGGTGTGTACACCTCTGCCTACCTATCGTAGATAGCTGTGAATATAAGTATCACGATTACTGCTCCGCTCCCTTGGGTAGTAACGTAAAAAAAATACCTTTCTTAATAAACAAGCTATCTAATGCTATTTATTTATACAAACGTACATATTTATGAGAAACAAATTTATTACAAACAAATAAAAAAAAACTAATCGGATTAGTTACGTTCAAACAAACAAACTTTGTCTTTATAATATCAGTATACATATTCTATAATAGGTGTTCCTACAAGCGTATCCAAGGATTAGGCAAAGCTGTTATAGTCTAAAATCTAAATCTTTTCACCCAGACACCCTCTGACCGGAGCCTATTTAGGTTTCAACGTGGCGATGGCGAGTCTGTCAGTTGATCCAGGCGTAATAAATACATCTAGGCACGTTGCCTACTGGATATGTCCATATTAGTAGTTTTTTTTTGACTGCAAGGGCGTGAAGTGTCGTAGTCTTCAGCTTCAATACTAGAGATATAAATCTCATGTTGTCGATCTCATTGAAAAGAATACGTCCTGTGCTATAAGTCATATGGGACAGACGATTCCCACTTTTGCGGCACAATATGTTTCTATAAGTTTTGACTTCGTATAACTGGGGGTGAGTTCGCTCGTAACAAAATGCCGCAGTCACACAATTCTAAGTTTGATAAGTCTTCAAAATACGACAGGAATTGAGCTTACGAGTCTTTGATGAGACTTTGAGTTGAGTTGATGCTGTTTAAGCGAACATTGGCGAGACCAATTCATGAAAAAATAATTGAATTACCTTTTGATGAGTTTAAAGCTGTCATTAAACGTAAATTAACTCAAAAAGCTTATATTACACAACATCAGATTATTTGAATGATAAGCACGCATGGCCATGAATTTTTCCTTTTATAAGTTTATTTGTAAGTTTAATACTTTTCAAACTCTTTGTAAAAATGAAGTAATGTTAAAAAAGAAAACCGGGGAATTTGTTTCGCCGTTTCTTCTCCCGACAAGTTTTTGTCTTGCAAACGGTGGTAACTTTAGTTTTTTATTTAATAGTGTGTGACGTTCAACAAATAATCCCTGTGTCCCTTACGTTGAATAAAATATTTTGGTTTTGAATGCAAACTCTATCTAATGTAGTCAAGATAAAAGGCATGATTTACTTATCACGTATACTATCCAAAATGTTTAAGCTTATACGCTAAATCTTGTATGTTACCTAGTACCTACATACGATAGCCTGTCATGTCCATAAAACCCACATCTTTGGAACAGGACTCAGAATGCGAAATCAGATCGGAATGTAAAAGGAGAACACATAAAACGTGGGACATAGACGGCCAACTTTGTTCATTTAAATTGATATACAAAGCCCTTGGAGAAAAGTTTTATTGGGTCCATAACAGAAATGGGATAAAACGGAAAGTTGTTCGGCATGGCTTATTTAAAAGCGGAATTGGTTGCTTATTTCCTACCATACACATTTTCGTCTCGTCTGTTCGTTTAAAAACTTGAATAAAAATAAACTCCAGAAGGATATATTAATACATAATCGAGGCTACGTAGGCTTCAGCTTACACTATTCGAGTATGTCTATATCTATACTAATAATAATAATAAATAAATAAATAAATAAATATTATAAAGAAGTTAATATTGGCGTGATTATATTTATGTATGTTTTTGTATTATAAAGAGGAAAGATTTGTATGTAAGTATGATTGTAACGAATTGGCTCAAAAAGTACAGGACCGATTTGAAAAATTCTTTCACTATAGGAAAGCTACATTCACCCTGAGTGACATAGGCGATATTTCATTTTATAAAAAAAATATTTACACCCGTGCGAAGCCGGGGCGGACCGCTAGTCACTTATAAGTTCGCACTAAGTAATCCTACCGCAACATATATATAAAAGCATTATTTCCCTGGCATTAACTTACTTTACTTACTTACTTAAAGGCGTATGTATACTGACTCTCAAACTCGCCATCTGTCACAATGGCACCTAAAACATGAATAAAACTGTTTAGGAAAAACTACAAACTCCTACTAATATAATAAATGCAAAGTTTGTGAGGATGTTTGTCACTCAACTTTTTTTTTTTTTTTTATACAACAAGAGTGGCAAACAAGCATACGGCCCACCTGATGGGAAACGGTTACCGTAGCCTATTTACGCTCACGATACCGAAGTATCACTTGCGCGTTGCCACTCTATGTTCGGAGAGTTACAGTGTGTTGGCAGCATAATGGGTTTAATCCCTCTGCTTCCAACACAATGTAACAATCCTCCCCCCTCCCCAAGGAGCTAATTTCTGGAAACCTTATTCACCGCGTAGGAACACAACACAAAAAATTGTGTTATTTGGCTACGGACTTCTATAAGGTGGAGGTCCTGCCCCAGTCGGGCAGCTCCAAATTCGAACGGGAAACCCGTTATGCACTACCTCTTCTAAAACGGCTCAACGTAATTTCATGAAATTTCGCAAAGTTCGCTAATTCGCTTGTTTAACAAATAGTATATCTTCAATTCCAAAAAAAAAATTTGAAAATGCAGGATACAATATATATAAATATATATATATATATATTGTTTCGACGTTGAAACATAAGTGCATCTCCAATATCTTTCACTTTCTAATTTCACGAATTTTTGTGCGAAGATATGAATATAAATATAAATGAATAATATATCTCGCCTTTTAACCTTTTCGCTACGAGCTACTAAGAACAGAGCTTTATACGAAGCCTTGAAATCTTCTTTCTATTGTATATATGATTTAGTGTCAATACAATGTGCGCTTTGTATGAAATACACTTTATTGCTTTGTGAATGTCACCATTCTAGACAATATGATTCGGATATTGTATTCCACTGACTCTCAAGAAATGTCTATGTCACGGGACCTTTCAAACTACACTAACTGTAACTGTAACTGTAGTAACTTTAGTAACTTTAGTAACTTTCGTTTTTGTAAAGTATATGACGTTCAATAAGGTTCCCTGTGTGTCCCTTACGTTGAATAAAATATTTTGATTGTTTGATTTTTACACTGTAAAGAATGCCTTACGTGTAGTTAAAGACTAGTTTTCAGTGAACACTGTGTGATCATGTTAAAAATGGCGTCTATCATGAAAATGTACGTGCATTGTTTGGGGCTTAAGATGTATTGAATAAAAAGTAGATAACTAACTTAGAAGTAAGAATACTGGTGATATTTTTATATACGTATAGCATGGAGTTCTTCAAGAGGGTGTGAAAATACCCTTCAGGTTTGGCGCAAGTGATGCCCTCGGTGTTGCAAGGATCTATAGGCGGCGGCAACTGCTCACCCTCAGACGAATTGGATACGTTTTTTATGAAAAAGAAAAAAGTACTTTATTTACCTCTTCGAAAGTTTATTTTACTTTAAATATAAAAGGACGAAACGTCAACTTCATAAAGTTAAAAATACCCGCCGGGGTTTGTTTATTTCATTAAGAAGTCCGTAAAGCAGCTAATTAGGGACTGCGATAGACTGTGACGAACCGTGGGAAGTTAAAAAGATTTACGATCATTATACTTTTTGTCCCAAAACCCTTTTCTAATTTTCTTACATTTTAAATGTGCTGAAAATCAGAAGAAATGCCGTTTTATGCAGGACATAACAATTGAGATTTGGTGGTCGAGTGCTCCAAGTAATCGCCTGCAATTACAAGATTGAGAGATCGAGTTTCGACTATTCCAATTAGTTTTTCTGAACACAGGTACAGTGATTAATCACAACAATCACACCACGAGCGGTGAAAGAAAACAGCGAGAGGAAACCTGGAACGTTGGAGGCAACGTTGAAAGACACGTTTAATCGTGCTTGAGATAGTGATGGACTCGCCATTTCCCATGTCGAAACCTTTCGCCCTCTCACACATCTCTGCTTACATCTTCGGATATTCTTTTGGAAAGGCATGATTTTATGCTACATCGCAAAATGATGCTAATAACTAACGAAGTATGGTCCAAATTACGCTTGACTCCGTCATAACAATTCTGTCTTATCCACTCCAATTATTAAGCCAATGGGATTCATAAATCTTCATCTCACTTCTCGTGCTAGATGGTGAGAAGAATATAAATTCGAGTCTCACAATTAATCGCCGATACACGACGACACGGGGTAGACAGAGAGATAAGAGCGCCAGGGCTCACAAGGCGTACAAATTACACATGGCTTTGAGTACTTCTCAGATGTTGTCATCCTTGATTAATCCATAGATTTTATCTAGAAACGCGTTCTTCTTCTAAACACCTTCCTTTCGTAATCAAATTCAAGACTGCAACGTGACGTGTGTATGTCACATGTCAACATTTCGTCCTCTCAACATAAATTTTTCTTCTTTACGCTCGCTCTTTCGTTCATGCCAGTTACTTCGCAAATCTCAGTGTAAATGTGATGTATAAATTCCATTGAAGTATTTGTAAATGTAACAAGGCTGTGAGTTTTTGCTTAATCGATATGAATACTTAAAATGAATGCGTAATGTTCATTGTATGCCAACGAATTTAAATAATGCTTCTACTACTTTGGAATCTCACTGGCTGTCACCCTATAATTAGTACACGCCACTGCCTAACTTCAGTAACCCTTGTGGGAAGACGTAAAGATAATATACACTACCAATATATAATTGTAATTGCGAATGTTTATTAGAATCTACCTCTTTCACACAAAACCTACTTACACGCTAAACTACTACCAGTGCGGATGAATTTTGGCACTAAGAAATTATTAAGACGATTAGAATAAGAAGACGACAAATGAGTGAGTGAAACTGCGGGTCATAACTTAACATACATAATTAGGAATCTTGCAAGATGAACAATTACGTATACATTATATAATTATTAATCTCAGTAATATCTGCCACATTTATCTTGACGAGTAATACGAAAATATTTGTCTCAAAAGTACGAGTAAGATACAAAAACAGTGAAATATTTTCGTATCTTACTTGTTTAAGTGTTAACTTTGTGACTGGCCTTATTTTTTTTTATATGGTTGTTAGCACACAGAAGACAGAAAAATGTTGAGCATTCTAGTTGTTAGCTGCTAGTAGTAGTTGAGTAGCCTATGTCAATAACCATCATAAAAAGTTTTCGTTCGAGGTTTTAGTGACTTTGGAAACAATGGTACGGGCCCGAAAATACATTTTCTAGATGAGATTCAGAGAGCAAAGCTAAATTTAAAGGGAAAATGAGAAAATTTTGATGGATACTCGCTAGTCGGGCTTTATCGTTTTGCCTTTTTAGTTTTTCGCGTTTCCTAAATGAGCAATGCTACAGAACTGACTCAGTTAACAAATTAACTGAACGGTATAATTTGAAATTCAAATTCCAAATTCAAATTTGTGATATTTCACAAATTATTAAAGGTCTTTTTTGACGACTGCGAAGGACCAGCCTTCGTGCTTCTAACCCAGCAACCTTTCAGAGTAATATTGGCAATAAAATTGATACCCCGTTAGCGCTCTAACGAGAATTATGCCAGTTTCGACTAACTCTTCTAAAATATTTATTACAAAGGAAAAAGTATATTGACGTTATTCATGTCGGTATTTGTCTTCATGTTCAAGCTTGTCGGACAAGGGTCCCAATGGGGGGTTAGTAATGTCGAAATGAGCCTTTTTTCATGACTTTGTAGATACCCAGATCTTGATAACTTTGTTATACCTATTTTGTTTTATTGTATAGTACCTAAGCATTAACCTATTGTCGGGCCTGCGCTGCCCCCAAACTTCAGTACTAATGCTGTAACATAATTAATATTGTTATTGTATACCTAATCATTTCAAAAGACCACCATGGAGTTTATTGCCGGTTCTTCTCCATGGAAACGACCAACCCGAACCGTGCACCTTTTTTCGACGTTTTATAAGTGCCCATCTAGGCCTATGTGAAATAAAATATTTTGATTTTGAAACAAGCGTCTTGCAAATCGCGAAAATGGAAAAACTATATACCCTTTCTGGGGCCCATGGGAAGGAATGTCAATATGCATTAAGGACACCCCTTCTCCGCCTTTTATAGGGTTCCCTTGTGGAAAGACGAAAGTGTTCTTTTTAGTAAAGAATTCCTCAAACGTCATACCGAATCTTAAGGGACTCTTTAAGCAACTTCTAACGAAGAGGAAATTGAATGAGCTAAATAGATTAAGCCCCGACCGCGCCGATTCGTTAGTGGGTTCATTAATTATCTAGAGAACAAAACTACTCAGCTGCAACCCGTGTTTCCACAATTCGGTTTAGTTCATGGACTCATAGACATTACTTGAATGTAATTACCTTTTTTAGTAATCGTAATCTACGAGCCGTGCCGGTTTTATCGCTCCAATAGTCGCCTCAAACGCTCAGATTGCAAGTTCGAATCCCGACTGTGCCCATGAGTTTTTTTCTGTAAATAAGTGGAAAGATTTACACCACGAGTTTAAATAAAATTCAAAGACATGTATAGTTATGCTTGATAAACGACGTTGGACTCGCCATCAGCCACGTTAGCATCCAAATATATTAACAGCGAAAAGATGATTAAAGATCTCTACACATGCAAGAATCCTTGTGGGCGTCAAGATATGTATATATCCTCACGCCTTCCCACAAGGGTCCCCGAAGAGGTAGGCAGAGGTGTATAGATAGTACCCACACGCCCACTTTCCGCCAGAGATATATTTTAGATGCCAAGGTGCGTGACAGATGACGAGTCCTTCGCCGTAACTCAAACACGACTGTTATTACATACGCCTTTTTGAATTTCTCTCCGTAGGGAGCCGTGTTGGCCGAGTGGTTCGAGTAGTTGCCTGCGACACAAAGGTCGTAAGTTCGAATCCTTTTTAAGGTACAGTGATTAGTCACACTACGAGCTTAATGGCGAAGGAAAACATCGTGAGGTAACCTGCATAAGTCTGAGAAGCAATTCAAAGGCATATAGTACAGTCGTGCTTGAGTAACGGCGATGGACTCGCCATCTGTCACAGTGGCACCTAATATATCCATGGCGGAAAGTGGGTGTGTGGGTATTACCTATACACCTCTACCTACCCCTTCTAACTTTTGATGAGCTCACATATATTGCACTTCTTTTATTCTTTTTACTCAAATCTATTTCCGAACACAAAAGAATCGGCTATTCGATGTGCGTACATAGATCGTGGATCGGTAAGTCGTAAAGTCTCCATTGACGCGAGTTATTCGTTGCTTTATGGTATATTTGAGCATTACGCTCTATATGTTTGTTGTTATATGTACCTACGTTTGTGTCGTTATAGAACTGTAATGTCTCTCGTATTCATTAATAATATATAAATACGATAAGACGACCGTCTGGTCTAGTGGTTAGAGCTTCTGACTGCGAAACTTGAGGTCACGGGTTCGAATCCCGCTGAGGGCAGATATTTGTATGATGAACACGAGTATTTGTACCTTAGTCTTGGATGTCCTATGTAGTTATGTATATATCTATCTATATAAGTATTTATATCGTTGTCTAGTTACCATAACACAAGCTTTGCTTACTTTGGGACTATGGCAATTTGTGTGGAATTGTCCCAGGTATTTATTATTTATTTATTTATAAATGAACAATAGTCACTCAATCACGGTTTGGCCAAACATGACCCGCCATTATTTATAAGATATTATTACTATTTATGATATTTAGTGATGAGTCATACCACTAGCTTTACGGTGAAGGAAAACATCAAGAGGAAACCTGCATACGTCTAAGAAGCAAAGGCGTATGTATAGTCGTCAGTAACGGCAATGGACTCGCCATATGTCACGTTGACACCTGAAATATATCTCTGGCGGAAAGTGGGTACTATTTTGTTTATACCACACGGGTGGCAAAACAAGCATGCGGTCCGCCTGATGGTAAGCGGTTACCATCACCTATACACCTCTGCCTACCCCGGGACCCTTGTGGAAAGGCGTGAGGTTATATATTATGATATTGTAGTATTTGTTTAGTCGTTATAGAACTTTGGTGTCGAGATTCGAACTTTATCTTTGTGTTGCAAGCCACTACTCGAACAACTCGGCCACCACGGCTCAAACACTAAAAGCTACTAATGTGAAAATATTATCGAAATCCGTAATACAGACAGACCATGCAATATAATATTACTTAGGATGGTTTTACGGCTGATATCCAATTACATGTTTGCGTTTGAGGTTTGTGGTCGAATGACGTGTGGTGTGCGCCGCGAATTTATGGTCAGAATTAATACGGGCCTAATTAAACACTATATTGGGCTGTTCCTCGAATAGGTACTCTTGCTAAGATAGATTTAGTATTAAATATATATATGTCTATGTAAATATATATATATATATATATATATATATATATATATGTATTATATATATATATATGTAATATATATATAAATGTATATATATATACATCTACATATATATTTGTATATGTATATATGTATAATATTATACACAAATTTTTTACTTAATAAGATGCCGTACACTTTCAACTATCAATTTTTTTATATATCAACTAGTGGTCCCGCCCAGCTTCGCTTGGGTGAAAAAAGTAAATGCCCTAGAACACGATCACAGCGCCACCTATCGGGTCCAATTGTGAATCTAAACCATTCTCAAATCCATCTGAAGACACACAGAAAATTTCATTAAAATCGGTCCAGCCATTTAGGAGGAGTTCAGTGACATACACACTCACAGAAGAATTATATATATAAAGATATCAATCTATTCCATCCAAAGGTTGTCTGGAAGAGATCGCCGAGTGCGATAAGACCGCCAATTGTACTTTGTCTGTCTATGATGTACTGTCTTGATTAAATATTGTGTACAATAAAGCATATAAATAATACAAGTGTATCAATTTTTCCTTTTACCAAAACTAAAATAAATTGTCTATACTCGTAAATATGTGGCTTACGTCAATGCTATCAAGTGGATAGTGCCATCTAGTATTTGGTATAAAGTAGTAAGTATCTTGACATAAAAAATATGCAATATCATTAACAATTTTTAATTAATTCTCAAAGTAGAATGCATATTAATTATTTCTGCCTAACTTTGTCACCAAAGGATCCTTTATCACATAAGTTGCAAAACAATTTTTAATTTATATACATACCGGATGCTGAAGGGTATACAAAATGGCCATTTTAATTTTCCTCTTTACCACCGAGGTGGCTGACACGCATGATGTGATGGTAAAAGGTTATCCTAGCTTGTACTACTCTAGCCTCACAATAGATAAAGTTGATGCATGTTCTACCAGCACCCCCATCTAATGTAGAGTTGAAGGAATCTTGTACAATACTACCCCGAAACGGTACCAACTACTCGGCAGAGATCTTCTATAAAAAGATCAAGTCGAGCCTTGTGGGGGGGAGGGGCGAAGATAAAATGTATTTAAAATATTGACAAGTAAGACGTTCCTTATTTCTATTACTCGCTAAAAGTCTACTCGGTTGGAAGAGAAACAAAGCGTTTGTACGAACATTGTTGTTAAACGCACGAAGCGTGCGGCATACTACGAATATCTCAGATTTTTTCCGAGATATCGCTTTATTCAAAAACGTATCGTACGCTTGAAAGACATACAAATGCTTTATTGATGAATAAAAATGCGGATTCTGCTAGAAACGGTTCTTTGGTAGATTTAACATTGTTTATTTCATAACGTTTATATTAAGTAGCTAAAAGCTAGGATGACAAGCGATCTGTATTATCTTTCGTAGTTTTTTAATGTGTAGTACACACCTGTTTTTTGCTGGAGATATATTTTAGGTGCTAACGTGACAGATAGCGAGTCCATCGCCGTGTCTCAAGCACGACTATACGTGCTAGAATTTCTTGTCAGACGTATGCAGGTTTCCCTTTGATGGTTTTTTTCCTTAGCCGTGAGGCTCGTGGTGTGATTATTCTCCTTAGGGACAATTCCACACAAATAGACATAGCCCCAAATTAAGCAAAGCTTGTATTATGGTAACTAGACAACGATAAATATTCTTATATAGATATATACATTGGTAAAAACATAGGACATCCAAGACTAAGGTGCAAATACTCATGTTCATCACACAGATATCTTCTCTCAGCGGGAATTGAACCCGCGACCTCAAGCTTCGCAGTCAATGCTCTGACCACTAGTCCAGACGGCCGTCTATCTATAATAACTATACTTATGTAAACAAATCGGTACAGTCCGGTTTCGAAATTGCAATCTTTGCGATACAAGAAAATACTCAAACCACTTGGACATCATATCTTAATACTGCTGAGGGCTACTAATCTATTTTCTCCTTTTTTATAGCTTAGAACTTAAGGTCATTCGATTTATCAACTTCACGCGACACACGACACTTTAAAATGCCGAACTTTTGTTATTACACTTAGCTATAGTAACTTCCAAGTTCTATATTATTTTATAACGCAACAAAATTAAATATCAACCATTTTCCGAGACAAAGTTTTATGTAAAGCACCTGTCGTTTCGTTGCGGGCAATGTATGTAACGCTAAAGGCTAGTCCATAAAGTAGCAAACGGATTTTAGTTAATTTGGTTTTTTAAATTTTAAATCTAGAATACCTAGATATGGACTAGATACGGATAGCGGACGTACTTCCGTTATATTTAGCTTTTTGTTCGGTGTGTATGTGTTTACTTCAATTATTACTTTATAATTAATCATGGCTGTCAAATCAATTACAATTATCATTTTTAGAAGGAGTGGACATTCCGATTAGCAAGATCATATCGATCGGAAGGGAACGCGCACTCAAAAGGCGAGTGTGTGAAGCGACTGATGAATGTTTAATAAATTAAGAGTTCTTTAATTTAAGTAAGTCTAGAGAGAACTGGCTCTCTCTGCATAGTCCGTAAGGGACTGAGTGTGGTTACATGTATTGATAATTATTGTTAAAACAATCGACAGATTTGCCATTTGTTCGCACGTTAATAGTATTCCAGTGAGAGAGCTATTTATTCCACTTATGCCCATATTTACGGAACAGAGTCAAAGTGCCGATCGATTAATTATGAAAATAATTATGTTAATAGACTTTAAATCCCATTTATTACATTCATATATATCATCACGCCGAGTCCCTAACGGGGTAGGCAGGGAGTATAGAGCGCTAGTTCTCTCTAAACTTACATACCTCTTTCGCTTCGTCCACATTCATCAGTCTCTTCATCATGCTCGTCAGTTTCGAGTACTCTTAACGTTCCCGTCCTTGAGCGTCAGATCGATTGGATCCAGGTAGTTGGAACTGGTCTACCTCTACCTTTTCTTGCACACACTTTCACTTTGTATATGACTTTGTATTCACTGTTTCGTCAATCTTTCTTCACTCATCCTTTCTATATGTCCAAACCAACTAAACATGACTTTTTTCATCTGTACAATCATTTATTAATAATTAAAAAAGGTTAGGCGTGCCCCTTCGTACCCTCGTGGGAAGGCGTGAGGATATATATACCATTATTATATATATTATTTTTTAAAAAGGTTATGGAAAGTAATAAAATAAATCCGATCGTGTGAAGTGCACTTTATAAAGGTCCTTTTACCCCTGGATGCATATAAATGTTTATTTCCACTCCACAATTGTTTCAAAAGCATAAGTTCACAAAGCTTTCTCGTAACTAATTTAACTGAAGTATTCTATGAAAGTTATATATGAAATTATATATGAAAGTTAATACATTACTAAACATTTTATCGTAAAGAGTCTTTATTGTATATTGTTATGGATACCATAGACGATATAATAAGTAAAACTGGCGCGTACCATAGATTCATTATGGCGCGAAAATCAAATGTCACCTGGAGAAAACAATTGATGTAACATTAATTCAATACAGGAGTTCTCTTACTGGACGCTTACTTATTTTCTCTTGCTTGCAACTCATAGACTTCTCAGTTATCTACTTTGCTTTATATAAACCTAAACAGTTTTAATGGCATACATTTGGATATATGTTAGGATAACCATTAAATATATGTTAAAAACTGACGAGTATGTATGAAGAGACTGATGTATGTAGATGAAACGAAAGAGATCAAGGCATAAAAAAGGTGGTATAAAAAAAAAAAAAAGCGTGATTAATTTCAGAAAAACCTCATTAGTAGAGACCGCCCGGGTTCGAACTTTAAATCATAATTTTGCAGGCGAATAGTTAATCAATCAGTACAATACACAGACGAAAAGCTTTTTCTGAAAACGTATAACAACATTTACATATTGTTAAACGATACAAACATAAAAAGCCCTGAGTTCCCAAAATATGCGCGAACACGTTAAATAAATTCACAAAAGTCAAGATAAGCATTTCAACAATTCGCATCGCACACTCGGAGAGAACAAACGCAATAAATAAGCACCTAGGGGTGGTACAGGCGCGCGTAAATTGCGTTCAACACAAACGTATCGGCATGCAGTGTAGTCTACGCCGAATCTGCGCGAATTTTAACTATAATATAATATATCCTTACGCCTTCCCACAAGGGTCCCCGAAGGGGTAGGCAGAGGTGTATAGGTAATACCCATACATCCACTTTCCGCCAGAGGTATATTAGGTGCCAACGCGACAGATGGCGAGTCCATCGCCGTTACTCAAGCACGACTATACATACGCCTTTGAATTTCTTCTCAGACGTATGTAGGTTTCCTCTCGATGTTTTCCTTCACCGTAAAGCTCGTGGTGTGACTAATCACTGTACTTAAGTTCAGAAAACTCATTGGTACAGTCGGGATTCGAACTTGCGACCTTTGCGTCGCAGGCAACTGCTCGAACCACTCGGCCACCACGGCTACATAGAATATATATAATAGAATTTTAACTAATATTTATAAATGTGAAGGTACTTCCGTTCGTTACACTTTCACGTGCTAACTGCTTTTACATACGTGTCTATACGACCCCGAAAGAATAGAGAGAGGTATCACATCACCCTATTTTTGTCGGAAATATATTGCATGGCGAAAAAGCACACTACTGTAATCTTCATTGCGGGTCGTTTTTAAATATGTATACATACGATGTACAACAAATATCTAACAAAATATACATCTAATATATTGTAACGCCCATCTCGGCGTATACAGAGGGAGTCTACCGGCAGTTTTGTCTAAGCTTACAGACCTCTTCCGTACATTAATCAGTATCTTAATACATGCTCCGCGGTTTTGGGTGCTCTTGGCGTTCCCATCTTTGAGCGATCGGTTTGATCTAGGTATTCGGAACGTGATCTTTCTTTCTTTGTCATTCCTTCTAGTCATTAACCCTCTAATCTAATTTATATCACATATGAAAGTTTTCCATAACTTAATAAAAAGCATCTACTACTGTTAAGAGAGGTAGGGCATAACGGGTTTCCCATTCGAATTTGGAGCTGCCCGACTGGGGCATGACCTCCACCTTAAGGAAGTCCGTAGTCAAATAACACATTTTTTTTTATTGTGTTCTTACGCAGTGCATAAGTTTTCCAATAACAAGCTCCTTGGGAAGAGGGGAGGATTGATACATTGTGTTGGCAGCAGAGGGATTAGTCCCATTATATTGCTAACACAGTATAATTCTCCGAATACAACGCGCAAGTGATACTTCGGTATCGTGAGCGTAAATAGGCTACGATAACTGTTTCCAATCGGGTGGGCCGGCTTGTTTGCCACTCTTGTTGTATAAAAAAAAGAAATTCATCTTTCATCTACTGCAAACTGCATTCATCTTGGGAAAAGTTATACGGCTCGGTTTATTTAACAACTGACTGGAGACTGAAATCAAAACATATCGAGGCAAGAAGTTTGTTTGTATTCACTGAGTGGTACGAAACATACATAAATATATATAAAGTCTATAAAGTATATAACGTCTATAAAGGTCTTAGTTCCTGTTGAATACGTTTGCAGTGGTATATTGTTTTTATATAAAACATCGTCCTAATATAAGTCTTTACCTTTGAAATTGGAGATTTGTATGAACATTTTAATTTAAATATTTAAATTTTGGTACATTTTGACACGTCAAAGCTACCTTTACTAAAGGTAGCTTTTGACGTGTCCTCGCGTTTGAAATATCCCCACGCCTTCCCACAAGGGCTCCTGAGAGGGTAGGCAGGGGTGAAAGTAGTACCCACACACCCCCTATCCGTCAGAGATATATTTTAGGTGCCAACGTGACAGATAGCGAGTCCATCGCCGCTACTCAAGCACGACAAGCGTCTTTGAATTTCTTCTCAATCGTATGCAGGTTTCCTTCACCGCAAAGCTCTTCGTGTGACTAATCACTGTACTTAAGTTCAGAAAAACTCATTGTTGCAGTCGGAAATCCCGACCTGTGTTTCAGGCAATCGAAGCACTTAGCGTCACGGGTCTCATTTATAAAAAAATATATTTATAAAGCAACTTACCCAACTTAAGTATACATTAAATAACACTTTCATAAGTCTGCTCAATACACTCGGCACAACTAAAGTATCAAGATCCCTAGAGCGCGTGTTGTGTAAGTTGATACTTTATATACCTCCCGCGGGATCTTTCCGTTTCATATGACGTGCAATAAATACTACGGCAAGAACTACTTTGGAACTACGCCGCTTTGATATTTCAAAAGAATGCATTACAAGTGCCGCGGGGTGAAATGGAATTTTCTCTTTGAAATTTTTTAAATAATATTTCACTGCGAAGATAGTTCTCTTCGAGATACATATTTCAACTAAAATACACGTGCATCTTGCTTTAAGTATTTCTTTAAAAAAATATATAAATGTGAAAGATTTTGATAGGATGTTAGTTACATAATCACGCCAGAACAGCTGAACAGAATTGGATCAGATTTGACCCAGAGTTAGATTAGGTACAAGTTTGATTCACATGGAAGTAGATATCAGTGAGCAATTGAAGTTATTACTATGATATATGTAGGTAGGTAGGTACCTTTTAGATATTGAATACAATAGAATTGTATTAAACTAAAACGTAGGGCAGGAGTTTTCTTCCGCGAACGCTCAGGCTGTGGAATGAGCTCCCCGTTGAGGTTTTCCCTGGAGAGTACAGCATGGAGTTCTTCAAGAAGGGCGCGAAAAGATTCCTGCAGGGTCGGCAACGCGCGAGTGATACCCCTGGCGTTGCAAGCGTCCATAGGCGTCGGTAACCGCTTACCATCAGGCGGACCGCATGCTTGTTTGCCACCCAAGTGGCATAAAAAACATGCTATGTAGCCACCATCATATTGCTGTGTCCTCAAACAGGGAAATATTATCTTTAGTATTAGTTATATGTCGTAGTATTGTATGGGCGATGTTGTAAATCCCGTGGACTGCACGCCGAACCAACGAGTCCATTCCCAGGGAGCTTGGAATAACCACAAGGCTATCAATATATGCTTCCAGCGGATACTTAACTATTTCAGACACGGCGCTCGCAGAAATCAGGATAGCTTGGAAAAGCTTATGGTAGTTGCTCAGGATGACGGAAAAAGATCGCGCGGTCGATCGCCAATCCGATCAGACCTGATAAAGACGCTCACTAAAGCTATTAAGACCGCCGAAGAAAGAATCATGTGGAAGAACATGGTCCAGAAAGTGGCCAACATTTCAGACTAGACATGACCATTGAAGATGCCGACTGAAAAGAAGTAGATATATGTCGTAGAATGTCTTTACTTACGTTATTTTACATGCAATACATAAATTAAATTTAATATGAAATTTAAAAAAAAAAACCCGAAAAAAAACTACCTATGAAATCTAATTTTATCCGAGTGAAACAGCGGGGCACATCTAGTAACTTTATAAGAAAATACATTTATCCAGCCAGCTACCAACCCCCCACGAATTTTCCCACGGCTTAAAGTTATTAGGTACTGGTATGAACCCGCACGAGTTGTATTCTTTTGGATTAAAAGATATACTCGTATGCCTGGTACCTGTGTAATACTAGGCTAAGCTACCGCTTTACCAAATCTGTTCAGCCGTTGTCACGTGATCGGGTAACAAACAAAAACGGACAATATTTACCTTTATATTTGTACCCTCTGCGTTAGGGACTCGGCGTGAATATGTATGTATATTGGTACAATATATCTTCAGGCCTTCCCACAATGTTCGCCAATTACTGTACTGGAGTTCAGAAAAACTCATTGGTACAGGCCGCCGGGGTTCGAATCTGCTATCCTTAATTTTCCTGCGATTACTTAAGCCACTTAGACACTTTATATAAGTACAATGAATAATGTCATCTTTTTTTTTATATATAACACGAGTGGCAGACAAGCATACGGCCCACCTGATGGGAAACGGTTACCGTAGCCTATTTACGCTCACGATATCGAAGTATCACTTGCGCGTTGCCACTCTGTATTCGGAGAGTTATAGTGTGTTGGCAGCATAATGGGTTTAATCCCTCTGCTTCCAACACAATGTAACAATCCTCCCCCCTCCCCAAGGAGCTCACTGGAGACCTTATTCACCGCGTAGGAACACAACACAAAAAATTTTGTTATTTGGCTACGAGCTTCTATAAGGTGGAGGTCCTGCCCCCAGTCGGGCAGCTCCGAATTCGAACGGAAACCCGTTATGCCCTACCTCCCAAAACATGAGTAAATTTCGTATACTCTCAAGATAGGTTTATGTTAATCTAGACGTCAAATGTAAACTTGTATGTTTAAGGGAACTTTTCTATTAAACTACGTACACACACAGTGACATACGAGTAGAATGGATGAAACCGATAGAACACAATAGAGTTCCCCTTTCTATACGAGAAAAAATCGACTGAGACCTTTTTCTATACCTTCACTGCCTATTCCTTCATGGTTCAGGTCCATCCCCGGTGATATATTTTAAGTGACCGATGGCGAGTCCATCACTATTTCTCAAGCACGACTTACCTAAAATGACGGATGGCGAGTACATCGCCATTTCTCAAGCACGACTAAAATTAGATCTTTGATTTTGTTAATTTTTCATTTAATTTCTTTTCCAACGTTGCAGAGAAGAAATTCTCTATTCGGTGTCGACACGATAGCTTCTAGAAGGGAGTCTAAGAGCTGCTACTGAAGCAGCTCTAACCCTTCCATATCCGATATACCAAAACACATGCGTTTAATTTCATTCGCAGTCAGTATTTTGAAGCCCTTATAACTCTTGAGGCCGGTGTGTATCCATACTAACACACCAATTGCTAACCTAAATTTGCAAACTTAATTAATACTTGATGTTCTGAAGCCTGCGAAGACCCTACTTATGAACTATGCTGGAGGGTTTACACATTGGTAACTTAATGTAGTTTGTGGTGGCTTTTCGATATAGACATAAATATTGGGTCGCCTTGAAGCTGTGAGGCCCGAGGCTTTAAGGAGTCGCACGCAAGTTTAAATCCCGACTAAGCCATTTATTATTTTCTGAACTTGAGTGGGCTAATAAATAAAACCGAATATGATGTCAGCATTAAAAAAAATACTACTGAATTATGCACATACGTATCATCTCGCCGAATCCTTAACGGGGTAGGCAGAGAGGGTAGAGCCTCAGTTCTCAATTAACTTGCATACCTCTTTCGCTTCGTCCACATTCATCGGTCTTTTTACCCATGTTTGCCGTCTTTATGTGTCCCAATTTATGAAAGTAAACAATTTTTTATATTTTTCATTTGTTTATTTTATCAGTTAAAGCCTCTTTAAAATGTTATATAAACATATAGATACTTGTCGAATACTTTTTAGCTTCATCCCAAAATGTCAATCAGGTTGATATCCGAAAGAATTTCGTTGGCAATATCGTGTACGGTGCTGCTCAGAATGCGGGTGATGTCATCCTGTAATCACAAGAGGATAAATATCATTCACAGTCATTATCCTCATCCTCTCCGCCTCTATAACTAAACTCGTATTATAAAGAGGCTAGATTAGATTTTTGATTTTTGTTCCTTTGTTTCTTACGATTTAGTTACAGAGTAAGAAATCTTGACTCAAACTATAAAAACCCTGCGAACAATTTTACAAACGTTTTTCAATCCAATACTGGCTATTTTCTATACATTACACACAGTAGAATCTAACTATGTTTTAATTTTGTTTTGTATAGAGTTTCGATCAAAAGATCGCAAGTTCGAATCCCGACTGTACCAATGAGTTTTTCTGAACTTAAGTACAGTGATTAGTCACACCACGAGCTTTACGGTGAAGGAAAACATCGAGAGGAAACCTGCATACGTCTGAGAAGAAATTCAAAGGCGTATGTATAGTCGTGCTTGAGTAACGGCGATGGACTCGCCATCTGTCACGTTGGCACCAAATATACCTCTGGTGGAAAGTGGGTGTGTGGGTATTTATTACCTATACACCTCTGCCTACCCCTTCGGGGACCCTTGTGGGAAGGCGTGAGGATATATATTATGTATAGAGTTTATTTATTCGTATCCAATTAACACTATAAGTGGTGGAAAGTGCTTTGGTACCCAAGGTGGTGCCTACACAACTTTTCCAACCCTTATGGGAAGGCGTGAGGATATATTATCTATACTAATATTATAAAGAGGAAAGATTTGTTTGTTTGTTTGTTTGTTTGTAATGAATAGGCTCCGAAACTACTGGACCGATTTCAAAAATTCTTTCACCTTTGGAAAGCTACATTATCCCCGAGTAACATAGGCTATATTAAATTGGACCCGATAGGTGGCGCTGCGATCGAGTTTCAAGATTTTTACCTTTTTACCCGGGCGAAGCTTTCTGGGTGTTTCTGTGTGTCTTAAGCTAGATTCGAGAATGGTTTAGATTTACAATTGGACCCAATAGGTGGCGCTGCGATCGTGTTACGGGCAATTTAACTTTTTCACCCGAGCGAAGCTGGGCGGGACAGCTAGTGTTAAATATAATTAAGATAAACTACCTATAAATAAAATAAATGTAATGTAAATGTGATAAACTAACTATAAAAAAATAGTTGCCTGCAACTTTGTACTTACACACTACTCTTTAGCTCATCCACGTTCATCAGTTTCTTCATATTTATGTCGGCTAAAATTTTCATTAGAAAAACAATGATCACCACAAAGAGAAGCCACTTTACAAGGCTTTGTCTTGAATTCAAAAAATATTACCTCAAAGAAATACAGCATTTCGGAGACCAAGTTTTTCAAGAAGGCGTTTATGAAGCTGCTGACAGCTGCATCGTTGAGCAGACCCGTAATTTCAGGCTGAAATAAATTAATAATTGACACTAAGAACGAACAGCGAGAGAGCGAAGTTTGACTCTTGACAAATAAAATAAATATATTTTTATTGCTTGCTTGCACATAACTATTATCTAACATTTAAGCAGTTGTTGGAATAACAACTGTTTTCATTGATACCTGTACCAATTGCTTCCTGCTTGTGTTTCTTGAGAATTGTGGGTTGAAGGGTATTCATAGGTGCAAGTGTCAGTTAAACTACACTAACAGTGGTAACTTTAGTTTATATTAAACGTGACGTTCCCTGTGTCCCTTACGCTGAATAAAATATTTTGATTTTGATTTTTGATTTTGATTAAAGTATACGCTATATTCTCTTTGCCCGGTTAAGTAGCAAAAGTTCCCGGAACTCACGATACGACTGACAATACAAAAAAAAATAATTAAACCCGATTCGCTTAGAAAGCCAAAAACAATATCTCAGGTCCAAGAATGTGATGTAGTATATAATAGGAATATTAATGCGCAAGTTTCTGAGTATGTATGTTTGTTACTCAATCACGCCAGAACGACTGAGCGGAATTACTAGCTCGATTAACAGAGTTGTTCCGAAAATTAATCGATTTTTACGCGGGTGAAACTGCGGGACACATTTGGTAAATACATATATATAATATAATATAATATATCCTCACGCCTTCCCACAAGGGTCCCCGAAGGGGTAGGCAGAGGTGTATAGGTAATACCCATACACCCACTTTCCGCCAGAGGTATATTAGGTGCCAACGTGACAGATGGCGAGTCCATCGCCGTTACTCAAGCACGACTATACATACGCCTTTGAATTTCTTCTCAGACGTATGCAGGTTTCCTCTCGATGTTTTCCTTCACCGTATATATATACATATATATATATATATATATATATATATATATGTCAGAGGTGATAAAACTTTTGGGGAACCTTTTTAACATTATTTTGCGAAGAACGATACCTTATGTTAGTTTATATCCACATGATTAATAATATAGCAAAGAGTTACATACCTCGAAAGACTTCAAGTTGAATTTGATCTCACATTCCAACAAGTTCAAATAAATAGCGCCGATTCGGATACTGGGGGCGATTAGTAAGTTTACTTGAATTCTAGGCTCTATTATTTGGATCCTGAAACAAAAATAACATAAAAATAGACCATTCGAAGCGCCGCGCGAAGTCACTCGCGTAAAATTTGATTCATTTGATTGCAAAAAAAATAACAATGTATTTTATTTTTATTTTTAATCCAAGTTATAATAATTGTGCCAAATTTCATCTGATACCAGTCAGATACGAGTTGAGTCGCAAAGGACTCGTCCCAGAAATACCTCGGAGCGTCCAGACATATCTACAACATCTGGTCGCGCCATTCCTCAAAGGGGTTTGGACAGAGATGTACTAACCTCACCTTATGTCGTAGTTATATTTAGGTGCCAGCATAGCAGTTGGCATGTCACAGTCTCTTTCACAGTATTTTTATTAACTTTAAAGATCGTACTATGTCATACATACATATCATCACGCCGAGTCCTCAACGGGGTAGGCAGAGAGTATAGAGCGCCAGTTCTCTCTAGACTTACATACCTCTTTCGCTTCGTCCACATTCATCAGTCTCTTCATACATGCTCGTCGGTTTCGTACTATGTCAATGCTCATTAGTGTTCTTCATGGAAATGCATTTTTTATACAAATTCGTATATGAATATTTGAAAAGTATTAGCATATATCGTGCAAATATCTCGATACTAGGATACCACATACAGTTAGATAAAGGTATTTTTTAATTTATTTCGGCCTAATTACGTAACACGTTAATTCAAAATTATATTTGTCACTCACTTCATATCACCACTTCCGAATACGTTGGCACCAAAAATTGGAATGAAGAGATCGTAAGCACCTGTAAAGAAGATTAATACTTTGTTATCGATGAAAGATGAATTGCGCTCAATGCCCTCTTGGAGACCAACCATGACTGTGACGAGTTTGCGGACGGTTGGACGGCTATCATGGCGGCAGGGAGTATTGTGAGATGAAGTTCTTATAATTACTAATTAGTGCAATTGGTATTTACCCGTACCAATTACGCATAAAATAATAATAATAATAATATCCTCACGCTTTCCCACAAGGTTTCCCGAAGGGGTAGGCAGAGGTGTATAGGTAATACCCACACACCCACTTTCCGCCAGAGGTATATTAGGCCCCAACGAGACAGATGGCGAGTCCATCGCCGTTACTAAAGCACGGCTATATGAATTTGCCTTTGAATTTCTTCTCAGACGTATGCAGGTTTCCTCTCGATGTTTTCCTTCACCGTAAACCTCGTGGTGTGGCAAATCACTGTACTTAAATTCAGAAAAACTCATTGGTACAGTCGGGATTCGAACTTGCGACCTTTGCGTCGCAGGTAACTGCTGGAACCACTCGGCCACCACGGCTTTTCACGTATAAAATAAATAAAATTAAGATAACAGAAGCAAAGATTGGAGCCGTGGTGGCCGAGCGCTTCTAGTTACCTGCAACACAAAGACTGCAAGTTCGAATCTGGACTGTACCAATGAGTTTTTCTGAACGTGAGTACAGTGTTTAGTCACACCACGAGCAATGAAAGAAAACATCGAGAGGAAATCTGCGTCTGAGAAGAAATTCAAAGCGTATGTATGTATCTCTGAAAATATATCTCTGGCGGAAAATGGGTGTGTGGGTACTATATACTGATAATGATATAATAAGATGATGAACATCTTTAGAACTAGAGACCAAACTCAATGCTAATGTCACAATTTTAAACTATTTTATTGTACCCAACAATAAATCTTAACAAGACAAGTTCCTTCTATGAAAGTCCGTATTGTAGTGTGTTTCAAAAGATACCTTGTTTACATTTCAAAGAAGTCTGTGTTGTTGTGTAGTTTGGACACAATACAGAAATAATGCAGTAACCTAACATCTCTACCTCGTACGAGTATACAATCTATACTTCCGGACGCTACCATCATTGTCTTTGCAAAACTTTTCTCTCGACTCTACTGACAGAGTTGCGGTCGTTAAAAACTTCAGTATCATTGAATTTCAGCACAAGTGACATTAATTACGATAATATTCGGCAATTCGTTCGTGCAAACAGTAGGCTGACCACCTATCATGTTAACTCTTTAAGGTAACAGACAAAATGGCCGTCGCGCTACCATCGATGTGACTTTTTCTAATGTGTCTCTTGATTATATTTATATTACTTCAGTCTACTTTATGGTGTAAATCTCCAGGCGTGCCTTTATCTATAATAATAATATGAATGTGAGAATTTGTATGAATGGGTTAATGTTTGTTACTTCTCGCTAGAACGGCTGAACGGAATTATATGAAATTTGGCATAGAAATTGATTGTAGTCTGGAATAGAATGTACTGATATGTTTTCCTAACCTATAAATAATAAAATATTTTTATGAAAGAATTTAGATGTAATATTTTGAAACATTACATAGATAATATAATTTGTCATAGTCTATCCCCCTGTAAGACGAACGCACGGCAAGACACCCAACTATTACTTTAACTTTAACAATAGTTTTTCTACTTCGGTAGATGAGATACTGCTGATGAACATATACTGTGTCAAGATAACAAGTGGAATTTAATTGAGATCAATGCCCTTTGTAGTGCGTAGCCCACGAATAGAACTTTATCTGTATTTGTATTCCCCTTGCCGGAGTAAGTAGTTATATTGTCTTCTCTTATTACAAACTCAATCTTGAAGAGGATAAACCGTTAGCCTAACTTATTGTCTTACGTTCTTTATTGAATACCTTACATAATACATGCACATCTCACATGCAGTTGAGATGCGATCTCTTCGAAAAATGTGCGGAGTAACGATATTAGATCGAATCCGCAATGAAGAGATTCGCAAATCAACCGACGAGCATGTATGAAGAGACTGATGAATGTGGACGAAGCGAAAGGTGATTGTAAAGATGAAGAAAGGCATGTTGCGTTGCTTTGGACACATAGAAAGGATGAGTGAAGAAAGATTGACGAAACAGATATACAAAGCAAAAGTGTGTGCAAGAAGAGGCAGAGGAAGGCCGCGTTCCAACTACCTGGATCAAATCGATCGGACTGGCGCTCTATACTCTCTGCCTACCCCGTTAGGGACTTGGCGTGATGATATGTATGTATGTACATAATACATAAAAGGTATGTATAAAAATCACAGCTCCACGTACTTTACAGGCAAGGAAAACATTGAAAAGAAACCTCCAAACGTTTAAGAAATTTAAGGGAACTGCCACATAAACATCTATAAAAAGATCTCCCTCAACACATGTGGCTTTTATTAGACCATTGCCTATGCTTAGTGGTACGAGCAGTTGCTGCGAAGTTCGAATCCCGATTGTACCAATGAGTTTTTCTGAACTTAAGTACAGTGATTAGTCACACCTTTACGCCACGAGCTTTACGGTGAAGGAAAACATCGAGAGGAAACCTGCATACGTCTGAGAAGAAATTCAAAGGCGTATGTATAATCGTGCTTGAGTAACGGCGTTGGACTCGCCATCTGTCACGTTAGCACCTAATATACCTCTGGCGGAAAGTGGGTGTGTGGGTATTACCAATACACCTCTGCCTACCCCTTCGGGGACCCTTGTGGGAAGGCGTGAGGATATTTTATTTTAGAAATAACAATATTAAAAATGCCTACCAGCAGCCACCTCCAGTTGCGGAATGCTTCCATCCAACTCCATCCTCTGAAGCAGGATCGATACGAGATTAATTTGCAAAGAATTTACCTCGAAAGTGCTCAGCTTCGATACAGACAAATCTGCTACAGAGATTTGTGCTCTAAAATCACAAAATAAGAACTATATTAGAAAAAAAGAAAGAATTAGAAGAAAAGTTGTGAATAAACATTTTTAAAATCGGTGTCAAAGTAATTTTTCAGCTCAAATAATCAACTATTTATCCCATTATCAATCTTGTGTTCATAGGATTAAAAGTCACGAATAAATATACATACAATTTAAAACACCAACTATGTAACAGACATATATAATCCATAGACAGTGACAATACTCCAGGTATTGCCAGCGGCCATGGATACTGAAAGTATGATATAATTCAGGTTACTAACCCTGGCAATGGTAAGACCTGATCATCAATAGCCAGACGGTCGATTTGCAATGGGTCCAGGACGGGAATGTCATCGTTTCCATTAATTATAATCTCTCTCAAATCCTCTAATATACCAAGAACTAAATTTTCCAAGACACTGTTTCTTGATGAAGCATCTGAAAAATATAATTTTTCTCATAAATATTTAAGCCTTGGGTGGTGAGCACGGAGCCTTGCGGGACTCCTGCTCGTATGGGACGAGGGGAAGAGAGTGTGCCCTCCACTCTGTAGCGAAAGGAACGATTCGACAAAAAGTCCCGCACTATGCGTACGAGACGGTCCGGCACGCCCAACTGGTACAGCTTGTATATTAAGCCGTTGTGCCAGACCTTGTCGAATGCCTTCGCCACGTCGAAGAGGAGCATACCCGTGGGATATCCGCGTTGGAAGCCGCTACTGACGTCTTCCACTATACGGTGGACTTGTGGGACACACGAGTGTTTGGTTCGAAAGCCAAACTGTTGATCTGGAATAAATTTTTCAGAGTCAGCAAAACTCTTTAATCTATTATAGACAAGTCTCTCGTATATTTTGCCGAGAACGATGAGGAGACTGATAGGGCGGTAACTGGAGGCTTCGGTCTTGGGTTTCCCCGGCTTAGGAATACCTATGACCGTCGCACTTTTCCAGGATTGGGGGAACAAGTTGTTGCTCAGTGCTGCATTGAAGATGGCAGTGAGCAAAACTATCAGATAGGGGGAGAAAAGTTTGATGACTCTATTAGGGATACCGTCGGGGCCAGGAGCTTTCCTAGGGTGGAGACCATCGATCGCCTTCCGGACTTCATCGACCGTGATTGGGGCTATGGGGTGATCCGGGTGTTCGGAGGGTGGATTGGACAGTTTGCTTTCGACCTCGGCGTCCACCTTCTCGAGGTGTCGCTGGTCTACCGGCAGGGAGCTGGGCGTACATTGAGCCTCGAGACTGTCGGCCAGTCACTCGGACTTCTCGTCGTCGTCAAAGGCGGGCCCTTGATTCGGACGAGTGAGAGGAGGCATGGGCGCGGTGAGGTCAGATTTGAGTTTACGTTGGAGTTGCCAAAAGGCCATGTGACTTGGTTCAAGCTTCCCGAGGAACTTGTTCCAGCGAGCGTTACGCAGGTCCTTCATGCGGTATCTCAGCTTGCGCTGGAGTGACCACAGGAAGGTGCGGTTCGCTACAGTCGGTTGAGCTCGATGGGCTCGGAGTGCGGCATTCTTTTCCGTCACCAGTTCACGCACGTCGTCTGAAAGTTTCCAGCGATGATCTTCCGTCACCGGAACTTGTCGGGAGCAGGAGTCCACGACTGACTGTACGTGAGCTGTGAGGGAATCGATCGCCTTTTGCGTGTCGGCTGCCGACTCTATGTGGGGCGGGATACTATCTAAGTGAACAGATGAAGGGGACTTGAGGAGTTCCTCTAATTTCCTCCAGTCTGTTATCTTTTTCTGAGGTAGGGGGCGACCTGTGTGAGAGGGGCCTAATCGGGGGGAGAGCGCTAGTGTTACAGGTCTGTGATCTGAGTCTAGTTTGTCGTGAGACCTCATTGAGTGCAAACGAAGGTTCACATTCTTGAGGATCACGATGTCAAGTACGTCCGGTCGGTGGTTAATATTTGCAGGGTAGTGGGTGGGGTGCATGGGTGCAATGACGTCGAATTGGAGGAGCCCACTGAGGTCCTCCAACTGGCGTCCCCTGTTATTTCCCTACCTCCCTAAACCTACCTCCCAAAACATGAGTAAATTTCGTATACTCTCAAGATAGGTTTATGTTAATCTAGACGTCAAATGTAAACTTGTATGTTTAAGGGAACTTTTCTATTAAACTACGTACACACACAGTGACATACGAGTAGAATGGATGAAACCGATAGAACACAATAGAGTTCCCCTTTCTATACGAGAAAAAATCGACTGAGACCTTTTTCTATACCTTCACTGCCTATTCCTTCATGGTTCAGGTCCATCCCCGGTGATATATTTTAAGTGACCGATGGCGAGTCCATCACTATTTCTCAAGCACGACTTACCTAAAATGACGGATGGCGAGTACATCGCCATTTCTCAAGCACGACTAAAATTAGGTCTTTGATTTTGTTAATTTTTCATTTAATTTCTTTTCCAACGTTGCAGAGAAGAAATTCTCTATTCGGTGTCGACACGATAGCTTCTAGAAGGGAGTCTAAGAGCTGCTACTGAAGCAGCTCTAACCCTTCCATATCCGATATACCAAAACACATGCGTTTAATTTCATTCGCAGTCAGTATTTTGAAGCCCTTATAACTCTTGAGGCCGGTGTGTATCCATACTAACACACCAATTGCTAACCTAAATTTGCAAACTTAATTAATACTTGATGTTCTGAAGCCTGCGAAGACCCTACTTATGAACTATGCTGGAGGGTTTACACATTGGTAACTTAATGTAGTTTGTGGTGGCTTTTCGATATAGACATAAATATTGGGTCGCCTTGAAGCTGTGAGGCCCGAGGCTTTAAGGAGTCGCACGCAAGTTTAAATCCCGACTAAGCCATTTATTATTTTCTGAACTTGAGTGGGCTAATAAATAAAACCGAATATGATGTCAGCATTAAAAAAAATACTACTGAATTATGCACATACGTATCATCTCGCCGAATCCTTAACGGGGTAGGCAGAGAGGGTAGAGCCTCAGTTCTCAATTAACTTGCATACCTCTTTCGCTTCGTCCACATTCATCGGTCTTTTTACCCATGTTTGCCGTCTTTATGTGTCCCAATTTATGAAAGTAAACAATTTTTTATATTTTTCATTTGTTTATTTTATCAGTTAAAGCCTCTTTAAAATGTTATATAAACATATAGATACTTGTCGAATACTTTTTAGCTTCATCCCAAAATGTCAATCAGGTTGATATCCGAAAGAATTTCGTTGGCAATATCGTGTACGGTGCTGCTCAGAATGCGGGTGATGTCATCCTGTAATCACAAGAGGATAAATATCATTCACAGTCATTATCCTCATCCTCTCCGCCTCTATAACTAAACTCGTATTATAAAGAGGCTAGATTAGATTTTTGATTTTTGTTCCTTTGTTTCTTACGATTTAGTTACAGAGTAAGAAATCTTGACTCAAACTATAAAAACCCTGCGAACAATTTTACAAACGTTTTTCAATCCAATACTGGCTATTTTCTATACATTACACACAGTAGAATCTAACTATGTTTTAATTTTGTTTTGTATAGAGTTTCGATCAAAAGATCGCAAGTTCGAATCCCGACTGTACCAATGAGTTTTTCTGAACTTAAGTACAGTGATTAGTCACACCACGAGCTTTACGGTGAAGGAAAACATCGAGAGGAAACCTGCATACGTCTGAGAAGAAATTCAAAGGCGTATGTATAGTCGTGCTTGAGTAACGGCGATGGACTCGCCATCTGTCACGTTGGCACCAAATATACCTCTGGTGGAAAGTGGGTGTGTGGGTATTTATTACCTATACACCTCTGCCTACCCCTTCGGGGACCCTTGTGGGAAGGCGTGAGGATATATATTATGTATAGAGTTTATTTATTCGTATCCAATTAACACTATAAGTGGTGGAAAGTGCTTTGGTACCCAAGGTGGTGCCTACACAACTTTTCCAACCCTTATGGGAAGGCGTGAGGATATATTATCTATACTAATATTATAAAGAGGAAAGATTTGTTTGTTTGTTTGTTTGTTTGTAATGAATAGGCTCCGAAACTACTGGACCGATTTCAAAAATTCTTTCACCTTTGGAAAGCTACATTATCCCCGAGTAACATAGGCTATATTAAATTGGACCCGATAGGTGGCGCTGCGATCGAGTTTCAAGATTTTTACCTTTTTACCCGGGCGAAGCTTTCTGGGTGTTTCTGTGTGTCTTAAGCTAGATTCGAGAATGGTTTAGATTTACAATTGGACCCAATAGGTGGCGCTGCGATCGTGTTACGGGCAATTTAACTTTTTCACCCGAGCGAAGCTGGGCGGGACAGCTAGTGTTAAATATAATTAAGATAAACTACCTATAAATAAAATAAATGTAATGTAAATGTGATAAACTAACTATAAAAAAATAGTTGCCTGCAACTTTGTACTTACACACTACTCTTTAGCTCATCCACGTTCATCAGTTTCTTCATATTTATGTCGGCTAAAATTTTCATTAGAAAAACAATGATCACCACAAAGAGAAGCCACTTTACAAGGCTTTGTCTTGAATTCAAAAAATATTACCTCAAAGAAATACAGCATTTCGGAGACCAAGTTTTTCAAGAAGGCGTTTATGAAGCTGCTGACAGCTGCATCGTTGAGCAGACCCGTAATTTCAGGCTGAAATAAATTAATAATTGACACTAAGAACGAACAGCGAGAGAGCGAAGTTTGACTCTTGACAAATAAAATAAATATATTTTTATTGCTTGCTTGCACATAACTATTATCTAACATTTAAGCAGTTGTTGGAATAACAACTGTTTTCATTGATACCTGTACCAATTGCTTCCTGCTTGTGTTTCTTGAGAATTGTGGGTTGAAGGGTATTCATAGGTGCAAGTGTCAGTTAAACTACACTAACAGTGGTAACTTTAGTTTATATTAAACGTGACGTTCCCTGTGTCCCTTACGCTGAATAAAATATTTTGATTTTGATTTTTGATTTTGATTAAAGTATACGCTATATTCTCTTTGCCCGGTTAAGTAGCAAAAGTTCCCGGAACTCACGATACGACTGACAATACAAAAAAAAATAATTAAACCCGATTCGCTTAGAAAGCCAAAAACAATATCTCAGGTCCAAGAATGTGATGTAGTATATAATAGGAATATTAATGCGCAAGTTTCTGAGTATGTATGTTTGTTACTCAATCACGCCAGAACGACTGAGCGGAATTACTAGCTCGATTAACAGAGTTGTTCCGAAAATTAATCGATTTTTACGCGGGTGAAACTGCGGGACACATTTGGTAAATACATATATATAATATAATATAATATATCCTCACGCCTTCCCACAAGGGTCCCCGAAGGGGTAGGCAGAGGTGTATAGGTAATACCCATACACCCACTTTCCGCCAGAGGTATATTAGGTGCCAACGTGACAGATGGCGAGTCCATCGCCGTTACTCAAGCACGACTATACATACGCCTTTGAATTTCTTCTCAGACGTATGCAGGTTTCCTCTCGATGTTTTCCTTCACCGTATATATATACATATATATATATATATATATATATATATATGTCAGAGGTGATAAAACTTTTGGGGAACCTTTTTAACATTATTTTGCGAAGAACGATACCTTATGTTAGTTTATATCCACATGATTAATAATATAGCAAAGAGTTACATACCTCGAAAGACTTCAAGTTGAATTTGATCTCACATTCCAACAAGTTCAAATAAATAGCGCCGATTCGGATACTGGGGGCGATTAGTAAGTTTACTTGAATTCTAGGCTCTATTATTTGGATCCTGAAACAAAAATAACATAAAAATAGACCATTCGAAGCGCCGCGCGAAGTCACTCGCGTAAAATTTGATTCATTTGATTGCAAAAAAAATAACAATGTATTTTATTTTTATTTTTAATCCAAGTTATAATAATTGTGCCAAATTTCATCTGATACCAGTCAGATACGAGTTGAGTCGCAAAGGACTCGTCCCAGAAATACCTCGGAGCGTCCAGACATATCTACAACATCTGGTCGCGCCATTCCTCAAAGGGGTTTGGACAGAGATGTACTAACCTCACCTTATGTCGTAGTTATATTTAGGTGCCAGCATAGCAGTTGGCATGTCACAGTCTCTTTCACAGTATTTTTATTAACTTTAAAGATCGTACTATGTCATACATACATATCATCACGCCGAGTCCTCAACGGGGTAGGCAGAGAGTATAGAGCGCCAGTTCTCTCTAGACTTACATACCTCTTTCGCTTCGTCCACATTCATCAGTCTCTTCATACATGCTCGTCGGTTTCGTACTATGTCAATGCTCATTAGTGTTCTTCATGGAAATGCATTTTTTATACAAATTCGTATATGAATATTTGAAAAGTATTAGCATATATCGTGCAAATATCTCGATACTAGGATACCACATACAGTTAGATAAAGGTATTTTTTTAATTTATTTCGGCCTAATTACGTAACACGTTAATTCAAAATTATATTTGTCACTCACTTCATATCACCACTTCCGAATACGTTGGCACCAAAAATTGGAATGAAGAGATCGTAAGCACCTGTAAAGAAGATTAATACTTTGTTATCGATGAAAGATGAATTGCGCTCAATGCCCTCTTGGAGACCAACCATGACTGTGACGAGTTTGCGGACGGTTGGACGGCTATCATGGCGGCAGGGAGTATTGTGAGATGAAGTTCTTATAATTACTAATTAGTGCAATTGGTATTTACCCGTACCAATTACGCATAAAATAATAATAATAATAATATCCTCACGCTTTCCCACAAGGTTTCCCGAAGGGGTAGGCAGAGGTGTATAGGTAATACCCACACACCCACTTTCCGCCAGAGGTATATTAGGCCCCAACGAGACAGATGGCGAGTCCATCGCCGTTACTAAAGCACGGCTATATGAATTTGCCTTTGAATTTCTTCTCAGACGTATGCAGGTTTCCTCTCGATGTTTTCCTTCACCGTAAACCTCGTGGTGTGGCAAATCACTGTACTTAAATTCAGAAAAACTCATTGGTACCGTCGGGATTCGAACTTGCGACCTTTGCGTCGCAGGTAACTGCTGGAACCACTCGGCCACCACGGCTTTTCACGTATAAAATAAATAAAATTAAGATAACAGAAGCAAAGATTGGAGCCGTGGTGGCCGAGCGCTTCTAGTTACCTGCAACACAAAGACTGCAAGTTCGAATCTGGACTGTACCAATGAGTTTTTCTGAACGTGAGTACAGTGTTTAGTCACACCACGAGCAATGAAAGAAAACATCGAGAGGAAATCTGCGTCTGAGAAGAAATTCAAAGCGTATGTATGTATCTCTGAAAATATATCTCTGGCGGAAAATGGGTGTGTGGGTACTATATACTGATAATGATATAATAAGATGATGAACATCTTTAGAACTAGAGACCAAACTCAATGCTAATGTCACAATTTTAAACTATTTTATTGTACCCAACAATAAATCTTAACAAGACAAGTTCCTTCTATGAAAGTCCGTATTGTAGTGTGTTTCAAAAGATACCTTGTTTACATTTCAAAGAAGTCTGTGTTGTTGTGTAGTTTGGACACAATACAGAAATAATGCAGTAACCTAACATCTCTACCTCGTACGAGTATACAATCTATACTTCCGGACGCTACCATCATTGTCTTTGCAAAACTTTTCTCTCGACTCTACTGACAGAGTTGCGGTCGTTAAAAACTTCAGTATCATTGAATTTCAGCACAAGTGACATTAATTACGATAATATTCGGCAATTCGTTCGTGCAAACAGTAGGCTGACCACCTATCATGTTAACTCTTTAAGGTAACAGACAAAATGGCCGTCGCGCTACCATCGATGTGACTTTTTCTAATGTGTCTCTTGATTATATTTATATTACTTCAGTCTACTTTATGGTGTAAATCTCCAGGCGTGCCTTTATCTATAATAATAATATGAATGTGAGAATTTGTATGAATGGGTTAATGTTTGTTACTTCTCGCTAGAACGGCTGAACGGAATTATATGAAATTTGGCATAGAAATTGATTGTAGTCTGGAATAGAATGTACTGATATGTTTTCCTAACCTATAAATAATAAAATATTTTTATGAAAGAATTTAGATGTAATATTTTGAAACATTACATAGATAATATAATTTGTCATAGTCTATCCCCCTGTAAGACGAACGCACGGCAAGACACCCAACTATTACTTTAACTTTAACAATAGTTTTTCTACTTCGGTAGATGAGATACTGCTGATGAACATATACTGTGTCAAGATAACAAGTGGAATTTAATTGAGATCAATGCCCTTTGTAGTGCGTAGCCCACGAATAGAACTTTATCTGTATTTGTATTCCCCTTGCCGGAGTAAGTAGTTATATTGTCTTCTCTTATTACAAACTCAATCTTGAAGAGGATAAACCGTTAGCCTAACTTATTGTCTTACGTTCTTTATTGAATACCTTACATAATACATGCACATCTCACATGCAGTTGAGATGCGATCTCTTCGAAAAATGTGCGGAGTAACGATATTAGATCGAATCCGCAATGAAGAGATTCGCAAATCAACCGACGAGCATGTATGAAGAGACTGATGAATGTGGACGAAGCGAAAGGTGATTGTAAAGATGAAGAAAGGCATGTTGCGTTGCTTTGGACACATAGAAAGGATGAGTGAAGAAAGATTGACGAAACAGATATACAAAGCAAAAGTGTGTGCAAGAAGAGGCAGAGGAAGGCCGCGTTCCAACTACCTGGATCAAATCGATCGGACTGGCGCTCTATACTCTCTGCCTACCCCGTTAGGGACTTGGCGTGATGATATGTATGTATGTACATAATACATAAAAGGTATGTATAAAAATCACAGCTCCACGTACTTTACAGGCAAGGAAAACATTGAAAAGAAACCTCCAAACGTTTAAGAAATTTAAGGGAACTGCCACATAAACATCTATAAAAAGATCTCCCTCAACACATGTGGCTTTTATTAGACCATTGCCTATGCTTAGTGGTACGAGCAGTTGCTGCGAAGTTCGAATCCCGATTGTACCAATGAGTTTTTCTGAACTTAAGTACAGTGATTAGTCACACCTTTACGCCACGAGCTTTACGGTGAAGGAAAACATCGAGAGGAAACCTGCATACGTCTGAGAAGAAATTCAAAGGCGTATGTATAATCGTGCTTGAGTAACGGCGTTGGACTCGCCATCTGTCACGTTAGCACCTAATATACCTCTGGCGGAAAGTGGGTGTGTGGGTATTACCAATACACCTCTGCCTACCCCTTCGGGGACCCTTGTGGGAAGGCGTGAGGATATTTTATTTTAGAAATAACAATATTAAAAATGCCTACCAGCAGCCACCTCCAGTTGCGGAATGCTTCCATCCAACTCCACTCTGTACCTCTGAAGCAGGATCGATACGAGATTAATTTGCAAAGAATTTACCTCGAAAGTGCTCAGCTTCGATACAGACAAATCTGCTACAGAGATTTGTGCTCTAAAATCACAAAATAAGAACTATATTAGAAAAAAAGAAAGAATTAGAAGAAAAGTTGTGAATAAACATTTTTAAAATCGGTGTCAAAGTAATTTTTCAGCTCAAATAATCAACTATTTATCCCATTATCAATCTTGTGTTCATAGGATTAAAAGTCACGAATAAATATACATACAATTTAAAACACCAACTATGTAACAGACATATATAATCCATAGACAGTGACAATACTCCAGGTATTGCCAGCGGCCATGGATACTGAAAGTATGATATAATTCAGGTTACTAACCCTGGCAATGGTAAGACCTGATCATCAATAGCCAGACGGTCGATTTGCAATGGGTCCAGGACGGGAATGTCATCGTTTCCATTAATTATAATCTCTCTCAAATCCTCTAATATACCAAGAACTAAATTTTCCAAGACACTGTTTCTTGATGAAGCATCTGAAAAATATAATTTTTCTCATAAATATTTAAGCCTTGGGTGGTGGCTGAATGATTTGATTGGTCTGTCTGGAAAAAACACGATCCAAAGTTTTATAACAAGGCATTTGTCACACTATTAGCTTATTTGATGAAGATAATATCTTGAAGAAACCGGGTGAGTAATACTGCGTAATACCTGATTCCTTATTTATACCATTTCCTTTACACTTCACATTTTCTTCAACATTAATTCTGTGTATTTCAAATTTTGCTTTAACTAAAACATATTGGCACTGTGGCTTGACTAGTGGTTCAAATGGCGGTATGCATTAACTACTTTAACCGTTCAACCACTACCTACGTCTCTTCATCAACTGCCAAACTGTCAAAATGCAGTTCGTAAGATAAGACTTTGAAAGTCAAACGAATGGTGTATACTGAATAATGTTACTCCCGCTTAGCATAAGCTTAGTATAAGAAAATTAGCTTAATTCAGCTCTTCGCACTTAAGTTTGATGGAGATTCATCAAGGTTTGCAATCAATATCGTGCAAAAACCTCAACAGTTTGTCTAAGGTAAAAATATTACTAACCACCTGTCAATAAAGTTGCTTTTAGCTCCTCTACAGTGATAGGACCAGCCGATGCCACAGCCAGTACGGCAAGGAACACGCTAAATCCGCGCATGTTTCTCTCTGAAATCAAGAAGACCTTCCGTACTATTGGACTAGCCTCATTGACGTGGCAGTACCCCAATCTGACAGAAGACCACAGCCAAATGCTTATGCCTTGACCATCGATACCCTACATGTGATCTCATGCAGATCTAAATAGATTAATCTAATCAGTATGGGTCTTAAAATTAATCAGTATGGCACTATCTTACAGAATTATGGTCTAAATTGGAGACCGAATGGGTCGATACTTCAATACTAGCTAGGTAGTCAACTACTTAGGTAGAGTAGTACCTTAATGGTACAGTACTATACCTACTAAGCGAAGACCTTATACCACGGCTGTAAGGTCACCGCTTAGGCGGACTGTATGCTTGCTTAAAAAAATTTTTTCTTCCATACCTCTCTCAACCGTCGTCTGTTTTCTCCCCGTTCACATAATAATTCAAACGATCCATGTGTCTTGCACTACCTAATATGACATTTAAATCATTTAATTGAATAAGAAATTTTAAAATTCTTACCGTTGGCAGCGTGCGATTACAAAATAGTATACGTCGAAATGAATCAGAACACTTTATTATAAAGATAATAAAGTGTTGGTTTAATATGATTACGATAAAACAAATAGATTTGATAACCGGTCCAGATTAATTATGTCCAACACAAGATAATAGAATGTGTATAATATATTGGTTATATGCGTTATAGGGGAACAAAAAAAACAAGATTAAAATAATAAATACCTGGAACAGCTCCACACAAATTGACCTAGTCCCAAAATAAACACAGCTTGTACTATGGGTACTAGACAACGATATACATGCTTATATAGACATAGGACACATATACATAGGACATCCAAGACTAAGGTATAATATAATAAATACTCGTGTTCATCACACAAATATCTTCCCTCAGCGGGAATTGAACTCACGACCTCACGTTTTGATAGCCAGGATCACCATTAGACCAGGCGGCGGTCTATATATAGATAACATATCAATATCGCTTTTTTTTTACAATTAGTACGACCTGTACCAAGTACACTAATCACATACAACTCAATACAAAATATTTAGCCTTAGGTCGAGACATAATATATAGCGAGTGGTTTTATGCATGTTTGTGCATTCTAGTTAAGTGTTAAATTGAAATTAGTGTGAACCCTTAAGATGTTTCGATCTTATTTATCTTGACTCCTTCTCACAAAGGTTCTCGAAGGGGTAGGAAAAATTGTATCAACTCAGCTGCAGCAGGGACTGTTCAAACCACTCGGGCACCAATTCTGATTATTAATACAAATATCATAATTTGTTGATTTTTTCTCAAGCGTGTGCAGGTTTCCTCTCGATGTTTTCCTTCACCGTAAAGCGCGGGGTTTGACTAATCACTGTACTAAAGTTCAGAATTACGCATTGGTACAGTCGGGATTCGAACATGCAATCTTTGTGTTGCAGTCAAGTACTCGAACCACTCATCGTATAATAGTACTTTAGCAAATTGAACTCAGTTCTTCGTTATTCCAATCGGAACATGTAGGTAATTAAATACTTAGCTTTATCGTGATTAGTTATACCACCTTTCATTGATAATGATGCAAGTAACACTGAATAGCTATTACATTACATTACTATGTAGCTGGTATCACGGCTGATAAGTTATCAACAAATAATCGTACATGCTTACCTTATTATGGCCATCTCAGCAGCGTGTTACAACAATTAAATTGATTATGAATACACGTAAAAGGCGTGGCAAAAGCGTGGGCGATTCATTCCCAATGTTGGATTCGATAACTTGTATTATTCACTACAATACATATACAATTTGTAACAAAATACATTGTATGGCAGCGAATCCAGGGTATGTCAGAGGAAGTATGAAAATAGCTTGAATGCAGTCGAGATGCGATCTCTTCGAAAAATGTGCGGCGTAACGATATTAGATCGAATCCGCAATGAAGAGATTCGCAAATCAACTGGCGTGAATGAGGGCGTGATTGTAAAGATGAAGAAAGGCATGTTACGTTGGTTTGGACACATAGAAAGGATGAGTGAATAAAGATTGACGAAACAGATATACAAAGCAAAAGTGTGTGCAAGAAGAGGCAGAGGAAGGCCACGTTCCAACTACCTGGATCAAATAGATCGGACTCTCAAGGACGGGAACGTTAAGAGTACTCAAAACCGACGAGCATGTATGAAGAGTTGATGAATGTGGACGAAGCGAAAGAGGTATGTAAGTCTAGAGAGAACTGGCGCTCTATACTCTCTGCCTACCCCGTTAGCGACTCGGCGTGATGATATGTATGTATGTATGTATACATATACAAATAAAATTTCCTTACCGTGGGTGACCTTTAGATAAATCATCATCATCTTATCATCACGCCAAGTCCCTAACGGGGTAGGCAGAGTATAGAGCGCCAGTTCTCTCTAGGCTTACATACCTCTTTCGCTTCGTCTACATTCATCAGTAGATAAATGTATGGTTGGAAAGTGGTATTTCTCCCTATCTCGATTCCCCTTCCACTGTATATCTATTTTATTACTATTAGAACTATTTTTACTGCCGTATATTGGCAATTCTTTACGATCTATGAAATACAGAACGATGTACGTAAGCGGTTCAAGGTGAACGTTTATATGCGACTATTTTGCCCACTAAAGCAATAATTTCTTCTCTAAAGTGGCAAGGGTTCCCCAGCTTGAGGCTTGTATCACCGGGGGTATCGCTCATGCGGTGCCGTCCTGCAGGAATCTTTCTCAAAGAACTACGTGCTGTACTCTTTAGAGCAAAACCTTAACGAAACTGTTTTACCGACCCGGCCACGCACCTCGGTTAACTCAAAGTAATACTTACAACTCATTTGTGCATTCTTTGTATGAATTACTCTTTGTACAACCAGCGTAGTAGCGTACGTTATTACGATCAACACGCCCGGGGCAACACCATACTAATTGAAGGAAGTACTTTATTTACAAATGTATCATATATGTATTTAAAATAAATCTGCAATTAAATAAATCATATTACCTATTTGGGAACTATAGTTTGTGTCATCAAAGTTTATTTTTGTCATCAAATTGTATCATTTAATTAATAGATCTATCGCCATGAAATATTTCATTCTCAGAAAAATAAAGTGTCGCCATATACAAATTACCAAATTAATGTCACTATGTACGTAGTAAGAGATGGATTATCTATATAATCGAAGTTCATCCATTGAATAAAAACTTTGTTGTCAAAATAATAGGGTTATTACAAGTATTTGCAGGCTTTAATAAAACTAATAATAAATAATGTATCCTCACGCCTTCCCACAAGGGTCGCCGAAGGGGTAGGCAGAGGTGTACAGGTAATACCCGCACACCCACTTTCCGCCAGAGGTATATTAGGTGCCAACGTGACAGATGGCGAGTCCACCGCCGTTACTCCAGCACGACCATACATACGCCTTTGAATTTCTTCTCAGACGTATGCAGGTTTCCCCTTGTGGGAATGCGTGAGGATATATTATTATTTTATTATTATTATAATTATAAGTATTTAATAAAACTACCGCAGATGTATATATACCTAGGTACAACCAGTATACAATGTAAAATAGTAGCTAAATTCATAGGTACAAAAACATAATTTTTTCTATTTTATTAAGGTACATATTTCATTTTGTTAATGACCGTTTTTCCTTAATTTGATTATACAGAAAAACCTATTAAAATAAGTACAAACATATTTACTTGATACTTGATAATATATCCCGATGATTCTATGTGATTTATTATGTTTTTTTTATATTGTTTGGCGACTACACTTTGATGATTATTATACGGACAAACATTATTTAAAACATTCAAAACTTAATTAAATTATGACAGCTTAAATCAAACCCTTATTATTTTAACCTAAGCACCTGAAATATATCTCTGGCGGAAAGTGGGTGTGTATAATACCTATACTTCTGCCTATCCCTTGGAGGACCCTTACGGGATGGCGTGAGGATGTATTATTCAATTATTATTATTTTAAATATAATTTAGCCCAATGGTATCAGGGACTGGAATCCCGAAAGAACCTCTTCATGCTCCTCGGCTAATCAAAGAGTAAAATTTTCACAACTTTCTGAACCCGAAGATATATTTAGGTGCTAATGTGACAGAGATATTATGTCTATAGCCAATTCTCAATCAAGCACTAACTAGTATTTGAAATCCTTCTAAATCATCATCTCGATTCTCGATGTTGTCGTTCAACGTAAAGCTCGCGCTTTTATCAGTCAGTGCTTAAGTTAAGAATAAAATCATTAGAAGTCAGGCCTCGAACGTGCAATACTCACGTTGCAAGTGACTACCTAATCGAACCACTCAGTCACCACGGCCTTTATATACGACCATTATAATATAATACAATAATATTGTAGTTATTAATTAGCATTAGACATTTACACATTTATCAAAACATGTCTTGGAATTGTCGGTCAAATGTGAATTTCAGTGCTGCTTCGATGGGTTGCTTGAGATAATCCTGAAATACAAAGAGGTTTAATTCGATTCAGAGAAGTAGCCATTTGATCCTTATATATATCTATACTTTATGGGTCGTTGCCCTTGTTTGTAGAAAGATTGAGAGAAAATTGACAGACGAATAAAATCTGTTTAGACATTGAGTAAATATAATGTGTTCAGTCACCGCTGTATAATTAATGCAGCGCGACTGAAGCTCGCGCTGCATTAATTATACAGCGGTGACTCAGGATCAGTTGGCTTGGTGACATTTTAGTAAAAAAATAAAATAAATGAGAACTATTAAAGTGTTCGTATTTAAATTAGACATTATAACGTATCCAGTTACAAGAGATGGAAAGTGTGAGAGTGATATTGAAAGAAGAGTGAATGCAGGAAACATGGTGAATGGAGCTTTGCACTCCTTTATGAGCAGTCCCCATAGACCGATGAGCATGTATGAAGAGAATAAAAGTGGACCGAGTGTAAGAAGTTTGTAAGGATCGTAGCAAGTGGAAAGAAGTGGTTTCTGCCTACCCCTACGGGAAAGAGACGTGATTATATATAGGTATGTATGTAACATATCCACTCACCATAAATGAGTCCAGTAAAAATGGCAGCATGTTTGTTAAAAAGTTTTCCACCAAAAATGAAAGGTCAAAACCAAACAACACCATCTTGACTTTGGACTGTAAAAGAGGAAATAAAATTGATATTTACTATTGTGATTTGAGCCGTGGAGGCTGAGTGCCGTGCAGTTGCCTGCGGCGCAAAGGTCGCAAGTTTGAATCCCGACTGTACCAATGAGTTTTTCTGAACTTAAGTAGGTACAGTGATTAGTCACACCACGAGCTTAACGGTGAAGGAAAACATCGAGAGGAAACCTGCATACGTCTGAGAAGAAATTGACGACAGATGGCGAGTCCATCGCCGTTACTCCAGCACGACAAAAAAAAAGCCTTTGTCTTCTCAAACGTATGCAGGTTTCCTCTCGATGTTTACCGCCCCCGTAAAGCTCGTGGTAAGATTAATATTCACTGTACTAAATAAATCAAAGTTTTCTCACCTTGATTTCATCGACGGAAGTTTTTTGTGAAGTGATGTCAACATCCACGCCATTTTGGTTCATATCCAGTTTCATTTTCGCTAACACCCGCAGGTTCAGGATAGTGACGCTGGACAAAATTATAGATTTTATATACGTATTTATTTTAAATATAATATATCCTCACGCCTTCCCACAAGGGTCCCCGAAGGGGTAGGCAGAGGTGTATAGGAAATACCCACACACCCACTTTCCGCCAGAGGTATATTAGGTGCCAACGTGACAGATGGCGAGTCCATCGCCGTTACTACAGCACGACTATACAAACGCCTTTGAATTTATTCTCAGACGTATGCAGGTTTCCTCCCGATGTTTTCCTTCACCGTTCAGCTCGTGGTGTGACTAATCACTGTACTTAAGTTCAGAAAAACTCATTGGTACAGTCGGGATTCGAACTTGCGACCTTTGCGTCGCAGGCAGCTGCTCGAACCACTCGGCCACCACGGCTTTATTTTAATCACTTTTATAATTAATCACGTTTGTATATATAATTACTTCATAGAAAAAAATATAATATAGAATAGCCGTGATGGCTGAATGGCTGGCTAGATATTCTATAGCAAAAATCGAGATTGAGAGAGAATCGAGAACTCAGGCCGTCTCTAATTAATGACTGAATTAATACTCACAACCCACTAACTTCCCCTTTGCATTCGTTGTGCAAAATTGTCATCTTGGATATCAGATTACCTAGAACATACATGTACAGAGCAGTCACGAAGAAAGAACAGAAAAATCACTTTCCCATGTCATATAAATCAGCTGCATTGAACAATCAGGTAGCAGCAATTCCCTCTCGACTTACGGACCCTTTTTTTTTTTTTTTGTATTGTCTCTCGTAGCGTGAGTTCCGGGAACTTTTGCTACTTAACCGGTCAATGGCGAGACCTAGGCCTCCAGCCAGGCACTTTATTTCTAAGCAACACAGCTAAGGGCACCCCCTGTGGGGTACGAACCTCGGCTTAGGGCGTTGCTGGATCGCGAGCAAGGGAGCTGGGCTGGACTGGTAATTTTATTTAAATATTATTTGGGGGCGGGATTTGCGCGTCAGGCTCGGCGCGGGCCGGCGTTTGCGGCGGGGGTCGGGGGGGAACATTACGGCTTATTCGCGTCGAGCCTCGTCGGCGAGGACGGAACAGTGGTCGGTTTTGTGTAGTGTTGGTATGTTTTTGTCGGGCGTCCTGGAGGACCGTTATGTCGTCATCCGGTTCGATGACGGCGTGTCTTGGACGCCTTATCTTCGAGATAAGGGAAGGAGTGTATCGGGCGGCCGATACGACGAGGGGGTTGGGGTGATTTACAGCAGAATCGAAATGACGTTTGGACAGTTTTTTCAAAAACTGTTTTATAGTGGGGACTTTGAGGTCAACGTAGAGTTGACTATTACGCATGTACCACGGGGCACCTGTGGCTCTCCGGAGAAACCGGCTTTGGAGCACTTGCAGGGGGTTAAGTGTTGACTTGCTAGTGTGTGCGAACACTACACCCGCATATGTCATGATTGGTCGAATGCACGTCGTGTAAATCCTCACCTTGGATTTCAATGAGAGTTTACTTCGCGCATTCAACATGCTGTGAAGTCTACCGAGCGCGAAGGCGGCTCGCGCGCGTACCGCCTTTACGTGGTGACGGAAAGAAAGGCGTTGATCGAGGATCACACCCAGGTATTTGGCTTTTTCTTCCCATGGAATGGGTTTGCCGAAGAGGGTGATGGGGGCTACCCGTGGGCGTTCGAGGCCTTTCCAGAATAGAATGGCTGCGCTTTTGGTGGGGTTCACTTCAATTCTCCATTTCCGGAACCACCGCCCCAGGGCTGTGACCGCGGATTGGAGGTTGTCGTGAATTCCCTCGGGAGTTCTACCTTTGTAGTAGATAGCCGTATCATCGGCGAATAGAGCGCTTTTAACTCGTCTATGGAGGGGAATGTCGCTAGTGTAAAGCGTGAATAGGAGTGGCGAGAGCACTGAGCCTTGCGGGACTCCTGCTCGTATGGGATGGGGGGAAGAGAGTGTGCCCTCGACTCTGTAGCGGAAGGAGCGGTTCGACAAAAAGTCCCGTACTATGCGTACTAGACGGTCCGGCACGCCCAACTGGTACAGCTTGTATATTAAGCCGTTGTGCCAGACCTTGTCGAATGCCTTCGCCACGTCGAAGAGGAGCATACCCGTGGTATAACCGAGTTGGAAGCCGCTACTGACGTCTTCCACTATACGGTGGACTTGTTGGACACAAGAGTGTTTGGTTCGAAAACCGAACTGTTGGTCAGGTATGACTTTCTTAGAGTCTGCAAAACTCTTTAATCTATTGTAGATAAGTCTCTCGTAAATCTTGCCAAGGACGTTGAGGAGACTGATGGGGCGATAACTGGAGGCTTCGGTCTTGGGTTTCCCTGGCTTGGGAATACCTATGACCGTTGCACTTTTCCAGGATTGGGGGAAAAAGTTATTGCTCAGTGCGGCATTGAAGATGGCAGTGAGCAAAACTATGAGATAAGGAGAGAAGAGTTTGATAACTCTGTTAGTGATCCCGTCGGGACCTGGGGCTTTCCTGGGGTGTAGATCCTTGATCACTTTCCGGACTTCGTCGACCGTGATTGGGGCGATGGGGTGGTCTGGGTTTTCGGAGGGTGGGAGAGATAGTTTGCTTTCGACCTCGGCTTCCACCTTATCGAGATGGCGCGGGTCTACCGGCAAGGTGCTGGGCGTACATTGAGCCTCGAGACTGTCGGCCAGGCACTCGGACTTCTCGTCGTCGTCAAAGGCGGGCCCTTGATTTGAACGAGTGAGTGGAGGCATGGACGAGATTTTGTCCGATTTGAGTTTTCGTTGGAGATGCCAGAAGGCCAAGTGACTCGGTTCAAGTTCCCCTAGGAACTTGTTCCAGCGAGCGTCTCGCAGGTCTTTCATGCGGTATCTCAGCTTGCGCTGGAGTGACCTCAGAAAGGTGCGGTTCGCTTCAGTCGGGTGAGCTCTATGAACTCGGAGGGCGGCGTTCTTTTCCGTCACTAGTTCACGCACGTCGTCGGGAAGTTTCCAGCGATGGTCTTCCATCACCGGAACTTGTCGTGAACAGGCGTCCACGGCTGACTGTACGTGAGCTGTGAGGGAATCGACCGCCTTTTGAGTGTCGGCTGCCGACTCTATGAGGGGCGGGATACTATCTAAGTGAACAGATGAAGAGGACTTGAGGAGTTCCTCCAGTTTTCTCCAGTCTGTTATCTTTTTCTGAGGCGGGGGCTGACCTGAGTCCGGGGGGCCTAGTCGGGGGGAGAGCGCTAAGGTCACAGGTCGGTGGTCGGAATCTAATTCGTCGTGCGACCTCAACGAGTGCAAACGGAGGTTTACATTCTTGAGGATCGCAATGTCTAGTACGTCCGGTCGGTGGTTGATGTCTTACGGACCCACAATCATCAGCCTTTTTATACATGCTCGCCGTTTTCGAGTACTCTCAACGTTCCCATCCCTGAATTGATTTTCATACATCAATTCCATCTAGTTATGTGTAACTAGGAACATGCTTCCTCCTCTTCCTCTGCATCTTCTTCTATTGGCTCTCGCATTGCATGGTTATTACTTTGTATAAATCTCAAATTAACGTAAATGAATATGACGTGACGTAAGGACGACTAATTTATGAAATAAATAAATATCTGTTTGGACAACCATTAATTACTAATATCCTTTGTGTTTTTTTTTTACCACACGGGTGGCAAACAAACATGCGGTCCGTTTATGGACTCTTGCAGAAATCCTTCCACACCCTACTTGAAGAACTCCATGCTGTTCTCTCGAGGGAGAACCTCTACGGGGCGCTCTTTTCACAGCCTGAACGATCGCGGAAGTAACTCCTTTGGGACTGCGCAGTACGAGACGGGATGAATTCCCCGTCGATGGTATGTATGTCCAAACCAACGTAACTAGCCTTTCTCCGCCTTTACATTCTTATTTTCTTACCAATATTCACGAAGAGCCTTGGAATAACCAGGTTACAAGTTAGTTCTGAAGTGTTGACATCAAAATTCAGTTCCTCAACCTTAAATTGTGTAGTGCCAGTGAATAATACATTCTCCAAAAGCAGGTGTGCGTTGAACATACTATAATAAAAGGTAGTGGTAAGTATTTTAGTTTTGTGGTAGTGTTATCTCAATTCAGTAGTATTCTGATTATATTATATGTTTGTTACCTCTGCATTTCGTCATTTGTTAACCAATTGTGAGTCATTGAAATCTCTACTTAAGGTGGAAGAATAGATGTATTTTACATTATAGGCTTTATATATCCGTATATAGAGCCCACTATACAATAATACTATAATTTATATAAAAATTATATTATCCTACTAATATCGTAATCATAACTTACAATCATATAGCCTCACGCGTTCCCATAAGGGTCCCCGAAGGGGTAGGGAGAGGTGCAGAGGAAGTACCCACACACCCACTTTCCGCCAGAGGTATATTTTAGGTGCCAACGTGATAGATAGCGAGTCTGTCGCCGCACGCTCACTCAAGCACGACTATAATACATACGCATTTTAATTGTTTCTCAAACGTATTCAGGTTTCCTCTCAATGTTTTCTTTCACCGTAACAAATCAAATTGTTAATTTCGTGAACATAGAAAATATAATATGTATCATCACGCCTTCTCTATCAAGGTAGGCAGAGAGAATAGAGCGCCAGTTTTCTTTAAACTAAACCTATTTCGCTTCGTCATCAGTCTTTCATACGTGCTCGCCGGTTTCGAGTACTCTTGACGTTCTCTTAAGGTGTGTACTTCCTATACACCTATGCCTATACCATCGGAGATATTGTTAAAACAGTTTTAAGACGGCAATACATTTTATATTATATAACTTTCTTAGGATTATTATTTAGTACATATCTATTATAGGTACATATATGTACGTATAACTTACGTCGGATCTGCGAAGGCAAATTCCGCTTCATATTTATTTAGTGTCCACTTTTGAAGGCCGGCTTCGGTCATTAATTTCCGGAATTCTTCCAGTTTCCGACCAATTACTCTAGCCACAGCATTTCCAAGAAAGCCAGACATTGTTAGGTTGACACCTGAAAATATATTTACATTTCGATAATGGAGACAATGTTGTTGGCTACATGCTTTGTTCGAACAAAGGTCTCCAGCCAAAAATTGTTGATGCTTCGGAAACCAAACTAAGGGCACCCCCTGTGTGGCATCGACCTTGTGGCTTAGAGCGTTCCTGGGTCACAGCTAGGGAGCTGAGCTGGACTGGTAATTCTAAATCTAAATATATAAACATAAAAAAAATATAATATTTGGGGGGGGGGCTTACACACTCTAATAGCATACTTATTTTTAAAACTACATATTTTTTTCTGCAGGAAAATATTGCTATGGCTTATGTACAAGGCGCTGTACTCGTTTTTAAGGAACACGTTTTTACATACATACATATCATCACGCCGAGTCCTCAACGGGGTAGGCAGGTGAAGCGCCAGTTCTCTCTAGCCTTTCAGACCTCTTTCGCTTCCTCCACATGAATGAGTCTCGTCATACATGCCGGTTTCGAGTACTCTTGACGTTCCCGTCCTTGAGTGTCCGATCGATTTGATCTGGGTACTTGGAACGTGGTCTTAGCTTAGATAGCTACTCGAGCCATAGTATAAAGAAGAGGGAGTAGGCTATCTCCGGCCCAATTCGCGATATAATTGCCTACTGTCTTAGGGTTGTCACTTTTAGCTAAATATTAGGCGCGGCTGTTCGCGCTTCGCTAGCAACCGCATGAACAGCGGCAATTAGGTATCTATAATAAAAAATGAATAAAGTGAATGAAATATTATCATTAAAAGAAATAAAAACAACATTAAAAACTAACGACTGTCTCTTAGACTATAATCGAATTTGTTGTTATGATTCGAACTTTGTTTTATATGTATTTGATTTACTATTAGTCAATTAGGTACTCGTACATACTTATTTTGAATTACGATTTTCTGTAAGTAGGTAGGTACTTAGTTACTATACCTACAATACTGAGAAATCGGCATAACTAAACGTAAACAAAGAAATAGCGGCAAACCAATTGCCAGATCTAAAGTACCTTGTCTACGCCGCATCGCTCTATGGCTAGCAACGCTGACTTCATTCAAATTCAATCTGTCAACAAGATGTCAACGGTACAACGACGCGCTAACGGTCTAATAAAAATTCATTGCAACCTATAAAGAAAACGTGGTTTTCTTGGCGAATTATATTCCCAACAAAAAATGGCGACCGTGACAGGACCTGCACACTAATTGGAGAACAAGTTCCGTGCTGGTCTCAAACCCCAAATCAAATCGTCGAAAAGCAACGTGGAAATAGCAACGTGGATCAAGAGGTTATACGTCATCTCACCACATAATCGGGAACAAAGCAGCGTGATCATCGTTCCAGAGCCGTGCCACATCAACCCAGGAGTGCCCAGAACGCAGTTTGCTTCGCTTCGCTTTGCCTATCATTCTAATTTGAACTACCTACACGTCGAGCGCATCAGTCGCCCGTGTGACGTCATCCGTTGACCCGCACCTAACTCCCGCCGCCCGCCGGCTGACGCGCGACGCCTTGTCGTGTCCCTTCGCTGATAAGAAACCGGTTCTGCGCTGCGCCGGACCACAAAACGAGGAGCGTATCGTATTCATTTATTACTTATTGCAATCTTAGTATTGATAATTCATTCATCGCAATGACTTCAGAATTAAAACTTAAAAATCTTAAGCGCGGTTCTATTAAGGGACGCGTAACCAAATTTAAAACCTATTTAGATTCATTAGCGCCATTTGATAATATTTCTTCTATAGAGGTCAGCAAACTTGCGATGAAATTATCACGAATAGAAGCACTATTAATGACGTCCTCGAAACAGTCAATCGAAATAAAATTGACCGTTTAGACAAGCCTAAACATGTTCCCTATACACCTCCGCCTAAGATACAGTCTAAGTCTTGTTTTGCATCTTCTAAGGAGACTACTCCTTCTTCTAAGCCTAATTTTGAATGTGCCATGTGCCAGGGCAGTCATCGCCTCTATGAATGCACCTCATTCAAGTCTAAAACTCCAGAAGATAGGAACTCCATAGTTGCATCACTAAATGTATGTCCAAACTGTCTCCAGCCCGGTCACAACGCTCAAACTTGTAAGCTTCCGGGCTCATGTCGTTCATGCAGACTGAGACACAATTCATTGTTACATACATTCCCTAATAACCAAACTAATTCTAATCCTAGTACCTCTTCTATCGCTATGGCCGCTTTGTCCACGATTGAAGTTTTATTGTGTACCGCCAAGGTGCGTCTATCAAATCCAATTACCAATGAAACTATTACCATTCGAGCTCTACTTGACAGCGGGAGCCAGTCGTCCTTTATCACTGAGAGTGTAAAGCAAAGACTCAACTTGACTCCTCAGCCATCAAATGTCAGTATTGTTGCTATCGGTATCAACCCCCTAAACTTGAGCCCAGATCGCTGCGCTCTCCAACTCCAATCTAATACTTCTACATACAATGTATCAATGTTTTGTTTAGTTCTAAAAACAATAACAGAAAAGTTGCCAAAGGTTTCCTTTGACATAAGTCAACTAAACCTAACAGACTTTGAACTAGCGGACCCCAGCTTGATGAAATTCACTTCCCCCTAGACTATTCGCCTAGCACTAAACATTCCAAACAATCTATTTTATCCTCAACGTTCAAAATTTTTGACCCTCTTGGGCTATTATCCTTATGCACTATTAAAGCAAAAATCTTACTCCAAACACTGTGGTCACAAAAAATAGACTGGGATGAACCAGTCCCTAAGGAAATTCAAACTTCATGGCTAAGCTTTAGTCAACAAATAAACTCATTATCTTCTTTGAAAATACCTAGACATGTGCTTATAGATAACGCAATTCATGTTGAACTTCATTGTTTTTGTGACGCTTCTCCCCCGCGTACGCTCCTCATTTTAACGGTCTGGCAGAGGCCGGCGTCAAATCAGCAAAGTTCCATATGCACCGAATATTAGGGCAGTCTCACCTAACATTTGAGGAACTCACCTCTGTGTTTACACAAATAGAAGCTATCCTAAATAGCCGACCCCTTTGTCCTTTGAGCCCCTCACCCAACGATTTCCAGCCTCTTACCCCCGCTCACTTTTTGATTGGGAGGCCATTGACATCACTGCCAACAACGAGCTATGTGGACTGCAGCACGCACCGCCTGGATTGGTTCCAGCGCCTTGAACAAGTGAAGCAGCACTTCTGGAGTCGGTGGGCGTCCGAATATGTAGCTGAGCTCCAACAAAGGACAAAGTGGCGAGTAAAATGTCGAGATCTGAAGCTCGATGATTTAGTCCTAATCAAGGAACCTAATACACCTCCTCTCTGCTGGCGACTCGGACGAGTCAACAAAATCTTTCCTGGCTGCGACGGGATTCCGCGTGTAGCCGATGTAACTACAGCCGGAAGCTCAGTTAGACGAGCCATCAATCGCCTATGCCTACTACCTACAACAGACAAAGAAGATTGTTGAAAGCTGCTACTTGAGAGCTTTCAACCCCCGGGAGTATGTCTACGCCGCATCGCTCTATGGCTAGCAACGCTGACTTCATTCAAATTCAATCTGTCAACAAGATGTCAACGGTACAACGACGCGCTAACGGTCTAATAAAAATTCATTGCAACCTATAAAGAAAACGTGGTTTTCTTGGCGAATTATATTCCCAACATACCTAATACATTCTAGTAGGAAATTAGGCCTACCTACCTACTTCCTGTGTGATAGAAAACTAATACAAACAAAAAATATGTAAGTACGTAGGTATCTCATCATCAAGTAAAATTATATTATGCTAGAATAAGTGACTAACTTACCTTTCCTGTTCAATAGGTAATCTGAACAGAGACAGGTCTGGAATCGATGAATTATTAAGACACCCAAACACACAGCAATACGTTCTTCTGCGATTATCAGACATTTTGATGATGATATTGATGAATAAATCATTTAGCGGTGCCGAAAAGCCGTGACGCGCGCGCGAACCTTGTGCAGTGTTAGCCCCGACTGGCGCACTGAGAAACGGGTCGAGATTTTGTTAAAGTGTGCGTACGTCGACACATAGATACAATAGCGCACACATACAAGCCGCGCGCGGTGCGTTTGTATGAAGATAACCTACTTCTCTTCTTTATACTATGCTCGAGCATTCCTTCTCAGACTTTTACTACTCATCAACGCTGACAGGGCCCCACTCACGTTATTACCGGTTGTTATCTTTCTTTTAATTTTTTTTATACTTTCCATCTCGTGGGAACATGCTTCCTAAATATAAAATTCATTCACTTGTTCTATAATTTGCCCATTTACCGATATAACACACTCGGTCATTTGTTCATCACTTTCGAATACCAGAACCATAATCTTACCAGCGTTTAGGGTTAAGGGAACATGTCGAAGTAATTCTCAATAGAAGTAAGTTAACGAGTGGGATACCTTTGATATTTGAGATACCTAAACTAACTTGCTCTGTTACGCCCCTCGCAAAGTTCGTTTTTCTTTATACCTATCATGAAATCGAATCGAACCGAGTAGAAACTGAGCATACGAAAAATATTATAAAATATAATAAAAAATATATTACCTGAAATTAAACTGTTTCCCAATGAAAATAAAAAATCAAGTGTCTATACGACTTCACCGCTGACACACACATTTATTAATGTACCGCGAACTGCTCTGCAAAGACTACAATTGAACACTGGCCTGGCTGGCAGCTGCAGGCTGCTCTGGCTGGGCGAGGCATCGTTTACACTTACATTTAGAGGTAGTTCCCAAACCATAGATTATGGAAACAGCAAGCCAGTGAGTGCTGCCAGGGCTTTGCGGAAATAAACACTATTATTACAACATTATTTTAATAAGCGTCTATGTTGCCGGAGCAAATATTGTTTTTTTTTTGTCTCTGGTAGCGTGTGTTCTGGGAACTTTTGCTACTTAACCGGTCAATGCAAATATTGGACTTCTTATGTTCCTTATATTACAAATGCGTAAATTTTGTAAGGTTGTGTATTCTCTTTTCACAGTAAAAGTACTGAACAGAATGTGTCGTACTGTGCGGTTCAGAAGTAGTTACCTTCCGCGAACTTCCTTTCCTTTCCTTCCCATGAAGTTCTTCAAGAAGGGTTACCATCAGGCGGTCTGCAAGCTTGTTTGTCACCATTGTGCTATAAAACGGGAGTAAAGTTGAGGGGCACGCCTAAAACTTCGTACATATAGGTATATGATCTAAATCCCATTTGACAGGTCACCAAAATCACTTTTGTATAATATGGACTGCTTCTGTGCGAGTCGCTTGTATGTGGAGAGGATTAACTAGTTTACCAGTAAAGCCTGTATTGACTCCACGCAGGGCCACAGTTGGTATCCAAGCAGATAGGGAGGGTGCGAGGAGGTTTTGCTATAATTACACGAGCACGCAACGGCAGTTTTTAAGATATCGAATACATCCGTAGTGAAACTATTCTACATATTTTTAATTTTTAGTAAAAAATTACGTAATTTCTAATTTATTACATAGATATCATATTATATGATATAATCTTTTATTATATAGATATGTGTTGCTTAAATTTTATGAATATGTGACTTAGCAACTATTGGTCTATCACTATTAATAAAATAAACAATAATACTCTTTGAATAAATGCCTGAAAACCTAAATGCCTTTTAATAAATGACATACCTATTAAGAATTATGGCTATTACTTTGGCTTCCGTAATTATTTATATTTCAAAAGCTGCCAGCGGTATTCGATAAATAATTCATCATATCAGCAAATTGGTTTTAATAAATAGCTGTTCGTATTTTTCAATATAAAAAATATGCAACTTCGTTTCAGTAACACACATTTGTTTGTAATAAACTGGCACTCCAACTTTAATATCATTAAAAGGGGATTCCCAATGCATAGACAATCTTAGTGCACGGTAGAAAAAGCGAAAGCTACTCTATAGCCATCTGTCGGTAATAGAGCGAACTACATTGAACACTAACTGGTTTGCACACTTGAATCTGTTGATAGAGGTCGTTAGTCGTAGCCTACTAGCATTCATGTTGATGCTAATTTAAAAGAAATATCCATTTACATACCATAGATTGATACTTACATACTATTTATATAATTGGTTATCATATTTTTATTACTTTATATTATCCTTATTTCTAGAAAATGATTAAATTTACATACTAACCTTGCCGTTATGTAAGTGCGATTTTTTTGCGGATGAAGTTACAAAGCATATTGTGAATTTGTGGAAATGCAAGATAGTTTGGATGGATGGATAAATAAATAAATAAATACCTGGGACAATTCCACACAAATTGACTTAGTCTTCCACACACAAATTAAGCAAAGCTTGTGTTATGGTAACTAGACAACGATATATTTACTTATATAGATAGATATAAACTTAAATCCTTATCTTCGTCGTAAATTGGGTGCCTGGGTACTACTTAGACACACTTAGATACCTCTCTTTAACTTGTATTTAATTATTTATCAAAATATTGCGTTTTAGTTTTAGCTAGTTAGGAGGTATCCTTAGAATATGTAAATATCTACCTACGGAAACATTCGCAAGCCAATATTATGTGGCCGTATTCAATCTCTATGTGCATTTAAAAACCATATTATGTAACTAACTGTGTTTTGGCGATTACATTTTTTCATTTCATTTCTGCCTGATCTACATACCTACATATCATCACGCCGAGTAGGGGGTAGGCAGAGAGAATAGAGCGCCACTGCTCTCTATACTTGCATGCCTCTTTCGTTTCGTCCACATTCATCAGTCTCTTCATACATACTTGAGGGTTTCGAGTACTCTTCTTCTATTCTTGTCGAAAGGTGTGAAGAAGAATAAACGTTTTTTTGTTTAATAATTTATTCATGCAAGCATTAATTGGTAGTTAGTGGTTGTGTTGTGTGATTCACAGCAAAGAGTTGATAAGGTCCAGAGCAATGATTTCGATCAACTCGTTGATATCAGCCTGAAAAGGTAAACAACATTAACACCGAAGGCATTGGATGTGTTTTGAAATAATCAATTATTAACTGAAGAAAAGTTGACGAAGCGATAGTGTCCGCAAGGAAAGAGAGAGTAACATCACTACAAAAACCTAGGAAACAAGTGGCAAACAAGCATACGGCCCACCTGATGGGAAACGGTTACCGTAACCTATTTACGCTCACGATACCGAAGTATCACTTGCGCGTTGCCATTCTGTGTTCGGAGAGTTATGGTGTGTTGGCAGTATAATGGGTTTAATCCCTCTGCTTCCAACACGATGTAACAATCCTCGCCCCTCCCCAAAGAGCTCATTGCTGGAAACCTTATTCACCGCGTAGGAGCACAACACAAAAAAAAAATTATTTGGCTACGGACATCTATAAGGTGGACGTCCTGCCCCAGTCGGGCAGCTCCAAATTCAAACGGGAAACCCATATGCCCTACCTCTCTTAAATATATATGTATGTATTTATATAGCTTTCTTATCTATTATACAACATTTCTTACCTACCTATTATAGAAGCTGTTAAATACCTACGTAATTAAAAGAAAACTATCATGTGTTAATAGCAATGTTATAGTAATAACTCTTCCTAATAGTCCTTCTTTGTGGACTTTTGGAAACTTGACCCTTCGCTAATACAAATCACTTTTTTATACCACTAATGTGGCGTACAAGCATGCAGTCCGCCGGATGGTAAGCGGTTACCGCCGCCCAGTGACGTTTGGAATACCAGAGCTATAGCACGCGTGTTAAAAACAAAATAACTACCCAAAAGCAAACCTTTTATCTTTGATTTTCTGTCTAGTGTAAATATCAACTCGGACGGTCTTTACCTAATAAATTCAAAACTCACCCTGAAATCAGCCATTGTGGTTGGAACAGTGACGCCGAGGAAACTGTTGACTTCTTTAGACAGGTCATGTCCCACGAGGGCGACTTTCAGATCAGACTGAAATAACGAACAAATTGCATGGAATATTGATGAAAGACTTTTCCTGGATATTTTCCCAATTTACTCGGGGCTAGCCCTCCTAGTATACTTGCGTCACATCTCGCGATTTTAGGTTGTCTCTTCGTTCGTGTTTATATGACGGTAAAATAATAATTTTGAATGCAAAAAAAATATTACCAGTTATATAAATTCTTTCGCGGGTGGAACCGCGGGGCCTATCTAGTATAGATATAGGTTGCAAGTTCGAATCCTGAATCAAGTACCAATGAGTTTTCCTGAACCTATGTACAGTGATTTGTCGCACCACGAGCTTTACGTTGAAAGAAATATCGAGATGAAACCCACATCCGTTTGAGAAAAAATTAAAGGCGTATGTTTAGTTGTGCTTGATAAAGGCGATAGACTCGCCATCTGTCACGCACTTAAAATATCTCCCTGGCTGAAAGCGGGTGGGTGGGTTTTTTTTTTATAGCATACCTACACACCTCTGCGTAACATTCAGCGACCCTTGTGGGTTGGGTTGAAGATATATTAATATTACAACCAATAACAAACTTACATTAATGCCTCCAAGGGTCAAGTCGATTTGCATGCTGCTGATAGTAATCCCTGAGATGATACCAACGTTGACGCGGACATCTCCCACGACACGGATGTCCTTGATTGCGAGTCTATTCATAGAAAAATGGGTTATCAATTAGCCAATGCCAACCACATTTTTTTTTATGTGTAATTGATGAATATTTTAATGTCTCAATAATAAATCTTCAAATGTAATCCACGTCGCTCAAAGGTTTTGTCGATTGAACATTAAACGTATTCACAACAGTCAATTTAATTAGATTGAAATAAGTCACTTACATTAATTAGGGGAGGCCTATGTCCAGCAGTGGACTAGAGTGGGCTGATGATGATGATGATGAAGTCACTTACACAACTAATTCTTAGTTGTCACTTGGTCGATGTTTACACAAACAGTATACATTCTATACCTATATTATTAAACTTTCGCCTTTCACAAGAGTCCCCGAAAGGGTAGGCCGAGGCATGACGTAACACCCCATTTTGCCGGAGATATATTCACAAGTAGTCGCGCTTGAGGAAAGTCTCCTCTGCGTACTCCTTCGGGGACGCTTATGTGAGGGCGTAAAGATGTGAGTTTAATATATCTTAATAAATAAAAGGTTTTACTCACCTTCCACTGAGTTGTCCCTTCAAATTGGAGGCAAAGAATGACACATCAGCAGAGGCATTATCTGAAGTCATATATATCAATGATTACTTAAATGAATTAAGAATGGCGACGTGGTAGCCAAGTGGTTCGAGTAGCTGTCTACTACATAAGGATCGTAAGTTCGAATCCCGATTGTACCAATGTTTTCTCAACTTAAGTACAGTGATTAGTCACACCGCGAGCTTTATGATGAAGGAAAACATCGAGAGTCAACCTGCATACGTCTGAGAAGCAATTCAAAGGCGTATATATAGTCGTGCTTGAGTAACAGACTTGGCACCTAAAATCTGGCGGAAAGTGGGCGAACATAAAAGTGGGTTATCAATTAATTAGCCAATGCTAATGCTTGCAATGGTGCAAGTGGTGTTTACCTGTAATTATTTGCTACATTTAGCTCTAAGTTATGTGATGATTAAGATGTATTATCGATGTAAGCAAGTGTTGGTAAACCTTTAAACAGTAAATAAATAAAATGCCACTAATTCACTTTTAACGACATAAATAAGTCGTTTTAGCTAAGTCTTTTTTCTGTGGACACTGTCTATATATTAACCAAGTTTTAATTTGTTTCTGTTTTTTTTATATATATCAGACTCTTTGTGTTCCTAAGTAAAGCAAAATAAAAATAAGGTAGTAAAGCGCGAGCACTTTTTACTCAAGCCAATAAGCCGTGACACCCGTCACTATCAAGCGAGCCGTATGCTTGTTTTATAAAAAACTAGCGACCCGTCCCGGCTTCGCACGGGTGGACATTTATTTTTAAACATTTTGGCATAAAAATTATTATTTTCTTGCAATTAAAAATAGCCTATATTAATCAGCGATAATGTAGCATTCAAATGGTGTAAGAATTTTTTTGAGCCAATTCCTTACAAACATACTTACAAACATACTTACATACTTACATACTTACATACTTAAATACTTACATACTTACATACTTACATACTTACAAACATACTTACATACTTACAAACATATTTACGTACAAATCTTTCTTCTTTATAATATTAGTATGGATACATACCAAGAGAAGCATCAATTTGCGGCAAGGAAATGTCGAAGGTAAGTCGGAAAGTCAGAATGCTGTAGTTAATCCTGTTGATGACGATGTTACTCAAGCCGGTACTCTTGAGGTTGTCAACAACTGCTTTAGCGTTGAAGATACTGAAATGAAATAAATATATTTTGCATTTAAATATAGCCCGTATACTTATAAAATAAGTTAACTCTAACGGTTTAATTGTAGGACAATAATCTTCATACGATACGTTCATGCCTTCCCAGGGTGGGTAGGAGGGTAGGCAGAGGTGTAAACACACCCTATTTTCGCTGGAGTTATACTTGGGTGTAAACGAGATTGATGGCGCATCCATTGCCGTTTCTCAAGGTCGACTATAGGTACATGCGTACTTGAATTTATTTTTAGACGTATACAGACTTCCCGACAATAATTATTAAGTTAGTTCATAATCATAAAATATAATAATAATGTATAAAATAATAGATAGGTCGTAGGTACCTAGCAGTAATTGAACCACTCTCCTCAACCTATTTAGGCCTTGACCAGACTAAAATATCCTCACGCATTCCCTCAAGGGTCCCCGAAGGGGTAGGCAGATGTGTATAGGCAGTACCCACACACCCAATTTCCGCAAGAGATATATTTTAGGTGCCAACATGACTGATGGCGAGTCCATCGCCGTTATCCAAGCACGACTATACATAATATACGCCTTTGAATTCCTTCTCAGACGTATGCAGCTTTCTTCTCGATGTTTTCCTTTACCGTAAAGCTCGTGGTGCGACCAATAATTGTACTTGCGTGTTGTGTGGTATAACTAGGATACAATATAATATGTGTGTGTGTGTGTATGTGTGTGTATGTGTGTGAGGGTGTGTGTGTGTGTGTGTGTGTGTGTTTGTGTGTAACTAGTAGGTATACAATTTAATACATTCTATCACGCACTTACACAGGAACAGGGAGAGCATAGCTGATGTCAAGCTGTTCAATGTTCAGAGGATCCAGCTCATTGTCCCTGATGGTTTGGCTAAGGTCCTCAATAATGCCGGAGATAGCATCGGATATTATGCGTGATTCCCCTTGTTGAACTGGAATAGTAAGGAATACGTTTTATTCGAAAGAGATGAAAAAGAGGTATTCGAAAGAGATGAACAAGTGACCGAGTGTGCTATATCGGTAAATGGGCAAATTCTAGAGCAAATGAATTAATTTGTATATCTAGGAAGCATGTTCACACGAGATGGAAAGTATGAAAAAGATATTGAAAGAAGGATAACTGCCGGAAATAAGGTGAATGGAGCCATGTCGGCGTTGATGGGCAGTAAAAGTCTGAGCAAGAATGCTCGAGTTGCTGACCACAACGCGATATTGGTACCTACCTTATTTGGCAGCGAATCCTGGGTATGTCAGAGGAAGTATGAAAATAGCTTGAATGCAGTTGAGATGCGATCTCTTCGAAAAATGTGCGGAGTAACGATTTTAGATCGAATCCGCAATGAAGAGATTCGCAAATCAACTGGCGTGAATGAGGGCGTGATTTTAAAGATGAAGAAAGGCATATTACGTTGGTTTGGACACATAGAAAGGACGAGTGAAGAAAGATTGACGAAACAGATATACAAAGCAAAAGTGTGTGCAAGAAGAGGCAGAGGAAGGCCACGTTCCAACTACCTGGATCAAATCGATCGGACTCTCAAGGACGGGAACGTTAAGAGTACTCGAAACCAACGAGCATGTATGAAGAGACTGATGAATGTGGACGAAGCGAAAGAGGTATGTAAGTCTAAAGAGAACTGGCGCTCTATACTCTCTGCCTACCCCGCTAGGGACTTGGCGTGATGATATGTATGTATATGTACGTTTTATTAAATAAGCTATCTCGGACCATTGCTGAATTACTTTACAAGGTTCCCATATAGAAACTACTGCAAAAAACTTATATGTATCCATGAATGATATGCCAAAAATGACGATGCATTGATTCTTTGCTGTTGCAAATAAATACGTGTAATTTTAAATCCTTACAAAAACAAAAAAGTTTCCCCTCCAGAGAACAGAATTAAATTCTTAGAGAAAGATGTGAAATGATTCCCGCAGGGTCGTCAATCATTATGCGCGAACGATATCCGTATAGATTGATGGTAACCGAATACCATCAGGCGGACTGTATGCTTGTGGCAACCTTAGTGGTTACACATTACATTACTAAAAAAACTTATAAGGTTATTTATTCCCGATTGCTTGACACTGGTAAATGTAATGAATGTGGATGAAGCGAAAGAACTCCATATACATCGTAAAGAGAGAACTGGCGTTGAACTATCTCCGCCTACCCCGTGAAGGGCTCGGCATAATGACATGCAATACGGCCCGTCTCAAAGCCTGCCTGTGCAAATAGATCTTGTATGAACAAAGCGCATTTCAAATTAATATGCAAGCATGATATTGACATCACCTATTAGGTAATTATAAAAAGTTGCGTTTGATACAAAAAGATATGCTATACGTCTATTTGTTCGGTTCTTCAATGTGGAAAAGTCATCACATGACCTTAATACAGCATTACCCTCCCACCGAGGTAGTCGGATTAAATCAAAACAAGATAAGCATAAAAACTCATAATTCATGTTAATTCTTACGTCCTATAATTACTACATACACGATTAAGATAAGATAAACTATTGTATTGTTATCGAATTTCCATTATAATATAATAAAATACGTGAAGTATTTGCGTCTTTACGTTTGTCTGTGTGTTTGGCGTTGCCAAACTAAAAACGTTAATAAATACGCTGCCATAAGTTTTAAAGTTGACGTTATGGGTCAACTGATGACGTCAAATCCCGGCGATGTGAGCCAAGAGTTTAGCATGTCTTGAAATCGCCTTGACGAGCCCTTGCCTTTCGCCTTCCCACAAGGGCCATCAAAGGTATAAGCAGAGATGCAACAATACCGTCCTTTCACCGGAGATATTATGTATTTACGTGACCGACGTCTATCACCGTTTCACAAGCTCGACGATACAAACAAACGCCTTTTCTTCGATTTTCTTCGTAAATGTATGCAGGATTCCTCGCTGTGTTTCCTCCGCCTTAAAGCTCATGTTGTGTACTTTGAATTGAACCATTTTCGAGTGAATCCGGGTCGCGTTGATGCTATTGGTGTAATTACAGTCATAATACCCGTGTTTATAACGTTGTACGTACCTACATGATAATTATATTTATCAAAATTATTATTTTGCTCGTGATTGATCGTTGTTTACTTACCGGAAGAACAGTTTCGCGATTGAATATGATATGAAAAGGTACTATATGTTATTGTTATCGCAGGTAAATATCACACAATATTCATACGAGACGGGAAGTATGAAAAAGATATTGAAAGAAAGTCTGAGCAAAAATGCTCGAATAGCTGTCTATAACGCGATATTGGTGCCCGATTATTTGTACTTATGCTTAGTATTTCAGAGGAAGCATGAAAATAGCAAAAATGCGTTCTCTTAAAAAAATATGCGGCGTAACAATTTCAGGTCGAATCCGCAATGAAGAGATTCGCAAAACAACTGATTGTAATGATTGAGAAAGGCATGTTACGTTGGTTTGAACATAGAAAAAGAATGAGTGAAGAAAGATTGACGAGACAGATATACAAAGCGAAAGTGTGTGCAAGAAAAGGCGGAGGAAGACCACATTCTGGCTACCTCGATTAAATGGATCGGATCATCAAAGACGGGAACGTCAAGAGTACTCAAAACCGGCGAGCATGTATGAAGAAACGAAACGAACGAGAGGCGCTCCACCCTATCGTTTCGGCGTGATGGACTATGCAATATGACTATGTATGTGAAGGTTTAGCTCATTCATCCCTTATACTACTAGCGAAGGGTCTGCAAAACGATGTCGGCAATGCGTGAGTTCAGCTATGTTGGTCTCCACTTCCTATTAGGATATTCGGGTACCTCTTTGCCACCCTTGTAGTAACATATTTTGGGTTACAACTTCCAAGGTGGTCACATGAAACCCAGACCTAATTGTCATAGCAAATGTATATGCTTGGACTTACCAGCGTTGCTAGGCACTGCTGCGCTTATGCTTGCAATGAGAGCAGCGAATGCAATAATGAAAGTCTTCATATTTATATACAGCTGAAATATTTTAAGGTTATAATGAGATTTTTGTGGCTTCCTCAAAACAAAAAAAACACTGACTAAATAATAGCAAATAAAAATACAAAAACTTAAGAATGTATGTATATAGAAAACTATGGATGAATATTGTAAAGATTCGAATATATATGATTACCTCACGCGTATTTTAAATGATGCAAATCAAACAATTATGTTATTTAATCAGTGTTTCGCCTTATATACCTCTATATTACATATCTCTACATTATCGCGTCGATTATATTCCTGGTTTTCATGTAGGTAGGTAATTAATAACACCTGTTGAAATACATATGGTTGCAAATCGACTTGACCTCAGCGAATCAGGAGACCCTAGTGGGTAGCCGTAAACATATGTATAAAAAGTGAAAATTCACTGCTCTTAATTCTGAAAATATCTGAGGTACAGACCACTGTGGTTTGCAATCTTCATTTTGCAGGTTCGACATACGTACATATCATCACACCGAGTCCATTACGGGCTAAGCAGAGAGAGAGGAGCGCCAGCTCTCTTTAGAATTTTCCTCTTCCGCGTCGTCTACCTACATCAGTCTCTTCATACATGCCCGCCGGTTTCAAATACTCTTGACGTTCCAGTCCCAAACGGGGTAGGCAGAAAGTATAGAACGCCAGTTCTCTCTAGACTTACATACCTCTTTCACTTCGTCCACATTCATCAGTTTGTGTAATGGAATATAAAATTTCTTCTCAGACGTATGCACTCTCCTTTAATATTTGCCTTAACTTAATAAACCACACAGGAGCCGCTTTTCACGACTGTACAAATTCGTTTCTCTGAACTATGATTAATCACACAGGTGAAGCAATAAATCTTGAAGTTGCCTGCATGCGTTTGAGATTGAATTAATAAATAATAATAATATATCCTCACGCCTTCCCACAAGGGTCCCCGAAGGGGTAGGCAGAGGTGTATAGGATATAGTACCCACAGACTCACTTTCCGCCAGAGGTATATTAGGTGCCAACGTGACAGATGGCGAGTCGGCATCGGCGTTACTCCAGCACGACTATACATACGCCTTTGAATTTCTTCTCAGACGCACTCTGAAGCACTTAAATATATTTGGAGCGAAAAAAAGGTATTGTTACACCTCTGCTCACCCCTTTAGAAAACCTTGTGGGAATGCATATAAATGAAACAAACCATTTATATACAAGCATTTATTTATATAATTAAACATAAATGTTGCAAACATTCAATAATGCAATCATAGCACTAATTTATTTATTTAATAACTTACTCGAAATTTACTATTACAATAATTCAAAAAGATAATTTGAACAATTAAGACCAACGGCAGCAATGCTAGGTCCCAAGCCCTTAGTTCCTCGCGTTAGGCCTCTTTACAATTACATTACATTATAGCCAAGCGTATTTTGAAGCATATTTGTATGTATTAGAAGATTTTTAAGTGGTAATTGTAAATTTAACAAAAATAAATTAATATATATTCCATTTCACAATTTTTTTTTAAACGTTACGGTAAAACTTTTTTAATTACAGTGTCGATGTAATAAATATGCAAGTCACGATGGTTGTCATTGGAGATTTGTCAATTGGACCGCTACCATGACATGCTATTATTATGCTTCTTCAAGAGTGTGAAAGGGACGGATGTATATAACGCCTATACGTTTGTCCTTTTCGCATTCTATCACTTGAGCAATTATGGCAAAGCACGTCATGCAAAGGCCGAAGCCGTCCCTACATCATCTCGTACATCATATTCGGCATTGATCGCAAAGAAAATGTGTTGATTAAATGTGTACCAACCAAAATGATGATGCCTTCAGGAGATGATATTAAAGATTACCCTCTATCATCCACTATCACCATTGATCTTGGCCTATTTATTATCTCCAGTGTTTAAGAGTTCTTTACAAATAGAAAGAGTTCCTTCATGACTTATCTATGAAGTTGTTTGTGGGATTTGGGACAGTGAAGACGCTTTTTCTAAATATGAATAGTAAAACGCAAGTTTTCTTGGTTTGTTTGCGTGGAATATCGAATCAAATAGTATTTTATCTGTGAATACTGATATCATTTTAAAAAGAGAAAAAAAACGCTCTGGGCGTTTGAGCTTTGGGGTTTTTTGTTCACTTCATTCTACATTGTCTCCGTTTTGCTTACGGCAAATTTATATTCAGATACAGTGTGAGTCTTTTTTTTATTAAAACGTAGCGATGTTTTCACAATAATAAATAAAAGAATAATAAGAAGTAATAATGTACCAGAAGCATATCAATCAGGATGAATTTGCAAAAGAAAGTTTTAAACCTTAATAATTTCGGAATCTGTTGAAAGCTAACTTGCGTCTGAAATTGGCAATGAGATAGTCGTCGATGTAGATATTAAATATTTAATTGGCTATAAAGGTACTAAGTAGCGGAAAATCATATTTACAGACCGATTAACTCGATCGCAAGGTTTGCCTAATTTACTTAAGCGAAAGTCTGCGATGACTCAATACTAACAATTTGGCACTACGCGATTGTTGGCCGAACAAAAAAGTGTGCTCATATACGAAGAAAATCTACAACTATCAGTTTGACCTAATATTAAGTGTTATACCAATATATATAAAAGTGAATAAGAGGCACTCTATAGGTGTATATACGCAGGTTAAAATAAGCGTAGTTCGTGAAACACCGAACATTGATCTATAACATCGGAAATACAGACCACTAGGTATATTAACTAACACCAGGGAATTGAATATACACCGCCCGTACAAATGCAATTCGTATCACTAACTTCTAATAAAACAAACAATTGAACAAAAGCACAAGTGACTACGTTTATCATTTCACTATTCTCATAAGGTATCGTCTTCCACAACAGATTAATACGATAAATATTACAATATCTAGGCACCCGATTTCTTTGACTCTTAATTCGAGTACAAAAAAATCGGGCCCCAGAGGCGACGAGTTCTTATTTAATTCTAACACTCATACAATATTTACATACAACGGAGTTATCTATATCAGCTGTCACAAGAGTATTTAATTGAATTACAAATTATGATATTGTACTAGTATTTTTACTTGAATCTCGAATTGTAAAGATTCATCTATTATTTCCATACCAATATTCGAAAGCTGAACTGCTGAACACTATTCCTCTAGGCTAGATGTATTGCAACCCTATGTGTAGGGACTAAATGTGCTCTAATCCGTTTGAATACTAATCACTGAACCAAATCAAGTACAATACCGATTAAACGATTTCATTCTTCAGTTTATGGTTCCAAATCCTTGACGAAAACACAATTTACACCAACGAGAAAATTGAGTTCTCTTTCGTGTAAATTTTCTCCGAATCTTTGTTTCCCGTTGACCATAAAGTTGATATTTACTTAATATTCCGCCAGGTTAGTATACGTTTTCTATGTAATGTAATTTGTTGCAATTCAGATCATACATTTATTGGTTTCGGATAAGAATTACTTGCAGCGAAGTTACTTAATGTATTATCGGGCTAGTTTCTCATTACATTAGCTTTTCATCGTCTCATCATATTTCTATTCCTCTAATCTGAACCCATTAAACATGTACAACTTTCTAATATTGGTCCGCTACTGACTCGTGAAATGATCTAGCTTACCCTTAAATTATCTTAGGCTAAATGAACTTAAACATTCCTATGCCTTGCGTGATATGTATTGCAATATAGGCGCGTTAAAGCTAACATTTAAAATTTTTGTTACATTTCGACTTCTCTAAGCGTTCCTAATACACAACTCCATTTAACGCTTTTTAAAAATGGAATATTTTTATTCTTTATTAGGTACCGTAGTATTTACGAAGACAATCGTTCCCTGACAGAAATATTACCTACATCCGAAAGATATGTAGTTACTTATGCTATGACGAAATTACGACTACATATAACTATAAATTTGTTAGTAACAAGTGATATGTTGATGGAGGCATCACTCCCATTAAAATATAACCTAAATAAACGATAGACTTTACATCACTTATAATAAAGTTGAACTTAACGGCGTCTACACAAATACTAATGGACTCAGCGCAACGTAACGCTTGAGGTGGCTTATAATTTAAATGCACAATAAATATTTGTTCCTTATAAAAATAAAGTTTACAAGATTCCAGAGATTCTGCAACGTATATCAACCGTCATATTTCCTTGAATTCACATACCAATTTGGCAATAAATGCTCGTGGAAATGTGAGGAACAAAGCAAATAAAACGGAGCTAGATTAAAAGGCTCTGGTTCAACCATAGGGCTCTTAGAGCATACATTCATGTAATGTACTTGAACATTTTAGTTTGCACGTAGCCCGAACCGAAGACGACAGAGAGTCCGAGGGTTTCGTATGAGAAGAACCACCGAGTCGGTGCATTGCTGGTGCAGTTCTTCGGCGTCTCTGGCTTGGCTGAAATATCAGATAGGTCACTTTAATAATTGTAGTTGGTTTTCAATTCAAATTAAAATTTTCGAAAGCTCCCAAAGAAACCTTCCTGTTCCCTTCTTTAGCATTTTATAATTATTACGTTGCGAACATATATTTTACTTCATCATGACACTAGATGTAACTTGCAGTTTCACCCACGAACAATTTTAATTAACGATGATATTTTATTTAAACTTTGACTAATTTCATCTGCTTCCGAGGGTAACAAGATGATATGTGTGGCATTCCTCAATGCAAAAACATATTTCCAATCGGATAAGGTCTAACGAGTTCATTCAAGCAAACAAATTCAGACTCTATGTAATCAAAACTTACTTGTAGCTGCCATCAGCTGAGGCAGGTACTTCTGCCAGAAGGCGCACTCCTTTACTCTCAGCCCATGCCCGACTGAACTGGAGTTTACTGCCAATGACAGGTACTCCCTGCCTTGTGCTGAATGCACTGGCCAGTGGACTTTAGTGAAGTCGCCTTCTGGATTCTGGGAGGGATTGCTGAAATGATAATAGAATTGGTAATCAAATTTGACATTCACAAAGAACTTTCTAATGTCGCCTAGCATTCAATCAAATTAATTTATACGAGGCTCAATATTTATGAGGAAAAATATTTGAGAAGGAATCTCTAGAAACAATATAAATCGATGCTGTGTTCTGAATACTTCCCAAGTAGACGTGATGAATGATGATTTCTGCACTTTCCCCGATATAGTTTTGGCCTGTTACTTGTAATTAATTGACCTCACAGTATTAAGAAAACGTATATTAACTCACCCACTTCTAGCAAAATTGGCCCAATATCTCATTAACCTCTTGCTAAATTCCACTTCTTCTGGCGAATAGTTTTTTCCAGGGTTGAGTGGCTCGCCAAACACGTAGTTAATTTCATCTGCATGCATCACACCTGTCCACGAAGGCCACGGGTTGTTCTTACTCCGATGTTTATAGTAGTAAGTATAGACATTGTTTCCAGTCTCAGCATAACGATGCGCGAATTCATTCACTCCGCATGTGAAGTGGTAATCTCCCACCATCTTGTCTAGAGAGTTTCGGTTCTTCACTGGATCATCAACGCTCAACCAATCGGTATACTCGTACACTATGGCTTGGCGAGCTATGTCATTAACGTATGGATTCAGTTCTCTTACTGCTTGTAAATACTGTTCGCGCGTTATACCTACATTTTCTTCCTTAGGAAATAACTCTGTCAAATAATACAGAATGAAATAGTATCCTTCCTCTGTATTTGATCCCATCAAAAGATTTGTCTTTTTGAAATTTTGGTGAACTAGAGACCTACTAGGCATTTCATCCAAAAAAGAGCCGTCGATGATCGGGACAAAGGGAAACTCACATATTCCTAAAGTACCCCATTCATTGTTGACAAGTTCGTCAGCAGTTTTCTTACGTAAGCACTCAATCATTGGACCCATGTCTGTTCGGGAATGGGGGCAATGAACTGCTTCCGCTAAACGAATTCCACGCAGTACACTTTCCTCTCTAGTTATGATGGCCCAAGGCACGGTTGCTGAACCAGACTGCATAATGGCTTGGGAGAATAAGTTCGTTGATAGTGGTGATAGCAGATGTAAGGACACAGACACCGCGCCAGCAGATTCACCGAACAACGTAATATTGTGAGGATTTCCACCAAAGTAGCCTATGTTATCTTTTACCCATTGAAGAGCCATTATTTGATCAAACAAGCCAGCATTTCCAGGTACGTCAGGAGTATCGAAAAATAGAAAGCCAAGCGATGCTACTCGATACTGCATGGAGACATAAACAATCTTTTCTTCAGAGACGAGTATTTTTGGATCATAAACATCTAGAGTGGCAGTTCCAGAATAGAACCCACCACCGAAAACCCACAACATAACAGCGGCATTTTTTGGTCGCGGTCTCGGCGTCACTATATTTATATACAGGCAATCTTCCTGCATGTCTGTATTTGGATTCCACATCATGGCCCCAGGGAAATCTCCAAACACAGTGTCAACAATTTGGACGCACGAGTGGGGCAGTGTCGTCGCATTCAGAACCTCATCACCCCAGCTGTCAACTGGTCTAGGGTGCCTGAACCTTAAGTCACCAATTGGTTTCTGAGCATAAGGAATTCCGAACCATGCATCGACTTTCTTTCCCGTCGCAGCTGTGAGGGTTATACCCCTGACTCGTCCTTTTCTAGTTCGTACCAATAGAGGATCATCATCTTCGGGACCGAGTTGAGGTTCATCCGCCATGAGTTCTTCGTCTCGCTCATGGTTGGAGTAGTACTCGTCGTATTTTGCTCGCTTAGAGGATGTTTCCGCGTCACTGGCGCGCTTGGAGGAGGTTTCGTGCTCATCGATTCGGGGGAGAATAGTATCTAGTTCTGGATTATAGCGGACAGCCTCGCCATGGCCGCGGTAGGGGGGTGCGGGCGCGGGCAGGTGGAGCGGCCGCTCAGGCGCGTGGTGGCGCGCGCGATGCTCGTGCGGCCCGGCCAGAGCACGCGCCCACAGCACACACAACGCTAACACCACGCGCATTCCGCTGCACAACCCACTCCCACGTTACACCACCTGAAAACATGAAATGATCATCAATTACTAATATTATAAATGCCAAAGTTGATGTGGATTTTTCTTCCTCTTTCACGTGAGAATGTACACTGTTTCATAATTTAATTAAATTCGGCATGGAGATAGATTGACTCGTAGAATATGTACTGTTCCAGAAAACGCGGTTGAAGTTGCAGGGCACCGGTAGCGCTAAATACAGACATATAATTACTAGCAGTAGAGCACCAGTCCTCTCTAGGCCAACAGACCTCTTTTACATCCTTTCTCATCAACTACTACTAACAATATACAATTTTCAATTTGTCAAGTTTAACAATCTTTTCCGTTTTTATTCTATTCATGAATAGTTATTCCTTCTAAGGCCCACTAAATATTAAACCAGTTCCTTCTGGACTCATTGATCTAAGTATTTGGAACGTGGTTCTCCAATACTATATCCTCAAACGTTTTGATATTGTATATCTAATTTGTAATTTTTCTTGGCTCATCCTTTCTATTTCGTAACGTATTATACTTGACAGCGATATCATCAAGCCAGCCTTGATAAAATTAATATGAAGATTGAAGATTATTAGAATCATCGGGCACAGTAAAAAATGCTAAGAAGTACTACAGCTTAAGATATCACCACCATAGTATTGCCACTGAATTGTGACTACTAAAATGTCATTTCGGAATCACAGGAAATTCTAAAAAACGCATTGTTTTGTTTGTAGCATAATGGAAAAGGGTCAGCCGGAAAAATATGAACTTTTAACAAAAATACGTAATGGGGTTGGTTGTGGAGTATTATTTGTCAAATGCAAAGTACAACTAATTAACGCGTCTACTGAAAGATAAAAAAGTTACCTATGAACCTAAATACATGAATGTCGAAATCTGAGACAAGGTACAAAAATACTCGTGTCCATTACAAATAAATAAATCCCGGAATAAGCGGAAATCGAACCCGCGCCCTAAGCTTCGCACGACCACTCTCTCTGATTATTGACTATTGGACCAGACAGGAGTCAAGTTAGATATAACGCACCAATAGCTTTATTGCAAAACTGACGTCACCATTTGCAGAGATATTTATAGTACGTACGTCATCAAGGGCTATATAAAGCCATTCCAATAATATTGGTGAATGGAGCGTAATTAACCCACAATTGGATTGCTATTTCTGGACCAACATTGCCACTTCCAGGCGCAAAGTTTAACAATAAGTTTTAAATAGAATAAATTATACGATACCGTGCTGAATCATAAGGTAAAGGGGGAATGAAATCGATTAATTTTACCACAGTTATAGCCAACAGCTTTGTGACACAGAAAAACTCAATGCTGTTATCTCTAGGGAAAAACGCAACGGAGATTTCATTCCACAACCAGGTCGTGGATGGAAACTTCTTTAAAACACAGTATTACACCTTTTTGGTTTTCAGTTAATTACGAGAGGTGAAATGGTAGAGAGTAGCCGTGAGCGTAATGTCAAATTCGTTCGGGCTGAACGAATTTTAGTCTGAATTAATACCTAACATATTGGAATCACACACACGTAATTAAAACCTTCCTCTTTAGCAATAATACAGTGATATGTTTTGAGAACGCGTAAATACAAGAATGCTTACAATTTCAGAACAGAAATTAAAGATAAAGATATACCTATAAAGTCGTAACTTAAAGCCGCGTAAAGGAAAAGTGAAAACTTACTTACTTCTGAGAAAAGATGATTCTGATACATACTTACAGTAACTTAAGAAATATTCCAAAGTCCTATTTTGTGTCTAGTTACAATTTGTTACGATCAATGTTCATTCGTTTTGTAAGCAACACAGTTGGCTATTTTGATAAGAAAACAAGCAAAACTAGAACGGATATTGAATTCACCATTTATTTTCCGCACGATATTGAATGTCTACAGCGAGTCTGCAGTAAATAACAGGGAATGTACATTTACTTGTATAAACACAAACAGACAAACTTTGTTGCCGGACTGTGCAAATATTTAGACACGGATTCAAATGCGTTATTGGACGAGTTTCTGTGCAAGATGTCTTCAAAATACCTTCGTATATTTAAGTAATCTATATAGCTCCGCTTCGGTAGTGAGGCAAAGATATTGAATACACATATAGATCGTACGCTAGTAATATTTTGACGTCATAGTTTCATGCAAACATCGAGAGGAAACCTGCATACGTCTGAGAAGACATTCAAAGGCGTATGTACAGTCGTGCTTGAGTAACGGCGATGGCGCGTTGGCACCTAATATACCTCTGGCGGGTGTGTCGGTGTTGCCTATACACCTCTGCCTACCCCTTCGGGGACCCTTGTGGGAAGGCGTGAGGATATATTATTTATATATATTTATTATTAATGCGCATTTTTTCTATGTCTGAGCTGTATCTCGTTCGTTTTATCAATCTCTTCATACATGTCAATGTTACTACTCGTGACGTTATCCTTGTGTCCTTGTGTTGATTTGGTAATTTACCGTCTTCACCAATTATGCATTTATTTTCTATAAGAACAATAAACCGTTTTCCCTCGGGTGGGTCGTATGCTTGTTTGCCACTCTTGTAGTATAAAAAAATACAATATTCATACTAAAAATATGGTAAAACTAACTTCCCACAGACTAAATATTTATACTAAATTGGTATCTTGCGGCCAAAAGACTAGCGGCATTGGCACGCTGGATGGCAATACTGATTATCCGTCTTCGCTATATTACATTTATAACAGTTTTTATACAAATCAATTAACATTATCTCGAATACTGTTCCTGAATATAGAATTGAACGCACGACAACCAAGTTGGCACAATTACCCGTAACAATAACGTACTTCCGTCGCATTCAGTTGTCCTGAACAAAGGCTTCCCGGCGTTCTCCTACCAGTTACCGGCAGTGTGCAGGAATTCCTAATACCTGCCTTGTATCTTTATATATATAATTCTTCTGTGAGTGTGTATGTCACTGAACTTCTCTCAAACGACTGAACCGATTTTGATGAAATTTTTTGTGTGTGTTCAAGGGGATCTGGGAATGGTTTAGATTCGCAATTGGACCCGATAGGTGGCGCTGCGATCGTGTTTCAGGAAATTTAATTTTTCATCCAAGCGAAGCTGGGCGGGACAACTAGTATATATATATATATTATTGTATGGCTTGAACTCATACTAGTTTTATTACAAGCAACTAGTGGAACTACTCAGCTATATATATATATCCTCACGATTTCCCACAAGGGTCCCTGAAGGGGTAGGTACACCCACATTCCGCCAAAGATATATTTTAGATATATATTATACAGATTTTTTAGAAGGATTAGCTTTACCTTTGCGTATCGCTCATCAAATTTTCATAAATGCCAAAAGAAGGTCTTGTGATCAGTCTTCTCCATTGCGAAACTTGAAGTTGCTTTACAGTTCGCGAACAACCAAAATGAATATCAAAACATCTGTAATAGCCGTGGTGGCCGAGTGGTTCGAGTCGTTGCCTGCAATACAAAGATCGCAAGTTTGAAACCCGACTGTACCAATGAGTTTTTCTGAACTTAAGTACAGTGATCACACACAGTGTAGTCACACCACGAGCTTTACGGTAAAGGAAAACATCGAAGGGCAAACTGCATACGTCTGAGAAGCCATTTAAAGGCGTATGTATAGCCGCGATTGAGTAACGGCGATGGATCTGTCACGTTGGCACCTAAATATATCTCTCGCGAAAAGTGGGTGTGGGTATTACCTATACACCTCTGACAGTCACAACCTTTACCCGTTTGGGGACCCTTGTGGGAAGGCGTAAGAATATTATATCAGTAATAATTAATTCGGAGTAACCTAGGGTTTGAAAAACGGTTAGGTTAAGGAAAAAGTTACAGGAGCATTTCATAGCAATTTAATTTGAGTTGACCAATATTTTTTGCCGTTAGATTGTCAATGTTTAACTTATTATCCGACCAAAACCAATGATAATGAGATATAGATATGTATGTGTTTGTGTAATGTCAAAATCAGATAACGTGCTTATTACTTTGACCAATTTGTTATCATGGTCATTTGCTTTTTCTTCGCATTAGTTCGATTATTTCCTACTCGATAACCTTATACAATTATATATATTTATATTGATCTATAATTTCACGCTTTACCACAAGTGTTCCCAAAGGGTAGGCAGAGGTCATCCTCTTTTGCTCGAGATGTATTTACGTGCCAAATTGACAGAATTGCATTGACAGATGTCACTTGTGTTTAAACGGCTACAAGTGCAAAAAAATAAGATACTTCTGTAAACTAGTTGTAGTATAGAGTTTTTAAGAACACTACATTAATAATAATAATAATCATCTTGAGAGAACTGGCGCTCTATACTCTCTGCCTACCCGTTAGGCACTCGGCGTAATAATCGTCTTTATTTGGCAAAACAACCAACACGAAAGTGGCAAAAGAACGATGATACACCTGCAGAAGTATAAACTGTGTCTCAAGGCATCAACAATTTTACATGTCAAATACGATTTATCAGTGTAGCTACGATTTCTTCGGTGCAGTAAAATGTAATGGAGACCCCGCATTAATCGTCTAAAAAGTATTTTATACATATATGTAGAAAGTCAAGACTGGCATAAAAAAACATCTTCCTTACTGAAAACAATATAATTTGGCATTGAGATAGGGCGCGATATCACGAGCTCGCGTGCCCAAGGTCGGTGCAGATACGAGCCATTTGCAATTCATAGGTTGGTGGCATTGCGGCTGGCTCGGCGACCTTCCTTTTTAATTGAAATAATCATTGGCTCGAGATTGGAACGTGTGAAAGAAAGTCTGATTTTGCGGGGCATCATTTGATTGTTCCTATTACGGCTCACGGACGAGCAAGTGACGAGAGCGTTTTGTTTTGTTAAAGATGGACGAGTTTGTTTCACCATACGGTATCCTGTGTCTGTTTTCTGTGTCCCATTTGTCGAGTGAACGTTTTTGACTTTGCAATCAGGACAGTTCAGTATCGCTATGTGCTTCATTTTTATTTTACAATAGACGACACTAATTATATTATTGCATGTTTACATATATGTATCTTCCACAAGGAGTTAGCACAAGATCTCAACCGTCCTACAGTCAAAGCGATAATAGAGCGTATAACTACAGCATTGCCAGCGTCCAGTGGTCGCTAGTAAGCCCATTCCAATAACCTGGAGAGGGCATAATTGAAGCATAAACCTCTGCTATAAACTGTCAAAGCCCATACATACTACTAGTAGCCAAGCTAAGTCTCCAACTATGGCAAATTTATTTCATAGACATACACGTGCCCTACTTTTTTTTTTACATTCGCTTTATCGAATCTCCGGTCACCGTATATATCACGATGGCAATAACGCTGTCTTCACAAGTGCGAGTGTTCAAAACGGAATTTATGGCGAGTTTATGTCCCGAGGGAGCCTATTACGGACGGGGCATGCAGCCAGTCTACGCTGACCCCTCGTAGTATGCCGCCCATATTTTTAAGGATAAATTGACCTGATAAAGGAATGGACGCTATAAAATGCGTACTTTCAGACTTTTCAGACTAACTACATAATTAGGGACGTAGAAGTTTGTTTCTATAACTTTTTATTAATCTTTAAAAATGTTTAATTAATCAAAGCCACACTGGACTACCAAGGCTTAGATGTTCGAGTAATTGCCTGCAACACAAAGATTGCAAGCTCGAATCCATTTAATGATGAATAAATAAATGATGATAATAGTGAGAAAAAAGTGAGTGAAAAAGATGATAATAATGATAAATTCGAAGTACTAATGAATTTTTATAACTTAAGTGTGTGATTAGTTTGACGGTGAATAAACACTTCGAAAAGAAGCTTTTGAGACGAACCTTTAACACCGTTTGAGAACAATGTCTAGTCGTGCTTGAGTTGCGGCGATGGACTCGCCATCTGTCACCTTGGCTATCTCTTCGGGTATCCTTGTGGGAAGGCGTTAAGATATGTATATATATACTTATTAATTATGCATTTTTCATTGGTTTAAAATAACTATATTTTTTAACAGATATTCACTCGAGACTTCTCGTAACAAGCAAGCTGGAATATATTTCGCTCAGTAAATCAGCTTCACTTCCAGCGTGGAAATTCTTCTAGTCTTCTTGGCATGTTGCCGCGGGATACCGATGTCGGCTTAGTTAATTTGAATTACTATACTAGCATTTTATTAAGTAGACATTGTACATTTTTATGTTTTTAATGTAGATACCTTTCATATATCTATTAATTAATGACAAAGCTTTTATTTGAACATAATAATATTATTTTTATTGAAATCATTTTTGTTAAATTTTTATCTAATTTCTTCTTATTCAAGTTCATTAAGCAATATGCGAACATTCCTTATTTAAAAGTTTTGGTTTCTTATTATACGAAATTGATTGCAATTTTTAATCTTCAATCTTAAATGTCAAATGTAAAATCGCCCGTTGTGTGGTAACCCTATAAAGAAAGCCAGGATCTTTATAAACTGGTCACATTTACCGATGGCGACCGAGGTTTCAAACTTGAAGAATATTTTCTCTGAAGTAAATTACTAGCGGGTGATGACATCCAATCGATTTTATTATAAATGTATAAGATGGCTGCTCTCTCGATGTTGTGATGTCGGTATATTCTCAAGTCTTCCCACTAGTGTTCCCAAAAGGATAGGCCGTGGTGCTATAGCACCCAAAATTATTAACCCCCTCGCCTTCCCTGAAGTGTCATCGAAGATAATAATTACAAAAAAAAAAAACATATTTACTAATATATCCTAACGCCTTTCCACAGGGGTTCCCGAAGGGGTAAGCAGATGTATAGGTAATACTCACACACCCACTTTCCGCCAGAGATATATTTTAGGTGCTAACGTGGCAGATGGTGCCTTTACGGCTATACATACGCCTTTTAATTTCTTCTCAAACGTATGCAGGTTTGCTCTCGATGTTATCCTTCACCGTAAAACTCGTGATAGTCACACCATGAGCATGAGATAGGACTCACTGTACTTAAGTTCAGAAAAACTTATTGTTACAGTAGGGATTCAAACTTGCAATGTTTGTGTTACAGGCAACTACTAGAACCACTCTGTTGTATGTCATATATATGTTTGTAAGTCAGAGTCCGAGGGGCCCTAGCCCCTAGGTAACTACACCACTGTTCAGAGACCTTTAGTGGTAACTTTAGTTTTTATTAAGTATATGACGTTCAGTAAGTGTTCTTGGGACACAAGGAATAAAATATTTTGATTTTTTGATTATTTTATATAATATGTACATACATACATATACATACATATCATCACGCCAAGTCCCTAGCGGGGTAGGCAGAGAGTATAGAGCGCCAGTTCTCTCTAGACTTACATACCTCTTTCGCTTCGTCCACGAAGCGAAAGAGGTATGTAAAGCTTATAATATGTAATATATAATATATCCTCACGCCTTCCCACAAGGAACCCCGAGGGGGTAAGCAGAGGTGTATAGGTAATACCCACACACCCACTTTCCGCCAGAGGTATATTAAGTGCCAACGTGACAGATGGCGAGTCCATCGCCGTTATTCAAGCACAACTATACAGTCGCCTTTGAATTTCTTCTCAGACGTATGCAGGTTTCCTCTCGATTTTTTCCTTCACCGTAAAGCTCGTGGTGTGACTAATCACTGTACTGATCACTGATAATTTTTATTAATATAAACATGCTGTATTTCAAATTAAATATTGTCAGTAATTTTATCGAGTGATCGATAAAATTACTCCTTACTGTCGCTACTAAATTCACCGCACGCGCCGCTTCGTGCCGGCACATACAAACGACGTAATTATACTCATAAGTCCCCAACATGTATGTATACCATTAGGAGTCCTTCACGTACTACAAGCGCCGCACGGAGAACTTACTTCTGTTATTGAGGCTGTCTGCAACTTTTTAAATAGTGAATAATTCAGATCATACATTTCTTTATCGTGTTTTATTATATCTTACGTATTTTTCCTTATACTTAGAAAATTTCATACAGCTTTGAATGTCTTCTAAGGCGTAGGAGAAATCACTGTAATTAATTTAAGAGCTCTTTTGGTTGAGTTTGTCCGAGTGCAAATTATGCAGGCGACCGCAAAGCGAAGAGTGCAAGGTCGAATTCCGACTGTATCAATTAGTTTTTTTAAGTACAGTGATCATTTCACTCGCGTACACTCAATCCAGCTAGGTCTTTGTTTTATTTTTTGTAATTGCGTGAAAGAGGAAAAAAACTTCCTCACACACTTTCGAAGTTAGTCGGACTGATAGTAAGATAGACTTCCACATCAAGCGGGGAAATATTTAATTTGATTAATACTTCCTAGAATTGGATCCTCTGCCTCTTTATAACATACTAGCGGCCGTTCCAGCTACGCACGAGTGGACATAAGATTTTTTTTATAAAAGAAAATATAGCCTATTTCACTTTCACAAGGTGAATGTAGCTTTCCAATGGTGAAAGAATTTTTCAAATCGGCACTGTTGTTTCTGAGTTTATTCATTACAAACATACACACACACACAAAAATACAAAAATACAAATCTTTCCTCTTTATAATATTAGTAGAGTCGCTGAATGAAGAAGCCGCTAAGAAGGTCCTCTTCAAATGCTCTATATAAAATCCGTTTACCTGGCACTATCTCCGGGCCGCCATTACTGAAGGTCACGGCGCACGTGTGATTGGCGCGCACACCTCTTCACATCCTACTCGTACCACCTGGAATCACAAGACAACAGTAGCTATTGCAGTGTCACATTAGCAACGAGAAATAATACCTCTGTACGTGAGCCGTGATGGCTGCATGGGTCAATTAGTCGACTGCAACCCAAACATTGCAAGTTCGAATTTACCAATGAGTTTCACTGAACTGGAATACAGTGATTATACAGTCTACCTCTACCTCGAGTTTTACCCCTACACCTAAATATATCTCCGGCAAAATGTAACTCGGCAGAGCCTAAACGACTTATCACTATTAACTGTTGGTTGAACACATAACCGAGCTCAAGAAGTTGCCCCAAAATCAAATACACATTGATCTAACCCTATCACTTAGTTCAAAAGAATCGTACCCTACATTTCATCCAAACAATATGTTTATATACATTTATATAAAAGTATACACAAGTGCGTCCTCCAAACAGAACACTTAGCTGATTGCTCGCCGGACTCGCATTGTAGAAATACATACATGTTTCTTTTTAATATACTCTCAGTGAGGGAAGTAATCTCTAAAACACAGTAGGGAGCATTTCCGACCACGACGGCTATCAATGCGGTAGGTATATTTACTTAACTGTTCTATTTAAGGTTAAGACACGTTAGTGTTGACACATGTTAGAATGATTGAGAAGTTAAAGATAAATAAAGATAAATCCTAGTAATATTATGAATGCGAGAGTATGTGAAGAAAGGTGAAGGAAAAAAGGTATTACGCATAACAATCTTCTGTGCTCTGTAAATTAAAGCTAGTGACAAATAAAAAATATTTTTTTAAAGAACATTAAATACAAAAAAACTAATTCTCAAGTTGCTTTAACACTAACTCGGTTATTTCCAAACAGACATACATATGATCACGCCGAGTCGCTTACGGTGTAGGCAGAGAGAGTAGAGCGCCAGTGCTCTTTCGACTTACACACCTCTTTTGCTTCGTCCACATGAACGCCGGTTCGAGTACTCTTAACGTTCCTATCCTTGAGTGTCCGATTGATTTGATCTAGGTGGTCTTCTTCCATAAAACAATATGTAACCGTTTGAAAAACAAATACCGAACGATTGAACCGGCATTAAAGCCTCTCCAAAAAGCCTAAATCCAGAGCTTTCAGCGCGAAGTGCTACGAGTGGCCGAGCCTCGTCGAACCTTTTAGCGGCCCGTTATATTCATGTTTCAGTTTTCAAATCGACTGTTTTACGCTTCGTAAAATGTCACAATAACGTATTGAGATTTATTATCGTAACTTATATTATTATTTTTTATTTTTAATATTAATATTATTGTTCACTCACATATTTTTCTCCATGTAGGACTGTGTGTTTATATATGTATTATTTTATCCTTGGCGGAAAGTATGTGTGTGGGTATTACCTATACACCTCTGCCTACCCCTTTAGGGAACCTTGTGGGAAGGCGGGAGGATATATTATACATACATATATACATACATATCATCACGCCAAGTCACTAACGGGGTAGGCAGAGAGTATAGAGCGCCAGTTCTCTCTAGACTTACATACCTCTTTCGCTTCGTCCACATTCATCAGTCTCTTCATACATGCTCGTCGGTTTCGAGTACTCTTAACGTTCCCGTCCTTGAGCCTTTATTATTATTATATATCATTATTTTATTAATGTAATTGGTGTGATCCGAATTAAAAATAATTAAAGTCACTATTACGCTGAGTACCTCACGGGGAAGTCGGAGAGAGTGTCAGTTTTCATCAGATTTACGGACCTCTTTCAGACATATTTAAATACTAGCTGTCCCGCCCAGCTTCGCTCGGGTGAAAAAGTTAAATTGCCCGTAACACGATCGCAGCGCCACCTATTGGGTCCAATTGTAAATCTAAACCATTCTCGAATCTAGCTTAAGACACACAGAAACACACAGAAAGCTTCGCCCGGGTAAAAAGGTAAAATTCTTGAAACTCGATCGCAGCGCCACCTATCGGGTCCAATTTAATATAGCCTATGTTACTCGGGGATAATGTAGCTTTCCAAAGGTGAAAGAATTTTTGAAATCGGTCCAGTAGTTTCGGAGCCTATTCATTACAAACAAACAAACAAACAAATCTTTCCTCTTTATAATATTAGTATAGATAATGCGACTTTAGGATTTTAAAACATTCTGTATTTTTTAACAATTCTCCAGTGTAAATATGGACTTGGCATCGCTTTAGCTTATCAAAGCTTAAAATGCACACTAAAATATAACATTTTGTAGAAATGTACATTTGAAGGTATCCTAATCTCCATACAGTAACCAAAGAGGTGAAGTTTATCTATGCTCACTTTATTCCTACGACCTTAACGAGCCAACTTCAAACCCAAAGAGACAGGCAGAACTTTAATTATAACATATTAATTGTATTATAATAATAATAAAATTTTTCAACGTAGCTTCTAGCCTCCAAGCTGGCATAAACAAAACAAAAGTAATAAAGCTACAACTGACAAATAAGACTAACTCAATAGTCAAACTAAAAAACAGATGAATTTGCGAGAAGAAAATAACGCTCAAACCCCTCTAGGGCGTAGCATTTGAAATTTAGACGAGGCAATGCGGGAAATGGGTCTAAAGAAAACACACGGCACTATGTTTCTGGCGTGCGCGTTTGACTAATACGTGTACTTACTCATATGAAGTATATATAAATACCAGCTGTGTCCGCCCAGCTTCGCTTGGATGAAAAAACTGAATTTCCCGAAACACGATCGCAACGACACCTATCGGATCCAAGTATCAATCCAGAAATTATGAATTACTACTAATAATAAGGCAAATGTTACTCCCATAGGAACTATACATTTTTCGTAATTAAAATGTAGCCTGTCCTTATCTTCGGTGTAAGCATTCAAGCAAGCAAGCATCCTCTTTTTTTTTTGTAGAATACCCACATGAGTGAGTTACCCACTGGGTGCTAGAAACGGAGTGTGTGAGAGTTTTTTGTTAGTATATATTATATATGTTTATCATTTATTCTGGATAGTGTATAGGCAAATGTGTTTGTACCTTCTATGATAAAAAAAAGTATTTTGAGGGAAGGGATTTTAGACGTTTTGCATTCCAAATATCCACATCGCACGAGCTTTACTGATTCTACTCTATCCACAATTTTTATACGTAAGTATTAAATTGATCATTATTGCATTGAATGTGGTCGCTACTTGTCTCTACATATTTTGATTAACCATAAAAGTATCACAAAATCGCTCCGTTACCATTCCAACTACACAACCGTAAGTACCAACACAAACCACTTGAGAGCAATTTGTCCAAGCTTCGTCGACGAGTACCCTCGACGTTGAAACTAAACTGAACTTATAGTTTCGTGAGCAAATAAACTGGTGGTTTTTTCAAACTACCTACTTTTCCGTGAAACCTACGCCAGCGTTGCGGGTAGGAATGGAAAAATCTAGATCGGACCGGTAATGGCCGGATAATTAGGTTAATTAGCGGGACGTGCGCATGCAGATATTGTTTGTGAGCAATGAATAGGAATAGAAACAGAATCTATTCAGTTTGTATAGTTAAAGTAATATAAACATACAAATAAAGAAGTATAATTGTTTTACACAATTAATAAAATATGTATTGCCGGGAAATTAAATAGCGAATGGGGTAACTTCAAATTTCGAATTTGCCGGCAGTATATACACTTTGTTTTGTTGTTTTGTTTTGGAGATGTTTTCCGAGCTAACGGCCAACCTTCAGTAATGGAGTGGCACTTTTAGAAGAAGAAGAATATACACTTTCAGAAGATCGCAGACTAAACAGCTTCTAGCTTACGTGTACTATGGTCTGCGATTAGTAAGGTTTCTAGAACTCCAATTGGAATAGCCGTGCTATATGTAGGGGCCCCACATGGCCGGCAAATTGTGTAGTAACATGCGGCCCGCTTTCAACACCAGGGATATAATACCCGGTTCTCTTCACACCCTTCTTGAATAACTCCATACTGTACTCTCTGGCGAAACCTCAGCAGGTCAACGGGGAACTTCATTCCACAGCCTGAGCGTTTGCGGAAAGATACTCCTTTGAAACTACGCAGTTCGAGACCTTTGTGGTTCGTTGGTACCTTTCCTTCCTTCCTTTTTCTTTTTGTCTCGCCAGTTAGAATAGTTTTATCTCAGACGATAAGCCCGTCTTATGGAGGGCTGTTAGGGATAATTACATGCCATTTATAATGCTAATTTTACATACGGAGCTCGTGACCTTGTAAAGTCAAGGTCGGATTTCTAAGGTGTAATCTGTACCTATGTATATAACTAAGCTCAAGGCCTTCTTGGTAAGCGTTTACTGGTTCATTACGACTTTGGTTCCAAGTCTTAATCTTCATGGAAACTCCAGTGAAAGATAACTTTAGTAACAGGTTTGAATACGTGTTCTTTTTCTATGAGAACTAGCAGACCCGGCCACACGTTGCTGTGGCTAAGGTTTTTATCATATTACATTTTAAATATATAAATACTCAATCCAGTCAACAGATATCCCGATCTGTTGGAATCGTTTGGAGCTAAAAGATAACTGTGGCTATCAAATAATAGACAAATAATTAACTAAAATAATATTGCGCCTAAAAATTGTGATGTAAGCTATCCTAACTTTCAAGTTGGATCAAACTGCACACGGTGTGCAAATTTGATTAAAATCGGTTAAGTAGTCTAAGAGTCCATCGCGGACAAAAATTTTTTTTTTTTTTTTGGTATTGTCTCTCGTAGCGTGAGTTCCGGGAACTTTTGCTACTTAACCGGTCAATGGCGAGACCTAGGCCTCCAGCCAGGGCGGACAAACAACGTGACGCGTAATTTATATATAAGAGCATGTATGAAAAAAAGGCCCTTCGTGTAACATTACTTTTTTTTTTTTATATACCACAAGGATGGCAAAAAAGCATGCGGTCGGCCTGATGGTAAGCGGTTACCGCCGCCTATGGACGCTTGCAACACCAGGGTATCACTCGCGCGTTGCCGACCCTGCAGGAATCTTTTCACACCCTTCTTTTAGAACTCCATGCTGTACTCTCCAGGGAAAACCTCAACGGGGAGCTCTTTCCACAGCCTGAGCGTTCGCGGAAGAAAACTCCTTTGGAAGCGTACAGTGCGAGACCTTTGTGGTTCCAAGGTATGGGGATGAATTCCCCGTCGATGGCGAGAGGTGCGGTGGTAGAAGGTGGAAGTGGGCATCATGTCGAACAATTCTGCAGAACACTATTAACATTATCATTACTGGCCTACTCCAACCAATCAGCCACTACGGTTGTCGGTTGTAACTCTCGGATTCGATACATTTACACCTCTAAAGTGTTTAAATAAATATACTTCCGATTCCGATCAAGGGCATTGAGAATGAACGATATTTAATGAAAAGTTGTATAGGTTCTCGTTTACTTGGAACTCAATAGGAAACTTTGGATGCAAGAGCCAATATGAGGTAAGTTGGCACTATTGATAAAGTTCTCGGAACCAGCTGGTTCATCCGCAATAGTTGCATCGTAAGATTGAAATACAGTTTCAACGACGACTATTAATACTTAGGCGGCTTTTGACATTATTTTAATTAAGGAACTTGACGGTGTTTGGATATATATGAACTTACCTGATAGGCTGAGAAAGTATCTAGTATTTATGGTCAATCCAAAATGTTTATATGATGTGTCATTCTTTTTTAATATTCTTGGTAACATTTTAACAAATTATGAACATAAACATTGGTTATCTTTATATATATAATTCTTCTGAGTGTGTATGTCACTGAACTCCTCTCAAACGACTGGACCGATTTTGATGAAATTTTTTGTGTGTGTTCAAGGGGATCTGGGAATGGTTTAGATTCACAATTGGACCCGATAGGTGGCGCCACCATCTTATTTTTTCCACCCCAGCGAAGCTGGGCGGGACCGCTATATATATATAAGATAGAAAACATGGCTGAATTATGTCTTTAAATAATAACTTCACGAGGTGTATAGGTAGTACACACACCCACTTTCTGCCAGAGATATAATTTCGGCTGAGAAGTAGATTTGAAGAGTAAAGTAGAAGAGAAAGATCCCGTCGCTGCGAGGGAAGTTTTGGGTCTGGAAAGGAAAAAGGCTTTTGCATAGCCGAGAAAATCGGATTTAAAAAAAATGCGCACTAGAGTTAGAGAGCCGTAACCCTAAAAATAAGCTGACGCAGCACAGAGGCGTGACTGACTCAGCTTAACTTTTAGTTTCGGGTTAGTAATTATGTTTTAAACGATATTCAGTACGATTATAATTGTCGAATAGCCGTGGTGGCCGAGTGGTTCGAGCAGTTACCTGCCACGCAAAGGTCGCAAGTTCGAATCCCGACTGTACCAATGAGTTTTTCTGAACTTATGTACAGTGATTATTTACACCACGTGCTTTACGGTGAAGGATAACATCGAGAGGAAACCTGCATACGTCTGAGAAGAAATTCAAAGGCGTATGTATAGTCGTGCTTGAGTAACGGCGATGGACTCGCCATCTGTCACGTTGGCACCTAATATACCTCTGGCGGAAAGTGGGTGTGTGGGTATTACCTACACACCTCTGCCTACCCCTTCGGGGACCCTTGTGGGAAGGCGTGAGGATATATATGAGTAAACATCCCTTTGTAACAAATTAATATTTAATTAAAATACCGATCGCCGTAACGTAACTCGTTATTATTTACTAATTTGCTTTTAATATCGCCTGTTTCATATACCTCTATAACATTTAATATTATTTATGACTACGATACTAGCCTTTTAGTCGGTCATATTTTAAGCTCAAGATTTCATACAAAAAATAATATAGGCGATTCAAAGCCTACAAGAATTAAAAGCTTCGCTTACGGCCAATTAGGTTTACAGTGCTTCGTGCTGCCAGCTAAGCACTTGGCGCTCGAGCTGAGCTATGACGTCATCGCAAACAGCTTATCGCCTACACTCGAAGCTCGAAACAGATTCTTTTTACTGTGGCAAGTTTTAAATGTCTTGTTACCTCATTTCTATAGAAATATTATTTTGAGTTTAATCGACCTTCTACCGGTCAAAATGAGCGCTTTTCTCTATATTAAACGCAGTGATTAATAGATTAATAACATGAGCTTTATTGCAAAAGAGAACATCGGGAAGAAACGAGTTGAGAGTAGAGAAGGAATTCAAAGAGGTACCTGTTAATACACAGGCATGCTTGAGAATGAGAGAAGTTTTCTCAAGACTTACCTACCTCCCGCTTCTTCATCCAGATTCATCAGTATCTTTAAACATGCTCTCCAATTTCGAGTCCTCTTGTAGTTGGAAGGTGGCAATAAACTTTCGTATTGTATATCTGTTTCGTCAATCTTTTTTCACTCACGTCACTTCAATCATTCTTTCTATGTATATATCTAAACCAATATAATTTTTTTTAGTTCAACAATCACGCTGCCATTCACGTCAGTTGCTTTGCGAATCTCTTCTCGATATAAGATCGTTACGCTGCACATTTTTTGAAGTATAACGCATTGTTTGATACAAAATTAGAATTTGACCCTTGACATTTGTGTAGCATATTAAACTCGCTTCGTTGCGGGTAAGACTAACTTAACAGCTGCATTATAATTCCTAAAGTTTAACTTAGACATATTTCTGTCAGTACTGACCTCGGAACTAACTAGGTTGGGGAAACACACAGCGGAATACTAACTACGGCCGCACTGCGATTTTTTTAATAAGTTGTTTTCTTTCACGACCTAACTGCAATACTGTAATGATGTAATTGGATTTTGGTCATTGATACATCTTTCAATTCTCATAGTACTTGAATAATTTTTGAATGATTAATTGAGGTAAAGGTAATAATGCGAAAGTGGTATGTAAGTCTAGAGAGAACTCGCGCTCTGTTCTATCTGCCTAGGCCGTAGTCGACGTGACGAAATAAATATATGTCCAAAACTATAAAGATCTTGACTGTTTTATCCAGGCGGGCTGCGTTTTCCGAGAGTTCTGGGGTTTTTCCGAACATATGAATTTTTAAGTTTTATATATGTCTCTATATATATATACATATATATACATACATATTATCACGCCGAGTCCCTAACGAGGTAGGCAGAGAATATAGAGCGCGAAATTGTGTGACAGTTTTATCGTCTACAGTCATCTGAATTCTTTGCAGGCGATATTTTTCTTTCATACTTTCCCTTGAAATTGACATGCCCAAAATGTCTTGCCTTGCATCCTTCGTCTTTTTAACTTGTTCTTTTTCTTCATCATCCCACCAGCCATCGCCATTTTTGGTTATCTACCCTTTCAAAATGCCACAAACCTACCATAAAAGAGCGAATGTATAGTCGTGCTTGAGTAACGGCGATGGACTCGCCATCTATCACGAAGGCACCTAAAATATATCTCGGGCGGAAATTGGGTGTATAGGTATTACCTACGTGTGGGAAGGCGTGAAGGTATATTATATTAAACATATAATGAAAATATTATCTTTGTGTGTGTTTAGTATATATTTCTATAAGTAATGTTACGTCTTAAGTTTATCCAAAGACAAAGACACTTTATAGAGCTGTGCTTGTTGAAATGTTATTTCTAGTCAGCACAGATATTTTAATAGTCGGGGAGTTATAGTGATAAGTAACTGTAAATGTCAAGATCGACAACACGCCGCGTCACCGCGCGTATAAAGCACTCGCGGGTAAGCACTAAAATATGCCAAGATCAAATCTTACTAATACTAGTAACTCGAATGTTTGTGAAGCCGTTTGGTACTCAATCAAGCTTCAATTACTGAACGGAATTGGATGAAATTTGGCACAGAGATTGATTATTAGCTGGATTAACACGTAATATACTTTTTTATTCCAGAAACAAAATTACCAATTTACTTCTAACGACCGTCTGGTCTAGTGGCTAGAGCTCCTGACTGCGAAACTTGAGGTCACGGGTTCGAATCCCGCTGAGGGCAGATATTTGTGTGATGAACACGAGTATTTGTACCTTAGTCTTGGATGTCCTATGTATTTATGTATATATCTATCTATATAAGTAAATATATCGTTGTCTAGTTACCATAACACAAGCTTTGCTTACATTGGGACTAGGTGTGCAATTGTCCCAGGTATTTATTATTATTATCTAATTATTAATTCTCAAGGACGGGAACGTTAAGAGTACTCGAAACCGACGAGCATGTATGAAGAGACTGATGAATGTGGACGAAGCGAAAGAGGTATGTAAGTCTAGAGAGAACTGGCGCTCTATACTCTCTGCCTACCCCGTTAGGGACTCGGCGTGATGATATGTATGTATCTAATTATATTTCACGCGGGTGGAACTGGGGGCACAGTAAGTGACTAAATAAAGCAAGTATAATTCAAATCTATGGCGACCATATTCTCAGCTTGAATAAATCGCTCAGGCACATGTTTTTCATTCGCGATACAATAAAATGAACGCTATTATGTCTAATTACACCTTAGTATAGGTGCAAGTCCTACAGTCACACAATTCAGTACTTTGATATTCTAAATGGATACCTGGAAATGCCAAGGTTTACAGCATTGCCGCGGTGCCGACCGCAATACATCACCGTGTGTTGCCTCACCTGAGCGCCGTGTACAATATAGCGCTGGAAAGCAACACGATATAGCTATGGCCAGACGCCAAAATGTGAATCACTGACCCGATTTGCCATAATTATAGTTATTTTAGAGCCGTGGTGGTTCGAATCCCGACTGTACCAATGAGTTTTTCTGAACTTAAGTACACACGTCTGAGAAGAAATTCAACGGCGTATGTACAGTCGTGCTTGAGTAACGGCGATGGACTCGCCATCTGTCACGTTGGGACATAAGGGATGGCTCGAGGATATTAATTTGATTATACCTACAGTTTTATGATTATGTCCCCAACGGAGTAGGTGGAGAGTGTAGATTGCCAGTGCTCTCTATACTACATAGGGACATATTTCGCTTCGTCCACATTCATCAGTATCTTCATACATGCTCGCCGGTTTCGAGTACTCTTGACGTTCCCGTTCTTGAGTGTCCAACCGATTCGATCTAGGTAGTTGGAACATGGTCTTTCAATGCCTCTTCTTGCACACACTTTCGCTTTGAATATCTATTTCGTCAATCTTTCATCACAATATTTTTAAATTATCTCGGTCCTATTATTTACCTTCCTAATAAAATGGATTACTATAGCAAATATATATATTTTTATATCGCATTATTAGTGTTTGTGATAAGCGCGTTCGAACAAACATACTCTTAATAATCTTAATATATATAAATTACGTGTCACGTTGTTTGTCCGCGATGGGCTCCTAAACTACTTAACCGATTTCAATCAAATTTGCACACCGTGTGCAGTTTGATCCAACTTAAAAGATAGGATAGCCTACATCACAATTGGACCCGATAGGTGGCGCTGCGATCGTGTTTCAGGAAATTTTACTTTTTCACCCGGGCGAAGCTGGGCGGGACAGCTAGTCTTAATATATATTAATTACGCGTCACGTTGTTTGTCCGCGATGGACTCTTAAGCTACTTAACCGATTTTAATCAAATTTTCACACCGTGTGCAGTTTGATCCAACTTGAAATATAGGATAGCTTACATCTCAATTTATAGTCGTCATATTATTTTATTGCAAATTATTTGTCAATTCATTAATGTACTAGATTTTTGTATGTGGGAAGAATAAAATAATTTTTGAATTTGAATTTGAATTATTAGATAGTCACAATTATCTGTTCTCCAATCTGTAGCTCCAAATGATTCTAACAGATGGCGATGTCTGTTGACTGGATTGAGTTAATAGATGGCGCTATGTTAAAAGTACAAACGTTAAACTTTTCACCCAAGGGAAGTTGGGCGGGACAGCTAGTATTAGTATGGAACACAGCCGAAAGCCTAAAGGTATAATTTGGTGGTATTTCGATAATATGTAATAATACACTGGCCGTAGCTCCACAAAGGATGATGTCCGCCATTACCGACATAACGGCACTGTAAAACAAGCCCCAATTATTGCCGGCAGCGTCCGGCTCTCGTCGTAAAACAATGGATTGCAATAGTACCCTCTGTGTGGACATGAACTGAGAACAATCAAACCAGGGGTAGGCACTAACGGAAAACTAGATTAATGCCACCGTTAAAGTATAATAATATGTTATTTTTAACTGTTTTAATTTCGTGGCATATAAATTGTCTGTAAATTTTTTGTTTAATTTGACTTAGTCCCAACAATAAGAGATTATACAATTAAAACTATACATTTTTAATACATAAGTCATTCAAGACTCAGGTACATTGGAATGCCACAACTTTGAGGCAGGTTCCTTATATGATAGACGAAGATATAGACTTTAAAAAATAAGGATTCATTGTGCGAATTAGGGTACGTAAAGCTAAAACCCTTAATGGTAAAGTTGAGTGCTATAGCAAAGTCGATAAGGTTGCCAGGGCTTAATATCAACATAACTTTTTTTAATTGCATGCGTACTCGTATAACGAACACGAGCGAATGTAATCGGATATAGCTGACACGCCCTTAAAAGTCGGCAGTCTCATATGATAAGGATGTGAATTTGTTTAAACGCGCCAATCTCTAGAACTCTCTCTTTGAACTAAAATCCGATTTGAATATTATTTTGCATTGGATAGCCCGTAATTGCCGTGGTGGCCGAGTGGTCGCCTGCAAGACAAAAATTGCAAGTTCTTATTCCGACTGTGCCAATCAGTTTTCGAACTTAAGTACTGTGAAAACTCACACTACGGTGAAGGAAAACATCGAGGGGGAACCTGCATAGGAATTTAACATCGAATTTCAACCACTGCACCATTTTGCAGTACTTCTCCATATTAACTGGACTGAATTTCATACTCGTCCATCCGTGTGTTTTGTCAAAATTGGTACATAGTTCTTAAAATTCACGTAATTTACATTATGTAGGTATATATTATACATATATCCTTGTATGCATTTGTGACGTTTTGTAAAAATACACATACAAAATTAAATATGTTTAACCAAAATAAACGCAGATGAAATTGCAGGTACAAGTAGAGAAGATTGTAGCGATTTGAACTGTAACATTGAAACGTAACCAGTTGAGTGCGGCTCGAGTCAGCCTCGTAAAAACAAATAACGCGATACATCATGCCGATGTACGAATTGAGAGCTCGAATCAGCGGCCCCTGCCTAACATCCGTTTGTAACTGACATATTTATGACTATTACTACTGGCGGTAGGAACCAGTAGTTATATCACGATGACATTTCGGTTAAGAATATATTTATATTTATTATAATATTATAATATATCCTCACGCCTTCCCACAAGGGTCCCCGAAGAGGTAGGCAGAGGTGTATAGGTAATACCGACACACCCACTTTCCGCCAGAGGTACATTAGGTGCCAACGTGACAGATGGCGAGTCCATCGCCGTTACTCAAGCACGACTATACATACGCCTTTGAATTTCTTATCAGACGTATGTAGGTTTCCTCTCGATGTTTTCATTCACCGTAAAGCTCGTGGTGTGACTAATCACTGTACCTAAGTTCAGAAAAACTCATTGCTACAGTCGGGATTCGAACTTGCGACCTTTGCGTCGCCGGCAACTGCTCGAACCACTCGTCCACCACGGCTTATTACCACGGCTATTTATTATAGACGTATATATATTTATAGGTGGCCGAGTGATTCGACAAGCTGCCTGCAATATAAAGATTGCAAGTTCAGCTCCCGACTGTACCGATGACTTTTTTACACGCTTTTTATTAGCTTCACTTGTATGTCAGTATGTCAGTATGTCAGTATGTCAGTATGTAACTCTCCGTGGGTAATTAGCGCGCCTGCGGCCTTTCTTGGTTCTCGTAGCCGTTTCTCTGGCTCCCTTTTGAAAAATATCGAACTAAAAAGTTAATAATAAATATAGTTTATATAAACTTCATTACAGTGATTAGTCACAACTCGAGCTTTAAGGTGAAGGAAAAATATCGAGATGAAGCATGCATATATATATTCATAGACGTGTTTTCGTTTTGCGTTTTTTTGCGTTTTTTGCGTTTGCGCGACGTTTCGCGTGTCATGTTACCGTAATTGCGAGTCTCGTGTGTATCGAACGAAAGCACGACGATCGAGTCATGACCTCGTTAGAAAAAGCGTTCATGTGGTATTGAGAATATTGACATCGGTCGCTTGACACTGTCTTAACTTGACAGTTGACACTCAGCAAGGTAACACGCCTGACATGTAACCCGTTCATAAGGCGCGTTCACTTTACATTTTCCTTTGATTTACCTTCACTGCGATCCCCGATGAGCAAAGGAAAGGAAACGGATAACGAATTATTGTGTTGGCAGCAGAGGGATCGTCCCATTATGTTGCCAGCATAGTATAACTCTCCGAACACAGAGTGACAACACACAAACGTAAGCGTCAATAGGCTACGGTAACCGCTTCCCATCAGGTTGACCGTATGCTTGTTTGCCACTATTTTAGTATAAAAAAAACACCTTATATAGTATTAAGGCGAGTCTAGATATTTTAAACCAAATAAGTGTTTGGCAAATACAATATTTTCTGCTGAAATTTTCAATTGATGGCGTAGAGGCGTGAACGTGTGATTAAACAATAAAGTATTTCCTTACAACTACATGCATTGCATAGATAACAAGAAACTTAACTGGACTTATAAATATCCTAAATCCTATCCGAAGGGGTAGGCAGAGGTGTATAGGTATTACCCACACACCCACTTTCCGCCAGAGATATAGTTTAGGTGCCAACGTAACGGATGACGAGCGATCCATCGCCGTTTTTCAAGCACGACTTTACATACGCCTTAAAATTTTTGTTATTACATATTTTTCTGTGAATATTAGTTATTATGTACCTATGTTACAACCGAATCGTGGCTCAACTGCCGAACTGAAGAACAATAAATACATATCTATATTGCTTTACATTTACTTGTTGCATTTGCTATTGCCACATATTACTAAAAAAACAACTTTCTAAAATAAAAAAGTATCTATTTTTAAATGTAGAACAAAATGAGCTTCAATGTCCAATTGTGTTGACAAATGTCCGTTCAAGGTCGCCGGATCAGTGTGTCAGTTGTGTGCGCGAGCGTACCACGAGTTGGGACAGACGAGGCCTGTGTCGCAGTGCGGCGAGCTGCGCCACGCGCCGCAAACGGGAGAGTTCACCCTATTACCAGGATCAAAACGCGGAACTGAGTTTTTTACGATACTATTAACAGGCCCGTTTGCCCTAATTTTGGTGTGTGTTCACAGCGTGTGTGTTCACAGCGTGTGTGTTTGTATGAATATGGCTGATGTAAAAACACATCAAATCGTTCTAGGAGATGTGTGACATATTTCTTTTATATGAAGATATCTTTCAGCGGTTCAGAATCACATATTTCTCTATATTGTCATTGAAAGAAAATAAAAGATTTAATAGTAAAAAATATAACTATAATTTTATACATTAAAGATTTGTGTATAAACTCCCCGGAGAATTATCAATTAAGACACACAACACCAACCAACACATACATTTTCTTCATCGCCTCGCCGAAGGGGTAGGCAGAGATGTGTAGGTAGTACCCACACACCCACTTTCCGCCAGAGGTATATTAGGTGCCAACGTGACAGATGGCTAGTCCATCGCCGTTACTCCAGCACGACTATACATACGCCTTTGAATTTCTTCTCAGACGTATGCAGGTTTCCTCTCGATGTTTTCCTTCATGAAAATCCGTTCTGTAATTTTTGAGTTGCAAACAGATGAACGATGAGACGAACAGATGCGGTTTGGTTTTAAAATATGTAGGAATAATAAATATGGCTATGTTACGCTCACAATATTGTGTCAACATTTTGTCACCATGCACGTTGACGTGACATGTCGGCGGTTGTTGATGTCAATTTAAACTTGAGTGGCGGAATGTGGATTTGTCACGAAACTAACCTACTATACTAATGAATAAATTGTCATGCCTGTTTGTAATATCAAACTAACAGTAATTTTCAAAATATAATAATATAATAATAATAAATCCACACGCCATCCCATAAGGGTCCCCGAAGGGGTAGGCAGAGGTGTATAGGTAATACCCACACACCCACTTTCCGCCAGAGGTATATTAGAGGTATAAGAGGTATATTATTATTTTCAAAATAGCATTGAAAATATTTACGGTACCGATACCAAATGTACAATTTATAAAAGAAAACACGTCTTTCTGATCGTTATGACTATTCGTCGAAACTGATTTTGGACATTCACTAGCAGATGTTCTAGGAAGGCTTTTTTTCATATGTTTATTAGTAATAACATTTTTATGTATATGAATTTAACACGGGTGAAACCGCGAGTCAAAACTAGTCTTAACTAATCTTTCAGAGCTCAGAATTGTTTCAATTAATACCTATCGCGTTTTTAAATGTTGAACGAACTGTAATTAAACTTAGCTTCGTTCTGTAACCGACTTAAAAAGAAGGAACGTTATTTGATAGACGAGTACTTTTTGACAGTGCTGGCACTAACCTCAAAAACTTAATTGGTAGACCTTTCTGGAATAAAATATGTATATAAGCTAATAAACTATCTCTGTGACAAAATTATAAGTAGCCATAGTGAGGATAAACTATCTCTGTGACAAAATTGAGCCAATATTGTTCATCCGTTCTAACGTGATTAAATAAAAAACATCCAAATATCCTCACACTTGTCGTAGGCACAGCTAATGATAATATATAAGAATAAAAAATTTTAGATGAAAAAGGCATGTTATGTTGGTTTGGACACATAGAAAGGATGAGTGAAGAAAGATTGACGAAACAGATATACAAAGCAAAAGTGTGTGCAAGAAGAGGCAGAGGAAGGCCACGTTCCAACTACCTGGATCAAATCGATCGGACGCTCAAGGACGGGAACGTCAAGAGTACTCGAAACCGACGAGCATGTGTGAAGAGACTGATGAATGTGGACGAAGCGAAAGAGGTATGTAAGTCTAGAGAGAACTGGCGCTCTAAACTCTTTGCCTACCTCGTTAGGGACTCGGCGTGATAATATAATGATGAGATAAAAAAAATTCTTTATATATTTCTAGAAGCCGTGGTGGCCGAGTGGTTCGAGCAGTTGCCTGCGACGCAAAGGTCGCAAGTTCGAATCCCGACTGTACCAATGAGTTTTTTCTGAACTTAAGTACAGTGATTAGACACACCACGAGCTTTACGGTGAAGGAAAACATCGAGAGGAAACCTGCATACGTCTGAGAAGAAATTCAAAGGCGTATGTATAGTCGTGCTTGAGTAACGGCGTTGCTGCCTACCCCTTCGGGGACCCTTGTGGGAAGGCGTGAGGATATATTATATTTTATTATTATTATATTATATATTTCTAATGCTCAATTTTAATTTAATATCAGGTGTAAGTGCTTAATTCATATTTAATTTTTTTAATACTACTAAGGTGTCAATCAACGCCGCGTCCTGCCTGACGGTAAGCGGTTACCGCTGTATCGATCACGCATTGCCGACCCGGCAGCGATATTTTCACTCCATGCTGAATGGAACAATTTAGTTTCCTTTCGATTATATCCTTGTATTTGAACTTGTGTTGGGAACTGTTCGTAGTTCGTACCACTCGGCCTCTACGGCTCTCTCTTGAATATCAATATTACTAAGTCTGTGTTCAAACAGTGATATATCGATCTAAAGTCCGTCTTAAGGCTATTTAATTAACGTTACGTAAGGTAAGTAATGTGGGTCAACAACATTAATAATGTTTATCAGCACGTGGCCGCAATCAGCTGTAGTGTGGGCGGCAGCTAAAATAAAACGGCGAAAACCGTGGGCGCGGTTCAAGGCCTGCCGAAGGTATACGCTGCGAGCAACACGGCGGCGTTATGAAAATCTCCGACGTACTTCATTTCGATAACAATCTATACATAATAAAATTGGAGTGTCTGTAAGTAATTTTGAAATAACCGCTTTTTTACTACATGCATGTGAATATATATACGGCAAATACACCAAGATATTATTTTTTAAATTTTGTCTGTCTGTTTGTTCCGGCTAATCCCTGAAACGACTGGGCCGATTTTGACGGGATTTTCACTGACAGATAGCTGATATAAAAAGAAGCTACTTAGGCTACTTTTATTTTAGAAACTAAACAATTTTTTTTTATATTCCACGCGTACGATGTCACGGGCACAGCTATTCTTACAATATATTTTTTAACAAATTCCAACCTATATGAATATACTGTTGACGTTACTTCACTGCACCTAAAATTTGATTGATGATAGGTTCTATTTGGAATTAAACATCTATAAAAATGTATGTGCTTTATAGTACTATCGTAAAGGGCTGGACCGATTTAAATTAAATTGTCTGTGTTTCTTCAGGTGGATTCGAGAATGGTTTAGATGTACATTTGGACCCGATCGGTGGCGCCACTGGGTCCGTTTTTTCTGGACTGGGCTTTTGTTTTTCACCCAAGTGAAGCTGGCGGTACAACTAGTATAATATTTCGTCCGATTCCGTTCAGTACTGAAAGATGAACAATATCAATAATCATATATTTATAACTCGAACAAAATCGCCACGCAAATTGACCTAGTCTCAAACTAAGCTACCACATACCTTGTACTATGGGAACTGTACAACGATATACATACTTACGTATATAGATATATAGATTGATATATACATTTTTTTTATACCACTTGGGTGGCAAAAAGCATGCGGTCCGCCTGATGGTAAGCGATTACCGCCGCCTATGGATGCTTGCAACACCAGGGGTATCACTCGCGCGTTGCCGACCCTGCAGGAATCTTTTCACACCCTTCTTGAAGAACTCCATGCTGTACTCTCCAGGGAAAACCTCAACGGGGAGCTCATTCCACAGCCTGAGCGTTCGCGGAAGAAAACTCCTTTGGAAGCGCACAGTGCGAGACCTTTGGATTTGGAATTGGAAATCTAAGTCTAAGTAACGAATACTCGTATTCATTACACGATCTGCCCTCAGCAGAAAAACCCGCTACCTCAAGGCCTTTAATGTTTTATATAATAATATATAAAATGATATATCCTCACGCCTTCCCACAAAGGTCCCCGAAGGGGTAGGCAGAGGTATATAGGTAATACCCACACACCCACTTTCCGCCAGAGGTATATCATGTGCCAACGTGATAGATGACGAGTCCATCGTCGGTACTCAAGTACGATACGCCTTTAAATTTCTTCTCAGACGTATGGAGGTTTCCTCTCGAATGTTATAGATTTTAGTTAACTGTTTCAATATTAACTGAACGACCCAACGAATTGAAAGGGAGAACGATGGTCCAAATATATGGCTATATGAAGCTTCTTATTTACATAGATGCTTAATTGTCAGCCTGATCTGACCTCATATAAAGACGTTAATATTCCTGCGTGACCATGACATTTCCGTAAAGAACGAGTTCACTTGTCCACTGGCAAATGTTTGCGCCTTATGTATGTATAAACCACGAAGTAGGTATGTATGTATGTATGTACATACAGTGCTCCAACCACACCCAGATCTTCTACTGTTCTATTTTCAATCCCGACAAGATTGAGAAATATTTTCAATACGAACTAATTAATATATAGCCGTGGTGGCCGAGTGGTTCGAGCAGTTGCCTGCGACGCAAAGGTCGCAAGTTCGAATCCCGACTGTACCAATTAGTTTTTCTGAACTTAAGTACAGTGATTAGTCACACCACGAGCTGACCGGTGAAGGAAAAAATCGAGAGGAAACCTGCATACGTCTGAGAAGAAATTCAAAGGCGTGTGTATAGTCGTGCTGGAGTAACGGCGATGGACTCGCCATCTGTCACGTTGGCACCTAATATACCTCTGGCGGAAAGTGGGTGTGTGGGTATTACCTATACACCTCTGCCTACCCCTTCGGGGACCCTTGTGGGAAGGCGTGAGGATATATTATTATTATTATATAACTAATTAATAATATTGTATAATATCTTTAGCCATCCCACAAGGGGCGCCGAAGGGGTAGGCGGAGGTGTATTGCTAATACCCACACACCCGTTCTGCCAGGGATATATTCTATGTGCCAACATGACATATGGCGAGTCTATTGCCTTTACTCAAGCACAATTTCTTCTCAAACGTATGCATATCTCACGATGATTTCCTTCAACGTAAAGCTCGAGGTGTCACTAATGTATCCATGACAGAGACCCTTCAGATTCAGATATAGAAATTATAAATCACGTTGGCGACTATCTTCATCAAAAAGTGGGTGTTAGATCTCTTTTGAGGACCCTTGTGAAAAAACTGGAATGGCACGGCGAAGGCACTTCAAGAAACAATCCCGACAATAACACATCTCAGGGCAGTATTCAGGAATGGCCAGTTTTATTCCAGTCACGTATCGCGGAAGGAACCTACGCGGTACTTGCTTTTATTTGAAAGCAACTGAACATATTTAAAATTTATACAGAACCAGTCTGGAACTCGTGGCGGGAGATAATAATACGGCATGAAATGATTAAACTGAAATAAACTCGATAGAGTTTTTTAGTAAGTGAATGTCCTGGCTTCAAAGTATGAGGCCGTTGGCTCGGTTCCTACGGGATGCAGAACAGGAGTATGTAGATATAACCTTTAGACTTAATTTAACGTATTAAAATATACATCGATAAATATCTGGAAAAGAGAACGCACTCACAGGTGGGAACGTCAAGGGTACATGGAATCAAATCAAATCAAATAATTTATTTCGTGAACATAGAAAATAAGATGGTATTGGCGACCAATGTGGATGAACTAAAGCAGGTCTGTCTGTCTAGAGAGAGCTACCGCTCTACTCTCTCTACCGTCCCCAAGACTCGCCGTGATGATATATATGTACAAATATATATTCATACATATATGGTTGTGTCATTCCCATAGTACAAGTTTTGCTGAATTTGGTACTAGATGAATAAGTATGTTCTAGAGGTATTACTATTATTTATATTATATTTAAAATGGATTATGTTTTGATCGTTTCTACATACTGGAAATATTGCAATCAAATTAATCACTGCATGAGGATTAGCTGTTAGCCGTTACATAGCCATTGCCTATGAGCGCTTGCAATATGACTGGTATTACTCGTTACTGTCCCGTTCTCAAGGTTAAGTATTTCACGTGTTCAATTTGGTAGAGTATGCGAGTGTCGTTTTGACAGCAGCCAATCTGTTTGTCAAAGACGGTTGTCAAAAAGCACAAAAAGTACCAAACGAATATAACCTTTCTTGAGCAAACTCGTCAGCAAATTGCAATGAAACCTTCTTTGTTGTAATAAAAAACCAGGTCATTCGCCCAGTTAGGGTACAACAGTGGCGTAGATTAGGACTGTGTGACACCGCTACAAGATATTAACTGTTCAGCATCGCGTGATTAATGATATTTTATAACCCAATGATTGCTTAATATGATGGTCATGATGATAATAATAATAACTGTAAAAAACAATATATTATGAAATAAAAACTGTAGAAGATGCCACAGATGCCAACAAGAACCCAGGTCAATATTGATATCCATGTTATAGTACGTATATATCTATATATAAATATATTTCTTTTTATATATATATGTTTATACTCATTGACCACGATCCAACTCAACAAGGTAGTTAAATTAAATCGATAGATCGATCAAATATGGACACGTCAAAAGTGGCGAAAAATGTGTTTCTCTAGAGAAGACCGGTACTATCCGCTTACTCAGTAAATGACTTGCCGTAACTATATATATTCCTATATATATATAGTATATATATATATATATTCCTAAAGTATGCAATGTTTTTACTTAGTTAAAAAATCCGTATAAAAAAACTAATTAAATTACGCCAATCTCACAGATCCTCACCTCGCACGTAGATCTACGCTTGCGTGAGCCCCACTTCGGCGTTTATTTACATTTCCGCTTTGTCTGCGAAAACATCTTAATACGATTTAAGTAAATGTATACCTTAATGCCACCTCCGTTTAGTTACATTTACTCTGCTCGTGTACTGTGAGAGTCATTGGTGATAACCTTTGATAACCTTTGGGCTAATAAATATTAAATTCCTGAGACCTTTGTCTTATTTATGATACGAAACGAAACACTGTTTGTAAAGTATAGTAGCAGTTAGACTGTAGTTTTAAGACCGTTACACATGTTTACACCTTCCCCTGTGGGTGCCCGAACGGGTAGGCAGAGGTGTAACGTCAAGCTCTTATTATATTATGCATTTTACTAAAATTTTACCTGGCTGGATTAAATGTGAAGAAGCTGGGAAAACAAAGGACTTGTGGGGCGCGCATCGCACAAGGTCGAGTCTTAGACAATTACGGTTAAATTACAACATGAGGCACTACGGCCATGGGACTGCAGGCTACTGCCTATTGCCTTTCCCGCCCGACAACCTTGTATTGACCGTGAAACGCACGATCCAATTAATTGTACGTTTACCCTACTTTATATAACATCTACGCCAAATCTCGTAGCGCGCTACAAAGTGCTACGCTGCTACGATTCGTAGCTATTTAGCTTTAAATGTTTCCACAGGTATTTCGAGTTTTTCTGCTTGTCATCTTCCTGTATACAAAATATGTAAGGATTTATAAAAAAATAAAATTTTTGTAGAGACCTTACCTGATATAGACGTCTCGTTCTCTCGGATTGAAGGTCGAGGTGAGCACTGTACACTCGCGGTCGCAAGCGGCTGCTGCGGGCGGCGACGGCGGACTGACTGGCCCGGGCGAGCCCCACCGCCCGCGCCCCGCCCCCCCCGGCCTGCCGGATAAACAACGTGCATTGTGGGCCCGAACCGAGGGCCTACTCTCCATCACACACACACAAATACAGTACATTCGACTATCATCCATAGTTTAACATCCATCAACGCTCTATTACCAATCACTTGCCTTCCACCAATACAAAGCCGGTGATGGATATCATTGTGCGATGCCATCACTCACAAATACAGTAGATATGAAACAAAATATCCGCCCAGATGGTAGTCTAGCATTATAGATTTTGGATTTAAGACTCGCTGGATTAAGACTCGGTGGTACAGATTCGGATTGATAATAAACTCCTTCCGGGTATAATCTGGGATTATATTATTTTGTTACCTGTGCGTGCCTAAAACACAATGACTGTGGGGTAATCTCTGTTTCGGGGGTAATCTTTGTTAGGTGAGAACCTCTGTATATATATATATATATATATATAGAGGTTCAAAAAATATTTCTAAGCTTAATGTTTACCAACGCGGGCGGGGAGTAAAGAATATATTTCTTGTGTTATGTTAGTCATTGAACTCCTGCTAAACGGCTGAACCTATTTTGTGTGTGTTCAAGTGCATTCGAAAATGGTTTAGATTTACATTTGAACCCGATAGGTGGCGCTGCGATCGTGTCACAGGAAAATTATTTTTTCATCCAAGTGAAGCTTAGTCGCACAATTAGTATATCCTCACGCCTTCCCATAAGGGTCCCCGAAGGGGTAGGCAGAGGTGTATAGGTAGTACCCACACTAGTATATATAAATAAACAATAGAATACATAAGCAAACATAAGCATAAAATGTGACAAAAATTCAAGAAAAAGGACAAAAGAAGCATCGCAAGCGGTCTTAAGCGCAAGTCATTGTTATCTTACGGAGAATTTACACTGCTCTGGAGATATACCGGCTACTGCCCTTATAATATTCGAATTCATGTGTTTTATATGGAAAGAATATAATAAAGCCGTAACCGAGCGGCAACACAACCTTTTTCTGTACTGTACCAATTACTTTTTCTGAACTTAAGTACAGTGATGACTCAAGAGCTTACAATTACAGTTATAAAATCATCGAGAAGAACGTATGGAGAGTTGTGCTCGAGGAACTACGACGGACTCTAAACCTTCGGGGACTCTAATGGGAAGGCGTGAAGTTCTATACATATGTACATATATCACGCCGAGTCCCTCACAGGGTAGGCAGAGAGGGTAGAGTACCTCTGTAGACACAGTTTCGTCCGCGTAATGATATAAATTATATCCGATTATTTGTATAGTCCATTTTAGTCTCAGGAAAAGTGCGTGCAAGAAGAGGCAGAGGAAGGCCACGTTCCAACTACCTGGATCAAATCGATCGGACTCTCAAGGACGGGAACGTTAAGAGTACTCGAAACCGACGAACATGTATGAAGAGACTGATGAATGTGGACGAAGTGAAAGAGGTATGTAAGTCTAGAGAGAACTGGCGCTCTATACTCTCTGCCTACCCCGTTAGGGACATGGCGTGATGATATGTATGTATGTATGTAGTCTCAGGAGCGACCAATTCGCGAAGGTCACTTTATCCCTCAACTGGAGCGGGCAGGTAATGGCGCTCATTTATAATTTCAGAGTGCCAGGAAAGTGAGATGGGTTACATATTACGACTCTGCAATTGTACTACGAAAAATGAATCCCGAACATTGGAAACTCAATGAAGCGTTGCCAATTGTCAGTTTTAGATCACCAAGTGACTTCGGCTTTGGACGATATCTACGGTTTTCGTTAAATAGTTTAGACAAATATTTAACCAATAATAAAGTTCACTGGAGGCCGCGAACGGGTGGCAGAAGCGTTGGAAGACCGCAAGCCAGATGGTCGGACGACATTAAAAAGACGGCAGGGCCGACCTGGAGTAGGATCGCCGCATCAAGACCAGCTTGGAAATCCATGCAAGAGGCATATGTCCAGCAGTGGACGCATATATGCTGAGAAGAAGAAGAAGTTCATTATTAAATCGTCTGTAGTGCACATACTAAAGTGAAAGATTAAATAGGGCATTTGGTGGTATGCCTGATCTTATTATATGTATCTCAAATTCAGTTAAGAGTCTCCCTAATCCGGCACTTGAGTAGTCCGGTACATCCAATCCGGCAGCGTCTCTTCTCTGACTCTGCCTACCTTTGTTCACCGCTTGCACACTGGTAGGTATCAGTATGACCTCAATTATCATGATTTTTACCGGTTGTTTTTTAACCGACTTCAAAAAAGGAGGAGGTTATCAATTCGACTGTATTTTTTAAAATAGAATTCTTACTTATGTACAATATACGTAAATTATGTATTATGACTTTCCATAATAAATACGATTTATTATTATTTACATTTTATGTTTTTTTCTATACAATCCAATATTCCAATAATCCGGCGACATCCTAGTTTTTAATAGTGCCGGATTCAAAATCAAATTAGATTAGTGAGGCTCTACATGACCTAAAGTAGCTTTTATTCTAAATATATATATATCTGCCTAACCCTTCGGGGACCCTTGTGGGAAGGCGTGATATATACAAATGTTTACATTATTACAAGATAATATTAAAAAAAGCCCTGTCATAATTACTATATCAGTACACCCTACATTTTACAATGTATCACTAACAACTCCAAATTTTACAACCTGTACACCTCTGCCTACCCTTTGGGGGACTCTTATGCGAAGGTGTGAGGATATATATTAACATTATTAACGATTGACATGATTAGAGTTTATTACTCCAAAAGTTACTCAATATAACTGCCACAAGTGTAAATACTGTCTTATTCCTAATGATTGATCGAAATAAAGAGCGGTCGTCGCATTTTTTATTCACTTACATTTTATTACGTTATAACTGACGCTTAACTTAATTGTGCAAGTTACATAAGGCATTACTGATATTACATACATACATACCACCACGCCTAGTCCCTAGCGGGGTAAGCAGAGAGTACAGAGCGCCAGTTCTCTTTAGACTTACATACTCTTTCGCTTCGTCCACATTCATCAGTCTCTTCATACATGCTCGTCGGTTTCGAGTATTCTTGACGTTTCAAAATCAAAAATCAAGATGTAAATCAATCAGTTCAATCAATCGTCCTTGCGAGTCCGATGATGCGAGTGAAAACTATTCCTATGCCTTTGAATACAACTGAAAATTATATCTTTCTCTAGTAAATTCTAGGGTAGTATGTGATTATTAAAGGCTTACTACAAGCCGCTGTGGCCGAGTCGTTGGAGTTGCCTGCAACACGAAGATTGCACGCTCGAAATCCGACTGTACCAATGAGTTCTGAACTTAAGTGCCCTGGTTGGTCACACCACGAGCTTTACAGTGAAGGGAAACATGGAGAGGAAACCTGTGTGACAAGAAATTCAAAGGCATTTGTATAGTCGGGCTTGAGTAATGGCGATGGACTCGCCATCTGTCACGTTGGCAACTAAAATATATCTTTAGTGGAAAGTAGGTGTGTGGGTACTACCTAAACACCTTGTGGAAAAGCGCGTGCCTACCTCATGAGGAGATCGGCTTGATAATACATATATATATATATATATATATATCTACAAATGTTATATGTACTTGCCTAGTCTTGTCTTCAATTAAATGCCAGAGATATTGAGATGCTGATTGCCGTCGTAGGCAGTCCCCAGCGGCCGAGTAAGAAGGCTTCGCAAGGTATTATTCGGAACCACGCTGACGCCGTTCGACTGAAAAATGTATTCCTTGAAAACCTCCTCTTGACCGTGTTCCCGCTGCAATACACGGCTCACAAAATGTAGAATCTGAATTTGTGTGCGGCATTATTATGATGCGATATTTGAACAATATCCGACAGATGAAATTCTCGCCATCCCACTTCAACATGAATTGTCAACAATGATATTGACAGTATTATGAAGTTGGTGTATAAAACGCACAGTATTGTGGCGAACAAAACAATCAAAGCACATCGGTCGAGCTTTTACAGATTATACAAAATAAGGACAACAACCATATAACCCATCTAATGGTCACCGCAGTTACCGCTTCCATGAAGATAAGATAATCTTTCCTGTTGGATTATGGGTAACATAACCAAACAAGCTGCCATGGTAGCTTTACCTAAACAATCGTATAATATGCATTGCTACCTGTTTAGTAAAAATTTTTGACAAGTAATGTTTAAAAGAAGTCCACTGATGCTATTGCGAACATTATCCAAGAGCAAAAGAGGCAGATTTATAGACTTTATATAGATATTTTTTAACGTTTTTGAAATATAATTGCAAGAGTATCAATACGCTGAATCCCTCATGGAGTGAAATTAGAGCGCCAGTTCTCTCTTAAGACTTACATACCTCTTTCGCTTTATCCACATTCATCAGCCATTTCATACAAGCTCATCGGTTTCGAGTACTCTTGACGCTCCCATCCTTGAGTGTGCGATCTATTTGATCTAGGTAGGTGTGTTAGAAAAAGTAGATGAAAATAATGAACTTATTGATCTACTTTTTCTAATTCACATGTTCTAGAAGCCATGTTAAACTGTGATACGATCCGAGACAATGCAAAATGTTTTTTTTTAAATCACCCGTGTAGCCCTGTAAATTAATATGCATGGCTCTTTTTTACGTGATTGTCTGAAGAATACGACCCAATGTCAAAGTCAGTGCATTTCTATTATCTATGACCTTTCTACGAATTAAAATGACTCGACCAGTGAACACGGCAACCTTGCCTGCGGCCATTCCCAGTCGGTATTTCTACGAATTATATATTTATTCGTTCGGCAAATTCTACTAACCTTTTTGTGCCAAGTAGAGGAAAGAGCCACTCTATAACTACCTATACGTTAGTAATGCCTTGTTAGTAACGTATTGCAGCCTTTATAAGGCTCTTTCTCTATACGACAAAGGTAGCTTGGCGGTAAGCGGTTATCGATACCTACATCCATAGTTATATCATAAACGGCGTGAATTATAAGAGTCGTGGGGACGGATTGTTTCGAGTTGCCTGAAGCGCAAAGATGTCAAGTTGTAATCCCAACCAAAATAGTTTTTCTTTACGGTGAAGCTATCTCCGTTAAAAAGTTCGTATGTTAGTGCACACCTCTATCAACCTCTTCGGGGACCCGGAGTATATAAAATAAGATTTCTTCAAAGTCTAATAAAACCTTACACAGTTGCTACGCCGTAGCTGCTCGACAATGTCGTAGCTACGTTCGCTGCTCGTAGCACTTAATTTAATGAAGATTTATCGTAGCCACTACGGGTGGATGTTTTATAAGCTCATGGGGCAAATTACTACAAAATATGCTATGTCGATGGTAAATAGAACGGTTCCCATTAGTAATCGATGCCGGATCAGATGGTCGATAGTTTTGTGAATGAATCAAGATAGCTCCTTGATTTCATATTTCACCTATAAGAAATACAAATAACCTACCTTTGACGAAGCATGTTGCGGATTACAATTTTTATTTGTATTATTATTATATTAGGTTTTTTTAAAGAGGACTGCGGTGAATAATTCATATTTGGATGTACTTTGTATGTTACGTTTGTACTCCATGTTTTATTCAATAAATTCTATGACAATTATTCTAAATATATATAATATAACATAAATAATAATAAATAATAACAAGGGTCCCCGAAGGGGTAGGCAGAGGTGTATAGGTAATACCCACACACCCACTCTCCGCCAGAGGTATATTAGGTGCCAACGTGACAGATGGCGAGTCCATTGCCGTTACTCCAGCACGACTATACATACGCCTTTGAATTTCTTCTCAGATGTATGCAGGTTTCCTCTCGATGTTTTCCTTCACCGTAAAGCTCGTGGTGTGACTAATCACTGTACTTAAGATCAGAAAAACTCATTGGTACAGTCGGGATTCGAACTTGCGATCTTTGTGTCGCAGGCAACTGCTCGAACCACTCGGCCACCACAGCATTCTAACTAAATAACATATTGTTATTAAACTTAAACGCGCGACAAATGATGCAAAACTCAGGACGTACATCGTTCTATTCAAAATTTCGTCGGATATATCTTCGGCCACCGAATAATCTACATGCACCGTTTGTTTTCCCTCAACCGTGACATTGGCAGAATGGCTAGCAATTGGCTCGCAGCCTTATATTAGATATACAACTAGCTCTATGTACTCGTATGTATATCTGGACTATACATAAGGGGATGGGACCTTCCCACGAGACCTGGAGGCCTAGTCTCGCCATTGACCGGTTAAGTAGCAAAAGTTCCCGGAACTCACGCTACGAGAGAAAACACAAAAAAAAGGCCAAGGGTAGGCATAGTGTAGTAGCAAGTGTATAGGTAGTACCCACATTCCACTAGAGACAACGACAGATGGCAATACCATTGCCGTTACTCAAGCACGACTATACATTCGCCTTTGAATTTCTTCTTAACGTATACAGGTTTGCTCTCGATGTGTTCATTCGCCGTAAAGCTCGAAAGAAAAACTCTTTGGTACAGTCATCCGAACTTGCGATCTTTGTGTCCCAGGAAACTGCTCGAACCACTCGGCCACCACGACTTTTTATGTTTAATTTAAAATAACTGAACATACGTACTTACATCGAAAAATATAGTGTTTCTCCTTACGCGAGCTAAACTGAACAATGCACCGAATTCCTAGGTTGAAACATTAGTATTCCGAAATTAAATTGAATCGCGACCAGGCGTTTTCCACGTGATCGAACCACCAAAAATCCCAGACCTCTAGTGTTTCATATTATAACCCCAATAGCTATCGCAATAGGTGCTTACAGGTTAGAAGGGCAAGTCTAGTTATGTCGGTCGTGTGCCGGACATCGGAGCTCCAATCCAGCGACTTCACTGGACAAATGTTTTTATAATTCGATCTATTTGAGATCACATTATAGCCGGGGGTTGCTTTTGGTAAATAAATGCAGTATATTTTCAATGCCGTGGTGGCCGAGTGGTTCGAGCAGTTGCCTGGGACGCAAAGGTCGCAAGTTCGAATCCCGACTGTACCAATGAGTTTTTCTGAACTTAAGTACAGTGATTAGTCACACCACGAGCTTTACGGTGAAGGAAAACATCGAGAGGAAACCTGCATACGTCTGAGAAGAAATTCAAAGGCGTATGTATAGTCGTGCTTGAGTAACGGCGATGGACTCGCCATCTGTCACGTTGGCACCTAATATACCTCTGGCAGAAAGTGGGTGTGTGGGTTTTACCTAGACACCTCTGCCTACCCCTTCGGGGACCCTTGTGGGAAGGTGTGAGGATATTATATTTTCAATTATAGTGTATTGATTTCATTTTACTTCATATTTTGACTACTTAGACATACTTACAAGATGCTTTTTGTTATTACATTTATTATACTTCTTTTATAATTATCCATTATAAAATTATGTAGCTATATAAGGTGAATGTTGTGTATACCTGTAATTGATACACATATCAGGACTTTATTTTTATGATTAAGTGTACTTGATTGTTTAATATGTGTATTGTTGGTGTACCTTATAAATAAATAAATAAATTAATTAGATAGTGCGAAAGACGTAGGAAGAAAACGAACGTATTTTCGCACTCTAGAAAAATCAAGGTAAAAAGCCAAGCCTTTCACCACTCGATGACTCGCAACGTAGTTGTCCTCAGAGACGCCCGAATGAAGGAGTAAAGAGATATAGGCGAGTCAAGGCGATCTTTCAACGTTTAATTACTGGCAAAGCAGCAGAAGGGTTGAAGAAAAGCGGGCGGAAAGGAGATTTGGTTGCGAAACATAAGAGAGTGGTATTACGAAAGACGCCGATGGGTTTTCTTTGACAAAATATTGAATTGTTCAGTTGATTGCATAGTAAGAAGAACGCTATTGATTTTGTGGTACCTTCATTATGTTGTATGTATACATAGGTATATTCAAAATTCAAAATTCAAATTCAAAATTATTTATTTTCATAACATAGGTAGGTTATTAACGTACAAGATTTCTATGGTGATTTGAATGTTTGTTACTCAATCACGCCAGAAGAGCTAAGTGGATTTGGATGAATATTGCCGCACGAGCTTATATAGGCTGAAAAAAAACAAAACAATAAAACTAATTGAAGAAAATAAGACAGTAAAAATAATAAAATTGAGCATTTATAATATTAATATAAATAATCAAATTTAACACGGGAAATCCGCAGGCTACAGCTAGTATTAAAATAAGTAATTTGAGCGCAAATTCGAATGCGCATAAATGAAATAGAAGCAGTTTTACTGCATTGCGACCACTATACACTGCGCAAATGAAACCCAATTCAATGCTAATGCATTTATAGGCATATAGTAAGCAGAGGCTTAATATTCTGTGAGTTATGTATAACTAAATTATTACGTGCTGCTAATTGCTACTGCTATATGCTATTATGTCGAGATTTGCATACATTTATGTATGGGTTATATTGAGAGGTGAGATTTACGCACAGATTCCTTGGCAAGATAAGTGGATATATATACCTATACTTTGAATTTCTCAAACGCATGCAGGTTTCCTCTTGATGTTTCACCGTAATTCTCGTGGCGTGATACTTAAGTTAGAAAAAACCTATCGGCTTTGGAACTATCAATCTTTTTCTTACAGGCAACTACTCTAAACTCTCGGCTACCACGGCTAATTGTTGTGAATTGTAGAAAAATCTTTATAGTTTTTTAGTTTGTTACCAGTTCGTCAAGCAATGATGATTTTAATGTACACAGCAATATTGAACTGTATTTAAATCACAATCGGCATAATATAATTTGCAATTCAAATCTCGAGTAGGGAACTGTAGTAACGAGTGGTCGGTAAATTGGGATTTTGTTCACTTTAAATGCGGTGCGACGGATCGCAACATTTTCAATTACAGATAAATATCTGCCGGCCTACTTACCGGAATACGAAAATTTTCATGAACTCATCCTAGTTAAATTCGCATACGAACTCATTTCATGCTTTAATAGGAAATGCACTTATTTTTAACTCACATAGGTAATTTATGATTTTACAGTACGATTTTCTTTTTAACTTCTTTATTTAATTATATGGATATGTTCATAATGATATACCAGTAAATAAATTAGAAAAAAAACACTCAAGTTTCGGAAATTTCGAATATTAACGAGCCAACTTGACAGATAGTGACTCTGTAGCAATTTCTGGCGTAATATTTACTATAAAACAGATGGCGAGTCCATCGCCGTTACTCAAGACCGACTATACATATGCCTTTGAATGGCTTCTCAGACGTATGCAGGTTTTCTCTCGATGTTTTCCTTCACTTAAAGCTTATGATGTAGCCAATTTAATTAGATAGTGTTTTCTTGGATGCTGTGGTTACCTATAATTGAGGAAACACAAAAAATGGTGTTATAACCTAGCTCTTAAGCATATGTTCGTGTTGGAAACTCTAATAAAGGAATAATAGATGTGATACATCACTGTATCAACATTGCAGTTGATACAGACCACCGGGAAGGTACTAGCGATCTTGACAACTCAACACACTCGACCGCTTCACATCTGATAATCTGCACCCAGCGCCCCGTTTATAGCGACGCTGCGGCCCTACCTCCCGACCGACCTAGGGCCGCCCCTGAGCTTAACAAAATCAATAAATGATTCAATAAAACCAACTGAACATTACGCGTAACTTTATATACAATTCCCACAATATTTGCATTAATAATAATATAATATATCCTCACGCCTTCCCACAAGGGTCCCCAAAGGGGTAGGCAGAGGTGTATAGGTAATACCCACACACCCACTTTCCGCCAGAGGTATATTAGGTGCCAACGTGACAGATGGCGAGTCCATCTCCGTTACTCCAGCACGACTATACATACGCCTTTGAATTTCTTCTCAGACGTATGCAGGTTTCCTCTCGATGTTTTCCTTCACCGTAAAGCTCGTGGTGTGACTAATCACTGTACTTAAGTTCAGAAAAACTCATTGGTACAGTCGGGATTCGAACTTGCGATCTTTGCGTCGCAGGCAACTGCTCGAACCACTCGGCTTATATTTGCATTAATAACCACAATATCGATCGATCAACCTTCATAGAGCTTTAATTTATGTAAATAAATAGACAAGTAGATGGTCAGTCGATGTCGTGACGGTATAGATAGTATCCACGAAGACGCGCCCCACTATTCTTCCCTGCGGTTGACAGTGTAAGTGTCCAACCTTCCACTAATGTTTGAGTATTATCGGTAGACAATTATTACCTATGAGTGCACACGCACAATTAATAGACTCGGGTAATACACCCCGCATCCTGCGACCCCCTCGACTAGAAATTGGTGGGACGCGTCTTCGTGGTTGGCACTATCCAGCGCTGCTAAGGAAACAATGATGGGTTTGAAAGTAGGTCTATGCCCTGAAGTGGGCTGATAAAAGCTGAATTAATTGATTGATTGAAATTAATTTATTTTGTTATATTACTAGCTATATTGCCCTCCCCAAGTTTCCTCCTTCAAGACGTGGCAAAAAGACAATAATAACAAAATAGCATTTAAATTAATACGACGAGAATAAGTCCCCTTTCATCTCTTATTCAATACTCTTTTATCTTGAGCATCTTTATGGGGGAAAATTTGGTGGGAATTCTAATTAAATTTCTTGAGGAGGCGTCACCCCGACAATGGGACCCAACGCGAGCGCTTCCCAAACCTTAGGGGTCTGGCACAAGTCGTGTGCGTTAAGCGATTCGGAGACATCACGTAATAAAAATAAAACTACAAATTTGTAGGTTGTTACTTTTGCAACTGTTTCCGTATGAACATAGATAATATTATTAAAAAGCCGTGGTGGCCGAGTGGTTCGAGCAGTTGCCTGCGACACAAAGATCGCAAGTTCGAATCCAGACTGTACCAGTGAGTTTTTCTGAACTTAAGTACAGTGATTAGTCACACCACGAGCTTTACGGTGAAGGAAAACATCGAGAGGAAACCTGCATACTAAATGCAACTAAATTCTAAATGTCCCAAATCCGTGTCCTATTATTTGTCGAGTCTTATTTGCTTATACATATCATCACGCCGAGTCCCTAACGGGGTAGGCAGAGAATATAAAGTATAGTACTTAGAGTGTAGTGAGAACAGTATTTTAAAACCCTTGCACGACCATACATACTATACTCTTTGAATTGGTTCTCAAGCGAATGTATGTTTCTGTCGATGCTTTCTGCCACCTTAAACCTCGTGGTGCGATTAATCACTACTTAAGGTTCGAAACCTCATCTTTGCATTCTTATAAGTATGATGGCGATATCCCATCACCGCGTCTTGTCGCTCGCACCATAGACTCAGTGTCCAATTTGTAGAGGCTCACGATTTACGGTCGGCCGGCGGTATTGTGCCGTCGGTATGTACAAAGTTTTATGATCATACCCTTACCCGCTAAATACTCGCTATTGTTACACACATAATTTTGTCCAAGAGTACATTCATTTCTTCACCAATTTTACAAAAAGGTACATCTATATATGTAACTATATAAAAAATATGTTTATCTGTATGTCCTTTATAGTATCGTAATCGATTTTAATGATTTTCTGAATTTTCTGTTTCTTTAATAATTATCACTACCAACAATATTTTTCTGTCACTGTTTTAAGTACCAAACATTAATAATTTTTAAAAATCTTAAAAAAATATATTTTTATATATTTAAACAACACTATTATTTGCGGTAGTAGTAAATTTGCAGTAATTCCCGAAATTAGCCCTTTCAAATAAATATTCCAATGTCATATGCAAGGAGCCATGGAAGTATAGTTTCACGCCAATTCAGCAACATTTTTTTTTTATGAATGTCGAACCCGTTCTTTATATCTTCTGTGAAAAGTAACAAAAAATCACCATATCATTTACAACGGTAGCACTGGCAGCCCTAATCTCTGCTTATGCACTGGAAAGCAGTTACTCTAGACCGGTAATTACGATTCGACCTTTTCTCGCTCCCGGTGACAGTAAACTTTTATTGCCAGTAAAATTAACGTTCGACCAACTGAATCAATACCAACGTTACTTCACGATTATGTGGAACCACGTCCGACACGCATTATGGACCTAAAGAAAATCCAGGGCTAGAAATATTCTTAATTAATTATTTCTAAATTAATTAATTCTTAATTAATAATATTTAGACGGCCGTCTGGTCTAGTGGTTAGAGCTCCTGACTACAAAGCTTAAGGTCGCGGGTTCGATTCCAGCTGAGGGCAGATATTTGTGTGATGAACACGAGTATTTATACCTTAGTCTTGGATGTCCTATACATAATTTTCTTTTTATATTTTACTTATATAAGTAAATATATACGTATATATCTACCTATGTAAGTAAATATATCGTTATCTAGTTACCATAAAACTATATTTGCTTAATTTGGGACTATGTCAATTTGTGTGGAATTGTCCCTAGGTATTTATTATTATTATTATATTACTATTAATAACCTCACAAAATATGTATAGCTCACTTCCTTTCAATAAAGTCATAACGAGTTTACATTTATAGGTAGAAATAAATACGTTATCCATTCTCGAAGAGCTTGATTTAATTTCGGTACCTGGAAACGCTCGCTAGTGCCTAACTCAATATTACTTTATGCACACTAATGCATTTTTGCACAACCTTGTAACAGTCGTAACTTCCGTAAATGTATCGAATTTACCGTTGGCTGTAAATAATGTTACATTTTAAGCATCGGAAGATACATTTAGTCTGCCTCATTTATACGATAGTGCATACAAACTACTGTTCTATATTCACTTACTATGTAGGTTTAGGCCCCTGCATAGCTTAGTTAACGTATTTCAATTTGATTTCATACCATTATGCAGACTCATAAAGAATTTTATACATTGTCCATCTTGCCATACAAATTGGCCATTTTGTTATCCTTTATAACATTCTGTATTTTTTGTCATTCTGTATGTACTATCATTAATAAAAAATATTTTTACAGCGCATAAAAATAGATGTTCTATTTCATCTCGCCAAGGTCATCAAAGACTACCATATAAAATATAAGTAGAAAGAAAGACCTGTATCCACGTCTCAAAACCATATTAAAAACACTTGAACTGTCTGTCAAGTGTCAAAGTCACACGGACGTCCTTTGGAAAAAAAAAACACGTAGAAAGAAAGATATCGTAAACCTCCGAACGACTAGGGGAAAGCCAGTTTCCATACCTGTTTCACAATAAATATTCTTTTTGGATCGCCATTTGATATCTGTTCGTGATATTTAATAGATATTCTTTTTAGAAACTATTCAGAATGGCGTCTATACCCCTAATGTATGCCCAAGAAGACTGCGAGCTGGGTGGAAAGGAATCGATTGAGGTAAAAACCAATTGCGAAACATACTGTTGTTTAATTGTTTATATTTTGTGATTGAATTAAATTGTGAGGATGACCTTCAGAATACTTTTGTTGAAAACAATTGCCTGAAATGAGTAATCTGCTGTAATTTACATGTAAAATCTTGTGTTATCTTGATCAGTAATGTAAATAAGAGATGGCAAATTATAGAATTATATCTAGACGTCATTCAGCTTGCGTTGTGTTTCTACAGTTTCGCCATGATAAGAATTAGATTACACACACAATTTTTATTTACTTACATCTTTTTATTATTCTGCTTCTTATAATTGGACCCAGAAATGATGGATATGAAGTGTCAGTGTACAATGTTATGTCAATAGAGATATATGGGCACAATTTTAATATATACAACCTAAATGTTATTATTATTATTATTTTTTTTTTTTTTTATTGGGTCAAAAAACAGTTTTACATTAAGGTTTACAAGTAAGAAATTATAAATAAAATAATGGTAAATGTAAAACCCACACCATTGTCCTCGAAATAATGCATAGAAGGAAAAAACATAAGAAAAGTGCGCTAATTGATAGAATTTTGAATTATGAACATTTGACCAGATTCAAAAACAAAAAGAAGGAATTTAAATAACAATGTTAAAAACTATGAAGGCTTAAGTAAGTCTACTGCCATTCTCTTGAATTTTGTCTGTGATTGGTTGAAAATATCCAAATCCATGAAAATATCATTGTAGATTTCTAACATTTTACGGAGTGGTGCACGCAACCCAGCGTTAGTTTTACACCTCGCAGTGTAGAATAGTCGAGGAGCGCGCAACTCCCGTCTTAATACGGTTCTAGGTACAGAATAACACAAATTATTCAGTAGTTCGGTACAGTTAAGTGTATGATTGCATAAGCTGTATAATGTCATTACCATTAGTAAGGAGCGTCTAGATTCCAAGCTTAAAAGGTTATATTTTTGTAGTAATTCACTATACGGAATAGTGGTGTGAGAGTATTTGTAATGTACTTTGCGTAAAAATTTTTTTTGGACTAATTCTAATCTATCAATGTAATTGTTATATATCGGGTTCCATATAGCAACAGCATATTCCAATTGGGAGCGGACCAAGGTTTTGTATAGAAGTAAGTGGGTAGTCGGGCGCTTAAAATCTGCAGATGATCTAACAACAAAACCATACATCCTGAAAGCCTTGTTTACTATATTATTTATATGTTGGTCCAAATGAAGTTTGGAGTCGAGTATAATTCCGAGGTCTCTGATGAAGTTCACTTTATCAAGAGGAATATTGTTAATTGAATAGGAGAAAGAGTGTATATTTTTATTTTTAGTGAAACTAATCGAATTACACTTTGGATGACTTAAGTAGAGTTTATTTTGATTACAATATTGAGAAAGTCTATTAAGATCTTCTTGGAGAAGAAGACAGTCAGTGTAATTCTGACAAGACTTGTAAATTTTAACGTCGTCAGCGTACATTAAGAACTTTGAATTATGAAAGCAGGATTTAATATCATTGATAAAGAGGACAAAAAGAAGAGGGCCTAAGATAGATCCTTGAGGGACTCCTGATGAGGCCACAATGGTATCAGATTCGAATCCATTTACGACTACCCTTTGGTTTCTGTTTACAATGTAAGATTCAAACCATCTCAACAAGTTGCCACGAATACCATTATAGGCAATTTTGTCCATAAGCAATTTATGATCCACCTTGTCAAATGCTTTCCTGAAGTCAGTATACACAGCGTCTACTTGAATTTGTGATATTAAGTTGTTTTTTTGATAATAAGTTGCCCTTAAAATGTGAATAACTCACAAAATACAGAAAACATGACTAGAGTGGTTTACATATATTACTCATCATACATGTATAACAAGTGTGTACCCTTAAATGTATGCATCAATGCAGCCTATAAACCTGTATATATACATATATAATAAATAAATATAATATATCCTCACGCCTTCCCACAAGGGTCCCCAAAGGGGTAGGCAGCGGTGTCTAGGTAAAATGCCAACTGCCAATGTGACAGATGGCGAGTCTATCGCTGTTACTCAAGCACGACTATACATACGACTTTGATTTCCTCTCAATGTTTTCCTTCACCGTAAAGCTTGTGGTGTGACTAATCACTGTACTTAACTTAACGGGATTCGAACTTGCGACCTTTACGTCGCAGGCAACTGCTCGAACCACTCGGCCACCACGGCTTATATACATATATGTTCAGATATATTTTTTCTGCATAAAATGGGCCTTGATTAATATAATTTTTGCAGGATGACTTTGCCTATCGCAACAATGTGCTCAATGCAGACAAGGAGATTCGTCTGGGTTTTGTCCGCAAAGTGTATGGCCTGCTCTCAGTGCAGTTGTTGGCCACCGTAGCTATTGCAGCTGTATTCATGCTTGTTGAACCCGTGCAGGGGTTCATACACCGGAAGTAAGATATATAAATGTTTACTGTAACAATAACAAATATCATGGGTCACATGAAGTATTGCAACAAATATTCAAGACCACAAATAGAACAGATGTTTTGACATTTCTTAATTTCCTTCCCATGATTGTATTTAAAATATGAGACTCTTACAGTGTGCAATGCAGAACCAAAAAAATATTGGGTATATTTTATTCCTTGGTCAAAAATATTTTTAATTCTTTCCAGTGATTGGATGATATTCCTGGCATTCTTCCTGAGCATTGGCACGTTGATTGCTCTCTTTGCTAAGAGGAAGGACTCACCAGCTAATTTGTACTTGTTAGCAGCTTTTGTAAGTACACATTCTGTTAAAAATAAGAAAGTCGTTTACGTAACTTGGTAGCGAGAGGTCTGTAATTCTAGTACTTTCTTCCTACCCTCTGCCTAAATCAAAGGGATAACGTGATTAATCCTGGTTCTTACTATGAGGCTCTTCCACTCTATTGTTGTATACATATTCCTAAGATGAGGAAGGAAACATTTATAGTAAATTATTTCCCTAACCATTTCAAATTTATTTATATTTCAATTTATGGGGACTATTGTTTGTGCCTTTCAATTTGTTGAATTTGATAAAGATTTTAAATCTATCTGCAATGAAATCTTGCAAAGAGTATTTGCTTAATTGATAACAAAAACTGACATATTACAATTTGAGCTGTGGCTTCAAGAGTCCTTGAAATCACCAGTATGTATGAGGGGACTCAGGAATATAGATTAAACGGTTGGGTCTGTAAGTCCAAAAACTGTTGCTCTACTCTCACTGCCAAACCCGCTAAGCGCCATGATGTTATGTATTTAACTGTAATTTTGTTTGATCCTTCAGACTGTAGTCCAAGCATACACCGTGGGAGTTGTGGTATCATACTTCAATACAGCAATAGTACTACAAGCTCTTGGGATCACATTTGCCGTTGTCTTCTCCCTAACTCTCTTCACACTCAACACCAAACGCGATTTCTCTTTCGTTGGCTATGGGTGAGTGACTGTGTGTTGAATTAAAATGGATAACATTTAACTGATCCCTATAATATGAAGTTGCAAATTCGACCATAAGATATACATTATTGGTGTATTTGTATTTATGCTTTTCCTGAAGGCAGATGCTTATAATCCAGTCAATTTTACGAGAGATATCTTTAGATGAACTGCTACATATTATCTTTTTAACCCACTAGTGAGGATGGCTCGAGAATACAATGAACTAGCAACTAAATACCCTAAACTTGATATATTCGAACACAAATTTATAAACACTGTAACAGATATCCTCGGTTTCAAATCAAAACGCTCGTTTGCAGCAGTTGTGCTGTGTGCTAGCGAGGTCTTTGGATTTCTTAAACATATGCAGTCTTTCTCATTACATTTTATTTTTAATAATTAATTATGTTACATAGTAAAATTGTATCTATAGTACAGTTTTAACCTATACACAAGAATATAGGAGACTGATTCAAGCTGCTACTATTACTCTTAATCTTAATACTAATTGATCTTTGTATCTCCCTAGCATGGTGGCCGGCCTTAGCGTACTGATCATCGGGGGGCTCATTCAGATCTTCCTTCAGAGCTCCGCCTTTGAAGTGGCCCTGTCCTTCACCGGAGCTATCCTCTTCAGCTTCTTCCTCATCTTCGATACGCAGCTGATGATGACCACCCTCTCGCCCGAGGAGTACATCCTGGCAACCATCAATCTATACATGGACATCATCAATCTGTTCCTGAACATTCTGCGCATCCTCAATGAGACGAATAGCAACTAGGTTGTTTGAATTATTTTTGTTTTTGCGTATATTTTCTTGGATTTACTCTACAGATGTCAGTCGTGCTGACATTTCTTACAAGTGCTGGGATTTTTTCGTTCAGATTTTAATTGTGGCTAATATATTTTTGAAAATTAAGAATCATTGCGCTACGTACGTAACTCCATTGTTTTCCCTAATTTCTAATCAGTTGCAAAACAGGGCGAAAAGTTCAAAAGTTTAGAGAACAACAAAAGAGAAGAGATACAAAAGATTCTTACCAGTATCAGTGGCAAACTTAGCTGGACTAACTACACTTAAGTTTAACGCAGATTTCAATTTTTTTTTTTATAAATTATTATGAAAATATAACTCTGTAGAGTCGACTATACTGTAGAGTAAAATACGCGAAAATGTACATAAAAACAGGAATGATATATGCTTCACGTAGTTTCAGATTGACTTTTGAGTCATCACTACTTAGCATTTAATTGCACATTGTAAATGTTTTGTATTATATTATTGTGTTAGGCTGTGACCGTGGACTGGGAGATATAGTATTTGACTTACCGTCCATCTTTTTTTTAATTGATCATACACTCTTCTGTTTATTTAATGATATTACAATCAAAAGCAAAAATTCGTATAGTTATAACAATACCTAATCGATTTGATAATAGGGATTGATTTATGTAAGTTGGCATTCCATACTATGAACATACAAACCTATTTGTGATAGAAAGTAAGTACTTCGTTTATTATTTTTGAAGCACTAATTGTTGAAATGTAAAATATATATTGTGAATTACTTGAAAATGTTATATTCAATTGAATACCCACCTTATATGTACAAGACCAATCTATATATATATATATATATATAGGAGATCCCATTTTTGAACTCACTCATCACGAAATCTCAGGAACTATAAGGCCGATTGACTTGAAATTTGGAAAGAATATTCCTTACGCGGTGTAGAGGTCAGCTAAGAACGGGTTTTATGATACAACTTTTTTTAAAACACGTTTTTAACTATTGCCTCCATAGGGGAAGCAATAGTTGAAAAACGTGTTTTTTTTTACCCGGGCGAAGCTGGGCGGGACAGCTAGTAGATTATAATCGCGTAAATTATGCAGAAAGGGATGGGGAACAATAATGGAAACGATGAAAATGACATTATATATTACACTAAACATTATTCCATACATCACATTCCATTAACTAAAAAGGCATTACAAAATATGTACATATACATTTGGAACTAATTTACAAGTACCTGAGGTGAGCTTCAAGTAAAAAGTAATGTTAAAGATTTTTTACAAATCTGCTTAGGCTTAAAAGGCATACTTTTGTATGTACGTAAGCAAGTGTTTCCGGAACCGTGTATTGCTTGATTACGGTTTAACCTCCGTTTAGCAATATTTTTATCAATTATGAATGTTACTGAAATTTAAATGGGAAATTGCCCACTAATAAAAAAATGCATGGTAGCCGTTAGAGTAGTCCTCTGCAAATTCTGATGCCGCCTGTACCAGAGTTTTTTCTGAACTTATGTACAGTGATTAATCACACCACGAGTTTTACGATGAAGGAAAGCATTGTGGCGATACCTGCATTGTCTGCAGTCGTGGTTGAGAATCGGCGACATATTCGCCATCTGTTACGTTGACACCTGAATGTATATCCGGCTAACAAGGTGTTGCTACACCTCTCTCCGGCGAAAAGAGTGTTGCCTACTACAAATTATTGACCCTTGTGAAGATCTGGGAAGTTATAAATTAAAAAAAAGATTAAAAATATATTTGTTGAGATTTTTACATTTAAAAAGAAAAATATTTAACCAGCCAAGAGCAGAAAAAGGACTGCGGGATAAGACCTTAATCCGACCGTGCCTATCGGGAGATCCTTTCACAATTCAATGTTTATTTGGTGGTTGGTTGAATCACCTTAAAAATGCCTTATAATATCGAATAGGTAGGTCTTCTAACACATGCATGCAATCTGAGAATGTATTATATGGATATTATTGTTATTAAGAAAAAGGATATATGGTACATTGAGTACGGGGCTACGTAGTTGACATTACTATATCTATTTACGTTGAATCATCTTATTTAAAGGGGACACAGTCTAACTATTCACACAGGAATTCGTATTCTCGTTCAGTCTCACTCCTCAACATACTTCTATGTAATACCCAGTACATAGCAACACACAGCGCTAGTGTTGCTAGACGTAAAATAAAAGGAAATATATTTAACTGTTGACAAGGGCATCACTATTTCATTGTTTCATCCACAATACCTAGTCCAAGCTTCCGATCACTTTCATTTTCCTTCGGCTCGCTGCCAATTGAATGTATTTCTAAATGTATTTTCATACTGTTCTCGCTAGAATCGTCACTATTTGTTAAACTGTCTGCTCCTTTCGTTTCTTGTTCTTCACTTAATTGCGGTGATGCTGGGTGCGGTCTGAAAACAATTATCGTGAAAAGTTAACTATGTAATCCAACAAATATCAAATTTATTATTGTACCTATACAACCTGTTCAATCAAGCATTTGTGAAAATTTGCCGAATTAAATTGTATATACAGTGATAGGAATGTCGTCGGCGTTGTCCAAATTGTTCTGCTTCGTATTATGTACCAGCACATTTTAGAACAACTGTTCCAGTTTGTATGGCGCCTATATATGCATTTATTTTCAGAAGTCACTCAGGTTCTGAACATACCTGATGACATCGTCCAAAGTCTTAAGCCTGTGCGCAGTGTTGGTTTTGGTGAGTATAGCCTTGCAGCATTCCCTGTGCTGCAGCAGCTGGTCGAAGGTGTCGAACTTGTCGCTGCAGCCGTAGCACACCTCCTTGTTGTGGCACGTCTCGTGGACCATCAGGTCTGTCGACGTCACGAAACCTGGAACGGGAAGCAGGGCCTTGTTGCAGAAGCCGAAGGAACGAAGAGATGATTAAATGGGGCAGAGGGTAATCATGGCCAACCTCTTTCGCTTCATCCACAATTAGCCTCTCCAAACTAGTTTATACTTAACTAGCGGTCCGTCCCGCACGGGTGGACATATTTTTCTTTTTTAAGAAAATACAGCCTATGTCACATAGGGTGAATGTGGCTTTCCACAATCCAATTCAATTCTTGTTGAGCCAATTTGTTACAAACATACTTACTTACAAATCTTTCCTCTTTATAATATTATATAGATATAGATGATCGCCGGTGTCGAGTGCCCTAAAATTCCCACTCTTGGATGATCAATCATCTCTAAATACATATGTATATGTACTCACTGCGTCTACATATAACACAGACGTGTTTGAGCGGCTTCTCGTCTTCGCAGTCATCTTCAGTCTTCCGCTTCACAGACTTGTACGAATGGTGAGCTATCACGTGCGCCTGAAAACAACACAATTTTACTGTTTATTTATTCATTTGTCACGTTGGCACCTAAAATATATCTGGCGGCAAGTGGGTGTGTGGGTACCTATCTACACACCTCTGCCGACAGCTTCGGGGACCCGTGTGAAGGCGTGATTCGAATTTGCAATCTTAGTGTTGCAGACAACTATGCGAATTAGTCTGGACCCTGGCTTACTGTATAATACAAATTTGTGTCTATAAATGTGGTTAAAATACCTTATATACCTTGGGACAATTCCACACAGATTGACCTAGTCCCAAATTAAGCAAACCTTGTGTGATGGTAACTAGACAACGACGTATTTACTTATAAAGATAAATGCATAGAACATCCAAGACTAAGGTACAAATACTCGTGTTCAGCACACAAATATCAGCTCTCAGCGGGATTCGAACCCGTGACCTTAAGTTTCGCAGTCAAGAGCTCTAACCACCTAGACCAGACGGCCGTCCATAAGAGTGTAGCGTCCCTACTATGCTACATCTTTATTAGTATGTAAGTAAATAAATATATACAAATAGCATAAATAAATAATATACCATATTATATTGTTATTTGTTAAATATTAATAATGTTAACATACATAGATATTTATATATAAAATATGGCTGAACATTGTTATAAAAACTATTATTAGATATGTAAATTAACATACGTAGCGACAAGCATATTTTGATTTGTATTAGATATTTCCTAAAGCCTCTTGCATTTTTCTCTCGTAGGCTAAGTTCTACTCAACAGAAGTACTCACCCTATGATAGAGAACTCCTCGCCATCTACGAGAGTGTTAAATATTTCCGGCACATGATCGAGGCGCGCGACTTTGTGATCTATACAGACCACAAGCCGCTAACTTTTGCCTTTTGCAATCGGAAAGAAAACTGCTCTCCTAGACAGTTTCGCCACTTGGACCTGATTGCACAGTTTACCACCGATATCCGCCACATATCTGGTAAGAATAATGTGGTAGCAGATACTCTCTCTCGGGTCGAAGAAATCGCGCAGCCTGTCAATTTCGAGCAGTTGGCCACAGCACAGCAGTCGGACCCAGAACTGAAGCAACTCGTTGAAGATGGTACGAGCTCTTTGCACATTAAAAAGGTGCGACTTCCAGGGGCTAATTTGGAGCTGTTTTGTGATGACAGCAATAGCACCCTGAGGCCATTCGTTCCCGAGTGCTTCCGAAGAAAAATTTACGAGAGCCTTCACTCTTTGAGCCACCCCGGTGCCAATGCTACGGCAAAGCTGGTTTCAGAGAGGTACGTTTGGCCTGGAATTCGAAGGGACTGCAGGAATTGGGTACGCTCTTGCTTGGCGTGTCAGCGTTCTAAGGTAACGCGGCATGTTACAACACCCATGGGTTCCTTTAAGCTTCCAGCAGCTCGATTTCAATTTGTCCACATTGACCTGGTCGGACCATTGCCAGTCTCGCAGGGATATCGATATTGCCTTACAGCCGTCGATCGCTTCACGCGTTGGCCTGAGGCAATACCTCTAGCAGACATTACTGCGGAGAACGTGGCAAAGGCCCTTTTGAGTGGATGGATTTCGCGTTTTGGCTGCCCTACTGACATAGTCACAGATCGTGGGGCGCAGTTCGAGTCAGCTTTGTTCAAGAGTCTGTCGCAAATTGCTGGATTCCAGCATCGGCGTACAACTGCGTACCATCCATCTTGTAATGGTCTTGTGGAAAGGTTCCATAGGCAGCTTAAAGCGGCCATAGCCTGCCATGGCAGCACGAACTGGGTCGAGATCTTGCCTCTTGTGTTGTTGGGCACTCGCAGTGCTGTTAAAGAAGACCTACAAACGTCTTCGGCCGAGTTGGTCTACGGCGAGCCACTACGTTTGCCAGGCGAATTTTTTGAAGCCAAGAACGACTGTACTACTGACTTGACACAATTCACGTCAAGACTGCGTAGTATAGTTCGTAGCTTACAGCCTTCGCCTGCTACCAACCATAGCGTAAGTAGGCGAACGTTTGTTTTCAAGGACTTAGCCACTTGCACTCACGTATTTTTGCGTGACTGTACTGTCGGTGGATCCTTGAAACCAGCGTACACCGGACCACATGAGGTTATTCGGCGAGAAGATAAGGTTTTCACCTTGCAAGTAGGGCGAAAAAAGGTCACAGTCTCAATAGACCGTGTAAAACCGGCCTATGTAATGAATGACCCAGACACCACGCAACAAACACCAAACGCCGCTGACCGCACATTAATATACACTCGACCACAACAATACACTCACTCACAGTCAGAACCATCACAAACAGAAAGTCAGATTCAACCTGATACTGAAATTAGAACTCGTTCGGGCCGTAGGGTTCGATTTCCTAACTATTATCGCCCGTAGCACGGTCTGGAGGGGGGTGATGTAGCGTCCCTACTATGCTACATCTTTATTAGTATGTAAGTAAATAAATATATACAAATAGCATAAATAAATAATATACCATATTATATTGTTATTTGTTAAATATTAATAATGTTAACATACATAGATATTTATATATAAAATATGGCTGAACATTGTTATAAAAACTATTATTAGATATGTAAATTAACATACGTAGCGACAAGCATATTTTGATTTGTATTAGATATTTCCTAGAGCCTCGGCCCGCGCGCCCGCGCATCTACCTGCGAGCCCCTGCCGACAGCGGCCGGGCCGGCGCATTCCAGTCCTCACTACGATCTGACGCGAGACGCATGTCGCCTTAGCTAAAATCCGCAGCTTACGATCGCGCGCATTGCTAGTACCTAAATCTAGTGCTTGCTTTTATTTCATCCTTAAATTCGCTTGTGTTCTATCGCATATCACTTCTTCCGCTTGTACTGTGCTACCCTGTAAACTTCTCCTTCATATTTTTCCTTCCAATAAACATTTGAAAGTGAGTGAATTTGGATCCTATTATTTATCTCTCATCCTGCACACCACTCGCTTCAAGAGTATGGAAGCTCTGTATAGTTAAACATACCTTCAATCCAGACATTTGAGTGAACTCTTTGGTACACAGCATGCACTCCAGTGGCAAGTCTGGAGTTGCTTCCATTTCCTCATCTTCACTTAATGGCTCTTCCTTAATTACCGGATCACTATACTGAAATTAAGTTATCCATTATTGAGGTGGTTTTTCTTAATCAGCTACAACCTTAGGCCCCTTAAGCTTAAACTAAAGGTTATTGGTTATGGGCCGTGTGCATCCAACAACTATCTAACCCAACCAGGTTATCAATCCACCTCTTGAGAGCTCAGTCTATAATTATCAGTCTGTTCTTACAATTGGCATACAATCTATTTATATATCTTCACGCCTTGCCACAAGAAGTAGCCAGAGGGGTAACATCCTCTTTTTGCTCTAGATATATTTAGGTGCCAGCATAAATACGCCGTTTCTCAAGCATGATTATACATTAGAATTAATTCTTAAGCGCATCAGACTTCATTTCGATGTTTTCCTTCGCCTTAGAGCTTGTGATGTGAATAATTGCTATACATAAGTTCAGTAAACTAATGGTAAAGTCGGGGTTCGAACGCCCAATTGGTGTTGGTGTTGCAGACCATTTTATCACTTGGTCAGTTTGATTTGAATTCAATTTTATTGTATTTAGATAAAATAATGGAAGGGGCAAGAGAAAATAATATCTATTAAGTTGTTTCAGGGCTAACAACATACTAGATGTAATACATTTAAAGAGTAAGGTAACAAATAAGCCTTACTAACCTCTTCTTTCCTATAATTATTCGCATCACCATTTGTTAAACTCTCTGCATGGAATTGGTTTAAGGATATTGTTCCTGAAATAAAAAACTTATTAGTTCTAGCCAACTAGGAACTTAGAGCTCTAACTTATTAGAGCTACTTATTAGTTCAAACCGGAGGTGGTTTATTAATGTGCAATCATGAGTACCAAATCATGTATCTATGCAATTTTTTTTAAACCTACTTAGTCTAAGTATAGTAAGTACTGGCGGTCTATACTCTCTGCCTACCCTGTTAGGGACTCGGTGTGATGATATGTATGTATGTATGTCTAAGTATATATACATAGTAATATGTAATACAATAAAACATTAAGTTACTACTACTCACCATTAACAGTGATCTGCAATGGTTTCTGCTCAATTATCTCTTCTGGTTCAATCTTAATTTCTACATTACTTAGATCTGTCACATTTGTATTAGTAAAACATGACATGTTGTTGTCAAACTCTTCATCGGACAGTACTTCTTGTTTGATTTCTACCTCCATTGCATTCTCTAACAGGTTGCCAGTAATACTTTTGTTCACTTGTATAGGTTTGGGCCAAATTTTATCGGGAACAGAATCTGGGTCAATTTTTTCACAATTTCTCCTCCTTAAGACTAGATCGTTATCATGAACCATGTTTGAAAACAAACATGCTTTGTGGAGTTTACAGTAACATGCCTTGCATATTACTTTGGAATGTTGGTCTGCCATTGAAATCTGGAACATATTAACATACAGTCAGATAATATATCTTCACACCTTCCCACTAGTCTTGAGAGAACTGGCGCTTAATACTCTCTGCCTACCCCATTAGGGACTCGACGTGATGATATGTATGTATGTATGTACCTTCCCACTAAGATCCCTGAACAGGTAGGTAGTACCCACACCCACTAATCATGGGAGATATATTTAGGAGCCAACATGACAGATGGCAAGACTATCGAGTTAGATAATAATTTCAAACATTTGGTGAAGAAAGAACTGGCACTAACCTACCCTGTGAAAGACTTGATGTGACCAATATGTATGTATGGTTTATTTAGAATATGAATAAAATGAAAAATTACAGTTTGGTTCATGGTCTCTCTCGCAATGTTTATTCTTATAACAATAAGTTCCAACCTAGAATTTAACTATTCAATTTCTGATACAGTAAAAACACAGTTTTATATTATTCTCATAATATAATTGTTATAGTTATATTTATATCTTGAACTGACAAAGGTGCAACTAACTCAGTTTATTCAATTCTAAGCAGAAATACTATAGAGTATATTAAAAAAAACCCTACAACCATCACTATAGATTAGAGTATATAACACAAAAACCGTGTCTGACTGATACATACAGAACGAAACAATTATAAATAAATTTAAACTTGATAAACATTTTACAAATAAATTACATAAAAAGCCAAAGTTCCTTCCTCACTCACCTGAATATTGGATATTTTGGCCAAATCATCACCTATAGTGGTCTCCATAGCATTCCAAGGAGGGGGCCAGCCTTCTAATATGTTTATAAGACCTGTATCTGAATCAAATGTTTTCAGGCAAGCCCTACACTCAGCTGTAAAATCATCAAATTTAATATCCTTTTTTCTTCTTACTTTGATTTCTTCACAGACTTTTTTTGTGTCAGACATTTTTCTGGTACTGTAATCAACAATTGAATATTATCCTAATAAACTTATTCATTGTTTAACAAAAACATTAAGTATTGAGGCATAGAAAAAACATTGTCAATTTGTGTTGACAATTCCAAGACTGACATTAACAAATATAATATGGCTGCCAGCAGGGTTACCATGTTATTGTCTAAAATAATCCCAATAAAATTAACCTTATAATTAAGAAATGCATTACATTTAACTTGTTCCTTTCACTTCAATAAATTTCTAGAGTATTGAAAAAACATCAATTGTAACTATTAAACTACAAAGCTGGAAAATGAAGATCTATGGCAATGGTTTGTTTTACCATTTGATTTTGTAGTCAATGGATGTTGTGTAACTTTTTATGCAATGCAAATGCCTTGTATATTAATAAATGTGGTATAATGATATCTCAAAGTGGCTTCCTCAATAAAGTACATGCATACATCCACTGACCTGGTGAACACATGGTTATAAATGGTATATATTTAGTATACCGTTTTAAACCATGCTAAATATAAACTATTGAAATACAAAAATATGCTTGCCTGTGTTCAGAAATCAACTTTTATCAGACAAGTTCTTCGGATCAATTGAGAACACCTTGGTCCGAACAAGCATTGTGCCAAAATGTACTCAATTGATAATTCTCCAATACAATTGTAGAAAAGCTTTGTTTGTAGGAAATATTTTGTAGACAAGATATTTCAATATTTTGATTTATTTGAATCATACATACACTGGTTTTTTTGCCTGTGGTAATGCACTACCAGGAAGAGCTTCATCATTATAAGCAAAAACAGTGGGCAAATTTTCTTTTCTACCATCAATGAAGTGACAACTGCATAGACGATCTTCTCGAGTGGGATATCTATTTTCACGCCTGAAATGTTAATTAGTCTTACAAAAGTACTTTACATTCACTACCATAAATGTGAAAAAACACTTCAGTTTGCCCCGAAACAATCAGCTTAAACTAACCGACAAAGGCTGATCCACTTGTTAAACAGCTCTCGATCAGCAGGATATCTGAACAAACGGCATGTATCGGAGCCATGATTACACCCAGGGGCATAACAACGAGGCATTTTTAAGCTCTATTCACTAGACAAATGACACAGCACTGTAATCTATTTGCACACTATGCACGCCTAAAATAAACAAAACACGGGCCCAATCGAGAAAGGTGTAAAATTATTAAGGGCCCAATCACTAAAGTGTGTGATAAAAACACTATTACTTTCAAGAAATAGTCTCAAACCGACATCGCGTTGATCACCCATCGATTCTAAGTTTGACATTAATGTCCAGATCTTTAGATTATGGTTTCAATGACGCTGAATGACGCTCTTATTATTGGTCTTTTGTCAATGGCAAGATGACACTAAAGAAGAAAGTGTTGCCGTGCACACGAAACCAAAAAACTTTAAATACTGGCTTTTATCTAGAACGAATCTTTTATCTTCTTGACGCGTTGCCTCGGGATACCGATTTGGGACAAATATTTTATATGTAAGTAGTTAGTTTGAACTGTTCTTTGTAAAAATTGTTAATTGTTGTTCGAGAACTAATTTTATCTTTAAATACAACGTACACTATGAAAATAGATAAGTTGGAGATAATTCGTTTTAAAGTAAAAGTTTGTAAAGTAAGTAATTAGTAAAGTGACCAATCTAATTATTTACTCTGTGGCAGTGGGTCTTATACGTCCCGAGTTTATTTAATTTACTTAAAAATAAGCACCTTTAGTGCAACTAAACGCTATGATCACAAAAATAAAACCTTTTACTACTTTATTTTTAATTTATTTTACTATACTCAAATTTTACAGATAAATTATAAATATAATATTTAGTTGTTTCATTTTATTATTGGATTGTTGAAGGTCTCAATTGTATCGCGCACTCCAATCCAGGCTTTTACAAAACTAATTGACATTGGCTGTTGCTGATGTATTTAAATTTGTGTTAATAATTCCTCGGTCAATCAAGTATTAAATAGTAGCCTTTGCGCTCAATATTGTAATAGGTGTAATTCTGAAGTTATTTTATACTGTATATATATATATATATATATTTCTTTATATATATATATATCATTATTTTATTATTATTATTATTATATTTTATACTGAATTTTGACCTTAAACTGAAAATTAAAATAATGTATAGGAAATGCTGGGACTGAATTCTATACTTCTTTTTATTCATTACAATGACTAAAACACGATACTCTCTTGGAGTAGTTTATTATTGTTTTCATTTTCTGTGGTTTGACTACAGACATATATGACATTGTCATTGTTAGAGGTCATTCATTAGAATCACCGTCACCGTATAGGTTCGCGAATCACTCACTGATAAAAATACCGGCCTGTCGTGAACAGACAGCTAGACCTGCTTCTGTTCTGTTACAGAATAAAATTACGGCTCATATTGAAGAGCAGTCTTCGGTACAGTCTTCATTCTAGGCTATTGCTTTATACTCTCACAGTTACAAAATGGGCTCTCGATTCGAAGTTGTCGAACAAGGCCCTCCAATTGAAGTTTTTCTGCTCAATAAACTGTTCACCGACGATACCCATCAGAATAAAGTTAACTTAGGTGTTGGTGGTAAGTTCAACAATGTTCAATTCATATTTTGATTGATATTGTATTTTCTTGACCTTATTATGTAACATGTTTACAAGTATACTATCTTATTATGAAATAATTTAGGGAATGTTTAAGAAAATTATCAACATTAGTGGCGGATTAAGCCTAATCTCTTAGAGTATTTTATTATTGAATTAATATGCATATCAATTTATTATACGATAATGAACCTATGGAAAAAAATATAATAATTATGTTTCAATAATTTAACTACTTATTGAAAAAAAATTAAGTGACCCCTCAAGTAAAAACGAGTATGTACTTAAATATGAATAATTCAAGTAAAAGGTGTGAAAAGCATGTACAAACTTATTTTGTGCTATAATATAAACAAATCAAAAATCTGCTTATATATATATAATAATACATATAATGCAATGTAACAGAATGTATTTAACAAAGAATTATTATAATATATCTTCACATCTTTTGTTACAATTATTTTGTATAATTATTTTTATTACAAAATGATGTGTTAGTTAATAATTTTATTGATGGTTTATGTATTTTCAGCTTACAGAGACGAAAATGGCAAACCATGGGTTTTGCCCGTAGTACGTAAAATGGAGAAGCAGATGGCCGAGGATGTAACATTGTTGCATGAATATCTACCTGTACTTGGTGAGTTATGATGTGATGCTATTATTAACATTTCGTAGCTAACTCAATGTGACATGTTTGCCATGTTATCTGCGTACACAGAGCATCACAGCTGTCTACAATATTATGAAGAGATTGTCTCATAACTACATCATGTTTGTTTTTCACATCTTTCATTATTTTGGTCAATTATTTTCTTATGATTGCTTGGATAATTATGTTGATTAAGAATTTACTTCGCACAGGTAGACATAAATAGGTACAGATATTTAAGTTATAAGCATGCTAATTAAAATGACCATGAATCACTAAATTAAAAAAAAATTTTTGCTTATCTTAAAGCCTCCCTGTACACTACGTTGGCTGTGGTATTTGTAGGTAGCAACAAAACATATTGATTTTCAGGAGATCCTACTGGAGAAAGTGCCTCATACAATTGCCCGTGGGAAAAGCACTCTTTCCTTACGTCTATACCAACTATGGAAAAAGTTTGTCCCTGGGTTTTATTTATTGTTAGGGCAAAGGATATTTTTAAAGGGAACTGTAACCTTTTAAAGAATATGGCCGCGGGACCCGTAATGATAGTTGCTACAATCACATTATCTCTTAATTCTTTGATTATCTCATTTACTGAGTCCTTTCTGGGTGACAATATCGCTCTCGAACAGAGCCAATGGAAATTTCTTACTGTAAGATTGTTGATGTCGGGATAGATTGTGTCGCCGCCGCATGTATTTTTATTTTAATTTCATGATATCTTTTGAATGGAATGTCCGATTTCAATAATTCAAAAAGTAATCATCAGGTATTGAGGCAGTCTTGAATATTAAATTATTTATTTGGATAAAATTTATAAATGGTATGGATAACATGGTCGGCATGTCTATCAATTTGTTAAATTTAAAAAAGTAGTTATAGTGACGTAACTACAAGACATATGGTCTCGCGAAGTTTTTTGTAGATATTGATATATTCTATAATATTGTCGGAATATTTTTTTGTCCTATCATTAATACTCTTCCCAGCGTACGCGATGAAAGACATTTTATGGCAAAATTTTTTACACCTTCAGTTGGTTTTAATAGGAATTTCTAAAGATTTCTATAGTAATCTAGTACTAAATATAGCCTATGTTACTCACTGATAATGTAGCTTTCTAATGAAAAAATAATTATTAAAATCGGTCCAGTACTTTTTGAGTTTATTCGTTACATACAAAAATACAAATCTTTCCTCTTTATAATATTAGTGTAGATTACTTGTAGTTTTCTAAAGGGATTAACACTTAAACCAATGCTGCAAATATATATCATCAACCTGAGTACTTGACAGGGTAGACAGAGAGTGTAGAGTGCCAGTTCTTTCTAAACTTAAATTTTTCCTTGGTACACATTCACATAAGGCTTTTCATACCTGCTTGCTGGTTTTCAGTATTCTTGATGCAAACAGTTGTTTTAATGTCTTTTACCAGTTCAAATCACTAGCGACTGCATACACAATGGTACTCGTTCAAATAAATTTCAATAGAGTTTATACATTAATAATTAAGCCACTCAGCATCACATACATACATACATACATACAAAAATAAATATCATCATGCCGAGTCCCTAACGGGTTAGGCAGAGAGCATAGAGTTTCTTTTCTCTCTAGACTTACATTATTATAAAAATATTGCATTGCTTGACTCACAATATTATTAGTTTGATCAAGGTAATGATATCTGGTCATCATCACAAATTTAAGAGCTGGGCTCTTGTCGGCGTCTCTGATGCAGTCCCCTCCATTCGCTTCTGTCCAGCGCAACCTCCTTGACCTCCTTATACGTCATGAGAGAAATTTTTTCCTTGATCTGACCCATGTATGTTAATCTTGGTCTTCCTCTTCCTCTCTTCTTACATAATGATATCTGGTAACCCTTCAAAATAACACCATCTATATGATAAAGATGATGATCATGTAATGATGTCATTAATCTTGAAGCAATTGAAACAAGCTAATATATTTTCACTATCTATCTATATCTACTGGTAATTATGAGGAGGCTAACCAATAAAATGTGAATATCTTTACTACCTATCTGAATGTGCCACAAGTATGATAACAGGTAAAGTGTGTATATTTGTAGAAACTCCTCACGCCTTCCCACAAGGGTCCCCGAAGGGGTAGGCAGAGGTATACACCTCTGCCTACCCCTTCGTCTTAGGGGGAGGTAATACCCACACACCCACTTTCCGCCATAGGTATATAAGGTGCCAACGTGACAGATGGCGAGTCCATCGCCGTTACTCAAGTCAAGTGACAAATCACTGTACTTAAGTTCAGAAAAACTCATTGGTACAGTCGGAATTCGAACTTGCGACCTTTGCGTCGCAGGCAACTGCTCGAACCACTCGGCCACCACGGCTCTTTTCGGCTCGGCATTTGTAGAAACTGATCTGATAATATTACCCCTACCTGTTGAAAGTATCTATTGCAGTGCTTGAGACAAGGCGAAAGACTCGCCATCTGACACCTATCCTATCCCAGACGAATTAAGCATATTGCTAACTCTGCACACCCCTTCAGGGACCCTTGTAAGATAGCGATAACATATTATCGGCGGATTGTGACTATGTTGGTGGCGGCACAATTATTCCTCTTTTTCACCCACCTTTTGCACCCATTTAAGATCAGAATAATAATAATAATAATAAACTCTAGACATTCACAAACTCACATATATGCAACTCCAAAAGGCTGTTATCTTAAACACATGCCGAATAGTTAGCAAATTTTTGTCGTTATGATGCTCTCAACGTCTACAATATTTCCCCATTTTTCGTTTGGCCAAAAGCCCGCGATAAATGCAGTCCAACCTCGTACTCCACGAGAGAATATTATATAAAATATAAATAAATAATAATAATAATAATAATCTTTATTTACTCTCAAAACATTTCTTATACTTAATCTAGTGACCAGAGTCTCCTTTTAAGCAAGGATGCCTGTGTTAGGAGACTCCGCTCTTGTATAACTACGAAACTACGAGTAACATTATATGTGTGTGGTGTGTGTGTGTGTGAGAGAGACTGAATCATATGATAAAAAGTATCATTTCGTATATAACTATGACAAGAAAGAAACACATTAGCATATGCATATGCAGAAATTAATGTATATATATTTTGGCCACAAATATAATAATAATAATATATCCTCACGCCTTCCCACAAGGATCCCCGAAGGGGTATATATAAATATGTAACTTGGCAGATAACGTAACATGCCGGAAAAGTGGACGAAAATAGGATGTTACGTTAGTTATTGGAATTTGTAACTACAAGTACAAACATACATTGTGAGGTGATATAAAGTACTGTTTTTACTTTCTACTTTTTTACTTTTTACCTTTAAAATAGTTCAAAGCATTTTTTTTTTTTTACATTTAGTTAATTTGGCGCATGGTCATTTTAATAACTACCAAATGAAAAGAGGATGCCTCCAATTTAGCACTAACTGGAGCCGCCTCGATGTGATAACATACTAGATAAAAGGTTTTTCTATATCCATGCAGCCAATAGCGTAAGTGAGTAGGTGTATACTACAAAAGCAAGTCACATAAAAGCTTTTTTAAAGTCCCTACACACATAATGATGAGCCGACGCCGAGTCCCGCATGGAGTAGGCTGTAAAGCGCCAGTCTATGCTAATATTATAAAGAGGAAAGATTTGTATCTACGTATGTTTGTATTGAATAGGCCTCGAAACTACTGGAGCTATTTGAAAAATTATTTCACCACTGGAAAGCTATATTCAGCCTGAGTGAAATAGGCTATATTTTCTTTACAAAAAAAAAAATATGTCCACTCGTGCGAAGCCGGGACGGACCGCTAGTAATCTATAGAATTGTAAGCAATTTTTTACTTCATCTAAGTAAATATCTTCTATATACTAATATCTTATATATATTCTATATACTATATATCTTCATACATACTCGCTCCGGCTTCAAGTGCTCTTGATCTTCCCAATCTCCCTTATATGCATTAATTTTTAATAGTACTGTGATTATATATCAAACAAAACACACCTTTAGGATTCGATTTAATTTAAGTTATAATGAACGTTAAAACTGTTTCATAAACTTAAAATTATTGGTAAATTTTATTGTGCCGTGGTGGCCGAGTGGTTCGAGCAGTTGCCTGCGACGCAAATGTCGCAAGTTCGAATCCCGACTGTACCAATGAGTTTGTCTGAACTTAAGTACAGTGATTAGTCACACTACGAGCTTTACGGTGACGGAAAACATCGAGAGAAACCTGCATACGTCTGAGAAGAAATTCAAAGGCGTATGTATAGTCGTGCTTGAGTAACGGCGATGGACTCGCCATCCGTCACGTTGGCACTTAATATACCGCTGGCGGAAAGTGGGTGTACGGGTATTACCTATATACCTCTGCCTACCCCTTCGGTGACCCTTATGGGAAGGCGTGAGGATATATTATATTATTATTATAAGTTATATTGTTATTTGCTCCAATTTTCTTTACAGGTCTGGAACAGTTCTCCAATGCATCGGTATCCATGCTCCTTGGGGAAGACAACGCTGCTATAGCCGCTGGACGCGTATGTACTTTCCTACGTTAACGTAATTCTTTTAAGTTTAAAGAAGTATACATTAACTCAAATTTAAGAGTTAACTCATCGGTGTAAATGAGACGGCTCTCATTTTTCTCTGTCCAGAGCCGCGTCCGTGAACTTTAGAGCGTTAACGATGAAAAATATTGTCCAAGCAGAGTCACACACACACAATACCGAATTATTGCCGAATGCGGTGATTTTATGAAATTGTATATTTGTAAACATGTCCCACGAGATGGAAAGTATCGACAGCGAATCCCGAGTATGTCAGAGGAAGCATGAAAATATTTTCAGAGCACTTCAGATGCGTTCGAAAAAATACGGCGTAAGGATGTTAGACGGAGTCCAAAGGTGGTTTGTAAAACCAACTGGCGTGAACGAGGGCGTGATTGTAATATAGAAAGGATGTCAATAGAGAAGTTGACGAAATTTATTTATAATGCGTAAGTGTCACTAAGACGAAGACTTACATAGTCTTCTTCATGACATTTTCGCATGAAAGTGCAAAGAAATAATTAAGATCTAGACCACGGTCCAAATACGAGGTATGAGGAAATTAATGAACGTAGGTGAAGCGAAAGAGGTCTTTAGGTCTAGGGAGAATTTACGCTTTAATGAGAAGCAGAGAGAGTTAAGTCTACTTTCTCTGCCTAGCTCGCGAATGATTCGACGTAATATGTTACATATATATCGTGTTGTAGTTATTATAGTTTTATTACAACACAATTTTAAGATAATATCTCACTACCTTATTCATAATATTGATATCGAGATGTTATACAATAAATCGTTCGTGCGTAATTAATACGAACGCTCTGATGATATTGTAGGTATTATCATCTAAATATATGTATTTGTGTACATTTGGACTGAACTGAAAATATAAACAAATGATATCGCCCTCTGTGTGACTGATGAAAGAAACCCGATCTTATACAGAATTTATTTATGTAGATTTTTTATGGATTATGTAAATATCTGATATTTATACTTAATATTTTTAGTTAACGGTTTAAGGTCCTGTATCTGTTTAACGACAATATATTTTAAAAAAAATACTGTGTAGGTCAGATGGATCTTCCGAATAGCCGTTGGTTAAAAAATTGTGCGCTTAGATTCCTAACTGCACTAACAGTTTCTGCGATAAATGTCTGAATGTATGTATGTATATACATATAAAGATAGTGCTATCCACGAACACGCGCCCCACTATTCTTCCTCATAGTTTATAATGTAAGTGCGCAACCTTCCACGAATGATTGAGTATTATCGGTACACACTGATTACCTATGAGTGCGCACGCACACTACAATTAATACAGTCTGGTCATACACCCCGCATCCCGCGACCCTCTACTAGAAATTGGTGGGGCGCGTCTGCGTGGATGGCACTATCTATTTAACCTCAATTGCGTATTCGAGTTAGCCTTATTTGTTGAGCTTGTTTACTCGTTTCCCCATACCATCTTTTATTTTTCTCATTTATCACCCTTGTTCCACTACGTCCTTTCAAACAAAGGCTATTGGTTTCTTTCGGCTCTACATTGATATAACATGTCCAAAACACCTGTCCCTCTATCCGAGTGTTAACACAAACCCCAATTGCAGGCGTTCGGGGTCCAAACCCTGTCCGGGACTGGTGCCCTGCGCGTCGGCGCGGAGTTGCTCAATAAGCACCTTAAGTACACCACCTTCTACTACTCCAGCCCGACATGGGGTTAGTATGCCCGTCCATCCGTCCTTGGCACGTGAACGTACTGAGAGAGACTATAGGAATTGCAGCTCTGGGATATCTTAAACATCTGAGACCTGCGCCATTAATTACGTGAGGCATTTTTGAGAATATTACATTTGCTAAGACCCCTCTCCCCCCTTAGTAAGATTTGGAAAGCTTTAGCTTGATCCCCTCCCCCTTAGAACACCTCACGTAATTAATGGACGCCCCCTACTAATATGATGCCATTATATATAATGACACGGCTAGTCATGTAATCAATATCCTTCAGCTAATCAGCCGCAATGGCCGTGCAGTTTATGTGTTCGCGTATAACGATGGATAAACAGGTCCACATCCGGTCTGTACCAATGTGTTTTCACAACATAGTATGTACAAAGACCTACCAGTTTCAAATTGACGTTATAGTCCAGGTGGCGTTTGCCACGTGACGTAGGCAGAGTCCGGCTGGGTCAGAAGGCTAGGTTTAGACTACTAACTTCTGACTACTTACATGAAAATGGCTTGCGGAAGGATATTCAGACCCCACACGCCCAGTCCGACCATGAATCCTACAGCTACTTATCCAGCGAGATTACCTGTGATGGAAAACATCGCGAGTCCATCTGCAACGGTATCATCTTAGATTTAATGCTCTTCTAGCCTTCTTTGGGACTCCTGCAGTGGGTTATTAAATGCTTTACAATATGCAATGATCGAAAACCGAACAAGGAAAATGTTTTGTACTTAGTTCTTAGTAATTAATATGTCGACCTTTGGGTCATGTTTCCCTAAAATGTCTCTATTAATGGCATTTTTATTACCTTTCAGAGAACCATCACTTAGTGTTCGTGAACGCCGGCTTCACCCAGCCGCGCGTGTACCGCTACTGGAACGCCAAAGCCAGGGCATTGGACTTCGATGGCATGTTGGAGGATCTCAAGGCTGCACCGGAGAACTCAGTATTCTTACTGCACGCGTGCGCACACAACCCCACCGGCATGGACCCCACGCACGAACAGTGGGAGAAGATTGCTGACGTCATGGAGGTGAGAAACGCATATACTGTTCTATCGAAGTCGTTACAGGGTATTGTAGGATCGCACAAGTACCTGAACCTAGTGTCTTCTATTGGAAATTGTTCGCACTACTTTCTAAACTCTATGAATAACTAGTTACTAAACAAAAAGTGGTTAATTTCAGGCACTTGACCCATATTACTAAGCAAATTTAGTGCCGTTGTTGGTTAAATAGCAAGCTCTGGGAACTATACGAAATATATCCAAAGAAAAATTCCTAAGTCTCTTACGGGGTAGGCAGAGAGTATAGAGCGCCAGTTCTCTTTAGACTTTATACCTCTTTCGCTTCGTCCTCATTGATCAGTCTCTCGGCGTGAGTGTCCCAATTAATCTCTGGGCCAAATTTCAAACTATTTCTTCTAGTTTCGTTCTCAATCCTCAAACTTTCGCAATTTGATATTTAAAATTGCGAAAGTTTGAGGATTGAGAAGATCAATATATGTAGGTTGGTTCCGAGTCAATATTTCTTATGGATTATTATATTGTAACAATGTCGTATGTTTGTTAGGAGCGCAAGCTGTTCCCGTTCTTCGACAGCGCTTACCAAGGTTTCGCGTCGGGCGACCTCGACAAGGACGCGTGGGCCGTGCGCTACTTCGCCAAGCGCGGGTTCGAGCTCGTCTGTGCGCAGTCCTTCGCCAAGAACTTCGGCCTTTACAGTGAGACATTGCACCATTTTTACTATTATATTGCACAATAGATGTTGCCAATAATATCCTTAAATACTTTACGATTTCGTTCTCTACAAGTTTCATATGTAAATACATTATTGTCGTCGCCGTTCGGTATAACCATGGTTTTTGTTCAACGCTGGTATTATTTTTTATTTCATTTGTATTTAATTATCTTTTATACCCAATGGTACATGTACAACAAAGTATGTACAGACTAGAGTTCAAATTTTATAAAATTTGAAAAGTATCCCAAATATCCCAATATAATATACTCATCCCAAATAATAGTACCTACATAATAATAATATATCACCCTTCCCCACAAGGGTAGGCAGCGGTGTAAAGGTAGTACCCACTCACCCACTTTCCGCCAGAGATATATATCAGGTACCAACGTGACAGTCGTGTCCGTCGCCGTTACTCAAGCACGACTATACATACGCCTTTGAATTCAACGCAAATAACTGATAAAATGAGGTCATCGCTGTGTATTCATGTAAAGGTAGCGAGTTCTGGTATTAAGTATCTATACTATTATTTATATCAATTAAGTACTCAAGAGTAATCGAAACCGACGAGCATGTATGAAGAGACTGATGAATGTGGACGAAGCGAAAGAGGGATGTTAAATCTGGAGAGAACTGGTGATCTATGCTCTCTGCCTACTCCGTTAGGGACTCGGCGTGATGACATGTATTATTATTTTTATACAAAAGAGTGGCAAACAAGCATACGGCCCACCTGATAGGAAACGGTTACCGTAGCCTATTTACGCTCACGATACCGAAGTAAAACTTGCGCGTTGCCACTCTGTGTTCGGAGAGTTATAGTGTGTTGGCAGCATAATGGGTTTAATCCCTCTTCCAACACAATGTAACAATCCTACCCCCTCCCCAAGGAGCTCATTACTGGAAACCTTATTCACCGCGTAGTAACACAACACAAAAAATTGTGTTATTTGGCTACGGACTTCTGTAAGGTGGAGGTCCTGCCCCAGTCGGGCAGCTCCGAATTCGAACGGGAAACCCGTTATGCCCTACCTCTCTTGATTTCTCTCTCTATTTATATATTTAGTAGCGTATTTAGTAGTAAGGTTGTTAGTTGTGTGATGGTAACGTTGCGTGTAGACGAGCGCGTGGGCAACCTGGCGCTGGTGCTGTCGACGGCGTCGGTGGCGGCGGCCGTGCGCTCGCAGCTGACGTGGATCGTGCGCGGGATGTACTCCAACCCGCCCGCGCACGGCGCGAGGGTCGTCGCGGCCGTGCTCTCCAACAAACAACTGTTCGACGAGTGGTATGTACCAAGACTGGCATTATGCGCGGTTGGACGCACTAAAACTATAGTCAGAACAAGATTTAAGACATTCAGAACAAGACTAAAGTCATATTCAGAACAAGACTAAAGAAATGTTCAGAACAATACTAAAGCCATATTCAGAACAAGATTTAAGACATTCAGAACAAGACTAAAGTCATATTCAGAACAAGACTAAAGAAATGTTCAGAACAATACTAAAGCCATATTCAGAACAAGATTTAAGACATTCAGAACAAGACTAAAGTCATATTCAGAACAAGACTAAAGAAATGTTCAGAATAATACTAAAGCCATATTCAGAGCAAGGCCAAAGCCATATTCAGAACAAGACTCAATCCATATTCAGAACAAGACTAAGGCCGTATGAAGAACTTCTAGGTAACCACCAAATTTGTATTTTTGGTTATATGGCTATTGCAGTGTAGGTAATTAACAATTCTATTACTAGACTAGGAGTCAAGACAAGCGATCATAGATTCTTTATGCAATTTGTAACCTAATATCAGAAATTTGTACGTAAAGATGTATTCACATTAAGGCTGTTGTAAACCCTGTACATTTCGTCAATATGACACCGCCCTAATGTATTTTTCACCAACAGGAGGGAAAACATCAAAATGATGTCCTCGAGAGTATTTCAGATGAGAGAAGCTTTGAGAGCCGAGCTTGTTAAGTAAGTATTTTTTTATTATGCATCCAATGTCCGAATCCATTCAATAAACAATTTAAAATTATATTTTCCCGAATGGGCGAGAATGACATTTGGCTGCGATCTTCACTATTTGTGGATGGTGTAGCGTTCCAGAAGTGAAATGTATTCAAATAAGAAATTTTGATGAGTGGGTACTACACATCTGTGCTTACCTACCCCTGGTTAATTGATCCATAAACAGATTTTATTGATCCGCAGATTGAACACTCCCGGCAACTGGGATCATATAGTGAAGCAGATTGGTCTGTTCTCGTACACTGGGCTCACGCCGCGACAGGCAGACTACCTCGTACAGGTACTTTCGACCTTGTTAACTAACTTAACGAAATGCATACACACATATGTATATCGTATCACTCTACGAACTCTACGGCCAAGGAAAACATCGCGATGAAACCTGTATACTACCGAAAAGAAGCCCTAAGACGTACATACAGCTTGAGACTGCTATAGAATTGCCAGCTGTGGCCTTATCACTGAAATATATCTCCGGCAATATAAGGATGAACCTCTTGCCTTCACCTTCTTCGGAATCCTCGTGGGGGACGTAAAGATATATAACAATCGAGATGGTAGTTATTTGCGAACTGCAAATTCAAGTGGAGGTTCAAACACCGGCTGCATGTACCAATGAGTTTTTCTGAACTAAGTACTGTGCTTTACGGTCATCTTAAAATATCTTCAACGAAACGTGTGTCTTACGCCCTCGCCTTCGTAGGCAGATACAGGGATGGAGGAAGGTGTAATTAACCCATTGATTATTCTACACAGGGCTATAGAAGGGGCAAGTCTTTTTGTTAAAAAAAGGTATTTTTCGTCCCCAGGAGTACCACATCTACCTACTGAAGTCCGGTCGCATCAACATCTGCGGCCTGAACCCGTCCAACGTGCTGTACGTCGCGCGGGCCATGCACGATGCCGTCACCAAATTCCCATCGGAAGAGTAAGCGCTTTGCACCACGGTTGATAGTCGTGACGTTTGCTCCTTACATTGCCATCCTGTACGGACTTATTCGTCGAACAAATAATTTACAACTTCACGTCTGTAAAGAAAATTGAGTCTTTATAAACTTACTTTAAAACCAATTTTTGAGTTATGACAGGAGCTGTCACAACAATGTTGAAGTTGCTAAAAAAATATTGACAACCAATTATGTCAATTATGATGCAATGCTATCCAATATTCACACGGCAGCTCTCGATGTTTACACGGCTGTCAACGTTAGCGTTATGAGATTAAGATTGTTATTACGAAGATCATGTTATACTAATTTAAAATGAATTGTTGAAATATTTTAATATTGTACAACTCGAGTAGTTAATTGTTTATGTTATAAATATATTTATTAATTTAAAAATTAATAACTATGTTGATAATTTTATAATACATCCTTAATAAAGCATTTACAGTTACAGAATGCTTTTCATTAAAACTATAATAAACAACACTATTATTTAAATATCTTCGGTGCATTTTCTAGTCTCAAAAAATATGGGTTTTTTAGGCTGAAAATACTGTTGTCTCACGAGTTATATCAGCTAGAAAAACGAAACGAAAAAAAAAAAGTTATCGAAAAACACTGGCTGTGAGATTTATAGTGTGATAACGAATATTTTTATATAATGAACAGAACTGGCGATTTGTCTATGACTTGAATTTATTTTGGACGTGCCAAATCATTGTAGAATTTAGTAATGACATCAATATTTATCAACACTTGATTTTCAGCTTAAATAGCAGTATTAGTAGCGTTCACTCTTGCTCTTCAGATTATATTTTTAATTTCAATCTTTTCTTAAGTTTTGTAGAAAAAATATTACACGATCTTTCTTGTTCATCTTGTGTTTTATTTTGCGGAATATGAAAAATATTTACTTTCTCTTCCAGCGATGGGCGGGCCAAATTATAATCGTTGATATGACAACACTGGCGACAATACTGCGGTATGTGCGGGTATTATTGGTGATGGCAACTGATAGTTATAACTTTGTATCGCAGAAACCTCTTAATACTGTTGAAATGTTGGTATCTTACCACCATTCAAATATGCACACAGACCGTTGTCGCCCTCATTCCATGTTTTTTAAATATTTTTTTAATATATTAGGGTATTGTGGAAATGGGAAATATCTGCATATTGACACTAATAAAAAGTGATGAGACCATTTTTATATCCCTTTTTCCATAGCATTACATATCGCGAATTTTTTTTAATGGTATTTTTTTAACCTTTTCTGATATTTTTTTATATTGGGCATACTTTTTTTACTTATCAGACATTTACCAACGCAATGTCATATTTTAAAAGCATACTTTAGTTTTTTTTATATTTGTATATCTTTATTGCCAATAAAGGAATAATACAAGTTAAAATAACCTGTTTCAGTTCACTTTAGCTATTGTTAAGATACATGGAACGTATCAAAATCAAAATATTTTATTCAACGTAAGGGACACAGGGAACACTTATTGAACGTCACATATTTAATATAAACTAAAGTTACCACCGTTTCCAAGAAAAAATACCTGCCTGTATAGATGGCATATCATATTTTGATAAGGCTTATCTGAACAAAACATACTAGGTAGTCAAATAAAATAACCCTAGAGAGTACAGCATGCAATTCTTCAGGAAGGGTGTGGAAATATCCCTGCAGGGTCGGTATAGGCGGCGGTAACCGCTTACCATACGAGGGGCCGCATGTTTGCAAAAAAATATTGGGATATTGATGATGATATGTAAAAGTGAAAGCAAACAAAACCAATTAGCAACATAATATATAAATGTAATTATTACAGTACATTAAAATGATAGTTATCCCTAACTATAAACAATACAATCACTAGGATTCCATGGCATCCGTTGGCTGTGGCCGTTGCGCTAAAGGTCTCGACCCGAACTTCTCCAAAACTGCAAAAAAAGTTAAAGTATTTACCACTGTGCGTCTATATATATGTGTCTGTATGTGAAAATATTAAATTGTTATATATAATAAAATTAGCTATCCATCAGTGAAGGCTGCGTGTGTGTATAGTGTGTGTGTGTGGTACCTCCTTCGCAGATGGTAAGGTCGAGGACTTCAATGTAGTGCTCCTTGTTGTCCCCGCCCACGGCGATGGAGAAGGCCGCGTCGGGGCACACCGCGGCGCACAGCGATTGGCCCACGCGGCCTGTGCGCTCGCTGGCCTGCACGGGGGGGTTGCTGCCAGAGGGAAGGGGGCACGAATTACGGCACTAGAGTAGCAATAATAATAATAATAAATACCTGGGACAATTCCACACAAATTGACCTAGTCCCAAAGTAAGCAAAGCTTGTGTTATGGTAACTAGGCAACGATATATTTACTTATATACATAGATATATACATAAACACATAGGACATCCAAGACTAAGGTACAAATACTCGTGTTCATCACACAAATATCTGCCCTCAGCGGGATTCGAAGCCGCGACCTCAAGTTTCGCAGTCAGGAGCTCTAACCACTAAACCAGACGGTCGTCAATGAATCTCTATATGTAAATATTTATGTTTGTCTGTATGTCCTTTATAGAATCCTAAACGGCTGGAGCGATTTTAATGAAATTTTCTGTTTCTTCAGGTGGATTCGAGAAAGGTTTAGATTCACAATTGGACTCGATAGGTGGCGCCACTGGGTCCGGGGATTTTATTTTTTCACCGCAATTTTGTTCAACAGTTGAATATTTTTATACTGTGTTGTATTTGTATGTACATCTCTCAATCTCAATCTCGAATTTATAAATAAAATTAAACAATCATTTAGTTAATTAAAAATTAATATGATTGGTATATAATGTACTTACGCCTTTCCACAAGTCCCTTCTCGCCGGAGAAATATTTTACTTGCCAACAAGACGGATAGTTAACCGGCGCGGTTTCTTTATTAAAAAAGTATTTTTTGTATATATTAAATATTTTGCTGCTGTCTATGAATTTGGGTTAAGTACAACACCCAATTTCTTAACCACGTTTTTTTACACATATCCAGCTTTACGGTGAAGGAAAACATCGAGAGGAAACCTGCATACGTCTGAGAAGAAATTCAAAGGCGTATGTATAGTCGTGCTAGAGTAGCGGCGATGGTCTCGCCATCTGTCACGTTGGCACCTAATATACCTCTGGCGGAAAGTGGGTTTGTGGGTATTACCTATACACCTCTGCCTACCCCTTCGGGGACCCTTGTGGGAAGGCGTGAGGATATATCTATACTAATATTATAAAGAGGAAAGATTTGTTTGTTTGTTTGTTTGTAATGAATAGGCTCCGAAACTACTGGACCGATTTCAAAAATTCTTTCACCTTTGGAAAGCTACATTATCCCCGAGTAACATAGGCTATATTAAATTGGACCCGATAGGTGGCGCTGCGATCGAGTTTCAAGAATTAAGAATTTTACCTTTTTACCCGAGCGAAGCTTTCTGTGTGTTTCTGTGTGTCTTAAGCTAGATTCGAGAATGGTTTAGATTTACAATTGGACCCAATAGATGGCGCTGCGATCGTGTTACGGGCAATTTAACTTTTTCACCCGAGCGAAGCTGGGCGGGACAGCTAGTTATATATATTATTATATAAATATTTTGCTGCTGTCTATGAATTTAGGTTAAGTACAACACCCAATTTCTTAACCACGTTTTTTTATACATATCCAATAAAACAAAGCCAAATGAAGGAAGGCGGTAAATACATTTTTGAGTCATCAGTAAAACTTACCACGATATATCCCAAGTCTTGAGCTTCCCGTCCGTGCTTACTGTTATCATCAGACCCGGCACTGTGTCGCTTAGTATTAAACCTGTAAAAGTATACAAGACAATATATCATATGATAATGAGGTATCATTATAATAAGAATACATCTTTGCCGAAGTCCCTCACAGGGTAGGCATAGAGTTTCTCGCTAGACTTACAGGCTCATTCGCTTCATCCACTTTAATCAATTTCTACATACACGTACGGCTCGCTGGTTTCAGGTAGTCTTCGCAGATTCTTTATACATTCGCCGGTTTCGATGACATAAATATACGTATAGATAACTAGCGGCCCGTCCCGGCTTCGCACGGGTAGCCATAAATAGGTACAACTGCCCCTCTCACGAAGAGTTAGTTACTCTATGTTAGACATATGGTCTCGTGAAGTTTTTTGTAGATATTGATATATTCTATAATATTGTCGAACATTTTTTTGTCCTATCATTAATACTCTTCGCAGCGTATGCGATGAAAGACATTTTATGGCAAAATTTTTTACACCTTCGGTTGGTTTTAATAGGAATTTCTAAAGATTTCTATAGTAATCTAGTACTAAATATAGCCTATGTTACTCAGTGATAATGTAGCTTTCTAATGAAAAAAGAATTATTAAAATCGGTCCAGCACTTTTTGAGTTTATTCGTTACATACAAAAATACAAATCTTTCCTCTTTATAATATTAGTGTAGATAAAGATAAATAAATTTAGTACAATGACATACCGGTAACCTCTTTTTCGTGTGCGTTTATTGTCCAAAGAGGCTCGTCTTGTCTGCAGTCCACATAAGCCACTTTCCCTTCGTTGTTGCTCATCTGCAGAGTATGTAATATGTATATCGTCACGCCCTTCCACAAGGGTCCCCGAAGGGTTAGGCAGGTATGTAGTACCCACATTCTCACTTTCCGCCAGTGATATATTTTAGGTGCCAACGTGACAGATGGCGAGTCCATCGCCGTTACTCAAGCACGACTATACATACGCCTTTGAATTTCATCTCAAACGTATGCAGGTTTCCTCTCGATGTTTTCTTTACCGTTAAACTCGTGGTGGGTTCAATTCAGAAAAACTCATAAGTACAGTTATAATTCGAACTTGCAATCCTTGCGTTGCAATCGACCGTCACGGCCCTCTTAATACATATAGATACGTGGTTGAATGAAATGAAATCATAAATATTGGATTGTATTTTATTTTTTTATGCAACTTGGTTGCGGCCCGCCTGAGCGGTTACCGTTGCCTATGGACGCTTGCAACACCAGAGGTATCACTCGCGCGTTGCCAACCTGCAGGAATCTTTTCACACCCTTCTTGAAGGAACTCCATGCTGTACTCTCCAGGGAAAACCTCAACGGGGAGCTCATTCCACAGCCTGAGCGTTCGCGGAAGAAAACTCCTTTGGAAGCGCACAGTGCGAGACCTTTGTGTTTTCAAGGGGATGAATTCCCCGTCGATGGCGAGAGGTGCGGTGGTAGAAGGTAGACGGAGTCGTATGGGTATCTTACTAATATTATAAATGTGAAAGTTTGGATGTTTGCGGTTCTTTCACGGCCAAACGGCTGAAGCGATTTGGCTGAAAGTTGAAATGGTGATAGCTTATACCTAGGAATAAGACATAGGCAAAATTTTTTTTAGTCCTGAGAAATTCAAATTTCTTATATTATAATGTATGATGCTCTTTCACGGCATAGCGGCTGAACCGATTCTAGCAGGGAAAATTTCCAAAGCTACGTTTTCTAACTCCACGCGGGCGAAGCCGCGGGCATAAGCTAGTATCAATATATATACAGACCGCAAAGCAGAAGGGATTGAGCGTGTCCCAGACGACGCGCTCTATCTCCGGCGCCAGCGACCAGGCGCGGTGCGAGGCGGGGCTGCGGCAGTCCGTCACGCGCGCCGCGCCGTCGCACGCGCCCGACAGCAGCGTCTGCGCCTCCAGCGGGTGGAACGACGTCGACTGGACCTGACACACATAACCTAGCGTATACTAACGAGTGACCACATGAGTGTGCGTGCGTGTGTGCGTGCGCGCGCGTGTGTGAGTGCGTGCGTGCGTGCGTGCGTGCGTGTGTGTGTGTGTGTGTGTGTGTGTGTGTGTGTGTGTGTGGTGTGTGTGTGGTGTGTGTGTGCGTGTGTGAATGTTACCACGGGTATTCTCAGAACACCATAAAAATATTTACTACATTCATACGAACACAAGGATGGGAACAAAGAAAAAAATTACCAAAAAATAACAATATGCGTCGTTGCACACTGGGGGCTAAGCAGTGGCCACATGAGTGTGTGTGTGTGTGCATGTGTTTGAGTGTTACCACGGATATTCTCTGAACACCATAAGAATATTTATTACATTCATACGAACACTCAAGGATGGGAACAAAGAAAAAAATTACCAAAAAATAACAATATGCGTGGGTGCACACTGGGGGCTAAGCAGTGGCCACATGAGTGTGTGTGTGTGTGTGTGCATGTGTGTGAGTGTTACCACGGATATTCTCTGAACACCATAAGAATATTTATTACATTCATACGAACACTCAAGGATGGGAACAAAGAGAAAAATTACCAAAAAATTACAATATGCGTGTGTGTGTGTGTGTGTGTTTCACGGCAGTTATTTATTGAACACTAATGGAGCATTGAACATAAATGTAGGAAATAAAATTGATTATTTATTACACTTATTCGTACAGTCAAAGAAACGTCAGAAAAGAAAACGAAACTAATTAGAGTGGACTCTTGTATGCATCTCTGTATTATGTAGAAATAGCTCTTATTAGATACTCGCGCAATTGACCTGACCAAACATATCACCTTATCTTGAAAATAGTCCAGTTTAGTGTGCGGTGTCCCTTGGTCCAAGTCCCACAGCAACACGGTGGCGTCGGCGGAGCCACTAGCCAGCACATGGCTACAACAAAACATATAATTATTTTCTAAGCATAACACTATACAATTTCTCCATTATCATTTCATATCATTATTATCATAGCTCACTTATTTATTATATATTGTTTAGTAAGTATAAACTAAGCAAAAACTAAAATACCTAAGCTTTCTTTTATGAGTGCTTACACTTGCTGATAATAATAATAATAAATACCTGGGACAATTCCACACAAATTGACCTAGTCCAAAATTAAACAAAGCTTGTGTTATGGTAACTAGACAACAATATATTTACTTATATAGATATATATATATATATATAAATAAATACATAGGACATCCAAGACTAAGGTACAAATACAAAGGTTTTCATCACACAAATATCTACCCCCAACGGGATTCGAGCCCGCGACCTGAAGTTTCGCAGTCAGGGGCTCTAACCACTAGACCAAACGGTCGTCAAAATATATAGTCCTAGGAATTTAATTCACTAAAATAAGTTGGTTGAAATGGGCGTACGTATTAAAATGAACTTACGTAAAATTCCTATTCCACGAGAGATCCAGAACTGCATCTTTGTGTCCCACCCGTTTCGTTTTCTTCTTCTTGTTGGGCTTCTTGCCTAGTTTAAAGGCCGGCTCCAGGCAGTTCTCTATGTCCAAGTCCCACACCTGTATCACAGGGTCCATACCTCCGAGAGCACAAAGGTTGCCTGCAAAAAAAACATTGAAATATGACATGCTAATACCACAAATGAGCGCGTTGTCCATCGTGGAAGGAGCAAAAGGGGCAAATATCTTTGACTTAACCCTGAGCTTAAGCTTGATTTCGACAAATCTAGGTTGTCTGTATGAAATAGTCAATTTCTACAACACTACTACAACAGTTATTTTCTAAATGCATGTTTTTCTTTCAGTATACATAATACTCTTAACAAAAACACAATAAATTATTTTTTGTCTATCGGTAAGTTTGTTCTGGCTAACCTTCGAAACGGCTGGACTTACTTAGTCGAAACTTCACTGGTAGATAACTAATGATACATACTGTTACTTTTTTAATGAGGTTGCAACCGCAGAGTAGAGTTAATAATAAACCATTTAATATAATCCTATATGGTTATTTGTATTTGATGTGTGATTCTATGTTTATTTTGTGCTGTTTCAACTGAACCACACTAATGTTCATACCGCATCATTCGCATTGCCTATTACCTGGGTTAGGGTCTGACGGGTCGTGGCTCAGCCATTCTATGCACAGCGGGAACCAGGGAAGTATTATATCGTGGTGAACGTAGAATGAACCTTCGTCTTTATTGAAAACTGTGAAAAACAAAATAAATATTTTTAATAATTTTAGGAAAATTTTAATCAAACTTCTATATATGTATATTTAAGCTATGATGTACTTTATTTTCAAGTACAAGATTATTTACAATCTACACTGATATTAAATTTATTGAGGTAAAGTTCTATAGGTTCAGATGAAAATAGAATTCACCAACTTTTTTAAAGCCCATGGCTTACCAATATTGTTTTAATTTAATTCCCATTATAATTAAAGTATGTTGGAGTATATTTTCACTGACCATAAACCTCAAGCACACTGGCATCACTCTCCACATGTCCAACCAGAAGCAGGTTATCGTTTGGTTTGATTATGTCATCTTCTTCGTCACTGTCTGGACCTTCAGTCTGAAACAACAAACAATGAACCTTCTTAATAAAAGAAGAGTCCTATTGGCACCAATTCATGTCTTTGAACAGCTTTCATTCCTTTAGTACCTACAAAATATATATTTGAGTATGTAGGTATGCAGGTTTTCTCTCGATGTTTTCCTTCACCCGTAAAGCTAGCTCGTGGTGTGACTAATCACTGTACTTAAGTTAAGAAAAACTCATTGGTACAGTTGGGATGCTCGAACCACTCGGCCACCACGGCATTACAATTAAAATACCTCTGCACACAGCAGGAGAATATGCAATGTATTTATAAATATATCATAACCGCCATAAGAAATATGTGGACAGTAAGGTTTGTGAAAGAGTGACAGGTATGTAAGTCTAGACAGAACTTACTGGCACTCTCTTCTCCTTGTCTACCCCAGTGTGAATCCAGCTTATATTCTACCTCTGTGCCAAATTTTATCAATTCCATTCAGTACATTTGGTATGAAATACAAACAAACATCCTCATTTATAATATTAATAGGATATCTACTTACCCTAATCTGTACATTTTCACTGAGATCTCCCAAGTTAGGCAGAGTTGCAACTGTTCCAATACCAACTGGGTTACCTGAAAAATTATTCAAGAAACTACCAAACCATTCCCTTATTAGAACTTATTTAGAACTCATACCATTTCTACATTAAAGAAAGAGATGTCCCATACTATTCTGTTCTTCATCATACTTTTCAAAGTTGAATTCATCATTGGGGTCTGCTGGAGGCTCTGCTGGGGCAGCTTCATCCTCATCACTATTATCATCACCCTCCTCCACCAGCCTAGGAAGAACAGACTCCAATCAATATCATAACCTTCCAATTTTGACATTTAGAAAGGATGGGTGAAGAAAGATTGAAGTAACCAATATACGATGTGAAAGTGTGTGTAAGAAGTGACAGACGAAGTCCATGTTCCAACTACCTTGATCAAATCAATTAGACACTCAAGGATTGGAGCTCAAGGATGGAAACCGGGGAGCATGTATGAAGAGAGATAAAATCTCTTCTTACAGCAATAGTGTGATGAGCAGAATACTTTTAGTAAAGACTATGGTTATTATTTGTATATTATTGTTATTGTTACTATTTTGACACCATACAACCAGACATTTAGATTAAGTTTGCTTGAATGTTTAAATGTATGTATGTACTAATCTATCAGAGCTTAAGCAATCGTTAGAAAAATTGCAATATCCCAATAAAATATTAAAAAAAGGATAATTTTCCAAACATTAATCAACTCAATAATTAATAGCAAATAAAGACAATTCAAGGCTACTGACTTATAATTTATTGGAAACAAGGTACGAAGGACCACAAATATATATATTTACACATCTCCTCTTGATTTTAGAGCAATTAACATTCATAATTGTTAGGAGAATGAGCATAATGCACCACTGTGTATTAGTATTAAACAGTTTGTTATTTGGCCTATTAGCATACAGTATTAACAGTAATACTTAATAGTTAACGCATCGAGATAGTACTGAATAAAAGTAAAGTAACTTGACTCGTGTAGCAATAAGTAATGTGTTTATTTATATGCACATAATTTACCTTAAATCTTCAGCAGTCTGTTTGATTATTTTCTCCAATTCTTTTTCTGTCAATTCTATCTGAAATGCAAATTAAAGGTCTCTTCCCACTACACCGTATCATACCATGACCGTGCTAGGAGCGTATAAGGCACGAAAAGCGACACGATACGGTCTACTTTGCCCACTGAACGGATCGACGGCGTTCTGTGCCCGTATACATCCCGTATGATGCCAGTATGCAACCCGTGTGTAACCCGTATGATGCCCGTATGCAACATCCACCAAAACCAATAGGAATCCGCTTCATTCTCGCATGCGTAACAGTGTTGCGTGGACGTTTGAAGTGCTACCAAATTTTTTTATTGTAAAATATGGCTATCAGAAAATTAACTTTTAGGCAACTGGCGATGATTGCTTTAATATTGGATGAGGAAGAAGAAGAAAATAAAAAAAACACTCGGCGCTACTGGATTCACGATTCTATAAAAGAACGAAAAACCGAAGGAGAGTATTGGACGTTATTCAGACACTTAGTTGATGATGAAGACAACGAGAGAGACGACAACGTGCTTACAACGCCTATATAACGGTCATCATACGCGTTTACAACCCGTATGCTCGCCGACTCGCCGCCTGCGCGCAGCGGTTTGGCAACGTCGCGTGTCAGGTACGTAGCGTGTCGGCACCGGCAAAATATTCTTGCCGACATTTGTTGACGCTCCGTGCATGGCACGCGACGGTGTTGGTCGGTGACGGAACGGTCTAGTGGGAACAGTGTCATACTTTTCAATACAAAGAATATTTATTTGCCTGACACGTTCCTAGCACGGTCATGGTATGATACGGTGTAGTGGGAAGAGACCTTAATAGTAATCTGAAGAACTTTGTTCGAAAATAAAGTTTGAACGCAGCCACACAATGAAAACGTGAATCTCAAACCTTTTCTGGTACTGCCTTAGCCACACCTCGGCGCACAAAGTGCATACACGATATTAAACTAACAGTTGGAGTGTTTTCATCCATTTTAAATACGAATTATGTTTTATTTAACTAGAACATGTGGAATATCACAAGACATTTGACCATGCGCACGGCACAAGTTGTGTTTTATTTATTTTGACATTTACCAATTGACGCACGATGACAGCTAACAACAGACAAATAATTGTTATTTTTCTTTCTAGTATTATTATTGATAGGCTCACGACTGGTTCCCAAAGTACATACATACATATCATCACGCCGACTCAAATGCCGCCGAAGCAATGATACATTGTAGACCCTTGTATATATTGTATAAGCCAAGTGATAAAAATATACTTTTGGCAAACCATTGTTCTGCATTTTCTTAACAGCGGGCGCTCCACTCTGTTAACAAAACACTTTTACTCTACTGGGCATTACGATGTGGGACGGACGCTTTCTATAATCGGTAGCATGATATAACGAATGTTAGCGTAAGAGCGTGAAGAGCCGTGGTGGTCGAGTGGTTCGAGCAGTTGCCTGCGACACAAAGATTGCAAGTTTGAATCCCGACTGTACCAATGAGTTTTTCTGAGTTTAGTACAGTGATTAGTTACACCACGAGCTTTACGGTGAAGGAAAACATCGAGAGGAAACCTGCATACGTCTGAGAAGAAATTCATATATCCTCACGCCTTCCCACAAGGGTCCCCGAAGGGGTAGGCAGAGGTGTATAGGTAATACCCACACACCCACTTTCCGCCAGAGGTATATTAGGTGCCAACGTGACAGATGGCGAGTCCATCGCCGTTACTCAAGCACTACTATACATACGCCTTTGAATTTCTTCTCAGACGTATGCAGGTTTCCTCTCGATGTTTCCTTCACCGTAAAGCTCGTGGTGTGACTAATCACTGTACTTAAGTTCCGAAAAACTCATTGGTACAGTCGGGATTCGAACTTGCGACCTTTGCGTCGCAGGCAACTGCTCGAACCACTCGGCCACCACGGCTCCTTTCAAAGGCGTAGAAGAAATTCAAAGGCGTATGTATAGTCGTGCTTGAGTAACGGCGATAGCCTCGCCATCTGTCACGTTGGCACCTAATATAACTCTGGCGGAAATGCATGTGTGGGTCCACCAAATAATATTTAAATAAAATTACCAGTCCAGCCCAGCTCCCTTGCTCGCGATCCAGCAACGCCTTAAGCCGAGGTTCGTACCCCACAGGGGGTGCCCTTAGCTATGTTGGTTAAAAATAAAGTGCCTGGCTGGAGGCCTAGGTCTCGCCATTGACCGGTTAAGTAGCAAAAGTTCCCGGAACTCACGCTACGAGAGACAATACAAAAAAAAATAAAGGGTGTGTGGGTATTACCTATACACATCTGCCTACCCCTTCGGGGACCCTTGTGGGAAGGCGTGATTACTATCCAAATTGGTTGTGTTATGTGTATTGTCTACAATTCTAAATAAACATTTTTAGAAATTGTAGTTGTTATATCGCCTTATAAACAATAAAAGCTCATCAGAGTATGTGCTCCTTGAGGGGCGAATAACGAATCCATTGGAAATAAAAACAAAAAAAATCATGCTCGTTGACCCAAGCAGACTCAAATTCAAAATGACTGGTTGGGACCAAGTTGTGACTAGCTTAGGAGTATATTAAGAGTGAGCTCAGGTATCATCGATAACACTAGCGTCAAACTAGAGTCTTGTACCCAGCAATGATCAAAATGTGATGATGATATAATGATAAGCCCAAAAAAATATAATTGCTACAGATTAAAGCGTAAATTTATTTATTGTACAGTAATGGTGAATTTCAATATTTTGTGCGTACTGGATTTTTTAATCGGCAGACTCTGGGATCGTCGGGCCGCACTACAACGTAGGTTTTCTTAAACTCTCTGTTATCTCCATCGTTTCGTACGTAATTCCTTATTCCCCATGTGGCTAACCCAAATCCTATGACAGCCATTAATGAAGAACACATTATTTCGGGAATCTCCCAACATCCTTTCTTAAACAAACCAACAAGAGTATTCGGAAATCTGACTTGATGACCGATTTCTTTCGGTTCTGGAGTCATTTTATATACAATTAATAAGTGAAAGTCTGATCCGGAATTAGTTTTACTTCACACTTATTACAAGTCAATATACACTTTATTCAAAAAAGCAATGGCAGTCACGTTGGCAGATATTGTCTCAACCAACCATAGACCGACAGCTCACTTGATTGTTAAGCCAAAGAAATGAATATAATCGATTAAAACAACAACAACAGCATTAAGTTCTATCGATATCATTTTATAGCAGTGTTTATGGAATATTTTACTCTGTCTCTCTCAGTACAATAATATTACTTTTCTCTTTGGTACAATATGTCTTCTGTCACTAGTGTCACTTGCAAGTTGATCGGTCTGATAAGTTCAATTGAGGACGTATCCGACGTAAAAGCATTGGTTATTTGGGTGTTCAATTAACCAACATTCTGCCCTCTGTTGGTTTCTAAATTGTAATCAATGTCGGCAGCCTCAAGAAGAAGTCTCAGTCAGCTTGTGCAGCAGGGATGGAATGAGATTCCTGAAATATTTGCATCAACTGGTCTGGCAGTTGTTGGAATAGGACTGGGATTCCTAGGCTGTTACAATTATGTGAAGAACGATGGAGATAACAAGAGATACAAGATGACCTACGTTATTATGAGGCCCGACGACCCTAAGACCAAATTAATTAGAAAAGATTAGAACTCCAAGCCATCTGTATCAACAAATTAGTGTGAACTATTATGTAATAAAGCTCGTTATCAAAACTTTGTTTTTATTTGAAAGAGTTATGTTTTGGAGTTGAAGTTTTATTCAATATAAATTAAGACTCATGTAAGAACATAATACCTGATCCACAAAATTCAGAGGACTATGACCTATTCATAATGGTATGCCAAAAAATAATGCAAAATCAAGAACTTACATAGCTTTATTCAAAATGTAACAATTTTCATTTCAAAGTATTAGCCGTACCTGGACCAAAGGAGTATATTTGTAGAGGAAATGTACAGGGATTCTACATACCAGTAAGTATACATTAATTTATTCAATTACAGTCTAGAATGAAAGCTGCCAGAAAAGGAGTTACAATTAAATACTGAAACAGTGACTGCCAATTAATAACATGAAACATGAATTGAGAATTTATTTGTAATGCTCTCTCCAAAAGAATAACACCTCTGGTATTGCCAGTGCCATACCATGGTAACACCTTACCACAAGAGGACTATTTGCCAGTTTGCAACCCTCAAAGTTCGAAGAAAAGTGTACCTTTTATAATAGTTAAACAATACTCCAATATAATATAATAATCCAAATGATATAACAGTCAACACAAAATTGCATACAGAACAGACTATAACTTACAATAGAAACTTACTTACAATTTGAGGTAGGAACAAATGAAATACATAATTATAACAAGGGATTTTCTATGACAGTATGTTTGCCTCATTTGTCAAGTTAAACATGTATAATTGAAATTCTAGAATTATTCAGTAAATGGGGCACTTAAGTCTGAAGTCACATCAGTCAATTGACATGCAGTTATTTTTAATAATAGCAATAAATCAAAATGAGAATGCAAAGAGAAAAGGCGCAATATCCTGCTCGCGTTTATTCATATATCAACATAAAACTGGGGAGGAACTTTCTGTTCTAACCAACACCCACAATTGTGCACAACATTGTCTGTCCCTATTTAGTCTTGCAACAAATGTCTTGTTTGTTGCGTCAATGTTGGTACTGCCGCCCTAGACATTAGTTGCAGGAAAAGTTATGCCATTGCCATTAATGGATAACTAAGTGAGAAAAAAAAAAGGATTTCCTATAGGGGAGCTGGACAAAGTCCAATTGTACCTTTCAATAAACTAAATTGCATGATTGATTGTGATTTGGAATTGGTCAGGTCTTTGAGAAACATAATTTACATTATTTTAATTATTTTGGAAGTATAGAGGTTTACGTAAATGGCATGATTCTTAGCTTTTCTTCGATTTCCCTTTACTTGATATCTTAGCCTTGCTTGTGCTGGGTTTGTCTTTGTTAGAACTGGATTTATCAGGTTTTTCCTTCTTTTTCTGTAAACAAAAATTATGTAAGGTAAATAGCATAACAAGAGTAACATGCTATAAACTGATGTGATGGTTGGCGAGTCTATAAGTATACGGTTTAACATATGTCTTTGGACTTCTGTTTAAATGTATGCAAGTTTCCTCTATATATCTTCACGCTTTCCCCACAAGGGTCCTCGAAGGGGTAAGTAGAGGTGCGTGTGGGAAGAAGCCCCCACATTCCAGAGATATATTTTTGGTGCCAACATGACACAGATGGCGAGTCCATCCTCTCGATGTTTTCCTTCACCGTAAGGCTTGTGGTGTGACTAATCACTGTACTTAGATCAGAAAAAATAATTGGTACAGTCCCGATTACAGCTTGCGTTGCTGAGCAAACTGTTGCAAAGCATCTTTGTGTTGCTGGCAACTACCCGAACTACACGGCCTCCACGGCTTCTGATCATATATAATATAATATAATAATATCCTCACGCCTTCCCACAAGGGTACCCGAAGGGGTAGGCAGAGGTGTATGGGTAATACCCACACACCCACTTTCCGCCAGAGGTATATTAGGTGCCAACGTGACAGATGGCGAGTCCATCGCCGTTACTCCAGCACGACTATACATACGCCTTTGAATTTCTTCTCCGACGTATGCAGGTTTCCTCTCGATGTTTTTCCTTCACCGTAAATCTCGTGGTGTGACTAATCACTGTACTTAAGTTCAGAAAAACTCATTGGTACAGTCAGGATTCGAACTTGCGACCTTTGCATCGCACGCAACTGCTCGAACCACTCGGCCACCACGGCTCATTACGGCCTTAGCGTCAATCATTATATGGATACATATGTGAAAATATAAGCAGATGGAAAAATGTGACTAAAATACAGGCTTTTGTGTGGTACCTTGATCAGCGCGTCAGATTCAGGGTCGCTATCCTCGGCCACTTCTTCCTCGTCATTGTCCTCCAGCTCATAGCCATCGTCATTGGGGCGCCGGGCTTTCTTCACGGCGGCGGGCGCGTAGGGCAGAGCACTCGCACTCTTATTGTACGTGCGGGTCATTGCTGCTTTTACCTTTGCAACAATACCGTAGTGTGAGAAAGAAATCTTAGTTAGGGTTCCGTACGTACGTACTAATAAAAAACAGCATCTATACGATCACTCGTGTGTACTACCGATTAGATTGACATTTGGTACGCGTATCCATTTCCGTGAACAGCGTAAATAAATTTATTACAAAAATGGATACATACTATGGGTAAATTTTACATAAATATTACCTGGTTGCAAACTAAGCAAAGCTTGTACTATGTACCACTGGACAAGGATGTACATACTTATAGATATGTATAACAACATAGGACATCCAAGACAAAGGTACTGATATGCTCGTGTTCATAATACGAATATTCGCATCCAGCTGGAAGCGAAAAGAGGTCACTTTATGGAGTAGAGAAAAAATATCACTGGTCGCATCGCACCGAACCCTGTCCACTCAACATCACCTCGCACTTGTCCGTTTTTGTGATTCAAATTTAGAATGTATCTTGAATAGTCAGTATACCTTAGCGTCAATCAATACAGTAGGGTTCCGCTGTCCAGGCCACAGCGACAAGTCTAACAGGGATTCAAGATCTTCCCTAAGCAGGTGGTAGGACTCCAGCACTCGCAGAGACTGCTCAATGCCTTCCGCTTTATCACTTATCAGGGGCTGGACTATGGCGTCGCGTAGGTGCGTGCAGTAGTCCAGGTAAATGGATGACTTTGAACCCGATGTACTGGGGAATAGAGTCGAATTTACTAAACGTGATAAATATCTCCATGAAACGCGTCTGTTACTAATAATGATATTTAAATCATGGGCTAGAACATTACATTTAAGACCGCCTTCAAATACTTTATCGTATGTATAGCTATAGTACGTTCAATAAGTGGTATCACTTCATACAAAGCTGAGAAGAGAAGAGAAGCCGTGGTGGCCGAGTGGTTCGAGCAGTTGCCTGCGACATAAAGATCGCAAGATCGAATCCCGACTGTACCAATGAGTTTTTCTTAACTTAAGTACAGTGATTAGTCACACCACGAGCTTTACGGTGAAGGAAAACATCGAGGAAATTACTTCTCGTGCTTGAGTAACGGCGACGGAATCGGCATCTGTCACGTTGGCACCTAATATACCTCTGGCGGAAAGTGGGTGTGTGGTTATTACCTATACACCTCTGCCTGCCCCTTCGGAGACCCTTGTGGGAAGGCGTGAGGATCCATATATCATAAAAAAATATACTAAACTAAAACTCACCTGAGTCTGGTATGAGCGTGTATCTCCTGGCAGAGCCTGTTCATCTTGGTGGCGCGCGAGTTCTTACCGAGCCAGCCGGGGAACTGAATCTGGCCGGACACGTGGCCTGAGAGCACGTGTCCGGGGATCACTGAGCTATACATCGCCTAAAATATTAAAGTTTATTTAGTCCACGAGTTCTAAATACATAAACTATTGTTGTTCTTAACGCTACCCACAAATCTATTTACCAGATTTTACCTATGGAAAGCTACATTACAAATTCATGAGTAATATAAGCTATGTGTCGTTTATTTAGAAAATCTTCGAATACTATATAACGCGAAAGTGTGTTATTCAATCTCACGAGAACGGCTGAACGGAATTGTATGAAATTTGGCACAGAGATAGATTATTCGCTAGATTAGCATTAGATATTTTATTCCAGACAAAAAAGTACCACCCATACACCTCTAGTACTACGGCGGAGGTGTATAGGTAGTACTAGTACTACCTATACACGTCCGCCTACCCCTTTGGGGGACCCTTGTGGGAAGGCGTGTGAATAAAAAAGTACCAATGAAATAAAACTTGTCGAATGTGCACACGTATTTATAAGCGCTAAATAGCGACCTGTACAGGCAGCAGTCCCCAAGCCTGGCTGCGTCGTATCCTGGCGTCCACCAAGTCACCCGCGCTAATGCTGTCTGCCGCTGCACTCACACGCTTCAGGACTTCCGACCTGTACACAACGTCACAATTATAAAGAGGCAGAGTTTGTTTGTTCGATTGACCGAACTAATCACTCACAAAATTTGAACGCGGAAGGCTATAAGGCTACATCTCACGTTCTGATACAATGGAGTGTGCAGTAATACATACATGAATACGAGTCGCGAAAGGGGTAGGCAGGCACGCAAAACTCGATTTATAGCGATTGAGCTTAAAATATGACACAATAGTAAAAAAAAACTCGTCAGTAACAAAAAATTATGACCAGCGGTACAGGCTCAACTGCGCCATATGCCTGGAGAATACTACGTGCACATATTGGAAATTTAAACTTTTAAGATCCATGCAAACAATGTGCCATAGGGCTTGACTGAGTTCAACTATTATAGAATTTAACGCGGGCTAGATTGCTGGTATGGCATATATACCGCCCCCGTCCTTCCAACTATAGCAAAATCCGTCCAACCACAGCTTAAAATCAAAATATTTTATTTCACATAGGCCTAGATGGGCACTTATAAAACGTCGAAAAAGGTAAACGGCTCGGGTCGGTCGTTTACCTGGAGAAGAACAGACAAGAAACTCCATGGTTACTCTTTTCAATTGAGCTGTGAGATATAGCGAGAGATAGGTATAGCAACTCACTTGGGGCAATGGGGCTCGACGCTGAGGTAGTTCTCCTGGACGAACAAGGGCGCGAGGCTGTAGTCGTAGAAGAACAGGTCACTGCGGTCGTGTATAGTCATTGTCTTGTGATCCTCCGCCGAGAACACTTTGCGGACCGCCTCCCACGGACCCTACACATATAAATACAAAAAATAAATATTTACTTTAATTAGTGTATCTACAAAAACAGTTAAAACTATCTACTTACAGATAAAATATTAGTGTCAAATCGGTGTGCAGTTAGCAATGCTGATTATATGGTATATTAAAACTTCATGCCTACCCACAAGGGTCCCCGAAGAGGTAGGCAGAGGTGTATAGGTACCCGCACACCCACTTTTCGCCTGTGATATATTTTAGTGCCTTTCTATAAAGGAAAGGGATCACGATTGGACTGCTCCAACTACAGAGCCATCAGCTTGGTCAGCTTAGCTAGTAAAGTGTACACGAAGATCCTGACGATAAGAATGCAAGAGCGATCCGAAAGGTTTCTCTGGGAATCCCAAGGTGGATTTAGACCAGGAAGAGGATGTATGGATCAAACCTTCTCGCTTCGCGGAATCGCGGAAAAGTTTTTGGATATTAACCAAAGGGTTTTCTGCGCTTTCGTCGACTTGGAGAAGGCATTTGATAGAGTCGTACGAAAGGAACTCTGGGACGTGTTGCCTGGATATGGAGTGAGCAGTTCCCTACTGCATGCCGTGAAATCACTCTATAGTGATAGCGAGGCGTGCGTTAGGGTCGGGGGTCAAACAAGGGTGTATCATGTCTGCCTGGCTGTTCATTATATATCTAGATAACTGTCTGAGAGCACTAAGAACGAACGGATGTGGAGTGAAAATGGGAAACTTAGTGGTCAACTGCCTACTATACGCCGATGACGCGGTTTTACTGGCGTCATCAGAGGGCGAACTGCAGTCACTAGTTACCATAATGAAAGAAGAATGTGAAAAGAAGGGGCTGCGCCTAAACGCTGGCAAGACTAAGGTTCTGGTATTCGAAAGAGATGAACAAGTGACCGAGTGTGCAATATCGGTAAATGGGCAAATTCTAGAGCAAGTGAATGAATTTGTATATCTTGGAAGCATGTTCACACGAGATGGAAAGTATGAAAAAGATATTGAAAGAAGGATAACTGCCGGAAATAAGGTGAATGGAGCCATGTCGGCGTTGATGGGCAGTAAAAGTCTGAGCAAGAATGCTCGAGTTGCTGTCCACAACGCGATATTGGTACCTACCTTATTGTATGGCAGCGAATCCTGGGTATGTCAGAGGAAGTATGAAAATAGCTTGAATGCAGTCGAGATGCGATCTCTTCGAAAAATGTGCGGCGTAACGATATTAGATCGAATCCGCAATGAAGAGATTCGCAAATCAACTGGCGTGAATGAGGGCGTGATTGTAAAGATGAAGAAAGGCATGTTACGTTGGTTTGGACACATAGAAAGGATGAGTGAAGAAAGATTGACGAAACAGATATACAAAGCAAAAGTGTGTGCAAGAAGAGGCAGAGGAAGGCCACGTTCCAACTACCTGGATCAAATAGATCAGACTCTCAAGGACGGGAACGTTAAGAGTACTCGAAACCGACGAGCATGTATGAAGAGACTGATGAATGTAGACGAAGCAAAAGAGGTATGTAAGTCTAGAGAGAACTGGCGCTCTATACTCTCTGCCTACCCCGTTAGGGACTTGGCGTGATGATATGTATGTATGTATATATTTTAGGTGCCATCGTGACAGATAGCGAGTGCATCGTCAAGTACAACTATGTATACGTTTTTGAATTTCTTCTCAAGTTTCCTCTCGATGTTTTTTTCTTTTTTTATATAACACGCACGAGTGGCAAACAAGCATACGGCCCACCTGATGGAAAACGGTTACCGTAACCTATTTACGCTCACTATACCGAAGTATCACTTGCGCGTTGCCACTCTGTGTTCGGAGAGTTATAGTGTGTTGACAGCATAATGGGTTTAATCCCTCTGCTTCCAACACAATGTAACAATCCTTCCCCCCTCCCCAAGGAGCTCATTACTGGAATCCTTATTCACCACGCGGTGAATAAGGCTTCCAGTAATGAGCTCCTTGCTTCCTACGCAGGAACACAACACAAAAAATTGTGTTATTTGGCTACGGACTTCTATTAGGTGGAGGTCCTGCCCCAGTCAGGCAGCTTCAAATTCGAACGGGAAACCCGTTATGCCCTATATCGCTCGCGCGAAGCCACCCCACGCTGATACATTTCTCGGTAAAAAACACAAAACGTACTTACCAGTTTTATATCTTTCTTGACACCCTTGGCATCTTTCCTCAGCCTGTCAGCATCTGTCAGCTTGGGCTCCACGGCCCACATGGACAGCAAATTCAACGTCTGACGCACGTCCTGGTTGGCAGCCACGATCAATTGGGACAACACATCAGGCGGGATCTTAAGGCCTTCTTTGTAGCATATTGACATCATTGCCGACTGGAATAAGTATTAGGTTAACTATTAGGTTTTGTATCAGAAAAAACAAACAAATTTTAAGTGGGTGAACATGCAGGGCTCAGTTTTCATTAATTTAACTCTGTTCATAGCACCAGTCTCCATGGGTGGTCTAAAGTCTAGAGATAATTAGCACTTTCCTCTTACATTTCGGGTCTTCATCTCTCTTTACAGGGTCGGCAACGCTCGAGTGATACCCCTGGTGTTGCAAGCGTTCATAGGCGGCGGTAACCGTTTACCATCAGGCGGACGGCATTCTTTTTTGTCACGCTTGTGGTATAAAAAAAAATATTTTTAGACACATAGATAAAGAGGCGAGACCACACACGCACACGTGACAGAAGGGTTCAAATACAGTGCAGTTGACAATTAAGGGTCACCTTTATCTGCTCGACCCTGGGCCTGTTGAACCTGAGGTCGTAGCAGTAGTTGACGAGGGACCTCATCTTCTGGCTGTTCCGGTCATTGCACATGCATATTATAGGCACCGAGGCGGTCTTGATCAGTCCTATTAGCTCTTGTAGACCACCTGGAGGAAAAAAATTTTGGCATCACGGGACGCCTGACAGATGTGAAACATCGCAATTATATTGTACAAGTAATATGCATACAGGAACAGATTACGACAGGAAGTTAATATGACTTAATGTAAAAATAAAATATAAGGATATTTTTCCAGAACATGATAACAGTTTATTAAATAATTTACTTTCATAACATACAAAAAACTGTTTCAAATTGTGACAACTCAATTAGTTTAATGACTGATTAAAATAATTGAGTTGGTTAGAATAGCTTCGGTAGTACATAGTTATATTCATATAGCGTGGCGACGCGTCGCCATGGCATGCATCGCCACGCCACCAATCGGTTTTACATGCGGCTATAGATGTTTCACATAAAAAAAAAACGACAAGACATTATTCGAGGTGTTGGTAGACTCTGCCTTATTTTGGTCGCTTACCGGTTTAAGCCAGCGCTGGGCCTGTAGCAAAGTCTATCATTGGATTGCTATCAAATTATCCAGTCTATGGTATTAAATATTATGTATCCATGTAGAATTTTTTACACAGTCAAAAAGCGTCGGTGCTTCGGATACTACACTTGCTACATAGCTAATCCGTCACTGATCGCTTTATTTCCTGCTCGTTGTAAACATAGAGATAAACATAAAGAGAGGTAGGGCATAACGGGTTTCCCGTTCGAATTTGGAGCTGCCCGACTGGGGCAGGACCTCCACCTTATGGAAGTCCGTAGCCAAATAACACAATTTATTGTGTTGTGTTCCTACGCGGTGAATAAGGTTTCCAGTAATGAGCTCCTTGGGGTGGGGGAGGATTGTTGTATTGTGTTGGCAGCAGAGGGATTAGTCCGTTTATGCTGCCACAGTACAACTCTCCGAACACAGAGTGGCAACGCGCAAGTGATACTTCGGTATTGAGAAGCGTAAATAGGCTACGGCAACCGTTTCCCATCAGGTGGGCCGTATGCTTGTTTGCCACTCTAGTAGTATAAAAAAAAAAAAAAAAAAAAACATTTATTAGTATACTAGCTGCCCGCCCCGGCTTCGCACGGGTGCAATATTAAAACGAATGATAATGTAAAAGATAAAAATGGTTATGGTGGTTTATCCTTTAGAGATAATTAAATACCATAGTGAACATTTATATCGATAATTTGAAGATATACTACTCCGTAGTACATTAATTTGATCTATCAGCACATTACAAATCTTTGAATATTTATTTATTTATTAAACATATAATATAAACCTTCCACTTAAAAGACACTTTCGATTCGGTTTCCGATACATGGTTGTCATTAATATTGTTTGATATTTGAGCATCATCGATGTTTATGGGTTGAAATAATTTAAATTATTATGAAAGTCACAAATAACACTTGGTTAAATGTATAAATCATCGATCACTAAAAAAAATCTGATTTAAATCTTTAAATAATAATGAACATTCAATCGAATTTTTGTTATAAAACGCAAGTGAAGAACGGCACTTGCAATTATTTTTCCCAGATAACATTTGTATTTCGCGCCATAATCAATCTGTGGTATTCGCCAGTTTTACTGGTTGTCTATAGTATCCCATAAAAAATTCGCAATAAATGCGAAGCTAATTGAAAAAGAAGCGAATTTGGAATATTTTTGGTTTCCGATTCATGATTGTCATTAATATTGTTGCATATTTAAGCATAATTTAAAGTATTATAAAAGTCACAAATAACACTTAGTTAAATGTATAAATTATCGAATAGAAAAAAATATATATGTTTAAAAACTTTAAATAATAATAAACATTGAATCGAATTCTTTTTTTAAAACGCAAGTGAAGAACCGACTCTCTCGCAATTATTTTTCCCAGATGACATTTGTATTACGCGCCTTAAGAAGCAATGGTTGAAAAACGTGTTTTTTTTATTTAACGCCTTGCGGGTGGAGTTTCATAAAATCCGTTCTTAGCTGACCTCTACACCGCATAAAGAACACTCCTACCAAATTCCAAGTCAATCGGCCTTATAGTTCCTGAGATTTCGTGATGAGTCAGTTCGCAAATGGGATCTCCTATATATATATAATAATATATATAGATTAGTTTTTAAATTACATTCAAAGACGTTTGTATAGTTGTGTTTGAAAAACGGCGATGAACTCGCCATCTGTCACATTAGCACCAAAATTATAACTCCAGTGAAAAGTGGGTGTACCTAGTAGTTTTTTTTTTTTTTTTTAACATCAAGAGTGGCAAACAAGCATACGGCTCACCCGATGGAAAGCGGTTACCGTAGCCTATTTACGCATACAATACCGAAGTATGACTTGCGCGTTGCCACTGTTTTCGGAGAGTTATACTGTGTTGGCAGCATAATGGGACTAATCCCTCGGCTACCAACACAATGTATTAATCTTCCCCTCTCCCCAAGGAGCTCATTACTGGTAACCTTATTCACCGCGTAGGAACACAACACAATAAATTGTGTTATTTGGCTACGGACTTCTATAAGGTGGAGGTCCTGCCCCAGTCGGGCAGCTCCAATTTCGAACGGGAAACCCGTAATGCCGTACCTCTCTTAACTACCCACCTACTAACTACACACCTCTGCCTACCTTTTCGGGAATCTTGTGGGACGGCGTGAAGATGTTATTATCTCATGTGCATTTAAGTTATAATTATAACGCTCGTTGGCGCAAAGTAAAGATACTTGCAAATGTTCGAGCCTCACCTCTGTCCTCATTACCAGCCATCCCGTCCACTTCATCCATGACTAAGACGCGTTTCTTGGTCACTGCTTGTTTGCCGGTGTCGCCTGCAACCATACATGCCATAAACAGACGGATGCAGCTGAAGACATGTCGCTATGGCGCTCATTAGGGGAGGCCTATGTCCAGCAGTGGACTAGAGTGGGCTGATGACGATGATGATGAAAGTCTTCCCACCAACCTTCCCATACCCCTTCCCGCCTTTCGGCATACGGATGATGAGTTTTTAATACACTAAATGGATAAAAGTATGGTTACCCTTACTGCTAAACGATTTAATTCATACTAGAGAGACACACAGCCACTAATACTAAGAGAAACACAATTTCATACTGTCTTCCCACAGTACTCTAGACATACTGACAAGGTATCTTCTCGGTCATCAACAATGAGATCACAATGAGGATATTCGTCCAGAAGAGCGCAGAGAGTGCGCGGAACAGGAGAGCGCTTATGATGCTATGTGAATAAATATTTTCAGGTATGCGCTTGAGAAACGGCGACAGTCACGCTTAAACGTCTAATTTTGTGTTATGCCCCAGCTTTCAAAGACCCTTGGAAGAGAAGGAGTGATGACAAGAGGATAAAATGAAAGCTGATAAGCGCAAGTGCTATACCTGGTATCGCTAGGGTTCTTTGGCGGCGGTAACCGCTTATAATCAGGCAAACTGCAAGCTAGTTTGTCACTTTGCTCGCAAAAAATTACAACACTTAAGTTAGCTTACCCATAGCGAATCCCGACAAGGAGTTAGTAGTCAACAGTTCTCCAATCTGTTCCTTAATGAGCGTTTTGTTCCGCGTGTCGGAAGCGTTGAACTCCACGGTGTCGAAGCCAAGTTCTTTGCACACTAACGATACTGTCGTCGTTTTACCTAAACACAACAATATGTACATAGTTTAAACCATACCAATCTTACTAATATTACTATCTTATCTTATCTTACTAATATTATAAATGTGAAAGTTTGTAAGTTTGGATGTTTGCGGTTCTTTCACGGCAAACGGCTGAACCGATTTGGCTGAAAGTTGAAATGGTGATAGCTTATACCTAGGAATAGGACATAGGTAACTTTTTTTTTTAATCCTGAAGAATTCAAAATTCGAAGTTCAGCAAATGATGCTCTTTCACGGCATAGCGGCTGAACCGATTCTAGCAGGAAAATTACCAAAGCTACTTTTTCGAACTCCACGCGGGCGAAGCCCCGGGCATTAGCTATTATTGAATACATTGAAGAGTCTTGGTGACTGAGTGGTTCGATTATTTGCTTTCGACACAATGATTTCGAGGTCGAATTTCGACTGTACAATGAATTTTTTTAACTTAAAATGAGTGATATATCACACCACGAGCTTTAAGGTGAAGCCAAATATCGATATTAAACCTGCATACGTTTAAGAAGAAATTCAAAGGTGTGTATGTACAGTTGTGCTAGATATCGCCATCTGTCACGTTGGCACCTAAAATATATCTCTTTAGGGAATTGGGTGTGGGGATATTACTTATACACCTCTGCCTACCCTTTCGGGAACCCGGAACTTCAGTGAGTAGCGATTATGTATGTGTCTTGTACTGACCTATTGTTCGCTTTGGGTACCAAACCAAGCTAAATACATATACAAGAAATTTACATATAGGTTTGTACTACTTACCAACCCCGGGAGGTCCCGATAGCAGCGCAGCCTTATAGTACCCACCGTCATCGTTCTTGGCCCAAGGCGATGGTTTTGGGAGCTTCGCCTTTCTATTCACGTACCACTTTGTAAGCCAGTTGATTAGTCTGAAAAAGGGGTCAATGAAGCAAGAAAAAAATAAAACAGCATTCCTCAATAAATGGGCTATTTTATGTAAAAAAAAAGATTTTAACACTCTCCAAAATGTATCTTGTGTGCAACATGCTTGTATTCAACTTAATTTTTTTATTTAAAAATAAATTTGAACACAAACCTTTTTTTGGCAAAAAAAATGTGTAAATAATTGTTTTTTTTTTTACAAACTTTGTAACATTGCTCGCGTCGCCACGTTGGCCGATAATCTGTTTGACTGTCTGCGGCTTGTGCTTCTCAACCCACATTGAAATATTCGATAGTTCTAATGGTCTATTGTCTACGTTGTTTGTTTCTGGTCTTGCATCTGTAATAGTAATTAATAAATTATCGTACTTTATAGATTCTTACTTATTGATACTCGGCTGTTCCCCAAAATTTTACTACGATTCCATGGGGAGTAGCAAAATTATCGAAGCTATATCGCTCAATTAATGGGCTATCTAATGGAAAAATAACTTTTCAAATCGGATTAGAACTACCCGATTTGTGCGGGTTCAAACAAACAAACTCCATCTCTTAATAATATTTGTATAGATATGACCATGTAGGTTGAGTTTTATTTTTAATTTATATATTCGTCGCGAAATTAAAACTAGAGAGGTCTGAAATAAGCGATAATTTTTTTTACCATCAATTATTTCTCAAGGTAATCATATGTGGAGAAAACAATAGGAATAAAAAAATAGACGAGTCCATTGCTAGGGTTTTCATTGAGATTAATGGTACAAAGTTACATTACTCCTCTAAATAGTAAATGTCGGATAAGCCATGTAGCACGAAAGTATCTATTGAAAATCGAAGCCTATTTCGTTTAATGGCCCTTGACAGTTTTCTACTTAAGCCGGCATTGCAAATTTTTACTTAGTACATAACTCTAATTTTGCAGTTACTACAAATTATTGCACAGCACATACCATTTTCTTTACCTTCCGACACTTGAGTTTCACATTTCATGTCATCTGTACCAGCCAGCTCTTGTCTTTTATGTGGACTCCTTGACTTCCCGCGCTTCTCGTAAGCTTTCAAATTCTTTGAACTTTCGCCTTTGCTTTGTTTCGATGGTGTCTTGTGTGGTCTTTTATCATGTACATCTTTAGGTTTACTATCTTTCTTATTTGGTGTCCTTTCTTTTGCCATGTCTTTCGCATTTGCTTTCTTTGTAGTTCCTTTTAACATGTCCAAAAACTCATCTTCATTTATGATTTTAATGCCTAGTTCTTCGGCCTTTGCCATTTTGGCCGGTCCTGCGTCACTACCAGCCAGCACATGAGTTACCTAAGTTTCAACCAGGCATATACATATAAATATATACACTTCTTTAGTAAATACATATACAAAACATCCAAGCAGAGAGAATAGAGAATAGAGCGCCAGTTCTATCGAGACTAACAACTTTCGATACGGCCAAATTCAGCTACAAAAACCAAATTTTGTTCGTGATTCAAAATTCATAACCAATCATAACTTTTTTCACCTTGAATGTTTAGCATCAGGTGCTCTTTTTGGTTTTAATTCTAAGGAAACCTCTTGAATTAGAATATTGTTGTATAATGACAATAAAAACTTCTAAAACTGTATTTTAATTATTTAATTCGCTACACAACAGTAATATACGTTTATTTTCTATTTTATTATGTGCGATATCTTGAGATAAGTATCTCTACAAACTCGTGTGCATGTGCACTAAATGTGACTATAGTATTGTAAATCGCCATTTATTTATTAATTAATCTATGGAGGACTAATGAAACGCGATCAAAGCACCTACCCATATAACGTATTGCTATACTGACCTTCTTACTAATACCATTTTTAATACATCCACCATATTTATTGATGGCTTCAACAATATCCTCTCGTTCGAATGAATCCAGAACCCCAGTAAGTAAAAAAGCGTAGTTTTTAAGACACTCCGGTGCACCCTGGAAATAATATTACTACATTCCTTATTTCATTAAAAGTGCTCCTTTTAACCCATGTACACTAATCTAGATACACTTGCTATAACAGGCTTATAAATAGGAAAATGCATGGTCCCTCTTCATTTCGTTTCACAGTCAAATGGTAAGTACCTGTATAAAAAAGTTGTTTTATCGCCAGTAACAGCCAGAAATAGTTTTATAGTGTGAATGTGACAGATAGTGAGTACTTCGCCATTTCGCCAGTCCGACTATCCATACTTTTAATTTTTTATTATCCAAATTTTCTTATGATTTTTCTTTCACCATAAAACAACTGCTGTGATCATTGGTACTTAAGTTCAGAAAGAACTTATTAGTTCAGTTGGAGTTAGTACTTGCAATGTATGTGCTACTGGAACCTCTTGACCACTTGGCAGCTCAGTGGTAATCAATGATGATTGGTAATAAAACATCAATGAATTGTCATTAATCCTGTAGATTAAAGAGCTCCAATGAATTGTTTCTTTATGCCACAAACATACATACTATAAATATCATCACACTGAATTTCTCATGGGTAGGCAGAGATAGTGCAAGTTCTCTAAATAAACATACCTCAGGTATTTCCTTAGCACCTAAGTGCTTAGGTCCAGTCCTGTTCAAGTACTTGTGATACAATTCTATTGAATGCCTCTTTCGTTCATGCCTCTCCTCATCGGTTAAAACTGTAAATAAAGTTACTTAGTTCGGCAGCAGAGGCTAATAAATTATGTTGGTCGGTCAGTTGGTAGTGTTGGTCAGTTGAACATGAAAAATATTTTTTAAGTTTATTTTTGCCAATTAGGAAAGCTGAGTAAGAAGAAAACATAGATTTTCTAAATGAAAAGTTAGCTGATACCTCATGCAACAATATATATATGAAAAGTTTTGTTATTTTTTGTCATTATACCTGATTCATTTAGGCTCTTGTTATGTTTCCTCTTTGGTTTCATTTCCTGATGATCATTATCTTCAATTACAGTTGTGTCCATATCCTCTTCAAAGCTCTGCTTCTTTGTCTTACTATTGCCATTTTGGTGTTTAGAGTCTTCCTGTTTAATTTTTTTAACATTAATCGGTTTCTCTTCAACATGGTCTGTTTTGTCATCAATAAATTCAGAAAATTTACGCTTTTGACCTATATGATTATCCTTTTCAATTTTATTTGTGATCCGGTCTTTTTTTGACTGCACATGATTGGATATTATATCTTTTGATGTAACCTCCTTAGATTCAAGTTTGATATTCGTACCCTTAAAATGTTTGTCTTTCCCATTGACAATACCTTCATCATCTTTCTTAGATTCTATACAATCAAATTCATCTATTTCTAGTAGGCTTTTTTCAAACTCCTCATCTGAGTGGATACCGGTTTCCGTTTTTTTCACTTTTTTAACCAATGGGTCAGTCCTAGTAATAGGAGCACTATTGAATATGTCAGAAGCCTTGATTTCTTTAAGGTTTTGTTTGGCAGGTTTAGATTTTTCGGTTTTGTTTGCGGGTTTGTCTTGTTTAGTTTTAAATATTTCTTCGTCAGAATTATCATCTAATATACGCTTTCTTCGGGCCGCTTTTTTCTGTTGTAAACATAATTTTATGGATATAATTCGTTCTAGTAGAAATTCTTGTTATCTATTAATTAAATAGCATATTTTTAAGTGACCTTAAATACAGACCTTATGTTTAATTTGTACCTCAGGTGACTCTGGAATAACATCATCATCTTCTTCGACTTTAAGCTTTGATGCTTTTTTAGGGAGAAAGAATGATCTTATATCCTGAAATATTTCGTAAAACCAATATATTATATAGAAAATTGTTTTTCGTACATCACTAATCGCATATATTTAAATAATACACGCATAATCAACACTGCGTGCGTAAATACAACTATTTACGCACATAGACCGATCATTTCCTTACCTTAGACATGATTATGTGAGGTTGTTCTAAATAGTTTTAAGTACATTAGTCCACAAAATTAATTATAAGACATGAATGAACAAATCTACGAACGAATTCAATGATTTCGCGGAATATTTTCTTATTCGTCAATATGCAAACATGTCCGTTGGTAGAGTACATACCTACCGCCTACCGTCACGCTGTCAGATTTGATTTTTGGCATTTATTTTATTTCCAACAGTTCCAATGACATTGACTTGCCAAATAAATAAATAAAGTACCATTGCCATTCATCTTCTACTTTTATTTCTCTTTGGATTACGGAAGACCAACTCCAACGTGTTTTGGGTGGACTAATCACAACAAACTAAATTTAAGATGTTAAATAAAACTGAACGCGGATGCTTGACTTGGATTTAGGTCATACCGGCATAAGTTGCATAAGCTGGTTACAAGTATAGAAATCTTCAATAACTTCACGATTGTCAACAGGGATTCTGGAAGGGGCAGAGGTGCAATAAAGAATTATTGTGATGTTCGAAGATGTACGTTACCATTAACCATTATTAATTTATGTTGTACCGTAGTGAAGTGTTATTAATTTCAATGTATTCGAATAGCTTTGTAATGCTCAAGCGATCAACCGCGAGTCAAGGTAGTTCAACCAGCATAATCATAATCTTAACTAAATGCCACCTAGCGTTACTTGGAGATTATAGGAAATCGATAATTTTTTTAGTGGGCTCAAGACATTTTCATTCATGTGGTTTAAATAAATTTGCATGGCAACATGAACGAATAAAACATTTTTATTTGTCGATGACATGATGTCAATGTAACGCAACGGCGGTAAGCTTCAAAGATATGAATCTACTCAAAATTTTAATTCAATGTTATGTTTGATGGTTATCCTCATAATATGGGGTGCAGTATGTGCAAAAGACAGAAATGCAGGTTCAACACTTTTTTATAACAGACACGCTCAGAGAGATTGCTGGACCGAAGATGATATAGCCAAACTTAGAGCTCGCAGGATATTTGAGGAGTTGATTCCGCCGGATGCAGTTCCTGATAGCATTGATGATAATTATATAAAAAACACACTCAAATACTTTAAGAGAGCTATACACGCAGTCGAAGAAGACACAGATTTTCATACTAATAATTTACTCAAACAAGCTTTATTGGATGCAATCGGGGCGCATTTAACCACTCAAATACTGCCTACAGTGCGATTCGCGTATTACGCTGGCTACGTAAAGTACAGAAACGCAAGACAACTTCAAGACTTCTTAGGTGAGATAAAGACTTTCCTTAACTCGCAAGGCATGGGGTGGAAACGACCAGAGCGCGTGCCACAATGGTCGAATTTGACCGTTGCCAAAGTTGTTATAGGGTCAGGCAAATTCCTCGATCCCTGCACTTGTTTGGTTACAAAAAGAGATTCCAACTCCTGTATTCACTTGCCATTTCCAAAATTGGATGACGATAAAAATCCTTCAGCTATTGCTTTGCCATTTAAAAGCGGAGGTTTAGTCAATTTGGCGTCCCCGAACTCTGAAAATATTCTGCTCAAATATTACACTACCGCTTCTAGATGCATCTTACACAGTTCCCCGGCTATTTGCCGTCATTCAGATTTCGTTAATTTCAATAATGACATGTGGCACTGGATGAAACGCGAGGTCGCTCCACATCTAGCAGACGAGCAACTATATGCAGCATATGGAGGTGTACTGCGAATCGCCGCAGCCGTACAAAATTATGGTAAGGGATTAAGACGACGCAATCTGTTTGAGTACCAAGATGCTGGCGTGAGTAAATGGCACCCGTGGCAAGCACTAACTGAATCTTACATTTATTTTAACGCCGACTGGACTCCCAAACTTTACATAGGTCTTGTTTTTGGTGCAGCCGTAGCGATATGTCTTCTGCAAATATTCTACGGTTATATTTTTGGCGAAGGCAATGTTTGTCCGTGTACTGGTCGTGCGGATAGTAAATCTTTCTCGCGAGACGTGGAATACGCGAATGTGGAGACAAACTTCCCATCCATGTTGCCTTGCCAAAGCGCAGTCTACTTCAGCGAGAAGCAACGCACGAAGAGATCTCAATCCAAAACAAAAACATCGTCACTCGGCTCTATGAGAACCCAAAAGGTGTACGACTTGAACGAAAATGCAGAGAAGTTAATGGCCGTAATAATCAGTGACAATGAAGAACTAGATGGGGAATCTTCTCCGTCTAGGTTTGAAAGCGAGGATGAAGGCTCGGATAAGAACGACGAATCCACTAAGCGATCCCAAAGCCCGCCAAAGTTGGAGACATCTATGGCTCAATTGAGGATCAAGAGGTCACCGCGCAAGGAAGTGCCATCGGCGCCCATGTACTCAACGAGTACTGTCACGCATTCGGACGTTACGTATTGCCAAGAACAGCAGCTCAGCGAGTCTTGTACATCCTTAACAGGCAGTACGACTTCTGATAGGAGTGTTAGCTCGACGAGCTCAAAATCCAGGACCACTCGTCATTCGCGAAGCTCTAGGGACCTGGCGTGGGCTCGCCGTGTGATCTCGAAGCAGTCCTCTCGCAGTAAAACGTCTGGGACGGAATTGGATATCTCTTTTAACACACCGCCGTCGCATCGATAACACTCATTCCATTTGGTAAGTTATTTACGTACGTTTCGTTAGTAATATTATTGTAAGACATGTTGCATATTTAAGAAAGCTTTGTGATTTATAAGAATTATAGTACGTTTATCTTGTGGACATATATACGTATATTTTTTTTAATATTTGAGCAATCTTCGAGCTCGTTATTTGGAAGGAAATACTTTTATCATAATAATATGTACCTACCGAAATCATAAAAGAATAAAAAAGTAAGGTAAATAGACAATGAAACTCAGGACGTAAACAATTATTTTATTTACATTCATAATATAGTTAAACAACACATTTATAACGGCATGCGGGGCACCAACATCAAAATAATATGCTTTAAATACGGTATTACAATTTAAATAATATAAATATATGTATATCACATGTTTAAACTCATTTTGTACATCATTCATGATTTGTTTTTGGAAATATGGTTGCAAAATGGAACAAAAGCACAGGAAAAAATGTCCCCATATTATAAATATTTAGCTTAAAGATAAATAAAAATGGAACATGAAGAGGGCTCAGGGCCTTCATGATTAAGTCCAAGTCTACTTGTATTGAGACCAAATGTTCTTAAAAAATAAAGACGATTCTAAAACATTCTCAAATTGGGGACACCTTGAAGAACACAAACTACTATCGGTTACCCAAAAATCCACCCAAGTACCAAGTATTGTAAGTCGTGCGCTACACTCGCTCGGTAGTGAAGCACATTAAATCACGCTTTGCGTGCGATTAATTGGCACGCGAGTTTAATTGCTACTTTGTTTCAAGATCATTCATGTCAAGGGGAATGTGTAAGATTTACAAGTCAATTATATGAACACAATTACAGATAAAAGAAAACGCTGACGAAATCGAGATCTTGTATCTGTGGCAAAACATTTGACAATACATTAACAAAATAACGACCTCTAAATCCATTTAAGTTCTGAAATTCAAAGATTTCTCGGGTCTTTAAAATACGCTATATAGATAGTCTACCAAAACGCTCCCCACAAATTTCTAGTCAAAGTATTCGCGGGATGCGGGGAGTATGACCAAAGTGTATTAATTGTAGTGTGTGTGTGCACTCATAGGTAAACATTGTGTACCGATAATACTCAAACATTAGTAAGGTTGCACACTTACACTATATACTATAAGATGGAATAATGGGGCGCGTCTTCGTGTTGGCACTATCTATAATTGCCCTTACCTCAGACGCTGTTATTTTAATTTAGGCTTTACAGGGATGAAAATACGTCTCACATTTCGGATAGTCAATGGAAACTGTCAAGTCACATACCTTTGTGCTACTACTCTATCATTACTTGCCATTTACAATAATTATTCATTTTAACTCAAAACAGGAATATTGCCTTACATAGATATGGGCAAATATGGAAAGGGATTGATTAAAAATATTGACCTACATTATGTTTCATCGGAATCGTACCTTACTCTAAATACATACATCTAAACTAACAATTTCCTAATTGCAATCACAGTAACATTACATTTAATATCTCGCGGAAGGATAACGTAAAATAAAATTTGTATATCTGAAAATAAAGTTAAAACATAACTAAGGTTTTTACACGCTTTATATTAGCTTCACCTGTATGTATGTATGTATGTATGTATGTAACCGACTTCTTTGAGCTCGATTTTGACCCACTTTAAAAGGCCAGATTTCGTTCAAACTTTGTAGACTTATCGAGGACCGATGACAATACACTAATAACTAAAAAGTAGAAAATAAATAATTGTTAAAAAAAACTAAAAAACACGCTTTTTATAGAAAACCGAACTAAAAAATAGAAAATAAATTTCGATAATATCTTAAAAAGCGTGGGGTGCTTTTTAAGATATTACCGAAATGATAATCACTCTACTAATATCTGTCAATAAAATATTTATAACTATTGACACCATGCACCCCACGCTTTTTAAGATATTATCGAAATTTATTTTCTATTTTTTAGTTCGGTTTTCTATAAAAAGCGTGTTTTTAGTTTTTAGTTTTTTTTTTTACTTAATTGTGGACGCAATACAAAAATATATATAGTTTGGAGAAAATATAAAATAGCTACACGATTATACTTTAGGTTTCAAAATGTATTAGCAATTCGTGAAGGAACCTACTGTGAAGACATGTCCGAAGGACCAGCGACTCAATACTAAATCTATTTCTGTTGGCATTTGCCCTATCGGTTATCTATAATTTTATGGTAATGGCATTAGCCTCAGAACACTTTGCGGATGACAATAACTGCGGAGAACTTTTTACGGAGCTAAAATGTAATTGCCTAGATTTTGTCTAGAATAATAAATAATTAAATAAATATCTGGGACAATTCCACACAAATTGACCTAGTCCCAAATTAAGCAAAGTGTTATGGTAACTTGACAACGATATATTTACTTATATAGATAGATATATACATAAATACATAGGACATCCAAGACTAAGGTACAAATATTCGTGTTCATCGCACAAATATCTGCCCCCAGCGAGATTCGAACCCGCGACCTCAAGTTTCGCAGTCAGGAGCTCTAACCACTAGACCAGACAGTCGTCAATCTCAAGTATCGACGTATTATCGAGTATAAGACGGTCAAGAATCCTCGATAGAAGACTGCCAAGTTACAAATTTGCTAAATTATTGTATTATAGACAGTTATCAAAATATATAGAATATAATGTAAATAATTAACACTAAAGTGCAGTGAAAAAAAATTAAACAGAAATAAAAATTAAAGTTCATTGAATTGAGCGAAATATACGTAATAAAAAATATGTATACTTAAAAAAAGATTTGCTAAGGCACTTTATGCTGTCTGTACACAAGTTGTATTGTTAATCTCTATAAGTGACTGTAAGAGAAAATTTTCACTATAATGCAGTACTAAAACTAAATGTATAAAATTATATAATATAAAATATTTTGGTGAGAAGCAGATCTACATTTTGTTAAATGCGTTTAATTTTGTACAATCAAGAATCGAGGTGAGTTTCATTCAATTGCCAGTGAGCGTAATACGGTCAGTTTGAAACTACTTACTCCACTACACCAAAGTTATTACTATGGGTGTTATCAGATGTTTTTTGTCATCTTGTCACCTTGGATTTCAATGAGAGTTTACTTCGTGCATTCAACATGCTGTGAAGTCTACCGAGCGCGAAGGCGGCTCGCTCGCGTACCGCCTTTACGTGGTGACGGAAAGAAAGGCGTTGATCGAGGATCACACCCAGGTATTTGGCTTTTTCTTCCCATGGAATGGGTTTGCCGAAGAGGGTGATGGGGGCTACCTGTGGGCGTTCGAGGCCTTTCCAGAATAGAATGGCTGCGCTTTTGGTCGGGTTCACTTCAATTCTCCATTTCCGGAACCACCGCCCCAGGGCTGTGACCGCGGATTGGAGGTTGTCGTCAATTCCCTCGGGAGTTCTACCTTTGTAGTAGATAGCCGTATCATCGGCGAATAGAGCGCTTTTAACTCGTCTATGGAGGGGAATGTCGCTAGTATAAAGCGTGAATAGGAGTGGCGAGAGCACTGAGCCTTGCGGGACTCCTGCTCGTATGGGATGGGGGGAAGAGAGTGTGCCCTCGACTCTGTAGCGGAAGGAGCGGTTCGACAAAAAGTCCCGTAGTTATCAGATGTCAAAGCAAGGCATCTTTATATTTACGAGTCCGTATATTCTTCTGCGACTTTTATATACTGTGTCCCAATAATAGAACAGTTGATTTCAATTTATAGGACGATGCATTAAAAAAATGCTCAAAATTACAACAATATTAAAGGGAGTAAATAATTCGAAACATGGTTCTACGAGGTTTTTACGAAACTAATATTTAAAAAAATTACGTCTTTTGCACACTTTATCGGTACGTTATTTATGCGAATATGAGATAATACAATTGTTAACTTAGAATGTTCCCTTAGGTATTGCATCCATTAATTGTGCCCTATCACATACTTGAGCAATTGTTATCTGAGACACCCTCCGATTATATATAACTGCTTTAATTGCACATATAACTGCTTTAATAACACATAACTACTCCGCTCCCTTGATGAGCATGATAACATATACCTATATAACCGTCCTCAATAAACGGGCAATATTATGCAAAATATATTCTTTCCAATTGGATTAGTAATTCCTGTGATTATCGCGTTCAAATAAGCCAAACAAACTCTACCCCTTCATAATATATGTATAGATATTAATATTACGCAATAACTAACTACTAAAGTGGTTATAAAAATTCATAAGGTGAATACTGTCATTCGTGCATGAAGATAATATAGTCATAAGAATCACAATTGATAATTAACGTAACGGTACACGTTATAAAGATCATTTTCTAATGTTTTTGTACTGGCGATCGCTCCATTTTCTGTGCATGTATTTGACGATGTAAAGAGGTAGGCAGGATACCAGTGTTATGGTGATCACCTTCCACCAGAAGTCCCAGTGTCTGATGAAGTCCGCGTCTGTATAGGGAAGTATATTTTTTCATTCATCAGCTGGCAAAAATCAATACAACGGCGAAGAAAAACATGGGGAGCAAACCTGCATACGTTTGAGAAGACATTCAAAGGCGTATGTATATTCGTGCTTAAGCAACGGCGATGGACTTGCCATCAGTCACGTTGGCACCTAAAATATAACTCATATAAATAAAGTGGGTAACCTACACACCTCTGCCTACCCCTTCGGGGTCTCTTGCGGCAAGGGAGGAAGTTTATTACACAAATATTACTGCCGAGAAGGAACTTACTACTGGGCTTGCTCGTACCAATAAGCATGGTAAATAAACTATACTTCTCATCAGAAAAATCGAAACACGTTGTAAGTTTATGTTTTGTAAGGATTATCAGAAAAATGTGCATATTGTTAACACGAGGTATTGTTTCGATTTTTCTGATAAGAAGTGTATGGTTGCATATGAAGGAAGGCAGTTCATGGGGCCTCACCAAAATAAGTAGTGAATATGAGCAACGTGGCGATGTACATGAGCAGGCTGAGCAGCTCGGCGCCCACCATGAGCCAGTGCCAGCGCGCCACCGTCAGCGCCACCATGATCAGCTCGGTCAGGATCAGCGCCGTGTAGCTGATCTCCACTATGTGGATCAGCTGGTCCTCGAAGAGCACTAGCGCGCCGTACATTATTACGCCGCCTAACATTTAAAGTTTCGCATTAAGATATATCCTACTAATATTATATGTAAACTAGCTGTGCCCGCGACTTCGTCCGCGTGGAATTCAACAAAAAAGTTATGCTTCAGATTCTGAAATAAAAGTAGCCTAAGCTGTCAAAATCATGTCAAGCCGTTTCAGAGATTAGCCGGAACAAACATACAGACAAAAAATTATATTATAATAAAATAATATAATATATCCTCATGCCTTCCCACAAAGGTCCCCGAAGGGGTAGGCAGAGGTGTATAGGTAATGCCCACACACCCACTTTCCGCCAGAGGTATATTAGGTGCCAACGTGACAGATGGCGAGTCCATCGCCGTTACTCAAGCACGACTATTACATACGCCTTTGAATTTCTTCTCCGACGTATGCAGGTTTCCTCTCGATGTTTTCCTTCACCGTAAAGCTCGTGGTGTGACTAATCACTGTACTTAAGTTAAACTCATTGGTACAGTCGGGATTCGAACTTGCGATCTTTGTGTCGTCCGCAGGCAACTGCTCGAACCACTCGGCCACCACGGCTTTTTAGTAATATAAAATAATAATATAATATATATATATATATATATATATATATATATATATATATATATGTATATATATATATATGCATTTAGTATAAAGCGGTAATTTTATTATTACAAACAGCCACTCCTAATTTCAAATTTATTTATTTGTATTGATGTGAAGTTTGTGAGTATGTAAGTTTGTTACTTATCACGCCAGAAGGGCTGAACGGAATTGAATGAAATTTGCCACAGAGATAGATTATTAGCTCGATTATCAAATAGGATACGTTTTGTTCCGAAAATTAATCTAGGTAAAATCATACTGTACCTATGAGTTCTTCTGAACTTAAGTACAGTGTTTAGTCACAACAAAATCTTTACATCGAGTGGAAACCTGCTCTTTTAATCCAATCTAAATATGTATTATTCATTGTTGAGTAATGTAGCTTTCTATAGCTGATATTTTTTTAATCGGTTAATTAGTTTTAATCAAATACAAATAATGAACTTTTCTCTTTACAATATTAGTTTAGTCTAGCTGTGCCTGCGCCTTCTATCGATTCACTAAAACTAAAGAACTTAGTACTAGTTTTTAAAACTACGACTAAAATAACCGAATTAACATATTTATAATATTAGTAATATAAAATCATTAAAAAAATATATCTCATTGTAAGTGAACTTTTAAGTTTTTATAAAAATAAAATATTTTTTTCACTGTACTATGTTATACTGTGAAAAAAATCTGGGGTAAAATATTAGGATAAACGTGAAATTAATAATTACCATTGAGGTAGGTTTACAAACACGTGTAACGAACCTTGATAAATAGATATGCCAGTCCATATATAGAATGTCTTGTAGGAGAGCTGCCTCCCTTTGGTCAGTTGCTTGTACAGCTGCGGGTATCGCAGCGCCACTGAGCTGGATATATCCTTGTCAAGCACCTGCCATAAAGATACATTTTTATTATTATTGATGAAATAAATGAAATATTGATGAAAAGGCCGTGGTGGCCGAGTAGTTTGAGTAGTTGCCTGCGACACAAAGATCGCAAGTGCGAATCCCGAATTGTCACACCACGAGCTTTACGGTGAAGGAAACACATAGCAACGCAAAAAATGTGTTCATCACGTCGAGTCCCTCACGGGGTAGGCAGAGAGAGTAGAGCGCCAGTTCTCTCTAGACTTACATACATCTTTCGCTTCGTCCACATTCATCAGTCTCTTCATACACGCTCGCCGGTTACGTAATAGCTGCTGATATAGCATTCCATATAATTAATTAGTAACACGTGACCTCACGCGTCACGTGACCTATATAATGGAGATTTTGTCAAACAGTGTTACCAGTGAGAACACGGGCAGCATGGTGTAGATGGTACCGTAGCCGACCATCAGGAACCCGGGGTACAGCGACACGGACGAGAAGTAGAACACCACCGAGAAAACAGCCTGAAATTATTCAATTTATGTATTATACCGGGGAGCGCCCCGTCGTTCACCAGCGTACAATTTTACATCATTTATCGTTTTTTTTTCAACGAACAAACTTACAGTCAAATTTAGTATTTAAATATTTCAACATAACAAAGCTACACCTTTACCGAGTAACATAGTCTATCCATGTTACTCGATAAAGATGTGGCTTTCTAATGATGAAAGAGTTTTTTAATTAAATCGTCGAGAGGTTTTTGAGCTGAATAGTAATAATCAAAATCTAATCTTTCCTCTTTATAATATAAGTTCAGACTACACACGAAACACAAGAATAACTGATGTATATACAGCCCGGATATACAACTAAGTATTTAAACTATCCGGGCATAACTCCGGGTAACTAACTACATATATCAACAACTCAAATTTACTTTAGCTTCTAGCAGATCTGTAGGTAACGATTACCATCAATGTTGTTAATCGGGACTTAATATGCTCTCAAACACACAGAGAGCTCAGAATGGGATTGATGTTTCACAGATCGGTTGATGTGCGCAGGAGTGGCTGTCACAAGAGTTCTAGCGCTTTTAATGCCATATGAAAACTACTATTTTATTAAAGACAAATTTTTTGGCGTTAATAATTTTCAAAGTTTTGTGTTAGAATATGGAACCCATATCATTTCCACTTGCGATTAAGTGCATTACTTGTTTGCTTTTGTAAACGATATGACGACCGCCTGGTCTAGTGGTTAGAGCTCCTGACTGCGAAGCTTGAAGTCGCGGGTTCGAATCCCGCTGAGGGCAGATATTTTTGTGATGAATACGAGTATTTGTACCTTAGTCTTGGATTTATTTATGAGTAAATATATCGCTGTCTAGTTACCATAACACAAGTTTTGCTTAATTTGGGACTAGGTCAATTTGTGTGGAATTGTCCCTGGTATTTATTATTACTATTATATTGGTATAAAATATTTGATTTATGTCAGACCTGCATGGTGGAGACAATGAGACCCCGATGCACGATGAATAGGCATAGAGCGGCGGAGCGCATGGCTGAGCGGCGGCCGTGGAGCAAAAGCAGTCGCGCCAGGCACGCGAAGTGACGCACGCTCACGTCGCCCGCCAGCGAGGCCGCGCGGCCCTCCGCGCCCTCGATGCCCACGCCTGCCGCACGCACACACACACACACACACACACACACACACTTAGCCGGGTGCCATGTTAGTGCCACGCGCCTCGCGTCTGCGGGCGACATCTGCCGCACCAAATATTACGATGGATACATAAATATACATCATGACGCCGCCACACAGTTCATGCAGAGATTACGTCAGTCCTTTCAAGATTTACATGCCCCAATATATATGTTTTATATATATTTTTGGAGTTCTACAAAGGTCCCCGAAAGGGTAGGCAGAGTAACACAGAAATATCCCAACATGTTTCATTTTTGCGATGCTCCTATTGGTCGTTGCTTGATGTTATAGGTATAACCTATGATAAAAAAAAAACGGGGTATCTAAAGAAAGTTATTTTTTTCAAATGGATTAATCGATTCAGTATTTTTTAATGATATCGCTGAAAAGTTTGTTTGAGCGACTGCCGCTGAGTATAGAAGTGTATAATCACCAATGTCAGCCTCCTGTATCATGGCGACGTCGTTGCCGCCGTCGCCGACCGCGGCGACCACGTGACCACGGTCGCGCAGCAGCCTCGCCACGCGCGCCTTCTGCGTGGGCGAGCAGCGCGCCACCACCACGCCGCTGCATCCACGCAATACTTGCACGAACTCCTCTTCATAGAAGCGGAGGCACACCTTCGAGGAATATCCAGTATATATTCATATGGTATATAATTATGATAATTTATAAGATTTATTTTAAATAAATGTGACCGTGGTGGCCAAGTGGTTCGAGCAGTTGCCTGCGACGCAAAGGTCGCAAGTTCGAATCCCGACTGTACCGATGAGTTTTTCTGAACTTAAGAACAGTGATCAGTCACACCACGAGCTTTACGGTGAAGGAAAACATCGTGAGGAAACCTGCATACGTCTGAGAAGAAATTCAAAGGCGTATATATAGTCGTGCTTGAGTAACGGCGATGGACTCGCCGTCTATCACGTTGGCACCTAATATACCTCTGGCGGAAAGTGGGTGTGTGGGTATTACCTATACACCTCTGCCTACCCCTTCGGGGACCCTTGTGGGAAGGCGTGAGGATATATTATATTATTATTATTTTAAATAATTAATAATAATAATATTTTATTTGCAAAAACATGGTTACAATTTTAAATATACAGTACAAATATGTTTATCGGATATATTTCAGCGTCCAAATATATTTATTTTGATTAGTAGCGAAAGGTTGAGGTTTTAGTTAAATTTGAGGCATCTGATGAGGCAAATGAACCCGTTGTCCCGCGGGTGGATGCCTAAACTTACAAATACTGTCTCGTTATGCTCAGAGAATATTGATTACATTGATTATCTGTTATTGCCTAGAATACGACCTCTTACAGTGCGTGTGCATGCGTGACTGCGTGCGTGTTTTTTTTTATACAACAAGAGAGGCAAACAAGCATACGGCCCACCCGATGGAAAACGGTTACCGCAACCTATTTACGCTTAAAATACCGAAGTATCACTTGCGCGCTACTCTGTGTTCGGAGAGCTATACTGTGTTGGCAGCATAATGGGACTAATTATTTACTGCCAAAGCAATATAACTATCCTCCCCCCTCCCCAAGGAGCTCATTCCCCAAGGAGTGTATGTGTGTTATGCGTATACCTCCAGGGTCTCGCCCTCAATAATGATGTCCATGTGCTGCTCGGCCTGCAGCAAGGTCTGCAGCAGGTCGTGCGCGTCCCGGCGCGTAGTGCAGTCGCGGGCCACGAGCCAGCTGGTGCCGCCGCCCAGGTGCAGCGAGCGGGCTATGCACAGGGCTGTCTCCAGCTTGTCGCCGGTTAACATCCAGATCTAAACACACCATTGCGTATAATTCAATGGAAGTGATCACAGGCTTTGTCTACTGTAACTAACAGTCGCGGCTTCGAACCCACCGATCGGCTTATTTAATCGTTTAATTGATTGTATGGCGATGATGGCTATATTTTTGTTGTGGTGTGAAATATATATCTGATAATTTGTTCCACCTTGTTGGATACGACAGACAATTTATTAATCATTACATAATAGAAGATTTGAAGGGGACATTTCTTGCACTCGTATTTTACTTAGGAATGTTTTTTTATCATCATCATCATATCATCACGCCAAGTCCCTAACGGGGTAGACAGAGAGTATAGAGCGCCAGTTCTCTCTAGACTTACATACCTCTTTCGCTTCGTCCACATTCATGAGTCTCTTCATACACGCTCGTCAGTTTCGAGTACTCTTGTTTTTGTTTAACTATGTCGTATATGATTGCGAGCTTCTCACCTTAATCCCAGCAGTCCTCAACATGGCCAGAGTCCTGGAGACGTCGTCCGCCAGTCTATCCTCCACTCCCGTGAGCCCCAACAGCGTCAGGCCACGCTGCAGCTTAGCGATCACCGCAGATGTTCTCTCGCTGCGATTGTTCACAGATAGACGCGCTTCTTTGTACTCCGCCTAAATATAAAGTTATCTTTATAATCCTCTTATAACTATATCAGTTGAGTTTTGAAGAATTGAACGGATTTAAAGACATCATATCCGTCCCTTTCGCACCTTTGACCAGGGATGGCAATATCAAGTAATAATTATAGCCCAAGACTATAATCATAACTCAAGAAAGCTACGACACAGATCTCTATAAGCCATATACATCTGTCACTTTCGCACATTTGACTAGAGATGGCAATAGCAAGTAATGGTCATTGCCATCATTGCCAAATAATACGAACGAGACGGCATTTTGGACCACATATACGGTCTCCTTTGGAATATTGCCTCTGTATAAAAAAGTGAACGACGTAAAGAAGTTTGTGACCTCAAAGCGCAGGTACTCGTCGGAGCTCAGGACCCTGTGCGCCAGCACCAGCGTGCGCAGCCCCTGCGCGGCCAGCGCGGCGCACTCGGCGGCCAGCCACGGCGCGGGCGCCACGCGGCCTAAAGCCACGTCCGCGCCCTTCACGTAGTACGTTATCGTGCCCGAGTTCTCCTCCTGCACACGTATTTTTACTTTTTATTCCACTAAGGCGGCTAACAAACATGCGGTCCGCCTGATAAGTAAGCGGTAGCAAGGCTTGCAACACCAAGTCCATCGATCGCTGGTTGCCAATCCTAACGCGTAATAATTATGTAACGATATCTATGGACAATTCACAAATGAAGCAAATCTGTGGGAGTTTTTTGTTCTATCACAGTTTTAAATGTCTCATTATTAAATTATCTTTTATGCGAAAAATAAAGCAAATCTTGTATTAGGTATGGGAATTACTTATTTTTTTAATTTACTCTCCTAGCGTGAGTTCTGGGTTCGTTTGGTTTCCTTTTCCGAACAATGGCGAGACTAAAGATCTCCAACCAGGCATTTGTAATGCACAAGCATTTGTCTAAGTAAACGCATGCACTCCCTGTGGACTTCGAATTGAGCGTCTCTGATTCGCAAGTTAGAGCTGGCACTGGACGATATTATATGAATTACTTCCTGCCACATATACATACATATCAACACGCCGAATTCTTCACAGAGTAGGCAGAGAGAGTGGAGCATAGATCTTTTTGCTTCGTCCACATTCATCAGTGTCTTCATACTTGCCCAGATGTGCTCTTGACGTTCCCATTTTTGACCGATTTGATTTTAGAACATTTCTTTCTCAACTTCTTAAATAAGTGGGAATTACCTGTACAATAATACCCATCATCTTGCTCTCACTGGTGAAGGGAAATATTTGCAAGATGGTGAACTGTAATATCTCGTTGGCCGCGCGCAGCTTCAATGATATGTTGTGCAAGTCTCGACGGTACAAAGATATACCCATCTAAAAGAAATATAAACGAACTTTACTAGTTTCACTGCCCATTTTTTTTTTCAATTATGCTCACGCTATCCATAGCTGTTTCCGCAGCTAATCTCATTGCCATACAATAGATAGTGTGAGCATGAACCGAAAGGGATTTTTCTAGGGTGGCTGAAATTATATGTCCTCCGCGAACGCCATCTATTGGTATTCATCTCGAACTAAGTATCTCAAACAGACACTCTCGGGTAGTAGTACATATTTTAAGTGCCAACGTGACAGATGGCAAGTCTATCGGCTTTACTCAAGCACGGCTATACATACACCTTTGAATTTATTCTCAACCGTATGCAGGTTTCCTCTTGATGTTTTCAGAAAAATTCATTAATACAGTCGGGATTCGAACTTGCAATGTTTGTGTTGAAGGCAACTTGAACTACTCGGCCATCACGACTCTTAAGTACACCTACTGTGGAAATATAATTGTTTTAAAGCATTCGTACCATGTCGGTCCATTTGACGAGCGCCACCTCGTCGGGGCTGGAGGCCTGGTAGTCGCACAGCTGCTGCTGCGGGACCGCGCCGCCGCAGCTCTCCGATATCACAGAACTGCCCATATCTATTATATCGATCACATCTACTATACATACTTCGCAATCATTAAGTTTTCTATGGATGAAAGAATGAAAAAAGCGGTTGAAGAGTTTCGCCGAAGATTTAGATTATTTATTACAAACAAAAAATAATCTTAGGCTTTCTCGTGCGTTCTAAGTTCACCATAAAAGTATCTAAAAAAAACTACCGCTAAGCTTAGCTCATCTAGCCTTTAGCATCAAGTCCTGAGAGAAAAATTGTGCAACTCTAATTGTGCTGCCTAACCAATCAGAGACCTGGCTTAAGGATATGTAAGTATGTGAGTACCTGAGGCGGCTTCGTCGAGATGCTCGGTGACGTCATAGACGGGCGTGACGTTGTGGCACAGCGCGATGGCAAGCACTGCGCGCCACAGCTGCCTCGGCTGGGGCGGCGCGCCCTCCGCACTCACGCCCTCCCACGCACTCTCGTTGGTCACGTACTGCGTCAGCAGGGATTCCACCTACCAACCATAAGGACTGACATACGGCACTTGTTTTATTAAACCAAAGAGTTGAGTCATGGTGCCTTAGGGGTTCGAGTACGGGATAATGGTTGTCTCTAGTTTTCTCAGCTTATTTTGAGTGTAATTAAGTCAATTTGCGTGGAGTTATGCGAAGGTAATCATTTTGTTATTTTAAGCAATACACTGTTCGGAACTGTCTTTTGTGAATTTATACAGGATACTTTCTATATAATAATTACGTTACGAATAAATAAATTGTTATTCTAAGATTAATTTAAAATAATAAATTCTTTAATTTTATTTATTTATTTAGGTCAAATATTTGATGATATATTTACACTTAAAGTCGCAAGTGTAAGATAAAGTTATACTTGTACGATATTTTTTTTACATCCATCCTTAGAACCATATTTGGAGGTGAGTTATTCCCATTAACAATGCTATCATTTTGTTATCTTTGGTGCTATTATGTTACAGCAATACATAATTCTAGAAGACAGCTGTTCCATTTTTATAGACAACCTGTAGAGTCTTTCCCTTACCTCATGAAAGTTATGGCTGTCAAACAGTGCGTTCCCCAAGTGAAGCTTCTGGAAGACCATCTCATTCTTGGTGAGCGTGCCCGTCTTATCAGCCAGCAAGTATTGGATCCTGCCCAGTTCCTCCGGTATTGTGGTGGAGCGCATCACGGTGCCTACGATCTTCTCGTCCTTCTGTATCCTCCATGAATAGAACACCTTTCCCATATCGAGGTTTACTCTTAAACTGAGAAAGAGAGAGAGAGAGAGTAACATTTTTATATCCAACTGTGTGTGAGCTTTGCTATCATTTCCAACACAAATTAATAAGAATCCTTCATTTGGTTAAAGTTATATATAACATATAAATGTATTTTTATTTTCATTTGTTTGTCTCGTGAGTTCCAGGAACTACTTCGATGGCGAAGGCCTCCAGCTTGTTAGGTGCTAAGCAAACATAGCTAGGACTAGATATAATAATAAACTTACTAATATTATAAATGTGAAAGTTGGGAAGTTTGGATGTTTGCGGTTCATTCACGGCCAAACGGCTGAACCGATTTGGCTGAAAGTTGAAATGGTGATAGCTTATACCTTGGAATAGGACAAAGGCTACCACTTATTAATATTATAAAGGCGAAAGTTGGTAAGTTTGGATTTTTTGATGTTTTTCTGCTACTTTTTCGAATACTAATTATCTGGTATACTCATTTAATAGTTAAATAATGGCAGCACATGTATTTACATTTGTGTGGAGTCCGCAATTCAAAGGCGTATGTATAGTCGTGCTTGAGTAACGGCGACGGACTCGCCATCTGTCACGTTGGCACCTAATATATCTCTGGCGGAAAGTGGGCGTGTGGGTATTACCTATACATCTCTGCCCCTTCGGAGACCCTTGTGCGAAGGCATGAGGATATATATCTTTATTTTTTATAGTAAACAGCTATTGAATATTCGCAAAGCAACTCACCTAATAGGTATAATATATGAGAAGAGCAGCACAAATCTGAACATGAACCCATACCAGGGCCCGTTGAATCCCTTCAGCACAATGAGGAGGAGGGACAATATAATGGTCGCCACAAACAACACTTTGGTCAGGTCGTTGATCTGTAGGTCCAATCGACCCACCTTGGACCTTGGAGTCGCATTATTCATCACACTTCTGGTCTCGCTGCCTGCAAGATAACATGAGGTATATAAGTTAACGATTGCGTAACAAAGACTAAGGACTGAAAGCCTAAGTACGTCAGTAAAAGTGCGAATAATAATTATCTCATAGACAATTAATAATATATTAATATATCCTCACGCCTTCCCACAAGGGTCTCCGAATGGGCAGAGGTGTATAGTTAATACCTACAAACCCACTTTCCGCCAGAGATATATTAGGTGCCAACGTGATAGATGGCGAGTCCATCGCCGTTACTCAAGCACGTCTATACATACGCCTTTGAATTTCTTCTCAGACGTATGCAGGCTTCCTCTCGATGTTTTCTTCACCGTAAAGCTTGGTGTGACTAATCACTGTACTTAAGTTCAGAAAAACTCATTGGTACAGTTGGGATTCGAACTCATAGACAATGGATATAAAAGCTAGTGCATAATATAATTACCAGTATATATGACTAGTCCAGTCGCCTGTCCGGACGCAACGACGCATCCACTCCATAGAGTATTCTCGATGTCGAGCGGTGAGCTCTCTTCCTCATCCAAACGGATACAAGTTCCTATGAACGAATGGATATCCTTCTCCGGTTTCTCCACAAATATCTGGGCATTTATGTCTAGCAGGTGCGCATCTGTCGTCAGCTTTTGTGTTGAAGGTAGAGGAATTCTGGTGGAGAAAAGATTTATTTATATTTATTTCACTTAAGCTGTACGATGAAGGAAAGTATCGTGAGGTGACCTGTATACGTTTCAGAAGAACATAAAGGATGTCTTGAAAGTCTGAGAGACGGCGACCGTGTTGTCAACTCTCACGTAGGCGCCTAAAGGAGAGTAATTAATATCTTATGAGAAGGAGTGAAAATAAACCTATGCAGATTTGTAAAGTTAATAATAAAGTTAATGTAATGAGAACGTCATGCGCGCATACTATGGGGCAACAGAGGGGGGAACTAGCCTCACTGCGTACCGTAGTAGAATGCTTTTACTGTTCCAGGAGCTTGAACCAACTGTCAACGTCTCGGCCAATGGCCTAATGGCAAAGAGCCTCGACCAACACCTCAAGAGGCTCTCGTTAGACGGTTGGATCAAGTGCCTGATGCAGAAAGCAGTACTGCTCGAAACGGCACGTATTGTGAGGAGATTTCTTTCTTTGGGACCCTAGCCACCGGTACCTTGGACCCTGATCCCGATACCGGTGGGCCCCTATATTTTATATTTTTAAATATGTTTTTTTTTTTATATATATATTTAAAAATGTAATATAAGAGATTTATTTCAAATAAAGAATAATAAGTTAATGTTAGAAATACCTACCTACCTATATAATAATTTGATAACATCGATGCCAGAACTCGTTGGAAAGTCAACAAATGCTAGGTACCTATCTACGGAACACATTAGTCACCGATTTCCTCTTACGACATATAGACATGAGACCGTCTCCGTCTTCGATATTTCCCGTTTGCTATTTTCGTTATTACAAATAGTTTATCCTTAACTTAGTCACACCACGAGCTTTACGGTGAAGGAAAACATCGAGAGAAAACCTGCATACGTCTGAGAAGAAATTCAAAGGCGTATGTATAGTCGTGCTTGAGTAACGGCGATGGACTCGCCATCTGTCACGTTGGCACCTGATATACCTCTGGCGGAAAGTGAGTGTGTGGGTATTACCTACACACCTCTGCCTACCCCTTCGGGGACCCTTGTGGGAAGGCGTGAGGATAGATTATATTATTTTATAACTTGAAAACCATATACATTGTGTAATTTAACAATTCAATGACATTTATGGTCGTGTAAAAGGCGATAAGATAAAATATAACAATTGCATGGCAAAGGTATGAAATAAATGAACCAAGTAACCAAGTTTCAATTATTCACCCTACTATGATATTATAAATGCGAAAGTTTGTAAGTATAGATGTTTGTTCCTCAATCACGCCAGAACGGCTGAACCGAATTTAATGAAATTAGGCACAGAGAAAGATTATTTGCTGGAATACATGTGATTTTTTTTTCCGAAAATAAATCTAAGTGAAATAATAGGTACTAATGAAATTTTTGAATGATTTTTAAGCGGGTGAAATCACAGGGCACACTAGTAGTCAAATAAATACACACAGCCAGTGAGATACAACACCCATCTCACGTTCATCCAAAGTTGATTGGAGATGATTGCTGGGCTTAATACATTGCACCACAGCGAAATAGACTAACGCTCGATAACGTGGCTTTAGAGGATTCGATGTCGGTCGATTTTTATAATCCCGGGATTACGCGATTACCTACAGTTAATCCCAGGATCCTGGGTTAGTCCCGGGATTGTATTGGTAATAGAAAGTGGTACCAAAAAGACAGTTAAACATGACATAATATTATTTTTATTTGACGTTTACTTTTGTGAGGACATAGAATATTTTAGTTTTATATCTTCAAAAAGCAATTCTTCTTATAAAATAAACAAACTAGGCACTTATGTAAATAATTTATGAACCTAACAATAAACTTCAAATAATCATATCTTTGGACTTATTTAGATAAACTATAAAAAAGAATATACGCTAAAGAGATCAATGTTTATAGGTAATTAATTATATTTTTAAATAAAATTGATCAGAACTTTTATAAATTACTTACTAATTAAGAGGCTGAAAAAGCGCGTTCAGGCTCGATGGAAACTGGGGGAATCGTCAATAATTTTTCATACATATATTACGTACCTTAGTTTCCAGTCGATTTCTCCATCGAGCTGGTCAGTCCTAATGAACACGGTGCCCATAGTCTCGTTGGTCCTCAGCAGTATCATGTCAGCCGGCACCCTCTGCCCTTTGTGCAGCACCACAATGTCGCCCACTCTTAACTTGGACGCTGGAACGTACTCCATTGCGAATGGTTGGTAGCCGTCCACTGTTTTGTCTAGTACTATCCGCTCATATCGCTGACGGTTCACCTCCTTGTCTCTCCTAGAGGATATTCATTGAATGGTAATGAGATAATGATTTATGACTTGGTTAATGTTGTTGCAAATTTAGTAACATATGACCTTTGAGCCATGAAGCTCAGTATACTTGGTGTGAAGCTGATTGACTGCGCCCCAGAAATAGGCTTATTTGATGAGGTAGTTACTACACTGTAATTGGTTTGAGCTGGACATTTCTATAAGTCAGATCTTAAATACGTAGTAGTTCCAAATGAATAGATATTGATAGACAGATGCAATGTTGCCATTTTATGGATTGGGCAGGGGGAGTGTTGACGACACATCCAAGTAGTTTTTAAGGTTTTACTGTCAGTTGGAAAGAAAAGGAAAAACTGTCAGTAGGACGTCCAGTTGGACGTAAGTTGGCAAAAGTTGTAATGTAAGTTGGTAAAATAAAAGGTTTTCCAGCACGAAAGCATAGTTTGTCTCGCCATACCACACTTCTCCTAGTCTGCAAGGTTAACAGGGAGGCCTATTGAAAGAGAGGGGAGGGTACCCAGTAATAGGACACAAAAATATACAAAGAAAGGGAAAGATATGTGGGTATAGAGAGAGTTCAAGAATTTGATAGCATTATCACTAAATGTACTATAATCATGCCATTGAACTGGGAACACACAAAGCATTGTTCACTAAGTTTCCAACAGCCTTGCCGCATAATACGATAATGTTGCTGAGCACGCGTACACACTCAACGCTTTCAATAGATTTCACGTGTACACTATATGTGGGTCGGAACGGGTAGTTAAGGCCATAGTTTTGTATGCAGAGTCGGGGAACCCCCGCCGTGAAGCGCGACTGTCAAAAGTCACCTCGACTAAATGTATCAAAATACCAGTATTTTTTCTAAATGCTAAAGTATATGCATACCAGTACTAATAACCTAAACGCAATTTATAATATTTTAACTGTCTGTATGATTGTTATGGCTAATCTCCGAAACGACTTGACAGACTTTTGAAGAGTTCTTGATTGGCAGATAGTTAATGTTATAAGAAGTAACTTAAGCATTTATTTGCATTACCTAACCCATTAATTGGGGTAGGCTGCAGGGCCAATTTTGGTAAGCTTCCTGTATGTAACCACACCATATTGCTAGCATGAGCATAGCTAGATAATTCTCAGAAATGGACTAGATTATTCTGTCATTAGATTTGTGGCTTACATTTAAGAAAGATCCACTCACCTGTATCTTCTAAAGTCATCGACTGCTTCTCTGAATAATGTGACGGCCAGCACAAAGCATAGTGGTCCCCAATATGTGTAAAGATATCCAATTCTAATGCTTGGTATGAACTGACTCACTGCCATCACAAGGAAATACAGATTCAGGAAGAAACGGAACTGCTCAAATAGCACCAGGGGTAGGAATGTGATGATGTTGTATTTCTGAAATTAAGGATATGATATCATATAGACTCAGTGATATTTATATTATATTTATAGCACAGTGAGCAAATTATAACAAACCAAAGTTAGACTTAGAAATGTAGGCCAATAGACCTATTGGCCTACATTTCTTTTTAAAGTATGTCAGTACGTCAATTCAGTCTGCTTAAATTCAGCGTACTTAAATTCTATCTGTTAATAAGATTAGAAATAGTCCCCGCTGCCCACACTGTGTCATATACTGTATATATATATATATATATATATAATGCATAATCCCTATCAGGGATAGAGATAAGGGTAGTATTGATGATAAATAACTTATTAAAGGTCAACTATTTGATGCAAACTAGTTTGTATTTTGCTTCACATCCTTAGTTTGAATTACATTTGCATATATTGGATGTGGTGTTTGACCTTAGATGTGTTTCAATGTCATAAATCAGAAGTAGAGTATAGCCAACAACTTGTTTTATGTATGAATATTTTTCATCTTCCTTCTGTTGTATTCAAACAAGGTATGTGGCTAATTATCACTTACCGTTACAACCTATTATGATCTCCAGAATGATGACTTTGTAAAGGTGATCAAGACTCAGATTCCGGTCATAAAAGTTTTGAACTGAATAAAGAATTGCATTTAAAGTAAAACATAGCTCATCTCGACCAAATTATATACTGCTATACACTACAAAATAATAATAACAAACTCTTTGTTTTTATGTCACAAATTTTGATTTTTATTTACCTTATTCAATTGATAGAATATTATGAGCTATCATTGATTTAGGTTTTGCATTTTTTTGTGATTTATCTCACAAATGATAAGGCTGTATGAACATAATCTATACATGCTTGTATACGCAGGATATTGATTTACGTATGACTTTAATTTTTTATATTAATATCACTTACTTGATTGCAGACATAGTTTGGTGGATACTCCTCTTTCGGTAAGTGTCCTATGTAGATTTCTCTAGAACTTAACTGCCTTTTACGAAACTTCGACGATATAAGCCTACAAAGAAATAGTTCGTTAGTTTGGGGTTAAAACAAAGAAATCGAATCGCTCCAAACATAAATAATCTACCTAGACCACAAGGATTCCTTCTTAGGTCTCGTCAATAATGGGGTAGTTTCCATGCTTTCTTCAAATCAACGAAAATTATTGTGTACACCATATATTCTTGTGTTATGTTATGTATAAACGAAATAAAATCGTTATTAAAGAAATACAGAAAGAAGGGAAACCTGAACTAGTAAGCTACGTGTGTGTTTGTAAGATTGATTATTTATTTGTATATATTATGCTTGTCTGTGAATTTGACACTGTCAATGTCAGACGGTCATGCCACATTAATGCTAGGATTCTATAGCTTTCGTAATTTGGTATTTGGCCTTCTAGTTACATCCAACTTTATTTTACCTACATATAGATAAAACTTATATGCGATATGATAATATATATATGCGATATGTAAATCTTGTGCAGAAATTTTGGTTTCTTTTTTGGACTAGTGTCACAGTCTGAAGCCAATTCATAAGACCATGACACTATTAAAAAAAAAAAAAAAGTGCTCACGGTTCACGAATATATTGGATTAAGTAAAAAGTTGTTTTTTTTCAAGGCAAAAAATACAGTAATACAGGTAATTTAATACTATTTTGTAAATGTCATTGTCATTGTCTTGTCATGTTTTTGTTTGGTTTGACATATGTTCGACAGCTAAAATTAGTACCTACCTACCTTTGTATTGTAAGACTGTTTATTTGGCTTTTTAGTGCTTGCTTCTTAGAGTAATAGTGTTTTATCAGTGAAAGTTACGCCGCAAGCTGTAAATAAACCTAATTATATCTGTCAGTGGGGGTAGCTTGATAGTATTTTATTTATGTGTGGATATATAAATGTAAATAAACATATTAAACCAACATTTTAAAATTATGACAATTAAGAACTCGTCGAAGAGTCCGGTTTCGCAGTCACTACTGAGATAAGTAGTGGAAAAAACTGTAAGTAATTTAAAATTAACCTCTCTGATAACTGCGAAGTGATAGCGTAATGTGGAGAGCTGGGATTTGCTTATACATATTATGGAAGTTATAGTAAATATTTTTTTTGGGCTATTAGTACTTTTGATATCAATTTGGTCTGTGATTTAATACATTGCGTCACGCATATTGATAGTAAATAAGTCTCGCAATGTGTAAAATTTCTAGTATTCATAATTTCTTTAATTAATTATGTGTATATCTTTAGTTTTTTCAGATTGCATTTCATCATGGCTTCTCCAAAGACTGTGGCCTCTCGCACTATCAAACTGGGGAATGTACCAGAGGGTGAATTTGAGCCTAATTATATTTCTTATCAGGTATTAAAAAAGCCATTCACTTCTTATATTATATGTTTGATCCTCTGTTTCTTATAGTGTATCATGTATACTTATAGAATATCATGAAAATTAAATGAAATAATTTATTCGCCAGAACACAATTTGTTACATAATGTGATGTTTAAGTGGTACATAGTGATTTAATTATGCATTTGGCCATCTAATATTGGCATGCGACCTAACTAACTCCAAGTAGGATGCAATTTTTTACAATTTAGTACAATTGTTTAGTAGATATTAAAATTTAAAAATCAAACTTTATTTTATTTATCATTTATATATTTATTTATTTATCATCAAAATAGTCCCTTACATAGAATAGTAGTATTTTTCACAGAGCCATTTTTTAAAGTTCTTTTTAAGGAAATTGGTTGCTCTCTGATTTTTATAGGGATTTTAATATATATATATATAATAATTGCAATATAGATATTGCAATGATTGGGATACCAAGCAGTTCTTGAAAAAGAAAGTAGAATTTTTGTGGGACCCCGCAATCCTTACTTCTTGTGTGTATTTGCCTTAATGAATTGATTAAGTATGGTGTTTTTTAATAAACACCCCAATTTTATGGTGAATAGTGAAGCTAATGTCAAGATATAAAAGTTTCTAAACAGCAGCCTATATGTGTCAAACAGCCAAGTGCAACATAGTTGATGATAACTATTTCTAAGTATATGTTCGTGGAAGAATTGAGGCCTGTTTGTGTATTATGCTGCAGAAATATCAAGGATTGATACCACACAATTTACTTATAAGTCTAACAATTGTATGATGCATTTTCATCACCATTTCTGTGTAAATTTTCAGCGGAACAACATGCTTATGTTTGTGCCAAGAGTTGTGTTCAACCACTGCTTTTTGTATATTGTTTGTTACTGGATTGTGCGGGCACTTGCGAGTTTCATAAAGAACATCCACCTGCCTTACGAATACTACCATTATCCCTTGGCTGTTACATTTACCGTCAGCTTTATCAAGGAAGGCATCGAGACGTATAGGCGATATAGGTAAAACCCTTTCTTGCAGCTTAATTTACTTTAGAAGGAGACAGGCTGCAGCATAAAAGAAAAGAACATCCAATATTATATTTTTTGCTTCCGAAATGCCCATCTGACAGTCAGCTGGGAACCGTAGCCTATACTTTTAGCAATACCTGGGCTATAACTAAAACTTTTTAGCCCATACCAATATAAGGTCAGATGGAGTTGTTGCACTAGCTGCATAAGTGACAAGCAATTCCCCATTTACAGTACCATCATTCCATGTTGGAGCTCCCTCATCTCTTTGTCTTGTTTATGCCATTTATAAGAACTTAAGTGGACTGACGCAAGTCAGATGATAATGTGCATAACTCTAGCTTTGAATATTTATTGAATACTAATATTATAAAGAGGAAAGATTTGTATGTAAGTATGTTTGTAAGGAATTGGCTCGAAAAGAACGACCGATTTTAAAAATTCTTTCACCATTTGAATGCTACATATATCACTGATTAATATAGGCTATTTTAATTGCAAGAAAAACTTATGCCAAAATGTTTAAAAAATAAATGTCCACGCCGGACGCTAGTACTGATATATCTTGGTAATTTTAATTGTTTTCGATTTATTCAATTGGTTGTATTATTACAGGGCCGAAAAAAAATTCAACAGTGAATGTTGCGAGCGTGTGGTCCTCAGTTCTGGAAGCTCAGACAGAAAGAGAAGAGAAGAGAAGTTTAAGACTGAGCTGTTTCCAGCTGCAGAGTTGAGAGTGGGAGACATTGTAGTGCTGCACAGAGGTCAGAGGGTGCCGGCAGACATGATACTGTTGAAGACTAACGAAACGTCAGGCACTGTGCTCGTAAAAACTGATGAGGTTGATGGTGATATTAATTTGAAAATAAGGTAATAATAATATTACACACGGGATAGGCAGATAGTGTATGACGCCAAGTCTCTAGATTTACAGACGTCTTTCACTCTTTTATCCATATTCATCAGTCTCTCTATACACACTCGGTTATTTCCATAATATTACTTTCATTTTCCGCAAAGAATTGTGTAGTGGTGTAACCTCACAGCAACAGCAGAGACATAATAATAACCTTGTAAATAAATAACATAATAAAAATCATCGACGGGACATTTATCCCCATACCTTGGAACCACAAAGGTCTCGCACTGTGCGCTTCCAAAGGAGGCTCAGGCTGTGGAATGAGCTCCCCGTTGAGGTTTTCCCTGGAGAGTACAGCATGGAGTACTTCAAGAAGGGTGTGAAAAGATTCCTGCAGGGTCGGCAACGCGCGAGTGATACCCCTGGTGTTGCAAGCGTCCATAGGCGGCAGTATACATATAATGTACCATCAGGCGGACCGCATGCTTGTTTGCCACACAAGTCGTATAAAAAAAAAATCGCCTTTTAATATGAGTTTCCTTGCGATTTTATAATTCCTACTAATGTATGTTTATTTACAGAAAACCAACTGCATTGACTCAGACCTTAACCTCTGTCGCCGACCTTCTGACAATAAAAACGGAAATATTCGTTGATAAGCCGAACGATGATATATATAGCTTTATCGGAAGCTGTAAGCAACAAGGCGAAGACGCGCGGTACAACAGGGTGTTCGCATCTGCTTTGGGGGCCGACACCACTGACCCCATTGATGTGAACAACACCATGTGGTGCGGCTCGGTCCTAGCCTCTGACCACGCCATTGGACTGGTCATATACACTGGTCAGATATTATATTATCGTTTTTATTTATATTGCCCTGGTGGCCGACTGGTTCAAGAAGTCGCGTAACTCAACTACGTAATTCAAAGTCGTGTGCATAGTTGTGTTACAGCATCTATATATATCTCCGGTGAGTAGATATGGTGTTGTTACACGTCTTTCTCCCACTCTGGGGGGACTATTTGGGAAGGCAACGGAAAGGAATGAGGGTCTGGAGCGCGTTAGCGATACCCTAGGTGTTGCAAGCGTCCATAGGCGGCGGTAACTGCTTACGGCGGCATGCTTGTTTGCCACCTTAGTGGTATAAAAAAAAGGTTTGAAGGTACGTCAATCACACCAAGTCTCTCACGGACTAGGCAGAGAGGATAGAGCGCCAGTGCACTCTAGACTTGTAACCATTTCTTTCCATGCCTGCCGGTTTCGAGTACATGTCGTACCATCCTTCAGTGCTCGATCGATTTAATACATATATTAACGTGATCAGATACTATAGACACCAAACAGGCACTTTTCATTGTATATGTTTCGTCAATCTTTCTTCAACAAATAATTTCTATATTTCCTAACCAACGTAGACTATTCTTGTATTCTATTCTTGTTTAACGTAAACGTTTCTCGATTTTGACAATCCCGTCCTCGTTTACTCCAGATTAATGATGTTCTTGCTTCTAGGTCGACACACACGAACAATGCTTAGCGCCCGAAATGTGGCGTCCGATAACTACAGACATAGTCAAATTGATAGTCACTTAGACAAGTATCTGTTCTTCGCGTCTCTGTTGATCAATATCTCACTGGCGGTGTCCAACAAGCTCATAGGCGGCTATCCCCTCTACGGCTATCTAGTGAGGTTCGTGCCGATGCTGACTTTGATCGTGCCCATCAGGTGAGCTATAATTATGGTTCGTTATTTAGGTTTAGGTTTAAAAACCTCGAAACCAGTGAGCATGTATGAAGAGACAATAACAAGAGAGGGCAATGTGGACAAAGCGAAAGAGATGCGTAAATCTAGAGAACAGGCGCTGTAATCTTTCAGCCTACTCTGTTAGGGACTCGGTGTGATGTATGCTTAAAAAATATAATAGGAATGCCCGGATTTAGGATTTAGACCCAGATCCTATGGTATTTGGCATTAAGAACTCTCTACTTCAATGAATTTTCCTTTGCATGACAGTTTGAGGAATATGATAAGAGACAGTATCAGAATTACATGTACAAATTTGAAACCTTGATAAAAATAACAGTAATCGGGAAGATATTTCGTTATTTCCCCTCTAGCTTACGAGTAAACCTGGATATAGCGAAGTTGGTAAACACATGGCTTATACAAAGAGATAACCGGATTCCCGGGGCCGTGGTGCGCTCCACTTTCAACGTTGAAGACCTGGGCAACGTGGAGTACCTGCTCGTCAGTAAAACTGGTACACTCACCAACGAACAGAGAGCAGTGGTCGCACTACGCCTTAGAACTGGAGTCCATCTAAATGAACATTTTGCCGAGGTAAGCTTTGCCCGTGGTCCCGGAATAAGCAGTTTGTATACTTTTGTAGATCTAAATTGTGGACATCCAAGACTAAAGCACAAGAAGTTATGAGCATCACGTAAATATATGTTTTCAGAGGGGGAAGGGAGGGGGGAGTTATATGTATGTACTTATGTCCTATTTTTAAATTCATATACACAATGGGTATATTCGGGTGTAGGTACGCTCGAATGGTATACAAACTTACCCCGATTTTGTCTGTAAAGATTTCCATGGTTTTAGTTTGACAACACATCCATATATAGATAGTGCCATCAACGAAGACGCGCCCTATCAATTTCTAGTCTAGGTGGTCGCCGAATGCGGGAGTATGACCCGAGTCTATTAATTGTAGTGTGCATGTGTACTCATAGGTAATCAATGTGTACCGAGTTTTTTCGGCAGTTCTAATATTAGTGGAAAGTTACACTCTTACACTATAAAATATAAGGAAATATAGTGGGGCGCGTCTTCGTGGATGGCGCTATCCATACGTGTACTTTGATTTGTATTTTTTTCTTCCGCTCACGATTTTATGTTCAAAGGTTAAAAACCGGTTGAGGGAACTCTTTGTTGGCACTGTGTCACTAACGAATGAGGTTGACTCATCGCTCGAAGAATGGGAAGCTGTGCTAGCCATGGGTCTGTGCCATGAGGTCACACCAGCCCAGGCGCTAAACCAAGCTGGTTTGTATTTAATAATATTTCCGTTGGAAGTTCTACTCACTTGCAATCTCCAAGGCGTATGTATAGTCGTGCCTGAGAAACGGCGATGCGATGGACTCCTCAACTGTCATTTTGGCTCCTAAAATATACATCGGGTGGAAAGTGGGTGTGAGGGTACTAGCTTTACACATCTGCCTACCCTTGTGGGAAGGTGTGAGGACATATTATTTTATCTTATTCAGGAGACAGTATTCCGCAGCCTTGTCAATACCATGGCGCCAGTAGTGACGAGAAAGCATTCCTGGAATGGATTGATAAGGTAAGTACACGAGGCGATGTTATCGAATGTTTAATGTTTTTGGTCTTCGCAAGCAGGGTTGTATTAACGCCCAAATTTAGCCGAGTCTAAGGCACGATTTCATATGCCACTTAAATTTTCTCACTTAAGTTTCCTCACAATGTTTTCCTCTACCGTAAAGTTTCATGTCACACGTTCGTTATACAAAAAGAAAAACACACTGTCATTTTAGATGTCGAGGGGTGATACTACCTTGCAGAAGATCACAGCCAAATGGGACCGGAGATATATGTAAAGAAATATATTTTTAATTGCCAACGTGACAGACGGCGAGTCCATCGCCGTCGCTCAAGCACGTCTATACATGCGCCTTGAATGTCTTCTTAACGTGCATACGTGGAAATAATTTTCCTTCACCGTAAATATCATGGTGTGACTAATCACTGTCCTTAAGTTCAGAAAAACTCATTGGTACAGTCGGGATTCCAACTTGCAAACTCGAACTACTCGGCCGCCACGGTTCTATCCCGGGTATGAAAGAGTCTATAGGCTTACCATATGGCCAATCGTTAGTTTGATTGCCATAATTAAAAAAACTTAGGTATGATCATCATTCATCCAAGTGTATTTATTTTTTCTTTAGATGGGAGTAACACTACACAAGAGGAATAGTGATATGATATCACTGAAAATTCGCGAGAGCAACACAGTAATATACTTCAAAATATTACAAATATTCCCCTTCGATAACGAGACGAAACTTATGGGAATTATAGTGCAGGTTGGTGTAGCATATTACAAACATTATTATATAATAATGTAAGCCGTGGTGGCCGAGTGGTTCGAGCAGTTGCCTGCGACACAAAGATCGCAAGTTCGAATCCCGACTGTACCAATGAGTTTTTCTGAACTTAAGTACAGTGATTAGTCACACCACGAGCTTTACGGTGAAGGAAAACATCGAGAGGAAACCTGCATACGTTTGAGAAGAAATTCAAAGTATGTATAGTCGTGCTTGAGTAACGGCGATGGACTCGCCATCTGTCACGTTGGCACCAAATATACCTCTGGCGGAAAGTGGGTGTGTGGGTATTTATTACCTATACACCTCTGCCTACCCCTTCGGGGACCCTTGTGGGAAGGCGTGAGGATATATTATTATCATTATTATTATATAATATAAATAGTATATTGACTGAGGTTACCGCGTACCATCAGGTGGGCCGCATGATTATTGGGTATTTGTCTCTAAACCGGTGAGCGTGTAGTAATAAGTGTAATCTAGGTAGAGAGAATGGGTGCTCTACTCTGCCTTTCACGTGAGGAACTCGGCGTGATGATATGTCTGTATTAATAAAAACTAGTCAGTCCTTATATTTTTAACTATCTGCCAGTGAAATTCCCGTCAATAGCGGTCCAGCCATTTTTGAGGTAGTCGGAAAAAACAGACAGACTGCAGATGCAAATACATAAGCTACTTTTACGAACTCCACGCGAGCGACGCCGCGGTCTTAAGCTAGTATGTACATATATTACAATTGTACGCGAGTGATACCTCGGGACACAGATAGTCTTGTATAGATACAGGATGTGTCAGTAAATAGAACGATTGTCTTCCAGAAGTTGTCGGGTATTGTGAACACGGAGAAAATATTTTTTTTATTAGCTTCCCTGTGTCCTATCATATATCTCAGCAACTGTCCTATTTTCTGGAACATTCTTTATATATCTCTACAAGATAAATTAAGAGTGTTTAGATATATATATCTTGCAGGAAGAGTTTTCGGGAGTGATTACACACTACCTGAAGGGCGCTAAGGAAGCCATGCCGTCTTCGAAGTGGCTGCAGACGGAGTGTGACCAGATGACCGCTTCCGCCCTTAGAACATTGGTGTTCGCCAAAAACAATCTTACGGCCCTACAATACCGCCAGTTTGAGGTGAGGTGGACTAAAAAATATGTTAGCTGGGGGGGCCGACTACTTCGAGTAGTTGCCTGCAAGACAAAGATGGCTAGGTCGAATCCCGACTGTACCAATGAGTTTTTTTTAACTTAAGTACCTACAGTCACTTAACGACCTTCACGGTGTATGAAAACGTCGATATGGAACCTGCATACGTCTGAGAAGAAATTCAAAGGCGTATGTATAGTCGTGCTTGAGTTACGACGATGGACTCGCCATCTGTCACGTTGGCACCTAAAAATATACCTCTGGTGGAAAGTGGGTGTGTGGGTACTACTTTAACACTTCTGCCTACTTGCCCTTGTGGGAAGGTGTGAGGATATATAGTGATATATATATACATATATACTTCTCTTATTTCTCCTGTCGTTTTGTGTATATTATTGTAGAAGGAGTATGTAGCAGCTAAAAGCAATTGTAAGTACGATGCCATGTCCCCTGTGCTGGCAAAGCTTCGTGAAGAGACGTCAGCTATAGCGGTCGCTGGTGTGGAGGACTGCGTGCACTGCGACGTGCCTGAAACTCTCGACATATTGCAAAAAGCTGGCATTAAGGTAATATATTGTATATAAAAAAACACCTTGGTGCACTCAAGGTGTTTATATATATATAAGTAGTTTATAATAATAATAAAATAATAATAAATATATCCTCACGCCTTCCCACAAGGGACCCCGAAGGGGTAGGCAGAGGTGTATAGGTAATTCCTACATACCCACTTTCCGCCAGAGGTATATTAGGTGCCAACGTGACAGATGGCGAGTCCATCGCCGTTACTCCAGCACGACTATACATACGCCTTTGAATTTCTTCTCAGACGTATGCAGGTTTCCTCTCGATGTTTTCCTTCACCGTTCAGCTCGTGGTGTGACTAATCACTGTACTGAATTTTCGAGTTAATACTCAAAGGTGGGGCTCTACCTTCGTCTATATACGCTACGTCATCAATGAATTTCCTACTAGAAAGTAATGTTTACAATTATAAAAGTATTCTGATGTACTACTAAGACCTCATTGTCTCAAAAAAAAGCTGTGGTGGCCGAGTGGTTCGAGCAGTTGCCTGCGACACAAAGATCGCAAGTTCGAATCCCGACTGTACCAATGAGTTTTTCTGAACTTAAGTACAGTGATTAGTCACACCACGAGCTTTACGGTGAAGGAAAACATCGAGAGGAAACCTGCATACGTTTGAGAAGTAATTCAAAGTATGTATAGTCGTGCTTGAGTAACGGCGATGGACTCGCCATCTGTCACGTTGGCACCAAATATACCTCTGGCGGAAAGTGGGTGTGTGGGTATTTATTACCTATACACCTCTGCCTACCCCTTCGGGGACCCTTGTGGGAAGGCGTGAGGATATATTATTATATTATATTACTAAGACCTGATTGGATTTTTTAGATTAGACCTTAGATTGCGACGAGAGTGCGAAAGGGATAGATAGATTGCCATTAATATAATACAGGTGTATTTTCGTTTTAATTTATGAAACGGTATAAGATAATCTTTTCAGGTATGGATGGTGACAGGCGATGATATGGATACAGCCCTCTGCACCGCCCGTAGAGTGAAGTTGGGTGGGGACGTGGAGTGGCGTGTGATACGCGCCGTGGACGACCGGCGGGATGCCTTGCTGCAGCTCGAAGCCCTGCGCCTGAGCAGGGACCAGGCGGTCGCTATTGACGCCTGTGCTCTTGATGTAAGCTACCATATTATGCCTGATATTCCATTATTAACACAATGCTGTACGATCTATTATGGTTTTCGAAAAAAGAATTACAAAGGCAAACTACCAATTAAAGATAAAAATTATGCGTTATGACGCTAAAGTGTCCAGGAAGGTGAACTAAAGATGTGTTTGGTTTAATTTAATTTTACCAACATTTCGCGTAGATTGTGTCGACGTAACATATGGTGAGTCGCTGTCGAACCTATTTTAAACCTGACTTTCCGTAGTTCAATGTCATGGAATTTTATCTCTAAGATGAAAGGACTAGTATCCATGTCATTAATAAATTTCTTATATATTAAAGTCAATCGCCTTTCGTTAGTATCGCAAAAGCTCGAGAGTTACACAACAGATTTTTGCGTGTTTACTTGGAACCTTGAATGGTTTAAACGTACAATTAGACCCGATTGGTGGCACTACCGTTAGCACCCAAACGAAGCTGGGCTGGACAGCAGGTAAATAAACGTTAAAATGGGCATCTTGGCAGGATATATTTGTTTAATTGGTTCAGCAGAAGTAATAAAATTGAAAAATTATAAATAGTTTTTTTTTATACTAAGCAAACAATCATGCGGTCCGCCTGATGATATTAAGAACCATAATGCTTAAGAAGAATACAGTATGCAAGTAATTAGATGCTTGTGGGGTATGTGTATATAAATGCCCAATGTTGTGTAACAGCGAGGGTTCGGCTTCTACGAGGAGGAATGGCTGGTCGCGCTGTGTGCGGTGGGCTGCGTGGTGGTGGCTCGGGGCTGGGCGCGGCACAAGGTGCGGCTGGCCTCTAGGCTGAGGGCCGCGGGCCGCGGGGTGGCCGGCGTGGGCCGCGCGCGCGGGGACGTGGCGCTGCTGCTCGAGGCTGACCTCGGTGGGGGACCACGCACCACACACCACTACCACACGTCACTACCACACACCGCTACCCACACCACTACCACACACCGCTACCCACACCACTACCACACACCGCTACCCACACCACTACCACACACCGCTACCCACACCACTACCACACACCGCTACCCACACCACTACCACACACCGCTACCCACACCACTACCACACACCGCTACCCACACCACTACCACACACCGCTACCACACACCACTACCACACACCGCTACCACACACCACTACTACACACCGCTACCACACACCACTACCACACACCACTACCACACACCGCTACTATTATATAATATTCGCTTTTTCAAACCCTTTACATATTCATCAATTTATGTATAGCTTTACATTATCACAAGAGCCGAGGTGGTCGAGTGGTTCGAATAGTTGTCTGCGACGTAAAGGTTGCAAGTTCGAATTACGACTGTACCATTGAGTTTTTCTGAATTTTAGTACAGTGATTAGTTACACCGCGTGCTTTACGGTAATAGAAAAAATCCCGACGTATGCAGGTTTTTCGATGTTTTCCTTCACTGCAAATGAGACGAGAGAGAGAGAGACTGAGCTCGTGATGAGACTAATCACTGTACTTAAGTTCAGAAAAACTAATTGGTACAGTCGGGATTCAAACTGTTGATCTTTGTGTCGCTGACTCTGTTTTAACTTGTGACAAAAAAATACAGGTATCGGTATCGAGAACAAGCTTAGTGTGGAGGCAGCCCTGGCCAGCGACGTGAGCGTCACTAGCTTCTCGCACGTGGCGCCCTTGCTGCTGCAGCACGGCCGCCGCTGTGCAGCGACCTCCTACAGATACTGCTTCTACATACTGCAGCGAGGGATATTTGTGTTTGCGTTACAGGTACGTTTGTGGTATTCAGCATTAAAAATAATATTAAATTTTCAATGATAAATGGCCTTGTGTCCACTGACAATAAATTACATTGGAGTTTCTAATGATATATCATGATAGTGAGATGACTGAAATAGTATTAATTATGAAGTAAGTGTGGATAGATGTGTAATAAAAATTTCTACCGAAGAAAATTTTTAATACATATATTTCATATATTGGCATATTTTTCTTTGGCAAAAAGTATTTTATAATGTACTTATATTTTTGCAGGCTTTATTTGCATTCTGTTTCCGCATGAACTGCTCGCCGATGTATGACTACATCGGGCCGTGTGTCGTCTGCTGCATCTATGTGATGATGCCCGGCGTGTCTCTGGTTAGTTTTCTTCAGACAGTATCATTGACACAGGCTATTAACTTAGTCTAGCTATGATGGCAGTCGCATCTGCTGTACAATCTAATGTAACCGCATACTTACATAGTTAATTTTTGTTTCTTTACCAATTAGATTAAGCATATTATTGGCATCTACTCGCTTTTTAATAATAATAAATTTATCACAAGAGCCCTTGGTGGCCGAGTGGTTCGAGCAGTTGCCTGCGACGCAAAGGTCGCAAGTTCGAATCCCGACTGTACCTATGCGTTTTTCTGAACTTAAGTTACAGTGATTAGTCAGACCACGAGCTTTACGGTGAAGGAAAACATCGAGAGGAAACCTGCATACGTCGGAGAAGAAATTCAAAGGCGTATGTATAGTCGTGCTGGAGTAGCGGCGATGGACTGGCCATCTGTCACGTTGGCACCTAATATACCTCTGGCGGAAAGTGGGTGTGTGGGTATTACCTATACACCTCTGCCTACTCCTTCGGGGACCTTTATAGGAAGGCGTGAGGATATATAAATTTATATATCCATTCGTATAACCTGCAACTTATGATTAGCCTATCCTCCCAGCGATCTAATTCCCAAGGCCAAACATTATATGTGAATTACACATTCATTGAACAGTACAGGAATTTATTGGATTCGTAAAATAATCGCGACATCAGGACCCTACTAAAGACAATAATATAAATGCGAAAGTTTATGGGGATATTTGTTACTCAATCGCACTAGAACGGAATCGGATGAAATTTGACTCACTGATTGATTTACAGAACCACGAACGAATGCCAAGAACCGAGCAGAAGGCTCTCCTTGTAATATTCGAAATATTTACGTGAGTGAATTTGCAAACATTTTCTATTTCGTTGAAGGTCCTGGACGATGACGCATCGTCTTCCGCCGAGCTTGCAAGCCCTCACCTATACCAACAGAATATTGAAGAGAGAAAACGATTTCGGAAGTCATTTGCCTTATGGTCGGCTTTCTCATTATGTCAAGGTTAAAATAACTTTTACTTAATAACTAGCTGTCCCGCCCAGCTTCGCTCGGGTGAAAAAGTTAAATTGCCCGTAACACGATCGCAGCGCCACCTATTGGGTCCAATTGTAAATCTAAACCATTCTCGAATCTAGCTTAAGACACACAGAAACACACAGAAAGCTTCGCCCGGGTAAAAAAGTAAAATTCTTGAAACTCGATCGCAGCGCCACCTATCGGGTCCAATTTAATATAGCCTATGTTACTCGGGGATAATGTAGCTTTCCAAAGGTGAAAGAATTTTTGAAATCGGTCCAGTAGTTTCGGAGCCTATTCATTACAAACAAACAAACAAACAAATCTTTCCTCTTTATAATATTAGTATAGATAGCGGATGAAATATAAGGATGAGTGAAGACAGATTGACGAAACAGATATACAAAGCAAAAGTGTGTGCAAGAAGAGGCAGAGGAAGGCCACGTTCCAACTACCTGGATCAAATAGATCGGACTCTCAAAGACGGGAACGTTAAGAGTACTCGAAACCGACGAGCATGTATGAAGAGACTGATGAACGTGGACGAAGCGAAAGAGGTATGTAAGTCTAGAGAGAACTGGCGCTCTATACTCTCTGCCTACCCCGATAGGGACTTGGCGTGATGATATGTATGTATGTATGTATGTAATAATAGCGGCCCGTCCTGTCTTGACATTTTATTTTTTTTAATTTGGGCATAAAGCCAATTTTTTTCTTGCAATTTAAAGACCCGTGGTGGCCGAGTGGTTCGAGCAGTTGCCTGCGACGCAAAGGTCGCAAGTTCGAATCCCGACTGTACCAATGAGTTTTTTGAACTTAAGTACAGTGATTAGTCACACCACGAGCTTTACGGTGTAGGAAAACATCGAGAGGAAACCTGCATACGTCTGAGAAGAAATTCAAAGGCGTATGTATAGTCGTGCTGGAGTAACGGCGATGGACTCGCCATCTGTCACGTTGGCACCTAATATACCTCTGGCGGAAAGTGGGTGTGTGGGTATTACCTAGACACCTCTGCCTACCCCTTCGGGAAGCGTGATGATATATATTTATAAACTGAAGCTGGATATTACAAGTTTGTTCTTTAATTTTCTCACCAGGTGGGGTTGTGATGTGGTGGTCCCTGTTGTTGTACCGCGCGCAGTATTGGGATATAGTGCACATCATAGGCAGCGCCGTCTCGCTCGTGGGCGCGGCCATGTTGTTGCTGGTCGTGAGGCGTCCTCGTCCCCTTGCCGTCGCGGTGGACGTTCTGATGTTAGCAATTGTCTTGACAGCCGTCATGTCCTATAGTGAACAAGGTGAGACAAGGGAATAATGTATTTACTATAGATAGTGCCATCCACGAAGACGCATCCCAACAATTTCTAGTCGAGGGGGTCGCGGGATGCGGGTAGTATGACCCGAGTCTATTAATTGTGCGTTTGCAGTCATAGGTGATAACATATCAAGTTTTTTCTTAGTTATTTACACACTATGTTTTCCTTCAACGTAAAGCAATTTTTTTCCCGTTCCAAACCCCCGGTCTTTCCGAGACCGGGGTTCGAACCTGCGACCTTCATTTTGAAGGCAAATAAACCTGTTTATAATTATATTTTTGTTCCAGGTACAGACAATCGCTTGTATGTTGATGAATCAGATTCGAATGACGTTATTTCTTGTCGCGATCTTTGAGAGCTTATCAATCAAAAACAGTCGTTAAACGTCTGCCAATAAGATTCGAATCAGAAAAAAACTAACATTACCTGATTAACAAACACGCGCACGAGTTATTACTATGTCTTCACGCCTTCAGACAAGGGCTCCCCGATGGTGTAGCGTGAAGTTTTCGTCAGATATTTATTAAAGTGGCATTAGATACACGCTATTGAATAACATTTCATTAAACAAATGTTTAATGCAATCTTATTCATACATTATCACGCAGAGTCCTTTATCGGGTAGACAGAGAGAATAGAGCGCCAGTTCTCTCTAGACTTACAGATCTATTTCGCTTCATCCACATTCATCAGTTCATATATGCTCGCATGTTGCAGTTATGATGTAACTATTCTTAAAGTTTGTACTAACTAGTGCAGACTTGCAGATGAGTGGTTTAAATGATCTCTGACAATTAAAGGCAATAGGCGGAAACCCAGAAAGGAAATTAATGAGACTGAAATAAAACTAAAAATGCTTTTGTTTTAAGAAAATGTAGGTCTTTTAAAAGGATTATTTAGTGTAAGAAATAACAATATGTAAGAATAAATAATATTTTAGTATCATTATTCAATAAAAACAATAAATAATGTTGTGAATAAATATCATGTGTTTTTTTAAGTTTTCCTTTTGTATTCTCTTTGGCTTTTGGTTATGGAGTAAACCATTCTTCTGTAAACTAGATTTGTGTATGATTTTTTTTTTTTTGTATTGTCTCTCGTAGCGTGAGTTCCGGGAACTTTTGCTACTTAACCGGTCAATGGATTTGTGTATGACGTATTAGTTACGTTATATACCTAATCTATGTTTCATAGAATTGCTGGCAAACTAGAAGTGTTAATCTGAAGTACTGCTGCAGCAGAGCTATCACTTGGAGCAACGATGAACATTACAGTGATTTATAAATCACAGAATTATATCATTTCATAACAATAATTTCGACGAGTAAGTGTACAAAAGACTCATATCAACATCATTAATTTAGGTAAAAAAAATAAGTTCATTATGTATAGTCTATGGTGGTAGTCAAGTCAAGTCAAGTAAATTTACAGTTCTCTGTGAAGTAAATAAATATGGCAGCCAGCCAGCTAGACGTTACTTGGGTGTGTAGTAGGCTTTCATCAAATTTATGTAAAAAATCCGTGTAAATTCGTGCGTGAATATTTGTCGTGTTTGTGGGTTAAAAAATGTTATGAAATGTTGAGATTTGTGATCTTATGAAAGCTCAATGACTCTGAAATCCGAAGTTGTGCGTGTGTGTGGTGGTTGACAATCGAGGAGTTGGGGTTCCTCTGCGTCGTTTCTCTCCCTCATCGGCGCCTGTAAGTGTGATCTTTTAATTTATTTGTATGAAAAATATATTAATGGATTACTGATTTGAGGTGAACGGGCAATATCACAAGATGCATTGTTGAGTAGTAATTAAATTTGCAAGAGCTCTTATTAGATTGTGAGTGATGCGCCGCAGAGGCAGTGCGCCTGTTGTCTCCCTCGGGCCGGCCTGGCACACCTCCGTTGACCTATTTTCTGATTATTGCATTCTACATATCTATTTATGTGTAAGGGTGTAATGTGGCCGCCGGTTAAGCACTACGTACGTATTATATTTAATATCAAGGCTCTATTTATCCAAAGCGAGTTTAATTTAATGTTTAGTGAAAAAGAAATAAACAAAATCTAATTAAATTAGTAGTTTTATTTAAAATTAGAATTAGACAAGTTATATATGCTGTTTATTTGGTTTTGTTTTAGGTTGAGCTGCATTGAAATGGAAAAGTGTTTTTTGGGCTAAATGTGTGGTGAAGTTAAGATGCCATGGAGACAAATAGTGAGAGGGTTGAGTTCTCAGCAGTGTAATAACATTGCAACATGATGGACTCAGACCTACCTCCTGGTAGCTGTAACTCCACTGGACATTTGTCCACAATTGGATATCACACATTACCAGGTTGGTGCAATTACTTCTCTGTTTTATTTTTATCATAATTTTATTAGTTAGTTTTCTTGCTTTTGGCCATACAGAACCATAAAGGTGAAGTAGCAATTGACATTGCATAAAAAGATAAAGATGAAAAATATATTTATGTATATTAATAAAAATAAAACTAAAGTCCAGATTTAAAATATGCTTAATATTAAATAGTTTGCAGAAGGTAGTAATGGTTACCATAGCCTATTAAAATAATCAATAACTGCAGTATCCCTCATTGTCCACCTTGTAATGGGTGGAGTTGTAAAAGTAAATATAACATTTTATGGTGTTTACAGTGTTTAATATATTAAATTTATTACATGTAGAGTATTTTATAGATTATGTGAATTAGGTAACTTGGTTGTAAATTAAGGATGCAGGTATAGGCATTAAATAGATTGTTGATTGTTTTTCTTATTTATTTATTTATTATGCTTACAGGTTAACCTAATACAATAGTGTAGAAAAAATAAAATAAAGTAAAAATAAAATATATATTTAATCCTAAAACTTAAGTTATTCCTTCACACAAAATATGCTGTAAGTGGCCTTCGTTATGACATCACTCTTCATCCATTAGATAATGTGGAATCTGACTACTGCATATTATAAATGCGAATGTTTGTAAGGATATTGGTTATTGGAATCAATCATGAATTTGGTACAGATGTAGAGTATTTATTTATTGTTAGCTGGATTGACACAGGATATGTTTTATTCCAGAAAAAAACAGCTGAAATAAAATTTTATGCAACTGAAATAAGTAACAAGAAAAATATTAGTTAATAATAGTTTATAATGTATCTGCAGATTGTAACTCATTATATGGCGTAATATAACAGATCTCAAACAAGCTGTGGTGGCTGAGTGGTGCGAGTAGTTTCCTGCAACACAAAGGTTGCAAGTTCCAGTCTCAACTGTACCTGTTCTAGGCTTAAGTACAATGATTAGGTACACCACGAGCTTTACGGTCTTAGAAGACATTGAGAGGAAACCAGTATACACTTTGTAAGAAAATCAAAGACATATGCATAGTTCTGTATGTGAACCGGCGATGGTCTCGCCATCTGGAATATTGGTACCTTAAATATATTTCCTCACCTCAGCCTACCCGTTGTGGGAAGGCGTGAAGCTATATCGAAATTAAGACATGCTAACATGTACTCTATCACCCAGGCCGTATGCACCACTCGGCAAGCACGCCCGCCGGCGTGGACGGCGCCGGCGGCGGCTCCCGGACGCCTCCGGCCACTCCCAAAAAAGGGGGCAAGATGCTGGCAGTTCGCGTGCAAATGCTCGATGACACCATATCTATGTTTCAAATACAGGTATGTTGCTATAAACCATTGATAAACAGTGCTCATGATATTCTAAGCAACAGCTGTTGACAGCAAACGTGATGAGAATAGTACAAGGCAAGTGAGGGTTCTCCAAGAGCTTTCAAGAGGGGTGAGACATTTTGCTGATTACAGATTTTGCTGGTTCGACCGCGATCGATCGATCTCAGAAACTATAAGGCCGATTGACTTGAAATTCGGTAGGAGTATTTCTTACGTGGTGTAGAGGTGGAACGCGCGGGGGCTTTAAATAAAAATAAAAATCGTTTTTCAACTATTGCTGCCACAAAACAAACCGGGTGAAGCTGGGCGGGACAGCTAGTTAATTTATATAATTGATAAAAGAAGTCTGAATTAAAAAGTTCTATTGTGCTTAGGATGTATTAAAAATATTGTACCTGTAATAGACGGCCGCCTGGTCTGGTGATTAGAGCTCCTGTCTGCGTAACTTGAGGTCGCTGTGTGATGAACACGAGTATTTGTACCATAGTCTTGATATCCTATGCATCTATCTATAGATATAAATAAATACATTATCGTTGTCTAGTCACCATAAAACAACCTTTGATTAATTTGGGTCTACGTCAATTTGTGTGGAATTGTCAAAGGTAAAAAATAGTTTTGATAAATACATATGTACGTACATAGGTACTTGTATCTTATATTTAAGAAAAATGTTGGTCTGCTTGGGTTATGTTTCGAGGTCGTTCTAATTTATTCATAGCAGGAAAGAAACGATAGATGAATTCTGGTATCTTCGTATCAGCGATTCGGAACTAATCCCAGAGCAATACGGATAGCATGAACATGAATCAAAAGAATTGTGTTTCAGCGCACGATCCAAATCAGTAATGGACAAGCGAATTTCAATCGTCCACAGCGATACGACGACGCCGGCCCCAATTTCCAGCTAATAATCGGATACTGCAGATGGATTTTCGATGTTATCGGTTTCGGACTGTGCTTTTTTTTTATCACTTCACCTCGAACCCTTATTTACAATTGCAACTACCACAATAATGATACCTACATTATTTTGTAGCATAATTTTTTCTCAACGTTTTTTTTCGTATAATTGTACTCTTTTATATTATCATTTATATTATTATTATATATTATATTATTATTATCTTTATATATATAATTCTTCTGTGAGTGTGTATGTCACTGAACTCCTCTCAAACGACTGGACCGATTTTGATGAAATTTTTTGTGTGTGTTGTGTGGATCTTGGAATGGTTTAGATTCACAATTGGACCCGATAGGTGGCGCCACCATCATTTTTTTCCACCCGAGCGAAGCTGGGCGGGACCACTAGTATTTTATATTATCAGAAAATGTTTGACATATGATTGATAATCCTTACAAAATATAAACTAACTCTTACAAAATATATAACGTGACAGATTTCGAGAACATCGCTGTTTCCTTAGCACAGGCATAATAAGTCTAGAATCTCTTATACGTAGGCTTTCTCCGGATGTTTTCTTTCACCGTAATGTTAGCGGTGTGTTAAATCACTGTACTTATTAAGATCAAAAAACTCATTGGTACAGTCGTCATTCGAGGTAATTTAAATTATTATGTAAATATTTTGAACCTGGCATAGACATTTTCTAAAAGAATTTCATTCCGATGTCCAAGTCATGGTTACAATACAAAGGCGTCCTTAATTTTTAAAGTAATTGCATCTATCTGCTGGTTAATTACAAGTTGGTCTCGTACTCCTGTGATCCTGTCACACGATATTAAACTCTCTCTTGTTGCGAAAACGAACTAATTAAACACTGTTCCCACGCTCAACTATTAAATTTGTGTAACGTCGTTAGGAACGGTGACGGGCTAATTGCCCGTGTTACTCAATCATGTTTACTTGAACACATAATTACTGCGCTATTTATTTCTTTACTAAATACTGATTTACTAAACGACTTTCAGTGCGCTAATCATTAAGAGAATGAGTTGTAACTCTTGCTTCTAGTCTGTATGTTGCGTTGGATGGTTTTAAATCGTTTTCGTTTTCATCGTTTATTTAAGATGGGGTCTTGTCGTATGATATATTTTTTTCCATTCGCCAGCGTAAACTTTTAGTTTCCACGACAGAAGGACGTAATCTTGGTCGCAATCTAAAAACAATCAATACTTTTATTTTTTCTTGCCATTTCCTAGTTAGGAAAAGTTCACGATATCGATAGATACCTACGTCTATTGTCACAGACTATAATTTTCATACATATTCATCCGTTCATATACAACTACATCACGCTCCTAGCGTAGAAACGTTTGCTCTTTAGTCTGCGAATTTCTATTTCATATGCGTCTGCGTCTTTATATTTCATATGCGAACGTAAGCACCATGTCTCACTCAACAGTTCAGTCAGGGTTGTAGCTAGGTTTCGAGAATCAGTATAAAAAGAGGAAAATAGCTCAGATATACGTACAACTTTCAACGTGACGTTGCGTCTGTCGTTGCCGTTCAAGCATTACAAAATTCTGGTTAGATGTATATGGGTTCGCTTTGATTTTTTCCTTCTCCTTCAAGTTTATGGACAAATGTATTGTTCTTTTCATCACAAACTTACGGTTTTCAACCCCGGTAATGTAACCGGGGCTGAAAACTGTAAGTTTGTAATTTAAAGCCGATTAGTCGTCCTAATAGTATAAATGCGAAGCATGTTTGATTCACATTCATGCCAGAAGGTCTCAACGGAATTGGATGATTTTTGATACCACACTGTGGCAAACAGGCTTTCGATCCGACGGTAAGCGAACAGAAATATATTATTAGTTGGTAATCCAGCTATGTAAAATAGAGCTGGATGCCAGAAAAAAAAAACGAGTAATAAATTTAAATTTTGCTCTGGGAAAATCGCTAGTTGAACAATAAGTACATACCTACATATTATTTGTATATTTTTCGATGTTACTAAGATTTGTGTGACTAAGATTGGGCTTAACCTATTTTCCCCATAATACAAAACCACAAGTCAGGAGAAATCTTCCCTAAACAATAACATGTTCATGTTTATGAGGCTTGCTACAATTTATACTTGTCTCGTGACATAATAGACAGAGAGTTATGTCATAGTATAAAGAACAAAGTAGGTTATCTTCATACAAACGCACCGCGCGCGGCTTGTATGTGTGCGCTATTGTATCTATGTGTCGACGCACGCACGCTTTAACAAAATCTCGACCCGTTTCTCAGTGCGCCAGTCGGGGCTAACACTGCACAAGGGTCGCGCGCGCGTCACGGCTTTTCGGCACCGCTAAATGATTTATTCATCAATATCATCATCAAAATGTCTGATAATCGCAGAAGAACGTATTGCTGTGTGTTTGGGTGTCTTAATAATTCATCGATTCCAGACCTGTCTCTGTTCAGATTACCTATTGAACAGGAAAGGTAAGTTAGTCACTTATTCTAGCATAATATAATTTTACTTGATGATGAGATACCTACGTACTTACATGTTTTTTGTTTGTATTAGTTTTCTATCACACAGGAAGTAGGTAGGTAGGCCTAATTTCCTACTAGAATGTATTAGGTACTTTTGATCTGGCAATTAGTTTGCCGCTATTTCTTTGTTTATTTTTAGTTATGCCGATTTCTCAGTATTGTAGGTATAGTAACTAAGTACCTACCTACTTACAGAAAATCGTAATTCAAAATAAGTATGTACGAGTACCTAATTGACTAATAGTAAATCAAATACATATAAAACAAAGTTCGAATCATAACAACAAATTCGATTATAGTCTAAGAGACAGTCGTTAGTTTTTAATGTTGACTTGACGTTGCCGCTGTTCATGCGGTTGCTAGCGAAGCGCGAACAGCTGCGCCTAATATTTAGCTAAAAGTGACAACCCTAAGACAGTAGGCAATTATATCGCGAATTGGGCCGGAGATAGCCTACTTCCTCTCTTTATACTATGGTTATGTTTACTTCCTACAGATGTAAATAGTCACAGAAGTAGATAGCGGTGCTTATCTTATTCTGTACTTCGTCTCGGCGATTTAACAAAGTGTTAAAGAGAACTATATTTTTACTTTAGTAGTATTAGGCTATTGAAATGTATATTTATATACATATAATATATTACACACGCCCACTTTCCGCCAGAGGTATAGTAGGTGCCAACGTGACAGATGGAGAGTCCATCGCCGTTACTCAAGCACGACTATACATACGCCTTTGAATTTCTTCTCAGACGTATGCAGGTTTCCTCTCGATGCTTTTCTTCACTTCCTTTAATACATACATACATACATATAATCACGCCTCTTTCCCGTAGGGGTAGGCAGAGACCACTTCTTTCCACTTGCTACGATTCTTACATACTTCTTTCGCTTCGTCCACTTTCATTATTCTCTTCATACATGCTCTTCGGTTTAGGGTACTCTTGACCTGACCTTTTTTCAAGACGTTCCTAATTTGGTCTAGAAATGTCCGCCTAGGTCTACCCCTTCCAACACTTTCATTCACACTCGCCTTATACACTTTTTTCGTCAATCGTTCTTCATTCATTCTCTCGACATGGCCAAACCATCTCAGCATACCTTTCTCAATTTTTGTCACTACATCTTCTTTCAGACCACAACGTTTCCTTATCTCACTATTTCTTATCCTGTCACTCAGTTTAACTCCTATCATACTTCTTAACGCTCTCATCTCAACTGCATTTATTCGGCTTTCATGCTTCTTGTGCCATACCCAACTTTCACTTCCGTACATGAGTGTCGGAACCAACACTCCCCCATGCATAGCCAAACGAGCCTTGAAAGACACATTCCGACTGCCCATGAAGGAGTGCAAAGCTCCATTCACCATGTTTCCTGCATTCACTCTTCTTTCAATATCACTCTCACACTTTCCATCTCTTGTCCACACAAACTCATTCACCTGTTCAATTTGTTCATCTCCAATCACGATATTGCACTCTGACACTGCCTCATCTCTTTTAAACACCAATACCTTCGTCTTCTTTACATTCATCTTCATTCCCTTTCTAATAAAAGCTCCACTCATAGCAGTTACCATCTCCTGCAACTCCTCGGCCGTAGACGCAAGTAATACTTGGTCATCAGCATACAGAAAACACTTGACGAGTAACTCATTCATTCTCAACCCACTTTCATTATCTTTTAAATCTGTCAAGCAATTGTTCATGAACAGATTTAACAGCCACGGTGACGCTACACATCCCTGTCTAACACCTCTCTCGATATTAAACCATTCAGTGTAGGCCCCGTTTATCCTCACACAAGCACTAGAATCCCTATATAGAAGGGTCCCCGAAGGGGTAGGCAGAGGTGTATAGTTAGTACCCACCCACTTAACGCCACTACTACTAGTCATTAGAGCGGAGCAGTAATGTATCTCACCCGCGGTTTTGTACTTTATATTTAAAACATTTCGCATAATATTGGTAAGTTGCTTATTCCACACTAAAAATGGGGGCACGTATTTGCTAAGACGACATATTATATCGGATATCTTAAACGAGGTGCTAGTCGAAGCACTTACTGGGGAAATCGGTTCTTATTATACATCTACATGTGCCTCTCTGTTTGTACAGTATTTCTACAATCTAATATCATTAGCTATCTGCCAGTGAAGCTCCAGTTAAAATCGATCAACCCTATTCGGAGATTGCTCGGAAAAAACAAAGAGAGACACTAACATTTTTTATACTCTGTTTTTGTTCTCAGTCCCGTGTATACTTTCATAAGCATTTTGAAAAAGAACTGTCATGTTGATATAACTTCACTTCACAACAAGACACTTCAATTTCATTTCGTTTATACTTAAGTAAAAAAATCCATTGTGGATGAAGTGTACCTTATTCAAATGTGTCGACAGATTGAGCAAACAAAGTGGCCATTTACCTTATCACTATGTCAAGCGGTCGGCGCGAAATCTCGTTACGTTGAGACGCGGATGGGTAAACAGACAACTAAACGAGCACACACAAGAACGGTTGCTTTCCTCGGCACAAATAACCGTTGTAGCTATATGGTTTAAGTGCTTGCTTGTAAGCAATGACTACAGGTTCCAACCGATACAGTGATAACAATAACAAAAAGATTAATATTATGACGAAACCTGCAAATGTCTCAGTATTTAAAGTCGTATGGGCAATCATGTCTGAGAGACGACGACAGACTCGTAAACAGAGTTCCGTCACGTTGACTCAATTTATCTCCGGTAGAAAGCATATAGGTATATTTATCCTCACGCCTTCTCACAAGGTTCTTCCAAGGGGTAGGCAGAGGTGTATAGGTAATACCCACACACCCACTTTCCGCCAGAGGTATATAAGGTGCCAACGTGACAGATGGCGAGTCCATCGCCGTTACTCCAGCACGACTATACATACGCCTTTGAATTTCTTCTCAGTGTTGTGAAGCTCGTGGTGTGACTAATCACTGTACTTAAGTTCAGAAAAACTCATTGGTACAGTCGGGATACGAAATTGCGACCTTTGCGTCGCAGGCAACTGCTCAAACCACACGGCCACCACGGCTTTAAAATATAAAGGGACATTAATAGGTAATCTGATAATTCTAAGAACAATTCAATGAACGTGTTATAAATATGTAACACTTTCCACCCTGGTAAGATCCAACCTCATGTCGGTTTAACACAAAAACTTGTCGGTTTGTTGGTTTTAATGATCATCTTAAGCGTATAGAATTCGCTTACGTAAGTGGTTGTGCCCAGCCCATTGATAAGGAAATAGCTCATCACAATGATAGATACGACACGTTTTGTGTGCGATTTGCTCACTCATGACACTTAGCTATTTTAGTAGCTCACTAGGCGCGAAAGAGGTATGTAAGTCTAGAGAGAACTGGCGCTCTATACTCTCTGCCTACCCCGTTAGGGACTCGGCGTGATGATATGTATGTATGTACTATGCGCTCGCCCCGGTTTCGCACGGGTACATGTATAGGTACGTTGTTTTGTTACATCAATGCGATAAGGAAGTTTTTCGATGGAAACACCCTAGTGGATTGACTTTTTCCGGCAGTGATATTTGAATTATTCTCCATATTCCACGATTTTCAGCCAATTATGTATCCTTCGAATACAAGGAATGGTCATTTTATTGTCGCTGGTCTGCTGTTTCCTATAAAAATCTGTTTTGGTAGATGTTTAAATTTAATTTAAATGCTTGGGTTCATGTAGAATGAATTGTTAATTTGAGCACAACGTCTGTTGCAAAAAAGTATAAAGGATACTACAAAAAAGTTTGACCAAGCTCAAATAATACAATACCCTCCGTCGGCCTGCGAAAACTTATTCGAGAGGATTCTGTTGGATGTACTCAATACATTCGTTTATCATTCACCTCAGAATGTGCAATGACGTAATATATACGACAGGCTGTAACGATGACAAATCGTCGCATACATACTCACACGATTTGTCAAAATCAGTCGAGTAGTTTAAACATTGTGGGGACACGTACGGAGATGTAACGAGATAGTGCTCCACTTAGTTCTTACTCATACGCCTAGTGTTGCTAATGGTAACTAAATAATAACCATTGCTGATAATCCTATAGCTATAAAACCTAAGATATATTAGAGGCGCCAACGTGATGGATGACGGATCTATAGCCGTTACTCAAGCACGACTAATATATACGTCTTTGAATTTCTTTCCTCTCGATGTTTTTCTCCACCGTAAAGCTCGCGTTGTGACTAATCTATGTAGGTACTTAAAGTTAAAAAAAACTCAACGGTACAGTCAGGATTCGAACTTGCAATCTTCTCTTTTGTTGCAGTCAACTACTTACTCGAAACCACTCGGCCACCACGGCATTATATAAAAAAAATACCCTATTAGTATACATTTATATCTAAACAATTAAATGCTAGTAGGTAAGCATATATAAGGTGATTCAAATATTATTAAAAAAACTGTAGTTTGAATTGGAATTGACAAAAAAAATTTTTCGTAAATTTCTAACGCGGCAGCTGTCGTGGCTGCGAGCTTGCTCAGAATAATATCAGTAGTTTTCAAATAGGGAAATCTGAGGTCTAGAGTGTTCACGTCCGCCACGGGGTCGCGGCACTCACGGCATGCGCATTTTAAACCTTTGCATACGCCTAGTACGTTTCCATTTCTGTTGAGGACAGCTGTGCAATAACTAACTGTATATCTACTTATCCTTTAAGGCTCTCCTAATGCACTACCGTCATTAATATGTATAGGCACGTAGTTTCCTTCATAATTTGCATACTTTTCTAATTATAATCGTTGTATCTATGGGAAGGACATGCGATGTAAATTTTAACGCTTGCGCTTCGAAAGCAGGACCTCACAATGAGTTATCCCAATATGGTTTAGCTGGGGTCACGACGTGCGATCATAATTCAGGAATGTTTAAGGAACCGGTCAAGCCAATAAGCACGTCATAGTAGCAATCCAAGACGGCTTTACTCGAAACTTTAAATAAATTTAGCCCGATTTTACTAATATTAAGTAATTTTAAGCTTTCCAGACGTTTAATATTCCAGTAGGAATTCAGATAATACCCAGTTTCCAGTGAATGCAGCATTACGCTGGAGTTTGAAAACTGGGCAAATGTTACAACAGAATTCCGCCCGAGCACAAATTGATGACATACTTTTCATCTCATTAGCCAGGGTTGTACATAAACATAGGCATAATTATTTTCTTTCTTTGTATCGCCTCGTTATCGCTTACCAAAAGTAGGCGACCAAATTGTTTGCAATGTTTGGTCTATTAAAACACCCTTAGGACAGAACTGCACAGCAGGAATTAGCTGAGTTTACACGAGTATTTTAAAGAAATTTCTTAAATAGCGTATTTAAGACGAGATTATTGGAAATCCGTAATGCGTAAGATAGTAGATAAAAGATTGCTAAAAACCTAAAATAAGGGTTTTTGAAGCCATTTTTATCGAGTTTTCTTAAGATTTTCCTTAAAGTATTATGTTATTTTATTCGTTATAAAATACCGCATACCGTCTAAATTTTGTACGACTCGCATATTAAAATGTTTAACTAACTGAAGGATATCTAAGTAAACTTTTTTGCTTAGTATTTAATATTTTCACCATAACCGTATACGCCGTTTCCGTTTCAACCCTTATAGGGGATCGGAGACCCGCTGGCGGTGCGCCAGAAGCGATCAGGCATGAGCCTGAAGCAGCTAGTTTCGATTGCCTCAATGAGTCTATTGTTCTCCCTCAGGCCTCTGTTTAGCGATGTTTAACTTCGAGTTATAACCCATATTTGTCGGATACAATGAAAAATGTTTAATTCTTTTGACATTTTGAAAGTTGTTTATTTAGGTAATAAAAAAAAAGAATTATATTAACTTTGATTTATACCTTTAGTATGATAAACAGGTTCTTATTATCTGCTTATGATAATAGTGTTATTGTACGGATTGCCTATGAAAAGTTTATGTAGTTCAGTGTACAGTCAGGATACGAGAGGTAGGGCATAACGGGTTTCCCGTTCGAATTTGGAGCTGCCCGTCTGGGGCAGGACCTCCACCTTACAGAAGTCCGTAGCCAAATAACACAAGTTTTCATTTTATGTTCTTGCGCGATGAATACGGTTTCTAATATTGGGCTCCTTGGGGAGGGCGAGGATTGTTATATTATGTTGGCAGCAGAGGGATTAGTCCCATTATGCAACACAGTATAACTCTCCGAACACAGGGACAACGCGCAAGTGATAGATACTTCGGTATTGTGAGCGTAAATAGGCTATTGTAACCGCTTCTCATCAAGTGGGTGGATGCTTGTTTGCTGTGCTATTAAAAACCACTATTATTCCTAATTTCACTTTTCCCTATGCCTACGGTTTGGTTTAAACCTACTTGGGAAGACCTGTGATTGGATCCCTGCCTTTAATCATACTACAAACATAATGGTATTTAATTACCTGAACTATGAATAATATAACAATTGATGTATACCGTGAAAATTATTCAACACTTAAAACAGTTTACTTGAATATACGTTTATCGTAGCATATCGAAGCTGGCCGCTCCAGGCCTTATATAATATCGGGCAATAGCAGCCCACGTCACTGTGAGCTTAGGCGTGGGCCCGCACCGAAAGCGGTATTCACTCATGTCAGAGCGATGTTTTTTCCACACTTTTTTTATCGAGTTTTTGATACTTTAATGCGAGGCAAATAAAATTTTACATCGGTGGAACATTAACGTTTTAACATTAAAATCACTTTGTTTTAACTGATGGTACAACTTGCATTGCTATTTCGATAAGCAAATTGCAGTAGGCACTAGCACTGAACTGGCCCAACGCATTCACACCTAAAAATGCAAACTAGGAAATACAGACTACGTACTTACATACATATTATATCGCCTTGTTTCACACGGGGTAGACATAAAAACTGGAAAACGCCAGATCTCCTGTTTTTATTCTATCCCGGACCTACCTGGACTTACAGATCTCTTTTCCTTCATCTACATTCATCAGTCGCTCGCTGTTTTCGAATATTCTTGACGTATATCTATACTTGATCGATTTAATCTGGGTAGTTGGAAAGCGGCCCTCTGCGAATTGGTGCAAAACGCAATGAATAATAATTGGCAATTAATTTAATAAATCTAGTAATGTCTATCTCCCCTCATCCCTGCCGTTTTAATTTCAAAGTTCACCCTCACTCTCTCAGCCCGCTGCTAGTAGGTATAACATGCAATAAATTGTATACATAATTAGGGCAACTTGTTTATTTTTAAACTTTTATTTGCGGGCTTCGAAGGTTCTTGCGCCGACGTCATGGAGGCATAACCTCGTTTCCGAGCTCAGCTTTTGTTTTGTAATTTATAAGGAACGCTGGCTTTGTCGTTCATTGGAAAGGTTTTCAAAGTGATTAATGATAACTTAACGGGTCATGTTTCACATAGTGCCTTCATATTGCCAATTGCATTTTTTTTATACCACTTGGGTGGCAAACAAGCATGATGGTAAGCGATTATCGCCGCCTATGGACGCTTGCAACACCAGGGGTATCACTCGCGGGCAGGCCGACACTCGCTTTCATACCAAACATCAGAAGCTCATGCAAATCAATAAAAAAATATAGCGGCCCGTGCCGGCTTCGCACGGGTGGACATTAATTTTTAAACATTTTGGCATAGATTTTTTTTCTTGCAATTAAAATAGCCTATATTAATCAGTGATAATGTAGCATTCAAATGGTGAAATCGGTCCAGTACTTTTTGAGCCAATTCCTTACAAACATACTTACATACAAATCTTTCCTCTTTATAATATTAGTATAGCTTAATATTAATATAGCTCTGTTTCTGTAATTCTCAATAAACTTACCGCACCCAGTGTGAAATATCAAATTATTTGTTCTACGTAGTGTATACCCTAGTTAAATATTTACCTTTAGTCAGTAGTTTCAGGTGGTAAAGGTAATTTTATATGTTCTAGTAGATAATTTTATTATAGACGTTCAATATGTGCTCCCTGAGTCCCTTAAGTTGAATAAAAGTTTTAATACATATAACATTTTTTTTGTTTGCCATTCATTTCACAGACTATAAGAATCGAAGTACTTCTGTAGTTGGAAAGTAAATAGGTATTATGATTTCCTCTGTAAATGATAGTTCAATCTAAAGCATCAAGACCTAATGGCTTGTTATCTAAATCGGATCGTTGGTCCTACTTAATCCCTGCCACGGATAACTTACACCTAGTACCAAATTGACCTAACTGCTTGTTATACACGAGAACGCGGTAGACCTTATTCCATTGCGTCACGGGTCCACCGGGAAAAATACGAGCTAGTACAACGACGCTGAAACGCCACCGACCGCGACCCAACCTTTTAAATCGACCTACTTGAAAGCGTATAAAAAAATGTAAGTATCTATGTATATACATTCTTCTTGAGGTCGATTACAAATTGTGAGATGACGGTTGAGTACTTTTACAAGTCTTCCCATTCATATGCACTGGAAGGACGGACGTGGTGGTGTGGTATGAATGATCACTTGCAAAGGGCAAGCAGGTCATCCAAACGCATGTTTCTATGAGATTTCGGAGTAGTTACTGTCATTTGTCACTAAAAGCTTTGCAATGATCGGAAACGTGATAAGGAAACCTACAATCTTCACAAAGATATATCTAAATATAAATGAAAGTAGCTCTCTCTGGACGGCGATAGATTTCCATCAAATATGTACCATAATATTGACACTAGTTTAGTAGGACGTAGACGTAGACGTAGGTAGTTGTGTCGCCAGTAAAACGATATCGCCAGACTGTTCGGCGTTCATACATGCGCATCCAACTCTGAAAGATTAGGACAAAGTCACCTCTAAACACAAGGCACAATGGTATCACGACCGGAGGCACAGTCATCCAATTTGCATCGTGTTTATTTATAACGCGTCCGTTCTGCCTCCCCTCTTACGTATCACGGATCGGTACACGCGTGCTGTTTGTTCAAGGAGCCCAGTTTTCAAGGGCAATAATAATTATAATACAGCTTAAGAAGTTTAAATTACACAGGAATATACGAGTAGTAGTCAAGCATGGCGCGTAAATACATACAATTATTGTATGAATAACGCACGCGCTTAAACAACAGAACTATATTAAACTGCTAAAGGGGTAGGCAGACGTGTTTAGGTAACATTAGCGAAAATTTCCTAATATAAAATCGATGGGTTTCCTCAAATAGCTGTCTTTGAGGATACGCTTGGCGGCGAAACGACAGTGGCCTGGGCTCACTTTGCATGTACCTTTGTATGTTCTACAGGCCTCGACCCATATCAAAAACATGACACTTCAATTGTAATGTTATAGTTAAATACCCATCCGTTGGTAATGAGCGTAACTGGCCTTTTAACCGACTTAAAATTGAAGCTAGTATTGAAGAAAGATTAAATTATAGGTATCTACGTTAATAATGAAACATACAGTAGGTATAGTAGGCGTTCTATTCCATGTGCCTGCACCATGAGCCTACCTGCCCACTTTTATCACCTCCAAAACTGAACCATTTCCTCACGCCTTCCCACAAGGGTCCCCGAAGGGGTAGGCAGATTTCCCAAGGAAATATTTCATATGTAAACAATCTCCAGGCATACTAAGATGTACTACATAAATATTGACTCTCGATGTGTTCCTTTACCTAATACACAATTATCACTATGATAAATGTATCTTGGAACATACGTATCTACTAGTTAGCATATAGTATGTTTGTTACTTGTTGGGAGATTTCCATAAAGTGCTTGATAGTCTAGTATAGCTTATGAATGGGTCGTTCAATGAGGTCACAGGTTTCCCCACAGCTACGAAGCCTTGGCGATCTTTCGTGCCAAGTGTAATGGAATTCCAATGGATGCTAAGGATTTGATTCATGGTATGGTGGTTAATGCATTGTCCATATATATATATACATGTCACCTGTTGTTGTGTTAATGTGATCATGTGGGGCGAAATGCATAGACTATCGCCACCTAGGTGTCTTAGTCGGCTTGGCTGACGGTCATCCAAAGTCGATTACCTCGGAGGGTTGGAAGTGGACGGTTAAAATGAATAAGCATTCGATTTTGGTGACTTTACTTTTTTCTCAGTTAGAAGTAAACGTACTAGATGTAACTTAAACCGCGAGGGTTTAACCCCCCATGTTTTCATGTACAAATAAATGATTGCACCGCTCCCTTGGGTAGTAATATCCTCACGTCTTCCCACAAGGGTCCCCGAAGTGGGTGTGTGGGTATTACCTATACACCTCTGCCTACCCCCTTGGGTAGTAGAATGAAGATATTTAGCCTAAATGTGGCCTAAATGAACAAACTGTTATTGCATTTTTCGAATGAGCATAGTAGTTCATAATTTACTAATTTAAACGTTACTTTTAATAAGGTTCCGCACGAGATAGAAAATTTATCGTTGCTTGTGCATCTACTCCGAATCCCACGCGCGTTTAAACAACTCGTCTTTGCCAGGTCAGACTATTGAATAAATAATTTCAAAGAACAACAACTCGAATCGAATCTTAAGCGTTTTATGTAATACAGCGGGAGTCATTTTCTTTTATTTTACTTAATACAAAGGAAAACTTGCAGTGTTTCTAAAGAATGTGCTAAATCGATTAACTGTGGCTCTCAACTATGGGCCATGCTTAACCGATTCCTCGCTTGTATTCACTGTTCACTATTGTTGTATGTAGCCATGTTAATGCAGTTGAATTTTAAAGATGTGTTATTTAAATTATTTCGGATTACACTTTGAACGTTTGTAATAAGCGTGTGCGTAGGGGCAATACTAAAACGGCGATTATTCTAACTTAGACAACCAATACAGATGCCCTCGGACTTGTGTGACGGGTGATAAGCCACAATATCTGCGCAAGAAAGTTTTTTTTTTGCTATATAACGTAGACATCACACTCGAGTTTGCGACCATTTGCCTGTACGTCTAGCTAACACGATAACACGTAGGATATTGAAGGTCTACATTATTAAAGATGTCGGTACTCAGGCACGGATCATCCATTACAATAGCATATCGTCATAAATAATTTAATCCTATATAGAACAGCGGCATTAGATAGCTAGTTTATTGAGGAAGGCTAAAGGCCATTATTCATCAACCAAGGGAGCTAATATTCAAAGGTTATTTTTTAGTTATTGTTTCACTTGTTGCAGTCCAAAGCCTTCGGCCGGGTGTTGTTCGACCAGGTATGCCGGCAGCTGCATCTACTGGAGGCAGATTACTTCGGCCTTGAGTATCAGGATGCAAGCGGGACCAAAGTGTGGGTAAGTTTCAATTTGTCTTACACCAATTTAATATTTTATCTCGTTTCGTAGTACGGTTGGGATAGTTTGTGAGCTCTATTAATGGGAATACAATTAAGTAGAACGTAATCTGAACGTAAGGTGTGTGTGGAAGAGGAGGCAGAGTGAAACCACGTCCCAACTACCTAGATCAAATCGACCGGAAACTAAAGAATGGGAACGCCAAGAGTATTTGAAACCGGCGATTATGTATGAAGGGACTGGTGAATGTGGACGAAGCGAGAGGTATGTAAGTCTAGAGAGAACTAGCGCCCTACTCTCTGCCTACTCCGTTAGGGACTCTGAGTGATTATATGCATGATCTTTATATACAGTGAAACTTGGTTAAGTGGGACCTGGATAAGTGAGAAACCTCCATAACTGGAACTCATGCTGAGGTCCCAACACTTTGGCACTGAATTACCTCTGTTAGTGGGACGAGGTAAACCTCTATATCTGGGATTTGTTCTTTCGATTTATCATCATAGTTACCTCTATAACTGAGACAGCGAGTAAATTTTATATGCATAAACCTCTGTAACTGAGATAACATTGTTTGTTTACTCATTCCTATTCTACCCACAAATTCCACACGTAATTCCAAGTACGTAAGTACAAATTTTGAGCCGTTTATGAAAGTGGGAAGACACGCGAAGAAAACTCATTTACATACATAACACGTTATTTTATTTAATGATCGCACCTGTATAACTGAAATAACCTGTATTCTCACCTCTATTAATGGAACCCCCTGTAAATGAGACAGATATTTATTTATACCTGTATATCTGAGACACTGGGTAAGTGGAATACCTCTATAAGTGAAACGACATTGCAGGTCCCTTGATGTCTCACTTAACCAGGTTTCACTGTATATATATATATATATATATATATAAACGTTAACGTTACAAGTAATTATGGATGGGGTTTAACACGGGTAAAACACTTTCTGCGAAATGTTTATTTATTTTGTCCTATTTCGTGCCCTCGGCTGTTTGGCCCGTTAGTTGGAATCTTTTGGTGTGACTTGTTGTTAGGTGTGGTGCGATCCGTGGCCACTGCAAACAATTGAAGCAGGCCCAGGATGACAGTCGTGTGTTCAACACTTTTATTGACGCTGTAATGGATCTCTCGATTTTTTTTATCCTTAGTACTGGCTGGACGTGGAGAAACCAATGTGCGGTCAAATTGGCTTGTCTCTCCTGGAGCCCACCTTACGGTTTTGCGTCAAGTTCTACACGTCAGATCCCGCGCGGCTCGAAGAGGAGTTCACACGGTACCTGTTCTGCTTGCAAGTCAAGAGGGATTTGGCGCATGGCTGTATACAGTGCAACGAGAATACTGCTGCACTGATGGCCAGCTATATAGTGCAAGGTTGGTACACAACACAATACACACCTCCTCTTAGGAAGTCTTGGATACAAATCCTTGTTGGTCCGGACGAAGCATGGGCAGATGGTGGCCGGACTGAAAAAAATCGTGGCCACACTGCCACACTCGCGCTCCTCGCGGTGCTTTGTTGCGTGTATGTACCCAGTAATTACCTACTTGCGCGGCAGGAAGCATAAGTTGTTTGCCGCGCCTGTCCTATGCCGCGCACTCTCCGCACTTAGTGCTTAATATGTGATTTGGTTGCGGATGAATGGATGGATACATGGTCTGATCGTTAGGAGTTATACGAGAAGACTCTAGTTAGTTTAAGTGGCCTGTTAACGTTTAAATTATGATAAATAAATAAATGACGATGAATGCCGATTTATAGCTTAGTACCCTAAGGACGCTATTCTAGACTAGACGAACTAGACGAACTCAACAAGAGTAAGCCACACAGGATTCAATTTACTTGTTCAGCGATGCGTCGTTGATAGCGAGATCCTAGGATTGTAAATTTGTGTTCGATTGAAGCCAAGCAGAAAGTTATCTATCAATTGTAAAAGAAGGTCCGTTGCACTTTAAATGTAATATATACACTATCATCTCGCCGAGTCCCTAACGGGATGGGCAGAGAGAATAGAGCTACAGCTATATTTATACTATATAAGTATAACGTAATATATATATATCTATCCTCACGCCTTCCCACAAGGGTCCCCGGAGGAGTTGGCAGAGGTGAATAGGTTATATACCCACATACCCACTTTCCGCGAGGCATATAAGGTGCCAACGTGACAGATAATTTATACTATAATACGTACTTTATTAGATATAGGCACCTTTTCTAAAGGAACAAAATGTAGAGAAATAGACGCCAAACTACCATGCAAATGTCATAGGTATATACGAATTTTATGACAGACTAGCTGTCCCGGCCAGCTTCGCTCGGGTGAAAAAGTTAAATTGCCCGTAACACGATCGCAGCGCCACCTATTGGGTCCAATTGTGAATCTAAACCATTCTCGAATCTAGCTTAAGACACACAGAAACACACAGAAAGCTTCGCCCGGGTAAAAAGGTAAAATTCTTGAAACTCGATCGCAGCGCCACCTTTCGGGTCCAATTTAATATAGCCTATGTTACTCGGGGATAATGTAGCTTTCCAAAGGTGAAAGAATTTTTGAAATCGGTCCAGTAGTTTCGGAGCCTATTCATTACAAACAAACAAACAAACAAACAAATCTTTCCTCTTTATAATATTAGTAGGTATAGACAGCTCTCCGATACTCTGGATGAGCTGAGCGTTGTCTTGAGAAGCAGCCAGCAGTGTAGATACGACAAGTTATACCCCATTCAGTTTGTTATCGATCGCCAGGACCAACTGCGGTCTGAGCGAGTTCAGTGCACTCTTGGCATGTCACTTGCAAACTTGTAATCATGTTACACTTCAGTCCACATATTCCAAGATAGGATAAGATAGATGCCTTACTTTATTTTCGATTCTTTTAAAGGTATTAAAAACAGTCTACGTGGTCTCAAGAGATTTGCTCACCTCTTAAGGGATACCGGCGTGATGATATCTACATACATATTTTTATTTCACATCTTACTCTTTGCTTAACCTGGTAGCTGGTACATCTCCATCCAAGGGTGAAATTAAATAATTATATGGACTTCTCGCATTTATAAGTACCTACCGATAACGATGCTTTGCGACATCACTTGCGTAAATTTGATAATTTTTTTTTTTTTATACAACAAGAGTGGCAAGCAAGCATACGGCTCACCTGATGGGAAACGGTTACCGTAGCCTATTTACGCTCACGATACCGAAGTATCACTTGCGTGTTGCCACTCTGTGTTCGGAGTGTTATAGTGTGTTGGCAGCATAAGGTTTAATCCCTCTGCTTCCAACATATTGTAACAATCCTCCCCCCTCCCCAAGGAGCTCATTTCTGGAAACCTTATTCACCACGTAGGAAAACAACACAATAAATTGTGTTATTTGGCTACGGACTTCTATAAGGTGGAGGTCCTGCCCCAGTCGGGCAGCTCCAAATTCGAACGGAAACTCGTTATGCCCTACCTCTCTTGATTATGCCCTACCTCTCTTGTTATGCCCTACCTCTCTTGATTATGCCCTACCTCTCTTGTTATGCCCTACCTCTCTCTCTAAATATTACTTATATTCTGACGCCGTCCCATAAGGGTCCCCGAACGGGTAGACAGGCGTGTGTATAGGTAGTACTCACACATCCAAGAAATATAGTTTAGGTGCCACCTGCCAACGTGACTGATGGCGAGTCTGTCGCCGTATCTCAAGCACGACTATACCTGCCCCTTTGAATTTCATCTCAAACGTATGCGGGTTTTTTCTTGATGTTTTCTTTCACCGTAAAGCTAAAATAAAGTGTACCTAAGTTCAGAAACACTTATTGGTATAGTCGGGATTCGGACTTGCTATCTTTGTGCTAGGCAACTAATCGAACCACTCGCCCATCACGGCTTTTATATGAATATATATTATCTGTCAGGTATATATAGGCTATAAAAAATGTTATGTTGCTTTTTCAATATCTTATAAGCACTTTACACATATTTTATAGTTCGTAAAGCATGACTGATTATTTCTGTCCTCTTTATTGATTGATTGATTATTGAAAAGCTATTACTTATTTTACGACGATAGTATGTTAGGATAAAAATGAGTAATCTATACTAATATTATAAAGCTGAAGAGTTTGTTTGTTTGTTTGTTTGTTTGTTTGAACGCGCTAATCTCAGGAACTACTGGTTGGAATTGAATTCTTTTTGTGTTGGATAGTCCATTTCTCTAGGAAGGCTTTAGGCTGTATAACATCACGCTACGACCAATAGGAGCGAAGCATACATGAATAATGTTGCCAGAACGGGAAAAAATATTCCTTTTTGAGAGCTTCCGTTGCGTGCGCTGCGTAAACGGTTTAAGTTACACAAATATCATGTATGAGGGAATTGTTCCTCTTTAAAAGTTCTAAAAAAAAGTACGCGACAGCATATGTCTATCTTTTAAAATTGACTCACTATAACCTTTTTTATGGCAATCAAGTCCATGATGGGCTCCTGAACTACTTAACCGATTTCAATCAAATTTGCACGCCGTATGCAGTTTGATCCAACTTAAAAGAAAGGATAGCTTACATCACAATTGGACCCGATAGGTGGCGCTGCAATCGTGTTTCAGGAAATTTTACTTTTACAGCTAGTATCTTTATAAATGTATACATGGTCGGCAGCTCTCCGTTTTTTGAGAGATTTATAGGACGTTGTCGGATCTACGGTGGTTGGAAGGCCATGGTGGAAGAGCCTAAGCCCAGGTTTAGGATGACAAGGGTTGATTTCATTGATTGATTGACTGTCGAATCGACATAGGATAACATTTTGAATGTATTATAGTATAATGAACAGCTCTATAATGTTCCCATTTGATGTAGAAGCTGACAGAATCATCTCAGCTAGTTTTATGAATAAATAATTTCGAAACAAGCCAACTCGTGTACAAAGTTTCATTAACCCTAATAAATAATTGTCAGCGGAGTGCGGCGACTTCGTCCCAGAGGATTATCCCGACCACTCGTACTTGAGTGGTTACAAGTTCTTCCCCGGACAGGACTCCGAGTCTGAGAGGAGGATCATGGAGAACCATAAGAAACATGCGTGAGTACATTTGTTTTTAATTCTGCATACCTTGTAGTTAGGTAGGCTAATGGCGAGAGTAGGTATACTATAGGCGTTGACACTATGAGGGCAGTATGGAAGCAGTATTAGGGATGAGACCGGTCAGTATAGACATTAATAATAATAAAAAATTAAAATATCCTCACGCCTTCCCACAAGGGTCCCCGAAGGGGTAGGCAGTGGTGTATAGGTAATACCCTCACACCCACTTTCCGCCAGAGGTATATTAGGTGCCAACGTGACAGATGGCGAGTCCATCGCCGTTACTCAAACACGACTATACATACGCCTTTGAATTTCTTCTCAGACGTATGCAGGTTTCCTCACGATGTTTTCCTTCACCTGTTTTGTTTCTGTTTTCAATAATAATAATTTATTTATTGAGTTTTGGAAACTCTGCCATAGGAACACAGCAGTACTCTTGAGTGCAGCCTAATAGGGTACACTCTGACAATACCAATTCAACGCTAATACGCAGACGTGTCTCGGTTACCGCGAGAAGGTCGAGAAGGAATAGTATATGGTATATGGCGTGGTGTGAATATTTCTGGGCTGTTGTAGATAACCATGTCTTCGAACATAGTTATGACTATTATTTATTTTATTGTCGTGAAGGTACTTGTACCTATACATTGATATGTAATATGCATCTTATATGATTTCAGAGGACAAAGTCCAGCCGAGGCGGATCTGAACTTATTAGAAACGGCACGAAGATGTGAATTGTATGGTGAGTCGTCTATTTATAAATCGTATTATGTACATAGCTATCCGCTCTCATACAGGAATTCCCTCGGGTGATTCAGAAGCCGATAAGGATACGGGAAATTGATAACGTGACTTTATCGTCAATTGATGTTTAATGAAATAATAAAAGGTTGCTTATTATATAAAATGCCACAATATAAATTTGGCCGGAATAAAAATGTTCAGTTTAGCTTGATACTTCGTAATTTCAGGTATTAAAATGCACCCGGCCAAAGACCACGAAGGGGTCCCACTGAACCTGTCCGTGGCGCACATGGGCATCGTGGTGTTCCAGAACTACACCAAGATTAATACCTTCAGCTGGGCCAAGATACGGAAGATATCCTTCAAGAGAAAAAAGTTCCTCATCAAACTGCACCCGGAGGGATACGTGAGTTCTATACATTATATTTTATTCTGTCGCTTCTGGTTAAAAATAACTTTGTCTTGAGAAGTTCTGGCTTTTCGCCGGACACATAATGCCGACATGACAGATATCGAGTCCGTGCAGTTTCTCAAGCACGACTATACATACGCCTTTGAATTTCTTCTCAAGCGTATGCAGGTTTCCTCTCGATGTTTTCCTTCACCGTAAAGCTCGTGGTTTGACTAATCACTGTACTTACTCAATTGAACCACCGGACTGAAACGGATTTTGTCCTTATCAACTAACTATTCATATGTCTGCATTTGTTAGAGAGGCAGGGCATAACGGGTTTCCCGTTGGAATTTGGAGCTGCCCGACTGGGGCAGGACCTTATAGAAGTCCGTAGCCAAATAACACAATGTATTGTGTTGTGTTCCTACGCGGTGAATATGGTTTCCAGTAATGAGCTCCTTGAGGTGGGAGGGTTTTGTTATATTGGGTTATACGATTCTTATACAGGGGTACTATCGCGATGTGGTGGAATTCTTCTTCGACGGGCGCAACGAGTGCAAGAACTTTTGGAAGAAATGTGTGGAGAACCATGGATTCTTCCGGTGTTCCAGCGTGCCGCGGCGGCCCCGGCACAAGGCCAGGGTCATATCGAGGGGATCCTCGTTTAGGTAAGAATACGCTCTGTACGGATTCACGTAAATTTTCTGCTGACTTACCGTTTACTTAGTTACCTATCTAATTTGTTAGTTAGTACAAAACTGTCCGACACTCGGGACACGCATTACTGTTATATAATAATAATAAATGCAATATAAATTACTGCTGGGAAATTTGCGTTTTGTGCTCAACTCCACAACTTCCTTTACATCAACTAACTAACTTTGAGGTTGTGCTGTCCCAACTAGGACTGTACCTACGCCCTCTACACATCTGAACACATCAACAAAATCATTATTATTTAATTATAACTAAGCTTATGCAGATATTTTTAATCTTTTAATACCCAATATTAGGCTATGAGCTACCTCCGTTCCAATTATTATTCAATTCTAATGTAATTATTGTAAGAAAAGCCTTGTGGCGGGCACTTTTGGATATTTATTTTTATTTTCGACTGTGAGGTGCGAGGCTGTGGCCTTACGCTGCCTCAGTATACTCACAAACACTTGCGGTTATTATGGAATCATAAAAAAGTCGCAGTTTATCGACATCGGATAGATTAATACGTCACAATCATAACATATATATTATCCCTTGCAGGTACAGCGGTAAAACACAAAAGCAGATAGTGGAATTCGTGAGAGACAACTATGTGAAGCGACAGACATTCCAAAGGTACGTCGTGAGGGCAAACCACATTATAAGCTTAGCTGGAGGCACTTGTGTACCGAATGTAGACTTCAATGCGACACAAGATGAAAGTCACGCGTCGAACTCACAGTACAGAAAGGCAGATAAATCGATTTTTATTGACATTTTACGCATGTCAGTAAAACAGTATACGAGTTATTTGGACTTTCCTACTGTGAGTTTGTCCGCACGTTTAGTTATCATGAACTCAGAGTTGCTTTGTAGTTTATAAATACCATTTTTGTAACTTAAAAAGTGTTTTACTATACATGTCGACTTTGATCTTGTGCCTAATTGTGCGATGCATGATAAAATGAATTTTTAACTGAGCTTTAGCCGCCAAGATAATATTAGCCTATTTACAAGTTTCGTTTTACTTTCCATTACTGGGTACGTGTAGTTATAGTGCTTATTACTTAGCCGGAACTTAGACGTTCCTTTTAAAATGCTATTGACTAAATAATATTTTTCATGTTATATGGAATAGGTGTGGAGAGAGATTTTAAAATACGACCTTATAAAATATAGTTCGTAACTTGTTAGTTTAAGTTTGAGGTGAGTGGTTAGCATGGGCTGGGAGACACAAGCTTTTGGTTTTGTCTTGTGGGCGTTTGTGTGAATAAAACTTCATAAACATAATGATATAAACGAACGGTTTTGCATGTAACGTAAAAAGTCCCTAAAATCGACTAATTGGAAGGAAGTGGTTAGAGAGGCTTCGACTAGTGATGTATTGTCGATGGTGATAGTCGAGCATGCGCTGTATCGTTGATACTCTCGCTTCTTCCAAGTTGAAGTTACCGTTGTTGCGCTCGCAACGATACTATGTCTGACATTCGGTCGGAGGATGGTGTGCTCGTTCGCTTTTAGGGATTTTTTCACGACGGGTCTGCGCTCTTGAGTGTCTCGAGAAAATATTGATTATCCAATTAGGGACGTAATTTTATGTTGTTCGTACCTGTTTGGTCAATGCACAACACACACCCAGTAAAGAGTGATCTGAAAATGATAACGAATTTTCATAGGCAAAAAAAGGCTCGCGATAATATGGATAGTTAAATTTTTTTTGTTTGCTAAAATCATTCTGCAAAGTCGGATTTACATCAGGCGCAATTTCCATTGCAATCACTGTGCTGTAGTATGGCTACATTAAAGAGCACAATAATATAACATGGTAGTTAAGAGCGCAGCGCCGTCGTGCGCGTGGCGTATACGCCCACAGACAGCGTACACTGAAACCAATTTCACGGCCGATTTCCGTTTTAAATTCATGCGATTGCAACGTAATTAAATTTACTCATACTGCTGCCGCTCTTGGAATTCGCGGTTTCTTCCTACCATTTCGCCTTAGTCGGCTTATGTCTTTCGAATGCGGCCAAACAATACCGGTGCGGTCCGTCGATCGGATGCAATCGGGAGCTATCGTGCGGCGTCGGAGCAGTGTAGGGAGCCCGGTAGAGAGCAGGGCGGCCGATGGCGGGTTGAGTGTACGAGGGCCCACAAGCTACCACAAGCAGTTGTCTCCCGCGTCACCATCCTCTCGCCGGTGTCGGCAGGTCGGGGTCGTTCCGCGCGTCGCGCTCGGTGGGCGGCTCGCGCGGCAACGTGGCGCAGCCGCTGGGCACCAGCCTGTCCGCGCACCCGCTGCTGCCGCTGCCGCCCGGCTCCGACGGTGAGTAGCGCGCCCGCCCTCATACCTCGTCACATCAGCTTCATACGTTTACATCTTCGATACTGACATTGGTAAACAGTTAGCTTGTAATACATCAAAGAAGTCCTTAAGTGGCATCGTCACGTCTAAAATCGTTTTACTGCGTGTCCACACTTTTTTAGTTTTCTGTGACGATCGTCAGTGAGGTCAGTGGCGTTTATCGACACGAATCAACTTATTCGCCAAGTGGTGCCGATTGTATGGTCACCTAGAGTAACGAATGCGAACTTGTGTGCGCAGCGATTTCCCTGGAGTGGGACAAGCAGCCTCACTACCTGGAGGCTTCTCTGATGATGAAGGGCTACTCGGCGGAGGAGGCGCGCGAGGCGGCCTCGAGGCCGCGGCCGGCGCCGCGCGCGCCTCGCCCGCCGCCTCCAGCTACCGCCTATGCAGCCACCAGGGACAAGGCACGTATTCTCGCTCAACTATATTACATTGCCTTTTTTAATTCATGTATATTTTAGATTTAGCATTACACTGTTTATTTAGATTGCTTATTTCAAGTGATATAGGTACTTATAATTTCATTCTCTTCGAGGAGAAAATATTTGGATATTTTTTCCGAAACCATATTAAAATAGTAATAACAAAATTTCGAAATAATTTTATTTATGAGACACTTGACTGGACTCGGACCTGTAAATACTTCTGCGACTTATTGTAAATTTGTTTTAACATTTCTGTAACAAGTATTTATACTGTTTTCGTTTTGGTTTTCTTCAAATAGAAATAGATCACTCTTTTGTTTCTTTCAGCTGACAAAACTGTACGGCAATCCAATCGTAAGGGTCCCTTGATAATTGGCTTTTTTTTCTCGTTTTAACGTTTCTTCATAAGTCTAACAAATGGTCTTTGTGCACAATCTTCACCCGGATGAGTTTGGATACTTTGTCAAGTTTCAAAAAGTTCAGTTGTATATTGTGTTACAAGCAATCGAATATAAGCGAGGATATTGATAAATTCATATCGATACTGGCATGCTACTGAATCACACACAATCAAACACAGACACGTGTAAACGCCGTTACTCACGCATTTGACGCGGGGAGGGGCAACTTCGATGGGGGAGGGGAGGGGGACACCGTAACGCACCGTGCCTTCGGATTCAGAACTCACAACATTACAATACTTCAGTGCTACGACGAAGGAAGAACGGGCACGGGCGCGCTTACTGTTAGCGCCATTTAAACGACAAAATTTTAAAATATTAAATAATTAAGAGCCGTGGGGGCCGAGTGGTTCGAGCAGTTGCCTGCGACGCAAAGGTCGCAAGTTCGAATCCCGACTGTACCAATGAGTTTTTTCTGAACTTAAGTACAGTGATTAGTCACACCACGAGCTTTACGGTGAAGGAAAACATCGAGAGGAAACCTGCATACGTCTGAGAAGAAATTCAAAGGCGTATGTATAGCCGTGCTTGAGTAACGGCGATGGACTCGCCATCTGTCACGTTGGCACCTAATATACCTCTGGCGGAAAGTGGGTGTGTGGGTATTACCTATACACCTCTGCCTACCCCTTCGGGGACCCTTGTGGGAAGGCATGAGGATATATATTTATATATTATTTTATTATATATATATATATATATATATATATATATATATATATATTATTTTATATTATATTATATTATATTATATTATATTATTACTTTTCTCAATTGAAACAATTTCAATATTAAATAGTTGAACTCAGATTATTACTTCTGACGTCCCGAGACGCACACGTTATTTTTTTACAGGTCAGGTAGCGAGAACTCGTTAGCGACTATCAACGCAACAGTTATAGTAGAACTACTGAACTTTACAAAGTCGCCAAACGTCAATAAAAGGAAGCATGATAACGGCCTGTACCAGTGCATTTAACAGTGCGAGAAGGACGGACATGTACCAACTTTCCTTTTCGCACGTTGAATAGTGATGGCTACATCGCGTAAAAAATAAGGCCCTTTCTATGATTTTCGATTGGTTACCAATTAATCAATATTTCATGTAATTGTTCCATTTTGATCACTCATTAATTAATTTATGTCATTTTCTTTAAAAATAATGATATTTTCTTGTTCTTATTCTTATTACACTTTCTCTACGTTTATGTAGATAGATTTTTCTGAAATGATAGTTCACTTTTAACAAAGACCTATGGTTATATAGCCATAGCCAAGTGGGATCGATAATACCAGATTTTTTTAATTATAGATGTGAAGAATGTGTACATTTAAAAGCCGTAAGTTTGTGCTCGCAAAATTAAAGGTTTAAAAAACAGCGCCCGCAGAATTAAAAGGATTACAATGGCAAATAAACTTAAGCCCGTAGACCAATGTGATGTCTGTTTTATCGGCATTCCTGATGAATACAGAGAAATAAAACATATGAGCTAATAATATCAAAGTAGTTAATAAATGAATACAGTTAATTTCAATATTTTTATCTATAAGAAGCAAACGCTGGTTATTTTAAATAATAATAAGTATCTTTTAACTTTTCCAAAGGGCTTTTTATTATTTCATAAAAATAGCTTAGTCGAAATTAAACTCATGAATATTGACTGATCCAAACCGATTACGGGTTGTTAAATATAAAATTGAAGGTTAACTGTTGCACCTGTTCTGTCATCGGCACGTCCTCCATACGCACGGCACTGGTTACCACCGCTGTTGCTTAGTCGCCATGTGGCCTGTGCGCGGGGTTGATTGTGGGCTGGTTGTGTGCGCAGGCTCCCGAGCTAGTGACCCATGCCGAGGTCAATCATCATCCTATGGAGGATTCGCCTCTGCCTCATCGGACGATGACACCGTCGGTGAGTTGATGTACCTTTATGACGTGTATTAATCCTTTACCTATGTATGCAGTCGGGATGATGTAGGCCATTATCATCGTCAATTGACATTTAAATAAATATACGTATGTTTGCACCAGGATTCCCCGGAGAGTACTTGGAGGCGGAGGCGGTCGTCGGGCAGCAGTGGGCGCGCGCGCGCTCCCAGTCCGCGTGCACGCACAGGTCAGCTGCCCCCCTCCCCGCGCACGCGCACTCCCACTCCCACTGCGCCCGCCGCCGAGCTCCGTAGCGGCTACCCCGACTTCCTGCTCGCCAAGCAGTCGTGCAGCTTCAACAAGTCCTCGGAGCGGCTCGAGTACGAGCTGTCGCAGTGCAACATGTACTCCACCTGCCCGTCCACCCGCTCGAGCCGCTCCGGAGGCTCGCTGGTGGTCGAGGACGGCTCCGAGGCGCCGCGCGTCGTGTGGCGGCGCAGCGCCAGCTGCCGCAACCTGCGCGACCACAGCTTCGACGGCAGCGGCCGCGCGCGCCCGCTGCTGGCCGGCCTTCCCGCGTGGCGCGACGACCCGGTGACGCGCTACGGCGCTGGCACTCCGCGCTCGCTGTCGCTGGACGCGCAGCGCGCCTCTCTGGGCCGCGAGTACTCGGCCAGCTGGCCCGCCTGGGGCCCGGAGCGCATCTTGCCCTGCGCGCGCCCCGGCTCCCAGGACGACCTGTCGCACGACAGCTACGAGCTGCTGGAGCGCTCCGACGACGAGTCCGAGCGCCGCGCCCGGCCGCGCCCGCCCCCGCGCACGCGCTCGTGCTCGCTGGACTCGGGCAACGAGCTGTCGGACGACGACGGCTCGCTGACGGCCAGCGAGGGGCCGGCGGGGCCGCTGCCGGCGCGCTGCCGCAGCGACGCGGACCTGCCGCTGGAGCCCTTCCTGGCGGACGACCCGCGCATGCTGCCGCGAGAGAAGCTGTCGGTGCGCTCGGACGGCAACTTCTACAAGGAGATCAAGCGCGCCCTCGGCTCGCGCACCTCGAGCCAAGAGTCGCGCAGTGATATTTATGACTCCAAGTTGTCGAAGAGTAGTGCCGAGTCGAGCAAGAAGTCGCGCGATAGCGTTTACCACACCGACAGCAAAAAATCTCGCGAGACGCTCAAGAGCAAGAGCTCGGACCGTTCGGGCTCGCGAACCTCCAGCCAGGACTCCAAGTCGGACTATTACGATTGTAAGAAAAACTTGTACGAACTCGACGAGATAAGCATGAGGCGGCGGAGCGTGACCAGTATTCAGAACGCCTATATCGATCCGTTCGAACCGATTTCTCCCACTTCCAGCGCTGACTCGACCAAAGATTTCTATGATGCACATCCTACGTTTATAGGGATGGAGAAACCTGAGTACAGTGAGAAAACCATGTTTGATAAATCCCACGAGGACTTGATAGCTAACTTGGCTACCGCTTCTAATTACTACCACCACATACCGACCCCGTACTCAACATTCCCGAGCAACAGCAAGCACAAGGAGCCGAGTCCCCTGCACTCGGCCAGCTTGCAACACGTCGAACTAGAGTACGTACACTATTCAGATCTCAGCCCTCCCAAGAAATGCGATGAGCTCTCTACGGAGGACGAGGACATGCATCCGCACACTACTCACATATGGCCCGAAAAAATTTTAGGCCTCGAAACCGAAATAGATGGGACCAGAGCAGCCAAAATACACAGCTATCAAAGGCGACGCTCGTCCGACACTGTATTCAGTTTTGATAAAGAAAAGATAGAGTCGCTCACCCGTTCTATTAGTAAAGAAAATGCGAGTTCCCATCTCGTGAAGGAGTCGTCGAATGAGTCCGATGTCAATGTGAGAGTACTGCCGGCAATGGACAGCATCGAGTATACTAAAAATAAAGCAAGGGCTGCTTCTATTCATGCTAATACGTCGTCAATTCTCCAATCTGAATTTGATAAGGCAATGCGCGGTAAAGTTCATACTCACATTATCAGGAAAGAAAACTTGAAGGAAGAGCTGATGGCTAAAACTCATTTTGACGAGTACAATCCGAAACTCATCTTGGAGACCAGCTCAAGCAGTCGTCTTGCCGAAACCGTAGTCCCATACACTCATCCCACTGTGGAGAGGACCAAGAGTGACCCTAACAGCCTCGCCAACAGACCTCGGTTCAGCAGCGTCAATTCTAGAAGGCACGTACTAATGCACCAGAAATCTATTGATTTAACTCCAGCGGAATCGAGTGACGAGGATTACATGTTTCGTCAAATTCCTAGCGCTCCGCCTATTGCGACGAAACGATCCCATTTCGAACTGCCATCTAGGCTTCCTGATCACGTGCGGAGCCCCTTTGATCTGCCAAAGAATTATTTCAAAGAGTTCGACGCTTTCAAAGCAGGCTTTAAAGACGGCAATAAGAAGGTTATTGACGACGTGTATGATATTCCATACGTTTTGCACAAAAGGCACGTTATGAACGGTACAGCTCCATCTCCTCTCAGTGATAAACGACCACCTCCCGATATCGTTATGCTTACTCCCCAAAATGGTAGGCATATAGTTAGTGCGCATCCCAGGTGTAAGTATCATGACCATCCAAAGTCGCCGCGGTCCCCCAAATCACCCAAATCTCCCAAGTCCCCGAAATCACCGAAATCTCCAAAATCACCGAAATCCCCAAAATCACCAAAGTCACCCAGGAATAGCATTCAGGTCGAACATAGCTCAAACTTCTTGGAAGTGGAAAATCGTGATTTCTTGTTCACCCAAAATATTGATTTATCTAAAGTGGACCCAGTCACTTTAGAAGTTGATAAAAGCTGTCAACTTCAACATTTGCCGAGTCCTAGGAGAGATATCACCAAAAATTTGGATCCAATTTTACTTGAAACTCTCAATTCGAAACTTAGCCAGATTGAAAGCGATTCCGGTTCAAGTTCCAAAACTGATAGCATTAGAAAAGAATTTCCACACGAAATTCAAATTTCTATAAATGGTCGTAACGTGCAACAAGCTGCAATAACTAAGGAGCCAAAACCATTAACAGCTGCTGAAAAATTACGAGCTGATATAAAGTCCAAGTCGGAGAAGCTGCCTCCAAAAAGGGGTATTAAAGCTCGAGGCACCGGCAAGAAAGGCACAGGTGGTAAAATAAAAGGGAAAAGTAGTAATAAGATAAGGATAACCTCGTTCTCATCGGACGATGAAAGCGTCGATTCAGATGACGTGTTCGGTACCACGGAGGCGGCTCCGAAACTAGAATTCTCACCCCCGCAATCACGTAAAGATTTAGAACCAATTTTACAACTGGAATATGATAAGATAACATCTGGCGCATGGCATAGAGGCCAAACTATGAGCTCCACAGAAATAGAAGGTTCACCACCCCAGTGCCGAAAGCTTGCGGAACTAGAAGCTAAATACAACCCCCAAATACTAGACAGCATTAGCGGTAATGCTACAGAACTGAGACGTATATCTGAGAGGTCTATATCTATACCGAGCTCAGAAGATGATGTCGGTATAAAAGTGTCAGAGGTATGTAGGGAGCCATCTACATGGGAATATAACGAAAACATTCCTTCGCCTATACTGGAAAGTACAGAATTCTTCAGATCGGATGATGAACATTTGGCTGACATTGAGATACAGAAAGTAACAGGCGAACGTACACAGTCTCAAGAACAGAGTGATGTATCTAAAGACGACAAGAAGGATCTGCTTAAGTTGGGTGTAAAGAAAACCTTGAGGGATGAGCTACTATCGCCCATGCTGCGTAAAACTGGTGGTACTCCTATTCTCTTCGCTCACGCAAGATTGAATTTATCGGAAGGATCAGTTTTCTCGTTGCAGCGTCAAAAAGCAACGCAAGACTCGCCTACGGCCAGTAGAAGAGCCAAGAGCTTAGACACACCGGTTATTCAGATACATAGATTGCCTCCAATGAATGCATTCTCGTCAAAAGACGACACCGTTGAAGATGAAAATGAGGAAGGAATCATACTAGAGGAGAAGTCATTGATTGATGATAAAGTTGCGAAGCTATCTGGGCCTAAAAAGGAAATTATTGACAAAATTGAGGAGGTGGAGGAAGAACAAATTGCGGATTCAACAACTGACTTGCAATCTGTTGTTATTGACAATGAAGAGCTACAGTTATTAGAAAACTTGATAGAACAAAGGCGGCCACGTTCCTTCAAACGCAGATATGATATGACTAAATTGAAATCTTTGTCCAAGTCGCCATCCCGATCTCCTCTTAGCAAGTCGCCTTTGTCTCGTTCACCTCTGTCGAAGTCACCGTCTAGATCGCCCACATCGTCATTGAATTCTCCTCGTGGCAGTATCCGAAAATTGTCCGATCTGAGTGAGGACCAAATTGTTCCCGACATTGAGCGAATAAAACGCAAAGAAAAGAAAAAGCTAACTTTAAAATCAAAACCAGACGAAAAACAGAAGACTGGCAAGCTGAACAAAGGTGGTTCTCTTGATACCAATGCTACGCAGGTCAAAGCACTACAAACTCAGAAATCTTTACCTTCATCACTTAAAGAGAGACCAGATTTCTTAACCGTACCTCCACTTGATATAGCTCGGGCAAAGAGCCAAGAGCTAGAACAAACGGTAAAGAAGATGGCAAAAGAAAAGTCTAAGTCTTTGGAGAGAATGGATATAAAGCGAGGAGGCAGTAAAGAAAGGACAAAATCACAAGAAGACAGTGATACAGAAATTGCAAAACGTAAAGAAAAACAACAATTACTCTTTGAAGCCGCCTTAAAGCAAACTAAAACTCTTATTAGCCCAGTCAAAGATACAGTACCTTCGTTCCCGCCTCCTGAAGACAAAATTGTTGTTAAAACAGAGGGGGATAAAATTATAATTGAAACAAAAATCAACAGCAAAGCGGAAGATCATGTGTTGATTGCAAAATCGCCAAAAAAATTGGATAATAAACTGGGTGGAAAGATTAGTAGGAGTTTTGAGGACCAGAAGACTGCTAAAACAAGTAACAAAATGAATAAGAGCATGGATGATAAGACTAGTCAGTCCTTAGAAGATAAATTTGATGATCTGGCTGCCTTACAAAAATCGCCAAAGACGTTGTCAAAAAAGCAAGAAATCAAGCAGCAAATTGAAGGGAAGGTCGTATATCAAAAGATTAGTCCCGGGTCAAAATCCAAAAGCTTGGATCGTAAAGTTGATACACACCTTGATGCGAAAGCTAAGTCTAAGAGTCTCGACAGGAATTATATAACACCTCCGACAGATCAACCCGCAGATGTAGATATAAGTTTTAAACAAGAAATCGTTAAAGTTGACGTTCATCCTAATGTTGTTGATGAATCGGACGTAGAATCAGTGTCACTGCCCAAAGAACCAGAGCCTAAAGATATTTCGCCTTCACATAGCTATAAAGATAAAACTGAGGATGATTCATCAATTGAATGGATGACTAACTCTCAACATACTATTATAGAAAATGATACACAAACGGTCATAATGGAACGTCGTAAAATTGATATTTATAACAAACAGAGACAGACCGAGCTACAGGAAAGTAAAAGTAGCCAAGACCTTCATGAGCTAGTCACTTCTGGGAAGAAACCAGCGGTAACTAGATTAACCAGCGAAGAAGAATCTTTAACAGAGGTTAGTGACTTAAAGGTATCGGATGAAAGTCATATGTTAGGCCTTTCATTACCTTATATAGATGCAGACAGTTCATCAGACCAAGATCAAGCTTCAAGAAAAACTAAACTATCTCGCGGGCGAAGTGATGATACTGGGTCCTGGGTTGAATACGATGATACAGGTGAAACAGAATTACCACTATCAGATACAAGTGTCACGATTAGCCGTGGAAGAAGAACACTGGATCCTCAGGGAACATTTGATGAGTCTTCTGCCAGTTTAGTAGAATTTCTCAAACACGAATCTATGTCGCAGCTGATGTCAGAAAATGATACAGACCGTGAAGTTAAGATAACAAGGGATCCTGCAAAGACTCAAGATCTAACGCTTAGGTGGAAAAGTAAAAATAAAATTATTGTTACGCCACCACAAGAAAACAGCCCTACTGTTGAGAACATACAGTTTATTGACTCAAGTACTTCAAAGTCTACTAATAAATCTGAATCTGGCGAGCACACCGGCAGTTCAGGAAGTGATAAGTCGCCCACTGAGAATAAAACGGACCACAAAATATTGTTGACAGCTAAAATTAGACGAAGTGAGCTATTGAAATTAAGTGCAGAGCGTTCTCGAAGCTCAGAGTCTACATCCTGGACAAGTATTGAAAAAGATGCTAGCCCATCAAGTCACATCAAAGGAAGCTCTATTGATGATGAATCTAGTGTGAGCTGTTCTATTGCTAGGCCACTAGGTATATCTCAGGATATTGAAAAACTTAACAAGAAGGACAGGGAGTGCTTGGAAGAGTTGAAACAAGCCATGGAGTATGGAGAAGAGCATCTGTTGTCTCAGCATACACTGTCCAGTGACCATTCAAAATCCAATTCCAAATCACCTTCTCCGATTGGAGAAATGTGCCGAATTGAAAGTCCGAGAAGTCCATCAAAATACGGAACAAGGAAATCACCGACGCCTACGTTGGAAAAACAAGGCCAAGTCGACTCTCAAAAATCTCCTAGTGATTCAGACTCTAGTACAGAGAGCATTGATAAAACTGTTGAACGGCTCTCTAGACCTAAGAAGAACGGGTTGGATAAAGTTGGAAAGTGTCTCATTGAAGAGTCAGAATCCAGTCAGTCTGCTGCTTCCAAAACATCAGATCTGAAAAGGGAATTTGAAAGGCCTATCAAGAAAACTAAAATCGCTATTACTATATCTCAAGAAGACCAAAATACAACTATTGACTTCGACGACGATGGTAATGTTATAACATCTTCTATTGAAAGGGAACGTATGAAAAAGAGATCTCTTAAAGATGATCAGAAAAGTTCATCCAAGTCTAGCTTTGACACAACGACTACAACCACCCCATCTAAAGGATCACTTAGTGTGGACGATTCTTCGTCACGGAGGAAAGGACGTCTGGATGAACAAAAAAGTTCTTCCAAATCAAGTATGGATTCAAGAGGATCGCTCAGTGTTGAATCCAGAGGTTCCTTCGAAACGACAGAGTCCACCTCGGGTTCACTAGGCGAAGCTTACCGTCGTGGCGAAGAGTTAAAACCAACTTGGCGACCATTCTTTGGTGCCTCGGGCAGCGAGAACAGCACAAGCATTGAAGAGGCATGGATACCACAAGATCAAGATGGGTACGAAAGTATTGGTCTTAATAAGGATGTGTTCGACCAGAGATTGTTAGATGATTTTCAGTCATTTCCTAAAAATCCCCCTCTTTCCGCTAATACGTCCAAAGATTCCACTGAAGGTGATTTCACCGACGACCTCAATGATTTTCCAGTAAATTTCTTATATCCGGCAACATCATCCACTAGTTCAGACGTGGTCATAGGCTACGGTCAAAATTTTGGTCGCACATTATCTAGAATTTCAGAGCGTAGTACTGCTTCCGAGAAAACTAGTGCCGACGAAGATTCAACAAAAGCCTGTTCAAGGTCTGAGAGTATAAATGAGGAGTCCTTGAACTCTAGCGACCATCAAGCAAGTTTGAGTTCCGATCCTCCGAGCAATGCTAACGTGGCTTATATATCTGATACCGATAGGAGGACTTCAGCTGAAATGCCTGATATTCCGATTGATCAAACGAAAATAAGTGAAATGTATGCTGAATCTAAAAAAGACGTTGAATCCAAACGGATAGGTGAAAGCCCAACTAAGTTTCGTAAAGACAATCTTCGGCTACCATCGAAGCAGTCCTCGGCTAGTTCAAGCCAGGAGTCAGAAGATTGGCCCCTTCCCGAGTTACCCCCGGAAGCGGCTACGAAAACCAATGAGGTTGAAGAAATTACTCGCAAAGATTCCAGTGATTTCGACCAGTGGCCATCCCTTCCTTCGAGTTTACTAGAGACTCCTATCATTGAAAAGATTCATATTTACTACATGAGTAACGAACCTGAACAAGCCATGAAAGTAACTTTGCAGTCTGAGAGTTCCAAAGACCAATTGCACGGCTCTGATGACGATAGTGATACATTAAATAATGACGATGATTTGGAGAAGGATGTCCCAGAATCGAAGTCTGAAAAGTCAACAGAACATAGCGATGAAGGAACCCATCAGTATATAAAAGGCATACCATATGAGAAGTCAAGTTATATGGTCGAGCCACTTGAAAAACACGATGAATTCACATGTCTTAATAAAAGCGTTGTTCCAAATTATGATAACTCGTGTCTTAGTGGTACAATTAGCAAAGCTTCGTGCTTAATGGGAGACATGGGCGCTTGTTGTTCTCGCTCAGAACACAAATCGTTCAATATAAAGAGTAATTTGGAAGACAAAGTTATCATTAGTCAACCTCAAAAGTCACCAACAAATTATAGTCCAATATTTGACGATGAGCATCTTTACACCGATGACGTTTTCGGTGGGGACAGCAAATCAGTGTCTCCCGATTTCGACAAAGGCTTTTCGCAGTTGGGCACCCAAAAATATTCTTTGGGTTCTAATAATTCAGACACTTCAATTGACGACCTTCTCTCCACAAATGCAGAGGAAACAGTGCGCGCTGCAACTAAATTGAGCACTGGTAGTGCAGGTACTTGTAAAAGATGTAGTCATAGTAGCCACTCAGAGGAAGAAACTAGTTCTTTCGGCACAGACTTAGACGGTACCGTTAAAATAGGGCTACCCCAAAAGAAATGTACCCACAGTTCTCACTCTGAAGATACTTCGATGTGTTTGAGTATTTCTGAATGGTCAACAGGAACAAATACAGTTCGTCAATACGCAAATCTATCTGCCTCTGAGAGTATATCTGCTATATCTGTTCCCAAAAGCGAGAAATCGGACAATATGTCTGGGAAAGTTTATTCGTCGTCTCATGCTAGTAAAAAATCGGAACAGAAACTCAAGATGAGCTCACACGCAGAAATGAGCTCAAAGAGTAGCAGTCTTGATAAAAGTTCTGAAAACATTAAGTATGATAAATTATATAGTTCAGAAACGACTATTTCTAGAAAAGGAATAGACAGTAGCTCTGGCACCAAAAGCGATAGTACGCTAACATTAGCTCAGTCTATATCTGACTGGTCAGCCAGTACAAGTCACACTCTTGTACCAACGACACGCGAAGACCAACATGCTGATGATAATACAAAATCAGAAGACACCATAGTTAAAGAGTTTTCAATTCACGAGGAACAGAAACCGGAAATACAAATAATTACAGCTGAACCATCTTCACCTGTGAAAGAAGAGGAAGAAGTCAAAGAGCCAGTTCTTAGACTTACCGCGTCCTATACCGGAAGGAATGATAAATCTTCATCGATCAGTTATAGTGACAAATCAGATAAATCTAGCTCCAGCTCCTTAAGCAGTCTGCAAAAACATACTAATGGAGTTCTGAGATTCGACCATAGACTGAAAGGGTTCCATTCCTCAAATGATGCTACGTACGAGAGGTATCAGAAGGTGCCTTCGAAGAGCTTGAGCTACGAAGAGCAGAGTCAGAGATATCTGAAACCAACCACTCGGTGTCAAAGTGAAGATAGTGGGTTCAAACCACACCCTACGGGTCCTCAGCCTGAACTAGACATTGACGTGCCTTCACAACTATACAGTCAAGAGGAAAAACATAGTGAGCGCTATCAAAGCCAAGAATTTTCCAGTTTAATACGTGATGATTTGCCAGTTCAATTCAGATCTGAATATAAGCCGCTCGCTAAACATGCTAGCTATGATGACAAAACCTTGTCAAAAAATCAGATAAAGGAATATAAAACATCCCAACAGTATAGGAATAAACCTAAGAGCTGGTCTTTCCATGAGCATTATCTTGCTTCATCCGATTTGCCTATGATTGCTGTACCAGAAATGCCATCTGTACATAGAGAATTACAAGAGAAGAAATCTCTGGAGCGTTCAGGTAAGACACCTCTTTCTCGCTGCTCTCCATACTACTCGAGTAGTCTCAGCTCTGAGTCGCCACCTATCCAACCCTTGAAAGCTCCTGTGAAGAAATCTCTCCTTGTAAGAAATATATCCTTGAAGAGTCCTCCTAGCGGCAACGATACTGATAGTTCATTAGACGTGATCAGAGACCCAAGGGAACGAATGAGAACATTCAGACGCAAGAAACAAGTGACAGGGACGCGAAGAAGGCAAGAAAAGATTCAGGATGTTTTGGAAGAAGATTCTACAAAGAGCCAATGTTCCTCTGAAAGCGATAAACTTTTAGGCGCGAAATATTTGATTGTTGAAGAATCTCTGCGCAGAATGGAAAGCTCTGAATGTTCCGATAGTTATTTGCCTGAAGTGGAATCTGGTTCGTCAGAAATGTCCAAAGGAGATTCAAAAAATTATGATATTCAGGAAACGGCTAGCTATTCCGAAGATGAGGGACACGAGGAATACGTGAAGTATGCAACTGCCAATTACGAAGTACACCAGTACCCTATCAACATAACTCCAGCTCAATTCCAGGGATTCGGGTCGTCCGCGGACGAGGACGAAATGGGTTTTCCTCGCTTCGATAGGTTAGGCCGCCTACGTCATCCTTATCTGGATACCCAGGAGCCACCATACGTACAGGAAGACAGCCCCCCTCGTGTGTCTTACTCGAACAAAAGCAGTCGCCAATCGTCTCTTAAGAGATCTAAGTCCGGGTACCGTCAATCTGAGGACAAATCTCTTGGCGAACCCTCGGGCCAACACCAACAAAGGGTGTTTTACGAGGAGCAAAGTGATAGAGACGATTCTGACGATTACGCATACCCAATAGATACCATTAAACGGGCTCCAAAAATGCCAAAATCTGGTAGCTACTTGTTCGATCGTGGGGAATCAGTCGCCTACTCTGACTCCGAATTACCTCGAGACAAGGAAGATTTCGTAGAATACAGAGGCAGTCCATATCCGGAGAACTACGAGGAGGTGGTCATGTTCCAAACTCAGGAGTGCTATCCGCAGTACGAGCACCATCATGCTGAGAGGGACGCCAATGATGAGCATTACGCTTCCCGTGATCTTGACCAGCGTTTTAGTCTAAATAACGTCGAAAGATTCTACTCCAGTCACTACGTCGACTCGCAGGCTTCAAGTGATAGTCCCGAACAAAAATTTGACGTTTCGACGTTGCCGCCGCCTCTATGCTCTGATGACGAGAACGATTAAACTGTTATTTAGCATTATTTAAGTTTCGTCGTTTCGCATTTATCTACCTTCCTCTCGATTGATGCTGTTTTCGTATCAGTGCTATCTCATCGCTCTACTATTTTGAATTCTAAACGCAATTTATCGTTATATTGATGTAAGAGTACGTTATATAAAAAAAACACACTGTCACTTATTAGTAAAAAATAATATCAAAATTGTATTTAGCGCCAGGTCCCGGCGAGCGCGACCCTTGCCGCCGTGGGCTTGTAACCCACCCACTCTAGCTTGTTAGGTACTTAGATGTAGAATTCTGGTCCCTCATTATAGCAAACGTCCTATTGAGACGTAATTGACTTAATTGACCCGAATACAATAAAGATATTATTATTACAATGTAATGTAGTGCCAAATCCTTCTAGTCATTGCTAATTCAGCGTTTGCACTATAAATAACCCTTTGTATGATTATATTTGTTATTAATTATATATCTATTCGAATAGTATGTATTATTGTAAAGGCTGTGATTTACTTTGAGATCCAAGATCTTGGTTTATTTATTTTAGGCGTTTGCTCAAGCCTTCGCACATAACACGTTGAATGTTCAATGCGAAACTACTTTGTGGTCTACTTTCAAGGAATCTCCATTCGTGCCAAATCTGCTCAATTTTTTCTGATAATTTGTATTTGACAGTATTATTTATGAATGATGTTATTTGTGAATTTTGACTCTCGTCCACTTGTTCTGGCAATATATGAGGATCGCCTATTTGCGTATTGCGTCGTTGCTGAAACTAATCAATCATCAAATCTAATGAATGATTGAGACAGTGTGATCAAACCTCGCTGTTTAGAAACACTATCGCGATAAGAGTTTGATTATTATAGTTTATATGTAATTGGTGTAAGCGTTCGATTCTACGGGGCCACATCACTTGCACAATGGGAATATTATTTACAAATTACTTAATTAAAATTACCGGTCTTTACTGATCCTGTTAGCTGGCAACATTATATATTAAGGTTATATGTGTTACACTAATTATTAATTATTTTATTTTTGGAATAGTAAAATATATGAAGGTTATTTGTTTTGCCTTGTATGTTACAAATATAAGTATAATTCCTGACACGGTAGCAAGTCCATATGTATATCAATCACCATACATATATAAGCCCTAACTCGTTCTTAAATAAACCAACTGCTTTTTCACATTTTTGTTAGATTTTGTCAAATAATATTTTAGTAGGTAATTAAAAATTCATGTTCAGAAAATTTATCCTCAAAATATTTAAAAAAATTAAAATGTTAAGCTTCCCGTTTTAGATTACTAATTCTTAAATTGTTTTCTCGGTTGCAAAATCCCATAATACTTAGATAGGAATTAATTATCGAACATAGATGAATTGTGTGTTGGTGTAAATGTGGTAAATCTGATTAGTAATAGAACAATAGTGGTAAACAATTAAAGCTCTAATTATCTTTTAATGATGTTCCGTATTGCTTGGTTTACTCATTTGAAATCAAATTGTTCGTAATCTAATTTTATCTCAATATAAATAACAAATTGCGACATTCTTTTTTCAAGACGGTTAAAAATATAATTCACAGATCTCTGTTACATTTATGGAAGTTACCAAATTGTTTGCTATTTAGGTGTGTTATAAAAAATACATTTATTGCGAGAAAACAAATCCCACTGCTGAATAGTGTTCAATTAAAATGTCTAAACTGTACGTGGTGTGCACGAAGCCATTTTAGACTATTAGTTGTATGAGGCTAACGACCTCCCATGGGGTGTATGCAGATGGACTATTCTTCAAACGTTGACCAACATATAATCTTTCAACTTGCATAGCCCCAGGCGTTACACACCATCTACTGTGTCATGTAAAAGAACTCAGTTTAATTACGCTGGAAGAGCATGTATATGCAGTGGAAACAAGTTGCTAATTGCTAAAATTGCGTTGCTTATTATCGACAGCAAAAATACCAGATGAAACAGATGTGGCGGCTTAAGTTAGCGTGGCCTGTAGTGTATTCTATCACGGGCCCTTGGATTTAAAGTGGTTATAATAAAACAAACATCTTCGATATTAATAGATACTTTTCTACATATCATGAATCACGCTTTGCAATACAAGTGGCGAAGAGTATACGGCCGAGCTGCTCTGTACCAGCCGCTCCATAACAAATCTCTTTCACATATTGCCAGTTGGTTGCGAGTCGAGAGTCCCTCTGTGTACGCCCATAGTTAGTGCAATAACGATTTAATTAAATCCTAGATGTTAAGTACTTTTTGATTGGAGTGTACAATCCGAATAGACTGTTACTAATTCGTTGTTTTTACATTTTATTGTCAAACGTATTAACGAATTATTGTTTATTATATCGGAACGTTATTAAAGTAAAAACTTCCTTTTTGAATTTATATGTCAAGTGTGTATGTGTGTTATATATTTCCTGCTGAAGGTGTGGGCTCATTCGTTCCGGCAATTTGTAATTAGACCATCGTCAATGTTTCTATCTTTGTGCTAACGTCGTAGCTAACGTGCGGGCCAACGGATACAAATTATGAAATTACATTTGAAATCGCTTTTTCACCTCGGAAAATTTCATGTACAGAAGATTACTTATCTATACGCAATTCAACTGGAGTCCGGGAAGAGAAAGACAGAGTTGAATTAATAAAGTGACTGAGATAAATTAATAACGTGACAAGGGTAAATTAATAACGCAACAGAGATGATTTATGACGGGATAGAAATGAATTAATGATCAGAGGACAGCTGATAATATAATGAACTGTCGGAAGGAAGGCTAAGAGCTCCTCACCGGATGCAACACACGATACCACCCCGCGGTTGGGGATAGTTAAACGATAAATAAATAAAATTTACCGAAATTATCAAGTCTTGTTAATATTAAGTTGAAATACCTGTACCTATAATTGTTGTTAGCAAAGCTGCGAGGAAAGATCATGTAAGTTTGATCATAGCATGTACATTTAATATTCAACGCACTGTTTATGTTTCATTCGTCGCCTTTAGGTCTTATTTACAGCATAAAATAACTTTAATATTATTTTTGATACCTTTCAGCACTTTTGTTTCAGCTTTTATATAATTTTTTTTGCATATATAGCATGCTTGGTTTTGTATTTATATAATTTCGACTTCGTTTTATTCTAGTTTTACAATTTGGTTTATATTTAATAAGAATATAGGTATAAGCCTGCGCACCAATAATATTCACTTGTGTTTTCCCTCAATCGCAGGGCTGCCTTAGGGGTGAACCCTGATGTCTATTTCGTAGTCTTTTGGCAATTGCAACTCCAGTAGTTTTTTTTTATACCACATGGGTGACAAACAAAAAAGTTTCAGTTGCACGTGGACGGCGCGCTGCGAATTAGTCCTTTAAACAGAATTCGATGTAGCTTAAGACAACACCAGAGTTTTTTCTCTGACCTGATACCTAGCTTCCATCTAAATATTAACATTATATTTCTGGTACACAGACGAAACATCCCCCGAGGAAGATAACACAATATCCTCAGCGAGTGTGTGCCTGTCTCCAAGCTCTGGGTTCGACAGGATTGAGCCCGCGCCTCTGTGCGCATCTACCCCGTTGCACCTGCCCAATGGAAATGATGCCGTGGACAACAAGATCATGCACAATGGCAACGGCGACGTGCACGGTGAGAGCTAGTTTGCTATTTTTTTTTACAAAAAGTCACCTAGCTACTTTATTGGCGTGATTTTTTAATAACAAGAATGCTTAATTAGCTATCCAACGAGGTCTAAAACATATTTAAGTTGAAAAATTGCTTTAACAGGTACTCTTGACGTTCCCATCCTTGAGTGTTCGATTGATTTAGTCTGCTTCTGGAAGAAATTCCAGACATTTTGCATTGAATTAATAAAATAAATAAAAAATTGTCGTAAATCGTGTTAGCCGTAAATCGTAAAATTGCATATATAATGCAAGCATTGCGTTGCTTCACTTGTACTTTCTATATGTTTAAACCATCGTAACAAGCCTTTCTGCATCTTTTACAATAACATCCTCACTCACACCTGTTGCTTGACATTTAAGTAAATCTCATCAGTCCTCGGACTATATTGATGTATGTATTGAGTACAGTCAGTACAGTACAGTCTAAACTGGACAAAGTTATCTGCGGCTTGATTCAGGAAGACCTAGGCTTCATGACGTCACGGGAAATAAAAACTAACGCTAGGTATACGAGACGAGAGGAGGCCACATGCCAATTTATCGCATTACTTGCGCAATCTACTGCACTCGGGTGTATGACAAACATTCAATTTGGTAATAAAAATATTTGTTTTTTGTCCGCAGTGAAAATAGTATCAGAGTCTACGAACAGTATGGACGTGTTGAGCGGAGGCGAGAGCGACGCAGGGGATACCCTCTCGAGGCGAAATAACAATAGGTACGTTTTGATAATGGCACTTGAAATATCAACACATGAAACAGGACCTTGGGCTCATCTGTAGTAACGAAAGGGCATTACAGAGGTAACGGATTTAAATCCCTGTTCGTGATGGGATTTTCCTTAACCTGGAAAATGCTTAGGTAAAGCTTATACTTTGTTACAGTTTTGTTGCATTTTTTTTAATATAAAACCTTCATTTCGGAAGCGTACAATTTTGTATTGTGTTACCTCTTAATATATCTCTATATATACCTACTAGCTGACCCGCCCAGCTTCGCATGGGTGAAAATTTACATACATACATACATACATATCATCACACCAAGTCCCTAAGGGGGTAGGCAGGGAGTATAGAGCGCCAGTTCTCTCTAGACTTTATACTTCTTTTGCTTCGTCCACATTCATCAGTCTCTTCATACATGATCGTCGGTTTCGAGTACTCTTTTCGTTCCCGTCCTTGAGCGTCCGATCGATTTGATCCAGGTAGTTGGAACGTGGCCTTCCTCTGCGTCTTCTTGCACACACTTTTGCTTTGTATATCTGTATCGTCAATCTTTCTTCACTCAACCTTACTATATGTCCAAGTCAGCGTAGCATGCCTTTCTTCATCTTTTCAATCTCGCCCTGATTCACGCCAGTTGATTTGCGAATCTCTTGATTCCGGACTCGAACTAAGATCGTTACTCCGCACGTTTTTCGCAGCTAATATCGCATCTCAGCTGCATTTAAGCTATCTTCATACTTCCTCTGACATACCCAGGGTTCGCTGCCATACAATAAAGTAGGCACAAATATCACGCTGTGGACAGCAACCGTTGCTGGCCATCAACACCGACATGGCCCCATTCACCTTAATACCGGCAGTTAGCCTTCTTTCAATATCTTTTTCATACTTTCCATCTCGTGTGAACATGCTTCCTAGATATACAAATTCATTCACTTGCTCTAAAATTTGTGAAAAGAATTTAAAATTTGGGTTTTCAAAAGAAAGTTTGAAAGTGATAATAACGTGAGATATAGGGCTCGTTTAGTCGCTAAGGGCTCTACCCAAGTAGAAGGTGTGGACTATAAAGAAACATACTCACCTGTATTAACACTTTGAGAATGTTATTTTCTTTAAGTGTAAAGTTAAATTTAGAAATTACTCATCTTGATGTTAACACTGCATTTTTAAATGGCTAGGTACCTTGATGAAACAGTATACATGCTAGTACTTACCACCTAATTTAGAATGTCAGAGTAACAGTGTACTCAAACTAAAACGTGCAATTTATGGACTTAAACAATCAGCAAGGCAGTGGAATAAGAGAGTAGATGATTGTTTGTTAAGCCAGGGTTATATTAAGTCTAAATTGGAACCATGTTTATATAGTAAAAGGTAAATAATGAACAAATTTTAAAAACTGTGTTTGTCGATGATTTTTTCATATTTTCCAGTAGCAAGGCATTGACAGATGAACTGAAACATAGTTTAATGTCAAATTTCATAACTAAAGATTCAGGGCAAGTGAAAGAATGCTTAGGTATGAGAGTAAAAGTATATAAAAATGGTTGTATATCATTAGATCAGGAGCATTTTGTCGAACATATTTTAAATAAGTTTAAGATGTCAAACTGTAATGTTGTTGATACTCCTATTGAATGTAAATTGAAGTTGGATAAGTCAGAAAATGTTTGTAAATAATATCCTTATCAGCAACTGATAGGAAGTCTTATGTATTTGTCTATACTTACACACCCAGATATCAGTTACAGTTTCAGCTATTTAAGCCAATTTAACAATTGTTTTACTGCAGTTCACTGGAAAAACGCAAAGAGAGTGTTAGAATATTTAAATAAAACAAAATCTTATGGTTTAATGTTTACAAATGATAATAAAAACTTAGAAGGATTTGTAGACTCAGATTGGACATCAAATACTATTGACAGGAGATCTTATACAGGTTTCTGATTTAAATTGTCTGGTACTGTAATATCATATGAATGCAGAAAACAACCGACAGTGGCATTGTCCAGTACTGAGGCCGAGTACATGGCAATGCCATTTTTTCATGTCAAAATTTCAATGCCAAGGCAATTTGCCAACTACTGAAATGCCTGCTGACTTGTTAACGAAAGGGTTAAGTAGTTTGAAACATTACTATTATGTTAAAAAGTTAGGCATTAAAAGTATTGTTTAGGTGTAGTTTATATTCATTTATTGTTACATGGATATTAGATTATTTTAATAAGAGGTGAGAATTTGCCCTAATATGCTGAAGGATGATGGCATCATTTCTTGGTTACATTACAATATCGCGAGACTCCATATTCTCCCCAATCACGATTAAGGCAACATCATTTAACATTGGTGCATTGATGCCTCTCTCATGACATGTTGTCTCCTGCAGGTCGCTTGTCTGCTGTGATCACTATTTTCTGATTGTCCGATGGCATCACATTACTTGTAAGACAGTTTTGAACAATTGGATCAACTGATTATGTTCATGCAAAAGTTGTTGTAACTGCTAAATGATATCTGCGAACAGCGTTCATTTACTTCTTCTTCAGAATTCCCCAGGAAATAAATCTGGAGAAATTTGTATTTACCATTGCCTACGCTGTTCTTCAGTCTCATTGGCTCGAAGATTGAACTGGGCTTGCGTTACACTGCGATTGAATAGGACTTGCGTTACACTGCGATCGAACTGGTGTGCGCCAACGGATATTTTGACGCCTTACGGGTGGTATTACTAATAAAATACGACGATTAATTATGAAACTCACACTAAAACACAACAAACATCTTTTTGCTTTTGTTGTTATGAAAGAATCTGTAATTTGAGGTTTGTCAAAACTACTACTTGAATGAAATGTCAGTCTAGCTATACATAGGGTGCGTTCCACTAAGCGTTCACAATGATCACGCTCACGACCACAGTTTGCTTGTAAGCGTTACTGTCGTAACCTCAAATGGAATGGATTACAGAGCGTTTTGAGCGTGCAGTGCAGGTAAATAATACAAACGGCGAGTTAGTAAAAAGAAAGCAAAAGATTTAAGATGTTAGTTTATAATCTGTAAGCCTTGAAAATAAACTTGATTAATTTAAATAGATTTATATTGAAAAAAAATATAATGTTTTTTTTTATATTTAATATTATTGGTGTTTTAAATTAATTTACGTTCAAATAGAATTAAAATGTCTTGCGGCGACACTTGGATATTTGGTAAGAGGTACAGTCGCCATTTTATATGCTTTGAGTTCTGAAAATCACGCAAATTTTCTTCGATTCAACGATCACTTCGACCCACCTTTTTAGATGGGTCGTCGTGAGCGTAAGTTATGACATTATAATTGACGTTTTCGCCGCGAGCACAACGACCGCGGTCGTTATGTGGATCGATTAGGTATAGGAGAATTTTCATTGTTGTGGGCGCTTAGTGGAACGCACCTTTACCGTCAATATTTACACGTCACTCTGACAGAGTATTTGTCAATATATTGAAAACGTCTCAGAATCTTGTTGTCTGTCTCTTTCGCACACTCACTTTTCAGATATTTTTTTAATATTAACTATTATTTATATATATTTTATATAGCCTAAAGCCTTCCTAGAATCATGGACTATCCAACACAAAAATATTTTTTCAATTCCAACCAGTAGTTCCTGAGATTAGCGCGTTCAAACAAACAAACAAACAAACAAACAAACAAACAAACTCTTCAGCTTTATAATATTAGTATAGATGTAATTACATATACAATTTATCCATAATGAGCCCATTTCTTTATCAAAGCTTTTCCTACTTGTTCCTACCCTTTCGCCGAATCTTGGTACTATACTTATATTAATTAGTACATATCACTTTGATTTATTACCTTATTGTTATAGTATATCGTCAAATTTGCTGGGAACGCTACGTGAAGGCACTGGTGAACTGCCGAGGCGACGCGACGTTGCTTACTTCGTCGCTAAGGAGTTGCTTATGACCGAACGCACCTACAAGCGAGATTTGGAGCTCATTACTGTTGTGAGTACCATACATCCTTAGGGGGCGTCCATAAATTACGTGAGGTGTATTTTTTAATTTTCTGTCCCTCCCTCCCCCATGGTGAGATATCGTGAGATTTTATTCAACCCCCCCCGTCCCCCAATCATCCCCAATCCCCAAATCCAATCCCCAAATTTTTAAAAAATGTGGGTTTCTTACGTAAACGCGTTGGATTTTTATTGTAAAAAGAAAAAAAATTGCTTCGTGTTTTTATTAACGACTAGTTAAGACTAGTAATCAATATTGCTGAGAGTTTAATTATAAGATTAAATCTTACGCATGTTAAATCTGGATTAAATGGACCAAAATAGTATATATTTTTTTTTATCAGAAAAACAATTGCGTGATATTTGCCGAGACCCGCCCTCTCTCCAACGTAAGATCAGATGAGATTTGACTCGACCCCCTCCCCCCCTTAAACATCTCACGTAATTTATGGACGCCCCCTTATTAGTTTACATAGATTGGAATTACTATGACCTAAGAGTGCTAGCATAGATTTTCCTCGTTAGGTAAGGCCACCGACGTGGCATACCTCTGGTATATTGCTAAAGTGCTTGACAAGATCTTACGGCTGTAAGATAATTCTAAAGTCGGTGGTACTCGCGACTTTGTTCGCTCAGTTGTATGCTAAGATGTAATTTGTACCCAATATTTCGTTTCTTTCGGTTTCTTTAAAGGTTGTAGCCTACATCGTTTTCCAATGCATCATCATCTCTATCGGAATTAATCAAAATAGTTTAGGCGAAAGCGTAGACTGCCAGGCAGTGTTACTTTCACATTTACAGTATAAAGTTTCGCGACAAAAAGTTCCTATTTCCATTGTATTATATCTGTATACATAACTAGCGGACCTTCCCGGCTTAGGACGGGTGGACATAAGATTTCTTTTTATAAAATAAAATATAGCCTATGACACTCAGGGTGAATGCAGCTTTCCAATGGTGAAAGAATTTTTGAAATCGGCACAGTAGTTTTTGATTTTATTCATTCCAAACATACACACACAAAAATACAAATCTTTCCTCTTTATAATATTAGTATAGATGATGATGGTAATGTGTGGTGTTTGTGTGTCAGTCGTGGTCGGCGCGCGTGTCGCAGCTGGCGGGCGGCGGCTGTGAGTCGGGGCGGGCGCTGGCGCTGGCGTGCTTGGCGCTCGGCCCGCTGGCGCTCGCGGGCGGCCCGCTGCTGGCGCGCCTCGAGCGGGCGCTGGCCGCCACGCACGCGCCCGACGGTAACTGCCAGGGCCGCTTGCCTCGAGCTAGGGCACTAAGATAAAGGAATTAACTCCTTATCTAGGTATATATTGCAAAGAGGCACTCAGGCTGTGGAATTACCTCCCCGTTGAGGTTACCCTTGAGAGTTCAGCATGGAGTTCTTCAAGAAGGGTGCGAAAAGATTCCTGCAGCGATACCCCTGGTGTTGCAAGAGTCCATAGGCGGCGGTAACCGCTTACCATCAGGCGGACCGCAAGCTTGTTTGTCACCTGTGTCGTATAAAAAATGACTTGAAAAAATATTTATGTCTGATATAGCCCGCCTATTCAGGAATGCAATAGGCTATCTATGTATGATCTAGCTCTAGAATATCTGTATATGTATGTGTCGTCTTATAAATATATCCATGCTAATACTCAAGAGAGCGCAACAGTTATCATAATTATAAATGTAACATAGCTACAACTAGGGGGCACAGCCACTATAAACGTATTTCAACCATTTCAGATAATGAAGAACCCGAGTATAAAAGAATTGCTGAAATGTTGTACGACTACTTGACGAGTACAGCTGAGGTAAGCTCCTTTTTATTTATTACATACGTTTTCGAATCATCTCGCTTTCCCTCAAGGCGCCTCGAAAAGTAAGACAGTTTTGTAACACCTCTTGTTGTATATTTTGCTACCAACGTGACAGATGGCGAGACCGTAGATGTTTCACAACACTACCCGGACGCCATGTCATTTAGCTGCTATCTTTTGTTAAGTGAAGTTACTATAGTTGGGTGTATTCAAGTTGAACGGATAATCCCGTCGTGCTTAGATTTCGGGCAAAACGCTTGGTATGTTGATGCGTGTGGTGGGCGCAGGCGTACGCGACGTACACGTCTCGCGCGGGCGGGCTCGTGGGCGTGGTGGAGAGCGTGCGCCGCTGCAGCGAGGACGCCAACCGCGCCTGCGCCGCCTTCGACGCCAGCGCGCCGCTGCCGCTCGCCTGCCTGCTGCTGCGGCCCCTGCACAGGCTGCTGCACCTGCACACGCTCGCTATCGGTGCGTATACAACTATGTACACACGCACTGCTATTTAGCTGGGACTTTTTTTTTAATTATTATTATTATACAACAAGAGCGGCAAGCAAGCATACGGCCCATCTGATGGGAAACGGTTACCGTAGCCTATTTACGCTCACGATACCGAAGATTAGAATACAATAGTATACGTGGCGAAGTATCATTTGCGCGTTGCCACTCTGTGTTCGGAGAGTTATAGTGTGTTGGCAGCATAATGGGTTTAATCCCTCTGCTTCCAACACAATGTAACAATCCTCCCCCCTCCCCAAGGAGCTCATTACTGGTAACCTTATTCACCGCGTAGGAACACAACACAAATAATTGTGTTATTTGGCTACGGACTTCTATAAGGTGGAGGTCCTGCCCCAGTCGGGCAGCTCCAAATTCGAACGGGAAACCCGTTATGCCATACCTCTCTTAAAACTTTTTAGAAGAACTTTAGACTTTTCCTTTGAAATGTTAAGGTCAGACTATTAGTTCGTCAATTAAAAACTAGTATATGGAATCTGCACCGCTTAAATCCTCTTCCAAAGCGTCAAGACTGAGGTACAAATTCAACTTCAAATCATTTATTTCAGACATGCGTCCATAGTGTTAGTATACAAGACAACTTAATAAATAGTGTTAGTAACAAGGCTACCTACATTACAAACGGTATGGATCCTTACCCAGTGACGCTGCAGAGAGCCGTTACACCGATCTGTGAACACGCTCAGGAGACTATTAGTGGCGGTGCGCAGGCGCAGGCAGGTAGATTACTCCTGTGCATCACATAAGAATTCACGTTCGACGACATTCAGATCTGTGACCTTGAGCTGGGAGTTCTGACCACTAAGCGACCGTCTTGGATGACTGACATTAAATATTCCAGAGCTGTGTAATGGAGTGGGGAACGCGGCTGCGCGTTCGGCGTTAGGCTTGGCGGCTTCAGCGGCTGCGCGGGCGCGCGAGGAACTGCGTCACGTCGAGAACCACGCCGCGCTGTGTCAGCTGCAGCGGGATATCGCCGGTAAGCTCTTCCGCCACGTAGGTTGAGCGTTGTGCGCTACAGTTATCAAACTGTATTTCATAGCAAAACACTGCAGTATAGCGCCCCTTTACGTGCCCCCAAGTGTACCTCAACAGAAATTATACATTTAAATTCATAAATTGTTTTTATTGGTATATAAAATTAATTAACGTGTAATTACAACAGGCTATGACAAGTTGTTGGTGGCTGAGAGGGAATTCATAAGACTGGGATGCATGTACAAACATTCGACGCGAGGACTCCAGCAGAAGATGCTGTTCTTGGTATGTCGTTAAATGTCATACATATTTTAAAGTAAATTTTCTATGACCGTATTTTACCTCATCTGTCAGATTCGCTTCAATGATGTAATTTTTTTTATAACAAATTATGACATTGTAAAGTAAACTAGTAGTCGCGGTCGCCGAGTGTTTTAAGAAGTCGCCTGCAAAAGCTTATAACAAATACACTGTGCGAAAACCTACGCTTAAGAAGAAATTTATAGACGTTTATACATAAACGTCTATAAATTTCTTGAATATGAAATGAAATTAGTCTTGAATGAGACAGCGACGGGCTTGCCCGCTGACTTGCTTGACGGGGTGAAGTGATGCTGTTGCTACACCTGTAATTGGTAGCAAAATACCCCAAGGAAAACTGAATGTACAATTACGTAATGTTGATGTGTGCAGTTCAGCGACGTGTTGGTGCTGGCGACCAAGAGCGGCGGCGCCTTCCGAGCACTGGCCGCTATCTCGCTGGCCACACTAAACCTCGCCAAGCATCCGCTGCCGCACTCACTCGCTCTCACAGGTCACTGGCCCTTCTTACTCCTCCCCATGGTGTCTATGGATTTGTTAGAAATTATCAGTTCACTGTCATGGCACAATAGGGGCATCACTTTAGGTACACACTAGGGACATTCCCATGCTGTCATGCCCCTATGTGATCCCTGCCCTTGTCCATATTATGTGTTTGACCGGAGTGTCCATTGCTTCTTTCTATGTCTATCCGACTATAGTATATTTGATACCTTTACCGCTCGTGTCCGTACGATCATTGTACTTTTTCCTTCAAATATAGTTTTAGTGTTATAGTTTTAAAAGAATTCGATTCATCAATTTGTATTTGGACAAGTTTGATAATTCACCGAATAGTTTGGACATCTGACGGGCGCACAGTGACGGCGAGCTTTTTTATCGGTATATGCTTAAGCATGGTGTACCTATCTGATACATGAGCCAATGTCCCGCACCAGGCGAGGACGTGAGCCTGCTGCTGAGCGCGAGCAACGAGCACGAGTACGTGGGCTGGTACGCGGCGCTGGAGCGAGCGCTGGCCGAGGCCCACGCGGCCGGGCACCAGGTCGACACCGAGCTCACGCCCTATCAGCTGGAAGTCGGTGAGTCTGCTGCTGTGCCGTATGTAGACGGTTTTTGCTTATCACTAGTGCTCCGCATACTATAGCCACGCAATACATTTTGATACTTAATTGCCACCTTATATTTAAAAAAAGATCTCCAAGATTGAACCCATGTGAATGTTTCCTGCTTCGCCGTCTGGTCTAGTGGTGCTCCTCACTGCGAAACTTAAGGTCGCCAGTTCGAATCCCGCTGAGGGCAGATATTTGTGTGATGAACAAGAGTATTTGTGCCTTAGTCTTGGATGTCCTATGTATTTATGTATATATCTATCTATATAAGTAACTATATCGTTGTCTAGTTACCATAACACAAGCTTTGCTTAATTTGGGGCTAGGTCAATTTGTGTGGAATTGTCTCAAAGTATTTTTGATCCGTCACTAGTACATATATAGACGGATGGACTGGTGCGTGACTGTACGTAGGGATTTGGAGGAGTGTCCAATATGGTGTGTTCTCGTGGCAGAGTCGGGCGAGTGGGCGGGCGGCGCGGCGGCGGGCGCGCTGGCGCACGTCTGCTGGCACCGCGCCACCGCGCTCTCGCGCCACCAGCTGCACCTCGCCATGAGGGTACACACACACACGCACACACATGCGTGCACACGCAGACACAGAGACACGCACACACATGCGTGCACACGCAGACACAGAGACACGCACACACATGCGTGCACACGCAGACACAGAGACACGCACACACATGCGTGCACACAGAGACACGCACACACATGCGTGCACACGCAGACACAGAGACACGCACACACATGCGTGCACACGCAGACACAGAGACACGCACACACATGCGTGCACACGCAGACACAGAGACACGCACACACATGCGTGCACACGCAGACACATGCGTGCACACGCAGACACAGAGACACGCAGACACAGAGACACGCACACACATACACACACACACACACACACACACACACACACACACACACACACACACACACACACACATTCTATGTGGGCTGGCACGTGTCTTGTGTTGTTGTGTCACAACGGTGTTGTAATGATGTTTATAAAACAGATAGCTCCAAAGATAGCAAAATTGGTAATGGTAATATTTACTCCATAACGGGTATTAAAGATTTTTTTCTTCAAAATCATTTATTTAAAAAAAAATCTTATAATAAAAAAATACATAAAAAGCTTCAACAAAAGTAACTTAATCGTTACAGACGATTTTCACGCCACTTATTTTCGCATAAAACGTTATCTTTATAAGTGTTCGCCGGTTTCAAGTGAACTGTACGTATAATATAATATGGTCTAATTGACTCCTCACAGACCCAACTATCCGGTTACCTGCTACGTAAATTCAAGAAGTCCCCGGGCTGGCAGAAGTTGTGGGTGGTGTTCGCTGCCTTCACGCTGTTCTTCTATAAGAGTTGGCAGGATGAAACGCCGCTAGCGTCGTTGCCGCTGCTCGGGTAAATCTTTATATATATAATTCTTCTGTGAGTGTGTATGTCACTGAACTCCTCTCAAACGACTGGACCGATTTTGATGAAATTTTTTGTGTGTGTTCAAGGGAATCTGGGAATGGTTTAGATTCACAATTGGACCCGATAGGTGGCGCCACCATCTTTTTTTTCCACCCGAGCGAAGCTGGGCGGGACAACTAGTATTATAATATATCATTAGGTACATGTACCCGCTTCATAAACATCATAGCAGCTACATTGACCTGTTCTTTTTCTCTTAGAGTGAGTTCACAAAGTGTGCTCTGTTTAATATTCATTAGAGATATATAATATATATAAAATAATAATAAAATATAAAATCCTCACGCCCTCCCACAAGGGTCCCCGAAGGGGTAGGCAGAGGTGTATGGGCAACACCCACACACCCACTTTCCGCCAGACTCGCCATCTGTCACGTTGGCACCTACTATACCGTAGGTGCCAACGTGACAGATGGCGAGTCCATCGCCGTTACTCAAGCACGACTATACATACGCCTTTGAATTTCTTCTCAGACGTATGCAGGTTTCCTCACGATGTTTTCCTTCACCGTCAAGCTCGTGGTGTGACTAATCACTGTACTTAAGTTCAGAAAAAACTCATTGGCACAGTCGGGATTCGAACTTGCGATCTTTGTGTCGCAGGCAACAGTTCGAAACACTCGGCCACCACGGCTAGATATCATTATAGATAGGTTGGTAATATTAAGTATCTGTACTCGTCACCGCTCTTGTATTGGATAAACCTTGTAAAGATGGCTGTAAGATGGAGAAATAAATAAATAAATACGTCTTGTGCCCTGCTGATGTTTTCCCTGGAGAGTACGGCATGGAGTTCTCCAAGAAGGGTGTGAAAAGATTCCTGCAGGGTCAACAGCACGCGAGCAATACCCCTGGTGTTGCAAGCCTATAGGCGGCGGTGACCGCTTACCATCAGGCGGACCGCATATTAGTTTGCTATTCGTGTAGTATAAAAAAAATAGATCCCTGCCTTGATTAATATTTGTGTGATATATTTTTTTTAACGTACATTAACCTGAGTTTTATTATTGTATGTATTTAATTCTGTATCTATCATTGATATCAATATTGCGGGCCGTCGGAGATCTGTATCAATGAGTATTTCTGTACTTGAGTACACCAACGTATAACTGATAACACATTCATAGATCTCCAGCGAAAAGTGGCTGTTGATATACCTCCGTCTACCTCTATACTCTCTGCCTACCCCGTTAGGGACACGGCGTGATGATATGATGATGATGATATATATAAATATATACTTACTATTAAAATACCACACAATAACAAAATAAGGCAGTAAGGTGGAAAGTCGAGCAATTCCGTGAGGGTTGATATCGAAAATGTCTGTCATAGTTACGGCGTGGGCCCGCCGGGAGCCGACGACGGCATCGACAAGGACTTCGTGTTCAAACTGCAGTTCAAGAACCACGTGTACTTCTTCAGAGCCGATGGGCACTATACATACAACAGGTATATTTTTCCTCATATGGCTTCTACAATCATTGAACGTTAACAATCGATGACAAGCTTTTGAGAAGCAGATCGCCGGTACTCACTATACCAGTCCACTCTCACTGACTGTCTTTTGCAGATTACAAGTTTCTATGATCAGCTTTTCTTTTTTCTATATTTTTTCCTTATTTCACATTTGCTATAATCTATCTAATACCCGCTTAATCTGTATCGTATACGTTAGCTTGTAAACTGTAATATATTTGCATTTAAATTATTACATCATTATGTGTGTATCTTATTAAATATATGTAATTTTGAGTCTACTACTTGGCCTTACAGAGATTACACCTGTCAAAAGTATATGGGGTTTCTTTAACGCACCGCTGTCAAATTTAACATACATTCTGTCATTTGTTGATACACCAAGTCAATTTCGACTTCATAAGAAATCTTTAAAATATCTACAGTACAATAGTCCATTGCACGGTATATTTTTGCACAATAAACTCCTCCACAAGTCAGTAGAGGTGCCTGTTATTAGTCTCTTTATATATTATGTCACTTCTAACTTTAACAATATTTTCAACAGGTGGACGGAAGTTCTACAGACGGCAATGATACCTACAAATCACAATGAATGCTAATTATTAAAAAAATAGGCCAATTATCATAGTACATTCACAAACGAAGCGGGGAACTACTGGATCGGAATGGGATGGTGCCATACACTGAGGTTGAAACGACGTATAATGTTGGTACATCGGCAAATGTGGCCCTTGTCGTATATTTTTAATTTTGTCGTGTTATGATTATTGTGTCATATATATCAGGGTCAGGGTGTGCGAACAAACGGAACTTTATATTTAATACCAGCCTTATCCCACAGTTAAACTCACGCAAAAATTATGCGAGCTAACAATCTAGCTCTGTGCCAAGTTTCATTCAATTTCGGTTCAGCCGTTCTGGCGTGATTGCAACCATCCATATTTTAAAACTTTCGCATTTATAATATTAGTAGGATAAAGGAGTATTTTTCATATTGAAGTTAAGGCGAAGTTCGCAAATGACTATATCTCCATATCTCAATTAGATTTTTTATCACATTTGCATTTGCGATAATTTAGAAGTGCGATAATTTAAAATTTTATTGATGATTAAAATTTTAAATCAATATCTCTGAGACTAGAAATATAGTTCCTTCGGATTTTCTAGTTTTCGAATGTTTGTTTGTACACCCAGCTTGCATTGAAGCCTGATGCTTTAGTAATAATTGCAATAAATCACGATGGTAATATATTTTGGCACCTAATATACCTCTGGCGGAAAGTGGGTGTGTGGGTATTACCCATACACCTCTGCCTACCCCTTCGGGGACCCTTGTGGGAAGGCGTGAGGATATTTTATAGGTAATATATTAACGAAGGAAGAAGAACACGTTCATACTATCTAGATCAAACCACCAAGCACCTAAGGAAGAGAGCATCAAGTGTACTCGAAACTGGCGAGCATGTATGACCAGACTGATGAATGATGTAATGTATGTGTGTATCCATGTGGCAGCGTATCAGTGAATAGGCTATATACATAGTGGCAGTGATACTCACAATACTGATTAGACAATACAATTCTTGATATTTTTACGTAACAAAGCAATATGAATCTTGCCTTATTTATTGTTTGAATGTAAATCGCAAGCTTGATGAGGGTTATAATTTCGAATGTAGTTTTGTTAACGTTACGCTGTGTAGTTCTTTGGTTGTTTTAATTATATTCTCACATTTAATCATTTCATAACAAAAACAAAAGAAAGTATTAATTCTAATAATTTAACTAAATGACGTCATGGATGCCCCGCGAAAGACTGCTACCGCAAAAGGTTGCCGTCAGTGGCTAATGAGCACTAAGTGTGAGAAATGGAATATTGTATTATAAAAGCATTAAACTTTAAATTTCATGGGATTATAATCACGTCATAAGTAGGTAAATAACATTTTAGATTTTTTTTTATTAAGCCGAGTATCAATAAAAAAAACTTTAGCAAAATATTCATATTAAGGGCTGGACTTTTGAGGCGGTATACATCTGTTTTGGATAAATGAAAATTAATGTTGCTATCACTTTCTCCCTATGAATAATAGGTATTTAAAAGTATGTATGAACACTTGTGTGCCTTTTCATAAATTATTGTAGTATTTTAAGGGACCTAATTAGTTGTAAGTAGATATTTGTATTTAGTACTCGTTATCGTATAGTATTTTTTATAGTTGTAACAATCATGTCGCACTGATAATGGTTGCCTCCTTTAAAAGGAACAGTACAAAATGTACAACGCAATTTAGTGTACACATCGCTATCGCTATTTTTATATAATAAAGATATTTTAAATCAAAGCTGCTTATTATTTATGGTATCCAACCTTTTGTTCAATAATTATAGTGCAATTCAATTACACTACAAGTAGATTTAACTTTTCTTAATTTCTAGTACATTTCTAAATATATATAAATAAATCTGTGTCAAATGAGTAATTGGGAGATTTCTTTTTATAACTCACAAACATGTGGCACGCGTAAACCGCCGCCTATGTGCCAAGGCATGGTGCGTATTGCCAGATGGGCAGCTGCATTCTGTGTCTCAGTATACATATAAGCTAAAGCAGTACGGAAACTAGGAGCAAACCGCTCAAAGCGATACTCAGGTGCGCATCGACTAAAATCCCGGCGGTAAAAATAGTGTAATTTTTTTTTGATTTTACTTAGCTTTTAATATCCCTAGCACTCCAACGGAGTAGCAATTTACTTCAAGAATACTGTCTAGTTGCTATAATGCTTCAGCTTGTATTTATACTATGATGGCGTTATTCCAATTTATTTTCTGAAATAAAAATTAAAATAACAATTTTTTTAATTCATTTTTATTACACTATATCAACATCCCCATTTCTAGAGAATCAACATATAAATAATTTACATTTGGCAACATTGTAAACATAAGAAATTACCCGTGGTGAATTAAATAGGCATAGCAAAACATTTAATCATATTTAAAATGACAGATTTGGATATAAAACGTAATTCGTAATATAAATACTACCTAACCTACTATAATTACTCGTTATAAAAATGCTTTTGAGATCTAAGTCTTTGGCATCATCCTTTTATTTTTTTATACTCTGTACTTAGTACTAGCTTACACAAATAAGTGTTATGGAAAATTTACAGTAGAAACTTGATCTTGAACTTGATCAATCCTTCTCATATTAAATAAATGTGAGTTTCTGAGGATGAAAGGCTGAACGGAATCTGATGTAATTTGGCACAGAGATAGATAATTAGTTGGATTAACATAAGAGTAAAATATGTTTTATTCCAGATAGCGAATCAACCAAGGAAATCAAATTTTTCGCAGGTAAAACACAGATACATAGTTAATAATAAATCCCAAAAATTCATATCTAATTACTTTAAATTGACACATTTAAAGAACACGTACAGTCAGATCGAGTTGCGAAAGTGTGAATTTATGTATCATAACCTTCAAATACCTATTTAAAAGTACATACACACTACCATTAATACCTACTGTAACTAATCTGGTACCTAAATAAGCTGTATTTGACTTTATACAATCTTATTAATAAATTATTAATAATATTTCTTTATAAATAAATTATAACGTCAATGTACCTATCTACTATAAATAACGCAATTCTATTTTATCAGAAACATCGAAAACACCGGATGTTTGCACTAATTGCTTTGATTTGCTATTTTTACAAATTGATTGTATGTTACATTTTGTCAGAAACATTATATATGTATTTCAAAGTACGATTATTTTGTGTTTATCTCACCTGGATACATATCTGTGATACTTTGTTGGCACTTACTTTGAACCTTAATTATTGTTAATAGAATACTCAAAATCAAACAGTACACTGCTGATTGTGATAAAAGAAATAGAACAGTGGATTTTCTACTCCTGGCGAAATCCTCGTCGAGTAGCATTCACTCTATCCGATATATAAAATGTGTATGGCAATGACATGGGCAACAAGTTTGTCTAGAGGGGCAGGTCAGGCAACAGTTGTCTAGAGGTGCAGGTCAAGCAACAGTTGTCTAGAGGAGCAGGTCAGGAAACAGTTGTCCATCACATGCAAATAATATTATCGCCAATCGTTGCTCACAGTCATTGGTCCCAGACAATATCTCGACTGGCGCTGACAAAATATTTACAATATTATTATGACTCCACACAGAATGTAATATATATTTCTATATATATTACAACTTATTTTAAATTCATACTTTAACTTTACTCCAAACAGGACCTAGAAGTAGGTAGATAGGCAAAGGCATATGGACACCCACTTTTCACCGGTGGTCTATGGCACCAATCGATCACAAAACGGGTTTGAAATCTCATATTTGAAGGTTTTACTGCAATCACTCGGCCCCCGAACTTTATGGACTAAATCGGATTCCTAAAGCGTGCCCAGCTTATGAGTGTACGGTGTACATCTTATGATTGATAGTCACACTAACTATTCAAGTGTGCTGTCATTTTAGATGCCTTTACAATTAACTCTCAATTGGATAACTATTAAAAGTCTACACCATAATTATGTACAGCTTATATACGAGTATATGGTCATAATATACATACATACACATCATCACGCCATCTCCCTTCACGGAATAGGCAGAGAGTAGAACGCCAGATCTATCTAGACTTACATATCTCTTTCGCTTCATCCGTTATAAATATAAATACTTACAAATATCAATTGTGCATACGACTTTATGCTAAACCACTACGAAATTAAGACTTAAATTAGGGCTTACTGTACAACATTAAAGTTAATACAAATAGTCACTTTCAAAATGCATGTTCTATTATTCTACGAATCTGTGACATCGTTGAGAGGGTAAATATCCGAGTCCTGCGGATTTATCTACTATACTATATTATACTATAGGTAACGTAAGAACTACGTTAGAATGAGGTATCATATAGACGCTGAACTTATTTAAAAAGTTACAAGTCATGTAGATAAGTCTGTAAGTTCAGATGGCGAGTTGAACACCGGTTTGGAGGACGTTCAAATCTCGTCTTATTATCGTATTCCCAAACCATGAAATTCTAAAATGTAACATCTATACTATAAAATCTAGTAAAAATATATAAATATAATTTCTATAAAAGCCAAAGATACTCTATATGAATAGGCGTGTATTTTGTTCGAATAAAGTGGCACTACTCTACTACTATTTACACATAAATATTAGTAGATGATGGATACGATGCAAAGCTGCACACGCTGTTCCACTCACTGTTAAAAACTTAGAACTTGCCTTCTTTACTTAAAGTCCGTGTTACATATATACATATAGCTATATATATAAATCCTAATTAAATTATATCTTATGTAAAACAGACAATACAATCATATTTACCCTATAATTGTACATACACAGCATGCCTTGAGTTACATTTTAGTGCTAAGAGCATCTACATTATCCTTGTTGTCTGAACTGGGTTGTTCTTTGGTGTTGCTGTCTTTGTTGCGGGCCCAGAAGGAGGGCGCGCCCGACATGGAGCGGATGCGGAAGGAGCCCAGCGCCGCAAGCGGCCCGGAAGGCGGCGCACCCAGCTTCGGGGAACGCGAGCGTTGGGGACGGTACGAGAAGCTCGCTGCTTTTAACCGTGCTAATTGAAAGCATAATTAAAATTACATTAGTATTTTATGTACCACGAGCTTTATGGTGAAGAGAAACATAAAGAGGTAATATAAATATATATGTTACAAACAATGTTTTCAAATGAAGCACCAAGTGAATGCCATCCGATCTCCGTAACCCTTTTTCCCGTGGCTTTCTAAATTTTCCGAATAACCTGTTACCATTGCCAATGAATTTCCTTTCATAATTAAGTATATAATTACGATTTCAGAGCAAAGATTTGTATGCATTTATTTTCTTCATGAATGATGATATGATGAAAATCTAATAAACAATATTTCGTTGGAAATAGGTCAGAAAGAACTATCTAAGAACTAATCGAAGAAGCTACGCGCGTGTTAAAGCGATTTTATGCTTCGGGTGACAATATTATTTTTCACTTTTGTACATAGTAATTTACCTATTGGTCTGGTCCTTACCTAGCGTGAACTTATGCGCTGGCTGCGGCTCGCGGGCGGGCACGCCGAGCGTCGCCGTGGGCGAGTGCGGTGCCGACGCACTGGCGGCCGCCCCGCCGCGCTCCAAGTCCGCACCGCTGCACACATTTTTTTTTTATACAACAAGAGTGGCAAACAAGCATACAGCCCACCTGATGGGAAACGGTTACCTATTTACGCTCACGGTACCGAAGTATCACTTGCGCGTTGCCACCCTGTGTTCGGAGAGGTATAGTGTGTTGGCAGCATATGGTTTAATCCCTCTGCTTCCAACACAATGTAACAATCCTCCCCCTCCCCAAGGAGCTCATTACTGGAAACCTTATTCACCACGTAGGAACACAACACAATAAATTGTGTTATTTGGCTACGGACTTCTATAAGGTGGAGGTCCTGCCCCAGTCGGGCAGCTCCAAATTCGAACGGGAAACCCGTTATGCCCTACCTCTCTTAGATCTCACATAGGCACACATGCTTGCTACTGCGTTACAATTGGTCCTGCTCCAGTCTTTGAGCTTCAAACCAGTTTACGAAGACGATCCCTCACAGTGACGCTGTAACGAGCTCCATAAGAGATTATGGACATTGAAGAATTCCCCTTTTAAAATTGGATTTCCTGAATGGTACAATGTTATCAAGGTGAGACATTTTTGAAGTCTTAAATCTAATATCCTCAACTGGTATAAAAAAAGCTACAAATCCTTTGGTTGACTTCCAATCTCATAGCAACCTGTAACTAAATACTCACAGCCGTTGCGAATGCGATGTGCGCACGCGTGCCTGCACCGAGCCGTGTCCACTGGGAGCCGTGCCGGCCCGCATCGTACGCATACTGTACACGCGCTTTGCTGCAATAGTATATATTTATAATCCGATGAAATCAATCATTTTCATTACAAAGAGTATTTGATACATGTAATGCTAAATTTAAAACATCTGTCAAACACCAGTTCTCAATCAAAGATTAGGTATGATCAACAATTCAAATAGCCGTGGTGGCCGAGTGGTTCCCGTACTCGCCAGCAACGATTGCAATTTGGAAACCATACTGTACCAATGACATATGTACAGTGATTAATAACACCCAAAGCTTTACGGCGAAAGAAAGCATCGAACCTACATACGTTTGAGAAGAAATTCTAAGACGTATGTATAGTCGCGCTTCTAAACCGGCGATGGACTCGCCATACATTGGCAACTAAATATATTTCCAGCAAAAAGAAAACACGGGGGGATGAGTTAGTAGACATAGAGATGTCTACTAACTTTTCTTCCCATGTTTTCTTTTAGGTAGGTAGTTGTCAGGTTTTAACTGGGTAGGGTACACTAGGTAGGAGGCCTAGAGGTGTTTGGTAACACATCCTCCCGTATCCTTTCAGGGACTCCTGTGTCGTGGTAATATAGCTGTGTATGTCGGAGTTGTATGTAAGAGTGTGGGTATATACTAACGCGCAGAGTCGAGCGGGTGCGTGTAGATGCGCTTGCGCGCCTGCATCATGGTGTAAACGATGTTGATGAGCGAGCGCGGGTGGGGCGGCGCGGGCGCGGGCGCTGTGGGGCGGGCGGCGCCTCTTGCTCGCCGGACCCACCACGTGTCCATGTGGCCCTTGCCCTTCACCACCACGCCGCCGCGCGCCTCCAGCACGTAGCCGCGCACCTCCAACAGCTGCGCATACGCACAACCAAATACACAATAAACCACCAAGGTAAGGCTGTATCGGGAAGTCAGACGTAGCAAAGAAAGTCGTAACAATTTTATGTTACAATTAATATTTCATCATAACGCCGAGTCCCTCATGGGATTCGATGCGATATGATGATATCGGCGACATAATATGACATGAAAAATTTATGTTACTTCTACTGACCTGCTTGGTGTATTTGGTGACCTGTATGCTGTCCATGGCGCCTGTGCTCTCCATGCGCGAGGCCTCGTTCACAGTGTTTCCCCAAATATCGTACACAGGCTTCCGAGCGCCTATTACACCGCCCACCAGCGGACCACAACTTATACCTATCCATAAAACATTAAAAACCTTTAGAATCATTTCCCAAAATTGCCAAACTTTGAAATGGTCACCAATCGTTTTTCGAGTTGAAAACGCGAGAGTGGGATAGCACTGGTTTTCAAACTCGCTTTTAAACGCTTGCTATCGGACGGGGCGCATGCACGGGTACCGTTAAAAAAATTTACAACTTGGAATGTTTTTCTTTTGTTTAATTTGAACAATTGTCCTATTTTCTGAAACACCCTTGTACCCGATGAGTGCAGTACCTAAGAAATGACTTACCGACTCTGAGTCTGAAGTTAAAGAAGCTGTGCTTATTGATGTCTGCCAACGCGTCCTTTAGCGCAAACGCGTAGTCCACTAGAGCGCACAGGTGCTCGCACTCGTCCTCTCCCGTCTAACGGAACGGAATATCATACATGTTTCAATTATATAACTAGTAAAAATTTACTTTTCCGTTTTAAAGCTCTACAGTATTATTTATTTTATTATTTTTTTGCAACATTATTTATTTATTATGTTATTACATATATCTTCAAGTTTGCCAGCAAGGATTGCAGCAGTTTTGGTAAGCAGAGATATTATCCGGACACACACCTAGCTATAGTTGTAGCAGCATGATGTTTCACGAGAAATAGCTAGGTATATCACTGAAGCCTTCGGCGACTTCCACTGGGCCTTCCGGGAAGGTGTGTTATTCAACATATTAGGACAATTTCATAAATACATAGAAAATACAAACCCAGTGAACGTCAACCTTGTCATAAGCACAAATAATTGATAATATATCCTCACGCCTTCCGCCAAGGGTCCCCGAAGGAGTAGGCAGGGGTGTGTAGTACCTACACACCCATTACCAAATTTCATCCAATTCAGTTCAGAAGATTTGAGTGAAACTCATCCTCACCAACATATACACATTATAATATCATTAAAATACCTCACCATTCGGTCGGGGTCCAGGCCTGAGGCCGCCATGTAAGTAGCGCTGATGGTTTTGATCTTTTCAATATTCTTGAAGCGCGGCTCCGACAGCAGCTTATCAAAGTCGACTGCAAGCGGAAACTGAAGTTAAGTCTTAAACTGAGCTCTCGCTGTTATGTGTATAACAATTGCGTTTTCGGCCAAGTATACATATATGTACACGAGGTGCATATATTCATGTAAGGAGGAATCGTGTAATAGTGGCCAGACTAAATATAAATTCGTTGTCACACTATCGTCCATACGTCCCAATGAGCTGCGATAGGTATGTATTACTTACACAGCCAGCGATTAGGCACTTTGTTCTACTTTGAACGCGATTTGCTTACGGATAATAGGATATCTTGTCGGTCTGTGTGGGCACTGTATTGTTTTTAGTCTTTTTGTCCTGAATTTTTTTGCTGTATAAAATATTTTATATAAATATTCAAAAGCTGGTGCCATCTCCATGTATTTAAATGGAATCAAAAGAGAGCGAAACAATGAAAAATAAGCTCTCATAGCAAAAGATAATGGCAGTTTGGCGAAGATAGAATGGTGCAATATTTTGTGTAACAACTATGATCTCGGATTAAATCTGAAAGAAGTACTTATCGCTGATAGTGTGTGAGATGTCTGTGGTGTAATTACCTAGCTCCATAATTTAAAAAAATGTATGCCATAAAATAAGATACATTACAAATGATCTCGTTGAGAAGCCGCATGCATTCGATGGCCTTCTCCTCGGAGTAGAACTCGTGGAAGTTGGGGATTCCCGCGAACATGACGCCCACCTCGGCGCGCCACTGGGAGTAGAGCTCCTGTCGAGGCGTATGTCAACATTGGAGGAACCGGTTGTAACTGGTTCTTGGGTTCAATAAGAGTACTCACGTCTGGACACCGATCTTTGCTGAGAAAGTGGTGCACCACGTGATCGGGCAGTATGTGCTTGAGCAACTGCTGATTTAACTGCTGTGTTGTCTTCATCTCTGCGAGGTCAGTGTCTGCTTGCTGATTCCAGAGGAAGTCCAGTCGCGACGTCACTTCCACCAGCCGAGCATGGTACACGGCCACCACGAGGAATATCGTCATCAAGATGAGCATTTGCACATAGGCGGGCAAATTGCTAGAAGTAAAGGATAATCCAATAATTTATATTTATACTAGTTGTACCGCCCAGCTTCGCAGATCGCAGACCACCTATCGGATCCAATTGTGAATTCAAAACATTCTCAAATCCACCTGAAGACACACAGAAAATTTCATTAAAATCCGGTCCAGCCGTTTAAGAGCTCAGTGACAAACACTCGCACAGAAGTAATTGATTTATAAAATTATGGATTTCAAAAAAAAAAACAGGATTAAAAAATTAATTGCACAGCTGGTTGAATAATATCCCGGTAAATTTCATGTTATTAAGCTTCTGCCCACCTCTTCGCAGATAAAGAGACAAGCGCGAAGACATATACAAGGGAAGACTTACCTAGGTGTTTCCAGTACTGTGTTGAAGAAGTACTGTTTATAGTAAGACATGAGCAGGGCGCAGTATATGGTCACCTGGACCACAGCCAGGAAGGTCTTGACCAGGTAGTACAGCTTCAACACGGAGGTGAGCGCCACTAGGCACAGGACCCAGGTAAACACCACATACTCAGGTCGGCAGCACTCGCCGGGAGTGTCACAGGAACTTGTGCGAGTGCTGTTGGTTTCTTCCGTACAGTTATCCAACAGTTTTGGAAACGACGATGGACAAACGTAAAGTTTCATTGTGCTGCATGGAAAAGGATAAGGTATTAATCCTCACGCCTTCCCACAAGGGTCCCCGAAGAGGTGGGCAGAGGTGTATAGGTAATCTCCATACACACAGTTTCCGCCAGAGATATGTTTTAGGTGCCAACGTGATAGATGGCAAGTCCATCGCCCTAACTCAAGCACGACTATACAAACGCCTTTGAATTGCTTCTCAGACGTATGCAAGTTTCCTCTCGATGTTTTCCCTCACCGTAAAACTAGTGGTGTGGCTAACAACTGTATTTACAAATCACAAAGACTCATTTGTACAGTCGAGATTTGAGCTTGTTACTCGAACCACTCGGCCACCAGGGCTTTGATAAAAATATTATTTTCAGAACCAAAGAGTTTTAACGCGTTCAAACCTAAGAACAAAAATCTCGTTTTAACTTCAGATTTAAAATAGTTGGTTGTGGAGGGAATACGTTACACAAAGACATGCCCTGATTGCTGATTGCTACATACCTGGCGACGGACATGATCATGATGAAGCAGCAGATGTGTATGTTGCGTCCTTTGCGAGTGTCACCCAGCCTCTTAGAGTACGCGGCGATGCGCGGCAGCTGCGTGGAGAACTCCCCCATCACCACAACGATAAAAGACAGCACTAGAGGCATCGTCATTACGCCCAGTAACACCATCAGGACCCAGCAACTGTACACACAATCTGTTCTGTAAATATGGGTACTTCGGTAGGGTCACCGTTTTGGTCTTAGCAAATTAGATTTCCGTTCTTTCCAAAGAAGTCAGAGCAAATTAAGCAAACCTTGTGTTATAGTAACTAGACAACGATATATTTACTTATATAGATATAAATATATAGGACATCCAAGATCAAGGTACAAATAATCGTGTTCATCAAATAAATATCGGCCCTCAGCAGGATTCGAACCCGCGACCTCAAGTTTTGCAGTCAGGAGCTCTAACCACTAGACCAGACGGCGACATAGACACTGCACATCTGTCACTTACTTAAAGTGCATAACGCATTGCACAGTCACTATGAACAACCAGAGCACGAGGCAGCAAAGCACGTTGGATTTGAATGTCTTCTCATCTAGTCGTCCGAAGTGTTGCTCCAAGGAAGGCCTTCGGAACCGTAAGGTAAATGCTCGCATGTTGGCCATTCTCATGCGATAGTTGCTGCCCACTTCGATCGAGTGGTTTATTATATCGTCTTCCTGAAATTGGAAATTCTAATCAATACATTATATCGTAGATTTGTGAAATATTCAGTAACTTGCCTTAACGTACAGTTTTTGGTAACTATAGTAATATTTTTATCCTACCTGGAGCGATGACGGATAACATTGTAAGGAAAATTGCATCATAGAAATTTGTAGACGTCTGTCGTAATTGAGAGATAGCGACGGGCACGCCGTTTTTCATTGGCATTTTGAGTATAATTTCGTCGAAAAGAAGGTTCACCTCTTTAGGGAGTTATGTAGAAAGGTAGCGTTTTTGGTTCATGTTGCAGACTACTTACCTCAGCGTCCGCCAATGAAGGCACGTCGTCAATATCGTGTTCAGGTTCAAAGTCTTCAATACAGTTGAGATTCTTGACCCTGACAACGCCCGCAGCGCTGCTCGAGTAGTACTATCACCAATATATTGTCAATATTTTGGATAAGAGTAAGACAGAGCCTGCACTAAAGTATTCAATGACAGGTACACATATGAATAAAGATGACAATATAAAATCTATACTAGGTCACAAATCAAACAAATTTGTTACGCGAGGTTTGAACCCGCATCCCAGCACAGGAGTCAGGGTGCCAAAGTGCCCCAAACTAATTGAAATGGTACCGTATCTTTGTTATGCTAACTTTTATCACGTTAGTAGTAGAAACCAAACATGACTGAATTAGGCTAAGGGGTAGAGGTTAGAAAAGGGAATCTAGGTTCGACGTGATTGACTGCCTATTAAATTATAAGAACTGTTGGATTCATATACCTTATTGGGGCAACTAGATGCCAAAATCGACCCTCGGCAATAACAATTATGTATATAAGTAATGTTCTTTCATTCGTTTATTTTTGCCCTGAAATTTCTCCCCGTATTACGAGCAGCTGTAGGTTCAAGATCTCTTAATTATTATTACTGTTAGACTAATGATTTTTCAACTTCCAGAGTATTACTACATGGCTTGGAACGACCAATTAAAGTGACGATGAGACCGTTAAAATAGATGTTCATTACGTCTTTTGACAGTAATCCATTGCTAGCAACATTATTATATAAAGCTGTGTACTAACGTTTATCTGCTCATTTCCGACATCAATTTTGCGTGAAAATTAAAACAACGATTATTATAAATATGAAGAACTAAATATGTTTAACAACTAATCATGAACACAGTGAGAATTACGAAATAGAGTGCAAGAAATTGATTTGAATTGTAATTTGAATGGATTTCCTAGATTAAATTGTAATATTTGATATCATTGTTTGATTTTATAATTCCTTGGCTTGTTTCCAACTTGTCAAAATTGTATAGTGAAATAATATAACAATTTTGAGATGAACATTCGGAACGGAAATCCATTGGCTACGGCAACAGCTTGCCTTGAGTAGAAAGGAACGCTTGGGGCTGTAAATGGAAGCAATATAGTTACATTTTCGAAGGGCATCTCTGGCGTCCAGTCCGTTGTAGTCTCGTCGTCGACGCTGCTGGGCCGGCGCGGCGCTGCGTCTGCAAGCTGGTTTGTCGTACAACCACTGGGTTGTGTCCATGGAATAGAATATCATATTAAAGGCTTTTTGTCTCCTGTGGGCGGTGGGGTTTACTAAGTCTCGTGCCGCTACAAACTCTGGTTCGGAACGACGTTTCAAACGTCTCGTAACGCAGTAATGGAAAGTACTGATAAATCAGTGCCGCTGGGAACGTGTTAAGATATTTAAAAATTGAAGAAGCAGCTGAGGAAGACCACGTACCTACTACTTAGACCAAATCGATCTGACACGGCATATATGAAGAGATTAATGATTGCGTATGGCACGAAAGAGGTTCATAAGTCTTGAGAGAACTGGCGGGTCTACTCTCTCTGCCGACTCCGTGAGGGAGTCGGTGTAATGATTTATAGGTAAGTATGTATATAAAAATCCTTGTTTATAAACACCATCCCAAAACTTCTTTATAAACAACATATAAAAAATAAGGCTGGTGATTTAATGTGATATATTTTTCTTATTACACATACATACATACATATCATCACGCCGAGTCCCTAACGGGGCAGGCAGAGAGTATAGAACGCCAGTTCTCCCTAGACTTACATACCTCTTTCGCTTCGTCCAGATTCAGCAGTTACACAATTTTCGAATTAATATAATATCAATTGCTTTTATACGAACCGGCGCGGTCGTTACTGCGTAATGATCTTTAAAGACTGGCAACTCACAACATGTTACATGTTAGTTATAAATAAGAGTAAATTAACTGAACAATTAACTGATTAATATAAGAACTTTGCACGAAACCGTAGAAATAAAATAATATAATGTTTAACATCGTTTGTCAAAGTATCTACGTATTCTTTCTACCTGTGTCTATGCCGCCGCATGCGTCGTGGTTCTTCAGTGGTCTTCACGAGGTAGGTGGTCAAGTCATGTTCCTTGATGTAAGGGTCACGTGATCCTCCGTCTCCCGGCTCCACCTCGAAAGTGCCACGCAAGTATTCCAGTGTAGCTGACGATATGTGCACTCGCCTGTTGGAATGTTTTAATGTACAGAGTGCATTAGAAAATAGGACAGTCAAATAGGTATACCGTAGGACAAAATAAAACGTAAGCAAAAAAAAAAAAAACTAAAAAACACGCTTTTTATAGAAAACCGAACTAAAAAATAGAAAATAAATTTCGATAATATCTTAAAAAGCGTGGGGTGCATGGTGTCAATAGTTATAAATATTTTATTGACAGATATTAGTAGAGTGATTATCATTTCGGTAATATCTTAAAAAGCACCCCACGCTTTTTAAGATATTATCGAAAATTATTTTCTATTTTTTAGTTCGGTTTTCTATAAAAAGCGTGTTTTTTAGTTTTTTTTAACTTTTATTTATTTTCTACTTTTTAGTTATTAGTGTATTGTCATCGGTCCTCGATAAGTCTACAAAGTTTGAACGAAATCTGGCCGTTTAAAGTGGGTCAAAATCGAGCTCAAAGAAGTCGGTTACATACATACATACATACATACAGGTGAAGCTAATATAAAGCGTGTAAAAAATATAAACTTTCTAAGGCGACAATTATTTCCTTATTTATTTATCGTGTATCGTGCGTATGTTTATCGTTGTCCATAATCAAGCTAAGCTTAGGGTGGGTCTAGCACAATTTGTGCAGAAATATAGAAGCAATTATTACTTCCTATATTTAATTAATTTCTGATAGGGCTCGCTGGGCTACTATTATTGCTAGGACTCACCCAGGCAGCCCTCCACTTTCCATATGATTAGCGATGGTGACGTCATTGGACCAGAGATCGAACTGCCACTTGAGCAGGCCGAGAACTCCGCACAGCACTTTACCGCTGTGGATACCGATACGCATGTCGAGATCCACCTGCAGGGACAACACGAACCATCAACTTCATTCAAGTCTATGCTTCGTTAGTGAACGCGATACGTATAATGCGAAAGTGTGTGAGCGAAATATGAAAGGTTGCGAAAAATGCTCTTTAACCATGAAATTTTTGATGGATTTGGATGTAGTAACATTAAGAAAACGTCATACAATTCATACACAATTCAAAAAAATACAAATACAATTTTCATCTAATTCAGGCCTTGGTCAACATACAAACATATACGAAAACGCAAAAATACAAACATGCTACTAATATGCCAAATCTACAATGTGGCAATGGATGAAATTTGGCGCAGACATAGTATAAAAGCTAAATTAAAACATAGGATATATTTCATTTAAAAAAAACCGATGAAATCAAGCAAACGTGGGTAAAGCGGCGGGCCAAGGCGTATAATCAAAAGGATTGCTATGTGTGACCTGCGTGTCGTGGCGCACGTCCTTGATGGCGCGGATCATGTGCAGGCCCATGTTTACGCAGCACATGGCGTGGTCCTCGCGCCGCTCCGGCAGCCCGCTCACGCAGAAGTAGCAATCACCGAGCAGCTTGATGCGGACACAGTGGGTCTCCTACATGCAAACATACATTAAACATCCTCACGCCATCCCACAAGGCTCCCGGAAGTGGTAGGTGCATAGGTAGAGGTGTATAGGAAGTGCCCACAGGCCCACTTTCAGCTAGAGATATAATTTGGGTGCCAACGTGGCAAATGCCGAGTCCATTGCCGTTACTCAAGCATGACTAAGTAGTGCCCACTTTCAGCCAGAGATATAATTTGGGTGCCAACGTGGCAAATGCCGAGTCCATTGCCGTTACTCAAGCATGACTAAGTAGTGCCCACTTTCAGCCAGAGATATAATTTGGGTGCCAACGTGGCAAATGCCGAGTCCATTGCCGTTACTCAAGCATGACTAAGTAGTGCCCACTTTCAGCCAGAGATATAATTTGGGTGCCAACGTGGCAAATGCCGAGTCCATTGCCGTTACTCAAGCATGACTAAGTAGTGCCCACTTTCAGCCAGAGATATAATTTGGGTGCCAACGTGGCAAATGCCGAGTCCATTGCCGTTACTCAAGCATGACTAAGTAGTGCCCACTTTCAGCCAGAGATATAATTTGGGTGCCAACGTGGCAAATGCCGAGTCCATTGCCGTTACTCAAGCATGACTAAGTAGTGCCCACTTTCAGCCAGAGATATAATTTGGGTGCCAACGTGGCAAATGCCGAGTCCATTGCCGTTACTCAAGCATGACTAAGTAGTGCCCACTTTCAGCCAGAGATATAATTTGGGTGCCAACGTGGCAAATGCCGAGTCCATTGCCGTTACTCAAGCATGACTAAGTAGTGCCCACTTTCAGCCAGAGATATAATTTGGGTGCCAACGTGGCAAATGCCGAGTCCATTGCCGTTACTCAAGCATGACTAAGTAGTGCCCACTTTCAGCCAGAGATATAATTTGGGTGCCAACGTGGCAAATGCCGAGTCCATTGCCGTTACTCAAGCATGACTAAGTAGTGCCCACTTTCAGCCAGAGATATAATTTGGGTGCCAACGTGGCAAATGCCGAGTCCATTGCCGTTACTCAAGCATGACTAAGTAGTGCCCACTTTCAGCCAGAGATATAATTTGGGTGCCAACGTGGCAAATGCCGAGTCCATTGCCGTTACTCAAGCATGACTAAGTAGTGCCCACTTTCAGCCAGAGATATAATTTGGGTGCCAACGTGGCAAATGCCGAGTCCATTGCCGTTACTCAAGCATGACTAAGTAGTGCCCACTTTCAGCCAGAGATATAATTTGGGTGCCAACGTGGCAGATGGCGAGTCCATTGACGTTAGTCAAGCACAAATATAAATGTCATGACCATGTACTGACTGTACATTTTAAGTTCTATAGTAGACACGAACTTATAGTAATCGAATAAGACATTTCTAGAATTGTAACGTCAATGCTAAGGATACATATAACTAAGAACAGATTTTACCTAGAAACCTCAGCCGTTATAGGAAGACTTGAAGATAAAATACCCCGAGTATTTCTAATAATAATAATAATTTGTAATAAAGAAGTTAAGAAACCAAAAGATATTTAAAATCTGTTGTTACAACTGCAAATGAAGCGACGTCACTTTACACTGGCTATGGAATAAGTTCGTAGAGGTTTATTAATGAACAGCTGATATTCTTATTTCAAATTTCCAAATCATAGATAACAACAGAAATTCAAGTTAATATGTTGATAGAGAAACTCACAGAAGCCAATCTATCGAAGCGGGCAAACAGGGCGTTGAGAACTTTCACCAACTGTTGCGCGCTGCATTTACTGGACAGTTCTGTAATACAAACACGAGTTTAAATGATAGATACCTTACCAAAAGGGTCTCCGAAGGGGTAGGCGGATATGTGTAGTTCCACACCCTCTATCGCCAGAGTTATATTTTAGATGTCAATGTGACAGATGGCGAGTCCATCGCCGTTTCTCAAGCACGGCTATATATACAACTTTGAATTACTTCATGAACGTATACAAATTGAACGATGTTTTGTAAGTTAAAGAAAATCTCATTGGTACCTATAGTATACGAGCTTATGCCCGCGGCTTCGCCCGCGTGGAGTTCGAAAAAGTAGCTTTGGAAATTAGAATCGGTTCAGCCGCTATGCCGTGAAAGAGCATCACACATTATAATATAAGAACTTTAAATTTTTCAGGATAAGAAAGAAAAGTAGCCTATGTCCTATTTCTAGGTATAAGCTATCACAATTTCAACTTTCAGCCAAATCGGTTCAGCCGTTTGGCCGTGAAAGAACCGCAAACATCCAAACTTACAAACTTTCACATTTATAATATAAGTAAGAAGTAAGATAGCATTAAGTCCGCCTGTGTAAATAATTTAGCAGGAAGTTTTTAAATAAATAAATGAATATAGTATGAATTCGGACTTGCAGTCTTTGTGTTGCAGGCTACAGCTTAAAATACATATGTACATAAAATCAATAAGTACATAATTTATATTTTAAATGTGTTTAACTTCCTTAACAATGGACACTAGATTTTAATTAACGTCAAGAGTAAAGGAGTCCAATAGACATCAGAGTACAGAAACAGAGCATAACCAGTGTACCAATATAGATAGGAGGATGCTTTCCCCTTTCAAAAGTAATTCCTATTGGAAGTGAAAACCGTTGGAGGTTCTATAGTTTAGCAATGTTATTTCCAGTCGAGCGGATTTGAATCCCAAGTGAGTCATACCTGTGAACCCTTTGATGTCAGCGTAGAGGATAGAGACATCACTGTGGCTCTGAATGTAGAGGTTATTGAACTGTTGTTCCTTGAATTCCCCCTTCACTTTCGACACGTGTCCATAAATCTGTTTCGCTAGAAAGTCCGGGATTACTGCAAGAAAACAGTACAGCCTGTATTTTACTAAACATGTCATGATTATTCTTTATATCTTCACGCCTGGGTCCCCGAAGAGATAAGGTGTTCCAGTATACACACACCCACTTTCTAGCGGAGATATAGATTAGGTGCCAAAGTGACAGATGGCGTGCCATCGCTGTTACTCCAGCACGACCATACATACGCCTTTGAATTGCATTCTCACACGTATGCAGGTTTCCTCTCGATGTTTTCCTTCACCGTAAGGCTCGTGGTGTGACTAATCACTATACTTAAGTTCTGAAAATAAACTGTTTAGTACAGTCGGCATTCGAACATGCACTCTTTGTGTTACATGCCACCACGCCTTCATCATCATCATATCATCACGCCGAGTCCCTAACGGCGTAGGCTGAAAGAGTAGAGCGCCAACTCTCTGGACTTACAGACTAGTATTAAGCAGAGCACATAGTCTCACCACTTTGGAATAGCTTGTACTGCCGGTCGCTCTCTCTCTTGGTCTTCTGCCTGGTGACCATAGACCTATGAGTTTCCAGAAAGGCCTTGCGCTGGCCCCAGTCGGCCAAGGACTTGGCGTACATGCCAGCGAAGTTCACCGCCATGTAGAGCAGAGCATTGCTCACCAAGATACGCACCCCACAGGAACTCGTCTGGAACAACACGTACTGTCCTAAATTAAAGGCGACAACTACATTGGCCCTAGCCATGTTTCAGATAAGGATTTGGGGGTGATTATAGAAACAGAGAGAAGTATGAGAGGGAGTTGAATTCTGTATTCAAAACGACTTGGTTAAATTCATTGCTGTGATCTGGCAATTCAACCTTATTCCACCAGTCCCTACCAAACCCATCTAGTAAGGGGGAGTAGAACTTGATCACTACAACTTATAAATAATAAAATAATAATATCCTCACGCCTTCCAACAAGGGTCCCCGAAGGGGCAGGCAGAGGTGTATAGGTACTACCCACACACCCACTTTCCGCCAGAGGTATATTAGGTGCCAACGTGACAGATGGCGAGTCCATCACTAGTCAGTCTTAGTTAGTCTTTGGATCTTGACCGAAAGGTATTACTTTGTACTTGCTCCTTGCAAATAATTAGAAAAATAGTTTTATTTCTTCCCTAAACGCCTAAAAAGTTGCTGAGGTGTCTGTTGTGTCTCCAAATAGTGATTGGTGAAATTAATAGTGAGTCACTTTATCCAATAAACTCAGAAAAACGTGTAAACCAAACCCAAATTCAAATATTGAGTTCGAATAACGAATAGTCACCGTAGCTGTGTGAGCAGTGGCAAACAGAGTGTACACGGAATTCTCGCGGTTACGTGGCCTACACAACCGTGATATTCGCCTGCGTTTGGTTCGTGACTCACGTTATCCTTCGTTCAGCAAAAATTAGCTAAGCGCAGAAGGCACTTCACATTTACCGATTACATCTTGTCTCAGGGAGGCATTCTGTATCATTATGTTTTGTGCAACATGCAGTGGTAGCATATCAGCGAGTGAGGAGTACCTTTGCTGTGATGTAAGTGAATGCAGTAAACGGTACCACCATTCTTGTGTGGACTACAAAAGCAAAAATAAATCTACAGGTATGTGGGCCTGCCCTGAATGTTATTGCCCAAATAAAAAAGGGGGAGGCAACAGCTCCACCGGTATCGAAAACATCACATATCGCAAGAGGAACCTGCCAGCTACTGTAGAGGCGACTGTCGCAGAGGATGAGTCAACACTGTCGTCTGAAATATGCAAGTTGCGGCAGGATATAGCAATGTTGAGGGAACAGCTAAGTGGTGCTATATCTCTCATAACTATGTACGAGAATAAATTGGAGAATCACTCATTGCAGATGGAGGTACTTCATAATAAAATACTGCAAATCGAGAAGCCCATGACATCATCTTCCCATGATTCTACACCCCTTAGTGTTGCAAAAATACCGGTCGTCAGACACCATCCAAAACCCAAGAAACTGCCAACGAAACAACCAGCCACGCTGACTACAGCAACGCAAAAACCAATCCACTGCAGTAGCAAAAAAGCACCACCATGTCAACCAACCCAGTCCAGTGCCTCAGACACACAGGGCATCACTGATGACATAGGGAATCTCAAGAATGACCCAGAGATATCATCATGCGATCCAATTGTTCAATGCCCGTTGCAACTAGATAACCATCAACAATGGACTGAAGTACGGAAAAGAAACCGCCGGCCGCTCTCACTCTGCGGGACCGCAGGCCCTACCGTTACTTCGCTTCAAGCTGTAGAGCCCAGAAAATATCTACACCTTTGGAATATGGTATCAAGCGCTGATGAGATCTCTGACTTCCTTCGCAAAAGCTGCACGATAGGCACCTGCATAGTTGAAGAGCTCACGCCGAAAGGCAATTACAAATCATATAAAATAGGTGTTCCAGTCGCTTATTACAGCACTTGCCTTTCGGCAGATATCTGGCCAGTTAATGCTAGGATAAAGAGCTGGATCAACTATAAAAAGGCCTTTGGCTCTCGGAAAGAAGACAAGAAACAATCGCAGTCCTTTCGTGGCCCCATTGCTTCATAAGAAAATTACCAAATTGGGAATCTTATATCAAAACGTTCGGGGGCTGAAAACTAAACTACAAACTTGGCGGAATACCGTATTTGCCCTCGATCATGACCTTGTTGCGGTTACAGAGAGTTTTCTGGACAGCTCCGTCCTGGACTCAGAATTAATTTGCGAAGGATGGACTATACTGCGTCGCGACAGGCTAACACCGTGTGGTGGTGTATTGCTTGCGGCACGATCTCCAGCGGTTTTACAAGTTCGTCACGATTTGGAGACCAGTGCCGGAGAAGATCTATGGGCTAGTTTCTCTTGGGCTGGTCGTACCGTTTACGTTTGTGTAATTTACATCAAACCCAGTGCAACGGATAGTGTATATATAGATTGGTTCCATAAAACTGAAAGTTTTATAAACGATTTAAAAGGCTTAGTGTTAATAGTAGGTGACCTAAACCTGAATAGTGCGTCATCTTATGTAAATAATTATTACAATTGTTTCTTGTCATATTGTAGTCTGTCTGAGAGAAATGTTGTGAGGAATATGCATGGAGGAATGTTAGATGTGGTCCTGGTTCGGGAAAGCGCTGACAGCGTAGAAGTGTTCGCTACAGAGGGCATTGTACATCCCGATGGATACCACCCACCCCTCGATATTCAGGTGAGTATACATGCATCTTTTAATACCGATGTCATAGATCCAAGCAACATTGATCCTGCTAGAGATTGGAACTTCAGAAAAATTGATTTAGGGTTGTTGCAATTTTTACTCTCTGAAACTACATGGGAGACAGTTCTGCAAGCACAAGACGTTCAAATTGCATGCCAACACTTCTATAATATCATGTATAGTGTGTTGGATGTATGCACGCCCAAAAAACGACGCCATAAAGGTGTCTACAGGCGTTACCCCGTTTGGTTCCCGCGCGATATAATAGATGATATAAAGCGCAAGAAAAAACTGCACACAGCTTGGGTACATTCTAAATCTGACGCAATGTACAATGATTTCTCAAAACTTAGAGCAGAGTTAAAGCAACGAATAGGGATGGCTTACCGAGATCATATCACACAAATCGAGCATAACCTAAAACTCAATCCGCGTCAATTTTGGAATCACATTTCAAGTCTTAGATCTAAGGGTGGCTTCGAGCCCACTGTTACATACAGAGGTAGCAAATATTCAGGAATTGAAGCAGCTCAGGCCTTTGCAAGCCACTTTGAAAGTGTTTTCCTTGATGATGTACCTCATCTAAATGCAGATTTGATAGGCTGCAGCGACAGTGGCAATAATGGTGACATTGTAAACATCACACAGATCACTAGGGAAGATGTCGTTACTGCCATTGATAAGTTGAAAGTCCATAGTTCGACTGGGCCAGACAACGTCCCGCCACTTGTCCTTAAATGTGGCAAAAGTGCCCTGAGTACACCGCTGTGTCACATATTTAACCTGGCGTTGAGGGATGGCATTTATCCGTCGCAATGGAAGCTCTCTAGGGTCACCCCAATACCCAAAACTTCTGATAAATCTGTTGTTGAAGAGCACCGTCCTATAGCTAACTTGCCAGCTCCAGGAAAAGTTTTCGAAACCATATTGCATGAGTACATTTATTCCCAAGTAGACGCGTACTTGTGCACTGAGCAGCATGGTTTCAGAAGTAAAAGATCTGTCGATACGAACCTTTTGTCCCTTGTTGACTACATCTCACTTAAAATGGATGAAGGATCACAGGTAGATGTCCTGTATTTCGACTTCCGGAAGGCATTTGACCGAGTCAACAATGACATACTTCTGACAAAGCTCGCTGCCATAGGATTTTCGCAGGGTCTCCTTCGGGTTCTTGCGGATTATTTGCGCGACCGTCAACAGTTTGTCAGGCTCGGTACGTTTGAATCTAGACCGTATCACACGCGTTCCGGGGTAAGCCAGGGATCTATTTTGGGTCCTCTTTTATTTTTGTTGATGATCAACGACATCCCCACAGTTCTGACACACGCTAGAATACTTCTCTACGCAGATGACCTTAAGCTTTTCTTTGAGGTTAGATCAGAAGACGGTGCCTTAATGTTGCAGCGCGATGTCAATGCGATCATGGAGTGGAGTATTATCAACAAATTGGAGTTTAATACCAACAAATGTTTTGTGATGACTTTCGGTCGGAAGCGATGCCCAATAGTTTTCGACTACACTTTAAATAGTACCATCATAACTAGAGTCGATAGCATAAAAGACTTGGGAGTCACTTTCGACCAGAAATTAACATTTCATGGTCACATTATCGCACTGGCCAAGGAATCGTTTGCGCGTTTGGGATTTGTGCTTAGGAACACACGTGACTTCCACAACCTCCAGGTTGTTCGATTGGTGTACAATGCCCTCGTACGATCTAAGCTCGAAACCAGTGCATGCGTATGGAATACGCATGAAGCAACATACGCCCTCTTACTTGAAAAAGTACAAAAAGCCTTCTTGAGGGCCTTATACAAGCGATGTTGTGGGTATTACCCTTACCTATATCCCACTCAATTTCTTTTGGGATATTTAGGTTACAACTCTTTGGAAGTTCGCCGAGACTATAGCCAGTTGATAATAGCGTGTAAGATATTACGCGGGAAAATAGATGCACCGAACTTGAGCGATGAGTTGTGTCGATTTTTTGTCCCCGATAATTACCTTCGAGGCCGAAGGCACAGACTGTTCGCCGTGCCACCGTCTCGCACCTCGGCACGCGCCCAATCTCCCATCCCGCGAGTCCTGGCCTCGCTCAACGCTCTCCTGAACCAGAACCCTGATTGCGATGTGTTTGCGGATGCGTGGCTCAAAATATTGTTGGAGTGCAAGAAGTTTTGCGAGCGGGGTGCATGACAGTGACGTAATTGTGTATATTTTTATTTTATTTTTGTAGTATAATATGATTGTGTTGTTGAATAATTTTATCTTAATTAATGTAATTGGTATGTTGATGCCGTTTTAATTATGTAAATAAATAAATAAATAAAATAAATAAATCACCGTTACTTAAGCACGATTATACATACGCCTTTGAATTTCTTCTCAGACGTATGCAGGTTTCCTCTCGATGTTTTCCTTCACCGTAAAGCTCGTGGTGTGACTAATAACTGTACTTAAGTTCATTGGTACAGTCGGGATTCGAACTTGCGACCTTTGAGTCGCAGGCAACTGCTCGAACCACTCGGCCACCACGGCTCTAACAACTTACTAACATTAAAAACTATGCATAAAATTATTAATTTTATTATATTTAACTGGTCTTTTAGACACTTGTTAAAAAAATATGAATACATTTGTATCCATGGATTTAATTTTTTTACTAAAATCTAAAGGCTGTCATAATGAGACCATATATATGTTTATACCACTAAGGCACCAACAAACACCACTCCAATGGTCGCTTACAACATGGGTATCGCCCGCGCACTGCCGATTGGCCGAGCAGTTCGAGTAGATGCATGCGGCACAAAGATCGCAGGTCCGAATCCCGTCTGTACCAATGAGTTATTCTGAAATTAAGTTCAGTGATAAGTCACACCACCATAAAGGGGAAGGAACACATCGAGAGGAAACCTGCATCCTTCTTCAGAATTCAAGGCGTACCTATGTATAGTCGTGCTAGAGAAAAGGCGATAGACACGCCATCTGTTACGCTGGCTCCTAAAATATATCTCTGGCGGTGAGTGGGTGTGTGGATGGATACTACCTATAAACCTCTGCGTACCGCTTCGGGGATTCTTGTGGGTAGGCGTGAGGATATTATTATAAGAATATTGAACAACTAACCGCGTCATTATTGCCTGTGTCGATAAGTGCCTTGAGGTGCCAAGCCGTGGCCACCACGTGGGAGAGGCAGGACAGCACGCCTATGACGATGCACCACAGCAGAGACAGCGGCAGCATCGCATAAGGCACGAACACTATGAATAGCATGTACCACACCTGGTTCTCAGCCTCTTGGAACCCAATTGCTTGCCCGCTTAGACCTGGATAGAGAAGTATTCGCTTAAATAAATAATAAAAAATAACTAGCCTATATCACGCCCGGCTTTGCTTGGGTGAAAAAATAATAATAGAAGCTCCTGTTACACTTAGTCAACCGCTGAAATATACATACAAAATTTCTTTCAAATCGGTCCGGCCTTTCAGGAGGTGGCTATCACGCTATACGACACAGAAATTATATAAAAAGTAAGAAGTATATACTAGCTGTCCGACCCAGCTTTACTTGGGTGAAAAAATAAAAGCTACTGAATCACGACAGTAGCGCCGACTACTGGGTCCAATTCTATTTTCAAATCATCGAGGGACTAACTCAAAATTTCATCCGAATCGGTCCAACTATTAAGGAGGTGGACAAATACACGAACAGAAAACGAAATATATATACATGTGAACGTTCGTCTGATGAAGATATTCGTATTTATCCACGTGGGGTTTACGTCTTGGAATGTTTATCATTCGCTAAAGTTTACAGAACCTAGAGCCTAGTTAGGGATTAGTTTCAGGGTCTGTGTGAGATGACCCTATTTACTTTATGAATGTTTAACAACTTGGGTTACTAAAGCGGACATTAAATTATGGGAGCATGACAGAGTTACTTCTGGTTACCTAGATTTGAAGTCTGACAATTTGATTCATAGTCACTAATTAAATATATAATATGTAAATGTAAAACTAGGTGACACAAATAACAGTTTTATCTAACATCACTTAAACTTCTGTTAAAACGTATTTTTATGGTTAGTTTGCCAGCCGCCGTATTGTATCGTGTGAATCGGTGGAATGATCCAATTAGATGAGCAGTATGTCGTGCTTAAATATCATACACCCATATTATTATTGACACTAGAGCGCCGGTTCTCACTAGACCAATAGAACTTTTTTGTATTATCCACATACAGATCTACATAAAACAATTGCAATGAATCGACTGTACAAAGAACCAGTATATATAATGTAGATATTGAAAGTAACAATTAAAATTTTTAGCTGGACTTTATGCCTGGGTCACAACTAGTCGCTTTGATATTAAGATATTCGTTGTTAGCACTTTTGTTATTCCACAAACATGTATCTTACTACTGTCTACCTTGCGGTGGCTGGACCGGCCGCTGCATTAGTTTGTAGAGATAAGCTAGTGAAAAAGAAATGTGACTATAATTGCAGGCAGTGATAGTGCTATGAAGATTGAAAGAGCGAGAAATATAGATATTTATAATACAGATATATATATTTGACTGATTTATTTTAAAGTTCAATTTGTTCCGAGCTTTGGCGAAGGAAGGCCAGTCCTCCACTCCACGCCATATCAATTGTTGTTACCCTGAGCAATGAGCAGTATCCAAGTGGCAGCGGCCGCCCAGTGCAGGTAGTTGTTGGCGAAGCAGCGCCACCAGCCCAGCAGGCACACGCCAACGTTGAGGCACGAGAACGCCACAGTCCACGCTATCTGGTACTCATCAATTCCCCCTTCGTCTAGTCAACATGATGTGGAAATTAACTATTAAGCACTTTAATAAAAGACCTCCCGCTTTTCACTCTCCTTAATGTCTTTGGCCAGGATAATCTATGGAAGGAATCTTAGGCAGGACCACTCACCAATATCCTACTATGATTATAAATGCGAAAGTTTGTAAGAAAAGATATCTGTTACTCAATCACGCCAGATCGGCTGAGCGGAATAGAATGAAATTTGTCACAGAGATAGATTATTAGCTGGAACACATAGGATATGTTTTGTTCCGAAAATAAATCTAGATAAAATTATACAAATGAAATCGATTTTAAGCGGGTGAAACTGCGGGCCACAGCAAGTATCATATTGCATAGACAGAGGAAATATATACTGACAATGATATTTATTTATATAACAATAATAATATAATATATCCTCACGCCTTCCCACGAGGGTCCCCGAAGGGGTAGGCAGAGGTGTATAGGTAATACCCACACACCCACTTTCCGCCAGAGGTAAATTAAGCGAGTCCATCGCCGTTACTCAAGCACGACTATACATACGCCTTTGAATTTCTTCTCAGACGTATGCAGGATGTATGATATTTATATATATATATATATATATATGTACTCACCCATTTTATTAATTTTATATATAACTGCCAAGCAAATCTGGAAAAAGAAACTTATTATGAACCACTACAGGTATAATTGTATTGTGAACAACGTGTATGGAAATACTTACTTTGAGGATCAAATCTACAAAGTTGACCATGATGAGCGACTTTTGTCGTTGTCTACGGGAATATCTTTGGTAGGAACACTCTACGGCTTCGTCCTGAAACAAGACAACGATCATGTGGTTACATTGATTTGAACTGATAGTCCATTTGGTAGGGTAGCCACAATTTCTCCAAAAAAATATTATGTCCCTCTGTAGACAAAGACATTTCTTGTATCTTTTGGAAATTTCAAAATGTGTAATTGAATATTATAACAATTTTACCTTTATATTAGATCCTATTTTTAACGAGCTATAGTAATAAGAAATGAATTATATCATCGGATTTCTTTAAAGGACTGGACTTTTCATGCAAGACATAAAAACACTATGTATTCGTATCCGTTCTATAAAATGATTATTATGCGTCTAAATTAAAAAAGAATATATTCATATCTCTCTAAAATATACGCATTTACGAACCTTAAAACTATTTGTGATCGAGGGCCAGTATATTCCTTTGTAATAGCGCGGCGACCTCATACTCTCGGCTGCAACTGTTAAAATATAACGTTCACAAAATCATCATGCTACATCTAAGGGGGCGTCCATAAATTACGTGAGATGTTTAAGGGGGGGAGGGGTCGAGTCAAATCTCATCTAATCTTACGTTGGAGAGTAGGGGGGTTTCGGCAAATATCACGCAATTCTTTTTTGATTAAACAAAAAAATATATACTATTTTGGTCCATTTAATCCAGATTGAACATGCGTAAGATTTAATCTTATAATTAAACTCTCAGCAATATTGATTACTAGTCTTAACTAGTCGTAAATAAAAGCACGAAGCGTATCTTTTTCTTTTTACAATAAAAATCCAACGCGTTTACGTAAGAAACCCACATTTTGAAAAACCTCACGTGAGATTAGGGGATGGGGGAAGGGGTTAAATAAAATCTCACGATATCTCACCAGCCAGGGGGAGGGAGGGACAGAAAATTAAAAAATACACCTCACGTGATTTATGGACGCCCCCTAATGTGTGCGTGTAAACTACTTCCGTAAATCCAAAATAATCGGTACAAGTTTAGATTGCCTTTGCAGACTTCGTAGCCTTTCGTAGCGGTTTCGTAGTATTTCGTAGCTTGTCATCGTAGCATTTAAACGCTTCCAATAACAGCAGTTGTAGACAAAATGCTATTCTGTTAGCGTTCACGCTTGCCGATATCTAGAATCTGTATGGATATTATTGCCATACAGCATTAACGGTGGACGCCAGCAAAATAGGATTTTATCTAGAGCTGTAGGATGCTTTTATACCATATAGGGTGAATACTAAACAAGAATGCAGTCCGCCTGATGATAAGCGGTTACTACCGCCTATGGTTTGCAACATCATGGGTATCCCGTTTTTTCGATCAATGAGATTGGGGGGGGGGGATCTCTACAAGGTTGTACCGCTGGACAGTAGCGATGCTGTTACTTGGAGATAAGGAAGCACGGTAATGGTCATATAGCCCACGAAGCTTACGCCGACCATTATCCCTTTTGATGTAGTATATATAAGTCTAGCAGATAGAATAACTAAGGAAAAACTTACCCGGTTCAACATTTGTAAAGTCTTTTATACTGGTCCTAAATTCTACATCACTGGTGCGATGCTGAAAAACAAACATATTATGTCTTATATTAACACCTGATGAAAAGCGGTCACCACCGACGGTATCATTTTCGTATGTCCGACCCTGCAAGAATCTGATAATTCCATGGTAATACTTAGACAGGGAAGGAATTCCACTGGCTGAGCTTTCGCGAAAGGATCTCTTTTTAACTGCACATAACGAGACCTGTATGTAAATAATTTTACAATAAAATAATAATAATATATCCTCACGCCTTCCCACAAGGGTCCCTGAAGGGGTAGGCAGAGGTGTATAGGTAATACTCACACACCCACTTTCCGCCAGAGGTATATCAGGTGCCAACGTGACAGATGGCGAGTCCATCGCCGTTACTCAAGCACGACTATACATACTCCTTTGAATTTCTTCTCAGACGTATGCAGGTTTCCTCTCGATGTTTTCCTTCACCGTAAAGCTCGTGGTGTGAATTTTACAAAGTATGCGAATACACTTTGAACATGCATTGGATAAAAAATTTGGATATTTTCTAGAGGGGTTCTCAGTCACCTGTTCATCAGGAGTTGACCAACTAGCTCCATCACCTGGTAACCGCTCATCTTCCTGAGTGTGTGTGTGTACTTCCTGTACTGCGGGCCCCTGCCTCGAGTCATTGCAGCCGTTACCCTGAGAAATAAAATGGATTTCATTATATAAATAGTAGCTTTGTCTTTGTGATACATGATAGCTTGAGAGCGAGATTATATATATGTTTTTCGTTGACTTTAAATTACAACAAAACAATGATTATTTAAAGAGTACAAAGTACTCGAAACCGACGAGCATGTATGAAGAGACTGATGAATGTGGACGAAGCGAAGGAGGTATGTAAGTCTAGAGAGAACTGGCCCTCTATACTCTGTAAGGGACTCGGCGTGATGATATGTACAAATTGAATCTATCGAATATTCTTTATTTCATAAAAAAAAGTTTTTCGACTCCAAGTGTACGTTTAAGATTTGTTATCTGTAATACTTTATGTTCTCAACAAAGTTACTCCTCTCAGTTCAGAGTCGGCAACATGCAAATGATAGCGCGGATGTTGCATACATATATAGTGCGGAAAGGCACCAACTGGACCGAAGTTCTTGTTGCGTCCAGCCATCCCGATGACGCCGCTGTACGTGTCCCGCCTACACTACTCGACAGGGAAGCAGGATGTCGAGGAGTATATCCTCCTGAAGTCCAAACTCTGCCTGAGGGTCGAGCGGTTGGAATCTCGCCATAATGTGAACTTTAACTCTTTTGTGGTAAGAGTTCCGACCGACCAGCAGTCGACCTTCACTCAGGAGGAATTTTGGCCGAAAGGTGTAGTCTTCCGGCGATTCAGAGGCCAGATACGCAACACCCCGAGCCACACGTCGACAACCTTACGTGTAAATTAATCTTAAGAATATTGTAATTGTTAGTTATTGTATTTTATATTTAATTTTGTAAATATTATTAATTGTAATTTTATATAGTATTATTGTATGTCTATGGGCCTCACGTCGACAACCTTACGTGTAAATTAATCTTAAGAATATTGTAATTGTTATTTATTGTATTTTATATTTAATTTTGTAAATATTATTAATTGTAATTTTATATAGTATTATAGTATGTCTATGGGCCTCGTTGCCTGAAATAAATAAATAAATAAAAAAAATAAAAATATATATACTTTTATACTTTTGTGACTAGGTCAGTGTATGCAATTATCCGGGAGATATTATTTAAAACCACGTATAATCCGTACAATAATATGATACCATGGTATTTTGCACGTTCGTAACAAGCGTGTAAAGTGTTGTCATAACGATAGGGCTATGTAAACGCATTAGCGATATATCGATAAACCACTGTCAGATATCGCGTACTTAGCACACAAAGTGATAAACACAATTATTTTTGCAGTTTTAGCTGGGATTAACTACGCCTACGATGGTTTTGTCTGTTTAGTGATTCGTTGGAAGGTCGGTGGGTACTTTGTTATTGATTTGACGAATACTTTTGACAGTAGCCAGAAGAGCGGAACGGTATTCGCCCGTTATAACAACTTTTTATAAAAGCAAGATGGCTGCTAATCATATTTAGATGTACTTTCATTAGGTAGAGGACTAAAACCACCTATATTCTGCAGGACATTTAATCAGATGCAAACGTGACAGATGGCCAGTCGTCGTCGTCGACTTTGATATACACTGTGCTGTAACTACGCCTTTCGGTAGTGCAGTAAATCTCTCTATAGAATCTTTCAATACAGGCTCTATATATTAGCGGGGACATCGGCATCGGGCAATAAAGGGGCTATCAATCATGGCTTCATTCGCGCGAGTGATATATGGATATATATTATGCAGCTGAGTACCCAAATAAACAGCAGATGTCATACCAAGAGGTATTATCATAATCGCACAAGTATAATAACATCTACATTTCGTTGGAGGCTCGTTAGGTTTATAGCGATTCTGTGAACGTCCTGCAGAGAAGATGGTAAAGACAAATGTCTTTATATTATTATCTTCTCAAACATCTGCTAAGGAAAGGCCTGTGGAAAGGCGTGAGGATATATTATTATTTTTTATTATAAATACCTTGGAACAATTCCACTAAAATGTACCTGGTCTCAAACTTAGAAAAGCTTGTACTATGGAAAGTAGACAACGACATATAAATACTTATATAGATATACACAGAAATACATAGAACTAAGAAGACTAAGGTACAAAAGATACAAGTCTTCATCACACTAATGTCTGCCCTCAGCGGGAATCGAACCCGCGAGCTCAAGCTACGTAGTCAGGAGCTCTGACCGTTAGACCAGAAGGCCGTCATATGTCTTTGAATTTTTTCTCAAACTTATGCAAGTCTTCTTCCGATATTTTATTTCGCGTAGCTTCGAGATGATCCTACGGAAGAAATTGTATTGTACGCACGTATATAGCTTCGTATCCTGTTAGAAACTCTTTCATAGAAACTTATTTAACTTAATTAAAAGTTCGCGCCCTCCGTACAGAGGTCTTAGCGGTGGAGCCCGGCACGCAATTTGGTTAAACCTCGTGTCCAGTGAAGATCTGTATGTACTCTTTGGTAACTTCTTCTTCCAAACTTTGTGGTCATATCGGAATACACTTAAGTCCTTTGTCTTATACCCTTCGTGGTAAAATGGCCCGTCCTTAAGTAAGATATTGATCTGTTTATTTTATTATTTTATTGAAAAGCCATGGTGGCCGAGTGGTTTGACCGAAATACACGGTGTTACACTTCTGCCAACCTTTCGGGGACCCATGACAACCCCGTAAAGATTCCGTAAAAAAAAAAGCCGTGGTGGCCGAGTGGTTCGAGCAGTTGCCTGCGACACAAAGATCGCAAGTTCGAATCCCGACTGTACCAATGAGTTTTTCTGAACTTAAGTACAGTGATTAGTCACACCACGAGCTTTACGGTGAAGGAAAACATCGAGAGGAAACCTGCATACGTTTGAGAAGAAATTCAAAGGCGTATGTATGTATAGTCGTGCTTGAGTAACGGCGATGGACTCGCCATCTGTCACGTTGGCACCAAATATACCTCTGGCGGAAAGTGGGTGTGTGGGTATTTATTACCTATACACCTCTGCCTACCCCTTCGGGGACCCTTGTGGGAAGGCGTGAGGAAAGATTCATAAGATACAGATTTTTATGTTTTATGGACTTCGTACATGTTCACTTACACACCTGTACCTCTACCATGTATATCGTTGTCTAGTTCCCGTAGCACAAGCTTTTCTCAATTTAGGACCAATTCTTATTGTGTTGATAATGTTCCAAAATATTATTATTTATTTTATTACTTCGGTCGCTAGTAAGCGTTACACGCAGGCGGCGGTTTTATCGGTCATTATGGAAATTTGTGAGGCCGGCCCTATGTTCAGGAGTTAACGACATGCCGCTGAAATGTGTATTTATTTATTTATTTTATTAACACTTGAATTACATGTACAAGGGTCCCCAAGGAAGTGGGCAAAGGTGTAACACTCACATTTACGTAGGAGATATACATATAATAAAAGACTATAATTAAGTTCTGATAATTGCTAGAGTCAGTATTCGAACGATCTTTGACAAAATCATTCAAACCATCAAGGGAGGCCACGTCAAGAGTACTCGAATCCGCCAATCATGTATGCATATGAAGAGAGAAACAAACAAACACGAGCTTTACGGTGAAGGAAAACATCGAGAGGAAACCTGCATACGTCTGAGAAGCAATTCAAAGGCGTATGTATAGTCGTGCTTGAGTAACGGCGATGGACTCGCCATCTGTCACGTTGGCACCTAATATACCTCTGGCGGAAAGAGGTGTGTGGGTATTACCTATACACCTCTGCCTACCCCTCCGGGGACCCTTGTGGGAAGGCGTGAGGATATATTATATTATATTATTCATATATTATACTAGCTGTACCTACCCTGACACGATTCGCTGTGGCACTTTGAGGTCGCATGGATGAGAATGACCGTTAAAATTCTATTACTGGCGCGAAAAACTGATTGTATATGAAGCAAAAATTTAAGCGCAATCGGCGTAGAATTTTTTCGCGTTTTATACGCGATCACAAACCAATTTAATTATCTACCCTTTCGGGACTCGGCGCGATGATATGTAATGTATCAGGAATGCACACGTATGAGCACATATGACCGCACCGGGTCCCTTACAGGGGACAGAGGGTCGAGAACCAGTGCTCTCTAGACTTACTTATCTCCTTCGCCTTATTCATGTTTATTTATACGCGCCTCCCCACAAGGGCCTTCCCACAGTTCAGAAAAACTCATTGATACAGTCGGGATTCGAACTTGCGACCTTTGCGTCGCAGACAACTGCTTGAACCACTCGGCCACCACTCTTAATATATGAATACATAAAATATATTTACGCCTTCCTACAACCTGAAGGCCATAGTGGCCGAGTGGTTCGACTAGCCGATTAGTACGCAATGTGTTTTATCCAGAATTTATAATTTACTCCACGAGCATTTACCTGATTGCAAGATTTTCTTGCCAACTTTTTCATGTAGATTTTTTATACAACAAGAGTGGCAAACATGCAATCGGCCCACCTGATGGGAAACGGTCACCGTAGCCTATTTACGCTCCCGATACCGAAGTATCGCTTGCGCGTTGCCACTCTGTTTTCGGAGAGTTATAGTGTGTTGGTAGCATAATGGGTTTAATCCCTCTGCTTCCAACACAATGTGACAATCCTCCCCCCTCCCCCCTCCCCGAGGAGCTCATTACTGGTAACCTTATTCACCGCGGAAGAACACAACACAATAAATTGTGTTATTTGACTACGGACTTCTATAAGGTCCTGCCCCAGTCGGGCAGCTCCAAATTCGAACCCGTTATGCCCTCTCCTCTCCTCTCACCTCTCTTAAATTTCTGATTTAATAATATTCCGTGTTAAAAGACACATTCTGCACAGATTAATACTAAGCCCCGTAGTTTTATCCAAAGATAAGCGGTAAAATAAACGGATCTTGATGACCACACTAAAAATCGATCAAGCTGTTACGGAGGCAAAGAAAAACGAACACACACACAACCGAGAATGTTATTTTATATAGAGATCACACTTATGTAGGATTAGAAAATCAAACAAAAAAATGAGGAAAACTAAACATTTCCTCAAGGAAAAGGCGCTTCCGAGGAAAACTTAGTAAGTACCTTACTTACTTACTATAATATTTAGCTGAAGACAAATAAAAGTGTTGAAGAAGAAAACCCTTCAAGGGAAAAGCCCCTGTGAAGAGTTTGACCAAACTCGGAGTCATTGTGCCGAGAGGACGAGGGAGTAGAACAATGAGCCGGCCCGGATCGATACGGTTGTCGAACACTCGAGCGGGCCCTATGAATGTCCCCGTCACACGCTACGAGGGGAGCATCGGGGAGGATTAAAATGGCCATTATATGGGCTTCACTCAAGTTTGAAGGTGCGCGAAATCAAATACAGCAATGTTTAGAAAAAAAACTAACTTATATAAGTAAATCAGAGACGGTGATATAGTCTTCCTGTCATTGCTTTTTGAATCCATACCTAATGATAAACAAAGTAGGAAATATAGAAGCCAAGGTGCCCGAGCGGTTTAAGAAGTCACCTGCAAACTCCAGAAACCTATTGTCTAGAGTTTGCAGTTTCGAATTCATGTGATGTGTGACAATATAGGGAGGGCGTTGAAGGAAGGAAAATTACATGGGGCAGCCTGCGAACCTAGAAATAAATTCGGATGCGGTTATAGCACGACACTGCTGGGGAAGAGCTTGGAGTGAGGCTGGAGACTCACTATCTTTGATTTGCTGGGCACCTATGCGAGAATATATATATTCTCACGCCTTCTCACAAGGATCCTGAAGGGGTAGGCTAAGTTAGGTATAAGCTAGTACCCACACAACCACTACTACATACATACTAAATAGAAATGGAGAGAAAAGAAGGCGCTGTTGGAACCTTTGCCTTACCATCCCAAATGAAATAAAAATGATCCTCGGGGACCATAATGTAAATACCTCTCAAGATAATACCGTACATTGTCAGGTACTACGACGCTGGTAGGTAACCCATGATAGCCCTTAAAGAGTAAATAAACATACTCAATTCAATATTAATGTTACACGATTTCATTAATGCACGTACACAAGTAATATTTAAGGAAAATGTGACGCAATAATAATTTATCCAATTTACATGCTCGACGTGTGCTCAATGAGTCAATTACAGGAAGAAATTTTTTCCTCGTGGTAAGCAGCAACCGCATTGTCTAGGCCCTGGCGTTTCGAAGAGCATTCGCTCGCTCATTACAGACTTATATTGAGGGATAAAGGTATATTACATAAAGTATAGTATAGTGTTTAGTATTATTTTTGTTGTCCCTCGTAGCGTGAGACCCGGTAACTTTCCTACTTACCTTAAATGGCGCGATCAACTACTGAACACACACAGAGAGCCCCCGAACACTTACTGCAACTTACTGCGTTTGCAATAAAGTAATGACCTATCAATACGAAGAAATGTTCATATGTGCAAATAGTTGGACACTTTCATAGTACAAGTTGACCAGATAAGGCTCGGCCAGTAATATTCATAGATTACCACAATTTATCGCATAGACTAATGTTTGTTTCCTTTTTCTAACTGTAGTTTTGCCTAAACGCCGTGGTGGCCGAGTGGTTCGAGCAGTTGCCTGCGACGCAAAGGTTGCAAGTTCGAATCCCGACTGTACCAATGAGTTTTTCTGAACTTAAGTACAGTAGTTAGTCACACCATGAGCTTAACGGTGAAGGAAAACATCGAGAGGAAACCTGTATACGTCTGAGAAGAAATTCAAAGGCGTATGTATAGTCGTGCTGGAGTAACGGCGATGGACTCGCCATCTGTCACGTTGGCACCTAATATACCTCTGGCGGAAAGTGGGTGCGTGGGTATTACCTATACACCTCTGCCTACCCCTTCGGGGACCCTTGTGGGAAGGCGTGAGTAAGAAAATCCAATTTGAGATGAAAATTAAAAGACATTAAACAAATTTTCATGAGTCCATATTCCCAGCTACGTAGAGGTGTATACTACTCATAGTTCCGCTGCTAAAAATTGTTTTATTGGAAGCATTTTGACACACCAATGATGTTCAAAGTCATAAAACTCCCAACGAACGATTTGGGGCACGTCACGTTAAATATAGAATGAAAATATATTCACACATAACTTCACGCCCAGTCCCTAACGGGGTAGGCAGCGCACCAGTTCTCTCTAGACTTACCTTTTTCAAGCAGAGATAATAACACCCTTTATTCGCTGAAGGTATATTTAGGTGACACAGTGAGAAATGGCGAGTCCATCGCGCTTCGTAAGCACTATACTTCTTTCTTCTCTCAAGTTGTTTCCAAGTTCCAGTATTTAGGATCCAGACGCGATCATTATTCGGTATTTAGCCTAATCCATTCTCGGTATTTACCTCACAATGAATGTTCTCGGCCTGTGACATAATAGTGACTGGGAATTATTTATGTTTTCCTTGTCTGTGACTTGTGCTGTGAATAACTACGGCTTTAATTGATTTCCTGGACGTGCTATTGAGTATTGCAAGAGTGTGAAGGAGAAGGGAAAGGGAGATGTGCAGACGTTATAAATAATAAATAAATACCTGGGACCATTCCACACAAATTGACCTAGTCCCAAATTAAGCAAAGCTTGTGTTATGGTAACTAGACAACGATATATTTACTTATATAGATAGATATATACATAAATACATAGGACATCCAAGACTTAGGTACAAATACTCGTGTTCATCACACAAATATCTGGCCTCAGCGGGATTCGAACCCGCGACCTCAAGTTTCGCAGCCAGGAGCTCTAACCTAACCACTAGACCAGATGGTCGTCTGGTCTAGTGGTAGTATATCTAGCCTTTCTCACTGTTATTTAATTATGCGAATGTATGTGGAAGAAGGGGCAGATTTTTCTTCCACCACGTTCCAGCTAGAACTAAATCAAATCGATCTCATACTCAAGGATGAGAACAACAAGAGTATTCGAAGCTGGCGTGCATGTACGAAGAATTTCGAAGAAGTAGAAAAGCAAAAAAAATTGTCTGCGGCATCCTACATAACTATGTTTGAATCTGACTATATAAGTAAGTATATCGTTTATTAGTTCCCGTAGTTATACGCTTTGCGTAGCTTGAGACTTAATATGTTCAGCTATGTGTCTTTGTCTCAATCTATTTCATTAATGTATATATAATAGCTCATTTATGTAACTACTTTGTCTCGTTCAAGTAACTACTATTTTATTTATTTATTTATATATGCTTTATTGTACACTTTATTTAATTTAGATAGTACATCATAGGCTAAAAGTACAATTGGCGGTCTTATCGCACTCGGCGATCTCTTCCAGACAACCATTGGATGGAATACATTAATATTTAGATTTAGATTTTGGTAGTTGGAGGTGTACGGCATCTTATTAAAAGAAATTAAATACATAAAATTTATATATATATATATATATACATGTCGATACAAATATATTTATTTATAATTATTGCAGAGAATTTAGGTAATGTTCCTTCACAACTACTATAGTAATTTAATTCTTGTAACAATCATTCATGTAACTACTTTGTTCTGTACTCTTAATTTTTTTCATTAATTCAACTAAACCATTATTCTGTAACTATTAAATATTTGAATCGGTTTTAGGAGCTGGGCGTTGATACCCTGCGACACAGTTTGCAGCTTTGTTTTATTTTTATTTAGTTTTTAACAAAGAATTATATGTTTTCAAGTACCTAATACAATTTATAAGCGTGATAAATAATGTAGATCTCTTTACAAGAATCTTTTACGTGATATGCAAAAACCCACATATAATTGAGGATGTGATTGTAGGAAAGTCCGTTGCCGCAATTCCGGCGAGCTTTTTCGACGTTACACTTAAAGGCTCTTCCGACCATTGTAACAGCAGCTTGAGAAAATTGGTCAGATTATGTGATCTTTTGGAGTCTTGTCAACTTGGGTTCCCAAAATAAATTGGTTTCAACGTGTTGGCCAATCAGCTTTTTGAAAATCTTCGTAAAATGATTATACCGGTTTCCTCGCGATGCTTTCCTTCACCACAAATCACATCTGTATGGTAAAAAGCCCGGGTTCAAACTAGCAATCATAATTTCGCAACCGTCTTTTCAAACCACTTGGCCACCACCACGAACTAATCATCATCATATCACCAAGCCGAGTCCCTAACGGGGTAGGCAGAGAGTATAGAGCGCCAGTTCTCTCTAGACTTACATACCTCTTTCGAACTAATCACAAGTGTATTTCATAATCGATTTGGCGATGTCAGTGTCTACTGACCGGAAATTAGCCTCGCAAAGGCCTGAACGATACACTATAACTACTGGTGACACACGCGCTGCGCGATCACGTATCAATAACCACACACCAGTCAAAAAATTTAAACATAATTGGTGGTACGGAGTGGTTTGAGTAGCCGCCTGCAACAAGAACTGCGAGTTCGAATCCCGATTGTACAAATGAGTTTTTCTGAACTTACGTGCAGTAATTTGTCACACCACAAGCTTGAAGGTGAAGGAAAATATCGAGAGGAATCCTGCATACGTTTTTAATGTTATTCAAAGGCGTATACACGTAGAGGTAATTGAGTCTTTTTTTTTTACTACAAGAGTGGCAAAGAAGCATACGGCCCACCTGATGGGAAACGGTTACCGTAGCCTATTTACGCTCACGATACCGAAGTATCACTTGCGCGTTGCCACTCTGTGTTCGGAGAGTTATAGTGTGTTGGCAGCATAAGGTTTAATCCCTCTGCTTCCAACACAATGTAACAATCCTCCCCCCACCCCAAGGAGCTCATTACTGGAAACCTTATTCACCGCGTAGGAACACAACACAATAAATTGTGTTATTTAGCTACGGACTTCTATAAGGTAGAGGTCCTGCCCCAGTCGGGCATCTTCAAAATCTAACGGAGAATCCGTTATGCCCTACCTCTCTTATAGTTAAAGTAAAAGTAAACAAATACAAATAGTTTTACCATTTGTAGCGAAAATACACACAATACAGCCAATGCACATAGCTATAAGTAATAATATTTTAAATAGATAAAGTTTATGAGTTTTGATTAGGGGTCATCTCCTGAACTACTCAATCGATTTGGAAAATTATTTCACAGTTAGACAGGTATATTATCTCTAAGTTATAATAGTAGTACTTTTTATTTTGGTAAATTTATAATTTCAATAATTAATAACAAGAAATGTAGTCAGTCTAGAAACTAGTCTAACCTAGAATTCTAAAAAGCGCAAGTGATACTTCGGTATTGTAAGCGTAAATAGGCTGCGGTAACCGTTTTCCATCGGGTGGGCCGTATGCTTGTTTGCCACTCTTGTTGTATTAAAAAGTAATAATAATAATAGTGACATTTTAATTTCCGCGGGTGAATCCGCGGGGCCTAGCTAGTTTATGTGAGGTATTGCATGATTGCCTAACTCCTCAAAGCAAGTATAAGTATCGCCCGACAGTAAGAGGGTAACTTATATAAATGAATTACGAAGACATAGTAAGTGCTCCCACTTTGTTGGAGGGCAACACGCTAATAGTGTTCCCTTACGAGCAACTCCCCCAATATCCAACATTAATAAAATATATAAATAATAAAATATATATTAGCATCGGTTTATACTAATATTAGAACTCTCCCAACACAGAGTTGCAACGCGCAAGTGGTACTTCGGTATCGTGAGCATAAATAGGCAAACGGTACCCGCTTTCCATAAGGGGCCATATGCTTGTTGTATGTTTGTGTGTTGGATTGGATTAACACAGAATTTTAAAAACATCGACCAATTAAATCATATTTTACGCGGTTGAAACCGCGAAGCACATATAGTATAATATATTTTTTGGTAATATTAATGGTTTGCCCAATGATTTAATTGTTACTCATGGCATAGCCAAATTCATGATATACATTGTCCTAAACCTAAATGTAGTTAGCTATTAAGCAATTATTAAACCGTTTGTTATTATTTTTGATTGACGGCCGGCTTGTCATCAAATCTGTCTTGAATGAAGGAGCCCTACAGTTATTTTATGACAAAAAAGCAAGAAGTCTTAGCGTATATTTACATCAATTTACTGGTCGATGTCGCTACTGTGGCTCGCATAAACCCATTTTAGTGACGGTTGAGTCCATAAAGGGCCTTATTAAGCTACGGTCATACAAGAAGGGCTGACGTAAAATAGGTCAACGTGATCCGCTTATTTAAGAAACGGGTTCTTCTGCAACTTAGTTTATTGCGGAAGTGGTGTAACAGGATATGGGGCTCGTTATCTTTGATTCCACTCAAATGATTTGATCATTTATCCTTTACTACACTCACAGGCACAATTAACCGCCCACCTATGTCATTCGTCACCCTGTTTGTTTACGTGAACTATGGCTTATCCACTGTTTTGTTTTTTGTCAAGTGGGTACTCTAACAATAAATTAAACACTTATACCCTTATTTCCTTTCCTAAATTTGTGTCACCGAAGGGCTTATGGAATTTAGTCGTTGTTCGACATTGTTGCAGTTGTGTTACCGTGTCAACATTTCCTGTTCTGTTATATATCAAATTAAACAATATTCGCACACTATGTGTGACGACACGAGACGTATCCGAGCAAGAGTACCAGCCCCTACGACCTTAGAAGAGCTCAAAACGGCTGCGGTAGAGGAGTGGCAAAATATCCCTCAATCGGATATCCAAGATATCATGGATGGATTACCAAACCGGCTTCAAGAAGTCATAAGGGCCAGAGGCGGCAACACCCATTATTAATTTTATTTTTTTCTTTAAATTTGACCCATTATTTATGATATCAAATTTTTTAAACTTTCTTCGAAGATTTTTAGAAAATCATTTTTTGGTAAGCAACTTTTTTTCCAAAGCTATTGTTATTTATGTTTCCTTAAGGGTAGTTTTTAACGTACCTCTCATTAAATGTGGTCTAAGCTTGTCAATTTCTGCAAATGGAAAGAAATACAAGGAGGGTGCTTAATTGTGCCTGTAAGTGTATAATATATCTATCTAATACCTTTAAACGAGCAATTCTTGTATATTTGTATATATATAATCTGAAACTCGGAACGATTTTTATGAAATTTGGTAAGGGGGGGATTTCGGGGGCAATAAATAGATCTAGCTAGGTTTCATTTAAAAAAAAAGTTGTTTTATCCGTGTTTTTAGGCAATGAAAATCTCCTACAATTTCATTAGAATTTGAATTTCGCTACTGCTTTACCGACACAGCAACAATAAAGCGTTGCTAAGCAACAAACTTTAAGCCAATGAGTTTTTGGTTTGACGTTACGTTATCGTAGACGTATTCTTAGAATATCTTATCTTATCTATATCTTAGAAGAATAAAAACAAGAATCATCAACAGAAGAATAGTGATCGACAAACAAGACTCATTTCAAGAAATCAATGAAAATAATCAGCCTTCCGCTCGTCCCACACGTAGTGCTAAAGTCTTGCAAAACTTGACTAACATTATACGAGCAGAAAGGTCTTAGACAGCGGGAACGACGTCCACAAGATTTGCGGCAGCGAGCAGCATAACGTGTAGCTACTGAACATTACGAACAACGGGAACGACGTCTACAAGATTTGCGGCAGCGAGCAGCATAACGTGTAGCTACTGAACATTACGAACAACGGGAACGACGTCTACAAGATTTGCGGCAGAGAGCAGCACAACGTGTAGCTACTGAATATTACGAACAACGGGAACGACGCCTACAAGATTTGCGGCAGCGTGCGGCACAACGTATAGCTACTGAAAATGTTGAAGAACAGGAGCGATGTCCGCAAGATTTGCGGCAGCGTGCGGCACAACGTGTAGCTACTGAAAATGTTGAAGAACAGGAGCGATGTCCGCAAGATTTGCGGCAGCGTGCGGCACAACGTGTAGCTACTGAAAATGTTGAAGAACAGGAGCGATGTCCGCAAGATTTGCGGCAGCGTGCGGCACAACGTGTAGCTACTGAAAATGTTGAAGAACAGGAGCGATGTCCGCAAGATTTGCGGCAGCGTGCGGCACAACGTGTAGCTACTGAAAATGTTGAAGAACAGGAGCGATGTCCGCAAGATTTGCGGCAGCGTGCGGCACAACGTGTAGCTACTGAAAATGTTGAAGAACAGGAGCGATGTCTGCAAGATTTGCGGCAGCGAGCAGCACAATGTGTAGCTACTGAACATTACGAACAACGGGAACGACGACGCGACGTCTACAAGATTTGCGGCAGAGAGCAGCACAACGTGTAGCTACTGAACATTACGAACAACGGGAACGACGTCTACAAGATTTGCGGCAGAGAGCAGCACAACGTGTAGCTACTGAACATTACGAACAACGGGAGCGACGTCTGTAAGATTTCCGGCAGCGTGCAGCACAACGTGTAGCTACTGAAAATGACGAACAACAGGAGCGATGACTACAAGATTTGCGGCAGCGTGCGGCACAACGTATAGCTACTGAAAATGTTGAAGAACAGGAGCGATGTCCGCAAGATTTGCGGCAGCGTGCGGCACAACGTGTAGCTACTGAAAATGTTGAAGAACAGGAGCGATGTCCGCAAGATTTGCGGCAGCGTGCGGCACAACGTGTAGCTACTGAAAATGTTGAAGAACAGGAGCGATGTCCGCAAGATTTGCGGCAGCGTGCGGCACAACGTGTAGCTACTGAAAATGTTGAAGAACAGGAGCGATGTCCGCAAGATTTGCGGCAGCGTGCGGCACAACGTGTAGCTACTGAAAATGTTGAAGAACAGGAGCGATGTCCGCAAGATTTGCGGCAGCGTGCGGCACAACGTGTAGCTACTGAAAATGTTGAAGAACAGGAGCGATGTCTGCAAGATTTGCGGCAGCGTGCGGCACAACGTGTAGCTACTGAAAATGTTGAAGAACAGGAGCGATGTCCGCAAGATTTGCGGCAGCGTGCGGCACAACGTGTAGCTACTTCTAATGACGAACAACGGAATCGACGTCTACAAGATTTGTGGCAGAGTATGGCACAACGTGTGTTTACGTTGATAAAGGTCCCAATCATATTTTTTCTCATACATCTACCATGTACTGACAGTGATCCGTTACAGTTTTACAAACTACATCTAAATCGGATAAGCCGTTTCTGAGGTTAGTGTGCACAAACGCACAGACGAAAATTCTAACAAGCAGTGTTTTGGGTGCTGTTTGCGTTGATAAAGCTCCCAATCATATATTTTTCTCTTACATCTTCCATGTACGGACAGCAATCATTACATTTTTATTATATGTTTAGATAGATGATTCTTTATTTTGGCATATGTTTTTAATTTTTAACCGATTAACTCGTGATTTTTTATTTAAGTAACAAGTTCACATTTTATTTATTAATTAATTAAAAATATTATTCATATTTCATAAGTCTGTAATTCCTACGAAATAATATTTTATATTATATTTACCGAGCTAAGCTCGGTCATCCAGGTACTATATCATAAAGTAAGTAGTGGTATCTTTACGCTTTCCCTCCCTGAAGGGTCGTCGAAGGAAAGTGAAGATATATAATTTTCTTTTGTCGGGAGGTATATTGAGGTGCCAACGTGATATTATTATGTATATATATAGGATGAGTAAGTGAAATAGGTAAATTTTTTTTTCTTCTAATACTTTTGATCGAATTCGCGAAGCAACTTGTGTTAAAGATTGTAACGAAGAAGGCATGTTACGTTGCTTTGGAGTCCAAAGCAACAACATGCCGTAAAATGTGAAATATTGTTTGTAACATTTTAAATACATACATAGATCGAGTCGATCGTACAATTCAAGCATGGAACCATGTATAGATAGTGCCATCCACGAAGCCGCGCCCCAAAAATCTTCCTTATGAAAGTATGCAGCCCTCCACTAATGTTTGTGAGTGCACACGCACACTACTGTTAATAGACTCGGGTCGTACTCCCGCATCCCGCGACTTCCTTGATTAGAAATTGGTGGGGCGCGTCTTCGTGGATGGCACTATCTGTGACTGATTCGTGTGTATGAAGATAGATTTGCAAGTTAAGAGAAAACTGGCAATCTATTCTCTCTGTCTACCGTACCTTGAGAAACACGGCGTGATGATAAATGTATAATATTTAATATAAAATATGCTATAATATTTTCTGAGAAATTATAATAATAAGCTCCAAGTATATTACAACTAAACGTAACAATTGAAATTTACAGTTGGATTAAAGGAGCAGCTAGAGAAAATTGCATTTGAGCATCGTTCGTATTGCAACGGTGACCTGACCTGGCAAAGAACTGCCGAAGGGAATAAACCTAACCTGAAACGCAATACGCTGTAGAAATACCAACCGGCTTTTATTTAACTCCACACTGTAAGGGCTAGGACACAATGTGTATTATAAAATTTATATATATATTCTCACGCCGTCCCATAAGGGTCCCCGAAGGGGTAGGCATAGGTGTATAGGTACCCTACCTTACCACTTTCCGCCAGAGATATATTTTAGGTGCCAACGTGACAAATTTCGAGTCCGTCGCTGTTTCTCAAGCATGACTATACATACGTCTTAGAATTTCTTCTCAAACAGATGCAGGTCTCCTCTCGATGTTTTCCTACTCCGTGAAGCACTTGGCGTGACTAATCACTTTACTTCAGAAAAACTCATTGGTACAGTCGGGATTCGAACATGCAATCTTTGTATTGTCAAGGAACTTCTCGAACCACAGCATGGAGTCCTTCAAGAAGGGTGTGAAAAGATTCCTGCAGGGTCGGCAACGCGCGAGTTATACCCCTGGTGTTGCAAGCGTAAATAGGCGGCGGTAACCGCTTACCATCAGGCGGACCGCATGCTTGTTTGCCATGTGGTATAAAAAAAAAAAAAAAAAAACACCGCCGCCACCACGCCACCCCTGTTATTAAACCAATACGCAATACGATAAGCTGTTACGAGTAATTGTAAACACGTCTTTATTGCACTTAGAGACTTAAACACTTTAGAGGTTGTAAAACATGTTGACAGTTATCAGATTACGAACAAACTCTCGCAGCCGGCTGGAACTATTAAATGTTGAATGAAATTGTGTTCGTAAAAGCATTAACTTAATTAAGAACCCGAGATCCTACATTTAAAGAAGTTTAAATGGATATGTATATGTATGTAACTACATTCACATTGTATTAATAATAAAATAATATAATATATCCTCACGCCTTTCCACAAAGGTCCCCGAAGGGGTAGGCAGAGGTGTATAGGTAATACCCACACACCCACTTTCCGCCAGGGGTATATTAGGTGCCAACGTGACAGATGGCGAGTCCATCGCCGTTACTCAAGCACAACTATACATACGCCTTTGAATTTCTTCTCAGACGTATGCAGGTTTCCTCTCGATGTTTTCCTTCACCGTAAAGCTCGTGGTGTGACTAATCATTGTACTTAAGTTCAGAAAAACTCATTGGTACAGTCGGGATTCGAACTTGCGATCTTCGTGTCGCAGGCAACTGCTCGAACCACTCGGCCACCACGGCTGTACATTGTATTAATCTATTATATTATATTATATTATAATTGTCTAGTGATTAGTCACACCACGAGCTTTACGGTGAAGGAAAACATCGAGAGGAAACCTGCATACGTCTGAGAAGACATTCAAAGGCGTATGTATAGTCGTGCTTGAGTAACGGCGATGGACTCGCCATCTGTCACGTTGGCACCTAATATACCTCTGGCGGAAAGTGGGTGTGTGGGTATTACCTATACACCTCTGCCTACCCCTTCGGGGACCCTTGTGGGAAGGCGTGAGGATATATTATATATATTAATTCTTCTGTTAATGTGAGTCATTACTTATGTTTAGCTGTCTTTCATATTGGTGTAAGCGGAGTTTACCTTTAAGTAATTGTTTCACTGTTCCTATGTATTGATAATGTTAGTACTTACAAAATATATTTAGTGTTAACAATTGTTGGTAAACCTTTATAATAAAATAAATAAAAATATTTATATAGCGAGTCTGTCGCCTCCCCGCTGTCGCCGCCCCGCTTGACAGGCCCTTAAATTACTTCTAATTAGTTTTTAGGTTATGGCCATGACTGGGCAGAGAGAGAGAGAGCACCAGTTCTCTCTAGAGCTACATACTTCTTTCGTTTCATACATATAGATACAATTCCAAATTCGAATTCGATTTCGGATATGGATTTTTCAAACAATTAAACGATTTATATATTCATGAATTTGTATGACATACCTACGACATATTTAAAAATATCTTGAAAGTAAAAAACGGCAGAGGATGACCAAGATTAGCATATATGACTCAGGTGGAAGGAAAGGTGTCTCATGGCGTCTAAGGAGGTCAGATCGAACTGGACGGTCAAATGGAAGAAATTTGACAATAGTCTAGCCTTATTTCAATAATTATGATAATATAACCAATTAATTGGTTACCAATATCATATCAATCGTGCTATAAAGTGCAAACATCTACCTCGATCTTACTGTTTACTAGATTTCTCAACAAACTTATTCAATATTAAAGTCTAGACGCTAGGGATGAGAGATTTATCTCACTGCTATGGATTATCGCTTTTGATTTATTACTTGCGATCGCCACCAAAACAATTTTATCTTATTAGGCGACTGATATGTCTTACTTATCTTCTCTTCTTGATATCTTTATGTTAACCGTTTGTCTCGTCTAGACAGCTGGTAAATGATCATCGAGAGCTGTCTGGCTCGGTGGTCAGAGCTGATTGCGAAGCTTATGCTCGCGGGTGCGGATATTCGCTGGTATTCAATAATTATATATATATATATATCCTCACGCCTTCCTATAAGGGTCCTCGAAGGGGTAGGCTAGGGGGCGTCCATAAATTACGTGAGATGTTTAAGGGGGGGGAGGGGGTCGCGTCAAATCTCATCTAATCTTACGTTGGAGAGAGGGGGGGTCTCGGCAAATATCACGCAATTCCTTTTCTGATTAAACAAAAAAACATATACTATTTTGGTCCATTTAATCCAGATTTAACATGCGTAAGATTTAATCTTGTAATTAAACTCTCAGCAATATTGATTACTAGTCTTAACTAGTCGTAAATAAAAGCAAAAAGCAATTTTTTTTTCTTTTTACAATAAAAATCCAACGCGCTTACGTCAGAAACCCACATTTTGAAAAATCTCACGTGAGATTGGGGGATGGGGGAGGGGGTTGAATAAAATCTCACGATATCTCACCACGGGGGAGGGAGGGACAGAAAATTAAAAAATATACCTCACGTAATTTATGGACGCCCCTAAGGTGTATAGGTAGAACCCACACACCCACTTTCCGCTAGAGATATATTTTACGTGCCAACGTGACAGATGGCGAGCCCGTCGCTGTTACTCAAGCACGACATTCAATAATGATTCATTATGTCATGAAAACGAGTATAGTATGTTCGAACTTCGATGCATGTATTAAAGTAGCAAGTTCGAATTTCCTCGCAATGTTTACCTTCACTTTAAATCCCAAGGTAACCATACATAAATTCAGAATAATCTTCTTGGTACAGTCCTCGAACTATCTATCTATGTTTTCTATACTTAATATTATAAAGAGGAAAGATTTGTTTGTTTGTTTGTTTGTTTGTAATGAATAGGCTCCGAAACTACTGGACCGATTTCAAAAATTCTTTCACCTTTGGAAAGCTACATTATCCCCGAGTAACATAGGCTATATTCAATTGGACCCGATAGGTGGCGCTGCGATCGAGTTTCAAGAATTTTACCTTTTTACCCGGGCGAAGCTTTCTGTGTGTCTTAAGCTAGATTCGAGAATGGTTTAGATTTACAATTGGACCCGATAGGTGGCGCTGCGATCGTGTTACGGGCAATTTAACTTTTTCACCCGAGCGAAGCTGGGCGGGACAGCTAGCAGTGTAAAATAAAGTTTGGAAATAGAGTATAAAACTATAAAATGTTCTCGCTTCCATATTTTACCTGACACTGTAACTTAAGCCCATATATTATATTAAAATGTCTGTAAACAAGGATGGCGCCATATTGTCCTAGTCCAATGCATTATCCACCTCAGAAGTTTCCCCAGTCGCATCGTGTTTTAAGTCGTGAATGTTTGTCTAAGTAATGTATAACTGTGTTTTCCAACTATGAAATCATTCTTGTTGATACTCTTATGACTTTGTACGGAACTCCTTGCTATAAATAACGTATTCATTGTAAACCTTTTGGGTAATGAAAATGCTAGCACGAGTCGTTATTTTTGGAGCCTCAGATCAATGCGGTAAGTATAGTTGATTTTCCTAATGAAGGTACGATTGAAATGTATAAAATAAAGGAAATATTTATAATAATACAACTAAACTACGTCCATATAAATGAAATAAATGTCCCAAAAGATCGTCACGCGGAAGAGTGTTAACAATGCTAGTGGCACTGCCACGTTCTTTGGCAATGCTGATTCACTCAGCGAAGTATTCGCCCGCCTCTTGTCACGGTAGGCCGCAAAAAGTTTCTATTAGACATCCTTATAAAATAGAGAGTGTCTGTTCGTATGGAATAAGTGTACAGAAAAGAAAACACGAAAATATTGTTCCCGTGGGATCACAGGAAGTCATTAAAATAGTCAAACTTTTCTTCAAACCCGTAATAATCATTAATTTAAGGATGAGGTTGTTGTCGTTGTTGTTGTATTTGACTTTTCCGGATATAAGTTTCCTTTTAGTGTTCGGGGAAGATCGCAACACAACCGTAATTGAACATGGGTCTGCGAAAGTAGGGTGGCTGGTTTTGCAGTTTCCCTGACACACATATTGTACCAATTACTTTTGTGGGGCTAGGTTTACTTTACTTTGCGATGTTGTCGCAAATTACTTTGATACGTGCGTGGATTATTCACACCACGTGCTTTGCAACAAGAGAGGATACCTACATACGTTTGAGAAGAAATTCAAAGACGTATGCATAGTTGTCGTATAATAATAATAGTACCTGGATGACCGAGCTTAGCTCGGTAAATATAAATAAAATATAATTTATACGAATTACAGACTTATGGAATATGAATAATATTTTTTAATGTTGCCAATATAATAATGAAAAAATATGAACTTGTTATTTAAATAAAAATCACGACTTAATTGGTTAAGAAATTAAAAAGATATGCCAAAATAAAGGATCATCTATCTAAACATATAATAAAAATGTAACGGATTGCTGTCTGTACATGGAAGATATATGAGAAAAAAATATGATTGGGAGCTTTATCAACGCAAACAGCACCCAAAACACAGATTTTTTGAATTTTTGTTTGTACATTTGTGCACGCTAACCTCAGAAACGGCTTATCCGATTTAGATGAGGTTTGTAAAACTGTAACGGATCACTGTCTGTACATGGTAGATGTATGAGAAAAAATATGATTGGGACCTTTATCAACAATTACACACGTTGTGCCATACTCTGCCACAAATCTTGTAAACGTCGTTCCCGTTGTTCGTCATTTTCAGTAGCTACACGTTGTGCTGCACACTGCCGGAAATCTTACAGACGTCGCTCTTTTTGTCCGTTATTTTCAGTAGCTACACATTGTGCTGCTCGCTGCCGCAAATCTTGTAGACGTCATTTCCGTTGTTCGTAATGTTCAGTAGCTACACGTTGTGCTGCTCGCTGCCGCAAATCTTGCAGACATCGCTCCCGTTGTTCGTAATGTTCAGTAGCTATACGTTGTGCTGCTCTCTGACGCAAATCTTGTAGACGTCGTTTCCGTTGTTCGTAATGTTCAGTAGCTACACGTTGTGCTGCTCTCTGCCGCAAATCTTACAGACGTCGCTCTCGTTGTTCGTAATGTTCAGTAGCTACACGTTGTGCTGCTCGCTGCCGCAAATCTTGTAGACTTCGTTCCCGTTGTTCGTAATGTTCAGTAGCTACACGTTGTGCTGCTCTTTGCCGCAAATCTTGTAGAGGTCGTTCCCGTTGTTCGTAATGTTCAGTAGCTACACGTTGTGCTGCTCTTTGCCGCAAATCTTGTAGAGGTCGTTCCCGTTGTTCGTAATGTTCAGTAGCTACACGTTGTGCTGCTCTCTGCCGCAAATCTTGTAGACGTCGTTCCCGTTGTTCGTAATGTTCAGTAGCTACACGCGGTGCTGCTCTCTGCCGCAAATCTTGTAGACGTCGTTCCCGTTGTTCGTAATGTTCAGTAGCTACACGTTGTGCTGCTTGCTGCCGCAAATCTTGTAGACGTCGTTCCCGTTGTTCGTAATGTTCAGTAGGTACACGTTGTGCTGCTCGCTGCCGCAAATCTTGTAGAAGTCGTTCCCGTTGTTCTTCATTTTCAGTAGCTACACGTTGTGCTGCACACTGCCGGAAATCTTACAGACGTCGCTCTCGTTGTTCGTAATGTTCAGAAGCTACACGTTGTGCTGCACACTGCCGGAAATCTTACAGACGTCGCTCTCGTTGTTCGTAATGTTCAGTAGCTACACGTTGTGCTGCTCTCTGCCGCAAATCTTACAGACGTCGCTCTCGTTGTTCGTAATGTTCAGTAGCTACACGTTGTGCTGCACGCTGCCGGAAATCTTACAGACGTCGCTCTCATTGTTCGTTAATGTTCAGTAGCTACACGTTGTGCTGCACCCTGCCGGAAATCTTACAGACGTCACTCTCGTTGTTCGTAATGTTCAGTAGCTATACGTTGTGCTGCTCTCTGACGCAAATCTTGTAGACGTCGTTCCCGTTGTTCGTAATGTTCAGTAGCTACACGTTGTGCTGCTCTCTGCCGCAAATCTTACAGACGTCGCTCTCGTTGTTCGTAATGTTCAGTAGCTACACGTTGTGCTGCTCCCTGCCGCAAATCTTGTAGACGTCGTTCCCGTTGTTCGTAATGTTCAGTAGCTACACGTGGTGCTGCTCTCTGCCGCAAATCTTGTAGACGTCGTTCCCGTTGTTCGTAATGTTCAGTAGCTACACGTTGTGCTGCTTGCTGCCGCAAATCTTGTAGACGTCGTTCCCGTTGTTCGTAATGTTCAGTAGGTACACGTTCTGCTGCTCGCTGCCGCAAATCTTGTAGACGTCGTTCCCGTTGTTCGTCATTTTCAGTAGCTACACGTTGTGCTGCACACTGCCGGAAATCTTACAGACGTCGCTCTCGTTGTTCGTAATGTTCAGTAGCTACACGTTGTGCTGCTCTCTGCCGCAAATCTTACAGACGTCGCTCTCGTTGTTCGTAATGTTCAGTAGCTACACGTTGTGCTGCACGCTGGCGGAAATCTTACAGACGTCGCTCTCGTTGTTCGTTAATGTTCAGTAGCTACACGTTGTGCTGCACCCTGCCGGAAATCTTACAGACGTCACTCTCGTTGTTCGTAATGTTCAGTAGCTATACGTTGTGCTGCTCTCTGACGCAAATCTTGTAGACGTCGTTCCCGTTGTTCGTAATGTTCAGTAGCTACACGTTGTGCTGCTCTCTGCCGCAAATCTTACAGACGTCGCTCTCGTTGTTCCTAATATTCAGTAGCTACACGTTGTGCTGCTCGCTGCCGCAAATCTTGTAGACGTCGTTCCCGTTGTTCGTAATGTTCAGTAGCTACACGTGGTGCTGCTCTCTGCCGCAAATCTTGTAGACGTCGTTCCCGTTGTTCGTAATGTTCAGTAGCTACACGTTGTGCTGCTTGCTGCCGCAAATCTTGTAGACGTCGTTCCCGTTGTTCGTAATGTTCAGTAGCTACACGTTGTGCTGCTTTTTGCCGCAAATCTTGTAGAGGTCGTTCCCGTTGTTCGTAATGTTCAGTAGCTACACGTTATGCTGTTCGCTGCCGCAAATCTTGTGGACGTCGTTCCCGCTGTTGGTCATATTCAGTGAAACATCTAAATCATTAGACCTTTCTGCTCGTATAATGTTAGTCAAGTTTTGCAAGACCTTAGCACTACGTGTGGGACGAGCGGAAAGCTGATTATTTTCATTGATTTGTTGAAATGAGTCCTGTTTGTCGATCACTATTTTCTTGAAGGTTTAGGCATTTTGTCATGTAAGTAAACAATTGATTTTATATAATTTAATACGTCTACGAAAACGTCAAACCAAAAACTCATTGGCTTAAAGTTTGTTGCTTAGCAACGCTTTATTGTTGCTGTGTCGGTAAAGCAGTAGCGAATTTCAAATTCTAATGAAATTGTAGGAGATTTTCATTGCCTAAAAACACGGATAAAACTACTTTTTTTTTAAATGAAACCTAGCTAGATCAATTTATTGCCCCCGAAATCCCCCCCGTACCAAATTTCATGAAAATCGTTGGAGCCGTTTCCGAGATTCAGATTATATATATATATATATATATATACAAGAATTGCTCGTTTAATAATAATAATATATCCTCACGCCTTCCCACAAGGGTCCCCGAAGGGGTAGGCAGAGGTGTATAGTTAATACCCACACACCCACTTTCCGCCAGAGGTATATTAGGAGATGGCAGATGGCGAGTCTTGCATATAATAAGTATATATATTTCCAGAGAAAGTGGCCTACCTCTGCCTAACCCTTCGGGGACCCTTGTGGAAAGCCGTGAATATATATGTACAAGGGGGGAAATAATTCGACGCCAACGTCCATTAAAGGCGGGGGATGGTATCTGACAGTTATACATTTTCGTGATTCAAAACTGACAACAGATCTAATCTAATAAATAAAAATTTGTGTTTTATCTGTATGTCACTGAATTCCTCCTAATATGCTGGGCCGCTTTTAATAAAATTTTCTGTTTCTTCAGATGGATTCGAGAATGGTTTATATTCACAATTGGTCACACTCGGTCCGTGGCTTTTATTTTTTCACCCATGCTAGATTATACATAACTAGATGACCCGCCCAGTTTCGGGCGGGACATCTATCTAGTTATTATTGAATTACCGCAACTGGCAAAATAGAGACTGAATGCTACTGTGAATGTACTGACCTTAATACGCTTTGGTGTTTAAAACTGAGACGTGATTGGAGAATATAAAGCCCGTATATTATTATAAGCGAAGCTACATAATCATTTGTTTATTTTTAACTGCGTTGTCCAAAATGACAATTCATGCAAACTAATCCCCATTGAATACTTGATACGAATGAAAATCGTAATATGTGTATTCGATAGAATCTTTAAATATGAGAAATAAAAAAAATAAAAAAATATATATATATATATATATTTCAAGACAGTGGCGTTGCTAGGTAGCATAAGGCCCTGGGGCAAAATATAAACTAGGGCCCGAATTAAACTATTTGCAATCGTTTGTTCCGTATTCGTTGTTTATCGAATTGATCGTAAAGGAGCCAACTACATAATTAAATTAAAAACCAAATACAAATTGTTACTTATTTCAATAAAGAAATTAACACTAAGTTGCCACTATTAAACTCGCATGGAATCTGATTTCTTTATATTCCGAATGTGGGAGAAATTTGTAGAAGTTTATAGTTTGTCAGTCCAAGGGCCCGCTGAGCTTGGGGGCCCCGGGGCACTGCCCCTCTAGCCCTCCGGTAGCTACGCCAGTGGCTCTAGATCCAAATCCCATCAACAATGTGAGAGCTCGTCCACGTAACAGATTTTCACGCCTTCTGTCCCTGAAGAGATCGGAAGGGGAATTATTGCACCCAAATTTCTCCGGAGAGATATAGGTGCTAAGCTAATTGGAGTGAATGTATATAAGGCGCGACGACACATACATATTGGAATGAAAGAAAAAAGATGATAAAAGGAAGAAAGTCGAAAAGTTGAAGGAAAAATCTTTATAATAGTGTTTCTATAGAATAAGGTGTGTTGGTAACTGAGAGTGTGGGTATTACCTATACACCTCTGCCTACCCCTTCGGGGACCCTTGTGGGAAGGCGTGAGGTAACTGAGAGTACTTACATTAACCCGTGTCCATCGATCTGGGTCCTCGCCTTCGACCCGCAGTCGTAAATCCGCCATGTTGTCCATCCAACTACCACCTGGGTACAACATATATTCACAATTAACATTACAATAAATAAAAAGAAAAAACAGATTTATATTTATGTTTGTTAGCTATACATAAAGAGGTATGTGAACGAAGCGAAAGAGGTATGTAAGTGAGAGTAAGAGAACTGGCGCTCTACTCTTCCAAAGGAGTTTCCTTCCGCGATCGCTCAGGCTGTGGAATGAGCTCCCCGTTGAGGTTTTCCCTGGAGAGTACAGCATGGAGTTCTTCAAGAAGGGTGTGTAAAGATTCCTGCAGGGTCTTCAACGCGCGAGTGATACCCCTGGTGTTAGGCGGCGGTAAACGCTTACCATCAGGCGGGCCGCGTGCTTGCACGGGCATGCATCCAAGTGGTGGCAAAAAAAACTCTGCCTACCCCGTGAAGGACTCGGCTTGTTGATAAAATGTATAATTTTGCCGAAATAACACAAGTTTAGAATTAAAATCCCACAAAAACAACAGCGAGTTATGAAGACTGCTCGGTGGGTTGTTGTTTTTCGCGGGTTTTCGAATATTCTTTGCGGCGCGCAGAAAAATACATCCTTATTTTTGTTGGTACAGTTTTTGTGAACAAAGAAGCGAGTTCTAAATTCGAATGAAAACTTTAATTATGTTACACAAGTGATAAGGATATTTGTTAAGTGTTAAAGAAATACAAAGTAATTAAAAATATAATAATAAGTGATAAGGAAACACTTACAATACTACAATAATATATAGATAATAATGTTATAATAATAATAATATAATAATATATCCTCACGCCTTCCCACAAGGGTCCCCGAAGGGGTAGGCAGAGGTGTATAGGTAATACCCACACACCCACTTTCCGCCAGAGGTATATTTGGTGCCAACGTGACAGATGGCGAGTCCATCGCCGTTACTCAAGCACGACTATACATACGCCTTTGAATATCTTCTCAGACGTATGCAGGTTTCCTCTCGATGTTTTCCTTCACCGTAAAGCTCGTGGTGTGACTAATCACTGTACTTAAGTTCAGAAAAACTCATTGGTACAGTCGGGATTCGAACTTGCGATCTTTGTGTCGCAGGCAACTGCTCGAACCACTCGGCCACCACGGCTTAATAATGTTAACTATATAAAATCGTAAGTAAGATCGAAAAAAATAAGGAGTGCATCAGAGACGCCAACAAAAGCCCAGCTCTGAAATGTACGATGATGAATAGAAAGTATCTTTATTTTCCCAGAGTATCATAGAACCAATGCCACTCAACTTAACATAACTGGCAAGAACAAAATATGTATGAGTCAGAAGAAATTCAATGTATAGCCGTATTTAAGTACCATCTATCTGCCTCATTGAAACCAACCGGAACCAGGTTCACCTTCAACCAACTTCACCAAAATCGAAACCAGTTTGTGAGAATAGGCTGTAGTTAATTGTCTAGCAACCCAGTAAATATTATATATGTACAATATTTACGTAGAGAAGTTGCAAAAAGGGTAAAAAAGATCCCAAGGGTCGAGCTACCAGTACATTTCTTGCGGTGAGAGTAAATGTCAGTCGGGTATTTGTTTTTTAAATTTAGAATCTCTGAACAATTCTTCATGCCTTACGTAGCTATGTATACATGTTGGCTGTTTTACCACAGACCTGTGCCTTTTCTTTGCTTCAAAAAGGATTTATGCGTGGGGGGTGTGGTACTGCTTCAGAGTTGTCATTATCACATATGGCTGTAGCTTTTATTAAAGCTTATTGTAAACGAGTAAGCCGTCAAAGTAGAACAGTATGCCTGAATACAATAATAGTTGAATGAAATAATAGATAGAGCGTGGTGGGCAACGCCATTGTCGCGTGAGCGGCTGGAAAACTTTTCAAATCTCGCATACAAAGCATTCTCGCATAGGTCGGAGCTACACTCAACAAATCATAAATCTATTTCAGATAAACTAGTTTACTAAACTACTAAACTATTTTAATAATAAGTTTATATTCTTACTAGCTGTACTCCACGGGTTCACTCGCGTATAATTGTATTTTTTGGTACATCTCGTACAAAATACATCATCTGTGTAGCTGGATCACAGGTAATAAATCGTATCTCTGCGTTATTCCAATTCCATTCCGAAGTTTTTGCGTTGCATGAGGAACAAACATCGTTTAGCATTTATAAAATTAGTGGGATTGTGACACATTGGGCTATTTATATATTATAACATTTTCTTCAAACTTTCCCACAAATGTCCCCGAAAAGGTAAACAGAGGAACATTCTATCCGCTAGAAGATATTAATATTATAAGCCGAGATTTACGACTAATTCCCACATAATTCAAGCTGAAAAGGCGGTACTGTAGTGTAGAAGCTTAAGCTCATAAAACTCATTGGTTCAGATCGCCGGGGAACCTGCAACCTTTACTTTCCGGTGAGTACTTCAACCACTCGGACATGACCTAGTTGAAGTTAAACGGAAATAGCTATGATGCAATGAATATAGCTCCACACAACTTGACATAGCCCCAAATTAAGCAAAACTTGTTCTATGGTAACTACGATATACATACTTGTATAGATAGATATATACGTAAATACATAGGAAATCCAAGACTAAGGTACTTATGTTCATCACACAAATATCTGCTCTCAGCTGAAATCGAACCCGCGATCTCAAGCTGTCAGGAGCTCTGACCACTGAAACAACGGTCGGTACGCTATAAGCATACATGTTATTCTAGGTTAGAAGCTACTTTCGTTCCAAATTTGATTCGTCTCAAGTTCATTTAGACACGGACAAGGGAGAGCAACAAGCATCTCGTAAATTTGCTCGTAAAATTTATCGGTACACGAGGTATAAGTATAGAACTAAAGATATTACAGTGAATGGAAACCGCTGGGAACATGGTTTAACATAATCCCTGACGAAAATCAATATATCCAAGCGTACAAATATAGAATTTTATTACAAAACGCGATAAAACCGATCGCCTAGTGATGGAACGCGTCCTATACCGCGATCATGATGGTACGAGATGCGCTTATTATTCAAACACACGCTAAGCTGTGCAAATTATAGAGGATAGGAGCTTAATATAACCTCACGCCTTTCCACAAGGGTCGAGAGTAGGCTGTAGGGTGTATAGGTAGTGCCAAAGTGACAGATGGCGAGTCCATCGCCTTTACTCAAGCGCGACTATACATACGCCTTTGAATTATTTCTCAAATGTATGTAGGTTTCCTCTCGATGTTTTCTTTCACCGTAAAGCTCGTGGTGTCAATCAGTCGACTTAAGATCTGAAAAACCCATTAGTACAGTTGGGATTCGATCTTGCGATCTCGAACCTTAGCACGGCCACCACAACATTTTTTCAATAAGCCTTTATTGTAATGTTATATTAAATTAAATTAGTTTCAGTTAATAGTTTATTTAGTCCTCCTGCGGCAGAAAACGTAATTCGTAATTAAATAAACCTTCAAATCAAATACCACAATGTTGACACAGAATGACATTTTCATACAAAGTTATACCGACTTCCAACATTCACGTAGGTATTTCTCAAACACAAAATTGCTTTGCGGTTTGACGTAATTTTAAACGGTGGTGTAAACAAGGTATTTAAGAGCGTTTAAGATGACCTTGTGCTTCTGCTATTCGCTGTATTTGGGTTACATTCCGTAAACAAAAACACAAGGGGTATCCGAAAGAGTTCGTAGCACTTTTTTGTATTGTCTCTTATAGCGTGAGTTCCGGGAACTTTTTCTACTTAACCGGGCAATGGCGAGACCAAGGCCTCCAGCCAGGCACTTTTGTGTGCTTAGCAAACTCAAGCTACGGGCATCACTCTTACCCCACACTGGGAGCGTTGCTGGATCGCGAGCAAGGGAGCTGGGCTGGACTGGTAATTTTATTTAATTGTTTTGGGGCAGGATTTATGGGTCTGGCTCTGCACGGGCCGATGTTTGCAAGGCTCGAGGGGGATTATTACGGCTTATTCGCGTCGAGCCTTGCCGGCCAGGACGGACCATTGGTCGGTTGTGAGTAATGTCGATTTGTGATCGGGCATCCTTGAGGACCATGTCTTCATCGGATATGTAGTAGTATAATAAAGGCCTATTTTATACCTCTAGGCAAATAAACTTGTCCGCCAGATGACAAGTGGTCACTGCAGCACCGAGCCTCTTTAGGCCAAAAATGCCAAGAAGATCAGCAGCATTGGATAGCAATGCTGATTTTCCAAGCGAGATATTTTCTACCCAGATTTCTACGAGAGGATAAACACACACACATATGTATATGTATGTAGATGTATCCAAGCGTGGCGATCTAATATTCAGTGCTTTTTCCCCATCCCAAAAATGACCAATGTGTTTACAGTAGTCTGCACTTCAAACACTTTGTCCTAGTTACGTAGTGAGTATAATATATTTACCTATGTAAACACTACAGTCTGTTGGAATTTCATGCGACACAACCATTGTGAGTAAGCCATTATTTGCTTTGAAGGAAAATCCAATAATGTTTTGTGATCAATGAACAACTTCCTCTCGTACAAAGCTCTCATTTCATTTATTCTCGAGGGAGGTCGGCATGGTGCTCGTTTTGTCTGATGAAAAATCGACCATCTCCACAATAGACGTTAAAATATATGTTTATGTCACTTGTTTGTGATTACACCTATTACGGCATTGCGTCATATATACACATACCTACATACATATAAATAAGCCGAGTCCCTAACGGGGTAGGCAGAGAGGATAGAGCGCCAGTTCTCTCTTGACTTGCATAGCTCTTTCGCTTCGTCCACATTCATGAGTCGTCCAAGTCATATACACCATCATAAATTTAAGAGCTGGGCTCTTGTCGGCGTCTCTGATGCAGTCAATTCCATTTGCTTCTGTCCAGCGCATCCTCTTCGACCTCCCTATACGTCATGCGAGCCACTTTTTCTGTCTAGTCTCTGGCTCATGTGTGTTAATCTCAGTCATATATAATAGACATATAATATTAATAGTAGGAAATAAAGTAACTTCCGGAAATCTGTACGCTTAGATAAACTACGCAATGGATTGTCTTACGGCTTTCATCAATAGATAGTGGATTCAAGAGAAAGGCATAGTTTACATAGTCTCATTTTGTACTAGGCAGCGAAGCAGTTACCATATTTATGAATTTATTATGGATTAAACAACGGAGAATAGCGTATTATAGAATTGAATCCCAAAGCGACATATAATGTGACGTACTTACTGCAGTATACGTTAAAGTTCGTGAAATATTTTACCCCTATTCCGGGGGAACAGGGACATTTCAGGCATAAAGAGCTTTCTAAAGCTTCTATTCCTATTTCTAATATCAATATGTATAAAATATATCCTCACGCCTTCCCACAAGGGTCCCCGAAGGGGTAGGCAGAGGTGTCTAGGTAATACCCACACACCCACTTTCCGCCAGGGGTATATTAGGTGCCAACGTGACAGATGGCGAGTCCATCGCCGTTACTCAAGCACGACTATACATACGCCTTTGAATTTCTTCTCAGACGTATGCAGGTTTCCTCTCGATGTTTTCCTTCACCGTAAAGCTCGTGGTGTGACTAATCACTGTACTTAAGTTTAGAAAAACTCATTGGTACTCAATCCGATTCATCAACTCAATTCATGCATTAGTGATTGCGCGATATCAATAAAGGGGCTAAAAGACAGACACAAAAAATATTATTTTATAATATAAACACTGACTTGCATTCTATCAATAACTTGGTTTACCCTCTTTTTCAGAATATATTAAACGTACAAGCACGCTCTTACAATTTACATATGGATAGATTCACACCTCACTAAACTTGGCAACACGTGGTAGAAGGTTGTTGAGCAAACAGGGAAACAGACCATCGCCCCGTAAATAGAAAGGGGAAGCTATACACGTTCACGTAAATATAGCTGTTTTCTAGTCTGTGTTCAAATATGATTAACCATCAAAGACGCGATCAGTTCAGTTCAGCTCAGCTCTCTGGCTCGCGAACTAGTCACGCTCTAAGCCGAGGTCCAAACCCCTCAGAATCCTTGGTTTTGCTTGGCGCAATCAATAAAAAAAATGCTGTTATTAATCCTATTACTATTATAGATGTAAAAGTTTGAAAGCATATTAGTTTGTCTATCACGCAAAAATTTGACGAAACTTGGTACGGAGATATATATAATAAAGCTTGATTACCACAAAGGACATGTTTTATTTCTGAAGAAATTTTACGCGGGTGACATCTCGGGGCACAGCCTGTCCTGTCAGCCAGCCAGTACTGTCCTGCACACTAGGTCAATTATTACTGACTGTAATAATTGACCTAGTGTACAGGACAGTAGTAGACCCACCAATTGCCATAGTGCCCTCTTTATATAGAGGACTACATAAGAAAACATACCTGCCACAGCTACCTTCCATCACCGCACCTCTCGACACTGATGAGGAAGTCGTGCCACACCTTAGAACCAAACAAGTCTCGTAGTCTGCGGTTTTACTAGTTTCCTTCCGCAAACGCTCAAGCTGGGGAATGAATCACCGGTTGAGGTTATCCTTAGAGAACATGGCGTTCTTCAAGGTGTGAAAAGATTTTGAAGGGTCGGCTATGCGCGAGCGTATGCCTTTGTCGTAACCACTCAAGTACTATTAGACGGGGCATGGTTGTTTGTATAAAAAATATGAGTTCGCTAATATCAATCTGCACTCAACAGACAAAAATCACTATATATCATAAAATAAAGTCTTCGCAGTGTCTGTCTGTTCACAATATAATATATTCGCAATAATCAAAAACTACTAGTCGAATTTTCATGCGGCTTTTACCAATAGACATAATGATTTATGTGGATAATCAGGGTTTTAGATATTTTGAAAATCGGTTGAAATATAGAAATATATAGAAAATTGATGAAAATGTCGGAAAAATTCTAGTCAACTGGGCTCAATTCTAGCTTTTATGGAACATGAAATACATTACAGCTAGGAACTCTGTAACTTTTCTTTCTGGGGATTAGTATTAGTGTTTGCGACACAGTTTTATACAACTGCAGTCTTCCGCTGCAGTCCACTCATGTATTTGTTAATTATAATTGTGTTTTGGTTCTTTAATTAATTAAAAAAAAAATGTATACTTGGAAAAATTTATAATTGAAGTATTTTTTTACGCAGTTGAAGCCATAGGAACATCTAGTCTACACTAATATTATAAAGAGGAAAGATTTGTATTTTTGTATGTAACGAATAAACTCAAAAAGTACTGGACCGATTTTAATAATTCTTTTTTCATTAGTAAGCTACATTATCAGTGAGTAACATAGGCTATATTTAGTACTATAGACATATTTAGAAATTCCTATTAAAACCAACGTTGTAAAAAAATTTGCCATAAAATGTATTTCATCGCATCGCATCAAGAGTATTAATGATAGGACAAAAAAAATTTCGACAATATTATAGAATATATCAATATCTACAAAAAACTTCACGAGACCATATGTCTAACTATTGTAGTTACGTCACTATAAGTACTTTTTTACATTTAACAAATTGATAGAAATGCCGATCAAAATCAGACCGTCTTATCCATACCATTTATAAATTTTTATCCAAATGAATATTCAAGACTGTCTCAATACCTGATGATTACTTTTTGAATTATTGAAATCGGACATTCGATTCAAAAGATATCATGAAATTAAAATAAAAATACATGCCGGCGGCAGCCGCCACGCAGCGCATCGAGTAACTAACTCTTCGTGAGAGGGGCAGTGCGGGAGAAGGGGGTGCAAATTTCGAGTTTTTTAACACATTTTTATGCTTCACTAAAAAAGTTATTTTCAGAGCTAGTTTAGCTTAGCTTAGTTTAGCTTTAGCTTAGTTTTAGTATTAGGAATCACACTTTTTCATAATATTTGACAAAGTTCTTTTCAGAACTATCTCTTTGAACTTGAATATTTTTCTTTTATTATTATTCTTTATTTTAAATACATCTTATAGATTACATTTTTAAATATTTATATATATATATATATATATATATAAACATATTTAAAAATATAAAATATAGGGGCCCACCGGTATCGGGATCAGGGTCCAAGGTACCGGTGGTTAGGGGCCCAGAGAAAGAAATCTCCTCACAATACGTGCCGTTTCGAGCAATACTGCTTTCTGCATCAGGCACTTGATCCAACTGTCTAACGAGAGGCGAGGCGAGTCGAGGCTCTTTGCCATTAGGCCATTGGCCGTTATTACTATCGGCACAATGATTGCAGAGTCCACATCCCACATGCTGACAATCTCGTCAATCGAGCCAAGTCCAAATATTTTATTTGTTTGTCTTTTTCGGCTTTCACGAGATTCCTATCATGCGGGACAGTAATATCCACAATCATTGTGCGGCACTCTAATCGATCTATCACCACTATATCCGGCTTATTAGCGGTTATACACCTGTCCGTGATGATAGATCGATCCCATTATTTATCCCATTATTATTATTATTATTAGTTTATTCATAGAGTGCTTTTCCCACGGGCAATTGTATGTGGCACTTTCTCGAGTAGGATCTCCTGAAAATCAATACGTTTTGTTGCCACCTACAAATACCACAGCCAACGTAGTGTACAGGGAGGCTTTAAGATAAGCATACATTTTTTTTCTAATTTAGTGATTCGTGGTCGTTTTAATTAGCATGCTTATAACTTAAATATCTGTACCAATTTATGTCTACCCGTGCGAAGCCGGGACGGGCCGCATGTTATAAATAAAATTAGGTTTTTGGACGCGATGCCTTGTTTTTAAAACTTTGTACTTTGAGTACGTGGCACCAAGGTCCAATTTCATTTCTTATTACTTTCAAACTCTATACGTGCCCGGTGTCATGATGAACTTGTATACTTTTACAAAGATTACGTTGAAGTTGCAAATTACTTTGAATTTAAATAACTATACTTTCTTTCAAAAAGATCAAAATTTATTAGTCACACCTCGAGCTTTACTAGAAAACATCGAGAGGAAACCTGCATACGTCTGAGAAGAAATTCAAAGGCGTATGTATAGTCGTGCTTGAGACACGGCGATGGACTCGCCATCTGTCACGTTGGCACCTAATATACCTCTGGCGGAAAGTGGGTGTGTGGGTATTACCTACACACCTCTGCCTACCCTTTGGGGACCATTGTGGGAAGGCGTGAGGATATATTATATATTATTATAATAAATAAAAATAACAATATTCTTAAGACTAATTCACACGTGAGGTTGGCGACGTGTGGCGGTGTGTTGCGTATCCGGCCTCTGAATCGCCGGAAAACTACACCATTCGGCCAAAATTATATTATATTGGTAAACACTGTAATGATAGTTGTAAGAAAGTAATAAACAAAAAAAAATTATATTAAATTTAATAACAACAATTAATAATATTTACAAAGAACAGTTGAAACTAACTACTTACAGATAAAATATTTGTCCCAAATCGGTATACAAAAAAAATATATGTATATAATAATGATAAATAATTTTTGTAGGTATCAAAAAAAAACCAACTCCAATTTGTTGCTATAAAGGATATTACAAAAGAGTTTACCGGTTTTATATTCGCTTTATAGAAGGTAATGACCATAACGTTTAGTATCCTTTCTAATAAATAGGGAAATTAAGCGTCCGCGGATATTTCGACAAAGTCATAAAAGAGTATTTTTCCTAGCAAACTTTAATGAGAAAGTTTGATTTTTTACGCAAACAAGACATTTACTTGCGACGAATTGAAGCGAAGTTTACGCAGAACGTTTACCGGTCTATCAATGTTTTTAATATTAAGTTTGTGAGTCAGGTGAGCATGTGATTTATATTATGATACAATATATTGTAGAGCTACGGTGGCCAAGGGTTTCGAGTAGTCGTCTGAAGGGTAATGATTGCATGTTCTAATCTCGACTCTCCCAATGGCTTATTTCTGATCGTATAGAATAATTAATTACACTACTTACTGTCTATAATATGTATATTCGTGCTTGTAACGGCAATGGCCTCACCGTCTGTCATGTTGGCAACTAAATACATCTATGGCGAATAGCGGATGTGAGCACCTAGTGGGATAGTATGAAGGTTCGAAGGTTGCCTTTTATAGAATTAAGAATTATTTTACTTCTTTGGCTATTTTTAATATAATATATTTAGATATATTAAATGTCTTAAATTTGCCACACGCATACATTTGACTAAAAAGTGTGTGATATACGAGTTGTGTATTTAATGTTATCTTGGTGCCAGTGTTCATACAATTCAAATTATAATATTAGTGGGTAAGATATACTTGGTATTCCCACAGTATTAAACTATCAACCAGCGAACACAATATAATTGCTAATACGCAGCCTTCAAACGCGAAATTAACACGCGCCGGCATATTAAGGCTCGCGTGAATTGTATCGATATCACCCTATATTGCTTAAAACGTTTACTATTTACTGTTGTGGTTAAGGTGCGTGTACATTAATTCGCAATGTGTTCCACATAGTTGTCACATCAGCATTATTTATATATATATATCCTCACGCCTTCCCACAAGGGTCCCCGAAGGGGTAGGCAGAGGTGTATAGGTAATACCCACACACCCACTTTCCGCCAGAGGTCTATTAGGTGCCAACGTGACAGATGGCGAGTCCATCGCCGTTACTCCAGCACGACAATAAATACGCCTTTACGTCAGGTTTCCTCTCAATGGTTTCCTTTTATTATAGTATTATAATTTAACCATAATAATACTATAAGAGGGTGGAGGAGATGGGAAGGAAGGGAAGGCGGGGGAAGTACCATAGGGGGAAGTTTCATTCATATTTAATTTTCATATCTTTTAATTCATATCTACCTTCACGCCTTCACACAAGGGACCCTGAAGGGGTAGGCAGAGGTGTGTACTTGTGTAGTATCCACACACCCTCTTTTCACCGTTAAATTAAATTCGCCGTTTCTGACCCGGCTTTAGATCATCATCATAAATTTGAGAAATGGGCTTATCTTATCTGCGTCTCTGATGCAATTTGAATATGGCTTAGTTTTTCCTCTCAGATCTACTACAGCTACAGCCTGGATTTTAACTTGCAATTGTGCTTTTTGTATTGTACTCAGAATGTAGACAACCAATTATATATGTGTTAGTTTGTATGATTGAGAGACGCTTAGTACATTGTATTAGAATATCTGGTGCCTACTCCTTTGTCATGAAAAGCTTCAACCTGTTTAAGATATATTTTTGCAAAGTATCGTTCTCGAAGATGCCATCTAAGTCTTTATTGAAATTCAATATCAAAGCAAGCCTGAAAACGTGTGCAAACAGACAGACAGGTACTTCCCCCGCCTTCCCTTCCTTCCCATCTCCTCCACCCTCTTATAGTATTATTATGGTTAAATTATAATACTATAATAAAAGGAAACCATTGAGAGGAAACCTGACGTAAAGGCGTATTTATTGTCGTGCTGGAGTAACGGCGATGGACTCGCCATCTGTCACGTTGGCACCTAATAGACCTCTGGCGGAAAGTGGGTGTGTGGGTATTACCTATACACCTCTGCCTACCCCTTCGGGGACCCTTGTGGGAAGGCGTGAGGATATATATATATAAATAATGCTGATGTGACAACTATGTGGAACACATTGCGAATTAATGTACACGCACCTTAACCACAACAGTAAATAGTTAGCATATTGATGACATTATACCGCCGAGAACGTATGCCAAAATGAACCTCATTTTGACGGGTTAAATATAAGGTTATTCCGGGGAAATCGAGTTTGTATACTGTTGACCCAAATTATTCAACTTTATACGTACTCTAAGGCAAACTTCTATTTGTGGTAGCAGCTGGCTTCAACAAACTGTATTTTAGGTAAAAACCATATATTATATAGTCAGCGCAGTCACGAGTAAGGCCACACAATCGAGAAATTATACATTATTACGAATAAAAGGACGATAAATTTTGAACCACATGCCATTTGAACTATTTTCAAAATCCATCGAACTCTGCGCACATGAATGAAGATGTAGATGAAGCTAATACCTGCTATTAGTCTAGGGAGAACTAGTGCTCTACTATGCCCCCTGAGGATCCCGGCGTGATAATATTGTATGATAAGAAGTGTGTGTCATTAGTCACACCACGGGCTTTACGGTGAACGAAAACATCGAGAGGAAACCTACATACGTCTGAGAAGAAATTCAAAGGCGTATGTATAATGGTGCTTGAGTAACGGCGATGAACTCGCCATCTGTCACGTTGGCACCTAATATACCTCTGGCGGAAAGTGGGTGTGTGGGTATTACCTAGACACCTCTGCCTACCCCTTCGGGGACCCTTGTGGGAAGGCGTGAGGATATATAGAAGTAAATAATTTTGAAAAATAGAGCCAACTTAAACAGTTATACATTTCCCGGCAATTAGATCAACTTAGATCTATTGACGGTCGACGCTATCGCGTCTAGACACCTAAATTGTAAGCCTATTCATTTGCCTAGTTGTTTTACATAAGCAAACAATAACGCTAGGGACATTTGGTCATTATGTACAAGATTGATGCGGCCTGAATGGATGTTACCTGCTATAAAAGGCCGTTGATATGTTCGTCCACAATGCTTAGTTCAAAAGTGTCTTAAACCTCTTTGGTCAAAGGTGGAAGAGTAGCTGTCTCTCCTGTACTGCAGATATTATTCTGTTTAACTACTTGACATAGTAATCAAACTTGGTGATCCAACCCAAACTGGTGACCTAACTTGGCTATCGAATTACAGAAGAGCTTTGTGTCGCTGTACTAAACTGAATTAGCTCCCCAGGGTAGAGTCTAAAAGTATACATATTCTCTACCTTAGCTCCTATATACCTTCTGTATACCTATTAACGGCGAGCATGTATGAAGAGGTTGATGAATGTTGACTCGTGGAAAGATAGATGATTGTATGTATGTATGTATATATGTATATATACATGCGGTTTATCAAACGGCAACAACTTACCGTGCTCTTATGTATCCAATTATAGAAGTAAAAAAAACTCGTCATAATTTTATTGTAAACATTTTAAAATCGTAAAAGTATAAAGTTAAATGTAAAGACGTCGTTTGTTCGCGGTCTCGGGTGACAACAGAGCTGCACAAAGAAAGAACATTGGTATTGAGCGTGAAAACGGTTCGAATTTCCTCGGATTCCAACTGACAAAGAGATTTCGATACCAAACGAGAGACAAAAAAAGAGATAATTTGAAAGTCTACAATTTTCTTTTTTTTTTCCTATAATTCTGAAACTTGGCAATCTGTGCCAGCAAAATAAGCTATTCAGATGGGGGATCCCGAACCGAACCATGTCCTGTTAGCAGAAGGAACCCCCACGGATTCCCTTCATCTATTGTCACCAAATCTTACAGTAAGTGTAGAGACACTATGTCTTTTCAATCGGGAATATGTACTTCCTGTGTCTACAATGAAATACGAATATGTTTCATGCAGGTCGTACTTCCAAGAGATATTTGACGGCCACATGACATACAGATCATGTACATGTTATCATTATCGTATACTTTCATATGAATTTACAAATAAAAATGGATATGATCAAATCAAAGATAATTTTCACTTTATATTGTATTTATTATTATAAAATTGAATTCCGATTTGCGATGTTTACTCTGTCGTAATTATTATACGAATATTTAAGGAAAAGAAACACGAAGCATGTATATTTAAGGAATTGTTGGAAATAATTAAGATAGCGAAAGTAATAATAAATATAAACTAACCATAAATAGAATAAATGACCCAAATCTGTGTCACGCGGAAGGGTGCCAAGAAGACTAGCGCCATTGCCACGTTGTATGGCAATGCTGATTCGCTGAGCGAAATATTCGCCAGCCCTCTTGTCACGGGAGGCCTCAAAGAGTTTCCTCGAGACATCCCTATAAAAATGAAGAGCATCCGGTCCCCACGGCCCTAGAGTTTCGACTCCAAACGCCACAAAAACGTAGTCTTGGCTCAAGGTAGCATATTTGCGATGCTTGAGGCACTCCTGCCGAGCAGCCGCTGCGCCGGCAGCCACCGACGTCTCCGGGAGGTGAGACGGAGCCAGAGTGTCGACGTCTTAATAAAAATTAAGATAGCGATACATTTGTTCATTCAGGGAACTTCGAGTCGAGCAGCGGGGCGCTTTCCTTAGAATGTAGGTTTATAGGAGACAGAGTCACTTAAATTGCAAACATATTATTCCTGATAGTTTTTCACTGAGTCTCAGTAATGATACATTGTATTACAAACTAGCTGTGCCCCGCGGGTTCACACGCGTTTAATTTACATACAGGTGTCTCAGAAAATAGAACAGATATGATAGATATAATCTGTCCTATTTTCTGAGGAGTTCTGAGTTACAATGAAAGTTAAAAAAAAAATTTTTTTACCGTCCTTTCGCATCAAAATCTGATGTAACTAAAGTATGAAAAAGCTGTAAAGCTACACATGTAGAATGTAACTATATCCTCACGCCTTCCCACAAGGGTCCCCGAAGGGGTAGGCAAAGGCCTAGAACTGATACCCACACACCCAATTTCCGCCAGAGATATATAATTAGGTGCCGACGTGACAGATGGAGAGTATCGCCGTTACTCAAACACGACAATAAATACGCCTTTGAATTGCTTCTCAGGCGTATGCGGGTTTCCTCTCGATGTTTTCCTTTACCGTAAGTTCAGAAAAACCTATTGGTAAAGTCGGGATTCGGACGTGCGATCTTTGTGTCGCAAGCAACTACTCGACCCACTCAGCCACCACGGCTATTAGTGTTATTATTTAGTTACCTTTGGAGCTATTTGTAATATTGACACGTTATGAGGATATATTCACAGCACCCTACAACTTCTTGAAGACAACTGTTCTATTTTCAGAGAAACCACATAATACACCACATCTCATTCCTTTAAACTACTTGTGAAGGAACATTACCTAAATTATCTGCAATAATTATAAATAAATATATTTGTATCGACATGTGTATATATATATATATATATATATATTTATAAATTTTATGTATTTAATTTCTTTTAATAAGATGCCGTACACCTCCAACTACCAAATTAATGATCTAGATATTAATGTCTTCCATCCAATGGTTGTCTGGAAGCGATCGCCGAGTGCGATAAGACCGCCAATTGTACTTTTTGCCTATGATGTACTTTCTAAATTAAATATAGTGTACAATAAAGCATATATAAAATAATATAAAGATGGACATAATATGTCGTCAAGGGTACAGAAAAGGACTACGGCTACCTTTATCCCGAAATAAATGTGTTCCCGTGGGATTATTGCTTTTACCGTTTACAGGGAACAGCTAAAGCCATATATAAATAGTTTGACCAAAGTGCCAAAGCGAAACTTTCTATGCATATATATAGTATACAAATAGTTTATGATTGTGATGAGCTTGGCCGAAACAAATAATTTATTGAGTCACCAGCTTTTTAAAGAGGTCTCGCGCCGTCTAATCGAGACCTCTCGTGACAGGCGGGCTGAAACATATCTCGCTCAGAGAATCAGCATTGCCATTGGCACGTTGCCTCGGGATACCGATTTGGGACAAATGTTTTATCTGCAAGTAGTTAGTTTCAACTGTTCTTTGTAAATATTGTTAACTGTTGTTATTTTAAATAAATGTATCATATTTATTGAGCATACTAAACTGATATTTCACTCATTTTATTGTATACAGTTAGTATTAGTAGCTGCAGCTTCACTAGGGTGTGAAATTCAAATGTGGAACTGAATTACATCGCCATCTATCGGGTTAAATTATGAAACTTATACTAGGGATCCACGTAAACGCACAAAATAAAACATCAATCGTATAAGGCTTAGGAGTTCAATGAAACGCACGAATACTAAATAATTATATGTACTAGCTTTCCGCTCAGCTTCGCTTGGATGACAAATAAAAGCTCCGGAAACACGATAACAACGCCATCTACCGGGTCTGGACTCAAATATATACACAAAATCGGTCCAACCGTTAAGGAAGAGGTAGGTGATAAACACACGTACAGAAAAAATATATATATTAAGATAAGGATTCATAAAACAAATATAATCTCACTGGAACGAAACGCAAATTCATTTGTCATGACATACAAAATTTGGCTTACAAATAATAATATACGAATGTTTATAGAAATTTGTTCTGATAAATCAACTCGTAAGGCAGTGGATAAGTGAAATCGAGTGTGAATTCCTAATTCCACAGAGACAAAGTTGGGGACGGGAAACTCGTATGTATTTATTCATTTTCACCTAGAAATCTGCTGTAACGATAAAGTTAAACCTGCAGAATAACGAACTCCGCGTTTATTGTTTTATCAAATTACTTATTAGATTCTGATCGAGAAAATTGCGCTAAATCATGTTTGCAAGGAAGTATTATAATTCTCTTGATAATGTTGTCATTTTGTTATATTCGGAGCTATTTTTTAGCGCATCGTCATGAGGATATATTCACAATACCCCATAACTAGAAGTCATCTGTTCTATTTTCTGAGATACTCTGTATGTTTTTTTTTATTTTTTTTTTATACCACATGGGTGACAAACAAGCATGCGGTCCGCCTGATGGTAAGCGGTTACCGCCGCCTATGGACGCTTGCAACACCAGGGGTATCACTCGCGCGCTGCCGACCCTGCAGGAATCTTTTCACACAAAAAAAAGTTCGTAAAAGTAGCTTTTTAAAACGTTGTGACTGGCAATAGGTTAAATTGAAAAGAGACGTGTCAGTGGGAGAAGGAAATCGTGGCTTCAAAACATCCGCTAGTGGACAGCCAGTACCTACCGGCGGAAAAGAGCCTATTTCGCCTGGCGTAAGATCGACGGAAATCTAAAACAGTTGACAGCCAACCTTCAATAGTGCAGTTTAACATTTTGCATTTTGCATGAACAACAGTTGGCGTCTGAGTTTTTCGATTAGTCACACCACAAGCTTAACGGTGAAGGAAAATATGAAGAAACCTACACACGTTTGAGAAGTAATAGACGTATCTATAGCCATGCTTGATAAACGGCGTTGTACTCGCCATCTATCACGTTGGTACCTAAATATACCCAAAAGAGGTTGTTATACCTCAGCATCCCCTTCGAGTACCCTTCTGGGAAGGTATCAAGGCACTTATAGAATAAAAATAAGAATATTCAAGGCAAAGAAGATAACCTAATTGTACCCGGAGTGAGGGACCAGTAGATGATAATTTGTACAATATCCGCTTCACTTTGTGGACTCAAGCTTGGCAATTCCAGATGGAAATGCCATCGATAATTCGTTTTTCTTACACTGTTCTATCAAACAAAGGCAAGTAAGATTTAAATATTGAATTTTGATGGTTATTTATACTCTCTTTGTGCTCATTAAAAGATAATCTATTGGTTTTCCGTAAACGATTGTAACAAATTAGGATAATATTATATTGCATATATTTTATATTATACTAGCTGTGCCCGCGACTTCGCCCGCGTGGGATAGTGACTTTGCGCAGTGTTATTTATTTTGGATGTGTGTGTGTGTAGGGGATGCCTACGTCATAATAGCTTTATGCATGCAAAGTCTCAGCCCGATCGATTTAAAATTGACAAAGTTTCATACAAACTTTCATCCCCTATTTTATCAAAATAATCAAAATCAAAATCAACAACCAAAATTAGCGGATGCCTACGTCATACATCTACATGGATGCCAAATTTCAGCCCGATCCGTCGAGTGGTTTGGGCTATGCAGTGATAGATCACTATGTCAGACAGTCATCTTTGAGTTATATAGATACATATTCAAACGTGTATGTATAGTCGTGCTTGAGTAAAGGCGATGGACTCTCACGCCTAATGGGAAGGCGTGAGGATATAATATATTTAAATACCTAGTCAATCCTAAAATCCTAGAATAGAATCCTAGAATCCAAATCCAAAAGTCCTATCAATATGTAATAATATACCTCTAAAAAAGGTGTGCAATTTTATCACCTACCATTTCAATAAAGGTCTTCCCGTTTTGGGTCGTGGTGATCGAATGTCTCGGTTAGTTGCCTGCAACACAAAGATTGTAAGTTCGAATCCTGACTGTAGAATGACCGACCAATGAGTTGTCCTGGACTTAAGTATAGTCATTAGTCACACCACGAGCTTTCTCAGATCACAAATATCTACCCTCAGCTGAGATTGAGCGAGCTAGGACCTTGCATCTGGTGTTGCAACTTTTAAGCAGCAGTACCGCTTACCATCAAGTGGAAAGCTTGTATATTACCTCTGTGGAGTATAAAAAATAAAAAGGATAACCTACATCCATACAAACCAAATTTAGGATCTATTCTCGCAATCACACATAATATTAGGTATTCAAATATTAGGCATGATGGCAGTTGGCACATGACGGCATGTAATCACATTCCCGTCTCTACGGCGAACGCGAATGACGTCGAACTAAGCTCGGTCGCTCAGGTACATTTACGAATCATCTTTATTTCTATAGACAAGTGTATCCATATTATATAAATAGTTTTTCCTCCATGCACGTAATTGAGGCCATGGTGGCCGAATAGTTCGAATAGTTCCTCACGCCTTCCCACTAGAGTCCCCGATTTGATAGCCATAGGCACTACCCACACACCCACTTTCCGCCAGAGATATATTTTTAGGCACCACCGTAGCAGATCTCGAGTCCATCGCCGTTACTCAAGCACGACAATGCATACGCCTTTGAATTGCTTCTCAGACGTATGCAGGTTTACTCTCGATGTTTTCCTTCACCGTAAAGCTCGTGGTGTGAATCACTGTACTTATGCTCAGAAAAACTCATTGGTACAGTCGGGATTCGAACTTGCAATCTTTGTATTACAACCTGTAAGGTGCAAATACTGTCACAGTCAGTCAGCTCCAACTTCGATTTGGAGATCCCTTAGTTTCTTCAGCTGAGAGACAAAGCTTTAGACTTGAGGAACATCAATCCCCCCATGTATGTATTATTATAGTACATCATAGAACATAATGGTACAGCAGAGTACATCAATAGTACATCATAGTACATCAATAGTGCATCATAGTACATCATAGTACATTATAGTACACACTGCCACAAACTGGGAGCAATAGAATATATATTTAATCTTTCTTGAATCTAGAACGTATTCAATAAAATACTATTAGCGCAACGTCGACAATATTTAGTGACGAGAATTTTTTGTACGGACTAAATAAACACAATTTACATGAGTAACGGCCGCACGTACAAATCAATTTCTATCAACTTAAGAAAGCTAATGTATTATTTCAAAGTTCGTTGGTAAAATAGCTAATGTATTATTTCAAAGTTCGTTGGTAAAATTATCTGTGGGATGTTCTGAATAAGTTCAAGGAAACGTAAGTCCACGGTAAGTGTTTTTTTTTATTTGAACAGGTACAAACAATACATGTAATACAGTATACAGTACAAGTAGATGTAATACATTCCTACATAAACATTACGCACCAAGCAATTATACATACATATAATCACGCTTCTTTCCCGTAGGGGTAGGCAGAGACCACTTCTTTCCACTTGCTACGATCCTTACATACTTCTTTAGCAATTATACTAAGAACAAAAATATTACGGGACTATTAAAGCGGTTTTTCACGAAAAAATTACACGTTCGAACTCCATCTGTACCAAAGAGCTTCTTATCCTTAGCTTAAGTACATATTCTCGCCTTCCCACAAGGGTCCCCGAAGGGGTGGGCAAAGGTGGATAGGTGGTACCCACACACCCACTTTCCGCCAGAGATATATCCTAACGCGACAGATTACGAGTACATACGCCTTTGAATTTCATCTCAAACGTATGCAAGTTTCCTCCAGGTTTTCCTTCACCACTCGTGATGTGACTAATTAATCACTGTACTTGAATTGAGAAAAACTCATTGGGACAGTCGGAATTCGAGCTTGCGACCTTTATGTTGCAGGCAACTTGAACCCCTCGACAACCATGGCTGTACACTAATTAATCTCACCAAGAGCTTTGTGAGGAATACTGCAACGTTTCAGAAGAAATTCAATGACTTATGTACAGTCGTGCTTGAGAAACGGCTACGAATTGAGAGGGTGAGGATTGAAAGAGGATTCAAAAGAGGGAGGCGATTGTAGCCTCTGATTACCTCTTGAGAAGGTTTGAAGATAAAATCCTGAGAATTGAATACCTTCGAAAATATAATACTTTATACTTACAGGCACAATATTCCTTCTTTATCTTATACCCTGTATTTTCTTGTTTGTATTCAGTTGTAATATTAGATACATGCATACAATACATTTACTAGTATATTTTCCTTATTCCCTTAATAAATTACCTACGTGGTGGCCGAGTGTTTCGACTAGTTGTCCTGAACTTAAGTACAGTGATTAGTAACATTACGGGCTTTGCGGTGAAAGAAAACTTCGAGAGGAAACCTGCAAACGTTTGAAAAGACATTCAAAGATGTATGTATAATTGTCGTGCTTGCACCTAACATTTATACTATATTTGCGGTGAAAAGTGGGTGTGAAGGTATTACACACCTCTGCATACCGTCGGGGACCCATGCGGAAAGGCTTGAATACTAATAATATCCTCACGCCTTCCCACAAGGGTCCCCGAAGGGGTAGGCAGAGGTGTATAGGTAATACCCGCACACCCACTTTCCGCCAGAGGTATACTAATACTAATACTAAGTAACATAATTTGAAGCCGTCGTTGATTTGATAGTTTGATCCCAAGCTTTGGGAAAAAACGACAAAACTTACCTATTCTCTATAAGGTAACGCATATCAATCATAGAAGCATCACATATCACTGAACAATAGAATCACTTAAACTTAGCACCACAATTGAGTTCACTTTAGCGTCTGTTCAGTAAGTAACTTGCTCGCTCCGCGGTGATAGGGATGGGACGTGCATCCTCGTCGAAACGCCGAGACACACTGGCAGGATAAGCTTCATACATGGTATAGAATATATTTCTAGTTATAAGCTACTAAAAAAAGACCAATAATTATCAACAAATTAGCTATTCTTTATTATTCTTTGAGAAGACAAGCAGTGAAATCGTACTGCTCTTATATACCCTATACAGTGTATAGTCACACGACGAGCTTTACGGTGAAGGAAAACATCGAGAAACCTGCAGACGTCTGAGAAGTAATTCAAAAAGGCGTTACATAGTCGTACTTGAGTAACGGCGATGGACTCACCATCTGTTACGTTGGCACCAAAAATATATCACTGGCGGAAAGTGGGTGTGTGGGTACTACCTATCCACCTCTGCCTACCCCTTCGGGGACCCTTCGGGGACCCTTGGGGAGGCGTGAGGATATATCCTATGTACCCTACATAGGAGCAGTACGTGGAGTACGTTCTGACCACAGAAAGGCTGACCTGTCAAAAGTGCGGACTATTTGTGAATTAAAACTTCCTTAATCCACTGCTATTCATTTATTAGAAGTTTAAAAATGCAAATAAATATTTGTATTATTTATTTTAGTTATTAAAAACGAATTTAAAAAAAATTGGTCTACATTTGGTTAAGGTATATGTACCTACAACTTATTTTATTCATACCAATAATTATTATCTATACTAATATTATAAAAAGGAAAGATTTTGTATTTTTTTGTGTGATGAGATTTAACTCAACCCCCTCCCCCCCTTAAACATCTCACGTAATTTATGGACACCCCCTTATATGTTTGTAATGAATTAACTCAAAACTAAAAAGATTTCGAAAATTCTTTCGCCATTGAAAGCTACATTCACGCTGAGGGACATAGACTATATTTATTGCTTGAAAGATTATGAAATTATACGCGGGAGAAGCCGCGGCTCACGGCTAGTTTCAAATAAAGTTGTAAGGTTGTCAAATTAAATATTTATATCCGACTATGTACTTAGAAAAAATAACATTAAGTAAACAGATTTTTGGTCCGCATTTGGTTGCTCGTACGATGTACGACGGCCTCATTTGAATATATTCCACATACAGCAGAGACAAGAACTATTACCAACGGACAAATTTGTGTCAGCACTTCACGCGTACTTTTCACTTAGCTAAGCGATTTCGTGTGAACTTCATATCAACCCTGACTAATACATAATTTATATTTCAAAATGGAACTCTTTCGTTCAAAATAGATTTATTTTTATAGTACTGGCTAATTTATTCTTTATCTTCCTTTGTTAAACATGTTTTTATAAGAATTAAGATCGATCGACTCGCCATATGTCACTTGGGGAGCTAAAATATATCTCTAACTGAGACATATTTTAGGTGCCAACGTGACAAATGGCGAGTCAATCGCTGTTAACAACAACTATACATACGCCTTTGAATTGCTTCTCAAACATGCAGGTTTCCTCTCGATGTTTTCCTTCACCGTCGAGCTCGTGGTGTGACTAATCACTGTACTTAAGTTCAGAAAAACTAATTGGTACAGTCGGGATTCGAACTTGCGATCTTTGTGTCGCAGGCCACTACTCGAACCACTCGGCCACCACGGCTCTATTTTTGTAACTAAAGGAAAAGTATACGTGTTATGAATTAAATATAGCAACAAAAAGTGACTCGGCGTGGTGATATGTGCGCATGAATACAAATGTAGGTACTGATGTATGAAATACCCGAAAATCCTGTCATCTGTATAAAATGGAGAGATATGTATGTAAAACAATCATTTACATAAACATAGCGAAATAATACAGCCCGAAACTCGAATATTGTTCAAAACGATATAAAAGCGATGGTGCACTAAAATCAACGCATAAAATAGAGTTGAATAATCTTGTTTACAAAGCAGCTATCCATGTGGAAAGTCAAATGAAGCCTGCGTTTGATCATAAACATTATATTACAATGAGCAGTCCTTTTCACAAGAAAAAAAGAATATCTCTTGCTGATTACGTGGTTACTGGATACGCCTGTGTTGTTATTTATGCATATTAAATACATAACTAGCTTTTATAAACACGCATAACTCAATTGTTGTCAACTCGCAAAAATCTGTTGTTGTTAACACACCGAACTCGATTGTTGTCAACTCGTGAAACTCGTTGGAATTCCAACTAAGCGTTGCCTCTAAGCTTTTAACGCGTTCTGGGTACGCTCGTTTTCAAATAATATATCTTCACGCCTTCCCGCAAGGGTTCCTTAAGTCAGAGGTGTGGGGTCCCCTAGGCGTAAGCAGAGATGTGTAAGAAGTACCCACTTTTCACTGGAGATGGCCATCGTGACAGGTGGCGAATCCGCGCCGTTATATAACCGACTTCTTTGAGCTCGATTTTGACCCACTTTAAACGGCCAGATTTCGTTCAAACTTTGTAGACATATCGAGGACCGATGACAATACACTAATAACTAAAAAGTAGAAAATAAATAATAGTTAAAAAAACTAAAAAACACGCTTTTTATAGAAAACCGAACTAAAAAATAGAAAATAAATTTCGATAATATCTTAAAAAGCGTGGGGTGCTTTTTAAGATATTACCGAAATGATAATCACTCTACTAATATCTGTCAATAAAATATTTATAACTATTGACACCATGCACCCCACGCTTTTTAAGATATTATCGAAATTTATTTTCTATTTTTTAGTTCGGTTTTCTATAAAAAGCGTGTTTTTTAGTTTTTTTAACTATTATTTTTTAAATTTCTTCTCCAACGTATGTAGGATTCCTCTCGAAGTTTTCCTTCGCCGAAAAGCTCGTGGTGGGACTAATCACTGTATTTAAGTTCAGAAAAACACATCGGTACAGACGAGATTTGAACTTGCAATCTTTCTAGTGTAGACAAGTACTCGAACCACGCGGCCACGAGGACTCAGTGTTTTCAAATAAAACGAACAATATTACGATCCGTATTTGTATGTACATATAGATATATATAAATGATCTTCAGAAACGCAACGAGCAGTGTTCGTCAAAAATTGAGTCGGAAAATTGAACATTTTGGAAAACCTCATCTCTACAAAACTGTGATTGATGGTCTTGCGAATCGTGAGTGCATTTTTATAATACACGAGATAGAATAGATTTGAACATGGATATGTGTGGTACTAGATAACAAAAAGGTTTCAACGAGTACGACAAAGAAATATATTTTGTCATAGGTATCTAGTTACCAAGCTTCCATTAGTTAGCAAAACTTATTGATTTGTGGGTATGATATATCAAAATTATATTTAGTATTAAAATATGTGCCCCGCGGTTTCAACCGCGTAAATTTGTATTTATTGGTATAGCTAACGAATATGGAGTTCGAATATCATCATTAGTTCTATTTTTGCGTTGTAAGTAAAGTCTCTTCGTAAATGTTCGCCGGTATCGAGTACTCTTCACGTTCCCGTCCTTAAGTGTCCGATCGATGGACGTTCAATAAATAAAGCACGTTGTGTAAAATAAACTTTTAAAAATGTTAAGTCATATTGGAGTGACAACCATTTCTATATTAAATTTATTGGTGTATATGTTTGTACGTAACAAAAAAAATATAAACACCATTGAACAATATGAACACCAATAGTGGAGCCGCACTTCACCTTTGTTAAGGTACATTATCCGCTACCTGCGTATTACAATGGTTGTATAGATATCCTCATATATGTTATTAAGTTACCACAATAAACGGGCTATCTAAAGCAAAAAGCGTTTTACCTAATTCCAATCTGAGATTAGCGTTTTCAAGCTATCGAACGAACAAACTCAGCCTTAACATTAGTATGAATTTAATTAAGCTGTATGTTTGATTAAGTGAACTGAATTGAAAACTAAGTTACGTTAATCAAGGGAAAAGTCGGTCTATTCGCGTCCATACTATTTACGGTTGAATAAATGTATGAACAGTCCCGATAGGCCGGGCCAAGCGTGATTTATTGACCAAAATACTGTTTACCGAATTTACCGTAGGTACTTTGTTGCCGACTTAATGGCGTAGTTATATTATTAGGTGGTCCCTCGATATCATCGACATCCACTTCGCCATTTTAACGACTTATTCTATAAAGGCCGTAAATTAAGAGCCGTGGCTGTGTTTCGAGAAGTCGCTGAAGCAGAGATTTCAGTTTTGAAAACCAATGATTTTTTTCTGACCTAAAGTATAGCAACATGGGAAGGAAAACATCTAAAGGAACTCTACACACGTTTGAGAAGAAATTCAAAGATGTATGGCATCTGCCTTCTTGGTACCTAAAATACATCTCCGGCGAAAAATATGTGTGTGTGTGTGCACACCTCTGCCTACCCCTTTATAGGCTTAGAAACAATACAACGGATGTGCTTCACACCATTGAATATGGCCTTAGGCTACTAAAACAATAGATTAAATAGATACTTTTATTTTATGTCATTCATGCTACAATGCTACGAAAAGTGCCAAGGACCATTTTTATACCACTGGTTACCGCCCGTTACAGAACCTACTTGATATTATATTTAATATGTAACGTTCAATAAGGGTTCCCTGTGTCCCTTAGGTACGTTGAATAAGAGATAGTAGATTATAATCCATGCTGTACTCTCTAGAGACAGCCTCAACGGGTTAATTTCACTCGAAAATCTTTGATAAGTAAACACATTCACATCCAACAAATTAAAACCAAAGAGTTTAATTATACGTCCAAAAGCTCTCAACAAACTAAGGGTTTTCTCACAGTGTTTCAGTCCTCGCGCGGTACAAATGAGTCATATTTTCAAACAATTGTTTCAATTGTCTGAGACTGAACAATGAATACGAAATGATAACTAAATTAAACCCGTGTTTAGTTACTGCAGTAGGCACAATACAAAGAGACCGATTCATATTCAAACTTGCACCAACACCAAAGTTAAACGCCTCGTAAAGATTGTACATTTTATGTTCTATCTCTAGCTACATTATAGCAATTAAATTACCTTCAAAAGTTTCCAGCGGACGAAGACCCGTCGAACTTAGTAAGGAACGTTAGACACGCTAAGATTCTACTGAGAAATGTTCACTGGAAGCTTCGTGACTATCTTCATGAACGTGTTTCCAAAGTTTTCCTTCCCTCAGTGCAAAACCATTTGGCTGCCATTGAACTAATATAGCCAAAGAAATTTGGTACTGCATTATCAATCTAGTTTAACGCTATGTTAATTCCAGTTTTGACTGACACTGTCCCATTTATTTAATATAATAGTAATATGTCCTGCCGACCCCTTCGGAGTTAGGGTAGGCAGAGGTGTATAGGTAGTACCCACTTTCTGAAAGACATATTTTAGGCAACCTGCATACGTCTGAGAAGAAATTCAAAGGCGTATGTACAGTCGTGCTTGAGTAACGGCGATGGACTCGCCATCTGTCACGTTGGCACCTGATAAACCTCTGGCGGAAAGTGGGTATGTGGGTAGTACCTATACACTTCTGCCTAACCCTTCGGGGACCCTTGTGGGAAGGCGTGAGGATATATATATTTTTAGGCCCCAATGTGTATATTACCGACGACCCAGTATTACTGCGTATTCAAGGTCGGGCGACAGTTGTTTCGTAATCCCTAAATCTGAATACCATGCCGCTACAGCCTTATAATTAAAGGGCCCTTACTACTTAGCCACGCTTTTATAGTTGAGGGCGCAGCTGAGGTATTTAAATAATTTAAAAAGGTATTTTTGTCTGAAGCCACTGAAGTGATATCTGAGTAGTATAAACCTGTACCTTTCGTTCATTTGTTTTTGCGGGCACACATCTCAATCCAGAGATTGCAGCAGAGTCACAGACATGAGCCTAGCTCTTAAGTGTATGATGTGATGATGTAAATCAAGCATTTGGCATACGATTTAGTCACATTTTTAATTCGAGAGCCGTGGTGGTCGAGTGCTTGTAGAACTCGTCTGTAACGCAGGTTTGATTCCCGACTGTATCAACAACCTCTTCTGAACTGTACTAAGACAGTGATTCATCACACCACAAGGAGCAGAAATACATTGAAGGGAAACCTGCTTATGTTTGAGAAGAATTCCATGTATGTATAGCCGTGCTTGAGAAACAGCGATGGTTCGCTATCATCACGTTAGCACGACTATTCTTACGTCTTTGAATGTCTTCTCAAACGCTTGCAGATTTCCTATAGATGTTTTCCTTCACCGTAAAGCTCGTGGTGTGTCTAATCACTGTACTTAAGTTCAGAACAACTCATTGGTACAGTCGGGATTCGAACTTGCAATCTTTGTGTATCAGGCTATTATTCGAACAACTCGGCCACCATGGATCTTAAATTTTTTTTAATCCATAAATTTAAAACTATACAATTATCCAATTTTATAAGATATCGAAAACATTTAATTTTGCTTGAGTTTAATATTGAGCTTTAAATTCCATATTCGATCTAATAAGCAATTCTCATTAATTACCTTGTAATTAAAATACGGTTGATAAACGGTATGGGAACATTACACTTGAACAGGGAATTACAGCTCTTGAATTCACACTTAGGAGGAAAATGGCATGCTTAGGTATGAATATATGATTAACCTGCTACTTGCTATGGAGCGTTCAAGGTTACTGATATTGGAGATCATCACCACGATGATATACATAGGTATTTTTTTTTTATACAACAAGAGTGGCAAACAAGCATACGGACCACCTGATGGGAAACGGTTACCGTAGCCTATTTACGCTCACGATACTAAAGTATCACTTGCGCGTTGCCACTCTGTGTTCGGAGAGTTATAGTGTGTTGGCAGTATAATGGGTTTAATCCCTCTGCTTTCAACACAATGTAACAATCCTCCCCCTCCCCAAGGAGCTCATTACTGGAAACCTTATTCACCGCGTAGGAACACAACACAATAAATTGTGTTATTTGGCTACGGACTCTGTAAGTTGGTATTACGGTATTACGAAAAACATGTGAAGTATCCTTATGTTATGCTCAATAAAAAAATCTTTCACAATATTTTGCTTGCTCTCCACCTGCTATGGACGCTTGTTACACCAGGGGTGTCGCTCACGGGCTGCCGACCCAGTTTTCACACCCTTCTTGAAGAACCATGCTGTACTCTTCATGGAAAACCTCAACTTGGAGCTCATTCCAACCATGCTGTACTCTCCGAGAAAACCTTAACGGGGGGCTCATTCCATGGAATCATGGACATTGATCAAGAACGACACGAAATTCAAGCTCAATTATTTCTTGATAGAACAATGCACATGGTGTGACTAATCACTGTATTTTAGTTCAGAAAAACTCTCTTCGCTCTTGCAATCTTTGAGTTGCAGTCAACTACTTAGACGACCGTCTAGTGGTTAGAGCTCCTGACTGCGAAACTTGAGGTCGCGGGGTCGAATCCCGCTGAGGGCAGATATTTGTGTGATGAACACGAGTATTTGTACCTAAGTCTTGGATGTCCTATGTATTTAAGTATATCTATCTATATCAGTAAATATATCGTTGTCTAGTTACCATAACACAAGCTTTGCTTAATTTGGGACTAGGACAATTTGTGTGGAATTTTCCCATAAATTAATATTATTTATTTACTCCTCTGTATACAAAGATAAATCACATATCAGGCACCCTATCGACTATACGAAACTGAACTATAAAAGCAATATAGCCTTCAGGACCTACGTGTTACGAAGGCAAGTAAAATTAAATTGTTTTTCCCTAATGTCTTGTGATTCGCAAAACATATTTTAATAGAAGGATGAGGAGCCGCCACCATCAATCACGTAAACATGGGAGTATGCTAATATCAAACATTATCTCGAGGGGTAAACGACCCCCTAACGTGAACCTACGTTGTTGTACACCACGTTCCATTCACTGTGATGGAAGAGCTTTCACATACAAAAAAACAAATTTTTAACATATCTTTACGTATATATATTTCCCACAAGGGTCAAGGGTCAAGGGGTAAGCTAGTAGGGTAGAGGTTACTAGGTGGTTCCCACCCACCCACTTTCCGCCAGAAATATATTTTAGATGCCAAAGTGACAGATGGCGAGTCTATCGCTGTAATTCAAAGACGTCTATGCATACGCCTTTGAATTTCCTTTCAAACGTATGCACACTTCCTCTCAATGTTATCCATTACCGTTAAGCTCGTGATGTGACTAATCGCTGTACTTAAGTACATAAAAAGTCATTGGCGCATTCGGGATTAGAGCTTGCAATCTTTATGTGGCAGGCAACTACTCGAACCACTCGGCCACCACGGCTCTGGCCGTGATATATATGACAGGTGCTAAAATATATATTTTTATCTGCGGGTGAACCATACGGCTGTTGAACTGATTGCATTGGTATTTGGTTACTATTGCTAGCATAACATATAAGCATCAAATATAACAGTGAACACAACAGAATGGCCCATTAAAATCCGAATCCCCCTGACTGGGCAAAGTATATCTAGACTTTTTGTACGGGTGCTTGTAAAACGAGCATATCTCATAATAGAGAACCGCAATAATACTGCTAGCAAAATCCTTCTACACAAATCTGGCTAACTGCGACAGTTAGTACAATAAGGTGTGGTCAGCGTTTCATAAACTTTATGTCAATTAACTTGTGCGATATTATTTAAAGTTCGTTTAATTTATGCCAAGTTCGTTAATGTTAAGTTGGCTTACGTTATGCTAAGTTCGATTATGTTATATTAAAGTATCCAATGCAGATGACAAATGCGTCATCGGAACGTACACGACGCAATAGTCGTAAGTGGAACCTTTTTATAAGATTAAACGTCTTGTCGGTCATCGGTGATGGCGTACCCACACTGACACTTGATACATCGATCGTATCAACCGCAGGCACAATTTTATGAAATCGATCGGTTGCAAAACAAATATACACACGAGCTTTTGTTGGCGTTCTTTCTTTAATTTTTGTTGAAAGTCACCCGACCAATACCGCCACTGAGCAGAAGATCTATGTGAAAATAGCTTATTTCACTTGAATATAAACTTCAGCTAAAGCCGTGGTGGTCGAGTGGTTCGAGTAGTTACCTGCGGCACAAAGATCGTAAGTTCGAATCCTGACCGGACCAATGAGTTTTTCTGAACTTAAGTACAGTGATTAGTCACACACGAGCTTTACGGTGAAGGAAAACGTCGAGAGGAAACCTGGATACGTCTGAGAAGCAATTCAAAGACGTATGTATGTCTAGTCGTGCTTAAGTAGCGGCGACGGACTCGCCATCTGTCACGTTGGCACCTAAAATATATCTCTGGCGGAAAGTGAGTGTGTGGGTACTACCTATACACCTTTGCCTACCCCTTCGGGGACCCTTGTAGGAAAGCGTGAGGATATATATTAATTGTTAAATAACAATTCCAAACTTTAAGGACTTAGTAAATTCCATTTCATTATGTCGGTAATAAAATCCGAAGATAGCAATTAATCCCTAAGTACTTTGTGGCTATATCAAAGGCCTGCTAGCTAAATAGCAAATAAAAATATTTAAGAACCTCCATCGTTTGCCGCCCCTTAACGGGCTTTAATTTGATAGCAGTAATGGCGAATATTTTGTACAAGAGATATTTTAAGAGAGATAGGGCATAACGGGTTTTCCGTTCGAATTCGGAGCTGCCCGACTGGGGCAGGACCTCCACCTTATAGAAGTCCGTAGCCAAATAACTCAATTTTTTGTGTTGTGTTCCTACGCGGTGAATAAGGTTTCCAGTTATGAGCTCCTTGGGGAGGGGGGAGGATTGTTACATTGTGTTGGAAGCAGAGGGATTAAACCTTATGCTACCAACACACTATAACTCTTCGAACACGGAGTGGCAACACGCAAGTGATACTTCGGTATCGTGAGCGTAAATAGGCTACGGTAACCGCTTCCCATTAAGTGGGTCTTATGCTTGTTTGCTACTCTTGTTGTATAAAAAAAAATTAAAAAAAGTAGCTAACATTTTTATTCATCACATTCATTTATTTTTATTGATTTCATTATAATAGAGGCCGTGAGAGCCGTAAGAGCCGTTCGAGCAGTTACCTGCAACGCAAAGACTGCAATTTCGCATCCCGAGTGTACCATTTTTTCTGAACTAAAGTATTATTAATGATTGATTGATTGATGATGAATTGATTAATCACACCTCAAGCTTTGCGGTGAAGGAAAATATCGAGAGGAAACCTGCATACGTCTGAGAAGAAATCCAAATACGTTTGTATAGACGTCCTTGAGTAACGGCGATGGACTCGCATCTAACACGTTGGTACTTAAAATATATTCCTTATATAAATATATTTCCTTTGGGCAGAATATACTAACTCATCGGTGTATTAATATTTACGATCACGCCCTCGGGACACCAGTTGCTTTGCAAATCTCTTCAGATCACGTTCATCACACAAGTATTCGTCCCAGAGGGAATCCAACCCGGTTCTAACCTGTGAACCTGTTCCGTTTCTAACTTTGACACGCGGTTTATCCCCGCTTAAAAAAGGATTTCATTGATTATGAAGATACTTAAGATATCCTCACGCTCCTTCCCACAAGGGTCCCAGAGGGGGTAGGCAGAGGTGTATAGGTATTACCCACACACCCACTTTCCGCCAGAAATATATTTTAGGTGCCAACGTGCGTGACAGATGGCGAGTTCATCGCCGTTACTCAAGCACGGCGATACGTACGCATTTGAATTTTTCTTCTCAGACGTATGCAGGTCTATCTCTGCGCCTTTTCGTTAAATTTCATTCAATGCCGTTCAATTGTTTTTGCGTGAAATAGGAATAAATGTGAAAGGATGTCCTTACAAACTTTCGCATTATTTGACACTATGATATTTGACAACGTGTACGGAATGATGCGCATCGTTAATTGTAATTATGTACTCGCATTAAACATTCAAGCCGGGCCGTGAAACGGGATAAAGCAATCTATTAAGAAGTGTTTTATGTGCCATATAAAGTACATGAATCTCCTCTGAAGGTTAGCATGTCAAGAACACAGAGAGAAATTAATAGAATATGATATGCAAATATAATCTCAAGATGAGGAAGCAAAAACATATGTGAATTAATTATTACATATATTATATATGTCGCCGCCCTGCCCGTTAGTCTGTTCAGATTTTCATGCCATTTTTAAGTATATAAAGTAGTATAGAGAGATTCGTAAAAAGGTTAGTTAGTTAGGTTAGGTTAGGTTAGGTTAGGTTAGGCGGGGCGTTCCGGTGTTCACAGCCGGGACACAGGGCGGGGCAGTGCGCCGCCGCGCCGCGCTGTGGAGTCTGTGCCGAGGTGAAGCGGCCAGCCGACCATATGGTCGGCAGCAAGGCCTGCAAGCCCGGGCCGCGGCCCAAGAAAGGGCCGCAGGGGGCGGGCTGAGCTCGCTCATGCCTGCCTCCACAAGAGGGCAGCGGTGACGGGACGGGGGTCCCGTTGCTGCGTAATGCCCTCCAGGTGAGGGGTGCGTTGAGTGTTCACGCACCCCACCTTCGGTGGAGTCACCACCGCGCAGCGGCCACAGGCCATCGCTGGGGGGGTTCGCGGTGCGTGCAAAAGCGACCTCGCGGCCTCCCACCCTAAGGCGATGAGAAGACACTCCGTGGGTTTTTAGTCAGTAGGAGTCTGACACTCCCCGTCGCTGTCCCCCGATGGCGGCGGGCGTCCAATGCAGGATTTTCCCACGCTAAAAAAAAAAAAAAAAAAAAAAAAAAAAAAGGTTAGGCGGGGCGGGGGATGAGCTAGAACCCCTAGGAGTGACCCCCAGGGGTCCTCCTACAAGGGTGCTAGCCCATCACCTACTTTGTTCACTTTTTCCGAGTGAGCAATTTGGCGTTGGTCTTGGGAGTAGCGCAGGTCGCGTAGATCCCCAAGGCAAGTCCGGAGCACTATCCTGCTAGAGGTTGCCGCCTGCTATTGGTCTGGTTCCATCAGAAACAGACGTAACTGAAAGCTCCAGGCGCTCTCCACATTCCCACCTTCCCAATTCCCATTCCTTTCCCTATTCCGAGGTGGGGTTGCTTCGGCGACCTCCGCCTCAGCGGAGGCGGGCTGCAGAGACATGGGCTGGGTTTCGGCCTGGCCCGAGGTCTCTGAGCCCTATCGGTAGACTGTGGGGAAACGGGCTGGAGGCTTCGGTCACCGGCTCGTAGCGGCAGAAACGAGTCCTCTGCTGCGGCCCCGCGGTTTACGACGTCGCAACCTGGAAACAGGCGAGGCGGCGTGCAGGCGGCTCGGGCACTCGGTGCAAGCTGGTCTGCGGGGGAGTGGAGGGCTGCGGGGTAGCAGGCTGGAGGTTCCGGCCCGGCCCGTGGTGGTGAGGCTTGAGTGCCTTGCTCCACACCCTGCGGCTCTGTAGGCACGGCGGGGGTGGAGCACTCCCGTCGTTGCCGCGGAGACGTGGCGGCCAGGAGACTGGACCGTCGCGGACTGCCTCCAGGCGGCGAGCTCGGGGGGGCTCGTCGCCATTGCACGCACGGAGGCTGGAGAGGAGGCCTTTGGGCCGAGGGGCGGGCCCTTGCTCGCCCCCGAGGAGAGGCCACCTTCGATGGTGGCCCGCCGCCCGGTGGTCGTATGTAGAGTGCGAGAGCGATCCAGCGACCACCGACTCAGCGGCCTTGAAGACTGTGGGCCTTGCCCCGTGGGTTTTTAGTCAGTAAGAGTCTGACACTCCCCGTCGCTGCCCCCGTGGCGTCGGGGGTCCTATGCAGGATTTTCCCACGATAAAAAAAAAAAAAAAAAAAAAAGGTTAGGTTAGGCGTATAATTTGTGGGCGGGGGATGAGCTAGAACCCCTAGGAGTGACCCCCAGGGGTCCTCCTACAAGGGTGCTAGCCCATCACCTACTTTGTTCACTTTTTCCGAGTGAGCAATTTGGCGTTGGTCTTGGGAGTAGCGCAGGTCGCGTAGATCCCCAAGGCAAGTCCGGAGCACTATCCTGCTAGAGGTTGCCGCCTGCTATTGGTCTGGTTCCTTCAGAAACAGACGTAACTGAAAGCTTCGGGCGCTCTCCACTTTCCCACCTTCCCAATTCCCATTCCTGTCCTAATTCCGTGTGGGGGGTCACCTCGGGACCCCTCACGCACGAGGAGGGTGGCTGCGGGGATGCGGGCGGACTGTGTGGCCTCGCCCGGTCCGTGGAGGGTGGAGTTACATCGGTTGCGCTGCCCCCGTCCAGCGCCGTCTCTCTACTCGCCGCTTCCCGCGCCCTTGGTGGGTCGCTGCTGCTTCGGGGCTTTGGCCCAGGGTAGTACGCGACGGCCCGTCGCTCACAGGGGCGGCGGGCGTGGAGGGCTACGTTGAAGCGCGCTGGGTTTGACGCTCGCCCAGCGCGTGGTGGTGCAGATGGACCCTGAGCAATGGCCATGACCATTTGACCGCGCACTTGGTACACATGGCCGGCGCTATGGGTCTCTGCACACTCCGGCAGCCGAGGTGGGGTCGCGGTGGGCAGGCAGTGCGGTAGACGTGGAGCCGTTTCCTTCCTGTCCATCGCGACCTTGGCGAGGTCGCATCGCTGTTGCGGCGCGGTGGGGCCGCGGGGGAAGAGGAGCTTCGGTATTACGGTCCGCCGTTCTCCCTGTCCTCCGCGGCCGGTACGTTTGGGGGTCGCCTCGGCGACGGCGACGCTGCTCGCGAGAGTGGCGTCGCGTGTGGAGGGTGGGCTGGGAGGAGGCGGGCGGAGATCGAGCGATGCTCTCTCTTCTTGCCACTCTGCAGCCTACGACGTCACCGCCCGAGAAGGGGCGAGGTGGCGTGCAGGCGACCCGGGCACTTCGGTGCGGGTTGGTCAGCGGGGAGTCGCCTCGGCGACGGCGTCGTCGCTCGCGAGAGTGGCGGCGCGTGTGGTGGGGCTGCGGGGAGGAGGAGTATCGGCAGGAGTAGGCCCATGCCGTCGCTCCGACTCTTTCGCGGTCGGCACGTTGGGGGTCGCTTCGGCGACGGCGCCGCTGCTGGCGAGAGTGGCGGCGTGTGGTTAGTGGGCCGGGAGGAGGCGGGCGGAGATCGAGTTCGCTCTCTCTGCTTGCCACTCTGCAGCCCACGACGTCACAGTCCGTTAAGGGCTAGGTGACGTGCAGGCGGCCCGGGCACTTCGGTGCGGGCCGGTCTGCGGGGGTCGCTCTAGCGACAGCGTCGTCGCTCCTAGGAGTGGCGGGGCAATGGAGGGCTACAGGGTAGCGGGCTGGAGGCTTCGGCCCGGCCCGTGGTAGTGGGGTATGCTCCGCTCGCCTCACTCCACACCCTGCGGCACATTTGGCGCGGCGGGGTATGAATAAAATCCTCGTCGCGCCGGTAGGCGCGCTAGTCAGACGTCTGATCGGCTGCGCGGAGCCTCCAGGCGGCAAGCTCGGGGGGGCTTGTCGCCATTGCACGAACGGAGGCAAGAGTGGCCCTCGGGCCTGGGGCGGGCTCAGTGCTCGCTCCCGAGGAGAGGTCGCCTTCGATGGTGGCCTGCCGCCCGGTGTGTCGCGCACGTATGCGAAAGCGATCCCGTGACACACCGACTAAGCGGTCTGGTGGTAGTTGGGCTGCGGCCCCGTGGAGTTTAGTCAGTAAGAGTCTGACATACCCTGCCGCCGCCCCCGCGGAGGTAGGGATCCATGAGGATTCTCCACGTTAAAAAAAAAAAAAAAAAAAAAAGGCGTATAATTTGTCATGCAAATTTGGTTGAAATATGTCCCATTTATTATATTGACGAACCCAGAGTGGCAACGCGCAAATGATACTTCGGTATCGTAAGCGGAAAAGAGGCTACGGTAAGCGCTTCCCATCAGGTGGGCAGTATGCATGTTTGCCACTCTTGTTGTATAATAAAAATCTACAAGACGCTTATTCTCTGTTCGGTTTAACTACCTGTCAGTCCACATAAAAAAAGTACTTATATAGCTACAAATTTACCCGCGTCCCCGAGGCCCTGCACGGCGCATAATTACAGGTAAGTGGTCCGCGTAATGAATGTTCAGTGTATCCTGGTCACATAAAGCAGCCATTTGAAATTCATCTGGCGATTAAAGAAATCCATTCTAATTATATTACTAACTAGCTTATGCCCGCGGCTTCGCCCGCGTGAATTTCGAAAAAGTAGCTTATATATTCAAGCCATCACTATTAAAATTTTCAGCAAAACGTCTATTTACCGTAAAAATTTTTTTTCAATAATAAGTATCCTATGTTACTTCTAATTCCTCCAAGAATATGTGTACAAAGTTTTATGATGATCGGTAAAGTAGTAAAACAAACTTACATTCACATTTATAATATTAGTAAGGATATTATAAATGGTAGAGTTTGTGAGGATGTTTTTCCTATCACACACAAACATTTCAGAACGAAATTGGATGAAAATTTGTTCAGAGATCGATTTTATGATCGATAGCTTAATGTTTCATTCCAGACAAAAACTTACCAATTTATAAAAATACGCTGGCGAAAGAATTATAAATGTGAAAGGGCTCTAAAAGGGTTAGGCAGAGGTGTGTAGGTAATTCCCACACACCCATTTTCCCCCATAGATATATTATAGGTGCCAACATGACAGATGGTGAGTCCATCGCCGTTACTCAAGCACGACTATACATACGCCTTTGAATTTCTTCTCAAACGTATGCAGGTTTGCTCTCAATGTTATCCTTCACCGTTAAGCTCATGGTGTGACTAATCACTGTACTTAAGTAAAAAATACTAATTAGTATGGTCGGGATTCGAACTTACAATCTTTGTGTTGCAGGCAGCTCGAACGACTCGGCCTCCACCGGCTCTTACTACTGAAAGGACAGGTCTTCAATTCAGGAAAAACTGCAGGATTTTGGAGATAAATAAGTATTTATTACTGCTTTACACAACTAGTCTTAGTTAGAACTGTTTAACGCAAAAATACATACACATACATATCATCACACTAAGTCCCCAACGGGGTAGGCAGAGAGTATAGAGCGCCAGTTCTCTCTAGACTTACATACCTCCCGCAAAAATGTTTATTGAATAAGGGTATGATTTAAGCTGTCATAATTTTTATAAGTTTTGAATGTTTTAAATAATAAGGTTTGTCCGTATAATAATAGATCTGTCATCAGTGTAGTCGCCAAACAATATAAAAACAATTTCAAAATAAATCATGTATGGAATAAATAGGTTTGTACTTATTTTAATAGGTTTGTCCTGATAACTGTTTAATCAAATTAAGGAAAAACAGTCATTAACAAAATGAAATATGTACCTTAAAAAATCATAAAGAAGAATCAAGAAAAAGAATGTCTTTGTACCTATGAATTTAACTAGTATCTTACACTAGCTGTCCCGCCCAGCTTCGCCCGGGTGAAAAAGTAAAATTTCCTGAAACACGATCGCAGCGCCACCTATCGGGTCCAATTGAGATATAAGCTATCCTTTCTTTTAAGTTGGATCAAATTGCACACGGTGTGCAAAATTGATTGAAATCGGTTAAGTTGCTTAGGAGCCCATCGCGGACTTGATTTCCATAAAAAAAGGTTATAGTGAGTCAATCTTAAAAGATAGACATATGCTGTCAAGGACTTTTTTTTAGAACTTTTAAAGAGGAACAATTCTCTCAAACATGACATTTGTGTAACTTAAACCGTTTACGCAGCGCACGCAACGGAAGCTCTCAAAAAGGAATATTTTTTCCCGTTCTGGCAACATTATTCACTAATGCTTCGCTCCTATTGGTCGTAGCGTGATGTTATATAGCCTAAAGCCTTCCTAGACAAATGTACTATCCAACACAAAAAGAATTTTTCAATTCCAACCAGTAGTTCCTGAGATTAGCGCGTTCAAACAAACAAACAAACAAACAAACTCTGCAGCTTTATAATATTAGTATAGATTGTATACTGGTTGTACCTATTGTTATTTCTAGGTATATATACATCTGCGGTAGTTTTATTAAGCCCTGTAAATATTTATTAATTTTGAATTATTATTTAGATATAAGTAAGTAGTATGAATGTATTAGAATAATAAATGAAACACAGAATTGCTTAATCACAATCATTATTATTCCTTAATACCAATCATAAAATCTAAATTGTACCTAATTGTATTTGAACATTATTTCGTAAAATTCATGAACTGAGCTATTAAATTGGTAACGAATAGTATTATTTGGAGAACTGAACGAAATAATTTGTAACTACTGTACTGTAATGCGAGTACATAACAAAATAACAAATTAAAAGAAATCGCAATCTGTGGACGATAATCGATTCATTTGATGACATCTTCTATTCTGAGTACGGAGCTGTTATTTTTGAAATAAATCTATTATTTTGAGGATTAAATAGATAATCCATCTCTTTTACTACGGTACTACTCATTTAATATGGCGACACTTTTTATTTTATGAAAATGAAAATATTTCGTGGCGATATATCTATTAATTAGATGATACAAGTTAATGACAAATATAAACTTTTATGACACAAACTATAGTTCCCATTGAATAATAGAACAATGCAAATTTTCCGCCTCGTCTCACGTCATTCCCGTCAATCTAGCGTTGTCATTATTAAAAAAAATGTATTGATGAATTATATAGGTAAGGTTTAAAGAATGTATTGTCATAAAAACGATATATCGATTCGCGGACACAAGATTGTCGTTATACAAATTAAACGTATATAATATATATGTTTAATTTGTATAACGGCAATCTAATAACAAATTAAACGTATTGATATTTAATATCAATTAACATATTAATGATCAATATAATTTATTATCATAAAAATACTTGAATCTTAAGTAATTAGTAGTCCTAAAATGAATACAAACACTCCATAGATTAATAATCAATGTTTACAACTTCCATAGATTAAATAATGCTAACACTTCCTTCTACTAATTAAATTAAAGCATATAACAACTTATATATAGCATATGTCACTTGTGCAATCAATTATAACGGCTTGTGTCAAGCAAGCCCTAAGTGGCAAGCCGCGGGCCCGCTGGTATCATGACAAATCAATAATCATTTGTGACAATTACGAGTCGTAATTGTTGTCAGTTACATTCCGCCCCATCATGCTAGGGGTCAATTATATCAAGGCGCGGATCATAATTGACGACATATTTAAAGCAATAGTGTCATGCGACATTGTACTATAAACAGCGTAGTTTTTAGTTATTTATACGAATTGTTATATAAAAGAAAAGTTAATATAAAAATTAAGAAGTCAATAAAGAGAAGAATTTTGAATTTTCATAGATGTCGTTTTCGAAAAAGGTCTTGCTTGCGGCGGCGGTATGTGAGAACTACCTACACACCTGCCTACCCCGTCGGGGAGCCTTGTGTAAAGGCGTGAGGGTATATTATATTTATATTGATTTATCATAGTAGTCGCCTTAGAGTCGGCAACACGCGAGTGGTACCATTGGTGTTGTAAGTGGCAATAGGCGAAGAAAACCGCTTACCATTGGTCTGCCTGCGGGCTCCTTTGCCATTTTAATAGTAGCAGTATGAATAAAATCCTTAAAACTTGGTGAACGCGCTCATAAAACACTCAAACATAACACAACTGCTAATACAGACACACGCAATATATCGAAACGACTACGATATTGTCATATGTCACGCAATGGAACCCGGAAGTGGAATGAAGAATGCCAAGGAGAATATTTTTGAATCTCGCGCCCCGCCGCTCCACTGCCACTCCATAAGATGAGCAAATGTTACAAATAAAAGAAAAAAAAAACTTGTGGCACTCGGGAACTGCCGCCGTGAAGCTATTGCATAGTATTTTTTATCAACTTATACAATACACCTATATACTTTCTCACAAACAGCTGCTTACGTACTAGGCATGTCTTTTAAGTTCTGTCGTTTCCATATTTTCCGGCCATTTTGAATTTGGAACTGTTCTATATTCGAATGTGTTTAAATTTTGAAAGTGTTAGGTTATTTTCGTTACGGAATTTCTGGATTCGGTTTCACGATCAAGGCCCGCGATAGAAGCTAAGCTTAAAAAACAATGTTCTCAATATCTAAATAATGCCCTATCCGCCAATTATATCGGATGATTCCAATTCATAATCTATCAACATATACCTAGTGTTCCCCACTATAACCGTTTGAAAAGCACGATTATTGTATACCGTATTTGAATATCTTCTGAAACATACAGGTTTTCTCGTTTTTCGTCTTGTAATGTGATCAATCACATTTTTTTTATTAAACCGATTTTACGAGTTTAAGTTCCGCAAAACGAATTGGTACCTAAATGCATTCAAAGCGTATGTATTGTCGTGCTTGAGAAACGCCGGTAGACTCGACATCTGTCACGTTGGCACTTTAGGTAACTCTCTAGCGAAAAGTGGCTGTGTGGGTACTGCTACATACCTATGCCTACCCCTTCGACCTCTGTGGGAAGTTGGGGTATTATTATAAATTATAATATTAATTAATCCCCAACAGTTGTAAGTGAAACAAAGAGCTCTCTTTAAAAGCGATCTTATAATTTTTTTCTGAAGATAAATACATTTTCCATGAGCGCTCGACTCAAAGTAATTGCTAGCGAAGAAAAATGAATTTACTTAGGAATTAATTTTCCTTTGTGTGCTCACCCGCCCATCGGGCTAGCATTCATCGCTCACTTGATTAAAGTGACTTGGAAACGGGTTTAATACTCTGTGGATGACATTTCTTAGTATGGAGCTGTTGCAAAGCAATCCGATATACGACCTCTTTAAATTGAATTAGCTGTCCCGCCCAGCTTCGCCCGGGTGAAAAAAATAAATTTCCTGATCGCAGCGCCATCCAATTGTGAATCTAAGCCATTCTCGAAAACATAGAATTTTTTTTTAAAATCGGTCCAGCCGTTTACGATGCTATAAAGGACATACAGACAAACATATTTTTTTATATATAGGTATAGATGAATACAAGCTGTAACACCACACTATGGCATGCTATTGCCAAAATCAAGATAGTATGTATACCGAAGTATTTATATCTGCCATAAAATTTACGTGGCACACAGATCCATGAAGCGAGCCATGCTCGTTAACAGTGTTCCAAATATTGAAATACACCGAAAACAAAGATGGTTGATGTAGGTGAACGGATCCAAAGGTTGAAGATGCGATGGAAAGGGCACTAATCTACGTGCTTGCCGGCCTTATAATTGCCTTGGTCTACCTCCCGGCTGCCGTCTATTGAATCCGTAGACCACTAACCCAATGATATTTTTGGTGGATACTGGAATTCAGAGGTTGCGATTGACATAGGTCCGGAACGGTGGCGCATTGGAGAGCAGGCGTTTTAGCCTCCAGTGGTTTACAAGAGCTGATTTAATTGATATTTGGGTAACTACCCTACAAGGAACAAAGAAGCTTAGATTGCAGCATGTTCAATGCAGCGGGAATGTTTTTCCCCTAACGTTTTGCTCTATTGGATAAACCAACTGTTATCAATTATCTCGCACTATCTCTACATGATAATAGAACAACGTTGTTTGAAAGCTTTGTGCGATACTAACGATAACGTATACAAATGCTTGACACAAGGCACGTGCAAAGCTTAAATTATCTTCTCGCCGTGCCGTTGGGGTCCCCGGGGATGTAGGCAGAGGTGTAACGCTTCATTTGACAGGAGATATACTGTCAATGTGACAGATATCAAATCCATCGTATTTCTCAATTACATACATACATACATATAATCACGCCTCTTTCCCGTAGGGGTAGGCAGAGACCACTTCTTTTATTTCTCAATTACATCTTTGAAAAACGTTTCAAATGTATGGAGGTTTCCACATGATGTTTCCTTTTCATTATTTTCGCGGACTGTCAAATCCTTGAAGCTTATACTAATTTGTACAGACCAGTGGTCTTCAATTTTGTAACCTTGAATTTACAGCTGACTGCTAAAACCACTGGGACATGAGTCGAGCATTCAGACATATTTTATTGTAAACATTTAATAACGTAATTTTTTTTCTATCTTCACCCTCACTCTCACAATAGTTCCCGAATGGGTAGGCAGAGATACACTTTATTTTCGCTGGAGATAAGTATATCGTTTTCTTGGATTCTGCAGGCTTTATATAGGTGGGATAGGTATTATTTGAGAATTCCCATATATAAGGCACCACGATACACTTCTCGGCGTGATGATATGTATGTATGTAAGATACACTTGGAGCTGATCCTCGCGTACTGCAAAGACTATTCAGTTGAAATATGAATATTGGACTATTGAGTTGGACAATGGACGTTTACCTTCTCGGCAACCGCTAGACTCCTCCCTCCCCTGAAAAAATGCGGATTTATGCCTAAAGAGCAATACCGAATTGATGTTATTTCCTTTTTTCAATATGTATTTTCAAATGAGCATATTTATATAAAGAAGACATAGACAAATGTTTAAATATTAAACATACCGCCAATCGGTATCTAATTCAGGATCAATGGTACCAGTGGCTAAGGTCCCAGAGGAACCTCCTCACGATACGTGCCGTGTCATAACTTTGTGTATCAGGCTGTTGCAACCATCTAACGAGAGCTTCTACGGTTGTTGGTCGAGGCTCTTTGTCATTAGGCCGATGTCGGTGTCTATTGGCACAATAGTTTAGAAGTTTACGTCGCACTTGTTGATAATCTTCAGAGCGAAGTCCACATGTGCTTGGCTTTTTCGGCGTTTATTATTATTATTACAAACTTCTATGGATATACCATTGATTTCCTTTAATGTTCTTATATGACGATCACCTTACCGGTTCTGCGTGGTCTGAGAACGATCATTGACGCTATAGTTCGTGATCTTTAGCAACAAAAATATGTTTTGTAAGACTTATATTTACTTTTATTATGTCTGGCATCCAACATAAACACAGCTGGCATCTGTTCGGGCGACAAATTACACGATCATTTTATAATAATGTTACGTAGGTAGAGGTATGTATCTGTGTACATTTTTCACGCTCTAAATCTTATTTGCGATTTATATGAATCTCTAGGAAATGCCAGTGCTCATCTTTATTTGCAATATGGTAACGTTTGTTAGTGTCAAACATTACTGTTATCAACATACATATTATGACGCCGAGTCTCTTGCAAGGCAGGAGCAAATTACATATATTAATTACGAGCTATCCATTGGCGATGGTAACCGCTTACTACCAGGTGGGCCGCATGCTTCTTTCCTTAGTGGTAAAAAAGAAACCTTTTGTTATAAATGATTATATATTTCTTTGTTTTGGGTCGGCAACACGGTGTTGCATGCGGCCATTGGCGGCGGTAACCGCTTACCATCAGGCGGATCAGGTGCTTGTTTACCATATTAGGGGTATTAGAAAAAAATATTTTATTTAGTGATTATAAATTTTTCTAGAGTTTAAAGATTTTATTCTCATAAAGAAGTAAAAAAAGTTGTTGAGTAGGTATAATTAGGTATTTCGAGATTGCATACCTACAAAATTACTTATGACCTTTCTGCTGTGGAATAAGGTAATGCTTAGTTTGTGATATATATAACTACAACTCTCATTTGGCATGAATATTAGGTATTGGGCTATATAATTAATAACCATAAATACATACTCACTGTATAATCAGGAAAATCATTATAAATTCTCGGAATAATGCGAATACCACGCAATTAAGTTCTATTGTTTGTAACTCTATTAACTGATATATTTATATACCAGTATCTATAGCTGTAGACTGATACACTTAAATCTAACTACTCTTCCTGACATGTCCCGTAAGGAAATCGGCGTGTTGATATATATTTTGGTTGAAACGGCAGTGCGTTAAATAGTACCTACCCACAAACATAGACATCAAGCAGATTAATGAATGCACTACCAAACATATTGTCCTAGCCGCATCCAGCATTCGTTACAATGCCACTAAAATTTCATTGCGATCGGTTTCTTATTTTTTTTTCTTTCGGGCCAACCCTACGAAAGCTTCATTATAGTTTTTGATTAGAGGATTTGCATAAAAGACATATTTAATCAAAATTGTTGTTGTCATGTTTTGTGGGTAACAAAATAATAGAGGCCACTTACCAAATAATCTAAGCAATCCTTCTCGCGCACATTTCACTAATTCGTAATATCAAACAATGACGACACAAAAAGTTTATGGCGCGATCGCTCACGCCCGCGCTCGCGTGCTATCAACACGTAACTGACATCGGGGCTGACTGAAGAACTGAACAAATGTATATACTTCGCCGAGGATAAGTTTATACATATGAAGGCTGTAAAATGTAAAATAGAGTGCTTCAAGAAGGGTGAGAGTCGATTCCTGTAGGGTCGGCAACGCGTCAGCAACATTCTTGATGCTGCTATCGTCTATGGGCGGCTGTAACCGTTTTCCATCAGGCGGACTTCTTTGATGGTATATAGGTATTTATGAAATAATATTGAATATAAAGAAATATATACATTTAATATTTCGTCACGTCATTTCTTCTAAACTAGTAAGAAACCTAAAAGAACCTCTTTTCGCATGATATATATTTAGAAGAGCCGTGGTGGCCCAGTGGTTCGAGTAGTTGTCTACAAGACCAAGTTGCAAGTTCGAATCCCGACTGTACCAATGGGTTTTTCTTAAGTTACCTAAGTACCGCGATAAATCACACCATGAGCTTTACGGTGAAGGAAAACATCGAGAGGAAACCTGCATACGTTTGAGAAGAAATGGAAAATCACAGGCGTATGTATAGTCGTGCTTGAGTGACGGCGATGGACTCGCCATATATCACGTTGTTATTTAAAATATATCTCTGTCGGGAAATGGGCGTGCGGGTACTACCTGTAGACCTCTGCCTACCCTTTCGGGGACCCTTGGGAGAAGGCGTGAGGATATATTATTCTTATTACATATTTGGGCGCCCATCAGCACACTAATTTCTCAAACACAACATATACCACACAAATCATTCTAGTCCCAAAATAATCAAAACTGTACTAAAAGTACTAATTCTAAGGAGGTAAGTACTTAGAACATTTTAAATATACTATTTGGTATCCAAGCTTGTATTTGCGTCTTGATATTTCAGCTTGTAATATTTCGTTGAAATATTATTAAGAAATAAAAAGAGAACACTCTTAGCGAAAGTTAATGAAAATTAGTTTATGGGTCGTCTTATTAGGTAAATTTAAAATTATCCAGGCCCAGCCTAGCGGGACAATTAAGTTCATTCATTATTTGTAATTTGCGGATATTTATTAAAGAATTTTATTCTGAGACGTGTCTTAGTGGCTCTTTTTGTTGGTTAGTCGTCTTAGTTGTCTGGTTGTCCGTTTTTCTGTGTAAGTACTTACCGACATAAAACAGAAAAATATTTTCTCTGATTTACTCAGGATCCTCCTTATTAGGGACAGATTAAAGATATTTTATCTCTACATCTATCCTTTTCATCTTTAACTAAGATTAGCACAGTATGTCTCTCAAACCCCGAAAAATACTTTGATGTTGTCGTATCCACAACATTTCGTATGTTGTACGATTGTTGATACGAAAAATACTTGAGATGGTTTTTTTCGGGTACCACGGGGTACCCGAGTAGTTCGGCTAAGCAACTGCAACCCAAAAATTACAATTTCGAAAAACCTACCCAGATACACATGTATAGCTAAATGGTAGCTGATTTTTTTATTGGATAATAATATAATATATAATATAATATATAGCCGCGGTTGCCGAGTGGTTCGAGCAGTTGACTGCGACGCAAAGGTCGCAAGTTCGAATCCCGACTGTACCAATGAGTTTTTCTGAACTTAAGTACAGTGATTAGTCACACCACGAGCTTTACGGTGAAGGAAAACATCGAGAGGAAACCTACATACGTCTGAGAAGAAATTCAAAGGCGTATGTATAGTCGTGCTTGAGTAACGGCGATGGACTCGCCATCTGTCACGTTGGCACCTAATATACCTCTGGCGGAAATTGGGTGTGTGGGTATTACCTATACACCTCTGCCTACCCCTTCGGGGACCCTTGTGGGAAGGCGTGAGGATATATTATTTTATTGTTATTATATATAATATAAGGATAATAAGGCGTTAATAAAAAAACTATCTGCACCCTTCATTTTCAGCACATCTACTAATATACATCTACTAAGTATGTATATCTTAATATATATAAATTACGTGTCACGTTGTTTGTCCGCGATGGGCTCCTAAACTACTTAACCGATTTCAATGAAATTTGCACACCGTGTGCAGTTTGATCCAACTTAAAAGATAGGATAGCTTACATCTCAATTGGACCCGATAGGTGGCGCTGCGATCGTGCTTCAGGAAATTTTACTTTATCACCCGGGCGAAGCTGGGCGGGACAGCTAGTATATATATATATATATATATATTTATATGATAATTACCGGAGCATACTGGTAATTAGTACATAATACCTTAGTATGGGAGAGGGTGGAGGGAGGTAGTGATCCTCCTTGTACACTGGGGATTCGATCTTTGTCATCGTTTGAAGTTAGGAGGAATCTATGTTCATTAGTGAAAATCAACCCTGCTGCCCTTCTGCTAGACCTGTTAACCACATGACCCACCGGATCGTAATATAAATTGTAAGCTATCTATATTGGTTTATCCAATGACAAGTTTCACACCGACTTCCGAAGACGATTGGTACAGACAGGTAATTAGAACGTGGTCTTCCTGAAACTCTTCTTCCACGCAATTCTCGTCTTTCTTTCTTCACTAAACCTTGCAATATATATATAAATATATATCCTCACGCTTTCCCACAAGGGTCCCCGAAGGGGTAGGCAGAGGTGTATAGGTAATAACCACACACCCACTTTCCGCCAGAGGTACATTAGGTGCCAACGTGACAGATGGCGAGTCCATCGCCGTTACTCCAGCACGACTATACATACGCCTTTGAATTTCTTCTCAGAAGTATGCAGGTTTCCTCTAGATGTTTTCCTTCACCGTAAAGCTCGTGGTGTGTCTAATCACTGTACTTAAGTTCAGAAAAAGTCATTGGTACAGTCGGGATTCGAACTTGCGACCTTTGCGTCGCAGGCAACTGCTCGAACCACTCGGCCACCACGGCTTTTCTATATATCCAAACAAAATCAAACACATACGTATGTAATACATTTATTTCGGTTCCAATCCACGGTATCAAAGTACGCGCCAAAATAGATTAACTTTCTTATTGCGTACTTCTAAACTTAATTACCTATGCTCAGGACGGAAGATAGGCTTGTAACTTTAAGACAAATCTCCAAAGCGTGTAATACAATTTTCAATGTCACACATCTTTGCCATTTAGGTCTACACGGAGTAGAATAATTAAATTCGCATGTAGCATACATACGTATACGAGTTTTACACAATTTGAAGCTCTAGCGGTAAAGCTGTAATTAAATTTTCGTGGGTTTCGAGGGCTACGTATAACAAGGGATGGCACAGTCGAGATTATTCTGAGGAAGAAATGTATATGTTGCAGTCATAAGTCTTATCCAGTCAAAACTACTTTTAACTAGCAATATCAGTATTATTTTTTGCATCTTCGATATATATGAAATAATATAATCCAGCGTGGCATTAGCGTGGCAGCGTGGCAGACAAGTAGCATTACTAGTCTTCTTGGCACGTTGCCTCGGGATACCGATTTGGGTCAAATATTTTATCTGTAAGTAGTTAGTTTCAACTGTTCTTTGTAAATATTGTTGTTGTAAATAAATTGATACTATACTGGATAGAAAAAAGTATATTTGATTGACAAGTTTGGTCAAAAGTAGTTTTATTCGAAAATCATTGGTCAATAGAGCTTTTGACTGGTTGGTATTTTGACTGCAACATATATGTGATTTTGACGAGTAACTTGCGCAGCGTATAAGATACGTCAACTCCCATGAGGCGTGTTTATACTACCTACAGTGTCTAAGATATTTTATCTTTTGTCATTACCTTCTTCAACCTTTTTGTTATTATTGGTTGGTGGTTCAACCTAGTACACCCATCATATTAATGCTCATCCTGCTAATCCTTATATGTATATTTCTTCGGTGCATGTGTATGTCAATGAACTCCGAAACGGTTGGAGGAATTTTCTGTCTTCAATGTGAATTCGATGTTTCCGCCATTTGGCGAAACGGAACGCGGCGCGCGCGCTTGCCGGTTAGCCGGTGACATTTTTGAAAGTGACATTAGAGTTAGTTCGAGCCCCGAGCCCGCGCGCATGAACTCCCGCCGTGTGTGCGTCTAACTCTCGCTTGATTCGATCCCCGCATAACGCTCATCGCGCATCACTGCTCATATTTCGGCTCGATAACTAAAAACTAGAAACTTACATAGACTTAGTGACTTTGTGTACATCTCCAATAAGTGAAGGAAGAAGGAGTGTCCCGTGCCACGTGCCGCGTGGAGAACATCCATCAAATCAGGTCAGTTCACCTACTCTCGCCAGCCCATCCGTTCCCTTCACACCCCCGCTCATACCTCTTACTCCGCGTTGTGAAACTGCTGCCTAACAATAATCCTTATGCCCATAGCCCTAATGGTGATTTTCCTTTGAGTGGCATAAATACCTACCTTTTTCGTAATTATAATTGTTAATGTTTATAATCTATTAATTTCAGCACATAGTCTTTTTGTTTTGCCTATAGTTTAGAATATTAATAAACTCAGGTAAACAAGCAAAACTCGTAAGTTCAACTCATTTCACTTTATAATATCTCATTTCTGCACTTGACTTTTTGTGTTTTGATTGTGTAACATTTCAACTTGCCCTGCCCTGCAACATGCCCTCTCAGAGCCAAGCTGCGATGTTTAGAGAAGACGTTAAAGCTATTTCCTTGCTTAAGAAAATAGGGCTGGCTATTATTAATAAGGATTTTTCAGAATATGCACTGGAGAATTTTACCGCTCGATTTGACAGGATAGAATCACAGCAAGGAAGATTGCAACGCGTCTATTATGATATTCTAGATGATTCTAACACGACTGCCGAACAGAAAAACAGTTACACTAGTAACTTTCAGGGTGCTATGGAGGACTACGAGGAAATTTAAGTGATAAACAAAAGGCTTTCCTCTCACTCAGCTCACGACAACGAACACAAAAACTCTCAGCACACTAACACGACAGCGGTCCTTCCTCAAATTGCCTTACCGAAATTTTCTTCAAAGGTTGAGGATTGGCCATCTTTCATCTCAGTCTTCCGAAGCCTCACCAACGACATGGCCAACCTTTCGGATGCTGTTAAGCTTCACTACCTGTTCTCATGCCTTTCCGGCGAAGCTCTGAGTATGATTTCACACCTTAAAATCACCAACGAGAACTTCAACGTGGCCCTTGATGTTTTGGTGAAACGGTACGAGAACCGTCGCGTTTTGATCGATCGGCTTGTGGACATCATACTTGGACTCCCAAACATTACTTCACGCTCTGATATCCGCACGCACTTCCTGACACCTCTTATTTCAGCACAATGCGCTCTGCACAACCTTGATCTGCCCATCAAAGATAGCGATTACGTTTTCGTGTCCATAGTGGTACGTAAACTCAAAGGTGAACTTCGCACCCTCTTCGAGCGTAGGTACGGATCGTGTCAGTCTCTGCCCATCCTTCAAAATCTTATCTCTTTTTTAGAAGAGCACGCGCGTTGTATAGAAACAGAGTTTTCTAGCAACGCGCCTGCCCAACCCGCCCAATCCCCTAGCCAGCCCCGCTCATCTCGTAGAGAGTCTCCCGTGAGCCAGTATCCACGTATACCTCGGCAGACACCCTCACATCAGCAGTTTCGCCCCATAGCTCCTGCTGTTACTCGACGAGGGTACTCATCCCCGCCCGCCCAACAGCGATCAGCTACTTATGTTACTCAGCCCACACCACCTTCGAACTTCTACTGCCCTTACTGCCAGACCAAGGGGCACAAGTTGATCGCATGCTCGCGATTCAACAATCAGCCCATACAAGGTCGCTGGGATTTTATTAACGCTCGCGATCGTTGCAGTCGTTGCCTCGGACCTCATTTCGAGGACCAGTGTAAGTCCACGGGAGCATGTAAGGAGTGTGGCAACCCTAACCACCACACGTCTCTGCATCGCCCCGCTGACACCTGGTCTTCAGCTCATTCGTCAGCCCATCTTCTTCCTCTACATTTAAGGGAACAACCCAGACAACGTAACACGCAAGATTACGCTCCATTCTCAGCTCATGCCCCACAGAGTGCTTCCACACCCCACCCAAGCCCTCCCTTAAATACACGCCCGCGCGGTACGTCTCGCGTACGTAGTCCACAACAATGACTATCCACCATAACTGAGCACCCAGAACTAGAAGAGCACGAACATACATTATCAGCACACACACACCCACATTCAGCACACACACATCCACAATCACCACACACTCATCTACCACAAATTCGCACCACAACATCAACTCATACTAACATTTGCAACTCTGCACATACAGATCATTCACCTATTTTAATACCTACGGTCTCACTAAACATTGCTGACGTACACGGTCAGTTTCACAAAGTAAGAGCTTTGTTAGATTGTGGTAGTATGATAACTTTAATTACTCAGCGCATGGCGCGTATATTAAATCTGCCCTTTAAACCTACAACTCTAAAAATCGCAGGGGTTGGTAATCAGCGCGCACAAGAATCGAAAGCATCAATATCTATTGTATGCCGCCCCGCAAATAGAGACACGCCCACTATTACGGCCACAGCTCATATTTTGAATAATGTTACCGGTTATTTACCTTTAGAGAAAGTACCAGATATTGTTCATAACGGCGGTCATCCGCAGATCCCCTTAGCGGATCAACAATACCACACACCAGCCCCAGTAGACCTGCTCTTAGGTGCCGATGTTCTCAGTCAGGTTCTGGACGGGACTAAGGTCTCGTTGGGCCGGGGGAAGCCCATAGCCTTCGGCACGATTTTTGACTTTGCGTTGATTGCGTTTTTGAACATGACTCTGTTCATGACATCCGTAGAAGTCTAGAGAAGTTCTGGGAGTCGGAAGAACCCCAACTACCTCGAAAACCTAGCACACTGCAAGATCAATGTGAACAGATATTCCGCACTACTACTACTCGTGAGCCAACAGGCCAATATACAGTAACTTTACCCTTCTTACATAACGCACCTGAGTTAGGTAAAACCCATGCTATCGCACTACGTAGGTTTCTTAATTTAGAAAAGAAGCTACTTGCAAACCCGCCCTTCCGCACGAAATACAATGAGTTTATGACCGATTATATAAACCTAGGACATATGTCACTATGTCACCCTAGTACCTTTGCCCATAAACCTCACTTCTACATACCTCACCATGGTATATTTAAGGCCGGCTCATCGAGCGACGAGGCCCATAAGGGCCCCGTCATTCGAGAATGGTATAGATCCACAATTGGATCATATAGGTTGGATATTGGATAGGTGGCTCTGCGATCGTGTTTCAGGAAAGTTATTTTTTTCAACCAAGTGTTGCTGGCCGGGACTGCTAGTATTGAATGTGAAAGTTTGTGAGGTTACTTATTTCTCACTCACAAGAACGGCTGGGCGGAATTGGATGAAATTTGGCACCGTGATAGATTACTAGCTGGATTATTTATTATACATTATTTCTTGCAGAAAATAATCTAGTTTAATAATAAGTATATGCGCTGTTAGCATATCCTGAAAGCAAAACGTAGCTCTGTAAACTTACGGGGCGGGGCTATCAGAGGGAGTAAAAGTCCCAGTCCTTTGAACATAGCTATAATTCGCTCTTCATGCATACTCGACGGTTTCGAGTACTCTTAAAGTTCCCATCCTTAAGTGTATAATATAGGTACAACGCGGTCTTACTTCTTCCCTCTCTTCTTCCAGACGGTATCGGTACCGGGGCCGAGCCATCAGATTATTTGAATGATGGCCATGCATGCCAATGCTCCTCTTGTAGAGTTTATATGTAAGTTAATCTTTTACTACCCTACGTACGGGAAACAATGTTATAAAAGGAAACCGGGGAGATATTTTCGCCGTTTCTTTTTCCTGACAGGTTTTTCTTGCAAACGGTGGTTCTCTTCTTTAGTTTTTTATTTAGTATGTGACGTTCAATAAGTATTCCATGTGTCCCTCACGTTCAATGAAATATTTTGTAACCATTAGCACAGGGCACATGGCAGCGCTACGATCGTGTATTGCAAGTTCCAAGCTCTGAAGTAAAAGTCGGGATAAATAAAACTCCAAATATAATACAATAACCATATATAATCATATAAAGTTTAAAAACAGAAGCGTTTCTTTGGGAGTCCCGAGAGTATTGGGTCGGCAAAATACCTTCCCCTTAGTACAAAATTAGGTCTGGAAACGTGGATTTTGTGATTTGGGGGCGTTCAAGTATTACGTAAGCGCGTGCGGGGCTTTGCTTTTCTTATTTTAGATGACATGGTGGGTGGAGGGGGTCGACATCAAAATTACGTCAGCAGTTATTATAACTTTTTTACACAAATGACAACCCACAAATTATATATAGGTACTAATGATTACGTAAGCATGGGTGGGGGGAAGAGGTTAATTTTGGTGACAAGGGGAAGGGGTAAATAATTGTAAAAAAAACTGCTTACGTAATACTTGAATGGCACCTTTGACAAAAAAAGTGGCATATTTTGTTCTTAATCTTGCCGTTATTATATTTTGTAAAGAGGACTCGGTCAACATATGTGGCTGGCTATATGCTTTACTCCATAAATAAACTTATATAGAACTTCCAAAAGCTTCATTTTCGCCCTTATGACGTTCACATAAAGCTCATTGACCTTGACTCACATTGCACAACACGCAACACCAAAAGCTTTAGACAACTAGTATTTTACTAAATCCGTCTTCTATGATATATAACAACGAAATTGCAGCTGTTAATAAATGACTATAAGATCGAGAATTCCATAAAAACATTTTGTGCATACATACGTAATATCGCTACAGTTTTGAGTCTTATTTGTTTGATAACAGAGTTCAGAATTGGATGTTTATAACGAGTGCCTTATATATATAAGACAACATAACATTTAACATTAGCTTGATCAAAGCGTAAGATACGTATTAAATAAATACCAATATATATATATAGACATACCACAAAGAATAGCACGTGACTTTCACTGTACAAATGAAGTCATGAAATTTTCAGAAAATATTTTTTAAACGACAAGTGTATCTTATGTGACTAGCAATATATTCACAAAATCAGCCTATAAACAGTAATAACGGCATAAGGAAACACATTCTTCACACGCAATGTTACACGTAGCAACAATATAACCTCAAGCCTAACCAAAATTCTAGGATACATACAAATTAACTAAATCTCATTAGGTTAAAAGCCTACTTATAAATATATCGATTGTAAAACAGACAAGATTATTGTCTTTGACCGGACACTATTGAAATTGTAACGTTATTTTAATGACAACAAAGTTCAATTTCGATTTCAACGCAACTACATTATAGGCAGTGTTAGTTTTAACAATATATGCTTAGTACATGACAACATCGAAAACGGCACTTGCGGCGCCGGACATAAAGATCAAAATTCAATGAAAAATCTACTTACACGAGGACTAACAAATTTGTATATCACTTATTTTACTGAACACGATATTTTCAACTAACCGTTTTATTAAGCAATACCTTCTACCTATGCCTATGTCAATCCTACATTGACAGCTGGGATTCCGAGACTAGCAGGTCGGATCACACAACTTACAACACCAGAACAAAGTACACGAATTTAACCTATTTATTTCTTCAATGCGTAAATCTACCTATATAAGACCTTTGTATACTTTGAAAGTATCCAACCGATGAGCCAAACCAGTTTCACTTGAGAGGCATTATTGCGAAACTGGTTTTAAACCTCAAAAACAATAGATAAAATTGATTCCTATTTCTAACGTACGTGCCAGTACGTTAGAAAAAGGAATCAAATCGCCAGGGATTTGCATAAATCTTGTCTAGTACCTATGTTTTCAAATATTCGAATGTGCTATTCGGACTGCATGTATATTGCATATTTAAAAGCATTATGATTGACAAAACAAAACGCCATGATATCGATGTGTAATAATTAGTTCCGAAAACCACCGCAAGATGGCGATAGTTCATATTTCATTAAAAGTTTGAGTTGACGTGACGTGACAAGTTGTGGTATCCGGCCCGTAACCTCAAATATTATTTTAAAGCAGCTCCCGACACCTAAAGCAATAGTTTGGTAACCATTATTTCCCTTTTCTTAGCGCCTCCAACTCCTCAATAATAATATAAACATACGAACATTCTATTACAGAAAATATGGAAAATCAAGCCTCAATATTTAATTATAGAAATCACGTACAGGCATAATTCTATAAAATAAACTTTTCTTCTTAAAAACTACTAGTTTGTTTATGGTTCTGTTGCGCGACATTTAAAATCAACGAGAGTGGAACACAAAAACATTTCACAAGCCAAATTTATGATTCACCACGTTGACCGTGACGTGGGACCACGATGGCAAGCCACTGCAAGTCCATATTTCTATATGAGTCATCCAATGGAAGAACTATTTGACTGTGGATGGCTCGATGGAAGACCAAAGGAATGGATTGTCTGAATTATGACAGGAACAAAAGAAAGGACAGAGAATGTAAGAGGAAATATTTTATGCATAATATTTAAGTTCCGGGAACCTTCGATACTTAAAGGTACAGAGGCGAGACCAAAGAACGTCAAGCCAAGAAGAGCACGCTGACACAGCTAAGAACCCCCCTGTGGGATTCCTCGGACCTCACTTAGGACGCTGATACGCGAGCGAGGGAGGACTGGACTAAGTAAAATAACTGTCCAACTTTGTCATTGTAAAAACACTCAACTACAACTATGAAATTATAACCCGACAAAATTAAAATTATAATAATATAATATATCCTCACGCCTTCCCACAAGGGTCCCCGAAGGGGTAAGCAGAGGTGTATAGGTAATACCCACACACCCACTTTCCGCCAGAGGTATATTAGGTGCCAACGTGACAGATACTCCAGCACGACTATACATACGCCTTTGAATTTCTTCTCAGACGTATGCAGGTTTCCTCTCGATGTTTTCCTTCACCGTTCAGCTCGAGGTGTGACTAATCACTGTACTTAAGTTCAGAAAAACTCATTGATACAGTCGGGATTCGAACTTGCGACCTTTGCGTCGCAGGCAACTGCTCGAACCACTCGGCCACCACGGCTCTTAAAATTAAAATTGCCATTATAAAACGGCCATAAAAGGTTACAGTTACAATCATCGAGACGATTTTTCAATAAATACGTATATATAGAATATAGTTTACTTTAAATAAGGTTATTTTAGTGTAAATATATTTTTTTGTAAAAAAGTGAAATGAGATTCATTCATAGTCTTCACAGGAATAGTAACACGTATTTTGTAACTTTCATGAAAATAAGAAAGCAGAAATCGTACTGGAAGAAAAATCTTGATTATTTTCATACGAATAAAATTAGTATAAAAAAACTTGAAAAAAAATATTACACATTTGACATAAACACATCTTCAATCTGAAACAAATCGTGACAGCGTTATTACAAGGTACATTTTATCTTATGAACTAGAACTATGCTCGAGATTAGTCAAGATAAATAGGGCCACGACTGCGATTAGGATTTTTTTTATTATTTATGTATTACCTACCAGTAGGGCCATTTTAATTTCTCCATTCGGAACTATATTCTCGTTATCTCTGTGTTGGCTCTTAATATAAGTAACCGTATCCTGCACACATTCATAGCAAACTTCAAGGTCAGCTGTCAAATGTCAAAATAACCATAAATTTGCTTACATTTACAGATCGTATTTTAGTCTATTCTAGATTTTGCTATCGAGGATAGTTACAGACGTGTCCTCCTCTTTCATACTCACTATATGACATACTAGATCGTAAAGAACGCAGTACGGTAGAGCGAGATAGATAGACGAGACCATTTTAGCATAGGTACATTAACTTATATGACATAAAAAAACGTTTACTTCTTTGCATAATCGTAAAATATTGGGGTACAGTTACCCCAAATTTGGCTTGACTTGACTTGTCAAGTCATAATGGCCAGGCGGGGACTTGGATACCGGGCAAATTCATAACTTCCAAAAAATCCCAGGCGATACAGTGCTTATGGAAAGAGCACTGGCTGCGCCGAAAGGGCGGAAACCAACACAGGGGAGTCGCAGTTACCCGTTAAAAGAGACTAAGAGGTAAAGAACAAACGATACCTTTAATTCTATGTTCGATCGAAGAGTTTGCGTTACTTAACGTAACTTGATCAAGTATGCATAGTTTCTAGAAAACTTCCACGTAATATAATTAACACTAGTTTACGCATACACCGTAATATAAAGTGTGTCAGTGAATACTATTGCCTAGCTTCTCTCAAATTAGCCTTTGATATGCAATTTACGTCTTTAAGTACAATATTTTAGTATATCAATCGAGACTGATTCTCTGTTATTTATTAGTACTTATAAATGCTTCCAAGATAATTAATGTAAAGGTTTCCATTTACCTCCTCCATATACATACAACTTAACACACTTACAATCGATTGGTAACTTCACTGACTTACATGAGTTTGAGTTGCAAAACTCATGTAAGTAAGTGGAGCGATATTACGCTACGTAAAATGACTGAATGTAAACAAAAATACGGCAACAGTTGGATGATTGCGTCTGTATGTTTTGCGGACGCGATATATGCGGGTTATACATTAATTTTATTTCATGTATTTTAATAAATGTAATAGGTGTAATTAATTATAAAAAAAAAAACAATTTGTTATGCTTGCAACACCAAAAATTTTGAAAACGCGTCAAGAAAATTATCTTGCTACGCACATACCTAATAGCTCCACATTAATAAACCACACTTGAAAACTAACTCAAAACATATTACCACATTTGGTATTCTTTCACACATACGCATAGAGCGCCAGTTGTAGAGTGAGCAACTTAATTCTTCTTACATTTTGTACACGTTACGCAGCCTAAGCCACGTGGAGTAGCGACTAGTGACACAAATATCATTGTAGATGCATAATAAGCAACAACCATGTAAATAACTCTGTTCCACTTAGTTAATTCATTAAAGGCACGATGTTAATTTGTAATAGTCCAAGGCAATGGTATATTAATAGTAAAAACCAACTACTTACTAGGGAGCTACTAGGTTTTAGTCCTGTACACATATTGCCACAATGACAAACTGCCGCGAGAAAATTACTGTGACATAAGGCAGACCATACATAACCCTTTCATATGCCTTTTGCGCGTCCAGCGCGCACTCCAGCGTATGAAGCAAATTGAGCTCTAGTGCATTGTAATTAGATCATTTTCGCCTTAAGCGTAATTTTGTTGCATATTTGTCTCCAGAATACGCCGTATTTGTGCTAGGCAAACTGAATTAGATTTTAATCGCGATATTATAGAGTAGTAACAATTTAAGTATGGTCAAATCAAATGCTATTAGGTACTTAAGGTTACTTACGTCATCGTGAAGGATGCAATTGTACTGTATGTTATATGGCTTTAGGTTCAAATTGCCATAAAATAAATAACAGTGTCTTACGCCAATCTTCTCTGCTATAGGACGAATCGAGGTTTCATTCCGATCATGAACCGCCAATATTGAACTTTATACATATCAATACAGTCTATAATTGTCTTGTAGTGTAGTGGTCTTGGCAGATGATATGTACGAATGTATAATTGGCAACAAAGGCGACTACTTATAGCGAGAAGTTATAATTCAGCATCCAGCTATCGACTATATTACGACGTAATATAGGGTTTTTTTTTAATCGGTACTATTGGCTCTGATACAGTACTAAAGAGTTTAGGCATTCTACACATGTGTAGGGTTTTCCGGCAACTTATCAGTGGTTAAGACAACGTGGTTGAAATCGCTGATGTCCTGGTGCTCCCCGTGGGCTGCCAAGTCGAAGTCCGAGCCAGACAGCGAAGCTATGTGGTTCCAGTTTGGTTCTGTTGTGTCACCTGCGTACGGTAACATTGATCGATTAACACATTGTAATAAAGACTTCTTGTCGCTTGAAATAAGGTATGATTTTAACTGACGATGTGTATGTTTGAATGTCGATAAGTTTGTTTTCTCGGAATAATTGTGGTAGTGTAGCTTTGTGTATTTGAATTCGGAACAATGAACTCTATTACATGTGCATAACGTATGAAAATCGTGTGACATCAAAGTGCGAATCACTAAGCATTCTGCTTCTAGCTAATTAATCAATAACACTCTGTGTAAATATATAAACAAAACGTGTTCTATTAACTACAAGCTTCCAAAAGCACCTTTATTCAACAAAGACTTAAACCATATGGCATCTCCATTTGCTTATACCGCATTCCAATACAAATGAATATTATGCACTTCTCTAAAAGAGCGAGAAAGTTTATGAAGTACACATATTAAGGTACAACGGAAAATTAACTTAAATACCGTATGATATAGGGTTGAAAATGGAATGAGCAATAGCTTGTAGATGCAGTGTTTTGGCAATAAGTAGTGGTCTGAAATGTAGCCTAACTACAAGATTGAAAAGTAAGTTATTGAAGGTATTATTATTAAAATCCGGATAAATTATGTGAAGCGTGTATGTATGTATGTATGTAAGTATTTTAATGAATATGAAGTGATGATGTCAATGGAAATTCAAATAACATTATATTTATTACTTACTTTAATAACATTACTTGAAATACGGCATTTTTTTATTCAAAATTTCATAAAAAATCATACAGCGCGTTTTAGCGTGGTTATAATTTGAAGATTTCCATTTTAGTATTTAGTCGTGTTTAATAATAATGTTGAATAAATTAAAGATTCGTTTAATTTTATAATCAAAATGTACTAGGAACCCATGACAATAATGAAATTTGAATCTCCGTAAATTAGTAATAATATTAGATATCACCCACTCACACACACACATGCCGAATGAGAATGAGAATGAGAATTTTAAAGGCTCTCGCCGTCTTTATACAGCTGTCTCACTCTTAATCCTCAAGATTGGCATATGTGCGGAAAGATCAAACCGCATTCTCCGTCATGCTGTTAACATAATTATTGTATATGAACTCACTCAAACTCGGCTGAGCAGCGAACCTGTTTGAACTTAATGTAAGCTGGCCTTAGTGGGAAAATGGTGTTTGAAACAACTTAAGTCTTGAATATCTGTTCATATTTAACTAGTTTATTTCTCTCTACTTTCTCAGTTTAAATGCATGTACAAGCTGTAATAATAATCGTATTTCTTCACGTATTCCCACAGAATCTTCGATCTAAAAGCCCTCGTTACCTGCCAGATTATCGCCATTTTACAATTTACAATTGATCGTTTTTTTATTTTGTTACCGTATTTTCCTTTTATGGTATCATAACATAAACCATAGATATAAAGAAGAATAAATGACAAATGAAAGCTGACATCAATCTACTTCCTTTAATATAATGATGATGACTGATCTCTGAGTTCAAATATACAAAAAACATACAATTATCTTCAAGAGAAAGACTGCAGCTTCAAACAAAGGCGATCTCTAGCAATGTCTTTCCTGAAATTATGCACACTGACGGAACAGCAACGTGAGGAAAATATTTCAGAAGACATATGTATCAATGTGCTTGACAAACGGCGACACACTTCATCCTCACTACCGCTACGGAAACCCTTGTGGGAAGGCGTGAAGGTAAATATATTTTATATTATAAACTTGTTATTTATAAACTTTTTATACATAAACTTTTATATATAAACTTTTAGACTCAAGTTATTACAAACAGCCGCTAAGTCTGTATCGTATGTGTATGATACATATTGTTTTATCTACGCTCCCCAGTCTATGCGATGCTTATGTCAATGGCATAAGAGCTACTTTGACAAAACGATCAAGTTGACTAGAGGTAAACAACTGCGCATGCGCACTTAAAACTGTATTTTGCTTTGGCATTATTTATTATCGCATGGACTGATAAATATATCCCGCATATTGTTTTCTTTAAATTCTTTTCAAACCTCCAAAGCTCGTAAAGCGACCATATAACCTTTCACACTACAACGCTACTACCCCAATGTTTAACGAATACACTCTATATGTATATTATATAATTAATAAAGCAATATATGTACATAATATACGCAGCTTATGACCACTGCACATTTTAGTGATTTACCAAAGCATTTCATTTGTTTTTTATTTATAAATTCATTCATTGTCAAAATTGGAAGTAATATTATTTATTATCGTTTTGTACCACTAAGGTGTCAAGCAAGCATACAGCTCGCCCTATGGTGGGCGGTTATCGCCCATGGTCGCTTGCAGCACCAGGGGTATTACTCTACCAAAATCTACACCTAATGTTACTGGTGTCTACATGACAGTACGTTAATTGCCAAACAGCACGGGGAATACTCTACACACCTGTCAAAGTATCACACACAAACAAAACACAGTCTTAGATTATTTGGTCACTGGTCCTTTGCACAACTTACAATATTATCTGGAAAATTAATGTTCAAATACATTAACAACTTCTGTATAAGGACTTTAAATACCATGATGGACATACATTCTAAGCGTTCCTACCAACTAAGTAAATATTATTCATAAATTATTTTATAGATTTCTCCCATCATTATTCTACCGCTGCGCCCTACAGAGAATACTGTATTTATAATTAATTATAAACTGTCACCTAAATTAAATAAATATATATTTATTTAGGTAGTGTTCTTAGATATATTTCACAGCTAAGATGACATTAAATATATTCTAGGGCAGATAGATCCTCATGGCAATCGCTTAATAATAAGCGTTCAATATAAAATTAAATAATTCGTATTTCTTCTTTATTCGTAAAAAAGTATTTAAGTGAAAAGAGCACCCTGTATATTAAAGTCAGCCGATGCATATTTTGTCACATAAACGTGGACCGTGTTCGAAATATAAAAAAACCAGTGAGCAAATAGTGTTAGTGTATAGTTCGAGAGAAGCGAGCCGTGCATACCCTATCTAGACGGGCGTGGAGTGTGTGGGACCTGCGGTGGGGCGCGACGCGTGGCGGGAGGGCAGTGACCTCGCGCGCGTCTCCTCCAGGATGAAGGAGTTGATGACGTAGGCCTCGCGCCGGATGCGGTCGCGCAGCTCGCCTGACATATCCGGGATCGCCCATCGGACGATTATCATCACCAACGCCACCACGTTCTGGGAGTTAAAGACAATTTTTGCTTGCATAAATATTTGCAAGAGTCAAGAGTACTCGAAACCGATGAGCATGTATGAACAGACTGATGAATGTGGACGAAGCGAAAGAGGTATGTAAGTCTAGAGAGAACTGGCGCTCTATACTCTCTGGCTACCCCGTTAGGGACTCGGCGTGATGATTTGTATGCATAAATATTTGCTTGCACAAACAGCCGTGGTAGCCGAGTGGTTCGAGTAGTTGCCTGAAACACACGGATTGCATGTTCGAATCCAGACTGTACCAGTGAGTTTTTTAACTTAAGCACAGTGCTTAGCCACACCACGAGCTATACGGTGAAATAAAACAAAGAGAGGAATCCTGCATTTGTTAGTAAAGAAATTCAAAGACGTATGCTGGCTTGAGTAACGGCGATGGACTCGCCATCTATCACGTTGGCACTTAATAATAGTGGGGAGAAAACAAGGAACTAATGAGGAATAGTGGTAGGTAGTGGTAGTAAAAAGGCCCGTTCGTCCCTTATGCAAACACAAAACTTACCTTGGTTGATAACGGATAGAACTCCGGGTCAGCGATTAGAATGCGTATTACCCTGAACATGACCGAAACGAGAAATTCAAAATATGTATGGGTGACGCAAACATACCTCGAATACAACTACAAAAGCCAGCCGAGCGCCCATGACGTGCCAGTACCAGTGTGAATGCTCGTAATCAGCGCCATTCTTCAAGTCCCAATACCCTGGAAAGCTGTAACAAAACTTAACGGATTACAGGCTGAATTGCACCTTATTTCTTACTAGATACGGTCTAAAACCTTTGTCCCTCATTCTATCAGTCAAATATGTCCGGCTACTTTTCCGGGCCTAAATCACTTTGGATGAATTTTGGTACGAATAGAAATGGGACCTAAGAGATAGACGCAGTTTTTGTACACTAGAAAACTTGAAGGAAGCGAAATAGGCGATGAAACTTAGGGTAAGATAAATTTTTGAGTACTAATTAAAAATAATAAATTATACAAAAACAAATTCGCGGACTGCAGCTTGTAATTCATTATATTGATACATTGTGAACAGCAGATGCTAATGAGAGAAGGAAACTATGACTTAATTTCCTCTGGAATCACAAGTAAAAACATACCTAACTACATTATACACACAGTTCAAACTCACCTGCACGTTGTCTCATTGTACGAGGTCCTGATCGGTGGATTTTCCAGCACAGTTATGTTGAAGTCCGCCAGAGTATGATTGACGTAGTGTTTGAGGTCACCGAAGTCGTATCTGTACACTAGCCTGGGTATGAACTCCGATGTGAACGCTATTATGAAGCCCTAGGAACGGAAACATTGGATTCATATATTATTAAACCTTACACTTAACCGGTAACGCTTACCATCAGACAGGCCATATGTCATTGTTATTTTATAGTACAAAAAAGTGCATGCCTCAAAATTTCCGACGCTGGCAATTGAATAGCTCACAGGGGAAAAGTGGATGTTATTTTAGCCCTGCCATAAAGAATACCTATGAATAGTGTTGTTACCGTTCTTTCATAATAACATTATAATAAGTACTCACTTAGAGCTGAGGAAGCCAAGCGGTTCGAGTAGGTGTAATACTCCTTTTCGCTGAAGATATATTTTAGGTGCCAACGTGACAGATGGCGAGTCCATCGCCGTTACTCAAGCACGACTATACATACACCCTAATTTCTCAAACGTGTGCGGGTTTCGTCTCGATGTTTCCTTCGTGGTATGACTTATCACGGTACATAATTTAGCAAAACTCAGGACTATTCGAACCACTCGGCCAACACGGCTTCAGATATATACTCACATTAGTGATAATACTGAGCTTGCCAATAGAGTCCAAGATCCTGTACCAGACGCCGATGTCGTTGACCCTCTGCGGTACGGGCCTTCGGTAACAAGTGAGGAACTTCTTCGCGTCCAGTCGCATTTCCAGGATATTGTTGATGAGCGCGAACAATGGCGCCAGGGGGAATGCCGCCACGAATATCGTCACGAACCCGTATTGAAGAACTGTGGATTCACATTTATTTTATTTATTAATTAGCTCTGCCCGCGACTTCGTCCGCGAGGAATTTAAGAAATAAAATGTTGTTGGGTTTCCAAAATAAAAGTAGTCTAAGTTATTCCTTTGAACATCAGCTATCAGCCAGTGAAACTCGCGTTAAAATCGGTCCAGCCGTTTCAGAGATTACGTGGAACAAACAGACAGACAGATAAACATTGTAAAAAATATATATTTTGATATATGTACCGTGTTTTTTTTATATTACAAACAGACACTCCAATTTTCTTTATTTTTATAGACTAGCGGTCCGTCCTGGCTTCGCACGGGTGGACATAAGATTTTTTTTATAAAAGAAAATATAGCCTATGCCACTCAGGGTGAATATAATAGCTTTAAAATGGTGAAAGAATTTTTCTAATCTGTCCAGTAGTTTCGGAGCCTATTCAATACAAACAGTAAAATCTTTCCTCTTTATAATATTAGTGTAGATTAACTAGCTTTAACCGTGAAATTTGCGCTGCATTGTCACGCGAGTTCTATTTATATATTTTTAAATAAAGAACCTTCGCGGGTGTATTTTTGTGTACAGACTCAACAGAATCATCACAATTGCTTGAATTGTTTACAAGTACATTGAGGACGTGACAAAAAAAAATTAAACCAACGTATTATACAAATTGTACGGAGCCGTATTACCTGCTGTTTTAACAATGTATCAATTCAGGATATAAGCTATCATTGTTAAATTTCATCCTCATGTCAAATCCGACCAGCCGTTTCAGTAAGAGCAAACATATTTACATCATCCTGCCGCGTCTTAGTCTATATCCATCGCACAGTTCAAATGCTACTCACCCATCTCCAGGTATTCAGGGAACAGTCCCATGTTGCCCAACTCCACCAGTTTGAAGTCTTTCACCCACTGTAGGGGACTCTTTATCCTGCAGAAAGTTTAATTATGACACAATGTATACAGGTTGTCTCGGAAAATAGAACAGTTGTCTTCAAGAAGTTGTAGGGTATAATATATCCTCATGACGATGCAATCGAGAATAAACAAAATGATAACATTATTAAAGTCAATTATCTATTTGTGCGGCAGATTCCATCCAAATCCGTGCAGTAGTTAAAGCGTGAAAGAGGTACGAGCAACGTTACAAACTTGAGAATTTATAATATAATTACGATTTTTATAAAATTTTGAATGTGGTCGTAGCGAAAGAGGTATGTAAGTCTAGAGAGAACAGGCGCTCTATACTCTCTGCCTACCCCGTTAGGGACTCGGCGTGATGATATACATGTATGTAATAAAATGTTACCTCTGTTTCCTGCCAATGGCTCGTATGACGTTCCACCACTTGAGCAGGTAGGGCATCATCATCTCGACGATGGTGTTGATGAACTGCTTGCCCACCATTATGATGGCCAGCTGGATGGACAGCTCCAGGAGACACCCGCCGGGGGCGCACTGGAATTAAACATAATATATATAAATATGGAATCGTTGGCATCAGACACGTTGGCACCTAAAATATATCTCTGGCGGAAAGTGGGTGTGTGGGTACTACCTATACACCTCGGCCTATCCCTTTGAGACCATTATGGGAAGGCGTGAGGAGATATATATATATATATACAAATGGACATAGTCCCCAATTAAGCAAATCTTATACTATTGTACATAGACAACGATATACACATATTATATACTTAGGTAGATAAATACGACATCCTAGACTGAGCTACAAATACCTCGTGTTCATCACACAAATAACTATCCTCAGCAGGAATCGAACCCGCGACCTCAGGCTTCGAAGTCAGGAACTGACCTCTAGACCAGAAGGTCGTCTATACAATGTTATGTGATTTATGCACGTTACCTCCTCTTGTCTATGGCCGAACAGCCTGACGTACCCTCCGGGCCGACCGACATATTTGCCCTTGAAGAACGCGATGTAGAATATGGACGCGTAATAGTTGACGAACTGAAGGAGGTAGATCTTTAAGGTTAGAGAGTCGTCGAATTCAGTCTGTGTGCGAAGGAGTTCCTTTTCCGTCAGCCATTCCGCTAGGAATTGATAGATCTGGGAAGTGAGTAAAAAAAATATATAAAGATGTATGATAGAAGCTCGCGGTGATCCCAATAATATAGCCGTGCCTTTAAAATGGCGACAGATTCGCCATAGGTCACTTTGGCACCTAGACCTCAGGCGCAAATAGGGTGTTGTTACACCTCTGTCTACCACTTACCCTGGTAGGGAGGCGTAAAGATAAAGATAAATAAGTCATATGCTTGTATGAATAATTAAAATACACGCCGAAGCCCTCACATGGTACGCAGAGAGAGGAGAACGCCAGATCTCTTTAGACTTACATACCTCTCGCTTCATGCACATCAACCTCCTCATACGTACTCGATGGTTGCGAGAACTTTTGATGTTCCATCCTTGAGTGTTAAATTAGACTCACGTAATTGAATATGCAGATGAGACACAGGTTAATGCAGGCGGCGGTGGCTGTGGCGACCATGATGGGGTTGTACGCGCTGAGCACGTTGTCGTCGCGCAAGATGGCGGCGCCCATGAGCGACATCCGGTAGAGCACCACGCCCAGCACGGCCGCCAGCGCCAGCAGCACCAGCAGCGCGATGATGCTGAACGACATCAGCGTCGCCGGCAGCCGCATGCGCCAGAACGGCACCATCGGCTCGCGCTCGCCGGTCACCACGTTCAACTAACAAGTAACATTTGTTCCTTCAAACGACTGTTATCGATTCTTAGATGCATTAGCAGTTCGTCCAGCTAATTTCTTTCGCTATGCAGGAGCATTAGAGACGAACGGGCTGCCTTCTACTAGCACGGCTATTCCGTGTGGAGTACTAACAACGTTATCAATCGTTAGAACACGTGACTACCTCCAAACACTGCGATTTAATTGCGATCATCTATAAAGTAGACGTAAAGTAAATTTTCTTTCAAACTTCTTTTCATCTGCTTGCCTAGTCGAAAAATCTAACCGCTTCGATTGAAGCGGCAGGTGGCAAACATACCTGTGTTCGCTTGACATGCGCCAGCCGAGCCAAGTACTGGGGTCTGGGGTGTTCCTCGTACACGTCGAACCCTGTGAGGTCCCATCGATGCGTCATCTCCGCTGAATATCGCTTCCACAACTCCAAGAAACAAGCCGCTGCGGACGAAAAGTACCATACAACATACAACACGACAAATTGACATGTAGTTCTTTTTTAAATAAATAAGGCACTGGATTCATCTTTGCGTCTCTTTTAGAGCCTTATAAGTTTTAAATTTCGAATACAGATCTTTTTGCAATAACGTTGACGCCTAAACATATCTCCGGCGAAAAGAGCGTGTCGTTTGAAACACATTTACCTACACCTGAAAGGAAAGCGAGAAGATATACAAGTGTATGTACGCTTCACAAACTCGACAAATTTTGCCGAAATATACAAAGATTGTTCTTATATTTTAAATAATCTCAAAGGTAACCGGAGCAGGGTACAGCTAGAATATTCTAATAATCTCCTTGGCGTGCAACTTTACTCACCCCAAAAGCTCATGAAGATGGCGAAGAAAACAGTAGTGGGGTTGTCGAAGAGGTAGGTGACGCGAGCCTGCACGCAGGTGGCGCGGAGGTCCCAATAGTCGCAGAAGAAGTCGCATTGCGGACACATCTTTATATTGGACGTGTAGTTGCACACGTCTTCACTGCAAACGTACACCTCAGATAGCATTTTATACTTCGAATACTTCGATTTAATTTTACAATAAGTTTGACATAAATCGTGGTCAGCTACCACGGTTTATGTCAAACTTATTGTAACAAGGAAGGATCAAATAACAATCAATCAAGGTTATTCGAACCTGCAACGCAAATATTGCATGCCGACTGTACTACCAACTTGATTTTCTTTTTTTTTTATTTGACGTATGAGTATGATGATTTTGAGACCACACGCTTTACGGTGAAGGAAAACATCGAGAAGAAACCTGTATGGGTTGGAGAAGACATTCAAAGGCGTATGTATAGTCGTGCTTGAGTAACGGTGATGGAATCGCCATCTGTCACGTTGGCACATAATAATATATATCTGGTCTCATATTTCTGGAAGGAAGGTGTGTGGGCACCTACCTACACACCTCTGTCTAACACTTGTAGGGGTGACGTTAAGTATATATCCTTGAGGCGACTTAACTTTAACAATTTTATTATTTATTTATTATATCTGTATCTACATACATACATATCATCACGCCAAGTCCCTAACGGGGTAGGCAGAGAGTATAGAGCGCCAGTTCTCTCTAGACTTACATACCTCTTTCGCTTCGTCCACATTCATCAGTCTCTTCATACATGCTGGTCGGTTTCGAGTACTCTTAACGTTCCCGTCCTTGAGAGTCCGATCTATTTGATCCAGGTAGTTGGAACGTGGCCTTCCTCTGCCTCTTCTTGCACACGCTTTTGTTTTGTATATCTGTTTCGTCAATCTTTCTTCACTCATCCTTTCTATGTGTCCAAACCAACGTAACAAATAATCTGTATCTACTTAAATGTTATCAATAACTGATTTTTGCGAAAGCTTGTGACAAAAACTACTGAAGGGAATTGGATGTTATCTGTCTCAGAGATAGACTATTGGCTGTATTAACACATTAGATATGTTTAATTCCTAAAAATAATATAGATTTTTTTTTAACTTATAAAAAAAATGGAGACTATAGACTATATATAAATGGAGACTATAGTTACCCAATAAATCCATGTTTTCCACTTACCTAGGTGTGTTGGAGTAAACTGTTACAGCCGAGTATATGACGCATATGAGACCCACTATCGAAGCGGGGATTAACATGTGTGTGTAGAAGCCGAGCCATGCGAAGTACAGACCTAAAACACATTCCATAAGATTGAAAATCATTCAAACTTGAAAACAAATCAACATGTACAATGCATCCAAAGCCAATGTAAATAGGGTCACTTTTTGTTAAACGCAACCGAACGCAGCATATATATAAATGTTAATATATATTTCTTCATTTTGACGAGGATTGAACAAGAGACCATAAACACAGAGTACTACAATACATTTCATTTCGCCGAAGATATATTTAGATGCCAGCACGTTCAAACCGAGAGTGGTCTAGTACTTATGATTTTTGGACAATTAAGTACTGATCCCAACGAGCATCAAGATCGAGAAATTCAGGAAGCGTTTGCCAAGAGAAAAAATTCAAAGAAGTGTGAGTAGTAGTGTGTCTGATGAACTGCGACAGACTCGCCATCTGTCACAAGTCGACATCTTAATAACATATATCTCGTGCAAACCATGAGTGTTCTACTCTGGAATATCACGTGTATATAAAAAATTAAGCGAAAGGGGTATCAAAATCTAGACAGCTGGCGCTCTTATCTCTCGTGATCCGTATGTAAATACATAAACATTACTGACCAATCTTTACGCCAAAATAGTCCTTAACGTAGTCCAACGGTTGGTACTTGATGCATTTTGAGACTGCCGCCCACTCTGTATAAAGGAGGTGCCGCATTGAGCCTGGGGTTTTGAGATCACCCTGAAAAACAAGGTAAAATTTAACACAAACGCTGTCAGTATGGTCGCGACCAAAATTGGGTAATCCGATCAAAATGTTTAAGCTTAGTTCGCTTAGTTTTCGTTAAGAAAAACATCGGGATCAGGAAACCTGCATGCGATGATGAAGAATCTCAAAGACGTATTGGAACAAAAATACGTATATAATAAAAGCTGAAAGATTCTCTGTGTATGCGTTTTTACCTATTTTGGGAACATAGGTAAAAACGCTCAATTTTCATATATTTTATTTGGAATCATATTTAGTAAAACACCCTTAATTAAAAGGACGATGGACTCGTCATCTTTCACGTTGGCGCCTTGCGATCGCAATCTCCTGCGAAAAGAGTGTTGATGACGTCCGCCTACTTCTTCGGGGACACTTTTGGGAAGGCGTTAAGACACGTCATCGCGCGCCAAGTCCCTAACGGGGTACGCATAGAGCGCCAGTTCTCTCTAGACTAACATACCTCTTTCGCTTCGTCCACATTCATCAGTCTCTTCATCATACAAGGCGTAAAGATATAAGAAAATACTCACGTCGTGTAACGGATAAGCAGCGCTGTAGGTACAGTTCGAGATCAGCCGAGCGATGCCAAATGCGAAGTCATCGTGAGGCTCCGCGGAGAACTTCTTCCTGTCCAGTATGAACTGCACTATTCGCGATCGAATTGAAGGTGTCCAGAAGCATTCTGCTGCCGTGTCGAATCTGATAACAATAATACTCAACTTACTCACAGGGTAGGCAGACGGCGACGCTGACTAGTTACCATTAAAAGATTTATTTATTACGTATTACGTATTTGAATCCTAACTAATCGGTATTACAAATGTGATCACTTAAACTCTCAATCGATCATCACGAAATTTTGCATTTACTGAGATAAAGAAGACGGGTATAAAAAAAACACAAGGATATAAAAAGATGGTGGATCGCAAGTTTGAATCCCGACTGCAACAATGAGTACCTATTCTGAACTCAAGCACAGTGATTAGTCACACCACGAGCTTTACGGTGAAGGAAAACGTCGAGAGAAAACCTGCATACGTCTGAGAAGCAATTCAAAGGCGTATGTATAGTCGTGCTTGAGTCACGGCGATGGACTCGCCATCTATCACGTTGGCACATAAAATAAATCTCTGACGGAAAGTGGGTGTGTGGGTAATACCTATACCTTATGCCTACCCTTTCGGGGAGCCTTGTAGGAAGGCGTGAGGATGTATAAAAAGATCGATAGAAGTAAATTTGAGATAACCAAAGTATATAATAGAAAGGTAACTCACAAGTATTCCTTGTCTTTGGAGTAAATGGCAGTCAGGCGGTGCTTCCTCTCCGGGAACATGGTCGGGTCGACTCGGATCTTTCCCATGACGCTGTCCCACCACGTGTCTAAGCGGTCAATAAAGCTATTTGTCTTCTCTTGCACGTCTTTCAGAGCTGAGAACTGCACAAACGATCAATAACTCTATTATAATTAGACAAAGGTTATATTTTATCAAAATAAAGACACACTCTAAGCATTAATTCAAATGAGGTATCATAATACAAGTATATGATAACAGATGGAGCTAGTATCGACACAAATCTGTTTGTAAAGCAAGCTGTTCCCACTATGCCAATTGTATGTTAATGAAGGAACTGCCAGTGAAGGAACAGTCAAAGTAAGGTAGGTATAAATATGAAGTATAATATAATAATAATTTTATTATTATAGTTAATATTTATATATATTTAGTATTTAGTAATAAAGGTTCTAACAAATGGCAGTGAAAAGATAAGTCGCCAACACTTGCCAACTTGCTTCGCCAACTTCCCTTGCGTCTATGGCACATCCATGACTTTCCACTTAGAAGAATGTGCGTTTCCTCACGACATTTAAAATATATTTAAATACTGTGTGTTAGACCTCCCTTACTGTTGCCGTATTCTCAAGATGTCTATCTACCGTCAAACTCATAAATCTTAATAAACTTCAAAGTACACTTTTGTGGAAATACATAATATTGTCTATGCAATCCAATAAACGTGGTCGTTTACGACGTTAGCGATTTACCAGAACTACAAATGGAATAAGACAAACCATGAGAAGCTATAGCAGTCATTATTCAAAAGGGCGAAAGGGACGAAGTAATACGTTATATAAATCTGTCCCTTTCGCACTATTGCATTTAAATGTATCAGCACGTTATGTTAAGACGCCTGAAGTAAATTACCGTACATGCAAAAATATGTTAGTACAGAATTGGTAAGTATGAAATTTAATTAAGGCAATCACTGCAACTCATTAGTGTGTATACATGTTAGTCCGCAAGCCCAAACACCAACGTATATCGTATATATTAGTAGATATAAAAGGTCTTGCTCGTATTCAGTCTCTTCGAAGGCATTTTTCACTTTAGATTAAAATATTAAACCCAGTCGTTATACTTTTGTACTTCAGTAATACTTCCTTTGAACTCTTTTTCTGGTGGATATAATTATAAAATATTCCCGTCTAGTCCTATTGAATATATAATTATTTCTAAGGTTTCCTCTCAGGGCTTCCTCCCAATGGAAGTAGTGAATAAAAAAGCAAGAACAATTATTAATTACTAATAATTAATTTAATCACGACATATCTTGTTACCGTTCATAATTAATCTTATTTGCGCTAATACATAATGAAATACCCGCATTTTCGTATAAAAAATACTATGTAATGTATAATGAAGTTAAACCGACACAAGTGTTACATGCCACCGAAATGTTTCCCTGAAGGGATAGACGGAGGTGTAATTACACCTACTTTGAATCGGTGATATATTTAAGTGCTAACGTGACAGATCGCGAGTCTGTCGCAGTCCCTCAATCACGTGTGTAAATACGTCTTTGAATTTCATATCAAACCTCACGTTATTTTCAATCAATGTAAAGCTTCGGCTATCGCTTCAGCTAATATATTTATGTAATAGATTTCTGAGTTTCGCACCAGTAGTGCAACCCTCAACCCTGTGTGGGACTACTATTAAAGACAGACGTGAAGCATACACGTCATCACGTGAGAGTCATGACTATTTTAGTATATTAAATTTAAAAAAGTTAAGAGTACTCGAAACCGACGAGCATGTATGAAGAGACTGATGAATGTGGACGAAGCGAAAGAGGTATGTAAGTCTAGAGAGAACTGGCGCTCTATACTCTCTGCCTACCCCGTTAGGGACTTGGCGTGATGATATGTATGTATGTATGTAAATTTAAAAAAGGCCATACAACACAAAGCCAGCTTTTTATTACATTGCGTTCATACACAAATCCACAAAATTTAACGCAGTATTTTATACGAGTAAGATCAAAAATGCCCGCAAAAAGCTTACAGATATATAACTGAATATAGCAATAATAATAAGTCTCAGTTAGCTTCGGCACAAGCCTTTGTTAACTCAATGAAGAATACAGATCCAACAAACTAACGCCAACGGATAAAGACTACATTACATTAAATCGGAAATTACTCCAAATCAATGCGCAAAGAGAATTTAAAACAAAATCAACGGAAAATATTGTCGATGGAATCTTCTATGAAAACGAATAATCTATAACGAGGAGTTCAAGATTTTTTTTAAAATATTGATCTATACCAACGAATTGTTTTGAAATAATTTTAAAAACTATTGTTTTTATAATATGTAATACTTTTTGTTAATATCAGGTTATATATTTTAAAGGTGAATCTATATATGAACGTATAGCCTCTGTGCGTTGGCGGTCGTTGGTCGCAAGCCATGCTGCAACGACATCTGCATACCTTAGACATATACATGGCAGCATTCAGTATTGCATTCGTCCTCCCACTTTTTCTGATTTTACTGCAGTCCTACGAACGCATACACAAGTGTTACTACAGTTCTCAGTCGTCTTTAACGACTTACAATCTCGCCGAATTTTGAATTCAGAACACTTACTATAGAGTACCGGAATACGCTTCATACACTTAAATACATTTACCAACTAAATATGACCAACATCCACATGAGACTAAATATAGTGTCATGCTGGAACGTGTGCAGAACAAATTTACTAGATATATATACTTGAAACAGTACGGCGTATATCCATTTTACCCATTAAGGTACCCAAGTTTATTTATCATAGGTATGGTAGGATATAATGAGCTACGGGTAAGGAGGGAGCTAGCACTAGCTGCTTATATCTTTAAAGTTTTGAGAGGCAAAACTTACAATGCAGACTTTTTAGGTTTATTAGGGCTAAATACACCTGACAAGTACGTATGGCGCAGGCGTCTCCCACCGCTACTAGCAATACCGAAGGCAAGGACCAACCTGGTCAAGGAAGTACCGGTGACTAGAGCGCTACACACCCTTAATAGTATCCATGAAGAGGTAGACCTATTCACGAGTACTCTGAGTGAATTCAACAGGGTAGCACTGTGTATTATATGCTATAAATTAAATTAAAATTACCTTATCTTATCTTAATATCTTATTTAGATATAATATGTACACGGCTGCACTAACGCATTAGGATACATTTCCTGTTATGTTAGTTTTGAGTTGATAAATAAATAAATAAATAAAATAAACATCTGACTCGCCATCTGTCACGTTGGCACCAAATATACCTCTGGCGGAAAGTGGGTGTGTGGGTATTACCTATACACCTCTGCCTACCCCTTCGGGGACCCTTGTGGGAAGGCGTGAGGATATATTATTATTATTATAAATAAACATTTGGGACCAACATTGTCCAATTAGATGGAGTTAGCAATACGTTTGTACACAAACGTTTGTAGATATGTGACGCTAAAACATTATCAAAATGGTTCATAACCTTGAAAACACCCACACAAACTAACACTAAACTAAGCGACAAGAACATTAACCTAATAAAGATATTGCTTACTCTCGAATCATTGTCACATTCGGCCGGATTGGCAAGATTGTTATCAGTTGCAAAGAGAGTTATTTTTCATACGAGCGCCAATAAGATTGCTCGTCATGTTATAGCGTGTGCCCAACATAATGGGTCACCAGGATCCTATGTCCTAATGTACGTCTACTTAAACCAGTGTCTCCTCTATAGTAGACTTTTAATCCGGTGATCGATCCAGCGGCCGATATTTCTAGCCCAGTCTAGTAATCATATTGACCCTATGTCGTTAACTAGCGCCAAGGAACTAACTAATCAAACGGATTTATTTTCATATAATATATCCTCACGCCTTCCAACAAGGGTCCCCGAAGGATAGAGGTGCGATCTAGCAAGTAAGTTTGTCGATAATTTCGTGTTCAGACCGCATTAAGGTTATGTTTTCTTTTGAAATTGTTTTCATCTTGCATTTATAACTCCATAATACAATATTTTAGTGGATTATTACGTATTCGATCGCAGTCATGTTTAATTACCAAAAAGAAGGAGTCTGTCATCACGTACATATAAACAAGTACTATGCATTTTAGTAGGTGCTCACAACATTGACCGAATCGACCGAAGAGTGCGTCCATTAGGATAAGTTCACACAAGAGTTATACGAATATATAACAAGAGTGTATATTAGTTGTAAATGTAACACATCCTAACATACTTATACAAGTCAATATAGACGTTTATTCTACTGTAAACACATTCCATTAAGACAAATACTTGCTATAAATAGTTGGAAAACATTTCCCGTAACAACCAGTGTGTTCGGTAACGTATTGCGACTTTATCAAGTACCTACTTATTATTAAATAGTGCTATATATTATATTTCCATTTGGAAAGACGCATTTTTTTACGAATCATTACTGTAATACAATAATTGTTCACGCTTTCCCACAAGGATCCCGAAGGGGCAGAGGTGTAGGCAGTATCCACACAACCACTTTTCCACGGAGATATAGTTTAGGTGCCAACGTGACAGATTGCGTATCCATCGCGGCCTTTAAAAACACAACTATACGCACGTCTTTTAATGTCCTCTCAAACGTATGCACGGTTCTCTTGGTATTTCCTTCGCTTTTAAGCTCGTAGTATGATCAATCACTGTACATATGTAAGTTCACGAAAAACTCATTGGTCCAGGCTGGAAACGAACTTGCAATCTTTCATTGCAGGAGACTCGAACCACTTTCGTCACTTTATTAGAATAAAGCTTTAAATGTGTATTATAAAACTACCAAACACCTATAAAGTATATACATTAATCATTCTCGAAGCGAGAAGCCCTGAGGACCTAAGGGTACCATTTAAAGCCATACACGGTCCTGCGTTTACGGGAGAGGGAACAGTTAGTATACTTGGAGGGAGCATACCTTCATCGGCATCCGGAGCTTGAGGATCTCACTGTAGTCCCTCAAAACTGTTAAAGGTACATGAATCTGTAATTATAAACAAAATCACATCAGCAGGAGAATGGATTACGCTTTGGTATGGTGGTATTAAAAAAACCACGCCTTTTTTTATACCACTTGGGTGGCAAACAAGCATGAGGCCCGCCTATGGACGCTTGCAACACCAGGAGAGTTCGCGCAGTGCGAGACCTTTGTGGTTCCAAGGTATGGGGATGAACTCCCCGCCGATGGCGAGAGGCGGAGAGACGATTAAAAAGATAAAATATGCATCTTTGGCCGATAGAAATTAAAACTGAGTTACTTGTGAATACATACATACACAGTATGCATATAGCTCATGGGAAGCGTTCGGTAAGGATGACGCGAGTTCCGTATCTTATTTTATATTATATTATTATCTTGTTCACCCAAAAAGTTCTCAACGCGGCTAAAGAAGTTCTCACTTCAACAATAAGTTGTGAATACAAAAGATATTAAGCCAAAGCCATACCTTAACAAAATGCAGCCCAAACAGCCCCTCAGGCGCTTCTCGCTCCAACTGAAGCCCTTCTGACTCCAGGTTCTCTTCGAATATCCTTCTTTGTCGAAACGCCGCCGGTGTTGAGGCGTCCTCCTTGGCAGATTCCCATACCAATACATAATCTATAGACCGCACGCCATCGTTGAAGGTCAGGGATGGGTTGTTCATGTACCCGCCCATTACGATTCTGGAAGGTTAAGTTGGGGTTTTTATACTGTCAGTCATAGAGCAGGGCGAAACGAGAAGCGCCACTTTGTATCGTGTAAAGTAACCGCTTTATTATCCTTGATATTAATTTCCTCCTTTTTTACACGAAGTAAACACAGTTTTTTTTCTTTCTGGGAGCAAATGTCATCAATAACCTGTGAGGGACAACTTTTGTTTTTCAGTCTTGCCACAATCACTTTTAATATTGTAATGCCAACCGGAGCATAGAATTCCCGACTATGAAGTCTAAAGGCACATTTATTTACTAGGCAATAGGGCGGGACTTAAGTGTCGATTGCGTTCACTAATTTAGTTGGTGCGTATTGTGTTATAAGCGTATACTAAACTAAATGAGTTAACAGAGTGTCGCTTCACAATACTTCTACCCTGACTGGAATTTCGGGTGCAAAGTGATTTGTGTTGATGATCGTCTAAACTAAAAGCAGATGAATCTTACACATATTGAATGTCATATTCCTTATCAACATTTTTACATTTTCTAGTCTAAAAATAGTAAAAAGTTGCTCTATTATTATCTCTCCAACTAGTATAGGTACTCGGCAACATAATAATACGCTGAGAAGTTTTTGAGAAGTGATCATCATATGATACCATCACGCTGAGTCCCTAATGGGGTAGGCAGAAACAATAGGAGAAAGAATTTAGGTGATCAGATTAAGTATTTCTAATTTGGACTTTATATTTTAATTAACGCTTTCAATGCGACTCAAGGGCACTAGAAACCAGCAATTATGTTTGGAAAAACTGATGAATGTAAAACGAAAGAAGTTTAATTAAGTTTATGTATAGCTGGTGCTCTCCCTGCCTACCCCGTGAAGCACTCGGCGTGATAATATATACGTGTATAGGTATCTCAGGAATAAGGTTAAATATACAATTACGTTTAAAAGTATTCCACTAACTTCAAGAGGCCATTATACCAATTACAGGTTCCGGAAACTATAAACGACTACTCTAAACCATTTGAATTCTAAATCAATTCATACAAGTTTATGTTACGATTTACGTAACAGATCCATTTAAACCTACTTAGTTCAACAACCAAGTTGACACTTTGAAGTATGTATTCATATCTTCACGACTTCCCACAAGGGGAGGGAATCCTAATTCTTTTCGCCGGGAATATATTTAGGCTTTGGCGGAAAGTGGGTGTGTGGGTACTACCTATACACCTCTGCCTACCCCTTCGTGATTACGAGAAGGCGTGAGGATATATATATAGAGCGTGTCCTTGTGCGTGCACAAGGACGGGGACGTCAAGAGTAATTGAAACCGACGAGCGAAAGAGGTATGCATGTCTAGAGAGAACTGGCGCTCTATACTCTCTGCCTACCCCGTTAGGGACTCGGTGTGATGTTATGTATATTTAGGTGTCAATGTATATTTAAGTATGCAAGCTTCCTCAGGATGCTCTCCTTGACCAAAACATTCGTGGCCTGATAAAATCACTGTACTGAAAAGAATTATATCGGTGAATTATATTTTATTAACCCAAAAGGATGATTACGGTTGTTAGATCATGCAGAAATATTATGACATTATTTGAAGGAACAGACCAAGAACTGTTGCCAATAATACATTTTAAATAAAATCGTCACAAACGCTCACAGCGCTATTAAAAATACCATTTATACAAATCCCAGCAAGTCGTTTGATAATGTTAGTATTGAGTATTTCATTCAGATACTAAAATCCTAAATTATCAAAAAGCTCTATCAATAAAGTGCCGTCGATTTAAAAGCTAAATCAGCTCCTTACACTAGATTTACGAACATAATACCTCATCTTCAAGGTCAAGCTCAAGGTGTTCTTAATATTTATCACAATCACGTCAACCAAATATAACTAAACGAGGCATTTTTAAACACTCGATATCAAATAATAATTTTCTAAGTACAAACTTGTCCAAAAACTAAAAATACAATAGGTACAAATGTCCACTTATTACCCATGAAAGTTAATAAGGAAATATGCGTACGTTTTGCCAATAAAATTGTGATGACGACGTATGGAATGAACATTGGCAACATGACAACAATGAGGGACATTCTGTAAACGATGAATGCTAGCCAATACACAAACGTTTGAACCAACTTTGGTCTATCTACTCACGAGCAATGGTTGGCTGTAGGTTTGCCATTGCTGTTTGGCGTACCAGCTGGCAAGCTGGTCGGGTCGCCACAGCCACATTCTTCGGCGGCCCGGGTCGAGGCTTCACTACCGTTGTCTCTGAAAGTATGCTTCATTGGGGCATGCTATGCATCATGGCGTACCATTCTTCTGGCTTAGCATACATACCATCTAACTTCACCTTCACGAATACCCACAACAACTATTCAAGTGCCTCTACGTAATTCGATCGAAAATTAGCTACTAAAGCATCGTTAGTAAAACTACAAAAGCGTGTTTATTATTATTAATTGCATGAAGCATTAACCAGGCATTAACTTAAAAATTAAACCAATTTAACACATTTACTTTTAATGATCAGAGCAGATCGTCATGCCTTGATGTCATGCATACATAGAAAGAATGAATGGATAGCATCTTTCGAGTATGAGTGGAAAGAAATTATAGCCGATTGTCAACAGGAACAGAATACTCGACGTCATACAAATACAAGTCAATAATGGCGCACGCGCAGCATGTTTACATTAATTGTTCACAGCACCTACTACTTAAGTACATAACACATATACTAATAATGAAGAGCCGTGGTGGCCGAGTGCCTGAGTGCCTGAGCCTCCCGGTGAAGGAAACATACCTCAGTGCAAAATTATATTCAATTCCGTTCAGCCGTTCTGGTGTGATTGAGCTTTATAATATTAGTAGGACAACAGCAAGTAGTTCCAAGCATTATGTTAGGTACATTGCCGAAGTGGTCAGTTTCTTAAATATACTGCAATAGAGTCCAAATTTATTAAACAGAAGATTATCAAATTAGACATTACATAAATGTTCCAACAACAGGCAATAATAGCAAAGCGCATGTGAAGATCACATTATTATTATCTTGGCAGTGACACAGCATTCAAGTTCACAAAATTGTGACTTTTCACCACTAACAAAACCGATTTTAATAAAATAAGATTAAATAGGAACAGATGGAGCATTGATTTTTTTTTTATCAATCACTCGTCTTTCCTACTATATAACATATATACCTACAGGGAAACAGAGCACTTAGCAATATCCTCCGATGTGAAGCATGCATCTCAAAAGTAACCACCCCCCATAGCGACGTAAAATAGTACTGTACGCTCAGCGGGGGATTGGCCTTAGCTATGCATGTATTTATTAATTCTTCCCCTACAGACTAAAACCACACCATTATATATGCTAGTTTATTTTTTCGTGAGTTACACTGTAAAATCACGAGTCCCTCACGGGGTAGGCAGAGAGAGTTGAGCGCCAAATCTCCAGACTTACGAACGACTTTCGCTTCAACCACATCATCAATCTCTTCATAAATGCTTGACAGATACACTTTTTTTTTTTATTTGGCTAAAAAATACAATCATACATTCAGGCTATACTTAGGCCACACTTAGGCTACAGCATGGATGTTTTCAAGAAGGGTGTGAAAAGGTTCCTTCAGAGTCGGCAAACTTCCACAGTCGGCATGAACTGCTTCCTACTAAGATTGGTTTCCTGGACCCAGGACATGAACCTCCCTTGTGTAAAGTGTTCCGAATGTCAAATTGTCATGCTTTACGCCTTACCACTAAAGATTTAATTATTATGGTCATATATTTAGGTGCGTGATAAACAAGGAGTCTGGCGACGAAAAGCGGGCACGACCTTATACAAATTGAATATAATACCTTTGAATTTCTTACTAAAGTACGGTCGCGGAGCAGGAAGAATTTCGTACAATGACCTCTTTACCTACTGACAGTGGTCACAAACATTTTTATATGTGTGGTTTGCATGAAATATTTGAAGGATAGAAAAAAACTAGCTTATTAAATAAATTATTATTAAGTATTTTGTTAAACAATAAACTCTTCAGACATTCCATTACTTTTATTTATAACAATTTTGCAATAATATCTCAATATAAAACTGAATCACAGATTCCTTAATGTATTTAAACACGTTAATAATCATAACCTTCTCAGATTCACTAAAGTGTGACATTTTTCTTTTCTTCCGCGGAGAAACAAACTTCTTGAATGGACGCGAGGTAGACGGCACTGGTTCCATTTTAAAACAGTAAATTAAACTTAACAAATCAACGAAACCACTTAACAATTAAAACAAGACAACAAAAACTAACAAATAACAACAAACTAAGATAAATGTGTTTCAAAATTGAACGAGCACTAACGCATCCCAAGATGGAATGTCGTTAGTTATTCAAAAATTATGAATCATGTCAAATATTTTTAATTGCGACCAAAACACCAGACGCAAGCAAGAACAAACCTTACGGTCTCAATTAAACGGTTTACAATCCCTGGCGACAGCGGTCATTGCATCTGTGCGAGCGAGACGCATTATATTTACGCGGGAGTGACAGAGATGGGTAATAATAGGTTATCGTACGAAATTCTTTCTGTTCCGCGACCGTGCTTTACATACGCGGGAAGCGCTAAAGCTTGTGTTGTAACATACCAGTGTAGCTTGATCGTGTTTCGATTTTTATAAGATTTGATTGGCAGTAAGGACGTTGTTGGGAAAAGCAAGAATCATGATGCCAATATGCATTGTTCAAACTAAATTCAGATATAAGCTAATTTTAAATAATGCTGTTTATCCTTTTGTCACGGCGCATTGTGCTTTGCTATAATTTATGTACATATAATGAGAAAACACTAGGAGAATATGTACCTTTAACTTAACATAAACGTACCTAAAGTTATATTTCAACATAGGAAATAGTAATAAACAATAAATATGAAATTATAATGTGTGGAAAGATATCTGAAGAGTTGCCAACGCGTAATGTTACCCCGCGTTTTGCAAGCGTCCATAGGCGGAGGAAACCGCTTTCAATCAGCCATGCTTATTTGCCAGTTCAGATGTATACAAAAGTTTAATGTATATCTTAAGTAATGACAAAAGTTACGCATATCATATAGTAAAGAATTTTATTTTAAAACATGGAATGGTATTTGGATATGTACTTAGTTGTAAATCGTAGTTGTAAACTAGAATAAGCAACGATGTCCGTAAATTCTTTAACATGGACACTTGAACATGGATTATGTAGTTAAACTATAAGTAAAACGATATATATATATACGGTCGAACTGAGAAACCACCTTTTTTGAAGACGGTTAAAAAGTAAAATGTGCATGCTACTAATGTATATCGCAAAAATATTGGGAACAACACCAGCCATAAACAAAATAAGACTTTATGATACTAAGCCCTTGCCCATATGAAACAGACAACATCATACTAACCCATTTTCTAGTACAGAACATAAAAAAATATAAGAAAAAGGTTTAGACACAGACAACATTGAATACATCGAAGCCTAATATTAAAAACAGTGTGCATATATCATTACCTCACCATTTATGTAAATACAAGACACGGAATAGGCATGAGTCACATGTACTGGAACAGTGCATGCATACAGAGACACTCACCGGTCTGTGTTCATATCCTGCGAGAGGTTGTCTTGGTACGTGCTCAGGACAGACATCGCTTGGAGATCGCCCATCCTCTCTTCCGTCTCCTTCCCCTTCTGCCCAAACAACCATTGCCCTATTATAGCGTTCGCACAACATAATTTTTGTTCATCAATATTGTGCGTTACATAACATGGAGCTATAATGCAAACTCCATAATTCGCATAGTTCACGCCGATCTTGTTAATTCTTAGCGCTACGTCATTCGCAATTTCGGAGAATGCTCCTGAACAACATAGTACGATCACAGTAACTACACACAGTTCGAGAACACCGACCTTGACCACCTCAGCTCACAGGCTCAGAATGACTGATCATTGATGTGTAGCGTCTAAACATCTACACATCTCAACAATTTCTTGCATAACCACTGATAACACTATCTATAACTCGCATTTTATTAGTTACATTTAACTTATTTGATACTTTTAACAGTGTCGCGCGAGTCGTCGGAAACAAAGGCCGAATGAGCAATGAGTTCAAACGTTGATAAACTGTTCGCTCACAAAAAAAGGTAGCCAAACACAACGCAACTTTTCAGTTGCGCAGCTTCGCTCTACGTATTTTAAGTGGGAACAACGCCGAATAGCAATACTTAAAGGAATTAATATTTAACAGCTAATAAACTATTAATAAATTAGTAACAATATTAGCTCTACTCTCTGCCTAAACTATATATGAATGAGTGTCTGGCATACGCAGAAAGAAGGCCATCTTCTTCTCGATAATACATTTATATTAACCTTATTTATTATTACTCATATGTATTTTTTTAACTTATACCTCCACATTAGCGTAAATGACCACGTTGTCGTGCTAATTGTAAATAAATAAATAAAATAAAATATAGGACTCGGCGTGATGATATACCATATACTCGTAAGTATAAACTATGTTCTCTTTAGGAACTATGTATAGCGTGAAGTTAATTATTTCACCCGGATTGACGGTGAAGGAAAGTATACTGAGAAAAATTCAAAGGTGTGTGTGACCCTGAGATACGGCAACATAAACACCATTTGTCACTTGTCACGTTGACACCTAAACTTTTCTCCAGCGAAAACTCTGCTAATACCACTTCAGAGGATCCCCGTGGGAATGCGTAAGTATGTACGTAAGCAACTGGACCGATTTGGATGAAATTTTGTGTGTATATTTGAATTATTCCTGGGTGATTTAAATACATTGGGCTGCACCGTGTTTTAGGAACTTTTATTTCAAGCTAATAGGCCGCCTGATGGTGAGCGGTTACCGTAGCCTATAGACACAAACAATTACACGAGACTAGCTGATCCGGCTTCAGACAATTCTATGTGGATTGGAGAGCTTGTTTACTGCAGGACACTACCTAAAAGAATTCATTTGGGCATTTCCCAAGCATTGTCGGGTAATTGCGTTTTATCACGTTTATTTAGTCTAGTTTTATCAGTCTATTAAAATTGTATTTGTAAACAGAACAACTGCATGTACTTGAATACGTATATAATGAGCCGTATATGGATAACCTAAAATGAAATGGCCCTGCAGCACTTATCTTTATTAGTGAGCCACTTTGGGGATTTTCATAATAAACAAGACGCATTCGTGTGGCACGTACCTTTGACAAATGTCATACTCGTAAAAATAGCTAATTACAGCATACCTAATTTATTAATATACTATAATACACTGCGCGCCCTGGTTTGCTTAAAGGTTCAAAAGTATTAACGAATTTATAAAAAATACTTTACTAGATTAAATGTACGCATATGTATATATAACAATACTAGTATCTATTTGTCAGAAATTAATATTGGTGAATCAAAACATGACGTGTTTAGACGTTATTTTATATGTACAAAAAGAGTGGCAAACAAGCATTCGGCCCACCTGATGGAAAGCAGTCACCGTTAGCCTATTTACGCTCACAATAACAAAGTATCACTTGCGCTTTACCACTCTGTGTTCGGAGAGCTATACTGTGTTGGCGGAATATAGCCACCTCCCCCCTCCCAAGGAGCTCATTATTGGATGCGTCTTGATTCGTTTTTAATGCTCTTTTATGTAAAGGTAAATTGGAAATAAATGTTAAAATATTATCAGACTGAGATCGTGTGCGGGGCCTGTAGCTGTTGCTATTTCAGCCAATTGAATAATCTGACGCTGCTGTGTGAAACAGTCATATTATATGTACCCATCTTTGTAATATTACAAATGAAAATGGTTCGAGTAGTAGTAGTAGTAAGAGAGGTAGGGCATAACGGGTTTCCCGTTCGAATTTGGAGCTGCCCGACTGGGACAGGACCTGCACCTTACAGAAGTCCGTAGCCAAATAACACAATTTATTGTGTTGTGTTCCTACGCGGTGAATAAGGTTTCCAGTAATGAGCTCCTTGGGGAGGGGGGAGGATTGTTACATTGTGTTAGAAGCAGAGGGATTAAACCCATTATGCTGCCAACACACTGTAACTCTCCGAACACAGAGTAGCAACGCGCAAGTGATACTTCGGTATCGTGAGCGTAAATAGGCTACGGTAACCGTTTCCCATCAGGTGGGCCATATGCTTGTTTGCCACTCTTGTTGTATAAAAAAAAAAAAAGTAGCCTGCAAGTCCTGCAACACAAAGATTACATTGCATTGCGAATCCCGACTGTAAGTACCAATGAGTATTTCTGAAGTTAAGTACAAGTGATTAGTCAACACCACGTGCTCTACAGTGAAGGAAAACATCGAGAGGAAACCTGCATATGTTTGAGAATAATTTAAAGGCTGTATAGTATGTCTATGTATAGTCAGTCGTGCTTGAGTTACAGCGATGGACTCGCCATCTGTCGCATTGGCACCTAAAATATATCTCTGGCTGAAAGAGGGTGCGTGGGTACCTACACTATACACCTCTGCCTACCCCTTCGGGGAACCCTTGTGGATAGCGGTGAGGATGTTATATACATACATATATAACACACCATCAGACCTCCACTTAATTTATGTAAAACCTAGTTTAAGCTGATTTTGTAGTAATTCCATGTAATTAATTAATGTTATTGATAAAAACTGGATATGTTTTTTTTTAAGTTGATAATTTTTTTTTTGTATCCCAAGAGTACATATTTATATAGGTTATATATTTATTTTGTTGTGTGGTTCAACAGAAGTCATCTATAGACAACTTTGAAACAGTTCCTTAAAAAAAGGTTGACAAACAGATCTATGATACCAGGAACAATACTCCATGTCAACCTATATGTATGTACCTTCAAGTAAGCAAAGTAAAAAACAGAACAAGGTAATAACATAATTAAAGATAATCTTATATAAAAACCATTATCCTCACAGCTTAATTAATGTATATCTAATCAGACAGAAACCAAAATACTTACATCAATGCAGTATAGTAGCAATTTTACTGATGTTTTCCAAACTGTATTAATGAATAAAATTGGAATGTCCATTTGCAATATTAAAATAACCACTTTTTACTAAATGCCTATGGCAACAGTATACATATAACAAAATTTTTATTTTTTGTCTTTCTGTCTTTTTGTTCTGGCTAATCCCTGAAACGGCTGGACCGATTATTACGGGGCTTTCACTGGCACTTTTATTTTGGCAATATATATATTTTTATTATATCTTTTTATAATATTTACATTATAATAATTGGAAGGGTAAAAGTAAGAATAAAGATTTTAATTCAGCCCAACTAACAACAAATAGAACTTACTTCGAGAAGTTGTCCATCTCCATTTTGGAACAGCTGTTGGAGTGCGAGATCATTCCTTTGGGCATCAGACAAGAAAGACTCCGTCTCAGCCTCGTCCGATCTCTTTTGATTCAACTTCACGCCGCCCGCGTAGATAGGTGTCGTTAACTTAGGTGTGAAAACATTCTCTTCAATCTTGTCCAGAAGGGGCTTCGGGACGTCTTCCTCTAGAGATGGGTCTCCGTCAGACATTCCAACCTTCTAGAGAGCACCGATGGCGAATACCACCATATCCTTCCTTTCTTAGCCGATTACTCACACTTCACCATCCATAAATGTAGATTCATCTACAGTTGACCCACCAAGATCACACGCTGAGACAATGATGATGATGATTAATATCTTAAATTACAATTTGTATGAAATTATATCCGACACTGTTTATTATTTTTACAGTCTGTCTACGTCTATACTGACAAAGTAAAGGGAAAAGCAAAAATGTTATGGGTTAAAGACTACTTCGAATGCGAAAACGACCTACCTACCTACTAAGAATATGACAGCAGGCCAGACAGTCAGTCAGTGATTGTGATTGAAAATGACTTTTTGACCGGAGTGTCAAACAAACAAAGAAAGATTATGATTTCTAGCATGAAATGTAGCTCAAAAGAGAAACTTAGTTCTTTATTTTAAACAAAATTATAAACTCATCTGCGAAAGACGTTTTCTGTGCTTGTATGAATGAAGTAGAATACATACATACAATAAAATATAATAATAATAATATAATATAAAATATTTCATACTTAAACTCTATATTAATCCTGCGGCTGCGCTTAGTCTATGATCTTGATCTTTGCCACGCCGCTCGGGGGCTGTCATGTCATTTCGCGTCTCGCCGACACTGAAAATTATACGATTTGCCGAGAAAATAGGAAATTTGTATTTAGGTTGCCGGTGTCCGGTATTACTTTTATTTACAATCTAATATCGAGTTCATATGTGTTATCTTAACGAAACAGTATAATACCCTAAACAAGATGACGGTGGAGGTACAAAGCCGGTCGCGGATACCGCACCTCTCATCGGATAAACAGCTAACGTTCATAAAATTGGCTGTTTTATCAATGGCAGCGATCCTATGTGAGTGCTCCTGAGATATCCACCGCTTCTGGTGCAGTATTATATCTATAACACTCATGAATATACTGTAATGTTCGTGTGCAATGAGGTTTTGTTTTCACTTACGTGGTCGTATCGATAAGCGATGGCGCTCAAGTTTACCGACTACAGATGAAAACATTCTTAACCAATGCTTTTTTTTTCATATCATGGACCAAATTAATTATGCTATATTATACTAAGCAAGTAAATAGGATTATTGTCCTAGACCACTGGAGATGCCCTAATACAAAAATAAAATCAACATGATTATCAGGAATGTTATATGTATATATGTATATGGAACAGAGTTATATGAGTCAACACTTATGTTCCTGGGCCTACTTAATACCAAACATCTCAGTAAATTCTTAGTTTCTTATGATGTAGATACATTAGTATGTTATTGTATAATAAATATTTAACATTTGCTTCCTCTGACCTGTTCATTCATATTAATAACTATGGTTTTATCAGGTTGTTTATTTTCTAGCTATTGCCTTCACTGAATGTATAGACCATTACATGAAATACCAATAAATAATTAATAATAAGGTTTTAATTTCTATCATATTCTGTTCTTTACTTGATCCTGGTCTTGAAATATCTGGCAGAAAGGTTTTAAGCTCCTGCTATATTCTGATCTTGGGAGATGCTTATGTGTTCCAGCTGTTGTTTAAATCTCATCAGGTCACTGGTTTTATTTATTATGCTACTTTTTTACTTTATTAGTACATCAAGAGAAATAAAAATAATGAAAAATATTATGCTAACATAATTATCTTCACACTATGCCCATTAAAAATAATTATTATAATTTCAGCATTTGCAACACGCTTATTCTCAGTGCTGCGATTCGAGAGTGTGATCCACGAATTTGATCCATACTTCAACTATAGAACAACTCGATACTTGACTGAGGAGGGGTTTTATAACTTCCACAACTGGTTTGATGATAGAGCATGGTATCCTCTGGGACGTATTATTGGCGGTGAGTACATTTCATCTCTGTTTACCTTCAACTTTTTCACTTCATCCACATTTTATTCTTATTTACTCTACACCTACAATCTACTCTACTACATTGCCAGGCATTGCCTTCCTCAAGCAGGAATATACATGCTAATGAATTTCTTAAATTTCTTCTCAACTGTAAAGCTTGCGGTGTGGCTAATCACTGTGCTCAGAGTTCAGAAAAACTCATTGGTACAGACCAAAGTCAAACTTGCAATCATTGTGTTGCAAGCAACTACTCAAACCACTTGGCCACTCATCGTCTATATGATATAATAATAATTTATTGCTCTTGCAGGCACCATCTACCCTGGCCTGATGGTTACGTCAGCCACCCTGTACAACATCATGCAGTTTTTTAACATAACCATAGACATAAGGAATGTGTGTGTCTTCCTCGCACCATTTTTCTCTTCTCTCACCACAATTGTCACATATCTGCTCACCAAGGAGCTTAAGGTAAATGTTATACTGGTATTACACCCAAGACTATACTGGCAGTTAGGTGATGAGCAAGTTGGTCCAATGTATAAGTCTACAGCAGTTACAGTTATGTATTATGATACCTGCAGCAAATCGGATATCATGTGTATGAGAAGTATGGGTTTCAGGTTTGGCAATATTGGGTATTTGATTTGATTGTAATGTTGGTTAAGTGTGTAGGTAGAGCTTTCAATACTTAAGAAATCTCTAATGTTACCCTTGTATGTTATGTCCTTTGTAAACTATTATATTCGTGAATACAAAACCACGAAATCTTTATTTCTTTAAACTGGTTCTGTAACAAAATCCTGTCATATTTCCTTAGGATGATGAAGATAAATTCTGACTATGTATTCACAGGACGAAGGCGCTGGTCTAGTAGCTGCGGCGATGATTGCTATCGTGCCCGGCTACATCAGTCGCTCAGTGGCCGGCAGTTACGACAACGAGGGCATTGCTATATTCTGCATGCTGCTCACTTACTATTTCTGGATCAAAGCGGTTAACACTGGTACCATCATGTGGGCCACCATGACCGCGCTGGCCTACTTTTACATGGTAATCATAGTAATAATAATAATTATAAAAGCCTTTATTGTAAGAGTAACATGTGGTATCCCACAAGGTTTTCGAAAGAGGTGTAACACTTTCCTTTAGCTGTTATGTATATTTAGGTGAAAATGCGATAGTTGGCAAGTTCGTCCTTATTTCTCAAAGATGGTCCTACTACGGTCTTTGTATTTTTTTACACATATACGCCAAGATTTTTTTGTTCAACTCTTGTGATAAATTACAATTTAAAATAAACTCATTGGTACAGGCGGCTCCAGCCTACAATCTTGATTTTAACCTTTAATCACTGTGCCACCAAAGTCGATTTAAAATGTATCAAATTTATCGTATCGTAAAATTTGTTATAAGTTTGTCTCTTATGGAGACAGACCATTGATTGACTTTCAAGTACTAAATGTATTTAGATTTGTCTGCTCTTGCAGTCGAGTCATCCAGTCAATCATAGAACAACCCGATGAAAGATTCACACCGTCTGGCTTATCATGCCTTGATGGTTTTTGCACTTTCGTACATCACGGTTTCAGGGGGCTGAAATGGACTATATCAAATTTATTTAAAAAAAGAGTGTTAAAAAACTTGTTTTTTTAAAGAAAGTGTCTCATGCAAAAACCACAAATTGGATTTGATATGATAGAGACAGATTTCGTTAGCTAGATTAACACAGAATATGTTTATTCCCAGAAAATGTCTGTCTGTCTGTTCCGTATTCCGACAAATCTCTGAAACTGCTGGATTTTGACGAGACTTTCACTGACAGATAGCTGATGTAATAAGGAGTAACTTAGGCTATTTTCATTGTAACAAATTGAACAATAATTTTTTAGGTAAATTCTACGCGAACGAAGTCGCGGCCACAGCTAGTATAAAATATTTTGCAAAGTGATTCTTTTTTAAATTGAGAACATTATATCTGACAGGTATCGTCGTGGGGCGGCTACGTGTTCCTCATCAACCTCATCCCGCTCCACGTGCTAGCGCTGATGCTGCTCGGGCGCTTCTCTGCGCGAGTGTACGTGGCGTACAGCACGCTGTACTGTGTGGGCACAATACTGTCCATGCAGATATCCTTTGTCGGCTTCCAACCAGTCCAGAGCTCGGAACATATGCTGGTAGATATACTTATTTTGTATACCACACGATTGCTTACCCTTGACGTTACGCAACAAGCTTTACACATTTTTTATTATTTCTTTACACAACATAGCTGATGCTGTATGTAGGTTAATAATAGGCAATAATAAATTATTGACTATTATTAACGCTATAAAATAGAACTGACGCTCTATAAGCGACTCGGCGTAATGATTTATGTATCTATGTAGACTATGTATTAGATTTAGATTAACTGAAGTGTGTAAAATAAATGTGTTATGGGAAACCATAGATGATAACAAGTAAAACTGGCGCGCACCATAGATTGATTATAGCGCGAAATACAATTGTCATCGTGGAAAAAACAATTGAGATCCATTCATCCAATATATGAGTTCTCTTACGGGACGCTAACTTGTTTTCTTTTGCTTGCAAATTATAGACTTCTCATTAACACAAAATTCTGTTTTATCCTGTATATCCCAAATTGGTATTTTACTATATCGTCGTAGTACGTCGTAGTCGTATTGGTATACGACTAAATTCTATGCTATTAAGTAAAATTTTCAGACCCTTGAAGAGCCCCATGCTGAATTTTTCATGCGTTATGTACACGACCTTCTGGTCTAGCGGTCAGAGCTCCTGACTGCGAAGCTTGCGGTCTCGGGTTCGATTCCCGCTGGGGGCAGATATTTGTGTGATGAACACGAGTATTAGTACCTTAGTCTTGTATGTCCTATGTATCTATATCGTTGTCTAGTTTCCTTAATATGTATGTTACCCAATTAGTCCCTCTAGCACTTTAAGTAATGCTATTATTTAACCCGTGGATAACGTAGTTGGCGTCATAATGAGTAAAATTTCCATTCCCTATGAGAAGTTGAGATGTGTATTATATTGCTGTTTGTTTTCCCATTAATAGAAATAATACATAAGAATAATACAGGTTTTGCTTAGTTTGGGACCAGGTCAATTTGAGTGGAAGTGTCCTCAGGTATTTGTTTATGTATGTCCAGGCCTTGGGCACGTTTGGGCTGTGCCAGCTGTACGCCTTCACCCAATACCTGCGCGAGCGCCTGTCGCCGCCCAACTTCGAGCTGCTGTTCAAAGCGCTGCTCACTACGCTACTGGCCACGCTCGGCACTGCGGTCGTCGTCCTCACCATAACTGGTTATTTCATTATTATTATTTAACTAGCTGTGCCCGCGACTTCGTCCGCGTGGAAAAGTGTCATTAGGCAGCATTTTAAATTTCTCATCCCTTATTTTTTTTACACCCTGAAGGTTATTTAGAATTTCATATTAATTTATATGTAATCAAGAGCCTAAAAAATAAGTTTCAAATTTTTGCTTCAAAATTGGCGAATCTGCCATACAAACTTTAATCTCCTATTTCTAGCCCTTACAACCCTTTATCGCATTAAAAATGTCTTTCCCTATGTCGTCTATCGTATATCTATCGTATGTATGTAGCCTATGTCTTTCCTCAGGCTCTAGACTAACTGTGTACCAAATTTCATTTAAATCGGTTCAGTAGTTTAGGCGTGAAAAGGTAACATTCAGACAGACAGAGTTACTTTCGCATTAATAATATTGGTAGGGATTGGTCGCAATGGTAGTGTTTCGAGTTGTTGCCTGCAATGCAAAGATTGCAAATCCAATCCCGATTACATTAGTAAAGATTTTTTTTAACTTAAGTACTTAAGTACAGGGAGATCACACAATCAAAGCATCAAGAGGAAACCTGCATAAGTTTGTACAGGAAAGACGTCTAAAGTAAATCTAATTTTAGTCCTGCTTCAGAAACGGTAAATGACTGACCATATATTACATATAAGCGGTAACCGCTTACCATCAGGCGGACCGCATGCTTGTTTGCCACCTATGTGGTATAAAAAAAACTTCATTAAAAGAAGTTGTTGTTTCAGTATATTGGTACTGGCTACCTAAGAGGTCATTGCAGTTTCTCAAGCATGACTACCACTACTTCTTACTACAGTATTATTTTTATGGTATAGTAATGTTTTTTTTTTACAGGCAAAATATCACCATGGACCGGGCGGTTCTACTCCCTGCTCGACCCGTCGTACGCCAAAAACCACATACCTATTATCGGTAAGACTTTGTTACTCCTTATAACATTAGCTATCTGCCTGTGTAAGTCTTGTTAAAATTGGTCTAGCCGTTAGGAGATTAGCCAGACAGACTTTTTTTTATTGGAACGAAGTTCCTTATCGCGCGTTGTGAAAGGGGGCTAGACGGAAAAAAATCTTACGAAAAGTTGTCACGACACTTCTTTTTTTCGCGCGTTGTGATAGGGGGCTAGACGGAAAAAAATCTTTTCATATTAGTTTCATATGCATTTACAAAAATATGGTTGTTTTAGTAAGAGTCTAGTAGTAGTAGAAGAGACTTTACAGAGACAGAGATTTTCTTAACTTAAGTATAGTGATTAGTCACAGAAGATATTCGAAGACGTACGTATGTAAAGTCGAGCTTGAGAGCATGCGATGAACTCGCCATCTGTCACGTTGGTTCTTGCCTTATACCTTCGAAATGTGTGAAGGTATATTTATTAGTAAAGATCAGGCCTACTCCATGTAACATGATAACTAAACCTGCGTTTTCATACGTTTCTCATTCGGTTAAGGATTTTCGTTGTATCCTTCCGTCTCCGGAAGATGTGGACAGTTTTGCACCGCTCCATCCGTTCGGAAACGTGAAGTAACCAGACTAACTAACATAACCCTCACATATTAATAGTTTTATTGTCTGTGTCGAATGTGTTAGGAATAAAGTTTTTTTTCTTTGTAAACACCACTCAACAGCCTCTGTGTCCGAGCACCAGCCGACCTCGTGGTCCTCCTTCTACTTCGACCTGCAAGTGCTCGTGTTCCTGTTCCCCGCCGGGCTGTACTTCTGCTTCAGCAAGCTCACCGATGCCAACATATTCATCATTCTCTATGGTGTTCTTAGTATTTACTTCGCGGTCAGTATATTGGACGTCATTTGGTACTGGTCAGAGGTAGATACTTAGCTAAAATAGGATATATTTTATTCTGGAAATCTAGCAATCAAATGAGATTTTGCGTGGGTGCAACCGCAGTATTATGTATATTGTTTTCTATGCTGGACACATTTGACATGTTGATAATATCTTTACTACAAATATGTATGTAAGAGTCAGTTGGACAGCTATTATATAACATAGTAAACATTAATACCACGAGTCATTCTGATTTCAGTTCAAGTTTAGTTAGGCAACCATGATGACAAACGAACGCTAGAGCGTGTCGCAGTCGATGTCGAGTGACGCCATTCCGTCGACTCCGCGCCATGACCAATCACACTTTGATCGCTGACCTACCACACCCCCACACTCCACTTAATTCCCTATACGACATCCCCACTGTGTCCTAACCCTTATCAATACAATTCACAGGGTGTCATGGTTCGTCTTATGCTGGTCCTCGCGCCAGTCATGTGCATAGTATCGGGTGTCGCCGCGTCAAGCCTATTGAGCCTTCACGTCAAGGACATTGAGCCCAAAGTCGAGAAGCACGAGAAGAAAAAGAAGCATGAAAATAATCTAGTTTTCCGATCGGAGGTGAGTACTAGCCGATCTACAGATAGTTCCTGAAATTCACATACACTTATTGAAAGTATATAGGTACGTATCACTACGCCGAGTCTTCACGGGGTAGGCAAGGAGAGTAGAGCGCCATCTCTGTACTGACGACTGTAGTTAACGTTTCTGTCTATCTATGAGTGTTCGATTCATATACTTTTTTTATCCTGAGGGATCTTTTTTTTATACTACTAAGGTAGCACCTTAATAATACAAGCTGCATCAATGTTGTCTTCGAAGTTCAATCCGTGACGTTTTGTGGAAATAAACATTAAATAAGCTCAAAATAAACGCTTAATGACAAACGGTCACCACCGGTCTATGGACGCTTGCAACACCACGGGTTATAACCCGCCGTTGCCGACCCATGAAGAACACCGTTCTATACCCTATAGGAAAACCTCAACGGGGAGTTCATTTCACAGCCTGACCTTTTCTGGAAGGAAACTCGTTAGCAATGGCTGCGCCACGTGTAGTGCAGTGTAGTGTCAGTAAGTGTGGCGGCGGCAGGTGGGCGCGCTGTTCGTGTGCGTGCTGGGCGGGCTGCTGGTGTCGTACGTGGCGCACTGCACGTGGGTCACGTCGGAGGCCTACTCGTCGCCCTCCATCGTGCTGTCGGCGCGGGCGCACGACGGCGCGCGCATCATCTTCGACGACTTCCGCGAGGCCTACACCTGGCTCAAGATGAACACGCCAGAGGTGAACTTACACATACATACACGAAGTAGGCACAGTCGGTGAAATGAAAAGTTAATAAATTTGCTTTTTTAATAGTAAGGATTGGGTTGTAAGGGGCATATAAAAGAATTTTTTAAAAGAGTTTCTACTTTGTCCTGTACTTTTAAAATTTCTTATAAATTTTACTAACCTATAATTCTGTAAAATAAAATATTTGGATGTCTCCTTAGGTGGGCGTTGATGCCCTGCGACACAGTTTGTACTTCCGCAGGTGTATGTCGTTCTTTTGCCACTTTGTTGTTTTTGGTTGTTTTTGTCCCTAAAACTTGTGGGCCGTGTACTCTTAGAGTTCCCAGGAGTGTTCGCGTAATCGGATGTTCATATATTAACCCTCCCTCAGGATGCAAAAGTGATGTCCTGGTGGGACTACGGGTATCAGATAACAGCGATGGCCAACAGAACAGTGATAGTGGACAATAACACGTGGAACAACACGCACATATCCCGCGTGGGCCAGGCCATGGCCTCCACCGAGGACAAGGCCTACGAGATCATGCAGGAGCTGGACGTGGACTATGTGCTCGTCATATTTGGAGGACTCGTGGGGTATTCCTCCGATGGTTAGTGCCCACCTTTACTACTAATTTGTTATAGCACAGGAAAGCTATTTTTTTCAATACTTTTTTAAACTTGCAATACACTATGACTAATGAATCTATATTGAGAGTAAAGCGGAACATAAGTTTTAACAGATTTTTTTTAAATTGAACGGCGGATGGAATCGCGCGCCACAACAAGTTAGGCAGGACATAATGGGCTAATTAATGAGTTTTTCTGAACTTAAGTACAGTGATTAATCAAAAAAAAGATTTACGGTGAAGGAAAACATCGAGAGGAAACCTGCCGACGTTTGAAAAGAAAATCAGAGGCGTATGTATAGTGTTGCTTGTGTAACGGCGATGGACTCGCCATCTATCACGTTGGCACCTAAAATATATCTCTGGTGGAAAGTGGGTGTGTGGTTATGTAATGTGCACACGTTGGGGGAGACTGTACGAGGTTCGATGCGCAGACATCAACAAGTTCCTGTGGATGGTGCGCATCGGCGGCAGCACGGAGCGCGGCGCGCACATCCGCGAGGCGGCCTACTACACGCCGGCCGGGGAGTTCCGCGTCGACGCCGACGGCTCGCACACGCTGCTCAACTGCCTCATGTACAAGATGAGCTACTACAAGTTCGGCCTCGTCTACACCGAGGGCGGTGAGTACTGAAGACACCATAATTTTTTTGTAAAGTCTCTCGTAGCGTGAGTTCCGGGAACTTTTGCTAGATCGCGAGCAAGGGAGCCGGGCTGGACTGATTTCAGTTACCATTACGTGGTTTTATAGATAGTGCCATCCACGAAAACGCGCCATCCACGAAAACGCGCCCCACTAATTTGTAGTAGAGGGAGTCGCGGGATGCGGGGAGTATGGCCTGAGTCTATTAATTTGTAGTGTGCGTGTGCACTCATAGGTAGTCAATGCACACTTACATAAGGAAGAATAGTGGGGCGTCTTCGTGCATGGCACTAACTTATAAGCTTGAAGTCGCGACTTCGATTCTGAGTGCCAATTATTAATATCAACATATTTGCTCAGGCCGTCCGCCGGGCTTTGACAGAGTGCGTGGCGTGGAGATAGGCAACAAGGACTTCAACCTGGACGTGCTCGAGGAAGCCTACACCACGGAGCACTGGCTCGTACGCATATACAAGGTTAAACCGCTGCCCAACAGGGGGGTATGAACACGCCACCGAAACCTACCGAGATACATACATTAGGATTATAGCCTCATCATATACCTTACTAGCGGTCCGTCCCGGCTTCGCACGGATGGACATAATATTTTTTTTATATTTTTACCTTATATATATTGCAATAAGTATAGCCTATGTCACTCAAGGTGAATGCAGATTTCCAATGGTGAAAGAATTTTTAAAATCGGCACTGTAATTTTTGAGTTTATTCTTTACAACAACACACACACAACATACAAATCTTTCCTCTTTATAATATTAGTATAAATGTACATGTTATTTTCTATACATATTACACATGTTTTCCACTTGTGTTCAATTCACTGTTTACAGAAACTTAAAGTTTTTTACCTACTACAGTTTATTTCAACTTCATAATCTGTATAAGTGATATAAACTGTCTTTGTACAGATTATAAAATAAGCTCAATATCTGAAGTGAACAAATCTCATTGGAACTTGACAAGCACAGAGATTGTCGTTTGTGAAACAAAAATGGTCTTTGCAAGTAATACTATTTTATGAATTAATTAATAATTAAATAATATGAATATTAGCATTGGGGACTCGTTTAAATACCATATACTTTATGTATGCATCTCATTGCAAAATCATAGACCTATGCTAATATTGACATAATATACATTTCTCTTAGACTAAATGTATATAATGATGCTAAAAGCTTAATGTTTTTACTGATACATGTATCTCGGTCGGGTTATAGTTGTATACATAATAGGAATAATATAATATAATCAATTTGGTGATCCTCTCAGAACGCTAGTGTGGACGTAAAGTAGGTCACAAACTGTTGTGGTGTGAGGAAGGTCACGACTTTTTACAGTTTTATAGTAGTTCGATAATGTTGAACATTGAAGAAGGCGGGAGAATTTAATACGTGTCAGAAAGCGTACACTTTAAATTTCTCAAAGAAGTTAATCTGTTTAGGAGCTAGCCTTTAAAATAACAAACTTCTCGAAGGCTGTGAAATTAATTGTATAGTGCTTTCTTGATTTTATTTGTTAATTTAATTTTAGATCACAGCCGATACGTCTTTTGTCATTACTTTTAAAACTAAAAGACAAAGTTCGACAAACAAATGGGCCTTATTTTTTTTTATTGTCACAAATTATTAGGATTCATTATTTTTATGATCCTAGACTGATGGCATCATGTTATAGAATATTACTAACAGCTTGTTGTTTAAAAGCATTTCTACCTCTATTCAAGTGAAAAGTCGCACAAATAAACTAGAATTTGACTATACCATTAGCAGAGCAAAATTAAATGTTAGGGTCGATTTTGTAACTGTACCGTTTATAAGAATGCAATGATGTTGTGTAAATTCTTTTTTATATTTAATAAAGTTTATTGCATACTTGAAAAAAAATTGTAACGTGTTTTATTGGCAGTTCTAAGAAATATGTAAGTTCGACATCAGTTCCCTTCATCGTCGACATCATCGCTAGATTCGGAGCAGTCTTCAGGTTGGAATGTGTCGTCATTGAAGTGGTGTTTGTTGGGTCTGAATCTTTTCTGTTTGCGAGGTCGTTCGCGTTCGGCGGGTCGACCACTTACCTGAGAAACGAGATATAAAGCTCAGTAATAAAATAACCGAATCATATGAATTCCTAATATAAACTGAATATTAACCCAATTTAACATCGTATCGTATAAGAAAAAAAGGTATGGTGCGTCAATAAGGTCCAAAATCGCTTGGTAGAGTTTTGTTTCATGTTGCGATGTTCACCATGATCTCGAAGAAGGTTATAAGGTCACCCAAGTGAAGCTGAACGTTTACCTGTTGCACCATATTGTAAGGTCCGTCCCCATTATAGAATGCGGACTTAAATGCTTGAACCAGAGGTTTCTTTTTGAATACGGCGCATTGTTTCGTTAGCGTATCAGTGGCGCCATCTGGTATATCTAAAATAAAATAATGTAAGTATATCAACATACGTCCACAGGCCGGTGCGTACCATCAGACAACCTGCATGCTTGTGGTTGTGGTATAAAAAAACGAGTCCCTCACGGGGTATAGATTAAAGTCACTTCCCACCGTCTGTATGCTTATTCAATGTGTACTTTATTTGTTTTAGTATGTCATAGTTGTTGCAGTGTCTAAATGTATATATTGTATTTTATTACATTAATATCCAATATTTGCATAAACATAGTTTTAAAACTGTACAGTAATTTAAGTTTTGGTGCATGGAGCCCGTAACACAGGGTCAGTAGCATTTGCTACTCTCTTTGTGACTAATTCGCCATTAAATTAATGGCATATTTAGAAAAAAAACACACCAGTCTCTCCAAATGTGATCTGCTTGGGCCTTATATCATACACCCTATAGTCCAGCATTAGTACAATTTGCTCATCCTCTTCATCATTACGTGCCACGAACGAAACCTCAATGTGGGAGCCATCTATGATTTTAAATAAGTGGGCTTCAATATTGAGGAATTTCTGTAAACAAATTAAATTCTGGATCAGTTTTAACTATATATTCTATGCAACTTTAGCTAGAACAGGTCAAAAGATAGTAGATAAAATTTTTATCAACAATTGTGTACCCTAACATCAATCTTAAGTGCTTAAAGCACACCAAAAATTTACGAAGATCAAAATATCACCTTGAGATCTTCAAACTGCTCAAGCCTGTCATAGTAGGCTACCAATGCCCTCCTGACAGCACACAGGCACTCGGGCAACATAACATTGTCAAAGTCCTCCAACACAGCATTGAGATTAAACCCCAGGGGAAGGGATGATTGAGCTATTCTATTGTTGCCTGAAATATGCGCAATGAACTATTATCCCCTTAAAATGAGACGAAGAGATAACTGTAAATAAATTAAAGAAGTCAATAAGTCTAGACAGAACTGGCACTCTACTTTCTCTGCCAACCACATATAAAAAAAAATACAAAATATTTATGTCACATAAGGGACACAGGGAACACTCATTGAACTTTACATATTTACATACATATCATAAATTTCAAACTATAGCTTCAATAAAAGGCGGGAGATGGATTTTAACTGACAGTTTTTATTTAAATTACAGAACCACCAACATCTGGTTTACAAATCTAATTAAACCACTGTTTCGAAGAAAAAAAACAGGGTACTGGGTAATGTAGAGAGCCAGTATTCTTAAAACTCCCAGTCCTCTTTCGTCAATACAGTTATCAGTCTTGTCATAGAGAGAATAAAACATTATCCATACCTGAATTCATATCAATCCTCAACCCATGCTTCACCTCATGGCGAGAGTCATGCTGCATGTGGTAAACTATACAACAGTGGTTATCCTCCACATAAGACTGCACCTCCATACCAGTCAACATTGACATTAGTTCCAAATTCTTCTTCAGAGTATCTACAGAGTTGCTGAGTACTATTTTCTGTAAAAAAAATATTTTTAATGGACATATGTATTGCCTCGCCATCAGTTGTTTATGTTGGCACCTGAGTTTATTATGTCTGAGGAAATGAGCTTGTTGTTAAACATCTACCCAAGACTGCTATGATAATTGAATAGGAAAATTCTCGAGCATTTTGTATGTGCAATAGAATAACTAACATAACACATACATAATATTATAAGTAGTTCATGAACTCATAATGTATAAGTTATGATGATCTACATTTTATCCAATAATTTTACAGGTTGTTGAACATAATGTAATATAATATATCCTCACGCCTTCCCACAAGGGTCCCCGAAGGGGCAGGCAGAGGTGTGTAGGTAACACCCACACACCCACTTTCCGCCAGAGGTATATCAGGTGCCAACGTGACAGATGGCGAGTCCATCGCCGTTACTCAAGCACGACTATACATACGCCTTTGAATTTCTTCTCAGACGTATGCAGGTTTCCTCTCGATGTTTTCCTTCACCGTAAAGCTCGTGGTGTGACTAATCACTGTACTTAAGTTCAGAAAAAACTCATTGGTACAGTCGGGATTCGAACTTGCGACCTTTGCGTCGCAGGCAACTGCTCGAACCACTCGGCCACTACGGCTTCTGAACAAACATATTTATTACATGAATGTGATAATACTACCAAACTTTCCATGATTTTAATACAATTAAATTGTTCCTGAACGTACATTAGGCCTGATAAATGGTTCGTCCTTCTTTTTTACTGGCGATAGTTTTCGCCTATAAGTATTCCGTTGTAACTGAAAAAGTTCATCTTGTTGTGTTTTTAGCTTTTGCTCCAGCTGTTCAATCTCATCAAGGAGCTCCTGGCAATCCTCCGGAATTTGAACTCTTTGGGCACCACCTCCTGTACAGAATACGTTGAATTCTTTTATGAGTCACATACTGGGAATTACTAAATAATTAATGTGTTTAGTGTAGGTATGTGTCCATGTCTCTGTTTGCTCCTAACGTTAGTGTTTTAAGTTATCATGATAATAGTTTACTAACCAATGATCCTTGTTGGTCGAAATAAATGGAATTTAATTTAATTTATTTGATTTTATACTTGTCAAGTATATAATCAAAGGATGAATTAGACTCATTTGGGAAGTATGACAAAAAATTGGTTTATTATACACTTTTTACTTACGTCTGCCAAATAGCTTGGAAATCTTTGTCTGCTTCTTGAAATTAGTCATTTTTATACAAAGTTAAACTAACTTCTTTCAACAAAATAATGACGCCGGTTACAAACAAATACAATTAAGGCAGTTGATTTCAAACTGTGTTTTGACTGATTTAACGTTGACATTAGCTACTTTTAATGTTACAATATATTAATGACTTGAATACAAGTATTTCAGTCGCAAGAGCAGTGTTATAACCCACGCCGTATTTTTAATAATAGGTTCAATTCACAGCAGTTATTATATAGAAATCTTTGATTCACATCAAATTAAGTATACATACTGACCGCGATTAAATTAAATATTTAAAAAAATTTGATGTGTATGGGTACTTACACATTTTTGTCTATCCTCACGGGGACCATATAAATACATATTATGTCATCAGAGAGAACTGGTGCTCTACTTTCTCTGGCCTATATGCAATATTTAATAAAACAATAAAATAATTTAATTTTCATATAATTAATACATTATAAATGCATCCTTTTAAATACTAGTGTGTCCTAATAGCTTTAAATCATCCAAATTTAGCCGTCCTTCATTCAATTTGATCCGCAACCTGAAAGAAATAAAAAAAGATTAAAAACATTAGCTTGCATACATGGACCAAGGACCGAACAATACAAATAAAAGTGTCTAACACATGATAGTAGTAGCAACGAAACAACAAAGACAGTAGTAATACAGTCCAGGCAACACGAAACTTGCTCAATTAAAAGCCATAGACAATGAAGTACAACAGTATACAAACCTTTCCTCATTATGCTTCACAGACCACAAGGGGGGCAGAAATTTGGGCTTCATGGAGTCCAAAAAGTGTTCCCTCCACATCTCCTCCAACTTAAGGAGTCCTCCATGTTCCAGGAAATATTCCACCACCTTTAGGCCGTGGGTTTCGTAGTCTGTGCTTTCACTCCTGTAAAGGTATTTTGGGTTATTTTAAGCTACATTTATTAACACTTGGATGTTTGGAGCAAGCATTGCTTGATTCATCTTGTACAGATTATATTCTCCACGGCGATTATAATATGTAGTCTATGGTCAGTGAGTAGTAAGTCGTTTGTTTGGATTGGATTGGACGTACTCGACAGGCGGCTCTGCGGCTAGTTCCAAGAGGCCCGGCGTGACCTCCGTGTGGTCCGGATATGCCTGCAGCAGGAGTTCCTCCAGCTCGCGGCGGCGGGCGTCGGGCAACACGTGCCTGCGCGCCTGGTACAGCAGCGCACGCGCAGCCGAGCGGACCTTCCTGCCGACGGACCACTATACAATTTTATTTGGGTACAACTCGACTACTATTGGAAACGTGGGCGAGTGTAAGTATATACGTATGATAGGAGAAGGGGTGAGTCACATGGAGTCAGTTGATTTACCAAAAGGCTGGAGCCTAGAGCGAAAAAGGGGCCAAAATTGTTTGTTTCTGTCAACATGAACAGAGCAAGTTAATACAATTGTGAACTAGGGTAATGAAAAAGATAACCAAGGAAAACACCTGTATACGTCTGAGAAGCAATTCAAAGGCGTATGTATAGTCGTGATTAAGTAACGGCGATGGACTCATCATCTGTCACGTTAGCACCTAAAATATATCTCTGGCGGAAAGTGGGTTTGTGTGTTTTACCTTTACACCTCTGCCTACGCCTTTGGGGACCTTTGTGGGAAGGCGTGAGATTTTTATTTAACTAGGGTAATGAAGTTGGTAGGGGTGGCAAAAGTGTACATCCGCCACTGCATCGAGTGCGTGCCGGTGAGCGCAGCCATACTTGGTGGCCGTGTCCTCGGCCATCTTGGCGAGGTCCCTCGCCACGAGCGGCGCCCCGCAGCGCGCGGCCAGCCGCTCGCGCACGGCCTGGTCCCGCACGTTGCTGCGCTGGTGGCACGCCGCGCACAGCAGCAACACGTCGTGCGACGAGTGGTCCTTCATTATCTCTGCATACACACACACACCGACACATCGTGTGAGTACACATACAGGATCTACTACATGCAGCATTTGTGTAACACTCAGAGAATTAGAACAAAGTCACATATATTGTACAAAAGTCATGTTCTAAATTTAAGTATTATTGTATTGCAATGTACTTAATAAGTGCCCAAAAGTGCTGTAACGGGCCCAGGAAAATACTCACCGGGAAAATATTTCCTATACTCTCTGGGCACGACGTTCTTGCGGATGTATGAGTTGGTCCCGCCGCACACGACGCACTTGTTCTCCTTGGTCATCCGGTAGTACTTGCCCACGTCGCCCACTGACCGGCCCGCGGGCTCGAACCTCAAGCGGACTGTCAATGGATCCTCCACCACCAAATCCGCCAGCTCCTTTTGTACGTACCTATAGCGTATATACGATGTCTCATAAACTACAACAGTTGTCTGTGTGCTGACAACAATGTCAGGATTATTAAAGGCAAAATTTGATATTTCCTCACGCCTTCCCACAAGGGTCCCCGAAGGGGTAGGCAGAGGTGTATAGGTAATACCCACACACCCACTTTCCGCCAGAGGTATATTCGGTGCCAACGTGACAGATGGCGAACCCATCGCCGTTACTCAAGCACGACTATACATACGGCTTTAAATTTCTTCTCAGACGTATGCAGGTTTCCTCTCGATGTTTTCCTTCACCGTATAGCTCGTGGTGTGACTAATCACTGTACTTAAGTTTATTTGTATTTTATAATGATTGTTTCTATTTCATCCTCTCAACTGTCACACCTACCTTTTCTTTCTCTGTTTCTTATCTCTCTCTACACTTGGGTTGCCTGGTAGAAATCGCTTTTGCGATAAGGCCGCCTATTGTGCCTACTATATGTTTTTCTTTGTCATTTCTGTTTGTTTTTGTAAATGTGTGTGTTTGTACAATAAAGGATATATTATTATTATTATTAATAATAATAATAATAATAATAATAATCATTTATTTGCAAAAAACATGGTATAAATTGGGTGTTAATAAATAAATAATGTACATACATGTTTTGCCGAGTTTTCAGCATGCAAATCCAGGTTAGTGTTCAAAAAATTCTTTAACACTATAAAAATTATTCTCATTCAACCACTTATACAGTTGAACTTTAAACCGCCTATGGTTTAATAACTTAAATTCACTAGGTAACTTATTAAATACTCTTATACACATGAACATACAACTTTTACTATATTTACTTAACCTAGGAATGTCGCTAACGACAAGTCTGCATGGATCTCTACGATTTCGCGCGCAAACGCCATCTACTGTTTGAAAGAGGTTTTTATGTTTCCATACAAACATACACACTTCGAAGATATAAAGAGAAGGTAGTGGCAGAAGTCCAAGACTCTTAAACACTGGTCGGCATTATTATTAAGTTCAGAAAAACTCATTTTCGAACTTGCGATCTTTGTGTCGCAGGCAACTGCTCGAACAACTCGGCCACCACGGCTCTATGATATTTCAGAGTTAGTACCCACACACGCACTTTCCCCCAGAGATATATTTTAGGTATTCTATGACAAATTTCGTCACATAGATGAATAAATAAATAATTGAATTAACATATAAAACATGTTTTAATCCAGAATTGAATACACGCGGGGTATAGCTTGTTATTTAATACCTACAACACTGCGTACCAGTAACTTACCACAAGGCTTTCTTATTATCGCAAGTGCACAGCAGCTCCCCGTCGGGCGCTTGCAGGTAGCAGTTATGGTACAATGGCTTAGTGCGCGTCGCATTCGGGTACCGCTTGCTCAGTATGAAGCTCTCCTTGTCAGGTTTGGCCTCGCGAGCTCTACGCCTACACAGAAAAAATATGAAGGTGTTAAACAGGTCACTACCAAAACAAGCCTCATACTCAAATTTCAAACCAGATTCAGTTGATACTTTGAACGATTTCTTTTTATATAGCTAATGTATGAAACAATAACGCGGCCCAACTGATGGTAAACGGTTACCGCCGCCTATGGAAGTTTGCTAGTTACTCTAAGGCCAACAATCAAGTACATAACAGCCTCTCTAGGCAAAATGCATGCCAGCATTCACGCTATTCATTGTGTAATGACATTATATGCAGAAAACTTTTCCCGCATATCCAGAGTCCCTAACGGGGTAGGCAGAGTGTATCGAGCCGCAGTTCTCTCTAGACTTACATACCTCTTCGTCCACATTCATCAGCCTCAAAACCGACGGGCATGTTTCTTCATACATGCCAGTCAGTTTTGAGTACTCATGACGTTATATACCTACCATAAAAATTATAGATGTCGGATAGCTATCGCTAATAGAAAGGGATTTTGTCGCAAGGATAGTACCTATAGTGTACAATTCTCACCCATTAGTGACATTCTGCCGATCTTTGTGTTTAGCTCTGTAGTTAACGTCGGCGTATTTGGAACACAGGTCATCCAATTTGTCCCACAGCGCGTCCTCAGAGTTGTATAAGCGCGTCACGAAATTTCCTCCATTCAAGCTGCTGACTAGTTTCACGAACATCTTGATGGCAACGTGGGCGTCCAAGGCAGCGTATAAAGTTTGCGCTGCCGACAGCTGATCGGCTTCCCAATCGCTGCAGCGGACCTGAACACATGTAAAGTTCAACAACCTCCAGCATTCTATCTAACGTTTCTCAGAAACGGCGAAAACAATCTGGATCATATTTTGCATTCACATAATAGGCAAGTACAGTGATAAGTACGGTGAATACATCGACAGAAACACTGTTTCAACAATCAACAAATATGTTTGAAAAGATTTTCAAAGTCGTGCTTGAGTAACGGCGATGGGACTCGGCATCTGTCACGTTGGCACCTGAAATATATCTCTGGCGAAAAGTTTGGGTGTTTCAGAAAATTTCAGACCTCTGTAACAAGCACCCTCAAAGGGATAGGCAGAGGTGTGAACACACGTGCTTTGCGCCGTAGATACCTACATATATTCGGTGTGTGACTAATCACTGTACTTCAGGTTAGAAAAACTTTTTGGTACAGTACTCAAACCACTCGGCCACCCCGGCTGTCGAGGCTCGACCATATTAATCCTACTATTATTATAAATGCGAGAGCTTGTTACTCAATCAAGCCAGAACGGCTAAACGGTATTGTATGAAATTGGGCACAGAGAAATAATTATAAGCTGGATTAACACATATGTATTATCACAAAATTCATAGTTAGAATTACTCATTACAGTATGTAGCAATACCACATGAGTCAAGTTTAAATTTGCACACATTAAGCTAAGTACTTAGTAGGTTTGTTATTGTTCTTATGAATAGATAAAATGCACTATCCAATGGATAGATAGTAGATATATGATGCTCAAATTTTTTATTTTATTTCTCGTTTCCTATAAAGGTGACGCTCAGTGGCCTAATGCCAAGATAAAGATGGCAGTGTAACTGATATTGCACCTAAACAATTAGTCGCAAGTAGCGGTCGATCGCCCTCAGCAGGAATCGGACCTGCGACGTCAAGTTTCACAGTCTCTAGAGCAGACGGCCGTCAGTTATGGCAGTCAATTAATAATGGTAGGATACCAACATACCTTCCAGCACTTATCTATAACAACCCCCAAGACAGACTTGGTGAGCACCGCCAGACCTCCAGGGTGATAGCCACACAGCTCAGCAATGTGCCTCACATCTAATGAAGAATTCAGGAATAGAGAATAGTCCTGATACAAATACTTAGCATCATCACTAGCTGCTACACCTACTTTGTAGATGGTCTCGTCTTCTAGAAGCTCCTGGAAGTAAATAGATTATTGACAAATACAATTAATGTTTGAAGGCAAGGTACCCTTTGAAAAACATGTTTTCATAACAATAACTTGTATTTGTAAACTTTTGTGGCAAAGGGCCAAGCATTATTAATTCTATTGATTTTAATATGCCCAGTTAGTTATTAGACTACCTAATTTGACAGAAATTATTACATCATAAGCTCCCAAAAAAAAATTTACCCTTATCTATTGGAACTACAGAATGATTACTTATTAAAATTGAGCAAAATATATATTTAAGCATACTATAGCAACAGTATATGTCATATATAACCAGTTAGCACAATGCCTGCACGCTACATACCTTGTGTTCTTCAATGAGTTTCTCTATTCAATATTTGGCATCCCATTATAAATTCCTTAGGGTACAATACCAAAGTAAGGAGGGCCCCTTTTAAAGTGAAGCTTTTCCCATACAAAATTTAATGTGGTCAAAATGTGGATTCACACATTCACACTTCTATATAACTACCATTCAGAGTGATACACACTAATATGATAAATGACTTACAATCAAAGAGGCTGGTACAGTCTTAAGGCAGTTGAGTCTGAACAGGCCACAGTAACCATCAAAGGAGGATAGCTGCAATAGTGCCACGGGATGTCTGCTTTTCTGTGTCACCCACTCGCAATCAAAGCCCAGAGCTCTGTGTTTACTGCATCTCCTGAATAATATAATCATAATTTAATCTAAGCTTAGCATCTTTCCTCATAACAAAGAGGGAAAGATAAGTAAGTGCTTGTCTTTTCATTTGTCATCAATGGCACTCTGAACAAAGGTCACCAATTATGACAGGTCAAGGTTGATGATTCTGTGTTAATTTCTAATCAATGTGATAAAAATATGTTTACATACACCACATGTTCTGCATAAACCTAATTCATCATCAGATGGGTGCATAAATATGTATGTAAAAACAGGTTTGTAAGTCTAGAGAGAACTGGCGCTCTTTACTCTCTGCCTACCCCTTTAGGAACTCAGCGTGATATGTATGTATGTATATGCCAACCTATAGTATGGTGCAAATACAATAATAATAATATAAGTTGTAATTTTACAGGTTACAAATTATTTTAAGAACAAATTTTATCTATGTACCTAATTATATAAGGAATTTTTTAAATAATATTTTGACCTCATGTAAAAAATCAATTAAATAGTTGGATAACCATACTGTTTATTGATTAATTGTTGTCAACTGTTGTTGTTCTTAAAATATAAATATGGATTGAATTTATAATTTAAATTACATACAATTCTAAATTAATAAAATCTTTTCTAGTTAAATATTATTGTTAAAGGAGTAAATTATATTGGCCAATTGGTGCTTGACATGTGTTTGAATTGTTTCTTGATTAACAAACATGTGTTCGGTAGTTTTTATACCATATTGATAAAGTATGACGATTGTTGTATTGTTAGTATGAGTATAGTATGAGCTCTATTATGAATATGTTACCTTTGCAATTCCGCTACAACTTTATCGCACTCCTCCTCAGTGGTTACCGTGTGGATATTCAAATATTCGAAAACATCTCCAGCCTTTCGATATTTCCGCTTCGGTCTCGATAATAAGTATGCTACACCCGCACAACCCGCAGCAAGAGCTGCAGTTGTAGCATAGATTTTAACTTTCGTTGATAACTCCATCAATATTTAATTCCTACCGCTAAATTTGAGACGATATACTATTTTATTATTGCTAATCATACGACAATATCTTTCAACTCGAGGCACAACTTGACAGAATCCAGGATAAATAATGCAAGTATTAAATAGTAGTCTTTGAAATAATGTATGACGCAAATATATCAACACCATAGCTAATTTAAATATCTTTACGACAATAATACAATTTATTGCATATGATTGTGTGTCGTCATCCGGTTGAGTACATAGTATTGTTTTGTGCAAAGACTACTATTTAATACTGGTTTTGTGTGTCATTTCATTATTTCGTAGAAGAGTCCGTCATATCGTGTTTTTCATGCATCGCCGGCGTCGCCGTCATTGCCTGTCATATTAAATAGTAGTCTTTGCCTGTCACATCACATTATACATTGTAATCTTTCCATGCAACAGATTTGTTAACATAACATTAAATATAATCTAAGAAAGAAACATATTTTTTACTAGAATTATATACATTGGATGCCGGTCAATTTTTTTTCCTAAGCGGTAGCAGAACTAAATAAGTTTCAGCAATAAAATATACTTATCTATGGAGTATATAGTGTATGTATGGCTACAAACTTTAGCTATTCTGTGGCATGAGGTGGATAGAATAGATTTTGTGTTGTCTGTCAGTCATATTTGTCATTTTACGTTAAAGTTTGGTTGAACCTCAGCAGCTTGGTTAAGTTTTAACAATTTGTCAATAACAAATTTTGTAATTGTAATCAAGTTAATGTATTGGCCACACAAATAACACAGCATGGTCAGAGAGAGAAGTCCCGATCGTCGGCGATCTCGCTCAAAAGAACGACGCGAACGCGACCGATACGATGACCGCGAAAGAGACAAGATTAAACGCCGAGAAAGGTCTCGAAGCCCAACTAGGAAGGAACGAGGTCACTCCAGAAGCCCATTACGAAAAGAGCGCGCCCGTTCACGGAGTCCTAAAAAACGCGATGGTAAGGAAAAAGACAGACGCTATGATGATAAAGAAAAGCGAGGGTCCAAGAGAGATGAGGACAACAAAAACGATCAAGAGGAAGAACAAGACCCGTCCAAAGATGATGGTCCTAAAGCTGCGAAACGGGAACCGTTGTCGCTAGAAGAGTTGCTAGCGAAGAAAAAAGCTGATGAAGAAGCTAGGAGTAAACCTGTCTTTTTGACTAAGGAACAGAGAGCTGCTTTGGCGCTGGAGAGACGTAGAGAACAGGTTGAAGCAATGAAGGCAAATGTAGACAAAGCTACTGTAGCTACTATAGATCTCACAGGATCAACCAAAAAGGAAGAAGAGAAAAAATACAGAGAGGAGAGAGAAAAGGAAAGGGAACGGAGAGATGAAAGAGAAAGAGAAAGAAGGTATGAAAGAGATGAGCGTAAGTCTATGAATGATCGTCGAGATGATAAGAAAGATAAAAATGAAGAGGGTTCTAAAACTAAAGACAAAGAGAGGGAAGAGGAAGCCATCAAGGCTAGATACTTGGGTATAATTAAGAAGAAACGTAGGGTCAGAAGATTAAATGATAGAAAATTTGTGTTTGACTGGGATGCTTCAGAGGATACATCAAATGATTATAATACACTTTACAAAGAGAGACATCAAGTACAATTTTTCGGACGTGGACATATAGCAGGCATAGACATAAAATCTCAAAAAAAAGACCACTGTAAGTTCTATGGAAATCTGTTAGAGAAACGTCGAACAGAGTTAGAAAAAGAGCAAGAGAAGCTTCGTCTCAGAAAGGTTAAAAAGAAGGAGGACAAACAGAAATGGGATGATAGACATTGGTCTGAAAAAGATCATGATGAAATGACTGAAAGAGATTGGCGTATCTTCAGAGAAGACTACAATATTACACTAAAGGGAGGGAAAATTGCAAATCCAATCCGTACATGGAAGGAAGCAGGCTTCCACAATGATATAATGGAGATAATCAACAAAGTTGGCTACAAGAGCCCTACTCCCATCCAAAGACAGGCTATTCCCATTGGTCTGCAAAACAGAGATATTATTGGTGTTGCTGAGACAGGTTCTGGTAAAACCCTGGCTTTCCTCATACCTCTGCTCACTTGGATCCAATCACTTCCAAAGAGTGAGCGTATGGAAGATGCAGACCAAGGTCCTTATGCCATCATATTGGCACCAACACGTGAGTTGGCCCAACAAATTGAAGAGGAAACCAATAAGTTTGGAATTCCCTTGGGCATAACATCAGTTGTTGTTGTTGGTGGGCTCTCAAGGGAGGAGCAGGGCTTCAAACTGAGATTGGGTTGCGAAATTGTAATTGCCACACCTGGTCGTCTCATTGATGTGTTAGAGAACAGATACTTAGTGTTGAATAGGTGTACGTATGTAGTCCTTGATGAAGCTGATCGTATGATTGACATGGGTTTTGAACCCGATGTCCAAAAGATTCTAGAGTACATGCCTGTGTCTAATATCAAGCCAGACACTGATGCTGCTGAAGATGCATCTGTTTTACTGGCAAACTATAATACAAAGAAAAAGTACAGGCAAACTGTGATGTTTACAGCTACCATGCCTCCAGCTGTGGAGCGTTTAGCCCGAACCTACTTAAGGAGACCAGCTATAGTATACATTGGATCTGTTGGTAAGCCAGTCGATAGGACAGAACAGATTGTGTACATGATAGGTGAAAATGAGAAGCGCAGGAAGTTGACAGAGATATTGCAGCGTGGTGTTGAGCCTCCTATCATAATATTCGTGAACCAGAAGAAGGGTGCCGATGTTCTCGCCAAAGGTCTTGAGAAGCTGGGCTTCAATGCATGTACTCTTCATGGTGGTAAGGGTCAGGAACAGCGAGACTTTGCCCTAGCAAGTCTTAAGAATGGTTCGAAGGATATCCTAGTCGCGACAGACGTCGCCGGTCGTGGTATCGACATCAAGGATGTGAGTATGGTCATCAACTATGACATGGCGAAGTCCATTGAAGACTACACGCATCGTATCGGCCGTACAGGTCGTGCTGGGAAGACAGGCAAGGCCACATCCTTTGTCACTAAGGAGGACTCTGGGCTTTTCTACGATCTCAAGCAGGTGCTACTTGCTAGTTCAGTGTCCACCTGTCCACCAGAACTGATGAACCACCCCGAAGCACAACACAAACCTGGTACCGTCGTGACCAAGAAGAGAAGAGAAGAAATGATATTTGCATAGAAGAAGTAGTTATTGAAATGTTTCAACGCAATGAATTGGATTAAAATACAAATGAAAGCAATAAATAAAAATATAATACATTTTATTTCAATTTATTACCATTATATCAATATTTTCAATTTACACTGTAGACTAGCAATAAATAATTAATGTTTCACTAACACGGTTCATCATGCCCTGACGGACGCCATGGCCCTGAAAATAGAACGAATAAATTAGTTTTATTCATTGCTATGTCGCTATTCGTTAAAAATACAGGATTTAACGATGTCATAAATGCTTTATACAATAAATTGGTATTACTAGCGGCAGCTGACTGCCTCGGGACGTTAAGTCTTGCAGAAGCTTTGACATGGCTTTTTACCCCAACTGCCACGGCTTTGCAAGGTTATAGATAGCGCCATCCACGAATACGCGCCCCACTACTCTTCCTTATAGGTTAGACTAAGTGTGACAACCTTCCACTAACGTTTGAGTATTTATCGTTACACACTGATTACCTATGAGTGCACACGCACACTACAATTGATAGTGTCTGGTCATACTCCCCGCATCCTGCGACCCTCTCGACTAGACATTGGTAAGGCGCGTCTTCGTGGACGGCACTATCTATAGTTGAGCATAAGTGTTATGCCTTCCCTAACTATTTTTATGCAATCACTCAAAAATTTGTTGATTTTGATGGCTCCTCACTCCAAGTCACTTCATTCAACATGTGTCGCAATTACGCGCAATGACTACATTGAACAAGTCTAGAGAGAACTGGCGCTCTATACTCTCTGCCTACCCTGTTAGGGACTTTGCGTGATGATATGTATGTATGACTACACTGTTAAAAAAAGCAGCAATACTCACTCGTTAGGCGGCGAGCTTTCGTCATGTTCGTCAAATATTATGTAATCTGGAAACAAAATACATAGTATATCATTTAAAAAATAATAATTGATGGAAAATCGTGAGTAAGCAGAGTGTAGGTGTTGTCGCAAAAAATAGGCATTATATACAAAATTATATATTTTATATTACACAACAGATTTAAATTGTGATTTAGAGGAAAGTGTTTACGTATAATTGTTTTTCTAAAATTTAAAAAATTTTAATAGAAATAAACATGGGCATAAAGCAGATTATTAATTCCGAGTCAGGTTCATATCATACGAGTACCAAAAGGCGCAGATATCAAATACAAAGCGGGTAAAACGATGGGCCTTACGTATTATCTATACTAATATTATAAAGAGGAAAGATTTGTTTGTTTGTAATGAATAGGCTCCGAAACTACTGGACTGATTTCAAAAATTCTTTCACCTTTGGAAAGCTACATTATCCCCGAGTAACATAGGCTATATTAAATTGGACCCGATAGGTGGCGCTGCGATCGACTTTCAAGAATTTTACCTTTTTACCCGGGCGAAGCTTTCTGTGTGTCTTAAGCTAGATTCGAGAATGGTTTAGATTTACAATTGGACCCAATAGGTGGCGCTGCGATCGTGTTACGGGCAATTTAACTTTTTCACCCGAGCGAAGCTGGGCGGGACAGCTAGTCTTATATAAGTAGGTAAGAAACCACCTCCAATATGAGTATAGATAAATATTTTTATTTTAAAGGCGTGAAAAATAATATTAAAAATAGTTGAGTCATGCAAAGCAAAATAATATTAGTAAATTTGAAGCATGCAAACACAACAGTGAGCACCAATACCACATGGACCACTGCACCTACATAGAAATTCTACCTAATCCTGTTTCTCGGGCTTCCCTGACGGTTGGTTCTCGGCCTCTTTCGCCGGCGGCGGCATGATCGCCAACTTGGCGGATGAAACTACCGAAGCCGTCATGTCCACAAACTCTGAGAAGTCTTTGGGGAAAGACAGCTCAGGGAATTTGACCTCTAGTTGAGGGTCGCCGGGCTTGACTGGCCAAAAACATGTATGTTATTCATAAAGACGATAACAGAACTCAATACGCGAGACTTAAATATAAAGAGTAGGTAGGTATAATGTTACATTTGATTAGGTTAACTTTAATAGTAGAAATACCTATTTGTCAAAAGATGACAAATATTTTTACAGCATTCAGAGAAAAAAATGCATTTTTTTTTTCATTTATAAGAATACCAATTATCAATAAGAACAAATATAATCTGTGACAGGAGTTTCCTTCCATGAAAACTCAGGTTGTGCAATGAATTCTCTCTCTTCAAGGGTGTTAAAAGATTTTAACTGTATCGGCAACGCGCGAGTGACGCAACACTTAACTTTCATAGGCGGCGGTGACCGCTTCCCATCAGGTGGACCACATTGCTTGTACGCAAGCCTACTACTAAAATGGAAAATAACAAAATATTTACCTCCATACAAAAAGTTGTAGGCAATATTGATGTATTGCTTAGCAAGTGTAGCATTACTCTTAGCCAGTTCCTTAGTCTCCTCTGGGAAGCAAACCAGACCCATTCCAGATGTGCCTACACCTGTATAGAACAGCCTCTGGAACATTAAAAAGTTTGAATATTGTACTGACAGTCCCATATTATTTATTTACAGGCAATTCTGAGTGCAGCTAGTCATATGATAAAGGTATGTGCCACAGGAGTCTTTGAAGATATAGACAGAGGGGTAAAAAAAAACACTCTTTTTGAAATAAGCATATGCAGGTTTCCCCTCAATCTTTTCTATCATGATAAAGTAGGTGATGTGATTAAACACTGTATTCTTACAATAATAATCTTTATATATATAATTCTTCTGTGAGTGTGTATGTCACTGAACTCCTCTCAAACGACTGGACCGATTTTGATGAAATTTTTTGTATGTGTTCAAGGGGATCTGGGAATGGTTAGATTCACAATTGGACCCGATAGGTGGCGCCACCATCTTTTTTTTTCCACCCGAGCGAAGCTGGGCGGGACCATTAGTATATGTATATTTTGAAGTCAGCATGTGGACCGTGTGTAGCCTTAGGGGTCCAATATGGGAGGGCTTGAAGATAAAGTGATATATTTGTGTAATAATTACCCTGATAATGCCACCTCTCAGGCCAAAGATGAATCCAGTGAGACCACCCATTACCACTGCACCAAACCGTACATCCTTATTCTCCTCTTCCCTAAGGTACTTTACAATCCCTGAAAATGTAAGTATAACTCTGTTAATATATGTATATTATACTATTACTATTAATGCAAAAGTTTCCTCTTTAAAACAGAAACTACTGAATGGAAAATTACAACAGAAAAATTATCTTATGGGGCAAAGCTATAAAGTTGAAACTAAATATTAATAGTAACTTAAAAATAGATAGTAAATTTAGCTGTACCTGTTGTTAGTACCTAGTATTTTATAATATATCCTCATGCCTTCCCACAACGGTCTTTGAAGGGGTGGGCAGAAGTGTATTGGTAAAACCCACACACCCACATTCCATCAGAGATATATTTTAGGTGGCATTGTGACAGATGGCGAGTCCATCGCCGTTACTCAGTAGTAACCTAGTATTTTAATGTACTATTGGTTAACAGTATGACCACAAATACAGAATTCATTGCTCACAGTCACTCTTATCCTGGAATTCATGGTAGTTGTCTCGTACTGTGTTCTTGATTGATTCGGTCTGTGTCCAAACAACTTGGACCTGTTCCCTCACAGCCCGTACCGGTGACAGAAGCATTGACCGAAAGTAACTGCCTTTTTCATCTTCTGACTTTGCTACAGCAAATCTGACAATGTTCAAGATTAATATACTGTACATGTGCAACAAACATCACTTTATGGTGACATTACCAAGTATTTTATATGAAATATCTTTGAATGAGGAATGTATGTGGATGAAGTTATGGAGATCTGAGTCTATAGAGACCTGGTGTTCTTCTCCCTATGCCTGACCTGTAAGAGGTTAAGCATACTCATACACATGATTACACACAGTGCTAATTGGAGTACAGTTTTTTGTTGTAGAGGTACACCCCCATAGTGATACACAAGGTAATATTACAAAGATCCATTCTTCAAGAATAAGCATCTGCGGACCAAGGTGGGATTGCATAATAAATAAAAAAAAAGACATAGCTGATTACCATCTCGTTCGGAGGTTAAGATGAAAAAAGTGGTGCATGAAGTTAAGAGTGCATATTTACGTAAAGTATACTCACTCTCCGTAGTCGGCATGTGGAGCGTCGTAAATAGGCAGATCTGATGGTCTCATCGGCGGTGGCTTGAGCGGTCCCCACGGTTCTTCCATCAGGGGAGTTGCTGCGCCAACTATGGGAATCAAGGTGATTCCGACCGAACCTATCACCACTTTTCGGAGCATCTATGCGTTTGACAAATTATTATTGATAAGCAGTCACAAGCATATAGATATTAGGATCTAAAAAAAAAGTTTACCTCTGAGGAGATGTTAAACCGCAGAAATTACATAAATATTGTACAAGCAATTTGAAATCAGCTGCTTGGTGACAGCTAAAAAATAATGTTGCCCTTAAAAGTCGTAGATTTTGATTGCATAGTTGATTAATTAGAAACTTATTAAATTTATTCATAATACCATTTAAGGCAACATAACGGTATCACTTTTGTTGTGTGAAACTTCATCTATTACTTCTACTCATTTTAAAAAACCCGTAGTATTTTCATCTGCATCAGAGGCTTATCATAAGACAGCCGTTGCTTTCCTCACACTATACTATAGTGTAAAATACTATTTATTATTATTACTTACAAATACTTATTATTATTTTAAAAAACATTATTATTATTAAATCCATCCCTCACGTAACTCGACGCGAAAGGTAGTTATGACTGAAAGACTTATATACGTGCTATAATTAAAAAGTTAATTGAGGGCTGTCAAATTTGTCAATTGGTTTTTCGTTATGTCATATTCAGAAATTAGACTTAAAAGTCACTGCTTTCGTTCGTACCTACTACGTTTTCTCTTTCATTTGTGTATTGCTGTGATTTCTGTGCACACTCGAATTTTACGTAAAGCGAAATTAGATTTTAATTGAGAATTGAAAATTATTGTTTAATTGAGAGTTTCTTCTTGTTTTGTTTTGTGTTCTTGCAAGTAACCCGTGACGGTTGAACATATAGTTATGGTGATCGTGAGTACGGTTTTAGAGTTTACGAATCAATAAAATTGTTGTATAACTATTCAATTACATTGTATAATATATATAGTAATTAAAAATGTCGGCGGTACACGCCGGTCGAGTTGCTAAGCATAGGAGAGATCGCCGACACAAAAGTCGCAAAGGTATGTTGGGGGGCCTGATGATGTTGGTGCGCTGTCAACGAGTCTTGAGTTCGCTCGCTTGGAGTCATTCATTTTATTCCTAAGTAGCGTGCTTCCTACTTCAACTGGCCAGTATTCTGTGCTTGTACAGTCTAATAAGTACAAACTTATGTGAACTCTTTATCCTAATTTATTGCTTCTATATTTATTTGCATGATATGACTGTACAAACTGTAATTTTATGGTCACCTTATCAATCTCGTAAGAAAGAACTGCTATTCATGATAGTGTTTACATCACTATGTATAATAAAAAATATATTTTAAAAAGTGGCAATAGGTATTATTGTACTTATTGAGAACAATAAACAAAATTCTTTAATAAATTAAAAAATTTAGATTTGATATTGTAATTTTTTACCATAATTGCAAGTCATTATTAAATTTGAAATTTTAATTCATGTAGGATAAGACATCTCATATTTTTTCATAATATAGTATTTTCCTTAGTCAAAGGAAGCAAATGCAACATAATAGGAAGACATTTACTATCTAAATATGAATATAATCATGTTTTTAAATTAATTCCATTGGTGTATTTATGGAGGGAAGGCATAGTGAATATAAAATATTAACCTTTTTAATACTACTAACCCATTGGCATGATGGTAAAGTACAAATAAAAAAAAACAATACTATATGAAAAAATATTAGACACTGTTTCCGTTTTCAAAAAAGTGTCACTATGGCTTCTCGTAACAACCTTATCGGGCTGTAAATATGACATATAATTGCTTGAATAACCGTAGTTGATGAATTTATTACTAACAATACATTTTGATTCAGGACTGTGAGGTGCATGATGTGTGTAGAGAGTGCTTAGACATCACACATACTACATAATCTGCGACAGAAGATTACTTTGGGATGAAATGGTACTTGACCATAATTATATACTTCTATATTTCTCTATAGATAAGGTTTCATGGCATGGGACAAGCATGATAATTATTTTACATTATGGTTTTGCATGTAAATTTTTTTTATCTTTTTCAATATGGGACTTAATATGGGACATTATAATATAATGATTGTGAAAACAATTTTATTATTGGTATAAGCTATTAAGATGAAGTCCCAAAAACTCATGGCAATGAACTTTATGTACATAGGTATCTGCTGTATATGTTATCTATGTTTGACACATCACTTGGCAATTTTAGTATGGTCTAAGATCTAAACAAAAATAATGGACTATATTTCTCATTGGCATCTAAAATATATCTCTGGTGGAAAGTGGGTGTGTGGGTACTACCTACACCCTCTACCTACCCCTTCGGGTCCCTTGTGGGAAGGCGTGAGGATATATATTATCTCTGCCAAGTATGGTTATGGCAATGCTGGTAGGTGAAGGTTTATCCTAAGTGTCATTTCTCTAGGGCTAGCATGAGCTAGGTCAGTCCTCTATGGTCTATGGCCACTTTTCTCTGAGGATCCCATTTAAGCTTTCCACTGTTAGGCTGACTGCCTAGTCGGTCAGCTTACCTGACTATATGCCCCCGTCATCATAAATGAAATTATTTTCGAATGTAGTGCCAAAGTATTAAAACATAGGTAATAATTATAAAGAGGCCGAGTTTGCTTGTTTGAACGCGCAAATCTTAGAAGTTGAAAATAAAATATGATAGGATTAAATATTTTTTGTATTAGATCACCTTTATATTGAGAAAGGCTATCATATATGTATATCACCTAGTCAGCTCAGCCCAAGGGGCAGAGCAGTATCCCCCATATTTGTATAGGTAAAAAATACCGCGCGTGAAACCGCCGGGCACAACTCGTATATAATATGACGTAATCAGTGACGTCACGTCCTAGCCTCAATGAAATATCAGAGGCAACAATAGGACAGCATTAAGTCTTTGAATCCATCAATTTGCATTAAAATTGTATGCTTCGCTTGGTCCATTGTGTTAGATGTGTATAAGTGATCGGACTTGCGACAAGTGACCTGACGCCATCTCAATAACATATCCTGTCGCCGAAATTTGGATGGACAAGACTATACTAATGTTTTAATCTAGCTGTGCCCGCGACTTCGTCCGCGTAGAATAGTGACTTTAGGCAGCATTTCTGGATATATATTTTGGATTATTTTACATATGTTAAGTGAAGCTTACCACAACATATTAGTGAAAACCACATCTAAATCGGATAAGCCGTTTCTGAGATTAGCGTGCACAAACGCACAGACGAAGCACGAACATTTTGCGAAACTAATCATTTTTAACTTCTATTACTATTATTATTATATAATTTCTCTTAATATATATAAATCTCGTGTCACAATGTTTGTCCTCAATGGACTCCTAAACTACTTAACCGATTCCAATGAAATTTGCACGCCGTGTGCAGTTTCATCCAACTTAAAAGATAGGATAGCTTACATCACAATTGGACCCGATAGGTGGCGCTGCGATCGTTTCAGGAAATTTTACTTTTTCACCCGGGCGAAGCTGGGCGGGGCAGCTAGTAATTTTATAGAGACCATTAATGTGACAGTTATAGAAAAGGATAGTTTACGAAATGTTGGACGTGATTCTTTAAATTGACATTACTTTTTTATTTATTAACCGATTGACATGAAATAAACACTAAATGTTAAGTGAAGTATACCATCATATATTTGTGAAAACCAAATCTAAATCGGATAAGCGTTACAAGCGGACAAATAGACAAAAATTCTAAAAATCTGTTTTGGGTGCTATTTGCGACCTTTAAATATGTTTGGGACCTTTATCAGGTCCCAATCATAAGTTGAGTCGGCGAAAAATTATCAAATATGTACTACTAACTTGGCAAAAACCACGTGGTCCCCCTGAAGGAAAGCTGTTACCGCCGCTTATGAACACTTGCAATCCAGGGGTAGTACCTAATTGCTCGCGAGCGCGAGCATTGTTCGCGCATTGCCCGGCGGGAATCTTTTCACACCTCTCAAATCTTTTCTTGAAGAACTCCATTGCTGCACATTCTAGCGAAAACCTCAACGGAACTCCCGTTGAGGTTCTCGCTAGAAAATTTGCCATTCCGCAGTTCGAGAAGGCGTAATTGGACTCGGCCTTAAAACGTTAACTGACTGTCTTACACGCACAGAATAATGTTAGTAGTCCTTCGAAGTCCATAATGGTGTGTAAGGGCGCCTTTGTGTTAATTTTGTAAAAGCCTGTGCTCTCTTAACGAGTTTCTAATGTAATGAAAAGAATAAATTAACGTTCCTAACAAACTGGGTAGCACCGTCAGCAGCTTCATCAGGTAGCTTTGTCAGGCGTGAAATGTTTGAAGACTTGTATCATATTGTGATGCTAAAAGTTATTGAAGGCATTTTCGTTTACGCAATCGCATGGGGCTTCATTATCCAATAGTCCGTAATTAACGAATGTAAACTACGCACAACTAGCTATGCCGCACGGTTTCATTCGTCGGTTGAATGAAAGTAGATAATTTTGCATTTTGGAGACACAGTTCACACAACACAAGTTCACAACTCTTCATCTTTAAGCCATTTGCATAGCTCTTACATAACTGTTGTTAATGGGTAACTTATGATCCAATGGGAAAAGTTTTTTTTTTGGGATAAATATGCCCTACTCAATCTACGTGTGTGCAAAATTTCATGTTCACAGATAGAGTTACTTTAGCGTTTGTCATGACACATTGCGTGCTCATGCACATTGTCCCATCCTAGCTAATGTACCCAGTGCGGAATTTGAGCCAACTGCTTTAAGTTTTGGAGCGAAAGACGAGCACACATCCTCGTAAACTCTCTTATTTATAATATTAGTAAGAAGAAAGCTATCTTATATAGATAGGAGATCCCATTTGTGAACTCACTCATCATAAAATCTCAGGAACTATAAGGCCGATTGACTTGACTCAACTTTAAAAAAAAAACACGTTTTTCAACGCAGGGGAAGCAATAGTTGAAAAACGTGGCGAAGCTGGGCGGGACAGCTAGTTATTCTATAAAGCTATATTTCTACTCGATTTCTCTTCGGTAGATACATGCTATACCCAAATGTATCGTTTTGTTGTTGCCAGTGGTGATAATGCCACCATTTAGAAATATGGTTAGGTGACAACGTAGTACGTTTTTAAATATGACGTATAGACGTATGTAACGTCATAAATGTATGAGCTGGGCTCTTGTCGGCGAAGAGACTTTATCAAAAGCACTTCTATTTGCTTCTGTCCAGTGCCACCTCTTCGACCTCCCTATACGTCATGAGATACACTTTTACTTTGCTCTGACTCATGTGTGTTTCCAAAATATAGCATTACAAAATAGTTCAATGTTTTGTAATGCTATGCTCTAATTTTTTAGGTAATTATTGCCATTATGTATCGCTCAGAGATATTTTGATTATTGCAATAAAAGCACATGGTGCTGATATCTGCCATTGGCGTCATGCTGAATATTACCGTACAAAAGTACAATCTTATCTTATTTAAATTATATTACTACATGCAGATAAATGTTTACTTATTAGATGTAATCCTCTCGAGATAAGGCTAATTAGTATAATTTCTTGTGCGTTGTTTACACGACGAGAACGTATAAAGCGAGATTATGGTAAGTAATATGCGTGGATATTTCATGCATAAAAGTATTTATGACTACAATACGAATTTAATAAGGTGTTTAATTAGGTTAATTATTTAATTAGTGGATTTGAATCTTGAGATTTTGTTCCTTCAGGTACGGATTTATTAAGACACGGCTATTAGATATTTGATATAAGTATCAATAGCTGTATTCCAAACGTGTCTTTTAATCTTGTTTACTTAATAAATGTACGTCCTACGGCAAAAAATCTCGACGAATGGAACGGCTTATTTTGATCATTTTATTTTGTTTGCGTTGACAACTTTGATCCACATTAAGTGGCAGTAAGGGTGGCGCCACGAGCGTGTTTGAATATATTTTTTTAACTAAATGAAGCTGGGTGGAGTACAGAATTAAGGACATACATACATATCAATACGCCAAGTCCCTTACGGGGTAGGCAGAGAATATAGAGCGAGCGCCAGTTCTCTCTAGACCTAATGTTAATTTTACGAGAAGATAATTATGTTTTGCTGAAAGAAACAAAGAAGTTGATAAGTTGTAACATTTTTTAAGATAGCCTTTTATTATCTATCTATTAAAGGTTAGATTAAATTATATTTAAAAAAAACTTCATTGAAGCGGATAAATAATTATGTTTTACAAAGATATTAATATAACAAAAGCAGTGTTGATAAATACCCATATAATTATTGGTTTCAAAAGTGACACATGGCAAAGTAAGACAGCGTAAGTTAGTTACGGCGAGGAAAAAAGACTAGTATGTACAGATTAGCTGAATTAGCCTAGATTCAATGTACTAAAGGAGCGCCGGCACCGACAATCTATAACGGATTTACTCAATAAGTTATTATAGTGTAAACGTGTCTTTAATTACAAAATAATTAGTTACCTTATTATTCATCATTCCGTGACATAATCTAATCGGCCATCGGTCCATTAAAAGGTTTGATAGACCGAAGTTTGGTGACCGGACCGTCGTAAAATGTTGTGTTGCATAAATCTTTACTACAAAGACAATCTTTCCTAGGTAGGCGGAGAGAGAACTGGTGGTATGCCACTCTCTCTTCTCTCTAGTCTTACATTCCACTGCCGCTTCGCTCACATTTATCAAAACTCAAAATAAAAAATATTGTATTCAATGTCACAGGGAACACTTATTGAACGTCACATATTTAATATAAACTAAAGTTACCAAAGTTATCAGTGACTTCATACTTGCTCGCCGGTTTCGAGTACTCTTGACGTTCTCGTCCTTGAGCGAATCTCTGCGGATTCGATCTGAAATCGTGACGCCGCATATTTTTAGAAGGGAACGCAAATATTTACTAATAAATAAGATTGAAGTGTCTTTCTGTGATATGTTTTTTATAAAGCATTGGAAGGCATATTGGAAGGTATACCTACAGACGGATAACGAAGACACAATTTATAGATTTTGTGTGTCTGGCTTTCATTGTTTTGTTTCATCTTACCTCCGAAGGTACTTAAACTTTGTTGATGGTGGGAAATTTTATGCATAATGGAAGTTTTTTCTTTTTACAAGAATTCAGCTAAAACAATGGAAGCGATGTTTTTTTAATTGCTGCGGTCTCAGTCGCCAGTACGAGTTTATTTTTACTCTTAAGAGTTTTGCACTGAGTGAAACTGTGATGATAGAGCAAGCTAGACTTTTTATATCTTAAATTGTATATGCACCGTGAAACTCGGCAATTATATCGCTGATAATTTTGGAGTAGTTCTTAATCCACGTTAAGAAATTCGTAAAACTCTTTGATATATGAGAACCGAGGTGGCTGGGTGGCAATTTCAAGTCCGTCTGTGGCAATGGGTTTCTATAAACATGTAGATAAAGCCATCCACGAAGACGCGCCCCACTATTTTTGCTCATAGTTTAAAGTGTAAGTGTATAACCTTCCACTAATGTTTGAGTATTTTCGGTACACGCTGATAAACAATGAGTATACACTGTTTAACTATGAGTGCACACGCACACTACAACTAATAGCCTCTGGTAATACTCCCAGAATCTCGCGACCCCCTCGACTAGAAATTGGTGGGGCGCGTCTTCGTGGATGGAACTTACTATCTTTACAGTAGGTACAGTGATGTACCTACACAACGAGCTTACCTGTGTGAGGACTTATGACAACTAAACTGAGGAGAAAAATCTGTCATATTGGCCTCTTAATATCTCTTCTAGGTCTACACCCTTGTAGATAGCGTGACGATATGACGATAGGCATGTTTATGTATACGATAGCGTAATTACAAAACTCTTTCAAATATATTACTTCACGGGTACAAAGTTCATTGCCATGACTGCTATGTAGCCAATACATTTTATATTACATCGTATTCAATTAATTTGTCCCTGAGGCCGTGTGCCAAATTATATTTCTGAGCTCTGCGGTTACACGGTCAATTGATATCACACTGAGGTCTATATGTACCTACCAACTCGGTTTATTGAATATTTGGTTACTATTAACTACTGACCGTCTAATGTAGCCAATTATAATTAAAAAAAAATTGAAATTACCATTGTAGACTGTTTGGTCTAGTGGTCGCGGGTTCGATTCCCGCTGGGGCGGATATTCGTGTGAGGAATACGAGTATTTGTAGTCTTTTATGTCCTATATATATATATATATATATATGTTTCTATATAAGTATGTATATCGTTGTCTTGTTCCCATAGTACAAGCTTTGCTTAGTTCGGGAAGTCAATATGAGTGGAATTGTACCAAGCTGTCTACTAATTGGGTGTATTATGAACGTTTCAGTTGTAAGAATGATGGCAATAATGCAGGACAGAAATAACGAGGAGGTACCGAAGGAATTCCTCGAGACTGGCCGCACTGGGAGGAGGAACGCGATGCCTGATATCCTGCACCCTCAGGGCGCAGAGGTCACCACTGCTGACCTGCCCTCAAGGCTCTCACAACTTGCCACAACAGGTACCTGGTATTTGAGTGTGCTATACTTCAGGTAGATGGAGACTTGGTGGTGAATAAGTATTGCAAAGATTGGTAAAGTAAAGATACCTGCAGGGTCGGCAACGCGCGAGTGATACCCCTGGTGTTGCAAGCGTCCATCGGCGGCGGTAAGGGCTCCCACACATAAACACGATACGACGTCGCGTCGTGCCACGATGCGGCGTTGCGTCGTGCCACGATGCGGCGTCGTGGAAATCTACGACGTCGTGCCACGATGCGGCGTCGTGGAAATCTACGACGTCGCGTCGTGGAAATCTACGATGAGCATCGTAAAAAAACACGACATCGTAACGTAATGTGCCACGCACGATTTTCAAAAATTGTTGTTTAGTGTCGTTGATTTGTGAAATGAAAAAATATGAGAAAGTTGTTGTTTCATTTACCTTACAGTTAATCCTAGCATCTCGAGAGGTTCGATGGGTGGTCTGCCTCTGCCATATTTTCCTGCTATATGTGGCGTTATTCGATGAAGTAACTCTTCGAAACTTGATACACTCATTCTAAAGTAATCAAAAAACTTGTTGTGGTCTATTTTTAAGGCATTGTACTTCTTTATAAAGTGACTCCCGTTATTCATGTTTGAAAGAAATGGGTGGATCCAATATCTTCTGAGTATCTGTCTTTTCTTTCTTCGTCTTCTTATTAACAGCAGAAGCAGAATACGTCTAGTGCGGTCCATTTTTCGGAATGAACTAAAACATCATGGCATCGTGCCGTATATCGTGCGTGGCACATTACGTTACGATGTCGTGTTTTTTTACGATGCTCATCGTAGATTTCCACGACGCGACGTCGTAGATTTCCACGACGCCGCATCGTGGCACGACGTCGTAGATTTCCACGACGCCGCATCGTGGCACGACGCGACGCCGCATCGTGGCACGACGCGACGTCGTATCGTGTTTATGTGTGGGAGCCCTAACCGCTTACCATCAGGCGGACCGCATGCTTGTTTGCCACCCATGTGGTATAAAAAAAAATTGCATCGAGTATCGAATCCCGACTGTACCTATGACTTTTTCTGAACTGAAATACGTCACAACTCAAGTTTAAGGTGAAGGAAAACAGCAATTATGAAACGGCGATGGATTCCACGTCTGTCCCGTGGGCACCTAAAATATCCCTGGCGGACAGATTTGTACTACACACCTTTGCTGACTCTTTCGGGGATCCTTGTAGGGAGGCGTGAAGATATGTATACCTTCATCTTAAACACGGCTAGTTCTTAATTCATCATCCTCTTCGCATATGCAGGTTTCGAATACTCTTGACGTTCCCATCCTTGAGTGTACGATCGATTTGATGTAGGCAGTTTGAAGGTTGTCTTCCCTTGCCACTTATTTCACACATATATCGAGTTTCACAGTAATATTTGAACACAAATACCCCGTTGTGGCTACTGCGCGCCTATCGATCGGTCTACAAAATAAGGCAACCTTGGTCCGATTGGGTATTGAGATGGTTGGTCATCTATATAATACTGAGTTCCCTTCGTGCTTTGGACAGCGCGTTTAGATTATAACAACCGAATTCCGAGAACTACTGGATTAGCCGACGCAACCTAAAAAATTGTGTTTAAAATAGGGTAGAGGTACGGTTGGTATGGTAGACCCATGGTGGCCGAGTGGTTCGAGTAGTTGCCGGCGACACAAAGATCGCAAGTTCGAATCCTGACTGTACCAATGAGTTTTCGTGCTTGAGTAACGGCGGTGGACTCGCAATCTCGTCACGTTGGCACCTAAATATATCTCTGACGGAAAGTGGGTGTGTGGGTACTACCTATTCACATCTGCCTACGAATCGGGGACCCTTGTGGGAAGGCGTGAGGATATATTATTATTTTATCATAAATAGGATTGTGAAATGATGTCGCGTGAATATCTGAAGCCTTAATACGATGTGTTAAGTGTTATTGTCGCCTTTGAGAACTATCGGGACGAAGGCCCATCGAGGCGATTTTTTATTAATTGCATGTAAATGAGTGACCGAGAAAGTTTTGGTCTAAGGTTATATCGACAGTCGGGGTACGAAAACCTGTCAAATTATACCTTTCGAGGCTAAATCTACATATTTTCTATACAAGACATATTTTCTACTTAATTGTCAACGTCTTAATGTAAAACGTCAATTTATTTTGTTTTAAACGTTATGTTGGCATGGCTGATGATTGTCCTAGTGCAGCCAAATAAATATATATATATAATTTTTTTTTTATACTACAAGAGTGGCAAACAAGCATACGGCCCACCTGATGGGAAACGGTTACCGTAGCCTATTTACGCTCACGATACCGAAGTATCACTTGCGTGTTGCCACTCTGTGTTAAGAGAGTTATAGTGCATAATGGGTTTAATCCCTCTGCTTCCAACACAAAAAAGGTGTTATTTGGCTACGGACTTCTATAAGGTGGAGTTCCTGCCCCAGTCGGGCAGCTCCAAATTCGAACGGGAAACCCGTTATGGGAAAACCCTCTCTTAAAAAGCTCGACTTAAAGCAGACGAACGTATGGTACCTCCAGTGTACCTTATTTTTCTATTATTTATGCCTTCATACATCACTGTACATCTTAGTTGGAAAATTCATGACTCGGCTGCAGTCAGAAAATTGTATTGCGATCGAAGCAAACAATTCTAGATACAGATCAAGATCAAAATACCAGAGTACGATCGAAAACTATGTAAGCCTTCGTATAAAAGTGATATTTTAAAAAGTGCGAATGTAGTCAAATCAAGTGTCAAATGTAGTCAAGTCAAGTGTCAAATGTAGTAAGTCAAGTGTCAAATGAGTCACATGTATGTATTTTCATATACCGTGCTTCCTGTGGTTATTAGTGAAGCTAGAATATCAACCGGAATCTGTGTCGGGTTGCATCGAGCACGATCGATTTGCATAAATCAATCTGTGTGCGAGATGCATGAAATAGTAATTCAATTCTGCTTGTGAAAGCATGACCTGAATTCAGTTTAGCCTGGCTTCGGACGTCCGAGACTAAAACATGCAGGCAGCGTTCATTGTGATTTTATTTATTTAAGGACTAGTTGTGTCCCGCGGTTTCTCTTGCAAATTCAAACATATATATTGTATGAAAAATTAATATAGCGTATATTTTAACATTCGCTATCTACCAGGGAAGTCCTGTTATCGGCCGAGTTGTTTGATATTTGCCGAATCATACAGACATACCAGATTATAAATTGTGTTTTTGCTCTCGGTACCGAATATATTTTCATTAATTCATATAAATTTCTATTCATTGGTTTAGATAATGGTTATAAAGGAACGCTATTCACACAAGTGCCATTCATGAAGTCGTTATCACACTATATAAAGACTATTCTATTGACATACTCAAAGAAGTGCCATTTAAATTATTTTTCAAACAAAGGAGCTAGGAGTCAAACTGCCAGATACAAACTACAAACATGGCTAACAATTGTTCCTTGCTCCGGCGGATCGTACCCCGCCACAGGAGGCAACCATTGTGCCATAGATGCTGTCAATCTTACTAAACTACCAAGAAAATCAGACATTCTTGATACTTAGCCTGTCAATTGATGTACTTAGTTGTAAAGAGAGGTAGGGCATAAAGGGTTTCCCGTTCGAATAGGGAGCTGCCCGACTGGGGCAGGACCTCCACCTTATAGAAGTCCGTAGCCAAATAACACAATTTTTTGTGTTGTGTTCCTACGCGGTGAATAAGGTTTCCAGTAATGAGCTCCTTGGGGAGGGGGGAGGATACATTGTGTTGGAAGCAGAGGGATTAAACCCATTACGCTGCCAACACACTATAACTCTCCGAACACAGAGTGGCAACGCGCAAGTGATAGTTCGGTATCGTGAGCGTAAGTAGGCTTCGGTAACCGTTTCCCATCAGGTGGGCCGTATGCTTGTTTGCCACTCTTGTTGTATATAAAAAAAAAAAACTTGTCAACGTCCGATTAGCTTTTGGATCTCTCTGTTGATTAGCGATGTTTATGTATAGCGTAGATTAATTATTGTTTATCACTACGCAACTGCAGAAACTAAATGTTTTTATCAAGTCTTTTATGGGAATCGTTGCTCCTTGTCCTTTGAGTTTTGAGGTCTTTGTTGTTGCAAAATAAAATACAAGCATTTTATTTACACATTATTGTGGTGGCAGAATGGTTAAAAAGATCAGCTGTTGCATCAGCAAGTTAAGGTTTGTTTGCCACCAATATAATAATAGGATATAATAATATGAGGAATAGGGTATAAAGAAAAAAATTAGTTCATTGATCACAGGCTCAAACCACCAATATTTTGTTCTAAACTTAAGTGCAGTGATCATACCACGAGTTTTAACGGTAAAGGAAATTTGCATACGGTTGAGAAGAAATTAAAGACGGTGATAAACTTGCCATCATTTTGGCAGCAAAATCTTAATGGGTGTAGGAAGAAAGGTCTTATTTCTTCATACACCCATTCGAAGACCTTTGCAATGATATAAATATACCGATATTTGGCGGTATGATATCGGTCTCGTTGTTTAATCGTTCGTGATCAAGTACCGCTGATAGAGCGTTATCTCACAGTCCTAAAATTTCTATTGACGTACTTTTATTACGTTTATCTAGCCATCGGGCGATAACAATATATTGCTGTCACGCTCCCGTTCCTAGCTATAATTTAATTACTTGATAAGTTACTTTGCTAATTTTGGAAAAGTACTGTTCGGAAACTGTGGTGGCCGAGTGGTTCGAGTAGTCGCCTGCAACATAAAGATTACAACTTCGAAACCAGACTGTACGAAGGAGTTTTCTAAACAAAATTTTTTTTATACCACAAGTGTGGCAAACTAGCACATTACCCGCCTAATGGGAAGCGGTTACCGTAGACTATTTACGCTCACCGAAGTATCACTTGCGCGTTTCCACTCTGTCTTCGGAGAGTATACAATTGGCAATACGAATACGATTGACAAATGCAGTTATCAGTCACACCGCGAGCTAGAACCCACCGTCCTCCCATAACAATAAAGTATATCATCAAGCTGTCACTCACAGCGTAGGCAAAGAGACCGACAATCCACATTACTCAGTCTCCTCATATATGCTCGCAAAATTCGAGAAAAATCTCTAGACATTTTCTTGACTCTTTATTCGATCGATTGATTTTGACGGGACTTTCACTGGCGGATAGCTGATGTAATAAGGAGTTACTTAGGCTACCTCAGAACAATAATTTTATGATAAATTCCACGCCGTCGAATTTACGGGTGTTTGTTTAAACCCCGAAATTTTGAATAAAATTAAGTCGTAATTATTCAATGATATGGCTTACGTTCCAATTTCTTAAGTACTCTAGGGCTGGCAGCAAGGTGACATCATTGCGATAATAACATAGTTTAGTTCTAGTACTTGTATAATTACAGACAATACCCAGTTTACATACAATTACTATTGAAGAGCAATCTCTATGTCGTCTTTAGACATGTGCATCGCATACTCATTGTGCAAGTAAGTCAATAGTCTACTTAAGTCTGTATTTAAAACGGCTGCGTTTTGTTTCGAAACCGTTCGTGTTGGCAATATATATTACAAAAAATATTTTATGTTTACTTGTTGCAAGATTGCGAATTTGTAATTGCAAGTTCCAACACTGGCGGCTTACCTAAACGAAAGTTTAATGATAAGTATAGCCGTGAGTTTAACAATAAAAGAATTAAAAATATTGCGTATAGAAGTACTATATATCTCTTCAATGTATCTCCGGCTTATGGGTAATGTTATCATCACACATCTAAGTCTTTTTTTTGTTTTTTCGGTAACCTTGGTATAGCTAGTGCCATCCACGAAGACGCGCTCTACTATTGTTTTTTTAATTGTGTTTATAGTGTAAGTGTGCAGCCTTCCACTAATGTTTGAGTATTATCGGTACACACTGATTACCTATGAGTGCACACGCACACCACAATTAATAGCCTCGCGTCATACTCCCCGCATCCCCCCCGACTAGAAATTGGTAGGGCGAGTCTTCATGGGTGGCACTGTCTATCTATGGGAAGGTGTAAGCGCATTCTAAAAACGCGCGGTAATAGGCAGTAATTGTTCTTATGCAGATAATTATGTAAATTACTTGTACAGTACTTATGATCTAAATTTTGATATGCATAAATTACATTGCGCGATTAATACCCCCCAGTGTCGTAAGCGTAACATAAGCGCAACGGCGGCGTCACGGGCGGCGGTAACCGCTAAACATCAGGCGGACCGCATGCTTGTAAACGAACTTACTGCTATAAAAAAATCACCCAATGCTACAATATAATTGTACGCTGGGCATAAAACTATCACAAAGGTATCAGCTTGTTTACGTCATGCGCATTATTTCGATCAGCGTGGACTTCCCGAACTCTAAATTGATAAGCGCTTGGTGTTGTTGCCACCGGTGAAGTGTTAATGGGAGTTACAATTGAGCAAGAGAGTACAAGTCACGATACGAAATGCCAACGTAGAATGACGGTTGTTGAACGACTTGAGGCCGTTATGGATGGTTACTACCAAACGGCTAGCATCGCCTCGTATCGGAATGGATTTTAAAATCTTTGAACGATATTAAATCGTGTACACTGTATTTAAAGTCTATATTACCAAGTCGCGCACAGCAGCTTAACCGCGGGTTTCTTACGCGATCGTAGACGATAGTATGCGTATCCGATCGGATCTAATAAAGCCGAAAGCCTTAAAACAGGAGACCACGGTAGGATTTGAACAGGTGCAGAAACGCATACATTCGCAATCGACGGTACGGTACCGATCGAGTTGGCATCCGGACGCGATCGGCTGTTGCCGCATCCTTCGTAGCCATTCCGATGCGGTGCGATGCGAGCCATACATTTCTCGTGGTTGGTACCAATTTTGTTTACTTTGAAATGGTTTTTAGTCTTACAGTATCTGTCGATACAGTGGTCTTGTTCAGTTCGTCCCGCCATCTCCTTAACCTTCCACGTCGCTTCCTTCGCTCGTCATATTGGTAATTTTTTCACAACAGTTTATATTCTTCAATTATTGTAATTTCACTATGTTACTTGTTTTTTTGCCCTAAATGGTTAATTCGACATGTTACCGCGATCCATCTATCAGGTGGTATTACCCTGTGATAATATTGATCGTCGTTATCAGATAGCATAGCTAGGACATTGGAAAGGTAACCCTGTCAACCCTTTGTAGTTTACTTTGTTTGTCATGTAATAAACAACGCATTACACACCATTTATGGCACGTTTGCCTTATCGCAATCCTCCTGTCACCGTATACTATAATTGTGCGCGATAAAATGACGCGCAAGCGGCAATACAGGAGATAACGTAGTTGAGTTATCGTTCTCTGACGCGCTCTCGGAATTGAGCTGGAAACCCACGCGAATGGTGCGGCAGCGAAGATATATGACGTGACCATCTCTATCGGCGTATTCGTAGATTAGATATATATGCATATATATATATATATATATATATCCACACGCCTTCCCAGAAGGGTCCCCGAAGGAATAGACAGATGTGTATAGGTAGTACCCACACACCCACTTTCCCCTAAAGATATATTTTAGGTGCCAACGCTACAGATGGCGAGTCCATCGCCGTTGCTCAAGCACGACTTTACGCCTTTTGAATTGCTTCTCAAAAGTATGCTGGTTTCCTCTCGGTGTTTTCCTTCACTGAAAGCTCGTGGTGTACTTAAGTTCGGAAAAACACATTGATACAGTTGGGATTCGAATTGCGACATTTTGTGTCGCAGGCAACTACTCCAGTCCTTCGGCCACCACGGCTAGATAGGTAGATTAGATTATTACTGTAAAACCTCCCAGCGTTGGACGCATCTCGTATTGTAACATCTTTTTGCTCCTTCCCTTCTCGATTAGATATTTTATTTGTTGATTTGATTTCGTTGGTAGTTTTTCTAGAATAAAACATAGCCTTTGTGCCAATTCAGCTAATAACATATCGTCATAAACTTCCCTATTTATAATATTAGGAGGAATATTGCTCGTAACTCATAACCCGTACGAAGCTACCGTGATTACTTCAATATGAATATCTTAGCTTTTCGGCCATTTGTTTGTACAAGTCTATTTTATTCGGAATCAAGTTACGGAAGTTTACTGTGTACAACAATAATTAATGTTTTCATTCAACGGAATTTTAAACCTTGCATGATTCAGTATAGAGCGCATTTTTAACTGTGATATTTTATGGTAGACGTCGAGAAGACTGACAAACTAATTAGTGTTAATGATAGACACTATCTCAAGTTCTGAAAACATTTCAATTTTATTTGTATAAATACATTTCTTAGTCTTTACAATCTTGCCCTCTACTGGCGTGAATGAGGGCGTGATTGTAAAGATGAAGAAAGGCATGTTACGTTGGTTTGGACACATAGAAAGGATGAGTGAAGAAAGATTGACGAAACAGATATACAAAGCAAAAGTGTGTGCAAGAAGAGGCAGAGGAAGGCCACGTTCCAACTACCTGGATCAAATAGATCGGACTCTCAAGGACGGGAACGTTAAGAGTACTCGAAACCGACGAGCATGTATGAAGAGACTGATGAATGTGGGCGAAGCGAAAGAGGTATGTAAGTCTAGAGAGAACTGGCGCTCTATGCTCTCTGCCTACCCCGTTAGGGACTTGGCGTGATGATATGTATGTATGTATTTCTTAGTTGCTACAAATAAGGCTCTAAATTCAATGCGCCGTTTTAAGCTAGGAGTACATTGGTTGATAAGAGTGACATGGTGATTGGATGGCACTAGGAAGTGGTGTCCGTCGTTTCTTATCTTTATCACTTAGGGATTAGATGCGTACGTGCTCAGCTGTAATGTTTAAACGTTATCAGCGACGTGCAACATACAAAATACTAGCTGAAATCCGCGCTTTCGCTCGCGTGAAATTGTATTATATATATAATAATATATATCTTCACGCCTTCTCACAAGGGTCCCAGAAGAGTTGTGTAGGTGGTACCCACATACCCACTTTCCACCACAGATATATTTTAGGTGTCAACTTGACAGATGGCGTGCATAACTATACATACGCCTTTGAATTTTTTCTCACACGTATGCGGGTTCCTACTCAATGTGTTCCTTCACCGTAAATCTCGTGGTGTGTCTAGTCAATGTACGTAAGTCCGGAAAAATAATTATGTATATTCATGGGTACAGTCGGGATTCGAACTTGCAATCTTTGTGTTGCAGCAGCAGTATTATACATACGTATAATACTTTGATTATTCCAATTGCATTATAATATAAAGCTTAAGCCTTCCTCAATAAACGGGCTATCTAAAGCAAAATACTTCGGATTACTAATCCCTCAGATTAGCGTGTTCAAACAAAATTTGCTTCTCTATGATATATGTAGCTAGTTGTCATCTACGCCTCCGCTCGCGTTTATCAGGCCCGCCGCTAGCTGTTTTGTCGCCCGCGTGCATTACCGATTATGCCGCCCTACGCCTACTTACTCTGAGTTTTGTCAAAAAAAGGATAATCAATGTTTTCTGATTATGGTGGGGAAAAAACGACATCCAAGAACATTTATTTTAAGTAATATATGTATTTTAATAAATTTTATCTCTGCATTGCTCTTGCATTCTGATCCTGACGATCAATGCAAAAGCGATCGGTTTATCTGGGAATCCCAAGGTTGATTTAGACCAGGAAGAGGATGTATGGATCAAACCTTCACGCTTCCCGGAATTGCGGATTTTTTTTTGGATATTAATCAGAAAGTTTTCTGCGCTTTCGTCGACTTAGAGCAGGCATTTGATACAGTCGTACGACAGGAACTCTGGGACGTGTTGAACGTCTGGCACATGCCGTGAAATCACTCTATACTGATAGCAAGGCGTGCGTTAGGGTTAACGGTGAGATGTCATCCTGGTTTGATGTGAAGTCTGGGGTCAAACAAGGGTGTATCATGTCTGCCTGGCTGTTCATTATATATCTAGATAACTGTCTGAGAGCCTTTAAAAACGAACGGATGTGGAATGAAAATGGGAAACCTAGTGGTCAACTGCCTTCTATACGCCGATGACGCGGTTTTACTGGCGTCATCAGAGGGCGAACTGCAGTCACTAGTTACCATAATGAAAGAAGAATGTGAAAAGAAGGGGCTGCGCCTAAACGCTGGCAAGACTAAGGTTCTGGTATTCGAAAGAGATGAACAAGTGACCGAGTGGGTTATTTCGGTATATGGGCAAATTCTAGAGCAAGTGAATGAATTTGTATATCTAATTATCTAGGAAGCATATTCACACGAGATGGAAAGTATGAAAAATATATTGAAAGAAGGATAACTGCCGGTAATAAGGTGAATGGGGCCATGCCATGTTGATGGGCAGCAAAAGTCTCAGCAAGAATGCTCGAGTTTTTGTCCACTATGCGATATTGGTGCCTTCTTTATTGTATGGCAGCGAATCCTGGGTATGTCATAGGAAGTATAAAAATAGCTTGAATGCAGTTGAGATACGATCTCTTGCACACTCGAAAAATGTGCGAAGTAATCTTCGAATCCACAATGAAGAAATTCACAAATCAACTGGCGTGAATGAGGGCGTGATTGTAAAGATTGTACCCCGTTAGGGACTCGGCGTGATGATATGTATGTATGTTTACAAAAAATTTACTCTTCTTGCCTTTACATTTGCGAAATCTTCTATCAACTTTCTTGTATCCAAATTGTCTACAATTTCAAGTTCAATGGAAACTATAGCTAAATAATTTAGTCTCTGCTGAAGCATTATTAAATTTAAATATTTTTTGTAGTTCATTGTGTTTTTCACGCATATTAGAACCATTGTCATGACCACGTAAGTTTTGAATGTTGAGATTTAATTGTGAAAATAAATCCTAAACAAAATTTATTAGACCTTCACCTTGAACCAATGAAACTTTCTTATAAACCTTTTTGGAGGGTTTTGTAAAAGAAAACAATATTTTCATATGAGCTACTTTGGGGTTACGGAAACTATTATAATATTTTTGGAATCTGCAATAATTTTCACTCATTTTGATGTATAATTAATAAGGTTTTATTAAAAACAGCCCCCTAGTAATTAAAATAAAAGACTTTACCAAAAATTTTTTTTTTACCTTGTAAAAAGTGTTTCCTCCGTGATTGCTCCGTCACCTTGTAATCTTTTGCACTCAATTATTATTAGGAAAAATTACAAAAAAATATAAAATGCCTATTGGTGGCGCGCTACCTAGCCAGTGACCGGTTAGCCCGCTGCAGGCTAGGCGCCCCAAGTTGGTATCCTATGCGCGCCTTCTGCGTAGGAGTCGACCGGTCAGGGGTACAATGACTAGAATTAGGTATGAGTCGCTCGATTTGCCGCCCCCCTGGACGTGCCGCCCGCGTGCGGTGCACGCCTTGCACGCCCGCTTACGGCGGCCCTGGCGTTTATGTTGATATTATTTTTGGGGATGTTTTGTTTGTGACTTTTTTCTACAGTTCACTCACTTTTTCTAATTGGCTACGTTTTTTCAAATAGAGTAGATTGGTATTTGTCGACCAATCGAATTTCTTATTTCAGATACAAAAAACACTCAGTCGGTTCCGGAAAAATCTGAGGGTGCCGACATAAAATGCGTAGACCCATCTACGAAAAAAGACGGCAGTTGAGCTGTCTCCCTCACTCATGTCCCACGGACTACACGGACTTGCCCAAAGCGAACGTAATCTCAATAAGGTATAGTATTACAACGCACTGACTATCTTGGCCCACCACTAGTGGGACACGGTGTACAAATAAATGTAGCTCGTATTAATATTCGGCGAAAGTAGAATTTTGCATGTGTTTTTTAGGTTACTTAGCGTCCATGTCGAATTTATTTTTTATTCGTGTACGAGTGTACTCGATAAGAGTCGATTGTGTCAGATCTAGATAGTGTTTGTGATGCTGTAATGTACCTACTATAAGTACATATATATTCAGAAATGTTTCGACCTGGGTAATACATATTGTTGTTATTATTTAAGGTAATTTTAAAAACCTTCAGTTAAACCTGTTTTGTCAAGCTTGTAATTAAGCTTGTTGTGAATTCGACTTTATTTGTGATGAAGATAAAGTCAAATTTACACTTAAAATTAATTCTTAAGTTATTTTATTTATTTATGAATAAATAATATTATGCTTAATGATTGAAAGGATTGTATACAAAAATAGGCATCCCTATAATGATTTATTTAATTTTAATATAAACATTGGTAGCTGAATTTGTGTTCCTAAAGATAATAATGAATCATACGCTTAGTTATTTTAATTAAAACCTTATATTGAAATATAGAGAGTACAATTTTGTGTAGCAGTATTTTTTTTTGTGTGGTGTTGTTATTGTTTAATCTTATTTTAATTGTATGAAAAGATTATATTTTAAGCATGTTCTCACTGTCTGTGGACTGAGAGATCTAAATGTCACGCCATCCTTCATAGGTTTAACGTGTGCTAAAGAGACAACAAGCTGTTTCGTTCAATTTGAAATTGAAGTAATTAGTAAATATTAATTTCCACATCCAATGCTTTTAGGTATTTCTTGACCATATTTATATTATACTAGCTGTGCCCGCGACTTAGTCCGCGTGGGATTTAAAAAAAAAAATCAGTTTCTAAAATAAAAGTAGCCTACTCTACTCCTTTTTATATCAGATATCTGCCAGTGAAAGTCCCGTCAAAATCGGTCCAGTCGTTTCAGAAATTAGCCGGAACAAACAAACAGACAGACAGACAAAAATTGTAAAAAAAAATATTTTGGTGTATGTACCGTGTATACATCCATATGCATTAAGTAAAAAGCGGTTATTTCAATATTACAAACAGACACTCCAATTTTATTATATGTATAGATAGATTTCTTGTGTTCTAAATAACCGAATCTCGATGTACATGTATAGAAATAATTAAATATGTGTGTAGATTTTTTAAATTATTATATACTCGTATGTTTAATACAGTAATAATAATAATCTGGTTTGCAGTTTTGTGCGATATTTTGTGTATCGTTCAGTTGTAAGAGGCCAAAAGTCATTATATCAAGGGCACAAGTCGAAGAGTAAGAAAGAAGGCTTGACAAGAAGGACACATTCTGCTTTATATCATCTTTTTGTGTGTGGCAAGTATTTCAAAATAAATGTCAATTATAACTCTTACAACTGACCGTTAAGACATATTATAATTTTTTTATTAAAGCGGGCTTTCGCCATCATGTCAATCCCTGTGGCTTGATTTTATTCACTTAATTATTTCGTTACTTACGAAACAATGAAGTAAATAAAATCGATAATTAAGTAACTGCTGTGTAGGTCTTACCGGTACCGAAAGAGCGAAAGGGACGGAGGTATTTTCGTATACATCTATCGCCTAAATGTTCACATATTTTGAAGTGAACACTGGAACTTTTTGCGATCTAAATTTTAATAGTGACTGAAGGATTTGGCGTGAGAAAGATTTCTTATTTATTTTCAAACCTAGAAAACGTAATTACTAGTGAGAACTTATCAACGCATCTTGCCTTATTCTTCTTCTAAACATCGAATGATACAACGCATTTACTTGGTGTCTCGGTGTCAACCCATTCTTTAATGAAGATTTTATTTGGTATGAATATAAATAACCGTGTCCTTTCTTACAGTAAAAGTAACAAGCATGCGTGCCAAGTGCCAACCTACGGGCATCAAACAGTTCAAACCTTAATTTTTTTTTATTTATTTATTTTATACATAATTAGTACGGCTAAAAATCCAATTACACTAATTAGTAATTATAAGAACCTCATTCATACACTCATCTCACAATACTCCATGCATGCCGCAATGAAAGCCTTCCATCCGTCCGCAAACACGTCACAGTCAGGGTTGGACTTCAAGAGGGCATTGAGTGCAGTGAGAGTGCGAGGTACAGGGGAGTGTGCACGCGATACTGTGCGATGTGTGCCCACTGCGAAATTAAATTATTGTGTTGTATTTATTATGCTTAAATTTTCATTAATATTTTCTATTCATACCAATAGAATCTTCGTCAAAGACTTCAAATAACGGAAACTTAAAATTTCCTCGTTATTTTAAATGTGTAGATTATATAATAAGACCACAGTAGACAAAAATAAACAGTCATCGTCATTAATATTTATATAGCGTTTCAGCCTGGCAAATTAAAATAATTTGATATACGTAATTAGATACACGTAAATACGTCTATAACACACAATTATTACGAACTTAATTGTTTAGTTATGTCTTCTATGTAATTAGTATTTAGACATGCCAACACTGAGTCGGTATTATTGCTTGTCGAAGTATAGACGTGCAAGAAATTTTTTGAGTTTGTACTGTTATCTTTTGTGTACTGTGGCAATCTATTTGATTAATGTTGTATTCCTAATATCGCACAATTACTCTATAACTTAAGCTATTCTGGATATTTACTTATCTATAAGTCTCTATGGCAGCTTATTATATGAATTCGTATGTGTAGTAATTAAATGTAATATTGTAGGTATGGTACTGTATAATCCTTTGCTACGGCGCCTTCATCGCCGCCTGAATGAACTGTTTTAACCTCACATGTAACTAAATAAGGTCGAAATTTGGATATACATATCTTATAAAACGTCACTTTTGTTGGCTACACACGACAAGGTTTATTTATTTTGTTTCTACACGACTTTCGATTATATGTAAGTAATTATAAGGTCTGATTTCGTTCATTTAATATTTACCGTAACCGTCACGCTGCTCTGTATGTTAAAACACCTTAAGATAATAGGCATGCTCTTATTATTTATGTTCCTCTGATTATAGTCATTTAAGGCAGCTCATCTCGCTATTTATCTATATATATATATAAAAAAAAAAAAAAAAAATAATATATATATATATATATATATAGGAGATCCCATTTTTGAACTGACTCATCACGAAATCTCAGGAACTGTAAGGCCGATTGACTTGAAATTTAGTAGGAGTATTCCTTACACGGTGTAGAGGTCAGGTAAGAACGGATTTTGAAAAACTCCACCCGCTAGGTGGAGTGGGGGGAGATCCCATTTGTGAACTTATTCATTAGGATATCTCAGGAACTATAAGACCGATTGACTTGAAATTTGGTAGGAGTATTCCTTATGCGGTGTAGAGATTAGCTAAGAACGGATTTTATGAAACGGCACCCGCAAGGTGGAACGCGGGGAGATTCTATTTGTGAACTCACTCATCACGAAATCTCAGGAATTAAGGCCGATTGCCTTGAAATTTGGTCGGAGTATTCCTTACACGGTGTAGAGGTCAGCTAAAAACGCTCAAATATTAATGAAAAAGGAAACCAAGACTATTCCAAATTCGCCTCTTTTTCTCTTATTTAATAAATAACGAAATATTCAAAGATTTGTAATGTGATCATAGGCACATATTTTTGTGCACTTAAATAGCAAACGCTGGGTAAACCTTACGAGATAGATCAAATGAATGTACTACGGAGTAGTATATCTTCAAATGATCGATATAAAAGTCCGCGATGGCATTTAGTTATCTCTAAAGGCTATACCACCATAACCATTTTTATCTTTTACATTATTAATAGTATCAATATTGCACCCGTGCGAAGCCGGGGCGGGCAGCTAGTTTTATATATAAGAAATTGTAAGTAGGTAAATGTGTAAAGCATTATTTTATTTGAGCACTCAATATTCCACATTATTTACATTCAGATAAAGTTTATTGTCGCTTATTTATGTGTCGTGCGACGGTTCTGCATTGTTTTAATTCACACAGTTTTATATGTATACTTTAAATTGAGGTCATTAAATTGTTTGTCAAAACTCCTATAATAAATAGAAAAAAAAAAAAAACAGGATAATCGTGTTAGGCAACATTTTTATACGTTTATAAAACGTCCTACTTAGTCTATTTATCCTAGGTATATATATATATCCAATTATTGTGTAAAACATATCACTGATGACTTTTAAGTTATGTCTCATAAATATATCATTGACCAGTATGTACCGATTCACCACTTATCATGGCTCGCTGGTCTAGTTTAAGTAACAAGGTTTACTTTTGCATGTCAATTAATATATAATTTTGTATGATACACTGCAACTCTACTGAATATGTGAACGAAATTGAACTTTAATAGCTTTAATCTTACAAATTGATCCTTGAATAACGGCAGCTACGTTGAAACTGCATCATTCGTTGCGTTAGATCTCGAATGCGTGGATTTTGAATTTTGAATTATAGCTTTGGTCATAGACTAGAAATTTGTTATTTTTATTTAGACTGTGTATTGCTTTCTTTAACTGAATATTTATCTTATATTGTGCAAGAACGTCATTTAGTGAGTTTTAAGCCTTTCTGTCTAAGCCTTTATATTAATCAAAATTAATAGCGTAGTCTATGGTCGAGCTGGTATATTGGTATTAAATAATTTTACATCTTTTTAACGATTATGTGAAACAGCTGTTAGCACCACAGGATCGCGCAACAAGGGATTTAATGAACTTCATTAACATAATATAAAGGTCACTAAACTCTGATTAGCTTGAATTCTAGCAGCGTGTAAAAGCTATTAGATTTTTTTGTTTCTAACCGTTTTAACGAGTTTGAATACTGCTTTACTTTTCACATTGTATATTGTTTACTTAAAAAAATCAACTTTATATCAAACAGCTGTAAAACGAATATAAAAAAAATCAAATAGACATTGTATCTTTAAAACATATTGTGTTGCCAGTTACTGTCAGGAGCCAAGACAAGGAAACTATTGTTATGTTTAATATCTAATGATGAATAATAATACACATTCTGTGCTGTAACTGAAGTGAATGAACTCATAAAGTCGAGTCATAAATTTGTGTTAGCTGTTTACTCTGAACTTGCCTTTATATTCTTTGTCTCTGTAGCCTCAATGACTGTACGTAAATTGTATAATATTTGTGTAAGCTTAAGCAACATTGTATTGGGATAAATGGCACTCATTGTCGTAATGGTGCAATAGAAATCAGTAAGTTAGTTGAGATTAGCATTAACATTTGTATCGTTTTGTATCTAGTTTGTTGTGAAGCAAACTAAGATAAAAATAAAAAGTGTTGGAAAACCATGTTATTTTAATACACCTTTTTATTACTGTCGGGATACCTCTGATATAGCAACAAGGGTCCCCAATGGGGTAGGCAAAGGTGCACTTTTGCTGGGTGTCAACGTGACTGACGGCGAATCCATTGTCGTTTCTCAAGCACGTCTCACACATGTTTTGAATTTCATCTCAAACGTCGGCAGTTTTGCTCTCGATGTTTTCCTTTACCGTAAAGCTTCTTGTGTGACTTTATAATAATTTTTTTAATGTTTTTTTTTATACAGCAAGAGTGGCAAACAAGCATACGGCCCACCTGATGGGAAACGGTTACCGTAGCCTATTTACGCTCACGATACCGAAGTATCACTTGCGCGTTACCACTCTGTGTTCGGAGAGTTATAGTGTGTTGGCAGCATAATGGGTTCAATCCCTCTGCTTCCAACACAATGTAACAACCCTCCCCAAGGAGCTCATTACTGGAAACCTTGTTCACCGCGTAGAAACACAACACAAAAACTTTGGCTACGGACTTCTGTAAGGTGAAGGTCCTGGCTCCTGCCCCAGTTGGGCCGCTCCGAACTCGAAATGGAAACCCGTTATGCCCTACCTCTCTTCAATATAAATAAAGAAAACTGTACTTAAATCAGGAAATCTCATTGATACAGTCGGGATTCGAATCTTCCCCTTCTATTCCGTGTTGGTTCGACGTAGAATTGTATAGCTCTCCTAGCGGTACAAATATGAAACAAAATTTCGTATTTTTTTTACTGGCTACCTAACATAAGCTGGCTAACGAATATGGATGCAGAATCAGTAGATCATGATCATGATATAATCACAATACCCGTTAAATTCTGGACGACAATTGTTTTGTTTTCTGAGATATGCCGCAATAATAAATCCCACAACCACCGGAATACCCTTGTAGACGGTAAATAAATAAATTGTTTAGACAGTGGAGTTTTTCTATTGTCTTAAATTTCTAAACGACCGTTTTAAACATCCCGTCGATAGAGGTTGAAATAACCAATGACACGTGAAAATTGACACTTCGAACATTTTGTTAGCATAAGTCACAAACACTACGGATTTCTGTTTCGCTGAACAGTCGTAAATGCTGTGCGACACTGTTAAAATACCAAACAAGCCGAATTTATTGTGTCCGATGGGACGTAATAGTGTTTATCACGATGACATAACATTACGTTTTTTTCACTTTTTTCCATTGCCAATCACCTTGTATTCAAATACATTTAATGATAAGATCAAATTAATACAACTGGCAATTCAGTTGAAAAATTCATTTGCCTACTGTGTCACCAAGCTAGAGAAAGTAAAATCGCGAGATTTGCAAGTTTTTATTTTTATATAAAATAAATTATTAATATGACCATGTTCGCATCCTAAGACAGATATGTTTATGTATTTGTTAAGTGTTCAAAGCGTGTGCCAAATAAAGTGTTTTACGTTAAAATGTTGGAGTGATTCAGACTGACACCTGTGATCTTGTACATAGGTTTGGAGTGATTTTATGTGTGTTTTGATAGTCTAGTGGACAGGATGCCGAGGGGAGAGCACAGGCCGAGCATCCTGTTATCTCGGGATGAGAACGAACAGGTGTTTAGCCTAATAGGACCAAAATGCCAGGTAATAAATCTTATAACATTATACATTTCATACCAAATTGTTCCGCGCGATTCAGACTGCCTGTAGATTACGTATCGCGGTGTATCTACGGATTATCGTTCGATATCGATGCGATAACCGCTTCAATAAATTCCAACGCCTATGTTAAATAATCTACATATTGTATTAAATATACAGATCCAATATAGATAGCTTGCCTGAATCATGATGTTTTGATGACAATAGTAGCTCATTCAATGGGAGAAAACATTTAATTTATTCAATTTAACCAAAACATTATGAAGATATATTTATATTAAGTCAATAAAGATATTGACATTATATTTGATGTAAAAATAGACATTGTTATATATCTAAAGTGTATAATTATATCTTTTATCATTAACATTTAAACAAACTGAATTTAAATGTTTGACGGCCGTCTGGTCTAGTGGATAGAGCTCCTGACTGCCAAGCTTGAGGTCGCGGGTTCGAATCCCACTGAGGGCAAATATTTGTGTGATGAACACGAGTATTTGTATTGGATGTCCTTTGTATTTATGTACATATCTATCTATATAAGTAAATATATTGTTGTCTAGTTACCATATCGCTAGCTTAAATTTGGGACTATGTAAATTTGTGTGGAATTGTCCCAGGTATTTATTCATAAGGTATTTAAATAAAATCCATTTCTATAATCTTAATATGTATGTACAGCAGTAGCTACAACAATGACATCCTGCTGTTCCACTGTTAAACCATCTTTTCAGGACTCAGCATGATGATATGTATGTTTGTAATTTAGTATGGACATGTAATACAATGATTTTGGAGTAAAAGAGGTCTGTAAGCCTTGTAATGACACACCAAAGGTGGTAGAAATCCTTTGCAAATTGTATTTCCCATAAAGCTAATGAGTAATAAATGGAAATCAAGGTTGATTTACCTTCATAACTACTACTTCTGGCCTCACAAGATAAACTAATAGAACTGAAATCGTGGTGGCCATTTGGTTTGAGTAGTTGCCTGCGATACAAAGATCACAGGTTTGAATGTCCACTGAACCAATGAGTTTTTCTGAACAGTGATTTGTCACACCACAAGCTTTACGGTAAAGGAAAATATCGAGAGGAAACCTGCATATCAAAATCAAAGTATTTTATTCAATGTAAGGGACACAGGGAACACTTATTGAATGTCACATATTTAATATAAACTAAAATTACCACCGTTTCCAAGAAAATAAGTACCTGCCAGGAGAAGAAACGGCGAAACAAACTCCCGGATTTCTTTTTTAACATTTGTTCCCTTTTACGTAGGGGTAGAAAAGATTACATATATAAACTCTGTACCAGAGGAGCAATTCATTGCCATGCATGGCATACATACATACATACATATCATCACGCCAAGTCCCTAACGGGGTAGGCAGAGAGTATAGAGCGCCAGTTCTCTCTAGACTTACATACCTCTTTCGCTTCGTCCACATTCATCAGTCTCTTCATACATGCTCGTCGGTTTCGAGTACTCTTAACGTTCCCGTCCTTGAGAGTCCGATCTATTTGATCCAGGTAGTTGGAACGTGGCCTTCCTCTGCCTCTTCTTGCACACACTTTTGCTTTGTATATCTGTTTCGTCAATCTTTCTTCACTCATCCTTTCTATGTGTCCAAACCAACGTAACATGCCTTTCTTCATCTTTACAATCACGCCCTCATTCACGCCAGTTGATTTGCGAATCTCTTCATTGCGGATTCGATCTAATATCGTTACGCCGCACATTTTTCGAAGAGATCGCATCTCGACTGCATTCAAGCTATTTTCATACTTCCTCTGACATACCCAGGATTCGCTGCCATACAATAAGGTAGGTACCAATATCGCGTTGTGGGCAGCAACTCGAGCATTCTTGCTCAGACCTTTACTGCCCATCAACGCCGACATGGCTCCATTCACCTTATTTCCGGCAGTTATCCTTCTTTCAATATCTTTTTCATACTTTCCATCTCGTGTGAACATGCTTCCAAGATATACAAATTCATTCACTTGCTCTAGAATTTGCCCATTTACCGATCTTGCACACTCGGTCACTTGTTCATCTCTTTCGAATACCAGAACCTTAGTCTTGCCAGCGTTTAGGCCCAGCCCCTTCTTTTCACATTCTTCTTTCATTATGGTAACTAGTGACTGCAGTTCGCCCTCTGATGACGCCAGTAAGACCGCGTCATCGGCGTATAGTAGGCAGTTGACCACTAAGTTTCCCATTTTCACTCCACATCCGTTCGTTCTTAGTGCTCTCAGACAGTTATCTAGATATATAATGAACAGCCAGGCAGACATGATACACCCTTGTTTGACCCATGCATGGCCATCATTAAAATAATCTGATGTTTTATAATATATGTCTGAGAAGTAGATCAAAGGCATCAAATCAAATACAACAGGTCGAACTTGCAATTTCTGAGGCAACACAGAAAGTGCAAGCACTCGCCACTTGCAAATTGCAACCTCAAAGCACTCCGTCACCACAGCTCTAATATATTTTTTGTTTGCTTATAATATTTTTTTTATATGCTTATACCTAATAATCAAATTTAATATAATATATATAAAAAAAAATATCCTCACGCCTTCCCACAAGGGTCGGCAAGGGTAGGCAGAGGTGTATAGGTAATACCCACACACCCACTTTCCGACAGATGGCGAGTCCATCGCCGTTACTCAAGTACGACTGTGCATACTGTGCCTTTGAATTTCTTCTCAGACGTATGCAGGCTTCCTCTCGATGTTTTCCTTCACCGTAAAGCTCGTGGTGTGACTAATCACTGTACTTAAGTTCAGAAAAACTCATTGGTACAGTCAAATTTAACTTGGGTGTAAATGTGGGGAATGGCTAGTATTATTTATACACATATTGTATGTACGTAGCACCATGGGGTAAGCAGAGATAGCAAAGCCCAGTTCTCTCTGGACTAATATATCATCACCTATTAACTACCTATTTATGAAACTTAAATAAAATAATGTTTCCTATTTATTTTCTAAAAGACACGACAATGGACTTTTACTCATATTTTCTTACGTAGTTATAATGCTTGTGTAGTCCATGCTTACGGAACTTAGAAAGTGTTGATGGTAAATTTCTCCCCATAAAATTACGCCTTTGCAAGGGTGAAAGTTATATTGAGCTAGCGCCGCCGCCGAACTAAGTAGCGCCTGGGCCAAGGAGCGTGTCGTCATCCAGGCAACCCATGTACTATACTAGCTGTGCCCCGTGGTTGAAAGTAAATTAATTCAAAAGGCTTATTATAAAACATCAGATTATTTGAATGATGGCCATGCATGGCAATTAATTGCTCCTCTGGTACAGAGTTTATATATGTAATCTTTTCTACCCCTACGTAAAAGGGAACAAATGTAAAAAGAAAACCAGGGAGTTTGTTTCGCCGTTTCTTCTCCTGGCAGGTACTTTTTTTCTTGGAAACGGTGGTAACTTTGGTAACTTTCGTTTATATTAAATATGTGACGTTCAATAACTGTTCCCTGTGTCCCTTACATTGAATAAAATACTTTGATTTTGATTTGATTTTTCAGCCGTATACAATTTGATTCCATTGATAGATTTTTCAACGTAATATGATATATGTCCTTACGCCTCCTCAGGCAAAGGCAAAGGTGTAAAGGTGTGCTAACGTGACAGATGACAAGTCCATAGCCGTTACTCAAGCACGACAGGCCGCGTGTTTGCGGCCTGTCTGATCTCTGTCTCCATTAAGGGGGCAAACCCCATAAAAAAATAATTACGCTCAAAATTTGTGACTTGAAGAGGGTTTGTGGGGTTCGGGGCAACGGGCGACTAGCCATGGAACGGCAATAGTATGGGATTCGTCGACAGATCACTAGAAAAAAACAGCAGAACTTCCTACTTTTAAATATACAATACAACCAGTTTATTCCCATGACAATAACAAAAGTATTCACTTTCATGGGAACATTATCATATGTAGTTACATAATATTATAGTAAGTAGTTAGATAGTATGCATAAAATTACGAAAATATTTTTTTTTAAATCAGAAGAGTGGCAAACATGCGTACGGCCAACCTAATGGAAAGCCGTTTCCGTAGCCTAGTGACACTCACGATTCCAAAGTATGACTTGCGCGTTACCACTCTGTGTTCGGAGAGTTATACTTTGTTGACAGCATAATGGGACTAATCCCTCTGCTGCCAATACAATATAACAATCCTCTCCCCGAAGGAGCTCATCAGGAAACCTTATTCATCGTACAAGAACACAACACAATTGTGTTATTTGGCTGCGGACTTCTATAATAATATACGGTGAAGGTTCTTTAGTTGTACAGCTCCCAAAATTCGAACGGGAAACCCGTTATGTCCTTCCTCTCTTAAACTAACTTCTAAAAATACGAATTAATTTCATTTATTGTTTAGACATTCTTAATTCGAATATTAAATTTTAAAATATATACTGCGTGAAGGTAAAAATTAATAAATTTTCTTTTTATGATATTTTACAGACTCGATATCGATAAATGTACTAATAGAAATTCCTTGGCCAGAAGCATGATGTTAATAGCCTTCCTCAATAAACGGGAAAATCATGCAGTATTTGTTCGCACCGGATTTGTAGTTCCTGAGATTAGCTCTCTCTCAGATAGATATTAGTTATCATGCTTTGAGTTTGAGTCCCATTTTCAACTGCCTGCGAAATTCCACAGGTACATTCGGGACATTAGATATAATACTCAGGTTCGAAAAACCGGTGCTCTGAACATGGCCAGCATATTACCAGCATACTAATTAAATTACACATTTGTATTAGTCTGTATATATTAACATAAGACTTATTTTCATCTTCCTATATGACCTTTCTGGTTCCAAGATATGGCAACCCCATACCATACCCTAATTTGCCGACAATGGCGACAGATACGGTGAAGAAAGAGATACAGAGAGGGTAGCCGTGGGCATCATGCCGAAGAATTAGTCGTACAATCTGTAGAACACATACGGCCCACACAGGGAAGTAAACTCTGTAGTCGATAAAAAGAGTGTAGGAAGCCACGCCATATACCCAAGTTGGTGTAACCATACCTTTAGCTTGTCTATACTAATATTATAAAGAGGAAAGATTTGTTTGTTTGTTTGTTTGTTTGTTTGTAATGAATAGGCTCCGAAACTACTGGACCGATTTCAAAAATTCTTTCACCTTTGGAAAGCTACATTATCCCCGAGTAACATAGGCTATATTAAATTGGACCCGATAGGTGGCGCTGCGATCGAGTTTTAGGAATTTTAACTTTTTCACCCGTGCGAAGCTATCCCTTTCTGTGTGTCTTAAGGTGGATTCGAGAATGGTTTAGATTTACAATTGGACCCGATAGGTGGCGCTGCGATCGTGTTACGGGCAATTTAACTTTTTCACCCGAGCGAAGCTAGGCGGGACAGCTAGTATATACTATATGTCTTCTGTGTCTTTTCTGTAATCACGCAATTTTATTAGCGTGCAAAAGATACAGCACTAATTGCCCCAGTAAATTGGTAATTGCATTTGTGCCATTATCAAAATGCATCGTTCACAAAAGCGTGGTAAATTAGTTTTCTTTGTAACTGTTACGGGTGGCATATTTTGAAATTGTTACAGACAATCTTGCGGTCAGTATGCTATGTAGCAATAGTCGTATTTTTTCGTGTATTGTGGTTCGGTTTCCAACCATACTAAAATACGTGTGTATAGACCAGCTAGATTACATTGTTTTGACGACTTTAGACGATACCTACCGGCACCACGGTCCAGCTGCATTAAATTATATCTTAATATATATAAATTACGTGTCACGTTGTTTGTCCGCGATGGGCTCCTAAACTACTTAACCGATTTCGATCAAATGTGTACACCGTGTGCAGTTTGAGCCAACTTAAAAGATAGGATAGCTTAAATCACAATTGAACCCGATAGGTAACGCTGCGATCGTGTTTCAAGTAAGTTTAACTTTTCACCCGGGCGAAGCTGGGCGGGACAGCTAGTCTCTTTAGCTCTAGCTCTAGCTCTACTTTGATTAAAAACTTTTTATAAACAAAAACGATAACTGATTTTTATTTACAATAACAACAATTAACAATATTTACAGATAACAGTTGAAACTAACTACTTACAGATAAATAACTATTTTTGGATTCAGAAAAAATCGTGACGGATTTTGATTTTGTTTTGACCTGTCCTCTAATACATTGGCATACATTCTGGAAATATATTATCTGTACGTTCTTAATCTTGCCCCAACTGATACTCATACAAATTTATGAATCAAACAGAATAGATTTAATGAAAAGTCAGTTAAAGTTCTGGGATTGTAATGGTTATAACAGGCATTAAATAGTCTTCTTCGACATGGCACTAATATAGTTAGCCATTGCGTGTATCTTTCAGTTGACCCATAAATCCTCCTTCATTGCGCTCACATACTGGAACATAGACTCAGCGGTTTTGAATGTCTGGTTGTATGTCTGTCATTTATACCTACACTAGCTGTCCCGCCCAGCTTCGCTCGGGTGAAAAAGTTAAATTGCCCGTAACACGATCGCAGCGCCACCTATTGGGTCCAATTGTAAATCTAAACCATTCTCGAATCTAGCTTAAGACACACAGAAACACACAGAAAGCTTCGCCCGGGTAAAAAGGCAAAATTCTTGAAACTCGATCGCAGCGCCACCTATCGGGTCCAATTTAATATAGCCTATGTTACTCGGGGATAATGTAGCTTTCCAAAGGTGAAAGAATTTTTGAAATCGGTCCAGTAGTTTCGGAGCCTATTCATTACAAACAAACAAATCTTTCCTCTTTATAATATTAGTATAGATAAACATCAATTCGATGTTGCAAATCGGAACGGGTTGTTTAATACTACATTATATATCCTCATTCTCAGAGCTTAGCAACGGCTGTGGTCCAGTTGTTCACGACCGAGGGGCCTGCGCATTCGGAATGGAAGAAGAAAGATACAGGCGTCTTGTGCCTGATAAAGGACAACGGGAAGCGCTCCTACTTCTTCAGGATATACTGCCTCTACAGGAAATCCATGATATGGGAGCACGAGGTCTACATGCAGATAGAGTATAAGAACCCGAGGCCTTACTTGCATACCTTCGAAGCTGAGGTAATTATGTTATGTATGTCCTTAGAGGCCCTGGTGGCCGAGTGGTTCGAGCAGTTGCCTGCGACACAAAGATCGCAAGTTGGAATCCCGACTGTACCAATGAGTTTTACGGTGAAGGAAAACATCGAGGGGAAACCTGCTTACGTAAGCAATTCAAAGCCACTGTCTCTCGCCATCTGTCACGTTGACACCTAAAATATATCTATAAGTAGTATCTATAAGTAGGTGTGTGGGTACTACCTGTACACATCTGCCTAACCCTTCGGGGACTCTTGTGGGAAAGCGTGAGGATATTTATGTATTTTATTATATGTCGAGTACTCTTAACGTTCCCGTCCTTCAGCGTCCGATCGATTTGATCCAGGTATTTGGAACGTGGCCTTCCTCTGCCTCTTCTTGCACACACTTTTGCTTTGTATATCTGTTTCGTCAATCTTTCTTCAAACCGACGAGCATGTATGAAGAGACTGATGAATGTGGACGAAGCGAAAGAGGTATGTAAGTCTAGACAGAACTGGCGCTCTATACTCTCTGCCAACCCCGTTAGGGACTTGGCGTGATGATATGTATGTATTATATGTCCTTAACATCAGGCTCTAGCGAGACCGGAGGGGAACGTCTGGGTCGGCACGATCTAATGTTGCTTTTCGTCCCAGAAATTATAGGACTATATTAATATATAATTATTATAAATTAAATATGTTGTGTATCACGCTCTTACGCCTAAGCTGTCCAACGAATTTAGATGAACCTTATGTAAACGAGGTATGGAAAAAGCTTTAACTTCAAGAGCAGATGACGTCACATTCGGTTGTGTTAGACTGTGAGGTCACATCTGATCAGCTTATTAAAATTTGCATATATTTTAGTGTAGTAGTCTAGTGTAAGATACAAGTGGATAGTAGTTAGCAAAAGTCGATGACTCATGCGATGACGTCATCCTCTAAGTTCAAGGTTTTGGAAAACGAACGTTAAATTCCCATGGAGTTTGTCATCAGATCAGCATCTGGTAGGACAAACCCGGTCGGTTGTTTAGACGCTACTTAGATCGATGTTGCTATTATAAAAAACACATGTATTTAAATTCCGTCCTTCAAATCATACGAAGGTACATTTCATAAGCGCCGTCGAGGCCGTGTGAATACAGTTGCGAACCTTCGTCTAAACCTTTTTCCCATTTTTTCTATACATTGACATTAAGACACTGAGCACACTTCTTGTTACCGATGTTAATGACTATTGTATAATACCAATACATTGAGTAATGTATTTAAAACAAACTATTGCAGACGCGTATGTCAATATAATTAAACCCATATCTGCGTATTGAGGAAATGCTCAAATCGGTTCACATACAATATAGGTACCGTTTGTAGAGTTATTTTAATAATATTCTCTGAATCAGACACTGTCATAAGGGGATTATATATTATTTAAAATATATCAACACACGTTCAGGCAACGTGGCAACGGCAAAGAGCCGTGGTGGCCGAGTGGTTCGAGCAGTTGCCTGTGACGCAAAGGTCGCAAGTTCGAATCCCGACTGTACCAATGAGGTTTTCTGAACTTAAGTACAGTGATTAGTCCTCACGCCTTCCATAAGGGTCCCCGAAGGGGTAGGCAGAGGTGTATAGGTAGTACCCACACACCCACTTTCCGCCAGAGATAATTTTTTGGTGCCAACGTGACAGGTGGCGAGTTCATCGCCGTTACTCAAGCACGATTATACATAAGACTTTGAATTGCTTCTCAGACGTATCCAGGTTTCCTCTCGATGTTTTCCTTCACTGTACTTAAGTTCAGAAAAACTCATTGGTACAGTCGGGATTCGAACTTGCGATCTTTGTGTCGCAGGCAACCGCTCAAACTCGGCCACCACGGCTTGTTTATTTATTTACATATCTGTCACGTATACACGTAGGTACATAGATGTCATAAGCAACAGCGCCCTACCTGCCTACTTTTATTAAGTTCTTATAGTGTTAAAAGAGGGGCGTGAATGAGGGCGTGATTGTAAAGATGAAGAAAGGCATGTTACGTTGGTTTGGACACATAGAAAGGATGAGTGAAGAAAGATTGACGAAACAGATATACAAAGCAAAATTGTGTGCAAGAAGAGGCAGAGGAAGACCACGTTCCAACTACCTGGATCAAATAGATCGGACTCTCAAGGACGGGAACGTTAAGAGTACTCGAAACCGACGAGCATGTATGAAAAGACTGATGAATGTGGACGAAGCGAAAGAGATATGGAAGTCTAGAGAGAACTGGCGCTCTATACTCTCTGCCTACCCCGTTAGACCCGGCGTGATGATATGTATGTATGTTATAGTGTTAAACTTAGTTAATAAAAAAATACTTTAAACATTTGAGATTTAAATTACACATGTCTTTCTAACAACCTTTAAAACTTTCTCGACTCGACCTACATACTGTGTGGAAGGATCAATATTTTCCTTTCTAGAGTATTCATAAATTGCCTATAAACGTTATGACCTAGGGCGTGGGATTCGTTGTCTACCAAATAGCTGCCAACAGTTCCAAGACGAATTTGGCTCGTTAATTAAGTTTAGTCTCTGTAAATCTAGAGTGAAATGATGCTCTACTGTCTCTGTTAATTAAGCACAGGAGGGTATCTATACAAATTAATAAAATTGGAGTGTTTGTAATTTTACAATTACCGCTTTTTACCAAATGCATACAAGGTAAAAAGTCTGTCTGTTCGTTGGACCGATTTTGATGAGACTTTCACTGGCAGATAGCTGATGTAATAAGATACTTAGGCTACTTTAATATGTATACATATTTCGGTATAATATAAGGTCCTTTAGAGTTGCGTTGTTCAGGTCTGAAAAAAAATTACATTATTTTATCACCTAAAAAGTGTTTATATCATTATGGCTTCCCAGCAGGGTCCCGGTAGGGGTAGGCAGAGGTGTATATGTAGCACCCCACACGGCCACTTTCCGCCAGAGATATATTTTGGGTGCAAACGTCACAGATGGCGAGTCCATCTCCGTTACTCAAACAGGACTTAATTATATACGCCTTTAAAATTTCTTCTCAAACGTATGCAGGTCTCTTGATGTTTTCCGTCACCGTAAAGCTCGTGCTGTGACTAATCTAAATTCATTGGTACAGTCGAGATTCGAATTTGCAATCTGTGTGTTCCAGGCAACTACTCGAACCACTCGGCCACCACGGCTCATGTTGTTGGTTATGCTTCGTAAGTAAGTCCAACCCTTCTGTTTTCAGGAATACATGACTGCATTTAACTTTGCGAATGAAGATGAAGCGGAGATACTTAAGAATATACTTATCGATAAGATTGAGACGAGGAAGAACAGAAGAGAAGGTAAAGGTAAACTGGAATAGAAAGAAACTACTTAATTTAGCATTGCATTTGCACGTGCTTCTCAATCCGTTTCATATACAATGCCGAGTTTAGCAGTACTTATGTAACGATAATTATGTATTTGGAACGCAGTGGATAAGTTCATCTCAATGCTTTTGCACTTCTTTCGCTTCGAAATTAACTGACATTATCAAAGCGCTTTGCTTTGAATTAATCTATACAAATTAATAAAATTGGAGTGTCTGTGTGCAATATTAGAATAACCGCTTTTTACTAACTGCATCATGGATTGCATGGATGCAAAATTAATAAAATAGCATAGCAAAATTTTTGTCTCTCTGTTTGTTCCGGCCAATCTCTGAAACGGCTGGACCGATTTTGACGGGACTTTCACTAGAGACTAAGATAGCCGATGTAAAAAGGAGTAACTTAGGCAACTTTTATTTTAGAAACGGTTTTTTTAATGCCTTGCGGACGTAGTCGCGTGTACGGCTAGTATTATTATATTTCTCGGCTTTGTGAAAGCGCTGAAAAAGTGCCCGAGGTACGGCGATAAGACTGTATTAAAAGACGTGCACTTTGCATTGCACTTTCTCCAATTGGTACCGGAATGTCTCCGGCGAACACCATCAGTTTGTAAAATCTGTGTTAATGTTAGCTGCATCTGGCATGCGTCGCAATGCCACGCAAATTTTAAGACTTCTTTTTTCGGGCCATTAAACCTCCTGGACGTGACCACATTACTTATCAAAGTTTCATCACAGTCTTCAAACCTATTAAACAAAAATATGCGCCCAGATTACGTATTTCGGAACGTATAGGAATCAAACAGATTTTTATTTTTATAGATAGACAAGATTATCTTGTTAATAAATTAACCTATCTTGTCTAACTATAAAATATATATATAAATGAATGTTTGTCTGTTGTCCTTTATAGAATCGTAAACGGCTGGATCGATTTCAATGAAATCTTCTGTTTCTTCAGGTGGATTCGAAAATGGTTTAGATTTTTAGATTTAATTTCGCAATGGGACCCGATAGATATCGCCACTGGGTCCGTGGCTTTTATTTTTTCAACCAAGCGAAGCTGGGCAGGACAAGTAGTTCTATGTATAATCTTTGTTTTCGTAAATCTTGGCCGTATTTCTATCTTCTATCACAATTACATACGTGTTTGAAGGCATTCTCAAACGTATACAGGTTTCTTCCTTGTTCTGCCTTCACCGTTAAGCTCGTGGTGTGATAGATCACGGTATCAAATTGAATGTATAATTTCGCGATTACCGAGGCGGGGTGACCTCACCATTGTGTTTATAAATGATCACAATATATGAATGTTGTGTTGTTTACAAATATGGCCTACAAACATGCCGCAATGACGTTAGATCGTTCGAATTACTGTTGACGTGAATCATCGTTATCCATGCCAATAGACATCTTAATGTAGACTTTTGTTTGTGCCTTATTGTTGCATTAGTAAGAGCTACTTTCCCACTTCATTAATTTGTCAATTAAATGTACAATATGTTCGTATGTATGATGAATAAATAGAGTTCCGTAGCTGGCTTCTGCTAACTGCTAAAATCAATCTGTTGGATCGATATGTCAGTTACGATTGTTAATCTCTAAAACGAATGCTTTTGAGTTATAGTTATATCTCTCTCTTGCTCTTTCTAGGTAAATCTATTTCTGTTCAAGCTCAGACTTGCAATTGTATGGCACTGACATTATGAGCGGAAAATGTTATGGTGTTGCCATGCAATGGATAGCTGAAAGTGAACAGAAAGGGATTTTATCTAGGGGGCTTATCAGCCAACCACACTTATAATGAATATGTAGGTACCTACTTAATTAAACAATACAGTTAAATATGAATTTAAGTAAAATGCACTATAGAATAATTCCGGGTTTGTTGGAAAAAAGCCTAAATGCTTTTTTAAATTAAAATTTCGTATTAATGATATATTAAGGGTTAATTGTCGTATGTTAAAGTGTAATGTTGTGTGCAGAGCGCCGTCAGCGGTCGATGCTGGCGACGCGCGCCAACAGCGGCGCGGGCAGGCTCAACGGGCTGGCGCCTTCGCCCCCCGCCGCGTCGCCGCCCGCTCCCCCGCCCGAGGCGCCGCCCGAGCCGCCACCAGCGCCGCTGCCGCCCAAGCCGGCCTTCCCCTCAAGTATACATATATTTTATTATACCGCAGCGGAACCTGGGTATGTCAAGGGAAGCATGAAATTGGCATAAATGTAGATTAGATGCGCTCCCTTCGAAAAATGTGCGGCGTAACGATTTTAGATCGACTCTCCAATGCAGGGATTTGCAAAGCAACTGGCGTTAATTAAGGTTTGATTGTAAAGATAGTTTGACAGTGTCTGTCATTCAATAAGTGTTCCCTGTTATTTTTTTTATTAGAATACACATTAGAATGGCCGGTAGCCAATTACTCTAAGAGCAGTACACAATATATACAGTACACAAGAAAGACAGAATTAAACCTCACACGTGCGACACAGACAATAAAATATTCCTCATTTCAATTCCAATTCCAAACCATTATTAATAACAAAACGAAAGAATAACTGTGACCAAAAGATACCATGAAAAGAGTAGTACGATTTTTTTTATTAATTAAAATGAGCCAATGACGTATGAAGGTTGTACGGAAATGAAGAGATAAAAAGAGAGAGCATTATGACTAGCAGTGAGATAAAGTGAATGTGAACAAAGAAATTTGAACTCTTGAAGATAGTTTGATAATTGTGTTGGTTCGTATTGTGTTCTATGTAACTTTTCCCTTTAGGCAACTACAACACCCTGAGGAACACGGGGAAGAAACCAAAGCGGGGAAAACTGACAAAGGCCGACATCGGCAGTCCACAAGACTTCAAACATATCTCACATGTTGGCTGGGATGCGAACAAAGGTACACATCATCTTTACATACAAATAAAACTGTAGTGTCTGTTTGTAATATTAAAATTACCGCTTTTTACTAAATGCAAAATATCATATTTTTATAACTTTTGTCTGTCTGTCTGTCTGTTTGTTCCGGCAAATCTCTGAAATGGCTGGACCGATTTTGTCTGAATTTCACTGGCAGTTAGCTGATGTAAAAATGAGTAACTTAGGCTACTTTTATTTTAGAAACTGAACAATATTTTTTTGTTAAATTCCACGCGGACGAAGTCGCGGTCCTAGCTAGTTAATACATAAAATAAATATTACTCTGAACTTTATAATATCATATTTGAAATCTCGTGGGGTCTAGTGGCCGGAGCTCCTGCCTGCGAAGCTTGAGGCCGAGGGTCAGATCCCGCTGAGGCCAGATAGAATGATTTGTACCTTAGCCTTGGACGTCCTATCAATTTATGTATATATCCATCCATCTAGACATACCATAGTACAAGTATTGCTTAATTTGGGACTATTTCAATCTGTGTGGAATTGTTTCAAGGTATTAATTAATATAAAATTCGAGCTATTTTATTAAGGAATTAAGGATCTATATGATTCTTTCACAAGGAAAGATATGTATATTTAACTTTATTTGTTGGACATTAAAGTGAATTATGGAATAAACACACAATAATATTTTGTTTGTGTACAGGTTTCGATGTGGGCAACTTACCGAACGACGAGTTGCGTTCGTTCTTCTCAATGGCGGGTGTGTCGGACACGCAGCTGGAGGACGACGATACACGCGAGTTCATTTACGATTTCATCGAAAGTCACGGCGGTATCAACGCCGTCAAGGAGAACTTGCACGAAGTGACGCCGCCCAGAGGTAAGCGAAATTATAAAACAACCGCTTAAAGCCACGATTTTTAGCTCAAATAAAGCTTTGTATTTGGTTTCATGTAATTCATTTATATTATTTTATCAATATTTTTAAATTTTAGCGGATTTTGTCCTCATTTAAAGGACTATGTGCATCCTAGGTATATAGTGTTATAATAAATATTTAATTGCAACCTGCACGCAGGTGTACCAACCCGCGCGCCCCCCGTGCCAGCCCGAGGCCCCGCTCAGGCCCCCGCCCCGCGTGAGTACCGCCACTCGAACACCCGCCACACAAATCACAAACAAACGTCGTATCATACCCCCAACACCACACACGAACGCCACATCATAAACTCACATATCCCACACAAACGCCACGTCATAAACACGCATACTCCACACAAACGTCACATCATAAACACACATACTTCACACAAACGCCACATCATAAACTCACATATCCCACACAAACGCCACGTCATAAACACGCATACTCCACACAAACGTCACATCATAAACACACATACTTCACACAAACGCCACATCATAAACTCACATATCCCACACAAACGTCACATCATAAACACACATACTCCACACAAACGCCACGTCATAAACACACAAACCTCACACAAACGCCATATCATAAACACACATAATCTTCACAAGCACCACATCATGTAAACTGCAGACAATGATCGCACAAGCACTTTTTTAAATTGTTGTTACAAGCTTATTTCCTGCTATGTTAGTTTGTTGATGGGAAGGGTAGCAAATATAATATTCCCTTGCGGCGCAGCGTCCCGCGCGCCGCCGCCGCCGCCGCCCGCGCGCCTGGCGCCGCCGCCCTCGCCGCCGCCCGCGCCGCGCAACCCCCCGCCGCCGCGGCCCTCGCACCGTGAGTACCATAAATACTCTAGCTCGTAACTCCACTCGAGTACTAATAATACTCGAGTTTGATATCGAGATTAGAAATGTATATTTTGCTTGGATGAATTTATTTATATTATTTTTAGAAATAGAAATAAAAATCCATAATTTTTGGATTGCATTGATGACATTATACGAAACTGAAAAATACATTAGATTCTATTAACTTATTTAGACTATACATACTATATAAGCCTTATCCCGCGCATAACCTGTGTAAAATTTGAACAAAACTTAACTGGCTAAAAGTCTATTTGTGAGAAATTTTATCTAATTCCGTTGCTTAGTTTTTCGCGACAAAGGAACAACATCGTCACAGACATTCGCATTTATGATGTAAGTAGTATCACTAGCCAGATGTTAGAAAGAAAGTCGTTATCGTGTGTAGCGCCGTCGTCCGCGCCGCCCACACTGCCCCCTCCCCCGCCGCCCGGGCCCCCCCCGCCGCCGCCGCCGCCGGGCGCGCCGCCCCCGCCGCCCGCGCCGCCCGCCGCGCCGCCGCCGCCCGACGCCGCGCCGGACGCGCGCGCCGCCCTCATGGAGAGCATACGCAGCGGGTCCTCGGGACTCAAGGTACCTTTTTATATACATACTCACGACATGGATACTAGTCCTTTAGTCTGTAACACGTCAAATAATATCGTGGGATATCCGAATATAAAACATGCTATGGATTACTTATGTTACCCGATAATAATCCTACTGATAATAGATAGTACCTACAAATAGATACGACTCTACACTTGATTCCTGCCAAGAAATATATGAACGATTTTTCAAAAAATTTCTTGGTATCTTACAGCGCGTGGAAGTAAATTCAAAGCCGCCTCCCAGCGAAGACAACAGAAGCAATTTGCTCAGCGAAATCAGACAGGGCATTGAACTGAAATCAGTAAGTGGCACATACATACCAAAGTTATTAACTAATTATTTCCATTTTTTTTAATAATAAATACATACATACATATCATCACGCCAAGTCCCTAGCGGGGTAGGCAGAGAGTATAGAGCGCCAGTTCTCTCTAGACTTACATACCTCTTTCGCTTCGTCCACGTTCATCAGTCTCTTCATACATGCTCGTCGGTTTCGAGTACTCTTAACGTTCCCGTCCTTGAGAGTCCGATCGATTTGATCCAGGTAGTTGGAACGTGGCCTTCCTCTGCCTCTTCTTGCACACACTTTTGCTTTGTATATCTGTTTCGTCAATCTTTCTTCGCTCATCCTTTCTATGTGTCCAATCCAAACCAACGTAACATGCCTTTCTTCATCTTTACAATCACACCCTCATTCACGCCAGTTGATTTGCGAATTTCTTCATTGCGAATTCGATCTAAAATCGTTACTCCGCACATTTTTCGAAGAGATCGCATCTCAACTGCATTCAAGCTATTTTCATACTTCTTCTGACATACCCAGGATTCGCTGCCATTCAATAAGGTCGAGAACTCGAGCATTCTTGCTCAGACTTTTACTGCCCATCAACGCCGACATGGCCCCATTCACCTTATTTCCGGCAGTTATCCTTCTTTCAATATCTTTTTCATACTTTCCATCTCGTGTGAACATGCTTCCAAGATATACAAATTCATTCACTTGCTCTAGAATTTGCCCATTCACCGATATAGCACACAAAACCTTAGTCTTGCCAGCGTTTAGGCGCAGCCCCTTCTTTTCACATTCTTCTTTCATTATGGTAACTAGTGACTGCAGTTCGCCCTCTGACGACGCCAGTAAAACCGCGTCATCGGCGTATAGAAGGCAGTTGACCACTAAGTTTCCCATTTTCACTCCACATCCGTTCGTTCTTAGTGCTCTCAGACAGTTATCTAGATATATAATGAACAGCCAGGCAGACATGATACACCCTTGTTTGACCCCCGACTTCACATCAAACCAGGGTGACATCTCACCGTTAACCCTAACGCACGCCTCGCTATCACTATAGAGTGATTTCACGGCATGCAGTAGGGAACTGCTCACTCCATATCCAGGTAAAACGTCCCAGAGTTCCTTTCGTACGACTCTATCAAATGCCTTCTCTAAGTCGACGAAAGCGCAGAAAACCTTTCGGTTAATATCCAAAAACTTTTCCACAATTCCGCGAAGCGAGAAGGTTTGATCCATACATCCTCTTCCTGGTCTAAATCCACCTTGGGATTCCCAGAGAAACCTTTCGGATCGCTCTTGCATTCTTATCGTCAGGATCTTCGTGTACACTTTACTAGCTAAGCTGACCAAGCTGATGGCTCTGTAGTTTGAGCAGTCCAATCGTGATCCCTTTCCTTTATAGAAAGGCACGATGACTGCTCGCCTCCAGTCGTCCGGAACATCACCCTTTTCCCAGCAAAGATTGCATAGCAAATAGATGATGTCCCAGACCGCTGGTCCACCGTACTTGATCATCTCAGCCGGAATCCCATCTATTCCCGCAGCTTTTCCACATTTCAGACTTCTTATCGCGCTTACAATCTCTCCCATACTTATTTTATCCGGTATAGGATCCTCGACAGATTCTGTTGGAGGCAGCTCTGTGGGTAGATCAGCGGCATCATCATCATACATATCTTTGTAGAATTCACTCCATCGCCTGAGGACGTCTGTTTTGTCAGTCAGTATGTCATTGTCCTTCGAAATAATCACATCCTACTACTGGCTGTAACTCATTTTCTGGACTTCTTAACTTCCCTCCAAAAAAGTTTAATAATAAATAAATAATAATAATAATAAATAAATAAAATTTTATTTGGTTACATTGTTTTGGCACAGAAACTAAACGCAACGATGACATCCGCAGAAGTTAAAAACCTGATTGCCCTTTCACGCTGAAATTAAAGGATACAGATATTTTACTATACACTGCCCCGCTGTGCCACGCGCGTAAAATCTTATTTTGTTTGTTGTAAATTTCATCCTATTTCGTTCAACTATCAATCGTTTTTTGCGTGAAAGCGGAACAACTATTCTCATTCATTATACATATTATGATAGCTGGATCACTTACATAATTTTGTTTTGTATTAAAACCCAAGTAATTTATATCTAGCAATAAGTAAATTGTTCGTTACGGACCCAGTCCTGTTGTTATATATAATATGTGTGTGTGTGTGTGTGTGTGCGCGTGCGCAGGTGAGCAGGTCGGGCAGCAGCCCGGGCGAGCGGCCCGCGGCGGCGGCGCCGGGCGGCACGTGCGCGCTGGCCGTGGCGCTCAAGCTGGCGCTCGACAAGCGCAACCAGGCCATACACTCCGAGTCCGATTCGGACGACAGCGACAACACCACCAGCGACGGGGAGTGGGACGACTGAACCACCACGCTGCCCCAACGATAGCTTCTAAACTACGACGCTGCCCGAATACTAACTGCCGGAACTACGACGCTTCCCGAATACCAGTTTATTATACCACGACGCTTCCCAAATACCAGTTTGTGGAAACGCGATGCTTTCTCAACACCAACAAATAACTTGCGACTTAACTGTTGTTCAAAGCGAGCCAAATCGTCACCAGGCTGCCACTGGTTAAGAGCTTAGAAAACACGTCTAAAGACACTAGGGATTGGACAAGCTTAGGTCGTCGAAGCCGTGAGTTGGTCTGACTGGTAAATGGGAATTGTTTAAAATAAAACAGGGCACGTACCACGACGTTCTATTGCCTTCAATATTCAAGAGTGCGAAAGGGACAGATGTACCTACATACGTCGTACAATCCATTGACGTATATATATTTGTAGCTTTAATTACTTGACTCTAGTTTCAGAACGTGCCCTTAAATTTGACAACGTAACTATTTTGGATCATACGTAAGACATACAAATTATATACACATAAATGCGCATTAGCAGAGAAGTGGTATCGTAGGTTGTGTGGTAATAGTGCCTGCAGGATGTACTAGTCAAGGAGTAATGACAGTTATAAGAAAATTTATAATCCATTCGACAACCCACACGCGAATAATTTTGTTATGGCAAGCTGATGCCTAGACCAAAAAGTCTCGGGATTTTTTTTCTTTTGTATTGTCCAATTGGCTTAGCCAAAGGACAGGTTTGATCAATAAGTTAGGATTTCAAAGGGAACAGTCCCTTTGGTTTAAGACCAGAAGCAAATCGTTGTCTATGTATTGACAAAAATAAGTGTATTTCTTTGACAATATCTTAAAATGAGAATATAATTTTCAATCAATATGACTGGTTTTTACCGATAACGTTTTAATATCGACACAGATTTTTACGGACGTTATATAAAAATATAACACGCCCGTAATAATTTGTCTGTCGGTAAAAGTAATTTCAAAGGTGAACGCTATACCACATCTAATGTGATGATTATACTTATACACCTCTGCCTACCCCTTTCCCCTTGTGGGAAGGCGTGAGAATACATTATTATTTTATTTTATTTTATAATATAATAATTTTCGTGCATTTCTTTGCAACAAACCACATTCGGGTAATTATGATAACACCACGTTCTCGTCGTCAGAATTCGTCCACAAACAAATCATTGTGTATTAATTCTTAGGGATTAATTTTCCGATTTCTCTCCTCGGTGTCTGTTTCTTTAGACTTGGACGCTTTCGTCCCTATGCGTTCACCTTTACAGTCAAGGTCATAAGATTTTTTTTTAATACCATAAGTAATAATGTCGTGTGACTGTACATTCATATCTAAACCATTTTTATGTTAAGTTTTTAACATTAATTTAAGTTGATGAATAGCATTATTATGTATTATTATTGTAATTAGAATAATATTGATGGACTGTTGCCAAAAGAAATATTCACTTAGTAACTTGAATGTTTGAGTTGCTCATTTAAAATAAGGACTGAGTAAGTGGTTCTTACAGTTCAATTTCTCTTAGCAACGTTTGGCAATGGACATGCCTTCATATAGTCATATAAGGGTTTAAAGGTGAAATTATCAAGTTTTTTATTATTATAAATAAAAAAATATAGTTTTTTATTATTATATTTTAAATACCGCTATACACCACTACTACACTAATCTCTCTATATACCACTAAAGCGGCAATTGTTTAACAAATAGAGGACTCGCTTAGCATACAGTTAATGCTACCTTTTGCAAATCAAGGTAATTTTCATGTCACCCTTCTTGCAAAACCTTAAAATCTTTCGGGAAATTCTCAATGATTTATAAAATCATATTGCATAAATAATATCATAAAGACGGCCTTCTAGGTAAGTCAGAGCTCCTGGCTGCGAAGCTCTAGGACGCGGCTTCGACTCTTACTGATAGTATTATTTGTACCATAATTGTGGATGCCCTATGCTTATATTCTTGTCTATTTCTTATAGTAAAAGCTAGTTTGAGACTAGGTCTAAGGTAATTATTATTTATAAACAACTACTAATTTCGATTCCACCTTTAAACCTACGCGATAATAAATGTATATAATTCGTTCGTTAGATATTGACTGAGCAGTAACGATGGTGATGCTAAAGTATAACAATCTAATCATATCTAGTTAGTGAATTTACTTGTTAATATAAATATCACATATTTTTTGTCAAGGATGACGCGACGTATTGTCAAAATACAATACAAGCCTTGGTCTATATCATCCACTCATTCAGACCAGTTCAGTTCCAATAGCCAAGGGGTCGTTTATGATTGATCTTTAAAGCCATTTTAGTCGGAAGACCTCATTAAAAACTACTCGAATGACGCTGTTTGTCAAAGTGACGGAAAGTGAACTGTCAATTTGACACCTACATATATCCCTGCCGAAAATTTTACTGTTTAACTTTTGACAAGCTTTATTTTGTTTCGGTCACGCAGCTTTCCAATTGTATATCAAATAAAGGTCTTAGTTTCTATATGACAACATTGTAATGACTACCTCTAAATAACTGAATTGGTCTGTTGCATTCTGTATATATATACGTAGATATAAAGACCGAGTTTCAAGTCACTTTTTGTGAAACTGTATATTCAGTATTTAATAACAAATGTGTAAGTATATATACAGATGTATTTATAATAATATCTCGTTATGTTTAGATCGAAGTCGCAGGCATATATTTGGTAATCTTGATATATTTTGTTCTTGACAGACCAAAAAAGATATGGCATACGACTGTCATTATTACAAAATTGTATCGTTTATATTAGTATAATAATCAATCAGGCAAAAGTATATCTTGTTCATTTGTTTTAAGTAGCAAAGTTGAAAGTTGAGTAGCACGTTAATAATCAAATCGCACTCAATTGTCCGTCAACATCGAAGTTCCTTTGCAACGATCGCACTCCATAGGTCGGGTTTAACATTTTGTTTAATTTTGCCGATATTTCTTTTCGTCTTTGAATTAATAGTGCCATCAAATTTTCTGACCTTAACCACATTTTTTACTTGTGTTATTTCGAGCTTCAAATGATTACTAATGCTAAAAAGATGAACAATTATTAGGAATTGGGAAGCCTTTAATATGACGTCTTATTCTGTGTTGTGGCTAAAAACGGTACCATTCTGGGTAATTTATTTCAATTTAAATATTTAAAGGTGTAAGGACTATCCCACTATCGTAAGGTACTGTATATCCGGTTACAAGAAGTGTAAAATTACCCTAAGGGTGCTAAAATGTATGAATGGATGTTTGGACTGTGTGTACCTTCTGTATTTAACTTTTTATTTCCTCAATTAGGTGGTTTAACTCATTATGTGTAATTATTAGACTAATAGGGTGTAAAAGCCATCTTCTTACAAAGATTCCTCCATATATTTGTTTCTACTCCCCGCGGTTCACTCGCAGTCAATTTGATTACACATATTAAACTAATCGGTCCCGCCATTTCGGAGATGGGCCGGCCCAAAAAGATAACTTGCGTTTTTAATTGTACCCTATATACTTTCGTGGACATTTGGTGAATTTATGTTATTTTAATAAACGTACACTTCAATGTCATTATCAGTATATATTTCCTAGGGTTGTATATGTATTTATTATTCTGCTTTGGAAGGAACGTCACATAATGAGTTTTACCATCAAATTGAACCATAATACCATAAAATAAGTTATAATAGCAATAAATATAAAATTAGCGTTGATAACATCGTATGATGTAAAAGCGCAAAGCTATTTTTATAATATTGAAATGTATGTTTTCTATTGTTAATGTCGTGGTTATTACAGCAATATGAAAAATATCACATTTTGGACTAAATCAGGGCGTGTTGACGTGTTATTGCAATTATTACCCCGTTTAATGATATAGTCATGTATGAGCAGTTTTAGTATTATGTAATACTAGTTCAACTTGTAGCTTCAATGTTCCGTTACTTTATGGTGACGAGCTTGATCTCAGGTGTTCCGCTAACGTCACGTGGAGATTTAAGATAAACGGAGATTAATCGGTGGGACAGACGAATAAAATTTTTTTCTCGAGCTCCCAAATTAAAGTTGGAGTTTTTATTTATCTACTCGTATTTGTATATTGTGACTGGATTATTTTTACTTCTATCACCCATTAAACCGATGTAATAACCACATACGGATTCCGTGTATAATATGGATGAGTCAAGATTAGTCATAAGTTTAATCTTGTCATGTAATTCATCAGAAAATATATTTAAGGGTCGGCAACGCGTGAGTGATACCCCTTGTGTTGCAAGCGTCCGTAGGCGGCGGTAACAGCTTACCATCAGGCGGGCCGCATGCTTGTTTGCCAACTATGCTCAACTATGTATTTTTAGGGTGTATCTTTACAATAACACTTCAACATCCTACAGTCCATTCGGAACGGCGCTGATTGATTCTGTGGTACGAGTTGTATCTGTTTTTGAAAATTGTGTAATAGAATCCTTTTACAATATAAGATCTTTTAACACCTTGACTTATCTTCGTGTTCGTGCAGAGTCGATCAGCTCCACGAAAACCAGGTGTATGTTGACTAAATAAATAAATAAACCATTAATATAATCATTATCTTTTATTTCCAATGTTCATTATCGATACAATAAACCATAGTCTGACAAGGAAATGATGAATGTCTATTTCTAGTAGCTACCTCAATTTACGTAAAAAAAAATATCAGAGACAACACGACTTAATATATAATCTTTTAAAAGTACGCATACATAAAGTAACCGATAACATTCACATCGCTTTGGCATAAGAACAAAAATACCGTTGACTCAGAGCAGACGTCACGAATTTGTGTCAACATTTTTTTTCACGTAATAAAGTCATAAATCGATAAACGCCGGCTGCACTCACGAAAAAGCATGACTCATTGTAACGTTCCGCCTGAGCCCAGCGTGCAAGCGAGAGCGCGGAACAAGCGATAGAGAGGCACGATCGGCTTAAGCGCTCGGCTTGTAATGCATCTACCTCTCTTTCACTCCATCGATCGATGCTTCCGAGTAGAAGATGACGTTATCACGTAAATTTATCGTCCGTAAACCGACTTTATAGACAACCAATTTTATATCAACTCATCTTAGACACTAAAAACAATAACACGAATCGAACTTGAAATAAACCTTACATAATTGTCAAATACCATATCTTTTAAAAATCATGCGAAACTTTTTGATACGTGAATCGATTTTTTCCAAAACCAGTTCAATCCGGAAAGATTGTTATCTACCTGATAATAAGGTAGAGACTGCGATCCTAGTCTTTTTTTTAATACACTTAATAAAATAAATATTGTTAAAAGAAGTTAATAGTCCCACGACTATACTCAATATAATATGCCAAGTATTACAATAATAGTATACTAATTAAAGTAGGTACCTATGTACATATTTTCATTTACGAAAAAACTTCATTAATGACTGCACAAAACATGACGTCTGCGTTCTGATCAACAAGGTCATAATTACAAACCAGATATAATTAGAAAGCTTCATGATCGCGTTATCATTGCCCAAAATATTGAGAAACTACACAGGCAGCATTACCAACATTTGCTCTTCAATACCATTACAATACATTCAAATCAAACCCATACATATCCCAACATACATTTACAACTATCATTTCTATAAACCGGTCAGAACTGATGAATATACTAAATGGATATTGACCTAATATCTACCTACACGTACAAATTAGTTGACGTGTGACGAAACGTCTGAGAAAAGTGATATCTCTCCAGTTACATTCCCTTGTCTGTCGCACGCACTCACGTGCCCAGCTAATGAGTGCCCATCGCACGCTCATTCCTCAATTAACGAGCTCAATTCCCAATATTCAAAGCTAGTGTTGTTGTAGTAAAAGTTCTTAAACAAAGACGGCGTGCACATTTTTGGTCCTTCCAATTAAGAAAGCAGAGCTCAAATAGAACTGAAGCTATGCAAGCATAGTTCAATTTACAAAGGACGTTTATAACAACGGATACCTACACATAGTTCACGACTATAAATATCACTTAAACTTAAATAACACATACCATATACCTTCACGCTAATACATACATTATATGTGCCAAAGGTGACCACACTGACAAGTTGGTGAACGTATCGCGAAGTATGTGAACCTATCGCTGTTCATCGACCACATTGCCCAATTAGAAACAAAACAAAAAGTATGAAAAATTTTAACTAAAATTCGCCTGCCCGAACATTACGTCAAAAGACGTTTAGCTCCTTCGAACATAAAGCCAACAAAAAAAAATTACTACAGTCCGCGCCTTAGTTACATTGCGGTCATTGTCTATAATGTCGTATGCGTTGCGATCACTAGACAATCCCCTCACCCCCAACCCGTCCCCACCTAACGCTCCGAGCTCCGAGAGGACTAGTCTATTTAGCTTACGAACGCGGGGCTGAAATGTGGCTATTTTTAATACAAAATTGATAATCAATTAATATTAACTAAGTAATACTATGGTACCTACTAAGGACAATGTTTAAACTGCTGTAAGAATGGGACACTGGGCTTTTAATGTTAAATAAAAAATATTTAATAATACTATAATAGTCTATTCTGATTACATATGGCATACTTACTATATTTTTGTAAGTCCAGTGATTCAAGTACATACATTTTCAAGGGTATCCTTGATAGAAAAATAAGTTTTGGGAATTGGAATAAAACCATTTTTCTCATTTGTGTGCTTTTTCACCAGGCGTTTTCCTTCATGCGTTGGCATGTTTATGAAAATATCTAACTAGCATTGACACATGCGAATAGATCTAGGGCGGGCGGGATTCCATTAGGGTAATAATTATTACCTAATATTACGTGGAATCGTATTTTATGTTTTAAGAATAATATACTCACATAATAAGAGACATAGACAAGACAGTAGAGCGCTAGTTCTCTCTTGACTTACAGAACTCTTTCGCTTGGTGATTCGATAAATAAGGTTGGCGAAAATCACATGAAAATAAAATACTACGATGAATTAATAATAATGATAATATAAATGCAAGATAAATGATGTTTGTACATTCGTATCCTAACCTTGTCTAAACGATAGAAAACAATTAAATTAAAATGAGATTGAGTTAAAAACAAAACTATTAGCAGACCATTAGTCAAACAAATCGTCATAATTACGGTAGCATACTAACGTCTTCGAAATTTCCAAGATTACACGTAAATTGAAACATATCACCTCTACTTAAGGTCTAAACTTATTGTATACTAATCCTATATTATAATAATATCGACCCACTTTAATATTAAACTACATCGATCTATATATTTGGATATTCGAAATAAAAAATCCACATATTAACCATAATATGCCTTCAATAATATTGATTATTGAAAGGATTCGTATGTCTAAAGTGAAATCATATACGATTTGGTGACCCGACTGGCAGTGCAGATGAGGTAATCAATGTATAGGCAATAATTGTTTTACACATTAAATATTAAGCTACATAACAGCGTTTTATGGGACACCATTATCGCACGTATTACCTCATACATAGGGCTCCATTTCCAAACAAAAGCGTTATCTCCGGTGATCAGAATTACTTCCGTTATTCGATATTATCTTTAAATAAGCTTTACATTACTTATGTAAAATATTTATTCCTTTTTCCGTGTCTCGCAGTCGTGACTGTGGCAGGAGCTCCACTTTTATCGAATGAAGAATAGGATACCATAACCTTGTCTCTATACATTAAGTAGTCATATTTCGGTACGCATTTACAAACGATCATAGAGTTATTTTGTGCAATTATGTGTAATTATGCACACAAAATTTAGGGGTCTAACAAAGTTATCTCAGAACATGTAATGACTTGATTTTTCTTAATTTCTATATGTCAGTGGCTGTCACAATAACTCAGTCGTCGTCAACGACAACTACAACTTGCTCGACTGAATCATAGAAGTCGACGGAATCATCGTCTGCCAAGTTCACCACGCTCCCCGCGCCCTCGGCTCTCTTCACATCACCATCACCGCTCTGACTCAGCTCATCACCGTTCTGACTCACCTCGTCACCATTCTGACTGGCGTCATCAACTTGACTTCCGTTTTGACTATCGACCTCCTGTTTTTGATAAAGTGACAACACATCCGAGATGATAGGCGATTGGGCAAATGAATGAACATTTCTCTCGTGTTGGCCCGCTTCGTCCTGGGGCTCGGGATACGGTACACTGTCTTCATCCTCTTCCGTGTGACCGTAGAACTTCTCGTCATCATTCTCATCTTTGGGAACATACGTTTTTATAAGCGACAACAGATTTTCGTCGCAAGTGAACACTTTAGAGGGGTCACTGTCCTCCTTATCGCACTCGTGTTTAGAGAACAGTCTGGAAGAAGTGAAGTACTTGCGACAAAGCTGACATTGGTTCAGCAAATGCGCGCGGTAATGGTTGTGGAGATTAGGGAAGTCATCGCCGCAGACGCGGCAGCGCTCGGGCATCACCGTCGTCCTATAGTGGACCTTCTTCGTGGATTTATGAACGGACTTCATGTGCCTCATAAAAGGCCCGTATTGGACAAATTTCTCGCCACATTTTCGACACTTAATCGGCTTTTTGTAGTACTTCCGACTCCGGTGGGAGAATGCGTGAATATTGAAGGCGTCTATTGTCTTGAACTTGAGCGGGCAGAACCTGCACGATATAGAGCCCGAGCCTCTGTGAATCTTGTCGTGTTTCAACTTGGAATCTTTCTTAGTGATTGGTTTGAAGCAAAACGTGCATTCCTGATACTTGGCGGGTTCGTTATCATTTGTTTCTGTCGCTTCGTCTTCACTGTCCACAGCGCAGAGATGGTTGTCGTAATCGAGTCTCGAATAGAAATACTCATTGCACTTCTTGCATTTATTCTCCTCATGGTACTGAAGATGTCTGTGTAGATTGAAGAAGGTCTTGTTACAAATGGTGCATGTCTCTTCAACGGACTCCTTCGGCATGACAACCCACTCCTTGTCATCATTGTGGACGTCTCTCATGTGGTTTATCATCTCCCTGAACGCGACAAACGTCTCGTCACAATGCTCACATTTGGTTGGATTGTCCACGTTCAGCGTATATAAGTGGTGGTTCTTATGTTTTCTGTAGAGTGTTAGAGTATTGAACTTCCTATTGCAGTAGATGCAGCCGAAGTAGCCAATGGTTCGGTGGTATATCTTATGGTTGTTAAGTGCGTATTCGTTTTCGAACACTTTGAAGCAATAATCGCAGACAATCTCTTGCTTGTTCTCCGAGGCCTCTCTACATACGCGCACGTCGTGTTGTGTGCGCAAGTGACAGTCCAACTTCACTTGTAAGTGGAACGCTTTGTAGCACCAGTGGCACTTCATCTTCCTGGGGTACACTTCGGTGTCACCAATCAGCTTCTTCTTATTGCAGCTGAAAGCCAGATGACCTTCGAGGAATCTTAGCCCGCTGAAGTAGTCGAAACAGTAGTTGCACCTGAGGGAATTGTGGTAGTCAATGTGCCTCTCATAGTTGCCTTTACTGGCGAGCACTTTGTAACAAATAGAGCACTGTAACTCCTTGAGAGGTCCATCCAGGGTGACCTCCTTCCTCTCCGCCATCCAGGTCTCATTGATGCTATGGTCGTCGCGCAGGTGGTGGTGTAAATCATACCCTTTTATAAACGTCTGCTCGCATTTGTAGCACTTCAGAGGATTGTCTATATACTTTTGGGTCAAATGAGATTTTATATGAACTCTATGATTTTTGAGGGATATAGTGTTCTTACCGCAGAATTTGCACTTGAAGAACTCCGGTTTCCTCAAATGAGCTTCCTCATGATTTTGCAACCTGCGTTGGTCGAGGAAAACTTTTGCACAGAGCTTGCACGAGAAATAGGGCTGCGAAGGCGCATCGGGGTCTTCTTTGACCATCTTGCTCTCCGGGTGCATCTTCCTCAGGTGCCCAATGAGCTTCACCAGATCCGGATAATACCGGGTACATATGGGACACTTCACTTTATCCTTCCGAAGTTTCTCTATACGTTTCTTATGAGATATATGGTCGAAATTGTGTGCCTTAGTGTGTCGCTTGAAATAGTTTTCATCGATGAATCCTTTCCCACATATGGGGCACTTGTAAGGGCCATTGTCGTCTTCGAAATGTGTTCTCGTATGTAACTCGAGTCTTCTCTTGTTTGTGAACATGACATGACATATGTTGCACTCGTGGCGAGCGCCATAGAGCGACGTCTTTGATTTGTGCCACGTAACGTGATGCTTTAAAGATGTTTCCGATTCGCAAACCTGCCCGCAAAGGTGACAAGTATGCGTGCCGTCAAATACGGACCTATCTGCCGTGTTGGGCAGCATGGCTCCCACAATAGTGTTCTGAATGCTCTCGCCACGTTTGTAATGTATGGCCATGTGTGAGAGATATACTTTCCTGTATTGGAACACCCTCTTGCAAATGGAGCACTGGTAGTCCTTGTTCTTGAAGCGCGTCTGTTTGTGGAAGTTCATGTGGGCAGTGGCCGCGCGCAGGTTCTTGCTGCGGCGGTCGCAGATGGTGCACGTCAGGAACTTGGGGTCCAGGCTGGTGTCCTGGTAGTGCACGCGCATGTGGATCTTGTAGTGGCATTGGAACCTGAATGTCTGGAAATGAGATTTTTTACGACTTTATTTACACTTCGCAATAAATTTCCCCCCAAAGCAGTTTGTTCAGTCATGCTTGAGAAACGCCGACGGACTAGCGATGGCGAGTGGCTGGTGAGTCAAGTTGGCACCTCAATATATCTCTGGTGAACAGGGTGGTGCCTTTGTGTGTGGGTCACTATTCAGAGGTAGAAGTTCCCATCTATATATTAGCCAGTAGTAACCAAAGCGAGAAAACATAGCAGACAGACGGACAAAGCGATCGTTTCAACAATTATGCAAATATAAGAAATACCAGTGAGTAAACGTAAAGTAACATTAATAATTACATACCTCTTTGCAGATGAAGCATTCAGTTGCTTTCTGTATGTTGTTGCCCACATTAGTATGCCAGTTGACGTGCCTCTTGAGCGATATCAGCGTGGGCATCTTCTTACTGCAGATGTGGCACGTGAAGCCGCTAAGGTTCACAAGCGCCTTGCTGTCGGTCAGCGGAACTTCCGGGAACTCGTTGCGACTCTGGCTCCAGGGGTTGGAATCCAGGGGTTCCGCTTTCGTCACAACGACTTCACAAAAATCCGCTATCTCTCCCTGTATGTTGGGCATCTGCTGTTTGAGCCTGTGCAACAACTTGATGTGGCTCCCGAGCGCGCTGCAACTCTTGAACTTTTCCCCGCACTCGGCGCAAGTGTACACATTGCGGGGCTTCATGTTCATCGATATGTGCTTCTGGTTGTGCTCGTTGATGGCGCTCACCTTCATTTCAACATCGCATGTCAAACATTTCACCGAGCAGTCTTTAAGGTTGATTTTTGCTCGCTTCGTGCCCGAGCTCATGTTATGTTTAGTTCGCTTGTGATGCAGGAGTACGCGCCTGTAGGAGAACTGTTTCTCACAAATATCGCAGGTATTGTCGTCTCCTTCATCTTGACTAGACTCCGACTCTGACGGGCGGTAAGTTTCGCTGAGGAGGCTGGTGGACGGTTTATCTGGCAATTCCTGTTTTACTTCAGCTTCCCCTGGACTAGTATGGCACCTCTCGAGATGGGTCATCAGGGCTTTTTTGTACGTGAATTTCTTGTTGCAAAGAGTACATTTGAGAGGTCCCGAGGATACATACTTGCCGCTATACACCGAATTTACGGACGCAGTATCGTCTCGCGTGCTTGATCTGAAACAATTTCGTTCATAGACATATGTATAATTCTTGTGTGTCACACCTTACTTCTCCTAGGCGGCTGGTCTGATTTGGGTGAAATGTGTGTATATTTCCATACGCTTCTGGGTGGTTTGAAAATACAATGGGACCCTTTTGCTGCTGGGCGGGACAGCTAGTATCACCTTCTTACAAGGGGCCCTATGGAGTAGGCAAAGCTGTAATTACACCTACCTTCGCCGTAATTATATTTGGGTACTCGCCACAGTGACAGATTCTATTAGGCGAGTCCGATTGCTCATATTACTCCTGAATAATATGGCTATCCATAGGTGAAAGATATTTTTAAGCATTTGCTACTTATTGAGTACTCAGTTAGTTAATTGCAAACAATTTTACAAACTTTTTTTTTATTACAACAAGAGTGGCAAACAAGCATACGGCTCACACGATGGAAAACGGTTACCGTAGCTTATGTACGCATACAATACCGAAGTATCACTTGCGCGTTGCCACTCTGTTTTCGGAGAGTTATACTGTGTTGACAGCATAATGGGACTAATCCCTCTGCTCAGACACTTGATTGATATCGGGTTCGAATCCCGCTGAGGGCAGATATTTGTGTGATGAACACGAATATTTGTACCTTAGTCTTGGATGTCCTATGTATTTATGTATATATCTATCTATATAAGTAAATATATCGTTGTCTAGTTACCATAACACAAGCTTTGCTTAATTTGGGACTAGGTCAATTTGTGTGGAATGGAATTGTCCCAGGTATTTATTATTATTATTATATCAACACAGCCCGTTTAGTTTATTTCGGCTATTTTCATAGTGTCATGTCTTACAGCATTATTTTATGGGGTAATTATATTATATAAATAAGGGCTTTTTTAATAAGCTACCTCGGAAAATAATTGAATTACCTTTTGTAGAATTTAAAGCTGTCGTTAAAAGTAAATTAATTCAAAAGGCTTATTATAAAACATCAGATTATTTGAATGATGGCCATGCATGGCAATGAATTGCTCCTCTGGTACAGAGTTTATATATGTAATCTTTTCTCCCCACACGTAAAAGGGAAAAAATGTTAAAAAAAAAAAAACCGGGGAGTTTGTTTCGCCGTTTCTTCTGCTGGCAGGTACTTTTTTTTTTCTTGGAAACGGTGGTAACTTTAGTTTATATTAAATATGTGACGTTCAATAAATGTTCCCTTTGTCCCTTACGTTGAATAAAATATTTTGATTTTGATTTTTGATTTTTTGATTTTTAATGCTGCAGACATTGGATCTATTTTTGTGCTTCAGAAGCGGGTTATTAGCGCAATTTACAGCCTTGGACCTCGGGATTCTCTCAGAGAATTATTCAAAGAAATTGACAAATTGACCGTGCCATGTCAATATATATTACAAAATGTGTTATATATTAGAAAGCACATTGTAAAATTTAAGAAAAATAGCGACTTGCATACTTTGAATACACGTAATACAAGATAAACTCCATGTACCTTCAGCTAGATTGCACAAAACTAGCAACTCATTTGTTGGGCAAGGTACGCTTTTTTAATAAGTTACCTCAGAAAATAATTGAATCAACTTTTGTAGAGTTTAAAGCTGTCATTAAAAGTAAAATAATACAAAGAGCTTATTATACAACATCAGATTATTGGAATGATGGCCATACATGGCAATGAATTGCTCCTCTTATACAGAGTTTATATGTAATTTTATCTTTGTCTACCCCTACGTAAAAGGGAACAAATGTTTAAAGAGAGAACCGGGGAGTTTATTTCGCCGCTTCATGTCCTTGCAGGTATTGTTCTTTGAAACGGTGGTAACCTTAGTTTTTATTAAGTATATGACGTTCATTAAGTGTTCCCTGTGTCCCTTACGTTGAATAAAATATTTTGATTTTGGTTTTGCTGCCAATACAATATAACAATCCTCCCCCCTCCCCAAGGAACTCTTTACTTAGAAACGATATAATGTTCCCTCTCCATAAGAAACTTGTAACCAAGTGATAATAGTACCAACCTGTAGTCCTCGTCGTCGTCCTCGCACTCCTCGCCCTCCTCGTAGCAGGACATGTGCGCGGCCAGGTGCGTGATGAGCATCTCCTGGGTCGCCAGCTTGGTGTTGCACATGCGGCACTCGTAGTAGTCCAGCTCCTCCTCGGCCTTGCAGTTCAGCTCAAAGTGGATATTCTTCAGGTGCGCGATGTACGACGCGCTGCGACCCAACACCTTGCCGCATATCAGACATTTGTACGGGAGCGACTCGTCGCGCTTCGAGCACGCGCTGAAATGGGCGCAGTGTAAGTAGAAATCGTCGAACGTCTCCTTGCAGTAGATACAAGGCACCGACACTACGCCGTTGTTCTCGCTAGGTGACACGCTATTTCTTTTGAGCACCGCAGCGTGAACCACCCTCATGTGCTTTTCAAGGTTTTCTATCGTCTTAAATTTTGTCGTACACATTTGGCAGTCGAACCTTTTGTCTTTCGTGTTCACACGGTCTATTGGCTCGAGCGAGACAAGCAGTTCCTTTTTCATCTGAGGTCTAGGCTCCATCCCGCACACGTCTTTGTGTCGGTTCAGCATAATCTTAAGTTTGAAGGTCTTGCCGCAGTGGTCGCAGGCCAGCTTGTCCTCGACGTCAGCCGCGTCCTCCGTGCTTCTGCTCGGAATGCCTGCTAGCTCGTCCTCGCGCACGCTCTCCTGTCTATCCGCATTGTGGATCCGCGCGTGGATGGCAACACTCTTCAAACTTTTGAAACCCTTGGAGCAAATCTTGCATTTGTAATCGTTGCTGGCTATTGGTTCGTAGTCGGAGTCCGTATCGCCCATGAAGTTATCTTCGTAATCTGACGATGCGTTACCATATTGGGTTCTCGGCTTTTTGATACCTTTTCTGAGTTCCTCCACGTGTTTGGAGCTGGAGGACCTGTACTCCTGCGACCGGCTGCCGACGGAGGCATTGTCGATGCTTTCTATGCTTCTTTTACGACTTCGCGGGGCGATGGTGACTTTACCGGTCGTGGAAGAAGATGGCTTAGAAATGTCTGTGTGAGTTGAAAACGCTGAATCACTGCTTTGTCTGGTGGGTGGTGGGGGGCTGATGCTGAACCCTGGAATAGACATCAATTAGGGGATACCAACCTAGCTGTATAAACAAAATCTAGCAGTGTGTTACCTGGAGGTGGAACATAATTTCGTCGTAATTCCTGATCGGATCGTTCGCACTGCTGTTTAAAAATATACGCGCTGCTAAGTTTTTGAATGCATTCGGAACACACTTTGTCGGGAAGCCCATCTCCGTCATATACCTTAAAACAATATTGTTTTTAGTTTTTGGTTGTTTAGAAGGAAATTATTGTGACAGCATTAAACATTTATACAATGTCAGTGTCATTCGACAGAAGTATGTGCATGACCTGAATCACATTTAATCAAGCAGTGTTGTCTGCGAGGTTGGTATACAGAAAGTGCTATATCTTTAAAAAAATGTGCAATGAGGAAGAGCTGCATGTTCACTACATTTGTATATCTTTTAGGCCTCTCACAAGGTTCCCTGAAGGGTTCGGCAGAGGGGTAACATACACTTTTAGCTTGAGATATATTTTGGTACCAATGTGAAGTGTAGCACATTCAGCACCATTCCTCAAACACAATTAAACAAGAATCTTTGGATTTCATCTCCAACATAATTATGCAGGTTTCCTCTTTGTTTTTTCCTTTACCATAAAACTTGTGGTGTGACTAACCACTGCACATAAATACAGATTTTAAAAAATGGTGCTGTCAGAATTTGTACTTGCATCCTTGTGTTGCAGGTGACTTCTCGAACCAATTGGCCAATATGGCACCAAGTCCCTAGGGGGGTAGGTAGAGAGGATAGAGCGCCAGCTCTCTCTAGACTTACATAACTCTTTCGCTTCGTCCACATTGATCAGTCTGTTTATACAAGCTTGACATTCTGCATATTTAAGTTAAATATCTAAATTGTATATTCAATCTAGTTAAAACATTTACAAACATAATTCACAAATGGAGTAATTTCCATTGTACATATTTGTACAATGGAAATTTGAAAAATCAAGAAACCTAAGAGTTCTTCACAAACCTCTACATTGTCTCTAATGGCAAAAATAGACAGAATTATAAGATTTATATCTATTCATATCAGTATGGACAAAGTATCATAAGTAAGTCAGGTCAGCCAGTCTAGAATTAATGTACCTTTGAGTTTTTTTTTATTTGCTTGCAGTGGTTAACCACACCACCAGCTTTACTATGAAGGGAAAGTATTAACTTAAAGATGTGTATATATAAAGGTGTTGATGTGGATATAAATATTAACTACTGTATCTGGCTGGAGGCCTAGGTCTCAATCAAAAGATCTCAATCCATTTTTGCAGTAATGCATTTTAGTACTCAGTTTAGGCATGTACTCTAGGAGTGATAGTAGACATTTGAGTAGTTGCCTGTGACACAAAGATTTTAAGGTAAGTACAGTGATTAGCCATACTACAAGCTTCATGTCAAAGAAACACCAAGAGGAAACCTGCTACGTCTGAGAAGCAATTCAAATGTAGGAATGCATCAGGATATATATTATTGTATGGAGAATATGGAATGGAAAACAATAGCACACACTCTGTACTGGCTTAAGCTAGCCGCCTTGCTTAGCTTTCCTTGCAGCTTCCTTAGTTAGCTAGCCTAACGGTGGGAGTACATCCCACCATATACATAAACATAACAGTATAGGGTATGACATTCTGATTAATATATCTGGCACATCACTATGACTTACTATCCTCGGAGATTTATAGTGAAGGATTTCACTGTATTACAAGCAGCCCAACCATATTGGATATTCAAATATTGTAATACAATATTGTACCACTACTACATACGGGACATACTATTTGGCATATTGCACAAGATAACCTTAGATACATATGATATACAAGAATATGGTTTTAGTGTATTACTAAAAAACATCTTAGCAATGTTCTATCGTATATTATTCATTATTAAATTATATTTGTAATAATTGTAATAATAATAACGAGCATGTATGAAAAGACTGATGAATGTGGACGAAGCGAAAGAGGTATGTAAGTCTAGAGAGAACTGGCGCTCTATACTCTCTGCCTACCCCGTTAGGGACTCGGCGTGATGATATGTATGTATAATTGTAATAAGGAAATTTATAGTGAAGAAATTTCTACCCATGAATAAATTCTTTACAATAACTATTCTGTACATAAAATAGGTATCGAAGTGAAATCGACACTTACATCCTGAGAGTCGTATTACAGACTGATCGCCTAACGTTAGAGCGATACGATTAAAGAGATAAGAGAGACACAATATCGAAATATTGAATACTCACTTTAATCCTTGCACAATCCATAACCATTTCCGCGAGTTGCATTCCATTGTCAGCAGTGAATATTGAGTAAAAGTCGCCCAATTTGAGACATAGTCTACACTTTCCGAGTTTGAGGGCCATATTGATTTCTTGTCCGAAAACTTCATGTCACTAGAACATCCAATCTGCACAAACGACCCATCGTTAATTGATTCCTATTCTAGAATAGATACAATACTCGGTTAGGTACTCAATGCTTAACATTTATAAGTCAATTATGTACAAGAAAAATCTAAACCTCGATCCTATTCGCAGTCGCCGGTAGTAATCTCCATAGGGACACGAAAAAAGTATCGATACTTTGTGGTATCGATACTTTTCCTTTCGATACCGATACTTTTGTACTCGATACTTTGTGTTACTTTTACTCAATGAGTACTTTATGACTGGTATCGTATCGAATAAATTGTAGAAATTACCTATTTCAAAATTGACTTTATCGTTCCATCCGTTCACAGACGTTCAGTTCCTATCCCCTATCATTCACTTTACTAATCAAAAAACTAAAAAAAACGCGATTTCTTTAAGTTATTCTCTTTCATTAATGCGGTTGATAATTATTGTGCATGAGTATTATTTGATTTATTAAAGTGTAATTTTAAAGTACTCACAATTATTCTGTGTATGTAAAATTTATATTTGAGTCATTAGAAAAATGCCCTCAACTTAGAGAGAACTTAGGCAGTATTTTGTTAAGATTAACAACAACGAAGTGTAATGCAGGACATTTTTTTTTATACGACTTGGGTGGCAAACATGTTGCAAAACCCTAATGCGTCAAGTAATTTTTTATTCTATAGTTTTTTGTAAAACACAAAATAATTTTATGAAATAAAGTATAAATTAAGTATTCCGCTCAAAAGGAAGGCTGTGTTCTAAAACATGAACAGATTTGAATGAAATTTGATAGGCAGATATAGACTTTTTTAACATATATTAATATGTTCAATTACAGTTGTCTTTTTTTTATTTTTCTTAAAAAATATGTACCTATACCACTTGTTTTTTTTGTATATGTTCTACTGAAGCTAAACTGACGTTACCTGACATTGACGTCCTGACATCAATATCCTGTAAAGTACTCGATACTTCAAAGTATCGATACTTTTGTTCCGATACTTTTATGAGTACGATACTTTTTTTTCGATACTACTCATGAGTACAGTATCGATACTTTCCATTCGATACCGTGTCCCTAAATCTCCATAGATTTGGTTTGGTAAGAAGTAAACGCAACTCCAAGAACCACAAACAAAATAGAAGATCCTCAGACAACTTCCTAAAGGCCCGAGCCCCGTGCGTCTGATTACCATTAATAAAATAAGATCATTCATTGCTTTGCAATAGACAATAGAGTTAAGGAGAACACTGGTCTGAATTATGCAAATAAATTGTCATCGTCATTACTTCAACGACCAAAGATTACAATGTATACTGTAACATTCAACGACATTGATGTAGTGTAGAGGACGATTGTCATAATCACTTTAGGCTGTATATGTTACTACATACACTAGTATAGTAGTGGCCGTTCGTCAATGACCTGACGAATCCTTTACTCTGTAGATTTGAAAAGGAAGAAAAGAAACTCTTAATATATAGATATAAAATGTATATACTATTAACAGTAACTGTAGCCATTTCTATACTGAAAACTTAGTAACACTGCATATTTACCACTAATATATGGTTTTACTAGCTGTGCCCGCGACTTCGCCCGCTTGGAAAAGTTAATTGGGCAGTATTTTTTGGATATATATCTTGGTTTACTTTGGGTAGGTATGTTAAGTGAAGCTTACCACAATATGTGAAAACCACATCGAAATCGAATAAGAACAGACAAAAATCTAACAATTATTGCTTTGGTACTATTTCCGTTCATAAAAGTCCCAATAATATTTTTTCTCAGACGTACAGACAGCGACCTGTATCTTTTTTTATTATATGTGACGGCGCATAGATAATTGCCAAGCGTGGAAATCCGGTCGCCGGTCATGGCGGTTAGCGCGGGATAGTTGTACAACGTAGGCTCGCGGAGGATAGACCCGACGAATCGCTAACGTTCTATTGCATGTTATTAATTACTCAATTATAACTCTGATTATTTTGGTATTTAGATAACTACAACCTGAATAAAAAGCAGTCAGTTGTGCTCTGGTAGGTAGTAATTATCTTAACTATCGTCGTGTCTGCTTCTGATAATGGCTCTGGCGAGCCTATATATATTTTTTTTATTTATTTATTTATTATTACTAACATCTATCATTACAGGTTTCCCCAATGCGATAGTGTAGAACAAAATATTAAGGTCCATAGTTCACTTCAACACCACGTTCTGCGGCCAGAAGTCCTCGTCCATGGCAAGGTGCAGGTAGCACTTCGGCACGCGCACCACGAACGCCTTAAAATTGACGCTGCGGCGCGACTCCAGAATCTGCACTTTCGGCCTGTACCTGAGCTTCCGGTGAACATACTGCACTATGTCTTCCGCCTTTGTAGTGTAGTGTAAGCGGGAGACATAGACCGGAGTATTCGGCTGCGCTGCCCGTATGGTGACATTGGGCTCCGCAGCACCCTTGCCACAGCGGTTCTGAGTCAGGCGCGAGCGGCGCTTTTTCTTTTGCACCGTCACAAATCCGTCTTCGTCGTTAGCCCGTTGCGGAACTTTCTCAGGCTCGGGCTTCCTGGGGGAAGCAGCACGGATGCTGACCCCAGTGGCGCTGCCAATACGAAAGCTCGACGAGGCCAAACTGGTGTCCTGTAAATAATATAAAGCGAAGACAAATGAGAACTTATTGATGGACGAAAAACTGTCCTACGCTCTAGATCCGGGATCACTGAATTTTCTCAGACTCAGACAGCTGCTATAGTGCGATTGGAGGTTGGAAATAAAAAGAAATGGATGGTGGGTACTGATATTTTATATAGCTTTTTTTTTAACTTATACCAAGTTCAATTTACAATAGTTTTTTTTCCACAGGAGACTACAATTAGGTAATGGAGATGTGAACAGTCAAGAAATACCAACTGAACTAGAAGCATTGGCTGGTTTAAATGTGGTTAAAATATGTGCTGGAGGCTGGCATACCCTTTCTCTCAGTGAATTTGGGGATTTATATGCTTGGGGCTGGAATGATACTGGCCAGTTGGGATTAAAGAAAACAATACCAATGACAGTAGTGGACTTAAAAGTCAGGAAGTGCCAACCTAGTTATTAATAGTAGTCTATGGTGCCAACATTGGTGGACATTTATGATGGAAATTGCATAGTAGAAATAAATATTAGGGATATTGCATGTGGTTCAAAACATTCAATGGTTTTATTGGAAGATAACTCTGTATGGACAACCGGTTGTAATAAATATGGACAGCTAGGGTTCTCTCCAGATGTCTCTGTTAAGGTGAATTGTTTTAAAAAGACTTATCAGAACAATGGCATTTTTTTTTTATACAACTAGAGTGGCAAACAAGCATACGGGCCCACCTGATGGAAAACTGTTACCGCAGCCTATTTACGCTTGCAATACCGAAGTATCACTTGCGCGTTTCCACTATGTGTTCGGAGAGTTATACTGAGCATAACTGAACTTTTTTGCGGACCATGTTGTTCTGTCACAAAATATATATGAAGTTAGATTATTAAAAAATATTTTTGAGAATTTTTCTTTTTTAAACAATAATATATAGCTCATTAGGTAGTGTAAGGTAGAAACCAATGACCAAAACCACATCTAAGAAGTTAGGTACGGGCTCAAAATCCCGCCAGTAGTGATAGATGGAGAGTTGGCATATTAAGATAGGAAGTAATCTGTATACACTAAAGGCAGTCAGTAAAATTATATCTTACTAATATTATAAATGTGAAAGTTTGTAAGTTTGGATGTTTGCGGTTCTTTCACGGCCAAACGGCTGAACCGATTTGTCTGAAAGTTGAAATGGTTATAGCTTATACCTAGGAATAGGACATAGGCTACCCTTTTTTTTCAAATTTCTTTTATTTAATGTATAATGCTCCTTCACGACATAGCGGCTGAACCGATTCTAACAGGAAAATTTTCAGATCTACTTTTTCGAACTCGACGCGGGCGAAGCCGCGGGCATAATCTAGTAGTATATGAATGGAAATTAGTCAAAACTATCGTATCCTTCAGGTCAGGATAATGACAAAATTTAAGAGCGAGTAGAGTACCATCTAACATCGTTCGGTTGGGAACATACTGAAGGTAACTAAATTAGTTTTAAGTGAGGTGGGGTCCAATTTTGGATACCTTCAATAATGTAGAAGTTTGTTCGAAAATTAAACAGAATGGTTATTGGTAATTTAATATTCTGTTTATGCACAAAAAATTGGTGATAAGCAAGCATACGTACACGGAAGGGTACTCTGTGCTATGGTGTATTTTAACAATCTTTGTACTTTGTGGGCAATGAGGTTTTATCTTTACATCAATGTTTGTGGGTATGCAGTATGCATTTTCGTTTTGATGTTTGACGGGCTCCTCACTACAACCACGAAATAGTAGTCTGACTATTACTGCATCCTAGTGCCTGGCTGGAGGCCTAGGTCTCGCCTTTGCCCGGTTAAGTAGCAAAAGTTCCAGGAACTCACGCTACGAGAGGTAATAAAAAAAAGAACTGCATCAATCAAGGTCAACATTCAACATCAACAAGTATAGTATATTGTTCAATTCAATAGTAGTCTTTGAGTATATTAACAGTAGTCTATCAAAGACTACTATTTAATACTTTAGTCTATGAAGTCAACTAACCAATAAATAAGATAAGCCTAAAATCCAATGATGTATTATATATAAACTAAAATAAAACCTACGATTTTAAAATCAGAGTTGTTGCCGTGCCGTTATTGACGTTTGTGTTGTGTTGTGTCTATTACATTAATATTAGAAGTCAAGATTTACTACTATACCTATTAAAGAAGATTATCCAAATTGATGAATAATGCCTCGTATACCTGAATTATTCGAGAAGTATTCAATTTCAAATTCAGGGCTAAATGGAACCGGTGTGATCCGACATCAACAGCTGGTTACCAATTGATAAATGGTAATCATTTTTACACTTTAAAAACAGTTCTAGAATGGAGGATCTTGCTGGGGAATACATCGCTTATGCGAGACAGCTGTCGATGAATAATTGCTTTAATAAATCCATTGACTTATATTTGATGGCTTTCGAAAAGTGTCCAGAGATGAAGATTTCGCATGAAGAAGAATTCCGCGCCGTACTTCTTCGCGGCAATGAAATTTTGGCATCTGGAAATAAATTTGATGACATATTTATTAATTTCGGACGTGCTCAAGAGGTATTTCCTGATAACAAATATCTTCTTAACGACATGGGAAAATATTTATACAAATTCGCATTCTACTTAGAAGCGTGGTGGCATTTTCAAAAAGCATTTAATTTGGACCCGAGTTTTGTTAATCCTGAGAAAAATTTGAACTCTGTGAAGAATCTTCTTGTTGAACGGTGGCATTTTCGGATGCTAAATGATAAGATACGAAATGAAGCATACCATGACGCGATTCGCAAGACCTTGCAGCAATCACAAAAACTAAGAGTCTTGGATATTGGTACTGGCACTGGCCTACTGGCCATGTATGCTACTCTATACAAACCTATGGCTGTGACTGCTTGTGACGGATCTGAAACTATGGCTGAACTAGCCGCAAGCATCATCAAGGAGAATGGCATGTCTGAAATAGCAGTAGTTCCTAGGATGTCAACCGCACTAAATATACCAGACAATGAAGAAAAATTTTCCTTAGTTGTCACGGAAATGTTTGATGCTGGCCTGCTTGGAGAACATATCTTGCAAACACTGGCTCATGCTTGGGAGAACTTGATCCACAATGAGGGCCAAATAATACCGAACAACGCAGAGTTCTGTGTGGCTGCTGCTAAGTGTGACCTCTTACACATCAAATATCAGCTCTGCACATCTGTGAAAACTTTATTGAACATTCCTACTCTGAATGTTCATATGCAGACCAATAATGAGACTTATGACTGCGAAGATGTTCACCTGTTTAAGGATATAAAGTATATGTCTGAGCCCAAATCGATTCTAAATGTGAATTTCAATAACTACCATGACATACAAGACAAACTTACTGCAAGCGAGCCATATAATATTGAGTTCAATGCCACAGAGACTGGTGAGATTAACATATACATTGGATGGTTTAATCTCTACTTGACTGATTCTATAACAATCACCACTGACCCCAGATCTGAGATGAGAGCCAGTGCATGGCAACAAGCTGTATTTTTTGATAATCCACCAACTATGGTCCAAGAAAAACAAGCAGTGAAAACCAAATTTCTCATTGATGGAGGAAAATTGACAATGCTTCAGGCAAATAACACACATGTTTGGAGAATTTCTCTTGAAGCCATCAGATTTTTGAATGATTCTGAGTACTTGAAGGTGATCACAGGTTGCATTGGAATGGCTTGTGTGTACTTAGGTCAGATGGCAGAGATGTCTCAGATAAGCATTGTGGACCTCTGTCCATTTCCTATTTTTGGCTTTCAGTTGCTTAAGAGGGGTGCCATATCATTAGTGTGCTATGCTAAAACGGACAATGATAAACAATTCTTTGAAAAAGTCTTTGAAGCAAATAACATTCCTCTAACCAAGATTACCATTTTGGTAGGGGATCTTTGGTCACAGGAAGTTTTCAAGGATGAAAAGTACCATGCCATATTTGTCAACATCTTGGAAATGTGTGGGGAGATGGATTTGCGCCAAAAAGAAATAGCTCAACATCTAAGGCATAATAATCTTGTTCAGGGAGGATTGTTCATGCCTGCAAATATAAGGATGTTTGCCCAGCTTGTAAGCAGCCCTTGGCTAGACATTAACAACAGGGTGTATGATGAGAATGTGAACAACTTTAAGGTGGCAAAATATATTAACAAATATGAAGTATCACAAAATTTCTGCATTGATTTGACACAATTGGAATATGCCCCAATTACAGATGCTATACCTATGGGTATTTGCAGTAACGAAATGAGGTCACAAGTGGTCAATACACCCATAATAAAAGATGGCTATGCTAGTGCCATTTTGTGCTGGTACAGTATAGAATTGATGGATGATTTTGATGAGATCTCAACAAAGCGAAGCACAAGTTTTATTGATGGTATTGTGTTCTTGGCATGTCCAGAAGTACCAATGGCATCTGGTGCATTGGTAAATGTCCTTCTTTGCGTGGATGTAGATGGATCATTCAAGCTAGCAATAGATCCTTAATAATAGAATTTTGTATAGATGTAAATCAGTGATGATGTTGATCTCAAAACAAAATGTATACTATACCAACCGTTATGTAGAGACATTAAATGTGTACTTTACCAACTGTTTTGTAATATAGTAAATAAATATGTTCCCAAGTTACCTGCCTAGTTTAGCAATGTGTTCAGACTTTGGAAGGTAATATACGGGATATTTCGAAGAATGCCTTATAGTTTTGGAAAGAAATACAATTGATAGCTCCATGATATTACTCATAGGTTCAGTCAGACCTAGGTCATCTAGTAAGCTTCATTCCCGGTTAATCAAAAATATCCGTTAGTGATTTTCTCCAGTGTGCTTAGCGCATTGACTACTTAGCTTGATCTTAGCAATGAACTTAAAAATATTAGATTTTGTTACGGGAATGAAGGATGTCTATGTCCTTCGGCCGCGCTTCGTTACTCGTATGTAAATTTCATGTATTCACGATTAGTGTTAATAACTGCTTCTTAGCTTGGTGCGGGTGTTTCAGTAACGTTCGTTTCACTCTTGAAAGTTTCCGCGATTTACAAATTATGACTTAGTATTTCAGCTGTACTGCATTCGTAATAAGCTAAATCATATGGTAGTAAGTACTACCATTGCCCTTGCAAGGCAATCTTCAATAAAGTTTTCTTTCATCAGCATGATTTTAAAACTTACATGTATTACAGTCATGGGATTCTTTGGATCTGGGAGAATTTAAACAATGTTTATATTTTTTCTTTATTAGAGTACACGCAATGTTTCTAAGACGAGTCGGCCGCCATATGGGTGTCCATCCCGGCGGCGTTGGCTCTCCTAGTGACGTAGCGGGTGCTAACCACGTGGCGGCCGCGGGCGAGGTCACGCCTGCCTTGTGGCGGCTTAGTCGAATAGGCCGAAGCCCATGTCGTCGTCGCTCTCGGAGTCCTCCTTCTCTTCCTTCTCCTCAGCCTTGGCAGCTGCGGTCGCAGCAGATGCAGGGGCAGCTGCAGCTGAGACGGCGGCGAACTTGGACGGGTCCTGTATTTAACGAGTAGTTTGTTAAAAGTTAAGCACCATAAAATTTTGCATATGTAATTTCAATATTAATCATTATTGTTTCTCCAAAATGCCAGTGCAATATTCAGGGTTAGAACAATCACACTAGGATAAATTTGGAGCCTTAATGTCGTCTGAAAGCGAAACCAGTGAATTAATAATAGACCCCTGGTATTAAAACAGACAAATTTAAATGTAATATTGGCAAGACAGTATTTGGATACTACAAACTTGATCCTAAGAACTTAACATATGCTTGACAGCTAGAACCTGTTATTGCAGTCAATTTGGACCAGACAATGGGTATATATACATGGGTTGTGTTTACCTTGATGAACTCCTTGATGGTAGTGGCTTCCTTGAACTCAACCTCTGTGGCGGCAGCGATAGCAAGCAAGTTCTTGAACCCATTGGCGATGGAGTGTGGCGCAGAGGCCACCGTAGGGTAGCCCACGGCCACATTAGCTACTCCTGCTTGGAACTTGGCACGCAAGTCCTCGGGCGTGATGTCTAAGATAGCTGGTGCAAAGATGGTGCCAGAGTTATAGACCTGTGTACAAAATTCACTGCATTAAGTCAAGTTTTACGTTATCCCAAATCCATTTGCAACACACTTTTTACTTAGGAAAATATGTATTTTATAAACTCTCCTTCATATATGTATAAGGGACTTCCTCAATTAGTGATAGAGCAATTTTTTTTATAGATTACAATATGTATGTCAACCAGTTTAGTAGTGCAGTGACATATACAATACAAGATAAATATACCTGAGTGACAATTAATTTACCAAAGGTAAATTATCAGAATGCATACTTGATGTGCAATCTGTACTCAACGCTTTGGATGCTTAACAGAATAATTAACAAGGTGAAGGACATTGAAATTACAAACCTGCTGAACTACAAGACCATATGAGAAGGGAGAGATGTTCAACATGTTGAGGAGGGTGGCCTCAAAAGCTCAAACCTTCACCGGGCTTTCGGATATGCACGTCATTGATGATTTCAATGGTACCTGTAAGGCGAAATAATACAATCATGAGCTAATCATTACTCACTTTATCTATTATTGTGATTTAAAAGGGCTAGTTGTATCTCCAAAATGCCAGTGCAATATTCAGAGTTAGAACAATCACACTAGGATAAATTTGGAGCTTTAATGTAGTCTGAAAGCGAAACCAGTGAATTAATGTTACACTCGCTGGTATTAAAACAGACAAATCGTGAAATTGTCTAATTATAGGACTCACTAATAAAAAATAGGGATTTTTTTTTTTATACAACAAGAGTGGCAAACTAGCATACGGCCCACCTGATGGGAAACGGTTACCGTAGCCTATTTACGCTCACGATACCTAGTTGTATAAAAAAATAAAAAAAAAGTATCACTTGCGCGTTGCCACTCTGTGTTCAGAGAGTTATACTGTGTTGGCAACATAATAGGTCTAATCCCTCGGTTGCCAACACAATATAACAATCCTCCCCCCTCCCCAAGGAGCCCATTACTGGAAACCTTATTCACCGCGTAGGAACACAACACAATAAATTGTGTTATTTGGCTACGGACTTCTATAAGGTGGAGGTCCTGCCCCAGTCGGGCAGCTCCAAATTCGAACGGAGAATCCGTTATGCCCTACCTCTCTTAAAATATTTTCTTCCTGGGAATATTTTCATGCTAGTAAATTTTTAAGACTAAACAAAAATATGGGATTCCTACCCTTTGAAATCTTGATGGGGATGGACAGAGCTTGGAAGAAGGAGGTCTTTTCGGGTCCAAGACCAGTGTTGTGGGCAGGGATGACGACAGACAGCGGCGCAATGGCACCGCGATGGGCCGGGGCGCGCACTTTGTTCTCCAGTAGTTTATCATGGACCTGCACATAATTTAATAAAGTAAAGGTAAGTAAGGCTATAGGAGTTGTGCAGATAATTGACAATTAGTGGTACGCACATACTGTATACTCTATACATAACAAAGTGAAATGAATTCGAAGACTTTTATCTTCTTGAGAACTTGTGGGATGGGTGAACACGAAGCCAACATTGCCCTTAATGTGGGGCAACAACTTCTCCAAAGCAGGGTTTGTCTCCAGATGATCCTTGATAGCTTTAAGCATCAGGGTGTTTTTTCCCATCAGAACAATGCTGTGGCCACGGAGCGAGATGCGGATCTGCTGCATCTGCGTTGACCCACATTGTCTGCACCTAGGAACTAGAACTAGGAAACATTTCGGGTACTCGTCTAGGAGTTGCTGTGGACAAAAGGGAAGTTTTCTAGGCGACAGTCTCAAAACAATATAACTGGTAACTCTAGTAATTAAAGACTTGCTACCAAATAGTAGTGTCAACAATTAAAAAGTTTCGTGTCCCTAAAATCGTAGCCGAGAGAAATTTCAGCTATATAATCGATTGTTGTTATTGATGGTTTTTTAACATAATATGCCACCGACATTAGCAAAAAGTGCCAAACGTGTAATAATTAGACGGCATCTACAACCATGTCTTTAAACGTTATGTATGTATGTTGGGTGTAACTAATTGAATACTTATATTATATACTTACGATGATCTAGTAGACTTCCAGGTAGCCTTGTCCTCCCTACCCATCTTGGCGTGTGGTGGAGGGACTTCGTAGAAATTTAAGGACTGCAAGAAATATTTATTACATTAGCTGATGATTCGTCACTTTAAACATATTTTGGAAGAAATTATAGGTGAAATTCAAAGAAACTTGTTCCACTTTTCCACTTAGAGATAAACTGGATCAATATTTTCCAGAAACTCATGATTAAACTCATTATTGACGATGTAATATTTTAAAATACTCATCAATAGCAAAGCAAACGCACAGTTCTCTGTGCGGGACAATAATGGCGATTGGCGAATGGATAGATAGAGTTGCGTTAGGGAAGCTTACATTACATTTCCCATAGACAACTTACAAAATCGACTAAATATTTTATGACATATATAAACTGACGGACTCATAAACTGCATCAAAGTTCAGGTTTACTTTGAAATGATTTTTTTAATAAGTATGCAAACTTTTCAGATTAAATTATATAAATATGGCTGACTGTATATGGTTATGAAATATGACTGGCTCTCAATCTAAAAAAAAAAGGAAAATTTAATAATATAACTGCAGTAAAACTAATGAGTATAGCCGGAAAAAGAAAATTTACTCGTAGTTTCAGATTTGCGTGTTATTTATAGCAAAGTTATAAATTGATTCTCATTTGGATCAACGAACGAATGTTAGAAATTTAAATTTAAGCCAGTCTACGGTTTCTAGTATATACAGAAGGTTTGTGGAGACAGGTTCTTACAGAAGGAAACGTGGTACAGGCAGGACTCTAGCAACCACCGGTCGTGATGACCGATTTATTGTTACAACTTCCCTGCGAAATCGTTTCCTCACGTCAGTTAACATCAAAACAGAGCTTAATGAAGTGCGTGGAGTAAACGTGAGTGCACGAACAATAAGAAGAAAGTTAAAGGAAGCGGATATCACCCCTTTTAGACCAGCAAATGGTCCAAAGTTGTCTGTAGCTCACAGACAAGCTCGCTTAAGATTTGCGCGTGATCACCTGAATTGGACAGAAGAGCAATGGGCCTCTGTATTGTTCACGGACGAGTGTAGGACATGTTTATATGGTGCAGATGGTCGCAGAAGAGTCTATCGTCGACGTGGGGAGCGATATGCTCAAAGTTGCATCGAGGAGCGTGTTCCTTTTGGAGGCGGTTCGTGTATGGTCGGGGGTGGCATATCGATGAACGGGCGAACGGGCGAACAGAACTTGTGTTCATAGACATGGTCCGTCAAAACGGTAATAGAGAGGGTTTGACTGCACATCGCTACATAACAGAGATCTTAGAAGATCACGTGGTGCCTTACATGGGATTCATAGGCGAAAATTTTACTTTAATGCAGGATAATGCCCGGCCGCACGCTGCTGCACAAGTTCGACAATATTGCGAAGAGGTATGGTACGGGATACGTACAATGAATTGGCCAGCACGCAGCCCGGATCTTAATCCCATTGAGCATGTTTGGGACCATTTAAAAAAAGCTGTATATGCGAGAAACCCTTTGCCCACGACAGTGGCAGCACTAAGAATAGCACTTTCAGAAGAATGGGACAATATTCCGCAAGACCTTTTAATAACCCTAATAAAATCTATGCGGAACCGATTAGAATCCGTAATATCCTTCGGATTAGGAAGGCTGAACACAAATATATATATAAAACAAATAGAAGTGAAGCTATGCAAGCATAGTTAAATTTTCAAAGATATTGGAGGCTTACATATACAACATCAGATTCGTACACAAAGTTCACTACTACAAATATCACTTAAACTTAAATAACACAAGATAGTATATCACGCCAATGCATACATTACATGTGCCAGTGACCAAACTGACAAGATGGTGGTGAAGCCTACTGCTGTTTGTTGACCACATTTCCCATTTATAAACATGTTTTTAACAAAATATATGAAAAACTTTACTCAAATTCTCTTGCCTGAATTTCACGTCTTATAGCGTTTAGGTCCATATAGCAAAAGGCAACAAAAATACTGTACTATGTTTACAGATAACAAAATGTTTACTATAGTCTGCCCCTTTTGTATGTATGTGAGCGGTGGGACAGGGGCTGTTCTTTTGTTCACTTATTAAGCATGGTACATCTGCTTCCTATTTAATTACGTGCAATATCTCGAGATAAGTCGTCACTACCTATAATCTCATGCGAGTTGATTTCACTAGGCAACCCGCCGCGTCCCCACCTAGAGCGAGGCCAACTAGCTCCGCGCGTAGGGGGGCGTCCATAAATTACGTGAGGTGTATTTTTAAATTATCAGTCCCTCCCTCCCCCCTGGTGAGATATCGTGAGATTTTATTCAACCCCCTCCCCCATCCCCCAATCTCACGTGAGATTTTTCAAAATGTGGGTTTCTTACGTAACGAGTTGGAAAGAAAAAAAGAATTGCTTCGTGCTTTTATTTACGACTAGTTAAGACTAGTAATCAATATTGCTGAGAGTTTAATTATAAGATTAAATCTTACGCATGTTCAATCTGGATTAAATGGACCAAAATAGTTTTTTTTTGTTAAATCAGAAAAAGAATTGCGTGATATTTGATTCGACCCCCCCTCTCCAACGTAAGATTAGATGAGATTTGACTCGACCCCCTCCCCCCCTTAAACATCTCACGTAATTTATGGACGCCCCCTAGTCTATTTAGCTTACAAACGCGGGGCTGAATTGGGGCTACATATTTTTAATACAAATTGATAATCAAATAATATTACCAAAGTAATACGATAGTACTAAAGATCATGTTTAAAATTAATGTAAAAAAAAATACATTTAATAATATTATAATTGTCTATTCTGAAAAAATATGGCATACATACTTACAATATTTTATAAGTCCAGTGATTACATAAATTTTCAAGGGTATCTCAGATATAAAAAATAAAGGGGAAACGCAATAATACCATTGTGCCTTTTTCACCTTCTATTACTTCCTTCCATGCGTTAGCATGTTAATGAAAATATCTAACTAGCATTTAGACATGCGAATGTATCTAGGGTGGGCGTCCTAATAATAATAATAAAGCTATTAATACTTATGCTGTGCCTATACTAACTTACTCCTTTGGTATAATACATTGGTCAAAAACAGAACTAAAAACATTACAACGATTGATTAACCTCACTCTTACTAAGATTAGAAAACATCATCCCCGATCTTGTGTGCACAGACTAACGATCCCGAGATAACAAGGAGGTAGAGGCTTGATCGATATAGTAAACCTACACAATAAACAGATTTCAAATCTCCGAACCTACTTCCATAACAAATCACAAACATCCACGTTGTACAAGGCAATAGTACTAAACGATCTAAAGTTCACACCCTTAAACTTGCAAAATATAGGTCCCCAAAAGAATGAAAAACTAACTGACATACAGACAAAACTTGATGAATGGGCCCGCAAGTCTACATGGAAGACATTACAACGATTTGAACCAGCAATACGTCGACAAAATAGCGTCGAACGAATGGCTCAAACGTGGAGAGTTATTCCCGGAAACAGAAGGATTTATGCTTGCAATCCAGGATCAAGTAATAGGAACACTAAATTATCAAAAACATATAATGAAAATAGGCAACACCACAGATATTTATCGTCGCTGTCAAGCACCTAATGAAACCATCCAACACATCACAGGATCCTGTAAAGCAATAGTTCAAACTGATTACAAGCACAGGCACGACCAGGTTGCAAACATAACACATCAAAAGATGGCCATTAAGCATAAACTGATCTCATTACCTTCTGTACCATACTATAAATATGCACCACAAACAGTCCTTTGTCAGTATTTTGATAGAGCCATACTTACTGATAAAACTGTACACTATAATAGACCCGACATAACACTAATAGACAAAATTCAGAAACGTGGTCATATTTGCGTAATCCAAATACGAAACGTATGCAGAAATTTTGAAGGCGTTCAAGCTTGTTAAGTTTTTCCTCGGTAAGGTCAAGATAGATGACGTCAGCATAGTCAAGGATAGGAAGGAGCAATGTTTGGGGTAGCTTAATTTTAGCGTCTATAGGCAAGAAATTACGAAGGCGTCTAAGGGACCCCGCAGCTGCAAACATCCTCCGACTTACCTCTGCTACATGCGGTGCCCAAGATAGATTTTTGTCAAGAAGAATACCAAGATCCCTGACAACATCGCTAAAAGGTATCATAATACCGTCAAAAGAAATAGGCGGCATCTGTTCCCACCTCACCTGGGCCATCAGTCTACTGGAACCAATAATTATGGACTGAGATTTTGCAGGATTTACTTGGAGTCCATGATTCCTGCTCCAGTTGGATATGACATCCAGATCCATATTGGTAGCTCTAATAGCACAGGAGAGAAGAGACGCTTGTGTCTAGATCTGGAGATCGTCTGCATATAGGTGGTAAGATAAAGTGATATTGAGAGTGATAGATTTTATGAATATTGAGAAAAGAAGTGGAGATAAGTCGCCACCTTGTGGGACGCCTGCAGACGTATAACATCAAGACGATAATTTATCATCCAAGCGTATACGTTGCCTACGTCCGAACAAGTAACTTCGAAACCAGTCAATAACCGTTGGAGATACGTTAAGGGAATCTAGTATGGCAAGCAGTATGTCGAAAACGACGGTGTTAAATGCGTTGCTGAAATCAAGCAGCGTCAGGATTGTCAGCTGTGATTTTTCCATGCCAGCACGTATGTCGTCAGTGACTTTAACCAAGGCCGTAGTGGTACTATGCCCAGGTTGGAAGCCGGATTGGAAGGGATTAGGAAAGGTTATATTTTGCCAAGTGCGTACTCAACTGCTTGTGGACTAGTTTTTCCAACACCTTGGACAGGAAGGGAAGGATAGAAATAGGACGATATTCGGAAAAAGATGTAGGATTGGTTTTTTTAGGAAGTGGAATTATTTGTACATCCTTCCAAAGAGTTGGAAAGGAGCTGGAGGAGATAGAAGAATTGAAAATATAGGAGATAATAGGTGTGAGGAAATCTAAAAGAGGAAGGATCATTTTGCGGCTGATTTCGTCACATCCGACAGCGTTAGAGGCGATGGATGATATTTCCTTCTTAACGTCAAAATCAGTAAATTGACTAAATAAAAAAGTTGGACTGACGGGAGTTGCAGAACCAGAGACGTGACTTAACGTGTTAGTTTTTAGATATATACTTAATTATAATTAAAGTAACAATCACAATCTGCAAGGATATTTAAGCGCGTGTTAGATTCAAGAATATAGATATGTATGTTATGTATTTACTCTGTAAGCATTTTAAATAAATTAATATTTACATATAGGTATATGTTATAAAAAAAACATAACTTCTTGTAATAAACAATATATTTTAATCTTTATAGCAATAGGCTAAGTATATAACACCAAATCAAAATGTATCTAGTTTTATTTGTAAATTATAAAAGCACGGTTCGGGTTGGTCGCTTCCATGGAGAAGAACCGGCAAGAAACTCCATGGTTACTCTTTTCAAATCATTAGGCATATACAATAACAATACTTTTCGTTACAGCAATAGTACTCAAGTAAATTAAGTTACATAATTATATTTAAGACATAAACTCCTAAAATGAATGTATACTATAATTCATTTTAGGAGTTTATGTCTTAAATATAATTATGTAACTTAATGTACTTGAGTACATAATTATATTTAAGACATAAACTCCTAAAATGAATGTATACTATAATTCATTTTAGGAGTTTATGTCTTAAATATAATTATGTAACTTAATGTGATTAAAACTTAACAAAATGGAAACAAACAAATATATATGAATATTATTAGCATTATATATTATGTAATTTAATATCAAACATATTAAATAGTTCAACATTAAATAGTTTAATTATCACACTGATACTTAGCTTGTATAACAAGTAGTCCTTCACCGTCCGCGTCTTCTATAAATCTTATATTATGCTATATTTCAATATTTCTTATATTTTATGTAATTAGTCTATTTATTTGGTATATAATTTATCTTTAGTAGTTATAGTTGTTACCTATTATAAATATAATGTACAATAATTTTACTTTAAGTTATCTTCTAGAAAATATTTTATAGTGTAATAGCTTTTGTTTATTAATAGATGTTTGATGTGTTTGTTATATTTATTGACATCATTTTCTTTTCTGATTGTTTCCGGCAATTTGTTATATATTTTGACACATATTGTTAGAGGGCTTGTGGAATGCATTTTGAGATTTGAAGTGGGAATGACTAATTTGCATCTGTGCCTTGTGTTATAACTACTTTCAATATGGTTTAAGACATTTCTCAAAAGATATCTTCTTTATACTTTCTTTCTATACTTTCAATATCTTCTTTCCTCGTGAACAACTCTGGGTGTTTTCGGACGTAGCTCGATACTTCTAATATATAAATGCTAGCAAGTGCTTCTTTTTCGACGTTTTACAAGTGCCCATCTGGGCCTATGTGAAATAAAAAGATTTTGATTTTGAAGTGTTAGGATTCCGTGAGTTTTGAAGGATGATTTACAGCTAGTTCTATTATTTGTATTTGTAAGTATTCTAATCATTTTCTTTTGTAAAATAAATAAGGATGGTGTTTCTGTGCTATTTCCCCACATTATGATACCATAACATAAATATAAACTAATACTAACTACTTACTTACCTAAAACAGAAAATCAACAATTAAATGTCCATGCTTTACAAATTATTACTATTTTACATTATATAAACATTTATATTCTAACGAAAAAAAACAATAATCTTAATACACATATTCAAATATGTCATGTCAGTAAGCACAAAGGTTTCATATATAATTTGGTGACCCAACTGGCAGTGCAAATGAGGTAATCAATGTATCAACAAACACTATACATGTTGTTTTAGACAATAAATTATCAGGTGCATAACAATGTGTTTTTACTGTTACAGCATTATCGCACGTATTGCTTCATACATAGGGCTCCATTTCCTAAGAGGTTCATGCGTACATTGCGTATGTAAAATATTTATTTCGTTATCCGTGTCTCGCGGTCATGACTGCGGTACGAGCTCCGCTTTTATCAAATGAAGAATAGGATACCACAACCCTGTCACTTTACATTAAGTAAGTATCATATTTCGGGACGCATTACAAACGATCATAGAATAATTTTGTGCAATTATGTGTAAATTTGCACACAAAACGTGTCGTTGGGGCGGAGAAATGACACATAGTCACCTCAGAACGTGACATGAATATCTAAAATTTCAATTGTATAGTAGTGCCTGTCACAATAACTCAGTCGTCGTCAATGACAATTACAACAGGCTCGGCCGAATTATGGAAGTCAACGGAATCATCGTCTGCCAAGTTCACCACGCCCCCCGCGCCCTCGGCTTTCTTCACATCACCATCACCGCTCTGACTCTGTTCATCACCATTCTGACTCAGCTCATCACCATTCTGACTGGCGTCATCAACTTGACTTCTGTTTTGACTATCGACCCCCTGTTTTTGAAATAGCGACAACACATCCGAGATGTTAGGCGATTGGGCAAATGAATGAACAATTCTCTCGTGTTGGCCCGCTTCGTCCTGGGGTTCGGGGTACGGTACACTGTCTTCATCCTCATCAGTGTGACCGTAACACTTCTCGTCATCATTCTCATCTTTGGGAACATACGTTTTTATAAGCGTCATCAGATTTTCGTCGCAAGTGAACACTTTAGAGGGGTCACTGTCCTCCTTATCGCACTTGTGTTTAGAGAACAGTCTGGAAGAAGTGAAGTACTTGCGACAAAGCTTACATTGGTTCAGCAAATGCGCGCGGTAATGCTTGTGGAGATTAGGGAAGTCATCGCCGCAGACGTGGCAGCGCTCGGGCATCACCGTCGTCCTATAGTGGCCCGTCTTCGTGGATTTATGAACGGACTTCATGTGCCTCGTTAAAGGCCCGTATTCGACAAATTTCTCACCACATTTTCGACACTTAATCGGCTTTTTGAAGACGTTCTGATTCCGGTGGGATAATTCGTGAATACTGAAGCTGTCCATTGTGTTGAACTTGAGCGGGCAGAACCTGCACGATATAGAGCCCGAGCCTCTGTGAATCTTGTCGTGTTTCAACTTGGAATCTTTCTTAGTGATTGGTTCGAAGCAAAACGTGCATTCCTGGTACTTGGCGGGTTCGTTACTTGTTTCCGTCGGTTCGTCTTCACTGTCCACAGCGCAGAGATGGTTGTCGTAATCGAGTCTTGAATAGAAATACTCATTGCACTTCTTGCATTTATTCTCCTCATGGTACTGAAGATGTCTGTGTAAATTGAAGAAGGTCTTGTTACAAATGGTGCATGTCTCTTCAACCGACTCCTTCGGCATGATAACCCACTCCTTGTCGTCATTATGGACATCTCTCATGTGATATATCATCTCTCTGAACGCGACAAACGTCTCGTCACAATGCTCACATTTGGTCGGATTGTCCACGTTCAGCGTATATAAGTGGTGGTTCTTATGTTTTCTGTAGAGTGTTAGAGTATTGAATTTTCTATTGCAGTAGATGCAGCCGAAGAAGCCGATGGTTCGGTGGTATATCTTATGGTTGTTCAGAGCGTATTCGTTTTCGAACACTTTGAAGCAATAATCGCAGACAATCTCCTGCTTGTTCTCCGAGACCTCTCTGCACACGCGCACGTCGTGTTGTGTGCGCAAGTGACAGTCCAACTTCACTTGTAAGTGGAACGCTTTGTAACACCAGTGGCATTTAATCTTCCTGGGGTACACTTCGGTGTCTCCAATCAGCTTCTTCTTATTGCAGCTGAAAGCCAGATGGCCTTCGAGGAATCTTAGCCCGCTGAAGTAGTCGAAACAGTAGTTGCACCTGAGGGAATTGTGGTAGTCAATGTGCCTCTCATAGTTGCCTTTACTGGCGAGCACTTTGTAACAAATAGAGGACTGTAACTCTATCAGAGGTCCATCCATCCTCTCCGCTATCCAGGTCTCACTGATGCTATGGTCGTCGCGAAGGTGGTGGTGTAAATCATAACCCTTTATAAACGTCTGCTCGCATTTGTAGCACTTCAGAGGATTGTCTATATACTTTTGGTTCAAATGAGACTTTATATGGACTCTATGATTTTTGAGGGATATAGTGTTACTGCAGAATTTGCACTTGAAGAACTCCGGTTTCCTCAAATGAGCTTCCTCGTGATTTTGCAACCTGCGTTGGTTGAGGAAAACTTTTGCACAGAGCTTGCACGAGAAATAGGGCATAGGGTCTTTGATCATCTTGCTCTCTGGGTGCATCTTCCTCAGGTGCCCAGTGAGCTTCACCAGATTCGGATAATACCGGGTACATATGGGATACTTCACTTTATCCTTCCGAAGTTTCTCTATACGTTTCTTATGAGATATATGGTACAAATTGTGTGCCTTATGGTGTCGCTTGAAATAGTTTTCATCGATGAATCCTTTACCACATATGGGGCACTTGAAAGGGCCATTGTCGTCTTCGAAATGTGTTCTCGTATGTAACTTGAGCTTTCTCTTGTTTATGAACATGACATGACATATTTTGCACTCGTGGCGAGCGACATTCTTGAAGCGTGTCTGTTTGTGGAAGTTCATGTGGGCCGCGGCCGCGCGCAGGTTCTTGCTGCGGCGGTCGCAGATGGTGCACGTCAGGAACTTGGGGTCCAGGCTGGTGTCCTGGTAGTGCACGCGCATGTGGATCTTGTAGTGGTATTGGTACCTGAATGTCTGGAAATGAGGTTTTTTTACGACTTTATTAATACTTCGCAATAAATTTCCCCCCAAAGCAGTTTGTTTAGTCATTTTTGAGAAACGCCGACGGACTAGCGATGGCGAGTGACTGATGAGTCAAGTTGGCACCTCAATATATCTCTGGTGAACAGGGTGGTGCCTTGGTGTGTGGGTCACTATTCAGAGGTAGAAGTTCCCATCTATTTATTAGCCAGTAGTAACCAAAGCGAGAAAACATTGCAGACAGACGGACAGAGCGATCGTATTGTTACGATGGAAGGTTCTGGAGGGCTTGCCGTGTGAAAGCCATGCCAAACAACAACACTTAGCCGGAAATATAAACAAAAGGATGCAATTAAGAAAGGACGTAAACAACTTGTTTACGTCACCCGGCCATTGTTCTGCGGATGCATTTAAATGGCTATTCCACGAAAGTCTTAATGGCGGTCTAGAACCTTCCACCGATATCTAGAATATCGTGCCGGTGCCATATATAAGGCGGTACCCGTTGGGCACAGTTAGTTCAGTTGAGAGAGTCAGTTCAGTCAGTTGAGTTCAGTGCGAGTGATCACAAGTGTTTTATCAGTGACTATAGTGAGTGTACAGTGTTAGTGAAGTGTTTCAGTGTCTAGTGTTTACTGTGTTCTACTGTTACTGTGTTGTAGTGTACACAGAGTAGAAGTGTTTCAGTACCTAGGGTTTACTGTGTTTTACTAGTACTGTGTTATAGTGAATAGTGCTATAGTGATAGTGTACTGATTTATCGTACAAGTTTCCGGAATTATTCAGTGTAATAGAATAAAGTGACGTTTAAGAGTAACAACCGGCTATCATTGATTATCCCGAACCCCAGCTCGTAACAATTGGTGTCAGAAGTGGGATAATTATGCCGGTTCTACCAAAAGACGACACTCCGGGAATCGCCAGTGGCCGTCGATTCCGCAGCCTGCTGCTCTTGCTGCACTGCCTGGGATGGACCTTCGCGCCTTGGAGCAGCCTCCAACTGGCGCCCTTGACTCCTAGTACGAGTTCCCGGAGTGTCGTCTTTTGGTAGAACCGGCATAATTATCCCACTTCTGACACCAATTGTTACGAGCTGGGGTTCGGGATAATTTAATGATAGCCGGTTGATGCACTTTAAACGACACTTTGGGAACTCGTACTAGGAGTCAAGGGCGCCAGTTGGAGGCTGCTCCAAGGCGCGAAGGTCCATCCCAGGCAGTGCAGCAAGAGCAGCAGGCTGCGGAATCGACGGCCACTGGCGATGCTAGGAATGCACCGCCAACGAATCCTCAAGTTCCAGCTACCATGGACGTAGCTGCAGTCATGGCGTTGGTAAAGGGGATGGAGCGACGTCAGGATGAGCAAATTCGACGTCAAGAAGAACGTCAGGAAGAGCAAAAGCGACAGCTTCAAGAGCAGCTGACGCGCGATAAAGAAGAGCAAATGCGACGTCAGGAAGAGCAAATGCGACAGCTTCAAGAGCAGCTGACGCGCGATAAAGAAGAGCAAACGCGACGTCAGGAAGATCGTCAGGAAGAGCAAAAGCGACAGCTTCAAGAGCAGCTGACGCGCGATAAAGAAGAGCAAATGCGACGTCAGGAAGAGCAAATGCGACAGCTTCAAGAGCAGCTGACGCGCGATAAAGAAGAGCAAACGCGACGTCAGGAAGATCGTCAGGAAGAGCAAATGCGACGTCAGGAGGAACAAACCCATCTCCTCAAGGAGCTGAGTGGTTATATCGGAAAAGAACTGACGGCAGTCAAAGAAAAGGTGCAACATCAGGAGACTCGCATAACAGACGTCGAGAACAGGATTGACAAAATTGAAGCCCAGATAGCCGTAATACAGAAGACGTTGGGGGCCCTGACATCCGGAAAAGGCATTGTTGCTCCGGTAACCACATTCTCGATGCGAGGATTTAAAGTGCCGCCATTCGATGGAAAATCTTCATGGTCAGCATACAAAGTCCAGTTCGAAGCTGTTGTTAAGGCCAACGGATGGAATGAAGCACAAGCCCTGACTGCGCTCACGCTGGAACTACGTGATCAGGCCTTAACCATATTGGAAGCCGTTGGGAAGGATGTGACCTATGAACAACTACTCGAAGCTTTGGAGTCTCGCTACGGTGATGCACATCTGGAGCACGTATTTCGTGCCCAGTTGAAGGACCGAACCCAACGTAGCGGGGAAAACTTGCAACAATGGGCTCTGGAAATCGAGAAGCTTGTACGCAAAGCGTACCAGTCAGCGCCTACGTTCATAGCAGGATACCTGGTCCAAGCTTTCATCGACGGAATACGTGACCTGGAAATACGAGCTGCTGTCAGACTTGGACATCACGAAAGCCTCAAGGATGCTTTGGCTCATGCCCTGGAAGTTGAGGCAGCACGTCAAGATCATCGGTCCCATCGTATCCGGGAAGTGTTAACACCTATCCGAGATAGTCGACCAAAATTTAGTCCTCGGTGCTTCCATTGTGGTGAAAAAGGCCACCTGAAATTTAACTGCCCAGATAGAGCAAGCCGAGACGGGACCAACATAAAAGCCAGGGCTAAGTGGCGAGTAGCGGATGATTTTAAAGGAGCCCCAAGACTATTGAACTCTCAAGCCTATGACAGAGGTAAATCTCAAGAAAACGCAGACGCATTATCAAGAAGATCTTGCTCAGATGACTGCAAACATTGTGCAAGGAAAGAAATGAAAGAGACTGTACCCATTAGAATGCTGCGAACAAATGATTGGAAGGAAGCGTTAAGAACAGCGCAACGAAAGGATCTCGATATCAGGCCAATTAAGGAAAAGATGAAGACCCGTTGTAACAAAGATCTTAGCAGTCCTGGATTCAGCGAGGGATCCCTGGTGTGGCTTCACAATCCAGTACGCAAGAAAGGAATATCTCCGAAGCTACAAGCAAGATGGGATGGACCATACCGGGTTGTCACTAGGATCAACGATGTGACATATCGGATACAAAAGGGACCACGAGGAGCTCGATCGATTGGCGCGCTACCATGGGTCTGACGATGCTCGGGACGAGCATGTCTAAGGAGGGGGCAGTGTTACGATGGAAGGTTCTGGAGGGCTTGCCGTGTGAAAGCCATGCCAAACAACAACACTTAGCCGGAAATATAAACAAAAGGATGCAATTAAGAAAGGACGTAAACAACTTGTTTACGTCACCCGGCCATTGTTCTGCGGATGCATTATTTATTTATTTTTATTTATTTATTGCAGGAAGATTTACAGCAAGTAATACACGTAAATAAAAACATAAATGTAACTAAATGCTAATAACAAATCTTCACCTATAAATGTTAAACAAGATAACCTTAGTTGCATGCATGAAATAAGTCCTCTTGAGGATAGGATATTCTTAGATAATAGCTTAAAAAATAATATTAGATAAAACAGACAGCTAAGAAAAATATACAGTAATAATAAGTAAAAAACTATAACAACTCACTTAAAGTAATTCTCAGTTAGTGTTCTTTTGACAGATGCCGAACTTGTGCAAAATACATCAAAATCATAAAGTGCTGAGTGGTGATTAAAACTGGTAATGCTACGGTTTAAAAATGAATTTTTCCTATAATTTGTGCTAGTGAAGGGTGCATATAGAACTGGCCTATTCCTCAAACTCAATTGGTTTGTTCGAAGGGATAATTTTGACAATAGTGCGGGGCTATCGACATGACCTTTAGCAATATTCATAAGATAATAAATATCACTGATGTTGCGACGAATTTCAAGGGGTAAAAAGTGATAGCGTGAGCAACGTTGTGCATAATTCTCCGATGTTTGCTGGGTCTTAAAATCTAGGTATCGCAGGAACCTTCTTTGAATGCTTTCAATTCGGGACTTGTAAATTTGATACTGGGGGTTCCATACCTGTGAAGCATATTCCAGGTGACTGCGCACAAAGGCACAATACAGTATTTTAATAGTTTTAATATTATTAAAAACAGATGAGCTCCTGATTATAAATCCGAGTGCTTTGGAAGCTTTCTTAATTATACTATCAATGTGTTTGTCAAAAATGAGCTTGCAATCGTGAATTACACCAAGGTCCTTAATCTCATCTATCTTCACCAGTGGTTGGTTAAGCAATATATATTTAGACTGAATGGCATTGAACTTACGTGTGAATGTCATGTTAAAGCACTTTTGGACATTGAGGCTTAATTTGTTATTCAAGCAATAGTTCTCAAATCTAACTAAATCTGTCTGTAGGTCATAGACGTCGGAAATATTGTTAACCACTTTTAGTACTTTCATATCATCAGCAAATAGTAAAATTTTCGAATGAAGAAATGATTTATTAATATCCATAATGAAAATTGTAAACAAAAGAGGGCCAAGTATGGATCCCTGAGGGACTCCAGATGGGATAGAGGTCCACTTAGATATATAACCTTGCAGGACAACAGCTTGGGAACGGTTATCTATGTAAGATGCAAACCACCGAAAAAGGTCACCATGTATACCAGCCGCAAGAAGCTTCCGTAGAAGGATGGAATGGTCGATCCGATCAAAGCACTTACTGTAGTCAGTATACACGACATCGACTTGGACCCCGTCTACCATACCAACAGTGATAAAGTCATTAGCTATGATGAGATTTGAAGTAGTGGACCGATTTTTGAGAAAACCATGCTGTTCATCACCAAAACAAGACTTAAGCGCTGCGTAGATTTCATCATAGACTAACTTCTCGAATATTTTGGCAAACAAACAAAGCTTGGAAATTGGGCGATAGTTTTCAGTGTCAGACTTATTTCCTTTTTTGTAAATTGGCGTGACGAATGCAGATTTCCAAATATGCGGAACCTCACCTTCTCTTAAGGACCTATCGAATAATATACATAGGGGTTCAAGTAAACCAGCCACACAATTAACAATAAATACTGGAGGTATGGAGTCAGGACCCCCCGCTTTATTTAAGTCTAATGATTTTATCAGCTTTTCGACTTTATCTGAAGTGACTTCTACCGAAGAAATGCTTGCGGAGCTGAGTGGTGTGTTAGTGCTATTGTCATGTTGATATCCGCCAGTGCAAGATTGAAAATTTGATTGAAAATAACTCGAAAATAAGTTAGCTATGCTTTCTCCGGTGTCCGCTGACTTATCTTTGTAGTACATTACGTTTGGGTACGAATTGGTCTCCTTTTTACTTTTTATGTAAGACCAGAATAATTTTGGGTCTGTTTTAATTGATGTTTCAATCTTCTCGATATATATTTTAAAGCATTCTTTTTCCAGTATAATAGCCCGTTTCCTCAGTAGTGAAAAAGTTTCATAGTCTGAAATATTTCCGTACGTTTTATATTTGGAATGGAATTTGTATTTTTCTTTCAACATTTTAATAAGGGCCGAGTTGTACCAGGGAGGATGATGACAGGTTTTTATAGACTTTTTGGGAATGAATTTGTCACGAAGGTCGTAAAGTTTATTATAAAATACGCTAACGCTGTCATTTAAAGATCCAGACTTCAGGCACGCTTGCCAGTCAACATCCTTTAAGGCAGCTACAATGGGAGAATAGTCAACATTTTTATATTTGTATTTTACTGTACTGGACTGTTCAAGTATGTGAAACTCAACAAATTCCACTACGATTGATAGTGGTTGGTGATGTGTATCCACGGGCACTAGTGGTTCATCACTGGTTATGACGGTGAGCATTGTATTAGAAAAGACCAAGTCAAGTAGACGATTATTGATATTTAGCTCCCCGTTAAACTGAGATAGATTACATGTGTTGATTGTATCGAAGAAGTCAAGAAGATAATTAGCAGTGCAGTTAATAGGGAAAAGTTCTTTTACTCCCGGAGTAACATCCCAAGAGACATCGTCCTTAAAATTAAAGTCACCCATAACCATAAATATGTCGGTGGGGTGAGCTATAACAAGCTCATACAGTCTTTGAGTAAAATTTTGTAATTGAATTTTGTATGAGTTGCCACAGCCCTCGCGGCACAAATAGACAGTACAAATATGGATATTATAATTTACTGTAGGGTTACTACACTTTGAAGTAACAGTAATCCACAAGTCTTCAGCTGAACTTCTCCAATCAGGTCTATCGATAACAGCGAGATCGCGTCTCACTGCCAGTAAAACCCCACCCCCGTATTTCTGAGCAGTACGCGAGTAATCGCGGTCCCGCCTCCATACAACGTAACGAGAATCAAATAACTCACCACTAGACAAGCTATCAACTAGCCAGGTCTCTGTTAGTGAAATTATGTCATGATTGCCTAGTGAAAGATTCGCAAAGAAAGTATTCGTCTTTGTGCGCAGGCCCCTTACGTTTTGGTAATAAACGGATAATTTATTGAATTTTGTAATATTCTATAGCGATCGTAGATACATTCAAATTAGGGATAATACAATTACGAGATAGTATATAATATTTAAAATTATAAATAAATTGTGGGTATGCAAGTAAATAATTATCGCACGGAGCTGAGTACAGAATGTAGCACTGTGTTGGACACAAAACCAATTGAAATTGCATTATATTCAATAATATAATAGGCTGACCGAGAGTTAAAGATAAGAACACTTCGACCCAATACGTCATAAACAATATGGGGTAACAATACATTAGCAACCTTACAGCTAACGTTTTAGAGAGTAAAATAGCACTGTGTGTAGCCTCAACATACGGGGTTTTATAAAAGCAATTAGTAAATGACTGTGCACTGCAACATATTACTTGAAGAAAGACAGTAATAGCACAAATAAAAGTAAACAAGTGGTCAGTGATGTTCAAACCGCAAGATTCGATGCATAATATCCTAATTAAATTAACTATAAAGAATCGCATGGGCAATATCACACAATTTTTGAGATGTCCCTTTCGTTCCTTATAAAAAACACTGGAGTTGTGGTATCTTTTCTCACGTGTATCGTAGCATTCTTCACCCAGATGAACCGGAAGCTATGTTCAGATGCAGCTTTTCTAGCCTTGTTCAAGAGGTCTTTGATGCGCGGCGTGAGATGATCATTCACATAGATTCTATTGGTTCCTTTCATTCCTAAGTCAGACGCAGTAATGGCGGACTTTGATAAGAACATTTCCTTGGCTTTACCTCTAGCTGCAGCGACAAAATCATCCTTCGCGTACCGGTTATTAAAGCAAACTATAATGGGCTTTGGTAGGGTGGCATCGCGAGTGGGTACACGAGTCACAAAGTTGATCAAACTCTTAGGTACGGAGTACTGAATTACTCTTCCAAGCGATTCGACTATACCATACAGATTTTCCTTGTCTGCTTGTGGCACTCCCTTTATCTCCACATTGTTCATTCTGGCCCATTGTTCTTTTGCCATCATGTCATTTTCGATGTGATCTATCTTGTCTTGGAGAACCTTTTGCTGTTCTTGGAGCTTTTCAACATGTGTCAGCCGAGAATCTAGGTTTTCAATTTTTAAGTTGAACTCTTTAATGAACTTACTAGCCTCGTTTACAGAAGACCTCATGTCCGACAGTTCAGTTCTGAGGGCCTTAACTTTCATCTGCTAGGGTCTCCAAGGGGACCAATTTGGCTGCAATAGATCTAATCTCTATGAGAACTTGGGAGTCACAGTCTGGCTTAGGCTGAGGAGATGACACAGGAGTCACCGCTAGAGATGAATGACCAGTCGATCCAGATGGCATCTGCGATGAAGGTTGTCCACCTTGCTTACACTTCGGACAACTCCAGATATTTTTCCTTTCACCTAGTCTTCGGTATCCGATTTCTGTGATAGATGCACACCAGTAATGGAAGTCTTGGTTGCACACTGTACAGTGAGCACCATCAGATAATTCCTTCCTACACGTGAAGCAGTTCTTTGTCATTGCAGAAATAAATATATAAAAAAAGTTTGAGAACAACTGGAATTCTTAAATAAAATATTTTAAGGTAATTAGCAAGGCGTGCGTACACCGAGGGGTCTACGACGAAACTGAAATGGCTATTCCACGAAAGTCTTAATGGCGGTCTAGAACCTTCCACCGATATCTAGAATATCGTGCCGGTGCCATATATAAGGCGGTACCCGTTGGGCACAGTTAGTTCAGTTGAGAGAGTCAGTTCAGTCAGTTGAGTTCAGTGCGAGTGATCACAAGTGTTTTATCAGTGACTATAGTGAGTGTACAGTGTTAGTGAAGTGTTTCAGTGTCTAGTGTTTACTGTGTTCTACTGTTACTGTGTTGTAGTGTACACAGAGTAGAAGTGTTTCAGTACCTAGGGTTTACTGTGTTTTACTAGTACTGTGTTATAGTGAATAGTGCTATAGTGATAGTGTACTGATTTATCGTACAAGTTTCCGGAATTATTCAGTGTAATAGAATAAAGTGACGTTTAAGAGTAACAACCGGCTATCATTGATTATCCCGAACCCCAGCTCGTAACAGTATCAATAATATATCCTCACGCCTTCCCACAAGGGTCCCCGAAGGGGTAGGCAGAGGTGTATAGGTAATAAATACCCACACACCCACTTTCCGCCAGAGGTATATTTGGTGCCAACGTGACAGATGGCGAGTCCATCGCCGTTACTCAAGCACGACTATACATACGCCTTTGAATTTCCTCTCAGACGTATGCAGGTTTCCTCTCGATGTTTACCTTCACCGTAAAGCTCGTGGTGTGACTAATCACTGTACTTAAATTCAGAAAAACTCATTGGTACAGTCGGGATTCGAACTTGCGATCTTTGTGTCGCTGGCAACTGCTCGAACCACTCGGCCACCACGGCCATATGCAATATGCAATAATTATGCAAATATAAGAAATACCAGTGAATAAACGTAAAGCAACATTAATAATTAGATACCTCTTTGCAGATGAAGCATACAGTTGTTTTCTGTAAGTTTTTCCCGATACTAGTATGCCAGATGACGTGCCTCTTGAGCGATATCAGCGTGGGCATCTTCTTACTGCAGATGTGGCACGTCAAGCCGCTAAGGTTCACCGGCGCCTTGCTCTCGGTCAGCGGAACTTCCGGGAACTCGTTGCGACTCTGGCTCCAGGGGTTGGAATCCAGGGGTTCCGCTTTCGTCACAACGACTTCACAAAAATCCGCTATCTCTCCCTGTATGTTGGGCATCTGCTGTTTAAGCCTGTGCAAATACTTGATGTGTCTCGCAAGCCCGCTGCAATTCTTGAACTTTTCCCCGCACTCGGCGCAAGTGTACACATTGCGAGGCTTCAAGTTCATCCATATGTGCTCCTGGTTGTGCTCGTTGATGGCGCTCACCTTCATTTCAATTTCGCATATCAAACATTTCACCGAGCAGTCTTTAAGGTTGATCTTTGCTCGCTTCGTGCCCGAGCTCATGTTATGTTTAGTTCGCTTGTGATGCAGGAGTACGCGCCTGTAGGAGAACTGTTTCTCACAAATATCGCAGGTATTGTCGTCTCCTTCACCTTGACTAGACTCCGACTCTGACGGGCGGTAAGTTTCGCTGAGGAGGCTGGTGGACGGTTTATCTGGCAACTCCCCTGGACTAGTATGGCACCTCTCGAGATGGGTCATCAGGGCTTTTTTGTACGTGAATTTCTTGTTGCAAAGAGTACATTTGAGAGGTCCCGAGGATACATACTTGCCGCTATACACCGAATTTACGGACGCAGTATCGTCTCGCGTGCTTGATCTGAAACAATTTCGTATATTTGTATAAGTTACGATATATATATATATATATATATATATAGGAGATCCCATTCGTGAACTCACTCATCACGAAATCTCAGGAACTATAAGGACGATTGACTTGAAATTTGGTAAGAGTATTCCTTACGTGTTGTAGAGGTCAGCTAAGAACGGATTTTATTAAACTCCACCCGCAAGGTGGTACGCGCGGGGGCGTTAAATAAAAAAAAATAACACGATTTTCAACTATTGCTTGCCCTATGGAAGCAATAGTTGATAATCAGTTTTCATCGTTTTTCACCCGGGCGGGACAGCTAGTATTATATAATTCTTCTGTACTTGTGTGTGTCAACTAACTCTTCCTAGGCAGCTGGTTTGATTTGGATGAAATGTGTGTACCTATTAGCTTCTCGGCCGGACAGCTTGTATCACTTTCATACAAGGGACCCTAACCTATGGAGTAGGCAAAGTTGTATAGACACCCTCCTACGCCGCATTAATATTTTAGTACTCGCCACCGAGACAGATAGCGAGTCCGCTTGCTCATTACTCCAGAATAATATCACCTATCTATAGGTGAAAGATTTTTAAAGCAGTTGCTACTTATTCAGTACTATTTTAATTGCAATTTTATAAACTTAGAAACGATATAATCTTCCCTTTCCATAAGATTATTTTAACCAAGTGAAAATAGTACCAACCTGTCGTCCTCGTCGTCGTCCTCGCCCTCCTCGTAGCTGGGTATGTGCGCGGTCAGGTGCGAGATGAGCTTTTCCTGCGTCGCCAGCTTGGTGTTGCACATGCGGCACTCGTGGTAGTCCAGCTCCTCCTCGGCCTTGCAGTTCAGCTCAAAGTGGATATTCTTCAGGTGCGCGATGTACGACTCGCTGTGACCCAACACTTTGCTGCATATCAGACATTTGTACGGGAGGGAATCGTCGCGCTTCGAGCACGCGCTGAAATGCGCGCAGTGTAAGTAGAAATCGTCGAACGTCTCCTTGCAGTAGATACAAGGCACCGACACCACGCCGTTGTTCTCGCTAGGTGACACGCTATTTCTTTTGAGCACCGCCGCGTGAACCACCCTCGTGTGATTTTCAAGATTTTCTATTGTTTTAAATTTTGTCGTACACATTTGGCAGTCGAACCTTTTGTCTTTCGTGTTCACGCGGTCTATTGGCTCGAGCGAGGCAAGCAGTTCCTTTTTCTTCTGAGGTCTAGGCTCCATCCCGCACACTTCTTTGTGCCGGTTCAACATAATCTTAAGTTTGAAGGTCTTGCCGCAGTTGTCGCAGGATAGCTTGTCCTCCACGTCTTCCGTGCTTCTGCTCGGAATGCCTAAAATCTCGTCCCCGCGCAGGCTCTCCTGTCTATCCGCATTGTGGATCCGCGCATGGTTGGCAACACTCTTCAAACTTTTGAAGCTCTTTGAGCAAATCTGGCATTTGTAATCGTTGCTGGTCATCGGTTCGTAGTCGGAATCCGTATCGCCTATGAAGTCATCTTCGTTATCAGATGATACGTTACCATATTGGGTTCTCGGCTTTTTGCGACTGGAGTGTGTGAGAGTGGAGGACCTATACCCCTGCGACCGGCTGCCGACGGAGGCATTGTCGATGCTTTGCGATGTGGTGGTGACTTTACCGGTCGTGGAAGAAGATGGCTTAGAAATGTCTGTGTGAATTGAAAACGCTGAATCACTGCTTTGTCTGGTGGGTGGTGGGGGGCTGATGCTGAACCCTGGAATAGACATCAATTAGGGGATACCAACCTAGCTGTACAAACAAAATCTAGCAGTGTGTTACCTGGAGGTGGAACATAATTTCGTCGTAATTCCTGATCGGATCGTTCGCACTGCTGTTTAAAAATATACGCGCTGCTAAGTTTTTGAATGCATTCGGAACACACTTTGTCGGGAAGCCCATCTCCGTCATATACCTTAAAACAATATTGTTTTTAGTTTTTGGTTGTTTAGAAGGAAATTATTGTGACAGCATTAAACATTTATACAATGTCAGTGTCATTCAACAGAAGTATGTGCATAACCTGAATCACATTTAATCAAGCAGTGTTGTCTGCGAGGTTGGTATACAGAAAGTGCTATATCTTTAAAAAATGTGCAATGAGGAAGAGCTGCATGTTCACTACTTTTGTATATCTTCTAGGCCTCTCACAAGATTCCCTGAAGGGTTCGGCAGAGGTGTAGCATGCACTTTTGGATGGTGATATATTTTGGTGCCAATCTCTCTTGATGGCGAGTTCTGAGCTGTTTCTCAAAACAATTATACAAGAATCTTTGGATTTCTTCTCTAACATACGCAGGTTTCCTCTATTTGTTCACTTTACCATAAAACTTGTGGTGTGACTAACCCACTGCACATTAATTCAGATAAACAAACTTGGTACTGTTAAAATTTTTACTCACAATCTTTGTGCAGCAGGTGACTTCTCGAACCAATCAGGCAACATGCATGGTTAAATAGTACCTACTATTGACTTGCTACATATTTATACATACATAAATTTTCGCTTGGTCCCCATTCATCAATGTAAATATATATAACTCAAAGGTGACTGACTGACTGACATAGTGATCTATCAACGCACAGCCCAAACCACTGGACGGATCGGGCTGAAATTTGGCATGCAGGTAGATGCTATGACGTAGGTATCCACTAAGAAAGGAATTTGATTAATTCTACCCCCAAGGGAATAAAATAGGGGATGGTGAAGACGGAGAAGAACAGCCATGGTGGCCGACAATGATAAGTCTCACCACCAGCTTTATGGTGTAAGAACACATTGGGAGGAGACCTTCATACATCTGGGGAGCAGTTTAATGGCATATGTATAGTCGCATTTGAGGAATGGCAATGGACTCACCATCTGCCATGTAGGCACCTAAAATATATCTCTGGCAGAAAGTGGGTGTGTGGGTACTACCCATACAGTCATGTCTGTCTACCACTTGGGGGACCCTTGTGTGTGTGAGAGAAGATGGTGTGGACAACCACGGACAACACTTTGTACTGGCTTAAGCTGGCAGACTAGACATACTGAAAGCTAGGGTGGGAGAGCTTGCTTAGATTTCCTTGCAGCTTCCCTAGTTAGCTAGCCCCACAGTGCGAGTACACCACACTATGTACATATACATAACATTGCTATCCTGGGAGCTTTATAGTAAAGGATATGACTGTATTGCAAGCTGTCCTATGGGGACATACCATACTTTTTGGCATATTGCACTAGATAACCTAAGTTACATACCATATACAAGAATATGGTACCATTTTAGTGTAATACTAAATTAATAATACTAAAATGTTCTATTTATCACATGTATTATTCATTTTATAATAAAAATTTTAATAATTGTAACTTGAAAATTTATAGTTGAGGTTTTAAACACCAAAACATCACCAAACCTAGATAGTTCATTATTAATCGCAAATAGCTTATTTATTTCAATTGTACAGCTAGGAAGTACAACTTAGTAAAACCTCGCACTATAAGCATGTAGTGTTTGCCTGTAAAAGGTTTAGCACATTGGCAAACCTTAAATAAATAAATAAACACGAATAAATTCTATACAACACTATTTGTGGACGAAGCGAAAGAGGTATGTAAGTCTAGAGAGAACTGGCGCTATATACTCTCTGCCTACCCCGTTAGGGACTTGGCGTGATGATATGTATGTATGTATGTACAACACTATTCTATACATAGAATAGGTATCGAAGTGAAATCGACACTTACATCCTGAGAGTCGTATTACAGACTGATCGCCTAACGTTAGAGCGATACGATTAAAGAGATAAGAGAGACACAATATCGAAATATTGAATACTCACTTTAATCCTTGCACAATCCATAACCATTTCCGCGAGTTGCATTCCATTGTCAGCAGTGAATATTGAGTAAAAGTCGCCCAATTTGAGACATAGTCTACATTTCCCGAGTTTGAGGGCCATATTGATTTCTTGTCCGAAAACTTCATGTCACTAGAACATCACATCTGCACAAAAGACCCATCGTTAATTGATTCCTAATCTAGAATAGATACAATACTCGGTTAGGTACTCAATGCTTAACATTTATAAGTCAATTATGTACAAGAAAAATCTAAACCTCGATTCTATTCGCAGTCGCCGGTAGCAATCTCCATAGATCTGGTTTGGTAAGTAAACTCAACTAAACTCCAACAAACACAAACAAAATAGAAGATTCTCAGACAACTTCCTAAAGGCCCGAACCCGTGCGTCAGATTACCAATACTCACTAAATAAAATAAGAGCATTCATTGCTTTAAATTGACAATAGAGTAAAGGAGGACACTGGTCTGAATCGTGCGAATAATCACTGGGGAAGAACCGGAGCCTGATTAGTGATTTGTCATTCAGGGTTACCAACTTAGGAGTTTTCCCCTCAAATTTAGGGGGAAAAAAAGTGGGATTGGATTTTTTAGGGTGTTATATTTTTAGGCGTATTTTTGGGGATTTTCATGACTTCAAATTTTTTTTTTTTTCAAATTCCAAGTTCAGTCAAATTTACGCAGGTTGTCTTTTTTGCTCTTGTTAATATTTCATCAGAAAATTGAAATAGAACTACTGTAACTGTAGCCAATCATATTTATTGTTGTATATACCGCCTAACCGCCTAGCGACATCTAGTCAGTCTGTCAGTAAGAGTAAACAAAACGTGAATTCCAATGTGTGTTGTCGAAAACAATTATTAATTATTTTACCTGTTTAATTTTAACGTTCATCTGAAAGTCAAGAATTAAAATGCCTAAGGCTAAAGAAAAAACAAAATACTGTCAAAAATATACCAATACGTTGGAAACGGATCCAGACTTGAAAGGTGAAGTGGTTCTATTGTGTTTACGAGTGTGAATCTAAATGACGAAATAATTTTTTTATCATTAAAAAAAAAATTATCTGATATCAGGCTCCGAAACACCAAATTATGTTAAGGTAATCCAGCTTCGTGGTACCAAATTATGTTTGCGTGATCTGACTTCCCGGGATTACCTATTGTTAGATTTTTTTATTCGTAGGACCAGTAGGTGTGGATTATTTTTAATGTAATATTTATGTAAAAAATCCTTACTTAATATTATAAATGTGAATGTAAGTTTGTTTGTTACGCTTTCACGTAAAAACTACATAACCGATTATCATGAAAGTTTGTACACATATTCCTGGAGGTATAAGAAGTAACATAGGATACTTTTTATTGAACAAAAAAAAACATTTTTTCGACTGAATAAAGTCGGTTTACTGATATTTTTTTATGGTGATGGCTTATACCCAGGATTAAGACATAGGCTACATTTGAATCCCGAAAGATTCAAAGCTCTAATATTATAAAGGCTAAAATATGTATGTTGCTCTTTCCACGCGGGCGAAGCCGCGGGCATAAGCTAGTATTTTATAAATAACAATTTTTTTCAAGGAGATTTCCCTAGTAATGTAGGGATTTTAGGGGTTTTGATTGAGGCCTTAGGGGGATACATTTTTGAGAGTTGGGAACACTGTTGTCATCGTCATTACCAAAGAGTAAAGTAATATAGACTGAAATTCATTACCAAAGATTACAATGTATACTGTGTCATTACTTCAACGACATCGATGTAGTGTAGAGGACGATTGTCATAATAATCTCTATAAGTAGTATATGTTACTACATTACACTACTATAGTAGTGGCCGTTCGTCATGATCCTTCACTCTGTAGATTGGAAAAGGAAAGGAAGAAAAGAAGCTCTTATATATATATATATATATATATATATATATAGATATAAAGATATATACTAGCTGTCCCGCCCAGCTTCGCCCGGGTGAAAAAGTAAAAAAAATTGAGTTTCATAAAATCCGTTCTTAGCTGACCTCTACACCACGTAAGGAATACTCCTACCAAATTTCAAGTCAATCGGCCTTATAGTTCCTGAGATTTCGTGATGAGTGAGTTCACAAATGGGATCTCCTATTACAGTTACTGTAGCCATTTCTATACTGAAAACTTAGTAACAGCATTTTTGCCACTAATATACGGTACTACTAGCTGTGCCTATGCTACTGTATGCTAAGTGAAGCTTAACACAATATATTAGTGAAAACCACATAGAAATCGGATAAGCAGTTTCTGAGATTAGCGTGCACAAATGCATAGCCAAACAGACAAAAATCTAACAATAATTTGTTTTGGGTGCTATTATAAATTATTAAAATAATAAATTAATATAAAATATGTTTAAAAAGGTCCCAATAATATTTTTTCTTAGACGTACAGGCAGCGACCCGTAACATTTTTACTATATGTATTGATTGATGATGATAAAGAAAAATGTGACATTGTCAAATGCACCTGTGCAAAGTATCTATATCATCGAAAGACGACGGCGTGGCGGGCTTCCGGTTGGGCTGTCCTCTGATCATTGTCAAATTCCTAACTAAAATATTTCGGATTAATACGTGTAAATAAGATAAAGCCTAATGTGAACTTATTGATGGACGAAAAACTCTGTCTTACGCTGTAGAACCGGGATCACTGAAGTTTCTCATTCTCAGACTCAGACAGCTGGTATAGTGAGTGCGATTGAAGGGTGGAAATAATTCCCACTCTACAAGCACAAAACGTTTTGTAGCACTAAATCGATTCAGACCTACATTTCGATTTAAAAAATCGATTTTTTTGGCTCAAGAAATCGATTCTTCGATTAATCGATCTCGAATCGCCATCCCTATCTTGTATACTCTATGGCAGGAAATGATTTTTCTTTGTGAAGATCATGGAAGTAATATATTATTAAAAACCAGAAGTGGTTTTATTAAAAATAGTAATGAACTATCAATACTTTTATTATAGTCAGGACAAAATAATTAGGCACTTGGTTATTATTACAAAACGAATATTAGAGAACGACTGACTCTTCAGAACAGCGCGATTCCCTGTCAAATCCCATATGTCAGAGCTTGCTTTTGAACTCGTGTCGATGGCATTCTGCTTGTACTCGGACCACAGATAATAATTGGTAACATAATTGGTAACAATATAGTACATATTACTTCCATGGTGAAGATACATACATATCATCACGCCAATCTTTGTGAAGATAATTATAGTTATTGAAAATGTTTTATAGAAATAAAATAATATAGTCTGTACTTGTAATATGGGTAATTAAATGATCTAATTTTATGCTTAGTGAATTAATAGCGTTTTACATGTATATTATGTTCTGCTACTGCCTAAGATTGCTTCCAAAAACTCCGAAATGCATTGGCGTGATACCACGTATTTATCACATTATATTAATCAAAATCTGATCAATAGTCTAGGCACTACGGAGGAACATACGTAACTACAAACAAACATAATTTTCATCATTCTTACAAACAAATCTTTCGACTTTAAAAAAACCAAGAGGTAAAAGTTTATTTAAATTTCAAGCGTATTGGCAAAATAGCTAGTATCCATGTCATCAATTAACAATCAATAGTGAATTGAAAACAATAAGGTACCTAATTGTTTGTATTTGTTGAATGTCGATCTCTAATATACTATACAAAGACTACTATTTAATACATACTTTACTATCCTCTGTTCTGTCTTTTGTGCTTCGACTTGTGATTGACAATTTAATTATTACAGTGAACATGTACAGGATTGTTAACTAATTACAAAAGTCTTGTTGAATACTTTGCTCTCTTAAATGGTCGCAATGTATCTAGTAGCTGGTAGTAACATTTTTGGACAGTGGATGTCTGAAGATAATATTTTTAAAAGGTTTAAACCTGTAACTGTGGACAAGAAAAGAATAAAAATAAGTAATTCATCACAGTTTCAAGTTGTACATATCAGCTGGTCATACAATGTAATAAAAATTGACAACAACTTATATGTAACCGGAACTTCTAAAGGATTAGATAACACATGTATTCCATTGAAATTACCAGAAGAATTAAAAACTATGGACATGTTAATATCCGGTAATGACTACCACTTGGCACTGATGTGCAAGAGTAGTCAAAGTCTGTGGATAATTAATTTAGAAAACGAAAATGATGTGAAGAAATTATGCCTTAATATTGAAACACCTTTAGAAAATCCAAAGAAAATGAGGATGGGCAATGAAGTGGTGAAGATGGTGATGATGAATGATATGTGCCTTTACCTTACATCATCAGGGAGTGTGTACAGTGGTAAACTGCCGAGCTATGTGGATACCAGCCATTGTATTGGAAAGGTGTGTGATGTACAGTGTGGATATGAACACTGTGTCTTGCTAACTGATGCCGGTAGAGTATATACCTGGGGAAATGGATGGTGGGTTGGTGATATTTTATATAGTTTTTTTTTACTTATGCCAAGTTCAATTTACAATAGTTTTTTTCCACAGGAGACTGCAATTAGGTAATGGAGATGTGAATAGTCAAGAAATACCAACTGAGCTAGAAGCATTGGCTGGTTTAAATGTGGTTAAAATATGTGCTGGAGGCTGGCATACCCTTGCTCTCAGTGAATTTGGGGATTTATATGCTTGGGGCTGGAATGATACTGGCCAGTTGGGAATAAAAGAAAACAATACCAATGACAGTGGATTTAAAAGTCAGGAAGTGCCAACATTGGTGGATATTTATGATGGAAATTGCATAGTAGAAATAAATATTAGGGATATTGCATGTGGTTCAAAACATTCAATGGTTTTATTGGAAGATAACTCTGTATGGACAACCGGTTGTAATAAATATGGACAGCTAGGGTTCTCTCCAGATGTCTATGTTAAGGTGAATTGTTTTAAAAAGACTTATCAGAACAATGGCATAACTGAACTTTTTTGCGGACCATGGTGTTCTGTCATAAAATATATATGAAGTTAGATTGTTAAAAAATATTTTTTGAGAATTTTTATTTTTTGAACAATAATAGCTCATTAGGTAGTGTAAGGTAGAAACCAATGACCAAAACCACATCTAAGAAGTTAGGTGCGGGCTCAAAATCCCGCCAGTAGTGATAGATGGAGAGTTGGCATATTAAGATAGGCAGTAATCTATATACACTAAAGGCAGTCAGTAAAATTATATCTTACTAATATTATTAAATGTGAAAGTTTGTAAGTTTGGATGTTTGTGGTTCTTTCACGGCCAAACGGCTGAACCGATTTGGCTGAAAGTTGAGATGGTTATAGCTTATACCTAGGAATAGGACATTGGCTACCCCTTTTTTTTTAAAGCTGAAAAATTCAAATTTCTTATATTTTAATGTATAATGCTCTTTCCCGACATAGCGGCTGAACCGATTCTAGCAGGAAAATGTTCTGATCTACTTTTTCGAACTCGACGCGGGCGAAGCCGCGGGCATAATCTAGTAGTATATGAATGGAAATTAGTCAAAACTATCGTATCCTTCAGGTCAGGATAATGACAAAATTTAAGAGCGAGTAGAGTACCATCTAACATCGTTCGGTTGGGAACATACTGAAGGTAACTAAATTAGTTTTAAGTGAGGTGGAGTCCAATTTTGGATACCTTCAATAATGTAGAAGTTTGTTCGAAAATTAAACAGAATGGTTATTGGTAATTTAATATTCTGTTTATGCACAAAAAATTGGTGATGATAATGTGAACAACTTTAAGGTGGCAAAATATATATAATAATAATAATATATCCTCACGCCTTCCCACAAGGGTCCCCGAAGGGGTAGGCAGAGGTGTATAGGTAATACCCACACACCCACTTTCCGCCAGAGGTATATTAGGTGCCAACGTGACAGATGGCGAGTCCATCGCCGTTACTCAAGCACGACTATACATACGCCTTTGAATTTCTTCTCGGACGTATGCAGGTTTCCTCTCGATGTTTTCCTTCACCGTAAAGCTCGTGGTGTGACTAATCACTGTACTTAAGTTCAGATTGGTACAGTCGGGATTCGAACTTGCGACCTTTGCGTCGCAGGCAACTGCTCGACCCACTCGGCCACCACGGCTCTTATAAATGTGGTGGCAAAATATATTAACAAATATGAAGTATCACAAAATTTCTGCATTGATTTGACACAATTGGAATATGCCCCAATTACAGATGCTATACCTATGGGTATTTGCAGTAACGAAATGAGGTCACAAGTGGTCAATACACCCATAATAAAAGATGGCTATGCTAGTGCCATTTTGTGCTGGTACAGTAGGTATAGAATTGATGGATGATTTTGATGAGATATCAACAAAGCGAAGCACAAGTTTTATTGATGGTATTGTGTTCTTGGCATGTTCAGAAGTACCAATGGCATCTGGTGCATTGGCAAATGTCCTTCTTTGTGTGGATGTAGATGGATCGTTCAAGCTAGCAATAGATCCTTAATAATAGAATTTTGTATAGATGTAAATCAGTGATGATGTTGATCTCAAAACAAAATGTATACTATACCAACCGTTATGTAGAGATATTAAATGTGTACTTTACCAACTGTTTTGTAGATATAGTAAATAAATGTTCCAGTTACCTGCCTAGTTTAGTTTGTTACGGAAATGAAGGATGTCTATGTCCTTCAGCCGCGCTTTGTTACTCGTATGTAAATTTCATGTAACATTCACGGGCAGTGTTAATAACTGCTTTTTAGCTTGGTGCTTTTTTTTTCGTTTCCGCGATTTACAAATTATGACTTCGTATTTCAGCTGTACCTACTACATTCGTAATAAACTAAATCATATGTTAGTAAGTACTACCCTTGCCCTTGCAAGGCAATCTTCAATAAAGTTGTCTTCTTTCATCAGCATGATTTTAAATCTTACATGTAATACAGTCATGGGATTCTTTGGATCTGGGAGAATTTAAACAATGTTTATATTTTTTTCTTTATTGAGCACACGCAATGTTTCTAAGACGAGTCGGCCGCCATATGGGTGTCCATCCCGGCGGCGTTGGCTCTCCTAGTGACGTAGCGGGTGCTAACCACGTGGCGGCCGCGGGCGAGGTCACGCCTGCCTTGCCCGCAAAACCTTGTGGGGGCTTAGTCGAACAAGCCGAAACCCATGTCGTCGTCGCTCTCAGAGTCCTCCTTCTCTTCCTTCTTCTCCTCGGCCTTGGCAGCTGCGGGCGTAGCAGATGCAGGGGCAGCTGCAGCTGTGACGGCGGCGAACTTGGACGGGTCCTGTATTGAAGGAGTAGTTTGTAAAAATTTTAAAGCTAAGCACCATTAAATTTTGCATATGTAATTTTAATATTAATCATTATTGTTTCTCCAAAATGCCAGTGCAATATTCAGGGTTAGAACAATCACACTAGGATAAATTTGGAGCCTTAATGTAGTCTGAAAGCGAAACCAGTGAATTAATAGTAGACACCCTGGTATTAAAACAGACAAATTCAAATTTAGTATTAGCAAGACAGTATTTTAATACTCCAACTGACATGTCCCTGACAGCTAGAACCTGTTTTTGCAGTCAATGTGGACTAGTCAAAGAGTATATATGTGTTGTGCTTACCTTGATGAACTCCTTGATGGTAGTGGCTTCCTTGAACTCAACCTCTGTGGCGGCAGCGATAGCAAGCAAGTTCTTGAACCCATTGGCGATGGAGTGTGGCGCAGAGGCCACCGTAGGGTAGCCCACGGCCAGCGAAATCGCGGCCACATTAGCTACTCCTGCTTGGAACTTGGCACGCAAGTCCTCGGGCTTGATGTCCAAAATGGCTGGTGCAAAGATGGTGCCAGAGTCATAGACCTGGGTACAAATTTCAATGTGTTAAGTCAAGTTTTACGTTATCACCACTACATTTGCAACCCACTGTTTAATTAGTTGGGATATGTATTTTATAAACAGTTGTTCACAATATATTCTCTCTATACAGGGGACAGTTCCTCAATTTGTGGTAGAGCAAGTTTTTTTTATACATTACAATGTGTATGTCGCCCAGTTAAGTAGTGTAGTGACATATACAATACGAGATAAATATACCTGAGTGACAATTAATTTACCAAAGGTAAATTATCAGAATGCATACTTTATGTGCAATCTGTACTCAACGCTTTGGATGCTAGACATAAAAATTAACATGATGTTGAACATTGAAATTACAAACCTGCTTAACTACAAGACCATATGAGAAGGGAGAAATGTTCAACATGTTGAGGAGGGTGGCCTCAGAAGCTCCAACCTTATCACCGGGCTTTAGGATATGCACGTCATTGATGATTTCAATGGTACCTGTAAGACGAAATAATACAATCATGAGCTAATCATTACTCACTTTATCTATTATTGTGATTTAAAAGGGCTAGTTGTATCTCCAAAATGCCAGTGCAATATTCAGAGTTAGAACAATCACACTAGGATAAATTTGAAGCTTTAATGTAGTCTGAAAGCGAAACCAGTGAATTAATGTTACACTCGCTGGTATTAAAACAGACAAATTGTGAAATTGTCTAATTATAGGACTCAATAATAAAAAATTGGGACTATTTTCATGCTAGTAAATTTTTAAGACTAAACAAAAATATGGGTTTCCTACCCTTTGAAATCTTGGTGGGGATGGACAGAGCTTGGAAGAAGGAGGTCTTTTCGGGTCCAAGACCAGTGTTGTGGGCAGGGATGACGACAGACAGCGGCGCAATGGCACCGGGACGGGCCGGGGCGCGCACTTTGTTCTCCAGTAGTTTATCACGGACCTGCACATAATTAAATAAGGTAAGTACTAAGGAGGTAAGGTAAGGAGTTGTGCAGATAATTGACAAGTGGTATGCACATACTGTATACTTTATCGTACTAATATTAAATCGGTTAATTATTAACAGCCAAATCAGTTCAGCTGAACCGATTTGGCTGAAAGTTGAAATGGTGATAGCTTATACATAGGAATAGGACTTTTTTTTTCAAATATTTTCAAATCTACTTTTTAAGCTAGTACATAATAAATTGGAAGGAATTTGAAGACTTGAGAACTTATATTGAGAGATGCATCATACTAACATCCACCAAGTCTCCGCGGGTGAACACAAAGCCAACATTGCCCTTAATGTGGGGCAACAACTTCTCCAAAGCGGGGTTGGTCTCCAGATGATCCTTGATAGCTTTACGCATCATGGTGTTTTTGCCCATCAGAACAATGCTGTGGCCACGGAGCGAGATGCGGATCTGCTGCATCTGCGTTGAGCCCACATTGTCTGCACCCACTAGGAAACATTTCGGGTACTCGTCTAGGAGTTGCTGTGGACAAAAGGGAACAGTTTAGTTAAGCAATATAACTGGTAACCCTAGTCATTAGTAGACTTGCTCACCAGTAGTGTAGTGAGACGATTCAAAACTTTCGAGGCCCTTACGTTGTAGCCGAGAGAACTTTCAGCTATTTAATCGATTGTTGATATTGGTGATTTTAACTTAATATGCCATTGACAGTGGCCAAAAGTGCCAAATGTGTATCAGACAATAATTAGACACCATCTACAACCATATGTCTTATAGGCTATGTGTGTTTACGGGTGTAATAATTGAATGAGTACATACGATGATCTTGACGAAGTAGTTAGACTTCCAGGTAGCCTTGTCCTCCCTACCCATCTTGGCGTGTGGTGTAGGGACTTCGTAGAAATTTAAGGACTGCAAAAAAACACTAGTTACATTAGCTGATGATTCGTCACTTTAAACATATTTTGGATGGAAATATAGGTGAAATTGAAAGAAACTTGTTCCACTGAGAGATATACTGGATCAATATTTTCGAAAAACTCATGATTAAACTCATTATTGACGATGTAATATTTTAAAATACTCACCAAAAGCAAACGCACAGTTCTCTGTGCGGGACAATAATGGCGAAGATAGAGTTGCGTTAGGGAAGCTTACATTACATTTCCCATAGACAACTTACTAAATCGTCTAAATATTATATGACATCTACATTAATTTACTTCTAGATTCCGTTTTCTATAAGCATTTTAGTTTGAATCGATTAATGCTACAACTAGAAATACAAAATTGACAAAATACCGCTTATGTTACTTATCTGAAAACCCATTTCTTTTTTATTTATACATACATAATAATCATCATGTAGAGACTTAAGAGCAATAGGCCGCGAGAAAAGTGATAAGTAGTTCTCTCTAGACTTATCAGCCTCGTTTTACCTCATTATTGTTTATCCGATCGATTGATTCGATAGTTTGGATTCTATTGAGTGGTCTGTTATTCTTATAACTATATATAATATAGTTATAAGAATTAATCCAAAAATTGACATTAATCAATCGATATATTCTTATTTATAATCGATATAGTCTTCGTATACATACATACATACATATAATCACGCCTCTTTCCCGTAGGGGTAGGCAGAGACCACTTCTTTCCACTTGCTACGATCCTTACATACTTCTTTCGCTTCGTCCACTTTCATTATTCTCTTCATACATGCTCTTCGGGTTAGGGTACTCTTGACCTGACCTTTTTTGAAGCCGTCGCTAATTTGGTCTAGAAACGTCCGCCTAGGTCTACCCCTTCCAACACTTTCATATAACTATATACAATTCATTAAACACGTTAACATATAATTATTTTTTTTTTTTTTTATATTGTCTCTCGTAGCGTGAGTTCCGGGAACTTTTGCTACTTAACCGGTCAATGGCGAGACCTAGGCCTCCAGCCAGTTTAATATTGGATTTATGTAGTTTACTCCAAACTCAGCCCCAAAGACTATTATTAATACTTGAAATCTATAACGACCAAATCGACTCGTCTGGCATAGAGTGCTGCTCCGCTCTTCTCTTCTGTCTTTACTTGTACTGTAGTGAGTACTGAGTAGTCTGTACTCTGTAGTAAATTTCTGTCAATCTGTTGCTGTGGTTGAAGTAAAATTTGTTTAGTTTCGTAATTTTAGCGATAAAAATAATTGCAGTGAATACAGATTTGGTGATGTTTTTGATTACAATACATAACCATTTACAATCGTTGTAAAGCTTTTTTAACATGTCGTTGTTTAAAAAACCTAAGAAGAAGATCCAAAGACGCGTGTTTTGCGCCGACGATGATGATGATGAAGATGGAGAGCCTGAAGCGCCGCCGCCGCCAGTCATCAGTCAGGAAAAGAAGGAAAATAAGCCTATAAAAGCTAAGAACACTCCAATGTTGAGCTTTGCTGACGACGGTAAGGATTAACGGACATGTCAAACGACCTTCAACGTATGTTTTTCATATTACCTGTTAAATTTGTGACTTCAGCCGGCACGCATTCGTTTTGTAGGTTGGTTCCAGCCGGGTCTCTTGCCCAAGTTATAGCTCTGTAGCATCGAGTTCTAATTTATTACTATTTAATGATTAATTTCGTAACAATGTTACTATTGTGGTGTGTTAATATTTTTTTATTAAGTAGTTTAATTTGGACAAGAATTAGAGTTTTCTAATAATTTATTAATATAATAATAATAAATACCTGGGACAATTCCACACAAATTGACCTTATCCCAACTCAAGCAAAGCTTGTGTTATGGTAACTAGACAACAATATATTTACTTATATATATAGATATATACTTAAATACATAGGACATCCTAGACTAAGGTACAAATATTAGTGTTCATAACACAAAAATGTCCCCTCAGCGGGATTCGCACCCGTAACCTCAAGTTTCACAGTCAGGAGCTCTAACCACTAGACCAGACGGTCGTCTATTACATGCCTAACTGGAAAGATCTTAAATTTTTCTCTTATTTTTGTCTTGCATTGGAAAGCATGTTCTTTTAATTATCTAATGGAAGTAAAGCCTAGTGAGAGGTACAACCTAATGGGTTTCCCATTTGAATGTTGCCCTGCCTGAAGCAGAGAGATTAGTCCCTTTAGGCTGCCAACATGCTGGCAACTGGCAACATGCAAGTATCCCTTTACCGGATTTTGGTACCATGAGCGTAAATAGGCTATGGTAACTGCTTTCCATCAGGCGCTGTATGCTTGTTTGCCACTCTTGATATATAAAAAAAGTGTGTGGTTAATGTTTGGAAGGAAATGATTATTCTGGCTGTGCTGTATGAACTCCTACTTAAATGTCTGAATCTTTCTCATCATAAATATAATCTTATAAACATTTCTAAACACCTATATATTGTGCCCTGCGGTTTCACCTGCATAAAACTTTATTTCATTGGTTGCTTTTTGTAAATCAAATATCATGTGTGTTTATATACCTAATAATCTATTCTGTGCCAAATTTCATCCAATTGCAATTAGTGATCTGTTGTGATTGATTTATCAAACATACATGCATACATGCTCACAATCTTTTCCATTTATAATATTATTAGGATATATAAAATAGACTGGTAGTCTACTCACTCTGCCTACTTGAGGCTCAGCATGATGATATGCATATTGTCTTTTATATACCACAAAGGTGGCAACAAGCATGCAGTCTGCCTGATGGTAAGCAGTCACTGATACCTATTCACAAGCATATGTTGAATGAGAATTTGGTTTCCAGTGGAGGATGGTGAAGTGTTTAAGGTGAAGAAGTCAACACAGAGCAAGCGTCTAGCCAAGCGCAGGGAGAAGGAACGACGCAGAGTACCCGATGGTGATAATAACACATTTGACAATAATACCTCTGAGGTAAGGTGAACATATTGAACATGAAATAAATAGATAATAAAATCTGCCAAGAGTTTGGTTAATGTATCCAAAGTGACCGTGTCTAGACGCTCGGTTCAACTCGGTTTTGCAATTGTCTTCCACCATCAATGCTACATATCCATAGACAAAGAGCACTCTTTACTTACAGTGTTTTAGCCAATTTTAATCCTATATGAAATACTCTATAGCTCTGGTTAAGATTGTGATTGTGTGATCGGTGCAATTGTTTGTTCTTTATTATTCTTTATTAGCTACTGAAAAGAGATTTTTACAAGATTGTATATTAAATTGGTAATATATAAAATTTTACGAATATATATTATAAAAGAAAATGCTTTCATAATGTTACTTAGGATGTTAATATAATGGTATAACGAAATTAGTTGACTGGTAAAGGTAAGTTGGTAAAAAAAAACCTGATTTTGTTACAAACAAGCTATAATGATAAATAGTAAAATAGTCCCCAGATAAATAGTTGATAGGTAATTGTAAAAAAGCCAAAATCTCAGCATATTTAATAATCTATAAAAGTAATTATTTTTGTACATACTTATAATATCCATGTATTTTATTTATGTTTCATAACCTTCTAAATAGTATGTAAAAGTACCTCAAGGTAATAATTTATGGAAACTAAACAATACATTTCAATATAGGATGACACAAACCACACGAACAATGAGCAAGACACAGTGAAACCGAAGAAGAAAGTAACACTTGAAGGGTTGATTCTGTCTGGGCGGGAAGCCTTGGCCGCTGACGGCACAGGCGACGTCTCCTCGGGGAGTGGGGGCGAAGAGGAGGATAACAGGGGTTTCCACCAGTACCGCGCGGAGTCGGTGAGGGCCGCTCTGGCGGTCACCGGGCACATTCCCGACGCGGCGCTCATCCACGCGGCGCGCAAGACGCGACAGCAGGTATGAGAGGTGAGGGACTAGCGGAGGCCGGCACTCGACTGTTCGGATCTTGCTTGGGATAGGTCGGTCTGTAGGCACCAGGTAAGATTGGCTGTTGCGTCTTATTTATTGGAAATATCGCATAGGATTAGCCATTCTCGTTTAAGTAGCTGGGAGTTTGCTATAGTAACTATATTATATAGGGTCAGTTGGACTTTAAGAAGTTATTGTCATTTCAAATTTTGTTTTCCTTTCCCTCCCTCTCGTTTTGTTCTCCTTTTGTTTCCCTCATAGACAGTCTTCTGATGGTTTGTTGTTTGGTACACTGAGCAGCATAACTTAACTTGATTTCTAGAAGTAGTTTTGCAACATTTCTCTTATTGATGCTTATAAGGATACTGAGGCTGCTCGAGGATTCTCCCTCGGCCATTCAAAAAATTGTGAGCAATGCCGTGTATGCAGTAGTAGGATTTTGAAGTTGGCTATTCAGACCGTTTTTTGTTAAGGCAGCTTAAAATATATTGTGGATATACATTGTCAATTGTTGTGATATTAGTTCGGTAGAATAATGCCAACTTTTTACTATACTAGTGTTCATTGACATTGCATTGGTTTACTTCGAATTTCGAAGTCTTTTCAAACTTAAAACTAGCAAAATATCCTATATCAACCTTTTGACTACATGCAAAAATATTTATAGCTTTAGTATTGATTCTGTCACATTATTATGGACAAAGCGAAAGAGGTCTTTAAGCCTTGGAAGGGCTGGCGGTCTATTATCCTGAAAACCCTGAGAGGGACTCGACGTGGCCTTGTAGCCTTAAGTATTTGGCTTGTACTTTGAATTTGCGCCATCGTAAAGGGAAAGCTGTTCCGCCGATGTACATCAATAATATAATCATAAGATTTAAGGTATTTTTTTGCGTCAGCGCTGCACACAAACTAACGAATTAAAGAATCAAATTGCCATTGCTTATACAGTCAATTGCCATAATAAAAAAAGATTATAAATAAATAATTGTCATCATCCTGAACAGTATTAGTTCACAAAATAACAGTATTAAAAAATTATTTCCCACAAACCATTACAAATGGTGTAAGTATGATGAATGTAATATGGACTCTGCTTTTGAAATATTATATTAAAAGAAATAGAAAATATAAACCGGCGAATGTGGTGCGTAAGATTTCCAAATTTCTTAGTCCATTAGGTACGCTGAGAAGGATCACCTGTGCTTGCTGTCCTCTACCGGGTGTATGTTATGTTTCTGTTCGTCTTCAATAATAATAAAAAATACCTTGGGACAATTCCAAACAAATTGACCTAGTTGCAAAGTAAGCAAAGCTTGTGTTATGGTAACTAGACAACGATATATTTACTTATAAACATAGGACATCTTATATAATATATTTTGTGCAATTAATAAATATATAAGAATTGTTTGCTTGAATAGTTCTACACGTAAGGTAAACACGTATGATTCAAGCCGCCCCATCTTCTTAGGCCCGCGAGCTCGGCGACTTCGTGCCGATAAAGGAGCCCCCCGCGGGAGGGCGGCTGGCGCGCGACGACGGCTCCGGGGACGACGACGACGAGGGCAGGATACAGGTGCGCGGGCTCGACCTGCCCAGCGACAAGCCCAAACGTGAGTCCACGCCTCATCTCACTCTTGTCTCTGGTCCTTTCACCCACTTTTATAGCTAAATACTTAATTGGTAGAGCTCCTATAGACGAAATGTTTTTCTGTTTGTTTTATTTATTTACATGAAGGCATCGAGAGGGTCTGAGAAGTAATTTAAAAGAGTATGTATAATCGTGCTTGAGTAACGGCGATGGACTCGCCATCTGTCATGTTAGCACCTATGTATCTCTGGCGGAAAGTGGGTGTGTGGGTAGGTACTACATATACACCTCTGCCTACACCTTCGGGGACCCTTATTCGAAAGCGTGAGGATATATTATATATTATTATAAATTTGTTTTAGGTGGCACAGCAGCGGCGCCCTCTGACGAGGAGTTGGATAGCGGCGCTGAAGAATGGGCCGAGCAGCAGATGCACAAGGCGATGCCTGCGATCGTCGACCTCACGGGTGCTAAAGCTTACTTAATGTATTCTTTATACCTTTAAACGAGCAATTCTTGTATATAAATATATAATCTGAATCTCGGAAGCGGCTCCAACGATTTTCATAAGACTTGGTGGGGGGGATTTCGGGGGCAATAAATCGATCTAGCTAGGTTTCATTTTTAGAAAACGTCGTTTTATCAGTGTTTTTAGGCAATGAAAAACTGCTACAAGTTCATTAGAATATGAGTTTCGCCACTGCTCTACCGACACAGCAACAATAAAGCGTTGATAAGCAACAAACACTAAGCCAGTGAGTGTTTGTTTTGACGTGTATTAAATCAATTGTCAAATACCGAGCTAAGCTCGGTCATCCAGGTACTATAAATTACGAGTCACGTTGTTTGTCCGCGATGGACTCCTAAACTACTTAACCGATTTCAATCAAATTTGCACACCGTGTGCAGTTTGATCCAACTTAAAAGATAGGATAGCTTACATCACAATTGGACCTGATAGGTGGTGTTGCGATCGTGTTTCAGGAAGTTTTACTTTTTCACCCGGGCGAAGCTGGGCGGGACAGCTAGTTTATTATTATATGTATACATCATCGAACCAACCCCTAAGAATATGGCATCGCATGAGCTTTTCACACTCTTCTTGAACAACTCGATGCTGTTCTTTCTTTTGTAAACCTAATATAGAAGTTTTATATAACTCCCTCCCTAGTTACTTTTTATTTTTTTTTAATTATTTATTTATATATAATTAGTACGGCAAAAAAAACCAATTACACTAATTAGTAATTATAAGAACCTCATTCATACCCTCATCGCACAATACTCCAGCCATGCCGCCATGATAGCCCTCCATCCGTCCGCGAACAGGTCACAGTCAGGGTTGGACTCCAAGAGGGCATTGAAAGCACATAATAATATGAAGACATTATATATGTACATACCTACTTCCCCTTGATGATCTATATACCCCTTTTGGGGTGACTGTGGTGTGTGCGCAGGCGAGGGCGCGGAAGTGAACCCGTTCTCGCTGCCCCCTGTGCCGCCGCGCCTGGCGCCCGCGCCCGCGCACCTGCGGCCCCTCGCCGCGCCCGGCCAGCCGCCGCCCGCCACGGCGCAGCTGCTGCTCGCCGCGCTGAAGACACGGTAGGCTAATACAACTCTAACCGTCACCATATTTAAGTCCACTTTCGCTTGAACCACGTGTTCGCGACACGACGACGTAGTTTTTAAGGTTTCACAAAAGAGGGAGTAGCCGTGGTGGCCGAGTGGTTCGAGCAGTTGCCTGCGACGCAAAGGTCGCAAGTTCGAATCCCGACTGTACCAATGAGTTTTTTCTGAACTTAAGTACAGTGATTAGTCACACCACGAGCTTTACGGTGAAGGAAAACACCGAGAGGAAACCTGCATAAGTCTGAGAAGAAATTCAAAGGCGTATGTATAGTCGTGCTTGAGTAACGGCGATGGACTCGCCATCTGTCACGTTGGCACCTAATATACCTCTGGCGGAAAGTGGGTGTGTGGGTATTACCTATACACCTCTGCCTACCCCTTTGGGGACCCTTGTGGGAAGGCGTGAGGATATATTATTATATTATATTACAAAAGAGGTAATGTGAGTTGGTAAATTAAACGTATTCCAGCACGAAGAACCAAGTTGGTGTCTCGCTGCACGTACTCCTCGTCTGCAAGCTTAACACCACCGCTATTGTCAGTCGTGCCAACATCTCATTACAAATGGCTATTCAGATGGCGAGTTCTTCGCCGTTACTCATACTTACGTCTTCGAATTTCTTCTGAGACGTATACAGGTTCCTCTCGGTGTTTTCATCATCACGACGAGTCCCTAACGGGGTAGGCAGAGAGTATAGAGCGCTAGCTCTCTCTAGGCTTACATACCTCTTTCGCCTCGTCCACATTCGGTATTTTCCTCCATCGTAAGCTCGTGGTGTGACTTATCCGTGTGTTTAAAAGTTTAAAAAAACTCACAGGTACAGTTGGAACTAAAACATGTTGTATGCGATACTAATTATAGATCGTGGCCCTTTCATCTCACCAAGTTTAAAAATAATATCTTGATTGTCATACATTTATCACAAAGTAGGTACCGAGTTGCAAATCGGATTAAAATATGACCGTTGTAATTTTCTAAGAACTGCCTTTTATATCCACATGGATATTATTATAATAGTACAATGTTTGCTTATGTTTTCCTGGTATTCATTATTGGTTACTAGCCGGCATTGTTTGTTTTGGGAACTGCAAATTGCACTTGCATGCATTTTAATGAATTGGGGAATACTTAATCCCTTTACAAAGGAGCTTATTGTCTTACATATTTTTAGGCTATTTAGTAATCATTCATAAGCTCGTCATTATATAGACTTCTAGATATAGAATATTTCTTTTGTCGTAAACCGTGTAATTGGATCATTCTTCTGCTGGCGTCAGACACAGAAGGTCGTGTTTTGTTGAACACACACAGCAACAGGTTAAGCTATATTTACGTGCAAAGATGGATGAAATAGCCCGAAGATTTGTTGAAATCGCACGGAAATTAAACGTCACCAATCCCCGCAAGGCTCTAGATACATACATGCACGCCTGTGCCAAATTTCCCGAGATCAAAGAACACGTGCACCTAGAATTCCGCGATTGTCTCACCAAAGTGAACTCGGAGCTGGCCGTGGTCGACCACAAGAGCGAGATATTCACAAACTTCGAGCGAGCCGTGGAACTGTTCCCGGGGGACGCCATGCTGCTGAGCGACATCGGCAAATACTTATGCCGGTACGGGTTCTACTGGGTGGCGCTGTGCCACTTCGAGAAGGCCTTGCGCATCGACCCCAGCCAAGTGGGCGTCGAGAAGAGCCTGATCAACGCCAAGACGGCGCTGTTCCCGCGCCGGCAGCTGCTGCCGCTGGACGACCTGCTGTGCGCGGAGGCCTGGGGCGCCTCGGCCGGGCGCCGCCTGCGCGCGTGGCCGCTGCGCGCGCGCTACCGCGTGGCCGGCGTGCGCTGCCGCAGCCTGGCCGCGCGCTACCGGCTGCGCGCCGCCGCCCTGCGCGCGCTGCACGTGCCCGCGCTGCACGCGCACGCCGCGCCGCTCCCGGGCGACACCTACTGCACCGAGGACGTGGCGCGCCTCGAGGACCTCCACTACGTCACGGAGCCGTACACGCTGTTCGACGTCAACTTCAACAGCTTCTCCGATATCTGCGAGAAGGTCCGCCGCACCGAGCCGTACACCGCCCGCCTCGCCACGCGCCGGCCGGGCCGCATCGACTGCCTCGTCGGCTGGTTCGAGCTGCACCTCGACGATGACGTCGCTGGCGCCCCCGACACTCGCAGCACCACCGCCGGCCTCCAGGCCGTCTTCTTCGACGTCCTCCCCCGGGAGGTGCAGAATAATGACGTCACCGCCGTTCAGTTCTACACGTACGCCGGCAAACTGTTCACCGTACCCGAAGTGCACATCCACAGGATCTCCCCAGAGACGTTAAAATTCCTGAACGATATCGAATACATGAAAATAATAGAGAGCAGCATAAATACGGTGAGCGTATATTTGGGTCAGATTGAAGACCACTCCTTGCTAGATTTGGTCGATTTAAATCCGTTTCCATTCTTTGGCCTCTTGATGCTGAAGCGAGGCGTTCAATCGCTCGTCTGTCACGCGAGGACAAGGGACGACAAGTTGTTCTTGGAGACTGTGTTGCGCGCTAACGACATACCCCTGTCTAAAGTAACGGTACTCTTGGGAGAGGTGTGGTCTAGGGAAGTGTTTAGCGGGAAAAAGTTCCACGCGGTATTCTGCCCTTTAATAGATCTGCACGGTGACTTGGACCTGCGCAGGAAGAAAGTGGCCGCGCATTTAAGGCAAGGCCATATGGTGGAAGGGGGGTTGTTTCTACCTGCGCAAACGGAGATCGTGGCACAACTTGTAAACAGCGCGGACTTGGAGAGAAAGGCCCACGAGGGTATGGAGGGGAATGTTAGTCAATTCCGTGTATCGCAAGCGGTGTATTTAGAACTGGCGCGTCTGCAGTACACGCCTCTTACCGCCCCCGTGACGGTCGCCCAGTGTGCGCTGCACTTTAAATCCTCCATCGTTCGGGTGCCTATCGCTAACGACGGTGAATGCACCGCACTACTTTGTTGGTTCCGTGTGCGTCTCATCGAGGGGGGTCCTCTTGTGTCCACCGATAGGGCGGATAGTTTCGTTGAAGGTACAGCTTTCCTATTGGACGAACCGGTGCGTCTGTTCAATGGCGACGTGGCGATGATCCTGCGATGTGTCGACTCTGAGGGGGCTTTTAAACTGGCGTTAGATACTGACTCTTTTTGAAATAACTTATCTTTACGAATGTTAAGAAACTTTGACGGTTTGATTACTTTAAGTTTGCCATGTCACTTCTTGTGTAAATATATTTTATAAAGTTTATTATTTTATTAAATCATGTCTTAATTTGAAATTGGAATTATTATTTTATATTTTGAGTATTCGTATACCCGCGCCGCGGGTTTATTTGTTATTTTGGTATAAAATACCTAGTTAAGTTAATGTAAACCAGTAAGAAATATATTCACTACAATTGTCATACATAGAGGTTCGGTATACAGCCGTTAGAAATAATTCTACTTACGGCTGTATAAATTACAAAACTCACCGAGATGTAAATGCATGGTTTTAAGAGATCATTTTTGAACCGTTTTGAACCAATTCCTCGTCCTCACAGACTCAATAACTCTATTATTCCGCCACTGCGGGGTTTATTTAATATTGGCAGGTCGTAATATTGAATTCAGATTTGAAGAGCTACAAGCAGACAGGGAGAGCACGAGTGCGAGGAAGACGCAAGTCCTGGCCAGGTTGCTGAGGGCGGCGCGCGCGCGCGAGAGCAGGGCGGCGCGCTGCGAGCAGCTCGGCCGCGCCTACCGCCGCGCGCAGGCCGTGCGCGGGTACCTCACCGACCTGGTCGAGTGCCTGGACGAGAAGGTACGTGGATCTACACTCTTTATAAGACGTCGAAAAACAGCCAAAGCGCTCTGCCTGTTCTTGCGGCTCTAAAGAAAAAGTGCAAATAGTGTTTGTATGTAATATTTTCAGTTGTCCCGTGGTATTTCTTGGGCGATTGCGCAAAAAATGCTTGAGGTTTTCCGTAGAGAGTACTACAGCGTGGGTTCCTCAAGAAGGGCGGGTGCGAAGATTCTCGCAGGGTCGGTCGGTCCGTAGGCAGCAGTGAAGTTAGAACAATTAGCATGTTTTTGAATATTTTATGTTGGCATTCCCTGATAAGCAAGTGGCTGATAAGCAAGCAAGCAAGCCGTGGTGCAAGCGAATGTCGGCTTTAAGGTGACGAACGGTTTCTTGTCCCGAGTGCACGTTCGTAATAAACGTCATTCTGTTTCGTTTCAAATAAAATATTGACTGTCAAGTTGCCAAGATAACTTCAGGGTGTAGGTGTTATGTTGTGTATCCCTATTTTATAGTTTTGTACACCTTTTATTGATATAAATTAAAAGTTGATTTGATTTATTATTGATATATTTGAGTTGACTTGCTAATAATTAAATGATACGTGCGATGATGGCGCGGTCTAAGTATGACCTGAACTTGACAGTAAAGTACAATGAAAAAATATACATTATAGTGCAAGTGTGTGTGTGTGTGTGTGTTCCAGATGCCGCAGCTGGAGGCGCTGGAGGCCCGCGCGCTGGCGCTGCACCGGCGGCGCACAGAGCTGCTCGTGGAGCGGCGCCGCGCCGACGTGCGCGACCAGGCGCGGGACGTGCTCGCGCTGGCCGGTGAGCGCGACACACGCACACACACACACCACACACACACCACGCTCGCATTGCACGCCCATAGCGCCGCTGGGAAGCACACATACATAAACGCAAGCTAGCTCCGGCTGGTGACTACACCCCACACTATCCATACCACCGCGCTCGCATTGCACAGCCATACATACACGCGCGCTCGCTCTGGCCGGTGACTAGCCCATTTTGCTACCCGCCGCCTACCTACTACGCTTGCGTGAAGATATATTTACAAGTACATCATTATGAGCATCGAGCAGGACAAAGTAAATTGAATTAAGTTTAAATGAGGTTTCTTTAATGGTGACGTATAGCCGAGCGTGATACTGGCCGGTAGCATTAGTGTGTGTGTCGGCGCAGCGCGCGCGGGCAGCGTGCGGGCGGAGGGCGCGGAGGGCGCGGAGGGCGCGGCGGAGGCGGAGGGGCGCACGCGGCGCGCGGCCGAGCGCGAGGGCCGGCGCCGGGCGCGGCGCCTGCAGCGGGAGGCCGCCGCCGCCACCGCGCACCGCGACGGGGACTCCAGCGACGACGACCTGCCGCCCGCAGAGGCGCACCACCAGCGGGGAGAGAGGGGTGCCTACATCACCATACTAATATTATTACACTACGACACTTGGCCGTGGTGGCCTCGGTTATCATCGATATATCACCTTACAGAAAATATGAGCACGGTAATGTCACTGCTGTAACAGAAATGCAGTTGGCGCTCTAATCGCTCTGCCTACCCCGTGTAGGGACTCGGCGTGATGATATGTATGTGTAACAGAAATAAATCCAGCAACCACAACATTGCCGATGCAGCTTGTTCAGCTTTGAAAGAGTAAAGATGTGGGCACGTAGGAATGGACCAGAAAATAAGGGAATTCAACCAAACGACACCTGTATGAGTATAACCAGCGAGCTAGTGTTGCAATGGTCGCCTCGTGTGGCGCAGACGCCATCCGCCAGATGGCGCAGGCGCTGTTCGTGGACGCGCTGTCGGCGTGGCGCGACGTGCGCGGCGTGTGCCGGCGCCTGGCGCGCTGGCGCCGCGAGCACCGCGCGCTGTACTCCGATGCCTACCTGCCCGACTGCCTACCGCGCCTGCTGGCGCCCTACGTCCGCCACCAGGTATGCACACGCTGCTTACCCTCTACAAATTATTAGTACGCTCTGGTTGACTAACGGGTTGTTTAGAGTAATATACTTGCCTTTTGATCCGAGGTATATTATTGTTCTTTCTTGACAGATATGGGAGTGGGATTCTATTACTCACGTGATATTTATACCGACTTTCTAACCCGCAGCTCATCCTGTGGAATCCCCTCGCGGACGAGGACAACGAGGACTTCGAGAAGATGGACTGGTACAAGTGAGCATTTACAATATTTTTTAATCATATGAGGGAAAAATTAAGTTTTTTATGCCTTACCAACATACACACATGTACATATCAACGAGCCGAGCTCCTTGCCGCGTTGGCAGAAAGTAGAGGGAGTCAACCATATAAGTAGAGGCCACCATTTTGTCTAACCGGCCCCCCTTCTGTGATCAGATGCCTCATGATGTACGGCGTCCGATCCGAGAAGCTTTCGAGTGAATCCGAGTCCGGAGACGACGAGGACGAGTACGATGAACCAGTGTCGGTGACGGAACACTCCGTGCGGGAGGATGTCGACTTGATGTTGGTGCCCACTATCGTGTGCAAGGTGGTCCTGCCCAAGCTTACTGGTTGGTGCTTTGCTTATACCCTGTATGAATTGTTATACATCTACAACTTACAAAACGTAAGTTAACATAAAAACGCACTAAAATTATTCTTGTACATAAATGATCAAATGAATAACAGAATATAGATTTGTAAAGGAAAAAATTATATGTTTAAATATGTAGGTATTACAATATATAGGTAACAAATATTGGTGTTTTATATAATATCAAAGATTAAATAGATTGTGTGTAAACCAACGTTCCTGCAATAAATAGATTTGAACTCGAATTCATACAATGTGCGCGTGCGCAGAGCTGGTGGAGGCGTCGTGGGACCCGATGTGCGTGCGCGCGTGCGTGCGCCTGCGCCAGTGCGTGCTGCGCGCCGCCTGCGTGCCCGGCGCCGTCGCCGGCCTGCGCCGTCTGGGCGTCGTCGCCGCCGCGCGCCTCCACGCCGCGCGGGCCGCCGACGTGTTCCTGCCCACGCTGCCGCCGCAGTCAGTACACACCCGCCCCCGCCCCCTCCCCCTCCCCCCTACACCCGGCGGGCTCGCGCTCACGCCCCGCTCCCCCCTTGCGCAGCATAATGGAGGGCCCGGGCGCGCCGTTCTGGCGGCGCTGCCTCGGCGCGGGCGTGCGGCTGCTGCGCGCCACGCTGGCGCTGGCCGGCCCGCCGCCGCTACTGCACGCCGACTCCGCCGTCTTACAGCTCATAGGTATGCGCTACATATTGTTATGTATTTTGTAAAATCATACGTGTGTAAATTGATAATCATACGTGTCTATAAATGCTATCCTTATTTTACGTCGAATTAAACGCAGAAGTAACGTGACTCGATAAAGTCGCAGCCGTTGAACAGTTAGCAAGCAAAAAGCAGTTTGCTTCAGTAAGCAAAAAGATTTCAGTCGTTCACCATGACCGGCCGTGTCACGAGCGGGGCGGGTGTAGGCCCCGGGCCGCGCAGTATGTAGTATCCTGCGCAGAGACGCTGTGCTGCGCGGCGGGCGCGGCCACGGGCCCGTGCGCGTGCGCAGCGGCGCGGGCCATCGCGGACACGCTGCCGCGCGCCGGCGCGCTGCGGGCCGCGGCGCTGCGCCGGCTGGCCCGCCTGGCGCGCCTGGCGCTCGACAGGCTGGACGCGCACAGCCCGCTGCACCTGTGAGTACACACACACGCACGCACACACACACACGCGGACGCACGCTACACACGGATGGGAGGAGTTCATAGTTAACACACGGTACATTTCCTTATACGGCGGTTGTGATAGTACATACATTGTCCGAGGAGAATGGGTTATTACACGTCGCATTTCGAAATATGGCGGTTGTTATGTTACTTATTTGTTTTTGAAGTAGATGTATTCCGCGGGTTAGCTTGAATTCATTTGTCGATTTTTCTTTGTTTGTTGAATGAATATATATCTCCTTCATACCTTCCCACAAGGGTCCTCGAAGGGGTAGGCGTTTATGTATTGCACCCCAACATTCCGCCGGATTTATAGTTTAGTTAGATGCCGACGTGACTGATGGCGAGTCCATCGCCCTTTCTTAGCACGCAATCGCAATTAATTAAAATTAAAGAGTGTGTTAATTCAAATAATGATCTTGCGAAATGACATCCATTTCTGTTTAATGTTCTGGCGTGATTGAGTGTCAAATATTATTTTAAACTTTCACTTTTATAATATCAGTAGCATGTGCTCATGTGGAGTACAGGGCTTGGCGCTACGGCGCATTGTGTATTTGGGAACCTCTTCTAGGATGTGATGCCAATTAAAGATTGAATATTTCCTCAGATCCTCGGTGGAGCAAGCCAGGGCCATAATAGCGGAGGCGCGATCACTAGAATGACAGAAAATTCTCACCTGAATTTTACACTTTAACACACTTCACTCTTCCACTGTCTTTGAACTTTATATCAAAACAATGTTCGCTAAAATGATTTGATAATTTATTAAACTTTAATGTCATAATAAGTAAATTATAACTCGAAAAACTTAGTTAGTCTTGAGAAAACTGGCGCTCTACTTACTATCTATGCTTGAAAGACGGCGTGGTGATATTGTCGTCGCGGGTCGAAAACACGTTTGTATTAGGATAAGAAATAAACGTATTCTATGTCTAAACTTGTTATTCATTTTTCCTCCTTAGACTTTATTATGTAGAATATAACATTTTTGTGTGTGGTGTTAAAGGCAATCTGCCTTGAAAACCAGCAGCATTGCCACGATGGATAGCAATACGAGATGCAACGTGCTTCTTAACTTTACCTCCCCTCAATGTTCTATATTATATACATCAATATAATACTAAAATATAATATGGCAGTGAAAAATTCATAAAAATCACTTGTTTCGAGTTCATCGCATTGAGACAGGTACATGCGGAAAAGGAACTATGCTTTACAAAAAGCAAACTAATATCGCTACGTCTTTTCGCAACAACGTTTCGCCATATAAACTTATATATATTAAGGATACAGATAGTGCCATCCACGAAGACGCGCCCCATCAATTTCTAGTCGAGGGGGTCGCGGGATGCGGGAAATATGACCCGATCCGAGTGAATTGTAGTGTGCACTCATAGGTAATCCGTGTGTACGATAGTACTCTAACACTTACACTATAAACTACATACATATAAGAAAAAGTTCAAGAAGCACACGACACTCACACGGGGGTTATAAATATACAGCAATCACTCACACGGGGGTTATAAATATACAGCAAAAAAAAAAGTGTCGTGACAAAAAGTGTCGTGACAACTTTTCGTAAAAAATTTTTCCGTCTAGCCCCCTTTCACGACGCGCGAAAAAAAAAGTGTCGTGACAAAGTGTCGTGACAACTTTTCGTAAGATTTTTTTCCGTCTAGCCCCCTTTCACAACGCGCGATAAGGAACTTCGTTCCAAAAATTGTTGGGCGCGTCTTCTTGGATGGCACTAGCTATACATACCTTTTGAATTTATTTTAAAACGTATGCAGTATTCTTCGTAATGGTTTTCTTTCACCTTAGAGCTCGTGGTGTACTCAAACACACGTATCACACCAAGCTAATTAATTGGTACAGTCAGGATTCAAACTTGCAATATTTGCGTTGCAGGCTTTTACTCGATCTTATAACCTTAATATTATTTGAAATAGAATTCAAAATGTGAAGTGGAAAGTAAATTAAACATGAATATTTCGTGTCAAACGTTTTAATTTCTTTGGATTATCCTAAAATCATGCAACATCGAGCCGCAGGACGTATGGTGACGTTAGAAGCTAAGCGCCTCGAGTCAAGTAATAAAATAAGGAAGCTAGACACAATTATATAAGGTTCACTTTTGATTGACATGACGACTCGATATGAAAATACTATTTATCACGCGTAAGTAAAATTAAATTTTAGTTTATACCTGTTAAAAAGAAACAATACATATTTATACAATATTTGCTTTATAGTTCTAAACCTTATTATCACAGGAGTAAAATTGAATTTCGTATCTACAGGTAAGGGGATGCAGTCATAGCACGGTACAGTATCACTACGTTTATGCTACATCGGTCATATTAAATATGGTTAATAACTATTGATCTTATTATAATCTATATTATAGTAGGATACTTTTCATGAATAATCAATATTAATTGACAAAGTACCTCTGAAAATGAATAATATTTTTTGACAGGCCGAACTATTCTGTATCTTGTGTAGTTCAATAGTGAACACCAAAAATAACTTTAGATAAATAGGTAAACATTGTCTTAAATACTTTAATCGTTTTTCATAATTAATAGATCAAAAGGCATGGGGTTTTTCAGCCTGATCGAAATTTTCATCTAACATAATAATTTTTCACTAAAACACTTTTTCTATAGCATTTACAAATTGTTCATACATACTCTACTTCAATGATATAAAAAGATGTTTAATCAATTAACGAAATGTGATCGCGAGCTATTGGCAACTCGTGCGCCGATGTAACATAACCGTGGGAATACTGTACACCGTCTTTATCTTATTGCTATTGTAGTGCCCAGTTGCATAAAACCTTCATCATTATAAATTTGAAAACGAAATATAAAAGATGCATCGACAAAAGGACCGGCCTTTTGCTTTAAATCTCATTTTGGTATGAATTTAAAAAAAGAGAAACTGAAACTTGTCTGTGTACTAGTTTCTCAATGAATTATAGAAACCATCCTAGAGGTAATGAATGCGTAAACTGTAATCTATGAGTATTATGGGAATCGATCGGCTGATACAGAAAACCTTTCTTGATACGGAACCTTGTGAGCTTTCGACAGTCCTATCAATCGGTAGCTTAGACATGGTAACATTTTTACCTTTTTACACGCTTTATATTAGCTTCACCTGTATGTATGTATGTAACCGACTTCTTTGAGCTCGATTTTGACCCACTTTAAACGGCCAGATTTCGTTCAAACTTTGTAGACTTATCGAGGACCGATGACAATACACTAATAACTAAAAAGTAGAAAATAAATAATAGTTAAAAAAAACTAAAAAACACGCTTTTTATAGAAAACCGAATTAAAAAATAGAAAATAAATTTCGATAATATCTTAAAAAGCGTGGGGTGCTTTTTAAGATATTACCGAAATGATAATCACTCTACTAATATCTGTCAATAAAATATTTATAACTATTGACACCATGCACCCCACGCTTTTTAAGATATTATCGAAATTTATTTTCTATTTTTTAGTTCGGTTTTCTATAAAAAGCGTGTTTTTTAGTTTTTTTTTACTATTATTTATTATATATAATACTCTTTATATACAGTTTACTTGAAATTAAAGTTACAATAATAATTATATATGCACTTTTATACGGTTATTAGTTTATAATAATGTTTATTTTATTTTATTTGGGGTATTTTTATAAGAAAATTCATGTTTTAAGCCAACTGGGACACATTTTGTTATTGTTTTAAGACATGGTTCAGTTAATACATTATTATTAATTATTCGATATAATTAGCTAAGTCATACAGTAACTTAACAACACGATGAAGGGACAAGCTAAGCGCGAAGGCCTTGTTTACTACCAAAAATATGACCATAGACAAATTAAACAAAAAAGGTATATTTTTCATACTAGTCACACAATTATGATACGATTACGTTGTTCATACAGCGATATAAAATAACCAACCACCTTCTTGATTCTTCTTCAAAACTAGCTTCTCACTCTTAGCTGTTTGGGAAAACAAGTTGCCATAATTAAATGTGTATTAAAACATCATTTGAATTACCTTTTTAGCATATCAAATTTAAAATATGATCTTATTCCATTCACGAAACGATTGATCACGTAAATTATTCTTAATTTTTTTTAATATATTTAATATGCATACAATAATGTTACTTTTTACAAACTTGTTACTGTTCTGAACTTTGAAAAAACTAGTCGAAATGTTGAGCTATACACGTCACATCTTGGTGTCATTATTGACATTGATAATGTCAGATTGACATTTCTGGTTTCTAAATTTAAATTAAAGTCCTACGATACGAAAAAGGGGTTAACCCTTGTAACGTGTTTAGAAGCATCAAAAAAAGTCTAGTTTTGTAGATATTTTTTTACCCCGGTTTCGTGATATCGTATTATCTTCATCGAATTCGGGTCCCAGAAATGAGTTTAAAAAAAGGTTAAATCTATTCTACCTATCTTTCTAATGTTAGTTAATACAAGCTACAAAATACAATAGTGAACTAAGTTAAAAACAAGTCATAGATCACGCGCCGGCTTGACTATGAATACGACTCCGAAGTTCAGAACAGTAAGAGATAAAGTTATTTAGCTAGGCTCCCACCATTACCAGGTTAAAACCGGATTAACTTAGTACCTACTCGAATTTAACACTACACTTACAAAACACCTAACGCAACTTATTCTATGATAAATTATAATATTTTATCGCTATGTTAAAACAAAAATATAGATAACGCAGGGCGGCGAAAAGCTTTTACATATTATTGAAATTTTCTCGGTCTAGTAGAATAGTTTTTGCGTCCCGAATGTGCATAAGCCGAATAGGGTCGCATTGGAAATAGAGCCATATTTTATACGCATTCTGATTACATTTTCGTTTGAATTTAATGGACGTTCAACACACATGACATTTGACATCGACTTTTTTCTTAACATTTTGCGAGTCTTCTGTATTAATGAATGAACGATGCGTTTAAATTGAGCTCTATACATTGTCAATAAGGTTCAAATTATTTATCCTTATTTATTTGTTTCCTTCCTGTGATGTAATATGTTATTTATTTTTATAATGAACAAATACCACGTTACTTATTCTAATCGAGACACTCATACCAGGCTCAATATGAAATCATATTTAGGGCCTACATATTTAAAAATGTATTACATATATTAATTTAGTGCTTCGCCAACATTTGAGCCAATGTTATCCACAGAGTGAGATAGCTTTGGCAAACAGTGGCAAGGACGCCAAGAACTCAACAAACTATCAAGTCATATTGCACCCTAGTAAAATTTATTCCCGATCCCGCTATTAGAAAATTGCGTCCAAAACTGATGGTCACCCTATCAGACACAAGAATAATATCTCAGAATTCCTGCCTATTTTGTCATAAGGCACTACTGGGATACACATACAAGCGAGTGGGATCGCGATAACTTTGCAAATTCAATTAAGACACTCGCTCCTGTCACACCAGTGGTCTGCCTAGTGGGACGTCTGACAGTAGGGTGTCTGTTTAACACTATTCTCAGAGTATTGGCAAATCAGTAAGCCTTCGTATAAGAAAGGTTGACGCGCGTGATAGACAGTTTTTTGTCATTATATACGTCTTCAAAGAAGGTCTTTTAAGGACGAAACCATAGGCGACCATCCTGAAATATATTAAGAGCTTAGGAAGCCGAGCTTAAACAATACAATTACTTACACAATAAAAGGCGTCATAATTACATATTTATTATATCTCAGCGTCCCTTATGCTAGGTGGGTGTTTATACGATACTCAGCGATAAGATTTCCATTAAATAATTCCATTGCCGTATAGATAACATCTTTGAGCGTACGTTTGATGATATAATTTGTATTCTATAACAGGAGTAATAAGGTTTATAATGGAAATAATTTGATGCTTCAAGGGGTATTATGAAGGCAACGAGACATGACATGGCGCTCAATACGTTCATAAATTCACGTGGTGTGTGGTCGAGATCACTCGTGGCGCAGGTAATGCCGCTACTCCTGTGGGTGGATACAGGCATCATTACTTAATAGGTCCACTCGTTATCAACCTCGTGCGGGTAATTTAAAAGCGGGTTATGGAGAGGGATGTCATAAGTGCTCTCCTCTTTCGACGAATATCCTCGATTTATCCCCTCAATTTCTACGAAAATAATATTTTTTTTTCCTAAATATTTACCTTTAGAGCTGAATCAATTGTGACATTTCCTTTGACCTTCCCACTAGTAAACATTTTTTTTATACAACAAGAGTGGCTAACAGGCATACAGCCCTGATGGGACACGGCTACCGTAGCCTTTTTACGCTACCGTAGCATTTTTACGCTACCGTAGCCTTTTTACGCTACCGTAGCCTTTTTACGCTACCGTAGCCTTTTTACGCTACCGTAGCCTTTTTACGCTACCGTAGCCTTTTTACGCTACCGTAGCCTTTTTACGCTACCGTAGCCTTTTTACGCTACCGTAGCCTTTTTACGCTACCGTAGCCTTTTTACGCTACCGTAGCCTGTTTACGCTACCGTAGCCTTTTTACGCTACCGTAGCCTTTTTACGCTACCGTAGCCTTTTTACGCTACCGTAGCCTTTTTACGCTACCGTAGCCTTTTTACGCTACCGTAGCCTTTTTACGCTCCCGATATCAAGGCTGGCGCGCGTCGCAACGTGTATAACGTACCGATCTCCCCTTGGCCCTCGGTGTTGATGGAGTGCGTGTCAGGCTGCAGCAGCGGCGCGCGCGGCGAGCGTCCGGCGCCGGCGGAGCGCGCGCGGCGACTGGCCGCGCGGCGCGGGCGGCGCTCCGACACCGTACTCACGGCGGGCCGCAGCAGGGGCGCCGTGTCCGCCGCCGCGCTGCAACAACACCCGTGAGCACCGCTGCGTGCCGTGCTTGCGGCCGCAGCGACCAATACATACGCCTCGTCGTGTTCCGGGTGTTGTGGGGCCGCGTCGCCCTCTGCCCCCGCGGCCGCCGCGGTGCGCGCGCGCAGCCGCGACATGAAGCGTTGCGCGCGCCGGAACGGGTTCTCTGTCTGCTCGTCGAACGTTCCGCCGCCCTGGAATGAATTCGTATATTCTATATGTACCCTTCACTGATATAAATTAAAAGATTGATACTTGATCTATTCGAGTTCACTTGCTAATAAATGATATTAGCAGCATTTGCATTGCATTAAATGATATTAGCGTTGATGGCGCGGAGTACGAACTGAACTTTCCAGTAAAATGTTCTACACTCAAGCCTATTATTGAAATAAATATGAAATTGTTTTGTATTAATGTTATTATTCTCATCACGTGTATGTATTGTAGGAGCGAGGCTAACGGCAGGTACCTGCGCGGCGAGCTCGGGCGCGAGCAGCGGCTCGGTGTCGTCGGAGTCGGAGTCGGGCGCGGCGCGGCGCTCGCCCGCCGCCAGCACGCGCCGCTTGCACACGGGGCACACGCGCTTGTTCTGCGTCAGCCACGGGTCGATGCACGCCGCGTGGTACGCTGCGCACGCGCACACACACACCACTTTACTAATCTTATCAAATACACGACCCTTACAGCGTGAAAGGGAAAACAAACATATGCCGACACAAACACGAGCCGTTTCGTGAGCAGAAGTCAAGTATCAAGCGACCGTGAGCGCAGTATAGGGGCCAAGAATCAAGTGATCGTGGGGCAGTACAGGGGCCAAGTATCAAGTGACCATGAGCGCAGTACAGGGGCCAAGTATCAAGTGTTCGTGTGCGCAGTGCGGTGGCCGAGTATCAAGTTACCGTGAGCGCAGTACAGGGGCCAAGAATCAAGTGATCGTAGGCGCAGTACAGGGGCCAAGTATCAAGTGACCGCGAGCGCAGTACAGGGGCCAAGTATCAAGTGTTCGTGTGCGCAGTGCGGTGGCCGAGTATCAAGTTACCGTGAGCGCAGTACAGGGGCCAAGAATCAAGTGATCGTAGGCGCAGTACAGGGGCCAAGTATCAAGTGACCGCGAGCGCAGTACAGGGGCCAAGTATCAAGTGATCGTGTGCGCAGTGCGGCGGCCGAGTATCAAGTTACCGTGAGCGCAGTACAGGGGCCAAGAATCAAGTGATCGTGGGGCAGTACAGAGGCCAAGTATCAACTGACCGTGAGCGCAGTACAGGGGCCAAGTATCAAGTGTTCGTGTGCGCAGTGCGGCGGCCGAGTATCAAGTTACCGTGAGCGCAGGGCAGGACCCTAAGTCGCTCGCCCTCGAGGTAGTCGTCGAGGCAGATGGCGCAGGTGTCGTAGGGGTCCCCCTTGCTGAACTTGCACGTCGGGATCTTCTTGAGCGAGCGGTTGGGCAGCCGGTGGCGACGGGCCCGGCGCCGGTCTTTGATGCACTTCACTATCTGTATTATACATACATACATATGTATATAAATATATATATATATACACACGCCTTCCACGAGGGTCCCCGAAGGGGTAGGCAGAGGTGTATAGGTAGTACCCACACACCCACTTTCCGCCAGAGACATATTGAGGTGCCAACGTGACAGATGGCGAGTCCATCGCCGTTACTCAAGCATGACTATACATACTTTGAATTTGAATTGCTTCTCAAACGTATGCAGGTTTCCTCTCGATGTTTTCCTTCAGTGTAAAGCTAGTGGTGTGACTAATCACTGTATTTAAGATCCGAAAACCGTTGAATACGACTCGCAAACATCTTGGCAGGAGTACCGGGCCTAGTCGCCGACATAGAGATGGTTAACTCACCATGAACGTGAGTATGATGATAAGGCAGAGCACGACCACTATCGCGAACGGTAGCAGCAGGTGCGTGTTGATGTTGAACGGCAGGTCACCGTTCACCATTATGTAGAAACTGGGCAAAGGAGAAAATACACACAATTCATTTCGATATCAGAGCTCCAGGCAGAGTAAAGTATATATAGCGCCATTCACGAAGACGCGCCCCACTTTGTCCCCACGGTTTATAATACAAGTGTGCAAGCTTCCACTATATTTGAGTATTATCGGTACACACTGATTACCTATGAGTGCACACGCACACTACAATTAATAGACTCGGGTCGTACTCCCGCACACCGCGACCCCCTCGACTAGAAATTGGTGGGGCGCGTCTTCGTGGTTGGCACTATGTATACGAGGTAGGGGTGCATTTTTGGGAATTGAGACTTGATGACTTGAGGAACTTCAAAAAGACAAAAATTTGCAATCGCGGCATGTGTTGAAGATCAACAAGCCTTTTGGAGTTGTGAATATTATTATTATTATGTCGGCTATCGCTACGGGCGACACTCACCCGCTAGTGTAAACGAACTGTTCAGACAGCATAAACCCCGCGAGGTCGCTCACGAACACCGACGGTATAGTGATGTCCTCCGCGTTCTTCGCTGACATAGTCTCTGGAACAGCCACACACTATTAATTTACAAACTGGGTGTATTATAGTGTTATCGGCGAAGGACTCGCTATCTGTCAAGCTGGCACCTAAAAAATATCTCCGGCGGTGCCTCTGCCTACTCTTCTTGGAAGGCGTTAAGATTAAAAATTATAACTTTTATAACATAGGTATATAAATACTTAGTGTATTTTTATACGGAAATTTATCGACAATCAGTACCTACTGATTTGTATTTCAAGTACTCAAGTCAGAATAAAAAAAATTGCTACGATTTAAAAATAAACTATAACAATTTTTCGATACGACGTTTCGAATATGATTGTATCAGCATATTGCAATGGCACTGTATACCTTATTAGAATGGTTTAAATCTGATTATGTAATAGCACATATGTTATATATTTTGGCACAAAAATATACTTGGTAACACGTTTTGATGGTAACAGAACTAAATATTAGTAAAGCTAAGTGACGGTGTGTTTTTTAAGCCGGGCTCAAACATTTGACAAAGGACCACAGATTAAGACATAGTATTAATTACACAGTGTATTATGATAAATATATTGTTCTTTATAACTGTAGACAAGATGCCTTGTTAAATAGTGGGTGTATTTGGTATGTTATGTTATAAGCACTTACGATGCACCACTTACGATACTTATCTCGCAATATACGATGTAAATGGAAAAATGGGAATCAGGATCAATACTAAGAACATGCGTGGTGTTGAAAGAATTGAAATTCTGAAATCCTACTAATGTTATAATTGTGACAGTTCGTAAGAATCTTTTGTTGCTTTTTAACGCAAAGAAACAACTGAATGGACGTATGAATAACACATAATTCATAAGACAGATAGTTTAAAATATCACGACCTCCCACAAAGGTCCCCAAAGGGGTATGCAGAGGTGTATAGGTAGTACCCACACACCTACTTTCCGTAGTTTCTTTATAAGAATACAAAATTCTAAGAGACGTAGTGAGAGACTGGTTCAAGTAGTCACATGAAACGCAGAGATTACGTTAATTGAAGAATGTTCAAGCTCCGACTATATTAATAGTTTTTTCGGAACTTCATCGCTATGATTAATTACCGCACGAGCTTTTCGGTGAAGGAAGAAAGACTAGAGCCGCCAGCTATTTCTCTACTTATATTTTTTCTTTATTATAAAGTTTACCATAGACGTCGTCACCAATATCAAGTCGCAAAAGGCATCCGTAAACTGCTTATTATTAAGCACTCACTGCGGTCACAACACATGGAATATTAATCACATCACATCATTAACAGTTTTAATTCGTAAACACAATGTAGATTTTAATTCTTTAACCAAACGTAAACACACATTTACAACAACATTATATTTAAAAGAACTTATTTGTCTATAAATATAGATAATATTGTTTACTATTAGAATATAAAAAGGTTCATTGTGTGACAATGTTCACGAAGCAATGCATGCTAAGCGCGCCCGCTGAGGACTGCGGGAAGTAAAAACACGCTTTATCTGGTGGTAATGCACCGATGATGTTAAATGTTATTGCCTGTAATAGGGTTGGCGCATTTTAATATTATTTAGTAGATTTGATAGTAGACTGTACCAGTCTCACTTCACTTACCACAAGGCTCCCTGAAGGGGAGGGCAAAGGCAACACAGCCCTATTCACCAGAAATATATTAAGGTACCATAAACGTGACGAATATAGGTATATGGATGTTCTGTGGAATGCGCAACTACAGTACAACCACTTTGTAAAAGGAAACATCGTTATTTTTTAAATATTTTATTGTCTGTGTCATATATTTTATCTCAAATTCGTTGCGATCAATTTTTGCTCTGCAAATGTCAATGCGATCAGTTTCGTTTGAAATGAAGTATTGGCATAATTACCAACACGCAAAATTTTACCTTTTAACAATTGATCCGTAAACTTCTTGCGACATCCTTATACAAAAGATAATAATTATGTTTAATTAAGAGTTGGTATCTCTTCCTATGATATTCCAGCATCAGAATGACTGGAAGGCCTTGGTAGCAAGTAACGTGTGGGATACTAGATACATCTTCTATACTCGGTCGACATTCTAGAATTGTCTAGAACGTCAATGAGTGTCTTTTGACACTATTGATGTAGACATAAATACACATTATCACAACGAGCACGGGGTAGGCAGAGAGGTATGAGAGAGTGTACATGGGTAGGCTCAGAATTGCAATTGCCCAACTGTGGCAGTACCTCCACCTCGTATACATATATACAGAACATCGCAACCAAATAGCGCTGTTCTTTCTACTGATAGTTTCTTCTTTTTTATAATTCGTAGTGCCTGAGATTTGGAACATCACTAGCGTCACAGCAATCAAGCCATAATTTCCAAAGTGCCACAACACAAGTATAACCGCCAGTACAGTGACCTAGTATAGCGATGTATGTATACTGACCTAGGTCACTGGAGTTGACATTGTGCACGATGGCGCAGTCAAAGCCTGCCGCCTGCGCATTGCGCACCTTCACCTCGAAGCTGCAGTTGAACCTGAGGACGCATATCGTAATACCATCTTACATAACGTTAGTTTCAACATTAAATATGTGTTACCCTCGACCTCAAGCAATTATGGAACGTAAATCAATTTATAAGTTCAAACATAACTTAGGCAATATCCTACAAATAGAGGTGTAAGTAGCCTGCGACACAAGTTCAAATCCCGACTGAGTTTTTCTGAATTTAAATACAGTGATTAGTCACATCACGAGCTTTACGGTCAAGGTAAACATCGAGAGGAAACCTGCCTATGTCTCTGGCGAAAACTGGGTGCTACCTATACACCTCTGCCTACCCCTTCGGGGACCCTTGTGGGAAGGCGTGAGGATACATTATTTATAGTTTGTTACGATGTGGCGCACCGCCACACCTTGTACGCCAATTCTAGGAGGTCATAAGAATGTACGAAAAACTAATTCGAATAAACGCAGATCCTGTTCTCGGCTCCTGTCTTGCGGCCGGCGTCGTATTATTGACCGCTAAGTTGTAAAGGTGTCATATTTCGATAAACATAACCCAATTATCTAGCCTTGTCTAGATATAGATAGTGCTTGATCCACGAAGACGCTCCCAACTATCCTTCCGCATAGTTTATCGTGTAAGCGTGCAACCTTTATCGTTATTATTATCGTATGTGCACTAATGTTTGAGTATTATCGATACACACTGATTACCTATGAGTGCACACGCACACTACAATTAATAGACTGGGGTCATACTCCCGCGATCCCCTCGACTATAAATTGGTGGGGCGCATCTTCGTGGATGGCACTATCTATAGACAATGTCTATTAAGTATACAATCTACACATCATAGATGTGGTAGTAATCGTCAAATATTATTGTTTCAATGTATATAGGATTTGCTTACTATGCAAATCATTGTAAGGAAATGCTTAAAAAAGAAAATAAAATGAAGTGGGGTTCATTAATCACGCTTATTATAAAACATCAGATTATTTGAATGATGGCCATGCATGGCAATGAATTGCTCCTCTGGTACAGAGTTTATATATGTAATCTTTTCTCCCCACACGTAAAAGGGAACAAATGTTAAAAAAAAAAACCGGGGAGTTTGTTTCGCCGTTTCTTCTCCTGGCAGGTACTTTTTTTCTTGGAAACGGTGGTAACTTTAGTTTATATTTAATATGTGACGTTCAATAAGTGTTCCCTGTGTCCCTTACATTGAATAAAATATTTTGATTTTGATTTTGATTTGATTTTGATGACAATGAAGTCTAAAAACGTACTGTTATAATAATAATAAAGCCGCAGGTCAACTTGTCGCGAACTGTTGAAGACTTTGCAGGGTTGGCACATATGCCCCGCTGATTTTCACTGACCGAGAAGAATGGGAGAGCATCATGCTCAATGGAAAGTAGTCACACTCTTATCCAGATCTCACTTGTGAGCAGGCGAGACATATATCTGTATGTTATATATCATGAGTGTTACGTCATCGTGAGACGCTAAAGAGCGTAGGTATATAACACTGTCTCACCTGGCAATGAGCACGATCCACTTGCCAGTGAAGTTGTCGACGGCGGGCGGCTTGTCGAGGGCGGAGCACCCGTCCGATGGGGTGCCCACCACGAGCAGCCCGCGCAAGCCTTCGGAGGGCAGGTCGTCGCCGAAGCTCGCCGGCATGTCACGGAATTCCTCCATTATCTGAGAAAATTTCAAATTGAGGTATAATATAAAACTCGGAGACTTCGGAGAGTTATACTGTGATGGCAGCATAATGGGACTAATCCCGTTACTGCCAACACAATATAACAATCCTCCCCCCTCCCCAAGAAGCTCATTACTGGTAACCTTATTCACCGCGTAGGAACACAACACAAAAAATTGTGTTATTTGGCTACGGACTTCTAAGGTGGAGGTCCTGCCCCAGTCACGTTATGCCCTACCTCTCATTAATAAAATTTATTTGAATGATTAAAAACCATCTCATATAAAGATAAAAGCACACCATCCCGTAAAGGTAGACAGCGTGATTTAGTTCTTAAAAAAAATAACGTCATAAAAAAATTCTTTCTAGATTAGTTTACATACATATATAACATCACTCCCTAACGGAGTGGGCAGAGAGAATAGACCGCCAGTTCAGAGATTTTTTTAAACATAAAAACGGATGTCCAAATTCCTTATTTAAATAAATATTGTTTTACCGAGATGCGATACTAACAAAATGCTGCATGCCTACTATATGCAGGACCTGCACGGCATTGATGGCCAGGTGGGGATTCATGGCCGCTTGCTCGTCACCTGGTCTCTCGTCACAATAGTCACACGCTGTCGGGCGTGTCAGCCGACACCACTTCGGCCGCGGCACCCCACGCTCGCGTTGTTCATTAATGGAAGCGGCTTCGTGAGTGCGCTTTGTTTGCGCAAAGTACCAGAATACGGATGCTCAATTTTTTACACGCGATCAAAGATGGACTGGTAAAATAATTTAGTATGCGAACTGTCTAAGCGTTTTTTTTTATTACGGGGCCCTAGTCGGAAATCGTGAAAATACATATAGGTGTATATTTGGTGTAGTGGGTCCATGGATGTTGAAAATACAATTGGACCCAGTAGTTGGCGCTACTATCGTGTTTCAGTAAGCTTTAATTTTTTCACCCAAACGAAGCTGGCCTTTTGTATACATATCAAGAACACAAGTGTCTCTCAAGAGGTAGGCAGAGGTGTAACAACACATTATTTTCATCGAAAGTCAAGTTAGATGCCAACGTGATATGATGTGATGTGATATATATGACAGATGAATATTTGTAATTTTTTCCGTTAAAATTATTGATAGAACTATTTAAGAAAATGGACGCGCATCGCAGCAAAAACCAAATGTTAAAATGAGAGAAACTATTTAAATTCGACAAAACGACATTGTTATGATAAATTTTTAATACGACATAACGTCTTGATAGCGTCTATGTTAATTAGGACACTTTTATTTTCGTTGCATTTTAAATTATTGTTTACACAGCTGATACTTTATTTGCAAAGTAGCTAAATACATATCTTAATATTTAAAAAAAACAGTCGATTTGAACACAAAATAATCGTTATCTATACATACACACATATCAGCACGCCGAGGCCCTAACGGGTTAGGCAGACAGGGTAGAGCGCCAGTTCTCTCCAGACTTACGTATCTCTTTCGCTTCGTCCCCAATCATCAGTCTCTTAATACATGCTCACCAGTTTCGACTACTCTACGATCCCTTCCTTGAGTGTACGATTGATTTGATCTACGTACATAGTTGGAACGTGGTCTGCTCTTCCTCTTTTTGCACACACTTTCGCTTTGTATATCTGTTTCGTCCATCTTTCTTCACTCATCCTTTCTTTACGTCCAAACCAACGTAACATGCCTTTCTTCATCTATCTGTACAATCACCCCCTCGATCACGCCAGTTGTTTTGCGAATCTCTTCATTGTGGATTCGATCTTAAATCGTTACGCCGCACATTTTTCGAAGATAACGCATTTCAACTGCATTTGTGGTATTTTCAAGCTTCCTCTGATATACCCAGGATTCGCTGCCGTACAATAAAGTAGGCACCAATATCGCGTTGTGGACAGCTACTCGAGCATTCTCGCTTAGATTTTTACTGCCCATCAACGCCGACATGGCCTCATTCACCATATTGCCGGCAGTTAACCTTCTTTAATATCTTTTTCATACTTTCCATCTCGTGTGAACATGCTTCCCAGATATACAAATTCATTCACTTGCTCTAGAATTTGCGCATTTACCGACATAACACACTCAGTCACATGTTTATCTCTTTCTATTCGTAATCCAACGATACTAAATAGCCGTGTAGCACAAGAGATGCACTTAAAAAATCACATAAAAACCATTTTACCAGTGTACTTCTACAACAACGTAAATTGGAATACAATTATATATTTTTTTATTTATTTCAAACACTGAATCCTATACTAAACAGAACAGTTTCATTCACTTGAAATATCGAATAACATATATATATATATATATATGTATATATATATATATAAACCGTTTAAAAGTGTGCGCTCGTTAACTTTAGATCCGTGTCTAATTAGTGTCACGCCTCTACTAACTGACCATGGAGTGGAAATATCCCCTTGTTGGCCGATAAGATTAGTCCGAGTGGTACTAGTATTATTTACCTACTGCCTATCTATACTAATATTATAAAGAGGAAAGATTTGTTTGTTTGTAATGAATAGGCTCCGAAACTACTGGACCGATTTCAAAAATTCTTTCACCTTTGGAAAGCTACATTATCCCCGAGTAACATAGGCTATATTAAATTGGACCCGATAGGTGGCGCTGCGATCGAGTTTCAAGAATTTTACCTTTTTACCCGGGCGAAGCTTTCTGTGTGTTTCTGTGTGTCTTAAGCTAGATTCGAGAATGGTTTAGATTTACAATTGGACCCAATAGGTGGCGCTGCGATCATGTTACGGGCAATTTAACTTTTTCACCCGAGCGAAGCTGGGCGGGACAGCTAGTACAATATAAATAGAAGGCGTGATATCCGCACATATATACATACATCGCCGTAATAAAATTAGGTGTCGTGTAAAACCATAGGTTTAGAATCTATGGTTTCAATTTCTATAGTATGTTACCGTTGCGAATCCTACTAACAATATATGTGCGAAATAATGCAATAGTTCTCCTTTCACGTGAAAAGTACTGAACGAAAACTAACGTATTTTTCTGCTTTAAACACAGGATACGTTATTCCAGAAAAAAACTTCGTTTATTTATCTATGCAAATAAATAAAATTGGAGTGTCTGTTTGTAATATAAAAATAACCGCTTTTTGCTTAATGCATATGGATGTATACACGGTACATATACTAAAATATATATTTTTTACAATTTTATCTGTCTGTCTGTTTGTTCCGGCTAATCTCTGAAACGGCTTGACTTCACTTCACTGGCAGATAGCTGGTGTAAGGAGTAACTTAGGGCTACTTTTATTTTCTTTTCTTTCTTTAAATCCACGCGGACGAAGTCGCGACGATAGCTAGTTTTGAAAATAAAATAATCTTGCGGCATATTTCCCTATGATAAGTATTATAATCCGTTTGTTAACAATTATATGTAAAATATACAATGTTAAGATCACAACTACTCCATTAAGAAGAGAAGATTGATGAATGATGACTAAGCGAAAAGGTAAGTTTAGAGAGAACTGGCGCTCTACTGTCTGCCTACCCGAAGACCCTCACTCGGCTTGATGATATGTTCAGTACGCATATCGGAATCTTTCATTTACTCGCCTTCGTAATTCAAATGTGCGAAAGAAATAGAAAATGTTTACTTTAACATTACCACGTATACATACATACATACATACATACATACATACATACATACATATAATCACGCCTCTTTCCCGTAGGGGTAGGCAGAGACCACTTCTTTCCACTTGCTACGATCCTTACATACTTCTTTCGCTTCGTCCACTTTCATTATTCTCTTCATACATGCTCTTCGGTTTAGGGTACTCTTGACCTGACCTTTTTCCAAGACGTCCCTAATTTGGTCTAGAAACGTCCGCCTACGTCTACCCCTTCCAACACTTTCATTCACACTCGCCTTATACACTTTTTTCGTCAATCGTTCTTCATTCATTCTCTCGACATGGCCAAACCATCTCAGCATACCTTTCTCAATTTTTGACACTACATCTTATCCTATATATATATATATATATATATATATATATATATATGTAAATCCCGTTCATAATCTATCTCTGTACCAAAATTAATCTAATTCCGTTCAGTAGTTCTTCCGTGAAAGGGATCAAACATACTTACTAACATTAATACACAAATAGTGAATAATAATAATAATAATATTCTTTATTGTACACACACACACACATACAAACAAATAGGATGACAAAAAGACAGAGAATAACATGTAATAGGCACAATAGGCGGCCTTATCGCAAAAGCGATCTCTTCCAGACAACCAAGTGAAGAGAGAAAAGAAATAGAGAAAAAAAAACATGAATAACATGAGGTATTATTCACAATTAAACTACATTTGACATATATTCCTAAATATATATTTTTTTCTGATAATCCTTACAAAACATAAACTTGCAATGTGTTTCGATTTTTCTGATGAGAAGTGTATTTATAATGTCAGTAGGATATTGTTACAATACAGTCATTATTAGTTCGTGGCAGAAGTATATTAAGTGTATTTAGGTCTGCGTCTGATCCATTAAAAGTTTAAATACCATATGATAACTCTCAATGTATATTTATACCCACCAACTAAGTAAACATTGTTATAATTTATAATACTGCTGCACCCTACAGATTATACTGTATTTTAAGAGCACAATTTATGCCCTGCGGGTTCACTCGCCTACAATATGAAATTATTTGAATAAATATATACTCACGCCTTCCCACAAGGGTCCCGAAGGTGTCAAAATCAAAATATTTTTATTTCACATAGGCCTAGATGGGCACTTATGAAACGTCGAAAAAGGTGTACGGTTCGGGTTGGTCGTTTCCATGGAGAAGACCGGCAAGAAACTCCATGGTTACTCTTTTCATGGTTACGCTGTGTAGGAAGCGGTGTATAGGTAGTACCCACACACCCACTTTCCGCCAGAGATATATTTTAGGTACCAACGTGACGGAAAGCGAGTCTGTCGCCGTTACTCAAGCACGACTATATATATACGCGTTTGAATTTCAAGCGTATGCAGGTTTCCTCTCGATGTTTTCCTTCACCGTAAATAAATTATTGATAATTTTGTTTCTGGTATGAAACATGCGATAATCCTGTTAATGCCGGATGTCTCTACCAAATTACATTCAATTCCGTTCAAGAGTCTGCGTGAAGGGGGAACAAAAATCCTCACAAACTTTCGCATTATTATTTGCATGATTATAATCGGTGGCAAATTAAAAAAAAAGTTATAAATGACGTCGAGACGGAAGCATTTTCCTTAGTCGTAAGGCGTAGTACATATGGTGCACCGACGGCCGTCTGGTCTGGTGGTTAGAGCTCCTGACTGCAAAACTTGAGGTCGCGGGTTCTAATCCCGCCGAAGGCAGATATTTATGTGGTGAACACGAGTATTTGTACCTTAGCCTTGGATGTCCTATGTATTTATGTATATATCTATCTATATAAGTAAATATATCGTTGTCTAGTTACCATAACACAAGCTTTGCTTAATTTGGGTCTAGGTCGATTTGTGTGGAATTATCCCAAGGTATTAATTTATTTATTGATATACTATAAATAAAACTATAGATATACACGTATGTATCGTGTATTTATATATAGAGATATATTATTTACTGATCGCACGCAGTAAAAAGTCCTAGCTCATTGCGTTATCAGTGTTTTAAAACAAGATACGCTCTCACATATGTAGGTCAAATCAAACGAAAATTAGATAACGTACAAAATACACGGGTTCACACACACACATCACGATTTACAATGCCTACACTGTATTTCACACCCTATTCTTAGTAACGATTGGGACTATTTTTGTTTTTAATTACTTCTGGTTCACAACCGATTACTCGTTCGGAACCGGTGTTGTTCGACTGGAGGAGTACCTTTACTTTAAAGAAGATAGCAGTTGATAGTTATGGTGCTTCTATGTAGTATTTTCTTGTTGGGTGTAGTAGTTGTGCTAGCAGCTTAAGGAACGAAACGACCACTACTGCCAGTACAGTCATTCCGTATAGAGTTAATACGTGAGCGATGCATATCACCATATTGGATTTATTTTACTATCCCTAGGTATATGTATGTATATCCTCACGCCTTCCCACAAGGGTCCCCGAAGGGGTAGGCAGAGCTGTATAGGTAATACCTTCACATCCACTTGCCGCCAGAGATATATTATACGTGCCAACGTGACAGATGGCGAGTCCAACGCCGCTACTCAAGCACGACTATACATAAGCCTTTGAATTACTTCTCAAACGTATGCAGGTTTCCTCTCGATGTTTTTCTTCACCGTAAAGCTCGTGGTGTGACTGATCACTGTGCTTAAGTTTAGAAAAACTCATTGGTACAGTCGGGATTCAAAGTCGAACCAGTCGACCACCACGGCTCTGTGCGCTTTTCTATACCCCACATCGCATATATTTGAAGACATGAAAGCGTAACAGACAAACAAACTCACGTTCACATTTTCATTGAATGTGCAGGAAGGATGTTGTTTGTTGTCACACACATACCGACTCTCATTCCCAATAGCAATGATTCACTACCATCCATGGTAGCAATTGTAAAAAGTTGACTGCACTTATGACGTCATCGTAACGTAAATACTTTTATGTGGGAATTATTAACACTGTTCGAAAGAGGTTATTACATGCATTGTAACAAACCACTCCTGTACACATGGATAATTGATATAACATTATATTACAAAGACCGTGGTTAGACATTGGTTCGAGTAGTTCAAGTAGTTGCCTGAGACACAAAGATCGCAGGTTCGAATTCTGCGAAGATTATGCGGCGTTTAAAGGAGCAAATTGGACAAAAGAGGCCAGATTTGTAGAAGGAAAATTCTTGGATTTTACCAAGATAATGCGCTTTCGCCCAAGGCTATCATTGTGTGCGAATTTTTGACCAACTCAACAAATACCGAATCTTATTCACCATATATGGCTCCAGCCGAGTTCTTTATTTTTCTTTAACTCGAATTATCACCCACACACTCACACACTTCGTGGCACCAGTTTTCATTCGGTAGAAGACATTTATTTATAATATAATAAAACTAGCAGTAGTAGGCAGAGGTGTATAGGTAATAACCATACCACCCACTTTCCGCCAGACATATATTTTAGGTGCCAATGTGACCGATGGCGAGTCCGTCACCGTTACTCAAGCACGATCAATACGCCTTTGAATTACTTCTTAAACGTATGCAGGTTTCCTCTCGATGGTTTCCATCAACGTAAAGCTCTTGGTGTGACTAATCACTGTACTTAAGTTCAGAAAAACAAATTGGTACAGTCGAGATTCGAACTTGCGATCTTTGTGTCGCAAGCAAATGCTCGAACCGCTCGGTCATCACGGCTTATATATTCATTTATTTAACATCAAAACTTACATCTACCTTCACAGTACAAGACCAATACAATAGAGAAGCAAATATTTTTATGTGACAATATAGCAGGTAACATATAGGACAATTCGCGGCGAGAACTGAACTCAATTCCGGAAGAAGCAAGCAGAAGCAAGCTTAAGTACTTAAGCTTAAGTTTCTGATGGAGCATACTTTGAAGTGATAAAATAAATTTGTATAAATAACTAACATTTTGTGTATTATTGATCTTATATTACTTTAATTTACTTATTGACGTCCGTAGCAAATAACACAATTCTCTGTTGTGTTCCTGCACTGTGAATAAGGTTTCCAATAATGAGCTCTTTGGGGAGTGGGGAGGATTGTTATATTGTATTGACAGCAGAGGGATTAGTCCCATTGTGCTGCCAATATAGTATAACACTCCGAATACAGGAGGACCGTAACCTTGTTTGCGACTCTTGTGGTATAAAAACTTTCTTGATAAAGCATTCCTCAACGAGCGGGCTATCTGATGCAAATCCTTGCATGTTCAAGCACGCTTGGAGAAACAGTAAAACTGTGCCTCTTTGTTCCTACTTTGTGCCAGCTTGTTCCTTATATTCCCAGTAATTGCTCTACTGTCATAGAGGATCATAGGGACATGGTAATGTTAGTCTTAATTTAGTTGACTAGTCACATATATTAACCACCTGAAAGCCGATAGTCTGATAGGTCTTGTTAACAAAGAATAATGATTTTGTCTTATGTCACGGCAGATATTTCAGATTGGTAGGTTACCTAATGGTATCTAACTCCACATAGTTAAGTATGCCCTGTGACGAATCACATTACTTAAGTTCATTAGTACTGGAGCTTGGAAATGCAATCTTGAAGATGACTACCAGAACACCATTCAGCTACTGCTGGGATATTTTGCTTTCATTTAATAATAATAATAATAAATACCTGGGACAATTCCACACAAATTAACCTAGTCCCAAATTAAGCAAAGCTTGTGTTATGGTAACTAGACAACAATATATTTACTTATATAGATAGATATATATATATATATACATAAATACATAGGACATCCAAGAGAAAGGTACAAATACTTGTGTTAATCACACAAATATCTGCCCTCATGAAGGCATGACCGACATATAATAAAGGTAATAACTTACTGAATGTGGAATATCTTGGGTATATACAATGACGCTGCCATAAACTGAAATGGCCAGCCCAAGTGTGTATATCAGTACTGCGGTCCACATTGTGGCTAGTCACATACTATGACTTAAGACTGTTGCATTCACATCTCACACGCTCCTGCAGGCAGGCATTGTAGATGGGAGAGGATGCATTTTGGACTTCTGTGGACATAAAAAATGTTTAAGATAGTCAAAAACCTATTGGATTGAATATGTAATTATATATTAGTTTACAAAATAATTGATACCAATATGACACCAATAATTGATAAGATGCCATAAAATTCTAAAAATCTTTTATTCAACGTAAGGGACACAGGGGCACTTATTGTGTGTATAAATTGATGTGTTATAGTGAGGAGAGTTTGGTCACTGGTCAATATTAATAATGCGGATAGACAAAGGAAGACGTGTTAGGGTGATAACAATCCATTTCGTAATCAAACCTGCTTTCTTTAGAAAAAATAATTTACGATGTTCAATAATTTATTCAATTTAGCCGTAGAGACAAGTCGGCCTTGGATCACGTGTTTGTTGACAACAATAACTCCTATAGGTATATCCCCATACAACTTATATTTAACATGTAAACTTTGTAAATTTCAACGTAGGTAAAGAAGTTTCATACATCAAAATGCTACTTACTAGTCTTTATATCACACTATTATACGTCATAAACCCTTGATAATTGTATTTTCGTGAACTTAACACAAACGTCCAACAATTTCGGTTCAATTTTTTTTCAAAAAACAACTACGACTGATTCATTCCTCATTTATTGCAGGAAAAATTGCGAGCTGAGCGAACTGTCAAAGTTGTGTAGGTAATGTTCTCATGACAAGTTTGTCATCTAATGTCAAGTACGTTCAGGACATCGTATTTTGATTGAGTTAAAATATAATTATTTATGATACTAATGTAAACGGTGTATCGTTTACAGTTTTTAGGAATATGTAGCCTATTTCTTTGGTCCAATTCTAATACATAAAATACAAGACACTACAATACATACTGACCGAAAAAAGCAAGTTCTATTATATATTCTAGTGAGCAATATGTAATAATGACAATATTGCTATAATACGCAAAAGGACTGCCTCCATACTCAACAGAATTCGGGGTAGTACCAATAGCATCCTCCAAGTGTTTTCCGATAAAAATGATTCGGCAATCATGAAAGCGTTTGTTCGAGTGCTGGTCAGATATCATAAATATATCTGATCAGCACTTTTGCACACATGTAATGTACTTTGTCGTTAAATTATATTTACTAACATAGATGTAAGAAAAACATTTACTAACAAAATGGATACAGTCTGAATAAATACATTTGTTATTATTATTAATATTTTGTGAATAATATCCTTAGTATATAATACTTTACCACTTTACAACTATTTTTAAATTTTGAATAAATATCGTTACCTCTTCCTTGTAAACTTTTTGAACGCAGAACGCGAGCGATTTGAGCGCACTCAATACACAATCCAAAAAAATCCTACAGTCTAGTGAGCAGCAGCTATAAATGCTTTTGAAATGATCCTCTTCTTTACATAATAATAGTACGATATTAGGAATTAACGGAATTCGAAAAAAGGTCGCATCACGCTATAGTTAGCTAATGATGTAGGCAATAAATGAATTCAACCAATTGCTTGTTTTTACCTGAGATACGATGGTACTCATATGTACTCATATATATATGGTTGTAGTATATAGTGTTATTAGTGTTCAGACGCACACGCAGATAATATAACTAGAGCTGCAAGAAAACTATTCATACCAGTGTAATATTTCAACAAACTTTGTAAAAGCAATGAAACATTTTTATACAATTAACACAAACAATAAGACATTTTGCTATAGTTGTATAGTCAGGCGCTATAGAAAATACTAACGGCAGTGTTCCGCTGCATGAATTTAAAAGTTTCTATATAGACCTTGTAGTTTCATACAACTGGGGTGGCAGACAAGCATATAGTCACCCGATGTAAAGCGGTTACCTTAGGGTATAGGCGACTTGGGCGGGGGATGGGCTAGAACCCCTAGGAGTGACCCCCAGGGGTCCTTCTACAAGGGTGCTAGCCCATCACCTACTTTGTTTACTTTTTCCGAGTGAGCAATTTGGCGTTGGTTTTGGGAGTAGCGCAGGTTGCGTAGATCCCCAAGGCAAGTCCGGTGCACTATCCTGCTAGAGGTTGCCGCCTGCTATTGGTCTGGTTCCTTCAGAAACAGACGTAACTGAAAGCTCCGGGCGCTCTCCACTTTCCCACCTTCCCAATTCCCATTCCATTCCCTATTCCGAGGTGGGGTTGCTTCGGCGACCTTCGCCTCAGCGGCCTTGAAGACTGTTGGGCCTTGCCCCGTGGCTTTTTAGTCATTAAGAGTCTGACACTCCCCGTGGCGGCGGGGGTCCTATGCAGGATGTTAGGACAATTTTTATTATGGAGTTGTGGAACCTGAAGCTTAAATACATTACACTACAGACAGTAGCGCCTTTTGTCAGGGCTCTGTAGTTTTTCTGAACTTACGTACAGTGATTAGTCCCACCACGAGCTTTATGGTGAAGGAAAACATCGACAGGAAACCTGCATACGTCTCCGAAGCAATTCAAAGGCATGTACAGTCGTGCTTGAGTAACGGTGAACTCGCCATCTGTCACGTTGGCACTACAATATATCTCTGGCGGAAAAGGGTGTGTGGTTACTACAACACCTCTGCCCCAGGGGACCCTAATGGGAAGGCGTGAGGATATATAATTACATCCTTTGCAAACCCTCTACAGGCGTTGATAACTCCCATCCCGGTAGTATCGTAACGAACACACTTGCCGATGCTAGCTCACCGTCTACAAGTAAGCAAATTTAAATGCCATTTAGTATGCATATGGTGTAGTTCAAAGAAGCGCTCACAAAGTATATATAGGTACATATTACCGTGGCAAATCCTTGTCGGGTTAGGTCAATGTACTCTCTCAAGTGGACCGAAAATAATTCGTGGACTTATTATCGTCTATTCTTACTTATGGATACTGAACATGTTGCAGATATTAGTACATTAGTATTCCTCGTCTGTCGTTTTACATTGATTTGGATGAACTGGGTATGTTCACGCATTCGTAGTAGAAATACTGTACCCATGTATAGACAGTGCCATCCGAAGACGCGCCCCACTATTCTTCCTTATGTAAGTGTGCAACCTTCCACTAATGTTTTAGTATTATCGGACACACTGATTACGTATGAGTGCGCACGCACACTACAATTGATAGATTCCGGTCCGCGCATCCCGCGAACCCTCGACTAGAAATTGGTGGGGCGCGTCTTCGTGTATGACCCAAGTCTATTAATTATAGTGTGCGTGTGCACTCATAGGTAATTAGTGTGTAAAGAACTACAGATAATACTCAAACATTAGTGGAAAGTTGCACATTTACATAAGGAAGAATAGTGGGGCGCGTCTTCTTGTATGGCACTAGCTATAACTTGGAAACACGTAACACCTACTTTTCTTAAAATAATGCTTAAACATTGACGCGTACAAGGTGTATATGCTTCTATACCTACGCGAATACTTGGATCAGCTTGGTGTGGTGAAAGCTTGCGAAAGTTGCTCTTCCGCAAGCGTGACTATGGGCAAGCTTATTTAAGTACAGGTGTAACATTTGATTGTATCATATATTTGAGTATTGATATTACGTATTGATTACGTAGCGAAAATTGTAAAACATAACCTTTATAAGTCCATCCCAAACGCTTGAATGTCAATTATTATTTTAAAATTATCATGAGAGGTATGTAAGTCTAGAGAGAACTGGCGCGTCAAAAACGTTCAGTTTCTAAAATAAAAGTAGCCTAAGTTACCCCTTTTTACATCAGCTATCTGCCAGTGAAAGTCCAGTCGAAATCGGTCTAGCCGTTTCAGATATTAGCCGGAACAAACAGACACAGTTTAAAAAATGTTATTTTGATTTAAGAATCGTGTATAGGTACATATGTATTTGGTAAAAAGCGGTTATTTTAATATTACAAACAGACACTTAAATTTTATTTATTTGTATAGATTGCACGAAGTAGTTTATTAAATAGCAAGTAAAAATTTTTTTAGCTCAAAATATTCGCAATTAAGATTTTAGCTCTTCTCCATAGGTGGGAAAACGGATGCTCTCGATGAAAACAATCACGTATAATTAGAATGGACTTCCTCTTTCCAAATTTTGTAAACAACATAAGTCGTCTTCGTTAATTGACTCCAGTTGGTCCGTCCGCCTGGGAAGCAGGCCGAGCGTTAATTGCTTGTAAGCAATATAGACCAAAGACTAAAGACCCTTTAACCCTTCTTCGTTTAACAACCTCTGTTTTAAGTCTCACTACACGAAAAATACTCACGCCCTTGGCAGTTAAATTTTTACGTGTCCTTGACATTTGATTGGTCAATAACTTAACGAAGTTGCTTCCTATTGGTGCGTATTCGTTACAATGCCGCACTGCGCTGGCCGCTAACAACAACACAACTTTCTTCCAAAATAAAGTAACTTCACTCGCCGCGATATTCCATTTACTACCTGTGTTTGAATTAAGTCTGTGTGAACATCAAGCTAGAGTTCAATATAGACTGGCTTTAAATATACCATACTGCAGTCATTCATGTACTCTATCGTGCCATCGCACATCTGGCACTGGCAGTACACAATTGTGCCAGAATGGAACGGTCGCACATATCTACCGGTATTTTTTTCGAATTCCTTTGATTGCATTTAATTTTGAGTCATGTGTCAGTGAACTTGTATTTTTTTTAACGTCGTTTTTTTTAAGTTTTTTTGAAACAGTGGTTTTAGTTTCGAAAACGCAATAATAGTCCGATCAGTTCAAATGGTAAGTTGGCAAAGTTTCAGCGGTTTGTTGTTTACTCTTTATTCCCATCCATGTCCACTTTGTCTATGAATAGGTTTTAATGAAATGGTTTTATGATACCTACATGCCGGCGCGATTTAATGTTTGGTCGTAATAGTGCATGCGTAGCAAATCGGTAGTTGGTTGGCAGCTATATATGTATGTATACACCCATATATAATATACTAGCTTATGCCCACGGCTACGCCCGCGTGGAGTTCGAAAAATTAGCTTATGTATCTTTTTTTTCAATATAACGTATCCTATGTTACTTCTAATACCTCCAAAAGTATGTGTATGTAGCTTCATGATGATCGGTTAAGTAGTTTTTACGTGAAAGCGTAACAAACAAACTTACATTCACATTTATAATATTAGTAAGGATGTATGTATACTGTTGTTGGTATCCTAATGCTTACTTATCAAAGCATGGATACTCACATCAATAAAAAACATTTGTAACTATGGAATAATAATACAGCCCATGACAGACTGAATTACCGTGAAGTTAATCTAGTATTAAGTTATTTAAGTCTCGCCCGGCAAAAGTAGGGCAAACAATTTTCTTCTTTAAGTCCTCTCCAAAGAGGTATCTAGGAGACAGATATGTAATAATAATAATGTAAAACTGGACGTTTCACCGAAAACATAATTAAGTGCCAACGTGAACTCTGCATACGTCTTTGAATTTCTTCTCAAGTAGTCCAGTCCAGTCTCTTGTAGTCCAGTCATCTTAGGCCAAATTAGGTAGTTGGAAACTGCCGCTTTCCTGCATCCATATCTTGAGCCACAGCCACATCTGTCCCTAGCCCTACTGACTATAAATAGTTTTTTTTGTGTGTTGTTCTCTCGTAGCGTGAGTTCCGGGATCTTTTGCTACTTAACCGGGAGGTTCGTACCGTACCATTTAATATTCCCATTATCATATTTAAAGTTATGAAAGAATTTCAGAGTTTACGGATTTTAAATTAGATGTACTCAAACCGACGAGCATGTATGAAGAGACTGATGAATGTGGACGAAGCGAAAGACGTATGTGAGTCTAGAGAGAACTGGTGCTCTATACTCTCTGCCTACCCCGCTAGGGACTTGGCGTGATGATATGCGTATGTATGTACTTAATTAGTTTTTATATTTTCGTTCGTTTTTATAGCGGAATACGAGATATTTGCAAAAATGAAAAACAAAAAAAAACTATGTTTGTGACCTCAGACCCCTGACTTTTATGCTTGCGACCATCCAATTAGATATACATATGTGAATTTTGAGAACAGTTTAAGGATGCCAAAATACAAGGTTTTACGTGGTAATACTGGGTATGTCGATTTTCCGAAGTGAGCCCCTATAATGACTGGACTATTATTGCTTAGCCGTAAAGGTGTGTTTAAAATCTCCTTTTTACCACCGAGCGCAAAAGAAAGGATAATAACTTATTAGGTTATCCTAGCTAATTATCTATCTCTCTACTAAATCTCATCAAATTTCATTAAGTAGTTTTTGCGTGAAAGAGGAAAAAACATCCACAAAAACTTTTGTAATTGTAATAAGGTTTAAGTGGAATAAATGACATGTTAGTATCGAATCTACACGATTGCGTGTAAGAGACAAATTCAGATGAAAACAATATCTTTGCGAATTACTTAAACGCGTAAGAATAACCTTTTTACACGCTTTATATTAGCTTCACCTGTATGTATGTATGTATGTATGTATGTATATAACCGACTTCTTTGAGCTCGATTTTGACCCACTTTAAACGGCCAGATTTCGTTCAAACTATTTCTTTACTTTCGACCGATGACAATACACTAATAACTAAAAAGTAGAAAATAAATAATAGTTAAAAAAAACTAAAAATCACGCTTTTTATAGAAAACCGAACTAAAAAATAGAAAATAAATTTCGATAATATCTTAAAAAGCGTGGGGTGCTTTTTAAGATATTACCGAAATGATAATCACTCTACTAATATCTGTCAATAAAATATTTATAACTATTGACACCACGCACCCCACGCTTTTTAAGATATTATCGAAATTTATTTTCTATTTTTTAGTTCGGTTTTCTATAAAAAGCGTGTTTTTTAGTTTTTTTTAACTATTATTTATTTTTTTAACTCATGGTGACTGTTTCAAACGGTTTTATTTATATAAAGCTGTCGCGTTTGTTGTAGAGAAAGACATGCAAACTTTACTCCCTCCCTTAGGGTCACCGAAGGGGTGGGCAGAGGTCTGTAGTCTCACAAACACATCGCCGTACATATACTTTAAACGAAGAGAAAAAATATCTAAAAATAAAAGCCACTGTTAAGTTCGTCATATTTTCTTAAGCTTTGAACAAGTTCTTTTAAATAAATTCAATATTCACACTTCAAGACACTTAAAGACTACAGATTAATTTATACGTAAGGATTATTTTACTTCTTATACTATTTATAGGTATAGGTAACTGATTTCTACTCTATGAACGAACGTAATCCGAGTGTAATGTATTCACTACATGATTATGCCCAGGGTTCGTATTGCTGGTTGAATAGTAATGGGCCGTTATAATTATTAGGATGCCAACATCTACTTAATGCTCTAGGACCTAGGTGCTACAACTATAGTTAGGTATGTTTCTTGTGTGCGTGTGTTTGTCACCGACAGTGGCGTAGCTAGGTAACCAAAGGCCTGGGACAACAAATAAACTAGGGGCAGAATTAAACTACATATTTAAAATCGTTTGTTCCGTATTTGTTGTTTTCCGAATTCAACGTATTCCAGATTTGTCGTAATGCAGATTCGTCCTATAAATCTGCGTAATCGTGGGACACGGCCGGCATAGCTACCTATGTAATTATAATGGCCACAGTCTGTTCCACAAAGTATGTAAATTGTAATCGATTATAAATAGGAATTCACGTGGCCATTAACTTCGTAGCAGAATAACGAAGTTAATTATTAAATTGTATCTTGTTCTTGCACTTATAATTATATAGTTAATACTAGCTGTGACCGCGGTTCCGTTCACCGTCGTGTAGGATTTCATGAGTATAATTTTATCTCTGAAATAAGTTTTCGAGCACTCAAAACCGGCGAGCATGTGTGAAGAGATTTATGAATGTGGACGAAGCGAAAGAGGTATGCAAGTCTAGAGAGAACTGGCGCTCTATACTCTCTGCCTACCCCGTCACTAAATCGGCGTGATTATATTCCTTTCAGCCATCCTGGCGTGATTGAGTAACAGACATCTTTCGCATTCATAATATTAGTAGGATATTTAGTCATACGGTTTGTCACCTTAGTGGTACCTAGGCAATAACGAAATATCTACAATATCTGGTCAAAATAAATGTTATATTTTATATTAACTTTGAACTTTATGGTCACTGTAAGTCAAGTTGTAATAACTGAAGAAAAAAATATATGTCATCGCAGTTTTCCAGTAAAGTAAGCATGTACCTACATCATTTTGATGTAACTGAGGGACTTGGTTCTAAATACTATTTTGCTTTATCTTAACACAAAACCTAACCTATCATATATCGTATGCTTAAATAAGGGATGGTCCATTAATCGCGTAACCAAAAACCCGTATATGAAAAATCCCTCTAGGGGGTGTTATTTCTGTAGACTTATGGGTGTTTTCCTTGACTTCTAAGATTAGCTTAATGGCCTTTGACCTTCGCGTGCAAATGTTTGAATTTGGTAAAGGTAATATGCAAATTATTACCTTATCGCGGTCTGAGTGTTGCTTTATTTAACCTTATCGTTAAATAGGGGATGATTAGATTGTTTTTTTCTTGCACTGAACGACCTGCCAGCTTCGGACGAGTTACCAACTTTACGTAACGTACGGCTGAATACGAAGTTTTAGTGTTAAGTCTTCTAAGTTTCGTTTTCATGCAGACAATAAATATATCATAATCGTAAAGTTTTTAATAAGTAGTCTATAATAGACTAGAGCATAATATCGTTTACGAAGACTGCTCGCATTTTTATCGTCTGCAATAAAAAAAGCTGTTGAAACAAGAATTTTTCGTCGTCAAAAATATATATATATATCCTCACGCCTTCCCACAAGGGTCCCCGAAGGGGTAGGCAGAGGTAGTGGTAGTTCCCACACACCCACTTTCCGCCAAAGATATATTTTAGGTACCAACGTGACAGATCTATACCATCATCATCGTTCATCATCGCCGTTACTATACCACGACTATACATTCGACTTCGAATTTCTTCTGAGACGTATGCAGGTTTCCTTAACTTAAGCTCAGAATAACTCATTGATACAGTCGGGATTCATACTAGAAACACTCGGCCACCACGGCTTTAAATGTTAAAGGTAGAATTTCGTATAAAATTAACTGCTCGCAGAGGAATCGATATTATATAGGTAGCTATATATAACTAAGTACTTAGCCATATGTGATGACCACATTGAAACACTAAAAACATCCATTATATCTACAACACAAGGCAAACAGCCCGCAGTGACCAGGATAATATCACTTATTCAACACAACGACATACAACACGCTTGGTAATTTTTGCGCGAAGGTTGGTAGAACTGGGTTATTTGCTGTGTATCGTGACCTTTTTACTGGTCCTCTATGATAATTACCTTTTTATACTAACAAATTGGTATACGACCTACCGGATTATAATCGGATCGGATATCCTATAGGTGCTAGCAGCGATAGCTGCCGCGGAAGCTTACGGAGGGGTATCGGTTGCTATAGGGAATATATGTATTTAGCCCCCTAAAATAAGACGCTAAGATTTAAAACTCCCTTAAAATATTCCAAACAACGGAACTAAAATAAGTCCCTGGATTATTATAAATAGTTTCTTAATATACTCTATTACCTAATGCATTAAATGTCCGCCAATTTTTTTATAAATGCCCTAATTTTTTTTAAACTAAATTAAAACATTTAAATTACCCGAAACATTTTCATTTGCTGATCAGTTGAAAGTAAAATTTGACGGAAACGGAAACCCCGAAATTTCTAAAACAATTTAAAATTATTACGAAGTATTGCATTCTAATACTTTATTGATTGTGGAACGCCATCTATTGAACGTTAAATTAACGCTAACAAACGTTTCCCTTTGAAATTATGTGCTTTCTATCTTAATTCTTTACTAGACTGAGCCACAGTGCGTAGGAACAACTAGTAAATAATACAATATAGGTATTAAATGGGATGCTAGAGTCATTGAATTGCTTCACAGTCGGCCAAGGCAACTCTCGAACGATAGCCATACACTCGGAGTTATCATAAATGGCTTAACATTAAAACACATGTAAATATAGTTCACAATGTTTAAGCTTTAAATAATTAACGGTTGTTGCAGTCATTAAATGCAAATTTATGTATATCTTGGAAATTACCGCTACGCCTGACCAATTACAAGCGAGCTTTTTGCGTTTCAGGTTTCGTAGCCATGTGTCATTAAACTCAAGAATCCATATGCTAATTATAAAGTTGAAATATCGTCGGAATCACATGAAATCTAACTTCTGTGTTAAATGGTGTTGTTTATTTATTTATTTAAGCGCCACGACGAAGTAAACTCAAGTTTGAATTTACATGGTAGATATGAACATGGTGAGCGCCACTACAATTGTAGGTTGCGACGGCATTTTGTTAAATTACTTAGTTCGCCAGCACACATTGTATATGACGTCACAAAGTGTAAATCTCTAAATAGTACTTCATGTTTGCTTCTTATACATACGCCCTATTTAAATAAACATATTGATATAATATTTAGAATCACTTAATAATTAGGAGTAACGAAACGTTTATTACGAGACGCAAAAACCGTATCTAGCCAAAAAAAGGCGCTCGCTTATGAATTTGTATTTGTATAAAGTAAATATGATTTTACAAGTAAGGATATTTGCAGTGATAATGATGTCATGTCAGGTTATAAGAAGATAGTCTGTCAAAGTGAAAATTAACCTTATATGAGAGGTGTAAGATAGACATTCCTCTCTGGCGCGAAAGCTGTGGCTCTTTATGGTTCCTCAAACATAATATATGTACGTACGGTAGTCAGCCGTTCTTGATTCGTAAGTCCTAAACGTACATAAGATTGTGAGCTTAAAGTTTTAGCCCAAGAATCCTTTACAAGCGTGCAAAAATGTATCTAGACTATTCTATATATATGAACCTTTTTCATAAGGTGGCGATCTCTTTGTTTTGAAGCAAAGAGATTACAGATCGCATGTAATGTTTGTAGGATTGTGGAATGTCAACTTTTTAATTTACTTTAAACATGCCCTTTTAAATAATCCCACAGTGATGGAATTTAACATAGATGTGGAAGAATTTTCATTGTTATTGAATGTTACATATATATATTTAGGTATGATATTATCACATGCTTTTCTTTGAAATACATAACAATTTGCTGTAGACATATCTATAAATATTTAAAGGATGTTTGGGAATTTTAAGAAATGTTTTGGAATCTTAGTGCAGCCGCCATTGTCACGGTGCAGATACAGATGACATTTAAATTATGCGTCACTTCGTCAGTAGACAATTTGGGAACTGTCATGTATCTAAGTATTTACTCATGATTCGTAAATAACTAACCAGCTGTGCCCGCGACTTCGTCCGCGTGGAATTTAACAAAAAGTCATTGTTTAGTTTCTAAAATGTAGACTAAGTTACTTCTTTTTAAATCAGCTGTCTGCCTGTGAAAGTCCCGTCAAAATCGGTCCAGCCGTTTCAGAGATTAGTCGGAACAAACAGGCAGACAGATAAACAGATAAAAAATCCCAATATATAGATATAAGCCCAAGTCATATTTTTTCTCATATATCTTCCATGTACAGACAGCGATTCGTTACAGTTTTATTACATGTATTGATTGATGATGATGATTGATGTATTGATTGATGATGATGATTGATGATGTATTGATGATTAGTAGTATTTCAACTCTAACCAACAAATAGAATAAATAAAAAATCATAAGTTCTGGGACTTTTTTGGAGACTTGGAAAAGATGGCGCTGGGATTTAACTTCATGAGCCGCGGTGGCCGAGTGACTCGGGTAGTTGTCTGCAACACGAAGATTGCTAGTTAAAATCCCGACTGTACCAATGAGTTTTTCTGAACTTTAGTACTGTGAGTAGTCTACAACTGCTCGAACCACTCGGCCACCACGGCCTCTGCATACGTTTGATAAAAAAATGTGAGCCGTCACGGGACGCCTGGCATATTATGTGAAACATCGACATTATTTTGTAAAATTAATATGCAGAAAAGAACAGATTGTGATAGGAACTAAATCTATACTAATATTATAAAGCTGAAGAGTTTGTTTGTTTGTTCGTTTGTTTGTTTGTTTGAACGCGCTAATCTCAGGAACTACTGGTTGGAATTGAAAAATTATTTTTGTGTTGGATAGTTCATTTCTCTAGGAAGGCTTTAGGCTATATAATATCACGCTACGGTCAATAGGAGCGAAGCATAAATGAATAATGTTGCCAGAACGGGAAAAAATATTCCTTTTTGAGAGCTTCCGTTGCTTGCGCTGCGTAAACGGCTTAAGTTACACAAATTTCATGTATTAGAGAATTGTTACTCTTTAAATGTTCTAAAAAAAAGTCCGCGACAGCATATGTCTATCTTTTAAGATTGCCTCACTATAACCTTTTTTATGGAAATCAAGTCCACGTTGGGCTCCTGAACTACTTAACCGATTTCAATCAAATTTGCACACCGTGTGCAGTTTGATCCAACTTAAAATAAAGGATAGCTTACAACACAATTGGACCCGATAGGTGGCGCTGTGATCGTGTTTCAGGAAATTTTACTTTTTCACCCGGGCGAAGCTGGGCGGGACAGCTAGTATGTCATAATGATAAAATAAAATATTATGTTTTTTTTTCTAGATAACGATGACTATTTATTGAATAAACATTAATTTTAATTTTTCATTAAATACAAAAAATTACGAATTTATTTCAAATCGTAACTACTTAATTCGTAACGTCGTCGACTTCGGTAATAGTTATATTCGATGTTGCCTCTGAGGACGGTATTACTGTGACAATTGGTCGATGGTAACTGAAGTATGGCGACGCGTCGCCACGGCATGCGTCGCCACGCCAGAAATCGGTTTCACGTGCGGATATAGAATGTTTCACATCAAAATATTCAAAAACGTATATACAGGTCGTGTTTGAGAATCGGCGACCAACTCATACTCAACTAAAATAAAACTACGGCAGAAACAGTAGATCGTTGTTGAAGATTACAAGATATATCTAATAAACACTAAGCTCTGCTATAAATAAACTAGCAATTTGGCGAACACCTATTTAATTTTGTTAATTTGGTACTCATGCAAAACCTTGGATTTCACAGTTTTTGTCAAACAATCAAATTAACCGCGAGTCTTAAAATACCATGAGATTAATTAAGCTTTGTTCCGCGCGCAGGATCAGGCGTGTCATTGCACTAGCGATGCCGCGCAGTTTCTCGCGCGTTTAATTTAATACTTTTTTTTTTTCATTGCGTACTTACTAATACTTTTGTTACACAATCACGACAGAATGTGTGAACGGAATTGGCGTGGAAGTGGCATCAAAATAGGCATAGGGATAGATTACATACATTATTATTAGATATGACATACATACTACCTATACACCTCTACCTACCCCTTCGGGGACCCTTGTGGGATGGCGTGCGGTTATAAATGTACAAGAAAAAGGATTTAATATTTTTTTATTAAAACCTTTTTATCGTTTTTTTTAAACGGCGCGTCGCAGATTTTACAAATAATGACTGCTCTACTCCCGTGGATAATAGCATGATAATACAAATCCGTTCTCAATAAACGGGCTATCTAAAGCAAAATGTTTTTATAAAAGTAGTTCCTGAAATTGTTTCTTTACGATATTACTATTGATTGGCTGATAAAAAAGAGCTTTATACACGATATATACCTGTCTCTTTCGAACTCTTGATCACTATAGCAATGTCATGGTAATGGTAAGACCCAATGCGTGTCCAGTCGGTAATTTACCTATGAATCCATTTCCTCCAATTGTTTTGTAATAATGCTTTTTGCTCGCTCGATCCCATCGCAATACTTTTTGTTTTCTCAGAACGTAACTTTTTTTGTCCAAATTTGTTTTCCAAGCTTCGAGTTCGTGGAATGAGCGCCGTAGATCGGGATTGCCTATCCATGTATTGCTTGAACGATTTATTATTGCTTATATTGAAAGAAACTAAGTACAGTGATTAGTCACACCACGAGCTTTACGGTGAAGGAAAACATCGAGAGGGAAAAGTGCACACGTTTGAGAAAAAAATCTCGGCACAAAAGACTCGGCAACTGTCGTTGGCACCTCAAAATTCAAATATATCTCGGCGCGGAATGTGGGTGTGTGGCTAGTGTGGCTACTACCTACACACCTCTGCCTACCCCTTTGGGGACCCTTGCGGAAAGCGGCAAGATATTGTTTGATTTATTACGATTGATTAGTCTTGAATTTCGTGTCGTGAAAGTCGTGATTCGGACTTGCAATCTTTTTGATTCGAACCACTCGGCCACCACGGCTCAGTTTTTAGTCCATTGAATGACTATCACACTCTCTTGTCAAGATTACTGTGGGATTGTCGTTGACATGTCAAAGCTGTCACGTATATAAATAACATTACGATAGGTATTCGAAACAAGAACACTAGGAATAGAATAGAATACACGAAACAAAGATAAACTCCATGTTCCTACAGCTAGATTACACAAAACTAGGAACTCATTTGTCGGGCAAGGTATACGCTTTTTTAATAAGCTACCTCGGAAAATAATTGAATTACCTTTTGGAGAATTTAAAGCTGTCATTAAAAGTAAATTTATTCAAAAGGCATATTATAAAACATCAGATTATTTTAATGATGGCCATGCATGGCAATGAATTGCTCCTCTTGTACAGAGTTTATATATGTAACTTTAATCTTTTCTACCCCTACGTAAAAGGGAACAAATGTTAAAACAGCAAACCGGGGAGTTTGTTTCGCCGTTTCTTCTCCTGGCAGGTATTTTTTCTTGGAAACCGTGGTAACTTTAGTTTATATTAAATATGTGACGTTCAATAAGTGTTCCCTGTGTCCCGTACGTTGAATAAAATATTTTGATTTTGATTTTTGATTTAGAAGCAAACCCCAAAACAGCAAAATAACCGAACTAACTAACGGGTCGCCTTTACTGAGCATTCAATATTGAGACTGTCCAAGATGTATTATGATAACTTTTTTCTTTTTCATAGGCATCGAAGTTGGAAATAAAAAAGAAAAATTATACAAAACATCGAAGAGATCATACTGAGAAAAAAACTAGAAAGCGCAAACATTCTTGACTATGGTGTTTTTGTATAAACTTATGATCCGACAGATTAACAGAGGCTATTTTTTCAATATTTTTTTTTCTGTGCCTTTTGTTTTGGCTTAAACGCTAATATTTACTAACCTGTTATGTGGTGTAGTGTAACCCACTTAAAATTTTCTGTACCAATATATCGAATTCTTATTTATCTCTATAAAGATACGCGTAAAGATCTTTCTGTTGAGAAGAGATAACGGAGTGCTAAACTGCTAACGATAGGTGAATGGCATACATACATACATATCATCACGCCAAGTCCCTAACGGGGTAGGCAGAGAGTATAGAGCGCCAGTTCTCTCTAGACTTACATACCTCTTTCGCTTCGTCAACAATGGCATGATAGTATAATCCCCTTTGAAACCCACGTTTATTGTCTTTATATAAATAATAGTATTTATCGAGAGGAAACCTGCATACGTCTGAAAAGAAATTCAAAGGCGTATGTATAGTCGTGCTTGAGTAATGGCAATGGACTCGCCATCTGTCACGCACCTAATATACCTCTGGCGGAAAGTTGGTGTGTGGTTATTACCTATACACCTCTGCCTACCCCTTCGAGAACACGGGAAGGCGTGCGGCGTCACTATACTCTACTCTGTGCGTTTTTACTATTCAGTTTTTTTCTGCAATCCTTCCCACACCGTTCCAAGAAAAGATATACAGTTGTATCAACTGAGATATATGATAAGGTCCCAGATATTAAGGTCCCAACGTGACGTCGTAATGGTCGTGTAACCTCTAGCTTTATCTTTATATCTTTGAGTTTCTTCTTAGGAAACTTGAATACGTTAATCTTCTCAATGTTACCTTCGCCGCTTTTCAAAGCTATTCGTTCGATTAATGACTGCAGGCCCGCCGCTAGCTGTTTCGTCGCCCGCGTGCAATACCGATTATGCCGCCCTGCGCTTACTTACTCTTGAATTTTGTCAAAAAAAGGATAATCAATGTTTTCTCATTATGGTGGGGAAAAAACAACAACCAAGATAAAACATTTATTTTAAGTAACATATGTATTTTTATAAATTTTATCTTGCATTGCTCGATCTCTCGTCGAGCTCGATCGATGCAAGAGCGATCCGAAAGGTTTCTCTGGGAATCCCAAGGTGGATTTAGACCAGGAAAAGGATGTATGGATCAAACCTTCTCGCTTCGCGGAATCGCGGAAAGGTTTTTGGATGTTAACCAGAAAGTTTTCTGCGCTTTCGTCGACTTAGAGAAGGCATTTGATAGAGTCGCACGAAAGGAACTCTGGGACGTGTTGCCTGGATATGGAGTGAGCAGTTCCCTACTGCATGCCGTGAAATCACTCTATAGTGATAGCAAGGCATACGTTGGGGTTAACGGTGAGATGTCATCCTGGTTTGATGTGAAGACGGGGGGTCAAACAATGGTATATCATGTTTGCCTGCCTGATCATTATAAATCTAGATAACTTTCTGAAATCCTTTAAAAACGAACGGATGTGGAGTGGAAATGGGAAACTTAGTGGTCAACTGCCTACTATACGCCGATGACGCGGTTTTACTGGCGTCATCAGAGGGCGAACTGCAGTCACTAGTTACCATAGTGAAAGAAGAATGTGAAAAGAAGGGGCTGCGCCTAAACGCTGGCACGACTAAGGTTCTGGTATTCGAAAGAGATGAACAAGTGACCGAGTGTGCAAATTCTAGAGCAAGTGAATGAATTTGTATATCTTGGAAGCATGTTCACACGAGATGGAAAGTATGTAAAAGATATTGAAAGAAGGATAACTGCCGGTAATAAGGTGAATGGGGCCATGTCGACGTTGATGGGCAATAAAATTCTGAGCAAGAATTATCGAGATGCTGTCCACCATGCGATATTGGTGCATACTTTATTGTATGTCAGCGAATCCTGGGTATGTCATAGGAAGCTTCAATGCAGTTGAGATGCGATCTCTTCAAAAAATGTGCGGAGTAACGATCTTAGATCGAATCCACAATTACGATATTCACAAATCAACTGGCGTGAATGAGGGTAACTCTTCTTGCCTTTACATTTGCGAAATTTTGAATGTTGAGATTTAATTGTGAAAATTAATCCTTAACAAAATTTAATAGACCTTCACCCGTGGAGCTGGTGATCGGACAGAAACCAATGAAATCTTCTCATAATCCTCTTTGGGAGGTTTTGTAAAAAAGAAAAAATATTTTAATATGAGCTAATTTGGGGTTACGGAAACTATATATTTTTAGAATCTGCATTAATTTTGATGTATAATTAATAAGCTTTTATTTAACATTTAACAGCCTAGTAATTCAAATTACCAATCATAATAGATTTTTTTACCTCATAAAAAAAATGTGTTTCCTCCGTGATTGCTTCGCCACCTTGTTATCTTTTGCGCTTAATTATGATTGTGAAAAATTAAAAAAAATATATAAATTGCCTATTGGTCGCGCGCTACCTAGCCGGTGACCGGCTAGCCCGCTGCATGCGCCCCAAGTTGGTATCCTATGCGCGCCTTCTGCGTAGGAGTCGACCGGTCAGGGGTACAATGACTTGAATTAGGTATGAGTCGCCCGCCCGATTTGCCGCCCCCCTGGACGTGCCGCCCGCGTGCGGTGCACGCCTTGCACGCCCGCTTACGGCGGCCCTGAATGACTGTATTTAAGTTCAGATAACCTCATTGGTACAGTCGGCATTCGAACTTGCAACTTTTGCGATGCAAGCGACTACTCGAACCACTTGGTCTCTACGGTTCCGGCTTTTTCAAGTCCTCATCGATATTATATTTGCCACGAAAAAAATTACTTAATCATTGTATTTATCTTATAAAAACATATTGCGATAGTCTATCGTGCAAAAGGTCATCGTATCTCATGAAGATATGTGAATTGTAAAAAAACAATAATTTTGACATTAATTGAGATTGATCGGTTTCCGCGGTTCCGGATGCGAAATAACTTTTGTTGGAAGTAATAAAAAGTAATCCTTCGACTTGTTTTAAAAAAAAAGTTATGGTTGAAATATGAATTCTTATAGAGTGGGCCCTGTGTGGCATAGACAATGGGAACGTTTTTTGTGTGTAAAGTAGGCGCGTCCTTTTTCATTTGTCCATGATGTCATTGACGTGACTTAACACTAAATCTTTACCGATAGATGTTGGAACGTGAAATGATAATTATTGTTAAATTAAATTTGCATTATTTTTTGCGAATGACTGATCGAAGATTATGTTTGCAATTTTGCGAGCGCGATGTATGGCTGAGTATTGTGGGTTTTTTTTATTTCATACTCATATATCATATTTAAGTATTAATAGTTTAATCCGTATTAATTGAAGTAAAACTATGCCCAATCCTTGGCTACCGATAGCATATAGAAAGTGGTAGAAATTATAAGAATGAGCATACCCACATGAATATATTGACATGTAAAAAAAGAAAGGAAGTGAGTCTAGGGAGTCTGTCTTTGAGTCTAGAGGGAGAGCTGGCGTCTAACCCTCTCTGCTTAGTACCTCTCGAGGGACGCGGCATATGTATGTATTTAGGTGTTTCCAATTACCTTTGCTGCCCAGGCATATTAACAAATACGCATACAAGAGAGGTAGGGCAAAACGGGTTTCCCGTTCGAATTTGGAGCTGCCCGACTGGGGCAGGACCTCCACGTTATAGAAGTCCGTAGCCAAATAACACAATTTTTTGTGTTGTGTTCCTACGCGGTGAATAAGGTTTCCAGTAATGAGCTCCTTGGGGAGGGGGGAGGATTGTTACATTGTGTTGGAAGCAGAGGGATTAAACTCATTATGCTTCCAACACACTATAACTCTCCGAACACAGAGTGGCAACGCGCAAGTGATACTTCGGTATCGTGAGCGTAAATAGGCTACGGTAACCGTTTTCCATCAGGTGGGCCGTATGCTTGTTTGCCACTCTTGTTGTAAAAAAAAAATTTACATTAATTAATTGCAATCTGTCTAGACATTGTTACCGAAGAAAAGGGCCTTAAATGCACAAAAATCTATATAAACGCATACATAGCCAATAAAACCTATACTAATGTTACAGACTTGTAAAAAAAACCTTTATTAAACCTGTTTTTTAAGGAAGAGCATGTATTAGCATGCTACTGCCTTACATACTAGGGAACGAAGCAGTAATCGTTGTATAACCTACATAATATTAATACGGAGAGCCGTGGTGGCCGAGTGGTTCGAGCAGTTGCCTGCGACGCAAAGGTCGCAAGTTCGAATCCCGACTGTACCAATGAGTTTTTTTGAACTTAAGTACAGTGATTAGTCACACCACGAGCTTTACGGTGAAGGAAAACATCGAGAGGAAACCTGCATACGTCTGAGAAGAAATTCAAAGGCGTATGTATAGTCGTGCTGGAGTAACGGCGATGGACTCGCCATCTGTCACGTTGGCACCTAATATACCTCTGGCAGAAAGTGGGTGTGTGGGTATTACCTATACACCTCTGCCTACCCCTTCGGGGACCCTTGTGGGAAGGCGTGAGGATATATTATATATTATATTATATTAATAATCAAATTTAACACGAGTAAAGTCACGCGCCAAATCTCTATTGTAGTCAGTTCTATGGTATTATTTCCGCATAAATTCCAACTCACAAAATAATTTCATTGAATCGAATACATATTTACAGAATGTGAATCCTAATCTCGATACTTGTAGCTTGTCGCGTTAATTAATTCGGATAATATTTGTACTCATGCGGGCGTTTTAATTGTTCAACTAAGTATTTGGTAGTTTTTTTTCCTTTCAGATCAGTTAGGTTACAAGGAAATAAGTAGTTTTTGGCAGAACGTCGCCCGCCATTTAGTATTGCACGTGGAGTGTGCTTGGACGTGTCGTGAGTTCTGGTGACTTCTTGGGGCTTTAACTGTTTGGTCGTTCCTGTCATGGGGTCGGTCAACAAACTTGACCTTACACAGGTTAGTTTAGTAAACAAATGTGATGATACATTCGTTAACGTTTTGAAAATCTGCAGTCAGTTCTTGTATTTATATTAGACATTTATTTAGGTAACGATTTACAATATGTACCTATGTAGGTAAATACATGCGGGCCGGAACATATCTCGCTCAGAGAATCAGCATTGCTCTTCAGCGTGGCAATGTTGCTAGTCTTCCCGGCACCTTGCCGCGGGATACAGATTTGGCACAATTGTTTTAAAATAATAATTCATTTATTTCAGATATCAAAATCCATACATTACAAATTCCAAATCGACATTATTATTAAGATTAAGTTCAAATTATCATTAGAAGCCGTGGTGGCCGAGTGGTTCGAGCAGTTGCCTGCGACGCAAAGGTCGCAAGTTCGAATCCCGACTGTACCAATTATTTTTTTCTGAACTTAAGTACAGTGATTAGTCACACCACGACCTTTACGGTGAAGGAAAACATCGAGAGGAAACCTGCATACGTCTGAGAAGAAATTCAAAGGCGTATGTATAGTCGTGCTTGAGTAACGGCGATGGACTCGCCATCTGTCACGTTAGCACCTAATATACCTCTGGCGGAAAGTGGGTGTGTGGGTATTACCTATACACCTCTGCCTACCCCTTCAGGGACCCTTGTGGGAAGCGTGAGGATATATATATATATATATATATAAAATTATCAAAATAAATCATAATAAATCAAAATAAACCAATCCAAATTAATCAAACCTTACATTACACTACACTATATATAAGATGGACCGCTAGCGGGCAGCTGCATCCACCTCCTTGACTTCGGCATCAGCGAGTCCCACCGCTCGGATAATACGCTCAGGATTACCGTTTATCCTTAAATAATTCACACCTTTTTTGTAAATATTGCAAATTATTAATATACATATATATCACATAAATATATGTGTTATTGGAATTTGTGGAATGGAATTCCTTAGTTGATAATTAAATTACCTTAAGTTATTTAAACTTAGTGTAAGTTATCACTTGGTACTTTATTTAAATTAAGTGTCTTCGACTTATCGCCATCTATTTACCGCAGCTCACGTCTAACAGGTATATTATAGTCTACTCACAAGCGACATTATCATTCGTAAAACATTCTAATCAAAACGTGAATGGAATTAAAATATGTATGCTTTAAAATGTATCACTCATATAAGTATTATAATTTCAGGGGTAGGCAGAGGTGTATAGGTACCACACACTTATGCTCTACTATAATATCCACCTATTTAATAGCTTATATACCGCAACTTATGGAACAGGGAAAATCCAGTGCTCTTAACAAATTTTAACATACATATCATCACGCCAAGCCCCACACAGGGTAGGCAGAGTGGAGTGCCAGTTCTCTCTACACTTACTGATCACTTTGCTCCAACCCAGATGTATCAGTCTCTTCATACATGCTCCGTTTCGAGTACGAACGTCAAGACGTTCCCTTGATATTTTCGTTAGTATCTTTGAGTGTTTCATCTATTTATCGGTCGAGGTAGTTGAAGCTTCGGTTTCTTTTGCCTCATGTTCCAGACGGTTTCGCATTTTATGTTGTTTCGTACACGTTTCTTCACTTATCGTTTCTATATATAGTGCCATCCACGAAGACGGAGACGGATATCCCACGAATAGTGGGGACTATTCTTCCTTACCGTTTATTGTTTAAGTGTGCAACCTTCCACAATTTCTTTATTATTATCAGTACACACTGATTACCAATGAGTGCGACCCCCCCGATTAGAAATTAGTGGGGCGCGTCTTCGTGGATGGCGCTATCTGTATAGGCCCAACTATAGGCCACCACAGCGTCTAATTTGCAAATGCAATTTGGCAGTGAGGGGTAGTTTCGTTTAGTCTCAGTAATTTGGCTTCCGTTCAAAGGCTGTGAACACCTAAGCCTCTGCTACATATTGGATTTATGACACACGACCTTGGTACAATTTGCATTTTTTTTTCTTAGGTACTTACAACTATCATTGGTGCAATGCGATAGTGTAGAAAAAGATGAATACAATAAAACAAAGCCATAGATCATAGATCACAGACAATAATTATATCTAACGTTTTTTTATCATGTCGTCATTCAAATTATTTAACATAGGTACGTTGACGTTCGTTCGGTTATTAAATTAGACCTGTCCAATTATATTTAATAATTACCAAGACCTGACCAATTTATATCAAAGTTAAGATGTTTTTATATTTTAGTTTTTAAGTGCTTAATATTTAGTATAGTGTTCAAAAACTATTTAGAATAATAATAATAATAATACCTAATAGTTTATAAATATTTATTTTCTAGGAGGCGAGACCAATATATAATATTATATATATATATAGGGATGTTTAGGGATGGCAAAATTCAATTGAAGATCAAACTAAATCCTAGCAATAGATTACAATTATATACAAATATATTCAAGCCTCACAAGTTCACCCGAAGTGGTAGGTAAGCTCGTGTAGGTCCTCCTCACACACCTACTTTTCGCTGGAGTTATATTTTAGGTGCCATCGCTGTTTCCCAAACACGACTATCTATTTGAATTTCTTCTCAAACATATGCAGGTTTTCTCTCGATATTGTCCGTCACTGTAACGCTCGACTAAACATTGTATAAGTATGATCACTGTATAACTCTGATCACTGTATAAGTCTGATCACTGTATAAGTCTGATCACTGTATAAGTCTGATCACTGTATAAGTCTGATCACTGTATAAGTCTGATCACTGTATAAGTCTGATCACTGTATAAGTCTGATCACTGTATAAGTCTGATCACTGTATAAGTCTGATCACTGTATAAGTCTGATCACTGTATAAGTCTGATCACTGTATAAGTCTGATCACTGTATGTCACTATCAGTCATATCACTGTTCTACTTAAGTTAAGTACTTTAAGTTCAGAAAAAAACATAGGTACAGTCGGGATTCGAACTTGCAGTGTTTGTGTTTCAGGCGACTACTTTACTACTACACGGCACCGCGCCTAATATTAAAATTAAAACGAATAAATTCTTAACTTTGTAATTTACGTCTGACTTTTTGCTATCGCAGGAAGCTAAAGAGGAGTTAACCAGTAAAGGCAATGATGAAGATGTATTGGAGAAAGTCCTGTTCCACGTGGGCGAGATGGGGCGGTACCAGAAGTTCCTCTTCGTGGCAATGCTTCCTTTCGGCTTCTTCTTCGCGTTCGTGTACTTCGTGCAGATGTTCATAGCAGCCACGCCGCAGCGGCACTGGTGCACGGTGCCCGAGTTGCAACACTTGGATTTGGAATTGAGGTGACGTATACCTGTATTCCTATACCTATGTATTATATTTATTTTGGTAAATTTCCTATATTATTGCAGTTGTGTGGATAGTTATAACATACTAGTGATACAAAATGGCCACGATAGGTCCAAAAAAGGATGGTTTCAGCTGCTTGCCTATGACAGCTGTCAGTGAGTTTCGGTTTGGCGCGGTCCTTGCACAAGACATCTGTCAAAGAATTTTGGCTTGGCGGGCTATCATGGATGCTCTTTTTAATAAACCAGTTTACGAAGAATAATATTTTACATTGTTTTGTGACAATATATCAATTTCACAATTTTGATGATCTTTTTGCCGAGCGTCAGTGGTCCAACCCGCTAATCTATAGGTCAGAGCTCGATCTCAGCTGAAGACAAATATTTGAGTAATGGATACGACTTGTAACTTTGTCTTTTTATCATGTCGTTTTCCTTCAATACAAAAAAATATGAGGCATGTTTGTTCCAATTTCACTCAAAAACTTGCGAACAAAATTGGATGAAATTTGGCGCAGAGATAGATTATTAGTTAGACACATAGTCAACACATAGGTTATCCTTACTAATATTATAAATGTGAATGTAAGTTTGTTTGTTACGCTTTCACGTAAAAACTACTTAACCGATCATCATACAACTTTGTACACATATTCTTGGGGGTATTAGACATAACATGAGAAAGAAAAAAATTTACGAAAGATAAAAAAGCCATGCCGACGAAGTCGCGGGTACAGCTAGAGTTTATATAAAAGAAACTGAAATCAAATTCTACTAATTCAATAGAATCGTAAGCGGATATGTATCAGGAAATTAAATTTCTTCACCCGAGCGAAGCTGGGCGGGACAACTAGTTATGTATAATTTAAGTGTATCGTGGTCCAGTACCTATTATATCGCCAAGATATATTTATTAATCTATATTCTTAATATACATTCATGTATGTATAATAAAACAAATCTTTAGGGCTTCATAAGGGTCCCAATTTCCCCGAATGGGGTGGTTGTATTCCTATAATATTATTATACTTATTATACAGAAAAATAAATGGCCTAGAACGTGTGTTTTTAAATACATATGTGTCTATATTTATCAGCTGAAACTTTACTGCATGGTGAATAAGTGCATTGAAATTGTGTTCGATTGATTGATTGGTCGATTCCATTGACACAATTTACAGAGCGCGATAAGATGCGATATGTCTATCGATGTTTCTAAGCTCTTATACTTATCACTACACATATTGGTACATATATATATATATATATATATATTTATGTATACATACCAGTATTTGTACCAACATGTGTAGCCGTGGTGGCCGAGTGGTTTGAGCAGTTGCCTGCGATCCATCGCAAGTTCGAATCCCGACTGTACCAATGAGTTTTTCTGAACAGTGATTACAGTGATTAGTCACACCACGAGCTTAACGGTGAAGGAAAACATCGAGAGGAAACCTGCATACGTCTGAGAAGAAATTCTAAGGCGTATGTATAGTCGTGCTTGAGTAACGGCGATGGACTCGCCATCTGTCACGTTGGCACCTAATATACCTCTGGTGGAAAGTGGGTGTGTGGGTATTACCTATACACCTCTGCCTACCCCTTCGGGGACCCTTGTGGGAAGGCTTGAGGATATATTATATTATTATTATTATTATATAGATATGTCTTAATATTTTTTCAGGCGCAACCTGTCAGCTCCCGGGGCTGCGGTGGGCGAAGAGTGGGATCGCTGCTCCACGTTCGACGTCAACTGGACCGAAGTGCTGTCCAGCATGACTCCTCCCGACATTGGCACCCCCCGGGTTAGCTGCCAGCACGGATGGGAGTTTGAGCTCACCGACATACCCTACCATACTGTTGTTAGTGAGGTAAGGTCACATTTATTAGGCATGTATAGGGAGGATCTTAATTAGTCACACCACGAGCTTTACGGTGAAGGAAAACATCGAGAGGAAACCTGCATAAATCTGAGAAGCAATTCAAATACGTATGTATAGTCGTGCTTGAGTAACGGCGATGGTCTCGCCATCTATCACGTTGGCACCTAAAATAGATCTCTGGCGGAAATTTGGTGTGTGGGTATTATCTATACATCTCTGCCTACCCCTTCGGGAACATTTGTGGGAAGGCGTGAGGATATATTATATTAAATTACGATCTTGAAGGTGAACGCCTTTTGAACGAGAACAGGCAAAGCCGCGGTCACAGCTAGGCTATACTTTTGTACACAGAGGGAGTGGGTGTGTCATGCATCAGGGTACGCGCCTCTGGCTCAAGCGATGTTCTTCGCTGGCTCCTTCGTTGGTGGCCTGTTCTTCGGCTGGCTCGCCGACCACTTCGGCAGGGTGCCAGCCTTAATTGGTGAGCAGCAGATCCTATTATTCATACAATGACAAAAGTTCCAACTACCTGGATCAAATCGATCGGACGATCAAGGACGGGAACGTCATGAGTACACGAAACCGACGAGCATGTATGAAGAGACTGATGAATGTGGACGAAGCGAAAGAGGTATGTAATTCTAGAGAGAACTGGCGCTCTATACTCTCTGCCTACCCCTACCTACTCGGCATGATGATATATATATATATATTTATGTAAGACAAAAGTTCACGTTTTGAACTGTGCCTAGATGGGCACTTATAAAACGTCGAAAAAGGTGCACGGTTCGGGTTGGTCGCTTCCATGGAGAAGAACCGGCATGGTTACTCTTCCCAAATCATTTGGTATAGAATAACAATATTATTATGTTACAGCATTAGTACTAAGCAAAGCGTCTGGTTGTTGGTTCCTCTTTCAAGAAAGACTAACTTTAGCAGGAACGGAATCAGATAAAATTTGGCACAAAGATTGATTATTAGCTGCATTAACACATAGAATATGATATTTCAGTAACAATGTGCCAAAAAAAATTAATCTTATGCGGTTGGTACCACGGGTTACGGTCAGTATTATAGTAAAATATTCCGTCGGTCTCGAGCAACCCATTTTAGGCCTCCCTTAGCAAAGGGCTGGTGAATATTTCGGTCAGCGGATCATCATTGCCATAGATGCCTTCAACAGGACCATCTCCAAATTGTTGTACTTACGTGTCACTTGAGTGAATGTTACAGGGCAGGTTTATTTATACCTTTACCACAACAGTGGTATAAAAAAAAACAAAAAGAAAACCACTTGTAGATGTCAGTCTATGATGTACATAGATACATAGATACATGTTATAGATAATAATCGTATATGTATGTACCATCTCATGTCGGAATATGAGTAACGGGTTGTAATGAACGTGCCGAACGCATAAAGGACTTATAATGTAGGACTATAGATCTTTGGCATAGACAAATATATATTCTAAAACAATGCGTTGCTGACGTCTGTGCTTAATTGTTTGACAAGATGTTTACTGAGTTTGCTCGGGTCTGGATGGATGAGTGTGAGACGCAATTGTACCCGATAGGTGGCACTACGATCGTATTTTTCTCCCAAGCGAAGATGGATAAGGCTTCTATTATATTCTTAAAACATTACGGTTTGAGTTCATTATGTGTTCGACTCCGTGCCTCATTACCAAGCATACTTAATGCAAAACAAAGACAGAGCATCAATAATAATAAAATGAATTTGTCATGATGACCTTGTTCGTGCTAAAGCAACAAATATTTTCTTTATTATACATTTCGTCTATTGTCTTCCGTTCAGTCGTGACCTAAACCCATCCTATTTCCGTGTAAATTATTACAAATAAATAAATTGGAGTGTCTGTTTGTAATATTAAAATAACCGCTTTTTACTAACTGCATATGGATTTTTACACGGTACATATACCAAAATACATATTTTATTACAATTTTCTATAGGTTTCTATATCTTTTTTATAAAGGTCTGTAGTCTATAGAAAAAAACCGCGTGATGATATATATATATATATGTATGTATTTATTTGTTTCAAAACAAATAGACTCGTGTCAGATACCAAAGTGGATCGATGACCTGGATATGGCCAGGCCAACAGTGTACCTAGTTCAATGACGATGACGTTTTTCTTTATTGTGTTAGTATGTTTTTTGTTTTTATTTGCTGTTGTCAAATATATTCATGACATGGATATTAGTATTTCAAGCGTATGTGCTTTAGTTTAAATTTGTATAGTGATATAACATAATTTTAATTATTGCATAAAATGTCAATCAATGCTTTCTGGAGTGTAACTATGATGAAAGAAGCCGATCCGAGAAGTAATCTTTAAGACGGGAGTGGCATGGAGGTCTGTTATTTGTGTGATAAAGAACTATTAATGACTTTAAAGCTGAGCGGTCAGGCCTTCTATCAATTTAGATATTATCTGCGGAAACCTTTTCCGCAGCTAATGTAATTGCCATACATTTTTATGATATCGGACGCTTTCACGGCGCTTACAGGAAAAGATTGTCTGGGACAGGTCAGTGATCCTGTCTGCAAAACGGCCGCCCGGTCTATTGGTTAGAGCTCCTGACTGCAAAACCTGAGGTCGCGGGTTCGAATCCCGCTGAAAGCAGATATTTTGTGTGATGAACACGAGTTTTTGTACCTTAGTCTTGGATGTCCTATGTACATACATACATATCATCACGCCAAGTCCTTAACGGGGTAGGCAGAGAGTATAGAGCGCCAGTTCTCTCTAGACTTACATACCTCTTTCGCTTCGTCCACATTCATCAGTCTCTTCATACATGCTCGTCGGTTTCGAGTACTCTTAACGTTCCCGTCCTTGAGAGTCCGATCTATTTGATCCAGGTAGTGGGAACGTGGCCTTCCTCTGCCTCTTCTTGCACACACTTTTGCTTTGTATATCTGTTTCGTCAATCTTTCTTCACTCATCCTTTCTATGTGTCCAAACCAACGTAACATGCCTTTCTTCATCTTTACAATCACGCCCTCATTCACGCCAGTTGATTTGCGAATCTCTTCATTGCGGATTTGATCTAATATCGTTACACCGCACATTTTTCGAAGAGATCGCATCTCGACTGCATTCAAGCTATTTTTATACTTCCTCTGACATACCCAGGATTCGCTGCCATACAATAAGGTAGGTACCAATATCGCGGTGTGGACAGCAACTCGAGCATTCTTGCTCAGACTTTTACTGACCATCAACGCCGACATGGCTCCATTCACCTTTTTTCCGGCAGTTATCCTTCTTTCAATATCTTTTTCATACTTTCCATCTCGTGTGAACATGCTTCCAAGATATACAAATGTCCTATGTATTTATGTAAATATCTTATCTATGTAAGTAAATATATCGTTGTCTAGTTACCAAAACACAAGCTTTGCTTAATTTGGGTCTAGGTCAATTTGTGTGGAATCGTCCCAAGGTATTTATTATTATTATATTTAGTATTTATTATATATATTATTTATTATTATTTATTTATAAAACTAAAAGCGGGTTCGAATCCTCCCGTGGGACAATGTGAGGAATACATTTTGTCACCTTAATATTGGATGTTGTATGAAGTATTCATGTGAAAGGTATATATATATATATACTAGCTGTCCCGCCCAGCTTCGCTTGGGTGAAAAAAAAAATTTACTTACGGGTATGAAAATAGATAGTAGCCGATTCTCAGACCTACTGAATATACATATAAAATTTCAAACAATCTATCAATCCGTTGCGGAGGAGTATCGTAACTAACATTGTGACACGAGAATTTTATATATATTTACCTATAGACCTAGTACCTCTATAGGTAACTTGCTCTATAGCAATCTATGCTAAGTTAGTAGTAGTAGTAGTAAGTAGTTGGGTCGCCTTGTGTATGAATAAAATTCAATTACAGGAGCCAACATGATCGGGTGTGTCGGCGGCGTCGCCAGTATCTTCACAACAGGCCTCTGGGACTTTGTTTTTACCAGGTTCCTGGTGGGAATGGCCTTCGATAATGCATTTATGATGATGTATATATTAGGTAAGATTAATATGAATAGATTTTTTTACACCAGAAGGGTGGCAAGCCGGTCCGGTCCGCCTGATGGCTAGCGGTTACCGCCGCTTATTGACCCTTGTAACATCAGAGGTATCGCTTGCGCGCTGCCGACCCTGCAGGATTCTTTACATACAACTCTTTAAGTCAAAGTCTGATCAAGTAATTAATTATGACTAATCATGTTTTGGTTTGCGTAAGAATCCAGATAAATCTGGTGGAAAATGTAAAGACCTATTTCGTATTATTAAGCGTTGCCCTCATTCAAGACCAGTTATAAAAACAAAAATATGCGTATACGCACTATCGTATGACAGCTTGTGCCGCCAATGTGCTGAATCTGGCTATCAGAAGTACAAACATCAAAGATAATAAAAAAATACTTTTATAGCTCGTTGGTTCATAGGCCTTTGAAATTTTCTTACCCAGCGCAAAGAAGTGCTATTCACATTATTTATGCGTATGGACGACCTTGAATAAGAGACATATGCATAGCATTTTTTTATCAACTTATGCAATACACGTATATCGCGTGGTAAGAGTCAGATGAATGTGTAGATACATTATGTAGAAAAACATTTTATAAATTTTACAGGAGAGCAAAAAGCTGCGAAAATTCGTCTCTTTAAACTTTGTCAGCTTTTTATTAGATATTTAATACATTTGACAATGAAAAAAAAAAATTTAATGTAATGGCCTACTATTAGGGTTTTCAAAAAGGTATTAATTATTTATTTATATACGCTTATAAATACACAATATATATTTTTTTGAGTATTGGTTGACATACGTTAGTGTGGCCCTTAATTTATTATACTTTTAGTCGTTGTCTTATTTACATATGTCATTTTAGAAGTTAAGTTTTAGTATGTTTACGAGCAAATAAATAAAAGCCAATCAATTAAACATAACAAAGTCTGTATTAAATTATGAAAAATATAATTAAAAAAACATAATCAACATCAGGCATCCGTATACACAATTTTATATATCTTCGTCATTCTCTGTGTCGGTTCCTCCAAATGCAAATCCTTCATAGAAACCGTGGTATTGCGTTGGGATGATGCCTTGTCTGCATAAATCTTTGATGGGGCCTTACAACAACTTTTAAGTATAAAAATTCTATGGACTATAATAACTCTCAAAGATAATAGTACCGCCAAAATAACGTATATGATAATTACATCGCCATGGTTATTAATATGGATTGTTTATTTACAAAATGTTTCTGCAAATTTGATGTAACTAGATAAACGTTGTATTGGCTCTTGAAACTTTGTACCAACGCACAATTTGTAACAACCAAAACAACGCATATGTACGTATACGTAGCTTTTACGTCGATATGGTTCATGCAATATTCTGAAACACACAATATTGTGCGATCCAAAATATTGTTATTGCAGATACGTTGCAGTAGCAGTAACTGTTAGCATGATCATTAAAACTAATATAACGTAAGACGTGATACGTTCTTCTGCTCCAATGGAAAATAATTCTTGTGCTATTTAGTTTTTTTGGAATTAGTGAAATATTGAATATATCGTTACGTCGTTTTGGCAGTTCATAAAGGACCACTTTATGACCCGATTTCTAAAAAAAAGCGTTTTTTGATTTTTTTGTAGATACGTTCATCTGACTCTTACCACGCGATATACTTTCTCACAAACAGCTGCTTACGTACTAGGCATACCTTTTAAGTTCTGTCGTTTCCATATTTTACGGCCATTTTGAATTTGGAACTGTTCTATATTCGAATGTGTTTAAATTTTGAAGGTGTTAGGTTATTTTCGTTACGGAATTTCTGGATTCGATCTCCACGCTCAAGGCCCGCGATAGAAGCTATGCAATAGCTTAATAATCGGATGGGTGTGGATTGCAATATCTGAGAAACTGGCTTGGATCTATTACTTGCATAATAAATATATAGCTGTTTTTTTTATATAAAGGTGTTGATTGTATAGTATGAGCCGTGGTGGACGAGTGGTTTGAGTATTTGCTCGCAACACAAAGATTGCAAGGTGGAATCCCGACTGTACCAATGAGTTTTTCTGAACTTAAGTACAGTGATTAGTCACACCAGCTTTACGGTGACGGAAAACATCGAGAGGAAACCTGCAGACGTTTGAGAAGACATTCAAACGCGTATGTACCGTACCTATAGTCGTGCTTGAGTAACGGCGATGGACTCGCCATCTGTCACGTTGGCACCTAAAATAAATCGGCGGAAAGTGTGTGGATACTACCTATACACCTTTGCCTACCCTTTCGGGGACCCTTGTGGGATGGCATGACTAACAGCAGACTATTTAAAGATAGGAAAATAAGATAGGTCACGAAATTGAGCAGATTATAAAATTTTATTTGTCTGTTTAGGTAGCTACTATTTAAGAAGTCACGTATTCAATGTCTGTGTGCATACAAGTATCGTTGCAGACTTTGTTTGATTCTTGTTCCGTTATCGTGTATTTGCGTGTTCAACGACACGGTAAATAGAAAAAAAAAAGGAGCCGTGGTGGCCGTGGCCGTGAACCTATCAGTGGTCAATCACACCACGGTGAAGACTGTGATACGCCTTCCCATAATAGTCCCCGAAGGGGTAGGCAGAGGTGTATAGGTAGTACCCACACACCCATTTTCCGCCTAACATAAATCCACTTTATCTAAATATATCTCTGGCGGAAACCTATACACCTCTGCCTGCCTACCCCTTCGAGAACCATTATGGGATGGCGTGAGGATAGTATCTACATACATTGCACCCGCGTGTATGTAGTAAGTCGGGGCTAACAACAAACTAAAATAAAACAATGTCCAGTTCTAGAGTACGTTGGCCCCAAACACCGCACGTGGGTGGCTAATATGTCCATCGCGCTTTTCTTCGGCGCCGGGTGCCTGACCCTGCCCTGGCTGGCGCTGTGGATGGCGGACTGGAGGAAGCTACTCTGGCTGACGTCACTGCCAATGATGGCGGTCTTGTTGGTGCCGTTCGTAGTCCCGGAGAGCGCGCGGTACGTGAATGTCTGGTTGAGTGGTTAGAACTCCTGACTGCGAAACTTGAGGTCGCGGGTTCGATTCCCGCTGAGTGCAGATATTTGTGTGATGAACACGAGTATTTGCACCTTAGTCTTGGATGTCCTGTGTATATATTGTTAAATATATCGTTGTCAAACTTTGCTTAATTTGTGACTATGTCAATTTATGTCAAATTGTCGAAGGTTCTACTCATTAATTTATTCAGTCATATTTCGAGTACCATTGTCTGATTGTTCGATCGAGAGAGCTGGACTGTGTTTTACTTCAAGATCACTTTTTTATCTCACTGAAGTGGCATGTAAGTCGTCTAGCCGTCCCTAAAACCTTTAGCATTGTAAATCTTTTCTCTACTTCTCATCACCCATGCTTTGTATTTTATCAAACTTACATGCATGCATTTCATTTCATTTCATCCTTACGATAACATCCTATTTCACACCGGTTGCTTTGAGAATATCTTTATTGCGTATTCGATCTAAAATCGATTTCTTTCACTAGCACCAAATGATTTGATTAACCATGGAGTTTCTTGCCGGTTCTTCTCCATGGAAACTCCAATCCGAACCGTGCACCTTTTTCGACGTTTTATAAGTGCCCATCTAGGCCTATGTGAAATAAAAATATTTTGAATTTGATTTTGATTTAGAGAGAGCTAGTGCTCTATACTCTCTGCCTACACCGTTAGAGACTCGGCGTGATGATATGTATGTATGTATGTATATTAGAATGAAAAACTTTTATCACGATTTGATTTGATTTTGATTTAAGCAATTGAAGATGGGGATGTTAACATAATGGAGTTCTTTGAACATTTAAATAATAATGAGATAAATAATAATAAATATAAATAATAATAATAGGAGCGCAAGAAGATGAGATCTAAATACTATGATAGCATACTCTACTTACATCCTAGATGTATGTAGCACCTTGATATATGCTGGGTTCTCAGGTGGCTCTTGACAAGAGGCCGCGTCAACCAAGCAGTAGACGTACTGAGGAAGTTCGAGCGAGTGAACGGTACCAAAATACCTGATGATGTAATGGATGAGTTCATTGTAAGTATATGCGAATCCAGTTTTACCGTAACAAACCTGCAGCCAGCTTTGGCTTCGATAAAAAATTTACTAGACCGTTACATTTTCAAAGGTCGTCTTTAATATCCGCAGTGAATTATATATTTTTTTTTTGCAGATAGGATTCTCCTACTAGTATTATAAACGAGAAAGTTTGATCCTCTTTCACGCAAAAACTATTGAAATGGCACAGTGATTTATTATTAGCTGGATTAACACATAACAAAGTTTATTATTAAAACCAATGAAATCAAACGGAACGCAGGCGAAATCGCGGGGCAGACCTAGTATGTATAGATAGTGTCTAATAATAAGGCAGAAACATAACCATCCTACAGGCCGAAAGATTTTGCCTACTAATTATCCACTATATACCTTTGCCGTATAACGGTTATTCGATATTCAAAATCTCCCGTTCTGCGCTACGATTGGCCAACTCCTTTCCAATCCAATCACGGCACTGATCGTTGTGTCAAATTGATTCGCAGGTGTCATCAAGACGGACACGGGAGACAGACGAGTCGCTCCTAGCGCTATTCAAGAGCCCACCTCTCCGAATAACTATGATTATGATGGTGGTAGTTTACGTGGCGGCAGCAATCATATTCGACGGGCTCGTGAGGATGTCGGACGCTCTAGGGCTGGACTTCTTCATCACATTCACCTTGACGTCCGCAACTGAGATCCCATCTGTCACCTTACTGGCCTTGGTCCTCGATAGGTGAGTGAGTTGACGATTTGGAATAATGTTACCAGCGCGTTATGAATGGTACGGAACATTGGAAAATGATGTTCCTTTTTTTTTATTATTGATACGGTCAAATAATTTTATTCTAAAACAAAATCTAAAAACGTTATCCACGTCGCAGGTTTCGTCGGTTGAACATAAAGCGTTTTCGCCACAGGCTTCGTCATATATATCGTCGAATATCTATGCTAATATTATAAAGCTGAAGAGTTTGTTTGTTTGTTTGAACGCGCTAATCTCAGGAACTACTGGTTGGAATTGAAAAAATATTTTTGTGTTGGATAGTCCAGTTCTCTAGGAAGGCTTTAGGCTATATAGCATCACGTTACGATCAATAGGAGCGAAGCATAAATGAATAATGTTGCCAGAACGGGAAAAAATATTCCTTTTTGAGAGCTTCCGTTGCGTGCGCTGCGTAAACGGTTTAAGTTACGCAAATATCATGTATGAAGGAATTGTTCCTCTTTAAAAGCTCTAAAAAAAGTCCGCGACAGCATATGTCTATCTTTTAAGATTGACTCACTATAATCTTTTTCATGGTAATATAAAATTTGTTCGAAACCAATGCATTATTTCCGAAGATGTATTATCAACATAATATTAATCCTTATCCAACGAGCGAACAGATTTTTTTATTTGTTTTTGCGATATCTCATCGTAAAATAATACTTTTCAAATTCACGGAAGATTCATTACTGAAACAACTCTCTCTCTTAGGTACGCAGACGAAGTTGCGCTGGTCAGCTAGTATATTATAAGCTGGATAAACACAGATGATATTTTATTCCAGAAAAAATGGCTTAGCAACGTTACTCACTTTGTTTAACAATTTAAATATCGTGTTTACTCAGGTGGGGCAGGAGAAATCTGACATGCGGCCCGATGGGCATTGCCGGAGTTTTGATTATCACCGCTCTATTTGTACCTAAAGGTAAATCATTTTGTGAACACAATGATGTCTAAAGAAAATTCGAATGCGCACAGTGCCTAACGGGGTAGGCAGAGAGGGAAGAGGACCAGTTTTCTGTAGCAAACTTGTAAACCTGCATACCTTTTTCAACAATCTGTTCTTATGTTGTTCGCCGGATTCGAGTACTCTTGACGTTCGCATTCTTGAATGTCCGATCAATATGATCTAGGTTTAGCTCTAGGCATTACTAGAAACTATTAAACTTCAATTTTAAATAAATTCGAATTTGGAACTCTTAACCAAACTCCAGATATCTGGGATCAAAAAAGCGCCTCTCTGTTTTCTTTTATTATTTCGCGTGATTTATTCGTGTTTGTGTGCAAAAAAAATTATTTAAGACTTGAATTAAGTTTCTCTGATGATTCACCAATTAATTTGTTCTATATCGTTGGCTTCATCCCTCCAGGTATACCCCAGGCGTCATTGGCTATCATGTCTCGATTCTGTATCAACATGTCGTACAACGCCATCATACAGTGGGCAACAGAGCTTCTGCCCACAGGCGTGAGGGCATCGGGCTCGTCCATATTGCACATGAGCGGATACCTGGCCACTACACTGTCACCTTACATTGTATATTCGGTAATTATCCTACTTCGTACTAATATTATATAAAGTTTGTGACGATGTTCGTTCCACTTTCACGCAAAAACTACTGAACAGAATTGTATGAAAATTTGCACAGAGATAGATAATTAGAGAATAGAGAAAAAAATGCAATGCGATCACGCCTAGTGCTTATATGAGAGTCTCTGATTTCGAGTCTCCGAGTCCGCGCTATTACTCCTCCTTTTCAAAGTAGCAATCTACTAAATAGTTACTATATATAGAAGGTATATATAGAAGGATATATATAGAAGGTACCTACTAAATATCCTTTAAACTCGATCTTAGTAAACCCATTGGTAGGTATAATAATAATAATAATAATAATAAATCTTTATTGAATTAATTACAAGAATCGAATTTCGATATCTGCATATCTGTTGATGAACATTAATATGTATCTGTTGTTATTCCATGATCTTTTGATAATTCTTGCAGGAACGTCTCTGGAAATACCTTCCCATGCTGACGCTGGGCATCATAGCAATGGTGGGCAGCAGTATCGCCATGATACTGCCTGAGACAAAAGGGAAGACCATGCCACAGACCATCGCCGACGGCGAGAAAATCATTAGGGAAAACTCACTATGCGGGTATGTAAATTAAGTTGTACATATAGATAGTCTCCGAAGGGGTAGGCAGAGGTGTGTAGGTAATACACCTCTGGGTGTGTGGTTATTAACTATACACCTCTGGCTATACCTACTCAATTACATAAATGTACGCGCAGCTATTACCGCGGGACACGGGATATGGGTCAAATATTTTATCAAATTACACAATGAATGTAGGTATTGTCAATTGTTGCTGTTTAAACAAATTGAAATAAACCATATGTGGATTCGCAAGACCGTTTACACAAGTGCAGTACCACACACCAAGTAGGCACTAAAGCGTAATATGTACGTATATGAGATCAGAGATGTAATAATAATAATAATATAAATATAATAATAATAAATACCTGGGACAATTCCACACAAATTGACCTAGTCCCAAGTTAAGCAAAGCTTGTGTTATGGTAACTAGACAACGATATATTTACTTATATAGATAGATATATACTTAAATACATAGGACATGCAAGACATAGGACATACAAATACTCGTGTTAATCACACAAATATCTGCCCTCAGCGGGATTCGAACCCGCGACCTCAAGTTTCGCAGTCAGGAGCTCTAACCACTAGACCAAACGGTCGTCTTTTAATGTAATGTCGTATCAATTTACTTAATTTTCAGGAAACCAGAGAAAGACGACGAAGACACATGGAAAAATGAAAAAGAGAAAGCGCTGTACGCATAATACAAACTGCATTTAGTTAGGCGAATAATTTGGTACTTATTTGCTCAGAGATTTGTATTTTTAATAACGATTCAAGGTGATAGATTATTTTGTAAGTGAGATTTTGTGGCTTTGCAGAACATGTGGCCTACACAATGATGTTGAGGGCCTACACGGTTGATTTTTCGAACTGAATGTGGCGCCGACGTGTATTTCAGCCAGTGTTTTGACGCCACAGAAGAATTACGGTTTTTTATTTTTTATAATTTACGGTTATACATCTTCAGAGTTTAGACTTGCTCAACTGTCAAAATGTGTTTGACATATAGCAAGAATTAAAAAGAGCAAATAAATTAATACATACTATTCGATTCGTTTAAAAATCCAAAGGATATCAAAAGAATAAACAAATTAATAAAAAATAAATTACCTACATACTATCTATTTAATTATTTTTATATGAACTCATGATAAAAGTATCGTAAGATTTATTTTCTATGGTATTGCTATACATAAAATAATAAGTACTTATGTACATATTCTGTATTTTTTAACTATATTTTAATTTCGTCGGTACCTGTTAAACAGACTTAATTTGTTTAAATACGTAAGTTTTAAAAGTTAAAGCTTAAGATAAGTATATTTGAAACTTGGGTGCTATTTAGTATTTTGGCTATATATAATTGAAGCATGCGTTAAGACCTAGTACTTATTACGTAGTAAGTGAATCGTGTCTCGGAACAGCGACCGAATCGCAATCTGTCAAGTCGGCAACTACATATACGAAAAGAGGTTGTGAATTATAATTTTGCCTACCCTTGCATAAAATTATATTTTGACCCCAAAGGGTCATGGTAGGACCCTTTGGGGTCAAAATATAATTTTATATTGTACCTGTTTGATAACGTTGAATATTATTTCCACCCGCCGTTTAACTCTCGACTTTCAGTCCTCTCGCTTCATTCACATGTATGATTAATACTTGTGTGTATTTCCATAATAATATTGATGACTTAATTAAGAATTACAAAGTAAGTTAAAATAAGAATGAAAAGTCTGAATAATATATCATTTCTCAACGTGAGTGCTGTACAAACGACAAGGTAATAAATAACAACATTAACTTTACGATTGTATTTTATTTTATTATACCTTCAAGGAACTGTTTAAGTGATAATAACGTACGTAACGTAATTTTTATAATAATAAAGATACTTGCTGCCCGCCCAGCTTCGCTCGAGTGAAAAAAAAAATTCTGAAACACGATCGTAGCGCCACCTGCTGGCTCCAACTGTCAATCTACTATAAACAAATTCATAAAAATCAATTACATACATAAGAAATTAATATATATAAATACTAGATATCGATTTATACAATATCATCTATATGATATTATAAATAGTAAAAATATAACACCGAGATAGAAAACCAACAATTTATTGACAGGCGATATTAGCTCTAAACGAGATCAAGTTTGCTTGATGCTAAGGTACATTTTCCCGTTGATGTTCTGTTTGACGGGGTTGATCCTCTTGAGGATCTGCGTCATGGTCTCGACGAGGCGCTCGCTGCTGACGCCGGTGCGCTTGGACTTGAACTTGGTGAGCAGTTCCGTCGTCGTCATCGGCTTGCGCGCCAGGTAGCGGCGCACCGCCTCCTCCGTCACGCCGCACTCGCTGCAAGTACCACATTGGAAATACTAGCTGCTTCACGGTGAAGGAAGGAAAATATCCAGAGGATATCTGCATACGTTTGAGAAGCAATTCAAAGGCATATAGGTGTATAGTCGTGCTTGAGTAAAGGCGATGGACTGTCACGTTGGCACTTAGAATATATCTCTGGAAAGTGGGTGGGACCTACACACCCTTGCCTTGTAATATTATAAATGCCAAATAGTAAACTGCTCAACGGAATTTGATGAATTTGGCACAGATATAGATTAGTAGCTGGATTAAAACCTAGGATAAGATTATAATAAAACATTTATTCCAGAAAAAAAAACAGGAAATTAATTACCAATGACGCCAAATTAAGCTTAGTTATATAGCATAGCTATATAACAGTACATAGTAATTAGTAAACACGTGCTTCTTTTTAATTATCATGATAAATATGGAAATTTTATAATATAGTAAGTATGGCATTGAGTTCTTCAAAAATGGTCAAAAAGATTCCTGCAGGTTCGGCATCGCGCGAGCTATACCCGTGGTGTCACAAGCGTCCATAGGCCGCGGTAACCGCTTACCATCAGGCGGACTGCAAGCATGTTTGACACGTTAGTGTAAAAAGAAAACAATGTTATATAAGATGCTGACTTGTATGCGGCGTCGAGTTTCGGTCGCTTGGCGGGCGGCTGCGAGGGCTGCGGCGCCGGGGATCCCCCGCGGGATGTGCTGGCGCTGCCGCCGCCGCCGCTTGCTACACACACACACACACACACACACATGTAGGTACAGTGTAACAAACTAAAATGGTTGGGTAGAACTCCGGTAGATATTCCATTTTAGTTTATAATAACATTTTAGTACATATAATTTTTTTGTAGATATTTGTTTTTAGTATATACTTAATTTAAGTACATATTACATTTTATTAGACACTAGCTTATGCCCGCGGCTTCGCCCGCGTGGAGTTCGAAAGTAGCTTTGGAAATTTTCCTGCTAGAATCGGTTCAGCCGCCATGCCGTGAAAGAGCATCATAATATAAGAATATATAATTTTTCAGGATTAAAAAATGTAGCCTATGTCCTATTCCTAGGTATAAACTATCACCATTTTAAATTTCAGCCAAATCGGTTCAGCCGTTTGGCCGTGAAAGAACCGCAACCATACAAACTTTCACATTTATAATATTAGTAAGATTCTGTTACAGTCATATGATTATGCGTTTCTAATTTAAAATGACCGGAGTTGAATGAATTGATTAACCTGAAGCAAAAGGGGCGGAGCGTCCTCTCCTCGCGTCATCCATATTCATTAGCCTTCATACATGCTCGCATATACACTGTGTATGAGAACTATGTACCAGAGCGGTCCTTATATTTACATACATACATATAATCACGCCTCTTTCCCGTAGGGGTAGGCAGAGACCACTTCTTTCCACTTGCTACGATCCTTACATACTTCTTTCGCTTCGTCCACTTTCATTATTCTCTTCATACATGCTCTTCGGTTTAGGGTACTCTTGACCTGACCTTTTTTCAAGACGTCCCTAATTTGGTCTAGAAACGTCCGTCTAGGTCTACCCCTTCCAACACTTTCATTCACACTCGCCTTATACACTTTTTTCGTCAATCGTTCTTCATTCATTCTCTCGACATGGCCAAACCATCTAAGCATACCTTTCTCAATTTTTGTCACTACATTTTTTTTTTTTTTTTTTTTTTTATACCACTTGGGTGGCAAACAAGCATGCGGTCCGCCTGATGGTAAGCGGTTACCGCCGCCTATGGACGCTTGCAACACCAGGGGTATCACTCGCGCGTTGCCGACCCTGCAGGAAACTTTTCACACCCTTCTTGAAGAACTCCATGCTGTACTCTCCAGGGAAAACCTCAACGGGGAGCTCATTCCACAGCCTGAGCGTTCGCGGAAGAAAACTTCTTTGGAAGCGCACAGTGCGAGACCTTTGTGGTTCCAAGGTATGGGGATGAATTCCCCGTCGATGGCGAGAGGTGCGGTGGTAGAAGGTGGAAGTGGGCATCATATCGAACAATTCTGCAGAACACTCCCCGTTATACAAGCGGTAGAACACACACAGGGAGGCAAAGTCTCTCCTCAGACTTAGTGATTCCAAGCCGCTTGTGAGCATGGGATCGTCGACAATTCTAGCGGCGCGTTTCTGAACCGCGTCAAAAGGCCCAAGCTGGTATCCAGGGGCTCCAGCCCACAGGTGGCAGCAGTACTCCATATGTGGCCGAACTTGCGACTTATAAAGTTGCAGCCTTTGTTGCGGTGTGAAGTACTGCTTAGCTCTGTTGAGCACACCGAGCTTCCTCGACGCCAGCTTAGCCTTGTCCTCTAAATGACCACGGAACTGAACGTCGCTAGAAATATCGACCCCAAGGATCCTAATGCTCTCCGAGATGTTCAGGGGAGTGTTCTGGAATTGTGGAGCCACAGCGAATGGAGTTTTTTTTGCGGTGAACGCGCAAACTTGTGTCTTAGTGGGGTTGAAGTGAACTAGGTTTAGTCGACCCCAATCGGAGACACTGCGAAGTGTACTCTCGATTTCAGACACAAGTCGTTCGCGACTTTCCTCCACAGTGGAACGAGGGAGATTAGCACGGCCCGTGTAGTAAGTGTCCCCAGTGCTGTCGTCTGCATAGCAATGAATGCCTTCAATAGAAAGCATGTCATTAATATGCAGAAGAAACAGAGTCGGGGACAACACAGAGCCTTGCGGGACGCCAGCATTAATTTCCATGCTTTCGGAGCAGCTACCGTCAACGACGGCTCTTATGCATCTGCTGGACAGAAAGCTGGCGACCCATTTGCATAATCCCTCTGGCAGTCCGTAGGATGGAAGCTTCGATAGAAGACCGCGATGCCAGACCCGATCGAACGCTTTCGCCACATCCAAGCTAAGCTACATCTTCTTTCAGACCTTCCTTATATTTTCTTTTTTTTTCTTTCTTTCTTCCTTATACTTCCCTTATATTTACACTATATTTATTATGTAAGTATAACATCAGATCCTATAGAACGTTTATTAAATAGCTATTTACCAGAAGTGGAGGCCGCCTGTCCATTCTTGTCTTTGTCGGCGGCACCTTTGGCCTTCTTGGTCTTCTTGGCGCCGCCGCTCTCCTGGTCTGTGTCCGAGTCGGAACTGAGCTCGCTACTGGACTCCGCTGCGAATGGGAATTATACTAGCTGCATTCCGCGGTGTCACTCGACGCATTAAAATATCGCTTGGGAATAGAGTTTAATATAACAATAGCGAAACCTATATACGGTGGAGAAGAAATTCAAATCACTGGCGGAAAGTGGGTGTGTGGGTACTCCTATACACCTCTGCCAACCCTTTCGGGGATCCTTGTGGGAAGGCGTGAGGGTAAATATATGTATATATATATATATATATATATATATATATATATATATATATATATATATATATTATAATCTTAATATATATATTTCTTGTGTGCGTGTGTATGTGACTGAACTCCTCCTAAACGACTGGACCGATTTTGATGAATTTTTTTGTGTGTGTTCAGGGGGGTCTGGGAATGGTTTAGATTCACAATTGGACCCGATAGGTGGCGCCACTGGGTCCGTAGCTTTAATTTTTTCTCGTACGTTACCTTTACGTTACCTATACGTTACCTTTCTTGGCGTCTGTATTATTTTTCTTCTTGGTGAGTTTGCTGGCGCGTTCCTCTCCCTCCTTGGTGGGCTCATCCTCCTGTTCCGAGGGCGGCTTGTGCTCCTGCTCTTCGTCCGAGTCCTCGTCGGACGTCAGCAGCTTCCTGGCTCACGGACACACATTATGACGCGTCAGGTAACTATCATACCACCTTAAGTTATATCAAAACACACGTGTATCCATTGGACCCATACTCAATTATGTATAATGAAGTTAGTCATGGATGATGGTAAATAAACCTGTAAGCCTATTCTCTCTGCCTTCCCCGTGAGGGACTCGGCGTGATATTATTATGTATGAAGCTATATTAAAACACGGGCCCAACGATAAAGTACTAAAGTAACACTCATTTAATTATAGAGCCACCTTAAGTAACAAAATACTCGCTTCACATCATGCTACACTTCAGTTAAATATGAATCGTTTAAGTATAATGTCACCTAAGCTATGTCCTAATACAATGTATGAACAACTTACGTAGCTTCGCATCGGTTCAGTATCATCCCAACTAAAGTTGTCTCAAAAAGAAGCCGCTTTGCTCGTCGTGTGACCGAGTGTAATTCAAGTATATTCCCAAGTAAACAATAAAATTAATGTTAGTACCTGAGCGCGTCCTCCTCCGCCACCCCTTTGAGCTCCTTGTTCGCTTTAGTCTCGTGGTCTGATTCACTGCAAAGGAAACGAAACCTTAAAACCACTAGCGCATAGAAAAAATCGACTATTCTTTAAAGGACTATTTTAATGACAAATAAAAGAAATTTCTACCAAAAAAAAAGTATAATTTTTTTTTTAAATATTGCATTGTATTTGCAGTTAGTTAGGAGGTATCTAAATATATAAATACATACCTGCGGAAAAAATCGCAAGCCAATATTATGTGGCCAAATGCGCGATACAATCACTATATACCAATTAAACATCACATTATGTAACCGTGTTCTTGCGAATAAATTATTTCATTTCATTTTCACACACACACACACACACACAGGAGAGTGCAATTTCCATTGCTTCTATGTAGTATTCTATTCCTGGGATAGAGGATATCTGAACTGAAGAATAACTGTGCGGTCGGGATATGTAGATAGACGATATACTAGGAATCTAGTCTCAAACTAAGCAAATGGATCGGACCCTCAAGGATGCGAGCGTAAAGAGTACTCGAAACCGAACATGTTTGAAGAGTGCATATGAATCGAAAGAGGTCTGTCTATCTCTAATGATGAACCTACCTAATAATGAATTGCTCTTTTAGAAAGTTTAAAATGTTACTTTAATATTTTTCTACCCCCACGTAAAAGGAAATAAATGTTAAAAAGGGAAACCGGGGAGTTTGCTTCGCCTTTTCTTCTCCAGACACGTATTTTTTTAAACGGTGGTAACTTTAGTTTTTTATTCAGTATGCGAAGTTCAATGGCGTACCGTGTCCCTTACGTTGAATAAAATATTTTTGATTTTGATTATTGATTTTCTAAGAGAGATCTGGCGCCGCGAGGGACTCGTCGTGAGGATATGTATATTTGTAAATACATATGTATAGAATCCAAAAAGAAATCCAAAAAAATCTTCATCAAAGAAATACGTGTTATCAGCGGGCACCGAACCCGCAGCCTTTAGCTACGCAGGCAGGACTGGTCACCTATCTTCTGAGCCACCAAGATATATTTACCTGTCCGAGGAGTCAGATATGTAGTCCTTCTCGCGGCCCTCCTCGTCACCATCGTCACTCTCTTCAAACGCCTCATCTTCCACCTTCTTCTTCTTTTTATTCGCCGCAGCTGGCAAATAGGCACGGTTAGTTACATCATATTATAAATAACAATAATAATAAATGCCTTGGAACAATTCCACATAAATAGACACTGCCATTAAGCAAAGCTTGTACTATGGTAACTAGACATCAAAGACGAAGGTTCAAAATATAGCGGGAAACGAAATCGCGACCTGAAGCTTCGCAGCCAGGAGCTCATATCACTAGACCAGACGGCCGTTAGATAATGATGTTTACATTTGCACTGATTGAATCGCGCATTCGGCCACATAATATTTAATATGTGACTTTGAAGTGTTCCCTGTGTATGTTGAATAAAATATTTGTGTAGTGGACTCAAACCCCTCGGCCTCGGCTCAACGTATCATACCTTTTTTAGTCTTTTTGTTCTTCTTTTTCTTTGCTTCCGCGTCGCTGTCGTTGTCCTTTTCGTCCTTCTCCGAGGCGGAGGAGTCGTCCTCAGAATCTATCCACTCGTCCATCTCAGATATCTTCAGATCTGCAACCGAAACACCCTTTGTGACAAACGACAAAGGCATTATGGGTACGTTCTACGAATGTGATATATTTAGTTTGTAGTTGTTAGTGTTTTATGACGAAGCATGAGCTGATAACTTTTCGTTTTGGACGACGAAGCCGAAGCGTTTGAACATAAAACGTATTATGCGAAACCTACGACGGTTATGTTATAATGTGGATATGTTGAAATGTGGATATGGGCTAAATACACCTGACAAGTACGTATGGCGCAGGCGTCTCCCACCGCTACTAGCAATACCGAAGGCAAGGACCAACCTGGTCAAGGAAGTACCGGTGACTAGAGCGCTACACTCCTACCTCTTCATGGATACTTAATAGAATCCATGAAGAGGTAGACCTATTCACGAGTACTCTGAGTGAATTCAACAGGGTAGCACTGTGTATTATATGCTATAAATTAAATTAAAATTACCTTATCTTATCTTAACATCTTATTTAGATATAATATGTACACGGCTGCACTAACGCATTAGGATACATTTCCTGTTATGTTACTTTTAAGTTGATAAATAAATAAATAAAATAAATAAATAAATAAAATAAATGTTTACAAGTAAGCACGACTATACATACGCCTTTGAATTTCTTCTCAAACGTATGCAGGTTTCTTCTAAATGTTTTCCTTCGCCGTAAAGCTCGTGGTGTGAGTAACCATTGTACGTTAAGTTCAGGCAAACTCATTGGTACAGTCGGGATTCGAACTGGCAAATTTGTGTTGCAGGGAACTATACGAACCACTCGGATACCGCATCAATATTTACATTACGTCGCCACCAGGTCAGGAGTGGTTAAGATTGTGTGATATGAGAAGAAAATTATTACTTGATGGCTTTTGAAGTGATAACTTCTTTCTTATGGGTGTTACGTAACGCGTTACGGCGCCAGTCTGTCTGGATTCCCTTTCTCCCGCGCATACGGCAGCGATAGGCAGGTTCCTCCTCTCTCACTCTAACCCACAGCGCTTGCCGTATTTCGGACAGACGCTCTCCCCTCTACTCAGTGTTTAGTGTATCCAAATTTAAGTAACAAACTAAGCTTTTCTCTTTCATCAAGTTAAACAATTTCAATATTAAATAGTTATCACTTCTGCCGGGCTTCCAGAGACGCACACGTTTTTTTTTATCAACAGAAGAGCATGTGCGCCATGACAAAATTTTGTCGGCTTTCCCATTCAAGACGGACGATATAGGTGGACAAGCTATCTCTTTATTTTTATAGGACTTCTAGGGTCGACAACGCGCAAAAAAAGCGTCCATAGGCGGTGGTAGCCGTTTACCATCAGGCGGGCCACATGCTTGTTAGCCACCAAAGTTGTACAAAAAATAAAAAGGCTCACGGCCGACAAAACCACCCCCATGCTAGCCCTACAGTACCTTTCTTAGCCTTGGTGCCTTTGGTTTTCTTCTCGTCGGGGTCGTCGCCGTCGTCGGCGCCGTCATCACCGCGCATGCGCTTCCGAAACATCAGCGAGAAGTAGTTAATCACTTTGTTGCGTCTAAAACATGCAACTATGTAATACACTATACTTATATAGAGTAGGTACGACAATAAGTCAAAGGAATGTCTTTTAAAATAAGATATTTAGGGAGGAAGTGCATATGGGTCCGTAGCCAAATAACATTGTTTTTTTTGTGTTGCGTTCTGCGTGATCAATAAGGTTTGCAATAATTTTCTTTTGTTTATTAAGAGAACAGCTTCATTAATATACATAAGAAACCTTAATATAATAAGAGCTAAGAGAAGAAATAATGAGCTCCTTGGGGAGGGGGAGGGTTGTTATACATATTATGTTGGCAGCAGAGGGACGAGTCCATTATGCTGCTGACACAGTATACCTCTCCAGACACAGAGTGGCACGCGCAAGTGATACTTCGGTATCGTGAGCGTAAATAGGCTACGGTAAACGTTTCCCATCAGGTGGGCTATATGCTAGTTAGCCACTCGCTGCATAAAAAATAAAAATATTTAAATTGACAGCCATTCATTATGAGTATGGAGCGAAGTATCGTCATGTATAAAAATCTACTTTATTTGAAGTTATTTAGTGAAGCAACCGCCGAAAATCAATAAATCATTATATATCGTGCCAGCCAAATATAACCCTAAGCCTATCTCATTTGATTCCATTATCCACTGGCACTATTACATAAGGAACTTTATTCCACTTACCTTCCAAACTCATGTTCTGCTTCTTCCGCAGATAATGCTTTGTACCTCTGTATTGGTTGAAAGTTGTACCTGTGGGGTCACCAAAACTTGCTTACTGTGGGTTTTAAATCATATAGAATAGAGTCTAAATTACAAGAGCACTTAAAACTGACGGGTATGAAGAGACTGATGAATGTGAAGGAAGCGAAAGAGTATTCACTTTGCCGACCCAGTGTTCTATACATACATATATACATATATACATATATACATATATTTATTACTACTTAATCCTTTATAGAAAAATAATATGGTATTGGAATAGTATAGGTTTTCTTTTTAATTCTAAAGATACAAGTTATATTAGAGAGCCGTGGTGGCAGACTGGTTCGAGTAGTTGCCTGCGACACAAAGATCGCAAGTTCGAATCTCGACTGTACCAATGAGTTTATCTGAACTTAAGTACAGTGATTAGTCACACCACGAGCACTACGGTGAAGGGTGTACTTACCATTCATGGAGAGGGTAAGCGTCTATCGCCCCATCGGCGGCATGTGTGAACACATAGTAGGCGGCATTCTCCGACACTCCACCTTCACGGATGCCTTTGAACCTATAATATTGCATACATTTTATTTTAATAATAATAATAATAATAAGTTTATTGCCATAAAGGTTACATGTTTCACAGTAATTGTACATAACAAGATTCAGTTTACAGAAAAGAACATGTAAAATCATTCATTACTAAGGCTCCCACACTAGGCTGGGCCTGTATTGTGGGCAGCTTTATCAATAGGAATATACTTATTAGAATTGTTAGCTAATTAGTAGTTAATTTTAGCCATCTATATCCCACTGCTAGGCAAAGGTATTTTCCACTCCCCGCGATCGAGCGCTAGCTCCGACCAATTGCTCAGGCGCATGTTAAATTCGTCCCGCCATCTTCTTGGGCTTCCACGTCTGCGCGTCACATTCTGTGGGGTCCATTGTGGCCCACAACTCGTCTGACATACCATACATATGTATGTAATATGCTAATTATCTCTGCCACTACTAACCCGTGTTGAAAATCTTTTTCTATTTGATTTGAGCTGAGTTAACTTATAGAATATGCCTTGTTGGAGAAAGATAATGTACAAATGAAATTTTCCAGTGGGGCAGAGCTATTATATAGTGTCTCAGAAAATATTAAAGTTCCTCGAATATGTTGCAACACCTTGCAAGTTTATGTTTTGTAAGGATTATCATTTCTTTTTATATTTAGGAATATATGTCAAATGTCGTTTAATAGTATAACCTCATATTATTCTAGAAATCTAGAAAACATATATATAAACTTGCAAGGTATTTAGATTTTTCTGATGAGAAGTGTATATCTCTTAGTAAGTGGCTCGTGGTGAGTACAACCTTTTTATCTTATTTTCGTATAAATAGCTGCCGTAAAGTTATACATGTCGAATCTAACATGATTATTTTTTACGTTATTAACAGTTTCTGAAAAAAAACCATGTAAAAACCACCATAAAACCATGTTTCAGAGTGAATAATGACAAAGATTCCCGGTTGATAATTTTGTCATATTTTGAGCTTTTTTATTTCTCCGTCTTGAATATATATTCACAATATTTGTCAACTTTTAGACAAATGTTCTATTTTCTGAAACACCCTGAATATACAATCCAAAATCCAACAAGTTTTATTACTTTTTGCCAGTCTTCCCCCCAACTTTGAGAATCCAGGGCTGGTCTTCAGGCTTGTACTTGCGGGAGATGATGCCGAACTTCTTACGGCGCGCCTCTTCGCGTGAATCGCGTCCGTATTCAGAACCAGCACCAAATCTGTAAGTAATTTATAGATCAAGCATTCTCTCGAAGTTAAAAAAAAATTACTTGAAGCATTTTCTCAATGTTAAAAAGAAATACCAAATCCATTGGCAAAGTGGTCCAAAACAAAACTGTGCAAGAAGAGGCAGAGGAAGAACACTTTGCAGCTACCTGCATCAAATCGGTTGGATGCTCAAGGATGGAAACGTCAAGAGTACTGTGAGCATGTATGAAGAGATTGATTAATGTTGACGAAGCGAAAGAGGTATGTTTGTCTAGAGATCTGGCGCTCTATACTCTCTGCCTACCCTGTGACGAGCTCGGCGTGATGATAAGATGATAAGTGATCCACATTGTCAGATGAAGGTTACATCAAGAGCTTAATATGGAAAAGTTACTTTTCTGAATGTATGTAACTCTACAGTATAGTAAAGACAACATTGTGAGAAAGCCTATGTATTTAAGGAGCAATGTAAATACATGTGACATTGAATATGGGGGATGATGACACTATCTACACAATATATATATGAAATGAGGTATATTTCACCACTGGCCACCCTTTGGACGTTATTTAATACTATACTATATACTATATCCTCACGCCTTCCCACAAGGGTCCCCGAAGGGGTAGGCAGAGGTGTATAGGTAATACCCACACACCCACTTTCCGCCAGAGGTATATTAGGTGCCAACGTGACAGATGGCGAGTCCATCGCCGTTACTCGAGCACGACTATACATACGCCTTTGAATTTCTTCTCAGACGTATGCAGGTTTTCTCTCGATGTTTTCCTTCACCGTAAAGCTCGTGGTGTGACTAATCACTGTACTTAAGTTCAGAAACACTCATTGGTACAGTCGGGATTCGAACTTGTGACCTTGGCGTCGCAGGCAACTGCTCGAACCACTCGGCCACCACGGCTATCTATATTAATGGCGAAGGTTATTTAATTAACTTATTGGAGTAGCATTATTCATCTGATTTGTAATGTTTAATCAGACTATGCAAATGTTTCAATTCAATAGTCAGTAGCTAGATTGTAATATTACATGTAGTATTTATATACTACACATAATATAACAGGAGTTATTACAACAGGATTCCTTGCTAGACTTCATGTTAAAAATACCACTTAAAAAATTGAGTTGAGTAAGATTAGTTGCCTGTACCATAAAGATGCTAAGTTCGAATCCTGACTGTACCAGTAAGTTTTCTTGAACTTAATTAGTCTCACCACAAGTTTTACAGTGAAAGAAAATATTGAGAAGAAACTTGTATGTGTTTGAGAAAAATAAAAAAGATATGTATAGTCATCTTTGAGAATGCAATATATCTTTGGGAAGTGGGTATTATGAACTTCTGCCTACCCCTTGGGGACCCTTATAGGAAGGTATGAAGACATAATTATTATACCACTCAACCATGGTAGAGTCAGAGAAGGTCACACATTGTATTAGTTTCATTCTCCCTCTGCCTAGTCTTTTCCATCTTACACACTTTGGCATCTCCTCATCAATTCCTTTGAACTCTTTGATGTTGTTTTCCCTCTCCATCTTCACATGAGTCCACTTTGCAAAGTCTACATTGAGTGTTGCATTGAATCGCATCACATGGTACTTCTTCTTCACATTCTTTGGTACTCTGATCTTGAACTCTTGCACTGCTGCCGAGCCTGCACCCTGTTTATGCATATTCAATTATTAATAACATCAATCAAATCAAATCAAAAATCTTTTATTCAATGTAAGGGACATAGGGAACACTTATTCAATGTCACATACTATTTAAAAAACCTACCCCTTCGGGGACCCTTGAGGGTAGGCGTGAGGATATATACATAAACATAGACGGAGAGAATAGTGCCAGTTCTCTATGTCTAGACTTACAAACCTCAAGTATGATTAAGTTGGCTTTTTATACATTTTTGAATATTATCCATGTGTTGCATGTAAGTCAAGTGTGAAGATTTTCATTATCTTATTATTAATATATCCTATATATTTTAATCAATGAAAAAAAATACGGAAACAAGAATTTCAACCACGTCGTCACTGATTTTAGGTTTAAAAGTTTGTGAGTGACAAATCCACCTATTTGGCAACAAATTGTTAAACGCCCTATGTAAATAATGTAGGGAACAATGTTTAAAACATAAAAATAAACAAAATGTTCTTACCGACGTTCCTGGACTCGTCATCATTTTGTTTTTTTTTGTATAAATGAAAATAGATCACAATAATATATACACAATAGTTCTTAATAACATATTGCGCCTAACACAATCTGTTAATAACTTTATTTGGGTGAGGGAGATATTAGAAATAATCAAATTAAGAGTAACCCAACATACATACTATTCGTACCCAAAAACTATCGTTCGGCTCGTTCGCATGACAAACGTCACTGCTCAGTGCTCACGCCAAGCACGCAAGATGTCAAATTGACATTAACGTTTCATTCTTGGAATTGTTGAAATTAATCTGATGAAATGAAATGAGAATTATAAAAATATTGTTAAGATAGGAAATATATATTATATAATTTAATTTTATTGGAAACCCAACTAAAATTAAAATGAATGTTCGCAATTCATGAAAAAACATTGCAAAACTGTAATACACTAAACGTCAGCCTTAAAGTTGGACTTAAGAATACAGATTAACATATAACAATTTTAGGTAGCCTTGGTCATTAATATCTACGTCTACCTATAAATATAACATAACATTAAATACTGTTTAGACTATATACCTATGTATAACTAAGAATCAATATTTACATTTGGAAATAAGACAATCGCATAAAGCGGTGAGCTAATCTTATCTTCCTAATATTATAAATGTGAAAGTTTATAAGTTTGGATGTTTGCGGTTCTTTCACGGCAAAATGGCTGAAACGATTTGGCTGAAAGTTGAAATCGTGATGGCTTATACCTAGGAATAGGACATAGTGTACTTTTTTTTTTAATCCCGAAAATTATTATAATATAATATAAAATTCAACGTTTTAATTTTATAAAGTATGATGTTCTTTCACGGCATAGCGGCTGAACCGATTCTAGCAGGAAAATACATAAGCTACTTTTTCGAACTCCACGCGTGGAGTGTGTGTGTGGGCATAAGCTAGTTTATTATAAATACCAGATTATTTTCTAGATTGTTTAATTCTGGTACTTCGCGTAGATGTTTCTGGCGTAAGCATAATAGGTGGGTAGGTACTATATTTAGTGTTGGCACTGTCCTATAACCTATTAAGTTGAACATCAGCTTCTAGCTTAGTTTATCAACTGTATATTTTCGACAAATTTTGGTTATTTGCTTTAATGTTCATGAGCAAGTGTGGAATGCTGCCAGATTGGATTTTCGTCTAGCACGTTGGTGGTGGTTGTGGATTGGAGGCTCAACGACAAACATATATTTGTGAGATAAACATATTTGTCCATATTATAATATATATTCCTTATATCGATTAAATTCTGGAATGTCTTCAATCCAGATAGAAAAGTATCTATTCTTCATTTGCTCTCTTATAACGTAGTTCATCCAATTCATCGTTCGTCTCTGGTTTCCTGAAAATAATTCGACATAATTACTGAACTGAGAATAATGAAAGTGGACGAAGCGAAAGAAGTATGCAAGGATCGTAGCAAGTGGAAAAAAGTGGTCTCTGCCTACCCCTACGGGAAAGAGGCGTGATTATATGTATGTATGTATGTATGTATGTATAATTACTGAACACCCAGGTGATTATTAACGCTTATTTAGGCTTAACTGTAAATACCTACGATCAAATCGAATTTTAAATTCCCTTATTAGTCTAAATGAGATTACTATTTCATGCTATATTTAATGTTAGGTGACTGTTATCATCTAAATTGGATTAAATAGACGACAAAATGCTTATAAAACTATTGTACCCGCAAAGGACGCTCTTTCTGACCAGCCGCTCCCCGTCAGCCATAGTTTGCGGCATAGGTTGGCCTTTGGTCTCCGGCAACATCAGAGAAAGACCGCTAGCCAAAAAAGAGCCAACTCCTACGATAACTAGTGGCAACGGACGCCATACACGGCCCTAGAAAAACATAAATAATTATATATCCTCACGCCTTCTCACAAGGGTCCCCTTCGCCAGATATATATTTTAGGTGCTAACGTAACTGATGGTGAATCCATCGCCGTAACTCAAGCACGACTATACATACGCCTTTCAATTTCTTCTCAAAGGTATGCAGGTTTCCTCTCGATGTTTTCCTTCACCGTAAAGCGCTTGGTGTGACTAATCACTGTACTTAATTTCAGAAAAAGAAATTGGTGCAGTGAATTTGCAATATGTGTCGCGTGTTCAAAATCGAAAGAAATGTAAGAAAGAAGTCTTAGTCTTTTACCGAGTAGACCACAAACGGTGCTGCGGCTGTAGCAATATAGACGGTGACGTGCAACAAAGAGGAGCCCGAAGCCCTAACACCAGTCGGCAGAAACTCGGCTCCCAATTGTATATAAACCCCCACTGCCATGTTCACGAAGAAACGAGTGAGGACAGCTAAGATTGTTTGCGGCAACCCTGCAACATTAAAGAGGTAATGATTAAGCCGAGTTTCACCAAAATAAGGGGTTATAAATAATATATAGTTTTTTACTGGCCCGAACACTAACGCATCCTGACTTACCTACCGGGACGAAGGCACATATTAGTGAGCAGATACTAGTTAAGAACATCGTTCCAACTGTCACATTACGGCGGCCTAGCCTGAAAGATTGCAAACGTTTTATTTTACTAATCCATAAAACTACCAAATAAATTGCATACAATTCATGGAATTACTGTTCTTTAAGCAAAGCAAAATTCAACTTATAATGCTATTATGAAACATAGCAACCGCTATTCGATCATGAAGAAAGTGCCATCGGAATAAAAAGGTAATATTTTCCAATAATGCCTGTTGTTCCTGCCTGTCTGTTCAGTACAATATCTTTGACGTCTCTTTACTCCATGACACACACCTTCTTTGATCTGACTGATGTATATCAATTGTTTTCTTTCTACATCGGGTAAAAGGTAGCTATAAGACCTAAGACCTTAACTTTTTAAGTTCTTAACTTTAAAGTATGACTCTTGTCGAGCTGATGAATCCACAAAGATGCTTACCTATCCAAAATAAGTGTGACTAGTAGTAGAGCTGGCAGTTCAGCGGCGGATGAAAGAGCAAAGGTGATAAATAGACTGCTACCGATGCTTTCCGACATCCTTATGATGGTATCAATAGCCATACTCGATATCATTGCCACGAGTATCAGGTATATCATTGCATTGCGCAGGGGCACGCTTTTGAAGAGAGCTTTCAACGATTCATCAGTCAGCTTTGCGTTGCTCGATGATATCTGGACCGAGAAATTATTATGGAGGAACTAGAGTATAACAAAATAATACCTTGTTATCTTTGGTAAGGTTATACGACATTCGAGTCTGGGCCACCCAGCGCCCAGGTGGTCACTTAAAAGTCAAAACTGCAGGATCAAATCTTAGTAGACCCGTATGGAGAAGTTTGAGATTATATTTAGTTTCGTACTCAAAAGTAATTTGAAAAGATTATAATTTGTCGCAAAAATTAGAGAAGTTTCTTCTGCATTATTTTAGGAATGGAGGTGCGTGCAATGAGGAAAGTGGATTTTATTGGGAGTAGGATCGAATCTTCGAGCAAGTGTGAAGCAAATATATTAAAGTAGATAGATACCCACTATGTGGGAGTGTCTCAAGTTTGGTACATAACTGCTTTTATCCATTATCCAGGATTAAGAGATTTTAACGTATCGAGTGGCAACTAAAATGGGAGAGATGGACCTGCCAGGCAGTATAACGGGGGCGGACTAAAGCAGCCCAGGTAATTCAACAGCACAAAGTGTATGATACAGCTGAACCGTAGATTTGTTACTTACTATGAATTCTCCTAGAACATCATCGGGAATTTTTCTCTTGTTCACTCTCTCGAATTTCCTCAAGACTGCTATTGCCTCTTTTCCTCTTCCCACAGACACTAACCATCTGAAAGAAGTAAACTTTATAAGCGTGTGTTGGTTAAATCCACATTCTCTTTCGCTTTCGCTTTCCTCAATAAACAGGATACCCAATGCCAAACGTTTTTTTCAAAACAGATCACAAGTTTCTGAGATTAGAGCATTAAAACAAACAAACTGCCTCTATAATATTAGTATAGATGAGAGGATGCCTAATTACCTATATATATATACATAAACTTAAACCCTTACGATTAATTGAAATCCAATAACCTTCATATTCTGATTGCACTGTCAATAAGTACTTAGCGGTGATTTTGTATTTTATTCTGATATGGTCTAGTTCTAGTCGGTGCGCCTTATTGCGCAGCTTAAGGACGCGAGATCGATTCCCGCTGAAGGCAAATATTTGTGTCATGTGAGATGATGTAATTGAGCGGAATTGTCCCAAGGTGTTTATTTATTATACCTGGCGCTTTCCGGTATGACCCACGGCGCGGCGAGAGCCAGTAACATGGGTAGTGACGTCACGACCATCAACCAGCGCCAGTTCATCAACCAGAGCGCCAGCGCCGATAGCATGAGCGACCCCAGCACGCAGTACAAACCTAGCGACATATTCGCCAACCAAGTTCTGTGGCTTGGACCTACGTATTCTAACACTGAAAATATAAAAAGGTAAATTTAAAAAAAAACCGAAATAATAAAAAATATAAGTAAGAAGGCAATTTTTTTATAAAACTTATTAATTTCATCATGAGAGCCTTGGTGGCTCAGTTGTTCGAGTAGTTGCCAGCAACACAAAGATTGCAAGTTCGAAGTACTTATCACTGTACATTAGCTCAGAAAAACTCATTGGTATAGTCAGGATTCGAAGTTGCAATTTGTGAGATGTACGACTTTGAGACTTGCTCGAACCACTCGGCCACCACGGCTCTATATAGAGTCAATGACTAATAATGATAGATATAACTGCAGTAAGGCCTAGAATAAACTCTCACCTAGAATGTACAGCATCATAAAGCAGCTGTCATTAGACATTCCCACCAGGAACCTGCAGAGCGCGAAGTCCCATAAGCCGTAAGTAAAAACGCCGGCAACACCACCAACGAAACCCACCATGTTTGAAACTAGAATATGACTAAGTACATATTATTTTCAATCTTATTCAGGTTTGGCTCAAGGTCAGATTTGGATTGGAGAGAGATCATATCTAGGCGCTCTGTACACCGTATCATGGCGCTCTCTACAACATCGGTCAGGAACAGTAGAGGGAGTCTGAAACGACTGCTCTCTTCGTCTCATAAACGGATTAGCCTTGACCCTATTGATATACATTTACGGATTATATTGAGATATTAAGTGTCTGGTGTAATGGCATATTGCTGTAATCTTATCTTATCGCATTGGCCATTAGAAATCCGACGGAGTGATAAATAGAAAAATACTCTAAAGTCTAAAATAAATTCATACTTAGGTTCTCTCTTCTTTCAACAGTCTTTCTTCTCACCTATAAACGAAGGCACGCGACCGTATACGTCACCCATCCATCCAAAAAGTGCGCATCCAAATAGGGATCCAACGAAAAATAAAGTTTGTGAAGTCGGCCCATAGCCAGCTTTGTCGCATACCCACCCTCGCTAGAAGCAAATGTCTTTTTTAAATGTGGGTCTTGACACAGACAGGCTGAAATGTACTCATAGACAAAAAATCTGGTAATTTACCTCACTGGCAACTGTAGGATAGGGTATGTCGTCATAAAGGAATTCCCACCCGTACCGACAAGGTACCGTCGACGTGTTAGGACTTGGTGTTGCCATGGTATTCAGAACTTCAGTCCAATTCGCATTATACATGGCACATCTGTCCCAGTCAGTACCTAGAGCTGCTCCTGGTATTGATAGATTACGCCTGCAAAAATATGTTCCTTTGATATAACCCTACAAGTCCTTGCATGTGAGTAGGACAATGGTATATGAACAAAAGGAAGATATACCTTAAATCAATCTGCAAATGCTCTAAGTCAGGAACTCTACACCAATGTTTCTGGGGAGTGGCCACTGCGAAGATTTGGATGCAGTAGATGAAGGCAAATATTACACCGAAGGGCATCATGACGAGGAACAGCCAACGCTGGTATGTGCCCATCTCACCCACGTGTTGTATTATGCGCTCCATTACGTCTCCCTCTGCTGCTGCTTGGTTCAAGGACGCAGCATCCTGGAATCACCTTACATTTTGTGAACCATTTATCATGACTGGCTGTATAGAAGGGGTATTTTTGCCAGCAGGGTCTTAGCCTGCCCGTCCTTGTGACCCTAATTTACACCTGAAGATACCTACATGAGACTAGCTTGTGGATAGAGACCTGTGCCGTTCCTGGCGGAAGGGCTCAGGTCAGGTCACGTTATTACAGTTTCTTAAACAACAAACACAGAGTGCCTAGGTGGCTGAATCGCTCGAGAAGTCGCAACGCAAAGATCGAAAGCTAAAATTACGACTGTACCGATGAGTTTTTTGGAACTTAAATACAGTGATTAATCACATTGATGAAAACAACGAGAGTAGACCTATTTTTGGGAAGAAATTCAAAGACGTACATATGTATCGCTGGAGGAGCTAAACCGGATGCTGGACGGCCTAGCTTTAGCCTCGCGAAGCATCGGTCTTGGCATGAATTTCGATAAAACCAAAGTCATGATCAATGGCCACATTGACCACAATGGGACCGGTTGTCGTACATGGCCACCTTCTTGAAATTGTTTCCGAGTACACGTACCTTGGGCAGATTCTACAGTTGGGTAAAAACGATTTTGAGAAGGAGGCCAAGAGGAGGATCCAGCTGGGCTGGGCAGCGTTTGGGAAACTACGTCGAGTCTTCTCGTCATCCATACCGCAATGCTTGAAAACTAAAGTTTTCAATCAGTACGTCCTACCCGTCATGACCTACGGAGCTGAGACGTGGACCCTCACGATAGAGCTGGTCCACCAGTTTAAGGTCGCTCAGCGAGCTATGGAGAGAGAGCTATGCTCGGAGTCTCTCTGAAGGATAAGATTCGCAACGAATACATCCGACAGAGAACCAAAGTTATCGACATAGCTCAAAGAATTAGCAAGATGAAGTGGCAGTGGGCCGGCCATATCTCGCGAAGAATCGACAACCGCTGGGGTAGAGTGAGCTGAGTAGAGTGGGCTGATGGTGATGATGATGAAGATGACATATGTATTATAGTTGAGCTTGAGAAACGGCAAGGGACGTGTGACAAAGAGGTAGTTGCTACACCTCTGCCCACCCCTTCGGGACCCTTATGGGAACACGTGAAGATACACAAACAAGGCAAATTCTAAAATCGTGAATATCTGATGTTGAAAACGAGCACATGAGTTCCACATGGGCTAAGGCTCGTTAACTATTTAAGGTTTTGTTTGAACCGGTGGTAGATTATTTGAGCTTCATAAATGTATAGCATGGCCTGAATTGAATATAGAGATACTTTTCATACAATAACAGAGCAGTGGATTGATAATCGTATAAAAATTATAGCGGATGTAAATAGTTTTATAGTTTACCTTGTGATTCAGTGGCTTATCCGAATCGAAATTTTGAGAGCCAAAATCAGTCATTGTTTTAAATATGCAAAACTAGTTATCGTGGATTAATTTAAAACTTTGCCTATCCTTCTCGTGAAACTTTAATGTGTACGTGTTTACGTATATCCCGATTAAGGGAAGTCTGACTACTATCATATTTGGTGTTATCAGATAAAATATGCTAAAAAGATTGTTCGTAAATCATTCGTTTGGTACCTGTTTAGATTTTTTATTTGATCTGCTTGTTGTAGAGTTTCTGAGCACGTAGGTAATACCTACTTAATATTCACCTGGGAACTAATGGCTCACCACGCCACGCTTTAAATGATCTTCAGGCGATCATTTACGCAAAGACTATTGTATACTGCATTTACGTTTGAAATAATCATACGCCCACAGTTTGTACGTACGTACGGGCGTACCTACATATTAATATATATTGAACTGAGTCTTACAACGTTATAAAGAACCACATTTGTCATAAGTATGGCTCGATTACACGATCAACTGCCTAGCAAGTTCTAATATTGTTAACTTTTTATGTTTTTACAGGTAATCTTCGTATAAGTAATATCTTAGGTAGATTTATATATAGTTCTGCTCCTATAGAAACGTCGAAATGTGCTCTAAAACCAGTTTAAATTTCAAAATGTATGTGACTGAAAGACTAGTATCCATCATGGATATATATATATCAATAAAATATCACAACAACAAACAGTTTCACTGTCAAGTGTTACCTTTGTTTGTCAAGTTGTATTTTTTTAAGACATGTGTTTTGATTAATAAACCCAGTTAGTCAGTAAACACGACCATGTGTTTACTGTAGGATTTTAATTTTACGTCCTGCTATTAGTGATTTTATTCAAATCGATTATTGTTTAATAGCGCAATATACCAGCGCATAATAATAATTTTGTCCCTGAAAAGAAGAAATGGGTAAAAAGAAGAATAAAAATAAGGTTAGCGGCGCGGTGAAAACCGCCGCAAAAACTGAGAAAAAGTTGGCAAGCAAACTGAAAAAAGAACTTGCAAATCTAGGAGAGGTTAGTACATACATACATATCATCATGCCAAGTCCCTAGCGGGGTAGGCAGAGAGTATAGAGCGCCAGTTCTCTCTAGACTTACATACCTCTTTCGCTTCGTCCACGTTCATCAGTCTCTTCATACATGCTCGTCGGTTTCGAGTACTCTTAACGTTCCCGTCCTTGAGAGTCCGATCGATTTGATCCAGGTAGTTGGAACGTGGCCTTCCTCTGCCTCTTCTTGCACACACTTTTGCTTTGTATATACTTTGTATATACGAAGAAAGATTGACGAAACGGATATCCGTTTCGTCAATCTTTCTTCGCTCATCCTTTCTATGTGTCCAAACCAACGTAACATGCCTTTCTTCATCTTTACAATCACGCCCTCATTCACGCCAGTTGATTTGCGAATCTCTTAATTGCGGACTCGATCTAAAATCGTTACTCCGCACATTTTTCGAAGCGATCGCATCTCAACTGCATTCAAGCTATTTTCATACTTCCTCTGACATACCCAGGATTCGCTGCCATACAACAAGGTAGGTACCAATATCGCGTTGTGGACAGCAACTCGAGCATTCTTGCTCAGACTTTTACTGCCCGTCAACGCCGACATGGCTACATTCACCTTATTTCCGGCAGTTATCCTTCTTTCAATATCTTTTTCATACTTTCCATCTCGTGTGAACATGCTTCCCAGATATACAAATTCATTCACTTGCTCTAGAATTTGCCCATTTACCGATATAGCACACTCGGTCACTTGTTCATCTCTTTCGAATACCAGAACCGAACAGAAGGCAGATGTGTATAGGTGGTACCCACGTACATTCTTTCCGTCAGAGATAGTTTTTCATGTGGCAATAAATACACATGCATATGTTGATATCGTCGCCCCAACTTCCTCATGGGATAATTTAAAGCTCGATAAGCTAATCGATATAAATACATACATATATAATCAACTAACCTAATGGGGTAGGTGGGGTTTAGTCAGTAGAGCACCACGTCTCTCAAATATAAATAGGATACATACAATTACAACCTCTAATATAAATAGGATACATACAATTACAACCTCTAATAAATTCCAGGAAGATATAGCTAAAATACTTGCTCAAATAGAGAAAGAGGAAGCACAAAGGGCAGCAGCAACGGAAAAAACCCTCCATGGGCCCCCATCGGCGAGAGCTTGTGCATCACTCACTCCTCATCCAAATAACAATGAGCTCATATTATTTGGAGGAGAGTACCATGACGGACAGAAGGTACCTTGAGTGTAAATACATTTCTTCTTCTAGAAGAAGATGAATTCTTCTTCTCAGCATATATGCGTCCACTGCTGGACATATGCCTCTTGCATGGATTTCCAAGCTGATCTTGATGCGGCGATCCTACTCCAGGTCGGCCCTGCCGAAAATGATCCCAAGGACCATATATTTGGAAATACAATTTAATAATTTAATAATTTATTTGTGGATTTGGAAATTATGTAGAGATAATAAAAGTCTACTTGAAAAATAACATCTTAAAGGGCTATTATTATTATATTAGCCGTGGTGGCCGAGTGGTTTGAGCAGTTGCCTGCAACGCAAAGGTCGCAAGTTCGAATCCCGACTGTACCAATGAGTTTTTCTGAACTTAAGTACAGTGATTAGTCACACCACGAGCTTAACGGTGAAGGCAAACATCGAGAGGAAACCTGCATACGTCTGAGAAGAAATTCAAAGGCGTATGTATAGTCGTGCTTGAGTAACGGCGATGGACTCGCCATCTGTCACGTTGGCACCTAATATACCTCTTGCGGAAAGTGGGTGTGTGGGTATTACCTATACACCTCTGCCTACCCCTTCGGGGACCCTTGTGGGAAGGCGTGAGGATATATTATATTATTATTATTATTTTGCAGACAGTAATATACAATGAGCTATTGTTCTTCAACCCAGTCAACAACACATGGCGGAAGCTGAAGGCTCCAGGAGGGCCATCTCCTCGTACTGCTCACCAGGCCATTGCTACACAAGCCAATAAGTATGTTCCCCTTTTCCTAAATATTTTTTTATATATTGGTAATTAAAGAAATACTCTTGCTAGATTTGATACCCGCTGCAGATATTGCTATGATGGATATTTATTCCTTCCTATTAGATATCTTATGAATTTCTGAGTATATACAATTATGTATATTGTTTTCTCATAGTTTACCTTGCTATACATAACATGATAACCTACAGACAAACCTTTAAATAACTTTTAAAACTTAAAAAATTTTTTCTAGAGGGGAGCTATGGGTTTTTGGTGGAGAGTTCACAAGTCCATCGGAGACTCAGTTCTACCACTACAAAGATCTTTGGTGCTTCTCATTGGCTGAAAAGAAATGGGAGAAGGTAGTTTTTCAATATTTTCAATAGACACAAAATTTCAATGCATTAATTGACCAAGTTAAACTACTTATTATATTACAAAGTCACCTGCCGTGTAAAGCTCGTGGTGAGCCAAATCAATCAAAACCTGACGTGTAGCAATCTGAATTTGAACTACGGAATTCAAGTGTGGCAGGCAACAACTCGAACCATTCAGCCACCATGGCATAACTTGTGATACACGTTGAATTACTAAAAGTTATGTGTCCCTTATAGGTGATATCCCCAAATGGCCCCTCGCCCCGCTCCGGCCACCGCATGGTACTCCTGGGCCGGACGATCTTCATATTCGGAGGGTACTCTGACGACGGCCGCGAGTGTCGCTATTACGATGACCTGTACACCTTCTGCCTGGACACCAGGACTTGGACCAAGCTGGCCCCGAGTGGCAGGGGGCCATCTCCCAGGTCTGCGTGTATTATGGTTCCCGCTGGCCCTGATTCTGTAAGTTTGAACTCAATTTTATAGGATTAAAGTCCATAATGGCATAAAGTACTGTCGAGATCACTTCACATTCGTTGCTTACATAATATTCTGAGCGTCGCAAGTTACGACGCTCCTTCGCTCCTTTGTTAAGTATAAGTATATTACTATAAAAAGCCTTAATAATTATTTATACTACATGCATGTATTATAAAACACGACAAGCATCGAATGAATGCAAATAATGTATAATATCTTAGCCTATCATTTCATATGTTTTTTTTAACTAAACCAATACAATAAATGGGTCCAATGTCGTTCAGTTGATAGTGTACGGTGGGTTCAGCCGCGTGAAGGAAGGCCGCTCGGAGCGGTCGACGACGCACTCGGACATGTTCCGTCTGAGCGCGGGGCGGGGCGCCTGGGCGTGGCGCGCCGTGGGCGGGGCCTGCGCAGCCCCGCCCCCACGCGCCGGCCTCGCCGCCGCCGCCGCGCCGCCCGCCGGCCGGGCCTACGTTTTCGGCGGCGTCAGCGTGAGCACACTGTTGTCACTCTACTAACATCATACATGTGAAAGTTTGTGAGGTTTGTTCCTCCATCAGAGCGTCACAACGGATTTGGATGAATTTGGCACACATACAGATTATTAGTCGGATTAACATATACGGTGACGCCTTGGTGGCCGAGCGGTTCGAATAGTTGCAACACAAATATTGCAATTTCGAATAATACATAAGATATAGAATAGAATATAACACAGGGTTTGTTTCATGCCAAAAAATTACCATTGAAATCAAATTTCGTACGTGTGAAACTACGAGGAATAGCTGGTCTACAATACGGTCCATTTGGTGATAGCATTTTGGTGATGGCTAGTTTCAGTTATGTTTCACAGTATTATGCTTTGATTGGGTCTAGTAAAATTCCTCTGGTTCCAAAACATGTCGATTACAGGACGTTGAAGAAACCGAAGAAGAACTGCGGGGCGAGATGGTGGACGATCTGCTCACGATAGACCTGGAAAGCGGCAAGTGGCACGCGGTCACCTTGCGCGGGGCCCAGGCGCCCCCGGCGCCCGCGGCCGCGGCCCCCGAGCCCGCGGGGGACTCCCCGGAGGGCATCACTGGTATTACCCCTCCCCCCAATACTTATTGTATATGTATCTCCACAATAGTCCGAAAGTAACACTCTTTTTATATGTTTTCTTTGCGTTGTCTGTACATGAAATTATATATTTTGCCCATCAGTGGTAACAGACGAAGTGTTCACCATGAAGCTGGGGGGTGCTCAAGCCCCCCTCCCCGCGGCCCCCCGGCCCGCCGCCCTCCCCGCGGGGGGCCGGCGCGGGCCCTCCGCGCGGATGTCGGCCATGATGGCGGTGCAGCGCTCCGTCCTGTACGTGTACGGAGGCATGCTAGAGAAGGACGACAAACACTTCTATCTCAGTGACATGTATAGCTTAGGTGAGTTTGACAGATAAACATATCATTACGCCAAACCCCTCAGGTAGGCCAAGGTAGGCGGAGAGAGTATAGGGTCAGTTCTCTCCTGACTTACAGGCAACTTTTTGCAAAATGCTTGCCCGTTTAAAGCACTCTCGACGTTCCCATCCCCAAGTTTTCGATCCATTAGTAATCCAGGTAGTAACTTTAGCATTGTAAATCTGTTTCGTCAATAATTCTTCATTCATCAATTCTATATGTATGTTTTCTATATGTATCTTTTAAAATGACACCCTTATTCACGCCAGTTGCTTTGCAAATTTCTTTAATCTATTTTCTAAGAAAGAGGCATGAAGAGATCGCTTGTTTTCAATACGTGTTTCCCTCAATCATCAGATTTGCACAAACTGAACGAATGGAAGACGATAATCGAGCAACCCGCTCTCCCCGACTGGTTCGGGTCCGACTCTGAAGACGACTGCGAGTCGGGCTCCGACTCCGACTCCGAAAGCGAAGATACTGAGTAGCATTAGTTAAGCAGCACTGTAATTTAATCATGTAAGATTAATGGTCAGAATTATATTTAATTCGTTCATATTTTTATATACATACATATGACATTAAGTTTATTTCTTCGATTTGATAGAAGTTTTATCTCGTAGCGTGATATATGGGAACATTTGCTACATTACCACCGAACAATCGCTAGACCAGCTCCTTAGCTCCCGAATCAGCAGCGCTCTAAGCCGAGGTCCTAATACCACAAAGGATGCCTTGTTGCTGCATTTGCTTAGCAACTAAGGAGCGCCTGCTGGAGACCTTTTGATCTCAGCATTGCTCGGTTAATTAGCATAAGTTCCCTATAAACTCAAACTATGAGAAACAAAGAAAATTATAATTGAATAAAACAACAGAATTCCACATGTTATTCGTTTTATTTATGTACACAAATATTGCTAAGTAATATAATAGAATCTTTATATAAAACATTAAACTACCGACTGTTACACTCGGCTCTCTATCATTCACACGAAACGGAAACTTAGCTTTGTTATATCAAGGTTCAAACTTGCTAAACACTGGGATCCAAACACAAGGAGTATCCATAGAATACGCTTATAATTACAGATAAACAATTCCTTCTAACGTATATTACGGAACTTTTAGTTCCATCCATAATATAATTGCATTATTGGAATTTGAATCGTAAGACTGACGTAATAGCGTTTCAAACAAAAGTTCAGTGAAATAATATAATACATTTTAAATATTAGGCACAAGTTTGTGAGAAATCGATCCGGTCTTGCTAAGTCGCGATGAACACCGAACTAAACAGTTATAAAACATGAAGTTCTGACTAGTGTGTGTACCCATCAAATGTGTGACCTTAAAAGTATTCGTGACGTCACATAGGGTAGGCAATGGACCCCTGGCATTATCAAACCAACAAGACGGTCGTTTCATCAAATTTGTGCGTGTTTTTATAATTTATAATTTGTTTAAAAAAAGCAGTTGTAAAGAAAGATGATTGTGTAAAATTGTCGTAAGTAAATTATATAATGAGTTATCGATTCAACCAACACATATGGTACCCTGTGTCATAAATTTTCAAACAGTACAAAATCTACCTAATTCTTAATGTGCTGTAGATTCCACGAGGTTCCTTTTTATTTATAGATTTATATATATATTTACGAAAAAAATATTACATATTTTATGCATGCTAGAGATATCGTGACGGACTCGCTACATGTCACATTGGCACCTCAATATATCTCCGAAATCCAGGTGTTGTGACACCTCTGCCTACTGTTTTGGGGATCCCTTGTGGGAAGACATGAAGACCATTTTTTCTTCAGGCAAGAACGTCCACTTTCAAACTTTTACGATAAGGAATTCCAAAATTCGTATTAGATTTTAAAAATAATAATGATATAATTTTATTAAAGAATCTCGTGTAATCGACTGCGTGTAAGATCTTTATTTACTTACCTAACATTACAGCTATGTACATGTATAATGCTATATGCGAGAAAATTATGTATATATTTAACTACATATATAAAATTGCCAGTTACATTAGCGTAAGTAATAAGAAATAATACAAACAAAATTCAACCTTGTCTACTTGTGTTAGAGTTCATAAAATGTGAACTTGGAATTCATATATTATAGACAGTGACTGCAACAAAATTAGTTAGCTTTTAAAATATGATGGCACATTGAGTTGAATTTTTCGACATTATTTTTGGTCCCCGCATTTTTTCCTATTTTACGTATTTAAGGTATTCTTATTTTTATTCCACAGAGGTTTATGCTCATGGCACCCGGTGTACCACTAAGTCGCTCGTAACACTAGAGGTATAATTTGCGCGTTCAAACCATTCATATATTATATATTCCATAAGTTTAGCATTTTCTATTAGCAGTTTCCATTTAGCAAGTTCAAATCGTATACTTTTTGTCGTATTCCAAACGTATTCTTTTGAAAAACGGAATGTAGTTTAACTTTAAACTCCATAAGCTTGCTTTTTTAAATAAAAATTGCCATAGAATGCTATTTTAAAACTTGTGCGAATCGATACTCTTAAAAGAACGAATAATTAAATAATGTTATATAAAGAAGTTTATCTAACTTGTTTCAACTATATTGACGACAACGAAGTTAAACTAAAAGCCTTGTATCCGAGTAGTCACATTTTTATTCGCATTTAAAAACGTTTTAAACTTCGAATAATTTTTGACAGGTTAACTCAGATCATAGAAACAAAGATGGTTTCTATGACGTTTGTCCTTTAACTTTGACCAAGAAAATAAAACAGAGTTGAAGGCTTAAAATGCTGCTTTCTCTAACTTGCTCACAATGTAGCCTTTTAGTGCCTTTTCTTCTGTTAGTTTTTTCTGTTAGTGGCGACACTGAGACACGTAAATTGCAATATGTTACAATGTATTGTCGCGTTTGCTTTATTTATACATATTTAACATTGCTTGCAACACCAATAAATTGGAAATATAATTATAAAATGCAGTTAATTAAATCGGAGATAAATATAAAATGTACATGTCAAATAAAGATTAAAGAATCACAATTATTATTATATCAGTCGGTTAAAAACCCATTAGTCAATATTACATTCCGTTTGAAATAATACATTTCACTATAAAAAAATGTTGTTGAAAAATAATAGACAGTAAATCAGTCTCTTAACTTAATTTAAAGAATTATGACTAATTTTATATACATTTATTAAGGGATTCTACATGAAATTAAACATATCCCATGTTAGTGAACATCCAAAGTAGACTTCATATTTTTTTTTTCATATTAAAAAAAAGTTTCGTCCATAAACTCACAGAGACCGCTTTATAAAAATACCACACATACATACATACATCGTACACGTAACGAAACCATACATTAACTATCTAGATAATTACACATTATTTACAAAGAAAACAGATTCGATTCAATACAATAAATACAGAATTTGGCTGAATTTTCAACTCCGATAAATTAAAATTTAACAATCCAAACAACGCCATCTGTGTTCCGTTTCCGAAATCAAAGCCTCTTTATTGTCGTTCACTTGCGAAATAAAATGAAATAAGTTAATACACAACCGTGTATGATATTAATTTGTTAAGAGTCCGTACGTCCGACATTACAAGAGTCTTCCCACACTTTATCACAGTAGCACTCGTGCTAAACACTCCGCGGCCGTCGCTCACACTGACTAGGCAAAAACAGTCCGGTGACTTCCCCATCTCCCAAATCCCTCCATCACTTTGAATACATTCGATCAATTCGTGTCGATATAACACCCACAAAAATACTTCCAAATTTAAAATAGCTTTCAACATCGATCGAATTAAAACTCAAAGTCCCTACACGACAGTTCGAAGCTTAGCCGAGTTAGAACAAATCCGTGACTATCGTACCGAACCACGCGCACACGACTGGAAGCGCGTATGAGAACAGCGCCTTGTGCAGGGACGGGGGGCTGGCGGCGGCCACGGGCTCGCCCGGCGTGGGGTCGCTGGCGGGGGGTGAGGGCGGGGGGCCGGCCGGGGGGTCGTTGTCACTGCCCGGCGGCTCCAGGATCCTGGGCACGAAGGGCGGCTCGGTGCCCAGCGGCGTCTGCGCCTCGGGCTCCCTCTCCGTCGGCACGTACTCGTCGGGGGACGTGTCGCCCGAGCCTGGAGTAAGGTACACGTGCAGTGACTTAAATAGTATACAGTGACTAGACACTTCTTAGAAAAAATCATTGGTACAGTCTGGATACGATATACATTTATTAAGGAACAGAAAAACACAGTTACAAATATATTTGCGATAATGGCTGTAGTAGTATGAACTGTGTCGCAGACATTAGCATGTAATCGACATATAGCAACGAGCTGTCAATTTCCAAGTAACAAACAGAAGGAGTGAGACAAGTAACATACCAGTATCGTAGTCGGTATCTCTGTCTTCGTCGTCAGTAGGCAGCCCGTCGGTGGGGAAGTCGCCTGATCCCGAGCCTGATTCCACTTCCTCGGCCACCAGGTCTTGTCGGGGCATTATTATATCTAAAACAAATTTATTTTATAAAGGCATGTCACGAAGGTTTGAGCATTAGGAGCATTTTTTAGCAACCTTGATTTTTCTTTCCTTGAGATCGATTTTCAGTTTCAATAAGTTATAAGTACCTAATTATGAAAACTAGGATAAAATCTTAATTTAGAAGTGTGTCAAATCAGATAATGACGATACTATTATACAGGCACATCCACCAATTGCTCATGAACACCATTAAAGCCGTCCTAGATCCTTGCGGTGAGTCACGTGACCCTTAGCCACGTCGGGCTAACGGTTGGCACTTGGGTAAGGAAGGCGCGTCGAGCCACTGTACCTGGACCCCATTGAAGGCGTCCTTAAACTAGGCAGTAATCGTAGGCCACTGGCTATCATAGACCTGCTGGCCTGCCGACTTGCAAGCTACCAATCCTTGGCGAGGCCATCCACCCACTGCGCGTTAACACCATTCAAGCTAGATTTGACGGTGAGTCACGTGACCCTTAGCCACGTCGGGCTAACTGTTGGGACGCTGGTAAGAACGCTACGAACCTTTGGCGGGCGCGTCGAGCCACTGCACCTCGACCCCGTTGAAGGCGTCCTTGAGTTTGGCGGTGAGCGCGCGCAGCCCCTCGGCCTCGGGGCGCGCGGCGGGGGGCCCGGCGGGGGGCGCGCGCACCTCGGGGTTGGAGGCCAGCCCCGCCGCGCCCGCGCCCGCCGCCGCCGCCGTGTAGCTGCAACGACACACGCCTGCGTTAGGACATTAGGACACGCCCCCCGCGACGCCGACAGTAGCTCGATAACCGTGTCGATATTGCGACATATCACAAATTAGTACCAAAATACGTTTTGGTACTTCGTCGTTTGTGTAGTCTTGACGTGCTCATCTACTTAACTTATTTATAAAATTCTTTCACGAATGGAAAGCATATTTTTCAAATTAGTTTCTTTACATAAATGTCAGCTCATCAAATTTAGCATAAAAGGTTGATACAGATAATGCAGAGAGTCATGCGTATTAGGCCTACCTAGCGACATCAGTGCCATTGAAGCACGGCGAGTTGGGTATACTAGTAGAAGTACACAACAGCGCCGGCAGATGGATCCAGTATCGCTTGGAGTTCCTCAGCCGAGTCCGAGTCTCGCGCACCAATTTCTCCAACGCTGGACCACCCCAATCTGCACCTAAAAGTAGAGAAAAACGGCATGTTTTAGCTTGGCAATGAAAAATACTGAAAGTCAAGTGACTTTCGACTACGTAATTCAATTCTGGTGGCAAATATGCACGTTGGTAAGCGAATTACCGTACCATACATTCGTAAGCAATGCTGATTTTATAGGTTTTATATAATATGTAGTATTCCAACTACCTAGATCAAATCTATAGGATACTCAAGGAGGAAATGACGAAGAGACTGATGAATGTGGACGAAGCGAAAGAAGTATGCAAGTCTAGAGAGAACTGGCGCTCTATCCTCTCTGCCTACCCCGTAAGGGTCTCGGCGTGATGATATGTATGTATATAATATTTTGATACTTTGTGGGGTTTCCGTGTATAACACTAGACGCTGCTTCCTGACTAGACGCTGACAATAATACTCCATAGTCAAGGATCCATAACCAAAAATAAGCAGAACAATACTTGAAGTATTAGCCACGTGATCCAACCTTATATTGGGTGGAGTTACTGTGTTAGCAACATAAGCGACGAACGTTGCAACAAAACTATTCTATAAGGAAGTTCTAGAAACCTAACTTTAGTAACCACAGAAGCATCGTAACCAGAAAAAAACCTGGATTGTTGTCTCACCATAGCTGTCGTCGCTCTTGGCGGTCAGCTTCTTCCTCTTCGAGCCCTTCTTCTCCACGAAATCGTACGACTTGAAGTCGATATCGACGCCCCCAGCCGGCGCAGGCTCCGGATCGGCCTCCCGTTTCCTCCTCTCGTGTTCCTCGTACTCTTCCAAGCCGATGTGGCCTCTCATGTACTGCAGGAACCTCTCCCTCAGCTTGGCTTGCTCTGCCATCTCCTCTGTAGCCTTACGAATGTTCTCCGGAGTCCTAAAGCTCTGTAGCAGAGGATCGTCATTGATGACGCTTTCAAAAGACGCATCTATCTCGAAGTCGTCCACGTCATTCGCCTTATGGTTCCAGTCGAAGTCTGGGATCGATCTTGGAGATCGTCGGGTTCTATCGGGTGCGAAGAATGGGCCGGAGCTACTGCCGCCTCCGCCGCCCAGTACTGGCTTGCCACACCCTGTGAATATCTTTTGCGATATCTCCTGATTGTGCTCTTGGAAGCTCATGATGGCTTCGGAGATTTTGATGTCGATCGGCTCGATCACCATAGCTATGTTGAACGGACCCAGCAAGCGGTCGCCCACTTTGTCTACGGCATCTGGATACAAAACACTCTTATATTAATATTACATTCTATCATACAACTAACTTTGGTAGCTCTATAGCAACCAGATTAAAACCTTACGACCTGCTTAGATATGACTCAAGACTTGGCAAGACAAGGCAGTGGAGCCTGACCTACCGCAGTTCTGTTCACTCACTTTGATGGCGATGACGAATATCAAACAGAATAACTACTTAAGATGGCGTCGTTCCTTCAGTTATTTTTTGTTCTAAGGCTTATTAAGGCGCTAGTTTGTTAAATTCAAGAACTTACTGCAGAAGGTACATGAAAATAACAGAAGTACATAGGAACAGTTACTGAATTTTCTGTATGGTTTCCGAACTGCTCGAGTCGGACATGACATGAGTAGTGCTATTTTTCTAGGATATTCTGTTTGTGCTACGACCTGCAATTGTGACCTGATGCATAGACCTGCGCAATTCTTATTTTAAAAAGCAGATAAATCATAACTCTCAGAGTGTACTAACCGACGTACGCATCCCAGTTGTCAGCGAGGTCCGCGTGCTCGGGTAGGCAGCCGCGCAACACGTTGTGGCAGTAGCGCGAGCACGCGGGCGGCTGCAGCGCGCCGCAGCTGCCGCAGTAGCGCAGGCGGGCCCACGCGCTCACACACTCCTCAGTCACGCCCACCTGGGGACAAATACACACGCTTGGTAATGTCAAATGTGACATTTGGCAAAAATAAGAGCGAGACATCTTTATGCACCGCCCTTTTTAAGCGCTTAATAAGCCTTTGAACAGAGTTTTTTCTGTACGCTAGTTTCAAAGTAGATATTCCATTTTCCATTACCCATTCCCATTAGTGTAATGGCCCATCAAAATAGGTTTGCAGCATCTCAGCACTTTGGTTCACGTGGAAATGACACGTTCACTTCCAAACATTTACCAAACGGTGAGTAATAGCCAAATATATGCAAAGTAAACCTGCTGCATGTAGGGCGTAACATTTATTTTGGGCAACTACAAAGTTGTTTGTAAAATCATATATTATAATTACGTTCATGTTTCATTGAATTTTAGCGTTTGCCACACACATACTATACATTATTCCAAACCGGCATGCATGAAGAGACTGATGCGTCTTGAGCTTCATCCGCGAAGTGTAAGACGACTATAAGTCTAGTGAGAACTGGCGCTTTACTCTCTCTGTCTGACTCGGCCTGATGATATGTGACGTACCTACTATTCAATTTGTCCGCTAGTCTTTTATTTCGCTAAAATATATATTTTTAAGCCCAGACAAACAAGATAGCATATAATATTTCGATTGAAGGCTTTTTTTATACATTCGTGTTTTTGGATACAAGGCCTTCGGCGCCCGCGCCGGCGAGATCAATGCATTGACTCATACCAATAACATAAAGATATCTGCCGCATTATACATATAATACAACTAGCTGTCCCGCCCAGCTTCGCTTGGTTGCAAAAGCTCTTGAAACATCGCGCCACCTATCGGGTCCAATTGCACAATAATATAAACAAAAAATATCTTCACGCCTTCCCACAAGGGTCCCCGAAGGGGTAGGCAGAGGTGTATAGTTAATATTCACACCTCCACTCTCCGCCAAAGATATATTTTAGGTACCAATGTGACAGACTTTGAATTTTTTCTCGAACGTATGCAAATTACTCTGGATTATTAACCGTAAAGTTCGTGGTAGGATTCATCACTGTACTTAAGTTCAGAAAATCTCATTGGTCGGGATTCGAGCTTGCAATTTATGTGTTCCAGGCAACTATACGAACTAGGTACTCTGCCACCACGGTTCTTTTAAAGTAAATTACGGCAAATTAAATATACTCAGTAAAATGTTCGACAAGAGATACCTGATCCAATGATATATGACCGCAATTAGTATTTAGTTTCCTACCTCCTTATACATACATATGTATGCTGCAAACTCAACGAATTTTTTGATTGTCATTTAACACGTATTATTCACAATATTGAGCGCCGAGTTATGAACATTTTATTATACATCTTTATATACATATATATTTCTTCTGTGCGTGTGTTTGTCAGTGAACTCCCAAATGGCTGGATCGATTTTAATGAAATTTTCCGTGTGTTTTCGGGTATCACAATAGGACCCGATAAGGGGTGCTGCGATTATGTTTTAGGAAATTTTACTTTTTCACCAGGGCGACGCTGCCCCTTTCTGTGAGGTGGATTCGAGAATGGTTAGTAACCTGAAGACACGCAGAGGACAATTAGAATCGATTCAGCCGTTTAGGAGGAGTTCAGTGAGGAAGACACGAAAAAAGCTCATTGGTACCTCATTGGTACCTCATTGGTACCTCATTGGTGGCGATTCGCACTTGATACCTTGCGACGCTCTTACCGAGAGCGATAGCAGACAGCAACGCACGAGTTAGAAATCTCTGCACACGCAGCCTCTAAGTTCAAGTTGAGGGTAACATACCTGCATCATTGTGCGCAAGATGTCAGAGCCGGAGCGTAGGGCTTTGTGGAAGGTCCGCGTGGCCACCACGGCGCGGCGCAGCTGCACCGACAGCTTGTGGGGCACGTCCTCGAAGGGCTGGATGTCCCGCATGTGCTCGCCCACACACTTCAAGTACCTGGTACATACAAAACATTAGGAAACGCTTGTACCTAGTGTATCCTGGAATAATAATGGGTTTGTAATACGTGCGTTGGCAATGAGTTAATGAGAGAAATTAATACAAGACTCAATCGTTAAAGGTATCCTCATGCTTCCCACAAGGTGTAGGCAGAGTTGTATAGGTAGTACCCACACACCCACTTTCCGGCAGAGTTTATATTTTAGGTGCCAACGTGACAGATGGCGGGTCCATCGCCGTTACTCAAGCACGACTATACATACGCCTTTAAATTGCTCCTCAGACGTATGCAGATTTCCTCTCGATGTTTTCCTTCACCGTAAAACTCGTGGTGTGACTATTCACTGTATGTACTTAAGTTTATAAAAACTCATTGGTACGGTCGGGATTTGAACTTGCGATCTTTGTGTCGCAGACAACCTCTCGAACCACTCGGACCAAAAATCTCCAAAGATTCTAAAATCGCCCCAACGAACATACAGACAGAAGCTATACGAGCATTAACTTAAATGAAAAAAAAAACCTGCTACATACAAGTTTTTAAAATCATAGAATTGAGTGATTTCATTCCCGTCATAAACAAAAATAAACCTTTGATTTTGACAAATTAAAATGCCACAGATTATAATAAATAACAATAAAAATATGATCGTAGCAATAAAAAGATGACGAACGCCAAATATTTCAAACCAGTTATCGTAGCTGTTACTATAAGTTAAATACCATGGACAATTTATGCCCAGTCCATAATATTTATATGGATATATAATTTATTCTGATTTTATAATCAAAATATGTTACCAACCTAATGTATACCGCCAATTACATAATATTAAAGGCGCCGGCGCTTAAGTAAACCTAGTCGCGAGTCAAGAATACCCATGTTAATATATACAATGATTTTTGTAACTACGCGTGTTTGTCACGGGGGTCCTCTTAAATGACTGGACCGATTTCAATGAAGTTTTGTGTGTAATATACAAATAAAATTACATCGTAACAAAAACAAATATGTCGCAGAATGGTTTGAAGATACATTTGAATATCCGAGATTGTGTTTCACGCGATTGAAGCTGCGAACTGTTAAGAATGTTTGTTCTCTCGAGTTTCTACACATTCAGTATATTGGACGTATATTGGACGTATATTGTCTGGGTTAAATCTTGGGGTATTGCGAATATAAAATAGTTTTTTCAAACAATACTATATTGTAATACGTAATTAATAGGGTTTTAAATACATTTATATTGCTTGTTCGTTGAGTCTTTTGTTAATTTAAGCACGTGTGGTTTTAACACTGAATTGTTTTAACAGGGATATAAATTACGTTATGTTAATTGAGGAATGTGGTCGCATACTTATAACTTGTCACTTGTTAAGTTAGTTCCGGGATACATTTGCTACTTTATACATGTTTTGGACGAGTATATTATATATTAGCGTAAGCCACGGCGGACGAGTGGTTTAAGTAGTAGCCTGCAACACAAAGATTGCAACATCGAATCCCGACTGTACCAATAAACTTATGTACAGTGATTAGTCACACTACAAGCTTGAAAAACATTGAGATGAAACGTGCATACGTTTCAGAAAACACTTTATTAGTATATTCTGTACCATAAACCATCAAATTCCATACATTATTGTCGATCGATCGACACGTGCGATTTAATCATGTGATAGCTTTCACTTTAAGAGTGGGCTGCATTCAAGACGATCACATATTTTGAGTACATACATACATTTCTTTCACGGTGTATGCAGAGAAAATAGAGCGCCAGTTATCTCTGGACTTGATACCTCTTTCGCTCCGTCCACATTCATCAGTCTCTTCATACCTACTGGCCGGTTTCGAGACGTCTTCAAAATCAAAATATTCTATGTCACATAGGCCTAGACGGGCACTTATAAAACGTCATAAAAGGTGCACGGCTCGGGTTGGTCGTTTCCATGGAGAACAACCGACAAGAAGCTCCATGGTTGCTCTCTTAACGTTCCCATCCTTGAGTATCCGATCGATTTGATCTAGGTAGTTGGAACGTGGTCTTCTTCTGTCCTTTTCCACACACATTCGCATTGTATATCTGTTTCGTCAATCTTTCATCGCTTATATTGATCAGGTAGTCCTATTATTATTATTATTAAGTACTTACTTTTCATCGAAACTGTACTGGGAATTGAGGACTGTAAACATCTTCTGATATAGAATACCGAAGAATCCGTCCATCATTTCATCGAAGTTCTTGTCACCGCGAGTGTAGTACCTGTAATACAATAACATATCATTTATAGATAGAAAAAGAAAGAAAAAGTTTCTTTAACACACGAGTGACCCAGACGTTTTAATATGACATTACCAACTTTATTAAAAGTAGCAAATAAAACCTTCACGTGATTTATTTGTAGCTTAATAAATGAGACTGAAGTGAAAAGGTATATAAGTCTAGAACTAGCACTCTTCTCCTTGCCTACCCCGTGAAAGACTCCTAAGCACTTACTACACATACACGTTGTAGCTGCAAAATCTCAAGTCCTTCATACAACCCATTCATTGCTTATGTTTTTGTCTCATACAAACATTACACTGAAAATTCAGCGAGAATTGTTAGAAATGAGGCTTTATTTATTAGTCTTTGTTCCGCCGAAAAACGTAATTCATTCACTTTAGATGAATGAGAACGTAATGTTCCCTGAATTCAGCCACAGATAAATTGTTACTCATTATTCTCAGAATGTTGCGACCTGGTTTCGCGGAATTCCCGCTTCCAGTTACCTGAAGTAGCTTCCAGTTCCGGTTACCCTACACTTATCATCAGGAAAGTCGAAACATCTTGCAAGTTTATGTTTCGTAAGGATTTTCAGAACAAAATTATATTTAGGAATATATGTCAAATTTAGTTTCATTGTGAATAATACCTCATGTTATTTACTATTAAACGACATTTGACATATATATATATATATACAACAAGAGTGGCAAACAAGCATACGGCCCATCTGGGAATGGGAAACAGTTACCGTAGCCTATTTACGCTCACGATACCGAAGTATCACTTGCGCGTTGCCACTCTGTGTTCGGAGAGTTATAGTGTGTTGGCAGCATAATGGGTTTAATCCCTCTGCTTCCAACACAATGTAACAATCCTCCCCCTCCCCAAGGAGCTCACTACTGGAAACCTTATTCACCGCGTAGGAACACAACACAATAAATTGTTATTTGGCTACGGACTTCTATAAGGTGGAGGTCCTGCCCCAGTCGGGCAGCTCCGAATTCGAACGGGAAACCCGTTATGCCCTACCTCTCTAAAAATGTATTCCTAAATATGCACATTTTTCTGATGAGAAGTATAGAGTTGTCCCTCTCTTAGTCATCCTGTAGCAACAAAACAAATAGCTCCAAAGATAACAAAATTAAAATAAAGGGAGTCATACTAAAGCCGAAACATGGATTTACATAGAATTTCATAAGCTTTTTATAACTTTTATCGTTACAGCAGATCTGCAGGAATCCTTTCCTGCACGCCCTCTGTAGTTCAACTACAGCTATGAAATGTTTGTATTATAAACCTCTAGCCTAGACCAGGCAGCCTTGTTTTCCACTTTATAACGTTTATTTTATAGGTACTTTACCTCTTTAAAGGAACATTATTAGAGGTCGATAACCGTGCGTGCAAGCTAGCGATAACATTGTTCTAGACAATTAAGCAGCTGTGTCTGACTTATATGCCGCATTTTCATCAACGTTTCCTGTCTTTTCAAACGGGTACTTAATACATCAGAAAAATCGAAACACCTTGCAAGGTTATGTTTTGTAAGGATCATCAGATAAATGTGTATATATATTTAGGAATATATGTCAAATGTCGCTTAATACTGAAGAATGCCTCATATTATTTACATAATATACAATTGCTGATAATCCTTGCAAGGTGTTTAGATTTTTGCTGATGAGAAGTGTATAAATTAAATGGATAGCTCACCTGTCTAACTCTTCGAAAAGCTGTTGGAAGACATACGAGTGTTGCTCGTAGATCATTCCATACGTCCGCTTGAACATGGTATGGAACTCCTTGCGCGACAGGTCGAGCAGTTTTCTGAAGAATTCTGGAAGTAAAGAGACCTTTGATAACAAAAAGCAATACGTGTTGTCGACCTAAATGATATAAATTAGCTTTCTGTTGTGCGAGGTAGGCTATTCACCATCTCTAAGCTCGTATTCTCTCGTTCTCTCGCTCGTATTCTCGTTGTCGTTAGTTTAGCTCTGCTTTGTGGGTGCGAGCAGCAAGAATTACCCAATAATAAATATCTGGACATCTCATAAAGGAGGACCAGGCAGAGACTAAGTACTAAAGGCATCAACTTTAGCTCACGAATATATAGCCCACGACGATTAGCGCAGAAGGGATAACGATGGATCCAAAAGCAAAACAAAATTTTAAAATATAAATGTCACATTCGAATCTGACCAACACCATACGTCATCAACGTCCCGTATCGTTTAGTATCCACGCTGGCAGTTTTATTAGGAACAAGCAATATTACGTTTAAATAGCGGTCGTTGACACTTGCTTTTTTCTCATCATCACATATGTATGCGACGTATTTATACTGCGTGCAAACGCGACTCTAAAACGCGGCGATGTGGATGAATAATACCTACAGGGAGTAAAGAGACGTACGTTTTATTTATTATAATATTTACAGTTCATAATTTTAGCTTGTGGCGGAGACAGCGAATGTATCTCAAAATCAGAAGAATACAATTCTAAAAGATAACAAAAGAGGCATACATACATACATATAATCACGCCTCTTTCCCGTAGGGGTAGGCAGAGACCACTTCTTTCCAGTTGCATACTTCTTTCGCTTCGTCCACTTTCATTATTCTCTTCATACATGCTCTTCGGTTTAGGGTACTCTTGACCTGACCTTTTTTCAAGACGTCCCTAATTTGGTCTAGAAACGTCCGCCTAGGTCTACCCCTTCCAACACTTTCATTCACACTCGCCTTATACACTTTTTTCGTCAATCGTTCTTCATTCATTCTCTCGAAACGGCCAAACCATCTCAGCATACCTTTCTCAATTTTTGTCACTACATCTTCTTTCAGACCACAACGTTTCCTTATCACACTATTTCTTATCCTGTCACTCAGTTTAACTCCTATCATACTTCTTAACGCTCTCATCACAACTGCATTTATTCGGCTTTCATGCTTCTTCTGCCATACCCAACTTTCACTTCCGTACATGAGTGTCGGAACCAACACTCCCCCATGCACAGCCAAACGAGCCTTAAAAGACACATTCCGACTGCCCATGAAGGAGTGCAAAGCTCCATTCACCATGTTTATGAATTTGTTAATTTCTTCATTACTTTAATGTAAAAGGTATGAAGCAGCCTATAATAGGCCGTGGACACGCACGTTAATTCAATACAAATGATTAAGTAGCTCGGTAACTGGCCGGTACAGGTAAAACAAATCAGTATTTTTTTTATCTGTATCTAAAAACATCAATCTGACAAGCGTACTGGCGGGAAAGTCGGAAATGGGAAATGGCGTCGTTTGCCAACATGTCTAAATCGCATTATGGTAAAAAATAAATGTTCACTTTTCGCACTTCATGCAGGGTTATACCTATTTATTCCTGATTTATATTTATTTTAACATTGCGTTTGAAGTGTTAATAAAGCGTTTATTTATATTAGACGGGAGGGATTGTGTAACTTTATATTGAAGTTTGGCACGGAGTAAAAGTGTTGCTGGTAATGGCGTTAATTTTACTACATCTTTTGAAGTAAATTTTGTTTGTAATATTTTGTTGATTGTAAGATATGCATTGGGCAGATATACTGACTGACTGATATGACTAACATAGATACATAAAGCTGATGAAATTTGGCGACGGTCACGTACCAGCGTCGTCATCGAAATGTCGAAGACACATACTTTTTCTACAGTACATTAAACACAGAAAATACAATTATCAATGTACATGAATACATATATTCAAATCAAATATACATATATTCATTCCAAATTGCGAAATATGAAAGCTTCGATTGATCCATTCCATCTGCCTTTTTAACGTTCTCGGAGCGATTGCTTCTAATGAAACAAAAACTCACAATCAGCATCTACTAGTGCAACATATCTCCCCATACCCTTTATTGTAGGGAAATGCGGTCTTTAATTAATAGGTAAATAGTCCAGTGCCGGGTATCTTCACATCAAACTCAATAACAAAATACACGATCAACAGTGAACGAATATCTTTGAAGCTGCAAATTTTCGCATGCAGAAAACATTTTTAGCAAAAACCAGAATGCTTACAGCGCAAATACTGTATTCAGTGCTTCGCTCACAAAATGTTCACAATAATTATATGAACGGCGGCAGGACGCCTTTGATGTGAAGCTGAGTGCTAAATCATTAATAGCATTATGGCATCCGTTACATTTGCCACAATCCCGCGGTCATTTTGGAGATGTTGTGCAATGTTGTGGGCGCCCGCCATGTTGCCATTGATCTTGATAGAGTCGTAGGCTGTTTTATTAACTAAAGACGGTCAATGATTGGTAGATTCTTTATATATGAATGGTACAAATGATGTCATTTTAAATCACAAGGCATGTGCCCTAAATACTTGAATCTATTCGGCCTTTCCTAATTGGTAATAGTGTTATTGTATAAGACGTTTATCGTTGGCGCCTTACTCGGTGTACCCACCCCGTAAGGGATACGTGAGCATAAAAATCATAAGAGGAGACAACAAAGTCGTACTGTACGTCATTTTAAATCACAAGGCATGTGTCCTAAATACTTAAATCTATTCGGCCTTTCCTAATTGGTAATAGTGTTATTGTATAAGACGTTTATCGTTGGCGCCTTACTCGGTGTACCCACCCCGTAAGGGATACGTGAGCATAAAAATCATAAGAGGAGACAACAAAGTCGTACTGTACTGTTTAATACAAATTTTATAAAGAGGAAAGATTTGTATGTAAGCATGTTTGTATTGAATAGGCTCCAAAATTACTGGACCGATTTGAAAAATTCTTTCACCATTGGAATTCATCCTGAGTGACCTAGTCTATTTTTACCTTATAAAAAAATCTTATGTCCACCCTTGCGAAGCCGGGACGGATCGCTAGTCTTTAATAAAGGTTGTGTCTATTTCAAATCGGTTATTATTTATCTAGGACGGGAACGTTAAGAGTACTCGAAACCGACGAGCATGTATGAAGAGACTGATGAATGTGGACGAAGCGAAAGAGGTATGTAAGTCTAGAGCTAAGAGTCACAAAGCTCGTGGAAGGATGAAAAGATCATAAGTTTTTTATGAAATCATATCATTTCCTACTAAGGACGACTCTTACATTAGGACAAATTGGCCATTAAATGTTTACGGCTTTACGCGTTTTAAGGATTTTATTGCATTTAAGCGTTAAGCGTTTTGGGCTTAAAGACAATTTGCTAGTCAGAATTTGAATTAAAACATTCTAATACGCTTGTGTGTACTTAACCTGCTATTCTACATAAGACTCAATTTATTACACGCTTTATATTAGCTTGACCTGTATCTATGTATGTATGTATGTAACGGAATCTTTGGGCGCGATTTTGACCCACTTTAAGCGGCCAGAATTCGTTCAAACTTTGTTGATTTATCGAGGACCGATGACAATACACTATTAACTAAAAAGTAGAAAATAAATAATAGTTAAAAAACACGCTTTTTATAGAAAACCGAACTAAAAAATAGAAAATAAATTTCGATAATATCTTAAAAAGCGTGGGGTGCTTATTAAGATATTATCGAAATGATAATCACTCTACTCATACCTGTCAATAAAATATGTATAACTATTGGCACCTCACGCTTTTTAAGATATCATCGAAATTTATTTTCAATTTTTTAGTTCGGTTTTCTATAATTTAAAGGGGGGATCACATTTAAGAAATAGCCACAAAAACTGGTTTTGCACCTGGCTATATCATAGGAGCACGCGCTTATAGCTGGGAGATATGACACGTGAAGCAACGAGGGACACATTTACTAACAGCAGAGGAGAAATTTGAGCATTATTTTCTATGAAGTTTCATCTTCCACACACTGGAGTTAAGAAGTGAGATAAATAACCAAGTTATGAATCAATCTAAAATAATAAACAAATTAATATTATGACCATAGATATGCCACGTTGTATTAGCTCCTTTCGACTCTATTAGTTTTTGGTCAGCTAACTTGTCTATGCATAGTTGCGTGAAAGTGTTGGCATAAGACGAATATAGGAGTAACGACTACAATAAACCTCATATGGAAAAAATATGCAATCAGTATTAAATTTTCATGCGCCTTCGTGGACTCATGGCCGCAAAACTGGTGTCCCATCTCATCGCTTCCGTGGACAAGTGCCACAGGAACCCGTAGTGAAGTCACGTAATCTATGCACCTTTTTTTTTTTTTTTATACAACGAGAGTGGCAAACAAGCATACGGCCCATCTGATGGGAAACGGTTATCGCAGCCTATTTACGCTCACGATACCGAAGTATCACTTGCGTGTTGCCACTCTGTGTTCGGAGAGTTATAGTGTGTTGGCAGCATAATGGGTTTAATCCCTCTGCTTCCAACACAATTTAACAATCCTCCCCCCTCCCCAAGGAGCTCATTACTGGAAACCTTATTCACCGCGTAGGAACACAACACAAAAAAATTGTGTTATTTGGCTACGGACTTCTATAAGGTGGAGTTCCACCTTATTATTAAACTACCTGTACACCATTGCAGTGGTTATCAGTTATAGTAGTAAAAGAGAATAAATAAACAATAATAGTATTTAATATCCACAAATAGTTTGAATTGACGCTTCGCATAAGCTTTGTCTAACCATAACAATAATAACATTTAAAAAGCTCTCAATAAAACAGTAAAAATTTATTGATGTTGTAAAATCTAAAATATATCTGCCCTAGTCTATCATGTTACTACTGCTCAGTGTATTTTTACTGGCTTGTAATTTAATGTGAGCTGTGAATATTTTATTGAATTTTCTATTAAATGGCTGATCAATAAATAACTCTCTTTACGTGTATAAGGGCAAATAACTATTAGTATTGAAAAAGTTACAGTTCCTTCTAAAGTTCTTAAATTCCTCTTTGGACTCGGTGTACACAGTGGAATCAAACTGATCCATCTTCTTAATTATCCCTGCTGCCGTATATATACCTATATATATATATATCTTCACGCCTTCCCTCAAGAGTCCCCGAAGGGGTAGGTCCTCTACCTACCCCTTCGAGGACTCTTGAGTATGTCTGTGGTACCCACACACCCAATTTCCCACGAACGTGACAGATGGCGAGTCCATCACCGTAACTCAAGCACGACTTAGTAGTTAGTAAGAAAGACGAAGTATGCAGGTTTCCTCTCGATGTTTTCCTATACCGTAAAGCTCGTGGTTTAACTAATCACTGTACTGTTAAGTTTAGAAGAACTCATTGGTACAGTCGAGAGTGCTCTCTTATATTATATTTATACGGTTTATCATATAAGAAATATCATTATTATTCTATGAGAGATGGTCGCCGGAATATGCGCGACATACTAGGGTAGATGTACTATAGAAAAACTTTCTAATAATTTCTATGACTAGCTGTCCCGCCCAGCTTCGCCCGGGTGAAAAAGTAAAATTTCCTGAAACACGATCGCAGCGCCACCTATCGGGTCCAATTGTGATGTAAGCTATCCTTTCTTTTAAGTTGGATCTACTGAACCTACATACGGTGTGCAAATTTGATTGAAATCGGTTAAGTAGTTCAGGAGCCCATCGTGCACTTGATTGCCATAAAAAAGGTTATAGTGAGTCAATCTTAAAAGATAGACATATGCTGTCGCGGACTTTTTTTTAGAACTTTTAAAGAGGAACAATTCCCTCATACATGATATTTTCGTAACTTAAACCGTTTACGCAGCGTATAGTACGGGAGCCAGGTACAATTTCGGTCAATTATTTCTTCTCGAGCGAAACTTCGTAAAATGCATTAGGGACTTATACTATGAATACTCACGACCGTCAGCTGCGACTCCGTGGGTGGGGCGGGCAGTGGCAGCCTCCCACGCATGAAGAAAAAAAATTTTTTTTCAGTCATTTCTTCCCATTTTAAAATTTGTCAGATTATAGTTTACCTAGTATTTTAAAGAAAAAACAAAGTCAGCTGACCATAATGTGGTGGATTATATGTCAGCTGGCTGCTTGAACATGAAAAAAAAAATGATATTTTCAATTATTTCCTCTCAACTAAAAATTTACCTGGTGGTCGGTTTATATGCTACTATGAATGAAAATTAATGTCAGCTTGCTGTATCTCAGTGGAAAGTTTGTCAGCTGGTACCTTCAAAGGTGTAACGCAGCAACATCGATCACCTACTGTATCTTATCAGCTGACGACTTTTCCCTTGACTTACAGCTAGCTGATTTTTTTTCATTATTTACTAGAGTATGTCATCTTATATATTTTCGTCCGGGAGAAAATAACATATATCAATTTATTCTTTCTTCCTATATCGCAGCTAGATTTCGGATTAAAATTACCTTCTCCAGATGCTATGCTATAGTAAAAGGTACCCTTGGAGGGGTAAGTTTTACCCATGAGTCATGGGCTATGACTGCGCGCACAAAGGCCCTTTGTTGTGAAGATATATAGAAGATTTTCGGTAGAAAAAAAATAGGTGGGGAATATAATGCGACTTGAAGAGAAAGTGAAACGTGTTTAGTCGACAAGAGTGTTAGTACAGTAACAGTTCGGAACCTTTTTGTGTCTTTTGCAAAAAAACCAATGCTGACTTAAAATTATTTAGCGAAGATCAATTAAATAAGTGCAGATATGTATTTGCAATACGAAATGCTAATAATTTAACTGGTCACGATACTGTGCTTCCTACACAACCAAACAATTTTCAGTTGTATCACAGTGATTGTTATCGACGCTACACAGCCTTGCCACCAAAATATAGAAAAAGAAGAACGACACCAGAAGACACACCTTTTTCTACATTACCGTATGTTTATAGATTTATTATTTATTTAAATATATTATTTCTTTAAATCAGCTCGATTATAAATTTATATTAATTTAATGTAAGAAAAATTATAATGTAGTAATATAATATTTGCCTTATGTACGATATCACTATTACTATAGTTTTGAACTAGGAAATTACACTATAGACTTATTCTACACAAAGCGTATATACACTATACACACTTTGTAGTAAAGTAGTATGTGTATATGTACGTTGTAATGAAAATTAATAATAATACAGTGTAAACTCTTTATAACGTAGTTCGTTATAACGAAAAACTCTCTATAATATAGAAATTTGTTCAATTTGGTTGGTTTACCACGAAACCCATACATTGATTCACTCTTTATAACGCAACAGCCATTCTCTATAATGAAGAAATATTTTCATATTTAGACATCTACAACATATTTAACAGTGTAATTGTTTTTATAATCAGCTTACAAAACTAGTTTTTGAGGTGCCGAAATTACTAAGAAAGATATCTGAGGTCATAAACAGCCGTCTCACTTTTGAAAATGATTAGTTTTGATTGTTATTTTTAATAAATTCGTTGAAATGAAAGTTAATAAATGAAAAACATATGCTACAATAAATTATTCTTTAATTCATTCACTCATACCAACATGTTCTCCATTATTTAACTTCAAATTTGTTATCAAAACACTCAAATCAAGCATACTGCCGAATAACTTAAGATACGTTATTTTCTCCTGGACGAAAATTTATAAGATGTCTGTTAACATACTCTAGTAAATAATGAAAAAAATCAGCTAGCTGTAAGTCAAGGGAAAAGTCGTCAGCTGATAAGATACAGTAGGTGATCGATGTTGCTGCGTTACACCTTTGAAGGTACCAGCTGACAAACTTTCCACTGAGATACAGCAAGCTGACATTAATTTTCATTCATAGTAGCATATAAACGACCACCAGGTAAATTTTTTGTTGAGAGGAAATAATTGAAAATATCATTTTTTTTTTCATGTTCAAGCAGCCAGCTGACATGTAATCCACCACATTATGGTCAGCTGACTTTGTTTTTTCTTTAAAATACTAGGTAAACTATAATCTGACAAATTTTCAAATGGGAGGAAATGACTGAAAAAAATTTTTTTTTCTTCATGCGTGGGAGGCTGCCACTGCCCGCCCCACCCACGGAGTCGCAGCTGACGGTCGTGAGTATTCATAGTATAAATCCCTAATGCATTTTACAAATTTCTGATTGGGAGGGACTTGGTCATGAAAATCTGTCACTGGCTCCTAGACCAGTACGCAACGGAAGCTCTCAAAAAGGAATATTTTTTCCCGTTCTGGCAACATTATTCATTTATGCGTCGCTCCTATTGGCCGTAGCGTGATGTTATATATGCCTAAAGCCTTCCTAGAGAAATGGACTATCCAACACAAAAATAATTGTCCAATTCCAACCAGTAGTTCCTGAGATGAGCGCGTTCAAACAAACAAACAAACTCTTCAGCTTTATAATATTAGTATTAGTATAGATGACATTTCTTGTTACGAGCAATTGTAAACGGAGAACATAAACTTAATTTATTTCCCAAGTGGGTATGACTTGTTAGTTCTGTCGGCGGCGCCTGCGACTGTTATAATTGCATCGGTCAACGGGACCGAGTGGCTTGACCAAATATGGATCGTCGTGCTTGAAAGTAGACGTTGCGGTTGATCGAGGAAAACGGGCAAATCAATAGAAGGCCGGGAGATTTTCTCGATAGCATGGTACCATTTAATGGTTAACTATATATCTTCACACACACAAGGCTTGTCACACTTACCGAAGGGCTAGGCAGAGGTGTAACAACCCCCTTTTTTCGCATGAGAGATCTTTACATGTTTAATGCGCGATAAACGGCGACTCCATCGCATCGTTTGCCTATTAAGAATCTAAATATAGACAAAGTATCATTTTTTTATTCGTCATTAGTATCATTTTTCGCATGTGATGACACACTGAACACAGTGAACATACTTATCATATAGAGCTTCTGGAGGGAGCATAATGAGAATTAGACATTTCCCTACTACCAGAACCTGACGCGGAATTTGTAGATTTCCAAATAGCACGAAAAATTATAATGAAATGTAATATGAATAATAATTTACAAAGACATTCTTGCGCACAATTCGCTTAAATCACTGAAAACTGATCAACGCGTGTCATAATTTGCATGCAGTGCAATATGTAACTGTATTAGCATGAATTAGACATAACAATAGCGAATTTTGCATTAACTTATTACTCAACGTATTACGAGCTTGTTGCGTGCGGAATACACGTACCTACATAGGTATAGGCCACGTTTTCTATTCCAATAGTTTGCGATAACAAGTAGCTCGGCAGTTTGTCGAACAAATAGATGCGTTGTTTATATTGGCCTGGCGCGCGGTGACAGTAGACTGCCAACAAGTCGCTCGTAAAACTAACCGGTGTATTCTGGTTCGGGTCGAGCGAATACTTTGGAAAGGGCTGTCGAATTTTGAAATTCGAATCATTTTACATACTCGTAGTCGCCTATTGGTCGAATTTTAACAATAATTAATAAAAAAAAATTTTTTGCTCTACGTATGTTTTTACGAAAAAGTGCGAATGGTCTTTTGTAAAAAGTTTTCCTACATACATGTGACATCTTATAGTTACTGTCAATAATTTTAAAGTAAGCTGCGACATATTATTGGGTTACCAGCCAGTTCTATATTGTAGGCATATCAACTTATTCAGAAGTGAACGTTATACAAGTTAAAATTGCACACTGCTTTATTGAAACGTAGCGTCAAAATTCTTGGTATTGCACAAAACGCCACCTAATCAATTATGCGAAAAAAAATGTGCTTTTCCACATTTATTATATGTCCTGTCGTCTCTATTATATATTCGCGCCACTTCAGTATATAAAACGAACTCTTTTTGTCATACTAATATTTTAATATAACAGACAAATAATCTAATTTTATTTATTAGTATAGATAAAAGGCCTGATAATGCTTTCCAATGTCTTTAGAAGGGCACCTCGCGTTCTCAAACTATGCGGCGTATCAATATTGACACGTACACTTTCCATCGCTGTTCCAGTCTCACGGCTTCATTATTGATAATTTGTTGTAGTAACATCCTGAGCTTTGGATGCGCGCGCGCATGTCTCGCTTATGGAAACTGTCTTGTGTGTTAATTTTGTGACGTCACTGCGCATTGGGCTCGTGGGAATAAGATGGGCGAGTTTATCAAAAGCACCTATGTATTTATGTTTATGGATGATGATGAGAGAGAGAGATGTAGATGGATGGATGGACTCGCCATTTGTCACGTTGGCACTTAAAATATATCTCTGGCGGAAAGTGGGTGTGTGGGTACTATACACCTCTACTACCTATACACCTCTGCCTACCCCTTCTGGAAACCCTGTTGGAAAAGCGAAAGGATATACAATATAATAATTACTCGACTCGACGTTTCCGAAGTGTCAGATGAATGTGGATGGAGTGAAAGGCGTCTAGACCTACACTCTAGAGAGAACTGGTGCTGTACTCTCTCTGCCTAACCTGTGAAGGAGTCGCTGAGATGATATGTATGCATTTATTTCTCATTTGTTAGTTCAAGCTTACCTAAAGTTTGTATTTGGCGATAGCGCGTGAAAGTTGTTTGGCTTTAACACTTTCGACGTAATGATGTTTAATGGCTTGTTATCAAACTATTTGTCAGTCCCGTCAAAATCGCTCCAGCCGTTTTAGAGATTAGTCGGAACAAACAGACAGACAGACAAAATTTTTTTTTAATGTGATTTTACTATATGTAGGTACCGTGTAATCCATCCATGCATTTAGTAATTTTAATATTACAAACAGACACTTCAATTTTATTTATTTGTATAGATAGGCTTCATGTACTTCAGAGTACAGAGCAAAAATCTGGCAATGATTTATGTGGCTGGTCTAAAATAAAAGTCACGGTAAAATGTTATTTGTATAGTTTCACACCGACTGGGAAATAGTCTCATTTCAACTTTCAATTTCAATTCATTGGGCGTGAAGTTCAAGCGGTCTTTAATAAACAGATGTTAGTTATAAGTGTCCTCACTCACATTGGGCCTCCTTCGTGCCTCAATGACTAACGTGAGCCACAAATCAGTCATCGAAATGACCTTTATACGAGCACTAACTAAATGATACAAACGCAGAATACTCTTGACAATTTAACGCTCAGTCGTTTTATTACAAAACGGGATTAAATGCCCCCTAGAGGCACTCCAAAAGGTTGTTTAAACCATTAAAAATAGGGTGGAAAATGCGACCGCAGCCGTTGGCTGTGGTTTAATGGGAAGGTAACGGGACACTTCTGAAACTACCATAATGTGTAATGGCCTTTTTGTGGTTTTAAACGTTTATGACATATTCAACCTGCGGTATTACTTAACTATCGCACCATCTGCCATACAAATTTAATTTTAATTATACTTTATATATTCAAGAGCCGTGGTGGCCGAGTGGTTCAAGCAGTTGCCTGCGACGCAAAGGTCGCATGTTCGAATCCCGACTGTACCAATGAGTTTTAAGTACAGTGATTAGTCACACCACGAGCTTGAATCACTGTATCTATTGTTGAAAATGGATCAAAATCCATTGAATATTTTAAAAGATCTTAGAGAAGAGACAGCGGACTTTATTTTATACTATGTAACGATTATAAAACTAGACTAAATTATAAATAGTCTTCAGAAACACATATGCAATGATACCTACCCATAGAATAATGAAACCACTGAAATACGCGATTAGTCGAACAAATTGTTTTGTATTAAATGAACTATGAATCACTACATCTGTCAGCGATTCATTCCAACGAGCGCTTTCCATCAACATGTTTAAACAAAAGCCGTGAGTCACGGGTAGGCAGCGCGGTAGGCAAGTCAAAACTACCATACTGGATGTAAAAAAGCAAGCTAAAATTATTTTACACACCGGTAAGACTAAACAATACGTGTTATGCGATTATTTTGTACTCTGTTTATAGTTTGGAGTTCACGTCGCACTCATAGTTAAAACCACGCTCCAACTGCCTAGATCGAACCTATGGAACATCCAAGTACAATACCACGTAAGCATAGTATAAAGAGAGGGAGTAGGCTATCTCCGGCCCAATTCGCGATATAATTGCCTACTGTCTTAGGGTTGTCACTTTTAGCTAAATATTAGGCGCGGTTGTTCGCGCTTCGCTAAAGCACGGTCGCGGAGCAGGAAGAATTTCGTACAATGACCTATTATTACCCATCTCTGTCACTCCCGCGTAAATATAATGCGTCTCGCTCGCACAGATGCAAGGTCATTGCATCTGTGCGAGCGAGACGCATTATATTTACGCGGGAGTGACAGAGATGGGTAGAGACAGGTCATTGTACGAAATTCTTCCTGCTCCGCGACCGTGCTTTAGCAACCGCATGAACAGCGGCAACGTCAAGTCGCGGTCCCGACTCGACTAAACGTAAACAAAAAAATAGCGGCAAACCAATTGCCAGATCAAAAGTACCTAATACATTCTAGTAGGAAATTAGGCCTACCTACCTACTTCCTGTGTGATAGAAAACTAATACAAACAAAAAATATGTAAGTACGTAGGTATCTCATCATCAAGTAAAATTATATTATGCTAGAATATGTGACTAACTTACCTTTCCTGTTCAATAGGTAATCTGAACAGAGACAGGTCTGGAATCGATGAATTATTAAGATACCCAAACACACAGCAATACGTTCTTCTGCGATTATCAGACATTTTGATGATGATATTGATGAATAAATCATTTAGCGGTGCCGAAAAGCCGTGCCGCGCGCGCTAACCTTGTGCAGTGTTAGCCCCGACTGGCGCACTGAGAAACGGGTCGAGATTTTGTTAAAGTGTGCGTGCGTCGACACATAGATACAATAGCGCACACATACAAGCCGCGCGCGGTGCGTTTGTATGAAGATAACCTACTTCTCTTCTTTATACTATGACGTAAGCGTACTCGAACTGGGCACCCATTTCTGAAGAGACTGATGAACGTGGATGAAGCAAAAGGAGTTTGCAAGTCTAACAGTGCTCTACTCTCGCCGCCTACTTGGACATGATGGTATGTTACATTTGTAACATTGAAATCGTCAATACACGGCGGTAACCGCTTACCCATCAGGCGGACCGCATGCTTGTTTGCCAAGCTTGTGTTATAAAAAAAAAAAACTTTTTGCGTCGTTGTTTTGGCGTATCGCTTGACTTATGTCAAATATGTGTCAAAATTCAATCCATGTAGACACCGCGTACGGATCATGATAGCATAAAAATTGTGTCAATTACATTTAAGAAAATTTCAGTTAGGAGGGGAAATAAAAATTTTGTTCAATGCACTGAATACTGTTTGTTGTATTGCCTATTCTTCTAATATTATAAATGCGAAACATTAATATCGAACTTTTATAAACTATGAACATCGACCAATAATTTAAAATTATACACGTTGCTCGTCCAATATTTGTTTATCGGTTTCATTGATGCCTACAGTACAAGCTCTGCCTACTCCGCGTTCAATTGGCTTTGCGTAATCTTTATATATATAATTCTTCTGTGAGTGTGTATGTCACTGAACTTCTCCCAAACGACTGGACCGATTTTGATGAAATTTTTTGTGTGTGTTCAAGGGGATCTGGGAATGGTTTAGATTCACAATTGGACGCGATAGGTGGCGCCACCATCGTATTTTTTCAACCGAACGAAGCTGGGCGGGACAACTAGTATATGGTATATAATGTTATAATGATGTCATGAGTAACAGAACGATAATTGTAATGGGTATTACACCATTAGTCATTTCCGGTGTGTGTCAATAATATTTTTCCTCTATGGTGACTCTTTAAAAGATATTTTATATTAGATAATCTTTAAGACTAAAAATTTGTGGTAAGAGCCCGCATTTCAGTTGTGACAATTATTAATTTACTCACTTCGTTAATGTTAATGCAAGAGCTGAAAACTTAGTGTGATAATTCCTTAGCTTTTTTAGCCTTCCCACAATACAGTGGGAAGGATGGACAGAGGTGTAACAACACCCAGCTTTTGCCTTTTGCTTTTTTTATATGCAGCCTACTTTTACCCTACTACCTCTACTGTACTTTTCATATGTCCCACTACTGGCCTCCTGCCTTTCCACTTTAAACAAAGACCAACAAAATAAAGTCACACCACGAGCTAGACGGTGAATTCAAAGGCGTCTGTATAGTCGTTGAGTAACGGCGATGGACTCGCCATCAGACACGCATCTCTGGCGGAAAGTGGGTGTGTGGGCACTACATATACACCTCACGTCTGTATATCTCGTATCAAAGAGTCTCACTCTCACAAGTGGGCATTTCATAAGACTCACTTTGGTAGATCGGCGCCAGGGATCGGCTGGTGTTAGGCTATAAATAGCGGAGCAATGGCGGGTTATCGCTAAATACTACGCACTCGCTAATGGCTGTTACTTGTGTTGTAGGTATCTGAGGCTATAACAACGAAGATAGAAATAATAAGACTCATAATGTTCAAAGTTAGAGACAACTTAAAGGTCGACTGCAACTAACCTTGATTTGTTTGAATTTTTTTTTTAAATTTACTTGAAATTATAGATACTACTATAACTAGACTATACAATTGATTTAAAATCGTTTGTTGTAATGGATGGAGGAACTACAGAACTGATTTCTTTTAAATATTTCACCACTGAAAAGTAACATTATTACACGCTTTTTATTAGCTTCACTTGTATGTCAGTATGTCAGTATGTAACTCTCCGTGGGTAATTAGCGCGCCTGCGGCCTTTCTTGGTTCTCGTAGCCGTTTCTCTGGCTCCCTTTTGAAAAATATCGAACTAAAAAGTTAATAATAAACATAGTTTAAAAAAAAACTAAAAAAACACGCTTTTTACAGAAAACTAAACTAAAAAATAAAAAATAAATTTTAATAAATTTGAATTAATAAGAGTGTAAAAATTCTTAATAAAAAATTTAAAAAAAGCGTGGGGTGCTTTTTAAGATATTGTCGAAATAATAAATCTTCTATTCTTATAGATATAAGTATTTTATTGACAGATATCAATAAAATATTTAGAACTATTGACACCATGCACCCCACGCTTTTTTTTTAGTTTTTTTTTTAAACTATATTTTTTCGAGGTAATATCCTACTAGTTTCTGAGAAATTGGATGATATTTTGGCACAGAAATAGATTATTTGCTTGATATAGACAGGCTCTTTTTTGTTCCAGAAAAAACCTTGTTATCATTAAAAATTTTACGCAGATGAAATCACAGCTTTACTGAGTGAGTGAGTTTTTATTATATTTAACTATGTATGTGTATTATCAAATAAACCGCGGGAGGCGTTTAGTGAATAGTAAATTTGAACTCACCATCGAACTGCACTGCTCTGTTGGAGAGTGTGTCAGCGAGTTTCCCGAGTTCACTCCGCAGTGCGCCCTCGAGCTGCGTCTTGGCTTGCTGGGTCAGCTTCTCTCGCGCCTTGGGGCCGCAACATCCTCGATTTAGGCAAAGCCCATCGGCATCTGTTGAACATAAGGCCTTTGTTAGTTTCAGTTTGGTTTTTATCACTAGATAGAGTGATTCGAAAGGGAGATTTCTATAATGTATATAGTATAATATTGTACTAGCCGAAGGAGCGGTGCAGGTATTATATATCCTACTTATCCTATTAATTAATATTGTTGCTAAATTGAAATGCGAAAGTTTGTGAGTATGGATATTTGTCATACAAGCACGCCAGAACGGCTGAAAGGAATTGAATGAAATTTGGCACAGAGATACATTATTATGCGGATTACACATATGTTTGATTTATCTTTACTAATATTATAAAGAGAAAAGATTTGTATGTAAGATGTAAGTATGTTTGTATTGAATAGGCTCCCAAACTACTTTACCGATTTGAAAAATTCTTTCACCATTGGAAATCAACATTCACCCTGAGTGACATAGGCTATATTTTCATTATAAAAAAAAATCTTATGTCCACCCGTGCGAAGCCGGGACGAACCGCTAGTAAATGTTAAAAATAAACTATAGGCCAGCTTGACACTAGTTATAATGCATATGTAATATGCTGATGTTACGGGCATTTGCTAAACCGATATCCCAACCTAACTAAATAAACTCCCCATCACCAATTAAGCCTTAGAACTTTCAGACAATTTGTTCCTACACTCCGTTTGTTCTAAATTGTTGAGCCAAATTGGTAAAACTTTCTTGAGGGTGCTCAAGTGAAATTGGTCGGGATGAATTGGTGATTGAACCACAATTTAAAGTTCACGATGAAACTTTCGAAGTAAATAATAATATAATATATCCTCACGCCTTCCCACAAGGGTCCCCGAAGGGGTAGGCAGAGGTGTATAGGTAATACCCACACACCCACTTTCCGCCAGAGGTATATTAGGTGCCAACGTGACAGATGGCGAGTCCATCGCCGTTACTCAAGCAGGACTATAATACGCCTTTGAATTTCTTCTTAGACGTATGCAGGTTTCCTCTCGATGTTTTCCTTCACCGTAAAGCTCGTGGTGTGACTAATCACTGTACTTAAGTTCAGAAAAACTCATTGGTACAGTCGGGATTCGAACTTGCGACCTTTGCGTCGCAGGCAACTGCTCGAACCACTCGGCCACCACGGCTATCGAAGTAAATCGTATATGGGCATATTTGATTATATTATATAAGGTATATAATCTATATCTATAAGTACTAATATAAAAAAGAGGGAGTTTGTATGTGTGTCGAACACGCGTCTCTCAAGAGCTACATACATATGCATCTTTCATCACGACCGTTGCAGTTTCCTTCCTACAGAATCTAATCACTGCTTCTGGATTTGATTTCCTGATCTCCACAAGTAATGGTTTCACAACAATTGTTACAGTTATTTCTGGGAGTATGCCGTGTTACAGTTATTTCTGGGAGTATCCCGTACCGGGTTTAAAAAAACGACTTTTAGAAGTGAATTTTAACTTTTGGACCAAAACATTTGTGGACATCGATCATGTGCCCGGAATAGAGAGATCGGAGACGGATCGAAGGGCGGCAAGGAGGGTCGCAAACAAGTTTAAACATCCGTCCTCACTATTGGCACAGACTTATTGCATTATTGACAGGATGGGGTGCGGACAGGGTTGTTCTACTGGAAAATTATTTACAGACTGAAGATAGAGGGTGAGCTTGGGGCGGGAGAAGGCTACCATGTCGGCCTTACTCTTATTTCGTGTAAACGAATGACGCACAGATGTTATGTTTTTTTTAACACAAAACTAAAGTTGGTGTGTTACGGCTGTGTTTGTCCACTCCACTCTCTGTCTACCCCGTGAAAGACTCAGTGTGATGATGATATTTGTAAATTGCAATGAAGAAAAAACAGATCTATTGTATAATAGACGTAACTATAGACTTGCTTGAGTAACGGCAATGGACTCGTCACCTGTCACGTTAGCACCTAAAATATATATCTTGCGGAGTGTGGGTGTATGTATGTATACACCTCTGCCTACCCCTTCGGGAACACATGTACGAAAGCGATAGATATTGTAATTTTATCATCTCACCGTAAATCAACGAAGATGTCACAACGACCGTGTACGATTGTTTCAGCGAAATCGTAAGTAATCGCAGACGCTCGGGTGTGTACGGCACTTTTAATGGCTTTATAATTAAATTTTAACATGTAAATCAAAAGCAGTAAGCGGAAGCAAACACTCATTTTGACAATAACAGCTTAAATCACAACCAATTGTATATGAAAATAAATGCATTAAGTTCCATTCCGTGCCTCAGTCAATGGAGGCGGGATCTACTGGATATTCTCATTAACATTTAACGGCGGCATAGTAATATCGCCCTTATAACTACGTCATAAGGGTTCAAAGATTTGAATGGGACAATCGAAAATCATGGATGGTACAAGCGAGAATCAAAGCGGATTTCGTGTTAGCTTAATTTGGATTCGGGAAATTATTGTTAATACTTAGACAACTCAAACTCCTACGTAAGGTTTAATTTGTAAATTGGGTCAGTCAAGAGGTGTTCGGGGATAACTAACTAGTCGAAGATTATGTCGGTATGTTAGATGTTTTTAATGTTGGTGCAATTTTGTAGGTTAATAAAAATATATACCTAGAGCCGTGGTGGCTGAGTGGTTCGAGTAGCTAAAGTTCCGAATCGTTCGAATCCGTTCGTTGGCCTCACTATCTGTCACGTTAGCACCTAAAATACATCTCTGGCGAAAAGTATGTGTGTGGTTACTACGTACACACACACCTAACATATGTAGGTATATATACAAATACACAATAATAATATATAATATATCCTCACGCCTTCCCACAAGGGTCCCCGAAGGGGTAGGCAGAGGTGTATAGGTAATAAATACCCACACACCCACTTTCCGCCAGAGGTATATTTGGTGACAGATGGCGAGTCCATCGCCGTTACTCAAGCACGACTATACATACGCCTTTGAATTTCTTCTCAGACGTATGCAGGTTTCCTCTCGATGTTTTCCTTCACCGTAAAGCTCGTGGTGTGACTAATCACTGTACTTAAGTTCAGAAAAACTCATTGGTACAGTCGGGATTCGAACTTGCGATCTTTGTGTCGCAGGCAACTGCTCGAACCACTCGGCCACCACGGCTAATACACAAAATACTAATAATAACTGGTATCAAGCTTATGTTGTACGTTGCCTTGAGTAGACTATCATAAAACTGATCTATTTGTACCTACTATTAGAGGCAGAGTTTATTTCAGATTGAATTGCAGGAAATACTAACCCGATTTTTATTATTATATTTGTATGAGATTGCCTTTTTATTCAAGGAGACTATATCATCATCGTGCTACCTTGCTACCAAGAAAACTTTACAAGAAAATTGCATAATGCAATTAAATGCGGGTGAAACCGCGGGGCTCAGCTGGTCATGTAATACATATATATATATGTAAATACCATATACATTGGAATAATCATGACGTTTAAACATTTAATCAAACACTCGCATCTTTCAATTTAGTATATAGCACTCGCTGCCCCTTGTGTATTGGAGCATACAGCAAAGATACAAGCCCTTATACTAGGGGTGGGCATTGTCTGGAGGCGATAATGTGAGTCACAGACAGAGCTACACCCGAGGATATGAAGCGATAGTTTATGAAATATTAAGCGAGATGCAGTCGCGTCGAAAACACGATGTTAGAGATGTATCGCAAACTTTAGGCATTATCTATATTTAAAAAAATATCTCAAGCAAATAAAAAAGTTACATGAGATATGTGTACTAGTAGCGGCGCCCTATATAATATTTGCTTTTAATCATAAATTCCTCGTTTTTATAAAATCTTTCATCGATACTCCGCTTCTATTGGTCGTAGCATGATGGTCCTATAGCATTACGCCGAGTCTCTAACAGAGTAGGCAGAGAGAATAGAGCTCCAGTTATCTCTAGACTTTTGATACATGCTCGCCGGTTTCGAGTTCTCTTGACGTTCTCGTTCTTGAGCGTCCGATCGATTTGATCTAACTAGTTGGAACGTGGTCTTCCTCTGCCTCTTCTTGTTCCCATAGCCTTCCTCAATAAACAAACGTGCTGTCTATTAATAGGATTAGTATTTCCTGAGATTACAAACAGGATTTAAACTTTTAGATTAGGTCTTCGAATCTATTCGCTATGTATAACGTAAAATACAAATTACTATCAATAACAACTCAAGGAACATTTCGCCGACTCGTATCATTAACCGCTCGCGTGTGAGAATGCCCCAATTAATGTTTTGTTATCGACTTTCGATACGATTATCGATAAAGAAGATCGCGATCATCAATGAATTTTGCAGACAAATATCTACCAAGGTCATCGAGTTTTGATTATAAATAACGAATGATAATATCGCGCTATCGTTTTTTTTATAATTGATATGGATCCCTGATTATTGACTAGCCATCTGAAGAATGATATGGTAGCCGCTAGCTGCGCACCGCAATTACATCCGCGTAAGATTTGATTTAATTGGTAGATTTAATCATATGACATAATTTTATCATATGACCCTTTGTGTTAATCCAGCTAATATTTGTATACTAGCTTATGCCCGCGGCTTCGCCCGCGTGGAGTTCGAAAACTTTTTTGAACTCCACTACTAAGCTACTTAGCTTATGTATTTTCCTGCTAGAATCGGTTCAGCCGTTATGCCGTGAAAGAACTTTGGATTTTCGGGAATAAAAAAAAACGTGTAACGGAGTCACCAAAAGAGTTTAATGAGAGATTAATGAGGAAGATTTTGGTGTATAATTTGTTAAGGTTGTGTGTTAATGGGTTGATATGACAATCATTGTTGTAAACGCTGCCTACTCCCATTGAGAGATAGCAAAACAATGAGTCGATAGTATTAAAATACACACATTAAATCATTTCTTATCGTTTTTACTTACCTTTACCATAACTTATAAGAAAAACCCTTTCAGGAGAAGAAACGAAGCGAAATTTAAGAGAAATATACTTTGAACGTACATTTCTCCAATTAAATAAGTCAAGGTTCGCATGATACATCTTTCTAAATATAATTCGGCGTACCTCCTCCGCCTGCCCTTTAATCTCTGCGTGATGCAAGTCAAATAAACACGCGCTCCCTCAGGACTGGGGTTTGTTCAGGATGCTCAAAGCCGACCCCCATCTTCGTATCCCAGTCCTATAATTTTCTATCTGTAGCTCGAAGTTTCTCTCCATAACGCTTTTAATGTAACAACATTTTTACTGTGTATTTTATGTTCATTTCCAGAGGCATGGGCCTGCTTTTCATTAATACAGGCGGTTCTGCAGCCTAGCAATGAGAGCAGTTGCAAATGCTCTACTCCTGGTAATAATCAATGGCATCTTTATATTTTTTTTTCTGTGCTGGTGTTTGTCACTCCTCTAAACGGCTGGACCAATTTTAATGAAAGTTTCTGTGTCTTCAGGTGGATTCCAAAATGGTTTCGATTCACAATTGGACCCGATAGATGGCGCTGCGATCGTGTTTTAGGAAATTTCACCCGGGCGAATCTGGGCGGGACGACTAGTTTATATATATATATATAAGTAGTTTATTTAAGCATAACTATGTAACCCATTCGGTGATATAAATTATTGTTTTTTTTTTTCACCTGCGCTGTATTCATTTATAGGATTACCGATAAAACAGCTGTGATAGTTCGTTCGTTAGTTAGTGTGATGTAGTAGTTCGAGTAACGCCTGTAACGCAAAGATTGCTAGTTCGAACCCCGACAGCAGCGATGGACTGGAACCACTAGGCCGCCACGGCTCTAGAGTAATTCTATCATTAGATAGAATATTAGACGTATTAACGTTACCATTTACTCCAAGCTCTCGATGTGATCTGTAGTCGTAGACCGTGGCGAAACTATTTCACGCTACATTGGATGCTTCTCAATATAGGGTGCGTATCTATACGTCAATGGATGTTTATGTCTTTATTAGGATAATAAAGTCGTTTTATTGGCTTTACAATCTATTCACCTTTTTGACACGACGTAAAATATAATAAGAGGTTACATGTACCCAATAACAATTAGTATTGCCATGTATAAAAATCATTTACACTAATATTGCTTGTTTTTTTATTGTTTGTGGGAAAGTGCGTTTAGTTTCTTTGTAAAATGTCATCACGCCATACCACAAGGGTCCCCTAAGAGGTGGGCAGAGGCGTATAGGTATTACCGTCACACCTACTTTTGCTGGAGGTACATTTTAGGACTCGCCGTTATTCAAGCATAACTATACATTCCTCTAAGATCTTATTTTATTATCATTATTTAAAACTAGCTGTTACCTAAAAAAAATACCTACTGATTGGATGGTGTGCAAAAAAGTGAAACATTATTGATTTCTTACCAATAGCGGACCGAATTTTCAGATTTCTAACATTATGTATTGTCCATACAAACTTTCAACCCCTAATACAAACTCTTTACTTCCTTCCCCAGGATATAATCGATCTCCTTACAAAATCAATCTCCTTTTATTAAGATTTATGATGATTACAGCAGTTTAGTCGTGAAAATGTTAACAGAAGTAACCTTCGCAATTAATAATCGTTCTATGGATCAAAAGTACTCCAAAACTAGACGTCAATAACAAATTATTATAAGCGTGCTAGATAGGATTAGTTCCTTCGCAACTAAGAGGTCAAATTTATCAAGAACAATACAATTTTTTGGTCGTTGGAACAGTATTTAGAGTTGAAAACTTCAATAGATTTTTGGTATGCATGTACCGGGACCAACTGCGCATGACAATGAGTCCTTTATGCCGACAGGCTCGTGGAAGGGAATTTGTGTCTACGTGACTCGGGTTCTGAGAGCGAGGACTCACGTCGCGTTTCACACTCGGCAGATGACAATCTGTTTCTCAGTAGCGATGTTATGGCACCGTCGGTAGCTTAATTGTGTCCAGCAATTAATAATTTATTATTTTTAGGATTTATATGACATTATACCTGCAGAAAAAATTTCCAACACCTAATGTAAAATTGTATGCGACACATGGATGGACGAATGGCATGAAAATATTTTGTCTAAAGCCGCTGTACTGAAGCCAACAGCGCAATAATATGTGTAATCCATATTGGACTCCACATGAAGCTTTACAAGGTCGATTTTCGAATGACTCTTTATTAGAAGTGAAGTGAAGTTAACGTATCCTCAACACTCGACTATGGACTGAATGTTTCAAGGCTTAAAGTAGAAAATCCCTTGCGCCGTACCCTTAATAGTTGTATCAGACAAGACAAGTAAATTATACATCCATCCTTAAGTAACACATTATTATAATACAAACGCCAAAATAACCAAAATTTGCTCTCCAAAAGGAACAAAATTCCGACTTATTCCGTAATTAAAGCCTTTAAATTCGAAGCGAAGTAATCAATCTTCCTCTGCGGCACCGCTCCCTCTCCCACCAACCACTCCTATGGCCAATTATGGCGCGAATACCTCACTTGTGCGGATTGTCTAATTATAAAAGAATTTGCGAATGCGTCATCTTTCTCGCCTTAGTGTTTGTATATTGTGCCGCGGTGATGGGAATGCTGGGACGAGACTCAAATGTGGTTAAGTTGAGTCACAGCTTAAAAAAAATAGTAAAGCAGAAGGAACAAGGTAGCACTCCAAATTCAAAATTAATTAATTTAAATTTGTCAAATTTTAGGTTTCACGCGAAATGGTAGGTATACTTATTCATCATGTACTCAATCTCGTCATGTAGGTACTCAAAACCGCATGTCTTGAAACTTCTCAATCTAGACGAAGGGAAAGAGGTGTGTAAGTCTAGAGAGGACTGGCGCTCTACCCTCTCTGTCTATCCCGGTACTCGGCATGAAATACATACATATTGTCAAACCAAGAACCCATATCACACCCAAACACAGAAATGTTTGGTCGTCACACATTTTACTTTACGCATCTCGAAACCAGCGACTATGCATGAACAGACTGATGAATGTGGATGAATCGAAGAAGGCCTTGTCTATAGTGAACTGGCGTTCTTCTATCTGCCTATCTGCTCATCGCCTAAGCAGTAGGCATGAGTCATCAAAGCGGACTTCAATGGTAATATTGCCCATGGATAGAGTAAAAGCTTCCTAAAACCGTAAATCCATAACCTATTTCGGACCGCTGCAAGCGCGGAATGCGCTCATCGACCGCCTTTAATAATAACTTAACCCGTTTGGTTCTTTTTCTCTCGCAACTGGCCGCGTCGAGATTGTTGCCAGTTAAAATAAAGGACCCGATGATTGGCGCACACTCGTCCAGATGCAGAGAGTCAGAACAGTCGATGCAATGTGTCTATGGAATTAAAAAGATGATTTCCATGAAGATTTCAAGTCAAATTGGATTTTAAACTTAAGATTTTCTATTTATTTTACTGGTTACTTGTAACACAGGTTTCTCTAACCTACCTGAGGCACAAGTCTCTCACAATCAAAGGAATCTAAATAGGCTGTCTACCATACAATTGTTTAACTTCCTAGTTGCTAAGATGTTTTGCGAGAGAAAATAAATGAAACTTATTTTTAATTTCTAATCATTTCTAATATCTCTACGCTTTCACAAAGATCCCATTAAATCTTTCTCTTTGTAATATTAGTATGGATAGATCTACCTATATGTACCTATATGGATTAGCACACTCATTCCTGCCACCGCTCATTATCTGGTAAGTACAGTATATAAAGTGGGACGTTTTAAAATTGTATTTTGTGGATTCGAGAGTGGTTTAGATTCACAATTGGACCTGATATGTGGCGCCACTGGGTCCGTGGCTTTTATTTATTCACCCAAGCGAAGCTGAGCGGGACAACTAGTGTTATATAAATTATTCATAAAATAATATGCATCTTCACGCCTTCCAATGGGACCTTGGGGACTCGAAGGGACAGGCCGAGGTGAGACAGACATTCTTCTCGCCGGAGATATAATTAAGCGGTGGTCCCGATTCTGAATGAAGACGCTATGCCTCAGAGTAACGATTTAACGTACGACAGTATCGTATAAAACTACCCGTGTTACAACAGTATTATCCTACGTTGCTGACGTTAGCGTGAAAAGCCCGTCGCTATAAATCCGTGCTGGGCAGCCAGCCTTCCTGACGATTTACAACCGGCCTGCGTTATTGGCTCACATAATTTATGCTTCGACTATCTTTATGCATATTAATATACTCTTGTTCATAAACATACAACGAGATTTTCCTACATTATTTCGCTATCTCATCAATCTTTTAATACATACATATCACGCAAAGACCCTCACGAGTGGGCAGAGAGAGTAGAGCGTCAGTCCTAGGCTGACATCTTTCGCTGGTGGTATTACTACACTACTACTTACTACACTAAGCTTATATGAAAAAGCTCATTGGTACAGTCGTGTTTCTATTTCTAAGTATACTGAATACTATTACCCACTTCAAAATTTTCCTACAACATTATATATATCATCACGGGATGGACAGAGAGAGTACAGCGCCAGTTCCATCCAGAACGACCTCTTTGGCGTGACACGAAACTTAAGTTTAAAAAGCTCATTGGTACAGTCGTGTTTCGAACTTGCAGTCTTTGTGTGGCAGGCAACTACTTGAACTTACATGGGAAAGCTTTTGACGTTACGAAGTTCTCTTATACATTATTGAAATGTGATTACAATAGTCATAGAGGTCTAGTTAGGTATACATTGTAACTTAAAACAACGTACACTGACAAAGCGCCCTTTATGCCCTTAACGCCTCGTCGACAAGGCTAGTGTTGTACTCTGTCTACAGCGGAAGGCAGTATCTTCCTGAATGGTAACTGGCCGGTCATACATCATTGGCTCTTCCGCTCCTGTGTTATATACCCAGTCGTATGTGCGACGCAAAAACTAATACCGATTTAACTCGATTCGACTCGCTAATCGTTCGCTTTTTGTATCCGATTAAATATGAGTACACGACATACCTGATGGTAGGAGTTCACAACAGTTTTAGATTGTTTGACAAGAGTGTCACGACACAGGTTTAAAGACGAATCGCTGCGCACAGTAGGGACTGAATTTCGGAAATAATTCGAATATTGTAACAAAGACGCCTCTAAGGCCTAGTGGTCTAGTGGTTAGAGCTCCTGACTGCGAAACTGGAGGTCGCGGGTTCGAATCCCGTTCAGGGTAGATATTTTTGTATTGAACACGATTTGTACTTTAGTCTTGGACGTCCTATGTATCTATGTATATATCTATCTATTTTGTAAATATTTATATCGTTTTCTGGTTAGCATAACACAACCTTTGTTTAATTTGGGACTATGTCAATTTGAGTGGAATTATCCCATGGTATTTATTTAAAATATCTTTCTGTACCTGAGAGCATGTTTTTTTATCCTCGCTTTAGGTCACGTGTTTCTCTGGTACTATACCTTTATCGATTCTTAGCCTGAACATACCTCTAGATCTTTTCCTTTCCAGATCGCCCTGCTTCACTTAACTCCATGAAGATCGTCTAATGTCATTCCTTCTCTGAACAATCGTAGGTCAGTGTAACTTCATACAGAATATCTATCACAGCTCAACCTTGATACAACGGCCAGAGGCCTCACGCAGTGTCCACGTATCATTTGATGTCTTCATTGTGTTGATTACTATTTTCCCCACAAATAGCCATCACATAATGGTCCGGGGAGATCTCGCGGGTGGTCTATGTAATTACGAACGGCCATTGTATCTTCTCTTCTGACTTTCTGTCTCTGTCACACCTCTGAACCTCTTGGGTCTCGATTAGAACTCGCGTCTGATTCGTTTGTCACGTGTTATCTGAATCATCTCTCTTCGATGATCTTTTGTTTCCGCGCGGACTGTATTTATAACTTCTATAGATTACTGTTAGTTAGTTAGATTCTATAGATGTGTCGGTTGTACCGAAGTGCTGGGTTATATTACTTTGAATAATAGTATATAGGTAGTTAATATTCGTGAATACGCATGATTTAAACGCAGTTTTTATAATCGATGTCGAATCCCGTTTACATAATTATCTATACAGCCACATATCACGTAAATTAAAATGCTTTACATTATTAAGAAATACATTTGAATGATAAGATATATTATTATTAGCTCCGGTCAGACAAAAAGATAAACACACTTCTGTAATCGATCGGACGCTCAAGGACGGAAACGTCAAGAGTACTCGAAACCGAAGAGCCAGTATGACGAGACTGATGAATGTGGACGAAGCGATAGAGGTATGTAAGTCTAGAAAGAACTGGCGCTCTATACTCTCTGCCTACCCCGTTAGGGATTCGGCGTGATATGTATGGAATAGGTTCGTTTGTGTTATTTTTCCATCTGAATTATAGCATTGGTTTTTATAAGTAAAAACATGTGTAATCGAACGTAGCTGTGTCAAAACTTCAAGTTAACTCACTTATCTTGTTAAGATAAGCTGAATTTAAATATTCCTTAAACATATATGTATAAGAATCAATTGCAGTTGAACCGCGTAGTCATTATATTTTGAGCACTAATGAGACAAGCAAGGCGCGCTTGCAACGCCAAAGGTATATCTCGTCACTCAAATTACTGGAGACTAAATTTTAATTGCTGACCCTCGCAAGTCGCAATGTCATCGCAAGGGTTCCATTCGCGTTAAAATTGCTTCGAGTGCCAGCAATTGTGAAAGTTTGCACAGGAACACCTTAGTAGGGTATCGTTTGACACTTCCCTCAGCGCCTCGCGTGCTCATCTTCTCGGCTAGCATGTAATCTTCTACTAATCTGGCCCACGCTGGTGGTCGACCTACCGTGCCCTATAATTTGTGTTATGACAAATAAACAGAGCCTCAACACGCCATTACGGAAATTAAACTGTGCAGGAAAAAAGTCGGGTCACTCATATGAGCGATTATCGATCCACGATAGTTTGTTCCGAACGTAGTGATTAGGGTCTATTCCGATGTTGCATTTCTATTCGAGTATACATATCTCGACTTTTATTTGTATTCATTCTATTTATTAATTACCAGTATGAACTTTTTTCTTTATATATTATTATTATTGTTAAATACACAAGTGACCAGACTAGTCTCCGCGAAGTCCTCAGTCTCAGCTTCATTACGCCGGTATGATCCAATAATAGCAAATACAAAAAGCAGTGTCAAATTCGGAAAATCAGTATTTTACACCTTTGCCTACCAGCACACACAGTCAATAAACAGATACCGAATAGGTGTTACCACGACCTAAGAAATTGTACCAAGCAGTCCTCTTCTCTTAGTCCGCTTTAGTAAATCTAATTTGTTTTCAATTTATGTCAATCTCACTAAAGCCCTACCCGTAATTCACGCGGAAGCGGACATCCCGGGGGACTTACATATGTTACAAGTAAAAAACTTTATCCAACGAAAAGAAGACAGTGTTTTGTATATTAGTGGTTACTTCTAAGTAAAAAACGTAATATCTGACAGCGGGTGTCAAAATGATTTGATTCTTAAATCAAATTTGATGACGTTTATAACACTTGACAGTAATTTGACAAACTAAAACATACTCTTAAATATAATTAGTCTGTACTTTTTTATTTATTTTTCGAATCAAATCCACGCGAAATTTTAAGAACGTTTAATTTTAATACTCCTTTGTAAAGTAGGATAAAATTATATTTAAGTGATCTTATATAGTACTTGGTTTAGAATAGTTTCCACAAATTGCATTGCAACCCGTAATAATTGAAGTCCCCAATCCTCTCGCGCGTAATTGCTCGACAAAATTGTTTTCTAATCAAAAGCTCCTTTGTGGATGTTAGGGGTGTTTTCAAATCTCGATTCGTGTTAAGTTGCCGCCCTCAAGTACTACACCTCAAGTGAAATTAAATTAAATTACCGTACTTAGCGAAAGAGCCCTAAGCCGTACGGAGGGCTCTACAAATTGCGCGGTTGAAAACATTTACTACAATGAGGCATTAATGTTATTCGTAAATAAATTATTGGTTTATTATAAACGAAACCGACTAGAAGCCGAGCATGTTAAATGAGACTGGGGTGTGGGGATGAAGCGAAAGAGGTCTGCAAGTCTAGAGAGAACTGAAGCTCTATTATGTCTACCAGCGAGAGGGACTTTCAAAATTTCAAATCCTACTCCTGTTTTCAATCTTAATATCCTATACAGTGCAGGATCTCTGATTTTCACTATGTTGAAGTTATAAACTAAAAGTGTTCACTCAATCTTTACGAAAAACAAAACAATCGTTAAATTTGTGAATTCAGCTAAGTCCGCTAATGTATCCTACGGTTTCGTATTGTAAGTACTTGACGTAGAAAAACAGTGTTTTTTGAACAAACCTATGTACCGACATATGCATTAAAACCCTTGTAACTTTAAAAGTACACATCGTAAGCAGAATATTGCATTATTTTATTAGCTATTGTTCAGTTATTATGGCAGAGGCAAAGACGTGAAAGCTGAGCCATAATTCACATTTTATGATCGAAAACCTGCATATACTCTTACTAGCACTAGCTAGGATATACATACATATCTTTATGCCAAGACCCTAACGGGGTAAGCATAGAGAATAGAGCGCCAGTTCTCTCTAGACTTACAGACCTCTTTCGCGTCGTCCACATTCAGCAATCTCTTGATTCATGCTCGCCGGTTTCGAGTCCTTAAGTGTCCGTTCGATTTGATCTAGTACGAAGAAATTGCTTTTATTCACCTACTTTGAGAAGGCTAATATAAATATACAATAAGTGCTTTTAGGCAAGGTAAAGTAGCAATAAAAAATAACCCCTTACCCGCATCCTAAAATTAAATTCGAATCGTCACCCTCCGAAAACGAATTATCGACTATAAATCACATTGAGTCCAAAGTCGTTAGTCGATTTTCGGAGCTTAGTCGACTCTAGTTCGAAGGTGGCGGAACTGAAGGAAACGGATATGTCAATTCTCGAGATCGTTATCGTGGCCAAATGTACGTTCAGCAGGATTCAAAAATAGTACTCGCTGTGTCCCGCTGCTTTACCCGTATTTACTTCCTAATATAATATGAGTATAAACACGTTACATTGGTTTTAGATATTAATTCATAAACTGTAAAAGTTCCGCATCGATTGAGCTCGAATTTTGACCAACATAGAATCGTGTTCAAAATTTCGCTTTATTTAAATCCAAAAGCAACTTGCCGGTTTGCGCCAACACACCGCCTTTTGATTCTCACTCTCTATCCCTAGGTACTTATATTCAAATCCAGAATTATTCAATTTTTAAACTTTACAAACAATTTCAATTATTTTCTTTTTTTATGTCTTACGTCACCAAAATGGCCAGTTTTTTTTTAAATATAAGTACATATATTTATGAAACCTTACAGTATTAAAACTCGTTAGGTAAATACCAAATAACACAAGCAGTTGATATACGTTTATTAAAAAGTTGAATCAGGAAATTATTTCGGTAGATTGATTTTAATTGGACTTTTTTATTGTAAACGCTTTGTGAAAGTGAAATATAAATGTTAAGGTTTAAACATTCTTACATTTCAACCAGTCAATGTCACGGTACGAGTCATGCGCAACAGTACATGCTTTATATTAATACTAGCTGAGCCCTGCGGTTTTACCCGCGTAAAAATCGATTTCATTAATACAAATTTATCTAGATTTATTTTCGGAACAAAATATATCCAACAATTAACAATATTTACAAAGAACAGTTGAAACTAACTACTTTCAGATAAAATATTTCTCCCAAATCGGTATCCCGAGGCAACGTGCCAAGAAGACTAGCAGCATTGCCACGCTGGATAGCAATGCTGATTCTCTGAGCGAGATATGTTCCAGCCCGCCTGTCACGAGAGGTCTCGACTAGACGGCACGAGACCTCTTTAAAAAGATGGTGAGCCTCAGGACCCTAAGGCCACAGAATCCTATATATATATCCTATGTGTTAATCCAGCTAATAATATACCTCTGTGCTAAATGTTATTCAATTCCGTTCAGGCGTGATTGTGTAACAAATATCCATACATATGTTCATAAAATCTTTAAGCATTTATAATATTTGTAGAATCATACAAGTTACCCGATCCAGCTTCGCTCGGGTGTACAGGGGTTACTTAATAGAGATTAAAAATTATAATAAATGTTGCATTTGGTTTAGTTACGGATGTACCATAAAGAACCAGTAACGTCAGAACGTGAATCTGTCAATTCTGTATTTTTAACATCTCTTGTTGTCTCAGTAAGGCACTCAACTAAGGAGATTTATCATTATTTTTTTTTTTATTTTTGTTTTTAATATTTATATTTTGTATGGCAATGACTGTAAACTTTGTTGTAACAAATGGCGGGAAACTTTTTCAGCAACTTATAGCCATACATCGGATAGCATGAAAGCTTCCAGAAAAAAAATTGCCTACAGCCACTGGGGTAACGTTCTCGGCGTTGCATACTTTGCAGGAATCTTCTCCATTTTGAATTACTTATTTTTCCACTGGATACAAATGATAATGGACCACGTGTCCCAAGATGTGTGGGTCTATCCATGGTAGACGGTAGACCGATAATATGGCTACACTAGCCTACTGTAGACTGTAACAGTCAGGTGGATAAATTGGAATAGTTAACGGAACAACTCCCGCCGTCACGAAGGAAATTCCCAAAACAGTTTAAATTCCACGGATAATATCAAGTCGCTCGCCTCACTTTGAAATCTCAAACGTGCACGGTAAAAACGTTCACAAAAATTTTTAGACAATTCTAGAACATTTTTTTATTGGATAAAAAGAAGGTAAAACGGGTAAATATATTTCGTACAATTTATAGGAATAGGTATTGTTACGAAAATGCTAAGAATATTGCAGTTTTTTTTTACACGCTTTATATTAGCTTCACCTGTATGTATGTATGTATGTATGTATGTAACCGACTTCTTTGAGCTCGATTTTGACCCACTTTAAACGGCCAGATTTCGTTCAAACTTTGTAGACTTATCGAGGACCGATGACAATACACTAATAACTAAAAAGTAGAAAATAAATAAAAGTTAAAAAAAACTAAAAAACACGCTTTTTATAGAAAACCGAACTAAAAAATAGAAAATAAATTTCGATAATATCTTAAAAAGCGTGGGGTGCTTTTTAAGATATTACCGAAATGATAATCACTCTACTAATATCTGTCAATAAAATATTTATAACTATTGACACCATGCACCCCACGCTTTTTAAGATATTATCGAAATTTATTTTCTATTTTTTAGTTCGGTTTTCTATAAAAAGCGTGTTTTTTTAGTTTTTTTAACTATTATTTATTTATTAGATAAAAACAAGGTATGGCGGGCAAATATATTTCATACAATTTATATGTATAGGTATCTTCACGTCTATTATTATATTATAAGGATTCAGAGTTTGTTGTTTGTTTGAACGCGCGAATTTCAGTTTGACGAAAGCTTAAAATCATCATGCTAGTAGTAGCAAATTATATACTATCACGGGTAAAAACGAAGGTCTCAGCTAGTAATTTATACTAATACATATATTTGTAAACATACGTGTAGCTGCAGTAAATTGTTTTTACGAGAAGTGAAGAAAGCGGCCATTTATTTTAAAAATCTAAAACAAATCATGACAGTTAATGTGTGCACAAAACCCAAGGCTTATCTGCGTTAACGTCGCGTGCCGTCACATCATAGATTAATCTAGAGACATCCTGATTTAGTTACTCCATTCTCTAGGCATCCCCTATGTAGGTGAAGAGGTACTTGAGCTTTTGTCCACTCCGCCGCAACTAGGTCGAATACACGCTACACATTTGAGAGGTCTATATTTTTATACTTCATCTTTACATCCCCACAAGGGTCTCCAAGGTATACCTTGGAGACCCTAGTCTCCAGGTACCAGGTACAAAAAATTTTAACAATTTTTTTTATAAAATAAATAGTTTAAGAGATATATCGTAAATACCATTTCAACCCCTATTTTCAAGATGGCGGCCGTGGGACAAGGGTGGCGACCCCACAAACTTAGTTTTAACTTTACACTGACCCCCCCTACACATCAAAAAAATAAAATTGCGTCCTCTAAAAAACGCAAGGTAAGGCCTAAAAAATGTAACATTTCAATGGACTAAGATATTTGTGTCAACGTGACAGATGGCGAGTCCATCGCCGTAACTTTTTTATTTATACGACCGTTCTTAAAATAAAATTGTACCCTGGTAAACCACGGGCACAGTTAGTCTTTCTGTTAAAAACTTAACAAAATTAAAAATCGATCCCCAACGGAACAACCTTGAGGGTTCATCAATCCGCCGAAGGTTGAAAGCATAATAAGTAAATAAATTGCCCACTTCGGGCATGTCTGGAACGTAGCACACGTGAAAGCATAAACTTGAACGCAATTCTAAACATTCCTGCCTTTGTTCTCTATGGTTGCAATATTGCGAAAATAAACTTTTAAAATACCGGTTATTTATTAACTGAACGTCTGGCGCGTTGGCAGTAGCCACAATCATTCTCGTGCCAATGATCGCGGGTTCGATCCCCGCACCGAAGAAAACGGCTAATGAGGATATTTGTTTAGGTGACTGTCCTTCAAATATTATTTCTAGAGGCGAAAGTTTATCAGAATGTTGGTCTTTTTGCACGCAAAAGAAACGGAATTGAATGAACTTTGGCACAGAAATAAATTATAAGCAAATAATTATATACATTGTTTTTTGTAACCGCAAAAGAGATAGATAACCACATGACCTCATTTTAAGCGTTATAAAGCTATATTATTGATAAATGCTAAGAGTATTTAATTAACTAGAAATAAACAATATTGGTTGCAATTGTTTTCAAACTATAATCTTCAACGAGAAAACTCAATTGCCAACTGATTTTGATGACTTTTTGTTGCATAGCTTTGATTCACAATTCGAACCGATAGGTGTCGCTATGCGTGTTCGATTTTTAACTTTCTCGACATAAAGAAACTGGGCAGGACAGTTCAAATAGTACGTAGTACGGACAGTGTTTATTTAAATTCTAAATTCATATTTTTATCCGTGATAACAAGCCAATTATAACTAGCCAGTTATATACATACGCCGCGTCGACAGTACCAGCTTACTATTAACGTTTCAAGAATCTAAACGTAAGTAAATAGAAAAAAAAATATCCAAAGTGTTTTCATTTGAATATCAGAATAGTAACCAAACAAACTCATCCAAGCATACTTTTCAAAAATGGAAAGTCCCATGGTTCGTATCCATCATCGAATGAGGTTTGTGTTTACACACCCGTCTGTTTCCAGCCAGTTATGCCCTTCGTGTTACAGATAAAAATAAATAAAAAGAAATTCATATTTCTGTACACGTATTGTGCCAGTATTATTATATTCGGTTGGCTGATAGCAGTCTTGTTTGCGAAGCCATAGGTCATAGGTTTAATGTCTACGTTTGTACTTAGTTTGAGTTAAGAATATACTTTTATTATTAGCTAGTAATTGAACATTTCATTGTTTTGGCTCTTTGCCATTAACCAATATTATTTATATATATATCCTCACGCCTTCCCACAAGGGTCCCCGAAGGAGTAGGCAGAGGTGTATAGGTACACACACCCACACACCCACTTTCCGCCAGAGGTATATTAGGTGCCAACGTGACAGATGGCGAGTCCATCGCCGTTACTCCAGCACGACGATACATACGCCTTTGAATTTCTTCTCAGACGTATGCAGGTTTCCTCTCGATGTTTTCCTTCACCGTTAAGCTCGCGGTGTAACTAGTCAGAGCCGTGGTGGCCGAGTGGTTCGAGCAGTTGCGAGTCTATTTATTTATTTATTACCAATGAGTTTTTCTGAACTTAAGTTTTATTTTTTATAAATAAATAAATACATTTGTGTGAAAGGTTGTATTAATATTATAAAACTACCTGTGTTGCCATTAGCCCCAAGCTCCCAGCTCCCAGTGTATAAGCTTTGCTTAGTTTGGGGCAATTTCATCAGAAATCTATGTCATAAGAAATAATATGTATGATATTTATGCATTATATATTTATGAATATACTATTACGTATAATTAAATTCTTACACAAACATATATGCTCAGATGTAAAGTATCTTCAGCTTAAGAGTTACCTAAGGTAGAAGATTGCAAAAAATATATGTAAAAACTCACTCCTTTGATGTTATCCAAAGTTTTTCGTAGTGTCAACAATAAGCTTACCTGGAAGATAAAAAAAAACTATTAATAGAGTTATTTGGCCCGATTTAAGCACTCGCGTTGAATGCGCTGGAGAACTTTTAATGGTGCATTAGCTCTGTTATTACAATGTACTACAAAGTGCAATGGAGCGTAAAAGTCGTGACAAATAGAGATCGATGGATAGATTAAGCGTAGGTTCTATTGCAAGATTGCTTTGTGTCTCTGGTATAAGCTGGCACATTATGTTTGCTACGAACTACATTTAACATAATAAAAAATCCGACACTTAAAGACTACGTCAAGACTGCTTCAAATCGGCAAGTATGGACAGATTGATAGATGAGGTCGAGACGAAATTCAGTAAAACTAGAGAGAACTAAAGCTTTATTATCTCTGCCTACCCCGTTAGGGAATAGGCGTGATTACATACAGATATCTAGTAAATAATTTGCAGTTCTAAGAGATCTTAAATATTCGAAGATTTTTCGTTCAACAATGAGTCTGTGGCGAGCGTTACAATTATTAGTTCAAACATTTCGAATTAAAATAGGTACGTATGTACATATATCGATTCACTTATATATAACATGGAAATTCGAGTTTAACAACGCAAAGTGAACTAAATAATATATCTATACAGATTAATACAATTTAATTACATACATACATACATATCATTACGCCAAGTCCCTAACGGGGCAGGCAGAGAGTATAGAGCGCCAGTTCTCTCTAGACTTACATACCTCTTTCGCTTCGTCCACATTCATCAGTCTCTTCATACATGCTCGTCGGTTTCGAGTACTCTTAACGTTCCCGTCCTTGAGAGTCCGATCTATTTGATCCAGGTAGTTGGAACGTGACCTTCCTCTGCCTCTTCTTGCGCACACTTTTGCTTTGTATATCTGTTTCGTCAATCTTTCTTCACTCATCCTTTCTATGTGTCCAAACCAACGTAACATGCCTTTCTTCATCTTTACAATCACGCCCTCATTCACGCCAGTTGATTTGCGAATCTCTTCATTGCGGATTCGATCTAATATCGTTACGCCGCACATTTTTCGAAGAGATCGCATCTCAACTGCATTCAAGCTATTTTCATACTTCCCCTGACATACCCAGGATTCGCTGCCATACAATAAGGTAGGTACCAATATCGCGTTGTACAATTTAATTAATATTAAAATAACCGCTTTTTATTAACCGCATATGGATGTATAACCGGTACATATACCAAAATATAATTTTTTAACATTTTTGTCTGTCTGTCTGTTTGTTTGTTCCGGCTAATCTCTGAAACGGCTCGACCGATTTTGACGGGACTTTCACTGGCAGATAGCCGATGTAAAAAGGAGTAACTTAGGCTACTTCTACTTTAGATACTGTGTGTTTTTTAATTCCACGCGGCCGTAGTCGCGAGCACAGCTAGTTATATATATATATATATATATATATAATACGGAGTGTAATTTTTTCATATTATGTGACAACTTGATCCAAATCCATTAAGAAATAAATTGAGTCCACGTGCTACATTGTAACTAAATTGATTTACTATTGAGTTTACACATATTTTTGGCACCTAAACATATCTCTGGCGGTAAGTGGGTGTGTTTGGTACTACCTATACACCTCTGCCTTCGGGGATCCTTGTAAGAAGGCGTGAGGAATAGATTTTCAATAGCATGGATTATCAAATCGATATCGAGGTCGTATCAGCGCCATCACTATCGGAAGTCCCGATCCCCACATTCCAGTGTTGCTGTGAATGGACGTGTGAATGACGCGCAACCGAATAGGAATCCATTGAATTGTAACCCGAGTATTTGCATTTGTTAAAGAAAAATACAGTTTTATCATCTTGCAACACAATTTATTCGTATTACATCTGTTTCTTTGTAACGTTTTTATGACATTGTTAAGATCAAACTTTTTTACGCTAACATTGGGTTTGTGACTAAAGATAGTGCTATCAACCAAGATGCACCGCACTATAATTCTTCCTTTTGTAAGCGTGCAACCTTCCTCTTTGAGTATTATCGATACAAACTGATTACCTATGTCTGCATGCGCACACTACAATTATTATAGTTGGGCTATACGCCCCCATCCCGCGGCCCCCTCGTCTAGAAATTGATGGGGCGCGTCTTCGTGGAAGGCACTATCTATATGTTAAATATAACCTTTATATCAGAATTAAAGCGAATGTGGTAATAACCTGCGTAATACGATTTGAATAGATCTTTATCGCTCAGTTGATAAGGATTCATTTCAATTGACACGCAATCCCACGGATATTACGATCATTAAAACGATGCCCGAAAACATTACCCCAGTTACGCATAAACCGGGCCAAGAATAACGCACAGTCAGCGCGTAATAGATTTAATGGTGAAAATATTGTATCCACGCCCGTCTGCCACTATGCCACGCGCCAGGGCAATTTCAAAGCTGGCAACACAGCATCTTTTAACTCAGACGCATCCGTTACACAACATAGTATGCTTATGATGTGTTATACTTCATAAATATTTAAGATAAACAGTATAAATATAAAATTATAAAATATATACACTTTCTGTACTATAAAGAGGCCGTTTGTTTACTTGTAAAATCAGGAACAACTAATTGGATTCGAAACAATATTTTGCATTATAGCCCGTTCATAGAGGAAGACTATCTATTGGCTATAGGTATATATATCTTCATGCTACTTCCCAAGGGACAGCTAGTAAATTATATATATAAAAAGATTAAACGATCTGTCCCGTCCCAGCTTCGCAGGACAATGATAAGCATTCAATTATATAAATAAGCTTTCTGTGATTTTAGGGTAAAGTATAAATTAAATGTTGCATTTGCTGTATTATAAGTTGGTAATCCAATAATTATATAATATATTTAAAAAAAAAATGATTTCAGAACCTTATTTATTTTTTAAGGCACAGAAAATATATCTTTATCAATAGTCATCAAATTCCACAGATTCAGTAGTGGCCGATTAAGTAGTTAGTTGGCCAAATAATTTTTTTGTTGCTCTCATTGGTATCACATGTGATTTATTATTTGATGTAACAACACACAACGAAAGCATCTATTTTCCTACCAACCTTAGAGTGGGAAATACCGATGATGTACGGGATAAAATTACTCTGTCAGTGCAAAAAATGTGATGACAGCTATGTTTGTATTTGACAGCTCGTGTCAAATCATTTCGCGGCACATTGGTATGTGCTATGTGCCGCGAAATGATTATGTCGACGCGTCCTCTCAAAACGTAGGATACGAGAAGCTATCTCGCATGTACAATGTCCTTACCTACTTACTACAAGAGTTTAGTAAGGTTCGAAAGATTGAAGTTTAACAAAAGACCCCCATTGAAGGTCGCATGCTGCTTCTGCCCGCGCATGACGCGCCCCACTATTCTGCCCTATAGTTCCCTATAGTGTGCAACCTTCCACTAATGTTTGAATATTGTCGGTACACACTGAGAACCTATGAGTGTACACGCACACTACAATTAATAGACTCGGGTCATACTTCCCGCATCCTGCGACCCTCTCGACTAGATGCGTATGCAGACAGGTAATCAGTTTCTACCGATAATACTCAAACGTTAGAGGAAGGTTGCACGCTTACATAAGGAAGAATTATAGTGGGGCGCGTCTTCGTGGATAGCACTATCTGTAAGTCAGTAATGACAGTCAACGTGTTACACGTTGCGTCACCTCAATACAGTCCGTTATGGTCGGGCTATGTTTAGCCGGTGTGGTAAGGTAAACAGTGGCAGCGGTCAATATCCTACCGCAAATAGACGGATGTGCTTTGTCGTGCCAGGAAAGGGTTGTACCAGTCTTTCATAGGGTAGATATATATTTAAGATGTTTTAATGCATAAATGCAACGGAAACAATGCATAACCATGAGCTTAGATTTAGATTAGATACCAGATCCTTTTAAATATGTTTCGCTCAAATTACACAGTATAATAAATAACGCTTTCATGAAAAGGCTTATCTGATGCAATAATGTTTTAGCTATAAGTATACGAATTTGCTTAAAAGCAATTTTGTCATTTCCGACGTGTGTATATTGTGCTATTTTTTTTATTTATTGCGGACTCTGTAAGAAGGTTGTAACTCCTAAACATGATTAAATAATGAAACATGCTCCTAAAAAATTTTTGGCTCAACATAATAAGACCAATCTCATTCGGATACACCAACAAGCTGGGAGTAAGTATTAAAAATAAAATATCTTTCATTTTTTTATTCTCTTTCCTAATTCATAAGGCAATTATGTTAAAAAATTAAATTTTACGGAAACAAAATTAATGATGTCCATACTATATACTCGAATATAATCTAAATATTTAAAATGTTAATAAATGTTGTGCTAGTTCGTAGTAGCTTCAATAATAATTACCTAATCTGTGAAAAAAATAACAGTTTATTTGCCTAGCCCCAAAATGCGGCATCTGTTCTCATAATACGACACGAATGCTGGCCACAAATAATGAAAATGTAGGTACAGAAGAACATTTCGCCAATATTTAGTCTGGATTGTGTCATAGATACAAACACCACATTGTTTTTATAAAGGAGACTTGAAACATTCTACGAAACTTCGTTGTCTTCGAAACAATAAGGAAAAATGTTAAACCTATTTACAATTTCTCAGCCATACAAGTTATTGTGCCACGGTCTCGAAACAAGGGCTATAATTTGGTATTTCTCTGTGGACCAGCTGTGCCAACGGACACACTTGTTGAAACACAATTAGTACTTACCTTATTCATTGAACATTTTCTAGTATGTATACTTTTACGAGTATTTATTTTGGAAAAATATTTGGATTAAAGGAATTCCTGCCTGTAGTAGGGTGAATGACATCAGTGCCTAGTTGTTGTAATAGACAAGCCTAGGCTACGACTGATAAGAAGTTCTACTACTACTGAATAGAAGTTCTTTTAAGACGGGAAAGGCGCTCTGTGTGACCCTCTGTGTCTGCTTTGAAACGTCTGAACCAGTTTTGAAGAAGAGCATATAATATTGATTTCGAAAAATTAATTTATTAAAATTTGGGCGGACTTTTGCGTGCCGAACAGCAATGATGATCGTTATTGCTGAATTCTTATCGAGTAATTCTAAGAATATTGAATTAGCGGCCGGAAAGGTAAAAAAATAGCATTTGCAGATAGATTAAGCAAAGTATTCAGATTCTACAAGGATAATTTGTAGCGGTTGTCCTTTTCCTTCCTTTCCTTAATTTACCTACCTTTTTAATAAGCAGGAATTTGTGCTTTTTCAACAGAAAAGTTATCGACATAAAGGCCATATTAGGACTTTTTGATTATTAATACAATATTTTTTGCGATGATTATCTCTGACTTGTCGTGGTCGTGTGGTGGTTATAGTGGGTCAAGTATTGGGTTGCAAAATCAAGATTTCAGAGTCAAATTCCGATGCCTTTATTACGGAAAACACCACGAGATTTTGAGGAAGATCGAGCGGAATCCTAGGAGGGAAATTCAAAGACGTACGCGCTTAAGGCGGTGGACTCGTAACGTTGGGATCTCCGAATATATCTCCAAAGAAAAATCGATATTCTTATACTTCTGGCTAGCCTTTATAGAAAGGTGTTTAGCAGTATATACTGCCTATATATTACATACTCACCGTCTTCATGGTGATAAGCAACACAAATAACGCCAGCAGTGCTGACAAACCTGATACCAAACACTGCCGACTGGTCGAACTTCCATCTAACATACCTACTATGTATCATTAGTACAGTGATACTCTACAAATGCCAGCCGACCACAAACGTGTCGATGCAGGCGCCTGAGGTGACCAGTAGCTTAATCCGAGATTGCGGTCAGTTTACATCGTAGAGGTGGCGATCGATTGCCGCCATTTAATCTATAGTAAACCATATGATGCCTACATGTTTCTTTGTTTTTTTTTTCGTCATGAGATCGTTTCGATGTGAATTAGTTTGAAATGTAATGTAATTAAGGCAGCATTTTCAATGCTTCACTCTGTACATACGTCTTACTTCAACGGCGGCAGATTACGGTTCAAGTAAAAATCTTAGTCTAAAATGTGTTATACATCTGGCTCTCCCTATCCCTTGTGGAAAGACGTGGAGAAATTTGTCTATAACGATGTTAATTAAATCTAGTGAATGCAAGAAAACATCAACAGTATCCACAGTATGGGGCAACGGAAATGAATGCGTGTCTGATAACACGTCACAGCCACTTGAGTCACTGACCGTCACCTCACCAACACTAGTGATAAAGCTACATCTTAGTCTTGTCTCATTAAGAGTAAGTACAAGCAACGGGCACTTTCATATTGATTTATGACATCTAGTATTCATAATGATATCTCTGAATAGTATTAAACAAAGTCGCTTCCTTACGCTTAAGTCTTTTTAGCTGCAAAGATTTTAATGCGATTTTCTACAATAGATAAGAGCACTTAAAAAAAAGGTTGATATGTATAGTCGAATACTGTACAACCCAAGGGAGCGAAGTTGTACTATATATATGAGAACATCTAAAGATATTGTGTTTATATGTAAACGCATTTAACGCGAGCTAAACCGCGGCGTAAATCTAGTGAAATATAAAATATGCTTGGCGTTGCAAGCTTCCAATCGGTGACCGTTTACCATGAGCTAGACCGAATGATAGTCGTCCTAACTAGGGGATTAATATATAATTTCCGTCTCTGTTTCCAGCCAACAATTTATTCTCCGAGAACTTAAAAAAATATTACAATAATTAAGCTAACACTTAACCATAACCAAACGTGTTACCGAAACTAAGTGTAGAAACTTGAAATGTGGTAAGTAATAAAAAACCAAAAACGACTCGAAGGACCTAAAAGATTGTCTGTTAAACTCCGTTAGATAAACTGCGAACTGCCTGTTAAGTGCCACTTGGGAGGGTTTATTTTAACGATAATCCTAACGGAGCGGTAACGACGAGTCTGTCGGCTGTCACTCAATTGATCACGTTGTGTTACTGAGAAGTTATGATGCCACGAATTGGGGAAGCTCTCTGAACTCAACCATGAAAGCTTTGATCAAATTCAAGTTTTATTTTACATATATATCGTTACGCCGAGCATCGCGGAAACAAGTGTGGAAATGTACGAAGGTAAACCAAAATGCAAATATTTACATACATACATATCATCACGCAGAGTCCCTAACGGGGTAGGCAGAGAGTATAGCGCGCCAGTTCTCTCTGGACTTACATACCTCTTTCGCTTCGCCCACATTCATCAGTCTCTTCATACATACATCGTCGGTTTCGAGTACCCTTGACGTTCCCGTCCTTGAGCGTTCGATCGGTTTGATCTAAAGTCAGAATTTTAATTCGATTCCAGATCTGACAATTTCAGTGTTGCAACGTTATGACAAGTACTAAATAGTGACGTTGCGAAATTATTCGATATGGAAATGGAATTTTTCCGAATCGATTCTTCTCGTTTATAATTTTACTCTCGTCAATGCCGTCATCGCTATCGCTATCACTTTCTGTAACATTTATTATAAATGTGTCTGTGATATTGTCAATTAACATATCTAGCCTTTTTTAGCCTTGTAAATAAAAATCAATAATTTAGTCTTTAATTGGCACACTGATGGCACACACACTGATTGTTTATCGATTTTTGTGTTCATCACTACACTATTATATGTGGTATCATTATTTCACAAAATGACGGTAGCTAATGTCAAATCTGGAATCAAATTAAAATTCTGACTATAAGTAGTTGGAACGTGGTCTTTATCTGCGTCTTCTTGCACACAAATATATAACTGTATTAAAAGACGTTTTCTTATATCCGATTATTATTAATCCACATGCATTGAATTGTATTGCAAGGAAGGGCAGATGAGCATAAATCGCAATTATAACTTGCGCATACCCAGTTATAAATCAAGAGGGAGAAACTAAAAAACGTTAATTTAAAGCTTTTGTAATCAGAATTTAGCGTCCGGCGCCACCATGCGCTCCATAAATCAACATGTCTGCCTCTTTACCGAACATGTAAAGCGAGCCGACAAACTCACCAATGCCGCTTTAATGTAACTTACAAGTTAAGTAATAGAACTTAAGCGGCAGTGGAGATAGGACAGAGCAATGAATCAATTCATTTACGGTTGGGCGGATGATTCACCCCCTACCTGCGCCGGCGCAACAAACCCAAGTGACCCGAACAACGGTTATAACAGAAAAGGACAGAACTACTGCACACCTTTTTCGGATCAAGGAAGACAATTTGACAGATAGATACATATTTGTATATTAGGACACAATGGTCCCTCAAGTTGCATGTCTACATTGGTGATATAAGTAATTTTAAAGTTATACTGTATATAAATATGTCGTTCATTAAGTGTCTATTCTATAAAATGGAATATGGATTTGAATTAGGAGTGTTATTTTTTAAATAAATGGTTATTTTACTTCAATAAACTTATTAAATCTGCCCGTCAACTAATGTCCAATACGCCACGCGGTCCGGTCCTCTGCCAACCGCAACCATTGCCACTTTTCGTCTGAACACCACGTTTATGGTCCACTCTGCTTTTATTTCACACCTCTATACCGAAATTTTGTAAGCCTTGGTCCATCTTCCATTATTCCGTTCCATCAAGATTTCCATTCCATTCGTAAAGGTTAAAGTTAATTAAAAATAATGTAATGCTATTAATCGCAACGCAAAAGATATCTAAGAAATGGCCATCCATTTACTGCTTGACTTCAGGATTAGATTTGCTATAAGGGCATTTAGTATTCCGTCTGCTCCCGGCGACCGTTTCCGCTAAGTTGCCAATGAATTCGTTATTTCTCGCAAAATATTTAAATAGCTTACGCACTAAGACTTAAGTTATAAGGTTAAGGAGCATCTACTATGTGGCAATGGTTAGAGATAACCGTTTTTGGACCCTAAATATTTGATAATTACTACCAATAATCGAAGCTTGTAAATAAAATTAATACGGCTCCTCCTTACATATATTATGCTCGTATTCAATGGATATATTCGGGATTCAATATTTTCTATAGGTTGAAAACCTTATCAAATCTCACCGCGATTCATATGAAGTGAAGGAAAGGCGGAACAGGTGCCATTTATATTATTCAAAATAGATTATCTTTGTTGAAAGCCTACTACTACTTACATGCGATATCATCATATTTCATAGTCCATCCATATTATTTAGATGATCCAGCTCGATAAATATAAAGCCACTATACAAAATCAATCAATCATAAACATCGAACAAAAAACCTGATGCAAGTACTCACGCCTTGAACAAAGCCAGTAATTAGTTATTCGCGGATCATTGTCAGTCATTAGACAACAATTACTAAACAATCAGACAGTTGTAGCACAAACGCTACAATTAATTTATGGGAAACTCGTTGTACCGAAGGAAATTCAATTGTCAGTTTCTTTTGCGGGAACAAATAATTACACAGTACTTATAAAACTTCTTTTTCTTGTCTTTTTTACTTTCTTATTTTACAATCAATCCTAAAACCTCTAACTAATGAATATCATTAATAGGGTTTGTTTGAACTCGCTAAACATGGTGAAGTTAGAAAATACTTTCTGCATTAGGTAGACATTTACGGAGATTGTAGAATATCTATTATTGTACTACTATGCAAGAGGCGAAATCAAATCTTCAATTTATTTTTTATAGGTGTTAGGTAGTATCTACTACACACCCGCTTTCCGCTATAATTTAGGCGCCAACGTGACTGTACTTATGTTCAGAAAAACTCATTGGTACAGTCGAGATTCAAACTAGCATACTTTGTGTTGCAGGCAACTACTCGAACCGCTAGGCCAACACGGCTATCAAATTCTATTCTCTTTTATAGTAAATAACTTTTATCGTAATATATTTATTTTACTTTTTATCTCCGATCTCACTTCGGAGATTGAACGTTCCACTATTTCAAAATTTAACTCCCTGGCTCCAAATATAAATATTTTAGACAAAAATTCACTTCGCCTTTTAGGATCTCCTATCTTCGACGAGGCTTTCCCCTCATTTGCGGACGAACAAATTAAAAATTTCCAAAAATCATCAGACCACTTAGTCAAAATTAAGAGCCACATGGCTTATTTCATTATTAGGCACTGTCTATTTGTACCCAAATTTACCTACGTTTTACGTAGTAGCCATATGTGGAAAGACCGTAAAATTTTACACAGTTTAGATGATACAATTAGGTCTACCCTCTCATCAGTTTTAAATATATCTTTTGACGACCGCTCGTGGTCTCAGGCCTCCCTTCCTATTAGGTTCGGAGGTCTGGGAATACGCAAAATTTCCGATGTGGCTTTACCGGCTTTTCTGGCTTCAGTACATGGTGTGCATGACCTCATAGGAAATATTCTTATTACGTCACTTAGTGGCTGTGAGGTTTCGCACTTGGCTGAGGCCAGAGATGCCTGGATTATGGCATGCCCAAACACAGACGTTCCCCTTAGTCCGCACATACAAAAACAATGGGATGAGCCTATCAGTAGGTTGGCCTATAATGCACTTCTCGATAGTGCATTCAACTCTGCTGATAGAGCCCGTCTCCTGGCAATCGCTAGATGGGAGTCCGGACTCTGGCTTCATGCATTGCCCTCTTTTAATATCGGTACGCTGTTAGATGATGCAACCTTCAGATTGTGTGCGAGCCTACGTTTAGGCGCTAAATGTATTGTCCCACATCGGTGTCACTGCGGGGATATTGTCAATGACTCCGGACACCATGGTCTATCCTGCATCAGCAGTGCCGGCCGGATATCACGTCATTCCTCCATAAATGACTTGATACGCCGGGCTCTGGTCAGCGCCGGCGTGCCTGCTGTGCTGGAACCAGTCGGTCTCGCTCGCGGCGATGGCCGGAGGCCGGACGGTATGTCTCTGATGCCATGGAGGATGGGTCGGCCCTTAGTGTGGGACGCTACGTGTGTCGATACACTGGCTCCTTCCCATCTTCCTGACACATCGGTGGCGGCCGGCGCCGCTGCTGCTCAGCAGGAGTGCCTCAAGCGCCGCAAGTATGCCTGTCTCGGGTCAGGTTACATATTTGCTGCATTTGCGGTTGAAACTCTGGGGCCTTGGGGTCCTGAGGCTCACCATCTTTTTAAAGAGGTCTCGCGCCGTCTAGTCGAGGCCTCTCGTGACAGGCGGGCTGGAACATATCTCGCTCAGAGAATCAGCATTGCTATCCAGCGTGGCAATGCTGCTAGTCTTCTTGGCACGTTGCCTCGGGATACCGATTTGGGACAAATATTTTATCTGTAAGTAGTTAGTTTCAACTGTTCTTTGTAAATATTGTTAATTGTTGTTATTGTAAATAAATTAATAGTATTATATATTATAATGTTATCACAAATAAAATATCTACCCTGTTAGGGCACATCAATCAGGGAGGCTGATAATGTAATAGTCGGGTGTTGCTCACGCATTATCAGTAGAAAGTGTGCACTTCAACCTTGCTATTGACAACACAAAGATGCATCCAATTGACATATTGTTATTACAATAGTTATCATTGGATGTTTATACAAACGAACTCTGTGTCACTGTTTTGCTAATAAACTGTTCTTGGTAATCACTATTTACACTGAAAGGTGGGCGTTTATTCGCTTTAGTTCTCGGAACTTCTCCAAGACACTTGTGATGATATTCCAAAACAATTTCAACTGCAATCGTGTTTTCAACTTTTACAAGGTGAAAAACATTAGCATTACACGTCGATCAAAAATAGATGAGCACTTCTTAATGTACGAAGGTCAGTATTTAAGAGGCACTTGATTGCCTTATATAAGGAGGCGCCAAATATTTTGGCCTAACTTACATCACTAAAGGATGTTCTATAGTCGAGAGAACTGGCACTCTACCTACCCTGTGGAGATAGCCTCATGGGCTCAGCGTGATGATATTAATATATTCCATTGATTAATTAGTTTCGGACATAAATTTTCTTTAAAGAATTAACAAAAGAGAAAAATTTAAGAGTTTAAGGACCGAGGGTGAATAGCAACCAGTTTTGAAAATAAGAGATGTAATGCTTGGATGTTTGAGAGGGCCTAGTGCTTTCTATATTGACAGTTATTGAATTTTGACATGTCACTGATTTCTAGAGCACTGTACTGCAGCAAGTGGGAATCCGAGAATAGTTTTCTTATGTGGGTCAGCTCGACTTGCGATATGAACTACTGACATCAGCCGACTGGTAGGCGCCTGTTTCTAGCCGTTGTCTAGAACTCAATCTTGACACAACATTTACGTACTGAAATACAGATTGGAATCAATAATCAACAACATTGGATTTATCCGTTCAAATCCCTGTATCCAAACCTGATTGATACACGTAAGAAGATCCACCGTGAATCTACCGTGTTCTTTCAATGTTATCCGATTACTTTGAAACGAAAGCTCTAATTACATCTAAATAAAGGGTAATCTCGTGTATCACGCGGTCCAAAAGCGTATGATAAATGCGATTATGCCTCACAGAAGTTGTGGGTAGTATTGTGAAACACGATCCGTGGTCGCTCCCATCTCATCTCTATGACTGCTCGTTATAACATTTAACGCATTAATTATAACTGTTACCGTTTTAAACGCTCATTATACCATCGTTTGTCAGTGCTAATGATGTTACACTAGGAACTAATGTAGGAAGATTGTCATTTGCTTTGTTGCCGAATAAACATGAGATCACACGGCTTTCCGTTCCGTTGCAATTGATGGCATTTGTGGTTTTGGGACCAAAATAAATACAAGATTTAAGGTTTTCTTCTGGACATTATTTTCTATTTGATGGATAATAATAGCAATATATATCAGTGACATTACGGTTTCTGTGTTGCAGTGCTGAGAGCAGTGTTGCAGTGGTTCGAATCTCGTCACAAACTCCAACTGTATATTTCTAAATGCTTTACGGTGAAGGAAATCATCGAGAAGAAATCAGGATACGTTTGAGAAGAAATTCAAAGACGAGTTTGAGAAACGGCGATGGCCTCACCGTCTGACACTTTACCACTTAAATATTTCCCTGGTGAAAAAAATTTTTTCCCTTTGCCTGCTTCTTGGTGACCTTATGAGAATGCCTAAATATATGTGACCAGCGCCATCTAAAATTTATCTACGGTAGTGGGTGTGTGGTACTACCTTATCACCTCTCCCGACCCCTTCGGGAAGGTAGCCCTCTTGTGCGAAGGTTTTATTCATTCTTTATTTCACAAAACAAGCTTTCCCATTTCTTCAAAGAACATAATTCTTCTGCTTAAAAGAGTTAAGGCTGACTGACATATAACTTCAGGGCACTGATTACTTAATAGTATAACTTTGAGGTATTAACGCCTCATTCCCAGAACGTTACGAATACCGAATACCATCTAATTGTGGCTTTGGTTTGTTTATTTGTGTTACTGGTGCCTACATCAAAGATTAAGTTCTATGTTAATTGATACAGAACTCACATTCCTGTTTTATTGGGATCATCAGGAGGATCGGGCTGATCCAAAGGTATTTTTATATCTAACTGGCAAGTTAAAAGCATTAATATCTACTAATTTTATGACTTTACTTTTTACTTAACGATTGAGTGTTTTAGCGACTACGTTTCTGCTTTATTTCTTAGTTATGTGAAGTTTTCGATTTAAGCCATTGAAGAAGCTTCAAACACTAACATTATGTTTAGTGTTTTTTTGTGTATTTTTCAAAGGTGTTAAAACCTCCTTGTCTTCTATATGGCTTGATCTGGCACCCAGAGTTCAAAGAAATACTTTATTGTCTGTAGAATGCAATAGAGACATACATAATAGTCCTATACACCTGTGGTTAGGATTGTCTACGATCTCGCGCTCTCAAACGGCTTGGAATACTTTAGTCACTTAGTCTGAAAATAGATTGTCTCCCTCCGTGTTCTACCGGTATAAGGAGTGTTCTGAAGAATTAGTCGACATGATTCCCACTTCTACCTTCATCTCACCCCACGTCTCACCGACGGGGAGTTCATCATACCTTCGAACCAAAAGTTTCATACTGTGCGGTTTCAAAGGAGTTTCCTTCCGCCAACGTTCGGGCTGTGGAATGCGCACCCCGTTGAAGTTTTCCCTGGAGAGTACATCGTGGAGTTTTTCAAGAGTGTGAAAATATTATAAGGCGGCGGTAACCGCTTACCACCGGGTTCAGCCCGGTGGTAAGCATGTGGTTGCTGGTATAAAAATATCTTGAATAATATAATCACCATTAAAACTTTGTCTATGGTATTCTATTCCTTATCCAGTGTTTGCTTTATCTCTCAATGTAGGAACCATAAAGTTGTGTTGGTTGGTTGGAAATGCAGCCAGAAATTCGTGGACAAATCATCCGTATCGCGCCGCGTACATCGCTATCGTTGCAGTAATGTGCGGCATTTATGAGTTTATGACTAATGTTTATCCGGACTATGACAAAAGGTGTACAATCTAACAACAGTGTTGTAATCCAACACCGTTACGTGTTTGCTACACGCGTATGCTGTTTGGGGAATTTATGCTTTATGGGAGGGATTAGTGGGTTTAAAATTGTATCTTTCTGTGTTTGGGGTACCTCAGCCGGCGTCTTTGATGAATAAGATAATATCTGTGTGGGGCAGGTAGGCTTTATGGCCGTTGCAGCGGCCGCGGCGAGGTAGGGACCTCGCATTTCTGTGCCAACGGCTAATATCCTTGTTATTTTTCACACGAGATACCATTTAGATATTTTCATCTGTTAGCGTTGCTTAAGTTCTAAGGTATTTCGCTGTTGACGCCCATGCTAAGAGTTAACAATTATATTTATAGCCACCTATGTCCCATACTATATTCAAACATATCATCATGCCGAATCCCCCACTGAGTGGGCAGAGTGAGTAGAGGGCAAGTTCTCTCATGACTTACATACCTCTTTCGCTTCGTCCACATTCATCAATCTCTCCATACACGCTCGCCGGTTTCCATAACTACGTAACTATGTTTATCAAGAACATGTATACTTATAAATGGTATTAATTAAAAAAAAACTACCTAAAGGAAAATAAGTTCGTACACACCATCCGCTCAGCGATTTTAAATCTTTAGATTACTTCGTAAAATTGTATTAATAGATAGATATCGAATAATCCATAGCATATAAATGTGGACGAGACGAAAGAGGTATGTAAGTCTAGAGAGAACTGGTGCTCTATACTCTCTGCCTACCCCGTTAGGTACTCGGCGTGACGATATGTATGTATGTATCTAACCCTAAGTTGCAAGATACCAGACGCAGTGCAGTATGTGACTTCAATAAAACATTAATACCGCAATCCGAGCTGTGTAAAGTGCATAAAGGACTATAAACGGCTTCATTAATTCATTCATTAATCTTTAAGAGCTAGACGGTAACCCGTGCGAGGTGAATGTCCCTGACCCGCCACCAGATCGAATGGAAAACTGGAGTTTTCAATCGGCTGCGCAGGCGCCGGCAAGATGAACTGCATTCCACAAACGAATATCATTGTCATGTTAAGTAAACGGGGGCTCATTATGCTGTTATTTTAACAAGGCATAGCGCTCGCGTCTTCAAACACAGCCGTCTTTTCCGTGAGTTGCTTTCGCAGTCTAAGTCGGCGTGTGCGTGAGATACCGCGTTCCAGTAGCCTCGTTAAAGCTACGTTTGCTTGTTTGACCGCGCCGGTGGCTATGTTAGCCAAACTCCAGTCTTGATAAAAAATCAAATTACGTCTTACAGGGTTAAAATAAAATAAAACATTGGTTACTTATAATATATCCTCACGCCTTCCCATAAGGGGTAAGAAGAGGTGTATAGGTAGTGCCTCACACACCCACTTTCCGCTGGAGAAATGTTTTAGGTGCCAATGTGACAGATGGCGAGTCCGTCTCCGGTACAGGCGGGATTCGAACTCGCGATGTTTGTGTCGCAGGTAACTACTCGCACCAATCGGCCACCACGGCTTATTTGATTCCAAAAATAGAATATGGAAACAGTACCTTATAATTATAAAATGAACCATCACGTGAAAGTATTTTCCACCGCTGCAGCTAGCCAAGAACTGTTCAAACAGACATTAAAATTCCATTATGCATATTAGTTTAGATTAAATTATTTCAGTTGTCGGGGCGAGTGCTCGCACGCCGGCCTGCCCGAGGCGCTATTGTATCCGATCCATAGTTTTTATGCGCAAGCGCATCGACATCGCCCACTCGAGTTTTTGGAATTCCAGTAGAGGTCCCCCTCTCCGAGCCACCGCCGGCGGTCCGGTTCATTCATAACGCGACGTGATGCCATCCCCACTCTTTATAAAAAAATAGAGAGAGTATCTACAGAATAGATCACATGTGCTCTAACGCAAACCGGAAACGCAAACGTAAACAAAAGTAAGATTTGTTTTAGTTACGTTTATATTGCACTGTTGTTTGATTTATTGCTGGCAAACAACACAAACCACCAACGTTGTTTAAAGTATCCCAAATTGAAATTATCATTTAGTTGATAACTTAGGCGATTTTATTTACAATGAATTTACATAATTTACAAAAAAAATACTAACTACTTACTTATAGATAAGTTATTTGACCCAAATCGCTATACCGAAGCAACGTGCCAAGAAGACTAGCAGCATTGCCACGCTAGATAGCAATGCTGATTCTATCCTAGCCGTGCATTTATCCGTGATGGAAAATAAATAATATGTATTCTATTCTAATCAGCAGAGCTATCAAAGATGTGTCTAATCGGCACTTGCATATATATACAAATGCATATACTCTCTTTTAATTAAACTATGTCCAGAGGTTTTGCCTACCCTTGTCTTCTCTTTCAGATTAGGTCGTCCTGGGGGGCAAGGGGGGGGGGACTTATAATAACATTTACATTTATTAATAAAGCAGTGTGCGGTTTGACCGAAGAGATATTTTGCTCTGGAATTAAAGACATCCAGGTAATAATAATAATAATCTAACACTGCGCCAAAATTCCGTTTAGCTGTTCTGGACTACGTCACTTATACGTCACTTAATTAGTATGTATCAGTAATATATACCAACCATTGAATCATGAGACCAGTTTTAGTTTAATCTTATACTAAATTACGACCTTTTAACAAAGCGTTAGTACTTATTCGTTACCAGTGTGAAACAAACCTTTAACAATTAAAAGGTTCTCTTCGAAAAATGTGCGGCGTAACGATATTAGATCGAATCCGCAATGAAGAGATTCGCAAATCAACTGGCGTGAATGAGGGCGTGATTGTAAAGATGAAGAAAGGCATGTTACGTTGGTTTGGACACATAGAAAGGATGAGGGAAGAAAGATTGACGAAACAGATATACAAAGCAAAAGTGTGTGCAAGAAGAGGCAGAGGAAGGCCACGTTCCAACTACCTGGATCAAATAGATCGGACTCTAAAGGACGGGAACGTTAAGAGTACTCGAAACCGACGAGCATGTATGAAGAGACTGATGAATGTGGACTAAGCGAAAGAGGTATGTAAGTCTAGAGAGAACTGGCGCTCTATACTCTCTACCTACCCCGTTAGGGACTTGGCGTGATGATATGTATGTATGTATGTATGTATGTATCTGATAATCAATTTAAAAAAAAACGCTTGGTGATTGTAGTTTACTTTATACAGCAGTAATGAAGAAAGAAAGCGATGCTATTGAGCTTAACTCCGAATCGTAGGGTTGTCACAAATTTTAGGACAAACTTTGTTAATATCTCAGTCTCATGACGCAATTTTTATCACCTAAGGAACGTGCACATTTATTATTTTTTAAATGCTCTTTAAAATAGTATTTTTCTTCATACCTACTAACATAATCATATGTTTAGACAAACTATAATTATAAACTGTAATTATTTGCTTCATTTAGCTCTAAATTATGTGATGATTAAGATGTAGTATCGATGTAAGCAAGTGTTGGTAAACCTTTATACAATAAATAAATAAATAAACAAGCAAAGAACTATATACAAACAAATTATGAATCAAATATTCACTCATACTCACTTTACTCACACTAATGAAATGTTTTTAAAAGTGGTGTTACAGTTATAATGCCTTTATTGGAGGATTCAAAATATCATCATTTCTCTGATGCAATTTGTTGCATTTCTGAACAGCGCAATCTCTTTGAACCCCCTATACATCAAGAGAAGTAGTTTTTCTTTTATCTGACTCACACATATGTATATGTTAAACTTGGTCTACTTCGTCCTCTCCTTAACTACGTAAGTTTGATATAAAAAATATATTTAAAAAAATAACGTGTGCTCGTGACAGCCCTTAACGTGAACTCGGTAAGCCGTAGGTGGTTTACTGCTTGTTTTTATGTGGGTCACCAATAAATGGCGGTAGTGAATGGCCTCAACCCAACTCCTTGGAACTCAGCCTCAGCGCTTTCAGCACTTGTTGCTGTGGAGAAAATACATTAATTCCGCTTCACTGCCACCACAATGAAGCTAGGAGTTTCTATGTTCGTGAGTTGAATTGTTTTTTAAGTGTAACCATAAAACAGCTAAGTTCACCATATATTCAATCCTCAATAAAACTCTGAATTTATTCATTCGATCCAACACAATCTAGTCTTAATATGGACTCTCGCATTGCAAATAGGTATGCCGGGGCCATTACGCCGAAATTAAATACGATCCAATAGTGTTGTGCCGGCATCATGCACTGCACTTATAGAATGTGGTAACATTACTGAAATTAAACGAGTGCTAACAATCGATTGGAATAAGCAACGTGGCAATGCTGCTAGACTTCTTGGCACGTGTTGCGAGATAACGATTTGGCACAAACATTACGATGTTAGTTTTAAGAGTGTTTTTTGTGAAATATTCACATAATAGACCATTTAATAGACCATTATTTAATAGACCAGTTCTTATTATTGTGCCTTAACAAGGGTCTCCGAACGCGTAGACAACAGTAGGGATATATTATAGCGAACCCTAAAGTTTCTAGTTTTATTGGATAATTACACTGAGATGCTTTAAGGTAATACAACTGGTCGTTACATTGGTATTTTTTAATATCCTAAACATAATACAAAATAAACTTATAAAGACTTCTTAGTTGCTCTTAACCTTTTCTAAGTGTAATAATCCTTAAAAAAAAACGTATCAAACGAATGTTTCGTTCGTTCGGACGTTAAGTTCGTTTGCCGAATGATTTGTGTTATATATATATACATCTTGCTCATAGGAACGGTTTTTTAACCAAAGAAATGCATGGTGAACGCACTAGACTTATTTTAAAGGGTATATCAAGGCGCCGTGGGCATTACCCACAATAAAAATGTACCCCAATTTTTGTATTAGGTACATGTGGAATGGAAGGAGAAGGAGAAGAAAAATGGAAGGAGGAATTATATGTGTATGCCAACTTTATAGTAAAGAAACAGCAGACTTCACACGCCTGCCCACGTGCAATAAGCAGAAATTATACCTATCTAGAACCTGACAATAATAAAAAAAAGTATAAAAATTTAAATTTGGAACGCGCGTTACTTTTCGCGGAGGTTTCAAGCCCCGACACTAGTTTGTAGTCCGGCGGTCTCCGGCGCGCCCGCTCCTCGGTCGACGGTCGCCGGACCGCATTCCACTCCCATGCGACCGCGTCCCGCTTCCACACCAGGACCTCACCAAAATGACATGTTTTATTCATTCCATCGATACAACGCCCTAATTAGCTACTCTGTACTTATTAAAAGGGGAAACGATTATTCAACAATACTGCTCTATTAATAAACAATGAACATCATTATATACAAACGTTAGGTATGCCATGCACATTATGTTATTAAAATATTACAATTTAATTTTGAAATAGTATTTTTCTTTAGATCGAATTGTGAGCAGTAAATACTGTACATTAAATTAATGACAGACTAGATAAAAAAATACGATTAAAACCACAATACTCACTGCAATGAGAATATTTTCTTCAGTCAGAGAAGAGAATCAATTATGTATATGGTGACTTGTGACCAAACAGACTCAGTACTATCATACATACATATCATCACGCCGAGTCCCTAACGGGGTAGGTAGAGAGTATAGAGTGCCAGTTCTCTATAGATTTGCATACCTCTTTCGCTTCGTCCACTATCATCAGTCTCTTCCTACATGCCCGTCGGTTTCGTGTCTTAACGTTCGCGTCCTTGAGAGTCCGATCGATTTGATCTAAGTAGTTGGAGTACTATCGCACCTTACATATGCATATACAATATTTTACACATAACTACAATATATACTGACGTGTATAGGTAAGTATCAGGTCCACCCACGAGACAACAGGGAAGTTACGTACGGAGTCTACGGAGCACCGAATGATAAGCGTTAATATTTATGGCAACACTCGTGGGAATTCGAGTCGTTAAATTCCCTTTCTTTTAATTTATTGGTAACACTGTATTAATAGCAGCATAAAGCCTGCACTGACTCTATTTACGAGCTACGAGTGGACAATTTCACTCACAATGAAAAGTCATCACGGGCGATTCACACGCCCATTACCTATTCCATTAACCAAATCGTACGATGACGAATCGTCCACTGTATCGAGATTATAATCATTATACGTTCTCGCATTCTTATTGAAAGAATCCGTGAAGCGTCGGAATGCATGGAATCGATTCTAACTCGTTTTGTTTTCGCCACGTCATAACTCGATATCGAATCCTCGACCCCCAGCCGGACCGGTCCGTGCAAGTCGATTGTATCGCACGATATAAATTCGACGAGTTTATTTCTAACATCTCAAATTACTCGATTGACATGCAAATTACTGCAATTAAGAATTTGGACACGACCTTCTACATTTTGTACCAAAATGCTGTGGTCAGTAATCGTGGTCCATTACATGACTATTTCTAGCGTTTGAATTGTTTAGATATCCTAAGTTGGGCTGATAATGGTAGGTAAAGTACCGAGTGTCGCTCGTTACACTATGGTCTAATAACCCAGTGTTCTTCATATTTGAGCTTGTCTATGGTCGCTCGCTCAGTCGTTAGATGCATATAATAGTACATTGTAATTCTGATAAAACCTAGATATTTAGTTTGTCCGGACTTTAATGCAGTATTTACTGTCAGTTACATATTTTAACAAGGAATGTTAAATGTAAAAATATCTTAACACAAATCTTCTTGTGTCAAATGCACCCGTGCAAAGCAGAGTAGAAAATAAAACCTCACGTTTTCTCCACTTATACCTATGCAACAACATTCGCTAGCTTTAATCCTGCACCACTTAACAGAATTCTATAAAAAAAAAAACTTACACAGATGATTAGTCATAACATACATACATGTCATAACGCTAAGGCCCTACTGGGGTAGGCAGTTAGTAATAACATCCTTCTTTAATCAAAAAATTACTCAACTAACCAACATAACAGAAACTAGACTAGTTTCTAGTCAATAATTAGAATCTAAGTAAACACTAGTGCTAAGGAAACCCGACAAAGAGCTTGATTTAAATAATCGTTATTTATCGCAAAGTGCTCTGATAGTATAATTACGATAACAACTGTAATTTATTCCGCAAAAGCGGGTTTTGAATAAATGTCGGCGCCGGCGCAGTCGTTTGACAGCCGCGTCCACTACGGCATAGCTCAATGTTGTGTACATATTAAAGATATTCAATTTAATTCAATTACATATTAATTTTAATTTTCAATTACATTTAATTTAATTCAAGTACATATTCAATTTAAATGTATTATGAACCTACATAATTTTCAGCGAGCGGTGGTTGCAGAGTGGTTTGAGTAGACACCCGGAACTCTAATGTTGTATCCCGAATGTACCAATGAACTTTTCCGAACTTAAGTAGTCACACCATTCGCTATACGGTGAAGGAAAATATGAGAGGAAATCAGCATACATTAAAGAAAAAAATCAATGACGTAAGTCTGAATGGTCTTGCTTAGAAACGGCGAAGGTCTCGCTTATCAGTCGCGTTGACACCTAAATATATCTCCGATAATAATATGGTGTTCACATTCCCTTCGAAAACCCTAGACAAAGTAACAAAAAACGAAGGAGTAGTTATCTAATTACTGTATATATTTATATACGCTATATATATTTATATGTATATATATTAATAACAATTATATTTATATTATAGATAGTATATAATTTAATAACAATTTAATTTAATACAATTATTAAGCAAATTGAATACAGGCGAAACCGCGCGACACAGTTTCCTTAAAGCTACTTGCTAATGAGTCGGTAAGTTTGATAGGTAAGGTAGCTTAATCATTAACTAATAAATAATACAAAAACATGTAAAAATTTATGTTTCATGTCGTAATTCGTTTGGCAATGACACTGGCGAAATATGTCGAATGCATTTTTTGCGGGCAATGGCACGGTGGACGGCCGGCCACAACCGGTCGCGCGGCCACTGGCGACATGTCGGCACCTGCCTGCCGGTTGGAATGTCCGGTAAGGAATTAAAACTCCTTGCGTCTACCTCACAATCGCTATATTCCGGGTTACTTGGAAACCAATTGTTTTTGAAACGGTTGATAAAAAGCCCGGCCGTAAGTGGTTGCAAAATCAAGATTGCTAGTTCGAACACTTCGAACGAGTATTCATGCTTATTTTCAGAATTTGAATATGTTCATACATACATATACATAAACACGCCCAGCCCCTCACGAGGTAGGCAGAGAGAGTAGAGCGTCAGGTCTATTTAAATATGTTTACTGATTAAATTTATCACGAGCTGCGTACATACGTTTAAGAAAGCATTCTGGTGGGGATGTTGTTAAGAAAATAACACGTGATCAATTATTTTACGATATTTGACCAGTTTCTAAGTCCATTTTCTATCCCTTTTATTCTTGTTACCAATTACAATTTCAACAAGTCAACTGCATGTCTCATCGGAAGTAATGTATGTATGTATGTACCGTTTAAATGGTAGCACAGTTACTTGTGATAAAATAATTCGCATGTGATAACTATGTTTAAAAAGTTTTTCAAAGTGTATTTGGTAACTTTTTTATTTAGTACTTTACAAATGCGGCATTCCTTCTGCCGCCTTCTGTGTACCCTCCCGCGGAATGAGTTGGGACAGCTGTTTTATTCAGTTTAGTTTAATTTAGTAACTTAGCTTTTTTTATATTTAGCTTTGTTATTGCCAGATTTGGTTCATTTAGAAAATGGCAAGTTAAAATATTTTTTCCAAGAATTCTCCATACAGCTGCACAGTGGTGGATTTATAATTATTAACTTTTTCGAAATGTTTATGTTGGCAACCTCGTACTGCTACTGTAAAAAAACCTAATAATTTAAAAGATGCCCAACACAAGAAATACATTTAGTAGATACTTTACATCGGCCATATTGCTTTTCGACATATCCATCTTGCACAGTCCAAAAATATTACATAAACAAATCGTCAAACTAGGCATCCGGACAAAAATAGTATATTTATATTTGCCTCGTTTGGAGAGATTAGACCGACTCGATAAGCAAAAGCTCTTGTTTACCAAGTCCCGTAGACTTCAGGATAGCATTGGTCCGTGTGTGGCATAGATAACTGTGATTACATAGAGTAAACTGGCTCCTTGAGAACGGAGATTAGGAAATTTCATAGACTGAAAATAATAGGTACTTCCCACGTTTTCAGCTTGCGACAAACTGATTTGAAGCTTTTATTGTTTACTGGCTGTGCCCCGCACATTTTTTTTTTGGTAAACATATTATTAGTGATTTGGTTATGGATACTATAGATATACATACATACATATCATCACGCCAAGTCCCTAAAGGGGTAGGCAGAGAGTATAGAGCGCCAGTTCTCTCTAGATTTACATACATCTTTCGCTTCGTCCACATTCATCAGTCTCTTCATACATGCTCGTCGGTTTCGAGTACTCTTAACGTTCCCGTCCTTGAGAGTCCGATCGATTTGATCCAGGTAGTTGGAACGCGGCCTTCCTCTGCCTCTTCTTGCACACACTTTTGCTTTGTATATCTGTTTCGTCAATGTTTCTTCACTCATCCTTTCTATGTGTCCAAACCAACGTAACATGCCTTTCTTCATCTTTACAATCACGCCCTCATTCACGCCAGTTGATTTGCGAATCTCTTCATTGCGGATTCGATCTAAAATTGTTACTCCGCACATTTTTCGAAGAGATCGCATCTCAACTGCATTCAAGCTATTTTCTTACTTCCTCTGACATATCCAGGCTATAGACAATTCAAGAAATAAAACTGACGCGTACCATATATTGAATATGGCGCGAAAATGTCATTATATAGAACACTAGATGTAATTAATCATTCAATTTACGAGTTCTCTTACGGGGCGCCAACAAGTTTTCTTTGCTTGCAACTCATAGACTTCACAATTATCCTTTATGTTAATCTAACAAATAGTCTATCAAACTAGTTATAAATACTTGTCAATCTCATTAACCGCTATAGACCTAAACAAGTGTATCGAGTATCGAGAACCTGTCCTAGGATAAGAATCAAAGTTTAATAGTTCAAGTCACGCGCGAGAGATGGCGCCAAGTACATCCTTCCAGTCTTATATGCGATTATTAATGTTTGTTTAATATTCAAAGAGCTCGTTAACACGGTTTCATGAATAAAGTCATTATGACTCGCGGCATTAATATTGTCACTGCGTTGTATGAGCTGGGAGTGACATGCAGCCGACCTTTGAATGTTTTTATGATGAATTCCTCGCTATTAAGGTAAGTGGTAGCCATATGGTTTAGTAGTCACGTGCAGTATGGATACATGAGCAGGTACTATCAAACGTAGTTACGGTAACAAATATCTTTAGAAAAATATGTTGTATCTACCTCGATTTGGTGTTTTTTTATTTATCTATGGATCTTTATTTATACGAAGCGAAAGAAGTATGTAAGGATCGTAGCAAGTGGAAAGAAGTGGTATCTACCTACCCCTACGGGAAATAGGCGTGATTATATGTATGTATTTATGGATCTCCAACAAAGGCACAAATCTTAGGCAAGCGTGTCCCTTCACTTACAGGTACCACAGCATGCATTGATATACAGTCGCAAAAGGAAGTTCAGCAATATAAAAATAAAAATATTAGAATCATAGTAAAAAAAACAGAGTTCACAATAGTGTCTGAAATAGTAAAAAAATTATACTCAACAAGCGGTGATTAACATCGCGAGCAAGCCCAAAAATTAAGGAAAATATCAATAGGATAAATGTATGACCATAGAGGCGACAAAAGACTAGCTAATCTAATCTAAAAAGTAGATCTATGGTCAGGTAGTCATACATACATACATACAATCACGCCAAGTCCCTAACGGGGTAGGCAGAGAGTATAGAGCGCCAGTTCTCTCTAGACTTGCATACCTCTTTCGCTTCGTCCACATTCATCAGTCTCTTCATACATGCTCGTCGGTTTCGAGTACTCTTAACGTTCGCGTCCTTGAGAGTCCGATCGATTTGATCCAGGTAGTTGGAAGTCAGGTATGTAGTCACTATTATTATATATTTATTCGTTCCCAAGAGATTACCCGAAATAGTAGGCAGAGGTGACATCATCTGTTAAACAGACATATGCTCCAGGACGTGACGTGCAAGTCGGCGTTTCTGCGGTAAATAGTTTGAATGCTCTTTGAATTAATTCTCAAACGCAGGATTCGCTCACTTTTCCTTCACCGTAAAACTCGTTGTGGGACATATCACTGTATTAATTATTATTGTATTGTAGTACTCTTCTAGAAGGTATAACTTCCCTTCTGTGTCTTCAAGAAAAACTCATTCGTACAGACAGGCGCGATTCGAATTCGCTATCATGCGTTAAACAACTCAGCCACCAAGGTCCTAATTGCTTCTTTATTTCATCAATCATTATTTATCGCCGTTTAACTTAGCCATCAGATAATCCTCAGTAATCATGTGTCGTATCTCGCCCTCGAATCTTTAGGACATCCTAAGTCGGTTTTAACTGACATTTTACGACCTTATTGTTATGTGCGGTGTGTTCTGTTTCATAACGTTTTATTGTTACGAAGTCGTATACAAAGCCTGAAGCAAGCTTTTAGGGAGCTTAATCTGCATACTGTTCCCCTGTTAACTCGACGGCCGATATCAAAGCTGATATCAAAGCTCTCATCAATCTCAGTAGCTCAGTTATTATCGCGGGTGACCTGAATGCCAAGAGCGATGCTTGGAACAGCCACTCACGAAATAACAGAGGACGCCAATTGGAGGACCTCAGCGGGCTCCTCCAATTCGACGTCATTGCGCCTATGCACCCCACCCACTATCCCGAGAATATCAACCACCGACCGGACGTACTAGACATTGCGATCCTCAAGAATGTAAACCTCCGTTTGCACTCGTTGAGGTCGCACGACGAGTTAGATTCCGACCACCGACCTGTGACCTTAGCGCTCTCCCCCCGACTAGGCCCCCCGGACTCAGGTCAGTCCCCACCTCAGAAAAAGATAACAGACTGGAGAAAACTGGAGGAACTCCTCAAGTCCTCTTCATCTGTTCACTTAGATAGTATCCCGCCCCTCATAGAGTCGGCAGCCGACACTCAAAAGGCGGTCGATTCCCTCACAGCTCACGTACAGTCAGCCGTGGACGCCTGTTCTCGACAAGTTCCGGTGATGGAAGACCATCGCTGGAAACTTCCCGACGACGTGCGTGAACTGGTGACGGAAAAGAACGCCGCCCTCCGAGCGCATAGAGCTCACCCGACTGAAGCGAACCGCACCTTTCTGAGGTCACTCCAGCGCAAGCTGAGATACCGCATGAAAGACCTGCGAGACGCTCGCTGGAACAAGTTCCTAGGGGAACTTGAACCGAGTCACTTGGCCTTTTGGCATCTCCAACGAAAACTTAAATCAGACAAAATCTCGTCCATGCCTCCACTCTCTCGTCCAAATCAAGGGCCCGCCTTTGACGACGACGAGAAGTCCGAGTGCCTGGCCGACAGTCTCGAGGCTCAATGTACGCCCAGCACCTTGCCGGTAGATCCACGCCATCTCGATAAGGTGGATGCCGAGGTCGAAAGCAAACTATCTCTCCCACCCTCCGAAGACCCAGACCACCCCATCGCCCCAATCACGGTCGACGAAGTCCGGAAAGTGATCAAGGATCTCCACCCCAGGAAAGCCCCAGGTCCCGACGGGATCGCTAATAGAGTTATCAAACTCTTCTCACCTTATCTCATAGTTTTGCTCACTGCCATCTTCAATGCCGCACTGAGCAACAACTTTTTCCCCCAATCCTGGAAAAGTGCAACAGTCATAGGTATTCCCAAGCCAGGGAAACCCAAGACCGAAGCCTCCAGTTATCGCCCTATTAGTCTCCTCAATGTCCTTGGCAAGATTTACGAGAGACTTATCTACAATAGACTAAAGAGTTTTGCAGACTCTAAGAAAGTCATACCTGACCAGCAGTTCGGTTTTCGAACCAAACACTCCTGTATCCAACAAGTCCACCGTATAGTGGAAGACGTCAGTAGCGGCTTTCAACTCGGTTATACCACGGGTATGCTCCTCTTCGACGTGGCGAAGGCATTCGACAAGGTCTGGCACAACGGCTTAATATACAAGCTGTACCAGTTGGGCGTGCCGGACCGTCTAGTACGCATAGTACGGGACTTTTTGTCGAACCGCTCCTTCCGCTACAGAGTCGAGGGCACACTCTCTTCCCCCCATCCCATACGAGCAGGAGTCCCGCAAGGCTCAGTGCTCTCGCCACTCCTATTCACGCTTTATACTAGCGACATTCCCTTCCATAGACGAGTTAAAAGCGCTCTATTCGCCGATGATACGGCCATCTACTACAAGGGTAGAACTCCCGAGGGAATTCACGACAACCTCCAATCCGCAGTCACAGCCCTAGGGCGGTGGTTCCGGAAGTGGAGAATTGAAGTGAACCCCACCAAAAGCGCAGCCATTCTATTCTGGAAAGGCCTCGAACGCCCACGGGTAGCCCCCATCACCCTCTTCGGCAAACCCATTCCATGGGAAGAAAAAGCCAAATACCTGGGTGTGATCCTCGATCAACGCCTTTCTTTCCGTCACCACGTAAAGGCGGTACGCGCGCGAGCCGCCTTCGCGCTCGGTAGACTTCACAGCATGTTGAATGCACGAAGTAAACTCTCATTGAAATCCAAGGTGAGGATTTACACGACGTGCATTCGACCAATCATGACATATGCGGGTGTAGTGTTCGCACACACTAGCAAGTCAACACTTAACCCCCTGCAAGTGCTCCAAAGCCGGTTTCTCCGGAGAGCCACAGGTGCCCCGTGGTACATGCGTAATAGTCAACTCCACGTTGACCTCAAAGTCCCCACTATAAAACAGTTTTTGAAAAAACTGTCCAAACGTCATTTCGATTCTGCTGTAAATCACCCCAACCCCCTCGTCGTATCGGCCGCCCGATACACTCCTTCCCTTATCTCGAAAATAAGGCGTCCAAGACATGCCGTCATCGAACCGGATGACGACATAACGGTCCTCCAGGTCGCCCGACAAAAACATACCAACACTACACACAACCGACCACTGTTCCGTCCTCGCCGGCGAGGCTCGACGCGAATAAGCCGTAATGTTTCCCCCCGACCTCCGCCGCAAACGCCGGCCCGCGCCGAGCCAGACGCGCAAATCCCGCCCCCAAACAATATTTAAATAAAATTACCAGTCCAGCCCAGCTCCCTTGCTCGCGATCCAGCAACGCCCTAAGCCGAGGTTCGTACCCCACAGGGGGTGCCCTTAGCTGTGTTGCTTAAAAATAAAGTGCCTGGCTGGAGGCCTAGGTCTCGCCATTGACCGGTTAAGTAGCAAAAGTTCCCGGAACTCACGCTACGAGAGACAATACAAAAAAAAAAAAAAAAAAAAAAAAAAATTAGGGAGCTTAATATTTGTTTGCTATGTTAACGTTAGCTTCTTTGCATTGAAAATTAAACTTTGGCGATTGTTTAGCTTCATTAATTTCATAAACGATATATGCATATTTATACTGTACTATTACAGATGTGAAATTTTGGATGGATGTTTCAAACGCGGCTGAACGGAATTCGATGATATTTGGCACAGAGATAGAATATAATCTGGAATGATAAGATACTCGAAACCGACGAGCATGTATGAAGAGACTGATGAATGTGGACGAAGCGAAAGAGGTATACAGTCTAGTCTACAGAGAACTGGCGCTCTATACTCTCTGCCTACCCCGTTAGGGACTTGGCGTGATGATATGTATATATGTATGTATGAGACGTAAGATATGTTTTATTCCAGTAAATAATAACACGACTGCTAAGAATCGAGCAGTGACCCCTTATAACCCCTAGGGTAATGTCAACCATGTTTGAGTAAATTTTTTTTTTAATTTATATGCTTTGTCGAAATTTTAAAGTGGAAAAGAGCATAATACTTTGTATATCATGTACTTGTACATATAAATGACAATATGTTCACTTGGTATGTATAACTTCATTCACACTAACTTACATATGGGCGAAACGAACACAGCTTTCTTTTTTAAGCTTGCACCCACGTAAAAGTCCATACAAGATAATGGCGACATCGCAACAATTAAATATTGATGACCAAAAATCAGCTTCCATTACAGACAAAATACCACTTAAAATCATAATTGAAGCCAAAATATTGGCTCGCAGATGTAAAAACTGCAAAAAACAACTTCATTGTATCCCGACATCCTGTTCTGTGGAATCCGAGGGCCTAATTACAGAATGAGAGGTGCGTATAAAAGACTTGACGTCCCTTGTGACTGATGGAGCACTATTCACTGGGCTTGACTGAAAGGGTTCGCTATAAAAGCCTCAAATAATATAAGTACAATGGGATTTATTCCACGGCTACCGTAGGTATGTGATAATTCGCTATTGGGAACCCCTTACGTTGGTTATTCTCGTTTTATCGGAGATTGGCTTTGCCGATGAGAACATTTTGGGATTACATCAAAACGTAATTTCAATCTGTAAATGAGAACGCTCAGACTGTGGAATGATCTCCCCGTTAAGGTTTTCCCTAGAGAGCAAGGCATAGTTTTGCAAGAAGGGTGTGAAAAGGTTCCTGTAGAATCAGCACTACGCGAGCGATAACGTCTACTATCTAGCGAAGAGCTTGCTTGTTGGTCACAAAAGTTAAAAAAAACCATAAGTATTTGATACGACCCATCACCTCAAAAATATGTATATGTTATCAAATGATTAGCATCGTCGAGTCGGACAACTGCATCTACTCGAAGCGTCCCGATAACCAAAGATTCCCAGTCGACTGTGAGTGATAAATTAGTCATCACTTGGACTCTAATCAATAACCCAACGCCGCTAAGGGTTGTCGACCTTAGCTCGTGTTTGCTCAACTCTTGTCAACCAGTCCACCCACAGAACTATTTCGTATGTCATACCAAACCAATGGAGGTGAGAGTTCCCCGGCAGCTTTACTCACGTTACTGGAATATCTCGAAGTTTGACGTTTAGTTTTCAAAGAGCCGCTAGTAATCTTAATCGTTATCTTAACGATGGGAAATTAACTAGAATTTTTGTAATAATTTAAAGCTCTTTTGAACTTGGCGACTTATGTTTGAAATTTATGGGTAATACTGACCCTATAGCGAAAAGTTTTCAAATAACATCAAACGAATTAAAGAAACTACTCCCTTTTTGATGTCAATTGAAAAAGTAAACTTTCTTCAAAAACTTACCTTCCGAAAGTTCCGAACGCGAAAAATTCTGAGAACATTGATATCTTCAAAGAACATTTTCATTTCGTCTCCTTACTATAAATAAGTACTTACCGCATATTTTATGACAAGCAACAAAATTATACTCTTGGAAAAAAGCATTCGGATTACCCCTCGAATGCTCGTTATCTACGAATATGATTCCGGTGACAGCTATGATAGATGTTCTAGTTTAGAAAGTAAGAACTTAACTAAACAGGATACACCGCCCTGTGATAACGATGTCCATCCTTATGACACTTTTTATAAGAATTTTGGTGTACAGAAATCAGGGGGAAACGACCTTTGAGGCTTGCTTATGCATAGGTGGTGTTGATAACCGATTGGGATCGTAGTATCCAATTAAGCCGTCCAGAGGCTCATAAGTACATACTTTTATTCGGTCTTTGGAATTTCAAACAGACTCAAAACCGGTATATGTTACTGCTAGTGTAATAACGGCGATGGACTCGCCATCTGTCACGTTGGCACCTAATCTACCTCTGGCGGAAAGTGGGTGTGTGGGTATTACCTATACACCTATGCCTACCCCTTCGGGGACCCTTGTGGGGAGGCGTGAGGATATATTATTTATTAGTGTAATAAAGGAATACTATGAGTTTAATTTGGTAGTTAATTGCATTGCATTGCAAAGGTCAACGGAAGGCAACACCGAAAAGATCGCCAATATAATTTGCAATGATTCATTGTCCTCCTTTCCGGTATTCAAATCACAGATACAAAGTTCCTTTGAGTTTGTTAAATACATTCTGACGTTACGTGAGTACAAATGCCGGTAGTTGTCGCGACAACTCGCCCGTTAAGAGTCCCGGCGGTCGAGTATTGCATGCTAAACAACCTGCGAGCTTATGCAAAATACTTTGCAAACTTGATACTGCGACGCCGAGGTGCCGGCAGATCTATAAGACTGGCCTTATTGGGAAACGACCCGTTTGCGATCTTAAACTGCAGGTATCTTAATAGCAAAAACAGGTATCGACTTGATGTCATAGCTTCCATTCAATTACCAACGGTGACGAATAAATGAATACATTTGCGTACAAATAGCAGCGTAGCCATCGCAGTGTAAGATTTATTATCACGATTATTCAGGAGCCTGAATAGTTTGGTATTTACTCGTCAATCATTGAACAACAACACAAATTGATTAAAGCTATTAAGATTTCTAGGTGTTGATAGTTTACGCGGGTATAGCGCTTCAATAATCTTAATATATATAAATTACGTGTCACGTTGTTTGTCCGCGATGGGCTCCTAGACTACTTGACCGATTTCAATCAAATTTGCACACCGTGTGCAGTTTGATCCAACTTAAAAGATAGGATAGCTTACATCACAATTGGACCCGATAGGTGGCGCTGAGATCGTGTTTCAGGAAGTTTAACTTTTTCCCCGGGGCGAAGCTGGGCGGGACAGCTAGTAATATATAAGTTTACAATTATGTATGAGAAGGGTTTACGTCAAATCTTGAGTGCAATGCCGCTGCAGATGCGAGGTAGATAGAATAAGAAACTATTTGGTTCGTGGCGCCTAACAAAAGCGTGTAACTGTGAAGCAACAAGCAGCATTATTATCATTTTAAATTTAAATTGGCGCTCTTCGTGTACATGACATTCGTGGGAAGGCATCGAGTGAAATGCTCGCGCCAAATTCTCTCTCAGTGGCTGTAAATTTTCACAGAATTATTCGTCGAAAATTATTCCGATGAGTGTAAATGCTGCATGCTTTCGAACACCAAAAAAGGAAGACGTTCTGGCGGAGCGCTGTCGGGATCCGGTCGATGCCGCAACCAACGAATTGGGATAATATTATGTTGACGCTGACTTAATTTGGACTTTTACCATGTTTTACATGGCTATATGCATGAAATCTTACGCAATCAAGGTACAATTACATCGTCTGGGTTATCGTGGGATTGTCTATGTGATTGGCCGCGGAACCACAGCTACAGATAGTGCCATCCACGAAGATGCGCCCCACCAATTTTGAGTCGAGAGGGTCGCGGGTTGCGGTGAGTATGGCCCGAGTCTGTTAACTATAGTGTGCGTGTGCACTCATAGCATAGGTAATCAGTGTGTACCGATAATACTCAAACAATAGTGGAAGGCTGCACACTTACACTATAAAATATAAGAATGAATAGCGAGGCGCGTCTTAAATTTTCGTAAATAGCTACACAAGACTGCATTTTATTACAAGATATGCTATTTTATTACAAGATGGCGAACCGGTACGCGGTGTAGTGCCAATTAGCTTCCAATCAATCGAGCTACGGCTTAATAAGCTTTGTTCTTCATAAGTCAACTTTAAGCTTACACAAATCTGAATAAGCGTCTGAAAACCGTGTCAAATCGTGTTTGAACCTTCCGTGTTGTTGATACCTCACCCACGCCTGATTCGCGTACCTGCTGCCCACTGACCAAGCTTTTGTACGACATTAACATTTCTTAGCATCGACTTTACAACTTTTGTTTGAATTTAATCCCTATATCCGAGTAGTAAAGGTAAATTATTGCTAGATTACATTCAAGCTTTGATTTGAGCTCCAAAGGCATGCCTTGTCGAATTGAATGTTTTATACCTACTATGTCGCAATAAGAGTAGGTATGCATTTCTTAATTCCGCCCACTGCAACTCTTACGATGTCTTATAATATTAATTTTCCCAAACTAATTCTAATCAAGGTCAGTTTGATATTGGTTGCTTTTGCAGTCTCAAAATATGTAATTATATATACTCATAATTTATTCAATGGCTGCTTGCGAAAAGGCTATTGGGAATATAATATATTCAGCTTAATAACGACTAACTGGTTTTGAACGCAAATTTATAGAGAATGCAGTATCTGTATTACATGTCTATGTATTGTGTTAAATGTAGTAACAATTAAACTTATTCAAAAAAACAAATATTCGGCTGTTAGAAATATTATGTAAAATTATATTTTTACTGCAACCTACAAGGGTCCCGAAGGGTGTATACGCCTTGAAATTTCGTCTTTTCCTTGAAAGTTTCACCTTCAGCGTGAATCTGGTGGCGTGAATCTGGTGGCGTGATCACAAATCCTTACAGCCTTTGCGTTGCAAGCGATTACTCGAACCATTTGCTTTTAACAATACATATATCTCAAAACGACAGGAGCATTCTAATTTTGAAAAGTAATCTCAGGTAAAGAATGACTTAAAGCGGCGTGTATCTCGAAAGAGTTTTCGAATTATAAGTATTAAGGAGTGTACTCTTTGTCTCTGCGCTCCTGAACAGGTAGACGAGTATCTTATCACAGTGTGATTTCCAATGAGTTTTTGTCCCTTTACAACAATAGCTCCTGGCATTTTTACCTCTTAAGTTTATCGTAATAAATTAATTTACCGATTAATTTGTTTAACGGTTTTTTGTGAAAGTTAAAACCTCTTGCGACTTTAATCAACATTCCTTCATGCAGGTGCAAGTCTACGGTCGCTGTTTTATTAATGCAAGAATATAAACGCAGTACGAAAACTTATTTAATAACAAAATGAGTGGAGAGGCTTTTATTTTAAAAGTCATTTTCCAATAACATTCTTAGATCAATAACTACGTAGGTACCTATACTAAGGAAAATAATCTTACGACCATCTCTAACCTTTATGGAATTGCATTCAAATTATACATAAAGTGGGATGCATCATTATTTTATTTGCATCAGTCAAATCTATATTCGACTGATTGAATTTGAATATGCACCTATGTGCATATTCAAATTCAATTCAAAATTATTTTATTCTATATGTACCTGCAATACTCGTAGAAGTCATTCCGTGGGTACATGTTACTGCCAACTATGAGGAGTTTTATTCGAACGAATTATTAAACGAAACTATTAAAAAGTTACTATTTTTGTAATTTCTGTAATTATTGAAAGTATCGTTAACTCTGGCCTCAGTTAAATTGAGACGGAATAATTTTTAAACCTAAACAAATTTGTAACACACTCGAAATTACCCATTATCCCTAAAATTCTCGAGCTGATGATATGCAATACATTGTTTCTTTGCGTAAAAATAGTACTTAGAACAAAATAACTTAGAAAAAAAATAGTCCAGAGTGATGCCCTGATTCATAGATCGTTTTCTATGAAGTTGACCTAGATAAGATGGAGCTGGAACAAAGATTTTAGTGCATCACATGCATTAAAAGCTACTGAAATAATAATACTAAACGACGCGTTAATTCATTTGATATAGGCATATAGGCCTTACGTGTTTATACATGTAAGATCAACAGAACTCTTTATTAAACTATATATAGACAAACTATTTAACCCTACTTTTACTTAACTTATGTTTACTAATTTAATATGTAGATTACGAGATTCATGAAAATGCAAAGCTTTTGATTTTGAAATGAACTAACACTAGTTCTAACTAGTGCTTCACAGGTCGCATCAAATGCCTAGTTAAATAAACAAGGATTATATGGAATGCCGAACAAGCGATTACTAATCGTATCGTGTTATTCTACAGATCTACACATCAAAATTGAATATAAAAAGTACACAAATATGATAAAGCACGTTTATTTTGGTCTACGGCGCTACCATACCATACGTAAGTATCAAGTATTATCATATCATTATCACATTCAGCTGTGGTATATCGCGTGATAGGTACTCACCTGAGTTTGGTTGCGTTTGGATGTCTATTGCCGCGAGCATTTTTTTCTTTTCAAAAATGCTTTTCACATTGGCACACGTAGTTTCGGAGTCTGCACCAGCTGCCACCGCAAGGAAACACGCAGCCAGCATTAAACACCATACTTGGCTCCTCATTCTCAATCCGAAAATCGATTTTTTGTTCGGCGACAGTCTAACACAACAACACTTGTTCACAGCCATGTTCGAAAAAATATTTTAGGGTGTGAAACAAAGTAACACTGTTTTAAATTGTTCATAAATAGAACAAGAATAAAATGTTCTTAAATGAAATAAAATATGCGATTAGTACTAAACGCCATACGCACACTCGCGACGTTCAACTACGATCCATGTTGGTCGCAGTTCGACTGCGGCGCGCTAGTTTACTTTGACAAGGTAAGGTACGCTACTCTGTGGACTGCGCTGGCTGACACTGCTGACAGACAGAACTGACTGCAGGGAGTGAACGACAATTTGCTGCAATTTCATTCGTTCACTCTAGTGTTTTAGTTTACACAGACTAGATGTAGTAAGCTATGTAATAATCCGATATTCCTATTTAATAAATAAAATACAGTCTGAATAAAGAACATCTCTTTCGGAACAATTATATTGAATGTTTCAGCTGCAGCTTCATCATTTTATAACTAAATCCTACTGTTGCCATATTAACTAGATTATTTCCTCGGTCTTATTTCAAACTTTAAGCGCTACTTTAAACTTTAAGCATAAAGTTTTAAATATAGAAATTTCTTTTAATTTAGCCCCCACTGTTTTTAGTTACAATTTTATTATTTTTATTGTTTTAGTGGTTTGTGGGTAACCCAGCCCACAGGTACAGAGCAGGGACGGTAAAGGTAGTACAGACCAAAGACTACTATTTAATACTTGAAAGTACAGACTACAGACAGTCTACAGATAAGACGTATCTCCAATCTTGTATTTACTCAGTTTATTATGATAAGACAAACTTTTGTTTTGTATTATGGTGTTATCACTAGAGTAGGTAGGTAGGTAATAGATATTTAGTGACTTGACGTTGGATACTATGTTCGTTCAATCGGTTCTGTTCTGAATCTGATGCTCGGACGGGATTGTTTATTCTTTTAAGGATCAGTGAGATCCATTTAAAGCTTGACAAAAACTCGAAATAGATATTGAATTGACAAAACATAGAAACTTTAATTTAAACTTTCATTCGGTTAAGTTAACTTCTCGTTCAAAGATTTTATAACTCAAAGTTGTTTTACATAACCCGGGGTACGAAGATGAGGATTTGTCTTTTAAAAACAGTGTCTTCCGCCTTCGGGTCAAGACTTTATTCTACTAAGAATTACAAGAAAGTAACACATTGTATTTTCGATATGGACGGACTACTATTGGGTAAGTAAACGACCTACAATATTTTCAATGTTAATGCCCTGCAAGGTTACATTACACAAACTAGTGCTTCGTTAAATAACGCGCTCTTTTTCTTTAAGAAAACTATTTGATCAAGTAACTTTTTCGTAATCACGTAATGACTACTTAATATTTACTCACTTAGTGTTGTTACCAACTTTTTAAATCTACATACAATCATATAGCTATAAATTCAAATTAGAAACAAACATTACTCTGTGCCTTTTAAAATTTCAGATACAGAACAAGTATACAAAAAGATGATAACACAACTGTGTGCCAAATACGGCCATAAATACACTGATCAGTTGATGATGAAAGTCCTTGGAGGGACAGAGCAGCGTCTATCAGAAATATTGTGCAAAGAGTTGAAACTGCCAGTTACACCAAAGGAATTCAGAGATCAGTTGCTGGAGCTAGGTGATACAATGCTGGCTGGAGCACCTCTTCTAGAAGGTTAGTATATTTTTTAATACTTAACATAATCATTAATGACTATTGCTCAATGATCAATTTATTCTTTAAAAAGAACTGAGAAAAGAGCATGTATAGAGATACTGATAAATATTGAAGAAGCAAAATAGGCTGTAAGTCTAAACAGAACTGGTTTTTACTCTCTGCCTACCCCATCAGGCATTGTAAATGATGCTTTTTTTACATACAATTGTAAAAAAGCCAGTATGTCTATAGAAGATACCCTTATATGATGAAAATATCCAATATTTTTTTTACCAACATGTTAAATGATTTCCGTCATAGCCTCCATAGCCTCGAGTGTGTAGGCAAATATTTGCAATCAGTAGTACAAACAAATAATGTCTGATAAGTTCACTTTACAGCAACACAGTATGACTCTGAACACAGAGTGGCAACATGCAAGTGATGCTTCATTATCATGAGCATAAATAGGCTATGGTCACCATCTCCTATCAGGTGTGATGTATGCTAGTTTGCCCCTTTTTAGGAATAAAAAATAATAAAAAAGTTAATAAGCTTTAGACATTTGTGTGATATTTATTAAAAACTTCCTATACCATGAGTTTTCTCTCTAAATTAGCAGGTTGATAAATAGCATAGATTTTTGTACTTGCAGGAGCGGAGAGGCTTATTCGGCATCTTCACAAAACTAAAGTGCCATTTGCTCTGGCTACTTCGTCCAGCGAGTGGTCGGTGCATACCAAAGTGGCTTCATACAAAGAACTATTCTCATATTTCCACCACATGGTCATGGGGAGTACAGATAAAGAGGTCAAGTTTGGAAAACCCCATCCGGATATATTCCTTGTTGCTGCTGCTAGGTTCCCAGATAAACCTGACCCTTCAAAGGTAGGTTTCAACAAGAATTTGTATATAACAGTCATTAAATCAAATAGTTTGTCCCTTCAAACTCCCCAATCATTAATAGAGGTATGTTAGCACAGCAGTCTGCAGATAGCCAGTCCCCAATACTTCCCATAAGGTTCAACATGTCTTTCTGGTGGCAGAGTGTTCGATAGTTGCCTACAACACAAAGATTGCAAATTCCAATCCCAACTGTACCAATGAGTTTTTCTGAACTTAAGTACCGTGATTAGTTACACAACGAGCTTTACGGTCAAGGAATACATCGAGAGGAAACCTGCATACGCTTGAGAAGAAATTCAAAGGCATAAGTGTAGTTGGGCTTCAGTAACAGAGACGGACTCGCCATCAGCACCAAAAATATATCTAAGGCAGAAAGTGGGTGTGTCCTATACCAACCCCATCCTTTCTTCATATGCTCACGCCTTTCGCATTATTATGTGAATTTTACTTTTTTCAGTGCCTTGTGTTTGAGGACTCACCGCATGGTGTGACAGCTGGAGTGTCAGCCGGTATGCAAGTGGTGATGGTACCCGACCCGCATCTAGACAAAAAACTAACCGCTCACGCGACCATTGTATTGCCAACATTGGCGAAATTTCAACCAGAACAGTTTGGCTTACCCGCGTTCCAGTGACCTTAAGTAATATATTACTTTGTTGACATGTGTGTGAAAAACTGCCTTCAAAAAGATAAGTACAATGTATAACATGACATGAAAATATTCTGTGCAATGCAAACAGAATAGTCACCAAATAAATTCATATGTACTAGGATATAATAATAGTATAGTATACCCTGAATATTTGCATTGGAGGAATTTTATATATACATGTATAATAGGTTAAAATAAAACTATAATTATGACAATATGTGGCTGAGACTTCCGTCAGATCTATCTGGGAATTTACATTTGTACAAATATTTATAATTCTACAGCGCAATTTATTTAACCTCTGAATATAAAAGATAAGGATGAGATCCTGTGTATTTTCAAGTATAACTTGAGCACCATAAATCATACTGGACGAGTGATAACAAGTCTTGTACAAGGCTCAAACAACTATATTATACACTCGCCAATCTTACCGGGATTGATTCGCACTTGTTTTTTTATTGTGTATACATGTTTCACTACAATCCTATATAATAATAATAATAACTATATACTCAATGCTATATACAGAATATATACTATATACTACTACTGTCAATTTGTGTGTGCACATATTGTTGTGATTAGTTTTAGATGCATGTAAGTCTATTAGTCAGTAGTTGATAGTAAGCATAATAAATTATTAATTGTATAAATGTTTTTAAATCCAATTACCTAGATCAAATAGATCGGATGCTCAACGACGGGAACGTCAAGAGTCGAAACCGAAGAGCATGTATGAAGAGACTGATGAATATGGATGAAGCGCGCTCTACTCTCTGCCTACCCCTTAATATAATAATAAAAAAATTGTGATCTAGACGACGTCATAACATCACCTACAATTTTAGACTCGTCCTATATAACCGTGATACATATCGGCGACGGCTGAAGGACGAGATGACTGAAGCCTATTTGTCGGCTTTTAAATATAAAGAAACTCCAGCCTGTCCATTTTGACTGCTTTCCAAAACATGCATGGTAGCACCATGGCAGTTACTTCTGTTATTACTTCACTGTACTTGTTCAACCAAATTTTTATTAGATTATATACAACGCGGTCACATTAACTTGACGCATCGCTGGAATGCGAGGCCCCGCCCGTTTCCCCCCGCATTCCCTTAGCTCGCCCGGCAATCGTCAGTATGGTTAGCATCTCTGTTACGGATATTTTGTTACTTTTCGTTATTGTTTATGTTTGGACTGTTTTTGTTAATTTTGGACAATTTTTGTTACTACTAATTTTTTTACATGGGGAAATCTATACACAATGAAGGGAGAAATCTTGTGTTGAAAGTGTTTTAATACAAACAAAATAGTTTTCAATTATATTGTATAAAAAAATACATGATGCAACATATTGCAAGATTAACAAATAAAACCTATGCTCCAAAATAAAAAAATATAGTTTTTATTTAGCTACATGCTTTTTTTCGCACCGTACCTGACCGCCAAAATGACGTCATCAAAGCCATTTCATGCATCAAATGCGTCTAGTTAATGTGACCGCGTTGTACCTATATTAGATTTCCTGAAAAAAAGACTGCAAATTGTTTGACTTGAAGAAAATCACCTTTGAACTAAAACCATATTATCTAGATTCTAATATTTATATACATCATAGCTATTAACAAATATAAATAAATAATTCGTTCACTTTGCAAGCTGTCTAATTTCAGCAAGGACATCATTGGAGGACAGGTTGGTCAGAGGACTGCTGCGTTCCACACCTCTCTCTGCAATGTTACACAATATTAATATTTAATATAATTATATATATATTAATTTACACAACAAAACTAAGCAAAGGTTCTGCCTACACTAAGCTACCTGAATGAGCATTAACAATGAGCTCCAGTCCAATCCAATCCACTGCCAGGATAATGGATGGCCAGCTATTTATTTACATATATTCTAATGTCTAAGGACATACTTAACTACTACAACAACTATTATATGAGTACTCAAGATATAAAATACCAATATTTAAAAGTATACACTATCAAAGGATCTTGTTCCACTATAATTTCATCTGTATTTTATATATCATTTAGTGTTAATACTTTGAAGTGTTCTCTCCATTGCACTCAGTACTATAAAACAGAAAGTGACCAGTTAATCATTTGTATATTGCTTTGTGTGACAAATTATTGATACATAATTTGGACACGGATTTTAACAGAGCCGTGGTGGCCGAGTGGTTCGAGCAGTTGCCTGCGACACAAAGATCACAAGTTCGAATCCCGACTGTACCAATGAGTTTTTCTGAAGTTAAGTACAGTGATTAGTCACACCACGAGCTATACGGTGAAGGAAAACATTGATAGGAAACCTGCATATGTCTGAGAAGAAATTCAAAGCCGTATGTATATGCTTGAGTAATGGCGACGGACTCGTCATCTGTCACGTTGGCACCTAATATACCTCTGGCGGAAAGTGGGTGTGTGGGTATTACATATGCACCTCTGCCTACCCCTTCGGGGACCCTTGTGGGAAGGCGTGAGGACATATTATATTATATTATTATTATTTTGGACAATGATTGGTCATCAAGCAGAAGGGGTAGTGATCTTAGCTTTTATGCTAATAATTTGGTTTAAACCCCAGCAACTGAAAATACTGTATTGAGGCAAGCACATTCAGAGTCAACTAACATGAGGAGAGGCTAAAGATAACAGTACTAGATTGGATTACATCTGCAACCTTTCATTATTACCGGAGCGAAGACCCAATGAGCTACACTGTTAGACACTTAAAAAAATCAATACTACGTCAATATATATATATTCCAAGATCTTAATTTTACAAGCTTTTCTCCCGTTCACCTTTGAAGCAAATGGTTATATAGGCACAATATTTTTGCGTGTAAAAACAACTGTTGGCACTAATCTATTCTTAGGACTAAAATGTCATATCCTTAGACTTCAAAGGGCAACGGGAGAAAAGCTTGTAAAATTGAAATCTATAGAAAAAAACTGTACCATATCGAGCCCAGACGCGGGGCTGTACTCCACTACACTCCCTGATCAAAATTGGGAAATTTGGATTCTCCTTTTTAATATTCACATAATTCTTCTGAATAAATTCCCTGGAAACAAAATTGAATTTAATAATGATTTTAGGTTATAAACTTGTTTATGTAATCAAGAATCGTTACCTTACGCCCTGTGATTGCTTCGATGTCTGGCATAAATGAATGCGGAGTTCTTTGAGAGCACCACCCAAACGCACGGACATTTTTAATGATCAAATTTAGGTTTTACCGACAGAAATCAATACATACAATTATCTCAACTTAGTACCTATTTGACAATACCAAATAGGAATGAAATTGAAATAGCAATAAATTTTGAATGAACGAAATAAAACTTCAATCTTTGACAAGACGAGACTGAAACAGCCTTTAGGACTAGGTCGTAGAGAAACTTTTTTTTTTTTTTTTTTTTTTATACCACTTGGGTGGCAAACAAGCATGCGGTCCGCCTGATGGTAAGCGGTTACCGCCGCCTATGGACGCTTGCAACACCAGGGGTATCACTCGCGCGTTGCCGACCCTGCAGGAATCTTTTCACACCCTTCTTGAAGAACTCCATGCTGTACTCTCCAGGGAAAACCTCAACGGGGAGCTCATTCCACAGCCTGAGCGTTCGCGGAAGAAAACTTCTTTGGAAGCGCACAGTGCGAGACCTTTGTGGTTCCAAGGTATGGGGATGAATTCCCCGTCGATGGCGAGAGGTGCGGTGGTAGAAGGTGGAAGTGGGCAGCATATCGAACAATTCTGCAGAACACTCCCCGTTATACAAGCGGTAGAACACACACAGGGAGGCAAAGTCTCTCCTCAGACTTAGTGATTCCAAGCCGCTTGTGAGCATGGGATCGTCGACAATTCTAGCGGCGCGTTTCTGAACCGCGTCAAAAGGCCCAAGCTGGTATCCAGGGGCTCCAGCCCACAGGTGGCAGCAGTACTCCATATGTGGCCGAACTTGCGACTTATAAAGTTGCAGCCTTTGTTGCGGTGTGAAGTACTGCTTAGCTCTGTTGAGCACACCGAGCTTCCTCGACGCCAGCTTAGCCTTGTCCTCTAAATGACCACGGAACTGAACGTCGCTAGAAATATCGACCCCAAGGATCCTAATGCTCTCCGAGATGTTCAGGGGAGTGTTCTGGAATTGTGGAGCCACAGCGAATGGAGTTTTTTTTGCGGTGAACGCGCAAACTTGTGTCTTAGTGGGGTTGAAGTGAACTAGGTTTAGTCGACCCCAATCGGAGACACTGCGAAGTGTACTCTCGATTTCAGACACAAGTCGTTCGCGACTTTCCTCCACAGTGGAACGAGGGAGATTAGCACGGCCCGTGTAGTAAGTGTCCCCAGTGTTGTCGTCTGCATAGCAATGAATGCCTTCAATAGAAAGCATGTCATTAATATGCAGAAGAAACAGAGTCGGGGACAACACAGAGCCTTGCGGGACGCCAGCATTAATTTCCATGCTTTCGGAGCAGCTACCGTCAACGACGGCTCTTATGCATCTGCTGGACAGAAAGCTGGCGACCCATTTGCATAATCCCTCTGGCAGTCCGTAGGATGGAAGCTTCGATAGAAGACCGCGATGCCAGACCCGATCGAACGCTTTCGCCACATCCAAGCTAACAGCTAATGCCTCACCTTGACTCTCAATGGCGAGTGACCAACGGTGCGTGAGATATACTAGAAGGTCACCCGTTGAGCGACTGTGGCGGAAGCCATACTGTTGGTCACTCAACAAACCGTGACCCTCTAGATATCGCAGGAGTTGCGTGTTAATCACTCGCTCCATAATTTTGGAGAGGAGGGAGGTGATGGCGATCGGCCTGTAATTCGATGGGTCTGATCTATCGCCCTTTTTGGGCAACTAGTTATGCTAAAGAGTTATGTTTATGAGAACTTGCCTCATATAATTAATAATGTATTTGTTTGTAGATTTATGTGTGTATAATAAATATTATTATATAATGTACCACTATATTTACAAAATTCCATGTCAACATGCCTTAACGCATGGGACCTGAAAAGGGGTAGACTGCGATTAAATGTCACCTAAATTTGACGGTAGCTGACGCGGCTCATGGTGACTGTATAACCATCCCAATGTGTTTTTGGACTTTCTCTCGATTATTTTCGTTAGAGAAAAGTAAACTAGTCAATTTAATACAATTTGGAATGTATACAAACAATACGATAAGGTGATATAAGAGAGATGATACAACATTGAAATACTATACTATCCCTTTTATTTAACAAGACCCTGAATCACCCCCAAAACTTGATCAGCTTTCATGTCACCGAGTCCTACCCACATTTCCGCTCCTCTCTCTGTAAGTTTAAAAACGTTATTTGAGCTACACTTACATATGAGTATATAATGACAAGATTTATGGACTAAATTCTTTCACACACTTCATATATCTATTGAAGAGATAAATGGTAGCCATGATATATGGACTGAAATCGGATAAATACGAAAAAAGTGTTAAATATTATTTTCAACATATTAATATATCAAATAAACAATACATTGTATTTGTATTATATCCGTGTGGAATCTACTTATGTAACTTACCATAACGTGCCCACACTCTTGGTTCAGTATTAGCGCATTCGCGTATTAAAATTGGGAAATCTGGATTTGCTTTTTTAAGGCTTACATAATTCTTCTGAATGAATTCCCTGAAAAGTTAAGTCTGTATAACTTTAGACTACTTCAATATTGCATTGCATGGATAGCATCCACGACGTTAAGTGAAAATACTATTGTGTGATGTGTTTTGTTTGTGTTGGCAGCAGAGGGATTAGTCCTATGATGCTGTCAACACAGTATAACTCTCCGAACATAGAGTGGCAGCGCGCAAGTGATACTTCGGTATCGCTAGCGTAAATAGGCTACGGTAACCGTTTCCCATCAGGTTGGCCGTATGCTTATTTGGCACTCTTGTAGTATAAAAAAATTACATACAATCGCCTAGAATGACCAAAATAGAAGCACATGGTAAAGATGGGAAAGCAAATAAGTCTTTTGGCCAGCAGTGATTATTTTCTACACATGTAGGTGCAGTGTCCACCCTCTGAATCACATCATGTCACATATTTTTGTATTTATCTATGCTATTGTTAATATAATTTATTACCTTACACCCTGAGACTGTTTGCTTGTTTGACACAAATGGATGCGGAGCTCCTTGAGCGCACATCCACCTAACCGGAAGGACATTTTGTATAAATTAATTATAGCTTACTACAATTACAGCTTGGTAATCTACGAATCCCTCCGATCTATGCATAAAACAAGATCAGATGATAGTGTTAATTATTGTTCTATTTCTCATGTCAATCAAATTTTGATTGACGTTTGACAAATTAACTAAATTTAAATTGCGCGCGTACTAATATTTAGAAAGACATATAAATACTTTTTGTTTTTCATAGTTGTTACTATTTACCGATAGTGTTGTGATCGTCCGTAACATGCACACTACTCGCTTTTTCTAGTCATCTATCAAATATGTAGGTGAAAAAAATCTTTGCTTTCCTGAGCCGTATACATATAGGTATAGATAGCGCCATCCACGAAGTCGCGCCCCACTTTTCTTTCCTATACTTTATACTGTAAGTCAAGTGTGCAACCTTACCAGTATTATCGGTACACACTGATTACCTGTGGTGTGTACCTGTACTCGCACACTACAATTAATTTATGAGTCGGGTCATACTCCCCGCATCCCCCTCGACTAGAAATTGGTGGGGCGCGTCGTAGATGGCACTATCTATAGACAGGCATATCAAATATTTTTCGTAAGAATATAAATAATCTCAGATTGACGCTAAGTTAATTATTTTGTTGGTCTTAAGAGTAACATACAATCACAGGACAATGATATCTATTAACCAATTATAATCTATTTTGAAATTAAAATTACTACGTTTATATTATATAACTATGTATTTCAATTTCAAATATTTGGTTGATACGGCATCCCACGACGAAAATGGGACCACGAACCTATATATTATACTCAAATTTATGACCACGATTGTTTTTTTTAATGCAGCCACAATGAGTATGTGCAGCCAATATATTATGTTTACATGTTTTTAGATCTTTTAAGGCATCATCCTACAGACAGCATATTAGGTAGGTACTTGAAGTAAAGAAAAAAACTTCAAGTAGGATAGTGGGCAACTATTAGCATGAAGATGCAGATCTAATACTATTATCCTCACAAGAAAATAGTTTCCATTATTTATTCAACAATTTATTGTAATTTTAATACTCAATACATAAATTTCACCATTTGTACATGAAAACATAAGTACCAAACACTTTAGTAATTATTTTTATTACTTTTAACATTTCTAAGCAACATCACTTTCATAGTACTATATTATAAGCATGGTTCTAGACAGTATTTTAACAAATAATTAACTCACAGATTTATAAGTCCACATTAACCATGCCTTTAATTCAAATATATAATATCTAAATTAGTGATCATGTTTGTATCAACTCTGTGTGGACTGAAGAACAATTGTACAATCTTTTATAAGCACTCTTTTCTTTACTTACGAATGTAATCTACGATAAAAGAAGGCATTTAAGTGTCATGTATTGTGGGTTCATAAACATCATTAAAGCTGTGAATAATTTGAAGACCAGATTAGGTAATTTATATATCTATACACTAACTTTTGTTTTACAAAATGGAGGAAAATTGCATTTCAAATTCATAACAGGCTTTAAGATATTCCCAAATTACTAACGTATATGAATAGCAAACTTTATTTTTAAATTTGCACTCTCCCATCACATTGAAACATTATGCAAAAAAATTATTACAACCATGCATTAATATGCTTGAAATAAAATTACAAAAGTTACCGAATCGAAAATGTACATATTTAAAATGAAGTTGTTTTGATTATGAATATTTTTTTTACGTTTGTTGAATAAATTCTTACAACATTCAAGCAAACCTGATAAAAAACTAAAACTGTGGAAATTCTAAGCTTTAATTATAAAATATAATATCATTAATGTATATACATATTTACATTCTTAATTTAAATTTCTTTACTGCAATAGGAGCGAGTGTTAACATTATATGAAACAAACATTCTAAATATCATCTTTGCACTCATTAAAATAATCAAATTTGCGAACTTTTACCTACCATAGTGGTTACCGATATCCACACCTATCAATAATTTAATCATGTCTAGCGGACGAATAGTCAAGAGCCTATACAGTTGAGTGAAATTACTATCAGACAATGTTACAAATGAGTTTTAAAACATTGACATCTGTACATACTAGTTTAGAGCTAACAAAAATAAATAAAATATTGTCAATGTTTTAACTTCCCATAATGTGAATCAGCTACACAGCTCCAACAGTATAAGGATGATGATCCATTCTACTGTGCACAATTCAAACCCACAAATGATGAGTCGCGAGAGCAACAAGAGTAAGTACGAAGTGACTGCTGCAAAGGGGTTGGTACGAGTAGTACACGGCTCAATGGAGCTTGGCTGAAGTACTGCCTCGGGGTGCTGGCAGCCAAGTAGTGTCAGCTAGCCAGATGCCGGCTCCGTAACTCTGACCCCGTCTGTGGTGAGTCCCTGTTTCTGGCACCATTCCACGAAATCGTCTATTAGCACAGGCCACGCGCCCTCCGCGTCATAGTTGCTCATACTGTCGTCTATTTGTGTTGCAAAGTCCAATAACAGGTTCCATGTGTCTTTTGGCATTGATCTCTTATGATGCTCCTGATTTATACACAGAAAAATGCATCAGTACTTATAGTTACATATACATATTAAGAGACAAAGACATAAATTTACAATTGTATATCAGTATATAATGTTTTTTTTTTCTAATCTGTCTCGGGAACAGGTCTCACATAGGACAGGCTTATTAATCAAAGTCACATTTTTTTAAAATTGTTTTCTGCTTTTTAATAAATTATTTTGTTTGTATAACAAACTGTAGTGGCCAAGTCATTTAGTACATAATCAAGATAGCAGGTTCAATTCCAGGGGCCAATAAAAATGGAACACAGTTTTTTAACTTCATTTCAATGGCTTATCACACCATAAGCTTTGCAGTGAAATAGGTAGATCACCATATGTCACATCGGCAACTTAATATTTTTCAAACTGCATTGGTACACTTCTGTCATTTTGCTACATTCATAATGGGTAGAATATGTATAGGAAAGTATTAACGTGTTAATTTAAATGGTTTCATAAGATAGCTTTTACAGTTAATAATTTTTTTATATTTTGTATTCCACCATATATGGTTTTTCTGTAATGATGATTCAAATAATAGAAAGGATATAAAATAAAAGTCTTTCAAGCCCAACTTATAGCAACTATTTTGTTCATAAACTTGCATAAAATACAAAAGTTACTTCTCAGCAATTCAACAATAGTCCTTACCATATTAACTATCTTTAATATACATATATATATAAATCCTAAGGTATTAATATTAAGCCTGAGGTATAAATATAAATATTATTATATAAAGCTGTGGTGGCCGAGTGGTTCGAGCAGTTGCCTGTGACACAAAGATTGCAAGTTCGAATCCCGACTGTACCAATGAGTTTTTCTGAACTTAAGTACAGTGATTAGTCACACCACGAGCTTTACGGTGAAGGAAAACATCGAGAGGAAACCTGCATACGTTTGAGAAGAAATTCAAAGGCGTATGTAAAGTCGTGCTTGAGTAACGGCGATGGTCTCGCCATCTGTCACGTTGGCACCAAATATACCTCTGGCGAAAAGTGGGTGTGTGGGTATTTATTACCTATACACCTCTGCCTACCCCTTCGGGGACACTTGTGGGAAGGCGTGAGGATATATTTTATTATTTTTATCCTAAGGTATTCCCACAATGATATCCAAGGGGCAGAGGTGTAAATGTACCCGCACCCCACTTTCTGCCAATGATATATTTTAACTATCTTTCCAACTTCAGGCAAAACTGGGTCGATACCCTAGTTAGTTTATAATTTTCCATCATTTAATTATTGTCACACAAACAAACTTAAACATTAATTTTTATGTATTCACCAGAATGGAAGTTGAAAGCAATAGTAAAATTAATTTTAACACTACAGAACAAGCCTAAATATAATAAAATATACCAACATACCGTGAGAAACTGACACCAAGCATCTAGGAACTTAAATCTCCCACGAAGCACTATATTCCAATATACTATTGCCATGTCTAGATCAAGACCTTTCTGCTCTGGATTCTTAGCATAATTAAATGTAAACTGATAGAAATCTTTAAATTTTAATGCATCTTTAATTTCTGACTCCAGATTGGGCAACTTTGCTCTTAATTTTTCTATGCTGTCCACACCCAGCTCTAAGAGGCCTGTCATGAATTCTTCTTTACTAAACTCGCACTGTATGGCAGCTTTACACTTCCATGCAATTATGAGTACTAAAATAGATTCTGGACTTAGGTTTACATCATCTAAAAATTTCATAACACCTTCTACTGTTATTTTGTCATTCTCATGTTGGTCCTTATATTTGTTGAAGAGCTGTTCCAGTTTCTTTCTATCCACTGAAGCTTTGATTGGATCTTTGTAGTATGCTTCAGGGTTTTGGAAGTAGTTGTCACTAGCCAGATCCAGTTTCCAGTCATTCTGCGACAGGCAGTAAATAGCCGTACTCTCAGTCGTCTGCGTAAATGCGACGAACTTTTTTACTTTGTCCCTCTGTGACGATTTTAATTTATTCTGAAAAAGAATTAGGTACTAACGTCACTTCATAACCTCGGTACAGTTTAGCTGTCATCAACCTAAGCAACCTAAATAAATATAATGATTTCAAATTCGTTTTTATTACTTCGATTATAACTTTAATACGATTTTCACTTGTTTACTTACCATTTTCGTAAGATTTTTTGTTAATTCTAATAACTTTCACTGTTATTTCGACATCGAAACCAAAGTGAATAATACGCATAGACAATATAATATATTTTTTTAATAAAGATATATTTAGGAATAGATACTAGTCTTTATAATGTAACGTATTCCATAAATCTTAAAACATACATCTGCCTCGGCTGAAAGTGTAATGAAAAATATACGTTATTTTCAGACATAAAAACTCGGAGTAATACACACTACATGTTATTACAGTTTATGTTGTTAGATTGTGGTAGTAATGTCTTAATTCGAAATCATGATCAAACTATAGGTTGAACAGATTCAAATCATCGGAGTACTAATTATAGAGAAATGACAGTGGAGTAGTGGTCTTCCTTTTAATTCAATTCCTCTTCAACAATCAAAACGTAGTACTAGTACCTATTCTGTAGTGAAACGTCATACTAAACATCAAAAGTCAAATCATTATTCATTACAAATCTGGTAAAACAGCTGATAGCCCAATCACTAAAGATAAATTCGAAGCTGAATTAAGCTGGCTTAATTTGATTCAACGATTTAGCAGCAAGTATAATGGAATTACATGCAATTGACCCCCAAACCTCAGACTACAAATTATTCTGAAAGTGGTTATACAAACCGAAAGGAGGTTAACTTACATAAAATCTGAGCAATAATTATATTCGCAGTAATAAAAATGCGGGAATTGGTAATAAGGACACTATATTCGATGTCAAGCTATGTGATATGCAGAACGTTAAAAACGAATGCACCTAGAGTAAGATTTGCCCCTAGTCCCACAGGTTATTTGCATTTGGGGGGACTACGAACTGCATTGTACAATTACCTCTTTTCTAAATCGAGAGGAGGTTCCTTTATATTGCGTATCGAAGACACGGACCAGTCGCGAAAAGTGGAAGGTTCGGTAGATGCTCTTATAAAAGATTTAGAGTGGGCGGGAATAGAATGTTCTGAAGGGCCTGGGGTGGCAGGCAATTATGGGCCTTATGTACAGAGTGAACGATTGTCGATCTACCAGTAAGTTAATACTACATATGACTAAGATTTAACTTATAATTTTTTTATAATACAAGAGTACCATAGCCTATTTACACGAACGATACGAAAGTACCACTTGCGCGCTGCCACTCAATGTTCGGACAGTTATACCGTTTTAGCATAACAGGACTAATCCCTCTGCTGCCAACACAATATAAGAATCCTCCCCCTCCCCAAAGAGCTCATTACTGGAGACCTTATTCACCGTGTAGGAACACAACACAATAAATTGTGTCATTAGAAGCAGCTACAAGCTACATGACTCCTTGTCTTTCTTTTTTTATTCTACTGACACTAAAATATTTTCTAAATAAGTCTTTTTTTTTTTTAGGGAGCATATAAAAAAATTGATTGACAATGGGTCAGCCTACCCCTGCTTCTGCACTGAACGGAGACTGAATATCCTCCGTAGAGATGCAGTGAAGAGCAGAACCATTCCCAAGTACGACAACAAGTGTAGACACCTCACTGAACAAGAAGTCAAACAGAAGATTAAGGAGGGTGTGCCTAATTGTGTCAGATTTAAGGTTAAAAATATTTTTTAAAATAACACATTTACAGATAGATAAACATACTCTTATAAAACATGTTCATGTTAAAAATTATCATGTTTTAATCCTGGTTTTAAGAAAGTTTTTTCAAACTAAATACACAAAACATATTTTTTGTCAAATATAGATTGTCTATCCAAACTGACTTTATTCCATGCTCTACAATTGTTATTGTTGTTTTACACCTTTTGGTAACCAATTACCATGTACACTTCTAACACTAAGGGTGTCACTTTTCCAACCTGGTAGAAAATTTTTCACACCCACTTGAAGAACTGCATGCACTCTAGAGAAAAAGTCATTAAGGGATGAAAATTTTACATATGTGAATTTGTATATATATATATATGTATATATAATCATCATCATCATATCATAGAGAGTATAGAGCGCCAGTTCTCTCTAGACTTACATACCTCTTTCGCTTCATCCACATTCATCAGTCATTTATATGCCCTTTTCATACTCTTGAATTTTATCTCTATTGCACCAATAGAATATTATAGTAACAATGTCTGTATTTACAGCTAACATCAGAGTGTCAATCCTTTGAGGACCGTATATTTGGAGGCATAGCATATGATGTGTCTCTTAATGAAGGTGACCCAGTGCTGATGAAGAGTGATGGCTACCCGACGTACCACTTTGCCAATGTGGTGGATGACCATTTGATGGGTGTGACTCATGTATTAAGGGGTGTTGAGTGGCAGATATCTACCACTAAACATTTGCTCATTTATAGGTAAGCCTTGTTTATTTTAAATACATTTTGAATTAACTCACCCTTAAGTTTTCCTAGAAGGTACAATATGGGTTCTGCAAGGAGGGTGTGAAGAGATTTTTGTAGACATAGGTGTTATTTTTTTTTACTTTTTTTTCACGTAAAATCATCGTTCATGCCAGTGCATTCATGCTTCCCCTGACATTCCAAAGGTACCAATTTCTCAGGCAACATCTCGTTGTGTACAGCTACTTGAGTATTCTTGCTTAGGCTTTTACTGCCCATCAATGCTGACGTGGCCCCATTTACTTTATTAGGCAGTTATCCTTCTTTCAATATTTTTTTCAGGTGTGAACTTGCTTTCAAGATATACAAACCCATACACTTGCTCTTTTTTTATTATTTGTTTTTTAAAGCCGTCAGACGTGCTTCGATGATATGGTATCAAGCAATTTTTTTAAATAAATGTTTGATCTTAAATTTTTTGAATTTTTTTCCTATGGATCATTTCCAAATAAATTTAGAACTCTATTCTAATACCAGAACGGTAAAGGGTAGCTTCACAAAGCTATGAATGTTTCAGGGCTTTTGGATGGACGCCGCCCCAGTTTGGACACCTGCCGCTGATAGTAAACTCTGATGGCACCAAGTTGAGCAAACGACAGAGCGACATTAGGGTAGAAGATTATAGGATCAAAGGTATGGATAGTTAAGCCGTGGCGACCGAGGAGGAGTTAGGTGCCAACGTGACAGATAACGAGCTCAGCGCCCTTTCTCAGACGCAATTTTGAATATCTTCAATAAAATTCAATAAAAAAGATGAAACCTGCATACGTCTGAGAAGCAATTCAAAGGCGTATGTATAGTCGTGCTCGAGTAACGGCGATGGACTCGCCATCTGTCACGTTGGCACATAATATACCTTTGGCGGAAAGTGGGTGTGTGGGTATTACCACCTCTGCCTACCCCTTCGGAGACCCTTGTGCGAAGGCGTGAGGATATATATATATATATATATATATATATTCAATAAAATGTGCAGATTTTCTTCCGATGTTTTCCTTCACCATAAAGCTCGTGGTTTGACTAAGCACTGGACTTAAGTTCGGAAAACCCCTTACGTGGAATCCTGACTGATTCCAGCTTGCGCTCTTAGTGTTGCAGGCAACTACTCGAACCACTTGGCCACCACGACTACGTGTTAATCCAATTAATAGTCTTTAAATCCTCATAAACTTTCGCATTTATTATATTAGTAGGTTAGTAAATGTTATATAGTGCGACTTCATCCGCGTGGAATTTAAGAAAAAAGTTATTGTACAGTTTCTGAAATAAAAGTGGTCTAAGTTATTCCTTTTAACATCAGCTATCTGCCAGTGAAAGTCTCGTCAAAATCGGTCCAGCCGTTTCAGAGATTACTCGGAACAACCAGACAGACGGATATGTACCGTGTTTACATCCGTATGCATTACAAACAGACACTCCAATAATGTTTATTTTTATAGATGAAATTAGCATGTATATAAAAATACCTGTGTGTAAGTAATATTAAAATGTTATCTCTTATTTATCTCTTCAGGTATCTACCCTCTAGCACTAGTCAACTATATCACTCTATCGGGGGGCGGGTTCGACCATGTGCCCGGGGCCGGTGTGCGGCTCAAATCCATAGAGGAGTTGGCCCAAGAGGTGAGCATTGTATCAATACATATTTCAACAATCTTACTATCTTACTGATCTTACTAATGTTATAAATGTGAACGTTTGTAAGTTTGGATGTTTGCGGTTCTTTTACGGCCACACGGCTGAACCGATTTGGCTCAAAGTTGAAATCGTGATGGCTTATACCTAGGAATAGGACATAGGCTACTTTTTTTTTTAACCCAAAAATTCAAAGTTTTTCACGTCATAGCTGCTGCACCGATTCTAGCAGGAAAATACATAAGCTACTTTTTCGAACTCCACGCGGGCGAAGCCGCGGGCATAAGCTAGTAATAACATAACGCAATACCAATAATAAGGGAACACACTCTCTACTATTCTCTCCACAAATTTCATGAGATAATTTTGATAGCAGACCGAACCATTTATATTATTTAAGCTACGTACATATCATCACGCCGAGTCCCGAACGGGTTAGGCAGAGAGTATAAAGCGCCAGTTCTCTTTAGACTTACATATCTCATATTTAAGATCACTCACTCAAAACTAGCCGACCGATGTGCGTACCCTTATAAATGTACCAGCGACCAGCGTGTATATGAGAAATAAATAAAAGCCTAGCTATTTGCCTTTGAAAGTCTCGTCAAACTCGGTCGTGCTGTTTTGGAGATTATCCGGAACAAACATACAGTCAAAAAAATATTAATTGTACTTTTGGTATACGTAAATCTAGACATACCTGGTACTCTAACCTCTGTCTGCCAACTCCGTGTGGGTCTCGTCCTAATTATATGTAATATATTAATTAAGTAAAATTTAAGTGGGTGTGTGGGTATTACCTATACACCTCTGCCTACCCCTTCGGGGACCCTTGTGGGAAGGCGTGAGGATATATTATATTATTTAAGTAAAATTTACATTACAGAAAATAATGAATTTACTAAGTCTGTTGATTGGGGACGAAAAAAATAGTGTGACAAATTATTTATTAAGTCTCGTCACTTCTCAGTTTCAGATAGAGAAAGTGTCCCCTCATCCCAGTAGACTGAACCCGGATCTGCTCGAGGAGTGCAATCGCTTGGAGATCAAACGTCGCTTGCAAGACAGCGCTTTAGCTGACACTTTGGTGAAGTACCTACAAGACCTCATAGTGAAACAGTACCCAAGTCAGAACATGAACATAGCCACAGATCACGTGAAAAATGTCCTTATTTGGGCGACGTCCAGGGTCTCAAGAGTCGAAGAGCTACTGACATCCAAGTATGGATTCTTTTGGGTGCTTCCATCCCCTGGAAGTGCAGATATAGACAAACAATTGCTCCTGAAAGTTGTGAATGTTTTGGAGTCAACGGATAAGTTTGACCAGAAGTCTTTGAAAGATAGTTTGAGGAGTTTCTCAGAGAGTAATGGTGTCAAGTTCGCTGTTCTGATGAAGATGCTAAGGTCTGTGCTGAGTGGTTTGGAGGAAGGCCCGGGTGTAGCAGAAATGATGGATTTGTTAGGCAAAGCGCAGACGTTGGACAGAATTAAATCTGCGGTGAGATAATGTATCTTTTATTCATACCTATCGTCCTCGCTATGAGTAGCTGCTTGCAACGTAACTACGGCTACGAATCTCGACTGTAACCATGTGTTTTTTCTGAAACTAAGCTATAAGTAAGTAAGTAAACGATGAAGGAAAACGTTGAGAGGAAACCTCTATACGTCCTATGATAAATTCATACATGTCATCACGCCGAGGTAGGCAGAGAGTATAGAGCGCCAGTTTTTTTAATTTTTTTTTTATTGTTTTGCTACTTAACCGATCAATGGCGAGGCGTCCAGCCAGGCATTTTAGTACTAAGCAACACAGCTAAGGGCACCCCCTGTGGGGTACGAACCTCGGCTTAGGGCGTTACTGGATCGCGGCCAAGGGAGCTGGGCTGGACTGGTAATTTTATTTAAATATTATTTGGGGGGAGCGCCAGTTCTCAGCTCAGACACTTATATACCTCTTTCGCTTCGTCAACATTCATCTGTCTCTTCAGAGAATAAATTCAATGACATGTATAGTCGTGCTTGAGTAACGGCGATGGACTCGTCATCTGTCACGTTAGCACTTAAATATATCTGCGACAGTAAGATGTTGCTAATAGTGTTGGGAGCAGGTCGGACTTAGCACGGAGATACTCAATTCAGTTCAATAATGTTCAATGGTGTTCATAAGAACTAATAAAGGTTGCGGGTTCGATTCCCGCTCTGAACAAAATATAATTGATATAAAAAGGTCAGCCGTTTTGTTTTTTATGAACTTGAGTTTCCGGTCAGTCGCAGAAATCTACCTAATAAAAGGTAGCCAAAGGACTCTGCTCGAGAGCAGTCATTTATAAAAAAAACATCACTATATGAGTAACAGTATAATTTATTGAATTTCCAAATATAAATATCGAGAGAAAATACCGAGTTCATTTCTGTTTACAATAATACGGGATCACCGTCCGCTGTTTAACAACACACAACTTCACATCACAATCCTTCGTCAAGAGTTTTATTACACAAGTAAATATACGAGACAAATGCGTGTAACGCATCACAACTGCCTGATTCAAAATTAGAATGTGATGGACAACAGTAAAAAAAACTTCCCTTAACAACACAGGCATAGGTATTTAATTATTCAGCCAAATTTGGTTTTATTTAATGTTATATTTTCATACAAGTTGAAGACAAAAATGATTACAGTTTACAGGCTAACAAGCATAGAGAGAAACTAATAATTAAAACTAATAACTAAAATCTTTATACAAATATTTTAAAATAAACATAAATTTCTAGAAATAAACTTACAAATTAAATTGAGCAATGATTTGAACATTTTAATGACTAGAAAAAACCACACACACACTGCCAACTACCGGAAAGTATTTGTACGATTTCGTTACTATAATTGTGTATGAACGCAACCATATTAAGTCAACTATAAGCTTTAGCATTATATATTGAAAGTTAACCGATAAAGAATACTAATATTTTCCAGCCTTTAACATATAGGTACATAATGTATAAAATAGCAACCTAAATTAACCAATACTCTATATAAAGTACGATTTAGGTACTAACAATCTGGTTTCATCACAGGTTTAATTGATACTTTTCGTATACAATAATCAATTTAACCAATAATTATGGCAAAAATCATAGATAGTTACAAAACATATTTTACAACTTATTAATAAAATCAGGGTCGTCACTACAGAGCAAAATACAAATTTAATCTGGGAAAGCAAGAGCTGAAAACTTTACGTATATGGACCTATACCGGCAACATTCATTTCCACAAATTATAAGTTGATACCTCAGATCAAGTTCTGCCATTCGGCGTATTTAAAGGAACCAAAGTTTGTTAAATAAACGTTATGCCCTTATCCCGGATGTTTTCTTTACTTTACAAGGCTAAAAATACTGAGTTGAGAGAAGGTATGGAATAAAAGCATCAAAAACACATATCACAACCAATTTCAATTGAATTAATTATTTAAGATGGTGCAAATATGAATTTCGAAGATGACTTTTAATTCGTTTTTATATTCAGAATCAAATTCGAAATTCAAATAATCGAAACATGACATCTAGAGTGTGCAAAGCGCACACTCTAGTCAGTCTTAATTTTTTTAATCAAAGTCGAAAAAACTTAAATATTAGAAACAAGACACATAGAGCGTGACTTAAGTCTTAATTTTCATAATCAAATTCGGAATATAATATAAGTAACAAGTTCCTTATTCAAATAATCGAAACACCTTATAAAACATTTGAAAAGAAGCTATTCACATACATATGTGTTAAGCTCAATTGAAATATTAAATAGGTACGTTTAATTAAAGAGTATTTAATAAAATGGGAGCATATTACATACTTAATATTATATTGATATGATAATAATATTTTACAAGGGAATTTCAGCATCAACAACTTTTCAGTTAACGACTATATATAATTGGGAAGATCGATAAAGGATTCGAACGATAATTAATGATATTGAAATGTAAAAAGATCATAAAGAATGAACTCGTTTATAAACACTTAAAAAGTTTTGATAACTAAATATTAAATTTTTACAACAATTGAAGTACATAATTAAAAAAAAGGAAAATCTTATTATAATTATTCCAAATATGGTCGATTATGTAATCAGATACTGTCTTGTACCGTTACCGCATATAAAGCCTTTTTTTAGCTTTTTTAACGACCCTTAGCACAAACACATCCGTAATGATTTCATCTATCAGGGGTGCCAAACATACCTACATTTAAATTACACTTATTTTTTTAAATAACCCAAAGCGAAAGGGTTAAAGTCGTGTCGAGTCCATTTTTCAATTGCCCCCCTTAAATATCAATTGCCTCCCTGTGGGGCACGTTGGGGAACACAAGTTTTGAAGTTCGGTCAAAAGTCAAGGGATTGAAGTGTGACAGTAGACTGTCATATTTCATGACAGTAGGCTGGCACATATCAATCGCTTTAACATATTAAATACTGGTTGGTAGGTACTTGGTGCTAAAAAATAAATTATTAGAATTTAGTAATTTGAAAATGGAACATGATTGATTTCCATGCTTTCCAAAGAGATCCGACGAATTAACAGAACTCTGATCAAGAATAGTATATCTTTTACGTACCTATCGTTATGAATATTGGAATAAAACCTCGGTTAGTAATAATAATAACATTGGGACTATTCCACCTAGTCAATATAGTCTTGAACTATTGTAGATTAGTAGGAATTATATTTTACGAGGAAGTAGACAACGATATATACAGTTTTGTATGTGTATGCAAGATCACAAAGAAGTTATCGACTTTCGCACGAGTCATGGTTTCATAGTGCCATAAAGCAAACCGGTTTGTTGGAATATTGTGAATTGACATACAATCATTGTCTATGCCTACCTAGCTATTTATTATTACATTCAAGATTACAGTGTCTGATTACACAACATACTTTTATATAATTTTCTCGAAATATTCAATAAACATTCATATATTTTTGAAAAAATCTTACGGTTTTAAATATAATTTTAAATAATTTGGAAATTCATTGAGGAAAAATATTTTTAACATATGTAGAAGAATTAAGTTAATACAAGAATATCTAATTTTGGTTAATATTATCATTAGGAGATTACATCAATCTATACAAAGTTTTTTTATTCAAATATACCTAACTCTGATCTAAGGCATTTAAACCGTTAGTCACGGTGAGATAGTATTATCATACATGTAATATATAGACCAGCTTTATTTCATTGACAGAATTTTTTTTTATCTATATCCTTTGCGATCTATCTCTCTTCCAAATTTATGGTAGGCAGAGTTGCAAGGTGCCACCCTCCTTTCTGCTTGTGTCTACACTTCCATACAACTTTATGTAGTTGTTTGCTTTGCACCTTTATTAAAATATCATAAACTTTCATTACTTACATTCATAAGCAGGGATGTAATTCACCTAGAAAACACACGTGACGGTACACAGCGAATACTGCTCCTTGGTCTAAATATATACTACATGTATGATATATATATATCATAGTCTCATCCGTTTGTTTACAAAAGTAATGTAAATATGAATATAAATACAAGTAATACGACACACACACACACACACACAACCACATTCTTACACATATAATTAATAATAAAGTCACATTCCGATTGGCAACTCGTACGTTATACATGCGATAATTTTTTTAATTACTAATAATGGCGGTATCACTAAATGGCGCCAGCTAGTGTTCCACATTAGCATCAAGTTATTTATGGCAATTAGGCGTAACATTTTGCTTGGATTAAGAGTTAATACCGAGAATTAATAAATAAAAAAAAAACAAATATAAAATCATATCGATTCCCTCACGGGGTAAACAGTGAGAGTATTGCGCCAGATATATCTACATTTTCGGATCTCTTTCGCTTCATCCACATTCGATAGTCTCTTTTTATTTTTCTCGGCATAAAAATGAAAGAAAGATAGGTATGTTATTAATAATAATTACAATAGGTCGTGTATCAAGCGTGCGATAGTTTGCCAATCAGAAGCTTATATAACTAGAACAGTTACACAGTAGAGATTACATTATTATTATTATTATAGAACATCTATAAGGCAGGTCATGTAAGGAGAAAGTGACCGGTTTGACCGTGTAATGCTTTGACACAAAAAAAAAAAAAAATAGTCATAAATATTGGGCCCTGAGTAAAACTAATTAAATTTTAATTTAATATTCACGAGTCTAAATGATAATGAAATTAAAAGTAATTAACTCATTGTTGTCTATGGACTTATTTAATCGCCGTTACACAGCCAAAACGGTCGTAATGTTCTATCTAAATTTAAAATATTATTTAAAAAAAAATAGGAAAACCAGAGATCACATTTCATACATAGTCTTCTGTCATTCTAGCAAGCACTGCGTGCTTACAGTATGTACACTTCGTACAATTGCTTGTATTTAGAATATTGAATTATTATGACAGGTGACAAGAGGGGATACAACACGAAACTTAAAAAAAAAAGTGACATATTACAATGACAAATACATTTGACATAACGTTCCAAAACAATGCTCAAGTAAAATAGTTGTATCTAACTTCTTGCCGACCATCGAAGAATAAGACACCTATATTGCGGTTGTACTGTCTACGACACGACCACTATACCTAGGCCTCGTCTGGCTTACACAAGCCCCTTCCTAGGACTCCACGTTACAGTGGCCTACTAAACTAAGCTAATAAACGACTAATTGAAACAACGACTCAATAATTCACATTATAGTTCAGAATTATTGCTATTTAATTCGTACCCGGTTATACCAGATAAGAGTGGAGTTTGCATTCGTTTGGATGTAGATTTATTCCTACACATCAAACTGATACACAATGCACTTTTTCGATTCGAAATTCTAACTATTTATTATTATTTTTGGAGTGCATTATAACCGTTACTTTTGTGCTTTATTAATGGAAAAAACATGTCACACGGAAATAGATTTGCATGTGTTAAACAGTGACAATTATTAAAATACAACATGTCATATAAACTTTTGAGCGTGAAAAAATAACAAAATAAGTCACTATCCCCATTGTATTATTAGTTATCTTAAAAGAATTGAGGGTGGATTCAATATGCATGTCAAAGTCCTCAATATAACATGTTCTTGTTTAAAAGTTTGGAAAATATTGGGTCTGAATTTGACCCAGCTCTACCTAACGTCATGACGATATGTCAAGAATGACAGGAGTTGAAGATTAGTCTCCCTAAAGTTGTAGGCCGCGCCTTACGGAGCGGTAGGACGGAACGGAGGGGCGGGGGTGTTTGCTATCGCTACTTAGTACGGACGCACGTGAGATTTAAATAGCAAGATGAGTCCACCGATAAATATACCCTGGCTGGAGGCCTAGGTCTCGCCGTTGACCGGTTAAGTAGCAAAAGTTCCCGGAACTCAAGCTACGAGAGACAATACAAAAAAAAAAACCGATAAATATACCCTGGCTGGAGGCCTAGGCTCGCCGTTGACCGGTTAAGTAGCAAAAGTTCCCGGAACTCATCCTACGAGAGACTACAAAAAAAAACCGATAAATATACAAGTCAAAAATGTTTTAAAAGTGGAAAGCCGATGTTATATCTCCTGACTTGACTTTATTGACTCCAATTCAGAAGTCCAGAATTAAGTGATTTAGAGGAGGTTTATTTTTAATTAATACACAATTATTAAAAAATTCGTAGTTCTGTTCACTAACTATCCGATGATATAACATCTCTTTTCGGTTTTATTAAGTGCGATATCTTGCGATAAGTCTTCGCTGTCTAAAATCGTGTGTGATGCGATTACTAGGCAACCTACCGCCTCAATCCCGTCCTCAATACCAACAGTACCAACTGACAGATTGAATCACCAATGGTTCTAACGTAATCGAATGTGAAATTGACGTTGTTTAAAAAAAGAATTATACCTGCAAATCTATTTCTCGCCGGCCAGCTATTTGTTCCTACAAATAACTATTTTCCTGCTTTTATGCGATAGATAAATAGAGTATAGAGTGGTTTTGGAATTTATTATATGACACTAAGTGCTACTTTATGGCAACTTTACTAAACATTTAAAATTATTTGGGCTAAAGTAACAACATAATTTTCGTTGTGATTTAAAATCCTGTAGAAAAAAGTACTTTTAAATAGTTTTAAACCAAAAAGCTTTTGCGTAAAGGCAATATGGCAGTTTAGTAGTAAAACAAATAAATTCAATATTTTTACCTATGATTTGGATTGCAGAATTACCCTGATGATATTTTACCGGTATATAAGTATCAAAGGTATTACAGAAAAATACATAAAGAGGTAGATAATTCGATGATTGAGTCCAAGATATATATAATGGTAACATTATTTTCTCATGCTATGAAAAAATATATGTTGCATATAACTGATAATTGCCATAGAAGGTAGGGTGTAAACAGATAATAAACTTACCTAGTGAATAATTATGTATTGTATGATTGTAAGATAGGTAAATTTTATAAAACGTCACCATAGAGTAGTTAAAAAATACATATTATTATATCAATAAATAGATATTATAAAGCTTCGTAAATATGAAATCACTTTATTTATCATTGAGAAAAAAATGTTTATTTGTTTGACTAGAATCGAGTATTTTAGGAACCTATATTAGTGGGTCAATTTAAGTTTACAATCACAAGATATCGCTTCAGGAGCCACTTATAAGCTAAAAAAAAAGTAAAGTCAGATTTATTCTGGGGATAAATAAATCTAATGGAAATGTCAAATGTCACACTGACAGCGGGGTTGGTCAATAAAGGGAAGAGAGTGAAAACAAAACCTCCTTTGTCTATGAATGGCCATCCCCTTCGGAGCGGCCACGCCGATGTCACTGCAACTCCTTGACCGCTTGGAGGATCCTCTTGACGTGACCGACCTTGGTGACGCCGAGGTCCCTTAAATCCCTTCGTGCTAGGGAGAGGAGCTCGCGACCTGTGACGTCATGTTTCATGAACGCTTCTGCGTACTCTCCTAGTTGAAGGGACTCCAGCCAGGCTTGCACTTCTTTGACGCCCCAGGAGCGTACTTGGGCGGCGGTAACGTTTGATGTGGGACCTTCGGACATGCTGCGGCGGCCGCGCAGCCACCTTCCCGCTCCGCCTTTCTTCGGGACCTACAGGGTAATATACTATATAAAGTAATCCAATTTACATATATTAGAAAAAAATTACATATAGACAAATTTGATAACTTACACAGGTAATCCACAGACTAATGAGCTACCATAGATTGTGTTCTACGAGTAATAGAGTTTGATGCCGTCTAAAGACATTCTACGGTATGACTTTGACAGGTATGATGACTGGGGGAGTCAGGTGACATGACAACACATAATATTATTAATAAAGAATTTAGTCGTATAACTGACTCATTAATACTATTACAGACATATATTTTCACTATTATTTTATGTTTTCTAATTGAAAACTTCTTTAGGCGCGTTGGGCACTTTTTGGGTGAACAAAAACTATGGAACCCGCGTCTTCGTTCAAGCTTTTATTATCTCAAAGCTTATCTGGAAATGTTGACCAACAACTTAGTAGCCCATTACATTTAGATACTGAAAGACGGCATCTCGACAATCGATAAATGAGGATGAAATATACACAGTTGGAAGGTAGAGAGTGTAGGTACCTCGTCAGTGTGAAGGTATGCGAGTCCATCGTGCAGCGTACAGCGCGCCAGTTGCGCGCGCAACGCCGACGCTGCGCCCGCGCCGCACTCACTCTCCACCAACTCGTGACAGCTCTCGACCTAACACATTTTTATCTATCTTATCTACTCTATTCAACTAATACAAATCTATTAAAATAAATAAAATTCGAGTGTCTGTTTGTAATATTAAAATAATTGTTTGTTCCATCTAATCTTTGAAACGGCTGGAACGAATCTGACGTGACTTTCACTGGCAGATAGCTGATGTAATAAGTCGTCGTGTTAAATAAGCGAAAGTCTCACAGTATCCCGTCGAAAGGACTGTAGGAGGAACCACTCTACGAGCTATAGGAGAGTACGCCATAGAACGCCTACTGACCAAAGTGGCTAGATTGATATGAGATTGAACGTAAGATGCTTAAGTGCCCTCGCACTGACCAGCGTAGCGAGCAGCCTGCGCAGCTGCGGCGCGGGCAGCAGCCTGCCGTCGGCGTCCTGCAGCGCGTCGGCCTGCGCCGCCACCCTGCGCGCCACGCCCACCACGCCCACCCCGCCCACCCCGCCCACCCCGCCGGCAGACACGCCGCCCTCGCTTATGCACGACAATTTCACCTGCAAGGCATTACTATATTGAAAGTGCTGAGGGATACGCTATCATTCGATCAGTACGAACTGGCCGAACGGAGGCCCCTCTAGACGTCATTCGGCTCTTGGGATTTTTCATTCTAAATCGGAATTGCCCAACTCGGGAATTTACAGAATTTTGCAGCCAAATTTGTTTTAAATATTTTTATATTTTGTCATCAATGATTTTTCCAAGAAGTCGAAAATAAAGTTGTCTTTTCAAGTGGTGGTTCTTCAAGGGATATTTCGGCACACTACGGAGTATCTACTCAACATACAGTGGGCCTTTATGTGGGGGCCCTTTACTCAGGTTTGGGTGCATGAGAGCACTGCGAGGTAACTATAAGGAGGTAAGGATACGTGCATGTTTGACGAGCGTGTTGATGTCTTCGAGCAAGGCCAGCAGCTGCGAGCCCTCGGCGGGGCCCAGCGCGGCGCGCCCGTGGCCCCCCGCGCCCCCCACCGCCCCCGCGCCCCCCACCGCCCCCGCGCCCCCCGCGCCGGCCAGCGCATGCGCCTTCATCTGCTGCTTCTCGTCCCAAGTTCTACACACACCACGGCAATCTTTTTTTACGTAAAGGTCTTGACTTACGTTATCAATGGTGCCATCCACGAAGACGCCCCCCACTATTATTCCCTATTGTTTTTAGTGTAAGTGTGCAACCTTCCACTAATGTTGGAGTATTATCGGTACATACTGATAACCTATGAGTGTACACGCCATTAACAGTCGGGTTATACTCGCCGCTACCCGCGACCCCCTCGACTAGAAATTGGTGGGGCGCGTTTTCGTGGATGGCACTATCTATACGTTTAACAGATAGGGTACGATCAAATTTTTTATTTTGAGTTACATTTTAATAAGATAATTTTAAGTTACGTATGCTTTAATAAGATACGAATCTTATATTACGTTACGTTTAAATATGGCTTAGTTAAGGGGCCGATTTTGTCAGACCAGATTGGATTTTGTCAGACCAGATTGGATATTGTCAGACCAGGTTGGATTTTGTCAGACCAGATTGGATATTGTCAGACCAGATTGGATTTTGTCAGACCAGGTTGGATTTGTCAGACCAGGTTGGATTTTGTCAGACCAGGATGTATTTTGTCTGCCCAGATAGTCGTGATCATGGACTGACCTGAGGCTGGCTTCGAGCACCCGCGACCGGCAGAGCATCTGCGCCCTGTTCTTGTGTATGATGCGCACGCAGCCGGGCGGCTGCAGCCACGCCTCGCCGTCCACTTGCACCGGCACCCCCTCCTCGCCCAGGATGTTGATCTGCACGGCGCGGCACTGCGCGATGCGGTGCTTCTGCAGGTTGATGAGCCGCGACGCTGCCATCTGCGCCGACCCAAACACTGCCACCACCTAACAGGCAGTGACGGGTTAACTCAGTGCGCCTGCCAATTCTATCAATAGGCCCTTGGATTGCTTTGATTAAGTTCCCATAAGATTCCCCAAAGGGGTAGGTAGAGGTATATACGTAGTACCGCCGATTTTCCGCTAGAAATATATTATAGATACCAACATGACAGTTGGCGAGTCCATCGCCAACTACGACTATACACACGCCTTTGAATTGCTTCTCAGACGTATGCAGGTTTCCTCTCGATGTTTTCCTTCACCGTAAAGCTCGTGGTGTGGTCAGAAAAACTCATTGGTACAGTCGGAATTCGAACTTGTTGTTCGTTTGTTCGTTCGTTGTTGTTGTTTTTGTGTCGTAGGCCACTCGAACCACTCGGCTACCACTGCTTTTTTACAACAATTTAGGAGGGAGAGAAATGAGATTTAAAATTGTTTTATCAGCTCACAAAGCAATCTTGTAACATTTTATGAGTTCGAATACTGGTTCATAAAGAGGTTGCAGACCAAGACCGTTACCGAAATTATTGGAGGCCGTAAACGTGAAACGAACTTTCCCTTTATTTTTATACGACATAATGGATTGGTGTTGCAACTATAAAAAAAAATTACAATGGGCCTCGCCCTATTGCTACTTATTCCTGACTTTATATGAACGAATGAACAGGTTACGAAACTGCCTTGTAACGACTATGAAAATATTGTAAGACAGTTGAAACAACGACATTATTTAAGACAGTAAAACAGTTCTAAATTTAAATAACCTCAGTATTTTAATTGGGATCTGTTTATTTTATTTAGTTTTGAATATTTGAATTTGGAACCCTGAAACAAAGTACAGGTGTAACAAGTGTTATTTTCTTTTCACCTCTTACATGTCATCTTTAAAGCCAGTGCTGTGCAAGACCCTTAAGAAGCATTGTAAATAGGGGTTTCCTAATAATTTTATGTCCTTTTCTCTCCTTTCCATGTATACGAATAAGTCTTTATTCCCTCCCATTAAGCCTTGTAATAAAGAAGGGTCTGACTGCACCTCACCTCCAATATGCGGTCATCAAACGAAGGAGCCAAGAAGAGGTCATCGCCCCTGGTGCCGCCCCAAAAGTTGGTGCCGCCCATGAAGGAGGATATGTTCAGTACCACGATGCCTTGTAGCTCCGGCAACGGGATCCTTTGGCCATCGCATTCTAGTTGCACTCGCTGGCCGAGGTGTCTGTAATGTTTGGATAATTTTGGTTATCCGAAATGCAAAAGTTTGTGAAAGTCTTTGTCTCTTTCACGCAAAATCTTCTGAACGGAATTAACGAAAAACTGTATTTTAACCGACTTCAAAAAGGGAGGAGGTTCTCTATTCGTCGGAATATTATTTTTTAGTTTCATGATTCCCACGTGTTTCACAGTTGAAAGTGTTGAAACAACTATCTGTATCTACTCTCTGTTCAGTATTTGTAGCTATATTTGTATTATTTATTCCCCAAGTAATTAAATGCTTTATTTTACCTGTAAGTTCTATTCACCCACTCCTTGGACCCGAGCACGCCGTACCACATGTAATTCCTGGCGCGCGACCTGCATTTCTCAGGATGCTCCTCCCGCTTGTTATGGAAATCTAACGTGATCTTAGCGTCAATACCAATGCCGAAGTAATTGTTCATCACGGCTTTCTCATAGAAGCCCTCGAGGAGGGTCTCGTCAGGGTCCATGAGGGGGCTGACAGCAGCGCAGAGCGCGTCGGCGTTGGCCAACAAACATTGGCTTATGAAACCTTGGGTGACGTGTGGCCAAGCTGGCAGTTGGACCAAGGGGTTTATGATTGGTAGTTTCTTCGCCCTCTCGCTCGCGTCGGATTTCGACGAGCCTCCTGCGGTTCCCATTGCGCCACCCTCTCCCCAAATTGAGGATACTGAGGTGGATAACCTGCTGAGATATATATTTATACTAACAGTAGCTGCACTTGAAAAATTTAATTGCAATTAAATAAATAAATAAATAAAAACAAATAAATAGCAGCGCCAAAAAAAAAATACTTTGAATAGTTTAAAGTACTCTTGGAGTGTACGCCTAATAAGACGAGCAAAACGAAAAAATATTTGCCCCTAATCAAACGGCAGGTGAACTCGTGAGGCAAAGTATATTATACATTAGTTCGTATGTCAAAATGAAATTTTACAGAGTTCATTTATTTTAATAAAGAATGACAAAGAAGGCTGATTAAAGAACCTTTCAAAATACACATTACTTAAGTAAAACTTACTTGTCAGTTTCACCAGGTTTAAAGAGGCTGCCACAAGATATCCTTCTAGTCGCAGCAGGTGAACAACTCAGGAACTTGCCATACTCAGGGTCCGTGGAACCCAAAAGTTTGGGGTTATCAGACTGTCGCCTCTCCCGCGCAGTTCCCAAACTTGGCTCTGGAGAATGGACACTCAGTGTATCTGTACCGTGATCGAAGAGATCGCTCAGGACCGATGCCATTCGGCTTCCATTGGTCTTCAAGCTTTTTTTATCTTCGCTATGCGATGGAGACGGCGGCTCAACCACAACACTGACTTGAGGAAACGATAATAACTCTACAGGCGATTTCACATCAGGTTTGAACATCGCCGCTTTAAGAGTTTCAAAATCCCTTGGGGTTTCATCACCTTTGGCTTCCTCTGTGGTCTTCGGCAGTAAATGCTTCAAGCTCCCATCATCAGGCACGCGTTTTTTAATGCTCTTCTTTAGCTGTTTCCTAAATGATTTCCTCGCGATATCACTGCCTTCTTCAAAGTGAGCTAGACTACAATACTTGATCTGTTCCTCTACTTTCGTTGCATTTTCGATGTAAAATACTCTATTCTCGAAACCAAACTTCTCCACTTCTTCTTTAGGCTTCTTCATTTTCGATATGTATTTCATTTTGGTTTCATTGTTCTTCTCCAGGCTCGGGTTTCGGCTGTCCATCGCTATGTCAGACACCGTGTCGGATGTGAATAGCGTCGTGTCGTCAGTATACGTCTCGTTCTCGCCATTCTTACCCATCATGGCCATCAGGACGTCCTGCCCGAGCATCGAACTGATATCGTCCATAATGGACTCGCCGTGCAAAGTTTCCGAGTTGACATAAGTAGTTTCCGACGCTTCGGGCGAGTCAATGTGTCCGATGCCACGGGACTCGTCCATCTCGCTGGGTTTGGCGTCCATAATCTCTGATATTAAACTAAAGTCATCACTAATATTGGACCCTTCGGAGCTACTGGCCTCTGTGTCCAGGTCTATGCTAGAGTGTCGGCGGTCGGGCGTGCCCTCGCCGCTGGCGGGGGTCACGCGGGCACTAAGCTCTTGGAAATGTAAGTCGTCCGTGTACGGCTTATCCACGTCTATAATAGTCAATTGGTCCGATTCATAAGTATCACCCTGTATTATCGATTCTCGTCTATCGCTATCGTCCGAGATCACGAGGTTTGGTATCGTGAGGCTGCTAGTGTTGTACGATTGGTCGGTGGGTCGGAAGAGGTTCCTACAGGAGCCGGTGCCGCAAGATGAGAGGTTAGACAGTGAGAGGCGGTCGGAACCTCTACGATCATCCTTCACCTCCAAGTTGCACGACTCCGTAGGATTTGAGTTAATTAACTTAACAATATCTTCATCTACGTCTGGAATGCTGTAGATAAAACTATTTCGTTAGTTATATGTACGTTATAATTATTGTGATAACTTGATCCGAGATTTAAATATTTGCTATCGGCGGAAATCAAGCTCGCGATCTATAGTCTTGCATGCAGAACTAGCAGGCTTCCTTGGGTATGTTTACTCGGAGAGATATATTGGCAACGCTTGGAAAATAAGATCTTTGTACCTCAAATAGGCATATGTAATGTTATCTAAGTATATTCAAACACTATACCAATAAGTTACTCTACTTTAACCTGATTGTGTCACATGTAACCGGATACATCTCGTTTCAAACTCACTTTTCAGGATGCATTGAAGCCGCGGAGACGGCGGAAGCGGCGGAAGAGCGTCGGCTGTCAGCAAACGCTCGAGGCACTGGTAAAGACAGACCGCCGCCCTCCTCTGGCACCTCGGCTGCCGTCAGCACGCTGGGGCTGGGGCTGGGGCTGGGCGTGGGGCTGGGCGTGGGGCTCGGTGCACTCACTTCCACCTCCGGTCTCATGCCCTAAGCAAACGGTCATGGAATACGAGGAACGATGCTTCAAGCGTTTGTTAACTTCGTCCTCGATAGAGTAGAGTAGATGTGGTGAGCAAGCGTCTTCAGGAGAATAGGAATAGGACTAAAAAAGCTGTGGTGGCCGAGTGGTTCGAGTTGCCACAAAGTTGCGACACAAAGATCGCAAGTTCGAATCCCGACAGTACCAATGAGTTTTTCTGAACTTAAGTACAGTGATTAGTTACGGTGAAGGAAAACATCGAGAGGAAACCTGCATAAGTCTGAGAAGCAATTCAAAGGCGTATATATATGCTCGTGCTTGAGTAACGGCGATGCACTCGCCAACTGCCACGTTTGCACCTAAAGTATATCTCCGGTGAAAAGTGGGTGTGTGGGTGCTACTTAGACACCTCTGCATACACCTGCGGGGAAGTTTGTGAAAAGGCGTGAGGAGAATCCTTAGAATAGGTATAGGTGGGCTGCAGGGTGGCTACCTGCGTGTAGGCCAGAGCGAGGCAGCGCACGAGCGAGCCCAGCGCCCGGCGCACGCTGTCCGCGCGGCCCGCCAGCGAGCAGCTGCGCGCCGCCCAGTTCAGCTGCTCCTGCGCATACACACCTCTAGAACACACGCCCACTGCGCTGATACCTAAGAGAGGTAGGGCATAACGGGTTTCCCGTTCGAATTCGGAGCTGCCCGACTGGGGCAGTACCTCCACCTTATAGAAGTCCGTAGCCAAATAGCACATTTTTTTGTGTTGTGTTCCTACGCGGTGAATAAGGTTTCCAGTAATGAGCTCCTTGGGGAGGGGGAGGATTGTTACATTGTGTCGGAAGCAGATGGTATGATAATTGTAATCAGTAACAAATATACTACTCCTATCATACCTTTTCAGTCTTTTCAATGCTGCCTTTCTCGGCAACGGGTTGTGCTTCGGGCTCGCTATCACTCGTCGTCTCCAGCGGGTCCCAGGATCTGGGGAATCGTAACCGTATTAATTAGGTTCTCTAAATGCGAAGGGCCTTAGTGGAATAAAAGCTTTATTTGCTTGTCATAAGGAACACAAAATACAGTTATTATGTACAAATAAATGTGCGAAAATGTCGGTTTTAGTATAAAATCGTGTCGCAGTCATTAACCGACTTTGCGGTGTACGTGTGTGTGTGAGTGTGTCGCTATTGCGGCTACCTGCAGCGCGCGTGGTCGTGTGCGAGGTGCGCACGCGCATGCAGCAGCAGCGACAGCGCGCGCGGTGTACGTGTGTGTGTGAGTGTGTCGCTATTGCGGCTACCTGCAGCGCGCGTGGTCGTGTGCGAGGTGCGCACGCGCATGCAGCAGCAGCGACAGCGCGCGCGGTGTACGTGTGTGTGTGAGTGTGTCGCTATTGCGGCTACCTGCAGCGCGCGTGGTCGTGTGCGAGGTGCGCACGCGCATGCAGCAGCAGCGACAGCGCGCGCGGTGTACGTGTGTGTGTGAGTGTGTCGCTATTGCGGCTACCTGCAGCGCGCGTGGTCGTGTGCGAGGTGCGCACGCGCATGCAGCAGCAGCGACAGCGCGCGCCGCAGCCGCTGCGCCGCGCGCGCCGCGCCGCCGCCCAAGCGCTCGCCCGCCTGCGCCAGCCGCGCACAGCCGGCGCGCAGGCTCGTGGTAGCCGCGCAGTGCATCTCGCCAGCCTACACTTATACCCATCAGTACCTGCTTGTATGAGGATGGACAAAGGTTATGTGGACAAAGTGAAAGGGATGTGTAAGGCTAGAGAGAACTGGCGCTCTATTCTCTCTGCCTGCCCCGTGAGGGACTCGGTTTTATGATATATATGTATTTAAAAATGTTAACATTAGTAATGTCACACGAAATCATTTGAGGTCCATTTGATCCTTTGTAAATATATCACCAAGTATCAAATGTCAGTAATATATGTACAAACTACATATTAAATAGCATAAATATAACCCCTAGCGTCTTCTCACAAGGGTCCCCGAAACGGTAGGCAGATGTGTGTAGGTAGTATCCACACACTCACTTTTTGTATTGGAATTCGCGTTCCTTTCACACAGAAGGCGAGGCTAGCCAAGGTCTGTGTCAAATATCTGCGCTGTGATCGATCAAAGGTCACCAATGTAGATTAATTGTAGATTACATATGAGTTCTAAACCTGTGGTTGGGTAAATCGTGTGATTACCTGCATGATGTCTTGCAGGTTCCTCAGCAACGAGCCCTCGTCCACGAGGTCAGGTGGCGCGGGCGGCGGCGGCGGAGGTGCTGTCAGCGACCGCTCAAACGTCATTATCGACCATCTACAGTACACACCACATGACGTTAGCGACGTGCGAGCATATACATCGTACGTATTGAAAGTTATCTCTAGATTTACATACCACTTTCGCTTGGCCCACATTCATCAGTATCATACATGCTCAACGGTTTCAAGTATTCTTGATGTTCCCATCGTTAAGTGTCCAATCGATTTGACTAGGCAAGAGAGGTAGGGTTATAACGGGTTTCCCGTTCGATTTGGAGCTGCCCGACTGGGGCAGGACCTCCACCTTATAGAAGTCCGTAGCCAAATAACACAATTTATTGTGTTGTGTTCCTACTTGGTGAATAAGGTTTTCAGTAATGAGCTCCTTGGGGAGGGGGGGGATTGTTACATTGTGTTGGAAGCAGAGGGATTAAACCTTATGCTGCCAACACACTATAACTCTCCGAACTCAGAGTGGCAACACGCAAGTGATACTTCGGTATCGCTAGCGTAAATAGGCTACGGTAACCGTTTCCCATCAGGTGGGCCGTATGGTTGTTTGCCACTCTTGTTGCATAAAAAAAAAAAGGTAGTAGGAAAGTTGGCTTCTTTTGAATCTCTTTCCACTAACTATCGAATTGTATCCATATCGGTTTCCTCACACATCCTTTCTATATGTCCAAACCAACGTAAGATGTCTTTCTTCACCTTTACAAACACACCCTCGTTCACGCCAATTGCTTAGCGAATCTTCAGCGCCAAATAGGTTCTATATAAATATTTTAACCGTTCAATCTGTCTTGGACTGTCGCGACGAATTATAAGTATATATATATCTGTGTCTGTATCTATAGTAAAGCTTCACCGCCGGAGAAAACCTGAAACTTCCTTTGAAACCGCGCAGTGCGGGACGTTTTTGGTTAGTATGGGGATTCTAAGGAGAATATGTATCGTACCGGTCCAGCATCTTGGTAGAGGCTCGCTCGTAGCGCTCGATGAGCTGCTGCAGGTTGGCCGCGTCATCGCACGAGGCGCCCCAGCCGAGCACCCTCGCCAGGTCATTGCCCGTGCCCAAGGGAAGCACTGCCGTTTGCACCAATCGCTGTTGCACGTCAACCAAACATACATTGATGGAACACCAAGAAATATTCTCACGCCTGCCCATAAGGCTCCACGAAGTGGTAGGCAGAGGTGTATAGGTAATACCCAAACACCCACATTCCGCCAAAGATATATTAGGTGCCAACGCCAACTCGATGGCGAGTCCATTGCCGTTACTCAAGCACGATTATACCTACATACGGCTTTGAATATCTTCTCAGACGTATGAAGTCCTCTCGATGTTTTCCTTTATCGGTCATATTTTCTCAAGCACGACTATGCATACGTCTTAGAATTAATTGCAATAAATATTGATTGATTCGATGAACAAAATACATACATGCATATCCAGTCTGTCGACCTCCTGCAACACCCAGCCGACGGAGCCGTCGCCGGAACAGACCAACACCCTCAGCGGCGCGAAGTGTCGGAACAAGCGGAGACCCAGCCGAGGGCCTGCGCCACTCAGCTCGAACACCTGGGCTGGGTTGAGGAGCTGCTTGAACCTCCGCAAGAACTTCACGCCTTGGTTGTCCCCTGGTGGGAAAGAGGTTACATAGTGATGGTAAGCAGTTACCGCAGTTTATAGGCGCTGGCAATAGCTAAGGTATCACTTGCGCGGTGCCTACCGAAGACTTGCTATTATAGCGGTATAAAGAACGACTGATCCTGCTTCTGCCATCACAGTCTCAAAGCTGTATTATAAGTTATAAGTTAGTTAGCACTAAACTAGTGCCTGGCTAGAAGTATTTAACCTTGCCAAGTAGCAAAAGTTCTCGGAAGTCAAGCTTTAAGAATATAAAAAAAATACTATTCTAGTCGTAAAAGGACTTCGTTAAGGAATAATACTCACGCCTTCGCACTAGGGTCCCCGAAGGGGTACGCAGAGGTGTATAGGTAATACGCACACACCAACTTTCTGCCTGAGATATATTTTAGGTGTAAACGTGACAGGTGGCGAGTCCGTCGCGAGACGTCACGTCGCCGTTACTCAAGCACGACTAATGAATTGCTTTTCAGACGTATGCAGTTTTCCGCTCGATGTTTTCCTTCACCGTAATGCTCGTGGTATGACTAACCACTGTACTTAAGTTCAGAAAAACTTGATACAGTCGGGATTCAAACTTGCGATCTTTGTGTCGCAGGTAACTACTCGAACCACTCGGCCACCAAGGCTTATTATTAGGAATAATCTTCACGTTTTTTTTATTACTTCTCAACAGCCACAAAGTACTTGATTTCAGATAAGGTTCACGAACTTCAAGGTGCAGAATGGTGTTTAAGTCGTAAGTGTATTGTTGAATCACGTGTTAAAGTTACCGCAACAAGATCAAGTGCAACATTGTTAGTGCAATCAGCCGTATCGTTCAAGTTCAAACTGCTGTTTCCAACTGCTCCATGTGATTTCCTGCGATAGGCGATAATTTCTATGGATTTTCCGGATCACTATTGGCTACACCACAGTTGTTAACTACCGAGACGGGAACGATTTCCAACTATTATTGTTAGCTGCTAATCTTGTTATAGTTGCGTTAGTTCTCTGAGTAATCACATTGGTCAAGAACAACTTATGAAATTAATATTAATGGCAGTTCTTATTAGTCATATTTATATAGATACTTCAAGACCTTCTTGCAGTATCTATATAAGTATTATTATCTATATATTATCTATACAAGTAAATGTAGACGTATAATATTTTAGATGAATGGTTAGAGTAGCTACCTGCACCACAAAGATTGCAAGTTCGAATCCCGACTGTACGAATGATTTTTTCTGAATTTACGAGTATATACAGTGATTAGTCACACAACGAGCTTTACGGTGATGGAAAGCTTTACGGTGATGGAAAACATTAAGAAAACTAGTGATAATAAGCATCTTCTGGTCTCCCCACAAAGGTCTCCGAAGGGGTAGGTAGAGGTGTGTAGTACCCACACACTTGAAGATAATATATACCATATAAGTATCAGACTCTACAAATCGATCAAGAAGTTCTTGGCCCTCCAAAGGCATCCGATAGCACAATTCAATTGTAATGAAATTAAATTAACACAAGAGATTTCAAAGTTTGATCACTAACCAGATCTAGAATTGACGAAGACGATAAGCGGTGAGGCGTTGGGGGGTCTATCGGGGACCCAGGCGTCGTCGGGGCCCACGGAGTGCAGGCGGGTGGGGGGCACGACGGAGGCCCGCGCCGGCCCCAGCGAGCACGCCGCGCGCCAGCCTGGCTTGCACGCCGCGTGCACGCACTTGCGACACCACACGCACCTGAAGTCTTGTAGCCTGGAGACAAACACATATATTTATATAGAGTCTAGCATACAAGACAATTAATTTATACTTTTTTGGGCAAATAGAAGAAAGGTTGAATGCTAAAAGCGCAAGTATCTGGAAGAAATTAAATGACAGTTTCTGGAACAAAATAATTTTATCACTACTATCCCTACTTTAATATTATAAATGCGAAAGTAACTCTGTCTGTCTGTCTGTCTGTCTGTCTGTCACCTTTTCAAGCCTAAACTACTGAAGCGATTTAAATTAAATTTGGTACAGAGTTTGTCTAGAGCCTAAGTTAGGATATCAGCTACTTTTTAATGCGAATAAGGGTTGTAAGGAGTAGAAATACGGGATGAAAGTTTGTATGGAAGATTCGTCATTTTTGAAGCTAGAAGCTTGAAACAAATTTTTAGGCTCTTGATTACATATACCTTAAAATGACATTCAAAGTTAGTAAAAAAAATACCATTCAGGGGGTAAAATAAAAATAGGGAATGGAAAATGTAAAGTGCTGCCCAATGTCACTTCCACGCGGAAGAAGTCGCGGGCACTATTATTTATATATTTATAGCTATGAAAGCTAGGGTGAAGCATGCGACTGAGAGATAAGTAATGAATATATACATATTTTCAATTAATTTAGATTAATTAATTTATATGTATCGATTTAATTTAAGATAAAAATATATATCACGCTGTTGGATGAATCGGGAACACTATCATATACTAATTAATATCAATAGTATCTTATGAAATAATATTGTAGGAGGGTAGTGTGATGATCAATCACCCTCGTTCTGTATGCCGGGAAATGTCTTTGGCTACCTAGTACTTTGTTGGGTTTGCCGGGTCGTCGTAAATAAAAGCAGTCCAGGGTACAAGCACAAGTAGGTATATAGTTTATTCCACGGAACACAGTTTAGAAGAAGAAGGAGTACAGATAAAAGCAAGCGGTGAAAGGTACAGAAATGATAGGCAACACGTAAACACAGCGCGATAGGTAAGTTGAGAGATAATAGTCATGCGTCTCGCATCGATAGCGGTTGGAAACAGACTTGTAGCCGGCCGGCCGCCGAAGGCATCGTCGGCCGCGCGGGCCGCTAGAACCGGTCGTCCCATCACTAATAAGAAATCGGGTGTGTGTGTCCGACCATTGTTTTGTACAAGTTTGTAAATTTATTTCTATATATAAAACTAGTGCTTAAATTGTAAATAGGTAAGTCTTAATTTAATGTTATGTTAATAGTTACGTTGTAGATATTAATTTTAAGTGTAATATTAATTTAGGTGTTATATTAATTTAAAGTACATGATAATTGTAACCTAAACATTAACTTAGATAAAAGTAGCTCCGCTACAATATCATATGCATTTTAATTCATATAATTTTAGCACATTGTTGCTACATGTACAATTATAAGGTACATGTGAATGTACCTTATTATAATATACGTCACATACAAATGATATCCGACGTGTACAATTACACTAGACATCCGTACAATTATTTATCTACTACGCCTACGCACGCTACGAGATCGTAGACGATAATGCTACGCCGTTTGTAGCTTTATCTGCTACGCGTAGTACCGTAATTACTTGCTGAGAGAGAATATAAACTAATATAATAATATATCCTCACGCCTTCCTACAAGGGTCCCCGAAGGGGTAGGCAGAGGTGTATAGGTAATACCCACACACCCACTTTCCGCCAGAGGTATATTACGTGCCAACGTGACAGATGGCGAGTCCATCGCCGTTACTCCAGCACGATTATGCATACGCCTTTGAATTTCTTCTCAGACCTATGCAGGTTTCCTCTCGATGATTTCCTTCATCGTAAAGTTCGTGGTGTGACTAATCACTGTACTAAAGTTCAGAAAAACTCATTGGTACAGTCGGGATTCGAATTTGCGACCTTTGCGTCGCAGGCAACTGCTCGAGAGGAAACCTGCATACGACTGAGAAGAAAAAGGCGTATGTAATAGTCGTGCTTGAGTAATCCATCCCTATGTCAATATCTTGCAATACCGTTCAGTAGTTTTTGCCTGTTTGCAACTTTTATAATATAAGTAGGATATATATCCTTCCTCATTATAAGGCCTAATGCCTTAATATTTTTCAAATCGGTTCCTGAGATTAGCGCTCACAAACAAACAAATCCTACTTCTCTATAAAATGAGTATTGGTATACATCTCTGTGACGTCACATGAAACACGTGATCTGTTGCATGTGACAAGTTGTAACTGAAAATGAACATTTCACCTTGGCCTCTAGTTTATGTGAAATAAAACCTATTTATTTAGGTAGCTTATTTGGCGTATCACGCTCATAAGGGGATCAAGCTTTCTCATTCAAAGTTTGCTAGGGTTGCCAGTCAGGGAATACACATTATAACATGGGACATACATGACTTGTAAATTTTGAATCCTTTTCATGACGTTACAAATAGAAACGCTGTTAAAGGCGACAAAACATTAATATAAAAAATCATTACACCACGGGGTAAGCAGAGAGAAGAGCGTCAGTATTTTGACTTGACTCACAGATTTCCTTCGCTTCATCCACATTCACCATTCATGATCTGCGGATTCGCGTACATCCAAGACTAAGGTATAAATACTCGTGATCATCGACCTCAAGTTTCGCAGTCAGGAGCTCTAACCACTAGACCAGACGGCCGTCAAATTTAATCTTTGCATTTTTTTCATGTTCAACCCTAACAGAGGCAAGAGTCTCTTCATCTTAAAAGTATAACCCTACAAGCTCTTCAAAGGCGTGTGAACTGAATCCCATTCAGTATAAATAGCAAAGGAGGTCGTTTCTAAAAGGGGCAGAGAACTTCTGGACATGAAAAGATTGTTCAAGTTAAAGCTACGATGTTAGTCTATCCCCGCTTATGTAAAAGGAATTCTGCGACGACGTGTTAAGCTTTATTTCTCTTTGAATTATATTCGTATTACAACTTGTTTTGTTGCGTCAGCAAAGGAAAGAAAAGTGAGGGTATAATTTATTTACGTAATCTTACAAAAGCACTTTTTGAAATTAACCTCCTCGGAGGCTATCCAAATAATTATACAATCTTCTTTTGTTGATAAAGATCAGTTTGTAAAGAACTTGCTGGAAACTTTTACAAGAAAATAGATGCCTTACCAACTACGGCTTTCTAAAGGAACAGAACAAAATACATTGCAGATAAAAAAAAAAGAAACAAAATGTATATTTTTATTTCTGTATCGTGGAAAACATTAATACGTCATACTTGTAGAAACAAAAACGCAAAAGAACTTTCTAAGGAACAGAACAAAATACATTGTGGATTTAGAGTGAAGTCAAGAAAATTAACATGCGCCTAAGCTTCGCTCTTAACACTTAACACTCGCCCACAAAGATTGCAGAATTAAACCCAACTACCAACTAGTTTTTCTGTACTTACTGAACACTTCACATCGCCAGATTCACGACGAAAGAAAACATGGAGAGGGAACCTGCTCACGTTTCAGGAGAAATTAAATGACGTGAAGGTAAGAAATTCGACTATTTGCTTACAACACAAAGATTCGTGTTCGATGTTCGAATCCCGACTGTACCGATAAGTTTTTCTGAACTTAAGTACGGTGATTATTTTTATACGAGCGGGGTTTACGGTAAAGAAAAATATCGAAAGGAAACCTGCATAATTTTGAGAAGGAATTCAAAGGCGTCCTTGAGTAACGGCGATGGACTCGCCATCTGTCATGTTGGCACATAAAATCTGTATATATCTGGCGGAGATTGGGTGTATGGGAAGTTAAACCTATGCCTACCCCATCGGGGACCCTTGGGGGGAGGCGTGAGGATATATTATTATTAAAAATACTTTATCGTGATATTACAGCTATACAGGTATAATGATGTTCACACGACTGAGTGGTTCCAAAGATAGCAACTCTCCAAAGGTAATTTAAACAAACCAATTGGTGTGCGTAACGAGACGGCCCCTCGACTGCAAATAGCCAGCACTCGCGCGGAACGAAGCCCGGATATTCCCAGCGGCGCGGCGACGGCGGCCTCACAAGTCTAACACCACACGCACACCACACTTTTTGTATCATGCTGATCACGATGTTACGAGTTGATTTTGCATGTACGTTTTGTGTCACAAGATGTCGCTATGAAACTCGCTATAGAGATGCTTCAGAAATAAAGAAAGGAGCCGCGGATATCCTTAAGAATCGATTTTCATATATAAGGCACCCGGTATGAGAAAAATATGAGAGGTAAAATCTACTGATGAATGACAGCGTTACGTTTTTGGTGCTCTCGTACTCTCCATGGCAGCGAGAATAACAGAATGGCGATGTAATTAATGTTAATATTTACTTTCAATTGCATATTGTATTAACCTGATATTAACCTACAACAACTGTCAACTTGCGGAGGTTTTATCGTAAATTTTATATTTTATTTATAATTGATATAAATATAAATTTATATCAATTGATATTTATTTCAAAATTGAGAAAATTACTCAATGAATAAAAATCAATCTATAGATGTGTCATGCATACTCTAAGTAATATAAGAAATACATTCATTTACCCTTATTAACTAATCTATTTATTTTATAATCGTTCGTAAGGAGTAAACTCCAGTCGTGCGTCGGAGCTGACACACTTTTTTTTTCCTCTTTAAAAGTTCTAAAAAAAATCCGCGACAGCATATGTCTATCTTTAAGATTGACTCACTATAACCTTTTTTATGGCAATCAAGTCCACGATGGGCTCCTGAACTACTTAACCGATTTCATTCAAATTTGCACACCGTGTGCAGTTTGATTCAACTTAAAAGAAAGGACAGCTTACATCACAATTGGACCCGATAGGTGGCGCTGCGATCGTGTTTCAGGAAATTTTACTTTTTAACCCGGGCGAAGCTGGGCGGGACAGCTAGTTTAACAAATAAATGTTCCCGCCTGCTTATGAATAGTGCATGTAGGTCCGCCTTAACGGTGTCTGCGCTCGACACACTCGGGGACGCGCACGTTTTTTCCAATTGTACGCCGTTATATCACACGGAACGGCCAGAACGGATTTATTATTTCTTTCTTTATTCCTATTTATATTTGGAGCAATATCTTTTACTCTTTATAAACAAATAGCTCGGGAGAATTCCACTTAAATTGACATGGCCCCGAATTAAGCAAAGCTTGTGTTATGGTAACTAGAGAACGATATATTTACTTATATAGATAGATATATCTATATAAATACATAGGACATCCAAGACTAAGGTGCAAAAACTCGTGTTCATCACATAAATATCTGCCCTCAGCGAGATTCGAACCGCGTTTATAATATTAGTAGGATGTATGCTCATATTTAACGCAGGTGATAGCGTGGGGCAGAGCTAGTCAACTTTATATCGCTTTCAATAAGGACTATATTTGTCTGTACAAAGATAATTTCTTCCACTGTCATATCTAATACGTAGCTAAAGGCTCGAGAAGCAGCGAAGCGTGGCGTTCAATTTTAGTGGGATATCCTTTTGATACCGGTATTGAAGATTGCCGACGAGAGCACGACGCAAGCCCGGCGATGCGAGAGGACGGCAGATTGTCTATTATTTGAGCATTATTATGAAATGAACGTTTTCATGGTGAAGGAACAAAAATTTATTTGTGTATTTAGCAATCATCTCTTACGCGTCGATATAGCTTCCAATTTCTGACCTTTACCAATAAATACATAAATAAATGAATTTATATAGTGTATGTACCTAGTAGTAGGGTAGGCAGAGCTGTGTCACATACCCTCTTTCCACCGGAGATATATTTAGGTGCTAACGTGATAGCGAGCCCATTGCCGTTTCTCAAGCACAACTATACATACGTCTTTGGATTTCTTTTCAAACGTATTCCTCTCGATGATGTCTTAAGTTCAGTAAAATCATTGATTTGTATCGAATTAGCATTATACTTGTGACTCACCTGAGCACCGAACCGCATGTCTTATCGCACATGTCGCACTTGGCAGCCACTGGTAGGTTGCCCTCCAGCCATTGATGGGGCATGATAATATTCTGAAACAAATTAATAAATATTATTTAAACTCACGAAGTACATGTAGATGGGAATTCGCCAAACAACTATTAGTTGAATGCGAGAATCGTAAAGACGAAGAAAGAAGAAGAAGACCACGTTCCAACTACCTGGATCAAATCGATCGGACACTCCATAATCCGGGAACATCAAGAGTACTCGAAACCGGCGAGCATTAACGATAGGATAGAGTAAAGTTTTGTCCGTATGGTAGGCAGCGTGTGTGCAATACCCTTGGTACTACAATCGGTTATAGGCGGCGGTAACCGCTTACCATCAGCGAGGCCACATACTTGTTAGCCACTTTAAGGTTAAAAATATGCGTTTTGAATTTTTGCAATACTATCAAAGTATCTTTGTTATAATTTATGATAATATATATATCTTCACGCGTTCCCACAAGGGTCCCCGAAGGGGAAGGCAGAGGTATATAGGTAATACCCACACACCCACTTTCCGCCAGAGATATATTTTAGGTGCCAACGTAACAGATGGCGAGTCCATCGCCGTTACTCAAGCACGACTACATACACCTTTAAATTGCTTCTCAGACGTATGCAGGTTTCTTCTCGATGTTTTTCCTTCACCGTAATGCTTGTGGTGTGACTAATCACTGTACTTGTTAAAACTCATTGGTACAGTCGAGATTTGAACTTGCGATCTTTGTGTAGCAGGCTTCGAATGATAATAATAATATAATTTAATTATAATTTACATTACCTATTAAGTTAAAATAACTCTTTAAGTAGACAAGTCGGATGAAGTAGCGCCAGTTGTCCTTAACTCTATTTAATATTTACAAAGGTACAAAGTTTGAGCCAAATCGATCGTGACGTCACGCCGCGCGTTACGTTTGACAGTAGCCGAGGCGCCTTATTAGTCAACTTGTTGTACGCTAACAATTACGGGCTCACAAAACTATCTGCAAGTTTAAACTTCCTTCATCAATGTTGTGTTCTCACTTAATGTGTTAATATTGAAAGTTATACCAATGCCACTGGTCGCCTAGTAGCCTAGGTCGAGGTTCAACCATAATTATTTAAAAAAATGTGTGAACGCAATTAAGGAGATTAGAAATGTTTTGGACTCGCCATCGACACGTACAAAATATGTCTTCGGCGGAAAGTCAGTGTGTGTAAAATTTATAGATTTTTGCATAAATTATCTAAGAACTCTTAGCCTAGCCACGTGGCCATGGCCACGGGTACGTTTATTTAGATCAAGTCAGAACCATGAATAATGAATGAAATCAATGAAATATGAATAAAGCTATTGTATTTTCAAAACAGGAACTCTCCCGCCCTAGACTGCACTTTTGAAATTAATGCCAACATTGACTACTTACCGCCCTTCATCATGTATTCTCTATACTTCCTTGGCTTTCTTATAAACAATTCAACACCGGATCAAAGACGAGCCACGAGCATCATACAACATGCATGATGTACGTTCAACACTGTGTTCCGAAAATGGCATTTGTTCAGCCGTGAAAATACGGAGTAAATATTGCGCGATATAAACCTTCATAGAATTTGGGAAGTAAAGTTTGACTAGTAAAGCGTTAAGTGCGTACAATCTAACACAATGTTATTGTAGTCGGCAGCCTGCACATCACTCAATGTGCTCGGAATGTTTCTGAGGGATTCTTGGAAGGTTTTATTGAGAAAAGTTGTATCATATTAGGGCTCTTCTTCGACTACCAAGATATCGATAGAGCGTCTAGTTATTATAGGATTTATTAATGCATACTAATATTATAAATGCGAAAGGAGCTACGTTGGTTTGTTTGTTGCTTTTCAAAACTAAATGACTGAACGGATTATAATATACTTAGTAAGGAGATTGATAGATGTAGAACTCAACAAATATCTTGAAAAGGGGTGATGTAGGGATCAAGTTAGGCATCTAATCTAGAGGAACATTCATATTTAGGTTATTTTTTTACTGACATTTATTAATTAATTAATCCAACTTACCGATATTTTACCTATAGACAAAATACCCAACCATTGATCCGGATACCGATTACCGGGAAACCATAGTGGACGTTGCTCCAGCATGCAACACAATGATTACAAGATTCCAATCCCGATTGTAGCAATAAGTTTTTCTGAACTAAGTACAGTGATTAGTCACACCACGAGCTTTACGGGAAAGGAAAACATGGAGAAGAAACCTTCATACGTTTGAGAAGAAATTCAAAGACGTTGGTATGTTAGCATGTAAAAAGCTCTGCCTACCCTTTCGGTCATCCTAATGAGGGGTAGGCGTGAAGATGATCCTGACTTTTTCCGTCTGTATGCTACAAAACAGCAGCACCAATTGGGATATATTTTTGTATATCTATTTGTATGTTGCGAAAGTAAAACCAATAATTTATATATGGATAGATTTGCCTTAGCGACTGGATAAATACATTTACCCTTTACGTTCGTCGAGGCGTACTTTCCACCCGTATTAATTTTGCAAATGTACTGTAGTAATATCATTCAATAGGATCCCATTCCGTAGAAATTAAATGAGTTTCACTGTACAATCGGGCTTGGATATCATCATGTCTTTCGTGGGAGTACAATGCAGTGAAAAGTAAAATGTCAGGAGTCACTTCTGGCTACGTTTCCGGATGTGGCCATTATTCCTTTACGGGCAACCATTAAAAGATTGATTCAATTCCTTTGATTAGAGTAACCAATAGCACTCAAGCCGAAGTACTGTTAGACATCGAAGATAACATCGGGAACCTTAACTTTCATCAAATTATAACGCAAAATCTCATCTTCTAAAGGGAGAGGGAAAGATAGCCAAAAAGGGATAGAACATGTGCTGTGTATAGTGTATACTGACTTGCCTGACAGCTGTCAGTGAGTTTCGGTTTGGCGCGGTCACTTACAATGACAGCTGTCAGCGATTTGTATTGGCGGGCTTTGGTGCATATGCGCGCCATTATCAATAAACGAGTGTTCTGATTCTGAATAACATCTTTTATTCATACATACGTAACAACATGTATTTAGGTAGGAGAGATTTCCTAATACTAGAAGATGAAGAAAGGATAGTAAGATGTCCTTAGGCAGGCAGCTGTATGACTTAGAGAGTGACCCCTTAATACATTCTTGACTCCTACATCTACAGCTTTTTTATATAGAATCTACTTTTAGTACTCGTTACCGGTGAGCATGTATGAAGAGGCAGAGGTCTACAGAGGTGGCGCTCTGCCTTCTCTGCCCACGGCGTGAGGAACATGGCAAAGTATATATATATATAATAATTGTTGTGGGTTTCATTAAAAAAATATATATATCATCATATACATATGCACTTTTAAGTAGGTGCCCATTTAAGTCCAAATTTGTGTGTAATAGACAACATGAGTGTCAATACGGACTGGTCTTAAAAGAGGTATACTTACGAATGTTCAACTGGCTAAGCTAGCTAAGTAAGAGATAATATCCTGGTAACCGTGTATATTTGGCTCAGGCTGTGGAATGAGCTCCCCGTTGAGGTTTTCCCTGGAGAGTACAGCATGGAGTTCTTCAAGAAGGGTGTGAAAAGATTCCTGCAGGGTCGGCAACGTGCGAGTGATAACCCTGGTGTTGCAAGCATCCATAGGCGGCGGTAACCGCTTACCATCAGGCGCAACCGCATGCTTGTTTGCCACACAATTGGTATAAAAAAAAATAAAAAATAAATTTCCTAACCTAGCTTACTCTTATTTGGTCACTGGAGCGATGGAATTATCAATTGAACCATTTGTCTCATACCGGCATGCCTCTGTGTCTTCTCTTTTGTCTTCTTTGAGTCTTTGAGTATGATAATGGAACAAATACACTATTCATACCTTTGCGGAGTCGAAATAGACAGTAAACATATGATGAACATTTTTAGGTATGTTTCGTTATTTAACGTGTTATTTCGTAGGTATTTTCGACGTTTATAAAACCTTCAGAGGCAGGGAAAGACTACGACATTCGAGCTTCCAAGATGCATGTATGTAGGAAAAGGCTGCTGAATAAGGTGAAAGAAAGCTTAGAGAGAACTGGCGCTCTACTCTCTTTGCCTACCACGTGAGAGACGGCGTGATGATGTATATGTATGTTTGTGTATATATATATATATATATATACACACACTTACCCCCTCAGTGTCTTCGACAAGATGAGGTCCGAGTGAGGCGAGGATGCTCCACTTGCAGGACGGTGGGGCACGGGAGGCGCATCGCTTGTGTGCTTTGAACTTGCACAGCTCGCAGGCCAGCGCATGCGCAGTGCCCAGAGCGCCTAGCGGCTCGCGACACACATTGCAAAACGTTGGTCGTGCGTGAGTCGCCGCGAACCTGAAAAAAATATATTCAGAATCATGTATCAACTATCAATCCGTGCAGGATTCGCACGGGCAGATCTTAGAATACTTTGGAAAAGAGGAGAGTGAAAGGAGACCTTTGCCCAAGTGGGAGATAGTTGGCTATAAATAAATATAATAATAAAATGCATTGGGACGTGTCCAACATCGACGGGGAATTCATCCCTATACCTTGGAACCACAAAGGCATCACAGTGCGCGGTTTCAAAGGAGTTTCCTTTCACGATCGCTTAGGCTGTGCAATAAACTCCCGTTGAAGCTCACCCTCGATGGAACAGCATGTTGTTTTTTAAGAAAGGTGTGAAAAGATTCCCTTATACGCGAGAGATAATCCTGGTATCCCTCAAGCAAGCGTCCATAGCATTTGCCAAAATGCGGCCTAATGACTCGAAGGTGGCAAAAAGCATGCTGACTGCCTGATGGTCAAAGTTACAGCCAACGTATGCTTGCACTACAAAAAGTCATCTACGCTTTGAAAAATGCTGCACACACGCTTCTTGAAGAGCCACATGCAATTTTCTAACATGTAGAGATACAAAGAAAACACGTTGAATTGAGGACCTTCTCTTTTAAGTCTATAAGGCAGAATCCCTTACCAGTGGTGGTCTCCGCAAGACATCCGTGCGACGAGATCGGCCACGTCGGCCCCCCGGTGCAGTGCGCCGCGCAACGCGCCCGACCACGCCTCCATCTCGCCACGGCTGTCAGCACACAGCACCAGACAGCGACTTGCGGTTATCACCTATTAACATGTATTAGTCAGAACGTTTAAAGACAAGTACGTGGGTTTGAAGCAGCAGTTATAAAATGGATTAACCATTTCTGTTTACTATAGATAGATAAACAAGTGTGTAAAGGGGCAGGCAGAGAAACATAAGTAGTACCCACACACCCACTTTCCGCCAGAGATATATTTTAGGTGCCAACTTGACAGATGGCGAGTCCATCGCCGTTACTCAAGCACGATTATACATACGCCTTTGAATGGCCTCACAGAGGTATGCAGGTTTCCTCTTGTTGTTTTCCTTCCCCTTATGTGGTGAAACTAATAACTGTACTTAAGTTGAGAAAAACTCATTGGTATTTCTAATGGAAAACTAACACTTACGAAGTCACTACTAAGTTATAAGTAAGTAAGTAAGTATACCCGTTTCTTCTGTGTAAATCCGGCTGGTGCGGGGCGGTATCCGCCCGCAACAAATTGCTAATATTTCTATCATAAATGTTTGTTGTATGTTCGCTAGCAATATTTACCTTATTAACATATAATAATACCGGTTAAATCTAGCCTTATATCCAGCCTGTACGAGCCTAGAGGGTGGGTCGTGTACACGTGAACAATTCACATACAAACGCGCTAGGTACTAGTATTTGCTAATGGCTGCTCGGTCCGTTTTACATGTTTTGATCTTGATAACACGACCGCTCCCTCCGGTCCCTTTTAATTGTACTAATTTATTCAGATCAAGTTTGGTTGAATGCTATACGTCTACATAATAGAAAAGTATAAGCCACACCACGAGTTTTACGCTGAAGGAAAACATCGAGAGGAAACATGTATACATTTGAGTAGGAATTCAAAGTCGTCCTTGAGTAACGGTGATGGACTCGCCACCTGTCACAAAGGCAGATAACATATATCTCTAGCGGAAAGTGGGTGTGTGGATACTTTTTTTTATATAACAGGAGTGAAAATTAAGATTACGGCCCACCTGATGGGGATCGGTTACCGTTGCCTATTTTCGCTCACGATACCGAAGTATTTGCACGTTTACCTCTGCATAACCTTTCGGGGACCTACATAATTTCTTCTCAAACGTATGCAGGTTTCCTCCCGATGTTTTCCTTCACCATAATGCTCGTAGTGCGACTAATCGAAAACCTAATAGGTACATTCGAGATTCGAAATTATGTATTAATTTACTTAGGTATGTAATATATAATACGAGGCTACTCGGATCGCTCGGCCACCAAGGCGCTTTACGTTTCGTTACACAACAACCGGGCACAAAATCATCATTATCATATTTACAGGCCACTGATATGTCAAAATCAAAGTCAATATTGTATTCACCATACTCGATTCGACCCAAAATAGCTGCAAACCTATTACACAACGGGATCGTTTATTTGTTCCATCAATCCTGGCGTCTAGTGATGAGCGTTGAATCAACGAACTAGTTGAATCAACCGTTGATCTCTTGTCAACGTATTATGTTTATGAATCAACTAGTTGAATGCGTCAACGACGTTTATGAATTTAACTCGTGCGTCTCGTGCAATAAACGAGAACGCAAACGCAACGAGCTGAGCAATTTAAAAAACTTACGTTGAAAATAACGTCATAGATTGCGAGTGACGGTCATATCATACAATTTGAACTTAGGTAACGGATGAAAGAGCTGATTTTCAAAATATTTATTTTAAGAATAGTACAAGATATTGGTGGAAGGAATGGCGCGGCGGGGCGTTCCCGGAAGTATGAAGGGAAGGTCATCATAGTAGAACCATCAATCAAACGTTTTCCAATACATAAATTGAACCAAATTGTTTCTAAAATTTTACGCGCAATCGTTGAATAAAAACCGTTCAATGAATGGTTTACGTTGCAAGTTGACATTAGTAGCACGTTAACTCGTTGACGAATTTAACTAGTTGACAAACGTAAATCAACGTTAACGTTTCGTTAACGCACAAAACCGTCAACGACCCATCACTACTGGCGTCACTCCACACTAACGAACGGTGCGGTTATTTGAGCCAGAGATTATCGCAATTAGCCTCTGTTTGTAGACTATGCCTGTTTAGTTTGATATCACTGTTTAATATTAATTCATTCAGTGTTGAAACTTCCATGATGATATAAGAAAAGAGTAAAGGACAGACGACAAGAAGGTGCAAGAGCAAGCGAGAGAACTGTTATTCATTCTACAACTTTCTATATATAATATACTTAAAGGACCCCTATAGCGAGATTTAGTCTGACGTACAGCGACATCTTGTGACACAAAAGGATATCTAATATGGTGGACATGAAAGTGACCATGAATGTTACATGCTAAATGGTCTCACAATATGCCTAAAAAGCAATAGCGTCTGAGGAGCGAAACTGAGTTGAGAACATTTGCAAATTTCGCTAGGACCTACATAATATTTCATCATCATCATCAGCCCACTCTAGTCCACTGCTGGACATAGGCCTCCACTAGCGCCATAGCGCCCTGTCTTCAGCTTGCCGCATCCAGCATCTGCCAGCAGTCCTTCGCAAATCGTCATCCCACCTGGTCGGAGGGCGTCCTACACTACGTTTGCCTAGTCGAGGTCTGCACTGAAGAACACGTTTACCCCAGCGGTTGTCGGTTCTTCGCGAGATATGGCCGGCCCACTGCCACTTCAGCTTGCTAATTCTTTAAGCTATGTCGATAACTTTGATTCTCTGTCGGATGTATTCGTTGCGAATCTTATCCTTCAGAGAGACTCCGAGCATAGCTCTCTCCATAGCTCGCTGAGCGACCTTAAACTGGTGGACCAGCCCTATCGTGAGTGTCCACGTCTCAGCTCCGTAGGTCATGACGGGTAGGACGCACTGATTGAAAACTTTAGTTTTCTAGCATTGCGGTATGGATGACGAGAAGACTCGACGTAGTTTCCCAAACGCTGCCCAGCCCAACATAATATTTATTTCATAAAAAAAAGTAGAGCGCCAGTTCTCCCTTTTTATACTTACAAACCTCTTTGGCTTCTAAATTTATCAGTGTCATCATACAAACTCGTCGGTTTATAAAATCTTGTCGTTTCCATTCCTGAGTGTCCGATTGATTTGATCTAGGTAGTTGGAAGGTGGTCATCTTCTGTCTCTGCCATAAGCAAAAATGGCAGGGCCAGGGTTAAGGCATCTGCTACCATACTATAAATATATACGTAACGTAATATTTGTAACTACTTAAAAATATTACGCTAATTAATTAAAGATGAATAATTAATATATTAACGATAATTATTTATTTTGTCGGCGTTATCTTTGAGTACTAGCTTGTAGGAGACTCACCCTTAAGTGCAGTTTTTAAAGTATATAATGCAATGTGCCGGTCGTGTGTAGGACTCAATTACTTTGATTATATATCTTACAGGGAGTGGTTTATATCTCCCTTGTTGTGATGGAAAGACAAACAGTCGGATGTTTTATTTCTGTATTCTGTATTGTCACTCTCAATATTATTTTTAATTTCCATTAATATTTTCGTCAGAGATATATTTTAGGTGCCAACGTGACAGGTGGCGAGTCCAACACCTTTTCTCAAGCATGACTATAAACATTCATCTTTAATTTATTCCCAAACGTATGGAGGATTCCTCTCGATGTTTTCCTTCACTGTAAAACTCATTGGTACAGTCGGGATTCGAACTGGCAATCTGTGTGTGTTGCAGGCAACTACTCGAACCACTCCGCCACCACGGCTCTATAATGTATATACTTACTCTTATCTACATCTATACTAATATTATAAAGCTGAAGAGTTTGTTTGTTTGTTTGTTTGTTTGTTTGTTTGAACGCGCTAATCTCAGGAACTACTGTTGGAATTGAAAAATTATTTTTGTGTTGGATAGTCCATGATTCTAGGAAGGCTTTAGGCTATATAAAATATAAATAAATAATAGTTAATATAAAAAAAATCTCTGAAAACTGAGTGTGCGAAAGAGACAGACAACAAGATTCTGAGACGTTTTCAATATATTGACAAATACTCTGTCAGAGTGACGTGTAAATATTGACGGTAAAGGTGCGTTCCACTAAGCGCCCACAACAATGAAAATTCTCCTATACCTAATCGATCCACATAACGACCGCGGTCGTTGTGGTCGCGGCGAAAACGTCAATTATAATGTCATAACTTACGCTCACGACGACCCATCTAAAAAGGTGGGTCGAAGTGATCGTTGAATCGAAGAAAATTTGTATCATTTTCAAAACTCAAAGCATATAAAATGGCGACTGTACCTCTTACCAAATATCCAAGTGTCGCCGCAAGACATTTCAATTCCATTTGAACGTAAATTAATTTAAAACACCAATAATATTAAATATAAAAAATTCATTATATTTTTTTTCAATATAAATCTATTTAAATTAATCAAGTTTATTTTCAAGGCTTACAGATTATAAACTAACATCTTAAATCTTTTGCTTTCTTTTTACTAACTCGCCGTTTGTATTATTTACCTGCACGCTCAAAACGCTCTGTAATCCATTCCATTTGAGGTTACGACAGTAACGCTTACAAGCAAACTGTGGTCGTGAGCGTGATAATTGTGAACGCTTAGTGGAACGCACCCTATGTATAGCTAGACTGACATTTCATTCAAGTAGTAGTTGTGACAAACCTCAAATTACAGTTTCTTTCATAACAACAAAAGCAAAAAGATGTTTGTTGTGTTTTAGTGCGAGTTTCATAATTAATCGTCGTATTTTATTAGTAATACCACCCGTAAGGCGTCAAAATATCCGTTGGCGCACACCAGTTCGATCGCAGTGTAACGCAAGTCCTATTCAATCGCAGTGTAACGCAAGCCCAGTTCAATCTTCGAGCCAATGAGACTGAAGAACAGCGTAGGCAATGGTAAATACAAATATCTCCAGATTTATTTCCTGGGGAATTCTGAAGAAGAAGTAAATGAACGCTGTTCGCAGATATCATTTAGCAGTTACAACAACTTTTGCATGAACATAATCAGTTTATCCAATTGTTCAAAACTGTCTTACAAGTAATGTGATGCCATCGGACAATCAGAAAATAGTGATCACAGCAGACAAGCGACCTGCAGGAGACAACATGTCATGAGAGAGGCATCAATGCACCAATGTTAAATGATGTTGCCTTAATCGTGATTGGGGAGAATATGGAGTCTCGCAATATTGTAATGTAACTAAGAAATGATGCCATCATCCTTCAGCATATTAGGGCAAATTCTCACCTCTTATCAAAATAATCTAATATCCATGTAACAATAAATGAATATAAACTACACCTAAACAATACTTTTAATGCCTAACTTTTTAACATAATAGTAATGTTTCAAACTACTTAACCCTTTCGTTAACAAGTCAGCAGGCATTTCAGTAGTTGGCAAATTGCCTTGGCATTGAAATTTTGACATTGAAAAAATGGCATTGCCATGTACTCGGCCTCAGTACTGGACAATGCCACTGTCGGTTGTTTTCTGCATTCATATGATATTACAGTACCAGACAATTTAAAACAGAAACCTGTATAAGATCTCCTGTCAATAGTATTTGATGTCCAATCTGAGTCTACAAATCCTTCTAAGTTTTTATTATCATTTGTAAACATTAAACCATAAGATTTTGTTTTATTTAAATATTCTAACACTCTCTTTGCGTTTTTCCAGTGAACTGCAGTAAAACAATTGTTAAATTGGCTTAAATAGCTGACACTGTAACTGATATCTGGGTGTGTAAGTATAGACAAATACATAAGACTTCCTATCAGTTGCTGATAAGGATATTATTTACAAACATTTTCTGACTTATCCAACTTCAAATTACATTCAATAGGAGTATCAACAACATTACAGGTTGACATCTTAAACTTATTTAAAATATGTTCGACAAAATGCTCCTGATCTAATGATATACAACCATTTTTATATACTTTTACTCTCATACCTAAGCATTCTTTCACTTGCCCTGAATCTTTAGTTTTGAAATTTGACATTAAACTATGTTTCAGTTCATCTGTCAATGCCTTGCTACTGGAAAATATGAAAAAATCATCGACAAACACAGTTTTTAAAATTTGTTCCTTATTTACCTTTTACTATATAAACATGGTTCCAATTTAGACTTAATATAACCCTGGCTTAACAAACAATCATCTACTCTCTTATTCCACGGCCTTGCTGATTGTTTAAGTCCATAAATTGCATGTTTTAGTTTGAGTACACTGTTACTCTGACATTCTAAATTAGGTGGTACTTGCATGTATACTGTTTCATCAAGGTACCTAGCCATTTAAAAATGCAGTGTTAACATCAAGATGAGTAATTTCTAAATTTAACTTTACACTTAAAGAAAATAACATTTCAAAGTTGAGTGTGTTAATACAGGTGAGTATGTTTCTTTATAGTCCACACCTTCTACTTGGGTAGAGCCCTTAGCGACTAAACGAGCCCTATATCTCACTTTATTATAACTTTCAAACTTTCTTTTGAAAACCCAAATTTTAAATTCTTTTCACAAATTCTAGAGCAAGTGAATGAATTTGTATATCTAGGAAGCATGTTCACACGAGATGGAAAGTATGAAAAAGATATTGAAAGAAGACTAACTGCCGGTATTAAGGTGAATGGGGCCATGTCGGTGTTGATGGCCAGCAACGGTTGCTGTCCTTTATTGTACTTTATTGTATGGCAGCGAACCCTGGGTATGTCAGAGGAAGTATGAAAATAGCTTAAATGCAGCTGAGATGCGATATCAGCTGCGAAAAACGTGCGGAGTAACGATCTTAGTTCGAGTCCGGAATCAAGAGATTCGCAAATCAACTGGCGTGAATCAGGGCGAGATTGAAAAGATGAAGAAAGGCATGCTACGCTGACTTGGACATATAGTAAGGTTGAGTGAAGAAAGATTGACGATACAGATATACAAAGCAAAAGTGTGTGCAAGAAGACGCAGAGGAAGGCCACGTTCCAACTACCTGGATCAAATCGATCGGACGCTCAAGGACGGGAACGAAAAGAGTACTCGAAACTGACGATCATGTATGAAGAGACTGATGAATGTGGACGAAGCAAAAGAAGTATAAAGTCTAGAGAGAACTGGCGCTCTATACTCCCTGCCTACCCCCTTAGGGACTTGGTGTGATGATATTTATGTATGTATGTATGTAAATTTTCCCCATGCGAAGCTGGGCGGGTCAGCTAGTTAATTATAAAATCTATTACTGAGTGTGATTAATGCTCTTAAAGTTTTATAAGTGCCATCTAGGCCTACGTGAAAAAAAATATTTTGATTTTGCTCGTCGTAAATTATTAGGCACGCATTATTTTCTCGGCCTCTAAACCTCACAAGGAAAAATATTCTCAACTAGCTTATGCCCGCGGCTTCGCCCGCGTGGAAAGAGCAACATACATGTTTTTGCCTTTATCATATTAGAGCTTTGAATCTTTCGGGATTCAAATGTATTCTATGTCTTAATCCTGGATATAAGCCATCACCATTTTAGTAAAACGGCATTTTTTTCTATCGTAAAAATGATTTATTTTTTCAATAAAAAGTATCCTATGTTACTTCTAACACCTCCAAGAATATGTGTACAAAGTTTTATGATGATCGGTAAAGTAGTTTTTACGTGAAAGCGTAACAAACAAACTTTCATTCACATTTATAATATTAGTAAGGATGTGTAATTTAATTTAGCAATCTCATTGCTGTAAATGATCAGGTAAAAACAACACAGATTTTCTGTTGAGTGCTGGAAAATCTATTTACAACCTTCTCTTTTTGTTGGGAATAATATTATTCGGATATTCAGACGTGAATAATAATTATAATACATTTGGATATAATGGAATAAAAAGCCTATTATTAGGGATGGGAACGTCAAAAATACAACGAACAAGCGAGCATCTATCTATACGGTGCCTTTTTAGCCGTTAAGAGATTCCTTTCGCTTCATTCTCCATCACCAGTCTAAACAGAACTGGCGCTTTACTCTCTCTGTCGATCCCGTGATGGACTCGAAGCGCAAACGCTTGTAATCCATACATATCACCACGCCGAGTATTTAGTAAGTACTAAAATAATGATATATTTGAAAGAACATCGAAAATGGAGTAATCAGTTTTTATTAATTACAAATCAAATAATGATCAATAAAAATAAGGGATCAATACAAAAATATGCCAGTATTTTTGTTGTATTGTGTTCCTTTTTTTTATAACATTATCCATAGCATATTACTTTTTAACTTTTGTTATCTATACTAATATTATAAAGAGGAAAGATTTGTTTGTTTGTAATGAATAGGCTCCGAAACTACTGGACCGATTTCAAAAATTCTTTCACCTTTGGAAAGCTACATTATCCCCGAGTAACATAGGCTATATTAAATTGGACCCGATAGGTGGCGCTGCGATCGAGTTTCAAGAATTTTACCTTTTTACCCGGGCGAAGCTTTCTGTGTGTTTCTGTGTCTTAAGCTAGATTCGAGAATGGTTTAGATTTACAATTGGACCCAATAGGTGGCGCTGCGATCGTGTTACGGGCAATTTAACTTTTTCACCCGAGCGAAGCTGGGCGGGACAGCTAGTCAGTTATATTTATGTTTTTTTATGTCTTAGAAAAATAAATAAAAATATAGGCTGACAACCTTACTTCTGACTATAGTTATTTTGTAGGAAAAAAAACTCTTTGCTTTCAAAATGTGTCATAAATATTCAGACCTCGAACTCATGAGATATTCCCATAGAAAGGTCTTAGCGTTAAGTAAAACCGCAAATTCCCAAGCGTAGCATCCCGCTGAATAATAGGGAAAAACGAGGACTAATTCCTTATCTATCCCGAGGGACGTTTGTTAAGCCACGGGCCACGAACCACGTACTGTCCGGAACCAATTTGCGTTGGAACAGAGAATATAAATGGCTCGAATTATTTCGTGTACTGAAGGAATGGGTACGAGGCGTCCTTAATACCAGAATTTTATTTAGTTGCGTAAAGATGTTACTAAACTAGATAGAGATATATTTAGGTGCCCAACGTGACAGATGACAGCTAGTCAACACCATTGCTCTCTTGAATCTCCCGCCGTCTTTTAGTTTTTCTACAAAGTGTATCCGTATCCACTCGATGTTTTCCTTCACCGTCATTGTGCGATTACATTGGCGGTTCGATATTACAATATTTGCGTTGTAGTCAACTACTCGAACCGCTCTGCCGTTATTTTAATCTTTAATAGTTGTAATAAAAAGGCTGCAAAAGTCGGATACCTTATTCCCCGCACAGAAAAGCCGAGAAGGTATAGGGCCTCTCGAGTAAAAGGTTCCGTCTTTCAGAACTAACGTGAGAACTCTTGTGTTTCTCGGCGAAGTTTATTCCGGACGATTGTCTCTCCCGCCCGAGTGGCATTTAACGCCGGCGTAATTGTTTTCGAGTGCTTAAAATCCCCACCGTAGTTACATTTTATCCTTTACGAGTTCTCACGACCATTCTATTCTAATTCCACGTCAATTTTACGGATTCGAAATGGGATTTACTCACGGAGAGTTACTTCGAGTTCATGATCAATTGGCTTAGCCTAGAGGATTAACAAGGCTTTCTATCTTATATATAAATATTTTTGTTTTTCCTGATCTTTAGTACAGTGATTAGTCAGACCACGAGCTTTTTGGTGAAGGACAACATCGAGAGAAAACCTGCACACGTTTGAGACGAAATTTAAAAGCATAGTCGTGCTTGAGAAACGGCGATAGAGTCGCCATGTGTCACGTTGGCATCAAAATTATATCTCCGACAATAAGTGGATACTACATAGTACATACCTCTGCACACTTCGGGGAATTACGTTTAAGATTATTTTCAAAATTATATCATACCTCTAAAACATTTCACGTGTGATTGGACCAAGTGTCCTATTTCACGTTAAACACAGTTGACGCATAAAACGTTACCTCAGACAAAATATACAGACAAGTATTCTTGAATAAATAAATATCTTTAATCTCACGATTCTCAATTAATTGCCGACAATGAAGTTCGGCACGTGCCAGTGATTATAGTGTCCAATTTCAAAGCGAGCCTACAAATTATTTCGCTCGATTAACGAGACTTTCGTGAGATGCCCAACTTTAGAGAGATAAGGACTTTTCGTTGTTCCTGACAAATTTTCTTCGCCAGTCTCGGACGGGTAAATAATTTTAATTGATCGACCAAAGTCGAAAACTCATTATCTATCTTCATCATAAAAAAAATATATATATAACGAGTATCGACACTATTCCTAAAATAAAATGCGTACGAAATCACAGAAAGTTGTTGTCTAAGAGAGAACTTGAAGGCAGTTACATAAACATCTATACACATCTTCGGAATATTGTGGATGGCATTACACCTCTTCCTATCTCTCTTATTTAATTTGATCTTCAAGGGGCCCGATTGTGACAAGGTGCAAACATAAAAGACATAGTTCTACGTGTATACGTACCTGTGCGTGTGCCTGTGTCTGCCATGTTCTGCATAGTAATGCTAGTACCACAACCAGACAGTTCTGAATCTACAAACGAAGACTACTAACAAATCTTATACACTTCATCATCATAAATTTAAGAGCTGGGCAATGCATGCCTCTGTCCAGCGCAATTGACAAAAATGTTTGACAGCTTTACGAAATTTGTTTGTAATATATATCCTCACGCCTTCCCACAAGGGTTAGGTAGAGGTGTATAGGTATTACACACCCACTTTCCGACAGAGATATATTTTAGGTGCTAACGTGACAGATGGCGAGTCCGTCGCCGTTACTCAAGCACGACTATACATACGCCTTTGAATTGCTTCTCAGACGTATGCAGGTTTCCTCTAGATGTTTTCCTTCACCGTAAAGCACGTGGTGTGTATATAAAAAGTGCTTAAGTTCAGATTAATAAACAAGAAACCATCCCTCAAGGTAACGTACAGTGAGCAACAGGGGTACATGTACAAGGGTACAGCCAACGGACGCAGTGTATCAACCCCAAAACCTCACAAATACAAAACGATCCTGACATTCTATCACAATTAAGAACAATGCTTTATAGCTAAACTTTCCCGAACAAAGCATGTCAAATTGATTTCTATACTAAAAATAAAAATCTTAAATTGCGCCTCCATATGCACATCGAAAATATTGTAAGCAAAGGTTTTAAAAACCTAGGCTTTATTTTGCGCAATAGCAAAGACTTTAAATCTCCACACACAAAAATTATTATCTATAATAGTATTGTACGTAGTGGATTAGAATACTGCAGTATTATTTGGAACCCGTACTACGATATATACAAAAATAGAATAGAATCAATACAGAAACGATTTCTTTGGCATCTTGTTTACAGTTGCAATTTAGGTAACAATTTTAAAAGCTATAGCGATAGACTAAACCATTTTAAAATTGCATCCCTCGCTGATCGTAGACGTATAGCCGACCTAGTGTTCTGCTTCAAGCTTGCTAATGGTATACTGGATGCACCTAATATTTTGAAACAATTAAGATTTAATGTCCCATTAAAATTACCTAGGGCATCCAGGTATAACTTATTTCAAATTTGTTCCAACAAGTCAAACCTAGGCTTAAATTCACCATTAAATAGAATTATTAGAAGTTTCAATGTTACATCTAAAACAAAAAAAGTCGATATCTTCGGACGCAACCTTAATTCCTTTAAAATCAGTATTTAACGTTTATAGCTAATTTTAATTTTATTATAGTTCCATTCTTTTTTATCATGTTCAATCCTCACTAGGTTGTACATTATACTAGGTTATATTCTCTTTTATGTTCAGTTAAACTGTAATTTTAACATTCTAAACTAGTTATAATTTATCTTGTGCTGTGTAAACTAAAGTACAATTATGCTCAAGTTCGTTTATTGCATGCCGTCGCCACCTATAATTGTAGTGGCACTCACCATGTATACATGTACCATGTTCATTATAGTTGCTTAAGTGCTTTCTATGTTGGTGGCCTTTAAATAAATAAATAAATAAATAAAATAAATACAATAGACCGTGAATCATGAGAACAGATAATATTATCTTAGGGCTTTGTTAGATGATAGGTCACTTCAATTAGTTTGTAAAGATAGATAACTGCAAATTCTAGAACGAGACTGTTACTATTAATCACTATCACTACATATTATAAAAGCCGCTTCCCGCTGTCTGTCCCTATGTATGCTTAGTTCTTTAAAACTACGCACCGGATTTTGATGCGTTTTTAATAGATTTGTAGTACTAGTATGTGTCCAGTTTAAGTTCCCAACACATCGCTCGCAGCCGAGGGCCAAACTCAACAGAGTTCCTGTGTTTGATCAATACCTAAGAAGTGCTTGGTTGCGCTATAGCAATTGCGAGGACAGAACTAGCGCTTTACTCCCTCCTACCTACCCCGTTAAGTACTTGGCGTAATGATATGTGTGTGCGGTACATTTTAAATTTAACGTAAACATTTGTATTTCTTTTTTGTCAAAAGTATATACGCCATAGATAATAATTTATGGCGAGCCACTCGTTAGCCAGCCAGTTAGAATTTTACGCCCCCGTCACATTTGGGGTCACGTTTAACACCATTTTGTGCCGTGACCCAGTTGTTCTTAACAGTGATAAATGGGTAGATATGATAGATGAGTTTTGCTTGATGATACGTTGCTTCACGCCCTCCGTTATGGATCTTCGAAGCGGTAGGCAGGAGTGTAAATACAGTTTGTTTCGACTGAGATAATTTAGAAGCACGACCATACATATGTCTGGTAGTTTCTCAAACGTATGATGGTTTCATCGCGATGTTTTTCTTTATGGTAAAGCATGGCGTCTTCGCAAAGGATTATAAATAGCAAATACACACACATTTGATATAAAAAAATACGTAAAACTTTCGTATTTATAATAATATAAGTAGTATAATTACTAAATACCCGCTAGTTTTGTAGCTAAATGTGACTTTTCTCAGACACGTTTTCATCCCTTACTTTAACTCCATTTCAGAGTACATTTAAATAAATCCTTCAATTTCATGCGCTTCTAGACCTAACGGTAAAATCTGTCTTAGATCATGAAAATCAATTAAACGAGATGAAAGCGTAAGCTATTAAAAAAGTCTTCAGTAGATAATTATTACTTTGAGGCGAGGAGACGCTTTAATCAAATATGCTAAAACGAAGACGTCATCAAAAAAGTCAAAGAATCAAGAGTACTGCTAAAGAGTCAAGAAGAGGGAATATGATAGGATTATAAGACATGATGGCTTCTTCAAAAATATCTGAGAATGAAAGGTAGAGGGGAAGAGAGGATGAGAAAGACTAAGATTAGCATACATGAGTCAGATAAAACCAAAAGTGTATCTCATGATGTATAGGGAGGTCAAAGAGGTTGCGCGACAGAAGCAAATGGAAGGGGCTGCATCAGAGACGCCGACAAGAGCCCAGCTCATAATGATTTATGGTGAATTTTATTTTTCTAGGAGGAGGCGCCCGGATACTTAAATCGACCGACTTAGAGAGGACGAGCGGGTTATATTATCATATAGAACGGATCAATGCAGTCCTTGACTTTGCCTAAGCAAATCCCAGGGACGGCTAACAGTCCTTCTATCCTCGTTGTGTTTTCGACAGCACGGGCCATATCACATTGCCCCCACTCTGAACCTGCGTTATACAGCTCTCAGATATGAATCTACAACATACATACGTATCAAGCCGAGGCCCTCATGAGTAGGCAGAGGGAGGAAAGCGCTAATGCATTCCGAATTTACAGACCTGTTTCGCTTCAACCCACTTCATAAGTTTGAGGTTTTCCCAGAGAGTACAGCATGGAGTTCTTCAAGAAGGGTGGGAAAAGATTTCTCCAAGGTCGGCAACGCGTGAGTAATACCCCTGGTGTAGCAAGCGTCCTTAGGCGGCGGTAAAAAAAAATTGTCTCTTCTTCACCTAGACGGTTAGATCCAGGCTGCGGCCCCACCAATAAGTATTAACTCATCATACTCGTACCTTCTTGCAATCTTTAAGTTTCAGGCGACTACTCAAAGCACTAGACAACCACGGTCCCAAAATACTTTTATCGTTCACTTTTAGACGTTCACAGGTTAAGATGTGTTCGTAAACTTTCTAACACTAGAAATCCATTTGCGTCCACGAGGGTAAGAAGTGCCACTATAGTATGGAACCGACCTCATCTAAGGCCTTGTCCCCAAATGGGGACGTTATAACACATAGTTTGTAGTAACGCTGTCATCCCTAATAAAGCCAGTCGACAAACTGGCTGCGTCATAACATACGACAGAGGGAGCGACCCAAATCTGACATATCGACTGATTGGTTGAGGTCAGTCGCTCCATTTTTTTACAAATTTACTATGACCAAGCAGGATGGCCCTTTGAGGCTGCTGACAGAACTGGGCCGTCAGTGTGAAGTTGGCTTAGTTATGCATATTTGTTTCAGTATCATTAGCCAACGTGGAAGGTTTTAAATCTTCCGTATCATGAACGTATTGGTACACACATATATGTATATAATCACGCTGAGTCCCTCCCGGGGTAGGCTGAATGTAGAACGCCAGATTCCTCTATACAATACTGGTCTGTTATAAGAATTACTTAAAAATTATGATAAAATAAAAATTTTTCGTGAAAGAAAACATCGTGAGGAAATCTTTTCAGTGCCAATTCAAAAGTGTATGTATATATAATCTTTCTTGGTAAGTGGCCAAGGGCTCCTTCCGGTGAATCGACACAGACGATGCCCTTAGCTTTGTTGCTTAGTACTTAAGAAGTACTAAGGAAACATAGCTTTGCTTAAAGCAAAGTGAAGTTTACCATTCACACTTATGTACAAGTTCTCAATTTATTAAAGGCCGATGATAAAATTCTTACTCGGAATTGATTAAACCCAACCACGGCAATCCGCCACCCTGCTCAGATAGCCTCAGATTTCTTCATAAACGAAGGACGACCACTTGTAATTAGGTCACTTGACGCATCTGATCCAATCATTGGATGGGGATCGTTAATTGGATATAGCGTGTTTAACGTTTAATTTATTCACGTGTTCGATGTAGGGTTAATAAACTTCATAAGGTGATTAGTTAGTAATATCGACACTGGATTAGGAGTGTTGATAATTTAAGTTAGTTCGAGATGACGGCCGTCTGGTCTAGTGGTGAGAGCTCCTGACTGCGAAACTTGAGGTCGCTGGTTCGAATCCCGCTGAGGGCAGATTTGATGTGTGATGAACACGAGTATTAGTCTTAGATGTATTTATGTATATATATATCTATATAAGTAAATATATCGTTGTCTAGTTACCATAACACAAGCTTTGCTTAATCTAACTAGGTCAATTTGTGTGGAATTGTCCCAAGGTTTTTATTTAGTCGTGTTTAGACTGCTGTACCAATGAGTTTTTTCTGAAATTACAGTACCGTAAAGCTCCCGCAGTAATTGATCGCACTACGAGCTATATTGTGAAATAAAACATCGATAAGTATACGTTTGAGGACAAATTCTAAGTCGTATGTATAGTTGTGCTTGAGAAACAGCGATGCGCAACTATCTTGTTGGCCTAAATATATCGCTGCCATAAAGAGGGTGACCTCTGCTCCTCTTTAGTTATTCTGATATTGTACTAAGAATCGATAGAGATACATGAATAAGGATACATACCTGGAAACAGTTTTTTGCGTTGTTGATGCTGCACTCTGCAAAGGTAGCGTCTTCCAGCTCGTACTCATCCCACAGTTGGCTCTGTAACAGTGGTATAATAATGGTGTGTTAATCAAATTTCAGTTTAACATGCATAAGGTGTAATAAGTCGATAAGGTGTAATTTGCTACTGAGGAAAACTGATCATTAGATCGGTACAGTTTTAAACACGATAATTCTAATATACTCTGATACTTCGTTAGGAGTTGTCCATTCGTCTTCTCACTTACATACTTGTTTCCTCATATATATCCTCACGCCTTCCCACAAGGGTCCCCGAAGGGGTAGGCAGAGGTGTATAGGTAATACCCACACACCCACTTTCCGCCAGAGGTGTATGAGGTGCCAACGTGACAGATGGCGAGTCCATCGCCGTTACTCAAGCACGAATATACATACGCCTTTGAATTTCTTCTCAGACGTATGCAGGTTTCCTCTCGATGTTTTCCTTCACCGTAAAGCTCGTGGTGTGTCACGGTACTTAAGCTCAGAAAAACTTGGTACAGTCGGGATTTGAACTTGCGATCTTTGTGTCGCAGGCAACTCCTCGAACCGCTCGGCCACCACGGCTTACTTATATACTTGTTTCCCTTTATCCATATCCTAATTCACGCTGTACTTTTTTTCTTTTAGAGAAATCGTTGATAATCGTTCAAATTTGACCGCAAAACCACCTAAAATATATCTCCGGCGGAAGTGACAGTTGAAAGTGATAGGAAGAGGCGTGAAAATAGAATTCAGACCACTTTTGGTTATCAGGCGCTAGAATAATGAAAAGTGTTCTGAATTCTATCTACACACCTTTGTCCGCGACTTTCCACAGCCAATTTCCGCCTGATAAGAGATATCTTGGCAATGGCAAATGGCAAATGGTGGCAATGTGACAGATGGCGAGTCCATCGCCGTTACTCAAACAAGAGAGCCATTAGTTTGATCAACACCATGTCTAACGATATAGATATATACCACCAGACCCTGCCGAAACTCGCAGAAACGGTTAGAAATTTCTTAGAAACTATTTGATAATATATAAGTTTTTAAAGTGTATTTTGTTATATTGTAAATTAGTTTATTAATGTTATTATTATTATTATAAATTTCTTTTAACATCATATTGGTATACCAACTGTAAGGATGTTAAAGTGTGTGTAAATAAATAAATAAAAAAAAAAGACTACACATACGTACATACGCCTTTTGAATTTCTTCTCAAACGTATGCAGGTTTCCTCTCGATGTTTTCCTTCACCGTAAAGCTCGTGGTGTTAAAATCACTGTACTTAAGTACCTACATCAAAACTCATTCGGAATTCGAACTAGCAATTTTTGTCTTGCAGGCAACTCAAACCACTCGGCCACCGAGGTTTCGCAGGACCCCTATTTTTCTGCATTCTGAAAATTCAATTAGTTTCAGACATATTATTCTTTTATATAGTACTAGCTGTCCCGCCCAGCTTCGCTCGGGTGAAAAAGTTAAATTGCCCGTAACACGATCGCAGCGCCACCTATTGGGTCCAATTGTAAATCTAAACCATTCTCGAATCTAGCTTAAGACACACAGAAACACACAGAAAGCTTCGCCCGGGTAAAAAGGTAAAATTCTTGAAACTCGATCGCAGCGCCACCTATCGGGTCCAATTTAATATAGCCTATGTTACTCGGGGATAATGTAGCTTTCCAAAGGTGAAAGAATTTTTTAAATCGGTCCAGTAGTTTCGGAGCCTATTCATTACAAACAAACAAACAAATCTTTCCTCTTTATAATATTAGTATAGATATTTATTGTCGGTTCGGGGCACTCCTCGAACACCCACAAACTTTACCGGGTATTATAAAAGTAATGGAAGGGAAGCCGACCAATTTAATTACTAGCGCGAAATGTTTAATATAGAACAAAGCTTTTTGTCTTTTACATATTGACGTAGCCGTGCCGCAGTTTGAGCCGCAAAAATGTTGATTTCATTGGTATATATTCTCTGTAATAAAATATATTGTATCTGTTAATCCAGCTAATAAAATCTATCTCTGTGGAAAATTTCTTCCAGCTTCCTTCAGCCGTTGTGGCGAAATTGCGTAAGAAATCCTCACAAACCTTCGCGTTTATAATATTCGAATTGTATGAATATATTCATCATGACGATGCAATACAACATAAGGCTTAGGGCAATCACTCTGTTTGGGGCTTCAGAAACTATTAATAAGATAAAAAAAACGTAGTTACATTCTCTAATACCGATAGCTTTATCCGTTACAATAGATTTAATTTGAAAATAAGACAAAAAGTTGTTTCTTTTTACATGGTTCTTTTTACTAGATTTTTTGAATTGTGGCCTATCACACATTTGACCAAATATCTTATTATTCGAGCCATCCAGTATAATTGGTAAATTGGTGCTATCGCTGCCAACCCTGTCAGAGACTCTGCTTATTGATTATGATGATGAGTTTGTATATCGTTGTCAATGACAGACTTTGCTTAGTTTGGGACTAGGTCGATTTGCGTGGAATTGTCTCAAGATACTATAGACATTGATACTATTATATAAGTTCCATCTCTTTGACTAACGCCGAGAAGGGAATGTCTGTTCAGTTCCCAACCTTACCGCTATGTCACAATCACGACAGATTCCAGTCAAATATGTACTCCCATAATTGGCGGAGTTTTGCCTCAAAATGTCACGCTATAAGATCAAAGTACCGGAGCTCGGCGATCGTCGCCTCTGCGTCGTTTGTCGGAATTTCATTAAGCTTCCCCCTTGCTGTGTTCAGCTATATTTTTTATTCATGTTTAACTTGATCGCCCGAGTCGAAAGGCTGATTTGGGATGTTACATGAAAGTCGAGGGTCCAGTGAAACGAATGAATATTATAATATTATAGATAATCTATGGCAGTGCTCCAAAAACCTAAATCAAAATTATATTATATAGGGCTATATGCAAAAAAAACTAATCGGAAAGATGTTTCTTAAAAACTTAGACAAACGAACAAATTTTCAACTCTCAATTTTTCACAACGCGATATTGGTACCAGCTTTATTGTATGGCAGCGAATCCTGGGTATGTCAGAGGAAGTATGAAAATAGCTTGAATGTAGTTGAGATGCGATCTCTTCGAAAAATGTGCGGAGAAACGATATTAGATCGAATCCACAATGAAGAGATTCGCAAATCAACTGGCGTGAATGAGGGCGTGATTGTAAAGATGAAGAAAGGCATGTTACGTTGGTTTGGACACATAGAAAGGATGAGTGAAGAAAGATTGACGAAAGAGATATACAAAGCAAAAGTGTGTGCAAGAAGAGGCAGAGGAAGGCCGCGTTCCAACTACCTGGATCAAATCGACCCGACGCTCAAGGATGGGAATGTTAAGAGTACTCGAAACCGACGAGCATGTATGAAGAGACTGATGAATGTGGACGAAGCGGAAGAGGTGTGTAAGTCTAGAGAGAACTGGCGCTCTATACTCTCTGCCTACCCCGTTAGGGACTTGGCGTGATGATATGTATGTATGTATGTATTATTTAGGTATATGGCAATATAGGCATTTTACCCTGGTAAGGATATACGTGACGAAACAGACAAAGTGTGTAGAAGAAAATGCAGAAGAGACATACAAATCTCTAAGGTACCACTTAGAGATTTGTATGACGCTCTACTATCACAGCCCACCACGTTCATGTTAGTACATTAAATATCTAATAGTTTTAGTAGCAATTTGCGCTTGATACTGTAGAGTTATATGAGCCAACGATATTAAGCCCTAGAGCTAACTGTACAAGGCTGATATTTGAATATATTGAATTACACACGGCTGACGGCGTCGCAAATAAAGTTATTGTTTCATTCAACTATCGACTCAGAGCAATAACGCGTAAGGATTAACAATAATTGAAACGCTTTCTAACTATTTATTTCTTTGAAAGACATTGGACCATTTTATTACGGTATATAACCGCCCACCATCAGGACCGCAAGCTTGTTTGCCACCTTAGTGGTACAAAAAAAACATTAATTAATTCCAATTATCTTTGCACTCCAATACTTTTAGTCTGAAAGTGGCTTTATTAAGCCATCGGCCAGCGTGTAAGAAGACGTATAAAGTTACTTGGAGACTTGGCTAATGGACGCAGAGAGGGAGCTGAGTGCTCAGTAAGGCGAGACTTAGTCAGTACGATAAATAATGATTTCGTCATTTAAGCTAGCTTTGAGCCGTGGTGGGCGAGTGGTTCGAGCAGTTGTCCACGACGCAAAGGTTGCAAGTACGAATCACGATTGTACCAATGAGTTTTACGGTGAAGGAAAACATCGAGAGGAAACCTGCATACCTCTGAGAAGAAATTCAGGGCGTATGTACAGTCGTGCTTGAGTAACGGCGATGGACTCGCCATCTGTCACGTTTGCACCTAATATACCTCTGGCGGAAAGTGGGTGTGTGAGTATTACCTATACACCTCTGCCTACCCCTTCGGGGACCCTTGTGGGAGGCGTGAGGAAGCTAGCTTAACTTAATGCAACTGATAGTGCAAAATAGCTCTGTTCATAATGCAACTAAGTGACAGCTATTTTATGTTTCACAGACGCACATAGGTGCGTTTTGTTATCTTTGAAGTGCCACAGTTGAGAAGTTACAATAATGCTATTGATATATTCAACAGATTATATCAACATTCGAATTTGCGTTTTGTTATTTTAATTCAAAACCACAGAATAGAAGTATGAATAATTTTCTGACTGAGCTTTGTTTTCTTTTATCATCAAGTGTGTATTAATTTACATATTTTATACCGTTTCTGAACATATTTGCCGTTTGAACGAATTATTGTTAAAATAGTTAAAAATTCCTTTGCATTAACATCATGAACACTTTTCCCTCTTAAATGAATCATTATCTTCATTATTGTTTACAATCGGCTATATACTTTTTAAATATCTTATTGAGACAAGAATAATTCCTAGCTGCACCCGCAATTCTACCCGGAAGTTCTCTCTCTGGTAAAACGAAAATACCTATGATAATACGGGAAAAATATTTACGGGATAAAAAAGGTACCCGATTGTCTTTTCCATACATTTGACAACGTATGTGTAAAATTTCATGACGGTCGGTTTAGTAGTTTAGAAATGAAAGCTAACCATAATCACTAATTTAGTTAAAGATACAGAAATAAACCGTGCAAAGATGAATTAGACGAAATAAATATGTTGAATAATACTTTCTTTTTTATTCCAATTACATTTATTTTTATTCGTAAATACACAAAATATTAAGAACCGTACTAACAGACTAACTCACGAAAACATTTACCTCTTTCTAGGACTTTGCATATAAATTTAGTGCCTGTACATTTAGTGGCAGTCCCTATCTCTGCCGTGAATATCGGTCGTTCAAAATAACGATACGGCCTCTTTATTTTAACGTCGAGCGCAAATTGATAAAGATAATAGAATTAGAATTTAAATAATAGAAAGAAAGAAAGAAAGAAAGAATGAAAGAAAGATTGACGAAACAGATATACAAAGCAAAAGTGTGTGCAAGAAGAGGCAGAGGAAGGCCACGTTCCAACTACCTGGATCAAATCGATCGGACTCTCAAGGACGGGAACGTTAAGAGTACTCGAAACCGACGAGCATGTATGAAAATACTGATGAATGTGGACGAAGCGAAAGAGGTATGTAAGTCTAGAGAGAACTGGCGCTCTATACTCTCTGCCTACCCCGCTAGGGACTTGGCGTGATGATATGTATGTATGTAATAGAATTTCGTAGCATACTGACTCTATAAGTCAATAGACGTGGTTGTGGTACTGAATCACTTCCATACATACGAACATATCATCATGTCGAGACATCATGGTAAGCGAAGAGAGCTACTCTCTTGTCACCAGCACCAGTTACTCTTGACTTTCCTCTAGACCGACCCCATTTGCCTCATGCTTATACATACATGTACATACATGTCGACCGTCTGGTCTAGTGGTTAGAGCTCCTGACTGCGAAACTCGAGGTCGCGGGTTCGAATCCCGCTGAGGGCAAATATTTGTGTGATGAACACGAGTATTTGTACCTTAGTCTTGGATGTCCTATGTATTTGTGTATATATCTATCTATATAAGTAAATATAGCGTTGTCTAGTTACCATAACACAAGCTTTGCTTAATTTGGGACTAGGTCAATTTGTGTGGAATTGTCCCAGGTATTTATTATTATTATTTATTATTATTATATTATACATCTTAGCTCCTTTAGAAATAACTTAGAAGGAAGGTAGAGGAAGAAGAAGACCATGATTCACATTCAAGGGTCAGATGAGAAAGTGTAAAAAAATTGGGAGGTCAAAGAGGTTGGATCAGAGATGCCGACAAGAGCCCAGCTCTTAAATTTATGATGATCACACATGCTCGCTGGTTTCGAATACTGACATTCCCTTTGTTGAGAGTCGAATCGATTCGATCTATGAATTGAAGCAGTTAAAACGTAGTCTTCCTCTGCTTCCCCCGCATACTTCTGCATTGTATGTCTGTCCCGTCAACATGCCTTGCAAACATATACACTTCGTGAATTTTAATTTTCCATGCCTATGAACTACCAACGATCACACGCTCGTTGCTCATTCATATTTTCAAACATATATTCTCACTTTAGTAAAGAGCTTCATGTTTGTACCCTCTAGGGAAAATCTTAACGAGTGTTCATTCCACAGCCTGACCTGACCAGTGGATTACTGTCATGCGGGGTACTCCCATCTAACTTATTTCGCTGAGTTAACTTACACATATAAAGGACTTATAAGTACACGATTTCAATAGAGTTCATGCCCCGTGTTTTCCGGTGTAAAATTTGATTATGCCTTTATATGCCTTATACCTTTTTCGCCTATGTGAAATAAAAATATTTTGATTTTGATTTCTCAGATCGATATTTTTTTAGGTATAAAACATATTACATGTACGTGTACATACATCTCTGTGTTAGTCCTCATATCCTCCCGCCTTCCCACAAGGGTCCCTCGAAGGAGTAGGCAGAGAGGAGGATAGGTAGTACCAACACACCCACTTGCAGCCAGAGATATATTTTAGGTGCCAACGTGACGAGATGGCAAGTCCATCGCAATTTCTCAAGCACGACGTATGCAGGTTTCCTTTCGATGTTTTCCTTCACCGTAAAGCTCGTGGTGTGACTAATCACTGTAATTAAATTCAGAAAAACTCATTCGTACAGTCGGGATTCGAACTTGCGGTCCAGACAGCTTTTGTCCAGGGCGCCAAATTTCATATGAAAAACCATTACATTTACAATATATTATATATATGTTATACCACAAAAGTGGCAAACAAGCATGCGCCCCGCCGAATGGTAAGCGGTTACCGCCGCCTATAGACGTAAACGCCAGATGTAACTAGCGCGTTGCTGAACCTGCATTATTAATTCACACCCTTCTCGACACGCATTAACAACTGGGCTAAAGACCTGCCCCTTCCTGTGACCTATAAACTGGGGCTCGGGTGGCGCCGGATGCTAAAAGCAGGTGTGGCGCTAATGCAGGAAGTTCCCGCTTCATGATTAATGAATGTTGCCTCCCATATAGCAACGAATATAACTATAACATGTTGATGAATAGTCTAGTCTATGTTTTATCTACCTACAGTACCTACCTGTATTTCTTTTGTACGTGTGTATGTCACTAAAATCAAAATCAAAATCAAAATCATTTTATTTCACATAGGCCCAGGTGGGCACTTATAAAACGTCGAAAAAGAAGCACGGTTCGGGTTGGTCGTTTCCATGGAGAAGAACCGGCAAGAAACTCCATGGTTACTCTTTTCAGATCATTAGGCATATACAATATTTTTTTTTTTTTGGAACTCGTCCTAAACGGCTGGACCGATTTTAATGAAATTTTCTGTGTGTCTTCAGGTGGATACGAGAATGGATTGGATTCACAATAGGGGCATTGTATTTTTTCACCCGGTCGAAGCTGGGCGGGACAACTAGTATCATCTATATAATTATGTTTATCCATCCCTATGAAACAGGCTCCGCCTAGGGGCAGTTAGCTTTATGAAACAAAAAAAACACGTCAAAAGTTCAAATAAGTCGGAAAATTTCTTTTTCAGCTATGGCATCATGTTAAGAAGCAAGTATTTTTGTTACTGACCTCATTTTGGTCACTCTAACAAAGGCCACAAAACATATTTCATACGAAAAATATCAGATTTATATATCGGCTACTCAGTTGTTAACAGTTGAATAATTTATATCCATCGTATTGTGGTCAGGTATCGGACAAAGAGATCCATTAATAAATAATAAATTTATAAATATTTATTGATTTGGTGCCGAACAAATAACATTGTTTCGATTGTGTGAAACAAGTTGTTCATATCACGATTCACTGCGTCGCGCTTCAATGAATAAATTGTTTTGAGGCCTGGACTTTACATTATTTTAATATTTTATTAACAACTAGCGGTCCGACCCGGCTTTGCACGGGTGGATATATTTTTTTCCTATAAAATAAAATATAGCCTTATATCACTCAGGGTGAATGTAGCTTTCCAATGGTGAAAGAATTTTTCAAATCGATCCAGTACTTTTGAGTCAATTCGTTCAAACATACTGACATACAGATCTTTCCTATTTATAATATTAGTGTAGAAATACATGCACAGAAGATGGGGCTTGTGTTAGGATCGTAGCATACTGAGAGTAGCCTAGGCGAGCGCAAAGCGTAGGCAGGCAGAGTAAAATTTTGACATTAACGCGCTTACGACTAAGCTGTATCAAGTCGTGTCCGGTTAAAAGTAAAAGTTTCCCTAAGCCGGGGCCTCATAAAGTCGACTTTACTCCCCCTAGCAGGACTCCCAAGATTACTTGAGACACCCAATATACTCGTACAGAGATAGGCAGGATTACGCGCCTTTCTAGCGACGTTAAGTTCGGCCTTCGGAGCTTATGGGATAGTGTCGGCATTTTTGTAAGAAATACCATTTTATAAGCCGCGGTGACCTAGTGGTGTGAGTGTTGTCTGCAACATAAAGATCGCAAGCTCAAATCCCGACTGCAATAATGAGTTTTTCTGAACTGAACTTTATACTGTGATTAGCCATACCACCACAGTGTGCTTTACGATAAAGGAAAACATCGAGAGGAAACCTGCATACGGTTGAGATGAAATTCAGACTTTTGAGCTTGAGTAACGGCCACGGTATCGCGATTTCTCACGTTAGCACCTAAAATATATCTAGTGGAATGTGGGTGTACTACCTACACGTCTCTGCATTACTCACTACCACTACCGCTACTCTGCCTACCCCTCCGGGGATCCTTGTGGGAAGGCGTGAAATTATTATTATTTATTCCACCATTTTATGAAGGACCGGTATAATTATTATAATGATATTAGATATCTCTCTGCCTACCCCGTTAGGAACTCGGCGTAATGATAAGATGATGATGATCATGATGATATTAGATGTCTTTATTGCATCTTCGGAGCATTACAGAGGCCGGAGATATATTTAAGGTGCCAACACGACAGATGGCGAGTCAATCGCCGTTACTCAAGCACAACTATTCATACGGCTTTGAATTTCTTCTTAAACGTGTGCAGGCTTCCCCTCTCGATATCTTCCTTTACCGTAAAATTCGTGGTGCGATTTTAAACGTCGAATAATGTATCTGTATTAACCAATGTTGGTGTCTACGTCACGCGTAGCGATTTTCTTCCCTGGAGTTCTGGAGTTGTACCCTCATGGGAAGGCGTGAGAATATACTATTTTATTATATGAGGAGTTGTACCCTACTCTTAAATGTTCTATGTATTAATGTAAATATAAGTGTCTTGTCTATATCGTTTCATATAGTATAAATTTGTGTGGAATCGTCCTAAGGTATTATTAACTTCTAACTTCTATTATCATTCTTTTGTGTGAAGTCCCTTTAAACATTATTAAGTACAAGAGAAGCCTCTTAATTGTTAACAAGCACAGATCAAAAGGTGTGTTACATTTACAATTAAAATTCAAATGAATAAAGGTCGGAGGTGAAGATAATATTTTACGTTTATCTATCCTCCGTTTTTGTATTTGTACCGAAAAATCTGAAGCAGACGTTTGTTGAAGGCCCCGCCCGGAGCGGTCTAAGCGGTATTAGACATTGCGCCTTATGCCAATGATTTTAAAATTCAAAATTCTCAGATTTAATCGTCTTATTATAATGAGTTAATTAAATGCCTATTGGGGATTGTTACAAAATAAGCGCGGCTTTATTCGGATTAACATATTTCTTATCGCGTATTACGATAAAGAAGAAGGTACACATATCCTCACGCCTTCCCACAAGGGTCCCCGAAGGGGTAGGCAGAGGTGTATAGGTAATACCCACACACCCACTTTCCGCCAGAGGTATATTAGGTGCCAACGTGACAGATGGCGAGTCCATCGCCGTTACTCAAGCACAACTATACATACGCCTTTGAATTTCTTCTCAGACGTATGCAGGTTTCCTCTCGATGTTTTCCTTCACCGTAAAGCTCGTGGTGTGACTAATCATTGTACTTAAGTTCAGAAAAACTCATTGGTACAGTCGGGATTCGAACTTGCGATCTTTGTGTCGCAGGCAACTGCTCGAACCACTCGGCCACCACGGCTGCACATAGGTACACTAGGTACACATATAGAGAGATTTAAGAACCAAGTGTGAATATGGACTCTATATTTATCTTCTTCTATCTTCAACTGTCTTTAGCGGTACTCTCAGTAGTACGTATTCATATTTTTCCATATTTAAAGACTTTAGCCGGCAACCTCGTCAAACGATATCATGACAGTGGCTTGTAGACAGTGGTTGCAACTTGGCAGAGAACTAGAAAAAAACACGCTTTGAAAAGGACGCCTAACGCCATCCCACTGGAGGTTGACAAATGCTAATATGATTTATGGATTGTATCGAATATCTCAGCATACCATTTACTATATACCGAGCCTGTACTACAGATATCAGCGATGCGTACATACTTAAGTATACAAATGTTACATCGCATATCACCCCGCCAAGTCCCTCACGGGGTAGGCATATGTACAGTGGCGTAGCTAGGTAACCACATGACCTGGGGGAAAAGTAAACAAGGGCCCCAACTATTAAAAGTCGTTTGTTCCTTAATCGTCGTGTTCCAGATTCGTCGTAATACGGTCGACCCCATAATAAAATTAAAAACCAAATTCTAATTGTAACTTATTTTAATGAAGAAATAAATTAAGTTGCCATTATTAAAGTCGCATGGAATCTGGTTTCTTTATATGTGGGAAAAATTTGCAGTTCAATCTATAGTGAGTAATCCAGATTCGTCAGAGGAGCCCCTGAGCTTGGGGGCCCTGGGGCACTGCCCCGTCTAGCCCTACGGTAGCTACGCCACCGCATAATGTATGTGGAAACCAACTATTAGGAGCTCACCGGAGAAAAACCACATGACAGTGGGATCATTGCTCTTAGACCGTGGTCTTCTGTTAGGTGGAGTTATGTTCCCAACAACTCAAATTGAGTACAAGAGATCCGTTATATCCTGTCTTTTTTCACCACTATTAACACAGCAGTTGATCAGATGTAGGGTAAGGTCGAGCATAACGACCAAAGCAGAAACCAACCCCTGAAAATTGTTTGAAACGCAATGTTTGCTGACCTAGATTCCAAACTATAAGCTTCTTACGCAGGTAAACAAGGATTTATGGTGAAAAATGGTACCACTTGGGATATTTCGGTAGTATTGTTTGGAGACGAATTTGGCTCGAGGACGAACGTGACTTGGCCGACGGACAAACGTATGCACGTTGTATTTTAAGTCTAGAACAAACTCTGAGCTAATTTCAGGTTAAAATAGACTTTAAGAGATTTCAGACTGAGAAGTATATGAATTTCGAGCAAAAAAAGGGCTGCTTCAGAGAACTCGTTTATTGGATGGTAATGTCATTTGAATTTCGCGCTCTAATCAATCTATGGTACGCGCCAGTTTTATTTCTTATAATGGTCTATGGTATTCGTAAAAAGAGATGACAGAAGAGCATTGCAGTCCAGAGGCAGTGGGATAGATGATGGCTACCTACGGGGATATAGTCTTCCAAGAATCCACAAGGAATTATAGTGCTAATAGAAGCTTGACTTAAGAAATCATTATTTCTAATTAGAATCTCAATAGAAATTATTAAGTTCATAATTTGTTACCTTTTTTTAAAGATAATTTATTCTATTCGACTATCTGTGTTGGCAGCGTAATCCTCTGTTACCAACACAATATACCACTCCTCCCCCTCTCCAAGGAGCTCATTATTGTAACTTTATTTATCGCGCAGGAACACAACACAAACAATAGTGTTATTTAGGCTCAAAATTCAAACGGGAAACCCGTTATGCCCTACTTCATTTAAAACTAAGTTAGGTACTGGGGTAATCAAATCAAATCATCTATTTCGAGAATATAGGAATTAAGAAGAGAATTTTAAAGAAAGGAAGGAAAAACAGCGGCCATCTTTTAGACACCGCATGACTGACACTTATCATAGACGCCACATAGAGAACCGCCCTTTCAAGTTGCGCTATGTAGCTTCGCTAACTGAAATTTCAAACACGAGACCATATTAAGTTGAAACGTTTAAGTTATATCAACTTCACTAGTGAGTAGCGACAAAGCTTTGTAACCATAGCCCGAGTTGGAAACGTCGGTACCAAATACCAGACCCGTTTGTCAAGGAGGCACAAAGACGGGTGATGCGGGTGCCAGGGTGTGAGACAGGGTTTAAATTACACTAGTAGCACTTAGCTGTGGCTTATTGTAGTATGAAAGTAAATATTAAGTGGTCGGATTATCGCAATTATTCAATATACATATATATGTACATAGGTACGCTGGTACGTAATATATCCTCACGCCTTCCCACAAGGGTCCCCGAAGGGGTAGGCAGTGGTGTATAGGTAATACCCACACACCTGGTACGTATAAATAAACAAAAATAACGTGAGGTTTCTTTTAAATGTAGGGTCTTCTAAAGAGACATTAAAGTTTTTCTGGCAGATTATTAACTAAATTATATTTACATACACCAAAAAGGAGTCGTACTGCTCAGTATCAAAGGAGTTTCATTCCACGAACGCCCAGTATGTGCAATCAAATCTCTATTGAGGTTTTACAAGCGAGTACAGCTTAAGTTCTCCAGGGAGGGTGTGACTTGACAATATACGCGTAACTATACCCTTAGGGTTGCAAAGTCCATAAGAGATAACCGCTTACCTTCAGACGGACCGCATGATTGCTTGCTAGCATTGCACAAAAATATATATTTAAGTAACGAATAACCTCTGTCTCTTCTTCCAGACACGTTTTTTTTTTCTACGGAAAGTAATGTAGCATGCCTGTCTTCATCTCTTAATTCACACCAGTGGTCAAACATTTCAGACTAAGGTCACACGCTTAAAGTCACCTCTTAGACATGTTAACTGAACTGAAATCCCGCAATTTTAGGTCACGGTAGCAGCGATAATTCTACGCACGTAGGACCAGTTGTGGCCTTGGCATTGCTGGGCGGGTATAGCCTTGGAGGGAAGTGCCAAGTCGGTGGCAAAGCATAAGAGGTAGCGGGAATACTCTTAAAAAATGTTTTCTTTTGATATTATCAATACGATTATTCATACGAAAGTAATAATAAAATAATATAATATATCCTCACGCCTTCCCACTAGGGTCCCCGAAGGGGTAGGCAGAGGTGTACATTGTACATAGTGTATAGGTAATACTCATATACCCACTTTCCGCCAGAGATATATTTTAGGTGCCAACGTGACAGATGGCGAGTCCATCGCCGTAACTTACGACGCACGACTATACATACGCCTTTGTATGGCTTCTCAGAAGTATGCAGGTTTCCTCTCGATGTTTTCCTCCACCGTAAAGCTCGTGGTGTGACTAATCACTGTACTTAAGTTCAGAAAAACTCATTGGTATAGTCGGGATTGGAACTTTAATAATTTTAAAGGTTGTAAGAAATAAGTAGCTTTATAAATAACCAGCCCGCTATCGCTTGTGCCTTACGTCCATGTAAATCGCCAATTCTGAGGAAGCACGGACGGTTTCATTACTTTGTCGACCTCCTTGTGGATTATTTAGTACCTTTAGACTATTTCGCTACGTGTGCCGTATGACGACGCAGACGGCCATCGCGTGGCCCGGATACAATCGCAACGTGGGGTGTGAATAGGAACTAGTTATCACGGGCATTATGTTTATCTCGAAACTAGCGACTCTCCCCGGCTTCGCACGTTTTGTAGAGTATATTATGCCTACATGTATTTGGGTAGGGATTTCAACGAACTAAGACCTTAACAAATAGTTCGGTTAAGAAGCAAAAGTTCTCAAAACGCACGCTACGAGAGTAAAAAAAAAACATGCGAACACATGATGTAAAGTCACATGTAACACTTATAGTCCGCTCAATGGTCCAATTACATCAATTATGGTCCAATTACATCAATTATGGTCCAATTACCTCAATTCACCAGTACAATCCAATTGTCCGTAGCACACGTGACTGCGAGTACTATTTAATTGAACCGAGTCGCCGCTTCTGATTCGCTTTGTAATTCTATTTTTGGATACTTTGACGGAACACTGAACAATTTTAATTATTTGCCTTCGACGACGAGTGTATAACTTTCCCTGCGCTGTATTGCGAATAGGTAATTTTTTGATGTGTTACTTTTTTACTATGAATATAGAAGTTCCTAAATTCAAACAAGAACAACATTTACAATATAAATATGAATAATTGCGTTACATTTGACTGTTCCCCTCCCTGGGTAGTAATATGATATAGCATTCTAGTCTTCCTCAATAAGCGGACTATAGTAAAAATATTATTTTTAAACCAAATTTATAGTTGAGCTGAGATTAGTGCGCTCGACCGAACAAACCTCTTCAGCTTTATATAATAGTGATATTGGAATCATTCGCGGGATTTGCTAGTGAGTTTTGGACTGGAAACCTTGCTCGCCGTTGCACAACGCTGGAGCATAATATCTGGCGGCTTCTTTTCTATCTCTATCTACGTTCTCTATGTCCTTTAGAAGAAGGTATGCAGGGTCAAAGACCTCCCTTATAGGCGATCACTAAGGTCTCTGACCCCACATCACTTTCCATTGCATTGCAATTTTACCTTCTGATTATTGTCGCGTTGGATGAACTTAAGCGACTTTAATATCATATTTGTTCAAATCTATTAGCTATTGTATAGATAATATGAGTTAAAACATTTATTTCCTTAAATTCGTTTACCACTTCTAGTTAGTAACGAATACGGTTATATTTTGTAAAGCTATGAACCATAATTTAGTATTCAATGTTTTTGTTGATCGTAAATCATGGACTGGTATACGAAATCTCCAACGTCAACGCAAAATAATTTTAAATTCAAAGGAAAACATGATAAATAAAAAAAATTATTCTACGTCTGCAGTTAATTTATTTTAGATTCATTTAGCCGTCTGTTCGCAGTTGGATAATATTTCTTAGCGCGTCATGCGTAGCGTTCCTACGTTCGGCGTAGAGCACGCTACGAATTCCGTAGTAGGTATATACATAGGAGCCTCAGAAAAATATGGAATGGAAATGTCTCAGGGGATAATCAGGGATATTAGAGCCAAATTTTCTTTACAAGCTGATTTCGCTGCATGAGACTATTCATGCAATTGAAAAATAAATCTTACTTTCTTCACTCATCCTTTCAATATGAGGAAACATGCCTTTATTCGCCTTTACAATCACAACTTTATTCGCCTCAGTTGTTTTGCGAATCTCTTCATTGCAGATTCGATCTAAATACGATACGCCGCACATTTTCCGATGGATTTTTTTAGGGACTCGACATATCATAATTCAAGTGACGTCCCACAAACAAATTGACTAACTTAAAAAATCGGCCATTGATAAAAATAGCACAATTAAATCCCACTAACTAACGAATTAAATTGTGAGTTATATCATAATTTTGCTGATTCCCACCTCTACGTACCGTTTTGTATTCATAGACGTTACGGTTAAGCAGGTTTAGTGAAAATGCCATGTAATGCGGGCCCGGGCTCCCACTAACGGCCCCGAGGCCCGGGGTTTACGGCTCCCAGTTTCCGGATAGGCTTTTGTGCCAATATTACTACGTAGTACAAGTCGGTGGAATCGTGAAAACTCGTGAGTGCGCCTGCTACGGGCGTAGAATTTATTTTATTTTGGCACGAGACAAAACTTCCCTTATTTTGAACGGCTTGTCTGTACTCTATTAAATCATAATAAGTATTTATCACACAGGGGTCCCCGAAGGGGTAGGCAGAGGTGTATAGGTACTACCCACACACCCACTTTCCGCTAGAGGTATATTAGGTGCCTACCCTTTCGGGGACCGTTGTGGGAAGGCGTGAGGATATTATTATTTATTATTATAAGTATTTATCAATGAAAAGTAAAATTGTAACGCAAATTTAAATGATGTCATCGTGACAGATGGCGAGTCCGTCGCCGTTACACAAGCACGACTATACATACGCCTTTGAATTTCTTCTCAAACGTATGCAGGTTTCCTCTTCGTGTTTTCCTTCACCGTAAAGCCTGTGGTGTAATCTACTGATCTAATCACTGTACTGTATCCAATGTCTACGGCAAAACAAGCTGTCGAGCTGAGAATGTTAAAAGGTTATTTAAATGATTAACTACGTAAGGCACTGAATTAAAATTAGATTTCTTTGGTTTTTAGATATCTTCCTATTTGTTCATCCAGCTAATAAGTTATATCCCAAATTTTGTTCCATCCCGTTCACCCGTTCTGGCTTGATTGAACATGCTCACAAACTTTCATATTTATAATATCACTAGAACTATAATAGAAGACTGATATATTCTCCCTGCGGCAACGTGATTAAATTTAAGCGACTTTTCAACATACTTGGAACTTCAGCAGATATCAGTGAAAAGTACGAGCACGAACAAATAAAGCCGCTGGAAATGCCAGACAAAGTAAGCACAAATGCAATATGCTTTAAGGTCGAATTTTCAACGCAGTTACACTATCCATCGCCGTGCAGGCATTATCATGGAGATAGGCTATTTGTACACTCGAATACTCTTTAAATCTTTGAGTAGGTGAAATGATAGGTGAACTGGATTTCTCTTGAGATAGATATATGTCTGTATAATGTGGTACTACCAGTTAGGTTTATAGTTTACTAGTTTAAGCCCGCGGCTTCGCCCGCGTGGAGTTCGAAAAAGTAGCTTTGGAAATTTTCCTGCTATAATCGGTTTAGCCGCTATGCCGTGAAAGAGCATCATACATTATAATATAAGTACTTTGAATTTTTCAGGATTAAAAAGAAAAAAAAAGTAGTGTATGTCCTATTCCTAAGTATAAGCTATCACCATTTCAACTTTCAGCCAAATCGGTTCAGCCGTTTTGGCGTGAAAGTACCGCAAACATTCAAACTTACAAACTTTCACATTTATAATATTAGTAAGATATCTGTATAATGTGGTACTACCAGTTAGGTTTATAGTTTATTTATATAAATAAGTTTATACTTAGTTACAGTCGTGGTGGCCGTGTAGCTCGACTGTACCAATGAGCTTTTCTGAACTTAAGTACGAAGATAAAGTAAAACGTTGTTGTTTTACCCGCGAAAATTTGATTACACAGTTTCTTTCCAAGGCGCCAGCGTGACAGATGAGTCCATCGCCGTTTCTAAAGTACAGCTATTATACATACACCTTTGAATTTCTTCTCAATAAAGTACAATCGGGATTTGAACTTGCAATCTTTATGTTGTCAGCAACTACTCGAACAACTCGGCCACCAGGGCTTTATGTAGAAAATATAATTAATTTCCCGTTACCGTTATAATATATAACTCAGGCGCTTACTGAGCAGTTATATATCAGAGGTCGTTGACAAAATAGCAGTAAGCATTCAATCGCTCGTTTATCGCACCCTCAGTTTATTTTATCACCAATAAATCCCGCAATGAAACTATGACAATCATAATATGAACGTAATATTTACGAGCAATAAATAAATAGGGAACAAAAAGCGCTAAAATACTAGCTGGGGTCGGGTACGGACACTAGTCAGCTTTACATATCGAGAGGAAACCTGCATACGTTTGAGAAAATAAATTAAAATACATATGTATCGTCGAGCTTGAGTAATGGCGATGGACTTGTATTTGAACTTGGAAGGACCTGTGACAAATAGACAGTGTTTGTTTCTTTTAACGCTCGGGAACTCGAAATTGAGAGAGGCTATGGATTTTTATAAAGTTATGCCACTACCCAAGGATGTGTATTAATATTTGCTAAGTAGTAGGTGGATTGCTCCCGTCAGTATACCTACGGACGCTGTTAATCACCTAGTTGACGACTTTGTATTGTATGCGTATATAATTCGTACCAACATTTTTTTTAATAAAATTAATTTTACTTGAAACTATACCTTTGAGTACCAACCGCACAGCTGACACTGCTAGTTTAATTTAAGTTTAGATTTTTAAAATCTTTATAACAATAATCAACCCAAAACACTCACTCACGCATAATAAAACCAATACAAATTGCATTTACCAGCCATTACCTGGGCCTGTACAAGCACTTGATGTAGGTTAGCCTGAAGTTCAAAGGTCACCTGATGCCTTATTCCAAGCTCCGGATTCCATTACCGCACTTCGCTCGCTAATGGACTTGAATTTTATCCTATCAAATGAGGTTTCATAGTAGAAGCATTTACCTGCCGAAAGCTTTCAAAAGTAGATTCGATACGGGAATCTTAACATCAATAAAAGTAAAACGCAATCATTCATTCATTTCATTCTTGTAAATCAATCATTCGATGAGATGAGACAATAATGACAGATGTATGAAAGTTAGATGTCATGCCTAACACTGCGTTATAATGTTTTTTTTTTCTGTCCCCACGCCTCCCAGGCAGAGGTGTGCGGGTAGTACCCACACACTCACATTCCGCCTGAGATATATTTGAGGTGCCAACGTGATACATGGTGATCCCACGGCCTTTTCTAAAGCACGACTATACACACGTGTATGTTTTTATTCTCTAACATATGCAGGTTCTCTTGATATTTTCTTTCACCGTAAAGCTCGTACTTGAGATCAGAAAAACTCATTGGTACGGTCAGGATTTGAACTTGCAATCTTTGTGTTGCAGGCAACTACCCGAACTATCCGGCCATCACGGATCAAATAATTCTTTAAATGCCTTATGATTTTAATATTTATTCACGTCTCCCCGAAGGGGTAGGCAGAAGTGTGTAACACACACTCAGGAACTGCTTTTGTGGTATCTTTTAGTTCATTTGTAAGCATCGACCTTCCCTTCTTAAACCTTCAACTTTTTTTAGTACAAAAGGCGTATGGAAATTGCGATGTCCGACATTTTTTCCAGACGAAAGGGCGTGCACAAAAATTATCCGGTTTCGACCAATTGCGCAACATATTGCAACCAAACGTACATAACACAACATGTTATGTTCTTGGGGTGAGTATGCTTCTCAAAAATGTTTCGGAAGTCATGAGCACACTGTGGAAGCAGAAGGGGGTCCAACCGTCCTTGAAATTGCAATGATATTTCGCTCAATTTGTGTTGCCAGCGTGTCTATGCTTATTCACAAATATATTTGCATCCGAAATTTCTGACTCTCAAATGTTTACGCAATCAAGAAAAAGTATGTCAAAGTAAATTTCAGTCTGTCAATATACATACGCCCTATTTTTCTGCGTAATATTCTGCCGGTACTGTACAGGATTTCTAGTTAGGTAAAGATTGAGGACATCCTTTCAATTCCATTTCTTCATCCATCTTATCACACGTCAAGGTCACCAAGTTTCACCCTGTTTAAACAGCCGACCCGATTACTCCTGTGGTTAAAGCTTTCGGGAGCCCGTAGTTTTCGGAAGCCTATTATTTTCTCGTATTCAACTAAATTTATAAAACGAAAAAGGGATAACAATATACATATTAATGAAAAAGGGTTGCTTCAATTTATTTCAATCATCAGCTATGTATATAGCAAAAATAATAACATTTATATGATTAAATTTATATGCAAGTAAGATTTATTTTGATAGCGATCTGAGCGAAGGCTTTCGGGCCTTCAATTAAGCGCACTCAATCGTAATCAAAATAAAAATATTTTATTCAACGTAAGGGACACAGGGAAAAAAAAGTGTGTGTCAGCTCCGACGCACGACTGGAGCTTACTCCTTACGAACGATTATAAAATAAATAGATTAGTTAATAAGGGTAAATTAATGTATTTCTTATATTACTTAGAGTATGCATGACACATCTATAGATTGATTTTTATTAATTGAGTAATTTTCTCAATTTTGAAATAAATATCAATTGATATAAATTTATATTTATATCAATTATAAATAAAATATAAAATTTACGATAAAACCTCCGCAAGTTGACAGTTGTTGTAGGTTAATATCAGGTTAATACAATATGCAATTGAAAGTAAATATTAACATTAATTACATCGCCATTCTGATATTCTCGTTGCCATGGAGAGTACGAGAGCACCAAAAACGTAACGCTGTCATTCATCAGTAGATTTTACCTCTCATATTTTTCTCATACCGGGCGCCTAATATATGAAAATCGATTCTTAAGGAGTAAACTCCAATACTTAATATGAACTAAAGTAGCTTAGCTTAACTATAACTCTCCGAACACAGAGTGGCAACGCGCAAGTGATACTTAGGTATCGTGAGCGTAAATAGGCTACGGTAACCGTTTCCCATCAGATGAGCCGTATGCTTGATTGGCACTCATGTTGTATAAAAAAAAAAAGTTACCGTTTCAACCAACAAACCTGCTACAAGAAGAAACGGCGAAACAAACTCCCCGGTTTCCTTTTTTAAAATTTGCGCCCTTTTACGTAGGGGTAGAAAAATATTTTACTTACATATAAACTCTGTACAAGAGGAGGAATTCATTGCCATGCATGGCCATCATTCAAATCAGATCGCCGTCCCTAGAACGGACAGGTTTGTTAAGTATTGTTAAACTTTGATAGATAGTATCCCATACTGTACCATCGTTATGTATACCCATTTACATACATAAATACATACTTAAAACCTATTTATACATAATGGGTTTGTGTTTCGTATCGACATAGATTCTACGGTCAATAGTCATTAAACTCTAGGTCACGTTTGAAGCACTATTAGCGGCTATGAAAAGGCTACGCGAATGGCTATTTAACGCAATTAGTATTCATTTCTTCTTCTATGAACGTCGATTTCTATGACACTCGAACCATTGTGATAATAAAAGAAAACAATAGGAGATGATCTGCTGAGGGGTCGGGGGAATCTCGACTCGAAATCAATCAATCAATCAATCAAAATCTTTTTATTTGACATAGGCCCAGGTGGGCACTTATAAAACGTCGAAAAAGAAGCACGGTTCAGTTGGTCGCTTCCATGGAGAAGAACCGGCAAGAAACTCCATGGTTACTCTTTTCAAATCGTTAGGCATATACTGGAAATATTCTGGACATAGACAGACATAATGGTTATACAGACAAACAGTCTGGCCATACTTTTGGTTGCTTGAAGTATACTTTATTTTAAGACATAGACACTATGTAGACAAGGTAGACAGTTAGTGGCACGTTATCGCTCTACACTGCCTACCAAAAGCGACAGGCAGTGTGAGTGTTTAATCGCGTTCACTTTATATAAACATCTCACGTACATACAGTTCATTATTCAAGGAAGAAATGTTCTGGCTACCTGAAACAATCGCGTACGGGTCTTCGATCACTTATAATTTTATAAGTGATCGATGGTACGGGTTTATATTGAAATAATAAACAATCTGAGATAAGCAAATAAAAGGTCAATGCTCTCTTAGAATTACTACGTCATTTTGAAATGGAACCGACTTCCCAGGGTTCGATTTGTTTACTAGACCACCCTGGAGGACTATTTAGGGTAATTAGTCAGGAAAAAGTAATTTAAAGGAGGCCACGCATAATTATCCCATTAAATTATTTAAAAAAATATTCATAAAATTTGAGAATCATTTTATTGAGCAATCAAGCCTCAAATTAAGCACACAATATTAAAACATATACTTTTCCTAAGCCATTCTGGACTTGACAATTAAAAATATCATTAAACTGATTAATGTGTTTTTCAGTTACACAAAGGCAATTTGTCAGTTACACAAACACATTGAAATCAACAAAAAATATATGTATATGGCTTCTCAGAAATATAATAGTTATCTTCTAGAAGCTATAAGGTGTTGTGAACGATGATGGCTTAAAATATCAATTTACTATAAGCCGACACCAGCGTTGCCGACCAAACAGGTCATACAAAACCGGCGCAGCAAAAACGCATTCAAAGTAATTTCCATGGAAATGAAACCCTTTAAAAGTGAAACAAAGCTTGAAATTCAATAGCGCGATTTGCAGCAGACAAAAGGAACATCCATTCGCGGAATTAAGATAAGATTATATTTAATTAAATTCAATCATTCACTTTAGAATTCTAATAGCGAAATTAGATTCTCGCAGAATTCAACGATAATTTATAGTCTTTTAGCAGTCTCTTTTGTCTCTGGGGCTTCCAAGAAAATGTATAATATGGATCAAGCGTTCGAAGGGGCTTATGGTATAATATAATCAATATGTAGACTTTACTCAAGGTTTAGCCAGCGTTTGCGATTTAAGCGCACAATAATATGTTTACGACATCACATTACAAATCTTTAAATATTTCGGCTTTTGCTGTACTTTAATATGTATGTGCATATAAACTTTCATCTTGAATCACTTTATCTATTGCTGAAAACTGCATTAAAATCCGTTGAATACTTTTAAAGATCTAAGCGATCAGACAGCGGAAGCGACTTAATTGTATACTATGTAGATATTTGTATTTACTTACAGGGGTGCCTTATATTGGGACAGACACTCAAATGTGTGATAGGGTACAAAGTATTTGCTTTCTATTAAAAAAAAGTCCTAAGCCGGCAACTTTTATACCTTATTTTCCCATGAAAATCAGCTGTAACGTAAATTGTAGGATGAAAATTCATGAAAAAAAAAAACATAAATCAATGTTTCGAAGTGAGTAACTCTTTAATTTAATAATGTTGTCATTTTGTTAACTTAGGAGCTATTTGTTTTATTGCATCGTCATGAGAATATGTTTACATACATGCATACATATCACGCCGAGTCCCTAATGGGGTAGTAACGATAGTGACTTAACTATGAAGAGTTGCATGAAGTCTGCGGAGTAACGATCTCAGATCGAAGCAAATCTGTCAAATCGGTCGGACACTCAAGGACGGGAACGTAGAGCATGAATGACGAGACTGGTGAATGTGGACAAAGCGAAAGAGGTATGTAAGTCTAGAGAGAATTAGCGCTCTATTCTCTCTGCCTGAATATATTTACAATTACCCTATAAAAAAAAATCTCTTTTCTGAGGAACCACTACGTATTCAACGGACTTTCCACACAAGTTCGATGCACTGCACTGTATACGCAACGAATGTGTTAGAAATATCGTAAACACTTGCCGCGATACTGGGTTGAGCAAACAGTATGTACTCTTTTAGCACAAATCTGGCGCTATTTCTATGATAGAGTTCGCAAGAAGGGCACGCCCGCATACGTTAAGGAAACTAGGTTACTATTAGTGTTTAAAGCGCACACACGCTGTGGAAAACGCTAGAGCCCGCGCCGAGCCAGACGCGCATATCGCGCCCCTAAATCTATATAAATAAATAAAATAGGAATATCTGTTTGTAATATTAAAATAACCGCTTTTTACCAACTGCATATGGATGTATACACGGTACATGTACCAAAATATATTTTATTACAATTTTTGTCTGTCTGTCTGTTTGTTACGGCTAATCTCTGAAACGGACCGATTTTGACGGGACTTTCACTGGCAGATAGCTGATATAAAAAGGAGCAACTTAGGCTACTTATATTTTAGAAACTGAACAATATTTCTTTTTGTTAAATTCCACGCGGACGAAGTCGCGGGCACAGCTAGTATTTAAATAAAATAACCAATCCAGCCCAGCTCCCTTGCTCCAGCAACGCCCTAAGCCGAGGTCCGTACCCCCCAGGGGGTGCTCTTATCTGTGTTGCTATGCACTAAAATGCCTGGATGGAGGCCATCGCCATTGCCCGGTTAAGTAGCAAAAGTTCTCGGAACTCACGCTACGAGAGTCAATACAAAAAACGGGAAGCGTTAGAGTACTAGAGTACTTGACATGCTGTACAACATAATGTTCCTTTAATTATATTGTACTACCGCTCTCTCTGTCCACCTCGTGAGGGACTCGTGAAGAGCGTGATTATAGGTTTGTATGTATGTAGATCTATTTATGAAGTAAAATTTAAAAGTCATTAGAAGCTGTCCCCACCACTGGTATCACCCGCGGAAAATTTTATTTCGATGTACGTTTTTTTAACATTTGAACATTTTCATAAAAAATAAAGGTGATATGTTAATCGCTAAAGATGTAACTTTCTATTGGCGGATTTTTTTTAATCCGTCGAGGAATTTTTGATTTAACGATTTAATAATAATAATAATACCTTGGGACAATTCCACACAAATTGTCTTAGTCCCATTTTAAGCATAGCTTGTGTTATGGTGACTAGACAACGAATATAATGAATCAAACGAAGAAATAAAATCTTTCCTATTTGTCTATTATGCGTCTAACAGAGCAGCTTCATCTAACAATCACTTTTTTCAAAATATTCAAGAAATTCAAATAATATTAAGTACATTTGACCCGCAAATCAACCCAGTCCCAAATTAAACCTAATCTTGTACTCTGCCAACCACAACAAGTACAAGACTAAGGTACTCGTGCACATTACTCAAACATGCGAAAAAACCAAGACCGAACGCGCAATTTTGAAGTACAAAATTAGCATCACTGTACCAGGCCGCTTAAAACTTAATGTAAGTGAACTGGAAATAGCGAGCTTTTATCGCACCATAAAACTAAGCTATAAAAAGCAATCGCGTTAAATCACTATTAAACTATGTGACGTAATAAAAAAGCAGTGCATTTTCTGTCATTAATAATAATAATAATAACTTTGAAGTATAACCTTGTGGACTCGGAGGTGCCGTACTACAAGTATTCGCCCGACCCAGTTCTAGAAAATGGTCATGTCACGTTGTACTGGGATCGATCTATCATCACGGACAGGTGTATAACCGCTAATAAGCCGGATATAGTGGTGATAGATCGATTAGAGCGCCGCACAATGATTGTGGATATTACTGTCCCGCATGATGGGAATCTCGTGAAAGCCGAAAAAGACAAACAAATAAAATATTTGGACTTGGCTCACGAGATTGTCAGCATGTGGGATGTGGACTCTGCAATCATTGTGCCGATAGTAATAACGGCCAATGGCCTAATGGCAAAGAGCCTCGACCAACACCTCAAGAGGCTCTCGTTAGACGGTTGGATCAAGTGCCTGATGCAGAAAGCAGTACTGCTCGAAACGGCACGTATTGTGAGGAGATTTCTTTCTCTGGGACCCTAGCCACCGGTACCTTGGACCCTGATCCCGATACCGGTGGGCCCCTATATTTTATATATATATATATATTTAAAAATGTAATATATGAGATTTATTTCAAATAAAGAATAATAATAATAATAAATACCTGGGACAATTCCACACAAATTGACCTAGTTCCAAATTAAGCAATGCTTGTGTTATGGTAACTAGACAACTATATATTTACTTATATAGATAGATACATAGGACAATTTTACTTAAATACATAGGACATCCAAGACTAAGGTACAAATATTCGTGTTCACCACACAAATATCTGCCCTCAGCGGGATTCGAACCCGCGACCTCAAGTTTCGCAGTCAGGAGCTCTAACCACTAGACCAGACGGTCGACGATTAATACAAATATAGATGTCCATAAAATGAGTAATGTCGAGCGGATCGCTAGTAAATAACTATTAAATCAAAGTGTCAGAATTCTACCAACCATCCTCAATGTATTACTCACAAATCATTCATTGCATTCATGCATTCATTTTCATTCGTTCAGCGCTGCTATTAATTCATTTTTAACAAATTATATTACTGGCGCTCTATTCTCTCTACCTACCCCGTTAGGGACTCGGCGTTATCATATGTATGTACATATATTACCCGCGACTTCATCCACCTAATAATAACATCTTACATTGGATGATTAAAAAATTAAGCACGTATATCCTTACATAAATATCTGCCTTCAGTAGGAATTGAACCCGCGACATCAAGCATCGTAGCTTTGACCGCTAGACGAGAAGGTCAAACAGGACAGAGAAAGATATATACAGAAAGATATTGATCACATTATGTTACAAGCTGTGCCACGCGGTTTGGACCGCGAAAATTTAGTTCTTATTGGAAGTTTTTTTCTGAAACAGAACATATCCTTCTTTTTAATCCTGTTCTGGTGTGATTGAGTCCACCAAACGTCCACGGGGTGGGCGTAACCGCTTACCATCTCGCGGGACGCATGTTTGCCACCCCAGTGGTAAAAACACCCCCCACCAACTTTAGCTTCTCTATGTAGTAAGATTATTAAATTTTCATATAAAAACACTAATGGTTGGTATCTGAGGGCCAAAATAAAAGCTTAAGAGGTATTCACACAGGAGAACGCGCTGTGTATGTATACAGAGTCGCGTCACTAAACCGTAAAAACGTTTTATGATCCATCAAATCACACCGAGCGGTGATAAAGCGCGTTGGTAACGAGCTCTAAGCCTACAGCTGTAACCTAATTAAATATCCGTAACCCCCTAACGTGGAGTAACATCGGGAAATGTTTTAATTGTGAAGAGAAAACCAACTGCCTATACAGGGTGCCTTAGAAATTTGATCAGTTGCTCGAATATGTGATAAGGCTCAATAAAAAGAACTGAATTAAATATAGCGTAGCTATAATAGAGCCGCGGTGGCCGAGTGGTTCGAGTAGTTGCCTGCGACACAAAGATCGCAAGTTAGAAATCCCGACTGTACCAATGATTTTTTCTGAACTTAAGTACAGTGATCTTTCAAACCACGAGCTGGACGGTGAAGGAAAACATCGAGAGGAAGCTGCATACGTCTGAGAAGCAATTAAATAGGCGTGAGTATAGTCGTGCTTGAGTAACGGCGATGGACTCACCATCTCAGTTGGCACCTAAAATATGGGTAACCTATACACCTCTGCCTTCCCCTTCGGGGACCGTTGTGGGAAGGCGTGAGTAAAGATTGTACATAATATATATGTATATGTGTACACAGAACTAACCGACCCTTAATGTATTTATTGCGAGCCTGGCTGTATTATTGACCCTAGGACATTTACTCTGGATCGACCTTGACCCTTGCGAGAGCCGACCCGCCCCGACTCAGGAGCATTGTATCTGTCCCTAAATTATTCAAATAATAACAACAGACTTAGTCCAGCTCTCAACTTGCCAATGTTGCCTTTCTGTCCCTTTGTTCATCGTATGGCTGAGGATACGGAAAGTACTTAGTTATAAAATGTATATTTTTAACAGTAATTTAAAGCATTTAAGATTAATTTAAAGCTTATTAAGAATATAATATGAGTAGAGAAGTTACTATTACATACCAAAGTCAAAATCAGTCCACCTTTTTTTTTTTTTCAAACAAGCGTAAGCGTTTTTGCAAACAAGCATACGGCCCTATGTATGTAGTATGATTTATATATTGTATAATGAGCTTTATGAATTAATTTACGTTTTGTTGAACAGGCTTAGGCTCTAGAATAGGTAATCAAATTATATTAAGAGGTAGCTTATTAAAAGTTTGTCTATGAGTTTATGTAGCTATGTATGTGCACTACATGAATTTATATGTGTACTTGAACGCAGCCCCTTCAGCGTATCATAAATTCGGCTAACTCTCGTAAACACCGTGATGTTTCATACATAATGAATAGCAAGTACGAGGGCTTTCATGGTTGGCTTATACTTTTATATCCTCATCTTCATCATCACGCCATTACTCCATCAGTTCGTTGCTATTGGCTTCAATATCGAGACTTACCTGCGAAAAAATAAAGATTATTGAGCGCTTTTTATTGGTATGTGTGTCTGTGTGTACTAAGATTAGAGCCGTGGCCGAGTTGTTCGAGCATTCCCCTGCAACACAAATGATGCTAGTTCGAACACCGACTGTACCAATGAGTTTTTTGAACTTAAGTACAGTGATTTGTCACACCATGAGCTTTACGGTGAAGGAAAACATCGAGAGGAAACCTGCATACGTCTGAGAAGAAATTCATAGGCGTATGTATAATCGTGCTTGAGTAACGGCGATAGACTCGCCAACTGTCACGTTGGAACCTAAAATATATCTCTGGCGGAAGGTGGATGTGTGGGTACTAACTATGCACCTCTGCCTACCCCTTCGTGGACCCTTGTAGGAAGACGTGAGGATATATTATTATTATTATATAATCAAACTGAATACGGGTGAAAACACGGGACATGTCTAGTGTTAGCTAATCGTGCAAAAGTCGCATGAATTTCTCACTTTTAATGCAAACGACAAAAATTGTATGTAGCATTTCCTTCCGCAATTACACGATTGTCCATTTCGCTACACAGGTATTTTGCCTTTGACAAACAAATAAGCCGCAATGGTACGTTTATAAATATGTATATATATACTTGTATATAAGGGGAATCAGCAAAGGGACGGGTGCGGTCAAGGCTATAGGACTGCGGGGCATTAGTTATTATTGTGGTTATATTGTAAAACGTTTCGTTGGGTACTTTTGGGACAACGAATTGAATTGTAGAAATTCATGTATATATATATATATATATTTAGGTAGCTTGGTGTTTAGTTAAACAACAAATTTATTCAAGTTGCATAAGAAGAACACATTTGGTTTGGACACATAGAAAGGATGAGCGAAGAAAGATTGACGAAACAGATATACAAAGCAAAAGTGTGTGCAAGAAGAGGCAGAGGAAGGCCACGTTCCAACTACCTGGATCAAATAGATCGGACTCTCAAGGACGGGAACGTCAAGAGTACTCGAAACCGACGAGCATGTATGAAGCGACTGAGGAATGTGGACGAAGCGAAAGAGCTATGTAAGTCTAGAGAGAACTGGCGCTCTATACTCTCTGCCTACCCCGTTGGGGACTTGGCGTGATGGTATGTATGTATGCATAAGAAGAACATTGTTAATTATTCCTTCTGTCACGTTAGCAGCTAAATAAATTTCTAGCGAAAAAAAGGTTAACAACACCTTTTTTGGCTTTTGCGCCAGTTCTCTCTATTTCATGGTTTTTATAATGGTTTCGGAAAAAAATATGGGAAATAGATTGTACGAGGGAAAACAACGAGAATATTGCACACTTTTCAGAAGAAATTCAAATTCTGCAAACTTTTCAGAAGAAATTCAAATTCTGCACACTTTTCAGAAGAAATGCAAATTCAAGACGTCTGCATAGTGATTGAGAAATAGCGATAGTCTTGCCATAGGTAAGTCACCTAAAGTATATCTCCGGCGAACAGAAGGTTACTTCTCTGCCTACCCTTTATTTCTGAAGGCTTTTCTTTGTGGGAAGGCTAGATTTTTTTTATAAATCTTGTGTAATAATCTCACGGTAGACATCATATTTCCTACTATCTAATATTATAAATGTCAACATTTATGAAGATGTTTGTGCGTCCTTCACGCAAAAACTGCTTAACGGAATTAGATGGAACTCGGCACAGGGATAGATTATTAACTGGATTATCGTATATGATATATATTATTCCGAAATAAAATATAATATATTTTGCAGTTTCCGAAATAAACAATGAAATAAAATTGTTACGCGGGTAAAACCGCGGGGCATCTAGTACCACAGCCATAGCCATACAGTTGCTGCGGGGACCGAGCCCGTATCCTTTACCATGGCAGACTAATAGGCTGGCTGGTCTCTTGAAGCGGTAAGATACCAAACCATAATAAATATTTCATACAAGTGTCAGTGAACGCCCACACATCTCCTGGCATGGACGGAGTTATGAATAATTGAATGAATGAATCACTTTATATGGAATATTTATAAATGGCGCGTACTTGCGTTGGTTTGTATAAAACTGACTAGCTGTTTTAGTTAAACAGACATTTTAGTTCGTTAAATATATTCTGATACCGAATTGAATAATACGTGGTAAAAGAATTATGTTTTAGTCATAAAATAAATTGAAAAAAACCTTCATATATCTTCACGCCATTCCACAAGGATCCCCGGAGGGGTAGGCAAAGGTGTATAGGTAATACCCACACACCCACTTTTCGCCAGAGATATATTAGGTGCCAACGTGTTAGATGGCGAGTCCATCGCCGTTACTCAAGTACGAATAGTTTCCTCTCGATGCTTTCCTTCACCGTAAAACTCGTGGTGTGATTAATCACTGTACTTAAGTCAGAAAAACTCATTGGTACAGTCGGGTTTCGAAATTGCGATCTTTGTGTAGCAGGCGGCTACTCGAACCACTCGGCCACCATGGCTTATCCATTGTTGATTGAAATAAAATACATTTATTTGTATTTACGATCAGTTGGTCGTCATCTTTATTTCTGGATATATATATCGCCGTTTTATCGTCTATCGTCGCAGTCCGAGTGCTATATATGTATAATATATATCGATCGAACTCAGAACCGCGGGGATCGAACCTGCGACCTTTAAAGCGGGGCGCCTACCATCCCGCCGCCTGTCAATAGAACACTTTCAATATTTACTATTTCTTGCAACTGTCTCGTCAGAATGCAATACGATACTTAATCTTTTTACATTGAGTATCAAAACAGACAGAACTCGTATTTCGCTCGAGGTAAAGGTTGAACGACCGGGAGCCCTCTGAACTTATCTTGGCTCCTCGCCAAGGGTATAGTACTACACTACACACACTGTGTTCTTTTTCATTAGGTCAACATATCTATCGGCTATTATCTCGCCGTCTCACACACATAGATGCCAAGCAAAATCAAAATTGCAAATTCGAACCCCGGCGGGGCGTGGACAAGTTTATCGGAACTTACGTACAGTGATTATCACACCACGAGCTTTAAGGTGAAGGAAAACATCGTCAATTTTTCGTTGAAAAGCCTACCCCTATCGAGAACACTCGGGGATGGCGAGAAATTAAGAAAATCTGATAATAAAAACTTAAACCAAGCACTATCTTAAGTTGAAGACCAATAATACCAAACTTGTAACAATAGCAGCGCTGCCAACCGTGAAATATTATGCGCTGGTACAATATGGCTGTTCTTTCGCCACACAAAAGGGAAACTGCTAAATGCTTTACGCCCGTGGCCCGGTTTCCCTTGTGAGTTGGAACTAGGTCGAGCCCGCAAAGGCAGGCTACGAGCACCGCGGTTTTTAAAATTAAAATACCTACCTCCATACAAAGGCTCCGCTTATAGCCAGGTACGTTTTTTAATTTCATATGGATGAGGGTGCGATGGCTGTGTGTATTTTTAGTCTACGCTGGCAGAGTAAAAGAATACAAGTTTTATACTATTCATATATATAATATATGAATAGTATAAAACTCTCTTAAGAGAGGTATGGCATAACGGGTTTCCCGTTCGAATTCGGAGCTGCCCGACTGGGGCAGGACCTCCACCTTACAGAAATGCGTAGCCAAATAACAAATTTTTTTGTGTTGTGTTCCTACGCGGTGAATAAGGTTTCCAGTAATGAGCTCCTTGGGGAGGGGGAGGATTGTTACATTGTGTTGGAAGCAGAGGGATTAAACCCATTATGCTGCCAACACACTATAAATCTCCGAACACAGATTGGCAACGCGCAAGTGATACTTCGGTATCGTGAGCGTAAATAGGCTACGGTAACCGTTTCCCATCAGGTGGGCCGTATGCTCGTTTGCCACTCTAGTAGTATAAAAAAAAACAATAAAAAATATATATATCCTCACGCCTTCCCTCGAAGGTCCCCGACAGGATAGGCAGAGGTGTATAGGTAGTTCGTGGTGTGACTAATCACTGTACTTAAATTCGGAAAAACTTATTGGTACAGTCGGGATTCGAACTTACGACCTTTCTGTCGCAGGCACTCGAAGCACTCGGCCACCAAAACTTTTTTAAATTGTATTCTTATAAAATACATTATTAGACATGTATAAATAATGCATGTATTTAAATATCGGCCCATCGGTATCAGGTTGAGGGTCCAATGCACTGGTGGCTAGGGTCCCAGGGCACAGCTTTCTCCAGATTTATTATTATTATTCGTGTATAACCACTGAAATGTACAACCCTCCTGCTCTCGGTTAAGAAATAAATTTCATCCATCTAAAGTTAATCCCACGGTGCCTGGACTTAAGTTTTAGTTACTTAAGTTAAGTACACCACAACTCTAGATAGTTGGCCTAATTCCTTCCCTCTCAGCTTTAACTTTCGGTCCGCGAAACCAATCAATCTTTAGAAGACGTATCGATTCAGCCACTTGCGTAGTTGGCCGCTACTTGGTGGAGTCTCGGACACTAATGCGGTTTTAAGTCGACCTCAGACTTCCAACTTGGTCGAAGTTGGTGACTTTGCTGTCGCTAACTATAATGACTGACCAAATCTCATACAGTTACACTACTTCGACCCCCGACTTTGTCTGTGTGAAATTTAGTTGTATCTCATATTTAAGTATAAATAAGCACTACTCTCTTTGCCTACCCCGTGAGGGAAACAGCGTGATATGTACATATAGATCTATATACAATTCGTTAATAAATACACAATCTAAAGTAACAATGTATAAATATCTTGTATACAATGCTCGAACAAAAATGTATATTCGTGTATTTTATGCGTCTCACTCGTAGCGCATAAACAATAAACTAAGCCGAGAAAAAGCGCGCGCTTTGACAGATGTCCCGGCATTTGACATTTGACTTTCCTGACATTTAAATTTCCCGTTATGTTGGTAGCATTATAACTGGAATACCAACAAACGGGGCAACCAATAGAATGCGTTTGAACTAAAATAGTGTTGACTCGTATATATGACACTAGATGAACCCCGCGGGAGGACCCGTTTTAAATGTAATTATTTAATGACATGACTTTTTTAAAGATAAAGCTCGAATTTTAATCCGGAGCTTTCCATAGTTGAAAAAGTTTTAAAATCGTAACCGGGCTTTATACTACTGGAGTGAACTGCGCCTTGCACAAGATAGGACCAAATTTCATGAGATTACCAGTTGGAGAGGCATCTGGAGAAGAATTTCAGAAGTTTTACGAGGATATATATATGCAATAGTTTCTTCAATTTAATAATTAAATGTCCGTTTTATTTTTAATATGTTAATTAGTGTGATTGGTTTGCAGTAGTGATGTAACGAATGCTGGATTTTTCACATTCGCGAACGCGAATGCGATTGCGAATATTTATCTTTAACATTCGCAAATACGAATGCGAATGCGAATGCGAATATTTTAAAATTTCAAAAAAAGCGCGCGTAAAATGTTTGACAGGTTTGACGTTTCGTGTCGACCATGTTTAAATTGAACTAAAAACTACTAACTACTAACCCAAAAACTATTACCGAAATAGAAAGCACAAACTGTTCGCGGTGCCATATTGCCGAACAGTGGCGCACGCACAGTCTCCGATCCCGAGGTCACTGACAGCACTCAATGCCCTCCTGGACTCAAGTGTAAATCCTGAATGTGATGTGTTGGCAGGTGAATGGAAGGTGATTTTGAATGAGTGTCTGGCATACGCAGAAAGAAGGCCATCTTCTTCTCGGTAATACATTTATATTAACCTTATTTATTATTACTCATATGTATTTTTTTTTCAACTTATACCTCCTCATTAGCGTTAATGACCACATTGTCGTGCTAATTGTAAATAAATAAATAAATAGCCGAGCCGATATTGGTTAATTGAATGAATTTAGTCACAGAAAGTTCATTCTAAAAGATTTGTTTTATTTTGTTTTGAGGTTAGTTTTATGTTATTTGTCAAATTTAACTGATATTTAAGGGACCAAGTGGCATAAAAACATGAGTAAAGCACACATCAAAATTTAATATACTACTAAATGAATGCAAACTTTACATAGTTGTAACAAGGCTGATTAATTTTAGATTTGATAAGATCTCTGAAGTTCTTTTTTCATAAATGTGGCTTTAATTTAGAATGTAGAAGTATTTTTAATAAAAATATCTAAGTGTTATCTATTGTAATATTATTTCATATGCATGCATATAATAATTTCCTTTTTGATTATTAAAAACATTCGCTAAATATTCGCATATTTTTTGCGAATGCGAATACGAATGCGAATATTGAAAAATACGTGAATATTCGCGAATGCGAATATCCGTTACATCACTAGTTTGCAGTAATCAATCTATACAAAAATATAAAATTGGAGTGTCTGTTTGTAACATTAACATAACGCTTTTAATTAAATGCATATGTATACCAAGTCACAGCACTGTAGTACTATGCGTCTCTCTCTGAGCTAACCCGAGAATAGACTAACATGGCGAAACTATAACCCTATGATATAACTAGAACCCTAAAGAAAAAGAAACCGCTCTTTACCTTAATATTTTCTAATACACCTTATGTGTAGCAGCCATGTTTGAATTGTACGCACTAATGAGTGAACGTGTACTTACACTTGTTGAAACTGTAATCCTGTGAGAATTATGTTTTCTTAGATAACAAAGACCGTTTTTCCCGTTAGTAGCGCGTCATTTTCTAATGAGCATCGAGTTCCAAGCCATAATTAGATGTAACCAGAGTCCAGTTTCACTTGAAGCTACTGTTTAGTAGTTCTATTTATTTTTGTCTCTACTTCATGCCACGTGTCGCTATCGAGCTATATTCTAGTGTCACGCATTTTAGTACAAGGCGAATTGATCATACAGATGAAATCAAGTGCAGTATTTTACTTCACTAGTTTACCGGTTTAAACCAATTTGATTTTTATGGTAGTTCGCAGTGAATACCCAGTTAAATTAATATTTCTTTGTGCAAAATTTAATCATCAATCATCAGCATTCAACATCATCAGAATTTATTATAGCCGCGGTGGCCGAGTGGTCCGAGTAGTTGCCTGCGACACAAAGATCGCAAGTTCGAATCCCGCCTGTACCAATGAGTTTTTATGAAATTAAGTACAGTGATTAGCCACACCACGCACTTTACGATGAAGGAAATCATCGAGAGGGAACCTGCATACATTTGAGAAGCAATTCAAAGGCGTATGTATGTATAGTGCTTGAGTAACGGCGACGGACTTGCCATCTCTCATATCTCTGGCGGAAAGTGGGTGTGTGGATACACCTCTGCCTACCCCTACAGGGACCCTTATAGAAAGGCTTGAGGATATATAATATTTTATATTATTATATACTTTCATGTATGAAGAGACTGATGAATGTAGACGAAGCGAAATAGGTATGTATCGGGGTAGACGCTCTATACTCTCTGCCTACCCCGTTAGGGGCTCGGCGTGTGATATAATGATGATGATGATATAATTCCAGAAATCAACATCCGTGAATCCAGACAATTTCCAAGATAAGTTCGTCTTATTGTAATAATATAATATAATATATCCTCACGCCTTCCCACAAGGGTCCCCGAAGGGGTAGGCAGAGGTGTTTAGGTAATACCCACACACCCACTTTCCGCCAGAGGTATATTAGGTGCCAACGTGACAGATGGCGAGTCCATCGCAGTTACTCAGGCACGACTATACATACGCCTTTGAATTTCTTCTCAGACGTATGTAGGTTTCCTCTCGACGTTTTCCTTCACCGTAAAGCTCGTGGTGTGACTAATCACTGTACTTAAGTTCAGAAAAACTCATTGGTACAGTCGGGATTCGAACTTGCGACCTTTGCGTCGCAGGCAACTGCTCGAACCACTCGGCCACCACGGCTCTTGTTCGTTCGTGAGTGTGAGTGTGAGTGACACGGTTCGTGTTATTGCTTCTATAGAAACTCCCAAATGTAAGGTATTAACGTTATAGCATCGAAATAACTCTAGACATAAATAACGTGGACGTGCCCATATATTTGGTAGTAGAGCAATTGCTAAATTGTTATCATTTAAGTGAAGCAAACAAACGCCTCCTTTATTAATTCCATTTGAGCCATTCGAGGGACGAAATAAATATAAAGGGTCATTTACATAGAACAACTGTTTCTTTACGACTTCCCACAAGGGTCCCTGAAAGGGTACGCAGAGGATTGCCACTTGAACACTTCTTTTCGTCGAAGACATATTTATAAGTAAGGGTCGTATTCTTAGATATACCTCAAAAATAAAATAATAACAAATATACAGCGATCAAATTTTGTATATTTTTTCAAAGCCCCAATAGATTATCGTAATTATGTAAATATAGTTCTGTTAATAAGTTAATAAATTAGTTCTGCCTACCCCTTCGGGGACCCTTGTGGGAAGGCGTGAGGATAGGCAGGAGGATATTATTTTATTTATAATATTACATAGACTCCTACACACGAACGTGTGACGTCACATAACATAATAAACATAATTTATTTAAAAATATACATTCACCTATATATGAGTACATAATACTAACTATAATAGACGGTACTTCCTTATAAACTGGAGTGTACCTACTAGAAAGATTACATTACATTCTGTATAGATTGATTGTTAGACTGGCCGTACAGCATTACATATTATAAATCAAAATCAAAATATTTTATTCAACGTAAGGGACACAGGGAACACTTATTGAACGTCACGCTTAATATAAACTAAAGTTACCACCGTTTCCAAGAAAAAATACCTGCCAGGAGAAGAAACGGCGAAACAAACTCCCCGGTTTGCTTTTTTAACATTTGTTCCCTTTTACGTAGGGGTAGGAAAGATTAAAGTTACATATATAAACTCTGTATAAGAGGATATATACATACATACATACGTATAGTATATAGGATATATATAGTATACATACATACGTATCGAATTAATAACCTCCATAAAATAAACTTCAAAATTATTATAATAAATTTAATCGTTTGTTGTTGTTCCTGATGGGATATTCCATTTTTTAATAGAAGATAAGTCTCAAGATAAGAAAAAAAATGTCTGATGTGTCGCCACCCTAGTCAACAAAATTGCTGCGAGATAATTGAGAAAGTTGGTCAATTTGTTAATAGTTAGGGAAACTTCAATTAAGTTATGATATTATACGTGTTGATAGTATAGCATGGATGTTATGATTTTGGTTAATCGAGTGAATATGAACACATATCAACGGGTAGGTACTAGCGACGAGATCGACTGGTTTCGTCGGTTTCGAAGGAAGACCGAAATATGTGATAATGTAAAGGATGCTATGAGCCAACGGGAATATTTTTATGTATGTATTTCTCTGTTACAACTATTATTACAATGTGAACCAACGCCCATCATCACCGCACTACACAACGGGTTGGCATGGCACTTGACCACGAATGCCTCGGAACACTGAAGTTTTGTGGCCAGAATAATAATTACTTTCAAGGATAAATACATAGGCTATATTTCGATGTATTAATGCCGGCAAGTCTATCAGGTAAGGGAGAACTGGTATTTAACTCTCTCTGCCTACCCCGCGAGGCTCTCGGCGTGATGATATGTATGTACATATATATGTATAACCTTCAAATCAAATCAAATCAAAATATTTTTATTTCACATAGACCCAGGTGGGCACTTATAAAACGTCGAAAAATAAGCAGAAGCACGGTTCGGGTTGGTCGCTTCCATGGAGAAGAACCAGCAAGAAACTCCATGGTTACTCTTTTATACCCTACACGCCTTCCCACAAATGTTTGTCAAATACATTTCACACGTCATTGAATTTCTTCTCAAAGTTTACATACCTTCTCTCCCCTAGTTGTGTCGCTTTAGTTCAAAGAGGTCGGTAAGCCTAGAGATCATTAACGCTCGCTCTACTCTGCCTACCCCGTGAGGGACCTGGCGTAATAATATGAATGATTGAGTTAATATTTTTCCTGTAGACTACTATAAATACTTAATCACCACGGCGTATATAAGAATCTAGTGGAAATTAATATTTCGACTTTTAAAACACGTCAAAGGCGAACTTTTAAATTATATTTTAGTTTGTTGCAGAAAGGTTATGTTGGTAAGGTTAATTACCTATTTCGTACAGGACTCGGTACGTAGCCCCCGGGCGCGTCCCTTCGTGAACATACAACCTTAAATAATTCATGCCGCTTTCGGGATTACTGGAGGTTTTGCGGATGGTAATCTGCGTAACTTAAATACATAGGACACCCAAGACTAAGGTACAAATATTCGTGTTCATCAAACAAATATCTGCAATCAGTTCTCTCAGGGATTCGACCCCGCGACCTCAAGTTTCGCAGTCAGGAGCTCTAACCACTAGACCAGACGGTCCTACACGTGTTAAATTCATCATATAATTGATCTCTGCTCCACTCCCTTGCATGGTGACTTATAGTTTTCCTCAATGAGCGGGCTATCTACAGGTGAAACAATTTTCAAAATCGGATCACTAGTTCAAGATGAATTCCCACAGACAAGCACACAAACTTTACCTCTTTTAATATTAATGTAATGTGCTATGGAAACTAGAACGTTAAGTACATGTAGGTCGCATCACATCGGGATTAATGCATCAAATTTCGTTTTAAGAAGTTTTGCGCCCCTTCCTGCTGTTTTGCATATTACCATTCCAGGCAATTTTGCGGTGATCGTTCAACCCTGAAAAGTTTTTTATTGGATTTGTTCCAAAAGTCCATTTGTATTGCTCAAAGTTTTCGAAGCTACATAACATAGTGTATCCCTCATGACGTCAGAACAAATTGCATCAGAGGCGTATTATCATACATTTTAGAACATGAGTTCAGTTCTAAAATGTATGATAATAATACCACATTGACATCATTATACAAGGCTGCTAAAGAAACAGATTTGCAAACGTTATATTTCGACTAGGAGGCCCTTTTGATAAACCGTGGTGGCCGAGAGGTTGGAATAGTCGCCGCATAAGGATTGCAAGTGCGTATCTCAACTGTACCAATGAGTTTTTATACAGCTTAAGTATAGTAATTAATCACAATACGTAAATATATCTATGTACTACGGCCGTCTAGTACCGGGCTCGATTCCCGCTGAGGGCAGATATTTGTGTGATGAACACGAGTGTTTGCACCTTAGTCTTGGATGTCCTATGTGCTTACATATATATCTTATAAGTAAAGATATCGTTGTCTAGTCACCATAACACAAGCTTTGCTTAATTTGGAGTTATATCAATTTGTGTGGAATTGTCCCAAAGTATTTATATATCTCCAATGTCAAAAAATCTCCTCCTTCGAGGACTCTTGTTGCCATGCGTGAAGATATAACTTTTCTAATACAGATCATTGCAATTTGGACGAGAAGACACAAACCGTTTGTTAATAGTGAATAAATATCTCATATCATTCACTATTAAACGATATTTGACGTATATTCCTAAATATACATTGTTTTTAATAATCCTTATTGAATACGCCGATCTTCATCTTCTTTGCTCCCATTGTTTCAGGGTATTTGAATAATAGCGTGTTGATGTTTCGGTTGTTTATTGCGTAATGGCGTCTGTCCACGTCAATCACGTGACCGACGCCGCTATCTTTTTAAATATATATTTGGCGTTAGATATGGCCTGAACATTTTCCCCGCCCTCGAAAGATTCTGGCTTTCGAGAAATTGTTGTTGCTGTAGAATCTGTGGTGTATAATGGACAGAGATTATGCACAGCTCTGCGTATGACGCCATGAGTGGTGTAGACATCTACTACTCTTGCGGTGCCGTCGGATCCAGAATGTAGCTTGTGAATTCGCCATTTCAAAGAAGGCAAACTGGGTTCCTTTGTAGCAACCATGTAGCATTCGTGTTATCTCCCTTCAAGTGTTGGCCACTTGTTCCTTTGTTGCAGTTCACAAAAGTATTCATTTCTCCATCAATCCCAAAAGTGCTGTCGCATCTTCTCGAGTAGTTGATAACGATTCAGTCTGGTTGTATTGTCTACTAAGAGACACTCGCTAGGTAAGAATGTCAATGGTTGACCGATCAAGTGCGCCGGAGTTAAAGGAGCAAGATTATTAGGGTATGATGAAAGAAGAGTTAATGGTCTAGAATTGAGGATTGCCTCAATTTGTGTGAATAACGTTGACAATTCTTCAAAGGTAAATGTTTGTCGCCTAATATGCGAGTTATATGATATTTTTCTTATTTTTTAAGATCCTTATTTCAGCTGAAAAACATTCCTCTTGTTGTAGATTTGTTAAAGTAATAAGGGATGCATTTAATTCATCACAGGAAAGTGGACCCGTTAATCTAGATGTTAATGGCGTAAATTGAATATAAATCGTAAAACGTAGGCACAATATCTATATAGTTTTATAAAACTTGAATCTTCAAAATTAATAACTTCGTTTTTATTTGGGAAATGTAAACTGTTAGTTTGTTGAACATTATTATATTTTAATTTGTTTTTTATTTGTTTGCTAGTTTTTGTTTCAGGCAGATCTGAAATGTCTTGGGACACTTTGTTCCTAGGCCAATGAGAAGAACCTTCTAACAAGAAAGATGGGCCCTCCAAGCATAGGTTTGACGATGATATCGACTTAGGATTCACCCCTCGAGAAGCGATATCAGCTGGATTATGAACTCCAGGAACATATCTGCACGCAATAGGAGAAGTAAGATCTTGAATCTCACTTATAAGGTTTGAAACCAAGGGTTTTAAATCACACGAGTTGGAGGATAACCAACTCAATAGGTACTACAGTCGAATCTGTCCAGTGTACAACCGATTTAATTTTGCAACGAATAGACTTCAATACCTTAGCAATCAAACGTGCAGACAGTAACGCACCACAAAGTTCGAGACCAGGCATTGTTGCAGCCTTTACTGGTGCTACCTTTGTTTTAGCACATAGCAGTCGGACTAAGACCTGCCAAGATTTACTGATAGATCTTATATAAATTGCACTAGCATATGCTGATTGAGACGCGTCCAAAAATGAATGTAATGCAATTTCTACATGGTTTTGAATGAAAACGCATCTAGGTATGTCCAAATTTGAAGTAGCATTTAAATTGGCTGCAAAATCAAACCATTGACGTTGCAAAACATCATCAACAGGATCGTCCCAATCTAAGTCGGACATCCAAAGTTTTTGTATAATTATTTTTGGAATGATTGTACACGGACTAATTGGATCAAAAAGTTTGGCCGACTTTGATAATAGTTGTTTCTAAAGTGAGTAAAAAACTGAGTTGATTCTAAATCAACCGAAAATTGCAAAACATCCTTATTTGGATTCCATTTTAGACCCAAAACGCTGGCCTGAGAAGAACAATTAAATGTTTTTGGTTCATTTTGAAATATAAATGGCATATTGGTACGCCATTTTCGTAGTGGGAGACATGTTGAGTCAAGCTCAGAGACGACAGATTTGATTAAGTTTACGCAACTTAATCAATTTCTGCCTCTGTATCAGCGCCTGACAGGATATCATCAACGTAGATATCATCGCTGATCAGTTGAGCTATTTTAGGAATTTTGCATTCCCTTGATAATTGTAACAAACATCTAGTGCTTAAGAATGGCGCTGATGCTGTTCCATAAGTGACTGTGTTTAATTGAAATATTTTAATAGGATCGCTAGAATTATCGCGCCACAAAATAAGTTGTAGTTGTCGTTGTGTGGGATTTACCAGTATTTGTCGATACATTTTCTCCACATCTGCTGATACTACAAACTTGTGTTGCCTGTATCGTAATAAGATTGATAATAAATCGTTTTGCACAACTGGTCCAACATATTGAATGTCATTAAATGACAGACCAGAAGTAGTCTTTGAAGAGGCGTCAAACACAACGCGTAATTTTGTAGTTTCACTAGCTTCTCTTATTACGCAGTGATGTGGAAGATACCAGCCAAATATCGGTTTAGAAATCTCTTTCATAAAACCTAATGTTTCATATTCATGAAGGAAGTCACAATATTGTAGCTTAAATTGATAATTATTTTTAACAGATAAACCAATTTGTGTTCGGGCACTGTTACTGATGAATAAGGACAGGCTTCCAGAATCTGACAAAGCTCTTAAAGTATAAATATTATTATTATTTTTTACCTCAACCATTGCTGAAGTGAGAAGAACGTGTCTTGCCGAGGTTGCAGACATTGACACGGAAGGAACAGTGCTAGAAGGAGTGCAGTCATTGCTAACTCCAGGTAAGTCATTTGAGGTAGTATAATTATTAGTAACAGTTTTAGGTTCGGCAAACGGTAATGAAGGTGTTTTATGTAACAACGTGTTGTGCTTCTTATGGCAAATTCGGCAACCATCCATTATACATTGATAGGATTGATGGCCACTGCGAAAACAATTATTACATAATTTTAAAATGGTAAGTTTAGAAATTCTTTCTGTGACTGGCATAGATTTGAATACAGAACATTCGTACAACATATGATGTTGTTGACAGATTGGACACTGCTTAGGAGGCGACAATGAATCGACAGATGTACTATGAAAAGACTTTATAGGTTTTATATTCAAATATTTTGAGCTGTTAGACGAAACCTCTTTATTGTGAATTTAAAAATATTTCAATAGTGATTGAGCACGTGCAATTAAATTATAAAATGTATTTTCAATGGATTCACGCTCAATCATCTGTTTATCAGTATCATCGTCTAACATTTCAATTTGTGACTGTATGTCCTCGAAACTGCAGAAGAGGTCATTAATTTTTGTAAAGTGTAAACGCAGTTCATTTATAGTAACCACATTAGTCTCCTTGCATTCAATTAAAGGAGTTAAATATTTTTCGAAAGGAGTCAATTGTGACCTAATGTGGCCTCTTTGCTTTATTAAATCTTTTAAATCAAAGACTGTCATTTTGTCGACGCAACAATGACGCAATGTCAAACTTCAATGAAATAAAGAAACTCAATAATTATAAATACGTTATCCACACAAACTAAAACAACTAGGTAGGATAGATAGAATAGAAATTATAGGATAAAAGGTAGGATTAGATTATTTGATTAGAAATAAAGATAGATTGTTGGCGCACTTCCCTCGGAATATAAGCTGCAGTTGAATACTGGCGAGTTCCTGAAGGATATGGAAAATATAGGATAAAATATAGGCTAGTTGGCGCACTTCCCTCGGAATATAAGCTGCAGTTGAATACTGGCGAGTTCCTGAAGGATGAGTCCGTCTTGAATTTTTCCCGTTGTTTCAGGGTATCAGATCACGTCGCGTTACGAGATCACGTCTTGAATTTTTCCCGTTGTTTCAGGGTATCAGATCACGTCGCGTTACGAGATCACGTCTTGAATTTTTCCCGTTGTTTCAGGGTATCAGATCACGTCGCGTTACGAGATCACGTCTTGAATTTTTCCCGTTGTTTCAGGGTATCAGATCACGTCGCGTTACGAGATCACGTCTTGAATTTGTCCCGTTGTTTCAGGGTATCAGATCACGTCACGTCACGAGATCACGTCGGAGTCACCAAATGATTACGCCGTTCTTCATCTTCTTTGTTCCCGTTGTTTCAGGGTATCAGATCACGTCGCGTTACGAGATCACGTCTTGAATTATTCCCGTTGTTTCAGGGTATTTGATCACGTCACGTCACGAGATCACGTCGGGTTACGAGATCACGTCGGGGTCACCAAATGAATACGCCGATCTTCATCTTCTTTGCTCCCATTGTTTCAGGGTATTTGAATAATAGCGTGTTGATGTTTCGGTTGTTTATTGCGTAATGGCGTCTGTCCACGTCAATCACGTGACCGACGCCGCTATCTTTTTAAATATATATTTGGCGTTAGATATGGCCTGAACACTTATAAAACATAAAATTGCAAGGTGTTTCGATTTTTCTGATGAGAAGTATATACATACATATATATAAGTCGTCGCTATATACCTGAGGAACGCATTAATCAAACACGAGTTAGATGTTTGAGACACTTTATAATAAGTTGCCAACTTGGTCGAGTTTGTTTTGGCAAACTTAAAGTTACAATAACACAATTTCGTCGTGATTTCCTCCTTGCAATTTCTGCGAGCTAACAAGTCGACATAATTGGAGAATTATTTATTTGAACTAACTGTGCCCTGCTGTTTCACTCGCGTTAAATTAATATCGTTAGTACATTTTTCTGGAATAAACATATTTCCTATTTAATCATCTCTGTGCAAAATGGATGCTGCAATGATGCTGCTGATGCAAAAAAGAAAGTGGTTAACACTTTCTTTTCAGTATTTCTTGTGAAAAAGGTACAAACTCAGCACAAACTTTCACAATTACAATATTAGTAGGGTTCTTTATTGGCTTACCATCTGCATCGTCAGGAGTTAAGGCTTAAACTCCTACGGTCTATAACAATTAGTTTTTTTTTTAAACTTAAGTAATGTCTGTAGCTCCGGCGTGGCAATGCTGCTAGCCTTTTTGGCACGGTGCCGCGGGATACCCATTTGGGTCAAATAGTTTTTATCTGTAAGTAGTTCGTTATACAACTGTCTTTTATTAAATACTATTAACTGTTGTTATTGTAACTAATAAAAGTTTAATACTATAAAATAATAATATATCCTCACGCCTCCCCACAAGGGTCCCCGAAGGGGTAGGCAGAGGTGTATAGGTAATACCCACACACCCACTTTCCGCCAGAGGTATATTAGGTGCCAATGTGACAGATGGCGAGTCCATCGCCGTTACTCAAGCACGACTATACGTATGTATGTACTCGCCGTTACTCAAGCACGACTATACGTATGTATAGTCGTGCTGGAGTAACGGCGATGGACTCGCCATCTGTCACGTTATATTACTTCTTAAAAGTAATCAGCTTTCTCCATAATGTTTTCCTTCACCGTACATTATATTATCCTGCAAGGAGTAAGTCACTTGTTGAGTCAACGTTAAAACGAGGTCTCATTCCACTTGGAAACTACGGGACTCTTGTCCTATAATGACACTAACAATGCAACTAACTGCTGTGACCTAATAGCTTCCCTATGTCGTCGACATTAGTTTCAGTTCTGTCTGCAGACAAGTTGGTGGCAGTTTAGCTGTAGCACTACGAAACAGTTTTCTTCAGGATGTTCATCTAGCTCGTTTTAGTGCAATTGAGCGAATAGAAGCATTTAACTTGTGCACTTGCTTGTGTTTTAATACAAGCAGTATTTATTTTTATGTATATACTAGCTGTGCCTGCGGCTTCGTCCGCGTGGAATTTAACAAAAAAGTGTTTAGTTTCTAAAACAAAAGTAGTCTAAGTAAGTTCTTTCTACATCAGCTGATCTACCAGTGAAAGTGTCAGTGCCAATCCAGCCGTTTCAGAGATTAGCCGGAACAAACAGACCGGCAGATAGACAATTCAAAATTAAAATATTTTGGTATATACATACATACATACATATAATCACGCCTCTTTCCCGTAGGGGTAGGCAGATACCACTTCTTTCCACTTGCTACGACCCTTACATTCTTCTTTCGCTTCGTCCACTTTCATTATTCCCTTCATACATGCTCTTCGGTTTAGGGTACTCTTGACCTGACCTTATATGTTGTACTTATACTCTTTTGGTATATGTACCGTGTACCATGCATTAAGTATAAAGCGGTTATTTTTATATTACAAACAGACACTCCAATTATATTACTTTGTATAGATATTGTCAGCTAACCAATAAGGGTTTCCGAAGGGGTGGGCAGAGGTGTGTAGTACACACACCCATTTATCTTCGGAGATACATTTTAGGTTCTAAAGTTACAGATTGCGCGTAGACGATGATATAAATTGCGTATAAATACATAACAAAGACTAAATATAGACTGTACCAATGAGTTTTCTGAACTTAAGTACAGTGATTAGTTACACCACGAGCTTTACGGTGAAGGAAAACATCGTGAGGAAACCTGCATACGTCTGAGAACTAATTCAAAGGCGTATGTATAGTTGTGCTTGAGTAACGGCGATGATTCGGCATGTCACGTTGGCAACTAAACTATATCTCTGGCGGAAAGTGGGTATGTGGGTACTACCTATACACCTCTGCCACCCTTCGGCGACTATTATGAGAAATCAAAATCAAAATCAATCAAAATCTTTTTATTTCACATAGGCCCAGATGGGCACTTATAAAACGTCGAAAAAGAAGCACGGTTCGGGTCGGTCGCTTCCATGGAGAAGAACCGGCAAGAAACTCCATGGTTACTCTTTTCGAATCATATATTATTATTATATATATATTATATTATCTACAGCAATAGTACCCAAGTATGGGGGAACAACGTAGGCCCGACAATAGGTCGTTGCTTACTATACAAAGCATACATAAAACAAGATAATTATAACAAGACCTGAGGATACATATGTATATACTTAAGTTTCCATCCCAAAACATTCAACAAAACAAGAGAACTATAGCAAGATTCCTTTCGTTATATGTTTCAAGAATTGTTATTCAGCTACAGCTTGTAATGTGAAGATTCACGCAACCTTATCCCCGTAAAATTACTTACAGTTGCGTGTTATTGTATCAGCTACGGGAAGGAGTCGACATGTTATACAATTCCCGGAAAATTGTCATAACGAAGGGGAATGCTTGTACCTTAAATATGAATTCTACCTCGCTATGGGCCTTTAAGTGTACAAACCTATTGTGTTCTAAAGTTTAATGAGGGTTGCTTTCAACGGTCCCGGAATTACGTTATCGTTTCTGCTGACCCATCGCATAATATTGTAGGTACAGTCAGATTAAATATAATAGAGCCGGAGTGGCCAAGTGGGTCGAATATTGCCTGCGACACAAAGATTGCAAATTCGAATCCCGACTGTATCAATGAGTTTTTCGGAACGTAAGTTCAATGATTAGTCACACCACGGGATTCAAGGTGAAGGATAACAACGTGAAGGAACCTACATACGTTTGAGAAGAAATTCAAAGGTGTATGCAAAGTAGTGCTTGAGTAACAGCGATGGGCCCTATTACGTTGGCACCTAAAATATATACCCTTTCAATTGTAACATCTATTTTAATGTGTTACCTGAAATAAAATTATTTATTACGTTTATTATATCTCTGGTGAAAAGTCTTCTTCTTCCCTTGTGGAAGGGGGTGAGGATATATTAATACATAAAATAAGAATAGTCTAAGTCAATGCTATGCTATGGCTATCTTCCAGTAGAAGTCATGTCATAATCGGTCGCGCCGTTTCAGAGTTTAGACATTGCGCAGGCCGAGTGGAAAAATGTATTTAAGTACCGTACATATTTTGATATTACAAACAGAAATATAATTTTATTTATTAGTAAAGATTTGTATATATATATAAATACAATGAACTATAAAAACAAAGAGCTCATCACATATATATGTAAAGAGCCGAACCCTCTACGCAAAAAAGTTACTGCATTGCAGTTTAACATACATCAAACTTTTATCTTCATGACTTTTGGGCATTGGGCCAATACACCACTGTACCAATACAAATATTGTTTTATTAACGTTAGTGTATAATGTAGTTTGAGATACTTAGCTTCGACCAATAACATCATATTTACCAGTATTTATCCCTTATGAGCTGGGACTTATTTTCGTGGCTCTAAAATGAAAATGTATAGGTTCAAAACCCAGTGTTGTACGTATCATTACGCTTAGTCCCTAACGGGGTAGACAGAGAGAGCAGAGCGCCAGTTCACTCTAGACTTACCTACATACTTATATCGCATCGTCCACATTCTTCAATCTCACCCATACTTAATGTTTGTGTACCGATAAATTTCGAACTCAAGTACAGTAATTTGTCATATGTTTTTAGGTGAAATGCCTGAGAAAAATTCATCGGTCTGAGTGCAGACGTTCTTGTGGGAGAGCGAGAAATTCGCTCGCAAATACGAGTATATAACGATGAAAAATCGGTAATCCTTGGGAAGGCGTAGAAAGGTCGAGTAATTAATTTACATTAAAAGTTGCCCCCTTAAAATATAGATGTTAATATTGCTTTTATGACCAACATTTATCGCACCTTTGTCTTACGATTAGCACGTATACAACAAATGTGTCAGTGTCAACTGTCACTTGTCAGTGACAAATGTCAAATATGTACGACAATTTTTAAGCAGCATACCGACATTTGCATTTTTATTCATGTAAATCGAAATTTGTCTCATGTTTGATTTTAAGATAAATCTTTTCATTATACATCCCTTTGTAATTACATTAAAGCAAAGATACATTTGTACAGGATTTTACATAACTTAATGTTTCACCGGTTGAGTTTAAGTAGTCAAAAAAGTACAGTGATTTATCATGCCAGAGAATCATCGTGAGGTAACCTGGACACAAGTTTGACAAGTTTGATACGTTTTCATTTAAATATCAAAAACACAGGTCGAAAAGAGGGCGTAGTTGTACATTTTCATATTTCTGAGCCCCTGGAGGAAACGCGTAAAAATATAACTATTTTACCGTGTCTGTATTCACCCTAATGTTGGTAAGAACGTTGGGCCAACATAATCATATGTAGCATGTTTATATTGGCATATTGGCCTACGCCGGCGGGCGCCGTAGGAACGAGCCGAACGACCGAATAGATCCAACTTAATTGCATCAGAGGCGAACGTTATTATTTCACGAAATACGGTTTAGTGGTGGAGAATTAGATTACTATTTTCCAATACGCTGGTATATATTATAATATATCTACATATATTTGTTCCAATGTGCACGAAGCAAAACAGGTATGTAAGTCTAGGGAGAACTGGCGCTCTATTTTCTGCCTACCCCGTTAGGGAAAAAGCGAGATGATATGAATGAATATAGGCACGTCTAACCACAACGAAAGGGGTAGGCAGGGGTATAACAATACCCTCTCTTCCCTGGAGATATATTTAGGTATCAACGAGACCGTTTTTCAAGCACGGCTATATATACAGGTTTATTTTTAATAAATGAAAGAAGAATGTGAAAAGGAGGGGCGGCGCCTAAACGCTGGCAAGACTAAGGTTCTGGTATTCGAAAGAGATGAACAAGTGACCGAGTGTGCTATAACGGTAAATAGGCAAATTCTAGAGCAAGTGAATGAATTTGTATATCTAGGAAGCATGTTCACACGAGATGGAAAGTATGAAAAAGATATTGAAAGAAGGATAACTGCCGGAAATAAGGTGAATGGAGCCATGTCGGCGTTGATGGACAGTAAAAGTCTGAGCAAGAATGCTCGAGTTGCTGTCCACAACGTTGGTACCTACCTTATTGTATGGCAGCGAATCCTGGGTATGTCAGAGGAAGTATGAAAATAGCTTGAATGCAGTTGAGATGCGATCTCTTCGAAAAATGTGCGGAGTAACGATATTAGATCGAATCCGCAATGAAGAGATTCGCAAGTCAACTGGCGTGAATGAGGGCGTGATTGTAAAGATGAAGAAAGGCATGTTACGTTGGTTTGGATACATAGAAAGGATGAGTGAAGAAAGATTGACGAAACAGATATACAAAGCAAGTGTGTGCAAGAAGAGGCAGAGGAAGGCCACGTTCCAACTACCTGGATCAAATCGATCGGACTCTCAAGGACGGGAACGTTAAGAGTACTCGAAACCGACGAGCATGTATGAAGAGACTGATGAATGTGGACGAAGCGAAAGAGGTATGTAAGTCTAGAGAGAACTGGCGCTCTATACTCTCTGCCTACCCCGTTAGGGACTTGGCGTGATGATATGTATGAATGTATTTTTACACGCTTTTTATTAGCTTCACTTGTATGTCAGTATGTCAGTATGTAACTCTCCGTGGGTAATTAGCGCGCCTGGGGCCTTTCTTGGTTCTCGTAGCCGTTTCTCTGGCTCCCTTTTGAAAAATATCGAACTAAAAAGTTAATAATAAATATAGTTTAAAAAAGAACTAAAAAAAACACGCTTTTTACAGAAAACTAAACTAAAAAATAAAAAATAAATTTTAATAAATCTGAATTAATAATAGTGTAAAAATTCTTAATAAATAATTTAAAAAAAGCGTGGGGTGCTTTTTAAGATATTGTCGAAATAATAAATCTTCTATTCTTATAGATATAAGTATTTTATTGGCAGATATCAATAAAATATTTAGAACTATTGACACCATGCACCCCACGCTTTTTTTATTATTTATTAAGAATTTCTACACTATTATTAATTCAAATTTATTAAAATTTATTTTTTATTTTTTAGTTTAGTTTTCTGTAAAAAGCGTGTTTTTATAGTTTTTTTTTTAAACTATATTTATTATATAATATTACCCTGTATACGTAAATAGCATACGGTTTTAACTCTATTTAGGTCAACTGAATATCTGAATAAATATTATATTTGAAAAAACTGTATTCTTTTTATTATCATTTTTACACGCTTTATATTAGCTTGGGTTGTATCTATGTATGTATGTAACGGAATCTTTGAACTTAATTTTCACCAGTTTCCAGAAGTCTGATTAATTTGAAACTTTGCATACGTATCAAGGACCGATGACAATACACTAATAACTAAAAAGTAGAAAATAGATAATAATTAAAAAAAACTAAAAAAACACGCTTTTTATAGAAAACCGAACTAAAAAATAGAAAATAAATTTCGATAATATCTTAAAAGCGTGGGGTGCTTTTTAAGATATTATCGAAATGATAATCACTCTACTCATATCTGTCAATAAAATATTTATAACTATTGACACCATGCACCCCACGCTTTTTAAGATATTATCGAAATTTATTTTCTTTTAGTTCGGTTTTCTATAAAAAGCATGTTTTTTAGTTTTTTTTTTACTATTATTTATTTTTTCTATACCCGGACCACATTGCACAAGAAAGTATTTCACAAATTCTGTATTACAAATGTTTAGAGTCAATGACCCATACATAATTAATCAATGAATAAAGTACCCGGCTTAATTGGGGAAGCGACAAGTAAGACGTGAGTAATTGTACCCGGCTCGGAGAATATCTGAAACATCTGCGCCTCGGTTGTTTACGTTCCGGGTATAACAAGCGTAGCGAAGGTGTTTTAGAAGGCATTTCAAATTTAATAGCATCCAATAAACGTCTCATCGTGGCTTATTGACGGCCTGATAGTCGGGCTGTCAACAGTAATAATTCAATTACATAAATCTGAGCCTAATATATAAGAGCCTATAATCTGATAGTGGCCCAGTGGTTCGAGTCAGTCCTGCAACACAAAGACTGCAAGCTTGAATCCTGATTATATGAATGATTTTTCTGAACTTAATTATAGTGATTAGTCACACCACAAGCTTTACGGTGAAGGATAACATCGAGAGGCAACCTGCATACGTTGGAGAAGAAAGTCAAAGAAGTATGTATAGCTGTGCTTAAGACACGGTGAAGAACTCGCTGTATGTCACGTTGGCACCTTAAATACTTATGCACCTCTGTTTACCCTTCGAGGACCTTTATGGGAAGGCATGGAGATATATATAAATCTGTAGTACGATACCATGGAGATACAGGAGAATCCAAATTGCGAAAGGCGTCGAGCAAATAAAATACATTGATCAAATGAAATCGGTGTAATTGAAACGGCAATTAAAATGGAAACGTAATACTCCAGTACGAATGCTCACAGCCGTACGCCGATAAGAAAATAAACAATAAAAACGGGGTCTCGTGTAAATCAAACAGAATCAACTTGTTCCTGGATACGAGTGGCGATAGATCGAGGATAAACACAACACGCCAATAACGAGTAGACGAGCAGACTTAGCAGCATCAACAATCCAGCGACCCTGACGTCTAACTGAGTGCGAAATGGACGAAAAATATTTACATACATATCACATTTATGCCGAGTCCCTCACGCGGTAGGCAGAGAGCGCAGAGCGCCACTTCTCTCTAGACTTACATACCTCTTTCAGATCGTCCTCTTCATCAGTCTCTGTATACACGCCCGCTGCCTCATGCCTTTCAATAAGGGTGGGCACGGGTGTATTAGCACCCTCCTTTTGTAAGAGATGAATTTTGATGCCATAGTGGGATAGGCAGAGAGATAAGAGCGCCAGCTCTCTAGAGACTAAAAGACCTCATTCGCTTCATTCATATTCATCAGTCTCTTCGTACATGCACGCCGGTTACGACTAACACTTAATTGAGCTTGGTCTTTCTCTGTTTCTGCTTCCAAGCACTTTCACATCCCAATACTTGGTCATTAATCTATCATAACTGATACATTTGTATCTATTTATATCTTTATCTTTACAACCATTATCCACTAGTCACTTCATCAATCTATTAATCACGGATCTCCTTCAAATTTGAGGCTCTAGAAACATCCTTATCTGTTAATGTAGTCTAATATTAATGCTATTCGAAGTATAAACATTAACTGCAGGAAACTTTTTCATTGCTCTACTCTCCAAGCAAAGAATTTTGTCTAGAGGCTAAGAAGACACTTTAGATTGGATTTAAAACCGTAACACCGCACACATTTCACACTCAATACAAATATGCCCTGAAATCATTCCCGGACAGGCGCTAATCTCGCAAATGGCACATTTTAACCCTGACTGACGTTGTCCGGAATATTCATAGATAATCGCGTGACAGGGCGTAGGCACATTGGGGTCACATACACCCGACAATTTATTTTACACAACCCTCAAATGTAAAACACACCTTAACCCTACGCAATAGATGTTAAAATGTCATAACCTTAAGTGCTCACATAAATTTGTATGACAATACGTGCCTGAAACATTTTTCGTTTAAAAATATGTCTTAATTCCATGGAATAGAAGTCGATGTATACTACGCTGGGTGGAGTGATTACGTTGGCGTGGCTCATCATTTGGCTAAGGTGAATTACGCGAGATTAGACGACAAATGTTGGTTGTTCTATGATGCTTGTCACAACCAACGCCTACGCGTTCGCTAGCTTTTGAGTTATTACAAGGGATGGGACAGAATAGCGGGTTTTATATGCTATGCGTAACAGGAATGTTGTCCACTATCTCCGTTATTCTATACGTGCGGTATGAAATGAATTTCAAAACAAAGCGGACATACAGCCTGGGGTAAACAGGAAAATTCAACGTTGTTTTCAAAGTGTACTTTCATGCCATTTATCGACACTTGTGATAAAAACCACGCCGGTATATTGTCCTGGTAGAGCTACTAGTAATCTCGACATACATATTTATATATATATATATATATATATATATTTCTTCTGTGCGTGTGTATGTGACTGAACCGAATTTAATGAAATTTTCTGTGTGTCTTCAGGTGGATTCGAGAATGGTTTAGATCACAATTGGACCCGAGAGGTGGTCTGCGATCGTGTTTCAGGAAATATATTTTTTTCACCCAAGCGAAGCTGGGCGGGACAACTAGCATGTATGTATTTTATTTCATTCATGTCATTCCGACTACATGCGTCCATGAAGTTATCAAACGTATGCAATCGTCCTCTTGATGATTTACTTCAACGTGAAAAAATCATTGCTGCAGACCCCCAGCGTTCGCACGTGCACTCTTGACTTTTAGGTCAGTACTCGAACCACTTGGCCGCCACGGCTCTCGTTGACTGCGCAGTCACGTAAATGTTATTGGTCGTTATTCGTTCTATTTTTATTGAGTTCCCAGTTTTTGATACAGGCTACCTGTGCCGTGTACTAAAATAACTGAATGTGAATTTGACAACATTCGGTACGCATCAGGCTCCAAGGTCTTGAAATAGAGGCATAACTTTATGATCTACAAATATATATACTATATGGGAATGTTTATATAGCACCGTGGTGGTGGTTGCCAGTAACACAAACATTGCAAGATCGAATCCCGGCTGTACCAATAAGTTTTTCTCAACTTGTACAGTGATTAGTCACACCACGAGCTTTACGGTGAAGGAAAGCATCGGGAGGAAACCTGCATACATTTCAGAAGAAATTCAAACACATGCTTTGTAGCGGCAATTGACTCGCCATCTGTCACGTTGGCACCTAAAATATATCTCCAGCGAAAAGTGGGTACGTGGGTACTACTTACACACTTCTGCCCACCCCTTCAAGGACCTTAGGTACAACAATGCTTCAACATAGCGCCCTTCCACAAAGGCCCTATCACACTCTCTTTTCTCTGTATCGTATCCAAAGCCAACTGGATTATGTTAGGTTGGAAAGCTAACCTGGCATTCGTTGTTTTTATTTTTAAGTTTTGACTTCAAATTTGCAGTCAAAAACAAATCAATTAATTCCAATCAAAAGTTCTACCTATTGGTGAAAGCCAACGTTGACCGTAGCAAAAGCAGTCAATTTTTTTTTGTTTTTTATTGCGAATTGAGGTCAAAAGTTGTCGAACAAAACATATATTAACAAATTTTGCCAACAGTACTTTTACTGGTTAAGAGTTTGGACTGCATTACATACTCACTCTACGTATGAGGCGTATAAAAGCTCATTGGTACAGGACAAAGTTTAAGGCCACAATATATCTTCACAGGTAATTTTGAACACAACACATCCACTGCTCTGTTAATTGAAAAACGGTAGACATTATCGTCACGATACAATGCAAGTTAACAGGTAATACAAACATAATCGAATAAAATCAATAAAGCTATCGGCGTTACTGAGAATACAAAACGTGTTTCAGAATATTAAAATAGCACGTAAAATACACATGCACAATTTTGTTTGACGTTGCACAAAAATATCTCGGGGCATGCACATAGGTTTAGTGAATCTGACAGGATTCTAGTGTTATTGCACTTTACGAAAGGACACGGGACATATACATAAGGCAATTTTTCACTGTAAAACGTATTTCCCTTCGTGACTATATTATTTCTGTTCTTATCCCAAACGCCGGTAAGGTAGGCACTCCATCCAATGTTAGTTGACAAGTGCCTTCACGTAGTTTGATATCATCACAAATTTAAGAGCTGGGCTCTTGTCGGCGTCTCTGATGCAGTCCCCTCCATTCGCTTCTGTCCAGCGCAACCTCCTTGACCTCCTTATACGTCATGAGATGCACTTTTTCTTTGATCAGACCCATGTATGTTAATCTTGGTCTTCCTCTTCCTCTCTTCCCCTCTACCTTTCTTTCTAAGATGTTTCTAAAGAAGCTATCATCTTTCCTCTTCTATTATTATTATTATTATTAGTAGTTTGATAACCCTTTCTATATTAGAGCTAGTCAAAGGAAGCATGGAAATAGCATAAAGGCAGTTAATATGCGATCTCTTCGAAACATGTGCGGAGCAACGATCACAGATCGAATCCGCAAAAAAGAGATTCGCAAAACAGGCGTGAATGAAGCTGTGATTGTACATATGATGAAAGGCGTGTTACATTGGTTTGGACATATAGAAAGGATGAGTGAAGAGAGATTGACGAAACGGATATACAAAGCAAAAGTGTGTGCAAGAAGAAAAACAATGAGAGGAAACCTACACACTTTTATAATATTCTTGTGCTTGAGAAACGTCGACGGACTCGCCATCTGTCCCATTGGCACCTTAAATATAGCTCCCGCGAAAGGTGGATGTGTTCGTACTAACTACAGACCTCTGCCTATCTGGTTCTAATGTCCTTTCATCCAAATCGGTCCATCAGTTTTATCCGAGTCAGGTGACAAAGAGATGTACAGGAAAATTATATCAGATGATTATATTTTCAAGCTGATTTGATTCAGTGTCGTGTCATCTGTGTTGTCTCTGTTTGTTATTCCACTTAGATTCAGGTTCAAGCTCCATGATTCACCGCAGAATCATAATCGGATCTTTGCCTCCTTGACTAACTACTGAACAAGGGAAGCAAATAAAGGAATACATTTGTTTAAGATAGTGGTTTACGTTAGTTTGCATGCCGTTCCAATAATGTCGTAACGAATTAAGATCGAAACTGTAATGAAGAGATTCGCAAAACAAATAGCAAATGGTAGTGTGATTGTAAAATTGAAGAAATGAAGAAACGTATAAATGGTATTGTTACCCTATTATACAGCCTACCCTTTAAGAAACCTAAAAAAAATATTGTTTTAAAATGTTTAAAGCTCACATAAAATTAATATAAAGTAATATATAACAATAACACTCTGAAAGGCGGAAATAGAGTGGGAACTACCTACACACCTCTGCCTACCCCTTCGGGAACGGCGCGATGATATATTATTATTATGAAGTAATAATAAGAAAAGTACGTTTACTCAAAGACGGGAACGTTAAGAGTACTCAAACCGTCGAGCATGTATGAAGAGACTGATGAATGTGGACGAATCGAAAGAGGTATGCAAGCCTAGAGAGAACTGGCGCTCTTCGTATCATCGGCGAGAAAAGGGTGGTTGGTGGCTGTTGCTACACGGCGTGGATATGCTAAATGCTTAAGATTACATCGCAGAAAAAAATAAGGTAATTATCTGACGCTTCGCGGACCGATGAAGATAATTACGTTGATCCACAATGTACATTTTACTATCCAAGTCATTACCAACGCCAGACGCTCACGTTCAAAATATTTTTCCTCAATTAAAAACTCAATAAACTGTGAGTATATTATAACGTTATTATAGGCGTAATAAAAGTGCGCCACGGCACGTAGCCACACAGCGCGCCATCAAACCGCAGAGGCTCGGAGGGATCGCTCGTAAAGTTTTTATTATATTTTCTATTATGATTTAATGCATTGCCTTACGACTGATGATCGCATAACTGTCCTATTATTTGATTAAAATAAATATATAACTTCGGATAATCCACACAAATGGACCAAGTCCCAACCTAAGCAAAGATTATGCACTATCGGGACTGAATCTAAATGAGAACGTCAATAGTACTCAAAACTCGCGAGCACGTATGAATGTATTTGACTGATGAATGTGGACGAAGTGAAAGAGCATTGTAAGCTAGAGGAGAGAACAATCATATGCGTATAGCGGAATCGCTATTTGATAACGCAATACATTTTTATAACAACGAGTCTTCAGCAGATGTTCTGCTTAAAGTTATCTTTTATAACTATCTTTATATATATATATTTCTTCTGTGCGTGTGTTTGTCACTGAACTCCTAAACAGATGGACCGATTTAAATGTAATTGTCTGTGTGTCTTCTCAGGTGTATTCGAGAATGGTTACGATCCACAATTGGACCCGATTAAACTGACAATTGGAGCGCCACCTGCGCTGCGATCTTGTTTCGGGAGATTTTGTTTTTTTCACCCAAGCGAAGCTGGTCGAGACAGCTAGTATCTATAATATGTATATATATCCCGTAAAGCTCGTTTTAAAGTACAGAAAAACTTATTGGTAGTCGGGATTCTTATTTTCAATGTTTGTGTTGTAGGCAACGACTCGAACGACAAATGACGCTGTGCATAGGCTAGAATCCCATTCTATTCTCTCGAGTGGGTCATGATGAACGTACGTGAATACTACTGTGCTAAGATTATAAATATATCATAATAGCCTTGCGGTTTCACCCGCGTAAAATTAGATTTCATTCATAAATTTTCCCCCTTTTTACATTAGCGTGATGTTTTGTATATCCTATAGCCTCCCTCAATTAACGGGCTATTATCTAACGCAAAAATATTTTTTCAATTATAATTATAATTAGCAGATGAGCGCGTTCAACCAAAAAAACTCTTCTTTTTTTATATTTTAACTAGCTGTCCCGCCCAGCTTCACTGAGATTTCGTGATGAGTGACTATATATTTAGCACTTCCCAAAGATCGAGTTCAACCATAGTTATTTATTTAAATATAACCAACACGAAATTGTTGCACGCTAAAGTTAACGCACAAATTTTACTGAAAATATACGCAGAATCGAGGACACGCATATTAAATACAAAATTATATCTTATACTCACATTTTCGAAGAACTGCTTTCAGCGCAGCACAACAAAAATTGTGCAACAGTTTCAAAATAAAAACCGGGTCAAAGGAACCAAACGACACACTTAACACGAGATCACATGTAGAAACGCTCAGGTACGATAAAGATTCGAGAATAAGGCATAGTTTATTGCGAAGTAGAAGTATATTATAGTATTTTAATTAATGATTCGCTGATTCTATTATCGCAAATTTTCGCGACGAGCGACAGCACCCTCCCTTCCGTATCGCTCTGCGCCCGAAGCGCGACTAAAAGCTGAAACCGCTGTTTGGCTGCGGCGCCGAGCGGTCTCGTACAGGCGGTTCAGGTGAACGGCAAATTACTTTGCATCTGGACGAAGTTTCGTCTACATCTCTTTCTGTTGCTCGTAAAACGACTCATTACGAAAGAGACAACGCCGTAGGGCTTCGTCAAGAGATCCAGTGCAAGCATATTATACTCACCCCCCAAAACAGTTACAAGGTCTTTAAATATTTACAATGGCTTGTATTAACACCAAATACACCTGAATAAGTGTGACTTTAAGTGATTCTCGGGTACTTTAAGGTTTGGTCAAACAGCGGACGGGGCGGGACGGCGACGCGACGCTGGCGCGGCGTGAGCAGTTGTAATATACAAATTAATATAGGAAGTGTCACACAGAGCCGTCGCGCTCGGCGCTGGACCAGCGGTCGCGTCACGCCACCGTCGCGCCCGACGGTAATACAACAATCGCACGGCGGGACGGGGCGCGAGCGGGACGTGAGCAGGACGAAACAAGTTGTGTTCTATGCGAATTTGTTTCATTAGTCAAATAGACAGCGGGACGTGAGCACGTCGCGCCCGACGTGACGCCAGCTTTGTGTTTTACTACAGAAATGGAAATGGAGAAAGTAGAAAAATTGATAGAACTCGTTCGAGGCTATGTTTTTCTATATGATTTGGGCCATAATCAATACAAAAATGCTGGTCTCAAATCTGCGATTTGGGAATCTATAGGAAGGGACCTCAATGAAAGTGGTAAGTAACATTACATTATTGGTCATTTATTCTATTATTATTAAAATAAGTAACAAACATTTCTCGGACTGCAAATGCGGCGTTTGGAGATCGCTGATTTGTTGATCTTATTGAAGTGAGTGCTCTTGACGTGTCCAGTGTTTCATTGGGCTCAAAAGAAAAAGACTCTCCCTTCACTCTTATGTAATTATGCAGACAACAGGCTGCTTTGACTACATGTATAGCAGTATCAACATCACTTTCTATAGGTCTATGAAAGATCCGGTATTTTTGTGCTAAAATACCAAACCAAATAAAATTTTTTGCTAACGCAAACAAGAGTAGCGCAACTTCCGCGTCTGAATCACTCGACATCTTGTTCCAAAATGCTCGAGAAATCACGCCGAGTGCGGCGGGTCGGTCGGCGCGACGCTTGCAGGATCATCACGTCCGCAGTGTGACATCCACGCCGCGTCGCCGTCCCGTCAGCGTCGCGTCGCCGTCCCGCCCCGTCCGCTGTTTGACCAAACCTTTAGATTTGATACTTCGCAATGTAGCGTAGAAATCTACGTAATGGAATCCCAAAAGGTGCTTGGTCGTTTGTTATCGACCTACACGCATGTTTTTTTGACCATCTAAGCGGCGTAGGGCCGTCAAACAAAATGTTGAAGGTTGTTAAGTAAATGAACTCAAATTTAATACCCTAACGCCTTCCCACAATGAGCCCGAAAGGGTAGGTGTGTAGTAAAACACCCTCTTTTCTCCGGAGATATATTTAGGTTCCAACGTATGGCGAGTCTATCGCTGTTTCTCAAGTATATCTACGTCTTACAATTTCTTCATAAACGTGTACACGTTTCCTCTTGAAGACTTCCTTCACCGCAAAACCTCGTAATAATGATTAATCAATCACTGTGTATTTCAGAAAAAACTCATTGGTTCAGTTGTAATTCGAACTTGCTATCTTTGCGTCTACCGTCGGCCACCACAGCTCTAACTTTAATCTTACGTACTTCAAACATGAAAACATCTACAAACCAATAATTTTCAAGCAAATTACGTGTTACTTGAACTTCTTAACGTCGCTTTGATATCGAATCTTGCTGGATAACATCCAAACTATTGCGTCTCCAAAAACTTTGTAAGCAATTTGTACAAGAAACAACTTTGGCATATCTAGAAATTAGTATCGGATGAGTATTTGAAACATTTGCCTTTTGGGTGGACACTTAACTGTTTATAACTTACTAGCTACGCGCCGCGGATTCGCCCGCACATAATACAAATGCGGAATTTTGTGAGGATGTCTGTTACTCAATCAAGCCCGACCGACAGGAACTGATATGGATTGGTATTAGGTTTATTAACACAAAGGACGTGTATTCAAATCCAGAATAAAATCTACCTCCCTCAAGTTTTGCAGTCAGCTCGAACCACTAGACCAGACGGCCTTCAGTAGTTGTACCTAATGTATTGTTACGATGGAAGGTTCTGGAGGGCTTGCCGTGTGAAAGCCATGCCAAACAACAACACTTAGCCGGAAATATAGACAAAAGGATGCAATTAAGAAAGGACGTAAACAACTTGTTTACGTCACCCGGCCATTGTTCTGCGGATGCATTTAAATGGCTATTCCACGAAAGTCTTAATGGCGGTCTAGAACCTTCCACCGATATCTAGAATATCGTGCCGGTGCCATATATAAGGCGGTACCCGATGGGCACGGGCAGTCAGAGTCAGAGTTAGTTAGTGAGTTCAGTTGAGAGAGTCAGTTCAGTCAGTTGAGTTCAGTGCGAGTGATCACAAGTGTTTTATCAGTGACTATAGTGAGTGTACAGTGTTAGTGAAGTGTTTCAGTGTTTCAGTACCTAGTGTTTACTGTGTTTTACTAGTACTGTGTTATAGTGAGTAGTGCTATCGTGATTTATCGTACAAGATTCCGGATTTATTCAGTGTAATAGAATAAAGTGTCGTTTAAAGTGCATCAACCGGCTATCATTAAATTATCCCGAACCCCAGCTCGTAACAATTGGTGTCAGAAGTGAGGGATAGTTATGCCGGTTCTACCCAAAGACGACACTCCGGGTCCAACTCAAGCAATGCAGCAAGAGCAGCAGGCTGCGGAGCCGACGGCCACTGGCGATGCTGGGAATGCACCGCCAATGAATCCTCAAGTTTCGGCTACCATCGACATAGCTGAGCTCATAGCGTTGCTGCAGGAGATGGACCGACGTCAGGAAGAGCAGTGGCAACGTCAGCAAGAGCAGTGGCGATGTGAGGATGAGCAGTGGCGACGTCAGGAAGAACGTCAGGAAGAGCAGAGACGACGTCAGGAAGAACGTCAGGAAGAACAGACACAGCAGCTTCTAGAGCCGCTGAAGTGTGATAAGGAAGTGCAAGTGCGACGTCAGGAGGAGCAAGTGCAACTTCAAGAAGAGCCAGAGCGATGTCAGGAAGAGCTGACACGACAGCTTCAAGAGCAGCTGACGCGCGATAAAGAAGAGCAAATGCGACGTCAGGATGAGCAAATTCGACGTCAAGAAGAACGTCAGGAAGAGCAAAAGCGACAGCTTCAAGAGCAGCTGACGCGCGATAAAGAAGAGCAAATGCGACGTCAGGAAGAGCAAATGCGACAGCTTCAAGAGCAGCTGACGCGCGATAAAGAAGAGCAAATGCGACGTCAGGAGGAACAAACCCATCTCCTCAAGGAGCTGAGTGATAATATCGGAAAAGAACTGACAGCAGTCAAAGAAAAGGTGCAACATCAGGAGACTCGCATAACAGACGTCGAGAACAGGATTGACAAAATTGAAGCCCAGATAGCCGTAATACAGAAGACGTTGGGGGCCCTGACATCCGGAAAAGGCATTGTCGCTCCGGTAACCACATTCTCGATGCGAGGATTTAAAGTGCCGCCATTCGATGGAAAATCTTCATGGTCAGCATACAAAGTCCAGTTCGAAGCTGTTGTTAAAGCCAACGGATGGAATGAAGCACAAGCTCTGACTGCGCTCACACTGGGACTACGTGATCAGGCCTTAACTATATTGGAAGCCGTTGGGAAGGATGTGACCTATGAACAACTACTCGAAGCTTTGGAGTCTCGCTACGGTGATGCACATTTGGAGCACGTATTTCGTGCCCAGTTGAAGGACCGAACCCAACGTAGCGGGGAAAACTTGCAACAATGGGCTCTGGAAATCGAGAAGCTTGTACGCAAAGCGTACCAGTCAGCGCCTACGTTCATAGCAGGATACCTGGTCCAAGCTTTCATCGACGGAATACGTGACCTGGAAATACGAGCTGCTGTCAGGCTTGGACATCACGAAAGCCTCAAGGATGTTTTGGCTCATGCCCTGGAAGTTGAGGCAGCACGTCAAGATTATCGGTCCCATCGAATCCGGGAAGTGATAACACCTATCCGAGATAGTCGACCGAAATTTAGTCCTCGGTGCTTCCATTGTGGTGAAAAAGGCCACCTGAAATTTAACTGCCCAGATAGAGCAAGCCGAGACGGGACCAACATAAAAGCAAGGGGTACGTGGCGAGTAGCGAATGATTTTAAAGGAGCCCCAAGACTATTGAACTCTCAAGCCTACGACAGAGGTAAATCTCACGGAAACGCAGACGCATTATCAAGAAGATCTTGCTCAGATGACTACAAACATTGTGCAAGGAAAGAAATGAAAGAGACTGTACCCATTAGAATGCTGCGAACAAATGATTGGAAGGAAGCGTTACGAACAGCGCAACGAAAGGATCTCGATATCAGGCCAATTAAGGAAAAGATGAAGACCCGTTGTAACAAATATCTTAGCAGTCCTGGATTCAGCGAGGGATCCCTGGTGTGGCTTCACAATCCAGTACGCAAGAAAGAAATATCTTCGAAGCTACAGGCAAGATGGGATGGACCATACCGGATTGTCACTAGGATCAACGATGTGACATATCGGATACAAAAGGGACCACGAGGAGCTCCGAAGGTCGTCCACGTCGATCGATTGGCGCGCTACCATGGGTCTAACGATGCTCGGGACGAGCATGTCTAAGGAGGGGGCAGTGTTACGATGGAAGGTTCTGGAGGGCTTGCCGTGTGAAAGCCATGCCAAACAACAACACTTAGCCGGAAATATAGACAAAAGGATGCAATTAAGAAAGGACGTAAACAACTTGTTTACGTCACCCGGCCATTGTTCTGCGGATGCATTTAAATGGCTATTCCACGAAAGTCTTAATGGCGGTCTAGAACCTTCCACCGATATCTAGAATATCGTGCCGGTGCCATATATAAGGCGGTACCCGATGGGCACGGGCAGTCAGAGTCAGAGTTAGTTAGTGAGTTCAGTTGAGAGAGTCAGTTCAGTCAGTTGAGTTCAGTGCGAGTGATCACAAGTGTTTTATCAGTGACTATAGTGAGTGTACAGTGTTAGTGAAGTGTTTCAGTGTTTCAGTACCTAGGGTTTACTGTGTTTTACTAGTACTGTGTTATAGTGAGTAGTGCTATCGTGATTTATCGTACAAGATTCCGGATTTATTCAGTGTAATAGAATAAAGTGTCGTTTAAAGTGCATCAACCGGCTATCATTAAATTATCCCGAACCCCAGCTCGTAACAGTATGAAAGTCGTTTCATGCCTACTTAATTTAGATGTTCTGCATGTATCTATACTAATATTATAAAGAGGAAAGATTTGTTTGTTTGTTTGTTTGTAATGAATAGGCTCCGAAACTACTGGACCGATTTCAAAAATTCTTTCACCTTTGGAAAGCTACATTATCCCCGAGTAACATAGGCTATATTAAATTGGACCCGATAGGTGGCGCTGCGATCGAGTTTCAAGAATTTTACCTTTTTACCCGGGCGAAGCTTCTGTGTGTTTCTGTGTGTCTTAAGCTAGATTCGAGAATGGTTTAGATTTACAATTGGACCCAATAGGTGGCGCTGCGATCGTGTTACGGGCAATTTAACTTTTTCACCCGAGCGAAGCTGGGCGGGACAGCTAGTTGTTTTATAAAACGGTAAGGTATGATTTTGATATTATTGTTATTACTTTCGTTTTAAAAACTAATTTTTATTTATATGTCTTATATTTAACTATAAACATTATAGTGTAAATGGTTGTTACAGTGTTAATTATCCTCACGCCTTCCCACAAGGGTCCCCGAAGGGGTAGGCAGAGGTGTATAGGTAATACCCACACACCCACTTTGTTAATTAATTCAATTAAATTCAATAAGAATGTTTCAAACATTGGCGCGTTCGATGTTGGCAGACAAACAAAAAAACCTTACAACTAATTCTATTATTTAATAGTTGTACCGGGAATGCAACCGCAATGGAAAGCAGATTTGCCCGCTATCTGCAAATGCAGCTTCGAAAAATGGAGAAGGTTATATAATTTTTTATAATGTCAGCAACGAAAGTCTTAGTATTGTGAACGTTTATAAGTACAGTAGCCAGGAACTAACGACGGCGTAAGAAATGGTTCAATATTAATAAAATGTGTCTGTTTTAGATGCAACCCATTAGTTGCATAGTTGAAAATTCATTAAGTTGGTACAATAGGAATCCTTAGTCCCGCATGTAGCTGGAACTCGAATTCAACTCATTTAAATAATCCCACGAACATGAAGGATTTACTAATATATTCCGAAAGTTCCAACACCACCAAAATGTAAATAAGGGACTGAATTAGGAACACAAATACCTAAATCTCAATAGTTTCAGTGAGTTTTATTTGAAATGAATTTTTACATTACTGTGGTGAATTAATTTCAACGTATTTTGGATACTTTTATTATTTTGGATAAACAGAAACCCAAAGATTACACGTTCGAATTGGAACTATCTAATGAGCTTCTCTGAACTGAGGCACACTTATTTGTCACACCACGAGCTTTACGGTGAAGGAAAATATTGAGAGGAAATCTGCATACGTTGGAGAAGAAATTCAAAGACCTATATGATACTCGCCATCTGTCATGTTGGCACCTGAAATATCTTCACCACTACATAGAAACGAATTACATTTAAGCCTCGTGTTCATGTTCTTGAAATCACCAAAGACTTGAAGTATTGAAATTGTAGGCATCCATTTCCAACATTACCCACTCTATAAGAAATCTAAATCTGAGATCCAGATTTAGAAACGCTAATCCGTATCTTTATCCCGAACATAATCCTAAGCGGAGTAGTTGGATTGAATTGTTATTTGAATTAATTTTAAAATTTCGAAGAATAGAAGTCTAACATCTATAGTTGAAATCTTGAATGGATTTTAGACTACGTACGTGCTTGAGTAACGGCGATGGACTCGCCAACTGTCACGTTGGCACCTGAAATATATCTCTGGTGGAAAGTAGGTGTGTGGGTACTACCTATACATTTTGCCTACCCCTTCGTGGACCCTTGTGGGAAGGCGTGAGGATATATTATTATTATTATTGATTAACTAAGAATCGAATATTTTAAAGCTTTTGTTGAGTTATTTAGGTATGAAAAAAATATACTAGATCTGCGTTTCACCCGCGTAAAGCTTAGTAAAAAAAAAACGAAATATTTTATTCAACGTAAGAGACACGGGGAACACTTATTGACCGTCACAAACTTAATAAAAACTAAAGTTACCGTTTCCTCATACCGTCGGAAGTATAATAATAATATACTCTTTGAGGTCCCAGTGGCTCGCACCAATATAGCAAAGTTTGCTCCAATAACAAGAGCAGTTAAGTTATTAAACAGGGTATCACAGTACACTCATATTTTCACTTGTGCATTGGCGGAATTTACGAAAGTAACTATTAACCCGTTATCAGGTCCTCTGTAGCTTATTTAACGCATTAGGTACCACCTGTCATGATAATATAAGTATGTCGGCCGCGGAAACCAACTTAATACCGTTACAAAGAGTTCAAAATAAAATTATCAAAATATTGTATCGCTATAACAATTTTACCCCCACCAAAGAAGTATATAACTATTAAAATCTCAAGAATCTCTATATGTATAACACCTGTATAATAATAAAGAATATCTTAACAAAGTCGATTCAATCCAACATACAACTAACTAAAAAACAAAGTACCCACAACCTAAGAAATAAACACAAGCTCAAACAGTATACCTCGCGCACTAACTACGGTCAGAGTACACTAGTATGCGAGGGAGTGCAGTTGTACAACAGGTTTCCAAACGACCTAGAAGACTGCAACAATATTAATTCTTTTAAACATAAGCTCAAGATGTATATAGTACAAACATTATAATTATCGATGCATGCGCTCCAGAGAAAACCAAACAATATGTTAATTTAAGTTTCTTTGTATTCTCATTATAATTGAACTTCATGTTTTTATGAGAAATAAATTTCTTTGAACCTATGTAAATAAATAAATAAATAAAAATAAATTAATATTATCAAAGCAATGTCTGGAAAACTTCGAGCAGATTTAAACGCTCTTGTAGCACTTGCGTCAATCGGCAGGCTTGCTCTTGGACTGGCGGAGACAGAAGTGATTTAAGATGAACACGAAAAGGCCGTGCACGTGCTGCGAGAAGTCAAGTAGGTACACTTCAGTGCTAAATTCTCGCAGCCTTACTCTTAGAATTCATATTTTAATATTGTTTGTCTGGAAGTTATAACATAAATAATTATATGAATACTAGCCCGCGACTTCGTCGGCGTGGGCGGCTTTTTTATCTGTCCTAAAAATGTTATTTATATTATTAAATATATTTATATATATATTTTAAAAATGTTTTTTTTTTCAATAAAAAGTATCCTATGTTACTTCCAATACATCCAAGAATATGTGTACAAAGTTTTATGATGATCGGTGAAGTAGTTTTTACGTGAAAGGGTAACAAACAAACTTACATTCTCATTTATAATATTAGTAAGGAAGTAAGGAAGTAAGGATTCAAAAGATGTGGTCGATACACCTGTGCCTATACTCCCGGGGACCCTTTTGGGAGGGCACAAAGAGTAGTATTGTATGACTTCCAGATCTAACTGTGACAGATGGCAGACATAGGGAATTAAAACGTGTGTACACACCTCCTTCTCCTTCGCGTAGTAGAGCGTGCGCCCGCGCAGCCTGAAGTAGCGCCGCTGCCATCGCTGGAAGCTGCGCGTCTGCTTCATCAGGTAACCCTCCTTGACCACGGGCTGAAAAATACATACATTTATTACTCATTGTACAGCTGATCGGAAGTTCGAGACAATACAAAGATTGCAAGTTCGAATCCCAACTGTACTAATAAGTTTTTCAAGTACGCAAGGAGGAAAGATATCTAATCGCTATACTTCATATCTGTGAAGGGTGGAGAGAATACTTATACATTCCAAATTCAAATTCGAGTTATTTACTAGAAATGATGCCATATTGCTTTAATAAAATAAATACATTTTAATGTCGCAATAAAAAAATCTACAAATGTCATCCACGTCGCAAGCTTCGTCGAGTTTAAATTAGTTTTGGTAGGAAAGATGTAGAGACGAAAGAAAGAGAAATCATCCATTTATTAATGATAATAAATTAATTGTCGTTTGTCGAAACAAGTGGGACTAAGGGCTCCCACACATAAACACGATACGACGTCGCGTCGTGCCACGATGCGGCGTCGCGTCGTGCCACGATGCGGCGTCGTGGAAATCTACGACGTCGTGCCACGATGCGGCGTCGTGGAAATCTACGACGTCGCGTCGTGGAAATCTACGATGAGCATCGTAAAAAAACACGACATCGTAACGTAATGTGCCACGCACGATATACGGCACGATGCCATGATGTTTTAGTTCATTCCGAAAAATGGACCGCACTAGACGTATTCTGCTTCTGCTGTTAATAAGAAGACGAAGAAAGAAAAGACAGATACTCAGAAGATATTGGATCCACCCATTTCTTTCAAACATGAATAACGGGAGTCACTTTATAAAGAAGTACAATGCCTTAAAAATAGACCACAACAAGTTTTTTGATTACTTTAGAATGAGTGTATCAAGTTTCGAAGAGTTACTTCATCGAATAACGCCACATATAGCAGGAAAATATGGCAGAGGCAGACCACCCATCGAACCTCTCGAGATGCTAGGATTAACTGTAAGGTAAATGAAACAACAACTTTCTCATATTTTTTCATTTCACAAATCAACGACACTAAACAACAATTTTTGAAAATTAACGTCGTGACGTTAGAAACTCACGATGCAATCCTGCGCAGTTGTTATTCAAAAGTCAAAGATGTCGGATGTTATTGAAGTCGATCATTTAATTACCCTAGTCGAGCAGCGTCCCGTACTATGGGACAAAACATCTGAAGAATACAAGAATAAAAATGCAAAAACAACAGCATGGAAAGAGGTGTGCGAAAATTTATTTCCTGGTTTTCAAGAATTAAGTAATCAAGAAAAAACAAAATATGGTAAGTAATATCCTATATTTTATTAAGTTGCCAACCAAGAGCTCCCACATCACTATTAAAGTAATCACAAAATTCATTTCTTATGTCGGTAGCTCTTGTTCTTGTTCTACCCTCCTGTGTGGATTGTTGTAGTTCAATAAAAGAATCATCAATTTAAGGTGAAGCTTTCTTTATTAATAACTTAATTTTCAAAAATTGTTGTTTAGTGTCGTTGATTTGTGAAATGAAAAAATATGAGAAAGTTGTTGTTTCATTTACCTTACAGTTAATCCTAGCATCTCGAGAGGTTCGATGGGTGGTCTGCCTCTGCCATATTTTCCTGCTATATGTGGCGTTATTCGATGAAGTAACTCTTCGAAACTTGATACACTCATTCTAAAGTAATCAAAAAACTTGTTGTGGTCTATTTTTAAGGCATTGTACTTCTTTATAAAGTGACTCCCGTTATTCATGTTTGAAAGAAATGGGTGGATCCAATATCTTCTGAGTATCTGTCTTTTCTTTCTTCGTCTTCTTATTAACAGCAGAAGCAGAATACGTCTAGTGCGGTCCATTTTTCGGAATGAACTAAAACATCATGGCATCGTGCCGTATATCGTGCGTGGCACATTACGTTACGATGTCGTGTTTTTTTACGATGCTCATCGTAGATTTCCACGACGCCGCATCGTGGCACGACGCGACGCCGCATCGTGGCACGACGCGACGTCGTATCGTGTTTATGTGTGGGAGCCCTAAAAAAGAGTAAAGATCTAATAACAAATGTTCGTTAGGGTATGCCATATTCAGCTGTATAAATTCATAAACACCAAGTTCGACTGCGTCCTAGCGTTCTCAGCCTGCAATAAATAACCCATGTATCTCCATCAAATTCAGAAATCTGGGTACGTAAATAAAACGAATCAAACTGTGAGCCTTCTCATTGACTTGCAATTCAATATAATTTCAAGGAAATTAATGCATGAGTGAGTCTCTACGAAATACCTACTATAATAGAATGTACGATAAAATATTGCTCATTTCGCATCTACTAGCGACAGCAGACTTAACACGAGTGGATAAAATAATATCCTCACGCCTTCCCACAAGGGTCCCTGAAGGAGTAGGCAGAGGTGTATAGGCAATACCCACACACCCACTTTCCGCCAGAGGTATATGAGGTGCCAACGTGACAGATGGCGAGTCCATCGCCGTTACTTAAGCACGACTATTACATACGCCTTTTGAATTTCTTCTCAGACGAACAAACCTGCATAGGTTTCCTCTAGATGTTTTCCTTCACCGTACAACTCGTGGTGTGACTAATCACTGTACTTAAGTTCAGAAAAACTCATTGGTACAGTCGGGATTCGAACTTGCGACCTTTGCGTCACAGGCAACTGCTCGAACCACTCGGCCACCACGGCTTTTAGTTAGCATCTGTTATTTAGCTTAAATACAATACAGTGCTATTTTTAGTTATATATATCTAGTGTGTATTGCGAATTCATAATGGAAAAAAACATCAAACAAAGAGTTTGTCTTCAATTTAAACGTACAAAGCGTTCAAAAGCGGTCGAAGTGATGGAAGATTCGTCTCGTTCTGATAGGAAAATTCGCGGCAAAATACGAACTGAATTCCGGAAAAAGCTTTAATTAAATTGTTTGATGATTGGATTATTCGTTGGCGTAAGTGTATCGTTTTTGAAGGAGCAAACTTTTAAGCCGATAGAATAATTCTGGAACAATAACTAACATTTTGTGTATTATTGATGTTTTCCCGGTACCTACTTTCTTGACATAGTAGTATATCTATAACGAAAATAAGGTGTTGTTACACCCCTGCCTACTCCTTTTCCCTTAAGTACAAGAGTGTTTCTTTCATTAGTTAATGCCGGGTTATTTGACACAAACTTTAGCCCGCTGTCCGGGAACAATTTTAATTTCCTGTAAATTTCTAATGTAACACTGCCGAATTGAATTGAAGCTAATCCTTCTGTTACACAATGGCTTTGTAAGCACCCCTCAGTGAATGTGCAGTCAAGATACCGCCAAAAATTTGGTTTCCCAAACTCCGGGGAACTTTTAATTACGTGTAACTCCCGCTTTTCTGTGTTAACATCGGCTTTCTTAAAAGATAAGTACATGGATAACAGAGATAAAAAACGTTATCGGACCGCCTTTTACCTTTCAGGTTTTATATAAATATTTAGATCAAAGGATAATCGTGGTTTGGTAAACATTTTTCGTTGTTTTAATGAGGCATTTACTTGTACATATATATTTAGGATTTCGTTAGCAAAAGGGTTGTGTACTCGCTTCGGTGGTGTGTGTACCCTGCTGACAACTTAATACATTTTACCACGGCGTGATGACAACTGCCTGGGTCACCACTCGCTCGCCTTTAATGAATATGAGTAACTTTTTAAAGATTGTGGGGTCCTGCGAGCGTCATTCTCATTGGGAACTCTACTCGAGACTCAGTGTCATTTAGCGGTTTCTGTATTGACAGTAATGCCTCCATCCAGCAGTGTTTTATGTCGTACTTATTTCGACTGCTCTTTTATAATCCAGAGTGTGGAATATCAACTCAAGCAGCTTGAAGCGTTGACACAATATACCTAAACCAATGATGTAATTTGACTTAAACTAAATTTAAAAAACTACTCTACTTTTAAAAAACTACGCCATCATCCATTATTTTGCGTTGGTCAGGGGACAGATCAATGATACATAAGCTAGGACCAGGGCAAGCCTCTAAATGCAAGCACCTACTTGCGTACGCTTTATACCTACCGACCGGTGGAAAGCCAGGTTCCTAACGACTAGAGATCGTGTTGTTTATCTGTTTTATGTAGTAACTATTAAGTAATTTATGGTTTGGATGGGAATTTAGACCTAAAAGCTTCGAACGAAATGATTTTAGTCATATCATTTATTATTTTACTTCAGACAATCATCACAAAACGTAGTCGTACTATATATTACAAAGCAAACCCTGTTGAGTTTGTTCGCGATAAACTCAAAAATGACTGAACAGATTTTGACGCAGTTTTCACCAATAGACAGCGTTCTAAGCCGGGGCGGATCGCCAGCTTCATACAAATGTGTAGTACTTAATGGCAATTACGAGCATAGTTTAATGCAAGTATTAAGTATAGTTTAACAACCCGTAATGTCAAGCTAGGCGTACTACAATTGTGCCGCTCACTGCTAACACTGCAGGGGAAAATGTTTAATTAGCACTCACCAAGCTTTCACGACTAAGGCTCACTGTGCAGTGAAATGCTATAAATATATGCGATATAAACGCTATATAACATTGAATAAGTACTGGCATACTGACTTAAGTAATACTATTTACAGATCTTTAAGTAACATTATCTTGGCAAAATGACAATTATCAACTTTACTGGTCAGTTCATAATGACACCAGACATGAGACAGACCGACATAAGGCTTTAGGAAAAGTAAATAATACCTACCTAGATCAAATTGATTGGACGCTCAAGGACGGGAACGTCAAGAGTACTCGAAACCGACGAGTACCTATGTGGACGAACCGAAAGAGGTATGTAAGTCTAGAGAGAATTTCTATGCCTACCCCGTTAAAGACTCGGCGTGATGATATGATGATAATGATGAAATAATACAATTCGTGACATGACGACCGCATCACCATGATTCGCGAACACGTGAATTAAAGAACGATGTAACTTAATTATATTCATATCGGGTTAAAACAGACGGAATTATGGTTAAAACGATCCCAATCTCCCCTAGATTTTGGTGTTCCTTCTTTGTATACGCGAAAACCAAACGTGACATTGCGGTTTTGATAATACGTTATCATTATTAGACCAATACACATTGATCATAATGAAATATGTACAAAGCGCCTCTTCGCCCATGCAGTCTCACCCTTCACTATATATTACTAAGTGTGCGACTTGGTCCACTTAAAAAATATTAATAATATTGGGTGTTATATAACTTCACGCCATCCCACAAGCGTCTCCGAATGGCCAAGCAGAGGTGTAACACCCACTTCTCGCCGAAAATATATTAAGGTGCCAACGTGACAGATGGCCACAATCATGTCATGACAACAAATACATACACATTTGAATTTCTTGTCTAACATTTGCAAGCTTCCTGTTGATGTTTTCCTTCAGTATGTAAGTTCGTATAAAAACTTTTTGTAGAGGGTAATAAACAAACAGAGTTACTTTCATATATTGTATGCACGCATTAATAATCTAAATAAACGTATATTATATCTATCAGTGGATCTCAAGGTTTACTCCCAGCGTCTAATGGAGGTGAAGGGATCCAAGAGCTTAATTACTCTAGAGCAGTGATGTTCTAACCACTTTGCTACATTTTAAACTCAAATCTTATATGTATATGTGTCTTCATTATTATTGCCACGCTGGGGTCGCTATAAAACGTCAGATTCAGATGTAGCTATGAAATATTATACTGGTTTGCGGAGATTTTTATTAAAAAACCTTTGAGGCGTAACTTACTTTCTTACAAATAACTATAGTAGTTTATCACAGTTAATAAATTGTAGGAAAGAACTGACGTAAGACATCTAATATTTTTATTAATTAACTGTTGGAAAAATTCAATTAAAATATTTACATTGGCACCTAACATTGATAAATTGTGTTTCGTTATTAATTGATTCGCAAGATGCTTGAATGAGGCCGCCTGAAAAAAGTGTGTTCTACCGAGATCGCTAAATCAATTAATGTCGCCATTTGGCACAGAGCCAACATGCCTGCTCTCGCTGGTCATTGATCTTAGGGAATGCACCAACGTATGATTTGTGAGAATGTTACAAATATAATACAGCCGTGGTGGCGGAGTGGTTCTAGTAATCGTTTGCAACAACTTTATGATTGCATGTCCGATCCCCGACTGTATAAATGAGTTTTTTCTAAGTTCAAGTACATACAGTTATTAGACACACCACGAGCTTTACGGTAAAGGAAAATATCAAAAGGAAACCTGCAGAGTTAGAAGAAATTCAAAGGCGAATGTATAGTCGTGCTTGGGTTACGGCCATGGACACGCCATCTGTCACGTTGACACACTGGCGGAAAGTGGGTGGGTGGATACTACCTATACACCTCTCCTCTCCTATCTACTCTTTCGGGGACTCCTATGGGAAGGCGTGAGGGATATTATAATTATTTTTATATATTTAGTGCGTTGGAACCCAAATATGCAGAAATTCTTCGGGACCCTTGTGAAAAGGAGGGAAGGGAAGTTACGAATATTGAAGTAAACGAACGCTTAAATTTTCCTTGCCACGTTATTGCAATCATTATTCAAGACTGCGACACAGACATATTTACATACATATATCAAATATTCGATCTAAAATTACATTCAGTTTCTCAAATGGCATGCGTTTCAGTCACGTTTGGTTATCCGCACAGAAACGAGCAGAAAAATCAATATACATTATAATGTACATGTATTTCTTGCACGAGGAACCTTATAATGATGCACTGACGTCAAGAGTTTGGAAGGGACAGATGTATATGGCATATAAATATATATATATATATATATGTATCATCACGCCAAGTCATTCACGGGGTAGGCAGAGAATGTAGAGCGCCAGTTTTTCCAGACTCATATACCTATGCCAGGTATACGAAGAACGTCAAGAGTATGAAGGCATCGGTGAATGTAGTTAAAGCGAAAGCTTATATAGTACTGGCTCTCTCGCGTGCATGACTCTCATGTCATGATACGACTATGTATACATTCAGATAGTAAGTAAAATGTCAACACGACAAACTTAGACTTCGTACCGAGATGCCCAGAACGAAATAACTTTGTCGGTGTATTTATAAGGCAGATATAAGTTAAATTAGTTCTGAAGGCTACTCATTGGACAACTCCATGTAATAAAGCCACTTCCTAGTTCTAAACTCATTACAACTGGAGACCAATGCTAACTTTGGCTAGAGCAAATGAATTTGTGTTATTCCACGAGAGCGGACAAGTTCTGGTAACTTCTGCGCAAGTTCAAAGTAGCCTGTGTATTGTTAGAGTTGTATTTCAATTAAATGATCACCCTAAATTTACTAACTGCATTCGAATGTGCGATGATACGAGCTCTAAAATTCAAGATTAATTTATGTATTACTGTTCATGAATTAATACACGTGCTCTTCATATACCTTCCAGAAGAACCAATACACAAATCTACAAGGTAAATAATCTTATTCACATACTAATAGTTACAACTTTTCAATAGCAAAAGTTTGAGACACTTCGACGGATCGACAACCATTACTCGGGGCACAATATAAATTAATTTCCTTCAAGGTGCTAATACGTAAAGTTTGGGGACCATAGCATTTGTGGTGGAAAGTTGTACTATTAAGAATGGACGAGTCACAGTGTGGAGGAGAACGTTCAAAGTATGCTAATACGAGCATCAAGTTGGGAAATTTGTTTTATATTAGGTGCCGAGAACTTTTATAGGTCGGAGTGAGGATGAGAGCTAATGTGAACGGGATCGCTTGGGTATACCACTTGTGAAGTTGAGAACGACCCCGTAAAACATCAAGAGCTCCACACTCTTTATATGTCAATAACAGATAAATAAAATCTCAGCTAAAACAAATTGATTTTATTTTTATCATCATGCCGAGCCCTACAGTTCGCAGAGAAGATAAAAGAACGCCAGTTAATCTAGATCCCAGACCTCTGTCAGCATATTTGTCATATATATATATTCATATTTATCAGCCTCTCTGTAAGTGCTCGCCGGTTTTGAGTACTCTTAACGTTCCCATCCGTGTGTGTTCGATCGATTTGATCTATGTAGTTTGAACGTGGTCTTTCTCTAAGCCTTGTCACATATTATATTCAAAACTGAGGCTCACGAACGTACATATATTCATATCATCACGGCGATTCCCTCACGGGGTAGGCCAGAGAGAGTAGAGCTGTTCTTCCTAGACTTCAAACGAATGTGGATAAACAAAAAGAGGTCTGTAAGTCTAAGGAAGACCGACGCTCCACTCTCTCTGTCTACTTCGTAAGGGGCTCAATGAAATGCATGTACCATTTAACCCCCTTTACTCAAGTAGGTAAATACATGCCATTTTGTCTCATTTTTGACACGCTTTAGCTTCATACATACGTTAGTATGTATGGAATCTTTGAACATGAATTTGACCATTTCCAAAACGTCGGATTAAATTTAAATTTAGCATACTTGGATCTCAAAGACGGGTGGCAGTTCAATATTAAAAACGAAATAATGGTTTTTCTATAAGCGTGGTTTTAAGATTTTTTTTAATTATTTTCGTTATTGTCTCGCCACGCTTGTTCAACCATCTCAATTCAATACTCGGCAATTTGTACAAGCAATAACCTCTTTCAAAGGTTAGTGATTATAATGGATATTCTCTCTACAACCGACAACTTTCTATGATTGGAAATAGGTTTCATCGTCCATTTCAGAGACAATAGACCGTATTCACTGTTACCGATACTGTATACACTGTGCGTCAAGAGTTTGTCATAGACAATCATTAATTGTTATATTGTTTTATTGACACAATTATATGAAGCTAGCATAGCACTAGTATTCAAACAACACAATAAAATATTCAAAGGAGTTAGACTCCTCCACGTCTCAGTGGTATCTTCAAAAGTACACTTCGTCGGACATATATTAGGTTGCCAGACTATGACAGATAGCAAGTCGACTTTCAAACCCTGTCCATAAGACATTGAATTTTATCTCAAACGTATGCAGCTTTCATTAAGCTGTTACTTCACCGTAAAGCTGATGTGACTTAGTAGATTCCCAGATCTTGCTAACTTTGATATACTTATCTTGTTTTATGCTTTTTTGTATAGTAAGTAACAACCTATTGTCGGGCCTACGCTGTTTCCCCATACTTAAGTAATGCTGTAACATAATAATATTGATGATCCAAATGATTTGAAAAAAGTAACCATGGAGTTTCTTGTCGGCTCAATGGAAACGACCAACCCGAACCGTGCACCTTTTTTCCACGTTTTATAAGTGCTCATCTAGGTCTATGTGAAATAAAATATTTTATTTTGATGATTTTGAGTTTGATTAATCACTGTACTTAAGTTCAGAAAAACTCATTAGTACAATCGGGATCCGAACATGCTATATTTTAGTTGTAGGCAACTACTCGGACGACTTGGCCACCACGGCTCTCTGCTCTGTATCACGGCTAGTGTACATACATATAGGATAAAAGGTTCAGAAACCCCTAATCAAGTAATTTACGCGCAATCAGTCCTTCTTAATACACAGCTCAGCATATTGCCGTTAAATTCGCGAGCCTTCGACATGATGGATGTTGATCGATCGTGGAACATCTAATGGGGTTCGCTTCCTTTACTCACGTTCGATATAACATACAAGCTGTCGGCTCGGTAAGTGCCAAACGAAGGATACATCTCGTTGGATATGATAGGGGGAGAGCCTGTAGATACAGGGCTTAATACATCTTCACGCCTTCCCACTAGGGTACATGAAAGATGGCTAGTTTATTTAGCACGGTTTTACAACGTCATGGATTTTTTTCTATGATCAGTTTTACTCATGATATATTCCTTCACTCTCTACGAGCTTATGGTGAAGGCAAATTATTGTATTTGAAAACACAAAAGGTGAAATCGATCGGACACTCAAGGATTAAGAGTACTCGAAACCGGCAAGCATGAAGAGGCTGAGGCATATAGACGAAGCGAATTTATGTATGTACAAAAACTCATATGTGACCTTGGAACCTGATTTTGCAGGCCAATCTAGGATATAATGTTAGTATATGCGTAGAGTCCACTCTCGATAATTTGGCACTAGAAGAACACTAGTGTTCATAGCTCCCGGCTACGAAGCTTGAAGTCACGGGTTCGATTCCCTATGGCGGCGGATATGAACACTAGTATATGTACCTTAGTTTTGATGTCTTTTATCCATATAAGTATGTATATCGTTGTCTAGTTTACTTTTTTTTTCCTAAGTACAAGTTCTTTGCTTGGTTTGGGACTTACCCAAATGTATGATTTATGTATATCTCTTAATTTTTACTCTCCAGCTTGGTTATTTGCTACTGTTCTTAAAAACTCTTGAAAATTTTTGGAACGAAGTTCCTTATCGCGCGTTGTGAAAGGGGGCTAGACGGAAAAAAATCTTACGAAAAGTTGTCACGACACTTTTTGACGTCACGAGTCTGTCTGTCTCTCTCTCTCTCTCTCTCTTATAGAAAGCAAATTTTTCGTCTCGCTTGAATGCGATGTCGGCTTGAATGCGTTCGTTCCATCCGGGTGTCCCTTGACACCTCTCAAGTTTTTATTCTGTCTCTGGTCCTTTGAGTGCCAAATTAGCGACAGTCACTATACATATATACAGTTCTTCTGTACAAGTATGAGACAATATATACATATAAAATTATTATGTACAAGTAAACAGCTCCTTAGCTTTTATAGGTGTATTCTAGTTTCATAGTTCATAGATATATGTAACGAACGTAACTATTCAAATGTTCTTGTCAGACATACTTCAGCGAACACATGGGTATTGTTGAACTAACATCGTACCAAGCCTAGTGTAAAGACGCAAGCATCTTTGTAAGAGGACCTGTCAACAGATTGACAGCCGCCGGACGTCCGCACCCGGACGCACGATAACTAGGGCGACTCCATGCCCGGACTACTGGGGACATGACGCGTTAGCTGATGACTGCTCATTCATAATTGTCATGTTTGCTTGTGGGTGGGTTAGTGGTTCAAGTAGTCGATTGCGACGCAATGATTCAAAATCAAAATCAAAATATTTTTGTTTCACATAGGCCTAGATGGGCATTTATAAAACGTCCAAAAAGAGGCACAGTTTGAGTTGGTCTTTTAGATTTTTTCGATTCGATTGTAAGTGCGAATCCCGACTGTATCAATGAGTTTTGTCTGAACTTATATACAGTTATTTAGCACACCACGAGCTTTACGGTGAAGGAAACATAGTAAGAAAACCTGCATACGTTTGAGAACAAAATTCAAAGTCGTGCTTGAGTAACGACGACGCCATCTGACACCAAAATATATCTACGGTGAAAAGAGGGTTTGTACTACACACCTCTGCCTACCCCTTCAGGCACCCTTAAAGGTGTGAAGGCATTGAGATTTTTACTTAAATTTTTTTGTAAGTATTATATGTAGGTACGTACATACGTGGTCCACGAATGGGTTGATAGAGACCTCCTCATTTACACGTGAGGTATGACCTCAGTGCGGTATATATTCAACAGCGTTAAATTTCAATATTAATGATGTTCATATTTCAAGAACATATGTAAAAACCTAATAAGCCCCGAGTAATTGGTATCAGTTAGTTACCTACATGTATATGTACATTATAGTATATTATAAACTTTCTTGGGAAATGTAAGCGTTCTTACCTCCATTATTGGAAATAATGTGTTAAATAATTTGATGACGAGCATGTATGAAGAGACGACGAGTATGTGGACGAAGCGAAAGAGTAATGTAAGTCTAGAGAGAACTGGCGCTCTATACTCTCTGCCTACCCCGTTAGGGACTCAGCGTGATGATAATTAATTCGAGATTTCGATAATGTACGTATCGAGCTAGTTACCTAGTTAATATTTTTGGAAATATAGTATCCGAATCGATAAAAGTTCCAAATATAATAAATGCATTTATAACAGACTAAAAGTTTGAGTATTTTTAGAAAACCTTATTGGTACTGGGGTTTTAAACTCAATCGGTTCGGAATAAATTCTATAAAATAATGCTATAAAACTTCGCAAAAATATACCTATCAGGTTCAAATATTATGTTAGGAGTTAAAAACAACAAATGATTCCCGCCTAAATCACCAGTGATAGCCGTAGGCAATGTCTCCTTGCCTACGGCTATCACTGGCTATATTAGTGGTATTTAGACCCATGTTATGGTCGTCTATCATCACACTGTGAATAAAAATCAAACCGCCCCAGCAGTAATATGTATGAGAAAAATCTCAGATAACTGGGGTTTCTGCCCGGGCACATGGAGCACAGAGAAACCCTCCCCGCTTCGACCCGCCCCGCGCTTTGACAGCTCGGCACGCCCATACAATAACAAATTCAAACAAAAGGTAAATATCCACTTACCAGTCTACCGACGCATTTACTTGTCGATATCCTCCGCAACAGGGGCTTTCTCTCAGTATCATTGTCACTATCTGTACTATCCTCACAATAACCTGGTTTCCTTTCATCAGCAGCCGCGTTTGCATCGGCTACTGACATCACTCCGCGGGCGATCGCGCACCAACCACGCACCACACATTAAATACAACTACATCATACAGAATTATCTATAAAATTTACATTGTATATCGAGTCCGCTACCTCACTGACATTACAACCGAGCGCCATTATAATTGTGACAATAAGCCGCGCCGCTGAAAACAAAACAAGCCTGAATGAGCGCTAGCTCCATCTAGCCATAAACAAATGCACTACGTGAAAGCTTACCTGCCGGATAGCGGAAAACTCTATTTCAGTTTCAAATTCAGAGTAATAATAAAGAGATGGCACTCTGAGGATAAAGTGTGGTAATATGATGCAATCAAATCAATTAACAAATCAATGTATCAATAGTAAATTTCTTATTTATTTATGGGTACCACTGCAGCTCAAAATGTTTTAAATATAAGATACAAAATAATGTACAAAGAGTTTTTAGTTTATTGCATGCTGATAGACATGTAGGTACTTGGCCAGTAAGGGAGGTTGTATTGCTGTTTTAAAATACCGAATGGTAACTTCTAGAATTTGGTTTAAAAATTCTAGAATGCTATCTGTTATTTCTCAAAATTCATTTCTCTGAAATCCAACGTACGATGTACACGTTGTGAAATTGCGCTAGATTTTTTTTATTTTTTTTTATATTAGTTATAAGCTAATGTTAAGCTTCAACTTTGCGCAATTATTTGGATAATTATTTTTGTGATAAATTTACAAGTTTCTGCTTCTAAGATCTGATAAATTGTCAAGATGAGGGAGATCATTACTATCCAGGCTGGTTCGTGCGGGAATCAGATCGGAGGAAAGGTAATGGTAGCCCACGCACATACACATTCACACAGTCATCCATCGCCACTGAGTTGCATGCATACATATTAATACGCAAAAGTTCCTCGGGGATAGGCAGTCTCTCTCCCTACTTCAACCCCCCTTGACTTACAGAGCCACATTCATTAGCCTCATCAAAGCATGCTCGTCGGTTTAGTTATGTTGACGTGTCCATTCTTAATCTTTAATGTGTACACTAAAGTAACTAAATAATTCTTGTCTCAGATTCAATAGGGAATATTTGTGGTATTTTCAACGTAAAGCATAATGTAGAAAGAACAAATTTTATTCATTAAACAATAGTAAATAAAACACCAGTCCCAAGTCGTCCCGCGGGAGGGTGCAGAGTAGGCTGGCAGCATTGCCACCCTCTATGGCCATGCAGATCCTTTGCTCTGAAAAATCCGTCTTTGTTCACAGTTCTGGGAGGTGATCTCTGACGAGCATGGCATTGACCCTAGCGGGTGCTATCACGGCGATTCCGATCTTCAATTGGAGCGAATCAATGTATACTACAATGAGGCGTCGGGAGGGAAGTATGTGCCGCGAACCGTGTTGGTGGACCTCAAGCCTGCCACCATGGACGCGGTGCGCTCCGGCCCCTTCGGCTGCCTGTTCCGCCCCGACAACTTTGTCTACGGACAAAACGGCGCGGCCAACAACTGGGCGCGCGGACACTATACCGAAGGAGTCGAGATCATAGAGTCCGCTCTCGACGTTGTTCGAAGAGAGGCAGAGGGCTGTGACTGCCTCCAAGGCTTCCAGCTCACGCACTCGCTCGGCGGCGGTACCGGCTCGGGACTAGGAACCTTACTCGTGAACCGAATCCGAGAAGAGTACCCCGATCGAATCATCCTTACATTTTCTGTATTCCCGAGCGCACGAGTCTCTGACTGCGTAGTGGAGCCGTATAACACAACGCTAGCGGTGAACCAGCTGGTTGAAAACACCGACCACACGTTCTGTCTCGACAATGAGGCGCTCTACGATATTTGCTTCAGAACACTGAAATTAACAACGCCGACATATGGCGACTTAAATCATCTGATCTGCGCCACTATGTCGGGCATCACGACGTGTCTCAGGTTCCCAGGGCAGCTGAATGCAGACCTGAGGAAGCTGGCAGTCAACATGGTGCCGTTCCCCCGGTTACACTTCTACATGCCTGGATTTGCGCCGCTCACCTCTCGAGGCGCTCAGCAGTACAGAGCGCTGACAGTGCCAGAATTGACACTACAAATGTTCGATGCCAAGAACATGATGGTGGCTTGCGACCCTCGACACGGCAGGTACCTAACAGTAGCCACGGTGTTCAGGGGCAGAATGTCAATGAAGGAGGTTGACGAACAGTTGGTAAATATACAGAACAAAAACAGCACATACTTCGTTGAGTGGATTCCAAATAACGTGAAGATAGCAGTATGTGACATACCTCCTCGAGGGCTAAAGATGGCATCAACCTTTATAGGAAACACCACCGCTATCCAGAGCATTTTCAAAAGGATATCTGAGCAGTTCGTGGCTATGTTCAGGCGGAAAGCGTTCCTGCACTGGTACACTGGAGAAGGCATGGATGAGATGGAGTTCACAGAGGCGGAGAGCAACATGAACGACCTGGTGTCGGAGTACCAACAGTACCAGGATGCCACGGCGGACGACGAGGGGGAGTTCGACGAGGAAGCGGAAGGCGAAGGCATGGAAGAGGAAGAGGAATAGCCATTACGTTTTTGGTTTTACATTGTGTATGTCCTTGTGTTGTCCGAAATTAAATTGAGAACCATATTTTGTGTATTTGTTTAGAATACTGCGTGAGTAACCTACGTTATTCAAATATTATTGATTCGAATACTAAAATATGCCTTTTAGCGTGAAGGACAGTACAGCTCTATCCCCCATGCTTCAATAAAAATAAAAACGCTAACCGCCAAATCAAAATTAAAATAAAAGGCGTGATTTTTTTTTTATACAGCAGTCCAGATGCTCTCGCGCGTTACCTCACACGCGCGTAAAACGCTTGCAATGAGCGGGACTCTCGACTCGCTCGTTTTACGCGCGTGCGCCGCGCGAGTCGAGATACTCCGGCGCCATTGCAGCGTCCAGCACTACGCGTGTGTCCGTGGCGAGTGGACGTATTCGGTTAAAAATGGAGCGTGAAAACTGAGACACGGAACTTTTTATTGAGAAAAGTCCGAATAAGTACATCCGAAAGTAGTTGAAAAACTTTTCACTATATTCTCTGAGTTTTGGATATAAAGTTATAAACATACGCGTCATTCTGTCACGTAGAATGTGATGCACGTTAAATCGTCGACTTTCTCTTCGTTTACGACGTCTCCATCGACGGTATGCAAGCCACAACACAACCGCTGTATCCGAGTTCATGATTATAACTGACCAAATCCGTCTCATCACATGCGCGCGTGATTTCGCCGCATCTGGACGCAATACAAATGAAAACGCGCGAGTAGACGCGCGCGTAAATCGCGCTTTCTGGACAGGCTCTTACCGTAGCCTATTTACGCTCACGATACCGAAGTATTACTTGCGCGTTGCCACTCTTTGTTCGGAGAGTTATAGTGTGTTGGCAGCATAATGGGTTTATTCCTCTCCTTCCAACACAATGTAACAATCCTCCCCCCTCCCCAAGGAGCTCATTACTGGAAACCTTATTCACCGCGTAGGAACACAACACAAAAAATAGTGTTATTTGTCTACGGACTTCGCAGGTGGAGGTCCTGCCCCAGTCGGGCAGCTCCAAATTCGAACGGGAAACCCGTTATACCCTACGGCTGTTTTTCCACCGCCGCCGTCACCGTCACGTCACCGAGAACGAGATGACGGCGCCGAAGTAGCGATACATACATTTACTTAAGCCGCGTGTCCACCGCACATCAGTCACCCGAGCGCCGTCATCCCGGCCACCGAAATTGCGAGTAGATCGGCGTGACCGCTAGAACGTGGCCCGAGATTTTGACGGGCCGATGTGCCGGCAATACAAAACATGTATGAACTTGTCCACACACTGCCGCCGCCGTCGCACCGTACACGAGCTCAGTTATTATTTTGTCTGTCATCAATTATCATAATATATCATTGTAATAAAAATGGCCAAAAAATTTTAATACGATATTTATTCATTAATAGAAGTTATAGAAAGTAAAGAATGTTTGTGGGATAAAAGATATAATGCGTGGTGTAGGTACATAAAACGCCCCAGTGATGTATAGTTCACGTATTAACGGATGAACCCAAAATTCTTTGCATCGCCTGCGCCTTCGAAGGTAAGGTAGGAAGGCAGGTGAAGAAGTTATCGCCGGTTTAAACTAGCCATCACTTTATTTCTTCGAAAACGCGACTACCACGCCAAACCAAACTATCGGTCGCGGTGGACAAACGATCGCCGTCACGTCATATTAAACTCGGCCCGAAATAATCTCGTTCTCGGAGACGGCCCGGTGACGGCGGCGGTGGACAAACAGCCTACCTCTCTTAGAATATAAAGGCATTGTTCATTTGGGTTAGCCGTGGTGAGTGGTTCGAGTAGCTGCCGTTCGAATCCCGACTGCACCAATTTGTTTTTCTGCGGAGCCTTACGGTGAAGGAAAATATCGAGCAGAAACCTACGTTTGAGTAGAAGTATCTTTTCGGAATCTATTCAGAAAATCCTTTTAGTACTATATATGTGAAATTTGCGAGGATGTCTGTTACTTTGTTCCTCTTTCACGCAGAAACGACCTCATTTATATCTTTCATTGTCTATGAATAGTTGCGAGTTATAATCCATTCGTAAATTAAATGTTTTTTATTTCAAGGATAAAGATTCTCACGGACGGTTAGATATCAAGTCTACCGAACATTTTTAAGTATTAGAAGGGATTAATTATTATCAAATTAGGGCCAAATTGTAGGTGGACGTACGAATGCATTACACTTACTTTAGCTTAGCTTTTTTTATCTTATACCACTAAGGTGGCAACAAGCACGCGGCCCGCCTGATGGTCAGCAGATGTCTAAGCGGAGATGGAAGCTTGCAACACCAATGCAATGGTATTGTAGCGACATATTGTACATGTATGTAGTGCACAGTCAGTCCCCGCAGTCAGTCGTCTCTATAATTTTGTACGGTTCACATGTGACTTACAACTAAATTCAGTTTCAATCCAGTTCTGCATTCTTTTATTTCACACTCAACCTTCACTAACAGTACGTATGCTGGATACTTACACAACCATCCATCATATATAAGCAAGCATCACGTACACTGGTGACCCGACATTTGAACATAAGTTTTTTGTGTAAGTGAAGTAAGTGAACAGTGTGAAAAAGGAGGGATTCACAAATACCACAATATTTGCCGCTACAGAAATAACGGATCTGGAGAAGCTGGCAGTTTGTGCGGACAAGATCATAGAGACGACTCGCCCCACACACATCGCCAAGATGACCAGCAGATTTCCACCCTACACACATGACCAAATTATGGCAGAAATAGCCAAAATTAACACTAAGATTGATAACCTTCAACGCTCCAGACCCAGGCAGAGAAGCAACGATCGGCAACGTGGACGCTCACAGCCACGTGGACATGAACGTGGTAATTCTCAGCAGCGATCTAGGAATAACCCTAACTGGCTATGTTTTTACCATTTCCGTTTTGGAGAGCGTGCATCTAAGTGCATCAAGCCCTGTAATTGGAAAAGGCAGGAAAACTAAGACGGGTGCAGTCAAGGGCGGATGCCTGTACCGTTCTACTAGCTCACCGCCTGTGTATAACAGACATTAACAGTGGTTTACGTTTTTTAGTGGACACCGGTGCGAATGTTTCGGTCATACCTGTAAAAAAAAAACTATTTAGTGACAATAAGTGTAGTGATTACAAGCTGTATGCTGCAAATGGTACGGAAATAAGGACCTATGGTTGTCAAACTTTAGTGTTGAACTTTAATCTTAGACGCCCTTATCGTTGGACATTTATCATAGCAGACGTAAAACAGCCTATTTTAGGCGCAGACTTTCTTAAATATAATAGGTTGTTAGTTGATTTAAGCGAGCGTAGACTTATTGACAAGGTTACTAACTTAAGTGTTATAGCTCCACTTGTAAATCATAGTGAACCACCAATTCATACCGTAGATTGTGATCACCCTTACTACGATCTCTTACAGAAGTACCCTGATATCACTAAGCTTGTCTCTTTCCGTGAACCGTCTCGACATGGAGTGTTCCATCACATTGAGACCACGGGACCACCTGTTTTTGCGCGGGCCAGGCCATTACCGCCAGCCCGATACAAAAAAGTTAAGGAGGAATTTCGTTTAATGTTGGAGTTAGGTATTTGTCGACCTTCCAAATCTCCCTGGGCAAGTCCTCTACATGTTGTTCCGAAGAAGAATGGAGAGCTGCGACCATGTGGTGATTACCGCAGGCTGAATGCGATCACAAAACCAGATCGCTACCCAATTCCGCGATTGCAAGACTTCACCTACATTTTAGCTGGTAAGCAGATTTTTAGCCGTTTAGATATAAATCGTGCCTACCATTGCATTGAAGTAATGCCCGATGATGTGGAAAAAACTGCGATCATTACACCTTTTGGATTATTCGAGTTCCCTCGAATGAGTTTTGGTTTGAGAAACGCTGCCCAAACGTTTCAACGTTTCATGAACACAACGGTATTGCAAGGTTTAGATTTCATATCATGTTACGTGGACGATATTATCATAAGTAGTGACGTCAGCAATCATACAGAGTGTTTAGAAAAAGTATTCGAACGTTTGAATAAATTTGGTATCTCAATTAACGTTTCCAAATGTTGTTTCGGTCAAGAAAAACTAACATTCCTAGGTTACGAAGTCTCTAGGGACGGTATACGACCTTTAGAAGACAAGGTGCAAACAATAAAAGATTATCCCAAACCGCAAACTGTCGCTGATCTACGCAGATTTTTGGGAATGGTTAACTTTTATCGCAGTCACCTTCCAAAGGCCGCATTTTACCAATCTGAATTAAATAAGTATTTACATGGGGCAAAGAAAAAAGACAAGACCATAATTAATTGGACTGACAACTCAAACAAAGCGTTTGAAGAGTGCAAAATAGGTTTGCAGCGCGCATGTACTCTATATCACCCTGTAGAAAATGCGCCGCTGGCACTTATGTGTGACGCATCCAATACTTGCATCGGTGCAGTACTCCAACAGTATATGAACAATAGTTGGAAGCCTCTTGGTTACTATTCAAAGGCATTAACTATTGCTCAACAAAAGTATTCGACATATGATCGCGAACTTTTGGCAATGTTCATGGCACTGAAACATTTCAGGTATTTACATGAAGGACGCGAACTTATTATATATACTGATCATAAACCATTAATATATGCTTTCTCGAAGATCAGTACTGATAAGGAAGTTCCTAGACGGACTAGACAGCTCATGTACATTAGTGAGTTCACTACGGACATTCGTCACATAGAAGGTTCTGACAATATCGTAGCTGATGCTTTATCGCGCATTGAGACTGTACTATGTCCGACGGCAATTGATTACGAGGCATTGTCGGAAGCGCAATCGCAAGATGCTTACGTAGCACAGCGATTGAGTGACAACGCGCAGTTTAAAGGTATTTATTTGCCCAACTGTAAAAATAAGGTATATTGTGATTTCACAACAAATAATGCTAGACCTTATTTAACTGAGACGTTTCGTCGACTAGCTTTCAAAAGCGTTCACGATCTTAGTCACCCCGGTATTCGTACCACACGGAAGATGGTTAGCCAAAAGTTTTTTTGGCCTAACATGAATCGAGATGTTGGCCTCTGGTCAAAGACATGTGTCCAATGTCAGCGCTCGAAGGTGCAAAGGCACACAGTTTCAAATCTTCAGGATTTCCCATCGTGTGGGAGGTTCGAACATATCCATGTTGATTTGGTCGGCCCGCTACCTACTTCGCAGCAAGGTAACAAATATTGTTTGACGATAATAGATAGGTGTACAAAGTGGCCGGAAGCATTTCCTATCGTAGATATGACCGCGGATACTGTAGCGAAAATTGTATACGAAGGTTGGATAACGCGATTTGGTTGCCCGCATAGATTGACGAGTGACCAAGGACGGCAGTTTGAATCCCAGTTATTCACTCGCTTAATCAAGTACTTGGGAGTGGACAAAACGCGCACTACCCCGTACCACCCGCAAAGTAATGGCGCGGTGGAGAGATGGCATCGTTCCTTCAAGGTGGCCATCGCAGCGCGTTTGAACTCTACGTCATGGGAGGATGAACTACCTACAGCGATGTTAGGCTTACGAGCAGCTATCAAAACTGATAGTGGTATTAGCCCTGCTCAGATGGTTTATGGTCATAGCCTGAGACTACCAGGAGAATTTTTCGACTCCACGCATTTTCCACCGTCATGCGACTCCAGCTCGTTGGTAGAAAAGATACGAGAGACGATTAGGAAGTATAAACCGGTAGCTAAAACACATCATAATTCACGCTCAGTATTTGTTCATCCAGACCTTAAGTCAACCAATTTCGTATTCGTTAGAAATGACGCAGTACGTAAACCTTTTCAACCTACTTACAACGGACCTTATAAAGTTGTTAACAAAAGGGACAAAGTTTACGTTGTACAAATTAACGAAAGACAAGTTTCAATTTCAATTGACCGTCTAAAACCTGCTTATCTGTTAGCTGACGAATCCTTACCTACTGAGCCTAGTACATCCGAGCGGAAAACTGAACCGGCATGTATTATGCCACAGGCAAACGCCAAAAATGACGTTACACCGGATCAAAGCATAAGGTCAGATAGATTCGTCAACTGTAAAACGACGAGAACAGGACGAGTTGTAAAAAAACCTATTAGATTTGCACTATGAAATTAATTTTCAACGTTTATATTTTTTTTTTTCACATAATATTTACGAGAATTTATTTTTAATATGTTTACAAAAATATAGTTTTTACTTACATTATACGCATGATTGTACCTAATGTTATGATTGTGAAACGCTCGCATCAAATTACCTGCTATTTGTTCGTAGGTATAGTATTATTGTAATCACTTGGTTATAAAATGAATCTAGTAATAATTGTCATTCATTATTCTAATTTTTGTTATACAAACTTACCAATTAGTAATCATGGGCAAGTCTTATAGTAAGGAAGAAGTCGTGATTGCCCAAAATGGTAGTCAAGTGGAAAGCGTAGAGACACATCTGTCTCGACAAGGGTTACTGATGGTAGCAATAACTGCCCTGTTACTAGCTGTTTTAATACTGTGGCTATGCCGACAGTGCAAAGATCGCGCCAAGAGTTGGTTGCGGAAGCAAATAACTAGCCTAACTCGAGGACCACAGCAATTGGTTGGTGTCGGTAGTGCGTCACCGCAGGTGAACATGACCCGTATATAACCCGTGTTTTCTCAGTGTTGTGTTAGTTGTAATAAAACAAAGTGTTAAGCATATATTATATAATATAATTTCCTATATTTTTTTCGTTTGTTACATCTATATTCTTGCAAAATTAGTAATAAGTATAATTTTTGTAAGAGGGGGTGTGATGTAGCGACATATTGTACATGTATGTAGTGCATTGTGTTACGACGGCACTGCCCACCCCGCAGTCAGTCGTCTCTATAATTTTGTACGGTTCACATGTGACTTACAACTAAATTCAGTTTCAATCCAGTTCTGCATTCTTTTATTTCACACTCAACCTTCACTAACAGTACGTATGCTGGATACTTACACAACCATCCATCATATATAAATAAGCATCACGTACAGTATCATCGCTGGCGCAATGCCGATTCATTGCTTTGCAGAAATCTGTTATCACCCTTCTTGGAAAACTCCATGCTCTAACTCTTTGGGTAATACCTCAGGTACTGGATGTTTCATTCCACAATAAGACCAGAAGAGGAATCTACCACCTTAAGCAAATTTTATGCAGGTGAACCGCGGGGCAGGGCTGGTCATCAATATATATATACTTATCTTTCCTGACCGTAAGTTTGATTTTAGTCGATTAAATAGGTAAATCCTTAATCTAGCTATTGCCATCAATTCGATGATTATAAATTAAAAAACCAACGAAAGTGAATATAAATGTTAAAATACTGGCTGAATTAGTAGTTGAAAAAGAAACATATTTTTGGATTTTTGAATTTCCTGTTCCACGTGGAGACAAAAGAATATGAGAGCTCATTACTCAAGAAAATTTCGTGTACCATGCACTAGCAGCAATTGAGGACCAGCATTTGGATATTTTTTATATTTTTTTTAATGTAAAATTTTGCTAAAGTGATATATTAATATTAGGTAATAAGGTACAAAATTATCTGTGAAATAGCAAATAAAATGAGGGAAATCGTCCACATCCAGGCCGGGCAATGCGGAAACCAGATTGGAGCGAAGGTAGGCACTTATACCATACATACCGCCGAGTTCTTCACGGGTTATACAGAGAAGTAGAGCGTCGGTTCACTTTAGACTACCGACCGCTCTCAGGAAGGTCTATTCGCCATCGTATAACGTCGCACTTTGGTCCAGGTCACACGGTGTCACGCTTTTCCTTTGTTTTGAAACTTGAAATGCGTAGAGCTTCATATACAACAGCAAGCATGACTCTTTCGCCAATTCAATAGCGACCTTATTAGCGTAATGTTAATATCTTTTTTACAGTTTTGGGAGGTGATCTCCGACGAGCACGGTATAGACGCTACCGGTGCGTACAATGGAGACTCAGACCTTCAACTGGAACGCATTAATGTTTACTACAACGAGGCTTCCGGAGGGAAGTACGTGCCTCGCGCCGTATTGGTGGACCTCGAGCCCGGCACCATGGACTCCGTCCGCTCCGGGCCCTTCGGACAAATTTTCCGACCCGACAACTTTGTTTTCGGACAGTCTGGCGCTGGTAACAATTGGGCTAAGGGCCACTACACAGAGGGAGCTGAACTAGTCGACTCTGTATTAGACGTGGTTAGGAAAGAAGCCGAAGGATGCGACTGTCTCCAAGGCTTCCAACTAACACATTCGCTAGGCGGTGGAACCGGCTCCGGAATGGGTACATTACTCATTTCCAAGATACGGGAAGAGTATCCCGATAGAATAATGAACACGTTCTCTGTAGTACCAAGTCCGAAGGTATCCGATACAGTGGTAGAGCCATACAACGCTACCTTGTCGGTGCACCAGCTAGTCGAGAACACAGATGAGACGTACTGCATCGACAATGAAGCCCTGTACGACATCTGCTTCCGTACTTTGAAACTGACTACACCAACGTATGGCGACTTGAATCATCTGGTATCGGCGACGATGTCTGGCGTGACGACGTGCCTGCGGTTCCCGGGGCAGCTTAACGCGGACCTGCGCAAGCTGGCGGTGAACATGGTGCCGTTCCCGCGGCTGCACTTCTTCATGCCGGGCTTCGCGCCGCTGACGTCACGCGGCAGCCAACAGTACCGCGCGCTCACCGTGCCCGAGCTGACGCAGCAGATGTTCGACGCCAAGAACATGATGGCGGCGTGCGACCCGCGCCACGGCCGCTATCTCACCGTCGCCGCCGTCTTCCGCGGCCGCATGTCCATGAAGGAGGTGGACGAACAGATGCTCAATATACAGAATAAGAATAGCAGTTACTTCGTCGAGTGGATCCCGAATAACGTTAAAACAGCCGTGTGTGATATTCCGCCCCGTGGCCTGAAGATGTCTGCTACTTTTATCGGTAACACGACCGCCATCCAAGAATTGTTCAAGCGAATCTCTGAACAATTCACGGCCATGTTCAGGCGAAAGGCTTTCCTCCACTGGTACACTGGGGAGGGCATGGACGAGATGGAGTTCACGGAGGCGGAGAGCAACATGAACGACCTGGTGTCGGAGTACCAGCAGTACCAAGATGCCACGGCAGACGACGAGGGGGAGTTCGACGAGGAAGTGGAGGAGGAGTGAGTGTCACGTCCAATGTTTTGTCCGTTCAGTGTAAAGTGTGAATGTTTTCGTCCGTGTCAGTGTTTAGTGTTAGGCGTAAAGAGGTTCAATGTTAATGTTTGTTACAATCTAAATAAAACCGTAACAAATTATTCTTGCCTATTATAATAAAGCCCTCTTTTCGGGGATGAATTCACGTGTGGTGGTGGTAGCAGCGTGCCCTTTGGACAAATCGGCAGTTCGAAAAAGTTCCTTAGCGTTACGGGCTTTTTAAATTAGCAGAACGGTTTTCCGTACCCATTACCGCTTAATAGAGCAAAAACAGACCCGCTATTAGTCGTACATTAAGTGCAGTCATAGCCTAGTCTTACTTCTGATCGCCGAAGGGACCATATATTAGAATATTATATAGGGGAAGAAGAGACGTTAACCAGACCATCGATGTATTGGCGTTAAGTACGACGGGGGCTGCATGTCAAACGAGTCGATTATTCAGAATACATATCATCACGCAGAGTCCCTAACGGGGTAGGCAGAGTATAGAACGCCAGTTCTCTCTAGACTTACATACCTCTTTCGCTTCGTCCACAGAAAATAAATAGCACGAATTTATTGAATAAATAAACTATTGAATTTATTGAATAAATAAACTAGTAAACTATATCCATTTACTCATCACTTTCATCTGGAGGTGCTTCTTCCTCGTCCTCAAACTCCTGATCATTGACCACAGCGTCCTGGTACTGTTGGTACTCTGATATAAGGTCGTTCATGTTGTTGTCGGCTTCAGCGAACTCGGCCTCGTCCATGCCTTCGCAAATGTACCAGTGCAGAAATGCTTTCTTCCTGAACATCGAAGAGAACTGCTCTGATATTCTCTTAAAGATCTCTTGAATCGCCGTAGTGTTTCCTATGAAGGTAGCAGACATTTTGAGGCCTCGAGGAGGTATATCGCAAACGGCTGTCTTCACGTTGGTTGGAATCCATTCTACAAAGTAATCCTTGTTCCTATTTTGTATATTGAGCATCTGTTCGTCCACCTCCTTCATGGACATGCGGCCGCGGAAGACGGCGGCGACGGTGAGGTAGCGGCCGTGGCGCGGGTCGCACGCCGCCATCATGTTCTTGGCGTCGAACATCTGCTGCGTCAGCTCGGGCACGGTGAGCGCGCGGTACTGTTGGCTGCCGCGTGACGTCAGCGGCGCGAAGCCCGGCATGAAGAAGTGCAGCCGCGGGAACGGCACCATGTTCACCGCCAGCTTGCGCAGGTCCGCGTTCAGCTGCCCCGGGAACCGAAGGCACGTCGTCACGCCAGACATCGTCGCCGATACCAGATGATTCAAGTCGCCATACGTTGGCGTCTGGAGCTTTAGCGTTCGAAAGCAAATATCGTACAGTGCTTCGTTGTCAATGCAGTAGGTTTGCATAGAGTTATCTATCAGCTGATTCATTGAAAGCGTTGCATTATAAGGTTCTACAACTGTATCTGATACCTTTGGGCTCGGTACTATAGAGTAGGTAACAGTTATCCGATCAGGATACTCTTCAGTCAAATTCGTGAGGATCAAAGTCCCTAAGCCGGAGCCGGTCCCGCCACCGATGGAGTGCACTAGCTGAAAGCCTTGGAGACAGTCGCAGCCTTCGGCTTCCTTCCGCACGATATCCAAGACCGATTCAATTATGTCGACGCCCTCTGTCAAGTGTCCCTTTGCCCAATTATTACCGGCGCCAGTTAAGCCATACACGATATTGTCAGGGCGGAATATTTGCCCAAAAGGCCCCCCACGTATAGAGTCCATGGTACCAGGCTCTAAGTCGACCAGAACGGCGCGTGGCACGTATTTAGAGCAAGCACCTTCGTTGTAGTAGACGTTGAGTCGTTCTTGTTGGATGTCGGAGTCTCCGTTGTAGCATCCGTTCGGATCAATGCCGTGTTCGTCGGATATCACTTCCCAGAACTGAAAAACAATAAATACGATGAAAGCTCACATCATCATCATCATCCTCATCACATCATCAAATCACATACTAATACGAATAATACTAGGAATAATAATAAGAATATGAACAATAGAAATGCGAATATGTATATATCCCTCTGGCTGTTACGTGGTCACATCTAAATCGCTTGCTGGTTTTGATTAAACTTGGTTTGGTGAAAGTGTGAAGTATAAGATCGTAGGACATAAGCCTGACGGATGATTTGTTAGACGATCTTTAAGAGTAATATAATTTTACTCAATTGCATAAGAAATCACAGCGTCTGCTAACTGAATATGAGCCCTGAGGCACACAGTTATAAAGAATAATATTCACCTTCGACCCAATCTGATTTCCACATCTTCCGACTTGGATATGAACTACTTCCCTCATGTTACGGAAAATTTATAAAAATAAACAAATTAAATTGAATAATTTATATAAAAACGAAAATGCAAAAATAAACGTGCCTTACATTACCTACAAAATAAAACCCTAAATTAAAGTACTAGGACATTATTTCGTGGCGCTATAGATTCAATTTGGTTCGTTGGCCATGCCTATTGATCTAGTAGCTATGCAAACAAAGACGAATGAATGTAACAGTATCTAATAGGCTGGCCAGCTAACCGATCAAAAATACTACTGGCCTCGCTAAGCTTTGCTTGGGTGAAAGACAAAAATCTGTGACACCATCGCAGTGCCTAAGTTGACCTAAGTCCAGGGACAAAGTCAAGATACGAAAAAGATACTAAGGTCGAGATGCTTTGTCCACGTACTGTACGCGTATACGTATCGTATGCGACTATGCGACGAATTAAATATATATAAAAGTATGTAGTGTGCATAGCTAGGTATACCATAGGCCCTGGGGCAAAAAATTTACTAGGGCCCCAACTATACTATTTAAAATGGAACTCTGATCTGGACAGGGCCACTACCGAATAGTTGAAAAAACAGCCAAATTTATCTCACAACTTTATTATTAGATTCATTACAAAAATGACAAAAAAAACCATTCAATTACATCATAAGCCTTACTTAGATACTAAGCTAATATAAGCTCGCAGTATGACAATATAAGCACGTATATTGCGGATAAGTTTTATCTGGCCGCATATACCGGAACCACATAAGAAAATTACTTCATTCAATTTGTTTTTAAATCCTTAACCTATACCTAGCTCTCTATAATAAAAATACAGGAACTCAATATAAATAAAATTATTCAAACATGAAAAAACAACCCAAAGTTCAACATTATTTATGGACACCTTACTGCTAATCTTTGAAGCGACGACTCAATTATGACTAGTTTTAAAATATGTAACTTTTACAAGTGCTTAAGTATCAATTATAATTAAAATATCTACTTATTTATATCCATAATTACATACCTGTATCGGAAAATGTACAGTAACTTTACCTGCGCTATGGGTCAAAATACTACATTAGTCCCATTATGCTGCCAACATAGTATAACTCTCCAAACACAGTGGCAACGAGCAAGTGATACTTCGGTATCGTGAGCGTAAATAGGCTACGGTATCGACTCCTCATCAGATGGGTCATATGCTTGTTTTCTACGCTTGTAATATAAATATATATCAAGTAACAATTGATTGAATAATAGTACTATACTATAGATAGTGCCATTCACGAAGATGCGCCCCACCAGTTTCTAGTTGGGGGATCGCGGGATGCGGGGAGTATGACCCGAGTCAATTAATTGTAGCGTGCGTGTGCACTCTTGGGTAATCAGTGTGTACCGACAATTACTCAAACCTTAGGAAGAATAGTGGGGCGCGTCTTCGTGGATGACACTATCTATATCAGTGAAGGGTTAAACATACCATAAAGAACTATGTATCGCTACCAATAAATAAAATTGAAGTGTGTTTGTAGTATAATTTCATATGCATTTGGAAATAACTGTTATTAAGTTATTTCCAAATGCATATGAAATTATACAAAGTTTGATAACAAAAACACATTTCTTTTTGTCCGTTTGTTCCTAATTAAACCGCAACTTTCACTGGTTTAAGGAGGAAAGCTTTGTTTTATATTCCATATACATACATGTATAATAACATTTTCATATAGATAATATACGACTTCAACGTGGGCTAAGCCGCGGGGGACAGCTAGTCATAGATTCCATAGACCATTATATTGCACGCTATTCAGACCAACCCTGGTTTCAATAGACATTAAAGATGATATGTTTCAATGTCAAGATTACTATTCGTTAAATTGACAATCAGATTAATTCTCTAAAGAGTATAATATAAGTTATTTATTTTATTCTTATAGTATCGTTAGTTTCGTCCTCTGGAATAACATCAGAGATAACTTTGCTTATATTGCTGTATACATGTGCTGCCATCTCTTGTCGATAATACATATACTGTGAGTTTCAAATAGGTAATTAGCTACTTCAACCAATATGGAACTGCAATAACCCATTCATAGGTCTATATAGGTATATACACTATATTCCACAAATAGTCATGGGATTTTTACCCACCAAATTACTTAACATCGCCATCTAGCAGATAATTTCGAAACTAACTCATCACGACAATAGTTACAAACTGAAAACGCCCTTAACGCATCAATTAAGTAGTAAATCTTCGAGTACATTACACTTGTACATTTTTATTCTTCAGAAGGTATATATTAGCGTACACGTTTTTTCGACTGGACAACAGTGGTACATAGAAGGCTCTGAAAAATTGTGACGACTTCTCCGCATCTATGATGGACACTGAGCCTAGAATATCCCATTGGTTCGTGCGCTTGTGGTAAGCGGGCTGTAAGGCGGATGGCGTGCCGAGGTCTGAATCCACGAGGTAGTCGCACTGTGCAGGTCGGAGGTAGGTTCGATTATCGCCTTGGTTAACGTCGTTGAAGTACGGATGAACGATGCGCGTCGCTGGGGAACAATGCGACATCAATTTAAAATACTAAAATACCTGGACCATTGCAATTAATTAAAATATATACATACATATCATGATGCAGGCACAGAGAGTAGAGTGCCAGCTCTCTCTAGACATACTACTTTCTACATACTACATACAACTTTCGCTTCGTCCACATTCATCAGCCTCCCCACACGCATTCTAAAACAGTATTTAATTACTTAAATTTTCTAATTATCTCAAGTAAAATTATAAAGAGGAATGATTTGATGAGATTTCAAGTTTGTTTGTTACCATTTAACCAAAAAGAGCTCATTACTGGTGACCTTATTCACCGCGTAGGAACACATCACAATGAATTGTGTTATTTGGCTACGGACTTCTATAAGGTGGAGGTCCTGCCCCAGTCGGGCAGCTCCAAATTCGAACGGGAAACCCGTTGTGCCCTACCTCTCTTAAATGTTACGCGGGCGAAACCACAGGGCACACAGCTAGTTGTATAATATGTCCAGTACTCACCATCACTTCCACCGTCGTAGGGCGCTGGCATTTGACCATTAAACTCGCTCTGGATAAACCTGATGCTGTACTCCGGAGGCAGGTGGAAGCTGGAGGGAGACCTGTACCAGTCCTTGCCGAAGCACACGACGGGCTCGCCGCCCTCCGCGGGCGGCAGGAGGCGCAGCATGGTCATGGGCCCGTGGTAGTTGGTGTACAGGGAAGCTATGCGGGATAGACCTGGATGAGGCAAATATACCATGTCCGTTAGTATATCATTAATTGACCAACTAAGTAATAGGGTTGTCAATTCAAGTAATTAATAAATTTAAGTTCTCAATTTTATATAGCATTTCACATAAGTATATACAGTACTTTATTCACATTTAGGTGCCAACGTGACAGATGGCGAGTCCATCGCCGTTACTCAAGCACGACTATACTTAAGCCTTTGAACTGCTTCTCAAACGTATGCAGGTTTCCTCCCGATGCGTCCCTTCACCGTAAAGCTCGTGGAGCGACTAATTACTGTACTTAAGTTCAAAAACTCATTGGTACAGTCGGGATTCGAACTTGCGATCTTTGTGTCGTAGGCAACTATTCGAACCACTCGGCCACCACGGCTTCCCTTTCCTTCACGGCTTTAAAAAAATAATAATAATAAAGTCACTCACCCCCAAAGGTGGCCAAGATTAGCGTGACGACCATAAGTGGCGTCGTGAACAGTAAATAGTGGGACTTCTCCTTGTGCTCCTTGCGGTCGGCGAACAGCCCGGCGCGCAGAGCGAACGTCAGCTTCTGGTAGCTGTCGAGGCCCACGGCGCCGCCCAGGACTATCAGACTATACACTGGGTATAGGAAGCTGTAACGGATAGCATACATTCGCATCGTCGAGGAGACTCACAAGATAGGAACATATATAAAGTAATAAATAAATAAATACCTGGGACAATCCACACAAATTGACCTAGTCCCAAATTAAGCAAAGCTTGTGTTATGGTAACTAGACAACGATATATTTACTTATATAGAGAGATATATACATAAATACATAGGACATCCAAGACTAAGGTACAAATATTCGTGTTCATCACACAAATATCTGCCCTCAGCGGGATTCGAACCCGCGACCTCAAGTTTCGCAGTCAGGAGCTCTAACCACTAGACCAGACGGTCGTCGATATGGGAGGATTGACAACCTACTAACATTATAAATGCGAAAGTTTGTTATATTATATTTAAGGAATCAATACAGAAGGGCTGATCGGAATTAAATAAAATTTGGCAATGAGATGTGGGTTATTTCCCATATAATATGTTTTGTTCCTGAAATATGTCTAAAAAAATTATAGTAGCAAAATCTATGTCCATCTAGTTTATTTGTATAATATTATGTCCAGATTTAGTTGAAATTCAGCGTGAAATTTTATAATACTGGTATTTTTTACTTATTATTCAATTCCACGTGTTCCAGCTTTAATGTGTCAAATTTTATAATACTGGTATTTTTTACTTATTATTCAATTCCACGTGTTCCAGCTTTTAATGTGCCAAATTTTATAATACTGGTATTTTTTACTTATTATTCAATTCCACGTGTTCCAGCTTTTAATGTGCCAAATTTTATAATACTGGTATTTTTTTCTTATTATTCAATTCCACGTGTTCCAGCTTTTAATGTGCCAAATTTTATAATACTGGTATTTTTTACTTATTATTCAATTCCACGTGTTCCAGCTTTTAATGTGCCAAATTTTATAATACTGGTATTTTTTACTTATTATTCAATTCCACGTGTTCCAGCTTTTAATGTGTCAAATTTTATAATACTCGTATTTTTTACTTATTATTCAATTCCACGTGTTCCAGCTTTTAATGTGTCAAATTTTATAATACTGGTATTTTTTACTTATTATTCAATTCCACGTGTTCCAGCTTTTAATGTGCCAAATTTCATATTATTCAAGTCCACGTGTTCCAGCTTTTAATGTGCCAAATTTCATATTATTCCGTTTAGTAGTTATTGCGTAAAAGCGAAACAAACATCCATACACATTTCCATTAATACATATTGTACAGTAGTATATATGACTAGCTGTCCCGCCCAGCTTTGCTCGGGTGAAAAAGTTAAATTGCCCGTAACACGATCGCAGCGCCACCTATCGGGTCCAATTGTAAATCTAAACCATTCTCGAATCCACCTTAAGACACACAGAAAGGGATAGCTTCGCACGGGTGAAAAAGTTAAAATTCCTAAAACTCGATCGCAGCGCCACCTATCGGGTCCAATTTAATATAGCCTATGTTACTCGGGGATAATGTAGCTTTCCAAAGGTGAAAGAATTTTTGAAGTCGGTCCAGTAGTTTCGGAGCCTATTCATTACAAACAAACAAACAAATCTTTCCTCTTTATAATATTAGTATAGAAGACCAAAGCTATTTTTTTTTATTTAAGGAGCTTGGTTGGGCACCGCCATTTAAAGTATTCTGCAAAATGGTAATATTCATTCAACCCAAGCTTCAAATACCTTATAATATTATAAAAAAAACATAGAGACAAATTATGAGACATGTTCTATTAAAAAAAAATAAAAAATACTTGATTGGATTGGCAATGACACTTCTGCCTACCCTTCTGGCGACACCTTTGGCGAGGGCAGTATCTATGAATAGAGGTACGTACCGTTCTTCCTTATGCGGCTGCAGCATGAACACTATGAGCCAAAGGCCGAGCGGCAGGAGGTCGAGCCAATACGGGGCGCAGAACGAGGCGCGCGTGGTGGTCCGCGAGTTGAGTACCGTACATGTCAACAGCAACATGGGGCTGAGTATGGCAAACACCTACAAACAACAAATGTTTTAAATTAATTTATTTGTATGAGCCTACAACACAAAGATTACGAGTTCGAATCCCGGCTGTACCAATAAGTTTTTCAGAATATAAGTACAGTGATTAGTCACACCACGAGCTTTACGGCGAAGGAAAACATTGAGAGGAAACCTGCATACGTCTGGGAAGAAATTCAAAGGGGTATGTACTACATACCCCTTTGAATTTCTTCTATATACTATGTATATGACTACATACTATGTAGTCATGCTTGACGTGCGTAACGGCAATGGACTCACCATCTGTCACGTTAGCACCTGAAATATATCCCTGGCGGAAAGTGGGTGTGTGGGTAGTACCTATACACCTCTGCGCGCTATATCGCGTTACACAGATACTTGCATACCAAGCTAATAAAAACCTGTTAAAAAATAACACCAAATCCATGAGATAATTTCCGCTCCTGTCCTCTGAACCACCATCATAGAAGTCCCACTCACCCAAACGACATTAAAGTTGAGTATTCCATTGACGAAGTAGTAGGACCAGGACTCCACGCCGTACAGGTCCGGGCCGTGGGGGGTGAGCAGATTGTAGGCCACGATGTTCCACGGGGCGACCACGAGGCGGCCGTAGTGCCAGGAGTCCACGAGGACAGTTGGCACCAGGATAATGATGAGCGCCACAATGGACCACTTCATGAACTCCACTATCTGCCTCTTGAATATGATCATGTCTATCGCGATGGGAAGACCTAGAAGTGCCGTGAAGGGCCAGCCTGGGAACAATTGCATATTGGTTAGCCTTTCAATATAGAGTTTATCCATTATACCTAAACCATTTTACAAACTTACAAATAATCAATTTATGAATCATCACACAATATGTAGTGTGATCTGTGCTCCGCGGGTTTATCAGCACAAAATTTGATCTAAATATTGTGGAAGTGATCTTATGGGTGGGTAAGCTGCTGCGTTACGTAACGCGTTACGGCAAAAGTGCCATCTGTATTTGTCGATAATAATAATAATCGTTTATTTCAGGCAACACATTTAAATATATGTTACAATTTAAAGGGCCCATATAATATATACCTTATCCTAAAATATATAGCTATATTACATAAATACCTTACAGACTAACATATATATCATAACAATATCACTTCCTCGAGTGTTCGTGTGGCACTTGTCCGCGGAAGCGACGGAACACCACGCCCTGGGGCCAAAAGCCCTCGTCCATGGCGACGTGCAGGTAGCAGGTCGGGACGCGCACAACAAACGCCTTGAAATTGACATTGCGGCGCGACTCCAGCAACTGCATTCTCGGCCTGTATTTCAGCTTCCGGTGCACATATTCCTCTATGTCCTCCGCCTTACATGAGTAATGCAGGCGGGATATGTACACCGGAGTGTTCGGCTGCGCAGCTCGCAGGGTGACATTGGGCTCTAGAGGAGCCTTGCCGCAGCGGTTCTGGTTGGTAGGCACGCGGCGCTTCCTCCTTTGCACCGTCACAAAACCATCTTCTTTACCAGCCCGGTGCGACGCCCCTTCGGGCGCGGGCTTCGTAGGGGGAGCAGCAGAGGTGCTCCTGGCGATGGCGGCATAATCTCGACGAGATTTTGCAGGGGCTGCCGACACGGGCACCGGGGCGGGCTGGCTCGTAGCGCTGCGAGGAGGAGGCTGCGAGGAGGAGCAGCGTGGCCGCGGGGCGGGGGGAGCAGCGTGGCCGCGGGGCGGGGGGAGCAGCGTGGCCGCGGGGCGGGGGGAGCAGCGTGGCCGCGGGGCGGGGGGAGCAGCGTGGCCGCGGGGCGGGGGGAGCAGCGTGGCCGCGGGGCGGGGGGAGCAGCGTGGCCGCGGTGCGGGGGGAGCAGCGTGGCCGCGGGGCGGGGGGAGCAGCGTGGCCGCGGGGCGGGGGGAGCAGCGTGGCCGCGGGGCGGGGGGAGCAGCGTGGCCGCGGGGCGGGGGGAGCAGCGTGGCCGCGGGGCGGGGGGAGCAGCGTGGCCGCGGGGCGGGGAGAGCAGCGTGGCCGCGGGGCGGGGGGAGCAGCGTGGCCGCGGGGCGGGGGGAGCAGCGTGGCCGCGGGGCGGGGGGAGCAGCGTGGCCGCGGGGCGGGGGGAGCAGCGTGGCCGCGGGGCGGGGGGAGCAGCGTGGCCGCGGGGCGGGGGGAGCAGCGTGGCCGCGGGGCGGGGGGAGCAGCGTGGCCGCGGGGCGGGGGGAGCAGCGTGGCCGCGGGGCGGGGGGAGCAGCGTGGCCGTGGGGCGGGGGGAGCAGCGTGGCCGCGGGGCGGGGGGAGCAGCGTGGCCGTGGGGCGGGGGGAGCAGCGTGGCCGCGGGGCGGGGGGAGCAGCGTGGCCGTGGGGCGGGGGGAGCAGCGTGGCCGCGGGGCGGGGGGAGCAGCGTGGCCGCGGGGCGGGGGGAGCACGCAGTCTGCAGACGTAGCAACCGACGGAGTTGGCGACAACAAAACTGCTGACTCGAAACTCACTGCTGATGTTCGATACATCGCCAGCTCCGCGACGCACGTTGATATTCGATGCGCCGCCTGATGGTGAATTCGACACCGCCACAATATTTCGCAACTCGATGACATCTTTTCGCAATTCAGTGTTCTCGGATGCAGCCAGCTTCGATTGCGCATCCGCCTTCAGAAGGACAATGTCCTTCAAAAGGCTCGTAACGTCCACATGGTCGAATGTGACGGGAGGGAGCTTATTCAAGTCCCTCGCCACAAACGACGGTATGTCGTCTGGATCGGTCACTTTCATCAGTTTGATGATGTCCTGCAGACTTTTCTTGGTCCCATCACGGCGGCGAGACACCATCTGGTCACTCTTGTTGAGCAACCGAAACAGAAGCACCTTTGAAGCGGCGATTTCATCCTCGCTGAAGCTCGAGGCGCAGATCTGTTTTGCTGAAATTTCGTCCATCACATCCAGCTTCTGCTGCAGGAACGCCAGCAGTTCATTAGCCACAAGTTTATTTTCCATGGTCTTAAAATTCCGAGCAGCAGCTTACGCCGCGCTAAGCACTGTATGTATTACTAACACGTCCGCATTAAAACACTGTGCAAGCAAGACTGATAAACACTACTAAACAGCTTTTTAATAGTGGTAAATATAACCAATTGATATGCTTACTATATTATACAACTAGATGGCGCTAAAATTAAAACAAAAAACTTTTACGAGTTAAACGATTCATCAATATTTTAATTAATTTTATTTCATCAATAGTAAATAGTTCAACTTAGGTTAGTTTCAGTTATCACTTCTGTCGGGCGTCCTGAGACTCACACGTTTCTTTTTGTTATTGTTTTTCTCCAGCTAATAATCCTAATTTCGTTCACAAACTTTGCTTTAATAATAATGTTGGTAGTAAGTAATGTGTCTCACTGAGTAGCGTGGAGGCGGCGGTGAGCAAGACGGCGGGCGCCAGGCGGCGGCGCCACCAGCAGGCCAGCGCGGCCGCCGTCAGCGCGCCGCTCCACGCCGACGGCAGCATGGCGGCGCTGCTCACGAAGGCGCCCGCCGCCGGCAGCGTCAGCCACAGCCACATGCGGCCCACGTGCACGCCGAACTCGTGGCAGACCGCCCTGACAACGACAGTATACACTGTAACCAACTCCAAAAGAGGTCATACTCATGGCAGAGCCTGCCAACAACGGTATACACTGTAGTCAGCTTCAAGAGGCTCAGTGGCTACAACCTATCCCTTTTGGAGTTCCAAAAGAGGTCATAATCGTATTACACTTTGAATTTCTTCTCAAACGTATGCGGGTATCCTCATGATGTTCCATGTAGTGTGTTTCTCGCGCGTTTCTCTCGTCTGTTTCCGACCTTTTCGAGAAACGAGGCACTAACAAAACTGTTTATAGCTAACAAAATAAATATTCTATGATGGCAGATTTAAATATAGAGTAGAGTAGTTGTTTAAATTACGGTATATGTATATTTACATATAAAATGAGCCGTTATTTACACTCATTGGTTATTCATGTCGCATGTGTTTTTCAACCAAGTTAATTAACATGTTAACATACACATATACGAAAATTTGTGATATTTTTTTTACATACCTCAAATTATTTCTTATCAATTTCTCAGTCAGGTTCTTTCAACATAAAGAGGTTGATTTGGAAAATGTAGTGCATACTTAGAACCTGCATACCAACATTTAACGCAGGTGACTATGCAATTCACACTGCCGCCACAGCCTTCAGGCACTCATTCGAATCATTCCCAATATTTTCTTTACAATCCTCTCTGTCATGTATAATACTGCACTTACTTATAAAACATAAACTCAGCACAGGCCATCAACACGGCCAGGAGTAACCGTAGAGCATAGAAGACAGACACAGGCGCCATCACCAGAGACAACAGCTTGGCGGGAATAGCAAACAGCCATAGAGGCATGTATGAGCGTATCGCGTATGCTGGACTGTACTCCCATGTTTGAAGACCACTGCCGTATACTGAAAGAAAGATATGACATTATAAAAGATAAATTTTTTGTTACTTCCTGATTTATCACAAACAATAAATAAGCTGGGGTAAACGTGATGAGTCACCGTTACGAAATTTCCAATTTCAAACGTATGCAAGTTTCCTATCGATGTTTTCCTTCGTCGAAAAGCTGATTAATCGTAAAGCGCTCGGAACAGTACTGAGCGCATAAAATCACATTGGTGAAGTCGGTATTCGAAAGTGGAACACTTTGCATTGCAGGCTACTCGAGCAACTCAGCCAGCACGGCTGTATATTAATTAATAAAATTAGGACAGATACCTTCGAGATAAGTTTGTTTTCAATAAATAGCCCTTCCACAAATTGTCTGTGTGTCTGATCGCGATAAACACAAAAAATACTGAACTCATTCATGAGGAAGATTTGGATGTATTAAATCGTAACTTGCAAAATTTTTGTCTCAATTGGACGAAATGGGAGACCATGTGAGAAAAAAAAATTGCATTATTAGCTCTTCTATGACCGGGGTTGGACACAAGTATAATATTAATTTGTACCTCAACATCTATTTCGATCTGATGCAAACACTGATCATACTACATCAGTACATCAGTGCTTGGCACACTGCCATGTAGGCTATTGACTGTGCAAACCTGGTTAATATTTTTGGATAGTTTATTACATCATTTTTCATATTCCATTTTTGTAAAGCTATAAATGTAGTATAACTACATCTGTTAAAAGAGTGGTTTATTTACTATCACAGACTAAAGGTTAGCCAGCCAGAATGAATATAACTCATTTGGAGAGATTATACAGATCACTAAATACTTACCCCTGAATTGAAATATATGAGTTTGTAGGAGTAGATAAATCAAACTCATACCCAATGCCCAAGTTCGCCTTCCCGCAAAGGTAATAAAGGACGGGTGGGCAGAGGAGTGTAGATGTGTTTTAGGTGCCAATGTGACAGATCCTTGACTGTTACTTAAGCAGAACTATACATACATCTTTGTATTTCTTTTCAAACATATGCAGTTGTGTTATAAAATGGCCATTACCATTTTATAACACAACTGCATATGCATGCATATAACATGCATCATCTATCAGGTAAATATATCTCTGGCCAAAAGACAATTTAATTCTACACACCTCTGCCTTCTTCTCTGGGAACCCTTGAGGGTAGCAGTGATGATAATTTTACTTACCCAAGTAGTGCAAAGGCTCCCAATAATTATATGTTTCGTCACAGTCTGATATGTGTCCCCAAAATGCAGATATGATACGGGCAGTCAATAGTAACCCTAAGGCTGCAGCACCACCGGGATATGATATACTCCGCAGATCTGTTGGTGCACTTGACACTAAGTATTCCCTGAAATAAATGTACAAATCTAAAATTAACCCAAGTAACTTATGCATCAAAATATTAAATAAGGAATTGGGGAATTAAGTGATCACTCATACCAACAGGCCATATCTACCAAACAAGCCATTTCATTCTATTCTGGCAAATTAAAAAAATGGCATAGAGGTTCATACTATCTATTGTAGGCAATGGCAACAGGTGCGGAAAACAGGACAGGGCAGAATAGATAAGGCAACAGGGAGATATGAGATTATTACAATGAATGTAATATGAGAACTGGCGCTCTACAAGAAGGAATACCTACTTAGCATTTACCTGTAGTGTCTTTGAGTAAATGGGATTTCTTACATGGTCCAAGCAACCATTTTACATTCCAGTCTACAGAAACACTGAGGTTTAACAGCCGTATATGGGTTGAGTATAATATTGACACCTTTAACTCTTTTTTAATCTGGACATTTTTTCAATCGAAATTAAAGCTCAGAGACATGCAAAAATCGGAATGAATAGAAATGACACGATTTAGATGGAACAAAGTCAGGCATTAAGTTAGTAGACCAAACAAATTGATGTGATTATATAGATACGTAATATTCATGCCTAATTAACGTCAGCGACTAGTTTTTTTACCTTTGTTTGACTACGAGAGCGTCTGGAGAAGCGCCAAGCTGAAGTAGCAGCAATATAATTAAAATAAAATGAAGCCAGAAAATTTTACCCTAGCCGTCAAAAGATAATAAGAATCAGAAGATAATCAAGATACTATAAATTGAAATAAGAGAGGAAATTCAGCATAAATATAACCAAAATTGATTTGGATTTTATTTACCCTTCGCTCGCTTTCCGACGGCCTTTATTAAAACTTGAAGCTCGTTTCGCACCATTTTTATTGTGTATACTCCGTTGTCTTGCAGTTAGCGGCATGTCTAGACTATTTCATTAATAAATATATTTTCAACTGATTCTAAGACTAATTTACATTTATCTTACGCGTTAATAAGTAATAACTCGGTTTCGGTAATATCTTTTATTCAATTTGCGGTGACAGCCGCCTACAATATCAATAAATTTTACCTTCTAACCAAGATCCAAGTGACATTGAAATGACATCTGACATCGTATATCTAACCATAGATACACTATACTATATGACCGAATGATGACATGATATGACTGGCGGCTGGCAGAATAAAATCTTTCAAGCTGTGCTACTACCTAATACATACATATCATATCATCATGAAGTCTTTAACGGGGCAGTGTAGGCCGTCACGTTGCTATCGTAAGATCTAATTTAGATAATAAATAAATGTCCCTCTTATTTTCTTTTTATTTCAGCCTATACAAACTTAAAGCGGTGGTCTTAATATCACAAGCAAAAGTTGTATACATGCACCTAGGTATTTTTTATCAAACAAAGGAGTATATTTTTGGTGAACTAAACGAGCATAACGCCATTGTGAGTCACTAAAAGTGTAAATAATCTTGGTAACTATTAATCTCGATAAGGTATTAGGCATTAAGAGTTGTGCTCGAGCTTTAAATAACTGATGCATTAAAACAAGAATCAACATTTCATATATACATATATATGTTTGATAAAATACGATTATCTAGTTCACAAATATAACAAACTCACGTTGACATATTCTAGGTATTGCTTTAGGAATATAAATCTATAGAAACCTATTTACATTATCAATAATACAAAATTACTAACCAAAATATCTGAATTTCCTAACAAAATTAGACCAGTAAATTTTTATATTTGTACTCAATTATAAAAGGTCCTTAGTTTGATAACAGTAAGGTATCAGCAAATGCCAAAATTCAATTTCTAATGTTTTGTTCCAAATTGAAATGCGTCATTACATTTTGATGCAAGTGATAACTATGTGTGTATCATAGTGCAATTAAATGAAAATAATTTCGCCATAAAATTTTGTAATTCAAAAAACAATTGCAACGAACTGCCAACAAGAAGCTAAGATAGAAGATAGAAGAAGATAAGTCTGACATGCTTCGCCATTTTAGGTTGTGCTTCAATAATTTAATATAATATCTATACAATTTGATCCACAGAATACAAAACAAGTACCACACTATAGTGGAATGGGCCTTATTTCAACATGACAACTAATAGCAGCTAACATTTGCCATAATAACCATGTCACATGAATGCTTCAATTCACACAGTGATTAGCAGCAACAAAAATACAATAAATCATAGTCCAAAGAACACATTCAGCATAAACAAGAATTTTATTTTCTCCTCCGTGCTTGCACTACAGTCCATCCCGGTTCAGCATCCTCTTCCATAGGTTCTGGCTCTTGGCAGTTTGATGTTGATGGTCTGTGACCGTTCAGTTCACTTTCAGGTACCTCCTCACCACTGCTACTTGTTGTATCATCATCTGGGTTACCATGGTACTGGAAACAATTAATGAGTGTGAAGATGGTAAAAAGTATATATATTTTTTGAGATAATTGAATTCCATATGCTGATGATGGCTCATAAATATTTTTCTAGAGGCATTTATACCGAAAATCTTACCTGTGGTGGTGCCGATTCATGCACAGGTTGACTCAACCATATCTGACATTTTGGCATAGCTTCAATCCTAGTTCTAAGCTCATCATGACGACCTTCTTTCAATAATCCCAGGAATATCAGTAGCAAGTTTGCTATCTCTGTAATAAAAAAGATCATCTGTTATTTTTTTTTTCTTATCATTTATTTGCAAGTATGTAATAACAAAACATTATCATTGTATAGATGTCAAATATGAACCATAATGCTGAAAGAGAGATGTTGGAAGCTTTTATAATGTGGTGTTGGAAGTAAATAAAGTTTATTTTTTATATTACTAATATATTTTTTTAGTAAGTATAGGGAGAACTGGCATTCTTATCACTCTCTCTATAAACCCGGCGATTATATATATGTATCTTTATTGCATTAAATATTTTTTCTGGTTTTTTGACTGAATTTAGTCTTAAATAACTATATACCTATGTAATAAGTATTATTTTTTACATAGTTTACCTTTGGGGGAATTGTCATGGCATACAGTATCAAATTCTTCATCCATCAAATCCTCAATCACTTCCGCAAGTTCATCTCTATCTGCTACATTTTCCACACAGTATCTTGCTATGTAAACTGACATTAGTTGTGCAGTCTGAAAATTATTGCACAAAATCATATCATAATCAACATACCTACTAATGGTTGCTGCCTATCATACGAACTTAGGTATTCTTGTGAAAGGTAAAGGTATTAAAAACCACGATATTTTCATTTCTTCCTGGAATCTCAGTTGCTTAAATAAGAACAAATCAAAAATCCTACCTTTTCGCCGCCAGGCGCTCCCATTCCATGTTCGACTGCAAGTTGAAGTGCAGTCCAATTATTAAGAACCAAGTCAACAATAGGTTTAAAATCGTCGTACAACATCTTGATAGTTCGAATTTAATAGAACCGAGATTATGTTAAAACTATGTACCGTAAGTTTGCACACATTTTAATAACCTTACAAATTATTTCAGCATTACCACTACCACAAGTACGAGTTTTCAAACACCGTACGTAACTTTCTTTACAGCAACAACAGATATACATCAACCACAGAATAGTATTAAATAGTAGTCTTTGCACAGAATAGAACAAAACAAAACCACAGTATACTATATTACGTTAAAGAAAAAGAAAAGGCACATCGGAAGTGGAAAACATACCACAGGATCTGTGATTACGAAACATTTTGTTACCTAAGAAGGCGTCAAAAAGTAGTTGAAATTAAGTGTATAGATAATTATATCCTGGCTTCAGAAAGAAATATTAATTTAAATTCCAAAAATTTTTGGACGTATATTAAATCAAAACGTGGTAATAAAGAGATTCCAGATTCAATGTATTTATTATCTGATACTACTTCTGATGGACAAAAAATTTCTGATCTGTTTAATTATCATTTCAATTCAGTATTTGAACCTTCATCTCCCAATGGATCACCTAGCTCGTCCAATAATAATGATAAAAATTCAATTAGCTTTTCTAGTGAATGCTTAACACAAATAGAAGTAGAAAAATATCTTTCAAATCTAGATATTACCAAGGGGGCAGGCCCTGATGGTATTCCACCGTTGTTTCTAAAAAAATGTGGTAAGCAACTTTCTCTTCCGCTATTTCTTATTTTCCAAAAATCTATTGAATGTGGTGTTTTCCCAGATGAATGGAAAAAAACATATGTTGTCCCAGTGTATAAAGATGGAGACAAACATAATATTATCAACTACCGTCCCATTTCAAAATTGTCTGTTATTCCTAAATTATTTGAAAAGATTATTTACGACAGGATTATGCCCTCAGTAAGACCTGAAATTATTCCCGAACAACATGGATTCGTACCGAAACGTTCGACAGAAAGTAATCTGTGCACATTTCTCGATTTTACTACTTCTGCCATGGATGCGGGTTTACAAGTAGATGCCGTGTACACTGATTTCTCCAAAGCTTTTGATAAAATCTCCCATAATCTATTAATTGGAAAATTAGCGGAGTTCGGTGTACACGGCAGCCTGCTTAGATGGTTGGAATCATATTTACGGAATCGAAGTCAATGTGTTACTGTCCGAGGATTTCAGTCTACGTTCCTTCCAGTAACCTCGGGCGTGCCACAGGGCTCGCATCTTGGTCCCCTTCTTTTTAACATCTTTATTAACGACATTTCGAAATTTCTCTTAAATTCTAACTTTCTCTTATATGCGGATGATAACAAAATCTTTAAAATTATTTCATGTGATTCGGATTGTATCACTTATCAAAATGATTTGGACAGATTATGGAATTATTGTGAACAAAATTATTTACAACTAAATATTAATAAATGCTATGTTATTTCATTCACACGAGAAACCAAAAACAAAATTGTATTTCCATACTCATTTAACAATGCCTTAATTAAAAGAGTGACTGAGGTGCGAGACTTGGGCGTCATATTAGACGATAAACTCTTATTTAGGTCTCATATAGAAAGTATCTGCAATAAAGCTTTTAAAATGCTTGGTTTTATTCTTCGTGTAAGTAAACCTTTTAAGAATGATACCACACTGATGAATTTATATACAGCATTCGTAAGAGCTCCTCTCGAATATGCTTCCACCACTTGGAATCCCCAATACTCAGAGTACATTTGTCTTATAGACCGGGTTCAAAATAAATTTCTGAAGCATCTTAATTATAGATTCCCAAATAGTAGTATAAAGCTTCATTCTCTTGAGTCTAGACGAGTGGTTCGTGACCAAACGTTTTTATTTAAAATTTTACATAATTTGGTCGATAGCATTTATCTATTACAGAATATATATTTACGTTGCCCTAGAAACGGTTCTCGAAGCAAATCATTATTCTATGTACCCACTTTTAAAACTAATTATGCTGAAAATAGTTTTGTTCCAAGAAGTTGCAACTCATATAACTCTAAATTTGTAGACGAGGATATTTTTAATATTTCTTTGAATCAATTTAAATTTAATTTGTGTAATAAATATGTTTAAGCAAAGCATTACGTATATATAAATAAACAAGATCTGGATGTGTTTTCTTACTGCATAAATGTATATTTTAGTTATCTATGAATAGTTAGTTTGATTTAATGTATGTATGTCATGCATGTTAAAATAATTTCTTTCATTTCTGTGGATACTGTTTGTCGTTTATTATCTATTTGTTAAGTTTATTGTTTTTTGATGACTGTTTGTATCCTGAATAAAATAAAATAAAAATAAAATAAAATAAAATATTATTCCCATTAACACCTAGAATAAATATATGGTTTGGTTTATGGGCCGAGTAATACTTGGCTTTCTTTGCATGAGAATACTAAGGATATAGAATTCCTAACGGGGTAGGCAGAGAGTGTAGAGCGCCAGTTCTTACATACTTCTTACGCTTCGTCCACATTAATTAGTCTCTTGGCGTGATGATATCAACGTATTTTTATTTTATTTTATGTTATTAAACCTATTTTATAATTCCTTTTTACATTTATTTATATATTCGCTTGGGTGAAAAAATTAAACTTCCTGAACACTATCACAGCGCCACCTATCGGCTCCAATTGTGAATCTTAATAAGTCTCGAATCCACTTGAACATACTTTACAAAATCATCAAAATCGGTCGAACCATTAAGAAGGAGTTCAATCAATAGAAGAATTAAATAAATTAAGATTATATACATTGTATAAAAAAAAAACTTGTATTACATAACAGAAGAAAAAAAAATACGCAGTTTAGTTAAAAGTCCTATAGCCATGTCATGAATATATAAATAGAAACAAAAACCCAGCCGTGCCGTCATTTGAATTTTTCAAATATTTTTGTAAACAAACCGCTTTGAGGTTAAATCAGGGTTAACTGATTGGGTTTGTTAAAATGTTTTAAGGAATTAAATGGTTCAGTTCGAGAGTGGCATATATTTATTATTTAAAAATGTCGTATGAACATTATTGAAGGTGCAATAAAAACCCGAGCAAAATGAGTGATGATATCAAAGTTACGTTCATTATTCCGAAAGACTGTCGCGATGAAAGCCAATGTTCTGAAGATATGCAATTAGCGTTTATCGTAAGTTCATATGTTTTCTTTTGCATTCGTTGTTATTATTGTAAAGCTTATGTATCGACTGTTTATGCTCATGTTAATTTACATATTATATAATATTTATTACAGTGCGTTAAATATGCGTTTATCAAATGCCATAGCTAAATTAAGTAATAACAAAAGGCTTGATACCTAATTACGAGATCTAAAAATAACTAAGAAATTAAGCTTTTTTCAGGCAGGGTTACAGTGGCTGCATCTTGGGCAACTAATATTTTCGGTAAAGAACTTGTAAATTTTAAATAATTTTTTTCAGGCCTGTGAACAACATTGTGGAGGAGGTCTTCAAGCTAAATGGGTCCGTGAAACTGAATGGGTCCAGTTTGAGGGACTCACTAAAAGGGATGTGTTTGTTTTGCCCCTGTTTGAAGGGGAATTTTATAACAAACTCAGGGTTACTAAGTGTTTGTAAGTTATTTTAACATTCAAAATTAGTTATAATTTTTATTTATAATGCATGCCGTCGCTACCTATAATTGTAGTGGCACTCACCATATATAAATCTACCATGTAAATTGATAATTGTATAGGTGTTAACTATGTTGGTGGCCTTTTAATAAATAAATAAGTAATTTAAATACTGTTTAAATTACTTGTGATGTCTTGTGATGTATTATCTAGTTTTTTTTCTATTTCACAAGGGTGGTAAACTAGAATGCGGTTCTCCTGATAGTAAGCAGTTACTGCTTATGCTTGGTTATGCTAGTAAGACCAGGGGTATCACTCACATCCTGCTGAACCACTTTATGTGAACTCTTTCCAAGTTTATTAAACATATGATTTATACCATGGATGTTATAAGGGGCCATAGGCAGTGGGTAACTGCTGGGCATCAGGATGCCCATATGCTTGCCTACCACTTATGTTATGCCATGAGATAAAACAAAATGGGTTGGCAATCAATTGAATATAATAAAATTGTACTGTTTCTAATATTTTTTTGGTCTCCTATCATCAGGTTAGTTGGCCCCCGCTGTCTGTCATGTTGTTTGACAGAAGGCTTGCCAATACCATCAGGACCTGAGCCTGTGTTTACAGTTGCCATGAGAGGTTTGGTGGTCACTGCTAGTGGAATGTCTAAGCCCCAGAAGGTATGAGGTTTGGTTATTTTTATTAGATTTATAATAAGTCTATAAATTGTATGTAAGCCAATTTAATATAAGCTGTAGTGGCAGAGTGGTTCTAGTAGCTGCCTGCAACACAATGATTGCAAGTTCTAATCCTGAATGTGCCAATGTGTTTTTCTGAACATTCATAACTCAAATTCAGTCATGGCTGAGTGAGACCAGTAATATAAATATTTAGCCATGTAAGTACATGATATAGGTACATAAACATATATTTGGTGACAGGGGGATGTGGTTACATCACCTACCCCTTAATAAATCTCTTAATCCATATTTGCAGTAGGGATAAGTTTTTTTTTAATTTTGGCGAGTTGTGTTGCAGTATTATTTTATCTCTATTCAATGGCACTGCACTTGCCAATAATTTTGATATTAAATTACATAATATTATGTATTATGTTGCAGGACAATATAAAGAAAAAAGTTTATTGGATGGGTGGAATATATAATGCAGTATTGACAGATGATACAACACACCTGGTATCCGACACTGTCCTGTCTGACAAATACATTGTAAGTATTATTTTATATTCACACTGTGTTGCCCACTACTTTGTCTGCATAGAAATAGTACTAGTAATAGTACTAGTAGTATAATACCTTATTTAACCCCTTCAAGTTTTTTTTTTTTATACAACAAGAGTGGCAAACAAGCATACGGCCCACCTGATGGGAAACGGTTACCGCAGCCTATTTACGCTCACGATACCTAAGTATCACTTGCGCGTTGCCACTCTGTGTTCAGAGAGTTATACTGTGTTGGCAACATAATAGGTCTAATCCCTCGGTTGCCAACACAATATAACAATCCTCCCCCCAGCCCATTACTGGAAACCTTATTCACCGCGTAGGAACACAACACAATAAATTGTGTTATTTGGCTACGGACTTCTATAAGGCGGAGGTCCTGCCCCAGTCGGGCAGCTCCAAATTCGAACGGAGGATCCGTTATGCCCTACCTCTCTTCAACTTTTTATTTCCGTTTCATAATTTACAATTTATTACTGCACCCATATTTATGGAAATTTATGAAAAATTAAAAGCAGCAGACAGAGCTATTTACGCGCTAATAACATTATTATGGATTTATAATAAAAAAAATATCATAATTCCATCTTAATTACGCATTCATAGAAATCGGTAGAGAAAGGCATACCAATCATGAGCGAGAACTGGATTGAGGCGGTTTGGGAGTCGTCGCTGCGTCTTAATATCAACGGCGCGTGCGCAGATTTTGATATTCACAAACTACCCACATTTGGAAATCTACAAGTCACTACTTCGGGCATCACAAGGAGAGACAAGCAGATGATAATGAAGCTCGTGAATGAACATGGGGGCGTATTCTCCGGCGCCTTTCAGAGTGAAACTACCGATGTGGTAATTTTGACTAAGTAAGTACCCAGCTTTGTGTAATAAATTATATTACAACGAACCACCTCATTGTACCTAATATACTAGTTGCACAAAGAATTAAAAATATCTATGATAATTTTAAATGATTATTGATTTTTAAATTCTTCGGCATTCATGCATAAAACATTAAAGATAAAATTATGTACCTCACGCCTTCCCATAAGGGTCTCCGAAGGAGTAGGCAGAGGTGAATAGGTAATACCCACACACCCACTTTCCTCCAGAGATATATTTTAGGTGCTAACGTGACGGATGGCGAGTCCTTCGCCGTTACTCAAGCACGACTATACATACGCCTTTGAATTGCTTCTCAGACGTATGCAGGTTTCCTCTCGATGTTTTCCTGGGCTGGGCTAGCTAGTGTATGTATGTTATTTATTCTGTCCAGGGAAGGTATAGGCAGCGAAAAGTACAAAGCGGCATTGGAATATGGCAAAGCTTGTGCCTTGCCATCGTGGGTGAAGGATTCGGCTGCTAAAGGCGTGGCGTTGCCTCTGGCGCAGTATAGAGTCGCCGGAGCGTCTACGTCATCGCCACTTGCTGAGCACCGAGTGCCGGATATGAGTAAATAGGCTTATGCTATACTCTATATCTAGTTGTGCCTCACGGTTTTCTCCTACTAATGTCTTCTCTCTCTTATTACCCAGTTAGTGACTCGGCGTGATGATATGTTTGTCAATCAATCCCAAATTTAAGAGCTGGGCTCTTGTCGGCGTCTCTGATGCAGTCCCCTCCATTCGCTTCTGTCCAGCGCAACCTCCTTGACCTCCTTATACGGCATGAGATACACTTTTTCTTTGATCAGACCCATGTATGTTAATCTTGGTCTTCCTCTTCCTCTCTTCCCCTCTACCTTTCCTTCTAAGATGTTTCTAAAGAAGCTATCATGTCGTATAAGGTGGCCTATCATCTTTCCTCTTCTATGTTGTATGTATTATGTATGTATGTTTGTATGTATTATACATTTAGAAGTTTATAAGTATACCTGGGATACCTGGGATACCTGGGACAATTCCATACAAATTGACTTAGTCCCGAATTAAGCAAAGCTTGTGTTATAGTAACCGATTCTGACTGACTGAGCTGCGCTCTGACTGAGCTCCTGACTGCGAAACTTGAGGTTGGGGGATCGAATCCCGCTGAGGGCAGATATTTGTGTGATGAACACGAGTATTTATACCTTAGTCTTGGATGTCCTATGTATTTATGTATATATCTATCTATATAAGTAAATATATCGTTGTCTAGTTACCATAACACAAGCTTTGCTTACTTTGGGACTAGGTCAATTTCTGTGCAATTGTCCCAGGTATTTATTATATTAAATTATCTTACTAATATTATAAATGTGTAAGTTTGTAAGTTTGGATGTTTGCGGTTCTTTCACCGGCCAAACGGCTGAACCGATTTGGCTGAAACTTGAAATGGTGATAGCTTATACCGAGGAATAGGACATAGGCTACTTTTTTTTATCCTAAAAAATTCAAAGTTCTTATATTATAATGTATGATGCTCTTTCACGGCATAGCGGCTGAACCGCTTCTAGCATGAAAATTTCCAAAGCAATTTTTTCGATCTCCACGTGGGCGAAGCCGCGGGTATAAGCTAGTTATATAATATTGCTCCGCGCTCTCATCCGCGTGATCCGCTAAGATAAATGTATTTATGTATTAAATGTATGTATCGAAACATATTATTAAATTTAAAATACTAATGTGTTTATCAGTTGCTGATATTACGGACTGTCTCTTGTTTTGGGAGATTTTTAATTAGAGTGTTCAAAAACCTTAGGGTTGTGGTGTAGGTATGAAAAATCTTTGCAGCGAACTTAATGGTACAAAAATAATAAGAGATTTCTTTTAGGTTTAAACTTTTCCCGCATAACGATGCTGAGGCCACCTAGTAATTATGTTGACGAATCCAGAGCTACAGATGTGTCTACCATGTCTGGGAAGAGTAAGGTATGTATTTTTTTCATTAGACTCATTTGTTTAATATCGTTGTTTTTTTTAAATTATGGTCTTAATTACAGTTGTCACAAGACTCAAAGAAATCCATTGATGATTCCATGGACAAAGAGATAACGGAAGCTTTTGAAAATTTCGATATGAGCTTGATAAAGAAGGCTGGACCTATTTTTGACGGGTTTTGTGTGAGTAGGCTAGTATTTTTTTCATCAAGTAACAGAATATTTTGATTATGTTTATTTAGCACAAGCATTTGTACCTTATTGCCAGCCTATATGGGGCCCTTAAGGGGTAGACAGAGGAGCCGAAACACCATCGTCATTTAGCCTGAAATATATTATGTAAGTCTAGAGAGAACTGGCGCTCTATACTCTCTGCCTTTCCCGTTCGGAATCGGTGAGGGAATCGGTGTGAAGATATATGATATCTATACTAATATTATAAAGAGGAAAGATTTGTTTGTTTGTTTGTTTGTTTGTAATGAATAGGCTCCGAAACTACTGGACCGATTTCAAAAATTCTTTCACCGTTGGAAAGCTACATTATCCCCGAGTAACATAGGCTATATTAAATTGGACCCGATAGGTGGCGCTGCGATCGAGTTTCAAGAATTTTACCTTTTTACCCGGGCGAAGCTTTCTGTGTGTCTTAAGCTAGATTCGAGAATGGTTTAGATTTACAATTGGACCCAATAGGTGGCGCTGCGATCGTGTTACGGGCAATTTAACTTATTCACCCGAGCGAAGCTGGGCGGGACAGCTAGTATATAATATTTTAGTGCCAACATAACCGGTGGCGATACGATCGCCGTGTCTATACATACGCCTTTGAATTGCTTCTCAGGCGTATGCACGTTTCCTCTCGATGTTATCCTTGACCGTAAAGCTCGTGGTGTGACTAATCACTGTACTTAAGTTCAGAGAAACTCCTACAGTCAGGATTTGAACTTGCTCCACCTGGCTACCAGGGCTTCTCCAATATTACATACATTAAAACTAAAATGATGATTGTCAAACATGTAATGTGTGATGCGTGCGCGTTGTCGTTGCGTAGATATGGGTGACGGGCCTGGAGGGCGTGGCCCGCGAGCGTGCGTGCGCGTGCGTGTCGCGCGCGGGCGGCGTGCGCGCGGAGGCGGCGCACGCGCGCGTGACGCACGCCGTGGCGGGCGCGCGGGCCGCCGCCGCCGCCGCGCGCGCGCTGCCCGCCGTGCCCGTGCTGTCGCCGCTGTGGCTGCTGAGCTGCGTGCGCGCCGCGCGCCCGCTCGACGAGGCACAGGTCACACACCATACTACATTGCTGACATACACGTACACATACACATATACAGATTGTGCCACCCACGAAGACTTGCCCCACCGATTTCTAGTCTAGGGAGTCGCTGGATGCGCGGAGTATGATCCGAGTCCATTAATTGTAGTACTGCTCAAACGTTAGTGGATGGTTACACACGTATGTACACTATAAACTATAGGAAAGCATAGTGGGGCGGGTCTTCGTGGATGGCATTATCAATACTCCTCATACACAGTTAGATACTATTTGTCCCGCCCAGCTTCGCTTGGGTGACAATCTACTGACTGTCTAATTGCAGCGCCATACACCGGGTTCAATTGTAATTTCAAACCATCCAAAACAAAAGTTTCATAACGACAAAAATTACATCCAAATCGGTTAAGCCGTTCCGGCGTGATTCACTAGCACACATCTTTACGAACTTTCAGATCGATAGTTGGACGTAACGGCATATGCGTAGAACGGTATAGAAGTTCTTGGTCTGCAGCGCCGTTAAGCGAATGTCTACGAACATGCGTTGTTATATACTAATTATCTAATAAAATAGCGGTTTAAAGAATCTTTATTGTCTTAAGAAATTACGACCAAAGTACTTACAAGACAATTAATTTTACCTTTTAAAAATAGTACATGGCAGCGAGCATGCGATTTTAAAATTATATAAAATATTGTATGATTGTTGTATGAGTGTGTGTGAGTGAAAGAGAGAGAGAGAAGGAGAGTACCTTTTAATATAATCTACTTCTAAATAGTCCATTGATTGTGAATTCAAAAGATCGTGTTCAGGATTCGTAGAGCTAAGAAAATTACCAAACATCACGGAATATGTAGTCTTTTATCATTATTATATATCTTCATGCCTTCCCACATAGGTCTGTATCATTATTATATATCTTCATGCCTTCCCACATAGGTCTGTATCATTATTATATATCTTCATGCCTTCCCACATAGGTCTGTATCATTATTATATATCTTCATGCCTTCCCACATAGGTCTGTATCATTATTATATATCTTCATGCCTTCCCACATAGGTCTGTATCATTATTATATATCTTCATGCCTTCCCACATAGGTCTGTATCATTATTATATATCTTCATGCCTTCCCACATAGGTCTGTATCTTCTAAAACGTATACAGATTTCCTCTCGACGTTTCTCTTCACTGTTTCACTGTACACTAAACTCATTGGCACCGGGTTTGAACTTTTTTGAGGTACAATAACCTTGCCACATGTATATGCTACAGTATCTGATAGACGTAAAACCGGGCACACCTGCAAAGTCGAGTGCTCGTAAGGAAAGAGTCGAACCCGCATCCCCTATGAGCAAGCGCAACTTGCAACTACTGCGCCGAGAGCCGCTGTTCCTCCCGCCGCCTACCCCGGAAGTACAGGAGCCGCAAGACGAGCTCGTCCATCATTATCTCAGTCGTGAGTACATTAAATCTTATCTTGCTAATCATCATAAATTTAAGAGCTGGGCTCTTGTCGGCGTCTCTGATGCAGTCCCCTCCATTCGCTTCTGTCCAGCGCAACCTCCTTGACCTCCTTATACGGCATGAGATACACTTTTTCTTTGATCAGACCCATGTATGTTAATCTTGGTCTTCCTCTTCCTCTCTTCCCCTCTACCTTTCCTTCTAAGATGTTTCTAAAGAAGCTATCATGTCGTATAAGGTGGCCTATCATCTTTCCTATTCTATTCTCGACTGATTCTAGCAGAATTCTTGATTCTTTGACTCTTTTGAGCACGTCTTCGTTTACCCTTTCCGTCCAGCTCATTTTTTCCATCCTTCTCCAGCACCACATTTCAAATGCCTCCAACACCTATCTATCCCTCTTTGTCATTGTCCACGTCTCACAACCATATAGTGCAGAGCTCCAGATATATGTATTCATAAAAACATATATCTGGAGGCATATATATCTTACTAATATTATAAAGGCGAAAGTTTGGAAGTTTGGATGTTTGTGGCTCTTTTACGCAAAACAGATGAACCGATTTGGCTGGAAGTTGAAATGGACGTAGGCTACATTTCAAACCCGAATAAATAAATAAGCTACTCTTTCGAACACCACGCGGGCGAAGCCGCGGGAAAAAGCTAGTATTTAATGAAAGCGAAAGTGTGCGAATGAGGCAGAGGAAGACCACGCTCCAACTATCTATGGCAATGGCGATCTATCAGATGGCGAGTCCATCGCCGTTACTCAAGCACAACTATACATACGCCTTTGAATTGCTTCTCAGACGTATGCATGTTTCCTCTCGATGTTTTCCTTCACCGTAAAGCTCGTGGTGTAACTATTGTACTTAAGTTAAGAAAAACTCATTGGTACAGTCGGGATGCGAACTTGCCATCTTTGTGTCGCAGGCAACTACTCGAACCACTCGGCCAACACGGCTCATGTATGTAGGTATGAAATGTTTTATTTGTTCTATGGATGTCTTGAAGCCTACCTTCCAATAAAATGTACATGTTGGACAGAACATTTGCCAGAAGAGATGCAGAAACCCAAAAGTCCTGACGCGCCCGACGTGACTACACGCCTGGAGCAGCCAGACGTTACCGAGGACGTTACCGAGGAGCCCACTGAAGAAATTGAACAAATATTCAGAGGTAATAATGTCTTAGACAAACCTGCCTACCTATTCTAACTGGTGAGTTGATAATGTATATTGTAATATAATTTGTAGCCTTAGTCTATGGTGAACGCTATGGTCGAGATGGGAACGCGACGGCAAATTCAAATTGACCTGTCGATAGTCGATCCATGGATCACGACCGGGTCACGAATTAGTGGTGAGCAAGCATTTTTTTTTTGAAACCATAGATAATTTTGGAACCGTAGTGTCCACTAGAGACTTGGGCTACAAATGTATTAATGACTACTACATTAAAGCAAGTCACTTCAAATCGAATCAAATTTTTTTAACGTCAGCGACATAAGGACCGCATATTCAACGCACACACTAAATATAAAATTACAGTTTCCAAGGATAAGAAATTGCGAAACAATTCCCCGGTTTTGTTTCTTAATATTTATTTCCTTCTATCATGAAAAATATTTAATTTACATATTGAAATTAAATACATACATATCATCACGTCGAGCCCCTGACAGGGAACGCAGAGAGTATACATCGCCACTTCTCTCTAGACTTATACAAGAATTATATGGTGTTGCAATCAGACGTACAACATGCTTGGTTTATAAAAGTGCCGCCTTAGTGATATAAAACGGGTTTCCCGTTCGAATTTAGAGCTGCCCGACTGGGGCAGGACCTCCACCTTATAGAAGTCCGTAGCCAAATAACACATTTTTTTGTGTTGTGTTCCTACGTGGTGAATAAGGTTTCCAGTAATGAGCTCCTTGGGGAGGGGGGAGGATTGTTACATTGTGTTGGAAGCAGAGGGATTAAACCCATTATGCTACGAACACACTATAACTCTCCGAACACAGAGTGGCAACGCGCAAGTGATACTTCGGTATCGTGAGCGTAAATAGGCTACGGTAACCGCTTCCCATCAGGTGGGCCGTATGCTTGTTTGCCACTCTTGTTGTATAAAAAAAAAAAATTGCACACCGTGTGCAGTTTGATCCAACTTAAAAGATAGGATAGCTTACATCACAATTGTACCTGATAGGTGGTGTTGCGATCGTGTTTCAGGAAGTTTAACATTTACACCCGGGCGAAGCTGGGCGGGACAGCTAGTATTTAATATATTTAATCTTCTTCTTTCGTGTGTTCACGTATTTTATGACTGTACATGAACCATATGTATGTGCAGGCGTGAAGATAGAAGTGCAGGGCCTGGACGAGGAGGCCATATGCGAGGTGGGCGCCGAGGTGGGCGCGGCGGGCGGCGCCCTGTGCGCGGCCGGGGCGGGCGGCCGCTACGTGCTGCTGCCCATGGACCACGCGCCCGATACCAGGCTCACGGCGGACGCCGAGCCCGTCACTGTCTTCTGGCTGGTGAGTGCGCCGCCCTCATACTTTCCACACTTAATATGAGGTATTAAACGACATTTGACATATATTCCTTAATATATACATCTTCTGAAAATCCTTACAAAACATAAACTTTCTTTTTTAAACCTCTTGCAAGCAAGCAAGCATGCGGCCCGTCTGATGGATACTTGCAACACCAGAGGTATCACTCGCGCGTTGCTGATCCCGCAGGAATCTTTTCACACCCTTCATGAAGAACTTGAAAGGTGTTTTGATTTTTCTGATGAGAAGCTGACGATGTCTACTGTATGGCAAGAACGTTATCTACGGAATAGCGGAATAGTATTCTCCGGAGTTCAAAATATGGATATCGGATAGCGTGAACGCTAACACGAAAGGATTTTGCCTGGAGCCGCATTTCTGGAACACATATTTCCTCAAACTGACTTTATACTTGAAATGGACCTTGAGGGAAGGAGGCGAATGTATGAATGTTGTTTAACAAAACCATTAACTTCATCACCTTCCTCCGCTGAAAAAATTCTTAAAGCTCATGTGGAAAAATCTGATACTGAATTCAATTTCAATACTGTTACCCCCGAAGACATTATAAAAACTTTTAAATCTCTTGATATGAAAAAGTCTACTGATTTATGGGGACACTCTGTAAAAGTTCTTAATAGTATTATTGACATTGTTGCAGTAGACTTAGCATTAGTTTTTAATGCGTGTATTGCTAGTGGTGAATTACCTGATCAAATGAAATATAGTAAAATCATTCCTTTATTTAAAACTGGTACCATTACCGACCCAAACAATTTCAAGCCAATCTCAATATTGCCAGTTTTCAGCAAAATTTTTGAAAAAGTTCTACTTAACCAGATGCTAGCCTTTTTTAACAAACATGAGTTGATGCATACTAAACAATACGGCTTCACAAAGGGTCGCTCGACTACTGATGCAGGTGTCGAACTTATTAGGAAAATTCTAGAGGCTTGGGAGGATTCAAAGGATGCTTTAGGTGTTTTTTTGATCTATCCAAAGCCTTCGATTGTGTGCATCACGAAACATTGATCAGGAAGTTAGACCACTATGGTATAAGGAATTTAGCTCTTAATCTTATATCATCTTACTTAAGTAAACGTGTACAAAAAGTGTGTATACGTGGGGAACTATCTCGGGGGTGCCCAGTAGCTATGGGCGTTCCACAGGGTTCGATTCTCGGTCCATTTTTTTTTCTTATCTATATCAATGACCTAACCTCACCTGGTAAATGATAAACATGATATTGTATTATTTGCTGATGATACATCTTTACTATTTAAGATAGACCGACAGAAAGAAAACTTTGACGATGTAAATAATGCTCTCTCTGACGTGGTTCATTGGTTTAGTGCCAATAATTTGGTACTTAATGCTAAGAAAACGAAATGTATTAAATTTACAATGCCTAATGTGAAAAAGGTTTTAACTACCCCTTTAGTTATAAATACCGAGAAGTTGGATCTTGTGGATTCAACAGTCTTCCTTGGAGTCACATTGGATCACAAATTGCAATGGGGCCCCCACATTAATGGATTGGCGAATAGACTCAGCTCTGCAGTATTCGCGGTAAGAAAAATCAGACACTTGACTGATATCAACACAGCCCGTTTAGTTTATTTCGGCTATTTTCATAGTGTCATGTCTTACAGCATTCTTTTATGGGGTAATGCTGTAGACATTGGATCTATTTTTGTGCTGCAGAAGCGGGCTATTCGTGCAATTTATAGCCTTAAGCCTCGGGATTCTCTCAGAGAATTATTCAAGGAAATTGACATATTGACCGTACCATGTCAATACATATTCCAAAATTTGTTATATGTTAGAAAGAATATTGTAAAATTTAAGAAAAATAGCGACTTGCATACTGTGAATACACGGAACAAAGATAAACTCCATGTTCCTACAGCTAGATTACACAAAACTAGGAACTCATTTGTCGGGCAAGGTATACGCTTTTTTAATAAGCTACCTCGGAAAATAATTGAATTACCTTTTGTAGAATTTAAAGCTGTCGTTAAAAGTAAATTAATTCAAAAGGCTTATTATAAAACATCAGATTATTTTAATTATGGCCATGCATGGCAATGAATTGCTCCTCTTATACAAAGATTATATATGTAACTTTAATCTTTCCTACCCCTACGTAAAAGGGAACAAATGTTTGTTTGTTTCGCCGTTTCTTCTCCTGGCAGGTATTTTTTCTTGGAAACGGTGGTAACTTTAGTTTATATTAAACGTGACGTTCAATAAGTGTTCCCTGTGTCCCTTACGTTGAATAAAATATTTTGATTTTGATTAGATTTTTTGATTTTATACATTTTCTTTGGTTTTGTGTATATAATTATACGTATTGTGTACTGTATATATTGTGTATTGCATGTAGTGTAATTGGCTATTGGCCGTTCTAATGTGTATTCTAATTGAGAAGAGAAGTGTTAGAAAAAGCAGATGCGAAGAGAGGAAAAGAGTCATCGGGAGGAGTAGACTCGCAAATCTCACGCAACTCTCACTATGTTTGGTGATGTAAACCTAAGAGCAGGCCTCCCAAACTATCCTCTTATCGTTCGCAGAAAGACTGCCTCTCCCAACAAGAACTCCTGCAACCTGAATACTATCATCGCCCAGTGAAAATTTGCGGCTCGAACATGCTGACTGGAGTAGTGGCCAGCCTTAGCACTTACAGTGGAGTAGAGAGGGCCTTCCTTGACGAGCTTGCCAAACTGCTCGGTGCCAAGTAAGTATATCTTACGTCACAGTGATAAGGTTCAGTTTTGTATAGTTAAAAAACCTGTACTAGAGCGCACACTTTGTACCCCTTAATTAGTAGGTAGGTAGCAACAGTATTTTTTTCACCGGAGATATATTTAGGTGTCAATGTGACAGATGACGATCCGTTACCGTTTCAGAAACAGAAAAAAAACAATATATATATATATATATATATATATATTTTAACGTACTTATATGCAAAATTCCTCACGATGTTTTCCTAATGGTGAGATAGATAAATTTACTTGAGAAAAAAAAATTGGGGTTTGAATCTGCAATGTTTCTTTTGCATGCGACTCCTTAAACCAGTCGGCCACCACGGCTTATTTGTTTTTTTTTTATGTTGTATCTAACAGAACGCAACTCCGCTTCTGCCGGCGCAATACAGCGAATGCCCTCGCTTCTACTCACCTCATATGCCCCACCCCGGCCGGTGATAAGTACTTGGGAGCTCTTAAGTGGGGCTTACCTGCAGTGAAGGCTTCGTGGCTATTGGCGTGTGCCGCCGAGGGTAGGCGAGTCAGCGAGAAGGGACACTTGGTTGGCGAAACCGTAGGTGGGTTTGTTATCAATTATTTTCGGTCGTATTTGTGGTAAAGATAGGAAATCTATATCTATGAAATTAATTTATTCAGGATGTAGGCCTCCATCTCCATTCCATAACATATTAAAAGCTGTCGTTTGAACGTGAAAGAGTAACCATACTATATGTCTTTTAATATAATAATATTAAATTAAAACTGATTTCTTCAGCAGTATTGTACACTTTACATACATTTCATTTACCCTAATAATCTGTGTCCGCAGTTTAATCCGGATTTTTTTTCTTGAATTAAATACCCTTATTACCTTATTAATTCAGCCAATAATCGTATCTCTGAGCCAAACTTCAACCAACTCCGTTCAGCAGTTCTGTCGTGAATGAGTAACAAATATCTATCCATGCATCCAAATTTTCACATTTACAACTGATTATGTAAGATTTCTACAAAGCATCATAGAATTCATACTTTATTCGCTACAGCGCCACCCTCACCAGAGAGACCTCTAATGGAACCCGAAGAGCCAGTCGACCAACTTGAGGAGCAATCAAACTTAGCGACAGACAAGGAAAACGAAATGCTACCACCTAATAACGCAGTGGTCCCTCGCCGGGGCTCAATACCAAGTAGAGAAGACACTCCGAAGGCAAAGAATCTTAATGGTGAGCATTGACGACAAAAGTTTATCTTCACGCCTTCCCACAAGGTTCCCCGAAGGGGAAGGCAGAAGTGTGTAGGTACAACACTCAGTACCAGACAGATATTTTAGATGCCAACGTGACAGATGGCGAACATACGCCATACGCCTGAGATATTCAAAAACGTCGAATTCGAGTCAGTCTGATATTCACCAGATCAGTCTGATCTGTACCATTCGGGTATTTTAGGTGCCAACGTGACAGATGGCGAGTCCGTTAGTCGCCGTTACTCAGGCACGACTATACATTCATACGCATTTGAATTGCTTCTTATACGTATGCAGATTTCCTATCGATGTTTTACTTTACCGTAAGGCTCATGGTGTGACTAATCATTGTACTTAAGTTCAGAAGAACTCATTGTTCGGGATTCGAAATTGCGATTTTTGTGTCGCAGGCAACTAGTCGAACCACTCGGCCACCACGGCTTAAATATCTATTTAATACATAAAATTAATCAGTGCTTTTTCGTGTATGTATATTTTAAGTGTATGTTGTAAAATGTAGACGACGCGAACGAGATGTCGCCAGCGTCGCGCTACATCGCAATGGCGCGGCAAGGTTTGCTGGGCTGCGATTCTCAGGAGACTCCTAAACGCGTGCAAAACCTCAAGGACGATGCTAGAGAAGGTATTATTATTTTTGTTGCCAAGTTGAATATGGTCACCATAGTGATGAGGTGTGTTGTAATATTGACTCATCCGAGTTGTAACTCAAGTTTTCTTGACATCAGTTTTATATGCGGGCAGGTTGTGTGCTAGGTTGCTGCTATGTAGTTTACTATAGGGCGGGTTGTATACTAGCCTACTACAACTGGCAGTTGACTGCCACGCGGGCTGTGTATCTGCTTGCCACCATCAGTAAACCAACACGCAAGTTATGTGCTAGCTTGCCACCATGAGTAAACTGTCACGCGGGCAGGGTATCAGTTTGCCACCATAAGTTCATCAACATGCGAGTTGTATGCTAGCTTGCCACCATCAGTTAACTGTCAGGCGGACTGGGTATCAGTTTGCCACCATCAGTTAACTGACACGCGGGCTGGGTATCAGTTTGCCACCATTAGTTAACTGTCACACGGGCTGGGTATCAGTTTGCCACCATCAGTTAACTGTCACACGGGCTGGGTATCAGTTTGCCACCATCAGTTAACTGTCACACGGGCTGGGTATCAGCTTGCCACCATCAGTCCACCAACAAGCGAGTTATGTGCTAGCTTGCCACCACGTGGGTTGTCGTGTTTATAGAGGGCGGAGGCGAGTGCGTGCGCACTCCGCCGCTGGAGGAGGCGCTGTCGTCGGCCAACCTGGCGGGCCTCAGCCCCAGCACGCGGCGGCGGCTGCGGGCCGTGCGCCGCGGGGAGATGCCCTCGGACCCCATCAGGACCCCGGTCGATCCCTGTGAGGAAACCACATTGTTTATGTCTCCACGCCATATTGTGATACCACCTCCTTGTCGCCGACACCTCGCCGGAGATATATTAATATTTTATTACTTTGGTAGATATCCTTTCTCAAACTTTTTTCTGTAATAAAACTTATCCTGTGTGTTACTCCAGCTAACAATCTATTTCCTCCCAATTCCTTTCAGTTTATTTTTGCGTGAAACACGAAGAAACAACATCAGAAACATTAGCATTTATAATATTAGTGAGATGTTTAATAATTTTTCCTGAAAAATAATAATTTTTGAATGCAGTCGACAAGAACCCTTCGACCCCGGACAGTGCGTTCGGTGCGGCCTTAAGGCCGGGTTCGGGGCGGATGTCTCCGGACGCGCGCAAGCGACTATGGAAGTTCGTGGACGAACTGCCCACCAAGCCACCCGACCCGGTCAAAGACAAACACACTGTATGTATCAACATTAATTATATCCTGACAATAAGCGCTATATTTGCATAACACTCAAGTTTATATAATTACTAGCTTTGCCCGCGGTTTTACCCGAGTACATTTAATTTTTATTGGTCTAACTATTTAGGGAATAAAATATCCATTATTATCTTGTACCTAATAATCTTTATGCCAAATTACATCTAATTTAGTTCAGAAGTTTTTGCATGAACGATCAAACATCCTCACAAACGTTCGTTTCTTTTATGTAATAAGATTATTACATCTATTTTCTTAGGTCTATAGTACAAATTTCCTAAGAATAGGAATTGTGTGCTAATAAAATATGGTTCAGATCAATACGGTACCTCACAAATCAAACCAAATGTAAGGAAACTTTGGTCTATTATTGCTTACAAACGGTATTTACCCGTTCTGGACTAATCAGTTGATTTTTAAAGTAACGATTCTCTCGTTAATGCGTTTTACCGTCGTCATGTTACCCTGGGTGATGCGAATTAACCTTTTTTCATGTAATTCTAGCCGCTATCCGAGATCCGGAATAGATTCCTCGCGCAGTTCAACGGAGATGCGCCCACGCCGCCCTCAGAACATCCACTGGCACCTCGCAAACTACTGCTGCATGTAATTATGCTCTATCAATTTATATAGGATGTACCAATACTCTATTACATGTTACTCGATCTTATTTCCAATCGTTAAGAAGGCCGCCTATGTAAAATATGTATTATTTTTTCTGGAGCATTTCTCGACAAAAATAAATAAATAAATAAACACCTGGGACAATTTCACACAAATTGACCTAGTCCCAAATTAAGCAAAGCTTGTGTTATGGTAACTACATACATACATATCATCACGCCGAGTCCCTAACGGGGTAGGCAGAGAGTATAGAGCGCCAGTTCTCTCTAGACTTACATACCTCTTTCGCTTCGTCCACATTCATCAGTCTCTTCATACATGCTCGTCGGTTTCGAGTACTCTTAACGTTCCCGTCCTTGAGAGTCCGATCTATTTGGTCCAGGTAGTTGGAACGTGGCCTTCCTCTGCCTCTTCTTGCACACACTTTTGCTTTGTATATCTGTTTCGTCAATCTTTCTTCACTCATCCTTTCTATGTGTCCAAACCAACGTAACATGCCTTTCTTCATCTTTACAATCACGCCCTCATTCACGCCAGTTGATTTGCGAATCTCTTCATTGCGGATTCGATCTAATATCGTTACGCCGCACATTTTTCGAAGAGATCGCATCTCGACTGCATTCAAGCTATTTTCATACTTCCTCTGACATACCCAGGATTCGCTGCCATACAATAAGGTAGGTACCAATATCGCGTTGTGGACAGCAACTCGAGCATTCTTGCTCAGACTTTTACTGCCCATCAACGCCGACATGGCTCCATTCACCTTATTTCCGGCAGTTATCCTTCTTTCAATATCTTTTTCATACTTTCCATCTCGTGTGAACATGGTAACTAGACAACGATATATGTACTTATATAGATAGATATATACTTAAATACATAGGATATCCAAGACTAAGGTACAAATATTCGTGTTCATCACACTAATATCTGCCCTCAGCGGGATTCGAACCCGTGACCTCAAGTTTCGCAGTCAGGGGCTCTAACCACTAGACCAGACGGTCGTCAAAAGAATATTTCAATGGGAGAAATAAAATTACGTATTTTTTATGTCTGTGTTTATTTACCTTTGGCTTAAATATATTATTTTTAAGGTCACCATCGCCATTTCTGAATCCACAGTTCATACGTTTTTGAATTTCTTTTCAAACGGATGCAGGTTTCATCTAGATGTATTTCTTCACTGTAAAGAAGTAGTAGTCGTCTGCAATGCAAATAATGCAAGTTGGAATCTCGATAACACTGTAGATGTACTCTTATCGGCCATCACGCTTGGACATATAAACAAGAAGTTCCGCTCTGAGAAGAACGGTTGAAGAGTGGCAGCATCAGCTAAGTGTAGGCACAAAATGTGTATATATTTGGGAGTTTCTGAATAAAGATTATGCAGTTACCAGCATACAAATACTAGTGTTTCTTCTTCCGCCTTCTTCTTACGCCTCTCAAGTTTGGAACAACACTCTGCCACACATACAGCAGCACATTGTCCCAACAACACATTGGTGCAAAATGCCAGGATTTAATCAGAATTTTGGCATTGCTGGGGTGCACTCAGCAACTACTTACTCAGCTTTCAGCGTAATTTTTTCTTAGTTAGGCACTTATATGTGATAAGAATACACTTGCTAACGTGAATATGTGATATTTATTATCTTTCAGGATCAAGTGGACACCCCACCGGCAAAAATGGCGAAAGTGTCCGACCTTCAAGTAAGTATTTACACGATTGAATTTCAACGCTTTCATATTATACTTGGGGGGGGGGGGGGGGGGGGGAATAATTAAGTGAGGCATTTTTGAGAATTTTTCGATCCCCGCTCCCCCTTCGTGAGATTTAGTAAGATTTTCCTAATGAATGGTTTTGTTTACCTTTTAGTGATATACATTAAAAATGATTTGATTAATTCTTGATATATTTGAATGATATGAGCGATGTTGGCGCGGTCTGAGTGTGACCTGAACTTTCCAGTAAAGTACAGTGAAAAATGATACGCGCGCTTTGTACGGTTGCGCCGTACACCTAAGCTCCCTCCCCCTCCCCTAATCTTACGCGAAATACTTCAATATTTATGTTTTGGCTGTAAACGAGTTGAATTATTGCGAAAAAAAAAACACTGCAAGTTCTTTTACTTTTAGTTAAGACTAGCATTTGAGAATTTTTATTTGTCGACAGAGCCCTGGCGGCATTCCGATCATGATGGTAGAAGACGACGAAAGCGCAAAAAGCGCTTCAATAGCGAACACAACAAACTCTAGTAGCTTGCCAGCAGTTGTGGACGTCCAATTGCAAAGGCTGAATGCAGCGCTTACTAGTAGACTGAGCTCGCAACTCAAGCGGACGAGAGAGTCTATTAGCCATGTGCCTGGTGAGACCTTTAGTGTTCTGGAGAATGGTATTAAAAATACTGCCGAGCATGTATGAAGATATTGATGAATGTGGAGAGAGCGAAAGAGGTCTGTAAATCTATAGAGAGCTGACGCTTTGCTCCTTGCATACCTCTTGAGGGATTAAGCGGACTTATGTAGAAAAATCGGTCTAGCCATTATTAAATTATGCGAAACACTCATCATTATATTTCTGTTTAGGTTATTTGCTTGACGTTCTGATTTACATACCTGGTGAGGGACTCGGTTTGATGATAGATGTTTGTATGTATGTACGCCTTTCTACAAGGGTCCCTTTAGGGGTTTGCGCCAGAGATATATTTTCTAGGTGCCAAAGTGACAGATGGCGAGTCCATTACCGTTTCCCAAGCTCAACTATACATTCTTTGATTTTTTCTACAAACGTATGCAGGTTTCCTCTCGATGTTTTCCTTCAACGTAAATCGCAGTGTGACTGTATTTAAGTTCGGAAAAAGTCATTGTTACAGTCGGAATTCGAACTTGCAATCTCGGTGTTGCAGGCGACTGCTCGACTCACTCGGCCGTCAAGGCATTGTATGTATTTTTATCTAAATCGTCTTGAAAAAAGGTCAGGTCAAGAGTACCCTAAACCGAAGGGCATGTATGAAGAGAATAATGAAAGTGGACGAAGCGAAATAAAGTAGTATGTAAGGATCGTAGCAAGTGGAAAGAAGTGGTCTCTGCCTACCCCTACGGGAAAGAGGCGCGATTATATGTATGTATGTATGTTAGAGCGTGAAGTCCAACCGGCGGAGTCGCAAGCCGGACCCGAGTCGCAGCCCAACACGGTGGGTTGGGACGACACTTCGCCAGCGCCGCCGCCTGTGCAAGCCGAGGCTACACAGACGCAACAAATCAAACGATTCATGCTCTCCTCTAATGTCGATGTGAGTATCATCATATTAAAGTAAAGTTTTTTAAATGCTCAAGTATCAACAAAACTATTCACTCAGTACTACCTAGGCTCAGTCAAGATTATGAAGATATTCGCTTTAATGTTCATCAATTCGTGTTGTATTAGAATTAGAATAAAAAAAATACTCGTATTTGTCATTACATATTTTCTGGAATAAGTAATTTATTATCCCCGTGGCAAATTTCATCCGATTCCGTTCAGCCGTGCTGGCGTGATTGTATAAATAAACATTGATACATCCACTTCCCCGTGAGGGAATCCGCGAGATGACAATTAGTGTATTAGATACTGAGTCGCGAAATATACAGTGATATAGATGTGTGTTCTCGCAGAACCGCGAGGAGATAATCGAAATGATCCAGTACCTCGGCGGGGAGGTGTGCGAGGGCTCGGAGCTGGACCCCGAGGCCAGCCACCTGCTGTGCGCGGCGCCCGGCCGCAGCGAGAAGATGCTGGGCTCCGTGGCCGCCGGCCGCTGGGTGCTGCACCCCGCCTACGTGCCGCGCAGCCGCGCCGCACGCCGCTTTTTGCCGGTACACTACACTACACTGCACTACACTACACTACACTACACTACACTACACTACACTACACTACACTTACACTTACACTAGACTAGACTAGACTAGACTAGACTAGACTAGACTAGACTAGACTACACTACACTACACTACACTACATGGTACTGCACTGCACTGCACAACACTGCGTCGCACTATACACTACACTATCATCGATCACTTTATAAAGAGATCGATGTACACTATACAGTTCTACACTGCACTTCATTACATTACACTGCACTACATATAACTCCACTACACAATACTACACTACGACCTAACTAAAAAAATCTATTTATGCTATTTTTATATCGCCGTAGGAGGAAGAATTCGAGTGGGGCAACCCTACGGCGACCTCCCTGCCGCCGGTGGCGGGCGGCGAGCGAGCGCTGGCCAGGGCGGCGCACCGCTGGAGGGCGGCGCGCGCGGCGGGCGGCGCCGGGCCCTTCACAGGCGTGCGCGCGCTGCTGCACGTGCCCGAGCCGCGCCGCCGCCTGCTGGCGCGCCTCGTCGTGGCCGGTGGGGGCGCCGCGCCGCCCCTACTGTAACTACCCTCTATACTCATGCCCCCCGCCTCTAGCGGGTTTGGGTGCGCCGCCCCTACTATAATTACCCTCTATACTTAAGTCCCCCGGTTCCCTCGCGAGCATGGGCGCGCTGCTGTACGTGCACGAGCCATTCCCGTTCCAACTTCCATAAATAGGTTCCTTCTCCGAGACCTAAGATCCCTCGCCTACAGTTTTGTCAACATTTAAGTTATTATTGATAAATCACACCTCGAGCTTAACGGTGAAGGAAAACATTGAAAGAAAACCCGCATACGTTCGAGAAGAAATTTAACTGCGTATATAATTATACTCTCTTGAGAATACCTCAATATATCTCCAGGAAAGAGAGGTGTGTATTTATGTTACTCCAAATATTATCCTACTATTTTGATTCGGTGTAATAAACTTTACAATAATATGAAATGATTGCCGATAAGCTGCATTTAACGTGTTTTTATGTTTCACAGGCCTCCGTACAACGACGATTCCATAACAGTATGCTTTGCGGATGTGAAGCGGTACCCCTTGAGTACAAAGGACGCAGCGTGGCTTGTATCTAAAAGGATACCAGTGTGTGCTCCTGTTCTACTCAGCGCGTACTTAACCGACGAACCGCCGCCGAACCCCGAGGAACACTGCCTACCCGAATATAGACCTTAAAGGCTATGTTGTAAGGTGTGTTTTAAGGTTTATTGTTCTTTATTACTGAGAAGATTGTCCAACCGATTATAGCCTCTATGAAACTGCAACAAGGTTAAATATCTTTTGTTGTATTATTTGCTAACTTGCTAACACTATGTTTCCTTGATTGATGCAAAACGATTCACGTGTAATTATTTTATTAATTAATTCATTAGCATACATTAAACTGGAGGTCACAATTGTTTTTATAAAGTGAAGAATTAAGCAACTGTTTAAAAAACTTATGTGTAAAAACTTTGCTTGAGTTTTACTGTTTAACTATTATCGCGAAAGACTTGTGTTGCCACATACCTACTCTTATTCTTCCAAAAATATGAACAGGTGAAGAATGTGAAGAAGAGTATTTTAATTATAATTATTAAAAGAAAAGCGTGATATCACGGTGTTAATACTTGACTCGCAAAATTATATTGTATTTCTTAATATTTTCCGTTTAATTGGAGAAATAATGTACATCCATTCACGACAGTCTTTTATCTGATTATAAAAACTAATACAAAAAAAAACAAGAAAATTAATACAAAACTGTCATAAAGTTTGAGGCTTTATTATTATTGATCATGTGTACATTAATTTGAAAGTGTATGATCGTTTTCAACCTTAATCGTTTATATATATATAGAACCGACTGACAGTTTTTACGTGAGGCTAGATACTATTGATATGTTTTAACACGCTTTATATTAGCTTCACCTGTATGTATGTATGTATGTATGTATGTATGTATGTATGTAACCGACTTCTTTGAGCTCGATTTTGACCCACTTTAAACGGCCAGATTTCGTTCAAACTTTGTAGACTTATCGAGGACCGATGACAATACACTAATAACTAAAAAGTAGAAAATAAATAATAGTTAAAAAAAACTAAAAAACACGCTTTTTATAGAAAACCGAACTAAAAAATAGAAAATAAATTTCGATAATATCTTAAAAAGCGGTTTTCTATAAAAAGCGTGTTTTTTAGTTTTTTTTAACTATTATTTATTGTCATGCTGAGTCTAATTATAAGAGCTTTGGTTTTACTAGTTGGTCCGATTGGCAATTAGATAGATTAGTTTAAGTTTGTGTATAAATAGTAAATTGTAACGTTAATATAATCACTAAAATTATATATTTTTTTTATAGATTTTTCGACCTTTCCTATTTTTCAGGGTTTGGCACAAAATTTGTGATAGATTTTTAAGAGGGTCACGAGTGGGTTAACTAAGCTGTGGGATCGATAGAAGGCAGGGTGATGTTCAGGCAGTTTTTTTTATAAACGAAAATAATTTAAACGTAAACATATTAAAAATATATGTACTATCTTTATTTAATACCAACCACATCTAAAACACGTTTGAGAAGAAATTTAAAGACGTATGTATAGTCGTGCTTGAGTAACGGCGATCTGACACGTCACTCACACACACACAAATATTTCTATGGCGGAAAGTGGGTGTGTGGGTACTACCTATACACCTCTGCCTGCTTCGCGACCCTTGGGAAGGTGAGTATAACAATATTTCCAAAAACAGTTACAAAACTAACTACCTTCAAATATAATGGAAATAAAATAAATAAGTAAATAATATCTAAACTTTACATACTTCTCTCACAAGCCCCACACAGGCAAGCAGAGGGAGTACCCTCCCCTGTGGTCTGTAGCGCCAGTTCTCTCTAGACTTTCAGATTTCAATCATAGTCATCAATCTCTCCATTCATGCTTTCATATACTTGGATATAAACACCAACAGACAAGAAACACTTCAACAATATATAATTTTAGTATAAATAAAATAACAAGGAAAAGGGAAAACGGACAAGATGTTTGAATATTTGTAGCAAATGAAACTCTATTAATTCTCATAAATTTATTGATTTTAACACTTGTGCCACTATTGTTACGGTCTATAATGTGTTGTTCTATTATATTATTATGAAACGTTCAACTACGGTTAATACAGGTTTCCCCACAATGTTTTTCCTCATCGTAGATGTCGTAGTGTGAAAAATCACTGTACTTAAGCTAAGAAAAAACTCATTGGTACCGTTGAAATTCAAGCCTGTAGCTCTTGGCTCCATACATTTTAAAGTAGTTAAAATACTCGTACATATATGCGTTTCTATAAACGTCACAAGAAGATAAAGAATTGCTACAATAAAAGAAATAGTAAATAAGTGGACCTTATCAAATTGCAAACAAAACGAAACCTGATGTAATACCAGATTAAATTGTTTACGCAATTCTCAATGTGTGTGTATAATCACGTATTCAAAATCACGATTCTATAATCACGTACTTACATTCAATCACAAACTGTGATCTCAATCTTTGTACGTCAGCAGTTTTACGTTATTTTAAAAATAATCTATAAGCAAAATAAATTAAAACTCATCTTATCTACGCAGTTATTATGTAGGTACAGAGTTGCTTCCCGCTGTTTGTACGCTTAAATCTATTAAATTATACAACGGGTTCTAATGCGGTTTTAATCAATATACAGAATGAGTCAAAATTAAGTATTATTTGTACGTAGGTATGGTTTAATATTGTTCACTACTAGGGAGTAAGCATATAGGTACAAGGGATGATCCAAAAGTAATGATAATCGGTAAATTGCGAGCTGGAGGGTTGTGTCATCAACCTGTTTACTTTTATTGGTTACATACAATTAATTATAAATTAGTGTTATTAATTATAAATTAGTGCTATCCTTACTAATATTATAAATGTGAATGTAAGTTTGTTTGTTACGCTTTCACGTAAAAACTACTGAACCGATCATCATAGAACTTTGTACACATAGTCTTGGAGGTATTAGAAGTAACATAGGATACTATTTATTAAAAAAAAACATTTTTACGAAAGATAAAAGAAGCCGTCCACGCCGACGAAGTCGCGGGCACAGCTAGTTAATTATAAATCAAGTATGTCAATGAACTTGAGTCTCAACACAGAATAATCCTAGCCTTGTAAAAATATTACATTCAACAAACGGGTCAAGATTTTTCGATAACATAAATCGCATTCGCTAACCGATAACGAAAAGGTATCATAGCAAAGCATAGCTTTTTATAAAAAAATAAAAAAATGTTTGATTGCGCTGATCTCAGGAAGCTACTGATCAAAGATACTGATCTGATTTAAGGTATTAATAGTTAGAAAATATTTTTTAATAGTCATAGTTCGCTACTTTAAGACTATTTATTATCACAATGGCTTTCCAATAGGAATATTTGTTGTTTAATCTTGGATGTCTTACGTATATAACTATCTCGAATCCCGACTGTACCAATGAGTTTTTCTAAAAACTTAAGTACAGTGATTAGTCACACCACGAGCTTTACGGTGAAGGAAAACATCGAGAGGAAACCTGCATACGTCTGAGAAGGAATTCAAAGGCGTATGTATAGTCGTGCTTGAGTAACGGCGATGGAATCGCCATCTGTCACGTTGGCACCTAATATACCTCTGGCGGAAAGTGGGTGTGTGGGTACTACCTATACACCTCTGCCTACCCCTTCGGGAACCCTTGTGGGAAGGCGTGAGGATATATTATTATTATTATTATGTATATCGTTGTCCAGTTCCCATAGTAAAAGCTTTGCTTAGTTTGTTTAGAACTGTTCCAAGGTATTTACATATAATATTTGATGTGCTTATAACTATAACGACAGTAGGTTTCTAGCAAATATTTCAAGATATATATATTTTTTTATACAACAAGAGTGGCAAGCAAGCATACGGCCCACCCGATGGAAAACGGTTACCGCAGCCTATTAACGCTTACAATACCGAAGTATCACTTGCGCGTTCCCACTCTGTGTTCGGGGAGTTATACTGTGTCATATATATATATATATATATATATATTAATAGAAATAGCTCTACTTAAAACTATAATCACAATTCCCTCTTTTCTTTGCGTGCATGCTATTCATACTTTTTCACCATAACCTTGACGAATCGATCAGCGTCTCTTGGGTACTTCAGGCCGGCGTCGACCAGCTCGGTCATGGGGACTGTAAGTACAGTCGTGAAGCCAGCCTTTGCGGCACATTTCTGTGATGCAGGACCGGTGAACACTGTGGATGTGCCTTTGATACCAAATGGTTTCACGAGGGGCTCCCTATAACAAAGTAAATCTTTACTTAGTATGAAATTGAATTTAAAATTATTATCTTATTTCGAAGCGAAAGAGGTATGTATGTAAGTCTAGAGAGAACTGGTGCTCTACTCTCTCTGTTCACCCTGGTATGCTAAATATAATGTTCATAATGCTCAAGGCCAGGTCAAGTGTACCCTAAATCGAAGAGCATGTATGAAGGGAATAATTAATCGTATGTAAGGATCGTATCAAGTGGAAAGAAGTGTTCTCTGCCTACCCCTACGGGAAAGAGGCGCGATTATATGTATGTATGTAATGCTCAATCCAAATATCATCCGATTCCATCCAGTCGATTCGATGGAAAAAAAATACAAATTTTCCGGCAGTACGCCAAATAACAATGTTATAGTTTGACTATCATTAATATGGATATCTACGCATACGTCAAACTAATATATATATATTAGTTACTGTACCAATGAGTTTTTTCTGAACTTAAGTACAGTGATTAGTCACACCACGAGCTTTACGGTGAAGGAAAACATCGAGAGGAAACCTGCATACGTCTGAGAAGAAATTCAAAGGCGTATGTATAGTTGTGCTGGAGTAACGGCGATGGACTCGCCATCTGTCACGTTGGCACCTAATATACCTCTGGCGGAAAGTGGGTGTGTGGGTATTACCTATACACCTCTGCCTACCCCTTCGGGGACCCTTGTGGGAAGGCGTGAGGATATATTATATATTATTATTATTATTATAACTATTCGTAAAGTAAATTATGACGGTAGATAGGTATCTCTATATACATACATATTATATCAGGCTTATTAATACAACATGCGATATATATAACAATAGATAACTAATTGGGAGATAATTCTCGAAACACTGCGGGAGTTCAAGAATCTGATATGGATTGTAAAATTGATAAAATGGAATTATCTACACATTGTGGTGGCCGAGTGGTTCGAGCAGTTGCCTGCGACACAAAGATCGCAAGTTCGAATCCCGACTGTACCAATGAGTTTTTCTGAACTTAAGTACAGTGATTAGTCACACCGCGAGCTTTACGGTGAAGGAAAACATCGAGAGGAAACCTGCATACGTCTGAGAAGAAATTCAAAGGCGTATGTATAGTCGTGCTTGAGTAACGGCGATGGACTCGCCATCTGTCACGTTGGCACCAAATATACCTCTGGCGGAAAGTGGGTGTGTGGGTATTACCTACCCCTTCGGGGACCCTTGTGGGAAGGCGTGAGGATACATTATTTATTATTATTATATATTTATGTTTGGTTAGTAACTGTAGATAAATACTACCTAGCGCTCAAAGGACTAGACGGAGGTACACCTTAATATTTAAGCACCCATTTCATCGGATTAACATTTAGGTGTCAATGATTATTTTCTTTGCCGTAGCGCTTCACGGTGTGAATCACTGTACTTAAGTTCAGAAAACTAAAAGTGGGTTTGAGATGGTATACAGATGAAGATTTCAAAAATCACATTAATATCACGAATGCGAAAGTTTGTGGGGATGTTTTTGACTCAATGACGCCAGAATTGCTTAATGGAATTGTATAAAATTTGCCACCTATATAGATTATTAGCTAGATTAACACATAAGAAGTATGTATATTGCTGGATAAAAAAACAAATTGCAGCACAGCACAGGTAGTAATAAAGTATAACCTTGCAGCAAGCACCCTGGCACCAAGCTTAAAGCCCCGGAACTTCCTCTTAACCACCAAGCCTACAGCATACAGGATCGTGTCAAACCCTAGGTATTTGAACACATCGATCTTGTTATCCATGTAAGCTAAAACGTTGTACACGTTCTGCCACGCCTCACCCTCAATCTGTAAAAGGAACACGTGTTAGAATTGAATTAGAATTCCGTTTTATTACATGCTATTTATGCCCCGCAGTTTCACTATCGTTCAACTAGCTTATGCCCCCAGCTTCGCCCGCGTGCAGTTCGAAAAAGTAACTTATGTAGGTACTTCCCAGCTAGAATCGGTTCAGCCTCTATGCCGTGAAGATCAATATACTTTATAACGTTAGAAGATTGAATTTGTTGGGATTATGTACCCGAAAAATGTAGCTTATGTCCTAATTCTAGTTATAAGACATCGCCATTTCAACTTTCAGCCAAATCGGTTCAGTAATTTTGCCGTGAAAGAGCAGCAAACATCCTAACATCTAAACTTGCGTCTTTATAATATTAAAGTAAGATCTCTTCAAATAATGCCTTCCCACAGCGTGGTTGTTAACACCAGGGTTGTATTAAGACGTTAAAGTGACAGCAGTGGTTGGAGACGTCAAAGTGACAGCATTGGTTGGAGATGTCAAATGTACCTTATCATCGTGTTGTTCTGCGGCGTTTGTGACGTAGCACACGTTTAAGGCGGCCAGTTCCCTCATCCCATCCACCTCGGCGTAGCAAGCCAGGCTCATCCTCTCTTTGAGGTATTTCCGCCAGAAGTCGCACATGCTACGCATGCTTTCTTTGTCGGTGGTCATACCTGGGGTGTTCAAAGGTATTAGACACAAGGCGTTAGCAAGATAAAATATGTAATTATATATTTACTTTATATTGACGGCCCTCTGGTTAGAGCTCCTGTCTGCGAAACTTGAGATCGCGGGTTCGATTCCCGCTGAGGACAGATATTTGTGCGATGAACACGAGAATTTGTACCTTAGTCTTGGATGTCCTATGAATTTATGTTTATATCTATATATGTATTAATTTGAGGCTGTTAATTTCCCCAAGGAATTTATTTACTTATATTTTGTTGTTTAATATTATAATAATAATAATAATAAATAATAATAATAATAATTTATTTCCAAAACTTTTTTACAAATAAACATTTTTAACTATTTAACTATTATATATTTAACTATTCAAGATTGGAAGTTTTTCAGTAGCACCCAGAGATCTTTAGGTTAGACAGAGCATTTCTGCCACTGACTCCCGGGATAGGAAATAAGCGCTTTCTTGAGTAGCCTCTCGGACTTTTCCAGAGTCACCAAGATGTTTTCCCTCAACGTACACTTCGTGGTGAATAAAAATTAACTGTATGTACTTAAGTGCTGACTTTGGTATATGCCTAGTTTTGACAGATATCAGCGATCTATGGGGTCAGAAAATAATATCTTGACTATTTGCCTATTATTATGAAACAAGCTCTAGTAGCTTCTATCTTCTGTCACCGCTACTAGAGTTGTAATGGTCTTACTTGACCACCTACGGCCTGCGTGATGGTACGCGATTTATATGTGAATAGTATATGCTCACAAAACCTAGGGTGTAGCTCGCACATAGCTTACAATCAGTGAAATCGCTTAAAATTCACTGAATATATTTGACATCTGACAACCCTACGATTGTCACCTTGCAAGATGTCGCCATTATACTTGTGTAAATATTACGTTTCACGCTAACAGTTTGATTGCCTATGATTTGCTATTCACGGAAGGTGTGTGTAGTCTAAGTAATTGTTTTGCACACTCGTCAGGAAGACGTCATTGAGGTTATGTCCAACCTTGTTAAGCATAACATTCAAGACAGATAAACGAGTTTTGTGGATATAATAAAATAATAAATAAATAAATACCTGGGACAATTCCACACAAATTGACCTAGTCCCAAAGTAAGCAAAGCTTGTGTTATGGTAACTAGACAACGATATATTTACTTATATAGATAGATATATACTTAAATGCATAGGGACAGCCAAGACTGAGGTACAAATATTCGTGTTCATCACACAAATATCTGCCCTCAGCGGGATTCGAACCCGCGACCTCAAGTTTCGCAGTCAGGAGCTCTAACCACTAGACCAGACGGTCGTCATTATATATCATTGCAATCTATATATATCAGCTAACGTGGCCTTGTATTATTCAATATCTGCTGATTCTGACGTCAGTGTAGTTACTAATCATAATATGAATTTCAATAAACTCAAGAATCGGCTAAAATTAGGCAATATTTAGCCGATTCTTGAGTTTATTGAAATTATGAGGTACTAAATAATCTCTAGTGATTAATAATAATAAAAAAAAAATTCCATAAAATATCATTACATGATGCACGGTATACATTGGAATTGGTTATATATATGTGATTGGATTAGTTTGGGCTTCTGCGCCTGAGCTAGGCTTAGCCTGTATTTCAGGACACAGTGCTCTTCCAATATGTTTACTTAATAACCAGTGTTACAATACAAGTCAGGTGGTCTAACATAAAGCGTGAGCGTGCGCACGTGCGCTTGTGTGTGTGTATATATGTGTTGTGGGTAAGTGTGTGTGATAGTGTGTCTGTGTGTGTGTGTATGTGTGTATGCTTGTGTCGTTATGCGTGTATTAATTAGTTTTTAGAGCGGCCTCTGTAGTCTCATAGTTGTAAGTGAGAAGATAATTAACAAGTTTAATTTTACATTCTCGTTTTGTTATAATAATATAATATATATATATATATCCTCACGCCTTCCCACAAGGGTCCCCGAAGGGGTAGGCAGAGGTGTATAGGTAATAAATACCCACACACCCACTTTCCGCCAGAGGTATATTTGGTGCCAACGTTACAGATGGCGAGTCCATCGCCGTTACTCAAGCACGACTATACATACGCCTTTGAATTTCTTCTCAGACGTATGCAGGTTTCCTCTCGATGTTTTCCTTCACCGTAAAGCTCGTGGTGTGACTAATCACTGTACTTAAGTTCAGAAAAACTCATTGGGGATTCGAACTTGCGATCTTTGTGTTGCAGGCAACTGCTCGAACCACTCGGCCACCACGGCTTTTCACGGCACGGTGTTGTTTAAGTATAGTGGAAATAATTAAGAGTTGTCGGACAGTGGACACCTTCCAGTCTTGGAACAGGAGGTGTGTAGGGTATAAGATTGGGCGGAACCTTAAGAATGGCTCGCTGAGCTATTTCTAAAGGAAGCATAATCGTTTTTGCAGCTCCTCCCCAACAAGATATGCAGCAGGTGATTAAGGATTGAGCCAGATAGGGATACCATTTTTAGTATGCGAAGGTCAGCGACAGAACGCAAGTTTTTCAAAATATATTTAAGCTTTCTTAACCTTGTTTGTAATAGGGACAAGTGAGCTCGATAATTTAGTGATGAGTCTAGAATGACGCCAAGATACTTACACTCTAAGCTTCTAGTAAGTTCGGGACAGCCGCAAGAGTTTAAGTTATTTAAAACCCCATGAGGATTTGTGTGTGCTTTAATAGTTAATTCGGTCGGAGGTTTGCATAGTGCACTCATGTTAAACGGCATATATTTGGTTTTGTCATAATTTAATGTAAGTAAATTGTATTTAGGCCACTTAGCAATATCGTCAAAGCCTTTCTGGGCTAATGTAAATGTATTCCTCCATGAATTTGCAGAGAAAAGGAGTACCTACTGTATCATCGGCGTAAGAAATTGAAATTCCTTGGTTAAGTTTAAGCTCACATAGGTCATTAATGAAAACCAGAAATAAAGTTGGTCCAATTACTGAGCCTTGCGGAACTCCATAAGTAGTGGTAAGGTCAAAGCTAGTATATTCTCCCACTCGCAGGCTTTGTTTTTGATTGGTTAGATAGTCTTGGAATAATTTTAGTGGAAGTCCACGTATTTCTAGACGTTCCAGCTTTGCCAATAATGGAGTGGAGTAGACACAGTATCAAAAGCCTTGGCAAGGTCGAGGAATATAGCTACTACCTTGTTCCCTTTGTCTAGATTACGAGCTACATAGTCAGTAAGTTTGTGTACAGCGTCCTCCGTTGACCTACCGGATCTGAAGCCGAATTGAGAAGAAGATAATAAATTATTTTTTTCCAAATAGTTGATAAGTCGACGATTTATTATTCGATGAAGAATTTTGGAAAGGGCTCTAAGTATAGCAATTGGCCTATAGTTTTCTGCCAGTTGTCTATCACCAGTTTTATAAATCGGAATAATAATTGATTTTTAGAGCGTCTGGAAAAACGCCGTAGTTGAGGCACATGTTATAAAGTTTGGTAAGTGGTCTAATAATTATTAGCTTTATAGATTTTAAAAGATTATTCGAGATGTTATCGTATCCAGTTGCATTAGAACACTTTAGGTTATTAATAATATCCAAGACTTCCTCTTCGTCTGTGTTATATAACACAAAAGAATTTAAGTTGTTCAAGTTGGAAGGTATGTTATTGAAGTCAGAATTTATTAGCGAGTCTTGAATTTTTTTAGCCAAGTTGGGACCTACATTTGTAAAATATGCATTTGCCCTATTTACTGCCATATGTGGTGCTAATCCTAGTAGGTCAGTGTTGATTGTAAAAGTCCTGTTTGTATTGGTGATGGTTTTTATGTCATTCCATAGTTTTCTACTATTATTGGTGTTTTTTTCTAATTCTCTTCTTAATCTCCTTAATAAATTATTACAAAAGTTTTTATATCTGTTGTACGTTACTTTTAAGATTTCGTTGTCAGGAAATCTTAAAAGTAATTATTAGATTAACCACACCAAGGTTATTACGGTGAAGGAAAACATCTAAGGAAACCTTCATAAATGAAGTGAAATCATGAGAAGAAATTCAAAAGCGTATGTATAATCGTGCCTGAGTAACGGCGAAGGACTCGCTATCTCTCGCTATGGCTTTGTCTTTGGCGGAAAGTGGGTGTGTGGGTGCACTACCTCTACACCCCTTGCTCTGCCCTTCCTTGAGGACCCTAGTGTGAAGGCGTGCGGATATAAATATATGACAAAGTGAAATTTTAATACAGTACTGTGAAGTAAATACGGCTTTCTAGCTGCTCTTTTAAAATTTTAAACAATTCTTTTGTTTTTGTCCTTGCTGTTGTAATTGTGATAGCATTTTAAATATTGTTGTTAATGTCTAATGTAATTATAGACAACCTGTTTTTAAAACTGTGTCATACGATAATCCACATCCTGTGATACACTTTAAAAGCAGGACATTTTACGTCATTGCATTCTTTAAATAAAATTTCCCTCGAACCCGTCCCCAAACGGGTAGGCAGAGGTGTGTAGCTAGTACCCATACACTCACTTGTCGCCGGAGATACATTTTACGTGTCAGTTTCAAGCTCGTTAATACATACATACGTCTTCCAATTTCTTCTCGAACGTATGCATTTTTCCTCTTGTAAAATGCCAAATAGTATCTCTTTAGCCCTATTTTTAGGTAGGTAGTCGGACTTTTTGATTGCTGGCTTTTCTTTAAACGATTCTGGACTCTTGTAAAAAAGGTTATTAAGTTCGCAAACGCGCGGTCAGTTATTCGATAGCCGAGGGTAGGAGATACAGGCATACCGTACAGATATACAGGATACCTACTATCTCTTGATCTTAAAATGTATCCAAACTTTTAAAATCTCTTAATATAATTACAACTTTTCAAGTTACAAACGTAAAAGTGATGGAAATCGTTGTGAACCCGGATTTGTTTAAAAAGACATTGGTGACAATATCTCCATATTATCAGTCGCCTTGGTATATAAACATAAATCCAGCAACATGTGGGTGTTATTACACCATTGCCAAGGGAAGCCGATATAATTGTGTGCCATAGTAGACACTAGACACCGAGTATATATAAAGCCGTGGTGGCCAAGTGGTTCGAGCAGTTGCCTGCGACGCAAAGGTCGCAAGTTCGAATCCCGCCTGTACCAATGAGTTTTTCTGAACTTAAGTACAGTAATTAGTCTCTAGTTACTCCAGCACGACTATACATACGCCTTTGAATTTCTTCTCAGACGTATGCAGGTTTCCTCTCGATGTTTTCCTTCACCGTAAAGCTCGTGGTGTGACTAATCACTGTACTTAAGTCACCGAGTATATAAAATTAGTAGATCGATAACCCTCACCACTTAGCGAGCAAAGCACTTCATCAGTACACATGTTCTCGACTAGGAGTGTCATGGCTTCCTCTTCATCTTCGGGCGGCAGGTCCTGGATCACAAACTTGATACCATCCGTCTCCCAGGAGTCGTAGATACGGGGACACTCCGAGTCCCAAATTCTTTTGAAGAGCATTATTTTGGATCTTAAAAAACAATAAGAGACATCTATACTAGTCTATACTAATATTATAAAGAGGAAAGATTTGTTTGTTTGTTTGTTTGTTTGTTTGTAATGAATAGGCTCCGAAACTACTGGACCGATTTCAAAAATTCTTTCACCTTTGGAAAGCTACATTATCCCCGAGTAACATAGGCTATATTAAATTGGACCCGATAGGTGGCGCTGCGATCGAGTTTCAAGAATTTTACCTTTTTACCCGGGCGAAGCTTTCTGTGTGTTTCTGTGTGTCTTAAGCTAGATTCGAGAATGGTTTAGATTTACAATTGGACCCAATAGGTGGCACTGCGATCATGTTACGGGCAATTTAACTTTTTCACCCGAGCGAAGCTGGGCGGGACAGCTAGTAAATAATAAAAATAAAGCCTTTTAAAAATCTTCTTTAATCTGCGTACGCCGTGCCGTGCTGTTGTAGTCACAATTCAAGAATACTTAACGGACAGACGTACAATCATGGCATTCATCTATCTGTCCCTTTCACACTCTTGGTAAGGCACTCGACTTTTTTAGTTTTCTAAATATTATTGTTCTTTTTTAAGTGTAGAAGCCAAAACTGGTTGTTTATAAAGAACGGGTGAGTGAAAAGAGAGTTGAAACATATACCTACAATGTGAAAGTGTCTGGAAGAGGAGGAAGATAATCGCCACGTTCGGTCTACCTAGATCCAGTTCTCTCTAGCTAGACCAACATATCTACTTCTTTTGCTTTGCCCACATTTATCAGTCTTGATAGAATGCATGCTCGCCGGTTTCAAGTACTCTTGACGTTCCCATCCTTGAGTGTCCAATAGATTTGATCTAGGTAGTTGAAACGTGGTTTTCCTCTGCCTCTTCTTGCGCACACTTCCGCATTGTATATCTGTTTCGTCAGTCTTTCCTTATGAGTGAGGAAAGAAGAGTGCATGAGCAATGAGTGAGAAGCATGAGTGCTTTTATGTGTCCAAACTAACGTAACTTGCCTTACTTTATATTTACAATCACACTGTTTGAATGGTAATGAAATTTATGAATCTAATAAACTTCTAAAAATAATACTGGACACAATATAAATAAAATGTTTAACTCTTAATACGTCCCGTGTTTGGGTATAGCAATATAGATCAGAAGCTAATAAAAAATAATTCCTAAAGCTAAGACTGAACAAATGTTAATTAAAATTAGTTCGAAACAATTCAACAAAACTTACTTAAAACTGTAGTAATCACAGATATAATATACTAATACACATTCACCGACCGCTACAGCTCGTTAGGTTGTGTGTGAGCACTCCGTATGTTGAGGCCAGCTGGTGCCGCGCTCGAAAACAAGGCAATGTCACTAATCACATGACATAAACGATAAGGATGTCAACAAATTGCGAAAAGTTTTTTTTTTCTCTTTATTTAAGGAGTTTTGCCACACAGCGACTATGTCACTCCCAGAGGACACCTGGATATAAAAGTAATTAAAATCTACGCTTATATAATTTCAATAAATTTATACTACTTTATACTTAATATTATAAAGCTGAAAAGTTTGTTTGTTTGTATGTTTGAACGCGCTAATCTCAGGAACTACTGGTTGGAATTGAAAAATTCTTTTTGTGTTGGATAGTCCATTTCTCTAGGAAGGCTTTAGGCTATATAACATCACGCTACGACAAATAGGAGCGAAGCACAAATGAATAATGTTGCAAGAACGGGAAAAAACATTCCTTTTTTAGAGCTTCCGTTGCGTGCGCTGCGTAAACGGTTTAAGATACGAAAATATCATGTATGAGAGAATTGTTCCTCTTTAAAAGTTCTAAAAAAAAGTCCGCGACAGTATATGTCTATCTTTTGAGATTGACTCACTATAACCTTTTTTTATGGCAATTAAGTCCGCGATGGGCTCCTAAACAACTTAACCGATCAAACAAATTTGCACACCGTGTGCAGTTTGATCCAACTTAAAAGATAGGATAGCTTACATCACAATTGGACCCGATAGGTGGCGTTGCGGTCGTGTTTCAGGAAATTTTACTTTTTCACCCGGGCGAAGCTGGGCGGGACAGCTAGTATTTTATATCATCAGAACAAGGGTTCGCCAGTATACTGTTACACAGACCCACATCCTGGCTACATCCAATCATAGTTCTTCTGACATCTTTGTTCTGGTCACATTCCATCAGGATGTAATATATTTAAACAATTAGTTTGCGTATTAGTTCCTCTCAAAAACAGTTACTCCTATTTTTCTCAAACAATACCTACAGAGGCCTAGGCTCTGTCACTGACTAAAAAGCTGAATTAATTAACGATAATGCAGGGCAACTAACTAAGTAAACACTAACAAACAAATACCAACATTTGAAAGTGAAATTAAAGATAAGGAAATACAGGCTTTTTTATTTTATATAATGCTGCTAAGGCGTGACGAGGACCCTGGTGGCCGAACTGGAGCATGAACCCCACCTGTACCAATGAGTTTTCTGAACTTAAGAACAATGCTTAGTCACACCACGAGCTTTACGGTGAAGGAAAACATCGAGAGGAAACCTGCATACGTTTGAGAAGTAATTCAAAGGCGTATGTATAGTCGTGCTTGAGTGACGGCTATGGACTCGCCATCTGTCACGTTGGCACCTAAAATATATCTCTGGCGGAAAGTGGGTTTATGGGTATCACCTGTACACCTCTGCCTACCCCTTCGGGGACCCTTGTGGGGAGGCGTGAGGTAATAACAAATAAGAGACTTTTTTCTATATTATATTTTCATACATTATATATCATCACGCCGAGACCCTAACGGGGTAGGCAGCGAGTATAGAGCGCCTGTTCTAGATTTACATCGTCTTTCCTGCTTTCATTATGGTAACTAGTGTCCGCAATTCGCCTTCTGATAACGCCTGAAAACTGCGTCATTAATGTATAGAAAGCTGCAGTTGACCACTAAGTTTCCCATTTTCACTCCACATCCGATCGTTTTAAATGCTCTCACACAGTTACCTAGATATATAACCCCCGTTATGTTTTCAGGTCACAATATTTATTGTTCTGTGTGTGTTCAACCTTAGATAGATTCAATGTTAGCTTGCCAATAATGTAAATGCGTTTATCTTTGTCCAATGAGTGACTTATTATATGAAGACTGAGTGAGACGAAGTTGATTCTTTTAAACGTTTATTTCACGCTAATAATGTTCTCTACCTATACGATAATGCTAGTCTGAATAAAAACTAATAAATATTCACGAACCGAACTTAGTTTCTGCAATACTGAAAACAGCACATACATTTGACGCCATTTAGGCAGATAGCCAATATTCTAGCTAGAGTAATATAGGTGTAGTGCCATGATGGCCTAGCGGTACGAACAGTCGCCTTGCAACACAAAGATTGCAACTTCGAATCTCTACTGTAACAATGACTTTTTCTGAACTTAAGTTAGTCACACCACGAGTTTTACGCTGAAGGAAAACATCGAGAGGAAACCTACGTAGGGGTCGCAGGCATGCAGGGTCGGCAGCGCGCGAGTGATACCCCTGGTGTTGCAAGCGTCCATAGGCGGCGGTAACCGCTTACCATCAGGCGGACCGTATGCTTGTTTGTCACCCATGTGGTATAAAAAAAAAGTTTTCACTCATCCTTTCTACATGTTTGTATTTAATATTTTGTATATAATAATATTAAGGTGAAAGTTTGTATGTTTGGATGTTTTGATGTTTGCGGCTCTTTTACGGCAAAACGGCTGAACCGATTTGGCTGGAAATTGATATGGTGATGGCTTATACCCAGGATTAGGAAATAAGCTCCATTTGAATTCTTTGAAGATTCTAGCAGGAAAAAACATAGGCTACTTTTGCGAAATCCACGCTGGCGAAGCCGTGGGCATAAACTAGTCTACATATATATCTAATATCGAAATATGAAAATAATGATCACCGCCATCTGTTGGTATGATTTGTAAATACATTTAAAGAGCCTCCTAAAATAAACTGAAACTTAAAATTGGAATGAAATTTAATGCTAAGTTCATTCTAGTTCAATCTGTTTCGTGTAGATGTCGCTTACTTAGATTGTTGAGAATTCTCAAATTTCAACATCTATACCGAATTCATCTTTACCAGAACTTTATATTTTTATATAAGTACTATTATATTTATTTAAAGATCTATGATTAGGAAAACCTGTTGACTTGAAGAGAAAAGGTGCAACTCACTCCATCGTTCAAGCCTCTCTGGCTTTTTCTCTCGCTCATCTTGAAAATGAGGATATCCGTTTCGGAGATAGCTTTATAATATATCTCACATTTCAAACCCAACCTTCCGTGTAGATTTGAAGAGCATAATGGGGAAAATTGGGTTTGGGTTAGTTAAATTTGGGTTTTTCATAGTGGTTCAAGTTTATCATAAATCATAAACTCCCATAATAGGATATTATACACACTTTAAACTTTTTGCAACAATTATATGTAACCTACGACGATAATATAAAGAAGCCTTACACCGTCCCTTTTCCTGACGTTTTTTTCTTGGAAACGGTAATCAATACCAAATAAAGGAAAATTATGTAAGAGTTTGTCGGTTAGAAGCATAGCCACTGTCGAACTACTAAATCGGTTTGAAAAAAATGCTTAGCATAAGAAGTCCGTTTAGTGAGAAATGCTATCGGCTAAGTCATCATAGGGAGAGGGGTGGTTATATGTATAATCAGATTTAACGCGGGTCTAACTAAAGAGCACAACTAGTCTCTATATATTTTAAAATAAATAGCTACCTAAATAAACTCACGCCTTCCCACAAGGGTCCCCGAAGGGGTAGGCAGAGGTGTATAGTATAGTATAGTATAGTAGTAGTAGTGTATAGGTTAGGTGCCAACGTGACAGATGGCGAGTCTTGAATAGTACGCGAGTATGGCGCCTTTGAATATCTTCTCAGACGTATGCAGGTTTCCTCTCGATGTTTTCCTTCACCGTAAAGCTCGTGGTGTGACTAATCACTGTACTTAAGTTCAGAAAAACTCATTGGTACAGTCGGGATTCGAACTTGCGACCTTTGCGTCGCAGGCAACTGCTCGAACCACTCGGCCACCACGGCTCAATAAACTACCGAAGGCTAAATAAACTACCGAATAAATTTTCATACGGTTTTCACGAATTGACAGTGATTCACTTGGTATTAAATTTATTAAGGTTTTGTGCTACATGCGACTCTATGACGGAAAAACATGTAGACATGATATACTTAAACCCTTGAGAAGTCGGGGCGGGTCGTTAGTATATTATAGACCCCAAGGAGTGCCAATCAGGATAATCTAAATGTCTTGTCGTTCCATTAGCAACTCGGAGGAAAACGCACAGTCTATGTGCTCCAAATTATACGATTGTAAAATTCCTCTCACATTGGAATTAAGCGAAAAGTTTTTTTTTATATTTGTTGTGTTCCTACGCGGTGAATAAGGTTTCCAGTAATGAGCTCCTTGGGGAGTGGGGAGGATTGTTACACTGTGTTGGAAGCAGAGGGATTAAGCCCATTATGCTGCCAACACAGTATAACTCTCCGAACACAGAGTAGCAACGCGCAAGTAATACTTCGCTATCGTGAGCGTAAATAGGCTACGGTAACCGTTTCCCATCAGATGGGCCGTATGCTTGTTTGCCACTCTAGTTGTATAAAAAAAATTCAAATTGAAAACTACAAACATTTTGTTTTATATCTTTTCTATTCATAATCATTAAATTAAATTCATTATCTACGTAAGTACTACGCGCGGGCTTTTTCCTGTTATTTAAATTTGTTTTTGAATTTAGAGACTCCCTTTTTTTTTACTTTCTGCACTAAATACAGTGATTAGTTACCACGAGCTTTACGGTGAAGGAAAACATCGAGAGGAAACCGGCACACCTCTGATAAGCAATTTAAAGGCGTATGTATAGTCGTGCTTGAGTAACGACGATGGACTCGCCATCTGTCACCTAAAATATATCTCTGGCAGAAAATGGTATGTGGGGATTACCTATACACCTCTGCCTTCCCCTTTGGGGGCCCTTCTGAGAAGGCGTGAGAATATATATAACTTACAAAATGAGAGAAGTCGTGTTGGCTTAATTATGCAATAAGAACTAAGCACTAAGAAATAAGGTGAATGGAGCCATGTCGGCGTTGATGGGCAGTAAAAGTCTAAGCAAGAATGCTCGAGTTGCTGTCCACAACGCGATATTGGTACCTTATTGTATGGCAGCGAATCCTGGGTATGTCAGAGGAAGTATGAAAATAGCTTGAATGCAGTTGAGATGCGATCTCTTCGAAAAATGTGCGGCGTAACGGTATTAAATCGAATCCGCATTGAAGAGATTCGCAAATCAACTGGCGTGAATGAGGGCGTGATTGTAAAGATGAAGAAAGGCATGTTACGTTGGTTTGGACACATAGAAAGGATGAGTGAAGAAAGATTGACGAAACAGATATACAAAGCAAAAGTGTGTGCAAGAAGAGGCAGAGGAAGGCCACGTTCCAACTACCTGGATCAAATAGAACGGACTCTCAAGGACGGGAACGTTAAGAGTACTCGAAACCGACGAGCATGTATGAGGAGACTGATGAATGTGGACGAAGCGAAAGAGAGTCTAGAGAGACCTACCCCGTTAGGGACCTGGCGTGATGATATGTATGTATGTATGTAACTAAGCACTCATTGCGTTAAAGTGAAAAACAAATTACTTGGTCTATCGGCTGTGCATTTTTTTTTATACTACATGAGTGGCAAACAAGCATACGGCCCACCTGATGGGAAACGGTTACCGTAGCCTATTTACGCTCAAGATACCGAAGTATCACTTGCGCGTTGCCAATCTGTGTTCGGAGAGTTATAGTGTGTTGGCAGCATAAGGTTTAATCCCTCTGCTTCCAACACAATGTAACAATCCTCCCCCCTCCCCAAGGAGCTCATTACTGGAAACCTTATTCACCACGTAGGAACACAACACAATAAATTGTGTTATTTGGCTACGGACTTCTATAAGGTGGAGGTCCTGCCCCAGTCGGGAGCTCCAAATCGAACGGGAAACTCATTATGCCCTACCTCTCTTGTAAATATGTGCATATCTTGTGTCTGTAGGTACAGACCCAAAGAGATGTTGTGTGCAAATCAAACAAAAGCCAGCTAAAACGATTGTCACAATTGAATTTGTAATCGAAACAGGATGTTTGTCGAGTGTAAGCAAGACGGCTCCCACATAACGCAACTACTGGACATTTGCCAGTGGTCATAAGGACACAGTTGTAATCAATATCTTTGATTTGGTGTACATATCTCAAGAGTCGTCATGAAATTTGTATATTCGCTATGTTTGGTTTCATTATTCAAATGTAAGCTTTATCACCATATTAATTAAATATGTAATCGCTTCTCATGACCAATATTCTAAAATGGAAAATTTATGTATCATTTGTTAATGATGGAAGTATGTTTTGAAATTCGAGCTTCCGTTTGCAATTGTTGCATGTAGATAAAAGGCTTTAAAATACGTGGTTAATTTTCCGCATACACAGGGTTGCTTATTATTATTATTCACAGTCACGCTTTATATATATTTAATCAAAACTCGAGCGAAATGGCGGGACATAGCTTGTGTTTATATATTCAATTAATCTAACCTCTCGGCCACCACGGGTCACTTTATACTGTTATTTAGGTATATAATTAGCCGTGGTGGCCGAATGGTTGCAGTAGTTGCCTGCAACACAAAGATTTCAAGTTCAGAACCCGATTGTACCAATGAGTTTTTCTTAACTTAAGTACAGTGATTTGTCACACCACGAGCTTTACGGTGAAGGAAAACATCGAGAGGAAACCTGCATACGCTTGAGAAGAAATTCAAAGGCGTATGTATAGTCGTGCTAAAGTAGAGGGCCTCACCGTCACGTTAGCACCTAAAATATATCTGTGGCGGAATGTCTACGTACGCTTGGGGACCCTTGTGGGAAGTCGTGAGGATATATAATGTGTAATAATAAACAGGCACCCATATTTGGTCAGATCGACTGTCGACCAGATCACTGGATTAAGACAATGCAAATAATATGACGTTTTAATTTTTTTTATTCTTAATTACAATGGATTTTTCATCAAACTTTTCCTCAACAACTGGCTTGGTTTGGATGTATTTTTTTATATACTACAAATTCTGTGTGTATTAATAATAGTGGTTTAAAAATTGAACCCGGTTGATGGCGCTGCACTCGTGTCTCATGAAGCTAGGGAACATTTCTTTACACGACAATAAGCACCACTTAGATTGTAAAATAGTAATCATCCGCCCTCAAATACTGATCCTCCTTTATATTTCAGACTCTGCCAACCAATACGTCACATTGAACCGTAAACAAACTAAAAGCAGCTCCTGTGACGGGCCCAATAAAACAGCGCTGGTGGAACATTTTTTTAACATAATTTTCGCAGAGTTCCATAGTACTCCCCCAATTTGTGTCTGCGTCCAAATGTGTATCGAACAGTCTACATACTGCTATCCAAATGGGTGCTTTAAAAGGCAGGATCAGAAGAACAAGAGGACGGATAGCCTGCAGCCAATGCCACGGCTGTCAACTGAAGACAAGCCAATGATGTTTGTAGTTGATGAGAAAAATGATTTCATGACTGACTTCTTCAAGAAGATAGATGTCATCGAACCAAGAATAGGTAAGTCGCGGTGGTGAGTCTATCCCAGTGTCTCAAACACGGCATACGTCATTGAAGTTCTTGCGAAACATTTGAGGGTTTTGTTACGATGTTTCCGTTCCCCGTAATCCTCGTGATGTGATAAGCAACAAATGGTCTCCACACCATTCATGTTTTTGGTAAAAATATATCCTCACGCCTTTTCACGACGGTCCCCGAAGGGGTAGGCCGAAGTGTATAGGTAGTAACTCACACATCCAAAAAAATATGTCAGTAAAAGCTAATAATTTTTTCACAAAAATTTTACTATAATTATCAGGATAACTGTCTTTCAGTTAACGAAGAAACAAAACCTTTAGTGAATAATATGCGTCCGGACCCTTTTAAGGACAGATATAAGATGATCTATAAATACAAAAAAGTACCTAAAGTCGAACTCAGGTATAATCTGAGAGAACAGGTTAAGAACACGAAATCAGATATACTGAAAATAGAAAGTATGGATGTATCCAAGACGAGATGGCCGTTGAACAAGGACAAACGTGTTAATCGAAAGAAAATTTACGCCGACATTAACAAACCCAAGAATCCATCAAGCCATAATGCTAATTTCTTTCTATCTATACATCCCGATAGTGACGTTACTAATTATCCATCTAAATACTTTAAAAGAGACCTGTCCAGGAGAGCTGAAGATGAAGTGAATATAAAAGCAGTGTATATAGTCGAAAATAAAGACGAAGGTTTGGAAAATGGTAGTTTTTCTATAGAAACATTGATTGATAATTTAATTGAAAGCAATTTTGAGAAAAATGAAACGGTAGAAGATCCCATGATGATTAAAGATTCTAATGAACAAGGTGATGGAATAACATTAAGCAATTTAAGTAGTAACGAGAGACAGAATAGAGCATTGCCTACAGAAGAACAGCATTTAGATGAGCTACATCCAAATAAAACTATTCTACTTAACGTCACGAACGATTCAGAAAATTATAACTACGATGACATAGTTGAAAACAAAACGAAGTCTTTTAACGAAATGATAGCTAGTCTGTCGAAACGAATTGAGCAGCAGAACCACGCGAGCATGGCAATAATGAAAAAGGTTATTGGCGATAAAGTGCTAAAAGATGTGGATTTACTGGAAACAGATAATGTCGTTGAGACGACAACACAAGCGGAAACAGTTGGAACAAATTACGCTGCAGTAACTCCGGAGTATACACAGTTACCAATCGATTACAGTGAAATGAAGCCGACTACCAAAAGTAGACAGAGAATATCAAGGAAACTGCATCATAGTAAAATGAATTAATACACATTGTTTAAGGAAGCACAATTTTTAATAATTAGTTCAATTTGCGGAATTTGAATTGGTGAATTTGAAACAAGACTGGCGTGGACTGAATGCATGAATGAGCATTCGAATCGGTATTTGTAGAGTTGTCGTGTAGGGGATTTAAGTAATTTATGGTTTAATAAAATAGTTATAATATATAATTATAATACATAGTTTTTAAGGAAAATATTGCCCAGTAATTAAAAATTTTTTAAGGCTTCTATGTATGATAATACGAGTTTATTTAATCAAGCTCGAATGAATTTAATATATATTTTTTCTTTTTAATAAAGACCTCTAAAAAAGCCCAAATATGTTAGTAATTTCCTATTTTGAGAAAAATAACGCGTAAGAGAACAGAACACATTCTGTTTATCCTCATGGTAATGACGACCCTTCTGACATCCATTAATGTCTAATATTTATTATTTAATATAGATAGATTTTCTAGATAAATCTATTTATTATAAAAGTTTGTACATCAGCGACAATGAATATATGAGAGCATTTAGTACTTTAAAGCCGCAGACCCAACAGACGATTGTGCAAATATACCTTGAGTTCGATTCACATGCAATAGATAGTTACGCAAACAGATGGCAAGGAGAGGACACATTGACAAAAAAAGCGATTTTGAAGAGAAAAGAGTATACCATAAATAAACAAATTGCACCCTTAAATAAAGAGTCATAACTATTATATATGACGATGATGAGAGACATACAGTCGAACTTCGTTCTTGGCGGTAAGTTATTTTAGAGCAAATTATTGCTTTAATATTTTCCAAAGGCGATCAATAATGAAGATGCTTCGGTATCTAACCACGCAATATCGAATGAGAGTTCGAGTGAAGCTTAAATGTGGTAAGTAGTTACCCGCTGCTCGCATTCTCTGTAGCCGTCGCCTTAATTCATTCAAATAAAAGAGAGAAAAAACCAATTTGTACCGGAAGCAAAGCGGGGCATAGGAGCTTTTTTCTATTAAGTCGTAAGAGAAAAACTTTTTCCATTTGAGCCATTAAGCGGTTGTGTGGGGCCGTGGACTTCTAATGCATTCTGGGTATTACTGTTTATCTTCCAACTTTTGAGATGCTTGGCTAGATTTATTTACGGCAATAACTAAGTCTACACTAGTGACACATCCGTGTTTGCTCGTCCCAAGCAAGGAAATATAAGTAGCCACATAAATCGTAATAAATGAAAAACTGGTGGAAATTACAAATGTTTTATTTATCTTCACACCCTCTCACAAGGGTACCCAAAGGGGTAGAAAGAGGTGTGGAGTGACTGCAGACACACATTTCGATGGAGATATAATTTTGGTGCAAACTTGATAGATGGCAGTTCCATTGCTGTTTCTCTATATTATATTTTTTTTTAAATTTTTTTTTTAAACTTGTGCGATTCTTCACCGCAGAGCTCGTGGTGTGATAAATCACTGTGTAAACGCTATTTAGGCATACTGCTTGGGTTTGAATCTGCGAACTTTATTTTGCTTGCGACTACTAAAACCACTCGGCTACCACACTTCTTAAAAAAAGCGAGTCTTCATTTAATATTTGTCGGTAGAACGAAGGGCTAATGATCATTGTTGGACATCAAATGGAAAAGAGTAATTCCCGCTGTATCTAATTGGATTGTCCCCAAAGTTTTTGGGTTAACCGCAAATAATTCATCTTGATAACCCCTTTTATCAAAGTTGTCAGGGGTTAATAAAAAATTGCTAGCGGATTACATTTTTTAAAATTTTTTTTTTCGACTAGGGAATGTTACTGGCTGTCATTGTGGAACAAATAGTTCAACGACACCAAAATATTGTACGTCATAATAACATGGAATATGTATGTTTCTTCTTTCACTCATCCTCTCTATGTGTTCATACCAACGTAAAATACCTTTCTTGATCTTTACCATCACGCCCTGGTTCACGCCAGTTGATTTGTAAGTCTCCTCGAGTAATATTAAAACTTGGCTTTATCGCCTTGCATTTGTTTTCTTGTACATATTTTTTTTCCACATATAATACATAAGCCGCCGTGGTGGCCGAGTGGTTCGAGTTGCCTGCGACACAAATATCGCAAGTTCGAATCCCGACTGTAGCAATGAGTTTTTCTGAACTAAAGTACAAGTAAAGTGATTAGTCACACTACGAGCTTTACGGTGAAGGAAAACATAAAGAGGAGATCTGCATACGTCTAAGAAGTAATTCATAGGCGTATGTATAGTCTGCCTGCCTGAGTAACGGCGATGGATTCGCCATGTGCCTCGTTGACACGTAAAATATATCTGGCGGAAAGTGGGTTAGTGGGTACTACCTACACACCTCTGCCTACCCCTTCGGGGACCCTTGTTGGTAAGGCGTGAATATATATATATACAAATCCTCGTGTTCATCTACCCTCAGCGGGAATCGAACTCGCGACCTTAAGCTTCGCAGTCAGCAGCTCTGACCGCTAGACCCGAAGGCCGTCTAAATAATGTGAGTATTGATTAAAAACAAATTGTTGGAATTGTTTACTGTTTGGTTACTCGCGTAAAGTGTCTGTGTAGACACCGCATTCTACAGGCAATCAATTTGATGGTCTCGCCAAAGTTAATAGCTTTTAAACGTGGCCGAAGTTATTAAATTATAGTTTACTTCATGGTTTTATTACCGAAACCAATCGCTTAGCGAGCACACAAGCATGTAAACATAGCAACAAAATGCAAAGTGAATTTTTATTGACCTTAAACAGAAATGAGCCCAAATGTTGATCCTGTAAGGCTTTACAAGGTAAGGTTCGTAAATAAAATTATGAAAATGTGTGTTCTACCTCAGCGTTGCGCCATAAAGGTATTTTTGTGTTCGAAATTTGAATATTGTACTTAGGCCCTACGGGTGAGTATGGGATAAAAAGTAAGTACTTAACATGAAATATGGGTGTATTTTTATGATTTACATAAACTGAGTGACCTGATTTTATTAAATACACTTCTCATCAGAAAAATCTAAACACCTTGCAAGTTTATGTTTTGTAAGGATTATCAGAAAATTATGTACCTATATTTTTTTTTTATACAACAAGAGTGGCAAACAAGCATACGGCCCACCTGATGGGAAACGGTTACCGTAGCCTATTTACGCTCATGATACCGAAGGATCACTTGCGCGTTGCCACTCTGTGTTCGGAGAGTTATAGTGTGATGGCAGCATAATGGGTTTAATCCCTCTGCTTCCAACACAATGTAACAATCCTCCCCCCTCCCTCATTATTTCTGGAAACTCATTACTGGAAACCTTATTCACCGCGTAGGGACACAACACAAAAAATGTGTTATTTGGCTACGGACTTCTATAAGGTGGAGGTCCTGCCCCAGTCAGGCAGCTCCAAATTCGAACAGGAAACCCGTTATGCCCTACCTCTTTATATTTAGGAATATATGTCAAACGTATTCCTAAAATTCCCTTATATGTCAAAAAAGCAAAAGTGTGTGCAAGAAGATGCAGAGGAAGACCGCGGTCCAACTACCTGGATCGAATCGACCGGACGCTCAAGGACAGGAACGTTAAGAGTACTCGAAACCGACCAGCATGTATGAATAATAATAATAATAATAATATATCCTTTATTGTACAAACACACACATTTACAAAAACAAACAGAAATGACAAAGAAAAACATATAGTAGGCACAATAGGCGGCCTTATCGCAAAAGCGATTTCTACCAGGCAACCAATGTAGAGAGAGATAAGAAACAGAGAAAGAAAAGGTAGGTGTGACAGTATGAAGAGACTGATGTGATCGAAGAGAAAGAAGTATGAGTAGAAGTATGATAGAAGTATGATATAAGTCTAGAGAGAACTGGCGCTCTATACTCTCTGCCTACCCCGTTAGGGACTCGGCGTGATGATATGTATGTATATCGAATAACATGAGGTATTAGGTATTCACTATTAAATTTCATTGAAATTATACACATTTTTCTCATAATATATTTTTTATAATTTTGTTAATGTATATAGTCACGATGACAATGTGTAATAAATAGTATGTCACTATGATTATTGGATAATAAAGATTTGTTTGTGTCATGATTTGACAAAAAATTATCACTTAAGCATCTTCCGTGCATGTGTGTTGTTTTCAGTTCGACTTCGAGATATACTTGCTAAAATTACGTTTGGATCTCATTGTAGTGACAATATTCGCCTTCTTCACACAAATGTTATCCGATAGCGGGAATCGAAGATATAATTTATCAAACTAGTGACCCGCCCCGCCTTCGGTTCTTAAGGCTATGATTTTTTTTATTTTGCGGCTTAGGGGGCGTCCATAAATTACGTGAGGTGTTTTTTAAAATTATCTGTCCCTCCCTCCCCCCTGGTGAGATATCGTGAGATTTTTCAAAATGTGGGTTTCTTACGTAACGAGTTGGAAATAAAAAAAAATTGCTTCGTGCTTTTATTTACGACTAGTTAAGACTAGTAATCAATATTGCTGAGTTTAATTATAAGATTAAATCTTACGCATGTTCAATCTGGATTAAATGGACCAAAATAGTTTTTTTTTGTTAAATCAGAAAAAGAATTGCGTGATATTTGATTCGACCCCCCTCTCTCCAACGTAACATTAGATGAGATTTGACTCGACCCCCTCCCCCCTTAAACATCTCACGTAATTTATGGACGCCCCCTTAGGTGTTTTTTTTTATATACCACTAAGTTGGTAAGCAAGCATAAGGTCCAACTTATGGTAAGCGATTACAGCTGCATATGGACGCTTGCAAATTGCAAAAGTGTTTTAGCTCGCGGGTTTCAGAGCTTGGTTACAAAGTATGATTTTTTACATAATCACACAAAAGTGAGTAAGGGAGGAATTAGCGTATAAATAACGTGGAAAAAAAAATCTTCACGCCTTTCCACAACGATTCGCGAAGGGTTAGGCAGAGGTGTATACCACACCCACGCCCACTTTCCGCCAGAGATATATTTTAGGTGGTTTTATATGAAAGTGATTCCATCGCCGTTACCTAAACACGACTTTACGCATTTGAATTTCTTCTCAAAAGTATGCAGATTTCCTTTCGATCTTTTCCTTCACCTTAAAGGTCATTGTGAAGCTAATCACTGTACTTAAGTTCAGAAAAACTCATTGGTACAATCGGGATTACTTGGATCCTTGGTTTTGCAGGCAACTACTCAAACCACCCGGCCACCACGGCTTTGCACGGATAAAAGTTCTGTAGTTTTCGAGCTCATCGCATTATGACTTAAAGACGAACGCGGCGACAAGTCACTTTGTTTAATACTAAGTACATATAGATAATAATAATAAATAATATCCTCACGCCTTCCCACAAGGGTCCCCGAAGGGGTAGGCAGAGGTGTATAGGTAATACCCACACACCCACTTTCCGCCAGAGGTATATTAGGTGCCAACGTGACAGATGGCGAGTCCATCGCCGTTACTCAAGCACGACTATACATACGCCTTTGAATGTCTTCTCAGACGTATGCAGGTTTCCTCTCGATGTTTTCCTTCACCGTAAAGCTCGTGGTGTGACTAATCACTGTACTTAAGTTTAGAAAAACTCATTGGTACAGTCGGGATTCGAACTTGCGACCTTTGCGTCGCAGGCAACTGCTCGAACCACTTGGCCACCACGGCTCTACATATAGATATGAAGGTATATAAGATACCGCCCACCATATCACTATCTAGTAAAATATCACCGTAGCAGTTGACAACATGTGTAACAGGTGGTATTTACTGCTGTTCATTTGTGCGTTTGTGAGCGGTGATGACTCTAAAGTGGTGACGATCGGACAAGGCTCAGTGAGGGGTTACAAGGTCGATGGCGTATACTCCTTTGAAGGTATTCCTTACGCCACTGCACCAGTTGGAAGGGACCGTTTCAAGGTACCAGTATAGATACATATATACTCATAACTTCTCGCTTGTATGTAACTCTAGAGAGAATTGGCGATCTACCCTCTCTAAAAATCCCCGTTAGGGACTCAGCGTGATGATATGTATCTCAAAGCTTTCCCACAAGGGTCCCCGAAGCGATAGGCCTTGTATGTCAACGTGACAGATGGCGAGTTCATCGCCGTTTCTGAAGCACGACTACACGTACGCCCTGGATTTTTTTTTAAATGTATGCAGGTAATCTGCACTGTAAAGCTCGTGGTAATTAATCACTACAATTAAGTTCAGAAAAAACTCATTAGTACAATCGAGCACTCAATCAAGGCGGTACCATTATACTATTGGACAATGGAGTACAGTTTTTATTTGTTTATGTACCCCGTAAGACATGCAAAACTTCTTTTCAGAATTATTTGACTTGCTATATTTAAACTTAGTTTTTAATTGAAAAAAATACCCAATTGACCGTTTTAGTAAAATGGTTAGTGATTGAACCAATGAAGATCTCAGTGTGTATTCTACATAATTCACATTAAATATCTTGGGGAGAAGACGCGACAAACAAAGGAACGCAAGCGTTCACTCAATATTACCTCTAAATATAATAGTTACAAAGTCCATTGTAGTTTTTTAGTTTCTTGACAGCGTAAAGATAACCCTAGATTAACTTAACAATCTGGCTACATGGCTATTACCATAGCAATGATAAAACTGATATCCACAGGTATATCTCTTGGCAAAATATGCGATAAGAATTTGGCAGTCTACAAAGTATTTAAATCAAATAACTATGATCGTTACGTGTTAATGAGTTCTTCTGAACTTAAGTGCAGTGATTAGTCACACCACAACACTTTACAGTGGAGGAAAACATCGAGAGGACACTTTATTCAGGTGTCCTCTTGAAAATAAATTAAAAGGTATAGTCGCACCGTGGGGGTACTACCTACACACCTCTGCCTACCCCTCAGGGGACCCTTGTGGGATTGCGCGAAGTATTTGAAAGTGACAGTAGATTAGGCATAACGCGAATCGTTACATAACATCCGGCATAAATATTTTTTTAATTTCGCCCAAAAAACATGTACAATAGCCGTCAGGTCATGACGTAAGCCTTTATATTATTCAGTATATCAGGCATAATATTTCTTCCAGGCTCCATTACCACCCCCAACATGGGCGGAAACTCTCGATGCAGTCGACAAACGAATCGTATGCCCACAAGTGGACTTTGTATTTACGAATCTGACTGGGTATACTCGACAAGACGACTGTCTGATCGCTAATATCTACGTCCCTGATACCGAGGAGACGAATCTTCCAGTTGTGGTCTATGTACATGGGGGAGCTTTCCACGTAGGATACGGTAATAGTATGAAACCAACGAAACTGGTAGATACACAGAACGTTATTGCAGTTAATTTCAATTATAGACTTGGGATATTAGGTTTCTTATGCCTCGGAACAGAAGCGGTCCCAGGTAATGCTGGCTTAAAAGATCAACTTGCTTTGTTAAGGTGGGTAAAAGAGAACATAGCAGCTTTCGGAGGGAATCCTGATGAAGTTACAATTGCTGGTTATAGTGCAGGTTCATCGTCTGTCGAGCTTTTGATGCTCTCGAAAGCAGCTGAAGGACTTTTTAGGAGAGTAATCCCTGAGAGTGGATCTCATTTAGCTTTGTTCAGCGTTCAAATGAATCCTCAACAAACTGCAAGAGATTACGCAAAATATCTTGGGTTTTCTGATGCTGATAATTTGAAAGCTCTGGAAGAATTTTACACCACTGCTCCTCTGGAAGAAATATTGGTGAAAAGCTTCATGGACCAAAAAAATTCTGATATAATTTTTGTACCTTGCGTTGAACGTGACGTAGGAGTTGAAAGGATCCTTGACGATGCTCCAATAAATATATTGAAAAATGGTAATTATATGCGTGTCCCAGTCTTAGTCGGGTTTGATAATATGGAGGGCATACTTCGTTTCAGAGAATTTCACACATGGAAAGATGAAATGAATGAGAAATTTTCCGACTTCTTACCAGTTGACTTGCAATTTGATACCGAAGATGAAAAGGAGGCTGTAGCTAAAAAAATAAAAAAAATATACTTTGGTAATAAAGACGTTGGCTTTGAAACCATAATGTCTTATATAGACTTCTTTTCTGACATTGGTTTTGTTTGGCCTCCGTTACGATCTCTTCAATTACAATTGGAAGAGGGAAACGATCAATTGTACTTATATGAGTATTCATATGCTGCTGATGAAATACCAAGTTTCCCATTCATACCTGTCAGAGGAGCCCCACACTGTGCTCAAACAGGCGCAGTAATGGACTATAGACTTCCCAATGATATAGTCGATGGTGGGCTTACAGAAGGATCCAAGACAATGAGAGGAAAAATGAGAGAGCTGTGGGGTAATTTTATTAAATACGGGTAAGTGTTAAGATGGTTTAATGATAGTGAATAGTCCCTACGATAGTAATTTTTATTGTTATATAAAAATGGTATTTTATTGAATGTTAATAATAATATAATAATATATATCCTCACGCCTTCCCACAAGGGTCCCCGAAGGGGTAGGCAGAGGTGTATAGGTAATACCCATACACCCACTTTTCGCCAGAGGTATATTAGGTGCCAACGTGACAGATGGCGAGTCCATCGCCGCTACTCAAGCACGACTATACATACGCCTTTGAATTTCTTCTCAGACGTATGCAGGTTTCCTCTCGATGTTTTCCTTCACCGTAAAGCTCGTGGTGTGACTAATCACTGTACTTAAGTTCAGAAAAACTCATTGGTACAGTCGGGATTCGAACTTGCGACCTTTGCGTCGCAGGCAACTGCTCGAACCACTCGGCCACCACGGCAAGTGTTAAGATGGTTTAATAATAGTCAGTAGTCCCTACGATAGTAATTTTTATTGTTATATAAAAAATTAATTTTATTGAATGCTAATAATATAACAAATACTATACAAGTTGACCTAGCCCCAAGCTAAGCAAATGGAAACTAGATGACGATATACATACCTATATAGATAGATATATAAACATAAATATATAGAACATCCAAAACTAAGGTATAATTCGTGTTCATCACCCAAATACATATCTGTCCTCAGTGGGAATTGAACCCGCGAACTCAAGCTTCGCAGTTAGCAGCTCTGACAGTTAGACCAGATGGCCGAATATTAAACAAAACACTGTTATAAATACGTTTTTACTCTACATAACTATTTCATAAGTCAGATGATTGTCAGTAAATTAATCTTTAAACTCAATCATGAATATAAGATGAATTTTAATTAACATTTGGATCTCCATTAAAAAAGATATGTCTCCTAACTTTCGAATAACTTTTTTGCTTTCAGCAAACCAGTGCCAGATGGTTCCGAGCTCCCTTCATGGCCAGCTTTGAACAACAGCAAACAATTGACGCCCTACATGTCTTTAGGACAGGTCATAGAATTGAAAGAAGAGCTTATATATCATGATCGAATTATGTTATGGGATGAAATATATAAGAAATACTATAGAACACCAATTCCCCCTGTGGCTGAAATTTCGAAAAAGACAGAGCTTTAGAGTTTAAAAAAAATATAATTTTTTGAAAATTGAAATAAATGTGTAATTATTAGAAATTACAACCCTATAAAAAACCTATTATGCTCTTAAAAGTAAACTCAATATTAATGCAAAATACATACATATCTATCACGCCGAGGCCTTAGCGGAATAGGCAGAGAGAATAGAGCGCTATTTCCCTCTAGACTTGCATACCTCTTTAGCTTTACCCACATTCATCAGTCTCTTCATACATGCTCGCCGGTTTCGAATACTTTTGACGTTCTCGTCTGAGTTTTGAGTGTCCGATGGATTTGATCTAGGTAGTTGTAACGTGTTGTTCCTCTGCCCCTTCTTGCACACACTGTCTTTTGTTGCGCTGTTTCGTCAATCTTTCTTCACTCATCTTTTCTTGTCCAAACCAACGTAACATGCCCTTCTTCATCTTTACAATTACACCCTCGTTCACGCCAGTTTTCCATCTCTTCTTTCTTCTCTTGTTACGCCGCACATTTTTCGTACAGACCGCATCTCAACTGCATTTATGCTATTTTCATGCTTCCTCTGACATACCCAGAATTCGCCGCATGCATAATGCAAAATGCTGACAATATTATGCGCAAATCGTGCGTCTATCAAAGGGAGTAAATAATCTACACATTTAACACAGCTGAAACGGGCGCAGCTCGTCCAATTAAAAGGATATTTCCAATATTCTAATTGAGACCAGTGTCTTTCAAAAGAACTTCTATTAATTCTCAAATCAGAAAATGTTTTGCTAGAACGGACATCAGTTCTAGACACACATCAAAGGCTCTCCAATCAAACCAATTATGATCCTAAATTCAGAGCAATTGTGCCGCTCCAGAGCAGTTACCATCGGAAATTATAATAATGTGACTCATTTCACCGAATAGAGCCACTATTACCCGCCATCTAGTTGAAATTAGTTGAACTCTACTACCAACGTAATATGCGGAATAGATGTGGAGCGCGCAATTATGTGTTGCTTTTAATTTAAGCCGCAAATTTATTGCTTATCACCTACTGTATTGGTGACATAATTATGATATTTTGCATTTTTACCACATGAGTGGAAAACAAGCATACGGCCTACCTGATGGGAAGCGGTTACAGTAGCCTATTAACGCTCATGATACCGAAGTATCACTTGTGCGTTTCTACTCTGTATTCGGAGAGTTATACTATGTTGGCAGCATAACGCGACTAATCCCTCTGCTGTCAATATAATGTAAAAATCCTTCCCCCTCCCCAAGGAGCTCATTATTAGAAAATTTCCTGTACAGCATTCTGGTGTACCCACGGCTTTGATGAACATAAATTGGATCGATGAACAAATATTTCAGTTCTAGTTCCAGTAATGTCTATCTAGTCTAGGTGATATATGATATTTTAACTTTTAGTTATAGCAATTTATTTAGTTCAATTACGTACGATAGTATTAATTCGTTCTTATTGGAAAAACTACGAAATAAATAATGTTTCTAGATACATACTATAAATTGAAAATACATCAGTCATTCAATACTTGAGTGATTACCATAACTTTTTACATTGTAGAGCCGTGGCGGAGTATTTTGAGTAGTAGTCTGCAACGCTAAGATTTTAAGTTCAAATCCTGACTGAGTTATTGTACAGTGATTAACCGTACCTCGAGCTTAACGATTCAAAGGAAAATGGAAAATTCTAACTCGTTCGTTGTCGTCATCTGTCACGTTCGCACCTAAATATAGCTCTGGCGAAAAGAGGTTGTATTACACTTTGCCTACCGCTTCAGGATCCCGGAGCGAAAGTGTGACGATTTTACAGTATTACATACCCTGTTATATCGTAACATAAAGCTCAGAAAACTGATTCTATTCGCAACCTTTTTATTTGAACACTAGCGGCCCGTCCCGGCTTCGCTCGGGTGAACATTTATTTTTAAACATTCTTGCAATTAAAACAACCTATATTAATCAGTGATAATGTAGCATTCAAATGGTGAAAGAATTTTTAAATTCATCTCTCCTCTTTATTATATTAGAATAGATATACAATTTCCAGCGCGAAATTCAATGTGGCCCTTTTAAGATGCCCGTATAAGCCCGCCTGTCAATACTCACTAACAAACGCGTGTCTATAATGATGCAATAGACAAACATCGAACCTATACTTATCGCACATCGCCATTGTCATATAAGACATCGTAATAGTGCCCATAGTTCAGTTTAATGATCACAAATTGTTACGTTGGGTTATAATCACGTGTCGGGCGCAGTTACTGTTAGAATTTATCGTTTCCTCAGCTTTGTGGGAAGCTAGCCAACGCTACATACATCATATATATATATAAATATATATATATATATATATATATTTATATATATATATATATATATATATATATATGATTTATGGCAATGGCAAAATGGCGTGAATATATATATATATATATATATATATATATATATTCACGCCTTGTCTCAAGGGGTAGGCAAAGGTGTTTTGGGTGTTATGAGACCTACATTTTACTAAACATTAATTAAACGTGGCACATGTTGAGTCTGTCAGTATTCCTAGAAGACGACCTTCCATATATTTTTTATTATAATATATCCTCAAGCCTTTCTATAACGGTGCGTGAAGAGGGAGATAGAGGTGTATAGGTAGTACCCACACACCCACTTTCCGCCAGAGATATATTTTAGGAGGCAACATGACAGATGGCGAGTAAGTCGCCGTTACTCAAGCACGACTATACATACACCTTTGAATTGCTTCTCAGACGTATTTAGGTTTCCTCTCGCTGTTTTCCTTCACCGTAAAGCTCGTGGTGTGACTAATTAACGTACTTAAATTCAGAAAAACTCATTGGTATAGTCGGGATTCGATCTTTGTGTCGAAGGCAACTACTCGAACCGCACGACCACCTCGGCTTTTTCTATTTTCTCTCATAAGTAAGTTTTCACACTATGGATTCCTTCGTCGTAAAGCACAATGTGCATCAATGTACAGACAGGTGTTTTGATCCTACAATCTTGGGTTTGTATTTTACTACTTTAGCTTCAAATCCGTTTACCTCGCAAAGCTTTATCTACCGAGAGCGTAAAAAGGCTACAGTAACCCCTACCCATTAGGTGGGATGTATGCTTGTTTGCCACTCTTTTGGTAAAAAAAAGAAACCCTAGTGGGAAGGTGTGAAAAGGTAATAACAAAAAATACATTTTCAGTCCGTTTACGTATTCAAGTCCCGTACATGCCAGTACAAAACAGCAAAACTTTATCAGGCCAATCATGTACAATTTCTCTATACATATTCAAATCAAATGAATCTGATTGATCGTCATTCCGTTTCTCACTTTTTCTGTTACCAACTTCTGCCAACTCTTCGCAAAGAAACCAATGAATAAAAGAATTCGTTTCAAAGTTTGTCCGAGCAAGTGTTTTATTTTCATTAAGAGCCAAGTTCCACTTGGGCTGTATTAACAAAGAATGAATTAACGCGGGCGTACTTTTTTCATGTAGTTCGAAATTGCACTGAAATAATAAAAATAATCTTATTATATATATATAAATTACGCGTCACGTTGTTTGTCCGCGATGGACCCCTAAACTACATAACCGATTTTGATAAAATTTGCACACCGTTTGCAGTTTGATCCAACTTAAAAGATAGGATAGCTTACATCTAAATTGGACCCGATAGGCGGCGCTTCGATCGCGTTTCAGGAAGTTTAACTTTTTCACCCGGGCGAAGCTGGGCGGGACAGCTAGTAGTATTATATAATTGCCTTGATGGCTGAGTTGGCTCGAACACAGCAGTTGCCTGCAACACAAAGATTATAAGTTCGAATCCCGATTGTACCAATCAGTTTCTGAACTTAAGTACAGTGATTAGTCGCACCACGGGCTTTACGTAGAAAGAAAATATGAAAAGAAAACCTATGTATAGTCTTGGTTTGGCTCATCTTGGCGATACATATCCTGTGTGTTAATCCAGCTAATGAAATCCCTCTGTGACAAATTACAGTCGATTCCGTTAATTAGTTTTTGCGTGAAGGAGGATCAAACCCCTCACAAACTTTCGCATTTGCGATAAAAGTAGATTTTTATCACTAGCCTTGCATGTTTTTCCTTCGCTGTTAATCCCTAAGTGTAAAGCGAGACGGTGATATTTTACACCTTGATAGTTATACTTACTCATAGTTCCTGCTAAGACTACATACATTAGAACAAGCTGGCGCGCGCTGCCGGCCGCGTACTAATGAGAGGTGTACTCTGAATAATTGTCTTAAATCCTGCTAATATTATAAATACGAAAGTTTGTGGGGATGTTTGTACTCTTCACGCAAAAACTGTCGCATGGAATTGGATACAATTTAGCACAGATATAGATTATTATCTGGATCAATAGATAGGATGTGTATTATTCCAGAAATAACCCAGAATATGACATACCAATGTGTTCAAATTAGGCACAGCTAGTGTTGTAATAGAAATCATCACGTGAATGGAAATATAATAAAGTCTCTGTGATTTCTACCCTTACCTTCTAAAACCTTTGAGCAGAAAACATGCTTTGAATAAAGGGCGCTCTTCTAGTCTTGCTTGATCAATCACTTCATACTTCCTCGCCGGTTTTAAATCCAATATCAATAGGTACTTGCAATACCCAAGCTACCCCTATCGCTTACTATTAGGGCCACCTTGGTAGTTTAATAAAAATACCTTTGTACTTTTTATTGACATACATATATGACGATGATGATGTTATCCGATTGATTTCGGCAATTCGGGATTTGTATAACGTATCATGACGCCGCGTCCCTCACGGGATAAGATGAGAGTAGACCGCCAGTTCTCCCTAAACTTACATACCTCTCTCCCTTCTTCTATCTTACGGCTTATCATACATGATCGCAGGTTTCGAGTACTCTTGACGGTCCCATCCTTGAGTGTCCGATCGAGTTGAAATATGGTCTTCCTCTTCCTCTCCTTGAACACACTTTTGCATTGTAGATCTGTATCGTCCATCTTTCTTCACTCATTCTTTCTACACGAAGAAAGGTAGAGGTGCCTTTCTTCATGTTTACAAACACACCCTTGTTTACGCCAGCTGTTTTGTGAACCTCTTAATTGCGGATTCGACTCTTTACGCCGCACATATTTCGAAGGGACATATCTCAACAGCATTTATGCTATTATCATGTTTCCTCTGACATATCCAGGACTCGCTGCCGTTTAAATAAAGCGGGAACCAATATCACATCGTTTACTTTTTGTTAAACTATTCAAGATACGGAGAAACGGTATTGTAGTGAAGAGGGTACTATCGCTTGAGACAAATTCCTCGTCTGTTCACGCTATCCGATATCTATAATAATTTGTTTTACCGCAGATAATGTCATGTCATGTCGTTGCCATATAATTGATAGCGTTTCAGAAAAGGATTTGTCGAAAGGGGCTGTTCTCCTGTTATGTTGCTAACTCAGCTAATCCCAATAATAAGCTTAGTAATCTAGTAAGATATACCATCTTATAGGCTTACCATCTTACCGTCTTATACTCATATTTCACAGCATTTTATCTCAGATCTCAAGTCTCACAAACCAAATTAATTTCCTTGTAAAGTAGCGCACATCTTATACCTAACACTAAGTTTATGTCGCTTTTCTGCTATCTATATTGAACACTGTCGTCTTATCTGCCTGTCTGTCATGTTTTCAAACAAAATATTATGTTTAACACGATTGAAGTAATTAAAATTTTGGAGTTAATACACGTATTATTGACGAATTAATACTATAAATTATAAAAATAAATATATATAAATAAGTACGCATATACTTACATATGTGTGTTTGTTTGTCTGTTGCAATGTCCAATTCAAATCTCTGAATGAACTTTGTTAGATTTTCGTTTCCTTCCCTTTGAAATCAAATCATGAAAGATTGTTTATCTTCGTACAAAAGAAATAGCGATCTTGATATCGGGAGTAGATCGGCGGGAACTGCATACGAACATACATAGCATTAAGCTTTTATGGGAGAGGCAGAGAGAATAGAGCGCCAGTTCAGCCTAGACTTACAAACCTATTTCACTTCATTTTCATTCATCAACCTCTTCATGCATGCTCGCCGGTTTCGAGTACTCTTTTACTCGAGTACGTTTCAATCATTGAGAGTCGATTGAATGCAACTAGCATTACAATAATTCGCAGACGAAGTCTCGATGCAATACTAGTATGTCTATGAATGTATTTAAAGCTTAGAGCATTTAAAGCAGCAGTATTAAACACGTAATCTGTGCACGAAATCCCCAGACGTCGGACAGCGTGTCCCAAAAGGTACTTTTTAAATGTTGGAGTGGACTTGTGCAAAATTGCATTTCTCTCTCTGTAAAGGGAAGCTTTAAAGCTTGTATACTTACCTAGGTAGTAATATTTGAAAGTCTTCTCTTCTTTTACGTGTTCAAAAACTTTTGATCGGAATTGGATGAAATTCGGCACGAAGATTTTTAGCTGAATAGCGTAACAATAACACAAAGGACATATTTTTTAACCCAGTGAAACCACGGAACCCAGTAGGTAATGTCATGAGGTTATCATGAAAGATTAGTTCGTAACGAACCCGAATCTTTATTATTATGTACTCATCTGTTGACCGCAAGTTCGAATCTCGACTGTACCAACGAGTTCTTCTGAACTTTAGAAAAGAAAAGTTTTCTGAACTTTTCTGAAAAGTAAAGTGATTAGCCACACCACGAGCTTTGAGGTGAAGGGAAACATCGAGACCTGTATATTTCATGGACTCGCCACCTGTCACGTTAGCACCTAAGTATATCTCCGGCGAATAGCGACCACCTCTGCCTGCCCCTTAGGCAACCTCTGTGAAAAGTGGTGAATATATATAACTGGCCAGCATTTCGTGAGTACAGAGAAATAATTATGTTTTCTGATTCGGTAGCGACAAGTAATATTAGTAGGAAGATTAAGATGAGCGATTGTGTGATTGCCGACACAGGGACTGAACGAATGGTCAAGAAAAGCAGTTTAGTCAACCCATCAAATGAGGATAAGTTTATATTTCTGAATTAAGTATAAAATACCTCTGTACCAATACGACTAAATAATACGACTGTACCAATGAATTTTTCTGAATTTAAGTACAGTGTTTTCTTTCACTCACACTTCATTCACATCACGAGATTTACGGTGAAGGAAAACATCGAGAGGAAACCGGCATACGTCTGAGAAGAAATTTAAAGGCGTATGTATAGTCGTGCTTGAGTAACGGCGATGGACTCGCCATCTGTCACGTTGGCACCTAATATACCTCTGGCGGAAAGTGGGTGTGTGGGTATTACCTATACACCTCTGCCTACCCCTTCGGGGACCCTTGTGGGAAGGCGTGAGGATAAAAAAAAACAATTATATAGTAAAGGTATAACTATAACATTAATATATAGGTACTAGTAACTACTTACTTACTACTAAAAAGAAAAAAATAGGAAAAACGAGTCCCTTTAGGCAGGGTTCCGAAGATACTGGCAGCGTTCCCCCTTTGAATAGCTAGGCTAATTCTTTGTCCGAGGTAGCTGCCAGCTTTTCGGTGTCCTGTGATTGTAAAGTACATATCCATATGAAAATTTAGATTGTTATATGTATATAGCATAGGTGAGGTTAAAGCGCAATAAAGTTGAGTTTTATGTATTTTTTTCTTCATATGGTATTACCATTCGATTGGCTCTGCACAAAACTTAGCCCAAACATGAGAAAATTATGTCAAGGCCCCTTTTTATCCTGTTGTCTGTTAATAAAGCGATCGGTCCCGACTGTGCACTTAAAAATGCAATTTGTTTTGACGAAGCCCGAAGCTTTCGGGTGTTTGCGTCGCTTCCTTACTTTACATGATTAGTTGCAAAGCCTGCGAAACCTCTCGGGGGCGCTGTACGGAATCTTCCAAAAAATTTAGGAGTTGATTGGTTTCCGGATGAGCTCATTGAAATTTTATGGGAGAACTTTAGTCGTGTGTTTTCCATTACAGATAAAGTTTCTATCTCATTGTATGTTGGTGTAGGTACCGTATCTTAAATCTCTGGGGTAGTGAAGGTAACTACAGTACGATCTTTAACTTCATATCTCATAACTAACTAAATTATATATAGGTACTAATCTATAGACCAGTGGTGGACAATTGGTTCGAGTAGTTGCCTGCCACACAAAGATTGCAAGTTCGTATTCTGACTGCACCAATGAGTTTTATTATTTAACTCATGAGACAAACACAACGAGCCTTACGGTGAAGCATAATATTGAGAGAAAACCTGCATACATTTAGGAAGAAATTCAAAGGAAATGTATTTGATTGATGATTTTTGATTTGATAGCACAGAATACAAAACAGTACTCTAATAGCGCTTACTCAACCAAAGGTTTTAATATGTCGCGGACAATAGCGCCATGTCGCGGTAATATTTTAATTCAGTAAATCTATTGTGCGATACACATCCTTACGAAACAGAACTTGTGTGGAATTGTCTGGAGATATTATTATAACATTAACAAAATATTGTCTGTTTGAAAATTCAACAGCCGGACCCGTCCGATAGAGACATTACCGCAACCTGCGCCAGGCGTGACCCGCCCCTAGTTGGGTAGTTTCAGATACCGTCAATAATTAATTTTATTGGGAGTTAGTTCTGTTTTTGTCCATCCCGCTAAATTGACATTTAATTAATTGATATGTTGCTTTGAGTAAATAAATGATTTTCACCTCGCTTGAGATGTGTTTAGCATGTATGGGATATCATCGTGTTGCATAGTTTCACGTATATGATCTATCTATAGTGCTATGCACGAAGTCGCGCCCTATTATTCTTCCCTATAGTTTATAGGGTAAGTGTGCATTCTTCCACAAATGTTTGAGTATTAACCGTTCACACTGATTACCTATGAGTGCTCACGCACACTTCAATTAATAGTCTCGGGTCATACTCAAAGCATCCCGCAACCCCCTCAACTAGACTGGTGGGGCGGGTTAAGCAATTTTTTTTCTTGTAAGTATATATTCCCCTCATGGGAAGCGATCACTATGGACACCGATGATGGCGCTACTAACCTGCAGGAATATTTTCACGAATAGCGATTTCCTTGCCTTACATCGTATCCATTGCTATTTATATAAGTTTAAATGGACCGAAAGTGATCGATAGATTAAAAAGCATCTATCGATCACTATACTTCCAGTGACGCTTACCATTAATCAAGTGAAGATCTTTTAATGCGGATTAATTTATTTTCTAATTAACTGAAAGGGATGGGAGTGATTTTAACATGTGTAATTGTATGCTTTCTTGTACGCTTTTAGGAAAGTGAGAATCACTGCATAAATAAGTACGTAATCGTTATACAATGCCCCAATGCACCAAAGCCGTGGTGGCCGAGTGGTTCGAGCAGTTGTCTGCGACGCAAAGGTCGCAAGTTCGAATCCCGACTGTACCAATGAGTTTTTTCTGAACTTAAGTACAGTGATTAGTCACACCACGAGCTTTACGGTGAAGGAAAACATCGAGAGGAAACCTGCAATACGTCTGAGAAGAAATTCAAAGGCGTATGTATAGTCGTGCTTCAGTAACGGCGATGGACTCGCCATCTGTCACGTTGGCACCTGATATACCTCTGGCGGAAAGTGGGTGTGTGGGTATTACCTACACACCTCTGCCTACCCCTTCGGGGACCCTTGTGGGCAGGCGTGAGGATATATTATATTATAACTTTGTAGTATCCATTTTTTTATCTCGAATTTTGATTAATATTTTTTATAAGACGTTCCCTTTATTTTTTTCTAAACAGGTTTAATATCGTACAGTGATTGGTCACACCACGAGCTTTACGGTAAAGGAATCCTACACTTTGATAAGAAGTTCAAAGACGTTTGTACAGTCGTGCTTAAGAAATGGCGGTGGGTACTATCTACACACCTATGCTTACCCCTTCAGGGTAAGTAAGTAAGGTAAGTCGTGAAGATATTTTACAGTAATATATTATTCATGCTTAGATGGTTACAGTAACGATGACTTTACTAGAAAATAATATGTTAAGGAACTGCAAATACTCCAAATAAATGGTTTAAAGGGATCTCTGGTTATAAGCAGTTATATTCGTCAAAAAAAATTGATACGAAATAAAGTATAATTCACTCGCAACCGAAGAACATGTATGAAGACTGATGAATGTGAACGAAACCAAAGAGTAGTAAATCAAGAGAGAACTGGCCTCTATACTCTCTGCCTACCCGGTTAGGGACTTGGCGTGATGATATGTGTGTATGTAGGTATTTATGTTTTGAAATATATAGTTAGTGTGTGGGTACTACCTATCCACCTCTGCTTACTCCTTAGGGGACTCTAGTGGGTAGGAGTGAATATAAATAAATAAATAAATAATAAATGGGACCTGGGACAATGGGACAAACCCATACAAATTGACCTAGTCCCAAATTAAGCAAAGCTTGTGTTATGGTAACTAGACAACGATATATTTACATATATAGATAGATATATACATAAATACATAGGACATCCAAGACTAAGGTACAAATACTCGTGTTCATCACACAAATATCTGCCCTCAGCGGGATTCGAACCCGCGACCTCAAGTTTCGCAGTCAGGAGCTCTATCTAACCACTAGACCAGACGGCCGTCAAATAAATTGATTTTGAAATTATGTCCATACGGATACATATTGTTCTATTCCATTTTAGCTCGAAAACATTAAACTCTTGTTAGAACTATAGTTGGACCGACTACGTGGTACGATACTTTATACTTAGTATTAGAATTTAGATCGCACCCAATACAAGGAGGCAGGTGCGGCGTTAGTTTCCAAGAAACTTGGGATGCCACAACTCGCTCTGAAGGAATATAGCCAACGAGCTTTGCCCCGCGACTTCACCTGCGTAAAACTTAATTTCTTTGGTGGTTAAACATTCCTGAAATAAAACATATTCAGTTCTATCCAGCCATTGTGGAGTGACTGAGTAACAAAACTTACATAGTTGTATATTTATAAAATGGTAGTGCGATTAGACTCATTTGAATGTCTTCCTCTTCTTCGACTTCTTCTTGGTCACTTTTTCAACGGTCGGGCAGGTCAGTTATTCTACTCAGTAAAACCCTCTGGGCGGCCGGCTTTTGTCCATGCAGGAGGGCATATTCTGTGGAACGCACCAGTGCTGTCCTGCACTTTGCGTGATCACATCCCAGGGTCGCCTTATTTCGCCCCAAGCACCCTCCCAGGCCCGTACTATGCGACAGCCAGAGCCTCGTACCAGGGTACCCTGACTATCCACAAGCCCGCCAACATCCATTTAGTCGTCTCTTACGACGGGTAGGGGATACCATAGCGAAATTCTTTAACTATTATAATCATCATCATCAGCCCACTCTAGTCCACTGCTGGACATAGGCCCCTAATGAGCGCCATAGCGCCCTGTCTTCAGCTTGCCGCATCCAGCATCTGCCAGCAGTCCTTTGCAAATCGTCATCCCACCTGGTCGGAGGGCGTCCTACACTACGTTTGCCTAGTCGAGGTCTCCACTGAAGAACACGTTTACCCCAGCGGTTGTCGGTTCTTCGCGAGATATGGCCGGCCTACTGCCACTTTTTAATACTAATGTATATATGTAATAATATTTAATACACACTATTATAATTGTAATGATAATTTGGGTTTTGGGTCTTGGGTCAATTCACACAAACTGACCTAGTCCCAAATTAAGCAAGGCTTGTGTTATGTTAACTGGACAACGATATATTTACTTATATAGATAGATATATACATAAAACATAGGACATCCAAGACTAAGGTACAAATACTCGTGTACATCACACAAATATCTGCCCTCAGCGGGATTCGAACCTGCGACCTCAAGTTTCGCAAAGGGGCTCTAACCACTAGACCAGACGGCAGTCTGAACTATGTTCACGTCTTCCCCCAAGGGTATCTGTCACGGGCCATATGGCACCTAACTATATTTGATCGAAAAGTCGGTGTTTCGTTACACCTTTCGGTTTTCGGTTTTCGGTTCAAAATCCTTTGGGGAACCTGTTGGGAAAATGTGAAGGTACATAGAAGCTAATATTTAATTTTAGTTGGTAATTCATGTCCTGTTATCGTTATATTTTGAATCTTACACCGCAAGGGCGCCTGTTAATATATAATGTTGTAATTAAGCCGCCACCTCTACTGAATGTTGTATGAAGAGATAATTGTTAGTTTAGGGTTAAATTGCCTCATCTTCTGCTAATCAAATTGAGACCTTAAGGTGTTTGGTTTAAAGTTTTAAAGGGATTGTTATTGTCAATTCGCGTGTCGTAAAGGTAATCATTGCAGGACTTACGAATGATAAATGTCCTTTCCAAATTAGTCTCTATTTGAGCTTCAATCTTCACATCGTTGTTAATGTACATAAGAATGGAAGCTAGTCACATATCTTACACATGATCAAGTTAGAGTTTAATCGTTGATTATAATCACTACGTATTTAATTCTTCTTATACACTATCTGTCCGACTGTGGTTCAACAAACACAACTTTATTATTGGTATATACGTCAAAATCTAGTGACAACTCACTCAGTCACTCAGTTATTCAATTCATTCAACCGTTCCTCATTCTGCTATTTTTGTACCAAATAATATTTTATTTATAATGAGGCTATTCTAAAACAGTTATAAAATTCTTATGCTAGCCGAGTCGAATAGGTAATCAACGCATCCTGCAACGCATCCAATCCTGAATATACAAATGAGTTATTTCTGAACTTAAATGTAGTGATTAGCCACTCCCAAGCTTTACGACCAAGGAAACATTGGGAAGCCTGCATACTTTCGAAAAATTCAAAGACATGTGTAGTGCTTGAGAAATGGCGACGAGTGAGCCTTCTGTCATGTTAGTAAGTAAATATATCTCCGTTGAAATATGGATGTTATTTGCTTCTGCTCTCCCTTCAGGTGATCGTCTAAGTTACAATGTACAATGTTAACGGGAGATCGCTTATGTCTTCCCTGTTCTTAAGCTGCTTGCAATGATTGGCCATTATGAAAAATAGTTTGTCCTCATTAATAGATAGCAAGCGAGCAAGCCACTTACTGTGCGAACTTTTTCAATTAAAATGGTTTTACTGCGACCACAGCGGCGCGCCGTAACGAGATAGGTATACTATCGCACAGGAACTCTTTGTTGCCAGATTACTGAAAGCACTTACAGGTAAAGTTTCTACCTGCTATCTATATATATGTAAGTATCTATATACTATATCGCTCTATAGTGAAACCATTAATGCAGTAAATTTAACGAATTTACACTAGACATCGACTGTTTTTACTTAGAGATTAGTCACACCACGAGCTTTACGGTGAAGGGAAACATCGAGAGGAAACCTGCATACACTTGAGATGAAATTAAAAGGCGTATGTAAAGTCGTGCTTGAGTAACGGCGACGGACTCGCCATCTGTCACGTTTGCACCTAAAATATATCTCTGGAGGAAAGTGGGTGTGTGGGTATATACACCTCTGCCTAATCCTTCGGGGACCCTTGTGGGGAGGCGTTATGATAAATTACTAATGTCTTTACATCTTTTCATATGGACCTTACGCCGAGACGGCAAGAGTTGTACCACTTATGCTTACACCCCATGCACCATATGGGGTATGGTGGGTATGTGGATTGGTATGTGTGTTTATCGGGTATATATTTACGTGCAAACTTGACAAATGGCGAGTCCAACGCCGTTTCTTAAGCACAACTATATATACAAACGTCTTAATGTCTTCTGAAACGTATGCGGGTTTCTTCTCGATCTTTTTAGTTTACCGTAAAGCTTGTTTTTAAGATGTCTTTAATTATTTAAAATTTTCTTAAAAACTCCAGCGGGCGATTATTCTAGAACTTGGAAGAGACTATTGTATATTGTACTATCATAAAGAGCAATAATGATATAAACTCCTAGTACCCGCTGGAGATATAAAGGGTTAGTATATAAGAATAGGTCTTTGTCAGGGCAAAGCGAGAACATTCTTCTATTAACCCTCCCAACGCGTCTGCATGCCTATCTAACCGACCGGAGGAAAAACAGCAATTCATGCGCCGCTCCATTCAAAATGGAATGCTTCGGGTCAAAGGACGATTATTGCCTATCTTTTGGAATATATTGTTTGGATAATATCCACTCGTTGTGAATATGTTTAAGGAAATTGATATTGAGGGCGGGATTTTTTATGTTTATTATGCGAAAAAATATTTTGATAAGGCTTCTTTCAAAGGTTTTTAGGGGTTAAGGCGTAATAGCACCAAAATTCCTCTAAACGTATACGTATTTCGTATTTAGATGCTAAACTTACTGGCGAGTCCATTGCTGTTTCTGTAGCACGACTGTTCATCATAAAATATAATAAAAAATCCTTCCACTTTGTTCAGGGTAATGTTACACATTTCTTTTGTAATTCTAATTAGACATCAACCTGATCTCGTCTGCCGGCTTGCTACCGAGAACTCCTCCATATGAAGCCTGGTTTGCTGTAGATACTTTGTGAGGTCCTCGGTCCGTCCTAATAAAGCAATATAAGGATAGGAGTGTATAAGTTGCATGTTGTTTTTATAATATAATATAATATATCCTCACGCCTTCCCACAAGGATCCCCGAAGGGGTAGGCAGAGGTGTATAGGTAATACCCACACACCCACTTTCCGCCAGAGGTATATTAGGTGCCAACGTGACAGATGGCGAGTCCATCGCCGTTATTCAAGCACGACTATACATACGCCTCTGAATTTCTTCTCAGACGTATGCAGGTTTTTCCTCTCGATGTTTTCCTTCACCGTAAAGCTCGTGGTGTGACTTATCACTGTATTTAAGTTCAGAAAACTCATTGGTACAGACGGGATTCGAACTTGCGACCTTTGCGTCGCAGGCAACTGCTCGAACCACTCGGCCACCACGGCTTTTCTTTTTTTATATACCACAATGGCGGCAAACAAACATGCGGTCCGCCTGATGGCAAGCGATTACCGCCGCCTATGAACGCTTGCTACACCAAGGGTATCGCTCGCGTGCTGCCGACCCTAAGCAGTACCGAAACAAGTGACTGTAAACCTCGTGGTGTGCCAACTAACTATATTGGACATCAGGAAATCTCATTGTCAAAACCATCGGAAATGATCCTACAATCTTGACTTAGCACGTTACATAAACCACTCGGTCACTACGGCTCTACAAAAACACGCAGCATATTCCTCGATTCACTTCAAAAGAAAATAGACCCTAACTCAATAAATATTGGGTAACATTATCCTTGCCGAAGTAGTTTTACCACAAAACAAATACACACATAGAACGAACCACATAGTTACTTGACGTAAAAGGTTTTTATTCAAATAGTTCTAGCCACAAACCGGGCGCTATATTGAAATTCTTTTCTAAGCCTCAACGGGATGCTGTGTAAAAATCTTTGACTTATATCTATCTACAGCTGAGCTAACTGTGGATTAGGTACATCCTGAATGTTCCTAGTATAGTATATAGAATAATATATAAATATATATATATATATATATACTCGAACCACTATGCATATAGGTATATGCATAGTGCATATATATATATATATATATGCATAGTGGTTCGAGTAGTTGCTTGCAACACAAAGATTCCAAGTTCGAAACCTGACTGTATCAATCAGCTTTTCTGAATTTAATTAAGTACAGTAATTAGTAACACCACGAGGTTTACGGTGAAGGAGAACATCGAGATTAAATTTTTTTTTTTTTTTTTTATACCACTTGGTTGGCAAACAAGCATGCGGTCCGCCTGATGGTAAGCGGCTACCGCCGCATATGGACGCTTGCAACACCAGGGGTATCACTCGCGCGTTGCCGACCCTAAACTTGCATACGTCTGAGAAGCAATTCAAAGGCGTATGTATAGTCGTGCTTGAGTAACGGCGATGGACTCGCCATCTGTCACATTAGCACCTAAATATATCTCTACTTTGCTGCTGCTGCTGCTCGTACCACTCGGCCATGGCGGCTATTAAGATAGCACACGACATTTTTTATGCATATGGCCCACCTGATGGGAAGCGGTTACCATAGCCTATTTACGCTCACGATACTGAAGTATCACTTGTACGCCACTCTGTGTTCGGAGAGTTATACTGTGTTGGCAGCATAATGGGACTAATCCCTGTGCTGTCAGCACAATATAGCAATCCTCCCCCTCCCCGAGGACTTACTTATTAAAAACCTCTGAACACAACAGAAAAAATTGTGTTATTTGGCTACGGACTTCTATAAGGTGGAGGTCCTGCCCCAGTCCCCTGCCCCTTGCCCCTGCCCCGAGCTGCCCGAGCTCTAAATTCGAATCAGAATCATGGCTTCAGAGTATGAAGATCTGATTCTGATTCGAAATTCGAACGGGACGCCCGCTATGCCGTACCCTCTTATAGGCATATGCAATAAGCTATTCAAACCACCAAGGAGATTTAAAGCAAATTTATTTTTCAAACCGATTCGATCGAAGCCGAGCCAACATTACATCGATAGCAAACCAGGCAGCGCAAAAATTGGAATCCTATTTAAGTCTAAGTAAAAAATTCATTGCATCTCAGATCACAGACTGGGGGTGGAATTAATGGAGGGGTGATTACAATAGGATTACTGCTGTGACGTTGGTTGCGAATGAATCTGTCTGCCGCTCCGTACATTTTTCGGACCATTTCCCGGTTTTACTTATGCAAATAAGTTACGACAGCGAGCGAAAACCTGCTCAAATGAAAGCGTTTGTTTCGCGAACAGAAGTGGTGTGGAGTAGCGTGTATTTATTTGTATTAACAAACAATTTTTTCAAGTCTATCTAGCGATGTCAGGCTCTGCTTATACGCAAAAGTTCCTCGGATAAGCATAGTTTTTATAATAATAATATATCCTCACGCCTTCCCACAAGGGTCCCCGAAGGGGTAGGCAGAGGTGTATAGGTAATACCCACACACCCACTTTCCGCCAGAGTTTATATTTTATGTGCCAACGTGACAGATGGCGAGTCCATCGCCGTTACTCAAGCACGACTATACATACGCCTTTGAATTTCTTCTCAGACGTATGCAGGTTTCCTCTTGATGTTTTCCTTCACCGTAAAGCTCGTGGTGTGACTAATCACTGTACATTTGTTCAGAAAAACTCATTGGTACTGTCGGGATTCGAACTTGCGATCTTTGTGTCGCAGGGAACTGTTCGAACCACTCGGTCACCAAAGTTTTTATTATATGTAAAACATATACATGTATACATACGAACTGCTCGAACAACTCGACCGCCACGGCTTATGTAAAAAAGTTGGTTGTTTGTAATGTCGGACGATAGTTTAAGTGACAACGTCATAACAAAACATTGATGAAATTATTGCATGCTTTAATGAGAGAGATAGATGCGGCGGAAGCCAAACGCTCAAACCGATCGTGCTTTTCGCTCGCTCGTGAAGCGCTCTCGCTCCGATCGTAACGTTACAATGAGCGTAACGGGACAATGAGTCATCTTTTTTCGTACGTGCAGCTGGCGTTAATCGATTTCTTCTAAGCGACCCAGGGACCTGGACTGGAGTGAAGACATACGTATTTTCGTTGCTGCTGGCCTTCAGAATAAATGAACAGTTTTGTTTGAGTCTGGATATTATTATTAGGTTGTGGAGTACTGGACCGTAAAATGTTGGGACAAAAACGTACGCTCCATAGCTCCATGTTTTGGAAGGAAAACTTTTTGCAGACGAGCCCGCCTGCTCTAATGACGGGGTCACCGTACTCCCAATACTGTATAATGGGCCATTGTTGCCGCAACTGTTTGCTTGCTACCTACGTTTTATTATTTTGCAGCAGAATTATCGAGAACAAATTAAGGATTTCATTTAGTAGGGCTTGGCTTGTTGTATAGTGGGGTCTCTAAGATTTGGGTTCGTGGTTTTAAGAGCTAATGAGTTAATTGCGGTAACAAGAATAAATATACGATTTTGAGATAATTAACTAATTGACCGTCCTAACTAAACTATTTGCATATGGGATCAAAACAACGATATAATATGTATACTCATATTTATATAATGTATGAAGAGATGTTATGTGGATGAACCGAAAGAGATCTAGAACTAGCCCCCTACTCTCAGTGCCTACACGTGAGCGACTCGTGATGTACAGTTTGATGTGAACAGAGCCTCTCACATTGAACACTAAACACTACCTTACTCGGGCAATTTGAAATATGATCGGGAAATGCCGCAAGAACATCATTCCAGTCAGACAATTCAAATTTAGAAAGGTAGACACCATAGGAACATCAACCCAGTCAGGCAGTTCAAATTTCGAATGGTAGATACCGCAGGAATATCACACCAGCCAGGCAATTCAAATTTCGTACGTGGGATACCAGAGGAGCATCACCCTAGTCAGGTAATTCAAATTTCGAACAGAAGACACGGCAGAAGCATCAAGCAGGGAGGCACCAGCGAATCATTATCCAAGGTCAAGCAATTCAAATTTCGAACAGGAGATACCTTGAAACAAAGCGTACTTATACCCAAAATTCCAGCATATTGTGCCCTCATCACCCTTAACCGCTATAAGCATACGATGTAATATTAGATCAAACGGACAAGTAGATAAGGGGTTCAGTAAACAAGATTAATTAGGCTGTGTTTGGTAGAGCGCCACTCAGTTTGCAAGTTGTGCTACTGAGCAAATTGATACTAGTGACTGGTATTTCATTATCTTAAGACAAATATTTGGCTCGGTAAGCACGTTAAGCACAATTACAAACAGTCACAGCTTCTGTGGCTCTTTACCTCGGTGTCGTATAGATAAAAAATTAAGAGAGGTAGGGTTACCAATAACGGGTTTCCCGTTCGAATTTGGAGCTGCCCGACTGGGACCTCTACCTCATAAAAGTCTGTCAGTCGGCCAAATAACATTTTTTTTTGTGTTGTGTTGCGCGATGAATCAGGTTTCCAACAATGAGCTCCTTGGGTAGGGGAGGACTGTTATATTGTGGCAGCAGAGGGAATAGTCCCATTATGCTGTCAACATAGTATGATTCTCCGAACACAGAGTTGCAACGCGCAAGTGGAACTTCGGTATCGTGAGCGTAAATAGTCTACGGTGAGCACTTCCCATCAGGTGGGCCATGTGCTTGTTTACGACTCATGATGTATAATAAAATGTATCTATAGATATATATAAATAAAAGTCGCACAACGGGCAATGGTGCGAGCTATGTTGGGAATATCCCTTATGGACCGTGTACCAAATGTTGAAATTCGACGCCGCACCAAGGTCGACGACGTTGGCACACGGGTCACAAAGTTAAAGTGGAGATGTGCAGGCCAATTGATGAGACAAGGAGACGGTAGGTGGACAAGGGCGATAACTGAATGGTGGCCAAGAAACAGAAGACGACAGACGGGCAGACCACCCACCCGCTGGGCCGATGACATCGCTACGGTGGCTGGAAAACTGTGGTGGAGACTGGCTCAGGACCGAGAACACTGGCGTAGAACCGGGGAGGCCTATACCCAGCAGTGGGTGCATGTGGGCCGAAAATGATGATAGATATATATAGAACTATTTACAACCAACGGTGTTACCCACAGTTTAGCATCAATAGATATTAATGCACATGTGTCGTTTAGGACTAAATCTAGCTTATACCCATTTCTGTAACTATGAATGTTTTTCTTCACCGTAAATCTGGTGTGTGGGCGTTTTGTGACTAATCCCAAACTGGGGTACTTAAGTTCAGAACAACTCATTGATACAGTCAGGATTCGAACTTGCAGTCTTAGCGTCGCAGGCGACTACTCGAACCACTCGGCCACCACGGCTTAATATCGCCGAAAGCAGAATAAATAAACTGCGATCCGTGGTGGAGACAGGAATACTGAATCTTAAAATTGCATATATCGCACACGTGTGTATTTACTCCGGGCAAGTTACTGGATTGCTAAACATAAAACAATCACGTGTTTTTTTTTTTTTATACAACAAGAGTGGCAAATAAGCATACGGCCCACCCGATGGAAAACAGTTAGCGCAGCCTATTTACGCTTACAATACCGAAGTATTATACTGTGTTGCCAGCATAGTGGGACTAATCCCTCTGTTGCCAACCCAATATAACAATCCACCCCCTCCCCAAGGAGCTCATTACTGGAAACATTATTCACCGCGTAGGAACACAACACAAAAAAAATTGTTATTTGGCTACGAAATTCTATAAGGTGGAGGTCCTGCCCCAGGCGGGCAGCTCCAAATTCGAACGGGAAACCCGTTATGCCTTACCTTCCTTAATTTTCAAATACACATGTATATTTATATTCTCTATATCTATACATATAGAAATTCAATACGAAAGTGTGAGCAAGAAGAGAAATATATATTTTATTGAAGAAAGGTTGAGGAAACAGTTACGCAATGCGAAAGTGTGAGAGGCAGAGGAAGACCACGTTCCAACTACCTGGATCAAACGATCACGGACGATGTACACTCAAGGATGGAAGTGGCAAAGTATTGAATTGTATTAAGAGACTGATGAATGTGGATTAAGCGAAAGAAGTATGGAAAAATAATATATCCTCACGCCTTCCCACAACGGTCTCCGAAGGGGTAGGCAGAGGTGTATAGGTAATACCCATACACCCATTTTTTGCCAGAGATATATTTTAGGTGCCAACGTGACAGATGGCGAGCTCATCGCCATTACTCAAGCACGACTATACACACTTTGAATTGCTTCTCAGACGTATGCAGGTTTCCTCTCGTTGTTTTCCATCACCGTAAGGCTCTTGGTGTGACTAATCACTGCACTTAAGTTTAGAAAATCTCATTGGTATAGTCGGGATCCGAACTTGCGATCTTTGCGGCCACAACGACTCTGAAATATCAAAAATATATGATTGTGTCTATTACGAGAACTAATGTTCCAACTTGCTTTAAGCTTCACGTTGCGCACTTCATCCCGAAAGCCCGTGTAAACGCACCACGGCCGCAACCGCGATGGAACCCACGGGAAATGCGAGTTTATGCGGACCCAACACAAATAAACTAGGTTTTAAGAAACCCGGTTCAAACTCCACAAACTTGGCCGGCGCAACTTTGTAAAACGGTTTTTGAATTTCCGACAACAGTTTCGTACTGAATACCTTTTGAAAGTTGGGGAAGATTTTTTATAGTTTCATGATTCGGTTATGTAGGGTTCGGTTGGGTTGATGGGCCCCGAAAATAAAGTTACAAAATCATATAGATTTCTGTTTACAAAGGGTAGCATTCTTTGTGTTCGCTTATTTGCATTTAAACCTCAGTCAGTTATTGGGAAGAATTAGTTTGTGGTTTACAAACTAATTCTTCCCAATAATAGCTATAATGGCTGTGCATAAAATAAAAAAAATCTAACTTAGTTCGGCCAGTGGTCAAAATAAAATAACAAAGATTTCCACATTGATACCAATGACGTTTTAGTACTTGTAATGACGTCACCTGCTGTCTAATAGGGCATCCTATGAGAAGTTTTTAGGCACGTAGTTCCCATTTCTAAAACTTTCTGACATACTTACACTAATGGTTGGCAGGCAGATTTCTAAAATTCTTCATACATAATTTGAAATTGAGAAAACTGGCGCTCTATACTCTCTGCCTACCCCGTTAGGGATTGGCGTGATTTTATGTATGTATGTATAAATTTTAACTTAGATCTTTCTTACCTATGCTCACATTTATCTTAATGTGAGACGAATTGTCAAACTACACGATGGACCTTACAGAACGTGATGCAGAGACGCGTATCAGAAGATAGCGGGACGATCTGGACATTCACCTGAATTGGTTGCAGGTGGTGCTCGATCGCGAGGAGTGGAGAGACAGGAGGGAGGCCTTTGCCCTGCAGTGAGACATACATGTCACTAGTTAAGCAATGTATACAAATAAATAAAATTTAAGTGTCTGTTTGTAATATTAAAATAACCGCTTTTTACTAAATGGATATGCATTTTTTTGGCTGTCTGCCTGTTTGTTCCGACAAATCTCTGAAACGGCTGGACCGATTTCGACGGGACTTTCACTGGCAGATAGCTGATGTAAAAATGAGTAACTAAGGCTACATTAGGCGGCTAACTTCGGACGAAGTCGCGGGCACCGCTAGTCAAAATAAATCTGGTGTTTATCGGTGAGATGTTCTAAATCTAAAACAAATTTAACAACTAGCAATTTGACGATTGTATAGCCCCAACATATAATGCATATTCTGAAATAATAGTGTTGCAACGAAATCACGTTATCCAACATAGCTCTGACAGATCCCGTGTCACAAACACGACCTCAATTTGATATATTTAGGCACCGTATATACGGTCTCGAACTATGATGTAGTAAGTGAAAAGCCTACATCAATTGAAATGACATTTGGACTAGTTTCAACAGTAATACCATCCGTGCTTTGAGCTATGCCTATGATTAGAGAAGTGCCACGGCGCCAATGTTAGAATTAATTCAAAACCGAGTCCAAAGAATATCCTCACGCCTTACCTATTGGTAGAAACCGAAGTGACCGAAGGTTATTGAACTGAAGTACAGTGATTAGTCTTTAACCACCACGAACTTAACTGTGAAGGAAAACAATGAGAGGAAACCTGAATACATCTGAGAAGAAACTCAAAGACGTATGTATAGTCGTGCTTGAGTCACGGCGATGGACTCAACATCTTTTTTTTTTTTTTTTATACAACAAGAGTGGCAAACAAGCATACGGCCCACCTGATGGGAAACGGTTACCGTAGCCTATTTACGCTCACGATATCGAAGTATCACTTGCGCGTTGCCACTCTGTGTTCGGAGAGTTATAGTGTGTTGGCAGCATAATGGGTTTAATCCCTCTGCTTCCAACACAATGTAACAATCCACCCCCCTCCCCAAGGAGCTCATTACTGGAAACCTTATTCACCGCGTAGGAACACAACACAAAAAATTGTGTTATTTGGCTACGGACTTCTGTAAGGTGGAGGTCCTGCCCCAGTCGGGCAGCTCCGAATTCGAACGGGAAACCTGTTATGCCCTACCTCTCTTATCTATCAGGATGGCACCTAAAATATATGTATCTCTGGTGGAAGGTGGGTAATACCTACACAGCCTATACCTTCGGGATCCTTGTGGGTCGGCGTAGAGGTATATCGTTGTCATTTTCCATAGAACAAGCGTTGCTTAGTTTGTGAATATAATGGGGTGTGGTTTCACCAAGGGGGTAGGCAGAGGTGTATGGGTAATACCCAACACCCACTTTCCGCCAGAGGTATATTAGGTGCCAACGTGACAGATGGCAAATCCATCGCCGTTACTCAAGCACGACTAGACTATACTACTATACGCCTTTGAATATCTTCTCAGAAGTATGCAGGTTTCCTCTCGATGTTTCCTTCACCGTAAAGCTCGTGGTGTGACTAATCACTGTACTTAATATACCTCTGGCGGAAAGTGGGTGTTGGGTATTACCTATACACCTCTGCCTACCCCTTCAGGGACCCTTGTGGGAAGGCGTGAGGATATGTATATATATATTATATTATATATATTATTTCACCAAGGAAATGAATACAGTTTTAATAGATGGTAAAATCAAAATCAATTTTTTTTTATTAACATACACACTTAGGCCAGGTGGGCACTTATAAAACGTCGAAAAAGGTAAAAGAAAAAAATTTGCATAAAAAAAATGGGAGGCATATTTTTGCATCCATACAAAATCATTTACGTTAATATTCACTGAACCCAATGTTAAATCAACGCAAAGTACGGTTATACTTTGTTTTCGGAGGCTGTATCAAATGCCTTTTTATGCCACAGAGGAATAGCGTTACTTTAGGGGTAAACCGATATGTTTGTGCTAGCGACGGGACGATGGCTCATACCCTCGGGGAGGATATCGAATTACTTAGTTTCTATTTAAAGGGTTACGTAATATTAGTTGGGGATTTAGATATATTGGTATTCAGGTCACGATCTATTCCACGATGCTTTATATAAGTTATTGCGAGTGATTTAATTTGCTTAGCTTGAACTTTAAGCTATACGTAAACGCTTAGTCACACGACTAACTTTACAGTGAAGGAAAATATTAGAAGGAATATTTGTATACGCTAAGTAGATATTGAAAGAGCCATCTCTCACGTTGGCACTTGACATATATTTCCGGCGAAAGTGACCCTTCCTGGGGACAGTTGTGGGAAGGTATGGAGATATACAAATAAATATTTATTCACTTACAAAGACTTTCTCGTTCTTTATCTAGTGACTTAATATCCTTAGAAGCAACGAATAGGCGACTTATTTCTAGGGTGGGTTATTTAAGTGAATATCTCATGCACACACGCTATTGCTATGAACGTAACGTGCTGTAAAACAACAGAACACCGCGTACGTTATGACAATGCAAGTTGTGAGTTTATCGAGCACCGCAAATGTTCCGCATACGGCACGTATCTATTCATTAATCGTACAGACAGTTAAATGTGCAACTAATTTGAATAAGCCTTATGGGATGCCAAGTTACGTGTCTGAAAAGGGAGTAACGATGGCAATAGAGATTTCTTAGCTCGGAGTAATAATAATATTATTCAAGCATTCCTCAAGTTGGCAGATCTTGTATTTGTATAAGTGTGCGGATCTAGATAAGTTATTTACTATTGCCAGTACTATACTTACTATAAATAATATAATATATTAATATATCCTCACGCCTTCCCACAAGGGCCCACGGATGTAAATGAAATAACTATAAATACATATAATAATCATTTTATTATTATATATCCTATATAAGAACCAATTAATATTATTTGTAAATTCCGAACTATAAAGTAGCTATAAATAAGGGTTCAAAACAGCTATTAAATTATGCAGGATAGCAAACATGAGGTACAGTGCTGCCGGCGTCCGTAGATTTGACCCTTGAGACCCTACACGTGACCCCCGAGGGTATTAAATGGGCAGCAACATGATGGAGGTAAGTCTGATTCAGTAACTAGATCATAAATAATAGAATAAAGAAAGATACTTTTGGGTGGTGTTATATTCTCTTGACGTATTTCCAGATCTCCACGAGAACATATTTATCAGTGATGTATCGCTAAATAATAGTACAGTCAAGCGATTTGAGTGTCAATTGTATACAAACGCTATTCCCATGAAAATCTCTAACCAAAGTCTATTCCTATGACAATACCTAATGGAAACCAACCTAGAAACGTTTATAGCGAGAATAATGTGAATGTACGCGCACAGTTACGTTGACTTTGCGGGCGATTGCTTTAATTCTATCTCAGAGCACTCAGGCGCAGCTCAACACAGCTGCTAACTTTTGAGATAATTACTTCGTAGTGTTTGAATTTCATTAGTGGCTCGTTGGTCAGCATCTTCCTTGAAAATTACATTAACTACGTTCAATGTTTCGTATGCTCTACACACGCACGAGTATGTGGGATGCGATGCTCAAATGTGCTATCTAGGTAGCAACTTGTGTGTAATGGAGATTCTTTGTTTTAAAAATATCTTCACGCCTCTACAACAGTACTTAAAGGCGTAGGCAGATGTGTATAGTACCCACACACCCACTTTTCTCGGGAGATATATTTAAGGTGCCAACGTGACAGATGGCGAGTCCAGCGCCTTTACTCAAGCACGACTATATATACGTACATAATATTGAATTTCTTCCCAAACGTATGCAGGGTTTCTCACGATGTTTTCCCTCCCCGTAAATCTTGTGGTTTCCCTGTACTTAATTCTGTATTAAATTCAGAAATAATCATTCAGTCATGTCAGGTAAAGTCGGGATTTGAAGTTGCAATCTTTATGTTTCAGGTGACTGGTTAATCTGGCTCTGCATAACAAACTTATATAATCTAATTAAATTTCCTAACCGAATTCATAAAAGGCTTGCCTCCTAATCATGAGTATAATATCACGAACACAATAAATTGAATGCTTACAGCGCACGTTAATTAGCTTATTATATACAGCCTTCGAGGTTCTAACAAGCCTGTGGTTGTTGAAAATACAGCTCTCGCAGTCCCCGAGCTACCTGCGAGTGACCAGCCACGCTGAAATATACGGAATATGAAATCTACAACAGACGCTGCGCATTTTCATTATAATTTCAAGCTTGATGTAGAGGCAAACTACATAGGCCATCTGTATCAATGGTCGCTCGTTCGAAGTATATTAATACAAAAAGTGTCGTGACAAAAAGTGTCGTGACAACTTTTCGTAAGATTTTTTCCGTCTAGCCCCCTTTCACAACGCGCGAAAAAAAAAGTGTCGTGACAAAAAGTGTCGTGACAAAAAGTGTCGTGACAAAAAGTGTCGTGACAACTTTTCGTAAGATTTTTTCCCGTCTAGCCCCCTTTCACAACGCGCGATAAGGAACTTCGTTCCAAAAGCTTATTATACAACATCAGATTATTTGAATGATGGCCACACATGGCAATGAATTGCTCCTCTTATACAGAGTTTATATGTAATTTTATCTTTTTCTACCCCTACGTAAAAGGGAACAAATGTTGAAAGAGAGAACCGGGGAGTTTGTTTCGCCGTTTCTTCTCCTGGCAGGTATTTTTCTTGGAAACGGTGGTAACTTTAGTTTTTATTAAGTATATGACGTTCAATAAGTGTTCCCTGTGTCCCTTACGTTGAATAAAATATTTTGATTTGATTTGATTTGATTTGTTCAATTCCCATTCCTGACACCTGTGAGCATGTATGAAGAGATGTATGTGGATGATGGAAAGATATGAAAGAGAGTAAAGCGTAAGTTTTCTCTCGACTTCCAGACCTCTTCCACATTCATCAGTCTTAACATCCTAGTCGGTTTCCAGAACTTTTGATTTCAAATTCTCAAACGAAAATATGCATATCATCACGCCGAGTGCTTCACGGGGTTGGCAGACATAATAAAACGAAAACAACAATATAATAATATAAAATTATATTAGTAGCCGTGGTGGCCGAGTGGTTCGAGCAGTTGCCTGCGACGCAAAGGTCGCAAGTTCGAATCCCGACTGTACCAATGAGTTTTTCTGAACTTAAGTACAGTGATTAGTCACACCACGAGCTTTACGGTGAAGGAAAACATCGAGAGGAAACCTACAAACGTCTGAGAAGAAATTCAAAGGCGTATGTATAGTCGTGCTTGAGTAACGGCGATGGACTCGCCATCTGTCACGTTGGCACCTAATATACCTCTGGCGGAAAGTGGCTGTGTGGGTATTACCTATACACCTCTGCCTACCTCTTTGGGGACCCTTGTGGGAAGGCGTGAGGATATATTATATTATATTATTATTATATTTCCTCACGCCTGCCCACAAATGTCCCTAAAAGGGTAGGCGGAGGTGGATAGGTAGTACCCACACATGCACATTGAATTTCTTCTTATACGTTTGCAGGTTTCCTCTCGATGTTTTTGTTCATCGTTAAGTTCGTGGTGTGACTTCACCGTATTTAAAAAAAAATGATTTTTATACGCAAGAAATAATTTGATCGCGTCGTCGAATCAAAGTCGATATACCTACTATAAGTTGATGGACTGTGAAGTATATCAGTATAGTATCGTTTCTCTGAACATCTTCAAGTCTTGAAATATCCCACTAGTCGCGTATAAAGATACAGTGTCCCCCGGCGAAGCCTCCAATCTCAATCAGCGTTCATGTTACAGGAATTTAAGGCTTACTACCCACGAGCAGTGTCAAAGTGTGAATAATAATGTTTTCCGAAAAGTTTGTACAAAGGTTTACCAAATTGACATTTTGCATTTCAAGTTGAACTGACATCTTATCCACTAAGGATTGAAGCTCGATACTCTAATCCTTCACTGTGATTATGTAAAAAGCTTCAGGATCAGTCAGCATTATATGTTTAAATGAGCCGAGGTGGCCGTTTGAGTAGTTGGCTGCAATACAAAGATTCCAAGTTACAATCCAAACTGTACCAAAGAGTATTTCTGAATTTAAATAGAGTGATTAGCAACACTACGAGCTTTACGGTGAAGGAAAACATCGAGAGGAAGCCCGCATACTTCTGAGAAGAAATTCAAAGGCGTATGTATAGTCGTGCTTGAGTTACGGCGATGGACTGGCCATCTGTTACGTTGCCACCTAAAATATTTCAATTGGGTGTGTGGGTGCTACCTAGTCATCTCTGCCTTTCATCTCGGGCTCTTCTTGGATGGCGTGAGGATATATTATTATTTGTTAGATGATATATTTGCTAGATGTATTAGATTAATAAAGTGGTAAATTAACGTGTGTTTCGTCTAACGTAAAGCGGTTACCTCCGCCTATGGATGGATTGAACTTACCTAATCTTAAGTCTTTTGCACAAAACAGCCAGTTTTAACTGGCAGTTTGTGCAAAAAAGAAATAATCAAAGATTCAACGGTAAATTGTATTTACGTTATTATATGTATTTCGTAGGTAATTGTAAAAATGACAATAACGTATTGTCTTCTCGCCCTTGCGTATGTCTTGATCGGTAAGAAAAAAAGACAGACACCTATGCACTTGCGTCCTTATGACTTTTAGACAGATAGTTTCCTAACTTCCCGTTCGGTGGTCAAACGAGACCATATGGCGAATTATTGTTACAGTCTGGCGGTACTCGTGAGTAAATACCTTTAGGAAAGAAAGTCCCTTAGGAGTTCGTGAAGTTATGGCGACTGCTTGTGATAAAATAAACGGCTGCGTGCATGCGGAACCAAAACAATATCGCGAAATCTGTTCCTCTTTGCGGAATGGTTATGGGTTTCTATTCTATGCTTCTCAGTAGGGTGCTATAGTTGAGCGTTCAGGATTTAAGATGTGCGAAGAAAAGATAAGCTATGATAAAATTGTTGTAATAACTAATAAAAAAACGCCAGCTAAGAGGCTAATTGTGAATATACTTCTTAGCTATCTACGATACTACGCAAAGGAATTATCATGATCGATTCAGTACTTTTGGAAGATTAGAATGACATACACATAGAAGTATATATAATGTATATGAAGATAAACAATATCCATATTGCATTAAGCTCTCGGTTTTGTTAAAATCCCACACATTTGTAGTGCGATGCCTGAAAGCACAAATAGACTAACGGGCATAAATGTATACAGACCGCAAAAATGAACTGATTATTCGGGACAACACTTGATAAAAACAGATACTGTAACGCAATACCTAAATAATAATAATACTATACCACCATTGTATCAATGAACATCGAATATGGGGATATGACAGAAATTCTAGAATATCTCACAGAGTGCCGTACATTCTGACCATCCATCCATGACCGTGTCTTTGTGAAGAGTTGCCGCAATTACTTGTTACCGGTGATAGCTTCACACGGTTCTTCCTCGACACTCCTCCTTCCAATTAGGCTTAAATACGAGCAAGTATCTAGTTTCTCGATCTACAATTCCTACAGATTTCTAATATTACGTTTTGGACATATAGAAAGGACGAGAGAATAAAGAGAGTTTGACGAAACAGATATACAATGCGAAAGTGTGTGGAAGAAGAGGCAGAGGAATACCACGTTCCAAGTACCTAGATCAAATCGATTGGTCTCAAGGGTGGGGACGTCAAATGTACTCGAAAAAGACTGATGAATGTTGACTTTTGCTTCGTCGACACGTCGAAGAGGTATGGAAGCCTGGAGAGAACTAGTGCTCTCTACTAATGAACTAGTGTACATATTTCAAAAAATCATTAAATATTATATTTCAAAAGTACTACTCTTGATGTTACCGTCCTTGAGTGTCCGATCGATTTTATAGAGAACTTCCCTTTAGAAAACGGGAAATTGCACGGTTGACCGTAGTCTTCTTTTGTGATAAAGAAACAGCTCCAATTCCAGTGCTGTGTGTTCCAATGCTTTCCTCAGAACGTCATAACTAAGGTTTAATTGCCGCCGGCACATCCGGGTAAGGAGCCGCATTAAATTACCCTTAATAACAACTTTACGTGTAAGACGCTCTTACGTGCGCTGTGAAGAACTATGGACTATGACACTATCTCTCTAGCGACTTGTTAAGGACAGTTTAGCGTGCGGTTGACTTGAAATTTACATAAAGGAGTTTTTGAAGGACTTCGCGAAGGTTCATTGTCCATGTGACAAAGTTGATTGTATTCAAATTAATTCAGTACGCAGCAAATATTAGCCCTAAGTCATGGGGGATAGTTGTCTAGTCTAGCAGAGCTCCTGGCTGGGAATGTCCGAGGTGGCGAAGTTGAATAAAGAAGAGAGGAGCACCCCACAGGTCTCTGTTGATACTTAATAGGATGTACCAACCACATTCTTATTATTATTTAAGACATAGCTGGGTCTGCTAGTCCCGCGGCTTAAAAGTTTATATCAATGTTTTTTTGGAATATAACATATTATTTCTTGACATAACATTTCGTGTGATAATCTAGATAATAATATATCTGTGTCAAATTTGATTAAATTCTTTTTATAAAATTTTGCGTGAAAGATAGTTCAAGATATAATAATTTATAAAGAAATCCTCAGAAAATGTTGCATTAATAACTTTAGTAGGAAGTTTCTTGTGTTAGAGCCGTGGTGGCCAAGTGTCAGGTAGTTACCTGCAACACAAAGATTTCTAGTTCGAATCCCGACGGTACTAATGAGTTTTTCTGAACTTAAGTACAGTGATGTGACTGACACCACGAGCTTTACGATGAAGAAAAATATCAAGAGGAAACCAACACACATTTGAGAATAAATTCAAAGGCGTTTGTATAGTCGTGCTTGAGTAACGGCGACGGACTCGCTGTCACGTTGTCACCTAAAATATATCTCTGGTGGTAAGTAGGTGTGTGGGTATACTACCTATACACCTATGCTTACCCATTCGGGGACCCTTGTGGGAAGGCGTGAGGATATATAGAAAAAACAATTAATAACGTGTTCAAACAATTTCTATGTATGGATAAACTTTTAAAGGGTAACAAAGCAATTATAAGAATTAAAATTTTTATCGAAAATTCTATAATAATTTTTCGAAACATGGTAGAGTTTTGATTCATTTCAATATTTTTCATTCCATATACGCAAATAAACGAGCAATAAAGAAAATACATTTCATTTTGTAGCGTAGTTAAAATATAAATATCGAAAAATACATAAAAGTATAATTTCGTTTCTGTAATAAAATATTCAGCGTGCGTTTTAAAATATGACATCATTCTGAAAATGATAATTGTACCGCTCAGATAAAGAGGGAGCCGGAGAGTAAATCGTGTTCAAATATGACGTGTTGAAAGAAGGAATTCCTCATATTTCAAACTTCTTACCGTATGGCCGCATGCTTTAACCATCCGCTTTAGTGCTATAAAAAAACTACTAGCTTTACCGTGAAAGAAACCTGCATACATTTCTGAAGAATTTTAAAGACGTAGGTATACGTATCACTGTACTTAAGTTCAAAAACCCCTTGGTAGAGTCGGAATTCAAAGTTGCATTTTTTCATCTATAACATACTACAAATGTAATAGGTACACATGAGATTTTAGCTAATATTCTTAAATTAAAATTATGTAGTGCGCGTAAGTCCTGATTGAATGAGTGAGTGATAACAATCTTATTTTATTCATTCAGTCACAAAGCACATTCCTGAATAGGTGGCATTAAAACTTTCAATCAATATCCGCGCGTCATTCTCGGCAATTAACGATACAAACATCGCAGGTTTTCGCTTGTGTATAAAATATTCAGATTGTGTATAAAATAAAAATCCCATCATTTTTCAGTGTATAATAATTGATAGGATAGGCTAAGGTCGTTTCTACTCGGATTATCTTCTCTATGAAAGATTTTTTTTTTGTGTTGTCTCTCGTAGCGTGAGTTCCGGGAACTTTTGCTACTCAACCGGTGAATGGCGAGACCTAGGCCTACAGCCAGGCACTTTATTTTTAAGCAAGACAGCTAAGGGCACCCCCTGTGGGGAACGAACCTCGGCTTAGGGCGTTGCTGGATCGCGAGCAAGGAGCTGGGCTGGGCTGGTAATTTTATTTAAATATTATTTGGGGGCGGGATTTGCGCGTCTGGCTCGGCGCGGGCCGGCGTTTGCGGCGGAGGTCGGGGGGGAACATTACGGCTTATTCGCGTCGAGCCTCGCCGGCGAGGACGGAACAGTGGTCGGTCTCTATGAAAGATCATTAAAATTAATATATAATGCGAGTGATGAATGTAGATGTAACGCAAGAGGTATACAAATCTAATGAGAACTGGCGCTCTACTCTCTGCCTACCCAACGAGAAACTAGGCTTGATGTTATTATGTATTTAAGTATCAACTTTATTGTATCTTGCACAAAAAGAAAAGACAGAAATTTCATCTCCAATAGGTCAAATTAATCAAACATTTTTGTAAAATTACAACAAACCTTATATGCCCAAATAAAAATCGTCAGTAATAACGATTCACTTTGGCATCGTATAAAAGAATTAATAGGCGAAGTTTGTTTCATACACAGATCTTCGATATTGTAGCAGCGTGTTTGTAGAAGCCGCACTTTTCTTATCGAGCCATTCGGTTGTGGGTCATATACCCTAGCAAGCGTACATAGGTGGCGATAACCGTATACCATATCAGGAGGATAGCGTAACAAAACAGTAGTAAGAGCTTCTAAAAACGGCTCCAGTCGAACAATTTCAATTTTGAATGTATTATGCCTAATCTCCCTTAAAAGCAATAGAATTCGCATGAACTGCACGCATCCCGTTTAAAGAAGCTATGTAGGATATCAGTTACGGTACACACCATATCTTGTCGCAGCTCAAACATAAATTAATCTTGTCGCAGGTATGTCACCCGTCCCCCGAGACCTTATGATTAAATGTGGAGATTCGCAAGACAAATGCCGAAATAAGGCGAACTCCGGGAAAATGGTCGCGTTATGAGTTCGTCCTTGTTTTAAAGTGTGTGATGAAGTGAGAGGACAGTAATAATGCATGCTTTCAATGAAATTGAAAAGTGAAGAGTGATGGCCAAGCTGTTCTCTCGCCTTTCCACAAGGGTCCCCGAAGGGTAGGCAGAGGTGTATAGGTAGTACCCACACACCCACGTCAAGCTGTTCAAGTGGTCAATATTGTCAAGCGCCGATGGTCTGACCAATAGGCTTATAGAAAAGAAGAAAAACTTTTGCGAGATGTTTTATTACATCTGGAGACTTATACCTAGTGCAAGGACAACTGTGTGTTCTGAGAAGATTGAGAGCAATCATTGTTGTACGTGAAGTTTCGCCAAATTAAAAAGTTTCTATATCAACCGGACTAAAGGTTTGACATTTCAATTTTAAATATAGGCGTAAATATGCCGTTTTCATTCGTGCGTTAGGAGACGACTGAAAGGAAGGAATGTTCTCTGAACCTCTCACAGTCCTCCTTCTTGATTAAAAGGAGATTTACAGAAAAAGAGTGAATAAAGAAATCGTAAATAGAATACAGAATTCTAGCAGAGAAGACTTAAGAGTATGTAAGGAATTATGTTTTTCAGTAACACCCTAATTTGGGGATAGCAACCGACGAGCAATTCCAATGTATGCAATAACTTTTATGATTAACTCTCTGAATTGAATTTACGACTGACTGTACGCGCCGTCGAGTTTTGGACATATTGCTCTTAAGATATGCAAATAAACAAATCTCAAATGTACGGTGGATGAGTTTTGTCGGAAGTTAAGCAACGATATGAGAGTTTGCGAGTTGATACGATCGCCGAAAGATGATGATTATGATGAAAATTCGCGAGTTTTGGTTTTTTTTATACTTTTTTTATACCCTACGAGTGGCAAACAAGCATGCGATCTGCCTGATGGTAAGCGGCTACCGCCGCCTATGGACGCTTGCAATACCAGTGGTGTCGCTCGCGCGCTGCGGCACCGAAGGAATATTTTCACACCCTCATTGAAGAACTCCATGCTGTACTTATCTTATATACATACATCTACATATATGTACTTAGTTTATTGACAGAGTCTCCTTCTAAGTCTTTGTTTACTAACAGCAATGGATCCAGATATCTGATATAAATACATTACTATCATTAACGGTGTTCCCTTGTGAATTGAAGCTGTGACGCGGAATTGTACCTTAGAAGGTACTAATTATTATATCATCGTTATTTATAAGAAGTAGTTGTAAAACTGACTATAGAAAAACATTATCCCGACAATCGGTATCCCGCAGTATTGAAATTGTACAAATTAACGTATCTGATGGTATGAGCCAACGTACAAAAATCCAATACAATATTTCCCCACACACACTGCCACACAAATACACGAAACACTCCAACAATTGGCTATCATGTTTGACAATCTAGCCGACGCTGAGTCCACAAACAACTTGTATATTTGTTTGTCAATCCAATCGTTCAGTTTGTGTCAATAAAAAAATATTTTTGCGGGTCAGCGTAGGGAGCTACGGCGAACACAATTTTCGGGAGATAGAAAAAAAATATTTGTGTAAACTAAGGATACGTGAAGTATAAGTTGATTTGAATTTATTGAATGTTTGGTTCTAATATTGATTGTTTTTATATCTGTTGTGAAAAAACATCAAATATGTGGTATCTACGTAGTTTTAGGAACTTCGACACACCCAGTCATAGAGAGCGTAGAGCTCTAGTGATCTCTATAATAGACTTACAAACCTCTTTCGCTGCATCTACATGCTCGATGTTTTCGAGTACTCTTGACGCTAATCTTGACTGCCCGATCGATTTGATCTAGGTTTGATTGTGGTCCTCTACCTCTTCTTCCACGTTGGAGCTTCAAACTTGTACCAGAAAGCTTTTCTATACTTTGCCTAAGGTGTAGGCAGGTTTGTGAGGACGCATACATCTGATAAGAAATTCAATAACTCTAAAGTTATGCTAGAAAGTAGTCGACTGACTCGCCATCTGCCACGTAAACCAATGAATATTATTAGTCTATATCTGCCACGAAAAATACAACAAAAGAATTAACATTACAGTTAAATATCTCCGGCAATTTAAAATAATAGCAGCATTGCCACGCTAGATCGCAATGCTTATCCTCTGAGCGAGATATATTCCAACCCCCCTGTCTATGCTGTGGGGACTTTGGATGAAAACATATACATAATATATATTATATGAATAAAAAAAAGCCGTGGTGGCCGAGTGGTTCGAGCAGTTGCCTGCGACGCAAAGGTCGCAAGTTCGAATCCCGACTGTACCAATGAGTTTTTCTGAACTTAAGTACAGTGATTAGTCACACCACGAGCTGAACGGTGAAGGAAAACATCGAGAGGAAACCTGCATACGTCTGAGAAGAAATTCAAAGGCGTATGTATAGTCGTGCTGGAGTAACGGCGATGGACTCGCCATCTGTCACGTTGGCACCTAATATACCTCTGGCGGAAAGTGGGTGTGTGGGTATTACCTATACACCTCTGCCTACCCCTTCGGGGACCCTTGTGGGAAGGCGTGAGGATATATTATTATATATTATATGCTTTGTAATACTAACTCCAAATTTACAGACAAAGGAAGTGAAAAGCTAAACAAAGTTTCCCGAACTCCCTCGATGACATTCACATCGGATACACGAATTTTCCTCTCAACATACCTACGTGGCAGATGTCTCCGTGGTGACTTTCAAACAATCCCAACTTTACTCCTTATTCCGAGGAGCGGCGCAATGATGAATGACGTCAACTAATGAGTGCCTATCAAAAGTTCCATAACAATGAGAACAAATGAAATGAGTTTCATCCGAAGCACAGTGTTATTTATATGGGTTTAAATTTGAATCGTTATCATATAATAAGACCTATTTTACATTATCCATTGTTTAGTTATTAAGACAACATTGGCTTTCGCTTATTAAGACTTAGGACAAGTATATAGATGTAAATATGAAAAAAAAAACAAATTGTGTATCTTGTTGACGGAACAGTGGTCGGTTGTGTGTAGTGTTGGTATGTTTTTGTCGGGCGTCCTGGAGGACCGTTATGTCGTCTACCCCTACGGGAAAGAGGCGTGATTATATGTATGTATGTATTTTCAACTCAAATCTGCAACAACTATGTTTTAACCATAATTACCAACTAATACTTATACTAACTACTATTAGTAGTAGTTGGTATAAGTAATAACGAATATTATCAAAAAATTTGACAGTGAGGATGTTTGTTAATCAATCACGCAATACTGGCTGCACGGAGTTGGATAAATTTGGTGTAGATATAGATTATTCGCTGGCTGACTATAAATGCATATCATCACACCGTGTCCCCCTACCCAAAGACCATAAAAGCATCCCAAGTGTATAATAAATCAATATGTAAACAGAAGGAGGATTTGCTGAAATGTGAAAATAATACAATCTCCAAATCCCAAGGGAATTAGCGATCAAGGTCCCGAAATGAATTCCCCACAATTTCAATGAATAAATTCCATTATTCACCGTGGAATCCAAGACAGTCCGACACCCGGGCATAATTACACGGAGTTAATAATGTTATATCCGGAAAGTTACCAACTCTAGTCCTCGGAGAAAATGGAACAATTCAAAACTTTTATTTGTGAATTGAAATCCGAGTGAAGTTATATTTTTCTGACAACCGACGAGTTTGCTCTACGGATTAAATTTCTATTGTGCCCCGATATCTTGTACAATTAAGAGGCGGAACTGGCAGTTATATGCTGATGTAAAGGGATTGATTATTGTAATAATATATCGAACACGACGAGAATGTTTAAAGAGACTGATGAATGTGGACGAAGCGAAAGAGGTATGCAAGTCTAGAGAGAACTGGCGCTCTATACTCTCTGCCTACCCCGTTAGGGACTCAGCGTGATGATATGTATGTATGTAATATAATATAGGGCAGGCAGAGACAGAGAAGTATATATATTATATAAGCGGTAACCGCTTACCATCAGGTGGACCGCATGCTTGTTTGCAAAAAAAAATTGTACCTACACACCAACATTCCGCAAGAGTTATATTTTAGGTGCTAACGACAACATCGTGACAGATGGCAAGCCCATCGCCGTTACTCTAGCATGACTATACATACGCCTTTGAATTTCTTCTCAATTTTATACAGCTCTCCTTCAGATGTTTGCCATAACCGTAAAGCTCGCGGTGTGACTGATAACTATGTTCAGAAAAACTAATTGATACAGTCAGGATTCGAACTTTCAATCTTTGTATTCCAGGCGACGGTTCGAACCACTCGACCACGACAGCTCATAACATTTTATATAAAGCAATTAAAAAATTTTTTTTTGCATTTTTTTATTATCTTGTGTTAGATTGAGTGTAAAAATATATCAGTTCAGTCACAAAATGCATAACTGACCATTATATGGTCTCCTGAATGTCGAAAAGGAGGCGTACGAAATGAAAACCAATTTAAAAATACACATTTACGTCAAAATAAAAATGTTTCAAAACTGAAAATGGCTTCAGCATTCCTAGGTTACAGCTCAACGAGAGCGCTGAGTTCCGATCCCGACATCACATCCGGTGCAACCTTGCACCCCCATTCACCCCCTCCAAGTCCCCTCATGCCTCCACGAAGGCTGCGCGGCTTTTGTTTGCATGAACATTTATAATACCGCGAGGGTAAATAATAAATCTTTCAAATTGTTTTGAAAATAATTCCCATTATATATGGGAATTTCATTACCCCAACCATATTTGTTGATCGATCTACGTCCAGGTTTTCAAAAATGCTGATAAATGTTGAGAACCGGCGATAGACTCGCCACATGTCATGTTGTCATCTAAAATAGATCTCCGGTGGCTGCCTACCCTTTCGGGTAAGCCCGTAGAAAGGCGTGAAGGTGAAAATTTGTGCTGTGTATATGTTTAGATAGCACCATCGAGAGGAAACTACCTCTTTCCCTCATTGTGGCTCGTGGTACTGTACTTATGTTGTACTTAGTTTTGAAATATTTAATATTTCGAGTCAGGATTCGAACTTGCAACTTTGTGTTGCAGCCAACGGCTCGAACTTGGCCACATCGGCTATTCAAGGCTATGAACGAAATATAGATACTTAAATGACGTGAATCTGTCCCTTGATTGAAACATAAAACACGGATGAGAGTATAATAAGGTATAAAGAATAAAATAAGTTTAACTAACAGCTTTAGAATGATATTTTCGCACCCACCCTCATCAAATAGCTTTTAAATGCTTCCAAATGGATATTTAATGGCAGTAATAAAATTAAAACGACTCAAGTAAATTAAAAATGTCATGACTCGGAAAAGTTTTAGTGAAACACTTTGAGTTCAGGATATACTAACCTTGAACAAACTACATTTCGACTTCCTAGATCAAATTGATCGAACTCTCAAGGATTGGAACGTCAAGAGAACGTTCACTCGACAATATGAAGATCGTGATTAATTTATATGAAAAAAAGAGGTCTGTAAGTCTAGAGAGAAGTGGTGCTCTCTCTGCATACCCCGTGTGGGAGTCGGCGGCGTGATGATATGTATGTATGAATAAATAATATTTAATTATATTAACATACATACCAGTTTATTTTCTTATCAAGTCACCGTAAAACTAGTGGTATAATGAAATACTGTTCTTAGTGCAGAAAAAACTCACTTCTTCAGTCGGAGTTACTAGGGGTTCGAATTTGCATACTCCCTTGCAGGCTACACGAACCAATCGGCCACCTCGGCGCCCTCAGGCACTATCATGATGATAGGTACATAAACTGAGTTATCAACAGTAATAATTACTACGAGGAAATACTTTATTGTTTTTAAGTTTTTTAGTAATTGCTAAACTCGAAAACTACTTTCTCCTATGGAATATTACATTATCCCGGAGCAACATCAGCTGCATGCATGGTGCATCCCACTGCTGGGCAAAGGCCTCTCCCCATGTTTTCTAGTGTTTCTGTTCAATGCTATTGTTGGCCAGTCCACAGATGTGTTGTCCAAGTCATGGCGCCATCTCCTTCGGGATCTACCTCACCGGGGTCTAGTTATGTCAGGTCGCCATTCCGTGGCGATTTTAATATCAGCTATATATATTTTTATATTATATTTTATATTATATATTTTTTTATTTTTTCTGAGCCGTGGTGGCCGGGTGGTTCGAGCAGTTGCCTGCAACGCAAAGGTCGCATGTTCGAATCCCGACTGTACCAATGAGTTTTTCTGAACTTAAGTACAGTGATTAGTCACACCACGAGCTTTACGGTGAAGGAAAACATCGAGAGGAGACCTGCATACGTCTGAGAAGAAATTCAAATGGACTCGCCATCTGTCACGTTGGCACCTAATATACCTATGGCGGAATGTGGGTGTGTGGGTATTACCTATACACCTCTGCCTACCCCTTCGGGGACCTTTGTGGGAAGGCGTGAGGATTATATTATTTTTTATTTAATGTAAATGGACATATGCATGTGGAGTTCTAATTAGTACAATTAGTACTAAAGACTAATAATTTGAGACATCCCTATGTCGGGTTTGAGACCACGTGGCGACACACATTGCAATCTATAGCCATTCGATTTGGAGATCAAATAATATCTCCGTTAGCGCCGCTCCATGTAACTACAGGTTGATGTTAGACAATTCTATTGATTTAATATTCGGGCTTCGATAGATGGTTTTAGCAATTGCGTTCTATTTTTAATTTTCTACGTTCGGACCAATTATCTACGATGTTTGTGTACAATATACTATTTACGGTGAACCATTTCGGGAATATTTTTTATTGATTTAAAAATGATTCTTTTGTAAACCGGGCTCGCTTAAATGCCTTCCTTTATAAATGATAAGAAACAAAACAATACAAACGATAGTGTAAATTCTTTCGTTTATTGAACAATTCCTGAGGTAGCACATAAAAGACTTTAATTATTCATATTTTATTTTTGGTTTGGATTAGACGTAGATTCTATTGATCCCGGCCACTTTTGTTAAATAGAATTGATGTGTCGTAGGGTAGTTGTATATTTAGTAATGCTTAGACACAGTTAGCAGTATAAAATTATTTTTGTAAATGTATTGAATATTTGTCATACTATGGGTATTTGCGAAGCTAATGATATCTAATACAGATATCATTATCTCTACTATGAATATCATTTATCAGACTTGGAAACCTTATTCATATATTTTACTATGTATTATTATATTTGGAGAAATCACTAAGCTATTGATTTTCAACCTATTTTGTATATCGAATATAATATTACGAATATGTATGACTGTTTATGTATTTTTTATATTTTCATATCTCAGAATAACGTATCTCGTACATTTATTAATAATCCCAAATTTTTATACGAATTCGTTATTCCGCAAATCTTTGGATTAGACACAAAATCCTTTGGCAATATAGCCATATTATTGGTCTAATACCCTGAACAAAAACACCCTGTGAATCGAACAGGTGCGGGGCAGATCACGTTCTTATTAATTCTGAATTGAATTGATCTTACTTCGTAGCAGCGGCTCTATTGACGCGATTATACTGAAATCGCGTGCTTCGTATTATAATCGAACGAATTGAAATTACGTTTGAAGGATAAATTGCCCGTATATCACGTTATATAATGTGACAAACGGCGATCTTGTTGCTATATTTTACTAGCTACGCCACGCGGCTTGTACCCGAAATTTTTTTTCTCTTACTCATATATTTTTTCACTTAGTCTCTTGAAGCAGTCTTGTGTATATTAAGTAAAGATATACAATATTTTGCTTTATAGTCTCAAAATGTAAGTTAGGTTCCAAGTTAAAAAACTTAAAAAGGGAAACTTTGAGGCCTCCCGTGACAAGAGGGCTGGCGAATATTTCGCTCAGCGAATCAGCATTGCCATACAACGTGGCAATTCCGCTAGCCTTCTTGGCACCCTGCCGCGTGACATTGTGATTTGGGACATTTATTTAATTATAGTTAGTTTATATATATAATTACTGTGATGTTAGTTATTAATAAATCTTGCCAAGCATATTAAAATTATAATTATAATTCACTTGAAAGACACATAAAAAGGTAGCAATTGTAATTCTTAACATCTCACCGCAACAGAGTAATAGACTGCGTTGAGCAAACTTTATTATCCCGTGTGAAGGAACAATGAAAAAGCAGTACCTGGTCTCAGCGTCCCTATAAACTAACTCATAGCCTACTGTGCGGGACAGCGGTAGGGTTGTCACACCCCGAATTTAAAATATCTTATCGTGGTTTATTGCCACAAAAGTCCCGAAGAGTAAAACCACTTTTAATAAATACTAATTCGTTTTTGTATAAAACTAATTAGTATTTGATAAAAGTGTTCTTTCCTTCTTTTATATGAATAATACATTTTAGCTTCGATGAAATATATTCCCCTATTGGGGCGAAGGCCACAAAACACATCAGTTTATATTTTGTTGCAATATATATATATATCATAACGCTGAGCCCCGCACGACAGAGTGCAGGCTTACATACCTCTTTCTCTTCATCTTTATTCAACAGTATCTTCATACAAATTCGCAGGTTTCAAGTTCTCTTGACCATTTCATGAGTGTCCTATTTGATTTAGTTAATTCGAACAAGGTCTTCCTCTGCATCTTCTTCGACAAACCTTCGTTTTAATCATTCTTGACTGAACCATTAGTTTTTTGTTATATTTTCGTTTCGTTTTGTTATATATATATATATATATATATATATATATATATATATATAACAAAAATATAATATATATTTTTTAATTAATGCCAGCCCTAAAATGTCAAATAAAGCACGGAGTCCAGTAAAAACCGCGCGAGTATGACAGTACAGACACATTGTAGCTTTATAACGGTTTATGAAGATAGTTACGAGCGCTGACACAGTTAACCGGTCACCATACTTAACGCTTCCTCAGGGGAAGAATTCGAATAAAGTATGTGATCTATATTCTGTAGACGTGTAGATACACTCCTGAAGGCCTTGCATAGTCGCAATGTTGATGTTCAAGAGCATTTAAAAAGAAAGTTGGCTTGAAATTGACGTTAGCATAATTTAGTATGGAAAATATACCACAAGAATATATTACACATATTATTGTCACTCATTATACTCTTTAGCTCATTATAGTCTATTGGCAGCAGAGGCATTGGCAGGCAGAGAGAATAGAGCTCCAGTTCTCTCTAGACTTTCCCTTCGTCCACATTCATCAGTCTGTTCATAAATGCCCGTCGGTTACAATAGAATCATACATTAATATATCATCATGCTGAGTACAGGGTGAGTAGTGAGAACACCTTATGAAAGCATACAATTTAATAGCCATATACCCAACAAATGTAAGTACAAAAATATATTTGCTGCGTGTCATTGCTATAATAATTAACTCCCACGAAGAGACAGAAATATATGAAACAATAATAATATAATTTAGTGTACCTACGAGATGAATAAAACATCAACTAGAGAGATACATTTCACATGTAGCCAGATTAATGGCGTTAAGATGAAGACTGAAATGGTTGGCCAGGAGCTGTATGCGAAAAGTTATTATATCATTTGACTTACATTTTTCTGGGAGTAATCCAAGGTTATTAAGTGCATTCTAGCCTTATGACGTTGGACTTGATTATCTATACCAATGTACCACGTGATATAGATAATTTGATTGCGCTTTAAATACGGACTCTTCATTTTTGCTCGGACCACAGGGCGAAAATTAGCGCGATACTCAATAACTTTCCTGAGTATTCCTATCAAATTCCTTCCCACAAGTCCCCGAAGTGGTAGGTAGAGGTGTTTAGCTATTATCCACACACACACTTTCCGCCAGAGATATGTTTTAGGTGACAAAGTGACAGATGGCGAGTCCATCGCCGTTAGTCAAGCACGACTAAACCTACGCCATTGAATTTATTATCAAACGCTTGCAGGCTTCCTCTCAATATTTTCGATAAAAAGCATAAAATAGAGCATACATTTTCTATCGTTACATAAACGTAAAACATCTGAAAGCGACAACTATATATAAACGACGTCGATGAATATATTTCTTGAAAAGAATAAAAAAAAAACACACCCTTGAATCATGGTAATAGCTAACGGTAAAGTCCCAGAGCTCCCGGCCTAACGTTTGTGCATTCGCGACACGCATCCCACCAACCGATTTATAAGGCAAATGATGAAAGATATTATGACGTAGAACTTTTGATCTCCCTTGGCTAAGGGAGGAAGACTACTCTGGCAAGATATATCTGTATATACTAAGGATTGTTGGCACTAAAATGTGTCTCTAACTCTGAGAAGTGCGATAGTGGAATTTCGTGGGTATCTAAGACACCCATGTGTACTTGAGACAAGATATCTCGATAGGAATGTATCCCCTATATACGTTCTCTAGTAACACGATTCAATACAATAGCTATCGAATCGAATTCTAGTTTCGTGTCGTGAAGTAACTAGTGTGATCTATGATTGGTAGAGATGAAACAGTAACCACTTCGAGGACACTTATGAGACGGTCCCGAGAGCTCCACTTCCTGTTCGCCGGAGATATTCTACTGCCAACGTGACAGATGACGAGTCCATCGCCGTTTCGCAATCTATCTCAATGGTTTATGAAGTTCCTTTCCTTAGGACTTTTATCTTCACAGTCAAGCTCGTAGAGTTAATAATTATTCATATAAGATAAAAAACTCGTTGATGTTAAACATGCAGTTCTCTCTTTCGCTTCGTCCATATTCGACAGTCTCTTCAATTTTTTTTTTGTATTGTCTCTCGTAGCGTGAGTTCCGGGAACTTTTGCTACTTAACCGGTCAATGGCGAGACCTAGGCCTCCAGCCAGGCACTTTATTTCTAAGCAACACAGCTAAGGGCACCCCCTGTGGGGTACGAACCTCGGCTTAGGGCGTTGCTGGATCGCGAGCAAGGGAGCTGGGCTGGACTGGTAATTTTATTTAAATATTATTTGGGGGTAGTCTCTTCAAACAAGGTCGCTGGATTTTAGTGCTCTTGACGTTTTCATTTTTTATTTTATAATAAAAAAATAAATAATTAAATATCCTCACGCCTTCCCACAAGGGTCCCCGAAGGGGTAGGCAGAGGTGTATGGGTAATACCCACACACCCACTTTCCGCCAGAGGTATATTAGGTGCCAACGTGACAGATGGCGAGTCCATCGCCGTTACTCAAGCATGACTATACATACGCCTTTGAATTTCTTCTCAGACGTATGCAGGTTTCCTCACGATGTTTTCCTTCACCGTAAAGCTCGTAGTGTGACTAATCACTGTACTTAAGTTCAGAAAAACTCATTGGTACAGTCGGGATTCGAACTTGCGACCTTTGCGTCGCAGGCAACTGCTCGAACGACTCGGCCACCACGACTTTTTATTATTTTTTTATTTTAAAAATTCCACGCCCCGATAACAACAAAGCGTTGTATAAACCGTTAAGCAATAGCCATTGTAGAGAGGCTTTTATGAAAGAAAACCTTGCATAATACTGATATCCTTCCCTAATTACACTAACCGTGTACCCTAAGTTTATCAAATTTTGACGTTCTAAGGTTAACCGTAATACAATTTCTGAGTGAAATTTTTCAAGGGAAGAAAAGTTTTGCAATTAAGGGGATGTATTAAAGTATAACGCCTCTTATTTTGTTAATTTTTATTTTTTTTTTTCACTTCCCTTCTGCCTCAAACTTTTGCCGGTAAACAAATAAACAGCTTTAATTAATTTCGCTTTGAGACTCCCTAAGACTTTTGAGCTTAGGAAAATTACATGTAAAGTTTGAAATTTTGATGAGAAAATTTAATTTGTTTATGTTATCGCAACTACAGATACCTCTATAGTTATAATATATATATATATATATATATATATATATATAATGCATGTATTATAAATAAAAGAGGTATGTAAGTCTAGAGAGAGCTGGCGTTCTATAATCTCTGCCTACCCCGTTAGGGACCTGGCGTGGTGATATGTATGTATGTATTATAATTATACTAGTGACCCGCCCCGGCTTCGCTCGGGCTGTTGAGCATATTTTGCCTACATTTCGTGCTTGAGTATCGACGATGGACTCGCCACCTGTCACGTAGGCACCTCTGCCTACCCCTTCGGGGCATTGTGTGAAAACGTGAAGATACAAATTAATTGCTCATCGCTAACCCCAAAAAAGACCAAAGAGAATACCTACAATTATATATCCACACTTTTTTGTCCTTTACATTACAAATCAACCTTTTGTTATATTCTTGTGTGTGTTACCCTTTGCTGGTCATTTGAAATCACACGCAATTATGAACCTTTTCACACGGTATTAACAACGTTAACACATTTGTACTAAATTATTTATATGATTAAGTCTTATTTTATTTTATAGTCGTCATTTTGAGGGAAAAATACCGGACGAGGGAATTGGATGAATGCTGTAGAGAAACACTTTTATTTGAATTAAATCTATTCTTCATACATCCTCACGCAGTCCCAATAGAGTGTAGTCCCAGGCAGAGGTGTAACAATACCCTCTTTCCGATTGAGTTATATTTAGGTGCTAGATGACGAGTCCATTGCTGTTCCTCAAGTACTACATACACATAGGCTTTATAGATCGAATATAATTGTATGTACATGATTACTGTACTTCAGTTCATTCAAAATCATTGGTAAAGTCAGAATTGAAATCTGCAATAATTGCGTTGCAGGCGACTATTTCAACCGGCCACCACGGCTCTTTCACATACGACAACGAATACCTTGTAAGACTGTGCAGTTCCATCACGCCCTTGGGACCCTTAATTACCTGGCAACGAACACTACAAAGGGTCCATCGTGACCTTAATACCATTGTTTCCAGCCCACCCGGGCGGTAAAGCAGATTTATACTCGGAACCACACTTCTATCGCACGCAGTAAACTGTTCGGCTAATGTAATTCGATAGTATATCCTTCTTGAAGAAACATTGCCGAAAATTCCCTTTCCACCCTCAGAAATATACGCCAGTTTTTCCTTTTTTTGGTGTAGTACATTATCATTATTTTGTAGTGAAAGAAATATGGCTACTATGTGTCTTTGGGTTGCAAGATAACATATAAATTCGGATTGAACTCCCTAAAATATATCCATTAATATATGTAAAAGTCAATCCCCATTTGTTAGTGCTACAAATCAAGAATGGCACGACCAATTTTGATGTTATTTTCCGTGTGTTTAGCATGGATCGCAGGATGGTTTAAGCTCACAATTGGATTTGATAGTGGCGGTGCTTTTGTGTTTCGTTAATTGTTTCACTCTAACGAAGCTGAGCGTTAGGTGCACAATAAGTATACACATATTACCATGGCTTATAAGGCATTTGCGAACGTCAGAACATCACTCTTTGTTTTGTCTAATAAGGAAAAGCTTATACTACCAGGTACTTACAAGCATTCGAATGTAGAAGTGGAAAGCTTACTGCATGAACACATTTCATTGACGCAGTGCAATACCGTACCTAATGTAATTTTTAAGGCAAAAATTTGGCATTGGCATGGCATGTATGTCAATCTCAAACTGCCTTTCTCAATTGATTTAATGTGTGAAAAACGTTGCAGGTCAAACCTGCTAATGCGGACTTACTAATACCTACCGAGTGTTCGGCATAACTCATGAGCATGTATAACATGGAGTTCTACAAGAAGGGTGTGACAAGATTTTTGTAGGGTTGGCAATGTGCGGAAACCGCTTGCAATTACTTAAAAATACCTCGCATATGTGAACTTTAATCTAAAGGATCTGATCCAATATTTTCCACGCTAATGGCCCACTTGCAGGATAGTGTCAACCCTATTAGAGGTAACTAAGATTTATGCGACAAGCACCAGCTCTGCATACAGACTCGCAAAGCCGCAGTATTTCTCCGGCTCTGTGACTATTGGGGATTTAGTCCGGATGAGGCCTTAGTGTGCAGGTGTTGTGCCCTGTGTGAAAATACAAAATTGCACGCTTAAATATCATGTCGTAGAGTCCGGTCGTGGTGGTCTAGGTTCGTGTATTCGCCGAGTTTTTCTGAGCTTAAGTACAGTATAACCTGTATACTTTGGAGAAGAACTTCAAAAGACATATGTATAGTCGCCCTTGAGAAACGGGGATGGACTCGCCATCTGTCGCGTTGGCAATTGGCGTGGGTATTACAAATACACCCCTGCATATCCCTTTGGGGTCCCTTGTGGAAAGGCGTGAAGAATAAATATTAGAAAAGAATATTATTAAAGCAATAGCTTTGAAGAAACAACCAACAAGATCTTTAACAGAACTTGAGCCGGATGAATTATAGTTGTTTATTTTCCTTAAGATATTTTGCTTGTCGTTTCATCACAATGACTGACACAGACAGTATCTTACACACCCTTCTTTAGTCCACGTAATTTATTTTCATATCCGGGATAGTATATTCACGCCGAATATGACGTCACTGGTGTAAAAATGGATGGAATGCGGAATGTAACGCTTGCGTGTGTGTGTGTGTGTGTGTGGATACACCTCGTAAACATTGACTAAATAACGCAAATATATAACTTCACTTAATTTTAACTATTATTAATAACAAGACGTGTCCCGCAGTTCAAACCGCAGAAAATTGGATAACTATAATTGGAAAACTACGAGTAACACCAATAGAAACATACATGCATACATATCATCACGCCGGCTCCTTAACGGGGTAGGCAGAGAGAATAGAGCGACAGTTCTCTCTAGACTTGCATACCTCTTTCGCTTCGTTCACATCCATCAGTCTCTTCATACATGCTCGTCAGTTTCAAGTACTCTTGACGTTCCCGTCTTTGAGTGTAAGATCGATTTGAACTAGGTAGCTGGAACGTGGTCTTCCTCTGCCCCGTCTTGCACACACTTTCGCCTTGTATTTCGTAAATCTTTCTTCACTCATCCTTTCTATAACGCAAAACCAACGATTACGAACAGGAAAAGGTTAATGTACCGATATATAGATTAGTCACACCACGAGCTTTACGGTGAAGGAAAACATCGAGAGGAAACCAGTATACGTCTGAGAAGAATTTCAAAGGCATATGTATAGTCGTGCCTGAGTAACGGCGATGGACTCGCCATCTGTCAGTTTGGCACCTGATATACCTCTGGCGGAAAGTGGGTGTGTAGGTATTACTTATACACCTCTGCTTACCCCTTCGGGGACCCTTGTGGGAAGGCGTGAGGATATATTATATTTATATATATATAGATGCAAATACATATATATTTAGACAAATATATTTTATTTTAAAAAATATGTATTCGACTGTCAGCAAACAATCATGTGACTAATCACATAACCGTTTGCTGCGAGCTGGATTCGAACCCGTTTCTTCACTTAAAGCAATAGGTATTCATACTTCTAACAAACGTTGCGGAAACTTTATTTCAGTGTAAAAAATTCAGTAGGTAATTTTTGGAACGACATTTTAAACAGGTCGTCGTAAAAAATAATAGGTTGGTATCCGAAAAATTCTGAACGCTCCCCCTAATAGAGCCTACATTTTAATTGGTTAATGACTTTTTAAAAGGCAACGAAGACTTCGTTTTGGAGACGTTTAGGTACTTTTAATTTCTTCCTGGGCATATTTTAACCCTGGAAGAGCGTAGAGCGAGCGATAATCTATCTATATCATTAATCCCAACACCTCATGCGGTGGAGCGAGTAAAGCACTACCAGAACTCCCCAAACTTACAAACCTGTTATTTACACACACGCAAGCACTACACTGGTAACAAAACGGTTTATCTAATGCTAATAATAGAAGGGAGAGATGATAGGCCAAGGAAAGGTAAAGGAAGGAAGATGTATGTATGAGTCAGATGAAAGATAAAGTATCTTTCTTCTCATCCATTAAGTATCTCATGACGTAGGTAGGCCAAAGAGATTGCGCTGGACAGAAGTAAATGGAAGGGATTACATCAGAGATGCCGACAAGAGCCTAACTGATTTATTGTGATGTTAAGCGGTTACCAAGAAACTGGAATCTTTCTCACTCTTCATGAAGAACTTTATGTTTTGTTCTCTTGTTTCTTCTGTCACTTTACAAGTGTAAAAGTATAAACATTATATTAAACATGGATATTGCTGAGAGATTACGAAAGTCTCACAGGCGGGATGACTCATTAAAACTTTTTCAAGGGAATTAAATATCACCTTGAACCATGCCCGTTTACTGACCACGTTCAAACATAACTCCACCTCCATAATTTCGAATAACCCTTGAAGTTTGAACAGGTAAGTATTTTGTTTTACAAGTTTTTAAACATTTCAAACTTAACAAACTTATTAATGAAGAAACTTCAGCTCATAGCTTTGAGGAGGGTCGTTCCATTGTTTTGAGAAACATAATACTGTTTGATAAAACTCGTATGGATTTTGTACCTTCAGGCTTTAATTATGGAAGGGGTGAGGAATCGGTGTAGGTTCGATTTCTATTCAGTTTAAAATATAGATTTTTATTTTAGTTAATTATGCTGGCACACAAATTTTGACATTATGAGTTATTATTTTGAAAGACTTTACTAATGGTTTAAGAAAGCGTAAAATTTTGTCTACCTTCGTTTAGCCGAGTCCCTTTTTTTTTTTTTTTTTTTTTTGTATTGTCTCTCGTAGCGTGAGTTCCGGGAACTTTTGCTACTTAACCGGTCAATGGCGAGACCTAGGCCTCCAGCCAGGCACTTAAGTATTAAGCAACACAGCTAAGGGCACCCCCTGTGGGGTCGGACCTCGGCTTAGGGCGTTGCTGGTTCGCGAGCAAGGGAGCTGGGCTGGTCTGGTATTTTATTATTATTTAGTTATTTGGGGAGGGGATTTGCGCTACTGGCTCGGCTCGGGCCGGCACTTGCGAGAGTCTGGGGGGAACGTTACGGCTTATTCGCGTCGAGCCTCGCCGGCGAGGACGGAACAATGGTCGGTTTTGTGTAGTGTCGTTTGTGTGTCGTCGTCGGGCGTCCTGGAGGACCGTTATGTCGTCATCCGGTTCGATGACGGCATGTTTTGGGCGCCTTATCTTAGATATAAGGGAGGGTGTGTATCGGGCGGCCGATACGACGAGAGGGTTGGGATGATTTTCAGCAGAATCGAAATGGCGTTTCGACAGTTTTTTCATAAACTGGCCGAGTCCCTTACGGGGTGGGTAGAGATAGCAGAGCGCCAGATCTCTCCGAACTAGCAGACCTATTTTGCCTTATCTAAATTCATGCAACGTTATTCAACAGTTCTACAATTCTTACAAATATAGAAATGTATATATATATACATATATATATATATATATATATATATATATATATATATATATAATATATCCTCACGCCTTCCCACAAGGGTCCCCGAAGGGGTAGGCAGAGGTCTATAGGTAATACCCACACACCCACTTTCCGCCAGAGGTATATTAGGTGCCAACGTGACAGATGGCGAGTCCGTCGCCGTTACTCAAGCACGACTATTACATACGCCTTTTGAATTTCTTCTCGGACGTATGCAGGATTCCTCTCGATGTTTTCCTTCACCGTAAAGCTCGTGGTGTAACTAATCACTGTACTTAAGTTCATAAAAACTCATTGGTACAGTCGGGATTCGAACTTGCGACCTTTGCGTCGCAGGCAACTGCTCGAACCACTCGGCCACCACGGCTATAAGCACCAAGATATTTATTATGACATTTATTATCATACATACTCACCTATTTCGAGTGTCCTATTTTCTGCTGTCGTATCGATCCGCAATTTTATACACTTAATGAGGTTGACATAAATGGAAAATTCGCGACTTTAAAACACAGTGGAAAACAATAAAATAATAATGAGTACTCAATTCGCAAGCCGTGTTATATTCGCGAGAACACGTTTTGATAACTATGCGTTTGTCGGCGCATATTGTGGATTTAATTTACTTCTGGTTTGAGAGGGTCATTAAATGTTTTGATGTGATGTTATTGTGTCGCTACACACTTTTGAATTGGTGTGTGGATGTGACTGCAGTGTATATGAAATGTAGTGTATAATATGATTTTGAATGCAAGGCGTTATCCTAAAATAAACCTTACCCGCTTTTGTTTTTGACTCTCTTTTGTTTCCCCAATACTCCTTAAAAAATCTTCAATAGCTTAGGAATTATTTGACTGTACGTTTTCCTCAGCATTAACCAGTATGTCATACGTTGAAAGAGTTAGTTTAAGTGGTGGCCGAGTGGTTCAAGCCATCGCCTGCAATGCAAATTCAAATCCCGACTGTGTTAAAATGTTTTTCTGATTCTAAACTCAGTGATTAATCACACCATGATCTTCACGCGGAAGAAGAAAAACATAGTGAGTAAAACGTTTGAGAAAGAATTCTAAGACGCTTGAGAAACGGCGGATGAATTCGAAAACGGCGAAACGGATGAATTCGCTTTCTGTCACGTTGGCACCTATGATATATTTCCGAAGAAAAGTGGCTGTGTAGGTACTGCACAACTCTGCCTACCCTTTCGGCAACTCTTGTACCAACGTGACAGATGGTGGGTCCTCATCTTTCATGCATGACTATACAAACATCTTTGTATTTCTTATCAAACCTTACCTCCTCCGTTTCCTCTTGATATTTTCCTTTTTGACAGATAAATGTGTTTATTTATTTATTATATTTATTAAGGAACAGAAAAACATAGTAGGAAGTATGAAAATAGCTTGAATGCAGTTGAGATGCGATCCCTTAGAAAAATGTGCGGAGTAACGGGATCGGGTAACGGGACGGGAACGTTAAGAGTACTCGAAACCGACGAGCATGTATGAAGAGACTGATGAATGTGGATGAAGCGAAAGAAGTATGTAAGTCTAGAGAGAACTGGAGCTCTATACTCTCTGCCTACCCCGTTAGGGACTTGGCGTGATGATATGTATGTATGTATGTAAAAACATAGTAACAAATAAATTTCCAATAATGCCTACAGTAGTATATAACTGTGTCGCAGACATTAACAAATCATCTCTAGAAAGAGGTGTTACAGAGTTCCTAGTGTGTATGTATGTATGTATGTATATTATGACTGTTTATTATTATACTATACATTTGTATGTTTGTCTATTTAAGTTTATAGATAGCTATTGTGGGTATCCAATATATTCATCAAACAGATTCGTGACAAAAAATTGAGCTACGAATCGTCACAGAAACAAATAAATTGAATATTTTGAGTGATTAGTTACACCACGAGCTTTACGGTGAAGGAAAACATCGAGAGGACTGCATACGTCTGAGAAGAAATTCAAAAGGCGTATGCAATAGTCGTGCTTGAGTAACGGCGATGGACTCGCCATCTTTCACGTTGGCAACTAATATAACTCTGGCGGAAAGTGGGTGTGTGGGTATTACCTATACACCTCTGCCTATCCCTCTGGGGACCCTTATGGGAAGGCGTGAGGATATATTATTTATATTATTATTATTTTATAAAGTAATTTATCAGCATGTATGTATCTAAACAAGTCGTTAAAAAGTTATTTGTCACTGAAAAAATACATTTGATTATTTTCACACAGCCGGTTCATGTAACTAGTAGAAAATAAATAGAGCTCGTTTCACGAGGTAATTAGGTTAGACGGATAAATTGGCGCCTCGGGTGTTATGTGCCGGCTAACGAACGTTCGGACGATACAACATTTATGGGCGCGTAGTAGGAAGGGAAGAAATACAGCATTTAATGATGTGTCCATTTAAAATCGCAATGATTAGGCTATTTTGTCTAACTGTTAGTAACAAAAATTCATCCTAAATCTATTTAAAAAGCCACCGAATTCATACTAAAACTGCGGTTGGCGATGCCCATTGGCGGACCAAGTAGACATAGCCATGATCTGTAGAAAATAATGCGAAATAAAAAACAAAAAATTAATCCGCTTAAATCTCCCTACATGTATTTATACTCTATAGAGAAGGGAAATCCCATAGGTAGCATGACTGACTTAATTATGTTTTCAGTGTTTTGGCAAAGCCAAAGCCAAGCAACCATGCGACCCACCTGATAGTAAGCGGTTACTAGCGCCTATGGACGTTTGCAACACCAGGGGTATCGAACACGCGCCGCCTACCTTGTAGGAATCTTTTCACACCCTTCTTGAAGAACTCCATTCTGTACTCTCTAGAGAAAACCTCAAAGGGACCGTTTGAGGTCCATTCCATAGATAGCCTGTACATTCGTGGAAAGAAACTTCTTTGAAGGGGAGGATTCTTATATTGTGTTGGCAGCAGAGGGATATATCCCATTATGCGGCCAACATAGTGTATCTCTCCGAACACAGAGGCAACGCGCAGGTGATATTTCGGTATTGTAAGCGTAAATAGGTTGCGGTAACCGTTTTCCATCGGGTGGGCCGTATACTTGTTTGCCACTCTTGTTGTATAAAAAAAACACATAGAGGTAATGTTTCAATGGTACAAGCAAAAGACTAGTTATCATCGCTACGACACACACACGTATGTAAGGAGAGGCTAATTGGTATGCCCCGGGAATCGGGTTGGATTTCATTGTTTTTATTCCCGTGCAAAGGAAGCCGATTTTCCTCGTTTGTGAAATTACCGTTAAATGTTTCGTTCAGCTTATATTTGTAATCACACAACATTGGGGTGTATTTGTTTACGTGATTGTAAGGAGAACGTTGAAATTGATACCGCCTTGTGTCTAGTACAAGGACATGCCGTAGATACATCTTACGTCATCGTGTAATTAGATATGCTTAGTTAGTGCCCGCACTAGAAGACTATAGATTACTCTAGATTGTTAAACAATAGTATTTAAGATAAAGAAAACCAAAATATCTTATGTACATATATGTATATAGCTCCGGTAAGTGTAAATGCCGTGATGGCCGAGTGGTTCATGTAGTCGTCTGCAACGCATAAATTGAAAGTTCTAATCCCGAATGTGCCAATAATTTCGCAGCTTAATTATGTACAGTGATTAATCACTAATCTCACCACTAGCACCAACGATATAAACATCGAGAGGAATCCTTCATACGTTCGAGTATAGGATGTGGTGGATTCACCTGTAAAAACATAATATATATGTAGGTGTCTACTACTAAATTTGCTTTTAGCTCTAAATAACAGATACAATGCTATCGATTGCAGATAAATAAATACCTTCGAACAATTCCACACAGATTCATATAGCCCCAAAGTCTATCCCAACGGTTGTCGGTTCTCCGAGCAATGTGGTCTGCCCAGTGCCCCCCAGTGTACTCTAGTTCTTCTGCGAATCTCGAAATCTCCGAATCTCCTCATTGCAGATTTGTCGCAAAGAGTATAATCCTGCATACCATTTTAATTGTCTTTGTATCTAGCGCAATGAGTAAAAAAACGTGTTTATAGAACAATAACAAAGAGGTTTTATTATTATTTATTATAACAAAGAGGTACGGCGCGTATGCGTGTACAGTGAACACGCGGACGACATCAAAGCCGTACCGCACAAAGGGTGCTTGCTTCACATGCTAGACATATACCGATGCTTCTGAAATGGATTAATTAGATTTTTAATTTAATAAAAAAAAAATATACGAAACATTAGAATCGGGAACTATAGGCTTGGGTGAGTTCATCTAATACAAACGAGAGGTATCTCACGTGCAGCTCGTATCTTCAAGTCTCTCCGAGAGAGGGCCCCTTGGGTGTAACAGCGACCCACATTACACCGAAGTAATTTATGTGCAGTCGTCGTCAATGGCCTCTATATAGATACACTGTCTACATTTCAGACACAGTTGGGCTATGATTTGCTCCATGCATGTTCATTTTGTTTTAGACCGATAGATGTCACTTTTCTATGTCTACATCGCGCTATCGTTGCCTTCTTACTGTTCTGCCTTGTTTTTGTTTATTAAAACATATTCATTAAACTCTAATATATACCAAGTAATATAATATATCCTCACGCCTTCCCACAAGGGCCCCTATGGGGAAGGCAGAGGTGTAAAGATAGTACACACACTGACACACACCCACTTTCCGCCAGAGATATATTTTAGGTGCCAACGTGACTGATGGTGAGTCCATCGCCGTTACTCAAACACGACTATACTACTTAAGTTCAGAATAACTCATTGTTACAGTCGGGATTCAAACTTGCGATCTTTGTGTCGCAGGCAACTAGTCGAACCACTCGGCCACCATGGCTCTTATCAAGTTCATGGTATAAGTAATTTTTTGTAAATAACTTTTATGAATACCAGTCTGTTTGTGTAACTAATAAATAAATGTGTGCTACTAGCGGGCATCGAACCCACGAATTCTAACACAGAAAGCAGAGCCATAGAAAAATAGCCGTGGGTCAGTTAATCCTTACCCACCCCTACCTTTATTATTTTTATAATCTATTACGAAATCACTGGACTAAAAAACAGATGCTCGAAAAACAACCCAATAAAGCGCTTCTTTCGCTAATTAGAGTCTACGATAGGATTGGTTGGCTAATTAGGTGATTCGGATACTATCTAGAATTAGGTAAGGTAATTAGGAACTTATATTGAATCTGCTAAAGCTTTCTTTCTTTTACTAAGAGTTTGTGTGATTGCCAGGTATATAATTGTTTACTAATGATATAAATGAGATTTTTAAACTTAAGTACAGTGATTAGCCACACCACGAGCTTTACGGTGAAGGAAAACATCGAGAGTAAATCTGCATACGTTTGAGAAGTAATTTAAAGGCGTATGTATAGTCGTGCTTGAGTAACGGCGATGGACTCGCCATCTGTCACGTTGGCACCTAAAATATATCTCTAGCGGAAAGTGGGTGTGTGGGTATTACCTATACACCTGCCTACCCCTTCGGGGACCCTTGTGGGAAGGTGTGAGGATATATTTTTATATATATAAATGTGAATGTATGTAAGGTCGTTTGTTTCTCATTCAAGCTAAAATGACTGAACGGAATTGGATTAAATTTGGCACAGAGATAGATTATCAGCTGCAATAATACATAGATATGTTTCACTACAAAAAAAATACTCAGGTGCAAAAAATATTATGTATTTCAATTTGTAAGTCTGAATATGCATATCAAAATTTTAGCTCCGACAACGCACCTAGCAATTCAAAGGAGTAACTTCGGCAGCACGTACTGAGTACAAGACCTGCATTGCAAGTTAACCTATACACGAGGAGTGCTTGCTCTGTACAGATGTGAACAGAAGTGGCACAATAAGTAAGAGCTTAAGAAATATATAAGTATGAAGAAACTCGCGTATGTATAGTGCTTGAGTTACGGCGATGAACTCGCCTTCTGTCACGTTGGCACTTATAATATATCTCTGGCGGAAGCGTGTGTGTGAGTAATACCTACATACCTCTGCCTACCCCTTCGGAGACCCTTGTGGGAAGATATGAAGATATCAATTAGAATTTCAATCACACATTGCAGGTGTGGATTCGCGACCACAGTATCTACATAATTCATATTTATTTGAATACTTGCGTGATTCTGATTAGACTAATGTATTATAATTAAATGTAAGTATATAGATAGACCGAATAGGGGCCGGTTTACTATCAAATTGCAGGCATCGCGTGTCCTGCTCCGATCTCGACTAATATTTACGGTACCAAGTTTAAAGAAAGGATAAGTACAATTTCATAAATGGAAGTGAAAAACGCACGAAATCAGTACAACAAGTAATATAATTGAGAAAAAAAAACTCCTTAAGCGATTGTTGCTTCGACCGTCTTATAGTGTAATAATTGTTCATCTCACGCTATCGCCACTTAAGCGAAAAACCGATATTGCTAGCAGTCGGAGAGCACTCGAAGCTTGAGGCGACTTGCTAACGCAGTTTTTATTGTATTGAAACGGTCCAATATTGTAAGAGCTGGTTACGGTTCACGTTCTCCATGATTTGCCTTAAGGGCACGAAGATATGGTATTTCTGGCTTTCATTTATAGAAGTTGTAATCAATTTATTATGAGATTGGATCATTGGCGAATGGATCAAGCCGTCACTCTTTCGCTCTTTTACTGTACACTCGTTCACTGTTCGGTCTGTCGCCGTACATCAGAAAACATTTCATTTATTTTTTCTCAGAGTAAGTCATATATTTTTTTCTCTTTTTGTAGTATAAGGTGGCAAGGAATCACTCAGCCTGCCTGCTTGCAAGCGGTTACCGCCGCCTATAGGCGCTTGCAGCACCAGGTGTATCGTTAGCGGGTTAGTGACCCTGCAGGAATCTTTTCACACACTTTTTGAAGAACTCCAAGAAGAATATGATTCATAACGACATTGCAATAACCATATACAAACTACACAGGATTTTAAAAACCAATGTTTTGATCTAGATACGTATAGCGTGTAGTCCGTAAGTCCGGAATACAGAATAAAACCTTTTTATCGGAGATACATAAATGAATAACGCGAGTGCATCGCCATTTCTCAAGCACGACTATACATATGCCTGTCAATTTCTTCTCTCGATGTTTTCCTTCACTGTAAAGCTCGTGGTGTGGCTAAACACTGACTTTTGTTCTGATCTCAGTAGTACAGTCAGGATTCGAACTTGCAATCTTTGTATTGCGGGCGACTCGTCTACATATTTGCCTCGTGATCAACATTGACGCCAAATGTGAAAATCCAAAGTAAAATTTACGAAAATCTTGTGGAATATCGAAATAAATCGGACTAAAATTTGCAGCTTAATCGCCCTTCCGTTGCTTAAACTTGGAAAAAGATTATGCAAAAGTTCGCTCTTGGACTGAAGCCAAACTAACTCTGAGTGACAGGAACCCGTTGAGAGGGAAAGAAAATTACTTAAAGCATAGTTTTAGAGTTATTTAAGTAGATATTTATGGTAGGATATTTCGCACTCGAAATAAGAAGGGAAGGAATTAGCCACTTACTTAAGTGTTTCGCGGCATAGTTCCGAGCTACGCTATTCTGCAAACAGGTGTGTGGGATGGACGCGGCTCCCACCCCTAGTGCAAGTCCTGCGCGCGCGCAACAAACAAACACCTAGAATATCTAAAATCAAAAGCATTATAAACAATATTTTTAAATACTTAATACCTAATGATGTAAACAATGACTGTGGTAAATTTATAGATATCTTCAATAAACATACTAATCATTCAGGTTACGACCCCTTATTATGATAAAAGCGTTTTTGTGTGCGGTCGCCATCATATATATCTCAGTGCACTGTGTGATCTCACCTGCATTGAACGTTTTACTTTGATATAATGTTATTCTACGCGCTGGTAATCTTGTGTGTAGTGCTAAAATTAGTATCAGTGTACAAGAATGGCAATTACTGGCAGAAGAGAAATATTAAATATGTTAATGGAACTCTTTGGAAGTTCTTGTTCGGCAAGCAATCCCTAGCAGAAGTATATAAACAAATTTACGACGATCATCCAAATGAAAGTTACGTAGGTGCCTACTTAGGACGCACGCCTACTCTGATTATAAAGAATTTGGAAGACATACAAGCGATACTTGCTAGTGACTTCCAAAGTTTCAATTCTAGAGGCATTATATTAAACAATAATGATGTATTGGCTGATAGTGTTTTGTTTATGGACAATTTTAATCGCTGGAAGCTTATGAGGTCAAAACTTTCGCCGACGTTTACGAGCTCGAGACTGAAAAATTTATTCTGCATCTTTGATCAATGTGCTAGGGATTTTGCTAGGTTTGTGGAAGATAACAAACATGTGACAGAAAAACCATTCAAAACATTATACACATACACGACTGCTTCAATTGGCGCATCGGTGTTTGGAATTGATATCGGTTCAGGAAATACCATGAATTCTCCGTTTTTGGAAATGGCTTGGAATATTCTAAATCCATCGTTAAAAATAAATTTATCTTTCTTTTTATCTAGTACGGTTCCCAACTTATTTCAGTGGTTAAATATCAGTATCTTTGGCGAACACGAAAAATTCTTTCTTGGCTTCGTAAAAAACGTCCTGAATCATCGTCGACATGATAGCGAAACGAGAAATGACTTTATAGATCTGTGTTTAACCCTGCAAAAGCAAGGAGTTTTGAAAGATGTCACAACAGGATATGAATTAGAGCCCACGGATGAAGTTATAGCAGCGCAAGCGTTTTTCTTCTTCATAGCAGGTGCCGATACCTCAGCTAATACAATGCATTTTACTTTATTGGAATTGGCAAGCAATCAGAAGATCTTGGCAAAAGTTCACGAGGAAATTGACAAAGTACTTGACGGCAAAGACGAATTAACATACACTGACGTTGAAAGCTTACAATATCTGGATATGGTTGTAAATGAAGCTATGAGAAAATACCCTACCATAGGGTCATTGCAAAGGAAATGTACTAGAGACACCACCCTGCCTGGAGGAGCCAAAATAGAGAAAGATACTTTAGTAATAGTACCGACATTTGCTGTCCACAGGGATGAAAAATATTATCCTAATCCAGATTTATTCGACCCGGAGAGATTTTCACACAATAACGTATCGAAAATACCGAAGTTCAGTTTCATGGGGTTTGGTGAAGGCAATCGTATATGTATTGGTGAGCATAGTGTTTGCCTAGTTCTGATCTTGTTCCGAATAGTATCTTTTGATACCCAATTCAGTGAGGTCAAAATAGTTGTCGAATAGGGATTTGCAGAGTGCAACACAATATGCGTAAGCCGTATTATAACATTATCTCCTATTTACAGAATCCGTCTGCTGAGATTTCTTGAGAGCATTTGGAATATTCCACTGATTCAGTAATCTTTATTGATGAATTTCTTAAATGTAACTCGTGTCAGTCATTTTGCGATAAACTTAGGTCACTGTTGATATCATATAAATCGTAGATCTAGAAACGCATACGCAACACGGATGATGATGATGATATCCTCACGCCTTCCCACAAGGGTCCCCGAAGGGGTAGGCAGAGGTGTATAGGTAATACCCACACACTCACTTTCCGCCTGAGGTATATTAGGTGCCAACGTGACAGATGGCGAGTCCATCGCCGTTACTCAAGCACTACTATACATACGCCTTTGAATTTCTTCTCAGACGTATGCAGGTTTCCTCTCGATGTTTTCCTTCACCGTAAAGCTCGTGGTGTGACTAATCACTGTACTTAAGTTCAGAAAAACTCATTGGTACAGTCGGGATTCGAACTTGCGACCTTTGCGTCGCAGGCAACTGCTCGAACCACTCGGCCACCACGGCTAACACGGATGCTTATAAAATTTCTGATCTAGACATTACATTTAAATAAAAAATATTTATATCCTCACGCCTTCCCATAAGGGTTCCCGAAGGGTTATATAGTGTAGGTAATACCCACACACCCACTTTCCGCCAGAGGTATATTAGGTGCCAACGTGACAGATGGCGAGTCCATCGCCGCTACTCAAGCACGACGATACATTTGGTTTTGAATTTCTTCTCAGACGTATGGAATTTTCCTGTCGATGTTTTCCTTCACCTTAAAGCTCGTGGTGCGACTTATCACTGTACTTAAGTTCAGAAAAACTCATTGGTACATTTGGGATTCGAACTTGCGATCTTTGTGTCGAACCGAACCACTCGACCACCACGGCTTTTAAAAATTTAATTTAAGTGGAGGAATCTCACACTAATATCAACGAGTATAAAAGACGATAAATTATGCTGTGATGCTAGATCAGACAAATAAAAAGAAGTTGTTGAATAACAATTAAAGTAACGAATATCATGACATTGCAAAAAGAAATGACCGACAATTAGACTTGGCAATGTCAAACTGGTAAATATAATAGATATGTCCTCGGACTTCAATCGCAGCCAAGTAGCGTAAGTGCGATTTTGTTTTTAACTCTGGCCGTCAGTGTTATTATACAATGACTAGCTAGTAGCCGCGGTTTCACCTGCCTTAAATTTGATTTCGTTTGTAGATTTTTACTGGAATAAAACATACGCTTTGTGTTAATCCTCCAATTCCATTCTGGCGTGATTGTTTTTACAAACATTCTCCCAAACTTTTACATTCATAATATTAATAGGTTTCCATCTTTTTCACGATCAATATTTGAAGGCTTCTTTGTTTCAGGGGCCAGACTGGCGCGACTTCAGGTGAAGGCAGGTCTTGCCTGGCTACTAAGGAAGTTCACGCTAGGCGAGCAAAATTACAAGCCCGAGAAATTTGAGCCGAGTAATTTCAGCTTGCGCGACCCTGACGCCACTTATGAGTTGATTCCACGACTCTTATAGTGTCTCCTCGTTGCATCGGATTTCACAAATATTATTAGCGTTAAGAGAACCCAAGGTTGTATGAAGACTGATGAGAGAGAGAATCTGTAAGTCTAGAAAGAATTGGCGTTCTTCCTTCCCGTTAGAAACTCTACGTTGTGATATCTTTGTAAATGCTGCTAAATATATTGTCAAAATATAGCTTGTATAAAGTATTGTGTTGGAATTTTACTTTGTAATATTGTATGAAGGAGAATTCGTTAGTCAATGGTGGAACAAATGGCTGACATGGAAACAGAAACAGCTCGTTACCTCAAAAAATAGACGTCCATTTTATCTCAAAAAGAAAAATCAATCGGTTGGGGATAAATGAAAAAAAATTTCAAGATTTGAGCCAAATATAGAACATTGCCAGTTAAATAAGAGCTTGTAAAATCGCTGTTCTGTTAGAACCATATTTCGTTATTGTCGTTTAATTACGTACTGTTGATATAAAGAGGAAACTTTTTAATATTTCTAAGACAGTAAAATTGTATGTCATGAACTTTTTTACCAATTTTATTTTAAATAATCAGGAATTGTACAGAATAAGTTCTATTTTCTACATATAGATAAGTACAATATCACACACGCATACACTCAGACGCACACACACACACATACACAGTAAACAAAGTAGACCAAACAAACCTATAATTACCATATTATTTAATCTCTTGTTATCATTTCATGATGTAACACGGTACGAATCAACTAGTTGCTTGGCCTGGTATATATATATATCAGGCCAAGCCTAGAATAAGAATTACTATGTACAATGTATTTTTATTGAGGAAAAATAAATATTTACTTAGTTACTTACTTACTTTAAGAGGCGTGGTGGCCGAGTGGTTCGAGCAGTTGCATGCGACACAAAGATCGCAAGTTCGAATCCCGACTGTACCAATGAGTTTTTCTGAACTTAAGTACAGTGATTAGTCACACCACGAGCTTTACGGTGAAGGACATCGTGAGAAAACCTGCATAAGTCTGAGAAGAAATTCAAAGGTGTATGTATAGTCGTGCTTGAGTAGCGGCGACGGACTCGCCATCTGTCACATTAGCACCTAATATACCTCTGGCGGAAAGTGGGTGTGTGGGTATTACCCATACACCTCTGCCTACCCCTTCGGGGACCCTTGTGGAAGGCGTGGGGATATATTATTATTATTATACTTACTTACTTTACACAGTTGTAGAAATAATTGATGACTTTTGTCTACCTTCACAAAAACTCAGAAATTCTGATATCCAATCATCCAAATTGTATGTATATTACAGGTAACAAGTTACGTTCCAATTAAATGTAGCTTGTCATTGCAATAAATCACAAACTTTTTAGTGGCCGAAGTAGGGTATTTATAAATCAAAAACAACCCTTGATACGCGATTGAGCGAAAAATAAACAAAAATACGAAACCTTAATTGCCCAAGCCTGGGATTTTTTTATTTATTTATACGCCACAGTACCTTTCCCAATATTGATGGCGTTTCTGGGTTACATTGCCAATTCATATGTGAATTTACCTTCGCTCTTTTGGCCCAGTAAATAAGGACTATTTTCGAGTGATTAGACGCTTGCTGATAACTTGCAGAGTGCCTACACAAAATAGATTTATATTCAATTTAACTTTTAGCCGCCCTCATCAATTCGTTTAAATTATTCAATCGATTATAGATTGGATAAGAAGTCTATGTAGACTGAAGCACAGGACTCAAAATGCAGCCTCATCTTATACTCAACTGATCTGAATATGGTAGACAAGAAATAATATGTATACTTGTTGGTTAACAAGCATGCAGTGCACCTGATGATAAGCGATCACTGCCACTATGGAGGCTTGCATCACCAGGGGTACCATTCGCGCGTGGATGACCCATTTTTCTGTAAAAAATTCATGCTGGACTCTCTAGGGAAAACCTCAACAAAGAGTAGGTACATACATATACATACAATATGAAGCGAAAGAGCTGTGTAAGTCTAGAGAGAACTGGCGCTCTACTCTCTCTCCCTACTCCGTGAGAGACTCGGCGTGATGACATTTATGTATGTACAACCTATCTGTCGAATAGCTAATAATACGTTATCCATATTCACCCGGCTCGGTCCACCGACCGCCAGGTCAAAGGTCAACAAACAATGTTCTCTCATGTTTCTATCAAACGACGTGGCTTCCAACTTACTAGCTTAAATCCGGCCCCAATCAGTTTAAACATGATATCATACATTTTAGTCGGATTCATAGTCGAATTACAATAACTGTCGCGTTATAAGGGTCACACATTTTTGGAGTGAGCTATGTATGTGTTAATGTGACAGATGTTGAGTTTGTTTCGCCGTTTCTTCTCCTGGCAGGTACTTTTTTTCTTGGAAACGGTGGTAACTTTGGTAACTTTAGTTTATATTAAATATGTGACGTTCAATAAGTGGTCCCTGTGTCCCTTACATTGAATAAAATACTTTGATTTTGATTTTGATTTTGTAGACATGTTAAGGCCTACATCACACTCCCGCCTCATCTTTAAACATAGGAATCCAATTGTTCTAGCTCTGTGCCGTTTCTGAGTAGGTTATTACCTTGGAACAATTCCACACAAATTGACATAGCCCCAAATTAAGCAAAACTTGTGTTATGGTCACTAGACAACGATATATTGACTAATATAGATAGATAGATATATACATAATGCACAGGACATCCAATAATATGGTACAAATGCTCGTGTCCTACACACAATATCTACCCTCAGCATGAATCGAACCATAATGGAACTTGAGGTAGCCTCAAGTTTCTCAGTTTGGAGCTCTATAGACCAGACGGCCGTCCATTCTCTATAAACTCTCTGTCGAGGTTTTCTCTAAAGACTACAGCATGGAGTTATTAAAGTACGGTTTGAAATATTTTTTAGGGTCGACACTGCGCGGTGTATGCTCCTGGCGTCAATATAATTATCCAAAAATAGCCGCTTACCGTCATATAGGGTACATGCTTGCCTTGCATGCTTGCATGCTTGCATGCTTGTATTATATATATGTTTTTAGATCTGAAGTAAATACCACTCTATCCCATCAAGCTATTTCATCGCTTAATGAGCAATATAGACCAGAAGACCATTACGTTTTGATTACATCTGCAGCGCTTAATGCAGCTGACTAATGCTGAGTGGATCACAGATATACTGCTAATCTGCAATTCAGATTATTGTCTAAATGATATACGACTTTGGCACTGTGGACTGTAATTCGGAACTCAATTTATGTTCGCTGAATTGGATTAGGTAATTGGTGAGATATGCTTGATTTTCATACATACTTAAACAAAGTAGGATATTATCGTCATCATCATCATATCATCACGCCAAGTCCCTAATGGGGTAGGCAGAGAGTATAGAGCGCCAGTTCTCTCTAGACTTACATACCTCTTTTGCTTCGTCCACATTCATCTGTTTCTTCATACATTAATTATAGTTCTTTTATGTATTCTTCATATCACGTTGGACATGCAGCAAATTTGATTATGTTATTTTTAGAGGTGCAGATCTTTTTTGTTTCATACAAATTAATAAATCTGTTGATACATGCTCATCGGTGTCGAGAAATAATTCAAGGACAAGGAAGTTATATCCTTGAGTTTTAGATGGTTGGAACGTGGTCTTCCTACGTCTATATGTAGTAAGCTTTCAATCAATCAATCAATCATCAGCCCACACTTAGTCCACTGCTGGACATAGGCCTTTCCTAATGAGCGCCATAGCACCCTGTTTTCAGCCTGCCGCATCCAGCATCTGCCAGCTTTACTTCGTTTTAATTGCTCAGATAGAGATCAGAAAGCTCAGATCAGAAATTACAGTTCATTCGGTTAAATAATTTTCAAAAATATTCAGTACTTGATAACACTTTAATTAACGAAGCGAAAAGTAATTGTAATTACTTGGATTACTTGAAACGTTTCCATCAAATGCGTTGTCATCATTGAAATAACTTTAAAACTTCTCATAGAACTTCGCATCTGTTTTTGTTTGAAATAAATCTTGACATTCAGGCAACAAAGTTGTATCAAGCTTAGTTCTTTAGCATCAACAGAAGTTGCGAGATTCAAAGGCCTATGCTATTGTGTGCCTGACTTGTAATAGCTCACCAATCCCAGTCAATCGATCCTCATCGACCATCCCGTGGCAACGTGCCAGGAACACTAGCAACAGTGCCACGCTGGTTAGCAATGTTGATACCCTGAGCGAGATATTTCGAGACCAGAGGCCAAGATTAAAAGGGCACGCGATTTCTTTAAAATGATGCTGAGTTTCAAAAGTGTCTAAACCTGGATTGTAAATAAAAGCAAATGAGCGCTGTTCTTTGATAAACAACACAATTTTGAAAATTATAAAAAAAACTCATTGATCATGTCGGCATTCAAACTTGCAATCCTTGTATTGCGGACAACTACTCGAACCAATCGGCCACTACAGTTTAGATGATAAACCAGTAAATACATAAATAAGATATAAAAAGATAGACATATAAGAAAATGTCGTTTCCGTGACCAACAATTCTGGGAATAGTGAGCCGCAGAATAGTTAACAAATAAAACTGAATGACACGCAGAAATAAAATTGTCCGCACGATAGTACCTTCCCTACAAGGTTGTAGATTCTTTACAAATTGTCCGCGCGAGAGTACTCCGCAGGATTGTGGGTTCCGTCCATAGATCTAAGAATTAACTTTCGTACCATTTCATGCTAATTAATTAAGAGATACTCCTGTATTTACAGGAGTGTGCTATTTACTTCACAAAAAATATGGGTCTTCTTTAATTTAAAGTAAAAATAAATACCTATCAACATATTATTAGGATTAGCGAAGAGTCAAGACAGCCTGATAAAGCGTAGGTTCTGTGAGTCAGTATGGAAGTTGTAAATTTGTAATTTCTGGAATCACCCCGACTACTTACCCAGATAAAAATTTATATTTATATCATATATACTAAAAATAAACATATTTATTTTGAATATGTAAATAAAAATTATATTATATTTTTTATATAAATACATACCTATTATGTTTTGTTTTATCAAGATTTATTCCTTTATTATATTTAGAATAAATATTGGTTAAATAATATTCCGATAGTTGAACGGGCTAAATATATTTTATGAACCAATAATGGAGAATTTAACACACGCCAACCCAAATCATATTACTTACCTACTGATGATAACTCTTCTAAAAGCGCCCTAAGTTCTGATGAAGTGAAGATAAACGGAACTTGTGGCCTTATCGCCTCTGCCTTAAAACCTTTTACTGAACGGAGCTGAAACTTTGCAAAGCCATTTCCTAACAAAGTTTTTTCCAAGTAGATTCTGCTTGATAATATTCAACCTAATTGACAATGACAGTTAGATGCGGCGATAAAACGTTCATTTTCTAAGTGAACTTCCATCTTTCGTGTGTTTTTTTTACATTTCGTCGTGTGCTGCCAGGATTATCGATACAAAATTTTTGCGTGGAATATTTGCGATAATTAACTGTACAATTTACATTATAAAAGCTTATTATAATGGCGATTTATGGCATAATAATGTTCATGCTGGGTTGTTTTTTGATTTATGGAAACTTTAATAATAATTTTATAACGTGTAGGTACATTTTATTGTTTGAAAATTCGATAACTATAATTTATTTACCTGTATGATAACTGCCCTGTCCTTAGATATATATAGATGTATGAAAATATAGCCTTCCTTAAATCTAGTGCAAATATATTGTTTCAATCGGATTTGTACCAATAATAAAAAATATACCTTGTAACCATGACAACTAAGGTCTGTAATAAAAGACACCAATATACATCTAGGTATATCATATTATACTATTACTAAGGAGGCAAATAACCGTTGTTAACGTAGCGGTTACCATCATCTATGTACGCTTGCAAACCCATGGTGTCGCTCGTGCGATGCCGACCCTGCTGCTTGGCATGGGTCATGAAGAACTTGAAGGTGTACTCTCTGGAGAATCCTCAATAAACCTTGCATTGTTAGCATAATAGTTCCTTAGAATTCGCAATTCTTTAATACAAGTATCAACCAAAACTGCTCTAAATTATAAGCTGCTCGTAAACTGAACCCCAAAAAACAAAACACGACCATTCGCAGGATGTAGTAAAAATGTTTTATTCCACGGTCGCTAAGCATCTCGGACACAATGCTATACTTCACTGCAGCGTATACTTACAAATCACCTGTTTGTCTTGAGGTCAAAGGGCCCCGCTACGGCGCGTATACTGAAATATTTTCTGTTTGTAATATTGACGGGTGACACACGGCTGTATTCAGTGCACGAAGTAGGTTGGAAGTGAGAATCTAAAGCCATCGCTTTCCACATTCTACTAGTATTTTAAATATAAAAGTTTATGGGCGTGTCTGTTAGTCAATCACGCCAGAACGGCTAAGCGGAATTGTAAGATGTTTGGCACAGAAGCTTTTTTTTATACCACATGGGTGCCAAACAAGCATGCGGTCCGCCCGATGGCAAGCGGTTACCGCCGCCTATGGACGCTTGCAACACCAGGGGTATCATTCGCGCGTTGCCGACCCTGCAGGAATCTATTCACACCCTTCTTGAAGAACTCCATGCTGTACTCTCCAGGGAAAACCTCAACGGGGAGCTCATTCCACAGCCTGAGCGTTCGCAGAAGGAAACTCCTTTGGAACCGCACCGTGCGAGACCTTTGTGGTTCCAAGGTATGGGCATGATTATGATTAATCAAAACGACTTTGATACATTACGTTAATAAAATTATAAAAACAATTATATTGTATTCTACACTTTGATCTTAGCCAAAAGGTCGAGAAGCCACAAGGGTCTTCCAAGCGGTACATAGGGGTGTATAGGTAGTACTTTTAAAACTTTAACTTACAAACCCACTTTCCGCCAGAAATATAATTTAAAGGTGCCAACGTGAAAGAGTCCTTCGCCGTTTCTCAAGCACGACTAACCATACGCCTTTGAATTTCTTCTCAAACATATTATGCAGGTTTCCTCCCGATGTTTTCCTTCACCGTTAAGCTCGTGGTGTGTCTAATCACAGTACTTAAGTTCAGAAAAAACTCGATTGTGCATTTGGGATTCAAACTTGCAATCTTTGTGTTGCTGGCAGCTCAAACCACTCGGCCACCACGGCGTTTGATAGTAAGGAAACTTTATAGTAACATTACCAACGAAGTAACCTTAATATTTATTATATAATATATATCCTCACGCCTTCCCACAAGGGTCCCCGAAGGGGTAGGCAGAGGTGTATAGGTAATACCCACACACCCACTTTCCGCCAGAGGTATATTAGGTGCCAACGTGACAGATGGCGAGTCCATCGCCGTTACTCAAGCACGACTATACATACGCCTTTTGAATTTCTTCTCAGACGTATGCAGGTTTCCTCTCGATGTTTTCCTTCACCGTTAAGCTCGTGGTGTGACTGATCACTGTACTTAAGTTCAGAAAAACTCATTGGTACAGTCGGGATTCGAACTTGCAACTTTTGCGTCGCAGGCAACTGCTCGAACCACTCGGCCACCACGGCTTTTAACCTTAATATTTGAGAGATATAAATGACTTCGCCACAGAATATGGCTTCTAAGGTATACACTATTTCCGTACTGCGTTATCAGCGGGACCGCGGCGGAAACTGGTGAAATATCCGTTCGTATGTCACGCGGATAAACCACCGATCCGTCAACCGGGGACGGAACAATCCTTGGACGGGTTTATGCGGCACGTGGCAGGGACTTCTTATTTACAGACACAAGTGCTCCAAACGAACGTATATAGAGGTGATTCATGAAAATATTGTGATCTGGTATTCCAAGCGTCTATAGGCGGCGGTAACCGCTTATTCGAGCGATACGGTCGCGGGTTCGATTCCCGCTGAGGGCAGATATATGTGTAATGAACACGAGTATTTGTACCTTAGTCTTGGATGTCCTATGTATTTGTATATCGTTATCTAGTTTCAACGACGTTACTCAAGCACGACTAATACATACGCCTTTGAATTGCTTCTCAGACGGCTGCAGGTTTCCTCTCGATGTTTTCCTTCACCGTAAAGCTCGTGGTGTGTCTAATCACTGTACTTTAAAAAACCCATTGGAACAGTCGGGATTCGAACTTGAGATTTTTGTGTCGCAAGCAACTACTCGAACCACTCGGCCACCACGGCTTCTTTTAGCTGTGTGTATTCTATATATTACATATAAAAATATATACATCTTGTCACGAATATAGCATACTTGTGTATACAAAGTTAGTGTCACTATTGTAGTTGAAACTTTGTGAAATAGGTGACCTGAATACATCACGAACACACCACGAAATTAGCATAAAACTTAAACACGCGCTAGAAAGTGCAGTAAAATAAAGTAAATTATGTCGTTTTCTTTACACCTTCCTTCCTAGATGTCGCTGAGTGCAATCTAATTATATGAAGCAACTCGCCGCTTGCGGGCGCGATATGACATGGAGTTAAGAACTTCGTTTGGATGCGGCATTTTGTATTAACAAACAGTTATTATTATATTGTTGAGAATAATAATATTATATAAATTATTACTTTATTATGACTTAGAAATAACTATGATAGCCATTATTCATTTATAAGTTTATACGTTAGCATAATATTTGATTGAAACAAATAAAAACTCTTTACATTCTATTAGAGCTCCCGAAGGAGTGGGATATCGTGGAACGACGGTCTCTTCTCGCTCTGTAGCTTGAGATGTGATATAATGTACATAGCTGCCCCGCCCAGCTTCGCTCGGGTGAAAATAATTTCCTGAAACACGCTGCATCCAAATCGCGCCACCTATCGGGTCCAATTGTGAATCTACACCATTCACATTATTCATTTATTAATTATTTTTTGCCACATCCAATTAAACACTTAGTTTCTTAGTTCCAAGTCACCCGCTTCAGAAAAGCAATACGATTAAAAAGTTGTTTTTTATTACAACCTCGGTTGTTGGTTCTATTTTGAAATTCAATTTAGATTTACTGTACTCTAAGCACGCCCTTGAGTGATTTCACTACTGATCGCGTAATGGACTGTGTCATTACCATAATCGAAGTTTGTTTGCGACTCGCTTATTTCGGATATTCAAAGGAACATTGCGGATTTAAATCTGTCTCAAGGCCGAAAAACTTTGAGGATTGTAGAAATCTGGCTTAAAGTGGACTTACGTACAAATGATATGGGGATATTCTCCGACTGGGCTAGTATCTTCACCTTACAGAAGATTGCATTTGAATGACTACGATAATGATAAGTCACACCACGAGTTTTACGGTGAAGGTCGTTGAAGGAACGTCGAAAGGAAACGTGCATACGTTTGAGAAGAAATTCAGATGCAGTATAGTCGTGCTTGAGTAACGGCGGTTGGCGTTGGCAGCTCAAATATATCTCTGGCAGAAAGTGTGTGTATGGATACTTCTTATGAGCCTCTGCCTATCGGCAGAATCCTTCGGGGACCCTTGTGGGAGGTACTTGTGTTCATCATAGTAATACCTGCCCTCAGCGGAAATCGATAAATAGACCAGAATGTCCTGAAAAATGTGAAGAACACACAAATATTATACATGTAACATCAGGAAGTTTTAAACAATAACAAAGTTCAGTATTATACTTATGGTAAGACTTACCGCCGTCTATAAAGTGTGTCGACCATTTTGTATTTTTGCCGTGGGTAAGGTAATATTTACTCTCTTTCTCTATGGGAAAGGAAGTTCTCGTGTTTGCAATATTGTGTACATTGTTAGCCCGTCACATATGAAACATTCTTCTCAACAAGACCCATTAGCGCACGACCAATCTCCATGCAAAAAGTTTACTAACAAAGTCCATCAACAATTTAAAACTAACAAAACAAAATAAAATTTTAATTTTTCGTGCAAACAGGAAGCATTTTTCTCAAAGTTCAGGCGAAAATAAGATTCACAAGCGCCGCTGTGCACTCCATACCTGTATTCCGAGGTCGTTAGTTACCTCGCGGTTCTGCATCGCCATTTTTGTTTTAAATTATGTGTGAAATGAGCAATTTGGTTACCGTTGAGTGCGGTAATTGGTTGGATAAATTGGGTTGAACGCGCCCCGCGCGTGATGTGGCAGTGATGTCACTCTGTGTTGTTTTAATATTTATTATATATATATATATATATATAAACATTTCCTTCTTTACGCCTGCTCATAAAGAAAGTAGCTATATAATAACTCCAACACAACTTCTATACATACGTATACATTATGTAAAACAGAGTGCATGATTGTGCTTGTCAAAATGAAACATGATTTATATTACGTTGGTTTGGACATAAAGAAAGGATGAAAGATGATAGAATGACTAATCAGATATACATACATACATACATACATATCATCACGTCAAGTCCCTAAAGGGGTAGGCAGAGAGTATAGAGCGCCAGTTCTCTCTAGACTTACATACCTCTTTCGCTTCGTCCACATTCATCAGTCTCTTCATACATGCTCGTCGGTTTCGAGTACTCTTAACGTTCCCGTGCTTGAGAGTCCGATCGATTTGATCCAGGTAGTTGGAACGTGGTCTTCCTCTGCCTCTTCTTGCACACACTTTTGCTTTGTATATCTGTTTCGTCAATCTTTCTTCACTCATCCTTTCTATGTGTCCAAACCAACGTAACATGCCTTTCTTCATCTTTACAATCACGCCCTCATTCACGCCAGTTGATTTGCGAATCAGATATACAATGCGAAACCGTGTGATAGAATAGACAATAGGAAGATCACGTTCTAACTACCTAGAGCAAATCTATCAGACACTCAAGGATGGGAACGTCAAGAGTACTCAAATCCGGCCAGCATGTATGAAGAGACTGATGAATATGGAAGCGGAAGAAATGAGTTAGTCTAGAGAGATAACTATACAACCATACTGTTATTTGCTATACACACATAAATTTAATTTTATATTTTTTTATTATGTAGATAAACTTTATCATAAATTTCCAATGATAAATTTTCATATTTACATTTATATTCTGCAGTTTTGTTTGGATAGATTCGACCCGATTGAATCTAAGTATAGCTTGTAACGAATCAACATACGTAGATATACGATGAACAGTTCAGCGGCTCGCGACAGCTGCAGTTAATCAGCTCAACGACTAATCGCTGCCTCGCGCACCCTCGGCGCTTGGACGGCGAGGCGTCTTCTGATTGATTTCCTTTATTTAGGTTCTAATCTAGATTAGTTTGTGTTCCTCACTACTAGATACATAGACATTTAGCTTATTGTAATCTTTATTTACAATAACAACGATTAACAATATTTACAAAGAACAGTTGAAACTAAATACTTACAGATAAAGTAACCAAATAACACAATTCATTGTGTTATTTGGTTACTTTCCAAAAATGAGCTCCTTGGGGTTGGAAAAGGAATGTTATATTGTGTTGATAGCAGAGGGAATAGTCCCATTATGCTGCCAACACACTATAAGTCTCCGAAAACAGTGTGGCATCGCGCATGTGATACTACGGTATAGTGAGCGTAGTTCAGGTGGATTCAAGAATGGCTTAGATTCCCAATTGGACCAGACAGGTGGCGCTGCGATCGTGTTTCAAGCGAAGCCAGGTAGGACAGCTAGTGATATATGTGTACTTGTCATTCCGCAAAAACCTAAATTGGCTTACGACAAAGACCCCAACATAAGCCCTCCTCAGAAATTTCACTTCAACCAAAACCATAATTTACATTCCTTGAAAAGGGTCCGGTCCTTCTTGGAGCATACATACGGTTTCCGTGTAAACACTTAATCACTCTCCTGATTACCCGGCAAAGCAAGCGGGGTAAATAGGAACCCGTGTCTTAGAAATTAGTCGAAATTACGTCACAGCCGTTAATAACATAACCATTTGTAATATAACTCGAGTCAACCTCTTTGCTCAGATGCAGCTCATAAGTGCTTTGTGATTTGGTGCGAGCTGAAAGAGATGGCGGTTTACCATTTTAATTTGTGAGCTTTATACTATCCTCACGCCTTTCCACAATGGTCCCCGAAGGGGTAGGCAGAGGTGTATAGGTAATACCCACACACCCACTTTCCGCCAGAGGTATATTAGGTGCCAACGTGACAGCTTTATACTAAATCATTCATATTAAATCTATACAAATTATTAAAATTGGTGTGTTAATTAATAAAAAAAGTGTAAAAAAAAAGCGGTTATTTTAATATTACAAACTGAATATTAAAATAACCGCTTTTTAATTTTACACTTTTTCAAATATCATATTTTACAGTTATAGTCTGTTTGTTCTGGGTAATCTCTGAAACTGAAAAGGCTGGACCGATTTTCAGGGGACTTTCCCTGGCAGATAGCTGATGTAAACAGGAGTAACTTAAGCTACTTTTATTTTAGAAATTGAAAAATATTCTTTTTGTTAAATTCTACGCGGACGAAGTCGCTGGCACAGCTTGTAATAAAAATAAAAATGGTATACTGAACATCTCTCATATTCAACCAAGCTTCTAAGTCCAAGAAAAAACTTATGTAATAGAAATTCTTGAATTAGTATGCCCATAAAATCACACAAAATTTTACCAAGGGATGGGAGCAACTGGTTTCATTAACACTTAATTCAATTATGTCCACATGTATCCCCGAAGGGTGGGCGACTTTATTTTGATGGATATATATGTGAAAATTTGACAGATGGAGAATTCATCGCCGTTTCTAAAGCTAAATTCTACATACGTTCTTAAATCTCCTCTGTAACGTACGAATCCTCTCTATGTTTTCCTTCATTGTTAAAGTCGTGTGATTTAATATTTTATTAACTTAGAAAATCCCTTTTGTACAGTCAGGCCTCGAACATGCAATGTTTGCGTTGCAGGCTGCAGGCATCCCGCATCCATTAAAATAAAAAATATTATTTTAATTGTCTACAAAAACGCTATAGCTTATATCTCACGCCATAAGCCAGTCAAGTATGACACAGTACATACTGTCAGTACAAAACGGAATCTGCAACGACTTGCTCATTACGAGCTAACATAATGAGGTTTGTAAACTAGTGTATCTCGACCTTTATGAAATATTCACTGCACATTCACGCTGAATTGAATCTAATGTTGATTAGGCTAGAGTTTGATATCAAACACACCGGTAGGGCGTTGAAATGTGGATGGCGGACGCAATGTGTTTAAACTTAATTGCAGGAAATAGTGCAAACTCCAAACGGTAATTTGCAATGTACGTATTTTCTAATTACTAATTGCGAAGGAATATTTTGGCATTTCATGAAAGTTGTTTTTCGACGTTTTTTTTCAGGTGGAATGAAATGAAATAGTTTATTTGATTGAACACGGTTTGTTACATAATATGATGTTTAAGTGGTAGGTACATATTGATTTAATCGCGCCTTCGGCCACATAATGTTGGCATGCGAATTTTTCTGTAGGTATTTGAATACCTCTTAACTAACTCAAACTACGATGTTCTTAAATGCTGGCTGAGCGGGGTGCGATTTTCGCCTATTTTGGGAGCACATCGTTCCTCATAGCACTAAGTAATAATACAAATATAGTATAGTTTTATTAATTTAATTCTGATGATGGAAGTATTCTTGTTATACTTTTAATTTGTCCGGAGTATCTTTACCAACAGTCTTTTTTTCCAACCGGTAATATAAAAATATATATATATATATATTTTTTTTAATTTATTCCATATCTTGACCAGAATTAGTTACAGTACTGATGACAATATTTGTGTCACTTGTTTAATTTGTCTAATTTATGAATGTGAGAACATTGTAGGCTTTGTAGATTCTTAGATCTTGCTAACATTGTTATAATTATCTTGTTTTATGTATGCTTTGTATAGTAAGCAACGACCTATTGTCGGACCTACGTTGTTCCCCCATACTTGGGTACTATTGCTGTAACGAAAAAAATATTGTATATGCCTAATGATTTGAAAAGAGTAACCATGGAGTTTCTTGCAGGTTCTTCTCCATGGAAGCGACCAACCCGAACCGTGCTTCTTTTTCGACGTTTTATAAGTGCCCATCTGGGCCTATGTGAAATAAAAAGATTTTGATTTTGATTTTGATTTTGATATATTATTATATTTATAAAATTTATAATGATTCAAACAAATCCTTTTTTATTTACTCGTGCCTTTTAATGTCCTCTCTCTTATTTAAACTGACATCACAATCTCTTCATACATTCCTCTAGACGTTCCTTGTAAATCCATCTTGATTCGTTCTATCAATTGACGACAGCTAAAAGTAGCTTTTGAGACTAGCCCGTAGATCGAGGGAAAAGGAAAAAAATACTAGTATATATGTCATGTAATATAAATGTCAATTAATTTCTTTGATACTTTTTAATGAACCTCAACTCTCAGGGCTATCAATTTATAGTGAACCTGAATTGTGCTAAGCATATTATCTTGGCGGGTTCATTATTAGTTGCGCTAACGAAGTGGTCGCCCGCTCGTCCAATTACAAGCCGAACGGACCGTATAATAGGTATTATGTATTTTGCGATATCTTGTTTTATAAGGATATTGCGCTGTACTGTGGCGGTGTTATATTTTATTTAGATTTGAGATGGGGTTGTTCAAGTGCGTTGAGCAGAATAAGATAAAGATAATAAAAAATATTAAAACTAAATGCTTACCGGGTTTTGATATTATTGATTATATAGATGCCGAGTCCATCGCCGTTACTCAAGCACGCCTACATCTGTATATATATATATATATATATATATATATATATATATATATATTTTTTTTTTTAAATTTAATTGATTTTACGATAATTTTTTTTTCTTATATATGTATAATAGCCGTGATGGCCGAGTGGTTCGAGCAGTTGCCTGCGACGCGAAGGTCGCAAGTTCGAATCCCAACTGTACCAATGAGTTTTTCTGAACTTAAGTACAGTGATTAGTCACACCACGAGCTTTACGGTGAAGGAAAACATCGAGAGGAAACCTGCATACGTCTGAGAAGAAATTCAAAAGGCGTATGTAATAGTCGTGCTTGAGTAACGGCGACGGACTTGCCATCTGTCACGTTGGCACCTAATATATCTCTGGCGGAAAGTGGGTGTGTGGGTATTACCTATACACCTCTGCCTACCCCTTCGGGGACCCTTGTGGGAAGGCGTGAGGATATATTATTATTTATTTTTTCTTATATATGTATGTAAATTTTGAGATTCTACGACTATTCAATCATACGTATTGACTTTTCCTTCGGCCTTCTTTCAAAGCTTATTGGTATAGACCACAGAGTTTGCATCAGTATTATCCCTTTCACGAATCCCTTTAAACCTAAATCAATTGCACACACCACACACAATAATAAAATATACCTCAAAGTACTCACGGTTCGCACTTAAGCGCCACTAAGGAAATAAAAAGCTTGATACTTGACAGGCATATTTTATCAGCACGCCTCCATAGAACCATTACACGAGAGGGGTGCGTCCACAGCATAACGACATATTATCGGTCTTGTACCAAACACGCGCAGCTTCTATAATATGTGATGCTAAAACTTACAAGGATCAAGAACATACGGGATACTATTACGAATGGAGACACTGCTATATCAAACAATTTTAATATGTCACATACATATTGTTACGAGCTGGGGTTCGGGATAATTTAATGATAGCCGGTTGATGCACTTTAAACGACACTTTATTCTATTACACTGAATAATTCCGGAAACTTGTACGATAAATCAGTACACTATCACTATAGCACTATTCACTATAACACAGTACTAGTAAAACACAGTAAACCCTAGGTACTGAAACACTTCTACTCTGTGTACACTACAACACAGTAACAGTAGAACACAGTAAACACTAGACACTGAAACACTTCACTAACACTGTACACTCACTATAGTCACTGATAAAACACTTGTGATCACTCGCACTGAACTCAACTGACTGAACTGACTCTCTCAACTGAACTACCTGTGCCCATCGGGTACCGCCTTATATATGGCACCGGCACGATATACTAGATATCGGTGGAAGGTTCTAGACCGCCATTAAGACTTTCGTAGAATCGCCGGTGAATGCATCCGCGGAACAATGGCCGGGCGACGTAAACAAGTTGTTTACGTCTTTTCTTAATTGCATCCTTTTGTCTATATTTCCGGCTAAGTGTTGTTGTTTGGCATGGCTTTCACACGGCAAGCCCTCCAGAACCTTCCATCGTAACAATATGCTTAAATTTTTAAGGCGCTAAAAACCACAAAGGTTTGTTCAACCGATGCCGTCAAGACGTCACATTTCAATTAGATCTTGATTATATACATATTATTATTATATAATAATATATCCTCACGCCTTCCCACAAGGGTCCCCGAAGGGGTAGGCAGAGGTGTATAGGTAATACCCACACACCCACTTTCCGCCAGAGGTATATTAGGTGCCAACGTGACAGATGGCGAGTCTATCGCCGTTACTCAAGCACGACTATACATACGCCTTTGAATTTCTTCTCAGACGTATGCAGGTTTTCCTCTCGATGTTTTCTTCACCGTAAAGCTCGTGGTGTGACTAATCACTGTACTTAAGTTCAGAAAAACTCATTGGTACAGTCGGGATTCGAACTTGCGACCTCTGCCTCGCAGGCAACTGCTCGAACCACTCGGCCACCACGGCTCTTACGGTACATATTATTATATGTATACGAAATAATGAAGACTTTTTTGATAATGCTATCACGAAAAAGAGTGGGTCGATTATTATTTACGCGAGGAATGACGTAGTCCGCTTAGGAATGGGAAACTCATGTGAGTATTGTAGCAATCAAACTATTCTAATTAGTTAAATATTAAGAAGAAACGTGAGCTTGTTTTGGGTTTTCTTCACTGCAAAGCTTACTGAGTTAAGTTAGTACAAACTTAAAAAATGCTTTGTATTTTATATACTACCGAGGTTTTACAATGCAATCTCAACGATGCCCGATTCTATTTAATCAAATGGGCCACAACAGATCATTGAAATTAAGTGTATTTTTAAATATACCTTCCCACAAGGGTTCCCGAAGGAGTAGACAAGGGTTTCTAGGTAGTATCCGCACACCCAATTTTTGCCGGAGATATTTATATTACGACTAGGTATACGTCTTTGAATTACTTATCAAACGTATGCCGTTTACTCTAATTAAATACGGGAATATTTTACCTACATAGTAGTAATTATTAGCAAAATATCAGTTGCGGATCAGCCCCCTTATTTACAACAGCATTCACTGCAGTTTCAATTTTAAATCGGTAACGTTACGACACACAATAGTTCCGCATAGGATTGCTACACGCAGATGTAATCCTCTTAGCATTGTTAAACGCCATTTGTTCTGGTTCGCTTGTAATCTAGACGTTCTACTCACGTACACAATCGATTCAGGCTCTAATGAATAACGTAGAGTGCACAGCGATCCAGCAATCCAGTGTCAAACTATAAATCGTTTCAAAGTAGGTATTCGATTGTTACAAGAAGATAATTCCAAATAGATGCTCGAGGCGGACTCGCCATTTGTCTCGATGGCATTAATTAAATATTTATCAATTCCTAATTTAAATATTTCGATCTAAATAATGATAGATATGATTTTCATTTGTTTTTACATGTATTCGTGTAATCTCTTATTTTCGTGTATAATTCGTGTAACCAACTCGGGTATCGTAGTCTGGATCTACTAACGACGAAACTACTACGAAAAAACATCTTGTTTTTATAAAAGAAGATGTTTTTTCGTCGTTTTGAGCTTTCGTGGAAACGGCGGTAAGGGTCATTTGTTATTTTATCGTGCGTTTATGACGTTCAATGTATGCTCCCTTACGCTGTTTTAAATTTAATAAATTTAAAATTTAAAATTTCAGTAAAACGCCATTCTACTTACGACTTACATAACTCTTTTGCTTGGAAGTTTTGATGTTATAAAAAATGTGTTCAATTCTAGAGGTGCAAAATATACCTCTAGAATTGACTTTTGTTTCTATGTGTGTTTGAGTATTCAAATGAGACCTTGTCAAAGAAAAGCGTTTCAGTCCATGTTTTGAAGTCGTGTGTAGTCTACTCCGGTCGGTTTTCATATTTGCATACAAAGTGCGACCGCGGAAGGGACGAACATTTTTCAGTCGCAAATAATATACGTTAAATATTTTAACGGATACCTTATCCTGAAACGCGACGATGTTAGGTTATTACTATGGTGTATTACAGCTTAAAATATAGTTTATTGGTCCTCTAGGCGACCATATTTGCGGTTTTGTGCTGACTTTTTACGATGAGCGTAATGTATTGATAATGTTTTGTTCACTTAACTCGTTGATTTGATTCATCAGGAGTTACTACATTTATGTACGTTTTGAATATTGAACAATTATTCAACATTATGGTTCTTTCAATGTGTGACAGTTTGAGACGAACACATGCACATCTTTGAGTACTTGCTAATGGCTTATATGATTGTCATCCCTGACAAGATGTCGCCTGTTAAGGCAGCCTTGAATAAAATGAAATAAACCTCTTTTAAAGTTCTTAATACAAATTAACTCACTACAAATTAAGATCTAGAATACTATTTGATCTGTATTGAACTTTGACTAAAAAATAACATAAACGTTCATTAATGTATAATTTTTATTTCCTCTTTGCTTACGAATCTTTTGTTGTTATTGGGCAAATTCTAACCAATGGTTCCTCTTTATGTAGTACTAGCTGTGTCCGCGACTTCATCCGCGCGGACAAGTGATATTAAGCAGCATTTTTTTTACCCCTAAACTTTGAATCTAATATTAATTTATATGTAATCAAGAGCCTAAAAATAGTTTCAAGCTTCTAGCTTCAAAAATGACTAAACTTCCATACAAACTTTAATCCCCTATTTCAACCCCTTACAACCCTTTTTTGCATTAAAAAGTAGCCTATGTCCTTCCTCAAGCTCTAGGCTTAATAGATAAATCTTAATAGATTAATTTCTCGACGTGTGAGTTCCAGGATCTTTTGCTAGTCCGCGTGCAACTAGTTAGCCATTCTTATAGAAGCGGTGGGGGTGTAAGAGCGGAGGCGATTGCTGTCAGTTGAGTACGGTCACACATGAGATTGCAATGGCAAGATAAGTCCGCCGATAAAAGTGACAAGGTAAAAATGTTATATTAAAGGTGTTTAAAAACGAAAGCTAACAATGATCTTTTGGGATCAAAACTAACTAAAATCAGACAAGTCACTGTCAATGTATATCAGAGAGATTTCATATTTATACATACATTCATACCATCACGCCGAGTCCCGAACGGGGTAGGCAGAGAGTACAGAGCGTCAGCTCTCTCAAGACTTACATACCTCTTTCGCTTCGTCCACATTCATCAGTCTCTTCATACATGCTCGTCGGTTCCGAGTACTCTTGACGTTTCCGTCCTTGAGCGCCCGATATTTATAGCATACTAGTGGTCGGTCCCGGTTTCGCACGGGTGGACATAAGTTTATTTTTGTAAATGAAAACATAGTCACTCAGGGTGAGTGTAGCTTTTTAATGGTGAAAGAATTTTTCAAATCGGTTCAGTAGTTTCGGAGCCTATTCAATACATACATACTTACATACAAATCTTTCCTCTTTATAATATAAGTATAGATCATATTTTCTATATTCGGCCGTGGTGGCCGAGTGGTTCGAGCAGTTGCCTGCGACGCAAAGGTCGCAAGTTCGAATCCCAACTGTACCAATGAGTTTTTCTGAACTTAAGTACAGTGATTAGTCACACCACGAGCTTTACGGTGAAGGAAAACATCGAGAGGAAACCTGCATACGTCTGAGAAGAAATTCAAAGGCGTATGTATAGTCGTGCTTGAGTAACGGCGATGGACTCGCCATCTGTCACGTTGGCACCTAATAAACCTCTGGCGGAAAGTGGGTGTGTGGGTATTACCTATACACCTCTGTCTACCCCTTCGGGGACCCTTGTGGGAAGGCGTGAGGATATATTAGATAATATTTATTACAAAAGAAACATCTTAAAGTTGGTTTATTATTATTTATTGCACTTCTATTGTTCACTTACTATCAGTTACCACCATATATCTGTTTTCTATTCTATTAAGTGCTATATCTCGAGATATAAATAGTTATGTAACAGCTTTGTAAATAGACTTGAAAAATAAAAATAAAAAATTGTATGAAGTATTCAATGGATTTGCAGCGAATTCCATGAGAGTCGATCGTCAGTCACTGTTCTGCGGAACACTGAAAACGGAATTGAAAAATTCCATTCCGACGGTTCGTGAATAATCCTATTCAATATAATAAGTAAGTAAGTTTTTACTGCAATTTTTATAATAAAATAATGGTCACCAAAAATTTACCGTTGAATTCATTGTGATACCAAATTCTTATTAATTTTATTATACAAGGTAGAGCGTTCAACAATTAGTTCTATTCTCCTTCCCACAATAGTCCCCGAATGGGTAGGCAGAGCAGTAGGTACTCTTTTTCGCAAGAATCTCAAACACATAAACATTTAGTTTGAAACAAAACATCGCATTGAAGTTTGCAGAGTATTTAAATATTGATTGTAGGAACTGCATGAGCAAATATGGGACACTGTCATAGTGACGGCACTACGTAAGTAGAAAATATGATTGGACGTCGTAATAACTAGGCCATTAAAAACGGTTTGATGTTGATATATAAACTGATTTTATTAATGTGTAAACTATAGTAACTCTTGTTAGAACCCTTATATAGAATAAGTATAATTTTATATGCAGTTATGTATCTGCTTTGTACTTACATTTTCAAATATTCAATCTTGACGACTACCCACAAGAGTCCCTGAAAGGCAAGGCAAGAGGTACACACGTACTTTTCGCTGGAGATATACCTACAAACTTAAGGTGCTAATGTGATAAATGGAGAGTCCATCGCCGTTACTTAAGCACGACTATACCTACGTCTTAAAATGTCATCTTAAACTTATACAGGTTTTCTCTCGATGCTTTCCTTACGCCTTAAAGCTCGTATTGTGAGTCCCTGTACCTAAGTTCAGAAGAACTCATTAGTACAGTAGGGAATCGAACTTGCAACTTTTGTTTTGCAGGCGACGCGAACCAGTCGGCCACCGTGGCTCAATGGCCTGATTAAAGAATTAATTTAAAATCTGTCTAAGGTTTTCGTAACCCGATTGCAACTCGGTGCATTTTGAAGTATACTGCACCAAATGGCGGCAGTGACTGTCCGGGCAATGTATCAACAAGTCGGTGTCCACTGGACCGCAGAAGCCAACGGGGCGTGAACTCCGCGGTGAACGACTGACCGAGTGAATGGAAATTTAAAATTGTAAATAAGTTTCGGGAGGGTACGTTCTTTTGTTTTCAGTTTGTCTATCATTGTGAAAGTTGATCAAGAGGAGCCGTGGTGGCCGAGTGGTTCAAGTAGTTGCATGCATCACAAATATTGCAAATTCCAATCCCGGTTTTACCAATGAGTTTTTCTGAACTGTATTACAGTAATTAGTCACACCACGAGCTTTACGATGATGGAAAACATCGCGAGGAAACCTGCAATACGTCTGAAAAAAAATTCAAATGTAAACATATGTAGTCGTGTATAAGTAACGGCGATGAACTCGCCATCTGTCACGTTGGCACTCAGAATATATCTCTCTGAAAGTGGGTGTATGGTTACTACTTAAACATACATACATACGTATATATCATCACGCCGAGTCCCTAGGGGTAGGCAGAGATGCAGAGGAATACCACTACCCAACTACCTAGGTCAAATCGATCGGACACTCAAAGACACGAACGTCAAGAGTACCTACTCGAAGCCTGCGATCATGTGTGAAAAGACTGATGAATGTGGACGAAGCGAAAGAGGTGTGCAAATCTAGAGAGATCTAGCGCTCTACTCTCTTTACATACCCCGTTTATATATATATTATATGTATAAATATACATACGTCTACACAAACGATTTTAAATCAGATTATTCCGCAACGGCTTTCAAGCCGTACAGTGTTATAAATACTGAAAAATGCGATATTGAAATGCTCCGGAGTGTACCAATCACACACGTGACGCCCCATTTATGTATTCAAGCCCGTGTTATGGGGTACGTGTGCAGAATAGCAACGATAGTGATGTGATAACGGGCACAGAATCAAAGTGTCGATACTTAGAGCTCTATACAATTTATGCCAATGCCATACCAAACGAACATGTCTAAGGGAACTACAGGCTGATATATAAATTAAACACAAGTATATGTATGTAATACTGGTGCTTCTATGGGAACTGCAAACTGATTAAATAAATTACACACAAATATATACTGGTGCTGTTCACACGATCGCTACCCTTTACGCTAATCGAACCCGTGACTATAATCTTTGTAGGCGGAAGCTTATATCACCAGACATTCATCTCTTCTTAAAACATCTTAAAGTAATTTTATATAAACTATGATTATTTCAAGGAACGTATTGCAATAGATATATAGAGCTTTACTTTCTTTACGTTTTACTTTCACTGGTACTACGCGCTCTGCATAGCCCGTTCCGACGCTATGATTTGTCTTCACACCATCCCACAAGGGTCCCCAAAGGGGTAGGCAGAGGTAAATAGGTAGTACTTTCCCATGGCTGTATATTTTAAACCAACGTGACACATGGCGATCCATCGCCGTTACTCAAGCACGACTATACATACGCCGTTGAATTGCTTCTTAGACGTATGCAGGTTTCCTCTCGATGTTTTCCTTCACCGTGAAGCTTGTGGTGTGACAAATGCGCGCGAATAACGCGATGATATTTATAGGCGTATAATTGGAAGCAAACATTTGTAACAGATGTCGATACCAACTATCCTAATATTGCTATCACCCTAAATCCAACTTTAACACTTTATAACAACAACGAAAATCGTTCACAAAAGATATAACAGAGCTCTCTATTAGATATCAAATCCCTGGAGGATATTTTGATATATTGATGGCTAACTGCAATGGAAACTGGCCTACAATAAAGCAGTTCGGAGAAAAATCTTCGAGCCTCGCTTTATTATTACTGGGTATGCGTGGAATGTATATTCAAGCCTCGGTGGCAGAGTCTATAGATAGCTAGTCGGAACTCAGACTGTATCAATTCGTTTTTTTTTCTCTTCTTATGTAGGTACATATTTTAATCACACTAGATGTGTCGTGTCGTGAAGACAAGTATCGTAAGAAAACGTTCTTAAATTTGAAAAGAAATTTGGAGACGTGTTGTCATGCTTGATAAGCAGCAAGGGGCTCTCCATCTGTCACGTTGGCACCTAAAAATGGGGTGTTGTTTCATATCTATCTGCTAGGACCCTTGTGATATAGCATACATAAATAATATCATCACGCCGAGACCCTAACTGGGTTGGCAGAGGGTATAGAGCGCTAGTTCTCTCTAGATTTACATACCTCTTTCGCTTCGTACACATTCATCAGTCTCTTTATACATGCTTGCCGGTTTCAAGTACTCTTGACGTTCCCTTCCTTTAGCGTCCGATCGATATACACCTTAGTATTATAAAAAAAAACTACCGATAAGAGGTGATAATGAACAACACTATTATGGAGCTTGAATGCACAAATGCAATGTACTCTACGCTTAATGTTTATTGTTTAATATAAGTTTGCATTAGGATTTGACTACAAGCGACAATTGAACGTGCTTTTAAATGCCCGTCCATTATAGTCACACTGGAATTTCATTAAGCTCGGTTGCGGTCATTCTGGAAGGATTTACGTCTTTCGACAAAGTGGAATATGGAGTAGAGAAAGAGTAAGCGAAAATAAATGTATCTACACGCTACCCCCACAGTCCTGGCTGACATAGGTGTAACAATACCCTGCGCTGAGGACATATTTAGGTGCCAACGTGACAACGTGACAGATGGAGACTCCGTTGATGCTTCTTAAGCATGACATGCGTCCTTGAATTTCTTACGATACTTGCCTGTCCGAAACTTCTTGTGTGATTAATCAAAGTACCAACTTAAGTAAGAGCGACGAAAAAACTAAATGGTGTAGTCGAAATTTGAACTGGCTATCTTTGCGTTGCGGGCGACCACTCAAACAACATGATACCAGGGATAATAGACAGCTCCTTGAAATATGTCGCGGCGTCGACTCAACAGGATATCTTGTTTTTTTTTTTGGAGGTCCTATGTATTTAAGTATATATCTATCTATAAAAGTAAATATATAATTGTGTAGTTACCATAACACAAGCTTTGCTTAATTTGGGACTAGGTCAATTTGTGTGGAATTGTCCCAGGTAGGTATTTATTTATTTATATTTAAATTTAAAACTTGTGAATACACCTGGATAAATACAAACATACTATCTTCACGCTGACTCTCTTACGGGGTAGGCAGAGAGAATAGATTGCCAGTTCTCTCTAGACGTACATCACCTACCTAATTCACTTCGTCCACACTCATCGATCTCTTTCATACATGCTCACCCGTTTCAAATACTCAAGACGTTTCCACTCTTGAGTGTCCAATGCATTTGATATGGGTAGCGCTTAACGCGTAACACTTTCGCATTGTATAATGATTGTCTGTTTTGACAATCTTTCTTCACCCATCCGTTCTATATGTCCAAACCAACGTAAAATCCTTTCTTCATCTTTACAATCACACCAATGTTCACGAAGTTGCTTAATGAGCGGGGATAAAGGCTTAATATCAAAAAAGTGTTTAAAATAACTGTTATCATACTTACTAACTTCTATCTCTTGTCGGCCTTCTCAGACACGTTATAAGTTTAAGTGAGTGCCTTTTACTTGAGACGAGAACCGACACAATATGTAATAATATCACCTTATTGGACAAGCAATCCACCCTTCTCACCCAATATAGCGGAAAATTAAAGTCCTCTTGCAATAAGTGAAATTTCCCGACGTGACGTCCTACTGTCTCGATATTTGATATGGATTGATTGTGCCTGTTGGAGTTGGAACCTTTCTCTAGAATGTGTTCCAAATTTCGATTCACAGTTATTTCCGGCGTGTAATTCTGCAATCTGTGTCTTGGTGTTTCAATCTATTTGTTAATGGTGTTAGACGTTTGTTATCGAGTGAGAAAATTTACGAAATTGAGAGTCGGAAACAAGATAAGTTTTATTTGAACACTATTTCTCTTTTTAATTGTTCATATGTAGGTATATTTATGGGTATTAGCTATACACCTGTGCCTACCCCTTCGGGGACCCTTGTGGGAAGGGGTGAGGATATTTTTTTATTTTATAAATCATATTTTATACTTATGTTTATACTTGTTACTTGTAATATGAATTGTCTTTGTGTGTCTTTTATTAACAATTGTAATTGGTGTCCCTTTTTTGTTAAATAAATAAATACATATGCATTTTTTTAAGTAGAGAGCTTCGCATGTAATCTCTGTGCTCTATGTGCAGGGTAGGCAGGAAGTATAGAGCGCCAGTTCTCTCTAGACTTACATACCTCTTTCGCTTCGTCCCCATTCATCAGTCTCTTCATACATGCTCGTCGGTTTCGAGTACTCTTAACGTTCCTGTCCTTAAGCGTCCGGAGCGTCTATGTACAGGAATTTTCATTATTTTCCAAATGAAATTCCTTTTACTCGACATCGTTTGCAAATGGGTGTGCAAAGTTAAGCAACTTTTGTCACGGTGTACAGTTACAATAGGTTAGCAGTGCTCCTCCCTTAACTCCCAGAGTATGCTAACATCTACGGAAACGTCTTCGGTAAATTAATTGAACATAGATTGAAAAAAAATATAGACCTTGTGTCCAGGGATTATAGTTGAATCTATATTGATGAAAATTATTGAGGAAAACGATTCATTTTACGAATAATGGCTATTAAGGAAAAATACATCCGTGAATTGGCTTCAACCAGATTCTTATCGAAACTGTTATTATATAGGTCTATACAATATACATATAAATTGCCGCGTTGCGTAAAGCTCGTGATGTGAATAATCACTGTACCAAAGTTCAGAAAAACTCATTGGTACAGTCGAGATTCGAACTTGCGATCTTTGTGTCGTAGGCAACCACTCGAAACACTCGGCCACCACGGCATGTTTATAATGTAAATATATAGTATACATTTCAAAATATATAAGAATGCCAAATGTATAAGCATCAAAGGAACGAAATAATGACCTTGAAAATGAAGAAAACTCCAGAGATCTTTATGAAAAGCAAGTTAGTTTCTACGAACATCTTTTACAAAGGGTCGCATTTCTATTATTTATCTCTGAGCTCTTATCTCGGCACAATTAATTCATTTTGTGTAGAACTTCCATTTTAAGTTGACTTTATCAACCTTTTTTGTATTAGAAAAAACGCCTTTATGTCAAGAAATGTTTTGTTTAACAAGTCTGGGATTTTTTTTATATACAAAAAGAAGGTTGCAAATGGCACACAGACCGCTATGCTGTTCCTATAAAATATATAGTTGGAATTTGAACTTTATCTGCATCTTCTTCCATAAACTTTGGCAAAAAAAATCCATGAGTAACATTAATACCTTCGGTGTCTTGTTTGAACGGGGCGTGGTTCGTCTTTGATAATATGCCGCTATGTATGTTTAATACGCTTTTCCACCCAATCCCACGCACAATTATTTATCTTATGTAATTGTAGATAGAATTCGATTTGCCCTGACACGTACGTAATCGAAATCCATTTACTTGAACAAGGGTTAATAATAATTGTTTTAAATCGTACTTTCGGCTCAGAAATGTTTGTGGTATTTTTTATCATGTTTTGGTAAGCTTTTACAGGCATTTTTAAATTACGTGTTCTTTTGAGTCCTGCGATTCAATTATGGGGGAAATATCAAATATCAAAACTGGCATCGTCGAAAAATTCTCTCGATTACTTTTTTTTTAATAAAAAAATATTTTATTAATGAACCATTATTACAGAAACGGCTACGTACAGCAAGGGAGAGAAACGAGTGGAAAGTTTTACAGGATGCCTTTGTCGAAAGACAAGCTGTTCAGAGGGGAAACCAACCGAATGCTCAGAATATAATTTACTTTAAGTTAATTATTGTCCTACCTCTATTTTCAACTTTAAAATTTGTTCGTCTTATTTATTTATTCATTACAGAAACGTAAACCCAAGGCGATGAAATACAATACTAAAGAATTTAATTGTTACATATAAAAAGTTTCCTATACTTAAACCAAATTGTAATTTTATCTAAAAAGGCAAGCAGATAGAGTAGTTATTAGTCACACCACGAGCTTTACGGTGAAGGAAAACATCGAGAGGAAACTTGCATACGTCTGAGAAGCAATTCAAAGTCGTGTTTGAGTACCGGCGATGCACTCGCCATCTGTCACGTTGGCACCTAAAATATCTCTGGCGGAAAGTGGGTGCGTGGGTACAACCTATATACCTCTGCCTACCCATTCGGGGGTCTTTGTGTTAAGGCGTGTAAATATTTTATTTTATATTTTAATCCAGAATAAATATCAATTGAATAAATTTTACGCAGGTGATATCGTGGGATACATCTAGTCGTGTATAAAGTTGATACTTAAGTCGGCTTTAGATGAACAGCTCACGAACCCTAGTGTTCAGCCTTGCAGTCTAATAATTATTACTGGTAGTAATTACCGATGCACACTGCACTCAGCTATCTGCAACGAACAGATTCATGACGTAATACCTTAGTATCTATATGTACATACATATATGCGGTGATAGGCTTTCGTGGTAATAAAGTTTAAGAGTAACTTCGCCCTGTTAGATGTTCAGATTTGGTGTCCATATTAGTGCGTTTGAACAATATACATATATTCTATAATAATTCGTAATAAGAGCTGTAGTGGCCCAGTGGTTCGAGTTGCCTGTAACACAAATATATATTGCCAGTACGAATGCCTGCTGTACTAATGAGTATTTCTGAACTTAAATACATTGATTAGTCACATCCAGAGGAAATTATAAGACGTATATGTTGTAGTGCTTGAATAACGATGATGGATCGCGATCTGTCACATAGGCACCTAATATATAAATACTACTAGCTGCCCGCCCCGGCTTCGCACGGGTGCAATATTGATACTAATAATAATGTAAAAAATAAAAATGGTTATGGTGGTATATCCTTTAGAGATAATTAAATACAATCGCGGACTTTTATATCGATCGTTAGAAGATATACTACTCCGTAGTACATTCATTTGATCTATCTCGTAAGGTTTACTCAGCGCTTGCAATTTAAGCGCACAGAAATATGTGCCTATGATCACTTTACAAATCTTTGAATATATCGTTTTTTATTAAATAAGAGAAAAAGAGGCGAATTTGGAATAGTCTTGGTTTCCGATTTTCATTAATATTGTTTGATATTTGAGCGTTTTTAGCTGACCTTTACATCATGTAATACTCCTACTAAATTTCAAGTCACTCGGCCTTATAGTTCCTGAGATATCCTAATGAGTGAGCTCACAAATGGGATCTCGCCACACTCCACCTTGCGGGTGGAGTTTCACAAAATCCGTTCTTAGCTGACCTCTATATCGCGTAAGGAATACTCCTACCAAATTTCAAGGCAATCGGCCTTATAGTTTCTGAGATATCCTAATGAGTGAGTTCACAAATGAGATCTCCCCGCCCTCCACCTTGCGGGTGGAGTTTTTCAAAATCCGTTCTTAGCTGACCTCTATACCGCGTAAGGAATCCACCTACAAAATTTCAAGTCAATCGACGTTATAGTTCCTCAGATATCCTAATGAGTAAGTTCACAAATGGGATCTCTCCACACTCCACCTTGCGGGTGGAGTTTCACAAAATCCGTTCTTAGCTGACCTCTACACCTCGTAAGGAATACTCCTACCAAATTTCAAGTCAATCGGCCTTATAGTTCCTGAGATATCCTAATGAGTAAGTGCACAAATGGGATCTCCCTGTACTCCACCTTCCGGGTGGAGCTTCGCAAATTCCGTTCTTAACTTATAGTTTATAGGCCTTATAGTTCCTGAGATTTCGTGATGAGTCAGTTCAAAAATGGGATCTCCTATATATATATATATATAGATTTATAAAATAAGAATATGTTCAACAATTCCAATAGAGAGAATTTTGAAGCTTCTAAAACCTCAGCTCGCTCGCATACCTCTGGTACTCGTAAAACCCCCGTTTATGTCGTAGATATCTTCATATCTAGTGAAAATCACCAATTACCGGTTAGATCCGGTGCAGAGGGGAAATAACAAGTAATACAGATCCGCTGTGGTCAGCTTGGCGCTTGTTAACGCGGAATTGTGCCATGTTATATAATGTTTTTGAATAAAGAATGAAGCTGTAGTAAAGAGAATAAAACAGTATATAAGGATACAAATACAGAAATAAAACTGTTTTTTAACAATTCGATTGAAAAAAAAACATCACCCACCGTCGTGTTATCACTACAGTGGGAACACGGTAGTGATAAGACGAGAGCACCTTCAGGCTTGTAGCACGTATGTAATGCATGGTGGAGCTCATACAAAAGAAGTTCGTGAGATACCTATACTTCAAGTTGTATGGAGTATATCCCTCCTACCCATTGATGTATCCAACTTTTTTGTTTGTTTCGTTTGTTGTATCCAACCCTGTTCGTTCTGGATGCCCAGACAAACCACAAGTTAGGAGGGAGCTAGCATTAGCGTTATATATACTAAAAGTACTTCTAGGGAAGGTATCAAACCTTAAAATATTAGAGTCAGTTTGTTTGTGCGTGCCAGACAACTTTGTAGGTCGTAGGGGCAAGCCGCCCCTCCTGGCGGTGCCTCGCGGGAGGACCAACCTGCTGAACAAGGCGCCCCTGACGCGCACCATACACACACTCAATCTTGTTGCGGACAATATCGATCTGTTCTCGTGTTCTATGAACGAATTCGCAAGGACCACGTTATTCGTATTGTGCTATACTTAATTACTAATGTTATAATAATAGTTGATAATATATATTAATAGTTTTATACACTGTCGAATTGGGTGTATCTGTAATGGCAGTGTATAGTGTTTTATAATAAATAAACGTGGTGGCCGAGTGGTTCGAGCAGTTGCCTGCAACGCAAAGGTCGCAAGTTCGAATCCCGACTGTACCAATGAGTTTTTCTGAACTTAAGTACAGTGATTAGTCACACAACGAGCTTTACGGTGAAGGAAAACATCGAGAGGAAACCTGCATACGTCTGAGAAGAAATTCAAAGGCGTATGTATAGTCGTGCTTGAGTAACGGCGATGGACTCGCCATCTGTCACGTTGGCACCTAATATACCTCTGGCGGAAAGTGGGTGTGTGGGTATTACCTATACACCTCTGCCTACCCCTTCGGGGACCCTTATGGGTAGGCGTGAGGATATATTATTATTATATTATTATAAATAAATAAATAATAATAATATATCCTCATATATATTATATATATATTATTATATTATTATGATAATAATAATATAATATATCCTCACGCCTTCCCACTAAATAAATAAATAAATATAATATTTGTTGCCACCTGTGTCCCACTGTGTGTTGCCCACTGCTGGGCAAAAGCCTCCTTCCTGTCCCTCACTCCCCGCGATCGAGCGCTACCTCCAACCAATTGCTCAGGTGCATGTCCAGTTCACCCCGCTATTGTCTTCTTAACCTTCCACGTCTGCGCGTCACATTCTGTGGGGTCCATTGTGTCATTTGTTTGGACAACAACCTCGTCTGACATGCGACAGACGTGTCCAGCCCAATCCCATCTAATTCGAACCGCTTGGCAGAAATCTAATAATGATTATAATTAAAATTTAAATAATGTTCGAAATATGTTATAAATAATAATTTGAATTTAAATTTTTGTAGCAGCTATAACGTGAGGTAAATAAGGGAATAATTTCCACAACGATATATTGTGACGTAGGTACTACACCCACATATAATGAAGTGTCTTGTAACATGCCACGGCAAAATGGACCTTTTGTCGTAATTAACTGAACCAAATTGGCGATGTAACCCTAATACAATGTCAGCCTGCCATTTGGGACGAAAATACACTGAGCCCTAAATGGCACGCGTTGGGCATATGCATGCTATTTTACTGGTGGAATTGTTCATAATTATTGTGAAAAGAAAAACTCTTGCAATGCTACTATGTTTGTAGGTATTTTTTTAAAGAGATTCACGCCTAGTCCCCTAAAGGATTATTTTACCACATACCTAGATATATTTAATATCATATTAAGAAAAGAGACGGACTCGCCATCTGTCACGTTGGCACCTAAAATATATCTCTGGCGGAAAGTGGGTGTTTGGGTATTACCTATACACCTCTGCCTACCCCTTCGGGGACCCTTGTGGGAAGGCGTGAGGATATGTTCTTTGTTTTACAATCCATTCGTTAACATAAAATATGCCTCAGGGTTGAACATGGAATCAATTTGAATGGAGAGTTGAAAACATAATTACCAATACCTTTATTTCCTACAAAATTTCTATCTCATTGGAATGAATAGCGCTAAAAAGAGACGTGTGTAAAAAATTTTTTCTTGAATTTAGAATCCTATAGAAAGTTCTGGACGCTAAGACATATCCATAACCTGATAACGATGTTTTCGATGATGTTCAATGAACATAAATCATGCTTTGTATAACTCGTGCCGCGTTTAAATCACAACACATTCCCGATGCTACAAACCAGTTGGCTGGCAATTCATTAAACGGGTCACTTGTCCGGCTGTATTTGATGTATTGCCGAAATATTTGTGAGACCGTGTGAGCGTGGAATGGTATGGGGTATCGGCTATTATTATTATTTCTATCACAAGCATGCAAACAACACGACGCTAAGACCTTCACAAGGAGATAAGAGCGAGAGTAGAGCACCAATTCTCTCTAGACATTTACCCATTCGTCTCTTCACACGAGCTCGCCGGATTTGACGTTTACATCCTTGTACAAAAACATGACGCTTAGACCTTCACAAGGAGGTAAGAGCGAGAGTAGAGCACCAGTTCTCTCTAGACATTAACCCATTCGTCTCTTCACAAGAGCTCGCCGGATTTGACGTTTACATCCTTGTACAAAAACATGACGCTTAGACCTTCACAAGGAGGTAAGAGCGAGAGTAGAGCACCAGTTCTCTCTAGACATTAACCCATTCGTCTCTTCACACGAGCTCGCCGGATTTGACGTTTACATCCTTGTACAAAAACATGACGCTTAGACCTTCACAAGGAGGTAAGAGCGAGAGTAGAGCACCAGTTCTCTCTAGACATTAACCCATTCGTCTCTTCACACGAGCTCGCCGGATTTGACGTTTACATCCTTGTACAAAAACATGACGCTTAGACCTTCACAAGGAGGTAAGAGCGAGAGTAGAGCACCAGTTCTTTCTAGACATTAACCCATTCGTCTCTTCACACGAGCTCGCCGGATTTGACGTTTACATCCTTGTACAAAAACATGACGCTTAGACCTTCACAAGGAGGTAAGAGCGAGAGTAGAGCACCAGTTCTCTCTAGACATTAACCCATTCGTCTCTTCACACGAGCTCGCCGGATTTGACGTTTACATCCTTGTACAAAAATATGACGCTTAGACCTTCACAAGGAGGTAAGAGCGAGAGTAGAGCACCAGTTCTCTCTAGACATTAACCCATTCGTCTCTTCACACGAGCTCGCCGGATTTGACGTTTACATCCTTGTACAAAAACATGACGCTTAGACCTTCACAAGGAGGTAAGAGCGAGAGTAGAGCACCAGTTCTCTCTAGACATTAACCCATTCGTCTCTTCACACGAGCTCGCCGGATTTGACGTTTACATCCTTGTACAAAAACATGACGCTTAGACCTTCACAAGGAGGTAAGAGCGAGAGTAGAGCACCAGTTCTCTCTAGACATTAACCCATTCGTCTCTTCACACGAGCTCGCCGGATTTGACGTTTGCATCCTTGTACAAAAACATGACGCTTAGACCTTCACAAGGAGGTAAGAGCGAGAGTAGAGCACCAGTTCTCTCTAGACATTAACCCATTCGTCTCTTCACACGAGCTCGCCGGATTTGACGTTTACATCCTTGTACAAAAACATGACGCTTAGACCTTCACAAGGAGGTAAGAGCGAGAGTAGAGCACCAGTTCTCTCTAGACATTAACCCATTCGTCTCTTCACACGAGCTCGCCGGATTTGACGTTTACATCCTTGTACAAAAACATGACGCTTAGACCTTCACAAGGAGGTAAGAGCGAGAGTAGAGCACCAGTTCTCTCTAGAAATTAACCCATACGTCTCTTCACACGAGTTCGCCGGATTTGAGTACTCTTGACGTTTACATCCTTGTGAGTTCGATCGATTTTATGAAGGTAGTTAGAATATGATCTTCTTTCGTTCCTTCTTGCAAACATATTCACATTGTATATTTGTTTCATTAACGTTTCACCCCTTCTTTTCTATATCCTCACTAACAGTACACGCCTTTCTTTAAGTTACATTTTATCCATCGGATACTCAAGCATGGGAAAATTAAGAGTACTCAAAACTGGCGAGCTTGTGTGAAGAGATTGACGTATGTGGAGGGAGCGAAAAAGGTATGTCACGAGAGAGCTGGCGCTCTACCTTTCTGGCTACCCCGTGTGTGATTCGGCGCGATGATATGTATTATATAATATTACGTATTATACGTCATAAATATACGTATTATATATATATAATATAGATAAGTTTTATTCGTTCACAACAATCATCAAGAAAATGTTGAAGAATAAATAAGTCATAATTTTTTTGCTTCAGAAAACTTCAATATAGTTATATAGTCTTCATTCCAAGAAAATGGTCGATAAAAGCAATATGCTTAATGATTGCCAGCAATATGCTCGGTGCAGAGTCAAAGTTTTTGCATTTCAAATGAACGATGGGTTGACCTTTCCATCTCTAAGGTCATGTTCAATACAAATATGTATAAATGCGTTAGTCTCTGTCGAAAAATGTAAATTGGATCGTTTCATTTGGGGTTTTGTGAGAAAAGTTTTCTTTCAAAAGAGTGTTATTTAGGTATATATATATATACCTACATAATATGATTCACGCCATCCCACTAGAGTCCCGGAGAGGCAAGCGGAGGTGTGTATACACATATATACTCATGCATTCGCCTATATATTAGGTGCCAACGTGACAGATGGCAAGTCCGTCGACGTTTCTCAGGCTCAACTCTACATACGCCTTTGAATTTCGTCTCCAACGTACGCAGGTTTCATCTCGATAGTTTTCTTTATCTTAAAGCACGTAATATTTCTAATCACTGTACTTGCGTTCAGAACAAGTCATCGGTACAATCGGGATTCGAACTTGCAATAATTCTGCTGCTAAAAATACTCGGCAATACACTGCGGCATTAAAAAAAAACTCTTATGTTTAAGGTCAAGATAATTAAAATGGAGTGAATGATATTAAAACAGTAATACAAATACCTTGAAGTGAGCCAGCGGACTTGTAAGGCTACCTTCTAATTGGGTCGTTAATTGAATTGGGAACAGTAAGTTGTTTGAAATTGTTAATTTCGCGTTCAATCTATGAACTTTATATCGACTCCGGAGTTCAGTGACATCTTGTTCTCAACATAAGGTTTAAAGGTGCTTTATTTCGACAACGGTAAGATCTATTTTGGGGTGTCGGTAGGTGAAATACCACACACGCTGAACCTATAATATTTGCAAAGCTGTTTCTGGAGGAAATCAATCAATTTGCATAAATTCAACATTGGCTTTTATCGTTATTGTTTTTACATATAATGCCGAACCATAAAAGGCTTTTAAGGGGAGGAATATACTTTGAATTGCTTATCAGACGTATGCAGGCTTCCTCTCGATGTTTTCCTTCACCGCAAAGCTTGTTGTGTGACTAATCACTGTACTTAAGTTCAAAGAACTCATGGTACAGTCAGGATTCGAACTTGCTATCTTTGCGATCAACTATTCGAACCACTCGGCCACCACTGCTGAATAGACGGGTGGTAGAAGGTAGAGGGTATGAGATACAACTCACTCTGCTTTAAATATTCGTTACTACACGACATTCCAGTATTACTTTGACACTAACACAAACACAAGAGTACACAAAGGCGGGCGCACACATGGATATTCTTTCAATTCCGATTCAATTTAGATATTTCCTTGCTTCGGATTTTACAGGATGCTCCAGTTTATATAAAATGGGGGATGCAATATATAAAATACGCGTGTAGTTTCTATTACTTGCGTACACAGAACAAATTTTCATTTTGATACTGTGTACCTTTATATATTTTTCTTCTGTGAGTGAGTTTGTCACTGAACCTAAGCGGACCTACCTAAGCGGCCGGATCGATTTTTATGAAATTTTCAGTGTCTTCAGGTGGATTCGATAATGATTTAGATTCACAATTAGACCCGATAGGTGGCGCTGCGATCGTGTTTCAGAAGCTTTTATTTTTTAGACCCAAGCGATGCTGGGTGGGTCAACTAGTGTTATCTATATCCTGTAATTTTTTTTCTAATTTGGAAAAAGAAAATGTTTTTTTAAGCCTCTATCTATTCCGACCTTTCTAACATTTTAGAGCAATGCCATTTACTAAGTAAGGAGCTTATTCCATTGCATGAGTGTTCATTTTAAAAGACCCTTATGATGTAGCCTCTTTGGACAACTTCAATGGGATTCACACGTAACATAAGTTTAAGACAATGAGTTGGTGACTTCTCCCATCGATGGAATATTCCCTTTCACGCAACGTGAAGGAATCAACCTATAATTAACTGTTCAAGGTCTATTTATACTTAGTGAGATCGTTAACGACTGTGTACTTCTGTAACTTTAGCACGTTGACTTAAGTACTGTGTAAACCGACCTGTTCTAGACTTGTCTACCAACTTATTTACCTTGACTACAAGTGCGCCGAGAGCCATTTTGTCGATTACCTCATATTGTCATTCCCAGAAGCCTAAAAAAATTTGAGATGTTCGCCATCTATCACTAAGGCATCAAATAGATCTTAAGGAAAAAGTGGGTGCTGATATACCTCTGCCTACCTCAACCTCTAACTCTTATATGAGACGCCGAGTATTATTTATTTTTTAATTAAATATTTTTTTATATCAGCCTGTATGTAACCTGTCCATTGAGATAGGTGACTGTTCGCACCTTTGAAATGAGCTAAAATTGAAGGTGTCGAATATACGCGAACGAATGGATGAACATACGAGATGATCTCTTTTAAGGTAAGAGCCCCTCTTGCAATAAAAACATTACGAAGAATTTGTGAACTTAATTTCATAGACGTAAAGTTTACTTTTGCAGACTACGTTATAGCATTTGTAGAGTTTTTCAATAAGCAAGATGACGGAGTATTAATTTCGGGCCTTAATTAGTTTTCTATTGATGCGTGCTGAGAGGCTTATTGAAATTTTGTATACGGTGGAGAGTTGGGAATATTTATTTATTATTTTGAACCTTACTGTTCATTAGGTGCAAATTCCGTTGTAGAGTATCACGTTTTTGACTTGAGCTGTCCCGACCAGCTTCGCTTGGGTAAAAAGATAAGAAAATATAATTTTGAAGAGCGAAAGAAGGATAACTGGCGAGAATAAAATGAATGGGGTCATATTGACGTTGATGGTCAGTAAAAGTCTGAGCAAGAATAAATGTATGTATTCAGTTTTCTATTTACTACTTCTCACGGGTGTAAGCCATAGGAGCTATTAATCGTAACGTTACCTAAAAGGTAGTTTAGACTTAGGCTGTATAAAAAGGTCGGCAATCCTAACAGCGCGATTCTGAACCGCGTCTACAAACCCCAACTGGTATTCCTGGCTCCAGCCTCGTTACTCGATATGAGTACGAATTTTTTTTTTATACCACAAGGATGGCAAACAAGCATGCGGTCCGCCTGATGGTAAGCGGTTACCGCCGCTTATGGACGCTTGCAACACCAGGGGTATCACTCGCGCGTTGCCGACCCTGCAGGAATCTTTTCACACCCTTCTTGAAGAACTCCATGCTGTACTCTCCAGGGAAAACCTCAACGGGGAGCTCATTCCACAGCCTGAGCGTTCGCGGAAGAAAACTCCTTTGGAAGCGCACAGTGCGAGACCTTTGTGGTTCCAAGGTATGGGGATGAATTCCCCGTCGATGGCGAGAGGTGCGGTGGTAGAAGACATTTGCGACATGAAACAAGTTTATAGTTAGTATAGGCATACACTCTGGAATCAATAGTAGGTACTACAATTTAAAGCCTGTTATATTAATGGCCAGCTTATTTTTCTGTGGCGCCGTTGGTCACGTCCCGATGTCCATTTTAGTTTTCTAAAGGCATTTACGTGATTCCTATCCAAGTTCTAACGACCAGTTGAAGCGTATTGGAAAGTTAATTAGTTTCAATGTGTAATTAAATTAAAAGAAATATTTATGTGAGTACCTCAACGAATATTTAGACTGCCTTTAGTACACGGGGACACGTAATGCTGATCCTACCTATATTATAAAATGCCAATGTTGTGAGGATATTTGTTCCTCTTTCAAGCAAAAACCACTGAACGGAATTGAATGAAATTTGCAACATAGATAGATTATTAGCTGGTTTAACAAATAGGATTTATGTTTATGTCTAGAGAGAACTGGCGCTCTATACTCTCTGCCTACCCCGTTAGGGACTTGGCGTGATGATATGTATGTATGTATGTATTTATGTTTATTCCGAAAAATATCAGTGGGTGTGTGGGTATTACCTATACACTTCTGCCTACCCCTTCGGGGGCCCTTGTGGGAAGGCGTTAGGATATATTATTATTTATCAATGATTTAATTTTTAGCAGGGGCATAGCTAGGTTTGAATATATAGCAAGAACATGATGAAAGTGAATGTGTCAGGGTTGCAAGCATCTTTTATTTTTAAGTGGTCTAATTAACTATATTAGCGTTGCTTAGCAACCTGGTGAAGCTTTCTTGGCACCCAAGCACGTGACAGGAATTTACAATTCATTTCAATTGTAAATTTTCCTCAACCACACTTCGTGAGACTAAGCAGTAATAATATGCCTTAACGCCTTCCCATAAGAGCCTTCAAAGGGAAGGGTAGAGGTATGTAGATTGTTTAGTACTCAATTTTCTGAGATATATTTTATGTGTCAACATGTCACACACAGATGGCGAGTCCATCGCGGTTACTCAAGTGCGGATTTTCATGCGTCTTTGAATTTCTTCTTAAACGTATGCAGGTTTCTTCTCGATGTTTTCCTTCACCGTTAACTAGTTTAATATATTAAAAAAAATATATATATTTCAATAAAATTAAGAATGGTTATAATTTAATATAATTTACAGGTTAACAAAACCCCCTAGGAGGAGATTTTCCCGTAATATGCAATATCCTACCGCTAGCACACGAGACCGTGTGCTAGCGTGTTACTTATAAAATATCGCAAGTGGAGATATGGAGTATCCCGTATTGGAGATACAAAATGCATCGGTGCAAGTATCCATAGGCGGCGGTAATCACTCTGGCGGAAAGTGGGTGTGTGAGTACTACCTATATACCTCGGCCTACCCTTTCGGGGACCCTTGAGAGGATATATACAACTAGTTAACAACTAAGTTAAGCAGTAAGGACCAAAGTAAACTATAAATCATGGTAGTGCGACGCAAAATACAGGTTTCATGGATTCCTTGGCATTATGATGAATGTCGAAGTTGCGTGCGACCACAGCGCACTCTTCCCATTTCCAGCTGAAGCCTAGGGGTGGCAATTTTTTAAATAAAGAAAATAGAAATACATTTAAAATGAATTCGTTCAATTGTTATTATTGTAATCTAGGTATTGTTTAAATTGATTTATTTATTAGCAAGGAAGGGAACGTCAAGAGTACTCGAAACCGGCGAGCATGTACTCGTATGAAGAAACTGACGAATGTCGAAGAAGCGAGAGAGTAATGTATGAAGTATGAATCGAGAGAGAACTGGCGCTCTATTCTCTCTGCCTACCCTCTTAGGGACTCTTACGTACTACTCTTACTTATGTAGAAGTATGTATGCATTATCTTGGAGTACTAAGTAAACATTATTAAATTGGTTGGTGTAAATTAGTAATGAGCTGAAAGTATGCTCTACTACCCTGATTTGAAGTCGGGGCGGTTCGTGAGTGTAAATAATAACAAAGGAAAGTACCTTAAGTAGTACTTATTTCATTACTGTGAAGATGCCGACGAAACGAGACGAAAACTAGTGCACGGCAAGAGCAATTGCAAGATTTCTGAATACCTTAAAACTCACGACGGAAAAAAGCAAAAAACATCTTTTGTAAACTTTTGAAGTATCTTCAAAAACTTGAAAATAAGAAATCGTACTCGTATTCCTATTTGTAGCGAATATATAAATGTCTTGGGACAATTCTACACAAATTGACATAGCCCCAAATTAAGCCAAGCTTGTGTTGTGGTATCTAGACAACGATACATTTACTTATACAGTTAGACAGTATATGTCTAACTGTATAAGTAAATACATAGGACATCAGCAAATACTCATATTCATCACACAAATATCTGCCCTCAGCGGGAATCGAACCCATGACCTTAATGATAGACCAGGCCGTCACATTCCTTAATTTTTTACCATAAAAAAATATACAAGTCTCAATCAAATGGTTTCCCTTCTACCAGCTCGGCCGATCAACAATTTTTTTCACCGCAGTAACACAACACTATTCATTCTATGAAATCAAGACCTTAACGTTAAAAAACTCCTATAAATGGAAATATTCTATATATTCGCGCCTTCTCACAATGGTCCCTGAAGGCTGGGATACAACATCGACTTTAGATTTTTTTTACTTAGGTATACGTGTGCCAACGCGATAGATGGCGACTACATTTCTATTTCTTAAGCACTACATTTCTATTTCTTTAACCTATGCAGGTTTCCTTTTAATGTTGTGAGGCAAAAGTATTTTATACATGATACACTATGATTGATGTAACGTCATGTCTTGTCAGGGAAACAAATCTGAATACCAAATTCTTTGATTTTAGTCAACCAACAATCAATCAATTTTAACGTCAAATATGATTCCAGTCATTGCATTATTTTTGTTTCTAAATATTCTTCAGAACATAATAGATGTTTTTTATACCAGCCCATAGAAGCCGTTCTGGCCGAGTGGTTTGAGTAGTCGAATGCAACAAAGGTTACAGTTCAAATCTCGTCTAAACCAAAGAGCTTTCTAAAGTGATTCTTAGACTAGCTTAACAGTGCAGGAGAATATTAAGAGAAAACCTATATACGTTTTAAGAGAAAATATAATACGTATATAGAGCAACATACGAAACGACGCGTTTACAAAATTATTCAAAGGAGTATGTATAGTGCTTAGAAAACAGCATCGGATATCCTTACTTGCTCTCCATCCCGTTGGCACCAAAATATATCTGAAACGAAAATATGGTATTATTACACCATTACCTACCCCTTCGACCTTTGGAAGAAGCCGTGGTGGCCGAGTGGTTCGAGCAGTTGCTTGTGATACAAAGATCGCTAGTTCGAAGTACCAATGAGTTTTTCTGAACTTAAGTACAGTGTTACATTTACATTAGTCACACCACAAGCTTAACGGTGAAGGAAACCTGCATACTGTCGTGCTTGAGTAACGGCGATGGACTCGAAATCTGTCACGTTGGCACCTAATTTACCTCTGGCGGAAAGTGGGTGTGTGGGTATTACCTATACACCTTTGCCTACCCCTTCGGGGACCCTTGTGGGAAGGCGTGAGGATATTATTATTATTTTATATTATAAGGTTTGATAAAAGCCGGCAATATTTTCAGTCTTATCAAGTTGAGATTTGAATATCAAATAATATAGTTAGAGTATCAATCAATAGAGCTAGGTGCTCAGGAAATTGGAAAATGTATATCTCACTAGTTCTAAGTCATATGAATCCTTCCTTTGTTATAAATTCCAATTTGAAGTCGTAACAATTCACTGATTATGAATTAAAATAATATTTAGTGTAAAATTAAAGTATAATTTAATTACAACCTCTTTTCGTAGGAGATATATGTTAAGGTGACAATATTACAGATGGTACTGTCGCTGTTCCTTAAGCTCTACTCTCCTTAAATACGTCTTTGAAAAAGTTTTGAATATTTGCAGGTTTCCTCACTATATTTATCACTTATTACTTATTAATCACCGCTAACTTTGTGGTGTATAATTAAGTACTTAAAAACTTATAACCGGAGATTGAACATGCAATGTGCAGAGGGAGACCACGTTCCAAAAACCTAGATCAAATCGATCGGACGCTCAAGGACGGGAACGTCAAGAGTACTCGATACCGACGAGCATGTATGAAGAGACTGATGAATGTGGACGAAGCGAAAGAAGTATGTAAGTCTAGAGAGAACTAGCGCTCTATACTCTCTGTCTACCCGTTAGGGACTGGGCGTGATGATATGTATGTTTTCCGTATGCTGAGGATAAAGTGAACCCGGCCACTGTAATTTTTTGTGGGAACATACTTTTCGAAGCCACTATAATATAATGATTATTATATGTGTTCAGGCCTCCCTACAAGGTTCTCCGAAATTTAGGCATAAGGTTGACAGTACACTTCTTTAAAAGGAGATATATTCTGCCACCGTAACGTAAGGCGAGTCTGTTACGGTTCTCAAAGACAACTTTACATCTGATTTTGAACTCCTTCTCAAACGTATGAAAGTTTACTCTCGATGTTTTTATAAAAAAATTAGCGTGTAATAAATATGATTATTCCGAATTTTTCAAAAATTATACCGTCAATTTACATTTTATTAAGCCGAATGACCTTTAAATTACCCGTGAAATTAATTTATATCGCAATAGTACCTATTTGTAAAGCATTTTAGCCATCGACATCGAGATTAATTCTCCGTTATTTACGACTGGCAGCCCTAGGCAGCCATGGCAAAATGTATTATTGTTACCGGTACATTAATTACCTGGGTTGCTCGTAAAGATATTGCTTTCTAAGTATATTATTAATTAAGTGAATATAAATTTGTTAAGTTTGTTAAATTCATTGTTTATTGTGCGCAATTTATAACATTTTCAATTAAACATTATTTTAGATTCGTGCACGATTGAAGTAACTTGCCTCACAATAACTATGCAATTGCATAAAATAGGCCTTGACACTCTTTAGCTGTATCTATTAGCTCGACGAACGTCTGGTCTAGTGGTTAGAGCTCCTAACTACGAAACTTGAGGTCGCGGGTTCGAATCCCGCTGAGGGCAGATATTTGTGTGATGAACACGGATATTTGTACCTTAGTCTTGGATGTCCTATGTATTTAAGTATATATCTATACTAGTTGTCCCGCCCAGCTTCGCTCGGGTGGAAAAAAAAAGATGGTGGCGCCACCTATCGGGTCCAATTGTGAATCTAAACCATACCCAGATTCCCTTGAACACACACAAAAAATTTCATCAAAATCGGTCCAGTCGTTTGAGAGTTCAGTGACATACACACTCACAGAAGAATTATATATATATAAAGATATATAAATAAATATATCGTTGTCTAGTTACCATAACACAAGCTTTGCTTAATTTGGGACTAGGTCAATTAGTGTGGAATTGTCCCAGGTATTTATTATAATTTTTATTATTATAGCTATGCATATATAAGTATCCATTTGCTTTGCCACGCAATTCTGCACAGTTTTCTGTGATTTAATAAATTCATGGAACAACGTTAAAATAACCACGACTTTTATCTAACTACCTCAAAAGGATAGGACGATGTATGTGATAAGCATTCTTCTTACGTCGGAGATATATTTTGGTCTCAAGGTGACAGATGGCGAGTTCATGGCCGTTTATCAACCACGTGTTTTAGATTCCATTCAACCTCTTACTTCGCGATGTTTTCTTTCACCGTTAACCTTGAAGTGTGATTAACTTGTACAGGCAAAGCTCGAGCCCTAAGCGAAAAGCAAAAATTAAGCTGGCGACCTCCTGAATAACTTGGCCACACAACTTCACTGCTTCAAATATAAAATATGTGTCAAGATAACTTATAGCCAGATTAAAGAGAAAATAAATATCAGGTCGTAAAACGTAATGACGCGGCTCTGGACAGAGAAATATGGAAAGAACGTCATCAGTTAAATCAAATATAATGAATGAGGACGAAGCGAAAGAGGTATGTAAGTCTAGAGAGAACTGGTGTTCTGTTCTCTCTGCCTAACTCGTTAGCAACTCGACATAATGATATATATTATGTTTATACATACATACATACATACATATCATCACGCCAAGTCCCTAACGGGTAGGCAGAGAGTATAGAGCGCCAGTTCTCTCTAGACTTACATACCTCTTTCGCTTCGTCCACATTCGTCAGTCTCTTCATACATGCTCGTCGGTTTCGAGTACTCTTAACGTTCCCGTCCTTGAGAGTCCGATCTATTTGATCCAGGTAGTTGGAACGTGGCCTTCCTCTGCCTCTTCTTGCACACACTTTTGCTTTGTATATCTGTTTCGTCAATTATATGTAAATATAAGAAGAGGACATAAAAATCTTAGCACACGAATTTTGTGCGGGCAAAGTCCGAACACTGACAGACAGGCAGACAGTGTATCTTGCAATTTTGCTGTAATTTGAAATACAGTTTTACTTTAATACAATAGAGTAAGAACACTATAAACACTAGGAATCAAATCACGTGCCAGCCCCTCCCAGACATGGCTCGTATGTTGGCGTGTAATCAGCAAAACGGACGGTATTAAAACTACTACATCGAGTTATTTTTGTAAGAATTTATTGAAACATGATACATAAGAAACATAAAGAGAGGTATGGCATAACGGGTTTCCCGTTCGAATTTGGAGCTGCCCGACTGGGGCAGGACCTCCACCTTATAGAAGTCCGTAGCCAAATAACACAATTTTTTGTGTTGTGTTCCTACGTGGTGAATAAGGTTTCCAGGAATTTGCTCCTTGGGGAGGGGGGAGGATTGTTACATTGTGTTGGAAGCAGAGGGATTATACCCATTATGCTGCCAACACACTATAACTCTCCGAACACAGAGTGGCAACGCGCAAGTGATACTTCGGTATCGTGAGCGTAAATAGGCTACGGTAACCGTTTCCCATCAGGTGGGCCGTATGCTTGTTTGCCACTCTTGTTGTATAAAAAAAAAATAACAAACCTTAGAACGTGGTGACCGAGTGGTTTGAGTAATTGCGCACAATGCCAAGATCATAACTTCTTTAGATATTTTTCTACTCGTGGTGCAAATAATTACAGCTTTACAGTGAAGTAAAACATCAAAGGGAAGCCTGGATATATTTGAGAAGTATTTTTTTAAACGTATGCGTCAACCTTCGTGAATAATTTTTTTTGCATTTGCTTATAAGGAGTTGAAGTTTGCAGTATTTTTTTCAATTTAAAGTTAGTTCCATTTAAGTAAATGTTTCGACTTTATATATTATACTGATATAATAAACACAAGAGGTACAAGGGCGACGCGTTCTTTCATTTCGAAACTAAAGTGTCTAGAATTCGTTACTCCAGCACTTAGGTTGATTCAAAACACAGCAATAAAATTTAATAGAAAACACTTTTCAAAAATATATCCCCAGTACTACGAATGCGTACAAAGTGCTACGGTATATCGTAGACAATTTGTAGACGTTGCTACAATGCTACGGTGCTACGAGCAGTTACGTTGAAGCTCCACTAGATATTATAGGGTCCATTGACCGTGAAATGAACTTTTTAAAGACTTAGAACTATTTCAAATTAGTAGCAAAATGGAGAATAAATTGAAATTTCAGGTACTAAAAAATAAGTATTACTTTGAAATTATCATTTTCATTTGTAAGAGGATCGTTTCTACATAATAGACGAATATCTTCACTGTACAGGTAAAAAGTAAAGGAGCTGGATTAATTATATGGCTAAATATTATTCAAGGATCAGTCTGTTGTTGAAAACAAGCAGGGAAATCCCCAACGTCGTTATTGAGATTAGTCCGTACATATTCATACAAGCTCAGCGTACAACTTCAATTAGCATATATCATGCATTTCTTCAGGTTTAAAAATACTTAGCAATATACCCGAAAATATAGCTAACGATCTAGCTAGCTTGGTAGGTATAGCGGTCAGAGCTCCTGCCTACGAATCTTTAGGGTGGGTTGGATTCCTGCTGAAGGCAGATTTTTGTGTGATGAACACGACTATTTGTACCTCAATCTTAGATGCTTTATGCATTTATGTATATATCTATCTATCTATATAAATATGTACGTCGTTGCCTAGTTTCCGTAGTACAAGCTTGGCTTGGTTTGGGACTAGGTCAATTTGAGTGGAATTGTATTAAAGTATTAAACCATACATAAATTACACTCAAGGGTGGGAACTTCAAGAATACTTGAATCCTGCGAGCATGTATGACGAGACCGATAAATGTCGCTTATGTCAGGCCATCATGTCTGTATGCTTTGAGAGAACTAGCCGTTTACTCTCTCTACCTACCCTGTTAGGCACTACGTGATGATATGTAGGTAGGTGCATATGTAGGGTAGTTAATAACTGTGGATAGCGCAGCCTATAAGAACAAATGCATGTTTCTTGATACTCATTTGCTAATAATACTTTATGGAACATCCACTTTCAATCCTTGAATCAATTATATACGCTGTCAGTTCAAAATCACGCAACTCAATTCGGCATGTCTTTGTCAAGTTTTTGGTGTCGACTCAAAATCATGATCGTGGTAACAATGAGAAAACTTGCTTCCCTTCACAGCCACTGCTCCTTGACCTATCATCTTAGCTGTATGAATTATTCATATTCTTGATATTTCAGTTTCAATATTTGGATGTACGTGCTTGTGAAGATGAAAAAAGGCGTGCTACGTTGGTTTTGCCATATAAGAAGGATAAGTGAAGAACAATTTACGAAACGGGAACACTCATGGTTGGGAACGTCAAGAGTACTCGAACTCGACGAGCATGTACGGAGAAGCTGATGTGGACGAAGAAAAATTTGTGTGTGTCTAGAGACTTCTGACGCCCTACTCTCTCTGCCTACCCTGTAAAGGGACTCGGCGTGATATCTATAACTGTATGAATAGTATGAAAATTTTATGAAATGCTCGTAGCACAATTGTTACTACATAGTATATATATATATTTATATATCGGTGTGCAAAGTCAAGCAATTTTACGTATGGTAGATAGTTGGATAGGCATGTAAGTGTCCATCTTGTTTGTCTATTGAATATTCTTGGTGATAGTTACAGATGTGTGAGACCTTCGAATGTCTTCGAAGCCTTGGGATGCGAGAAATGTCGGAAGCCATTATAAATGTCAAAGTATGCGATGTCATGTTTTCGCCAGATCTCTCAAGGAGAACCTTTTTCGAACAGGATGTAAAGATTTCCCGACAAAAGCCATATCAAGGACTAAAGTTTATATTTTTAGTTTATTTGTAATCCTTTTTTTTCACGTCTCCGGTCCCCAAAGGGGTAGACAGAGGTGTATAGTTAAACACCGTCTTTTCGCCGGAGATATATTTAGCCACCAACGTGATAAAGATTCTGAAGCACGGTTATTCATACAACTCAGATTTCTTTCTCAACTGTATGCAGTTTTTATCTCGCTGTTTTCATTCACTATAAAACTCGTGGTACGATTAATCACTGTTCAGAAAAAACTCCATGGTACATTAGGGATTCAAACTTGCAATCTGAGGCCACCAACGGACAAGGAATACGTACATAAAGGTAAAGTGGAACAATCCTTTTTTTTATTTTTTTTTATACAACAAGAGTGGCAAACAAGCATACGGCCCACCCGATGGAAAACGGTTACCGCAGCCTATTAACGCTTACAATACCGAAGTATCACTTGTGCGCTGCCACTCTGTATTCGGAAAGTTGTACTGCGTTGGCAGCATAAAGGGACTAATCCCTCTGCTGCCAACACAATACAACAATCCTCCCCCACCCCAAGGAGCTCATTACTGGAAACCTTATTCACCGCGTAGGAACACAAACAATAAATTGTGTTATTTGGCTACGGACTTCTATAAGGTGGAGGTCCTGCCCCAGACGGGCAGCTCCAAATTCGAACGGGAAACCCGTTATGCCCTACCTCTCAATCTAAATTTAGTGGATATCAAGCCTTAGCTTTATATAAGTGTGTATGTATGTCATTCCACACAGGAATCGTAAGGCGGACCGCAAACACGTATGTGTGCTTAGGTCTATGTTAGCTCGGTTCAGTGTTACTTGTGTTCCTGTCACCGAATAGGATATATTAATATTTCGAAGAATTCTTTCATACGTTTAAAATTTCAATTGAATATACGATAAAACTTGATGATTCTGTTGATCAATAAACAGTAGTAAAATATAGAAAATTTACGAGTTTTTCGAAAAAAAAAGCAAGAATTAGAGCCTATAGGTGAGTTTAATAACGATTTTGCCAAGTCTAAACCCTACTAAAATTATAAATACAATAGTTTATGATCGTATACTTATGTTTGTTACAGAATCATGCCAAATTCAATTCAATTCCATGCCATGGTATGTGGCATGGAACTGAATTGAATTGAATCTGGCGTAAAGATAAATTTTATTAGGTATGTTAAATTAATATGATGCGATTTATCCTAGAGAAATAACTACCAACGAAGTAAAATTTATGTATACATAAATGATCTGTAAGTATCTTAGGGACTCGAAAGGCACGCCATATGTCACACTGACAACTAAATATATTTCTGGCACGGTCAAAATCAGAAGGCTTGGAAATTTAACAAAATATTTGTTCTATTTGCGACAGCGACCTGATAAAGCCGGCAAGTGGTGTTTGCCCGGCTCTCGTACATTATTGCACGCCTCCAATGTGCCCATCTTAGCCAGTTTGTATAAGGAAACTCACATACTGACGACTTTGCACGATAACACTTAAAATTGTCTTTTACATTTAATACATTCGTGAGAACGTGAACGAAAAGGTAATAAGGTAAGGTATATATATATACCTTTCTTAATCTTTTTGTATGGAAGGAAAAGCTATTTGTACAGTAACCGCTTGTCTTAAGTCTTTGTTGTCTTTGTTGTATTGTCTAAGTATCAGAAATACTATGGCTTTCAAAGTAGTTTTTTTAGACAGATATACAGAAAGCGAAAGAGTCGCTTTATCTGAATTCGTCATCCTTTTATACAAACTCGCCGGTTTTTTTAATATGCCTTTGATTTAACTCTCTTGTACACGGCCTTAATTTTATTTTATTATTTATTTTAGTATTTCCAAATAAAATAATCTAATTAAGTACTATTTTACTCATAAAAAAGAAATAGGTCTTTTTTTTTTTTATACAACAAGAGTGGCAAACAAGCATACGGCCCACCTGATAGAAAACGGTTACCGTAGCCTATTTACGCTCACGATACCGAAGTATCACTTGCGCGTTGCCACTCTGTGTTCGGAGAGTTATAGTGTGTTGACAGCATAATGGGTTTAATCCCTCTGCTTCCAACACAATGTAACAATCCTCCCCCCTCCCCAAGGAGTTCATTACTGGAAACCTTATTCACCGCGTAGGAACACAACACAATAAATTGTGTTATTTGGCTACGGACTTCTATAAGGTGGAGGTCCTGCCCCAGTCGGGCAGCTCCAAATTCGAACGGGAAACCCGTTATGCCCTACCTCTCTTATAGTCTTATTAAAATCATTATCAAGACGTCATCATCTTTTCAAGTTGCTCTTATCAATGTCTAGACTACTGGGGTTTCAGTTAATGCTTTAAGATTAATACCGATAAACAAGATAATTTTACGGTCTTTTCGAAAATGAAATCCTGTTGGGTGTATTTTTTAAACTTGGTTATAAATCAAACCCTTCCTACAAGGGTCCCCGGAGAAGTAGAAGTCCCACCCTCTTACCGCCGGAGATATATTTATTTCTTCGAAAAATGTGCGGCGTAACGATATTAGATCGAATCCGCAATGAAGAGATTCGCAAATCAACTGGCGTGAATGAGGGCGTGATTGTAAAGATGAAGAAAGGCATGTTACGTGGGTTTGGACACATAGAAAGGATGAGTGAAGAAAGATTGACGAAACAGATATACAAAGCAAAAGTGTGTGCAAGAAGAGGCAGAGGAAGGCCACGTTCCAACTACCTGGATCAAATAGATCGGTCTCTCAAGGACGGGAACGTTAAGAGTACTCGAAACCGACGAGCATGTATGAAGAGACTGATGAATGTGGACGAAGCGAAAGAGGTATGTAAGTCTAGAGAGAACTGGCGCTCTATACTCTCTGCCTACCCCGTTAGGGACTCGGCGTGATGATATGTTTGTATGTATATATATATAATATGACAGATAGCGAGTCTGTCACCGCTTCTCAAGCATAGTCAGTCTCTCAGTTTTGTTTGTATGACACATACGACATTGAACTTATTCTTAAGCGTGTAGGGTTTTTCACGATGTTTATCTGCACCGTAAAGCTTGTGGTTTGTTAAATAACGGTTTATACATTGAGAAACACATATTGTTTCGACCTTTGTGGTTTCAGCCTACATTTTATAACTAATCTAAAACCCTCCCATGACACGTAAGAGCTGTCAAGAATATAAGAAAAAAAAACAAACGACAGAAGATTGTAAAGTGCAGAAAGTCTCCAGCCAGTAATAAATTAAACCAATGAAAAAACAATTACCGAAGAACTTAAATTTAGAACCTTCCTTTATCGGTGTCGGAATATCTTCCCCAAAATCCGTTAGTTTCTACCTGTCAGTTACCGGCTAAAGAAATAAGTGTGGGCCAACCGACGGGCGGTAGGAATTCCTTTCACGTACGTTACAAGAACGAATCGGTGTTGGCTTGGGTGCACTAGTACATAAATGTTCAGTAGTAAAATTTTTATCCAACTAATATTATAAATAAGCCGAGGTGGCCCAGTGGTTCGAGTGTCTACAAAACAACGATTGCAAGATCGAATCCCGACTGTACCAATTAATATTCTAAACGTGAGTACAATGATTAGTCACACCACGAGCTTTTCGTTGAAGGAAAACATCGAGAGAAAACCTGCATACGCTTGAGAATAAATTCAAAGGCGTATGTAGTAGTCGTGCTTGAGTAAGGGTGATGGACTCGTCAGCTGTGACGTTAGCATCTAAAATATATCTCTAGTGGAAAGTGGGTCCGTGGGTAGCACTTATACATCTCTGACTTCAAAACGTAAAACTATGTTCACAATTAGAGTTACAAAGTAACACACAGTTCCCAACAATAGTTAAAAACTTTGAAACTGAGTTCCTTTTTTAACATCATTCCAGTAGTTTTTTTACATCGTAACAAAATACAACAAATAGCATCTTTTTTTTTATGTACTGCGCTGTCGGTGAACTATGTAGCTTGGAGTGAAATTCCAGCTATGTGCTGACCAATTGACAGGGGTAGCTGTTGATAGAAGCAATGTGTTACACAAGATATAAAAACCTTTGCGAGGTAACGTTATTAATAGCTCGTTGGAATAACATGTTCTAATCCTATCTTCTCTTATAGATTTTTTTATACAACAAGAGTGGCAAAGAAGCATTGTACCTGATGGGAAGCGGTTACCGTAGCCTATTTACACTCACGATACTGAATTATCAGTTGTGTATTGACACTCTGTGTTCGGAGGGTTCAGCTCCAAATTCGAACGGGAAACCCGGTATGACCTACCTCTCAAGTATTAGATTCTCGATAAAAAAATTTTTTTTTACGAATTTCGTTGTAATTTCATAACCCTCTTTAACAAAATGTATTGTTTTGGGCATTCCCACAGGGGTCCCTGAAGGGGCAGACAAAAGAGTAACAGTGACCAATTTTTGCGGAAAATATATGACGTCTTTAATATAGAACAGGATCTGTTTACATAATATACCTAAATCTTTACGCCTTCCCCCAAGGGTCCCCCGAAGATGTAGGTAGAGTATAGTACCCTCAACCACTTATCGCCGGATATATATTTTAGGTGCCAACGGTTTTACTTATAATTACTTTATATTTTCTTTGCTGTTTGTTTTTTTATCAAACATAATTTTTTAAGCTATATCTAAGCAATCTATCCTCAAGAGGACTTATTTCGTGCACGCAACTAAGGTCATCTTGTTTAACATTTATAGGTGAAGATTTGTTATTAGCATTTAGTTATATTTTTTTATTTTTTATTTTATATTATATTTACATGTATTATTTGCTGTAAATCTTCCTGAAATAAATAAACGTGACTGATGGCAATCACGATATACATACATTTTTAGATTTCCCCTCAAACGTATGCAGATTTCATCTCAATATTTTCATTCTACGCAAAGCTCATAGTGTGATCATTGTACTTAGGACTCTCGTGTTTATTTCTCATATTTATAAAACTCCTTCAACATTATAGTGTTATTGCACCTCTACCTACCCTTCTAAGAAAAATTCTTTGGAAAACTTACGATAAAAATATGCTTGACATAATTAACGTCACTTTATCCAACAATACGTTTTTTCAAATTTCGTTTGTAATAATCCGACAAAGGTATTGCTGCTGATCACATAACTTGATTATTCACTGTTAAATTGGGAGCGTGTTCTTGTGAAGTAAAATCTTCACAGCTATCCACAAGGGCTAGCTAGAGATGTATTACCTAATATTCGTTTGAGATAATCGTTTTTGTAAGATCAAAATTACTACTGGGAATAGTGGATTTTATATAACAAATACCGGAATATTTTTTTTCGAAATATTACAGGTTTAACAATAGCCTATTTGCGGTGATATGTTTAGTTATCAATGTGACATGGCTGATGAGAGTCCGTCACTGTTTCTCAAACACGACTGTACAACGCGGTCACATTAACTTGACGCATGGCTTAGATGACGTCATTTTGGCGGTGAGGTACGGTGCGAAAAAAAAAAGGATGTAGCTAAATAAAAACTATATTTTTTATTTTGGAGCATAGGTTTTATTTGTTAATCTTGCAATATGTTGCATCATGTATTTTTTATACACTATAATTGAAAACTATTTTGTTTGTTTTAAAACACTTTCAACACAAGATTTCTCCCTTCACTGTGTATAGATTTCCCCATGTTAAAAAATTAGTAGTGTAAGGGTGGCTGATTGAAAGACTGATATGGCGATGATATCCTTTATTAGAGCAATAGGTGTATACATAGGTATTGCATTCATATGTTAACTTTATAAACTTAGGTGACCTAGGTACTTGATAATAATACTAAGCAAGGAGTTGACTGCATATGTGGCTATCGAACTCGATGCTTCCTAGTATGGTCTTTAGAATAGACTACACAAGTGGTGATCGTATCCCTTAGCCAGGTTCACTTGATGACTGCGTATGTGGCTATCGATCAAGCTTGCCTAGTGCTTTGGAACAGACTACACATATGGTTATCGTATTCCTTTGGCCAAGCTCACTTGATGACTGCGTATGTGGCTATCGATCAAGCTCGCTTCTTAGCTAATCCTTGAGATCGGTGGTGCGGTCCTTTATATACCGTTTGTTGACGATGGTGACTCATATTGAGATGGCCGCATGAGACAGGTAGTTGATGTGTGAGCGAGAAAGTATTCGAGCCCGCGCGCATCGCGTTACAGTAGTAACAAAAATTGTCCAAAATGAACAAAAACAGTCCAAACTTAAACAATAACGAAAACGTAACAAAATATCCAATAACAACAATAGCAACAGAAAACTAGTCAACATATCGACGCGCGTATCGGTAACAGAGATGCTAACCATACTGACGATTGCCGGGCGAGCTAAGGGAATGCGGGGGGATGCGGGCGGAGCCTCGCATTCCAGCGATGCGTCAAGTTAATGTGACCGTGTTGTACATACGTCTCAGAAATTCATTGGTTTAATGGCGGCTTGAACCCGCAATATTTGCGTTGCAGACTACGACTCGAACTACACGACTATCACAGCTACATAAAATGTAATGTTCGCCACGAGTTATATCAAAAGCAATTTGGTTTTCGCCAAACTAATATTAATTTCCAATTAATTAGTAAACATCAGTTGAAACTTTGCCAATTTTACCTTAACGGAGATTAAATTGCAATTAAGATTAATTATTTTCTCTACAACGGCCGTGAAATTCAGAATTGTTTATGTATCACATTCCAAAAGTACTCAGGGTTTATTATGAAAATACTTACGCATTTGTCGCATACGATATTCTTAGCTTGTATGTAAAGACAATATAGTTTTATTGCGTACTATTTTGTAGGGCTTAATCAGTATGAGTCTGATATTTTTTTATGAATATTTTCCTATGTTAATATGTAATTTAATTACTTTGCAAATACTTCATCTTTAAACTAACAATTTACCTTTTAGAGACGAGAGTACAGATTGAAGTTTCCTAACTAGGCGTACGTATGGTACAGAATATCTCATCTAGTTATCGTAACACGACGAATTCCGAATCAAAATGTCGAATAAAAATGTAATGTAACCCGAAATATTATCGGAATAAGCGCCCTGACTTAATGAATGTCTACTGCAGAGAATGGTAACAAGATATCGACTGAAATCAGATTTCAATAACATCAAAAGTACGAGGAATTAGGCGTATATAGCTCTTTAATTTAATCAACGACATGAAATAGAGTTACTTATGTATTCAATCCAATTAAACATTTATTCCAATTGTTCAGGGAAAAGCTTATGATTTTAAGCCGTGTCAGTTTGGATTTATTCCAGGAAACGTAATTATATATATACAAAGTAAATATTTGATATATTTATATAAAATATTTGAATTGAATAAAGTACAGTGATTAGTCACACCACGAGCTTTACGGTGAAGGAAAACATCGAGAGGAAACCTACATACGTCTGAGAAGAAACTCAAAGGCGTATGTATAGTCGTGCTGGAGTAACGGCGATGGACTCGCCATCTGTCACGTTGGCACCTAATATACCTCTGGCTGAAAGTGGGTGTGTGGTTATTACCTATACACCTCTGCATACCCCTTCGGGGACCCTTGTGGGAAGGCGTGAGGATATATTATAAATATTTGATACTACTAGCTGGAGGCTGGGCGATACCAAACAAGTGATTCCGCGGCTATTTGAGCACAGGAAAAAAGGTAGCACGCGGTAGCCATTCCGTGCCAGTTCTCTCTAGAATGACTTACAGACTCTTGCGCTTCATCCCTTATTCATCAATCTCTCCATACATGGTAAAGTAAGACTTACAGAAGTTTATATAACACGACTGTGTTGCAATAAATGGACCTGGATTTTTTACAAGTTTTTGTAGAAGACTTAAAAGGACTTATTTCGTGACTTACAACGTCATTGAACCGGACCACGACCTAACGGACTCCAGGATACCCGTTCACACACTGATACTACACATAATCGACCAAATGTACCGTCCTCGCCAGCGAGGCTCGACGCGGATAAGCCGTAATATTCTCCCCGTATCGACCCAGTCGCGCAAACCCAGCCCCGAAATATATAAATATAATTACCATTCCAGCCCAGCTCCCTTGCTCGCAATCCAGCGCTATAAGCCGAGGTCCATACCCCGCAGGAGGAGCCCTCAGCTGTGTTTGCTTAGCTACTTAAAAGTGCTTGGCTTTAGTCTCGCCATTGCTCGATTAAGTAGCAAAGTTCCCGGAACTCACGAATTGAGAAACAATGAAAAAAAAAAGCATAAACAAATGAAATTCGATAAAAAGCGGTGCAAAGCTCTGGTAAGATATACAATAAGCAGATTATAATAGTGTTGTGGTAAGTTGAATCTTAGCCAGCTGTGAGCTAAATCGTTACGCGCAATAAACGTGAATGGATTGATTGGCATGCGAAGTGCACTACAACAGGGATCTGTGCTTGAAATCCCTGTTTATAACCCTTTGAGCTAGCATTCGGAGAGAGGGATTTCCTAGGATTCTACTGGCTCACGTACCGACATTGTTTGTAGCACCAATTTTAATGTACTGTATTAAGAGATGCGGAGGTCGAGTTGTTTACATATGAAAAAGCAGGTGGGTAAAGCGCCTGTTTCCTCTAGAATTGTTTCGCTTCATCAACATTCATCAGTATTTTCATACATGGTCCGGTTTCAAGTACTCATGACGCTATTAAATGTTTTATAAATTTACGAAAGACAATATAAATCTTATTGTCCTCTCGATTCTTAAAGTAAGTATCCCCGGTAGAACTAAGTCTCTATCTTCATAAAACTTTGTTTACTCAAAGTAGGGAGACATTTTTCAGTGCTCGTATATTTTCAACTGTAAAAATTTCACTGTAACCAGTGGAAACTTTACCTTCAGTTTATCGCTACAGTGCTGTACACTCGGAGACAAAATGCACTTTTCTCGTACGACGGTGTTTCTCAATCCCTCCCAGTGGTTTTCAAAGTTTACGCACACTTTATTTAATAAACACGTTTTTCAAAACATTACTTTTTACCGCTCCAAGTGACAGCTATCTCATTAATTATAACAATGTACACAATCTCATTGTTATTTAAAGCCGTGGTGGCAGAATGGTTCGAGTAGTTGCCTGTAACGTATACCTTTTCTAAAAACAAATTAATGCGAATTATAGCTCAAATAGAAGGTTTCAGGTGACAAAAAATATTTGAGAATCACTGACCTAGGCATACAATTCTATGTTTGAGCAGTATGTGCACGGAGCAGTTCCGCGAACTTTGACAGAACTCGAAAAAAGACCAGATTTTAGAGGTTTGACAAATCCTTCGAACATAATGGCTTCCATTTAACCCGTTGGAATAATGGTTTTTGATTCAAAGAACACTGAATATTTTGGTGTTTGCTCTTTCACACCCGTAAAGGATGGTTGAAACAGCCCTGGTTTTAGTAACCATAGCGGCTCTTCCATCAATGGCTAAGAAGGCCAATACGGTAAGGAACAATTATAAAAAAATATCAATTTCAGATTGATTCCTTTGTCCTCACCCAATTATTCGGATGTCAAATTTGAGCTTTCTAGGTCAGTTCGAACTGGGTTAGTTCTGATTTAAAGGTCAGTCGGTGATAAAAGTGACGATTTTTGGACGATAATATCAAAATAACCGTTCGAGGTGTGTTGATAAAATTTGGAAGACATCTCGCTAATCTCAATATGTGAGCCAAATTTGACATGTTTATGTGAAATTGTTTTGAGTTATGTGGGGGTAAAAAGTGGCTCCAAATCGTTCGTGTATTACACACTGCTCGCCAGTTCTGTTAGCTTGAACTTGGCTTGAAACGCTACCGCATGTCTAGATAATATAATATAATATATCCTCACGCCTTCCCACAAGGGTCCCCGAAGGGGTAGGCAGAGGTGTATAGGTAATACCCACACACCCACTTTCCGCCAGAGGTATATTAGGTGCCAACGTGACAGATGGCGAGTCCATCGCCGTTACTCCAGCACGACTATACATACGCCTTTGAATTTCTTCTCAGACGTATGCAGGTTTCCTCTCGATGTTTTCCTTCACCGTTAAGCTCGTGGTGTGACTAATCACTGTACTTAAGTTCAGAAAAACTCATTGGTACAGTCGGGATTCGAACTTGCGACCTTTGCGTCGCAGGCAACTGCTCGAACCACTCGGCCACCACGGATTTTTGTCTAGATCCAGTCATATATATTTCCCGGCGCCTCACGCTCTTCTTTTGTTTCACCTCCTTTATCATCCTTTACCACCCTTTATCATAAAGGTTCCCGACGTGGTAGGCCTCCGCCTACCACGGAACCTTACAAACCATCTTCTCATTCGTAATATTTGGGTTCCAGCGTGGCAGATGACAAGTTTGTCGCCCTCTTCAAGGACATAGCACACGTCTAAATTTGTACCACGTATGCCTCTGCACGATGTTTTACTTTATTAGGCTTAGTGCTTATGGTGAAACACAGCACTGCGCTTAAGTTCGGAAAGAAAATGATGGTTGTAGAGTTTGTAATGTTGGCTTGGAAACGAATTTTTTAATTCTTCTTGTAAAACAAAGAAAAAATTACTATGTCTTAAAACTTAGACTGAAGAACATAGAAGAGAAAGTGAGATATGGTTGGAAAACTGCCCACACCTTTGCGTAAGGCGCGAGTTATCATAACTTGGTCAAATTTGCGACTGTGCATTCAAGCAAAACGATAACTATTAAGCTGGCGTCACTATTAACACCCGTTTGAGCTTTAGTTGCGAATAGTTCCTTCGGCACAGACCTCGCTGTATTCCAGCAAGATTTGTTAGTGCGAGGATGTACGGGACTGAAATTGGACGAGCCAATATGTTGGATACAAAAAAAAATAGTCAATGAAAGAAGAATGTGTGATGTTAAAACAGTTGTCGATCCTTCTCCTTAAAAGCTTTTTTTCTTGGAAACGGTGGTATCGAAAGCTCAATATTTTTTATATGTGACTTTCGGTTGCAAAAAAGATATATCTTTTCATACATACATACATATCATCACGCCAAGTCCCTAACGGGGTAGGCAGAGAGTATAGAGCGCCAGTTCTCTCTAGACTTGCATATCTCTTTCGCTTCGTCCACATTCATCAGTCTCTTCATACATGCTCGTCGGTATAATGTACTCTTGACGTTCCCGTCCCTGAGTATCCAATCGAGTAATTTTAATTTCCTTAACCAGTGAAATATAACATAATATTTCGTTTTTACTATATGGCCGTTGTGATATCTCATCGTGTGTATTCGCGATATAACTTAGAAGATACTATTCGAGTTTCCGATGCAGTTGACTTGCTAACTTAGGTAACTTGATTAATAACTTATAGTATTACACTTAATGTAATCGGTCGGGCGATGAATGATTTCATTGGTAATACAGCAGAGATTGATGGAAAACAACAAAGGTATGTATAAAATTATAACTACCTACCTAGATCAAATCGATCGCACGATCTCACGACGCTCAAGAACGGGAACGTCAAGTGTTCTCGTAACCGACGAGCATGTATGAAGACACTGTGAATGTGACTCTAGAGAGAACTGGCGTTCTATACTCTCTGCCTACCCCGTAAGGGACTCTACGAGATTATATATATGTATAAAATTCGGGAGAAGCAAAGAGCTATAGCGGCCTTTGTTGAATGGACTATAATGCGGTTATAAAGACAGAGTTGTTCCTGGTGAGCCTGCGACAGGAAAAACACTCAAACGATGCCAGAGCAGGCTAGTGCATTATTGAAGTTAAATCTATAAAAATACCCATGTTTTTCACGATTCCCTAACTGCAACGAAAAACCCATTGCTGCTATTCAAAGACCATAAAAAACGAACTAACCATTACTCGAAAAATACATCGTACGAAATCCGTCCTCGGATTCGTTAGTCGGAACAAATGTCTAGTGTAACCGCACGCCCCGCTAAATGGATGACAGATTGCGCGTGTGCGTTGCCGCACTGTTATTCGGGACAAGGTAGTTTATTTACTACCAACCATAGCGGCGGAACATAGCACCTATACCTGTGTAATTTAATACCATCTTATTTTCTATGTTCACGAAATAAATTATTTGATTTGATTTGATTTGATTTGACCATGATAGTAACGAAAACTGATGATGATGTTACGAAGAAATTATTATATTATATCTGTAGGAACTATTGTATTATATCTTCACGTCTACCCACAAGGGTCCCCGAAGTGGTAGGCAGAGGTGTGTGGGTACTACTACCCACCCACCCACTTTCCGCCAGAGATATATTTAAGGTACAAATAATCAAATCATCGTATTGAATTCTCCCAAGGAAAATGGAAAATGTCGATAGTCCCAGCTACTTGGTTGATGATGCACAGTACATGCGGCTTGGCTAAATAACTTGTTATGTAATATCTTTCCTAGAAGTGCGTGACAACCACTGATAGGTGGCCAAAGCCGCCCGTCATCAGTCAGACATCATGATTTTAGCCAACTGAATGGTAGGTACACAAATATAGAAGGTATACAAATATCCTAATTAAACGTTATAGTATATAATACACTAGCTGTCCCGCCCAGCTTCGCTCGGGTGAAAAAGTTAAATTGCCCGTAACACGATCGCAGCGCCACCTATTGGGTCCAATTGTAAATCTAAACCATTCTCGAATCTAGCTTAAGACACACAGAAACACACAGAAAGCTTCGCCCGGGTAAAAAGGTAAAATTCTTGAAACTCGATCGCAGCGCCACCTATCGGGTCCAATTTAATATAGCCTATGTTACTCGGGGATAATGTAGCTTTCCAAAGGTGAAAGAATTTTTGAAATCGGTCCAGTAGTTTCGGAGCCTATTCATTACAAACAAACAAACAAACAAATCTTTCCTCTTTATAATATTAGTATAGATGAACAGATCGTACTAGTGACGTAATTCAGTAACCAAGCCCTAACAAACGAGGCAGGCACACATGTTGCGATGACGGCGGAACACAATAATGATTGTTGTACACGCAATTGTCGGCAGACGCTTTGTATACGATACAAGGTAGAAGTAGCACTGAGACAAGGAAATTAATATCATAGATCTAGAATATGCTATGTTTACGAGTATACTAGTACACAATAGCTTTCCGGTTATGGAAATGTCCTTACGTTTGAGAAGAAGTTCAAAGCGGTATGCATAGATCTTTATGTTGTAGGCAACTACTCGAAAAAAAAAATATCCTCACACCTTCCCTCAAGGATCCCTGAAGGGGTAGGCAGAGGTGTATTTATACTCATACACCCAATTTCCGCCAGAGATCGAGCGATCTTTTTGTCGCAGGCAAGAGCACGAACCACTCGGCCACCACGGATTTACTCGGACCACTACTAGAATACTACTAGAATACTACAATGAACTAATAGATGTGCTTGAGAAATTCGATATCTGTGACGTACATATCATAGCGCCGAGTCCCTCACGAGATATGCAGATAGAGTAGAACGCCAGCTCTCTTACATAACATCGCTTCATGCACATTTGTCAGTCTCATCATTCAGGCTCGCCGGCTTCGAGTACATTTGCTATGATTTAGTAATTGGAGCTTGTCCTATGAAAATACGACGCTAATGTTTCGGAAATATGATACTATATTGAAAGGCAGAAACCAAGAGAGTGTACCCTAAGCGAATAAATTGAATTGATACAAACTGATATGTTGTGAGTAGACGTACACGGCGCGGTCAGGCAATTTCGAATACGCACGGGAGAGCCCGTTAATAAATCCATCTGTTGAGTTTTGACGGGCGGCATAAACTTTGTCCACTTACAATATTACCATCAATTTTAATTGAGCAAGCCGCCCAACCTCATCGCTCTGGTTGCACCGTAACCGAGTTATGAACGTCGCTCACTCGCTCCCAACTTCGTAATCTTGTAAGCTATTTACAACAAGTTTATATCTAACGCTAACAGATCTATCTCATCGCATCGTTTTCGCACAACATGAATAGAAATGACATGCGATGCAGCTAGGTAGCAGATTTTTTCTACCAACAGGAATGAATGATGCCTTAGAAATTCGTGCAGTTCTCCCAAAGATTTCTGCAGGGTTGACATCGTGCGAGCGATACCCCTGGTATTGCCAACGTCCATAGGCGGCGGTAACCACTTACCATCGGGCAATGCACCGCATTGCATGTTGCCACCCATGTGGTATAAAAATATGTGATAGACTAATATTTCATTAAGGCACAAGTAATATATAAAAAGTTATATCAAATACCTACAACATGTAGTTTCCGTATCAATTTCGAGCTCTTGTCACTGTGTTGAAAAATTTATTATTTTACTTTCATTCATACATATCATCACTCCGAGTCCCTAACGGGGTAGGCAGAGAGTATAGAGCGCCAGTTCTCTCTAGACTTACATACCTCTTACATGATTATCTTATTTTAATATTATCTCTGGCGGAAAGTGGGTGTGTGGGTATTACTTATACACCTCTGCCTACCCCTTCAGGGTCCCCAAAAAAATGTGTATTGTGCATGTTTAATATTTTTTATGGGTAGCTTGAAATATATTAATAATATTAATCTGTCTCATTGTTTTTTTTAGTTCAACTTTTTTATAAGGTACGTATTATTTAAAACAAAAAAATATCATTCCAATACTGTACATAATTATCATAAGATATAAATTTCATCGAAAATTTTTAAATGACTCTATGTTTATTCGTCATTTACCAAAATAGTCAGATTATGATTAAGTACGTGCTCGCCATCGACTGCGCAGACCATGTCGCGAGACCGGAAACGTAGCTAATTTCCGGTACATCACAGTAATGGCCGTTAACGTGGGTACTAACAATAAATATTACACTTTATAAGAAAATTAAATGATATTGCACTTCGTTATATAGTAGGCTTAGAGGTCTCGAAGTCATCTGGTGACCATCTGGTGACCAAGCGAGTTAAGAAAGCTGGAATGTATCAAAGTCAAAGAGAATCAGCATTGCTATATAGTGCGGCAATGGTGCCAGCCTTCTTGGCACCCTCCCCGGGACAATGAGTGGTTGCAGGTGCTTTATTTATTTATTTAGTTTAATTATTTATATATCTTCATGCCTTTTGACAAGGGTCTAGAAGGTCCACACACCTACTTTTTGCCAGAGATATATTTAAGGTGCGAACGTGTCAGAAAGCGAGTCCATCGCCGTTACTCAAGCACGATTATAATACATACGCTTTTGTTTTTCTTCTCAAACATCTGCACGTTTCCTCTCGATATTTTCCTTCGCCGTAAAGCTCGAAAATCTCATTTGTACAATCGGGATTCGACCTTACAATGTTTGTATTGTAGGCAACTAATCGCACAGATAACAAGTTTAATTCTTCACTTTTATTTTATTTCACGTCAGTTACATAATTATAAAACAATATTATTATTGATTTATTATCACATTTTCTTTTAAATATGCCGCAAAATCTCCTTCTTACTGCTTGTATTATAATGATACTTGCTATATTGGACCAATAAGGTGTTGTTACAATTGCCTACCCCTTTGGACCCCACGAGTATGTATGAAGACACTGATAAATATGGACGAAACGAGAGGTATGCAAGTCTAGAGAGAGCTGGCGCTCTATACTCTCTGCCTACCCCGTTAACACTCGGCGTGATGATATGTATATGGATGTGTATACGTAAACGCAGTAGATAATGTAGCTATAATACGAGCTTTCATATTCCACAGTAAGTGCGGCCAAAAGGGCAAATGGTTGCCTCAATTACTACCAACGGGATCGCCCAATAATCACAATTGACAATAAACATCACCCATTACGCGTATTTAATCGTTGAATTTGGCATAATTTGGACAAACATTTGTGCAAGCATTGATTGTAGCTTGCCAAAATACACGGCGGGACTGTGTAATGTACGGTAGTGGATATGAGGCTACCTACACTCACGCCATTATATATTTATTTTTCTTATTAAGGTATAATATATCCTCACGTCTTCCCATAAGTGTCCACGAAGGAGTAGGTACTTATATAGGTCATATCCCCAACAACCACTTTCCGCCGTAGATATACTTTGGATGTCTACGTGACAGTGGGCGAGTCCAACGTCATTACTCAAGCACGACTATAAATACGCTTTTTAATATATTCTCAAACGTATGCAGATTTCCTTCACTGTGATGTGACGAATAACTGTAATTAAGTTCAGAAAATCTCATTGGCATAGTCGGGATTCTAACTTGCAACTTTTGTGTTGCAGGAGACGCGAACCGCTCGGGCACCACGACTTTTCAGTAGAAAAACTACTACAGTACACAAACTACATAGTACCACAACTGACACACAAAACAAATTGCACTAATTCCGTTTTGGTTGGAGGCACCCGTCCTATTATCCCGACTACTGTGGCGCGCTGCATTTGTCAAACGGCTCTCGTGATTTCGTCTAACTATTAAACCTTAAAGTACATACATTTTATGTTCGTGACCAAACCTGTTATCAGCTGGAGGTGTTGCCTCACACCATGCTATATCCTATGCTCTATAATATACTATCCTATAATATACTATGATCTATGCCTTGTGGTTGACAAGGGCTGATTTTATTGATACCAATGCTAAGCCTAACACGTTAAATATCGTTGATGCGGACGCAACGATTCCTCTTCTTCCATTTCAGCACCCTTAAAAACAAAAATGGCCGCCAACAATAAAAATAACAGTTCTTCAAGGAAGGTGTGAAAAGATTCCTGCAGGGTCGGCAACGCCGAGTTCGCGGCGAGTGATACCTCTGGTGTTGCAAGCGTCCATAGGCGGCGGTAACCACTTACCATCAGGTACACTGCAGGCTTGTTTGCCACCCAGGTGGTAAAAAAAAAAACTCTTTTTGACTTTAATTCTATGTGTGTTTTAACGTCTGCGAAACTATGAATACCAAAGAAACGTTTCTTAGAGCAATTGGAACAAAACCCTTTTCTCTTAAAAAAATCTCTTACTTTCTCATAGGCGGTAACAATAAAAAGTTATTTCATATCTGTACGGATTTGGGTCAAAACGGGCGTTCGGCACGCGAGCGCGTTGCCACTAATGCGGACATTATCCCGATTGCTCGATATAGTTTAGGAGCTTCGTTAAATTCTCAACAAAAATGGTAAATACATATTATTTAAGCATAATAAAAAAAAAATAAAGAAAAAGTGTCTCTCATGACGTATAGGGAGGTCAGAGGTTGCGTTGGACAGAAACAAATGGAAGGGACTGCATCAGAGACGCCGACAAGAGCCAAGCTCTTAAATTTGTCATGAATACAAAAAATTATATTGTTTAGAATAGAGCAATTGCTTAAAAAGGATAAATAATGCTATCTGAATAAAGATAAAGACATGTGAATGTGTGAGTAGTGAGAGATCTTAAAGCGTAGATAACTGGTGCTCTAACCTCTTTGCATACCCCGTGAAAGATGCGGCGACATCGGTCACGTTGGCCTGTACTCCGGGCTTAAAGTGAAATGTTGTTATACCTTTGCTTACCTCAGCGAAGATCTCTGAAGCCATGATGATATGATGAATATAGCGTGGAAGACACCATATGTATTTTGCACACACACACACACACACACAATATTTTATTATACTGAGCTGTGTTTTTATTTTTGATAATAATTCCTAGTTGAAGGAAGACCTCCTTGAACCATAACCGTGTTTAAAATGAGTTTCTGGTCATACTTAATATATGCTTAAATAAATAAATATGTTCATCCATACTAATATTATAAATGTGAATGTAAGTTTGTTTGTTACGCTTTCACGTAGAAACTACTTAACCGATCATCATGAAACTTTGTACACATATTCTTGGAGGTATTAGAAGTAACATAGGGTACTTTTTATTGGAAAAAAACATGTTTACGAAAGATAAAAAATCCGTCCACGCCGACGAAGTCGCGGGCAAAGCTAGTAATATATAAATGGGTTGAGATATACTGATACGAAAATGTCTCCTTAATTTATTTTAATTGATGTTTCTCGCAGCCTAATACTGTACCGATTGGGGAAAGGGTCAAACGTACATGTCAAATATAATACATAGTACACGTAATATACATCGAAGGCTTCAACAGTATTCTATAATGATTAATATAAACTTCGGCAGTATAAGCATCACAACTCTCAACAAGCTCCTACACTATAGTGAGAGCACTGAATGTTTTTGTTCTGTGATGGTGGTTGTTAAAAGGGTAAGCGGAAGAAATGGTCTCATATTACTCATTGAACTAATTTGCAAACTGACGCTTTGCCGCCTTTGTCTGAGAATTAGTGGTGTTGCCAGTTGGGAAATTGCTACATTTGTTGAAAGGCTAATTTTCTTTTTTGGAGTTTACTCCTTAAGAATCGATTTTCATATATAAGGCGCCCGGTATGAGAAAAATATGAGAGGTAAAATCTACTGATGAATGACAGCGTTACGTTTTTGGTGCTCTCGTACTCTCCATGGCAACGAGAATAACAGAATGGCGATGTAATTAATGTTAATATTTACTTTCAATTGCATATTGTATTAACCTGATATTAACCTACAACAACTGTCAACTTGCGGAGGTTCTATCGTAAATTTTATATTTTATTTATAATTGATATAAATATAAATTTATATCAATTGATATTTATTTCAAAATTGAGAAAATTACTCAATGAATAAAAATCAATCTATAGATGTGTCATGCATACTCTAAGTAATATAAGAAATACATTCATTTACCCTTATTAACTAATCTATTTATTTTATAATCGTTCGTAAGGAGTAAACTCCAGTCGTGCGTCGGAGCTGACACACACTTTTTTTTCATTTCACTACATACTAACAAGTTTCTTCACCGCGTCTCACTGTCTGTCGGTTCGTGATAAACTTATAAACTACTAAACAGTTTATCATGTAGTTTTCACCAGAAAATACTGAGTACTCACTCATGAAAAATATTTAAGTGTATAGGTATTACTTAAGATATTTTGTAATTGAAATGATGATGAATTTTATGATGGTTGAAATATGTTGCCAGAGGTAGAACATTTCGGAAATGGTCAAATTGTTTGGAAGCTTTAATCGAAAACGCTACCTTATCATTTGAGATATAACAAAACATGTCTACACATAATGGAAATACTTTTATTTCTTAAAAGTTACCCCAACCTGTTTCCACTCCATGATAAAGTCTTAAACAAACAAAATCCAAGCAATGACCCCACTTAAGTTTATGTTCCACAACAGTGTTTACAATTAAGTAGTAATAATGTATATTGCATGGCTATAAGGATCTATAATAAATTAAGGAAAATTACATTATATATATTTAAATCAATATTATTTCAAAATCAAATCAAAATCAAAATCTTTTTATTTAACATAGGCCCAGGTGGGCACTTATAAGTATCAATTGGTTATTAGGTAAATGTTTCTATTCTCTCCAAGAATTAGGTAAGGTAGAATACGTTAATCAATGTGATTAATACAATAAGAACGAAATGTACCGTATACTGTGGAATAAATGTATCTTATCTTATCTTGTCAATGCATAAACGTGCTACGAAAAGTGCTACGAAGTGCATAGCAAGTATGCAAAACATGACTTATCGATAAATATATAACATGAGAGCCATGGTTGATGTGCGGTTCGAGTAGTTGCCTGCAACAAAAAGTTTGCAAGTTTGAATTCAAGAAATACATTTATTTGTCAGTATAATAAAAATCACTTAAAATAATTTAAAACGGGCATCTATCAAATGAGATTTGAGTCACTCAAAACCAATTCCCCTAATGACTTAAACCCACTCACTAAGGCATACGCCGCTATGAAAGAGAAAATGAAAAATTGATGACAAATCCAAATTAGGAATAAAGCACATTCGGCTAACGGGGGTACAATTACGAGGCATCAAATTTTGACAGATCAAAGGAATTAATGCTTAAAAGCGAAAATAATTATTAACAGCAATTCGTTAATGGGAAGTTATCCCTTCGTTTGGCATCATACAGGGGCACACGGTAGCGTATTTTGCACGATAAACTTTGAATTCTAGAGCAAGTGAATGAATTTGTATATCTAGGAAGCATGTTCACACGAGATGGACAGTATGAAAAAGATATTGAAAGAAGGATAACTGTCGGAAATAAGGTGAATGGAGCCATGTCGGCGTTGATGGGCAGTAGAAGTCTGAGCAAGAATGCTCGAGTTGCTGTCCACAACGCGATATTGGTACCTACCTTATTGTATGGCAGTGAATCCTGGGTATGTCAAAGGAAGTATGAAAATAGCTTGAATGCAGTTGAGATGCGATCTCTTCGAAAAATGTGCGGAGTAACGATATTAGATCGAATCCGCAATGAAGAGATTCGCAAATAAACTGGCGTGAATGAGGGCGTGATTGTAAAGATGAAGAAAGGCATGTTACGTTGGTTTGGACACATAGAAAGGATGAGTGAAGAAAGATTGACGAAACAGATATACAAAGCAAAAGTGTGTGCAAGAAGAGGCAGAGGAAGGCCACGTTCCAACTACCTGGATCAATTCGATCGGACTCTCAAGGACGGGAACGTTAAGAGTACTCGAAACCGACGAGCATGTATGAAGAGACTGATGAATGTGGACGAAGCGAAAGAGGTATGTAAGTCTAGAGAGAACTGGCGCTCTATACTCTCTGCCTACCCCGTTAGGGCGTGATGATATGTATGTATGTATGTATGTAACTTTGAATTAGTTTAACAGATAAATACAACGGAAACTAAACTAGCTGTCCCGCCCAGCTTCGCTCGAGTGAAGAAATACGATAGTGGCGCCACCTATCGGGTCCAATTGTGAATCTAAACCATTCTCGTATCCACCTGAAGACACAGAAAATTTCATTAAAATTCAAGGGATTCATTCAAGAGTTGGCTCTAAGTCCAGAGAGAACTGGCGCTTCGCTACCACTGGTGGAATATTTGAATATATACATAATATACAATAATACGCTAAAATCAATGCTCAACACATAATCGATTGGTGCGGATGGGGATCGAACCTATGACCATTAACTCATATGGTAACATTTGCTACTTATCGATGCTTAATGAAATATTAAGCTGTATGCATAAGACTTAGCTGGCAACACAAACAGCTAGAATCAAATATTTCGCCGCTCTGAATGCCTTTGGATGCTGCGTTGTATTCGCACGATACTTGGCCGTCTATCACATCCAAGTGTAATTCACCGCTCGTGATGCAACCAAGTTAATATAATGTTAATATGGTTTTGGTTGTCAATATTTGTTTACTCAAAATTTTACTAAATTTACTTCTATTTCTCTGTATCTTATTCATGCATATGTTGCTATTCGTATTTTACTCAGTAAAGAAAGTTTGACGAAAATATACAATGCGATAGTGTTTGCAAGAAGAGGCAGACAGAGGCTTTTCTAACTAACTTAACTCAACTTTTCTAGCTAACTAACTAATCAGTGATTTAGTGAGTAATGATACTATAGCTTTTCGATAAAAACATGGAGAGCCAAGCTGCATATTATATTTGTATAAATACTTCGTGCTTGAAAAACGGCGATGGTTGCGCCATCTGTCACGTTGAAACCTAAATACATCTCTGTAGAAAAGTGGGTGTGTTATAACGCCTACCACTTCCATTGTTGGAAAGCGTGAAGTAAGCAAGAAGAGTATACAATACATTTTAAGGCAAAGCAACGCAACCATGAAATCAGGTGCTATTATTTAAAGTAACTTTTATTCCAAACGGTCAAAATAACATCTCAAAGCGAGTGAACAGTGTAACAAACGCCCAATGTAGTGAGTTCTTCATTTTGTCCATCCGGTGTTTCCCACACAGAAAACGTTATTCATTTGCTATCGTCTGATGAATGCCTTTCATATTTTACGCTTTACGCTTAATGTTCGGTGCAATTGTTACAATGTGTACCTTGTACCTTATATATGTGTGTGTACCTTGTACCTTATCTTGTCGCGACAATAGTGTCCCGTTTGAATTTAAAACCAGATGTCACAAAGTGGCGTTGTGACTATTTTTATCGCGTTTCATTTCAGCATACGTTTGTAAATAGTTTGGTGTTTGATCCTGTTTTCTATTTTGGTTTGGCGAGTTTGTGCTCAGTATTTTGCCGCAATGGTAGAATAAGTTGTAGAATATGTTGAACAAACTTATGTTATCTATTTTTAATTTTTGCCTACCCCGTTGGGGACTCGGCGTGATGAAATGTATGTATGTATATAAGAAAAAAGACATATTACTTATTGACTTTGGTAAAATTGATGCATCCCTGTAACTTAAGACTTAAATTTTTTTATGTATATGTATACTAGCTGCACCACGCGGTTTCATTCGCGTAAAACTCGAGTTAATTATCAGTAGGTATAATAACAATAATATAATAATTTTATAATAATAATATAATAATTTTAGAGCCGTGGTGGCCGAGTTGTTCGAGCAGTTGCCTGCGACACAAAGATCGCAAGTTCGAATCCCGACTGTACCAATGAGTTTTCTGAACATAAGTACAGTGATTACTCACACCACGAGCTTTACGGTGAAGGAAAATATCGTGAGGAAACCTGCATACGTCTGAGAAGAAATTCAAAGGCGTATGTATAGTCGTGCTTGAGTAACGGCGATGGACTCGCCATCTGTCACGTTGGCACCTAATATACCTCGGCGGAAAGTGGGTATGTGGGTATTACCCATACACTCTGCCTACCCCTTCGGGGACCCTTGTGGGAAGGCGTGAGGATATTATTATTATTATAATAGTTTTATCTGGCTAATTATCTGTCAACACACACACATATATAACATCCATGCATACTCACAAACTTTCGCATTTATAATATAAGTAGGATTCAATATATTTGTGTGTAAAATTTCATTTTGGTATTTGCAGACTTTCATTAAAAAATTACTTGATCTAAAAATTTACACGTACGGTGTAAATGTGGTCGAAAAGTAATAGTAGCATGGTTCAGTGCGATAACCTTGTAATGCATGATTGGTTTGATCAAATGTTTGACGGGTAATGGAACACTTAATCAGTTTCCAAGTAAACTACCACTTCGGTACTGATAAGGACCACTGAGCGATCTATAGGTAACGGGTATTAGGATCAGATCTCCTTGTTAATCGATTTGCAGAGTTAACTCATCTTAATCCTAGAGAATATTATGGTGACCAACATTACATATTGCGTATAAATATTTGTAATCCGTAGGGTATACTAGCTGTCGTACAAAAGGTTAATATTTATACAATACAGTTTTATTAACGCAACCTTAATACCTTTAAATTTTGTAATGAATATCATTATTATCTAATATCTCTTATCATCTCATTAGTTTTTGTATTAAACCAGGATAAACTTTATTTTATATAAACTGTAATTGGATATATATTAAAAAAGGTTATAATTTATCTTGTGCTGTGTAAAAAACAAATAATTACGCTCTTGTTCGTCTAGGGCATGTTGTCCCTACATATAATTGGCATTCACCAGGTATAAAATAAAAAAATATTAAATTTAAAATTCTTAATTTCATTCCTGTCCATAGATTGAGTGTTAGTAACCAAAAGTTATTTCTATGTTAGTGTAATAATCAAAAAAATGTTTAGATGGCCGTGCGCGTGGTTTCAGTAGTTGCCTGCCACTCAAAGATCCAAGTTCAAATCCCGACTGTACCCATGTGTTTTTCTGAACTTAAGTACAGTCAATCTAACCACGGCTGTTCTAAAATAAAAATCTTTGAACTTACTTAACTAATATGGCATATTATATTCCGCTTTCAATTAATTGAAATGTAAAGCCCACCCTTTATGCACATTTATTCACATGGCTCAGTTAATTAGTAACCTTGTTAAACGTGCATTATCCCTGACATTTGAAAAGTAAACAACATTAATTACCGCTGTTTCACAAAAAGGGAAGTGCCTCGCCATCAAGTCAACGACGAAAGGGTTTTAGAAGCCAAAAAGCTTTTTTCATACGTAATTGTTGTGTAGGAGCACCATGTAACTTTGTTATTTTAAGATATTATCATTCAATTGTTTTTAACTATTTATCTAGTTTGGTCGGCGGCCATCTGGTTAGAGCTCATGCCTACGAAACCGCGCGCGTTCGGTTTCCGCTGAGAGCAGATATTTGTTTGATGAACACGACACACACTATTTGTACCAAGTCTTGGTAAGTATATACAAGTAAATATATCGTTGACTAGTTACCATAACACAAGCTTTGCTTACTTTGGGACTAGGTAATTTTTGGAATTGTCTCAAGGTATTTATTCATAAATCAGCTAGATTACACAAAAACTTGCTCTAATTATAAATCTTTTGTAGGGACGTTTTTTGAATAAGCGACCTCGGAAAATACTCGAATTATCTTATGATATCGTATGATTTAAAACTAAATAACTAAATTAAATAAGTTTTCAAACGCGTATTATTATCATCACGCCGAGTCCCTAACGGGACAGGGGACGGTGTAGGCAAAGAGTCAGTTCTCTCTGGACTTACATACCTCTTTTGCTTCGTCCACATTCATTAGTCTCTTCAAACATGGTCGTCGGTTTCGAGTACTTATTATACAATACAAGAATATATTATGAAAACACGCGGTTTACCTAATGATAAGTGGCCACCACCACTTATGGACGCTTTCAACACCATAGGTATCATTCACGCGTGTACGTGTCCATTCCATACGGTTCTCTTATTTAAAATCTTAGATTGTAGTTTAGAAATCCATCTTCCTTATGTTTGTAGCTCGTAAATAAAAGAGAAACGTACTTTCCCCGACCATCCGTCTTACTATCAAAATTCATTCACGTATTTCAGACACATCCTACACACTCGAAACTGCAAAAAGTATGAGTTAGCAGTTCCTTTTGCGATACTCGGTATGGGTTAGCAAAAACATTGCGAAATATCCACTCACGACCTCAGTAATGTTTGATATCAAAGGACGAGATTGAAGAATCTGTCTTAATATTAGATTTCTGCGATAAAAATGTGAATATTTTTTTCATAATACGTGTGTGCCGAAATCTGGTCCTTCGATCCACGAGCCGTTATGAGATTTTTTTATTTATACTTGGCTTCTTATTTGCAGTTTTGTTATTCCTCTTTTCTAATAATTTTTATCTTTTCCACCAGTTACTTCATTAGAAATACAAAACAATACGATATTTTACAACTGTCAATGTAAATCACGTTCCATTGTTTCAATATGTCATGGAAAGACTTTATCTATGCTTATTACAAGTAAGAAAAAGGCCTGTGATAGCTATTTAAGGCCACCCGTGCAACGACGGTTTTTGCTCAGAGCACTGGCATGTCCGTACAACAAGGCAATTTCACTAGTATACTTTGTACGCTTCCACGAGATATCTTTTCAAAATTTAGAACAACATAAAATATGAATCAATGTCAATGATAATGAATATAACAATAATTTTTACGAGTACATTATGTAGATAGGTTGACGATATACAAGTCAAAAAGCCTGCAAGAAGAAGCAGAGGAAGATCGCGTTCCAATGTCCTAAATGAAATTAACCAAACCGTTCAATTGATGGAATCGTCAAGAGTACTCGAAACCAATGAGCATGTATGAAAAGACTAATGAAGGTGGATGAAGTAAAAGTAGTTTCTATATAATATAAAGAGAGGTATTCAACGTACTAATATGTACAAAAAAAATATTAAATTAAGTGATTATTAACACCATGAGCTTTACGGTGAAAGGTGAAACATCGAGAAGAAACCTGCAAACTATTGAGAAGACAAACACGTATATAAATAATATGTATAGACGTGCTTGAGTAACGGCCACAGACTCGCCATCTGTCACGCTGAATTATATATGTTCCTTGAAAAGTGGTGGGTACTATCTATTCACCTCTGCCTACCCCTTCAGGGAAGGCGTGAAGGCTAATTATAAAATTAGTAAGATTAATAATTAAATAGATGTTTTTGTACCAACACTTAAAGTAATGTTATGCTTAGAACTTTCACGATTAAAACATGTAATGTTGTTGTAACAGGTCCATTATGTGAGGCTCTCTTCTTCTTCTTTCTTCTCTTGACCTAAATAGCAACTCTTCAACCAATATATCTTAAGATAACTCCAACATCTACCAAAGATAGACAACCGTTTTTCGAGCTAGCATTTTTCCCATGCAATTACGTAATTTGTGAAACACTAATTAGGACGACAATAACCTATTTGGGAAGCGTACCGCGTAACGTACGAAAAGAAGCGTTTCGGATTAATGCCTCCAGCTAGTCACGAATTTAGTTAATGATAATTTGTTCCATCCAAACACGGAAGGCAGGTAGTATCGATTTGTTGTCGAATTTTGTCAAACGGTCGTAAAACCATTGGATAACGCAAATCGTAAAACATACGCGGTGTCGGGTTTCGTATCGTAAAATTTGATGGGGTTTTTGTTAAGTTTTGGTGCCAAAGCCATTTGGTTCGATCCGTTTATTTGGAGAAATTGTGTTTACCGACTGTAACTCTTTAGCCTCGACAGGAACATGATACTAATTACTCAGTGATTAACATTAATTGCATGTCAATTTTAAGTATCGTGTACATATTGATGAATGTGGATGCAGCGAAAGAGTTCTGTAAGTCTAAAGAGAACTGGAGCTCTACTCTCTCTGCCTACTTCGTATGAATCACACAAATTAAACTAATTCCAAACTAGACGAAGATCAATTAGTCATCAGTTTAAAATGTAACTTATGTTAATAATATTTTAACTAAATTTGCCTTAGGGACTTTGCATCTTTTCAAGTTTTGTTAAAACTTCCACGATCTAGATTTATTCTACTTGAGTTCAAAGATTGCAGAAGTGAGTCACAAGTTTATTCTGAAACATTCCAAATAGTTATAAAGGCGTCTGGAGCGAGGTTAAGTGTTATTTTGCGACCACACTAGAATTCAGGATTTTCGCCACCTTAAGCCAAGTTTTCAAAAGTTTTGAGCCCAAGAATTATCGGAACCAAAGTTTCAGACAGTTTTTTTAAAGGAATGGCAGTTTATATTTATAATATTTTTACTCAAAACTAGGACTTGATATTTTGGCTTCACTAATGCTCGCGACACCAGTAGTGCTAAATGAGCAGTTTAAGAAACTTAGGCACAACGGATATCTTGTCTAAAAGATTGACATTTGATTGGTGCTCTACTCATATTCACAGAATCACGCCGTCTGGGTAGGCAGAATAGAGCGCTATTTTCATCTTTATTTATTATAACAGATCTCGTTTGCTTCATCCACATTAATCAGTCTCTTCATACATGCGCAGGTTCGAGTATTCTTGACATTCCCATCATTGAGTGTTCCAGTCCATCGTCGATTTGGTCTAGGTAGTTGCAACGTGGTATTCCACCACCTCTTCTTTCACACACTCGCATTTCGCATTGTTTATTATATAGCATAGCATATAATTTTATTTAATTTACAAATATAGTTCTTCGACAGTTTCTTCGACAAAAATGCTATACATAATCCCCTAACGCTGAAAATACCACCTTTAACTCGCTAAACTAGTTGTGAGCAAGTTTTCACGCTCCATAGATCTTTTCCAGAACTGCTGTAGCTAACTTAAATCGACGTTGCTTAGCGCCTTGGCTTGTAGCTTGCTTACTCGTTATAACTTATGGAAGTTACTTAAATAAGTAATTACTTTATTAAGTGACTTTCGGTAAGTTAGTAATTAATATATGGTTGGTTTCCGGGAACAAATTAAAACTTAGATCGGAGCATTTATGTGCGCTTAGCGTTCGTGATCATTTAATATTTTACTTCCGAATATCTTCCAATTATTAAAATTTAAGCACATCCATTTTCCGCCGAAGATATTTTAGGTGCCAATTCGATAAATTACGAGTCCATCGCCTATATTTCTGAGACACGACTTATGATACATGTTTCAATTAGTATTTCAATCACGAGATCTATACAAATCAATGGTTTTTGACGCTGTGTACTTTCAAATTATTCATCCGATTACGATGAAACTGGTGAGTCGATTGAAATTAAAAGAAATTATTTACTAGCCCGACGACGGTTGGTTACGTAATGTGATGTTTAAATGGTATTCAGTGATTGAATCATGCGTTCGGCCTTATAATATTGGCATGCGATTTTTTGCTGTACGGTAGGTCAGTACTTTCTAAGTTAAATATCTAAGTATTTAAAAAACAATTAAATACAATTCGGGTAGCCGTGGTGGCCGAGTGGTTCGAGCAGTTGCCTGCGACGCAAAGGTCGCAAGTTCGAATCCCGACTGTACCAATGAGTTTTTCTGAACTTAAGTACAGTGATTAGTCACACCACGAGCTTTACGGTGAAGGAAAACATCGAGAGGAAACCTGCATACGTCTGAGAAGAAATTCAAAGGCGTATGTATAGTCGTGCTTGAGTAACGGCGATGGACTCGCCATCTGTCACGTTGGCACCTAATATACCTCTGGCGGAAAGTGGGTGTGTGGGTATTACCTATACACCTCTGCCTACCCCTTCGGGGACCCTTGTGGGAAGGCGTGAGGATATATTATTATTATTATTAAATACAATGTTTACTCTCACTGCCTACCCTGTTAGGGACTCGGCGTGATGATATGTGTGTGTCCGTTTTACTTTTACCTGCCCTGTAACTAACTGCCTTCTTTTTTACCTTTTACCTTTCCACAAATATTATTTGTGGAAAGGTAAAAAAGAAGGCAAGAAGAAAGATGACATAAAGTCATCAATTTATTTACAAGAGTGAAATCACATAACTGAATCGAACTGAAATGAATTTCATGTTCCCGGTAAGCAAATATCCCGAGAAACTAATACCCAACTAAGCTAACATGTAATTTCCAAGCAAACTCTCAATTAATTCTTGGTCGGTAGTCTGTCCATAATTCAGCAGCGGACAGTCCTGCCATATCCACGGACTGTACGAAATTTATGTGATAGTGTGGTCAATGGGGTGGACTTTTCGAATCATTTCAGAAATGAGATAGTTCTTGGGTTTCTATTAAGATATATATTATTATATTATCAATGGTTTTACCTAATAACGGCGATGGACTCGCCATCTGTCACACTGGCACCTAATATACCTCTGATGGAAAGTGGGTGTGTGGGTATTACCTATACACCTCTGCCTACCCCTTCGGGGACCCTTGTGGGAAGGCGTGAGGATATATTATTATTATTTTACCTAATTCTTTGAAGGGCCCAAAAAATTTTTTTAAGGACATTGCATAAACATCATTTATATCACAACGCCAAGTCCCTAACGAGGTAGGCTGAGAGAATAGAGCGCCAGTTCTCTCTAGACTTGCACACCTCTTTCGCTTCGTCCACATTCATTCATCTTAACTTAACTTTGTTATATTTATCTTGTTTTTACGCTTTTGTATAGTAAGCAACGATCTATTGCCGGTCCTACGCTGCTCCCCTAATACTTAAGTACTAATGCTGTAACATAATAATATTGTTATTGTAAACCAAATGATTTGAAACGAGTAACCATGGAGATTCCTGCCGGTTCTTCTCCATGGAAACGACCAACCCGAACGTTGCACCTTTTTCGACGTTTTATAAGTGCCCATCTGGGGCCTTATGTGAAATTAAATATTTTGATTTTGATTTTCAATACTTGCCAAAAACTCACGAAATTATCTGTGAACGATTTCACTTAAAATCCTGACACTCACTTCTAGGACAAAGGGAAATGTCATACAAAGAATGAAAAGGTTCAATCGTTAAAAAGTTCAACAAAGGATCGTTTGGACAGACGTAATCGTTAACCTAACTGGGGAACTTGTGCTTACAACTTCTGTGAGACCTATTCCGTTTGTCCTTGACAGGGGATTTCTATTGCTATTACTCCCCTTAAAAGCGGACAGTAAGTCGGGTCTGAAAATATTTACAGTACAGAGTGTATTCAGAGTAGAAAAAATCATGAGACGTAGTGGTAGAGTTAAAATGTGGTTAAGGTAGAGGCTAAGGAATCTGGAATGGACTCCCCGTTGAGATTTCCTTTTTGAAGGGTGTGTGAAGTTTCCTGCAGGATAAGCAACCTCTGTTGTTGTACTGATAACGAACTCAATGATAGATAAGGTATATAATGAATATATAAAAAGCGCACATGCACATTTTTTTTTTTTTTTTATACAACAAGAGTGGCAAACAAGCATACGGCCCACCTGATGGGAAACGGTTACCGTAGCCTATTTACGCTCACGATACCGAAGTATCACTTGCGCGTTGCCACTCTGTGTTCGGAGAGTTATAGTGTGTTGGCAGCATAATGGGTTTAATCCCTCTGCTTCCAACACAATGTAACAATCCTCCCCCCTCCCTAAGGAGCTCATTACTGGAAACCTTATTCACCGCGTAGGAACACAACACAAAAAATTGTGTTATTTGGCTACGGACTTCTGTAAGGTGGAGGTCCTGCCCCAGTCGGGCAGCTCCGAATTCGAACGGGAAACCCGTTATGCCCTACCTCTCTTAAACATTTTTTATAGGTATTTCATACCACGGTGGTTTAGCAATATTTTTTCAAAACTTAACTATAATATTATCAAGTATTATAGGGATCAAAAAGATCATGTCGGTCAAAATGATCATAAATTCGACAAAAGTACATTCATTTTTCGTTCAGAAATGCAGGATTTAAAGTTTTTTTTGCGTTATCTACATTCATAAGGTCTGATGATACTTCGGTTTCGAGTAATGCTGTACGTTCCCATCCTTTAAGTGTCAGATTGATTTATTCTAGGCAGTTGAGACGTATTGAATATACAAATAAAATATCAATGAAATAAATAAGGCATGATGCTATTTTCAACCAAAAAACGTTTATTTATTAATTAAAGGTCACTGAGTACCTACAAATATTCTCGAATGTCGAAAACCTACGATGACCACCATTGCTAATAATAGATACCCTGGAAAAAACAATGAGACAAATTCATAAATAAACATGACTAATTTATAGAACTGTAAATAAAGTTCGTCTTTACTTCAGTGATTACAGAGAAGGTCACATTATTCCCACGGAAAATTCTCCGTAGAAATTTCTAAGCTTTCTCCAAGAATAGAATAAAAAGAGGAGAACCGCGATAAAAAACTTTAGCACCACGCGAAGGAAATGAAAAAGAGACTAAGTTCGTATAAAAATAGCCAATTGAATAAGCAGACTTTGCGCGAAATCGTTCTCCAGTGCTTGTAATGATGCCTCAGAGCATCTGAGATCGTTTGTGGAATATTGATGTTGTTACCATAAATTGTATCAGACGTCCTTTGAATAGACTGCGTTATTTATTGAAAAGGAGTTCGCGAATAATGTTATTTACAGTGTTCATTAAGTAATAATAATAATAATTATAATACATCGTCACGCCTTCCCATAAGGGTTCCATAAGGGGTAGGCAGAGGTGTATAGATAATACTCCGGCAGAAACTGGGTGTGTACCCAGTTTCTGCCGGAGATATATTAGATGCCAACGTGACAGATGCCGAGTCCATCACCGTTAGTATACGCCTTTAAATTGCTTCTCAGACGTATGCAGGTATTCCTCTCGATGTTTTCCTTCACCGTAAAGCTCGTGGCGTGACTAATCACTGTACTTAAGTTCAGAAAAACTCAGTGGTACAGTCGGGATTCGAACTTGCGATACCATCCTCTGCCTCTTCTTTACACAAACACACACACATTTCAATACAAAGTCTTCGGATATAATCTTCAGTGTTGCAGAAAGCAGCTTGAATCAAAGTACACTTAATCCGCTACTATGTGGCCAGTATTCCGTTTAAGGAACGTGTGTACACGACAAAGCCTCAATTTGCAAGCCGATGCATAGTTTGCATCATTCAGTGAATGCATTTCCATAGATAGTGAGGTGTTTATTGTTTTGAGTGGAGTTTGGCAGCCGGCGGGATGGCTTGTTACAACAACCTTAAGGATATAAGTATATAAAGAGGTGGCAAATTTGATCCCCATCTGTACCAATGAGTTTTTCTGTACTTTACTGCAGTGATTAGTCACACCAGTCTCGCACTGTGCGCTTCCAAAGGAGTTTTCTTCCGCGAACGCTCAGGCTGTGGAATGAGCTCCCCGTTGAGGTTTTCCCTGGAGAGTACAGCATGGAATTCTTCAAGAAGGGTGTGAAAAGGTTCCTGCAGGGTCGGCAACGCGCGAGTGATACCCCTGGTATTGCATGCGTCCATAGGCGGCGGTTACCGCTTACCTTCAGGCGGACCGCATGCTTGTTTGCCACCTTTGTGGTATAAAAAAAAAAACTTTAGCTTTATAATAAAGAAAAATATCATAAGGAAACCTATTTACGTTCAAGAGGAAATTTAAAGAAGTATGTATACTTCTGCTTAAAAAACGCTCATGAATTCGATATCTAACACGTTGACACATATACCTCCAGCGGAAAGCGAAATAGATACCTACTACACACCGCTGACCCGTTCGGTGACCCTCGTGGAAAGGCGTGAAGATATATTATTCTATATATATATAAAAAACATCTTCATTTAAAACCTCAAACTTACAGTCCCAAAACGTAGGCACTTAATTTACGTACCATTAAGTTAAGCTAATATAAAAGCATTAAGTATTTACTCCTAAGTAAAAACAGGGTTATAAATGTGCTTAAAAACACACTTTGTCGAGGCCAAACATTTGTGGAATGGTATTTGCCTCCGTATAAACGTTATTTTAACTTAACTTCTGGTTTCTGGAATACCTGGAGAAGCACAAACGTAACAGAAAAAGTTAAGTCCTACATCAGAAACCGGTGTCTGTGTAAAGACCGTAATGTAGTCTCTCGCGGCAACTATTTACATTTGAAACGTTTCGGAATGAATAAATCATGTAGTAGTTTAATGTATGGATCTTTTGATATGCTATCGATATATTCAGTAATAATAGGCTATTAGGACATTAAGAGCCGTGGCGGCCGAGTGATTCGACTATTAGGCTATACATACGCCTTTGAATTTATTCTCAAACGTATGCAGGTATTCCTCTCAATGTTATTCTTGACAGTAAAACTCGCAGTGTGACTAATCACCGTTCTTAAGTTTTGAAAAACTTATTGGTACAGTCGAGATTCGAACTTACAATCTTTGTGTTGCAGGCAACTCGAACCACTCAGCCACGGCTCCAATAATGATAATAATGACCCTGTGACCTAACCAATACGGCCGTTTATGCATTATTAGTATCGACGGCTCAATAGATGTTTGATGGCATAGAGGTTTGATTACGCTTAAGATAATCCGTCTTTCAGCCCTAATTGACGTATCCACGTATCCCAACTCTTAAACTACACCGTGGGTCCGACGGACCGACAGTAAATATCTCAATTTATACGCACGCACCGGCTATAAAACAAGGGTGGGTCAAAGTAGCTCGGTAAGATTTTAAGACGATATTCACAACAGATTTTCATGGTGTATTGTGAAAATTAATATACGTGTACTAGTTGTCCCGTCCCGCTTCGCTCGGTAAAATTTTTGGAAACACGATCGTAGCGCCACCTATCGGGTCCAGCCGTTTAGGAGGAGTTGAATATTTTAATGCCAATGTGAAAGAGTAATATTATGTTTTTATAGTTTAAAATAGAACATTGCCCATGTAAAATAGAATTAACTAATGTCTATAAAAACTTAAAAGAAAAGATTATCTTTATTTTTTTTAACTATAACTCAAGCATACATACGTTTGTTTATTTTCCCAGGCGTATGCAAGTTTTGTCTCGATGTTTCCCTTCAGTTAGTGGTTCCCTGATCCCCGATGTTCCCTGTTCTTAAGATCAGAATAAATCATGTGTTGAGTTACGAACTTACAATCATTGCGTTGCAAGTGACGATTCAGACCACTCTGCTCACTAACTTATTGTAAAACATATTTAATGTGAATAATGGTAAGCGGTTACCGCCGCCTATGGACGCTTGCAACACCAGGGGTATCACTCACGCGTTGCCGACCCTGCAGGAATCTCTTCACACCCTTCTTGAAGAACTCTATGCTGTACTCTCCAGGGGAAAACCTCAACGGGGAGCTCATTCCAGCCTGAGCGTTCGCGGAAGGAAACTTCTTTGGAACCTGGTGCGAGACCTTTGTGGTTCTAAGGTATTATGAAGCAAGATCTTAATTAGTATGCAAACTAGGTCACACTTAAAGTCTTGTATAAAGCAAATATCCTGAAAGGGCAGGTAAATTTAAGAAAGGTGAAAAACTTTAATTAATTCTAGTCTTGTTTCCACCATTCTATCCCTGAAGTTTTCAACATTGTTTTAATAATAATGTACCTCGTAATAATTAATGAACTTCATTTAACTTTACTTTCGGGTCGTGCCGTGAGCATTCTAGGGATAACATTTTAAGAGAAAAATATTATCAAGGAATATTTTAAACGAGAGTAGGACACTTTTTAATACTACTCTTTACTCTATATTTAGTCTAGGTAGGTGGTGCCTAAGTAGGCCCAAATACTACCTTTCCGCCAGAGATATATTTTAGGTGTAAACGTGTTAGATGGCGAATCCATCACCATTACTTAAGCACGAGTATAGTCGTTCGCCTTTGAATATCTTCTCAAACGTATACAGGTTTCCTCTTTATGATTTTTCTGAACCGTAAAGCTCGTCGAGATCGTAAAATAATACAAAATAATATATCCTCACGCCTTCCCACAAGGGCCCCCGAAGGGGTAGGCAGAGGTGTATAGGTAATACCCACACACCCACTTTCCGCCAGAGGTATATTACGTGCCAACGTGACAGATGGCGAGTCCATCGCCGTTACTCCAGCATGACTAAACATACGCCTTTGAATTTCTTCTCAGACGTATGCAGGTTTCCTCTCGATGTTTTTATTCACCGTTAAGCTCGTGGTGTGACTTATCACTGTACTTAAGTTCAGAAAAACTCATTGGTACAGTCGGGATTTGAACCTGTATTCTTTGTGTTGCAGGCAACTCGAATTTGAACGTCTTCTCTCTTATTCCACACACTCTCGCATTGTATATCTATTTCATAAATTTATCAATTAGATTGTATCAACATTAATGTATTTTGTATTGAGGCTACATTCAAATAGGCTCGTAAAGTATTCAACTTCTCAAGGCTCTAACAGCTATATATTATCGAAATCGATTTGACATGGTAACCCTCGAAAGAACTGGGTTAAAATGAACCCGACAAAAGCCAACATTAACATTCATCCTGCGTATACAATGCGGGAATCAATAAACAATCGGCCGATACATACAATTCAGAGCACATCGTAAACTGATTTTCTCGACAGAGCGACATTACACGACCGATTTGCATTTCGCAGTATACAGATGACAGGGAGTGTATTCCTGTACATCACTACAATTTGTCTCACAGTACTCCATACTTTTCGCTTTTCATATTGCCGATTCTATTTAAGGTAAAAAGTTTTTCTTCATCAGCATTTATATTCTAGAGGCAAATATGGTTGGTTTAGCGCAAATCTCAGTAATAATTGTACCGATTAGACATAATAAATTTTATTACATAGTCCGTTTATTATGGAAGACTAGGCAGTGGTGTATAGGTAGTACCCACACACCCACTTTCCGGCAGAGATATATTTTAGATGCCAACGTGACAGATGGCGAGTCCGTCGGCGTTACTCAAGCACGATTATACATACGCATTTGAATTTCTTCTCAAGCGTAACAGTTTTCCTCTCGATGTTTTCCTTCACCGTAAAGCCCGTGGCGTGACTAATCACTATACTTAAGTTCAGAAAAACTCATTGGTGCAGTCGGGAGTCGACCTTGCGATCTTTGTGTTGCAGGCAACTATTCGAACCGCTCGGCCACCACGGCTCTTAGGGAACCTTTATGGGGAGGCGTGAGGAGGCTGCAATCTATGCTACTGAAGGTCGACTCACAGACTAAGATACTGTTAGTACCCTACTGTCATTGCTGATAGAGTGAACAGCCGCCCACTTTGTAAATGTTTACACAGATACATGTGGCGCGGTGATCCCACCACAGAAGTACTAACATAGTTTGAGATTTTACAAATTAATTAATTATTAATTTTAGTTTGGTACTAACAAATTATGTTATCTGGTCTGAAATAAATGATTTTTATTTTATTATATATATACAAACATGATTATATTTTTTTTGTTGACATGTAAAACAGGTCTTCGCAAATTAAGACTAAGAAGGATTTATTTAATTGATCGCAACGTTTCAACAGCCCGGGTTACGGTAAGACTGATGCTCTAGTGTTTCGGTTGAACAGTAATCAGGTGCACAAATACATGTCTTAGCATAGGATTATTGGATCCTAATCCAATCTATTAGAAGGAAATAAAGTCAGGCAGTTAGCACGTAGACCCCATTACAGCGAACGTTGGCGTTCTATGGTGACTCCTCGTTCAAGAAGGATCTTATGTTGACTTAGAAATAATACTCGAACTTGCAATATACTAAGATACAAAAAGTATCTGTAGTTTCATGTCATTAAATACGTGTTATACATATCTGAATTATGATAAGAAAAACATCTAACAGGATAAAATAATGAGTATAATATTGTCTTCTTTCGTTTACACAGGTATTTATTTGACAGGTATGAGCCTCAGGCTGCAACATTCAGTTCTTCATCAACAAGAGTAGCATAAGTATTTACTTCACTAAGGGTTTACTGTGAGTAAACCTGCATACGTTTGTAATAAATACAAAGACAGTTCAGATTGAAAGGCTGGGAGACTCGTCACATTTCGCACTGACAAGGTAATTAAACAGGTTGGTTTAAAAATGTTCATTTAGCCAAACGGTGTATTACAAATCCAGTTAAGTGAATCGTTGTTCTACAGTAGTAATTTTTCCTCAAAGGTATTGTGAATGTTCAATTCACCGTAAATACCCGCTTTAACAATAAGTTCTAAACATGTGACGTGGGACAAGAATAGTCCGCCCCGCAATTGTCAAGTTTTAACAAAGGAAGACTTAACAAAGTTTGTTGAAAACTAAAAGCGCGAATCCTTCGGAAAGTTCTCCATTATCATAATGTTAGAAGGGAGAAAAATACAGGCTGATACGTTATAGGAAATAATTAAAACAGGAGGCTTTTCACGATATATAACAATACAGATAAAAAACTTTCTGTCTGTCTGCTTGTAGAACTATTTATAGCAGGGTTGCCTAAAAGTCGTAGCGTTTTAAATTCGATTTCCATTTCAGAAATAAAATAATTTTCGAATTACGCAGTGATAGAATAAGTTCGAGCAGTTGCCTGCAACGCAAAGGTCGCAAGTTCGAATCCCGAGTGTACCAATGAGTTTTTTCTGAACTTAAGTACAGTGATTAGTCACACCACGAGCTTTACGGTGAAGAAAAACATCGAGAGGAAACCTGCATACGGCTGAGAAGAAATTCAAAGGCGTATGTATAGTCGTGCTTGAGTAACGGCGATGGACTCGCCATCTGTCACGTTGGCACCTAATATACCTCTGGCGGAAAGTGGGTGTGTGGGTATTACCTATACACCTCTGCCTACCCCTTCGGGGACCCTAGTACATATACCTCACCTGTCACTATCAATATATACGTTTTTTATATTGTTTAACGTTTGCCTCTACACTCTACCTCTTCTCATACCCAGTAGCATTACTTCATCTATATTAATTCGAAATGACTTAACGTTCTTCTTACCTGGGCCGGTATAACAGCACACACAATTACAGTACACACAATCTATATTTATCAGTCTCTTCATACATGTTCGCCAATTTCAAGTATCCTTGACGTTCCCATCTATCTCTATTTATATTTTAAAGAGAGAGTTTTTTTTTATCTATTTTTAACTATGAATAGCTCCTTTATTGACGAAGGCTATAGCCTATTATCACGCCAATACGCGAGGGGGTGAATAGACACATTTAACGCGGATAAAAGCGGAAGACAGCTAAATAAGATGTATTGCGTCAAATGCACTTTCTAAGGCCAAGCCGATACTCTTCGAGCACGCTCCATATAAAGTGCCGAAGCGGCAGTTGTCCATTAAATTTAAAGAGATTTATTCATACGTGTCGCCAAGTGCAAATTAAACTGGTACTTTGGAATTTTTACGAACTATTTGGGGACACTCATTTAAAAATCACACAGGAGCGAATACGGGTGAATGACAATATTATAAATGGGAAAATTTGTTTGTTTGTTTGCCTTCTCAATAAACGGTTGAACTTCTTGAAGGGGTGAAATAGGGGTTGAATGTTTGTATGGGTAATTCATGATGAAATTTGTAAGAGATCGGATATAGAAAAAGATCTGAAAAAAAATGGTAGGAATAAAGAGGTTCGTGATTAGCTTTATTGCAAAGTCATTTATATAGCTTATTTGTTTTAAACTTTGTAATTTATAGCTAAATTTTAAGGTATGCACGTGTTCGGTTATATTATTGGCTGTATTAAACAATAAATTAACTAAATATTAAAATATATAAAATATTAAATAAATAAATTAACTAAAGTTGTTTTATAAGAGGATGGAGTCTCGGGTAACAACTAGTTAAATATAAACCAGTCCTTCAATCTTTTACTAGTTCTCGTCCTGGATTAGGGGACCACTTCGACGAGATTAGCTAATAAGATGAAAGTTCCTCTTAAACTCAAAGTTATACTAGTACCGAAGTTCAGGATAACTACTTTGATATAAATATGATATAGACAAACTTATCTTAATATGATGATATTATAGCTCCAGTAGCAGAAACTCAAGCACGGCGAAGTTTGGCTATTATAACACCTCTGCCTACCCCTTCGAGGGTTTTAGGATAAGCTTCTAGATACAAGATGAAGGTGGACGAAGCGAAAGTCAAATCAAAATATTTTATTTCAGATAGGCCCAGATGGGCACTTATAAAACGACAAAAAAGGTGCCCGGTTCGGGTTGTTCGTTTCCATGGAGAAGGACCGGCGCGAAACTCCATGGTTACTCTTTTCAAATCATTCGGTATACAATAACAATATTATTATGTTACAGCATTAGCACTTAAGTATGGAGGAACAGCGTAGGCCCGACAAAAGGTAGTTGCTTACTATACAAAAAAGCGTAAAGCAAGATAAATATAACAAAAGTTAGTAGGTATGTATGTCTAGAGAGAACTGGCGCTCTACTCTCTCTGCCTTTTTAGTTAGGGACTCGGCTTGATGATATGTATGTCTAGATATATAGTTATCGAATCCACTAATTCCAGAGCCTAGCATGGTGTGTAGAAGGAATAGGCCCTACATACATTTACGAATGCATGTGTTGCATGTTGCGAATCCCGTGGACCGCACGTCGAACCATCGAGTCCATACTCAGGGAGCTCGGAATAACCACAAGGCTATCAAATATGTGCTCAATTATTACGGACACATCGCCCGCAGAACTCTGGATAGCTTGGAAAAGCTAATGGTAGTTGGTCAGGTTGACGGAAAAAGATCGCGCGGTCGATAACCCACTCGCTGGTCAGACATAATAAAGACGCTTACCGACCTGCCAATACCCACAGCTATCAAGGCCACCGAGGACAAACACGTGGAGGAACATGGTCCAGAAAGTGGCCTTTTCAGACATTTTAAACTAGACACGACCTTCAGCATTGAAGATGCCTATTGAGAAGAAGTGTTGCTAACATAATATTTTTCATAACTACTTTCGAAATAATATTTTGGGAGGGCGATACAATTTCTCCAGTAAACAGTGAATATGTTTAATGAAGTAAAAAAAGAATATAATACAAACACCCTTTATAACGAAAGTTGACCTTTGTATGCTGTCGCCCTGATATAATGAGAGACCCATTGTATCCGAGATCGAGGCATGATTACATATAGGAACTAACCGCGTATAACTTAGTCGTAACTTCACCATGAATATGTATTCAATTGGTTTAATTTTACTGCGTGGTGGCCGAGTGTTTCGAGCAGTCGCCTGCAACGCAAAGGTAGCTAGTTCGAATCCCAACTTTTTTCTAAGCTTATGTACAGTGATCAATCACACCACGAGCTTTATGGTGGAGGAAAACATCGAAAGGTAACCTGCATACGTCTGAAAAGAAATTCAAAGACATATGTATAGTGTTGCTTGAGAAACGGCGACGGACTCACAATCTGCCACTTTAACGCTTTTGTGGGGTATAAATAAATAAATAAATACCTGGGACCATTCCACACAAATTGACCTAGTCCCAAATTAAGCAAAGCTTGTATTATGGTAACTAGACAACGATATACTTACTTACATAGATAAATATATACTTAAATACATAGGACGTCCAAGACTAAGGGACAAATATACGTGTTACATACATACATACATACATATCATCACGCCAAGTCCCTAGCGGGGTAGGCAGAGAGTATAGAGCGCCAGTTCTCTCTAGACTTACATAACTCTTTCGCTTCGTCCACATTCATCAGTCTCTTCATACATGCTCGTCGGTTTCGAGTACTCTTAACGTTCCCGTCCTTGAGAGTCCGATCGATTTGATCCAGGTAGTTGGAACGTGGCCCTCCTCTGCCTCTTCTTGCACACACTTTTGCTTTGTATATCTGTTTCGTCAATCTTTCTTCACTCATCCTTTCTATGTGTCCAAACCAACATGCCTTTCTTCATCTTTACTATCACGCCCTCCTTCACGCCAGTTGATTTGCGAATCTCTTCTTTGCGGATTCGATCTAATATCGTTACGCCGCACATTTTTCGAAGAGATCGCATCTCAACTGCATTCAAGCAATTTTCATACTTCCTCTGACATACCCAGGATTCGCTGCCATACAATAAGGTAGGTACCAATATCGCGTTGTGGACAGCAACTCGAGCATTCAGGGTCGGCAGCGCGCGAGTGATACTCCTGGTGTTGCAAGCGTCCATAGGCGGCGGTAACCGCTTACCATCTGGCGGACCGTATGCTTGTTTGTCAACCATGTGGTATAAAAAAAAAATTGGTCAGACTTTTACTGCCCATCAACGCCGACATGGCTCCATTCACCTTATTTCCGGCAGTTATCCTTCTTTCAATATCTTTTTCATACTTTCCATCTCGTGTGAACATGCTTCCTAGATATACAAATTCATTCACTTGCTCTAGAATTTGCCCATTTACCGATATAGCACACTCGGTCACTTGTTCATCTCTTTCGAATACCAGAACCTATGTCTTGCCAGCGTTAAGGCGCAGCCCATTCTTTTCACATTCTTCTTTCATTATGGTAACTAGTGACTGCAGTTCGCCCTCTGATGACGCCAGTAAAACCGCGTCATCGGCGTATAGTAGGCAGTTGACCGCTTAAGTTTCCCATTTTCACTCCACATCCGTTCGTTCTTAGTGCTCTCAGACAGTTATCTAGATATATAATGAACAGCCAGGCAGACATGATACACCCTTGTTTGACCCCCGACTTCACATCAAACCAGGGTGACATCTCACCGTTAACCCTAACACACGCCTCGCTATCACTATAGAGTGATTTCACGGCATGCAGTAGGGAACTGCTCACTCCATATCCAGGCAACACGTCCCAGAGTTCCTTTCGTACGACTCTATCAAATGCCTTCTCTAAGTCGACGAAAGCGCAGAAAACCCTTTGGTTAATATCCAAAAACTTTTCCGCGATTTCGCGAAGCGAGAAGGTTTGATCCATACATCCTCTTCCTGGTCTAAATCCACCTTGGGATTCCCAGAGAAACCTTTCGGATCGCTCTTGCATTCTTATCGTCAGGATCTTCGTGTACACTTTACTAGCTAAGCTGACCAAGCTGATGGCTCTGTAGTTTGAGCAGTCCAATCGTGATCCCTTTCCTTTATAGAAAGGCACAATGACTGCTCGCCTCCAGTCGTCCGGAACATCACCCTTTTCCCAGCAAAGATTGCATAGCAAATAGATGACGTCCCAGACCGCTGGTCCACCGTACTTGATCATCTCAGCCGTAATCCCATCTATTCCCGCAGCTTTTCCACATTTCAGACTTCTTATCGTTCTTACAATCTCTCCCATACTTATTTTATCCGTTATAGGATCCTCGACAGATTCTGTTGGAGGCAGCTCTATGAGTAGATCAGCGGCATCATCATCATACATATCTTTGTAGAATTCACTCCATCGCCGCATCGCCGTGTTCATCACACAAATATCTGCCCTCAGCGGGATTCGAACCCGCGACCTAAAGTTTCGCCGTCAGGAGCCGCAGTCTAACCACTAGACCAGACGGTCGTCAAGGGTATCACTCGGATGTTGCTAACCTTGTAATAAACTTTTCACCCCCTTCATGACTAAACCCCATGCTATACTTTCTAGGGAAAGCCTCACCGGGGAGTTCATTCAGCCTGACGGTTTGCAGGAGAAAATTCTTAAGAAACCACGCAGTGCAAAACCTTTTTGGTGCCAAGGTATAGAGTTTTCCGCCAATGGCGAGATTTGGTGGTAGAAGGTAACCATGGGAGTCATAGCGACCAAATCGTGAAGACTCTCTCCGCTATCTAAACGTTTTCATTATGCAAATATACATATATATATATATATATATATACATCATTATATAAAAAAGTATATGTGTATGTTTGTACCTATCCATGTACATATATAGAATAAAATAATTTTTGAATTTTAATTTGAATATATATTTTACTAACTTACTATAATAATAATAATAAAAAAAATATAAATAATATATCCTCACGCCTTCCCACAAGGGTCCCCTAAGGGGTAGGCAGAGGTGTATAGGTAATACCCACACACCCACTTTCGGCCAGAGGTATATTAGGTGCCAACGTGACAGATGGCGAGTCCATCGCCGTTACTCCAGCACAACTATACATACGCCTTTGAATTTCTTCTCAGACGTATGCAGGTTTCCTCTCGATGTTTTCCTTCACCCCAAAGCCCGTGGTGTGACTAATCACTGTACTTAAGTTCAGAAAAAACTCATTGGTACAGTCGGGATTCGAACTTGCGACCTTTGCGTCGCAGGCAACTGCTCGAGCCACTCGGCCACCACGGCTTACATAATACTAACTTACTAACCCATAAAATAACTTACAACGTTTATATACATTTAATAATCTGTATCCTGAAGATGGGCGCAAACAACTGCTACAGTTTTACAACTATTGCAGATGTTTACGTGAAAGCTGTTACCATGTAATTTTTATGTGCTTAAATAAATTCTTCTTTAAAATTCTTCAATAATATCATTTTGCTAAGTCTCTTCATTGCAGATTATCTAATCTTTATGTACAAGCGTATACTTTACTTATATCGTCATGCCGCAATTTTTTCGAAGGAAACCCGATTGGGTTTTTTACGTGTGATAATGTATTTGCATATTGATCGGTTATTCTGTTGAGACCTGAAAGTGGGATAAGAAAACTCCGTAATAAGAATATTTAATATTTTTTTGATGCTTCTTTTTAACTTTATTCCTGGTGTCTTTAAAAACTAATGCAATGCAATGTAATGGTAAAATATTCAGGCTTTAAGGTAAAATCTTTAGTATTTAGATCCTATTAGTCTAGTACCTTTTACAGTGCTAGAAAGTTTACAACGTAGATTGCAGCGTGAAAATAACTTATTTAAAATAAGATGGTATAATAATAAATTAAGATTTCTTGTTACATTACCGACGAGCATGTATGAAGAGAGGGTAGAGCGCCAGTTCTCTCTAGACTTATATACCTCTTTCGCTTCGTCCACATTCATCAGTCTCTGCATACATACCAATAGTACATACATACATATTATCATCACGCCGAGTCCCTAACGGAGTAGGCAGAGAGTATAGAGCGCCAGTTCTCTCTAGACTTACACACCTCTTTCGCTTCGTCCACATTCATCAGTCTCTTCATCGGTTTGTCGGTTTCGAGTACTCTTAACGTTTTGCAGTAAAGTTTTTAAGTAAAGTTTTGCAAATAGCCATCAGTGTTTTCTTTGGCATGGCATAATCTTCGTGTCATGCACTTCATCAAGGCATATATAAGTAGTTCCTTTTAACATAGTTTCATAAGTTAAATCCTGTGTTTACTAATACTATGGATATTATCCGAAATAAAAATTATTATTTTCTGATCTTTAAACAAAAACTATTACTATTACAATTTTTTTTTTAATTTGAATTTCATTTTCAATCACCTGCCTTGCTCCAGTGTCTTCTTCAGCTACTTGATTAGCTCCAATATAATAGTAGCTCCAGTAATAGGGTAAGGATGGTGATGGGCCAAGACGACAGCATTAATTCACAAATATATATGTACATCCTACCCCATCTTTGTGTTCTAAGCATTAATAAAGTCCCGACTAATCTCTGACGAAATCTTTCCCTTCAACAATTTGGAGTCTGACGTATCGGTCTACAATTCACTATGATTGCGACCCGGTCGGAAATTTCATTTTGGCATGTGTCCAGATTTTTGGGTCATTCGTTGCTATGTAAGGGATTAATATTGAGCGGATTTAATAATAATAATATCTTTCGTACAACTTTCAGCGTGGGGTAAGGTTAGACATACTTAAATAGTGGGAAGACATATTGCGCACTTTTAGATAGATACAGGTCAAAATGACACGTAGCTGTCAAATGGAATTTTCGTAATGCTTTGTATTTAACTATGGAAAAATTACAACGGGTGGCACTCGTGATCCTTCACGTTGGGACCTGTTCACCTCTGGCGTACCAGTTGCTCGTAGTAATTCGATAAATGTTTCCCGCACCTGTTAGCCATTCACCCCGTAAAAAATGTTTGAAGACAGGTATATTTTTAATTACGCTACATGGTATTCCCTGTCCTATATGCGAATGGAAAATTCTAATGTATTCAGACAATGGATATACATTTTATATAAGTCAAGAGTAAACGAAAAATTATTAATAAAAATCTTTCACATAAATTTCTAAGTTGACTTTTTTTAATTATCTTAGAAATGAAAGTAATTATTGTTCTATATTTCAAAATTTTCGTTAACATTTTTAATTAGTTTGACTTGCGATAAATACTCAGACGAATACTTTGAAAAGATGCCTAACTGTTTACTTATTACTTTTTAGATCTTTTGTAATAAAAGAAAATCTTAAATATAGTTTCTTTCAAATAAACTCTATACTATTTAAACTCGATTTAATATTCTATCGAATAAACATTATTGAAATCCCGGCCGCATTTTTAACTCTCTGTCAATAAGTTTGTTTTCAATGAGACCATGCTAATCTACTGTCATATATATAATAATTCATACATACATACATATCATCACGCCAAGTGACTAACGGGGTAGGAAGGGAGTATAGAGCGCCAGTTCTCTCCAGACTTACCTAGATCCACGTCATGTCTCTTCATACATCCTCCCGAAACTTTGAGAACTCTTGCCGTTCCCATCATCGAGTGTTCGATCGATTTCATCTTAGTAGTTGGAACGCGGTTTTCTCTCTTTATTCAGTCCCTCTTGCCTATTATTCTTATCTTGGATTCGATAATAATATCGGCCTAAGATTTTACCTACTTATTACATAATGTTATATACTTAATAATAATATAATATATCCTCACGCCTTCCCACAAGGGTCCCCGAAGGGGTAGGCAGAGGTGTATAGGTAATACCCACACACCCACTTTCCACCAGAGGTATATTAGGTGCCAACGTGACAGATGGCGAGTGCATCGCCGTTACTCAAGCACGACTATACAAATACATACACGCCTTTGAATTTCTTCTCAGACGTATGCAGGTTTCCTCTCGATGTTTTCCTTCACCGTAAAGCTCGTGGTGTGACTAATCACTGTACTTAAGTTCAGAAAAACTCATTGGTACAGTCGGGATTCGAACCTGCGATCTTTGTGTCGCAGGCAACTGCTCGAACCACTCGGCCACCACGGTTTTTTATTTATTTATTATATACTTAGATGAACAATAAACACATTCGTGACTACATAACTTGTGACTATAAATATAAATGTTACATAAAGAGAGCCATTAATGTAAGAACAAACAAGAATGCTCTTTAAGTCTTATCAAAAGCTTGCTTCATATCATATCGAAAGAGGCCTAAGAATCACAATCAGTGTCCTTCATTGGAAATGAAAAGCAAAAATTATCAAAGCAATTTCCGTTTTAAATACTTACATACCGCGTTAGGTACACATAGGGAATCGCACAAAGATATGCCGGTCCATTAGTCGTTACAAACGGAAACAGTGAAAGCGAAAATGGAAAAAAATAAAGCGCTTTTACGCTTAGCTTGAGTGGCGAGATCGATTTTGGACAAAAGAACTGGAAAATGAATTTTCCGTTGGACGCACGTTGGGTTGGATGTGTTTTTAGCGTTTTTGAAGGCAATTTTACAGATTTCCAATTGTTTCGAGCTTAAAATGGTCATTGGTTGAATTATTTTAAATTGAGCGCAATTGATGTAGTAAGATTGTTTTTTCTTAACTGGCCCTGAAAACTCAAGCATGCGAAATAGAATAATATATTCTCATTCAGACGTGCTTTTAGGGTTTTTAAGGTGTTTTTAGGGCGTTGCCGACCTTGCAGGAATCTTTTCACACCCTTCTTGAAGAACTCCATGCAGTACTCTCCAGGAAAAACCTCAACGGGTAGCTCATTCCACAGCCTGAGCGTTCGTGAAAGGAAACTCCTTTGGAACCGCGCAGTGCGATACCTTTGTGGTTCCAAAGTAAGGGGATGAATTCCCCGTCGATGGCGTCGATGGCGAATACCTACAGATTAATTAGGTTAAGTATGTAAAGTAAGTAAAACCGAATATTGGTTTACAATAATAGAATAAATTACTCGTGTTTGTCTGTGCCTCTATCACAGCCAATTCAGTCCATATCTTCTTGATCAATTCAGTTGATCTTTGCTATACGTTTGAATTTGTGAGTGATTCGCAGACGTGCAGAATAAATGAATTTATTTCAAGTAGAAAATACACTTTTTAGGGCAGATGAGGCCATAACATTAAAACCGATCCAGTTGTTTTCGAGATTAGCAAGAACAAACGAATAGACGGACATACAAAAAAATATTAAAAGTATTTTAGGTATGAGTACCATAAATACTTTCATATACTATCAGTAAAATAATCAATTTTGTTTATTGTTCTATGTCAGCAATTGACAACATTTGCAAAACTAACTAACGTAGGTACTTATTTTAATAAGTGCCAAGAAGACTAGCAGCATTGCTATACTGGATAGCAATGCTGAGTCTCTGATCGAGCTTGCTTGATTAAGCTCGTTTGGCACGAGGGGCCTCGAATATACGACGAAATTTAAAGCGATGCTAGATTACATCGCGTAGATGTAATTTAGTTTATGTCTAAAAAACAAATCCGTGAAGCTGTTTTGGCAGCGTAACTTCTATAAAGACATTGTATGAATTAAATATCCCCGACCCAATAAAACATTAAAGAACATCAACATGGGGCCATTAGTTCCAACTTTTGGATACAAAAACACTGCAGAACTTCTTATTGGATACCGGCCAGAGCTAAATTGGGACGTATTTGCTAACTTTCGTTCAAACAATTATCTAATTAGAAGCCAATAGGCAAATTGAATTAGGGCGTTAATAATAGATGAGGACAGAGTACAAGCAAGCTTTTTCTTTGCATCAATTTAGAGAGGGTCGATAAATCTTTATATATACAACGAAGATTAATCGATTTATCGATATGTTTATATATCCTTCATCTTCATTCATCATATATCCTTCAACCTTCACACCTTCCCGCCATGGTCCCCAAAGGGGTACGCAGCGGTGTGTAAGTAGTACACACACCCCCTATCTCCGTCGGAGATATATTTAAGTTGCCAACGTGTCAGATGGTGAGTCCATCGCCGTTACTCTTGCACTACTATACATTATGTACGTCTTTGAATTTCTTCTGAAACATACAGTTATCTTCTGGATGTTTTCCTTCACCGTAAAGCTCGTGGTATGACTGATCACAGTACTTAAGCTATGAAAAACTCATGGCACAGTCGGTATTCGAACTTGCAATATTTGTTTTGGGTGTTTTGTTAAATAAAAAGTTGGGTAAAAACTCATGGGTACTGACAGAAAATAATGGCATTAAAAAAACTTGTCTACTCGAAAGGAATACCTTGAATGACTAGTAAAATATTGTCTTGAAAATTACGGTAAACGGTTATCCTTGAAAAAAATAAATTCTGTCGCTGCGCCATCAATCGATCATACCTCTCTGTCTCTTTGTGATCCTATCTCTTTCTACTTAATAAGATCCTCACGCACCAGTAAAATTTGATAGATCGCTCGAGGTTGCAAGCAAATTAATGTCGGATGCCCTGATCGGATACGTGTTTCCGGTTTGATAGTTGTTCCGATTGATTGCCGCCTGAATTGGATATCTGTTCCCGAGTAGCATTCAACTAACATGCGTTACAAATTGTACCTGTTTGTGAAAATATATTAAATACATACATACATGCCATCACGCCGAGTTCCTAACGGGTAAGGCAGAGAGTATAGAGCGCCAGTTCTCTCTAGACTTACATACCTCTTTCGCTTCGTCCACATTCATCAGTCTCTTCATACATTCTCGTCGGTTTCGAGTAGTCTTGACGTTCCCGTCCTTGGGTGTCCGATCGATTTGATCTAGGTAGTGGGAACGTAGTCTTCCTCTGCCTCTTCTTGCACACACTTTCGTTTGGTATTTATCTGTTTCGTAAATTTTTCTTCTCTCATCCTTTCTATATGTCAAAACAAAACCAACAACAACACCAACAAAAGTGACTGTGAAAACCTTGTGAGGCGTTACGATATATTATTTAGCATTAGTAATGCAAATTTAATATTATCAATTTCATTTCATTTCATTTATTACATTCATTCATTCATTTCTATCAGTATTCCTGATTAATATTTCCCAATAATCCCGTATACTAAATAGTTTATGTCATGGAGGTTACGTGAAATTTTCTAATTCGCTACGTGAATAACGTATTCCCGTAACGAATTCACGAGAAGACTGTTAGACACGAGCTAAGTGCTGAAATGACTCTTGCAACCCTCTCCTCTGCACAGGGTTGTCAATAAATTGTAATTCTATTAGAAAACCTTGGGTCTGCATGATCTCTCGACCTTGGCGGCAGGACCTGTACTTTAGGTACATGTCATCATGCGAAGTCGCCACGGGGTCAGTCGTGAGAGTAGAACACCAGTTTTCTCAAGACTTACATATTTTATAATAATCCTTTTACTTGTATTTGTACTGTAGGTAGGTGGTATCCCTACTAATATTATTAATGCGAAAGTCGATGCGAAACTCTGTCTGTCTGTCTGTTAACTTTTCACGCCTAAAAGAATGAACCGATTTAAAGGAAATTTGGTGCAAAGTTTAGTCTAGATCCTAAGGAAGGATATAGGCTACTTTTTAATGCGAATAAGGGTTGTAAGGGGTAGAAATAGGGGATGAAAGTTTGTATGGAAGATTCGTAATTTTTAAGCTAGAAGCTTGAAACTTATTTTTTAGGCTCTTGATAACATTAATGTGATATTCAAAGTTTGTATAAATTTTACCATTCAGGGGGTAAGATAAAAATAGGGGATGAAAACAATGATTGGATGAAAAATTTCAAGTGCTGCCCAATGTCACTTCCACGCGGACGAAGTCGCGGGCACAGCTATTAAGGAAAGATAAAAATAGGGGATGAAAACAATGATTGGATGAAAAATTTCAAGTGCTGCCCAATGTCACTTCCACGCGGACGAAGTCGCGGGCACAGCTATTAAGGAAAGATAAAAATAGGGGATGAAAACAATGATTGGATGAAAAATTTCAAGTGCTGCCCAATGTCACTTCCACGCGGACGAAGTCGCGGGTACAGCTAGTAAGGAATAAATGTTTTGTTTTAAGTCCTGAATATTGAGACTCGACCGTGACATAGCTCCTAGTACTAAGGCCACATTATTGGAGTTAAAGGAAGAGCTTTACTTTACGTAAAGGAAATTTACCTACAGACGCCGACATGTGCTAGTCAGCTTCAATTCGTTGTATTTTTGATGCAGTTCATGTCGTATAGTTAAATAATAGTAATAATATATCGTCATGCCTTCCCTGGGGGTCCCTGGGTCCCTGAAAGGCTGTGGCACCTACTTTTCACAGGAAATATATTTATGTACCCAGATGACAGATGGCGACTCCAAAGCCGTTTCTCAAGCCCGATTATATGTACAGGCTTTTGACTTCTCGGAGGAACTAAAATTCTCTTTTTTAGATTAATAAAACCTTTGACCCAGTCGGGATTCGAACTTGCAATCTTTGTGTTGCAGGCGGCTTCTCGAACCACTCGGCCACCACTGCTCTTTTCATCGTCCCCAGACCAAAAGTAGCAGTTAAGCCTACCTATTATGATCTTTAAAAATCTAGATTTTTTATCATAAATGGTATCCATAATGTGCAAGTTTCTTGCCCCACAGCTTGCCCGAGAAGGGATCAAGTAGTTATCGCCATACAATCTGTGGTAAAAGTTTTCGCGCTGCGCTTGAACGATCGTAATAATTGTTCCCTTGGGAAATCTTTCTTTCGCGGGATGTAATATTATTTCATCACGTAATGTTTCTTTATACCTAATCGGAGTTAGTCCGAGCGAGTGTAAGGAACACGGAATAAGTATCGTTATATATATCGTTGTATGTATGTTAACATACAGCCTGATAGTAATATCACTTCTCTCCGCTTTTTTGACAAAAGAGGTCGGTTTATTTTATTAAATAAAAAAAAATATATGTACATATCGACTAGCTAGCTTCATGTAGCAGCAGCAGTTAGGCTTTGCATGATTTCCCTGGCGTGGAGGCCTAAAGTCTCGCCATAGTTCATTCACGTAGCAATGTTCCCCGGAACAAGAGAGGTAGGGCATAACGGGTTTCCCGTTCGAATTCGGAATTTTTTGTGTTGTGTTCCTACGCGGTGAAAAGAGTTTCCAGTAATGAGCTCCTTGGGGAGGCGGGAGGATTGTTACATTGTATTGGAAGCAGAGGGATTAAACCCATTATGCTGCCAACACACTATAACTCTCCGAGCACAGAGTGGCAACACGCAAGTGATACTTCAGTATCGTGAGCGTAAATAGGCTGCGGTAACCGTTTCCCATCAGATGAGCCGTATGCTTGTTTGCCACTCTTGTTGTATAAAAAAAAAAGAAAAAAAAAACCTACGCTACGATAGACACCTCAAAATCCCCAGTAATTTTGTCATATAGAAGCTATTGATTCTCGTCGAGCCTTATGTTATAATGATATATATAGACTTGGAATCTGGGAATTTAAGTCATCAGTCGTTTACCACCTCGCATTAGAATAAAATAATGGTTTGATAGTTTAAATAAGATTCAAACTCAGAACACTTCCCAGCCAATCTAACAAAATCTTCGTTTCAAAATTGTAAACACTTAAATTAAAAGTAACGGACCAAGTTATATTGCGGCAGCCCTGGGTGCATGTGCTGCGATGGGAAGGGCTCTCCAGTGCGCGGAGGGGCCGTAATTTGGGTCAGCGAATGGAAAAGTTTCCATCTACAAATTTGTTATTTGATCAGATGTTGGTACCGTGGTGTTTAACATATTTTGAAATTATGGATTCACTTTTATTGACCACTGAGTCCCACTTCGTTTGGGTAAAGAATTAACCATCGCAGCGCTAACTATTGCATGCAATTTTGAATCTAAGCCACTCAAGTTTCCCTGCAAATACATACAGAAAAAGGTGAATTAAAAGACGTCTGTAAGTCTAGAGAGAACTGGTGTTCTCTTTGCCCGGTGTGACTCAGAGTGATGATATGTATGTAAATGGAATATGCGTTGAACTTTGTAAGTAATCTTTATTATCTGTATACCGACGCCTTTGGACGCTTGCAACTGCAGGGGTAAAGCCCGCGCTTCGCCGACTCTGCAGGAATCTTTTCACACCCTTTTTGGAGAACTCCATGCTGGACTCCCTAAGGAAAACTTCAGAGGGAGTTATTTCCATAGCCTGAGCGTTCGCAGAAGGGAACTCCTTTGAAACCGCACATTGCGCGACCTTTTTGTTCCCAAAGGAACGCCTGTCGATGGCGTGAGGTGTTAATCCAGGTAATAATAATCTACCTCTGCGCCTTTGTAAAATCTAATTCCTTTTAGTATTTTTTGCGTGAAAGAGGAACAAATATCCTTACCCATTTTCGCTTGTATAATACAAGTTCTAAGCTATATAAGGGTTGCAAAATTCAATCATGATATCTCTCCATTAATTCTAACGGGAAATTTGACTTTTAGATATTCCCTTTCGTTATAAATATGCATTAACCACGAGATATATATACCTCCTTAAATTAATTTCCATTCAGTACTTCCATTGCTATCATATTATTATCGTGAGCTCAATGTTAGTACTCTCACGAATGTCTTCATTTTAATTTCTTGTGTAGATAAGCTTGAGAATTTAGGTTCAGTTACGTGCGGATATTAACTTTGGTATTGAGCTAACTGTATCCCGTGGCTATATAAACATTAATATACATATCCTTCCTCTTGAATCATTATATCTATTGATGATAACTGCATGAAAATCTTGAAGAGTTTATGTAACGAAAGTAAGTAAGTAAGTAAGTAAGTCATATGCAGGTTTCCTTCACCGTATAGCTAGTGGTGTGACTAATCACTGTACTTGAGTTCAGAAAAACTCGTTGGTGCCGTCGGAATACGAACATGCGATCTTTGTGCCGCAGGCAACTTCTCGAACCACTCGGCCACTACGGCCTAGTTAAGTGAAGATATGTATATATTTAAATATCAGACTAAAAGAAAACGAAACCATTACGTTTTTTAAGAAGTTATTAGCGACATCTATTGTCAGATACGATACTAAAACTTTATTATTTTGTACTCATTTAAAAAACTAAACATAGTGTGTTGCAGAGGTCACCTTTATTTTACAGGCATCGTTAAAATCCAACTCAAACTCGCCGAGTACGAAAAAGGCAAATCGTCCATGAAAAAGATGTTAAAGATAACTTTGTCAAAGGTGTTACACTTTATAGTGAAAACACAGCCTTAGGATCCTCCGCTAAAAAGCTTCGGAGTGCCTTTCAAAGGAAATGGCGATCTTCCCTTAACGTGACTCCGCTGACCTTTTAAGTCTTATATATTTTTAGTACAGTCCGTGAGTGTTGGTAACGCGTGCTAAAGGCGACGTCCAAAGTAAAGGCCACTTAAATTTCACATTATTACTACATGGAAAATGAGAAATAGGATTCGAAATTGTGTAGAAGAAGCCGCAGAGGAAGTTCACTTAAATCAAATAGATCTACCACTCAAGGAATGGCACGTCAAAAGAACACCAACCCAGCGATAAATATAATAATAATATATCCTCACGCCTTCCCACAAGGGTCCCCGAAGGGGTAGGCAGAGGTGTATAGGTAATACCCACACACCCACTTTCCGCCAGAGGTATATTAGGTACCAACGTGACAGATGGCGAGTCCATCGCCGTTACTGAAGCACGACTATACATACGCCTTTGAATTTCTTCTCAGACGTATGCAGGTTTCCTCTCGATGTTTTCCTTCTCCGTAAAGCTCGTGGTGTGACTAATCACTGTACTTAAGTTCAGAAAAAACTCATTGGTACAGTCGGGATTCGAACTTGCAACCTTTGCGACGCAGACAACTGCTCGAACCGCTCGGCCACCACGGCCCTTCTATTCTAGTGTTATTGAATTACATATTATATATATGCAATACTTCAATACGCGTGTCCTCTAATAGATATTTTGATAAGTCATTATCAAATCAAGGCATGGTTTAGAGAAATGTAACCTTCGGAATACCCTGCAAATAAATACTTAGACAACATTAGACTTACCCCCTAAATCTGTATTTCCGAGTTACACCGTACACGTTACGTACGTTAAACCGATTCTATATCTCATAAGAACTTACGAGTCGAATTCCCTCATGCCAGTTTAATTTAAATATTCATTGTTGTCGAGCCATATTTATGAAATTGAGATTGACCGCAGACGGACCTTCAAGGTAAAATAAAAGGCATTCATAATTTCACGATTTTTATTCTGTCTTATTTTTTATTATTCTGATACTTGTCATAAGACCTGGTAGTAACGGTTATTTTAAATATAAATTCCAACGTATATTTTAAACTTTACAATTATCACACAAAGAAATCGAACAGTAAAAAAATTGTGAAAGAAAAGAGACAAATATTCACAAAAGCAACGTAATAACTCGAAAACGCGGAATGTGACACAGATGTAAGCGTTTGACGGCGCACAGTATAAAATCAATAAGAGAGCTTTCCAGATATCCACGGCTTTTACGTTTTGCCGTAAAACGGTTACGTGTCGATATTAATACGGTGTTAAAGCACGCACTGCGCTTACATAAAATAATATTGCAAAGTAACAAAAGAGACCGGGGTATAGTTGCGTAAATAAAGCACTTTTTTATCCACTCCGGGTTGGCTAAGAGTAATAATCGTATTCTGTATGGTTATACGTATACCTAAATTAAAAGTAATGTAACGATTATTTACTATGTATATTTAGGACTATTCGGGCAAACGTACTTAAAAATTCTTAGGCTAGCAGTAGGACAGTGCTGTCTCATGCTGCCTGGGCATTGACATGTCATAACTATGACTGAAATTGTTTTTGAATATAGATTCTGCATTGTATTAACTATTACTTTCTGGTAGAGCTTATGCGTGTTTTCGTATTTATTTACTTAAAAATACCTTTGCTACAAAGGTAACTTTTACCAAGCTCTGGTCTTCCAGCTTGACAATAAGGAAAGAGAAAAACCAAATAAACTTTTGTGAAGCAACTCGATACATAAAAGAAGTCTGCCCAAGATAGGGACAGATTCGCTACCTACTGAAACTATCAGGCAAAAAGTGGATATTCTTTTGTGATGAAACGAGAAAATTGTAGTTTAAACCCTACGCAAATTATTCGCAAGATTTAACTTTAGAACATCCACTTTATAACATACCTAGTGTGCTTAAATAATTCGCTCAAGTATAAAATTTAGAATAAAGCATTTTATTTTCGTGAATAGCTATCGTCTGTGCGACATAATTCCGTTGATACCATTAGCAGGATGCAATCCGTACATTTTTAATATAAAAAATTCCGTGAATTTCTAGTCGTTCGCCGAGCGAAGTATGAGTAGGTGTGCCTCTCATTAACTTTACGTACTTTAGCTTGAGTATTCTGTAGCTTTTCACTGCTTGCTTAGGAATAATTAATACTTCAGACACTTCTGTGTGAGGAAATTTCATATTTTTATGCTCTTTCATGAAGAAGTAGCTATAACATTATTTATCTTCTCGACTACTCCACTGTAATTACTCGAATGTATTGACGATAAATGTATTTTTTTATAGGTACTGATCGATTCGCATTTGTTTTTTTGGCAATTCTGTTAATTGTTATAAAAAAAGTATTTTTCCCTTTTACTTCAAAGTTAGAACACAAAATGTTCGCTTGATATTATGTATATAATATACATAATATATATGTATATATTATGTATATTATTATATATATTGGTGAAATCTTGGCAAGTTAGGTAGTTGTGTCTGGCATGATATTAATTAGATTTCTGTTTTTTTTCTCATAAATAGAAGATTTAAATTTAGAACGCTTAACATATGTGTCACACATCGCAAATCAATTTAAATATATTCTATTATAAGTATACAGTCTTTAAGATTACTAAGTTATTTACAATAATTTCGCCATTCAATGACAGTTAGTATTAGAACAATAATTTTCTTTTTGAATTTCGTTCCAAAATTAAATTGAAATTTACCACTCAAAATTAAATTTACAATCAAGTTTCCATTTCTAGTTGAACCGAACTTTGACATCAAGTTAGGGCGAAAACTGCAATTGCTGAAAGTTTTGTTCAGAAATTTCAAAATTTACGTTTAATATAATAACGATGAAAAGTTATTCCGTCCATCCATTTACAATGGTAATGAGCGCAGTAACTATTTCTTTATATGCAATAATGATTTTAATAACTAACTTATTTATATAATAATTATATACAATAACAAACAATATAATTTATACATCGTATTTAATAAGATTTTTCGAAGACCAATCTTTAGTCACGGGTCGTAATTCCAGGAGGTTCGTTAGTACGTACCTGTTATATCTTTATATCATACATACATACATACATACATACATACATACATACATATCATCACGCCAAGTCCCTAACGGGGTAGGCAGAGAGTATAGAGCGCCAGTTCTCTCTAGACTCACATACCTCTTTCGCTTCGTCCACATTCATCAGTCTCTTCATACATGCTCGTCGGTTTCGAGTACTCTTAACGTTCCCGTCCTTGAGAGTCCGATCTATTTGATCCAGGTAGTTGGAACGTGGCCTTCCTCTGCCTCTTCTTGCACACACTTTTGCTTTGTATATCTGTTTCGTCAATCTTTCTTCACTCATCCTTTCTATGTGTCCAAACCAACGTAACATGCCTTTCTTCATCTTTACAATCACGCCCTCATTCACGCCAGTTGATTTGCGAATCTCTTCATTGCGGATTCGATCTAATATCGTTACGCCGCACATTTTTCGAAGAGATCGCATCTCGACTGCATTCAAGCTATTTTCATACTTCCTCTGACATACCCAGGATTCGCTGCCATACAATAAGGTAGGTACCAATATCGCGTTGATATCAATACCAATATTGATATCTTTATATCGTTACCTGTATTATAAATATTACATTATTATTATTACAATATATATACAAATGTTCATTCGATATTTACAACCATGATTCTAGTGTAGTGTCCATTTCGCGTCACTCACGTAACACCACTTCATACATAATTGTAAATATCCTCCATGTCTCATACGTTCATTTCAGACATGGCTGCTTGCGGGACTCGGGACTTCTGGGAGAAGTGCTGATTAGGTGGTGATGACGTCGTCCCATTACCTGGGACCTGGGATTGGCCAGTCTGCGCTTGCACGTCCGGCAAATTACTAGAACTACTCATGAACGTGGCATTCTTCGGCAGCGTCATGCAATTAGACGCATTACAAATTTGATTTTGTTGCTGGTAACTGAACCCCACTTTCCTTGGCAACGTGGTGCATTGACCTCGATTTGTCGGAGGGCTTGCCTTCTGTGACAAATTCGACATTTGTATCCCTGTGTGGCAAACGTTGGGACAATTGGCCGTCGTGAAATGTGGCACTCGATTTGTCATGGCGATGATAGCGTTTTTATCTTGATGATCTATGTCGACTATTGTACTCGAGCTCTGTGAGTGTCCCACGAAGTAATGAGGGTGCTTCGAGGAAACGCTATCAAACGTTGAGTTATGGTTCCGTTTCTGTTGTTGCTGAAGGGCTTTCACTTGCAGTCTAGTCTTGTCTCTCTGGTAGTACACTCCGGCAAATATCAAAACATTCAGAATAAGCAATGAACATCCTATAGCAATTGTAACACTCAACGCTGTGGAGTAGGCTGTGTAACCAGCTACAGCTAGATTGGAAACGTCTTGAGAACTCGTGTTATTAGCTGCGTGACTTTGGGTGACCGCAGACCCAGGCCTCGCAGACATCACGCTGATGCATGTCGTAACGTAAGGGTCCACAGTAGTGGAAGTAGCGTCCAGTGTGGCATTGTATATTGGCTTACGGTACATTTCGAGTGTTGGGTCGAAGTAGTTCGCCCTAGTGAGGGGATCGGGTCTGACCAACCCGTCGTACAGTTCGGGGTCGTTGTGGTTCCTAAAAAGATTATGTTTAGCGACCACGTCCTTCATCCCTGCCCTATGGATCTCCGGGATCAACCGCAGCCACACAGAGAGCTGGTGGGCCCGGTAATGATTCTTCATGCGTGGCTTCATGCCTGCAATATAATTTTTGATTTTAAAGGGGTTGGAATTTGTGGACTGAATTGTGTGGGCGGGTTGAAAGGTTGGCGTAATTAACCCAGTAACTGAAATTGCACGGGCGAGGTGGGTGAGCAAAATTTTTTCGAGAATTGCACATAACAAAGTTCATTTGGAAGCAGCAATAAAAGACTTCTATGCAATTCTCAAAGTAAATAATGACGATGTTTGTGCAACTATTTAGAAAATTGTGTTCCAGTGCGATGGTAAACACGCACGCGGGGGTTTGATGGTAAGCGGTCACCGGCGGACAGTAGAAACACAAAGAGTATCGTTCGTGCGCTACCTACCACGCTGGCATCTTATCACACTCTTCTTGAAGAACCTCTGGGTTTTCCAATGTAAAGTATAACAACTACCTATTTGTATAAATATTCAGTTTTATAATAGGTGCCTGAAAAGGAACTTACCGATTTCCAAATATTTCTGATACAAAGTATCGTATTCATCCCAAACAATGCTTTTAAACTTATTTCGCTCCCTTGATATCGGCAGGACGGATTCCTGCCGTTGCGCCTCGTTCGGATTCCTGTTATAAATAACAATTCAAATGTTATTTTAAAGGTAGCCTATACACCTAAATTTGATATCTAAACAGTATGAATCTAAAAGATCTAGAAGTAAAGCCATGTCGTGTCCCACGTGAAGTGGGCTTATGCAGATTAAAACTGAGTGGGATAAATGGGAACGCTTAGAGTACTCGATACCGGTGTGTGTGTATGAAGAGACCGATGAACGTGGATGAAACGAAAGAGGTTTTGAAATCTACGAGAAGCAGTGCTCTCATCTCTCTGCTTTTTATAATATAGTTTTAAGAACCTAATGTTTTGTTACCTGACAAGTTACATAGCAAAAAAGCCTGCATATAATACGTTTGAGAGTAACACCAAAACGTCTACGTTAATCTGCAGGAGACTTATTGCAACTGATTAATATGTTTAATATGTTAGCCTGAATTTGCGAAACATAAAACACTGACATTTCGACTTAATAATCGACGCATACATATACACATTAATTTCAAAACAATGATCATATCCATGGAAATGATTGAAATAATGGCATATTTTAATTTCATCGCTTTGATGTAAAAGTTCCTGTGTGCCAAATACAATTTCATTCGATTCACAGAATTGTCTATGTAAATCGTTTCCTTTGTTATACAGTTAAAGTGTGTCTTGACATTTTGTCGTTAATTATGTGCTTGAATGTTTCATAAAGCTGTTAGTCACGTAATACAGTGTGAGGGGATATGAAATATAATTTAAAATGGAAAAATCCGAACACTTTTACTATTGACGTTCGGGTTCACGAACCGTCTCCGAACACACCGTCGCTGAAGATGTATGCTTATTAGACTTGGTGACCGAGTAGTTCGAGCAGAGTTACCCGCAATATACAGATTGCAAGTTCAAATCCCGACTGCTTGATTAGTCACACCACAGGCTTTACGGACACTGAGAAAATTATAAAGTGAAGTTGATCAGGCATCGTGTGAATTTTCCAAATTCCTTTACATTTTACGGCGATAATAAGAAAAGATGCTTTCCATACCCTGTCCTCACGAAATTGGCAACGTAAAGTATGAAGGCTTCCGACAGCGCAATTTCGGATTTTGTGTAATTCTTAGGAAAGTGCCCCAGGCCCTCGACTAGAGGCGCTCCGAATAAATAAGGCAGCTCTTCGCCGTGTACTGAGCCCATACGCTGGAAAGTAATAATGTTCGCTGCCATTACGATGAAGTCGAATATTAACATGACTTTAAACGAAATAGATTAATTAAATTCAGGACAGCTATATTTATTAAAGCTCATTATGCTAATTGTAAACTAGCCAATTACATATTCATTGTTGTTCGTAAATTTAAAATTAGTTTGTAAACATACCGAAAAATATAATAATCACATATGTATTTTATATAGACTTCTGTAGAACTTTGATAGAATCGAATTTTGTGGTGTTTTAATTACATAGAATAGACGAGATAAAAAATTAACTATTATGACATAAATAATAATGCTTAAGGCAAATTGATTTTAAAAGTAAGATTTCTATTGAGAAAATCTGTAAATTTTTTCATATTGCTTTGTCGTGAATACAATAAATAATACAAAAAATTGCACTATACAAAAGCTATACAGTTTTTACCTGGGGATAATCACCGTCCTTGGTCTGGTAGTCAAACACGTAGAAGAATGTGTTCGGCCCAGTGCCAAGAGTGCTTTTGGCAACGCTCAAGAAGTCTCCAGTCTGGACCAGCGGGGCCACGTACTGAGCATCCGATATCGCTAATACCGCTGCATCTCGAGTATTGATTGGATGCTAACAAGAAGAACTAGTTAGTATATAAAAGAAACTAGTTTATATATAATCCTATATATCTTTACATATATAATTCTACTGTATGTGTGTATATCACTGAACTCCTAAACGGTTGGACCGATTTTAAGGATTTTTTTTCTCTTCTGTCTTCTGTCTCTTCAGGTGGATTTGAGTATTAGATACGAAAAGGAAAGGAGAAAAGAGAGAGATTCCGTTACAATTGGACCCGATAGATGGCGCTGCGATCGTGTTACAGATTAATTTTTTTCACTCGAACGTAGCTGGGTGGGACAGCTAGTATATAATGGTACATATGCATGCTGTCCGTCTGATAAGCTGTAACCACCGCATTGCAATATCTTTCGCGTACTACCGACCATAAGCTATAGACATAGTGTGAATAAAGAAATGTACTATGTTAAGAATTGTACGTTGATGAAAAACTAAGCAGGAACGCATAGATCTATGAAAAAAACTTACGAAATAAATTGTACATGGACAATCCTAAGATCCTATCTGATCCCTATCTTGAGGCGAAGTATAATTATGTTTCGAAATTTACAAAAATAAATCTTTGATCTCTCAAAATTAGCCTGAGCTTTAAACCCACGCCAGTATTCTAAAACTTGCGTCAGCTTTTACATAATAAAATGGATTAAATATTTAAATTTAGAGCGTCTTAGAACTTAACTATTTGGACAATATATTTTTCCTGTAGCATATTGAGCGATAAAGTTCAAACGTTTTCGATATTTAATAGTTCTCCGGTTCAATGGGGCCCACGCAATAAACATGACCCCTTTAACGCGTTATTAGACTCGACGTTCTGAGAAACATCTTCGAGTTACACCGTTCAGAACTTAAACCATAAAATATTTGCAGCCTGCGCCGGGTTCACTTGAAAACAATAGGAATTTGGCTCCGGCTGCCGTGCCAGTGCAACTTGCCAGGCCATCATGCCCTAATGTCGTCTTTTATAAGAAATGGGTTGGCTTATATTGGATTATTTTGTTAGAGCAATAGTTTTTTGTATATTACTATGGAGACAAAAATAGCCTGCCACTGCCAATGGACAGTTGAAATACCAGGGGTTTTACACATCTTGAAGAACTTCATCCTGTACTCTTGAATAAACCTCAACGGGGAGTTAATTCCATCTAAACTCCTTTGAAATCGCTCAGTGCGAGTGTTATCGTCAGCATGATAAGTAATTAAACCCACGTTTACCTAACTACGATAACGAAAGTTATTTAGATTAATACAAACGCGCAAGAAAATACGGGCATTAAGTTACCTGGACAGTCCTCTCCCAGTCCGTGTATTCATTGACAATTGTAAAGAAAATTTCACTTAAATGATATGTGTACGCATTTCGAACGTATGTCCTGAAACAGAAAGAATTAATTAGCATTATCTTTTCTTAATTAAGAAGTGACTAGTAATACAAATTAATACAACTCTTACATAACATATTGAGAAATATTTCAAATTAAAAAAAAATACCTTGGGACAAATTCTCAAAAAAAATATATATATAGTCCTAAATGAAGCAAAAAATAATAAATATATAGATATATACATAAATATATAAGGCATCGAAGCCTAAGGTATAAATACTCTTGTTCATCACACCGGCGACCTCAAGCTTCACATTCAGAAGCTCTGATCACTAGACCAGAAGGCCATCATATTGTGGGCATACTATCAAAATTGGGCCTCTAGTTAGTAAATAACAAAAGAATATCCGCTTTTTAAACCCTACATGGCATCAGATTGTATCATTTGAAACCCTCATCAAGTTAATAATAACGACGACGTAGCTACGACTGTCAAAAGCTATGAAAATATCTTTTCTGAATGAAATAATTTCTCCACACGTCTGCTCGCTTCAAATAAGGGTCAAATTGTAAGCTCGTTTGTACAGAAAAAATTGGTACTGAAAAATAAAATTTAGAAAATCGTGCCACGATTACAAACAGTACGTAAATCAAATTTGTAAGGCAAGGCAAGCCTTTGAATAATGAGGTATTTGGGAAAACGATTTATTTCACCATAGAAATATTCAAAATCGCAATACGATACCGATGTAATTTGGAAGAACTTTGGGAGTATTTTATTATTTTTCGCTTGAAATTATTTACAATAATTTATTTATTTATTTATTTAATATTTTGCAACAGCTTACAATTTTTATAAACTGACAATATGCCCTGATGGGAGTAGCAAACAATAATTTTCTTATTCCTTAAATTAATACATACTTGAAATAATTAAATTTACTTAAAATTATGATAACATTTATACCATTAAAATTTAAAATGTTTTGAGATCAAGGCTAGTTAGAATTTAGTGTTATAATGTAATCCCTATAACTAATGACAACAACTATATGTTTAATAATAAAATATATATCTATCCTATAATACATGGTGAATAAGTGATACACAATACCTAAGTATTGTTTATTGTTTAAATTTATCATCTAAATATTCTTGTATAGTGTAGTAGGCTTTTTTGTTCAATAATGTTTTTACAAGTTTTATATATTTACTTATATCGTTTTCGTTCTTAATATTATCAGGTTACTTGTTGTATATTTTGATAGACATTATTTGAGGATTTGTTGAATGTAAAGTTAATTGTGAGGGAGGTAGTAAGAGATGGTTTTCGCGTCTTAGAGTATATTTCCTTTGAATATTTTCATTTTTAGTAAAAAAGTTAGGGTATTTACGAACGAATTTACATATTTCCAATATATATATATATCCATGTCAAGGTTAGTATTTTATACTTTACGAAGATAGGTTTACAGCTTTCAGTGTTATTAATATTGGCTAGAATGCGAATAAGTTTCTTTTGTGAGGTTAATAATGATGGCGCATCTGTACTATTTCCCCATAGTATAATGCCATAGTTAAACCACGAGTAAGCGAATGCGTAGTATAAATTGAGTGCAGTTTGAAAGTTGGTAGATTTTTTTATTTCACGGAGATTGAGTGTTGTTTCCATTTGATATGGGTATCTATTATTATACCTAAGAGTGGGAATTCATTAACGTGTTCTAGAAGTAAATTTTCGAATATTTTTATTAAAAGACGCATTGCCGATGTGATTTCATGAGACTAGATTGTATGAGATCTATTTATATATTTTATTTTCTTTTCTCTTAGTAGTACTTTATAACGTGTTAACGACATTGAAAATATCGAAGAGAAAATACAAAATACATTACAGTAATGCACATCATGCTACTAGAATCTATCACCCGCGCCTTTGAAGTGACTCTGTAAACGTATTTCTCCCTAAACGGACATCGTTAGTCAACGTTTCTCCAATTCACGTCCTCCCAACTATCGTCACTTTATTGTATTCGATCTATCTTCAATATCGTTTCAAACCGACCTTTCATTAGAGCAATCCCTATGAAGACGGCACTATAAGCGACCCTTGTGACCAAACAGCAATTTGTTGAATAAACATAGACCTCACCTTATTATTCTATCCCTTCTCTCCCCTTCGAAGCCATTTTGGATGTCTTGAGCGGAAAATTTCCATAGCGCTTCACTAGTCACAACACCAAATAATAAGTCGTATTTGTTTTGACCTCCGCGTATTCCGAAAATTCTGTCTCCACTTCTTTTGTCTGCACTGAAATTGTTCACTCCTGACACGCTGGTGAAGCCCTGAAGGTCATTTGGGATGAAGAAGGTCAAGAGTTCTTTTGCGTAATCAGTTTTGACCACAACACCATCAACGGAAGGTCCGAATGCGGTGAGATAACTTGGTGTATTTATCTCTGCCGACATGAGTTCCTCTAATGGAACTTCTCTCAGGCAGTCTACGATCAGCTCGTGGTCTTTGACTATGTCCTCTGGGAGCGTACAGTTTGACTGCCTGGATAACTGGACGGAAAAGCTGACTGGATCTTCTACTAAAGCCCAAGAGCTTAGTGCTGAGCCTGATAGAAGGATTGCCCGATGGAAAAGACCTGAAAATTTTTCTCTCTTGTTAATGTTTTGCGTGCATTAAAATTAGTGGTGTGCTTTGTGTAGCATATCAGTTCTACTATACTAACCAGGCATAACTGTTGGTGAGATCATAAGGAAGTTTATACAGGCAGCGCCAGATCCATGACCCAACATCGTCACATTGCCAGCGTCTCCGCCAAACAACGCAATGTTCTGTTGTACCCAATGCAATGCAGCTATTTGGTCCATCAAGCCGTAGTTTGCTACTCGGGCCTTCAAGTGAGGGATTGGATTGGCGTTAAGGAAACCTTAAAAACAAAAGAAAATTTTAAAATGTTGTATGCCTTGAAAAGCTTGAAATTTGAGATAGTTTGGCAGATTGACCAGAATTTTAATGAGCAAATCATTTGATCTGCTCCCTGTATGATCAGAATAACTTTTCAGAAATTACCATAATACAATTAACTTGAAAGCAAATCAGGTCAACTAGATATATCATTGAATGACATATGCCTGTACCGTGCATAGAATTTCGGATGATTCATTTTCAACTAACAGTATCAAAACTCTCGCTTTGAAAACGACCTTATGTTACATGAAATGAAGCACAAAATCGAACAAGAAGTAACGGCTGTAAACTTTCGTGAGAAATGTTTAATTAAGCAGAGTGGAGCGTGACGAATAGCAAGAGAGCTAGGCATCGCGTAATTAGATTGTATGAAAACAAAACTACTTAATAACGCTTTGGAGCTTAAGGCATACATCCAACTTAGCTATAACAGCTTGCTTGTTGAAATGTGCTGCTTCACAAACTTTTCTAAATTGGTCTTTAAATGAATGGTACAAAAATAATTCGCGTTTTTACTTCAAGTCTATTATGTTTTATTAAATTTATAGGTGAAAGTGGGTGTGTGGGTACTACAATATACACCTATGCCTATGCCTTCGGGGACCCTTGTGGGAAGGCGTGAGGGTATCATAGGTGAATTAATTCCAATTCGCATATCAACTACGCCTTTGACAATAAATAGCATTAATATTATCTTCGAGGCAAAGGAACCTTCGTCAATAAGTTTAAGTACATTAATTACCTAACGCACCTATCGATCAAACTGTAATATATATGTAATAAAATATGAAATAACTTCCACTCCTTTATTAAATAAAGCAATGCCCCGTAATCCTTTTATTGTTGGACTTCCTAATAGCTGTACATTTCTTGTGTCGTTGTGCTAAGGCTTTGATATTTTTAACGCTCAGCGGGCTGGCAGCGGTCGTAGCTGGATTCTATGGTATAATCGGATTTCCGTCAAGAAATATTGGATTAAACTTTTTTGTTGCGGTTAACCAATTTCACTTCCGCTGTGAGATGCTAATCTCTTCCTTTTTGTACACAGATATATTTAATACTGTTATATTATGTTCTGAATCAGGGTATCTTGTAATATATTCCTCAATATAGGAACTTTTAATTGCGGTATTGGTCACTGCCGAACAAAATTACTCGGAAGCAGTGCGTTCGCAGTTGGAATGCGATCTGAAAGGTATTGCATCAGTCGGGCTAGTGCAATTTTGAACTGAAGATCCCGTTGTCTCTTGATCGCTTGAATGTTTTGTATGATATTTTAAATGCACTTACCCAAAATTCCAAGGCGGTAATTTATGGTTATAACCACAATGCCGGCGTAACTAGCAAGAATAGCCCCGTCGTACACATTGCCGGAATTCCACTCGAAAGATTCACCATGAATGAAAACCACAACTGGATACTTCGCTTGGAGCGTTGGACCAACTGCAATAAAAATCTTTCTTATATCACTGAGAAGCTAAGATATCCATCGAAATGCAATACGCATGTATATCTCGCCAACCGCTAAAAAATCCCACTTCACCCAAATCACATTGTTCTTGAAGAATGGCTTTCAATTCACCTACAGGAAAACACCTACAGTGTCTGTTCAAAGGCGTTTGTCACTAGAATGTTCATTGATAAATCTCTTATCATACTGAAATACGATACCTTTCAACTGTCTTCATATGAAAAAAGGTTAGCTTTAATCTATTTTAGGATAAAAGTCTGATGTCTGAGCGTCAATAATAGGGATACTTGCTTTGGTCTTAATATAATCTTTGACGGTAAATAAAAGCACCTAAATAAGTATTTAATTTATTTTTAGCCAGAAAACTCACAAATGTATAATAACGAACAGTCTTCCACGAAAAATAATTAGATCTTAAAAGAATAATCACTTTATAAGAGCGACTCACAATAAGAAATGGAATTAAATTGAAGTGATCTAAATTGAAGACAGATGGCTTGGACTCGAAGGTGATCTTCGCAGTAATTGGATTGACTCGACAGCTATTCTGAACAATTTCCGTGCACTCAATTTGTTTCGCCGTTTGGCTATGAAGGAACTGAATTGGCAGACGATGCAGAAATATTATACAATAATAAATGGCAACGGTTAGAGCAATATTAATAGTTATTTGCAATGTCAACTCAATGAATATGGATATCCTTCCTTTCAGCCTTCAACAAAAGGTCCTTTTAGTGGTATACAGAAGTGTTATCATGAGACCACTTCTTTCCACTTGCTACGATCCTTACATACTTCTTTCGCTTCGTCCACTTTCATTATTCTCTTCATACATGCTCTTCGGTTTAGGGTACTCTTGACCTGACCTTTTTTCAAGACGTCCCTAATTTGGCCTGGAAACGTCCGTCTAGGTCTACCCCTTCCAACACTTTCATTCACACTCGCCTTATACACTTTTTTCTTTCTTTTTTAATACTATGTATAATCTGCTACCACACGCTAAACCCCAACACACCTACTTAATGATCCACATTAAGTAGGTGTGTTGGGGTTTAGCGTGTCATGCTAAGTATCCTACTTTACTTTATAAGAACTTAAGTATGTCCTGGGGCCTTTTCCGTTTCAGTCTAGGTGTCGTCTGGCTTTCTTCCATTAAGCCCTTCGCTAAGAGGTTCTGGTGGTTTATGATTCTTGCTTTGTAGATTTTTGTATATCGTAGAATCTAGATCCTAGAAATCTTTCAAGTTAACTCATAAACTATACAATTAAATTGAATAATACAATAAGTATGAATCTTTCGAAAAATATAATAGATAGCTTTGGTGAATCAACACATTTAAATTAATTTATTTGTAATTATAATAATAATATATCGTCACGCCTTACCACAAGGGTCTTCGAAGGGGTAGGCAGAAGTGTATAGGTACTATCCATACACCCACTTTCCGTCAGAGATATATTTTAGGTGCTAGCGTGACTGATGGCGAGTCCGTCACCGTTGCTCAAGCATAACTATGAATACGCCTTTGATTTTTTTCTCAAGCGTATGCAGGTTTCTTCTCGATGATTACCTTAACCATTAGTGATTCATAAAAAAATACGAATCGTTCCCAACTTACTCTGATAAATATCCAATATCACTTATAGGATTCCAAAACATACAATTTCCGCCACAAATTCGCAAGTCAGTGAAGTAATAATATCGGTAGCAGGTCGTGGCACCGTTGCCATGACAACTGACTCTGAGCGTAGAGTAGTTTGGCATTCAAGATTGAATTGATACATGTTATATACAGGCTGAGATAATATAATGCTATTTTGCATTTCTCGTAGACCTTTGTACCTTTTTTGCTATAAAAAAATATGTAGTACCCTCTGTGTAATAATGTGTATGTTCTATGTTTTCCGTTTTTCCTATATTTTACGTATTCTAACCTTGTTTTGGACATACTAGTATAACTTCCCACACACATATGATCATTTATATGTATATACGCACTCAGCATGGCGACGATGGGCTCGCAACTTTTCACATCTAAATATGACAGTAGTTTCTTTAAATATTTGTATCTGTAAATTTCATCCAATTCTATTCAGCCTCTCTCTCGTTATTGTGTAATGATCATTCTCGCATTTTTTACATAACAATACAAAGAATTCTTGATACACCTGCATGGCGATTTATGAACATAGCTGCATTGCATTGTAATAAAAATCCGTGCATGGAACACCAGTCTCCAAGTATCGATTTAACAATAACCTCCTAGTACTTTATGATATCTTGGTACTTAGCATATTTGATAAATTTGTACATTATTTCAGAACTACTTCACTTTACTTTTACGTAAACGCTTACCTAGTTGCATGCTCGAATATCATTGTCCGCTATATTTAAATTCTTATTTGTTATTTATTATTTAAATAAAGTACAAAGAACATGCTCTATTCCTTGGCTATATATAAGCAAGATTTAATCAGAACTAATGGTCCCATTCCTCCCACGTACCCTTTATGAAATCGTTTCTAAGGGCGTTAATTATATCAGACAAAGTGGGTACTATATCTCTGTTACTTTATTCCATGTCTCACACCTAAATGTGGTATAGGGTTGGAATTATGAGTACCTATATCGATATAAAAACTTTAGTGTAGAGAGTTTTGCAAACAAAAAACATATTTTATTGCATGTTTACTTGTATAGAAAAGGCAGAGCAGACCACGTTCTATCAACCTAGATCAAACCTTCGGAGACTCAAGGATGGAACGTCAAGAGCAATCGAAATCGGTGAGAATGTATGAAGAGACTGATGAATGTGGAGGGAGCAAAGAGTCTGTAAGTCTTTGCTCTCTCTGCATACCCCGTGAGGAATTCGGTGATATGTATGTATGTTTTCCTAAACCTTCATGCCTTCCCCCAGGAGATAAGCAGAGATGTAACAACACAAAACGTGATACATGGAGAGTCCATCGCCGTTTCTCAAGCTCCACTAGACATACACACGTCTGCAAAAATCTTCTCAAACGTATGTAGCTTTCTTATCGATGTTTTACTTCTCTCTAATATTTATTGGGTGGTTAGTCACTGTACTATAAATAATAAAAGAAATTCGTCTACGTATACCTGGTTTCAAACTCGTTGAGGATTTTAGTAATAGGTACGATTTTCACGCTATTCAAACACATTCAAAAGTCTTTGGGTTAATTTCATTCATTCATCATCATCATCATTCAAAGACCTTGTCCCAAGCCAAACAGCGTTGTATTATGGGCCAGAGCAATGATGATTAGACTAGACGCATCATTGAGTGATTCTTATATTTCACGTAATTTTGATTTCGTTCGTGACCAGGCCTTGCCTATAATCATAGTTCACAGTCAAAATTACACGTGAAAGAGAAATGTCGAAGAAAATATCGACGCAATTTCATCGACAGAACGTAACCCCTATTCAAACTATTGTTGTCAGCGAACAAAGAAACTATCTTTGGTGACAAAACTATCCGAATGAAAGAGAGCGGGCCCATTCAAAACTGTGATTAAAATTTTCTGCGTCTTCTCGTTCTTCGAAGGTTTGCTCGTGAAGATTTCATTAGATCTCAAGACTTACCTATCGGTAGAGAATATTAAAATATATACGTATTGAGAGCCATATCGCCCGAGTGGTTTCTAAAAGTCTGCTTTAATACAAAGATTGCAAGTTTGAATCCCGTCCGTACCAATGAGTTTTTCTGATTTTAAGAACCTGCATACTTTCGAAGAAAAATTGAAAGACGTATGTATCTGTGTATATCTGTAACGTTTGCTCCTGAACTATATGAAGGTGAGAAATGGGTGTGTGGGTACTGCCTACCCGTTTAGAGACCCTTGCGGGAATGCGTGAAGATAAAACCTTATATAACTTTACTGTAGGATATATTCATAATTCAACAACCTAAATATGACCTACCAGATTTCAGTTAGCAGGAACTAGTTATATTCAGATACGTCCCAGGGGAAAAATGTTTGGCGTAACGATATTTGATTGACTGAAAAGATTCCCAAAGCAAATGGCGTGAATAAGGACATGATGAAACAAAGACGAAAAGCAAGATTGACGAAAAAGATATACAATGCGATGGTGTCTGGAAGAAGAGGTAAGGGAAGAACGCGTTACAAAAACGTAGATCAAATTCATCTTGCACTCAAAAATGGGAACGTCAAGAGTACACGAAATCGGCGAGCAAGTATTAAGACATTGATGAATGCGGATGAAGCAAAAGACGTCTGTGAGTTTTGAAAGAAGTGTCAATACTCGAGAAAGGCAGAGAGAAAAGAGCTCTATTTCTCTCGAGACTTACAAACCCATTTCGCTCCATCTACATTAATTAGTATTTACATAAATTATCGCTGGTTTTAAGCACTCTCGCTATTTCCATCCTTTTTTTATACCACAAGGGTGGCAAACAAGCATACGGTCCGCCTGATGGTAAGCGGTTACCGCCGCCTATGGACGCTTGCAACACCAGGGGTATCACTCACGCGTTGCCGACCCTGCAGGAATCTTTTCACACCCTTCTTTAAGAACTTCTTTTAATATTATTCTGAATCAAACAGTAAACAATCCACAGGAAACCAGACTAAATCTTTTGCAAGATATTTTTTATAATACAAAAACAAAGAAACAAAAAAAGACCAGCTTCCGCAACAAAAAACAACGTACCGTTTGATAGAAAACAATAAATCCCGTGGGTATTCGATACGTCAGACTGACTATGCGTAAGGATAGATGTGGCTTACGATCTTGCTCAGCGAACTGAGTATATAGGTGCATTGAGTTGAAACGGATCTCAGGGCGCTGACATGACATGAGTATTACACCGAAGTCAAAGGTGGTTAGGAAGGAAGAATTTATTCATCCCATAAAGGAATGGAATGAGCTCCCCGTTGAGGTTTTCCCTGGAGAGTACAGCATGGAGTTCTTCAAGAAGGGTGTGAAAAGATTCCTGCAGGGTCGGCAACGCGCGAGTGATACCCCTGGTGTTGCAAGCGTCCATAGGCGGCGGTAACCGCTTACCATCAGGGGGACCGCATGCTTGTTTGCCAACCAATTGGTATAAAAAAAAAAAATAATAAAAAAAATAAAGGCACTGAAGGGACTCAAGGGGTAGGCAGGGATTTGTAGTATTTACTCGGTCACTTTTGGCTGAAAATATACTATGTGTGATATTTAGGTTCTAAAAATCGCGATCGAGCCTATCGCCCCTTTTCAAGCCAAACTATACGAGTACATACGTCTTTGAATTTCTTCTCAAACGTATGAAGTTTCTTCTCTAGATTTTCCTCCACCGTAAAGCACGTGGTGAGACTAATAAATGTACTTAAGTTCAGAAAAACTCGTTGGTACAACCTTGCAACCTTTGTTGCAGGCAACTGCACGAACCACTCGGCAATTACGGCTCTATATAAATTATTATTATTATAAAAGTTACATTCCTTACTCTTTAATAATAATATAATTTGTTAAAGCAACAAAGAAAGGGTTCTGTCAACAAAAATACTCAAGAAATTAGTGGGAAATAGGTCAGGCCAGGGCGCACGTGACGGTTTGTTTCTTCGTATTATTTGGTGTTTTTTTCTCGTATCGACTTGCTCTTCTTGCTTATGACAAATTGGATGATTATAATTGGAACTGGAACAAAGGGGGAACTTGATTGTAACTGCGGATATCCAGAAGCAAGTTGATGACAATCAAGGCCGCTTATCCGCATTACTCGGTTTTATTGAAGGAAGCATTAAGGAAAGTTAATAAGACTGCTGAAAAAGGAATTGGTTGATTCCTTATTTAAACATATCTAAATTATGTCAAACATTACAAATTGGTAATCAATCCCGTATACATTATGGATAAAAATGTTTATATTGTATATATAAGCCGTGGTGGCCGAGTTCGAGTAGTTGCCTGCAACAAAAGATTGGAAGTTCGAAACCCGACTGTACCAATGAGTTTTTCTCTCAACTTATGTACAGTGATTAGTCACACCACGAGCTTTACGGTGAAGGAAAATATCGATAGGGAACCTGCATATGTTTGAGAGGAAGTTCAAAAGCGTATCTATAGACGTGCTCGAGCATCGGCGATGGACTAGTCATCTGTCCCGTTGGCAACTAAAATATATTAGTGGTGGAAAGTGGGTACTGCCTATACACCTCTGCCTAACCCTTCGTGGACCCTTTTGGGAAGGCGTTAGGACATGTATATATAATATTTTGGGGATGCTGCTAATGTCTGTATTGATTTGCGATATTATATGACTGTAATTTGGAGCGAAATGCAATCTGAAGGAAGTGAATCAGGTGACTGTACAGAACCATATTGCAACTGTACGTTTAGTACACAATTAACAAGTATAAAGTTCCTAAAATTAGTAAGGTTTGTAGGATTTCACAAAGAAGATACAAGAAATTAAAGTGTTAGGCGAAGGCCCCTTTTGGCTCTTATGCTTATAAAATCCTCAATCTTCTGAATATCCCTGGTATTATAAACACCTATAGACTGATGTATGTAGACGAAGTGAAAGAGGTATGCAAGTCTAGAGCACTGGCACTCTATACTCTCTGCTTACCCTGTTAGGGGTTCAGCGTGATGATACAATGATGATGATGAAATATGAGTAATTTTATTGAATGAATAACTTGAACTGAAATGAAAACCATAGAATTATTATTAATGATAATAGAAATATGCTAAACTGTACTTAGGCTCCACTTTGAAAAACGGTATCTTGGCGCACTAACAATAAGAAATTCCTTTGAACAGTCCGATCAATTCCCTTACAAAATGGAGTGCCGATAAGCGACAGATTTTCGAAGAATGTTGAAATTGTTTACTGCGCGATGTATTCTTTATTTGCGATAGATTTACGGAGATGTAACATCTCTAGGGAGAGAAAACATTGGAATAAAATCTAAAACAACAGACAAAAACTGCGTGGAATAGCGAGGGAGTGTTTGCGAAGGGTATGTGTACATTGCTTTGATTTAGAAAAGCAGTTATTTTGTTTGTGCTATATTCGGCTATAGATATTTCCAATATCCCCAACTATACATCCTATATTTGACTGTAACTCTTTCCAATATCACCTAGAACTATACATTCAACCTACACTGAGTACATTTATTATGAATTTTCAAGTCATAATATTCAGCTGGACGGAAAGGGTAACTAATGAAGACGTGCTCAAAAGACAGCCGAGAATAGAAGAGGAAAGATAGGCCACCTATATATAGATAGCTTTTTTAGGAATACCTTAGAAGGAAATGCAGAGGGGAAGAGAGGAAGAGGAAGACCAATATTAGCATACATGAGTCGGATCAAAGAAAAAGTGTATCTCATAACTTATAGGTCAAAGAACAACCTGTTTGACCTATGGCTGGACAAATGGAAGCTCCTAAATTTACAATTATGAATAGTAATAAACCGTAGTAGCCGAGTGGTTCGAGTAGTTGGCTGCAACACAAAGATTTCCTTGCGGTCAAATTTGGGGTTTTTAAGAAACATGCATAGGTAATATTAGAATAATTGTCTTGTATAATATAATTGTAAATTTTTGTAAAAACTAAAACTGTGTAAAAATAGATGTATAAAATGTATAAATATATGAGAACAAAGAAATGTTTAAATAAAATTTTAAGTGTAATAAAGATAAAAGAAATGTTTAAATAAAATGTAAAGTGTAACAAAGTAAAAGAAAAATAGAATAAAAGAAATGTAAAGAAAAGATTAGAAAAAAAAAAAAAAAGAAAGAAAAAAGAAATTGCAAAAAGAAAAAAAAGATAATTTTTAACAAAAACACCCCAAATAAATGGCAAATAAAAATTTAAAAAATGTTAAAAAAGGACTCTGGCCACCTTGCCAGAGGGACAATATGGCCACAATTTAAAAAAAAAAAAAAAAAAAAAAAAAACACAAAGATTTCAAGTTCGTTTATCACAACACGAGCTTTACCGTTAAGGAAAACGTACATACTTAAAGTCATAAAGGCAACGTTACAGTCGGGATTGGAACTTGCAATCTTTAATCGCAAGCGACTATTCAAACCACTCCGCCACGATGTTATTAATATTCATTAGTATATATATGACTAGCTGTCCCGCCCAGCTTCGCTCGGGTGAAAAAGTTAAATTGCCCGTAACACGATCGCAGCGCCACCTATTGGGTCCAATTGTAAATCTAAACCATTCTCGAATCTAGCTTAAGACACACAGAAACACACAGAAAGCTTCGCCCGGGTAAAAAGGTAAAATTCTTGAAACTCGATCGCAGCGCCACCTATCGGGTCCAATTTAATATAGCCTATGTTACTCGGGGATAATGTAGCTTTCCAAAGGTGAAAGAATTTTTGAAATCGGTCCAGTAGTTTCGGAGCCTATTCATTACAAACAAACAAACAAACAAACAAACAAATCTTTCCTCTTTATAATATTAGTATAGATAGGCACATATAAACAACTAGCAGCCCGGCCACGCGTTGCTTTGGCTAAGGTTTTTATTATATTACATTGTAAATAAATATCATGCCAAAAATAATATTTTGACCCATCCCATATCCCATGGATATGAAACGTTTTTTTTATTTAACGCCCCCGCGTTCAACCTTACGGGTGGAGTTTCACAAAATCCGTTCTTAGCTGACCTCTACACTGCTTAAGGAATACTCCTACCAAATTTCAAGTCAATCGGCCTTATAGCTCCTGAGATTTCTGAGCCTACCTATAACCTGAGTGAGTTCACAAATGGGATCTCCTATATATATTATAAATAGATAAAAAGAGAATATTAAAAGGTCTCACCTTGTACGGGCGTATAGATATTCATATAAAGGCAATCCTCGCTTTGGTTTTTTAATCTTGGCAGCAATCTTCTCAAGTACTCGAGCCTGCCTTTTGGCATTCTCTCCAAGACGAGTGTTTCATTAGAGATATCTGGCAATCGTTGGGGGCACACCGGACCCATCTGGTCCACAGTTTTGACATCGTCCCACGGGGCTGGTGCTCGGGTGGGCGCAAACCTTTTAAAACGATTTCAAAATACATATAGATGAAAAAAATTGTTATAGAAAAAAATTTTTTTACCATACGGCTTCCTATAAGTGTCCCCAAAGTAATAGTACCAAGCAGGTATGGCTTTAGGTGCCAACTTGACAGATGGTGAGTCCATCGCCGTTATTGAAGCAGGACTATATAAACGTCTTTGAAATTCTTCCCAAACGTATGCAGGTTTCTTCTCGTTGTTTTCTTTCACCGTGCAGCTCGTGGTTTGATTACTCACAGTACTTAAGTTTAGAAATACTTTTTGGTACAGTCGGGATTCAAACTTGCACTGTTTGTGTTGCAAGCTATTACTTGAATCGCTCAGCCACCACGGCTGTATCAACAATAGTATTAATAAATGTTGTAAATGTTTGAATCAAAGCAGAATACTTCTCTTAAATATTCTCATAAATCTATTATGAGAAGTAAGAGCAGTGTGTATTGCCTAACAAACTTTCTAATAAATTAAACCAAAATATTACATTGTGCTAACTCTTATAAAGGTATTTACTTTGAAGAAGGAGCAAAATGAACGTGTTCTGAAAAGCCATTGATGCCTTCCATTCCAATTAAATTGGAATTGTAAATAACCCACATAACTCATTATCCCTGCTTCCATTACGTTTTGTAACAAATTTTGAGGTATAATATAGAAGCAATTAAACATTTTAACATTAAAACATGCTTTGAAGAATAAACATTTCTCGCTTAGCAATCTTTATATTAAAAAAATATATCAATATTATTCCGATGTAGCGTGAGTAATTCGACTCGTAAAACATACGACGTGACTAATCACTGTACATAAGTTCAGAAAAACACATCGGTTTAATCGGGATTGGAACTTGCAATTTTGTGTTGCAGGTAACTAAAAGAACGACTCGGCCACCACGGCTTTTGTATGTATAATAATAATAAATACCTGGGACAATTCCACACAAATTGACTTAGTCCCAAATTAAGCAAATATTGTGTTATGGTAACTAGACAACGATATATTTACTTATATAGATAGATATATACTTAACTACATAGGACATCCAAGACTAAGGTACAAATATCCGTGTTCATCACACAAATATCTGCTCTCAGCGGGATTCGAACCTGCGACCTCAAGTTTCGCAGTCAGGAGCTCTAACCACTAGACCAGACGGTCGTCAATGTATTCCGAAAAGAGACAAACTATTTGACGGTGACAAACTTCAATTTCGAAACAGTGCCAAGCGTAAAATAAGAAAAGACTGACCGGGCATAAAATAAAATACCTGTTTGACCCCGTCGGGGGAGTAGCGTATGGAACACCAAGGTACGCCTCCACTGGCTTCAAATACTTATGTTGATCCATCGGTAATATCACCCCTTGTAGCTTCCCGTATCTCGTTCCAATAACCCTCGTCCTTAACATAGAGTTCCTGCCACTAAAACCATTACAATTCGAGTTCTGGCTCAACAATAACACTAATAACACCACAAACTGTATCTTCTCGTGCAAGTCCACGTTGATCGATAACTTCTTAAACCGTTGCACGTTCAATATCTTCTGGGAGTGCTGTTTCTGCGTTTTGTGAAGATTTATTTCGATTAGATATTGTTTTATTGAATTCCAATGGTGTAGTGGCAGTCTATCGGTGGCCATTTTCTGTGAATATCACCTTTGCAGACCCATTTCTTTATTCTGTGGCGGCTGTTGCTGCACGGTCTGTCAACACACATTTGTTTTTATAGTTAGGTTCTATAAATCAATATTGGATGGCTTGACGTGGCATTATACATACATCTTTACAATCATCTCCTCATTCTTGCCAGTTGCTTTGCAAATTCCTTAATTGCGGAATCAATCACAAATCACAGCTAAGGTCAAATCGATCAATCTTAGGGTGGATGCGGATGAATAAAAAATGATAATTATAAATAATTTCACTAAATAATGAAAGGCTGACGAAATAAAGCTGGGGAAGACCATGATCCATCTACTTAGATCTAATCCATCAAACACTTAAGGATGGAACGTCACGTGTTCTCGAAATGGGCGAGAGAAGAGATACATGTGGCTGGAGCAATAGAGGTATGAAATTCAAGAGTGACCTGGCTCTCTGCTCTCTTTACCTACCCTGTGAAGAACTTGGCATCATGATATAGGTACATTTACATGCAGATATTGAAAAGCCATTAGAGAGAGGCTTAATAATATACATACATACATACTTATCATCACGCCGAGTCCCTAACGGGGTAGGCAGAGAGTATAGACCGGAACCAGTTTTCTCTAGACTTACATACCTCTTTCGCTTAATAACATTGATGCATAAAATATGTAACGAAACTAAACTGATGCAATTTACTGATATTTGGTGTATTATTTGGATTTCCGATACTACTGTTACATCAACAAAACCATTCATAGTTTTATTTCACCATTTGATTGATTACAATATATTCAAAAGTTTTATTTTAACATTTTGCAAATTAAAGCAAATAGTTACTGTATAGTAACTATTCAATCAACATTAAGTCAATATCGGATGTTTACTAGAGAGAGTTGAATTAACTGCGAGCAGAATAGTCTCTACTAATGTACCAGTAATGTTCCATTATCATCAATTGAAAACATACTAATCTTAATAATATAATATATCCTCACGCCTTCCCACAAGGGTCCCCGAAGGGGTAGGCAGAGGTGTATAGGTACTACCCACACACCCACTTTCCGCCAGAGGTATATTAGGTGCCAACGTGACAGATGGCGAGTCCATCGCCGTTACTCCAGCACGACTATACATACATACGCCTTTGAATTTCTTCTCAGGCGTATGCAGGTTTCCTCTCGATGTTTTCCTTCACCGTAAAGCTCGTGGTGTGACTAATCACTGTACTTAAGTTCAGAAAAACTCATTGGTACAGTCGGGATTCGAACTTGCGACCTTTGCGTCGCAGGCAACTGCTCGAACCACTCGGCCACCACGGCTTTTAATCACGGCACTAATCTTAGACAGATTTTTACCCCAAATATCTTGTAAAACAATAATGGTTTAGGAATAAATCACCTCCAAATAACACCGCGGAATACTAATTAAAATATATATTAACAACTAGCTGTGCCCGCGACTTCGTCCGCGCGGAAAAGTGATATTAAGCAGCATTTAATTTTATTTTTAATTTTACTCCCATTTTTTACAAACTTAGAATGTAATATTAATTTATATGTAATCAAGAGCCCAAAAAATAAGTTTCAAGCTTAGAAGCTTCAAAAATGACGAAACTTCCATACAAACTGTCATCCCCTATTTCAACCCCTTACAACCCTTATTCGCATTAAAAAGTAGCATATGTCCTTCCTCAAGCTCTAGGCTATCTCTGTACCAAATTTCATTTAAATCGGTTCAGTAGTTTAGGCGTGAAAAGGTAACAGACAGACAGAGTTACTTTCGCATTTATAATATTAGTAGGGAAGTAGGGATTGTTGTCTTTCGAAACTTGTTTAAATTTCTAATAAACAAATAAGAGCCTTACTCGTGCCGTTATGAGATCACCATCACGGGAGCCTTTTCAGCTTCCTGTAACAAGAAATAAACAAATTTTAATTACCTGCAATGACAAACATAATTCATATTTTTTCCTTAAAAATAAAACAGATAATTATTATTGATACATACATATCATACATATCATCACGCCAAGTCCCTAACAGGGTAGGCAGAGAGTATAGAGCGCCTGTTCTCTTATTGATATTATTGAAATATACTCTATACTCTCTGCCTACCCCGTTAGGGACTTGGCGTGGTGATATGATATATATTTTTGAAATATGTAATCTATACAAAAATATATAATTGGAGTGTCTTTTTGTAATGTTTAAATAGTTGCTTTTCATTTAGCACATACATATATATAGTAGTAGCTGTCCCGCCCAGCTTCGCCCGGGTGAAAAAGTAAAATTTCCTGAAACACGATCGCAGCGCCACCTTTCGGGTCCAATTGTGTTGTAAGCTATCCTTTCTTTTAAGTTGGATCAAACTGCACACGGTGTGCAATTTGATTGAAATCGGTTAAGATGTCAGGAGCCCATCGTGGACTTGATTGCTATAAAAAGGTTATAGTGAGTCAATCTTAAAAGATAGACATATGCTGTCGCGGACTTTTTTTTAGAACTTCTAAAGAGGAACAATTCCCTCAGACTTGATATTTGTGTAACATAAACCGTTTACGCACGCAACGGAAGCTCTCAAAAAGGAATATTTTTTCCCGTTCTGGCAACATTGTTCATTTATGCTTCGCTCCTATTGGTCGTAGCGTGATGTTATATAGCCTAAAGCCTACCTAGAGAAATGGACTATCCAACACAAAAATAATTTTTCAATTCCAACCAGTAGTTCCTGAGATTAGTGCGTTCAAACAAACAAACAAACAAACTCTTCGGCTTTATAATATTAGTATAGATATGGATGTATAAACGGTATACCTATATACTAAAATAAGAAAAATTAAAACACAACCGTTGTGGCCGATTTGTTCGAGCAGTTGCCTGCGACACAAAGATCGCAAGTTCGAATTCCGACTGTATCTATGAGTTTTTCTGAACTTATGTACAGTGATTAATCACACCACGAGCTTTACGAGCTCCCGTATTCCATCGACGGGATCAGATAGATAATAGTAATTTAATAACAAATACCTTACGTACAGTGATTAGTCACACCACGAGCTTTAGGTGAAGGAAAACATCAAGAGGAAACCTGCATACGTCTGAGAAGAAATTCAAAGGCGTATGTATAGTCGTGCTTGAGTAACGGCGATGGACTCGCCATCTGTCACGTTGGCACCTAATATACCTCTGGCGGAAAGCTGGTATGTGGGTACTACCTATACTATAGTAAAATTATTTATTTATATATGTATGTCCCAAATCCACAATGTAAAACGTCATTAAGCTCTCCAGATTATCAAAGCCAAAAATAATGAGGAACATACAAATTCCCAATAGGCAGCCAAAACTCATTAAAACTCCACTTTGAAAGTGTCACATTAGAATAAAGGCCACAAATTAAGGTACCTAACATTGCCTTATTCTTAACCCTGACCTTAAAGCTATGAGAAAAACGAGTTTTCATTCGTATCTGCGCAAATAATTACATAAATATGAATAGTGTTAACGCAAGCCCAGTTAGAGGACCTTCACGGACCTAACAGAGGTCTTTAACGGAATACAAGAATTTAAGAGATAAAGTTTTTTCCTAATTAAGACAAAGTCCATAAGTGTCTTAATGCGAATGAGAGTAAAGCGGCAACTCCTTCTTTTCGTCCTCATTCATCAGTCTCTTCATACAGGCTCTCCTAATGAATACACCCCTTATCGCATCAGCTCATTGCTCAGTTAATAAATATATCCCTAATATAAGGAATATTTTGTATTGTATAAAAATTTGAATGCAGTATTTCATATTTACTGGCCGAAGTGCCCGAATAGTCTTACAAAATCAATACAAAATCCTCACCTGCTAGCGACAAGGGGTAGCTGTCCATCCATCTACAAACAACCTTTAAGAGTCAATCAGTGATGTCCGAAAACTACGCAACACTGATACTAATCTTTTGCGCATAATTGCGATAAAGTCTCGTGAAAAATGGACGAGTATACGCGCAGTATTTTTATCTGGTCCGTGTTAAAAACCGGATAGGCTTTAGCTTGCACGCTCGTTAACTTGAATTAATAAAACGGTTGAAAATGTAAAACCGGTTTTTCTGTATATAGATATTGAATTTGTAAATACAAAGAGCGTGGGCTTAAAAGACTTATAGCCTTTGTTTGCGGTGAAATCATGCTCTCTTTTGCCCTTTGTACGTAGTGAAATATTTAAACGTGCTGTGTAATTTTATTCTTCATGGCCATGTTATTGTGTAAATTTTTTGTGTTATTAAAAGAGTTCAAATCGTTAAAAACAAGAGCGCGGTTTGAAAATTTTTTTCGGGGCATATAGGTACGTGTACAACGTTGGTAGGTAGGTATGCATGAAGTGTAGCGTTTTCACCCGCGTAATAACCGATCACATTGGTATGTATTCTGTAAGAATAAAACTACCCATGATCATTGCCGTGGTGCCCGAGTGGTTCGAGCAGTTGCCTGCGACACAAAGATCGCAAGTTCGAATCCCGACTGTACCAATGAGTTTTTCTGAACTTAAGTACAGTGATTAGTCACACCACGAGCTTTACGGTGAAGGAAAACATCGAGAGGAAACCTGCATACGTCTGAGAAGAAATTCAAATGCGTATGTATAGTTGTGCTTGAGTAACGGCGATGGACTCGCCATCTGTCACGTTGGCACCTGATATACCTCTGGCGGTAAGTGGGTGTGTGGGTATTACCTATACACCTCTGCCTACCCCTTAGGGGACCCTTGTGGGAAGCCGTGAGGATATATATATTATCATTAAATTCTGTTGAACTGTTTATTTATTTATTTACAAATTAGCACGACAAACTCAGTTACACTAATAGGTTCACAAAATGATTACAAAATAGTTGTAGCATTGTGGCATGATTGATTAACGCATATCCTCACGAATATTCGCAATTCGCATTTATAATATTAGCAAGATAATTATCATATCATCACGCCCCAATCAGAGCAGGGAAAGTAGAACGCCAGCACTCTCTAGACTTACATATCTCTTTCGCTTCATCTACATTCACAAGTGTCATCTCACATGCTCGCCAATTCTGACAAACCAGAACATTGACTACAAAAACGCATATACAAAGCAATTTTTCAAGTTCTAACTTTCGAATGTAATTGATCGAGAAAGGTAAACGATAAAGTGTACTTTTCAAAGGAGTATTATCGATTCTAGCGACCTCTCTCGAGACAAGAAAATATGACAAATGGCTTATTCTGAATTCGTTCGGGAGCTCCTACAGTAAATCAATAGCAGTAACATTATTCGAGAAGAGATGAGATTTGATGGTAAAGTAAAGAGGTTTAATCGAGCGTGGAAATACACATTTGGTTGCTTAAGGCTCTCTGACTTATCCTCAAAAGTTTTGGTTTATTTCTGTTATATTCACGCTTTGTATTTGCGGATGAACAACTCCCTATTAGTTTTTGACTTCACTACATTCCATCAGAGCCGTAGTGGCCAAGCATTGTAATTTCGAATCCCGATTGTACCCATATTTATTTCTCAACTAAAAATTCTATGATTAGCTTTACTAGAGCTATGCATTGAAGAAAAACATAGAGAGGAAAACGGTATACGTTTAAGAGGCAATTCAAATACGTATGTATAGTAATGGCGATGGACTCGATAACTGTCCCGTTGGCACCTAAAATATATCTCCCACGATAAATAAGTGTGTAATACAGTCCTCTAGCTACGCTTTGCACAAGGGTTCTTGTGGGAAAGCACGCACATGTTCTAGTGCGCAATAAAGCCGAATCATCCTACATACATCCTATTATAGTTAAAAGACCGCCATTTTTTCTTAGCTGGCAATAACTGTCGACCTCGTATAAACTACTTTACCTACTCACAGAGCCAAATATCTCCCAAATATACTGAGGTCATACAATATTCAGTCATTCAAGTGAATTCAGAAGAGGATCACGTTTCGCTCATAAATTTAAGTAAACCCGAGTATAATAACGTTGCCCGAACTATATAGTTGTATGGAAATTGAGCAAGTTTTTGTTCATGATTCTTGCCCAAGGCTATACATTTCTTTAGATGTAAATAATTCCTTAAGTATCTTCTTTCCAAAGAAGGTTAGTTTGATTATATTGACCTATATAAGAGATATTGGAAGTTTCTTATCTTATCAAGCATACGTTATTCTGTTTTAAGCAGAATTTAAAGAACTTAGTTCGCTAAAAACTTGATAACTTTCTATATTGTGCGCGCCCAAACTTAAGTCAGCCCCAGATTTGACGTAAGGGCTTTTACTAAACTTCTTGAATATAGCGCACTTGGTTTTTCTTCAAAATTCTCCGATATTAATGTTCATTTTCCTATCTATTTTCAGCTTCCGGTGGTAGCTACTATATATAAGATACAGTTAAATATATCCGGCAATAAGTGGAAGATATTATATTTTACCTTGTGGGTAGATATGGATGGTTACGTTATATTTACTTGTATATTAGCTAACTAGTTGCGCTCCGTGGTTTTGCTCACGTTCATTTGATTATCCGGGAAGTTGCATGGTTATATATAGCCTTCCTCAATAAAATGGTTTTCTAATCAAATTCCCAAGATTTATGCGTTCAAACATACAATCAAACTTTACCTCTTTATATGTGAGAATAGATATATAATTAAAATATGAAATGCAAGAGCTGAAAAGCTTTTACTATGGTAAGGCAACGATACAAATATATATATATATATATATATATTGTATCGTTGCCTTACACCTCGTTGGGCAAATATATATTTATATTTATAAATATATAGTTAGATATATAAAAACATATACATCTAATACTAGGGCACTATTACTCGTGTTCATCACACAAATACTTGCCCTCGGCTGGAATCGAACCCGCGACTTCAAACTTCACAGTCACGAGCTCTGACCTCCAGAACAGACGACCGCATAATAGAGAAAAAGATAAAAGAGACATCCCCCGTCCTGTACAATATACTGTATAGAACTGTCGTTTCATTCGCTCGACAGACGCAGACGCTCTGAAAAATTAAAGTTGAAGTGAAAATTTGCTTGTAAGTACGCACAAAGCTCTCGAATTCCATCGTAAATTTAATTCATGTTTTATTGAAGGACGCTAGGACTCGTAATAAAGTTAATAAAATCTGTGCTTACCTTCAGAAGGAAGGAACCTAAGAACATTTAAGCTTCTTCTCAACTACTTATTTGACGACCGGTCTGATCTAGTGGCCCCAGCTCCTGACTGCGAAGGTTGAGGGCGCGCGTTCGATTTCCACGGAGCACGGGTATTTGTTAATTTGTGTGGAGTTGTCCTAGGGTAATTATTATTATAATTGACAGTTGCTGCCGCCAAGTAAAATTTGCAAATTTATTTATTCAATCATTTTAATTATGACCAATCCAATGGACAGATAATATGTTGACGGCGTACATTTTCTCACAATGTTCCTTCACCGTAAAGCTCGTGGTGTGATTTGTCACGTTTACCAAGCTATGCTCGAGCCGGGATGGCCGAGTTTTTCGAGTTGGAACCTGCAATGCAGAAATAGCAGGTTCGAATCCCGACTGAACTAAAAGTGATAAGAGTCACACCACAACTTTTTTCGTAAAGGAAAACACCGAGATTTCTTCTCTAACGTATGCAGGTTAAATATAAATATAATAATATATCCTCACGCCTTCCCACAAGGGTCCCCGAAGGGGTAGGCAGAGGTGTATAGGTAATACCCACACACCCACTTTCCGCCAGAGGTACATTAGGTGCCAACGTGACAGATGGCGAGTCCATCGCCGTTGCTCAAGCACGACTATACATACGCCTTTGAATTTCTTCTCAGACGTATGCAGGTTTCCTCTCGATGTTTTCCTTCACCGTAAAGCTCGTGGTGTGACTAATCACTGTACTTAAGTTCAGAAAAACTCATTGGTACAGTCGGGATTCGAACTTGCGACCTTTGCGTCGCAGGCAACTGCTCGAACCACTCAGCCACCACGGCTCCCAGGTTAAATGTAACAGTAGAAATTCAAAGATTTAGGTATAGTTGTACTTAAGAAACGGCGATGGACTAGCTATTTATTACGTTGGCACCTAAAACAGAGTGTGACATCGCTGCCCACCCCTACATTTAAAGGCGTATGTATAGTCGTGCTTGAGTAACGGCGATGGACTCGCCATCTGCCACGTTGGCACCTAATATACCTCTGGCGGAAAGTGGGTGTGTGGGTATTACCTATACACCTCTGCCTACCCCTTCGGGGACCCTTGTGGGAAGGCGTGAGGATATAATAGTGAATACCGCTGACGCTGTTTCTTATGAACTTTCTAAGCATATTCAGACCAAAAATTCTACTTTAATGTGACAAAAAGACTAAACTTTTACTCAGAGACTGAGTGACTCCATATTGGCGATTTGTCTTGGGTCCAAACAATATTCCTGCCAGAGATAAGTTACACCATATTCGCCAGAGGATACATCAGCCTGCGACAAAGGAAGACCTGTTAAAACCTGGCCGCAGGAAAGGAAAATATTGAAAAAGAATAAAATAAACAGAATTCCGTTTGACCTCTTTCCAATCTCGTATTATTGGAATAGTGATGAGCGAGTACAGAGTCGGTATTGCGCGTAAGTTGCTCACATTTAAATTTATTTACAGTCATAATATGATTATTATTTTCCGACAAGATAACAAAATACACAATAATTATCTTTGAAAATATAAAAACACAATTGTATTGGAATAGTTTTATCTAAATCTAGCTGCGCCCCTCGACATCACACACGTTTTTCGTTACACTCATGTACGACAAATACAAGAATTCCAAGACACTTATAATAATATATCCTCACGCCTTCCCACAAGGGTCCCCGAAGGGGTAGGCAGAGGTGTATAGGTAATACCCACACACCCACTTTCCGCCAGAGGTATATTAGGTGCCAACGTGGCAGATGGCGAGTCCATCGCCGTTACTCAAGCACGACTATACATACGCCTTTGAATTTCTTCTCAGACGTATGCAGGTTTCCTCTCGATGTTTTCCTTCACCGTTCAGCTCGTGGTGTGACTAATCACTGTACTAAAGTTCAGAAAAACTCATTGGTACAGTCGGGATTCGAACTTGCGACCTTTGCGTCGCAGGCAACTGCTCGAACCACTCGGCCACCACGGCTAGCCGTTTCGGGGATTAGACAGAACAAAAAGACTGAAAAAGTTTTGTTTAAAATGAATACCTTATACATACATATATTCATATCATCACGCCGAGTCCCTAAAGGGTAGGTAGTGAGAGTACAGCGCCAGTTATCTCTATGCTTTCATACCTCTTTCGCTTCGTCCACATTCATTGAGTCTCTTCATACATGCTCGCCGGTTTCGATTACTCTTGACAGCCACGTCCTTGAGTGCCCGATCGATTTGTTTTCAGCATTTATTACCTTATACATCCTTATAATATATACGTTTAGAAAAAAAAATTTAATGTTTTTATCAACACACAAAATTTAAATCGACGTTTCTCATAATTGCTTCTTTCTCGATAGAACCATCAATTTAGAATTTATCGACAATGTAACAGCACTTAGTCTGCTTGTTACCGAAGATAAATGTGTAATTGAATCGATGTACGAGTACGCTACCCCTAATGCTTATGATGTATGGGAGCAATTTTGTTTAAACGCCTTTTGTGAGCATCGTCGTCAAGATACGGAGGATTGCCGGGAAATTACTGGGTAATATTCCTGGGGTATGACGATGTGTGCGATGATATATCGCGGTGCCGGTGGAATAAGAATCGGGACATTAGAACTACTGTTACTCTCCCGAATCACTCGAGCTGAGTAGTCTTATGTAGTATGTGATGTCCAGTCGTAATATACATAAATACATCTCATCACGCCCGTGTCCTTCACGGAGGCAGGGAGAATAGGGTGGAGTATATTTTAATAAATACGTCTTGGATAAATATAGCCGGGGTTGCCGAGTGGTTTGAGTAGGCTGCAATACAAAGGTTGAATGTTCCAATCTCGACAGCACCAATGAGTTTTACTGAACTTAAATTTATTAGTGATTAGTCCCACCACGAGCGAACATCGAGAGGAAATCTGTATACGTGTGATTAGACATTTAAAGACGTATGTATAGTCTATGTGTCCCTGAAAGGGTAGACGGTAATTTTTTTATCAGACAGATGGCAGATGGAAAAGCACGAACGCCGATTCGATTTGCTTTTAAATTCTTCTTAAACATATGCTCGTGGAGTACTATATCACAGTTCTTTAATCCAGAAACAGCTCACACATACGAATATCAAATGAACCTGCAATATTTATTTTGCCAGCCACTCAAATCACTCGGCCACCACGGTCTTGTAGACTAACAGAATATTAATTGATTCAGAAGCCTTTTACCACGGGGTCATTTGTGCTACCCTTCCCCATCTACCCTATACACCTGCAGGGCACAATTATACTTTTTGTATTACCCGACATATCCTGCCCGCAGGGAAGACACTTTTGCCTTAATGCCAAATCATGTTTGCTGGAGCGTAACAAGAATTAAACGGATCAAAATAAGTAAGTTACGTATATAATGTACGCACACACACTTGCAACGGCGTGCTGTGATTGGTCGTCACTCAAGCGGACGTCATAAAATATTCAACAGAGAACAGAGAGCTACAGTTAATATTTGAACTAGAGTAAGGCCACGTGAGTTGGAACTTTATTAGGGTTGTTCGTGTTTTTGATACGCGAGTTCTAGAATATTCGATGATCGCTGCTATTGTCAGATAAAGAGGTGAGTTGTGGCTTTAAGGTTTATTTTGCATCGTTTTTACTAACTCACTTTCTTATCTGCTCATTTGTTGTTTTGTTTTCTATTGATTTTATAATCGACATTTGAAATTTCGTATTTTAACTTTAGACATGTAATTTTAACTCGCAGTACCTACGATTGGTTGATATACACTTTTGTAGTACAATATGTGGTATTTAGTGATAGCCCTGTTGTTGCAAGCGTCCATAGGTGGCGGTAACCGCTTACCATCAGGCTGGCCGCGTGCATGTTTGCCACCCAAGAGGTATAAAAAAAATGTTGACGGCATTATTTCAACGTTTGATACCAGAAAAAACTGAATTTCTAAACTAAATAACAAAGCAGCAGATGTTGGAACCCACGACTAAAACCTGGTAGACATGAATTCTTACTGACTAAACATAGGTTAGAGGGGATAGAGTAGAAGGTAAATAAATGCATGTCGACCTAACCCGAATTTAACCCAGAAGTGGTAATAAAATAGGGCCTCTTACACATCAAACGGGCATTCAGAATGACGTGTTGAACCAACTAGATACATATATTTGTTATATACGTATTCTTCTCCACGCCTTCACACAAGGGTCCCCGAAGGGTAACTCTAGTACTCACCCACCCACTTTCCGCCAGAGATATATTTATATAGATAGAGGTATGTCTAGAGAGAACTGGCGCTCTATACTCTCTGCCTACCACGTTAGTGACCCGGCGTGGTATGTATGTATGTATATATTTTAGATGGTGAGTCCATTGGCGTTACTCAAGCTAGACTATCACATACGCCTTTGAATTTCTTCTCAAACGTGTTCAAGTTTTCTCGTGATGTTTCCTTCACCGTAAAGATCGTTGTGTAACTTATCACCACACTTAAGTTCGGAAAAACTCATTAGCTACAGTCGGGATTCGATCATGCTATCTTCGTGTTGAAGGCTACTTCTCGAACCACTCGGCCACCATGGCTGTTAATAAGTTTCCTAGTTTACAGTTATCTTGTTATACATTGTGTTAGCGTTAGCGTAACACGTTTTATAAGTCTGGATAACACAACAAAAAGTTTTTAGACTGTACATGACACACCTGAGACTTTCCGGAATTTCCGCCTAGGACGGTTAACGCTATACTCCACGCAGGGCTTTACAGTACACACCAATTTTCCGGGCTCTTGATTAGAATAGTTGGTACAAAGGTCGTTCAAAAAGTTTAATTTTCTAATGAGATTCCTTGGTTTTGTGGCCCAAATGTGTAAGCCGGTATCATATTATTATATATCGCTCGAAAGTAACATTAATAACACAATGAAAGTGTTTTTAAGAATCTATATCTCCAATGAAAAAATGAAATCCCCGTAGGGTTAGCTTTTGTTTAAAAACGTATTTATATATAATAATATATCCTCACGTCTTCCCACCAGGGTCCCCGAAGGGGTAGGCAGAGGTGTATAGGTAATACCCACACACCCACTTCCCGCCAGAGGTATATTAGGTGCCAACGTGACAGATTGCGAGTCCATCGCCGTTACTCAAGCACGACTATACATACGCCTTTGAATTTCTTCTCAGACGTATGCAGGTTTCCTCTCGATGTTTTCCTTCACCTAAAGCTCGTGGTGTGACTAATCACTGTACGTAAGGTATTTGTTATTAAATTACTATTATCTATCTGATCCCGTCGATGGAATACGGGAGCTATACATAATTATGTACGTACATATGTTGATTCATAACCTATGCGTCAGACAAATGTGCAGAATACAGACAATTTTGTTAGAGTTCATAAATTATTTATTGACTTTATTTTTAACCGGTATTACTATTTTTGTGCAATGGATAAGTCAAATTAGTAAATATATTATGCATATTGATTTAAACATAAACTAACTATAATTAAAATAAATGCCCAAAATCCGTGTCATGCGGCTGGGTGCCAAGATGTCTGGCAGCATTGCCACGTGGTATGGAAATGCTGATTGGCTGAGCTAAAAATTCGCCAGTTCTCCAGTCTTGGCAGGCCTCAAATAATAACTGAACTAATTATGATGTCGTATATACCACGACAAAATCAAAATAATCGTAAATCGCGTAATTAATTTTTGGGGTAAAAAATAACAGATATTATTTCAAATCGAAAAGTGCCACTGTAGCACCAAAAACCTTCGTCAAAAATGTAAAAAGTTAAAATATTATAATTCATTACTTTTATAATTAATTATATCTGGGGTCATTATTCTGCCGTCATTAGAGAATTCGCTGGTCTTTTTCTACTTTATACGATGAATTTCAAATTAGCGGTTTGGAAAGTAATAAAAAAGTTTAGACAAACACTTTAAGCCTCGCTGGGAAACTCCGGACATTTGGGTTTGGTCGAACTGGTCATGTATTTGCGTAGCTATTTACAAGTTTTGATGAAAAAGCCTCGTTTCAAATACATCACCATTGTTTCACGATAGTGTATGGCAATATATCAGAACCTTGAATTTTGTACCATCATGTTTGTTTTTCTCGTGGACTATGAGCATATTGTGCCGTACCTTTCTTCACCTCGGGTAGCTCTATCTGAGATTAGCACACGGCAACCATAGACCCCAATAATTACATTATAGCACCCTATAGCACATAGGACCCTTAAGGGTAGACAGAGTTGTAACAACACCCTATTTTCGCTGGAGATATATTGGCGTGCCAACGTGATAGATGGCGAGACCGTCTCCGTTTTTTATAGCACGACTATTACGCCACTCTTTAAATGTCTACTTTCTTCTTCTTCTAGGTTTCTTCACGAGTATGTAAATACATATTAATATACTGAAGTACAGAAAAACTTACTCATACCGTCCGCACTTGGAGTGACGGCTTAACATATTTTAAATATGCAAAATTAAACTCATATTTCCCATGTTTGTTATTTTATAACGTCAGTAAAAATCTGCAATGACTATAACATATAAACTGATACTAATGATGGGTCACATAATTAGCCTTTAAGACCAAATGAAATCTAATTGGGTTCCTATTTACTGTGTTATTGTCACGAGAGCCAATTAAACTGGTATTACTTCTCGCCACGTGTTCTTTTTATGACGCAACCATTACGTAAAGTGACCACTTCCCTGCCCCTAGCAATAAAGCCTAATGTATCGCTATTAGTGGCGAATTTCGTCACCTCACTGCTGAATCGGCTAAAACATGCCCACTCTTAATATCTCGGGAGAAAAACTCTTTTCACGGTTGTCAAGCGGGAGAAATCCGCAAAGTAATGCCCCCTCAGACGCAGAAATGGGTCAAGATATACCTACTGACATTAGGGGTGGCAGAGGGCAATTTTTGCTAGGGTTGGCGAGCAACGTTGTATTTCTATTAGAGTATTTATTAGATCTTGAAGTACGCTGTGTATAGTAACAGTATGGACTCATTTGTAAGAATATAATATTATGTTTACTAAAATACTTTGTACACATAGCTAATGTATTTTTTTCTATTAGATAACAAAGCAATTCACTTTACATTAACTAATACATGCTGAGAGGTACATTAAAGAAGAACATACATTTGATACAAACTATGTTAGCGTAAGAAAATGTGTAAAAGGAAGTTGATATGATGAAGAGTCCGATGAATGTGGATGAAGCGAAAGAAGACAGTAAGTTTAAAGGGAACTGCCGCTCCTCTCTTGTAGCTTTCAGAGCTTAAGTACAGTAATAGTAATTAGTCACACCACGAGCTTTACGGTGAAGGAAAATAGAGAGGACACCTGCATACGTTTGAGATGAAATTCATTATTACATATCATTTTACAGGGATAGATTATTAGCAGAAATAACAACAACATAATCGTATTTAAAATTACGCGGGTGAAATGGCGTGGCTCAGCTAGTATAAAATATTGGAGCTTTGTGTAACGCATATCTGGGTCAAACATTACTTAGGTACGATACCTTCGTAAATTATATTAACTTGATTGATTACTCTGGACTGCCTACAAAGGTAATGTTAGATTACCGTTACAGGTCCACAACCGGGCCGCCAAGCCGGGCTTAAATTATTATGAGATTTGGAAGACACAACGTCGATGATGTTCGTAAATCTACGATCTACCAAACCAATTTTATGATGCTGACTAGCTGTGCCTGCGACTTCGTCTGCATGGAATTGAACAAAACAGTAGCCTATGTTACTCATTTTACGTCAGCTATCGTCAAAGTCAAAATCGTATCAGAGATTAGCCAAACTGACAGACAGACAAAAATTTTAAAAATGGTTATTTTGGCACATGTAGGTGCGTGTTTACATCCATTAATGTATTTCGTAAAAAGTTTTTTTTTAAATTACAAACCGTCACTCCAATTTCATTTATTTGTAGATATAGTGATAATTCGGTCTTGATTGGTAGAACTACTGAGTTAACGACAATCCTGAATCCTGATACTGACTCAGTATCAGGATTCGGATATCGAAATACGACACTTGTCTGACATTTCGAAAATAAATCACGAGAGCGCTATAACTTTTCGTTATTTTCTAAATGAAGGTCAGTTAGCTGTCATTACGTGTAACTGTCTGGTAACCAGGCACAGCCAGAAAGAATGCCAACCTTAGCAATTTATGAGATGATGAATTTTAAAGTCGTGGGTGGTGGTCGACTGGTTCTAGTAGCCTGCTACACAAAGATTGCAAGTTCGAATATCAACTGCATCAAAGATTTTTTTTGAGAAAAATATCGAGAGGGAAGCTGCATATGTTTGAGAAGAAATTCAGATACGTATGTACTTCTATTAATAATGAAGATACATACATACATACATACATATCATCACGCCGAGTCCCTAACGGGGTAGGCAGAGAGTATAGAGCGCCAGTTCTCTCTAGACTTACATACCTCTTTCGCTTCGTCCACATTCATCAGTCTCTTCATACATGCTCGTCGGTTTCGAGTACTCTTAACGTTCCCGTCCTTGAGAGTCCGATCTATTTGGTCCAGGTAGTTGGAACGTGGCCTTCCTCTGCCTCTTCTTGCACACACTTTTGCTTTGTATATCTGTTTCGTCAATCTTTCTTCACTCATCCTTTCTATGTGTCCAAACCAACGTAACATGCCTTTCTTCATCTTTACAATCACGCCCTCATTCACGCCAGTTGATTTGCGAATCTCTTCATTGCGGATTCGATCTAATATCGTTACGCCGCACATTTTTCGAAGAGATCGCATCTCGACTGCATTCAAGCTATTTTCATACTTCCTCTGACATACCCAGGATTCGCTGCCATACAATAAGGTAGGTACCAATATCGCGTTGTGGACAGCAACTCGAGCATTCTTGCTCAGACTTTTACTGCCCATCAACGCCGACATGGCTCCATTCACCTTATTTCCGGCAGTTATCCTTCTTTCAATATCTTTTTCATACTTTCCATCTCGTGTGAACATGCTTCCAAGATATACAAATTCATTCACTTGCTCTAGAATTTGCCCATTTACCGATATTGCACACTCGGTCACTTGTTCATCTCTTTCGAATACCAGAACCTTAGTCTTGCCAGCGTTTAGGCGCAGCCCCTTCTTTTCACATTCTTCTTTCATTATGGTAACTAGTGACTGCAGTTCGCCCTCTGATGACGCCAGTAAAACCGCGTCATCGGCGTATAGTAGGCAGTTGACCACTAAGTTTCCCATTTTCACTCCACATCCGTTCGTTCTTAGTGCTCTCAGACAGTTATCTAGATATATAATGAACAGCCAGGCAGACATGATACACCCTTGTTTGACCCCCGACTTCACATCAAACCAGGGTGACATCTCACCGTTAACCCTAACGCACGCCTCGCTATCACTATAGAGTGATTTCACGGCATGCAGTAGGGAACTGCTCACTCCATATCCAGGCAACACGTCCCAGAGTTCCTTTCGTACGACTCTATCAAATGCCTTCTCTAAGTCGACGAAAGCGCAGAAAACCCTTTGGTTAATATCCAAAAACTTTTCCGCGATTCCGCGAAGCGAGAAGGTTTGATCCATACATCCTCTTCCTGGTCTAAATCCACCTTGGGATTCCCAGAGAAACCTTTCGGATCGCTCTTGCATTCTTATCGTCAGGATCTTCGTGTACACTTTACTAGCTAAGCTGACCAAGCTGATGGCTCTGTAGTTGGAGCAGTCCAATCGTGATCCCTTTCCTTTATAGAAAGGCACGATGACTGCTCGCCTCCAGTCGTCCGGAACATCACCCCTTTCCCAGCAAAGATTGCATAGCAAATAGATGACGTCCCAGACCGCTGGTCCACCGTACTTGATCATCTCAGCCGTAATCCCATCTATTCCCGCAGCTTTTCCACATTTCAGATGTCTATATGATGAATAATGAAGATGTCATGAATAAATGAAAACCCTAAATAATTTCGAACCGCGGTCTGCGCAAATGTGATTTTTAAAAGGAATGAATCACACCATGTGATTGTCAAAGGAGAAAAGCAAATTGCGTAAGTATGAGAACCAATGTATTGATAGACTAGAAGTCACATGTATACATTATGCCAAATTGGATAGGCACTGCCCTGCTGTATTTATGATTAGTATCCACAGCTAAACTTGTTTAGTGTTACTGTCAGCACAATACATCGGCACATACAATTGTATCTCTGAATGTAATCATATGTAGTAGGGACCCTGATAAGTTAACCTAAAATTAATTCATTGTAAATAATTAACTTAATTGCTGGCTGTTGGGTTATTTAAATACGTGTATTTAATAATAGGCATATTTGTAGCGGTTGAGGTTGAAACTCTGGGCGTTGAGGTCCTGAGGCTCACCATCTTTTTTTAAAGTCGTCTCGCGTCGCCTAATTGAGACCTCTCGTGACAGGCGGGCTGGAACATATCTCGCTCAGCGAACCAGCATTGCTATCCAACGTGGCAATGTCTTCTTGTCTTCTTGGCACGTTGCCGCGGGATACCGATTTGGGTCAAATATTTTATCTGTATCAGTTAGTTATAGAACTGTATTTTGTAAATACTGTTGACTGGTGTATAAATATATCTTGCTCAATAAATAAATATTCTGAAAATAATTAAGGCATTCAAATTGAGGTAATTTTGTACTACATACTATCTATATATATAAAAAATAACGTTTGTCTGTATGTCTTTTATAGAATCGTAAACGGCTGGACCGATTTTAATGAAATTTTCTGTGTTCCTTCAGGTGGATTCGACAATGGTTTAGATTCACGATTGGACCCGATAGGAGGCGCCACTGGGTCCGTGGCTTTTATTTTTCCACCCAAGCGAAGCTGGGCGGGCAACTAGTTAGTAGTTAAAAAAAATCTCAAAACGTTTTTAGTAATGTTACGTAACGTTAGCGTTTGTAGGCACTTTTATCTAGTCACTCATTTAACAGCCCTGAGCCTTTAAAAAGTTTTACGAGTCTTTTAGATCCGTTTTATTCAATACATTTGCACGCACAACCCTAAGCCGGCCCATTTACTGCTGTGCCCCCGTTACGAATGCGACTGAGCGCTTTTACCGAATGAAACTTTGCTAATCTTTACCTTAGCACGTTTATTTGCGAATAATCATTTTGATGCTCGGATAAAGGAACGTTTGTCTTCTCGATGGGTCTAAGGGACATTACAACAGCTATTGGACTCTCAGATGCATACCTGTTGGTATTTAATATTAAGCTTAAGGAAATACTTTCCTAGGTTTTATTTATTTATTTTAGGAATGTGGACGAAGCGAAAGACGTATGTAAGTCTAGGAAGAACTGGCGCTCTATACTCTCTGCCTACCCCGTTAGGGACTCGGCGTGATGATATGTATGCATGTGTATTTATTTATTTATTTTATTACAGCCAATAATATGAACTTACGGCTAAAAGCCAACACGTGCTTAACTTAAAATTAATTTACATGTCTTGTCGTACTGGAAACCTAGATTTTTTAATGTAAGCTTTTTGTAAGATCTTTAAATTTTAAGCAAACACGACAAAGGCTAATTTTGTCACGCTGAGATTAGACAGACGTGTCAATGAAAAATTTACAGAAATGAGCAGAACAATTCACTGTGCTTAAGAAAACATATCTAAAATATAATTGCAAAAATCAAAAAAATATAGTTCGTGAGAAAACGAAAACAGACCCGCCATCTGTCACGTCGGTTCATAAATACGTTGCTCAGTAAATAGAATAATTGTCCTCTAGATGTATAGGTATACCCACACACCCACTCTCCGCCATTTTAAGTGCCAACGTGACAGATGGCGAGGTACTCAAGCACGACTATACATACGCCTTTGAATTGCTTCAAACGTATAAAGGTTTCCTCACGATGTTTTTCTTCACCGTAAAGCCCGTGCTGTGACTAATCACTGTACCTAAGTATAGAAAAACTCATTGGTACAGTCGGGATTTGAACTTGCGATCCTTGTGTCGCAGACAACTACTCGAACCACTCCGCCACCACGGCCTTTATTATATATTATAAAATTATATAAGCCCGTCGCCCCTAACATTTAACAAAATATATTACGTGCGAAAATAGCGCCTTTATACGCCTTCATACAAAGATCTTTATAATAAGGCGATTAATAAAAATAAATGGTAGCATACAATACGCCACCAAGAAGTATCGATATCCCAACAAATACTGAAACAAGACAAAGCTAAATATGTTTAACTGTATAAATAACTTATTAATTGGAACGTAACTTGGAAATTTAATAAAGCATTCAGTAACTTGGTGAAATTGAAGGGGAACTTCCGAGTTGCCTAATTATCCTGAAGTTGCTTCAGCTTATCTGCCTGGCGTGTTCGCAGGCTGTTTTTATAATTGAAATTGTAACAGGTAATTTGCTGCGTTTTATGTAAATTATAACAATTTATCGCATTAAGATTTGACGATGGAATACAAGCGGAAGGCTGTATTCTTACATATTTACATTATATGAATTTACTGAAGCCGTGGTGGCCGAGTGTTTCGAGCAGTTGCCTGCGATGCAAAGGTAGCAAGTTCTAATCCCGACTGTACCAATGAGTTTTTCTGAACTTAAGTACACTGATTAGTCACACCACGAGCTTTACGGTGAAGGAAAACATCGAGAGGAAACCTGCATACGTCTGAGAAGAAATTCAAAGGCGTATGTAAAGTTGTGCTTGAGTAACGGCGATGGACTCGCCATCTGTCACGTTGGCACCTAATATACCTCTGGCGGAAAGTGGGTGTGTGGGTATTACCTATACACCTCTGCCTACCCCTTCGGGGACCCTTGTGGGAAGGCGTGAGGATATATATATATAGATATATATATATATATATATATATATATATATATATATATATATATCTCATATAGATATATATATATATATATATATATCTCATATAGATATATATATATATATATAGATATCTCACCAGCACTCGAACAAAGGTTCTTATGGTTGCCGAATCATATTATCGGCAATCACTTGAAGGCTGCTATTGGTACTACCCCGAATTCTGTTGAATAGAGAGACAGTCCTTTTGCGTGTTACAGCATATACATAATCACGCTCTTACAAATATGTTAGACGCACTGCAGAATCGACGTAATCCGAACAGCATCCTAAAGCCGTTATTGTATTGGATGCGTGCGATTCTCATTTAATCTCCGCGTATATGTGACCCACAGGCTGCTCGTGTAGAAGCATTAATTAATCAGATCTTCACGGTTACAAGGGGTAGGTTTGTAACACAGCACCTTCTTTTCATCAAATAGGTATTTAGGTGCCAACGTTGGAGATGGCGTGTTCCCCCACTATAAAACAGTTTTTGAAAAAACTGTCCAAACGTCATTTCGATTCTGCTGTAAATCACCCCAACCCCCTCGTCGTATCGGCCACCCGATACACTCCTTCCCTTATCTCGAAGATAAGGCGTCCAAGACATGCCGTCATCGAACCGGATGACGACATAACGGTCCTCCAGGACGCCGGAGAAAAACATACCAACACTACACAAAACCGACCACTGTTCCGTCCTCGCCGACGAGGCTCGACGCGAATAAGCCGTAATGTTCCCCCCCGACCCCCGCCGCAAACGCCGGCCCGCGCCGAGCCTGACGCGCAAATCCCGCCCCCAAATAATATTTAAATAAAATTACCAGTCCAGCCCAGCTCCCTTGCTCGATCCAGCAACGCCCTAAGCCGAGGTTCGTACCCCACAGGGGGTGCCCTTAGCTGTGTTGCTTAGAAATAAAGTGCCTGGCTGGAGGCCTAGGTCTCGCCATCGACCGGTTAAGTAGCAAAAGTTCACGGAACTCACGCTACGAGAGACAATACAAAAAAAAAAAAAAAAAAAAAAAGATGGCGTGTTCATTCCCGTTTACGCACGGAGATACAGACGCCTATAAATATCTAAAACAGTAGCAAACGTATGCAGGTTCCATGTCAATATTATTGGCATAAAAAGAAAACTTAAAGCTGGAATGATTTCAATATTTTTTTGCCTATATATCATAATGTCTAGTCCGACATAGGGTAGGCAGAGAGAGTAAAGCGCGAGTTGGAAATAAATTCTTAAAACGTTTAACGTTTCAATGCGACACGTTCACAACACCAGTTCCTTGTTACGAGTCACACGAAAGACAAAAGTAAATTCCATCACGAAATTCACTAAGTATTTTCTCATTTTATTTCACCCCCGTACTTTTATAGTATATTTTACGATACCGTAAATATTATCTACGAAATTTGTGGGCAAAATCGGAGCGAAACTGAACGAAAGCTATTCGACCTAAAAACACTATATTTTTTATTCGAAGTAGGTAAACACAATAAAGATATGCCGATACATTTTATTCATTTAAATTTGCATTTCTTGTTAACCAAGAGCTTATTTCGAACCCTTTTTGGTATTTAGGTGTATATGTATGTGTATATTTAGTATATTGAGGTGCCATCTGTCACGTTGGGACCTAAAATATATCTCTGGTGGAAAGTGGGTGTGTGGCTACTATCTATACACCTCTGCCTACTCCTTTAGGGAGCCTTGTAGGAAAGCGTGATCTCTTCACGCAGAGGTGTGTCAGTAGTAGCAACGTGACAGATGGCGAGTCCATCGCCGTTATTCAAGTACGACTAAACATACGTATTTGAATTACTTCTTAAGGTCTCGTACTCTGTCACTTGGGCGCCTCAATATATTTACACCTCTAAGAACAATAGGGTCTGCCTAAGATGATGCGTTATCTATAAACACTGTGCACGCACAAACCCACGCATCTATAACTTTCTATAACAACCACGCACCTTTTATATTTAAGTCAGAAATGGTATCATATTTCTCAGTCCATTATCAGTACAAAAGATTCCTTGTCTGTGGTGTGTTTCCACAATGCCATTTTAATTATACTTTGTCTAGTGACACACGATAATATGGCACTTTTCAGTGCCAATGAACAGTAATGACGTCATTATACCTCTAGCTCTAAAACATAGGAGATAGAGACGAGAGAAGGAGGTATACTAAAGGTAATCATTATTCGTATTATATATCATATACCTTCTCCTTCGCTTTATCCACATTCATCAATCTCTTTTAGTCCATGCTCACTGGTTTCGAGTACATACTTTTGAGCGTTCGATCGATTTGATCTGGGTTCCAACGAAGTTCCTGCCTCGACTTCCAGATACTTACGTATTGCATATATGCTTCGTTAATCTTTCTTCAGAAAGGATGAGCTTTCTCATTTCATGTCCATTTTAAGAGAGGTAGGGCATAACGGGTTTCCCGTTCGAATTTGGAGCTGCCCGACTGGGGCAGGACCTCCACCTTATAGAAGTCCGTAGCCAAATAACACAATTTATTGTGTTATGTTCCTACGTGGTGAATACGGTTTCCAGTAATGAGCTCCTTGGGGAGGGGGGAGGATTGTTACATTGTGTTGGAAGCAGAGGGATTAAACCTTATGCTGCCAACACACTATAACTCTCCGAACACAGAGTGGCAACACGCAAGTGATACTTCGGTATCGTGAGCGTAAATAGGCTACGGTAACCGTTTCCCATCAGGTGGGCCGTTTGCTTGTTTGCCACTTTTATTGTATAAAAAAAAATAACCGCAATATGTTTTTCTTCATCTTTACAATCACGTTCACGCCTCGCTTTGTAAATATGTTCTTTGCGGATGCGATCTAATTACTAATAATAGGTACAATTATTATTGTATCAATTATTATTTATCACGTCAACTCTCTGTAAGGTAGACAGAGAGAGTACAGCGCCAGCTCTCTTTAGACCTACATAACTCTTTCGCTTTATCCACATACAATAATTTTCTAATAATTATTCGGGTACAGAAACTACTTTATGTTGTTTCAGTAAACAATAAACTTTATGCGAACTTAGTCAAAGTTTAATTTTGTTCTACGACAATATTTAAATAGTGTGTAACATGGCATTAGTGGTTAGATTAACTTTAAGTTTGCTGTCGGGATTTTTGTCCAGCATGTCGTATATTAACCCTACACTACACACAAGTATAGCTCACTAAAATGTACTAGCAGTGTAATTAGCATTTCTAGTTGCCAATTCACATATGTTGAATATTATTTGCATCTACATAATTATAGATGTATGTATTGGATATATTGCATATTATATATATATACAGTGGCATGTATATATATATATATATATATATATACATGCCAGTCTTTATCAATATAGATAGAGATACTGAGAAGTCTATGAGTTGCAAGCAAAAAAAAACAACAATGCGTCCGTCTATTGTTTTTCCTCCGATGACATTTGTCTTTTCACGCCTTAATAATTCTATGGTGCCAGTATCACTAGTTAGTTATCCTCTATATAGTACAATCCCTGTACAGTATAGAATAAATACTCCATACACTTCAGATACATAATTAAAGTGAATGCCCTACGGGGACAATATACATACCTCTTTAGTTTTACCCACATCTATCAGTTTCTAGACATTAATACCTCTTTATTTTCATCTAGTACATCTCTTCATACATTAAGGAAAACATTAATATTAAGAGTGGTGACATAATAATAAAGGCTTATTTTTTTTGTTATATTTTCTCACTATCTTTTCATAGATACAGCTGGTCGTAATCCTTGAGGATAATCACTGTAATTAAGTACAGCAAAAGCATCTTGGCACTATCGGGGTTCAAACTTACATATTTCGCGCTTCAGACAATTACTCGAACCACTCTGCCAGCACGGCTAATGTTTAATGTATTAATTATCGTATCCACAATAGAAGAAACGCGCCCCTTAATTTCAACCTGTTTCGGTAGGATCGTAAAAACTTTAGCTCAACGGCATTGACCGATTCTATCTGGGCCGTAAAAACTCCTCTTCAGTGCCGGCACACATAAAACCGAGATCCTATCGAAAACCGTTAGCGGAATCGCTTGGCTTGATTGTTCTAAATTTAAACTTTGTCTTTCATACAGACGCTGTGTTAAACTTTGTCTCTCAACTACAAAGTTATTAAAGTATGATACATACTAGACACAATTAGCGCTCTACTCTCTCCGCCTCCGCTGTTAGGGACTCTAGGTAATGATGTGTAACAAGGTTTAAACTACTCTTGCTGTTAACTTCCTTTCGCCGAACATAAATTTAGGTGTCAACATGGCAGATGGCGAGTTGTCGTTGCTGTTACTCAAGCATGAACCGTGTTTGAACTTATTTTCAAACATATGTAGGATTTTTTGCGATATTTTCCTCTAACGTTTAGAGAAAACGTCAGGGGACACCGTCCATCTTAATTACGCACGCGGGTTTGAGATTTACTCAAAGTCGTGTAAAGTTTTTTTCGAAGGCAAGGCGGCAAAGCTGGCTAGTCCATCGCCGTTACTCAGGCACGACTATACAAGCGCCATTGAATTTCATTTCATACTAATGTAATTAACAAACACTTGCGCATATATCTAACACTAGCTTATTTTTTTTTTATACGACTTGGGTGGCAAACAAGCATGCGGTCTGCCTGATGGTAAGCGGTTACCGCCGCCTATGGACGCTTGCAACACCAGGGGTATCACATTATTCCCGCGGCTTCGCCCGGGTGGAGTTCGAAAAAGTAGCTTTGGAAATTGTCCTGCTAAAATCGGTTCAGCCTCTATGCCGTGAAAGAGCATCATATATTATAAAATAAGAAATTTGAATGTTTTATCATAAAAAAAGTAGCCTATGTCCTATTCCTAGGTATAAGCTATCACCATTTTAACTTTGAGCCAAATTGGTTCAGCCGTTTGGCCGTGAAAGAACTGCAAACATCCAAACTTACAAACTTTCACATTTATAATATTAGTAAGACTAGAAAGATAAGATAAGATAAGTATTTTTGGGTTGCCTGGTAGAAATCGGTTTTGCGATTAGGCCGTTTATTGTGCCTACTACATGTTTTTTCTTTGTTTTTTATTGTCATTACTATTTCTTTTGTAGAAGTGTGTGTGTTGGTAAAATAAATAATATTATTATAAGTAAGGCTGTTCAATATTAGAGTTCATAACTTACTAACTCCATAAAATAATTCAAATCTTTCATAATCGTTTTGAACATAAAAAATAAACATAGGGCCGCCTGCATGGAAATAAAAATGGCGAAAGTAATTTTACTACCTGCGAACTTTTTTACGGGCAAAATATTCTAAACCTTTATTATAACCTGCCTCAGGGAGTGGGCGAAGATTTTTCAACGCAAATTCTTATCTAGCACATCATTCTTCAACATGAATGTCTTGACGTAAATGCGCCGTTTATTTTTTTCACAACCCACTAGATGCCTTTACCGTTGATTACTTTCTCAGTGGTTTCTCACTTAATATTTGCCTTCCCACGAAGGTCCACGCAGGAGTAAGCATAGGTGTATAGGTACCCACACACTCACTTTCCACCAGAGATATATTTTAGGTGCCTTTTTTATCCCAGAAAGATCGATGATATATATACATATTTATATTTTTACCGTGGGTGTGACTCTTACTAATATTTTCGTGCTACATTTTCATAAACGATTTTCAGACAAATTTATCCAAATCTCGCTTTCGAGGACACGTAGTAAAGTGAATACAACAGATCCATTTTCTCCCAACTCCCAAAACTCAACCGCGGCAATTGCGGGTGAAAAACCGACGGGCCCTTCTACATAGTTTAATTTATGACTTAATTTATCAGACCGGGACTCTAAATATACGTAAATAAGAAAAAATGCCCACAAGGCTCTTAGAACGACGGAAGTAACTAGTGGCTGTTATAGGGCAATTTTGGTTTATCAAGAAACGTCTAGGAAGGAAGATTTAGCCTAGAGTTTGTGAAAATTCAGTATAAAATAAATGGAATTTAAAAGAAGCGTTAGCTACATTAGAGACTCTGAGATTGAAGGAATACGAGATTCTAAAAAGAGAAACAAGGACCGATGTTGACATATATCTGACATCTGATATTTATATCTGACAAAATTCTACTAATGTTATAAATGCGAATGTTTGTGAGGTTGTTGGTTCCTCTTTCACGCGAAAACTAATGAAAGATATTGGTTTCAATTCGTGTGATATGTTTAATTAGAGAAAAATACCAGTAAAATCAAATTTACTCAGACGAAGCCACGGGACCAGTCGCAATTACTCAAATATAAATACATCTACCTAAGCTGGAAGAAAGTGTAATTTCTATTAGAACTGTGAAGTGAAGGAAACTTAAATTCTTAGACGTTTTATTCATTAAAACCTTTAGCTGGATAAAAATAAATGCTATTCCAGTTAATAATCTTTATACCTGTGCCAAATTTTATTCCTTTCCGCCAGAGATATATTTTAGGTGCCAACGTGACAGATGGCGAGTTTATAGCCGTTACTCAAGCACGATTATACACATGCCTTACATTACAATATGAATTGCTTCTCATCTCTTCTATATCTATCTCTGGCAGAAAGTGGGTGTGTGAGTACTACCTATACACCTCTGCCTACTCTCCTACCATCGGATAAGTAAGTTAATATTTGTGGCTATGCGGTACCATGATAACTTTCAGTCAGTTTATAGCCATTAGCGTGTCGTTATGCAATAGTCTATCGCAATCACGTAAGTTTACAACTTGGCCATATGCGTGGCTAACAGCTATATGATAAAGAATCATGGAAACAGTCATATACTATGTATCAAGGTCCTTTAGCCCAACTTTCATCGAAATAAGCTAGGTATGTGAAGGTTACGTTAGATCTGATGTCGATAAGTGCTCATTTAATACTATTTGAACGAGGCTATTAATAGTTAAACATCGTTATTACACTCGTTAATAGCTGTTACATAGTTCAGGCGTAGAGAGAACGTTGAAGACTACGTATATCTTGGATAGCGTTTATTATTTATCCGGAACTGCCAGGCAAGGACAAGCGCTAGAGGGGTTTTTTTTAAATAAAGAATTCGGCGATGTCTCAATACCAAGACATTTGATCAATGTGTACTGCACTAAAATAGATTCGCCGTACCTCAAACACGGCGTGTCAAGAGTACACGAAACTGGCCAGAATGTATGGATAGACAGATTCATTGCAAAAATGATAACACGGAAGAGGATTGTAAGTTTAAAAAAATAAAAACACGATCTTTTAGAAAATCCTACAAACAAAGTATTTTTGGTTGGATTTTCTAATAAAACGTATTTTTAAGTTTTTTCAACTATATTTATTTTGCGTCGGTGGCTGCCGGCGCAGCGGCTGCTCGGCAGGAGTGCCTCAAGCATCGCAAATATGCTACCTTGAGCCAAGACTACGTTTTTGTGGCGTTTGGAGTCGAAACTCTAGGGCCGTGGGGACCGGATGCTCTTAATTTTTATAGGGATGTCTCGAGGAAACTCTTTGAGGCCTCCCGTGACAAGAGGGCTGGCGAATATTTCGCTCAGCGAATCAGCATTGCCATACAACGTGGCAATGCCGCTAGTCTTCTTGGCACCCTTCCGCGTGACACAGATTTGGGTCATTTATTCTATTTATAGTTAGTTTATATTTATTATTACTTTCTCTAATAGCACTCAATGCACATTTATTTTATATTTTTTTAATATTGAATCGTCACCGGTTCTTGCAAAGTATGCCAAATATCGATTTAATGAACAAATATCGACGAAGTTTTGAAGGAGATCAAAATCATGTTCAAAGTTTCCTTTAGATACTAACACATACGAATGGAGCTAATAAAAGCGTGTTAATAACTAACATTCTACTCTATCTGTCCATACCGTGAGGGAATCGGCGTGATGCATAACCTAATTAAAATAAAAGACTACTAAAAACTGGTGAACAAAATTGTATTTCCATACTTACAATAATAATAGCAGAAGGTTTCTTCTACCTACCTGGATCAAATCGATCGGACTCTCAAGGACGGGAACGTTAAGAGTACTCGAAACCGACGAGCATGTATGAAGAGACTGATGAATGTGGACGAAGCGAAAGAGGTATGTAAGTCTAGAGAGAACTGGCGCTCTATACTCTCTGCCTACCCCGTTAGGGACTTGGCGTGATTATATGTATATATGTATGTAAAAACTGGTGAACAAAATTGTCTTTCTTTACGTACAATAATAATAGCAGAAGGTTTCTTTATTATGCAGGTAAAAACAAAATAAGCTAAAAATAAATCAAACCGATTAAAAGTAACTACATCGAATGTTATATAAATACCTAGCACATGCTCTGATAAGGGTAACCTGCGGGTGGTATACAAACAAATTTGTCCTTTGTATCAAGCCTGATATAACTTTGTGCAAATATCAGGAGCTTTTCATAAGGAATGTGTTTTTACGTAAACAAAATGTTTAGCTAGCTACGAGGAAGTAAATAAATGATAAATTTGATTGAATTTGCATGAAACAGCAATAAAAACCAAAATCACCTTGTAAAATGCCTAATGGAAATCGCTAACCGACGGAAACGAGCATACTTTGAGAAGAAATTCAAAGGCGTATGCATAGTCGTGCTTGAGTAACGGCAACGGACTCGCCATCTGTCACGTTAGGGTACTACCTATACACCTTTGCCTACCCCTTCGGGACCTGTGGGAGGGCGTGAGGCTTGTGTTTCCCTAACTGAATCAATTTATAGTGAGTTGATTTTCATGGCACACTTATATTACTATAGCTGTACGGTTTTATATAGAAATCCATTATTGTAGTTCAGATAGAAGGAAAGAACACATCAATTCTGTGTCCATTTTGTGCGGCCCACCCTCGCGATGTTGCTCACAAACGTCTAAGCCTCGTCAGCACCCGCCGTCTTTTTGTCGCCACTCGTAACACGCCCCAGTTCAATTATAGTTCCACTAATAGAAATGCCGTAGATGATAACAAAAACGTCCCTCGACAATGACGACTGCTTCGAGGACAACGCTTGCCAAACGCATTAGGGAAACCGAGACTTAAAACACAGGAAGGGAATTTGATCCTCCTTTGGAATATTGCCAACGAGAACTGGTTGTCTTTTATTAGTGTGTCAGAATATAGAACATTATTGGATGGCAGGCATCATATGCTATGTATTATAATATTATTTATTGTACTGTGTGAACTAAGCCCGTAGTTAACACGTTCACTGTCGAATTACTCCAAAGAAGTTAAATTTGTACCGAACTCTATGACTCTGGTTGGAGTCATAGTCTGTAAGTATTTTTTATTATTTACTGCAGGTATGAATAAGAGTAAAAAGATTATCATGGACGTATGGTTGGATAACAAGGGTAGCAAAAAGTATTAGTATAAATGTAATCCCTTATAATGCTTATTGTCAAGTTAGGGCCAAATTTTAGGACGTGTGAATGCGTTTTATAACTTTGTACTGGGACAGGTAACGTGTTAAGCCCTGTGTTTCCGTGACTTAAGTATCAATTTTTAACTCAGTTCAAAAATCAAGCAGCAATCATTTCAAAGATCCATAATTTTCAAATGTATATACTTTTAAATGTCAGTTAATACTAGGAATACAACCATTTCATATTGATAGAAAATTGACGATGCAAATTTTTGTTTTTGAGCATGTTTTATTAATGATAGTACTGTTTCATTTAAATCATAATTAGGTGGGTTTATATCACACGGGCTATAAATCTCTTCGTACAATAAAATACAACTTAAGCTAAAATATCGTACTATGTACAATTAATCAATGGTTCCCGAAGAGTTGAGCAGAGGTATAAATAATAATATCCTCTTTTCACCGCAGATATATGACATGCCAACGTGACAGACGGCGAGTCCATCGCCGCTTTTAAAGCTTATAGTCATAATAGTTTGAAAAACTGCGATGGACTCAACATGCCTTTATAAAACGCAAGCAGATTTTCTCTTAATGTTTTTCTTCACTGTAAAGCTGGTATGATTGATCACTGTTCAGAAGAAACTCATTGGTACAGTCGGAGTTCTTGTAATGATTGCGTTGCAATTTCAAAACAGCTCCAAAATTAAATATTTATAAATATAACATACAATATAATGTTGTCACTACTTTTCCGTATCAAGTGTTCAAGTGGGCCACGTGACTTTGTAATGACTATGGTAAAAAAATCCAAATTAAAACAAGTTAAAGATTACACGCTGTATACGATAGCGAGCTTAACTCATTCAAGATAAATATATATGACTCAACAACGATAAGAAAGTGTTGAATGATGGCTTCTAAAGCTCCCCGTCTTCAATCATTTCTACCACACACTTGACCGCACACAATACGTAAATCAAACCACATGCACGGTTGTATGCAGCAGGGTTAAGTATGCGGTCGGGCCTGGCACAGTCCAAACTCAGCGCACGATAACTTGCGGCCGACCGAAGCGCACCACGCTAGCAACATTGGCAATACAGCCTGAAGCTTTTTAAGATGAACATTTCGGCTCCAGACAGTATCCTTTTCTGTTAGCGTTTACGCTATCTGACAGCAATGACTCTAGCTCGGAATATTTATTTATTTTTTTTATTTTTGGACGCCAAAACTTAAGGTAAACATGCATTACGATAAGTATTAGAATTAACTGTCTCGTTTTGCAATAAAACAGTTTGAGCAACTAACTATACACTATCTCTTGGCAATATTTCGTGAGGGGGTGGTAGCTCCCAGTTGGTTAAAGCATATCTAGAGGACTGACAGAAGTATAATGTATTGCAAATAACACTAACAAGTTATCTATATATATAACAAATAAATGTTTGCCTCTGTCCTTTATAGAAGAATAAACTGCTGGACCGATTTCAATGGAATTTTCTGTGTAAAAAACAGGTGGATTCGAGAATGGTTTAGATTCACAATTGGACCCGATAGTGCGCCACTGGGTCCGTGGCCTTTTTTTTCACCCAAGCGAAGCTATTGAAATCTAAATGTGCATGGCATTACAACGCATGCCTGGTGTAACTAGTTTGAAATAATAACTTGAATAAAAAAAAAGGTATGGAAACTGCACATACAAAAGTCATTAATATAAGTTTACACAATTTTTTGCTTCAACGGACCATTTACAACGGTCATAACGCAGTGATATATACCAGGACAAGCGATCTTATATTACAAGCACTGAAAGTAATAACAGGGTTTACGTACACAGGTATTACTCATAGGTTTCGTGTTTGTGAAAATATTTTTTGTACCAATTTTCCGCGTGCGCGCCACAGAATGAAAGTTATTAAAAATCGTGACTCACGAAACTATGTTGTCGTCACGTGAGCGCTAGGAAATCCATTACGGACCTCGTGGTCGAAGTGTTTGACGAGCGAACGGATAAAAACGTGCCCCATTATCACAGCTTCACGATAAAGGAAATGTGCACACGCATGATAAGATTGTATAGAATAAATAAACTCAAAGACATATGTATCAAAACAGGATCTCATTAAAAGATGTATACATATTTAAATATGGCGACGGACTCGCCATCTGTCACTTGCGGAACTGTCACTGTCACAAAATATACCTCTGGCGGAAAGTGGGTACTACCTAATACAACTCTGCCTACCCCTTCTGGGACCCTTATGGGAAGGCATGAGGATAGATATATATATTTAAATAATTATAATAATGTTTTTTTATTATTATTACATATTAAATTGTATTAGAATAGCCGTTGTATTATTTATATTAAACTAACAGTGCCCGCGACTTCGTCCGCTTGGAATTGAACAAAAAACATTTATTAAGAGTAGCCTACGTTACTCCTTTTCACATCTGTTATCTACCAGTGATAGTTCCGTCAAAATCTTGTGCGACGAAGAGGTGGAACGAGAGGGGTGATAGGATTGCGAGGAGAATTGCGTGGAACTCTCAAGAAGAACTTACTGAGTAGTTGCGGACAATCCATTTTATGATTAAACATCTTGTGTACAAATTGTATGTCCAGTATATCTCTACGTTTTTCTAAAGTGATCATTTTGAACATTGAGAGCTTATCAGTATACGGTACAGAAGGGTCAGATCCCTTCTTCTTCCTTCTGTTAAAATAAACTAAATGGTTAATGAACCTCTTTTGTACCCTTTCTATCCTCATCTAGATATATCTAGATATATAATGAACAGCCAGGCAGACATGATACACCCTTGTTTGACCCCCGACTTCACATCAAACCAGGGTGACATCCCACCGTTAACCCTAACGCACGCCTCGCTATCACTATAGAGTGATTTCACGGCATGCAGTAGGGAACTGCTCACTCCATATCCAGGCAACACGTCCCAGAGTTCCTTTCGTACGACTCTATCAAATGCCTTCTCTAAGTCGACGAAAGCGCAGAAAACCCTCTGGTTAATATCCAAAAACTTCTCCGCGATTCCACGAAGCGAGAAGGTTTGATCCATACATCCTCTTCCTGGTCTAAATCCACCTTGGGATTCCCAGAGAAACCTTTCGGATCGCTCTTGCATTCTTATCGTCAGGATCTTCGTGTACACTTTACCAGCTAAGCTGACCAAGCTGATGGCTCTGTAGTTGGAGCAGTCCAATCGTGATCCCTTTCCTTTATAGAAAGGCACGATGACTGCTCGCCTCCAGTCGTCCGGAACATCACCCCCTTCCCAGCAAAGATTGCATAGCAAATAGATGACGTCCCAGACCGCTGGTCCACCGTACTTGATCATCTCAGCCGTAATCCCATCTATTCCCGCAGCTTTTCCACATTTCAAACTTCTTATCGCACTTACAATCTCTCCCATACTTATTTTATCCGTTATAGGATCCTCGACAGATTCTGTTGGAGGCAGCTCTATGAGTAGATCAGCGGCATCATCATTATACATATCTTTGTAGAATTCACTCCATCGCCTGAGGACGTCAGTTTTGTCAGTTAGTATGTCATTAAATATATACGTCACTAAAAATAATGAAGCGTTATATATTCGTGATGAGCGGATTTTAAAATCAGTTATGTAGTTTTTATACGTTACAAATAATCTTACAAACATATTTATCCTCTTTATACTAATATAAAATAATATAATATATCCTCACGCCTGCACACAAGGGTCCCCGAAGGGGTAGGCAGAGGTGTCTAGGTAATACCCACATACCCACTTTCCGCCAGAGGTATATTAGGTGCCAACGTGATAGATGGCGAGTCCATCGCCGTTACTCAAGCACGACTATACATACGCCTTTGAATTTTTTCTCAGACGTATGCAGGTTTCCTCACGATGTTTTCCTTCACCTTAAAGCTCGTGGTGTGACTAATCACTGTACTTAAGTTCAGAAAAACTCATTGGTACAGTCGGGATTCGAACTATATTAAGTAAAATAAAATAAAATAAAAAAAGAAGAAGATAGCGTATTAACCACGTCCGCTTCTTCTTACGCATCGTACCCCAAATCAACATGCTTGGCACGGTTCTTTCGAAATCCACCGAGAGATCCGAGGAACGTCACGTAACTATGTACCCTAGTAATAGCAATTGTTTAGGCTTTATCCGCGGAAAAGTTTTGCTAACAATATATTCGTATTCTGGATTTGACTTATTTTTTTTCCACGAAGTTGGTAGACAATCTTTTATTAGAAATACGTATTAATATATTAATTTATGAACGTTGAATAATAGCCGTGGCTGCCGAGTGGTTCGAGTACTTGCCTGCAATACAAAGATTCCAAGTTCTTATCCCGACTGCACCAATGTGTTTCTCTGAACTAAAGTTCAGTGATTAGTCACACCACGAGCTTAAAGGTGAAGGAAGACGTTTGAGGTGAAATTCAAAGACGATGATATTGGTTCGCTATCTGTCATGTTCGTACCTTGAATATATCTCCGGCGGAAAGTAGGTGGGGTGCCTATAAACCTCTGCCTACACCTTCGGGGATCCTTGTAAGAAGGCGTAAAGAAAAGTATCTTGGGGTTTCAACTTTTAGATTAATCTTACAAGTGACCTTTTAAGCCAAGCCACAACTATATATAATAGTTGTATATATATTTCGTATTTAACATAATCTAATAATATTAGCAAATTATTAATTAACATTTATATCAGCTTTGATGTATTTTTAATCATCCCCTTTGTGGTATAGGTCTACCTAGTTCATTTCCTCGCTAAATATTCCACAAAGGTCAGTTTGCGAGTTAAGCTCGCGGTAATCTTTGATGTTTTCCAATTAATTTTGACATTCAAGTTTGATTAAAGGTCTGTTTAGAATTGCTTTTAAGTATTTACCTTAGAACGTGCACGTAAAGTAAGTTAAAAGCTAATTTCTCCAGTTACATTTGAGTTCTATTTGAACCTTTGTAGTCGGGTAAATCTCTTCGTCGCTTGCAACGCAAAGATTGTATGTTCTTATACCAACTGTACTACTGTTTTGAAATTATGTACAGATACTAATCACACCACGGGCTTTACAGTGAAGGCACCTGCATATGTTTGAGAAGAAATTCAAAGACGTATGTATAGTAGTGTTTGAGAAACGGCTATCGTAGCTAGTCGTAATGTGTTACCTAAATATGTCTACGGCGAAAAGTCGCGGTGTATCTACATAATATACATATATTATATGATAACTCTATATGACTATATATCCTATATGAATAAGCTAAGATAAAAATGTTTGAAGCTCGTTTTTATATACAACTTCTTATGTAAGTTGTCAAACAATTTATTATTTATCAATTCATAATGTTGGGGTCATCAAAGAGGATTTTAAAACCGTAGTAATTTTTATGGGTTCCGAGGAAATAAATAAAGGTTTTCATAAATCACGTGCCAACCGGAGGGACATAAATTGTGAATCGTAACTTTTAATGCTCATTCTAAGGATCTTATCTTATCTCTGTAGAAACTACAAATCATGAAAACTTTGTGAAATTATGGGGTCAAATCTTCGTTTTACCCAGAACGAGTTCGCGTGGATATATCGTTTTATATTCTAAACGGTAGAAACCCGAAAAGGGCCAAAGGTTAAAATATCTTCACTCCTTCCCACAAGGGTCCTCGAAGGGGTGTGCAGAGGTGTGTAGCTAGTACCCACACACCGACTTTCCGCCAGCGATATATTTTAGAGGCTAATGTGATAGTCAACACCTATCACGTTAGCCGTTAGAGAGGAGATTCAAAGGCTTATGTATTAATCGTGCTTGAGTAACGGCGATTCACAACGCGATATTGGTACCTACCTTGTTGTATGGCAGCGAATCCTGGGTATGTCAGAGAAAGTATGAAAATAGCTTGAATGCAGTTGAGATGCGATCGCTTCGAAAAATGTGCGGAGTAACGATTTTAGATCGAGTCCGCAATGAAGAGATTCGCAAATCAACTGGCGTGAATGAGGGCATGATTGTAAAGATGAAGAAAGGCATGTTACGTTGGTTTGGACACATAGAAAGGATGAGCGAAGAAAGATTGACGAAACAGATATACAAAGCAAAAGTGTGTGCAAGAAGAGGCAGAGGAAGGCCACGTTCCAACTACCTGGATCAAATCGATCGGACTCTCAAGGACGGGAACGTTAAGAGTACTCGAAACCGACGAGCATGTATGAAGAGACTGATGAACGTGGACGAAGCGAAAGAGGTATGTAAGTCTAGAGAGAACTGGCGCTCTATACTCTCTGCCTACCCCGCTAGGGACTTGGCGTGATGATATGTATGTATGTATGTATGAGTAACGGCGATGGACTCGCCATTTGCCACGTTAGCACCTTAAATATATCTGTGGTAGAAAGTGGGTGTATCGGTACTAACTATTCTCATCTGTGTATCCCTTCGGGGAGCCTTATGGGCAGGCGAGTGGATAAAGAAAACAAACCCTTTTCGAAAATTAAAAAAAAAATGTTATATAGATTTTGACTGTAATCAATCAAAATATTTCCTTTACCGTTGGGCAGTAATTAAAACATCTTTTGTTAAATAAATCAACCGCAACTTTTGTTGGCTGAGCCTTTTGTTTCGCATAATTGACTCTGCGAATGTACTGAACAGATGTGAAAGGCTTTTTAGCAATCGCGCTCAAGTGAGCAGTCCTTCGCCTATTTTTTTTTATAGGGCAAGGGTTATATTAAAGCCTCCCCACAAAGGTTCTCGAAGAGGTAGGCAGATGTATAATAAAACGATTAGTGCGATACACATGAGAAATTGTTCGTTAGTCTTAGTTCTATGTATTTTTTTTTACATATATAAAATATATAAAAAAAAGCCGTGGTGGCCGAGTGGTTCGAGCAGTTGCCTGCGACGCAAAGGTCGCAAGTTCGAATCCCGACTGTACTTTTAGAAAAGACGACGACTTTTTTTAGAAAAGAGGGCTTGTTACTCCTTTGCTATGCTTCCGGGGACTCTTCTTGAAAGTCATAAAGATATACATATGACGGCCGTCTGGTCTAGTGGTTAGAGCTCTTGACTGCGAAACTTGATGTCGCGGGTTCGATTCCTGCTGAGGGCAGATATTTTTGTGATGAACACTAATATTTGTAGCTTGGTCTTGAATGTCCTTTGTATTTTATTTTTATATGTATCTATATAAGCAAATAAATCGTTGTCCAGTTACCATAACACAAGCTTTGCTTATGGGGGATATGTCAATTTGTGTGGAATTGTCCCAAGGTATTTATTTAATGATTTCTATACGATCAAGACTTATTTGCAAACTGTTTCATCTCCTCACGCCTTCCCACAAAGGTCCCCCCAAGGGTAGGCTGAAGTGTATAGGTAGTACCCGCACACCCACTTTCCGCCAGAGATATATTTTAGGTGCCAACGTGAGAGATGACGAGTCCATCGCCGTTACTCAAGCACGACTATACATAGCCCTTTGAATGACTTCTCGAACATATGCAGGTTTCCTCTCGATGTTTTCCTTCACTGCAAAGCTTTTCGCATCACCACCATTGATCAGGACATGACAAGTTGAAGCACCAATCTTCTGTATCTATATAACTCAAAGGTGACTGACTGCCATAGTGATCTATCAACGCACAGCCCAAACCACTGGACGGATCGGGCTGAAATTTTGCGTGCAGGTAGATGTAATGACGTAGGCATCCGCTAAAAAAGGATTTTGATTAATTCTACCCCCAAGGGGATAAAATAGGGGATGAAATTTTAGTATGAAGCTTTTGTCAATTTTAAACCGATCGGGCTGAGACTTTGCATGCATAAAGCTACTATGACGTAGGCATCCCCTACAGACACATCCAAAATAAATAAAAAAATACAGCGCAGTTTGGACAAATAGAAAGGATGAGTGAAGAAAGACTGACGAAACAGATTTACAAAGCAAAAGTGTGTGCAAGAAGAGGCAGAGGAAGGCCACGTTCCAACTACCTGGATCAAATCGATCGGACTCTCAAGGACGGGAACGTTAAGAGTACTCGAAACCGACGAGCATGTATGAAGAGACTGATGAATGTGGACGAAGCGAAAGAGGTATGTAAGTCTAGAGAGAACTGGCGCTCTATACTCTCTGCCTACCCCGCTAAGGACTTGGCGTGTTGATATGTATGTACAGCGCAGTCACTATTCCACGCGGGCGAAGTCGCGGCCACAGCTAGTTTCATATAAAATACTACCCTAGTTATTCAGTTAAGCTGAAGACAAACTTAAAACCGTATACTATCAAACTGGAATCGTAATTTATGCTCTCAGACGAAGTTTCCACGAGTACACGTCCTTATGAAGTTTATGAAATAGCTTTTTGTTGAAATTACCAGCCGCTTAATTCTTTACTAGCTGTGTTCTAAAGATAGTCTACATTGTTGAACTTTGTTGTTCATAACATTCTACAATATGATTTATATAATTTTACTAACTGTTCATATATGTAGGTATATAAAACCGCAATCGCTGAGTGGTGCTGAGTAGTAAAATATTGCATATTGAATCATATTGGCATGCGATTTTTCCGTAGGTGGGTATTTTTATACCTCCTCACTATGTCCAACAAAAAAGCACTATTTTACAACAATTAAATCCCTACAATATTTTACTGAACTGACACTACTCTCTCTACGCTCTCATCAACTACCCCGTTAGAGACGGCGTGATTATATGTATGTGCATATATACCAATTACTTTATAATATTATAATCAACCAACGTTGGCGCAAACCTTTGGCATATCAAAGTTGGCCAGAACGTTACCGCGACGGGAGCATTATAAAAGCCCGCGCGTGCCTCACCTGCGTGTCGTTAGCCATAACGTCCCCGTTATTATAACCAGCTTAGCAACAAATATACGCTGGTTACGGATTGCTAAATGAATACCTAAACCGCTTATATTATAAATACCAGCTAAATAATTTTAATGGTGAAATTGTATGAATTAGTAAGCTTAAACGCTGTATAAATACACCTAGTATTTCAAACTCTACAACGCTCCACAAATAGAAGAGCGCACTCAAAAATACATCTACATAATATTGAGTGACTCGTTTATTATACACAGCTCGGTACACACATTATGTAAGATCATCTGATCAATAATATGTATGACTAGCGGTCCGTCCCGGCTTCGCACGGATGGACATAACTTTTTTTTATAAAAGGAAATATAGCCTATGTCACTCAAGGTGAATGTAAATTTCCAATGGTGAAATAATTTTTAAAATCGGTTCAGTACTTTTTGAGCCAATTAGTTACAAACATACTTACATTCAAATGTTTCCAATTTATAATATTAGTAACGGCGATGGACTCGCCATCTGTCAAGTTGGCATTGAAAAGCTCTCTAATAAAAATATCTTAAAAAAATATTTCAAATCTTTACCTATAGATTTGAAATATTAAGTTAGTTCTCTTTTATATATCAGAGAGCTTTTCAATGCCAACCTGACAGATGGCGAGTCCATCGCCGTTTCCCAAGTATGACTATACATACATTATATATGTATAGACATATTTGATGTATCTCACTCTCGTTGTTTTCCTTTACCGTAAAGCTTGCAGTGTGACTTATCACCGTACATAAATCCAAAGTATACAAAATTATTATTTTATAAACAGGTATCTTAAAAATCATTGTCCTCTGAGTGACGATTTTTAATATTAAAGGTTTTGTTAAAAGCATCTACATCATATAAGTCGAAATAATACAAAGTATAGCTACTCTAAATAAGGTAGAAAACGTAACACGTGTAGTCAACTACACGTAATTTAACAATAATATATTTCAAAAGTTGATACTCATGGGTAACCTTTAGAGATGGGATGAAATATATGCACATAAAATTGGTCACATTAGGGAGTAAACTTCTAGTGGTCACTGAAAAACTTTAACGACGCGTGAAGGAAAACGAAGCAGAGCGAGGAACATTGTCACGCCATCTATCCAGCAATGACATAGCTTAAAAGAGCGTGAACAGAAATATATTTTGCCTTCGGTGGCTGGTGATAATTTGTAACACTAAAAGGAGATACAATGTTGGCTGCACATCAGTTATCCTCTTTGTTGCAACGGTTTTTGTGCCTGATGAGCAACGTTTACCGCCGCCAAAGGCGCCTATACGACCATGCGCAGGTGGTGCACATCCCAGAGGCGCACGAGAAACACTAAATAGTTATATATCCTCACGCCTTCTTACAAGGGTCCGAGGGGTCAGGCAGTGGTGTATAGACAATACCCACGCACCCACTTTCCGCCAGAGATATATTTTAGATGCCAACGTGATATATGGCTAGTCCATTGCCGTTACTCAAGCACGACTATACATATGCCTTTGAATGTCTTCTCAGACTTATGCAGGTTTCTCGATATTTTCCTTCACTGTAAAGCTTGTGGTGTGACTAATCACTGTACCTAAGTTCAGAAAAACTCATTGGTACAGTCGGGATTCAATCTTGCGCAACCACTCTGTATGTGCCATGCATATACATATCGCAGTGACGCTGAGCGGACGCTGAGTCCCTAACGGGGTAGGCAGAGAGATGACCTCCAGTTTTTTCTAGACTTGCATACATTGCTACTAACATTCGTGTTTTAAGTTATCATTATAGTATACTAACCCGTGATCCATGTTAGCCGAAATAAATATTTTTTCTTTAATTATTAATATCAACGATAACCAGGTGTAATCAATCGCTCGTGTATTATCCGACATGGGCAACTGATGCAAAATTTTAGCAAACTCTACATTGGATATTTAATGACACAACCCGTTCGGGAATGAAACCCTTTGATTCTTCAGCTATTTACATATTACGTAATTTCCTTTTACAATTAAACATAAATTAATTTCAATTATCTAGATCAAATCCATCGTACACTCAATGATGGGAACGTCAGGAGTACTTGAAACTAACGAGCACTGAAGAGTGGTGAATGTGGAAGAAGCGAAAGAGATATGTAAGTCTAGAGAGAACTGGCGCTCTACTCTCTCTGCCTACGCCGTTAAAGGCTCCGTGTGATGATATGTATGCAATTATTAAGTTTATTAACTTGAAATCTACTTCAAAACCGTACTGGGATATTTATAATTTCCTTCTTTTCAACAAAGGCCCCTGAAAAGGTTAGCAAAAGTGTATATTTCTCCCATCTCGGATTACCAGTAAGTAGTTAGATTACCACTAAGTAGGTAGTTCCCAATCACGCCCTTTGGAATTCTGAGAAAATTTTAAATTGGATACGTGACAAGAACCCTAATTATCTGTTTAAAACTGTATTAACTATTAACTACTGAACAAATTGACGGAGTTCAAAGTTAGGAAAGCTTGTACTAAGGTAACTAAGCAACGTTATACGATATATGTATATGGCCGGGTGGTTCGAGTAGTTGCCTACAATACAAAGATCGCAGGTTCAAATCCCAACTGTACAAATGAGTTTTTCTAAACTTAAGTACAGTAATTAGTCACACCACAAGCTTTATGGTGAAGGAAAACATCGAGGGGAAACCTGCATACGTTTGAGAAGCAATTCAAAGGGATATGTATAGTCGTGCTAGACTAACGGCGAAGGACTCGCCATCTATCACGTGGGTACCTAAAATAAATCTCTCGTGTATGTGTGTGGGTATTACCAGCACTACTCTGCTTACACCTTCGAGCACCCTTGTGGGAAGGCTTGAGGATATATGTTTCTAAACCAAACCAATTTCCATGGTAAATTGACTAAACCGGAAAGTTCGAATAGAGGTTAAACGCATTTCTTCCCCCTGACCTCTAGGGGTTGTAATATATTTTTTAAGAACAACGCGGATCAATAAAAGACGACCGTCTGGTCTAGTGGTTAGAGCTCCTGACTGCGAAACTTGAGGTCGCGGGTTCGAATCCCGCTGAGGGCAGATATTTGTGTGATGAACACGAGTATCTGTTCCTTAGTCTTGGATGTCCTATGTATTTATGTATATATCTATTTATATAAGTAAATATATCGTTGTCTAGTTACCATAACACAACCTTTGCTTAACTTGGGACTTGGTCAATTTGTGTGGAATAGTCCCAAGGTATTTATTTATTTATAAGCTCACTCTCGATGTATCATCGTATCAAGATAGATAGCTTGTCATGATATAAGAAACAATTTGTGATAACAAAGTTAAAAAAAAACAATGACTGTAGGGTTGTAACAGTTACACTGACAGGAGTCTCTTAATTTTGAGAAGGAGGGGCTTTCAGAAGATACTATTGAACAAATTAAGTTTCTATTAAAAAACTGATGAACTGAAACAAATTTTTGTTGTACTTGAATAATTTCATGCAAAGCTTGTGCTGATGCATGTTTTATAAAATAATAAAATATCTAGCATTTATTTTTTCCCCTCACTGTCATTCTTCCACAAAACTTTTCCATTTCTTCTTCTTTTTTTATTCTTTTTTGTGCTACATGGGTGGCAAACAAGCATGCGGTCCGCCTGATAGTAAGCGGTTACCGCCTCCTATGGACGATTGTAACACCAGAGATATCACTTGCGCGTCGTTATCTCTACAGAATTTGTAAATTTTCCTGTAATAGTTTTGTAAGCTCACAATTTTAACATTAAACTTTCCTCAATAACAATATCAATTCTAATTGAAGTTTGATCGGGTGTACTTTAGCGGTGTTAGAAATTACTTCAACTTTGACTACCCATTGTTCCTATGTTGTTTAGATGAAGGGGTAACAAAGGGTCTATCTGACCCAATTAGACATTTTCACCATTGCAGGGGTCGTTGTCGCGGGCAAGGAAGCCGTTCTGTTGTTTTAATATGTACACTTAAGTGAGAAATTAATTTTATAATAGTTCAGAAATTTGTTTGCGTCGTACAATCGCGTGGAAAAATGTTTCTACATTATTTCGCTTAGAACATCAGAGATGTTGGTAGATCCTTTGATAATATTAAAGTATCGTAGAATAAATAAAAATACATACATAGCATACAAGCGAAAGTATGTGCAAGAAGAGGCAGAGGAAGACCACGTTCCAACTGCCTAGATCAAATCGATCGGACGCTCAAGGACGGGGACGTCAAGGGTACTCAAAACCGACGAGCATGTTTTTTTTTTATATACAACAAGAGTGGCAAACAAGCATACGGCCCACCTGATGGGAAACGGTTACCGTAGCCTATTTACGCTCACGATACCGAAGTATCACTTGCGCGTTGCCACTCTGTGTTCGGAGAGTTATGGTGTGATGGCAGCATAATGGGTTTAATCCCTCTGCTTCCAACACAATGTAACAATCCTCCCCCCTCCCCAAGGAGATAATTACTAGAAACCTTATTCACCGCGTAGGAACACAACACAAAAAATGTGTTATTTGCCTACGGACTTCTATAAGGTGGAGGTCCTGCCCCAGTCGGCAGCTCCAAATTCGAACGGGAAACCCGTTATGCCCTACCTATCTTATGTATGAAGAGCCTGATAAATGGAGACGAAGCGATGTATGTATGTATATAGCATTACGGTGAGTTCCTCACGGGGCAGGCAGAAAGAGTAGAGCGCCAGTTCTCTCTAGACTTACATACCTCTTTCGCCTCGCCCACATTAATCAGTCTCTCAATACATGCTCCCCGGTTTTCAGTACTCTTGAAATCAACAGGATTTCAATTAGAAGTTCAACAGAGGAGAAAAGAAGTCGGTAAAATCTTTTGATAATATCAATGACCTATCGAAGACTAAAATCTCCCAAAATGTTTTTACTTTCAAACTGATCGCATTACGTTTAGAAGATGTCACTCGAATGGACCTAAATTGACTGATGTCTGTTCGAAGAATATTCAAAGTCTCAACAATAAATCACTGTGCGTAACATTCATAGCCTTCAAAAGACCCCATCGAGTACAAAAGGGGTTAAAAATAGTAGCTATATACTGATACTAGCGGCCCGACCCAGCTTTGCAGTGGATATAAGATTTTTTTAAAAGAACTTATAGCCTATGTCACTCAAGGTGAATGTAGCTTTCCAATGGTGACAGATTTTTTCAAATCGGTCCAGTAGTTTTTGAGCCAATTCGTTACGAACGTACTTACTTACAAATCTCTCCTCTTTATAATAATAAATATAAAATACTTAGCGTTGTTTTTTTCTTACATGAAAAATTACTACTTAACAGGATTAGGGTGCGGTCCGAAAATTTTCCTTCGTTAGTAATTTCAGGACTAAAATCTCGTTAGGAATTTTCCTTTGAAGGTCGACTGACTCGTTATATTTCAGTACATAATATCTTGTCACTATTTGGTTCTATTCTCAATTCTTCTACAATTGATATTGGCAACTAGTTGAAACTTCTCGGCTTTGCTTGGAATATGGAAGTATGTTTTGAACGGATATTGTAATTTAGTTTTTTTTTTTTAATTGTGTTTCGAATTACTCAAAATATATATAACCTCCCTAACAGCAACATAATTCCGAATAAACAGGGTATTTTCGAGAATAAAATAATATTTTCTCACTTTTAAATGCAACTAAGGTGGCAAACAAGCTTCCTGTCCGCCTGATGGTAAGCGGTTACCACCACCTATAGACGCTTGCATACACTAGCAGTATCCTTCACGCGTTTCCAACCCTGCATTAACTCGGCCAGTGCTGGCCGAGTGGTACCTGCGCAAATATTGCAGGTTCGGGTCCCGACGGTACCAATGAGTTTTTCTGAACTTAAGTATAGGGATTAATCACATCAGCTTTTCGGTAAAGGAAAACATTGAGAGGAAACCTGCATGTGCTTGGGAAGAACTTCAATGAAGTATGTATATCGTGCTTGTGGCACGGCGAACGACTCGCCATCTGTTGACACCTAAAAATAAATATCCGTCGAGAAGTTGATGCGTGGGTACTACACACTTCTGCCTAGCCTTTCAGAGACCGTTGTGGCAAGGCGTGAAGATATAAAAAATATTTATACACCCTAGAGAAATAAACCCAAGTCAAATTCTTCGAATGACAAATATTCGATACTGTTAATGTTCAAAATCAAGAAACACAACTTCAAATAAAAAAGGCGCAACTATTAGGAGCAATCCGAATTGGTAGACATATATAACCACACATAATGATACAATTACTAGTCTCGCCGAATAATCATTGTAATTGAGGCAAGAAAAGTGACTTATTTTGAGTATTCCATTCTGTACTATGTATAGGTTGTAGACAGATTTCTTATTATTTTGTATTTAGATAAACTTATTCTTATTTAACTTATCAATTGCATGCTTTTACTGTCTTCATCACGGTATTTACATATCCAAACAAAGGGAAGTCTTACTAATATCATGAATGTTAATGATGATGATAAAAAAAGTTGGTGAGGATGTTTGTTCGACTTTCACTTAAAAACTAGCGAATGGAATCGGATAAAATTTGACACAACAATTGATTAGTAGCTGGATTAATACTTAGTATATGTTTTATTCTAGAAAATCTACATATGGGCTCACATGTGCGTGGATGAAACCGCGATACACCACAAGTTTAAAATAAGACCGCTGCTCGTCAGTACTTACGTACGAATATGTTAAATTAAATACATCAAACCAATCAGTTTGAAAATAGAACGACGTATCTTCCCGAACATAGCCTTAAAATGTTGTCGGTGTAGTTCTATCAACAGTACGCGACAGCAATCACATCTTCTGGTGTATGATAGAAAACTTACATTTTAACAAATCCAGTTCAAACCAGTTCAGCTTAAGGGCACACACACAGATCCACATGCAACGTAAGTTACACCCAACTAAATACTTTTGCACTGCACTAGGTTATGTACACCACATGAGCTTTCGAAAAATATAATACCGCTTCTTACAGAAGTATCCGTCGAACCGCGGCACGCGGAGCTTCAGGACGTACTGAATTGAGTGGGTCCCGGCCGACTATCTGGCTATGGCTATCCCCTTCTAGCACAGGCTTGATGCAGGTTTGATTGTCAGCTTTCTCGCTCGCACGGCCTGAAAGAGAGCGTGGCAAGAGTACTCATAATACGTATAGGTCAATATGAAGGCTTCTCGGGCGCTGGAGGCTGCAGTTAGGGTGACCACCGGCGTATTTTTCGGCGGCTATGTTTGTTTTTCAGGTTATAACGGTTCATTGATAGGTTTCAAATGAAATCTAAGAAAAGGTAGGAAGAAATTTAAAATTACAAAAAAAAATAGTTTAAATTCCTTATGCGTGTATTGTTGGGTGTAAAAAAAATTAATTCTCGAAACATTTTTGTTTTTTATCTTAGTACCAAAAATATTTCATTGTTAGTTTTTTACTAGGGAGAAAACACATCCTGTATTAATCTAGCTAATAATCTATCATCATGACAAATTTCATCCAATCCGGTGCATACGATTTGGCGCGGATTGAGTTACACTCCTCAAATGCTGCAAAGCTAATTTAAATTTCCCACGGCACAACCGTTTAGGAAAAATATTTTATTCAGCTTTGCTATGTATTCTATACATTTATAATCCGTATAAGAAAACTATATTTGAAATAGAAAACACATTTGTAATTCATTGAAACGAATAAAGTTGCTATGAAATGTATACTATCAAATTTATTAATATAAAAAAATATATTTATGACATTCCCAGGACTATATAAAAACATACACCCTCTACACAATCCGCCTCATACCGTTCTCACAACGCCTGCGCAAACGTTACCTCACCGAGACAACGCAACGCACACACCCTGAAAATTAATTATTCCAAACAGCACCAAACGGTTACTCAAATCATAGATATTATTCATACCTTTCCCCATTGATTAGTCGCCGAACTGGAATCCGGATAAGTGTGCGTTAATCATCCGGGTATGATGCCGACTAGCGAAGTTGTAACCCGAATTCTAATAATAATAAAAACTTTTTCGACTTGACAACAGTAAAGTTGCACTGACTTTTCAAAAATGCAATAGACTTATATAACTTCAATCCCATTATCAACTTACACTGCCTGTCGACGGTCGAAGGGGGACGACGTTCTCTGACGTTCGGGAAGGTATCGACGAGCATGTATGAAAAGACTGAATGTGGACGAAGCGAAAGAGGTATGTAAGTCTAGAGACCTGGCGCTCTATACTCTCTGCCTACCCCGTTAGGGACTCGGCGTAATGTATGTATGTATGTATGTACAACAAATATGCAAAATTTTATAATACTTATTCGAGATTACTAGGAAGTGTAACAAATAGACATATATTCGCTTTTATGATATTACTTAGGATTGCTTCGTACGTAATAAAAATGTATTTCAAATAAATCCACATTTGACTTGTCGAGGAAGCTTGTCACATGAGTAGTCATAGGGTTGGCGCCCTATACAGTACCACATTTTTGTGAATTAAGCATGTTCAACATTATACTGCTGTCGGTGGAAGCGGATATGGATAGTATAAACTTTCCATCGTCTTCAAAAGTTGCTCTTATTAAAAGTTATAAAGTTAGCCACAGAATAATTTATTCACAAGTACATACATATCATCACGCCGAGTCCCTAACGGGGTAGAGAGTGAAGAGCGCCAGTTCTCTCTAGACTTACATACCTCTTTCGCTTCGTCACATTCATCAGTCTCTTCATACATACTCGTCGGTTTCGAGTACTCTTGTCGTTTCCATCCTTGAGCGTTCGACCGATTTGATCCAGGTAGTTGGAACGTGATCTTCCTCTGCCTCTCCTTGCACACACTTTTGCTTCGGAATTCAGAAGTATCTCTACATTAAAAGTATTGGCGTCAAAGACATGTCAATACACATATGTGCCTACCTACGTATATTTTCACGCCTCAAGGGTAAGGGAGAGTGAAGGGCGCCAGTATTCTCTAGTCTTACAGACCTATATCTCGATAAAATTTCCATATTGATTATTTGCGCACTTGGAGGGACTCTGCTTTATTTATACTTCAAAGATATATAGTACATACAGCATGGTGAGCGCTTACCTCACACGAAAAGCGATAGTATTAAGTATGGCTTGCGTGCTGATGACGTTACGTTAGTCTTCTCGTCAAAGTTTTCTAAAGACGGTTTCTGAAACCCTCTTACCTTCACTAAAAGTCATGGTGTAATTAATCACTATTCTAGGCCTCTCTCTCTCTCTCTCTACTCAACCCCTGATTTTCCGCCGGTTTTATTTATGCAACTCCTCCAATAGTCGCTTTCAAACAGCACAATCTAGAAAGCTCTCCTATGCGCCAAGTCTTCTTTACAAACTGAACCGATGTATTAATCTTGGTCTTCCTACTGTTCTCTTAAGTTCAAACTTTCCTTCTAAGAAATGCATGAAGAAGTTGTCACGTCGGCAAGTGTTCGGGAGTAAGTGACAATCTGCAAATGTTCATTAGAAAGTTTATGTGAACTCAGGATTCAGATGTAACCTTATAATGAAGGATTAAATAATAACAAATAAGAGAAACTTTACAGCGAAAACTGGGTTCGGGGACCCTAGGGTAAGATACATAACTACGCAAATTTACTCATAAGTAATACAACTAATAAACATCAAACGCTGTCTATCGTTTGACGGCCGTCTGGTCTAGTGGGTAGAGTCCTGACTACGAAACTCGAGGTTAAGGTTTGTGTGACGAACAAAAGTATTTGTACCTTATTCTTGGATGTCCTATATATTCATGTGTACAGATATCGTTTTCTAGTTACCATAACACAAGCTTTGCTTAATTTGGGGCTATGTCAGTTTGTGTGGAATTGTCCCAAGGTATTTATTCATTATTTAGCGCAAGTTAAGTCTATTCTGTTATATCAAAATAATTGCCAATTAACATTATTTATTTTGTGATAAGTCTTGCGTCGACGGAAATGCCGTAATATTCACAATATGGCCGCGTCAAAAGTTAAAAGAAACAATTCACCATGATCATTTTTTAATTGCAACTTTGTTTTAAAATTGCAATGTGATTCCGTAAGGTTTGTGACCGGTAGGCTGAGTGCCGCGGCCGAGGATCGTGGTAGCCGAGAGGTTCGAGTATTTTCCTACAACACAAAGAATGCCAGTTCGCATCCCGATTTTATTTACGTAGTATCGACACACCCACTTTCCTACAGAGATTTATTTAATGTGCCAATGTGAACTCGGCCACCACGGATTATTGATGACGTATTTCTTGCTCATAATACAACTTTGGTACCATTCCCTTTCTTACCCGCAGTTTTCTTCACTTGTTTACTTGCACTTGCCTTATGGTCTTAAAAATTTAATCGTGTTCGCTACAGTGATTTTAATAATTACAGAAAAATGTCTGAGCAAAATATTTTCTCAATCAACAAAAAGTATTCCCGTAAAACATAAAACCAACCCCTAATTTGTAGCAAACAAAGAGATTAGCATTCTTGCCCCGACTCCAATAAAATTACCATCGAAACGATGTCTCGGGATTTTTTATGACATACCTCTTTGATACTGGTACGCAAAGAGCCTTTAGTTCCGCAAAGATCTTATCAGTGTTATCAGTGGCAAGGAAATGGGACAATTTATCTCAATATGATTTCATTTCATTGGGCGATATCATAACATATTTGGCAGACTGCTTCCTGGCAATGTTTCGAGATGTGTAAGTGACAAGTCTAAGAATTTGCAAGCTGTGATTATTCTAGAAAGATCTGGAATGTTTGTATTTAAATCCATACGCACTGCTCCGCTTCTTGGGTAGTATGTTGGTACAAGACCCAAAGCTTTTTCAATAATCTGGCTATATAATGAAAAATCAAATTCATATCGGATTACTTGTTCACGAGATAAGCGTGTTCAAATAAACACACTGATTAATTACTTTTACGGCCGCCTGGTTTAGTGGTTAGAGCTCCTGACAGCGAAATTTGAGGTCGCAGGTTTGACTCCCGCTGAAAGCGAAGTGTGATGAACACAAGGATTTGTTCCTTAGTCTTGGATGTCCTATGCATATATCTTTATAAATTGCCTATAACACAAGCTTTACTTAATAGGGCTATGTTAATTTGTGTGGAATTGTCCCAAAGTATTATTTATTATTACTGTGCTTCAAATCCGAAAAACTCATTGGAACACGCGAGAATAGAGTCTGCAATTTTTACATTGCAGACGACTTCTCGACAGTCGAACCGCTCGGGCAATGTTCCATTACTTTAAACATACATGCATATCATCCCTCCGAGTGCCTCAGAAGGTAGGCAGAGAGCTAAGCGCCGGTTTTCTTTAGATTTACAGTCCCCTTTTGCTTTTACCACATTTATCCATCACGTTATTCTTAGTCTTCACCGTTTGGAGAACTTGAAACCGGTCCTTGAGTGTTAATTACTTCATAGGATCTCTTATTCCAAACTGAGCCTTATAGAGAGCCTTATATAGAGCCTTGAATTGTATTTGCACACTAAAACAACATATCACTCAGCTATGCCGTATCCATTGAGGGTAAAGCCTCGCGTTTGAATGCAGAGTGGAACTCTTATTTACACGTTCAAAACTGCGGGACTTGCTTTTTATTTCGCTTTTTGAGATTCACGCTCGGTTTTGATGTCTATTGCTTTTTCTGTTCCACATACAAGTTAGTGCTTCCTTTGCCACAGAAAATGGACAAAGCTGCAGTTATTAAAATATATAGTTGTTTATTCGATGTTACTAGGAAGTCTAAGCTATGCTCATATAAAATGTATTATTTATTTAATACTTACTTACTACTACTTTACTGCATGCAAAGGCAATGCAACATAATATTCAATTAAAAGTTAAAGAATAAAATCTATAAACAAATAAATGAAATTTGAGTGTCCGTTTGTAATATTAAAACGAATACTTATATCATACGTTATAATTGTAAATTAATAATTATCGTTTCTTTTCATGAAAATATGTTTTGTACATTTATTTTCAGTATTTATTAATACAATAACTAGAACATTTATAATTAACATTGTTAAATTCCACGCGGACGAAGTCGCGGTTACAGCTAGTGAAATATATATATTTACGCTAACGCGTACGTAACGTAAGTTAATATACGCTTTTCTTCAAGTGTCCTCGAAGGGGTTGGCAGAAGTGTGCACACCGTCTTTACATTGGAGATATAATGCCAACGTGACAGATGGTGTATCGCCGACAGGACATGCAACGCCGTATTCTCAAACGTATGCAGGTTTCTTCTCGATGTTTTCTTGCAACGTAAAGGTCGTTATTATTAATAGTCTGTAATAATTATACATATTCGTCTTTACATTAAATCCTATCATACACATACAGTTCTTATTACATCAAGCATATATAAGAAAAGCAAGGTATCTAGCTTTTGCCGGTAGTAAAAACCCACGACTTTTACAATCAGGAGTTCCAATTTAATATGCGTGTTACTAGGGCGGGAATAGATTTCCTCATGCCGCCAATCTGGCACGATGGCCTTGCCAAAGGATTCTGGCCTCTATGGTACTCGAGGTTTCGATCCCATAACAAACATTTGTATGGTAAATATATTTCGTGTTGTGAGTAATACTTATTCAAGCATGTTTACACGTAGAGGATCTGCCTAGTTTGAGGTCAGTCGATTTAATCGAACCCGCGACCTCAAGCTTCGCAGTCAGGAGCTCTAACCACTTGACCAGACTGTCTAATGATCACTTGGCGATAAAACCAAACAGGCATTTAATACTATGCAAGCATTTAGTACTATTACTGTAACATACAAATATTATTATTGTATACCTAATGATTTGAGAAGAGTAACCATGGAGTTTCTTGCCGGTTCTTTTCCATGGAAACGACCAACCCGAACCGTGCACCTTTTTTGACGTTTTATAAGTGCCCACCGAGGCAGGAAATAAAAATATTTTTATTTTGATTTTAGGCTGTGAATTCTGTTTCATAAAGAGGCGTCTCACGGCTGACTGACGAACGCTTGTATCTTTGACGTCATCACATAAATATGTATAATAATAATAATAATAATAATAATAAAAAATAAATTCATTTATTTTCAGACTTCGTGTCCATAGCTCGTGTTAGTAAAAAAAAAAAAAAAAAATGTTATTTCTATATTAGTATAACAATAAAATAATAATAAAAATAATATAAAATATGAAGGCAGGTATCGGCAGGTACCCAATCAGTTCATCATAATGAGTGAACTCAAGTATGAACTAAAGAGCTGATTGCATATTAATGGGCATACATGTTCATGCCACAAAATTAGACTTTATTACGATGGAAATAAAAAAGATTTTACAATACAGCTCATTTTAAGCCATCAATGGCATCACGCGACAGAGAAAATACTTTCCCAATTTATTTCAAAGGCTTCGTTTGAACAAAAAACCTATATAATCTTTCACACAACTGCCAAGAGGAAAAATATAACATTTCCTAAATAAATCCGTGCTATTTTTCCCTAACAATGTTTATTATCGCATTGTCCTTTGATTCCAATTTGCGGCATTGGTATAGATTTGCATCTATATAAGTAATTCGTGGTTTTATAATAAATTGAATATGTTCCATCTATTTGTACATCTTTGAATGACTGTTCTTATGCCCAAAAACATTCATTGCAATAATCGGGATTGGAACTTGCAATCTTTGTGTAACAAGCGACTACCCAAACCACTCGGCTACGACAGCTCTTGTTATTGGACTTATAATAATATATATATATAAATTTATTATATTATATATTATTATAAATTTTGATGTAAGCTATCCTATCTTTCAAGTTGGATCAAACTGCAGACGTTGTGCAAATTTGATTAAAATCGGTCCAGTTGTTTAGGAGTCCATCGCGGACAAACAACGTGACACGTAATTTATATATATATATATATATATATATATATATATATCTTAAGAAGATAATAATACATATTTTTTGTGAAATATGTATGTATTAATTTATTACGAAACCGCATTTGGCAAGAACACGATATATACTACTTGAATAGAGCTCTTTAGCTTCTTAGCTGCAATCGTCTGTAAAGTGATGATGATGATGATGATATCCTCACGCCTTCCCACAAGGGTCCACCACGGCTGTCTGTAAAGTGGAGGTAAGCAATATTCATTCACACCAAAAGGTGTGTGTCCCGTTGGTCAAAGTGTACTAAAATTAACTGGGCAATATAAATTTTGGATGAAAGATTCCTGTTCCAATACTCATCTCTTAGTCAAAAATGTGCTAAAAATTACCTTAAATACTTCCCGAAACCATATCCCCCAGTAACCGTTCACAGTTCAGCAACTTGGTTTAATTTGTTTGAAAATTACTTACTGGAATACCTACCGCGTCCGTTTGAAGCGATGATATTGCTACCTTGCTCTTTATTACACACTCGAGTATTACTCTTGGGAGTAATGTAGGGGTGTAATCGTGGAATAGAGGTGGCAAGGATACTTCGTGAGTTCTGTAATTTTGAACAATTGTGAATTTGTCCGCTGAAGTCAAAGTAAAGTTTATTTACCTTTCCATTAGTTTTTAGTTTATGAGATTAAGTGAACAACGATAAGTAAATTTTTCATTAATATTCTGGCTTTTATTCTGATATCAGATGGTTTGAATTAGTGATGGCACGTTGCCTCGGGATACCGATTTAGGACAAATATTTTATCTGTAAGTAGTTAGTTTCAAAATATTTGTTATTTTAAGAAGAAAAAGTTTTGTTTTATAAAATTGTTAATATAAAAAAAATTCAAAGAGACAACAGCAATATTATTAAAAAACGAACTGTTTTATTCGACGTAAGTGATGCCTCACTACTATAACATACGCCTTTAAATTTCTTCTCAAACGGATGTAGATTTCCTCTCGATGTTTTCCTTCACCGTAAAGCTTATGGTGTAAGTTCAGAAAAACTCATTGGTACAGTCAACCTTGCAATCTTTGCGTCGCAGGCAATTTTTTTTAAGAGAGGTAGGGCATAATGGGTTTCCCGTTCGAATTTGGAGCTGCCCGACTGGGGTAGGACCATCACCTTATAGAAGTCCGTAGCCAAATAATTGTTTTTTTGTGTTGTGTTCCTACGCGGTGAATAAGGTTTCCAGTAATGAGCGAGACTAGTCCCATTATGCTGCCAACACAGTATAACTCTACGAATACAGAGTGGCAACGCGAAAGTGATAGTTCGGTATTTTAAGCGTAAATAGGCTGCGGTAACCGTTGAAAAAAAACTACTCGAACAACTCGATACGAGTGAAAAATATAAAAATCAATAGCCTCTCCACTATACTCTAGTCCAAAATGTTCATATCACATCCAAGGTAACACAACAAACGACGCCTCAGATTGCACAGTTTATTTCATCCAAGTCGTCATGTCATGTCATATTTACACTTGAGTGCGTGAGGTGAGATGTTGGGTTGAGTTCCTATGACTGCGAATGGCAAGTAGCTTACAAGGACCTGCATGTCGTTGCTGACTACGACAGTCCAACTCGTAGTGGTCGGATGGACTGAGGAGACGCTGAAAAGTGCATATATAATAATAATAAAATAAATAAATACCTGGGACTATTCCACACAAATTGACCTAGACCCAAAGTAAGCAAAGCTTGTGTTATGGTAACTAGACAACGATATATTTACTTATATAGATAGATATATACTTAAATACAGAGGACATCCAAGACTAAGGTACAAATATTCGTGTTCATCACACAAATATCTGCCCTCAGCGGGATTCGAACCCGCGACCTCAAGTTTCGCAGTCAGGAGCTCTAACCACTAGACCAGACGGTCGTCAAATATAATATGCGGTTTTGAGTTTAAGTGTATGTATGTGTCAAAATTTGAAGCTAGTTTAATAAGCCATAAAATATACCTCTGGTGGAAAGTGGGTGAGGGGTTCCTACTATTTTCTTCACTACACGCCTCTGCCTACCCCTTTGGGGAACAAATAACATCTTTTTTGAAAAAGGCTCATATCATAACCATAGAGTTCTTGAAGAAGGGTATGGAAAGATTCCTGCAGGGTCGGCAATGCGCGAGTGATACCCCTGGTGTTGCAAACATCTTATTGGCGGCGGTAACCGCATACCATCAGGCGGGCCGCATGTTTGTTTGCCACCCCAGTGGTATAAATCTATATTACGAAAACAATTATAAGTAACCATAGGCAGTGATCGGAGCTAGGAAGCAGCAATCACGCATTGATAATATAAGTATCGCTTTCAAACGGACCCCAAAGAATCTCAGTCGTATAAAAACCAACAAAGGTACAACGTTGATGGAATATTTTATTCTATTTACTTCTATAGTTCATTTAAGCTTCTAGAATTTTTTCTAAGTTGAAGGATTTCAAAGTTTTACTTTTTAACTTGACATTGATTTTATTGAAAACGAATCTGACAATCTGAATCTAACTGAAGACTAAATCAGACAGAAAGGACAGGGCTTGGAACATTAAATAATATCATTAATACTTCTTTTTTTATTTCTTATAACTAAAATTTTTTCTGGAACTGGCGCTCTACTCTCTCCCCACCCCTTGGGGAAGTGGCGTGATGATAAGTATTGTTTTTAAAAATATACATACACATAATCACGGTGAGTCCCTAACGGGGTAGGCAGAGAGTATAGAGCGACAGTTCTCTCTAGACATACATACCTCTTTCCTTTTGTCCACATTCATCAGTTTCTTCATACATGCTCGTCGGTTTCGAGTACTCTTGACGTTCCCGTCTTTGAGCGTCCTACCCTAAAAAATATAACTATTTCATAGTATTATTCGTATGTGTGATCCTATATTAGACTAGTTGGTCTTATCAGGCGCCATCTTTGCACAGATTCGTAGTAACCGATCTTATGTCTTTGATACTCACAAATGTTAATTGTTACCAATTAACGTCTTTTAACAGAAACCAGTCGGCATATTTGGTAAACACGTTAATTGTATATTACTGTAAGTGAAAACGGTTGAACATTAAAGGTAATTTTACCTTTATCATCAAATTCACCCAACCAATAACGGCAATCAAATTGTACAGCGGTTAACATTTCAGTGGACCAATGAGCTGAAACGAAACGAATCCATATTTTAAACCATTCGACCCTAACCAGTTACATTAATAGAAATCTAAATTGAGGTGAACATACCTTTAACCCCAACGATGATATAATTTTATCTGTGTGAAATTGTTACAGGTTAAAAATATGAAATCTTTCATTTTAATTATGGAACGCTAGAACTCGACCATATAATTAACAGAGTATAACTGTCAGTTGTTTTTATATACCTGGGACAATTCCACACAAATTGACCTAGTCCCAAATTAAGCAAAGCTTGTGTTATGGTAACTAGACAACGATATATTTACTTATATAGATAGATATATATATATAAATACATAGGACATCCAAGACTAAGGTACAAATACTCGTGTTCATCACACAAATATCTGCCCTTAGCGGGATTCGAACCCGCGACCTCAAGTTTCGCAGTCAGGAGCTCTAACCACTAGACCAGACGGTCGTCACGTTTTTTGATTGATTGCCTGATTAGATCGAAAAATCGTTAGTATTATTTTGATACTATGAATGAAGTATGGCAATCGAGTTCTTAGCAGTATCCTGGGGAAAGGGTCAACCGTTTTACCTGTAAAGTAAGTTAGCTATTGTCTTCAGTCGACTTAAAAAGGGAGGCTATAGATTAATTTATCTTTACAATCTATACCAATCAATAACATTGGAGTGTCCGTTTGTAATATTAAAATAACCACTTTTTACTAAAGGCTTATGGATGGTACACGGTACATTAACATTTTTAAAATTTTTGGTCTGTCGTTCTGTCTATTTGTTTCGGCTAATCTCAGAAATGGCTGGACTGATTTTGACAGGACTTTCACTGGCAGATAGCTCATGTAATTAGGAGTAATTGAGGCCACTGCTACTTTTTATTTAAAAATTTGGCCGAAGTCGGTGACACAGCTCATATATATAATATTGACGGTAACCTTAAATAGAAATTGTGGATCCTGATTAACTTCATAGATTTGAAGTCGTGTATCTTTACTTTCATGTTTTGTGAGTAAATATCGCGAGGGTGTATATTATTACTTATTACATAATTTTGCGCTTATATATTTTTGAAGTTCAGTTTTTGTCACGTTTTGAACATGATATTTTAACAACAAAATAAAACTTGTTCGTTTTTTTTTATACAACCAGAGTGTCAAATAAGCATACGGCCCATCTGATGGGAAACGGTTACCGCAGTGTATTTACGCTCACGATACCGAAGTATCACTTGCGTGTTGCCACTCTGTGGTCGGAGAGTTATAGTGTGATGGCAGCATAATGGGTTTAATCCCTCTGCTTCCAACACAATGTAACAATCCTCCCCCCTCCCCAAGGAGCTCATTACTGGAAACTTTATTCACCGCGTAGGAACACAACACAAAAAATTGTGTTATTTGGCTACGGACTTCTGTAAGGTGGAAGTCCTGCCCCAGTCGGGCAGCTCCGAATTCGAACGGGAAACCCGTTATGCCCTACCTCTTTCCTCATGTTATATAAATCACACGTTATTGCAAAGTTAAAATATATTTACGTCTCACATAAGTAGGTACACTCAAAGAGAGAAGATATTCACAAGTTTAGCTAGGCAAGTGGTGTGGTAAAATTACTGGGCTTATTAGACTTTCCTAAGTAATTAATTTCTGTAGGTGACAGATGCGGTGTAGACTCGTAGTTTAGGGTCGGAAGCTGCTGTGATGCTGTACATATATTAATATTTATTTGTATATAAGAGGCTGGCCTACAACAAAATAATAGCAAATACGAACCCCGACATTGATGAATCACACCACGAGCTTTACGGTCATCATCGAGGAACAATGCATTTTTTTTATACAACTAGAATGGCATACAAGCTTACGGCCCAACCGATGGAAAACGGCTACCGCAGCCTATTTACACTTACAATACCGAAGTATCACTTGCGTGTTGCCACTCTGTGTTTGGAGGGTTATACTGTGTTGACAGCATAATGGGACTAATCCCTCTGCTGCCAACACAATATAACAATCCTCCCCCCTCCCCAAGGAGCTCATTACTGGAAACCTTACTACGTTTGACAAGAAATTCAAAGACATATGTATATATATATATATATATATATATATCCTCACGCCTTCCCACAAGGGTCCCCGAAGGGGTAGGCAGAGGTATATAGGTAATACCCACACACCCACTTTCCGCCAGAGGTATATTAGGTGCCAACGTGACAGATGGCGAGTCCATCGCCGTTACTCCAGCACGACTATACATACGCCTTTGAATTTCTTCTCAGACGTATGCAGGTTTCCTCTCGATGTTTTCCTTCACCGTAAAGCTCGTGGTGTGATTAATCACTGTACTTAAGTTCAGAAAAACTCATTGGTACAGTCGGGATTCGAACTTGCGACCTTTGCGTCGCAGGCAACTGCTCGAACCACTCGGCCACCACGGCTCTTGTGTATATGAACATATGTATATATAAACATATGAAAAGACTGTTGAATATAGATGAAGAGAAAGAGGTCACTAAGCCTAGTGAGTGGTGCGCTCTAGGCTTACTGACTCGGCGACGCCGGCTCGACGACTCGGCGTGGTGTGATTACGATAGTGATTATGTATCCTATGATCTATCTATTATGTATATGTATAAATATTCTGTGCATGTGTTTATAATTAAACTCCTAAAAGGTTCGATCGATTTTGATGAATTTGTTTGGATTCAAAAATGGTTTAGAAGCGATCGTGTTTCAGGAAATTATTTTTTTTCATTCATGGGAAGCTGGGCGGGACAGCTATTAATATTATAAATGCGAAAGTTTGTGTATGTATGGATGTTAGTCACTCAATCACGCCAGAATGGCTGAATGGAATTTAATTAAATTTGGCATAGGCATAGATTATTATCTGGATTAACACATATGATATTTGATACTATAAAAAACTACCAATAAAATCCACAAATACATACATACATACATACATACATATACATATAATCACGCCGAGTCCCTAACGGGGTAGGCAGGGATTATAGAGCGCCAGTTCTCTCTAGACTTACATACCTCTTTCGCTTCGTCCACATTTATCAGTCTCTTCATACATGCTCGTCGGTTTCGAGTACTCTTAACGTTCCCGGCCTTGAGCGTCCGATCGATTTGATCCAGGTAGTTGGAACGTGGCCTTCCTCTGCCTCTTCTTGCACACACTTTTGCTTTGTATATCTGTTTCGTCAATCTTTCTTCACTCATCCTTTCTATGTGTCCAAACCAACGTAACATGCCTTTCTTCATCTTTACAATCACGCCCTCATTCACGCCAGTTGATTTGCGAATCTCTTCAATAAATGTTATGTATATAAAACTTTAACTATCAGCTAGTTTATAAAAGGACTTGACACCCGTTCTACACAGACGTGACGCGTTTTACAATGGTATTATTCCACCTGTACGTTCTAATTTAAGTATTTGACTTAACTGGAAGACGAGAAGTAAATATATATAAAGGCAAGCATGTATGCTGTTTTCAAGCATGTATGATCTTTTGAAGCGTATACTTTAACATCCACGAAATCAAGTGCTTTGTAGATACATAAACTTTTTAAGCCTTTGAATGTACCGGCCTTTCCAACGTTCCCGTGAATAAGATACGTAATGAGCAAAGTGATAACACCCTCTGCAATCTCACTAGATGTTTGTGAGGTGTTGTTTCATCCAAGGTTAACTAGCGGTTTAAATATCTTGGATTGTCTTAAGTTATTCTAGAGCCGTGGGGGCCGTGTGGTTCGAATACTTGCCTGCAACAAAAAGGTTGCAAGTTCGAATTCCGACTGTACTGTTCCGACTGTGTGTAATGAGATTTTCTGAACTTGAGCACAGTGATTAGTCATATCAATGGCTTAACGGCCAAAGTTATACATATTTTAGGTGTCAACGTGACAGATGACGAGTCCATCGCCGTTACTCAAGCACGAGTATACATACACCTTTGAATTGTTTCTCAGACGTATGCAGGTTTCCTCTCGATGTTTTCTTTCACCGTAAAGCAATTACTCGAATCACTCAGCCACCATGGCTTATTTTATTATGATGCTGAGATGGTTTGGCCATGTCGAGAGAATGAATGAAGAACGATTGACGAAAAAAGTGTATAAGGCGAGTGTGAATGAAAGTGTTGGAAGGGGTAGACCTAGACGGACGTTTCTAGACCAAATTAGGGACGTCTTGAAAAAAGGTCAGGTCAAGAGTACCCTAAACCGAAGAGCATGTATGAAGAGAATAATGAAAGTGGACGAAGCGAAAGAAGTATGTAAGGATCGTAGCAAGTGGAAAGAAGTGGTCTCTGCCTACCCCTACGGGAAAGAGGCGTGATTATATGTATGTATGTATATGTTAACAAACAATTAAACGCACGTACCAACACAGCACAAAACGTAAGAGAGGTAGGGCATAACGGGTTTCCCGTTCGAATTTGGAGCTGCCCGACTGGGGCAGGACCTCCACCTTATAGAAGGCCGTAGCCAAATAACACAATTTATTGTGTTGTGTTCCTACTCGGTGAATAAGGTTACCAATAATAAGTTCCTTGGGGAGGGAGAGGATTGTTATATTATGTTGACAGCAGAGGGATTAGTCCCATTACGCTGCCAACACAGTATAACTTTCTGAACATAGAATGTCAACGCGCAAGTGATACTTCGGTATTGTAAGCGTATATAGGCTGCGGTAACCTTTTCCATCGGGTGGGCCGTATGCTTGCTTGCAACTCAAAGTCATCGCCTCCTCTTATTCTCATACGCTATATTTAACCACCATGCGACAACCTTTACAAACGTAAAACGTGGCAGTTGAGCCCGTTTCTTCGAGCCATAATCGAATGCCTTTGTTGTAACGAAAAAATCTTACTTAACTTCAGTAGGCCCTTTGAAGTCGAACTTTATTTTTCTTACGTATTTCCTTTGAAGTTTTCTAATAACCTGTCTTGTATGATGGATTGTAGCCGCAATATTGCTATTTGTAGCTGTAAAAATAAGGCTTAAAATACTTTGGCGGTGAATAAGTATCAGTACTTATATAGTATGGCTACGATTTGGTTGAAGGTATTTTCTAATGTCATGCCAATAATAAAATACGAACCGAATCTGAGTTAATAATGATTTTTTTCTTTGTTTGTTACGATTTAAAGCAAAAACTACTTAACCAATTATGAAAATTCTTTCACCATTATTAATCTACATTTTTACAAAATATTATAGGCATTAATAAAAAGGATTAAATTTTTTTTGTTGTGGAAAAACACAAGCAGACAGGAACAGTTAGCTTAATATACACCTCAATATATCCTCACGCCTTCCCACAAGGGTCCCCGAAGAGGTAGGCAGACCGACTGGAGCTACCGATCTGTTTTATTAATATCACGATGTGTACTTCCATTACAGTATTTTAAAATTCAAATTCAAGACGGCCGAGGTGAGCAGGTACTATCCATGCGACCATTTATTGCCATAGATATATTTTTGGTGCCAACGAGACAGATGGCCCTTATTCAAGCACGATTATACGTACGCCTTTGAATTGCTTCTCAGATGTATGCAGGTTTTCTCTCGATGTTTTCCTTCACCGCAAAGCTCGTGGTGTGACCCATCACTGTACTTACCACCAAATAAATTATTTGCTAAATATTATTCAAGCCGGATACAAACGTCATGAACACACAATAACTTACGCAAGCAATAGCACAACAATCAACTCAATTACCTTAATCATAAAGTTAAAAATCCATCAAAACTTTCGATACACATTCAACACCAAAATCCTTGATGGGAATTAATCATATAAGCTTCTTATTCTGAAATTTCCAGCATTAAGTCCTCATCCAAGTTGGTGGCATTTATTTTACATAATTGCACCGCCTTGTTGGGAATATTTAATCCGCCGCTTGAAATTCAGACGTAGATATTATACGTGACGATTGTTCAAAGGAGGAGACAATTCCAAAGCATCCCTAGGTATTATGGAATCGTTTCAGTCATTTGTTTTTATTATGCGGCCGAGTCATAGTGATAAACGTATAAGCTCTTTTACCAAAATAAAATAAAGAAGAGTCGTGATGCCCTAGTGGTTCGAGTAGTAGTTCAACAAAAAAGAGTTCTAATTCCGACTGTGTCAATAAACTTTCTGAACTGAAGTACAGTACTCAGTCACATCACGAGCATTACGGTGAAAGAAAACGCCAAGAGGAAACCTGCAGACGTTTGAGAGGAAATTCAAAAGTCATGCTTCAGTAACGGCGATAGACTCGCCATCTGTCACGTTGGCACCTAAAATATATCTCCGGCAATAAATGGTCGCATGGATAGTACCTGCTCACCTCGGCCGTCTTGAATTTGAATTTTAAAATACTGTAATGGAAGTACACATCGTGATATTAATAAAACAGATCGGTAGCTCCAGTCGGTCCCAATGTCCGATATCTGTTTTCAAATTTTACCGAGATCACATATAGAGGGTTAACCGTTCGTAGGCTAAGCGTCAGCCATCAGAATTAATTCCAAATAGGCTTTTTCATAGTATAGCAGTAGCATTTCAGTTTTGTGTCGTATTAAAAAAAAGTGACGTAACGGTATTACATCTAATTCCCGTAATTGAGATTTGAAAAAACAACTGGCGTGAACGAAATTGTGATTGTAAAGATGAGGATAAGCTTATTACATTTGTTTGGTAATAAAAAAGGATAGACAAAGCAGAAATAATGCGATAGAATCTCGAAGGAGACAACTACTTAAATCAAATCGGTCAGACACTCAAACATGGGAATGTCAAGAGTACTAGCAACCAACGAGCATGTATGAACAGACTGATGAATTTTAACCACAAGCGAATGATGTCACAGGAAAACTGGAGTTTTTCTCTCTCTGAGAGACTCTACTTCGTGAGGGATACCGCATAATCTCGTATGTATGTCCTTGTAACGATGTATGTAAGTACATGTACATTTCAAGCTCCTGATTTATGTCGGCACACCCAAACATCTATTTCCCTAATGCTCCTGGAGAGTATCATAATCTAGAATATACGCATTGTTTGTTCACGAATATTGCATAGTTACAAGGTGGATCGTGTTCTAATAATGAATTCTTTACACCATTTTAAAAGAGACAGAAGCACGAAATATTAATTAACAATCCGCAAACCAACTCGAGCTCGGTCACGAACTCCATTATGAAAGCTATTATATACAGTCAGCAGAATATTTATGTGCCGTTAGTTCTCGTGATAAAATCACTGTATTCTGTGTTGATTAAAGATGATAAGATTGATTCACAACACAAGCCTTACGGTGAAGGAAAAAATCGAGAGGAAACCTGCATACGTTAGAGAAGAAATTCAAAGGCGTATGTATAGTCATGCTTGGAAAACGATTAACTCGTCATCCGTCACGTTGGCACCTAAAATATATCTTTGGCGGTAAAAAAATATCTTTGTGGGCACTGCCTACTTCTTTGGGTATCCTTGTGGGGAGATATAGTAAAGATCATGTTGTATTGAATATAAAGCTTACGTCAAGCTGTCAGTGAGTTGAGGATGTTCCACCCTAGTTTGTATCAATGAGTTATTTGAAAACTCAAAATGTATTATGAGAAAGAGAGAGAGAGTCTGTGAATGGAAGTGCACCGATGGATGTTCCGTTTGCAATTGGAGTCACCGTTCTTTAATTAAGCTGGATTCTGACAATTCCACAAGAAATTACTGGGTTGTGTTAGAAGAAAATTGTCCTTTTAGCCGCTAATACAACTACTCCTTCCAAAAAATATTATAACGCGCGAGTGGTGCTGATACCTCTGACGTTACTGATGCATTTATATCCTCACGCCTTCCCACAAGGGTACCCGAAGGGGTAGGCAGAGGTGTATAGGTACTACCCACACACCCACTTTCCGCCAGAGGTATATTAGGTGCCAACGTGACAGATGGCGAGTCCATCGCCGTTACTCCAGCACGACTATACATACGCCTTTGAATTTCTTCTCAGACGTATGCAGGTTTCCTCTTGATGTTTTCCTTCACTGTAAAGCTCGTGGTGTGATTAATCACTGTACTTAAGTTCAGAAAAACTCATTGGTACAGTCGGGATTCGAACTTGCGAGCTTTGCGTCGCAGGCAACTGCTCAAACCACTCGGCCACCACGGCTCTGCATTTAAGCTGTTGCTTATTTGTAAATAAATGTATTTAACGAGTAACGTAATCAGTGAGTCAAATACCGGTTAGCCACCCCTTTAAATTAAAAAAAAATTATAGTCAGCAACTCACCAGCGTTACCCCTGGTGTTGCAAGCGTCCGTAGAAGGCGGTAACCGCTTACCATTAGGCGGCGGAGGATTGTTTGTTAACTTGATGGTATAAATAAGAAATAAACTCTTTAGTTATATAAAGAAGTAAGAAATATTTTGAGAGAAAGCAATTATACGAGGAAACAAAGAAATCCCTGTAATATCTGTAAATAGCCGGCTTACATGGAAAATTATACTTATCAATAACATTTTAATTAATTTTATTGTATGGACAATCTATTATATATAATTTAAAGCTAATTTCAATCAAACTATTTCATGTTACTAATTTAAAAATATTCACCAAAGCTTAAGAAAACATTATCCAAGTTTTACAATTTAAATATTGTTTTTGAACGTATTTTAACAATTATTTTGAGTTGTGTTTTGAATAAAACAAGAGTATATATTTGTTACATTTCATAAGTCTTCTCGCGTTTGTTTGGTAGATAAATGACACGTCATCCTAACAGCTTGAATGCAAATTCCGTAGTGCATGGACAAGAATAATATTACTGCCGCTTCCTTAACATTTTCACTCTAAAAGACCAAGTTTTAATCCAATGGTTTGTTATGCTTTACTTTCAAGTTGGCGCAAAGGTCTTTTGTTTCGAAAAAGAAAGGTAATTTTATAAGCTCAAGTTGTTTTCTTTAGAACGTGTTTTTTCAACGAGTTTAATTACATTTTATGTATCTCTGTGGTTTTTTGAGAGTTCTTAAAATTTTACTCGACAAAAAAATAACCACGTTCCCATAAATCGATCGGCCACAACACAAGGATGGGAACGCCAAGAGTACTCGAATCCGGGGAGCATGTATGAAGAGACTGGTGAATGCGGACGAAGCGAAGGAGTCAGTTTAGAGAAAACTGACGCTCTATTCTCTGTGTCTACCTCGTTAGGGGCTCGGCGTGAGTATGTATGTATGTAAAAAAAACATTGAAAATGAAGTTTATCAGAAATATACCTCCACGTCGTCCCACAAGGGTCCCGAAGAGGCTGAGGTGTGTAGGCAGTACCTACTCACACTCCCACTTTCCGTCAGAGAATTAAAGAATTTAAAAGATTATTCTCCCGCTTGTAAAAAACACTTTCACTTTGATGGATCGGCTTTAGAAAGATCTTATGCCCCATCCATGGCTTAGGATCGTCTCAATATAGTATATTTTTTTAATCAAACCTTTTCCATCACACAATTATTCAGCTGATGTTACAAAAAATGGTTAACGAGTAGACATTGAATTGCGGGAACTCTGTATCGGTCAGTGTTACGAAGGTTTATTTTGAGCTATTCTATTCATTGTTTAATATTGGTTACAGTTCAACAAAGTATTTCAGATAGTTGAATAATATTATGTGGGCTCGTCATAGTTTAAATATTAATATAGTGTTATTACATTTATTTAAATTTAATGTCGATACGAAAAAAAGATGATGAGAAGATGAAATTATGATTTCGAATGATTTATGTATTTTCATTACTTTTTTTGTGTGAATGAGTTTATCCTTTTTTGAGACAGACCACGAAACTTTCCCATAAATCCCAGCAAATGAACTGCGATCTTCGAATAACACCTACCGATATAATGACACCTTTACCCTTTAAAGGGTACCGAAGCGCAATGCAAATGGATTCAGTATTCCATAGTACGTAGTTATGATATGTAGATGAAGCGAAAGAGGTCTGTTAGCTTAGAGAGAACTGGCGCTTTTATCTTTCTGCCAAACCTGTGCGGCACTCATCGTGATGTGCGATTAAGAAATATCTACCTATAACTATGTTACTGGATTGAAGCAATATTAAAAGAAACGTGAACATTTCTCATAAACTTCTTCAAGTACTTGCTACGTTATTACAAACCGAAGCGGAATGGACGCGTAATTGCAGAAACTTACATTACAATATGTATGAATGTATTAGTTCTATCGCGGGGAGCAGACGGCACTTACTTGCACAGCGCTCTCTTGCCGTGGAATACCTATGTTTTGGATATGGTTAATATTTTTTTTACATGCATTTTACGCTTTCCTACAGGAATGCTCGGAAGGTAGGCTTAAGACTATATTATTCATTTACACGCCTGCGACGCCAACCATCCCACACCACACAGCGCCATTATAGACATTACATAACAACAGTTTCTTTCTAACTTATTTACAGTGATAAAAATTAACGAGCTTAACGTTGTAGAACAGCATCGTGTGGAAACCTGCATACGATAATAAAAATTCAAAGACGTACTATGCTATAGTATGCTTGAGGAATGGCGATGGACTTGGCAACTGTCAACATACCTCTGACGAACAGATGGTGTTGTTGATCTCTTCTTACTGCTAAAGAGACCCATGTGGCAAGGCGTGAAGTTATAGGTACATATGTAATTATAAATTCATGCCCTCAGTGAAAATAAACATGCAACCTTTTTATTTGCAAACCTATTGCAACTCGTCTTCTTCACCGCAATATACCTTCTTGTCCATGGACTTACTTGAGCGTTGGAAATCATTTCTCTATCCTGTCTTTTAATTTAAATTAACTGCTGTTTCTGCAGAACATCTTTGGAAAGACCGATTCATCTAGCTATAGATTAAAAAAACCTACCGAATGCAAGCAAATAAAATTTTATGTATAATTTTTCAGAACATGACTTAAAATTCGTATTACAAACGTTATAACGTCGTATTATCACGTCCAAATATTTTTTCACACATCCATGTCCAACTAAAGTTAAAGTTGGTCCAGTGGGGAAGTATGAAGATTTATATTTTTATGCAAATATTAATTTTGAAGGCGCAAACTGAAACGGTAAACCGTTTAGCTGTATTTTTTAAAATACTTATCTTGAGAATTTGGATTTGGGGGTAATGTAATACTTATAAGTATTACATTACCCCCAAATCCTATATATTTATCTTTATATATATAATATATAATAGATAGCCGTGGTGGCCGAGTGGTTCGAGCAGCTTGCCTGCGACGCAAAGGTCGCAAGTTCGAATCCCGACTGTACCAATGAGTTTTTTCTGAACTTAAGTACAGTGATTAGTCACACCACGAGCTTAACGGTGAAGGAAAACATCGTGAGGAAACCTGCATACGTCTGAGAAGAAATTCAAAGGCGTATGTATAGTCGTGCTTGAGTATCGGCGATGGACTCGCCATCTGTCACGTTGGCACCTAATATACCTCTGGCGGAAAGTGGGTGTGTGGGTATTACCTATACACCTCTGCCTACCCCTTCGGGGACCCTTGTGGGAAGGCGTGAGGATATATTATTATTATTATTATTATATAATTCTTCTGTGAGTGTGTATGTCACTGAACTCCTCTCAAACGACTGGACCGATTTTGATGACATTTTTTGTGTGTGTTCAAGGGGATCTGGGAATGGTTTAGATTCACAATTGGACCCGATAGGTGGCGCCACCATCTTTTTTTTTCCACCCGAGCGAAGCTGGGCGGGACCACTAGTATCCTTTAAAATAAAATCATGCCGTTTTTTAAATATATTTAATGAGTCCGAGTGGTTCGAGTAGTTGCCTGTAACACAAAGATTGCAAGTTTGAATCCCGACTGTACCAATGAGTTTTTCTGTACAGTAGATTAGATTAGATAGATACAGTAGAGTACAGTTGGTACAGTGATTAGTAGCACCACGAGCTTTTCGGCGAAGGAAAACATTCGTATCTATAAATAGTCGTGCTTGAGTGACGGCGATGAACTCGCCATCTGTCTCGTTGGCACCTAAAATATATCTCTGACGTAAAGTAAAGGGTATGTGGATACTACCTATACCTCAGCCTACCCCTTTGGGAAAGGCGTGGGAATGTATATTTTGTAGAAAATAAATAAAATTTTACACAGTAGAATCCACGGGGCAGTGAGTAGTAATATAAGCGCTGTTGCATTAGCAACTTTACGTCGTTATCATAGGATAGCTTATTCAATATCCTGCCTCCCTAGTTGTACAAGCAGCAAGTTCGCCATCTCTGTGCCATATCGCAGTCTCATATGAGCACACCTTCGTAATACTTTTTCAAAGGTTCCCATTCAATACCGTCGACCAATTAATACTGTTCAACTGAGAACAAAAGCTGAGTTCAGGTTGAAAGGTTCCTATTAATGATAGCCTTTGAAGGAATACAAATGTTTGGGACATGTGTAATGACGAATGGCTTCAGGCTTTCGTGAAATATAACCTTCGTTCTCTCGAGAATAATAAATAGTTCATAATTTCTAACTTGAGGAGGCATTATTTTATCATAACACGTGGTATATTTTTATGTTTGCGTATTATATTATTGTGATTTAGAATGAAATAAAATCGGTCAGATACTCATGGACAGGAACATTAAGAGTACTCGAAACCGGCGAGCATGTATGAAAAGACTGATGAATGTGGACGAAGCGAAAGTAATATATGTAATTCTGGAGAAAAGTGACGCTCTACGCCTACGCTATGCCTATCGCGTGAGGGAGTCCCTCACGACGTGATGATATGTATGTAATTAATATATTCTTGAAAAACCTATATAGGCTACGCGGAAACCTATTTTTTCTGTTTGAAGTAGTGGCTTACTTCAGAAGCTCCTCGGTAAAGATCGTGAATAAAATGTTTTAAAATTGACTTTTACATAATGTCATCAGTAAAAACTACAAAGACACTTTATATTTTACAATATTATCAAATCATCACAAAGAAACATGATTTTCAATTTAAAAAATTACAAGTTCTTTGTAAATAGTCAAAAATGTTTCTGAACATATTGTCATTCTATATTTAATTGTTCATGTCCTGGCACATAAAGTCCACAAACAAAGCGGAAACACTGCCCGTGGATATCAGCCCACGCAAATCTCTTCGAAATAATATTCCCAGGTTATTTTCCCAACTTTAGCGACATTCAATTACCATTTCCCATTCGTCCCGAAAAAAATCTTATCTGACTTTAAACATACGTCAGTGCGACAGGGAGCAACGACCGATCCCGATGGGAGACGCTGTGAGTATTAAGCCTCGTTTGGATACGAGAAAATGTGACAATTCCTTACATGTATAATATAATTTTATTACAAGAATTACGATGTATTGTGAATAAATTTGAAGAAATTATACTGACCTTCTTTTCTAAACATCTGTTTAATGATTACGAATATAGAGAGGTATACTTGCAAAAGTGAGAGCCGTGGTGGCCGAGTGGTTCGTGCAGTTGCCTGCGACGCAAAGGTCGCAAGTTCGAATCCCGACTGTACCAATGAGTTTTTCTGAACTAAAGTACAGTGATTAGTCACACCACGAGCTTAACGAACGAGCTATGTAAAGGAAAACATTTTTTTTTTTTTTTTATACCACTTGGTTGGCAAACAAGCATGCGGTCCACCTGATGGTAAGCGGTTACCGCCGCCTATGGACGCTTGCAACACCAGGGGTATCACTCGCGCGTTGCCGACCCTGCAGGAATCTTTTCACACCCTTCTTGAAGAACTCCATGCTGTACTCTCCAGGGAAAACCTCAACGGGGAGCTCATTCCACAGCCTGAGCGTTCGCGGAAGAAAACTCCTTTGGAAGCGCACAGTGCGAGACCTTTGTGGTTCCAAGGTATGGGGATGAATTCCCCGCCGATGGCGAGAGGTGCGGTGGTAGAAGGTGGAAGTGGGCATCATATCGAACAATTCTGCAGAACACTCCCCGTTATACAAGCGGTAGAACACACACAGGGAGGCAAAGTCTCTCCTCAGACTTAGTGATTCCAAGCCGCTTGTGAGCATGGGATCATCGACTATTCTAGCGGCGCGTTTCTGAACCGCGTCAAAAGGCCCAAGCTGGTATCCAGGGGCTCCAGCCCACAGGTGGCAGCAGTACTCCATATGTGGCCGAACTTGCGACTTATAAAGTTGCAGCCTTTGTTGCGGTGTGAAGTACTGCTTAGCTCTGTTGAGCACACCGAGCTTCCTCGACGCCAGCTTAGCCTTGTCCTCTAAATGACCACGGAACTGAACGTCGCTAGAAATATCGACCCCAAGGATCCTAATGCTTTCCGAGATGTTCAGGGGAGTGTTCTGGAATTGTGGAGCCACAGTGAATGGAGTTTTTTTAGCGGTGAACGCGCATACTTGTGTCTTAGTGGGGTTGAAGTGGACTAGGTTTAGTCGACCCCAATCGGAGACACTGCGAAGTGTACTCTCGATTTCAGACACAAGTCGTTCGCGACTTTCCTCCACAGTGGAACGAGGGAGATTAGCACGGCCCGTGTAGTAAGTGTCCCCAGTGCTGTCGTCTGCATAACAATGAATGCCTTCAATAGAAAGCATGTCATTAATATGCAGAAGAAACAGAGTCGGGGACAACACAGAGCCTTGCGGGACGCCAGCATTAATGTCCATGCTTTCGGAGCAGCTACCGTCAACGACGGCTCTTATGCGTCTGCTGGACAGAAAGCTGGCGACCCATTTGCATAATCCCTCTGGCAGTCCGTAGGATGGAAGCTTCGATAGAAGATCGCGATGCCAGACCCGATCGAACGCTTTCGCCACATCCAAGCTAACAGCTAATGCCTCACCTTGACTCTCAATGGCGAGTGACCAACGGTGCGTGAGATATACTAGAAGGTCACCCGTTGAGCGACTGTGGCGGAAGCCATACTGTTGGTCACTCAACAAACCGTGACCCTCTAGATATCGCAGGAGTTGCGTGTTAATCACTCGCTCCATAATTTTGGAGAGGATCGGCCTGTAATTCGATGGGTCTGATCTATCACCCTTTTTGGGCACTGGGTGCACGTGGGCGGTCTTCCACGAAGTTGGGACTTTTTGGGTGGAGTAGCGCGAATAGGCGCGTCAAAACAGGACACAGTTCAGGGGCACACTGCTTAAGCACCACTGCCGGAATACCGTCTGGCCCGCTCGATTTATGGACATCCAGAGACAGCATCTCCCGCCGGACCTCCCGTTGGGTTATGCTTATCTCCGGCATAGAGTTCTCACACCGCAGAATGGTGTGCGGTGTGGCGCCTCCGTCATCCATAGTCGAGTTCGAGGCAAAAAGAGAGCCCAATAGATCCGCTTTCTCTTTGGCACTGTGGGCCAAGTTACCATCCGGCTTACGGAGTGGTGGCAGGGACGACTGGTAAAAGTTTCCCTCAGCAGCCTTGGCAAGGGACCAAAAAGCACGGCTGCCAGAAGGGTAGCTAGCGAGTCTCTTACCAATTCTGCCGACGAAATTGAATTTCGCCCTGGCAATCGCTCGCTTACAGTGCCTCGAGGCAGCATTAAGTTTCCGCTTTGCATCAGATATGTTGGGGTCCAGATTGGATCGAGCCGTGGTCCACGCCTCATACAAGGCTTGCTTGGATAATTTAGCTTCCTTGCAGGGCTTATTAAACCACGGCTGTTTCTTTACCCCTGTAGCTACTAGCGAGTTTGGAACGTAGCATTCCATTCCCGCCAGTATCGTCTCAGCGACGGCTGCTGCACAGGGGTCTTGATCTTCTGATGCAAAACAGATCTGCCTCCATGGGTACGATGCGTAAAACTCACGCAATCCATCCCAGTCTGCTGCCTTGTAGTGCCACATGCGCCGCTGCCCCGGGGGTCGGGGCACTTCGGCCTTTGCACACGGCACTTGCGTCCGGACCAGACAGTGGTCGGATGTGCCAAGCGGCGCACCCACCGAGATGGAATAGCTGTCCGGTCGCGTGGTCAGCAGAAGGTCCAGTAAAGAGCTTGTATGGCCCTCGATATCAGGTATTCTGGTTGGTTCGTGTACCAGTTGCGAGAAGCCATAAGCCAGGGCAAGCTCGTAAGCAGCCCTCCCCGCGCAGTCAGTGGACCGAGAGCCAAGCCACTCAACATGGTGAGCGTTAAAATCTCCTAAAACCACCAACTCCGCGGAGGGGTACTGCTCAAGTACTTTGTCCGTTGTCGATTGCAGGTGCTCAAATAGGCGAACTGTGTCTGTGTCACCGCTATGGGACCTGTAAAGGCACGCGTAGATTCGGGTGTTGTCACCATAGTCTACGCGCACCCACAAAATTGACAGGTCTCTGTCTTCAAGGCCGAGGAGACGTCGACAGCAAATATACTCCCGGAAGTACATACATACACCGGCGCGGCGCACAAAATTGTGTTCCATCTTGTACCCGGGGTAGTTCAGGTATGATACATCATCAGGGCAGGATATCTGCGTCTCCGTCAGAAATAGCAGAGTCGGCTGCGCCGTCTCAAGGTGTTGGTGGACTGCGTTTAGATTAGAATGGAGTCCCCTGATGTTGCAAAAGTCCATTTTTAATGTGGATGGTGAGGCCGCTGAGAAACGTCTGCTATTTTTTACTTTGGCCATTTTTTTATTGAAGGGTGCTGAAATAGGAAAAAAGAGGAAACGTTGCGTCGGCATCAAAGAGGACAAAGCGCAGTCTCAATCTGCCGCAGTGATGTACAGGTAGTGCGGATTGCCGGAGCGGAAGTTGGAAGGGCCCCCGATCCCCCCCTGATGCAGCGGCCGGGTCCACTCCGGTCTCCTCCTCCGGCACGACTACTACACCAAGGACTTTACACACATGTGCGGGTCAGCCTCCCAGGGCGGAGATTAGGTGATCCCTGGGTTCGGGACCCCTACTATATGCGGGCGGCCAGCGGACAGCCGTTTCACCGGGTCTCCCTAACAACCGCACAGACATGCCGCGCCTGGTCACCACCACGGCGGAATTGCACCACTGGTCCTGTGCTGCCGACACACCGCTTCCACTTGGAGCCTGGCGACCTTACTCACCACAGGAACACCCCGACACACCCGAGGGTAATGCCATTTGGCTGCGATCTTCTGTAAGGTGGAGGTAATGGTACCAGTCGGGCTGCTCCGAATTTGAACGGGAATTAACCGTTGTGCCCTCCCTCCCTTAGGGAAAGGAATGGGAATTGGGAAGGTGGGAAAGTGGAGAGCGCCCGGAGCTTTCTGTTACGTCTGTTTCTGAAGGAACCAGACCAATAGCAGGCGGCAACCTCTAGCAGGATAGTGCTCCGGACTTGCCTTGGGGATCTACGCGACCTGCGCTACTCCCAAGACCAACGCCAAATTGCTCACTCGGAAAAAGTGAACAAAGTAGGTGATGGGCTAGCACCCTTGTAGGAGGACCCCTGGGGGTCACTCCTAGGGGCTCTAGCTCATCCCCCGCCCAATCGAGAGGAAACCTGCATTCGTCTGAGAAGAAATTCAAAGACGTATGTATAGTCGTGCTGGAGTAACGGCGATGGACTCGCCATCTGTCACGTTAGCACCTAATATACCTCTGGCGGAAAGTGGGTGTGTGGGTATTACCTATACACCTCTGCCTACCCCTTCGGAGACCCTTGTGGGAAGGCGTTAGGATATATATATATATATATTTATATACTTGCAAAAGTGAGAGATTGCAAGCCATCGCCGTTCTTCAAACACGACTATGCATACTTCTTGAAGTTTCTAAACTTGTTGTGTGATTAATCATTGTTGAAAATTGTAGTAAACTGTATCCTGTATCAATATACTATTATACAAACAACGGTCCCCGAAGAAAACCTTCACATCCACTTTCCGCCAGATATACATTTTTGGTGCCAGACTAATCACCGTATTTTATAATACAATCAATATACAAAGATGCGAAAAGATATTAAAATCTGCTACAAAGTAGCGTTGGCTGCTAAAACAGCTACCACGGCAGTTTGTGTTTTGATTGATTAATGTGATTACAGAGCCCGCCTAAGTGAGTCTACCACTCTACGCCGCACTGCGATACACTGAGACCTAAGTAATATCAAAATAGGCATAAGCTACGATAGTCTTGTCAGTGCATTTTCGTAGCATTCGCTACAGCGTAGCACATGCTACGAATTCTCGTAGCTACTCTGTCATACCTATTATAATTATAAATTTGATTACGTTATACTAAGCAATATGAGAATAGGCATAAGCTACCATAGTCTTGTGAGTGCTTGTTCGTAGCATTCGCTACAGCCATGCTACGATGCTACATGCTACGATTTCTCGTAGCTACGCTGTTATACCATTTATATAAATTTGATTACGTTATACGTTTACGGCTACTAAGGAAATCGTGTTCTGTGTAAATAAATCATGAAATTATAAATATTTTATTCAAAAAGAATGCAGCTGAATGTGCCTGAGCTGACTTGTTATTTATTCCTCGAGGTGACACGTACTGCCTGTATTACGTGCTCCAATGCTTCACTTTGAAATAAACTTATTGTATATTAATGTTGTCATTACTCTCTCGTGTGCTTGCTAAATAAATTATTCCTATTCAATCGTTTCGAACTGTATATATTTTACAATAGTTCCAATTTATTTATTTTCATAAAAAAAAAATTACCTATTTAATTCTGTTACTAGTGAAATAGTGAATAATAATTTTCGATTAATAAGCTGGCTTATAAACCAAGATTTTGAAAGAGTCGTTTGGTCATATGTATATAGTTAAAGTACTTTTAGGAACTCTGAAAAAATACTGACAAAAAGATTTATTAAATAACCTAAAGCTTCCTTAATAAAAAACCAAAAGATTACAACAGACTCGTTGGAACTTTCAACAGACATAATCTAGATTTTCCGTGTACGGCCGCCGCCCTACAAATCATTTTCTTCTAGAGCGTTCAAGCGAAAATTTTCATAAATTATACCCGTGTTCTTTGGAATTAAGGTGCAGCGTTTAAGGGGAAAATATACTGGAGATATTACAATATTCAAATATCCGTTTTTGTTACATAATCCACTCGGTTGCAACTTCGAAGCCGCGACCTTTGTTGATTAGACTTTCACTTTATCTAAGTGCAACCGCACATCATTAGGAAGAAGAAAAACATTGTGAATAAACTTGCATGCATTAAACATATACAAACACTTAGAAGTAATTATGTGACAGGGTCAGACTCGTCACTTTAGCTTGTAAAAATATGTCTTACGATTCGGATTTTTCTCGGAAGGCAAAAGAAAATTAAAGCTAGAGAACGCGAGAGAGAAACGCTAGAGAAATATTGGTTTTCTTTATTGTACAGCAGCGAAGCGTCTGTATGTCAGCAGAGGCAAGTTGACGTTTAATGCAGTTGAGATGCGTTCCCTTAAACCAATGTGTAGCGTAACGATCGTAACGATACTAGATCAAACCCCTTATTAAAAGATTCGCAAAGCAGTCGACGGAGAATGATGCGTACGTAATTATAAGGTCAGAAATGTTACGTTGGCTTACACATAAAGAAAGGATAAATAAGATAAAATGGACACAACAGATTTACAATGCGAAAGTATGTGTAAGAAGAGGCAGAGGAAGAACACGTTCCAACTTTCTAGATGAAATCGATTAGATACTCAAGGATGGGAAAGTCAAGAGTACTCGAAACTGGCGAGCATATAGGTATTAAGAGACTTGTTGTTTGAAATAAATCTGAAAGTCTAGAGGGAACTGGTACTATACTCAGTCTACCTACCCTTGAGCAGCGTGATTTTAACAAATAAAATCTTAAGTTATTATTTTTTTTCATACAGCATGGGTGGGAAACAAGCATGCGGTCCATCTGATGGTAAGCGGTTACCGTCGCCTATGGAAGCTTGTAACACCAGGGGTATCAGTCGCGCGTTGCCGACCCTGAATTGCACTTAAAATAAATGTAGCTGTATCAATTAAATGTAAACGATTATATGTAGGTATGCATATAATAATGCCTCAAGCAATATAATATGTCAATTTGTTTCACAGCATGCAAGCTGTTCTTTAAACTATACAAGATATTGGGTCGAGCGACACTTGGCTTCTATCCAGAGCTCAATCTTGTACTGCTATGTTTTTTACTCAAACGCAAAGTAACAGAGCGTAGCCGATTCCGTAATAAACAGGTCGAGGCTTTAAATAATCTTGGTGTTAAGTCGTTTTTAAGTCACAGTAAAACAAAGGGAAATGAATAGCTTACTTTTGGTGCCAGAATTACTGGGTCAGATCGAAAAAAACAAAATCTTTAAAGAAAATGTATGTATTAATATTGCGTATAGCTCTTTACCAACGTAACAATAATGATCTATTTGTTTTTGAGTATATATTCACGCCTTTCCATAAGGGACCAAGGGGTAGGCAGAGAGATAAAAACACCTTATCTTTTTCGGAGAGATATTTAGATCTGAACATGACAGTAAGTCCCACGCGCGATTCTGAAGCTCGTTTAAACTTACGACTTAATTTATTCGTAAGCGTATGCAGGTTTTATTGATTTATTTCACTGGAAAGCAAGTTGTTTGATTAACATTATATGATATAACTAGTTTACCGGTTTATCAACATGTTTACCGATTTACCAACTAGTTTACCGGTTTACCGATTTTTATGTAATCACGTTATTGTCTCGACGCCATCAAAAGTGTTTTAAAAAAATATTTACCGAAGAGTAGTATAATGTGGCAGATAGTAGATTGATGGTTTGCATCTTATCCCAAATAGCTGTAGGTTAGTTTCAGCGTAAAGCTCGTAGCATGATCACTGTACTTACGTTCAGAAAAGGGCATTGGTACAGACCGGGGTTGGAATATATGTAAATACGTTCTCGACAACGATTCTAATGTAATTGAACAAAGAATTTGGTATATTTTTCTTATGTACACTATATTGCTTTAGTTTATAACGTTCTTGTGTTACTAGTGCTGAATGGGAACGAGCTCCACCTTATAGAAGTCCGTAGCCAAATAACTAATTTTTTCTTTGTGTTCCTACGCGAAGAATAAGGTTTCCAATAATGAGCTCCTTGGCGAGGGGGGAAGATTGCTATATTGTGTTGGCCGCAGAGGGGCTAGTCCCATAATAGTGCCAGCTCTGTATAATTCTCCGAACACAAAGTAGCAGCGCGCAAGTGATACTTCGGTATCGTGAGCGTAAATATGCTACAGTAACCAGTTTGGTTAACACTTTTGATATATAAAAAAAACATTTACTTAGGCAAAAGCCGTGGTGGCCGATTGGTTCGAGCAGTTGCCTGCGACGCAAAGGTCGCAAGTTCGAATCCCGACTGTACCAATGAGTTTTTCTGAACTTAAGTACAGTGATTAGTCACACCACGAGCTTTACGGTGAAGGAAAACATCGAGAGGAAACCTGCATACGTCTGAGAAGAAATTCAAAGGCGTATGTATAATCGTGCTGGAGTAACGGCGATGGACTCGCCATTTGTCACGTTGGCACCTAATATACCTCTGGCGGAAAGTGCCACCTCTGCCTACCCCTTCGGGGACCCTTGTGGGAAGGCGTGAGGATATATTATTTACTTAGGCGATTTATAGCATATTCCTCGAATATCCAAATAATCTCAAAGCATCTAATTCTCTCACAGTTAGGGCCTAGTTGCGCTACTTGAGCGCGATAAGACTGAATCCTAAACTTCGGGCTTAGCGGATTAATAGGGTGGAGCCCATAAGTCTTAGAGAGTACTGCTTCAATTACTGCACATTTATTTAGTTTCGCCCAGCTTCGTTCGGGTGAAAAAATACGAATGTGACGACACCTATCGGGTCGAATTGTGATTCTAAACTATTCTCGTATCCACCTGAAGACACAGAAAATTTAATTCAAATCGGTCTAGTCGTTTAAGAGGAGTTCAGTGATATAAACACTCACAGTAGAATTTAATATATATAAATATGCATTCACCGTGAATCCATTTTAGTTGGGATTAAATAAACAATGGGTCGAGGTAAAAGTTCTATCAGAATGGGGAGTACGACGGAGTGAGAATAGGCGTGCAAACATCACATAGTAATAGTTTTGTCAGTCGATACATCAAAAGATCGGAGCGCGCCGAGCTGTTGCGGGCTGATTCGAAAAGTTCGTCGAGCGCGCATTGACGGTGCTTTCACAACACCCTTACTATAGGTGTGAGCATATTAAAACGAAATAAGTGCCTCCCAATTTTGTATAATGTAGTCAAAACACTTTACCAGACTATAGACTATACCAGTTAGTTTTTCTTCCCCTGCCTACCCTTTAGGCGGGAAGAAGCTCACCTTTCGGGAATGCGTGAATATATATCTTCAATTAATATTGTAAATACAGTTTATGACGTTGTTTTTACACAATTATGCCAGAACGTGATTGGATGATTGGATTGGATGATGGATGAATTTGGCACTGTGATTGATTACTAGCTGAATTAAGATATAGGATATGTTTTAATCCAGAATAAAAACTAATAATAAAATCAATTTTTACACACAGAACAAATGATAGTAGTCTTAAGTCCAAAAGTAGTGGTTCAGTCCTGTTACAAATGGGCGAAGATGTTTGAACTTTGATTAAGTCTTACTTTCTTACACGATTAGTGTTCCGTTGAAGCCGGCTACGTGTCTTAGAAGATGTATGGCGCTAAACACTGGCTTTTATTGAACATTTCTCACTTGGACCGGCCTTAGCTGCGTCACCAACTTCGATAATAAAGGACAGTTGCAAAGTAATTTCAGGACAATCTTAATTTTTGTGGTGACAGTTTTATTTATGATAGTTCCAAATTGGATTAATGTACATTGGATTTTTATAACTTTCGAAAATAATATATTTTAATAAAATATATATCCTCACGCCTTCCCACAAGGGTCTCCGAAGGGCTAGGCAGATGTCTACGGATAGTACTCACACACCCACTTTTTGCCAGATATATACTCCCAAGAGTATAGGTCCCAATGGGATAGATAGCGAGTCCGTCGCTTATTCTAAAGCACGACTATGCATACGCTTTTGAATTTCTTCTCAAGCGTATGTAGATTTCCTTTCAAATCCATGTTATAAATTTTACACCATGTAATAAATAGTTCTTTATTGAAATGACAAATTTACAGAAACCAGTAGCTCTATAATTGAAAATTCCAATCACAGCTAGATTAAATCAGTAGTAGTACGAAAAACCCAGATGAAAGCCCAATGGCTCTGAAACACGTCTGTCGATAAAGTGGAAAATGCTCTAATTAAACCACTTCTCTGAATGACGTTGGCTTCACTAGATCCTAAACTCGCTTTAAAGAATTGTGTTTGAAATTCCATTGTTCTTCGAACTTTTTACTGGTATTTCAATAATGAATTAAAAAAAAACAATAAGCTGTGGTGGCCGAATGGTTCGAGTAGTTTTCTAATCTTACGTACAGTGATTAGTCACGGTGAAGAAAAACATGGAAACCTGCATAGGTTTGAGAAGAGTCTAAACATACGCAAAAAGAGTTTATCCAACTGAAAATAAGATTAATACCATATGAAAGGGTAAATTAACAAATTAATGAAAATAATATACATATATAAATATATATTTATTCATTTTATATATATTTATTATAACTAATCGGCGAAATATTTTACATTAAACTTTTCACAATAGTCGATTTCAGTCAGATGTGCACAAATATTTCATTAGGAATGTTGATAAACAAGTAGTAAAACTATCGTAAAAATCGGATTATCGATATCGATACTTTATTGACTACACCCTCGCACTGGTTGAGTAGCGCGAAACTGATGCAATTTTCTAGAAAGTTCTTTAACTATTATTACAGATAAAATTCGATCTTATTGCCCTTACATAAGATTGATTATTGTATTGTACAATTAAAAAAAATTTGGACATAAAACAAAATTAACATAATAAAATAAAATTTAATTAAATAACACTTCCCGATGATAGTAAATGCCACTATTAGCTAGATTTTTGTCCGGCTAGCATTCCTGCACTCAAGAATGGAGCAATACGGCATATCTGCACTTGTTTTTCAAACTTATTGAAAGCGGATTGTACAACTGTCACACACAAGCGGCGGCGGCGTACTGAGCGCGGTTGAGCACTGCAGTGCTTATCGTTGGCATGCGTGCCACGCCTACTTTAGGATTCTATGTTTTCTTTGTTCTGTGCTCACAACCAAATTATAAAGTTGCGCACCATAGGTGCGCACCAAAAACGTAACGAGGTCATTCATCAGTAGATTTTACCTCTCATATTTTTCTCATACCGGGCGCCTTATATATGAAAATCGATTCTTAAGGAGTAAGCTCCAAAAAATCCACCGCAGCTCGCAGCCACCTATCGGGTCCAATTGTAAATCTAAAATTCTCGAATCCACCTGACTACAGACAGAAAATTTCATCAAAATCGGTCCTGCCGTTTAGAAGAAGTTCTGTGACAGCTTAGAAGAAATAAATATATAAAGATCATAATTATCTCTAGGCACATGTTGTCAGTTCGACTAACGATCGCCTATATTATGTCACACAAGCCCTAGACTCGAGCTGTCGGCGACGACCAACAATTTACGATCGAGCAGTAAAACCACGCGGATGATACTTTACTGGATTTTAATGGCATATGCAAGAGGTAATAGCCTCATATTGGAAGATTGGATGAGTTATACGATATAGTTGCTATAAATATATCCACTCATAAAAACGGGGTTAATGACCATGTATTAAAGCTGTCTGTGGTGCGTAATCATGCCCACCTTTGTGTACTTAAAGCTAGCTGAACCCCGCGATTTCAATCTTGTAATACTGCAATACTTATTAAATTATAATTCATATCCTCATGCTTTCCCTTAAGGATCCCCGAATGGTTAAGCAGAGGTGTATAGGTAATACACGACCACTTTCCGCCAGAGATATAATTTAGGTGCCAAAATGACAGATTGCGAGTCCATCGCCGTTACTCAAGAACGGCTGAACATACGCCGTTGAATGTCTTCTCAGCATGCAGGTTGCCTCTCGATGTTTTCCTTCACTGTAAAGCTCATGGTGTGACTAAACACACCACAAACGAATTCATATTGAAAATCCATTTCAGACCTCCCCACAAATGTCCCCGAATGGGTAAGCAGAAGCCCAACACCCGCTTTTCGCCGTGAGTCCGCCATCGCATGTCTATTCATACATCCTTAATTTTCTTCGTAACCGTTTACTTGGCGTGATAAATATACTTAAGTTAGATACAAAGTACAATCTTACAGCCGGGTTCCGAATTCCGAATCGTTTCTCCCTGGTCACTACTCGGAGAACTCAGCCATCGCGGCTCATATAGCTAAAACTAATTGCAAATCTACACACGACCAAAGAGTCTAGCGAAACATATGCCTATATTAAGTAAAATATATATTAAACGTCCCTTTTTCAAAGGATACTATCCTGAAAGCTATTCACACAGACACAGATCAATTCTGAAGGCTCTATGGTCATCTAAAGGAAGTCATTGTCCACTAATAGGACAGCCTACAATCCGTTATTACTCACACTACTCTACATTAGTCAGTGTGCTAGGCCTATTATGGGGAAATAATGTTGCCATATTGAAAATGATTTTTTTATGGATATTACTGGTAACATTATACGTATTAAGAACACACTGTACTATACTTGATTCTAAAGGTATTTTATGAAAAGTCCCGTCTCTACACGTTATTTTTGTGACCTGTTAGAGTAAAAGGCGTGGTGCCCGAGTGGTTAGAGGAGTTGCCTGTAACACGAATATCGCAAGTTCGAATTCCAACTGTACTTTTCTGAGCTTAAATGTATTTAAGTTATAAAAGTACTGACACACACTACAGATAAAATTAGATAAGGTAAACCACAAACTTTGCGGTGAAGGAAAACATCGGAAGGTATACCTGCGTATGAAAAGAAATTATGTATGACGTATTTATGTATAGTCGTGCTTGAGTAAAGGCAATGGACTCCCTATCAGACACGTTGGCACTTATACTATAACTTCGATGAAATGAGGGTATGTGGGTACTACCTACACACTTCTGCCTACCTCTTCAGGGACTCTTGTGGCAGTGCTATGCGAGACTAAGATGCGAGATCTTAGTAAATATCTTACGATTCTTTTGCTCTAAGTAACGAACATTATGTAGTGTCACTTGTTTTTTAAATGATTTTGTGTTTTATATTTGAACTTTACCCTCAGCCAAGGCTGGTATTAAATTAATTTTGCGGGCTTAGACCTTAGAAAAAAATATTGTCTCTGCCTACCCTTAAGGGGACTCTGGGGACTAAGGGGAGATTATATGTATGTATATAATTATTTAATATTAGAGGTGATACATTTTGAAGGATATTTTTCTCATTTATCACATAGGGAGATAATTAAAGCAAACCGACGAATAACAGAGCCAAAGCTGTGAACTCATGGAGAATAACGAGTGGATTTTTTTCATTACATAAATATAAGTTCCATGCATAAATATAAGTTCAAACCAAAACAAGATTGTTGCAGCAAAAACATCTGAAAGCTTGTACAGAAGCAAACTCAAGATGTGTATCCGAGAACTGGAACTGGGATCACTGCTTTTAGATAAAAGGATTGTGTTGGATCAAGGACTAAATAGCCGGCACTCACACCGTCGCGTAATTCTTCTATTGACCTACAAATTCTATCGTTTCTAATCTATTACTTGGCGTACGACGCTGACAAATGACGCCAATTAAATCTTCGCTGTGCGAAAACAAAACACTACCTGGGTGGTATAAAATAATTAACTTTTTTTAATGGTTTAGCATCATCATGCTGAGTCCCTAACAGGGTAGGCAGAGAGAGTAGAACGCGAGTTCTCTCTAGACTAACACATATTGTACGCTGTCACTACATTCATCACTGTCTTCATTAATGTTCGCCGGTTTCGAGTACTACGTTTCCATCTTTGGGTCGACTGCAGTAGTTGGAATGTGGTTTCCTCTGCCTCCAATTGTACCAATGTAATCAAACTACACTGATTAGTTACACCACCAGCTTTACGGTGAAAGAATGCACCGAGAGGAAACTTCCATACGTGTGAGAAGAAATTCAAAGACATGTATGGTCGTGTTTTGAACCATCCATTTGACTGGCACCTAAAATATACATCGCATCAAAAAAATCTAAACACCTTGCAAGTTTTTTTTTATATACTACATGGGTGGCAAACAAGCATGCGGTGCTCCAGATGGTAAGCGGTTACCGCTGCCTATGGACGCTTTCAACACTGGGGGTATTGCTCGCGCGCTGCCGATCCTGCAGAAATCTTGTCACACCCTTCTTGAAGAACTCCATGCTGTACTCTCCAGGGAAAACCTCAACCGGGAGCTCATCCCACAGCCTGAGCGTTTCTCTCTCTAAGTAATAAAGATTTGTGTATAAATATGAGGCCGTATATCTTAAAAATTGCATTATCAATAAAAAGCAAACGAATTCGGACGTGTTTCACTCATACCTAGCTGCTACACATACATATCGGTGTAATAGCCACCCTCCCTAAGCCGACCCCACTGGAGCAACACACTATGATTTATTGCAAAAGTCTTCATTGTACCGAGCTATACTTAACTCACTAAGTTTCACGCCATTTTATCGGCAACAATATTTTGTTATTAGAAAGTCTTCTCCATTCGTTTACATGATTATGCCTCTGAGCTATTGCAAATTTCGCTTTTATTTTGTTTCATACATAAATAGCATTAGAAATCACCATTTATTTTACCGACTATGTTTACCATAGTCGGTAAAAAGTTAATTCTTAATACTCCAAAAGGAGACTTTTATTTCTTGTATTTACATAATATTGGCCTAAGGTTTCCGCTTCCGTAGGTAGGTTATTCAAATAATTATATTATGGATACCCAAACTAACTACAACTACGTATAGAAAAAGATATATTAGTTCAGACTTTTTTTTTTTTTTTTTTTATGTACCTACTAGCTTATTTTGTATTTACTGTATAATTCATATTTACAAAGAACAGTTGAAACTAACTACTTACAGATAAAATATTTGTCCCAAATCGGTATCCCGAGGCAACGTGCCAAGAAGACTAGCAGCATTGCCACGCTGGATAGCAATGCTGATTCAGAATTAAGTTTCAATCGATTTATTATTTTAGTTCTTTTATTTGTATTTTCTATAATTATATTAATTATTTTAAACACAATTAAAAACACGTCTTAAGTCAGTATCCATACAGGATTCTTAGTTAACTAAAATAGCGGTAATATTTAAGGAACTGGTTTAAATTATATTGTCGATTACATAGGATGATTATAAATTATTTATGATATCAACAAAAAATAACATAGCAACACAAGTTAACATAAGGCAGTCAAAATTTCATTTTCATCTCATTCATTAACAATTCATACTTGTAGTGTCATAAAAGAGAATCTGTATAATCTATGCTCTCCTTCAAGTAAAAAATGAAAGGAAGATTGTAGGCATTCTATTATTAATAACTCCTTGAGCGCTCCAGACTAAACGTATTCAGTTTTGTGAAATACTTCCGAGTCAATGTGACGTGTATGTCGTATTTTTTCATATCTCCCAGCCTGCCATAATTCATGGAAAAAATGGATCAGTCGTAGCTATATCCAGTGAATACTGCCTACAGAGGCACAATATGTACGTACGTATACATTGTGCCTCTATTAAGCACGAGGATAAAATAGCACTGGAAGTGACTCACGTGTCGTAGGGTTATTGCAATGATCAGATAATTAATTATGCACGAAGTTTTGCATGCTTAACATTATAAGTAAAACTTTAATCTGTTTGATGTTTGTGTTTTGTGTGTGGATGTAATGTATTTTAATGCCTTACGCCTAATAGAAATTGTACACCCCGCTTACTAGATCAGTAACGGGCTCTTGAACTTTGGATCTACAAATAATATAATTTTGCTTTTAAACGGAGATTTGCTTTTAAAGTAACAAGTACAAATTAATTAAGTAAATTATTGCTAAAAAAGCATATCTATTTTTTATATCTGTTAACTTAGACAGCATTAATAAGAATGCAGCTATAATTCATAAATAAATGTGCGATAGTGACCACAGTAGTACAAAACTGTACCGGGCCAGCCATGCCAAGCCAGACTGGGTTTGCGCAACTGGCTCGGCCCTAAATATGTAAATACACCAGTACAGCCCAGCTCCCTGGCTCGCAATCCAGCAACGCTCTAAGCCGAAGCCCCACACCGGAAGCCCTTAGCTGTTCTTGCTTAGCACATTAATAGTGCCTGGCTTGGTGTGGCCAATTAAGTGAGGCCTTAGTCTCGCCAGTGCCTGGCTAAGTATGAAAAGTTCCCGAAATTCACGCTACGAGAACCGTACAAAAATGCACACACCTCCCAGAGAGAGGTATTACAGAAATAAATGAATGAATGAATGATGATGATAACTAGATGAAATGAATAACGCGCTTTTGACATTATTATATTATTCGAGATTGAAATAGTCCATGTATATGGTGTGTAAGTGTGTGTGTGTGTGTGTGTGAGGCAGATAATTGCGTTGCCCTTTCCAGTAACATAAGACAAATACTCTTGCGTCCATTCAGGTACAGTGCGTGATTTATTCCAGTGGAGTTGCCACAATATGTCACCCGGGTCGGAACGACACACACTCAGTGTATTCACCGATCGCTCGTTACGGGTCTAGGGTTTGTTTCGTACGATTGATCCCTCTTGACGGACAGGGAGGGATTACGAGGATTTGGCCAGGTTCATCCAACATGTTAAAATATTAAAATACTGCGCCCGCCGTTTTACCCGCGTAAAGTTTAATTTGACTGGTAGATTTTTTCCTGGACACGAGAATTTTTTATAAGAAATAAGTCTGGGGCTTCAGGACCCCAAGTCGTGAGGCTCACCATCTTTTTAAAGAGGTCTCGCGCCGTCTACTCGAGACCTCGCGTGACAGGCGGGCTGAACATATCTCGCTCAGAGAATCAGCATTGCTATCCAGCGTGGCAATGCTGCTAGTCTTCTTGGCACGTTGCCTCGGGATACCGATTTGGGACAAATATTTTAACTATACGTAGTTAGTTATACAATTGTTTTTTGGAAATATTGTTAATTGTTGTTATTGTAAATAAATTATTATATATAAACAAATTCATAATAATATGGGAACCCACAACTCCAAATTTTCGCAGGGCTTTGAGCGTCTGTAATGAAAAACTGATTCGTGTTATTTTAACCTTCACGGGAAAACCGATAAAAGGGATGATATCAGGGTCTTGTTCCGAGATATGAATTACGTTACCTATACGGAGTCGATTTAAGCAATAACTCCGTTTGTAATTGGGTCTTTGTCTGTTATATATCTGTTATATAATGTTATATATCAATCTATACAAATAAAAAAATTGGAGTGTATGTTTGTAATATTAAAATAACTGCGTTTTACTAAATCCATATGGATGTATACACGGTACATATAGCAGAATATTTTTGGAGTTTACTCCTTAAGAATCGATTTTCATATATAAGGCGCCCGGTATGAGAAAAATATGAGAGGTAAAATCTACTGATGAATGACCTCGTTACGTTTTTGGTTTGCGTTTTTTGGTTGCGCACCTAAGGTGCGCAACTTTCTAATTTGGTTGTGGCCAACCGCGCTCAGTACGCCGCCGCCACTTGTGTGTGACAGTTGTACAATCCGCTTTCAATAAGTTTGAAAAACAAGTGCAGATATGCCGTATTGCTCCATTCTTGAGTGCAGGAATGCTAGCCGGACAAAAATCTAGCTAATAGTGGCAATTCCTATCATCGGGAAGTGTTATTTAATTAAATTTTATTTTATTACGTTAATTTTGTTTTATGTCCAAATTTTTGGAGTTTATTGGAGTTTACTCCTTAAGAATCGATTTTCATATATAAGGCGCCCGGTATGAGAAAAATATGAGAGGTAAAATCTACTGATGAATGACAGCGTTACGTTTTTGGTGCTCTCGTACTCTCCATGGCAGCGAGAATAACAGAATGGCGATGTAATGAATGTTAATATTTACTTTCAATTGCATATTGTATTAAACTGATATTAAATTATCGTAAATTTTATATTTTATTTATAATTGATATAAATATAAATTTATATCAATTGATATTTATTTCAAAAATGAGAAAATTTCTCAATGAATAAAAATCAATCTATAGATGTGTCATGCATACTCTAAGTAATATAAGAAATACATTCATTTACCCTTATTAACTAATCTATTTATTTTATAATCGTTCGTAAGGAGTAAACTCCAGTCGTGCGTCGGAGCTGACACACACTTTTTTTTTATCATTTTTGTCTGTCTGTTTGTTCTGGGTAAACTCTGAAACGGCTTGACGGGACTTTCACTGGCAGATAGCTGTTGTAATAAGAAGTAACTTAGGCTACTTTTCTTTTAGAATCCGAAAAAAGGTTTTTTTTTAATTCCACGCGGATGAAGTCGCAGGCACAGCTAGTGTATTGTAAATATATCCTCACGCCTGCTTACAAGGGTCCCCGAAGTGATATGCAGAGGCATATAGGTAGATGCCGGTAAGGTGCCGGTCACGTTACATGTGACAAGTTCATCGCCGTTACTCAAGCACGACTGTTTTTTTTTTTTATTATTGTATTGTCTCTCGTAGCGTGAGTTCCGGGAACTTTTGCTACTTAACCGGTCAATGGCGAGACCTAGGCCTCCAGCCAGGCACTTTAGTACTAAGCAACACAGCTAAGGGCACCCCCTGTGGGGTACGAACCTCGGCTTAAGGCGTTGCTGGATCGCGAGCAAGGGAGCTGGGCTGGACTGGTCATTTTATTTAAATATTATTTGGGGGCGGGATTTGCGCGTCTGGCCCGGCGCGGGCCGGTCAAGCACGACTGTACATACGCCTTTGACTTTCTGCTCAAACATATGCAGGTTTCCCCTCGAGCTTTTCATTCACCGTAAATCTCGTGGTGTTTTTTTTTTTTTTTTATACAACAAGAGTGGCAAACAAGCATACGGCCCACCTGATGGGAAACCGCAGCCTATTTACGCTCACGATACCGAAGTATCACTTGCGGGTTGCCACTCTGTGTTCGGAGAGTTATAGTGTGATGGCAGCATAATGGGTTTTAATCCCTCTGCTTCCAACACAATGTAACAATCCTCCCCCCTCCCCAAGGAACTAATTACTGGAAACCTTTTTCACCGCGTAGAAACACAACACAAAAAATGTGTTATTTGGCTACGGACTTCTATAAGGTGGAGGTCCTGCCCCAGTCGGGCAGCTCCAAATTCGAACGGGAAACCCGTTATGCCCTACCTCTCTTAAAATTTGTGTTACTCTCTCTCCTGTGACTAATCACTGTACTTAAGTTCAGATAAACTCATTGGTACATTCGGGATTCAAGCTCAAAGTGTCGCAGGCAACTACTCAAACCAGGCAGCCACCACGGCTTTGATAAATTCTAACAAATTTATAAAAAAATATATAAGCCTTATGTATAATATTGTGGGAAGTGTTCAAGGTATAATTTTTTTCGGTATATCTGGCAAACCTTATGAAACAAGACAACGTATGAAAAAATACGATTCCACCAATAAACCGTCCTCTCAGCTCTACAAAGAGGGGTGCATTCGAACAGTTCATGCTTTATCTCGCTTTGCTTTCCTTGTTTAATCGACACCGGAACTCTAAGCGCATTCAGTTCACATCTCTTTTAGCATATCCGAGATAGATATAAAGGAAAGCGCCAAAGGATTGCTCACTAAGGAACAAAGGGGCCGCCTGACATGGGAAGTGTCTTCAATAGTATACAATTGACTGCAAGGGAACAATAGCTTTTTGTAGGCAGTGCTCCCAATGCGACTTGGTCATCTTTATCATGAAATAACAAATGAAGATAACATTCTATAATTCTAGAGCAAGTGAATGAATTTGTATATCTAGGAAGCATGTTCACACGAGATGGAAAGTATGAAAAAGATATTGAAAGAAGGATAACTGCCGGAAATAAGGTGAATGGAGCCATGTCGGCGTTGATGGGCAGTAAAAGTCTGAGCAAGAATGCTCGAGTTGCTGTCCACAACGCGATATTGGTACCTACCTTATTCTATGGCAGCGAATCCTGGGTATGTCAGAGGAAGTATGAAAATAGCTTGAAAGCAGTTGAGATGCGATCTCTTCGAAAAATGTGCGGCGTAACGATATTAGATCGAATCCGCAATGAAGAGATTCGCAAATCAACTGGCGTGAATGAGGGCGTGATTGCAAAGATGAAGAAAGGCATGTTACGTTGGTTTGGACACATAGAAAGGATGAGTGAAGAATGATTGACGAAACAGATATACAAAGCAAAACTATGTGCAAGAAGAGACAGAGGAAGGCCACGTTCCAACTACGTGGATCAAATAGATCGGACTCTCAAGGACGGGAAAGAGTACTTGAAACCGACGAGCATGTATGAAGAGACTGATGAATGTGGAGAGAAGCGAAAGAGGTATGTAAGTCTAGAGAGAACTGGCGCTCTATACTCTCTGCCTACCCCGTTAGGGACTTGGCGTGATGATATGTATGTATGTAAGATCACAGACCATAATTTAATAGTGGAAGTGGTAGTGGTAGTTTAAGAGTACACAGGATTAAAACCTGTACATTAATGAGCAGACAGTCAAACACTGTGTCATTATTGATTATTTATGCTGAACATTGTGTAATTATTGAACATTATTGTAAAATAATATGTAAAGTGGGAAATAATAGCTTTAAATGTTGTTTCTCTTTTTCCAGATAAGACATTTTATTGTATCAAAATTTGTAAAAGCATAGTAAATATACATGTAAAATATTTTCCAGGGAAATGCAATTTTTCCTTCACCTTAAAGCTCGTGATGTGATTAATTAATAAATAAATACCTGGGACAATTCCACACAAATTGACTTAGTCCCAAATTTAGCAAAGCTTGTGTTATGGTAACTGAACAACCATATATTTTTACTTATATAGATAGATATATACTTAAATACATAGGACATCCAAGACTAAGGTACAAATATTCGTGTTCATCGCACAAATATCTGCCCTCAGCGGGATTCGAACCCGCGACCTCAAGTTTCGCAGTCAGGAGCTCTAACCAGTAGACCAGACTGTCGTCAAAATTACACTAGTCGTCGTAATTACACTAGAGTTAAGAAAGTTTTTCTTAACTCTAGTGTAATTACGATTGGTGCTGCCGGGATTCAATCTTATAATCTTTGTATTCTAGGCAACTGCTCGAAGCACACGGCCATCACGACTCTATTTATAATATTGCCATCAAGCGGCAAGGCATCTAAAGTAGTTCATATCTGAGGTGAGCTATTTATTACGATAATGTAAATACAAAGCACTACCGCAATTATTACTCATGTAATAATTATACAGACAAAGCAGAATCCCCGAACAAATTAATTCATTCAGTTGGTAGGTATGTAGAGTTCTGTAATTCAATGCGAGCATTAAAATAAACGTAATCGAAAAAGCCAATGGATTGTGTGAAATAATTGTGTGGCTGTTAATGAATATTTGCATAGTAAATTGCTGTTTAATTAATTATTTTGCGGCTGGATTATAAATTCGGCAAATGAAAACATACAACAAACTAAATAGAAAATAGATCGTCATTCCAATTAAGACATAAGTTTCAACTTATACACTTCTAATATGACTATACTTACTTCATCCCGGTAATATAATAGTATGATTCTGATACGTAACACACGTATCAGAATCATACTATACATATAAACGAAACTTTATCAAAAAAACTTCTAAACGGTCAGACCGATTTGAATGACATTTTGTGTATAGATTTGTTTTTCTCATTAGAATTATAATCAAATTTACTTGCGTGGGATTATTACAATTTATATTTTTTTTTAGTCAAATTATATTTCTACACATACTAGTAGCCTTGTTTAGATATCGTGTAGGTATTTAGTTAATAAATATATATATCGCAATATAAATTTACGGACGTAGTGCTCTAAGATTTTTTTGAACGTCAACATAGATTTTACCTGACTGATGTCTTTCGGGAGTATCTTTAGGGTGTACAAGAAGAGGCAGAGGAAGACCACATTCCAACTACCTGGATCGGTCGGACGCTCAAGGACGGGAACGTCAAGAGTACTCGAAACCGACGAGCATGTATGAAGAGACTGATGAATGTGGACGAAGCGCATACTACACATACTGTCGGGATTAGAACTTGCTATTTTTGTGTTTTAGGCAACTACTCGAACCACCCAGCAATCAAGATAATTATAAAATATACAATACATTATTTTTTTGTAAGAAATTGCCAATAGCAATCCCACGTTAACATAATTGATCAATCAGTGTAATCAATGTATTACAAGCTATAAACATTAATTCACTAAATCTAGAAGCCCTTAAAATTGAACCTACTTTAATGCCCTCATTAATTCTGGTTTTGTACAAAGTGATTTAATGTATTCGCTTCAATGTTCTAATTGGATAATAAATAATATCATGGCTGAGTGCTTTTTTGTTGTATTTATAAAATGCTTTCCCTAGGGCATTTTACTTTTGAACAACGAAATATATATTATTGGCTTCGCTTTAATGGAAAGTTTTTATTATGGAAAGCTTTTAATGAAAAATTCAACTGAAGGGAAATGTACAAGACAATCCAATATTTAATATTTTTTTTCATTTAATAACTGTATGCGATTGGCGACACTAAGGCCTTCATGGTGAAAGAAAACATCGAGAGGAAACACTCATACGTTTGCGAAGCAATTCAAAGGCGTACAGAAATAGTCGTGCTTGAGTTACGGCGATCGACTCCGCCATCTGACACGATGGCACCTAAAATATATCTCTGGCGGAAAGTGGTTGTGTGGTTACTACCTATACACCTCTGCCTACCCTTCGGGTACCCCTATGGGTAGGCGTGAGGATACATATATAGTAATTCTAATTCTCATCTTTTAACATGAAACTGCTTAAAAATTATCAGAAACTGTTTAAACCATCACAAAAACTGTGCTAAAGAGTGAACGAATGGAGGCAAAAAGTAGTAAATCCAGCATAATGCAGCACGTACAATGGCAATTTCTTTAAGCCCCGGCAAATTATCCCCCGTCCGCATACATTACGAGCAGAGTGAATAAAAACTGGTACATGTTGGGATCGGTGACTCCTTACTTTATAAACGAACACGTTCGTGGACCTTTAAAGTTGATATTACCTTTCTATTACGCATGTCGATCTATCGGTGCAGTTAGCTTCATGGTACTGAAAAGTAATGAAGGACGGGAACGTCAAGAGTACTCGAAACCGACGAGCATGTATGAAGAGACTGATGAATGTAGTCGAAGCGAAAGAGGTATGTAAGACTAGAGAGAACTGGCGCTCTTTACTCTCTGCCTGCCCGACCGCCGCCTGCCGCCTGCCTGCCTAATCGACGTGATGATATGTATGTATGAAAAATAATGATGAAAAAAAAATTATTCATAGAGCTGTGTCTAGGGGGCTAGATGCAGCGGCCGTGTCCTGGAAGTCCTTCCTAGATATGTGTGTCTACATTTGGTTAGTAGTTCAAAATTGACTTGACGTTGCATCTACTTAAATCAATTAGCCATCACCGATTTATACATCCAAATATACATATAGGTATAACTACTTTTTAAATATATATGTGAGTCCGTGTAGCCGAGTGTTTGAGTAGTCCCCTGTAACGAAGGTTGCAAATTTAAAATCCGAATGTGTATTGTGTTTTTTGAACATTTCTGATACCACGTGCTTTGGTGCGGAGGAAAACATCGCTAAGCTTGCCCATTGATAAAAGATTCAAAGAAATTTATACTTGTACTTGGGGAACAGCAATGTACTTGCCATTTTGTCACGTTGGCCTTAATTGTTGTTAAACTTGTTAGAAGGCATTTATATATATTATTGTTATTATGCATAATAATAGCCGGAAGCTAGCTTATCATACATATTAATTACATTTGAATCAATATTTATAGGATGTGTAAGTCGCTGATTGACTGTCCTAACACGAGCGTGTGTTGACAATGATGACACAATCATGTCACTAATCTGAATTGCGTAATCATTACTCAAACAGATTAGTTTCTGGTCCTTATTAATTAATTTCGGTGCAATAATTCGACGACTTCCGACAAGTTACCGGCAGCATTAAGCCATATATAGTAAAGCCATGGTGGCCGAGTGGTTCGAGTAGTTGCATGCGACAAAAATGTTCGCAAGTTCGAATCCCGACTGTACTAATGAGTTTTTCTGAAGTTAAGTACAGTGATTAGTCACACAATGAGATTTACGGTGAAGGAAAATATCGAGAGGAAACCTGCATACGTCTGAGAAATCAAAAATCAAAATTAAAATCAAAATATTTTATTAAATGTAAGGGACACAGGGAACACTTATTGAACGTCACATATTTAATATAAACTAAAGTTACCACCGTTTCCAAGAAAAAATACCTGCCAGGAGAAGAAACGGCGAAACAAACTCCCCGGTTTGCTTTTTTAACATTTGTTCCCTTTTACGTAGGGGTAGGAAAGATTAAAGTTACATATATAAACTTTGTATAAGAGGAGCAATTCATTGCCATGCATGGCCATCATTAAAATAATCTGATGTTTTATAATAAGCCTTTTGAAGCAATTCAATGGCGTATGTATAGTCGTGCTTGAGTAACGGCGATGGACTCGACATCTGTCACGTTGGCACCTAAAATATATCTCTGGCGGAAAGTGGGTGTTTGGGTATTACCTCTGCCTACCTTTCGGGGACCCTTGTGGGAAGGCATGAGGATATATTATTATAGTTAGTCTAGAGAGAACTATTTTCTCTGCCTACCCCTTTAAGGACTCGGCGTGATGATATGTATGTGTGTATTTCCGTTAGCATTCCACGGCATTACTTCTGGTTGGGGGATAGAATTCAAAATAGAGTAGACATGAGTATCTTATAAGTAAATATCTTGACGCTCTTCGAGATGCCTTTCATTAGGCAAATTAATTATCTATTGTAGCTTCCTTGTTAAATTATCACTCTTATTGAAAATCGCTATCGCTCCAAAGCATTCAATTAGCAACTAGGTATATATTTCCTTTGCCTCGCACAAGCGAAAATAGGTTTTAACACAACGCAATAAAATATACATATCGGTGTTAAATAAATACGGTGTAATAACTCCTGAAGGGCGACAGTTTCAAAACTGCTAACTCTCAAATTGTTTCGCAAAAGTTTAATTTATGCGGTAAGTTTACAATAAAATTATATGTGACACACAGATAACAAGAAAAATAAAAAATTTTGCTATTCCAAATTGACCGTTATCGAAGTTTGCCAAATCACCGAATACTTCCCGGGGTAGGCAGGAAGAGTAGAGCCAGTCTAGTCTCCATAAACGAAAACAACATTAGTTAGTCACAAAATCGTAAGAAGTATAAGAAATAAACTAATTTATGGAATAGATCACAGATTAGTTGATTCAAGCAAAACTAATTTATGGAATAGATCACAGATTAGTTGATTCAAGCAAAACTAATTTATGGAATAGATCACAGATTAGTTGATTCAAGCAAAACTAATTTATGGAATAGATCACAGATTAGTTGATTCAAGCAAAACTAATTTATGGAATAGATCACAGATTAGTTGATTCAAGCAAAACTAATTTATGGAATAGATCACAGATTAGTTGATTCAAGCAAAACTAATTTATGGAATAGATCACAGATTAGTTGATTCAAGCAAAACTAATTTATGGAATAGATCACAGATTAGTTGATTCAAGCAATTATATTTTTACTTGAATATATTTTAACGAATGTTTGAAATATATTCAAGTAAAAATATGCGCTAAGAGGGGAGTAACAACTCTCTCATCCTTCGGATAATTCCACATTCCAGCACTATCCATATTGTCTTTTAAGCCTATGCAGGTTTCTTTACCATTCGTTTTCAATTATTTTATTTGGAAATACCTACTACTAGAAAGTTGAAATGAAACGAAAAAGGTAGGCATATAGCGAGAAAAAGATGAAAATCCTGCATCTGATGATTTGTCAATCTGATGAAAAAACATACGCAGCCTGCTGCAAAAAACACAGTTACAACATTATGCGGAAAATCTGTGCTCGACGGAGCACCTGCCTATGCATATTCATATAATATATGAGTAAACTCTAGTACTAGGACGTAGGAGTATCTCTAATGGCATAAAATATCCTGCAAGTTTTATTGGAATATGAAGATGAAGCAATCAGTTCAAGAGACGTGTTTCCCGTTCGAATTTGGAGCTACCCGACTGGGGCAGGACCTCCATCTTATAGAAGTCCGTAGCCAAATAACACAATTTATTGTGTTGTGTTCCTACGCGGTGAATAAGGTTTCCAGTAATGAGCTCCTTGGGGAGGGGGGAGGATTGTTATATTGTGTTGGCAGCAGAGGGATTAGTCCCATTGTGCGGCCAACACAGTATAACTCTCCGAACACAGAGTGGCAATGCGCAAGTGATACTTCGGTATTGCAAGCGTAAATAGGCTGCGGTAACCGTTTTCCATCAGGTGGGCCCGTATGCTTGTTTGCCAATCTAGTTGTATAAAAAAAAAAAAAAGTAAGTCTCGAATAATATTACTTTATGCTTTACTTAATAGGATTTCTAACAAATATAGCTTAGAGCGTTAGGTAGTGTCTGTATTTCTAACATAGGCATCCTTTTCACCTAGGCAACTTTCGCCGGCGATATATTTAAGGTTTCAAGGTGACGGATGTCGAGTCCATCGCAGTTTCTCAAGCACGACTATTCATCCTTAAATTTCATTTTAAACGTATGCAGGTTTCCTCTCGATGTTTTCCTTCATCGTTAAGCAATGGTGTGATTTATCACTGTACCAAAAGTTTGTTGGTTCAGTTGGGATCCGAATTTTCAATATTTGTGTTGCAAGCAACTCAAATATTGCAACCAACATCACTCAGATTCATTGGAAACTAAATAATACAGAAAAGAAGTGTGTAAAATTCCACGCCTTCCCGCAAGGGTCTCCGAAGAGGTAGGCAGAGGTGTGTAGTGTCCACCCAACATGTCGCCGGAGTTATATTTTTTAGCTGTCATATTTTTTTTTTTTTTACAACATGAGTGGCAAACAAGCATACGGCCCACCTGATGGGAAACGGTTACCGTAGCCTATTTACGCTCAAGATTATTGTTGTCATATTGTTAAATCTTAATGAATTTATTTAAATACGAACAATGACGTTGTGTTTGTAAACGAATCTAGCAATATGCCGTATAACCGAGCTTTAAAAAGATCTCCATTCTATTCTTGAGAAGCCCCATGCTTCTGGAAAGAAAAGTGTTAATATGTCATTGTTATGTTAAAATTCCAGTTCGCTGGCGACATATTACAAAGAAAATATAATAAAATGTCGTTTTTAAAACTTAATAACGCACCGTGAAAGACCTCTGTGAAATAGGGAACGTTTCGCAGTGGGCTTTGAAGTCGCAAATGTGATTTATATCCATATAACAAAATGTAAAGAGTTTCATTTCTGCTTCAAAGTTACATTTACATGAATGCACCGCAATACATTCTGTGAACGTATAATAATAATATTACTTCTTTATGTGATATATGTATGTGATATATATATGTATGTGATATATGAGCCGTGGTGGCCGAGTGGTTCGAGCAGTTGTCTGCGACGCAAAGGTCGCAAGTTCGAATCCCGACTGTACCAATGAGTTTTTCTGAACTTAAGTACAGTGATTAGTCACACCACGAGCTTTACGGTGAAGGAAAACATCGTGAGGAAACCTGCATACGTCTGAGAAAAAATTCAAAGGCGTATGTATAGTCGTGCTTGAGTAACGGCGATGGACTCGCCATCTGTCACGTTGGCACCTAATATACCTCTGGCGGAAAGTGGGTGTGTGGGTATTACCCATACACCTCTGCCTACCCCTTCGGGGACCCTTGTGGGAAGGCGTGAGGATATTTATTTATTTTACTTCTTTATGTATAAATAGCTTAATGAAATAGCTAAATATAAAACTTAATGTATTACACAAACAAATATGATTAACAGATTAATTTTGATCTCCAATCCAATGTACAGTGTGTCCCATTGTCAAACTCTAAAATATAAAATTATTTCAGTTAATAGAGCTCAGAAAGGGTGCACATAAGTTTATATAATACAACTTGGGTAAATCTTTATCTTAGCTAATATTATAAAGCAAACAATCGAATTTAACTCAAAAACAACTGGACCGATTTTAAAAATTCTTTCACCATTAAATAGTTACATCTTATGAAGTAATATAATATATATATATATATATATATATATATATCCTCACGCCTTCCCACAAGGGTCCCCGAAGGGGTAGGCAGAGGTGTATAGGTAATACCCACACACCCACTTTCCGCCAGAGGTATATTAGGTGCCAACGAGACAGATGGCGAGTTCATCGCCGTTACTCAGGCACGACTATACACACGCCTTTGAATTTCTTCTCAGACGTATGTAGGTTTCCTCTCGATGTTTTCCTTCACCGTAATATAGGTTATGATAATATAGGAAATTTTGTTTATTAAAATTGATAAATGAAAATCATACGCGGGTAAAACAGTGGGGCTAGTTATATAATATATTCGTTATTTCATCCATACACGTTGTCGACTTGTACACTGAGAGGTGTTGACAGTAAGTGATAAGGCGATTCTTAGAGTTCTGTCAACCATACACAGTAATTTAAGATTACGCAAGATCTTTTCTGCCCTAATCGTCTTAAGCTGTTCATTCGACGCCTCCCTGAGGCCACGTATAGGGTATATGAAAGGACTAGTCAAACCTAGGCTTAGTCTCGTACTTCGCGGTTTCAAAGTAGTTAAATTCCGCGTATGCTCAGGCTTTGGAATGAACTCCCCTCTGAGGTTTTCCCTAGAATGTACACCCTGGAGTTCTTCAAGAAGGGTGTGCATAGATTTCTGCAGGGTCGGCAACGCGCAAGTTATACTCCTGGTATTGCAAACTTTCATAGGAAGCAACCGCTTACCATCAGGCGGGCCGCGTGCTTGTTTGCCACCCAGGAGCATCAATAAATTGGCAGATATCCATATATATATATATATATATAAAAATATGTTTGTCTGTATGTACTTTATAGAATCGTAAACGGCTGGACCGATTTTAAAGGATTTTTTTCACGTGGATTCGAGAATGGTTGGACCCGATAGGTTGTGCGCAAGCGAAGCTGGGCGGGACAACTAGTATTAAATAAAATACCATACTCAACAAATAACTTTGCAGTCCAATCTCTCTTTTGTCACAAATCATACCAATTAGACACTAATGAATATAGCTCAGTACTTCATAGCTCCGTTCCTCTAGAGCATTTGTTCTACCGTGCCTGGCCACTAGATAATTGCAAAACTTCAAACCTCGTTGGCTAACTTGGCGCGAGTAATTTGTTCAAGTTACATGGAATTATTGTACAGCCAAGTCTGATGTTTCCCTCTGAGTAATGTTAGTTTAAATTTAACCATATAATTAAGTATAGGGTCATGTTGTTCTGCGAGATATGAACAATTACCTGGATTGTGACGTTGTTCAACGCCCCGAGCGGTACGCAAATAGAACTCTACAAGTATTTTGCCAGGTTACGTAGCGTTAGCATGCTGGCAATTTTTTTTATATCGCTCGGGTGGCAAACGAGCATGTGGCCTTATGGTGAACGGTTGCCGCATGATTATTGATACAAAGGTTATTATTAACGTACTGGTATACTTAGGCATTTTTTTACTATATCAGGGTGAGAGCATCGTAGGTATCAGGTAACAGGTAGCGCTATTGAGAATACGAATCAGGTAGGTTGAGCTTTAAGTCCTATTTCGCCTTATTTACACACATTTGAAAATACGTATACTGTGTATAATCAATAAATTTGAGCCGTGGTGGCCGCGTGGTGCGACGAGTTGTCTGCGACACAAAGATTGCAAGTTCGGATCCCAACTCTACCAATAACTTTTTACGAACTTAAGTATAGTGCTTAGTAACACCACGAGTTTGAAGGAAAGCATCGAGAGGAAACCTGTATTCGTCTGAGAATCAATTCAAAGGCGTATGTATAGTCGTGCTTGAGTAACGGAGAGGGATTATCACCATCTGTCACGTTGGCATCTAAAGTTTATCTCGGGTGGAAAGTGGGGGTGTGGCTTCTACCTACATACATCTGCTTACGCCTTCAGGGACCCCTGTGGGAAGCGTGAAGCCATAAGTTTAAGTAAAACTTACCTTCATAAATCCCTCATAGATTATTTACTATTAGTGCCATCATTTGTCGTTTTAAAGTAATGTTAATATTATAAAAGACCATGAATCTGGTAACTCTACTTTAACCAAATCATTAGTTAAAACCAACTCACGTCTGGATACCTTGTCCAAAACAGAATAGCGATTGAAAAAAAACTAATTCAGTCCAGATTTTTATTCTTGATAATGAAGAGGTCGATTCTCATGCAAGCCAAAGACGAAAGTCGCAATGTATGTTATATCGCTTCACCATAAAGACAGTAATTTTTTTAATTTCCCGAGAACGCAGCCTACGCCGAGTAACAAATAGCTTCCGAAACCGCCACAACATGGCCGCGTGTAAACTTTTGTAATTAACGGCTTAACGCGCAATAGTGGTTGATGCTCACATGCTGTAATAAATAGATCACTATACATATCTTACGAAGTCTTTATTCCTCCACTACCGTAGGAGAAAGCGATATAAATAACTTTATGAGCATATTTTAAGAGAGGTAGAGCATAAGAATTAAAGCTGCCCGACTGGGGCAGGACCTCCACCTTATAGAAGTCCGTAGCCAATACTATTTATTGTGTTGTGTTCCTACGCGGTGAATAAGGTCACCAGTAATGAGCTCTTTGGGGAGGGGGGAGGATTGTTATATTGTGTTGGCAGCAGAGGGATTAGTCCTATTATGCTGCCAACACAGTATAATTCTCCGAACATAGAGTGGGAGCGTGCAAGTGATTCTTGGGTATCGTTAGCGTAAATGTAAATGTAGCGTAAATCCGAGTACCAAATAGAATACCTCGTAGACAAATAACGCCTTTAAACCCTCCGTTGCGTAGAACAGTACTTGGTGCCAATTCTCCTGTTACGCGTCTCTGTAGGTTGCTTAACGAATTTAGCGACGTTACTGATGTCCATTTCGAGTCCCCCAAATTGTTTTCTAAAAATATTCGTACCCTCCTCGAGGCAAGCAAATGAAACTCGCTTGATATTAATTATATACAATTAATTATACACACACAGAATAACACCCACGCACTTGCATATTTACTCACTCACACTTAAACTCTCTCACACACCTAAGCATACATACACAAATATTTTTAAGTAGGATACAACAAATAACAAGATACATTAAATATTAAGCAGGCTGTGTTTACCTATAAGTAATCTGTGCATTGTATCTATAATACAATCAAATGTAACTCTTAAATGTGTAATGTAACAAATTGTTGGTGAACCTAAAGAAATAAAAAAAAAAAAAAAAAAAAGTAAATAGGCTACGTTGAGGTTTTCCTGGAGAGTACAGAAGTTCTCAAGAAGGGTGTGAAAAGATTCCTGCAGGGTCGGCAACGCGCGAGTGATAACCCTGGTGTTGCAAGTATCTATAGGTGGCGGTAACCACTTACCATCAAGCGAACCACGGGCGTCTTTGCCACCCATATTCTATAAACTAACGTTGAATAACTTTAAAATTAACGAGCACATTTTTAAATTGCACATCACACGAGTTTATACAAACCGCCTCCTTTCTCTTGACTAGATAAGTTTGTTCAGAAGTGTCCTATTCAGTGGCAATGTTTTGCTCATACACTTAAGTTAATGTGTCTCTTCGTGCGGTTATGTGCTAGAAAACAAAAATGAAAGTTTTGTAGTCTTTCCGACTTTGAAGCTCTACGTTATTCTTACGAGACTTAACTACCCACTCTGGCTTTGCACGAATACTTTTCTAACAAGGAAGACAGTCGACGCGTTTTCTGCGAATAGTAACTATAATATGGTTACTATACATACACGGTTTGTTAAGGTGCAGAAAGGCTAGCTTTATTGGTATGTATGTAACATATAACATGACTTAGGGAAGAAAGGTTGGCGAAACAGATATCTAATAACCTCGCGCCTTCCTACTAGGTCGACAGTAAGCGGTAGGCAGAGGTTTATAGGCAGTACCCCCATATACTTTAAGTCCAGATTTTTTTTCTTGATAATGAAGAGGTCGATTCTCATGCAAGCCAAAGACGCAAGGTATGTTATATCGCTTCACCATAAAGACAGCAACTGATGGCGAGTCCATCGCCATTACTCAAGCCCGACTATACATACGCCTTTGAATTACTTCTCAGACGTATGCAGGTTTCCTCTAGATATTTACCTTCACCGTAAAGCTCGTGATGTGGCTAGTCACTGTACTTAGGTCCAGAAAAACTCATTGGTACAGTCGGGATTCGAACTTTCGATCTTTGTGTCGCAGGCAACTATTCGAATTACTCGGCTATCACGGCTTTTTTTTACATACATACATACATATAATCCCGCCTCTTTCCCTCAGGGGTAGGCAGAGACCACTTCTTTCCACTTGCTACGATCCTTACATACTTGTTTCGCTTCGTCCACTTTCATTATTCTCTTCATTCATGCTCTTCGGTTTAGGGTACTCTTGACTTGGCCTTTTTTCAAGACCAAATTAGAGAATTTGGTCTCCCAACGTCCGGCTTTTTATTGATAATAAATATATTGTATTGTTATTTCATGCACTCCGTATAGTACAAAGTAGCTTGTCAATGCAACCCGGGCCGCTAGCACCCTCTAAGTCTATTGGCTCTCATGTCGGCCGTTATAAGTCTGCGAACATCGGCGACCTTAATACCTTACATGGCGTATCTAAGACCGGTACTTTGTGGGTTGATTGTGCCTTAGCGGGCTATCATTTCTAGTTGTTCATTTGCGGTCGAGAGTTTATACTGGACCATTTTTGAGCACTCGCTTGTTAATATCATTTGAAAAGACGCGCTCAGTTTCTTGAGTAGCTCGCGCCTGTAATATATAATGATATTCTTGATATATATATCGACGGTCCCTACGTACATAAAGACATGTCAAAAACCGAGGTTTACAGGAGAGCGCAATTAATGTTCAAACCGCTCTAGAAATAATTCTATGTACAATTATTAATATTTCTTTTTTATAATATTTTATTAGCTCTAGGAAGTTTATAATGGTATTTATACATATTTTCTTTTTTTATGTTTTCATGGTAAAACTGATAGATGACCGTTTCTACGCTGATATTAAAATAAAAGCATGTCAGACATGTCTCTGATAGCTTTTTATACGTAGGAAAGATGAAAACTGTTTATAAAGTAGAATTTAAATAAAATCTTTTATGAAATTGTAGAATTATGTTATTGTTTTCAAATGCATATGTTAACATCCTAAGATCGCCACCCATGGGTATAAAAAATACATCAATGAAGACATATCGCTTTATACGCGGTTCATTCATCCGGGGTAGGACTGTATTTCTTGTAATGACAATAAAGACATGTCCTTAAATAAAATTTTCAGGATTATGTTTTATTAATTAAACAAGGTTAATTATTAAAAAATATTTATTTTTAATTAACAATCTTCTTAGCATCTAAACATAGGTACTTGTAGTCTCATTGAAGCAGGAACTAAACATTAAATTAAAAAATCTTTACTCAGACTGATTCATATTATTATCATTATTAAAGCTTTCTTATTAGTAAAATAATAAAATAATATTTAAAGAAAAATAACTAAGTATAAATAAATTAAACAATCTTCTTCGTAATTACCTTGTTCTTCCTTACTATGCTTAAGGCTATAATAGAACGTATGGTACTTTTTTGGGATAATCATCGTATTGCATAAGCTAATCAAGACCCTATATTTTACTTCAGTGATAGGAATAGGATTATTGTACATCTTCTCTAGTATTAGTTCGTTCTCTTTCTTTTTTTCCCTCTAGTCAGTTTCAAATTATTGCCACAGTTCAGTTTTCTATAATTTTCTTCAAAAACATCGTACTTTAATTCAATAATGTCTGGATTATTCCTTTTCACTTTTACTTCTCTTATCTAATTCCAAGAAATTTTCTTGAATTTGTTTTCTTCATTCTTGAATTGAGCTCCAGAAGAAATCCAGAACTAAGTCTGTTTCGCGAACCAGTGTGTGCCATTCATGGGGATGTAAATAAGTTAATATTCTTAATTACGCTCTATTAATGCGTGAACGCTATCTGCCTCGTTTTAAGTATGGCCTTTTTCCAAGAATCTATGGCACATATCTACCTTAAATGTATTTATTGCTTGAATACAAGTATATAAAAAAATTAATGCGATTGCGATTTTGACCGGCACAGTTGTCCGACCAGAATCTAAAATCTTCAATGCCAGCTTTTACCTTATTTATAACGAAAGACAAAAGACAAAAAACTAGCCACTTCATTGGTTTGCCACGTTTAGCAACTGTTTCATCCCATATGTAACACGTAGCCTCCTTTAACCCAGCATCGAAAACGATAAAATCATATACTAATAATTTTCTTTTGTTATACACTAATTTCATCATGTGTACTATTGTCATCATCACAAATTTAAGAGCTGGGCTCTTGTCGGCGTCTCTGATGCAGTGCCCTCCATTCGCTTCTGTCCAGCGCAACCTCCTTGACCTCCTTATACGACATGAGAGACACTTTTTCTTTGATCTGACCCATGTATGTTAATCTTGGTCTTCCTCTTCCTCTCTTCCCCTCTACCTTGCCTTCTAAGATGTTTCTAAAGAAGCTTTCATGTCGAATAAGGTGGCCTATCATCTTGCCTCTTCTATTCTCGACTGTTTCCAGCAGAATTCTTGTTTCTTTGACTCTTTTGAGCACGTCTTCGCTTGTTACCCATTCCGACCAGCTGATTTTTTCCATCCTTCTCCTACTACTTTTACTTCCTTGTGCTACTGTGTCAATTATATAATTTAAATCACTTTGCGATGATAAATTAGCTGATGTATGATTTTGTTCTCCAGCACTGTGTGATTTGGTAACATGTGTTTCGTTGTTAGGAACGTACAACGGCCGATCGTCAAGATCCATTGAAACATCTTTATCGGTTAACAATTCACGTCATGTCTCTTAAAAGAAAAAAAATGAATAAATTTTTTTAAAGTCGTGGTGGCCTAGTGGTTAAGAGCGTTACCTGCTAATTAGAAGTACGCCAGTTTGGATCTCACCGGTCTGTACCAAAGAGTTTTTCTAATAACTTGCGTAGTTATTTATACACCACGAGCTTTACGGTGAAGGAAAACATCATGAGGGAACCTGCATATGTCTGAGAAGATTTTTAAAGACGTATGTAGTGCCTAATAGACGGCGATGGACTCACCATCTGTCACGTTGGCACAAATTATCTTCGGTGGAAAATGTGTGTTGTAACACCTTTGCCTACCCCTTCGGGTGCCCTTGACGGGAAGGCGTGAAGATATATTATTATTTATTAAATAAGAGTAAACGTAAATGAAAACAAATTCATAAATACATTTAATAGCGACACGTATATACAAACATGTAAGACATGACTTCATATACTTCGATAAAAATAAAAACTTTATTTTATTTGTAATAATTATTTATAAATATTATTTTTTAAAGAAGCATGTAACATATTATAATTATTTGTGAAATAATGATCGTTAATGACCACATCATAGTATAAGCGGATACGTCTGATATGACCGCTTTTACACTGATATTCTCCTGCTATAAGTTAGAAAAACAATAAAAGTATTAATATCGGTTTTGTATAACATTGAGCGTTTAATATATACTTATTTGAATTATTACTTACCCTCATTAGCTTCATCGATATAATAAATTAAATCTTATGCTTCAGAAACGCATAACATAACATTTCTGGAGTTTGCAATATCCACCAATAACATTGATCTACTAGTATTCTTGTTTTACAGTATTGTTGCAGGTAATATTGTTAATATTTATAACTAAAAAACACACCAGTAAATCTAAACTGTATCAGAACTCATCGACACGTCTTAATGGGGAACTCCCGCCGTAAATGACGTTATGTCATACTAGACCGCGTTCTCACCGAGTGGCGCGCATTTTAAAACACCGTACAAAACGATATGTATAGATATCCGCATCTACTACACTTATTCGTTGTAAATATAATACTTGTTCTCATACACGATTTGTAAATATAGTTAAATACGTAATATAAAATTTAAAAAAATATATAGGTATGTGCATTTGGAAAATCTAAACCCAATTATGCAATAAAAAAAAAATGTCATTTTGGACATGTCTTTATGTACGTAGGGACCGTCGATATATAAATTACGTGTCACGTTGTTTGTCCGCGACGGGCTCTTAAACTATTTAACCTATTTCGCACAAATTTGCACACCGTGTGCAGTTTGATCCAAGTTAAAAGATAGGATAGCTTACATCACAATTGGACCCTATAGGTGGTGCTGCGATCGTGTTTCAGGAAATTTTACTGTTTCACCCGGGCGAAGCTGGGCGGGACACCTAGTGTTTTATATATATCCTCACACCTTCCCACAAGGGTCCCCGAAGGGGTAGGCAGAGGTATACAGGTAATACCCACACACCCACTTTCCGCCAGAGGTATATTAGGTGCCAACGTGACAGATGGCGAGTCCATCGCCGTTACTCAAGCACGACTATACATACACCTTTGAATTTCTTCTAAGACGTATGCAGGTTTCCTCTCGGTGTTTTCCTTCACCGTAAAGCTCGTGGTGTGACTAATCACTGTATTTAAGTTCAGAAAAACTCATTGGTACAGTCGGGGTTCGAACTTGCGACCTTTGCGTCGCAGGCAACTGCTCGAACCACTCGGCCACCACGGCTGTATAGTGTTTTATATATTAAAATATTATATCCTCACGCCTTCTCACATGGATCCCCGAAGGGATAGACTCAAACCACACGACCACCAGGGCTTACATTAAAATATACCAAGATAAGTATGTAGAAAGATAAGTATTACATGAGGGGGCCTGTCCTTATATTCCTTTTTTACAAATAAGGTGGCAAAAAGTTGTCCGAGTTGCGGTCACCGCCGCCTATGGACGCTTACAACACCGGGGGTAACGCTCGCGTATTGCCTCCGCCCTTCCTTCCTTCTTGCAGGCCTCCATGCTATTAGGAAAATCCAAGACGCAGATATCTTACAGTCGTGCTTAAAAAACGGCGATGGACTCGCCATCTGTTACATTACACCCAGATACAGCTACGGCAAAATGAGGGTACAGTAACACCTCTACTTATCCAGCCAGAGACCTTTGTGGACAGACGTCAAAATAAAAATACAAATATACCTATGTTGCATCTGTAACCAGTCCACTTACATAGACTAGAAAACGGGGCAGGAGCACTGACCTCGTGCCCGACGGACTGTTAAAACTTATTGCCCTAAAATGTATGCAAATAGCACGTGGTAGAACTAGTATCATAATCCAATTATCTCAGTTTCATATATTATATTAAATACAGAGCCAACTCGCGTCGTACCCTGGGAGCCTATTTAGCTAACTACGAAAACCACTGACCTAATTTGGACCAGTCGTCAAGTTTATTTAATTAAGACAGCCTTTTGTGGTAACTTGCAAAAATATTTACTTGACAATTAAGTCAGTGCCCGCAGTAGCACAACTTCTGGTACAATCGCCAGTTTCAATATTGTCACTCTGTACTTATACAAAAAAAGCCGTGGTGGCCGAGAGGTTCGAGCAGCCTGCGACACGAAGATCGCAAGTTCAAACCCGACTGCACCAATGAGTTTTTCTGAACATAATTACAGTGATTAGTCACACCACGAGCTTTACGGTGAAGGAAAACATCGAGAGGAAACCTACATACGTCTGAGAAGCAATACAACGGCGTATGTATAGTCGTGATTGAGTAACGGCGATGGACTTGCCATCTGTCAAGTTGGCACCTAAAATATATGGCGGAAAGTAGGTAGGTAGACAGAGAGGCACATCCACTTTTTATATTTTATACTTGATTTACAGGGTGCTTACGTGACAGAGTCTAAGGCCGTCACTCGGCTAAAGCGCGTGGTGCGACTAATCACTGTATTTAATACTAGAAAAACTCAATTGTACAGTCGGGTTTCGAGCGTGCAATGTTTGCATGCAACTACTCGAGCCACTCGGCCACCACGGCTCTAAACGTAAATAGCATCTATGCGTGCGCTGCTCTGCAAACATTGTCTTTTTAAAACTGAAAAATGCTTAAGAGTGGCCAATAAAAATCTCTGTTTACACCCAATATCCGTCACCCGTTAACATCGGTTAGCTATTTTACGATTTGAAAGCTACGAGCGGGCGAGTAAAGCGGAGTCGGGGAATAGCATGTCTAGTATAGAGAAATAAAATAAGGAGGTATATCCTTTATATATCTGGAAACGAGAAGATCGTTATTTATTACCGAATTGAGTTCATTTATGAATATAAAGTTATATATAATATAAATTTGAGTTATAAATGTAATTGGATATCACCATAAAAATTTATATATATCTTCACACCATCCCACAAGGGTCCCGGAAGGGGTATGCAGAGGTGTGTAGGTAGTTCTCACAGATCCAGGTTTTAGTTGCTAGCGTGACAGATGTCGAGTCTATCGCTGCTACTCAAGCACGATTATACGTACGCCTTTGGCTTTATTCTCAAACGTATGCAGGTTTCTTCTGGATGTTTTCCTTCACATCAAATCTTGTGGTGTGACTATTGACTGTACATAAGCTCAGAAAAACTCACTGGTACAGTAGGGATTCAAACTTGCAACATTTCTGATCCAGGCTACGACTCGGCCATAGCTGTATGCTAAAAAAGATCTAATTGTAAACTGTGACATTGAATCTTTACAGTATGAAATTCTCATCTAAAATTTATATATACTTTCCTAGAACGCGACGAAAATTTATTTCAAATGAAAAGAGTATTGCATCTAAAATAGATATACTCTCCCTGATCGCGATGAAAATGTATTTCAATTGAAAAGAGTTTCAATTACGGTTTTATTTTTTAATTTCAAAAGTATCTGTGAACACCCTCGTAAGTGTCACTCAACTGTCAAATATAAGTTCACAAATTCGATCCCGTTTGGAGAAGTAATGGGTTATAGTCCCGATGGAGCGACACTCGAAAGGCGCCTATAAACTAGAATTTAATACTGTTTTAAAAATTCATGTAGATATAGTAAAACAAACTTGTGCTTTAGCAAAAACATTTTTGAATCGAGTCAATATCAAAAGTTATCATTAGAGATAATGAGAATTTCTTTAAAGCCGAAATAGACAAACAATTTAAATATCTAGAGAACTCGAAACCGACGAGCATGTATGAAGAGACTGATGAATGCGGACGAAGCGAAAGAGGTATGTAAGTCGAGAGAGAACTGGCACTCTATACTCTCTGCCTACGCCGTTAGGGACTCGGCGTGATGATATGTATGTATGTATGAAATATCTGGTCTTAGCCCACGAGATTTTACAACACTCGGTGGGACATTTCATCTAATTAGGATAGCTTATTATTATTAGCTATCTAGCATATATAGCTTAATATCTGTACATTGAAAAATACATATTAATGTATTATACTACTTGACGTTTAAACTCTCAGCGAGCTTAACAGCGGGACAAGTTAATAGGGCTAGAATAATGAAACAGAATAAAATCTAATAATTGTCCACAGTCTACAGCCCGCGATAAGCTGTAATGGCTGTAAAGGTATTATTTAGTATCCAGTTGCTTCTAAATACAATTTCCCAGCACTTCGGCTGTTTTAACGGTCACTACCGGAGTTCCTTACAGTAAATTTTGAACCGTAAAACAGCTTGAGATTTTTACTTTATGCTTTACGACCTGTTTGTTGTTGCTGTTATCACTTTTATATTTATGATTAGCTTTTTACCCATCTTCATGCCTGTCAAGAAGATTCCCCAAAGGGTAGGCAGAGGTGGGTAGAAGTACCCATACTACCACTTTTCACTGGCGATATATTGTATATGGACGAAGCGAAGTTAGAGAGAACTGAATCTAGAGAGAACTGGCGCTCTATACTCTCTGCTTACCCCGTTAGGGACTCGGCGTGATGATATATGTACATAGGTATTTGAATTTCTTTTCAAACGTATACCTGTTGCTTTCCTTCACCATAAAGCTCATGGTTTGACAAATTCTTGTACTTTAAGTGCAGAAACTTAGTGGCTCAGTCTAGATTGGATCTTGCAATCTGTGATGCAGGCGACTACGTTGCGTTTTGCCACAACTACACCGAGAAAAAGGTTATATTTATATACTCTGACGCCGTCCCACTATGTATAGGTAGTACACACACACCCACTTTCCACTTTTAAAAGATATATTTTAGGTGCCGTCGCATCATTCATAAGAAATATCCCCCTTTACTCAAATACGAGTATACATTGGTACGCCTTGCAGAAAAATAATCGAGAGAAATAGATCGCAATTGTTTTAATAAAGGAATTAGGACGCACTTACTGTATGTACGGTACTTATAAAGAAGAACGAAAAACGTAGCAAATTAAAGAAAAAAATTTACTGAAAAAGCTCAAAAGAAAGAATCTTGAAGCATTTATGTACTACGAAGATATAATCGACCAATATAATAAAAAAAAAAACAAGATTGATTTACTAAAGAAGATTTGCGAGTACCTACATCAAATTTTGATGTATGCTAACAGGATATATACTTAAATATTTATATTTAGTATTCACATCACAATTGCAGTTGTTCTAAGCCACCTAGAATCTTGAGGCCTACCCTATTATTGAATTTGGAACCCGTCCAAGCTCGAATCTCGTGTCAGCCAACTGTGCTGCTAAGATTTATGATTTACAATGACTTATTAATACTCAAATCATTATTGTTATATATAATAATTTATGAAGCTTTTACAAAGTGTATTTCATGACCAAAGACCAAAGATATTGCGCTGGACAGTTGCTGACTGAAAAAAATGGCATTGGAAACGCTGACAAGAGTCCTGCTCTTAAATGTATGGTGGTTGAAGTAAACAACGGGATAACTTGACAAAGAAGGACTTTGCTTTAAACTACGCGTTCAGTATGTAACAATTTCATGAATATACTTAAGCATGCAATGCAATCAAATGGTGATAATTATTGGAGAACAAAAAGTTAAACTAAACGAAAAAAAATGTAATTGTTTTATTTTAAAGCATATCATATACATATCATCACGAAGAGTGCCTAACTCAGTAGGCAGAGAGTATAGAGTGCAAATTGTGTCTAGACTTACGTACCTCTTCAGTTCGTCCACATTCATCAGTCTGTTCATACATGCTCATCGGTTTCAAGTACTCTTGACGTTCCCGTTCTTGAGCGTCTGATCGATTTGATCTAGGTAGTTGAAACGTGGTCTTCCTCTGCCTCTTATTGCACACACTTTCGCTTTGTATATCTTTTTGTCAATCTTTCTTATAGAAAAGACAAATGGCATTCGGAATGAATGAAGCGAAAAAGGTCTGTAGATCTAAAAAGAACTGATCTACTCTCTCTACCTATCCGTAAGAGACTGGGGGTGACGATACTCGTATGTGCATGTCTGTGTTTGAGATGCCGCGGGTTGGAAGCCTGCCTCGTTATCGTCTATTTTTGTAACGTTTTTATAACGATACCAGTGAAGAAAAACACTGTACGGAATAATTAGTGAAACATATTTTATGTACAATAAAAACCAACATACATTATTGTATAGATTAAATCACTGCGTAGGTCCTGAAAAGTATTTAACCCGAACTAAAAAAAAGATAAACTAAAGAAAGAGAAGACTGTCTGAGAGCACTAAGAACGAACGGATGTGGAGTGAAAATGGGAAACTTAGTGGTCAACTGCCTACTATACGCCGATGACGCGGTTTTACTGGCGTCATCAGAGGGCGAACTGCAGTCACTAGTTACCATAATGAAAGAAGAATGTGAAAAGAAGGGGCTGCGCCTAAACGCTGGCAAGACTAAGGTTCTGGTATTCGAAAGAGATGAACAAGTGACCGAGTGTGCAATATCGGTAAATGGGCAAATTCTAGAGCAAGTGAATGAATTTGTATATCTTGGAAGCATGTTCACACGAGATGGAAAGTATGAAAAAGATATTGAAAGAAGGATAACTGCCGGAAATAAGGTGAATGGAGCCATGTCGGCGTTGATGGGCAGTAAAAGTCTGAGCAAGAATGCTCGAGTTGCTGTCCACAACGCGATATTGGTACCTACCTTATTCTATGGCAGCGAATCCTGGGTATGTCAGAGGAAGTATGAAAATAGCTTGAATGCAGTCGAGATGAGATCTCTTCGAAAAATGTGCGGCGTAACGATATTAGATCGAATCCGCAATGAAGAGATTCGCAAATCAACTGGCGTGAATGAGGGCGTGATTGTAAAGATGAAGAAAGGCATGTTACGTTGGTTTGGACACATAGAAAGGATGAGTTAAGAAAGATTGACGAAACAGATATACAAAGCAAAAGTGTGTGCAAGAAGAGGCAGAGGAAGGCCACGTTCCAACTACCTGGACCAAATAGATCGGACTCTCAAGGACGGGAACGTTAAGAGTACTCGAAACCGACGAGCATGTATGAAGAGACTGATGAATGTGGACGAAGCGAAAGAGGTATGTAAGTCTAGAGAGAACTGGCGCTCTATACTCTCTGCCTACCCCGTTAGGGACTCGGCGTGATGATATGTATGTATGTAAAAAAAAGATTCCGAGGTGAGGTAAAATACAGCAACTCATCGGTGTCTTTGCGAATATTAATATACTTTAATTACTTGCAAAAACACACGAATGCTAAGCTCACCATTCATCATTGTCTAAAGATAAAATAAATCACCAGATCAACCTAATCTTTGCCAAGATAATACAGACTTTATAAACAAGTTTAGTATTCGTATGATATTACTTTTTACTACTAAATTATGATAAATTACTTGAAGTTAATATGTTAAGTGAAACTATATGACTGTGATTTTTGATAAATCTATAAATAATATAAATGCGAAAGTCTTTAAGGATATTTGTTATTTAGTCAGGCTAAGGTGGCTCAACGAAATTGGATGAAATATATTACAAACTTTATCTTTGCTACAGGTATAGACTATTAGCTGGATTAATACATAACAAAATATAAATACCTTGGGATAATTCCACACAAATTGACCTAGTCCCAAATGAAGCATAGCTTGTTTTATGGTAACTAGACGATAAGTTATGGAAGGATCTATGCTAAACTTATCGTCTTCCTTGATCCTTAGACAAACACATAGGATAGATTAATTACAGATGTAAGATCTACCAATTAAGTAAAATTTTACCTACATAGGTGAGACCCAGGGGTATTGCCTACCTGATACCTGTACCGGGTACCTGATTTAACAAAAGATATCACGTCAAAAGTGAGTGTAAAAATTAAAAATGTTTTGATAAGTGCTTCGATTAGCAATAATATTAATTGAATGCACTATCCATTAATCCTCGAAACGAATTTGTAATTTACGAGCTTAAAAGGCGTTGTCGCATTTTAAATTCAATTTTCTTCTGTGATTAATAGATCCAATTTAGTGACGAAACAATAATATTATTCAAACAAATGAAAAACGAAAACTTTTGTAATAAAATCCCGCACATTTTTATTAATGCCCACAAAATAACCTTGTCATGTTTTTGTATTAAAAAAACCTCCACAAAGTTTCTCGCCGTCATTGATGTCATTTACCTAAAAAGTGATTGATTGCGATGTTTTAGTACCTAAAGGTATTTTAGATGGCCGCCTCTTGCTTTGAAGCTTATGAAATCAAGAGGACCAAAATGGTTTGCTTAAAATATGATTAAGAAAAAAAAACACTTACAAAATTAAATTGTTTTTAAACATTCAATTGAAGAACATTAGAGATCCTCCTAGAGGATACTCCAAAAAATAAAAGTATCATTAGTGACTCCTGCCAACATCTGCAATACCAATAAAGTATTATCGATGTAATGATAGCGTCGAAATCATTTGCAGTCAATATACTTCTGTAATAAGTTTTTCGTTTCGATATAATATAATTATCTTCACGCTTCCCATAAGGGTTCACGAAGAGATAGATTAAGGTATATTGACACCATCTTGGAGATAAATATAGGTACCGACCTGTCACATGGCCAGTCTATCGCCACCATTTCTCAACTACGACTATACACACGCCTTTGAATTTCTTTCCAAACGTGTGCAGGTTTTCTCTCGATTTTACTCGACTACTGTACTTATGTTCAGAAAACTCATTGTTAAAGTCGGAATTCAAACTTGCAATTTTTGTGTTCCAGATGACTTGAACCACTCGGCCACAATATATTATATTTCGATATAACAAGCTACATTAGAGGTCCAGCCTTCAGACGTGTTGGCGTGCTCCTATCTTCTGTGCTAATGATGAAGGGTTTGACGTAGAAATATAACCCTCACATACTAATACAAGCTGCAACGAGAAGCACCAGTTCTAGTTTTACGCGACGTTAGGTATTTCACTTATTAACGAAGCCGCTTAAGAAGCTCAACACAAAGACTTCTTGCTCAGTCCGTGAAGATAAGTCTCCCTTGTATGTGAAAGCGACCACGCAAAGGTAGTTCTTGCACAAGCTGCGGTGGTTTCGTTGTCCCGTTCTAGCTATACCGCATGGCCTTAATACCACCAAAATAATGTATACAGCCTTCTAGTTAGTAGCATACAATTAAACTGCTTCTGTTTAATGGTAATGAAGAACATAGTATTAATTAGATTAGAATTTGTTAATAAATATATGTCCACAGTCAAACTTGAATCCAAAATAACTCTTGACTTATTGATTACTCTCTTTAAGTCTCTAAAAAATAAGCTTTAATTTTCATCCTGCCGTGGTGGCCCAATGGTTCGAGTAGTTGCCTGCGACACAAAGATCGCATGTTCGAATCCCGCCTGTACCAGTGAGTTTTTCTGGACTTAAGTACAGTGATTAGTCACATTAGTTACGGTGAAGGAAATAATCGAGAAACCTGCATACGTCAGAGAAGCAATTCAAAGGCGTATGTATAGTCGTGCTTGAGCAACGGCGATACACTCGCCATCTGGCATGGCACCTAAAATATATCTGGCGGAAAGTGGGCGTGTGTGTACTACCTATACACCTCTGCCTACCCTTTCGGGTACCCTTGTGAGATGGCGTGAGGATATATAATTTTTCATCTTAAAATACACACACAGCCTTATAACGTATTACCTTACTGCCTGCATCGAGCCTGTATCTCAAATAGACCATTATATTAAAACACGATATATCCGCCGAGCCTAGCTTCTTTCTTTGTGAACCATTTCCAAGACATTACGGCTTAGCTTGGCGTTATACTTACTCTGTGCAGCTTCGCATATAATAATTGTTTGGCTAGTGATCTATCTTGGGGTCACCTGGATTATACATTGATATTGGCTTTGAAGCAAAAATTCATTTTATGTCAGAAAGAGCAGTAAATTATTTATAAATGAGTTGAGTTGAGTTTACGTGCCCTTTGAAATGTGTGAGGCGGAGATATAACGTACGTAAAAAAATCAGAGCAGAGCAACTGGATTTGTATTTATAAATTGTAACGATGGATAAAGGCCTCATACGTTGATTCGACATATAGAATATATGAGTGAAGAGGGATTGACTAAATATATATTATTCGAAAGTGTATTGAAGAAAAGGCATAGGAAAACCATGTTCCAATCAATCGATCGAAAGTTTTCAACGTTAAAAAAACATAAAATGCATAGAAAGTCCTATGTTGGATTAAAAAAAAATATCGTGTAAACAATAGCTAAATAAAAGCTAGAACGATATATCATTGCAATATTTATGTTATGGCAGAGGCCCAATAAAGCATTAGGCTCATATTCCCGTGCCAACTCGTAAGCTCTACAAGCCAGGATAAAAATACACTTTATTGCTTTATATTTGAGGTACTCCTTCATATGTACTTCTAACTGATGGAGCAACATTGGAGAGGATACAAGTGATAATAAAGTTAGTTTGTAAGTATAAGACTAAAATAGCTTATCAACATATTTACTCTGCTGTATTAATTATATTTAGTTTCAATTTACAGCTCAAAATCACATCTGGGTATTGATACTAAGACTTTTTGTTCACAAGTCAATTTGAAAGTAATTTTCTCACATAAGCATTGATACGCAATGCCAATCTGTAGTAGCATGATAATAAATAGCTTACTAATACAGCCTAATAAACTGGCACTCTATTCTCTCTCTGCCTACCCTGTGAGAGACTCGGCGTGAAAATATTCCCACCGTCCAACCTTCCCACAAGGGATAGGCAGAGGTGTATAGGTAAAACCTACACCCACACTCCGCCAGAGATATATTTTAGGTGCCAAGGTGGCGAGTCCATTGCAGTTACTTGAGCACGACTATACATACGTATGCAGGCTTCCTCTTGATGACTTCCTTTACCGTAAAGCTCGTGGTGTACCCAATCACCGTACTTAAGATCAGAAAAATTACGCCATAGCATTATAGGCATGTATGTAATATGGTAGGATATTTGTTTACTTTTAGAATAATGGTGCCGTAGTAGTAAAAAGCCATGGTGGCCGAGTGGTTCGAGCAGTTGTCTGCGACGCAAAGGTCGCAAGTTCGAATCCCGACTGTACCAATGAGTTTTTCTGAACTTAAGTACAGTGATTAGTCACACCACGAGCTGAACGGTGAAGGAAAACATCGAGAGGAAACCTGCATACGTCTGAGAAGAAATTCAAAGGCGTATGTATAGTCGTGCTGGAGTAACGGCGATGGACTCGCCATCTGTCACGTTGGCACCTAATATACCTCTGGCGGAAAGTGGGTGTGTGGGTATTACCTATACACCTCTGCCTACCCCTTCGGGGACCCTTGTGTGCAGGCGTGAGGATATATATATATATATATATATATATATAATAGTTTATTACAGGTTTTTTTTCAAGAAGAGTATGCTTACTCTTCTTGATAACAATCGTGTAACATTGCCTTAATAATAATAAATCCTGGACATACTTAAGCCTTTTTGCCGACTCTTTATGAAAAGCTTTGATTTAGCGTTTAAATTACGAATTTATGGACTTTCAATAATAAAAAAAACTAATTTTAGAAGAGATTTACGCGAATCCGGTCAATAGGCACACTGGAACGGAATGGAGTATTTTTTCAGGTAATTTGGATTGGCAAACCCTCATCAGTTATAAATCAATTTGACAGATTTTTCTTGGCATAGAAATATTACGCTTGTGCTAAGCGTCACGTTTGTGGAATTAATGTAGGGAATTCATACCGTAAGCATGTTTGGGGACAAAGGGTATATACCAGTGATTTATACTGGGATTGGTAAATATGTTTATTTTACGAAACGGGAACGTCAAGAGTACTCGAGCGTGTATGAAGAGACTGATGAATTTGGACGAAGCGAAAGAGGTATGCAACTCTACAGAGAAATGGCGCTCTATTCTCTCCGCCTACCCCGTTATGGACTCGGCGTGATTATATGTATCTATGCATGTTTACATACATACATACATATCATCACGCCAAGTCCCTAACGGGGTAGGCAGAGAGTATAGAGCGCCAGTTCTCTCTAGACTTACATACCTCTTTCGCTTCGTCCACATTCATCAGTCTCTTCATACATGCTCGTCGGTTTCGAGTACTCTTAACGTTCCCGTCCTTGAGAGTCCGATCTATTTGATCCAGGTAGTTGGAACGTGGCCTTCCTCTGCCTCTTCTTGCACACACTTTTGCTTTGTATATCTGTTTCGTCAATCTTTCTTCACTCATCCTTTCTATGTGTCCAAACCAACGTAACATGCCTTTCTTCATCTTTACAATCACGCCCTCATTCACGCCAGTTGGTAGCCATACAATAAGGTAGGTACCAATATCGCGTTGTGGACAGCAACTCGAGCATTCTTGCTCAGACTTTTACTGCCCATCAACGCCGACATGGCTCCATTCACCTTATTTCCGGCAGTTATCCTTCTTTCAATATCTTTTTCATACTTTCCATCTCGTGTGAACATGCTTCCAAGATATACAAATTCATTCACTTGCTCTAGAATTTGCCCATTTACCGATATTGCACACTCGGTCATGCATGTTTATTATATATTTTTCTGGTATAAATCATCCTATGTGTTATATTATATCATTACGCTTCTCCACAAGGGTCCCCAAAGGGTAGGCAGAGGTGTAGAGGTATAACCCACACAACCATTACCACCCGAGATATATTTTAGGTGCCAACGGCGAATGGCAAGTTCATCGCCGTTACTCAAGCTCGACTATACATACGTCTTTGAATTGCTTCTCAGACGTATGCAGTTTTCCTCTCGATGTTTTCCGTCACCGTAAAGCTCGTGGTGTGACTAGTCGCTGTACCTAAGTCAGAAAAACTCATTGTTACAGTCGCGATTCTAACTTGCGATCTTTGTGTCGCTGGCAACTATTCGAATCACTCGGCCAACACGGCTCTTCTATGTGCATTATATGTATGTCTTCATGCTAATCAACGAGGATCCCCAAAGGGTACGTAAAGGTGTAGAGAAATTTTAGGTGCCAACACACGCCTTTGAATTTCATCACAAACGTATGCAGTTTTGCTTGCTTGCGTGCGTGCTTCGTCAAATCGGAATATTATCTCCTGGCGCACGTTACTCTTGCGTCATCACGTAGCAGAATGGACCACACCTGGTGGAAAAAGTTTAAAATAAACGAACTGCAGCTGCAGGGAAACTCACTACCGCGTTGTTTTTGGAGCCATACAACTGGCGAATTTCTTCATGTCATATTTAATAAAATAATATATTGTCAGAAACGGAAATAATAATCGATTAAAAAAATATATTTATAAATTAACAATTATATTCCACACTAGCTGTCCCGCCCAGCTACGCTCGGGTGAAAAAGTTAAATTGCCCGTAACACGATCGCAGCGCCACCTATTGGGTCCAATTGTAAATCTAAACCATTCTCGAATCTAGCTTAAGACACACAGAAACACACAGAAAGCTTCGCCCGGGTAAAAAGGTAAAATTCTTGAAACTCGATCGCAGCGCTACCTATCGGGTCCAATTTAATATAGCCTATGTTACTCGGGGATAATGTCGCTTTCCAAAGGTGAAAGAATTTTTGAAATCGGTCCAGTAGTTTCGGAGCGTATTCATTACAAACAAACAAACAAACAAACAAACAAATCTTTCCTCTTTATAATATTAGTATAGATAAGTTCTGAAAGGCTGACGAGAGAGTGACTGAACACGGCGATAACCGCTCATTATATAGGCCATCGCAGTGTTGCTACTCGGTCGTTTTCATTAACTTCTAACAAAATATATATATATATACATCGAGATAGAACATCGAGAGGAAACCTGCATACGTCTGAGAAGAAATTCAAAGGCGTATGTATGTAGTCGTGCTTGAGTAACGGCGATGGACTCGCCATCTGTCACGTTGGCACCTAATATACCTCTGGCGGAAAGTGGGTGTGTGGGTATTACCTATACACCTCTGCCTACCCCTTCGGAGACCTTTGTGGGAAGGCGTGAGGATATAGATATATATATATCCTAATGCCTTCCTATCAGGGTCCCCGCACCCACACACCCACTTTACGCCAGAGATATATTTTAGGTGCCAACGTGTCAGATGGCGAGTCCGTCACCGTTACCTTGTTACGCCGATGTTTTCCTTCACCGTAAAGCTCGTGGTGTGACTAATCACTGTACTTATATATATATATATATATATATATATATATTATAAATATATCCTCACGCCTTCCCGCAAGGGTCCCCGAAGGGGTAGGCAGAGGTGTATAGGTAATACCCACACACCCACTTTCCGCCAGAGGTATATTAGGTGCCAACGTGACAGATGGCGAGTCCATCGCCGTTACTCAAGCACGACTATACATACGCCTTTGAATCTCTTCTCAGACGTATGCAGGTTTCCTCTCGATGTTTTCCTTCACCGTAAAGCTCGTGGTGTGACTAATCACTGTACTTAAGTTCAGAAAAACTCATTGGTACAGTCGGGATTCGAACTTGCGACCTTTGCGTCGCAGGCAACTGCTCGAACCACTCGGCCACCACGGCTATCACTCACTGTACTTAAGTTCAGAAAAACTCATTGGTACAGTCGGGATTCGAACTAGCGATCTTTGTGTCGCAGGAAACTACGCGAACAACCCGGCCACCACGGTTTGAACAAAATAAAATAATGTAAAATACATTGGGACAATTAAACACAAACTTACATAGTCCCAAACTAAGCAAAGCTTTTGCTATGGAAACTGGGCATCGTAGTCTGCTTAAGAACAACTCTGCGCACTCCAAGAGAGTGCCAGTTCCCTCTAGATTATAGCACTCTACACATTAATTTTATTTATAACCTTCAGTCTGTCTAGCACTACGTATATTATTTCAAGCCTTTACGTCTTCTCACTTTGTTGTCTGAAGGGTTACATAGAGATGTGTAGTAATTAGTACCCATACACCCAATTAACGCCGGAGATATGATTTAGGCGTCAACGTGACAGATGGCGAGTGTATTTTGGTTTAAAGCACGCCTATAAATATGGCTTTTCCTCTCGATGTGACTATTCTTAGGTTAATAAAACCGGGACCTGAAATTGCAATCTTGAATTTGCAGATTACTCAAACCACACGGCCACCACGGCTCTATAATTATGTAAAGTGTAGTATTATATTCAAATCGGGCTTAAATGGAAGCTGACTCTAACATTACAGTCTTTGGGACAACGCCAGGACAATAATATTGATATTATCTTAGACGGCAGCTTATAAATATAATTTCCTCGCAGAATTTGCTGGCCCAACAGCCCACCGAGCCTAATAAAGTGGGTCGAGCAAACATTCCCGGCTAAAACTACGCTTTTTAACTAGTATTTTCAGTTGTTTTTGCACCAGCAGTGTCTCGACTAGCTTCGCTTGCTTTTGCATGTGTTTATATCAGTTTTTTTGCTCTTCCGTTTACGCTTACTTGGTGTAAGAGTTGCATCCTAGATCAGAGTTTCTTCACTTTTGTTTTCGTAGATAAACTTTTTTTTTTCATAATTATTGAGGACTGTTAAGGGTCTGTTGCAATGCCGTCGTAGTCGAGTGGTTCAATAGTCGCTTGTAATTCAAAGATTGCAAGTTTTAATCCTGGCTGTACCAATGAGTTCATCTGAAATTAAGTACAGTCATTTACACTACGAGCTTTACGCTGCAGGATATAATATAAAGATATATAATATAAATAAATAAATAAGACAACGAGCAGAAATCCACATACGTTTGAGAAGAAATTCAAAGACGTATGTATAGTACTTGAGAAACGACGATGAACACGCCGGCACCGAAATATTTATATATCAGGCGAAAATTTGGTTTGTGTTACACTTCTGCCAACCTTCGAGTGCCTTGTGGGGAGGCAGGAGAGTTGCAAGATGCAAGTTCACTATTGTACTTTAGTTGGGCTTAAAAAAAAATTGTGTGTGTCAGCTCCGACGCACGACTGGAGTTTACTCCTTAAGTACGATTGTCTAAACATACGCAAAAAGAGTTTATCCAACCGAAAATAAGATTAATACCATATGAAAGGGTAAATTAACAAATTAATGAAAATAATATACATATATAAATATATATTTATTCATTTTATATACATTTATTATAACTAATCGGCGAAATATTTTACTTTAAACTTTTCACAATAGTCAATTTCAGATGTGCACAAATATTTCATTAGGAATGTTGATAAATAAGTAGTAAAACTATCGTAAAAATCGGATTATCGATATCGATACTTTATTGACTACACCCTCGCACTGGTTGAGTAGCGCGAAACTGATGCAATTTTCTAGAAAGTTCTTTAACTATTATTACAGATAAAATTCGATCTTATTGCCCTTACATAAGATTGATTTTTGTATTGTAAAATTTAAAAAAATTTGGACATAAAACAAAATTAACGTAAAAAAATAAAATTTAACTTAATAACACTTCCCGATGATAGGAAATGCCACTATTAGCTAGATTTTTGTCCGGCTAGCATTCCTGCACTCAAGAATGGAGCAATACGGCATATCTGCACTTGTTTTTCAAACTTATTGAAAGCGGATTGTACAACTGTCACACACTAGCGGCGGCGGCGTACTGAGCGCGGTTGGTCACAACCAAATTAGAAAGTTGCGCACCATAGGTGCGCACCAAAAACGTAACGAGGTCATTCATCAGTAGATTTTACCTCTCATATTTTTCTCATACCGGGCGTCTTATATATGAAAATCGATTCTTAAGGTGTAAACTCCAAAAAAACTGACCTACTAGTGACGCGTTGTAAATAGAAACGTACCTGGAGAAGTCCGACCAAAACAAACTCGGACATTTGTAAGTTTTCAGATATCAAAATCACCATTCATCAAAGTCAATGGCACGGGAAATAGGGCCCTGGGAGTTTTGGAGTCCGATTGAGAATCTGATAATGTTTTAAATTGTTGTTTCGCTTCTATGGATGGTGTAGTTTTAACAGGTAATAGACCTTGTTTCTTTTACTATAATAACATTGTAAGAAACCGGATCCCAGCGTTGAGTGGTCAATGTGTGCTTAGTATAAGTACTTAAGCAATCTTTGTGTTGAAGATATATCCTGGAATTCGGCCACAGCGGCTAATTAAGATAAGTATAAAAATAAGTTATCAAGTAAAGAGAATAGTTATTATTAGCCTGTTATAAAAATTTCAGTATCTTAGTCCTGTGTTGATATATATCATCACGCCGAAGCCCTAATGGGGTAGGCATAGATAATAAAGCGCCAGTTCTCTCCAGACTTACATACTTCTTTCGTCCACATTCATGAAAATCTGCATCCTCGCCGGTTTCGAGTACTCTTGACGTTTCCGTCCTTTGAGAGACCGATCGATTTCATCTAGCTAGTTTGAACGGAACCTTCGTTCGTTATCACCGCCTACTGTTTCGTCAATCTTCCTTCACTAATCCTTTCTATATGCCAAACCAACGAAACATACCTTTATCATCTTTTTAGCTTATATATTTTTTTTATAATTTAATAAAAATAATAAATATAGCATATACGGTGAAGGAAAACATCGAGAGGAAATCTGCATACGTCTGTATGTATAGTCGTGCTTAATTAACGGCGATGGACTCGCTATCTGTCACGTTGGCACCTAAAATATATTTCTGGCAGACTGTGGGTGTATGGGTTTTACCTATGCACCTCTGCCTATCCCTTCGGGGACCCTTGTGGGAAGGCGTAAGGATATATTTAATAATACATAATTAAATAGTATTTTCTAACAGCAATATAAGCCTACGCTGGAGTTTGCCGAGCAATTTGGAGATATACAAAATAACTAAGCAACGAGTGATAACGCATGTATGAAAAAGTAATATGTCTCAGCGCGAGACACTTTACTATAACATTAGCGACAATCCAGATGAGTCTAGTCGTTTGTCTTCATCAAGTCTCTTGGGATCCGTCGTTTCTTAAGCGTGGACACCTTACGACACTTTTTGTATGGCTTAATCTGCTTAGCTCAGGCTGAGTAAGGGGTTTTTGTTCGATATATTGATCCTACAAAAGCTTTGTATTGTTCAATTTATTTGGATTAGACGAGAACGTATTCTCTGGATCTTGGATTTAATAAGAGTATCGCCTTTTCACGCTTTCCTACGAGGCCTGAAGGGGCTACACCCACTTTTCGGCGGAGATATATCTTTTAGGTGTCGGCGTGACAATATATGCTTTTACGATGTGAAATGTTATAAGGCATTGATTTATTCTTAAGCATTGTTATCAGAGTTACATACTAATATCGCATGTTAAAGTTCGTAGCTTTTTCTCGTCATGACCTTTTGACAATAAATTATAAGTTGATATCAAATTTAAGCATGTATTGTGCGAAACTTGTGCAATGACTGTGAAAAGATTACAGTTTGGACGCGATCCAAGAGACCTGGAATGTTGAGGTGCCTCTATAGACTATTCATAAATCTTCTCTCGCGAATTTAGTTTTTAGAAACTAAAAAATAAGGCTCACTATTGTAAAGAGCTATTTTTTTGGTATACATTAGTAAAGAGCTGATTATTTATTAAAGATTTCTATATTACAATATTTTTAATCTCTATTTATATTTCCGTTTCGATTACAGAAGCCGTGGTGGCCGAATCGTTCGAGTAGTTGCCTGCAACACAAAGATTGCAAGTTCGAATCCCAACTGCAGCAATGAGTTTTTCTGAACTTGAACGTGAAGGAAAACATCGAGAGGAGGTCACGTTGGCACCTAAAATATATATAAAATAATATAAATAATATAATATCCTTACGCCTTCCCACAAGGGTTCCCGAAGGGATAGGCAGACGTGATGGTTCTACCCACACACCCACTTTCCGCCAGAGGTATATTAGGTGCCAACGTGACAGTTGGCGAGTCCATCGCCTTTATTCAAGCACAACTATACATACTTGAAATTTTTTGAATTTGTTCTCAGACGTATGCAGGTTACCTCTCGATGTTTTCCTTCACCGTAAAGCTCGTGGTGTGACTAATCACTATTCTTAAATCACTGTACCTAAAATATATCTCCGGCGAAAAGTGGGTGAGTAAGTACTACCTACATAACGCACACCCCTTTGGTGACACTCATGTTAAGGAAAATTATATATTATCATTATTACAGCTGTATTATTTCGATTAACACGGTGAGCTTAAAGTAGAAATATATTGCAATTGCTGTTCATCTAGCAAGTTGCAACCCACTAGAAGCACTCAACGTAATTCATTAGTATGCAACTGAATATTAAACGGGCGACTAGACTTCGCAGCTCAGTTCAGGGCGACGTGTCTGGAGGGCAGGTGCATTAATCTTAAGATATTCACGAACGTAAGCATTATTACATAACATTTCGAATAAGCAGTTTGCTCGCGGCTCTGTCTGTATGAAATTGAAAATTTAATAGCGGCATGAATTAAATATCAAAGGGAATGAACCAATTTATTCAAAGTCTATCAGGGATACACATTGAATATAGCGACTATAAATAATATATAATCACTTTGTGCGAATCCCGGTTTTAGTATCTTTCAAATTTCAAACACACATGTATGTATGTAGGTTTCCTCCCGACGTTTTCCATCATCGTCTCGTGGTATGAATAAATACTGTACATAAGTTCATAAAAAAATTGTTGATACAGTTGGGATTCGTATTTACAAACAAACCACTCGACTACCACGGTTTTTATTAAATATATTTATTTCACGCCTACCCACAAGGGTCCCCGAAGGGGTAGGCAGAGGTGTATAATTTCTGTATAGTTCAATTGCTTCTCAGACGTATGCAGGTTTCCTCTTGATGTTTTCCTCTATATTTCACTGTATTTATTAGTACAGAAAAACTAATTGGGACAGTCACAGGATTCGAACCTGCGATCTTTGTGTCGCCAGGCTACTACTCGAACCACTGGGCGACCACGGCTTGTTTACTAACTTCTTTCACAAATATGAAAATAAATATTAACGTGAAATACATGCAATACTTCCTGGCAATATAAAAGGCAGGCAACCGAGCGTGTCAGCTCGACACATTTTCACGCAATCTGAACCGCTCCGTGGGCTTTATCGTGGCGCGTGCAAACCCAAAATGGGAATATGACGTCAGAGAAATCTCTGTACACAGTGTTATTTGCTGTTAATAGAAATGTTATGTTTGCAACGCAATATATTGTAAGTTCGAATCCCGGATCTACCTATATTTTTTCTGAACTGTAGCAATGAGTTTCTCTTAACTTAAGTAGCTATAGTAATTGATTAGTCACACTACGAGCTTTACAGTGATAGAAAACAGAGCAAACTTACATATGTACGTTTGAGAAGAAATTAAATGACGTGAGCATAGTTGTGCATGAGAAACGGCGATGGACTCGTAATCTGTCATGTTGGCACCTAAAATATATCTCTGGCAGAAAGTGGGTCTGGGTACTACCTATAAAGCTCTGCCTTTCCCTTCGGGACCTAAATGGGAAGGCCTGAAGATGATTGAGTAATTAATTTGATTGAATTATGTCACCATCACGCGGGAGGTATTAGAGCCAATATGGCCGATGACAAGTCCATCGCTATCTCGGATGCAAGCAAGACCTAATTTTCTATCCTTCCCAGACCAAAAACGTCGTTGAAATTTCATTCATTTACATTCACTATTATAAACACACTTAAATTAAAACATGCTGATTGGTACGAGTCTTGGTCTACAATCTTTTTTTTTTTTTTTTTTATATATTTTTTATATTTTTTTTTACAACAAGAGTGGCAAACAAGCATACGGCCCACCTCATGGAAAACGGTTACCGCAGCCTATTTACGCTTACAATATCGAAGTATCACTTGCGTGTTGCCACTCTGTGTTCGGAGAGTTATACTGTGTTGGCACCATAATGGGACTAATCCCTCTGCTGCCAACACAATATAACAATCCTCCCCCCTCCCCAAGGGGCTCATTACTGGAAACCTAATTCACCGCGTAGGAACACAACACAAATACATTGTGTTATTTGGCTACGGACTATAAGGTGGAGGTCCTGCCTCAGTCGGGCAGCTCCAAAATCGAAAGGGAAACCCGTTATGCCCTGCCTCTCTTAAAATCTTAATTTAACACTATAACTTAAATCGATGACCGTGAGGTGGCTTCAAACTACTAATTATATTCATTTTGTTTGGGAGACCACGTTCCATCTGCCTAAGATCGAATCAATAAGCCGCTCAACAGTAGTAACGTGATGAGTACTCGATGAGGCAGGTATGTAGGAAGAGACTTTTTAAAGTAGATGAAATGAGAGTCTACACTCTCCTCTGACCTCGTTAAGTCGGCCACTGTGTTAATTTTCTGAAAAACGTACAATACATGGCTTATATCAATCACATATTAGAGATTCAATATTGGAAGTCACATAATAATAATATTGTTAAAATAATGAGGAATTGATTAAACGTATAAATGAGAATGAGTCAAAACACGCATTCCGTGATAGACGTTGATAATAAACGTAGCGTTTTCCTCCGAGCGGAAAGTAATTAAATCGCTTTTATTTTGTTTTGTAAATGAGTACAAGAAATTGCCATCAAATTGACGAAATTTACTGCGTTTGCGAAGACGTTATCTTTGTCGGCAGGTTGTATTAATGTTTCCGTTTCCGCTACTAAAGTTATAATTATTCCGGTGAATAATAAAGTGGAATTTATGTATGTTTTGTAGAATTGGGTACAATCTAAACTAATTTTGAGGAGATTGTGGCAATGTTATCTCTTTTCGAGGATTTACAGTATGAAACAGTAACATATGTATTACTTTACGACGTCTCACCACAATTACCAAAGGGGTGAGCAAATTGGCAAATTTTTTTCAAGCATGATTTCACAGACGTCTTAGATTTTTTAGTCAGTAAGTTACTTTGACATCAGCTTGAGCCTGCGACCATGACTTTGTCAATTACTTAAACCACTCTACTATCTCTGTTTTTTTCTTTATCTTTTCTTTTAAGGTCCTTTATTTAGTGCGATAATTAAATGTATATACAAAAGTAGTTAAGCGGCGAAGTGACTAGCATCCAAATGCTTCGAAAGAGTAAGTTATCTAAACCATTATTTTACGGTTCTAATGATAGTCGTATTGTCGTGTGTATTATCTTGAAATTGGTAGGTACAAAGTGATATTGAATGTATTTACCACAGACATATACTTTTCAATTGCGAAGCATTATGCCTTATTAGGTTTGTCCCATAATTTGATTATGATAGGATGAATACAACAGAAATTTCAAACATTCATCATTGTTCGTTAGAAATCTCGGTTGGTCGGACTATTACTTGTGGGAATGGTATGGTCATACGCTATTTTGACTTTTTGTATTTTTTATTTATATTTATTTCTCGATCTTTTATGCTTCATATTTGTGTTGTTCGTGTTTTAGAAGTTCGTGTTACTTCGGCTAATAAGACTTCCACAACATTAGACAGAAATTATTTTGCTGGCAGAAGGGGGAAATCACTTGTGTCTTATTCTCGTAGCGCTATGTCTCAAATTCAGATGGCACGAGAAAAAAGCTTACTATGCCTACAGCTTACCATTTAGCATTCTTTCATTTGTTTCAATTCCGTTCTCTGTTTTTATTTTATTCAGAATTTCATTCTCAAAGTAATTGTATATTGAAAAGAGATTTCCAACCCTGAAAGCGTGTTATACAAATGTACGACCTTAGTTTAGGTCCGTGGGGACAAAAGGCCTAGCCGCAGGATCTATTAGGCATGCGGTCAAGTGACCGGCCCATGTAATGGGCTACAAGGTGAAATTCAGTCGGGTTTGGCTCAAAATATTAACTGAGTGGAACCGATTATTCTAATTCTAACCTTGAACTGATTTTATCATTAATTTTCAGATAAAATCTCGGCACCCTCCCAATCAAAATTTTCTGTAATGTTATACTGAAAATTAATTAATTTAACTCGTTGTGACTCCCTGTTTCGGACGCAATTACAAATAATATCAGAGCTAATGACTATCTGGTACTCTGTATCTGGTACAATAAACTTGTAATGTTACAAGTTTATTGTTCATGTTCAGTTTCGCATACAAAGAACATAGATTTGTATTTCAAAATGCTAATTGTTTTTTCTATTTATTCTTCTTGAGCGAAACATAAAAAGAAGTAAAATAAACTCCTAACATAATCCGACAATTCTTACATTTACGCCACAGTAAATATTACACTCAGTACTCTTTTGTTTGGTAAAGAGAGCTCTTTAACAAACGATTAAAGATCAATTATAATTACTATGACGTCTCGATTTTATTGGAACTACAGGTACTGGCGACTTTAATCCAATGTTTATACATGTTTGGTCGATCAAAACAGTGGTGGCTGAACAGCTCAAGTAGTAGCTTTAAAAGGATGCAAGTTCGAACCACGACCGTACCAATGAGTTCTTCTGAACTTAAGTACTGTAATTATTCACACCACAAGCTCTACGGTAAAGGAAAACATTGAGAGCAAAACTACATACGTTTGAGAGGAAATTGAAAGGCGTATATATAGTCTTGCTTGAGTACCGGCGATGGACTCGCCATCTGTCACGTTGGCACCTAAAATATATATCCGGTGAAAAGTGGGTATGTGGGTACTGCCTATACACCTCTACGTACCCTATCGGAAACCATTGTGGGAAGGTGTGAAGACATAATTATAAAATATAATTATATGTAGTTGTGTACTGCTTGTGAAGTTGTACTGGGCATCTGCCTTGGTCCTCACATGAGCCTACTTTACAATTCCCTTGGCCCATATAAGAGTTGCGTAATGAACAATTCAGGATTCCCCTCTACGTCTTAATGTCTGTTTCAATTCAATTGCCGTGTTTTCCTCCATATTTAAATCCGACGCTTCTTCTTGTAATTACGTTGGTTTGTTAAATTTGCTTGTGCTATTTATTCTTAATAATAGGGTGTAGATGCAGCAATGGCTACTTTAGCTAGCATGCGGAAGTTAGGGTGGTCACTGATAATAAGACATATTGCGTATTATTTAAACAATAATTATGGACAAACGCAATATTCCATATATACCAGATAACACTGTAAGTACCTGCTACTGAGTGACTTAGTAAGCTGATTACAGATAGTGCCATCCACGAAGACGTGCCCCACCAATTTCTAGTCGGGTCGTGGGATTCGGGGACTTTGCGAGTCTATTAAATGTAGTGTTCGTATGTACTCATATGTAGTAAATCAGTGTATACAGATAATACTCAGCATCAGTGGAAGGTTGCACACTTACACTATAGACTAGTATATAGCGAAGTATAGTGGGGCGCGTCGTCGTGGATGGTACTATCTATACTCTGTAAGACTGTAAGTATTGCTACTGAGCCAACTCTAATAACACGCTAATACAACTTTCACAGAAATGTTGCCCTATAGGAGTTAATAACGTTATACATAACTTTATTAAACATGACTTGAAGGATCGCATCGCAGGGAAGGCCAGTGGGTTACTTATAACATAATTAATATTTGGTATTAACCGTATAAGGAATTTAACCTTGCATGAAATTCATTTGATAAAGTCAGTTTAGTAATTTCCTAACCCTCACGATTTTCAGTGATAATTGGCTCTTTGTTGGGACTGAAGTTAAGATATAATGAAATTGCTAAATTATTTATAGTACGACAAAGTAACATCGAGCGATCTTTGTGTTGCAGGCAACTACTCAAACCACTCGTCAACCACGGCAACATATTGCATAGTATAATTTCAGGAGCTCTACTATCGCTCTATCATAGAACCTCATTTGTTTCAACATCCTGTATAATATCACAACACACAATAAATCGCAAGCTCCAAACTCCACAACAAGACATCAGGTGATCCAACCCCCAATCCTCGCGAGATACACTCGACTGCCATCAAAACAATTGTTTGGTGACGCCAGTTCTGACGTTTGACATAACGAGGGTTCTTATCAACCCTGGCTCAAACTACTGTCAACTGTGATTAATCTTAATTCACCTAAGAGCTCTAGTTTTGATTAAAATGTGATAGTTAGCTATCATGAATATTTATGGTCAGTCTTGTAGTGGTCGTTTCACCGGCGAGGTTTTATGATTTGGTTAGATCCGTGGTCCGTCGGGATTTCAGTATAGATAGCGCCATCCACGAAGACGAGCCCCACTATTATTTCCTATAGTTTATAGTGTAAGTATGCAACCTTCAACTAATGTTTGAGTTTTATCGGTACACACTGGTTACCTATGAGTGCACACGCACACTACAACTAATAGACTCACGTACTTCCTCAACTCCGGTCGAGTCGTGTCATACTTCCCGCATCCCGCGACCAACTCAAATAGGAATGGGTGGGCTGCGTCTTCGTGGATGGCACTATCTATAACAACTTTTAATGCAGTAATAATTGAAGTGACATTACTAAAAAAAACAAAGTTTAATGTACAAAGGTACTCTAGAACTGGCGTCAGAATCTCCACGCAGTTCATATAAAAAGTCTGTAGACTTCATACGTGGGCTAAAAGCTGCTATATCTAATTTTCAGTAAATATATAATACTTATATACTTGGTCGGCCGCTCAAGGACGGGAACGTCAAGAGTACTCGAAACCTATGTATGAAGAGACTGATGAATGTGGACGAAGCGAAAAGGGTTTGTAAGTCTAGAGAGAACTGGCGCTCTATGCTCTCTGTCTACCCCGTTAGGGACTCGGCGTGATGTTATATATGTATATACACACTAAGAAATTAGTGGTTGTAGTTTCTTATTAGTGATCAGTCACACCACGAGCTTTACGGTGAAGGAAAACATCGTGAGGAAACCTGCATACGTCTGAGAAGAAACTCAAAGGAACTCGCCATCAGTCACGTTGGCACCTAATATACCTCGGCGGAAAGTGGGTGTGTGGGTATTACCAACACACTTCTGCCTACCGCTTCCCTTGTGGGAAGGCGTGAGGATATTAATTTATAATAATAATTAATTTAATTAATATATTAGTATATAGTTGTATATTCATTTATATCCTATCCATTCCAAATCAATGAAACGGGCCAAATAATCTACTTCACCATTCTTTGCACGAAGTCAAATTGAATTTGTGCTTAAAATACTGAGTATAGAGAGCACTAGATTGAAGGCTTATCTGCTATGCGTCAGCGAAGCTCAGTCGAAAATATCGACTCTATCGAGGGCCATCGAACGATGAGTGGGTATCGTATGCACTGACACTAAATTAATGGGATTTATAGAGCTACTTTTTATACTGGTCTAAAGTGTATGAGGAATAACGCGTGAGCTGAAATTTAGTGTTCGTTGTTTCAGGGTCGGCAGAGCGCGAGCGATACCCCTGGTGTTGAAAATGGCCATAGGCGGCGGTAACCGCTTACCATCAGGCTAGCCGCAAGCTTGGTTTCGACCCGTGTGGTATAAATAAATGTTTTTTTAGGTTGTAGAATAACCACGTTACTTTAATTATCGCAACAAATCAATGTTATTCGTTTTCCACTATTTGAGATAGTGGAAATTTAGCTCAACCAGGTTTCAGAGATAATATACAGTCGTTGTTAGCTGCTACCCATTTAGGTGTACAAAGTACACGACGGCTAAAATCAGACTCATAGCTTCAGTCAGGATTCGAACTGGCAACCGTTGCGTAGCAGGGGCCTATTTAAACCGTTCGGCCACCGGCATTTATAAAGTTAGTTAAGCATATTCAAAAGATGTCCGTACAACTCTGGGTAACTTTTTTCTTTCTATTTTCTAAGTTAAAAAGGTATTTCAAAAACTCTTTTCTCTTATGAAAGTAATATTTAAAGAAATCCAACGGACGGTATACCTAACAGAGATCAGAGGCCGACTTCAATGTTTGCATGACAAAGGGAACGACTGAATGTGTATATATAAATCGGGTTTTACGCTTCTTTTATAAGTCTTTATTGAGAGATGTTACGGAAGTAGCAAATATCTTGGTCTTTCGTGAAGTGATATCGCTTTGGTAATGTGCCTAATATCTGATAATAAGCTTTAAAGTATTAGAAAATTAACGAGCCGTCGCGACCGAGTGGTCCTACAGAGTAAAGAAAAATTGCAATTAAAATTAAAATTGCAAAATCAAACCACAGAATAATGTTTCCTGAAATTAGGTAGAGATTTATCAAATTGTGAGCTTTACGGTGCAGAATTGTATCATGAAAGAGTCTCGAACCTGTAACTATTAGACGGTTATTAACCGATATAAACGACAAGTCATGCACTGGGCCGGATACATATTTCAAAGGATGACATTAGAGGTCGATACTGCGCTAGTGCAGCCTCACAATAATAATTTCCATAATATTACACGCCATTGCACACATTAACATGTTGTTCAACGTACACAAACAAGTACAGACAGCCGTCTGGTCTAGTGGTTAGATCTCCTGACTGCGAAACTTGAGGTCGCGGGTTCGACTCCCGCTGAAGGCAGATATTTGTGTGATGAACACTAGTATTTGTACCTTATACCTGTCTTGGATGTATGTATATTATATATTTATGTATATATCGATATATATAAGTAAATATATCGTTATCTAGTTACCCCTAAGCCGAGGTTCGTACCTCACAGGGGGTGCCCTTAGCTGTGTTGCTTAGAAATAAAGTGCCTGGCTGGAGGCCTAGGTCTCGCCACTGACCGGTTAAGTAGCAAAAGTTCCCGGAACTCACGCTACGAGAGACAATAAAAAAAAAAAATCTAGTTACCACAACACAAGGTTAGCTTAATTTGGCGCTATGTCAATTTGTGTGGAGTTGTCTCAAGGTATTTATTTATTTTATAAGGACACGACACATAATATACAATTAATATGGAGTTGTCATTGTTGAATTAGCACAACAAAGTTCTCAGCCCGCAGCTAACACGTCTGTGATGAACATTATTCTTAGATTTTATAATATTTCGAAATTATCGAAGCCGTGTATCTCTCGACGTATAGGGAGGTCAAAGAGGTTGCACTGGACAGAAGCAAATGGAAGGGACTGCATCAGAGACGCCGACTATAATATTATGATAATGACTCCAAGCCGGCTATGTTGAGTAGACTGATGAATGTGGACGAAGCGAAATAGTTACGTAAGTACCCCATACACCAAAATCTAAACCAAAATCAAAATATTTTATTCAACGTAAGGGACACAGGGGACACCTATTGAACATCATATACTTAATAAAAACTAAAGTAACCACCATTTTCTAAGAAAAAAATGCCAGTGGAAGAAACGGCGAAACAAACTCCCTTGTTTTCTTTTTAACATTTGTTCCCTTCTACGTAGGGGTAGAAAATGTTAAAACATACATAAATAAACTCTGTACAAGAGGAGAACCATAAGGGAGGGAGGGCACAACGGTTAATTGCCGTTCGAATTCGGAGCAGCCCGACTGGTACCATTACCTCCACCTTACAGAAGATCGCAGCTAAATGGCATTACCCTCGGGTGTGTCGTGTTCCTGTGGTGAGTAAGGTCGCCAGGCTCCAAGAGGAAGCGGTGTGTCGGCAGCACAGGACCAGTGGTGCAATTCCGCCGTGGTGGTGACCAGGCGCGGCATGTCGGTGCGGTTGTTAGGGAGACCCGGTGAAACGGCTGTCCGCTGGCCGCCCGCATATAGTAGGGGTCCCGAACCCAGGGATCACCTAATCTCCGCCCTGGGAGGCTGACCCGCACATGTGTGTAAAGTCCTTGGTGTAGTGGTCGTGCCGGAGGAGGAGACCGGAGTGGACCCGGCCGCTGCATCAGGGGGGGATCGGGGGCCCTTCCGACTTCCGCTCCGGCAATCCGCACTACCTGTACATCACTGCGGCGGATTGAGACTGCGCTTTGTCCTCTTTGATGCCGACACAACGATTCCTCTTCTTCCTTTTCAGCACCCTTAGAAATCTAAAATGGCCAAATTTAAAAATAGTAGAAGTTTCCCAGCGGCCTCCCCTTCCATATTAAAAATGGACTTTTGCAACATCAGGGGACTTCATTCTAATCTAAATGCAGTCCACCAACACCTTGAGACGACACAGCCGACTCTGCTATTTCTGACGGAGACGCAGATATCCTGCCCTGATGATACATCGTACCTGAACTACCCCGGGTACAAGATGGAACACAATTTTGTGCGCCGCGCCGGGGTATGTATGTACTTCCGGGAGGATATTTGCTGTCGACGTCTCCACGGCCTTGAAGACAGAGACCTGTCAATTTTGTGGGTGCGCGTAGACTATGGTGGCAACACCCGAGTCTACGCGTGCCTTTACAGGTCCCATAGCGGTGACACAGACACAGTTCGCCTATTTGAGCACCTGCAATCGACAACGGACAAAGTACTTGAGCAGTACCCCTCCGCGGAGTTGGTGGTTTTAGGAGATTTTAACGCTCACCATGTTGAGTGGCTTGGCTCTCGGTCCACTGACTGCGCGGGGAGGGCTGCTTACGAGCTTGCCCTGGCTTATGGCTTCTCGCAGCTGGTACACGAACCAACCAGAATACCTGATATCGAGGGCCATACAAGCTCTTTACTGGACCTTCTGCTGACCACGCGACCGGACAGCTATTCCATCTCGGTGGGTGCGCCGCTTGGCACATCCGACCACTGTCTGGTCTGGACGCAAGTGCCGTGCGCAAAGGCCGAAGTGCCCCGACCCCCGGGGCGGCGGCGCATGTGGCACTACAAGGCAGCAGACTGGGATGGATTGCGTGAGTTTTACGCATCGTACCCGTGGAGGCAGATCTGCTTTGCATCAGAAGATCCAGACCCCTGTGCAGCAGCCGTCGCTGAGACGATACTGGCGGGAATGGAATGCTACATCCCAAACTCGCTAGTAGCTACAGGGGTAAAGAAACAGCCGTGGTTTAATAAGCCCTGCAAGGAAGCTAAATTATCCAAGCAAGCCTTGTATGAGGCGTGGACCACGGCTCGATCCAATCTGGACCCCAACATATCTGATGCAAAGCGGAAACTTAATGCTGCCTCGAGGCACTGTAAGCGAGCGATTGCCAGGGCGAAATTCGATTTCGTCGGCAGAATTGGTAAGAGACTCGCTAGCTACCCTTCTGGCAGCCGTGCTTTTTGGTCCCTTGCCAAGGCTGCTGAGGGAAACTTTTGCCAGTCGTCCCTACCACCACTCCGTAAGCCGGATGGTAACTTGGCCCACAGTGCCAAGGAGAAAGCGGATCTATTGGGCTCTCTCTTTGCCTCGAACTCGACTATGGATGACGGAGGCGCCACACCGCCCACTATCCTGCGGTGTGAGAACTCTATGCCGGAGATAAGCATAACCCAACGGGAGGTCCGGCGGGAGATGCTGTCTCTGGACGTCCATAAGTCGAGCGGGCCAGACGGTATTCCGGCAGTGGTGCTTAAGCAGTGTGCTCCTGAACTGTGTCCTGTTTTGACGCGCCTATTCGCGCTTTCCTACTCCACCCAAAAAGTCCCAACTTCGTGGAAGACCGCCCACGTGCACCCAGTGCCCAAAAAGGGCGATAGATCAGACCCATCGAATTACAGGCCGATCGCCATCACCTCCCTCCTCTCCAAAATTATGGAGCGAGTGATTAACACGCAACTCCTGCGATATCTAGAGGGTCACGGTTTGTTGAGTGACCAACAGTATGGCTTCCGCCACAGTCGCTCAACGGGTGACCTTCTAGTATATCTCACGCACCGTTGGTCACTCGCCATTGAGAGTCAAGGTGAGGCATTAGCTGTTAGCTTGGATGTGGCGAAAGCGTTCGATCGGGTCTGGCATCGCGGTCTTCTATCGAAGCTTCCATCCTACGGACTGCCAGAGGGATTATGCAAATGGGTCGCCAGCTTTCTGTCCAGCAGATGCATAAGAGCCGTCGTTGACGGTAGCTGCTCCGAAAGCATGGAAATTAATGCTGGCGTCCCGCAAGGCTCTGTGTTGTCCCCGACTCTGTTTCTTCTGCATATTAATGACATGCTTTCTATTGAAGGCATTCATTGCTATGCAGACGACAGCACTGGGGACACTTACTACACGGGTCGTGCTAATCTCCCTCGTTCCACTGTGGAGGAAAGTCGCGAACGACTTGTGTCTGAAATCGAGAGTACACTTCGCAGTGTCTCCGATTGGGGTCGACTAAACCTAGTTCACTTCAACCCCACTAAGACACAAGTTTGCGCGTTCACCGCAAAAAAAACTCCATTCGCTGTGGCTCCACAATTCCAGAACACTCCCCTGAACATCTCGGAGAGCATTAGGATCCTTGGGGTCGATATTTCTAGCGACGTTCAGTTCCGTGGTCATTTAGAGGACAAGGCTAAGCTGGCGTCGAGGAAGCTCGGTGTGCTCAACAGAGCTAAGCAGTACTTCACACCGCAACAAAGGCTGCAACTTTATAAGTCGCAAGTTCGGCCACATATGGAGTACTGCTGCCACCTGTGGGCTGGAGCCCCTGGATACCAGCTTGGGCCTTTTGACGCGGTTCAGAAACGCGCCGCTAGAATTGTCGACGATCCCATGCTCACAAGCGGCTTGGAATCACTAAGTCTGAGGAGAGACTTTGCCTCCCTGTGTGTGTTCTACCGCTTGTATAACGGGGAGTGTTCTGCAGAATTGTTCGATATGATGCCCACTTCCACCTTCTACCACCGCACCTCTCGCCATCGACGGGGAATTCATCCCCATACCTTGGAACCACAAAGGTCTCGCACTGTGCGCTTCCAAAGAAGTTTTCTTCCGCGAACGCTCAGGCTGTGGAATGAGCTCCCCGTTGAGGTTTTCCCTGGAGAGTACAGCATGGAGTTCTTCAAGAAGGGTGTGAAAAGATTCCTGCAGGGTCGGCAACGCGCGAGTGATACCCCTGGTGTTGCAAGCGTCCATAGGCGGCGGTAACCGCTTACCATCAGGCGGACCGCATGCTTGTTTGCCACCCAAGTGGTATAAAAAAAAAAAAAAAAAAAAAAAAAAAGAGAAATTCATTGCCATGCATGACCATCAATCAAATAATCTGATGTTGTATAACAGCTTTTTGAATTAATTTACTTTTAATGACAGGTTTAAACTCTATAAAGGGAAATTCAATTATTTTCTGAGGTAGCTTATAAAAAAATCGTATACCTTGCCCGACAAATGAGTTGCTAGTTTAACCTTACCTTACCTCAGAACTATCGTTATTATTAAAGCAATCTGTCGAAGCACAGAAGTACTCAATTCGAAATTCATGATTAAGTGAAGTTGTGAAGCTTAACGATCGCTTTGGGCTCAATTGTCTAGACACAAAGGTTTTTAATCTTTCAACTAGCTTTCTTTAGATACTGATATTCCATAAGTGCAAATTGCTTGTAATATATATGTGATAGCTATAGCGATAGGATCTTCTAATGGATGTCGTTGCATTTTCTTCGACGTGCGCAGGCTCCAAAGAATATTCAATTATTTTATCTATTAATTGCTAGTTATACAATATAGCTGTTTTTGATTTTTTTTTAAATACTGCTAATTGTTGTTATTGTAAAAAAAACTTTGGGTTTAAAGTCGGGATATAAAGTGCACAAGGCAGGTCGTCGTACTGAGATGACGTCATCGAGGAGGTATTATTAATACGCACAACTTGAAATCAGGTCAGGCTTTGAAATTTCCTGCTATGGTTTTTCCTACAGTATAGAGCTCTTCAAAAAGATTCGTATTGTATTGCCATCTTAGTGGTAAATATAAGAAAATCTATCCCCGAAAAGCCAATCTCAGTAAATATTAAGTGCTAGCGGCTGCAATGTGTACATACGAACTCATATTGGTAGAATATGATATATTAATGAAAAATAACGTATACTATATTTGCTTTGTAGTGAGCTGGGTCTTTGTCGGATCCATGTCACTGCTCAGGAGATTAAGGCCATGTTCAATGTGAGTAACAGAACAGCGATTTAGGAAATATCTTTATATATATAATTCTTCTGTGAGTGTGTATGTCACTGAACTCCTCCTAAACGCCTGGACCGATTTTAATGAAATTTTTTTGTGTGTTCAAGGGGATCTGAGAATGGTTTAGATTCACAATTGGACCCGATACGTGGCGCCACCATCTTTTTTTTTCCACCCGAGCGAAGCTGGGCGGGACAACTAGTATATTTATATAATTTTTATCTATGGCTATAGGAGGAGAAGATACCACGTTCCAATTACCTAGATCAAATCGATCGGACGCTCAAGGACGGGAATGGCAAGAGTACTAGAAACCGACGAGCATGTATCAAGAGACTGATGAATGTACGAAGCGAAATAATGGAGCTCTATTCTCTCTGCCTACCCTGTTAGAGACTCGGCGTGATGATATGTATATGTATCTATGGCTATGTTAATTAGGGTAGGTTCGCACTTGGAGTGATTGCTTTCGAATGAAGAAATCCCGAAAAAAAAATGGAAAATTCAAGGTGGAATTAAAGACGTACAGTGCTTGATAATGGGTTATGGCTAGTCACATCGGTACCTAAATAATTTTTCAGGAAATACGATGTTGTGTTTACACCTTGCGTGAAGGCATAGCCTCGTCTGTCTATCTATTCTGATAAGCCTGAACAAATTTCATGCGGTTCACTCAGATTTATTCAATAGAGAGTTTTTCACGAGGGAGGTTTAAGTGTAATTTTTCGAGATTTAGAAGATTTCGAGTGTATTGTTTGAAATGAGCTGATGCGACCCTACGGCAGAATAAAACATCTAGGAATCATAATTGCAATTAAATTACAACTCTTACTGCTTCCAGAACAACGCTTAAGCGTAGCGTTGGTGTTATTAGAACAATAAATAAATAAATTTATAACCGCTCCTCTCATGAGTTTTCTTACCGCTCAACAAAAACACCTCCCATCTCTGTCACACACACAAACCAACAAGCTTGAGTCATTAATCACTACGTTCAGTTGATACAAGAAGGTCCATCTCTCATCAACGATAAGGGATTATATTGGGCAGCAATTACGGCTCTCGCCAGGTTTGGAGGTAGCGAGTGAAAGGATCGTCTGGCATGGCTACCACTTGTATTCTTTTCGTATATTATATGACATTATAATAATAAGGGGTTGGCAAAGGTATACAAGGAGGTGAACAACACACTTTTCGCCTGAGTTAAATTTAAGTCCAAAGACAGATAGAGAGTTTATCACTTTTAATAAGCACTTAATAAATCATGTACTCACGAAAATGTACATAATATTAATATTTCTTACCACATGCTAATAAGTACATAGGTATGTATATTCCCATACATAGTTGCCGCAGCCTATGGCCGCTTGTAGCACGTCTATTATTACTTGCCAGTTGCTGACCCTGCAAGCATTTTTTCACACCCTGTTTCTTCACCGCTTACCATCTGGCGGACCGCATGCTTGTTTGCCACCAAAGTGGTATAAAAAAAAAAAGAACCCCGTGCTGTATTCTCAAGTCTCACCGGGTGATTTACTCCACAAGCTACCAAGTAAACTAAGTAAAATAAAGTCAGTTTATAGCTTGTGGTATAATAATATTTATAATTAATATGTATATTAATAAAAGTTATCAATTTGTGAATCTAAACCATTCTCGTATCCATCTGAATACACACATAAAATTTCATCAAAACCGGTCCAGCCGTTAAGGAGGAGTTCAGAGACATACACACGTACAGAAAATATATATATATAAAGATTTACAGTGTGGAAAATAATGTTGTAAGGAATGTCCTTAGCCTACCAACTGTATGTCGTGTTTACACGCCTTGGCTCCCGACTCGCCGTTCGAAACAGCAAATATAAGATGGCGACCATAAATTATACTAATGCGCTTTCACTTGCGTAATACTTGAATGAATTGCTAGATTATTTTGAAGATTTTTGTCGTGAATAAAATATATCCTATGTGTTAACCCAGCGTATAATCTGCCTTTGAACAAAATTTCATTCAATACCTCACGCCTGCCCACGATCCTCGAAGGGGTAGCTTGAGGTGAATAGGTAGTACGCAAACACCCGCTTTCTGCCAGAGATATATTTTAGGTGCTAATGTGACATATGGCGAATCCGTCATCATTCATCATCATCAAATTTGTGGATATCTCTAACTATTCTGAATCTTTTTCTTTTCTCAATTCGGTTTTTTTTTATACAATAATAATTTTACTTTTTTTTATATTTATATTATTCCATATCTTGACCAGAATTAGTTACAGTACTGATGACAATATTTGTGTCACTTGTTTAATTTGTCTAATTTGAGAATGTGAGAACATTGTAGGCTTTGTAGATTCTTAGATCTTGCTAACATTGTTATAATTATCTTGTTTTATGTATGCTTTGTATAGTAAGCAACGACCTATTGTCGGGCCTACGTTGTTCCCCCATACTTTGGTACTATTGCTGTAACGAAAAAAATATTGTATATGCCTAATGATTTGAAAAGAGTAACCATGGAGTTTCTTGCCGGTTCTTCTCCATGGAAGCGACCAACCCGAACCGTGCTTCTTTTTCGACGTTTTATAAGTGCCCACCTGGGCCTATGTGAAATAAAAAGATTTTTATTTTGATTTTGAACTAACATTCTCACAAACCATCGCATTTTTTTATTTCGTGGGATTGGTGACCTTGATTAATTGCAAGCTTCATTGGGATAAACAAGGAGCAGTTAGCATAAAGCAAAGAAAATTATGCCATCAAGCAGAAAACAGCAAACACTGTTTTTATGCATCAGCCGGGAAATTGTCCCTAATAGCAGCGCATCGATCAACGAAGTGCCAATTATGATTTCAGTGTCATTTGAAAAATTTGCTCGTCTCAAACTCTATTTGCAAGAATTTAGAGTTGATATTACAATGGCAATTAACTGTGTACGATGATGTAGATGTCGTATAGACTTAGACTGCCGTCGTCGTTGGAGAACAATTGAGTAATTATTGTGATCCCAGCCATTGATTTTATGATAGAGTAACAATGGGATAATTTCAAACGTGCTACTTAATTTCAATATTGAATTGAATCAATAAGCAAGTTGATTGCAACGACTGATTTGCTCATTAAGATTTGACAACGACTTCTGCAGTTGACTGCAGAAGTGATTGTCGTCATTCGTCGTCGACGAACGTCGCAATTGAGTGCAGTTTCTTGTAGGGCAAAAGGATCAGCTGTTGAAGGATTTTATCTGTACTAGAGTCGTAGAGACTGACAGGTTCGAGCAGTCACCTGCAAAGCAAAGATTGCAGGTTCGAATCCCGATTGTATTATAAATTTTCCTGAACGTCACAACTCGATCTTTATGATGAAGTAAAATACTTTTGAGGTGAACTTTAAAGAAGTATGTATAGTTGAGACCTTGAGATATGCCGAAGGACTCGCCGTCTGTCACGTTGGTACCGAAATCATATCTTGAGCGAAAAGTGGATCTGTGATTAATACCTGCACACCTCTGCCTACCCATACAGGGATCCTTATCTGAAGCCGTGAATATAACAAAAACACTGTATTTTTAGTTCCCGGAACTCACGCTACGAGAGACAATACATAAAAAAAAAAAAAAAAATTTTACATATTTATTACATGTTTCAATGTTTATTCCGAATCACAAAAAAAAATATTTCAAATATAGGATACGTTGAGAGATAACGGCCGTAATATGGACGAGAAATAAAATAATCTAAAAAATACAGACAGAAAAAAAAATCAAATAGAAGTGAAATAATTAAGTTCAATAATAAAATTGTTAGTAAATTCAATTAAAATCTTTTTAAATCAAAAAATTTATTTCTTGATTATGATATGATCGAAAGTTTCCATGATACTGCATGTATTGAAACCACTTCCATTGCTTGTTTGCTAGATAGGTGATAATAAAAACTGCTCTCGGTAAACGAGCTATAATGTACTTTAAATATTTCGAATTCTTCTTGAATCGGTCGATGAAAAATGCTTGCTCGACATTAGCGCAGCTGGCGGGATGTATTGAACGAACCGAGCAAGATTAAAAATATTATTTTCTTTTGTTTTGTCTGCAGTTTCTGATCTGTATCCTGCATTTTATTATAAACATAATATATAAAGAAACTACTTAAATTGTTATCCTTATTTCTCAAACATGTATACACAAGTACCATGATGTCTTCTCAGGGTAGCCATAGAGAGTAGAGCGCAAATCTATTCTAGAATTACAAATCTTAGTCAAAGGTTACTGTAGGCATTACAGTCGGATACATTTACCTTAATAGATATACATGTAAACTTCGACGGATTATAAACCCGGCCATATGATTGCTACGGGATAGACCCTTAGTACAATAAAAAGGTTCCGTGGCAGGTTTCAGCATAATCACTTTGCAAGAACAGTGTTGATACTTTAACGTTGTGAACATCGAAGCGAACCATCTCGTCCAACCATTGTTATTTTTTATTGTCACACAAAAACATGTACATCGACCACAATAAAAAGCAAGCATTGTTGTGGTCGTTGGGATATAAATAAGAATTTTAGCGGGCCCATAATGCAGGAGTATCCATTACACTATCGCACAAGATGGGATTTATCGCGCGCTCTTGATCACGATTTACATCGGGTATCAAGTTGAGAGCGATGCTCGGTTTCTTTCGCATTTTAATGCTTAGCTTCATGCGTTCCCAGAAGTGTATCCAAAGGGGTAGGCAGTGGTAAAGCACCCTCTTTTCACAAATGATAAATTTAGGTGCCAACAAGACAGTTTATTTTTTATAACTTGGAACAACTCTACACACATTAAAATTAGCCCCAAATTAAGGAAAACTTGTATTAAGGTAACTAGACAATGGTATAACTATATATATAAAAATGTTATGTTGGTTTGTGTACGCTTCAAAAGCTCAAAAAGTTCTGCACCGATCGAGCTGAAATTTTAGCATGATATAAAATCCGCATCAAGGATTGTTTTATCTGTTTTTTGCATCAGTCACATATCCACAGCGAAGCGTGGCAGGTGCACCCTGCTAGTTGACTTATATAGATAGAAATATACGTAAATACACAGGTAATTCAAGACTAAGGTACAAATACTCGTGTTCATCACACCTCCTCCTCAAGTGTCGCAGTCACGGGAGCTAAGCACTAGACCAGATGGCAGGTCCGTCGCCGTTATTCAAGCACAATTATATACACATCTTTGAATTTCGTCTCAAATGCAGGTAGGTTTCCTCTCAATGATTTCCTTCGTGGTATAACTGTACGTGTACAAACTCAGTGGTACTTTAGACATCCCTTGCTGCCTGTGCAGTCATTTCAAATGGTATTCTTAAAAAATATTTATTCTAGGAATGGAATAAAATTCATGGGTAGGTCCTTACCTTACAATAAGTACCTATTTGTTTTAGGCAGTATCTCAAAGAGAAACAAAAATATTTCTTTTGTCGCTTGGTACGAGTAATACGCTGTAACGTAACTTGTACCAAGCGGGAAGTAGAAGCTTGATAGGGGGACGAATAAGAATGTTTTTGTGTGATTCGCGACTTGTACGTGTTACGGTTCGGTAAACATTCTTACTTCTGTAGCGTTCCATTGTGTGACGTTTTTTTTAGGAATAATTCCCATTATTTACGGTTAACCTGCATTTACATAATTTGGCCTTGAGATATCTTCATTAAGTAGCAACAACAATACGTTGAATTTAATGTTTAACAATAACATACAATTTTTAAATATATACATACGTACATTATCGTCACGCTGAGTCCATAACGGGGTAGGCAGAGAGTATAGAGCGCCAGTTGATGCGCCACTATTAACTCTTTTAGCAACAAAGGGAGATTTAACATTTTCGCTTACACAATAAGCGCTTTATCCCAATAAACCAATTATGAAGGGTATCTATGATTATTCGAACGTATTACAGCGATGTAGATAAATTGTAATTTACCTAACTGACTAGGGATGGTCAATACCACAATATCGATACACGATATATATCTCGCAAAGGGCAGGCAGTTGCATAATATAACAACCACCCTTTATTTCGCAGAACACTTAATTATATTTCTTTCTTTCTTTTTTTTAATCCGGTCAATGTTCAAAATTCAAAATTCTTTCAATTAGCGCACTGTTCTTTTGTTTTTTTTCTAAGCCTTATTTCAAGGACAATGGGTTGGGTTTTACAATTACCATTATATTTTATTTGTAATTTCTACTTGTAAACCTTAACGTAACGTCCTAACAAAAAAAAACATTTCTACAAATTTCGAATTGCTTCACTAGAAAACACAATGACTGTAAGCTTCGTTTAAAAGATAAGAACTGCATCAGTCGGGTGTCTGCAATATTGACCGGGTGATCCCGTTGTGCCCTCTCTTAACAATAAATGCTCATTGCGAGCAAGATCGAATCTGCGACCATTAAAAATAATAATAATAATAATATAATATATCCTCACGCCTTCCCCGAAGGGGTAGGCAGAGGTGTATAGGTAATACCCACACACCACACCCACTTTCCGCCAGAGGTATATTAGGTGCTAACGTGACAGATGGCGAGTCCATCGCCGTTACTCAAGCACGACTACACATACGCCTTTGAATTTCTTCTCAGACGTATGCAGGTTTCCTCTCGATGTTTTCCTTCACCGTAAAGCTCGCGGTGTGACTTTACTTAAGTTCAGAAAAACTCATTGGTACAGTCGGGATTCGAACTTGCGATCTTTGTGTTGCAGGCAACTGCGTTAACTGCGGCAACCATTAAAAACCAGGGTTTTAATAATCAATGATAATTGCGTGCACGTTTTATTTGATCACCACTCTAAATTATTAGCATTCTTTACGGATTTAATTCAGAAAACGCGCGACGCGCGGTCGGCAACGCGCGAGTGATACCCCTGGTGTTGCAAGCGTCCATAAGCGGCGGTAACCGCTTACCAACAGGCGGACCGCATGTTTGTTTGTTACACAAGTGGTATAAAAAAAAATTAAAAAATTAAATATGTTAGTGATGGATTATGGGCGAAAAACAGAAACGATTGCTTAGATAATTATAAACTGTTTTATTGCGTAAGCGTAGCACATACATGTATTGTACAAGAGCAGAGCAAGAAGAAACAAAATGACATTAGGATGACAGCTGACAGACATTAGTGACAGACGTCAGGTTTGAAGTAAATAGATTAACAATTTGTTTACTGCGATTCACCAACAGTTAGAAGTAAGGCAAAAAGGTTTACATTGCGTTTGTCAAATTCCGGCGACTTAATAGTCATTAGCCAGTACCAGTCTGTATACATACGTATGTATTTGTTTAGATTGCAGTCGGACCGACGTTCGCACTAATTGTAATACCTTCATTATGCCCTCCAACAGATTTCACTAATGAAACGTTTATTTAAAATGTGAGAGTCGTGGTGGCTGAGTGGTTCGAGTAGTTGCCTGCAACACAAATATTCAAATTCAAATCTCGACTGTACCAATAACTTTTTCTGGTCTTGAGTATTGTGATCAGTCACACCACGAGCTTTACGGTGAAGGATAACATCGGGAGAAAATCTGCATACGTTTGAGAAGACATGCCAAGGACGACTATACATAATTCCATTATGTATAGTCGTGTTTGAGTAACTGCGATGGATTCGCCATCTATCACCATCGCACCAAAAATATGTCTCTAGTATCCACACCCACTTCACACCAGATATATTTTAGTTGCCAACGTGACATGGCGAGTCCGTCGCCGTTGCTCAAGCATGACTATACATACGCCTTTGTATGTCTTCTATGTAAGTTTCTTCTAGTTGTTTTCCTTCACCGTAAGCTCGTGGAGTGACTAACATTGTACTATATAGCATACAAAATGAGGCTCAATGTTTGCTCCGAATCCTATTCCGTCCTGAGCAAATTAACAACATAATCACATCGTTAACTCCGTTAGTAAACCATGTTATGAGTTATTATTACCCCACTCGCACCGTTTAAGACGATAAAAGCAAGCAAACGGAAATTAATGGATGCGAATTATTACCTTAGCAATCTGTAGGAAAATTATATTCCCTGGAACAGTTACGTTATAGCTTACCCATCCATATAATCCCAACTATACCCATGAGTTTTTCTGAACTTAAGTACAGTGATTAGTAACACCACGGGCTTATCAGTGAAGGAAAACATCGTGAGTAAACCTGCATACGTTTGAGAAATAATTCAAAGTCGTATATTTATGCTTGAGTAACTGCGATGGACTCGCCATCTGCCACGTTGGCATCTAAAATATCTCTCTACGTAAAGTGGTACTACTTACACCTCTGCCTACCCCTTTGGGGACCCTTGCGGGAAAGCGTGAGGATATATAATATGATTACTACATAAAGTAGAAAAAACCGGGATTGGTTTAAGGTGTTTTATTCGAAAAAAACAGTATCACAGTTTGGTCAAAAACTTTCCTCCTTCAAATAATCTGTAGGGGTTTATTTTCAATTAAAATGCCGAATATTTCCAGACCAGATATACATAAATAGTTAATTGGTTACTTTATAATCCCATTATCCAGTAATATGGAGAGATTCAGATCTTTAAAAGCAGTATACTCTAAATTTGCTAGCGAATTATTATAAGATGCGATGCCTCCGTACTTAACAAGATCCCGCGAGCTTCAAAGAGGATTAAATAATTAATTAATTTACAGTTGCTACTAAGCGCACGCGACGAGTGTATTGTTTACATTTAAGATGATAAAGTGCCAGAGAAGATTCAAATTTTGGCGCAGAGTATTCCCAGAAGGATTATTGGCAAGATGTGTGGAAATGTTATTAAAAGTACTTTTATATACGTCTCTACACCAGCTTTGCCAGTGAGATCTTGTCTAAAAATATATCTTGCTCAGCGAATCAGCAGCTATCCAGCATAGCAATGCTGCTATTCTTCTTGTAGCACGTTGCTTTATCTGTAAGTAGTTAGTGTATGTTCTAGTACTGTTGTAATTGTAAATAAATTAAATGCTCGTTACGTCTTAACCTTGAAAAGGAAAGCAGATTCAAGTATAATAAAAACATTTTTATACTCACGCCTTTCCATAAGGGTCCCTGAAGGGGTAGGCAGAGGTGTATAGGTAGTACCCACACACCCACATTCCGCCAGAGATATATTTTAGGTCCCAACGTTACGGCGAGTCCATCGACGTTACTTAAGCACGACTATGCATACGCCTTTTGAATTGTTTCTCAGATGTATGCAGGTTTCCTCTCGACGTTTTCCTTCACTGAAAAGCTCATGGTGTGACTAGTCACTGTATTTAAGTTCAGAAAAACAAATTGAACTTGCGATCTTTGAGTTGCAGGCAATTCGAACCACACGGCCACCACAGTCATTTTTATCAAAAAATTATATTAGACACTGAATATAATTTAGTCTGCTCGTCTGAAAATATTCAGCTTCTGAAAGAGCGATATTGCCATTAATTGGATACCTAATAAGTCTTGGAATAAAATGAATAATTCAGTGCCCATTTAGAAGATTATAGTCTGATTGATTCGGGTCGTCTGCCTTGTTTGTGGATGAATTGTGAGTAGAGCGTACGGTAATCGTGATATGCTTCAGAATAAGCGGCTTATCTGTGCTTATAATATATTAAGTTTCATCATGTGCTTAACTGACAACTGGTGTAGGTTAGGTTAAGATTTCCTTCAGTACTTCACTAATTAAACTCAAGGACGGGAACGTCAAGGGTACTCGAAAACGAGCATGTATGAAGAGATGAATGTGGACGAAGCGAAAAAGGTATGTAAGTCTAGTGAGAACTGGCGCTCTATACTCTCTGCCTACCCCGTTAGGGACTCGGCGTGATGATATGATGATGATGATGACTTCACTAATTGATTAACAAGCAAACTAAAATAATGGCATTAAAAATTAAAACTTCTTTAATACACTTAAGCCGTGGTGGCCGAGTGGTTCGAGCAGTTGCCTTCGACGCAAAGGTCGCAAGTTCGAATCCCGACTGTACCAATGAGTTTTTCTGAACTTAAGTACAGTGATTAGTCACACCACGAGCTGACCGGTGAAGGAAAACATCGAGAGGAAACCTGCATACGTCTGAGAAGAAATTCAAAGGCGTATGTATAGTCGTGCTGGAGTAACGGCGATGGACTCGCCATCTGTCACGTTGGCACCTAATATACCTCTGGCGGAAAGTGGGTGTGTGGGTATTACCTATACACCTCTGACTACCCCTTCGGGGACCCTTGTGGGAAGGCGTGAGGATATATATATATATATAAAGCTCGTGAAATCGGCTACAGGTTCAGTTTATGCTAACCAAAAAACACCAGCAAGAAAGTCACTGTGAAGTTTATCTTTAACCAACACGCGTTATTTAAATAGGTAACAAATTAACCGCCACATTTATCAAAATAAAGCCTACTTTATGCTCCTACAATTCCTTGCGGTATTATAAGTTTTCCACAAGTTGCATGCATTTCCCGAATGTTGCTAGTTAAACTAAGTTTCAAGTTGCTGGCAACACTAATGCTTCTAGAGATAGTTGGGAGTGGGCTCTATCATATATAAAGAGGCCATTAGCGATGTACACATTAAGTGTCTTAACAGTACAGCCTAATATAACTTACGTGTCACTTTCCTCAAAAGATATATTTTAGGTGCCAACGTGACAGATGGCTAGTCCATCGCCGTTACTTAAGCATGACTATACATACGCTTTTGCATTGCTTCTGAAACATATAGATTCCCTCTCGATGTTTTCCTTCATCGTATATTATGTATCTAGTAATAAGCTAAATTCTAGCGAAAGAGGTTTGTAAGTCTAGAGAAAACTGGCACTCTATTTCTCTGCTTACCCTGTTAGGGAATATATAAATATAAGTAATATTGTATATCCTCTCGTCTTCCCACAATAATACCCGAAGGTGTAAGCAGGGTGTAAAGGTAGAATCCACACGCATACGTTTCATCAGAAATATAATTTAGGTACCAACGTGACAGATGGCGAGTCCAACGCCGTTACTCAAGCATCACTATACATACGCCTTTGAATTGCTCCTCAGACGTATACAGGTTTCCTCTCGATGTTTTCCTTCACCGTAAAGCTCGTGGTGTGACTATACACTGTACTTATGTTCATAAAAACGCATTGGTACAGTCGGGATTCGAGCTTGCTAGCTACTACTATAACCACTCGGCCACCACGGCTCAGTAATATTCTACCAAGTTAAAATAAACTTATTGCAAAGAAAAACCACAAGTTTATAAGGCTGACTATACAACGCCTGTTGAGCTCACCCGCTAATTGGTGGAATCGATAGAAAATGCAAACGACGTTAGTTCGCCGGAAATGGACCGGTGTGGACACAATCTCGAATTTCAGCATTGTTAACGACTGGGTACGCTGTTAGCTTTGGCTTTTAAAAACATATGCCGTCGACATTATCATTTTTATATTTAAGTTTTAAGATCGTATTGGCAATTAAGAGATTTTGTTCGTTTCTAGTGAGTTTTCATCATATTAATATTATAAGCAGTATGGAGAGAGCTGGCGCTCTACTCTCTCGGCTTATCCCGTTAGTGACTCTACGTGATAATAATATATACATATGTATAAATATATCTTCACGCCTTCCCACAAGGGTCCCCAAAGAGGTGGGTTCTTAGAGGTATGTAAGTAGTACCCTCAAACCAAGTTTTCGGTGGAGATATATTCCAGCTGCCAACGTCACAGATTCACACGTCTATGCCTTTGAGCTTCTCAAACGTATGCAGGTTTCTTCTCGATGTTTTCCTTCACGATTAAGCTAGTGGTACTACCTATACACGAAGGAAGGTGTAAGGGTCTATTATTTTTATTTTTAAGCTTATGGTGTGACTAATCATTGTACTTAAATTCATAAAACTCATTGTTGCAATCGGGATCCAATCTTGCAATCGCTGAATTGTACACAAATGCTTGAACCACTCGGCCATCACGGCTCTTATTGTACGGTAATTATAAGTGTGTGTGTGGGTACTACCTATACACCTCTGCCCACCCCTTCGGGGACCCTTGTGGGAAGGCGTGAGTCTATATATTATATTTTGACGACTTAGATTGACGACTGTCTGGTCTGGGTTCGAATCCCGCTGAGGGCAGATATTTGTGTGATGAACACGAGTATTTGTACCTTAGTCTTGGATGTCCTATGTATTTATGTATATACCTATCTATATAAGTAAATATATCGTTGTCTAGTTACCATAACACAAGCTTTGCTTAATTTAGGACTAGGTCAATTTGTGTGGAATTGTCCCAGGTATTTTTTATTATTATTATTAAAAAAAAGTGTTTTAGAAACGAAACTGAACTTTAGTCTCAAATCAGCGAATATGAAGAGATCTTAAAGTCTCAAGGCACTTCTCCAACAGTGTAAAGAATGGGCTTTAGTTCCCTGGGGCAATATCATAATGCAAGTAAAGGGTACAAATTGAGTGCGGAGGACGAGAGGACCCTTGCTCGTTAGTCGGAGTGAGTTTCGATGTAACCCACATTATGTCCCTACCCTATGCTAAGCCATAGCGCTCAGGCGATGGTAAATTTCAGGAGACAGGGATTTTAGCTATATTTTTATTATTTTCTCTTTCTAAAGAAAACTCAAGCATATGATATTTTTAGGTAATTAATTTTTTTTATCATATTGGCAAATTTTCCCAAAATTTGTGTGGAAATTATGAAATATATAAGTAAAAAAGTTATTTATTTAAAATTTTTGTAATTTATTAATAATTTCAGAAGGTCACACACTATTAAGTTATATTATAAAAAAAATAGGAAAACACAGCAATTTCGAATAATTGTAAAAAAGCAACTATAGAACAAAAGACGCGAGTATCGAGAGCTTGTTCTTTATTTAAAAATACGCGGACTTGTCGGTATTACCGACAAGTCCGCGTATTTTTTTAAAAAATCTTTAAAGATAGAACACAAATTCCTCAAAACAGAATATATAAGTATAATATAAATATATAAGTTACAGGTGTATATATAATGTTACAGCTTTTGACTTATGATCTATTATTCACGCCATTTTAAATAATTTAGTATCATAATCGTTTTTATTAAATCATACAAACATCCTCACGCCGAGTCCCTAACGGGGCAGGCAGAGAGTATAGAGCGCCAGTTCTCTCTAGACTTACATACCTCTTTCGCTTCGTCCACATTCATCAGTCTCTTCATACATGCTCGTCGGTTTCGAATACTCTTGACGTTCACGTCCTTGAGCGTCCGATCGATTTGATCTAAGTAGTTGGAACGTGGACTTCCTCTGCCTCTTCTTGCACACACTTTATTAAATCAATATACAGTATTATGAATAGAAATATGTATAGTCATACATATATACATATACATATCATCACGCCGAGTCCTTAACGGGGTAGGCAGAGAGTATACACATCTATGGAATTGTATATGAAATATCTACATTTATTAACAGATGCTCCCTGCACTTACATCTTAATACTGAAAAGATGTGTTGAATGAGTCTAAAAAGCTATTACTATTATTGAATTTTTAACCCCATAATTAGGCAGGGGTTTTATAGCACCCGCAATGCCAGATATATGTAGCATGCTGGCCCATAAATTAATAAAAGACCATTATTTTATACATGTATAAATAAGTACATGATAAAATATAAACAGCAATGCTTAAAATCTAAATTTAAGCCTCGCGGAGGGTATCCTTGTTTTTTGTTGCCAGTAAGCACTGAAGATGTTTCTGGTCAAGGGTCTCGCCATTGTTCTTGTAAGAATAAAAAGTTGCCGCTGTGGAAGTTTAAAAAAAATACAATCACTGTTCTCATTTTTGGAACGTTAACTTTTTCTTAGAGGAATAAGGTTTTTATGTTGACAGTGAACTGTTCTCTTTGTGTAACAATCGGACATCGTTACTTTACCACGACTATACATACGACTATTGAATTTCTTCTCAAACGAATGCAGGTATGCAGGTGTGACTAATCACTTTTTTTTTTTTTTTTTTTTATACAACCAGGGTGGCAAACAAGCATACGGTCCACCTGATGGGAAACGGTTACCGTAGCCTATTTACGCTCACGATACCGAAGTATCACTTGCACGTTGCCACTCTGTGTTCGGAGAGTTATAGTGTGTTGGCAGCATAATGGGATTAATCCCTCTGCTTCCAACACAATGTAACAATCCTCCCCCCTCCCCAAGGAGCTCATTACTGGATACCTTATTCACCGCGTAGGAACACAACACAATAAATTGTGTTATTTGGCTACGGACTTCTATAAGGTGGAGGTCCTGCCCCAGTCGTGCAGCTCCAAATTCGAACGGGAAACCCGTTATGCCCTACCTCTCTTAAATCACTGAACTAGTTCAGAAAAACACATTGGTACAGTCTGGATTCGAACTTGCAATCTTTATCTAGAAGGCAACTCGGTCACCATGGCTCTTATTATTCTTATTAATACTTCAGAAGTGTATATCATGACTGGCAGACAATTATAATATTTCGTCTGTTTAATTAATAATTAATTATAATACCTTCATTATAACGGGGCATAGTTCCGGAGGATAGACAAATATTATACCGTATGCGGTGTCGCGATAACGACGACCAAATTATACTATCACACCTCGTTTATCATTGTTCGTACACACTGTGACGGGTCGTGGGACAAAACATCCATTTTGTTACCTAACAAGCTTACAATAAAGTTTAATATTTGTAATTTCATTATTTTACTCCATGTGATAATTAGACGTGTTCCGTATTTAGTTGAAACCCATCGCCTAACGGGGTTAAAAAGGTGTAGAAAGTTATTTTGGGGGTGATTTGCATCGAAGTTGATATCAATACTTAGTGCTTTTGTTTTAAATTACATTTATTTTGATAAAATCATGCTTGATAACTCAATCGATATAAATGAATTTGTAAAATAAGAAAAAGTTGTACTCATATTTAAGCATTGTGTAATGCAATACTTTTTAAAATTGGAATGTCAAATATAAAAGAATATTTAAATCACATCAATTCGACATTTCAATTTTATTTCTTCTTGGATATTTGAATGATACTTACCTTGATTATCATGTGAAAATTCCTTGGAAATCTGTTATCGAATATTTGCGAATGCTGTAGGTATAATTTGTTGGTAAGATCATTTTCATACATACATACATATCATCACGCCGAGTCTAACGGAGTAGGCATTTTCACTCAATATATATACATAATACATAATTGTTAATATACATAATTGTTTTCACTATTTCATTCTGTGCGTGTGTATGTAACGAACTCCTTCCAAACGGCTGGACCGATTTTCTGTGTGACTTCAGGTGGCTTCGAGAATGGCTTACATTCACAATTGAACCCGATAGGTCGCGCTGCGATAGTGTTTTAGAACTAATATTTTTTGACCCAAGCAAAGCTGGGCTGGGCAGCTACTTAGTAGTTAAACAAAATTCTTTGAGTTTGTTTTGCAAGTGTTCTCACAAATATCATTATTATGTCCCGAGACGCTAAGACAAACACGTTGATATCAAACACACTGTAAGATACATAGTATGTACAGACACGTCAGACGTAAACATAGCCTATACTAATACGAACGTACAACTTGTTGAGACTATGGATGGAGTGCAAACATACCTACAACCACAGTTACGTAGAAAGAAAGCTCATGTTTTTTTTAATACGATGCCGATTTCATTTCAAACACGCACAAAAGAAATATATTTATAATAATAATAATAAATACCTGAGACAATTCCACACAAATTGACCTAGTCCCAAATTAAGCAAAGCTTGTGTAATGGTAACTAGACAACGATATATTTACTTATATAGATAGATATATACATAAATACATAGGACATCCAAGACTAAGGTACAAGTACTCGTGTTCATTACACAAATATTTGCCCTCAGCGGGATTCGAACCCGCGACCTCAAGTTTCGCAGTCAGGAGCTCTAACCACTAGACCGGACGGTCGTCAATAAAGATATATTAAATTTAATGATATTTTGATGAATAACTAATCTATAATCAAATAAAAATCTCGCTTATATGCTGAGGGTGGGACCCACATTCTATTAGCATAAAAGACTATACAAATACATATTACAAGTTGAGGAATATTTATACAAGAAATGTTGAGTAAACACCCTTTTTCAAGGCGACCTCCTTGAAGTATACAAATATTTTAAGTTGGAGAGCGGAAAGTACAAACACAGCCTTCCCACCGCTAAAACATTAACACTCTATTACAGCCATAAAGCCTATTTCAATACAAAATCCAAGCTTACTAAATTATTCCGCAACCGGCGGCTCCATACGGACTTTTTCTCATTTGCACATACATGTGTAAGTGAGAGAAAAAATGGAGTCACACGTGTTCAAAATACGAGTTTTTTTTTCGCTGGCCTGCCTCGTTCCGAGGGATAATATATGCGGAGGCTGTATTAAAATTTTTTTTTGACAACTTTTATGTGTGAACTACACTCGTAAAAGTTGACATGGCTTGCCAGGTTTCAAAAAATGGCGTCGGAAGTTTTTATTTGTATGTTGCTAAAAATTCAAAGTCAGGAACCATGGAACCAGGAACCAATATCTCGGGGATTTGAATTATAAATCTACACACTATGCTCTAAACCTATTATAATCGCCTGATTTCTCTGATCTGTAGACTGAGATGAAGACCATGTCTCAACTACTTAGATCAAATTGATCGGACATTCAAGAACGGGAACGTCAAGAGTACTCAAACCGACGAGCATGTATGAAAAGACTGTATGTGAGTCTAGAGAAAACTGGTCTGTAAATAAAACATTATCACATCATATGTGATAATCCAGCTAATAGTCTATCTCCGTGCTTAATTTCACCCAAATCCGTTCAGCCGTTCTGGCATGATCCAGTAACATTCATCCTCATAAACATTCGCATTTATAATATAAGTTACTAAGGTACTAAAAACATATCTAAATGTGTTCCCCACTTTATACTTAATGAACATGACAAACCCTAACAACTCATTTACGGCTGTGAGCAAAAGTGTACTAATTTGAACCGTCGCAAAGCCGGAGCTAAGGAAAGAAAACCCGCGCGTGACACGGCTCCAAACGAGCTCTTTTAGAAATAATACCCCATTACGACGCACTTTGCTTCCTACCTAGCGAATAATATTATGGAATTTCAATGAATAAATGACTTCTGACACACCTGTGTAGCTCAGTTGCCGGAGTGCACACGTCATGCTTGAGAATAGACAGGTCTCATAGTCAATATAAGTCATACATAAATGAAGAGCCGTGTTGGCCGAGTGGTTCGAGCAGTTGCCTGCGACGCAAAGGTCGCAAGTTCGAATCCCGACTGTACCAATGAGTTTTTCTGAACTTAAGTACAGTGATTACTCACACCACGAGCTTTACGGTGAAGGAAAACATCGAGAGGAAACCTGCATACGTCTGAGAAGAAATTCAAATGACGTATGTAATAGTCGTGCTTGAGTAACGGCGATGGACTCGCCATCTGTCACGTTGGCACCTAATATACCTCTGGCGGAAAATGAGTGTATGGGTATTACCTATACACCTCTGCCTACCCCTTCGGGGACCCTTATGGGAAGGCGTGAGGATACATAAATATGGAAACCAGCAGGAATACAATTATATATATTCAAGCCTTATTATTAGGATCCTCAAAAGGGAACACGAAAGTATTGCACATCCCTTTCGCCTGAGGTATATGAAGGTGATAAATGGCGAGTCCATCGCCATTTCTCATAAAAATATCAAATTAATGTCCTAAATATTTATCTCCCGAATGCCACGCGGCAGCATTGCCATAATGTATGCCAAATTCACTGAGTAAAATATTCACCAGCCTTGTCATGGCAGACTGCAAGAAAACTTTGCTCGAGACCCCTTTTTGACAGTGAAAAGCATCTGGTCTCAACTCCAACAAGGATGGATTCCGTGTCTTTTGAGGTTCATCAATTCGACAAATTTGTAATATTTCCAACGAAAAGTCCTATCTACTTGTCTACAATTCCAAATTGAAACTCGTGTAGAGGCACTTTTTTTAAACATCCTACTAAAACGCATAGTTCTTTTATCTTACCGACAGAGTAACATTAATCAGCCCAGGCCTGTAAGCCCAGCGGTACACCGCACAACGTGTTGCATGGAATTAAACGTGAGAGATTGATTATACAGAATGGTAGGTAGATGCTTGGCGTTATTTATTTGTATAATTATTATAATGTGCGGTGTTACGATTTTAAATCGAATCCGCAATGTAGAGATTCGCAAAACTACTGGCGTGAACGATAAATAAAGGCTGGGTACGTGTTGGTTTGGTCATATAGAAAGAAAGAATAAGTGAAGCAAGATTGACGATATATATTATATACAATTCGAAAGTGTGTGCTGACAGGATACTCATTGATGGGAACATCAAGAGTAATCGAAACCGGCGAGGATGTATGATGAGACTGATGAACGTGGACGAAGCGAAAGAGGTATGCATGTCAGTCTTGAGAGAGCTGGCGCTCTTCTCTCTGCCTACTCAGTTGGTGACTTAATTTTCTGGATGGCTGACCAGACATCAAATTGTTTTGCATTCTTCAAAATGTACTCTACACCAGTAATTTTAACTTCTAAAGTGGTTGAGTAAACGGTTGAAGAGTGTTTTAGCACTTCAAGTTGGAGGGTCGCTGGAAGTTAAAGTGGGAATATCATATTCAAATTTCGAATACTGTGGTTTTTATTTTATTTGTTACGTTGGTTTATGGAAAGGATGAGTGGATAAAGGTTGACAAAATAGATATAAAAGTGAAAGCATGTAATTTGTCAAATGATACACGACAGGAACCAACCTGTGAAATTGCTTGGACGAATTGGACGCAACCTACGAAGCTTTACCGATGTAATGTACATCCACTTTTACCACCACATTCGCCTCCGCCTCTGCTCCCGCTAAGAAAGCCTCTGTTACAACCCTAATACTTACATATGCTTGAAACGAAATATGAATGTGCTTGAGAAACGGCGGTGGACCCAACATCTGACACGTTACCACCTTGATATATATGTGAAAAGTGAGCACCTCTGCCTCCCTTTTAGGTGACCTTCCCATAAGGCTAATCAGACTAGGAAGTATGGTTAGTCACGAGAGATCATCTTCTTTGTCAAGACACGATAGCTTCGATGGTTACTTTTACTAGCCTTGTATTTCACATCCTGCCATAACTTGTAGAGATATAGATAGATATATATCTATTGGCTGGAGATCTTTAGATTCCCAGAGATCGAGAAAGATTTGAAAAATCTAGGGAACGCGTTAAACTCAGACTAGACTATTTCTCATTGGGGCTTATGTGCTAATTTATTTTATTTATTTATTTATTTAACATTTTGCACAATTAAAGTACAGTGGTGGACTTAATGCTAAAGCATTTTCTACCAGTCAACCACCCTTGACAGGAGAAACATTGAAGCGGGTGTGCACAGAAGGATAAGCTTATGGATATGAAAAAATAATGAATTATACAATAAATACAAAAAAAAAAAAATTAATGGGCATACATACAATATATGAACCTACACAAACAAGTTACATACACATCACACATATATATTACAAGAAACATCATACAATATTTATACATATAGGAGACCAGGAGAGTAAATATTTGAGGTCTAAGATGCTTTCAAGTAGTGCTCTTTTACTAGGCGCTTGAAAATGAATTTGGTGGGAGCTATCCTAATTTTGGAAGGAAGCTGATTCCATAAACGCACCGCTGTAATACCAAAAGACTGATGCTCAATAGAGGTTTTATGGATAGGAGTGCAGAGACGGAGGGAGTCTGAGGATCTGAGGTGAAGGTCGTGGGAGACGGATATAAATTGAAAACGCTCTCTTAGGTAGATGGGAGATTTGGGATCGTTTAGTACTGAATAGAGCAAGCTGAGTATTCTGACATTTCTTCTCTCGCGGATTTTCAGCCAACCAAGTTTGGACCGCCACTCAGATACATGATCGTATTTACGGAGACCATATATAAATCGAATACATGTATTGAGCAGACGGTCCAACCTATCTAGCAGCTCCTCGGATAAATCCAGGTAAGAAATGTCAGCATACTCAATTATAGGGAGTAGGAGCGTGTTCATGAGACATATCTTGGTGTTAAGGGGAAGGAAATTTTTTAGTCTGAAAATTGAATGGAGGGACGCATAGAATTTACGGGAAACCTCGTTCACCTGCGCTGACCAAGTCAGATTGGAATCAATTAAAATCCCCAGGTCTTTAACTGTACATGACAATGGGATCACACAGTTATTGAAGCTAAGCGGCGTAAGGCTACAATGATCAACTTTGTTAAGTTGGCGGGTATTGCCAATTAAAATGGCTTGGCATTTATTAGGATTAACTTGTATTCCGAAACGGCAGGACCACCTCCTGAGTTCCTCAAGGTCCTCATTAAGGAATTTAATTTGCGAGTTTAGATCGTGTGTATTCGCGTGGTGATAAAGTTGCAGATCATCGGCATAGAAGTGATAGTGACAGTGAAGGTACGGAGATACCATATCAATAAACAAGGAGAAAAGAAGCGGGGATAAGATTCCGCCTTGAGGGACGCCGGCATCCAACTCGCACCAGTCAGAGTACTCTTGACCAGCTCGAATTGCCTGCCTACGCCCTCTCAAGTAAGAAGAGAACCAAGATATAGACTCAGAAGAGAAGTTGAGATAGAGAAGAGTAGAAATAAGTAAATCATGGTCAACTGCACTAAATGCGTTGCTAAAATCAATAAGGACAAGAATGGTTACTTGGGATTTTGCCATACTCATTCTTATATCCTCAGTGACCTTCAGCAACGCAGTAGTTGTGCTATGACCCGTTCTGAAACCAGACTGAAAGGGGTTGAAGAGGTCAGCACCATTAAGGAAATCAGTAACCTGCTTGTGCATTGCTGACTCTATTATTTTGGACAGAAATGGTAAGATGGAAATGGGTCGAAGATCGTTAGGTAGTATAGGATTTGGGATTTTGGGAAGTGGTAGAACATAGGCTTTACGCCATAAATCTGGAAAGCAGCCGGAGGAGAGTGAGTAATTAATAATATGAGTAAGCGAAGGCAGAATCTGTTGCACAACTAGCAACACCATAGCGCGACCTATATCGTCACATCCCATAGCTCTTGAATTTAACGATTGGATAATTTTATGAATGCTATCTTCGCTCACAGAAGAAAACACAAAAGGGGGAACATCACGTCGAGACATATTATCAATATCGGAGATAGCAGCTTGTTTAAGAAGAGGATCTAGAATAGTACACGAGGAAAAGTGAGAATTGAGTACATTTAAGTCTATTGGTATCTTGGAGCTAAGGGTGTTGACCTTACCAATGCCGATGGACCTAAGGAATTTCCAAACACCGGCCGGAGTGGAAGTTTCAATTTGATCAGCAATATGTTGTCGCTTAGCATTCCGCACTATCATGTTGCATCGGTTCCTATATTTCTTATATTCAGCCCAGTTGATATCCGACCTATCACGCTTATATTTACGAAAAGCTCTATCGCGCTTGGACATTGCTTTCCTCACGGTGTCATTCATCCAAGGAGATGGTTTTCGCCTCATCTTGACCGGGTGAATGGGAGCGTGACGATCAAATAATTTGATGATGTTAGTAGTGAGAAAGTTTACTTTATCATCGATGGAGCCCATATTCTCTACACGGGACCAAGGAATCAAGCTGGCGTCCTTACTCAACTCTTCTGTATTAATGCGGCTGAAGTTCCGCCGAAATGATATATGAGGTTTAGGTTTTGGAATTTTGACATGTATAGAGGCATAGAGAAGGTCATGATGAGAAAAAGCGGGGGCAACCAGCTGGCCAAAAGAGGAGATTAAGTCTAGATCAGAGGTCACAATTAGGTCAATGAGGGAGCTGTTGGCATGTGAATGATGAGTTGGGGAAAGGGATAAGATGTTTAAATTACAAGAGTAAAGAAAAGACTTTAATTTTGAAGACCGAGAGTCAGTCTTTAAGAGGCACGTATTGAAGTCGCCCATAATAATCATTCTGCTAAAATCAGGTATCAGATCACTCACAGTATTTTCCAGTTCTGAGAAGTAATCTATATTCGGTGGGCAGTAAACAACTCCAAGTAAAAGTTTAACACCAAATATTCCGCAGACCCACTATACTGAGAAGGGGATTGAAGAATAATTTTATACGGTATATGGCTTTTTAGATACATAGCAACACCTCCACCACCTTTGCCAACACGGTCATTGCGTACAAGAACATAATTAGGAATAGGATAGGAAGTGGAAGGTAATGAAGGCTTGAGCCAGCTTTCGGATACAAGCAGAGCGTGTATAGAATCAGAGTCAAAGGTATGGGAAATATCAAAGTAATGAGCAGGAATGCTTTGGGCGTTAATATGGCAGACATTACATTTTTTACAGTGTGGTGCGAAAGTATTAGCAAGCAAGTCCCCGAGAGAAGGAACAGTATCATCATTACTAATGAAAGAGCCATCAGAATCAGCTGTCATAAAAGACTCATCACTAGACCCCATCGAATTGTAATATATAAGTATATATAAATAGATATAGGTGTATATAAACTGTATGTATATAAGCACTAAATATGTATATATGTATAAAAGGTATGGTTAAGCAAACAATTAAATACTCCAATGTATCCACCAACAAAGTGTTCCAGTAAGAAAAGGACAATATACAATTATACAATTATAACGTTAAGCTGAGAAGCAAAAAAAAAAAAATAATAATAATAATAACAAACAAAGCCAGAGAAATTAATGATACAAATAATAATACAAATTTAAAAAAGGAAAAAACAATAATGCAGGGTATTATTAAAAATGTACAGAGAATAAAAGTATGGTAAGGTCTTCCATTTGTGATCTAAAAATGCAAAAGCGAAACGGAACGTAACATTGTTTTCACTACAAAGTACAAACTAAATTACCTATTTAATTTTTGACAAGTCAGTGCGTATTTTAATGTATTTATTATCTGTACTATTACTGTTAATACACGTCAGAAATGACAATGACGTATTTAGCTGTATTCTAGTATTAAGATGTCAATACAATCAAAACAAAAACAACTGCCAAGTAAAGAAATGTGAGGAACCGAATGTATTTTAACATTTTGTTAGGAGGTAGAATAACTATAAAGAAATAAGAGGTAGGTACACATGACTAACCCTATTGCGGGCTTATAAACAAGTGAGAGTTAACAACCTACCTGAATGAAATAACTAGTCGAAGATAGCGAAAACGTGTACACAAATGTTACTCGACCCATATCATACAACTATTTCTTAGATAAGGCGGCTCTTCTTCTCCTCGGTGCGCCGACAGCTTCTGTCTCATTGGACACTGCGACCTGTGGCACCGTTTCCTTTTGGGCAATTGCGTCAATATCAGTCATGGTGCTCACCCGACGCCGAGTTCCATCAGGGCCAAGGATATAAATGCTACCATCCCTTGTCCAGCATTTAGTCACTCCAAAACGCTGACGTGCGGCTGCAAATATGTCATGGCGGGCTTTTGTGAGAAACTCTGATATTGTTATACCTGAGCCCTTGAGTTGGGTTTTTGAATACCAGATTTCACTTCTGACGGCACAGTCCCGGAGTTTGAAGAGGATAGGCCTGGGTTTACCACTGTTGGTGGCATGGCCCATTCGGTGGCATCTACTTATATCATCCTTACTAAACCCAGACAGATTAATTTTAGTAGAGATCACCTTGGCAACAACAGCAGAGGTATGTTCCGTAGTTGTGTCTTCCTCAGGGACACCGTGCAATTGCAGGAACTTCCTCCTAGACCGCATCTCCAATTCATCAGCCTGTTGACCAAGCATTGCAATTTGATTTTGCAATGCTCGCATTGATGCCAACACAAATGTTTTGAAGGTGGCAAATTCTTCGGCTAAACTTCCTGGACTGACAGGTGCAACCTTAGGCAGCTGCCCTTCAATGGTGTCTAGACGCTGATTAAAAGCTGCCATCATTTGATCCAGCGACTGTTGTATGGCATCCATGTTGTTTTGAGGTTAAGAAATTAATTATATTTATAACTCAATGAATAGTTTAACGATTTAGGAAATAACACCTATTGGCAGGCACAACAGACTAATACATTTGATTATGTATTAAATATGCAGTAAATACACTTCTTTTATTTTATTTAACACTAAAAAGAATTTTAACTTATTGTTGTACTGGCACCTACCCGCGTATCTCTAATAGATGCGGGTTTCATTATTTTTTCCTAGTTGTTCTCCTTGAGGGTTTTTTCCTGGAAATTGAGGTAATTTTTAAGCAATACTAAATAAGTAAATGAGGAGTTCCATGTCGTGTGTCCTGGATAAAGATTTTGGATACTTTATGATGTTATGGCAATGGACTCACGAACTTTTATGTGTCGCCAAAATGTTAAGGCGAAAAAACGATGTTTATCTCTGCCTGCCCATTTGGAGGTTCTTGTGGAAAGGTGTGAGGATATATTATAATGAAAGCACAGCCAACGGCGTGTGGGATTCGTACTTTGGCTTGAACATTAGGGAACTGGGCTGTACTGGTGGTGAATATAAAATTTTTCAAGTGATTTGTTTTTTTAATTAGTAATTGCTATTTTTTAAAAGAGCTTTGCCATTGACATATTATAGCCTATTCCCCAGTGTAGCTCGACCTTTATCTAGAACTCGTGGAAACAAGAAAAGTTTCCTTTCACTTGAATTAAAACCTTGAGTGCGATGACTTGCTCGTTTTTGTTTTGGTGACAGTTTGATAAACTGCACTTGGTTCCAATACCAAGAGTGGACCTAATATAATTACGAAACTATTATTGAATTGAGTGGTATGTTCCGTATAAAGGAACCGGCAACTAGATACACTTAAATGTGAAGAATTGTATATAAAACATGAGCATTATTGTGAAAGAAAATATATGAATAAGATTTATTTATTTATTTCTTTTAATTAGAATGACACACATAAATCTTTTACGCTAATTCTAAGATTCATATTTATAATTAAACAAACTTATAACAGATAAAATTTCTTCTAAACAGGTTAAAAATAGTATAACATATAAATAAAAGAATGTTGAAAAAAGGGATCATGATCATAAACTCAAGTAGAAATCATGCCTCATAACAGCTCATAACGCTGACAGTTTGACACCTGTCAATTTGACACCTGTCAATTTGACACCTAAATATGTCTCTGGTCAAAAGAGGTTACTTTCAAACCTCTGCCAACTAAACAAAAGAGCTAGACTTTCTTCTTAAAAAGTATATAATTAAGCACTTACGCTTGACGAAATTCGTCACCATTTTATTGTAAGACTTAACGAAGTTATAACGCGGTTAAAAATACTGCAAAGGCCTCAGCTCGCACAGACTTCCCCAACGGGAAATATACTGTCAATTAGTAGAACTGGCAAACCAGCTATTGTTCGGGATGACAAGTTGGCGTAGAGAGCTTTCCATAAAAGAACATTTCTTTAAAATATTCGCCTGTATACGGAAGCATAAACTAAAAAACATTTTATTATGTCTATTTATTATTTATGAAATATGCATAGTACGATCCATCCTAAAATGCGGTGTAGCGATAGAACCTGCTATGGATTTGAAAAGCAACTGTCGCGATTTCACATCCATGAAGATACAAATGAATTTGAATTAAGCGAAAGAAGTGTAGTAGTAACAATTGGCGTCCTACTCTTTTTGTCTTCCTCATGATGGAATCGGGACGTTAATATTATTGTTGTCTCTTATAAAGTGAACTGAAGGAACTCTTGCTACTCAAATGAATGAGACAGGCATTTTTTAAGAGCTAATAAAGCATGTACTGACCTAATAGAACCGTGATGGCCGAGTGATTCGAGTAAATGCCTGCAGCACAAAGATTACAAGTTCTTATCCCGTCTGTACCAATGAGTTTTTCTAAACTTAAGAACAGTGATTAGTCACAACACGAGTTTAACGGTTTAAGGAAAGCATAGAGACGAAACCTACATACGTCTGAGAAGTAATTCAATGCATTTGTATAATCATGCTTCAATAACGGCGATGGACTCGCGATCTGTCACATTGGCACCTAAATATATAATTGGCGGAAAGTGGAGGGTATACCTATACACCTACCCCTTCGGGACCCTTGTGGGAAGGCGTGAGCATATATTATACTAAACTTACTAATACTACTTGGCTTGAGCGTTCTTGTTCGCGCTAGGGAACTAGGAGTGGTGAATTACATGTGAAAAAGCCAGGTTGGTTTTGTCCTACTAGCTCGTGCGCTGGCTAGATAACTGTAACCATTCTTAAACTAGAACTACTGTCACAGCTGTTACAACAAATTCTAATAGCGATCCCTTCGTTGAATTGAAAATGACGTTAAAATATCAAAGTGAATAGAAACGTTGCCTTTATCTTTACAATAACAACACATAGCTAAAACACGAACGCTTTAAGTCTAATTCAGTTACATAAAGGGTTTAACAATTCGTTACTTAAGTTTATAATGTAGGAATGACGTGTACGCTCAGTGAGCTACACAAAGGTCGTAGCAACGTATTGTTTCTTCATGCACTTGAGGCCACAAAAAGTATACGCAACTAAAAAAACAAAAATAGATTGCATTAAAAATAAATAAAGTTGGCCGTGGTGCTAAGTGGTTCGGATAGTCGCTAGCAACACAAAGATTGCAAGTCGAATCCCGACTGAAGCAATGAGTTTTTCTGCAGACACCACGAGTTTTACGCTAGAGGAAACCTGTATACGTTTGAGAATATATTATGTGTATCAAATGTATAGTCGTGCTTGAGAAACAGGGATGGACTCGGCATCAGCCACGTTGCCACCTATATCTATATAAATATAAATGAATCACTAAATGTGTTGCTAAGCGCAAAACTCTAAAACGGCTGAACCGATTTGAATGATTTATTTTTTGTTGTGTTTGGTGAAGTCTGAGGAAGGTTCTCATGGAGAGAAAAAAAATTAAAAATACGACGAAATAAGTAAAAACAAATATATTCTTGACTTTTTAGGTGGTACGAAGTTCGCCGGGACAGCTAGTATCTAATATATTTAATTTGGCGGTGGGTATATGTGGACACTTATTATTTATACACCTCTGCCTAGCTCTTCGGGGACTTTTGTGGGATGGTGTGAGGATATATAACATTTTACGCATCGATTTTGTAAACAATTGAATTAAAATATTAACTAACTATTATATATACAAAGTAAAAGTGTGTGCAAGAAGAGGCAGAGGAAGGCAACGTTCCAACTACCTAGATCAAATCGATCGGACGCTCAAGGACGGGAACGTTAAGAGTACTCGAAACCGACGATCATGTATGAGAGACTGATGAATGTGGACGAAGCGAAAGAGGTATGTAAGTCTAGAGAGTAACTAACATTAGTAAGTGTAGATTCGAATGCATCAGTGTGATATGCGAATTGTCTTCGGTTCTGTAAGCGCCCATTAATAATGTCCCTATTTGTAACAGCGACGCAAATTGCGGCGTCGCGTTTACCTCGACCGCACACAAAGCCTAGCAAGCATTAATGTAAGAGTGAAAATTTATATAAATTGTAATTAAAGTGAGCTTCAGCTAACAGGTTCGGGATATTGTGCCTCTTAAAGATGAAAATATCGGTTCACCATTCATCAATATAATATACTAACGGTGAAAATATTCAATTTGAGTCAACAAAATAGTTTTTATTCACACAAGATGTGAGTTTGAGATTAATGACTTATTAATTAGTATACAAATATGTTATATATTTTATAATAAAATATAGACCCGTGGTGGCCGAGTGGTTCGAGTAGTTGCCTGCGACGCAAAGGTCGCAAGTACGAATCCCGACTGTACCAATGAGTTTTTCTGAACTTAAGTACAGTGATTAATAACACCACGAGCTTTACGGTGAAGGAAAACATCGAGAGGAAACCTGCATACGTCTGAGAAGAAATTCAAAGGCGTATAGTCGTGCTGGAGTAATGGCGATGGACTCGCCATCTGTCACGTTGGCACCTAATATACCTCTGGCGGATTGTGGGTGTGTAGGTATTACCTATTCACCTCTGTCTACCCCTTCGGGGACCCTTGTGGGAAGGCGTGAGGATATTATATATTTTCTATTTGTGAAATAATGCCCATGCACACACTTTCCGGCGGAAATACATTTAAGGTGGCAACTTGACAGATGGCGAGTCCATCGCCGTTACTCAAGCACGACTATATAATATTTGAATTTCATCTTAAACGTATGCATGTTTCCTCTCGATGTTGCAAGTGACTACTTGAACCACTCGGCCATCACAGCATTTTAAAGGATAAATAGAAAAAATAAATAATAGTTAAAAAAAACTAAAAAACACGCTTTTTATAGAAAACCGAACTAAAAAATAGAAAATATATTTCGATAATATCTTAAAAAACATCGCAAAGAAACCAACATATGACTAACAAGGAATTGAAAATACTTATTAAGCTACTAGTTGTCCCGCCCAGCTTCGCTTGGGGAAAAAATAAAAGCCACGCAAAGACCCAGTGGCGCCACCACTATCGGTTTATACTGAGTAGTCTTTATCTCACATTTCTAATTTGAGTAAACTCCATTGTGAAAATATTCCCTTACGGTTCTAAGACATAGTATTAACCCCTTTCTGTGCTCCGCTCCGTAAAACTGTTTTTGGTGCAAATTCACCCATTTCTAGGCTTTCTAAACTATTAAATGAATATAGTGACCTTATTGACATTTGGCATGTTTCTCTTCACCAGCTCCGCTAAACCGTAACCAGCATGTAGAATTTTAATTACATTTAAGCATACTCTTATTATTTGTGCAAGTCGTGTTTACCTATAATTGTATGCTACTTTTAGTTTTAAGTTTTCAAATGTAATAGTATTTAAGTATTATTGTAAGCATATGTTGGTAGCCCTAAATAAATAAATAAATAAATAAATAAATAAATAAATAAATAAATAAATAAATAAATAAATAAATAAATAAATAAATAAATAAATAAATAAATAAATAGTAAAACATAAGTACCGTACATAAAGCTTCTGAAGCAGACTTGGTTCAGAGTAAAATTGCATTGTACCATAAACAGTTTATTATATTAATACACAGCATTTTTCGTCGCTGGCGCAATCTGTGGCTTTTCTCACTATGAGCGTATCAGGGCATCGCGATGATGTAGGCATGCATTCACCACCGTTTCTCTGGCATCTTGTTTCTGATATCGCCACTGGAAATAAAAATAATTAATATTATACTAGCTGCACCCGGTATATTTTAAGAACCTTTTTAAGTTCAGGTATCGTCTTTGACGTCCTCAAAATACCCTACTAAAGTCCTATTAAAGTTCAATTACAGTCAGATCGGAACGCATACAGAACAAACAAACAAACATTTCTGTTTATTTATATAGAAGGCAATTACTTACTTTAATTTTTTCTACAACTTTTAGATTAACATACTCTTTCGCTTTATCCACATTTATCAGTCTTTTCATACATGCTCGCCGGTTTTAATTACTCTCGTTCCGATCCTTTTTGAAGTCTCTAACAATTAAAGCATGACAGTGAATTCAATGTGATGATATGTATGTTTCTATATTTTACTGTCAATAAAAAATGTGGTGTAGTATTGTGCAGTGAAGTGTGGTATCATCTAGTGTAGTGCTATACCTGAATAACAACACACAGCGTCCTTTCCTTTGTTCAGACACAGACCCTTATACGGGGCCTGTTTGCCTTCGGGACAGTCACTGCTCTCCATACAGATACCACCAGCGGCTAGACAGCTGAACTCCAGATAATTTTGATCTAGAATATAAATTAATACTTTATGAATAAAGTGGCAAAGTTGAGAGCACAGGCCTTTTGCAGACTTGTGACTTTTGATATTTAATAAACGTAAATTCTCATAATTAGTCGACCAATCATAACCTACTTGCTGGATAATTAAGGTAGCAGATTCGTTTCTCACTGGATGCAGACATGTATCATGAATACGAAATACATATAATCAATTAGGTTTGGATGCTTCAAATCTTTACTCGACTTAGGCAAATGTTTATGATTTTTTTATGTAGTTATGCATAGTTTCCTTAGTTTGGGGCAAGTATCATTCGTGTGAAGGAGAAATGGTCGTGAATTACTGATACCCACTTAATTCTTATTTATCATTATACTTACAATGTTGCAAACGCCCATAATTGGGTATATTTCCGAATGCGGCTCCGACGCACACGAAAAACAATAATATTGCGAACATTTTACTGAAGTACGAACAGTAGTCACGATAAAACGTTATAACGCAATGATAACATTGTATCATCAAACTGTTTTATTTATATGGTTTTTACCCGTATAAATGCTAATTACATAGTAGCATAAAGTTGTGGTCACACGGACGCGATGTAATGCCAAAATAAATGAGCATCTATTTTGGTCACATCGTCAAAGAAAATGTATGCCTGACGCAACATGTATCCATACACGCGCCTTTAGTAGCGCACACAATACAACATTTACAAGAGAGAAGTAATAGATTCAACCGTATACTCTAGCTCGTATCTGAACCTTCAACAATATAATCATAATAATATAATATATCCTCACACCTGCCCACAAGGGTCCACGAAGGGGAGCAGAGGTGTATAGGTAGTACCCACACACCCACTTTCCGCTAGAGATATATTTTTGGTGCCAACATGACAGATGGCGAGTCCTACACCGTCACTCAATCACGACTATACATAGGCCTCTTTTGAATTGCTTCTCAGACGTATGCAGGTTTCCTCTCGATGTTTTCCTTCACCGTAAAGCTCGTGGTGTGACTAATCAATGTACTTAAGTTCCGAAAACTCATTGGTGCAGTCGGGACTCGGACTTGCGATCTTTGTGTCGCAACTACTCGAACCACACGACCACCACGGCTATTAACAAGAACCGAACATATACCTATACTATCAGAAGATCTCCAAACTAAGAATTCTAGTTAGGAGTAGTGTTTAGCTCCCGTGGTAAGTAAGGTTACAGTACAATAAGAAGTGTATTATAAACATTGCGACTTTTTTGTCGCCATAGTATAAACGCACCTTTATTTGTTCAACAACACTGATATCCCCTTACACTTTTTAGGTCGAGTTCTGAAACAAATGCATTGCGCAATCAAGTAGTCGAAAATAACACTTTTGCAATTTATGACGAAGTGGCTTCGATAACAACTTTATATAGATAACGAATTTAGGGAGAAACATAAAATACTTTTAAGGTTCTAATTAATGGGTGACTTGTCTTTAAGGATAACTATGTGATAGTTTTGTTGAAATGTTTCATCGTGTATCTTTACATGAGTCGATATCACTGTCTTTCCAAACGCTCGCTGACAAATATGTACATAATTATGTATATAGAAAAGCTATAGGTTTATTTGTTTGTTAAGTTTTTGATAAGAGACATATTAGGCATATACTAGCTGAAAATTTTTAATTTTAACTTAACTACGCCCAACCAAACTTTATTAACTACGCATTTTACTTTCGAAAATATAATGAAAATAATACTTGCTTGCGTAGTTTAGTAAACTTGGTCCATTTGTGTAGTCCAATATTCCCAGACTTGTTATTACTCCTTGTCCCTTTTACTACATTTCGTTAAATTAAAGATTAAAGCCGTACCGCAGACTAGTATATTTGGACAATTAGCTTGGACTATCAGTGTGACCGACGGCAAGGACAAACTCTCTGTTTCCTGAAATTATTATCAGCATTAGGTTCAAACTGATTCCGTTTCTGCCAGCACGAATATTCCAGTTCTGAAACCTTACTCACTGTAGAAACAAAACACTACCCGGAAGCAGAGCCATTAGATCAACTCCAATAGTAAACGAGAAATGCCTTGCTTATATTTCTGCCTATTATTTTCTGCTGTAGTTTATAGTGTCATAACTAGAACACAGCTATAACTAATCATAAATCTATGTTTATGTGTCAATGCCCCATTGTATATATCAGTAGGTATGTGACAGTTATTGACTTAATAATAATTATGAATGAATTAATATTGACTATCGCAAAACAGTAATTGATTACGATAAGACTGTCCGACTGTTAATAAATATACGGGCAGGATTTATTCGCTACACGATGAGGTGTCGTACTTCATCGTGCATTGATGGCTAAGTTATTTTAATGGAGATAGATTTTGGTGAACGGTGAATGCAAACATCGAGAGGAAATCTGCATACGTTTGAGAAGAGATTCAAAGAGGTATTGAGAAATTGTAATAGACTTGCCATCAGTCACGCTGACAATAAAAATATATCGCCAGCAAAGAGGGTATGTATGTGAGAGTACTACACACCTCTAACCACCCATTCAGGGACCCTTGTGGGAACGCATGAAGATACACACATACATACATACATACATATAATCACGCCTCTTTCCCGTAGGGGTAGGCAGAGACCACTTCTTTCCACTTGCTACGATCCTTGCATACTTCTTTCGCTTCGTCCACTTTCATTATTCTCTTCATGACATGCTCTTCGGTTTAGGTTACTCTTGATCTGACCTTTTTTCAAGACGTCCCTAATTTGGTCTAGAAACGTCCGGCTAGGTCTACCCCTTCCAACACTTTCATTCACACTTGCCTTATACACTTTCTTCGTCAATCGTTAAAGACGTTAAGTTAACCGTCAAGATACAAACATATAATCTTATATCCCTCTGCAAGCAGTTTCGATTACTTCTATTGTTAGCTTGATAATATAATTTCCAGGTCTTTCTTTCCAACGCTTGGGTTGAGCAGGTCACGTAGTCCAGGTTCTGCCTCAAGCATCGTCTGTACGTGAAATATGTCTGATGAGTTTGTGCTATCTAAGATACGGCGAGGGGCTAAGGGCAAAGTTAGCAGCCGGGGACTTGCTAATGCAAACTACTGGAGGGCACTGATCCTAGAACAGAGCCATTTTACATATATAGAGGACGGCCACTGAGGAGCTCTCTCTATTTTCATGGACAAATGCAAAGTAATATAAAGTAAATAAAACTTTTTAGATCATTATGGTATAGTATAGTGGCCGTGGTGGCCGAGTGGTTCGAGTAGTTGCCTGCGGCACAAAGATCGCAAGTTTGAATCCCGACTGTACCAATGAGTTTTTCTAAACTTAAATTCAGTGATTAGTCACACCACGAGATTTACGGTGAAGGAAAATATCGAGAGGAAACCTGCATACGTCTGAGAAACAATTCAAAGAAGTATGTATAGTCGTGCTTGAATAACGGCGATGGACTCGCCATCTGTCACGTTGGCACCTAATATATTTCTTGCGGAAAGTAGGTGTGTGGGTATTACCTATACACCCCTGCCTACCCCTTCGGGGACCCTTTTGGGAAGGCGTGAGGATAAGTACATATCGTCCAAATAAAGCTGAAGATAGCAAAGAATTACGTAATTTGGGAAGAAACTGGTGCTACGAGTAAGTACTTGATAATAAGTCACTTACGTTACTTGATAACAAGTCAGTAATATTGACACTAATTCGTTAGAGTACTTCCTTTGTCATCGTTTTATGTTTACGATGTTACAACACTGAACATTCTCAATACCGAAATTCAAGTTCTGAATAAAAATAAAACGGTACGCACGTACCGTGAACAATACAGTTAAAAATAATAGTTCCTGCAACACGATAACAGCGCCACCTATCAGGTATCTGCATTAACACACAAAATCAAAATCCATTTAGAGAGAGTTCAGTCCATACGAACAGAAGAAGTATATATATATATCTTCACGTCCCCGAAGAGGTTGGCAGTGGTACCTAACCCACACACCCAGTTTACGCCAGGAATATTTTTTCAATGCTAACGTGATAGACGCGATTCCATTGCCGTTACTCAAGTACGGTTATGCATAAGTCTTTGAATTTAATTCAGAATAATTATAGTTTATAGTAAAGGCTAACGTGATGGAGACTAGATGACGACTGGTACCACTAGCGTGGATTGGGGAGGCCTATGCCCTATGTGGGAGCTACTGCGCTGAATATGCTGGTAATGATAAAAATGATAATGATGAAAAATGGTTAGATTAAAACCAAATAATGAATTCAGAATATTCTCTGTCGCTAAAGATACGACAATTCTATAGAACAACAAACATTAATCGAGATTACTGAACGACGAAATGATTTCCACAGTTCGCAAAAGCCGATGATAAACCGGAGTCAAAAGTAGATTGTTCGCTTATTGATTCCTCTCGTTCCCTATTAACATTTCATTGTAAACTTTCGCTCTTTGGTCGCTACAAAGCGAAAAGTTTAAAGCTGCGACTGATGTCAGTGATTGGACGTTTTCAGAGATAATTCCGTATGATTAACTAATCTTGTAAGCTTTCCTTGTTACAATTATAACTATCATAGTTAGCAAGTTCGAAGCCCGACTGTACCAATGAGTTTTTCTGAACTTCAGTACAGTGATTAAGCACACCAGCTGTATGGTGAACGAAAACATCGAGGAGAAAGCTGCATACGTTTAAGAACAAATAAAAAACGTATGTAAATTCGTGCTTGAGTAAGGGCGGTGGACACGACATCGGCCATGTTAGCTAACTTGTATCTTCACCTTTGCCTACCCCTTCGAGGACTTTTGTGGGAAGGCACAAATATATTAATATAACAATCCTTAATCTAAGAATAAAAAGAAATAGTTTTAGTGGAATACATGTTTCCATTTGTAGTAACCTAAATTCAATTTGAAATTTAATAACTTAAATGTTCATTAGGTTGAAATTAGCCTGAATACATTTAGATATTCTGCACTCATATTCTAATCTAGATCTCGTATATCTTTACTGCAAATACGATTCGAATGGAATTAACATTTTATGGATAATCGCAGTTTGATTCCTTTTGGTATTCGTTTTAGGTATACGTATATACGTATATGCCTTCCACAAAGATAATGACTCCAGTATTATAAAACTGACATAGTTTTTTTGTACCACTGCAGTTCATTAGGGGCAGAGTTACCCAAACAGATTTTTAAATATTATGTGTGTGTGCCTCCCTGTGTGTGTTCTACCGCATGTATAACGGGGAGTGTTTAACAGAATTGTTCGACACGATACCCACTTCCACCTTCTACCACCGCACCTCTCGCCATCGACGGGGAATTTATCCCCATACCTTGGAACTACAAATGTCTCGCATCGCGCGGTTCCAAAGGAGTTTCCTTCCGTGAACGCTCAGGCTGTGGAATGAGCTCCCCGTTGAGGTTTTCCCTGGAGAGTACAGCATGGAGTTCTTCAAAAAGGGTGTGGAAAGATTGCAGTGTCGGCAATGCACGAGTGATACCCCTGGTGTTGTAAGCGTCCAAAGACGGCGGTAATATGAAAAATTTAACGACAATTAATTCAACATTTTACAGAAATAACAATTCAAAAATCCAGTCTATCCAATTTAAGTCTTATTAAAGAGAGCCTAGATTTATTGCTACCAGCACCTGACGGCCATCAGTCATCCAGTCAGTGAACGCTGGAATCCATTCAACGAAGAAAAGGTAAGTTAATAAAAAAGGTTATTTATAGATCCCACGAAAGTATACATCGCTAGCTTTCCTCCTTCAAAATATTAAAACGAGAATAATACTTCCTTAGGAACGAAGCGAAATTAAAAATTATATTTACGAGTCTCCGAGTTTAATTCAGTAACGGAGAACTGTTATAAATATTACTAAATTATTTATAGTCTTCCCTGTTTATTGAGAAAGTCGGTTGTAAGCTTAGCTTCTCAGTATTTTTACGTGCAAGAGGACAGAAATCAAGCATGTAGCCACCTCCATCCAAACTGTAGATTTCGTGATAGGCGGTAAGTTCAACACAGAAAAATGTCTAATGCAATTTGGCAAATGTGGATGTTTATTTTGGCGCAGATTCTATTAAGGCGACATTGTTGGTTCTTTAAAGCTTGACACTCACTTCAATGAAGCTTTGATCAAAATAAAGATACTAACAATTCTAAGTAAATGCGATAGAAAGCCTAGCGTGGTTACTACAATTGTGTGCCTTGTTAATGTCAGCTGTCATGTCGTATGTCGTCCAGATTTCGGCCCTGTGAGGTTGTCAGACACCTCGACATGTGAGACTTTCAGTATCGTAGATTTAGCTCTACTGCTCTTCAAACGAAAGCACATAAATGGTACGCATTTCCTGGATAATATAATCCGCACTGATATTATAAAGACAAAAGATTGATCTTTTGTAACTTTGCAAATTTGTTTACGACTTGATTCAAAAATCTTTCATCAATGGAAAGCTATATTATTCCGAATTATATTTCATTTTTAAAACATATATACTTCTCATCAGAAAAATCGAAACACCTTGTAAGTTTATGTTTTGTAAGGATTATCAGTCATGATTTATGTCATGAACAAGAATATTATTACTATTTATTATTAAATACCTTAGTCTTGGATGTCCTTTGTATGTGTGTATTGTCTAGTTACTATAACACATGCTTTGCTTAATTTGGGGCTAGGTCAATTTGTGTGGAGTTTTCCCAAGGTATTATATTTATTTATAATGTACAGTCGAATGTCCAGGTAATATCTAAGGCACATCTAAGTTCTGGTATGTAATATGCTTCTCGATCTTTCGAATTCAATGTCGTTAGATAATTAAATAGATAGTTTTCAGTTCAATGCCTATCTCATACCCAAACACCTGTAGGAGTTGCACATAACTAATAGTAATCAGATCTGGGATCGAGCCCGCAACCCAACCGCGGCACGCCAGCCCACTAACCTAATGAGGCCGCCTATTCATTTTCTTATGTAATGCCACGTTCGCATGTAAAACAATGTTTTCATAAACAATATGCCTATACAACCCGCATTTGCTCACATAAAGGGCGAGATAAACTGAACCCTTTTACTGACGGTTGCGTCTAATTTACTGAAAAGATAACGATCGGTGTCGTCTTGGTGCAAGACAAGAAAAAATGGTTTAATTAAAATCTTTATATATATAATTCTTCTGTGAGTGTGTATGTCACTGAACTCCTCTCAAACGACTGGACCGATTTTGATGAAATTTGTTGTGTGTGTTCAAGGGGATCTGGGAATGGTTTAGATTCACAATTGGACCCGATAGGTGGCGCCACCATCTTTTTTTTTCCACCCGAGCGAAGCTGGGCGGGACAACTAGTATATATATTATTATTTGATTGCCTTGGTAGCCGAGTATTTCGAATCCCGACTGTGCCAATGAGTTTTTCTGAACTTTAGCACACTGATTAATCACACTACAAGCTTCGAGGTTAGGGAAGACATCGAGAGGAAACCTGCATACATTCGAGAAGAAATGCAAAGGCATGTATGCATATTCACCGGTGATGGACACGCCATCTGTCACGTTGACACCTAAAGTATACTACTTATACATCCCTGGGACCTTCGGGGACCTTTTAGGGGAGGTGGGAGGGTTATTTGGGAGAAAGACATTTTCCTAGGGGAAAAAGACGACTCACTCGCGCTTACATCACTCATGGAGTAGACTGAGGTAGAATAGCGTCAGTTTTCTCTAAGCATACAGACATCTTTTAATTTGACCATATTCAGTATCATTACATTCAATCAATTTGTTATTATATCCTCACGCCTTCCCACAAGGGTCCCCGAAGGGGTAGGCAGAGGTGTATAGGTAATACCCATACACCCACTTTCCGCCAGAGGTATATTAGGTGCCAACGTGACAGATGGCGAGTCCATCGCCGTTACTCCAGCACGACTATACATACGCCTTTGAATTTCTTCTCAGACGTATGCAGGTTTCCTCTCGATGTTTTCCTTCACCGTTCAGCTCGTGGTGTGACTAATCACTGTACTTAAGTTCAGAAAAAACTCATTGGTACAGTCGGGATTCGAACTTGCGACCTTTACGTCGCAGGCAACTGCTCGAACCACTCGGCCAACACGGCTCTTAATTTGTTATTTGCATTTTCAAAATATATAGTCAGTTATGAATTCTTAGTATCCAAGCAACGTTTGCAAAAAATGACTTGCTTAATTGTAATAATCAGATCAGTTACGGTAAGAATCCTATAATTGCGAATTCCACGTATCTTTCGTATGTCAACTATTTTCATATCCTAGTTTTGTTGACAACACAATTTATTGTGTTGTGTTCCTACGCGGTGAATAAGGTTACCAGTAATGAGCTCCTTGGGGTGGGGGAGGATTGTTGTATTGTGTTGGCAGCAGAGGGATTAGTCCCATTATGCTGCCAACACAGTACAACTCTCCGAACACAGAGTGGCAACGCGCAAGTGATACTTCGGTATTGTAAGCGTAAATAGGCTGCGGTAACCGTTTTCCATCGGGTGGGCCGTATGCTTGTTTGCCACTTTTGTTGTATAAAAAAAAAAAAAAAAAAAAAAAAATATTACAATCATGGTATTAATATTACATACATATATACATACATACATACATACATACATACATACATACATACAAACATATCATCACGTCGAGTCCCTAACGGAGTAGGCAGAGAGTATAGAGCGGCAGCTCTCTCTAGACTTACATACCTCTTTCGCTTCGTCTACATTCATCAGTCTCTTCATTTATATTATTATTTATTAATTTAGAATTACTTCAAAATCTACATCTTAATAGTCTATCTCCACTAACTATAAGTCTCATTGCCACTTGCGTATCACATCCATAAAAAAAAACCGCCAGACCGCGTGTCTTGTAACTTGGACCCCACGCTTCTTTCTTCAAGAGTCGGAGATGCCGTTAAACCACGCCGCGGGAAACGAGTAATTACTGCCCTCGAAATAAGATAGCGACAAAAATAGCGCAAATCTTTCCACTTTAATGTAAACGCTGTTGGGAAAAACCGTTCATCTGAAGATACGGCAGAACGAGAAATACATTCTCGAGATAATTGCTGTTCAGTACATGCATCTGCAGTGAGTATATAGATTATGATTTTGTACCTAAATTCTAGTGTTTATTTAGTCGTAAAGCCATTTTATGTACGTAATTTATGTTACATACACACATTATCATCACGCCGAGTACCTTATTGGGTTAGGTAGAGAAAAAGAGCACTGATTTTCTCTAGACTTAGATAGATACCTTTTTCGCTTTGTCTAAATTCATCAGTCTTTTCATACATACTCGCCGGTTTCAAGTACTCTTGACTTCCCGTCTTTGAGTGTCCGATCGATTTGATCTTGGTAGTTGGAACGTGGTCTCCTCTGCCTTATATATAATGACGCTGAGTCCACAGTGGTAGGAGTAGAGCGCCAGCCCTCTATAGACTTACGAACCGCTTTGGTTTTATCCAAATTCATAATCTTGATACATGTTCGCCATTTTTGACTCTTGAAGTTCCGATCTTTGAATGTTAGATGGTTCTGGGTAGTTGGAAAGTTTTCAATCAATTAATCAATCAAAATATTTTTATTTTACATAGGGACAGATGGGCACTTATAAAACGTAGAAAAAGGAGCACGGTTCGGGTTGGTCGCTTCCATGGAGAAGAACCGGCAGGACACTCCATGGCCACTCTTTTCTGCCTCTTATCCCTGACACTTTCCATTGTATGCTGTTTCTTCGACCTTTCTTCGCTCATCCTTTCTATATATCCAAACTACCGTAACATTATTTTCTTCATCTTTACAATGATACCTTCATTCACCCAAGTTGCTTTGCGAACGTTTTCATTGTAGATTCGATCTAATGTCGTCGTTATTTTATCTACAAAAACGTCCTTAATTACTTTGCCGTGTCCATTTGAATACGTTGGGAATAGCTCCAAATATTATGAAGATATACATTGTTTCTGAGATTCTTTGAATCGGCTCTGTTGAAATAATTGTTATCCTTTTGTTACCTCAGAAGTACACGGCTCTTGAGGAAACTTTTCTATAACAACATTACCATAATTACCTTGTAAATTGCTGGTTTGCTAGAAAAACATGCAGAATTGCCGAATTCATAATTTTGTCGACTGTATAGCTATATATTTATATACATTTATGTACACATATAGAACGAGTATTAAATTATAGAAGCCGTGGTGGCTGAGTGGTCCGAGTAGTCTCTATCTACATCTAAAACATACAGAGGAAGCCCACGTTTGAGAAGAAATTTAATGACGTTCATAATATGTATAGTCGTGCTTGAGTGACCGCCATCCGACTCCGGTGAAAAGTCGTGGTGGCCGAGTGGTTCGAGCAGTTGCCTGCGACGCAAAGGTCGCAAGTTCGAATCCCGACTGTACCGATGAGTTTTTCTGAACTTAAGTACAGTGATTAGTCACACCACGAGCTGAACGGTGAAGGAAAACATCGAGAGGAAACCTGCATACGTCTGAGAAGAAATTCAAAGGCGTATGTATAGTCGTGCTTGAGTAACGGCGATGGACTCGCCATCTGTCACGTTGGCACCTAATATACCTCTGGCGGAAAGTGGGTGTGTGGGTATTACCTATACACCTCTGCCTACCCCTTCGGGGACCCTTGTGGGAAGGCGTGAGGATATTATATCTATACTAATATTATAAAGCTGAAGAGTTTGTTTGTTTGTTTGTTTGTTTGTTTGTTTGTTTGTTTGTTTGAACGCGCTAATCTCAGGAACTACTGGTTGGAATTGAAAAATTCTTTTTGTGTTGGATAGTCCATGATTCTAGGAAGGCTTTAGGCTATATAAAATATAAATAAATAATAGTTAATATTAAAAAAATCTCTGAAAAGTGAGTGTGCGAAAGAGACAGACAACAAGATACTGAGACGTTTTCAATATATTGACAAATACTCTGTCAGAGTGACGTGTAAATATTGACGGTAAAGGTGCGTTCCACTAAGCGCCCACAACAATGAAAATTCTCCTATACCTAATCGATCCACATAACGACCGCGGTTGTTGTGGTCGCGGCGAAAACGTCAATTATAATGTCATAACTTACGCTCACGACGACCCATCTAAAAAGGTGGGTCGAAGTGATCGTTGAATCGAAGAAAATTTGCGTGATTTTCAAAACTCAAAGCATATAAAATGGCGACTGTACCTCTTACCAAATATCCAAGTGTCGCCGCAAGACATTTTAATTCTATTTGAACGTAAATTAATTTAAAACACCAATAATATTAAATATAAAAAAAACATTATATTTTTTTCAATATAAATCTATTTAAATTAATCAAGTTTATTTTCAAGGCTTACAGATTATAAACTAACATCTTAAATCTTTTGCTTTCTTTTTACTAACTCGCCGTTTGTATTATTTACCTGCACGCTCAAAACGCTCTGTAATCCATTCCATTTGAGGTTACGACAGTAACGCTTACAAGCAAACTGTGGTCGTGAGCGTGATCATTGTGAACGCTTAGTGGAACGCACCCTATGTATAGCTAGACTGACATTTCATTCAAGTAGTAGTTTTGACAAACCTCAAATTACAGTTTCTTTCATAACAACAAAAGCAAAAAGATGTTTGCTGTGTTTTAGTGTGAGTTTCATAATTAATCGTCGTATTTTATTAGTAATACCACCCGTAAGGCGTCAAAATATCCGTTGGCGCACACCAGTTCGATCGCAGTGTAACGCAAGTCCTATTCAATCGCAGTGTAACGCAAGCCCAGTTCAATCTTCGAGCCAATGAGACTGAAGAACAGCGTAGGCAATGGTAAATACAAATTTCTCCAGATTTATTTCCTGGGGAATTCTGAAGAAGAGGTAAATGAACGCTGTTCGCAGATATCATTTAGCAGTTACAACAACTTTTGCATGAACATAATCAGTTGATCCAATTGTTCAAAACTGTCTTACAAGTAATGTGATGCCATCGGACAATCAGAAAATAGTGATCACAGCAGACAAGCGACCTGCAGGAGACAACATGTCATGAGAGAGGCATCAATGCACCAATGTTAAATGATGTTGCCTTAATCGTGATTGGGGAGAATATGGAGTCTCGCGATATTGTAATGTAACCAAGAAATGATGCCATCATCCTTCAGCACATTAGGGCAAATTCTCACCTCTTATCAAAATAATCTAATATCCATGTAACAATAAATGAATATAAACTACACCTAAACAATACTTTTAATGCCTAACTTTTTAACATAATAGTAATGTTTCAAACTACTTAACCCTTTCGTTAACAAGTCAGCAGGCATTTCAGTAGTTGGCAAATTGCCTTGGCATTGAAATTTTGACATTGAAAAAATGGCATTGCCATGTACTCGGCCTCAGTACTGGACAATGCCACTGTCGGTTGTTTTCTGCATTCATGATATTACAGTATCAGACAATTTAAAACAGAAACCTGTATAAGATCTCCTGTCAATAGTATTTGATGTCCAATCTGAGTCTACAAATCCTTCTAAGTTTTTATTATCATTTGTAAACATTAAAAAACCATAAGATTTTGTTTTATTTAAATATTCTAACACTCTCTTTGCGTTTTTCCAGTGAACTGCAGTAAAACAATTGTTAAATTGGCTTAAATAGCTGACACTGTAACTGATATCTGGGTGTGTAAGTATAGACAAATACATAAGACTTCCTATCAGTTGCTGATAAGGATATTATTTACAAACATTTTCTGACTTATCCAACTTCAATTTACATTCAATAGGAGTATCAACAACATTACAGTTTGACATCTTAAACTTATTTAAAATATGTTCGACAAAATGCTCCTGATCTAATGATATACAACCATTTTTATATACTTTTACTCTCATACCTAAGCATTCTTTCACTTGGCCTGAATCTTTAGTTTTGAAATTTGACATTAAACTATGTTTCAGTTCATCTGTCAATGCCTTGCTACTGGAAAATATGAAAAAAATCATCGACAAACACAGTTTTTAAAATTTGTTCATTATTTACCTTTTACTATATAAACTTAATATAACCTTGGCTTAACAAACAATCATCTACTCTCTTATTCCACTGCCTTGCTGATTGTTTAAGTCCATGAATTGCATGTTTTAGTTTGAGTACACTGTTACTCTGACATTCTAAATTAGGTGGTACTAGCATGTATACTGTTTCATCAAGGTACCTAGCCATTTAAAAATGCAGTGTTAACATCAAGATGAGTAATTTCTAAATTTAACTTTACACTTAAAGAAAATAACATTCTCAAAGTGTTAATACAGGTGAGTATGTTTCTTTATAGTCCACACCTTCTACTTGGGTAGAGCCCTTAGCGACTAAACGAGCCCTATATCTCACTTTATTATCACTTTCAAACTTTCTTTTGAAAACCCAAATTTTAAATTCTTTTCACAAATTCTAGAGCAAGTGAATGAATTTGTATATCTAGGAAGCATGTTCACACGAGATGGAAAGTATGAAAAAGATATTGAAAGAAGGCTAACTGCCGGTATTAAGGTGAATGGGGCCATGTCGGTGTTGATGGCCAGCAACGGTTGCTGTCCACAGCGTGATATTTGTGCCTACTTTATTGTATGGCAGCGAACCCTGGGTATGTCAGAGGAAGTATGAAGATAGCTTAAATGCAGCTGAGATGCGATATCAGCTGCGAAAAACGTGCGGAGTAACGATCTTAGTTCGAGTCCGGAATCAAGAGATTCGCAAATCAACTGGCGTGAATCAGGGCGAGATTGAAAAGATGAAGAAAGGCATGCTACGCTGACTTGGACATATAGTAAGGTTGAGTGAAGAAAGATTGACGATACAGATATACAAAGCAAAAGTGTGTGCAAGAAGACGCAGAGGAAGGCCACGTTCCAACTACCTGGATCAAATCGATCGGACGCTCAAGGACGGGAACAAAAAGAGTACTCGAAACCGACGATCATGTATGAAGAGACTGATGAATGTGGACGAAGCAAAAGAAGTATAAAGTCTAGAGAGAACTGGCGCTCTATACTCCCTGCCTACCCCCTTAGGGACTTGGTGTGATGATATGTATGTATGTATGTATGTAAATTTTCACCCATGCGAAGCTGGGCGGGTCAGCTAGTATATTATATAGAAACGTTTGTTCATAGTACTCCCGGCGTAAATGTTCCATGGCAATTCCAGTAAAATAATTCCGTCATCCCCACACCTCCTATTTCTCCTACTTAGCTACTAAATAAAATAAATACGGATTACGGAGTATATCTCAGTGTACAATAGGCATGGTCCTTGGTCGATTGTTTCGATATCGAAATATTTAATGCCGCAAATTGGTATTTTTAATCATAGCATACTTTAAGTTTCATATTTTGCAGAAGTGATGGCGGCGTTGGACTCGCTGTTTGTATTTTTTTTATACTCGTCATGCTGTGACGTCTCTGGCTGAAAATGGGTGTGTGGGTACTACCTATACACCTCTGCTTACACCTTAGGAGACCCTTGTCAAAACAGGATTTAAATGGTGTTCATGTTTTATAAAGCTAATTATTTGGTCTGTATTAAAATTCGCCGCATATCTAAAATCGAAAATGTTATATTTTCGAAAATGTTAATCGAAAATGTTATATGTGTAAAATATTATAAATTAACTTTTATTATTAATAATAATATCGATATCGATATACATATTAACCCATCTCTAAGTAAGACCTAAGTATGGGTGATTTTTTTATATTTACTCTAAGCTTTTCCCTCGGCGTCATCTATTCTCGCATTAACGTTGAGCGGCAGAATGGAAACATGACAACCTTATGTACGCCAGTAATTACCGCGGATAATGGGGCTCTATTAATGTAATAGATGTTTATCATCCACATTAGTACCGATTTTTTTACTAATGTAATATAAACATGCTTTTTTATATTATAGGTATTATCACACCGAGTCTCACATGGTTAAGGCAAAGAGAGAAGAGCGCTAGCTTCAAATTCATCAGTCCCTTTATACATGCTCACAGGTTTCGAGTTCCCCTGACGTTCCCATCCTTGAGTGTTAGATCGATTTGATCTTGTAATTTCGAACATCATCTTTTACCAGACATTTTCACATATTAGCATAATAAATGAATTATAAATTTAGATCTTCACGCCTTCGTACAAGGGTACCCGAATGGGTAGGCAGAAGTGTGAAAAGAATGAAATGAAATATTTTATTCGCCAGAACACGGCTAGTTACATAATATGATGTTTAAATGGTGCTTGAATCACGCTTTCAGCCATATAATATTGGTATGCGTCCGTAGGTAGGTATATTTATATATTTAGATACCTTAGTAACTACAACTACAATGCTATGTTTATAAAAACAATAAATTACAATATTTTTAGTGAAAATCATCATAATTATCATTAAAATCATCATGCTTAAATACCCTCTTTTCGCCGAAAATATATTTAGTGCCAATATTTCAGATGGCAAGAACAACGCAGTTCTTTTAACACGACTGTACAGGCGTCTTTAAATTTTTTCTCAGACGTACTCAGGTTTTCTCTTGACGATTCCATTAATGTTTATGCTGCATGACTTTTATATAACATAGGAAATAATAATAAAATGTACACAAAACAATTATCCATACTCCGACATCGATCTATCAATCGTGGTCATCTATCAAGTGCCATGACTTGCTTCACTCACATCGCCTGATGAGGTAACGATGGTAGATTACGCAACAATTTGTTGCAATTTGCTTCAGAGAAAAATTGATTAAGCCTACGATTTTTTAAAGAATCAACACGATATTCTCCGACCAATACTGGTGTGTATATAAACTAAATACTGAAGTATTAGTCACACAAAGAAAATGTAATAAATTTATAACTTATTAACAATCCTTAAAGAGTTATATAAATTAGTAATAGTGTACATTAGAACATCATACTTGTCCAACGATTTCTGGTAGAGGCGTAATTACACCATATTTTCGCGGAGTAAATATGGGGGTTGGTCCGTCGCTGTTTCCCAAAGCAAGAGCTTACCAACGACTTCAAATTTCACAAACACATGCAAGCTTCCACAGAATTTTTCCATCCAATGAAAACTAAAATGGATTTTAAGGCAACGTTGACATTAAACATTATACATATACTCTTACAATCAATATTGTATTGATTGTAAGGCGTAAGTATAGTCGTGTTCTATATAAAACTCTAGTCTATGGTCAAGAAACGTAAACTTAATGTAATGAAAATAACATATTACCTCTGCTTTGCGATACAGTGATCTTTGTGACAAGGTGTGAAAGCGTTTTTGTTCTTACAAATCTTTTAAAAACTAGTTCAAATTGGTGAAATACATCACGCAATAAAATAGCGTAACAAACTTCCAATAACATTACAATTCAGAACGCTCGGGGCGGACTTGGATGCGATTCTACTCGCAGTTACGTATTCGCGCCACGAATTTGCAGGTGCAACCGATTGTTCGAATGCCACTCGTGGGCCAGTGAACAGGTCATGAATACTGTACACTTTATGTTGCACGTATGTGTACATGAACGTACATGAAATATCTCGCTTCATAGAAGGGAGATTTAGTATAGTTTTTTGTAGTTTTGAACAACTCTACTTCACAACACAACAAGCAAATAATAATAATAACTTTATTTCACCAAATATGTTCCAAAGGTATGCTTCAATATTAAACTATACATACACATCACGCTAGCGGGGTAGGGGTAGGTAGAGAGAGGAGAGCGCCAGTTCTTTTTTCTTTTCAGGCAAACCTCAAGAAACTACCCAAAGGTAAATAAAATAACTCGAGACTTACAAGTGAAAAATTCAAAGCTAAAAACCAAGAAGGTACATCTTGCAGCACTGTGGTACACTTGCTTGCAAAATAATGCCTCAGGCGTAATTCTCGCAATTTTGGCGCACTGTGTTTGCACTGCACTGATATTAGTTTTGGGACAAGACGAGTTTCACTGTTTATTTATTTAGGTTTATGCAAAACAGTGATACGGTTGGAAAAATGGCAGGCAGTGTAGTAAATGCTAAGAGTACTCGTGTAATAAAATACTGTGTGCGAAATATCGTATAAAATAAATAAATAAATACTTTGGGACAATTCCACACAAATTTATCTAGTCCCAAATTAAGCAAACCTTGTGTTATGGTAGACTGGTCGCTAGACAACGATATATTTACTTATATAGATAGATATATACATAAATGCATGACATACAGGACATCCAAGGCTAAGATATAAGTACTCGTGTTAATCACACAAATATCTACCCTCAGCGGGATTCGAACCCGAGACCTCAAGTTTCGCAGTCAGGACATTAAGCACTATAATATGTTCACGACTTCCCACAAGGGTCACCAAATGGGTTAGCAGAAGTTTGTAGCACTATATACACTATTTACCCTATTTACCGGAGATGGTTTCACATTGCCAACGTGACAGATGTCGAGTCCATCGCCGTTTCTCAAGCACGACTATACATACGCCTTTGATTTTTTTATCCTCACAGGTTAGACACAGAGAGTAAGTAGGCAGTTCTCTCGAGAATTACTCTCTTTAGCATGAAACACAATTATCTGCTTCTTCATACATGCTCTTCGGTTTCGACTACTCTTGACGTTCCTTCCTATCTTTGTTGTTGGAGTTGGAGCGTGGTCTAATTATTATCTCCAAATAATAAAAGTAATAATAAAGTTTAAAATGATACCTGTGTACACCCAATGTCTGGCAATATACAGCCGGCACTGAATAATGTACTCATATTTATCAGATGCAGTAGCACCTCTGCAAGTGATTACTCTACTATGCAAAGAGATTTTGAAAGAGAAGAATTTGAACCCATAATATAATGAAATTTCTCTTACTTTAGCGCTTTTCGTATTATGTATCAATAGATAGCGTGATTTCTTGAATCACTGAATTATAATTTAATAAATAATAATAAAAAGTACTTCAATAATATTCAAGCCTTCCCTCAACGTCCGCCAAAAGGGTAGGCAGAGGTATATTTTAAATGCCAACGAGACAGATGGCGATTCCATCACCGTTACTTCTTATTAAATGTGTGAAGGTTTCCTCTCCATGTTTCCTTCACCGTAGAACTCGTGGTGTGACTAATCACTGTGGGCACTTAAGTTCAGAAAACTCATTGGTACAGTCAGGATTCGAACCTGTAATCATTGTGTTGCTGGCAAGTACTGGAACCACTCTGCCACCACGGCTCTTATTTATATATTGCTTATAATATTAACATACATTATTATCTTCTTGACGTAAATAGTTTCATTCATTGAAAAGTCCAGGAGCAAAAAATAAGTTGTACCTTTGTGGCATGAAAAGTATCACGTAATATACGAAGGGAAGGAACACTAAAGAAACCCATAAAAGCCTTTTATAAAGCCTTTGTCCATATAAAAGTCTTAACTTGCTTCATGAAAGGCTTGCACAATACATTCTTATGGTGCACTGCATACGCACCGCATTGCCTTTTAATGTACCCTTACTTTAATAATGTTATGAAATTACGACCATACTCAGTTTTACGGGCTAGACAATAAGGCTTTATTTACCTTAACGTGGGTAATGTTTGTACGTAATTGTATTTGTTAGAAGAAATAATCGCACACATTTACGGATGATAAGCACTTAAGTGTCCCGTAAACTGATTACTTGCCTTTATAAAAGTTGCGTAAATATACGAAAGTATAGGATAGAACAAAAGAAGATGCTGTCATGATATAATGTTTGTATCATACGTTAGTTTGGACATATAAAAAGGCGTATGAGTAGTCGTGCTTGAGTAACGGCGACGGACTCGCCAACGGTCACGTTGGCACCTAAAATATATCTCTGGCGGAAAGTAACTTATACACCTCTGCCTACCCCTTCGGAGACCCTTATGGGAAGCCGTGAGAATATATATTATAGAAAAGATTAGTGAAGAAAGACAAAAGAGGAATTAAATAATATTACGTTATCTAATCGTGAGGTCCCTCGTGATAGCCATATCTCACTCAAAGTAATTATTGATTTCCTATAGATAGTGCCATCCAAAAGATGCGCTCCACTCTTCTTCTTCATAGTTTATAGTTATAAAGTTCAAGCATTCCAAACAAACTTTAAATAGAAGAGTAAAAAATTTAATAAAAATGACCCGCATCCCTATTAAATAAAACCACCTCATTACGAAACATCATTACTCAAAAGAAATCAAGCAATTAGCGAAGCGAAACAAACGTTATATTCTGAATTTAAAACGGCTGTAAAATTATATTCATAATTAAACTTCCAGCGGGAATCAGCGCGAGCTACCAAAGCCTACATTGTACGCCCTTGCTTAAGAATACAACTTTTTAATGGACGATGGTAAGAGGACGTAAATTTTCTTTACGATATCCAAGTGCTTGCTATTACGGATGAGATTTTGGAGATAGAAAATTGGGAGTGCCGCGCTAAGATGTTTGCCTAAATCGAGCACTTTGCGCTTATACCTACGTAATAATAGTAATGTTCGTACATACGGGACTTAAACTGGCAATGTTTGCGGTGCAGGCGACTACTCGAACCCCTCTGTCACCACGACTTTCAAACATAATCATATCGTAGGCTGCCGTGCCAGACGCGCAAATCCCGTCCCTAAATATATAAATAATAAAATACCAGACCAGCCCAGCTCCCTTGCTCGCGATCCAGCAACGCCCTAAGCCGAGGTCCGTACCCCACAGAGGTTGCCCTTAGCTGTGTTGCTTAGCACTAAAGTGCCTGGCTGGAGGCCTAGGTCTCGCCTTTGCCCGGTTAAGTAGCAAAAGTTCCCGGAACTCACGCTACGAGAGACAATAAAAAAAAAGAAAAAAAAACAGCATGCTATTTGCAAGGTGATATTTTCATTTAAATTAAAAGCAGTTTATTTAAAGTGAGCTATTGTTTGCAGTGCAGTTTATGTAAAGTGGCCGAGTTGTTCGAAAATATGCCTGAGAGACAAAGATCACAAGTTCAAATCCGTTCGTTTTACCGATCCATATTCAGAATATTTACCATTTGACTACTGTATGTGATGGTTAAAAGCAAAGAGGCTTAAGTTAAAATAATAACGCGTTTCTACAAGGGTCTCTGAAGTGGTAGGCACAGATGAATAGGTAGTACACACATATATACACCCCCACCCAAACTTTTTCTCGCAATGTGACAGATAATAAAGTCCATCGCCGTTACTCAAGCACGACTCTACATACTTCTTAGAATGTCTTCTCAAACGTTTTCTTCACCGTAAAGCTCATGGTATGACTCACTATTCGTAGTTCGGAAAAACTAATTAATACCGTCAGGATTTGAACTTCCTAGTTTGTGTTGTAGGCAAAAACTCGAACGGCCATCAGGACCAACTGAATATTTTTCATTTTGACTACAATCGTGATGGTAAATGTCGCATCGCCTGAATAACAGATACGGTATATCACAAAACGATCCAGTCCAGTCGTCATTTGGTCGTGATGAAGTGACGTAGTTAATAACATAACGCGTACGATCCCTCGCGAGGACTGGCCGAATCGGAGCGATTACTATGAGTTCTCTTCTCGAATTAACACTATAATACTCAAGTTATCTTTTGCTTGCAAATTGTAATCTATATACATAAATGTTATGTTGGTTTGTGTACGCTTCAAAAACTCAAAAAGTTCTGCACCAATCGAGCTGAAATATTAGCATGATATATAATCCGCATCAAGGAATGTTTTTATCCATTTTTTGCATCAGACACATATCCATAGCGAAGCGTGGCAGGGTACAGCTAGTTGAATATCATTTTCACGTCTACATTAACAAAAGATAAAGAGAAAAAAGAAACAAATAAGCAATCAGTTCTACAAATTACCCGAATGCCACATTCTTTCCATTATACAAATTTCGTTCCTACATACATACAGATTATCACGCCAAGTTGGCAGGGAAATGAAAGCGCCAGTTATTTCTAGACTCACAGACCACTTTCGTTACATCCAAATTTCACACGATAGAATATTGAATCACGTTCTTTTATTAGCAACGAGGGTCTCTAGATTTGAGAAAATGTGATTTTAAATAAGTTAATAAAACTCACGCACAAGTCACTCTCGAGACTAAGCCGCAATGCTATGCAAACCCTTAGTACTGCGTTCCCTGATTTAGCTCATACGAATAGAGTTAATATTTTATGTGGTGTGTGAATGTAGGATTGTAGGTGTCTTGAGAGCACTTTAGCAGGTGGTTCGATTATTTACCGTTACCTTTCTAACTACCTATCCAATAATGCGTGATGACTTGTTTTTACTTTTAGATCGGGTAGGGCTGAAAAAACTAACAATTGCACATCCCTGTTGGGTCACGGGATCTAGTTCTTAAATATAAACTATACCACAGGTTACCCGCGACTTCGTTTGCTTAAAAAAAATTTACTTTAATTGAATGATTTTATTGAAGGATGAATTTGCAATAAAATTGAGACACGTTCCTTATTTTTTTTTTGTTTTTATACAACGAGAGTGGCAAACAAACATACGGCCCATCTGATGGGAAACGGTTATCGCAGCCTATTTACGCTCACGATACCGAAGTATCACTTGCGTGTTGCCACTCTGTGTTCGGAGAGTTATAGTGTGTTGGCAGCATAATGGGTTTAATCCCTCTGCTTCCAACACAATGTAACAATTCTCCCCCCCTCCCCAAGGAGCTCATTACTGGAAACCTTATTTACCGCGTAGGAACACAACACAAAAATTGTGTTATTTGGCTACGGACTTCTATAAGGTGGAGGTCCTGCCCCCAGTCGGGCAGCTCCGAATTCGAACGGGAAACCAGTTATTACCTACCTCTCTTAAAAATTTTATTTCCAAAAGCCAAAATATACATTTTCAGATCCATTTTATTTCCATTAAAGATATATTTGAGGCAAAATATAGCGTATGATCTTTCTCAAGACATAATCAATCCCAAATCTTATCCAATTCAGTAAAGCTTGACTTGATTTTGTAACAAACATACATTCGCACACACAATTGCATCTACAATATCAATCGAATTTACACGTTAAATCAATAATGTATAATTTTCAGCTAAATGATCATTCCCCGACAGTTCATTAAGCATTAAATATTCGGCAAATTTTAATTTTGCAATATGTCAGCGGATTTAATTAATATAGCTAGTGATGCGATTGTGCCATCAGGATTGAAATTATTTGCATTTGACACGGCTGTGGGGCTTATACATATTTATGTGACGGAGAATGAGCAGCAAGTGAAAATTTTGTATTAATATGAATTACGGCAGCTGCGACATTACGAGTGACGCGCCTTTTGCGAAAAATATATTTTATATATATAATATAATAATCTTTTTTGGCACCTAAAGCATAACTCTGGCGGAAAGTGATTATATGGGTACTACCTACACATCTCTGCCTACCCTTTCGGAGACTCTTGTGGACAGGCATGATATGTATGTATGTATGTATATTATTATCTACAAATATGAAATTGCAAAAATCACAAATGTGAAAGAAGTTTGTTTATTTTTCACGTAAAAAAAACTGAATGTGATGAAATATGGTAAAGAGATAGAGATATAAGCCGGATTAACGGACATTTCAGAAGTTTCAATGCGACAGTTGCTAAAGACAAATTTGTGAATATTCGAAATGAGGCAAAAATTAAGAGATGTATTCACGTTTAGTTTAATGCACTTTTATTAGTAAGCTAGCTGTCCCGCCCAGCTTCGCCCGGGTCATAGCGTGATGTTATAGAGAAATTGACTATCCAACACAAAAATAATTTTTCAATTCCAACCAGTAGTTCCTGAAATTAGCGCGTTCAAACAAACAAACAAACAAACCCTTAAGCTTTATAATATTAAAGTATTCATAAAGATGTTTACTAATTGCGTTTTCAAATTTACCTATACAGGTTTTCGTTAATCCAATTAAACATAAAGAAATAACAAAAGCATTTTGATGATACGTCGACAGCGTCACATTTTGACAGTAATCACGTCACATCCTCTTCTTCTCGTTGTCTATGTTCACTGCATCGGCTAAAGGGGGAGCTGTGGAGTGTCGGCTGACAGATTCATAACGGACGTCCAGCTTATAAGACTTGGGCTCAGTCTTAGCCAGGAAATATCTGCTTAAGAGCCTTGGAGCTTGCGAGCCTACGTACTGTACAGGAGGAAATGTAATTATTTATACATTACTACTTGTGTATTGCTATTAAACCAGCATTTTTTACCAGCGAAAAGGTAGAAGAGGTGTATAGGAAGTACTTACATACCCTTATCCGCTGGAGATATATTAAGGTGCCAACGTCACAGATGGCGAGTCCATTGCCGTAACTCAGACACGTCTATACATATGCCTTAGAATTTCTTCTCAAACGTATAATAGTACCTACTAATCACATTGATCAACGTATTCTACTTTAGCAGGTTTAGAAATATTTGATTAATATTTAAAGAAGGCATTACAGCACTAGAGCCGTGGTGGCCGAGTGGTTCGAGCAGTTGCGTGCGACGCAAAGGTCGCAAGTTCGAATCCCGACTGTACCAATGAGTTTTTCTGAACTTAAGTACAGTGATTAGTCACACCACGTGCTTTACGGTGAAGGAAAACATCGAGAGGAAACCTGCATACGTCTGAGAAGAAATTCAAAGGCGTATGTATAGTCGTGCTTGAGTAACGGCGATGGACTCGCCATCTGTCACGTTGGCACCTAATATACCTCTGGCGGAAAGTGGGTGTGTGGGTATTACCTATACACCTCTGCCTACTCCTTCGGGGACCCTTGTGGGAAGGCGTGATGATATATTATGTTATATTATATTATATTATATTATATTATATTATATTATATTATATTATATTATATTATATTATATTATATTATATTATATTATATTATATTATATTATATTATATATACATTACAGCAATTTTCACACATGTTTTATAATATCTACAGATCAATAATTAAGCCTAAGCCTAAGTCAAGATAATATATATGTAAGTATAGACGAATTGACTTCGATTGATTAAAGAGGCCTAGTTCATGCAATATATGGGCTAATTAGTGTTACCAGTCTTGTGTAAAAAGCTGTGATAGCAGGGACAAACGGGTCTCCCTACCGCCAGCACAGCACTTCCGGATACCTTTCTCATCGGAAGAAATAAAGAGGTTATTTAGTTCCCATGGGAAAAAGGATTCTATCCAATCTTAACGAATAAACTTGCTTGCGAGGCAATGTAGGTATTTTATTCCATAATGAACTTGATTCATTTTGGTTTGGACATAATAGAAAGAATGAGTGAAGAAAGATTTACGAAACAGATATGCAAAGTGAAAGTGCATGCAAGTAGAGGCAGAGAAAGAACTCCGACTACTTAGATCAAATCGATCTAGAGAGAAGTCGTACGTTCCCGTCCTTGAGCGATCGATTTGATCGCTTTGATTGATAGGTAGTTGGAACGTGGTCTTTAGCTTTACGGTTCAGGAAATCATCGCGAGGAAACCTGCAAACTTTTGAGAAAAGATTCATGGATGGACTCGCCACCTGTCACGTTGGTAACCTAAATATATCTCCTGCGGAAAGTGCTTGTGTGGGTACACTTAAGAAGACGTAAAGCTACATTAACTAAAAGTGAGAATTAAAATTCATTAATTTAAATGAGACAAAGGGTAGGAAATGTGAGTAGGTACTAACTTCACGTGAATCAAATTCCTTACGAAGTTGCCTTACAAGATAATCCTTTGGACCCCAATTCGGATCTGGTCGGAACATCAGCAGCCAATTCTGGTTTTTTTTGATGGAAAATGTTATTCTTATTATTCCAGCAATACATACATACATACATATTATTAATAGCACATAAATATATTGGTTCATAATGAGTTAATTCAGACTAACCTTACGTTTTATAATGCACATAATTAAAGTCCAAATTACCCCTATCAGAATGGGGACCATAATAAATGCCCAAAACCATTGAAAATAATTGCTGAAAATTTTGAGCGAAGTATCAGATATCACAGTCTGCAGGGTTAATATGATGATTATGAATTTTATCTGCAAAAAACATAGATCGGTTGCATTATAAAGGTCTCGCACTGCGCGGTTCCAAAGGAGTTTTCTTCCGCGAACACTCAGACTGTGGAATGAGGTCCCCGTTGAGGTTTTCCCTGGAGAGTACAGCATGGAGTTCTTCAAGAAGGGTTTGAGAAAAATCCTGGAGGGTCGGAAGCACGCGAGCAATACCCCTGGTGTTGCAAGCGTCCATAGGCGGCGGTAGCCGCTTACCATCAGGCGGACCGTAAGCTTGTTTGCCACCCATGTGGTATAAAAAAAAAAGCACCGTACATAAGCTCAGCAGAAAAATATTTGTGTGCAGGGTTGGAACTTATTATAGCAATATTTTTGATGCAGGCAACGTCCCGTTGAAATTAATTAATATTATCGATATCGCTTAGGTATAAATATATTGTGTAACCCACCATATAATTGGATTGATGGACTCGGATATCCGTCCCGGAGTCCATCGCCGTTACTCAAGCATGACTATAATATAGACCTTTGATTTTCTTCTCAAGAGTATGCAGGTTTCCTCTCGATAAGTGCCTGCATCGTTAACACTGTGTTGTCACTAATCATTAAGCTAATGTTCAGAAGACCTCATTGGTACAATCGGGATTCGAACGTGCAATCTTTGTGTTGCAGGCAACAACTTGAACCACTTAGCCACCACGGCTCTTACGGCTCAATAAATATTATTATAATATAGGCAAAAAGGTACCATGAAATATGCTGGTACTATTTTCATGCTTATAGTCCGAAGCTTGGTGGGAGGAACTCCATAGAGGAATGTGATGTCGTCTTTAAGTCGACCGACCGGATACAACCAAAAAAATACTACTGCCTCAATCAGTGTGATCAAAGCTTTCCCGGAAATGTATAGGAATGCACGATCCTGGAATAGCAATTGAAACATCCTATTTAATAACACTGTAAAGGTAAAGTTCAATATTATAAATAATCAATAATTAAATATTTAAGCAAACAAATTAGTTAACTAAAAAATAAGTCCATTAATTCTTATTTATTGATTTAGTGTTTGTTACTCAATCGCGCTAAAACGGCGAATCAGAATTAACTGAAATTTGGCACATAAATATATAACAAAAATCTGGCACAGTAAGTTCGAATCTCGACTGTACAAATGAGTTTTTCTGAACGTAGGTACAATGCGTAGTTTACATCGAAGGAAAACATCGAGAGGAAACCAGCATACGTTGGAAGAAAAATTTAAAGACGTCTGTGTTATATTTATTTTATCCCCGAAGTGGTAGGCAGACGTGTATAGGTAATACCCATACACCCACTTTCGGCCAGATATATATTTTAGGTGTCAACGTGACAGATGGCGAGTCCATCGCCGCTACTCAAGCACGACTATACATACGCCTTTGAATTGCTTCTCAGACGTATTCAGGACACCTCTGTGGGATGTCGTGAAGATATAAAATATAAATATGTTCTTACGCTGGGAGTAGTTAAGACATATAATAGGATGCCGGTAACTGTCAGAGATGTTACAACCAACCACCTTCCCAATTGCCTCCACTCCCATACAATAACTTCGACCAAGCAATGGTAAGTTACGATCTATAAAAGATATTTGCATAAACATTAATCGTTACAGGAAGATATCGAGAGAAAACTTACATACATATGAGAATTGGGAATTCAAAAACGTAGTTATATCGTGCTCGGAGTATTCGTGCAGGAGTAAAACATATTCCATTGCGTAAATGTAACAGATTATCAATTGCCCTGAAGTTATAATGACAGATAATTATCTAGCCATGATGGCTGAGTGGTTAGAACAATCGACTACATCACAAAGGTTGCAAGGTTGAACCCCGACTATTACAATGAGATTTTCTGACCTTACAGTGATTCGAGGTCTACGGTGAAGGAAATACCGAGAGGAACCGTACTTATAGGTTTGATGAAATTCAAACACGTATGCGTAAGTCGAGCTTGAAAAATGGCGATGGACTCGCCACCTGTCACATTGGCACCTACCTACACACCTCTGAGACCTCCTTTGGTAACCCTTGTGGTAAGGCGTGAAGGTAATTAGCCACACAGATTTTTTTTAGTTGATTCATGTGCTAGTTCCAATGGTGCAAGAGGGAGATATCATATACATGTACCATGATACAAGAGAGAGATACATGTATGTATGCATGTTACACGAGTGTAACCGCGATGTAAGGCTAGCTAAAATAATAAAGCACTCACCACGACCATAAGTCCTATCATCAAATTCATTGTAATGAATATTAGTATGTATAAATCTCCCAAATATAAAGTCGAAAAAAATATTGGCCATATGCTAATCCAGGAACCTGTTTAATGCAAAACATATTAGTGAATAGTAATAACCTTGGCGGACGTGTGGTTCGAGTAGTTGCCTGCAACACAAAGTTCAAATCCCGACTGTACCAATGAGTTTTTCTCAACTTAAGTACAGTGATTAGTGTACCGAAAACTTCGAAAGGGAACCTGCATACGTCTGAGAAGCAATTCATAGGTGTGTGTATAGTCGTGCTTGAGTAACGTGGGTGTATGGGTATTACCTATACACCTCTGCCTACCCCTTCGGGGACCCTTGTTGGAAGGCGTGAGGATATAATAATAATAGTAATATAGGAGTGTATACAATATCAGAGCTCTATAAATACAACTTACTGAATTTATGTGGAAATATAGGTGCATGGACCACAGACTGGTTATATATCTTAATTGTATGATAGAGCAACCCCCTTAACAGGTACAATACAGCATTTGATGTCACCAGTATAGCACTGTCACGACCGGGTTCAATCTGCAACATTTATTTTTGTCTTTTTTTTTTTATACAACAAGAGTGGCAAACAAGCATACGGCCCATCTGATGGGAAACGGTTACCGCAGCCTATTTATGCTCACGATACTGAAGTATCACTTGCGTGTTGCCACTCTGTGTTCGGAGAGTTATAGTGTGTTGGCAGCATAATGGGTTTAATCCCTCTGCTTCCAACACAATGTAACAATCCTCCCCCCTCCCCAAGGAGCTCATTACTGGAAATCTTATTCACCGCGTAGGAACACAACACAAAAAATTGTGTTATTTGGCTACGGACTTCTATAAGGTGGAGGTCCTGCCCCAGTCGGGTAGCTCCGAATTCGAACGGGAAACCCGTTATGCCCTACCTCTCTTAAATTCTTAAATAAGTCTTCGATTAGGATACATATGTAAATAGTCGTCGTATTAGTATGTATGTCCACAGTTGCTCTGCGAATCTCTACATTATTCCAAGCCTTAATTATTGAAATAAAATGCATCACTCGATCCCAGCACCCCTTGCGAATCAGCAACGCTCTAAGCCGAGGTCCGTATCCCCAAAGGTGCCTTTGTCTGTATCTACATAGTTCCTAAGAAGTACCTGGTCGGAGGCATTGGTCTCGCTATTGTTTGATTAAAAAAATTAAGTTCTTACTTACTTAAAAATACTTACATATCTCGTTTACTTCGTCCACATTCATCCGTCTCTTCTCATATAAATGCTCGCCTTTCTTTCTTTAGTGTACTACCTAAGTATAACTATTATATAGACTATTGAGTACATATATATACTCATTTTAAAACAAAAATATTAAAGAGCCGTGGTGGCCGAGTGGTTCGAGCAGTTGCCTGCGACGCAAAGGTCGCAAGTTCGAATCCCGACTGTACCAATGAGTTTTTCTGAACTTAAGTACAGTGATGAGTCACACCACGAGCTTTACGGTGAAGGAAAACATCGAGAGGAAACCTGCATAAGTCTGGAAGAAATTCAAAAGCGTATGTATAGTCGTGCTGGAGTAACGGCGATGGACTCGCCATCTGTCACGTTGGCATCTAATATACCTCTGGCGGAAAGTGGGTGTGTGGGTATTACCTATACACCTCTGCCTACCCCTATGGGGACCCTTGTGGGAAGGCGTGAGGATATATTATATTATTATTATTATTATTATTTGAATCAATATATACTCACGGTGCCAATACCTCTAGCAGTCAGTACATGCACGACAGGTGGTGCCGTTGTAGATTCTGCTAGTATATCAATATAAGAAAACTGAAAAGAATAAGCAAATTATAAGCCGTGGTGGCCAAGTGGCTGCCTGCAACATAAATATTGCAAGGTCAAATCCCGACTGTAACAAAGAAATTTTTGAACTCAAGTACTGTAAGCTACACCACGATCTTCACGGTGAAGGAAAACATCGAGAGGAAACCTGCAAACGTTTGAAGAAAAAATAAAGACTTATGTATAGTCGTGCTTGAGTAACGGCGATGGACTCGCCATCGGTCATATTGCCACCTAAAATATATCTCCATCGGAAAGTCACCGTATAGGGGACTATACACCTACCTACCTTTGGAAATTTTACCATACCGTAACTATACCATACCTTTACCATACCTCTGGGGACCTTTGTGAGAAGGCATGAAGATATATATTACTAGCTGTCCCGCCCAGCTTCGCCCGGGTGAAAAAGTAAAATTTCCTGAAATACGATCGCAGCGCCACCTATCGGGTCCAATTGTGATGTAAGGTATCCTTTCTTTTAAGTTGGGTCAAACTGCATACGGTGTGCAAATTTGATTGAAATCGGTTAAGTAGTTCAGGAGCCCATCGTGGACTTAATTGCCATATAAAAGGTTATAGTGAGTCAATCTTAAAAGATAAACATATGCTGTCCTGGACTTTTTTTTAGAACTTTTAAAGAGAAACAATTTCCTCATACATGATATTTTCGTAACTTAAACCGTTTCCGCAGCGTACGCAACGGATGCTCTCAAAAAGGAATATTTTTTCCCGTTCTGGCAACATTATTCATTTATGCTTCGCTCCTATTGGTCGTAGCGTGATGTTATATAGCCTAAAGCCTTCCTAGAGAAATGGACTATCCAACACAAAAATAATTTTTCAATTCCAACCAGTAGTTCCTGAGATTAGCGCGTTCAAACAAACAAACAAACAAACAAACTCTTCAGCTTTATAATATTAGTATAGATAAGATTACAAAACTACAATAGCTATTGGCAGAGTTATAAAATACTAATTACCAAAACACCACAACAAACCTCTTTTCGCCGGAGATATAAGTTAGGTGCCGAGTTTACACTGCATCTTAAGCACGACTTTATATTAGTATACAGTAACCGTCAGTGAATTTGTTCTCAAACGTATGCAGGTTACCTTGCGACGTCTTCCTTCACCGCAAACACTTAGTGTTATCTAAGTTATAACGTACTTGGAAAAACGAACATGTTTTTAACTTAGAAATTTAGAAATTTATTTCCCACAAGAATTATATACAAATTCACTTGCGTGAGATTATTACAAAAGTATACATTTTAGTCTAATGAGCGTGCAACAAAAACAAATAACATAACAATAATAAGGTAGAAAAATAAATTGGCCGGCCACGCGGTGACTTGTTGTTGGAATATGACACAAAGTCAGTTTGCTGGAAGTGGCCTAGTTCAGGTATGATGTATTAAGTTAGAATATATATTATTAGAATATAGAAGTCAAAAGATATTGTTACGAGCTGGGGTTCGGGATAATTTAATGATAGCCGGTTGATGCACTTTAAACGACACTTTATTCTATTACACTGAATAATTCCGGAAACTTGTACGATAAATCAGTACACTATCACTATAGCACTATTCACTATAACACAGTACTAGTAAAACACAGTAAACCCTAGGTACTGAAACACTTCACTAACACTGTACACTCACTATAGTCACTGATAAAACACTTGTGATCACTCGCACTGAACTCAACTGACTGAACTGGCTCTCTCAACTGAACTAACTCAGACTGACTCAACTCAGACTGCCCGTGCCCATCGGGTACCGCCTTATATATGGCACCGGCACGATATACTAGAATTCAGTGGAAGGCTCTAGACCGCCATTAAGATGTTCGTTGAATTGCCGTGGGAATGCATCCGCAGAACAATGGCCGGGCGACGTAAACAAGTTGTTTACGTCCTTTCTTAATTGCATCCTTTTGTCTATATTTCCGGCTAAGTGTTGTTGTTTGGCATGGCTTTCACACGGCAAGCCCTCCAGAACCTTCCGTCGTAACAATATATTGAGTAACGTAGTGTTTTAATATTTTTTTGAATATATACAACTTACAAATTTAAAACAATTGACATTACATATTTGAATTTTACAGCAGGTTCGATTCTACCTGAGAGCCTTACTACAGACTAAAATATAAGGTACCTAAGTCTTGGGTGTCCTATGTATTTATCTATACATACATATCATCACGCCGAGCCCCTTACGGGGTAGGCAGAGAGAAAAGAGCGCCATTTCTCTCTAGACTTGCATACCTCTTTCGCTTCATCCACATTCATCAATATTTTCATACATGCTCGTCAGGTTCAAGTACTCTTGACGTTCCCGTCCTTGAGCGTCCAATCGATTTGATTCTAGGTAGTTGGAACGGGGTGCTCCTCTGCCTCTTCTTGCAAACACTGTTGCTTTGTATATCTGAGTCGCCAATCTTTAGTCTAATTTCTATCGGTGTCACACCACGAGCTTTACGGTGAAGGAAAACATCGAGAGGAAACCTGCATACGTCTGAGAAGAAATTGTTGTATAAAAAAAAATTAAAATTACAAAGAACAGTTAAAACTAACTATTTACAGATAAAATATTTGTCCCAAATCGGTATCCCGAGGCAACGTGCCAAGAACACTAGCAGCATTGCCACGCTGGATATTATAATTTTCTAGTCACCATAACACAAGCTTTGCTTAATTAGGTGCTATGTCCTCGGTATTATTATTATTGCTATCAAAAGTAATTTAATTCATTAGTTCAAATATATATTAAACTTACCCATAGCATGTACACCATAAGCCTATCCGACGTGGAATCCGATTCGACATCGCTGTCATAGTGAGGGATATCATTCACATTGCAATGTATTATCAAGTACAAAAAACACACCAAGTCAATCAAGTTAACTCCCCACTGTACTAAATCAAGAACCTGAAAAGGAAAATTGGCGCTTTACTACCCATATAATATGATGCGTTATATGCGTGATAGTTGCCTGCGACACAAAGGTCTCAAGTTGGAATCTTGACTTTAACAATGAGTTTTCCTGAACGTACAGTGATTAGTCACACCACGAGCTTTACGGTGAAGGAAAACATCGAGAGGAAACCTGCATACGTCTGACAATTCAAAAATTCTAAGCCCCCGGATAGGATAAGATAAGATATAATAATTTGTTTAGATTTGTTTTTTTTATGCCACTTGGGTAGCAAGAAAGCATGCTGTTAACCTGATGGTAAGTTGTCACCGCCGCCTATGGACGCTTACAACACTGGGGGTAGGTATCGCTCATGCGATGCCAACCCTGAATATAATATAATATAAATATGAATATGAATCCTGTTATTTATGCCATAATTCGGTATACATTAAGTTATGTATTCACAGATATTTAAGTATATACTTAAATGTCTGTGAATTCAATACAAATAAACGGACGTCTATATAAATCTTACCTTCCAGAAATACTTCGTCGACACTTGCTTGTAAAAAAGCGCCGCTAAAATCCAAATGAGACAGAAATACGCCGTGCTACGGATGAATACTTGGGACTGTTCGAAGTACCGCTTCCTTGGGAATAATATTAATACATATTTAACATAAGAGAGAACTGGCGCTCTATACTCTCTGCCTACCCCGTTAGGGACTCGGCGTGATGATATGTATATGTATATGTATATATTTAACACAAAATATCAAACACACGTTTGCTAAAGCAAAAGCGCAAATAAAGGCTTTATACAACCTTTAACACAACACAGGACGAGAAATACTAGTCTATATCAATGTTAAAAAAAAAAAAACAAAAAAAATACAGATTAGAAGTCAACTCAAGAATGGCCAATCCAATTTGCAAAATACTATAAGCTAACTACCTATTATCGTGTTACTATTCGAGACGCGGAGTATGTAAATAACCGCTAGTCAAGTCGAGGGGAACAGCTAGTATAAGATAAGGTATATTAAGGTGTTCTTACCTGTTGGTGATCCAAATAAATAAGAAGGTAGGTTCAAGTTTATTTATTTACCTGTGATATTCAACCTGAGAAAGCTGAAATAATTGATTGTCAGGGGCCACATAAGCATACTCTCTGAATAATGGAGTCATATTTTTCATTATATTTGAAAAATCTTGTGTAGTAAAGCAATGGACAGTTTGGTTGTCGACGTATGTCACATTACTGTCGCATCTGTGGAATAATGATATTTAAGATTTTTTCTCATATTTATCTATTACTAGTTGTCCCGTCCAGCTTCGCTTGGGTGAAAAAATAAAAACCATGGACCCAGTGGCGCCACCTATCGGGTCCAATTGTGAATCTGAACCATTATCGAATCCATCTGAAGAAACACAGACAATTTCATTAAAATCGGTCCAGCCGTTAACGATTCTATAAAAGACATACATTCATTTTTATATATATAGATTACAGACAATAGTACAAACTTACAGCTAAAAGCCAACACATTCATACCTTTAAATTATACTAAGAAGACAACAAATTGAAATAATACCAAAAACAAACACAAACTAAAAAAAAAAAAAAAATTTAATAAATTAGATAAATATTTATTTAATTAGTAGTCAGGATAAGACATAATTATGGTCAAATAATATATCAGCATCCCGAAACATGGCAGCAAACGCAACGCACGGGTAGTGGCAATGTTGCCGGCATGGCATGTACGCAGCGCTGGCGTCGCGAACAGCTGATGCCGTCGTCGGACAACGCTTGTAATTTTTCGGAACAAATAAATTAAAACGTCTTCAAGAGGGGCCCCCAAAATTGCGGCAGCAGAAGAGTAGGTGTATAAATAAAGTGCTATATTTTTTTAAATTTATCCCAATATTTTGGACATCAGATGCCCGCCATGCCTATTGGACTTTCACGTCTGGAATTCATGTATTGAGGGATAACTGTGATTGGCAAGTTCCATCTTTGATATTATCTTCATGTTTCATCAGGTAACATGGACGCCAAATATAATACAATTTTCCCTCAATAAAGAAAGCCCGTTGCCACACTTCAATGACTTTCTTACTTTCACTAACTAATTTCTCACTAGTATTTAAAATCATACCTATTCCAGGGATTCTTATAAGCGAACCCACAAATAGTATAATCGAGCCACAATATTGCAATGTCGATTAGACCCAAAATTTCGAGCAAGGATGCAATTACAATTGACACATTGTTACCTAAAAGAAAACAATTATTTTATTAAAATCCGTAGCCGATGACAATAATAAACTATTAGATCCTTAATTATTTAATGGATATCAAAGTCAAGTACGCTATTATACACATCATCCTTTCGCTTCATTCATCACTTATAGTAACAATTACTGTAGCATTTGTTTTAAGTCGTCTTCAGCTCTTAGAGTATTACGGAACGAAAATCTTTCTCTTACAACAGTGCCTTTTGAATGATATTTACATATGATTTTACAGTTAGGCAATTTTAGTTTTATATGATAGATCCAAACTATTTAAGAAAATAGTAGGTAAATAATAACATACCACATAATATCGGAAGCATTTTCGAAATAAACATATGATCCTCAGCTGCATAGGACGCCAGAAACATATGTACGTAAGTGTGTGACAAGCTTTTTAGGATCGTGTTAAATATATAAAACCATAATAATCTGTAAATTATTAAATGAATAAAAAACCATTATTTAATTTTGCCTTTTTTTCGTAGCGTTCTAGCAGGCGAAAGAACTCTTACCCGTAGAATCGGAGGAATTGTATACAAACTTGTTGTATTTTGTTTGGCGTGGACACGTACATCCTGTAGTACGAAAGCCTTTGCATCTTCGTCGCTGGTATCATTGGCCTTTCTGAAGGGAACTCTTTCTAGAGCAATTGTAAGAGAAGTAGTTTAAAAGAAAGTTTTGAAGTAAGTAAAAATTTGTGGTGGAGCTGTAGTGGCCCGCAACATTGTAGTGGGTGTTTTTTTACTAATCATAAATTGGCGTTGTTGTGGCGGAGTTGGAGAGGTATACGAGAATTGTAACTGAAATTATTTTTATTGGCTATGGCCTATGTGTATGGCCTACAAAAAATATAACGTAAGTTTCACTGATTAGAGATAAAATGGCGGATGTGGCACTCCAAATCCGCCTATTTAACAATCGTAACTGAACCTTTTTTTAATTTAAGATAAAGGAGATGAATCAGCCTACAAAATTGTAACGGAAGTTTCGCTTCGTCCACATTCATCAGTCTCTTAATACATGCTCACCGGTTTCGAGTACTCTTGACGTTCCCGTCTTTGAGTGTCCGATCGATTTGATCTAGGTAGTTGGAACGTGGCCTTCCTCTGCCTCTTCTTGCACACACTTTTGCTTTGTATATCTATTTCGTCAATCTTTCTTTACTCATCCTTTCTATGTGTCCAAACCAACGTAACATGCCTTTCTTCATCTTTACAATTACACCCTTGTTCACGCCAGATTTTTTGCGAATCTCTTCATTGCGGTTACGCCGCACATTTTTCGAAGAGATTGCATCTCAACTGCATTTATGCTATTTTCATGCTGCCTTAGTGTCCTAGATATACAAATTCATTCACTTGCTCTAGAATATTTTGCCTATTTACCGAAATACTTGTTCATCTCTTTCGAATGCCAGAACATTAGTCTTGCCAGCGTTTAAAAATATTAACGTTTGTAATTCCGAATTGTTGTTATCATATAAAATTTCGTCGGTTATCTGAATTGGACCAACATTATTTATTAATTATAAGTGCTAAGGCAAGTGATGAACGAACCCTGCGAGTGTAATAAATTTAACTTGCCTTTTGTATTAACTGTAAGTCATAGTCATGGAGCTGATAGAACAATATCGAAGACTCTATTGACACTGAGCTCTGTCCGCCAATCAGCCATTGGTCTACGTCTTTCGTTTCCTCAGTATTTTGCTCGAAGTTATTCATTTGGTATTTAGCTCAACGATCTACCAGGAGTTTAAATATGCGATTCAAAATTGACAGCGTAAACCAAGAACGCTAGGAAGAAATATGGTTTGACTTTCAGTTGACACACCAGATATTTATTTTATGACACAGAAATGAGGCTTTTAGCATTTGTTGTACGGGCGTAGCCAAGTGGTCATAATTATCTGTAGGACGTGGTTGGGGTGGTTGGGTTGTCTCGGAGGAGGAATTTACGGACTATATGACTATACTTATTATTATTATTACTAAAGTTATATCTCTTAAAGATTGTAATAGATTATCTGTTCACACAATTTTTGCTATCAGTATTCAAATAGGTGACTGTGTTCACTATGGTGCTAGTACAGCGGTACATGTCCATCGCCACTTAAGTATGGGGACAGCCCAAGTGCTAAATGAGCCGGTGAGCAAAAAGAGGCCTTTAGTCAGGCACTCTTACCTTCTAAACAATACCTTTAATGGCGCCCCATGTTAGGGTGTGGTGTTTTTCAAGGCATGTAATATGGTTTTACTTAATTATAGGTGGTTTACGATTTAGGCTTCTAATGGTGTCGTCACTTGTTTTTAAAATAAATGCTAAGCTTTGAATTCTAGAGCAGAGCACACGTGACGTTTTGCAGGTTTATTTAAGAGGCTAATGAACTTTTTAACGAGCCGCAATATTACGTAACAGAGCTTTACATCTGTCTAGCTTACACAGGGAATAATAAAACAGACTGCACTGTCCGGAAATTTGGTGTATGTATTTTAAACGAACGACTTTAATTACCTAGCGTAAAACAGGTAAATATTTTAAACTAGATAATGTCATTAAGCTCTCGCACAGGCAACTCTTTTGACAGATACGTGATGATAAAAGTAATTGTATAGAATATAAGAATATAATAATTCGCCAAAATTAAATCTACGTCAAAGGATTAATAGATAGGCTGAATACGAACCGTAGTTATTTTATTTACTGACCGCGAGACAATAACGTAACAATATTTATTCTGATAGAATTTTTTAAAGTCAATTATAAGCATGAGGTTTTGTCTTGGTACAGGTAGAGCCGTGGTGGCCGAGTGGTTCAAGTAGTTGCCTACAATACAAAGATTGTAAGCTGTACCAATGAGATTAAAGATCTACTTAAGATTGAAAGAAAGCCATTGACCAATATTTTAATGTACACTAACATTATGAAGCTGAATAAAATTTTCGTTTGGTTGAACGCGGTAATCTCGATAACTACTGGTTCTAATGAAAAAACTATCTTATAAATATATATATATATATATATATAATCTTATAAATGTATAGATAGCTTTGCTCAGGATGTTAGGTAAATTAAATATTTTTTTAAAGATGTAAATTGTTTTTGATTAACTAATCGTCATCATGTTTTATGCGGGTCAAAACGTGGGACTTCACCTGTGGGATATTAAGATACATGATGGAAAACAGAGAAGAAACTCACACACCTTGTACGATGTATTGCTATCCATCTCTGTGTGTGACAAATTTTTGCTCGATTTCACCACCCCCCACTAGATGGCGCTAGCTATATTATAGATCACGATAGTATGCGCATACGAATATTTGGTCGGGTTTTTATTATGTCCGTGTAATTAACTTGGGTAATGGAACAGTAACATGACTTCTTGGCAAGATGCCAGATCACAAACCGACACTAAACACAACCGACCACTATTCCGTTCTCCCCGAATATTCCTCCCCGTACCGAGCCGAACCAGATGCGCAATTCCTGCACTTAGTACTTAAATAACATTACCAGTCCAGCCCAGCTCGCTTGATCGCGATCCAGTAACGCTCTAAGTCGAGGTCCGTACCCACAGGGGGTGCCCTTAGCTGTGTTGCTTAACACATTAAAGTTACCAGTAATGAGCTCCTTGGGGAGGGGGGAGGTTTGTTATATTGTGTTGGCAACAGAGGGATTAGTCCCATTATGCAGCCAACACAATATAACTCTCCGAACACAGAGTGGCAACGCGCAAGTGATACTTCGGTATTGTAAGCGTAAATAGGCTGCGGTAACCGTTTTCCATTGGGTGGGCCGTATGCTTTTTTATCACTCTTGACGAATAAAAAAAAAGTGCCTGGTTGGAGGCTTAGGTCTCGCCATTGCCCGGCTAAGTAGCAAAAGTTCCCGGAACTCTAGCTACGAGAGACAATACAAAAAGTTTAGTTCCTGCAACCTTTAAAAGGCCATATGTTTGACACCCCCGAACACACATGTTCAGTATTTGTACGACGTACTACTTCGTGTACAAGATTTTTCATTCCCCCAATAGTTAACAAATGTTCCAATGCGCCTCAGACGTTGATTGAGTTTACACATTTGTCCTCACACTTCGCATCCTTCGCTCAAATCGCTCACACAATGCACGCTTTATTAGGCTCCGTGAGCGATACCAGCGACTTGCAATTATTTGTGCTTCACTGTATATTGCTTCTTATCGAACTCCAGAAGCACTTTCTTTAAGTTTTATCTTTTACTTTCTTTCAACTTTGTCGGCCGTCCGAGATCTTGCTTGCGAAACTTGAGGTCTCGGATTCGATTCCCGTTGAGGGACCGCTGAGAAGGTATTTTGTGTTCTACTAGTAGCAAGGAACAACTCTACCACTATACGGATCATGACTGTGTTTCGGCAAATAAATAAATTGCAAGTCAGTCCCGTATCATTTGTCTATAACTTGGACAAGTGTAAGACATACAATTTATGAACCACTTTTGGGATTCCTTCGAAAATTTAATCGCTAATAAATTAAGAGAACATATTACATTGCCCCGCGGATTCACCTGCGCCAATTTTATTTCAAGGCTCGTTTTTTCAACAAACAAATAAACTTTCCTGTAATATAATACTTTTTATAATCGGCCAAGTAGTTTTCGATCTAAATCATAACAAACAAACATAAATAAAATCTTTCTTGAAGGTAAGGGAACAAATAACCTTAGTTATTTGTTATATAATATGTATGTATATACCGAAGCCGAGTGGTTTGAGTTGTTGCCTGCACCACAGAGAGTGCAAGTTCGCATGCAAGCAACTCCCGACTACATCAATGAGTTTTCTGAACTTAAGTACAGTGAATCGGCACAACACGAGCTTTACGGTGGCGGAAATCATCGAAAGGAAACCTGCATGCGTTTGCTAAGAAATTCAAAGACGCATGTATAGCCGTGCTTTAGTAACGGTGATGGACTCGTCCTCTATCACGTTGACACCCAAACATATACCTCTTCAGGAATGTGGGTGTGTACCCATACACTATCATACACATTTCATCAAACGTGAAGATACTTTACGATATAATTTTCTACGGACCCCTAATTGCGAATATTGATATATACCTTGTTCTTTCCGTCCACGAAGGATACTTAAAAGGCAATGTATAGCATACAATATAGTATACGTCGGCTCAGGTGTAGGTGTACAATACAACAGAGGATAATGGCAGTGACCTTAAAGCTACTCCACGTATTCCTTTACACAATACTTAGATCGATTTATGTGTGGATTTAAAGGTTTTGATACTTGAATTAGGGGATATTTATTGTCACACATATTAAAAGATGTGATACACATAAATAAACTATAGACCAAGTATTAAACTAGTGCACCTTTCTTCATAAAACTAGACTGGCTCACCCAAATAAAACCATGGAGTTTCTTGCCGGTTCTTCTCCATGGAAGCGACCAACCCGAACCGTGCTTCTTTTTCGACGTTTTATAAGTGCCCACCTGGGCCTATGTGAAATAAAAAGATTTTGATTTGATTTGATTGAAAACTTATCAAATTGTTAACTTTTATTACTGATAGAGCCGAATTCGAATTTCGACTGTACCAGTTAGTTTTTTTAACGCAAGTACAGTGATTAGCTTTACGGAGAAGGAACATATCGAGAAGAAGCCTGCATACATTTGAGAATAAATTCAAAGGGTATGTATTTTCGTGCTATAGTAACGGCGATGGACTCGCCATCTGTCTCTTTGGCCCCTAAAATATATATCTTTGGCGGAAAGTGGGTGTGTGTACTACCTGTACACCTCTGCTTACCCCTTCGGGGCCCTTGTGAGAAGGCGTGAAGGTAAATAAACTTTTATAACTCCAAAGATAAATACGTGTGTAGATGATAGACAGCCAAGCAATACTTCTTTATATAATGTTTGTTAAGCTAATAACAAACAAATCTAATAAAAAGCTAACAAATTAATCTTCGCAAAAGGTTCGAACAATTAAAACATATCGTGTCTTTTGTTTTATAAAGTTTAAAACACAGTAACAATTACGAAAACACGAACAAATGTTAAATATTTATTAAATAAGTTTCAAATTTCCGATACAATGGCCTTTATTGGCAAATTAAGTAATATCTAGAAAATATTTCAATAAAACCGAGGTAGACTCTCAGCGATAAAACATTATTACCACACCAAAGAATAGGAAAAAACGTTCCGTATTCAATTGAATACAAAATGTTGCCAATCAAGTATTAAAATATGTTAAGCTTAGTAAGTAGCGTTATCAACGAAAGCGTTTAACTTTTTGGAGTAAAAATCACATTTGAAAACTACCCGTGAACTGAACAACAGGTTTCTACGTAGTGAAGCTATAAGCCGTGTTTTATCAACATACTTCCTAAATATATTCAGTACATTACTGTGCGAGAACATGAAAGGATTAGGGAATCGTTGGAATAATATAAAATTAAATTTGCCAGCTGAATTGTTAGTGGAAGAGGAAAAACCGACATCACTCAATAGCATTGTGAATATCTCTAAAGACAAAGGTAAGATTCAATTCAATTCAATGCCATCAAAATATTAATTTGCTCGTTTTTAAATTCTCACAGAGGTACCTCCTAATTAAATCATATACCTATAAGCAATATTTGAACGGGAATATATAATAATATATGCCTTCGTGGTATTGGGGACAACCCCAATTATACATAATATTCCAGTTCAAGCAATAGTTAACAATAACTACGGAAAGTCCATCTCGATTAGTCTCCTTCGTGAAAGCTCATTGCAAAAAAATTAATACAAACAGAATAACTAATCCAAATTTCACCTACTCATATAAAATATTTACACATTAGTATAAGCATAGTGGATTACCAGAAAGGCTAGGTGTGACATCGAATTTGCACTTGGTGAAGTTCGTATATCCGTCGCCATTGTTCAGACGAGATTCCACTACACACACACATACAAAGATATCATCACGCCGACTCCCTAACGGGGAAGGCAGAGAGGGTAGAGCGCCAGTTCTCTCTAGACTTACATACCTCTTTCGCTTCTTCCACATTCATCAGTCTCTTCATAGAAACCCGCCGGTTTCGAGTTCTCCACATAAATATGGATTTTGAATTCTACTTTAGTAAGTCTTTCCTAACCGCAATACTCGAGGTGTGCCTAATTACTATAATTAACTTAATTACTACTGATTGATACAGATTGATACAGAATTGATACAGATTGGTGCTTGAAATGGAATATTATGTATTTTTGCTTCTGAATTAAACTTTAACATTTAACATTTTCGATTTAAACTCTTTGATTGAATACAATTGTATCGTGAACTTGACTTTCGTCATGAATCTCTTCTCAACATGATCCAACTACAAATTATTTCATAGAGTTCAACATAGAGTTTCAACTTGCCAATTTATACATTTGTGTATTTTTTAATTTAATAACATATAACAATAACCATATATAACAGGCTTCGTCCAAACATTTATTTAACCGGCTTGTTCAAACAGTAAATATATATATATATATTTATCAGCTATACGTCGTCGACGAGAAGAAGAGAGAGGAAGTTTGTAAGCCTATTAGTACGTATCCGGTTTGATAGTCCTCAGGCTGCTAGCCATTTCCACGGTCAATACGAAATGTAATTCGCAATTTCACGCGGAATTAAGGTTAAATATACATATTTCGTACTACATAATGGAATCTCATGCGTTACATGGAATACTTAATTGTTTTGAAACTTTCTTACAACATCCAAGGAACCCAAGCATTGTATGACAAAATTTTGAAAGCAAAGCTTAATTATGATGTATTTAGCCTTCTTTGAAATCTAACTGGTGATGTTCAGTAGCTTTTAAGCAGTGGTTTATAATAATAATAATAATATCCTCACGCCTTCCCATAAGGGTCCCCGAAGGGGTAGGCAGAGGTGTATAGGTAATCCCCACACACCCACTTTCCGCCAGAGGTATATTAGGTGCCAACGTGACAGATGGCGAGTCCATCGCCGTTATTATTATTTTTTTTGTATTGTCTCTCGTAGCGTGAGTTCCGGGAACTTTTGCTACTTAACCGGTCAATGGCGAGACCTAGGCCTCCAGCCAGGCACTTTAGTACTAAGCAACACAGCTAAGGGCACCCCCTGTGGGGTACGAACCTCGGCTTAGGGAGTTGCTGGATCGCGAGCAAGGGAGCTGGGCTGGACTGTTAATTTTATTTATATATTATTTGGGGGCGGGATTTGCGCGTCTGGCTCGGCGCGGGCCGGCGTTTGCGGAGGAGGTCGGGGGGGAACATTACGGCTTATTCGCGTCGAGCCTCGCCGGCGAGGACGGAGCAGTGGTCGGTTGTGTGTAGTGTTGGTGTGTTTTCGTCGGGCGTCCTGGAGGACCGTTATGTCGTCATCCGGTTCAATGACGGCATGTCTTTGACGCCTTATCTTGGAGATAAGGGAGGGAGTGTATCGGGTGGCCGATACGACGAGGGGGTTGGGGTGATTTTCAGCAGAATCGAAATGACGTTTGGCTAGTTTTTTCAAAAACTGTTTTATAGTGGGGACTTTGAGGTCAACGTGGAGTTGACTATTACGCATGTACCACGGGGCACCTGTGGCTCTCCGGAGAAACCGGCTTTGGAGCACTTGCAGGGGGTTAAGCGTTGACTTGCTAGTGTGTGCGAACACTACACCCGCATATGTCATGATTGGTCGAATGCACGTCGTGTAAATCCTCACCTTGGATTTCAATGAGAGTTTACTTCGCGCATTCAACATGCTGTGAAGTCTACCGAGCGCGAAGGCGGCACGCGCGCGTACAGCCTTTACGTGGTGACGGAAAGAAAGGCGTTGATCGAGGATCACACACAGGTATTTAGCTTTTTCTTCCCATGGAATGGGTTTGCCGAAGAGGGTGATGGGGGCTACCTGTGGGCATTCGAGGCCTTTCCAGAATAGAATGGCTGCACTTTTGGTCGGGTTCACTTCAATTCTCCATTTCCGGAACCACCGCCCCAGGGCTGTGACCGCGGATTGGAGGTTGTCGAGAATTCCCTCGGGAGTTCTACCTTTGTAGTAGATAGCCGTATCATCAGCGAATAGAGCGCTTTTAACTCGTCTTCCATCGCCGTTACTCAAGCACGACTATTACATACGCCTTTTGAATTTTTTTTCAGATGTATGCAGGTTTCCTCTCGATGTTTTACTTCACCGTAAAGCTCGTGGTGTGACTAATCACTGTACTTAAGTTCAGAAAAACTCATTGGTACAGTCGGAATTCGAACTTGCGACCTTTGCGTCGCAGGCAACTGCTCGAACCACTCGGCCACCACGGCTTTGGTGCATTATGCAGCAGTGGTTTATGTTTCCAAAAAAGGTTAAAAAGTCATACGGTCTTCACGCTCTCCCATAAGCGTCTCAAAAACTGTAGGCGGTTATTTATTGTATTGTATAGGAAAATAACAGATAGTGAGTCTTTCGCCATTTTTCACGCACAACTTTACATCGCCTTTGAATATTTCTTCAAGCGTATGATCGATTTTATCTCTAAAGTAAAGCTCTCTCTAATCAGAATACTAAAAAAAGTCATTGGTACAATCGGTATTCAGACTTGCAATCTTTGCATGGCAGGCGACAACTCGAACCACCAGCCACGACAGCTCCTCTTTTTATTAAAATAAAGCCATTTAATGTATGCAAAGGCCTCGTATGAAATAAGTGTCTGTAACCATAAGTATGTTCTCGGCTATGTAAATATTCCCGTATGTTTTCTTGGGAATAGTCAATACCCTTTTTCCGAGACTTATCCTAAACATAGTTACGGTCGGCACTCGAATTAATCCCACCTGGATCGTTATTATATATTCATATGATGCGACTGGCCTCTGACCTTCGCAACTATTACAGCAGGGAATTTCGGTTACCTGAGCTACGCCAGTTTTCAGATTCTCAGAATGGGTATATAATCTAAAATAGAAGTTTATGTATTAAGATAATATTATATCTCCCTATATGTTTTATAATAGCCATCGCGAAGGGATAGGCAGAGGTGTATACACACCTACTTTGCCCAGAGGTATATTTTTTTAAAAGCACATTCAGCCTTTGATTTTGATCTCATACGTATATAGATTTCACTTCGCCGTAAAGAAAAATTTATTGATACAGACGAGATTCGAACTTCTATCTTTGTGTTGCAGGCAACTACTCGAACCACTTGCCACCAAGGGTCTCGTATCTCAATAAAATATTTTTGCATTAAATAGATCGTTAATTTGGTTAACCCTTAATCAAATTATAAGAGACGATCAAGAGTAAATCTATCAGATTATGATGTAAAATATACATAAGGGACTATCCTCCCACTTGACCTGAAAACTTTGACAGTAACTGTAGCTTTCAAGACTTACACTTGTGCATTTTAATATTGGTAGCCGCCAAGGTTCCTGTTTCGACACCATACGGTAGAAATAACAATACATTATTTAAAATAATACCTCGCAGTAAAGTTTCATATAGATAAAATGACACCATTTAATGTGTAAGAAAAAACTTAATTACTAAACTTCGCAAGCAAAAACTAACGACCCGTGTCTACAACAAACACGCACCAGGCAATGGTTGAAAAATAACAAGTTGAGAGCTGTAAAACACTTTGTTTTATTCATGACGTCTGGAATTATATGAAGGCTGTTAACGTGGTGGAACACGATGCCTGACACCCGTAGCCACACTTGTCGCCAAATCTCCGCTTACAACACTCCTATTACACCTTGCTATATAAGCTTTGCTAAAAGTATTCCGTAAGAAATAATTAAAATAAAAGTTTGCTCATTTTGTTGAGTACAAGATGTTTCCCGAACAATATTTGGCCGATGCAGATAATAAGGACCTTGCTTCTTTATCGTCGATCATCAACCTTATTCATGGTGAGTTACAATTCAAATTTGTTTGATTGAATCACTTAAACAGATGTTTGTTGACCTGTAGCCACAATATAACAACTGAACAACTATTTGTCTTACTTAGTACATACATATATTTTATGGGCAACTGAGTCGTTTATATGTGCCGGCGAGCCGCACAATCGCTAGAGCGCGTCCCCCCATCCCCTGTTACTCTACCTGCACTCAATGCCCTTCTGGACACCTACCCTGAATTTTATTTGTAGCTGATGACTGGCAGAGTATCTTGTCATATCCTAATAGGAAGTAATAGAGAACGGCCTTCAGCTACTAACTTAACCTACTTTAATTAAAATATATCATTTTGTGTATATTACGAGCAATTTAATATTCTGTTTTGACCAAAGTAAATAATTGTTGATGACGGTTTTTCCAAACGTTTTCTTTGTCAACGATTTTGTTTATTTTCATTTATACTATTATATCTATGATATAAGCATATCTATAGTCGTACTTGAGTAACGGCGATGGACTCGCCATCTGTCTGTCACGTTGGTATCTGAAATATATCTCCAGAGGAAAGTGGTGGGTGGGTTACTACCTACACGCCTCTCTACCTACGCACTATTGTTGTGTGTTAGAGTTATTGCCGCAGGGGCAGCTGAATAAATAGACGATGCTAGTACAACAGCTTGAGCCATGGCTAGAAATAATAATATTTGTTCATTTAAGTGTTTAGTCGACCGTCTAGCACTGGAAAAGGTCGCCAGAGCTCCTAATTGCGAAGCTTGAAGGATTGATTCCCGGTGAGGGTGGAATATTTGTGTGATGAGCACAAATATTTGTACCTTAGTCATGGGTGTACTGTTTATTTATCCTCACGCCTTCCCACAAGGGTCCCCGAAGGGGTAGGCAGAGGTGTATAGGTAATACCCACACACCCACTTTCCGCCAGAGGTATATTAGGTGTAAACGTGAAAGATGGCGAGTAAAGCTCGTGGTGTGACTAATCACTGTACTTAAGTTCAGAAATAGTCGGGGGTCAAACAAGGGTGTATCATGTCTGCCTGGCTGTTCATTGTATATCTAGATAACTGTCTGAGAGCACCAAGATCGAACGGATGTGGAGTGAAAATGGGAAACTTAGTGGTCAACTGCCTACTATACGCCGATGACGCGGTTTTACTGGCGTCATCAGAGGGCGAACTGCAGTCACTAGTTACCATAATGAAAGAAGAATGTGAAAAGAAGGGGCTGCGCCTAAACGCTGGCAAGACTAAGGTTCTGGTATTCGAAAGAGATGAACAAGTGACCGAGTGTGCAATATCGGTAAATGGGCAAATTCTAGAGCAAGTGAATGAATTTGTATATCTTGGAAGCATGTTCACACGAGATGGAAAGTATGAAAAAGATATTGAAAGAAGGATAACTGCCGGAAATTAGGTGAATGGAGCCATGTCGGCGTTGATGGGCAGTAAAAGTCTGAGCAAGAATGCACGAGTTGCTGTCCACAACGCGATATTGGTACCTACCTTATTGTATGGCAGAGAATCCTGGGTATGTCAGAGGAAGTATGAAAATAGCTTCAATGCAGTCGAGATGCGATCTCTTCGAAAAATGTGCGGCGTAACGATATTAGATCGAATCCGCAATGAAGAGATTCGCTGGCAAATCAACTGGCGTGAATGAGGGCGTGATTGTAAAGATGAAGAAAGGCATGTTACGTTGGTTTGGACACATAGAAAGGATGAGTGAAGAAAGATTGACGAAACAGATATACAAAGCAAAAGTGTGTGCAAGAAGAGGCAGAGGAAGGCCACGTTCCAACTACCTGGATCAAATAGATCGGACTCTCAAGGACGGGAACGTTAAGAGTACTCGAAACCGACGAGCATGTATGAAGAGACTGATGAATGTGGACGAAGCGAAAGAGGTATGTAAGTCTAGAGAGAACTGGCGCTCTATACTCTCTGCCTACCCCGTTAGGGACTTGGCGTGATGATATGTATGTATTTAAGTTCAGAAAAACTCATTGGTACAGTCGGGATTCGAATTTGCGACCTTTGCGTCGCAGGCAACTGCTCGAACCACTCGGCCACCACGGCTTTTTTATTTATGTACCTACCTATATATCTATATTTTTTTCCTTTGATTTTATTTGGGGATTTTTTTTTAGTTTGGGACTCGGTCATTTTGTGTGGAATTATCCCAAGGTCAAAATCAAAAATCTAAATATTTTTATTTCACATAGGCCTAGGTGGGCACTTATAAAACGTCGAAAAAGGTGCACGGTTCGGGTTGGTCGTTTCCATGGAGAAGAACCGGCAAGAAACTCCATGGTTTATTTACTTGTCCAAAATATAATGCCCGAGGTTTTTCCACAGAAAGGACGCAGTGTAACGATCTCTATTTGCCCCTAGTAGGTTTTACCACTCGGAACACACTCACGGAACCAAGATATGCGCACTAACGGAAGCAAAGCATACTTCGTGGTGCAACCTAATTACAAATCATTCTAATTTTAAACGCGTCTAGTATGGCCAACATATTTTAATACTTACCTAAAAATAATTTTTCTTTTTGTACACGTTCAAACATAAATCATTGTTGACAACAAGTCAAGTGATACTAATGTTTTGGTGTTTCAAGTATTCTATTTATTTAAGTCGAATTCTTATTGTTATTTTTTATATTATTTCAGTGTTTTCTATAAATGTGGGCGAGCAGCTTTGTGAAAATGTTTATTCTTTATGTTCCAAAGTTGTTCCATAAAAATAAGTTGGTACAATTCAATATTATACATGATGTATCACGAAATAGAGCTGTTATCTTTTTGAAGTTATAAGTAGTTGTGAATATATACTCATGACGGGGCAATACTACAAATAGCTGTAAAAATAACCAAACGAGACAAGATTATTTAGGGGTCATTAGTAATACTTACTTCAAAATATGGTTTTATGTTTTTTTAGAAAATATTTGTAAGATATATTTAAATAAAGTTCGATTCTACATGTATAATTTTATGCAGCAGATATTCATGAGAAAATAAGTTTAAGGATTTCAACTTCGAATATATTTCATTTTAGTTTTTTCAACAGTATCGTTTTCTAAAACACTGAATGAAGTGTGGTTACTGAACTGAACTGAACTGAAGTGTGGGTAATTTTTCTTCTGTTCTCGTCGTGTTTCATCGTGCAGTAAATTATTAAAAATAATTATTACAGATTTTCGATACGTTATATTTAACTATAAAGATAATTAGAACATTATTAAGCTACCTTCTTAATCATGGTAAAATATAGGTGTGGTAGCTGAGTGGTTCGAGCAATTGCCTGCCACACCAAGGTTGCAGGTTGGAGTCCCGAATGTATCAATGAGTTTTTCGGAACTTAAGAACAATGATTAATCACACCACGTGCTTTTCGGTAAACATCTAGAGGTAACCATACACCAAGACCAAAACCAAGATAATCGAAGACGCAACGGCGATGGACTCGCCAAAAAATATACCTCTAGCGGGAATTGGGTGCGAGAGTAGTAGCTACACATCTTTGCAGAGGTAGGCAGTGGGGACTCTTGTGAGAAGACGTAAAAATAAATGTATATATTTGAAATGGCAAAGTATTAAAATGTGTTACCCGCAGTATACAAACATCACTGTCAAAGTGCTTACAGCGGCGATAAGCGTGCAATGCAGGCGTACATAATACTCATAAAATTGCTAGCAGTTCTAATTTAACGAGGATAGGGTTTAATTTATAATGTACAGGCATATTATATGTTTCTATATAAAATAGGTCTTTACATAATAACAATTACATGTATGACAGAGTATTTAAAAAAACCTGAATCATCAAATTATAGAACCTATTGGCGTAATAATGTACGGAGCAAAAGAGGTATGCAAGTCTCTCTAGAACCGGACTCTCTAGAATCACAATGAACCGGTGAGTTTTCACGCCGCCATCAATGCATTATCATTAAATAATTTCCATATTGCAATTTGCGTACAATAATGTATGTGAACGACGTATTCATACAGTGAATATTTTAAAGATCCATGCATTCGCGTAATGTAAATTTGTTTGTCATTTACATAAGCATTTTCCGGCTTATTGTGTCGAGGCTTGCAGTATTACTCTGTCGTGCGAATTGGGTGGTAAAGCACCTGCAGTGTTTTGTCAAAGTCTAATTAAAGCCAAATACAAATCAGATGAGGGGCCTTTTGTAGTTCCAATTCTATCGCAAATATGTATGCAATTTAAATATAAATCGTTCTATATATTACATTATAAAAAAAAAGTTATTTTTCGAAATAATATTCGTTTTTTTGGTATTCTTTGAAAACGAATGATTACATAGCTTGATACTTATTTCGTAATAAAATAACGTTGTTTTTTATCTGATATTTTGCTAGTTATAATCACGTTTCTCGGCTTGCATATCTTTGTTAATTTAACATTACACATACCTACCTAAAACATTTTTTTATCCATTCATATTAATATTGGTACATTCTCATTCAAATAATTATCTCATCATATGATATTCGATAATTAAAACACGTTATTCTAGTATTTTTATAAAAGTACAGAAAATCTGAAGAATTTACTTTAATATAATAATTCGGTGAAATAACAGACATTGTAAAAAATTAAGTGTATTAACGATTAGCTCTGCATCGAGAATATAATTACGGAATAAAACTTGAAGAGATAATAAAATGGATCAGCTAACTAGATTCTTAGTGTACAATAAAACGCCCAAAGGCAGGAATAGCATGGACTATGGCGATGGCGAGGCGATGAAGGCAATGACGGCGGAAATGAAAGATAGAGGGGTTGCCAGTTTGTCAGACAGAAGACATCTACTTCTATCACCGGACTTAGGACGAAATGTAGAAGGTAAGGCAGTATAAGTGGCAAAAACATTAGTTCAATTCTTAGCAGTCAAGCAATTAAAAAGCATTTTCAAACATTTTCGACTCACCGGTTTCAAGTAGGTACTCTTGACGTTCCCAACCTTGATAAAATATTGTTGATTTTTATTATTATTTTGAATTTAGTTAACCTCACGCCTTCCCATAAGAGGGGTACATAATACTCATAGAAGGGGTGGGCAGAGGTGTATAGATCATACTCCAACGACTGGACGCGAGTCATAAATTGTTGCTCATTTAGAGGATCGGAAACCTGCAGACTAAGGTCGAATAATTGTTGCACTCGAGCAAACAAAGATTCTTTTTTCGATTCTAATAAAGATATTTTACGTTTTAATTCACCCACTTTCCGCCAGAGACATATTTTAGGTGACCACGTGACAGATAGTGAGTTCGTCGCCGTTACTCAAGCACGACTATACATACGCCTTTGAATTGATTCTCAAACATAAGCAGGCTTTCTCTCGATGTTTTCCCGAAAAGTTCCCCCGTAAAGCTCGTGGTGTGAATAATAACTATACTTCAGTTCAGAAAAACTCATTGATATAGTCGGGATTCGAACTCTTTGTTTCGTAGGAAACTACTAAAACCACTCGGCCACCGCGGCGCATAACATTGAATTTCACTAAACAAAAAGTTCGTATCGTAATGACTCCACACCTTAACTTCGAACAATAGCAATAAAGTATGAACGGACAAGGAAAAATCAAATAAGCGGCCTTTCTCGGCTTGCCTTCAACATGGCTGCAGTTACTTGCAAACCTTTGTGTAATTCTATGAAAGTGGTGTTTAATCGTTCAATCATGATGTGGTGTTTCTTACCGTGTTTACGCGACCTTCAAAACTTGTTAGAGGCTTAGCGCGCGTTCTTGATACTTGCATTTAATAGTTATGTTTGTATCTTGCATACATCTTTACATATATAGAAAATATATATCTTCAAGCCTTCCCACAAAGGTCCCCAACAGGGTAGGCAGAGGTGTGCAGGGTGTATCCACACACCCAGTTTCCACTGGTGATGTATTTTACGTGCTAACTTGACGGCACGACTATAATATATACCTTTGAATTTCTTCTCAACGGTATGCAGGTTTATTCTCGATGTTTTTCTTCACGTGAAAGCTCGTGGGAATAACTGTATTAACTAATCACTAAACTGAAGCTCAGAGCTCAAGCAAGAGAGGTAGGGCATAACGGGTTTCCCATTCGAATTCGGAGCTGCCCGACTGGGGCAGGATCTCCACCTTTTAGAAGTCCGTAGCCAAAATAACACAATTTTTGTGTTGTGTTCCTACGCGTTGAATAAGGTTTCCAGCAATGAGCTCCTTGGGGAGGGGGGAGGATTGCTACATAGTGTCGGAAGCAGAGGGATTAAACCCATTATGCTGCCAACACACTAAGACTCTCCGAACACAGAGTGGCAACACGCAAGTGATACTTCGGTGTCGTGAGCGTAAATAGGCTACGGTAACCGTTTCCCATCAGGTGGGCCGTATGCCTGTTTACCACTCTCGTTGTATAAAAAAAAGAAAAACTCATTAGTACAGTCGGGATTCAATAGTTGCCGAAAAAAACGAGGACGTATGAAGAAGCTGATTAATGTGGATGAAACGAAGGAGGCCTGTAAGTCGAAAGAAAACTGGCTATCTACTCTACCTGCCTACCTCATGAGGAGCTCTGTGTGAAGTTGTGCATATATGTACTATTATGAAGAGGCAGAGTTTCATTGCATATATCAGGAAATACTTTTCTACGTACGTACGTACGTGGGTATGTCAGAGGAGGTATGAAAATAGCTTGAATGCAGTTGAGATGCGATCTCTTCGAAAAATGTGTGGAGTAACGATATTAGATCGAATCCGTAATGAAGAAATTCGCAAATCAACTGGCGTGAATAAGGGCGTGATTGTAAAGATTAAGAAAGGCATGTTACGTTGGTTTCGACACATAGAAAGGATGAGTGAAGAAAGATTGACGAAACAGATATACAAAGCAAAAGTGTGTGCAGAGGAAGGCCACGTTCCAACTACCTGGATCAAATCGATCGGACTCTCAAGGACGGGAACGTTAAGAGTACTCGAAACCGACGAGCATGTATGAAGAGACTAATGAATGTGGACGAAGCGAAAGAGGTATGTAAGTCTGGAGAGAACTGGCGCTCTATACTCTCTGCCTACCCCGTTAGGGACTTGGCGTGATGATATGTATGTATGTATGTACTTTTCTACGATTTGAAAAAGTAGGTATACCGAGTTTCCCATTTATTGGGGATGCTGTAGGCTATATTTCATTAAGCTATAACCCAAGTGAACGGAGCAGTCTAATTTAACACGGCTGCTAATGAACCTGACGTAGTTACATATTTTATCATGCTAACCTTCACAAGAGTAGGTACATAAGTATTGTATGCACTACTGTGTATATTTCGCTAATCCTTACTAACTGCACTAAAACTTAGCAACAAAATAATTTATGCATTCATCAGACTTATCAACAAAAGAAGATAAGCGAAATTTCACGGAGCTGTTCAGTTGAAGTTAATGTAGTTGTTACATTATGCATTTACAGTTTTAAGTCCATCTTATAAGGGGTATCTCAATCGTTAGGGGGTAAGAGGTATGTGGGTAGAACGTGCACATCCCCCTTTTCGCCGGAGATATATTTTAGGTGCCACCTCTACTCACTACTTCGGGGACTCTTGTGGGAAGGCGTGTATTATTATTATTATTAACACAAAGAACACAAAGGCGTGAATGAGGGCGTGATTGTAAAGATGAAGAAAGGCATGTTATGTTGGTTTGGACACATAGAAAGGGTGAGTGAAGAAAGATTGACGAAACGGATATACAAAGCAAAAGTGTGTGCAAGAAGATGCAGAGGAAGGCCACGTTCCAACTAGCTGGATCAAATCGATCGGACGCTCAAGGACGGGAACGTTAACAGTACTCGAAACCGACGAGCATGTATGAAGAGACTGATGAATGTGGACGAAGCGAAAGAGGTATGTAAGTCTAGAGAGAACTGGCGCTCTATACTCTCTGCCTACCCCGTTAGGGACTTGGCGTGATGATATGTATGTAACACAAAGAACATGTTTTATTGCAGAAGAAGAAGCAATACAATCAAATTTACACACTTGTTATTATAATAAATTAATGTCGAGTCGTGAAACAACCAAATGAGTTGAGTAGTCACTTGTAAAATAACGACTTCTGATTCGAGCCCCGTTGATTTTTACCAATGAGTTTGAAACTAAGTTAGTCACCAGCTTTACCATAAAGAAAACCATCGCGAGGAAATATGCATACTTTGAGAATTGATTCGAAGATATTTGTATGGGGAACGGCAGACTCGCGCGGCCATATAATATACCTAAAATCTCTACGCTCTCTAGTTTCTAAATTTCACGTCGGTGCTACCACAGAGGTTCCTGAAGGTTTAGCGCAATTTTTTTATAGAAAGGAAAGTGCGAAATTTTCTTTTAAATTGCTTAATATGTGACCCTCATAACAAGCGTGTATAAATAATGCATTTCTTCTTTTCTTTTCAATCTTTACAACTCTTTCAAAAATTGAATGCGATCGCGCGACTATGATGAAATATGTCTGCCACATGTTATTGCATCGTTGCACGAAACACACGCGTGGAAGTATTGGTTCTAAAAATAAAAGATTAATTCCCTTTAAGGTCGTACGTAGCTGGCACTAATCTAACACGACGTGACGTAACTCCGCGAAGCTTGGATTTATTGAGATTAATATTTGCTTTAGCTTATCGGTACACGGACTTAGCCCTACTTTGTAAAGTTGAGAGATTTGTTAGGGCACCAAGTAGCCACGGTTCAATAATTTGGCTTTTGAATACTCTGCTTGGATGAAGGCTAGGAAGCCGTAAGCTTAGTATTCCGCGAAACACAGGTTCGATTTTGGTGTCACCACGATGCTAAGTATATTGAGAGATAAACGTTGATGCTGACATCACCTCAGCAACTTTGCCATCACAGTTATTATTTTGAGTTCTATAAATGTCACTTACCTCATAAACGCACTACTAGTGAAGAGAAACGCTATGTTGTTACAGTCTTAGGTATCGTGAAGTGAAGGTTACAGTTCGAATAGGAAATTTAAATAAACCCTTTATCAGGATATTCTTTACATTTATTTTGATTTTATACTTCATGGTTTCAAAATGTCGAAATTTAATTATACCCTCAAGGACGGGAACGTTAAGAGTACTCGAAACCGACGAGCATGTATGAAGAGAATGATGAATGTGGACGAAGCGAAAGAGGTATGTAAGTCTAGAGAGAACTGGCGCTCTATACTCTCTGCCTACCCCGTTAGGGACTTGGGGTGATGATATGTATGTAATTATACCCTACTAGCGGCCCGTCCCCGCTTCGCACGGGTAGACATAAATAGGTACAACTGCCCCTCTCACGAAGAGGACTCTCGCTCCGGCCGCCGTACCGAGCAGACGTGTGCTCCCACCGCTCCCGCGCTCTGCGCCCGCTACGACCGGCAGAAGCCACACCCGCCGCTACGCAAATCGCCACGCGTTAGCTAGCCGCTACGCACCGCACGTGGTGATTGTTGGTCGCCTTTTTCAAGGCAACAACAATCACAATTCTTGTTTCTCGACAATAATATTTGTCCCCTTCTGGGAAAATCCACAGTTTCGTGGTCACTCGGTGGAAACCAAACGGTGCCAACGAAACCGAGTGGGGCGCTGCCCCGTTGCGCTCTTAGCCTTGCCCCTTCAGGGTAAGGCTACAAACGGACGGGACCAGGTTCACCGGTCTTGGGGTCTACCCTAGTCGCGCCTGGTTATCACCCACCACCCACCCTACCTATCCCTTACCTCCTACCCTCCGGTGTTAGTTTGGGCACTGTCCACGGACTAGTGCTCTCTACACCGGAACTGTCAGGGACCCGCTGCACAATAAGACTGGCAGCGGGAATACAAGCTTAGGGCTCACACCATAGGCACACTCACCTCCCTGTCTACACCCGACAGGGAGGGTTCAGTACACACCCCCGGGTCAACCCCCCGGGGATCGGGTCCCTAACGTTTAAGTCACCAGGGGTTTCTTTACGTGTTTCTTCCCCTGGGCGACCGCGCCCCGAAACACGTTTCCCTTACCGCCTTGCCCTCCCACGTCTGCATCCACCATGTCCACAAGTGTTGACCCCCAAGCCTCACTGGCTTTTCTCGCGCGGCTCTTAGACGCCGTGCCCACCCTCCGACGTCAATATGACGAGTACACCCGCGATATAAACGCGGGTACCCCTACCGCCGAGGCGACTGCAGCGCTGGACAAGAGCGCAATCATAGCCGTCACTAACGAGGCCAATAAGTCTCAAGACTCCCCCTTGTCCCCCGAATCTGTCATTGTGGACTCCGAAATGGAGTCATTACAATCCGAGTCGTCCGAGGGCTCCTCGGACGAATTTACGCCCGTCACGGGCTCCAAGAAGCGCGCCAGACGCGCAAAAAAGAAGGAGGCTTCAACCTCACCTTCTCCCCCCACTAAAGCCCCCAAGACCGTGCCCGTGCCCTCCGCACAGTCCTCCACGGTAGCCCCCTCCCCGGCACCCCCCTCTCCCACCCCCCAGGCCTCTCCGGAAGCCGAAGCCACTCAGGCTAGCCGGCTTTCCCCCGTCCCGCGACCCACGCGGCCCTCCTCGACGAAGGAGCGCTCGTGTCCCCCTATTTTCGTCCACACAAAGGCCAAGTGGACGGAAATCTCCGGTTGGTGCCAAACCAACCGCATAAATTTCACTCGCGCTACTGCCACAGCCGAAGGCATTAAGGTGCATCTCCCAAACTCGACCGAGTTCCGAGCCTTCACGAAGCTCCTGCAGGCCAGAAGTGTGGAATACCACACTTATGATCTGCCGGAGGACCGATTACTCCGGGTCGTCATCCGCGGCGTCCCTTGCGAAATCGACACAGAGTCGATCAAAGAAGACCTCAAGGCTCAGAATGTCGCAGTGAAGGAAGTGCACCGCATGCACCGACAAAATGCCGGAGAGGCATTTAACATGGTCCTCGCCATCTGCGAGAACTCCGCCGACGGTAAAGCCGTCTTCAAAATAAAAACCATATGCCACCTGTCTGGCATAAGGGTTGAAACCCCCCACAAGGGTGGCCCTATAGGGCAGTGTCACAACTGCCAACTATACGGTCATGCATCGCGTAACTGTAACGCAAAACCCAGGTGCGTCAAGTGCCTGGGTGATCATGGGACGAGCGATTGCTCTCGCCCTAAGGACCGCACTCTCGCCGACTCACCTCCGAGCTGCGTGCTATGCCGCCAGGAAGGCCACCCGGCCAATTACAGGGGCTGCCCTAAAGCCCCCAAACCCAGACCAGTCGTGGTAAAGAGGGCAGCGGCCCGCGAATGGCGTAACGCCCCCCCCGCGCAACCCGCCCCACCTCGACCTTCCCCGTGGAGGGTCCTCCCTCCGAGGGACTTTCCACCCCTCCCACAAGCGTCCCCACCTGTCCCCTCAGCGGCCCCGAGCCCGCAGATTACACCTCTGCCGTCGCTCTCCACCGCCAAACCTCAACAGCCCCAGGCTGCTACTCCCCCGCGCAGACCCCAGGTGGTCCAGCCCACTTCCTCCCCTTCCGAAACCTCCGCCAACATGGCATTCCTGGCGGACCTTTTCTCCACCGTCAACCTCACAAGGGTTAACGAGATGGCACGAAGCCTCAGGGCCGTCCGAAAGGACCCTCTGGCCCTCCTCAAGGTGCTCGGTGACTACGCCGATGTATCAGAGTCCCTGGCTACCTTCTCGTCCAACCAATAATGGACTCAAACGTAAACAGCAGAGTCAAACCCCGATCGCTTTCAATTGGCTACTTTAATGCCAACGGCATTCACAGCCAAAAGGAAGAGATCGCCGCGTTCCTCCGCGACAATAATATCGACGTTTTCTTAGTGCAGGAAACCTTCCTGAAACCATCACACCGAGACCCTAGAATTGCAAACTACTGCGTAGTTCGCAATGATAGATCTCGATCCGCCCTCGGCGGTACTTTGATCTATTACAAGAGGTCCCTGCACTGTATCCCAATCCAACCACCAACCCTCTCCCACATAGAGACCTCGATCTGTCGATTAGGAATGACCGGCCATCAGCCGATCACGATAGTCTCTGCATACTGTTCCCCTGTTAACTCGACGGCCGATATCAAAGCTGATATCAAAGCTCTCATCAATCTCAGTAGCTCAGTTATTATCGCGGGTGACCTGAATGCCAAGAGCGATGCTTGGAACAGCCACTCACGAAATAACAGAGGACGCCAATTGGAGGACCTCAGCGGGCTCCTCCAATTCGACGTCATTGCGCCTATGCACCCCACCCACTATCCCGATAATATCAACCACCGACCGGACGTACTAGACATTGCGATCCTCAAGAATGTAAACCTCCGTTTGCACTCGTTGAGGTCGCACGACGAGTTAGATTCCGACCACCGACCTGTGACCTTAGCGCTCTCCCCCCGACTAGGCCCCCCGGACTCAGGTCAGTCCCCACCTCAGAAAAAGATAACAGACTGGAGAAAACTGGAGGAACTCCTCAAGTCCTCTTCATCTGTTCACTTAGATAGTATCCCGCCCCTCATAGAGTCGGCAGCCGACACTCAAAAGGCGGTCGATTCCCTCACAGCTCACGTACAGTCAGCCGTGGACGCCTGTTCTCGACAAGTTCCGGTGATGGAAGACCATCGCTGGAAACTTCCCGACAACGTGCGTGAACTGGTGACGGAAAAGAACGCCGCCCTCCGAGCGCATAGAGCTCACCCGACTGAAGCGAACCGCACCTTTCTGAGGTCACTCCAGCGCAAGCTGAGATACCGCATGAAAGACCTGCGAGACGCTCGCTGGAACAAGTTCCTAGGGGAACTTGAACCGAGTCACTTGGCCTTTTGGCATCTCCAACGAAAACTTAAATCAGACAAAATCTCGTCCATGCCTCCACTCTCTCGTCCAAATCAAGGGCCCGCCTTTGACGACGACGAGAAGTCCGAGTGCCTGGCCGACAGTCTCGAGGCTCAATGTACGCCCAGCACCTTGCCGGTAGATCCGCGCCATCTCGATAAGGTGGATGCCGAGGTCGAAAGCAAACTATCTCTCCCACCCTCCGAAGACCCAGACCACCCCATCGCCCCAATCACGGTCGACGAAGTCCGGAAAGTGATCAAGGATCTCCACCCCAGGAAAGCCCCAGGTCCCGACGGGATCGCTAATAGAGTTATCAAACTCTTCTCACCTTATCTCATAGTTTTGCTCACTGCCATCTTCAATGCCGCACTGAGCAACAACTTTTTCCCCCAATCCTGGAAAAGTGCAACCGTCATAGGTATTCCCAAGCCAGGGAAACCCAAGACCGAAGCCTCCAGTTATCGCCCTATTAGTCTCCTCAATGTCCTTGGCAAGATTTACGAGAGACTTATCTACAATAGACTAAAGAGTTTTGCAGACTCTAAGAAAGTCATACCTGACCAGCAGTTCGGTTTTCGAACCAAACACTCCTGTATCCAACAAGTCCACCGTATAGTGGAAGACGTCAGTAGCGGCTTTCAACTCGGTTATACCACAGGTATGCTCCTCTTCGACGTGGCGAAGGCATTCGACAAGGTCTGGCACAACGGCTTAATATACAAGCTGTACCAGTTGGGCGTGCCGGACCGTCTAGTACGCATAGTACGGGACTTTTTGTCGAACCGCTCCTTCCGCTACAGAGTCGAGGGCACACTCTCTTCCCCCCATCCCATACGAGCAGGAGTCCCGCAAGGCTCAGTGCTCTCGCCACTCCTATTCACGCTTTACACTAGCGACATTCCCCTCCATAGACGAGTTAAAAGCGCTCTATTCGCCGATGATACGGCCATCTACTACAAGGGTAGAACTCCCGAGGGAATTCACGACAACCTCCAATCCGCAGTCACAGCCCTAGGGCGGTGGTTCCGGAAGTGGAGAATTGAAGTGAACCCCACCAAAAGCGCAGCCATTCTATTCTGGAAAGGCCTCGAACGCCCACGGGTAGCCCCCATCACCCTCTTCGGCAAACCCATTCCATGGGAAGAAAAAGCCAAATACCTGGGTGTGATCCTCGATCAACGCCTTTCTTTCCGTCACCACGTAAAGGCGGTACGCGCGCGAGCCGCCTTCGCGCTCGGTAGACTTCACAGCATGTTGAATGCACGAAGTAAACTCTCATTGAAATCCAAGGTGAGGATTTACACGACGTGCATTCGACCAATCATGACATATGCGGGTGTAGTGTTCGCACACACTAGCAAGTCAACACTTAACCCCCTGCAAGTGCTCCAAAGCCGGTTTCTCCGGAGAGCCACAGGTGCCCCGTGGTACATGCGTAATAGTCAACTCCACGTTGACCTCAAAGTCCCCACTATAAAACAGTTTTTGAAAAAACTGTCCAAACGTCATTTCGATTCTGCTGTAAATCACCCCAACCCCCTCGTCGTATCGGCCGCCCGATACACTCCTTCCCTTATCTCGAAAATAAGGCGTCCAAGACATGCCGTCATCGAACCGGATGACGACATCACGGTCCTCCAGGTCGCCCGACAAAAACATACCAACACTACACACAACCGACCACTGTTCCGTCCTCGCCGGCGAGGCTCGACGCGAATAAGCCGTAATGTTTCCCCCCCGACCTCCGCCGCAAACGCCGGCCCGCGCCGAGCCAGACGCGCAAATCCCGCCCCCAAACAATATTTAAATAAAATTACCAGTCCAGCCCAGCTCCCTTGCTCGCGATCCAGCAACGCCCTAAGCCGAGGTTCGTACCCCACAGGGGGTGCCCTTAGCTGTGTTGCTTAAAAATAAAGTGCCTGGCTGGAGGCCTAGGTCTCGCCATTGACCGGTTAAGTAGCAAAAGTTCCCGGAACTCACGCTACGAGAGACAATACAAAAAAAAAAAAAAAAAAAAAAAAAAAACTCTCACGAAGAGTTAGTTACTCGATGCGCTGCGTGGCGGCCGCCGGCATGTATTTTTATTTTAATTTCATGATATATTTTGAATGGAATGTCCGATTTCAATAATTCAAAAAGTAATCATCAGGTATTGAGACAGTCTTGAATATTACATATTTATTTATTTGGATAAAAATGTATAAATGGTATGGATAACACGGTCTGATTTTGATCGGCATTTCTATCAAATTGTTAAATGTAAAAAAGTTGTTATAGTGACGTAACTACAATAGTAAGACATAATTATGGTCTCGCGAAGTTTTTTGTAGATATTGATATATTCTATAATATTGTCGATAATTTTTTTGTCCTATCATTAATACTCTTCGCAGCGTATGAAAGACATTTTATGGCTAATTTTTTTACACCTTCGGTTGGTTTTAATAGGAATTTCTAAAGATTTCTATAGTAATCTAGTACTAAATATAGCCTATGTTACTCAGTGATAATGTAGCTTTCTAATGAAAAAATAATTATTAAAATCGGTCCAGTACTTTTGAGTTTATTCGTTACATACAAAAATACAAATCTTTCCTCTTTATAATATTAGTGTAGATGTCAGGAGTTTCCTTCCATTTGTTGAGATTTTATAATTCATAGCTTGTCTGCTGACACGATGTGTCAGTCCCTCACGAGGTAGGCACAGAAAGTAGGTAACCACTTTCCACCAGATTCCGTACTTTATTCTTCAGATCACTAAAGAATAATTATAAATTATGTTAAAAAAGTGTAATAACTCGCGTGTTGACAACCCTCCAGTACTTAAGGGTACTTTAGGGTAAGCTGTTGACAACCCTAAAGTAAAGTTATGTAAAAAAGTAAACTCTAAAAAAGGCGTTGACAACCCTAAAAGTACTTAGATCACTAAAGAAAAATTATAATTTTGGTAAAAATGTGTAATAACTCGCGTGTTGACAACCCTGAAGTACTTAAGGGTACAAATACCTTTTATGTAATGTATGTACCCGAACTTAAGTACACATAAGTTACTACTGCATCGCCTGTAACAAAATCCTCCTCCATGTTTTACAGCAGTTCTATTAAGCACTTGCATAGTTTATCTACACTAACATTGCCTCAACGTTGCCGACACCAAGGGAATTCACGGCTACTGCGGCTTGTATCTATAAATGCAAGCATTTTCATACAATCACCTACGTTGGTTTGACGTGCATATTGTTCTTTGAATAGTACATTTGACAGCACCCTTGTCGCATAGTGTTAAGAACTATTTTACCTTGTCATAGAACACAGTTCGCATTGCCGCTGATTTGATTGCGGTCTTTGATGGACATATTGTGAGTGATATTCGATTTAGTACAATTATATTGGTCTGCATTATGACGCACCGTGACAATCATTGTCGAATTCTGATAGATCGAGAACTCAATTTGATTTTGTATCGAATGAACTGCCTCAATTTTAAGTGCTTGTTTTTATTTTTAGTGGTGTTTTGAAAATGCAACGAAAAACTGCTGCTACGCCACACGAAGGTAATTCAATTGATTTGTCGAAATATACGTTTGACATTTTATTTTCATGAATATTTGAACAGTGTACAGTAATTTGATTCGAGGAAAAAAAAATTTTTTTAAGTAAGGAAAAAAAATGCCTGCATATTTTACTCTGTCATAGATCATTCTATCATGGATGCCATAGATCTGTCGCATGAGATCATTTCAACCAATTTAAACAAATTGTAAATGTAAACCGTCCTTATAAATCAGTTTGCCTATTAGTGAAAGCCTATGAAAATCTGTTAAGTTGTTTTTGAGTTTATTGCGAACAGACAGACTGGCAGGGGACTTTACTTTGCAAGATAATATAATAATTAAATATCATTAACATTAATATTTTAAAACAAATGAGAGTGGATAAAACAAAAAAATCATTAAGTCTGTAGGTACATATAAGATTATGTGCCTTCAGAAATATCATCAAAATAGGTGTGAATAGCACCCGTTAAAAAAAATACCAATATATATTTAGGTGATGTACCGGATTATATCCGTTACTATTTCGCTCAGAGGTGATGCAATATCTGATACCATTATACATACATACTCTTTTCTCCACACTCGTTCTCTCTTCTAATTAGTAATCAATAGTAATCAAAAGCCATGGTAGCCGAGTGGTTCGAGTACTTGCCTGCAACAGTTAAGATTGCAAGTTCTAATCCCGACTGAACTAATGAGTTATTATGAACTTAAGTACAGAGATTAGTCACACCACAAGCTTTACGGTGAAGGTTAACATCGTGAGGAAACATGCATATGTTTGAAAAAAAAATCTTAAAAAAAGGCGTAATCGAGCTTGAGTAACGGCGACGGACACGCCATCTGTCACGTTTAAATACAATTTAAATAGTTAAATTAAATATAATAATGTATCCTCACGCCTTCCCACAAGGGTCCCCGAAGGGGTAGTAGAAGGGGCAGAGGTGTATAGGTAATACCCGCACACCCACTTTCCGCCAGAGGTATATTAAGTGCCAACGTGATAAATGGCGAGTCCATCGCCGTTACTCAAGCTCGACTTATACATATGCCTTTGAATTTCTTCTCCGAACCACTCGGCCACCACGGCTATTTTAAATTAAAAACAACAATATTATTGATTATTATTATTTAATTTTATCGCTATGGGTTTTTACAACAATTTCTTATAAATATTGTTCAAAAACGTATATCAAGATGTCGCTGGACTTACCATCATTACGTTGGCAGTTAAAATAATTATCTTGGGTGAAAACTGGGTATTTGGGTAGGTACTACCACCACACCTCTGCCTACCCCTTCTTGCCTTACCGTGAAGATATCACGCCTTCCCAAAAGGGTATATTGTTAGACATTGTAAGTAAAAGTCGAAGTTATGACAAAAAAATCACACTTCCTACGACTACTTTCGATCGCAAATCAATAGACAATACCAACTCCATATATTTTGAAATCCGCCTCATAACGCAAACGTATCACCATTCCACCTTTGAGGTCGTGAGGCACGAATGCAATTACTTGAAACCACCTTTCATTTCATACTGAGCTTGCATAGCGTGAAGTAACTGCGCGAGTATCGTGGCTCTACACTTTGTTTTTTTAAGTCTGTAACTTGATATTATTTTTGCACCGCCTTTGCTGTAAAAGCATTACCTAACGTGTTTTTTTATTAGCGTCTTCATGTTAAAAGTTACAATTGGAGTACGTAGTTAGGCTATTTAGAGGTCACTTATAAGGAAACGAGCTCACGTTAGTTTTTAATAGCTGTGTTGAGCAACCTGAAAATATACTCTTTGTCGCGATTTATTGCCAGCAGTGTTAACCTTCTATGCTCTCAGCACATGGGTGGCTTTCAAGATAAGTGTGCTATAGAGTGGGCTTAATTGATATTGAATCCAATTTTTGTTCGCAAACTTTATTTAGGCATTACCGCCATTATGGCGAACTTAAAGTTTCTCATAATATTATAGTATTTAACAATCTCTCAATATAGTATTTAATAATATAGTATTTAAAAATCACTCTCAATTTGTTAAATTTTAAGAAATTTTAAGTTTAAACTTATAATTTCTCATAATCAGTCACTACTATGACAATAATGTCATAATAATTACACATGTTAATAATTTATAAAAAAGTCATGATATTTCATGGATAGATAATATCAGATATTCGTATGTATCTTTTATACAACATAAAAGAAAATTAAAGGAACTTTTGCAATTTTTGTCATGGCTAATGATACAATTTCAAAAACCAATGTATTTATATGCATTTTGTTATTTGACTATAGTGATATATACATACATACATACATATCATCACGCCAAGTACCTAACGGGGTAGGCAGAGAGTATAGAGCGCCAGTTCTCTCCAGACTTACATACCTCTTTCGCTTCGTCCACATTCATCAGTCTCTTCATACATGCTCGTCGGTTTCGAGTACTCTTAACGTTCCCGTCCTTGAGAGTCCGATCGATTTGATCCAGGTAGTTGGAACGTGGCCTTCCTCTGCCTCTTCTTGCACACACTTTTGCTTTGTATATCTGTTTCGTCAATCTTTCTTCACTCATCCTTTCTATGTGTCCAAACCAACGTAACATGCCTTTCTTCATCTTTACAATCACGCCCTCTTTCACGCCAGTTGATTTGCGAATCTCTTCATTGCGGATTCGATCTAATATCGTTACTCCGCACATTTTTCGAAGAAATCGCATCTCAACTGCATTCAAGCTATTTTCATACTTCCTCTGACATACCCAGGATTCGCTGCCATACAATAAGGTAGGTCCATATCGCGTCCATAACCAATATCGCGTTGTGAACAGCAACTCGAGCATTCTTGCTCAGATTTTTACTGCCCATCAACGCCGACATGGCTCCATTCACCTTATTTCCGGCAGTTATCCTTCTTTCAATATCTTTTTCATACTTTCCATCTCGTGTGAACATGCTTCCAAGATATACAAATTCATTCACTTGCTCTAGAATTTGCCCATTTACCGATATAGCACACTCGGTCACTTGTTCATCTCTTTCGAATACCAGAACCTTAGTCTTGCCAGCGTTTAGGCGCAGCCCCTTCTATTCACATTCTTCTTTCAGTTTGTGTGTGATATATTTTAGTTTAAATTCCGAATAAAGCTTTATTCGGAATTTAAACACATTCGTTCAAATATAAAATGTCAATTTAAATTTTCAACGTACAGTTGTTTTTAAACCAAATGGTGCAACGTTACTACTCCAACTTTAGTCGATAGCGCATAAAACCTCAAATATAATTAGTTTCAGTAAAATACCAAGTGTACTCAAACTTTCATCCAAGTGTCCGGTTGTTCAGAAACAGGGACTTTAGTGACCCTTGAGTCGAGAACTTGAAGCACTCCTTAAAGTAACGAGGGACAGCTTCGTTAGAAAACCCACCGGTTAGCCTTCGCATGTAAAATAATAATGCTTAAAGGTAGCATATACCTGCATCAGCTAAAAATCTAAATAGATTTTAGAGCCGTGGTGGCCAAGTGGTTCGAGTGGCTGCCTGCAACACAAAGATTGCAAGCTTGAATCCCGACTGTACAAATTAGTATTTGTAAACTTAAGTACAGTGAGAGAATACCTGCAAACGTTTGAGAAGAAATTTAAAGGCGTGTGCTGTCACGTTGGCATCTAAAATATACATCTGGCGAAAAGTGCCTACAGATCTTTGACTACCCTTTTGGGGATCCTTGTGATGTTAATGGATCAGTCACTAGCTCGGGCTACTCTACTACTCTTTGTTACTGGATCGATACCTGCTTACATTAACATCAGGCCAAAGGTGTAACAACAACGACATACAGGTATTGTTCTTACGTGACAATTGGCGAGTCCATCGCCATTTCTCAAGCACGACTATACACCCTTGAATATCTTTCCGGAGGTATGCAGGTTTTCTCACGATGTGTTCCTTTACCACAAAGCTCGCGTTGTAATTAAGCACGTAGGGACAAAACAAATTAATTAGTACAGTCAGGATACGAACATCCAATCTTTGCTTTTTAAATTATTTAATATCATTTTTAATTTGTTCGTCGTTTTTATTTAAATACTCTTTACTTTGAAAAGTACAAGATGCAATTTTAAGCTTGATGACTTTTAAAGTTTTATGGACCATGAAGCCCAGTTCTGTCTCCTTACACTTACCTCCGTTCCGGTGTCTGAAGGAAACCAACAATGCTAAGCTGAGGAAGAGTGCCCTTGGCACAGCACAGGAGGAAATATTATACGGTTCGCATAAAAAATACCAAAAATTTGTTTAGAATTTTCTTTTGTCACTTCGACATATAAAAAACTCTTTGTATGGGCTGTAGTGACTCAGTGTTTCGAGATGTCATGTGCAATGCAAATACTAATTGCAATTTCTCACTTTTTTTTTTTTTTATTTCACATAGGCCCAGATGGGCACTTATAAAACGTCGAAAAAGAAGACTCATATTGTACAGTCAGTTAATCTGGACTTATACCACGAGTTCTGTCGTGAAGCGAGGCATAGAGTGGAGATCTGCATACGTTTAAGACGGTATATAAAGATGTATAGTCAAGCGTGAGAAACGGCGAAAAACTCAACATCCATCGCGTTGGTATCTAAGTATATCTTCGGCAAAAACACCAAACCTTTCGGAAGACGTCCCGGAATGTAACAAAAAATGGCGAATAATCTTCCAAATTGCGTAATAAGCTTTACAAACTCAACCATTTCCCGTCATACCTTCGAGTTAACTGGCGCCATAACGACTACAGGAACTGCGCAGCTCTTCTTACAAAGACACCAACATAATTTTTCATATCCTCAAATCCGTTGCATGTTCAGAGCGAAGAGATTCTTCCAGGCATGTCCCCTTACTGTAATTGGAGTGTATTGTGAGCCAACAATGCCTCGGTAACAGGATTCCGAGGGTCCATTTATATGGGCTGGCGCGGATTTGTTAGACAGGTATGGGGAAAAATGGTATTACTTGGAAAGCCTCGGGCGTTAGGAAGTCGGATTGCTCCTATTCTAACGTTTACTTGAAGACCTCTTTGTTTGTTTGACAATTACATTTTACTTTACTTGCAGCAATAATACGGTAATAACGGCGACGGGCTCGCCATCTGTCACGATAGCACCTAAAATATATCTCTGGCGGAAAGTGGGTGTGTAGATGTTGAAAACATGTAGCAAATCTGAACTTATCTTTTACAGACAAATATGACACTTTCTTACAAATATCATTATTAACTGTATAATTCATATTGATAAAAAATGCCTACTTTTTATATTACAAGCCATAACCCACATTATTACGACTACAGTGGCAAACAATCGCGCTTTCTTCCTCGTGGTAAGCGGTTACCGCCGCCTATGAACGCTTCCAACACAAGTTATCGCTCGCACGCCGCCGGCTCTACAGGGACCTTTTCACTTACAGCCTTAATTTGTACAAACTTCTCTTCTAAAATAAAATAGAAAAATAATGTGTTACTTCGCTATATCCATTGGTCATTATTTATTATTTATCATAAGAAGATATAAGAAAGAATATTTGATATATTTAAGAAAATTCTTCCCCAGAACGTGTTCTCTACGCCCGGAACAAGTTATTGAACGGCGCCAAGCCAGTCGTGGTCGGCGGTATACCGATATCCGAGGAGCTAGCCGCGGTGAGTATAAATAACTTTAGCACACGTGTTGGTCGCTATTCTATTAACTTAGTCTTATAGCTTAAGGAAGTTAGATCCCTTCCTATTAAAACAGTATCATAAATACGCAAGACTGCATACACTTTACGTGTGAAAGTGAGGCGAGAAAGTGTTTATTAGGTGGAATAGAACGAGACTGGTGACGTCATTAGCTTCAACGAATTATTAAATGAGCATTGAATTAATAATCTATTGAATAGTACTAAATTTATCTACAATAACAACAATTAACAATATTTACAAAGAACAGTTGAAACTAACTACTTACAGATAAAATATTTGTCCCAAATCGGTATCCCGAGGCAAAGTGCCAAGAAGACTAGCAGCATTGCCACGCTGGATAGCAATGCTGATTCTCTGAGCGAGATATGTTCCAGCCCGCCTTTCACGAGAGGTCTCGACTAGACGGCGCGGCAAATAATTGAATAGTTATGTTAAAAATACCTTCCTTTCTAATAATGTGGGGCGTAACGATGTTAGATCGAATTAAAAAGGATGAGTAAATAAAGATTGACCTTGATTGACCAGACATACAAAGTGTAGCGAAAGCAACTACTCCCACTACTCGACCACCACGCTTCATTTCACTCCTCAATCTTAAGCTTTCCTCACTAGGAGCTCCGTATAACCACCTTCGGTTCTGCCGCCTCACCTCCTCGCGGGGAATGGATCCGCACTCCGCTCATCATGCACCCACCAGACCAACCCCTGGCGTATGGCTTGGCAGCGTCCCGCAACGGAGCCAGGTCATTGATCTCCGCTCTGCAAGCCCACGTTATCAAGTGGCTTCTGTTTGACTCCAGGCCTATCACCAAGGATAACAAGTCTGATGTTCCACCGGACACGTGAGTTCATTCTTAACATACTAGTGATTAGTTACACCACGAGCTTTACGCTAAGGAAAACATCGAAAGGCCGCCTTCATACGTTTGAAAAGAAATTCAAAGGCGTATATATGCAAAGTCATGCTTGAGAGATCTCACTCGCTTCGTCCACATTCATCAGTCTCTTCATACATGCTCGCCGGTTTAGAGTACTCTTGACGTGAGTCCTCTTCATGAGTGTCCGATCGATTTGATCTAGCTAGTTGGAACGTGGTTTTCCTCTGCCTCTTCTTTCACACCCTTTTCGCATTGTATATCTGTTTAAATGATGAAACAAAATATATATATGATATAAGTAAAATCTCTGATAGAAAAAATATCATTAAATCATTGTACATCCTTTACGGGAAAGTATATTATTCTTGACAGTAACCCTTTCCTGTCACGTCTTACATTGTTCCTTGCTAGAGGCAACAGAATAAAAATAGCGAGCGTTCCCTTTCGAAATCCTGCCAACGGTAATAAACGATCCGAGAGCTAAACTACGTCAAAGTGTGCAAGGTGGTATCTTGGCTATCGATAAAAGAACGATATGAATATCAACATACCAATTCTGGTTTGATCAATTACATGACTTTTGTTTGCGAGAAAGATGCTGTAGTTCTTGCAAGTACTCGAAAGTTGTCCTGAGATTATTACTGAATTAAATTTTTTTATATTTCTAAAAATATTTTTGGATTGTAAATCTTTTGACAGTATGTATTTAAGTCATTAGTATCCTTGACTAGTTGTCATGACGAGTACGACAAACAAACAACATTTTGTTGCTGAAATAAATAAATAAGTTTGAGCTGTAGATAAAAGTTGAAATAAGTAGAACCAAAAATCTGGCATCGCTTTAAGGTAATTTTTTTTAATTTAATTTATTTTAGTTCTCGATAAACTAACGTTATTATATCGGTACTCCCAACAAGCCCAGTGTGGTGCGTGGAGGCATGCAGAATGGCTTCAAAATGCCGATCATATTTCTCCGCTCAACCACGTGTTTGGACGTAAATCTGCACTATGCACCATCGACCAATATTTTACTTAAAACAAACGACTGTACTCTAAGGACCGCTTAGCTTTTATATTGCTCTGTATATTCCGATGGCCTGTGCGAGATATATAATCTGATTTACGGCCAATAGTAAAACCGTGTTCGTAGTCGGATAAGTGTTGATATGAATAGGGAACTGAAATGGTTATTTACATAGCAGAATGCTAACAGTATGTGTGATTGAAGATATGATAGGACAGTAGAAGAAAGACATGTTACGTTAGTTTGGATATAAAGAAAGCATCAGTGAAGTAAGATTGATGAAACAGATATACAATACGAAAATGTAAAGGAAGACTGCGCTGTAAAAACACGATAAAATCGATCGAATACTCAAGGAAGAGACCGTAACCAGTACTCGTAATAGGCGACCATGTTCAAGAAGTCTGATGTATGTATGAAGCGAATGATTTCTGTATTTCTAGAGAGCAGTGGCGCACTACTCCCCCCCTCTCTCTTTCTGTCTCCCTCCCCAGGATCTTTGCGTGATTGATTATAATGTAGGTTTGTATTTATGAACAATGCAAAATAATATTGATAAACGATTAGACAAGTTGTCAATGGCCATGTAAGCGGAACTAAAGGTCGAGTTGATTCCCGATGAGATGTACGTAATCAAGTATATTTGAATTACTTTTGATTTTTCTTGCAACGTAAAAGCGTTCCCAGGAGCTCCAAATCTATTGTTCGCCAAACAATTTCTCTACATACATTGATTCCCAACAGCATACAGCAATTGTATTAGTTAATAAATAATATTATTTTGCACTATTCTAACATAAAAACTCATAACTACTAAATAAACGAGACTTTACCTGCGATAATTGTCTAACTAGAACGCTAAAGCCACTAGGGAGCCATATATCTTTTTTTTATAAATATCTGGACTCATGAAATAATGTCATTGTACTGTGTGACTGTTCAGTTACTTGCGTCCATCCGAAGACCGTCAAGAAGAAGCTTTGTGGAGATCCTGTAGCGACGTTATCTGGCGTTGTGGCGGCGGGTTCAACCTCCAAGTTGGAGCCGAACCCAAGGCAGTGGTATGCCTGCCGAGCGACAATACCTACGTAGAACATAGCTCCCATTACTATCAGGATGGGGTCACTGAGAAGGTAAAAGGGCTTCATGCCTTTCAATTCTTTAATTCGAAATGATTTGTGAAACATTCAAAATGGCCGCCGTCACAAAATGGCGGTTTTTTATTGCAATAAAATATTTACGTTACTATGAAAAAACGTTTACTCTAATCTGTACGGAGAGTTCATTTTACAATGTATTAAGCGTTATTATTAATTGTAATTGCGTTTTTTGAGCTGAACTTTATTGAAGCAAGAATCAAGATAAACCTAATTAACTACTTTTAATGTTACCATAATATTTAAGTACAAGGATAGCACGCAATGAGAATGTAATGAAACGTGAACATTTTACGACAAAAGCTTAAAGAGATTTGCATACTTGTACCGTGTTTGTTTTCAGCTCCACATATTTGAATTCAAGACCTTGGAGGATCTTCAAATCTTCATCAAGCGTTATTTGTATTTGGTGAGTTTAGATTAAATCTAAAGTATATTATTATAGTAGAGTAACTACAATAGTTAGATTTATGGCACAATTAAGATTTTCTTTATTTATTTAGATTCCTACACTTAATTAAAGATATAGCTAAATAGTTTAGATTTTAGTTAAGATCTAGTTAATAAATCAAGTAATTAATGGAGATGGTGAGAGACTGGCGATTTTCTCTCTCTCTGCCTACCCCTTTAAGGAGTTGGCGTGATGTCTTTTGTTGTTGTATGTACGTTAATTTTAATTTACAAAAGCATGCAGCGGCAAACAGAAAAAGAATAAAAATATTATGGATTGGTATTGACATGATTCAGTCTTTTTTTATACCACATGACTGGCAAACAAGCATGCGGTCCACCTGATGGTAAGGGGTTTCCGCTTTCTATGGATGCTTGCAACAACAGGTATCGCTCTGTGTGTGTGCTTCTTTTTCGACGTTTTATAAGTGCCCACCTGGGCCTATGTGAAATAAAATGATTTTGATTTTGATTTTGATTTTGCTCTTCATACATGATCGGCAGCAGCGACCACTCTTGAAGTTCTCGTGTATATTTCTAGTAATCTTTTGTGATAGTTTCAAACGGAGGACGGTGCTGGTGCTTTGTTGCTGCTATACTCTGCAGTCCTTTCCAGAGGATGTGACAAGTAAGAAGAGTTATAAACATAAAATAAATTATATACTCCTTTAAAAAAAGGGGTGGCAGAGCCTATTTGACAGCCGGCGTTCCGGCAGTCCATAGCCGTTTCTCAAGCATGATTATCAGTGTTGTAGCTAAGCAACCAAAGGCCCTGGGAGAAAAACTTAACCCCAACTGTTTGTTGCGTATTCGTCTTTTTCCGAATTCGACGTACCCCAGATCTGTCGTTATCTAGATTTGTCGTAATACAGTCGAATTCATAATAAAATTTAAAACCAAATACAAATTTAACTTATTTTAATGAACAAGAACAATTAAAACTAAGTTGCCATTAGCAGCAAAGTCGCTTGGAATCTGGTTTCTTTATATTTAGAATGTTGGAAGGACTTTTTTTTCACTAGATAGTATGTCAGAGTCCGAAGGGCCCCCTGATCTTGGGGCCCCCGGGGCACTGCCCTATCTAGCCCTCCGGTAGCTACGCCTCTGATGATTATTCATACGTCTTTGAATTTCTTTTCAAACGTTCATCAAAATTCGTTTTCAAAGGTTTCCTCTCGACGTTTTCATATACTTTAGATGTGTTTAAGTTCAGAGAAACTCATTGGTGCAGTCTAGATTAAAACTTGCAATCTTTGCGTTGCAAATCGAACCACTTGGCCACTACGGCTTGTTTGATATTTAATTATTCTTATTTGTCAGTGTCAAGAAAGATTTGGACGGGAAGCTGAGCTACTTGGTCTCCTCTCACGTAGAAGGCTCTATAAACGTAGTGACCCTTCTCCTCTCGGGGAGAGCTACACCATATTTGCACAACGGTGTATTATATGTTGGTGACGAAGATCATTACGTAAGTACCTCAAGCCTGAACGCTTAGCGGTAATGAGTAGGGTATGAGATGGATTTAGGGGAAACGAAAATGTGATTTTATATTTTAAAGAGCTATGTACATAAGTCTAGACAAAACTGGCGTTCTACACTCTCTGCCTACCCTGTTTAGGAAACGGCGTGATGATATGTATGCTAGCTGCGAACCACGATGTAATCCGCCTTCAATTTGATTAACATCGTGCATTTCCTAAAAATACACTCAATTCTTTTATATAATACAATTAAATATGGAACTTTGGGAGGGTATTTGTTGATGAATCACACCAGAAAGAATTGGATGACATTAGATAGGTTAATAACTGGGCTATGTTTTATTAAAGAACGAAAACATAATTATGTTCATTGCTATGTTATTATATTACAAATAATGAAAACATTTAACGCCGGTATAATTTCAGGGCATAGTTAATGAAATGATTGAGTACAAATGCTTATTTCAGGCCATGCCACAATTTGGTATACTATCTCGCAGTCCAGTGGGATTGCTGGTATGGTATGGCGGAGAAGACAGCAATAAAAACAACTTAAACAAGCAGCACCCTGGGTCCAGGCTGAAGACTCCAGCTCTGCCAATCTGGGTGAGGAGTGTCTGCCCTCCCAGGGCACTACCTCGGCAGTAAAAGTTATTGGCCACAGTGCAGTGACAAGAATCATACTGGAATATAGATTTATATAATACTGGCTGTCCTGGCAGACCTTGTCCTGCCTGCCTTATTTCTCAGTCAGTGTTTAACAGCTGGGGACAGAGTGATTTGTAGGGGAAAAGAAAATTGTTGTTTTTATCTTTGTCCTTATATTTTTTACGTTTTTTCTCTCCATAAGAACCTTCCACAGACTTCATCAAACACAACAAAAAAGAAATTAGCCAAATCGCTTTAGTCGTTCTCGAGTTTTGCGCTTAGCAACTCATTTAGTGATTAATTTATATTTATTTAGATGATAATATTACAATATTGTAATAGGCCGTAGTGGCCGAGGGGTGCGCGTCGGTACCTGCATACAAAAATTGCTTTCATAGTGATTAGTCATACCACGAGGTTTATGGTGAAGGAAAATATCAAGAATAACTCTGCATACGTTTGAAAAAAAAACTCGTTAACTTGACTCGCCATCTATTTGGTTATACGTTGGCATCTAAAGTATATGTTTGGCGGAAAGTTTACCTATTACTTACTACCTAAACACCTCTGCTTATATCTTTGGGAAATCTTGTAGCGTGAAGATATACATATATATAGTAGATATTTTTCTCCTTAGCTGTATACTTGAATAACTTAAAATTTCATTAAAATTGAAATATAAATATAATAATATATCCTCACGCCTTCCCACAAGGGTCCCCGAAGGGGTAGGCAGAGGTGTATAGGTAATACCCACACACCCACTTTCCGCCAGAGGTATATTAGGTGCCAACGTGACAGATGGCGAGTCCATCGTCGTTACTCCAGCACGACTATACATACGCCTTTGAATTTCTTCTCAGACGTATGCAGGTTTCCTCTCGATGTTTTCCTTCACCGTAAAGCTCGTGGTGTGACTAATCACTGTACTTAAGTTCAGAAAAACTCATTGGTACAGTCGGGATTCGAACTTGCGACCTTTACGTCGCAAGCAACTGCTCGAACCACTCGGCCACCACGGCTATTGAAATATTATAATTTTTTAATATATTTTACACTTCTTGCTCAGTTATCCAGAAAATAATTATCCCAATAGGTAACTAGCTGTTCTGGACACTATGGAATTTTATTCAACACTAATCGCGAGTTGCTAAGGAACTATCATGCTGAGAGGAGGTAAGGATATATCAACGGCGTAAGTTAATGCTTAACAGCAGGTAAATAATACCTTACTGTTATTGATTCTAGGTTCGATATCCATTACTACACGTGCGGTGGTTGTCACGTTCTTCTCAACGTCGACACAAGAGCTCATGACGAAGCAACCGGGCCGATAAGAAACGATGACATCAGCGCTACTCCGTTGGAAAAACTCATTCATACTAAGTATGTAATGTAAATTACGTGTATACTACAATAAGTAAAAAGTTTTTATTTTTCCTTTTTAGTGGTAGTGGCTGAATTCTTTGCATAGTCGCCAGGTAAGCCGAACCTTGACTTTTGGAACGGTTTTATTCAATGTCATAAATTTGTTACAAGTTAGGAGCCAGAGAACGGCCACTCAAACACCCCGGACTTTTTAACATCAGTTCCCTTATAAATAACCGTTTAAACAAATTCCCTCGATAAAAGGTTACCAATAAAGTAATTAATATACTAGCTCAGCCCTGCGGTTTCACCCGCAGTTTTGGAATATAACATCATAAATCGTAATCTAGCTAACAATTTATCTGTGTGCCAAATTTAGAACATTTCTATTCAGTAGTTTTTGCGTGAATGTGAAAGCATCGCAAATTTCCACATTTAAATATTAATAGGATATGACAACAAACCATTACTATATCCTCAGGAAAATTGCAGCACTTATTTCGAGAACAATATTATAATAAAATAAATAATAATATTGTAAATTGCAGGTGGCAAGATGCTAAGATTACTTGGACCGGCGCCACACCATACGTCGGAGAAACACCGAAATAAATATCCATGCAGCATTCGAAGAAGCTCACGGAATTTATCTTGGCAAAGCAATAAGCGAATGCGTGATTCACTGTAATGCTACAGAAGCAGTAGAAATGCACTTTACCTATATGTAGACTTCTGAGAAGCATGAGTAGTAAGTGTTATTGCGAAGCAAGTAGTGTCAATGAACAAATATATTTATATTACTTGTCAATATACAAAGAACTTATTGGAAATTATTCACATCTATAAAATGTACATTATTACTAGCTGACCCGACTAGATTCGCTTGGCTGAAAAGTAAAAGCTTTTGAAACACGATCGCGGTGCCACCTATCTTAAACCATTCTCGATTCCTCTTGAAGACACACAGAAACTTTAATTAATATCGGCCCAGCTGTTTAGGAGGAGTTCAGTGACACACACACACACAGAAGAAATATATATGTGAAGTAGATTATATAATTATGTACAATTGCAATTACATTTTCTAGCTGGTTAGAATTTCTAAATCTAGCGGCACGCTGTGAATACCGTTTGAAGAGCAGGCCTCCGCTCTTAAATTTCGTAGAAATTAACAATTAAATTAGATGTAACGTGGAAGAGTTTAAAATGTTTGGTAGAAAGCGTATGGCGTATTTATTGCCTACATTTTAGAATATTATCATTATAACAATAGTTTGCAATTTAGATAATGGAAAGACTTTATTTTATTAACACTGCTAAAAATAGAAACGATACTAGAACACTATGTAGCGATAAATAGATGACAGAAACATAGACGTAAATAAACCATTTTAAAAGAGTAAATCATTTTATTTAACCAAAACTAGAAACAGTGATTAGTCACACCACGAGCTTTATGGTGAAGGAAAACATCAAGAGGAAGCCTGCATATGTTTAAGAAGAAATTTAAAGGCATATGGATAACGGCGATGGATTCGCCATCTGACACGTAGGCACCTAAAATATATCCCTGACGGAAAGTGGGTGTGTGGGTACTACCTACACACCACTGCCTACACCTTCAGGGACCCTTGTGGCAAGGCGTCAGGATCTCTATCTATTTAAATAAAAATTAATCACTAAATGAATTGCTAAGCGCAAAACTCGAGAACGGATGAACCGATTTAGCTGATTTCTTTTTTGTTGTGTTTGATGAAGGTTGTCTGGGGAAGGGGGTCTAGCTACTACTAAAAGCTAGCTGTAAGTTCTCCTTAAACTTGTAATATATGTTTGTATAAATAATAAAAATAAAAAAGTATATTTATCAGTCGCCCATACAAAGAACAAGCCTTAGCAAGTTCAGACGTGAGATGATAAATATAGAAAAAAAAACATGCTTCTAACCATATTCTATTTAAGACCACCATAATTGTGTTAGATCGAGTGACGTGTAATTGTCTGCCTGTGAACTCGTTATGGCGATATGATCGATGGCTCCCATGACAAATCTTGTAATAAAAGTAATTTATCAAACTCATGTCAATCGCAGAGGCGTTCGTTCCACCACTTCTAGTTCAGTGGGTGTTTTTTTTACTATATTTCCCTCAGGTGAAATTTATTACGGCAAGGAAAATGTTTTTTCAGTTTTCAACTTTATTTTTTTTAACCGTTCGCCAATTTCGTCAGAATTTTCTGAAATTCAACACAATTACTTTATGAAATATTCGAGTATATATATGAAGAGACTGATGAATGTGGACGAAGCGAATGAGGTATGTAAGTCTAGGGAGAACTCTCGCTGCCATGATGATATGTATGTAGGTTATGAAAGAGATAGCGGCTGGTTGTTGTATTGATGACAACAACACCTTCATGTTGAACATATATAGTGTAGTTAGATTACACAATACTAGCAACTTATTTTACAGGAGAGGTATACACTTGTTTAATAAGCTACCTCAGAAAATAACTGAATTACCTTTTGTAGTTTCAAGCTGTTATCAAACGCGAATTAGTTGTAAAAGCTTATTATAGCTTATACAATATCAGAATATGTAATGATAGCTGTTCTACCATATGTAACGACATATAGCTTTTAAAAAGATGGCGGCGTCGGTCACGTGATTGACGGGGACCGACGCCATTACGCAATAAACAACCGAAACATCAACACACTATTCAAATACCCTGAAACAACGGGAACAAAGAAGATGAAGATCGGCGTAATCATGGCAATGCATATATAATATTTAGTACCCCTACATAAAAGGGAACCAATGTTAAAAATAAAAACCGGGGAGTTTGTTTCGCCATCTTCTCTTGACACGTTTTTTGCCGTGGAATCGGTGGTAACTGTAGTTGTACAAATACCAATATGGCGCTAACGTACGAAATGTAATGAACTATCAACGATAGCTTGCCGTAACTCAAACACTAAAACCTTCGCTGTACAAGTCATATCTCTCAATCACACAAATATCTAAGAACAATAGGCGATATCGAACCGAATAGGCCACATCGGATCATAAATTGCGTGGTCGGTTCAAAATGGCACGTTCATGGATATCACACCTACATACTAGATACCGACGCAATGGGGAAGTAATCTGGTTTAGAGAGCGTGCGAAGCAGTTCGCGTCAGAGAGAAAATAAAGTTGCATTCTATTTGTTTGGTAACAGTACAGTTTGCGCAGCTAGTTAACTGAAGCCTAATATTATTCATTCGAAAGTGTCTAAGGTTATTTTCCTAGTCAATCACGCCATAACGGATGGACGAAATTGGAAGAAAATTTACACAGGGATAGATCGTTAGCTGGATTAAAGTATCGGAAATGTTTTAGCCCAAAATAATAAACCAATAAATTAATATTTTCCGCGTGTGAAATCGTGGGGTCAAAAAGTCAAAATAGCTAACTATATTTCTTCTCCTTAATGCGTTTGTAATTTCTTCTGAAAGAAATAATAATATTTTAATATAATTTTGTAAGTAACTGTTCAGATTTATTGACATAATGGAGTATCAATAACTAATAAATAATTTCCTTGGAGAGCGGAAAATTATAAAAAACATATAATGTATTATTATCATAATATTGATCTCACAGTATACAATACACAATATTAACACAATATTTACCATATTCAAATAAATTTCAATTAATAAACAAATTCAATTTTGGTATCTGATTAGAAGGCGTACAACAATACGCCCTATCCGGGAAATTTGTCCGTAAACCGGGGATACAACAATGGCTAATTGCCACCGGACAGCTCAGCCCGGACAACGGCCGGCGATAAAATTTTATTCGATGGTTTAAGTTAGACAAGTTAACTCAGAAAGTTTTGCATAATGTGTTATGGAATGTGTGTTGTTACAAGCAATCTCGTAATGCCACTTAACGAGTGGCAGATTTACCAGTTGAAGCCTAGGGCGACAGTTCTGTTGTTGGGGTATCGAATTTTGAGTCGATTTTTTTTCATATTTTGCAGAAACATGATGTCTACTACTGTTTACGCGAGTTTACTCACGCCTTCCCACAAGCGTTCCCGAAAGGGTAGGCAGAGTTGTATAGGTGGTGCCCACACACCCACGTTCCGCCAGAGATATATTTTAGGTGCCAACGTGACAGATGGCGAGTCCATCGACATTACTCCAGCACAACTATACATACCTTTGAAGTGCTTCTCAGAAGTATTATATAAGTATATATATACTAAAAAAAATCTAAAATTTTTAGACCATGGTATCTGATAATAGAGGTAAGTGGAGGGGAGGTGTTACTGCTACTATACCTCTGCCTACCCCAACGGAGACCCTTGACGAGAATAAAATATAAGTGGATAATATGACAGAGAGTATAGAGCGCCAGTTCTCTCTAGACTTATATACCTCTTTCGCTTCGTCCACATTCATCAGTCTCTTCATACATGCTCGTCGGTTTCGAGTACTCTTAACGTTCCCGTCCTTGAGCGTTCGATCGATTTGATCCAGGTAATACACAGTACAATTATATTCTTATGAAATTTATAAAATTTTCTACTTCATAAAATTATTCGTATCACATAAAAACAAATACACAAGAGGAAGGAAAAGGTATATAATTAATTAATTAGTCCTCATTAAACACGGGTGGACGGTTATAAACTTTTCCTGAACCTTATTCCATCAAAGATAATTATGTGGTTGAGACCGAAACACATTAATTCTGAATTGGATTCGTAAGTAATGTATGACTTGATTAGTACAGTCGGTTTTGTGTAAAAGATTTCTATGTTGAATGCGTATGCGTAACTGGTGTGTTAGCGTGACATTTTACACTTTGAATGTAGAATAAAATAGTATATATTAAATAAAGTAATGGTAAAATAAATAAAATCGGAGTAACGATCTCAGATCGAATCCGCAATGAAGAGATGATGCAAAAAAACTGGTATGAACGAGGGTGTAATTGAGACGATGAAGAAACATGTTACATGGCTTGGACATATAGAAAGGATAGGTAAAGAAAGATTGACGAAACAGATACACAAAGCGAAACTGTGTGCAAGAAGAGGCAGAGGAAGACTCCGCTCCAATTACCTATATCAAATCGATCGGACACTCAAGGACGGGAACGTCAAGAGTACTCGAAACTGGCGAGCAAGTATGAGGAGATTAACGTGGACGAAGCGAAAGAGGTATCTAAGTCTAGAGAGAACTGGCGCTCTATTATCTCTGCCAACCCCATTAGGGAGTCAGCGTGATGATATTTATACCTAAATACATAGGACATTCTAGACTAAGGTATAAATACACGTGTTCCCCACACTAATATCTGCCCTCGGGAATCGAACCTGCTACTACAAGCTTCGCAGTCAGGAACTCTGACCACTTGACCAGATGGACAACGACGGACGTTATTTTAATTATCTTTCAATTAGCCCTTAAATTTGAATGTGGTTCGTTATAATAAAGATACGGGGAAAATTTTACAAGCCTCGTGGCGTGGACACACTTTGTTCGCGCAAAATGATTTACAATAGCGCTGCCGCTTGGCTCCACACAGACTATTTGGGGGCATTGTTCCACCGAGTTATGATTACCATAAAACGCAAACACTCCGCGGGGGATTAAAATGTAAAGTCTATTTTACGGAATTAAGTGAATTTCAGGAATGTATTATTCCCAGAGCATTGTACATTAAGGAGCGTTATTGCTCCATTTGCGCATTGGAATAATTTGGATACATTTGAACATACGAGTATACATTAAGTAGGAGGCATGTGTCATCCGTTCAGACAGAAATTTACTATCATTAGTTTAAGAGCTGGGTTCTCATGGGCGTTTCTGATGAAGTCCCTTCTTTCTGATGAATTTGCTTCTCTCCAGCGCAACCTCTAAATCCTCCCAATAGGTCATGAGATAAACTTTTTGAGACAAAAAGTGTTAAGTATGTATAAGTGTAAGTACATTGGTCTTCCTCTTCCCCCCTTCCACGGCACTTTTCCATCTAAGATATTTCTTAAGAAGCTATCATGTCGTGACCTATCATCTTCTATGCTCAACTGTTATTACTTATATAATATAATAATATATAATATATCCTCACGCCTTCCCACAAGGGTCCCCGAAGGGGTAGGCAGAGGTGTATAGGTAATAAATACCCACACACCCACTTTCCGCCAGAGGTATATTTGGTGCCAACGTGACAGATGGCGAGTCCATCGCCGTTACTCAAGCACGACTATACATACGCCTTTGAATTTCTTCTCAGACGTATGCAGGTTTCCTCTCGATGTTTTCCTTCACCGTAAAGCTCGTGGTGTGACTAATCACTGTACTTAAGTTCAGAAAAACTCATTGGTACAGTCGGGATTTGAACTTGCGATCTTTGTGTCGCAGGCAACTGCTCGAACCACTCGGCCACCACGGCTTTTTTGTTATTACTTATTACTGCTATTTATAATATACGTAATTAACACGACATAGGTAATATATAACTATGCTCGCTGTACAATCTTCTAAGCAGCCGAAGCGCTGGTCAAATAGTATGACCGCACGGTTTTAACGTACGAGTTTTAAGTCCCTTTTGAATATTTGGTAACGTTTTAGTTTTTATAAAATTTATTTGATACGGGTCTTGCTTTTTGGGTCACCCATATATTTCTGAAACACCATAACGTAATAATAAATGTCACCGGGGCACGACTTAACAAACTCTATAGTAGTTATTATGCCGAAAAACTAAGGATGAGACAAATCACAGGTGAGCAGCTCAATGTACAGGCTACCAAAATGTAGCCTGTAATCAAGAATTATGGGTTACTATTCAAAGCACTCGGCCAACACGGTATGTTATCCATTTATTTCAGGAGTACTAATACACACACACAAGATTCACATTAAAAGGATGCAGTGTGAAAATATAATGAGAGTAAAAAACACGATGAATTTTAAAGCGAGAGAATTAAATTCGTATATCAAAGAACATCTGCTGGTAGTCTTCGCGGATGTGATGCATACTTTCAGTTTTTATTTATGCAAATGGTAAAAATGCAGTTCATTATACATTGCGAAAGTATAAAAGTTGTAGATAACTACGGTATTTAAATATAAATAAACACCAAAGAGCCCTAGTGGCCGAGTTTTCGAGTAGTTGCCTGCAGCACAAAGGTTGCAAGTTCGAATCCCGACTGAACTAATGAGTTTTTCACCTTCTTTAACTTAAGTACAGTGATTAGTCACACCAAGAACTGGCACTCTCCTTTTATCTATTCCGTGAGAATCTCGGCGTGATGATTTACATGTAATATAACCTCACGCCTTCTCACAAGGGTATCCGAGGTGTAGGCAGAGGTGTATAGGTAGTACCCACACAACCACTTTCCGCCAGATATATATTTTAGGTGCTAACGTGACAGATGCCGAGTCCATCGCTGTTATCCAAACACGACTATACATACGACTTTGAATTGCTTCTCAGACATATTATGCAGCTTTCCTCTCGATGTTTTCCTTCACCGCAAAGCTCATGGTGTGACTAATCACTGTACCGTGTGTCGCAGGCAACTACTCAAATCGTTCGGGAACCACGCTTTAAAGCTTTGGAGTCTTATACTACCATGCACCCTGCCCGGTAGTAACTGTTTAGCACGACTTATAGCAATTTCACAGGTATCATAATAACCTGCGTGTTTCCTTGCTCAAATCCCTCAGCAAAATAAATATGTAATAACGATACCAAATGGTCACTAGAACACATGCATTCTGCTACATAATACACTGTTTCATAGGTACCAACAACAAATCTGTAAATAAATAAAAAAAAAAACACTTTTTTATATATACGTCATTTCTCTTACACATATTGGAAACCAAGCGGTATCCAATACCTCCCCAATTTTCAGGCCTATTCAAAATTCTAGTCAGCTTTTACAAATTGCCGGACCGACCGGCGTTTTGCAAAACGAATACTATGTGTCGATTGAATTCTACAAAACTGTGCCGCAGTGGTGTCGTAATTTTTTATCGGATATCCCTGGAGTGCATTTCCCCTAAAACTGCCATATGTGTTGCCAAAAATAGCGGTGCTCTCCCACGAACAGTTGAACACGAAAAAATACTCTAAACGGAACTAATTTTACAGCGGTTGCTAGTTGAGTCCAGTTTGTAAATGGTAATATTTTATTCTGTATGTATACTATTGTGAAGATGGCGATGGAATAAGCAGATTATGACTTCGATTCATATTTTATTTAGTCTGTGTTTTTATCCGCGTGTCTAAATTTTACCTGCAGCTATTTCTTTCAATATTCGTTCATATTCACATTATAATTAATATGCATGTCTGATATTTATACATATAAACTAATAAATGTTATCAGTTGACAATGATAAAGAGAACGTACCTATTTCACAACAATAAAAACAAACTGATATCAAAACGACACTCTCAATTGCTACTTGTAACGACGTTCAATATTCTCCGGCCTGTAATATTTGTCTCAAAAATGACATCGCATGTCAGACGATTTTTCGGCAAAAAATCGACACAATGATCCCCACACAACATGACGCGCTCTCGTGGAAGATCAAGAAAAAGATATCGGGACGAACATACAACTGATTAATTGGGCGAAAGTATCGCCCGATCGCAGGAAAGGGGCAGGGGAGGGAACCTTTGCCTAGCAATGGGACATAAATGGCTGTCAATAAATGAACAAAATTACATGTAATAGGCAAACCTCTGCGAAAGTATACCTCCGAGGACCCCTTGAAGACATATATCTATTTAATAAGGGGACGAAACAAGTGGTTGCGCTTACGCAAAAAGGCGTGAAGGCCGCTACATCAATTACAAAATGTCTGACATTAAATCGCGCGTTCCGCGAACAGGGGTTTGTATTCTAACTTTAGCAATTACGTTAGTCAGGATTAAAGTCAAGCTGAAAACTTTCAAAACGGTAAGAATGGTTACCGTTGCAACAGATACGGGAGGTCAACCCGCGCAGCATTGCGGCCGCTAAGAAAAATTTAATTCTTTGGCGCTTGAAGCATTTTCTAGTATGAGATGCTGGATTTATTCTGACAGTAAAACACGCAACGTTATGCTAGTAATTAGACCAGATGAATTTTCATTGGATGTAATCAAGATGTGTTACAGCTTTCAGCTTAAGAGCGGCTCTGAGGATTCAATTATTTTAAAATTGTGGTGACATTAATGTCACCACATGGCCACCTTAATGTCCATTACGTGCATTTGTTTTTTCAAATCACTATTAATAATATAATTTTTTTTTTAACTACAATTAACAATATTTACAAAGAAACAGTTGAAACTAACTACTTACAGATAAAATATTTGTCCCAAATCGGTCTCGCGAGGCAAGGTGTCAAGAAGACAGCATTGCCACGCTGGATAGCAATGCTGATTCTCTGAGCGAGATATGTTATTTAAATATTTCTACCACTATAATATGATGTAAAATAGGTATAACCTTGTCATTTAACCATACCTTAAGTTATCCCTCAATGGTGATGCTGGCATTTTGTTTGCCACCATAAAAATATACTGTTTTTACATCCCTCCATACACCACACATGATCACACACCACACTGAGACTTTCACAAAGCAGCGCGAGTTTTCTCAATACTTACAGGCCTCTTATTAGGCCTGTAATTTATTTTAAAAAGGCATGGGGACCGAGTGATTTGAGTAGCTCCCTACAACACATCAAGATCGAATCCCGACTGTACCAATTAATTTATCTGAACTTGAGAACTACATTCAAAGACGTAGTATTAGTCGTGATTGAGTAACGACGATGTACTTGCCATCTGTCACGTCGGCAACAAAATATATCTATGGCGGAAAGTGTGTACCTACATATACACCATTGCCAACCCTTTCGGGGACCCTTGTAGGTTGACGATACATATTACTATTTTAGTAAATATATATAAATTCTTTTTTATGATACTGTTCTTCGTAAAGACAGGTGACTGCGGCCAAACTCTCTAATCGGCGCTTGCTCGAGCAAATTTAAACCTGTGAGTATCAACGTGCTTCGCCACAGATTCTACAATCACACTTTACTAGACTTTTAACTGCAACTTTTGTTTGTAATCATACAATTTATGTGCGTTTTTGTTGTTCGCTGTTGCTACAGGAGTTACCGGCAGATGCTTCCTCGGAACTTTGCTTTTTGGCTCTCTGATGAGTATTTATATCGGGAGGAAATAGCCAGCGATTCTTTTAATAGAACATTAGAATTTTTTTAAAGTTGCTTGCAATTCAAAAATTACAAGTTTCAATCCCGACTGTAGGTACCTGTGAGTTTTTCTGAACTTAAGTACAGTGATTAGTCACAACATGAGCTTTACGGTGAAAGAAAACATCGATGGACTCGCCATCTATCACGTTGGCACCTAAAATATATCTTTGGCGAATAGTTACTTGGTGGTAGTACACACGTCTGCCTACCCTACCTCTCGATGTTCTTAAGTTCAGAAAAACTCATTGGTACAGACGGAATTGGAACTTACGATCTTTGTGTTTCAGGCAACTGATCGAACCACTCGGCCACCACGGCTCTTTATACATATATTAATCCGCATGACACATTTAGTAACACACACACAAACACAGCATGCTAATAAAATATGCGGCAGATAAACCCAGTCTCCCAAGAGGTAAAGGTAGCCCCTCTGACCTAATTTCGGGAAATATTCAATGTAATTTCTCATACGGGTAGTTCCTGTAAACAAACGGACGTTGATTGTTCCATATTGATCATTATCTTAATATAAATATAAATCACGTGTCACGTTGTTTGGCCGCGATGGACTCCTAAACTACTAAACCGATATCTATCAAATTTGCACACCGTGGGCAGTTTGATCCAACTTAAAAGATAGGATAGCTTAAATCACAATTGGACCCTATTCGCGCTACGATCGTGTTTAACTTTTTCACCCGGGCGAAGCTGGGCGGGACAGCTAATAATAATTATATATGTCTACGAAACAAGGCTTAACAAGCTCTTGCTCTGCTTTTAATACGTACATATCATCATGTCAAGTCCGTAACGAGTAACTAGGTAGGCTTTAATATTCCAACGATTTTGATATTTCACATTTTCTATTCTAAAATTGAAAATTCCTTCTTATCCTCCTTGTAAATCTTTCTCAATAAGGTTATAAAACATTTTTTTTCTTTTTATTTACCTTTACGTCTTCCTGCAAGATTCCTCGGTAGGGAGGAGGACCCATTTTTGCCAAAGATATATTTTAGATCGCGTGACAGATGGCGAGTCCATCGCCGTTTACTAAAAACGTCTACATATAGATATTTACATCTTTCAATTTCTTCTCAGACGTATGCAGTTTTCCTTTCGATGTTTTTCTTCAGCGTAAAGCTCGCGGTGTTACTTATAACTGTATCTAGGTATGTAAGTTCGAAAAAATAATTGGTAAAGGCGGGATTGTAACTTGCAATCTTTGCGCTCCAAGCAACTTCTTTTAGCTAACTATATTCGTAATTCAAGCTTATATCAGTATGTATTTATACACGGAATCATGATTAACATAAAACATATAGTTTGGCTCTGGGGAGTGACCCAAACTTTCAAAGGAAGCCTATGCTAGTTGAACGTTGTAGCGATATTAACGTCAAGTTAATTTAACGACCATTCTTTCGGAGGTGAATGGATAATCGCTTGTGGGAAGGCATCAGGATATATTTATATTATTTCGGTGGTAGTGGTGGAAGGAAAACATCGATAGGATTCCTTCAAACGCTTGAGACATAAGTACTTATTATGAAAGGTGCCTTGAAAATTTGCTCAATACCTCAAATCTTATATAGGGATGAATAACGCGAAGAATATAAAAAAAATACACACAGTTTGTCCTCAAATTTTTTATTTTATTTTTGCATAAAATTGTGCTGTAACAATAACTTTATATATGTAGAATCGAGTACGTTTTAATTTAGTTTTAGTTTATAACTTATAAAAAAAACTAAAAAAGTTCAAAATACGAGTTCAGAGTTCATAAAAACACATTGGTAAAGTTGTAATTCAAACTTGCAATCTTTGTGTTTCAGGTGACTTTTCGGAGCACTCTGCCACCACGGCTCTTGGGTAATTTTGAATCAAATAATTAGGTTTAAAAATGTTTATACGATACTAATTGTAGACAATATATATAAACATTCAGTTACCTAGCATCCAAAATAAAAATAAGAGAGAAATGACACTTAATATTTTAAAGGTAAGGCGTTCTTTTCACGTACTAAAAATATTGAGGTATATGCTAACCCTTTCGGCGTCCGCACGACATAAATAATAAATAAAGGCCCGTTCACCAAGCCCAGTAGGGCCCGTTCACATCTTAACATATTTATGGGCAAAGTATATTTATTTCAATGATCGCCCTCCGAATACATTTTGGAAATACACATGAAGGATGTAAAAGTTATGGTAATGTATTTTCCTCATGTTGTACCACGGCTGGAACACCGCCCAAGTGGTTCTGCCTTTGAATTTCTGCGAGAGAGAGTTTCCTGATTTTTTTAGACATATTTGCATAAGGGTGACATTATTTTTTCAGACAAACCCTTTACATCTATGTAAAATATGTTGGATTATCTGCTTCTTTAGACTGGCAACCATTCACGACCAACCCGAACCATGCACTTTTTCGACGTTGTGTAACTGCCCATCTAGGCCTATATAATATTCTGATTAACACTCTTCAAATAAAGAGACGTGTGGGCCAAGTGGCGTAAAAAGTTACTTGCAAAATTATAATGCAGGTTCAACCGATAAGTTGTTCTATACTTTAACACGCCCCGAGGTATGAGTATATATGTCTGACAAATTTTAAGATGAGATGAATCTCAACTCATGTCACCTCATGGTACCTATGTTAGACTAAAAAGCAATCATCTTTCACTTTGTCACCAAAATAAATTGATGCACTAAGCGAGGGTGTTTCATTCAACCAATTCAACTTCCAAACCCGAGAATCACAAGAATATGGAAAAAAGCACAAGTAGCCTACCATCACCCCGAGTACCTCACGGAGTAGGCAGAGAGAGGTCACACGCCAGTTCTCTCCAGACTTACAGATGTATTTCGGCTCATACTCATACCTGCAATGAGGCACATAATATACCAATTGTATGAAATACACCCCGTTACACAATGGTCCCCAAAGGGGTAGATTGAGGTGTGTACCCACACTTTTCGCCATAGATATATTTTAGGTGGCAACGTGCTAGATGGCGAATCCATCGTCATTTCTCATTGAATTTCTTTTCAAATGTGTGCAGTTATCCTCTCGTTGTTTTCTTCTTCATAAAACGTATGGTGTGACTAATTACTGTACAACATTCGTTTAGGAAATCTCATTGGTAAAGTCGGAATTCAAACTTGCAGTCATCGTCTTGCAGGCAACTGATCAAGTTACTAGGCAACGACGATCTAATAATATAACTACAAATGTTTAAATATACTGTGTGTTCGTCTTCTCCTGTAAAAAAATACATTACGTTTAAGATGTCCCACAAACATGGGTGTAGCCTAATGGCATGTGGTTGACCGTAGCTTATGGCAATTTGTAATACCAGCGGAATCCCTCGCGTGGTTGTCGACCCGGCATTAATCACATGTGCTATTCTTAAAATTTTCCAAGCTTTACGTATATTGAGCTATTATACTAAGGAGATATTTTTCAGTTTTAGTAATAAGCATAATAAGATTTTCAGTCTCTCGTTCGTCTCTTTCAGTCAGTGCAATACGGGGAGGAAGTAGAGTATTAATTCTCTTCATACTTTAAAACTCTCTCGCGTCATCAGTCTTAATACATATTCGCCGGTTTCGAGTACTCTCTTGACGTACATACTTTAGCATTGTATATCTGTTTTGTTAGTCTGTATTCACCCATTCTTTCTTTACGTCCAAACCATCGCAACAAGCCTCAAGAAAGTAGTGAGTTTTATCACTTTGAGTCCTCACGCCTTTACACCCGAAGAGTTAGGCAGAGGTGTATAAGTAGTACTCAGACACCCGCTTTCCGCCAGAGGTATACTTTAGTCACCAACGCGACTGTTGGGGAGTCCATCGTTACTCAAGCACGACTATACATACGCCTATGAATTTCTTCTTTAACGGATGCTTCACCATATAAGTCGTGGTGTGATTAATCAATGTACTTAAGTATAGAAAAAATGCCTTGGTACAGTCGAAGCAACCAAAATCAAAATCAAAATATTTTATTCAACGTAAGGGACACAGGGAACACTTATTGAACGTCACATATTTAATATAAACTAAAGTTACCACCGTTTCCAAGAAAAAATACCTGCCAGAAGAAGAAACGGCTACTACTCGAACCACTCGGCCACCAAGGCTTTTTGAGGGCCTCAAAAATAAATTTCACTCGACTAAAGTCAGGAGCATAAAGCTACTATACAAATAAATAACGGGTGGTAATTACAAAAGTCAGAGTAATTAATGGCAAAATCGAGGGGAAATTTCAACAGCCCCGATAAATTCCTATATCCAATAAACGAAGACGTGATACAAAAATGCTCCTAAACAAAAATGTAAATTGGAATCTGTTCCGACTACGTTGGTGTTGCGTCTCCTTTACACATACGTTTGACTCGGAGTGAGAGAGAGTGAGAGATTTAAGAGGAACGGTGTCGAGTTATGGGGCCAATTAATTATTCAGTAAGGGAGCAATCGTTGAGGCAGCCAAATTAATCTTGTTTTCATTGACTCTACCAAATCGACACAGATTAGTTTCGTTCCTGTCACCGTGCTAATGAAACGTGAATAGAAAATTCTTGACTAAATAGAATAGATATTTTGTAATGCATCTTCACGCCTTTCGACCGGCGCCACAAGAGATGAATTTAGGTGCCAACATTAATTACGCACGTCTTTTCAAATGTTTGCAGGCTTACGCTATTTTCCTTCACCATAACGCCATTGGAGTGATTAATCACAGATTTTGAGTTGAGAAAATCTCAATGGTGCAGTTGGGATTTGAACTTGCATACTTTGTACTGCGGGCGAACTCAAACTCGGCCACCTCGGCTCTGAAATATTAATGCTATTACATTGAAATATCTTGTCATCACGCAATGATCCCTCATAAAATCAATCGTTTTATAACTTTGTTTGAGAAAGACTTACCTACATGAATTTAATAAATTAAATATTATGTTTATTGTACGACGAGCATGTATGAAGAGACTGATGAATGTGGACGAAGCGAAAGAGGTATGCTGGTCTAGAGAGAGCTGGCGCTCTATACTCTCTGCCTACCCCATTAGGGACTTGGCGTGATGATATGTATGTATGTTTATTGTAACCATAGATGTAATTATTTATAGAATCTATGATAAAATACTATAGATTAAATTAAATTATAAATAACTCTACTTCGCCTACCCCTTCGAGACCCTTATGGGAGAATGGGAAGAATATATACAAATTATTATTAACGCCATCTAGGTAGAACCATATTATCTAATACATTATACCCTTTACTGATATTACAGTGGCTAACGTACCAAATGTTAACCATTGCCAAGGATAGATGGAGCTGTTATCTATGCAATGTTTTGCTCAAATTTAATAGATGGCAGTAAAATTGAATTTAAGTGCGGAATGTGGAAAGTGTTAAATTTGAATATATTTTGACTAATGTTCCTCGCGATTTCACTTGCTTTAAATTTGCTCCTGTCCATTGGGTTTTGTTTGAATTTCTACTCAAACGTATGCATCTTCTCGATGTTTTCTTTCACCGTAAAAATTGTGGTGTATGGTGTTATAATCACTGCACTAAGGTTCAGATAAAAATATTAGTAAAGTCGGGATTCCAACTTGCAATCTTTGTGTTGCAGGTGAATACTCAAACCACTTGGCCACCACGGCTATCTTGTAGGTACTTTAAGCCCCAAGTTAGGAAAGTATTGAAGGTTATATGATTTTTAAAGCTATTTATTTATTATGATGCTATATCATAGACTAGCTCACTATTTGTCAAGTTGACAGTAATACGGGTTGACATTATATACCTACCTCAGGTACCATTATCTTACAAAGTTGGCATTTACATACATACATATCATCACGCCAAGTCCCTAACGGGGTAGGCAGAGAGTTGGCATTTAACTATGCTAATTAGATAACCAATGCATTTTTTAGAGAACAGTGAAAAGACAAAAAATATTTATTTATTGATAGTTGGGACATTATGTACATAGTTACGAGAGTACTCGAAACGGCGTGATTATATAACTATATATATATATATATATATATATATACATAATGTAATATAACCATAATGTAATATATATATATGTACATAGTTTTATTTTTCTCCTTTCAATTATTATAGTTATATTCGGACTTGTTTAAATTATACCACAGCTCAATAAATATGAAATTTCAATATTATAGAATAACAACGAACGTATTATATAAATAGTTTAAGCGACGAACGCAACCTGTGGAACCTGTGAGGTTAATCAGTAATGTCCACTACGGATTAGTTGCGGATGGGCTTTGGACTGGCTGAATTATTTGTTTTCCTGTACAGCTTACTTGGTTCGTTTTTTGTTTCTTATTTTTTTTATTCTTTGTTTATTCATTAAAACATTATGTACTAGTGTGTCACAAGGTTTAATCAACGTAATATTTGACTTTATTTATATTGATAATCCTACTGATATATTTATCACCGCGACTTTCATCCAATTTTGTTCAGTAGCTTTTGCGTGAAACGGCTAAAACCTCACAAACTTTCGCATATATTATATTTGTAGGACATCACGAGCGTGAAAAATATTAACAGGAAAACGTATAAAAATTTAATAATTTTGTAGATTTCGTGTAGATTCCAAACTAATATTCTTTTTTATTTTAGAATAATAAAATCTATACGGGAGTAAAATATATATTTCCCATCAAGCTCAAAAAAATGATTGCTTCATTCGGGATTTGAACTTGCAATTCAAGTGCTGCAGGCAACTTTTCGAACTATACGGCCACCACGGCTTTACGACATACTTTTGTATCACACAGTATAACAAACTATTTAGCGAGAGCGGTCTGCAAATCTAGAGAGAACTGGCCTCGGGGCGATTTCGTATGCATAAGAAAAACTATTTACAGGAATGTCGAAATACTAAAACTGTAATCAGCGTATGTACCTAATTTGCGTAAATATATTATTTAATTTATTTCCTCACACAGTTCTATTCAATTCAAACTCGTTGTATAATTCATCGAGATCGTAACAATTTGTACTTTTGCAATTATACCTTGGGAAGACTCAGAGGGTTGAAAAAGGGGTAACAACACGACCGCATCTAAATAATTAATTATTGTTTGATTTCACCGCCCTAGTTTAATAAAGTGCGGAGTAAATTGTTTGAACTATTTCTGTTAGAATATGATTCACATGAGTTTTATTCCGACCAACATAGGCATGAAAAAATATTGAGATACTTTTCAGATATTACAAGCCTAATGACAGTATACTTTTTCACAATAAAGCTAATTGTGTAACATATTACTGTCGGGATATTACTTGTTATTATTTAGTTTAGATAAGCCTTTCATTTGATATGACATGTCCTACGGCTAAAACGAACTTTATTCGCCAACTAGACAGTAAAATATGCTATGCTAACTACGCAATAAAATCTGCTATGCTGTCTAAGCAATTAATAACGCTACGCTTACTACTCAAATGAAAGCGCTACGCTAATTTTTTAATAGAAAGCGGTACGCTTACTTCGTAATAGAATGCGCCACGCCAACTATGCAATAGTACGCGCTACCCTGACTACACTAAAGTGTCCGCTACGCTACACGTGCAATAAATTTTGCTACGCGGACTTCGTAATATAATACGTTAGGACAACTATTCACCAGGGGACAAGACGAGAAGAGACGAGAAGTAGGTATGTGGTATATAAGCCTTGTCTCCTTAGACTGCGGTTATTTATTACATGATATATAAACGATTACCCCGCATAATAAAAATGCGGTTACAGACTGAAGTTGTTACACTCGTTAATATCACACATATATATATATATATATATATATATATACTAGTTGTCCCGCCCAGCTTCGCTCGGGTGGAAAAAAAAAGGATGGTGGCGCCACCTATCGGGTCCAATTGTCAATCTAAACCATTCCCAGATACCCTTGAACACACACAAAAAATTTCATCAAAATCGGTCCAGTCGTTTGAGAGGAGTTCAGTGACATACACACTCACAGAAGAATTATATATATAAAGATTAGGTGGGTATATATCCCCAGCGGAGATCAATCGAGAGCATTGATCTCCGTGATTGAACTATAGTGAATGTTCGGACAAGACCATTAACTATAGCAGATATCTTAGAGATATTTCTGTTTTTTATTTCATTATCGCTATAATTCATTATTTGTATTCATTATTTCTTACACAATGGAAATTAATGGAGATGGTGATAAAACCACACTAGTAAATTAAATTATATGACTAAATAAAATTTACGATTATTTTATTCCAAAGACAAGAGGTCTACGTAATATCGTTGAATAAACCGGCTTCTACAGCTCATACGACAAACAAAAATGCTCTGTCATGGAAAAACATTATTTCACAATGCAAATTCTCCGTAAATATAAGCAAAACCGGACAAAGAGGCAACTTCCGAAACTTCCGGACTAACAATAACCGTCCCCTACTTTGCACCAAATGAAAAATCTTGTAACGTTTTAAAGTTTATGTTTCCGTTTAGGATTGTTTGCACCGCGGGTCCTCTAGATGGTAACAAATGAAAAAAACAAATGCACTGGAGTCAAAATGGGGATTGTTCACTTTGAATACATTTGCCTAACCGAGTGTTTTGTTTGAAATGAAACTTCAAAGTCATACTTAGACAATTGTGGTGGTTTAGCCATATTATTATTACAGTACTTTGGCACACACAAAAAAGTGAAATTATTTTATCTGACTATTGAAATACTTTAAAAATATATATTCTTTGCACTTTATTTTAAACAGCTAAATAAGTTACATTTTAGTTCGAAATGAGAAACCATCAAATTAGTATTGAAAATTATGAATCTAGTAATAATAAAATTTTAGAACTACAATCTTCTCCCATTCGAAATGAACTATTTTTACTTAGAGAAGAACTTTTTCGAGTTACTGCTTGTTACTACTGTAACCTCATATCTTCAACTGATCTATATCGATTTATTTACCGAGTTTTTATATATTAATGTATCGATTAAATATAAATAAACAGTGCTGAAATTATAATAATATCGGATAGACAAACGACTGCAAACAGTTGGCAGCATAAATAATACGTTATGAAAAATCCCTTCGTTTCACGGTCTCTAACCTCCAGTTTTTATTCAAGCTCCTGAACTAAGACACATCAACGTGATACAACGCTGCAATCGCAATTTGTTCATGCTAGTGTTGTCGACAGACTCGACATCGATATATTATTAAACCGTTGGGCAGAGTGGTTCGAATAATCGTCCGCAACAAAAAACTTGCGAGTTCGAGTTCCGTCTGTAACAATGATTATTCTGAATTTTGACGCTGTAGGAAAACATCAAGAAGAAACCTGCATAAGCTTCATAAAAAGTATGACATATGCATAGTCGTGCTTGAGAAACGGCGATGGACTCGCCATGCCATGTTGGCACCTAAGTGTGTGGATACTACACATCTTTGCATACCCCTTTCGAGAGAAATAAATTGATTAAAAAACTTAAAGGCTCAGTTAGCTGCATATATTAACAAATGATATATGTCCCAAATCATTCATATGGATGCTAGGTAGGCTGGCACCATTGTTCATTTTGCATTGCAATGCTGATTTTCTAAGCGATACACTTGCTAGCACCTTTGTTTGCAGCCTAAAAACGTATCCTCGAAACCTCCTTATAAAAAACAAGATCACCCGACCTCTCAGTTATTAGAGTTTCAACCCCAAACAAAAATGTACTGCGACTAAACGAAGTAAATTCTAGTAGGTACAATTATTATTAATAATTGCTTGACTTCTTTTCCAGTTCGTAAAGTAATCAAGTAAGTTATTGTTGCCAGTTAAGTAAAAAAAATATGCTACAACGCCAAACTACTAATTGAAAATTGAATACCAGAAGAATAGCTGGTTCCACATTATAAGCTGAGATTAACAGCTATTAGCAGTATAAGGGACAAAAGAACACCCCCTAGTGGGGGACGAGGACGTCCACGAGGACGTTTTACAAAGTGCTATTAACTACTAAAATTTTAATAAATTTTGTCAAATTTTGCTTATCGTTGCATATTGTTGACATCACTAATTTCAGGCTCACTTTGTCAAAGGATTTGCGAAGATTTTTCTAAATAAAATACACGCTAGAAAATTACACTGAATTTATGTGCAAAATAAACTTTAGCTATCACTTTGCAAGCTGCAATTTGAGCCAACTTGCTGAATCGCCCGTTTCGTTCTTGACGTTGAAAAAATTACATTATCTATTTGGCTCGCGTTTATAAAATATTTTTAAACAATTTACAATTTTAACTGAAGTGAAATAAGTACGTGCATAATTAAAAAAAAATCCTAAGTCAGTTGTGAGAATAGAATCCGATTTCATTTTCAACCTTTAAAACAAAGCAAATATTATGTACGTGGCTGATTTAAAAGGTTTAATCTCACAATATTTAGAAGATTTGTTATGTCATTACCTTTATTTCTAGATTCATTCGTTTTGAAGCAGTTTTATTACATTTAATAGATGTGTTGTCTGACTTTTTAGGTAACTATTTAGGTAAGTTTTGTTGTTTTAATTATTAGTATGGGAAATCTTTTTCTACCATTCTTGATAATTAATTTGTTTGTCTGCTGTAAGAGTCGATTTTGAGTTCCTTGCTATAGTTTACTTAATGAAATATTTATTCTGTATCCCGTTGTAGACTCTGGTGACTAGAAAGCGCATTGTTATCTAATACATATTAACTATATTGCTTGATTTATTCAGTACATTAAAACAAGCGCAACATTATAGTGTTGAAAGTCGTGGGTTTCATTCTCAATTGAATATTATATTATTCAACAATTTTCACACAAGCTCTTACATACATACATATAATCAAGCTGAGTCGGGTATGCAGAGAGAATAGAGCGCGAGTTCTCTTCAAACTCACATACCTTTTTCGCTTCGTCCACATTCATCAGTCCTTCATACATGCACGCTGGTTTCGGGTACTGTTATTTATACCTTAAAATGTTCAAACAGCTTAAAATATTCGTGGCTAAGCCAGCAAAGTCATGGCTGCTCAACTCGACGACAGTGACGTGTGGATGGGTCAAGGTATTACTCACGTATTTATCCGGGTATTCGGACAATTCCTCACCGAACTTGAAAAAACAGGCAACATGGGTAAACATGGCTGAGCGTGGTAACCGATCGGGCTTTAAGGCTGATGGATCATAGCTTTAAATTGCAGTCTCAACGGACAATATTTTTTGTTGACAATTTACAGAAGCTTCCTACGTAAATGTCTATGAAAACATTAAGATGCTTACGAAGTATTTCGGTGCATAAGGTGTACTCTATCGTCATACGACATACGTCAGGTGTACGCGCAAAAACAGGTGTACTCTATCGTCTTCCCTTTTCTAAGCCAAGTGGAACAGAGAACCGGTACCGGGGAAGAGATCTGATGTTGTGTCTATCTGACGGCTACGTGCTATATAAAATAAGTCAAATGATATATCGCAAAGGAAGACAATAATGATGTAGATATTTTACTCAAAATTGTGAAGTAATGTGTTTCCTTCCGCGAACACTCGGGCTGTGGAATGATCTGAATGATGAGACTACAGCATGGAGTTCTTCAAGAAGGGTGTGAAGCGAGTCCTGCAGGGTCGGAATTGCGCGAATAGTACTAGCACCCCGGGTGTTGCAAGCGTCAACAGGCGCCGGTAGCAGTTTTCCATCAGGTAGTCTGCGTGCTTGATTGCCAAGTTCTAGTATCGAGTCATAATCCCACACTCATTAAATACCGTGACTAAAACAATGTGGCACAGCTAGTTCTGTTAGTATATAGGTATATATGACCTGTTTTTTCTATATTTATGTATTTCTATCTAGATGGCAGCTCATGTATCAAATTTTGTTCGAAGCAGACACAGCCGTAGGTAGCAGGGCTTATTCTAAGCTTGACTAATGAGTCTACTCACATCCCCTGGGTGTAGGGCAGACTCATTAGTTATAGATATTATTCGAAATGATTAGTGTTATGTTTTAAGGAGTCGAGTGGTTCGACTATTCGTCTATAACACAATGATGGAAAATTTGAATCCCGACTGGGACAATGAGTTTTTCTAAACTTAAGTACACCGATTAGTCACACCACGATCTCAATAGTGAAGAAAAATATCGAAAATAAATCTGCATACATTTGAGAAATAATGTCTTTTCATGCTTTACTAACTCGCCACGTACGCCAACGTACTCGCCATTTGTCACATTAGCACCTAAAATATATCCCCTGCGGAAAATGGGTGTCTGGGTCTTCAGGGACCCTTCTGGTAAGGCGTGAAGATCTGACATTCGAACAGCGTACCATGTTCACCTCAATGCACAAACAAAAGTGGATTTAAACACAATTAAAACAAGTTTCACTTCAGACTGCGGATGTTAATTTCAGGAACGTTTTCAAATGTCCTGTTCAATTAATTCCGTTCGGAAACTTTTCAGCACTTCAATGGTATCCGCCTAGAAAGTAGCCTTTTTATCTGCATGCATAATTTTCCTCTCATCTTATCTTTGCATTGCAATTGACATTTAAGTTAGAGAACTGTTGGTTTATGCAATGCACGGTCCTTTTTTGTACCACTTGACTTATTATTTTTAACTCTTAACCAAGGTACATTTACGTACATGTATTTATTTATTTTATAAGGCTTACCAACTAGTATTCATACAAGCCTTTTTTCGTACAGACATTTAACTAACAATTGATTTAGTATGTAACTAAATTAAAGGTTAGCACAACGTTTTTAAATAAGTTTTACAATACATTTATGTATATGTATATACAGGCCCTGGTATCCGAGATGTTCAAGTGCCTGCAACGCAAAGCTTGCAAGTTTGAACCCCAGTTGAACCAGTGAGTAGCACCTTTAACTTAAATATATTTATATATATAGTGTAACAGCCGTGGTGGCCGAGTGGTTCGAGCAGTTGCCTGCGACGCAAAGGTCGCAAGTTCGAATCCCGACTGTACCAATGAGTTTTTCTGAACTTAAGTACAGTGATTAGTCACACCACGAGCTTTACGGTGAAGGAAAACATCGAGAGGAAACCTGCATACGTCTGAGAAGAAATTCAAAGGCGTATGTATAGTAGTGCTTGAGTAACGGCGATGGACTCGCCATCTGTCACGTTGGCACCTAATATACCTCTGGCGGAAAGTGGGTGTGTGGCTATTACCTATACACCTCTGCCTACCCCTTCGGGGACCCTTGTGGGATGGCGTGAGGATATATTATTTATTATATTATTATAATTGCAAGCTTTCTGCTGTAAATAATAACACGAGCTTGTAATTTTCAAAAAAAAATTTAAGTTAAAACTAAACAATCATGACGTGTCTAGTGATCAGTCACATGATGATTAATATAGTCGCATGAAAAAATATAGTCGCATTTACAGATTAGTGCTTGAAAAATGGTCTAGCCTTCCTGTCACGTTGTGATATTAACAATGATATCCCCTGCGAATAGTGGGTTTGATTGATTTGATTGGTTGATGTGTAGATGGTAAGCAGTTCAGAGGGCATCCTCTAAACTGCACATTTCGAGTACTTGTGGGAAGTCATGAAGGTGGCAATTAAGCTTGCAACACCAGGGGTACGGTACGTGCTGCATACCCTAAATGTATAAATATATATAAGACGAGCATGTATGAAGAGACTGATGAACGTGGACGAAGCGAAAGAGGTATGTAAGTCTAGAGAGAACTGGCGCTCTATACTCTCTGCCTACCCCGCTGGGGACTTGGCGTGATGATATGTATGTATGTATGTATGTATATAAGACTACAATTTGCACAAAATAACAATTACCTATTACCTATACACCTCTGCCTACCCCTTCGGGGACCCTTGTGGGAAGGCGTGAGGATATATATATATATATACATAACAATAACAATATTGTGACCAAACAAGCGATCTCTTCCCATTATTACTATCCGACTTAAGAAACCATATGTTGCCGATTTCTTCTACGTTACGCGTTCAAGCTTCCCTGTCATTACGTAAGTAGTTTACTAGACACAAACACGACAATCTGCTAATCAATATTGCACCCTACGTATGAATTCTGTAGGTTCAATTTAAATTGTAAGAATGCGGGATAAGTAGATAAGAATCTTAAATAACGGCCAGCGTTTCAATATAAACTTTAATATACTATACATAAGAACAAATTTACTTACATCATTATAAATACGTAAATAAACTCAAGTCACTGAACTAAAGTGTACAAATAAATTGGAACTGTTTTCAGTTGTTGGAGGGCTTATTTTCGGTTGAAATTTTATACGAAATTAAGATGTAGGTCATTGCATAGAGGCCCGCTAATTGTTGGGTCCATTAAGAAGCACTTTTGAAGCTTTTAGTGGGTAACCTTGTGTCGTACGTAACACTTGGCAAGAGTTATTTGCACTTATATTATGACCAGTTATTAATTACACGAGGGAGAGTGAATGAAACGAAAAGTGTGGATATTTTCCCACTTTCCGCGCGAGATATAATTTAGATGCCAACGTGACAGATGAAGCTAACGCTGTTACTCAAGCACGATTATACATACACCATTGAATTACTACTCAAACGTATGCAGGATTCCTCTCAATGTCTTCTTTCATCTTAAAGTTGGTGTTGTGACTAATCACTGTAGATAAGTGCGACTAAACTCATTGGTACAGTTGGGATTCGAACTTGCAATTCGAGCAATTTATGTGTTGCAGGCTACTCGAACCACTCGGCCACCTCGGCTTACATACATAACATATACATTTATCTAAAAACAACTAAACGTCCAACAGTTGAGATTTACCGAAGAAGAAAAATCAAAACAACATAATTACGGAAACCAACATTCATTATACGCAGCGAAGGAAAGAGGTTTCCTAAGGGTCTGATTGCGAAGTAAAATGGCTCAGCGACGTAAAATGTGTCCCTCTCATTCGACCCTTGTGAGTGCTCCACGCGTGTACACTCGAACGCGCCAACAGGTTTAAAATAGACCTCTTTAATTCTTCGAATAAAATACGTCTTAGTGATGTGACTAACCGCTACTATAATTGAAACATAAGTCAGTGATTGAAACAGCTGAGCCTTGGTGCCCTTTGTGCAAACCTAAGAGAGAAGGGATCGAAGATATAGGTCACATTGTGTGCAGCGTATTTCCTTAGCCATACGACTTGGAAATACAGCAGGCATCATGAAAACATGAAAGAAATATATATACTAACATAGAAATAACTTCAATTTTCGTTACTTACATTCAATATATCACGAAGTCTGATAATAAAGATATTATATTTAATTTATTTATTTTATTTATATAACACCTTGGGGTTTACTTGATACTCTGAAACAAATACTAGGGGAACCGCTTACTACCTTCTAGCTACCGCTACTCACTGTAAGATTAATACCGGCACAGACAACATAGGGAGTGTTAATTTTTGTATACTTCATCCAACACTCCAAATAGCTTTAAAACATAACACATAACTATTCTATAAAAGAGTACTGTCAGAATCGACCTAAAAATACTTCAATCTTTTAGCTTAGTCGCAGTTCGACTGTACCAACCGTATTTTGTTTTGTAGAGGCTCTCACGTTTGTGATACTTGCGCGGGTAATTGTTACTTATAGCTGTAGTGCATAATGGGCTTTTTGGCACGAGTGTTTAAAAGTGTTCGGTACATGACGTCACACTGCCTTCACGCGAATGTATTGTGTCTAAGTAATGTACAGTTATAAATAACCAGAATATGCCCGCCCATCATGAACAAGCTCTTTTATGTATAATAAAATAGTACATCTTCACAATCGTTCGTCAATCGTTCTTCATTAATTCTCTCGACATGGCCAGAACGATTGACGAAAAATGTGTATAAGGCGAGTGTGAATGAAAGTGTTGGAAGGGGTAGACCTAGCCGGACGGTTCCAAATTAGGGACGTCTTGAAAAAAGGTCAGGTCAAGAGTACCCTAAACCGAAGAGCATGTATGAAGAGTAGTAAGTAAGGATCGTATCAAGTGGAAAGAAGTGGTCTCTGCCTACCCCTACGGGAAAGAGGCGTGATTATATGTATGTATGTATGTACATCTTCACGCTTTGACCCAAGGGTTCCCGAAGGTGTAGGCAGTACCCATGCACTCACCTTTTGTCGAAGATATACTTTTGGTGTCAATGTGACAGATGGTGAGTCCATCGGCGTTTCTCAAGCACAAGTAATACAGACGTCTTCAATGTTATATTGGTTGCCTCTCTGTTTCCCTTCACCATAAATTTCGATGTGACTAATCATTACTTATTTTCAGAAAAACTCATTGGTACAGTCGGGATTCGAACTTGCAGTGTTAGTGTTGGTGGTTAGTGTGAGTAGTTAGTTAGTTACAGCTTAGTTGCAGCAGGCGACTGCTCGAACACGAACTCGTTAAACACACACATTACTCGTATTACTTTCAACCACAATCGTACAATGATTTGAACTATGTAAAGCAGATAAAAGAAAAGCGTATGTTCCTCACGCCTTCCCGCAAGGATTCCCAAAGGGGTCGGCGGATGAGAACAACGCCCCTCACCGTAGGTATATAATTTACTAAGATGGCGAATAAGTCGCCGTTTCTCAAGCAGGACTATTCAGCTTTGACTTTATTTTAAACGTATGCGGGTTTCCTCGCGATGTTTACCTTTAGCGTAAATCTTGGGACGTGATAAATGACTGTACTTATTTTTAGGAAAACGGATTTGTACAGCTCGGTATATGAATATTTTTATTTTATACCGCGAAGAAGGCAAACAAGCAAGACCCATGGTAACTATGGTAAGCGGTTACCGCAACCTATGGACGCTTACAGCACTAGGGGTATTGATCGCATGGTGCCTACCCTGCAGGTATATTTTCTTTAAGAACTCCATGCTGTACTCTCTAGGGAAAACCTCAACGGGGAGTGCATTCCACAGCCTGAGTGAGCGTTCGCACAAAGAAACTCCTTTGAAACTATGCGGTATGAAAATATGAAAATATGAAAGCATAAAAAATATTTTCATTTCGTTTATACGTTTTCGTTTATACAGAACGTTTATATTAAACTATTGGACATATGTTAGTATAGTTCAATATTATGTAAATCACAACTTGCTTGCGAGTTTAAGATGGCAAGAAGTTATTATCCATTGCGCAGTGAGTTGGGAGTAAATGACTCTAGTCTGCAGTTAGCAGGCAAGCTAATCTAAATTACGGAACGGTCAACTCTGTAATCCTGAAACCCAATTTATCTTTGACACGCTGCACGTTTTATACTTCTTCGGAGAGCTTTGCCTTGGGCTTCTGCTTGGTGAGGAGTATAAATATTGGATGTGGCAGGATAAATCAAAAGTAATGCTCATGTTTATATTACAAATATTTATGTCCAGAGAGCCCAGACTAAACTTTCTCTGCCTACCCCATGAGAGACAGCGTGATATGTATATATGAATATTATTCAACTTTTACTCATACATTTTCATTCAAGATTTAAAGAGAATCGTTATGTGAAGATGACGTAAGCTTTGTAGGGTTTTCACACAACTTATTGACATTCATGTGTATACACATATGAATCTTAAAAAGCTGGGAACAACTCAAAAGTTGCCTGACTGGGATGTACGACTGAAGGTATTATTACAACAAAGCAAAAGTGTGTGCAAGAAGGGGTGAAGACGACGTTCCAACCACCTGGATCAAATCGATCGGACGCTCAAGGACGGGAACGTCAAGAGTACTCGAAACCGACGAGCATGTATGAAGAGACTGATGAATGTGGACGAAGCGAAAGTGGTATGTAAGTCTAGAGAGAACTGGCGCTATCCACTTTACCTACTCCACTTTGCCGGAGATGATATGTATGTATGTATTACCATACAAATAACTGCATCCTATTCTGACAAGATACCGCATCTATTTTAATCGTTCGTTTCACACTTCCTGAAGTATCGAATGTACCGCAAGCCAATCTCAGTAATTACAAGTTTAATTCGCTGCGGCCGCGGTCCTTCCAATGCCCTCACAGCTAAGCCCATTTTTCGATAAATACACTGCTTTAGATAATACTTTTTAGATGTGTGAAGTATTTATCTATTTGAAGGAAACAAATATTCGTAATAAATACGTATATTGGGTTACGTACGTATACGTTACTAGTTAAAGGATGCCGTGAAATATTTTTGAAAATTAAAAATTTTTAAAATAAAAAAAAAATATTATTTAAAAATAAAAAAAATATGTACGAATTATTGAATAATTGTTATTCTTATGTGCAAGGATATATGAAAGTATGCATGCACTATGCAAATAAAAAAATTACTTACGTTTTTTTTTACTAGCGGCTTAAAAACATTACTAGTGGATTAAAAAACACATGTAACTTGCTAAAGGTATTTTTGTAGGTACATCAGCCGTGCAGGCTGAGTGGTGCGAGTAGTTGCCTACAACATAAATATTTCAGGATCAAATCCCGACTGCACCAATGAGTTTTCCTGAACTTAAGTACTATGGTTAGTCATACCGCAAGCTTAACGGTGAAGGAAATCATGGAGAGGAATCTGAGACGTCTGAGACGTCATCTGAGACGAGGACGTCTGAGAAGCAATTCAAAGGCGTATGTATAGTCGTGCTTGAGTAACGGCGATGGACTCGCTATCTGTCACGTTGGCACCTAAAATATATCTCTAGCGGAAAATGGTTGTGTGGGTACTACCTATACACCTCTGCCTACCCCTTCGGGGACCCTTGTGGGAAGCCGTGGGAATATGTTATTATTATATCTTTCCTTCCATCAAGAGTACCCGAAACCGGCGAGCATGTATGAAGAGACCGAATGTGGACGAAGCGAAAGGTATGTAAGTCTAGAGAGAACGGGCGTTTTATCCTCCCTGCGTACCCCGTTAAGGACTCGGCCTAATGATATGTATGTATGTAACCTTTATTTATGCAAGAGTTTTTAAGACTAACTGTTCTGTAGAGGCCAATCGTTGTATATGGATTCTTGCGGCCTGAAATCCCATCGGTAGCCATCTTAAGTGCAAGTAAGATAGATTTTAGTGCAGTGGTGCCCTCTTGCACTTTGCCTGAGCACTTCCCAAGGGTGGCTGTCTCTACGTTATATTTGAAAATTGACTAATAAAATCTGTAGAAAGCCGTCTTTTTTCATTACACAAACTAACTGAGTCTTAATGCGTTAAGTACGTGGAAGTTACCGCTTTAGTAAAATACATTGGAAAGTCTAATCAAAGGCTTATTATCTTCAAGAATTCGACGCAAATTGATCCATTCATGAACAGAACGAAGGCGAGGTGTGAACGCAAATACGAAATGAGGGGTAATGACCTACAGATCACATCGTAACGCTAAAGCACCAATTAGTGCTTGCGTAAATGCAGTGCCTGTGACAGTTGAAAAGCAATCTCTTACATCTAGGTATTAAAGCTTAAAGTAGAGTGCAGATACATTTCATGAGCTCTCATGAGATAATGTGCACTCCAATTACGTTGTACGATTTTAAACTGTATAAAAATATAGACAGAGCCCATTTTTCTTTGTAAAAATAGCTGAAACTGATACGCATTAGGGAAGTAGTGGGGTGCAAGTAAAAGCTTAAGGATTACTGAAGCGACGTTATCCAGAGCTGTATGTGCTAATGTTTGCTTTTCATATTTCCTACCGGGTGTACTTATGTGTGTTTGTATGAAGGGTGACGAGTGCTTATCAGCCCTGCTTTACTATAGCGTATGTGTTGGTTGAATTATAATGTTATCTATATTATACTCCTCACGTTATTTAATGGAATATGCAAAGCTATCGTGCATTCCTTTTAAGTAGCAAGTAGTTAGGATGATCATAGGTATCATGATTGAGGGATTAAAATCTTGTTTTACACACAGGTTTTCTTTCTAAATTGAGGAGAAATTGAAAGCTAAAAATGAAGTTGTGGGTGATGTAGCTGCGCTAGCACTACAGGGTCTACCTGGCCCTGATGATAAGCGATTACCGCCTCCTGTTCAACCAAGACTCAGATTTGTTCAATCCTAATTGTCGTTCTAGGTCTCAATCTTCGCGTTCCTAAAGGAGTTTCCTTCCTCGAACGCTCAGGCTGTGGAATGATCTCCCGTCGAGGTTCACCCTGGAGAATACAGCATGGAGTTCTTCAAGAAGAGTATACATTTAAATTAAAATTAAATTTAAATTAAAGGTAATTATTTATAATATTACGTAATAGTCGTCGTAGTAGAAGAAAAATAGTCTGTATGAGACTATTTCACATCGATACCAACATCGATAAAATATCGAATATAAATAATATATCCTCACGCCTTCCCACAAGAGTCCCCGAAGGGGTAGGCAGGGGTGTATAGGTAATACCCACACACCCACTTTCCGCCAGAGCTATATTACGTGCCAACGTGACAGATGGCGAGTCCATCGCCGTTACTCAAGCACGACTATACATACGCCTTTGAATTTCTTCTCAGACGTATGCAGGTTTCCTCTCGATGTTTTCCTTCACCGTTCAGCTCGTGGTGTGACTAATCACTGTACTTAAGTTCAGAAAAACTCATTGGTACAGTCGGGATTCGAACTTGCGACCTTTGCGTCGCAGGCAACTGCTCGAGCCAGTCGGCCACCACGGCTTATACCACGGAATATCCCAAACTCATAATATGAGTCGCATTGATAATCTTGGCAATTACGCCCCACAGTCCTTTGTATTTGTTGCTTTGATAATCTATACTAATATTATAAAGAGGAAAGATTTGTATGTTTGAAAAATTATTTCACCCTTGGAAAGCTATATTCACCCTGAGTGACATAGGCTATATTTTCTATACTAATATTATAAAGAGGAAAGATTTGTTTGTTTGTTTGTAATGAATAGGCTCCGAAACTACTGGACCGATTTCAAAAATTCTTTCACCTTTGGAAAGCTACATTATCCCCGAGTAACATAGGCTATATTAAATTGGACCCGATAGGTGGCGCTGCGATCGAGTTTCAAGAATTTTACCTTTTTACCCGGGCGAAGCTTTCTGTGTGTTTCTGTGTGTCTTAAGCTAGATTCGAGAATGGTTTAGATTTACAATTGGACCCAATAGGTGGCGCTGCGATCGTGTTACGGGCAATTTAACTTTTTCACCCGAGCGAAGCTGGGCGGGACAGCTAGTCTTTAATAAAAATAATACTATGTCCACCAGTACGAAGCCGAGGCGGACCGCTAGTACCTTAAAAAAATCGAAATAAGAACTATTCACAATTGTTTCATGTATAATATTAAGAAGTTTTATGTTTGGTGTTTGTCATAAGCGACATTAATTCAAAACAAAAATGCAGGTAACAACCTTACCGCATAAGGATTATTAGAAGGCGTATGCAAACGTAATACAATTTTATGCCGCAGGTATATTTATGTGCCAGCATAAAAAAGAATGCGAGTCCATCGTCGCTTCTCAAACAAGACTACATACAAGTTTATCACGCTACTTAAGGTCGTTTAAATTAGCTGAGACTTAATTCGGGATACCTTTGCGATTCAGGCCACATAATATGAGATAAAATGTATTATGTTCAAAAATTTCTGGGAGAGGTAAGGGTTGTAACGTTAAGGATTGCAACCCCTTGAATATATCTTAAGCAAGATGTCAGATTTTCAACACTTGCGCCACCTTCCAGATCTCGCGATCCAAGATAGATGCCGAGCTTTGTCCCCTCGAGAGGACTTTCTCTTATTGTGGAACTTTGATTTACGACTGCGCTGAAAACTTATAGCAGTGGAGATTATTGGAAGCTTGCAGTAAAGTCTCGCCCATGTTTGGTTATTGGACAGATGACATGATAGTAAAACCTCCGTTGGTTTTATGTTTAGTAGGTACAGGTTTAGTTAAGTTTAGTAAGGGTGCAACAGGAAGCTGAGCTGAGCTCACTTTGGAGAAAGTAACATTGTACTTGAAAAGGGGTGAGCATTGGTGAGATTGATAGAGTAAAAACTGTCAAAAAAATGTCTTCTCTGTCAATCCTGCGAGGGACTCGGTCTGATGATATAATATTATTAATAAATAAACTTTTTTCGCGTACCTATATATAATGGGAATTTTATCCATTTATGTTTTTTCTATAAAAACTTTCTTTACACTTTCTTTAAAAAAAAATTGTTACGAATATTTTAATTAGTCAGCTAATGGAAAGGATTGTATATGTATGAGCAGAACAATGACTGCAGAGAAGAAGTGTTTTTCAAGTCAAGTAGGTATTGCACTGTTGAAACGTGAGCCCCATTTCGACCAGGTTACGTAAAAAAACAATAAAAAATAATGACAAGGAAACTTATTATCCAACGCAATGCCCGTAAAGGTGTGCCGTGAAATCTAAGGAAAAGGGAAATGGGGAAATTTAATGCCGCGAATCCCGTATATATTTCGTATAAACAAATAAAAACCATAGTAAATCGTGTCCATTCCCAAAAAAATATTCCATCCTTTCAGAATTTGAATGTTCTGACCGGGAACAAAGACTTTGTCTTCGAAATATAACAATGGAATATAAAAAATAAGTTTTGTGCTCAAAATTATTGTTGTGGCGTCTAACTGAATCATAAGTAAATTCGTAGCACGTAGCACTACACAGCTTCTACGTCGTAGCAAAAACTTACGGATTTTGTCTAACCCTACATAAAATAAAGCAGTCCCCCCTGCGGTTGGCTGACTGACTGATCGCAGTATACTCAACTACTGAATGAAGTTTCATGCAAATTGCCACTAATAGATGGAGTGATTCAAGGGAAAGGTTTATTTGCATAGTTTAATATTGTACTACCAAAAGGAGTGGAACAATTAACATAAATTGACTAAACGGAGGAGAAATTGCGAGGTACAAGTAATATATTTCTAAAGTATGGTGAGGGAAAACGATGAAGGAAAACATCGAGAGGAACCTGCATACGTCTGAGTAGCAATTCAAAGGCGTATGTATAGACGTGCTTGGGTAACGACGATGGACTCGCCATCTATCACGTTAGCGCCTAAAATATATATATGGCAGAAAGAGGGTGTGTGGGCACTCCCTATACTCCTCAGCCTACCCCTTCGGGGACCCTTGTGGGAAGGCGTGTGGATATATAAAGTAAATAATAAATAATAATTTTATTTCATGATTTTCCTACCTGTAGTGTAGTCTTATTTTGTAGGCTAATTTAATTAATTAAATTATAAATTAATTAAATTTTATAATAATTACTAGAAAGTACCTCATTTCGATAGTATCTAGGAAAGGACCACTTCATAGAGTATGATGTATGATAATTTTCAATTAATGCAATAATAGGCTTCAAAAGGCTGCCCACTCAAAAGTATCTGTTTTAGCGCCCTCTTTTGAACAACAAAAGAATTATTTCGGGATCTAGCTCGCTTTCCCATCGCTTGTACTCACTGACCGGCAAAAATTGTTTCATATTTGAAAAACCGTCCGTCAGTCGACGCGCGATCGTGCTCTCGTGAGGGTGCGTTCTCGACCCATTTATCAATTCTTTATATTCCATATTCCGTATCGTTCCAAAACAAGAGACTAAATGTTCCTCGTAATTTAATATTGTAAATAATACATTTCTGTGGTTGTAATTATTATTGTAGTGTAATAGAGCATAGTGGAGTATTTAGGTGTAGGTGTGTAATTCATAAATGTGACGTTCAGGTGTGAATGTTGATAGAATTCTGGATATGAGCTGTTCGAGTTGATATTATAAAGGTAATAATTTTACTTGAAATGAAAATATTTTCCAATTCGTGACGTATTATGAGTTCAATGTAGCGTGACCTTTTTGTCGAATACGTGCGAGCGTCTAGGTTTTCGTATTTTCGTTCGTAATACGAGAAACCTACTTATTTATGAGCGACGGACTTCTGAAAGAAAACCATTTTGCAGCTATGTTTGTTTGCCTGCCAACGTTGTCGCTCTTTCTTCATTATTTATCTCTACCAGTGCACAGTATTTGTACCATCATAGATAAAGTTTGTAAGTTTAAATGGAGGAGGTAATCTCTGAAGCTACTCATTTGCTTTAAAATTTTTCAGGAGTTTCAGTCCTGATAGGCTTTGTTTTATTCCATTATATAATAATATTGGTATTTAGTCAGACTAGCTATTAAAGACATCTGTGATGTCTATAATAGGTAGTCTGACTAGATTTATTCATTGGAAATGATGATGTTCTACATTCAATTTTATTCTATTAAAATGGTCCTTCGAGTCAATAAAATGCTTCCTAGCTCCAAAATCTTTTTTTTTGTTAATATTATACATTCGAAAATTGGTGTTAAGTATTTTTTTTTTTTTTTTGTATTGTCTCTCGTAGCGTGAGTTCCGGGAACTTTTGCTACTTAAAGTATATATTTCGATGGCTTATAAATAAATCACTCATCCAAGGTATATAAAAATATGAACTTTAACGAAAATATAATGTAATCTAAATTATATATATATACTAAAGGGACTCGGCGGGATGATATGAATGTTGCACTTAATATTCCGCTGAGTATTAAAGATGCAGGAGGTTTTTTTATTTATATATATCTAAACGTATACCCCCCTCTAAGGGGGTAATAATTATACTGAAGGTATGTTCGTATAGTCGTCTTAACGAAACGACGATGGACACACTATCTGTCACATAGAAAGTCTCAGGTGAAAAGTGGGTCTACATACTCCTGCCTACTCCTTCAGATTCTCTTATGTCGAGACGTGAAGTAATAAGAAGATATTTATGATGTTCTTTAGGTGATATATTGCAGAAACTACAGTTTTCCTGCATTATATATGCCGCAATAAATTATATGCCGTAATAAAAATTTAAATTGCAAGGAAAAGAAGTCAAAGATCATAGAGTTCTTGGCAAGCTCCGCTTGTTAGTGGGGCATGTGCAGTTCATTAATGTTTGAAACAAGCCTTAATAATACATTCAACGTACGAATACATTACAAATGAAAGAAGTACCTTTTTGTTGGCATATTGAGTAATTTAGACGCATATCACGCGGGTCCTCTGGGGTAGGCATAGAGAGTAGAGCGCCAGCTCTATCTAGATTTACAAACTTATTTCGCTTCATTAACATTCTTCAGCCACACGCTCTCCAGTTTCGAGTTCTATTGAAGTCTTTATGACACCATAAGGCCATATAACTCTATATAATACTATATATAGAGTTATACGACCTTCGTTATTGAAATAAAATGTTTACTGAAATAATATTTAGATCGGGGAATGTCCGCCGAATCAGTCGATACTGTTTTAATTTTCCTCAATATATACGCCGGTATGACACTATTTTATATTTTATTCACTGCTAATGTCTGAGTATTAACCTTGCATCATGTAATAAATAAAGTTTTATAACTAAGTTACAAATAACTGCCAGTAGTCACTGTTGCTCATGCTAGCGCACTGTATGCTCTATCTCCACTAGTACATACCTATAACTTAAGTACAGTCATCCGACCACGAAGCTTTACTGTGAAGGAAAACAAGGAGAGAAAACGTTTCCGAGGGAATTCAAAGGTGTATGTATAGTCTCTTGAGTAACGGCGATGGACTCCCCATCTGTCACGTTGGCACCTAAAATATATCTCTAGCGGAATGTGGTGTTAGAGTGGATTACCTACACACCTCTGCGTAACCCTTCGGGGACCTTTGCGGAGACGCGTTATATATATACATACGCACAAATTGGCACAATGACACAAATTGACCTAGTCCCAAATTAAGCAAAGCTTGTGTTATGGTAACTAGATCACGATATATTTACTTATATATATAGATATATACATAAATACATAGGACATCCAAGACTAAGGTACAAATACTCGTGTTCATCACACAAATATCTGCCCTCAGCGGGATTTGAACCCGCGGCCTCAAGTTTCGCAGTCAGGAGCTCAAACCACTAGACCAGACGACCGTCATAAATCCACTTTAGGTGTGTGTTCAACACACAAAATTTCATAAATATGGGTCCAGGCGTTTAGGAGTATAATTACTAGCACATGGACATTTTCTTTGATAATAAAATATTTAATAATAAAATAGTAGTCGGGTAATAAGTCATTCTTTTAGTTCGTAAAACTTTACCTCTACATTTTTAACGAGTCTTTACTTACCGTAAGCGAGTTTTCCGCTGCGAAGCTCGGATCGAACGGAAGAGAATTAAATTCTGAACAAAGTGATCGGGGATTCTATATAGGGATCTGGGCTCTTTTGTCATCCTTTCAATTTTCTCCTTTTAAAAACATAATCAATTCAGAGTAATCCCTATCTGAGATAAATCTAGCGCGATTAGTGAGATCCCGCGAGGAAATTTTATTTTTACCGCGGATTAGCGACGGGACGGGATCGAATTAAATTAGCTTCGATTTGTTCTTATGCAATTTTTTTTTCTTTTGGTTTAAGATGGTACAGTAAGGCTAAGAATTAAGCCAGCAGAAGAAATCATTAGAACGCTTGACCGACTTAAAAAAACAAGGGTGTCGTTGAACTACAACATAGTTATATGTATGTATGCATATGTATACATATACATACATACATTTTAGATTATGTTACGTATCATCAAACCGAGGACAGAGAGAGCCGAGTGCGAATTCTCTAGATTGACTGACCTCTTTCGCTTAATTCACATTCATTAATCTCTTCAAACATGCTCAATCTTCCCAGTCCGGCTTTCAAACATACGTTTTAAATTATATGTTTTACATGAATTGAACTTACTTACTTACTAACTAACATACTTACAATTGGAATTTGAAGTTAGTAGTAGCTAAGTAGCTCCTTTTTTATACAAAATTCTTACATACTTAAAAAATCGACAAATATTATACTGCACCCGAAACCGACGAGCATGTATGAAGAGACTGATGAATGTGGACGAAGCGAAAGAGGTATGTAAGTGTAGAGAGAACTGGCGCTCTATACTCTCTGCCTACCCCGTTAGGGACTTGGCGTGATGATATGAATGTATGATACTGTAATGTCAAAAAATCCCCTTAGTTACCAAAATGTGACTATTAAATTACCAATACAATATCCTATTGTGAATAAATCATGTTTTCCCATAACAAGATATTTCTTTCTTCGACCTTTCAAATAAAAACTTGAAGATCAAAATTAAACAGAATGTCTTTCTGCCGGCCTTGTCTTCTGCTTAAGAAGTATTTAAATATTAACGTGGACATGTCGAGGCTTTTACGGGGTGCGAAAAATGTTGCCCTTTACCGGATTAAGGGTTCTTCTCATAAATAAGGTGTTCCAGTAACGAATTCTGGAATCTTGGGATGTATTCCGAGCATTAATGGATGGTTTTAGCTTTTAGGATGGGTTTGCCTTTTAATACGTTGGAGTAAGAGGATTTAACACGAAAGAAAGTATATAAGACTTTTTATATCAAAAATTGATTCGTCCAACTCGTACAATATATATAATAAAAATGTTACGGATCGCTGTCTGTGCATTGAAGATATATGAGAAAAAATATTATTGGGACCTTTATCAACGCAAGTAGCACCCAAACCACTGATTGTTAGACTTTTTGTCTGTTTATCTGTGTGTTTGTGTACGCTAATCTCAGAAACGGCTTATCCGATTTAGATGTGGTTGTCAATAATATAATATTGTGGTACGCACGCATCACTTAAAATAAAAAATACTGCCTAAAATCACTATTCCACGCGGACGAAGTCGCAGGGACAGCTAATAATTTTAAATATATAGGAGATCGCAACCAAATATCTGAGGCCAATGTTAAAAAAATATTGTAAATAGCTCCAAAGCCATACAACTCACAGTTATTCACTATAAACCATGCAAAAACCACAAATGGGCAATAAAGTCTACGGCTTTTATTCCATTACAAATTTTAAACGTCTAATCTTTTCACTCGGTATACAAAGTACAGCGTAATGAATTTTAATAAGGTCTGGTATTATGTTTTGCGGTAAGGCGTGGCGTCCAAGTAAAACTTAGGGAAAAAAGGGTTGCTCTATTCTAGTTTTCCCGGGCGCAGCCTAAAACTGGGATTGATATATGAATACATTATGTAAACATCAATTCAATTTAACTATTCCAGTAGAAATATTAACTTAAGTACAGTGGTCAGTCAACCACGAGCATGACGGTGAAGGAAAACATCGAGAGGAAACCTGCATACGTCTGAGAACCGATCAAAGTCGTATAGTCGTGCTTGAGTAACGGCGATGGACTCACCAAAGTGGATGTGTGGGTACTACCTATACACCTCTACCTACCCCTTAAGGGACCCTTGTCGGAAGGCGTGAGGATATATTTTATGAATGATTTTATTAACACGAGTTTTCAGTAATGCAATTGTAATTCTGATATCACAGAGTCCCTGAAGTAGAGTTGTAATAACGCGCGTTGCTCACCACAGACATAGTGGCGTACGTGACAAATAAAACGACCGTTGCCTTCTCTCAACCTAGAATTTACAGGATTCGTCACTACGTTTTTCTTCACCTAGCTCGTAATGTGAAAAATCACTACCACAACTATTACGAATGGGAAAGTTTGTGAGGATATCAGTTCTTGTCTCACACAAGAAATATATTATATGTTTCTGTTCCATAAAAATATTGTGTATATATATGAAACGTACATATGAAATCAAATTTTACATGAATTAAACCGCTAGGCACTATTTGTTTATGTATAATAATCTCTATGCTCAGATGAAAATATACATACATACATACATACATACATATCATCACGCCAAGTCTCTAACGGGGTAGGCAGAGAGTATAGAGTGCCAGTTCTCTCTAGACTTACATACCTCTTTCGCTACGTCCACATTCATCAGTCTCTTCATACATGCTCGTCGGTTTCGAGTACTCTTAACGTTCCCGTCTTTGAGAGTCCGATCTATTTGATCCAGGTAGTTGGAACGTGGCCTTCCTCTGCCTCTTCTTGCACCCACTTTTGCTTTGTATATCTGTTTCGTCAATCTTTCTTCACTCATCCTTTCTATGTGTCCAAACCAACGTAACATGCCTTTCTCCATCTTTACAATCACGCCCTCATTCACGCCAGTTGATTTGCGAATCTCTTCATTGCGGATTCGATCTAATATCGTTACGCCGCACATTTTTCGAAGAGATCGCATCTCGACTGCATTCAAGCTATTTTCATACTTCCTCTGACATACCCAGGATTCGCTGCCATATAATAAAAAATATACAATAAAATAATTATAACTTCTTCTGCATCCCTTTTAAAGCAGAATCATTAATAAAGAATACATGGTTCCCACAAGGGTCCCCGAAACGGTAGGCAGAGGTGTATAGGTAGTACCCACACACCCACTATCCGACAGAGATATCTTTTAATTGCCAACTTGACAGATAGCGAGTCCATCGCTGTCTTTGAATTTCTTCTCAAACGTATGCAGGTTTCCTGTCCATGTTTTCCTTCACCGTAAATTCGTGGTGTGACTAAGCACTGTACTTAAGTTCAGCAAAAGTCATTAGTACAGTCAGAATTAGAACTTTCCATGTTATTGGTTATTATATTTTGTTGTTACATAAATTGAGTGTGTCTGTGTGTGTTAAATTGAGTGTGTCTGTGTGTGTTAAATTGAGTGTGTCTGTGTGTGTTAAATTGAGTGTGTCTGTGTGTGTTAAATTGAGTGTGTCTGTGTGTGTTAAATTGAGTGTGTCTGTGTGTGTTAAATTGAGTGTGTCTGTGTGTGTTAAATTGAGTGTGTCTGTGTGTGTTAAATTGAGTGTGTCTGTGTGTGTTAAATTGAGTGTGTCTGTGTGTGTTAAATTGAGTGTGTCTGTGTGTGTTAAATTGAGTGTGTCTGTGTGTGTTAAATAAGTGAATAACTCTCACTCAAATTTTAAAGCACCTTACCCAGATTCACGTAACCAAAAGCTTGACAACGATACATGCCTAAGCTTTTCAATTATCACGACAAAAGGTGCGAGCAAATTTAGGCGACAAGTTGGTTCCACTCCATCCACCCTCGTTTCAAATCACGTCTACAACTTTGTTAATATCACGAACAGGTGGATTGGGTACATAATAGATTATTGTGCTTTGTTGTAGTTGAGGAAGTAATTAATTAGTTAATACACTGGGATATTATTCGGATTTGCCCTACTTAATGCTGGAGACAAATCAACTTGAGAGTCTGTTAAGTATTAACTTAACAGATATGTATGTAATAAATAATAAAATAAATAAATAAATATCCTCACGCCCTCCCAAAAGGGTCCCCGAAGGGGTAGGCAGAGGTGTATGGGTAATACCCACACACCCACTTTCCGCCAGAGGTATATTAGGTGCCAACGTGACAGATGGCGAGTCCGCCGTTACTCAAGCACGACTATACATACGCCTTTGAATTTCTTCTCAGACGTATGCAGGTTTCCTCACGATGTTTTCCTTCACCGTAAAGCTCGTGGTGTGACTAATCACTGTACTTAAGTTAAGAAAAGCTCATTGGTACAGTCGGGATTCGAACTTGCGACCTTTGCGTCGCAGGCAACTGCTCGAACCTCTCGGCCACCACGGCTCTAATAAATAATAATACATACTTATGTACATACGAGTTTCATAACGTCGAGTCGCTCACGGGGTAGGCAGCGTGAATAGAGTGCCAGTTCTCCTTAGATTCGAACTATTTCGCTTTTACCCTTGAGTGCATGAGATTTTGTAAAATGTTAAACCGACGAGCATGTGTGAAGAGACTGATGAATGTGGTCGAAGCGAAAGAGGTATGTAAGTCTAGAGAGAATTGGCACTATACTCTCTGCCTACCCTGTTAGGGACTCGGCGTGATGATATGTATGTATGTATGCTTATAGAAGAAAAAAATAAATCGAACCCGCGACCTCAAGCTTCGCAGTCAGGAGCTCCGACCACTAAGCCGGAAGGCCGCCAATTCATAAAGTTAAACCAAAATGGTTCCTTTAATTATCATTATCGCTTAGCTAAACAACTAAGACCAATGTGAACCAGAATTACATCGCCCTATATTGTTAAGGCAATCCCGCAAACAATTTGATGGGAACATTGAATAGCGTGGGACACTATTCAACCGTGATTGTATGGGAAATAGCTATATATTGCGTATGGGGAATTATTGCCATCAGAAGTACTCATTATGACGTATTTGTATGAGATTCAGAAAGGTAAATTACAACGGAATCGTTTGGTTAATTTAAGTTTACTACGGATGGTTTTACTGGGGCATTACGACATGCGAGAAGATCCCATGCTCACAAGGTACTTGGAGCCGTCTGAGAAGAGAGTTTGTTCTCTGCGTGTGTTCCACTGCTCGTATAACAGAGAGTATTTTATTCGACACGAATCTCACTACTTACTTTGCCACTGCACCTCTCGCCATCAATGTGGAATTCATCCCCATACATAGAATCACAAAGGTTTTTCACTGCGTAGTTTTCGTTCGCAAATATTCTGGCCGTGGAATGATATTGACTTTGAAGTTTTCTCTAGAGTTTAGCAAGGAGTTCTTCAAGATGAGTGTGAAACTTTTTATAGCGTTGGACATGCGTAAGCGATACCCTTAGTGTTGCAAGGGTCCAATGGCGGCGGTAACCGTTTACTATCAGGTGGACTACGCAGTCCACCTGTTTAATTGCTACGTCAGTGATTTGTTACTTTAGCAGAGGGCATACAGGGTTACCCGTTCGAATTCGGAACTCCCCTACTCGGGAAGGATCTCCACCTTTTAGACGTCTGTAGCCAAATAACACTATTTTTGTGTGTTGTGTTCTTGCAAGATGAATAAGGTTTCCAATAATGAGCTCCTTGGGGAGAGGGCAGGATTGTTATATTGCGTTGGCAGTAACAGTCAAGATATTATCTTCAACACCTCTAATAAAAAATAAAACATATTTGATAATTTTTCAATAGAATCAACATATAATAGTACGAACTATGGCACCATTACAATAAAGATTGAACTTCATTGACAACACTATGATATGTGTACAAATGGACGCACTGCTTTTGTATGTCATAGAGTAACATAGTTATGGTTGCAAGACATACAAAAGCGACAAAGCAAAAGTTTTCAACCCGGTTATAAATAGAAATATACAACTTTTCTAGCCGACTGTACTGTATTCGTACATTTGTGTACGTATGATCTTGTATGTAAGCCTAGAGAGAACTGACACTCTATCTTCTCTGACTACCCCGTTAGGGACTAGGCGTGATATGTATGTGTATGTATGTATGTTCTCGCATACGAGTTGTTCCTGAATCGCTAGAAACCCCTCTTTTTGCGTAGATAGTTTGAATGCAAACATGTCATTGAATATTTAGAGATCACTAATCGTCTTTTAATTCTTCCTGAAATGTTTAAATTTCTAGTAAATCTCATTGGTACCGACCACCGATATCGAATCTACAATCTTGTTTTGGCATGTGACTCGTTTAACCACTCGGCCACAATGGCGTTTAAACTTTAATGTAACAGTATTACAAAGATACAGAACAGAACACAGTGCAAAGTACAGTCGTGTGCAAAGGACTTTAATTTAATTGCAATTTTCCCCTGCTCGGTGAGTAAACATGCATAGACTGCAGTTTAAATAAGGCTGTCTACTGCTCTTGCGAGCACGTTATACAATCTCGAGGGAGTTTTCTGTTATATTGTACCTAGATGCGAAAGTTTGTGAGGGTATGGATGTTTATTACTCAATTGACATGACGGCCGTCTGGTCTAGTAGTCAGAGTTTCTGACTGGGAAGCTTGAGGTCGCAGGTTCGATTCTCGTTTAGAGTAGATATTAACGTGATGATTCTAGTTTTGGATGTCCTATGTATTTAAGTATATATATATCCATCCATACTAGTATATATATCGTTGTCTTGATTAATAGTACAAGCATTTCTTATTGATTGATTTTTCTGAAATTAATTACAAAGATTGGTCACACCACGAACTTGAACACATGAAGGAAAACATTGTTTGGAAACCTGTATACGTTTGGTAAGAAATTCAAAGGCGTATGTATAGTCACGAGCTTGAGTAACGGCGACGGCTCACCATCTGTCACGTTAGTAACTAAAATATCGCTGACTTATAATAATAACTTACATTCGTACAATCTCTTGCGGCAACACACGACCACTGACATTTGACTATCAGACCGTAACAATTGCTGGGTATATGGGACTTGGGACTGTAATTACAGACCTTAGTCTAGTGTGGACGAGTGTGTGCTTTAACACGAGACTAAATGGGGCACAGATTTGAGGAATGTAATAGCTACTGATTTTAAAAACAAAACTGATTCAAAAACCGGCGTATAAGTTTCCATACCGACACCTTTTTACATTCTTATGAAAATCAGAGAACAATCATTAAATTTCTTCAAAACTTAAAAAATGGTTCAGTGCAGAAAACTCCTATTCTGTAAAGGACCATTTGGATGATAAATAAAATAATATTTATTTTATTGGATTGTTGTATAAAAATGCTTACATTTGACTTGTATTTAATTATTTTTTAAATATGGAATTATTTAGGAATTGTAATAAGTTAGGAGATATCCATATTATATGTATAAATACATACTCGAAACACTTGGCCAGCACGGCTCTTAATAAACTATCACATTTTTTTCACTTGTAATTTTTTTTAATCGAAGAGCGAATATTACCTATAAAATTAGGTTAACTAAGACTGGCACGAAAAACCTACAGCTTAATTTTAATAATATTTAATTTTAATTAACTTAATCACTTCTGCGCTTTCTGACCGCTTTTCTTGGCCTTCCTTTTCAATAGAGATCTTAACTGTCTGGCGGTGAGATGAATCTACAAGACTTTGCATTACAATGCTATTGTTGAATTTTCGTTATGAATAATATTATTTCTTGAATATACCTGTTTGAACTGCAAAAGTTTCGTTGACACCATAATGAAGTATGGTTAATATAATAAATCGGCAAAAAGTTAATATAACTTCTACTTTTATGTTGCTTCCTGTAAGTACAGTGATTGCTCACACCACTTTGTGGTAAAAGAAAACATCGAGAGGAATTCAGCATACGTTTAAGAAGATATTGAAAGGCGTATGTAGAGTTGTGCTTGAGTGAAGGCCATGGACTCACCATGTTACTGATGGGATTGGGCGAAAATAACAAAGGATTAAAATAGTATACTGAGATTTATTTAGTAAACCAGTTACACAGTAACAATAGTTGACACAAGAGAGAGAGAGAGATATTTACGATATTAAGTACAGAGAAATAAATACTTCCATAAAAAACTTTAAAGTCCTATTAAGCTAGCTAATTTTCGTTTCTGAAGAGGAAGGTTACAATATCAAATTTCAGTGAAAGCCATTTAAAATGTTTAAAAAAGAAAGAAAACATTGAAAAATAATTACTTTAAGAAGCTAGAAGATGGCGGCACGAACTGGACATGCACCTGAGAAATTAGTCGGAGGTAGCGCTCGATCGCGGGGAGTGATCGACAGCTTTGCCGAGCATTGCTCGGCAGTGGGGCACGACAATAGGCCATAAATAATAATAATAAAATAATAAATAATTCCTTTTAATAAATAACTTTTGATTGAAAACACCACGAAAGTACAAATTATCATATCTTCGCGCTGAGTTCTCACGACGTTCTGGCAGAGACATAAGAGCAACAGTTCCCTCTAGACTTACAGGCAAATGACTAGTATCATTTCGCTGGCCCCATAAGATCGCAATATGCAAATAACGACCTACATTTCAAAACAGCTGTGTAAGACCCACTCCATATTAATGCCTTTAAAGGGATTAGAGTTCGTTGGTGAGCAGATAGGACGAGCTAATGGTCCAAGGATGTGTCATCTCATTGAGTTGGTCTAGGCACTACTGTCAGAGGTTTTAGTTTCGACTAGCAGTGCCAGCAACTTAAACCGCTTGGAATTTAACAAAAAAATATAGTTCAGTTTCAAATTCAAAAAGCAGCCTAAGCTACTCCTTTTTATTTTACATCGTCTATCTGCCAGTGAAGTCCCGTCAAAATCGGCCCAGCCGTTTCTGAGGTAAGCCGGAAGAAACAGACAGACAGACAGCCAATAATTGTAGAAAATGTTATTTTGGTATATGCACAAGCATTTAGTAAAGAGCGGTTATTTTAATATTACAGACACTCCAATTTTTTTATTTGTATTTATTAAAAGGGATCTTGTTCTCACATGCGACTAATTTGGTCTGTTGTCTTATTGCCTATTTATCATACAATTAACTGACAGAGATTAATCACCTTCAGTCTGTCACATTTCTTCATACCACTAAGGTTGCAATAACTGTTTGTCCTCAGATTCTTGAACCCATTTTAAGGTAAGCGGCTACCGCCGCTAATCAACACAACACCAAAATATCGCGCGCTGCCTGCAAATATCTTTCCGACCCATCTTAAATAACCTCATTCTGTAAATTAAGGGTAAACTGTAAGCTGAGCATTCCCGGTAGAGTAAGTTCGAGCAAGTTTGAATCCTGGCTGTAACGATGAGTGCAACGAAGAACAGCTAATGTACCAACGAGAAAGCTAAGATTAAACGTATAATCTATTCTAATATTGTGAAGAGAAAAGATTTGTATTTTTGTGTGTGTCTATGTTTGTAATGAATAAACTCAAAACTACAGTGGCGATTTCAAAAATTCTTTCATCATTGACCATTCTAACACCTTGAGTGACAAAGCCTATATTTATTCCTAGAAAAGATATTTACAAAATCTTATGCTTATGCTACCCGTGCGAAGGCGGGACGGGCCGCAAGTTAGTATACATAATTCGTATGAAAACGTTGCTTACAAGTATCAAACCTATCGTTGTTTACTAACACATCTGTTGTTTCATTATCGCTCGTAAGCCTTCCATCACTGACAGTTTAAGAGGCTTACAAAGAGGGATTACCGTGGATTTAATATTTTTCCAGCCCACGGCGCCAGGTGCGTCTGAACCCACGCTTCGCTGACACATTCCTGTGACTTTTTTCATTTAAGTCCCACCGGAATAGATTTCACTGAAGTCTAATGCTTTGACAATGATTTATTAAGGTTCATGAAAGTACTATTTCAGGTCAAAGATGTAATAATAATTTTAAGGCTCCGTTTGCGCTGTCTTCAGTCAGGATCTGGATCTTATTGAGATTTTTACTCTTTAAATAAATATAACTTTATTCCACTTTCCGCCAGAGATATATTTTAGGTGCCAACGTGACAGATGTCGAGTCCATCGCCGTTACTCAAGCAGACTAATAGATACGCCTTAAAATTGCTTCTGAGACGTATGCAGGTTTCCTCTCTATGTTTTCCTTAACCGTAAATCTCGTGGTGTGACTAATCACTGTACTTAAGTTCAGAAAAACTCATTGGTACAGTTGGGATTCGAACTGATCTTTTTGTCGCAGGAAACTACTCGAAACACTCGGCCACCACGGCCATTCTTTTATGCAGTTGATTCATAAGAATTAAGATAAGTTTCTTCATCGAGAATTTGCGTAGCCACATACCTACTCTATATGCTAACTTCATCAATACTATCGAATAACATATTCTGTGTATACCTATATAACATGGCTGAAGCATAACATGTTCATCTCTTCATATTCCTATTCATTATCACATACATTTCCTATGCAACCTCATAAAAGTCCTCACGTTAAAATTTCCCTTTTAAGTCATAAACTATACAAGAAAATGTGCTACGGCGTAGCTGACGTCATTAGCTACGCTCGTAGCATAGCTCGAGCGCTACGCGGGGAGATGATGGGCACTTGCAAATCTGTCGGTGCGCTCTCTTGCTAACACTAGACAGATATATATACATATGTATGAGTTTATTACACCATAATGTTGTAGTTTTTAAAACGTATTATTTGCTCAAGAACATTACAATGGAAGAATATCCAATCAGCTTATGAAACAGTAACATCTAAATGTACAAAAAGTTTACACGTGATTGTTATAGATAAAATATTATAAGGAGGAAAGATTTGTATGTAAGTATGTTTGTAAGGATTTGGCTCAAAAAGTACTGGCTATTTTAATTGCAAGAAAAATAAATGTTAATGCTAAAATGTTTAAAACATAAATATCCACCCGTGCGAAGCCGCTAGTTATAGATATATTCACATCCTATATCTTGTAAAATACAATTGCACTTGAAACAGCATGTGTATAATAAATAATAAATAAATACCTGGGACAATTCCACACAAATTGACCTAGTCCCAAATTAAGCAAAGCTTGTGTTATGATAACTAGACAACGATATATTTACTTATATAGATAGATATATACATAAATACATAGGACATCCAAGACTAAGGTACAAATATTCGTGTTCATCACACAAATATCTGCCCTCAGCGGGATTCGAACTCGCGACCTCAAGTTTCGCAGTCAGGAGCTCTAACCACTAGATCAGACGGTCATCAATATATCGTATAATAAACATGAAATACAAAAAAATTGGTGTGTTGCTACACACCTCTGCCTACCCTATCTGAGTTCCGTGATGCGTGAAGAAAAGTTATCAGCAGAAAAATCTCGTACACAGAGTAGTGCCATGTCACTTTGGCATCCTTAACGCGAGTATCTCAGAACTTCCCTCAGTGCGTCATAAACAATAGATATGACAATACATACATAAAAAAGCCATAAAACACCCTTTACTCACTCATAAACAGCTCATGAAGTATATCATTTGCCATAAAATATTAAATTGCACGTCACAGTTGACAAGACATATACCTAAGGAATGCTTAGTAAACGTTGATACTTTAATTAACGCCTTCACGGGAAGTTACATTGTCAAGTGTTACTTTAATCAATACTATGTGCCTACAAGATGTTTCGAAATTAGAACAGTTGTCTGCTAGAAGTTATAGGGTGAATATATCCTCATATATATTTATATAACAAACTAGCTGTCCCGCCCAGCTTCGCTCGGGTGAAAAAGTTAAATTGCCCGTAACACGATCGCAGCGCCACCTATTGGGTCCAATTGTAAATCTAAACCATTCTCGAATCTAGCTTAAGACACACAGAAACACACAGAAAGCTTCGCCCGGGTAAAAAGGTAAAATTCTTGAAACTCGATCGCAGCGCCACCTATCGGGTCCAATTTAATATAGCCTATGTTACTCGGGGATAATGTAGCTTTCCAAAGGTGAAAGAATTTTTGAAATCGGTCCAGTAGTTTCAGAGCCTATTCATTACAAACAAACAAACAAACAAATCTTTCCTCTTTATAATATTAGTATAGATAGCGCCAAAGATAACAAAATTACAGAAAGTGAATGTTGACATCGATACCAATTTTATAATGTATTTAGTAATATAAAGGTCTCTCGATGTTTTCCTTACTCTGTAAAACTTACACGCTACAACTACTTACACTGTAAAAATCGTGGTGTGACTAATCCCTGTACGCAACTCATTGGTACAGCCGGGATTCGAACTGGCAATCTTTGTGTTGCAAGCAACTATCCGAATCCCTCGGCCACCACGGCTTTAAACATGTACAAATAATATATATTTGTTCAATTGTATATAGCCTACGGGTATCTAGTGAGCCACAAATCATTTCTACATTATTGAATGAGGGCAAAATCATAACCCGGAAAATCCCATACCACCAAATACATTCCCCGACCGTCGAGATAATTGTGTGTTTATCGAATGTGGGCAAATGAAAGATATTGAGAGAGGTACCGCACTACTGGCTCTCCCATTCGCAATTAGAGCCGCATCGCCGCGTTTTTTAGATTAATTTCAAGTTAAAGTGGGTGTGTGGGTATTACCTATACACCTCTGCCTACCCCTTCGGGGAACCTTGTGGGAAGGCGTGAGGATATATTGTTATTATTATTATAATTTCAAGTTTGCCCAATACCTCGGGCGACAGACTCGGAACAAATACATACTGGTTATACACACACATACATATTTGTTCAGGGTGGAAATTGTAGCAGAAAAAGTTACAATACAAGATATTTTATACTTTAGAGGTTATATACTTTCCGCGATCCGCGAACTCACAGACTGGAATAAACTCCCCTTTGACGTTTTCCCTAGAGAGTATCGTATCGAAACCGGCGAGTATGTATGAAGGGACTGATGAATGAGGACGAACGAAATTGGAGGTTCTCTATCCTGTCTACCCCGTGAGGTGATGACTGTAAGTATGTAATTATAATTTTTAGGTACAATTTTGTAGAACAAGATATTATAGGGAATAGAGAATATCGATCGCAATCCAATTAGGACGAATTTGAAACTAGTGCGTTAATTAGCGACAAACTTTGACATCAAGTAATAGAATCAAATTTTGTAGACGCATAATCCTGTTGTCTATCAGATGTTAGACATGATATATGACATTACGTTCAACCAAATTACTATTCAACATGTCCTACGAATATTATAACATTTGTATAGATAATTTCAAGGACAATGCAAAACTTTTTTGGAGGGAAGTTAAGAAGTCCAGAAATTGTGTTACAGCTAGTAGTAGGATGAATGTGATTATTTCGAAGGACAATGACATACTAACTGACAAAACTGACGTCCTCAGGCGATGGAGTGAATTCTACAAAGATATGTATGATGATGATGCCGCTGATCTACTCATAGAGCTGCCTCCAACAGAATCTGTCGAGGATCCTAAAGCGGATAAAATAAGTATGGGAGAGATTGTAAGTGCGATAAGAAGTCTGAAATGTGGAAAAGCTGCGGGAATAGATGGGATTACGGCTGAGATGATCAAGTACGGTGGACCAGCGGTCTGGGACGTCATCTATTTGCTATGCAATCTTTGCTGGGAAAGGGGTGATGTTCCGGACGACTGGAGGCGAGCAGTCATCGTGCCTTTCTATAAAGGAAAGGGATCACGATTGGACTGCTCCAACTACAGAGCCATCAGCTTGGTCAGCTTAGCTAGTAAAGTGTACACGAAGATCCTGACGATAAGAATGCAAGAGCGATCCGAAAGGTTTCTCTGGGAATCCCAAGGTGGATTTAGACCAGGAAGAGGATGTATGGATCAAACCTTCTCGCTTCGCGGAATCGCGGAAAAGTTTTTGGATATTAACCAAAGGGTTTTCTGCGCTTTCGTCGACTTAGAGAAGGCATTTGATAGAGTCGTACGAAAGGAACTCTGGGACGTGTTGCCTGGATATGGAGTGAGCAGTTCCCTACTGCATGCCGTGAAATCACTCTATAGTGATAGCGAGGCGTGCGTTAGGGTTAACGGTGAGATGTCACCCTGGTTTGATGTGAAGTCGGGGGTCAAACAAGGGTGTATCATGTCTGCCTGGCTGTTCATTATATATCTAGATAACTGTCTGAGAGCACTAAGAACGAACGGATGTGGAGTGAAAATGGGAAACTTAGTGGTCAACTGCCTACTATACGCCGATGACGCGGTTTTACTGGCGTCATCAGAGGGCGAACTGCAGTCACTAGTTACCATAATGAAAGAAGAATGTGAAAAGAAGGGGCTGCGCCTAAACGCTGGCAAGACTAAGGTTCTGGTATTCGAAAGAGATGAACAAGTGACCGAGTGTGCAATATCGGTAAATGGGCAAATTCTAGAGCAAGTGAATGAATTTGTATATCTTGGAAGCATGTTCACACGAGATGGAAAGTATGAAAAAGATATTGAAAGAAGGATAACTGCCGGAAATAAGGTGAATGGAGCCATGTCGGCGTTGATGGGCAGTAAAAGTCTGAGCAAGAATGCTCGAGTTGCTGTCCACAACGCGATATTGGTACCTACCTTATTGTATGGCAGCGAATCCTGGGTATGTCAGAGGAAGTATGAAAATAGCTTGAATGCAGTCGAGATGAGATCTCTTCGAAAAATGTGCGGCGTAACGATATTAGATCGAATCCGCAATGAAGAGATTCGCAAATCAACTGGCGTGAGTGAGGGCGTGATTGTAAAGATGAAGAAAGGCATGTTACGTTGGTTTGGACACATAGAAAGGATGAGTGAAGAAAGATTGACGAAACAGATATACAAAGCAAAAGTGTGTGCAAGAAGAGGCAGAGGAAGGCCACGTTCCAACTACCTGGACCAAATAGATCGGACTCTCAAGGACGGGAACGTTAAGAGTACTCGAAACCGACGAGCATGTATGAAGAGACTGATGAATGTGGACGAAGCGAAAGAGGTATGTAAGTCTAGAGAGAACTGGCGCTCTATACTCTCTGCCTACCCCGTTAGGGACTCGGCGTGATGATATGTATGTATGTTGTATAGATTAGTGAGGACGTTTGCTCGCACTAAGTATTGAATTGTATTGGATGAAATTCGGCACAAACGTTCAAAGTTGTTTGACGGCCGTCTGGTCTAGTGGTTAGAGCTCCTGACTGCGAAACTTGAGGTCGCGGGTTCGATTTCCGCTGAGAGCTGAGGATTTGTGTGATGAACACAAGAATTTGTACTTTAGTCTTGGATGTCCTATGTTTTTATGTATATATCTATTTATATAAGTAAATATATCACTGTCTAGTTACCATAACATAGCTTTGCTTAATTTGGGACTAAGGGAAATTTGTGTGGAATTGTCACAAGGTATTTATTTATTATTATTATTATTTATTTAATTCCAGAAAAAAAGATCAATGTTATAATATTTTATGATAAAACCGGCCGGTATGTCATAAACGCAGTGAACCAAAATGTACGGATCGAAAGCATGCGATCGCTACCCTTAGTGTTGCAAGCGTCCGTAGGCGGTGGTAACCGCATACTATCAGGCAGATCCTGTGCTTGCCTGCCACTTCAGTAGTATAGCAAAAAAATTACATGCTATTAGATATGGTGAAGTAAATATAAAGAGCCCAGAGTAAAAGTTTGCGACATTTTCACCGCAAGTCAAAGTATGACGTATTTTGCTTTCATTATAAGGAACATTTATTAAAAGACCCTTATAAATACATATTTACTGGATCGGAAAAATGCGATCACAAAGATCCCGCCTATCTTTGAAATGCCGCTTCGTCGTTCAGACCATCTGAGCCCACCTCATGTGTTTAATTTTCCTTCCGCTACGTAACGTACGTTTTCAGGAGCAACCTAACGCCATCTATTGGCCTGCACCAAAGTGTTCTTATTCATTTGTCTTTTCTATAAATAACTTTTGTAAATTTTATTAGTAAGCAAAAACTTGGTGGACGTCACATATATTGAAAGTTATTTTTAACCGACCTCAAAATGGAGGTTATTGATTCCACATTCCACCTAAAACGTCCTGTTTTTGAATGTATGTCACAGGATCGTTCCAATTATTCCAATTATTAATGAATTTGATGATTCTTTTTTTGCATGGTAGATCATATATGGGACCTCTGAATTATGAACAAAGCGGTCCCATATACATTTTATCTAAATTGTTTTATATAATATTTTATTAAATCACAATGAACCACATAGAATGTACGTAAGTTACAGTTAGTTAAGTTAAGTTAGTTACTGCTCTTTAATAAACCAATGTTATTTTTGATCTACCAATATTACATACGTTTGTACCAGAAATATCCACTCAATTAATATGAGTGCACCGAGTGCGGAGAAATATTTTAACAACGCTGCAAGCTCGTCAATCAAATCTGCACAATGAAAATAATCGAACAAAAGTGTATTTTGATCTAGCACTTAATTAATAAACTAGCATTTTTAATGTAATACTTTATGCTACAACCTGACAGCCGGGCAGTCAGCAGTGCAGTCTTTGTAGCTATAGAACGCGCGTTCAAAGCAGTCATTTTATATTTGTACTTGACGCTTACCTATTTTTTTTATAATATCCTCACGCCTTCACATAAGGGTCCCGGAATGGATAGCCGGAGTCGTATAGGTAGTACCTACACACCCACATTCTGCCAGTGATATATTTTAGGAGCCAACGTGACAGACGGCGAGTCCATCGCGGTTACTCAAGCACGACTTACGTATACCTTTTTCTTCTCAAACGTATGTAGGTATTCTCTCGATATTTTCCTTCATCGTATAACTTGTGGTGTGATTGATCAATGTACTTAAATTGAGAAAAACTCATTGGTTGCAAGCTTGTGTTGCGAGAAACTACTACAACGGCTCGGCCAACACGAATCTATTATTATATAATAGTCAATTAACTGCCTATGGATGGATATAGAAGAGCTATTTGTTGACGGTAGACTAATAAAAGCTTGGCCATTGTATTCGAGAGCCATGCAGACTGAACCATTATTATAAATATTGCCTTTTGTAACAAATTGGAGCGCTTATTCGCGTGTTAATGGTGACTTAATCGTTGCGTTACGTTCAGGTCACGTAATAGAATGGTTTTTAAAAGAAATGGAATATATTATCATTGATTAGAGAGAACTGGCGCTCTATAATCTCTGCCTACCCCGCTAGGGACTCGGCGTGATGATATGTATATAATTTTATATTCATAAGGCTATAGAAAACTGGCGTTCTATTTTCTCTGCCTACCCATTTAGAGACTCGGCAGTTGTAATATTTTTCCAAATTGATATTTATTAACCTTAAGAGTCGCGATAACCGATTTTTTCATGTTATTGTTAAATATACAACGTCAAAGGTACTCGAAACCGACGATCATGTATGAAGAGGCTGATGAATGTGGAAGTCTAGAGAGAACTGGCGCCCTATATTCTCTGCCTACCTCGTTAGGGACTCGGCGTGATGATATTTAATATATACATTTTTAAAATAATGTAAAATTTTACATTTTACATTATTTAAAAATGTTCACTCCTCTTTTTACTTCTTCCAATAGCGTAGAAGTTCAATACAATAAACAACTCAGCCGGCCTAGTTAATTAAAAGCATCGAACCGTGTAAATTATAGCAAATACATTTGCGAGTTCTATTCTTTTGGTGTAACTATTTATATATTCATTATGCTTTAGGCAGATTATCTGGAACCGATCATTTAATAAATAAATGGTATGGATATAAATTATTATTTAAGAAACAGATGTACGATGCGAAAGTGTATGGAAGAAGATGCAGAGAAAGACCACGTTACAACTCTTTGGATCAACTCGATCGGGTACATAACGATAGGAATGTTAAGAGCCCCCGAAACCAGCGGACATTTTGATTACTGTGGATAAAGCGAAAGTGGTCTGTTAGTCTAGCCAGTACTCGCGATCTTCGCTTTCTGCCTACCTCATGAAAGAACAGCGTTATGATATGCGCCAGCTATCTTCTTAAGGTCGTCCGTCCACCGTGCCTCAGGACGCCTTACACTACGTTTTCCCGATTCCGTGGTCTCCATGTGAGTACTCGTCTGCTCCACCATTAATCGGTCCTGCGACAGACGTGGCAAGCCCTAACCTGCATGCTACTAATATTACAAGCTGTGGTGGCCGAGTGGTTCGAGTAGTTTTTTTTTTATAGGAAAGGAAAAAGAACAGAAACATATAAACTACGAAGCCCAAAGGGTACCAGTGGTAGACATTAGCAGAACATGTTCTTCTATCTTCATGCATCACAGAGTACAATACAACATAAAAAAGGTTATATTCAATGTTTTGCGATTGGATTCGATGGAACGAAAGATTATACAGTATGGGTTCTTTTGCCAATATTACTCTGGTAATACATGCATTGTTGGCTCTAAAATAATTGAAAAGCCATCTTTGAAAGGATTTGAACGCGGGGGCAATTATTTAGGTCACCGAAAACGACTCTTGATGAAAATTGTCCGCCACAAACCGATTCCAATAAAAGATCCCATGTTAAAATTGTTCCCATCGGCTATTTACTCCCGCAAAAATATTCTGACCTGTTTTCATTGAAGATAAAAATCATAATCCCATTTCCTGCCCCATACGTTTGTTTGCACATTGTCGGTTCTTTGCTCAGTCACACGAAAAAAATATATATTTTGTGGAATGCTATCAGAGCCATAACGTTTTCTGTTATGAGCGAGAACCATGAGAAAATATATCGAATTCGGTCCGCAGATTGCTCGTTATTGTGTTGTGCAAAGTGGATACAGTGAATGCAAGAATTACAAGAAAACATTACTATTCTATAGAAAACAGAAAAGTCATATATATTTACGCCTTTTGAAAATGATCCCCGGAGGGACAGAGGTATGTAAAGGTCCCGCCTATTTTAGGTACCAATGAGACAGGTGGCGGGTCCATCTCCGTTTCTCAAACACGACAACACATACAGCATTAAATATCTTCTCAAACGTATGCAGGTTTCCTCTCGATGTTTTACTTCACCGTAAAGCTCGTTGTGTGACTAACAATAGAGTGGTTACATAAGTTCAGTAAAACTCACTAGTGCGGTCACAGTACCTACGTTTAGATAACCTCATTGGTTCGGCCGAGATTCGAACATGCAATCTTTGTGTTGCAGATTACTCGAACTACTAGGCCGCTATAGTTCTTGGAAGTTCTAAAGAAATTGAGTTTTTCTAATTTCACATTCGGAATTATTTCCTTATAACATTGAATGTTCGTGTATATTATTTCAAAGGCCCGAAAATCGTCAGATATCTAGATATTATTACTCAAATGTAAACATTTCTTGTTCGGAAAGAAATCCGGATTTCAATCTTGATGATGAACACAAAGGGAAATTAGACGCTTCGATGGACACTAAAGGTCATATTCCCGAGTAAAATGAACTGTAATGAGATTTCTCTCCGAAAAAATTTGAATTTCCCAGTGCGCAATTTTGTGGCTTAAGGATCGTTAATTCTAAATTGTTACTCAAAAATTACGATTTGCGATTGAAGATTAATAATTTGCGTCATTAATTTTAATATTAATGGCTCAGTATTCTTCTGGTACACCGTAAGCCCTACACTGCATCATCATCATCACCAGCCTACGGTAGTCCACTGCTGTACATAGGCCTCTTCCACGGCACGCCACAAGACTCTGTCTTCGGCCCTTCGCATCCTTTCGCCACCAGCGACTCTCTTAAGGTCGTCCGTCCACCGTGCCTCAGGACGCCTTACACTACGTTTTCCCGTTTCCGTGGTCTCCATGCGAGTACTCGTCTGCTCCACCATTCATCGGTCCTGCGACAGACGTGGCAAGCCCTAAACTGCATGCTATTAATATTACAAGCTGTGGTGGCCGAGTGGTTCGAGTAGTTGTCTGCAACACAAACATTGCAATGCAAAATTCTGTGACAGTATTTTATTTAAAATACAAAGAACGCTTTACATATTATGTCCTTTATAGATTTTGAAACTATTCAAGCGATCATAAAACGATGACAAAACGAGGAGTTTCTATATAAAGAAAATATTTTGAAGTTGTTTACAGATCTCTAAAAGTACAAATAAAATTATTTTTACTTTATATTTTAGCGTTGTAGTACACGCCGAATAACCGCTGGTTCTCATATAAAAGAAATTCCACTGTTGATTTAAAATACAGACATTGTAACGTATATATTGCTAACAAAATAACAACGTAAACGAACCACTTAAGAAAACATATTGGGAACTTCGCTTTGCGTCGTCTCGAAACTGTTCCGGCGGCGATTCGTTTCCTACAAAGGGATTTACTTGATATTCGACTGCTCCCTAATTGTATAATTCCTAGTTTCTTTCGTAACATTATTCTTTGTTGTATTCCCTTTGGATTGCGACCTAATATTATTATATTAGGTCGCAATCGCCGTTATTTGGAAACCGCTACGAGGAATATCGGCGTACTAAATCAGGCTTCTAATTAGGCACGCTTGATTACAATATGTGTTAAGTAAGTACATAGATAAAATGTGCAAATTGTTATCGAGCACAGAGTGGCTCTTCCCGTATTGTTAAGCCTTCCTAATACATAGTCGTTTAAAATAATGTTATATGACTCCTCACCAAAACTACTTTTCCACACAAAAGTGTTTTTGCGATCGCTCCAAAGATATACAATAAAGTGCCCTAGGATTTGAGGCTATGTAAAGTATTCCAGATTTTTAAATATATCTTTAAATTATTACATACTTATTGAAATTTTATTACTCAATAAATTAATTTATTACAATCAAATAATGAATACATATGGAATATTAAAAAATATCCATGAAAAATATTTAAAAGTAGTCCATGATAATTAACTATCAGTGAAAATAGACAATTACTTCTGCTGAGTTATTTTAACGAAGTCGATCGTTAGTCGATCGTTAGTCGTTTAGTCGATCGTCGAAGGCTAGATAAGCCCAACATTCAAGCAAACAAGGCTTTTGTAAAGATATATAAGATAGATAAAAGTAATATACGTGTTCCAAAGTAAGCTTTACTCACCTCCGTACGTAACACGACGCAATATGGCGCCTTCAATTTGGCAAACACGCCAGTTTGGCATCACCTGCCTGACCCCCGCCCATAATTACTTACGACCCAGCACATATGGTAATGGATGAATATATCTGAATATTTCAGATTACATTCGTGTTTTGAGCATGTTTCAATGTAAACTTTGTTCACAATAAGTTACGCAAACAACTTTTCATACTTTCTAAGAGTTTCGCATATTTGAACTCGCAAATTAAATTGTAACATTTGAAATACATCTATTTCAAAAGAATTTATATTAACTTAAAAAATAAAGAATGGATATCCGATGACTAAAATAAAAAAGTTTTTTTTCGATTGTTCTTAATTTGGCTAATTTATCTTCCAAAATATTTCTATTAAAGTAAGCATTGAGGTTTTCTTTAAGAACAACGCAGGAGTGCATTAATTGTTGGTGAAAAATCTATCAATGAAAGTTTAGGGAATTGAATCTAATTGAATTAAGCCTTGTCTAGAAAAAGGTTGTGTGAATTAAAATAATACTGGGAATGTAGAATGTTGTGAAGTGAACGAAATGACAGCGATATAAAAGGTTGAAACTGTTGATAAGTGTGAAGGGAGGTCTTCACACGCAACAATCTTAGCTTAAGGAAATAACGTTCAGCTATTGTTCGAAGTATACAATACGAAACTGCCAGTGTTTTGTTTCAAATGGCATCGGTTAGAATACAAATGTATACTTACTGACTTTTCGATTGTTCTACGAAAAAAGATACAGGGTGAATGTGATCATTGGAAGTGAAGGCGAAAAATATGTCTGTTTTCTTCTATCGTATTACGTAGTGCGTTGAGCTTTTACGTAAAAAAATATCAACTCAAATTAAACGTACAATTTTTTTTTGATAAAACATTAATCATTTTACTCACACCATGAGCTTTACGGTACAGGAAAACATCGAGAGGAAACCTGCATACGTTTGAGTAGAAGTTCAAAGGCGTATGTATAATCGTGCTGTCACGCTTGCAACAAAAATATATCTCTGCCAAAATACAGGGTTGTGAGTACTACATACACACCTCTGCCTACCCATTCATGGACCCTTATAGTAATATTATATTATTTGCCTCTTTTCTCGACATGCTGAGAAAAGTCCTTTGACAAAAGCAAGATAAGATATTTATCTTCTTCTTATAGTGCCTCTCCAACTAGTGAAGGTTGGCAGTCAGCTCCGCATATTTCTCTCGGTCTTTGGCGAGGTTAAAAAGCTCCGCTGCACTGGTAACTCCGGTCCATTCCCGGATGTTTCGCAGCCATGATTTCTTCCTGCGCCCGACAGCTCGTCTTCCAGCCACTTTGCCCATGATAATCAATTGCAGAAGTTCGTATCGTAAGATATTTATAGAAGCTTCTAAATAAATTTGACGAACGCCACATTGAATTGAATTTTCAAGAATAGTGTCAAAAGCCAAGTTTGTTATATGAGAGTTCAAAGAGGTCGGTAGGCTTTAGGCGAAGTTTTCATGGCGTTATTAAATTAAATAAATATTTTGTTTGGTATAGTATATTTCTCGCTTTACTACAACAGTTCTTTAATAGTTAGACAAAGATATCACAACAATATTTTTTCGCTACATTGCTATGAAGTAAAAAGATTTGTTGAAAAAATAAGCTAAGCTATTTACTAAGTTACTTTTTCTCTCAGTGTACGTAAAAATGAGCGATATTAAAGTTAGTATCTAGTATCTTACATTAAGGTGTGCCTCTGTATAATAAAACATGTTAGTTTTCTGATAACTCTGTACTGTCTCAAGTCCAATGTTCTTATTTATTTGATAACAAAATGAACGATAGATGTATATGTAGGTAAGTACAATAAAATGTAATAATGGCTTTTGTTCTTTTTCTAATATGTATTTGAAGTTAAAAACGAATACTTTTATCCTTAAGAATAAATTGTACTGTATCTAATCCTATATCCATCTAGACAATTCGATCTCATTGTTTCGGAAACTTGTCGGGTACTTTACTTAGTTCTTTGAAAGCGGTTCGCCGAATCGGAACCTTTTACTCTAAGTGCATTGCCTCGGGCATTATCTTTTACGAAGTCGATTATCTAAATACTATCGAATTCCACAGTTTCAGAGTTTGCACATCCCATTGGTTTTAACTCTGCGATCTGCCCAATGGCTCGACGGGCTATTTCAAACGCAGCGCTTTTGGGTCCAACGATGAATAAATTTTCCGATTCCCTTGTTTCTTCTTTATTTTTGCCTTGTTCGGTGGTTAGGCTATTGTTCTTTGCCCTTTGAAGGGAAATTTTAATACGAAATTAAGCAAGGATGTTGAAAAATTGGGGCTTCAAACAAGTTTGCTAATTAAGCAGCTGAATAGGAATCAGACCTTTTATTGTCTTTCTTGTCAAAATATTTATATATTTAAAATGAGCTGTATTATTTACTAAAGGTAATTAATATATAAATATAATGTATCTTATCGTAAGTTTAAAGTAATAAAAATTAAGTAAAGGTTATTCCTTTCTTTTAACATACATAATATCATAACGCCGAGTCTTTCACGGGATATACTGAAAGTGCTATGATACGTTACAATACGTTTTAAGACGGCTTGACGGCCATTTGGTCTAGTAAGAGCGAAACAAATTCGCGGGTTCGAATCCCCCCGAGGGCAGATATTTGTGAGATGAACACGAGTATTTGTACCTTAGTCTTGGATGTTCTATGCATTTATGTATATATCTATCTATATAAGTAAAAATGTTGTCTAGTAACCATAACACAAGCTCTGCTTTTTGGGACTAGGTCAATTTGTGTGGAATTGTCCCAAGGTATAAGGTATATAAAGGTATAAGGCACTGTTAATTTAGGACCTGAAAACACTGTAAGAGTTTATTTACTATGATATTTATATATGGAGATACAAATGATAACGATGGCACGTAATACTTCCTTCTATAGTGACAATTTACATTCCAACCACACGATTCCAAACAATGATGCCAAACCTTTTGAATGAAATACCGCCTATGTCTGTCATAATACTGACATTTCGATACCATTGTTTGTAGGATTACAAATCCTTCGAATTTGCATTAGAATCCGTGCCTTAAGCCCGTGCGAGTTGAATCTTCATCAAACAATGCTTTTGTGGCTGCGTGTACGATTTGCATATATTTATAGTTAGCTTATAGCCGTGGTAGCCACATGGTTCGACGAAGTTGCCTGTGACACAAAGATCGCTAGTTCGAACCCCGACTGTACCAATGAGTTTTTCTGAACTTACTGTACTGTATATGTAATTATGTATATTGTAGTGTACTATATATAGTATGTGAATAGTCACACCACGAGCTTTACGGTGAAGGAAAACATCGAGAGGAAACCTGCATACGTCAGAGTAGTAATTCTAAGGCTTGTATGAATAGTCGTGCTTGAGTAACGGCGATGGATGGCGGAGGCGTGTTTGATTAATTGAGTATCGCCATCGGCCACTCTTGTAGTTTAAAAAAAAATCAACCAATCCGACGAATGTACGAATCCGAAGCTTAAGGAATTATATGGTCGCCACTATCATAGCGTGCGTGCTAATAGGCTGATCATTGATACAGTATTGCTTTGGATTGCTTACCCATCCTATCGGGTCCGTCAACACGGCTTAAGTCATACGCCGCGTTTATCGTATTAAGGGCTGTTGTACATTGTTTTATCTACAAATACGCAAAGCTTCTCGTTCCGAATTCGGACGCGTGTAATTAAGATAAAAGAATATTAATAGCGATTCTGGCTCTGGCGCTCTACTCTGCCTAGCCCGTGAGGGACTCGGCTTTATGATAAGTAAGTAATAGCGGTTTCTCTCGCGCTAAATTTAATTGTACATAATCATAATTATATATAGTTACTAGTTGCCCCGTCTAGCTTCGCTGGTGTTATAAAATTTTTTTTTTCTGAAACACGATCGCGACGCCACCTATCGTAAGCCATTCTCGAATCCACCTGAAGACATAGAAAATTAAATTTAAATTCGGTCCAGCCGTTTAGAAGTTCAGTCACACAGACACGCACTGAAGAGATATAATTATATTATACTAGCTTTGCCCGCGACTTCGTCGGCGTGGACGGCTTTTTTATCTTTCGTAAAAATGTTTTTTTTTCAATAAAAAGTACCCTATGTTACTTCTAATACCTCCAAGAATATGTGTACAAAGTTTCATGATGATCAGTTTCGTAGTTTTTACGTGAAAGCGTAACAAACAAACTTACATTCACATTTATAATATTAGTAAGGATAAGGATGAAGATTATAATTATAACATCTCGGGCAAAAAAGGCGTAATATAACTTTTACCTACCCTTTCGGCGTTCCTTGTGAGAAGACGTAAGACGTGACAAAATATATAAGTAACAGCTATTTAATTAGCTAGATATTAGTATCTGTGTGGCATGCAAGTGGCATTTTAGAAGATACTCAGGTGGGAACAATGCTATTATTACCAGACAAGCACCGAGTACACTCCACAGCACTTAGCCGTATGGTTTCCGTATAGCATTAGTGTGTGTAGTACGTGTCATGTCAGTTGCAATGTTCCAAGCTTAACGACAGTCCAACCGAAGCTATTCGCTTGGTGAGCCAATGTGGCATGCTTTAGTACTTTAATCTTGTGTATCTGAGTGTAACGTTGAAAGTACTTGAAGTCATTGAATTTATTCTCGAAACTTGTTTCGAAATTCAAAGACGTCGACGAATTCGCGATACTAAATACATATACAGCGAAGATATATGGTAATACACCCTCTTTTCACCGATCCTAACAACGGAATCAGCCGTTCTTAACTACAAATTTTTCTTCTACCTTACATGAAATCGCATCAGATCGTAATTAAGTTTTTTCAATGCTCTAGAAGGAATGGAGAAGCTGTGAGATTTATAAGTCACTAGCTGTCCCGCCCAGCTTCGCTCGGGTGAAAAAGTTAAATTGCCCGTAACACGATCGCAGCGCCACCTATTGGGTCCAATTGTAAATCTAAACCATTCTCGAATCTAGCTTAAGGCACACAGAAACACACAGAAAGCTTCGCCCGGGTAAAAAGGTAAAATTCTTGAAACTCGATCGCAGCGCCACCTATAGGGTCCAATTTAATATAGCCTATGTTACTCGGGGATAATGTAGCTTTCCAAAGGTGAAAGAATTTTTGTAATCGGTCCAGTGGTTTCGGAGCCTATTCATTACAAACAAACAAACAAACAAACAAATCTTTCCTCTTTATAATATTAGTATAGATTACAATATGATACAGATAGAGGATAGGCATAGGTTCTCTTCACAGATCACTTACCTCAGAGACGTATCTTTGGGTGCAATTATAACAGATATACAGTTTTAAACAACAGCCTTAATATTGCAAACACCTATTTCACTCAATAAATAGGTATGTTTTGAACGGAATTTGTTCAGTAAATAATAATCTTAGTTGCCTTTAAATAAATATTTTACCAATGAACTTAAGTACTTGTTACTAAGTTGATTAGTAATTAACACCATTACAGTACATTCACATATAAAGTGAAGGAAAACATCGAGAGGAAACCTCCGTTTGAGAAGAATTTATAACTTAAAAAAAAACAACAAAAATATTATAACTTTTTGTTATTATCATCGTTATATTTTCGGTAAAATGTGTGTGTGTATGGATGCTATCTTTACACCTCTGCCTACCTTCAATCATTAGGTAAGTTGTTACCTTGGAAAATCAACCGTGTTACTTTATTCCGTGCCTTATCGTCAAGGCCCGAGAGCAAAATCAATATTGAAAAATAAACAGTCCAGGCGCTGGCATAAATAACGTAATTGCTTTCCAGTTGGAGTTGCGCTTGGTTCTTCTATGAATATCTAGATTTTAATTATAAATAAAATATTTGCTGGTACAAAAAATTTTTTCTCATACGATTTGCAGTATACATAACTAGCAGAATAACTCACGCCTCCACAACAGTCCCCAAAGGGGTAGGCAGAGGTGTATAGTATCACCCACACACCGACTTTCCACCAGAGATAAATTTAAAATGCCAACGTGACTGATGGCGAATCCATCGCCGTTACTCAAGCACGACTATAATACGTGTATATTATTTTAATTTTACATAATAACTACGTGTTACATACATACATATCATCACGCCAAGTCCCTAGCGGGGTAGGCAGAGAGTATAGAGCGCCAGTTCTCTCTAGACTTACATACCTCTTTCGCTTCGTCCACATTCATCAGTCTCTTCATACATGCTCGTCGGTTTCGAGTACTTTTAACGTTCCCGTCCTTTGAGACTCCGATCTATTTGATCTAGGTAGTTGGAACGTGGCCTTCCTCTGCCTCTTCTTGCACACACTTTTGCTTTGTATATCTGTTGCGTCAATCTTTCTTCACTCACTCTTCACTCTATACCTACGTGTTATATTTCGTAAATATAATATAAAATGCTCGAGTAGCTGTACACCTTGCGATATTGGTTCCCTGCTTTATTACGAGGCAGCGAAACCTGGGTATGGCAGAGGAACTTGGAACTCACACTACGAGACAATACAAAACTCACTGTAGTAACCATGCCATGGTCACTATCAATATAGATGTATCAATGAAGCCTCTACGTGTTGGAAATGTATCTCCTTTCAAGGGTCGATAAAACACCGGGCTCTTTACAAGACCTAGTTTAATAGAAACATTATAAAATCACCATTGTATTTGTGGGATGGCCTCCACACTAAACTTCGTTTATCTCTTGGGAGAGGAGTTTAACGATTTTCATACCAATAAAACTACATTCATGTTCATGGTAATAAATAGAATAGAATATTTTTTGCATTTGTGTTAAGTGGTTCCAGATATCTATACGTACGTAGCATCATGCAGAGTCCATAGGGTAGGTAGAGGGTATAAAGCGCGAGTTCTCTTTAGACTTACTCTCTTTCGCTTCTTTATAGAGTTTACAACTATGTCTTGACGACCGTCTGGTCTAGTGGTTAGAGCTCCTGACTGCGAAACTTGAGGTCGCGGGTTCGAATCCCGCTGAGGGCAGGTATTTGTGTGATGAACACGCATATTTGTACCTTAGTCTTGGATGTCCTATGTATTTAAGTATAAATCTATCTATATAAGTAAATATATCGTTGTCTAGTTACCATAACATAAGCTTTGCTTAATTTGGGACTAGGTCAATTTGTGTGGAATTGTCCCAGGTATTTATTTATTTATGCCACATTAGCAATATTCTTCCTAAATTTGATATTTGTTTGATTAGTTAAATATCTCTGGATTAAGCGAAAGAGGTCAGTTTATAAATGACACTCTACGGTCTCAGTGGGAACTCAGTATGGTTATATATATATACACATACTCAAGCCGTGGTGGCCGAGTGGTTCGAGCAGTTGCCTGCGACGCAAAGGTCGCAAGTTCGAATCCCGACTGTACCAATGAGTTTTTTCTGAACTCAAGTACAGTGATTAGTCACACCACGAGCTTTACGGTGAAGGAAAACATCGAGAGGAAACCTGCATACGTCTGACAAGAAATTCAAAGGCGTATGTATAGTCGTGCTTGAGTAACGGCGATGGACTCGCCATCTGTCACGTTGGCACCTAATATACCTCTGGCGGAAAGTGGTTGTGTGGGTATTATTACCTATACACCTCTGCCTACCCCTTCGGGGACCCTTGTGGGAAGGCGTGAGGATATATATATATACACATACTCATTATAGGTCGTGGGAATTAATATGACCTTTTAACCATGTTCCGTCAAAGGTGCTCATAATAAAAAGTGTGATAGTCAAACAATGTCCGTTCGATACTCCACAAATACATTTTCAACTTGTTTCTATCACCTGCCTTCTTACAAACGTAAGCATTCTTCCAACATACCATTTTGAAGGCTAGTGCTATCAAACTAAGGTTCGTTTTACGCCTGGCATTTGATCGATGAAATTCACGACGCGTCTAGTGTGTAGTCAATTTGCGTGACATGAATAAATACCCTTTGCGATTCGATCTCGAGTAGATGTGTCATCTTTTTTTTATGTTCCCGAATGTACACCAATTACTTTGGTAGAGGTAGTTCAAATTTGAATATGACTAATTTGACAACCAATTTTTTTTAATTAAGAATTTGTAACTTTGCACTTTCACTATTGCCAGGCCACAACAATAATATAATTATCAGTAGCTATGAGTTAATAATAATACCTTCTGTAAACCATATATATATAATACTAGCTTGCCCGCCCAGCTTCGCCCGGGTGAAAAAGTAAAAAAAAAAGGTTTTCAACTATTGCTTCCCCTATGGAGGCAATGGTTAAAACTTGTTTTTAAAAAAAAGTTGAGGTTCATAAAATCCGTTCTTAGCTGCTGACCTCTACACCGCTTAAGGAATACTCGTACCAAATTTCAAGTCAATCGACCTTATAGTTCCTGAGATTTCGTGATGAGTGAGTTCACAAATGGGATCTCCTATATATATATAGACTTATGGTTTTAAAGAATAAAGAGTGAATGTATAAAATTATTCAAAGAAGAAACCTAACTTTGAGCCATAGAGACAAATAAAAAAGAGCCAAGGTAAAAAATGGAGTCAAAGAATATATGCGTGAGTCGTGCTTCAGTGTTTAAAGTATATCTTCAGTGAACATTTTATGAGTGAGCACTATGCATCTCAGCCTGCATTATTTTCTTCACACCCTTGATTGTGTGAAGAATAGAAATGAAAATATTATTTTAAATAGAAAATTAAGGTCAAATATTGAGCGCCCTCGTTATTTCTTTCCATAGCCGCAAACAATACATAAAGCAAAACCATGAGTAAAAGTTAGTAGCTCGTATTTCTCTTTTAAAAGGCAAATATAATACCGGAACTTAACAAAATGCAAAAGAAACATAGCCGAGGAGGTCCAAATTGACTTAAATTTGACATTACGCCTTTTGCAAGAGATGCGACAGTAATGGAACGTTTTTATGGGGATACTAGCTCGCTTTGTGCTGGCTATCATCCGAGGGACACTTAATAAGTTAAATGTTTTGATAAATTACACTGCTCAGATGAATTTTAATGGTTGGGGTAAAAAGACCTATTTTTAAGGATGTTTTGCTTCGTTATTAAAATAATAATAATAAATACAGTACAGTGATTAGTCTGAGAAGCAATGTAAAGCAATGAACTCGCCATCTGTCATGTTGGCACCTAAAATATATCTCTGGCGGAAAGTGGGTGTATGGGTATTATATACTCCTCTGCCTAACCTTTCGGAGACCCTAGTGGGAAGGCTTGAGGATATTTTTAAGTCAAAATTGTTATAACATTTATACTATTAAAATTTAACATATATACCTAATGAGATTTGAGATCAAGGCTAGTTTGAATTTAATGTATAGTTACATATATCATGTAGCATTGTTTAATCGTCCAAAACATTTGATCTGTTACTTGCGTGTCCGTGTCACTCTGTACTGCGCTTTAACGCTTCGCTGAGTTTGCCCAATTTTTAACTGTCAGTTTCGTATGCTATGCAAGCTCACCCAGCCTCGCACGGTAAGACAATTAGTATTTATCCCTTCAACCCCCTCTTTTCCTAATTAAATTATTGCAGTTTAATAAGAGAGTTATAACAATGATCCTAAGAAATACGTAACAATTTTTTTGCTAGAGGGAATATGATCGCATCGCAAGGGACAGACGACAAGTCTGTTATCGTTTCCAGTTACCACATATTTGTAGGGCTCTGAACTTCTTTTAAGATGTATGGAGATATTGGATGGCCGTTAGTGATGGATCGTTGACGGTTTTTCCGTTAACGTTGATTTAAGTTTGTCAACTAGATAATCAACTAGTTAAATTCGTCAACGAGTTAACGTGCTACTAATGTCAACTTGCAACGTAAACCGTTGATTCATTGAACGGTTTTTATTCAACGATTGCGCGTTAAATTTTAGAAACAATTTGGTTAAATTTATGTATTGGAAAACGTTTGATTGATGGTTCTACTAAGATTCCCTTCATACTTTCTCTTCAGGCTTAGGACTGACTGAATAGAATATAATTAGCTATAAACCATATTCTACTCAGGCGTATTTAAAAGATCATCTGATTCTATATACACACATATTTTTTTTTTAAGTTTTTTAAATTGCTCAGCTCGTTGCGTTTGCGTTCTCGTTTATTGAACGAGACGCACAAGTTAAATTCATAAACGTCGTTGACGAATTCAACTAGTTGATTCATAAACAGTTAACGTTAATACGTTGACAGGAGATCAACGGTTGATTCAACTAGTTCGTTGATTCAACGCTCATCACTAATGGCCGTCTGGTCTAGTGGTTAGAGCTTCTGACTGCGAAACTTGAAACCGCTGGTTCGATTGCCGCTGAGGGCAGATGCAATTGTCCTATGAACAATATGTACCTTAGTCTTGAATGTCCTTTGTATCTATGTACATATATACATATCTACATAATAAGTAAATATATCTCGTTGCCATAACACAAGCTTTGCTTAATTTAGGGCTATGGCAATTTGTGTGGAATTGATCCAAGGTATTTATTTATATAAATTTACCTTCACCGAAACGTCAAACTCCAGCAGAGCTCATTATAAAATACTGCTCGTCAAAACACGCTGGTACGACAGGGTTACAAGCTTAATATATTGTATTAAATTTTTCCATTGAAATATAAGTGTCCCAATTACACAATTAGAGAATTATGAAAGAATACACGTACCCAAAATATTAACATTCCGAAAAAAACCCAATTAAAGTGCCACGACGAACTGTGAGTTATAATAATATCTTTATCCAAACATTATTAGCGTGGACCCTACACCGTGTAATTGCGTACCTCTCATATCGACCTCTTCACTTTGTCCCTTAAGTGGGACCTATATTCATAACACCACACACATTTCAGAGTTAATCAGACATAATTAATTAAGAAATACGATAGGTATACTAAGTACTGGTAACCGCTTTAAATTTAGCTTATTTTAAAGGTTTATTTGACCCTTTATTTAAGACGTACAGTTATGAGTTTCTCTTCGTAGGATCACCGACATAATTTAATATACTCATTTTTCGGCCAAGGTAAACGCTTTTTAAGAAAATAATTGATTTATCTCTGCAGTGTTTAAACCTGTAATTGCTCCTCTTGTACAGTTTAAATGTAAGGTTTTTTTATCTTAGAAATGGTGGTAACTTAAGTTTTTTATTTAATATGTGAAGTTTAGTGTTCCCTTAGGGGCCCTTAGGTTGAATAAATATTTTTGATTTGATTTTTAATTGTTTAGTATACTTTAAGTATATACACTGTATTTTTGGTCTGTAAATATCTGGGTTCTAAGTCTAAGATCGGACGAAACGAGACGATAAGATCTTGGATCTAAGTTATTTTCATAGTCTAGAGGAGAGATATTTGGTTTAAGAATAGATATTCATTTTAGTCACATAAACTTTTCATAAAACTAGATATTGGACGTCACATGACGTTGAATTATAGGTTCCATCAGATTACTTATCTTAATGCATGATTACTCCACTACCTTGCGTCTTTGACCTAGCAATTAAGCAAATGACTACATTTATCGGATGGGTCTCTCGTACACACACAATGTATTTTGACATCTCTTCAATATAGTTCCCCCTTATCTTGGGACAAACTCATATCGATAGCCATGGAGGGCAATCGAATAGCGCAGCATCCATTGACGTTCCTTCATTTTCACAAATGCGAGGCCGCAAACAGACGCGGCATTGTAATGAGCAGTTTTGGAAATTGAAACGTTTTGCAAAGGTCCATGGTACAAGTTGCGTTCGGATCTTTTTTTGCGTCAGCATGTAATGTTAAGGGTAACTTATCGAGTTATAGTTTCTACGCATTTTCAGTATATTGAAAGGGAGAACCGTACTCATATATTTCATTATATTAAGGATTATATGGACGAAGCGAAAGATTTATGTAAGTCTAGAGAAGACTGGCACTCTATTATATCTGCCTACCCCGTTAGGGACTCGGCGTGATGATATGTACGTATGTACTTAACACCCACTAATACCCTTCGTTATGTATGATTGTTAACGACACGCGAGCTGAAGGCATTTTCACCATTTCAAAAGTGCCCATCGTGGTTCAAAAAGATTTCATTATAAAAATAAAAACATATTTACAGTAGGTATCATAGGGATATTTTGAACATGTTATATTAACATTTATACAAACATACATATAATCACGCCGCTTTCACAATATACAATTAAAACGGCTTAATAATTTCATATGAAACGCACATATTCCCCGCTTTGTCCAATACTCCTTTGGTATCCGCATGACTAAGATCCAAATATAATATATATTTTTCCTGTTTTTACAACATTCGTGCGGCATTCCAGTGTTTTCCCAACCACCCCCAACAGTTCTCTCCGGAAACTCATCCGTGTAAATCTTTTTTGCTTTTGAATTATGAGCAGGGAAAACTCTTAGTGTGGCATAAATCGTTTGAAATAATCTGATATAGGATTGAATAGGGTGCTTCAGAGCAGACGTGAGTTGTATTCAATATTTGAATACAACTCACGTCTCTGAGACAAAGCAAGAAGAGAAGAAGAAAATTACAAGTCGAATCCGGACTGCACCAATAAGTTTTCTCTCAGCGTATACGAAATGTTTAATCAGACAGACAGCCGCCTGATCTAGTGGTTAGAGCTCCTGACTGCAAAACCTTAGGTCGCGGGCTCGAATCCCGCTGAGGGCAGATATTTGTGTGATGAACACGACTATTTGTGCCTTAGTCTTGGATATCCTATGTATAGCACAAGCTTTGCTTAATTTGGGACTAGGTCAATTTGTGTGGAATTGTCGCAAGGTTATATAGTTATTTATTATTTAAGGTTAAATACCTTTTAATCACACCACGAGTCTTTCATTGAAGGAAAACATCAACGGGAAATCTGCATACGTTTGAGATATTCAAATGCAATATGCCTCCCCTGTGGTATAAAAAAGGTGTTATTTTTTTAAAGCGGCTAGTACATCGCCGCTTGAGAAACGGCAATGTACTTGCCGTACTGTTACGTTGACACCTATATATATATATATATGTCCGGCGAAAATAACGTGTGACTATACACCCCTGCGTACTGCTTCGGAGACCTTTGTGAGAATGTGGACTTTATGTCAAGCGGTTTAATGATCAAATTAAATTGTTGATTATTTCCCAGCTAATTAAGTTACCTGGAAGGAAGACTTATTATGCACTAATTACGTAATATGCACACAAAACAAGCCGCGGAGAGCCGATTACAGCATCAAGTTACTTGCATAATTAAGCCTCGTGACTTGAATAATGTCGTTTAAATCTTCAGCAATTTTAAAATAGAAACGCTTTATTACGAGCTATATTTTTTTAATAAAACATATTGCTAGCAGCGTTTATTGATGGAAAGTGGTTATCATAACCTTAAGACGCAGAGATACCCGATGTCTCTCCATCGCCTTAGATAAATGTAGGATCTCTCGTCGGCAGGCTAACTATGCCTCTCAATTGTAATAATATTCAAACAAATTAAATATATATTAATCACATCAGACGTTCTTGTGTGTGTGTGTATGTAAGGCTTATAGACATTATGGACACACACCCCCTAATGCGGTAGACAAAGAGAGTAGAGCCATTTCTCTCTAAACTTACAGACATCTTTCACTTCCTGCACATTCATCAGTCTCTTGATGTTCCCATCTTTGTGTATCCAATCGATTTGAATTAGGTGCTCGGAACATGGTCTTCCTCTGCCTTTCATTCATCCGCACAATTTCGCATTGTATATCGGTTTAGCCATTATTTCTTAACTCATCATCTCCAAACCAATCTAAACATGCATTTCGTCCTATTATAGACACATTTTTTGATAATAATACAATTCTATGAATGAAATACCGAGATAATGAATGTGCCCGCGGCTATAAGTTAATAATTTACATGAATTTCAACCAAGTAGGGGTGACTGAACCATTCGCAGCCACGGCTTATCAAAAGTAACTCCAGCGTAAAATTTTATGAATTGCAAATTTCAACTTGAATGTATAGTTTGGGTTATTGAAATTTCAATAAATTGCTCATTCATTACATTTTTTATTCAGACGATGAGTCGATAGAATTTCACAAGGATTCTCAAGTAATTAGGATTAACCACTGACTTGCTCTCAATTATAAGAAGTAATAAATGTTACAGCCTGTGTTCACAAATATGGATCAAACATCAAATATCTATATTTTTTCATGCCTTCCCACAAGGGTTCCCGAAGGGGTAGGCAGAGGGGTGTAGGTAGTACACCCACATTCCGAAGGAGATATATTTTCGATGCCAAAGTGATCGATGGAGAGGCCATCGCGTGATGAACCACTGTCAGAAAACTATTCTATGGTGCAGTCGGGATTCAAACTCCAACACCTTGGTTCATAAACAACATTATTACTATTAAATGTATGCAAACTTTGCAAATAGTTTGCCATTACACTGCAATAACATCACATGTTCACTTTTGAAAATACATTTATTTTTGTTCCAGATGTTGGGCGTGACAGCGCAACCAATTAGATTGCAGCGATAAATAAAAATGATAACATGACGAAATATGTACCAAAACGGACATTTGCATGATACGCGGCCGCAACGCAGTCCACCGAGCATGATTCATTATGATACAAATAAAAGAAGAAACAAAAAGTCCGCCCAAAACATAGTGTATTTCAACCTCTACTGTGTCCTAGTTGTGACAAGTCTTTCACTTAAACCAGTTAATTCAAACACTACTAATATGAATCGAAATTTCAATGACAAATATTCAAATGGAAAAACGCCCAAAGATGCACCAGATGATAATTATGAAGACCACGATTCCAATTCAAACGTAGATTATACAAAAGTCAATTTTGAACGCAATCCCTATTACAATAGCGACGATTTTGTACAGAGCAAGTTTTACAGTGGAGAAAGCAACGCTTATAGCAATTTCGATGACTATAAAAAGTTTTATCTCAATCCTGCGAACCCAGTCCCTAAGAGTAATTTTAAGTTTAAGATAAGCAGTAGAATAGTTCAGACTAAGTATGGAAAATTACAGGGCATAGTGTTGGCTATGGACGAGCATAGGTATTTGAGTCCTCTTGAGGTTTTCTTGGGTGTGCCATACGCCACACCTCCGGTTGGATCTAACAGGTACGAAATTTAACTATTTACAAAAAAGATTTAGAATAAAAGACTTACATTCACTGTAAGTAACTAATTACATATCACAAAAAAATGATATTAATTATTATATAAATAATTATTTATATAATTATTATATAAATAATTTATATAATAATTATTAATATAAATAATTATAAAAAAAAGTTGGAATTTTAAGAGAATTGCCCAAAAAATTATCAAATTGGGGAAACGACATCCTAAGTTCTGATATCATGTAAAATAATATATACGAAAATAAAACTTCCCAGAAACTTATAGTAATACAATATGGAACAATATAGAAAATAGAACTGAATAATAAGTTGAATAATTAATTATTATTCATAAATAAAAACCCACATCTAAACTATATTTGTAATTGTTGGACTAAAAAAATGTTTAAAAATACGTTCCAATTTTGCTCAAATTGTTCCAACTTCGCATGGGATAACTGACAATAGCGTTGCCTCCACAGGTTTAGTCCAACCCGCACACCTTCTCCGTGGGATGGGGTCAGGGTATCAGACCGACCTGGCCCGGCTTGCCCGCAAAAACTACCAGATCTCGAAGAAGAGAGGACCATATTAGAGAAAATGCCTAAAGGCAGACTAGAATATTTAAAAAGACTGATGCCTTATCTTAAGAATCAAAGTGAAGATTGTTTATATTTGAACATTTTTGCGCCTTTGCAAAGTAAGTATTCGCAATTCATTGCTATAACGAGATATTATATAAGAGTACCCGGAACTCTAATCGAAATGTGCCAGCTTTCTTGGCTCCTAGAATAAAGCTTTATCTCTAGAGGCTAGTGAGTTTTTTAGACTAAAAGTGCTAAAATAGAGTTAACTAATAATATGTCCATTAACTCTTTTCTTACTGCCCCTAACTATTTAAAAGACACTTTGTTCTTGTATTCTTTAGTAAATTCCAAATGTGAAAAATAATATTTAACTTCATTCGATTTAATGTCACTCATCTTTTTAACTCTGGCTTTCAATATGACTTTGAATTCTAGTACAATGTATTTGAAAATTATTTTACCAAAAACAGTTTCTTTTAATGGTCCTTTGAAAGGTTCTAGCATTGTTTTTAAAAACTCGTTAAGTTTTTAAATAACCACATTACTGAGAAAGTAATTTTAAGTTATCGTGTCATTGCCAAAAATGATATTACACCAATTCCAGTACAAATTTGCGGCTTACTTATCATTACTCCATATTAAAATTAACTTGAGTGTAAGATAAACCAAGAATTGAACAAATTGTCAATTGAAACTTGGAGAAGCGAGTGAACTTAAATAAATATTCCATCGCATTTCGAGTTTTTAGTTTCACCTTTGAAAACGAAGTAAATGTTATTGGCAAATATAAGACATGGACCACTTCAGAGAAAAAAGTTTTATTTTAGTACTTAGTGTCATAATTTTGTTATATATACTTTATATTAACTTACAGTATACTATTAGTCGAACCACTCGAGCAACAATTTTTTTTTGTTGAGTTGAGAAAAGCCTGCCAAGGTACTAAAGTTCGAAACGAATACTGAAATAATGTCTAAAGCTGTTTTAGTATTTAATAACTGAGGCTTACGTAATTTTCCTGATAAATATAGATTTTACGGAGTTATTTGAAGACCATTCGGACGAGGTCTTAAAGGTTCGATTGCATTAAATCCTATTAGGACCCCTTATTCATAAGGTTTTTAGGTTTACGATAATGCGTGACTCAAACTGATTGAAGAATTTGTGAGGATAGTTGTAAACATAATAATAAATAAATAAATAAATCTCCCATTTTACTGCTACGTTGATAAACAAGAACCTTGTTTTTATGAACATACTTTGAAACTGATTTTTATACATACATCACGCCGAGTCCCTAACGGGGTAGGCAGAGAGTATAGAGCGCCAGTTCTATCTAGACTTACGTACCTCTCTAGCTTCATCCACATTCATCAGTCACTTCATACATGCCCGTCGGTTACGAGTACTCTTGACGTTCCTTTTCATAAAAATTTTAACATATTTTGTCAATAGCAGTGAACAAAGGGCCATTGAAAAATGCCTCCTATTTAAAACACTCAGACTCACATTTGTTTCAGTGGATGAGACAAAACTTGCCCTACCAGTGGTGGTCTACATCCACGGGGAAAGCTACTCCTGGAGCTCCAGCCAACCTTATGACGGAGCTATTCTCGCCAGTTATACCGACCTCATTGTGGTTACCCTCAACTTCAGGCTTGGTGTATTGGGTAAGTTTAAACTATTCCAATTTGATTCTAATGTAGCGATATGTTTCAACAACTGGACACCGCTTCTATATCTTCACATCTTCCCATAAGGGTCCCCGAAGGGGTACGTAGGGGTATATTTTAGATGCCTCTATTGAAAAGTGCGTGTATAGATACTAGGTACACATATCTGCCAACCCCGTCGGGAACCTTAAAGGGTGGCCTGAAGATATTATATTATATAAATTGTTATGTCGTTTGTACATTGCTTATTTTCGAAAGAACCTTATTTTAGTAAAACCAAGTTTCACTTGAATTACAAAAACTACATACCTATCCTATAAAGATATACATTGTATCCTATTTTTATATAATATATCCTCACGCCTTTCCATAAGGGTCCCCGAAGGGGTACGCAGACCTAGGTAGTACCTACACACACACTTTCCGCCAGAGTTATATTTTAGGTGCCAACGTGACAGATAGCGAGTCCATCGCCGTTACTCAAGCACGACTAAAACATACGCCTTTGAATTGACGTATGCAAGTTTCCTCTCGATGTTTTCCTTCACCGTAAAGCTCGTGGTGTGACTAATGCGTGTACTTAAGTTCGGAAAAACTCATTGGTACAGTCAGCATTTGAACTTGCGATCTTTGTGTCGTTAGCAACTACTCGAACCACACGGCCACCACGGCTTATATTTTATTTAACCTAGCTGTATCCATAATGAAAGAGAAAGTCTTCATTATGTAAGAGCGAAATTCCTGTTATAACTGTTTCGTAGTGTAAGGTCAACGTTCTTTGTAAACTCAAGTAACTCCAGATATCGCGACTATATTAGCTCTTCTTTGACAGTACCGAGGAGTTTATTTGCATAAAGTACCATCTTCATTTAAATTACATAATTAAAAGGATATCAAAAGCCCAGGAAATGTTTAGAACTTAGTTCATTATAACATTCCGAAGTCCTGGTTAGCGTCGGAAAAAGTAACGAAACCCTTCATAATATTTATATTATATTCTATTTTATGCCTTCGAATTAAATTCATCAATGAAGTCTAGGAGTAGGCGGAGGTGTTACATCACTCTTCTTACGTCACATGTATTCTTGGGTAACAAAGGGAAGAAACGAGGCGTCGCGAACTTTAACGCATATTGCTGACGACTTTTAGTGTCTTCTGAAACGTATGTAAATTTTGAATCGTTGACAATTTATTTCTGTAATAAAATATATCCTATTTGTTATTCCAGCTAGTAATTTATCTCTGTGCCAAATTTTATTAAACACTCACAAACATTCACATTTATTGGTCTATCCAGTCCGGTCTATTAATCAAATGACCAGGATACTACAAAATTTTATGGGAAATGATTGTCGGTATACAACAGCTCTTAAGCTACGTATTTGAAATTCTTCATCATTGCTAATCCAACACTGCTATGAGGACTGAATAACATCCCTCAGGGCTCCAACGGTGAATAATGACATGCATTAAGAGGGAATAAACCTGTGGGTTAAGCAAACAGACTACAGATGCTTTTAGTTCCAAACAAAACAATATGATTAATGATCCCTACATATTTGCTTACAGCATTAGACAATGCTTTTAATACGTTGCGATAAGGCTTTTAACTATTCATGTATGTTCATTATGGTACTGCCTGTGTCTTACAGTTTCGTCCGTGTTAAATAAATATATTTTTGCGCCAAACAGGGAATACTGTTAATTCATAATTAATGGTAAATTAGCTAATTTAATAAAATTTATACATACACCTTATAATATAAGCTATAACTCGGTGTAAGCCCCGGCAAAATCGGTTAAGTCGTTTCGGAGATTAGCTGTAACAGACAGACGCTGACTAACAATGTATAAATAGCAATGCAAACAATAACAAACAATTATGTATATATTTTTGTTAGCATAACGTGTAAACTTTATTTTTTTAAATGTATTATTCTCTTTATGATTGACTAGCTGTCCCGCCCAGCTTCGCTCGGGTGAAAAAGTTAAATTGCCCGTAACACGATCGCAGCGCCACCTATCGGGTCCAATTTAATATAGCCTATGTTACTCGGGGATAATGTAGCTTTCCAAAGGTGAAAGAATTTTTGAAATCGGTTCAGTAGTTTCGGAGCCTAATCATTACAAACAAACAAAAAAACAAATCTTTCCTCTTTATAATATTAGTATAGATGAATTGTTCTATTTATTAGCATTGAGTTCTAAAAATGAAAAAGCTATACTTTATTTGTTTATGTATTAATCAGAGCTATTAACAGTTAAGCATTACTCGGAGTCGGTTATTATAATAACGTTTATGCTAGAATTACTGGTAATCGTTCAGTTTTAAGGTATTATATTATTCAAATAAAATAGAAGGAAAATATTATATTAAATAATGTAACGGTTGGTTTATTTCTCTTTTGATTTCCTAAGGATTCTTAAATGCCAACCCATCACCACAATTGAAAGCTCGGGTTGCCAACTATGGTCTGATGGACCAGATAGCAGCGCTGCACTGGGTACAGCAGAACATCGCACTGTTTGGAGGTGACCCTTCTAATATAACTCTCATGGGTCACGGATCCGGAGCAGCTTGCATAAATTTTTTGATGATTTCACCAACTGTTATGCCTGGTAAGTTATAAGGAAAATAATCAAAGGTGTTTCAATTAAAGTCTTTTTGAACATAACCAACACTATAATACATACATATCATCACGCCAAGTCCCTATGGTAAAGAGAGTAGAAAACTAGTTGTTTCGAGATTTAGTGAGCTCTTTTGCTTCATCCACATTTATGTCACTCTTCATACATTGCTGGTTTCGAGTACTCTTGACGATCGCATCCTTAAGTATTTGATCGATTGCCTTTACCTCCCTGATTTATGGAATTTTCGCTTTGTAAATCTGTTTGGTCAAGCTTTCTTCACTCATTATGTCTACATGTTCAAACCAACTTAAAATTTTGTTTGTTCTACTTTAAAATCCCTTAAACATTAATATTGTTTTTTTATTAATACTATTTATTATTTTGTCAGGTCTTTTTCATCGAGCGATTTTGCTCTCAGGCTCGGCCCTAAGTTCTTGGGCCATTGTAGATGACCCAGTCTACTATTCTTTAAAACTAGCCAAACACATGAACTGCACAATTCCTGAAGATCTTTCAAAAGACCACGAGGCCATAGTGGACTGTCTTAGGGACGCCACGATAGAAGAACTGCTATCGATAGACATATCTCCTCCGAACTTCTTAACTGCCTTTGGACCGTCTGTAGACGGGGTTGTAATCAAAACTGATTTTGCCAAAGACTTTTTGACTATGTATGCAACTGGAGACTTCCCAAGTTTTGGTCCATTGAACAACATGATGCAGAATGCCAACGTCCATAAAAAAAGGAGTGATAGCGGAAGAAGGTTGTTTCAAAACAAATATGATCTGCTGTTTGGAGTTGTAACGAGTGAAGCACTTTGGAAATTTTCGGCGCATGATGTTCAAAGTGGCATTGAGCCAGATAAACGCGACCGAATGTTGAGGTGAGTACTGGACTGGGATCAGAAATATATATTTAATGATTACAAAATATTAACAATTCCCATTTATGTAATTTTTTTATAATATACTTCTTCTTCCCACCACCAACTTCCCACAAGGATCCCCAAGGGTAGTAACCACACAGCCAGAGACATAATTTTTAGGAGCTTACGTGACTTATGACAAGTCCATCGCCGTTACTCAAGCACGGCTATACATACGACTTTAAATTTCTTCTCAAACGTATGCAGGTTTCCTCTCTATGTTTTCCTTCACCATAAAGCTCGTGGTGTGACTTAGTACTGTACTTAAGTTCAGAAAAACTCATTGGTACAGTCGCGATTCGAACTTGAGACCTTTGTGTCATAGGCAACTACCCGAACCACTCGACCACCACGGCTCCAATAATGTATTTAGAACACTTACTTACTTAGAGTCTATGTGGCTAAGTAGTTTGAGTAGTTACTTGCGAAAGTAAGTCCGTCTGGGATCGCAGTCTGTACCAATAAGTTTTTCTGAACTTACGTTCAATGATTTATCACACTACGAGCTGTACAGTATAGGTAATTATGTTGAGAAAAATTGCACGCGTTTGGGAAGAAATTCAATGACGTGTATAGTTTTCACCGACAAACGGCCTCGGACTCGCCATCCGTCATGTTGGATTCTAAATATATCTCCGGCAGAAAAAAGGTGTTGGTTCACTTCTACTCCTTTGGAAACCTTAGTAGGAAGGCGTAAACATTCGTAATATTTCAGTAGCTTTAAAAAGCTTTGACACATATTGTGGTTTTTTCTTAACTGGAATCAAACATATCCTATGTGGGAATCCAGCTTATAAATCTTTCTGCTAAATTTTATTTGATTTGATGAAAAAACGATTATATACAAGTTATTGGTTTTATCAATTGGCTGTGATTTCGAGCATAAGGAACGAATTTTCTGCCTACGAAATACCCTAATCTCATTTTTAATTAATGTTTACTTGATCCTCAAATCAAATAACATCTCAACAATACGAATATTTGAAGGTTTGATTTCATTTTCAGAATCAAAGTCACAATACCGTATCATTATGAATTTTATCGTATTTTACACAAACATGTTGCACATTCAAATATGAATCTTATTTACAGGACGTACGTAAGGAATTCGTATACGTATCATCTAAGCGAGATATTCTATACCATCGTCAACGAATACACTGATTGGGAAAGAACGGTAGAGGTTTGTTTACTTATTAATGTAGATTTTTATTTTTATTTTGATATAATTTTAACATTGTTATAATTTCTCAAAAAAAATATTTTTATTGATAACTTTTTTAGTCGCCAATAACTCTACATTTTGTGTAACAGCCTAATAGCTTAGGTCCTAACCTATCAGTAACCTATTAATTAACTGACCAATAACGATCAGTTGCTTTGAATTGAAATATGATGTTATTATGTTGACTGCGCGGTTCCAAAGGAGTTTCCTTCCGCGAACGCTCAGGCTGTGGAATGAGCTCCCCGTTGAGGTTTTCCCTGGAGAGTACAGCATGGAGTTCTTCAAGAAGGGTGTGAAAAGATTCCTGCAGGGTCGGCAACGCGCGAGTGATACCCCTGGTGTTGCAAGCGTCCATAGGCGGCGGTAACCGCTTACCATCAGGCGGACCGCATGCTTGTTTGCCAACCAAGTGGTATAAAAAAAAAAAAAAATGTTAAAATTAACAGTAAGTGATAATTAATAATCTGTGACCTAAACAAACATTTTCGGATCTGTGGAATGTAATGTTACGAGCTGGGGTTCGGGATAATTTAATGATAGCCGGTTGTTACACTTAAACGACACTTTATTCTCTAACACAGAATAATTCCGGATACTTGTACGATACTGTTGAAAATCCTTACACTATTCGCTACAATTCTATTCACTATAACACTGATCACTACAACACAGTACTAGTAAAACACAGTAAACCCTTTAGTTGTATTTCGAGAAGGAAAATACAGGTCATATCTTTTCCGCCAAAACGCGGTGCGTTGATGCAAAATTGAACACAATATCTTTTGCTAACAATTGGATCCACGAAAGCCAATGGAATAGATTAAAAGAATCTCATTCCCAATTTCTTTCAAAAACACATTTAAATTTTGACGTAACAAAACTTGAGACGAACATTTGGCCATCAAATCTCTTTCGATCTTCCTTAGATGCGATTTCGGATTACTTGTACAAATGTTATTCGAACCAACTCACAAAATTAAATGAGGTTAACAAATTGGCAACACCAAAGCCGTTTTGGTGCTTATGTTCTTTTATTTAAGGCTTGGAATTGAACGGATGAGATTGAGCAAGGTCATGTACTCATTAACATAGATTATCATAATCCCATTGTTACAGAATCCGATAAATACAAGAGATGCTACTGTGGCGGCTTTGTCTGACGCACAATACGTTGCGCCATTGGTACAGAGCGGTGATTTACTGAGTGGAGGGCCAAAGCCAGCCTCAAATGACGAGGACGAGCCTCGCAGGCCAACCAAAACGTTTTTTTATGTCTTTGACTATCAGACGAAGGACGGGTTCTATCCCCAAGTAAGTACTGGGAATTGCTATTTAGATAGGCTTTTTCTTTTTTCACAAAATAATGAAAATTTCATTATGAATTCAGTTGTTTGGTTAGAATGAAACAAAATGACGAATAAACATATGTATTAAGCTCATTTAATTAAATTATGGAAGGGTGAATGAACAAATAGCTCACCAGGAAATTAATAGAATCCCCACATGTTCGTTTCAGTACGATATTAACGCATTAGTGATTAGAAATGATTACGTAATATTTGATTTATCAATTATATGTTCAACAACTCGTAACTCAGCGTGATGACGTATGTACCTACATATTATCACCGGGTCCCTAACGAGGTAGACAGAGAGAACCGGCGTTCGGTTCTCTCTAGACTTACATACCTCTTTCTCTTCGTCCCCATTCATCAGTCTCTTCATACATGCTCGTCGGTTTCGAGTACTCTTGACGTGGCCATATGGCCTACGTTGTTCCCCCATACTTAAGTACTATTGCTGTAACGTAAAAATATTATTATTGTATACCTAATGATTTGAAAAGAGTAACCATGGAGTTTCTTGCCGGTTCTTCTCCATGGAAACGACCAACCCGAACCATGCAACTTTTTCGACGTTTTATAAGTGCCCAGCTAGGCCTATGTGAAATAAAAATATTTCGATTTTGAGTTTTCGATTTTTGTTCCCGTTCGTGAGTGTCCGATCGATTTGATCTAGGTAGTTGGAACGTGGTCTTTCTCTGTCTCTTCTTGCATATATGTTTCGTAAATCTTTCTTCATTCATCCTTTCCACATGTTCATATGGAAAGATTGACATGACGTATGTATGAGGCATATTTTATTAACACTATAACTAGTAATAGATGAAGGATATGTCTTGCCAACATCTATTTAGCTTGTGGGAATGAGTTAATACAAGTACCAAGAACGAACTAATTAGATTTCTCCATAATTTATAGGCTCTATTTTGGGCAAATTATGTGTTTAGTGTTTAAATGTTATTGGGGATCAGTTAAAAATGTAATTTATACAAACTTTATGGAAAATAAATTATTGTTATTATGTCAAGAATGTTATAATTATCTTTATCATCCCCAGAGAATGGGAGCTGTTCACGGTGAAGAGTTGCCCTATGTATTCGGAGCTCCTTTAGTAGAGGGCTTTGGTCATTTTCCGCAAAACTATACCAAAACGGAAGTAGCTCTGTCTGAGTCTATGATGTTGTTCGTGGCAAATTTTGCGAAAACTGGGTGAGTGCATATTTATATAGCTATATATATTGTTATATTCAATCTTGAAACCAATGAACTGCAATTCGTAAAAAGTGAGGCGTTTGAACAACTCAACAAGCAAGGAACAACAAGACAGGTAGGGCATAACGGGTTTTCCGTTCGAATTTAAAGCTGCCCGACTGGGGCAGGACTTCCACCTTATAGAAGTCCGTAATCCAAATAACTCAATTTATTGTGTTGTGTTCCTACGCGGTGAATAAGGTCTCCAGTAATGAGCTCTTTGGGGGGGGGGGAGGATTGTTTTTATTGTGCAGAGGGATAAGTCCTATTATGGTGCCAGCATAGTATAACTCTCCGAACATAGAGTGGCAGCGCGCAAGTGATACTTCGGTATCGTTAGCGTAAATAGGCTACTGTAACCGTTTCCCATTATGTGGGCCGTATGCTTGTTTGGCACTCTTGTGGTATATTTTTTTTTATTAAATAAACAAATGATGGATTGATCATTGCGATGGTGCTCAAATCGATCTATTATGGGACATAAACATACTATGTAACTGGGGAAACTCTCAGCGGGTCCATTAATAGTAGATAAATAAGTGTTAGTTTGGTAACTTTTTTTTTTCTATTTATTATAGGAGTTTTGTCGCACAGCGACTATGTCACTCCGTGAGGACACCCTGGATATAAAATTACTTAAAATCTACATATATATAATTTTAATAAATATTTTATATCGTCAGAACTAGGGTTCGCCAAGATATTGTTACACAGACCCACATCCTAGCTACATCCTTTGGTAACTTAAACATAAACCTTAAAGCTAGTAGTCTGAATATCAGAATAAGAACATTATTTTTTATTTGTTAAATGTAACCACCAATTATGTGTACACAAATTGGGAACACATTTTGTAATTTTATGTAAAAAAAAAATGTCTTCTATGTTCCTTGTATAATTCATACAGTTTTACCTTAGCTACTTTACCGGTGAAACGGGAAGAAAAATCAGGCAATGTTCGACCTAACACGCTCTGCTATTTTCGGCAGTACCCTAACTTAATTGCCTGACTATAACAACAAAATTTATTACTTTAATAACATCAAACTCACAGTTACAAAGCATAAGTTTCGCGCTAAGCGCCCTTAATTGTATCAGTAACGTGAGCTTTATTGCCAACAAAATAGAAGCTAATTTCAAACTGGAAACATCTTGTTTTGAAACGGTAATGACTCTTCAAAGTTTCCAAGAGACTGTTTTGTAAAAAGAACTGTATATGACAGGTGGTAAGGTTCAATTCAACATCAATTTGCCTCCGAAGTTTTTTGTAATCATGTGTTTCACTGACGCTTTCAATTTCATGAAATGATCTTACGTATTTAAGTCTCAGTAGAACACTAATAGAACCTTAATATAATTATTACAAAGCTCTTGTATCTATGGAATTAGATATTAGCATATATTTCGTCTCGTACAAGACCAAGAAAGATCCCAATTCTTTAAAACGTCAGTTGTCCTAGAAATTATCTATTCTGATTTTGAGTAGGTGGAGGTCCTGCCCCAGTCGGGCAGTTCCAAATCCGAACCCATTATGCCCTATCTATCTTATAAATGTCTTTGAAATTCTTCTCAAACGTAAGTATATTTCCTTAGAGCGTATCACCGTAAAAGTCCACGCCCAAGTTGGAAGTCAATTAAAGTGAGCCAACCCAAATCCAATAAAAGGGTGTGATCCGTACAAACAACCATTAGAGCAATTTATTTGTTTCAGGAATCCTAACGACAACATTCGTCAAGAGGTACTCCTGCCGGCTTCCAGAGAGCGAAATAAATTCAGGGCTGTGAGTTGGGAGGAATACGATTCTACGCATCAAAAGTATTTGGAAATAGGTCAGTGTTTCCATATAAATAAACTGTACTTTGTTGTTTAAAAAAAACGATTTATTTTACACATTAACTTTGCTGCAGCACAATTGCTTTGAATTAAGGAAGGTTCAAACAGAGAATTAATTTAGTGTCTCGGATACAAAATCATTATGTTTTTCCACATATTTGCAGCTGCTCTATATTTGTACATCATACCCATTAAAATACACACACTTGCGCATGCACGGAAACAACCACGTACACGAACAAACATAAAAATAACAAAACCAGGTTAATAAATTTATGCCATTGTTACGTCAAACTGACAGATATTTTAATTCCAAACTGTTTGCACCTTAATCTCGACTCAAATCATAATTTGTAATTAGGGGAACAGTATTTGAAAGCCACTGCAACACTTATGGAAAACTTTTAATTGGTAAAATTTTTGACGCTTTCAATTACGTGAGTGTTAATTAATTAAATTTTATTGGGATTCCTGTTTCCACTGTATACATTTTATTAGTCTGCTATATATAAAATAAATTGTGAGCCTTTAATTTTTTTCACCCCTTTCTTTCGTTACATACATACAAAACATATATACATACATACATATCACGCCGAGTAGGTACCTAACGGGGTAGGGAGAGGGAATGGAGCGCTAGTTCTCTCTGGGCTTACATACCGCTTTTTTCAATACAATAATATATATCTAAATTGTTTTTGATTGTATTGACCTAAAAGTAGACTCCTTAGAAATGGCACTCTAGCAAACTTTAATGCGGCGAAATTACTTTTTTTTTTTTTTTATACAACAAGAGTGGCAAACAAGCATACGGCCCACCTGATGGGAAACGGTTACCGTAGCCTATTTACGCTCACGATACCGAAGTATCACTTGCGCGTTGCCACTCTGTGTTCGGAGAGTTATAGTATAATAGATGGCATAATGCGTTTAATCCCTCTGCTTGCAACACAATGTAACAATCCTCCCCCCTCCCCAAGGAGCTCATTACTGGAAACCTTACTACTAGAATTGGGTAGATTTGAGATAGATAGAAACAATTGGGTAGTCTTACTACCGTAAAATGTCAAAAGATTTCGAGGATCACACGGTATACAAGAGGCACGAGATGCAAACTACCCCAGAAGATTGAGTTGATTATAATTATTACTTGTTAACTTGATTAAAACCAATGTAATGAGCAATCACATTACGGTATCTTACAAAAGCCATAAATATTGAACGTCTTATATTGAATTACTTCAGGGACTCCTATAAGGAAGACATTAAACAAATATGAGAATATCGCCACACGAAAAGGCATAGTTGCTTACGAATTCTTATAAATTATTTTCCTTTTACAAAATCTTTTATATATCTTCACAATATTTGTAGAAGGCATTCTATCTTTATGAATAGTTACTGACCCGAAATAACTTTCGTCGAGAATTGCGTCAGCTATATTTAGAGGGTTGTCTTTGTATATTGACGAAAACTGAATTAATTTATTATCTCATTGAAATACGAAATCCATTGAACCATTATGTAACGACTGAATACACACGAATCTTAATTATATTACAGTAAATTATTTAGTTCTGATCCAATTTATATATTAAATTGGTTAATAAACATAATAATAATGAAATAAATTAATTTAGTCGCTAAATAGCACTTTGTAACATTTATACAACGCAGGGGGAAAGTGGGTGGGGTAAAAGTGGGCTTAGCTTTGTTATATTCCACACACCCACTTTCCGCCAGAGAAATATCTAAAAGATGCCAACGTGACAGATGGCGAGTCCATCGCCGTTACTCAAGCATGACTATACATACGCCTGTGAATTGCTTCGATGTTTTCCTTCACCGTAAGCTCATAGTGTGACTAATCACTGTACTTAAGTTCAGAAAAACTCATTGGTACACTCGGGATTTGAACTTGCGATCTTTGTGTCGCAAGCAACTACTCGAACCACTCGGCCACCACGGCTCTCATATATCCAACAAAATTGTTATTAACTTAAAAATAAGGTTTTATTTTAGATTGTAAAGTTAGTTAATTCCAATTATTTGTCTTCACTCAGGTATGAAACCACGTCTCAAAAACCACTATCGCGCCCACCAACTATCTGTCTGGCTTCGGCTGGTTCCCGAGCTCCATCGAGCCGGAATGGAGGACGTCTTCGCTCGCCACAATCTCTTCCGCAACCATAACGAACAAGATATCTACGAAGGTGTCATCAGACCCGATCCGTTGGCAAGGAACATCAATGAAAACGATCAATTGCGCCGTGGCAATGGGAGTGCGTATTCAGAAACTGCGATTACAACAGTTGATACAATACTTGCTACTTGTGCTACAGTACTACCCGCAAGAGATTTGCAAACTGTTAACGCAACAGATAACACTTTGGCTACTTTGGAAGCAGCCGGATATGCAGCATATTCGACAGCCCTTAGTGTCACTATTGCTATTGGCTGTTCCTTACTGATTCTAAACGTGCTAATATTCGCCGGAGTTTATTACCAAAGAGACAAATCCAGGTCTAGAACGAAACAACAAAGGTTCAATGAAAAGCATTTCGAGACTATTTCTGGAAAGCATTCGCATTATCATATTGATCCTACGCACGCGCCGAGTTTGGTCGTAGATGTAGAAAGGCACAACAGAAAGAAGCACATGATGTCCGACCAGCACTTGGCGACCTTGAACTTCAAAGGGCCTTTGGATTGCCCGAAATCCCCGCCCAGTCCGTCTTTGAGCATTGACAACATAATGATGCCAAGCAAGCTGGGTAGTAGGAACAGCAGCTTTCGAATACCAAACGTAAACGCACCGCAAGGGGGATACGCGACTATGCCGAAGAATTTGAGCCAGTTTAATAACTCACCACCCTTACAGGAGTTAAGGCAACACAAATTCCAGCCTCCGAACGGTTCTGCAGGGTCCCCTCGGGGGGATGAGGGGAGGGGGCCGCATGCCACCCTCAGAAGAGGCAAAGGCCCTCTACACGCGAACCTGCCTCAAGCAGCTATCGACGAAATGAGAGTGTGACAGTTAATTTTATCTGACTCAACAAGATAAACATTACGTGATTAAAAACAGTTTTAAGGTATCTTTCAAAGTGTGTGTATATAATTGAATGCGGACATTCTTGTTTTAGGAATGGTGAATAGTACCGATTCGCTCCGATTGGAATAATTATCGAAATAAACAATCAATTGTATCGTTACGTTTGTTTCATTTCATACAAATATACCAATTCGCGTGAAATATTGTGTGCCAAGTTTAATCGTTAAATCTTAAATCGACCTAATTATTGGATTTCATAACTGAATCTGAAATTTGATTTAATTATATCATTGTTTCGCATAAATCAAAATTTGTTTCAATTGAGGCGTTGAATTAGTACTGCTATTGACGTGGAGTATTGGATTTTAACTTATTTTTTTGTTATCTTAACGCCTTACTATATGGGTCATTACACATTTTTATGCATTTATCAAAAATTATTAAGATCAAATCGATCGGATAGTCAGAACGGGAACGTCAAGAGTACTCGACTCGGGCCATGAAAAGACTGATGAATATGGACTTAACGAAACATTTATGTAAGTCAAGAGAGAACTGGCGTTCCACCCTCACTGCCTACCCCGTGAGGGACTCGGCGTGTTGATATACATGTGTGTCTATATTTATGTCTGAAAAAAAAAAAGAAAAGGTCATGATTTAGCTGTTATTATACTGAATAATATGAGTTCAAACAATTACAAGCCCGAATTTATTCACAAAAATATCTTATCTTAAACACTGTTTATTTATTACCGACTGTTTCCGAAACTCGTAAGAAACTCTTTGATAGCAAGGGTCTACGTTTGCTGAAATGTCTTGCGGTCGGCGATAAACAAGACTATAAACGAGCCGTAAGTATGCCGAGTACAGAGCGAAAAGTGAGTATGAGTGCTTCTCGGTCAACTCAGGCTTAAGCCTAATACGTGACCGTGCTTGAGAACAGGTGCATGCAGAGGCTATCTTGAGTCAAACACGTATATATATATATATATATATATATATATATATATATATATATATCTTATAGATACGTACATAATGTGATTGTGAAATAGATGTTTTATGAATCATATTATATGAAAAACGCGGGCCCGAGTGGTACCAATGAGTTTTTCTGAACTTAATTACAGTGATTAGTCACACTATAAGTTTTACGGTGAAGGAAAACATCAAGAGGAAACCTGCACACGTCTAAGAAGCAGTTCAAAAGTTGTCTAGTCGTGCTTGAGTAACGAGACAGCGATATATTTGTTTATATAGATAGATATAAACGTAACTACATAGGAAATCCAAGATTAAGTTACAGATACTCGTGTTCATCGCACAAATATAGGCCCTAGGCAATCGAGCCCCTGACCGCAAGGTTTCGCAGCCAGAAGCTCTAACCACTAGACCAGACTGCCGTCATGTTTGCGTAGCATTCCGTAGCGCTACGAACAAGCTACGCATATTTACTTGGCTACGATTTTTAACTTTGACATTGTTCAATGTCCTTGTCGTAATAATGTATCTATGAATAAACATGCATTAAAATTTATAGCTCATAAAATGAACTGGCACAATAAAAAGGTTTTATGACAACAGTGACGTTAAGCATACCGATAGGTCTATGGTCATACATTATGGATGTGAATTGTAACTGCCATGTGGCATTACGTATTATTATTGTAATATATGATGTCAGAAAATGAAATATACCTTCTTTTGTTATTAGTGTACTCAGGTGTTGTAAGATTAGTCATTACCGACGAGCATGTATGAAGAGACTGATGAATGTGAACGAAGCGAAACAGGTATGTTAGTCTAGAGAGAACTGGCACTCCATCCTCTCTACCTACTCCGTTAGGGACTCGACGTGATGATGTTTTATATATATCCTCACGCCTTCCCACAAGAGTCCCCGAAGGGGTAGGCAGAGGTATATAGGTAATACCTACACACCCACTTTCCGCCAGAGGTATAACAGGTGCCAACGTGATAGATGGCGAGTCCATCGCCGTTATTCAAGCACGACTATACATACGCCTTTGAATTGCTTCTTAGACGCATGCAGGTTTCCTCTCGATCACTAATCTAACTTAACTAATCACTGAACTTAAGTTTAGAAATGTTTTAAGTGAAATATATATTTAACATTATTACTTATACGGACACCAGACGAGGTGGGGTGTCTTTTTAACGTTTCTGATAGGTGCATTATGAAGCATCTGATAGGTAATTTCCCTTTTTACGTAAAGGTGCATGAAATAAAAAGGGAAATTATTTTAAAAAGAAACAACGGGGAATGTTCACCGTTTCTCTCGCGGGTAGGTTTTTTCTCGGAAACGGTAACAATGATAATCTTATACTGAATATGTGATATTTAATCATTGAAAAACTTATTGGTACATTCGGGATTCGACCTCGCAATATTTATGTTGCAGACTCGAAACTCTAGGCCACCACGCCTTAGTGAATATACCTGTCTAGAATAACTTAAAATGTAAGCACTAACGGTAAGTAAAACTCAATGAAATGAAGTCTCCTTGCAACACACTGACGACAAGCAACAAACGCAAAGCATACCTTTGTTCCCTGTGACGTCGGTTAATTTCGCTCATACAAACAATATGTGTGCAATGCAAATATTGCGCATATTACAAGGTCGGAAGGACTCCCCTAACTACGTAACTACTAGCAAAACAGGCGGCTTGTGCAAATATTATGGTTTGTGGGCGCGTACATTTGTAGTTTGGATGTGTTTTCATATGCGTCGACACATGTATTTTACTAAGCACCTTCTAATCAGGATACGTGCTTAGATAAATACATGCCAAATTCTAAACAGTATAATCTAGGAACGAAACAGTAGTTAATTTGTATTTTTCATCAGCCATTTTGTTGCATTAAATTAATAATACCTTGACGGCCTTCTGGTCTAGTGGTTAAAGCTCCTGACTGCGAAACTTGAGGTCGCAGGTTTGAATCCCGCTGAGGCCAGATATGTGTGTGATGAACACGAGCATTTGTACCTTTATCTTGGATGTCCTATTATGCATTTATGTATATATCTTTCTATATCGCAAGTAAATATATTGTTGTCTAGTTACCATAACTCAAGCTTTGCCTAATTTGGGTATATGTAAATTTGTGTGGTATTGTCCTAAGGTATATAAAGGTACCTTCACAAAAATACCCCAAAGAAATGTAGTACGTAAAGGGAAGTGTGGATTGACGCTTAAAATACTAAAACTATATTTTTAGAACCCTAGAAAGGTGCCAAAAATATAGTTGGTTAGTTTGTTGTCTAAGATAAGTTGAGGAAGCAGTATATTAAAATACCAGATATAAGGACACTGCGAGTGTCTGGAAAAGGAGGCTGAATCTTATCTTACTAATATTATAAATGTGAAAGTTTGTAAGTTTGGATGTTTGAATTTGGCTGAAAGTTGAAATCGTTATGGCTTATACCTAGGAATAGGCTAAACATAGACTACTTTTTTTTCAAAATTCAAAGTTCTAATATTATAAAGTATAATGCTTTTTCACGGCATAGCGGATGAACCTATTCTAGCAGGAAAATACATAAGCTACTTTTTCGAAATCCATGCGGGCGAAGCCGCGGGCATAAGCTAGTAACCACATAAAACACAATTAAAACTACCTATATAAAATTGATCTAACACGCAAGACTGAAAACCACAAGCGCACTTCAAGCCGGCGAGTGTGGAATAAGCGAAAGATGTTTGTAAGTCTCCAAAGAGAGCTGGTGCTCTACTCAATCTGCCGACAATGAGTGACACGTTGTGATCCTAAATATGTATGTATGTAAGATAATGAATTCTACCGTTCAGTTATTTATTTTTATTTATTTATATATGCTTTATTGTACACTATATTTAATTTAGATAGTACATCATAGGCAAAAAGTACAATTGGCGGTCTTATCGCACTCGGCGATCTCTTCCAGTTGAAAACGTAAAGTGATAAATAAGATCTTTATGCGACCAAGGGACTTTGAAAGTTATAAAAAGTTGGTTACACTGTGTTTTGGGCGATACGTCATTTTATGTAGTTGTTCGTAAGTGTAGTTTTTGAACTTTATCGTGCCTATAAAATAGAGTTGACTTATGCTGTTGTTAAGATGTCCATATTTTGTTGAATGTGGAATGCAAATACGTTAATAGATATCTCTCCACAGAGGTCACCGAAGGGGTATGCAGAGGTTTTTGTCTTCTCATCATTCATCCATTCTCTTTTTGCCAGTGAAATAAATTACAGTGATAAATAATAATATTCTCACGTCTTCCTACAAGGGTCCCCGAAGGGGTAGGCAAATGTGTACAGGTAGTATGCACACACCAACTTTCCACCAGAGATATATTTTAGATGCCTAAGTATCAGATGGCGAGTCCATCGCACTTACTCAAGCACGACTTTACATACGTCCTTGAATTGCTTCTCAGACGTATGCAGGTTTCCTCTCGATGTTTTCCTTCGCTGTAAAGCTCGTGGTGTACTATAATTATTGAGACTTTAGGTATGTAATATTAATATTTTCAGATATACGTATATTATATTGCGCGCTGTGCTCTAATCGCTTAAACGCCGAGTCCCTCACGGGTTAGGACCCGTGAGGGACTCGGCGTGATAATATCTATGTATATTGTTTTCAAATTGAGCCATAAGTAATTTATTTATTTATATATGCTTTATTGTACACTATATTTAATTTAGATAGTACATCATAGGCTAAAAGTACAATTGGCGGTCTTATCGCACTCGGCGATCTCTTCCAGACAACCATTGGATGGAATACATTAATATTTAGATTTAGATTTTGGTAGTTGGAGGTGTACGGCATCTTATTAAAAGAAATTAAATACATAAAATTTATATATATATATATATATACATGTCGATACAAATATATTTATTTATAATTATTGCAGAGAATTTAGGTAATGTTCCTTCACAAGTAGTTTAAAGGAATGAGATGTCTTTGCTTGCCTTATGGTCAATGGCAGCGCGTTCCACAGGCGCACTGCTTGAACGGCGAAGGATTGGTCCATATAGCGTGTCGTGTGGATCGGCGTACTCAGCTTTAAGTTTTCCGATGATCTCAACAGTCGGGAATGAGACTCATAAAGAAACCCGAAACGATCTTTAAGATAAGAAGGGGAAGAAGGAGAAAAAAGAATAGCAAAAAGTAAGGAAAGAATATGAGTATTCCGACGAAGGCGGACTGTTAACCACTTGAGCTTAGTGCGAAACTCGGACACATGATCATATTTGCGCAAGCCAAATATAAATCTAATAAAGAAATTTTGAAGGCGCTCAAGTTTGTTCAGTTGGTTTTCGGTGAGATCTAGATAGCTGGCATCAGCATAGTCAAGGATGGGAAAAAGAAGCGATTGCACGAGGGAAATTTTTGTAGGAATGGGAAGAAAGTTACGCAATCTTCGTAAGGAGCCGGCTGCAGCATATACCTTACGACTAAGCTGTTGTAGCTGTGGGTTCCAGGAAAGATTCCTATCTATGATTATCCCCAAGTTTTTTACTTGATCGTTATATTCAATAACGGAGCCATCACAAAAAACTTGGGGAAGTTGAGACAATTGAAATTTGGCATTCATTCTAGGTCCCCCAACCACAAGCACTTGAGTCTTTGTAGGGTTAATTGCCAAGCCGTGCGCCTTACTCCAATCACATATGTGGCACAAGTCTCTGTTGATTGAGTCAATAGCCGCTGTCAGTCCATCTACAGGAGCCTGAGTATAAATCTGAAGATCATCTGCATATAGGTGGAAGGAAGAAGAGAGTCCATTGGAAATCGTATTTATAAAAATTGCAAAAAGTAAAGGAGAAAGAACGCCGCCCTGTGGTACGCCGGCAGTTATATTACACCACGATGAGCATTGACCCTCGATATGAATGCGCTGCCGACGGCCACACAGGTAACTATGAAACCAATCAATTGCATCAGGAGATACATTAAGAGAACACAATATACTGAGCATTACATCAAAGTCGACGGTGTTAAATGCATTGCTAAAATCAAGCAATGCAAGTACCGTCACCTTGCCGTATTCCATGCCTAGCCGTATGTCATGCGTAATATGAACCAGAGCTGTACTCGTGCTGTGACCGGGACGGAAACCGGATTGGAACGGATTAAGGAGATCGTTTTTTGTCAGGTAAGCACTGAGTTGATAATGTACAAGGCGCTCAAGGACTTTAGAGAGGAATGGTAAAATGGATATAGGGCGAAATTCAGAAAAGGATGTGGGGTTATTTTTTTTAGGTAGAGGTGTAAGCTGGGCTTCTTTCCACACTGTCGGAAAGTCGCCAGTTTCAATTGAGGTATTGAGGATGTGGCAGATTGTGGGAAGAATTTGATCTAGGATTGGAAGGATCATATTACGGCTGACACAATCACTGCCCACTGCATTGGACGTGATTGATATTATGCTCTTCTTAACGTCACTGACAGTAACTTGATTAAGAACAAAGGGAGAACAATCGGGCTTCGGAAGGGATGAGAGAAATCGTACTGTCGATGCTTTTATATTATCATCAAATTTAGGAGTAGATGAGAAGTAATCATTGAGTGCATCTATATTTAGATCACTCGGCAAAGTGTTCAAACGCGATTTTCCAAGCCCCAGCGATCTCAGAAATTTCCAAATTTTAACCGGATCACCATTTTCAATAGAACTATGAATATGTCGGCGTTGAGCATTCCTACACACCTTATTGCAGTGATTTCTGATTTCGACATATTTTTCCCAATCCAGAGTACTTTTTCGACACCTGTAGCGTGATTTAGCTTTGGCTTTTTTAGCCAGTAACATTTTTATTTCATCAGTCAGCCAAGGCGAAGGGCGATGTTTTATTTTAATTGCTCGAATGGGTGCATGTTTATCATACAGGTTAGTTATTATATTATTAAAAATTTGAACTTGTTCATCAACATTTGTGCTATTCACGAGTGGATTCCAATCTAAGTTCTTCGCATCCTCCAGCAAAGCGTTGGCGTAATACAAAACAGTTTAAAGTTACAGATTGGAACCTCGTTTCGCGCTAATAAGGAACTGCTTGCTTGTCTTATAAACATTTTCAGGTAAAGAAAAACATTATGAGAAACTTTTATACGCTTAGGAACGAGTTCAACGTAGTATGTGATTGAGAATCAGCGACTGAAAAATATGGCATGCTCATAAATATGACTGCCGGCGAAATACCTCGGCGAAACACGAAAAACCTCCTGTACCTTGACAAACATCCTGGTTTTTTTCTGCACAGACGCTAAAATAACACTAAATTGTTCTGTTGTACCAGAGGAATGTATAAAGTTGAACAATATAAAATCTTTACTGACGTAAAACCAATCTGAACGGAACGCACAACTAACCCGATCACAAAATGACTGACAGGTATTGAAACTAACTTTATTACAACAAGCGTGGCAAAAGAGCTATGACGTCATCTGTGAAAATTATTCCGGGTTGTCGCTTCAACGATCTTTTGGTGTCCTTTGGAAATAATTTATGTCGGCCCCATACGCACCGTACGTATGTAAAGACATTCTGTGCGGTTTATTTAAGAAAAAATGGATTTAAGTTAGAGATAAACGCGGGTTACTCCAAACAAATGCCTATTATATTTAGCATAAGCATGTTCTCTAACAACAAAAAATCATCTTAATTTTATTGATTATTGTAATTTCTTAATTTTTTTTTTATACAACAAGAGTGGCAAACAAGCATTTAGCCCACCTGATGGGAAACGGTTCCCGTAGCCTATTTACGCTCACGATACCAAAGTATCACTTGCGCGTTGCCACTCTGTGTTCAGAGAGTTATACTGTGTTGGCAACATAATAGGTCTAATCCCTCGGTTGCCAACACAATATAACAATCCGCCCCCCTCCCCAAGGAGCTCATTACTGGAAACCTTATTCACCACGTAGGAACACAACACAAACAAAATGTGTTATTTGGCTACGGACTTCTATAAGGTGGAGGTCCTGCCCCAGTCGGGCAGCTCCAAATTCGAACGGAGAATCCGTTATGCCCTACCTCTCGTTAGAGAGAGCTGGCTCTCTTAAGGGTCCCCGAAGGGGTAGGCAGAGGTGTATAGGTAATACCCACACACCCACTTTCCGCCAGAGGTATATTAGGTGCCAACGTGACAGATGGCGAGTCCATCGCCGTTACTCAAGCACGACTATACATACGCCTTTGAATTTCTTCTCCGACGTATGCAGGTTTCCTCTTGATGTTTTCCTTTACCGTTAAGCTCGTGGTGTGACTAATCACTGTACTTAAGTTCAGAAAAACTCATTGGTACAGTCGGGATTCGAACTTGCGACCTTTGCGTCGCAGGCAACTGCTCGAACCACTCGGCCACCACGGCTCTCTCTATTTATATATATATATACTTGTAATATTCTTTTGTATAGTTCCGGAAACCTTATTCAACCTAAGAACACGACACAATGCAGAAGCTGTTATAAGGTTGTAAAATCACCCAATTAGAGGAAGTAAATGATGTTGAAAAAAGCTATGCATTATATAATACAATCGCTTTCAGTTCAAGCCTCAAGCCAACTCAGATCATAAATGGTGAAACCACGCGTAGCTCAAGGCTGTAGGAAAATTTGTTTCTCAAGGAGAAAGGGACGGTGTCACATTGTCGTCGTACGCAAGTAGGGGAAGGAAGATGGAAAAATAATAGCCTGTTCTGTGGTTTGTGGCACACTTTTCGAACGTTGAATACAAGTTCTGTTCTACTTATGTATTTTCAATCAACTACAAGACAGAGAAAATTGTCTAGTCAGCTCTATTATTTTTTATACGTAAGATTAAGAGAGTAGAAAGTCAGCTGTCTTGAAACTTACTAATTAATTAATAATAAATAATTAATTATTGTAATTGGTGAAATCGTTATAGTTAACAATGAATAAATAAATAAATAAAAAAAAAACAATCTCATCATACATGTTCGTCATGTCGAGTAATTTTTCTCTTTCCATTAATGAGTATTCGGCGAAGAAAGATTGACGAAACAGATATACAAAGCAAAAGTGTGTGCAAGAAGAGGCAGAGGAAGGCCACGTTCCAACTACCTGGATCAAATCGATCGGACGCTCAAGGACGGAAACGTTAAGAGTACTCGAAACCGACGAGCATGTATGAAAAGACTGATGAATGTGGACGAAGCGAAAGAGGTATGCAAGTCTAGAGAGAACTGGCACTCTATACTCTCTGCCTACCCCGTTAGGACATGGCGTGATGATATGTATGTATGTATGAGTATTCGGTCAATGTCATACGATGTATTAAAATTCATTTTTCTAACATAATTGTTTAGTCTTCAAAGGGATGCTGTGTCCAAATTCAAATGGAAATATTGAGTAAGCATTTACGAACATAATGATGAATGAAAATAAAGTGACAGGGATCTTTTAGCTGTGAAAATACTCTCTCTGCGACATTTAGCGACTCAGCGTGATGATATGTAAGAACAAAAGTTCATAATTTTCACATAACTAAATAAAGAGCTTAGATTTTCCATCAATTAAAATGTTACCTTACAGACACAGCGACAGGTGTTATTTTTCACGGTCACCTTGACCTTTTTTTGCAACTATACATCTTATTTACACTCAGCATAAAGGATAAATTTGGTGTATGATTATTCAGAGAAGTCATGTGTGATTTGAAAAAGCATATGTTTAACAAGGCGCGTTCGTTTATGAGTCTGCACATAAACATTTCAAGGGTCCCCGAAGGGGTACTTAGAGGTGTATAGGTAGTACTCATACTGATGGCGAGTCCATCCCCGTTAATCAAGCACGACTTTAAATACGTCCCTGAGTTTTATCTTAAACGTATGAAGGCATCTTCTTGATGTTCATAAAATGATTCCTCAAAATATATCTAGTAATTCCATGTTGAATATTGAAGAAGAATGGAGCCGTGGTGGCCGAGTGGTTCGAGCAGTTGCCTGCGATACAAAGATCGCAAGTTCGAATCCCGACTGTACCAATGATTTTTTCTGAACTTAAGTAAAGTGATTAATCACACCACGAGCTTTACGGTGAAGGAGAACATCGAGATGAAACCTGCATACGTTTGAGAAGTAATTCATAGGCGTATGTATAGTTGTGGTTGAGTAACGGCGACAGACTCGCCATCTGTCACGTTGGCACCTAAAATATATCTCTGGCGGAAAGTGGGTGTGTGGGTATTACCTATACACCTCTGCCTACCCCTTCGGGGACCCTTGTGGGAAGACGTGAGGATATATTATTTATTATATTATTATATAAATTTTCATAATATTTTAGTTTAGTTTTTCAATTAATATTGATATTCTAGTACCTATTGCTGGAATTTAATCAACAATTTTCGGTCAGTTCTCTAGTATCAATATCAACATTTATGCTCCATATATGGTCACTGAAGCCGAAATCAATCAGGGATTTCTCGGTATTTGGTCAGCTTACGTGTACGGCCAAAACATATTGGGAACATGCCACATAAACTGAACATGGTCAGTTGTTTTTCGAATACAAATACCCATGTATGTATTCGTAATACCACTTACTAACTGAATAAATTATGATGACTGATGATGAGCCATGGTGGCAGAGTGGGTCCAGTAGCGCCTGCAACACAAAAAAGGCAAGTTTGAATTGACTGTACCGATATCTTTTTCTGAAAGTAAGTTCAGTGATTAGTCATACCATGATAAGGTAGAAATTTTCGTAAAAAGACATATGTCCTTGATGAAAGGCGATGGACTCGCCATCTGTTACCTAGGCTCGTAAAGCTACGTAAAGCTCGTTGTGTTACAAATCACTGTACTTAGTTCAGAATAACTCGTTGCACAGTCAGGAACTTTCAATCTTTGTGTTGCAGATGACTTCTCGGATCACTCGGCCATCACGGCTCCCTTACCCAGACACTTAAATAGGTATATATATCCTCACGTCTTCCCATAAGGGTCACCGAAGGGGTTGGCAGAGGTGTACCCACAAACACTTTCCGCCAGAGATATGTTGTAGGCTGAGTTGTATAGGTAGCACTTTTCGCCAGAGATATATTTTACGTGCCAACGTGACAGGTGGCGAGTCCATTGCCGTTTCTCAAGCACGACTATACATTATGCCTTTGAATTACTTCTCAAACTTATGGAGGTGTCCTTTCGATGTTTTCCTTCATCGCGAAGCTCTTTGTGTGACTAACCAATGTACTTAAGTTCCGAAGAACTCATTGGTACAGCTGGGATCCGAATTTGCATTCGCAAATTTAATTTAACATATTCGTGTTCTGTATTAAATCTTTGCTTGGATAACTTTCATTGTTCTCAAATATCGGAATATTTCATAAGAAAACCACTTTTAGTAATATACTCGCATTCATATCCTGTATTATATATGACCAAGCATCATCCCAAACAAACTCTGCTTCTATTTTGTTTCCGAAGGCCTTTTCATATTCAAATGAGCGTGTTATTAACATACCTTATTGTATCGACGTCAAAGTAATATACAATATGAGCACTTTGTGGACGTAATGTGACCCTTAGGCTATGAAAGGTGGGTGTATTTTAAATAACCGCTTTGATACTTTATATGGGATGGGACAAATTAAACTTGAGGGGATGTGGTATTGCCTTGTTGACGCCATCTGATACTTAACAACACAGGCAAATACTCGAATGTTTTCGCTGTTAATTCATGAGAATAATAAGCTTGTTCATGTATTTGCAATTTGAATGTTATTTTAAGCCCAGTTTAATATTATGATGATCATCTGTAGGCATTGAGAGAAACGCTACGTTGAGTGGATCCATATATATCTAAGAATACACTGTCATTTATTTAACACTATAACATTGTATCGATGTAACGATCTCTAGGAAGGCATACAAATATTTAAAATATTTTCACGCCTTTCCATAAGTGTCCTCGTAGGTAGGCAGAGTGTGTAGGTAGTACCCACAATACGCAAGAGATATTGTTGCTTAAGTGACAGATCGCGAGCCCATTGCCGTTAGTTAATCACAACTACACATACGACTTTGCATTTCTGCTCAAACGTATGCAGGTTTCTTTCACCGTAAAGTTCGTGGTGTGACTAATCACTGCACTGAAGATCAGAAAAACTCATTATTACTTTCAGCATTCGAACTTGCAATCTTTGTAATGCAGGCAACTATTCGAACCGCTCGGCCAGTACGGCTCTTAATATTTTAAAGGACATCGTTTATATGCCTGTGCGCTTTAAGACCCAGATGACAAATATCAATCGCCAAATCAATATATACATTCAGAACAACTGACATAAAGCCAACTGTCACTAAACATAAAAGAGTGTGCGTATCAGCGACAAATTATCCCCATCGATCATTCTGTGGTAACACAAATGAGCACCGTTGGCAGAGATTAAACACGGTAACATTGGCACAGAATTCAGGGCCACATACATGCATTTTGTTGACTATAGGTCGCTAGTTCAAATCCAGCTCGAAGGACCATTGAAAACATAAAAACTAAAACAAAACTTTATAAATAATTGCAATCGTTTTCGAAGAGGGTTAATTACCTGTCGTAAATTTAAGTTTAAGCTGACTTTCAAATTCCTGATCCTAATTTTGTTAGGGAGTGCTCCAGAGAGTTATCCAGAGCTCGTTATATTAATTATACGTAAGTTCCTGCTAAAATAGCCGCATCAACATAGTTTGGCAAAAACATAGATTAAGCAGTTAACAAGCCAGCCCACAGGTGGACTTGTGTACCTGTAATACTTAAACTGGCGGCCTATGAATTATGTATGAATGTTGATAACACTTAAGTTATAGGCTTAAGCGTTTTAAGAAAACTGTGGAAAAAACCAACTCGAGATGTTCATATGCTCCTCGTAAGTCGTTCAAGTTTCCAAAATAAAAATGCCACGAAAAGTCTATGATGTCAAATCTGAGTACGTGCGAGAAAGTCTGAGCGTACGCGACATTATCGACAAGATGCAAGCCAGTACGCCGCAAACATTCGGACATGAGAAGAAAAGGCATTCCGATTATATGACCACTATAATAGCCGTGGTGGCCGAGTGGTTCGAGCAGTTGCCTGTGACGCAAAGGTCGCAAGTTCGAATCCCGTCTGTACCAATGAGTTTTTCTGAACTTAAGTACAGTGATTAGTCACACCACGAGCTTTACGGTGAAGGAAAACATCGAGAGGAAACCTGCATACGTCAGAGAAGAAATTCAAAAGGCGTATGTATAGTCGTGCTTGAGTAACGGCGATGGACTCGCCATCTGTCACGTTGGCACCTAATATACCTCTGGCGGAAAGTGGGTGTGTGGGTATTACCTATACACTTCTGCCTACCCCTTCGGGGACTCTTGTGGGAAGGCGTGAGGATATATTATATTATTATTATTGAAGATCCCGTGAGAGATAAAACAAAACGGAGGTCCTGGAAAGAAACATGGTGTCGAAACCGGAGTGAAAGGAGAAGAACAACTGAGAAGTATAGGACTAACCGTCATATTCACATCGTGCATATACAGGTATGATGAGAGCAACTCTGAAATGATTTTATCTAGCAGTACCATGATCCCATGATAATAAAATTTTAGAGAAAGATTAAAAATAATAACTAAAACTGTCTACATATAATCACGCCCAGACCCGGTAGGCAGAGGGAGGAAACCACAAGCTCCCTTTACATTTCGCTAGATTCACGAGTTAACTGGAGACTTTTCGCTTCATTCAGATTCATTAGTATGTTCATTCATACTCACCGGATTCTTCGTCTAAAAATATAGATTATTGTACGCAAGTGACATTATGTGACCCAATTAATCCAATTATGTATTTAAGAGCGCTTTGGTCGCTGCATCTTGTAATAGAGACCGTATCTCAATGAGTGAGGGACTAATTTGCATGTTATTACAGCTTAACCCGCATGGTTCTCGTGCGGGAAGATTTCCACTTGTCGAAACAGAATTTTTACTTTATCCGTCATCCGACCGTAAGGCTAGCTAATGGGTCAGATGCTTGAAGGATGCATTTCGTATATTTTGTTCGTGTGTTCATTGAAAGTATTTGTCAATGCTTCGTTTACTTTTAAAGTGAGGAAAGAAAACTATGAGATGCTTTACCAAAAGACCAGTTGGGATTATAGTTTAGATGTCTACCTATATTATTCGCGATTGTATTATTTGTTATTAGACGGCCGTCTGGTTTAGTGGTTAGAGCTGCTGACGGCGAAACTCGAGGTCGTGGGTTCGATTCCCGCTGAGGGAGATATTTGTGTGATGAACACGAGTATTTTACTTTCATTTGGAATATAAGTATATACATATCGTTGACTAGTCACCATAGTACATTCCTTAATTTGGTGCTATATGAATTTGTGTGGAACTGTCCCAGGGTATTTATTTCTTATTACTTCCTGAGAGATTCAGCGTGATTATAAATATATTAATTTCAATCATATAGAAAATAGCCGTGGTTGCCGAGTGGTTCGAGCAGTTGCCTGCGACGCAAAGGTCGCAAGTTCGAATCCCGACTGTACCAATGAGTTTTTCTGAACTTACGTACAATGAATAGTCACACCACGAGCTTTACGGTGAAGGAAAATATAGAGAGGAAACCTGCATACGTCTGAGAAGAAATTCAAAGGCGTATGTATAGTCGTGCTGGAGTAACGGCTATGGACTCGCCATCTGTCTCGTTGGCACCTAATATACCTCTGGCGGAAAGTGGGTGTGTGGGTATTACCTATACACCTCTGCCTACCCCTTCGGGGACCCTTGTGAGAAGGCGTGAGGATATTATTTATTTATAGAAAATATGATAAGATTTATATTACGGAAATTAGTACGATAAAATTAAGATAAAGATAAAAATGTATTCCACTTCCAATAAAACGTTTGCATAAACATCTAGTGTAATTGAAAATAACTTAACATTAGTTCCATTACTGAACCCAATGCTATGGTCCCACGAAAACTTGGCGGTTTTATCACGATTCTAAACCACCAATAATTCTTTTATACGACTTACGCGTCTTAAAAACCCGTGGCAAACGGTCGGTGGTTCGACCAGTGTATCCATTACCATATTTTCACATCGATATAGTACAGCTATGAAATCGACCTTTCCGGTGGTGAATGAAACGCTTTTTGTCGACATGAAAACGTTCAAGCAATGAGCTTTTTTAAGGTATTATTGCATTAGAAAGGGTATAAAAGCTCAAAAGGCCTTATTTAATTGAAGTTACTTAAAAAGGTAAAGTATACTTGGGTTGAAGAAAACAAGAAAGTAATTACGATTTTTCTTGGAGCCGTAGTGGCTGAGTGATAATAGTAGGCGAGTGCATCGTCTAGAATGAAAGCATGTCGAATTTGAAGCGATGGTCTCGCTATCTGTTCCGCTAGCAGCTAAATTCGGTGAAAAAGGTTTACTGCAAACTTTTTCACCGAATTTTACTGCAACTTTTAAGCAAAAGTGTGCGCAAGAAGAGGCAGAGGAAGGCCATGTTCCAACTACCAGGATCAGAAATCCTGGATCACTCACGGACGGGAACGTTAAGAGTACTCGAAACCGACGAGCATGTATGAAGAGACTGATGAATGTGGACGAAGCGAAAGAGGTATGTAAGTCTAGAGAGAACTGGCGCTCTATACTCTCTGCCTACCCCGTTAGGGACATTGCGTAATGATATGTATGTATGTATGTAAGTTTTACTGCACACCCTTCTTCATCTGCTTACCCTTTTAGGGCTCTTTGGGAAAGGCGTGAAATAAATCTTTATGCAAATTTTTAAATTTATTTTATTTTTAGGAAGAGCTTTATGTCCAAGCTTTTATGTTCACACAAAACTGTGTGACCATAAAAATATTTGAAAGCAGATGAAAAAACATTTCTTCTTCAACATTACCTTTAGCTACATTTATTAGAATGACGGTTGAGATATTTATAACAATAATCTCTCAATAGCAGGTCTTCAAAGCAAAGGCCCTAAGTAGGAAAACCCCTGAAGCTATTATCTAAAAAGGCAATACACCTGAATATGAATCTTGAACCCTATTTCAATACAAATAGTGACCAGTAAAAAAAACGCATGAACTCAAGTTTTTATTTTATTACTAAGGTAGGAAAGTAGCATGCGATTCACCCTATATTAAGCAGATACCATCGCCTTGCGTTTGTAAAACCAGGTCGCAGTAATATTATTTCTATACCATGATATTGTTATTGTGTTGCCGACCCTGCAAATAATTAGACGAACTAGTTACGAACCAGTTTTAAAATAAATTGCTGCATCTCAGTACTGTACCTACCAGCTGCTGTAGCGTAGGTCTCAATTCTGTCTCGTAGTTAGGCTGTAAGCATCTCCTTTAGGACACTCAGAGCAAACAATGGAACAAGGTATGGTATCAGTGAAGAGATAAAGCGGACGCAAATACGCTATACTTAAAAGTGTAATTGTGAATTTTATGAGAACTAAAACACAACGGATCCAATGTTCTAAATGAGCGTAGTTCCAATACTTTTGCTGACACAGAAAATCGTAGCCAAACTACGCTGGATTCTGGTAGTTTTATGTTCCTGCGGTGAGTTTAGAATGAAAGTTCCACAAATTATGGATGGGTTAGCAGAAATTGAACTCGTTCGTTATGCAGCTAGCACGCCTATCAAGAGAGCACTGAGCCTTGGGACACTGGCGTTGATGTCTATGTTTTTGGAGTAACGACAATCAACGGCTCGTATGAATCCATTGAACAGAAAACTCTGTAAACTGTATAAGAAAAGCAATCTACACGTCTTCCCACAAGGGTCTCTGATGGGGTAGGCAGAGGTGTATAATTAGTACCCATACACCCACTTTCCGCCAAAGATATCTTTTAGGTGCCAACGTGACAGATGGGGAGTCCATCGCCGCTATTCAAGCACGACTATACATACGCGCGAACGCTTATAGCATTAGGGGTAACACTGCCAACCCTGCAGAAATCTTTTCACATCCTTCTTTAAGAACTCCGTGCTGTACGCTTTAGGGAAAACCTCAACGAGGAACATTCCACAACCCTATATATATTATCCTTAATTATCTTCTGAATGTCTGCAGTTCTCTTGTTGTTTTCCTTTTTCGATGTCCAAATATTTAATATATTTTGTATTGATATTGTGTCTCTCTGTGCTATCTTTCATTCAACTATTACTTAGACCAACGTAGTTTAAAGTTCCCGACTGTGCACCGGTCACAGCGCAGGCATGTTTAATTTGGTCCGGCTTTAGATTTAAGCAACCGGTCTGCAACTTGGCCTTTGTATACACTCCAACATCATTAAATAACAAACTTGCGCTCACCTTGACTTACAGCTTGTACTGTGATTGCTCGGATTTAGTTTGTAATATGTTGTAGGTATTATTAAATTTAAGAGCTGTGCTCTCGACGGCGTCTCTGATGCAATTCCTCCCATTTACTTCAGCCCAGTGCATCTTGGACCTCCGTATACGTCACAAATTATATTTTTTGTGACTGATGTGTGTTTATATTGGTCTGCCTCATCCTAATTTCCCATCTACCTTACATAAATACATATCACCACGACGATCCTTAACTGGGTAGGCAGTGAGTAGGGCGCCAGTTCTCTAGTTCTGGACTTACATACCTCTTTCGCTTCGCCAGCCATTCATTAGTCCTGTTCTGTTTAAATTGATAATATTAGTAATAGATAACTCAAAATTACTGTTTTTATATTGAAAGCTCACAAACAAGCGTCACTCCTTGACAGGTAATTTATCTGCCAGAAAAAGTTCTGTCAAAATTTGTTTAGCAATTTTGGAGATTAACCAGAATAAACAGACAGACAAATAGATTGACAAAAAAATTAAAACAATTGTGTATTTGTTATCACTACAGTGTGTACTTTCCTATGCACTATGACGATGATAATAAGATGATGAAGATGCTAACTTTTATCTTGATATTCCAAACAGACAATTCAATTTCCTTTATTAGTATAAATACATACAGTGCCGTCGTCACCTGCAAATTGTAGGTTCGAAATGATGGACTCCTAAACTACTTAACCGATTACAATCAAATTTGCACACCGTGTGCAGTTTGATCCAACTTAAAAGATAGAATAGCTTATATCACAATTGGACCCGATAGATGGCGCTGCGATCGTGTTACGGGCAATTTAACTTTTTCACCCGGGCAAAGCTATATACTAGACACGGGTATTTGTACCGTAAATATCTAGCTATATAAGTAACTGTATCGTTGGCTAGTTACAATAACACAAGCTTTGCTTAAATTGGGGCTAGGTCAATTTATGTGGAATTGTCCCAAAGTATTTATCAAAAGAGAATTTAATAATTAATATTGAATAGTATAAAGTTCGCATATATAATAATAATAATAATAATATTCTTTATTGTACACACACATACAAACAAATAGGATGACAAAAAGACAGACAATAACATGTAATAGGCACAATAGGCGGCCTTATCGCAAAAGCGATCTCTTCCAGGCAACCAAGTGAAGAGAGAAAAGAAATAGAGAAAAAAAAGGTAGGTGTGATAGTTGAGCGGATGAGATATACATATTTATATATATTATCCTTAATTATCTTCTGAATGTCTGCAGTTCTCTTGTTGTTTTCCTTTTTCGATGTCCAAATATTAAATATATTTTGTATTGATGTTGTGTCTCTCTGTGCTATCTTTCATTCAACTATTACTTAGACCAACGTAGTTTAAAGTTCCCGACTGTGCACCGGTCACAGCGCAGGCTTATATATATATTGTACGGATTATGGGTGGGACGAAACAAAATCTTTTTTTTAAACGACAATATTTATTTGTAATGCTCTTAATTTTTTTCTTTCAATGTATTACTTGAGGTGTAATAAATCACTGCAATGTTTAATGTTCAAGTCTTAATAAGTATGTTTATGCTTACAGCCTTCACGCTAGCACGTTCCAGAGAACTTTGTTCCTTGGACCGGAAAAGAGTGTTAAGAAAGTTAGAGTAAGCTCATGAAAAGCAACCACTAGTTCCGATTAGGTGTCTACTTAGTCAAAGTTACTCGCTGTGTGAAGTAACAAGTTTCTATTGCACCTGAAATGTAAGACGAGTCGCGAATATATCAACATTAGTTTTGACATGGAATTTCACCAATCAATCAAAATATTTTATTACACATAGGCCTAGGTGGGCACTTATAAAACGTCGAAAATGGTGCACGGTTCGGGTTGGTCGTTTCCATGGAAAAGAACCGGCAAGAAACTCCATGGTTACTCTTTTCTGCCATGTCAATTTTAATTAGGTACATAATATTTTTCGACATAAGTCACACCACGAGCTTTACGGTGAAGGAAAACATCGAGAGGGAACCTGCATACTTTTGAGAAGAAATTCAAAGGACATGGACTCACCATCTGCTACGATGGCACCTAAAGTATATCTCCGTTGGAAAGTTGGTGTGAAAGGCAAGAGTATCAATGTGACCACATATTGTCTTCGTGGTCACATTGTTATCATTTGGTGACACCTTTCCTCCCTCCTCGTGGTTTATTGAAGGTTAAAGGCTATCTTTCACTATGATTCGTCACACCAAGAGCATTACGGTGAAGGAATACATCAAGGGGAAACCTGCATACGTCTGAGAAGAAATTACTTATAGTCGTGCTTGAGTAACGGCGATGGACTCGCCATCTATCACGTTGGCACGTAATATATCTCTGGTGGAAAGTAGGTGTGTGGGCTACTACCTATACACCTCTGCCTACCCCATCGGAGACTCCCACTAGGGTCTCCGATGGGGTAGGCAGAGGTGAGGAGAGGGCGTGAGAATTTATGCTACTACTCAAGGGGGATGATTTAAAGGGATGAAACCGTGTAGGTAACTTACGTTACCTAATTGGATTATTGTTCTATCCATGCGATGTTATGCCACAAATTAATATTGAAATTGACCTTCTGTTAAACCTAGCTAGCATCCTTTGGGACTGGAAAGTTCACTATGTGTACCCGATTAGTTAAAGCCTTTGAAATTGTAATATAACTCTGAGATAAATCTTCTTAGGACGAGGACAGCTACGATATACTAGTCCTAGTCCTAGTCCTCTCCTTAGGACTAGGATATCAAAATCGGAGTGTCCTTAAGATAGCAAAATATAGTTGAGTATGCTACAAATCTGACGAATAAGGAAGTTTTAAAATGTGTCACTCTAGAACGGCAGGGCGGATTTGGATTAAATTTTGCACAGATATAGATTATCAGCTAGACTTACACATAGTATATGTTTAAATGTTTTTGTAAAAACCAGTGACATATAATTGGTCCCGTAGCACCTATTTAAATATAGAATTACGCTACCATATTTTCCGAAAAAAAACCTGTCAGGAAAAGAACCGGCGAAATAAGCTCGGTTTTTGTCTCACTCAATATTGTGTCTTTTCTTACGCAAGGGTAGAAGGTTACCATGCATGGTTATCATAATTACGCAAGTACCGCGACCTTTATGGGACCCTCGAATGTACATAGGTATATAGGCTCAAAATTTTACTTATTATATTATGTCAGAGAGCCGTGGTGGCGGAGTGATTCGAGTAGTTGCCTTCGACACAAAGATCGCAAGTTCGAATCCAGACTGTACCAATGAGTTTTCTGAACTTAAGTACAGTGATTAGTCAAACCACGAGCTTTACGGTGAAGAAAATCCTGCTGACGTCTGAGAAGCAATTCAAAGATGTATGTATAGTCGCGCTTGAGTTACGGCGAAAGACTCTCCATCTGTCACGTTGGCACCTAAAGTATATCTTAGGCGGAAAGTGGGTGTGTGGGTACTACCTATTCATCTCTGCCTACCCCTTAAGGGACCGTGGGAAGGCGTCAGGATATATATATTCCAATGAATAAAATCCAATTAAAATAGAATTCAACATAGTGATTCCCCGAAATAAAAGGTTTATATGGCATTTATATCATTACAAAACTATGTAATTACAAATCACCCAGACACCTCGTACATCGTAGGTACAAAGTAAATATCGTTAGGCCTGCTGTATAATACGAGGAAACTCGTTATAAAATCGATTACACCATCGCTTAGGCCAACATAATATAGGAAATGAGAGAATGTCTGTTGTTCTACACACGAGATATCCCATTATTGGCGGAATTAACACGTCTTTGAAGAAATATCGCTCCGGGTACGGCTGGCTGAACATCGATATTTTTCGTTTGATCATCGATATGTTTTGTATTTATTGTTGTTTTAACAAGTTATATAATTGTCAGCTGACATACCTACTTAAAAAAGTTAATGTCTTAAATAGAAGATGGATGAAGATTAAGAAGGGCACGTTACGCTGGCTTGGACATATAGAAAAGATGACGAAAGACTCACGAATCAAAGATAATGCGAAAGTGTGTGAAAGAAGAGGCAGAGGGAGACACGTTCCAACTATCTAGTACAAATCGATCGGACATTAAAAAGTTAGAACGCCAAGAGTATGATATACGTCAATAGTAGGTAAGTCTAAAGATAACTGGCGCTCCTCTGCCTAATAAATTACTCGCCATTCGTTAGTCTCACAAAAACTCGAGAAGGGGACCACCGATTTTTTTTCGTATGTCTCTCGTAGCGTGAGTTCCGGGAACTTTTGCTACTTGACCGAGCAATGGCGAGACCTAGGCCTCCAGCCAGGCACTTAAGTGCTAAGCAACACAGCTAAGGGCACCCCCTGTGGGGTACGGACCTCGGCTTAGGGCGTTGCTGGACGCCGAGCAGGGGAGCTGGGCTGGCCTGGTAATTTTTGAGGGCGAGAACCTCCAATAATTAGAATGTTTCTGTTTATTTGTATGGATCCGTAGATGGATTACGATGGGACCTGATAGGTGGCGCTGATTCTAATTCTTTCTTCCATTCGAAGATGGGCGGGACAGCTAGTTTGCTATATAAACGAGTCTCCGGAGCATGATTACCGATGAGCTTACGGTGAGAAATTTTGAACTTAAGTTAAACGCTACCATTAATGCCCACTGAGCCTTCCCTACATCTGGAACTGTACGTGACCAGAAACTTGCTCAGCGACTGTCCGACGCTATTCGATTCTCAATTAAACCGATAACGTAACGTAATACCTGTCTGTATTACGTTGCTCAACACAATGTGTATTTTATTGTCTAGGTAACATGAGTTAATTTCATTTGCCTGTCCGGTTTTCAAAATGTTCCTGAATTAAAAATCACACGTTGCGATTTCAACTGCGGGTAAATGAAACCACTGGAAGGATTTTGATGACATTTGGAATTGAGATTACGAAATACATACCAAAATTTATCATCGCGAAAGTGGGGGATGGAATGGGGGGGGGAAGGGAATGTTTGTTCCTCTTTCACGCAAGAGTTACTGAATGCAATTGGATGAAATATAATAGGAACAAAAAAATGGTCAGAAGAAATCATACATACATATCATCACGCCAAGTCCCTAACGGGGTAGGCAGAGAGTATAGAGCGCCAGTTCTCTCTAGCCTTACATACCTCTTTCGCTTCGTCCATATTCATCAGTCTATTCATACATGCTCGTCAGTTTCTGGTACTCTTAACGTTGCCGTCCTTGAGAGTCCGATCTATTTGGTCGAGGTAGTTGGAACGTGGCCTTCCTCTGCCTCTTCTTGCACACACTTTTGCTTTGTTTATCTGTTTCGTCAATCTTTCTTCACTCATCCTTTCTATTTGTCCAAACCAACGTAACATGCCTTTCTATATCTTTACAATCACGCCCTCATTCACGCCAGTTGATTTGCGAATCTCTTCATTGCGGATTCGATATATATATCCTCACGCCTTCCCGCAAGGGTCCCCGAAGGGGTAGGCAGAGGTGTATAGGTAATACCCACACACCCACTTTCCGCCAGAGGTATATTAGGTGCCAACGTGACAGATGGCGAGTCCATCGCCGTTACTCCAGCACAACTATACAAACGCCTTTGAATTTCTTCTCAGACGTATGCAGGTTTCCTCTCGATGTTTTCCTTCACCGTAAAGCTCGTGGTGTGACTAATCACTGTACTTAAGTTCAGAAAAAACTCATTGGTACAGTCGGGATTCGAACTTGCGACCTTTGCGTCGCAGGCAACTGCTCGAACCACTCGGCCACCACGGCTTTTTTTTTCGATTCGATTTTTTTCGATTTTTTTTTGATTCGATCTAATATCAACATATTTATAATGCTCTCCACGTCCTCAATATTTCCGCATTTTTTGTTTGGTGTAAAGCCCACGAACAATTATGTCCAACCTCGTACTTTACGAGATAATATTATAAAACATATAAATAAATAATAATAATAATTGTGTTATTTCGGTTACATTGGCAACCACAAAAATAGATCAATTAATTAGCATCACAAATAAAATATAAACTCAACAACAATCACAAATAAAATATTACATCATATATATGTAACAGCCATGATTTATATAAACTCAACAACAATCACAAATAAAATATTACATCATATATATGTAACAGCCATGATTTATATAAACTCAACAACAATCACAAATAAAATATTACATCATATATATGTAACAGCCATGATTAATATAAACTCAACAACAATCACAAATAAAATATTACATCATATATATGTAACAGCCATGATTTATATAAACGGAAAATGTATTAATTACTCCAAAAGAAAATATTATAATAAAGTCTTATTTTACGCGGGGCAAGTCCATTAAAAAAAAGTTATATCTTCTTTTAAATTATATTTATTCTTTATGAATGCCAAAATGATAGATATAAATGTGACCTCAACTTTTAGTTCTTAATAAAACAATTTATCCAATCAAGGAAGCTTTATTCCTTTGTAAGCGTTCTAAGGCTAGAAAAGTATGATTGTACAGGAACTCTTAGAAACTCCCGCGTTATTGTTGTTACGTTCAAAAATCAAATCATTGCGAACGACTTTTTATTTGTACTCTCAGTGTTTGTTCAGTTATCGAGATTTTCTTTGTAAGAAATTGGAAACTCCTTTGTGTTCCATACAACGGATAATCAAATTTGAAAACTCGTCACGGAAAACAAAACAAAGAATGGCAAAGGTACAATTTACATACACAATCAGATGTTTATTGAAATCAATTATTAATTAAGAAACGACATTTAAGTATGTTAGCTAGCACACCACGAGATTTACATACATATCATCATTCCCTAATGGGGTAGGTTGAGAGAATCTGGTCAGTTCTCTCTAGACTTAGATACGTCTTTCGCTTCGTCCACATTCATCAGTCTCTTCATACATGCTTGTTGGTTTCGAGTACTCTTGACGTTCCCGTCCTTGGGTGTCCGATCTGTGCCTGTTTATTATCAAAGTATATCAAACGTATGAGATAGAGCTAGTTAAATATATCATAAGGTAGCCCTTATAACTGATATTTAATAGGCAATCGCCCTTGCGTTAACCCAACCCCTAAAGGGAGTTCGTATTAAGTGAACCTTCGACACAGTAAAGCTATAATTTATTGAGGTAATTCCGTCACACTTTGATAATTCCCAATTTTTATAGGAAGAACCGCTATAAAATTTATGCGACAGTTACTCGGAACGTTTTCGACCCTTGATCATTTAATTGATATGAGGTCGATACCTCGCGTTATGAGACGACGCATTGAATCGGTTACCTTCGAATTCTTATAATAATAATTATTTATCTCTGAAACAGATATATAAAGCAAAAGTGTGTGCAAGAAGAGGCAGAGGAAGACGTTCCAACTACCTGGATAGAATCGTTCGGACGCTCAAGGACGGGCACGTCAAGAGTACTCGAAACCGACGAGCATGTATGAAGAGACTGATTAATGTGGACGAAGCGAAAGAGGTGTGTAAGAGAGAAGAGAAAATTGGCGCTCTATACTCTCTAACTACCCCGTTAGGCACTGGGCGTGATATGTATGTATTTATCGCTTTAAAGCCCAGTGATTTGAGTAGTCGCCTGAAATACAAATATTGCAAGTTCTAATCCCGACTGTACCAATGAAATTTCTGAAGTGCGTAAACTACAAATAAATATTACTTTCCCTTAGTTTAACGGATAACGAAATACATCACTGTAGAAATTTAATTTAATAGAAAGAACGAAATAAACTTGAAATTGAATATTGCCTTTTGAAGCTGGGACAAAGTTGTCGGTATGTGGTAGTCAGTACAGAGACTAATCTCAGCCAATAAGCACCGTAATCAGACCGAAGTGTTCCGCTCGATTTATGTGAGACACTTCTGTTAGAACTTGCTTATATGTTCCTTCTTAGTCTGAGAAGTTTTTAAAGAATGCATACTTTTTCTTTGATCGCAAGGCACGCGTTCGCTAGGCTTTTCTCTCTTTGATATCGTATAAATAGCTTACCGACGTTTAATCGACAGGTCGATGAACTTTCCTTTTATTTGTAACTTACTATGCCCCGCGATTTCATCCTCACGCCTTTCCAAAAGCGCCACGAGACATAAGCAGAGGTGTGTAGGTACCTAGTGACCACACTCCCACTTTCCTATGCGATATATGTCAGTGCAAACGTGATAGATGGAAAGTCCATCGGTGCTACTCAAGCAGGACTATACATGCGCCTTTGAAGTTCTTCTCAAACATATACAGATTTCCTCTCGATGTTTTCTTTCACCGTAAAACTCGTGGTGAAAAAACCGGCCAGAATGGCCAGCAGTTGCAAAATACATTTCTTTAAAGAGGTCTTCTATTGCTTATCGCACATCGAGGGTATAGATAGTGCCATCCACGAAGGAAGCCCCACCAAAACTACTAGTCGAGGAAGCCGTGGGATGCGGGAAGTATGACTTGACTGTATTAATTGTAGTTTGCGTGTGCACTCACAGGTAAACAGTGTGTTACAAACATTAGTGGAAGGTTGCACACTTACACTATAAACTGTAGGGAAGAATAGTGGGGCGCGTCTTCGTAGATGGCACTATCTATACCAACGACGTACGCAATACGACGTGATAATATGGTTGTATGTATAAAGAAAATACCTGGAATGCGTAGTTATTGGAAATCATTCCTACACCCGTCACTGGATAGCTTTTAGCAATATTCCTTAACAAAATTCCCTTCATTAATTTGTACCGTAGCCTTATAAATTCCAAACACCCGTACATGTAATGCACAAGCAAAACTTTTTAATGGGCTCTCGTATATTTTCCCGTAACGACAAACATTTCTGTTGATCTATATTGGTACGCGATTTACAACTTTAATACGATGTTATTTAAAGTTATATTTGTGTTGGAACACACACATCGCTACGATTAAATTGTTCCATTTAATATGAGATAAAGACGATTAACATGTTTTAGTGTTGTTTTTATCGACTCAGCGATGAATATAGTCGTTATTTTTGTCAGCACTATTGTCGATGGAACGATTTGTTCTTGTAATGGGGATTGATACGGCTCACGTCCGGAGACTTGATCCTTAATAGACGTGACATCCGGGTGCTAAGCGGTTACCTACTCGTAGAGAGTTAGGCCACAATAGAATCTCTTGTTCCAAATTTGAATTGGTGGATTCTGTTAAAGGGTCTTTTTGAAGTAACGTTAATTTTCTGAATTTCATAATGAACTGCCGGCGGTAGTTGGAACCATAGTTTATGATGATAGTACAACAAAAAATTGTTGGCAATGGGTTGGTAATATTCTTGGTCGCAGGCTAAGGGTGTATGTATATGTATGTATGCATGTGCATCCTCTTCTTTATTAGGAACCATTTTGTCCCAGTTCTGGGCAAAGGAATCCTTATTTCTCTTCTAAGGCATATACGAACTTAAGTAGAAAAAATCTCCGCTTGAAAAATAATATTAATCAACGTTCCAGAATTTATTCCGAACATCGCTTGAAGTTCCAAAACCGATTATAGTTTCGTAATGGGCCCAAAATTCGCTTAAATTCGGAAAAAGTCGAAACGCCAAAAACAACCGAACGCTTGTAAGTTCAAACTTTGGTGCAATATTTTGTTTTTAGAACACAGCTAGGCAGTTTATCAAACGCTGAATAGTCGCATAAATCAGCTCGTAAGTGCTTTGTTTCGCTGTGAAATGGAGGGTACGGGGATGGATTTCATACCCATGTGGGCTCGCTTGCCAATACAAGATATACTGTTGAGAATATTGGACGATTTTTCCGCTTCAGCTTCACTGAGGCTACGTGTAACGCAATTTATTATTTACAAGCCTTTTAAATGTTAGAAGTTTGCAAACGGTCTTGAGAGTCCGATGTATTTTTTTGTTTATTTATTAGCTGTGCCAGCGACTCTTTTTTGCGACTCAAAATTAATATAAAGTAGCGTCCATTTTACATCTGCTATCTGCTAGAGAAAGTTCCGTCAAAATTGGTCCAGCCATTTCAGAGATTAGCCGAAATAAACAGAAAGAAAGACAGACAAAAAAAAATATTAAAAAAGTTACATATACTAAGTATTTTTATATTACAAACAGACACTCCAATTTTATTTATTTGTATAGATTAAATACAAAATGGCCGTGATCAGCAACACAAAGCTTGCAAGTTCAAATCTTGAGTAGACCAATGAGTTTTTTTGAACCTTATTATGGTGGTTGGTCACACCACGAGCTTTACGGTAAAGGGAAACATCGAGAGGAAGCCCGCACAGCCCGAAAAAAATCAGACACGTATGTAATGTCGTACTTGAGTAACGGTGATGTATCTGTCACGTTGGCACCTAAAATATATCTCTGGCGGAAAGTTTGCATACATCTGCCTACCTCTTCTATGAACCTTGTGGAAAAGGCGTGAGGCGCATATCTGAACAACATTGCTTAGGTGTGAAATTCTTAAGTTTTTTAATTGTTCTTACGTTGGTTACATTCTATTAAGTGTTAAAGTATATATATATATATAATAATAATAATAATAATATTCTTTATTGTACACACACACATACAAACAAAAAGGATGAAAAAAGACAGAGAATAACATGTAATAGGCACAATAGGCGGCCTTATCGCAAAAGCGATCTCTTCCAGGCAACCAGGTGAAAAGAGAAAAGAAATAGAGAAAAAAAAGGTAGGTGTGATAGTATATGATAGTATATATATATAATTATATATAAGATCTTTTATGTTTAAGCACAAAACACAATGTGATTTATCCTAAAACAGAAAATCATTATTAATTTCAGATAAGTCTTACATAACATAACAAATATAAGCTAATACTAACTACTTACTTACCTAAAACAGAAAATCAACAATTTAATGTCCATGCTTTACAATACTTACTATTTTACATTATATAAACATTTATATTCTAACGAAAAAAAACAATAATCTTGATAGAAGAATTGACACATATTCAAAAAAGTCATGTCAGTAAGCACAGAGGTTTCATATATATATATATATATATATATATATATATGTAAGACCGCACAATATCTAACAATAATAATTGGAACGAGCCACACAAAGCTTCACTAACGTCTCTTGTGATCTGTCCTTTCAGTAGCGCCTTCCTCCGTCTTTTTGTAGCCCAGTCACCAATAAATCGCCTATTTGCAGCCACTAGGGGGAGAATAGCCTATGATTGGTTTGTGTTCGTTCGTGGTTCGTTTTGCCAAGATATTCATTTGTGGATTGAGGTGATTTTCAATTGATTTCGCTTTCATTTGCTACTGTGGATGCTTTCAGAATTGCGAATTCGTTCTACTAAGTACATTACATTAGTACATTTTAATTGTGAAAGTTTAAGAGTATATATCCTCACGCCTTCCCATAAGGGTCACCGAAGGGGTAGGCAAAAGTTTATAGATAGTACCAACACACACTCTCCGCCAGAGATATATTTTAGATGCCATTCATCAGTCTCTTGATACATGGTAGATATGATTATAGATATCGTTATTCCACGTAATAAAATAAAAATTACAAGTAATAACCCTCAGTAAAACTATTCATCAAAAATCCCCTCACTTAAAAACAAATTGTATAGCAATTTTTTTGACCGGAGATTAAGCTTACAACGTCGACGTTACAGGTAACTCAGTCACTGCAGCGACTCCAGAATAAAATAAAAGTTCGATGAAAAAACAAGTATCTGGCAATGGCATTGAATAAATAAGAAATCTAAAACAACCTGGTTGTTATGTTTACGAACACACACAAACAAACCAACCACTGTACCAACTCGACCATCCATAAAGATACACGAAGCTGATTTCCATAGTGAGGAGAGGCGAACTTAGCTCGCATCAACACTCACACCTAGAATTTGCTACATAACAATACGTCAGTGCACTGAATATATGGTAGGTAGCTGTCACTACTTTGTAGTGCTTTCTACAGGGATCAAGTTACCAGAGGAAGGCGAGAGATTAATACAATTTTGTATTTATGAATTACATTCTCACGCCCTCACCACGCGCCACGCACCCCAATGGAAGCACGTAGCTCCCTTAAAGGGGTAGGCAGAGGCGTATAGGTAGTAGCCACACACCCACATTCCGCCAGAGATATATTTCAGGTGCCAACGTGACAGAGGCGAGTCCATCGCCGTTACACTAGCATGACTATACACACGACTTTGTATTTCCTCTCAAACGTATGCAGGTTTTCTTTAGGATTTTCCTTCACCGTAACGCTCGTTGTGTGACTAAACATTGTACTTAAGTTCAGAAAAAATAATTGGTGCAGCCGGGATTCAAATTTGCAATCTTTGTGTTGCTGGTGACTAGTCGTACCACCTGGCCACCACGGCTCTTGTGATAAAGATTACATTCATACAACTTGTCGGCAGAAATTAAACCCATTACCTTGAGGTCAGATGGGTGGGTCCTTAGGCCACTAACGTACCAACCACTGGGTAAAAGAAAATAACATCGTTAGAACATAGACAATCCGCTCCTTGCCTTCAAATTAGGCACGCACTACCGCATAAGACCATGCAAATTTTGACGTTACTACTATAAAAATAAAAGCTTTACGCTCCAGTACACTCCTTGTTAGTGTTCACTCCGTATGTTATACAATTTATTTGCATTTATACTAGACACAATGTTTCTATTTGTTTGACCTTATAACAGTTGTTTTTTAGAATTCTACTAAGACGAGAGTTTGAACTTCGAAGCAATGCAATTATTACAACATCAATATTTTAGAAACAGTACAATGAAAATCAAAGTATTTTTATTTCACATAAGCCTAGGTGGGCACTTATAAAAAGTCGAAAAAGGCCTACAGCTGCATAACGTCATGAGGTGTTTGAATCAGGTAGGTGTGAGGTAATCAGTTTTTAGTGAAAATTTAAATATGTGGTTTTCCCTGGAGAGTACAGAGTTCTTCAAGAAGGGTTGTAAAGATTCCTGCAGGGTCGGCAACGCGCGAGTGATACTCTGGTGTTGCAAGCGTCCATAGGCGGCGGTTACCGATTACCAGCAGGCGGACCGCATGCTTGTTTGCCACCCAGGTGGTATAAAAAAAAGGGGAAAGGAACTAATCACTGTACTTAAGTTCAGTAAAACTCATTGGTCCTGTACCATTCGAATTTGTAATATTTGTATCGCAGGCAACTACAGGAACCACTCGGCCACTTTGACTGTATATATGTAAACATATATTTATATAAACCAGATCATGCATATGTATTAATGAAAACCGCAATTTAATCTGCTGCGTTAAAGATATTTCTGTAAGCCTACAAATAGCGTATTAGTGACTTTATTTTATACCACCTACGTGAGACCTTTAAGTTAAAAATATATATTGCAAGCGTCGTTATGCGGCGGTAACTACTTTCCGTCGGACGGGCCATGTGCTTGTTAACCACCGTAGTGGTAAGTTAACTATTTAACACCTGGGATTTAGATTTACAGAACGTTAACTTATTCCGTGAATGAAAGTGTAGGAAGGTCCTACATCTACACTTACACCGACCTAGGCAGTCGTTTCAAGACCAAATTAGGGACATCTTGAAAAAAGGCCAGGGCAAGAGTACCCTAAGCCGAAGAGCATGTATGAAGAGAATAATGAAAGTGGGCGGAGCGAGAGAACTATGTAAGGATCGTAGCAAGTGGAAAGAAGTGGTCTCAGCCTACCCCTACGGGATAGAGGCGTGATTATATGTATGTATGTATGTAACTTATTTCGATGGCCGCGCAGTTAGAATAACGTTTACGCGTTGAAAACTTTTCGAACGTAAGCTCAGCGGTGTAGCATAATATGCTTTGTGCAACGGAAATTAATATTTGCTGAGCACGAGTTGTGTATGTTACACCCAATACTATTCGCAACTGCACTGTAAAGTGAACGGATATTAGTTCTTCTTCCAATGAGGTCCGTGCAGTTTGTACGTTTGCAGCTACATTCCTGATATTAAATTCATTGAGGTATTAAAACGTTTAATAATATAGTTTCTTAATAACATTTCACGCCTTCACATAAGGGTCCCCGAAGGGGTAGGCAGACGTATATATAGGTCATACCCACATGCCCACTTCCGCCAAAGCTGTTCCTTTTTTTTATATATGTACAATCCGTTTATGTCATATACATGTAATGCCTGTACTATGGCAGGTTTATTTGTATTGTGGCCGGTAGATGGCACTATACCTATAGTAATACTTTTTGAATCGCGCTACCATGGCGTTCTACGTGTATGGTATATACTCGAGTTGAACACAGATTAAGCATTCGACACTTTTTGGGGAATTTTATGTCGTTTCATTACTAACCCGATCTCAGTACCTACTTACTCGAGGAACAGAGCATCAGTTTGTTCACTATACATTGGTGGCAAACAAGCATGCGCCATGCGGTCCGCCTGATGGTAAGCGGTTACCGGCGCCGGTTTTAGGTGCATTATATTTTTGTATATAATATAGAGATAATTTGGCTTTTTATTTAATTAATTATTGATCGAAGATGTTCATTATCACTAGTAATAAGAAAATTTGTGGAAGTCATGCACGATTACTGCATTAAAAACTGCATGCAAATAACAGAAGACTGACTTAAACCAAATATGGTTAAACAACATAAAGCTAATACAAACATTTGAAATTATAGGCGTTACTATAATAAAAAGAGCGTGTTGAATGTAGGTACTATTTAGGATAAATTAATGATATCGCTTAAATTTTGAAGGTTTGTCAGAGAACATATTGAAGTAGTATAAGGTTGTATAATATGACCCTTAAGAGAAATGTGATCATTTTATTTAGCGTAATAGTTCGAAAAACATCGTTCTTGAAAACGTTACTAGGACGTTTGTCGTTATGTGTAAAGCTTTCAACACAATATATTTTTATTTCAGTATATTTATCCTCCTTATCAGTGTGGGTGTTAGCTACACACCTCTGCCTACCCCTTTGGGGGTCCTTTGTGGGAAAGCGTGAGGACTTTATTGCTATTCCACTTACATGTACATATATTTGAAGCTAGTCTGTACACCGTTACACTGATATTTCACGTTTAAAAAAATATGCTCATCACATTAATATTTACCATAGACGAGGTTCAAACTTGCCAAACACTACTGCCCGGAATGTTTAACTAACGATTGACTTGCGCATTGTCGATGCCATACTGAAAGCAACGAGTGTTTCCAAAGCACGCGTCAATGTACAAGGTATACAGGAAAATGTTATTTTACCACTTATTTATAACAGCGTTCATGTCTCTTTACATTTTCATTATGTTCGAGCACGTAATTGAAATTAATTGAATGCTTAAAGCGCAAATATAAACAGGGGGAGAAATACGTCCACTTTCATCGTCTTTCACAACACAGCATCTTCATTTTAATTAAACCTATTGCTATTACCACGATACATTTGGTAATATGGTTGAATATTGTATATGGTGAATATATGGAGTGGTTCGAAACCAATTAGTTACAGCATACAACATAAATACAGTGATTAAACTGAGTGACAGGATAAGAAATAGTGAGATAAGGAAACGTTGTGACAAAAATTGAGTAAGGTATGCTGAGATGGTTTGGCCATGTCGAGAGAATGAATGAAGAACGATTGACGAAAAAAGTGTATAAGGCGAGTGTGAATGAAAGTGTTGGAAGGGGTAGACCTAGACGGACTTTTCTAGAATAAATTAGGGACGTCTTGAAAAAAGGTCAGGTCAAGAGTACCCTAAACCGAAGAGCATGTATGAAGAGAATAATGAAAGTGGACGAAGTGAAAGAAGTATGTAAGGATCGTAGCAAGTGGAAAGAAGTGGTCTCTACCTACCCCTACGGAAAAGAGGCGTGATTAAATGTATGTATGTATGTAAATACAGTGATTTGTCTCACCACGACTTTTATGGTGAAGGAAATATCGAGGGGTTTTTTTTTACAACAAAGGTGGCAAACAAGCATACGGTCCACCTGATGGGAAACGGTTCGGAGAGCTATAGTGTGTTGGCGGCATAATGGGACTAATCCCTCTGCTTCCAACACAATGTAACAATCCTCCCCCCTTCCCAAGGAGCTCATTATAACCTGCAAAAGATTGAGCAGAAATCCAAATACATAAAATATGCATAGTCGTGATTGAGCAATGGCGATGGACTTGCCAACTGTCACGTTGGTATCTAAAATATTTCTCCTATACTAAAACTATAACCAGACTATTATTAAATTAATTGTAACTAACAAACATCCTATCCTCACGCCTTCCCACAAGGGTCCCCGAAGGGGTAGGCAGAGGTGTATAGGTAATACCCACACACCCACTTTCCGCCAGAGGTATATTAGGTGCCAACGAGACAGATGGCGAGTCCATAGCCGTTACTCCAGCACGACTATACATACGCCTTTGAATTTCTTCTCAGACGTATGCAGGTTTCCTCTCGATGTTTTCCTTCACCGTAAAGCTCGTGGTGTGACTAATCACTGTACTTAAGTTCAGAAAAAACTCATTGGTGCAGTCGGGATTCGAACTTGCGACCTTTGCGTCGCAGGCAACTGCTCGAACCATTCGGACACCACGGCACATAAATTATAAGTTTATGCGTATTTAGTGCCATCTACGAAGACGCACCCCACTAATTTCTAGTCTAGGGGTCGCGCGATATGGGGGAGTATGGCCGGAGTCTATTAATTGGACACACTACAATTAATACGCTCAAGGACGGGAACGTTAAGAGTACTCGAAACCGACGAGCATGTATGAAGAGACTGATGAATGTGGACGAAGCGAAAGAGGTATGTAAGTCTAGAGAGAACTGGCGCTCTATACTCTCTGCCTACCCCGTTAGGGACTCGGCGTGATGATATGTATGTATGTATGTATGTGCGTGTGCACTCAAAGCTAATGAGGATATACCGATAATACTTAAGTATTAGAGGAAGGTTGCACACTTAGACAATGAACTATAAGGAAGAATAGTTGTGAGCTTCTTCGTGGATATCACTATCTATACATAGGTGAAATAAACAGTAGTTTAGCAAAAAAAAATAGCCTACAAAATGTATTTGATGTGGATTTGTGATAGTAAACATTGGGAGCAAGTTCATTTAATAGTGAATTAAACCGCCAAGCCATTAGCACACTATACACAGAACACTAATGAGATAAGATTTTAACGGCATGCGGTGTTGCGGTTTTCTCTCAATAATAGTCATTATATAAAACGAGATTGATAGAGCCGTGGTGGCCGAGTGGTTCGAGCAGTTGCCTGCGACGCAAAGGTCGCAAGTTCGAGTCCCGACTGTACAAATGAGTTTTTCTAAACTTAAGTACAGTGATTAGTCACACCACGAGCTTTACGGTGAAGGAAAACATCGAGAGGAAACCTGTATACGTCAGAGAAGAAATTCAAAGGCGTATGTATAGTCGCGCTTGAGTAACGGCGATGGACTCGCCATCTGTCACGTTGGCACCTAATATACCTCTGGCGGAAAGTGGGTGTGTGGGTATTACCTATACACCTCTGCCTACCCCTTCGGGGACCCTTGTGGGAAGGCGTGAGGATATTATTATATTATTATTATTTATATTTGTGTTAAAATCTAAATGAAATGAGATGAAATAGTTTATTCACCAGAACACGGTGTGTTACATAATGTGATATTTAAGTGGTACATAGTGATTGAGTCGCGCATTGGGCCACAAAACATTGACATGCGAATTTTTTCGTAGGTATTTTTATACCTCCTAACCAACTCCCTAATTTACAACAATTAAATACAGGTATACATATACATATACATATCATCACGCCGAGTCCCTAACGGGGTAGGCAGAGAGTATAGAGCATCAGTTCTCTCTAGACTTACATACCTCTTTCGCTTCTTCCACATTCATGAGTCTCTTCATACATGCTCGTCGGTTTCGAGTTAAATACAAGTATAAGATATTAAATGCTATACACACACGTGGAAAGGCGTAGATACATTAGTTATATATAACTATAGATATAGTAGTTACATATATAACTATACATATATTACGATATATATATATATATATTACGAGGCTGAATCCCTCACAGGTAGGAAGGTCGAAAGTTGAACGCTAGTTCTCTTCTCTCTCAACTTGTCAGTGTATTTAATAATTATGGAGTCATTAAAATTCAGTCATTGATCAGGCAGTGTCGATTCAAATGATGGCAATTCAAATTGAATGGATGCACTTAAGCAATTCAAATGATCTACATTTCCAATAGCAGTGAATTCCAAAGGCTCTCCATTTGAGCTTCCATACGTGCTCACCACATCCGAGCCGTTGATTTCCATACCGTTCAAACCATGCAAGGGAAATTGTAGCGAATTTTCTCTTTGTCCTCTATATAATACAGGCCAAATTTGCGAAAACTATTTTCTTATTCACACCTTCCCACAAGGGTCAACGAGGGAATAGGCGTAAGTGTTAGAGCAAGATTCTTTTCGTGTTAATATGAGTGTTCGATGTCAAAAACTGATGACATGAAGTAATATGTAATATTAGTCGCCTGCAACGCAAAGATTGTAACTTTGATTTCCGACTGTATTAATTAGTTTTTCTGAACTTAAGTAAGTTATGAGAAATGGCAATTGACTTGTCATCTATCACGTTGGTACATAGTATATATCGAAAAAATGGCGTGTGAACACATCTGCCTACCTTTGTGGGAATGTGCGTATACCATATATGTACATATAACTCTATATTGTTCAACAGTGTTCATAGCTTTAGTATTAGGATATATATATATGCCTACCCCGCTAGGGACTTGGCGTGATGATATGTATGTATGTATGTATGTATATATACGAAACTGATTAATACCCAAAACATTATCTAAGTGATAAATGTCGATTACTTGACAACCCTAGTAAGGCGATCGTGTTCTCTTACAAATATCAAAGCCATATAAATCACCCGCTATCAGCAATACCCATCGAATATCTCACCCAAAAGTACTTTATCTGGAGAAAAAGCTAAGAACAAATAAGAAGGATTCATTACGAGCGTTCATATTGAAAAGTATCCAAACAGGAGTCTTTGCATTATTCATATTCCTTACTGCACGCTTGCAATAAATGTGACGACGCGACTTTTTACGTTACGGTCTTCTGCCGATTGTAGGGCTGCGACAGTGATTGTTTTTGATACTTTATAGTTTTACGATTTTGTTTGTCTTAATCTGATTAATGGATGAAATGTTGATGGACTAGCTGTGCCTCGTGGCTTCAGCTACGTTAGATTTAATGAAATAAAAAAGTAGGTCAAATTTCTTTAAGCAATATTAGCGATCTGCCAGTGAGCTGTAAACTAACAGAGAGACAAAACTTTTATAATATGTTTTTTTATTGTTATTAGTACAAACAGTTTGCACTTTCATATTAATGATTAGAAAAAAAAAACTGTTGTTTTGATATTACAAACATACACTTTAAGAATTGCCTCTTATTTAGGCAATATATATTTACATACATACATACATATCATCACGCCGAGTCCCTAACGCAATATATATTTCAGTATGAATATTTTGGATTTAGATTTTATTTCCCGGAACAATACTTATTTCCCATCCGAGACCCGTAGTGTCTTTTTTTAAATGATGTTCAGTCATTTCTGTCGGCTTACAAACTATGAAACTGTGATCAGACACAATCTTGCCACCCAAATCCTGCTCAAGTATACATCCGTCTTTGAATTTCATACGTATAAAGGTCTCCTCTTGAGGTTTTCTTTCAAAGTAAAGCCCTTAGTGTGACAAATCACTAAACATTGGTTCAGAAAGTCTTATTGGTACACTGGGAATACGAACTTGCAATTTTTGTGTTGCATGCGCCTATTCGAACCAGCCACCGCGAATCTCTCAAACAAACTCATTATAAACACTGTTACTATTACTTTATGTACAGCAGACGAGTCTGCTGTTATCGTAACAGTAAGTACCCATGGTTTGTGAATGCTTTTTATCTCTCTCCTGGGATCGTGCGCCGCTGTAGACAGCGTCTAGTCGCTAATTAAAATTGAGAACACGAGTCTGCTCGTAAATTTACTTCATTTATTTTCTTCAATATTGGACACATAAAATGTCTTGTTTTTTTTTCTATACAAACAAACATGCGATCCTCCTAATAGTAAGCGGTTACCGCCGCCTATGGACACTTGTAACACCGACAACACAGGTGTATTGCTCGCGCGCTGCCGACCTTGCAGGAATATTTTCACACCCTTCCAGAAGAACTCCATATAATTTACTCCAATTACTCCAGAGAAATTTCAGTGCCAATATGACAAGTGGCGACGCCGTCATTGTATTTATTTTATTTTTACTTTTATTTTTATCTGTACACTAGACTACGTGCTTCTTAGAATTTCTTCTCAAACGTAGAGCTCGTGGTGTGATTAATCACTGTACCTAAGTAATTTAAGGAAAACTTGGGTTCGAATATCTGCGTAACTATTGACTAAAAGAACCACTTAGCCAACACCCCTCTAAAAAATTATACATACAAATATTATGAACTAATCGTTTCTGCACTCGTGAGTGTCATTTAAATTGTCGGCTTAGTGAACGTCTGATTTTAACAACAACAGGATTCGTTACACGAGAATCACGTAGCAACAGAGAAGTGAATCAGTATTTGCTTTTCTAGCCTTAAGTATAATTGATGCGATTAGGTTTCCGCACTGAATCCAATTAGGTTTCAACGGAGAATCTATTTGAATTGAGAATGTTTCAAACTCAACTGGAATAGTTTGCCTTACCTACTTACTACTACTACGGCAGAAGACTGGTAAATAGGAAAGTATCGTCAAAGCACTATCGCGCAGAAAAGTGGTTGCAGAATATTGGTTTTAATTTAATTATAGTGGCGCTATTATACCTTTTAGGTAGTTTTAATTTGTATTTTGTTCCATTGTCCAACAAAAACAAAATATTCTCACGCCTTGCCACAATGGTCCCAAAGGGGTAGGCAGAAGTGTATAGATAATACTTACACACCTACTTTCCGCCAGGGATATATTTTAGATTACTCAGCCACTCAGACGTGGCAGATTACTCATGCACGAATATACATACGCCTTTGAATTGCTTCTCAGACGTATGCAGGTTCCCTATCGATGTTTTCCATCACCGTAAAGCTCGTGGTGAGACTAGTCACTTTAGTTAAGTTCAGAAAAATTCATTGGTACAGTCGGCATTCGAACATGCGATCTTTGTGTCGCAGGAAACTACTCGAACCACTCGGCCACCACGGCTATTTATACATGAACCAATCCCTTTAAATATCGTATCATGTAATCATGCTAATATGACGTATTCTCAGTATTCATAAAACAAAATTTACGAGCACGTATGAAGTGACAGTAAATGAAGCGGAAGAGGTCTGTAAGTCTAGAGAGAACTGGCGCTCTACTCTCTTAGGGACTCGACATGATGACACGTACGCTAACACGAAACATTTTTCGCTAACTGCCTTCGTATTTTGTGTCTTTAGACTATAAATCTTTACAAATACTTGCCGCTATTTTGTGCACTACGTTACTTTTAAGAAGAGCTTTAAACAAAAATAATGGGGCATTGGTGTCCGTTCGTTCATTAACTACTTAAAAGAGAGTTTCGCAAAAGAATTCAAATTAACTTATACGCATAATTGATTCTTTGTTTTATTTTTAATTGAAAATGTCTTTTGCTATACGTAAGATGTGTATACGGGAATCTTTTAAGAAATCAAATTTTGCAACATGATAGAAAGGCATTTGAATAAAAAAGCAATTTTTGATAATCACTTCTGTATTCAATAATATCCTCACGCCTTCCCACAAGGGAAGGGGGTAGAAAGAGGTGTTTGGTAATATCCATACACCCACCTTCCGCCAGAGATATAGTTTAGGTACCAACTTGACATATGGCGAGTTCATCGCCGTTACTCCTTACGCCATATATTCTTACGCTATACGCCTTTGAATGGCTTCTCAGACGTATGCAGGTCTCCTCTCGATGTTTTTCTTCACCGTAAAGCTCGTGGTGTGATTCCAAGGCGTATGTATATTCGTGCTTGAGTAACGGCGATTGACTCGACATCTGTCACGTTGGCAACTAAAATATATCTCTGGTCGAAATCAGAATACTTCATTCCCTTTCGGGAACCCTTGTGGGAAGGCGTGAGAATATATATATATATATACAATTTTGTCCTGAAAAATAGCATACTGTAATCCGAAACTGTTACACTGTAATAAGAAATACAATTCCCGTGTGTCACGTGCTCAGAGTAATCTCCCTTCGCGAACACGAGTCTATGCGACTGTACACTATCTACGCTAGGGAATACTCAAATATTCTTACTACATTCGAGGGAAATTAATTATACATAGTTTGAACAGATTCTTAGCGAGCTCAGGTACAGTGATGAGTAAAAATTAATGTGGTGTTACTTTTATTACATGTCAGCTGAACTTCTTGATTGAAAGACCGGTGGTGGCCGTAGTTCGAGCAGTCTGAAGCTTTGCTTGGGAAACGGCGATGGACTCACTATATGTCACGTTGGTACCAAGTGGGTATTCGGGTACTACGTACACATATCTGTCTTCGGGGACCCTTGACAGCTCCGAAGACCTTTAATAATTCTACGAAACAACTGAATAGCGATCAAACGTAAGCATATTGAAATTAGATCCTTTTCCAATATTGCTGGGTAACCACCATCGTTGTTCGCAATTCCACATTCAAATTACCTGATCGCTTCGAAGGAAATTTATTCTCTTAAACCTGCGGAGCTAGCGGTCCAGACACAAAGTGTAATAAATAAACTTGTTCGTGAATAAAACTATTTCCAATAAGCACTATTTTCTAGTCTGTAATCCGAACTAATTTTCATATATTTGTTAGGTAAATGAGGGGAGAACTACTTTATGTTGTGACGTAAATTTAATTTAATAATAGAAACATTAATATATAATATACATTAATATAATATAAAAGTTCCTGGAACCCAATCGCAGCGCCACCTATCGACTTCTTTTGTGAATGTAAGCCATTCTCGAATCCACTTGCACACACTACTGTTAACGAGTTCAGTCACTTACGCACACCCACATAAATTATATATTTAAAGATAACAGTCCCTAGCGGGATGGGTAGCGACAGCAGAGAATCTGAATCTGACAAAACAAGGCAATATTGTAGCATTAGTACACTTAGTAAGTAGTGTGTCTGTAATGCCTACATTAGTAGATATTAATATTAACTAAGGTTAATTCACATTTGCTAAGATCACACCTTCCCACAAAGATTCCCGAAGGTGTAGGCAGAAGTGTATAGGCAGTAAGCACACATCGGCTTCACACCAGAGATATACCATAGGTGCCAATTTGACAGATGGCGAGTTCATCGCCGTTACTCAAGCACGACTAATACGTAATTGAATTTCTTCTTAAACGTATGATTGTTTCGTTTGGTATTTTCCTTGACCATAAAGTTCGTGGTATGACTAATCACTGTACTTAAGTCCATAAAACCCATTCACATTCGGGATAAGAACTTGCAATCTTTGTGTTGCAGGCAAGTACTCGAACCATTCGACCACCACGGCCAATTTGCTAAAATCGAAGGCGGACTAATAAATCCTTGCTGCATGTGAGGAAATCCAGACGACTGCTTACATGCCAGATAGCAAGTCAACTGACTTGAAATAAGTTGCGTTATATTTGAGTAGTTTTCCAAAGAAGTTGTTTTTTAGTTCTTCTCCTAGTTTTATGGTGGAGCAAAGCATTAAAGCATATATATATATATATATATGATAATAAAGATATATATAAAAGCCGTGGTGGCCGAGTGGTTCGAGCAGTTGCCTGCGACGCAGAGGTCGCAAGTTCGAATCCCGACTGTACCAATGAGTTTTTCTGAACTTAAGTACAGTGATTAGTCACACCACGAGCTTAACGGTGAAGGAAAACCTCGAGAGGAAACCTGCATACGTCTGAGAAGAAATTCAAAGGCGTATGTATAGTCGTGCTGGAGTAACGGCGATGGACTCGCCATCTGTCACGTTGGCACCTAATATACCTCTGGCGGAAAGTGGGTGTGTGGGTATTACCTATACACCTCTGCCTACCCCTTCGGGGACCCTTGTGGGAAGGCGTGAGGATATATTATATTATTATTATTAATAAAGATATGATTATGATATTATAATATTCTCAAACTAGACAACCAATAAATTCGCAAGATTTTTCACATAGAATGCTCGCTGTCTTGCACCGATATAATATCTTACGCGACGTTTGAGCTCAGCACGTAACAATGAGAACTCGTTACTCGGGAATATCCCATAAAGAGGCGCATGAGCGCCTTAAAGTTTTCATTAAAGACTTATATTGTATGTTTCGATGACGTTAAAGGCAGTATATTTTTCTCACGCCTTCCCATAAGTACGGATATATAAGGTTGTAACATATCTTTTTGCGAGATATATTTAAACGCCAATAAACAGATGGCGTATACACGCTAATCAGGTGTATCTAGCATACGCTTTACAAGTGTTTTCTTTACCACGAACCTTGTATTATAAATCATGTTAAAGTATTGATAATTATACCCTTGTTTACACTCCATATTTCACAATGAAACAAGGTATCGATAGAAGGAATAGAAATACTTTAGTAGGTATACATTTTCTCAAGAATAGGTACTTGAAACAGGCGAGAAGAGGAATGAAAAGCCTGATTAATGTGGACGAAGCCAAAGAGGTATGTATATATATCTATATAACTCAAAGGTGACTGACTGACATAGTGATCTATCAACGCACAGCCCAAACCACTGGACGGATCGGGCTGAAATTTGGCATGCAGGTAGATGTTAAGATGGTAAGAAAGGATTTTGATTAATTCCACCCCCAATGGGATAAAATAGGGGATGAAAGTTTGTATGAAACTTTGTCAATTTTAAACCGATCGGGCTGAGACTTTGCATGAATAAAGCTACTATGACGTAGGCATTACCTATAAACACACACACATCCAAAATAAATCAAAAATCATATTTAGCCCACACAGAGCAAATTAGCCACACAATTGTAGTAACAGCTAGAATAGTGATAGTGCGTAAGTACATCATGTACCCAACCGGGCTTCCTCGCCTTTTAACTCACCACAACACGTACATAACTCTTGCGTAATACATACCGACCCTTAATATTGACTCACTAAACCACAATTATAGCGCAAACCGTTACACGGACCCACATGCCGCTAAGATAATGACGATTAATATTTATTAACGCCCAGGAACAAAGTATCTCATAACTTACAATAAGACAGGCTGTATCTTAGCAACAAAGGTTAAGGTGGCATATTACACTAATACGAACAAAATGGCTAGTTAATAAATTCGTGCATTGTCCCGTCGAAGTATTAAAGACGGTTGAAAACTTATGATCTACTTTATGGCTATGCACGTTGTAGCTAAAAGTTGATAGTCCATATTTACACGTCTTTTTAGACGAATAATGTTGATATTGTAAATAAAGGCAATCCCTACTTTAAAAAAATGAGTTCAATAGGTTTAATAGAATTTCATAATGTTCAATTGTTTACAGTTTCACGTCATTATTGCAATCACGCTGCATAGAGTACATTTGTTCCCAACGTGTACTGCGTACTAGCTCTATTTCGATATCATTCACCGCAAATCCATTAGTCAAATAGTTGAAACGACCATTTTATACTAATTTGCGTATGAACCACATTTCCAGCGCTTGTGGCGTGATTGCCATAAATGCAATACACATCTGTAAATGACGAAGAGATATATTCGCGTGCCGTTAAGCTGGAGAGCCACTATTCAATACAAACGATATAATATGAAATACATTATCGTAAGACAAGTCAAATAAAATCGCATGTTACGCTGGTTTGGACATATAGAAAGGATGACTGAAGAAAGATTGACGAAACAGATATACAAAGCTAAAGTGTGTGCAAGAAGAGGCAGAGCAAGACCACGTTCCAACTTCCTGGATCAAATCGATCGGATGCTCAAGGACGGGAACGTCAAGAGTACTCGAAATCTACGAGCATGTATGAAGAGACTGATGAATGTGGACGAAGCGAAAGAGGTATGTAAGTCTAGAGAGAACTGGCGCTCTATACTAGATTCTCGCTCCGGCCGCCGTACCGAGCAGACGTGTCCTCCCACCGCTCCCGCGCTCTGCGCCCGCTACGACCGGCAGAAGCCATACCCACCGCTACGCAAATCGCCACGCGCTAGCTAGCCGCTACGCACCGCACGTGGTGATTGTTGGTCGCCTTTTTCAAAGGCAACAACAATCACAATTTCTGTTTCTCGACAATAATATTTGTCCCCTTCTGGGAAAATCCACAGTTTCGTGGTCACTCGGTGGAAACCAAACGGTGCCAACGAACCGAGTGGGGCGCTGACCCGTTGCGCTCCTAGCCTTGCCCCTTCAGGGTAAGGCTACAAACGGTTGGGACCAGGTTCACCGGCCTTGGGGTCTACCCTAGTCGCGCCTGGTTATCACCCACCTCCCACCCTACCTATCCCTTACCTCCTATCCTCCGTGTTAGTTTGGGCACTGTCCACGGACTAGTGCTCTCTACACCGGAACAGTCAGGAACCCGCTGCACAATAAGACTGGCAGCGGGAATACAAGCTTAGGGCTCACCATAGGCACACTCACCTCCCTGTCTACACCCGACAGGGAGGGTTCAGCACACACCCCCGGGTCAACCCCCCGGGGATCGGGCCCCCTTATAATAGCTTTGATGTCACCAGGGGTTTCTTCGTGAGTTCTTCCCCTGGGGACCGCGCCCCGAACTCACCTCCCTCGCCCACGAAATGTCTCCCCCTCTCCCTTCGCTCGCCACAATGGCCGACCCGGCCATACTGGCGCACTTCGTTGACGGACTCTTCAAGTCCGTCCCCTCCCTCCAGCGCCACTTCGAAGCGTTCTCCCAACAGGCGAACGCCTCCACCCCCATCACCCCTACCAAGGAAATGGTTGAGGAGTCAAGACGCGCCATTCTTGACCTCACCAACGAGGTCAATAAAAGCCAGGCCTCCCCACTGTCCCCAGAGACAGAAACCAACATTGTGGACTCTGAAATGGAGTCCATATCGTCACACACGTCCGACAATTCTGAGAATTCTTCGGACGAATTCACGCCCGTGACGGGTTCGAAAAAGCGCGCCAGGCGCGCTAAAAAGAAGGAGGCTTCGCCCTCACCTTCCCCCCCAACCAAGGCCCCCCGGACTGTGCCAGTGCCCTCCACACAGCCCTCCCCGGTCCCCACCCCCGCCCCTCTCGCCTCTCCGGAAACCGCGGAAGCCACTCAGGCCAACCGGTTCACCCCGGCCCCAAGACCCACGCGACCTTCCTCCACTCAGCCGAGGAAGGAGCGAGCTTGCCCCCCCGTCTTCGTCCATAATAAGGACAAATGGACCGAGATCTCTGGTTGGTGTAATACCAACAAAATAAATTTCACTCGCGCCTCGGCTGCTGCTGACGGCATTAAAGTCCATTTGCCCAACTCCACGGAGTTTAGGGCTTTTACCAAACTCCTTCAGGCAAGAAGTGTGGAGTTCCACACCTACGACCTGCCCGAAGATCGTCTACTCCGGGTCGTCATCCGTGGCGTTCCCCGAGAAATCGACACCGAGTCGATTAAAGACGATCTAAAGGATCAAAAGGTCGCGGTGAAGGAAGTCCACCGTATGCACCGCCGAAACGCCGGAGAGGCGTTCAACATGGTCCTCGTCGTCTGCGAGAACTCCCCCGACGGCAAAGCCGTCTTTAACATCAAAACCCTCTGCCACCTGTCTGGCATAAGGGTGGAAACCCCCCACAAAGGCGGCCCTATAGGGCAATGCCACAACTGCCAGCTTTACGGGCACGCTTCGCGCAATTGCAGCGCAAAACCCAGGTGCGTCAAGTGCCTGGGTGACCACGGCACGAGCGACTGCTCTCGGCCAAAGGACCATACACTCGCCGACTCGCCTCCAAGTTGCGTGCTATGCCGCCAGGAAGGCCACCCGGCCAATTACAGGGGCTGTCCCAAAGCCCCCAAGCCCAGACCGGTCTTGGTCAAGAGGGCAGCGGCCCGCGAATGGCGTAACGCCCCCCCCGCGCAACCCGCTCCACCTCGACTTTCCCCGTGGAGGCCCCTCCCTCCGAGGGACTTCCCACCCCTCCCAAAAGCGTCTCACCACGCTTCATCCACGCCCCCTCAACAGCAGCCTCCATCTCTGCTGGCCCCTCCAACAGCCATTCCTCAACAACCCCGACCCCAGGCCGCTACGCCTCCGCGTAGACCCCAGGCGGTCAAGGCCTCACCGCCCCCCCCCTCCTCCTACGCCGCGAATGATACCTCCGCCAACATGGCGTTCCTGGTGGACCTATTCGCGACAGTCAACATCCGTAGGGTCAACGAAATGGCCCGAAGCCTAAGGGCCGTCCGAAAGGACCCAATTGCCCTCCTTCAGTTGTTCGGTGACTACGCCGATGTCACCGAGTCCCTCGCCTCCTTCTCCGCGAACCAATAATGGACGCAAACCCAAACAGCAGAACGAAACCCCGATCCGTCTCAATTGGCTATTTTAATGCTAATGGCATTAGTAGCCAAAGGGAGGAGATCGCCGCGTTCCTCCGCGATAATAATCTAGACATCTTTTTAGTGCAAGAAACCTTCCTGAAACCATCACAACGAGACCCTAGAATTGCGAACTACAATGTGGTTCGTAACGATAGATATCGTTCCGCCCTCGGCGGTACTTTGATCTACTACAGGAAGGCCTTGCACTGCATACCCGTCCAACCTCCAACCCTCACCCACATAGAGACCTCGATTTGTCGGATAGGATTGACCGGCCATCAGTCGATCACGATAGTCTCAGCCTATTGCTCCCCTGTCAATACATCGGCAGATATCAAAAATGATATCAAGGCCCTTACCAACCTAAGTAGCTCGGTTATTATCGCGGGTGACCTGAATGCCAAGAGCGATGCTTGGAACAGCCGCTCGCGAAATAACAGGGGACGCCAGTTGGAGGACCTCAGTGGGCTCCTCCAATTCGACGTCATTGCACCCATGCACCCCACCCACTACCCTGCAAATATTAACCACCAACCGGACGTACTTGACATCGTGATCCTCAAGAATGTGAACCTTCGTTTGCACTCAATGAGGTCTCACGACAAACTAGACTCAGATCACAGACCTGTAACACTAGCGCTCTCCCCCCGATTAGGCCCCTCTGACACAGGTCGCCCCCTACCTCAGAAAAAGATAACAGACTGGAGGAAATTAGAGGAACTCCTCAAGTCCCCTTCATCTGTTCACTTAGATAGTATCCCGCCCCACATAGAGTCGGCAGCCGACACTCAAAAGGCGATCGATTCCCTCACAGCTCACGTACAGTCAGTCGTGGACTCCTGCTCCCGACAAGTTCCGGTGACGGAAGATCATCGCTGGAAACTTCCAGACGACGTGCGTGAACTGGTGACGGAAAAGAATGCCGCACTCCGAGCCCATCGAGCTCAACCGACTGTAGCGAACCGCACCTTCCTGTGGTCACTCCAGCGCAAGCTGAGATACCGCATGAAGGACCTGCGCAACGCTCGCTGGAACAAGTTCCTCGGGGAGCTTGAACCAAGTCACATGGCCTTTTGGCAACTCCAACGTAAACTCAAATCTGACCTCACCGCGCCCATGCCTCCTCTCACTCGTCCGAATCAAGGGCCCGCCTTTGACGACGACGAGAAGTCCGAGTGCCTGGCCGACAGTCTCGAGGCTCAATGTACGCCCAGCTCCCTGCCGGTAGACCAGCGACACCTCGAGAAGGTGGACGCCGAGGTCGAAAGCAAACTGTCCAATCCACCCTCCGAACACCCGGATCACCCCATAGCCCCAATCACGGTCGATGAAGTCCGGAAGGCGATCGATGGTCTCCACCCTAGGAAAGCTCCTGGCCCCGACGGTATCCCTAATAGAGTCATCAAACTTTTCTCCCCCTATCTGATAGTTTTGCTCACTGCCATCTTCAATGCAGCACTGAGCAACAACTTGTTCCCCCAATCCTGGAAAAGTGCGACGGTCATAGGTATTCCTAAGCCGGGGAAACCCAAGACCGAAGCTTCCAGTTACCGCCCTATCAGTCTCCTCATCGTTCTCGGCAAAATATACGAGAGACTTGTCTATAATAGATTAAAGAGTTTTGCTGACTCTGAAAAAGTAATTCCAGATCAACAGTTTGGCTTTCGAACCAAACACTCGTGTGTCCAACAAGTCCACCGTATAGTGGAAGACGTCAGTAGCGGCTTCCAACGCGGATATCCCACGGGTATGCTCCTCTTCGACGTGGCGAAGGCATTCGACAAGGTCTGGCACAACGGCTTAATATACAAGCTGTACCAGTTGGGCGTGCCGGACCGTCTCGTACGCATAGTGCGGGACTTTTTGTCGAATCGCTCCTTTCGCTACAGAGTGGAGGGCACACTCTCTTCCCCTCGTCCCATACGAGCAGGAGTCCCGCAAGGCTCCGTGCTCTCCCCTCTTCTATTCACGCTGTATACGAGCGATTTCCCCACCCTTAGAAAGGTCCAAAGCGCACTATTCGCCGATGACACGGCCATATACTGCAGAGGTATATCCCCCGAGGCGATTCGCGGCTACCTCCAGACCGCGGCCAACGCCCTAGGGCGGTGGTTCCGGAAATGGAGAATAGAAGTGAACCCCTCAAAAAGCGCAGCCGTCCTCTTTTGGAAAGGCAAGCATGCCCTACGGACAGCCCCCATAACTCTCTTCGGCAATCCCATTCCATGGGAAGACAAGGCCAAATACCTGGGAGTGACCCTCGATCGTAAACTTTCCTTCCGTCACCACGTAAAGACGGTACGCGCGCGAGCCGCCTTCGCGCTCGGTAGACTCCATTGTATGCTAAATTCGAAGAGTAAACTCTCATTGAAATCCAAGGTGAGGATTTACTTGACGTGCATCAGACCGATCATGACTTATGCGTGTGTTGTGTTCGCACAATCCAAAAAGTCAGTACTCCACCCCCTTCAAGTGCTCCAAAGCCGGTTCCTCCGGAGAGCCACAGGTGCCCCGTGGTACATGAGAAACAGTCAACTTCATGTTGACCTAAAAGTCCCCACGATCAAACAGTTTATGAAAAAACTGTCGAAACACCATTTCGATTCTGCTGAAAATCATCCCAACCCTCTCGTCGTATCGGCCGCCCGATACACACCCTCCCTTATATCTAAGATAAGGCGCCCAAAACATGCCGTCATCGAACCGGATGACGACATAACGGTCCTCCAGGACGCCCGACGACGACACACAAACGACACTACACAAAACCGACCATTGTTCCGTCCTCGCCGGCGAGGCTCGACGCGAATAAGCCGTAACGTTCCCCCCAGACTCTCGCAAGTGCTGGCCCGAGCCGAGCCAGTAGCGCAAATCCCCTCCCCAAATAACTAAATAATAATAAAATACCAGACCAGCCCAGCTCCCTTGCTCGCGAACCAGCAACGCCCTAAGCCGAGGTCCGACCCCACAGGGGGTGCCCTTAGCTGTGTTGCTTAATACTTAAGTGCCTGGCTGGAGGCCTAGGTCTCGCCATTGACCGGTTAAGTCGGTCTCCCGTTCTGACTCTACAAGAACTTATTCACACTGATCTGGTAGATGCGTGAGTATTCAAATAGTTCAAGAAAAGATATTAGACTTAATAAAAAAAATATATTAAGGGATTTCTATTCGGGAATTCTTCTAGAACTTATTGAGGTTATCTCAAGGTATTTTTCTTCGCCTTCGTCTGTGTGGCGTTGTCACTGTACCAACGTTTAGAAGAACAATAGTACATACCGACAATTCGAAACTGCAACCTTTGTTTAGCAGGCGAATACTCAAAAGCACCGGCGAGAAGAGCGCTATTAAATATTAATTCTACAGTAGGAAGTAGTGGGGCGTTAGATTATAAACAAACCTTCGAACCCGTCACTCTTTGATGTACACTAACGCCTAAAATTAATACAATTCGAATCAATTTATCATGCACAAGACGAACGAACTGATAAATTATTCATGTCCAATTATTCGAATCGCTGCGGACGTTTAGGAATTTATGATTTCGTTTAATTTCAGTACATTTGTAATCATCTTTCTACTGTTTAGCTTGCTTACAATTAATTTCGAGGCGGTTACTTTACGACTCGTGATTTTAACCCCCATTGGATTCAGCGGTTTGTACTCGGCTCCGTTCCCATTAACTTCGCTTACCTGACGCCCCTCTTGCGATCTATTCGTGTTGCTGACACGTACAAATATCAAAATATGACGGCTTCTGGTCTAGTGGTTAGAGCCCCTGACTGCGAAACTTGAGGTCGCGGGTGCGAATCCCGCTGAGGGCAGGTATCTGTGTAATGAACACGAGTATTTGTATTATTCTTGGATGTCCTATGTATTTATGTATATACCTATATATATAAGTAAATATATCGTTGTCTAGTTACCATAACAATGGCTTTGCTTAATTTGGGACTAGGTAAATTTGTGTGGAATTGTCCCAAGGTATTTATTTATTATATTAACGATAAAAATAACACTATACATTACTTTGCCTACAGTGAAATCCCATGGCCAAGTTGTCACCGCGTTGAAAATAAATTCGCTGGAAAGCCCCGTGTGACTAAACACTGTACTTAATTAATGCCATCTATTCATTAGTTTATATTCGTGTTTCCAAACACTACGACGGTAGAACAACTGAAAACGTGTAGCAAATAAAAAGGCGTCATGAAAGAGCACTCTAACAACCCAAAATAGTGGCAACATCCGGTAAATGTAAACCCATTTTCATAAAAGGAGCAAAACTACAGACACTGGTTCTAGTAAAAAAGCTTGAAAGTAACAAGGGACATCTTTCCAAGCACTTTATCAGGTAAACAAAAAGCTCAGGTACCGACACTATTCATACAATTTTATTCCGCCGCGAACGGTTTCTGCTCGATACTATTTTAGGGTTATTATACCTATTATAGGGATTGGAAAAACCTTTAAGCGATACTATTGGACATATTTTCTAATATATTATTGCTAAGCAAGGGTCGAAGGGCTGGCAAAGGTGTTATTTCAATCACTTTCTAGTTACTTTCTACAGATAACTTTAGTGTTTTGGAGTTAATCGCTTTTAACATAGAAAATACTGAAAACTCATTCTAATCATCAAAGTGTCAGTAGTGTCAATTAAAGCATGAAATTAAAATGGAATTATGTTTTTAATTACGAACTTTTTATTCAAATTATTTATTATATTCGTAATTCCGCAAAGATCCACGAAGGGTTAGACAGAGGTGTATAAGTAGTACCCACACACCCACTTTCCGCTAGAGATATATTTTAGGTGCCAACGTGACAAATGGCGAGTCCACCGCCGTAACTCAAGGACGACTATACATACGCCTTTTTGAATTTCTCCTTAAACGTCAATCAATTAATTCTCGATAAATAGAAAAACAACATTCCTTGTTACCATTAATTTAAATCAAACACAACTTTGACAGCTAAGAGCTGAACAAACTTACAACAAAATTTTGAACGGAACCAAAGATTTGCAAAGGAAAATTTCCGCCCTACCTTGCCTCCACCGAACTCGGCACTTCAAATTCAATAGAGTAAAATGTAAATGAAATGGATTTGAAAAGTTATATTACTCTCGTCAGGGACTACAGTCAATTCGTTGTTAAAAATAATGTTGTTGGCAGTACAAATATATTCCGTTTTCCTGCCTTAATTCGCAAGAGAATACAGTCATTAGCTTGATAAAGCTCGATCCGAAAAGCCAGATCCATCCAGCAGAGTCTAGGTTAGTTAGATACTTGTGTAATGAATACAAGTGTTTGTAAAAAGAGCCGCGGTGGCTGAGTGGTTCGAGAAGTCGCCCGTTATGCAATAATTGCGAGTTCAAACTTCGGCTATGCCAATGAGTTTTTTCTGATCTAGGACAATTAGTTCAGAGTTTTTTCGAGATTATAATCATTTTTACTCTATCCCACCATACTAATGTCATAAATGCGTAAGTTTATGAATATGCTACTATGCAATAAAATGTTCTGAATGTAATAAGATGAAATTTGGCACAGAGATAGATTATTAGCTGGGTAATATTATATACATACATACAAAAGATAAAGTGTATGTAAAAGAAAATTCTAGAAAACGAAACTTCCAAAGATGCACAAATTTGATAACAAAAAACGGCTTGGTTTTTTTTTACAGGATGGTTAAGTCAAATAGCTTAAGTTACATTACATGAAGTTAGTTAAGTAACAACTTCACATGTTTCTAAGCATCCAAAGTGCTGCTTACATGTCAGTGAAATGGTACGAGTGAAATGCATGGAGCCATTTCGCTTTGAGCGCAGCAATGGGCTGAAATGTCCTTTGCCCACGCGGCCGGAAATGATTTGCGAACGCCCGCAAGAATTCATGTAGTGCCTTCCTCAAGTAATGCAAGCTAAAGGCGACAGCGTACTTAAATATATATTTATTTTAATGGTGAATATTCTTTCATACAATTTGTAATAAACTAAAAACCTTATAAAAAAATATAATATAATAACTAAAACATATTATTGAATGGAGTCCCTTTAGGCAGGGTTCCGAAGATAATGGCAGCGTTCCCCCTTTGAATAGCTAGGCTAATTCTTTGTCCGAGGTAGCTGCCAGCTCTTCGGTCTCCTGTGATGTCGACCAACCTTATAGTACTAACTTTTTTTTTTTTTTTTTTATAGGTACAACAAGCGTGGTAAACAAGCATACGGCCCACCTGATGGGAAACGGTTACCGCAGCCTATTTACGCTCACGATACCAAAGTATCACTTGCGCGTTGCCACTCTGTGTTCGGAGAGTTATAGTGTGTTGGCAGCATAAGGTTTAATCCCTCTGCTGCCAACACAATACAACAATCCTCCCCCCTCCCCAAGGAGCTCATTACTGGAAACCTTATTCACCGCGTAGGAACACAACACAATAAATTGTGTTATTTGGCTACGGCCTTCTATAAGGTGGAGGTCCTGCTCCAGACGGGCAGCTCCGAATTCGAACGGGAAACCCGTTATAGCCCTACCTCTCTTATCTCTCTAACTTGAAGAATAATTACATTTTAAATATGTATATTCAGGATGTCTTGTAAGATGGAACAGCTGTCATTTAGGAGTGAAGGCGTGCTGTGAATATATTATCATTTGTAATAAAATATTAGATTACTTTGTAGAATCAAATAAAAAATCCAAAAACCACTAGATCTCCACGGCTCTAAATAAACATTGCTAGTTTGAATCCTGACTGTACCAATGAATTTGTCCGAAATTTTGAACAGTAATTGGTCACACTACGAGCTTACGGCGAAGAAAAAGATCAAGAGAAAACCTGCATACATTTGAGGAGAAATTCGAAAACGTATGTCTAGTTGCTTGAAATGATGGCCATGCATGGCAATTAATTGCTCCTCTTGTGGAGAGTTTGCATGTAAGTTTGATCTTTTTCTACACCTACGTAAAATGGAATAAATGTAAAAAAATTAACCGGAGAGTTTTTTTCGCCATTTCTTCTCCTTACCGGTTTTATCTCGGAAGCGGTGGTAACTTTCATTTTTTATTTTAGTATGTGACGTTAATAAGTGCTTCCTGTGTCACTTACGTTGAATGACAGACTTTGATTTTGATTTTTGAGAAACCGCGTTGGTGTTGCCATCTGTCACGTTGGCATCTAATAACAGTCGGGATTACAAATTGCAATCTTTGTGTTGCAGGCGAACTTAAACCCCTCGGTAAGCACGAGTATCTATGTAAATATTTAAGTACTTACACATAGCAATAATTCTAGTTTATAACTTATCCCAGACACCCGCAAATATCTCTTGCAAACTCAGTGTTTTAACATTTTAGAAATTTGTCGTTTGTTGGGAAAAGTTTTACTTGCTTATTTGTGATCTTAAATTTCCTTTTTACAGTCTTTATTATCCTCTTGACTTGTATGTGTATTAGGATATACATGCAGAGTCTTTGCACAGAACCATCGGACAAGAATGTCTGATGGTATTCAAGCTTTATAAAAACAATTGAAAATTACGTTCTTCAATGTTGTTCTTCATACTCCAGTCACGGAGCCGTGGTGGTCGAACGGCTTGAGAAGCCTGCAACACAAAGATTGTAAGTTCGAATCCAGATTTAACTAATGAGCTGTTTTTAATTTAAATACATTGATATGTCACATCACCAGCTTTATGGTCCAGGATAACGTCAAGAGGGAACCTGCATGCGTTTGAGAAGAAATTCAAAGACGTATATATATAGACGTGCTTGAATAATGCCTACCCCGTTAGGGACATGGCGTGATAGTATGTATGTATGTATGAATAAAGGCATTCGACTCTCCCTCTGTCACGTTTGCACCTAAAATATGACACCGGCGAAAAGTGTATGCGTACTAAACACCTACTAGGGTATGCCCCTGAGGTACAGCCACGTATGTGTTAAATTCTATAGTGTGTATATTTTTAACAGCACAATAAACTAGTTAATCTGACTTTTGGGACCCTATCCCGACACCTTGCCCCCTATAATGGAACATCTGTGTATAATTCGGACCCTTTTTTTAACCTTCCTGACCCCCATCAACACTGTCAACCGCAATGGTTGGAGAAAAAACCACGCGACGAAAGTTGAGTCATGTACCTTCGTGAGACAATAACAAAGGTTTTTCACGTAAAGCCAATTGGCAGGGGATGGTGAGAGTTTTCGAACTACAGTCCCTCCGATAACTTTAAGGGACAGTTTAACTGTAAAAAAATTTATGTCAAGCAATTGAAATTAAAATCAATATTGGTATTATATATTGGTATATCGGACCCTGACAGACAGTCGAGAATAGAAGAGGAAATATGATAGGCCATCTTATACGACATGATAGCTTCTTTAGGAATACTTATCACAGAAGGAAATACAGAGGGGAAGAGAGAAAGAGAGGAAGAGGAAGACACAGATTAACATACATGGGTCAGATCAAAGAAAAGGTGTCTCTCATGTCGTATAGGGCTGTCAAAGAGCGCTATTGCGCTGGACATATATTGCGCTGGACAAAAGAAAATGGAGGGGATTGCATCAGAGCCGCCAATAAGAGCCCAGCTCTTAAATTTGTGATGGCCCTGATTTCTATACCATATGAAATGAAGAAATAATTTACTATTAATTTAACTATGGATGCAATTTTTCTATAAACCATATTACCTTCACATCTTTATGTCTTCTCCCAAGTCTTCTTGAAGGGATACTCGGAGCTGCCAATGAGTCCATCACCGTTTCTCAAACACAACTATACTGTTGTTTTTTTCGGAAACGTATCCAGGTTTGCTCTCGATATGTTCCTTTGACGTTAAGCTCGTGGTGAGATTGATCAATGTGATTACAATATATTTTTTTAGTAAAAAAAATCCACATATTATGGGACAGTCGGCATTTGAACTTGCAATGTTTGCGTAGAAGGTGACTACTCAAACATCTCAGCCAACACATACATACATACATATCATCACGCCAAGTCCCTAACGGGGTAGGCAGAGAGTATAGAGCGCCAGTTCTCTCTAGACTTACATACCTCTTTCGCTTCGTCCACATTCATCAGTCTCTTCATACATGCTCGTCGGTTTCGAGTACTCTTAACGTTCCCGTCCTTGAGAGTCCGATCTATTTGATCCAGGTAGTTGGAACGTGGCCTTCCTCTGCCTCTTCTTGCACACACTTTTGCTTTGTATATCTGTTTCGTCAATCTTTCGTCAATCTTCCAACACGGCTCTTTTAATTCCTCTTATTTAGGTGAAACTATGTAACCTAACCTACCAAACTCAGATTCTGTAAGAAATATAGGCTTTTTAAACGGTTTTATTTAGCTCGACCCGTACGGAATTTATTTAATTTTATATTTTATTTATTATGTAAATTCCTGCTAATATAAATGACTAATGAGATGCAGGTGCGGAATCAAAACATTTCAATTTATCAATGGCATGAGTTTATTTCGAATCTTTTTGACGTTTTGAACCTGAAAGAGGGAATTAACTCTTAGCTCTTCATAAGAGCTTTTGAGGACAATCCACTCTGCTTAAGTTAATCTAAAGCCTTAATATTATGTTATGTGCTCTTTCGCTCAGTAGGCTATAGTTTAATCTTCGCAATGGAGTCACATTACAAATACGGTCGCAAACGGCGTACAGTTTTTTTTATTAGTCGAAGTTGTAATAGTAATAATTTATTTTATTTTAATTTATAGTAAGACATTTCTAAACGCAAACTCTTAATATAAATAAGTTTTTCTTCTTTTTTTGCACCAGAATGTTTAAATATCTAAAACACTGTAAAAGATAGCAAAGTCGTAAAGTCGAGGTGTTGTACTAATCATCGTACTTAAATTCAGAAAAACTCATTGATACCTTCGAGATTCGAACTTGCTTTGTGTTGCAAGCAGCTACTCGAACTACTCCACCACCACGGTTTTTATTAAAAACTAGCTCTGCCCGCGACTTCGTCCGCGTGGAATTTAACAAAAAATATTGTAAAATAAAAGTAACCTAAGTTACTCCTTTTTATTTCAGCTATCTGCCAGTGAAAGTCCCGTCAAAATTGGTCTAGCCGTTTCAGAGATATATTATATTATTTTGGTGTATGTACCGTATATATATTCACTAGCTGTCCCGCCCAGCTTCGCTCGGGTGAAAAAGTTAAATTGCCCGTAACACGATCGCAGCGCCACCTATTGGGTCCAATTGTAAATCTAAACCATTCTCGAATCTAGCTTAAGACACACAGAAACACACAGAAAGCTTCACCCGGGTAAAAAGGTAAAATTCTTGAAACTCGATCGCAGCGCCACCTATCGGGTCCAATTTAATATAGCCTATGTTACTCGGGGATAATGTAGCTTTCCAAAGGTGAAAGAATTTTTGAAATCGGTCCAGTAGTTTCGGAGCCTATTCATTACAAACAAACAAACAAACAAATCTTTCCTCTTTATAATATTAGTATAGATATGCATGTAGTAAAAAGCGGTTAATTCAATATTACAAACAGACACTCCAATTTAATTTCTATGTATAGATTAAGTGTTGTATTTTGATGACGTTGTATATTTTCCTTGTCCGCCAGTGTATCCTATCAACCAAAACACTTTTGCTCAAAGCCATAACCTTCTTAGACTCTTCGCTTAGTGCTAGAAAGCAATTATTCTAACGTAAAAACAGGGGGAAGGCTTATTATCACCGTTTACTTTTACGACAATTGTTTCGCCTTATGAAGTTACTTTCGATTAGCATTTAACGGCTTAAGATAGTCACTTAAGACTAATTTATAGTCTATGTTCCTTTAGTATAGCGCATGTTATTTTCGCGGTAGAAACAAATGCGTTTTTTTTTATATCCTCACGTCTTCGGGGTAGGGCAGAGGTGTATAGGTAGTACCCACACACCCACTCTTCGCCAGAGATATCTATACTTTAAGTTGCGTGATAGATGGCGAGTCATCGCTGTACCTCGAGCACGACTATTACAGCTAGGGCGTATACGCTATGGAAACGCTTACGACCAAATGGGCTGATAACTTTTGGTAAATTTTCTAATAACTAATAATATTATAAGGCGGAAAGATTTGATTGTTTATTTGTATTGAATAGACTCCGAAACTACTGGACCGATTAGAAAAAATATTTCACCATTGGAAAGCTACATTCACCCTATATATAAACAAAAATCTTATGTCCACCCGTGCGCTGAAGCCGGGACGGATCGCCAGTCTTTTATAAAAATTATATTGGATCCAAGCTCCTGGAGTAATATATGTCTAACTTTATTATAATATTACGGACTATAACTGTACTTTTCGCTGTGGCACTCTGCCAAGGAACCAGCGTATTTACTCGTTTTTATTAAATAAAAATAATTCTACAACTTCGTTTGTGGAGAAAAGCGTAAAGTCTCATTGCATTTATTTCTAAGAATGGAAACTCTTATAAACAAAGCACTCTTAATTCTTAGAAATGCTCAAGCATTTCCTTTAAGCCTTCTTGGAGAAAGGAAAGGCTTCCATTGTGCTCCGTCAAATGAATTATCCCCCTTGTGTGTTCCTCTTGTAAAAAAGGTCATCCCACGGGAATCCTTGGGCGCTATTAATTATGATCACGCGTCAATATTACGCAAAGTTAGATGAGGTCGGAATATACCGGATGAAATTTTGTAAACTGAATAATATATTTTTTCTTAGAAGTTGTTAACATGTTAGGATGCGTTCCCTTTGAAACAACTGCACGGTTAGATTGTAACGAATTTTTATAGTGCTTCTTCTTTCACACAAATTCGCATTGTATATCTGTCTCGTCTTCCTTCGCTCATCCTCTCTTTATAGAAAATGCATTTCTTCATGTTTACAAATACCTCTCGTTTACATTAATATTGCTTTGCGATTTCGATCAAATACCTATCTATTATTAAAATAAGATAAAGTATAGGTATAACAATTTTATGAGTATTACGAAAGTACTATTGAGTACTATATTAAAATACCTAAGCTCTCGTAAAATCTAGGTTAGAGTATTTTAAAAGTTACGATAACATACAAATTAAAATAAAATTTATATATAAAAACTTTCCCGCTTTTCCACAAGGGTCAAGGCAGAGGCAGAGTAATATATTTGGGTAGTACCCACACACCCACTTTTCGTCGGTAATATATGCATTTATTTTTGGTGCTAACGTGACAGATGGTGAGTCCATCGCCGTTACTCAAGCATGACTGTACAAACGCCTTTGAATTTCATCCCAAACGTATGAAATTTGGTTCTCGTTGTTTTCCTTCACCGTAAAGATAGTGTGACTAATCACTGTACTTGAGTTTATCAAAACTCATGGTTACAGTCTAGATTCCAGTTTACCAAAGGATTGGGCGTTGGTTACTGCAAGCCCCAATATTGACGTATGTTAACGCAGATATTTTGCGAAAAACGCTACATTCGATTTAACAATTGCTTAAGCTTTCATTATAATATGCTCGTCAAGAAGTCGTGGTATAACTGGCCCTAACTGTATTCCAGGAAAATAGCTGCAGGAAGTCCGGCGAATTACAATTTGTTTGCGCTGCTCGTAAAATTTCCGGATCATTTAAAAGCGGTTTCAATGGAAATTTACAAGCTATTGTCGTATACGCGACGTCCAAGCTAATAGGATTTTTGCTCCTTTGCTGTACACAAAGAAATAAATTTAAATATTATTTTAAAATGAATATTACTATATAATAATAATAACTCTAAATAATAATGTTCAATTGTGTTTTCAATTTCAATTGTTTCAAATAAATGTCAACGTTTTTAGGATGTTTGCAATTTAATCACAAGTACGTAGTGTGATAAATCACTCTACTTTATTCATTGCTACATACAGGGTTCGACCTTGCTATCTTTGCGTTGCCAAGCCACTTCACCGTATGCATAAATAGTATTCTATTAAATACCAATGGACAACTTCTGTTACGGAAAGTACTGCCCCAGTCGGATTTCAATCCCGAACGAATATTTTGGTAAATTTTGTGGCAGTTTGTAGCAAAGGGGTGAAGCCGCACGCCGAACACTAAGCCACGACAAAACCCTAGAGGCACGCACACATATAAACCCAAACATACTGTAGTTAGAAGCTCAATCCCTGAGAGTCTCTTGACGCGAGCCACGGAACATGCAAATGAGTTGAATGCGAAAATATGAACCCTCATGACAGCGGTCACGGGCCAACGGGCATCCCAGTCAACATGGCATTGTGTCGCCGTGTATGGTTTGGGAGAGGGTTGTCTTTGTAAGGTAAAAGTGATGTGATATAGCCCACATAATTGTCTAGTATAAAGGAAAAAATTGCTATGTCATATTCGCACCTTCAAGTAAATACTCAACTACATCGTAAGCTCAATGAAACTTTGTTAGTATGTCCTAAATTCAATTCAAAATCTTTTATTCAACGTAATAATTTAAAGGGTAGGATGACACTTATTGAACGTTATATATCGAATATAAAATTACCGCTATCACCGATTTTAAGAAAACATATCTACTATGAGAAGGAATGGCCAAACAAATTCTAATGTGTATTTAACATTAGCTCCCTTTTTAAGTAGGGATTATAGTATATAGTAGATATATATCCTGGGATAAACAACGCGAACATCCAAAGGTGACGGTACTCGCTTTCCATCAGTCGGGCTGTAAGCTTGTCAGCCTTCTTTGTCGTATAAAATACATACATACAAATCATCACGCCAAGTCGCTAATGGATAGGAAGAGAGCGTAGAGCGCCAGTTCTCTCTAGACTTACATAACTCTTTTAGTCGCTTCGTCCAAGTTCATCAGTGTCTTTATATATGCATGAGAGTGCTGACAGTTTTTTCTTATTAGTTTGAAAGGATATTAAGCCGTTCTAATATTGTATATCATCATTAATTATTATTATGTATCAAGAGACTGACGAATGTGGACGAAGCGAAAGAGGTATGTAAGTCTAGAGAGAACAGGTGCTCTATACTTTCTGCCTACCCCGTTAGGGACTCGGCGTGATGATATGATGATCATTCATTATTTATACAAAAACACTTACTCTTCGTGCTTATTTATATGTTACCTCGATCTGCTACATTGACTTATTCAATTCAGATAATCTTATCACAGCTTCATATTTAGCTTCTGTCGCATTAAAGCACATCTTTAAAAATAATGAATCAGTACCTTTGACATAAACTAAATTTTTTTAAAGTGAATTAATTGCCATTTGCATAATGCCATTTATTAAATTTGTATTGTTTTCTACACAAATTTAAAACGGACGTACCGTTTATTTGCGCCAGCATAACGTGAAATCCAAATGCTGTGGATTTTATCATTCTTTGCAGCTTGAAAATCACTAAATACTTCCGTTTTGTTACTGGGGTTTTGAAAATATACGAAGCTGGCATTAACCGTAAAGTCTAAACGAAAACTACCGGTACTAAATCGAAAAAGTGCTCAAAGGAGAGAAACAGAAATCACTGCAACTCTCTCACTGCCAAATCCATTTCTAGTAGTGTTATTCGTCAGCAATAATTATGTTTTCAAATTTATATACTACGTGTAACTCCTAAATAACTAAAAATAGAATGCCAAATTTTAGTGACAATAGCAACAGTTATCATTACTTACAAAAACAGTTGTATTGATAACTATTTACCTAGTAAATATTTGACCCAAAATCAGTATCATTTTTTTTTGTAATCAAGTGTTTCAAGTAATCAAAGAGACTACATAATAACACACACAAATGAACTAATAACACGCCCACGCACACGCACACATACACGTACAGATACGCATTCAATTAACAATACAACAACAAAAATTATAATTACTATAGTATTAGGTATCTAGTCATTTCGCATTCACATTGCTGTAACACGGTACGAATCAACTAGGTACCTTTATTACTTACAGGCCCAAACTAGGTTAGGAATTGAGAACAATTAAATATATAATGATTATTTCCTTTGTGAAAGAATTTACAACATTAAAGTAAATACATAAAAAACACCGATGTGATACAATTTAAATAAAATCTAAATTGTTATTTTATTCATTCAGAATACATTTCAATTCAATTAAGCAGTTTTCTCTGAAGATTTATTCTGCAATACCAAATCACAATCCGTATAAATTCTCCACTCCTTTTATTTTATTACTAGCTGTCCCGCCCAGCTTCACTCGGGTGAAAAAGTTAAATTGCCCGTAACACGATCGCAGCGCCACCTATTGGGTCCAATTGTAAATCTAAACCATTCTCGAATCTAGCTTAAGACACACAGAAACACACAGAAAGCTTCGCCTGGGTAAAAAGGTAAAATTCTTGAAACTCGATCGCAGCACCACCTATTGGGTCCAATTTAATATAGCCTATGTTACTCGGGGATAATGTAGCTTTCCAAAGGTGAAAGAATTTTTGAAATCGTTCCAGTAGTTTCGGAGCCTATTCATTGCAAACAAACAAACAAATCTTTCCTCTTTATAATATTAGTATAGAAAAAGGAATAATTCAATTCCGTTTTGTTCTTGTTTACGTATTCTGTATTGAGACAAAAGGTAGACGGGAAACGTCTGCCACTGACAGTCTGGCCGTAAGTGTTCCGTATTTTTCCCGTTCGAGAACTGAATACCAAACCGGATAAAAAGGGAAGCCTTTATCGCCTAATGGGGTTTTAAATCTCATCACCCAATAATTTCCACTTCCAATAAACGGTAAGAGCTATTGGTATTCAAATTACCCATGGGTGGAAATCTCTTTGCGGTTTTATTGAAATGCCTGATATATTGTCTTATGTTTAATTGCGTTTGTATTTCATATCCTATGTTGAGAAAATTGTATCTAATTATTTTAACTTTTTATTTGATGTTTCCGTTGAGAATACATACTCGTTACAGTACATATTTATTGCATTATCTACTAGTGTTTTCAAAGATATACGTAGATGTCACACAATTTTATTTTATATGAATTTGCACATATGCAGGCTTCTCTCGATTTTTTCCTTCACCGTAAAGCTCGTGTCACTAATCACTGTACTTAAGTTTAGTTCAGAAAAACTCATTGCTACAGTCAGGATTCGAACTTGCAATCTTTGTGTTTCAAGTATCTACTTATACCACACGGCCACCACGGCTCTCTGTGGAAGCTATATAAATATAAACAATTTTTGATTCACTATAAATTGATGAAAACTGCATTAAAATCCGTTGCGTAGATTCAAATTTCTCATCGTACAGACTACGGAAACCAACTTTGATTTAAACTATTTAAAGATTAATCAAATGATGAACGTGATTCAGATAAATGCACGTATTCGAAATTGAAATAAATTAAAAACAAAAAGTCCATTGGGACGTCCAAATTAAGTGAACTATCAATCTTATGATAATGTGATTCAATAGAGCCATTGTCGGGACGCGTCGCGCGGTGAAAAATGCCCGAATCCGGATGGAGAAGCCTCTTGAGACGTAATCAATCAATGGGAGAAATTGAGACCGTTGTGTTTTTGTGATGTAGAAGTTACAAGCGAAATGAGAAGTAATAATAGCCGCCAGTAACGGAATTATCCATCATATCTCATTTTCACGTTTTATATTCTCTAAAGAATCGGACAAACGTAGTTCCATTTATTTCTTAAAAAATCTGGATTACTTTATAGAGTTCATTTATTTGTCTGCAGAAGTATGTTACATGGTAAATATTTTCACCCAGTGAAATATTATGTATAGGAAAGTAGATTATAATCCATGCTAGAATATGCGTATCATAACACCGATTCGCTCAAGGGGTTGGCAGAGAGAGTCCTCGAGACAGCTCTTTCACTTCATACCTCTGCTTATCCATATAAGGCCGCTTGCGTTAAAATAAAATACATATTGAGGATATTGAAATTAAATCTAAAAAGATTCATGTAATGTTATGTCTAAGAGACGAATGCAGACTGGCTATCGTTCACGTTGGCAGCTTGATATATCTGCGGCAAAAAGGGTATGTTAGAAGACCATTGTATTAGTGGTTTAGCCAAAGGGTAAGTAACTATTTCGCATACAGAACCATAAAGGTTTATAACCCTTCCATCTACGGTAGTAAACATACGTCATAATAATCAAGGGCGAGAGAAACTCAATAGTTATTAATGGAATATAAGCTTTCATACGTCGGTATAAGGTACAGTTCTCCTTAGCTCCATTATGGTATTCCAACAGTAATAGACATATCCACTCAAACATCAGAATACCATACGAACGCCAGCGCTTAACCTAGTACATTCTCAGAATGGAATAGAGATATTAATTCTATGTAATATATTTAGTCGTTATTGAGTCAATTCCGGAGTACTTCGTAAACCGGCCAACCCTCAAAGTAAGCACCCAATTACGTCATCGCTAGTTGGATGGATTACCACCTTGAGTCGAGACCACTATAGACAGTCGGTTGCTAATTGATCACGTCTAAGTAAACGTTTCAGTTTAATTCTAAGTACCCTGTAGAAAGGACACTTAAAGATGGGAATGTCAAGAGTACTCGAAATCGGCGAGCAGTAAAGCGAAGGAGATATGGAAGTCCAGAGAGAACCAGCGCTCTACTCTCTCTACATACCTCGTGAGGGAAATGTCGTAATAATACGTAAACGTAAACGTAAAGATGTTATCTTTCACCGTTAAGCTCGTGGTGTGACTAATCACTGTACTTAAGTTCAGAAAAACTCATGGGTACAGTCGGGATTCGAAATTGAAATCTTGGTGTTGCAGGCAACTAGTCGAACCACTCGGCCACTACGGTTCTTTTATTTTTGTTTACACGGCTCGTTTATATATACACTTAGTATATTTAAACAATTTTGAAATATACACTAAACGCTACTGCTTGTAGTTTTCAGCCGACATGCTCTGTCAAACTGACATTTCCGCCCAATTAATAGTCGGCCATTCGGTCAGACAAATATTTTTTGTTTTAATTGATACAACCGAGGTAGTTTTCTGAATACCAATTGGGAGATGTTTTTGAATAGCGACGGAGAATAGTGATTTGATTCTTTCAGAAAGGTTTTAGGTTAGAAAAACAAATTTGTTAATACCAATGTTTGTATGAAAGTAACTTTATAAATCGATTCAATAAATAGAGAGAAGTCAGCTGTTGTTAATAGCTACAGGGTTCAGTAACCGTCCGCTTTGCAGGTCATACTCTACGGCATAAACTTTGAAATTGCGTCAGTCTCATTGCGCTCCCAAAAGTTTTTATATGAATTATTAATTAGTAGGGTCGTATCTAATTAGGGCTTTTGCCCTGTTTTGCTATTCAGCTAGGCCCTTGATTCAGAAATCTTTACTTTTTAGTGTGATTTAAGTTAGAGCAATGATTTATGAAAACTTAAGAGTTCCTTTACCGAAAAGATTATTACAAAATCTTTCTGAGGAAACCTGAGAAGTAATTTTTTTTTTTTATACAATTAAGTTGGTGAATAAGCACTTGGTACACCAGACGGTAAGCGGCTACCGCCACATATGAACGCTCAAAGTAGACATACCGTGTCGTCAGCAAATAATTTGTAGTTAATCCTTCGTTCTCTGATTAACCACTGTATTTAAATTTAGAAAAAACTTAATGTTACAATCGGGGTTCGAACTTACAAATATATATATTACTTATAAGAGGCACTGGAAGACCACGTTCCAATTACCTAGAATCGATCGTACACTCCTAAGGACACGAACGTCAAGAGTACTCGAAACCGGCGGGAAGAGACATGTAGACGAAGCGAAACAGTTATGTAAATCTAGAAAGAGCTGGCACTTTACTCTCTCTGCCTACCCCGTGAGGGAATGGGTGAGATGATATAAATGTATGGTGTATAGACAGGAGGTTCTCAGTCCACCCATCATTTAACTTCCAACATAAACTAAAATGCGAACAAATTTGGTCGTATTAACAACAGTACGTACTTGTTCTGTGAGTTTAAAAAGCTCATTACGTTCGCGGCTCGCCCTTTGCAAGCCTCTGACATCATAATCCTTGGTAATATTCACTGTAAATATAATAAAAAACTTATTAAGCAGGCTTATGAGGTGGCTCGAACGTAAGGCTTTCCTTTGCTTTCAAAGTAATTTTTGATAAAAATAGAAGATTACTTTGTCGCCTACTTACAAAGTGGAGAAATACTTTTTGACGCTAGGTGTTAGGTTCATTAGGTTAGTGGTGTAAGGCTATGATAGAATACTACTTCTCTCTCTACTTCCTCTGCCTATTCCGATATGAAGTAGGCGTGTTAATTATGTATGTAAGATACAAAAGCAAGATTGAATTTGTTTACATATTACTTACCAACTTAATATAGAGACCAGGTCTCAGGCGGTTGGTTTTCATAACGAGTAGACAATAATAGTAAGTATAACATGAGTAGACACTAATTTCTATAATTGTGAGTTATACTAAGACAGTCGAAGTAATCTAGCATTTTCTATCGTACACGTAGGTATTATTTTTATTTTTTTCTCATCTCATGAGGACATGGGAAAATTCCACACAAATTGACATAGCCCCAAATTAAGCAAAGTTATGGTAACTAGGTAACGATATCATTATTGAAAAAAAAATTTTGTAACTCAGGTTTGTACGGAATACAAAATAATAAAACACAAAATTGGAATGTTCATCGGCTAACAAAAAACGTATATTAAGTGTGGATATTTGAAGCGCCTAAATATATCTCCGGCGGGAAGTGGGTGTTACCCATTTGCCTACCCTGTCGGGGACCCTTATGGGAAGGCGTGAGAATATATTTTTTCTGGGTCAACAACGACGGCTATATTCGTGGTGTTGCCTCCATAGGCGGCGGTAACCGCTTACCAGGCGCCGACTTGGTTGTCACCGTAGTGAAATAAAATAAAACTACCAATAAAGTTTAACTAACGCATCTAAAACAGCGCGATCAATTTTAGAAAACTTACATAATAATATATCCGCACGCCTTCTCACAAGGGTCCCCGAAGGGATAGGCAGAGGTGTATAGGTAGTACCCACACACCCACATTCCGTCAGAGATATACATATTTTAGTTACTAACTGGACAGATAGCAAGTCCGTCGCCGTTACTCAAGCACGACTATACCTACATACGCCTTTGAATTGCTTTTTAGACGTATGCATGTATCCTCTCGATATTTTCCTTCACCGTAAATTTCGTGGCGTGACTAATCACTGCACTTAAGTTTAGAAAAACTTATTGGTACAGTCGGGATTCGAACTTGCGATCTTTGTGTCGCAGGAAACTACTCGAGCCACACGACCAACACGGCTTTTATTGTGTAAAGTGTGATTATTATGTAATTGCTCGTTACCAACGCGATAAATCTAGGAAAACTTATTTATGCCTAATAACTACCTATATTAATTACAATTCCAGTGATAACAACCCCTTAGCGTGTCGCGCGGGGGTGATTAAAGTTTCATCATAATGTCTTGCGGTCTACCGTTACGTATCACCTTGTAGTAATGGAACCCCGAAAGCTTTGTTGTATGTGATATACGACGCAACATCTTAGTATATTATTTACTTGACTCGAGATATTGATTGGATGGATAGCATACATATGCTATCCATTCAAGTTACATAACTTCACGCCTTCCCACAAGGGTCCTCGAAGGTAGGCAGAGTAAGTAAGTATCCAAACACCCGGAGATGTATTTAAGGGGCCAACGTGATAGATGGCGAATCCGTCAATATTTCTAGGCTTTTTCTAGGCTCTAGGCTTATTCTGTAATGCTCCCAGTAACATTGTATGTGATCAATTGTGAATTCTTTGATTAAAATTTTTTTGCAATGCTATTTATAAATTCTTTGTAGATGTAGCTTTAATGTCGCTTGGCAATGTTCAATCCGCATGTCGATCCAGTAAACTCCAATAAATTGTATTTTATTGGCCATCTAGGTATCATGGTTTATCGAGAAGCCTATTTACTAACAAGATGGCTTCCAACTGAATATGTAATCGATTTCATTTCAGTTTGGTTTTATTGGTTTTGTATAGCTGGTTTCTTTACAAGATATTTATGTTATTTACCAGGCTTCGATTAAGCTGTTCATCTGTACTGAAAAAGTAAAGAGATCACACAGTTTGTTTATTTGATCGCGCTCATCACAAGATATACTCATCCGATTTTTTAACAATAGTTTTGCTTTAGGTAGCCACTTTGTTGAACCCAGGGTATTAGAGCAATATTTATATATACATAATTTAACTTTATATTCAGCAAAAGTTATTGGTTCAATCGCAATTAAAACATGCCAGTCATAATTATAATATTTAAGAAGTTAAAGCGAGTAAAACTGTGGTATACTGCTAGTGAACTAACAGATGAGTCTCTACACAAAAAGTGGCTTTTGATTTTTTAATTCATTTTACCAAATAAAAGTGTGGACATCCTGGCTCCATCCATCAATGGACAGAGTGCATCACGTGCAATTGACGACTAAAAATCTCGCTTGACCTAACACTACCCGTGGAATATGAAAAGGTGTAGTATGTGAGTTTGTTCGTTATTATTTTACACTGAAGCGGCGATTTGAATGAAATTGCATAACAGCTGTACCGATTGCAATGTTTGATTCAGGTGAATTCATAAATGGGTAAGATTCAGTAGTCCCTCAGCGATTGTGTTTCAGGAATTTATTTCACCTTAACGAAGCTCAGCAGTAAGTAGATGCGTCCACGAAGATGCGGCCTACCAATTTCTAGTCGTGGCGGGTCGTGGGATGCACTCATAGGCTATCAGTGTGTACGGTTGCACACTTACACTATTTACTATAAGGAAGAATAGTGGGGCGCGTCTTCGTGGCACTATCTATAACTGTGTCTAACAAAATGTCTAATAATATACCTGCGTAGCGAGAAAACAAACCGAATTAGATACCGACATTAGCGCGCTCCGTAAACTAAGCGACGCTCATGACAAATCAGCCTGTCAAAAGCCATATCGGAAATTCATTTTCACGCCCAATAAATGCGCTGAAATCAATCATAAGTCGCGATCAGTCGGTGTTCAATTAGTTAGGTACGGTGGGTGCATCTCACCATCCATCAGTGGTTAATGACATGCCATCTCCAAGCTGGTGGAATTGTTGCGCATGCTATTAGTTTTCTGCATTAGGTATCGACATAGTTTCTAATTAGTACATAGATAATATATTTGACAGGTGATATGGCAATGCCTATTGCCATTGCAATAATAATTGTATGAAATTCAATAGTAACGAAATTGATCCGTCGGTTCCGAGGTATTTGTTTTCTGCATTAGGTATCAACGTATTTTTTTATTAGCACCTACCTAGTACATATCTGACAGATGACCAATAGGGCAATGCCTATTGCCATTGCAATAAAAATGTATGCATGAAATAGTAACAAAATTGATCCGTCGGTTCTGAGGTTAGTCTTGCGACTCGGTGATGGACTCGTCGTCTGTCATGGTGGCCCCTTAAAACATGTACTTATCTCCGGTGTGAGGGTCTTGTTACACTTTTGAAGAAGTTTCAGCAGAAATTCAAAGTTTTCATTATCTTCATGTATCTTCATTCCTTTATATGCCATCTTATGATAGACATTACAAAGATACAAAGAAATTCAATACAAATACCTACTAAGTGAAAATTTCCTGTACTGACCGCAAAATAGCTTTATCGTTTAAAGTCAGTTTGCACGAACAATTTGCAAACAATTGCCCTCAATAATTGCGGCCCGCAAAAGCGTTTCGCATCGACTCAACGACCATCATTGGTCGCTCCCGGAAGCCAGCTGGGCAAATCTGATTAACTGTACTCCAGTGAGATCATGGAACTCCCGAAATTTGACCTGCTGATGAGCTAAAATGTTTGGGAAACGAAATCTATGTTAGTAAATAACATTGTTTTTCTTTTTCATATTTATAAATCGTTATGTATATGACTTTGTTGTCATTATTATAATAGTAAATGTTCAACAATTTAGTAAGTAACAATTCGCTTTACACTACCATCCACAAATTATTTAGTTCATTTATCGACTGACCAACGGACTGTCTGGAAGAGATCGAGTGCGATAGTATCTCCGATTTTATTAAAACTCTTTCGATTCATCCTCATTTGATACATATACAATATAGTTTTGTAGTAGCTTTGAGGTTCATAATTTTTTTTTATACCACTTGGGTAGCAAACAAGCATGCGGCCCGCCTGATGGTATGCGGTACCCGCCGCCTATGGACGCTTGCAGCACTAGGGGTATCACTCGCGCGTTGCCGACCCTGCAGGAATCTCTTCACACACTTCTTGAAGAACTCCATGCTGAACTCGCTAGGGAAATCCACAACGGGAAGCTCATTCCACAGCCTGAGCGGTCGCTGAAAGAAAACTCCTTTGGAACCGCGCAGTGCGAGACCTTTGTGGTTCCAAGGTATGGGGATGAATTCTCCGTGGATGGCGAGAGGTGCGGTGGTAGAAGGTAGAATTGGGTATCATGTCGAACAATTCTTCAGAACACTCCCCGTTATACAAGCGCGAGTATATATTAATATAGCCCGAGCCACACTTAATTGGCTATAATATAGTCTGACAGTATATTTTTTCATTTAAAAATAAATGATCGTTTAATAAACCTAGTAAATTCTGATGCAGTTTTTGCAGCATTTTATCAGCTCCACGGTAGCGTTGTTAAGCGTTTCGGTTTCATGTCCAGTTTGGGCCACGAATACATTGCCCACTATAATTGGATGAGCGACTTCATAATTACAAACTACCAGGTTATTTATGAACAAAGTGGCTGAGCCTCACAGTTAGCCCACGCCCACGTTCAATTTGATTATGCCCTCCCTTGGGCAATTATATATTTCAATTCTCAATACTTGGGCTATCTTATGCAAAAATCTCTAAATCGCATTAATAATCCCCGAGATTAGCTCGTTTAAGCAAACAACGAAACTGCCAGTGTTTAATGTAAGTATATAAATATTTCATTTAAAAAAAAATGATTTAGATATAATTGTTTCACATATGTTATATTTGTTTTTATATTTTTATTAGCAGGTGAAGTTCAAATAATGCGCATGCAGAAGTATAAAAGCGTCCACTTTTATGAGATAGAATGAGAGTCTTACCTCATACTTCTTCGAGTTTCTTCTCTGACGGAGTATTTCTTCACGATTTACACCGAGACATGACATATTACTGTTTTATTGATTGACGACCGTTTGGTCTAGTGGTTAGAGCTCCTAACTGCGAAACTTGAGGTCGCGGGTTCGAATCCCGCTGAGGGCAGATATTTGTGTGATGAACACGAATATTTGTACACTTAGTCTTGGATGTCCTATGTATTTATGTATATATCTATCTATATAAGTAAATATATCGTTGACTAGTTACCATAACACAAGCTTTGCTTAATTTGGGATTAGGTCAATTTGTGTGGTATTGTCCCAGGTAATTATATATTTTTTTATTATAGACTAACTGGTTCACCTTATAATAATAATAACTTTTCAAGAGACTACTTAAATGATCGTCCTGGTTATTAGGTATCATTAAAGTTAACTCATGATAATTAAAGTTACCTTAATTTAAGTTTTTAGTACCTTGTTAAAATGAATTTATAATATTATCTTCACGCCGTCCTACAAGGGTCCTCGAAGGGTTAGGCAGAGGTGTGTAAATAGTAACCACACGCACACTTTCCGCCGGATATATTTTAGGTGCCAACAGGGCCGATGGTAGGCGCATCGCTATACATACGCCTTTGATTTTTTCTCAAACGTATGCGGGCTTCCTCGATGTTTTCCTTCATTGTAAAGCTCTGTGACTGATCACTGTACCTACTTAAGTTCAGAAAAACTCGTTGGTACAGTCGGCATTCAACCTCGTGCGTATTGAGGTCAACACTATAAAGTACATTATATTTATAAGCAAATCTTCACCAAGTATTTATATTTCATGATTCAAGATTATAGTAGATATTCAAGATTCATAAATTGTTTTTTTTTACTTTGCGTATTTACTAAGCGTGTTGTATTTAGTTAGCCGTAACGGCTGTACCGATTATGTCGAGATTTTCACTGACAGATATGCTATGTCATAAAGAGTCTACGCTTAATTTTATTGCGTATAGGTATTTATATTAAAACTTACACATACCTATAAGAATTTAATATTAAAATAATATTACGCGGTTGAAACCGCAGGACACAGCTAGTCGTACAATAAAATTACGTATTTCGGTCGCAGCCCACTCATGCTCATTCAGGTATAAACGTTAACCTCCCTTTCGACTTTCGATGTGAGATTAAATTTGTTCCCTTTAAATATGTACCCACTTTTCGTTTAAAACTGTTTTTAATGAAATTATTTCGTGATTACTTAAAAGTTTTGAAACAATCAAAATACCTTAAAGCTTTACAAGGAATACGTTTCATAAACTCACAAGCTTTTGAAAATTATTCCAGTAGGTACTTTATGTAGTCTAGAAGTAGCTTAAAAGTTATGACAACTTAGGAATTATAATTAATTAAATTTTAGCAAGACAAAGACAGCCAAATTATAGAATCAATAATTAAGGTACGTGCTTACATAATTACATAGGTATATATGCTTACACCCACACAGACACACACGCATACACACACACCCACACATACACTTACACACACACAAAAATGGCAATGGAAGAGCGAAGCCTCTTAATACAGGCATGTTCATTCTTGAAAGGAGATGCTTCAACTAATAGTTAATTTATACAGCCACTGCATTAAAGAAATTAACATAACATTTTTTTTATATACAGGATATCTAAAAAATGGACTAGTGCTTAAATATGAAAATATATGAAAAAGACTAATAAATATGAAAAATACATTCCAAATTGTTTTTATTACCTTATAATATTTATTTAAAAAATTTTACCTTATAATAAATATTATAAGGTAATATTTATTACCTTATTTTCACATAAACATCTGCTGTAACAATAATGTTTACATGTAGAAAGGAACTACGTTTTTTTTTCCATTAACAGCTAATAGAAATTAATAGCAGAAGAAAATAACCAATAAAACCATATTCCGGAGTGAATATACCCCCTTTAATGAAGTTGTGATTTTGTGTTGTGACTTCCGTCTCGAAGATATATTCACAATACCCGACCACTTTTAGAATACAACTGTTATTAAATTTACTTTTAAAATACAATACAAGTATTATCAGGGACATCTTATATATTATGTATTGTTGAATCACAAAATTCCTCGACAATCCTTCTTATCCATATTCATCCCGGTACCCATATTCACCATAACATTATAATTAATTATTTCCATTTCAGCTTTTCATCTCGGAAGTTCTACTTAAGTCACTTCCTTAGAGTTTCCATCCGTCATTAATATAATGACAATTACTCAGCCTTAGAATTCATTTGTGTTAATACTTGTTTTGTTGTAATGAACTGAGTTGCTTTGGTTACTTGAATAGAAGACTGTTAGGTGATCAAGGCTTCCAGCAAAAGAAAGGCTGATCTACGGTGGCAAACTGGCAACTAAGCATGCGCTCCGCCTGATGGTAAGCACCGTTACCACCACCTAACACTAACAGTATCATTATTCACTCGCTATCGACTTTATACGACAATAACAAACAATAGAAAAGCAGGCTGTGACATAACAATTCGTCGACCTTTACCCATTAATTTAATACCGATTCAAAAAAAATATAGAACTCTTTGTACTGGTGTTGCGAGCTGTGTTCATACATAATGAAGAAAACCAAGTTTAGAACACAAATGCAAAACCACGAGCATAGATTGACAAACAATTTTCTCACTTAAATTTCTAATGAATCTAATTTCTCAAGCGTCGTAAATTTATGAACGATTTCTTTGACAAGTTAATAAAGGAGCTGACAGTCACGTTAGTAGTCACCGTCACAGGCCCTGCTTTCTCTGCAAAGGATCGCGGGTTCGATTACCGCATGCATGAAAAATACGTTGTGGGATGAGGATATTATAAAGGGGAAACCTGCATTGTTTGAAAAAACAATCAAAGATACATATAGTCGTGCTTGAGTAACGGCGATGGACTGGCACGAAAAAGGATGACTCATTGTCCCGTTACGCTCATTGTAACGTTACGATCGGAGCGAGAGCGCTACACGAGCGAGCGAAAGGCATGATCGGCTTGAGCGCTTGGCTTGCGTCGCATCTGTTATGACGTTGTCACGTTAAACTATCGTCCGTAAACCGACTTTACAGACAACCAATTTTTTTTAAATAAGTTTTATTGTTTTTATTATATAATCTGGCATCTGAAATAAGTTAAACTCATTGGTATCTGAAGCTGGGATTAGAATCAGCATCCTTAGCTTTGAAGAAGACACTACTCGAACCTGCTCGGAAAATTCTTTATAGAAAGAATTGTCGGTAAATGTTAAAGAACAAAACATGCCTATTTTCAAGGTAAACGTTGATAACGGTAAATGCTTTCCTGAGATTACTCTCATCTGCACTCATCCTTATGGCGGCAAACTTTAGACATTCCTTTAATTTCAAGCGATACGTACTAATGGGCCATAAACCTCATAAAATGCAACTTGGGTCTAATAAAAACGGATACAGTGGGTACACAGAGGATCAAGTACCGCCATCAAAGTAAATAAGATCTACCAAAAGGATCCTAATTAGTTTTATAGCATTATTTTAGATAATATTACTCATGTTGTTGAGTCAGTATGGTAAGGAAGGTTGAATTTGCTTTGCATGTTCAAATCCGCCGTGATTGCCGAGTGGTTCAAGTAGTTTTATGTAGCGTCTACATTCGCGTATTTTATTTTTATCAACTAAAGTACAGAAAAATATAGAAATGAAACCGGCATACGTTTGAGCAGCAATTCAAAGATGTATAGTCGTGCCTGAGTAACGGCGAAGGACTCGCCACTACACACGTCTACCTAACAGTTCGGGTAACCATTGGAAAGGCGTGATGAGAGAGGCGCTAGAGGCGTAAAAGATACTATATTTATTTTTATCAGTGGAAATAGTTGTAGTTAGTTTCAACTGTGCTTTGTAAATATTATATTCTTATTTCTGTAATAAACAGTTAATATCAATGGAAATTGATTAATATAAAAATATAAATAAATACCTTTGGAAAATTCCACACAAATTGACCTAGTCTCATTTAAGCAAAGCTCGTGCTATGGTATCTAGACAACGATATTTATACTTATTAAGATATATATGTACATAGGATATCCAAGTCAAGGTACAAATACTCGTGTTGATCACACAAATATCTGCCCTCAGCGGGATTCAAACCCACGACCTCAAGTTTCACAGTCAGGAGCTCTAACCACTAAACCAGGCGGCCGTCTAACACACAGTATTATTACAAGCATAAACCGTACTTGGAATAATCACATGACATTAAAATGGCGTGAAATTAAATAAAACCTAAGTATGTAATTTTTTTTTACACGTAATGCAAGTAGCGAGAAATGTTCATATAATTATGTTGGGTACTCTCCAGAAACAAAAGATCGTATGAGAACCTAGTGTGGAGTTCTGAGTGATAAGTACGTACTCTTACTATTTTTACTGCCTCTATCTCTCTTCTTATCTCGTCTTTCTATACTCAATATGGCAAAATTTTTAATATTGTAATGGTTGAAGAGAGGTGCAGTGGAAGACCACGCTCCTACTAACTAGATCAAATCGAACGGACACAAAGACGGGAACGTCAAGAGTACTCGAAACCGGCGAGCATGTATGACGGGACTGATGAATGTGAACGTAGCGAAAGAGGTATGCCATTCTAGAGAGAATTGGCACTCTATACTCTCTGCCTACCCCGTTAGGGACTCGGCGTGATGATATGATTTATGTATGTATGTATGTAAGGGTTGAATTATAATCTAGTCCAATTATTAGGAAATATACTATGCACAGTATATTTTTCATACTTTGGAGTTTTGAATAGGTTTGGAAATATATGACGACTTAATAAAAATGTATTTAAAACTTGAAATATTTTATTTTTCTTTATTGGGACACAATAACCTTCCATCTTAATAGGGAGCTCTCTTTACAATTATTTTATATACAATTTAATTTTTTTATTAATATTTTGCAGGAATGAATAATGTGGCTTCTCCTAATAATTCTAGCTTCATGTAAGTATTCTATTCAAAACTATTGAAGCTAGAATAGAAAATGGAATTAAAAACAGATAACACATTATTGTTACAAAATATTATATGAAATACCAACAATATTTAAAAACACCTATTGTAACATAAATTGGTAATAAAAAGTGCAAACACGAATTCACACTCACTCAAGCACAAATTCTTTTCACCTTTTTAATTAAGTACTAATAATAAAATAAAAGCGAAAGAGGTCTGTTTGTCTAGAAAGAACTGGCGCTCTATACTCTCTGCGTACCCCGTTAGGGACTCGGCGTGATGATAAGATATGATAATGATAATAATAAAATTGCTATGGAAGAGTGAAACCTCCTACAGGCATTTTTCTGCTTGAAAAGAGATGCTTCAAGTAATAGCTCACTCATACAACCAGCGTGCAAAAGATAAAAAACATTTTTTATTTTAAATGACTACAGCTAAGCTATGATTTCTAAATAGGCCAATTGAAATCGCACATTTAAGGATAGGAACTCAAAAGTACTTGAAAGTGACCAACATAAATAAATGAAAATAAATACCTTGGGAAAATTTAATTTACTCAAATCGACCTAGTCCCAAACTAAGCTAAGCTTGTACTATGGAAAATAGACAACGATATACATACTTATATGGATACATATATACATAAATACATAGAACATCCAAGACTAATTATCGGCCCTCAGCGGGAATCGAACCCGCGACCTCAAGCTTCGCAGGGCAGAAGCTTTGATGGCTAGACCGGATGGCTGTCATACAATTAATCAATTATGAAGAGACTGACAAATAAGGACGAATTAAAAGAGGTCTGTAAGTCTAGAGAACACTGGCAGTACTCTCCCACTAGCAAGTGAGGTGCTCGGCGTTTGGCTCCCGGCGGCGTGTTTTTTTTATACCACATGGGTGGCAAACAAGCATGCGGTCCGCCTGATGGTAAGCGGTTACCGCCGCCTATGGACGCTTGCAACACCAGGCGCATCACTCGCGCTGCCGAATCTGCAGGAACCTTTTCACACCCTTCTTGAAGAACTCCATACTGCACTCTCTAGGGAAAACCTCAACGTGGAGCTCATTCCACAGCCTGAGCGTACGCGGAAGGAAACTCCTTTGGAACCGCGCAGTGTGAGACCTTTGTGCTGGAGGCTTTTTTTTTTTTTTATACAACTAGAGTGGCAAACAAGCATATGGGCCCACCTGATGGAAAATGGTTACCGCAGCCTATTTACGCTTGCAATACCGAAGTATCACTTGCGCCTTGCCACTCTGTGTTCGGAGAGGTATACTGTGTTGGCCGCACAATGGGACTAATCCCTCTGCTGCCAACACAATGTAACAATCCTCCCCCCTCCCCAAGGAGCTCATTACTGGAAACCTTATTCACCGCGTAGGAACACAACACAAAAAATTGGTGGTGTTTTATATCGATCATATTTTTTATTTCAGTGATAAACATCGTCACAATGCAACAACGCCCTACTAGAGCCGCCTATTACGCCCGAGATAGTTTAAAAAACAAGGAGTTACAGAGCCGACTATTTGAACGGATGCGTTTATACTACCAGGATGGCGGTATTAGGATGAAGGACATGCTTTACTATCGGTTCATGTATGAAGAATCTCCGCATTACGAACTTGGTTATTTATTTGGAGAAGTTATAGAAAGGTTATTGACTTCATTCACACAGGTTCCAAAGTTGTTTGACGCAGCTCAAATAGCCTATCTTAGCTATTTTCCCACACCTTCATGCCTCACATGCAACATGGATGGTATAATAACTTCTTTCACCAGCATATAGATATTTAGGTGCTAGCGTAGTAGGTAGTGAGTATGTTGCCAACTCTTAAATATTTCCATCCTTGGCTTTCCGCGGGTTCGCCCGCGTAAAAAATACTTAATTGGTAGTTTTTTAGTTTAGAACCGTGGTGGCCGAGTGGTTTTGGTTGTTGCCTTCAACACAAAGATTGTAAGCTCGAGTCCAGACTGTAGCAATGAGTTTTTCGGAACCTTACGTCCAACGATTAGTCACACCACGAGCTCTACGATGAAGGAAAACATCGGGAGGAAACCAGCATACGTTGGAGAAAAAAGTTAAAGGCGTATATATAGTCGTGCTTAAATAACGGTGTAGGACTTCCCATTTGTCACGTAAGCACCTAAAATACCACCTATATCTTGGGCGTGTGTGCATACCTCTGCCTGCCCCTTTCCTTGTGGTACGGCGTGAATATATAGTAATACATGTAATTTTTTCTTAATAGGTACAAAAAAATAATAGCTAGTACTAAGAGAAAGATTCAAAAATCTGATCCGTACTCTGCCCACCTCAAACGAATGGAACTTATCCAACTTTGGTTTATGGAAATATACCACCTGGTAAACATGATGCATGAAATTTATCCGAAATATAAGTCAGTTGCGGAGTTTATGACATTGAAGACTGAAACCGAGGATGTGGAGAAAGAATGGGAGCAGAAGAAAAATTTGATTGCTCAGAAGAAACGCGAACAGCGGGATAGAGAAAGAAAAAAGAAGCGCTTATCGGAGTTACTGAATATTATGGGTAGTAAAAGCTATGGAGGCGAACCCGGACAGAGGCCTGAACCTTACAACAAATGGTGGCCCCTTGACTATGGCTGGGAGCCTGAAGTTTGGGAAGACAATAATTTTTACTAAGCTAACATGCAAAATAGCGAAAGGTCGTGGCCGAGTAGTTATAGTCGTCTGCAACGCGTCTCTTCAAATTCGCGATTCGAGATTGCCTCTTCAAATCACGACTATGGAATTTGTACAGTGATTAGTCACACCATGAGCTTTACGGTGAAGGGAAGCATCTTGAGATTTCCACACCATCTGCATTCGTTTAAGATGATTGGCATGTCTTCTTAAAATATATGTACGTATAGTTTGAAAAACGGTGATGGTTCTGCCATTGACTATAGGCCTTCGAATTCCTTCTCAAAAATGTCCAGGCTTCCTCTCCATAAATGGGTACACTCTCTGATCCACTTAACCTCTGTACTTAAAATCTCAGAAAATCACATTGGAGAATTCGGGATTTGAACCTGCCATCTTTGCGTGACTACTCGACCTGCTAAGCCACCACGGTGTTGTGTTGTGTTGTTGATCTGTCATAGAATGTGCAGCCTTCATTACAGAAACTCGGAAAATAATTTCAGTAAGCATTTACGTTTCCCTATTAAGACCTACGCAGCAAATGGCAGATTTTATGTCGTTTTTATATGTAATCGTAAACGTGTACAGTAATACGTTCTGTGTATTAAATTCTGTGCAATATACCCTTATTTTGTTCCTCAGGAGGAAATTGCGGAGACGGCTTTGTAATTATGTAGTGTACTTCTCATGTATTTCTAAACCAACATCACGTGTTTCCACACATAGGTGTGATTTAAATAACTGTATTAAAAAAAAGTTATCCCAATCATTATTGGGATCGGTACTCGATCAAACCCGAAATTGTTTACAAGACCTTTATACAAAGTGACTGCTATCTGACATTCGTAATGATTTCTTCAGGCTGATCGGATACTTTGGCTTAAGCCATTAATGCGTTCATTAACTGGCCCGTAATAGTGCGATCGATAACCTTAGAGTTACAAGCGTATAGAGGTGACAGAAATCGCATACCAAGACGGCCGTCTTGTGTAGTGGTTTGAGCTCTTGACTACGAAACTTGAGGTCGCGGGTTCAATTCCCGCTGTGGTCAGATATTTATGTTATCAAAACGAGTATTTGTACTTTCGTGTTGGATGTCCAATGTATTTATGTATATGTCTATCTATATAACTAATTATACAGTTGTCTAGTTAGTGTCCGATGAGATTTTTGAACATATGTACAGTGATACAGTCACACCACGAGCTTTATGGTGAAGGAAATATAGAGAGGACACCTGCATACGTTTGATAAGCAATTTAAAAGCGTATGTATAGTCATGCTTGAGTAACGGCAATGGAATCGCCATCTGTCACGTTGGCACCTTAAATATATCTCTGGCGGAAGGTGGGTGTGTGGGTACTACCTACACACCCACTTTCCACATATCTGCCTACCCCTTTGGGGACCCCCTTTGACCCCCTTTGACCTACCCCTTTGACCGTTGTAGGAAGGCGTGAGAATACATATTATTATAAATTACCTCTGGCGGAAAGTGGGTGTGTGGGTATTACCTATACACCTCTGCCTACCCCTTCGGGGACCCTTGTGGGAAGGCGTGAGGATATCATTATTATATTATATTCATATAAAAAAGTTTATCGACCTAAAAATCAACTGAACTGATAACTACTATTTGGCTGAAAACGCAATCCAGAAGCAATCGGAGAAAATAAAGTACTACAAATATCATTGCTCATATCACGTAGATAGCAAGAAATATATCTTCCTATCATGTTCACTGTATTATCGAGATGATTCATTGTATAAGAGGCTATGATATAACAGAAAAATTATACGGATTGTTATTAGAGATCCCGGGTCAGATGTGGAGACGTATAATGTATTGTGAGTGGAGTGCTAACTAATGTCTTGCTTGGCAAAACGATGCGATGTAGTTGTTAAATTGTGGTTACATTCACGCATTTTCCATTCATTCATTTCATTCACATTCACGCATTTTCGATGATACTTTGCTACAAGCCTAATAAACGAACTATGTCGCCTAAGACAAATTAGTAAGTAACCAGAATGTACGGCATACCGCACAAACCTCATTTGTTTTTGATGTGCTTCCGTTTATAGTTGAGTATTATATTAAGTATATGAGTAGAGTTATTGTAGTATATGAGGGTTAAATAAATAATAAATAAAATAAAAAAAGGAGCCGTGGTGGCCGAGTGGTTCGAGCAGTTGCCTGCGACGCAAAGGTCGCAAGTTCGAATCCCGAATGTACCAATGAGTTTTTTCTGAACTTAAGTACAGTGATTAGTCACACCACGAGCTGAACGGTGAAGGAAAACATTGAGAGGAAACCTGCATACGTCTGAGAAGAAATTCAAAGGCGTATGTATAGTCGTGCTGGAGTAACGGCGATGGACTCGCCATCTGTCACGTTGGCACCTAATATACCTCTGGCGGAAAGTGGGTGTGTGGGTATTACCTATACACCTCTGCCTACCCCTTCGGGGACCCTTGTGGGAAGGCGTGAGGATATATTATTAAAAAAAAAACAATCAGTCTAACTTGACAGTACAACAAAGATACATACCAACAATCTATAAATATAAATAATCACATTTACTACATAAATATTTTGAGGGGCAGGTTAAGTGTCAATTCACTTAAATATCATAGTATCCCTTCTGTATCATAGTACTCTACCAACTTGTTTGCTGCCACGCGTGTGGTATAAAAAGGCCTCTTTGACAGCCGCTTACAACATCTGATTAGCAGTCTAAAAAGAAGACAACCTTCGACAATTCTCACTCATATCCAGGATTAGTCCAGGTTAAAATTAAATTCATCAGAAAATTCTAGGGAAATGAGAGCACGAATATTTTGAATTTACAAATATTTTAACCTTTCGAAGGAGATGTTGCTAAAGAGTGCCATTGTCAGGGTGATAAAATAATATATTTTTATATATTCTTGCTGCAGCCTCGATACATAAATCGTCCAGATACAATCTTTGTAGCAAAAACGTCCAAAATATATTTCAGAAGTCAGCAGAGCCATATAAAACATTGGGACAGAAGTGTCGACAAACTAAGCCATTCATACGCGAACCAATCCGAGAGCTAACATTTCTTGGAATCAAATCCGGAAATTCTGGAGTTTTGGGATAAATATATATGGGGGCCTTGGGGCCATAAAGTTAGCTAGTGTTTGATAATAATTTCTGTGAATAATATCACAAATAAATATGTAATAATCCATCCGAGATGGCCGAGTGGTTCGAGTAGTTGCCTGCGATACAAAGATCGCAAGTTTGAATACCAACTGTACCAATGAGTTTTTCTGAACTTAAATACAGTGATTAGTCACACTACGAGCTTTACGGTGAAGGAAAACATCGAGATGAAACCTGCATACGTCTGAGAAGCAATTAAAAGGTTTACGTATAATCGTGCTTGAGTATCGGCGATGTACTCGCCATCTGCAACGTTGTCACCTAAAATATATCTCTGGCGGAAAGTGGGTGTTGGGGTACTACCTATACACCCCACACATCCCACAGGTTTTTACTCTGCCTACCCCTTTGGTAACCCTACAATACAATACATACATACAACAATACAATACATATACAAGAACAGAACAGAAGAACGTAAGAGAGGTAGGGCATAACGGGTTTCCCGTTCGAGTTCGGAGCTGCCCGACTGGGGCAGGACCTCCCCTCCACCTTACAGAAGTCCGTAGCCAAATAACACAATTTTTTGTGTTGTGTTCCTACGCGGTGAATAAGGTTTCCAGTTATGAGCTCCTTGGGGAGGGGGGAGGATTGTGTTGGAAGCAGAGGGATTAAACCCATTATGCTGCCAACAGACTATAACTCTCCGAACACAGAGTAGCAACACGCAAGTGATACTTCGGTATCGTGAGCGTGAATAAGCTACGGTAACCGTTTCCCATCAGGTGGGCCGTATGCTTGTTTGCCAATCTTGTTGTATAAAAAGAACGATACAGATATAATAAAGTTTCAACTGTATGTAATATGTAAAATAATATATATTTTTTTTCATTTTTAATTTATGACAGTAATCTGTGGTACTACTATCACGTTATATCCAATGTTTTCTGACTAAAAACCATCCTCATGTAACTAGCATCTAACTAATAATTTATCTATGTGCCAAGTTTTATCCATTTCCGTTTAGCCGTTTTGGCATGATTGAGTAACAAACATCCTTACAAACGCACATTTAGGGGCCCGACTAGAGAAATGCGTGCGTGTCTATCAGCAATATTTGACAAGCTAAAAGTGCCTACAAAGTTTATAAGACAAAGTTCCAAATTACTCCATTTTCTTCATACGGTGTCAATGTAACAGATGACGAGTCCTTCGCAGTATCAAGCACAACTATACAAACGTGTTTGAATATCTTCTCAAATGTTGATTCCCTCTCAATGTTTGCCTTCAGCCGTAAAGCTCGTGGAGATTGCAATAGATTAACATTGAATTATCACTGTACCTAAGTTCAAAAAACGAATTGGAACAGCCGGGATTCGAACTTGCAATCTTTTTGTTGCAGGCTCGAGCCACTCGACCACAGTGACTCTTAAATAATAAAAATAATTGATGCAGAAATATGTATTTATATTACACATAGAAAAGTGCTTACTCACTGAAACCCACGAGGGTCTCCGTACATACATAGCTTTATATAAACACTAGCGGTCCGTCCCGGCTTCGCACGGGTGGATATAAGATTTTTTCACTCAGGGTGAATGTAGCTTTCCAATGGAGAAAGATCACAATCTGATACAAATTGTTATTATTTTTTGTTATTGTGTTCGCTTCTATGTGTGCTTATGTATGTATTATAGTATACTGGTGTGTATTAAAAAAATAAAACTCGTGCGCTAAGTAACTACCTATAAAATTTAAATCGACGTCAATTCAAAAACACATTTCGCTATAATTTGTTACCGTATTCGCACTTGCGCGCTCGCTTTTAAGACTAAAAGCGTTCATAGCAGCCTTTTTAGTAGAACCTGCAATATTTAACGCGTCCATTCCGAGAACAGATATAAATGATACCATTTGCGATGTTTTTGCAAGCGCTTGAATTGCTGCAGCGATTTAAACGGTCTATCAAGTCGTAGAAGACGTCAATACTCTCTATTTTGTATTGTTGTGACAAAAGTTTACCTTAAAGTCGACATTTGCTTGCATCCAGAAAATCACCAGTCAAACCAAAATTTAATTTCAAACGAAACAGAATATCATACAAACATAACATCACGCCAGGTCCCTAACGGGGTAGGTCTCTCTAGACTCTCTTTCGCTTCGTCCACATTCATCAGTCTCTTCATACATGCTCGTCGGTTTCGAGTACTCTTAACGTTCCCGTCCTTGAGAGTCCGATCTATTTGATCCAGGTAGTTGGAACGTGGCCTTCCTCTGCCTCTTCTTGCACACACTTTTGCTTTGTATATCTGTTTCGTCAATCTTTCTTCACTCATCCTTTCTATGTGTCCAAACCAACGTAACATGCCTTTCTTCATCTTTACAATCACGCCCTCATTCACGCCAGTTGATTTGCGAATCTCTTCATTGCGGATTCGATCTAATATCGTTACGCCGCACATTTTTCGAAGAGATGGCATCTCAACTGCATTCAAGCTATTTTCATACTTCTTCTGACATACCCAGGATTCGCTGCCATACAATAAGGTAGGTACCAATATCGCCTTGTGAACAGCAACTCGAGCATTCTTGCTCAGACTTCTACTGCCCATCAACGCCGACATGGCCTTCACCTTACATTCACCTTATTTCCGTCAGTTATCCTTCTTTCAATATCTTTTTCATACTTTCCATCTCGTGTGAACATGCTTCCTAGATATATAAATTCATTCACTTGCTCTAGAATTTGCCCATTTACCGATATAGCACACTCGGTCACTAGTTCATCTCTTTCGAATACCTTAGTCTTGCCTGCGTTTAGGCGCAGACCCTTCTTTTCACAGAATATCACATTTTTCATTTGTCATATTTTACACTGACAATAAAATTAAATATATTTACGTGCCTCGTAATGAGCTCTGCCATTAAAATGGTCGAATGTTGATACGAAACTAGATCATAGGTCAAATGTATATAATCTATTGTCTCTTATCATATCCAGAATAATTTAATATGCAATTGGCTGCTTATTGCTATATATTCAAAGGGCACTAAGAGTCACGTCTTGATAAAGGAGTTAATTGAACTTGAAATGAAAACTGACGAAGATTTTCGTACTTCAACTATACATGACATTAAGTAAATACAACTCTCTGCCTACCCCGTTAGGGACTTGGCGTGATGATATGTATGTATGTATGTAAGTAAATACAACAGAAATTGAGATAAGAATAAGAGTATGCGTGTCCGACAATGTAGATAGACATAGTTTTGACGACCGTCTGGTCTAGTGGTTAGAGCTCCTGACTGCGAAACTTGAGGTCGCGGGTTCGAATCCCGCTGAGGGCAGATATTTGTGTGATGAACACGAATATTTGTATCTTAGTCTTGGATGTCCTATGTATTTAAGTATACCTCTATCTATTTAAGTAAATATATCGTTGTCTAGTTACCATAACACAAGCTTTGCTTAATTTGGGACTAGGTCAATTTGTGTGGAATTGTTTCAGGTATTTATTTATTATTTAGTATAGTACGTGTGATTATGTAATACGTATAAGATACGAGTAGATGGTATGTCGATAGAAATAGTCCCTTACGCCCGCCTCACGTATATAGGTAGTACCACCCACACACACACACCCAAGATCCTACATACATACACATACATACATATAATGACGCCTCTTTCCCGTAGGGGTAGGTAGAGACCGCTTCTTTCCACTTGCTACGATCCTTACATACTTCTTTCGCTTCGTCCACTTTCATTATTCTCTTCATACATGCTCTTCGGTTTAGGGTACTCTTGACCTGGCCTTTTTTCAAGACGTCCCTAATTTGGTCTAGAAACGTCAGCCTAGGTCTACCTCTTCCAACACTTTCATCCACACTCGCCTTATACACTTTTCGTCAATCGTTCTTCATTCATTCTCTCGACATGGCCAAACCATCACAGCATACCTTTCTCAATATCCGCCAATATATTATATGTAAAAATATGTTTCAAGCCCGACTGTACATACATACGCATTTGAACTTCTTCCCAAGCCAATGCAGGTTTCCTCTCGTATGTTTAGCTGCACCGTGAAGCTCGTGATGTGACTAATCACTGTACTAAAGTAACTCATTGGTACAGTCGGTATTCGAACTAGCAATCTTTGTGTTGCAGGCCACTCGGCCACCACGGCTTTGTTAACTTCGTTAAACAATATATTTATGTAGCTAATACCACGTATAAAAATCGTACCCTATAACTCGTTATCTCAAATTCAACAAACTTTATTACGATACAACCCTTCAAAACCTCAAGTCATTTAATACTAAATCGCTTCTCAGATCGTATTCGGTATCGAATGATTAATCGGTATCGATATCTTTACACGGATTTATTGAATTCCATTCAACGAATAGTTGAAGCCCTCGTTCGGACAAAGGGAAGGATCTGAAAGCATTTCTATAAGATGGTGGCTCAAGGAATGGTAGTTTGTTATGTTATTATTGATAGCAATTATTTGCAGTTAATAATGGTAATAATTAAATAATAATCACTTATTTCGTTAAAATGTTTAATAATATAATAATAATATATCCTCACGCCTTCCCACAAGGGTCCCCGAAGGGGTAGGCAGAGGTGTGTAGGTAATACCCACACACCCACTTTCCGCCAGAGGTATATCAGGTGCCAACGTGACAGATGGCGAGTCCATCGCCGTTACTCAAGCACGACTATACATACGCCTTTGAACTTCTTCTCAGACGTATGCAGGTTTCCTCTCGATGTTTTCCTTCACCGTAAAGCTCGTGGTGTGACTAATCACTGTACTAAAGTTCAGAAAAAACTCATTGGTACAGTCGGGATTCGAACTCGCGACCTTTGCGTCGCAGGCAACTGCTCGAACCACTCGGCCACCACGGCTTCGTTAAAATTTTTGGTTACAATAATTAGTAAACTGTAAACTCTTTTCAGGCATGTATGCCTGTATTAAGAGACTCCGCTCTTCCATAAACTAACATAAGTTTATTTAACATAAGGCTCCTAGCTTAGCAATATTATAAACATGTTTTTGCTTCACCTATAGTTTAAGTGATGTGCATGTGTGTTAGTGAGTGTGTGTGCGTGTGTGAGTTAGTGTGCAACTGATTTACTGCAGTCTTTATGTGTTAGTTTATTTCAATTGGTGTAAAAATCTGTTTCTTCATAATTTAAATATTTTATGTACATTGAACATTGTATGGAGAGACTTATGAATTGAGCAAAAGTGGTCCATTAGCCTTAAGAAAACTGGCGCTCAACTTTCTGCCTGTCTGATATGTATCTAAAATATAGGGACACTAGTTGTCCCGCCCAGCTTCGCTTGGATGAAAAATTAAATTTCCTGAAACACGATCGCAGCGCCACCTATCGGGTCCAATTGCGAATCTAAACCATTCCCAGATCCCCTTGAACACACACAAAAAATTTCATCAAAATCGGTCCAGTCGTTTGAGAGAAGTTCAGTGACATACACACTCACAGAAGAATTATATATATAAAGATTTAAACGTAATTTTAATGAGTTTCCATACCAGAATGTTTAACGAGAGTTATACGCAAATGACACAATAGGTAGCTATTTATATAATTTCGCATTCCAAATGGGAATTGAAATTGAAACCTCTACGGTTGGTATGTTACGTGAAAGGTTAATGTGAATTTCGATATATAAGCTCGCTCATTTGTTTGAGTCTCAGTGGCAGTGTGGTTTAATTATACGCATGCAATGTGTGGTCATGCATGTTCAACCCCGGTCTATAATAACGATTTATTTTTTAACTTAAGTAAGGTTTGAATCAGGAGATTGGACCGGAATCATTGAATCATTAGAATGAAACGTGTCTCTTCAAAGAAAATAAATAAATGTATTTGTACGTTCCGACTAACTAGATAAAATCGATCGGCCACCGACATCGAAACCGACGAGCGTGTATTAGTATGGAGACTGATGAATGTGGACGAAGCAAAAGAGGTATGTAAGACTAGAGAAAACAGGCGCTCTATACTCTCTGCCTACCCCGTTAGGGACTCGGCGTGATGGTATCTATGTATGTATTTGTAAGACAAAAAGGATTCGGCACCCACAGGAGTGTTGAAATATCTGTCCTAACATAATAACCCATTTGGTTAGTAAAAGAATGAGGACGTTTAAACCTTACATTACAGTTTTTCACATGGCAAAATATTTAAAAATTATTTACTAAATTATACATATGTTACATCTCCGGACACCCACCGTACATATGCACACCTGATGGTGAGTGTGCAATGGGGGATGGGACATGATAAATTCAATCACCCACGAAGCGCGGCGCCTTTTGTCTTCCTAATATCGGACCAATCGGACACCCCTTAGTAACTAAGTACTCGTATAATAAGTGTCGTAGAATTAAGTACATTTTGTGGAACTGAAATAAACACTTTAAAAATCTAAACGGTTTTTTTTGAGATCCTCCGATGTGCATCCTGTAATTCATATATACAGGTGTCTCAGAAAATACGTTTTAAATCTGTTTCCGTTTTCAATTATTTTCGCATTGAGAACCGTGAGTCCAACTTTAACCTTTGCCGTTTTTATTCATAAGCCCACGTAAACTTTTCACTTTTATTTTAATTACAACGTAATTATCTTAAACGGGCGTTGAAATACGAAGCCCTAAAAATTATTACATTGGCCAGAGAGTCGTGGGAACATTTGATCATGAAAACGAATATATATTTTCAACATGGAGACAAGCTTAATTAACATGATCAATTTAATTGTTCTGGCTTAGAAATTATATATTTATGTGCGATATTCACTAATTAAAAAGACGAAATTAGATGTCAAGCGAGATTAGAGCGGTAGCCCGGTGCTACTCTTGCAGACAATCTTATAAATTATTTTTTACACCGTATGGGTGGCACACAAGCATGCGGTCCGCCTGATGGTAAGCGGTTAACGCAGCCTATGGACGCTTGCAACACCAGGGGTATTACTCGCGCGTTGCCAACCCTGCAGGAATCTTTTTACTTCAAAAGAGCATCCTGTACGTAAGTTTGCAAGGAAAGTGATCTGCGCATAGAATTTATATATATTCATGCATTCCCACAAGACTTAATTTACACCGTCTTTTAGACGGAATTAAATCTAAGTGCCAATGAAGAGAGCTGTGGTGGCCGAGTGGTCGAGTGCCTGCAACGAAAATTCTGCAAGGTCGAATCCCGACTGTACTGTGTTTTTTCTGAACTTAAGTACAGTGATTGGTCGCCACGAGCTATACGGTAAAGGAAAACATCGAGAGCAGCCTCATACGTTTGAGAATAAATTCAATGGCGTAAGTATAGCTGTGCTTGAGCGGTCCTCCCAATGTTAAATAGCTATCGAAGCCTATGGACGCTTGCAGCAAGGGTATTGCTGCGCTGCTAATCCTGTAGGAATCTTTCACACCCTTGTTAAATAACTCCATGCTGCACTCTTTAGGGAAAAACTCAATGGGGAGGTCATTCCCATCTGAGCGTTCGAGGAAGGAAACTCCTTGAAACCGCGCAGTGACAGACCAGTTTGGTCGCCAAACCTGTCCACTGTTTGGGGATGAATAGGTGCGGGAGTAGAAGGTATAAATACCTTCAAGGGATACTCTTAGCTATTGTCAATACAAGTCCGTTAACGTACAAGACAAATACCCGAAATCCGAAATTACTGCAAGCGTCTTTGAAAAAGATATACTATACTAACGGTCCGTCCCGGTTTCGCTCAGGAGAACATAAGATTTTTTTTATATATATCCTCACGCCTTCCCACAAGGGTCCCCGAAGGGGTAGGCAGAGGTGTATAGGTAATAATACCCACACACCCACTTTCCGCCAGAGGTATATTAGGTGCCAACGTGACAGATGGCGAGTCCATCGCCGTTACTCAAGCACGACTATACATACGCCTTTGAATTTCTTCTCAGACGTATGCAGGTTTCCTCTCGATGTTTTCCTTCACCGTAAAGTTCGTGGTGTGACTAATCACTGTACTTAAGTTCAGAAAACTCATTGGTACAGTCGGGATTCGAACTTGCGACCTTTGCGTCGCAGGCAACTGCTCGAACCACTCGGCCACCACGGCTCTTTATTTATAAAAGAAAATATAGCCTATGTCACTCAGGGTGAATGTAACTTTTCAATGGTGAAATAATTTTTCAAATGGCCCAGTAGTTTCGGAGCCTATTTAATACAAACAATCAAATCTTTCCACTTAAAAAGTATTACTATAGATAACGAACTTAGTGTGTGCATCCCTAATTTGGTAGTCTGCAAATCTTAAATACCGAATTCGCAATCGGAGGAACTTCAGTCTAAGTTTACCTTAATACCATATTCCGTTTGGAAGGTCGTCCAGCGTAGCGTTCGAGGATAGTCGTGAAAGGTCAAACAGTTTGTACAGCTTGTAGTTACTTACGCTTTCAGCTGCGACGAACATTAACTGAACCGTTTCGGACGCTCTGTCAATCGACGCCATACGGATTTTAGAAAAACTGGAACTAAGTGTTCTGGTGACCTAGTCGTTCAAGTTGTTGCCTGCAATACTGTGATTACATGTTGAAATCCCGATTGTGCAAATGAGTATAGTGATTAGTTATACCACGAGCTTTACGGTGAAGGCAAAATTTCTCTCGACCATTTTTTTTCACCGTCAAGATCATCCTATGATTACTACTTCAAATCCGTAACAGCGAGGAGTACTACCTCACATCCTCATAAATTTCATTGCTGGGTCTATCTTCGGCGCCTTTGATGCAACGTGTTCCATTTGCGTTTGTCCAGCGCAATCTTTTGACCCCCAACACGCCGTGCCAGACACGTTTTCTTTCATCTATTCCATGTATGTTAATCCTCCTTATCCATACTTTTTGGTTTTATTTTACATGTAACACATACAATTTCAGTTTTACCATCATATTTACGCACGTCCAAAATCATTACATTTGTAGAAAGCTATTCTGATTCGACAATCGATTTTACATTCAAAGAAAATTTTCACTAAAATATTCACCGACCAACGTTGATGTTGTAAAAGCATACGAGTAAGAGATAAAAGCTCCGACCATTATTTAGGTTTAATGACAAAATATAGCCTCAGCTTATTTCTTGCGTATTTCCATCACGTGCGGGCGTACATAATGTGGTCCCATGAGTGTTGCGTTGAATAAATGGCGAGGAATAAACGCGTGATCCACTCGCGTGCCTCATTACCATACGTGAATACTATAATCACTTCCAGTTTTATTTGGCGGCTTTTGAGATATTCCTCTTCATATTTATTTACACCCCACTCCTATTCAAGGGTCCCCGAAGGAGTTGGCGAAAGTGAAATAACACCAATTATTTTTACATATGTTAACACAACAGATGCGAGTTTAAATTCATCGTTTTAGTTGACAAATATTAAACCATTCCTATGAGCCAGAAACTTGCCTAATTACGTACTGTGTCTACTATACACATTGTCAACCTAAATACCGTACAGGAACGCCCAGGATTCCGAGCATAATCGATAGCTTTCAAACAATGTATTTATGAGGCAAACATTGTCGATCTCTATAAACACAATTAACTCCATGCTTAATAATTTGAACAAAGCTTTTACAAAATTGCGACGAAAATTCAAATTTAACCGTCGGCAATAATCCGATTTGGGAGTCAAATTAATTACTATGCAAATCTGTGTTAACACCCTAGCCGTCTAGTGTATTGCTCCACGTAACATATAATATACTAGCTGTCCCGCCCAGCTTCGCTCGGGTGAAAAAGTTAAATTGCCCGTAACACGAGCGCAGCGCCACCTATTGGGTCCAATTGTAAATCTAAACCATTCTCGAATTTAGCTTAAGACACACAGAAACACACAGAAAGCTTCGCCCGGGTAAAAAGGTAAAATTCTTGAAACTCGATCGCAGCGCCACCTATCGGGTCCAATTTAATATAGCCTATGTTACCCGGGGATAATGTAGCTTTCCAAAGGTGAAAGAATTTTTGAAATCGGTCCAGTAGTTTCGGAGCCTATTCATTACAAACAAACGAAGAAACAAACAAACAAACAAATCTTTCCTCTTTATAATATTAGTATAGATGCTTTTAGGTATAAGAGATTTTCCCTAGGTTACAGCATGGAGTTGAATAACATGAAATTATTTTTACAGTGTCGGCAGCGGATGAGCGATACCGCTGGTATTGCAAGCATCCTTAGGCGGCGGGTTACCGCTTACCATCATGCGAGCCGCATGCTTGTTTGCTTCTTTTATGGCTTATAAAATGAATGTATGAATGTATACATTATGTATATCGATCGGACGCTTATGGATGGGAATGTCAAGAGAATGTATGACGAGCATGTATGAAGAGACTGAAGGATATGAAGGAAGATATGTAAGTCTAGAGAGAACTGGCGCTCTATACGCTCTGCCTACCCTGTTAGGGAATCGGTGTGATGATATGTATGTAAAGATGTATGTATAAGGAATAAAAAATATCCCTTTATGTTTTCCCTGCCTCAGTTTACTGATTTAGGTCTAAAATTGTATCCCTAACTAGTTAAATTTACAATAATAATAATAATATATCCTCACGCCTTCCCACAAGGGTCCCCGAAGGGGTAGGCAGAGGTGTATAGGTAATACCCACACACCCACTTTCCGCCAGAGGTATATTAGGTGCCAACGTGACAGATGGCGAGTCCAACGCCGTTACTCAAGCACGACTATACATACGCCTTTGAATTTCTTCTCAGACGTATGCAGGTTTCCTCTCGATGTTTTCCTTCACCGTAAAGCTCGTGGTGTGACTAATCACTGTACTTAAGTTCAGAAAAACTCATTGGTACAGTCGGGATTCGAACTTGCGACCTTTGCGTCGCAGGTAACTGCTCGAACCACTGGGCCACCACGGCTGTTTTGTGTTAAATTTACAATTACTTTTTATAATACAAGTAAACTGTACATTGCGCTGAAATCATAATATTATTCAATTTGAAGCGAATATGATTCACGGTGAATTGTACACAGTAACGGATCTATAAATGTATCTTAATTTCCGTGTAAAACGTTAACCACGACCTTACCAAACTGCCGTACAATAGTTTCTTGATCCACTTAGTGAATCCAACTTGCATTGCAAGTTTGAGCCAAAACAACAACCTAATACATATAGCAAGCAATGCATAAAGTTTTCCGTTAATACGAAACATAAAACTCTTTACAAAATCTGAAATGAGTCCCCAGAGAGTGCAGCTACCGATGTTTGCATCGTATCGAGTGATAAATGATCGAGTAAGAATCGATTCAATTCCCCATCCGCTCCGAAGTCTCGCAGAAGGGAAAAATATTATGTAAATTGCTTTTTTGTAACTTTTTTCCCTTGGTTTCTTTGGGTCTAAATGTTTATGTATGGCGATGCTTCTTTTCCAAGTTTTCGAATTGTTTTTTTTTTCCTTTTGCGAAAATTTCCAGGAAGATTAACATGATAATAAATAACGATCTAAGTCTTGTTCCCATCTCTCGCTCAAAATGTTCAGTACTAAACATCAATTGACTTTGGGTCTGATACCTATATTAATTATTGGTATGACAGATAACAAGCCTGACGTCCTATCCTATCTTTCTGGTCTAGCGGATAGTGGTCCTGACTGCGAAGCTTAAGGTTGCGGGTTATTTTCCCGCTGAGGGCAGATATATTTGTGATGAACACCAGCATTTGTACCTTAGTCTTGGATGTTCTATGTTTTTATGATTATAACTATCTATAAGTATGTGTATGGTTGTCTAGCTTCAATAGTACAAGCTTTGCTTAGTTCGGGACTAGGTCAATTTGAGTGGAAATTGCCCCATTGACGACTATACATAAGCATTTTGAATTTCTCCTCAAACGTGTGCAGGAAAATATCGAGAAGAACTCGATGTTTTACTCGTGTGTTACGAAGCTCGTGGTATGACTAATAATCTAATTGAACTTAAGTTCAGAAAACCTCATTGGTATAGTCAGGATTCGAAATTGCAATCTTTATGTCGCTTATAACTACTCGAACCACTCGGCCACCACGGCTCTAATAATAATATAGTTAACATATTCAGGAATATATCTCTGGCGGAAAGTGGGTGTGTGGGTATTACCTATACACCTCTGCCTACCCCTTCGGGGGCCCTTGAAGGAAGGCGTGAGGATATATATTCAGGATAAGTCAAGTCAATTATCAGCTGTTATTTTGTATCTTTTTGCAAGGAATGACTGGCGCTTCGATATAGCGAGGCCAACATGATAAATCGTTTATTAAGCCCGAACATACTTTGCCGACTCTTTGTCTCTAGACAAAAGCGTCTGACAATTAAACCAGCATTTCTCGAGGTATGGTAATGAGACGTTTCCCGTTTATTTTCTAACATAAGCCTCCTATTAAAATTTTCACGCGTCCGTAATTATATAGTAGGTACTTAAAGGAGAAAATGCATAAATTTAAATTTTCAAACAAACAAACAAACTCTTCAGCTTTATAATATTAGTATAGACATGATATTTTCGTAACTTAAACCGTTTACGCAGCGTACGCAACGGAAGCTCTCAAAAAGGAATATTTTTCCCGTTCTTGCAACATTTTTCATTTATGCTTCGCTCCAATTAGTCGTAGCGTGATGTTATATAGCCTAGCCTTCCTAGAAAAATGGACCATCCAACACAAAAATAATTTTTCAATTCCAACCAGTAGTTCCTGAGATTAGCGCGTTCAAACAAACAAACAAACAAACAAACTCTTCAGCTTTATAATATTAGTATAGATATCGTCTCTTATTTCTGATTGATGTTGATCAAAGCTTTTAGTAAACCATAAAGTAACTAGACTATGATTTAGCTCAGACACTTAACGACATACAAAGACATACATACATACGACATGCAAAGATTCCTGCAAGGTCGGCAACGCGCGTGTGGTACCCCTGGTATTGCAAACGTCCTTAAGCGGCGGTAACCACTTATCATCAGACGGACCGCATATTTGTTTACACCCCACTGGTATAAAAAGAAAAAAATACAACCAAGAGTAAAATTATTTTAGCGTCAGAATGGTAATAACTTCTGAACTTACTCGTAAGTACCAACAGTGCATTATACCACTAGCTTCACGGTGAATGAAATTATCTTGGGGAAGCCTGCGTTAGTTTCAGATGATATTCAGAATACGAATATCTGTTACTTGGCGTACTAATATATCTTCAGCGAAAAGGGGCAGTTTACCTACCCCTTCCACCCGCTCTTGTCATATGGCGTAGAGGTCTAACTTAATATTGTACTAGATTTTTTTTACGTGTTTATTAAAATGCATTCTCTCGGCGCCATAATAATACATAGTTTTTGTATAGACCAGAAATATACGCTATTCTTTATGACAAAGAGAGAGTAAGAGAGGTAGGGCATAACGGGTTTCCCGTTCGAATTTAGAGCTGCCCGACTGGGGCAGGACCTCCACCTTATAGAAGTCCGTAGCCAAATAACACAGCTGTTTCCTACGCGATGCATAAGGTTTCCAATAACGAGCTCCTTGGGAGGAGGTAGGATGGTTATATTGTGCTAGCATCAGAGGAATTAGTTCTATTATGCAGCTATCACAGTATAAACTCTTGAAACACAGAGTGGCAACGCGCAAGTGATACTTCGGTATCGTGAGCGTAAATAGGCTACGGTAACCGTTTCCCATCAGGTTGGCCATATGTTTGTTTTCCACTCTTGTCCTATACAAAAGAAAAAAACTGAAAGTAGGTGTCAAAGGCACAGATCTTTATTCTGAGGTTACGATGTTTTTTTCCTTCAAAAGCGAAACTCATGGTGTGATTATTCTGAGCCATTGAGCTACTTGAAAACACAATACCTTAAAAATGGAAGCAAACGGACACACAGCGCAAACAGCGAATGATTGAAAGCTACGCTTGTGTTACGTTTACCCGCAAAATAACATCAAAGCTGGTAACGGAACAACAATCCCTTTCCGTTTCTACACCAATTTCACTTTTATTCCCAACATAAAGGGTCCAAAATAAAACGGCACATCCTATTAATTTCGAACATTGAACCTAAAGTTTGGCATTTCGACAATATGCAAGTTATCATTGAATTAGCAAAAGTTTGAATGGGCAAATTCGCCGTCTGATTCTGGACTCAAATTGTTTGTTAAATACAGTCTGTAATGGTACCGGTCTCAAGAATACTGATGTTTTAAGAGAAACGTTATGATAACAAATGATTAGGTACATTATTTAATTAAACTACTACTACTTAAAATACTCATCATCATATCAGAGACTGCTGAATGTGGGCGAATCGAAAGAGGTATGTAAGTCTAGAGAGAACTGGCTCTCTATACTCTCTGCATACCCCGTTAGGGACTTGGCGTGATGATATGTATGTATGTATGTATGTTCACCTTTTAGAGACGTGATGGTCAAAATTGATTGGAACATCGATATGAACGTCTGTATGGAAAATTACCGGCCCCATTACACAATCTCCTCCATTTTTAAAGCCTTGAAGGTGTCAACAATATCCTCTAAATTATTTTCAACGACACATAACCATCTAAGATCTATTTTATGACGCATGAAATCTTAAGACATTCAGCCTTGTTTTCGGAACACGTCATTCATGCGACGTTTTTACTCTCTAGGGAAATTAATGTCTGCACGATTTTCTAACAAGAGTAACAACCGATAAAAAAATTCGCTTCCCTTGAAAAATGAAGGGTTTAAAAGGATTTGTTTTAGGACGGGCATGACGCATGGGATGTTTAGCTGTCATCTCGCCCTGGATATTAAAGATATAATTTAGCAATGTGACTACGATGTGAGAATGCTTGTATTTCTTGTTATATCTGTTATATTCCAAGCGGATTACTGAATAAACGGCGCGTCATATGCTGTTAACGTTAAATATTTGAACGTAGATTGTTGAGAATAAATAAATACCAACGCTTAAAAAATAATTAAAGACTACAAAGTGGTCAATTGTTAAATAAATAATTACCTTCGGACAATTCCACACAAATTGATCTAGCCCCAAATTAAGCTAAGCTTATGGTATGGTAACTTTTTTACTGTAACTTGGTTTTGTCATTTCAATTGGCCGCAATGGCATTTACTTATGATGATGGTATTAATTGAGATAGTATAGAGTTCTTCACTTCCATCGGGAATGGGCACTGTCACTATTTCTTAAAGTTAGTCCGTGATTTGAAACGGGTCAAAGTCTGTTTGGAACGCTTCAAACCATTTTAGTGATCTTGAAATCACAGATAACATCGAGGGGGTAGTTCGTCTATTATAAGGAAAACTGTTTATCTTCTGTTGATACCCATAATGTTACTTTAGGTATCAGCTTATATGCTCTGCCTAGTTTACGGTCAATTGCCTTTGCCTTGCGATAGCCAGATTACTAAAATTATGTTTTGTATTATTGTACCAAGTGTATCTTTGCCCCTGCGGATTTTAAGTCTTCGAAGCAGTAGATAGTTGATGAATATCATCCACTTTTTTTTCTAATTTGAATTTCTTCTCTGTGTTATACAGGTATTTTGTTGATTGGTTCATTCGAACTTACAATCTTTGCGTTGCAGGCGACTATTCGAACCACTCGACCACCACGGCATTCTTCCCTTCACCGTAAAGTTCTACATTAAATGTTACAAGCTCAGATATATCAATGACGAGTGAGTATCCTCGGTAAATTGAGTAGGTAACAGGGAATAATAGTTTGGGAAACTAACTTTCAGGACAAAATTGGCTCCCGAACTAGCGCCGAATATAGTTGGTTAGCTTTGTTACTGATTGTTTTTGTCTAGCTAGATAAATTATTTAGACGTTACTTGCTATAACTATAAACTGTCCACAGAAAAAATACATGAAGTTAATTGTTAAGTTAATATAAGGGCAACTAAAATATATCGCCAGCGAAAAGTGGGTATGTACTCCTGCACACCTCTGCCTACCCTGAGGGAAGGCGTGAAGATGCAAATTGTCTGCTAAACTACGCGCGCAATCAACGAGCAACGTGCAACAAGCAACAAGCAACGAGCAAGTGTATCGAGCCGAAAAATTGTAGTCAAACTTTTTGTATCGCGTATTAATGTGTGTATAAAGTTCAAAATTAGATTTTATGTATTGACAAATTAAAAAAAATATATAAATGAGTACGTTTTTTTTTTTCATACTACAAGAGTGGCAAACAAGCATACGGCCCACCTGATGGGAAACGGTTACCGTAGCCTATTTACGCTCAAGACACCGAAGTTTCACTTGCGCGTTGCCACTCTGTGTTCGGAGAGTTATAGTGTGTTGGCAGCATAATAGGTTTAATCCCTCTGCTTCCAACACAATGTAACAATCCTCCCCCCTCCCCAAGGAGCTCATTACTGGAAACCTTATTCACCACGTAGGAACACAACACAATAAATTGTGTTATTTGGCTACGGACTTCTATAAGGTGGAGGTCCTGCCCCAGTCGGGCAACTCCAAATCGTACGGGAAACCCGTTATGCCCTACTCTCTTTAACGTTCCAACTATCAAGATCAAAACGCTTGGACTTTCATGTATCATGTGTCACATCATGTATGAACTGTCGATTTAATGTAGACGAAGTGAGAGGTATGTAAGTCTGAAGAGAACTGGTGCTCTGATCTCTCTCTTATCCCGTTAGGCACTCAGCCTGATGATATGTATGTATTACCAAATTATGTATGACTTGGAAAATTGTGTGTCAGTAAATTTTTGAAGGAGTTTAAATTGTTTTTATCGTAATTGATCCGCATTCATGGGTAATAGTAGACTGATATACATTATCTATTACAAAATTCAAGTCGGATTAATAGAGCCTGACTTACCGCGTTAGGACGAAGAAACTCAGCCTATTTGTCATCATCATCATATTCAGCCTACATGCTTATAGACTGACTGCTGGGTATAAGCCTCCTCGGTTCTACGCCAGTAAAACTCATTGGTTCAGTTGGGATTCGAACTTGCAATCTTTGTGTTGCAGACTGCTCGAACCACTCAGCCACCACGGTTTTTCCAATGGTTTCTAATAATATTCAATATTCACCGTAATTACAGTGTATTGAAGGTATATATATACACGGCATCTTTATCAACCAGCGAATCTTCTCCATACAATCCTGAATACTTTTACTGTGAATGCGAACACGCGTCACCAGCTTCCCCATACAACAACGGAGATTAGCACCTACGCGTTGACAAAAAGGAACCTTATTTTCAATATGTTATAGTTTAATTTGGAATGTTCAGTCGATCTATAGCGTAATCTTTCGATTTTGGGGCGAGATTCCAAACATTCATGTGGAAATTAGAGTGAACTTGTGTAACTATAAATGAATTATCTATACTAATATTATAAAGAGGAAAGATTTGTTTGTTTGTTTGTTTGTAATGAATAGGCTCCGAAACTACTGGACTGATTTCGAAAATTCTTTCACCTTTGGAAAGCTACATCATCCCCAAGTAACATAGGCTATATTAAATTGGACCCAATAGGTGGCGCTGCGATCGAGTTTCAAGAATTTTACCTTTTTACCCGGGCGAAGCTTTCTGTGTGTCTTAAGCTAGATTCGAGAATGGTTTAGATTTACAGTTGGACCCAATAGGTGGCGCTGCGATCGTGTTACGGGCAATTTAACTTTTTCACCCGAGCGAAGCTGGGCGGGACAGCTAGTGTAGTATAAATGTATAATAAGTGAGAGTATAAATGTATAATGTAGTATAAAGATCTATTTGTTGGTGCAAAATTTGTCAGGTTGAGAAGTCGAATTTAGAGGGTAAATTTACCGTTTCGCTATTTAGTGGCCGACCTTGCCAAAATTCATATATTTCTGCAATTACTGATGGTGAATGTGGACGAAGCGAAAGACACGTAAGTCAAGAGAGAACTGGCGCTCTATACTGTCCGCCTACCGCGTTAGGGACTCGGCTGCGGATGGTTTCCGCTGCAGATGGGAGGTTAATAATACCGCTTGTTGTACGTTAAGTGCGATGGTTTAACGTGCTGGCTAATGTAAATATTAGTCCATAAGCATATCGGAGAAACTTTCGAGAGATTGGTAATCAGTCACGTTGGAGCATCAATATTTTTTTTTTACCTGGGACAATTCCACACGAATTGACCTAGTCTCATGTTAAGCAAAGCTTGTGTTATGGTAACTAGACAACGATATATTTACTTATATATATATATATATATATATATATATACATACATAAATACATAGGACATCCAAGACTAAGGTACAAATACTCGTGTTCATCACACAAATATTTGCCCTCAGCGGGATTCGAACCCGCGACCTCAAGTTTTGCAGTCAGGAGCTCTAACCACTAGACCAGACGGTCGTCTATACGGTCTAATATATTTCTGATGAAAGAGGCTATGGTCACACTTTCGGTGCCTTAAGGGATAGTGTGATGATATGTATAGGTATCCATAATACGCATGAGGCAACCATCCAGGAACAATGTGATATTGTGTTGCATTTGTAACTAGTCCGTTGTCATTGATGGCTGCGAAATTTGAAATTAAATTACACATTTGGCAATTTGATGAGTTTAATGTCGCATTCTCGGCACGGTTTTTGAGTAATTTGTATGTGTTCGGAGTAAAATGGATTTGGACAATCACATTTCGTTGCTCCTATTTTTACACGCTATATATTAGCTTGACCTGTATCTATGTATGTATGTATGTAACGGAATCTTTGGGCGCGATTTTGACCCACTTTAAGATTTCGTTCAAACTTTGTTGATTTATCGAGGACCGATGACAATACACTATTAACTAAAAAGTAGAAAATAAATAATAGTTAAAAAAAAAACTAAAAAACACGGTTTTTATAGAAAACCGAACTAAAAAATAGAAAATAAATTTCGATAATATCTTAAAAAGCGTGGGGTGCTTATTAAGATATTATCGAAATGATAATCACTCTACTCATATCTGTCAATAAAATATGTATAACTATTGACACCACGCACCTCACGCTTTTTAAGATATTATCGAAATTTATTTTCTATTTTTTAGTTCGGTTTTCTATAAAAACCGTGTTTTTTAGTTTTTTTTTGACGTAATTACTCGTATATAATAATAATAATATATCCTCACGCCTTCCCACAAGGGTCCCCTAAGGGGTAGGCAGAGGTGTATAAGTGTATTAGGTATTATAGGGTATATAAGGTGCCAACGTGACAGATGGCGAGTCCATCGCCGTTACTCAAGCACTACTATACATACGCCTTTGAATTTCTTCTCAGACGTATGCAGGTTTCCTCTCGATGTTTTCCTTCACCGAATAGCTTGTGGTGTGACTAATCACTGTATTTAAGTTCAGAAAAACTCATTGCTACAGTCGGGATTGTAGAAAATATTACTCTAAACTCCATCAGTCGATTTATACATGCTCGCCAGTTACGAGTAACATTTATATTTCCATCTTAAGTATTCGATATATTTGATGCAGGTATTAATTTTTCATTATTTACATTAACATATCATAGAGCCATTTGGGCCGAGTGGCTTGAGTAGTTGCCTTCAACACAAACAGTGTAAGTTCAAATCCGACCAGACTTACCACTAAGTTTTTACTTAAATTAAGTACTGTATATCACGCTGTATAACATAAATTTTTCACACATGCTATTGTATGTATCACTATGTATTTAATAACATAACATAAAATACGTTTGATTTAGGCTCTAGTATAGCACGTATTAAGTTCAAGAAATGGAAGAAAGCTGACCGCAAAATGTTTAAAGAATAAAAAAATAAATAGATTTTTAGCACTTGCTTTGTTGTTTTTGTGCTGTTAAGATCCTCTCTGACACTAGCTAATATCACAAGTTGATCGTATCTATGAACATTACTATCACATATTATATTAAAATACATCACAAGGAATTTAGAAAAAAATATTAAGGATTGATACTTATGAATTTTATGAAAATGATACGTAAGTATCTAATGATTGTAACTATGATTATATGAAAAAATGCACACACATCTTCTCTCCGAGTCCATATCGGAACAGGAATATAGAGTAGATTGCCAGCTCCCTCTAGACTAACTGACCTATTTTTATATGGATTAAGGTTTTGAGTATACTAACTGGCCACATAGAAAAAGAAAATATGTTATAAATAAATAATAATATCCTCACGCCTTCCCACAAGGGTCCCCGAAGGGGTAGGCAGAGGTGTATAGGTAATACCCACACACCCACTTTCCGCCAGAGGTATATTAGGTGCCAACGTGACAGATGGCGAGTCCATCGCCGTTACTCAAGAACGACTATACACTACGCCTTTGAATTTCTTATCAGACGTATGCATATATCAGACTTCTTCCTCCAATTTTGTTATAGTTTTTTATACCAAAACCAAATTGTCGGTAAACATTCTTTAAATTAAACACTCAGCTCAGGTATCAACGAGCTATATAACGAGCTTCTAAATTATACACTGTATATACAATTATACAGCTGAGATGGTTTGGCCATGTCGAGAGAATGAATGAAGAACGATTGACGAAAAAAGTGTATAAGGCGAGTGTGAATGAAAGTGTTGGAAGGGGTAGACCTAGACGGACGTTTCTAGACCAAATTAGGGACGTCTTGAAAAAAGGTCAGGTCAAGAGTACCCTAAACCGAAGAGCATGTATGAAGAGAATAATGAAGGTGGACGAAGCGAAAGAAGTATGTAAGGATCGTAGCAAGTGGAAAGAAGTGGTCTCTGCCTACCCCTACGGGAAAGAGGCGTGATTATATGTATGTATGTATGTATGTAAATTATACACTGAGTTAAACGTTACATCAGACATGCAATATATGCTCACAACACTTATCCACAAAATGTTCGCTGCGGCCGGTGACAACACAGATATGTTGCCAAACGGCCAGTCAAATTGGTTTGATACAAGCTGTTACTATTACCAACTCCCCCAATCTCAACCTACTCAATAAGCCAGAGTAATCTAACACAACACGCAACAATAATTATTATAGCGATAATTCAACGTCAGCTTACGAGATTAACGATGAAACATGAAGACCGATCGTGGCCAGGATTGGTGACCGGCTCGCAAAAACTGAAAGGTACAGTGATGTATTTACTTTTTGCTTATGAGGTGAGGGAGGGGCAATTAGCGTGTGTGTTAACGTGCTAACGATTCAGAAATACATACAAAAATATTTGGACGATATTTGGTGATGGCGCCTAAAATATATCTGTAATGGAAAGTGGGTGTGTGTGGGTTCTACCTGTACACCTCCGCCTACCCTTTCGTGTAACCTTGTGGGAAGGCGTGAGGATATATATGAATAAGGGCAACTAATGATTTTAAAATTCAATCATACTTTACTATTTGATTTATATAAAAGGAAGTATATTTTTCAGAATCAATATAGAAATTATTGACTGACATCGAAGCTAAAAGCCACTCGCCCGGCTATTTATACCTTGAATAACATTTTACCCATATCGATACAAATTCACTCCTTTGATGCTTAATACCTTTCACATTAGAGCCCTTATGTTTCCTTAGCTTTAGAAGCTGATGTTCATTTATAAATAGACATTTCCTTTAGAAATCCCAAGATTTATGACTGCTTGCAAGTCATTTTCATATGATGGGATCTATTCAAGAGGTTTTAAAATATTATTATTATTCTTTATTTGAAATACATCTTACAGATATAATTTTTAAATATATATATATAAACATATTTAAAAATATAAAATATAGGGGCCCACCGGTATCGGGGTCAGGGTCCAAGGTACCGGTGGTTAGGGTCCCAGAGAAAGAAATCTCCTCACAATACGTGCCGTTTCGAGCAGTACTGCTTTCTGCATCAGGCACTTGATCCAACTGTCTAACGAGAGCCTCTTGAGGTGTTGGTCGAGGCTCTTTGCCATTAGGCCATTGGCCGTTATTACTATCGGCACAATGATTGCAGAGTCCACATCCCACATGCTGACAATCTCGTGAGCCAAGTCCAAATATTTTATTTGTTTGTCTTTTTCCGCTTTCACGAGATTCTCATCATGCGGGACAGTAATATCCACTTATTATTATTATTATTATGTATAGTCGTGCTGGAGTAACGGCGATGGACTCGCCATCGGTCACGTTGGCACCTAATATACCACTGGCGGAAAGTGGGTGTGTGGGTATTACCTATACACCTCTGCCTACCCCTTCGGGGACCCTTGTGGGAAGGCGTGAGGATATATTATTATTTAAAATATTATTAATGCATAAAGCATACATATCATCTCGCCGAGTCTCTCATAGGGTAGGCAGAGAGAGTAGAGCCAGTTTTGTCTAAATTTCTTTCGCTTCATCCATATTCATCAGGATATTCATACATGCTCGCCGGTTTTAAAGTACTCTTCACTTCTTAACTTTGTTTCCTTTGCTGCTTCTCCCACACACTTTTTATATCCTGTTTCCAAATCAACGTAAGATTCCTTTTGTCATCTTAAAATCATACCCTGATACAAGCCAGTCTCTGAAACGGCTGGACCGATTTGGACGAGACTTTCACTGGCCCATAGCTGCTGATGTAAAAAGGAGTATTTTCAGCTACTTTTGATAAGAGACTGAACATTTTTTTTTCATTAAATTTAAAGCGGACGAAGTCACTAGCTAGTTTAAAAATAAAACAAACCTTTGTAATAGTTCTGAGGCTGCAAACGTTTCCTATAAGGTACCCGTTACTGACAGATCACAAATTATTTTCAGTAGCCTATTTCAAGGTAATGATAATGATCCATTAGCTGATTTGAAATTTGGTTGAGCTAATTATGACAAATGTATTTTAGCGGCTCATTTTGAACGTTAGTAGTAGCGCTAATAATGATTCATATGAACTACAAAACATCTGAACGATTACCAAATTTTTTTTTTCTCTTGATTATTTTTCTATAGGAACGATGTTTTATAAAACTCGATTATTTCCGAGTGGAAACCTATTTGGAATATATATTTTTTATAGCGTAATTAATCAGTGGGTGTGTATGTCACTGAAATAGAAGGTACTATGTAAATAGTTAGACATTTTTTTTTAATGTGTCGGTATGATTGTGTGTATTTGGGGATTGTTTCGATTGAACATTTTAACAAAGATATAATTTTATGTGCTAATGTAACAGATGGCGAGTCCATCGCCGTTTCCGAAGCACCACTATATATTATACGTTTTTAAATTTCTTCTTAAACGTATATTCTATGCAGGTCTCACTCTTCATCGTGAAGCTCGTGGTGTGACTAATATAAATATAAATATATATGTTACAAGGAGCATTAAAAATATTTATAAAAAAAACTCAAGATATTGTATAACTAATCTACGTAATACAAATGTGAAAATGGATTTCAAATTGAGAAATCAAACACGAGACAACACACGAGTAAAGCAAAAGTCATGTACAAAGTTTGAACGAAATTGGCTGCCTCGGGTTGCTTTGATTCTCTTTGTAGTCTCTGGGTCAAAGTTAGGAGGACTCAAATGCAATAGAGGCGAACTTCCCAAATAGGAGAGGTTTCGATAACTTAAACCTACCTAGGCAGAGTATATTTACTTTACTCGTATTCGATACACGTTGATTTTGAGGATTTGAGATAAAGGGTAGATCTAGATATCAATACCTTATTAAATTATTTATTTTTATTTATTGCTACCTAATAATAATAATAATAATATATCCTCACGACTTCCTTCACGACCACAAGGGTCCCCGAAGGGGTAGGCAGAGGTGTATAGGTAATACCCACACACCCAATTTCCGCCAGAGGAATATCAGGTGCCAACGTGATAGATGGCGAGTCCATCACCGTTACTCAAGCACGACTATACATACGCCTTTGAATTTCTTCTCAGACGTATGCAGGTTTCTTCTCTATGTTTTCCTTCACCGTAATGCTCGTGGTGTGACTAATCACTGTACTTAAGTTCAGAAAAACTCATTGGTACAGTCGGGATTCGAACTTGCGATCTTTGTGTCGCAGGCAACTGCTCGAACCACTCGTCCACCACGGCACCTAATAAATGTCACAATATTTACGTGGAATAATATATTGTATTGAATTATTGAAATAACATACCTACATTAACTACAAGAAGCAATTCAAAAAATTCTCTGACAGAAAGTGGGTGTGTGGGTATTACCGATACACCTCTGCCTACCCCTTCGGGGACCCTTGTGGGAAAGGGTGAGGATATTATTACATTAACTACACACGTATGTACACACGGAGGCAAGCAATGCATAGTAGGGCATAGGTAGGGCATAACGGGTTTTCCGTTCTAATTTGGAGCTGCCCGACTGGGGCAGGACCTCCACCTTCTAGAAGTCCGTAGCCAAATAACACAATTTTTTTGTGTTGTGTTCCTACGCGGTGAATAAGGTTTCCAGTAATGAGCTCCTTGGGGAGGGGGAGGATTGTTATATTGTGTTGGCAGCAGAGGGATTAGTCCCATTATGTTGCCAACACAGTATAACTCTCCAAGCACAGAGTGGCAACGCGCAAGTGATACTTCGGTATTGTAAGCGTAAATAGGCTGCGGTAACCGTTTTCTATCAGGTGGGCCGTATGCTTGTTTGCCACTCCTGTCGTATAAAAAAAAAATGCGCGATACTTCACCCAGTGATAGATGGCGAGTCTATCTTCGTTTCTCAAGCTCAACTACACATACGTTTTTGGATTTCTTCTGAAATGTATGCAGGTATCTATCCTCTCCATATTTTCCTTAGCTGTTAAGCTTTGTGTTGCAGGCATCAATGCTTTGTGTTGTAAGCTCATGGTGTAATTAACTATTGTACTAAAGTTCAGAAAACTCTTAATAATTTAATAATAAGTTCATTCGGAATTCTAACATGCTATCTTTGTTTTTTTTTTTTTTTCTCCGAAGTTTACCTTTAACATGGTGGTCAGAGACTTTGTTTTCTTTAATTTTTTCTTACTATTTGCTATCCATCTTTGTTAATTAGTTAGTAGTTATTTGTTAGTTTTCTTTTATGATTTGTTTCTTGTGTATATTGCAACTCAAGTGAATATGCATTTTAATAATCTCGACCATATCTACCAAAATCAAGACAATGAATAAGACCCTACACGGGCGAGTGAGTCCGGCTAATTTGGTTTTCAATTTCAAAGTTCTGGGTGATAGTTGATTGGATGGGTACATTTGGAATGCTTGGGCATATAGTTTAGGACGTAAGTTAGAATATGTTATTTATACAGGCTGTGGTTTACATACAAGTCATTTCAATTGATAGTCGTAAACGGACGTCAACAGGTAAGGTTATTTGTTTTCCCTGTGTTTTAGAGTATATTTGGAATCAACACTATTAATCTGTACGGTTGTTTCACAAGTAATATGACGTTATTATTTAAGTTAACATAATTTGATGACGATTGAGGAAAGATTGACGTAACAGTTATACAATGCGAGCGTCTGCGGAATAAGAGGTAGAGGAAGATCACGTACAAACATTCACGGGTGGGACCGTCAAGAGTGCTCGAAGCCGGCGTTCATGTATGAAGAGGATATATGTAAGTTTAGAGAGAACTGGCCCTGAACTCCCTTTTATACCTCGTGGGGGACTCGGAATGATGATATATTGACTAAGCTCATACATTATGATACTTTATAGAAGCATCTGAGTCGCGGCATATAGAAATCCCTACACAGGTGTTGGCATCTTTAACGCTAATGAAACTGCCTTACCTCCTAGGGTTGGTGATCTTAATATTTTCTATTTTATCTTTGCTCTCTTTAATAACTTTTGCTTAAGTGCACATTTTAGATCACGTCAGCTATAAGTCAATCGGAAGTCACCTTTTGGTTGGAACGGAGCCAGCTACGTCATGCGATGATTTACAACACTGACAATACATGTTTTAACTGCAATCAGAACTACGCAGATAAAAGTATCTACTATATAAGCGATTACCACCAGGTGGACAATAGTGGCGACAGGTTGATAGCAAAAAAACATGCGAGGTAATCTTTAGACTCTGCCGATAGAATTGAAAAATAAGTAACCTGTGAACTGTATCGTCGAGCTATTAGATTATTATTTTAGAATATTTTTTTACATTTATATAATGTATACAAATGATAAACGGACGTATATCTATATACATACATATATTTATATACAGTATACGTATAGCTCATGGAATGCGTTCGGTGACGATGCCGCGAGTTCCACGATTGCTGTTCATCGAAGTGCTCAGCGCGCCTAAAGAAGTTTTCACTTCAAAAACTCGCTTACATTACATTACATTCGCTTGGACCTGCATAATTATCAGTCATGCCAACTTTTCCTTTGAAACGAAAGAGAATATCGCTATGTCGTTTTGTTGATCGCAAGAAATGCGAGAGAACTTTGAATTTGAATTTGAAACCATGATTCGTAGGTGACTTGATACACTAAGGAAACACGTCCCGGGTTAAGCTCACCCACAAATACCTGTCAGTTCACATAAAATAACAGGCTGTGATTTTTCTAAGCATGTAAGCACTTAGCTCCAGCTTACATTGACACCTAGTGTGCGATATCTCAGCTCCATCGCGGGCTGGACTCCGGCCAACTCGCGACGCACGTACGAGCTTGTCGGAGATCTGTCGATAGATGCCACGAGATTTATGTAGCAGCTTCGTACGAGTACAGCTCCCTGATTTTGCAATAGGGTAACATCCGTATAGTAATACTTTCGCAGGTGATTTGTCTATTCCTTTTTACGTCTACCTTGGAATTTGTAACCCTCAAGCTAACTTGTGAGGCATTAATAGTTGAGATAATAAGATCTGTCGACGAGTTTTACGGTGGAGGGAAACATCGAGAGGAAACCTGAATACGTAAAGACGATGCTTATCCCTATCCCCTTCAGGACCCCTTCCCAGACTCTTATGGGAAATTATGCTGACCTAACCTAAACAAAGTTTATACGCACTATAATAAGAACGAGCAACTGAAATATCTCTAGATATATATCACTAACGTTGCTTTTGCATGGTATTGGAAACCGGTTGGAATTGAAATACATATTTTTGTGTTGCATTGCCCATTTATCGATAGGTTTACATATAATTACATTACGCTGCGACCAATAGAACTGGAGCATCAATGAAAAATGTCGCAAAAACGGGGCAAATGTATTCTTTTTGAGAGCGTTACGTATGCTGCTTAAACGTTTAAAGCTACGCAACTATATCAATCAAGTTTATTATAATGTAACGGTATTCGTTAGTACAGTTTTTTTTTAAAGGAATGAAACTTTCTGCAGAATCCCTCCCGAGGTACAGTTGAACACGCGAGCTGTAACCCTGATATTGCTAGCATCCATAGGCGTCTGCTTACTGTCAGGCTTGCTTATTACCTCGATGGTAAAAAAAAAAAATATTTATATATATATATCCTCACGCCTTCCCACAAGGGACCCCGAAGGGGTAGGCAGAGGTGTATAGGTAATACCCACACACCCACTTTCCGCCAGAGGTATATTAGGTGCCAACGTGACAGATGGCGAGTCCGTCGCCGTTACTCAAGCACGACTATACATACGCCTTTGAATTTCTTCTCAGACGTATGCAGGTTTCCTCTCGATGTTTTCCTTCACCGTAAAGCTCGTGGTGTGACTAATCACTGTAATTAAGTTCAGAAAAACTCATTGGTCGGGTTCGAACTTGCGACCTTTGCGTCGCAGGCAACTGCTCGAACCACTCGACCACCACGGCTATAAAAAAATATTTGTAAAGAAATTAAAATTAATTACTTTTAATTAATTAAAAGATATACTACACAGCCGTGAATTGTTCCCACAAAATGTACTGTGACATTCTACTTATGAGGCGTATTTACGGTAACTATAAAATTTATTAACTATAACTATTGTAATATGTATAGCGGTACATTTTGAACTAAAATTAGCATTAATCGTATCTTAAGGACAGCTCAGGGACAATAATTGCGAACAATGCATTTAACTCCATGATTATCAAGGAACATGTTGGCCTTGGTTCGAGTATTCGCCTCCGACGTTAAGTTTGAATCCTGACTGAACCAACTAGATTAATCGCACCACAAGCTTTACGGTGAAGAAAAATCTAGATACGTCTGAGAAAAAAATCCATAGGCGTATTTTGGATTTACTAGCTGATCTCTTGTTGGTGTCTCTGGTGCCACTCGTTCCAGCGTCATCCGTCTGACCTGAGAATCTTTTTGTTTGAAAAGACTCATATTCCTCTCCTTCCTTTTCCTTTGAGACATTCCAGAAGAAGCTATCATGTCGTATACGAGGGTCCGTCGTCTATCCTCTTCTATGCTCGGTGTATCTAGCAGTACACTTGGACGTATACCAAGTCATATTGGCAGTAGAAAAGTCAAAGTGGGCTAAAAATCTATTCAACCTCCGCAATCAATGTCAACTGCACTGCCCAATATAATGCAAAGCTAGGCTATTAAATAACACAGCTGAATGTGGCTTGTCTCTAGGAAATTGAGCCAATAAAGTTTCCCTCGTCGTTCTGCTGGACATCCGAACATGAATCTACTTACGGGCTACGTCCAGTTACGGCTCTATTGATGTGCTTATAAAATACAATGTTTGTCTGTCTGGCTACAGATAATGAGAGGAATTCGAATTTCAATAATCAAATTTGGAATAACATTGCACATTGCTCATAACCGGAATTTTGTAATCTAACTTTTTTTTTAATTATTATTTGACCAATTTAATTATATGTTTTTTTTATTATTGTTAGCCTGGCACATCCCACTGCTGGGAAAAGGCCTCCCACTATGATTTCCAGGATTTGAGACCAATGCTAGTTAAGCTGTTTGAGGTTGTTTATCTGTGGTAATTTTGTCCCAACGATCTTTTTTCTTCTGGAAGGAAACATAGCTGTTAATGCAACTAATAATTTATATCTGATTTTATTATTTTCCCTTCAGTAGTTTTTGCGTTAACAGGTATAAACATCCTTACAAAATTATGATCCTCTGTACCAACCTAGATATATGCACAAACCTACAACCCGTACTGAGAGCCGTGGTGGTTGTGTGGTTCGAGCAGTTGCCGACTGTACCAATGTGTTTTTCTGAACTTAAGTACAGTGATTAGTCACACCACGAGCTTTACGGTGAAGGAAAACATCGTGAGGAAACCTGCATACGTCTGAGAAGAAATTCAAAGGCGTATGTATAGTCGTGCTTGAGTAACGGCGATGGACTCGCCATCTGTCACGTTGGCACCTAATATACCTCTGGCGGAAAGTGGGTGTGTGGGTATTACCTATACACCTCTGCCTACCCCTTCGGGGACCCTTGTGTGAAGGCGTGAGGATATATTATTACCTACAACCCAATCTAGAAATGTGGGTTCAAATCAGTCATTAGTATACTAATCGACCACCATGAACAACTGAAAATTAATGATGACTGTCGACAAATCACATTTAATCCGGGCAATATAAAAGTACACAGTAAATTGCATTACGTGGTATACATTCGTCCGTAAGGGCGAAGTTATTACATTTCGTAAGGTTATACTTACATTGTAGGAGACGTGTTCAGAATGATGAAATACTTTTTCACGCGTTCAATAACGGTCCCCGAAGTGATAGGCAGAGGTATGTAGGTAGTACAAACTCACTTTCTGCCAAAGTAATATTTTAGGTGCAACGTGATAGACGGAGAATACTTCGCCGATACTCAAACACGAATTGAGAAAGAAATTCAAAGGCATAAAGGCATAAATGTATGTATATTATGTATTGAATTTCTTTCTCAGTCATATGCAAGTTTCCTCTCGATGTTTTCCTTCACCGTAAAGCTCGTGGTGTGACTAAACACTGTACTTCAATTCGGAAAACTCATCGGTACAGTCGGGATTCGCACTTTTAATATTTGTGTTACAGGCAACAAGTCGGCCACCACCCACGGCTCGTCATATTTTTTATTGCATGAATGGTTTCTTTTACTCGGCTATATTCTTCAATAAATGTATTACAGATCTTGGTTCTGAGAAGTTAAGAGAGGTAGGGCATAACGGGTTTCCCGTTCGAATTTGGAGCTACCCGACTGGGGCAAGACCTCCACCCTATAGAAGTCCGTAGCCAAATAACACAATTTTTTGTGTTGTGTTCCTACGCGGTGAATAAGGTTTCCAGTAATGAGCTCCTTGGGGACGGGGGAGGATTGTTATATTGTGTTGGCAGCAGAGGGATTAGTCCCATTGTGCGGTCAACACAGTATAACTCTCCGAACACAGAGTGGCAACGCGCAAGTGATACTTCGGTATTGCAAGCGTAAATAGGCTGCGGTAACCGTTTTCCATCAGGTGGGCCCGTATGGTTGTTTGCCACTCTAGTTGTATAAAAAAAAAAAAAAAAATTGTTATCTCAATATTTGAATTTGTATAACTATGTGTACTTAGAGCTTTACACTGTCCCAGAATGGCCGTCTTAGAAGTATGCTAAAGTGTAAATAGTTGAGGAAATAGGTATTCCACTATAAATATACCAGCTAGTTTGGAGAGACTAGCGAATGTGGGTGATAAGAAAGATATCTGGAAGTTTACAAAGAACAGGTACTCGGCTCTGATAGCCTACTTTTTGAGGAATTCCGCCTTTGTATGTGTAATTGAGAACGTAGATGGCAAATCCTTGTCTTTTTGACACAAATTAACATTAATCTAAAATTTGCCTACCCCTTCGGGGGCCCTTGTGGGAAGGCGTGAGGATATATATATATATATACTAGTGGTCCCGCCCAGCTTCGCTCGGGTGGAAAAAAAAAGATGGTGGCGCCACCTATCGGGTCCAATTGTGAATCTAAACCATTCTCAGATCCCCTTGAACACACACAAAAAATTTCATCAAAATCGGTCCAGTCGTTTAGGAGGAGTTCAGTCACATACACACGCACACAAGAAATATATATATTAAGACTAGTTGTCCCGCCCAGCTTCGCTTGGGAGAAAAAATTAAAGCCACGGACCCAGTGGCGCCACCTATCGGGTCCAATTGTGAATCTAAACCATTCCCAGATCCCCTTGAACACACACAAAAAATTTCATCAAAATCGGTCCAGTCGTTTAGGAGGAGTTCAGTCACATACACACGCACACAAGAAATATATATATTAAGATATATAATTTTCTCCTGGATCTCTGTTAATACCTTACGTGACAAATGGTGTCTTTAATAAGTTAATTAGCATACATCTTTGGTGTTCTTTTCAGCGAACTTTTTTTAGTACTACTTAACCAATCAGCTACCAAGACTCTTTAGCGTTTCCATGAACGACAAAAACATTAAATAGAAAAATTATACAGAAGAATCTGTAGTTTTATAAATATACCAACGGTTTCGAAAGACTTCGCAAGTATGAAACTGAATGTAAACTGAACTCTATTGCTTACCACGTAAGGGCCTTATATTTATTTATTTTGTTATTTATTTATTTCGTTATTTATTTATTTATTTAGTTATTTATCGTGAAGCCATGGTGGCCGAGTGGTTCGAGCAGTTGCCTGCGACGCAAAGGTCGTAAGTTCGAATCCTGACTGTACCAATGAGTTTTTCTGAACTTAAGTACAGTGATTAGTCACACCACGAGCTTAACGGTGAAGGAAAACATCGAGAGGAAATCTGCATACGTCTGAGAAGAAATTCAAAGGCGTATGTATAGTCGTGCTGGAGTAACGGCGATGGACTCGCCATCTGTCACGTTGGCACCTAATATACCTCTGGCGGAAAGTGGGTGTGTGGGTATTACCTGTACACCTCTGCCTACCCCTTCGGGGACCCTTGTGGGAAGGCGTGAGGATATATATATATAGTTATTTATTTATTTAGTTATTTATTTATTTATAATATATATGTGTTTATACCAACGCTTGTAGATAACGACACAATCGAGAAAGCTACTTATTGTAATCCCTCTTCCAACCTGCGTTCCCTAAACGTAAAGCGTACATTATTAACAACATCGTACAAAGAGGAAGAGGCTTTGTATTTATAATTGCCAAACTTATTCGTGTTTACAAGCATCCGGCCAACTTTACATAAGGTAAACTTTAGCTATAAATTAATTGAAACAAGATCTTAGCTAACAGATAGGGCTGAACACTTGCTATCGGGAGTTGGGAATAACGATCCTTATAAGTGAACAGTCATTAGATTACAGTTCAAAGTAGCCAGTCTATTAAAATACTACTGAACCTAAACTACCTGGTTATTTATGAGTTATAAGAGAGGTAGGGCATAACGGGTTTACCATTCGAATTTGGAGCTGCCCAGCTGCGGCAAGACCTCCAGAAGTTAGACATGACGTTATTAATAAGCTTATTTCCTCACGGTCTAGACAAAGAGAGTAGAGCGCCAACTTTCTCGGGTTTAAAATATCTCTTTCAACATTCACATTCATCAGTCTCTTCATACATGCTTTCAAGTACACTTACATACATCTTCACGCCGGGTTCTTAGAGGGATAAGCAAAAAGAGTCAAGTGTCAGTTCCCTCTAGACTCACATACCTCTTTCCCTTCGTCCGCATTCTCTTATAGATTCAGTCTCTTATGGATTTTATGTAATTTCATAACGTTCTTTATAGTACGTGAAAATGATAGATTATTATAAATCAGCTTTTCCCTCGCCCTTGTCTTCTAAGTCAACGAGACTATGCATCAACGTCAGGCGCGCGGGTATTATTCAATAAGGAATTTCCTCATTTCACGGTAGGTTTACTATTATTTTCACTACGCGGAAGTGATGTTGTGTTCACAAGGAAATCGTGAAGAACCGACGCCACCTCAATTGGAAATTTATCACCTGTTATTTGCTAAACGACATATTATTTTTGCTATGGTGGCTGAGGAGTTAGAGTAGTTGCCTGCTAATAATTATTTTATTAATAATTAAGTAATTAATTAATTATAATAAATATTGCAAGTTGGAATCCCGACTATACAAATGTGTTTTTCTAAAGCTATTGTGGTGGAGATAAATATAGAGAGGAAACCTGTATACGTTTGAGAAGAAATTCATTGACGTATGTTGTACTTGGGTAAATCGATGCCCACGCCATCTATCACGATGGCACTTTAAAACATATTTGGTTCCTATAAAAAGGTTTGCTCCTGCGGTGTAAGTACTAAAGTGCCTGGCTGGAGGCCTAGGTCTCGCCATTGACCGGTTAAGTAGCAAAAGTTCCCGGAACTCACGCTACGAGAGACAATACAAAAAAAAAAAAAAAAAAAAAAAGCTGTTACACCCCGGCCCGCGCCGAGCCAGAAGCGCAAATCCCGCCCCCAAATAATATTTAAATAAAATTACCAGTCCAGCCCAGCTCCCTTGCTCGCGATCCAGCAACGCCCTAAGCCGAGGTTCGTACCCCACAGGGGGTGCCCTTAGCTGTGTTGCTTAAAAATAAAGTGCCTGGCTGGAGGCCTAGGTCTCGCCATTGACCGGTTAAGTAGCAAAAGTTCCCGGAACTCACGCTACGAGAGACAATACAAAAAAAAAAAAAAAAAGCTGTTACATCCTTGCCTACTCTTTCAGGGACCCTTGTAGTAAAGCATGATGAAATTTATGAAATCTCGCCCCTATTGTGAGTAGTTTTATTAAGAAAGGAATATTCTTTTTCAGCTGCTGGATAAAACAAATTCAAGACATGCTCCTGTCTGCCTGGATATTACGCCAGGTAACCAAAACACTTGCTGCCTTTGTGAAATCTCTTGGGAACAATTTTCACAAGCTGTTATTGCAAGTGGTTTTGAGGTAGCACTTTACGAAAAAAACATTGCTTTGTTACTTAATCGGTCATCTGATATATATCAACTATAGATATTAATATTATAAAAAGGCAGATTTGTTTGTTTAAAGAGGCATGGTGGCCACATGGTTCGAGCTACCTGCAACACAAAGATTGCAAGTTCGAATCCCGATTGTACCAATGAGTATTCCAAACTTATGTACATTGGTCACACCACGAGCTTTACGATGAAGGAAAACCTGCATACGTCTGAGGAGCAATTCAAAGTATATTCGTGCTTGAATAACGGCAACGAACAAGATAATGAGTGTTTGGGTACTGAGGTACTTGAGGTTTGCCCTGGAGAGTACAGCAAGGAGTTCTTCAAGAAGAGTGTGAATTTGCATGTCTCAATGCATGCAGGCTTCCTCTTGATGGTTTCCTATGCAAAGCTCGAGGTGTGTCATTAAGTTCATAAAGTATTACGTTAATGCTAGCCCATAGTAAAATATTACGTATAACGTTGAATTTGTAAGATAATTTCGATCACAAACCATTCTCGCGACTGGTCAAGTTGGATTAAGATTTTTGTAGATATTTTTAGCTTAGCTTTTCATAGCTATGAATAAGTAATAACTTAAGTAATAAGTTTGTCTATAACTAAAAAGTCTTCGTTACTCAGTTCACTTACATTGTGTTTGAGTGGTTAGGGTACCACTTTTCTAATAAATCTACTTCATACATTTGTATCGATGCGAGTTCTAAGCGAGAGATGTTCGAAAATATAATTTTACAACATCTTTATTAATCTTTACAAATACATAAAAATCGATAAAAATAATAGTGCTCAGAATGCTTAAATTTACATATAAAATAATATCTACATGCCTTCCCACAAGGGTCACTAAAGGGCTAGGCAGAGGTGTGTTGGTAGTAACCACACACCCACTTTCCGCTAGAGATATATTTTACAACATTTCAGGCAAGTCACCGGTACTCAAGCACGATTATACAGACTTAGATTTTTTTTGCACACGTATGTAGGTTCCCTCTCGATGTTTACCTTTGCCGTGAAGCTCGTGGTATGACTAGTCATTGTACTTAATTTCAGACAAACTCTTTGGTGCAGGCGTTATGTTGTGTTGCAATTAATAATTGTATGTTCCCGCTTTCCGCTTCAACTGAGACCACACCCAGCATCCACTCACCCCAGAACGGGTATTGTGAACAATATTAAAAAGTTTATCTACCAAATGTGTTTTGAACACATTCAGTTTTTCCGACAGATGCCACTTTGTATGACACTCGGGCGCGTCACGTCGGTCGGGGAAAGTTACAATTGTGTTTTGTCACATTTTAAGCAGTAATGTGTAAACATCACTTTTATTTATGACGCAAATGGTTTATATACAGAGGTGTTTCACTGAGTGTCTTTGGCGGAACAAAAGGCTAAATTGTATACATACTCCTATTAATATCCCTACTAATATTATAAATGCGAAAGTAACTCTGTCTGTCTGTCTGTTACCTTTTCACACCTAAACTACTGAACCGATTTAAATGAAATTTGGTACAGATATAGCCTAGAGCTTGAGAAAGGACATAGGCTACTTTTTAATGCGAAAAAGGGTTGTAAGGGGTTGAAATAGGGGATTAAAGTTTGTATGGAAGTTTCGTCATTTTTGAAGCTAGAAGTTTGAAACTTATTTTTTAGGCTCTTGATTACATGTAAATTAATATTACATAATTCAGTTTGTAAAAATGTTACCCTTAAGGGGGTAAAAAAAAATGCTGCTTAATATCACTTTTCCGCGCGGACGAAGTCGCGGGCACAGCTAGTTATAACATAAATGTGAAAGTTCGTGGGGTGTTTGTAACTCTTTTATTATTAGATACCCTTTTTCTGAGCCATTGGAACAAGATTTGAAAAAAATACTTTTGCATTATGTCTGTCTGTCTATAAAGGTAAAGTACTGCTTTTATATCTTGGTCATTACCAAGGGAGCAGAGAAGATCATTAATATTTATAGCATATTTTAATGCGGCTAAAGCCGCGGAGAGATATCCTTGATGTATCCTGAATAAGCTACTGGAAAATATATCTGGTTCTAGAATTTATATTAAATTTTATTGAATCGTAAGTTGTCGTTAGATAATAAGGTTTAAAGAAAAGCATGTATATTTTTCATCATGGGAATATTTAGGAATCTTGCATGAGAATACGAATCCGTGATCATGTTAGGTTTTGGAATTATGCTACGCATTCTTTACACTTGGAAATCATGGGGTGTGGCCTTTGCCCAGCAGTGGGTTGTACCAGGCTAGCATCATCATCATCATTCTTTATAAGTCAACTCTTGGTCTCCTTACCTAAGCTTTAATATTTATGAACTCTTAAAGCTAGTATGTGCCCTCACTGTACTATGAAGGCCAATTTATACAAACGCTGCATATTCAAATTAATACGAAGCAACACAACTTTTATATAGTTGCACCAGTACATGTAACTGTTTGCTAAGAAAATACTTTCGCGCAAGATTACAACAGTTTCTTAATGTTATGACTAGAACTTGTAACGCTGCGTTACTGAGTAACTAACTAAGTTAGCGGTTTGCTGGGTAAACGGTATACCTGGATACGTACGGGAGTTGAATCTATGAATCTACGTACGCACTAAGCACTTATTTCAAGCCGGTTAAGGTTGATTTGGCGTTAATTTTCTTAATACGTATTTAGATTAACAGGCATGTTACGTTGGTTTGGACCTATAGAAAGGATGAGCGAACAAAGATTGACGAAACAGATGTACCATGCGAAAGTGTGTGTAAGAAAAGGCCGAGGAAGACCACGTTCCAACTACCTACTTAGATCAAATCGGTCGAAAACTCAAGGATTGGAATGTCAATGGTTCTCGAAACCGGCGAGCATGTATGAGCACTGTGTACGAAGGGAAAGAGGTATGTAAGTTTAGAGAAAAACTGGCACTCTATCCCCACCGCCTAGCCGGTTAGGGACTCGGCTTGATGATATGTATGTATGTATGTATGTAAACAGCCCATGTGATGGAACCTTCTTCAGGACGTTTGCAATACCTAGGTTTTAACTTGTCTAAGATGTAAGATTCCAGCTTTAACTAGATTAAGATGTTAGATTCCAACCGCCTCAGGTGATCTTATAGCAAATGTGATTTTTAAAGAAGAGTCACATCTATACTAATTTTAAAATCACGACTTAGTTTGTTTTATTTTTACCTTTTCACTACTAAACGGTTGAACGGGTCTATGCCTTGAGAGAAAATCCTTTGCTGTTGGCATTCGCGCTATCCAATATCTATACGGTACTACGTATATTTGTACGGGAATGAAATTAGCTCAGCTAGTGCAGATTTTTTTCCGCTGCTATTGCTATAAAAACGTTAGCGGGAGCGCTTGCAGAAAACGATTCACTCAACCTTTTTTTTACCTGAGTGGCATAAATAAACGATCAATATGCCGGCCGTCTGGTCTAGTGGTTAGAGCTCCTGACTGCGAAACTTGAGGTCATGGGTTCGAATCCCGCTGAGGGCAGGTATTTGTGTGATGAACACGAGTATTTGTACCTTAGTCTTGGATGTCCTATGTATTTATGTATATATCTATCTATATATGTAAATATATCGTTGTCTAGTTACTATAACACAAGCTTTGCTTAATTTGGGACTAGTTCAATTTGTGTGGAATTGTTCCAAGGTAGTCATTATTATTATTATTATTTACAATATCTACATGCGGTAAATGCTTGGCAAAATATTATGACGTGTGTTCGAAGATACAGTTGGTACAGTTAAGAACAAGTTAGCGGCGATGCAGAAAGTAGGTACTACTACGTAATGAGTTCGGTTCTCGTCTTCGCATATAATTACGTAACTTGTATAATATAAATTACGCAACTTGTATAATATAAATTACGTAACTTGTATAATATAAATTGAGTTTTTTCAGGTAGAAGAAAATCACGTTTGAATTACTCTGAAAGCTGTTTACCACCAATGTTCTAAAAAAATCTGTGCCGCCTTCCCACAAGAGTCCCCAAAGGGGTAGGCAGAGGAGTATATGTATACCCACATACGCAATTTCCGCCAGACATATATTTTAGGTGCTAACGTGACAGATGGCGAGTCCATCGCCATTACTCAAGTACGACTATACATACGCCTTTTGAATTTCTCCTCAGACGTATGCAAGTTTCCTGTCGATGTTTACCTTCACAGTAAAGTACGTGGTGTGAATAATCACTGAACTTAAGTTAAGAAAAACTCATTGGCACAGTCGGGATTCGAACTTGCAATCTTTTGTGTTGCAGCACTACACGGAGCACTCGGCAACCAAGGCATACCGGCAAATTATGGCTGTCCCATAGTGAAGGCACAGTTTTCCAATTACAATGATTGCAGACAATTGTTCAAAATCCCATTAACCACAGTGCATGGCATTTGAATGGCAAAATAATAGAAAGAGGGTGTACCATCCGAGAGGCGCGTTATTGCTTCCTCCGCAGGCACATTATAGTCTACTGCGTATACATATAATAATAATAATATATCCTCACGCCTTCCCACAAGGGTCCCCGAAGGGGTAGGCAGAGGTGTATAGGTAATACCCACACACCCACTTGCGTATACATAGCTCTATATTTATCTATTTTGCTTTAGGCTGACTTCAATTTTGATACATTATCTTAACTAGAGAGCCGTGGTGGCCGACTGGTCTCTATCTCGACTGTACCAATGAGATTTTCTGAACTTAAGTACAGTGATAAGTCACACCACGAGCTTTACGGTGAATGAAAACAAAGTGCTGTTGCCTGCAACACATCTTTGTGTCAACAGCTCTTGGTGTGACTTATCACTGTACTTAAGTTCAGAAAAACTCATTGGTACAGTCGAGATTCGAACTTGCGATCTGTGTCGCAGGCTAAAGCACGGTCGCGGAGCAGGAAGAATTTCGTACAATGACCTATTATTACCCATCTCTGTCACTCCCGCGTAAATATAATGCGTCTCGCTCGCACAGATGCAATGACCGCTGTCGCCAGGGATTGAAAACCGTTTAATTGAGACCGTAAGGTTTGTTCTTGCTTGCGTCTGGTGTTTTGGTCGCAATTAAAAGTATTTGACATGATTCATAATTTTTGAATAACTAACGACATTCCATCTTGGGATGCGTTAGTGCTCGTTCAATTTTGAAACACATTTATCTTAGTTTGTTGTTATTTGTTAGTTTTTGTTGTCTTGTTTTAATTGTTAAGTGGTTTCGTTGATTTGTTAAGTTTAATTTACTGTTTTAAAATGGAACCAGTGCCGTCTACCTCGCGTCCATTCAAGAAGTTTGTTTCTCCGCGGAAGAAAAGAAAAATGTCACACTTTAGTGAATCTGAGAAGGTTATGATTATTAACGTGTTTAAATACATTAAGGAATCCTGGCCTGCCGATAAATATCCTTCAAAAAAAGAAATGAAGGACAAAACAGCCGATATCTTGGGCATTTCAAAATCGGCCATATATCGTATTTTAAAAGAATATACCGAAACAGACACCGTCAAGCCGGCTCCTTCACCGAAAAAACGACTCTCAGTAATTGAAAAGACTGATGAGTTCGATAAATCGTGCATCAGACGAATAGTGCACAGCTTTTATTTAAAAGGAGAGTTACCTACAACAAAAAAGGTACTACATGTCATAATCACGTCAAAAAAGTGGAATCGAAACTAGGTGGACTAGATGATAATGTAGACAAAACTGTCGATTCTTTTGTTATAAATATGACAGGCGAGACGTCATCAGAAAGCAGTTACTCTGATACAGACGAATCGGATTCGGATTTATGATTTTTTTATTTCTACCAAATTGGTAATTTTAAGACGATTTTGATACCTCTGGTCTGTCTGCCCCTCTGTTCTGTCTGTTTCAGTTAACTCGGGAGTATTCGGGAGCAGTCGGTGCCGCTCGGGTGCGTTGGTACCAAAATGACGGCGTGAGACATGACGCCACTCGATACTCGACCACGACAGAGGAATAACACATCTGTGATTCAGTTTTATATTGAGATATTATTGCAAAATTGTTATAAATAAAAGTAATGGAATGTCTGAAGAGTTTATTGTTTAACAAAATACTTAATAATAATTTATTTAATAAGCTAGTTTTTTTCTATCCTTCAAATATTTCATGCAAACCACACATATAAAAATGTTTGTGACCACTGTCAGTAGGTAAAGAGGTCATTGTACGAAATTCTTCCTGCTCCGCGACCGTGCTTTACTCGACTCACTCGGCCACTACACTTTTTAAGTAACACGCTTAAGAAATCTTTCATAATAAACATATTACAAACATAAACAAACATATTATATTTTTCGTGGCACAGGAGTTCTTCAAGAAGGGTGTGAAAAGATTCCTGCAGGGTAGGCAAGCGCGAGTGATACTGGTGTTGCAAGCGTCTACCGGCTACGGTAACCACTTTCCACCAGTACCATTAAATGTTTGCCACTCTTATTGTTTGTGACCAAATGCAAATTGTATTTTTTTAGTTCACAAGTGACCACTAGATGGCGTTTATCAAAAATAGAACGACCTATCGTTTCGTTCTCACTGTATAGTATTAGTCTGAGTGATTTTTTAATGAACCTCTTTGTTTAATCTGACCTCAATAACGAGTCAGAAGTTCAGAACGCAGTCTTGTTTTCATTAGTACCCTATCAATAGTTCCATAGTTCACACGAGCATCCGAGGACATCGACTTCTTTGTTGGCCTATTAGAGCCCTTTGCTGGACAAAGGTTATTGCTTATCCAGAATGTTCCCACATTTCAATAGGACAATTGAATCAATGTGCGGCGAGCAATATTCTGTTGTGTAGGATTGGACGGGAAATGGGCCTCGTATTTTCATGATAACAAATCGAGTATCATCAAAGTGTAGGAATACCATTCAAGCTATTCGATGAGAGTCAGTTTCCTTTCCTATAATCAATCATTTATCTGGTTTTTCTTTCGCTAGAAGCGAATTTGTTCCCCAAAATATGTTTCTTTACTTTAATTATACATTTTTGTGAATTTAATATTTGTGGTAGTTATATGTTAATCTGTATTTAATGTCTTAAACAACCATGAACTATTTTTGTATTATTGTTCTAAATATTTTTTCTCGGATGAAAGATATTCATGGTACTTGACCTCTATCCACCCGAGACAATAATTAGACGAGATAGCAATGCCGATTCTCAGAGCGAGATATGTTCCAGCCCGCCTGTCACGAGAGGCCTCGATAAGACGACGCAAGATATTTTTAAAAGACAGTGACTTCAGGACTCTGGACCCAAAGATTAAGCCGCAAACTCTGCAAATATAACGCTGAGACAGGCATACTGGTGCCACTTGAGGCACTCATGAGTTCGATCAATCGGTTATGAATTCTGCTATTGTATAATATACTATTTCAATGAGTATACAGATGACAGTTTTAAAATATAGGAAGACCATCGACTATTTTGTGAGGTGGCTTATTAAAAGAGCGTATACCTTGCCTGAGAGCGTTACTAATAATGAGAGCGTAATGAAACTTGAGCACACCCCTATGGGATCGCTGGGATGCTGATGGCATATATAAAGGCGTCATTATCATTATCATTGAGGGCAAACACATACACACATTGCAATAGAGAATATATCTTTCTCGTCACGTTTCCGTGCCGCTAACGTCTCTAACGACGTGAACACTTCACGGCCCGACGCTCGGGTGACCAGGTTTCGACACATCTCTCGAACTTTGAGAGACAGTCCATTGAAGCTTCGTTAACCGTTAATTGCTTTGGATGTGCGTTCGTTAGTATTTAAGCGGTTTATCTCGGGGTAGTATTTATCGATTTGTATTTAACACTCGATGACTTGCTACATTTCACTGCTTGGAAACTGCTTTCGAGCATCGAGCATGATGTATATTCATATAATTGTATGGAAGCGAATTATGGGTTTAGCGAAGCATGAAAATTTTACAAAATCAGTTTAAATTTTCCTTCCAAAAATGAGCGCCGCACAATGATTGTGGATATTACTGTCCCGCATGATGGGAATCTCGTGAAAGCGGAAAAAGACAAACAAATAAAATATTTGGACTTGGCTCATGAGATTGTCAGCATGTGGGATGTGGACTCTGCAATCATTGTGCCGATAGTAATAACGGCCAATGGCCTAATGGCAAAGAGCCTCGACCAACACCTCAAGAGGCTCTCTTTAGACAGTTGGATCAAGTGCCTGATGCAGAAAGCAGTACTGCTCGAAACGGCACGTATTGTGACGAGATTTCTTTCTCTGGGACCCTAACCACCGGTACCTTGGACCCTGATCCCGATACCGGTGGGCCCCTATATTTTATATTTTTAAAAATGTTTATATATATATATATATATATATATATATATTTAAAAATGTAATCTATAAGATGTATTTCAAATAAAGAATAATAATAATAAATACCTGGGACAATTCCAAACAAATTGACCTAGTTCCAAATTAAGCAAAGCTTGTGTTATGGTAACTAGACAACGATATATTTACTTATATAGCTAGATATATACTTAAATACATAGGACATCCAAGACTAAGGTACAAATATTCGTGTGTTACGCAGTGAGAATCACGACTTGTTTAAGATCGATTTATTAGAGACTTATTACAAATTTAGGGAACTAGTAGTGTGAACACGATGGAGTCAGGAATGGAAGTGTCGAAGGAACGGAGGGTGTGGTACTTATATCTAAAGGAACATAGTGTGCACTTAACTTATCTTAAGAGTGTGCCCCTAGCTAATCTTAACTAATGCTTGTTAAGTGACAACAGATGTCTTAAGAGCCTAGCTTATCTTACGAGTGTGCCCCTAGCGAATCTTAACTAATGCTTGTTAAGTGACAACAGATGTCTTAAGAGCCTAGCTAAGAGTGTGCCCCTAGCGAATCTTAACTAATGCTTGTTAAGTGACAACAGATGTCTTAAGAGCTAGTGAGTATGAATAGTAATAGAATGACAGATATATTTATAGCTATCGACTATGAAAGAACTTAATTAATTAATTACAGGAAAAGATAGTGGTTTGATATACTTAGGTTAATAATTAAGGTAGGTTTAACATAGTAACTAGAACTAGGTATAACATAACACCTCCCCCCTTAGAACAAAGATTGAGCAGAGTTGCTCGATTTTTGAGGAGTTTGGCTTGGAGAGATTTCTTCTTCGTCTTCGGATACACACGAAGTAGTAGTGGCGTTCAGCGATGTCATAGGGATTTCGATATGTTGACGGCGTTGAGAACGATCAAAGCAGTTGTTAAATATTTGTATACAACCGTCTTGGTGTGACGATGAAGAGGGTCTACATGATGGTATATATTTGCAACATTTTATGCAGAGATAACTTAGCATGATGAGCCCGATGACGGCACCCATGAGAGAAAATTTTGCAGTGTGTTTTTCATAAAATGTTGGTTGATTTTCGTGTAGCAGCTTAGAATGAATCTTTATTTGTTCTTTGATTGAATTGAGCGAATCCAATGGAATACTGTTTAGCTTGATTGGCAGTAAGTCTGGTCTTTCTAATTTGATTTTTGATTGGATGCAAACGTTTTCGATGTCGACTGTGATTACAGGATGCGTTATGTTCATTGATTTGGGTTCTTCAGCTAAAAGTGTAACAAGGGCTGTGTACATTTTACAGCCTTGTTCTAGAGATATTATGCCTGCTCCAGAAATTTCGCCGTGCGTTGTCTTGCCTTTGCATTCCAATGCGTATGGGGTATTATGTTGGACTATGTAGATCCAATTGTTATTTTTTAAAGCTTGAAACGTATTGATGCGTGCGGAGAAGGTGGTGACATCGCATGTTTCAGGAACATTTGTGCTGGCTGAAGTTAGTATTTGGACCTCGCAGATTGGTCTCGTGTTGATGTTGTAGATAGGAAGATCCTTGCAGATTTTGGCCTTGGTTGTGAAGTCCTTGCATTTGGTCAGCAAGCTCGTAGTGATGTACTGCTGTCTGGTGGTACTCATGGCAAGATATGTTTGTTCGGGAAGTATGGTGGAATATTGGGACGAGTCAGGGCTTCGAATAGGGATGGAATAAATATGGAATAAATTGAACCTTTCGTTTCCAACTAAAGGGAATTCTAGTACATATATAAGTTTATTCATATAGATATAAGATATAATGGTCGCGGATTCGAGAATTATATGGATATTTTTTAAGGTTATTTGTGCAACTAAGTTTTGACTTGGCCTTGCAGCATTTGAAGCCAGTAGTTCTTTGTATAAACGCATAGTTGATATGATAGAGGGATGGATTGCGCCTGATTTTATTAACAATATACTTGTGACAATATCATCGATGTCTTTCTCTAAAGATGTTAAGGCCTCTATGATTTGAATTGAGACGGTGGATATTTCTTCAGATATAGTCAGATTAAATATGAGCTTATTTGTTGTATTTACATATGAATTAATGTTGGCAAGGTTTTCGTTAATGATACGTTCGTCATAGGAAATTTTCAGTATAGTTTGATTGAAATTAGTAATTGTAGATGAGATTATTTGTAACTGTTGTTTCAGAATGTGGTTTGCAGATAGTTGTTGGTTTTCTAATTTACTTATGCATTCGTCGTAATATATAGCATCCTTGGCATCCGGAGTGCCAATGAGCCATTTGAGAACCGTGCCTAGACCGTCGAGGAGTTCGCGCTTAATTCTTTGGTTTTCGATGTAGAAGTTAATTTCTTCTAGTCTAGAGTCAATTTTAGCCAAGCTTAGTTTTATGTATGAGGTTGTAGTAATGACGCTTGGTAAAACTGAGTAAGGAGTAATAAGGAACTGGTAATTGTTAACGAGCCTTTTGATTGAGTCACGTGCTATAAATAAGGGTTCTAAATTTCTATAAATAATTAGCTTCCAAGAATTTTCGCTTATAAGGATTTCTCCGATGTCTTCAAAATACAGTCCGGAATTCGAGGGAATAGGTTGAATATGGGTATCCCCATCAACAATAGTTGTGGAGTACCTGTAAAACAGAATATTTTAAATTAATTGATTCGAGAGTTTGTAGACTTATTCATATATATATTTTGTTTGAGGAAAAAACATTCGATGTTATAAAAAGTATCTAATATATAAATGTAATAATAGAGCTAACTATAGAACTGATGTAGGGGTTATTCACATATTGATAGAGTTTAGTACCGTATTGGACCGGAATTAGCGGTAGGGTGTGCCAATATGCAAGTCACCCTGAAACATCGGTAATATTTATAACTAAGACTACTACTAGGTAACTACTAGATAACTAAGTGTTCCGAGTGAAATCGTATAGTGGTCGCAAGCGATTCGCATGTACTTTCAGATTTTTCCCAGACTTATGAATCACATAATTTTCATTAAATCCTTTTCTGGAAATTACGTATGGGCCGTCCCATTTACAGTCTAAATTATTTGGATTGGGTACTTTCAACATTACTTTGTCGCCAACATTAAATTGAACTATGTTATTTATATTGTTGTCGTAGCGTTCCTTAGCTTTTTCTTTCATTTTCTGGAGGTTGTAACGAGCAATGTCGCGAGAGACTTTAAGTCTTTCATTTAGGTCTTGAATGTAATCGTGCGTTGTGTAGTTGTTGTTTTCTTTAAGTGAGTACAAGGAACGAGGCTTGTAACCGAAAAGCAATTCATGAGGTGTAAACCCTGTAGATTGATTCACGGACGTGTTGTGGCACATAATAGCGAATGGAATTATTTGATCCCAGTTTGCATGGTTTCGTCGGTGATACATGCGAATGTGATCACGAAGAGTTGCGTGGAATCGTTCTAAGGAACCATTGGTCTGAGGGTGGTAGGCAGTGCTAACTGTATGATTCGTACCTAATAATTTCATTAATTGTTTAGTGACGCTATTTACAAATTCCGTACCCTGATCAGAATGGAATCTTTTAGGAATGCCGTAATGTTGACAAAAGATTAGGAGAGATTTCGCTACAGTAATAGCTTGTTTATCTGGTATTGGGTATGCTTGGACGAATCGAGTTAAATCATCTTGTAACGTAAGAATATATTTGTTAGATTCGCAGGTAACGTCTGAGTATGATACTAAGTCGATTGTGACGCGTTCGAATGGTTCGGTGGAGGATGAAGTAATAACCATAGGAGCTTTATATGTTTTCCTTTGGATTTTATTGCGTTGACATGTTTGGCAATTGTCGATGTATTTTTTGATATCATCGGTCATTCCTTTCCAAAAATATTCGGATCTAATTTTTCGCATTGTTTCTACGATGCCGCGGTGTCCTGACAGAGGATCGTCATGGAATTTTTTTAAAATCAGAGGGATTTGTTCCGCACTTGGAGTGGTTACCTTATTTTCACATATGGTGATGTCGCAACCATATGCATCGGCCAAATATGCAGTGATGTGTAGTTGTTCGTTACCTTTGAGTTTGCATGTGGGATCGATTTTAAAATCTGGAATGTGAAGTGTTTTGAGATCGTGATTTTGTAAGCAACTGAGAAGTGTCTTGAAATAACTCTCGGAATCCCAAGGGTCATAATGAGTGGGTCTTGTATAACCAAATAAAATGTTTTGGTTTTTGTCTGAGACTAATAAATCAGTCTCATAGAGTGTCTTGGGTTTATCTAAAAATGGGTCTACTTGAGAACACATTAAAATAGCTTCGTTAAAAAGGTAGTTTTTATCAGATACTTGACAAGAGGTTGGAATAAGTATGTTTTTATGTCGTTCGTTTAAGAGGCTATCCGGTGAAATATGGAGGTTTGGAGTGTTGAGATTGTGGGAACTGATTTCTGAAAAGTGTTGATAGTTTAGTTGTAAATAATCTTCAAAAGTACTTGATTCGATAATTGGACTTTTACCCTTATTTGTAGGGTCGATAATGTTTGAGTGGAGAACTGGAGGGCGTGAGAGCGCATCTGCGTTAGTGTTGTTTTTACCTGCTTTATATACGATTTCATATTCGTATTCTTCAAGTTTGAGGCGCCAACGAACTAAACGGCTGCCAGGATCTTTTATCGAGAAAAGCCAAGTTAAAGGTTTGTGATCGGTAACGATTTTGAACTTTCTTCCGAATAGATAGGGTCTAAAATGTTTGACTGCCCAAACGATTGCTAATAGTTCGCGCTCAATAGTTGAATAATTTGATTCAGCTTTATTTAAAGTTCGGGATGCATATGCAATAGGCAAATCTTTGCCTATTTCGCCTTGCGAGAGCACAGCACCTATAGCGTTCATGGAAGCGTCAGTGGTTAGGATAAATTCTTTTGTGAAGTCAGGGTATTGTAGAATTGGGGGACTAGTAAGAAGGTGTTTGCATTCATTGAACGATGTTTGTTGGGTTTCACCCCAAATGAAGGGAACATCCTTTTTCAGGAGGCTAGTAAGAGGCTTCGTGAGCTTGCTAAAGTTAGGGATGAATCGGCGATAATAGCCTGATAGACCTAGAAATGCTTTTATATCTTTACATGATTTAGGAATTGGGAATTCTTGGACAGCTCGTATCTTATCTGGATTTGGCTTAACACCTTCGCTAGATATTATATGGCCAAGATAAGTGACTTCACGTCGAAGAAATTCGCATTTGTCAGGTTGGACTTTAAGTTCGTATTTACGAAGTCGGGAAAATACCTCTTCTAGCTTTTGATTATGTTCTTGAAGACTAGAAGCAAAAATAACTATATCGTCCATGAACACGAAGCATCTTTCACCCTGTAATCCGCACAGTACAGAGTCCATTACACGTTGAAATGTGGCGGGGGCATTTTTCAGTCCAAAAGGCATTCTTTTGTATTCATAGTGACCATAAGGAGTATTAAAAGCTGTTTTAGGGATGTCGTTTGGATCTACTTCAAGTTGCAGGAAACCTGATGCAAGGTCTAATGTTGTGAAATACTGTGAGTGCCCTAATTTATCTAGGATATCGTTGATGTTAGGTAGAGGGTAACTATCGCCTACAGTAACGTCGTTTAGTTTGCGATAGTCGATGACTAGGCGCCATTTCTGTTTCCCAGAAGCGTCTTGTTTTTTAGGAACAACCCATATAGGACTACTCCAAGGAGAAGAGCTAGGTCTGATAATATCTTGATCTAGCATTTTTTTTACTTGGGATTTTACCTCTTGCTCGTGCACTTGAGGAAAACGATAAGTTTTTGTATGTATTGGAACGTTAGTGGTAGTAGGTATGTGATGTTTCGTATGGTTACTAAACGATAAATAGTCTCCTTCAATGAAAAATATGTCGGAATATTCGGCAATTGTTTTATCTAATGAGTGGGCCTCCTCTTGGTTTAAATGACCTCGTCTAATAAGGGATAGTACTTTGTTTTGTCTGTCAGTCTGAGATGTTTGGTTTAAATTATTAATTGAGAGATTGTTCGTTTTGTTTGTTTCGTAATTTAAGTGAGAGGGTTGGACCTTGAGGTTGGGAGTGCTAATCATTTTGTCGAAGTTGTCAGTATTCACACAAGTGATAAGAAATGAGTTATTCTTGACTTCGACTAATGCATGGGGAATGACAATACCGTTATCTAGAGTTTGCTTTTCTACTATTGCGGTTCCAGAATGAATACTGTTTGTATTGCATTTAATTACAGTTTCAGTGCGGCTTTGTATTAATTGGCTGGCAGAGTTTATAACGTCTTTGGGTATTTCATTGAGATAATGAAGTCCGTAAGTTTTATCGCGTATTCTCATTGTTTTCGATTGAATGTAGATATTGCAATTGAATTTAATCATGAAGTCGTTACCTAATATACCATCGGCTTTTATATTAAGGTCAGCGACGTGAAATTTAAAAGGTGGTAAGTTATCTAAGGATATATCTGTTGTACCTGAAGTTGTGGTTGACGTTTGAGTACTAGAAATACCTACGATTGAGACGACGTCAGATTGATTAAGCGTAGATGAACCTATTTTATCTTTCCTTATGACAGAGATTCCAGCGCCAGTATCAATCAAGAGTGTGACGGGATTGCCATCTATATGAAAGGTGCAATGTAGTAGATTCTCGGGAGGTATATCATTTAAAGCGGAGATAGCGAATGATTTGATATGGGTTTTTGATCTAGTTGGTTTGGATTTGATTTTAATTTTAGATTTGGGTTTACGAGATACAGTGGATGTAGTAGAGTTATTTGATTTAAAATACATAGGATTTTCCTTGTTAGAGTATACAGTGGATTTGGTAGGGTTAGTAGAGTCAGTGGATATGGTAAAGTTTGTAGATTTAGTAGAGTTGGTAGAGTCAGTGGATTTGGTAGGGTTAGTAGAGTCAGTGGATATGGTAGGGTTAGTAGAGTCAGTGGAATTAGTAGAGGCAGTGGGTTTGGTATGTGTTAGGGTATCTGTTTGTGTGGATACGTCTCTAAGTTGTCTCCGATAGACTGGCATTGATTTAAGAGGCGTATCATGTGTGAGCGTGTGTGTGTTTGCTGGTTGTGGTCGTCTTGTTGGCGGAGGATTCGTTTTGTCTAGATTTGAAGGTTGTTCAAATCTTGTATCGGGGTCGGTGAGCAAGGTGTTGAAACGATTTCCAACGAGTTGCTCACCTCGTTGGTCGTCCAGGAGTTTAAATGGTTGATTGGTGTCTGAGGTGCAGGAAGTGCACGTTGCATCGTGTTGTTTCTGAGCCGGTTATTGAATGCTCTTTTGCGACATTCAGAAATAACATGCCCTAAGTTCTTACAATATGAACATATTTTTGCTATTTGTTGCGGGGGATTATTCGCATTACCTAACATAGGTGGTCGCGTTGGTGTTATGAATCGTTGAGTATAGTTTGTACGAACTGGTGGTCTGCTAAATGAGACGGAGGGACGCGGAGCTGTTAGTTTGAAGAGGGACTGTCTCGCGTTGTTCATAGCGCGAATTTTATCTTCTTGGAGGGCAAATCGGCCGGCCTCCGAGAGAGTTGCGAAACCTTTTGTTCGTAACATTGTGCCTATATCTGAATTGACGCCATTGACAAAGACGCTTAGCGCAGTTTCTTCGGCCGTGGATAAACGACCGTCAAGCGTGTTATCTGATACTACGCCATTTAATTTTTCTACAATTTTACTTCTACACAAGTCTACTCTATGGAAATATTCCGTCATTGATTCATTTGGCCTTTGGAACATTGACTGTAGTTCTAAATTTAGATGTTGTATCGTTTTAATATTTGAGAACTTTTCTATTATGAAGGATCTGAGATCTGACCACGAAGTATGTTGTTTACAGTGGACATCAGACGCACCCGAACCAGTGATATTATTCAATGCGTATACAAGGAGTACTGACTTCTGGTCCGTTGAGGCTAACTCAAAAGCAGAGTCGCATGAGCGAATAAATCTGTAAATATGGTCGGTCTGATTTGTATCAAATGTTGGGATTAATTTAAGTAGGGTACCGATGTCTAAAGCCATTTTTAGATTTGCGTGTGAACCAGAGGAGACGGAGAGATTTAAATTTGAGAACTTTGCCTCGGATTTAATTTTAGTGTTCATTAAATATATATATAGATAGATAGGATACAGGAAAGAGAGAAAGAAAAATATTATAGGAAATTGAACAAACAAGTCTTAGCCACTCACCACAGTAACAGGAGAAAATGGAGCTGCATGTCCGACGAAACGTTTGAAAGCCTTCAGCTACCGTACGCGATCTGCGATGGGCGATGTGTGTCCCGGTGCGGCTCCGTACGTTGGTTTCGATTAAGCGAATCACGCAAGATCCTACCGACTGCGCCAAATTGTTACGCAGTGAGAATCACGACTTGTTTAAGATCGATTTATTAGAGACTTATTACAAATTTAGGGAACTAGTAGTGTGAACACGATCTAAAGGAACATAGTGTGCACTTAACTTATCTTAAGAGTGTGCCCCTAGCTAATCTTAACTAATGCTTGTTAAGTGACAACAGATGTCTTAAGAGCCTAGCTTATCTTACGAGTGTGCCCCTAGCGAATCTTAACTAATGCTTGTTAAGTGACAACAGATGTCTTAAGAGCCTAGCTAAGAGTGTGCCCCTAGCGAATCTTAACTAATGCTTGTTAAGTGACAACAGATGTCTTAAGAGCTAGTGAGTATGAATAGTAATAGAATGACAGATATATTTATAGCTATCGACTATGAAAGAACTTAATTAATTAATTACAGGAAAAGATAGTGGTTTGATATACTTAGGTTAATAATTAAGGTAGGTTTAACATAGTAACTAGAACTAGGTATAACATAACACGTGTTCATCACACAAATATCTGCCCTCAGCGGGATTCGAACCCGCGACCTCAGGTTTCGCAGTCCGGAGCTCTAACCACTAGACCAGACGGTCGTCAATGGGATGGGCTCTCTGTTGAGATTTTCCCTGGAGAGTACCGCTTACCATCAGCCGGACCGCATGCTTGTTTGCCACCCGAGTCGTATAGAAAAAAAACTACGCGTTACGACGCTGGGTACGTACGACATACGTATATATGTAATTTTAATAAGCAAGATAATATCCGCGAAAAATGTAATATGTTGCCACTAGCGTCACTCGACCCCGCTACAAGCGTACACACTGCACTTTTTGCTCGGCTAATGATACCCGGATGATGTACTTACGTATCTTGGAACATTTTACTGGTATCTTTTAAATGTTTTGTGAGCATTTATTATCTTGTTCTCATATATGTAATTTTATAGTCATATATTTTATAGTCATATATTTTATAGTCATATATTTTATAGTCATATATTTTATAGTCATATATTTTATAGTCATATATTTTATAGTCATATATTTTATAGTCATATATTTTATAGTCATATATTTTATAGTCATATATTTTATAGTCATATATTTTATAGTCATATATTTTCCAAGGAAAATATAAAATGAATGTATCTATCTAGTACAGTGAACACATAAAATAAAGTGAATGGACTGTAGGTAATGTTGTTGTACTTTAACTATAAAATACTAGCTGTCCCATCTAGCTTCGCCCGGATCAAAAAGTAAAATTTCCTGAAACATGATCGCAACGCCACCTCTCGGGTCTAATTGTAAAATCTTTCTGGAATCCACAGAAAATTTCATTAAAATTGGTCAAACCGTTTACGATTCTATAACGGACATACAGACAAACATTCATTTGATTTCACAACTCAACATCAGATTATTTGAATGATGGGTTACATGGCAAAGAATTGCTCCTCTTATACAGAGTTTATATGTAATTTAATCTTTTTCTACCCCTGTTTATGTTAAAAGAGAAAACCGGGGAGTTTGTTTCGCCGTTTCTTCTCCTGGCAGGTATTTTTCTTGGAAACGGTGGTAACTTTAGTTTTTATTAAGTATATGACGTTCAATGAGTGTTCCCTGTGTCCGTTACGTTGAATAAAATATTTTGATTTTGATAAAATAATTAAATCGGAAATAACATCACCAAGAAGTCACATTTTCAAGTTTTTTAACACAATGAAACTAGACAAAACACCGAGTGAGATAAATTATTTAAATCCTGAAAGGGTACCGTATTGTTTGTTCAGTGTTGAGTGTTTAGTTTGAACCATTGTTTTCCTGGACATAACATTAAAATTTTGGCATAAATATAGAATACTTAATATAGCTAAGAGAAAAGGTTTAACATAGGATTACCTTTCCCAGGGAAAGGTAGAAAGGTATCTCTTGGTTTAAGAATTCGCTTTACGGTGAAGGAAAACGACGCAAGAAAACATGCATACATGCTCGGCGATTTCAAGTACTCTCCATCCTCGAGTTTTTTTCGGTCGATTTGGTCAATGAACTTAGAACGTGGTCTTCCTCTGCCTCTTCTTCCACAAAATTCGCATTGTATATCTGTTTCGTCAATCTTTCTTCTTTCACTTGTATTTTCTATATGTCCAAACCAATGTCCCATGTATTTCTTCATCTTTACAATCAAACACTCGTTCACGCCAGTTGCTTTGCGAATCTCTACATTGCGGATTCGAGGTAAAATCGTATATTCAATAAAAATATATCCAAGGTGTTGATAGACGAAGTTATGTTTCTATTTATATCCATAGTTTGATTTAAATTTGTTTTGAACCTAATTTAAGTTCGGTGTTTGTCTTTATTTTGTCTTTATTTCTGAATATAATCGTAAAACTTTAAAGTTATTTCTCTCACCATTTGAACATGTAAAGGTTTAAAAAGCTTGACAATTCTACTAAATTGTCCGCTTTATTTATTTTGTGCTTGTTTATTTGTAGACAAAAAGTTGACTACAGTTTTACAACATTGCACGTATATTTGTGTTTACAGAATAATTTAAAACCACTTTTACAAACTTCGTCAGGTGTTTTAGGTGCATCGACCTACACTTCTACAAAGATAAATTAAATAAACAAGTTACATTTTTGCAGCTTGATAGATGTAAACACAAATTGTTGAATTAATTCAAACGCTTGAAAGTTGATTGATCTTTGGTTTGAGGGTCGCCTCTCGAACATTGCTCGGCCACTTATACCTCTAATTACAGAAGACTGGCAACAAAGTATTTATTTAACATTAAAAGTAAAATATGTTATTTTTTCTAACATTGGTTTGTTTGATGTGTAAAAATGTATTTATTGCGTGTATTATGAAGAGAGGTCTAATTTTTGGTTGGAATTTTAATTCCAATATTTTTTTTATACCACAACAAGAGGCAAACAAGCATGCGGTCTGCCTGATGGTAAGCGGTTACCGCCCCCTTGTTCGAGACAAAGTCTTGAGTTGGTTTTATTAGAGGTTAATACTTTTTCTCATATATCAATATCAACGAGTTAAGTTTTTCTGCGGGCTTTGCGGTGAAGGAAAACATCGAGAGGAAACCTGCATATATCTGAGAAGCAATTGAAAGGCGTATGTATAGTCGTGCTTGAGTAACGGCGTCGGACTCGCCATCTGTCACGTTAGCACCTAAAATATAACTCTGGCGGAAAGTGGGTGTGTAGGTATTACCTATTCACCACTGCCTACCCCTTCGGGGACCCTTACAGGAAGGCGTCAGGATATATTATAGAAAGTTTATTGTCATGCAACTGATGATGAGCGTGAGGGTATATACTGCTCTAACTATATCGACGTTTTTATTTTAATGGTAACCCTGCAACTCTTAAATAAGTAAATAAAAAGTATGGCTATTATTCCAAAAATACAACAATTATGTTTTTTAGTACAATAATTAGGTTTAGTACAAAAATACAATAATTAGGTTCTGGTATTCGAAAGAGATGAACAAGTGACCGAGTGTGCTATATCGGTAAATGGGCAAATTCTAGAGCAAGTGAATGAATTTGTATATCTTGGAAGCATGTTCACACGAGATGGAAAGTATGAAAAAGATATTGAAAGAAGGATAACTGCCGGAAATAAGGTGAATGGAGCCATGTCGGCGTTGATGGGCAGTAAAAGTCTGAGCAAGAATGCTCGAGTTGCTGTCCACAACGCGATATTGGTACCTACCTTGTTGTATGGCAGCGAATCCTGGGTATGTCAGAGGAAGTATGAAAATAGCTTGAATGCAGTTGAGATGCGATCGCTTCGAAAAATGTGCGGAGTAACGATTTTAGATCGAGTCCGCAATGAAGAGATTCGCAAATCAACTGGCGTGAATGAGGGCGTGATTGTAAAGATGAAGAAAGGCATGTTACGTTGGTTTGGACACATAGAAAGGATGAGCGAAGAAAGATTGACGAAACAGATATACAAAGCAAAAGTGTGTGCAAGAAGAGGCAGAGGAAGGTCACGTTCCAACTACCTGGATCAAATCGATCGGACTCTCAAGGACGGGAACGTTAAGAGTACTCGAAACTGACGAGCATGTATGAAGAGACTGATGAACGTGGACGAAGCGAAAGAGGTATGTAAGTCTAGAGAGAACTGGCGCTCTATACTCTCTGCCTACCCCGCTAGGGACTTGGCGTGATGATATGTATGTACAACAATTATTTAGACCACGGAACTAGTAAATGATCGTGTTAACGTGAAAACGCCGGCTATAAAGGATGTATATTTAGTGCCAAACGACACCCTTTACAGAACGAATTAGGGTTAATGTTGACTATTTGTCATTTTTATGGAACGTCTGCTAGAAATATCAATTAGACTGAATTGAAATTCTACTAAAGTTCATCGTTTAAAGCTGTGATCTAGGGATACCACGAGCTCCAAGGTGATAGAAAATATCGATAGTACTTGAATACATTACTTGAATACTTTAAATGAAATTCAAAGAAGTATGTAATAGTCGTACTTGACAAAGGGCGATGAATTCCCCATCGGTCACGCTTAAACCTAAATCTGCCCCAGGTGAACAGAGAGTGGTTGTAGTTGCACACTCTCTGGGACCCTTGGAGAGTGCATGAATATATTTTTATGTGCATGAACTTATTATGATACTATTCATTTTTTTTCTCAGATACTCAATGCCACATAGATGGACACATAGAAAGGATGAGTGAAGAAAGATTGACGAAACAGATATACAAAGTAAAAGTGTGTGCAAGCAGAGGCAAAGGAATGCCACGTTCCAACTACCTAGATCAAATAGATCGGAGTCTCAAGGACGGGAACGTTAAGAGTACTCGAAATCGACGAGCATGTATGAAGAGTCTGATGAATGTGGACGAAGCGAAAGAAGTATGTAGTCTAGAGAGAACTGGCGCTCTATACTCTCTGCCTACCCCGCTGGGGACTTGGCGTGATGATATGTATGATACTCAAGGCGAATGACTGATGAACGTGGACGAAACGAAACAGGTAAGTCAATTGAGAACTGGCGCTTAACTCTCTCTACCTATCCCACGAGGAACTCGGCGTGATTATGTATGTATTAATTAGCTGAGTTTGGACTGAATGCGATAATATGATATAACTTCTTTTGAATTGTTAAATGTCTCTATTATTATATTTATTATGGAAATGAAGTCATTAAAACACGGTTAATAAAGCTCGTACAAGCGAGCACAAAACACCTTTCAGTGTCGGCTTCACTTATGTAGGGTTTACTGGGCGACCGTGGTTTAAGGGACCTTCTAAGACCATCTGACCCCTAGTCCTTTCAGTGTCGCGTGGTTTGAGTAACACGATCTAGCGACTGTTGCTAAATTACATTTATTATCAAAAAGTCGTAATTGACAATAAACGTTAATTAACAAGAATTAAAATAAAAAATAACATAGACAATAGTAAATTATATGATACGCCTTCCCACAATGGTCCTCTAACGAATATGCAGAGGTGTAAAGGTAAATACTTTAGGTGCCAACGTGACAAATTACGAGTACATCGCCATTACTTTTGAATTTCTTCTCAAAAGTGAGCTAGATTACTCTCAATGTTTTCCATCACGTAAAGCTCGTGGTGTGACTTACCACTGCAATTAAGTACACTGATTGGTATAGCTGAGTTCAAATTTGCAATCTTTGTGTTGAAGGCAACTACTCAAACCACTCGGCCACTACGGCTCTAATCGATGGTCCATTTATAATATTCATATAATTTTTACTAGCTTCTAAAAATTACATATATTTTGGCTTATCTTTGCACGAATCATTGTGCGTAAAGATAAGATATATACGTAACCTTTTCAACTATATACGAAAAGTAAATAGGATGTTAAATCAGTTTTATTAAGTCTACATCCGTTCATCCCTCGAGACGGAGGTAATAAAATACATGCCAATGTGTCCAGTAAACATTGACCATTTTAGGGTTAATTCGTTAGTCCCATTTTGTAGTAGGTTGCGGGCAAATTTATTCAGTGCATTGTACTAGTATTGTGTCCCGTTTTATTTTGTAGAGTATTTTTAGGGTGAATTACAGATTAGAAGATAATTATGTGTTCTAGCAATTTTGTTACATTGCGGTCTATACTCTCTGTCTAAGTCTCGGCATATTTTGCTTACGCAATGGATATGTAAATATTTATTTAGCAGTGACACTAGCACTGGTTTCTTGCCGTTTAATAATAGTGTTGTTTTTGCTTAATTGCTCGTAGAAAAAGCCATTGGCCTATTGTATGGTGAGGGTAGCACGGCTGAAGAACCCATGAAGCAGCCCATGCTGATTAGTTCCTTCGTGAATAGAGTTCCATTTTAGATACCAATATGAATTATGGCAAGTCCATCGCCGTTGCTCAAGCACGACTGTACAGCCGCTGAGAGGAAACTTGCATACGTTTGAGAAGAAATTACAGTACAGAATTTCTTCTCAAACGTATGCAAGTTTCCTCTCGATATTTTCCTTCGCCGTAATAGTTCGTGGTGTGACGAATCACTGTACTTAAGTTCAGAAAAATTCGTTTGTGTAGACGGGATTCGAACTTGAAATCTATGTGTGGCAGACAACTACTGAACTCTAAGCAACCACGGCTAAACCGCTACAGTACAACATACAATTAAAGAACACAAAGTGGAGAGAATTAGAGATACATTTATTTGCAAACTATCCAAGAAGCAGCATGTATCATTGTAACTCTCAAGTTATCTACACCATGACGTTGTATAGCTTAATAGCAACTTTGCTCTCACTAAAGTTTATTTTGTTGGTAACTTTTCAAATTGTTCGCTCATCAATAATACATTATGGGTATCGGGAGACGGGCGGCTTGTTTTGACGCTTGTCAAGGAGCTTGAGCTATTATTAAACACTAGCTGTCCCGCCCAGCTTCGCTCGGGTGAAAAAGTTAAATTGCCCGTAACACGATCGCAGCGCCACCTATTGGGTCCAATTGTAAATCTAAGCCATTCTCGAATCTAGCTTAAGACACACAGAAACACACAGAAAGCTTCGCCCGGGTAAAAAGGTACAATTCTTGAAACTCGATCGCAGCGCCACCTATCGGGTCCAATTTAATATAGCCTATGTTACTCGGGGATAATGTAGCTTTCCAAAGGTGAAAGAATTTTTGAAATCGGTCCAGTAGTTTCGGAGCCTATTCATTACAAACAAACAAACAAACAAACAAACAAACAAATCTTTCCTCTTTATAATATTAGTATAGATTATAATGTACGTACGTACACTAAATTATGCTGTAGCGAATTTTGAGTTGAGGCAGGCATTTAGAGTAAAAAAAAAGTTATAATAGTCCATTTGCTGTTGGGAATGAGCATAACGGCATTAGATCCAGATACATACCTCTTTCGCTTTATCTATATAAATCTCGTCTCATCATACATGCTTTCGAGTACCCTTGAGTTAGTTGTAACGTGATCTTCTTCTGCCTCTTCTTGCACTCATTTTTGCTTTGTATATCTGTTTCGTCAATCTTTCTTCACTCATCCTTTCAATATGCTAAAAACAACGTAACATGCCTTTCTTCCTCTTTAAAATAACACCCTCGTTCACGCAAGTTATGTTGTTTTGCGAATGTCTTCATTCTTCTTTTATCTTAATTCCACACATCTTCGAAGAGATCGCATCTCAACTGCACTTATGCTATTTTCATGCTTCCCCTGACATACCCAAGTTTCGCTGCCGTACAATACAGCGGGCACCGATATCGCGTTATGGACAGGTATTAGAGAATTCTTGCTCTGACTTTTACTGCCCAGCAAAATGGCCCTTATTACTATTTGTATATAATATAAATAACGAGAAGTTCCCCTGAGTAAGGTGTTCTTCAAGATGGGTGTGAAGAGATTCCTACGAGTACAGAGCCGGCATGGCGCGAGCGGTATGTCTGGTGTTGCAAGCGATCATAGGCTGCGGTAACCGCATTTAATGGGGCGGACCGTATTCTTGTTTGCCTCACTGGTATAAAAGAATAAAAATACCAGCAAATTTACTTATGCAATGTTCTGGAAATTTTAATAAACGCAACAAGCAATACAGCACTACCTAATAGTGGCAACAACAAATTTTCGATCGCATGAATAATAATAAAATACTACCTCTCTAAAGCTACCTGTTTTAGCCTCGAAGAACAATAAAAAAGTTAAGATTTTGTTATTTAAATGATGAATAGCAAAGCTTTGGTGACCGAGTAGTCATCTGCAACCCACAGAATGCAAAATCGACTCCCAACAGTGCCTTTCTTTTTAACTTATGTACAATGGCCACCAGCCTAACTATGAAGGAAAATATCTAGAAGATTCAAATTTAGAAAAAGACTTATGTATAGATGTGCTACAGATACACCTTAAATAAATCCCCGGCGCAAAATTGTCTGTGTGTGTAGTACCTCCGACACAGATCTGCCTACTACTACCTACCTACTCCTTCGGGATGTAAAGATATATAAAATTAACTAAAGAGAAAAAGGAATCCCAAAGACGACTTTCATCACATTGCCTGCAAACCCAAACATATGGCCAATTTAACTTTTGCTATCAGGTTGAAGTTGAAACTCTACTAGCTCCATAGTGCAAATATTTATCTTCACTTTAGTGTTGAGGGCATTGATGGGGATGTCTGTGTTAGTTAAACTGTGGCAAGAGGATGAAATAACAGTAACGCCATTCTATGATCTAACTAATAGTATAATAATATAATATCTAACGAATTGTTCAAAGCTTAAAGTCCAAAATCGTATGAACTAATTTCTGTTTTATTTTCTACATTATTAAACTAAAGTTTAGTTATTCGAGGTGTCTAATATATGACAGTTACTCTATAATATGATAAAAATAAAAATAACACATTCAAAGCTAGAATTCATTCAGTCAGCTGTAACGGTACATTTACAAATGTATAATCTCAAGTACGTTTATATTTATACAAATATTATAAATTTCTATTTATTTTAATTAAATTCAGAGGCGTATGTATAGTCATGCTTTAACGGCGATGGACTCACCATCTGTCTCGTTGGCGCCTCAAATATATATCTGGCGGAAAGTCAGTGTGTGGGTACAACCTATTACACCTCTGATTATCCCTTCTGGGGCCCTTGTGGGAAGGCGTGAGGAAGATATATATATTACAAGTTGAAAAGACCTTTGTTCTCTAAACTTGTAGAAACGCGTAAATGTATTCGATATCAACAAACATGCCCTATTTAAGTTATCAGCAAAAAATGGGTTGAAAATTCATACCCAAAGTTTAATTGCATCCCAATTTGTTTTGGTTGAGAGTGCCTCTAGGGTATTTCTATTAACTGTTTCGAACATTTCCTGTAGAGGCCATTTCAACTTTGCCTTTAGATCTGTATTATTATAAATTGGCTTGTTCGAATTCAAACAACAATTGATATTCGATAATATCATAGTATCAAAATTATTAATTAATAAAATATATTCTGAACTTAAGTACAGTGATTAGTCACACCACGAGCTTTACGGTGAAGGAAAACATCGAGAGAAAACCTGCATACGTCTGAAAAGAAATTCAAAGGCGTATGTATAGTCGTGCTTGAGTAACGGCGATGGACTCGCCATCTGTCACGTAGGCACCTAAATTATATCACTGGCGGAAAGTGGGTGTGTGGGTATTACCTATACACCTCTGCCTACCCCTTCGGGGACCCTTGTGGGAAGGCGTGAGGATATATTATTTATATTATTATATAAATTTAAATACATACCAAAGAGCTTTCTCCAGAAACAATATTTGAAACTGAGTTAGCATGTAACTAATAAGGTTACAAGAAAGGAGGACTTAAACTTAATTACTAATGAAATGCGGACAAATAAAAGACTACTCTTAACGAATAATTTCCAACTATACGTAGCCAGAATCATTAACTTAATTAATTTCTTGACAGTTGAATACTATGGCAGATGGGAAATATACATTCAAAGAGTAATTTCTAATTACTATAGTGTCTGCTTCAATATAATATATTCATGCCTCCCACTGAACCACAAGACCTCCATTCTTACTAATACTGTTTATACCTTATGAACAGTGAATTGTTACAAATCGATATCTGTAATTATATACATACATATCATCATGCCAAGTCCCTAACGGGGTAAGCAGACTAGACTCTCTAGACTTACATACCTCTTTCGCTTCGTCCACATTCAGCAGTCTCTTCATACATGCTCGTCGGTCTCGAGTACTCTTGACGTTCCCATCCTTGTTGCGTCCCATCGGTTTAATCTAGTAGTAGTACTACCTAGTAATTAAATTAAAAATCCTTACTGATGCTACGAAACTCTTATCACGATGCATCGCTTTTATGCGTCGTTTCGTTCTAACAGAAAATATTTAATCATCAGTATCAACCTAATGTCTCTATCAAGTATTCAAGAATCAATTCAAATATTTCATAGTATAAATCATGTACGATATCATTCATAATGCATTCTGAGAGACATATAATCTGCATCATTGCTCATTCAGTTGGACGTTCCAAAACGTGATGGATTCTTTTAAGCCTCTTTCATCTTTCACTTTCGTTGTAAGTGTGAGGCATGGCTATGTTGCATGAAAATTGATAGTATATCAAAAGTTAGGTGCCGGCGGAAAAGATAGTCGATATGATGCAGCGAAAAATAGATGCCAAAGAACGATAGACCATAGAATCAAAACGAGATGAAAAATAAACTTAAGGACTGAAAACTATAAATGGACTTTATCTATATCCTAGTTTATGATTTCATCAGACTTCATATTATGTGCGAAATAATTTTCTAACGAACTATATTATGCAAAATACAGAAATAAATTAATATCTGCACCCTTCCCACAAGGGTCCTTGAAGAGGTAGGCAGAGGTGTGTAGGTAGTGCCAACATCTTTGAATTACTTCTTAAACGTATTCAGTTTGAACGTGCAATCTTCGTGTCGCGACTACTCGAACGACTCGGCTACCACGGCATATAAGTGTCAATAATGGGAGTCTATCGATAACATGAATCCCTCCTGCCATCTCTACTTCACATCTGTGAGAGATGAAGTTTGCTCTCAAGGCGTGATACAAAATAAATGTCTGAGTCGGGGCATCATCTCGGAAATTGGCTCAATATAAAATTACTCGGCGCTCGTGCCCTGTTTTTTAATGGGGTTGCTTGAATAACGTTGCCAGTAAAATCCTACTGTGTTTCAACACTTAAAAATATATCGACACTATTCGAATCTACCCGTATTTGAACTCAATAATTTGAACAATAATTTTGTCTGAATATTTTATTAATAAGCTTTTAAACTATCATTTTTTTTGTCCATTGTATAGTCGTGGTTGTTTAATGCTATGCAGCATGATGACAACTGATAAACTAAAAGTCTGTTAAATAGTCGGTGCATTCTGATCAGCGACCTCTGAGTTGCTGTCGCCAATATTGCTCATTCTATCAGTCAATTATGGTTATAGAACTATTGAATTATGCTCGGAAAAACACGCCGAAGCTTCGATGTTCGTTGGTGATGTCTAGTGAACTACGCCAAGCTTTGCTTGGTTTAGAATTAGGTCAGTTTATGCCAAATTTTTCCATGGTACTTTTTATATCATCATCAACATTTGTTTTTTATTTTCTATATTAAATATACCAGTTTCTTTTACCGTTGCATTTGGAACATAAAATTCGAAGTAGACTGCGGTTCAGGACTTTAATGCGTTGCCATTAGCATCATGCCCATTCTAGAGCGAAAATTACCTTACCATTCCGTAGCATCAGCTATGAAATATTCTATTATATTCGGCTATTAAATTTTTTGTGTGGATATCAATTCTATTTTAAGTGTTACCAATGAAAACCTTCATACGGATTTTTATCATCAAAGTTTTCTTAGAGTTTTAGTATTGCTGTTTTCTAAATTTCCGTAAGAAAGCAGAAATAATAATAGGAAATACGAATTTACCGTCTTCAACCCTTCCCACAAGGGTCCCCGAAGGGGTGGGTAGAGGCTTAGGGTATACGCTCTCTTTTAGCTGGAGATATATTTAGGTGCCAACGTGACAGATGGCGAGTTCACCGTCGTTTCTCAAGCACGACTGTACATAAATTCTTATCAAATGTATGTTACTCTCCTCTATGTTTTTCTGAACCATAAAGCGCGAGGTGTGATTTAACACTTGCAGATAAAAATGGTTGGTACAGTCAAGGTCCGAACTTGCCATCTTTGCATAGTAGGTAACTAGTCAAACCACTCGGCCAACACAGTGTAACCTGACAGATGGCGAGTCGAGCTACTCAAGCTTTCTATTCATACGCCTTTGAATTTCTTCTCAAACGTATGCAGATTTCTTCTACATGTTTTCCTACACCGTAAAGCGTGGTATGTCTAATCGCTATTAAGTCAGAAAAACTCATTGATACAGTCGAGATTCGAACTTGCGATATTATATTTGTGTTGCAGGCAACCAAGTTCTCAAACCATTTCATTATTGCAATCATAATCCGAGCCAAATGCGCTATAACCATATTTTGTTCTTATCTAAATTATTTAACATCCCGTAGTTTATTGTTATTAGTGTCCATTCCGGGAGTAAGATTGGATGCTGCGCCTTAAATAAGCCTTAGTTGTTGTTTATAATAAAAGGGGATTCCAACTTATCAGTTGTCACGTCTTGCGCATATTTCAAGGCAGGGGAATTACGCAAAGAAGCGCCGTCCATTATCCACTAGCTGTGCCTCTTAACTACACCCGCATTATTTTTTATTTCATTAGTAGATACATACATACATATCATCACGCCGGGTCCCTAACGGGGCTGGCAGAGTGTATAGAGCGCCAGTTCTCTCTGGACTTACATACCTCTTTCGCTTCTTCCACATTCATCAGTCATGGATGCTCGTCGGTTTCGAGTACTCCTGACGTTCCCGTCCTTGAGCGTCCGATCTCTGCGTCGAATTTATTATATAATAATATAATATATCCTCACGCCTTACCACAAGGGTCCCCGAAGGGGTAGGCAGAGGTGTATAGGTAATACCCACACACCCACTTTCCGCCAGAGGTATGTAGGTGAATTTATTATAATTCTATGTTTTTCTGTAACAGAAGAACAAACATCCTAAAAAATGCGAAGGATATTTATATTATTTGGAAGAATATTTCTAAGGCAGGGGAAATAAGCAATTGTATTGTACATTAGCGGTGTACCACATATTTGTTTGCGTTTGTGTCTGTCTATCTACATACAGAAAGTAATATCCTGTGGTATTTACCAATATAGTCATATCACCAATTCAAAATAGAGTGTTTCATGAAGAAGGCTTAGGTGTATAATTTGAAGGCAAAGTCGGGTTGGGTCGCTAGTATATCACAATTTTGTATGTCTAAGCGCCTGAAAGGGTGAAACGCCTGACTGGTGAAAATGTTGCCTACATAGTATATGATTAAATAAATATCTTGATACAATTCCACACCAATTGACATTAACCTAAGCTAAGCTTAATGTCAATTTATGTCAAATCAAACCCACGACTTCAAGTTTCGCAGTCAGGAACTCTAACCACTAGATCAGACGGCCGTCTAAATATTGTAATATTGCTGCCATCTTTTTAATGTGAGCAACTGCAATCCTGAATTGAAGAAACTTGTGCTCTTTTCTAAGATGAAATCCCAACAGAAAATCTTTAGGTATGAATATGGCGCTGGATTGATTATTGATTGGCAAATGAATAAAATATTGCATTTTGAAAAGTTCATTACATGAAATGAAATAACTTTTACGTTTCGGATGTATGTGGGAATATAAAAACAGAATATAAAAGCGGTATGATCCATGTTTTAATAATCTTTTAAAAGCATGTACATAATTCTACTTTTGGACTGCATATATTATTTGACAATTCGTTGGCGTAATTTTACGAAGCGAGCGCGAGCAAGTTTAATTACATTTTCGCTGGGCTTAATAAATTAACGGTCAAAGGTAATGAACGAACTGGCAAATATGTATTTTCTCCATTCATAGTTTTTGGTAAACAGTAATCAGCAGTTATAATATTAAATATTTTTTTTATAAATAATATAATAATAAATAATAATATATCCTCACGCCTTCCCACAAGGGTCCCCGAAGGGGTAGGCAGAGGTGTATAGGTAATAGCCACACACCCACTTTCCGCCAGAGGTATATTAGGTGCCAACGTGACAGATGGCGAGTCCATCGCCGTTACTCAAGCATGACTACACATACGCCTTTGAATTTCTTCTCAGACGTATGCAGGTTTCCTCTCGATGTTTTCCTTCACCGTAAAGCTCGTGGTGTGACTAATCACTGTATATAAATATCCCTTGTAATTTTTTTTTACAATTACGCAACGAATAGACCGAATCCACATTGAAGTACAAGTATCAAATTAACACAAATATATTCAGCTTAGGGAACCCAGGCTAGATAGTATATCGAATTTAATATATAATTACCGGTATCACGGTTTCCCAGAAAAACCCTTTTAGGAGACGAGACGACAAAGCAAACATACCATATAATTATATTACACAATAATTCTCTCGAGAGATTCACCAGTTGCGTAACAAGGGTTTGACTGTAATGATCAATAAATGCATGTTTTGCGTGAATGTATTAGAAACTGATAAGCATGTATAAAGAGATTAAGTAAGAGAGGCCGAGTGGTTCGAGTAGTTGCCTGCGACACAAATATCGCAAGTTTGAATCCCGACTGGACCACGTCACACCACGCGCTTTACGGTGAAGGAAAACATGGAGAGGAAACCTGTATACGTCTGAGAAGCAATTCAAATGCCTATGTATAGTCGTGCCTGAGTAGCGGCGATGGCCTCGCCATCTGTCACGTTGGCACCTAAAATATATCTCTGGTGGAAACTGGGTGTGCGAGTACTACCTGTACACCTCTGCCTACCCCGTCTGGGACCTTGGTGGGAAGGCGTGAGAAGTAAGAGAGTACCTTAATGAAGCGAGAAAGCGTAAAGAGAACTAGAACTCTACTTACCCTTTAAGCGATTCGACGTAAAACTTACATATTGTGTGTGATAATCTGTCGTTCTTTAGAGAGTAACATTTCGTTCAAAGAACTCGACGAAGAGTATTTAAAACTTATAATATTCTTCTCACGGCATTCCGACCAACCATTTCGGACCAACTCAATTGTTGAGTCAGAGGATTTCCAAGTTCTAGTGTCAACATTCTCTCTGTAACAAAAGGTGCAGTTGCACGTCTCCGCACCATTACTTGCTACGACACAATGGCAACACAGTTTACAGCTAGGCGATCCGCAAATCCCGTCGCCGAGCGGGATAAGAGCGTTTATTTGTTCAGACTAATGCACATTTTATGCGGGACCGCGATCCTTATGACTTACGTGACGTAATTTTGTGGTCTAAGCAACAAGAACGTTGGGCGTGGTACATACACGTACACATAGTGCCGTCCACGAAGCCGCGCCCAACCAATTTCTAGTCGAGGGACTCGTGGAGTATGACCTGAGCCTATTAATTGTAGTGTGCGTGTGCAATCATATGTAGTGTGTACCTACAATACTCAAGCATTAGTGGAAGTTTGCACACTCACACTATAAACTATAGGAATGAATAGTGGGGCGCGTCTTCGTGGATGGCACTATCTATAGTCTAGTATGGATATACTAGCTGTGACCGGTATCACAGACCTAAAATGTATTGTATGAGTAGTTTTTTTATGAAACGTCTCCTATCTGTTTATCCGTTTATTAATTTATCTATATGACAAATTGTATCGACCTATTCTGCCATTCGGGCGTGATTGAGTCTCAAACTTTCACATTTATAATAATATATTGGTAGAATATTTTCAGGCTTTCCCAAAAAGAAAATTATAGACTGAGGCACAACTGGTAACGCGGGAATGATATTTAGGTATCAACGTGACATGTGGCTACTTTGTTGCCATTCGCGAGAATATCTTCGTTTACATCAGTCAATTTCCCGTCAAATGTAACTATATGGATTTACCCTTAATGTTTCCTTATTAGTAATTCCTTATTAGTGGTGTAATTAATCACTTAATATACGTTCAGAAAAAACGCATTGATAAGAGATTTGAAATTGCAATTAGCAATAGTTGCGTATCAGGCGACTTATCAAATCACTCGGGCATTATGATTTATACAGTCCTATTTATGAGTCCTATTTAAGAGCCGTGGTGGCCGAGTGGTTCGAGCAGTTGCTTGCGACGCAAAGGTCGCAAGTTCGAATCCCGATTGTACCAATGAGTTTTTCTGAACTTAAGTACAGTGATTAGTCACACCCCGAGCTCAACGGTAAAGGAAAACATCGAGAGGAAACCTGCATACATCTGAGAAGAAATTCAAAGGCGTATGTATAGTCGTGCTGGAGTAACGGCGATAGACTCGCCATCTGTCACGTTGGCACCCAATATACCTCTGGCGGAATGTGGGTGTATGGGTATTACCTATACACCTCTGCCTACCCCTTCGGGGACCCTTGTGGGAAGGCGTGAGGATATATACAGTCCTATTTATTCATTCGCTTTAGATAATCAATGTAGCTAATCGCTGCCACTTGTCACTCTCGCCACATGACGCACCAATTCAAGCGGAACGAAAAGAATAGGCCTCCTCGTAAAGTTCGACTCGTAAATATGAAAGAGAAAAGATTTTCGCAACAAAAATCTTTTCGCGATGTGTGATACAAAACGAGGATTTAGAGGGGTGGTCATCTGCTGAAAGTATTTCTTAAAGCTGTGTTTGGATAAGGACATTTGAGCAGTATATATGTGATTGCTACGTATCAGAGGCTATAGCATGATGTGCTATTACAATCACAATTCAAGAATGCTTACGTGACAGATATAAAAAGGTGGTTAAAAACGTGACCCGTCTAATGGGAGGCGGTTACCTCCTCCTATAGACGGTTAAAACATCAAGGGTAAGTTCATGCGATGCCGGTCCAAAAGCTGAACTAACACATCTTTAAATTTATCCCTTTCGCACTTGTGAATTATAAATGCAATAGCATGTTTAGAGGGTGTCTGCTCGAACCACTCGGTCACCACAACTCTCTTGCTCACGGATCTCTTTGATCTTCTATTGTGCTAGCTGTCACCCGCTTATAATTTCATAATCATTTCTAGCAATAGATATAGCTTATGTCACTCAAGGTGAAAGTAGCTTTCCAATAGTGTGAGATTTTTTTAAATCGGCACAGTATTTTTTGAGTTTGTTCATTACAAACATACACGCACACACACACACACACACAAAATACAAAAATAGAACTCTTTCCTCTTTATAATATTAGTATAGATGACTTTTAAACCTCTGTTTACTCTGACGTATTTTATTGATCCAAATGTTAAACAAATATATAAAGGTAACTTGCAAATCCAAACAGTTATAATTAACTACCATAATAATATTTTTTGCCGAAAGATTTTTATCCCAAAAATATTGGTCCCTGTTGTAAAAGTTCACAACACAAATGGTTTTCACAAAATTAAGTCTCGCAAACTTTCATGGATAAAAAGACAATTGTCTAACGAGACGCGAAATGCTGAAATATCGGAGGGTTAACGTCCTAATTCGAATCCCATTACATTTAGTGGAAGGGTTCCTAATGGCACATGCTACCACTTGATAGCTGGATGCGCTGATGTTCTCGAATCATTAAAAATATATATCATGTTAATTTTATATTAAATAGCCGTGGTGGCCGTGTGGTTCCAGTAGGTGCCTGCGACAAAAAGATCGCAAGTACGAATCCCGACTGTACCAATGGTGACGGTGAAGGAAAACATCGAGAGGAAACCTGCATACGTCTGAGAAGCAATTAAAAGGCGTATGTATAGTCGTGCTTGAAAAGCGTATGTAAAGCTCGCGGTGTGACTATCACTGTACTCTACTGTACATTTGTACAGACGGGATTCAAACCTGCAATCTTTACGTGCTCGAAACATAGCCACAGCGGCTTACGCATCATATAAAATAAAATTGAATAAAAAATATTATCTACTAAATTCAACACGAACTGACCTAATTGAAAACTAAAACAACGACATACCTACCTATGTATGTATATAGACAGATATATGCCATTTACTGCATACAATAACAAACATTTCTTGATATTATTGTTTTTGGTTTATTCGTACCAAAATACACAGCTAGAGTGCTCCTCGAACGATATCCAAACACCGCAACGGTACAAATTCAATAAGGCCGAGAGTCGTTACAACAAATGTGATATGACAGAGCGAAATGGTATTTTTAAATTCATAGTCTCCGATATGCTTCGTTCAATTGAAAAGGTACGTTTTATCCCTATCGTTGCTATTATTATTGAAGCTTGTGTTTCCTGTTAGTTGGGTCTTGTCCGACTTTTAAAATTAGTAACTGGTAAAAATATGGATTCATTTGTACGAATATATATTTTAATCCTCAATAAAATTTGTAACGGAAAAGAAAAACCGCCCATATCAAATACATCGTCCAATTTTAAGCATGATTTGCACCCGCCGCTTACAAAGTTAAGTGGAAAAACACGCTAACGATAGAAACGTTAAATGCTAACGTTCAACGGTTCCGCATAATTTTGACAGGTTTTTTTATGGTTTTAAATACAGTATTATAATATCTAATATGTCACACGCTTTTCCATAGAGGTTCCCGAAGGGGTAGACAGAGGTGTATAGGTAGTAGAAATCACTTTCCACCAGAGATATATTTTATGTGCCAACGTGACAGATGGCGAGTCCATCGCCGTTGCTCAAGCACGACTATACATACGCCTTTGAATTGCTGATGATGATTGATTGCGAATCTTATACCTTTAAACGAGCAATTCTTGTATATAAATATATAATCTGGATCTCGGAAACGGCAGGCTCGCTCCGGCCGCCGTACCGAGCAGACGTGTGCTCCCACCGCTCCCGCGCTCTGCGCCCGCTACGACCGGCAGAAGCCACACCCGCCGCTACGCAAATCGCCACGCGTTAGCTAGCCGCTACGCACCGCACGTGGTGATTGTTGGTCGCCTTTTTCAAGGCAACAACAATCACAATTCTTGTTTCTCGACAATAATATTTGTCCCCTTCCGGGAAAATCCACAGTTTCGTGGTCATTCGGTGGAAACCAAACGGTGCCAACGAAACCGAGTGGGGCGCTGACCCGTTGCGCTCTTAGCCTTGCCCCTTCAGGGTAAGGCTAAAAACGGTTGGGACCAGGTTCACCGGCCTTGGGGTCTACCCTAGTCGCGCCTGGTTATCACCCACCGCCCACCCTACCTATCCCTTACCTCCTATCCTCCGGTGTTAGTTTGGGCACTGTCCACGGACTAGTGCTCTCTACACCGGAACTGTCAGGAACCCGCTGCACAATAAGACTGGCAGCGGGAATACAAGCTTAGGGCTCACACCATAGGCACACTCACCTCCCTGTCTACACCCGACAGGGAGGGTTCAGTACACACCCCCGGGTCAACCCCCCGGGGATCGGTCTCCTAACGTTTAAGTCACCAGGGGTTTCTTTGCGTGTTTCTTCCCCTGGGCGACCGCGCCCCGAAACACGTTTCCCTTGCCGCTTTGCCTTCCCACGTCTGCATCCACCATGTCCACAATAATGGACCCCCAAGCCTCACTGGCTTTCCTCGCGCGGCTCTTAGAAGCCGTGCCCACCCTCCGACGTCAATATGACGAATACACCCGCGATGTAAACGCGGGTACCCCCACTGCCGAGGCGACAGCAGCGCTCGACAAGAGCGCCATCATAGCCGTAACAAACGAGGCCAACAAGTCTCAAGACTCCCCCTTGTCCCCCGAATCTGTCATTGTGGACTCCGAAATGGAGTCACTGCAATCCGAGTCGTCCGAGGGCTCCTCGGACGAATTTACGCCCGTCACGGGCTCCAAGAAGCGCGCCAGACGCGCTAAAAAGAAGGAGGCTTCAACCTCACCTTCTCCCCCCACTAAAGCCCCCAAGACCGTGCCCGTGCCCTCCGCACAGTCCTCCCCGGTAGCCCCCTCCCCGGCACCCCCCTCCCCCGCCCCTCTCGCCTCTCCGGAAGCCGAAGCCCCTCAGGCTAGCCGGCTCTCCCCCGTCCCGCGACCTACGCGACCTTCCTCGACGAAGGAGCGCTCTTGCCCCCCCGTTTTCGTCCACACTAAGTCCAAGTGGACGGAAATCTCCGGTTGGTGTAAAACCAACCGAATCACCTTCACCCGTGCCACGGCCACAGCCGAAGGCATTAAGGTGCACCTCCCGAATTCGACCGAATTCAGAGCCTTCACGAGGCTCCTGCAGGCCAGAAGTGTGGAATACCACACTTATGATCTGCCGGAGGACCGTTTACTCCGGGTCGTCATCCGCGGCGTCCCACGCGAAATCGATACCGAGTCGATCAAAGATGATCTGAAGGCTCAGAATGTCGCTGTGAAGGAGGTGCACCGCATGCACCGACAAAATGCCGGAGAGGCATTCAACATGGTTCTCGCCATCTGCGAGAACTCCCCCGACGGCAAAGCCGTCTTTAAGATAAAAACCTTATGCCACCTGTCTGGCATAAGGGTTGAAACCCCCCACAAGGGCGGCCCTATAGGGCAGTGTCACAACTGCCAACTATACGGGCACGCTTCGCGTAACTGCAACGCGAAACCCAGGTGCGTCAAGTGCCTGGGCGATCATGGGACGAGCGACTGCTCACGCCCTAAGGATCGCACACTCGCCGACTCGCCCCCTAGTTGCGTGCTGTGCCGCCAAGAAGGCCACCCGGCCAATTACAGGGGATGCCCCAAAGCCCCCAAACCCAGACCGGTCGTGGTCAAGAGGGCAGCGGCCCGCGAATGGCGTAACGCCCCCCCCGCGCAACCCGCCCCACCCCGACCTTCCCCGTGGAGGGCCCTCCCTCCGAGGGACTTTCCACCCCTCCCACAAGCGTCACCCCCTGTCCCCTCAGCGGCTCCGAGCCCGCAGATTACACCTCTGCCGTCGCTCTCCACCGCCAAACCTCAACAGCCCCAGCCCCAGGCTGCTACTCCCCCGCGTAGACCCCAGGCGGTCCAGCCCACTTCCTCCCCCTCTGAAACTTCCGCCAACATGGCATTCCTGGCGGATCTTTTCTCCACCGTCAACCTCTCAAGGGTTAACGAGATGGCACGAAGCCTCAGGGCCGTCCGGAAGGACCCTCTGGCCCTCCTCAAAGTGCTCGGCGACTACGCCGATGTATCAGAGTCCCTGGCTACCTTCTCGTCCAACCAATAATGGACTCAAACGTAAGCAGCAGAATCAAACCCCGATCACTTTCAATTGGCTACTTTAATGCCAACGGCATTCACAGCCAAAAGGAAGAGATCGCCGCGTTCCTCCGCGACAACAATATCGACGTTTTCTTAGTGCAGGAAACCTTCTTGAAACCATCACACCGAGACCCTAGAATTGCAAACTACTGCGTGGTTCGCAATGATAGATCTCGATCCGCCCTCGGCGGTACTTTGATCTATTACAAGAGGTCCCTGCACTGTATCCCGATCCAACCACCAACCCTCTCCCACATAGAGACCTCGATCTGTCGATTAGGAATGACCGGCCATCAGCCGATCACGATAGTCTCTGCATACTGTTCCCCTGTTAACTCGACGGCCGATATCAAAGCTGATATCAAAGTCCTCATCAACCTCAGTAGCTCAGTTATTATCGCGGGTGACCTGAATGCCAAGAGCGATGCTTGGAACAGCCACTCACGAAATAACAGAGGACGCCAATTGGAGGACCTCAGTGGGCTCCTCCAATTCGACGTCATTGCGCCTATGCACCCCACCCACTACCCCGAGAATATCAACCACCGACCGGACGTACTAGACATTGTGATCATCAAGAATGTAAACCTCCGTTTGCACTCGTTGAGGTCGCACGACGAATTAGATTCCGACCACCGACCTGTTACCTTAGCGCTCTCCCCCCGACTAGGCCCCCCGGACTCAGGTCAGCCCCCACCTCAGAAAAAGATAACAGACTGGAGAAAGCTGGAGGAACTCCTCAAGTCCTCTTCATCTGTTCACTTAGATAGTATCCCGCCCCTCATAGAGTCGGCAGCCGACACTCAAAAGGCGGTCGATTCCATCACAGCTCACGTACAGTCAGCCGTGGACGCCTGTTCACGACAAGTTCCGGTGATGGAAGACCATCGCTGGAAACTTCCCGATGACGTGCGTGAACTGGTGACGGAAAAGAACGCCGCCCTCCGAGCGCATAGAGCTCACCCGACTGAAGCGAACCGCACCTTTCTGAGGTCACTCCAGCGCAATCTGAGATACCACATGAAAGACCTGCGAGACGCTCGCTGGAACAAGTTCCTAGGGGAACTTGAACCGAGTCACTTGGCCTTTTGGCATCTCCAACGGAAACTTAAATCAGACAAAATCTCGTCTATGCCTCCACTCACTCGTCCAAATCAAGGGCCCGCCTTTGACGACGACGAGAAGTCCGAGTGCCTGGCCGACAGTCTCGAGGCTCAATGTACGCCCAGCACCTTGCCAGTAGACCAGCGCCACCTCAAGAAGGTGGACGCCGAGGTCGAAAGCAAACTATCCCACCCACCCTCCGAACACCCAGACCACCCTATCGCCCCAATCACGGTGGACGAAGTCCGGAAAGTGATCAAGGATCTTCACCCCAGGAAAGCCCCAGGTCCCGACGGGATCGCTAATAGAGTTATCAAACTCTTCTCTCCTTATCTCATAGTTTTGCTCACTGCCATCTTCAATGCAGCACTGAGCAACAACTTTTTCCCCCAATCCTGGAAAAGTGCAACGGTCATAGGTATTCCCAAGCCAGGGAACCCAAGACCGAAGCCTCCAGTTATCGCCCCATCAGTCTCCTCAACGTCCTTGGCAAGATTTACGAGAGACTTATCTACAATAGATTAAAGAGTTTTGCAGACTCTAAGAAAGTCATACCTGACCAACAGTTCGGTTTTCGAACCAAACACTCTTGTGTCCAACAAGTCCACCGTATAGTGGAAGACGTCAGTAGCGGCTTCCAACTCGGTTATACCACGGGTATGCTCCTCTTCGACGTGGCGAAGGCATTCGACAAGGTCTGGCACAACGGCTTAATATACAAGCTGTACCAGTTGGGCGTGCCGGACCGTCTAGTACGCATAGTACGGGACTTTTTGTCGAACCGCTCCTTCCGCTACAGAGTCGAGGGCACACTCTCTTCCCCCCATCCCATACGAGCAGGAGTCCCGCAAGGCTCAGTGCTCTCGCCACTCCTATTCACGCTTTATACTAGCGACATTCCCCTCCATAGACGAGTTAAAAGCGCTCTATTCGCCGATGATACGGCTATCTACTACAAAGGTAGAACTCCCGAGGGAATTCACGACAACCTCCAATCCGCGGTCACAGCCCTGGGGCGGTGGTTCCGGAAATGGAGAATTGAAGTGAACCCCACCAAAAGCGCAGCCATTCTATTCTGGAAAGGCCTCGAACGCCCACGGGTAGCCCCCATCACCCTCTTCGGCAAACCCACTCCATGGGAAGAAAAAGCCAAATACCTGGGTGTGATCCTCGATCAACGCCTTTCTTTCCGTCACCACGTAAAGGCGGTACGCGCGCGAGCCGCCTTCGCGCTCGGTAGACTTCACAGCATGTTGAATGCGCGAAGTAAACTCTCATTGAAATCCAAGGTGAGGATTTACACGACGTGCATTCGACCAATCATGACATACGCGGGTGTAGTGTTCGCACACACTAGCAAGTCAACACTTAACCCCTTGCAAGTGCTCCAAAGCCGGTTTCTCCGGAGAGCCACAGGTGCCCCGTGGTACATGCGTAATAGTCAACTCCACGTTGACCTCAAAGTCCCCACTATAAAACAGTTTTTGAAAAAACTGTCCAAACGTCATTTCGATTCTGCTGTAAATCACCCCAACCCCCTCGTCGTATCGGCCGCCCGATACACTCCTTCCCTTATCTCGAAGATAAGGCGTCCAAGACACGCCGTCATCGAACCGGATGACGACATAACGGTCCTCCAGGACGCCCGACAAAAACATACCAACACTACACAAAACCGACCACTGTTCCGTCCTCGCCGACGAGGCTCGACGCGAATAAGCCGTAATGTTCCCCCCCGACCCCCGCCGCAAACGCCGGCCCGCGCCGAGCCTGACGCGCAAATCCCGCCCCCAAATAATATTTAAATAAAATTACCAGTCCAGCCCAGCTCCCTTGCTCGCGATCCAGCAACGCCCTAAGCCGAGGTTCGTACCCCACAGGGGGTGCCCTTAGCTGTGTTGCTTAGAAATAAAGTGCCTGGCTGGAGGCCTAGGTCTCGCCATTGACCGGTTAAGTAGCAAAAGTTCCCGGAACTCACGCTACGAGAGACAATACAAAAAAAAAAAAAAAAAAAAAAAAAAATATCGGAAACGGCTCCAACGATTTTCATAAAACTTGGCAGAGATGGGATTTCGGGGGCGATAAATCGATCTAGCTAGGTTTCATTTTTAGAAAACGTCGTTTTATCCGTGTTTCTAGGCAATGAAAAACTGCTACAAGTTCATTAGAATATGAATTTCGCCACTGCTCTACCGACACAGCAACAGCGTTGCTAAGCAACAAACACTAAGTCAGTGTTTGCTTTGACGTGTATTAAATCAATTGTTAAATAACGAGCTAAGCTCGGTCATCCAGGTACTGATAAATAAATGATAAATCTTAATATATCAATAATTGTTCAACAGTTATACAACAACCACGTTTTCTACGTGTACATAAGAAAGCCCAGTAAGCTATGTCAAGATACAAAAGAGAAATGTCAATTATGCTAGTAAAAGTAAGGAACCCGAATTGAATAGGCATTTTATTTTTTAACAGGTAATAATTCTCGACCCGTGTGTAGGCGTCGCAATTGAAACGGCTTTGAATAAGTTGAGCAACATTTTTGCTTCGTTATTTCTTTGCAAAGTTATGTTATCCAGAAGATGTTCGTGTGTTCGGCGTGTTTAATGTGACAAGGGCCGTATGAAAGTTGTAGTATTTGTGGATTTATGAAATTATATTCGGTTTTATAAAATTTTATGAACGTTAATATTTCTTGTTACATTATGCCTACCTCTTCGCGTACCTTTGTTATACTTAGACGCCCCTTTTATACTACACGGGTAGCTAACAAACATGCGGTCCGCCTGATGGTAAGCGGTTACCGCCGCCTATGGACGCTTGCAACACCAGGGGTATTGCTCGTGCGCTACCGAGCCTGCAGGAATCTTTTTCTACTCTTCTTGAAGAACTACATGTATATGTTTATGAAGTGCTTCAGTTACGGCGACGGACTCGCCATCTGTGATAATATATAATATATCCTCACGCCTTCCCACAAGGGTCCCCGAAGGGGTAGGCAGAGGTATATGGGTAATATCCACACACCCACTTTCCGCCAGAGGTATGTTAGGTGCCAACGTGACAGATGGCGAGTCCATCGCCGTTACTCAAGCACGACTATACATACGCCTTTTGAATTTCTTCTCAGACGTATGCAGGTTTCCTCACGATGTTTTCCTTCACCGTAAAGCTCGTGGTGTGACTAATCACTGTACTTAAGTTCAGAAAAACTCATTGGTACAGTCGGGATTCGAAGTTGCGATCTTTGTGTCGCAGGCAACTGCTCGAACCACTCGGCCACCACGGCTCCTGTGATAAGTGCCTAAAATATATCTTATGCGGAAAGTCGGTGTGTAGGTACTACCTGTACACCTCCGCCTACTGCTTGGGGACCCTTGAGGGAACGCGTGAGGATATTTTATTATAAAAAATACGCATATAATACCTACTAAGACTGGACAGTAATTAAAATTTCACAACAAAATGTCATCATTTTATTCTTTCTAGCCACATAAAACGGAATAAATTACACAGTTCCTCACATTTTTGTGTGCACTAAAACCTTTTCGTGCATATGAACACAACGTAAATCGTAGTTAATGCGACTGTCTCGACACTTCCCTTTCCAGGGAGAATTTTGTCATCGTGACGTTAATTTTTCATATTTCCTTTTGACCCGTTTTCCTTTTAAAAATGGCTGTCGTGAGGCAACGACGAGCAGTGTTGCTAAAACCGTGATATGATGCTCACAATTACATAGTCGGTGTGATAAATTTAACGATCAATTTACGCTGTTAAAAAACCTACTTTTATTATCCAATAACTTCAAGACTTCCCACAAGGGTATAAATAATAATATATAGATAAACTAGTGGTCCCGCCCAGCTTCGCTTGGGTGAAAAAAGTAAATGCCCTAAAACACGATCACAGCGCCACCTATCGGGTCCAATTGTGAATCTAAACCATTCTCAAATCCATCTGAAGACACACAGAAAATTTCATCAAAATCGGTCCAGCCGTTTAGGAGGAGTTCAGTCACATACACACGCACACAAGAAATATATATATTAAGATACCTTGGGAGAAACCACACAAATCGACATAGCCCCAAATTAAGCAAAGCTTGTTTTATGGTAACTAGATAACGATATACTTACTTATATGGATAGATAAATACATAAATGCATAGGACATCCAAGACTAAGGTAGAAATACCCGTGTTCATCACACGAATATCTGCCCTCAGCGGGAATCGAACCCGCGACCTCAAGACCAGACGGTACTGCGCGGTTCCAAAGGAGTTTTTTTCCGCGAATGCTCAGGCTGTGGAATGAGCTCCCCGTTGAGTTTTTCCTGGAGAGTACAGAATGATGCCTTTTAATTTATTTTCAAGCCTATGCAGGCGTGACTAATCACTGTTAAGTTCAGAAAAGCTCATTGTTACAGCCGGGATTTGAACTTGCAATCTTCGTATTGCATGCAACTACTCGAACCACTCGGCCATCACGACTTTTTTAAAATTATTATGGTATAAGTAGTATAGAATTAAAGTGATAGATGTCAGTGCTAGGATCCTAGAAGTGGTAGTAGTGATGAGCGGGGCCAATTTTCTGCAATAATTTTAATACAGTAGACACAATAATGACAAGTTCCAGCGAAATCTGGAAGGTTTTCAAAGTTTGACATCCAATAAATTTGGAAAATTCTTACTTAAAATTTATAATTTCGTTTCAAGCTAAAAGCGATATTCTGATGAATCGAAGCACGATAATAAAGCTTAAAACAGGCTGGTAATTAGATTTGAGGTCGGTGTTAATTTTATGCTAATTATATTTGCTAAGAACCTACAAATTTTGATGTAGGTTGCTGGCGACAAGGCTTAGTAATGGATTCCAGTTCGATTGAAACAGATTTGGGAAGAGACCGCCCTACGTAATGGTCCCTTGAATATCTTTGTATTCTCACTTTGTACATAATTAAATACACTGTTAAATGGATGACGATTTTGTAATTACATTTTTAATCGGCGCGATTTGTTTGGAATTCTAATGTATTGGTTTTATTCTAAGCATATATATTTCGCTCAGCGGATCACCATAATAAATACATGACAATGTCGCCAGCCTTCTTGGCAACTTTCCGCGTGACAGTATTTAGGACATTGGCACGAGTATATAAATACCAACTGTATCCATGAGACTTGAGTAACGGCGATAGAATCGCCATCTGCCACGTTGGCACCAATAAATATATCTCTGGCGGAAAATGGGTGTGTAGGACCTACACAGTCCTGCCTACCTCTTTGGGGACTCTTGTGGAAAGGTGTGAAGTATAAAAAATTAACAACTAAGTAAATAATTATATGCATATAACTCTTCACCTTCATACTAATTATGGATTTACCGATATGCAATGTTTAAAAATACAAATAACGAACATTTCCGTGCCCTCGTTAAGCCAAGCCGTCAAGTTAACACGACCATAGTTCGTTCCAAAGTTTATAATGAAAGCCTCTTACACAAAGAGTGAGAAAGTTGCGAGTTTCTGATGTGCTTGAAACAATGGAGCGGCGAAGTTGTATACAATAGACAGTTTAAGGCTAAGACGGTAAGTTTATTAGCCCACTTTCAACTGTCATCCAAACACTTAAAGAGGGATTACCAAATACAATTAAATGGTATGAATAGCCACATAATATATCGGAGTTCGCCAGCTCGCTTCAAAACCTGTTTCATCCGCATTTCAGCTCAGTTTCATCATACCTGCTTACCACCACTGCTGACCACATTCGCTTTTATTTGCTATAATAGCAATTTTTTTAAATAAAGTAAAAATACTTGCAGAGATAGGTATCATCCCGCCGAGTCCCTAACGGGGTAGATAGAGAGGGTAGAGTGCCAGTTCACTCTAGACTTACATACCTCTTTCGCTTCGTCTACATTCATCAGTCACTTCATACATGCTCGCAGGCTAGATTTGATCTAGGTAGTTGGAACGTGGTCTTCCTCTGCCTTTTCTTCTTTCTTCACTCATCCTTTCTTTATGTCCAAACCAACTCAACATGCCTTTCTTCATCTTTCACTCAATCACACCCTCGTTCACGCCAGTTGTTTTGAGAACTCTTCATCTGAAATCGTAAGAAAGCAATTTTTTCCAAGAGTATGCAAAAAAACGCTATAAAAAAATGCTTTTATAACCTGGTTCAATCATATTATTGAGATGATATTTATAAGCTTTCTTTGGATAAAATTAAGGGGACAAAAGATCATACGGTTCATTGGTAAGCGTTTACCGCCACCTTGGACCAGAAGTGTGTGCTATCATTATTACTAAACCTAAATATACACTTAAAGATCCTGTGTACACTTCATCCTTGAGAAATTTCTTAAAAAAATACGAAGTAAGAATATTTCCAATTAGAAAAATTGGTTGAAAATTCTTCGTATAATATTGGTAGTGTTTAAAGATTTACAAGAAAACAGGTTTATTTTTTATGCTAATAATCATTAAATAAGCATGTTTACCTGTAATATTATATCGGAAATTTCTAAAAATATGAAATACTGATCGTGTACCTTGTAAGATGTTGCAACTATAAACTATTATTAAAATAATCTATAATCCATTCCTCTTCTAGCAAATGCGGTTATTATGGTAATAGCAGTGTTGCCATGTTTTCCAACTCAGAATTAATGTATGGATGAAAGGTCAGTGAGGGCGGCAACCCTACTAGTTCACTGACCTGAAAATTGTGTGATGTTAGTGAATGTAGATGGAAGATTGGTTGGATCGCTTTATCGTATCAAGCATTAAACAGCTCGGGGTCGAAGATGTATGTATTATATATTTAAAAGGGGATTAACGCCGGTCGCCAACAAAGGCGCTTTTTGTCACACTACAAAATCGTAAGAGTATCTCAGTACTGACCAGGATTAGATACTTCATTGATAAGCTTATCATTTTTCAATATAATAATACTAGTTGTCCCAGGATTAGATACTTCATTGATAAGCTTATCATTTTTCAATATAATAATACTAGTTGTCCCGCCTAGCTTCGCTCGGGTGAAAAAATATTGTGAAGCTAAACCATTCTCGAATCCACCTGAAGACACGCATAAAATTTCATCAAAATCGGTCGAGCCGTTTCGGAGAAGTTCAGTGATTCAGATACACACGTACAGAAGAAATATATATATACAGATAAAGATATCCTCACGCCTTCCCACAAGTCTCTGAAGGGGAGAGGTGTATTGGTAGTACCCACACACGCACTTTCCACTTGAGACATATTTTATGTGTCAACGTGACAGAGTGACGTGGCGAGTGCATCGCCGTTACTCAATCACGGCTATACATACGCCTTTGAATTCCTTCTCAAATGTATGCATTACTTTCATATATGCAAATTCCTCTCGATGTTTTCCTTCACCATTCACTGTATTTAAGTTCAAAATAACTCCTTGGTGCAGTTGGGGTTCGAATTTGCAATATTTGTGTTGCAGGCAAATACTTGAACCAAGGCCACCTCTGACAGCTCTTATAAAGAATTTAGTATAAACTTAGTTACTAAGTACTTAGTCTTATTTTCATTAATGTTCGTTCTTCTATTCTTTAGATTGGGACGTGTTCTCTTACTATTATTCTATTTGGATAAATTGTATATCGCGAAAATGCGTGGAAAAGGCAGAGGACGACTTCCAACTACCTAGATGGTGTGAAAAGATTCCTGCAGGGTCGACAGCACGCGAGCGATACCACTGTGTTGCAAGCGTCAATAGCCGGTGGCTACCGCTTACCATCAGGCAAACCGCATGCGGGTTTGACATCTTTGTTTGAGGTTTTTTAAGGTTTTTCTTGATCCATCTAGCCTTAACGACTTAGTGATAAAATACCGATACAATTGACATGTCAACGTAGAAGACAGAAATAACAGCCTCCAGATCGTTATTCACGTCAACGAAACAAAATGTTTCCGCGATGAGACGGCGTAGCCCTAAGGGCAATTTGTCAAAGGGCCACATCGATCAAGCTTAGCGCGCAGATAACTTGCGCCTCTTGATTACCTCCAATTGAGATATTCTCTTTTGATTCCTTGCTTCTATTTCATTGCTACTTTGGCATTTTTGCCAAATCTATATCTATATATATATCAAATCTATATAAGTAAATATATCGTTTTCTAGTTGCTTAATTTGGGACTAGGTCAATTTGTCCCAGGTATATTTATTACTTATTATATGTTTTAAGATATGATATTTGTGTGATGAACACGAGTATTTGTACGAGTCTTGAATGTTTTATGTCTTTATGTATATCTTAGGTACTATCTATCTATATAACTAAATATATCGTTGTCTAGTTACCGTAACAAAAACATTGCGTAATTTGGGGCTAATTCAGTTTGTATGAAAATTGTCTCAAGGTTTTTACGGTGTTTTATCCCAGACAGAATTCCATAATAATTACATACATAGATATCATCACGCCAAGTCCCTAACGGGGTAGGCAGAGAGTATAGAGCGCCAGTTCTCTCTAGACTTACATACCTCTTTCGCTTCGTCCACATTCATCAGTCTCTTCATACATGCTCGTCGGTTTCGAGTACTCTTAACGTTCCCGTCCTTGAGAGTCCGATCTATTTGATCCAGGTAGCTGGAACGTGGCCTTCCTCTGCCTCTTCTTGCACACACTTTTGCTTTGTATATCTGTTTCGTCAATCTTTCTTCACTCATCCTTTCTATGTGTCCAAACCAACGTAACATGCCTTTCTTCATCTTTACAATCACGCCCTCATTCACGCCAGTTGATTTTCGAATCTCTTCATTGCGGATTCAATCTAATATCGTTACGCCGCACATTTTTCGAAGAGATCGCATCTCGACTGCATTCAAGCTATTTTCATACTTCCTCTGACATACCCAGGATTCGCTGCCATACAATAAGGTAGGTAGCAATATCGCGTTGTGGACAGCAACTCGAGCATTCTTGCTCAGACTTTTACTGCCCATCAACGCCGATATGGATCCATTCACCTTATTTCTGGCAGTTATCCTTCTTTCAATATCTTTTTCATACTTTCCATCTCGTGTGAACATGCTTCCAAGATATACAAATTCATTCACTTGCTCTAGAATTTTCCCATTTACCGATATTGCACACTCGGTCACTTGTTCATCTCTTTCGAATACCAGAACCTTAGTCTTGCCAGCGTTTAGGCGCAGCCCTTTTCACATTCTTCTTTCATTATGGTAACTAGTGACTGCAGTTCGCCCTCTGATGACGCCAGTAAAACCGCGTCATCGGCGTATAGTAGGCAGTTGACCACTAAGTTTCCCATTGTGTGCTCTCAGCACGCCTCGCTATCACTATAGAGTGATTTCACGGCATGCAGTAGGGAACTGCTCACTCCATATCCAGGCAACACGTCCCAGAGTTCCTTTCGTACGACTCTATCAAATGCCTTCTCTAAGTCGACGAAAGCGCAGAAAACCTTTTGGTTAATATCCAAAAACTTTTCCACGATTCCGCGAAGCGAGAAGGTTTGATCCATACATCCTCTTCCTGGTCTAAATCCACCTTGGGAATCCCAGAGAAACCTTTCGGATCGCTCTTACATTCTTGTACACTTTACTAGCTAAGCTGACCAAGCTGATGGCTCTGTAGTTGGAGCACTCCAATCGTGATCCCTTTCCTTTATAGAAAGGCACGATGACTGCTCGCCTCCAGTCGTCCGGAACATCACCCCTTTCCCAGCAAAGATTGCATAGCAAATAGATGACGTCCCAGACCGCTGGTCCACCGTACTTGATCATCTCAGCCGTAATCCCATCTATTCCCGCAGCTTTTCCACATTTCAGACTTCTTATCGCACTTACAATCTCTCCCATACTTATTTTATCCGCTATAGGATCCTCGACAGATTCTGTTGGAGGCAGCTCTATGAGTAGATCAGCGGCATCATCATCATACATATCTTTGTAGAATTCACGCCATCGCCTGAGGACGTCAGTTTTGTCGGTTAGTATGTCATTGTCCTTCGAAATAATCACATTCATCCTACTACTAGCTGTAACACAATTTCTGGACTTCTTAACTTCCCTCCAAAAAAGTTTTGCATTGTCCTTGACATTATGCGACAGTTTTTCGTCTACAGTCATTTGGAACCTCTCACGCTTCTGAGCTATTATCTCTTTCGTACGATTTTTTTGCAGGCGATATTTTTCTTTCATCTTTTCTTTCATACTTTCACTTGAGCTGGACATAGCCAAAATGTCTTGCCTTGCATCCTTCTTCTTTTTAACTTCTTCTTTCACTTCATCATCCCACCAACCATCGCCATTGGTTCGCCATCGCCATGGTTGTCCGCCCTTTCGAAATGCCACAAACCTCTTTCGCGGCGCATAAAATGCTGGACTTAAGGAACTGCCAACAAACATCGACACTCTCAAACACATCTTTCGGGGGACAGGCTAGCTGTTCAGATACCCTTTCTTGATATCTGTCTCTAATAGCCGCATCTTGAAGCCTCCAGCTTTTGATGCGGTCTGCGACTGCAGAACAGGGACCCTCAGCACGGGATCGGACGGGACCATAATAATTATACTCCAGAAAAATCAATACATCTCTATTGACATAAAATTTTCCGCTATCAATGGTTTGTCTTCTGTCTAAAACATTAGCAATTAAAGCGGCTGGATGTTTTTGCTGAGAAGTAAAGCTATCCGAAATACTAACGTGATTCTGTGTTCGTTAAAAGAAATTTGCATGAAGCCTTTCTCAACACTAACGTAGTTTTTTCTCAAAAGTCATTACAGTGACGTAAAAACAAACATTCTACCAAAAGCACTTTCCCTTATGTAAATTGACCTAAAAATGTGTCTGAAAAAATTTTGTCGAGATCCTTAGTGAATTGGATTGACCTATTTGCTGTCAGACGAATTCTTAGACAGATCTTAGGGAATTTTTTTTTACAGGCCGCTTATTTAAAAAAAGAACATTTTAAAACAAGAATCTTAGATCTATGAGGCAATACGCGCATGTATAAAGAGACTGCCGTAGTGGCCGAGCGGTTTGAGCGGTCGCCTGCAACTCGATTATTGCAAGTTGTAACGATTTTTTTTTATTCAACATTAGTGGCAAACAAGCATACGGCCCACCTGATGGGAAATGGTTACAGAAGCCTAATTACGCTCACGATACCGAAGTATCACTTGCGCGTTGCCACTCTCTGTTCGGAGAGTTATAGTGTGTTGACAGCATAATGGGTTTAACCCCACTGCTGCCAACACAATGTAACAATCCTCCTCTCTCCCCAAGGAGCTCATTACTGGAAAACTTATTCACCGCGTAGGAACACAACACAATAAATTGTGTTATTTGGCTCCGTACTTCTATAAGGTGAAGGTCCTGGGCCCCAGTCGGGTAGCTCCAAATTCGAACGGGAAACCCGTTATGCCCTACCTCTCTTAAGTTTTTATGTATGTAAGTAGTGATTAGTCACACAACGATAGTTGGCGAGTCCATCGTCGTTTCTAAAGCACGAAAACTTCTTTGGGTTTTTTCTCAAACATATGCGTATTTCTTCTCGATAGGTATACTGTGAATAATCACTGCTTTATTCAGTAAAACTCTTTGGTACAGTCGGGATTCAAACTTGCAAAATGTACTTTCCAGGCGACTCGAACGGAAAGGCTATCCTAAGCTCTTGTAGAATTCATTAAAATTCGTGCACAGTTAAAACAATATTATGCTGGCAAGACCACTACCGCCTGCGAAATTACAATTGAAACAAAACGTGCGTAAAATAACATTGCCTCCAATTCAAATTAATGCAAAGCTACATGGAACTCCCTAATGAAAATATCCGGGAAAATTGTTCCAAACTTTCTCCAGCAATAGTTTCTGAAAAGCTCTAAAATTACGAACATAAAGAGTTTTGACAATAGCTCCTATCTAATTGCTTAGATACATTTTATTGAATCAGCAAATAATATGCTTTTAGGATTTAATCCTACAATTATTATAAATGCGAAAGTTTGTGCGTATGTTTGTTACTCAATCAAAGCAGAACGGCTGAACGGAATTGAATGAAATTTGGCACAGAGATAAATTATTAGCTGGATTGACACATATGATATGTTTAGTTCCGAAAATAAATCTAGATATAAAGTACGCGAGTGAAACCACGGGGCAAAACCAGCTTGTTCATAAAAACATCAGACTGATGTTATAATAATCTATCATCATCATCAGCAAACTAAAGAAAATATTTTAAATTTATACAAATCCATTTAAAAGTTGAGTGTCTAGACAGTAACCTAAAAAAATACCTAACTGTACATATACATATGTAAGTGCCTTGGATACATAGCTATTAGCTTATATATCAATATAAATAATCACGCCTTCCCACAAGGGTCCCGTAGGCCTTTGAATTGCTTCTCTGACGTATGCGGGTTTACTCTCGATGTTTTCCTTCACCGTAAAGCTCGTGTGATTAATCACTGTACTTAAGTTCAGCAAAACTCATTGGTAAAGTTGAGATTCGAGCTTGCGTTCTTTGTGTCGCAGGCAACTACTCTACCCAACCGGCCACCACGGCTCTTAATTATTATTATTATACAAAATAATAAAAATAAAAAAAACGAGTATTGTATAATAAACGTAATGACGTAACGTTTAGAAATAGTCATAAATTGTCGACTCGCCATTGCACGATTCTCAGAGCGAGATATGTTCCAGCCCGCCTGTCACGAGAGGTATCGATAAGACGTGATAAATTATGTATTTTTCGATACACCCCCAAAAAAAAGCATTATAAACAGCAAAGATCCCGAGGCTATATTTTTAGTAGCTACTGCGCCCTTCGCAGTCAATTGATATAATAGACAGATCATTACGATAAAATCGATAGTACTCACCCTGCTCTTGAAACAAGAGACTAGCATCTCGAAATCTCAATTGAAGATTATCCCGGATCAAAGATTGATCTGAAATGCTAACCACTCAATCCAGGTTCCTTGTATAACTTTGCATTGCATCAAATGAATGACTACTTTATCTCCTTTTCGAGTTTTTTTTTAATACAACAAGAGTGGCAAACAAGCATGCGGTCCACTCGATGGAAAACGGCTACCGCAGCCTATTTACGCTTACAATACCGAAGTATCACTTGCGCGTTGCTACTCTGTGTTGGGGGAGTTATACTGTGTTGGCAGCATTATGAAACTAATCCCACTACTGCCAACACAATATTATATAACAATCCTCCCCCTTCCCCAGGAACTCATTACTGGATACCTTAAGTAATTATAGTATCAAATTAAATGCATGAACAGAGAGAGGGAGAGAGAGAGTACAGGGAGAACTGGCACTCTACTCTTTCTGCTTAACCCGTGATGAACTCGGAGTGATTAGATGTAGATTTACCAGTCCAAATGTTATTTAAGAGATTAAGTAATTGCTTGCTTATAACGATCCTTTATTTTTTTGTAGGAGTGTGTTATTACGCAAATGAGTCCTGAGAAAGTAGTTTTTATGCTTGCTGACACTCGTAATGTTCTCACACTCAATAAAACTTCCAATGTGTAAAAAATAGTTAAAAAAAACTAAAAAACACGCTTTTTATAGAAAACCGAACTAAAAAATAGAAAATAAATTTCGATAATATCTTAAAAAGCGTGGGGTGCATGGTGTCAATAGTTATAAATATTTTATTGACAGATATTATTATCAGACAGATAGATATAGAGTGATTATCATATCAAATTTATTTTCTATTTTTTAGTTCGGTTTTCAATAAAAAGCGTGTTTTTTTGTTTTTTTTAACTATTATTTATTTTCTACTTTTAGTTATTAGTGTATTGTCATCGGTCCTCGATAAGTCTACAAAGTTTGAACGAAATCTGGCCGTTTAAAGTGGGTCAAAATCGAGCTCAAAGAAGTCGGTTACATACATACATACATACATACAGGTGAAGCTAATATAAAGCGTGTAAAAAGGTTTATTTCACGTACTCGAGCGTTTTATATTCAAAATTTTTAGGCTCTCTGGAAAGTTAAGAGCTCACTTAACATTATTTGGCTAGAATTTTACCCAAGTTCAGTAAGATTAATTAATCAAGTAAAGAACGGAAACTTGCGTCGCTCCTTACCTTTTCATGTTGCTTTTCAATTAGTACCACAAGCGTTCAGGCGTGCGTTAATAAGTATCAGCACCAACCGCCTTTATAGATAGTGTCTGTGTTTCCCAAACTATCAACTTAATGTTGTGATGTACCTAAGAAACTCTCATTTTTACCGCCGACCCATTTCTATCGCGGTATAATCTCGAAGGCGGCCATATTGCCCTGCGGAATAGATTTAAAATGTCTCCCAACCATTTTATGTACGTCGGCACGGATAACCTAGTTATCTTTCTTGATATATTTCTAGTAGGATGACGGATTTTTTGTCAATATAGGGATTATTGTCCAGGCGATTTATCCTTGTAACGTTTCAGTTTAGAGCAGATTTTTTTCATCCGTTGATTTATTCAACGTCTAATGAAAAACTTACGTAGGCTTTGGCTTCGTTTTTCACACAGCTTATCTATTTGGAATGAAAGAAAATCACGTAGATCGCTGCAAGTTCTAAGCTGTAAATACCTTATTTAGGGCTGAGTTGCTGCAGTTGTTTGTCATTGAAATTAAAATATAATAAATTGCCTTATATATTTCTTCATTCCCCTTAAGGGTCCCCAAAGAGGTAGGCGTAGAGGTGTGTACCTACTACACATCCACATTCCGCCAGATATATATTTAATGTGGCAGATGGCGAGTCCATCGCCGTTACTCAAGCTCAACTATACATCTTTGAATTTCTTCTCAATGCCGGTTACCTTTCGATGTTTTCCTTCACAAAATTCGTGGTGCGACTAATCACTGTAATGTGTAATATTTACTTGTCAATTTCAAATAGATCTTGTTTAACCATTTTCAAACAATGCTTCTCTAAAACCTCCAAGAACAATTCATATAAAAGCAATAGCGGTCCACAATGGCGTCAATTGCAAATGAAATATCTGACTGGAATTGCTTTTGCAGTTAGCGTTAAAATGCAAAATATGCAGTCCCGTTTGAAATGTCGTAAAAATTTACGCTTTATAATTTCAGACTCGTGAAATATTATTGCTTTATTACTTTTGTATCTATTCAAATAAATATAATTTGAGTGTTTGTTTGTAATATAAAAATAACCACTTTTTACTAAATGCCTATAAATGTATACACCAATATGTGTATCAATGACAGGTATACATAAAATGATTATGTATCTGTGTAATTTTTTGGTTTATTATCTATTCTTACTTTATGTGTATCCAGCTAATAATCTCTGTGCAAAATTTTATCCAATTCTGTTCTGCCGTTGTGGTGTGATTGAGACAAACATTAACATTTAATCATTATCATATCATCAGTTCGCTCAAGGACGGGAACGTCAAGAGTACTCAAAACCGACCAGCTTGTATGAAGATACTGATGAATGTGGACGAAGCGAAAGAGGTATGTAACATTTAATTTTATATTTTATTTATTATTTTGTGAAAATAATATATTTCCTAAAACACGATCGCAGCGCCACCTATCGGCAATTGTGAATCTAAACCTTTTTCTCATTCTGTAGACACAGAAAGCTTCATCAAAATCTGTCCAGCCGTTTAGGAGAGTTCAGTGACATACACACGCACAGAAGCCTTCCTACTATACCTGAAGGAGACATAATATATTCAGGTTCTAATGTGACCAATTGCGAGTCCGTCGTTGCTTTTCATGCACGACTATAGATACGTGCTTTAAATTTCTTCTGAAGTACGAGTACCTAATAGGTTTCCTCGCGGTGTTTTCCTTTGCCGTAAAGCTCGTGGTGCGATTAACTACTCACTTTCGTGTTTTTGTATGTGTGTGATTAGCTTGTACAGTGGGAATTCGAACTTGACAACATTGCGTACCAAGTTTTTCGAACTCTCGAAGTTATTCAATATTTCATTTTTCATAAAACCATTTAACTGCACGGAACGTAATGTAGTTAAATAAAGCGCACAGCCCGTTTAGAAGTCGAGGTGAGCATTAAATAAAAGCCGATAACGAACCAGTGATCGGCGAAGTCGCAATGATTTGCATACTAAAAGCCTATTGCGAGCCTGTCTGAATATGTGACCATTACTGTACAGTAGCACTCGGGTTTTATGACTGCGGTTATGAATTTTAATGGCTCCAGTAGCTTATAAGCATGACCTTTGATACTGATCGGCATTTGGAGGTTCTCCTAAAAGAATATTCCACGGAGTTCCATTTTTTAATCTTCAGCCACGGTCGGCTCAGACAACGTTTTTAACCCAGCAAGAACATCTGACGATAATAAGTCATAAGAATAATAAAAAACCGGGATAATATTCTGACAGAAAAACAAATGAAAATTCTTTTTGTAATCTTCTAAACTTCTTCGAAGATTCCCAAAGGAGTCCCCGAAGATGTAGGCTGAAGTGAGTATGTAGTACCCACTCACCACATACTATCCACCGGATATATAATATTATATCTCTAACGGCAAGTGGATGTATGGATACTACCTATACACCTCTGCTTACCCCTTCGGGGAACCTTGTGGGAAGGCGTGGGGATATATTATTATTAATATAATATGTAAAAAAATAAGAAAGGACGTTCTACTCTCTACCTCGAGAGACCCGTCGTGATTATATTTGTATTAATAAAAAAATCTACAAATCAAATAAAAGGTACAAACGTAACGGGGCAAAGTAAACGGCATATGGAAATAAATGAAAATAAAATAACTGAGCAACAACAAGTTTAAAAAAATTATCACGTAACTATATAAAAATGACGGCCTTTGTAAAATCAAAATAATTGGGGACAAAACATAATTACCCGAGGGACGTCTCGGAGGCTGTCACCGCTTCGTAATTAATTATTTTATTATAAATTTCACGTTAATCATTAAAAATTTTGCTCACGAACTGCCGTCTAATTACGTGCTCCCTAAGGGCATCATCCACTGCAAGCGATAAAAAATTGTCGCTTGCACTGGATGCGTCTTAGAAGCAATTCAAAGGCATATATATAGTCGAGCTTTAGTAACGGTAATGGACTCGCCATTTGACACGTTGGCACATAAAAATATATCCCTGGCAGAATTTAGGTCTGGTGGTACTATATTTATACCTCTGGGAACCCCTTCGGGGACCCTTGCAGGATGGCGTGAAGATATATTAATATGTATAAAAATAAATCTACATTCGATATATCATCGCAGAGAATAGAGGGTCAGTTCTCTCTAGAACAACAGATTATTTCGCTAGATTCACATTCGCCAGTCAAAGATGCACGCTTACCCGCATCTGGCAAGCACAAAAAGAAAATATATTTTAATTGCATACGTAATGTCTGATGAAAAATATACTGCACAAGAGTGAAAATATCCATTTAAGGGTTGGTATGTCGTAAAAAATTTCGTTCCTTAAACTATCGTTGTTGTAACAGTTCTATAGCTTCATTAGTCACGTGTAACAAAAGCCTTATCTCAGGGAGCAAGTGCGAGCCAATTGTTGTAAAATCATCGCCAGAACCATTAATCTTTCCCACCCTAAGAGATATTAAAATCTATAGCGTAATAATACTGTGCATTTATGTATTGTTTACTGTTTACACAACAAAGCTTACTCGCCGCCTTGTGGTAAACGGTTATCGTCGTTTTTACGCTTTTACAACCAGGTTTACTGGCGTTGCCAATTTACTGAGTGGAGTAGCCGTATATGCCGGTTAAAAAAAAGCTTACGGCCCATATTGTCCAACATATTATCATGCCCTTAATTCTTCTAATGTCGACACAGTTTTTATATTTTTAGTTCCTTTAATAATTTAAATAAATTAAAGAAAATTACTGCACAAATATATAAGTATCTGAGTGCAGAGCGATTTCAACGCAACGTTCTGTAAGGTGGAGAATACCACCTCATATGGCAAGTCCAACTCTGAGCCAAAGACACGTATCACTCTCAAAATGTTTTAAGTAAGCCATGGCAGCCGCTCGGTTCACTTAGTCGCCCACGGCACAAAAATTGCATGTTGCAATCATTATTTCCGCGCGTCGCGTATAATTATTTTTTATTCGTGTACAGTGATTAGGCACACCAAGAGCTTTACGCTGATGAACCTGCATACGCTTGAGAAGAAGATATTCAAAGCAACTTTTTTTTTATGTGAAACATCTATAGCCGCACGTAAAACCGATTTCTGGCGTGGCGACGCATGCCGTGGCGACGCGTCGCCATACTTCAGTTACCATCGACCAATTGTCACAGTAATACCGTTCTCAGAGGCAACATCGAATATAACTATTACCGAAGTCACTGATTAAACGAATTAAGTAGTCACGATTTGAAATAAATTCGTAAATTTTTGTATTTAATGAAAATAAATGTTTATTCAAAAAATCTTTATCCGAAAAAAAAACCTAATATTTTATTTTATCATTATGACATACATATTTAGTTCCTTGCACAATCAGTTCTTTTCTGCATATTACTTTTACAAAATAATGTCAATGTTTCACATCTGCCAGGCTTCCCGTGACAGCTGACATTTTTTTCTATACAACAAGAGTGGCAAACAAGCATTCGGCCCACCTGATGTAAAACGGTTACCACAGCCTATTTACGCATACAATAACGAAGTAACACTTGCGCGTTGCCACTCTGTTTTCGGAGAGTTATACTGTGTTGGCAGCATAATGGGACTAATCACTGTGCTGCCAACACAATATAACAATCCTCCCCCCTCCCCGAGGGGCTCATTACTGGTAACCTTATTCACCACGTAGGAACACAACACAATTAATGTGTTATTTGGCTACGGACTTCTATAAGGTGGAGGTCCTGCCCCAGTCGGGCAGCTCCAAATTCGAACGGAAAACCCGTTATGCCCTACCTCTCTTATATTACCGATGAAAAGAGGATGTTGTTACTTGAACTTAATGTATTGTAATCGATAACTACATCCAGACTATCAATACACAGGTAACAATGACACATTATATCAGAAAATCAATTACCTTCTCCCTTGGTAATTTTATATTTATGTGCTCTCACGTAATATACTGATATCCTACAAAATTTTCAACGGTGAATAACATTCCTTTGTCAATTAATGTAATACAGATCGTAGATTCCCGTAACTCGCACGTATTGCTACGATACCGCTACGGCGTAGCACGTCAACATTTTCTTTGTAGGTATGTAATATAGATCGTAGCTTCCTGTAACTTGCACGTATTGCTACGAAACCACTACGGCGTAGCACGTCAACATTTTCTTTGAAAGCAAACCCGCTCAGCGTGAAACACGAAAACAATTTTACTGATTTTGAATTTAATTTCTGATTCATAAGTGTTTTGCATAAAATTCTCCATTGAAGTTACCGATAACTTCTTGTTAAGGCTACAGTTTGGTTGTGGATCAATTTTCAGCTTAAATACACATTCGATTTTATGAAGAGGATTAAAAAATATACATAAAACCGTGGTGGCCAAGTGATTTGCTTGCAACACAAAGGTTGTATGTTCGAATCCTGACTGACCTATGAGTTTTATTAACTTAAGTACACACTACGAGCTTTACGGTGCAGGAAAACATCGAGAGGTAACCTGTACAGGTTAGAAAAGAAACATGTACGCATAATCATGGTTCAGTAGCTGCGATGGACTCGCCATCGGTCGTTGGCACCTAAAAATATATCTAGTGGAAAATGGGTGTGTTGGTACTACTAATACACCTCTGTCTACCCCTTAATATATACCAACTAATTTAATTTCACAAATTGTAAATAGTAGGTGATTTCTACGCGTTTAAAATTGACATAGTAGAACTACTAATGAATACAGGTTAAACCTAAAATATTTTAAGCATAAAACCGTTTTAGAAATGCTTAGTACTTTACCTGGATCGACCATAAAATTCTTAAAGTTTCCTTGAAGCTTCACCCTCTCAGCGCCGACAAATTATCCACGATCATTTAATTACTGAGGTCAAGCTGTTCACTAGTCAGAGGAGATCGCTGAAGGCTCCCATTAAACCTTAATGATTGGGTTGGATTATAACTGGCTAAGTTTTAAAGTCACTTTTATGCGATCTCTTCAAAAAATTTCGAAAAGATCGCATCGATTTCGAGAGAGAGAAAGAGAGAAAAATCGTAGATCGAATCCGCAATGAAGAGATTCGCAAATCAACTGACTAGAAATTCTTACTAAACGTATGCAGGTTTTTTTTTTCACCGGAGATATAATTTTGTTGTCAACATGACAGATGGCGAGATCGTCGCCACTTCTCATGCACGACTAGGCATAGACATAGAATATATAAGAAGCCGTGGTGGCCGAGTTGTTCGAGCAGTTGCCTGCGAAGCAAAGGTCGCAAGTTCGAATCCCGACTGTACCAATGAGTTTTTCTGAACTTAAGTACAGTGATTAGTCACACCACGAGCTTTACGGTGAAGGAAAACATCGAGAGGAAACCTGCATACGTCTGAAAAGAAATTCAATGGCGTGTGTATAGTCAAAATCAAAATCAAAATCAAAATCTTTTTATTTCACATAGGCCCAGATGGGCACTTATAAAACGTCGAAAAAGAAGCACTCAAGCACACAAAAGCAAGCCCTTGTGGGAAGGCGTGAGGATAATATAATAATAATAATATAATAATAATAATATAATAATAATAAATAATATATATATATATATATATATATATATATATATATATTTCAATAACAGAATATATAAAAAAATATAAAATATTGGGGCCCACCGGTATCGGGATCAGGGTCCAAGGTACCAGTGGCTACGGTCACAGAGAAAGAAACCTCCTCACAATACGTGCCGTTTCAAGCAGTACTTCTTTCTGCACCAGGCACTTGATCCAACCATCTAACGAGAGCCTCTTGAGGTGTTGGTCGAGGCTCTTTGCCATTAGGCCATTAGCCGTTATTACTATCGGCACAATGATTGCGGAATCCACATCCCAGATGCTGACAATCTCGTGAGCCAAGTCCAAATATTTTATTTGTTTGTATTATTATTATTATTACATATTTAAAAAGCTCTTAAATTAATGTCTCCGTAAGTATATAGGTATCAATACTATTTATGTATCAAATATAATGGTGATATTAAAATGGAACTTTTCGTTATACAAGCTCCAATTCATAATCTATTTTCAATTCGCCTAAGTAATCTAATATCGGAATAGATGCGCGGTTCGCTGGCTCTGGTGTTATCTATCAATCACGTGGCTCAAATTTAAGCACGTACAGTTGGGCACAATTCTTACAGTGCGGAATATAATTTAAAGAATATTTAAAGGTTCGTTCAGGAAATCATTTGAATCCATGAGCGGTTAAAAAGATCTACTCTGTGATTTACAAGTCTTTGACTCTTTTATAATTGCTCTGATATTTTTTGTGTCTCCTGTCGACATAAGATTTTATCTATTATTTCCTAACAAACGTCATCTCTCGATCATTTTACTTCTCATAAGACTGTTATTATTTTATTTATTAAAATAAATGCAGTTTTTCTCTAAGTCAAATGTCCATGCCAAAATGACAACTGTATTTTTTTAATGAAGTTAAAACGAGACATGAATCTGGAAATTAGCACATCAGATGACTTACTTCTGAAAACAAAACCTCTACAGCTATTAAAGTTTAAGCCTTCATTATTTTCCATAACTGTATCCAACTGTACAGTGTCATTATGACAAGTTAATTGATTTCCACGTTATCTGGTAACCATGTAGTGCGGCAGATAGTTTATCGCGAAATAACTAATGTAATTAACCATTAAATGGATTTTGAGCTTTAATCATATACCTTGTTAGTACATTTTAGTATAATGGCATTATTGATAGGAACTGGAGACGATAACTGATTAAATAGGCTGATTTCGTGTCAGCCTTTCAAAGATACCTATTGTTTTCTAGTTAAGGGTAAACGATTCTCACACCTTGAAACACGTTCTAATCTATCGATTGTTCATTTGACTACCTTTCATGTTACAATTAATTTTATTACATTGTGTAACTGCGGTTAACTTTTAAGCTGCACAGACATATTATCATGCCAGGACCCTTGGGGTAGGGAGGAAGAGTAGAGAGCTAATATAGACCTATTTCGCTTCATCCACATTCACCGGTTTCTGCATTTGGTGATTGATAAATAGTATAAGTATGGAAAAGTAATTCAAAGACATGTATAAAGTTGTGCTTAAGCGGCGATGGACTCGCCACCTGTCATGTTGACACCTAAATATATATTCGACGAAAAGGTGTCTAGCACTTCTATTTACACCCCTTCGAGTTGCGAGTGAGGGGTGGAAAGAATTAGAAAAGTTTCATTTGTTTTAACTTAACAGTAAAATGGAAACAATTTATAAAAACAAATTTCGTAACGTAATACCGTTTCATAAATGCACTATCTCCAAAATCTGACACACAAAAGACACTCACAGATTGAAACGGAATTACGGCCGCAGGTGTTCTGAAACTTTCGTTCGTACGTGTGAGTCTACCCGGCGGTATTTATTCGAGATTGGTTTTGAGGAATATGCAATTATTTACCACATACGTCAGTTATGTTATATTTATTTAAAGTGCCGGATGTTTTTTTGTATTTTTACCCGACTGTGAAGACGAGAGAACATTTATATTTTGTTTGTTTATAAGGTAGATAAAATATTATATAGTCAAATATTTGGCTGTTTTAGAATTAAATATTGGGCGAATTAATATAGAATAGCAATTTTTTTTTTAAGTGGCTCAATTAAAATTATGTATGCCTCGATATATTCGTTATTCTCATGCCTTGCCCCACAAGGGTCCCCGTAGGGGTAGGCAGAGGTTTATAGGTAGTACCTACTCATCCACTTTCCGCCAGAGATATATTTCAGGTGCCAACGTGACAGATGACAAGTCTATCGCCATTACTCAAGCACGAATATACATACACCTTTGAATTGCTTCTCAGACGTAAGCTCGTGGTGTGACTAATCACTGTATTTAAATTCATAAAAACTCTTTGGCACAGTCAGGATTCGAACTGGCAATCTTTGTGTCACAGGCAACCACTCGGCCACCACGGCTTTGATATATTTCAAAATGCAAAACATATCGGTACTGTGTATGTAACTTTGTATTGTAACGCCAATTTATACCATGATTTTGTATATAAAAAATTCGATGATTGTGATAAATATTTGGCAATAAGATCAAGTACTAAGAGAATAATATGATTGTGAAACAATTTGTGCCAGACGTTGCAGTTAGTTTTCCTCTGGTACAGAATTATCAGATCTAAAGTTTGTCCGCAGATAAGCTACCCTCAAGTGTCGATAAGGCCAAAATTCCCTGGAAATTCGGTCTAACCCTTTCTTATGATTCCCTAATAATCCCTCAGTGCCGGTTACAGGCATCTTATTTGCCCAGTGGTGTGGCAGGTTGGACGTATCGAGTAGCGTATACATTCGTTATCATGATTTATATATTATGTGGAGCTTAACTTACAAATACACTTTTAGCTAAAAGCTATATAGGTAGTCGTATTGTCATTACTTTTATTTAATGTACATCATTTTACTTCTTCGTCATTTTATTTGTTTCGTCAATCTTTCTTCACTCATCTTTACTATATGTACAAACAGACGTAACATGTCTTTCTTCATCTTTTCACGATGATATGTATGTTTAATAGTATTAAATATAGGAGCTCAAAAGTATTGTTGTATAATATATACAATAAAGATCGGATAATTGTATTGAATTGGGATATAATTCATGGATGAATGAATGTATAAGTGCGACTTATCGATGGTAAATTGAAATGCGAATAAATAAACCTGTCGAGCGATCCCTAAATTCGATCCAACTTTCACGTCACGCGCCTTCCAACGGAACCCTTTCAGAGTAAATTGCACCGGATGAAACCAGTTTGACGCGCTTGGAACTCGTAACTTAGTATGGGGTAACGTCAAAAATGAGTTTCATTTTCTTTGTTCCTGCCAAAATACTGTCAAATTATAATTGGGGTTGTGTTTAATTGCGTCTTTCTGCTGATCTTGCTTGCAATTTTCTGTTTCAATTATTTTTTTGTTTGAAATTGGTATTCTTAGCGCAGATTGATGGATTCAGTTGAACATGGTAATGCCCTCTCCATGTCAAGGTCGAAGGTTTGATCCGGGAATCGAAACTTAAGTAAGCTGTATTATTATTATTATCATCACGTAGAGTTAAGTACAGTGATTAGTCACACCACGAGCTTTACGGTGAAGGAAAACATCGTGAGGAAACCTGCATACGTCTGAGAAGAAACTCAAAGGCGTATGTATAGTCGTGCTTGAGTACCGGCGATGGACTCGCCATCTGTCACGTTGGCACCTAATATACCTCTGGCGGAAACTGGGTGTGTGGGTATTACCCATACACCTCTGCCTAACCCTTCGGGTACCCTTGTGTATGTATATAGACATGTATATATATATAATTACTAGTTGTCCCGCCCAGCTTCGCTCGGGTGGAAAAAAAAAGATGGTGGCGCCACCTATCGGGTCCAATTGTGAATATAAACCATTCCCAGATCCCCTTAAACACACACAAAAAATTTCATCAAAATCGGTCCAGTCGTTTGAGAGGAGTTCAGTGACATACACACTCACAGAAGAATTATATATATAAAGATATATATATATATATAGACCTTGGGGTACGACAATGCACTTAATAATAATAATATTCTTTATTGTACACACATACATACAAACAAATAGGATGACAAAAAGACAGAGAATAGTGTGTATAGTCGTGCTTGAGTAACGGCGACGGACTCGCCAACTGCACCTTTAATAATACTCTGGTGAAAAGTAGGTGTGCGGGTACCTATACACCTATTTCTATCCCTTGTGGACAGGCCTGAGGATATATATTGTATATATATATATATATAAAAAAAAAATCCAAAGGAGTTTCCTTCCGCGAACGCTCAGGCTGTGAAATGAGCTCCCTGTTGAGGTTTTTCCCTGGAGAGTACAACATGGAGTTCTTTAAGAAGGGTGTGAAAAGATTCCTGCAGGGTCGGCGACAAAAGTGATACCCGTGGTGTTGCAAGCGTCCATAGGCGGCGACAACCGGTTACCATCAGGCGGACCGCATGATTGATTGCCACCTATGTGGTATAAAAAAATAACTACAGCAGTGGATTCCATCTAGCGAATTGCGGGTGTTAGTGTGCCTTTGCCTACGATAAAAAAGCATTGTATTTTGTATTGTACATTAACTTTTAGTCAATAAATATTTATGAGTTCAAGATGTGACGCGTCAATTTTAGCGATTAAGGTGAGTCAGTGGAGTTAGCTGTGCAAAACTCAGATCATAAACAAAACACGTTTCCCTTGCATTTGTTTAAATATATGACGCTCATTAGCCTTTATGAGGAAAAAGTGATCCGCGTATCGCGCCGCGGTGCCCTGGAGCGCGCTGCCTATATATCATGGTTACCGCAACATATATTACGCTGTTCGCGGATTATCCGGCGAGGTAAAATAATAAGCCATGCCCAATTCTTCTCAGTTCTATTAATATATTATATGAAAGATGTAACGTATATATATTATATTATATGTCATCTCATATAGACTTCTGCCTACCCCTTCGTGAACCCTTGTTGGGAGGCGTATATATATTTACATCACTGATACCTCATACAGGGTAATGAGCATATAAAAATATACCTAATGAAAAAAATACCTTGGACCATCGCGGTTACTCAAGCACGAATTGCACATTAGATTTCTTCTCAGACGTATGCAGGTTTACTCTCGATGTTTCCCTTCGCTCTTAAACTCGTGGTGTGACTAATCAGTGTACTTAAGAAAATACTTCAGAAAGTACTTCAGAAAAACTCATTGGTACACGAACTTGCAATCTTTGTGTTGCAGGCAATTATTCAAACCACTCGGCCACCACGGCTCTTAATTATATATTAATAATTATTTATTTATTATATTATTTGATGTACTTGTCATGTTATCCTTGTCACACTTGTCACGTGACACTTGTCAAGTTACACATGTCATGTAAGGTTTTAGTGTACACCGTGTTTACCTGCACAATTAATACACTTGAGTCAGAGCCGCAGGCGTGTGTTCACTAAGATTAATCGTTACTCGATACACCATCGGTCTTGTGACGTCACGCCACCCAACCGGCTACGTTTACTTTGCGATAATTAGCAGTATATTTTTACATTCGCGTAAGTTTTAAGTGGGTGTTACATTTTGTGTCGTTGTGAACTAACGGAAGAATTCTTTTGCCGGCTTTGTTGGTCGGTTCATCGTTTTTTTTTATATATTTAATTTAACATATAAATACACTGAAGGACGCCAAAAACCACTGAAGTTTGTCCAGTATGCCGTAAATTTTGCCTACTTACTAATTTAGCTTAGTCGATAGTTCGTTAATTAAGTTTTACAAATCTAAAACATACTTAGCTATGTGGGTTAAAATTAGTTACGCTAAAATAAGTAATCCTCAAATAAGTACCAAAGGTTTAAAATAATTGCATCAATATATATGTAACTACGCTTTCCCAAAACGCATTAAATTGTCAAACTTTTTATTCAGAAATATAATTCACTTATATGTGATGACATGCGTGAGAATTGACCCGTCAATTCAAAGTCAACCCTGGTATCCAAATGTGTCTAACATATTTACGCTATTACATAATGTCATGCTACCTATCAAAAAAGCGTCATATAAAATAGTCACTTAGAATGTTCACATCTATCTGAATTATAATAATAATGATAAATATCTTGAGACCTTGACTCACTTACACACAAATTGACATAGTCCCAATTTAAGCATAGCTTGTGTTATGGTAACTAGACAACGATATATTTACTTATATAGATAGATATATACAGAAATACATAGGACATGAAAGACTAAGGTACAAATACTTGTGTTCATTGCACAAATATCTGGCCTGAGCGGGAATTGAACCCGCGACCTCAGGTTTCGCAGTCAGGAGCTCTAACCACTAGACAAGGTGGCCGTCTAACTTCGTCGCAGTCGAGTTGTTTTTAAGGTCGACATTCCAATAGCAAACCAAAATGCAGACAATGATTAAACGCACCCCCACCCAGTTTCATTAGCCCGTACTATATAATTTACTCTGAAATAACCAGATTACACGGAAGTCACGATTTGTTAAACTTCAATTAAGAAAATTATGAGCAATGTGGCCCAAATGATTGAGTAGCTTTTCAAGCGCTACAGCTCCGCTTTGAAATGAGAAGTGGATTATCTACAAGATAATTATCATTAGCTCTGTGGCACGAGCGCATGCAACATTATAGCTACCTTCCATCATCATAATAATTATATTTAATGAACAAAATTGTTTGACTAGCCTCTAATTTTTTTTTACAATTTAATGTTAGTATTACAACCTTTGAACAATAATCAATATACACATATAATAAAAATGTTTCGGATCGCTGTCTGTAAATTTTTTTTAAATTTTTTTTTATACACCAAGAGCGGCAAACAAGCATACGGCCCACCTGATGGGAAACGGTTACCGTAGCCTATTCACGCTCACGATACCGAAGTATCACTTGCGCGTTGCCACTCTGTGTTCGGAGAGTTAATAGTGTGTTGACATGGAATATATATGAGAAAAAATTATATTGGGACCTTTATCAACGCAAATAGCACCCAAAACAATGATTGTTAGAATATTGGTCTATTTGTCTGTTCATCTGTGCGTTTTTGCACGCTAATCTCAGACACGGCTTACCCGCTTTAGATGTGGTTTTGACTAATATATCGTGGTATGCTTCACTTATTATATCCAGAAAATGCTGCCTAAAGTCAGTATTCCACATGGACAAAGTAGCGGGCACAGTTAGTTGGAAATATAAATGAAATATTTCCTCTGCTTACCCTTTCGGGGACCCTTAAAGGAAAGCCATTTTCATAAAAAATACGAAATATCCTCACGCCTTCCCACAAGGGTCCCCGAAGGGGTAGGCTTAGGTGTATAGGTAATACCCAACGTGCCAACGTGATAGATGGCGAGTCCATCGCCGTTACTCAAGCACGACTATACATACGCCCTTGAATTTCTTCTCAGACGTATGCAGGTTTCCTCTCGATGTTTTCCTTCACCGAAAAGCTCGTGATGTGATTAATCACTGTACTTAAGTTTAGAAAAACTCATTAGTACAGTCGGGATTCGAACTTGCGACCTTTGCGTCGCAGGCAACTGCTCGAACTACTCGGCCACCACGGCTTATCTGATATTGTTAATTATTTTGAAATTCTTATGAAAATGAATTGATTATAAACTTTATTGTAACTGCCTTCTTTGTAACTAAAATCTTTTCGTGGTTGTATTTGGACTGGACTTCGCATTACGTGTACCCACAACACTTTAGAAATTTCAACGGTGCTTACTGACATAACAGGCCAATATAAATGCAACTCTATATACGAATCAATAAGACCTCATATCGCTGAACAAACATTCATAAAACACTACCACCGCAGAATCCTTACATTCCATTTCGTACGTGTATCATAAAAAGGATCCCCAACAAACAGTAATGACTGCTGTAGCTCCAAGAACGGTATAGTCTAGTATATTTTATTCCGTGGATATAACACGGCATGCATCCCCAAGGAGCCACACCCCATTATGAGTACCACATTCAGATGAGATTTATAAACATTTGTTATGGAAAAATATTTTTATATCCTCCCGGCTTTGTACAAAATTTTGTTGGATTTTCTACTTTTGGTATGGCATTGAAGTTATTATTAAAAAAATTGGATTATCTCGGTGACACCAAAGAGTGTTCTAATGCCTTTATTAGTCTAAATTATATTTTGGGAGAGTGCAGAAAGACTAGAAATTAAGTAAACCTTTTAAAGATCGAACACTCAAGAATGGGGAGGAATTGTACTCGAAACCGAACGAGCACGTATGAAGCAATTGATGAATATGTTTGTAAGTCTGGAGAGAACTGGCGCTCTCTAGACTCTCTCTAGACGTACATACATATTTCCCTTCGACTACATTCATTGGTCTCTTCATTCATACTCGCCGGTTTTGAGTACTCTTGACGTTGAGTCGTCTTCCCGTCGTTGAGTGTCCAATCGAATTGATCTAGGTGATTGTAACATGGTTTTCGCCTACCTCATCTTTCACTTACTTTCGCATTGTATAACTGTCTCGTCAATCTTTATTTATTCGTCCTTCCATGTCCAAACCAACGTAATATGCCTCTTTTAATCTTTACAATCACGCCCTCGTTCACGCCAGAATAATATTTTCACATTTACCGTTTAGCTCAAACAAGGAATATATTATCCTTGTAACCTGCCAATAACTATTTGACATGTATACGTTTTGGCACCCCGCCAACCACTCCTTGTCGTCACTTACCCAAATGTATCAAATTGCCTGATACATCTTAAATTTGTCATGATAATAGTCGCCTCAGCTTAATCTGTAAGTACAAACGTTAAGATTAATTCAAAACAGAAGAAATAATACGACGAGATTAAGATGTAAAAAATTACGCTTCCAACGACTTGTAATGAATCAAGATTATTTTATTCGCATGGACGGTTCGTTTGTAGGGCAAATCTTCAGATAAATATCTTTGTTTAAAAAAAATGTAAAACAAACATTTGAAACGGGAAATTTAGAAGGCTTTCCATCATACCAATGCATTCATGAATAAGCTGTTTATTTCTCGTTCTTATACTAAGCTAACTTACAGGATATATATTCATGCGTTCGACTAGTTTTCGACAAAACGCTCGACTAAACTTTACATAATTTACTTTACTATTTACTACTATATAAATGGCAAGACATAATAGAGACAGATCGTGCCCGGACGCTGTCTATTTGGCTATCGATGGCGGAAGTTGCGTCCAATTAGTTTGTTTGGCTCCGTTCGACCCTCACCCGAGATGTTAGCCGAGCGATCCGACTTCGGTCAGACTTGTCAAGAGCCATCAATGTTGTATTGGCGGCGAACATTGACAGATCGATTACGTAATAAACTTAAGTTATTGGTATTCTCCAAATAAATAATTTATAAAAAAAATATTCAGAGGTAATTGATATTGGGCCGTGGTAGCCGCATGTAAGTTGGTTCGAGCTGTACCAATGAATTTTTCCATTTTTTTTATTTATTTATTAAAATAATAATAATAATATATCTCTAAGGATAATATATCTCCTCACGCCTTGCCACAAGGGTCCCCGAAGGGGTAGGCAGAGGTGTATAGGTAATACCCAAACACCCACTTTCCGCCAGTTAAATATACAGTTGATAATGTTATGTTGTTGCATGTTTAAAAACACGAGCTTTACAGTAAAGGAAAACATAGAGATGAAACATGTATATGCTGCAGAAATACTGTGGTTGAGAGACAGCGATGGACTGGCCATCTATCGTTGGCACAAAAATATATAATTAAAACCAAATTATTTATTAATGTATCAACCAATTCCAACTAAAGGTTGTTTGTAAGAGACCGCCAATTGTGCTTGTATGTGCGATGTACTTTAATATTTTATGATGTACAATATAGTAATTATAAATAAAAAAGTTGTACCGTCCAGCTTCGCTTGGGTGAAAAGAATACATTTCCTGAAACACGATCGCAGAGCCACCTTATCGGGTCCAATTGTGAATATATACCATTCTCGAATCCAAGTGAAGACTCACAGCTATCATTAAAATCGGTCCAGCTGTTTAGGAGTTCAGTGACATACACACGCACAGAAGAAATATATTTATATTAAAAGATAAATACGTGTGTAAAATTAAACATTACATTGTCGAACCTCAAAGTGAATTGTATTATACATTTATGAGGGACGTATTTACACTCGTAATTGCATTTGAACAACAAATTGTCTACGTACTGCTTTGATAAGCAAACAAGATCCGTTTGTCTGTGTCTATAAAGTTGTTAAGGTACAACGTTTGCGAGGGTAAAACAATTATTATTATTTAACTATCTCGCCCATATTAGGGTGAAAAAAAAATTTGTTCCTTATTATCACAAAGTTTAAAATCTGGGTTCTTGTAAATCTACACTATAATTTAATTCACCTGAATACTTGTAAACGCTAAGAGTACGCCAACTGACGAGCATGTATGGAGAGGCTGAAGAAAGTAGATGAAGCGAAAGAAATCTGTAATTCTACAGAGAATTGGCGCTCTGATCTCTACATATCTCTGATTCTCTAGGTACTGACTCAATTTGTCAAGGCCAATTTAATAAGAGACCCCGTCGTACAAGATATTTTTCCACGTAAAATGCAATTAAACATACCTCGTTTCCTTTTCAAACATTGTCAGATTCGCTTACGATGTTTTCCTTCACTGAACGTTGTATTTACATCAGCGTGCCATTAAAGTGTCGATGAAGCATGCAGTCCGCCTAATGCCGCCTTGCAACATCATAGATCACTCGCGCGTTGCTAATCCAACAGGAAATTTTCACACACCACTTGAAGAACTCCATGGTGTTCTCTAGAGGAAGCTCAGAGGGGAGTTCATTCTATGAATTATGGTAATGGTTTAATTGATAAATTAACAAAATATAGGCTTGAGTTTGCATGGGACTATCGTCTCAGCGTGGTCGTGATCTTCTGTGGTCACCGTATTATATACACTAAAGACTTCTTTTTAAGGCGATTAATTCCCCAGTCAACTTCAAAGTCAAGATTACTAGTGCCATGTTCTGATACACATCTGCCTACCCTATTGGTTGTAAGTGGAAGTAAAGATACACTACTTAAATCTCCCAAAGGGATAGACCGAGATGCTATTCCTCATTTGTTAGTTGAAACCCGTGACATTAATTATTATAGCCATTTCTGACTTAGGGTAACCGCAATGGGAAGTTCATAGGCAGTCCAATGGTATGCCTACTTCGTCCGTTACAATAAGTACCTTATCGCATATGGAATAAGGTTCTGAACGATTCTGTGACAACGCAATAGACTAGTGTTTCGGATCTAATTGTGTCTGCGTGACGTAAACCAACCGCTACGCCGCGACATAAATCCGAAACAAGGCTTGTTTTATGGCCTCAGTGTATTGGATCGCGGGGCAAGTGAAGACCTGAAATCAAGCACGAATGTGTGCAGGTACCTGAAACTAAGCTGATTGCGAGAATAAGTGCAGCTTGTATCAACGTAGTATTTTGGGTTCGCGATCTTTCGTGGTAGGTCTACAAATAAATTGTCGTAACGTGCTTTAATTGAGCGCAAGAGGTCTGTAAGTCTAGAGAGAACTGGCGATATCTGCCTGAGGTCGTTAGCGTGAATGATAGGTATGTAAAATAATACTATCTTTGATGGATCTGGTCCAGGTAATTGGAACGTGGTCTTCCTCTGCCTCTTCTTGCACACACTTTCGCTTTATATATCTGCTTCGTCAATCTTTCTTCACTCGTCGTTTCTATATGTCCAAACCAACGTAACATGGCTTTCTTCATCTTTACAATAACACATACAAATGTCTCCACTGCATGTGAGATTGTAAGGCATTTGTATTGAGAAATGAATAGGTAAATAAATCTTGGACACTTGTGGAAAAATACAGCCGTCGCTATGTGCCAGTGAATCTTACTATTTTACTAATATTATAAATGTGAAAGTTTGTAAGTTTGGATGTTTGCGATTCCTTCACGGCCAAACGGCTAAACCGATTTGGCTGAAAGTTGAAATAGTGCTAGCTTATACCTAGGAATAGGACAGGCAACATTTTATATTTTTATATTATAATCCTGAAAAATTCAAAGTTCTCATAATAATATATGATGCTCTTTCACGGCATAGCGGCTGAACCGATTCTAGCAGGAAAATTTCCAAAGCTACTTTTTCGAACATCAGTATCAACATAAGTCTGTAACTTGACCCAATTTTCAATTACAACCGGCGTGGTTTCCCCAATCCGCATATACGCGATAGGTTATATTTTATTTACAAAAGGAGACTTGCTCCGACATTTGGACGCGTTAATAAATCCTAAATAGGATCTTAAATATTCTTGGCTCTGTACGAAGTTTGTTGCCAAAAAGACATATTCTTTAAGTGTTTTAGTCGGTGCTTTTCAAAAGGATATTACCGCAACTGGTGGTACGTTTTATGACTTTCACAAATGCTTGCTTGCTAGTTGGATTATATAAATTAATAGATTTTTTGTTGTGCCCGCAATTTAACCAGCGTAACATTTTATTACATGGATTGATTTGTTTTATTACATGGATAGATAACCGTGGTGGCCGAGTGGTTCGAGCAGTTGCCTGCGACGCAAAGGTCGCAAGTTCGAATCCCGACTGTACTAATGAGTTTTTCTGAACTTAAGTACAGTGATTAGTCACACCACGAGCTTTACGGTGTAGAAAAACATCGAGAGGAAACCTGCATACGTCTGAGAAGACATTCAAAGGCATATGTATAGTCGTGCTTGAGTAACGGCGATGGACTCGCCATCTGTCACGTTGGCACCAAATATACCTCTGGCGGAAAGTGGGTGTGTGGGTATTACCTATACACCTCTGCCTACCCCTTCGGGGACCCTTGTGGGAAAGCGTGAGGATATATTATATATATATTATATTATTAGATTTGTTTTCGGGTAAAAAATATATCCTCAATTGTTCATACATACATATCATCACAAGTCCTTAACGAGGCAGGTACTCTCCCCGCACCAGAGCATCAGTGCCTCGTACAGGCTCGCTACATATACAGTCCTCACGCAAAGTTTACTCACGGAGTAAACTGAGGACTATAGCACCAATTTTTTTGAGACTTGCAGAGTTCGTTTCATTCAAATTAATCCTTATATACATGCACGCTGGGTTCAAATACTCTTGACGTCGACATCCTTTAGGGTTCGATCGATTTGTTAGAGACGTACTTACGATATATTCTCACTAACCAAGTTCGCCAAGTTTCAACGAGCTTTTATCAAAACAATGATGATGATAAGCTAGCTTAATATTCGGATCAGATTTCCAGGAAACAGATTGTAAGTAAGCCTTGTACAATATCCACATAGAATGGGTCCAAGCCTTACGTCTGGAAGGATTTACCGACTTCACCCACTAAACCCACTACCACCCGTCTCTTTCTAACGGCTCTAATTAGAACGAGACAACCAATGCGGTATTGTCTCCAAAGACAGAAATAAGATTCATTGGCGTTATTTATAACTCATACGTGATGTCATAAACAAAGCCCACATCTGCAACGTTGTAGGGATGTGGTTGCTCCACATTCGGATAGTTTCGGAACTATCGGATATATTTTACGTTGTAAGTGAAAAACGCATGTTCGTAAAAAACACTCAACAAAAATTACAATATCTGGCTTCAATAACCACTTAGTTTTGGATATTTTATGTATTTAATTATACATATATATATATATATATGTATATATACATATATATATATAATATATAAGGGGTACGTAGGCAGAAGTTGTTATACTTATTTGATTGAAATAAAAAAAAGAAATAAATGAGTTCTTATGAAAAAATATATTAAATATAGATATAGAAAAGCATATACATAGGTATTTAATCATATTTAATATGGGGTCCACCCAAATAATATTATTATTACAATCAGATTATATTAATATCTATCACTTGGTATAAATTATCCGTATCGTGTTAAGATCCCAGCACTACTCCACGAGTTCATAATATATTTGACAGGCGAACGACGTCTCCGAAATATGCCTAACATACGAGCAGGTCAAATGACACACTTAGGTTACAATGGAAAGGTTACCCACATTTACTGAAGAAATAATATGTAATATGTCCATTATTTGAGTTATACGTAAGTTAAGTGAGGCTTAAGTGCAGTTAATTTTCAAAGGAGTTTCCTTCCGCGAAAGCTTAGACTGTGGAATGAACTCCTCTTATAACATACATATCATCGCGCCTAGACCCTATCGGCATAGGCAGAAGAAGTCTCGTCAGTCTCTTCATACATGCTCGCTGGTTGAACTCGCTTTTTGTGGAGGGTTTCACGCGATACCCCTAATGTTGCAAATGTCCATAGATGATTGCAACCGCTTACCATCAGGCCAACCGCATGCTTGAAACCTTAGTGGAATTAACCAAGGCAAGATATGAGTTTGTACCGTTTAGTTGTTATACACACTAACTCTAACTTTACGGTGAATAAATAACTACGAAACCTGCATATAAGGCACTCAAATAAGTCTTGAAAGGAAGAGAATATAATTAAGTGTACGTCTTTTCAAGTAAAGAGAGACCGGCTTAAACGTGTTTATTTACCCATATGTGAAAGCTTACAAACTTATCTTATCTTAAGTATTTAGAAAGTACGCAAGTGTAAGTGTCGAAACAAGCTAAAAACTTGTAAAGTATTAACTACCAAACTTGCTTCGCGTAGCTTACAGCTGACTGGCAGCCGAAGTAAAACTTGTCATATTATGATTCAAATTGCTGGAAATATGCTACTTAAACTTATATTTGTTGGAAAAGATTTCGATCCATTTTATGGATCTCGTATCCAAAGAAACTGTTTTGGTCACCTGGATTAAGAGGCCAGTTGATACATTTCAAATTCAAAAGTTTCAAGCCTCTATATATGACACCAGGTTGTAGAGGTAGCGAGAGAGTAGAGTACATGTCTAGACTAACAGACCCTCTGTTTTGTCCTCATTTTTCCGTCTCTTGATAAAGAGATAAAGATGAAGAAATGGCATGTTGGTTTGAGCATACAGAAAGACTGAATGGCGATAGTCATAGGGAAAACCTCATCGGGGAGCTCATTCCACAGTCTGATCGTTCGCGGAAGAAAACTCCTTTGGAAGCGCACAGTGCGAGACCTTGGTGGTTCCAAGGTATGGGGATGAATTCCCCGTCGAAGGCGAGAGGTGCGGAGGTAGAAGGAGCAGAGGAAGACCGACTGCTGTGCTCTTATCTAACATGACGTGACTGGAAGTTATTTAATAGGAAGCCGAATTGCTCAAATACCACAGCGGCTAGCCTTAGTGTAGCGAACCTGTTGGTATTCTATGAAATGCATTTGAGGAGGGTGCGTCGGAATTGCATAGTTTAATTCCCCCCTCTCCTTCACAATTGGACAGCTAAACCTACGGTTATGTGCTATCGCTATGTACAGGACATTCCACAAATGCGCATGAAGCGCTTCTACATTTACCTAACGTTAGCTAGAACTCCTGGACTATGTAAGGATAACCAAATATTTGGAGCCTATAATTTGAGCGTAAAGACTTTGGGCGTAAACGTATTCAGGTTTCCTCTCGATCTTTTCCTTAACCCTTAAGCTTGTGGTGTTACTTCATTGGGATACCTACAGTTGGGATTCGAACTTTCAATCATTGCGTGCAGGCAACTTCTCAAACCACTCAGGCACTACGGCCTGCATACGTTTGTAAACTGTCATTTTTTCACGCTTGATGGTTATCGTTACCTATGGACGTTTGCAATACCAGGGGTATTACGGCTTATACTCAATACCAGGGGAATTATCGATCAATAATTCCACATGAATTGAACCCGTCTGAACAGAACTGGCGCTCCTTCTTCCACTGTCTACCCGTGAGTAACTCACCGTCATGATAATCTATGTGTATGAAATTTCTGTCATCAGTACCTCCAACGGCATTTCTGAGTGTTAGCTGTGGTTAGCGAAATTATTAGCTAACATAAAATTATTGCATAGCGGAAACACTGTTGACATTATGACCAGGTAGTGCTGTAGTTCATTGTATGAATAAATTTGTACAATTTTAACATTGTTACAATTACGTTTGGATGTTACATTACTAAATGCAAATGGCGTCCGGTATACCGGAACATAAATATAATCATAGCGACGTACCGAGATAGGGCTACCGAATGGCGTAATAGGCGAATGGCGTATCTGTTTAATCTTATCGCTGAGGATGCTTTTCTCTGCTTTAGTCCGTAGCAAGCTAGAGTCGAGTGCTTCTGTGTGGAACCCACATGAGAGCAAATACTCCATTCAGCTTGAAAAGGTACAGAAGGCATTCCTTAGATACTTGTACAAGCGAGTGTATGGTTACTACCCATATCTATATCCCACTCAGTTTCTCCTTGGTAGCCTAGGGTATAACTCTCTGCAAGCCAGGAGGAAACATGTCCAGATGGTAACTGGTCTGAAGACAATTCGTGGTCACATTAACGCTCCTGTTCTTCATGACGAGTTGTGTCGTATCTTCGTACCCAATAATTATACGCGTGGTAGAAAGCACAAGCTTTTCTGTGAGCCAGTGTCGCGCACAGTAGCACGAGCCCGCTCTCCTATCCCGCGCACTCTCGCCGCATTCAACGCCTTACTGGATAATTACCCTGAATGTGATTTGTTTGCGGATGAATGGAAGAATATCTTGTCGGTATGTTTGGAGTTCTGTGAGAAGACAGAATGAATGCGTTTACCTATTAGTATAAATGGCTTCTGGCCGTTCTAATAAGGATACAATAAATAAATAAATAAATAAATAAATAAATAAATGGTTATTCTTGTTTTATTATTACTTATTCTCATTTAAAAGCCCATTATTCTTATTTAAAATGCCAGTTCTGTACAGCTTTTCTGAACTTAAGTACAGTGATTAGTCACACCGCGAGCTTTACGGTGAAGGAAAACATCGAGGAAACCTGCATACGTTTGACAACTTTTTACAATTCAAAGGCGTATGTATAGTCGTGCTTGAGTTACGGCGATAGACTCGTCTACTGTCACGTTGGCACCAAAATTATGTCTGTTGGCGGGAAGTGGGTGTGTGGGTACTACCTCTACACCTCTACTACCTATACGCCTTCCCACAAGGTCCCCGAAGGGCTACCCTTGTGGGAAGGCATGAGGATAAAAAAACTTTATTGATAAATAAAAATAATACAAAATCTGAAACGAAACCTAACCTCGGAAAATCGGCTTAAGAGCGGTGCTATTTGGCTGAAATTGTCTGTAGGTACTGTTACATTAGGGGCAGGCATACTAGATTTTTTCTCGTGTTTTTGTGTAGAACGAAAATATATATTTAACGGCTACGTGATAACCCTACTCGGAAGCTGCTATATTATTGCAAACCTATCGGAGTATTTTGCGTTCAACAATTTGCTGTAAATTGAGTGATATAGCTTGCGGCGTATTTGAAATTTATTGGAATTAATTGATTCAAATAAAACATATTATTGTTTGAATCATTTCCAGCGTTGTACTCTATTGTCTGTGGAGAGATATATATATATACATACATACATACATATCATCACGCCGAGTCCCTAACGGGGTAGGCAGAGAGTATAGAGCGCCAGTTCTCTCTAGACTTACATACCTCTTTCGCTTCGTCCACATTCATCAGTCTCTTCATACATGCTCGTCGGTTTCGAGTACTCTTAACGTTCCCGTCCTTGAGAGTCCGATCTATTTGGTCCAGGTAGTTGGAACGTGGCCTTCCTCTGCCTCTTCTTGCACACACTTTTGCTTTGTATATCTGTTTCGTCAATCTTTCTTCACTCATCCTTTCTATGTGTCCAAACCAACGTAACATGCCTTTCTTCATCTTTACAATCACGCCCTCATTCACGCCAGTTGATCTGCGAATCTCTTCATTGCGGATTCGATCTAATATCGTTACGCCGCACATTTTTCGAAGAGATCGCATCTCGACTGCATTCAAGCTATTTTCATACTTCCTCTGACATACCCAGGATTCGCTGCCATACAATAAGGTAGGTACCAATATCGCGTTGTGGACAGCAACTCGAGCATTCTTGCTCAGACTTTTACTGCCCATCAACGCCGACATGGCTCCATTCACCTTATTTCCGGCAGTTATCCTTCTTTCAATATCTTTTTCATACTTTCCATCTCGTGTGAACATGCTTCCAAGATATACAAATTCATTCACTTGCTCTAGAATTTGCCCATTTACCGATATTGCACACTCGGTCACTTGTTCATCTCTTTCGAATACCAGAACCTTAGTCTTGCCAGCGTTTAGGCGCAGCCCCTTCTTTTCACATTCTTCTTTCATTATGGTAACTAGTGACTGCAGTTCGCCCTCTGATGACGCCAGTAAAACCGCGTCATCGGCGTATAGTAGGCAGTTGACCACTAAGTTTCCCATTTTCACTCCTCATCCGTTCGTTCTTAGTGCTCTCAGACAGTTATCTAGATATATAATGAACAGCCAGGCAGACATGATACACCCTTGTTTGACCCCCGACTTCACATCAAACCAGGGTGACATCTCACCGTTAACCCTAACGCACGCCTCGCTATCACTATAGAGTGATTTCACGGCATGCAGTAGGGAACTGCTCACTCCATATCCAGGCAACACGTCCCAGAGTTCCTTTCGTACGACTCTATCAAATGCCTTCTCTAAGTCGACGAAAGCGCAGGAAACCCTTTGGTTAATCCCCAAAAACTTTTCCGCGATTCCGCGAAGCGAGAAGGTTTGATCCATACATCCTCTTCCTGGTCTAAATCCACCTTGGGATTCCCAGAGAAACCTTTCGGATCGCTCTTGCATTCTTATCATCAGGATCTTCGTGTACACTTTACTAGCAAAGCTGACCAAGCTGATGGCTCTGTAGTTGGAGCAGTCCAATCGTGATCCCTTTCCTTTATAGAAAGGCACGATGACTGCTCGCCTCCAGTCGTCCGGAACATCACCCTTTTCCCAGCAAAGATTGCATAGCAAATAGATGACGTCCCAGACCGCTGGTCCACCGTACTTGATCATCTCAGCCGTAATCCCATCTATTCCCGCAGCTTTTCCACATTTCAGACTTCTTATCGCACTTACAATCTCTCCCATACTTATTTTATCCGCTATAGGATCCTCGACATATTCTGTTGGAGGCAGCTCTATGAGTAGATCAGCGGCATCATCATCATACATATCTTTGTAGAATTCACTCCATCGCCTGAGGACGTCAGTTTTGTCAGTAAGTATGTCATTGTCCTTCGAAATAATCACATTCATCCTACTACTGGCTGTAACACAATTTCTGGACTTCTTAACTTCTCTCCAAAAAAGTTTTGCATTGTCCTTGAAATTATGCGACAGTTTTTCGTCTACAGTCATTTGGAACCTCTCACGCTTCTGAGCTATTATCTCTTTCGTACGATTTTTTTGCAGGCGATATTTTTCTTTTATCTTTTCTTTCATACTTTCACTTGAGCTGGACATAGCCAAAATGTCTTGCCTTGCATCCTTCTTCTTTTTAACTTCTTCTTTCACTTCATCATCCCACCAACCATCGCCATTTTTGGTTGTCCGCCCTTTCGAAATGCCACAAACCTCTTTCGCGGCGCATAAAATGCTGGACTTAAGGAACTGCCAACAAACATCGACACTCTCAAACACATCTTTCGGGGGACAGGCTAGCTGTTCAGATACCCTTTCTTGATATCTGTCTCTAATAGCCGCATCTTGAAGCCTCCAGCTTTTGATGCGGTCTGCGACTGCAGAACAGGGACCCCCAGCACGGGATCGCCAGCCCGCGAACAGACCTCTTATTCTAGTTATAACCAGAAAGTGGTCCGTTCCCAGGTCGGCTCCCCTATACACCCTGGTGTCCATCACCTGTGTTCTGAGTCGCTGATCTATTAGAAACAGATCTATCATGCTTCGCTCATTTTTCCGTTCCCATGTATACTGATGAATCCTCTTGTGGTCGAACATGGTATTCGCCACAAAAAGGTCTCTCTCCATGCATACATCTAATATCAGCTTGCCTGCCTCGTTCACTCTCTTATCACCATACTTGCCGAGTACTGCCTCGTAATCCTTACGGGCTGTCCCGACCCATCCATTCAGATCACCACAAATAATCAGCTTTTCATTCCCTTCTTTCGTCTCTAGAACATTACTCACACATTCCCAGAACTTATTCAGGTCGCAAGTGTCCGCTGAGGCCACCGAAGCATACACCGCGACTTAAAATAGTCGGGTAAGGCCTATTTTAAAGCGAGCCCAAATAAGTCTGGGGCTCACCGCATCATAACTTATCATACATTCTGCCAAGCGGCTGGATAGTAGAATTCCCACTCCCTGGCAGGCGTGCTCGGTGTTTGCCACTCCTGACCACAGCACTAAACTCCCGCCCGGGAGCTCGTCTACTCCACTACCCTTCCGCTTGGTTTCAGACAAGCACACAACATCTAACTCGCTCTCTGTCATAACATCGATCAATTCGTTCATCTTATCAGCCATACCTCCTCTTACATTCCATACACCCATCCTACACTCCACACTCCACTCCCCGCCGTGAGGCACTCCGCGTGATGGGTGGCGGTCCCCATCGCCGCACTGTGCTGAATTTTTCGCACCAGCGGGGACGGACTGGTGCGCGTCGCCTCGGGGGCACGCCCTAACAGCCGTCCGGCCAATGCGCATCGAGTGGAATTGCAGCCCTCTGGGCTGGCAGGAATCGCGACGTGCACGCTTCCACTGTGATCCCCTAAAGGACGCTTTTTTTAAATTATTTATTAAGAATTTTTACACTATTATTAATTCAAATTTATTAAAATTTATTTTTTATTTTTTAGTTTAGTTTTCTGTAAAAAGCGTGTTTTTTTAGTTTTTTTTAAACTATATTTTTTACTTATATTGTCACTAGAATAACAATCACAAGATCAAGTCTTCATAAAAATTTCACTAACATCTCTCTAAGCTTAATTCGGTAGCAACATCCAACGAATTAGTCACACTTCCCGTCACAAATAAACCTTTTTAATTCCCTCTCTATTACTCAAATTGTACATTTGGTTACACCTATTTTTAAAACTTTACAAACAGTTCTGATTTTTTTCTCTATTGTTATTTGTCACCAAAATGGTCAGTACAGTTGCATGTTATTATAATTTTTTCATATATATTTTTGAAACCTTACACATAAGGTTATATATTTTATTATTAGAACCTTCGTTATGGTTTTCAATTGAATGTTACATGTACAAAAATGTTTGCGGTATTACTATGCCATGAAAATATAGTATTACTCAGTCAAAAACCACCTCACAATTTTGTACAAATATTTTAAAGCATTGAATTCTAAAATGGTTCCTGGAATGCTAAAATTAAATTCTAGAACACACCACTCAACTTAATCCGTGGCACTGGAGTGAATTCCGACCGCCTTTCGTGGTAAGAGCGATTTCCATGTTGAGCTTACAGTCACCTGTGTGTCAACAAACTGAGCTATAGTGCTTTATGTTCAACGGATTCTCCCGTTCAGCTAGCATTCGTGCAGACAATTTTGTAAAAGTGGGTGTGTAAAAAAGGTAAAACCCAAGCACCCACGTTTCGCCTTTAGGTGCCAACGTAAGAGATGGCGAGTCCATAGCCGTGACTGAAGCATTTCATCTCAAAAGTATGCAGGTTTCCTCTCTATGTTTTTCTTTATCGTATTGCTCGTGGTGCGACTAATCACTGTACTATACTTATCGGTACAGTCGGAATTGAAACTTGCAGAATTTGTGATGCACGCAATTACTTGAACTAATCGGCCAATCAATCTAATGGACGTAATTATTAAGGGAAATATTTGAAAGATGGCAAGATTATTAATGGAAAATATAAAACTTCGGCTGACTTTCGGTTCCCGCTTTGAGTGCCGCAAATACCTGTTTAACATTCTAAAGTGACCGTTAAGACATAAGTTACAAGCTCTCGCTATTGTTTATAGACCATGAAGCTCTTTTATTACCTACTTTGAGGTGCGCTTAATGAATTTTAATGAAAGATTTCTGTTGTAATATTTTTTTTTGTTTTTCGTTACTCATTTTGATTACAATGAATCAGAAGCAGAGGTGGCACGCTTTAACTACCTATATCTAATCGAGCGGATACTCAAGGGTGGGAACGTCATCAAAACTGATGAGCAAGTATTAAGACTGAATGTGGATGAACCGAGAGAGGTATGTATGAAGAGAATAGTGGCACTTAGAGATACGGTGTGATGTTAATTGAGTATGCAATCTTCATGTTTTATTTATATTATAAAATTAATCTAAGGTTTGTCGGGCGATCACGACATCTCTAAATTCTCATCGGCTACCACAGATATCGTCATTGTGGGCTCCAGGGATTGGTCGACCGCATGCAGCGGTAGCGCAGATAATTACATTTATCTAAAACAGGGTTCTTGACCTAATTTTCTCTGAGCATAATTGACACACTCCCGGGGGATTCGTTTTGGATCTACCTAAGTAGGAAAGCGCCTTTAGCCTGAACTTAGTATGTTGTTCTTTGTCAGATTAGACATTTTTATGTTCGTGTTATTCAAGATACTTAAAACAGGAGGGATGTTTTGCTACCTACTGAAAGGTATATGAAAGAATATCACATATTCTGACGTCCAAGAGAAGGAATATAAGGAAAAGGTTTTTTTTTAATTTATTTTTCCTTGTTTTGTTTTTATTTATATACCTTTGAATGGCTATAGCCTATTTAATTCTACAGCGCATAATAATTACAATTGCATTACTTATTTTTTTATCTTAACTATATTAAATCTAATCTCGTAATAAGAATAAAAATATTATTAAAGATATAGTTGTAAACTCAGTTATAACGTTTTTATCGTTGGAATAATTGCCTTTCCACAAGGGTCCCGGAAAGGACGTGAGGACGCGACGGAGAGGTATATAGGTAGAAAGTATACTTTCCGCCCGATCTATTCTGGAAAGGCCTCGAACGCCCACGGGTAGCCCCATCACCCTCTTCAGCAAACCCATTCCTTGGGAAGAAAAAGCCAAATACCTGGGTGTGATCCTCGATCAACGCCTTTCTTTCCGTCACCACGTGAAGTCGGTACGCGCGCGAGCCGCCTTCGCGCTCGGTAGACTTCACAGCATACTCACTAGTAAACTCTCATTGAAATCCAAGGTGAGGATTTACACAACGTGCATTCGACCAATCATGACATATGCGGGTGTAGTGTTCGCACACACTAGCAAGTCAACACTTAACCCCCTGCAAGTGCTCCAAAGCCGGTTTCTCCGGAGAGCCACAGGTGCCCCGTGGTACATGCGTAATAGTCAACTCCACGTTGACCTCAAAGTCCCCACTATAAAACAGTTTTTGAAAAAACTGTCCAAACGTCATTTCGATTCTGCTGTAAATCACCCCAACCCCCTCGTCGTATCGGCCGCCCGATACACTCCTTCCCTTATCTCGAAAATAAGGCGTCTAAGACATGCCGTCATCGAACCGGATGACGACATAACGGTCCTCCAGGACGCCCGACAAAAACATACCAACACTACACACAACCGACCACTGTTCCGTCCTCGCCGGCGAGGCTCGACGCGAATAAGCCGTAATGTTGCCCCCCGACATCCGCCGCAAACGCCGGCCCGCGCCGAGCCAGACGCGCAAATCCCACCCCCAAAAAATATTTAAATAAAATTACCAGTCCAGCCCAGCTCCCTTGTTCGCGATCCAGCAACGCCCTAAGCCGAGGTTCGTACCCCACAGGGGGTGCTCTTAGCTGTGTTGCTTAAAAATAAAGTGCCTGGCTGGAGGCCTAGGTCTCGCCATTGACCGGTTAAGTAGCAAAAGTTCCCGGAACTCACGCTATGAGAGACAATACAAAAAAAAAAAAAATCCGCCCGATATGTAATTAAGGTGCCAACGTGACAGATGGCGGGTCCACATCAGGCACGGCTATACATACGCCTATGTATTACTTCTCAAACATATGCAGGTTTTCTCTCGATGTTTTCCTCCACCGTTAAGCTCGTGTTTGTAACTAATCTCTGTACTTATAATAATATAATATATAATATACCCCCACGCCTTCCCACAAGGGTCCCCGAAGGGGTAGGCAGAGGTGTACAGGTAATACCCACACACCCACATTCCGCCAGAGGTATACTAGGTGCCAACGTGATAGATGGCGAGTCCATCGCCGTTACTCCAGCACGACTATACATACACCTTTGAATTTCTTCTCAGACGTATGCAGGTTTCCTCTCGATGTTTTCCTTCACCGTAAAGCTCGTGGTGTGACTAATCATTGTACTTAAGTTCAGAAAAACTCATTGGTATAGTCGGGATTCAAGCTTGTCACCTACGTGTTGCAAGCAACTGCTCGAACCACTCTCGAGAACCGAATACGATGACCACGCTATGCGTGAAATACAATTCCAAACACATATATTTAAACGCGATTTCCTTCCCTCCCCAGCATTAAAACGTCCCAGTTTTATCCCCAAACACGAATACATCTCCACATTCGCAGCGCCGGTACAATGAAACGCGACGGAGCGGAACTTGCACTCAGATTTATAGCCGCAATGTAACGGTCAGTTACATTAAACTTAGTTACACTAAAGTACTAAGAAATTGGACTTCTACATTCTACTTGTGGATTTCATTACTAAGAATCAGCACTTACAGTAATGCCTCTTCGTTAGTGATGGCAGTGAATTATTCGTGAGGAAACTAATTTCCATGTTTTCCGTCGCCGTCTGCTCTAGTGGTTAGCACTCTGACTGCGAAACTTGAGATCGCGGGTAATTGAGAAGCATATAGTCGTGCTTGAGTAACGGCGACGGACTCGCCATCTGTCACGTTAGCACCCAAAATATATCTCTGGCGGAAAGTGGGTGTTTGGGTACTACCTATACACCTCTGTTTACCCCATCGGGGACCCTTATACCTTATACTTATTACCCGGGGGCAGGCGTGAGGATATAATTATATAACAAAGTGCCCAAATAAAAAAAAATAAAAACAAAGAACACTCGAGATTTAAAAATCACACAGTTTATATTTGTAAAATTAGACGTAAATGTTCCATTTTTAAGTTTCATTAAGGTCCATTCTGCAGGGAAAGGCCCCGTTAATAAAATTTACTTTTTAAAGCCCACCAAGAATTAAAGTTGAATTATATATCAAGTTTTGATTAAAGCTTTGGAATGGTGTATTCACAGCTTACTTTAATTTGGGTTAAATTAAATGGGGTTGGTATAAAGTAAAACCCGTAACACCAAATTAAAGTGTGAAACAACGCGTCTTAGGAAAAAAAGTGGTTCGTGTAGTTAGTTGGCTGCAACACAAATATTGTAAGTTCGAGACCAACAGTACTAATGAGTTTTTCTGAACTAGTACAGTGATTAGTCACACCACGAGCTTTACGGTGAAACAACCGTAAGGAAACCTGCTTACGTTTGAAAAGAAATTTAAAGGCGTATGATAGTCGTGCTTGAGTAACGGCGATGGACTCGCTATCTGTCCCGTTGGTACCTAAAATATATGCACCGGCTGTATGCTGCCGGTAAGTAGGTGCGTGGCTACTACATTACATACACACCACTCCCTACCACTTAGGGTTCTTTTGTGGGAAGGCGTTAAGATATCTTATTTAACACAGTGCGAAGCTCATACTTATATATTTTCGACAGTAACCATGGAATACTTTCAACGAAGAATTAACACCTTGCAACCAAACTCGCACTATGCGGTTTGAAAGGAGTTTTCTTCTCCAAGCGCTCAGGCTGTGGAAGGAACTCCCCGTGGAAGTTTCACTAGAGATTTAGCTCTTCAAGAAGTTTTTCAAGTAGTCTTTTATAAATCTCCTTTGCACCCTATCTTGCTTCAAGCATTGATTTCCACTAACTCAGTACTTTGCATATCTCACCTTTTACATACACATACCCATCGGTCAGGCCTCTTCTCTAAAAGGTTGACTCGTAATAAAATAAAGTGATTTTTCTTTGAAATCTACGGAAGCCTATAATAAGAGGTCGATACTGCTGGTGATGCAAGCATCCATAGGGGCGGTAACCGTTTACTTAAGAATTACCAGACTTTTAAATAATAATAATAATAATAATAATAATACTTTTAGTTAGTCAAAAAGAAATGAACATTATTTTATATATATATCCTCACGCCTTCCCACAAGGGTCCCCGAAGGGGTAGGCAGAGGTGCATAGGTACTACCCACACACCCACTTTCCACTTTCAGAGGTATATTAGGTGCCAACGTGACAGATGGCCAGTCCATCGCCGTTGCTCCAGCACGACTATACATACGTCTTTGAATTTCTTCTCAGACGTATGCAGGTTTCCTCTCGATGTTTTCCTTCACCTTTCAGCTCGTGGTGTGACTAATCACTGTACTTAAGTTCAGAAAAACTCATTGGTACAGTCGGGATTCGAACTTGCGACCTTTACGTCGCAGGCAACTGCTCGAACCACTTGGCCACCACGGCTCTTGATGAACATTATTATGGTAATTATATATCGGTAGCTGATATAAGAAATTAAAGCTGCCTCCTTATATGAAGCCACTGCATTTATAGAACTGTTGCTTAGCAGTAATAAAAAAATATGAACACTTGAATAATTTGGGTCTATTTTAGTAGAATATCTTCTGATAAAATAAATTCTGATTCTAATAATAATAATTGTTCTTAGTAGAGTTTTTCCTGTTTTTGTTAAATTTACGATGAGACTGCGGGTCCCTGGTGTGGGAACTTTGAATGTTAATCCTAAATAAGGTACGGGGGTTGTTAAGCACTCACAGAATTAGAAAAAAATACTTACGGATCTCTAATAAGGCCGTTCTTGATGCGATTTTCCACAAACAATTCTTTTATTCGTACAGTTGCTATGCTGAGAAGCTTTAATAAATAAATACCTTGGGATGATTCCACACAAATTGACCTAGTCCCAAACTAAGCAAAGCTTGTGTTATGGTAACTAGACAACGATATATTTACTTGTATACACAGGACATTCCAGACTAAGGTACAAATACTTGTATTCATCACACAAATATCTGCCCTCAGCGGGACCTTAAGTTTCTCAGCCAGAAGCTTTAGCCACTAGACCAGCCAACAAGCTCAATGTAAATTGCGATGATGCGCCAACAATTAAGTTATAAATATATAATTTTGAAATTAAGGGCCTAGTTCTTTAGGGTCGGTAAGAACTATTACAATTTTGAGACTATTATTTTTGTGCTTAACCACTTTTGAATTCGTTTATAATGTTAGTTGATTTTGTGTTTATATAAAAAAAAAAATTTAAGTTAATTAAATTTCCTCGTCCTTTTTCTGTTACTTTTTGATACATTAATATTTAATTCCAATTATTATTAGACATAAAGGACAAGAGGACGTCACGTACTACATATAAAAATACAGTCACCACCGTTTCCAACAAAAAAAACCTGCCAGGATAGAAACCGCGAACCAAACTTCCCGCGTTCCTTTTTTAACATTGGTTCCCTTTTACGTAGGTGCAGAAAAATATGAAATATACATTTAAATACTTTGCAAGAGGAGAAATTATTGCATGGGTTTAATTTAAATATTCTAATATTGTATACTAAGATTTTTGAATTAGTTTACGCAACCGTTAAGTGAAGACATCATTTGATCTTGCTAACTTTGTTATAATTATCTTGTTTTATGTTTGTTTTCTATAGTTAGCAACGACCTATAGTCGGGCCCACGCTGTAGACCATACTTAAGTACTAATACTGTAACATAAAAATATTGTTATTGTATACCTAATGCTTTGAAAAGAGTAACCATGGAGTTTCTTGCCGTTTCTTCTACATGGAAACGACCAACCCGAACCGTGCCCCTTTTTCGAAGTTTTATAAGTGCCCACCTAGGTATATATGAAATAAAAATATTTTGATTTTGATCAAAATCGCGCCGACTTTTAATCCACTGGACCCGCCCGTGTGTTCTGCTCAGTCCAAGCCCAGTAGTCTCCAGGGTGTGTTACATTTTCGGTCTTACTGAACTTTGACGTGTGGGCTAAAAGAACTGCAGCACTGGGAGCCAGCTTAACTGACAGGCTTTACGGCCTCCGAGCTATTGGGCACGTCAAAACATTTTATAGGGACGCAGTGGACTGAGTTTTATTGGTTATAGAAGGTACTTTGCGTGCTCAATTCTACTTTGTTTAGTTTGAAGTTATTTGCATAATATAATTTTAACTTAAGAACTTAAGTACAGTGATTAGTCACACCAAGAGCTTAACGGTGAAGGAAAACATCGAGAGGAAACCTGCATACGTCTGAGAAGAAATTCAAAGGCGTATGAATAGTCGTGCTGGAGTAACGGCGATGGGCTCGCCATCTGTCACGTTGGCACTTAATATACCTCTGGCGGAAAGTGGGTGTGTGGGTATTACCTATACACCTCTGCCTACCCCCTCGGGGACCCTTGTGGGAAGGCGTGAGGATATATTATTATTATAATCTTACTTATATTACAAATGTACCGAAAGACATTCCGAGGCTGAGTGGTTCGAGTAGTTGCCTGCGACACAAATATTGCAAGGTCACATCCCGACTGTACCAATGAGTTATTTTGATCTTCAGTACAGTGATTATTCACACCACGAGCTTAACGGTGAAGTAAAACATCGAGAGGAAACCTGCTAGCGTACGAAAAGCAAATCAAAACCGTATGCCGATGGCTTCGCCATCTGTCACGTTGGCACCTAAAATATATCTCTGGCGGAAAGTGGGTGTGTGGGTATTACCTATACACCTCTGCCTACTCCTTCGGGGACCCTTGTGCGAAGGCGTGAGGATATGTGACAGTTTGTCAGAATGTTTGTTCCATTTTCACGCAGAAATTACTAAAGGAATGACTTAATGAAAATCAACAGGTAATATAGATCATCAGAATAAAATACAGCCTGTAATTTATACAAACATCACGCCAAACCCCAACGGGGCAGGCAGAGAGGGTACAGCGCCAGCTCTCCCTAGACTTACATACGAGTAGTACGAGAGTCTTCTTCCACATGCATCAATCTCTTTATACATGCGCGCCGGTTTCGAGTACATTTATTAATTTTGTCGATAGAGCAGAATAAATAGGAACAAAAAATTTTCAACTCAGAATGTTTGTTGACTTCCTTTTAGATATTTGAGGAACTTTTATCACCCTGTATGTAAGGCGCTTGTATTGTACAGAGCCCGAGCGTGAACTACCAGCATAGTTTACGCTCGGGTTCTGTGCAGTCGATCTATCAGCTGTATGTGACAGCTTGTTTGAATAAATTTAACATCAAGAATGAATTGCATGCGGTCTCTCGAATGCAACGCAAGATAAAATTGCGTTTTATATTTGTACATACATACATTTACGCGTACGTGTATACACATTTACTTTAGAGAAAGTTCAATAAACTCTTTCATGGCACTTACAGTGAACTGTTAATCTAAATAATATACTAGACTAAATATTTATTTATTAACTTATTATAAAAATAATTATAGTTGGTAGTGTTAACATCCTCACGCCTTCCCACAAGGGTCCCCGATGGGGTAGACAGAAGTGTATAGGTAGTGCCCACACACCCACTTTCCGCCAGAGATATATTTTTGGTGGCAACGAGACAGATGGCGAGTCCGTCGCCGTTACTCAAGCACGACTATACATACGTATTTGAATGTCTTCTCAAACGTATGTAGGTTTCTTCCGCCGTAAATCTCGTGTTATGAATATTAATTGTTCTTACGTACATATACATACATATCATCACGTCGGGGTACGGGGTAGGCAGAGAGAGAAGACTGCCAGTTCTCTATAAATATAGATACCACTTTCGCTTCGTCTACATTCACCAGTTATTGTCCTTATATTTAAAAAAACTCATTGGTACCGTAAACATTTTAGCTTTGAATCTTTGTGTCTCTTAATATTTATATCTTTAGAAAACTACTGGAATTACTCGGCCACCACGGCTCTTCAAATAAAAGTATAAAAAATCCTATGACAATATTGTACCGTCTGAAACCACATACTGCCAAATTCGATCTTTGCCGGCATCGCATAATTCCTCTCCTTTGTGCGAGATAAAGGATGAATAGCAATTTGACAAGCCTATCCATTAACCAGACTGAGTAAACGCATCAGTGGATTTATGTTCGTGGGGTAACGAGCTCAATCCAAAGGGCTTTCTGGAATATAAATGCTTTATCAATGGAATTATAGTAAATTAAGATTAACTTTGGTAATTATGGCGAAGCTGTTGTTTTTGTAGATGCATTAGGGCTAAGAGTACATACGGACTCGTACACGTGGTCGTACGTAATGTGTCATGGAGGTCAATGTTATCCTCGATCTTTGTAAATTTTATTCCCCATCCTGACCCATGGGGGAGATTATACGATGTACAAAGACGGCCCACTATTCGTTCATAAAGTGCATAAATATCTGAACGAAAATATCCAGCAGATTTCTATTAACTGTTACCGTGTAAGCTTCGCTATTTACGGGACTTTCTTTGTATGTTGGATAAATATACGGTAATATCATGAATTGAAGGGACTCTTTTAGACGTATCTGATGCAATCCTTCGCCAGTCGAAATCTCTTTGAACTCTCCATACACTATGATAGATACACTGTCTTTGATCTTACTCATGTTGATTTAACTAGGTCTTTTTCACTTTCGATCGCGATTTACAAAAAAACTTAATTTCCTTAAGGCAAATTCTTTGTCGCTCTATATACGCTATTACGAGAATCATTTTGCGCGTGGCCACTCGTGTTCGGAGAGTAATACAACCATCCTCCCCCCCCCCACAAGGAGTTATAAGAACTCTTAGGTTCAGTCGGGACTTGGACGTAGGTGACTACTCGATCAAGAAGGCTATCGCGTAGAAGTTTTATTGCATATAATGTACATAGTTTGGCCTCGTAACGATCAAATGCGCCTTGAATTTTGATTTTATTATATCCACTAGTTTTATCGTTCAATATAAGCATAAAAGGCGACACAACTGGTCCATATTCGCTTTTGAATCTACTGAAGTGGCTAACAATCATGCGTTCTTCCTAGTGAGAAGCTATTACCGCAGTCTACAGACGCTTGCAACAGAGATAACGCTCGCACTCTGCCGACCCTGCAGGAAACTAGTCACACACTCCGGGAAGAAACTTGTCTAGTGGTTTTAAGCAAGCAATTCTGGATTGTACAGATCATCAAAGACGCTTAATTGGCGAACGACGCCGAGAGATAACGTGCTATTAGGCGACCGAGGAGTGAACGTGGCAGTTGTGGTCACTCATTTTACGGAACATGCATCCAGTCGATGAACTTCTTTATTCTATCAGTTTGCTCTGTATTAATTTTGCCAAGAGTAGGTTTACTAACGGCTACACCATTACTAACGATTGTCATCCCAAATTCAACAACGTTTTAGCGACCGATGTAGGTACCTATATTACGTCTGTAATTCTGTTCTTTTCACACTCTTGTATACACATTTTTTTATGACTAGGAATTGAAAAACCAGTTTCAGTGGAAACATATTGGCTTCGCAGTATATCGCAGTAGATTAAAAATAACTTAGATTAATTGAAACGAAACGTCAATTAATACCTACTTAGAAAAAAACTACAATCTGAAAAACGTATGTAATAACGCTTGTATGAATAAGACTTATTAGTACAATCAGAAGTTCATAAATATAAAAAAATATGTTAATTCCGGTTTGGACTGGTCTAAACCGGATTGAACACACAATTAATGGATTTGTTCAAAACAAATTATCATAATTATATAACAGCCCTTTTCATCCATAAGAAAATCCCACCGTAAACAATAAAAATACTTGAAAGATTAAGCCACAAAAGAACATCGCAAACAAATTGAAATCATGTTTTAATTTTTATATGATTTTACGACATTTATTGGCCGTCATAAACAACAAACATTAGATGATAAAAATGGCCCGACCCATTCATTCCATTATTCTCGAGCCATTTCTGACAAATATGTGAATGTCCTGACCCAGCTATCAATCACCGCATACCTTTAACCCCATCGATCGCGAACCGTATCGTATATCATTCGTTTTAAATTTTCCCGAACCGATGACAGCGTGTGATTAAACGTTTGAAAAATTGTCGAATTAAACTCTTTACAGTCGGCACTGTGATGGTCGTTCGCGTCATTCGAATTTACATTAGGTGGTATCGTTACGACTGGAGTTGGGATACATTATTTTAATCTTTTATGTTTTTACGCCTTCCCACAAAGATCATCGAAGAGGTAGTCAGAGATGTGTACATAGTGCTGACGTTACAGATGGCGAGTCCATAGCCGTTACTCAAGCACGACTATATAAACGTCTTTGAATTTCTTCGCAAACGTATGCAGGTTTCCTTTCGATGTTTTCCTTCACCATCAATCATTGTACTTAAATTCAGAAAAACTCATTGGTACAGGGATTCAAACTTGCAATATTTGTGTTTGCTTGTGGCCACGGCCCATGTTGCACGTCGTCACGGCTTGCGTTGGATAATGACGCATATATCAATATTCATCCCCAGAAAATGGTGTTAAAGAGTAACAAGCTAGGTTCAAAAAATAAAAATAAAAAATATTGTTATGTACTTATGGCATAGTTGTATTTGATATTGTAATTGTGCATGCACTTGCGTGTGCTTTTAAGTGAGTTTTTCGTGAAACGATTTAGTGACTAAGCAAACACAGCTAAGGGCACTTACTGTGCGATCAGGACCATGGCTAAGGGCGGTGCTGATTCGCGTGCTTTACATGCCATAATTTATACTACAAGCATGAATATGGCATAAGCCGAGTCATTCCGGACGTACATATAGATAGCCATCCACGAAGTCCCACTATTATCCCTCATAGTTTATAGTGTAAGTGTTTACCTTCCCCTAATATTTGAGTATTGTCCGCACACACTGAGTACCTATGAGTGCAGACGCACACTACAATTGATAGACTCGGGTCAAACTCGCCGCTACCCGCGACCCCCTCGACTAGACATTTGTGGGGCGCATCTTCGTGGAAAAAACAATCTATTCTATTGTACTAGGACACTAAATACTTAATTAGGACAATAATAACTAAAACCTTCACTTCGACCTCAAAATGTCATTACCAATCCAAGGATCTCAAATTCCAGCTTTCCTCTCTACATTTCCGATTTTCTCTAATCGAATTGTCACAATCAGTTCCAAACTTTCAATGCCAAAGTGTTACCGTCGATATCAAAGCAATATAAGACTTTGGATCTTGAGTTGGTTGAAGTTAGAACAAGATCTGAATATAAATAAGCGGCGGAATAACAATGGGCTTTAGAAAGCGGTTATCATACACAGCTTTATCTAGGCATCACACGTACCCATTAATTCTCGACAGTATACTTGGATACAACCTCGTTTTACTCGCGTCAGCTTGCAATGATTTCTATAGGCGTATACAGAGGAGCATTATTTTTATTATTAAGGTAGGTTTTTTTTTTTTTTTTTTTTTTTTTTTTTTTTTATACCACTTGGGTGGCAAACAAGCATGCGGTCCGCCTGATGGTAAGCGGTTACCGCCGCCTATGGACGCTTGCAACACCAGGGGTATAACTCGCGCGTTGCCGACCCTGCAGGAATCTTTTCACACCCTTCTTGAAGAACTCCATGCTGTACTCTCCAGGGAAAACCTCAACGGGGAGCTCATTCCACAGCCTGAGCGTTCGCGGAAGAAAACTTCTTTGGAAGCGCACAGTGCGAGACCTTTGTGGTTCCAAGGTATGGGGATGAATTCCCCGTCGATGGCGAGAGGTGCGGTGGTAGAAGGTGGAAGTGGGCATCATATCGAACAATTCTGCAGAACACTCCCCGTTATACAAGCGGTAGAACACACACAGGGAGGCAAAGTCTCTCCTCAGACTTAGTGATTCCAAGCCGCTTGTGAGCATGGGATCGTCGACAATTCTAGCGGCGCGTTTCTGAACCGCGTCAAAAGGCCCAAGCTGGTATCCAGGGGCTCCAGCCCACAGGTGGCAGCAGTACTCTATATGTGGCCGAACTTGCGACTTATAAAGTTGCAGCCTTTGTTGCGGTGTGAAGTACTGCTTAGCTCTGTTGAGCACACCGAGCTTCCTCGACGCCAGCTTAGCCTTGTCCTCTAAATGACCACGGAACTGAACGTCGCTAGAAATATCGACCCCAAGGATCCTAATGCTCTCCGAGATGTTCAGGGGAGTGTTCTGGAATTGTGGAGCCACAGCGAATGGAGTTTTTTTTGCGGTGAACGCGCAAACTTGTGTCTTAGTGGGGTTGAAGTGAACTAGGTTTAGTCGACCCCAATCGGAGACACTGCGAAGTGTACTCTCGATTTCAGACACAAGTCGTTCGCGACTTTCCTCCACAGTGGAACGAGGGAGATTAGCACGGCCCGTGTAGTAAGTGTCCCCAGTGCTGTCGTCTGCAATGAATGCCTTCAATAGAAAGCATGTCATTAATATGCAGAAGAAACAGAGTCGGGGACAACACAGAGCCTTGCGGGACGCCAGCATTAATTTCCATGCTTTCGGAGCAGCTACCGTCAACGACGGCTCTTATGCATCTGCTGGACAGAAAGCTGGCGACCCATTTGCATAATCCCTCTGGCAGTCCGTAGGATGGAAGCTTCGATAGAAGACCGCGATGCTAGACCCGATCGAACGCTTTCGCCACATCCAAGCTAACAGCTAATGCCTCACCTTGACTCTCAATGGCGAGTGACCAACGGTGCGTGAGATATACTAGAAGGTCACCCGTTGAGCGACTGTGGCGGAAGCCATACTGTTGGTCACTCAACAAACCGTGACCCTCTAGATATCGCAGGAGTTGCGTGTTAATCACTCGCTCCATAATTTTGGAGAGGAGGGAGGTGATGGCGATCGGCCTGTAATTCGATGGGTCTGATCTATCGCCCTTTTTGGGCACTGGGTGCACGTGGGCGGTCTTCCACGAAGTTGGGACTTTTTGGGTGGAGTAGGAAAGCGCGAATAGGCGCGTCAAAACAGGACACAGTTCAGGAGCACACTGCTTAAGCACCACTGCCGGAATACCGTCTGGCCCGCTCGACTTATGGACGTCCAGAGACAGCATCTCGCGCCGGACCTCCCGTTGGGTTATGCTTATCTCCGGCATAGAGTTCTCACACCGCAGGATAGTGGGCGGTGTGGCGCCTCCGTCATCCATAGTCGAGTTCGAGGCAAAGAGAGAGCCCAATAGATCCGCTTTCTCTTTGGCACTGTGGGCCAAGTTACCATCCGGCTTACGGAGTGGTGGTAGGGACGACTGGCAAAAGTTTCCCTCAGCAGCCTTGGCAAGGGACCAAAAAGCACGGCTGCCAGAAGGGTAGCTAGCGAGTCTCTTACCAATTCTGCCGACGAAATCGAATTTCGCCCTGGCAATCGCTCGCTTACAGTGCCTCGAGGCAGCATTAAGTTTCCGCTTTGCATCAGATATGTTGGGGTCCAGATTGGATCGAGCCGTGGTCCACGCCTCATACAAGGCTTGCTTGGATAATTTAGCTTCCTTGCAGGGCTTATTAAACCACGGCTGTTTCTTTACCCCTGTAGCTACTAGCGAGTTTGGGATGTAGCATTCCATTCCCGCCAGTATCGTCTCAGCGACGGCTGCTGCACAGGGGTCTGGATCTTCTGATGCAAAGCAGATCTGCCTCCACGGGTACGATGCGTAAAACTCACGCAATCCATCCCAGTCTGCTGCCTTGTAGTGCCACATGCGCCGCCGCCCCGGGGGTCGGGGCACTTCGACCTTTGCGCACGGCACTTGCGTCCGGACCAGACAGTGGTCGGATGTGCCAAGCGGCGCACCCACCGAGATGGAATAGCTGTCCGGTCGCGTGGTCAGCAGAAGGTCCAGTAAAGAGCTTGTATGGCCCTCGATATCAGGTATTCTGGTTGGTTCGTGTACCAGCTGCGAGAAGCCATAAGCCAGGGCAAGCTCGTAAGCAGCCCTCCCCGCGCAGTCAGTGGACCGAGAGCCAAGCCACTCAACATGGTGAGCGTTAAAATCTCCTAAAACCACCAACTCCGCGGAGGGGTACTGCTCAAGTACTTTGTCCGTTGTCGATTGCAGGTGCTCAAATAGGCGAACTGTGTCTGTGTCACCGCTATGGGACCTGTAAAGGCACGCGTAGATTCGGGTGTTGCCACCATAGTCTACGCGCACCCACAAAATTGACAGGTCTCTGTCTTCAAGGCCGTGGAGACGTCGACAGCAAATATCCTCCCGGAAGTACATACATACCCCGGCGCGGCGCACAAAATTGTGTTCCATCTTGTACCCGGGGTAGTTCAGGTACGATGTATCATCAGGGCAGGATATCTGCGTCTCCGTCAGAAATAGCAGAGTCGGCTGTGTCGTCTCAAGGTGTTGGTGGACTGCATTTAGATTAGAATGAAGTCCCCTGATGTTGCAAAAGTCCATTTTTAATATGGAAGGGGAGGCCGCTGGGAAACTTCTACTATTTTTAAATTTGGCCATTTTAGATTTCTAAGGGTGCTGAAAAGGAAGAAGAGGAATCGTTGTGTCGGCATCAAAGAGGACAAAGCGCAGTCTCAATCCGCCGCAGTGATGTACAGGTAGTGCGGATTGCCGGAGCGGAAGTCGGAAGGGCCCCCGATCCCCCCCTGATGCAGCGGCCGGGTCCACTCCGGTCTCCTCCTCCGGCACGACCACTACACCAAGGACTTTACACACATGTGCGGGTCAGCCTCCCAGGGCGGAGATTAGGTGATCCCTGGGTTCGGGACCCCTACTATATGCGGGCGGCCAGCGGACAGCCGTTTCACCGGGTCTCCCTAACAACCGCACCGACATGCCGCGCCTGGTCACCACCACGGCGGAATTGCACCACTGGTCCTGTGCTGCCGACACACCGCTTCCTCTTGGAGCCTGGCGACCTTACTCACCACAGGAACACGACACACCCGAGGGTAATGCCATTTAGCTGCGATCTTCTGTAAGGTGGAGGTAATGGTACCAGTCGGGCTGCTCCGAATTCGAACGGCAATTAACCGTTGTGCCCTCCCTCCCTAAACCAACTACACACCAACAATATACATATTTGGTACACCAACAATATACATATTTGGACACTATAATATAACAATCTAAAATTAAAATCAATAATAGTACATCAATAATAGGCATACACAACACATTTTATTATCTGTTACATAATAAAAAAATAGAAGAAATTGAGTAATATTTTTCTTTGCTTATCTATGAACACTGTCTAAATTGTTTTCTTTATCTTGCTTCTAAAGTTCTTTATAGAGAGGTGAAAGATTGTAGACATCTTTAGGCTTCCGCAGATGGAATTATATTAATACCTCCACAGCATATATAAATGTATAATTTTGCCAGTAAATAAATAAATCTATAAAATAAATGTAATTAGTAATTCTTTCTTAAGCGTATGAAGATTTCCTCTCGAATTTGATTTCAGAAAAGTTTACGGCTTATACCAATGAGTTTTTCTGGTAATGTATCCTACCCCAAGCATTAAGGCGAAGAATAACATAAAAATAATGTATTAAACATAGTCAGGAACGTCTGACATGAAATTCAAATTTTTTTTTTTTTTTTTTTTTTTGTATGGTGTCTCGTAGCGTGAGTTCCGGGAACTTTTGCTACTTAACCGGACAAAGGCGAGACCTAGGCCTTCAGCCAGGCACTTTAATACTAAGCAACACAGCTAAGGGCACCCCCTGTGCGGTACGGACCTCGGCTTAGGGCGTTGCTGGTTCGCGAGCAAGGGAGCTGGGCTGGTCTGGAATTTTTTTATTATTATTTGGTTATCAGGGGGAGGGAGTTTGCGCTACTGGCTCGGCTCGGGCCGGCACTTGCGAGAGTCTGGGGGGAGCGTTACGGCTTATTCGCGTCGAACCTCGCCGGCGAGGACGGAACAGTGGTCGGTTTTGTGTCGTGTGGTTTGTGTGTCGTCGGGCGTCCTGGAGGACCGTTATGTCGTCATCCGGTTCGATGACGGCATGTTTTGGGCAAAATTCAAAACACGCCATGCGTTTGAAAGACGGCGATGGACGCGCCATTTGTCACGTGGGCTTAGAAGCTCTCAGGCGAAAATAGTTTGAGCCCTGGAGGCCGAGAGGATCGAGTAGTTGTCTGCAACACAAAGATTGCATAAATCTTATATTATATCGGAAGGTACTTACGATGTAATATAAGATTTATGTATTCAAAATATCATCTTATATTTCATTTATTTTGACGACCGTCTGGTCTGGGAGTTCCTGACTGCAAAACTTGAGGTCGCGGGTTCGAATCCCGCTGAGGGCAGATATTTGTGTAATGAACACAAGTATTTGTACCTTAGTCTTGGATGTCCTATATATCTATCTATATAAGTAAAATATATCGTTGTCTAGTTACCATAACACAAGCTTTGCTTTATTTGGGACTAGGTCAATTTGTGTGGAATTGTCCCAGGTATTTATTTATTTATACATTATTTGTTTCATTTATTACATTCATATTATATAGAAATCAGTAGGTATCTAGTTTGAGTACATCTATGTAACAAATAATGTAGTAAAAATTCAATTTACTGCTATGTAAATGAAACTTCCAACCCTTTTACGTCCAACTTCGGTTAAAAAGACAATCCTTATCAAACAGAACCTTCATGTTGAACGGTGATGTCCCTCCAAGGAAATTGAAAATATAGCGAAAGGACCTACATTAGGGCTATCACGGTCCTTTGATGGAACCCCATGTGTTTGAAAACTATATGAAAGAATAAATTAAAGATATCTATGAGTACCTACGACATTTGATATGTGTACGAGTTAGAACTAATTGTAATTGGAGGAGAATCTTATTCGACAATACGACCAACGTGACAGAAAGTGAGTCCATCGTCGTTACTTAAGCACGACTAATCAAAAATCAAAATATTTAATTCAACGTATTTAATTCAATGAGCCGTGGTGGCCGAGTGGTTCGAGCAGTTGCCTGCGACGCAAAGGTCGCAAGTTCGAATCCCTTTTGTACCAATGAGTTTTTCTGAACTTAAGTACAGTGATTAGTCACACCACGAGCTTTACGGTGAAGGAAAACATCGAGAGGAAACCTGCATACGTCTGAGAAGAAATTCAAAGGCGTAAGTATAGTCGTGCTTGAGTAACGGCGATGGACTCGCCATCTGTCACGTTGGCACCTAATATACCTCTGGCGGAAAGTGAGTGTGTGGGTATTACCTATACACCTCTGCCTACCCCTTTGGGGACCCTTGTGGGAAGGCGTGAGGATATATATATAATTCAACGTAAGGGTCAAAGGGTTATTGAACGTCACATACATACATACATACATATATACATATATCATCACGCCGAGTCCCTAACGGGGTAAGCAGAGATTATAGAGCGCCAGTTCTCTCCAGACTAACATACATCTTTCGCTTCGTCCATTTTACATACGCTTTTGAATTTCTTGTCAAATGTATGTAAGTTTCCTGTCGATGTTTTCCTTCACCTCAATGATCGTGGTGTGACTACTGTACTTCAGTTCAGAATAACTAATTCGTACAGTCGGGACTCGCACTTGCAATGCTTGTGTTGTAGGCAACTACTTGAACCACTCGGCCACCACGTCTCACTATTGAACATTTTATTAATAAATTTAGTTAAAGATTAATAAACATGGATGAACCGAAAGAGGAAGTCTACAGAGAACTGGCGCTACCCTTCCCATACCTATGTATGTATTTTTATTACAAAAATCCGAAGTCATGTTATATATAGGAATCGCATTAGGGATTTTGTACTTGTAAAGCCAATTAAATACATAACACCACTTCTCCTGTAGGCGGGTAAACATTAATAACAGCTTGTCATTTCTTCATATAAAAACTTCAGTAAATAAGCGAGCCTTAAGTTCTCAAATGTTATATAAAATGTAAAGGTTCTATTGAAAGAGTTCCCTTCTTTCAGACTAAAACGGAATGCCCTTTTTCCTTTACAAGTTGGAAAATGTGTCAAGTGCTGTAAACTAATTATTTCCGCCACTGTATTTTTCAGTTCGCGCCCGGAAGTTGTTCGCTGGAGTGAAATTTTCAATTAACTCAATTTTCATTTCAAACACTTAACTTGATCAAAATGACAATTTGTCGTTGCTCGCTAATTTGGCTAATTGATTTTAGTTTGATTCATTGAATTATTGGATTTTGTTTCATCCGGTGTTGTTGGCATGTCATGTCATTTTTTAAATCTTAGATGCGTTAAACGTAATTCGCAATTCGTTTCCCTGTTTTCATTTACACCCCTCACTCCATCATTTTCAAACGTATCACTTAAGTGTTGCTTTAGCGTTTGCAGTACAATTATAGCATAAGTGAATATGGTTAGGAATAATGGTTATGAAAAGCTAATTAGCATCTTCACGCCGTTTCAGAACCCCAGAGGTAGAAAGAAGTCCAAAAACAACCTTGTCTCTGAAAATATATTATGTATGTGTTAACGTGACAAACGGCGAGTCCGTTGCCTTGCGTCTTTCTCCGCAAAGCAAGATTTTAGAGCTTTATATCGCCGCCCCCGGAGAACAAAACGACAATAGCTATTGCCTTGTTTTTAATGTTATACCATATTCGAGTCTAATGGAGCATAATACACCTTTACAATTTTTTTCATATTTTATTGGTCGTTACTCATAAAGTTATAAAATAATGCAATAGTATTCGAAGTTTTTTATTACTTACAAAGTTACGCGAATTAAATTGCCAGATAACAATAGTAAACATTTTCAACTACTATCAAAATGGTAATATCGATAGCCACAATATTCCCGTGCAAACGAGTCTGTAGTAATAGTGCTCTGGATGTTGTCATTTCATTCTCGTAAAAATATACCTTTGTTTGGCAGCTAACGTTTGATTGAGAAAACGTTTCTCTAATAATGAACGGCGAAACATAATCATAACATCCTCTGTCTTTAGGTAAAGTATTGCGCTAGAGAGTGATAACCTAATGCAATATTCTGTGTGCGTCTGCGTAAGTAGCAATGTTTGTTTACAAATTAAAATCAGTATGCTCATGAGCGCCCTTGTGTTGTCGTCAGCTTAGCTAGTAAAGTCTACACGAAGATCCTGACGATCAGAATGCAAGAGCGATCCGATAGGTTTCACTGGGAATCCCAAAGTGGATTTAGACCAAAAAGAGGATATATGGATCAAACCTTCTCGCTTCGCGGAATCGCGGAAAAGTTTTTGGATAATAACCAAATATATAGTGTGTATAGTGAGGGTGAGATGTCACCCTGTCTTGATGTGAAGTCGGGGGTCAAACAAGGGTCTATCATGTCTGTCTGGCTGTTCATTATATATCTAGATAACTGTCTGAGAGCACTAAGAACGTACGGATGTGGAGTGAAAATGGGAAACTTAATGGTCAAACTGCCTACTATACGCCGATGACGCGGTTTTACTGGCGTCATCAGAGGGCGAACTGCAGTCACTAGTTACCATAATGAAAGAAGAATGTGAAAAGAAGGGGGGGCACCTAAACGCTGGCTAGACTAAGGTTCTGGTATTCGAAAGAGATGAACAAGTGACCGAGTGAATTTGTATATCTAGGAAGCATGTACTCATGAGATGAAAAGTATGAAAAAGATATTGAAAGAAGGATAACTGCCGCTAATAAGGTGAATGGGGCCATGTCGGCGTTGATGGGCAGTAAAAGTCTCAGCAAAGATGCCCGAGTTCTACAATGCGATATTGGTGCCTGCTTTATTGTATGGCAGCAAACCCTGGCAAACAGCAGTTGATATGCGATCTCTTCGAAAAATGTGAGAGATTCGCAAATTAACTGGAGTGAATGAGGGCGTGATTATAAAGATGAAGAAAAGCATGTTACGTTGGTTTGGTCATATAGAATGGATGAGTGAAGAAAGATTGACGAAACAGATATACAAGCAAAAGTGTGTGCAAGAATAGGCAGAGGAAGACCACGTTCCAACTACCTCGATCAAATCGATCAGATGCTCAAGGACGGGATCGTCAAGAGTACTCGAAACCGACGAGCATGTATGAAGAGACTGATGAATGTGGGCGAAGCGAAAGAGGTATGCAAGTCTAGAGAGAACTGGCGCTCTATACTCTCTCCCTAACCCGTTAGGGACTTAGCGTGATGATGTACTAAATGCATAAGAATGTATACACACGGTACATACATATATCAAAGTATATTTTATTATTCTATTAGTCTGTCTGTCTGTTTGTTCCGGGTAATGTCTGAAACGGCTGGACGTGTGAATTTGGCCGCCCTCTGAACTTGCCGCCCGGGGCATAGGCCCCGGCTTGCCTCCCCCTAGATCCGGGGCTGCCAGATGTACACTATCATAATTAATGCCAAAGTTACTGGCGAAAAGTACACAATTAAAGAAATGTTGCAGAATGACTTTCATGACATAAAATAACTAATAATCAATAGGAATTGGGTCAAAGATGTAGTTGGTCAGAAAACATCGTGGTCCAAAATTATGGAAGTGAATGTTTCACATGTGCAACCTCATCTTCAATGTTATAAGTACGATTTTGATGCAGAGTATTCCCAAATGGATACTCAATTTCAACAAAAATTGCCAGCAAGAAGAAAGCGAGGTGTCCGCCAGACTGCGTCAAACACGCCAAACTCTGCATCTGAACATCAATGGAAACCAGCGTATACCGACCGTTTGCCTTTAACCAAGGCATTATATGCTGACCTGATGAGCCTGTGTAAGAGCGAAGCAATCCCAAGTTATTACCATGGGTTCTATGAGTCTCTGACCTTTATCGAAAGACCTATTGATGATCAAAGTGAGGAAGAATAATAACATTTTTCATTGTCATTGTATTAAAACATTATATTAAATTAAAGCAACCAATGGTTACCATATAATTTGTTTTATTTTGAAGGCAAGAACAACCACCCAAAGTTCTATTACCATACAAAAATGCAAAAATTAATACGAGAATACAATGATAAGTGACATTAAATTTCGATAATTGAGCTGTCAATAATCACTGAACAAAATTACAATGCAACATTGCAATATTTGTTTCCGCTTAGATGAACCGAGAATAAAAGGACAACGGACATTAAAAAAATCTTGACGTCGATAAATTTTTATCAATATCTTATTTTGTTAATATCCTATTTAATTATACTACTGTTAATTATAATACTTTGACAAAAAGAATACTTACAAAATTAGCTTTCATTCGAGCTAATTCACTTACAATATTGTTCAGTGAATCACCAGAAATCAGCGAAAATCGGTTTTTTATTTTTCCTGAAAAGTTGTGATTTTGTGATTGCCATTTTGTTCTCCGGGGGCGGCGATATCTACAAACTTACCCAAGAATCTTCCCAAAGGGGTGGGTTTTTATTAAACATTTTGTTATTTACACCAATCTTAATAAAAAATTATTACATTTTATTTTCTATTTCTTTTGTTGAATTTTCTATAAAAGCACGTTTTTTTAACAATTCAATTTTTTTTTATATAAAATTCTTCGGTCCTTGATAAGTGTATGCCAAGTTTCGATTTGAAGAAAGTAAAAATTGTGTTCAACGTTTCTGTTTACTTACTATCATACTAACATACGTATGGAGCTAAAAAAAGTGTATTAAAAACTTTTGTCGTAAATCCATACATATCTGTATTATAACTATGATAAAACTTGTTTGTACTAAAAGAGTCCATTCGTCCTTCCATCTTCCAGTTTCTTCCATCAAAAATAAATGTCTGTATCATGCAAGTGCTATCATTGCTTGTCTACGCTACGGTGACCGCTTACTGTTGGGTACGACGTCTCTATGTATGCCTTTGTAGTTATTTTAATATCCTAACGCCTTCCCACAAGCGTCCCCGGAGGCCGAAGGGGTAAGCGGAGGTAGTACCCAAAACCCCACTTAGTTATATATAAACGCTATAAAAGTCATTTCAACGTTTCGAGACCAAATCAGGGACGTCTTGAAAAAGGCCCGGTCAAGAGTATCCTAAACCGAAGAGCATGTATGAAAGGAATAATGACAGTGGACGAAGGGAGACAAGTATGTAAGGATCGCAGCAAGTGGAAAGAAGTGGTCTCTGCCTACCCCTACGGGAAAGGGGCATGATTATATGTATGCATGTATAAAAGTCAGACAGCTTTCTGTTTGGTTAAACCTTCAATTACGGAACTTTGCTAAAAATAGAGTTAGTCGAGTGACAAATTAGTTAATCCCTGTGTTTGTCTCAAACATTCCCCGTGAAAGTTCCTAGTTATTAAACGGGAAAAAGTTTTCCGAAAGCGTAGCTTCAGTTCGGAAAATTGGCACTGAAACCGCGTATAAATTCCCGGCAGCCGAACATGCGAACCATTGATCTGATTCGTCTCGCAGTTTTTGTATTGAAAATTCCGGAAAAATCTGCCACAATCTAGTTTCACCGAACATGTATTTTTTATATAATTTGTAGCAAAAAATACGATCGACATTGGGATACATTTTGTTCGTTCTACTTATCCTATTAATATTATAGGTACATGCAAAAGTTTCTGAGGATGTAAGAATGTTTCAAACTAAATCAATCGCGATACATTATTTACTTTAGTTATGAACATTCAATATGTTTTATTCAATATAAAATATACGATCAGTTGACATACCGACCATATTATAAATATTTATTTATTTAGGTCTACCAACGTATGCATATAATAATACTTAAATACTTTTGAAAATTTAAAACCAAAAGTAACATACAATTATAGGTGAACACGCCTTGCATCAATAACAAGAGTAAGCTTAAATGGCGATGGACAGTAATTAAAATTCTACATGCTGCTTGCGATTTAGCGGAGCGTATCCTCGTAAGATCCGCCAAAGACTATATTATTATTAGTTAGATAAAACACGTAATATTATAATATTTAATTACCAGAAAAAAAACCAATGACATAAAATCGGGCGAAACCATGGGGCACACCTAGCCGAGTAGTGTTAGTACTCACCTGCACAGCTAAGTCTTTGCAGGCTACACCAATGTGTTTGCCGAACTTAAATACAGTGCTTATACACTACAAGTGAATGTAATTTTACCAAGACTTTTAGACATGTACTCAAATATCATAGCTCAGGTTTTCCCTGGAGACAGCATGGAGTTCTTCAAAAAGGGTGTGAAAAGATTCCTGCAGGGTCGGCAACGCGTGAGTGCTACCCCTGGTGTTGAAAGCGTCCATAGGCGGCGGTCACCGTTTAAAATTAGGCAGACCCCATTTTAAAAAAAAAACTCAAATGCTTAACATGACTGTCGCAATTGTCGTAATATGACAAAACTTTCAACAATTACCGTATGTCTTGTCGGGTGTAAGAGTTATTAAATAAGGTGGTGGCACATTTTAATAATTGCCCATAAAACTTGGGAACAAAAGTCGTTAGAGGAACGAATTGAGTTGTACGCACGAGCCATGCATATGAATTGTATTAAATATTGTTTCACTTGAAATCAAACTGGTATCTCAGTTATTAATTGAATTGTATTGTACCTCTGCTTACCCCTTTCGGAAAGCTTTGTGGGAAGGCGTGATAATATATAACATAAGAATGTCATCAAAATTAGCTAAACACTTTCTAAGCTACGTCTTATTATAAAAAAAATAATTTTATCTCAAACGCGTATAGTCGAACAGTTAGCGGCTGTCATTATATTTTATGGTGTTTTATCTGGTCGCCCTCGAGATGTGCGATTTCCTCTAATGTCTCCAGGAAATTCACTCCTTTTCATGTATTTTACGTTATACGATGCGCTTTCGACACGATACTGGCATATTAGATTTTTCTCTTACCACCACTCCTTCGTACAAAGGTCCCCGAAGGGTGGGCAGAGAGTGTGTAGGAATACCCACACACGCCTAAGATATATGTAGGTGCCCACGTGACAGAGTGCGAGTCCATCGCCGTTACTCAAACACGACCATACTTGGAGTTTCTTGCCGGTTCTTCTCCATGGAAACGACCAACCTGAACCGTGCACCTTTTTCGACGTTTTATAAGTGCCCACCTAGGCCTATGTGAAATAAAAATATTTTGATTTTGATTTTTTTGATCATGTACGTATTTGAGTTTCTTCTCTAATGTATACAGGCTTCCTCTCGATATTTTCCAATTTACAATCTTGATTGCTCGAGCCACTCGGCCACCAAGGCTTACATATTATATTTATTGTATGCAAGTCTAGAGATAACTTGCGCTCTATGCTCTCTGCCTACCATGATAGGGACCCGGCGTGATAATATGTACCTATGTTTGTCTGCATGTATGTATTACAAAATATTATAATATATTCATGTTTAATGTAAAATATTTGAACCTTAACAATCGAACAATATAAAAGGCCAACCTCTTATCTAAGATAAGTGCGCCTAAGTTACGCACATGGCATCCAGTTTTCGACGCCCCGCCATTGACGTGGAAAATTTATGCGGTGCCATTGTCAAGCTTATTGCTAAAACTGTAATTGTCTCACAAAATTATTCAATTTTGCTCTTCTCCGTAGAAGCATTGTTTACTTATACGGTAATATGTACATTGGGGAAGATGAGTTCAAATGCTGGCCATGTTGGCCATGTTGGCCATGCTGGCTGCCAACACTGCTACACCTTTTTATACCAGTAAGGTGGAAAACAAGAGCGTCTGCCTCGTGCTAAGCTCTAACCTCTGCTAGAAAATACTTGCAACAAGGCAATGAATCGCAAGTTGCTGATCCTTCAGGAATCTTTACACACTCTTCTCGAATTAAAGCCGTGGTGGCCGAGTAGTTCGAAAAGTTGCATCCGACACAAAGATCGCAAGTTCGAATCCCGACTGTACCAATGAGTTTTTCTGAACTTAAATACTGTGATTAGTCACACCACGAGCTTTACGGTGAAGGAAAACATCGAGACTAAACCTGCATAAATCAGAGAAGCAATTCAAAATCATACGTATGCTTGCCGTGCCGTGATTGAGTAACGGCGATGGACTCGCTATCTTATCTTTGATATACTTTAATAAATATATTTTAAAAATGTAATGGACTATATTCATTTATATATGTATAAATATTACTGTTACACAGGTGAAACCATGCCGCAAAGCTAGCATATGGTACAAAAGGTTCAACCTTTTGACGCTTATACAATACCTTCAATGTTAATTTATGTTTTTTACATTTAATTTCGGATCGCAAAAGAATTCTACCGCAGCTGCTGCTTTGGTAAGTACTTTTTCATCTTGATTACGAAACGAAGCGACCCTTAATTTATAACCTCTCAGCCTTAGTCGGGCGAAATTACGACGAAAAATCAAGATCGAACCCAGATACCGAGCGAAATGAATACTAATCCAAAAGCAATTAGCATTCGGATCACGTTTCGAGTACAACGTGTTAATCTTTTTGGAGGAAATGAGAAAACTTGGGCTTGCCCCGAGAACGTGTTGGAGGCTTTTTCTAATTTCACACCTTTATTCCATTCCAAATAATTAACATTATAAACTACTAGTTGCGCCCCGAGATTTCAATCAGTTTTTTCAGTGGCAACGCGCAAGTGATACTTCGGTATCGTGAGCGTAAATAGGCTACGGTAACCGTTTCCCATCAGATGGGCCGTAGGCTTGTTTGCCACTCTTGTAGTATAAAAAAAAAAAATCGCGTGTAAAGATCGGTTTCATTAGTATAATTATTCTAGATTCATTTTTGGAACGAAACATCTCTCTCTGTGAAAAAAATCATTCAATTCCGTTCAGCCGTTCTAGCGTAACAAATATCCATACTTTCAAACTTTAGCATTTCGCATTACGGTGAACGAAAACATCGAGAAGAAGCTTGCATACGTTTGAGAGGAACTTCAAAGACGTTTGTATAGTCGTGCTTGTATTTGTTTCTGCCATTGATAGTGGATATATAGGTTCTACCTACAAACCTTTGCCTACTCTCTGCGGGAAGGCGTGACTATCCTTGGGACATTTCCTCAGAAATTGACCCAGCCCCAAATTAGGCAAAGCTTGTGTTATGGTAACAAGACAACAATATATTCACTTATATAAATATAGATACATACATAATACAAAGGACATCCAAAACTACGGCACAGATACTCGTGTTCGTCACATAAATATCTGCCCTCTGCGGGAATCGAACCCACGACCTCAAGTTTTGTAGGCAGGAGCTCTAATCACTTGACCAGACGGCCTTTAGTTTATATTGGCTTTCATATTTCAGATGATTGCGTAAATACAAGCGATACAAGATAACATGTCTGGTCAAAACAAATTAGTTCGTAAAAATAGTTCGTGTAAGCACTTATTAAAGTTGTATTTATCACTGTCTTACGTTAGCTCAATTATCTACGCGGCGCCGTCTAATAAGGTCAAAGATTATTTACAGATGGCAATTAAATTGCTTTAGTAAAATGTACACATCAAGTTACAGATTTTTATTTTTTTTACGCTATCCACATCGCAGGTTTCGTCGTCATTAAATTGCTATCGTTAAATGCCTATCTAAAATTCAACATATTTATTCATGTATGTAGAAGACACGATAAGGATTTATAGAATGTCATTTAAATTTTAAATTATTATAGCCACCGCTTTTAAGAAAAACTTTCAGGGACTGGCAGAAAGAAATTCCACATTATGTTTTTTTAAAACATTGGCTTTCGTTTTTACGTAGCTGCTGATACTGTTCCAAGGATGAAAGCGCCAAGAGTTTTCATAACCAGTGAGCGTGCATGATGGGGCTTGAATTGGGTATATTTATAATAATTTGTATTACGACCAAGGTTTTAGGCTTTCTGACAATCTCCGAAAATGTATGAAATAGAAAAGAGAAAGGAGAGAGCCACGGTAGCCGAGTGGTTCGAGCAGTTGCCTGCGACGCAAAGGTCGCAAGTTCGAATCCCGACTGTACTAATGAATTTTTCTTTACAGCTTTACAGTGAAGGAAAACATCGAGAGGAAACCTGCATACGTCTGAAAAGAAATTCAAAGGCGTATGTATAGTTGTGCTTGAGTAACGGCGATGGACTCACCATCTGTCACGTTGGCACCTAATATACCTCTGGCGGAAAGTGGGTGTGTGGGTATTACCTATACACCTCTGCCTACCCCTTCGGGGACCCTTGTGGGAAGGCGTGAGGATATATTATTATTTTTTATAGAAAAGGAAAAAAACTTCTTATAAATCTCATGATATGGCATACACATAAACACGCATATACAAACACACATAACCACGCAACCAAACAGTATGTGTTTGGTTGCTAGCTAGCTTTGCTAGATTGTGTGTGTGTGTGTGTGTGTGTGTGTGTGTGTGTGTGTGTGTGTGTGTGTGTGTGTGTGTGTGTGTGTGTGTGTGTGTGTGTGTGTGTGTGGGTGTGTGTGTGTGTGTGTGTGTGTGTGGGTATGTGTCTTATGACACACAATCTCATGACTTAATGCAATACCGATCCTTGTTAATCTAGTTTTCACTTTAATTGTGTCAACAAGGAACTTGAAACAACAAAGTAATAAGGAAGACACATCTCTTTGTGGCGATCAGTGTAAATGTCAGCGACACAGCAGCTTAATACTACAGCAGTCATCATCGCTATATGTAACTGTGTTTTCTGATCCTAAAAAAAAAAATCCTAATTTGAATAATAGTTCTAAACAGAAGGTACACTATTATTTCCAAATTATACCTAAGTACATATATCGTTTAAATCATCCTGGCCTCTTTTGATACGATATGGCAGTTCCATTTTTGGTTGTAATTTTTATTCAGTTACTAGATATTCGTCCCTTTATTGTCGAGTTTGATATACATACTCATCTGTTACGGATTCTATTCTACTCCTTTGAAGTACATTGTCGCCGAATAAGGTGGAAATATCACTTACGTATCCCGTATATGTGTATTTTTTTCATTGTGTTCAAAGGCTCATTTCTCCACGCATCATCTGTGTCGCCATCTACAAAATGTATTAGATATTACACCTGGTTGAACATTGTACGACGATACGAAAAGAATGTTAGGTTATTTCAAAGACTTGGCACCTCTTTAATTTACATATTAGTCTTTGCACCGACGATCCGCAAACATTAATCTAAGTAAGTGTCAATTAAGTAGAAAATACGGGAGGCGCGAACGCCTATAAATACAACTGTCTTGTCCTTTTGAGTTTAGTCGTAGGTTGGTCTTTAGTTAATAATATATATATATATATATATAATTATATATATATATCGTATCGTCGTACAATGTTCAACCAGGTGTAATATCTAATACATTTTGTAGTATTTTTTGTATATATATATATAATTATATATATATATATATATATATATATCCATTATTAACTAAAGACCAACCTACCTATATATATATATACTAGCTGCCCGCCCCGGCTTCACACGGGTGCAATATTGATACTAATAAAAATGTAAAAGATAAAAATGGTTATGGTGGTTTATCCTTTAGAGATAATTTAATACCATCGCGGACTTTTATATCGATTATTTGAAGATATACCACTCCGTAGTACATTCATTTGATCTATCTCGTAAGGTTTACCCAGCGTTTGCGATTTAAGCGCACAAAAATATGTGTCTATCATCACGTTACAAATCTTTGAATATTTCGTTATATATTAAATAAGAGGGTAATATGGAGGGAATAACCTATATATATCCTATATATATATATATATATATATATATATAGCTGGCGTGAGGATATATATATATATATATATATATATCCTCACGCCTTCCCACAAGGGTCCCCGAAGGGGTAGGCAGAGGTGTATAGGTAATACCCACACACCCACTTTCCGCCAGAGATATATTATAGGTGCCAACGTGACAGATGGCGAGTCCATCGTCGTTGCTCAAGCACGACTATTTCTTACGAATTTGAATTTCATATTAAATGTAATATGCAGGTTTCCTCTTGATGTTTTTGCCGTAAGAATCGTGGTGTGACTGATTAGTCACACCACGATTACTGTACAGTGATTACTGTACCTACTTAAGTTCAGAAAAACTTCGAACTGTCGAACTTGTTCTCTTTGTGTTGCAGGCAACTACTCAAACCACTCGGCCACCACGGCTTTTCACATTAATGTACAATACATATTCATCCATGTATTAAGTATTATTTTAACATTAGAGCTTTAGTTTACTCAAACATTCCACCTCAATAACCGCGTTTAATGTGAATAAAAACATGTTTACACTTCCGCAAAGTTTCGTCGAAATGTTTACGTAGGCGTGTTGCTCTACACATTTCGACCACTGGGCTTTTTAACTTACGTTTAAAAGAAATCAAGTCGATATTTAATATTTTTTTGTTTTAATCTAGTACTTTGCAATTACTATTCTAATATACCTCTATACCTAATATACCTCTGGCGGAAAGTGGGTGTGTGGGTATTACCTATACACCTCTGCCTACCTCTTCGGGGACCCTTGTGGGAAGGCGTGAGGATATATTATTATATATTATTCTAATATGATCGAAATACTTTTTAGCTTAACATTTTAATTAAAATAATGTTTGGGAAACGATAAATTTAGCGTTCAGTGGCTACTACAATGAGTAGTTACTCTACAAGCTGTACGATGCAGGAAAATACCAAGAGGAAGCATACATTTCATATTAATGACGTAAAGGGTTGGGAAACGGTGATGGACTGACTATCTGTAACTTTGGCTCCTAAAATATGTACATATCTCCCTGTTATAAATCGGGTAAAAATAACTGGCTAACAAAAATCATTCGAATGGACATCAAAGTACTTATACTGTAAGTTCTTATATTAAGAAGTAAGCTCGAGGCGCAAATCCGGCTGTATACATTACAATGCTCGTGACTTGTACTTATCTTAAGAAATAAGCCCGGGGCGAAATTAACATGGAGCCAATCCATGCTTAAGTAAATTCACTCCGAGGTTGCTCATTGCCCCACCTTCAGAACTTCAACAAAAATATAAAATGTAATAAGTTTTGTAAGGAGTACTCACTTTCAATTTTTCAAGCTCACTGTTCCTCGTTCCCTTGGGAAATTATACCTCAGAGCTAATAGTTGGTCGCACTTAATGCCACTTGTTCATTAAGACGAAAGTTAATCTTGGCTTATACTTTTTCTGTACGAAGATTAATTGTGTGCTCATGATAATAATATTATACGATATGATTCATAAACATCGCGCCGAGGCCCTCACGGCATAGGCAAAGATAATAGAGCGCCAGTTTTCTTTAGCCCTACATAGCTCTTTCGCTTCGTCCACATTCATGAGTCTCTTTATAGATGCTCGTCGGTTTCGAGTACTCTTGCTTTTAAGTAAACGGGGAAAAATTTAATGAAAAGCTGTGTATTTCCTGACCGTGGTCAAGTGATTACAGCAGCCACTCGAAGTCTGAACTTAAGTACAATTATGAGACACACCAAGAACTTTACGGTGAATGTAAACATGGAGAGGAAACCTGCATACGTTTTAGAAGAAATTCAAAGACGTATGAAGTGATATGTTTATAAGTGCATAGATAGTAATGGTATAACCTCCATTATTCTGTTCGAGGAGTCTTGTGAAAGTGAGCTTCGATACGAATTTCTATAAATTTTAACTATCCCACAAAATACACTCTGTATAGTTGACAAAGAGGTATTAAAACTGTATTACACTAGTACGGCCGTACACGCTAATGCCGCTAAGAGCAAACTGCGGTTATGTAAGTAGTTATCATTGTTGGTTGCTAATGGTTATATCTGGGCAGGGACTGCTCGCCCCCTATACATTAAGATCTATGATATGGTACGCCTAAACTGTAAATGCTTTTAGGTCTGTGTTATGATTGTATTCTGTGGTAATTAGCTTGTTAAGTTGGCAGTTTTGAAGTTCGAATGAAGAACGTTACATATTTATTCATCCGTAAATGCATCACTTTTGAAATTAATGGACGGAATTTCCTATAGAAACTCGGGATCAAAATACCGATAATACTAGTTGCGTCAGACAAGATAACGGTAATACCCAAACACCCACCAGAGATATATTTTAGGTGCTAACGAGACGGACGGCGAATCCCTCGCCGTTTCTCAAGCATTACATATATTGACTAATGTCAGTAAAGACTAATCACTGTACTTAATTTCAAAACAAAATCGTGTTAAAAACTCATTGGCGTCGGCATTAGAACTTCCAATCTTTGTGTTGCAGGCTACTCGAACCACTCAACCACCTCGGCTCTTTATATCGTAACTTACCTTTGCAAAGTCCAGATATTTTTTTTTTTTTTTATACAACAAGAGTGGCAATCAAGCGTACGGCCCACCTGATGAGAAACGGTTACCGTAGCTTATTTACGCTCACGATACCGAAGTATCAATAAAATTGCGCGTTGCCACTCTGTGTTCAGAGGGTTATAGTGTGTTGGCAGCATAATGGGACTAGTCCCTCTGCTTCCAACACAATGTAACTATCCTCCCCCCTCCCCAAGGAGCTCATTACTGGAAACCTTCTTCACCGCGTAGGAACATAACACAAAAAAATGTGTTATTTGGCTACGGACTTCTATAAGGTGGAGGTCCTGCCTCAGTCGGGCAGCTCCAAATTCAAACGGGAAACCCGTTATGACTTACCTCTCTTATAATGAAATAAATACGTTATCAGTATCTTAAATAGTTACTAAAATCATTTTCAATAGCGGGACTGTGCCACGGGGCTAATTAGGCTAGACTTATTATTTTAACTAATAAACGAAGGATTAACCCTAAATGTCATTAGTAGAAAGGATGAGTGAAGAAAGACAAAGCAAAAGTGTGTACAGGAAGAGGCAGAGGAAGACCACGTTCCAACTACCTGGATCAAATCGATCGAACGCTCAAGGACGGGAACGTCAAGACTACTCAAACCGACGAGAATGTATTAAGAGACTGATGAGTGTGGACGAAGTGAAAGAGGTATGTATGTCTAGAGAGAGCTGGCGCTCTCTACCCTTTGCTTACCCCGTTAGGGACTCGGCATGATGGTTATAAAAAAAAAGCAGTAATCGAAGCTGGGTGGGACAGCTAGTTTAATATGTAATTTCTACAATCTCCGAGCCATCTGTATTTGTCCAGTAACCCATAAATTTGACCAAATTGACTGATGTAGCCTCATGTTTCGGCATAGCTAAGTAAATAAGCGAGAGATTGGCTTATCAACGGTACAGGAAATACCATTTGACCACAATAACGGATTATCCATCAAGTTTAATTGACGTGTCTGAGGCATCTGTTGGACTCTGCACCTGAGTACAATGCAATTTAGTCTGGTTATTGTTATTGGATCTATTGTATCTAGATAATTCTATCTGAATACTGAAATTTGGCTAAATTGTTAATTGCCTAATTAGGCAGTATGAATAAATACATTTGTTTCGTATTAATGATGAATACTTGTTGACTTTTTCCTTCCTTTGTAGTCTAAACTACGAGTATGTAATATTATAAAGAGAGAAGATTTTTTTGTTTGTTTGCTACAATCTAACTCAAAAGCAAATGGACCGATTTAAAAAAATCTTTCACCAAAGCTTCATCTTCATCAAATAACATACGCTATGTTGTAGGAAAGATTTGTTTTTTTTGTAATACCTGAAAAGAAACTGTTGATTTAAGTGTTTTAATAAGTATATACGGTTCGTATTTGGATTACGCAAATATGACCACGTTTCTGAATTTCGCCGTAGGCTCAAGTGGCTACCCATCCGACTTCGCCGGAATACTCATATCCTATCACTTCTTTACAAAACTTTGTTTGATCCTAGAGCCCCCAGATATCTTCAGGAACGCTTTGAATTTCTTTTTTCCAACCTGCACCTACTCCGTAAAACCAGAGAACTTGTCCTTAAAACTGCTACCTTCACCTCTTCTTCCTATTCCAAGTCTTTCACTGCGCAAGCTGTCCGTCTTTGGAACTCGTTGCCCCAGAACATCAGGCTTGCACAGACATTAATCTCCTTCAAAAAGCTTTTATTTGAACACTATTTCTCTTTTTAACTTGTTTATATATATGTATACATGTTTATATTATTGTATGTATGTTATAGAGCCGTGGTGGCCGAGTGGTTCGAGCAGTTGCCTGCGACGCAAAGGTCGCAAGTTCGAATCCCGACTGTACCAATGAGTTTTTTCTGAACTTAAGTACAGTGATTAGTCACACCACGAGCTTTACGGTGAAGGAAAACATCGAGAGGAAACCTGCATACGTCTGAGAAGAAATTCAAAGGCAAATGTATAGTCGTGCTTGAGTAACGGCGATGGACTCGCCATCTGTCACGTTGGCACCTAATATACCTCTGGCGGAAAGTGGGTGTGTGGGTATTACCTATACACCTCTGCCTACCCCTTCGGGGACCCTTGTGGGAAGGCGTGAGGATATATTATTATGTTATTTATGTATGTTATATAAGTATATGTTTCGTATTTATTTATGTAGAATGCCTATTATTTATATATTATAATAATTGTTTCTATTTCATCCTCTCAACTGTCACACCTACCTTTTCTTTCTCTGTTTCTTATCTCTCTCTACACTTGGGTTGCCTGGTAGAAATCGCTTTTGCGATAAGGCCGCCTATTGTGCCTACTATATGTTTTTCTTTGTCATTTCTGTTTGTTTTTGTAAATGTGTGTGTACAATAAAGGATATATTCCTTCTCTTTATTTGAAATACATCTCATATATAACATTTTTAAATATATATATATAAAAACATATTTAAAAATATAAAATATAGGGGCCCACCGGTATCGGGATCAGGGTCCAAGGTACCGGTGGTTAGGGTCCCAGAGAAAGAAATCTCCTCACAATACGTGCCGTTTCGAGCAGTACTGCTTTCTGCATCAGGCACTTGATCCAACTGTCTAACGAGAGCCTCTTGAGGTGTTGGTCGAGGCTCTTTGTCATTAGGCCATTGGCCGTTATTACTATCGGCACAATGATTGCAGAGTCCACATCCCACATGCTGACAATCTCGTGAGCCAAGTCTTATTATTATTATTATTATATTTCAAACCTAACTACGATTTCCTATCGTCTTTGTTATATGATCTCACGTGAACGACATGAGTAAAGATATATGTTTTCTAAAATTATTAGAATTAGACATCGAAAACAGGCGAAGTCGTAGATAAAGGCAGGTTAGTAGAATAACATATGCTAATATGATCTGAAAATAAAATAGGTCACATGAAAACATGCTAAGAAATTGCTCAAGGCAAGATGAAGATAATTCTGTTTTCGCAACTCCGTCTCCATCATAATGAAGCATCGTTAAAGATTATCCGTTACCAAGTCAAGCTATGGAACGACGTCTTGTTACATGGGTGGCAAGTTAAGAAAATATGGCTGATATAGAAAATCCGTTTATACATTTTTTCAAGAATGATTCATCACAATCTACCGCAGAACAGTGACTGAAAAGGCCCGAGGACCACATTCCAACTACTTAGAACAAAACGATCGAACACTCAAGATTGGAAGCTTCAAGATTTACACGGCCGTCAGGTCTAGTGGTTAGAGATCTTGACTGCAAAACTTGAGGTAGCGGGTTCGATTTCCGCTGAGGGCAGATTTGTGTGAGCAGATATGTATTTGTGTGATAAACTGTTATTTATACCTATGTATAAAAATCTGATACGGACATATGAAATGCACAAAATTTTATTAATTTTATGTATGTCGTTTACTGAAAACTGACTACAAATATATCTCCAATAGAAAGTAGTGCGACTCAGCTATGTTGCCCTCTCAGTGGTCTAAAGAAAAATATTCCTTGTTGCAATCGCTCGCCTCCCCTCGCTTAGCGCGGTAATACTTTAAGCCCGGGTTGGATGCAGGGAACTGTGCATAGATGCATATTCATGTTTGTTACGGTAATTTTTTGTTGTTTGTGCTCGTCCACATTCGTAAACTTTTAAATGAACTTACCATAGAGTCGCATCCGCGGCGGAGTCAATACTTTTTCGTCCTCATACGCTGTGGGGTGTGCGTAATGACCTTTGAAAGCGGGTCTCACAGTATTTTTTTAAATAAATGCACCAAAAATAAAACAAGAGTATTTAGGTGTTGCTCTGTATCAAGTCTACTTGGGTGGTGGATACCAACTGCCAGCTTGAAGAGTTTCAAACAAAAAATAAGTTCTATATTTTTTTTATATTGTATCGCGTGTCAAATATGTTTTTATTTACAGGTTTTCTGTCGATTTTTTCCTTCACCGTATATTTCGTAGTGTGACTAATACTGTACTAAGTCCAGAAAAACTCATTGGTGCAGTGGGGATTCGAACTTGCGATCTTTGTGTCGCAGGCTTTTTAATTTCAATGGGTTGAATTGGGTTGAAACATTTCAACCCATTCCGTTCATCCACTCTGGCAGGATTGATTGACAAACATCCTATCCAACTTTCGCATTTTTGCAAGGAGCTTAAACAAAACTGGGGCAAACAAAGCAGACACAAAGGATAGTAAAGTCAGAGCAGTTAATCCCTATAATTACGACCCTCTCCTGAGAATTTGGTATCCGATACCCTGTAATGTACCATTCCCGCGGGAACACCATGGTAATTTTGAATACAAATTGATGTAGCGGAGTTGTTTGGAATTTACTGTTCATTAACGCTATCGCAGCCATCACGCGGATGATTGGATTTTTACCTTCCAGAATTCTCAACAGCTCATTCGTTTTTAGGGTTCCGTACTCAAAGGGTAAAACGGGACCCTATTGTTACGACTCTGCTTTCCGTCCGTCTGTCTAACGGTCTGTCACCAGGCTGTATCTCATGAACCGCGTTAGTTACACAGTTGACATTTTCACAGATGTATTTCCGTTGCCGCTATTAAAAAAATATATTTAAGTAGGGCTCCCATACGACAGACACGATCTTTTTGCCGTTTTATTAGATAATCGTACGGAACCCTTCGTGCGCGAGTCCGACTCGCACTTGGCCGGTTTTTTATTCGTAAATAAGCGTTTGCTTGTTTACACACACTGTACAGACAAAGCCGTACATTTTGTACTGTTTTATAAAACTGCACATATGACATTGTCTATGATTCTCTACTCACATTAAAACTACAGTGTAGTGTTTCAACACGTAGTTACCAAAGACAATAAATCTAACAAGGGCACTCAAACTTAAATTATATATATCATCACGCCTTCCGACAAGGGTCCCTGAAGGGGTAGGCAGAGGTGTATAGGTAGTACCCACACACCCACTTTCCGCTGGACATTAAAATATTTCGTTGCATTATCAAACAAGGGATGCCATCGCCCTTTTTTTCATGAAAACGTTTTACATTTTCAAAGCACAAATAAAAATAAATTATGCTTTTTACTCGCGCCTGGAATGAAGTGATTACGTCGTCCTGAGAGAACTTTGTAGTTAATTGTGTATTATGCCTTAGACTAAACTCCATTTGCTCTTTGAAAGTAGGTAATTAGCAATTAACGTAACTTTAATAACTTATTTCTGCTTGGCTGCTAATTGTCCCGAATAAGTACTAAGTAAAATATTTAGTCACATCACGAGGTTTACGGTGAAGGAAAACAACGAGAGGCGTATGTCGTCTTGAGTCATGCTTGAGTAACGGCGTTGAACTCGCCATCTGTCACGTTGGGTTTTACCTAAACACTTTCACAGTCAGTCACGTGACTTAATTATATAATGAATAGGGGTAATTATATATATTAAAACTGGATAGTTCATCCTACGTCAGTCAAATTGATAAACAATCCTACAAACATTTTAAATGCGTGGGTTTTTTCGTGGTTAGATTAACTTATAAAATGCTGAATGTGTTATTGGCGCATATCAGAAATTATACTCCTAGCACACATTCTGTAAAGCCTTAATATGTCGGCATATATTAAATAAATAAATAAAAGTTTGTGGCGTGATTATCCCCTTTTAAGCAAGAACTGTTAATCTAAATTGAATGAAATTTAGAAGTGAGATAGATGTTATCGGTATAGTCGGGATTCGAACTAACAATCTTTGTAGTGCAGACGACTGCTCGAACCACTGGGACACCACGGCTGATAAGTTTATTAACAATCTTAATTAAGTTTTTACCATCTAAATGACACTCGCGCGAAACAGAAGCGAATGCATTAACATAAGTAGTTTTCGACGAGGTTCCTTTCAATTTAAACAAACTCTTACTGTAAAGGATTCAATATGTGCTACTTCCCCTTTTCCCAGATCGCCTCGAATCCAATTTTCAGATGGATATCTTATCCCAAGGGCATACAAGTATGGAGTGAGCCTTCCAATATGTCACTCCATCGACCCAATTGTCAAAATGTAGATATGAAATCTATGTGCCCTCAATAAAAACTGGAATTGGATTTATTCACGAAAGTAATTTTCCTTACTTTTTGTTTGTAGTGCTATGTTAATCGGTAAAAAAATGTGTCCTCTGGATGAAATATGTTTTTTAAAATAAAAAAAAATTAAATTAATATCCTCACGCCTTCCCACAAGGGTCCCCGAATACATGGTAAATTAGCTTAGCTTAAGCTATCTTTTGAATCTGCCTGCGAGTTCAACAAACACCGCCTACATGTTACTACCGCTACTATCTAAACTCACTGCCCGAGTTACGAGGTTAGGGGACCAAACCCTCCCCCGGACAACCCTGCAACCTCACAATACATACATATCATCACGCGGTAAGCAAAAAGAGTAGAGCAGTGTTCTCTAGACTTTTAAACCCTCTTTTCGCTTCATACGTTTATGAATGATAGACAAGTGTATGTATACGACACACATGTCACAAACATTTCGTTCCTCTAAATTAACATTGTATATAATATAATAATATAATATAAAATATAATATATCCTCAGGCCTTCCCACAAGGGTCCCCGAAGGGGTAGGCAGAGGTGTCATGGTAATACCCACACACCCACTTTCCGCCAGAGGTATATTAGCTGCCAACGGGACAGATAGCGAGTCCATCGCCGTTACTCAAGCACGACTATACATACGCCTTTGAATTTCTTCTCAGACGTATGCAGGTTTCCTCACGATGTTTTCCTTCACCGCAAAGCTCGTGGTGTGACTAATCACTTAAGTTTAGAAAAACTCATTGGTACAGTCGTGATTCGAACTTGCGACCTTTTGTCGCAGTGCTCGAACCACTCGGCCACCACGGCTTTTTTCTGCAAATATGTTTTTTTCGGGTTGTTTAATTTTCTTATTTACCAGAAAAGTATCAATAGCGTAGGTTATTTGGATAAGGAATTGAAATCACCCCTCTGCATCCGTGGTTTGCAAAATCTCATTAATTTAATGGAGAACACATGTTTAAAAGGCGATATATACAATTTTTCTTCAATACAATGTTAATAAAAAAGCCGTGGTGGCCGAGTGGTTCGAGCACTGCGACACAAAGATCGCAAGTTCAAATCTCGACTGTACCAATGAGTTTTTCTGAACTTAAGTACAGTGATTAGTCTCACCACGAGCTATACGGTGAAGGAAAACATCGAGAGGAAACCTGCATACGTCTGAGAAGAAATTTAAAGCCGTATGCTTAGTCGCGCTTGAGTAACGGCGATGGACTCGCCATCTGTCACGCTGGCACCTAATATACCTCTGGCGGAAAGTGGGTGTGTGGGTATTACCATGACACCTCTGCCTACCCCTTCGGGGACCCTTGTGGGAAGGCCTGAGGATATATTATATTTTATATTATATTATTATATTATATACAATGTTAATTTAGAGGAACGAAATGTTTGTGACATGTGTGTCGTATACATACACTTGTCTATCATTCATAAACGTATGAAGCGAAAAGAGGGTTTAAAAGTCTAGAGAACACTGCTCTACTCTTTTTGCTTACCGCGTGATGATATGTATGTATTGTGAGGTTGCAGGGTTGTCCGGGGGAGGGTTTGGTCCCCTAACCTCGTAACTCGGGCAGTGAGTTTAGATAGTAGCGGTAGTAACATGTAGGCGGTGTTTGTTGAACTCGCAGGCAGATTCAAAAGATAGCTTAAGCTAAGCTAATTTACCATGTATTATACGATATATATATATATATATATATATATTTATTGTATTATTATTCAACATTAAGTTATTGTTATTAGTTATAGGGATAACATTATAATATTAAATTCTAACTAGCCTTGATCTCAAAACATTTTAATGGTATAAATGTTATCATAATTTTAAGTAAATTTAATTATTTGAAGTATGTACATATTATTTTAAGGAATAAGAAAATTATTGTGTTGCTACGCCCATCAGAGTATATTGTCAAATTATAAAAATTGTAAGCTGTTGCAAAATATTAAATACATAAATAAATACACATATAATTAGCGCATACTCAACAAAATGTATTCGTATGTTGCGGTGAATTGTGACTTGCGCGATAGCTGTAGTGTTGGGCATTTTTTCTATACTTTGAAATATGTCCCAGGACAAGTATAAGCACTTGTAGATAGACTTATTTTCTGTAAGAAGACAAATCTATACTAACATTATAAAGAGGAAAGATGTGTTTGTTTGTTTGTAATGAATAGGCTCCAAGGCTCCAGGATTTCAAAAATTCTTTCACCTTTGGAAAGCTACATTATCCCAGAGTAACATAGGCTATATTAAATTGGACCCGATAGGTGGCGCTGCGATCGAGTTTCAAGAATTTTACCTTTTTACCCGGGCGAAGCTTTCTGTGTGTTTCTGTGTGTCTTAAGCTAGATTCGAGAATGGTTTAGATTTACAATTGGACCCAATAGGTGGCGCTGCGATCGTGTTACGGGCAATTTAACTTTTTCACCCGAGCGAAGCTGGGCGGGACAGCTAGTAAAAAATATTTTTGTACTGAGTAGCTGTCTAAGTAATATAATTTTGTTTTTTTAAAGCTGGATACTGTACTTTTTTGCAACATTCAAGTGCACACATACGGTATGTTTATATGTTCACGCCTCCCCAAAAGGCCCCCGAATGGGTAGGCAGAGGTGTGTAGGTAGTACCCACACACCCACTTCTCGCCGTTGATACATAATTTTTAACTTTTTTTCTCATCCTACTCTTATATCAAATACTGGTAACAAATAGATCGTAATACTTCTTCCTATCGTTCGAAATGCGTCAGGTTTTCTTGACAGCGGACCCTGAATAAATATGGAGCAAGCCCTTTTCAGACCCGCCAATGACAGTATATTGTCAAAATTGGCTACAAAGGAATTAGTTTAACGTAACTTGATCGTATATCAAAGGTATATTTATGAACACAATTATTTTATTTCGTTATGTATTTATTTAAAATACTGTTACTGTTAATGAATACGCTACCCAAATAGTAGATAAATTAATGATGGACAAATAAATGACAGCCAAATAAAAATAATAATTGATGTGGTTGCGGAATGATTCGTAAAATTCCCAACTATACTGTTTTTCTGAACTTAAGTACAATGTTAAATCACACGACGAGTTTTACGGTGAAGGAAACATTGAAAGGAAACCTGCATAGGTTTGAGAAACAAAGTCAAAAACGGCTATGGACTCTCCATCTGTCACGTTGGCACCATAAACATATCTCTATTAGTGTTTGAACATCTAGGTAAAGTTGTAGATATTCATGTCTATTTGTGAGATAAGCATATGAGTTTATAAGCCTCTCCAAACATTATATAATAGCAATAAATCATAGATCCAAGATGAAATATCATAATATTAAATCTATCCGGCCTCCAGCTAGTATTGGCATGAGATTTATTACAGTATGATCTAAACGTGATTGGAAATCTTTAGGCCTTAAGGCAAGAATATATCAAAATAGTACAAAGAATTTAAAGAATTAGACATTCGAATGGCATTATCGTTGAGTTGGTAGAAAAATAAATGGTTCCTGTACACATACTGGAATTCTTTAAGATGGGTCTGAACCGATTCCTGAAGGGTTGGTACGGCGCGAACGTAACCCGGTTTTGTAAACATCTTGCAGTGGTTATTACTTACCATCAGGCCTGCATACTTATTTTCCACCTTAGCGATCCAACAAGTGATGGCCTGTTGATTCGAGTAGTTGCCTAGAAGTACTGCTTAGCTCTGTTGAGCACACCGAGCTTCCTCGACACCAGCTTAGCCTTGTCCTCTAAATGACCACGGAACTGAACGTCGCTAGAAATATCGACCCCAAGGATCCTAATGCTCTCCGAGATGTTCAGGGGAGGTTTCTGGAATTGTGGAGCCACAGCGAATGGAGTTTTTTTAGCGGTGAACGCGCAAACTTGTGTCTTAGTGGGGTTGAAGTGGACTAGGTTTAGTCGACCCCAATCGGAGACACTGCGAAGTGTACTCTCACTGTGTATTTATTATAATATATCCTCACGCATTCCCACAAGAGTCCCCGAAGGGGTAGGCAGAGGTGTATAGGTACCCACACACGAGGATATAATTATAATGTATGACAGATCATAATTGATTAGACGACCAATTCTTTTTTATTACCTACTTTGAATCGTCTATTTCGAGAATTCTTGAATAAAACATGAACATTGTAGAAATATTGTTTCATCATTCCGAGATTGTTCATCGTCATGTAAACAAATTAGAGCTCGCGACTTGCACGATACCATCAAAAACGTGAAAGCATGAAGTATTTATTCAACTGTACTCGGCGTCTCCAAGCGACGTAATATTTTCTGCCAAGCTGTATATTTTCCTTTCCTTCTCATCAAACTCAATTTACCCCGTTTTTTTGCTCAATGTTTGCGAATCGTCTTCATTCCAGTTTTTAAAAACATAGCTCATTTCACGTTCGTATTTTTGTTTAGAGATTGTGATACCAAAGGTTTTATTTAGGCTATCTCATATTTGGGCTTAGAGTTTTGAATAAGATTCTGTATTGTTTACATGGAATGGAAACTATCTGAAATTCCAGATGGTTATAGCTGAGTGGCTTAAGGTACCTGCAAAGTAAATGTTACAGGTTCAAACCGTACCGGTCTTTACCAATGAGTTTATGTGATTTAAGTACAGTGATATATATCCTTGTAAAAAACAAGCCGTGGTGGCCGAGTGGTTCGAGCAGTTGCCTGCGACACATAGATCGCAAGTTCGAATCCCGACTGTACCAATGAGTTTTTATGATCTTAAGTACAGTGATTAGTCACACCACGAGCTTTACGGTGAAGGAAAACATCGAGAGGAAACCTACATACGTCTGAGAAGAAATAGCCGTGCTTGAGTAACGGCGATGGACTCGCCATCTATCACGTTGGTACCTAATATACCTCTGGCGGAAATTGGGTGTGTGGGTATTACCCATACTCCTCTGCCTACCCCTTCGGGGACCCTTGTGGAATAATTTTTGAATTCATGTATATATATATATATATATATATATATATATATATATATTTATCTATATATATATATCCATGTTAATAATAATAATTAATTCATGGATATATATATATATATCCATGAATTAAACGGTGAAGGAAAACTTCACGAGGGAGCTTAAGTAAGAATTTTAATGCTACGATTCACGTTGGCACCTAAAATATATCTCTGGTAGAAAGTGGGTGTTTGGGTACTACCTATACATCTCTGCCTACTTCGGAGACCCTTGAGGAAAGGCTTCAGGAAATATTTGTATTATTATTAAAATTAATTCAGTATCTAGTACCTAAAAGACGACATACTGGCCATCTGTCATGTTGGAACCTAAAAAAAATATCAGATAAGACATTAAAAACAAAATAGTATTCAAATTTCGAATCCAAAATCGAAGCTCCTCTATATAAACGACCGATTGTGTTAACATCGCACACATCCCCAAAGTGCACGAGTTGATTAATTGTCACTTGCTTTGTGCGTAACTGAATCAAACAACCACCTCGGGAGGATTCCGCACGTGTTTGCGGACAGTGTTTCACTCTATTACAGCTTTCACGATGATGAAGTAAACGAGACTTGGCAAACTAGGCGTGATTTGTAACTTTTCAGAATTGTATATGTAGGTCTGTGATTATAAGGCTGAATTTAATATGAAGAAAAAATCTAGCTTGTTTGATACGCTTTATAAATAATGCTCAGAGAAACCTTGCTTGCGGGCATAATGTACCTTGCTGTATCACAGGTCTTTTTAGCCAAACGTGATCCGAACTTGCAGTTCATCAGTAATTAAATGATGCTCGACAGTATCAATGGTTTAGATGCCTTATAATTAATAAAAAAATGGAAATGAAAATACATTTTTATACGGGTGTCTCAGAAAATGGGATAGTTGCTCAAAGCGAATCAAATAAAACACAAATTGCATTCTAAGTTGAATTTTGTTAAACCTAAAGTCTGCTATAACGATAAAACTACACCATCTAGAATCTCAGGACATTTTTTAAAATGTTATTAATAGTTGCTGAAAAAAGCCTTTAAAAGCATGATTTGGAGTAAATGAAAATGCTGTAATTTTGTTGTTCAGAGCTGTTAGTTTTATTTCTTGTCCTGATACTCGACAACTCCTAGAAGGCATTGTATAATGTGTGGATACTAAGTAATTTACAGTGATACCTCAGTTACTTTAGTTTGAGTTCAAATTATACCATAATTAAAATAAATAAATAAATACCTGGGACAATTCCACACAAATTGACCTAGTCCCAAATTAAGCAAAGCTTGTGTTATGGTAACTAGACAACGATATATTTACTTATATAGATAGATATATAATTAAATACATAGGACATCCAAATATTCGTTTTCATCACACAAATATCTGCCCTCAGCGGGAATCGAACCCGCGACCTCAAGTTTCGCAGTCAGGAGCTCTAACCACTAAACCAGACGGTTGTCAATTTTTTCATGCCTTTTGACAAAGGATCCAAAAAATGCTCTTTTGTCAAATCGGAATAGTTGTTCCTGAGATATCTCCTCAGATATCTCAACCGTAGGTAAGACACGGATGGTTATCACACCGGACGTCGCGTGCGCGTAACCCACGGCATTATTCAAGCTTAACATGACACCTCGTAATTTACTGCCGTAGGGCGGCAAATAAACTTAAAACGAACAATAGCCTTATCAACAGTATATCCTTTGTAAATATACCATGTCTGTGAAGTAGGAATGAGCTTACGAGGTATATAAAACTTGTACTGACCTGAGATATGCACATACCTATATATACTGATAATAATATTTGTGGGAAGGCGTGAGGATATAATAATAATAATAATATATCCTCACGGCTTCCCACAAAGATCCCCGAAGGGTTTTTTTTTTTTTTTTTTTGCTACTTAACCGCTTAACTTTTGCTACTTAACCGGTCAATGGCGAGACCTAGGCCTCCAGCCAGGCACTTTAGTACTAAGCAACACAGCTAAGGGCACCCCCTGTGGGGTACGAACCTCGGCTTAGGGCGTTGCTGGATCGCGAGCAAGGGAGCTGGGCTGGACTGGTAATTTTATTTAAATATTATTTGGGGGCGGGATTTGCGCGTCAGGCTCGGCGCGGGCCGGCGTTTGCGGCGGGGGTCGGGGGGGAACATTACGGCTTATTCGCGTCGAGCCTCGTCGGCGAGGACGGAACAGTGGTCGGTTTTGTGTAGTGTTGGTATGTTTTTGTCGGGCGTCCTGGAGGACCGTTATGTCGTCATCCGGCTCGATGACGGCGTGTCTTGGACGTCTTATCTTCGAGATAAGGGAAGGAGTGTATCGGGCGGCCGATACGACGAGGGGGTTGGGGTGATTTACAGCAGAATCGAAATGACGTTTGGACAGTTTTTTCAGAAACTGTTTTATAGTGGGGACTTTGAGGTCAACGTGGAGTTGACTATTACGCATGTACCACGGGGCACCTGTGGCTCTCCGGAGAAACCGGCTTTGGAGCACTTGCAAGGGGTTAAGTGTTGACTTGCTAGTGTGTGCGAACACTACACCCGCGTATGTCATGATTGGTCGAATGCACGTCGTGTAAATCCTCACCTTGGATTTCAATGAGAGTTTACTTCGCGCATTCATGTTTGCTGTGAAGTCTACCGAGCGCGAAGGCGGCTCGCGCGCGTACCGCCTTTACGTGGTGACGGAAAGAAAGGCGTTGATCGAGGATCACACCCAGGTATTTGGCTTTTTCTTCCCATGGAATGGGTTTGCCGAAGAGGGTGATGGGGGCAACCCGTGGGCGTTCGAGGCCTTTCCAGAATAGTATCCCCGAAGGGGTGGGCAGAGGTGTATATTAGGTGCCAGCGTGACAGATGGCGAGTCCATCGCCGTTACTCAAGCATGACTATTACATACGCCTTTTGAATTTCTTCTCAGACGTATGCAGGTTTCCTCTCGATGTTTTCCTTCACCATAAAGCTTGTGGTGTGACTAATAATACTGATACAAACATATATACTGATAAAGGGTTATTATTTTCGAGATCATTAAAAAAGTCCGTTCACGAAAAAGTTTTGCGCTCTCACAACATTAATTGATCTGGAACCGACAATGGAACATCTCATTTTGCTCCACGAATGTGCTTTCAAATATTTAGTAAGCAGGAAAAATTTCAAGAGATTGATGAATGTGTTCGAAGTTAATGAATTCTGTAAGTCTAAAGAAAATTGGGGCTCTACTCTGCTTGCCTACCCCGTGAGTGACTCGACGTCGAGATATGTTTGTAACTTAACTCTGCTTTATCGAATTTCTTGCAACATCTCGAAGTAACATTTTCAAAGCAAGAGAAAGAATATACAAACTTCATAAGTTCCTAATTAGAAGTTATTGAATAAATTCAATTCATTTTCAATAACAAAATTCAGGAACTTTCAATTCACAGTCGCAATTCAAAGGATCATTGAGTCATACTTACCTTTCACATAAAGCCATATACAATAATTGTATTTGCAAATTTGCTTAAAAATTTCCGGTTTTTCAAAGTATTTTATAAGGTAAGCTTATACTGAAAGGTTCTATTGCAGACGACAAAGGTGTTTGAAATTTCCGTTGTATTCCAAATACGAAAACAAGCTTCATTCCGCTATCTAAACTTATAAAAAACAGAGTTTGTTTGATTGAAGGTCATAATATCAGGAAGTACAAATCTGATTTAAAGAATAATTTATGCTTCACTTATTAATTAAGGCTATAAGATATATATTATCATGCATCTACCTAGCAGTACTTATAGTATAAATAATCAACGCGGGGCTTGCTGTATAAAGATTAGTCAAATTAAGGCCGAACAGTTTTTTCTATGATTTCATAGGAACTGTCCCGTATGTGAATTGTTTTTAATGATATAATAATTTGATTTACTTTAAATTTTAATGAATTTGAAAATATATGCCTTCTCCAATATACGCATTGTACATCCCAATACTTTCAGGATCTAATGTATTACAATAGGGAACAAAGAGTTGTGCGTGACGAAACGCCTAGTGATTTATAAGTGGTGTGGAAGAACAATGCCTAGGGAGTGATTCATGGTGTTATGATTATGCTCGCGTTTAGGAAACATGGCTTTGGGGAATGCGGGATTAAAGAGAGGTAGGGCATAACGGGTTTCCCATTAGATATTTGGAGCTGCCCGACTGTAGCAGGACCTTCACCTTATAGAAGTCTGTAGCCAATTTTTTCTTTGTGTTCTTGGGCGATTGTGTCGGGCTGCAGAAAAGGCGATGGATTTCTCAAGTTTGCACCCAAAATATATCTTCGATAAAAGTGGGTGAGTGGATTCTACAGACCTTTGCTTTCCCCTTTGGGTCCCTGTCAGCCTTTCTTCACTCATCCTCTCTATTATATAGATACGTATATCCACCATTAGTGTAAAAGGCATAAAATGATTTTATGTTCAAATAGGTAATTTATTATATGTATTTGAATATAACAATAACAAGTTATATTAACATAAAGGAGCTGGTCCTTCGCCCTTCACCCCTAACCTTTGATGTGGTCTGCAGAGGTTCCATCTAATGGACGGGCGAAAGTTTCACTGCTCCCGAGACGGTACAACCTTCCGGTACCGCTACTTTATAGTTCTCTGATGTGTTCCGTAATTGGGTAGGTATTTATATACCAGTGGGTTATTATATAGAAGTTATATCATCCGAGATTTGCTACGCTTTGTGATTGGGTAGAATCCCAAATCCCATATCCCATCCACACTCGCTTTTGTCACTAGCATTAATATGCACAGATAGCAGTAAATTTTGATATTATAATCGAAAAGCAGAGCCGTGGTGGCCGAGTGGTTCGAGTTGCTGCCTGCGACGCAAAGATCGCAAGTTCAAATCCCGACTGTACAAATGAGTTTTTCTGAACCTAAGTATAGTGATTAGTCACACCAAAAGCTTGACGGTGAAGGAAAACATCGAGAGGAAACCTGCATACGTTTGAAAAGCAGTTCAAAGGCTGTTGTGCTGTTGTGTGTCAGTCACGGCACCTAAAATATATCTCTGGCGGAAAGTGGGTGTGTGGGTACTAACTTTACACCTCTGCCTATCCCGTTGGGGACCCTAATGAGAAGGCATGCGTATATATTATTGTAAAAAGCAAAATGTATAATTTAATAATTAAGCAAACAATTTTTGCAAAAGTGCTCTTCTGGGGAATTACAGTTAATTACAAAGGAAGTAATTTCATATGCTAAAGTCACGTACGGAATCTAATATTCTTCGCCCACCCTCATTCTAACGAATATCTATTTTAAAACTCATGTTAAATATCTCTCGGGAAATTTGCGTGAAAATTCACACTTAGATTTCCATTTGAAAGAGATTCAACTTTCCATCCGGCGGACGGAATATCATCAGATCATTTTGTGAACATATTGTCCCGGTTTTCACGGTACCATGGATAAAAGGTGTGATCGATATGATTTCAATTGATGGAACACTCTTGTTCACTAAAAACCACGGCATTTATTTCATTCTTAGATGCTAAACTTTATATATTTACTAGTTGTCCCGCCTAGCTTCGCTCGGGTGGAAAAAAAAGATGGTGGCGCCACCTGTCGGGTCCAATTATGAATCTAAACCATTCCTAGATCCCCTTGAACACACACAAAAAATTTCATCAAAATCGGTCCAGTCGTTTGAGAGGAGTTCAGTGACATACACGCTCACAGAAGAATTATATATATAAAGATAAAAAAAATATTATTTATAAATGGCCGGAAAGTAAAGAAACATACGGCTTTGTCAGAGAACTTTTCATATCAAGTAATGATAACAACATTCTCTTGTCGTCGGAGATTTATTTAGGTACCAAGGTGAGTACAGTTAGCGAGTAAATTCTCGTTGCTCAAGCACGACTAAAAACGTCTTTAAGATTCGTCTCGATGAAGCTTGTTGTGTGTTAAATACAAATATAAATAAAAAATAAGATAGTATTAATTTACACGTCTAGGTGCTATGTTCCGCCGCTAGGCATACAAAAAAAATATTTGATAATATTACTTAAGCTAACATTATCATAAGAATAATTATTTAATACTAGCTTATGCCCGCGGCTTCGCCCGCGTGGAAAGAGCAACATACATATTTTTGCCTTTATAATATTAGAGCTTTGAATCTTTCGGGATTCAAATGTAGCCTATGTCTTAAACCTAAGTATAAGCCATCACCATAAAAAAAATATCAGTAAACCGGCTTTTTTTCAGTCGTAAAAATGTTTTTTTTTTTCAATAGAAAGTATCCTATGTTACTTCTTATACCTCCAGGAATATGTGTACAAACTTTCATGATAATCGGTTATGTAGTTTTTACGTGAAAGCGTAACAAACAAACTTACATTCACATTTATAATATTAGTAAGGATTGAGTGTATACTATTACTCAAATAACTTATTAATAGCTATCTAAATAAACATATAGTTGGAAACGTTTTCTTATACTGTCCATAAGTTCAGAAAGAACTAATTGGTACAGACCGTCGAGGTCTTCGTCGGTCAGTCGTCCACCACGCTCACCTATAACGTATAATAAATGCAAACAGCTTTCGAACAATACTGATTGAACGCAGCACGCGACTACACAGTTCTCTAGAGAGACGTCAAGTATTGAAAACAACTTTTATTTTGTTTCAGATCGTTATAAACTTCTCGTGCTAAGAGCGACGCAGTAAATTGTGTTCTCATCTCGTATATTTGATAGGTTTCTCTCGTTACGTAACAAACTCATGTAGAAATGTTGTTTGAATATGTATCTGTTGATTCTTATTGAAGCAGAACCCTTAAAGGTAAACTTTTTTAAATTATTACGGTGCAGCTAAAGAGGTATGTCGTAAGACATAAGAGAATTGACGCTCCACTCTCTCTGGCCAAGTGGCCATCTGGCCAATCTGAAATTGTACACATAATCGAGTCACTAAGTAGTGACTGTCGATCATATGTACAATTTTAGATTCACAGAAAGGTACCCATAATTTTATTATGCTTTGTATATTTGTATTTAATTTAAATTCTGAAACACAAAGATTGCAAGTTCGAATCTCGAATGCAGCAATGAGTTTTTTCGAACTTAAGTACAGTGATACGTGACACCACGAGCTTTACGGTGAAGGAAAACATCGATACGAAACTCAAAGGAAGAAATTCAAAGGCGTATCTATAGTCGTGCTTGAGTAACGGCGATGGACTCGCCATCTGTCACGTTGGCACCTAATATACCTCTGGCGGAAAGTGGGTGTGTGGGTATTACCTATACACCTCTGCCTACCCCTTCGGGGACCCTTGTGGGAAGGCGTGAGGATATTATTTATATTTTATTTATAAGTATAGTGATAAGTCACACGAGCTTTACGGTGAAGGAAAACATCGAGACGATACCTGCATACGTCTGAGAAGAAATTCAAAAGGCGTATGCTTAGTCGTGCCTGAGTTACGGCGACGGACACGCCATCTGTCACGTTTGCACCTAAAGTATATCTAGGTATACACTTAGGTTATACTATAGCCGTTCCCTTGGGGGACCCTCGAAGAAACGATATATAATTCTATGAATAACTCACAAGAAGAATCAAGAAGGTATGAACCTAAGTCTGACAGTCAAAATCACAACGTGGCTTTTGTCGTGAAACTTTTCTTAACAAAACATTATGTCAATAAAAAATAGTCGCGGATAGCAAAAGCATAATATTTGTAGGCGAATCGCGGCGAAACTTGGTGATTTAGATGTTTAACGCAACTTGTTTGGTGACACTCACGCCACCGCTAAGGATTGTATACCAGTCAAAGAGTAGCTAACGCTAGCATAGCGCTGCTTCGTACCTGTTTTCGTCACCTAATCATTCCATATCACAATTCATAGGATTTTATAGTTACATGCAAAATCTAAATTGAAGTCTTAACACTTTGGTGATTTGCATCAACAAGCTTGTCCGAACTCCACAGGATGTCATTATACAACGAGTTTTGCTGTCAAGGAAAATATAATGAGACCTACACATGCTAAAAAGACATTTGAAGAAGTACTTATAGTATAGAGAAATGCGACGTGTCTTTGACACTCAGATATCTATATCTATAACGATAAGAGGGTTCATGATGAATATCTGCCTACCCATTCGAGGATCCTTCTGGAAAGGCTTGAAGGTATAATATAATAATAATAATAATAATACTTTATTTCAGATATCAAAGATCCATATTTTGTTAGTAAAAATAGAATGACTTAAAAAATAATGTTAGTTGTTACATTTAATCATCCTCTTCACGAGGCAACTCCATATCGGGGAAGCGTAGCTATCTGCCACCGTTTTCAGAATACTGTTTTGGCTTCCCCTCACTAGACTTATCAGAGATGCTGTTTTCTTTCTTATTATGGCATGAAAACCATCTGTTTGGTTTTTTGCAAACATCTCTGAAGCACTGCAGCACCGAGGCAGCCCCAACAGCATCCTGAAGATATTATTGTATTGGATGCGCAGGGCGTCTAACGATCTTTTGGTGTAACTGACCCACAGGCTTCCCGTGTAAAAACTCTGACAAAATGCTTTAAAAAGTGTGATTTTAAATTCATCAGTACAACGGTAGAACCTGCGTATCAGCATATTTCCTCGAACCAACTCGAATTTGAGGGAATTTGAGGGAGGGAGGGCACAACGGTTAATTCCCGTTCGAATTCGGAGCAGCCCGACTGGTACCATTACCTCCACCTTACAGAAGATCGCAGCTAAATGGCATTACCCTCGGGTGTGTCGTGTTCCTGTGGTGAGTAAGGTCGCCAGGCTCCAAGAGGAAGCGGTGTGTCGGCAGCACAGGACCAGTGGTGCAATTCCGCCGTGGTGGTGACCAGGCGCGGCATGTCGGTGCGGTTGTTAGGGAGACCCGGTGAAACGGCTGTCCGCTGGCCGCCCGCATATAGTAGGGGTCCCGAACCCAGGGATCACCTAATCTCCGCCCTGGGAGGCTGACCCGCACATGTGTGTAAAGTCCTTGGTGTAGTGGTCGTGCCGGAGGAGGAGACCGGAGTGGACCCGGCCGCTGCATCAGGGGGGGATCGGGGGCCCTTCCGACTTCCGCTCCGGCAATCCGCACTACCTGTACATCACTGCGGCGGATTGAGACTGCGCTTTGTCCTCTTTGATGCCGACACAACGATTCCTCTTCTTCCTTTTCAGCACCCTTAGAAATCTAAAATGGCCAAATTTAAAAATAGTAGAAGTTTCCCAGCGGCCTCCCCTTCCATATTAAAAATGGACTTTTGCAACATCAGGGGACTTCATTCTAATCTAAATGCAGTCCACCAACACCTTGAGACGACACAGCCGACTCTGCTATTTCTGACGGAGACGCAGATATCCTGCCCTGATGATACATCGTACCTGAACTACCCCGGGTACAAGATGGAACACAATTTTGTGCGCCGCGCCGGGGTATGTATGTACTTCCGGGAGGATATTTGCTGTCGACGTCTCCACGGCCTTGAAGACAGAGACCTGTCAATTTTGTGGGTGCGCGTAGACTATGGTGGCAACACCCGAATCTACGCGTGCCTTTACAGGTCCCATAGCGGTGACACAGACACAGTTCGCCTATTTGAGCACCTGCAATCGACAACGGACAAAGTACTTGAGCAGTACCCCTCCGCGGAGTTGGTGGTTTTAGGAGATTTTAACGCTCACCATGTTGAGTGGCTTGGCTCTCGGTCCACTGACTGCGCGGGGAGGGCTGCTTACGAGCTTGCCCTGGCTTATGGTTTCTCGCAGCTGGTACACGAACCAACCAGAATACCTGATATCGAGGGCCATACAAGCTCTTTACTGGACCTTCTGCTGACCACGCGACCGGACAGCTATTCCATCTCGGTGGGTGCGCCGCTTGGCACATCCGACCACTGTCTGGTCCGGACGCAAGTGCCGTGCGCAAAGGCCGAAGTGCCCCGACCCCCGGGGCGGCGGCGCATGTGGCACTACAAGGCAGCAGACTGGGATGGATTGCGTGAGTTTTACGCATCGTACCCGTGGAGGCAGATCTGCTTTGCATCAGAAGATCCAGACCCCTGTGCAGCAGCCGTCGCTGAGACGATACTGGCGGGAATGGAATGCTATATCCCAAACTCGCTAGTAGCTACAGGGGTAAAGAAACAGCCGTGGTTTAATAAGCCCTGCAAGGAAGCTAAATTATCCAAGCAAGCCTTGTATGAGGCGTGGACCACGGCTCGATCCAATCTGGACCCCAACATATCTGATGCAAAGCGGAAACTTAATGCTGCCTCGAGGCACTGTAAGCGAGCGATTGCCAGGGCGAAATTCGATTTCGTCAGCAGAATTGGTAAGAGACTCGCTAGCTACCCTTCTGGCAGCCGTGCTTTTTGGTCCTTTGCCAAGGCTGCTGAGGGAAACTTTTGCCAGTCGTCCCTACCACCACTCCGTAAGCCGGATGGTAACTTGGCCCACAGTGCCAAAGAGAAAGCGGATCTATTGGGCGCTCTCTTTGCCTCGAACTCGACTATGGATGACGGAGGCGCCACACCGCCAACTATCCTGCGGTGTGAGAACTCTATGCCGGAGATAAGCATAACCCAACGGGAGGTCCGGCGGGAGATGCTGTCTCTGGACGTCCATAAGTCGAGCGGGCCAGACGGTATTCCGGCAGTGGTGCTTAAGCAGTGTGCTCCTGAACTGTGTCCTGTTTTGACGCGCCTATTCGCGCTTTCCTATTCCACCCAAAAAGTCCCAACTTCGTGGAAGACCGCCCACGTGCACCCAGTGCCCAAAAAGGGCGATAGATCAGACCCATCGAATTACAGGCCGATCGCCATCACCTCCCTCCTCTCCAAAATTATGGAGCGAGTGATTAACACGCAACTCCTGCGATATCTAGAGGGTCACGGTTTGTTGAGTGACCAACAGTATGGCTTCCGCCACAGTCGCTCAACGGGTGACCTTCTAGTATATCTCACGCACCGTTGGTCACTCGCCATTGAGAGTCAAGGTGAGGCATTAGCTGTTAGCTTGGATGTGGCGAAAGCGTTCGATCGGGTCTGGCATCGCGGTCTTCTATCGAAGCTTCCATCCTACGGACTGCCAGAGGGATTATGCAAATGGGTCGCCAGCTTTCTGTCCAGCAGATGCATAAGAGCCGTCGTTGACGGTAGCTGCTCCGAAAGCATGGAAATTAATGCTGGCGTCCCGCAAGGCTCTGTGTTGTCCCCGACTCTGTTTCTTCTGCATATTAATGACATGCTTTCTATTGAAGGCATTCATTGCTATGCAGACGACAGCACTGGGGACACTTACTACACGGGCCGTGCTAATCTCCCTCGTTCCACTGTGGAGGAAAGTCGCGAACGACTTGTGTCTGAAATCGAGAGTACACTTCGCAGTGTCTCCGATTGGGGTCGACTAAACCTAGTCCACTTCAACCCCACTAAGACACAAGTTTGCGCGTTCACCGCAAAAAAAACTCCATTCGCTGTGGCTCCACAATTCCAGAACACTCCTCTGAACATCTCGGAGAGCATTAGGATCCTTGGGGTCGATATTTCTAGCGACGTTCAGTTCCGTGGTCATTTAGAGGACAAGGCTAAGCTGGTGTCGAGGAAGCTCGGTGTACTCAACAGAGCTAAGCAGTTCTTCACACCGCAACAAAGGCTGCAACTTTATAAGTCGCAAGTTCGGCCACATATGGAGTACTGCTGCCACCTGTGGGCTGGAGCCCCTGGATACCAGCTTGGGCCTTTTGACGCGGTTCAGAAATGCGCCGCTAGAATTGTCGACGATCCCATGCTCGCAAGCGGCTTGGAATCACTAAGTCTGAGGAGAGACTTTGCCTCCCTGTGTGTGTTCTACCGCTTGTATAACGGGGAGTGTTCTGCAGAATTGTTCGATATGATGCCCACTTCCACCTTCTACCACCGCACCTCTCGCCATCGACGGGGAATTCATCCCCATACCTTGGAACCACAAAGGTCTCGCACTGTGCGCTTCCAAAGAAGTTTTCTTCCGCGAACGCTCAGGCTGTGGAATGAGCTCCCCGTTGAGGTTTTCCCTGGAGAGTACAGCATGGAGTTCTTCAAGAAGGGTGTGAAAAGATTCCTGCAGGGTCGGCAACGCGCGAGTGATACCCCTGGTGTTGCAAGCGTCCATAGGCGGCGGTAACCGCTTACCATCAGGCGGACCGCATGCATGTTTGCCACCCAAGTGGTATAAAAAAAAAAAAAAAAAAAAAAAAAAAAAAACCGCTAGAGCCCTACGCTCCCTCTCAACATCAGTGTTGTCTTTAAGGTCGTCGGTAAGGTGATGCCCTAAATATTTAAAACTGTTAACCCTTCCCATGTTCAAGCCATTAAGGGTGATGTTATGGATATACTTGGGACTCCCACCGACGGCCCCAAAGACCATGTACTCACTTTTGTTTACATTATAAACGAGCCCGTGGGCAGCCGCATATGTTTCACACACTGACAACATCTCTCTCATAGCACCCGCAGTAGGGCTAAGCAGCACCATGTCATCAGCGTAACTAATGTTATTGATGGTCACACCATCCACCCGACATCTGACACGCATGCTGCTTAGCTCCACTTTAAGATCATTAATATAGAGGTTAAACAGCTTCGGAGAAGTAAGTCCACCCTGCCTCACACCGCACTCCAGTTTGTAGGCTTCAGAGCACGCGCTAGACCATTTTACATAATTGGTTTGATGGCTGTACCAATACTGCAAGGCTCTAACAATTTCAGCCGGTACACCCCTGTCTGCTAACTTCCTCCATAGCACGTCGTAGGACACAAGGTCAAAAGCCTTGGAGAGGTCAAGAAAGCAGGCGTACACCGGCGTTTTGCGATCTGTGTAATACTTTACAGTATGCTTGAGTCCTACTATAGCGCTCTCTGTTGATAGTTGTGGCTGAAAACCAAACTGAGCATCATGGAAATGTAAATATTCCTTTAAGCAGGAATCAAGCAAACTGTCAAGTATTTTGGCTATAATTGTAGCAAGTGATATAGGGCGGTAATTCATCTTGTCCGAAATATCACCTGTCCTGTTCTTCACGATTGGCACCACGTTTGTTTTCATTAAAGCATCAGGTATGTGTGAATGACTGATGCACATTGAGAAGAACATGGACAAAACTCTCGGTAGGTCAACCCCCGCACATCTCACGTGCTCTATACTTAGCCCATCATGTCCGGGTGACTTCCCTCCTCTCATTCTCTGCATAGCTTTCCTTACCTGCTTGGTAGTGAAACTCACGACATGTATATCTCCCCGACCCACCATCTCCGAAGCTGTTGTTGGGGGGCCAAGAGGAGATCGAAGTTGAAAGTGCTCCCTAAACATATTAGCAATATCCACGGGCTCATTTAATCCCTCAACGCTCACCGGAGGGCCAGGACCCTTTGATAAACTACCAGTTGCTTTCCAGAACTTACTAAAGTTTTTGGTAGATCTATACTTAGCTAAGTTGTCCATTTTAATTTGCTCTCGGTTGTTCTGGCACCATTTTAAACGGCTTTTGAAAATTCTCCGCGAGTCACGCATTAGTTCAAAAATAGGCCCAGTAGAGGGCCTATTGGAAAACACCCAGTTTTCAAATTTATCTCTGGCCTCTTGGTGAGCGTCACGCACGCATAATATTTATAAATTATTTGGAAAAGTAGTTAGTGCAGATAGCGACTGTATTCATACATAAATAAAGAGCTGAGTCGTTAAGTACAGGAAGTCAGATTAGGACAACTTTTCGCCTTCGTGATTAATTTTGCAAGGTAAATCAGTTATCCGGTTAAAACCAGTTAGTTATCACACTTACTATTGGTTTATATAGGTCTGTAGTGACTAGTATCTATGTTACACAGAGATGCTGGAATTGCCTTGACTTGTGTACATGTATAATAATATTTCTCTCAGGTCTTCCCACAAGACTTCTTCAGGGTCCCCAAAGAGGTAGGCAACTGTATTGTAGGTAGTACTCACACATCCACTTTGCACCAGAGATATACATATTTTAGGTGCCAACATGAAGTAAAGTTTGAGAGGGCAACTACTCAAGCCACTCGGCCACCACGGTTCTGTAATGTATATGATAAAATCCGCGCAATATTAACAGTATAGCTTCGTGGTCGCGTAGCTTTATTTGGTGAAGTAGCGTCATAAACATCAAATAAATATATTAATCAACTGACCGGAAAAGTAAATGAAGTGTTTTATGATTCTGTTTACGAGCTTAAATGTCGGAAGTAGCACAATGAACCATATTACTTCTGAGTAAAAGTTTATTATTATTTGACTTATTGATCACGTTGTTATCATGACAGTGACTTGTGCATACTTCGTCAAAAGTTTTTTACAGTGGCAATGTTCGTAGAGATTTTCCTTTGAAATGCTTAATTTTTGATGAGAATCTCATATAAATAGCCGTGGTGGCCGAGTAGTTGCATGCGACACAAAGATCGCAGGTTTAAATCCCGACTGTACCAATGAGTTTTTCTACACTTAAGTACGTCATTAGTCACACCACGAGCTTTACGGTGATAGAAAGCAACGAGAGGAAACCTGTGAGTAACGGCGATGGATACGCTATTGGTGAGTCGCTATGGATGATGGAAAGTTGGTGTATGGGTACTACCATACACCTCTGATTACCCCTTCGGGGAACCTTGTAGGGAGGCGTGAGGAATTATGTTTTTTTCATATAAACACAATATCCGCATAATCCTCATAGCTTTAACACATGTGGCGTATAACCAGAAAAGTCGAAACTTCAGCTTTGAGCTTCCAATGAGTTTTTGTTGAGCAATGAGTTTTGTATCTGAATTTACAAACTCCAGTTCCGACGCAATCGGTACAAGTAGTACGAAAGCTATTTATATGACCCATATAATTTTAATTTTATATCTTCATGCCTTCCCACACGGGTCTCCGAAGTAGACAGAGAAGTATAGTAATATACCCTGTTTTCTCAGGAGGTGCCAACGTGATAGATGGGGAGTCACACCCAGTTAAACATACGTCTTTAATTCCTTCTCAAACTTATGCAGATTTCCTCCCAATCCTTTACTTTTAAGCTCACCCGTAAAGCAAGAGTCACTACTTCTGTTATCATATGCAGTGTGTGTGGTGTGTTACCACATTCATTAAAAAAACTCATAGGACGGCCGTCTGGTGGTTAGAGCTCCCAAATTGCGAAACTTGAGGTCGCCGGTTCGATTCCCGCTGAGGGCAGATATTTACGTGATGAACACGAGCATTTGTACCTTAGTCTTGGATGTCCAATGCATCTATGTACGTATCTAATTATGTATTTAAGGAAATCTACCGTTGTTTAGTTACCATAGCACAAGCTTTGCTTATTTTTGAGCTATGTCAATCGGTGTGGAATTGTTTAAATGTATTTATTATATTGGTACAGCCGAGAGTCGTACTTGCAATCATTGCGTTGCAGACTACTCGAACCACTCGGCCACCACGGCTCCTGTACTATGCAAAGATAAGCAATTAAAACGCAGGTTAGCAGTATACCGGCATAAGGACTAGTCATCATGTTTGAAGAAGTATTCTACGCTCATGGCTGTGACAGCTTTTGAATAGTCTATTGTTCGAACTCAGATAAAACATCTACGCTTCCTTACGCCGACTCATGCAAGTAATTACCGAGGGTGCTTTACCTCACCATGCGCAATAAATCATTGGGTGTTTGTAGTTGTCATTAGTTTAACGGTATTTACAAATGGATACACTGCGTTCGACGCTCAAGGACGGGAACGTCAAGAGTACTCGAAACCGACGAGCATGTATGAAGAGACTGATGAATGTGGACGAAGAGAAAGAGGTATGTAAGTCTAGAGAGAGCTGGCGCTCCATACTATCTGCCTACCCTGTTAGGGACTCGGCATGATGATATGATGATGATACACTGCGTTTGGGATACCATTAAAGCTACTGATATTAATGTGACGAAATCACATTACTCTTGAAATTCCTATCCTTTATTTGTCAATTTTTGTTGTATTATGTAATGATTTATAAACGACAACATTTTAACGAACATATTATGAACGAGGTTGACCATTATGCACGAACTTTGATTAAAACTTTAGCCAGACTTAGTCTGCGAGGTAATATTACATGATACAATTATCTGAAGCCGTGGTGGCCGAGTGGTTCGAGTAGTTGCCTGAGACACAAAAATCGCAAGCTTGACTCCCGACTGTACCATTGAGTCTTTCTGAAGTCTCATGTCTTAAGAACAGTGATTAGTCACACTACGAACTTTACGGTGAAGGAGAACATCGAGAGGAACCCTTCATACGTCGGAGAAGCAATTCAAAGGCAAAAAAAAAGGATATACAGTTGTGTTTGAGTAACGGCGATGGCGAGCCATCCGTCACGTTGGCACCTAAAATATATCTCTTTCGGAAAGTGCGTGTGTAGGTACTACCTATACACCTCTGCCTACCCCTTATGGGAAGGCGTGAGGCGTGAGGAGGAGGACTGAAAATATGTCTTTTAATATCAGAACCGTACCTGTAATGGGTAGATTTACTTTGACCTTTCAATCAAAATTACCATCTAGTCTAGATTTTACTAATTAGTATCCATATCATTAATCAAATGGCTCCAGTTCCAAAGGCTAATCTAAGGAAGCTCTATGTCAAAGCAGCGTGAACAGCGCACAATATATTTTAATTTAGCGAGTGTACGGCGAGTGACACGTAGATCTTAATTAACTCGGTACTGTTTTATTACCTACTGCGTTCATTTTATCTGTGGAAATGTGAGGAAGAAGTGCACTTCAGCATGTTTACGGCTCTACTAACGTTTTATTATAGGCCGAGAGTTGGATGGAGAAAATTAATACATTATTATAATTGATAATCGGATGCTCAAGGACGGAAACGTCAAGAGTACTCGAAGCCGACGATTATGTATGACGACTGATGAATGTGAACGAAGCGAATGACGCATGTAAGTCTAGAGAGAACTGGCGCTGTATACTCTCTGCTGAACGCGTACAAGAAAAAAAAGGGTATATGCATACTATATCTAATCACATAATTATATATATAAATATAAATATAATTAGTTTCGTACAAAACAGAGTTCAGAGGAAGTTTCTTAAATATACTTTGGCCCCTCTCGACGATAGCGTGGAGTAACCGCCATCATCGTGCCGTCAACTACACGATGGCTCGTGTTCATTCATTAATGTGCAAAGATAGACCGTTTTTTTTTTTTATTAAACCCTTATTTAATAATTTCTATGGTGAAATAAAATATCGAGAGAGAGACAAAGAATCAAGAAGAAAACAACTACATTAGGTTTAGGAAGAAAGCGAAAGACCCATGTTTAGTCGTGCTTCAGGAACGGCGATGGACTCGCCATCAGTCACGTTGGCAACTAAATATATATCTTCAGAGAAAAGTGGATGTTATATCCTTGTCTACCCTTTCAGTAGTACCCACACCCTTGTTATATATCTCGACATGTCCGCCTTAAAAGTTGGTTTTGGATTATATTTTTTCAACGTAACCATAATAATATTATGTTCTTGACAACTTCGCTAATTAATTAATTTTAATATTTTTTTCTTAAGCCAATTTGGTGTAAATCGTATTTAAGTTTATCAACTTTGTGATACGAGTACTAAGTAGTTTAAGTAACTATTAAGTAGACGTTCTCGGCAAACTTCAAAGTTTCCAACTCTGATAGGAATTTGGAAACTTTTAGGAATTCTAGGTTTCACACGTGGAAACCATTTTCTTCTTCTGTAAAATTGCTAATATACCACACAAATTTGAACTTTATGCTCTCGACATAAGATATGACATTGCATTTCGGCGTCTGGTCTGTAGATAATTTTGTCATAGCGTCAAATGCTGTATTGGATTTGCTAAGGAAAATTGATTCTTATTGCGAAGCTCTTAAAGTCTTTAACAAGCAATTTGTCAACGCAACGTGTGGTACCTATGGAGACGTGATCGTTAATAAATTTTACAAAACTTTTAATGGCTTCAGGCTTTTGGCGGAATTTTTTATAATTTTCTTTTGAAGAGGGAAACTTTCGAACGTTCTGGAGGAAATTTGCAGAAGTGTAATAATTTTGAGGGCACATTCCTTATATCTTTATAAAAAATTTGCAAAGTACTTTACTTATTTCGTTTTTTTTTAAAGCTTTTGAAATATTATTATGAACTTTACATTAAAATACATTCCTGTAATGCCACACAATTAAATGTCCTTGATCAATCAGGTTTATTAAAACTTTGGACAAAGTCAAACATACACAATAATTCTCAACACACACTTCTAATAAGTGTAATGGGAACGTCAGGAGTGCTCTAAGCCGGCGAGCTTGTATATATAGACTAATAAACTTGGATGAAGCGAAAGAATTGAAGTCTAGAGACAAAGTAGCTTTACTCTTTCTACCTACTCCGTAATGGATTCGGTGTCATATGTCTATTTATAAATGTTATATCCAGTACTTTTACATATTATTTGTGAGTTTCTAAATCCTCGGAAAGAGTATGTTTCCAAATCAAATGGAACCTTGTAATTTGTTCCAGTTTACTTTCACAATGTATATCAAAACTAATTGACGATGAAGTAAGGAAAATACATCATCGCGCCGAGTCCCTAACGGGGAAGGCAGAGAGAGAGCAGAGCGCCAGTTTTCTCTAGACTTACCTCTACCTCTACCTCTCTCATACCTCTTTTGCTTCGTCCACATTAATCAGTCACTTCATACATACTCGCCGATTTTGAGTACTCCTGACGTTCCCGTCCTGATTTTCCGATCGATTTGATCCAGGTAGTTGGAACGTTGTCTTCCTCTGCCTCTTCTTGCACACACTTTCACAACGTTTACCAATCTTTCTTCACTCAACAGGGAAAATATAACAATATAATAAAAAAACAGACAAGAGGGTCTGTTACTACACATCTCTGCCTACTCCTTGAGGGAACTATGTTCCAAGGTGCGAAAATGTTGATAATTCAATTTAATGCCTCCTTTTATTTAAATATTTGAAGCCAAAGGTAATACCTTTAATATTACTTTTATTATAACAAAATGGTAATTCAAACAATAACTTGGAATGCTACCTGCGCTAACGTAAAATTTTACGTTCACACGGAGCTATGGAGTTATTTCCATAGTTATAAACTATTACGTGCAAACTGCTCGCAACATTGTCTTAACTCACTTTGAATTAGTTTGAGATAATTGTAAGACGTCAAAACAGTCGTTAATAATAATATATCCTCACGCCTTCCCACAAGGGTCCCCGAAGGGGTAGGCAGAGGTGTATGGGTAATACCCACACACCTACTTTCCGCGTTACTGCTCCTATTAATATTGATAAAAATAAAATTACGCCTTACCTCATAAGAGGCAGGAAAAATATAGAACAGTCGAATTAGGTGCCAACGTGTGGTGAAAAGATCATCGCCGACTATCAAGAACAACCATACGTACATACATCTTTGTATTTTCAAACATGTGTACGTTTTCTCAAGTCGTTTATCTTCGTTGAAATACAGAAAATACTTAATAGTGTAGAGTGAGGTTAGATCTTGTTATTACTCCTGCTGACTTAAAATATCATGTGAAAGGTTCTCTGTTTGACAAAAAATATCAACAAAAATAACAAATATCAATTTAGGCATCCAGGATTGGCTGTAATAGTAAACTGCTAGCGCTGCTTGAAACGTGGGCACCTTGCAGCATGCTTTAATCCAGTGGCACAGTTTGATTGGTAATTAAATATACATGTTATTTTGTAAACTTAAAAAAGTAAAAGATTTCTTTGTAGCGTTCTTATTTTATCAAAGTGACTTTGATTAAATATTTCATTGTATGTTATGTGCGTATCTTGGAATCTGTAGATAAATATAAGGTTGGGAAAGCTTTGTTTTAGCACAATTACGCGTGAGTAAAAATAAAAGTTGCTTTGGATCCGATACGTTTACCGAGTACCATCTATTTCGGCACTTAACACAATACCTAGAAGTTTGAACGGATCGAAACAAGGTTTTATGTAACGATCTACACGAGTTGTTTGCTTTTCTTTTGTACACACGTACTAAGTGGTATTGTGTAAGTATCGAATGCGATTCTTGAAGATTTTGTCTTACAATTAAATTGTGTATTCTTGCCAATGTAAAATTGTAGATGCAAACGTTTTTGAGGATATATATGTTACTCAAATACACCAGAATGTCTGAACAGAATTGGATGACATTTGCACTCCACTGCGTGTAGTGGAAGATTGTCAATTGTTTTAACAAGAAGGATATATTTTATTACAGAAAAAAAAACCAATGTTATTAAATTTTAAATAAATGTATTTTCACAATTCCCACAAGAGTCCCCGAAGGTGTGTACGTAGTACAGACAAATTTTAGTCTTTGAAAGACGTGACAAATATTTTTTTCATTTATTGATACATTCTCTTTTAAAAGTAAAGAAATGCCCTATCCATACATTGAAGTCAGATAATGTGGTGGCCTTCAAAACAAAGACTGTAGATTCTAGCTTCAGCGGTTACAGACCACTCATGGATTTTTTGTTAACTTAATTGTATTATTTATAATAACAAAAGCCTTAAAAAACAAAGGTAAAGGAAACCTACAATGTAGTAGAAATTTAAAGCCGTTTGCAAATGTATTCTGGTGCTAGAGAAACGGCGTCAGACTCACCATCTTTCACGTTGGCACCAAAATATGTTTCCGTTAAAAAGGTGCTGTTAAAATTCCATGCCCATCCTTTCATCCACTCCTGTAAAGATATAAGTACAAAGTATAATGGATATGCTCGTAGGATATTATATGAACGAACGAAATTCTTACAAGCCCCTTAACAGTACATTGATACAAAATTTCCTGGAAGCAATTTACTCAGGAACAGGTTAATTTGCTTGAACAATATGAAAACACTTTGGAATTTATTACGCAATTCTCGCTTAACATTCTAAAGTCAGCGGGCTTATTAAAGTTGATATTCCTACGGCAACGTTGTAGAGAATTATGGACCGTAGGAAGCTTAGAAAATGAATTTTACAATGAAAATGTTCATACCACGAGTTTATCCACCGTTTCGGTGGCAGTGCACAATATCATGGAACCATAAATTCTTAACTAAATATGGATACGTTATTTGAGAAAGACATTTACATTATTCTATGCCAGTTAAATAAAAAAACACTTTATATAACGTTGATATGAATATAATTATATTAATGCCTTCCCAGAAAGGCCTCCGAAGGGGTAAGCAGAGTTATATAGGTAGTACCCAACGTAAAGATGGATATATAAATAGATATATGTAGGTTTAAACACCGACCGTTTATAAAACGACGAGGATGTATGACGAGACTGATGAATGTGGACGAAGCGAAAGAGCTATGTAAGTCTAGAGAGAACTGGCGCTCTATAATCTCTGCTTACCCCGTTAGGGACTCGGCGTGATATGTATGTTTACATCAATACATAGGATATGGAAGACTAATGTTCAAATACTCGTGTTCATCACACAAATATCTGCATCAGCGGTAATCGAACCCGCGGTTTGAAGCTTCACAGTAAGGAACTCTGACGGGTAGACCAGGCTGTCAGAATACTACACATTTGTTCTAGTAGAAGAGTTAGGAATTACTTTAATGAAATGTACTATGAACTTTATTTTCTAAATCAAAAAGACACGACGTGTGCAAACTTAATAAATTAGTTTAGTTTGTCGTACTTGTTAGTCGTGTCGTAGTCGTCTCTTGTAAACAGTATTTCGTTTGGTGAAAGCCGCATGGGAGCTATAGGTGTTTTTGGAAAAATATGAAAAGATTAATATAAATTCTCGCTGGATAGTTAACGATGAATAATCTTACACTCAGTCGCGTCAGTGGCGTTTATTGCTACAGTACAACACATATAGTTCTATCCTAACTATTATGACATAAGTGACTATGAAGTCAGTTTACACATAACGGTAAAAAAATCGTTTTGGCGAGAAATTTTTAATACGTTACTACATCATGAGCTGTAAAACTGGTGTCATACCTTATCGTCATCGGTTATGCTAGCACATGCATATAGCTCCGGCAAAATGAAGGTAATAAGAGGGTGGTTTTTACACATTGGTTTACTACTTCGGGGGTATCTTGTAGCACAATGCGTTATAATGTATATAAAAGAAAAAAAGGTTTCAGACTGTGCTGATTTTACAGGGTTCTCTTCCGAGAACGCTCCGGCTGTGAAATGAGCTCCCCGTTTTGATTATCCCCGGAAAGTACAGCATGGAATTTTTCAAGAAGGGTGTGAATAAGTTGCTGCAAGGACGGCAACGGGCGAACGGTACACCCGGTGCTGCGCCCGTAGGCGGTGGTAACCTACCATCAGCCAGACAACATGATTTTTTGCCATCTTTTTAGTATAAAAAAAAATATGAATTTCGCTAGCTCACATTAAAATTCGATCAAACCATATTTTCTAATATCGAATACCTATCGTATTTAATAAAAGTATTAAACAGCCGAAACAATCCAAATACAATACAAAGTTTTTTTTTTATATTTCGAAAATATGAAACGTGTTCCCACATTCGGCTAACGGCGCGTCATCAACGAACAAACGAAACATTTGCAAGAACAAAAGAGTAATCAGTATTCCGATTTTAAATTCCGCGCTGTAGCCACTCATACTTTTGCAAACGTATACATACAGACGCACGATTTTCAACGCCAAAACGTAACACGCTACAAGAATAAAAACGACCACGCTTTAACTCAACGCTGTGAGAGCAAATTGTACAATAGGCCCATTATTTGGAACCAGAATTTGGTATCTTAATACATGCGTAAGATGTAGATGCTGGCGTAAACATCTGACGGTTAGGTTTTTCTACCAATTCATTTGCAAAGAGGTTACATTAAACATGGACGTATAATATCTAAGCGTCTCACAAAATAGTTTGTAATCCAAATAATCTAATGAAATCATGCCTCAATATCATGCGACATATCACCGTCCCGATTTTTTGTATACAACAAGAATGACAATCAAGTATACAGGCGACCTGATGGGAAACCGCGCGCGTTGCCACCCTGAGTTCGGAGAGCTATACTGTGTTGGCAGCATAGTGGGACTAATCCCTCTGCTGTCAACACAATATAAAAATCCTACCCCCTCCCCAAGGAGCTCATTAAGTTAAAATAGCAATGAATGTGACATTACACTTGACTTTTGCTTTACGTGTAGGGAGAACGATATGGGTAAAGCACAGTTGTCCGGCTTACATTTAAATCGCTCGCTGCATAGGTGTGTCGCAGCCCCAATTATCGTTGCAAATGAGTGTTTCCAGGCCGTCGCGTCACCTCGTACAAGCGTTCCGTAAGTTGGGAAGTAACGCGCCTTGAAAGCTGCTACACGTTTATGTTAACAACTAGATATAAAGCTATAATTTTTTTAATACCCTTAAGCTTACCAATGCTTGAATGATTTTAAAAAGTTATTTTGTCTTTAAAATTAAATTTGACGAAATAATGAAGTAATAAATTAAGGGCTTTATGTAGTTTTGAAGTCCAAAGATTATAAACGGTAAAAAAACGCAGTTTAAAACGCGTGTTTTCAGAACAAATTAAAAAGGCTTCATAAAAAGGGCGCCCAATGATAAAATACCCAATAAAATAACGGAATACTTGAAACAACAGCTTCAGGAGACAATGAGAAATCCAAGGAGTTAAGGAACATCTCTTAATTCCAACTGGCAGTTTTATTGCGCGACTTTTGTTAATCTGTGCGTAAGTAGAGTTGAATAGAACTTTTTATTAAAGAGAAGACGTTCAAAGAGTTTATTTGAATCACTGGGCCTTTTAACGTAAAGCCTTCATTTTGCCGTTGTAAGATTGAAACTAAGTACGTACATATATATTATCACGGAGTAGCCGGAATCTTACGCTTCATCCACATTCACCAGTCTCTTCATCCCTTCACTTCATTCACCAGATCTTCAGTTTCGAGTACTCTTAACGTTACCATCCTTGAGTGATCGTTGATTTAATCTAGTTATTTGGAGCGTGGTCTTCGTCTGTTTTTTATACACACATTCGCATTGTATGTATTAGTTAGTTCTAAAGTTTTATATCTATGTGATTTTTAGGATTTCGCCATTTACTTAATCGAGTTCTTATTTAAAAGCCATGATGACCGAGTTGTTGCCTGCGACACAAAGATCGAAAGTTGGAATCCTAACTGTACCAATGAGTTTTTCTGAACTTAAGTACAGTGATTAGTCAAACCACCAGCTTTAGGGTGACATATAAAAAAAATAACATGTTTTCTTATTTTTTTGCTTGCTCAGTCTGCAAATTCTTGAAGAATTTTATTAAAACTATTGCGATTTCTAAAAATATTTTTTAATTATCTAAAATTTTAAAAATTTCTTGATACATACTCTTTGGCATTTTTTACATTTTTTTTATCAGAAAACTGAAGTTAGCAATTTTTTTTTTGGTTTCTTAAGAATTTTACACACTTATTTACATATATTAATCCTCAGCATATAATAGACGTAAACATAATTTTTCTTTCATTTCAGTGCTGCCACTTAATATTATAATATTTTTGCCACATTGTATCACTTTATAATCACAATATTTTTATTTCTGCGTCTGCATTTTAGTGTTGCACACACAGTTTTATTATTTATACATTAATACTTTTATTTATTAACCTGGAACTACATTGAATAAAATTAAATGCATTCTGAGTAAAAACCCTACTAGACATTACACTGTTTCAAAGTTAGATCATTAGATCATTATGCCATAGTGTATGAGGAACTAATAGACACACTTTCTTAAACTACCTACATTTTCACAATTTGTTTCAGAGCTTATCCAATTCCAAATTCCAAATATTTCTACCAAAATATATCTAATACGAATAATATCACTAGAAACAGTTCAAAGAGTTCTCTTAACATCAACTTTTTTTACAGTCCCTGTACTCGATGCCGTGTCATTAGACGATCCTGAATTAGAATGTTCTAACTTACTTAGATCAACTTTGCTGGAATCACTTTCGATTCTATTACAGCTTTTCTTAGAGCTTCTGTTTAATATCGAACCAGGCTTCATACTACGCCTAGGTTTAACTTTAACAGCCTTTTCAGGAGGTCTATTTATACTTTCAGTTCTATGCTGTAACTTACTTAGACCAAAATTTGGTTTTATCAATGCAGTTTTCTCTAATGCACTCATATCGGGCAAAAGCAAATCGGACACGCAAACGTAATTTTCTTTATTTTTGGGTGTAAATCCTGCATTAATTTTGACAGGAACAATTTCTAATTTCTTTTCAAATATTGTTTCCGGTCCTTTTGAGTCCAAAACGTCTTCCATTTGGGTAGGTGATTCAACCCCCCCAACTAATTGTTGTATTAGTCTGTCTTCAGCCAAATCGTCAAAATCTTCATCTATTTCATCGTCATCATCGTCGTCTGAATAAAATGATGAAAATGAATTTACAGATCCCGTTTGCGAGTGGAAATCGTCAGGTAGTCTTACTCGAGGTACGTTTGTAGGTATTTCGACTTGACTTGACGATGGTTTAATTATGATGCTTGATTCTTGATTTGACGGAATGTCACTTGAAGCAATAATTACTGTAGGTAGCTGTCTATCTCTTACCGTCGGTACTGGTGTTATGAGTGGACTAGATAAATTTGAAACTCTTTCAAAAGATCTATTTACTGTGCTTTTTGAATCAGTATATGGCGATAAACTATCAATATTTACATAGTTTTTAGCTGAACTTTCGTTTTCAGGAATTTTCTTTACATTCGAAGCATCAAAAGATGATAATGGTTTTGTGTTTTTATAAGCAAGACGCCTTTCCAATGTTGTAGTCCTCGGAGGAGGCTGTGGAGGAACTTTTGTGCGTTCAAACTGGCTATCGGTGCTGCTTCCAGAGTAACCACGAAAGGTTTGCAATGCTCCAGGTTGCAGTGACAACCGTTTTTGTGCTTTTGGCAGGTCGGGTAGTACTTTTGGATAATTTCTTCTTTGTATCGTAAGCAGTGCTTCTTCTGCGGATAAGGGCTCGTTTTGGTTTTCTTCTCGAGACGTCACATTTATATCGTTTCTAAATATAGCTGGAGGAAGAATGTCAATGATCCCAGCGTCAATTTTCTCCTTTAGTAGTTTTTCATAATTTACATCAGTGACAGGGTCCGATGAGGAATGTTTATGAGATATCTTCAAAGGCGCGTCATTTTTAAATGATAGCGTGACTTCGTTTGAATAAGTTTTCTTTTCATCATTTTGTTCAGAAATTATATTAGCTTTTGTTTTTGGTTCGATATCTATTTCAGTTTTTGATCTTTTTAATTTATGGTCAGTACTGGAATGTTTAAGTTCATTGTGGTCGAATGATTTAGAAATTTCTATAGGCTCTTGTCTGAGTATTGAATTAGTTCGTGCCGAGGGTGTGGCATCAATCGCTACCGAAACTTTTTTAGATTTTATACTCTCTGTAGCTTTACTCTTTAATGAATCACTCGACTTGCTTGTTTGTTTGATACTATTGACAGAGTATTTATTACTTCCTATTGAAGAATGAGATCCAAGTGCGGACGTAGAAGTAGTCTTTTCTGACGTCCTAACTTTGTTGTTATACATTTTGGACGTAACATTATTCCCCTTCACATCCGTAACATTCAAAAGATCTATTTTTGTTTTTTTGGCATCAGATAGGAGTTCTTCTGATCTCGTAAAAGGTTTTGCAACGGTTATATGCTTATCATTATTTAAATCTGAGTTAGATTTTCTCAATATGCCAGGGGAACATCTATGCATAACCTCATTTGTAATCCAATCGCGTACTTTAGTATGAGCGTCCAAAGTGCTTGTGGACAAATGCCTTCGCAATTGAAACCTCTCTCTAAAACCCCCCGAATCATCCGATTTTGGACTTTTACAGATGACATTTTTTTTTTTACTTTTTTTGCTAACCTTCATTTTATTTAAGCTTATCGACTTTATTACGCTGCAACCGTTTTTAAATGTTTGTAAAGCACTTTTGTCTTCTTTAGAGCTCTTCTGACCGATTATGTCCACTTCACCCGTTTCTGCGCGGGTATGTCGAGTGGTCTCAAGCGCTCTTTCGCGCAATCGAAGTTTTCGCTTTTTAAAATACAGTATAGAGCATATTCCTGCATTTATGGCAAGAAATAGTATTCCCAGGGATATTATGAGCGTTATTGTTGCACTTGATGTTTTGACTGACATAGTTTTTAGTTTGGGATGTTCCGTTGTACTTGTGTGAAATACACTCTTCATCAAGTCCGGTGGAATGGGTCTTGATGGTGTTTTTATAGACTGTATTTCCCTGTAAATTGTATCCGTATCTTGCCTACGTTCGGGAATTGAATACGGTCTCATCCTACCATATATTGACGATGAGTAGTGTGGAGTTTCTACCACTGGTGGTGACCACACTTTGCGAACATTCTCTGAAAATAAAACGTATATTTATGTAACATTGGTATAGTTTTCGCATTTGTATAATACTCTTACGTAAAGTCGAATAGCACTTTTATCATTTTATATATTCAATATACCGTCATTATTGCGACGAGAAAATGTTTTACCAAGAAATTATTCAGCTATAAAAGGATATTCTCAACGACTGACCCTCTCAAACTTTTCGTTCCTTAATAATATACTTTACTATGTCCCGAGTCTATAGGCACACCGGCGCATAGTGTTAAAATGTCAACGAACCGCACAACTTAAAACGGCTCAACTTTAATCCGAGCTATAACTTCTTACGACGCAATATAAACTGCAGCCAGGCGTGAGTCTTATATGCAAGATGATCGTTATTATATTTATTAATAAGTAAATTTATCGTCCGTTAAAGCTGTTATACACACAATTTATTTTTGCTCATGATTTGGTAAATAATTTAGAAAGTTATATTGCCTTTTTAAACTAAAATATCATGTCCTTTATATTTGGTTAATTAACAGTAAATTATATATTCTTCCAAAAATATTATGGACTTAATTATCTTACATATTCTAAACGCTACTGTTTTTTTCTACATTTGATACAGAGATAACATTGTTTGCTAAAGCAATGGATCTAATTTTAGGTGTTACGTTTTAAAATAAAAATAAAATCTAAGCGATTCCATACACTCATTCTTCTGACAAGTTCTTCACAAGGTACATAGAAGCCTCAGTTCTCTATAGACTTACAGATCAATTTACTTTACAACAAATTACAGATTTCAATCTCTCGACTTATCTTCATTTAACATTCTTATAATATGAAAGCGTTTCCGCAGCTATAACCAGCTACAATGTATGTAAATTGCAGAAGTTGAGAAACTACAATGTCCTTAGACAATTACCTGTAGTCTTGTGTGTTGGTTTAGGTCTCTGGGTCGTTGTCGGAGTAGGAGTGTACTCAAACAGGGGGTCTACCATGTATCTGCTCATTTTAGCTGGAAGGGTTTCGATCCAGAAGTTTGTGTAGTTTGATCTGTACGAGCTGCTTACTGAAGGAGGTATGTCTGGAAAGGTTTACTTCAATTTCATCTCTAAAAATTTATGCCAATATTATCAATGTGTAAGGTAGATGTGAAGAGAAACGCCATATTTTCGCTGGAGATATATTTAGGTTCCGACGTGACAGATTCTTCTGAAACGAATGTAGGTTTCCTCTTAATCTCGAGTGTTTTCGTTCTTCGTATAGCTCGTGGTATGATAAATAAGAAATAAAAAAATAGATAACTCAACTATAACACGATCATGTAAATAGGCAGGCCTCTGGTAACCGTTTAACCTTAGGAAAGCAGTACCCGTAAGGGCAACGAGCTTTTCTACTTTAAGAAATAAACTAACGTAAATGTAGCCTCTGCCTACCCCGTGAGAAATTCGGCGTGATGTTATATATAATTATTTCTGCATGATAATATGTAATGTGGCAGATATAATAGTTTGGCGGTAAATTGATCCAACAAGGGCCGTAGGTTCGTTCCCACGTGGAACAAATATACACATATAAATCTGGGTGTATCCTGTATGATTATATTATTTATAGGGTTTCAATCCGCCCCTAGAGTAGCCTTTATATATGTAAAGTTATGTAAAGTAAAGGTTCGTCTCAAACTGTTTGAATAGCAAGATTTAGAATGCTAGCCTTGCATGTTGTTCTAAAAACAGGGTGTTTGGTTACGCAACCATTATATATATTACTAGTTTATACCCGCGGCTTCGCCAGCGTGGAGTTCGAAAAAGTAGCTTTGGTAATGTTCCTGCTAGAATCGGTTCAGCCGCTTTGCCGTGAAAGAGCATCAAACATTATAATAAAAGTACTTTGAATTTTTCAGGAACAAAAAAGAAAGTCGCCTATGTCCTATAACCATTTCAACTTTCAGCCAAATCGGGTCAGCCGTTTGGCCGTCAAAAAACCGCAAACATGAAAACTTACAAACTTTCAGATTTATAATATTAGTAAGATTATAGAACAGTTCCCGTGGTGGCCAAGTGGTTCGAGCAGTTGCCTGCGACCCAAAGATCGCAAGTTCGAATCCCGACTGTACTCATGAGTTTTTCTGAACTTGGTCACACCACGAGCCTTACGGTGAAGGAAAATATCGAGAGGAAACCTGCATACCTCCGAGAAGCAATACAAAAGCGTATGTGTATTCTTGCGTGCTTGAGTAACGGCGATGGACTCGCCATCTGTCACGTTGGCACCGAAAATAATGAGGGACTTAATTTGTATGAAAATTACTAATATGAATAGTTATTTCATCGCCTCCACAAATAAAAATACCTGTGTAGCTGTAGAAGAAAAACATAATAATTTGAATACTGACAGCTTACAATAAAAAAAAAATTAACTATTTGCTTGATATCGGAATAGTTTAGATTCACAAAATTGTACCCGAGAGATGGCGCAGCGATACTATTCAAATTTATTTATTCAATGCAATATGTAAGATATGGGTGTCATACCCAGTCTCAAATAAGGTTGGTGGGTGTGTTCATACTCGGGCCAATCAACGTTGTATTGGCTCCAGTGTCGCTGATCTAACGTGAAATATTTGTTCTCGCTCTGCGTATTTGGAGACCTGAAAACACAATTTAAGTATGAAAGACCTATTTTACCGATCTTATCATACTCTTAGAGAAAACATTGTCTAGTATCAACAAGGAGGAAGAGCATAACGTTATTCCTTTTTACACGCTTTATATTAGCTTCACCTGTATGTATGTATGTATGTAACCGACTTCTTTGAGCTCGATTTTGACCCACTTTAAACGGCCAGATTTCGTTCAAACTTTGTAGACTTATCGAGGACCGATGACAATACACTAATAACTAAAAAGTAGAAAATAAATAATAGTTAAAAAATACTAAAAAACACGCTTTTTATAGAAAACCGAACTAAAAAATAGAACATAAATTTCGATAATATCTTAAAAAGCGTGGGGTGCTTTTTAAGATATTACCGAAATGATAATCACTCTACTAATATCTGTCAATAAAATATTTATAACTATTGACACCATGCACCCCACGCTTTTTAAGATATTATCGAAATTGATTTTCTATTTTTTAGTTCGGTTTTCTATAAAAAGCGTGTTTTTTAGTTTTTTAATATTGGAGGTACTCGACTGGGGCCATCTCTTCAGTTTGCAGAAGATCGCCGACAAAGGTCACCCACTATGTGGTATAGTTACTGTCCAAGTACTTAGCAAAAATCCCTCACTAATAGTCCCAAACTATGTACTATAACAGCTAGACAGAGTTATACTTATTTATTAACTTAAGTAACCTTCATTGATGAATACCACTTAAAGGTTTACGGTGATGAAAAACATCGCGAAATACATTCAAAGATGTATTCGGGAATAAATTCATAGTCGTATAGAGTCAGCGACGGTCTAGCGATCTGTCACGTTGGCACCTAAATATATCTCCGATGAAAAGAGGGTATTGTTATACCTCTACTTATCTCATTTGGGACTCTCGTTGTAAGATGTATATAAATTAATCTCCACACCCTCCCACATTTCGCTGGAGAAATATTTTAGGTACCAACGTGACAGATGGCGAGTCCATCGTCAGTTCTCAATCACGCCTTATATACATAATTGTTTTTTTTTTCAAACGCATGCAGATATCCTCTTGATGTTATCCGTCAACGAAAAGCTCGTAGTGAGACTAATCACTGTACTTAAGTACAGAAAAACTAATTGGTACAGTCGCAACTTGCTGTTGTACTAGACTGTGTGTTGCAAGGAAGTGCTCGAACCACTCGGCCACCATGGCTATATATGATGTGCAGATATATACAAACAAATAATAATAAATACCTGGGACAATTCCACACAAATTGACCTAAGTAGTCCCAAATTAAGCTAAGGTTGTGTTATGGTAACTAGACAACGATATATTTACTTATATAGATAGATATATACATAAATACATAGGACATCCAAGACTAAGGTACAAATACTCGTGTTCATCACACAAATATCTGCCCTCAGCGGGATTCGAACCCGCGATCTCAAGTTTCGCAGTCAGGAGCTCTAACCACTAGACCAGACGATCGTCTATATACAAGAGTAAGGTAAAAACACTTATGTTCAACAGATACACCAACAGACTACATACAAATAGAGGAGTTAGACTGACTTTTATCTTCGTTAACGGCACTAGTAACCCGGCTACTAGGTACTCGTTGACTTAATGCAGACCACAACAGTATAATTAAAATGAATTGAAACGTACCCAATCTTCACAAAGTTAGTCCACAATCGCATAACGAGTTCGCTTAGAAGTTTCTCTTGTTGAGTGTACTCGGAGTGCAAATGAGTGTTAGCCCCTCCCAGGGGCACTCCCAGGACATACGGCAGCTCCTCTCCGTGGACGCTTTTATTCAACTGCAATTAGAAGTTACATTTCACAGGTGTAGACGCACTGTTCGAGAGGTATACTGCAACACATATATCCAAAAATGAAATTACGTTAAGACTCTCATGAAGGATTACAGCGCCAGTTTTCTTTTCTTAATTAATAATAAATAAATAAATAAATACCTGGGACAATTCCACACAAATTGATCTAGTCCCAAAGCAAAGCTTGTGTTATGGTAACTAGACAACGATATATTTACTTATATAAATAGATATATACATAAATACATAGGACATCCAAGACTAAGGTACAAATACTCGTGTTCATCACACAAATATCTGCCCTCAGCGGGATTCGAACCCGCGACCTCAAGTTTCGCAGTCAGGAGCTCTAACCACTAGACCAGACGGTCGTCAACTTGCTTTGTTATCTTAGAGTGTGTCTTGTTATTTTACAAAGCAATTATTTTTTAAGTGAAGATATAAATAAACGAACTTCACGATCACGTCACTTCAAGAAACCGCGAAAGAACTTCCATATGTCTGACAAAAAGATATGAAAGACCGTATGTGAAGTAGTCCTTGAGGGACGGTGACATACTCGCCACCTGTAACGTTTGCACGTGACTATCTGTCAAAATGTTAAGCTACCTTTGCCTTGCCCTTTTTTCTTATTTTTATATGCTATATTCTAGTTATATTCTCTCAATTCACCTACATGAACCACATAAGTAAACAACGTGTACATATAATCAAACTAACAATCTTTATTATACGGACAACAACAAAATGTTTTATAGGTATATTTCCTAGAGCAAGAAAAATGGGAACAAAAAAATATACTCTTAAAGATGGGAATCATTTCCTTCGACATTTTTCGGATCGACGCGAACCGAGTGGAATAAATAACATCACAAAATTTCTTTATGGTATTCAGTTCACGTCAATGAAACACAGTTTTTCGATTTTTCCACGCCTCATTGTTCAAGTCACCTGTTGAAAGACGAAACTTTTAAAAGAACTTGAAAAATTCGACGTTGCCCGTCCCGGCTTTTACGTTTCCTCTTTTTTCGATCCACACTATAGTAGACAGAACAAAGGGAAACTTTTCAGTGCCAATTTATACATGTTCCATGGTTTGAGTCTTTTTGGCTATTTCCCGCTGAATTACATTTAAGAGTAGTGTTTACACCTTGAGGGATACAGAACTAGGTAAACTGCACAGCGTGGGTTGTAGTCAACGCTTTGATAGAATAATAACGATTTATTATAACAGACAAAAAAAATTGTCGTGAAGAGACCAAACATTCAAACCACGATCCAACTACTTAGATCAAATCGATCGGAAACTCAAGGACGGGTACGTCAAGAGTACTCGAAATCGGCGAGCATGCATCAAGAGACAGATGAATGTGGACGAAGCGAAAGAGCTATGTAAGACTAGAAGTGGCACTATATTCTCTTTGCCTACCCTGTTAGGGACTCGCGTGATGATAAATGTATGCATTAAAACACCTACCGGCGCATAGTCCGTGCTAATGGAGTTGTGTCCAAACACATAGAAGTAAGATTGTCTATTGGCCTTGGATTGGTAGTCAGCGAACTTGATCGCCGGAGCCAAGGTCCTGGCATCACTGAACAAGTTCAGTATCACGTTGCGATTGGTCTCCACGTTCCATCGTTGCGGATCCAGTTTTGATGAGGAATACCTGAGATGTTAAAAGTTAAAATAAGACGAGGGTAAAAAATATATTCCAGAGAGAATATATATTTAACTTATAAGTCCTTAAACGGCTGTTATGTTACATATAACACTGTATATATATATTTTTTTTATACCACATGGGTGACAAACAAGCATGCGGTCCGCCTGATGGTAAGCGGTTACCGCCGCCTATGGACGCTTGCAACACCAGGGGTATCACTCGCGCGCTGCCGACTCTGCAGGAATCTTTTCACACCCTTCTTGAAGAACTCCATGCTGTACTCTCCAGGGAAAACCTCAACGGGGAGCTCATTCCACAGCCTGAGCGTTCGCGGAAGGAAACTCCTTTGGAACCGCGCAGTGCGAGACCTTTGTGGTTCCAAGGTATGGGGATGAATTCCCCGTCGATGGCGAGAGGTGCGGTGGTAGAAGGTGGAAGTGGGCATCATATCGAACAATTCTGCAGAACACTCCCCGTTATACAAGCGGTAGAACACACACAGGGAGGTAAATTCTCTCCTCAGACTTAGTGGTTCCAAGCCGCACTTGTGAGCATGGGATCATCAACAATTCTAGCAGCGCGTTTCTGAACCACGTCAAAAGGCCCTAGCTGGTATCCAGGGGCTCCAGCCCACAGGTGGCAGCAGTACTCCATATGTGGCCGAATTTGTGACTTATAAAGTTGCAGCCTTTGTTATGATGTGAAGTACTGCTTAGCTCTGTTGAGCACACCGAGCTTCCTGGACGCCAGCTTAGCCTTGTCCTCTAAATGACCACGGAACTGAACGTCGCTAGAAATATCAACCCCAAGGATCCTAATGCTTTCCGAGATGTTAAGGGGAGTGTTCTGGAATTGTGGAGCCACAGCGAATCGAGATTTTTTTGCGGCGGTATATGCTATATAATGCCGTGGTGGCCGTGTGTTTTGAGTAGTTGCCCGCAACACAGAGATTGCAAGTTCCAATCACGACATCATCAATTAGTTTTTCTGAGATTAAGTATACAGATTAGTCTCACCACGAGCTTTACAGTGAGGGAAAACGAGAGAGAACTTGTATACGTTTGAAAAGAAATTCAAAGGCGTTGGTATAGTCGTGCTTGAGTAACGGCGATGGACTCGTCATCTGTCACGTTGAAACCTGAAATATATCTATGGCGGAATGTGGGTACTACCTAACCTACACAGTTCCACCTCCCCTTTGGGGACCCTAGTGAAAAAGCGTCAAGATATTTACTAGGTATATAATTTACTACAACCAAATAGCGACATTCCTTTTATTTAATATCTACAAATTAGGTCCGTCTGATGGCAAGCATCCACCAACTCCTGTTGACGCTTATCACATAAACACCGCTCGTGCGCTGTCATGTCAGGAACCTTTTTACACCCTTGTTGAAGGACTCCATGTTGTACATTTCAAGGTGACAACTCAACAGAAATGAAATACGTACTGCTTCAGGATTGCCTTTAAGGCTTCTTTCTCCGCGCCTTCGAAAATAATCTTGGCATATTTTATGATAAACTCGTCGCGTTGATTCTCCAAAATGCCGTGATCCAGCTCAATGACATCAAAATCATGGTAGCTCTCGAGCTCTGTCACTCCGCTGAGTAACTGGTATCTGAAATGAATTCAAGAAATGACAAGGAAACAAAACACGTGATGTCGCAAATAGCCGAAATTATCGTTCAAAATTGGAACATGCTTTCCCATGATACGCTACTGTGTATTTTTTTTAGGATAGGGAAAGATACAGATGTATAAATAGAAGCCTAAGTTACTTCTTTTTCATCAACTATCTGACAGTGAAGGTCCCGTCAAAATCAATCCAGCTGTTTCAGAGAATACTCTGAATAAACAGACAGACAAAAATTTAAATAAAATTTTTTACCGTGTATATACATATGGATGTACCATATGCATTTAGTAAAAAGTGGTTATTTTAATATTACAAAACATACACTACAATTGTATTTATTTATATACAAATGTATTTATTTGTATACAAATGTATGTCTGTATACAATTTTATTTATTTGTATACAATTTCATTTGTTTATATACAATTTTATTTATTTGTATAGATAGCTTATAACGTTCATTCATCATGATGCATATAATAAACACACTTTTGTGTGTAACGCTTCTTTTAAAGGCAATGCCTTTTAATATAATACACCATAAACTACGATAGTACAGCAATGAAGAGATAAATTCAAGTCCTTTATGTCCGCAGTCTATAAAACGTTATCTGGCCAAGTTGTGTAGCGAAGTCACGATGGCGGAACTTCGCCGAGCAACTTCCCAGCTGATATTCTGCGCACAAGTGACGCTCTTTGCATGGAGCAATAAATAGGTGCACTCTTGTATCAGATACCATAATATTCTACAACTATTTTAAGTGCTGTGGTACCATGAGTTTTTCTAAACTTAAGTGCGCAAGTTAGTTACGCCACAAGATTTGCAGTGAAGGAAAACATCGAGAAGAAACCTGCATACGTTTGAGAAGAAATTCAAAGACGTATGTTTAGTCGTACTTGAATTTAATTAAAATATATCTCCGGTGGAATGTGGCTGTGAAGGTACTACGTACACAGCTCTGCCTACCACTTTAGGGACCATTGTGGGAAGGCGTAATGATTAATTATAATTATTTCGCATAGATCAAATCGATCGGACACTCATGGACGGCAACGTCAAGAGTACTCTAAACCGACGACCATTGTTGAATAGACTGATGAATGTGGACGAAGCGAAAGAGGTATGTGAGAACTGGCGCTTTATTCTCTCTGCCTTGGCGCGATTATAAGTATGTATGTATGTATTTTGCATATTTAAAGTAGGCAACATGCTTACTTGCTCAGCAAATTAGGGAATGATTCCATAGTTTTGGCAGGCTCGCTTGGAATGAACGAACCCGCAATCACTGGTCCTAGCGGGGTTTCAAACTTACGTGCTAGGATTTGAACTTTCTTGATTTCTGATAATCTGCAAGAAAATACACATTAAAATTACATTGTTATTCTCGTTTGAACCCCGCTGAGTTTTTCTGAACGTGAAAAATACGAGGATTTATCACGCCACAAGCTTTACGGTGAAGTGAGACATCGCCGAAAACCCGCATACGTTTCACAATAAAGGCAAAGACGTGTGGAAGCTTGTGCATGAAAGATTGCATCAGACGATATCTTTATATATGTAATCCTAATGTACGTGCGCGCGTATGCCTCCTAAACGGCAGGACCGAATTGAATGAAATTTTCTATGTGTCTTCAGGTGGATTAGAGATTGGTTTAGATTCACAATTGGAGACTGTGGCACTGCAATCGTGTTTCTAGAATCTTATTTTTTTTAAATCCGAGCGAAGTTGGGCGGGACAGCTAGCAAAAATACTAATATAATACTTGTATAGAAAATAACGTGTTATTGCAACCTCGATCTGACCCTTCGTGGACCTATTTGTAGAGTAAAAATCTATAGTTTATTGCAGTTGAATTTAACCAAGATCTATACATTGATTTCAAACGCCATAATAAATCAAAAGGACCCCAATTAAGAGTTCAAAACAATGATTTGAGAACTCGAGGGATCATGTTGCCAAGGGTCAACTTTATCCAAAGCATTTTATCTCTTGCCCTAAAGGAAACTTTGACAATGAACATTTATTAGAAAAGGATTACAAGATAACGCACTTCAGGCTTCATTTAATGACAAATAAAGAAAAATTATTGTAAGTGAATTATTATAATGATTTAGACAACTTCATTTAAAGTAATTAATAATAATAATAATATTCTTTATTGTACACACACACATACAAACAAATAGGATGACAAAAAGACAGAGAATAACATGTAATAGGCACAATAGGCGGCCTTATCGCTAATTATATATTTTTAAAATAATTTTTAAATACCAGAAGGAGGTAAATTTTTTACGGTCTGTCTCATTAGACAGACCGTAAACGTACGTACGTACGTACGTAAAGACGTACTACGTACGTAGTACGTTTGAGAAGAAATTCCAATGAAATTCGCATACATTTTTGTACTCTATATTTTTGTTCCTTTAATAAATAAATAAATGTTGTAATGTAACTCATTGTCCCGTTACGCCCATTGTCCCGTTACGTCTCTCACTCTATACTCGTTTGGCCTATGCACCTGAGGTGAAGAAAGACAGCGCCAGGACGCAACTTACATCTACACGTGAACTGTTCCGTCGACGTGAAATAAATTGAAGTGAAAAGTAAATAAATTTAAATTGTAGATTTAATTTCACTCCTTTTTTGTATCCATGCAAAATAGTGATAATTCAATAAAAATATTCAATTTTATTCATAGAAGTATGCAATCATCTCATCAATGTTTTGTTATAGCGTTGTTGCGTCAGTAACCCGACTTTACAGACAACCAATTTTTTTATACAAACTATCTGAGCTCGTGTCTTAGTCTGCGTGGAACTTAATAAAAAATATTGTCCAGTTTCTAAAATAAATTAAGCGTAAGTAGCTCTTTTTTACATCAGAGCCAGCTGTGATCTGCCAGTCAAAGTACCGTCAAAATCGGTCCAGCCGTTTCAGAAGTTAGCCGAAACAAACAGTACATACATACATACATATCATCACGCCAAGTCCCTAACGGGGTAGGCAGAGAGTATAGAGCGCCAGTTCTCTCTAGACTTACATACCTCTTTCGCTTCGTCCACATTCATCAGTCTCTTCATACATGCTCGTCGGTTTCGAGTACTCTTAACGTTCCCGTCCTTGAGAGTCCGATCTATTTGATCCAGGTAGTTGGAACGTGGCCTTCCTCTGCCTCTTCTTGCACACACTTTTGCTTTGTATATCTGTTTCGTCAATCTTTCTTCACTCATCCTTTCTATGTGTCCAAACCAAAGTAACATGACATAACATAACATAACATAACATAACGAAACAAACAGACACACACAAACATTTTAAATGATTATTCTTGGTACCGTGTATGCATCTAAGTATATTTTATTTAATTAGCATTTAGTAAAAAGCGGTTATTTTAATATTACAAACAGACAATTTATTTATTTGTATAGATGTAGGAGATAATATTATTCTGATCAACTCACGGCTTCATCTGTAAGCAGCTCATCATGTTCCTAGAACTTGGATTGCAGCCCAACATTTGAGCGACTTGCATAGTATACTGCGTCGGGTCCTTTGTAATCGCCCAGTCGGATAATGCTGATCCTGACATTAATATCGCTCGGTGAAATAGACCTGGATGAGAAAGAAAAAATATTCCTAGTTTTTTACTGTACGTAAGAAAAAAACATCACTGTCAACGAGACACCTATCGATGGATAAGATATTCGTATAATAATAATAATAATTCTTCTCACAAAGGATTTCTTATACGTCGGCATATCTTCGGTTTCGAGTACTCTTGAAGTCCTTGAGCGTCCGATCGATTTGATCTAGATAGTTGGAACGTGGTCTTCCTCTGCCTCTTCTTGCACACACTTTCGCTTTGAATATCTGTTTCGTAAATCTTTCTTCACTCATCCTTTCTATATGGCCCTAATGATCTATTTTTTTATATTTTGTTGTGCAGAAATGATTTGGCCATGTCGAGAGAATGAATGAAGAACGATTGATGAAAAAAGTGTATAAGGCGAGTGTAAAGAAAGTGTTGGAAGGGGTAAACCTAGGCGGACGTTCCAAGACCAAATCAGGGACGTCTTGAAAAAAGGCCAGGTCAAGAGTACCCTAAACCGAAGAGCATCTATGAAGGGAATAATTAATGTGGACGAAGCGAAACAAGTATGTAAGGATCGTAGCAAGTGGAAAGAAGTTATCTCTGCCTACCTCTACGGGAAAGAGGCGTGATTATATGTATGTATTGTTGTGACTATTTGATTAATGATTATCATAATAACTCTTACCGTTCGATATAGGTGACAACATCAAATAATTAATGCAAGCAGCTCCAGTCGCATGCCCCATGAGAGTCACCGAGTTGGGGTCTCCGTTCAGATCCTCAATGTTATCCTTTATCCACTGCAAGGCTGCCAACTGGTCGAGAAGACCATTGTTTCCGTAAACGTGTTCAGTGAGACTTGGTTTCATGAATCCTGTAAAACATTTTAATTAATTTCATTCGTTTTCGTCACGTATAAGTGTAGTTATGAAATCAGATATTTCTTCTTCAAAGATATTTTTTCTTCTTTAAAAGATATTTTTTCTTCTTTAAAAGATATTTAGGTACCTAGTAGGCGATGGCGTTGCCTGAAACGCAATCTACTAGAATTTACCTTTTTGCATTAATCAATGTTCCCTTAAACCACGTGACCCTGGGAACAACTTATTAAATAACACTAGGTATGGTCCGATTTTTTTATTAAATCGTAACAAGCAAACAACTAAATCGATAATCTAATCGTTCCTCTTGATTATATTCGTTTAGATACGTTTAAATTTAGCTAATCCTGTATATGTCAGAAACATACTTCAGGACAGGAATGACAAGAGTATACGAAGCCGATGAGCGTTTATGAATGTAGACAAAGCGAAAGAGGTATGTAAGTCTCTCTGCCTACCCCGTTAAGGACTCGGCATGATGATATGTATGTATATGTAATAACATACTTTTCGGGGAAGCGTGACGATGGGTAAATATTTTCAGCAAAAGCTTTGTAGGATCGAAATCCGAATATAGGATTGAATTGCATTGGCGGCGAGCTCTATCGCTCTATCTAACAAATTTGGCTCGATTTCAAGCTGTCAAGAGAAGTGAATAAATATACCACTATCTGTTCGTCGGGCAGTAGGTCAATGAATCGTTGATATAGGGCAACAGCATCAGTGACCTAATATGTGGGTAAAGAATTCACTTTCGTTCTCTTAGCTTATTGTACAATCCATTTATGACAAAATTTCGTTATGATTGTAATATCATAATTTTAGATTGTATGTGGGTACTACCTATACACTTCTACCCCTTCTGGGACCCATGTGATGGCGTGAGGATATATAATTTAAAGACGTACATATATACAGACATATAACTGAGAAACTGTTTTAGACTCGCAGAGCGGCACTATGTTTACAGCCTAATATGTTTAGAGATTTTTTTTTGACAATTCCACACAAATTGACCTAGTCCCAAATTATTGCTTAATTTTCCTTGGTTTTAGCTTGTGTTATGGTAACTAGACAACGATATATTTACTTTATAGATAGATATATACTTAAATACATAGGACATCCAAGACTAAGGTACAAATATTCGTGTTTATCACACAAATATATGCCCTCAGCGGGATTCAAACCCGCGACCTCAAGTTTCGCAGTCAGGAGCTCTAACTACTAGACCAGACTAGTCATAGTCGTCATTATGTAAGCCTCCCTTTCTTAAGGAAAGGCGTGAAGATACAATGTAATACCCACACACCCACATTCCGCCAGAGATATATTTTAGGTAGCCAACATGACAGATGGCGAGTCCATCGCTGTTTCTCAACGACGTATACCTACATATATCTGTGAATTTCTTCACAAACGTATTCTTGATTATAAGTTTCCTCTCAATGTTTACCTATACCGTGAAGCTCGTGGTTTGACTAATCACTGTACTTAAGTTTAGAAAAGCTCATTGGTATAGTTGGGATTCGACCTTGAAATGTTTGTGTTGCAGGCAACATTCAACTTGCAACACTCGCCCACAATGGCTTGTACTTAAACAAATATTTTTACATTTTTTTTTGTACATAGATTTTTATATACATACCTAATATCCCCAAACGAAAGTTCACAGTGATCACCATTATATTCCCGTACGAAGCCAGTATTCGTCCATCGTAAGGGTTCCCGGAACTCCACTCGAACGAATCTCCGTGAATGAAAACCAGTACTGGGAATTTCTTGGATTTTTGTTCTGAAAATAAATTATTTTCATTGAGGTACAATCGAGCACAATCAAACAAAGTAATAAACACCTTGGAACAATTCTACACTAATTGACCTAGTCCCAAACTAAGCGAAGTTTGTAAGGGAAATAAACAACGATATTCATACTCATATAAATAAATAAATAAAACGTTTATTTAAGCACAGAATACACACGCAGAAAATAACAAAATTGCTTATTAACTAATTAGGATATACTTACAGCTAAACAGAAAACAGTAACAAAGCAAAAGTGAAGAGGAAAATTGTGAAATAAGAATGTAATAAAAAAATTGCCAGGGGTTCTCAAATTAGGCTAGGCCTGTCTCTTGAGAAACCAGTTTATTTTATGTTTGGGTTAAAAGTTTAGGTAAATTTTGTTGTGCGGTATGCTTAGAAAAGAAATCATAATGCATTTCTGCGTAAAGGAAAGTCGTATGTATGTATATAGGTAAAATATAGATATTATAAAAAGAATGGTATTGATGACATTTCTTAACAATAAAATTGTACATTGCGATTTGAGTGGTGCGTAAGTGTACTGCTAAAAGGATGAAGAAGGTTTTCGGTTTCATCATAGTTAAGGTTAAGTAAAAATGTTTTAATAATAGCTTGAGCTTGGTTTACTGTGCTTTCTTTGATGTTACAGTATATGAGAACAGAATTGTATATATTTAAATAAGCAATTCTGGGGAAACGCTTAGCAAAATTGGTTTTAGTTGTGGGAACAGGTATTCGGAAAACTCTCTTCCTACATAGTTCAGTATAGGATGCAGATATATGAATGTACATACAGATAAAAATATACAAATGTAATGCAAACAAGACTAAGGTACAGATATTCATATTTATCACATACATCACTGTACTTAAGTTCAGAAAAACTTGGTACAGTCGGGATTCGAACTTGCGATCTTTGTGTCGCAGGCAAATTTACGGCTCACTCGGCCACCATGGCTTTTTAGAATGGTGCTCTATATTCTACGCTTATCTCAAGATTCTGAAGCGAAACTTGGCTTGAATATAAATATCTAACTAGCTGACCGGGCGAACTTCGTACCGCCAAAGTAAATTAATGTAGCGATTCTCGGATTTACGAATCTAACAAATCAGAGATCTTCAGAATCAGTCCACCAGTCTTTTAGCCATAATAGTGTAAATAATTTGACTAGGTTTTATTTATATAGCTTACCTATAACATTCATTATTATGCCTAAACCTCTGTTTAACTCTTCGGGGACCCTCGTTGGAACGTTTGAATATATATTCAAAAAAAATACGTTCTAAGAAAGTACATTATATATGTCACGCATTGAAAGGATAAGTGAAGAAATATTGACGAAACAGACAATGCAAAAGTGAATGGCAGAAGGAAGAGGAAGACCTTCCAACTATCTTGATTAAATCGAACGGACATTTAAGGACGGGAATGTCAAGAGTACTTGAAACCGGCGAGCATGTATGAAGATGAATGTGCACGAAGCAAAAGAGGTATGGAAGTCTAGATAGGACTGGACTCGGAGTGATGATTTGTACGTATGTATGTATCACGCCAATTAGTAGGTAGAATGAGTAGCGCTCTGCGCTAGTAATCTCTAGATTTATAAACCCTTCGTTCGTCTAAATAAGTACTTTAGTACTATAATTGTTATCAAAGATGATAAAATATATTATATTCCTGTTTTTTAACTTAATTATATACTACTAGCGACATCTCCCTCTGATATTCTGAATTACATCACATTCGAGTGGCAACGTTGTGTAAATCTCTTGCAGTGGTTAAGTGTACAGAAATTTATATCGCTTCGGCAATGTAACTCAGAGATCGTGATGCTTCGTTTGTCTGATCAGAGATGGCGTTGTATAGTTTCCTTGTATTTACTTTATTTCGTTTAAGAAAAATTGGCTCACAATATAATTATAACCTTAACTTAACATAAGTTTCGACACTAGCCAGGTTTATCAGTTCAATCAAGAAGTTTTATTTATTTTATAAAGTGATTTCAAGAGCAAGAGAGTTCGTTAACAAGACCTCTTTATTTTTTCTTCTTGAACACTGTCTACTAGGTCTTATAATTATCAGGCTAATCAAAGATTACTTTCCACGAAAGTATAAAAAGGCATCCGACTTGAACAATAGTGTTTGGAACCCTTACAGTCGGTTCATTCATTGTTTACCTTTCTTTGTTCCAAAGGCTTTTGTCTGACAGAAAATTACGTGAAAATTTTCCCTCTGATTCGTTTGTTAGGCTACTGTCAGAAACAGGAATGCTTTTAACTGACAGTATAAATTGAACTCTAAATATGTACGGACAAAGCTACATTTTGAATATAGTTGATGGCATGCAATTTTTAGGGTTGTCTCTCTTTAAATAATTAGAACATTCGAATAAAAAAATGAAGGTGTTAAATATATTTGAATTAAAATAGTATTTAATTGTTAACTAGATAGAGCCGTGGTGGCTGAGTGGTTCGAGCAGTTGCCTGCAACACAAAGATATCAAATTCGAAAGCCAACTGTACGTGGAATAAAAGATTTTTGATTTTGAGTTTTCTGAACATAAACCGTTCTTAGTCACACGTCTGAGAAGTTCAAAGGCGTATGTATAGTCGTGCTTGTGTAACGGCGATGGACTGTCACGTTGGCACCTAAAATATATACCTACATCCTCGGGACCTTTTGTGAAGATGAGAGGATATATCCGATATTATTATATAACTGTAAAGATTCGCATCATGATTTTAACCGCGGCTAAGGCTTTTAGCCATTGCAATGATGCCTCTTACGGTGTTGTTTCGGGGCAATGTATCTAACATAGAATCGCAACCCTAATGAAATCGCTTCATTCTAATTCCCATTGCAATAGTAGCACGCATCTATATATACATCATCTAAGAATTTCGGAATGGGACGGAAGTTCTTTAAATACATTTTGAAATTTAAACCGTGTCGTTAATGATATATGGTTCGGTGTCTTTAATTGTTAATGAAACAAGGTAAAATGATAATAGGCTTAAGATGGGTATCTGTTACCATATTATAATACCGAATACATAACGACCGTACCAAGTAGTTCCTCTGAACTTAATTACAGTGATTAGTCAAGGCAATACAGAAAATCTCATTGGTACAGTCGGGAATCAAACATGCAATCTTTGTGTCGCAGGTAACTACTCGAAACGCTCGGCCACCACGGATATTAATCAATAAACATTAAAATCAATGTACCTCAAAAAACCTTGATGAAACACCAAACACTTATCTAAGCCAATTCCGAGCGGTTGCCAAATTATCGCGGATTATAATTCTGATGGAATTAAAATGGCCACAAACCTAATTTCTTTCGGTAAATACATGTCAATCAGATCAGATTGGGGTTCCGTGAGGCCGCTGAAATAATTTCACGGAAATAACTTGTTGGTTTGTTTTTAAAAAAGAGTGCATTGCGGTGTTCACTGTCTGTTTGCATAAGCTGGGCTTGTTTTGTGGATTTTGTAAATTGATCGCATGGTTTATTTCAGCACTGTTGGTTATTTAGAGAGGTTACTCTTTTTTCGGCGTTGGCATGATAATAATAAGACTTTATTTTGCATACCAGTATTAGGTGAGGTGGAGGTAAGCTCATTAATTTGCGATGTACTCCTTTTAAGCATAGGTATGCCTTGGCATTGATAATACGGGCTGCGTTTAACTAAGGTCACTAATCTATAGAGTGTTTGGCTACGGACTTCTAAAAGGAGGAGGTCATTCCCCAGTCGGGCAGCTCAAAATGAAGTGGATGAATGTGGAAGAAGCGAAAGAGGTTTCTTAGTCAAGAGAACTGGTGCTCTACTCTCTCTGCTTTTCCGCAAGATTTCAACAGAATAACTCTTTAAATTCTTAGGAAATGGTTTCCGCTTTCAAGGGAGACAATAAGGTATGGCATGTATGAAAATATTGACGAATATGGATGAAACGAAAGAGATATAAAAACCTAGAGACCACTTGAACTCTGCTCCCTCTGACAGAGAATTGGACTTAAACATTTATGTGTGTAATATTAAGATATTTCTTTTTGATTTCGCTTAAGTAGGACGAGTGCCCAAAAAATAAGTTATGACAGATTTTACACAATTTAAAAACTTTTCGTAGAAGCCATCATTGTGCCTAAATAGGCAATATAACTTTTTTAATGGACGTCAAATCGTAAAGGCCCAGATATTACACTTGAGCTAACGATCTCTTCAGAATGTTTTCGATTACAGTTGTTACAACTTGGTATTCGCGTGTTCATTACATACATACACATATACATGGATCAGATCGATCGGACTCTCAAGGACGGGAACGTTAAGAGTATTCGAAACCGACGAGCACGTATGAAGAGACTGATGAATGTGGACGAAGCGAAAGAGGTATGTAAGTCTAGAGAGAACTGGCGCTCTATACTCTCTGCCTACCCCGCTAGGGACCTGGCGTGATGATATGTATGTGTATCTACATACACATATCTCGCCAAATACCCTATCGGGGTAGACCGCCAAATAAACTGTCAATGCCAAATAATGTCATTGAGCCGATCAACGACCGATTGCAAGTTCGTATCCGGAATGCTCTAATTACTTTTTTCTTTTTAGAGCCGTGGTGGCCGAGTGGTTCGAGCAGTTGCCTGCGACGCAAAGATCGCAAGTTCGAATCCCGACTGTACCAATGAGTTTTTCTGATCTTAAGTACAGTGATTAGTCACATCACGTGCTTTACGGTGAAGGAAAACATCGAGAGGAAACCTGCATACATCTGAGAAGAAATTCAAAAGGCGTTTATATAGTCGTGCTTGAGTAACGGCGATGGACTCGCCATCTGTCACGTTGGCACCTCTGGCGGAAAGTGGGTGTGTGGGTATTACCTATACACCTCTGCCTACCCCTTCGGGGACCCTTGTGGGAAGGCGTGAGGATATTTTTTTTTTACTTTTTTCTAAACTTAGGTACAGATTATGCACACCAAGAGCTTTACGGTGAAGGAAAATATCGCGATCACTATCACACAAAAGGAAATATACATAATACGTTTGAGAAAAATACGTATACTATAGGGCTTGAGAAAAGACCATGAAATCGCTTAAATACATATGATATCTTCGGTAAAATGAAGGTATTATTGCCTCTGCCTACCTATTCTGAGACCCTTTTGGAAAGGCGTGAAGATATGAAATTTCAGCAAAATCTACCTAAGCGAAAACAGATAGAAAAGTTGCGTTTATAATATTAGTATGGATTAGAAGCAGTCAACATATTGTTTAGCCAGTAATTTGGATAGCAATGTGGTGCGTGCCTTTTTATGTGCCAACGCAGTGAATGTAGTGCCAATAATGAGGCGCCAAACATTCAGGTATTTAGGATGGTAAGCACATGTGTGAATCATACACAGATGAAGAAAGGCATGTGAAAGAATGACTGAAGAAAGATAATAATAATAAATACCTGGGACAATTCCACACAAATTGACCTAGTCCAAAATTAAGCAAAGCTTGTGTTATGGTAATTAGACAACGATCTATTTACTTATATAGATAGATATATACATAAATACATAGGACATCCAAGACTAAGGTACAAATACTCGTGTTCATCACACTAATATCTGCCTTCAGCGGGATTCGAACGCGCGACCTTAAGTTTCACAGTCAGGAGCTCTAACCACTAGACCGAAGCGAAAGAGGTATGTTACTCTAGAGAGAACTGGCGCTCTAGCCTCTCTGCCTACCCCGTTAGGGACTCGATATGATGATATGTATGTATGTAGGTAATGTTCACATTATAAAAAAAATGTCTGAAAGAAGATGTAGTGACAAAAATTGAGAAAGGTATGCTGAGATGGTTTGGCCATGTCGAGAGAATGAATGAAGAACGATTGACGAAAAAAGTGTATAAGGCGAGTGTGAATGAAAGTGTTGGAAGGGGTAGACCTAGACGGACGTTTCTAGACCAAATTAGGGACGTCTTGAGAAAAGGTCAGGTCAAGAGTACCCTAAACCGAAGAGCATGTATGAAGAGAATAATGAAAGTGGACGAAGCGAAAGAAGTATGTAAGAATCGTAGCAAGTGGAAAGAAGTGGTCTCTGCCTACCCCTACGGGAAAGAGGCGTGATTATATGTATGCATGTATGTATAAAAAAAATATTTAGTGAGGATTATTAAAAAAAAAACAAATGTTAATAAAGTACAGGGCGTAGAAAACGTGTCTGAAAATAAGATATCATCTATCGATCTCGCTCTTACATTCACGTTTACTGTAGATTTTATCTCTTTCGCATTCCCAACCTAGATACAGAAAATGGTCCCGTTAGTTTCGCAAGTATGTACATCTGACATACTTTTACACAAAGTCGGTTGATATCAAACGGCGAGAATAAAGCGTAATTTCACTTACAGGCGTCCTTTGCAACAACTCCTACCTCAAATTGATCAAACACCTAAGAATCAATACTCAAGGACAACGTCAAGAGTGCTCGAAACTGTCGAGCATGTATGAAGCGAGTGATGAATGTGGATAAAGCGAAAGAGATTTAAAATCTGGAGAACACGGGATATCTACTCTCTTTGTCTGCTCCGTGAATAAGGACGATTCAACTTGACCTCCCCTTTGAGGTTGGGGAGTACAGCATGGATTGCTTCTAGATGGGTGTGAAAGGATTCCTACAGGGTCGGCAGCGCGCGAGCAATACCCCTGGGGTTGCAAGCGTCCATTGGCGGCTGTAACCGCTTACCAGGCGGACCACATGCTTGTTTCCCACTCGAATGATATAAAAAAACTGAATCTGCAATTAATTTCATTCTGAATACAAGACTGAGTGGTCTACAAGCCTTTATATATATATACTAGCTCGCTATGACTCAATAACCCAATATCCTTCCACTCGGAATATCCGCGAGCGACATTCCTGAATACACGTCATCTTAAAATATGTCTTTGGAATATTGTTCCCTGTGGAACAAAATACAACCGGGGCGAGAATTCAGGCGTGCGTTGATCAAAAATAATAGCGTTTCATATGGCAGCGATATGCATAGTACTTTACGACAATATATTAATTTAAACTCAAACGATTACTATGAATATGAGAGACTTATTAAACACTGTATTAAATGTGTGGCGGTCAAGTGGTTCGACTAGTTGTCTGCAAACCAAAGATCGCAAGGTCTCGCACTTCAAAAGGTTCCAAAGGAGTTCCCTCCCGCGAACGCACAGGCTGTGGAATAAGCTCCCCGTTGAGATGTTCCCTGGAGAGTACAGCACAGTGACGAGTCCTTCAATAAGGGTGAGAAACGATTTTCAGAAGAGCCTGTCAATTTCTATGCGATTGATACGTCTAATTCTTAAATTATCAAGACGATGCTACGCTAATGTTTTCCATAGCAATCATCTTTAAGTCGGGTGACCGCTCACCATCAGCAATGTTAGCCAACTTTGTAGTATAAACAAAAATGTTTACAATAGCAGCAGCAGTTGTTACTTCGAAGTAGTAACGTTTGTATATTTCAATCTGAAAGTTGTTAAAAGAGCAAGCGCAGCTAAAAACTCGTATGGGTTATTTACAGGAAGTAACGCAATTAAAATTAAATAAATAGAAATTCCCGACTGTACCAGTGAGTTTTTCTAAACGTGGAAAGCTATATAATCAAAGGCGTATGTAAAGTCGTGCTTGAGTAACGGCGATGGACTCGCCTTCTGTCACGTTGGCACCTAAAATATGTCTCTGGTGGATAAGGGGTGTGTGGGTATTACCTATACTATACACCTCAGCCTCCCTTTCGGGTACCCTTGTGGGAAGGCGTGAGGATAAATAGAAATAATTATTTGTTACACGTTGATGTGAGTGTAGTATTTATAGATTAAGTACTTACCTCTATACGGCACGTATATGTTAAGATATAGGCAGTCTTCAGACTCGTTTTTGAGGAAAGGTTTCAGTCTCGTGAGGTAGTGTTGCCTCCCCAAAGAAGGTGGGTTGCCCTTCTTGATTTGGGGCAAAGACTGTGGGCACACTGGTGCAAAATGTGTTGCCATTTTCACTCCTGACCACGGTGGGGCGTTCACTGTGAAATATTAAACGACTTCAATAAGTCATGAAATAATCACGTATTATTCTGAGGTAAAACTTTTTTATTAAGTCTGAAGGAGATCTAAAACACTAATTAACTTAAAACAAAACATGTTTTTTAAATTACCAGGGTGAGGTTCTTTTACTAAAGAACACAAGATTTTTTTTTAAATACTTAGAGACAGTAAGAAAAGTGCTAACGGACATATTCTTAGTTACTCTATTTAGCTATTTATGTTAATCTTAAGTAAATCATCACCCTTTATTTTGAACCTTAATCCTAAGCAGATACTACCGCCTTTAAATTCTTGGAACACCAAAGGTATCGCTCGCGCGTTGTCGATACGGATACATCATTGCCACTCTTATGTACCCATATATTCTAAGATTTTCCGAAGCATTTCACGCACACTATCCATTGTATGGTAATAACATCGCTCATTCTGCCACTAATGTCAGTGCCATACAAATTTTTTGTTAACGTAAGCTAACAAAAATTTGCTCATATAGGGACTTAAATTTGAATGTACGGCTGCAGAGTATGCTACCCGCCTAATTGTCAGAGGTTATTGTCGCCTATGATGCTCGCAATATTACGGGTATTACTTATCTCATCATGTAGTCTCGAAGGAAAACCTCCTTTAAAGAAGAACAGAAAAACATCATCTTTCGTTCAGGAAAGTAGTTACGATATTCAATCAATTAATACCTGAAAAGGTATCTCTGGACAATTCCACACAAATTGACCTAGTCCCAAACAAAACAAACCTTGTACTATGGAAACAAGACAACGATATATATATATACTTATAGATTTATTTATTTATTTTCATAATTAAAACGGCATAAACATACCAATTACATTAATTAGGATAAAATTATTCAACAACACAATCATATTATACTACAAAAATAAAATAAAAATATACACAATTACGTCACTGTCATGCATCCCGCTCGCAAAACTTCTTGCACTCCAACAATATTTTGAGCCACGCATCCGCAAACACATCGCAATCAGGGTTCTGGTTCAGGAGAGCGTTGAGCGCTGAGCGAGTTCAGGACTCGCGGGATGGGAGATTGGGCGCGCGCCGAGGTGCGAGACGGTGGTACGGCGAACAGTCTGTGCCTCCGGCCTCGAAGGTAATTATCGGGGACAAAAAATCGACACAACTCATCGCTCAAGTTCGGTGCATCTATATTCCCGCGTAATATCTTACACGCTATTATCAACTGGCTATAGTCTCGGCGAACTTCCAAAGAGTTGTAACCTAAATATCCCAAAAGAAATTGAGTGGGATATAGGTAAGGTAATACCCACAACATCGCTTGTATAAGGCCCTCAAGAAGGCTTTTTGTACTTTCAAGTAAGAGGGCGTATGTTGCTTCATGCGTATTCCATACGCATGCAGTGGTTTCGAGCTTAGATCGTACGAGGGCATTGTACACCAATCGAACAACCTGGAGGTTGTGGAAGTCACGTGTGTTCCTAAGCACAAATCCCAAAAGCGCAAACGATTCCTTGGATAGATACATAAATACATTCAATACTAAGGTGCAAATACTCACCCCACAGGGGGTGCCCTTAGCTTTGTTGCTTAGTACTAAAGTGCCTGGCTAGAGGCCTAGGTCTCGCCATTGACCGGTTAAGTAGCAAAAGTTCCCGGAACTCACGCTACGAGAGACAATACAAAAAAAAAAAAAAAAAAAAATGTGCAAATACTCGTGTTCATCACACAAATATCTGTCCGCAGCGGGAATCGAACCCGCGACCTCAAGCCAGAAGGCCAGTAATTATTAAAAATATTTGTTATATTTCTTCTGTAAGCTGGACGAACGATCCTAATCAGGCTAGTACCCAGTAAAAGGCAGAACTTCTGAACTCTTTCAAATTGGGTCTTTGTTCTCGTTGGAGTAAAAGTAAAATATTTCCTCTAATTCCGTCTTCTAATGATAAAGAACATAGCAATGCTCCCCTAATATATTCCACATTATGCTGTATGCTAAGCAGTTACGTAAACACACAGTTCCAATTTTATTGCGATTCTGTGTTCGCGTCCGTTTAGCTTCGGTTTTTCATCTCTATGTTAATTCTTTGAGCCTTTAATAGAGTTTTTCTAGGCCAATTTCATTTATTCGTCCACTGAATGTTGTTTTTAAATTTACGACGAAACTAAAAAAGCGGTTCATTGGTATGAATTGAGTAGGCAAAGCTTACCTACTTAGACTTAAAAACGAAGCCTGTAATAAAAATGATTATGAGTTGCTATTATTTTTTATAGAAAGCTTAAAACTAATTTGTAATATTAAATTACCTTCAGTACTAATATTAAATTATAATTTTGATAGACGTATATTGTATTCGAAAAAAATATGTATTTATTATATATCCTTACGTCTTCCCACAACGGCCCTGAAAGGGTAAGCAGAGGTGTATATGGTACTACACCTATACACCCACTTTCCTTCAGATATATATTCTAGGTGTAACTTGATAGATGGCGAGTCCATCGCCGTTACTCAAAACCGACTATACATACGCCTTTGTATTTCTTCTGAAACGTATGCAGGTTTCCTCTCGATGTATTCCTTATAAGAATCCTATCTCCTACTCGAACCCGACGAGCATGTATGAAGAGACTGATGAATGTGAACGAAGCGAAAGAGGTATGTAAGTCTAGAGAGAACTGACGCTCTATACTCTCTGCCTACCCCGCTGGGGACTTGGCGTGATGATATAGATAGATAGATAGAAGAATCCTATCCGAAGCGTTCAAGTGGGCGCAACATCTGTTAAGGCGAAGTTGGTTGGTTTAGTTATGCCTGAACATCAGGGTTTTATCCAAGCCTATTGGTTGTGTTTCATACATGCTAACATCCAAATTGTATTAGACGAAGTATATACTTACCAGGGGGCATGAATCGCAAACTTCCAGTAGGCGCAGCTGCATACGGTAGACCTAGGAACATTTCCACTAACTGCAAGTCGTACTGTCTGCTAGGCCTTACTATCAACCCCCTTAATGCACCCTGCTTCAAATCATATTCTCTAGTCAATCTTTTTCCTTCTTCATTAGAGTATCCATGCACATCTCCGTACATCTTCGCTGCTCCTTCGTTAGCCATCGGCAGCAAGAGCGAGACAACAATACAAATAAACATATTGTGATTTATAAATGAAGTCGCGTGCCGGTTAGAAGCCATCTTGTTTGTGTACGGGTTGTTCGTTTTATGTCTCTGGAAATAGTCGCAGTTTTATCGTTTTTTGCACTTTGATTTTATTTACTACACTGAGTCACAAGCGTTTGATAATTTCGCACTATTCGCTCAAAATTCGAATAGCATTCCATTTTTGACAGGAGACGTCACTTAATTGATTTAAATTTAGAACTCTCGGTGTGTTAATTACGGGTCTGTTATTTTTAATTTTAACTCGATCCCATTATGCTATCGATGGCGTTTGAACGTATGCGATGTGAGCTCACAACTGGATCTCGTCCAAAGTTGTCCCCGCGCAACTATACCGAAATACTACGGCATGCGAGGCAGAGGGGAGAGCATACCACGGATTGTTTCCTAACATCTGAATACGTTGTCTTCTCTCCTTTGGGATCTTTGAAATTTACAATAAGAATGCACACTATAATTAATTCACAAATTTTTAACACGTGATTGTACATTATTCGATTCGTGGTACGAGTTCATTACTCACAAAAGAAAATTGTATGGTTAAAGGTAAACAATATTGATGGTAAATAATTTGTTACTAATAATAGAAATCACACAAAAAGCTCTGCCAAAGAGTTGAAACATAAGATATTGGGATAACAATCTATGTGACGTCGCCAAATTTGGAACACAGTTGTGAAGGAAGGATGGAAGAAAGGAACACAAAATTAAGAGACATCAAGGTAGCCTTTTGGAATTTAGTAGAATCATTTTATCAGGGGGACTATTAGAGAGGCCACCGGATGTCTCGCTCTGGTTACTCTTAAGTGGGCTTCTTAGAATCATCTAAAGATTCCCTTCAGACAAAAGTTAGTGTAACCCAGGTTTCAAAATATATACTACTAATATTAACAATTACGAAAAAATTGTTGTATAACTAACAACTTACAGATAAAATATTTTTCCTACATCGGTATCCCGAGACTATGTGCCAAGAAGGCTAGCAGCATTGACGGTTTTGATTTTGATTAGAAGGCGTGAGACCACCTTAAAAATATGGTGAGCCTCAGGACCCCAAGGTCCCAAACCGCAAACGCAGCAAATATGTAACCTAACCCGAGACAGGCGTACTTGCGGCGCTTGAGGCACTCCTGATGAGCAGTGCCGGCCGCTGCTAATATTATAAATGCGAAAGTTTGCAATGATGATTGTTACTCAAACACAAGAAAAGCTGAACTTAATTTGGCACTGACAGATTATTAGTTTTACTAGATATAATTAGAAAAAAAATGTGAGCCGTCACGGGACGCCTGGCATATTATGTGAAACATCGACATTAATTTGTAAAATTAATATGCAGAAAAGAACAGATTGTGATAGGAACTAAATATGTCATAATGATAAAATAAAATATTACGTTTTTTTTTTCTAGATAACGATGACTATTTATTGAATAAACATTTATTTTCATTAAATACAAAAAATTACGAATTTATTTCAAATCGTAACTACTTAATTCGTAACGTCGTCGACTTCGGTAATAGTTATATTCGACGTTTCCTCTGAGAACGGTATTACTGTGACAATTGGTCGATGGTAACTGAAGTATGGCGACGCGTCGTCACGGCATGCGTCGCCACGCCAGAAATCGGTTTAACGTGCGGCTATAGATGTTTCACATCAAGAAAGTTACCAATAAAAAGTATTTTACAGCCCAGCTAGTACGAAATGGTAAGATAATATGCATTTCGTTTGTATTTCTGGCGGTATTTTTTTCGCCTGAACTAAGTGAATATAAAAGTAATTAGAAGCAAATCTGGTGCTAGTACATAGTAATTCTTTTGTCATATTAAAACACAATTAAAGCGTAGGTTTGAATAAATTTGATCCTTGTTTTGAAAATGTGATCAAAGACATTTATTTTCTTTTTAATAGTATTATATATTACATTATATATTATAATTTTATTTTAGACAGCCGGTAAAGAATAGAACATGGTATTTGTAAACTATATGATCTTCTTCAAGTTCTAAATCAAGGACTACGTTGAAGATAAAGAAGTTTGGCTCTAGTTCCTTCTGCGCATGCGGCTTCCTTGGTAGCTCATAAACGGCACAAATTTGTGGATGTCTCTAACTATTCTGAATCTTTTTCTTTTCTCAATTCGGGTTTTTTTTTATACAATAATAATTTTCCTTTTTTTTATTTTAATTTATTCCATATCTTGACCAGAATTAGTTACAGTACTGATGACAATATTTGTGTCACTTGTTTAATTTGTCTAATTTGTGAATGTGAGAACATTGTAGGCTTTGTAGATTCTTAGATCTTGCTAACATTGTTATAATTGTCTTGTTTTATGTATGCTTTGTATAGTAAGCGACGACCTATTGTCGGGCCTACGTTGTTCCCCCATACTTGGGTACTATTGCTGTAACGAAAAAAAAATATTGTATATGCCTAATGATTTGAAAAGAGTAACCATGGAGTTTCTTGTCGGTTCTTCTCCATGGAAGCGACCAACCCGAACCGTGCTTCTTTTTCGACGTTTTATAAGTGCCCATCTGGGCCTATGTGAAATAAAAAGATTTTGATTTGATTTGATTTGATTCCTACGCCTATCCCAGAATTCAGAATTTGTGGAGGAGGCGTGAGGATATATTACATTATATTTTAACTTTAAATAAATTAAGCTTTCAAACGACTGTTAATACCACAAATTTTGCTAAAGATATCTTCAGATATAACGTGATTCGATAGTCTCATGTAGTAGTGTCTTCTCTTTCGTCGCACGCGCATCATTATAGGCCGCGGACTGCGCGGAGTATTTTCGGCCGCAACCCACCACGTGTTCGTGGTAAACATCCGGATTATGCCAGTTAGGAAGTCGTGCGGAAGAAACTTCTCCAACTAATGAATTTGTTTGGAACTAGCTCCTATTTATGAACCATTAAGATTGAGATTTAATAGTTGGCAGTGAGCGGTTTTATGTGAAGGTATCTTCGTTTTATTTGTTTTTCAGTTGAGTTTTATGCGAATTAACGGTATATTATCTGATTTACGTTTGTCTCAATACTAATTATGACCTTACGAATAGGCAAAATTACTTCATACTATATTGCCACTCAGAAATTGGGCAGTGTTGACCTGTCACTGCTGATGTGCAAGTTCAAAGCCCGACTTGAATGGATATCTTCCATGATCGCTTGTACAACATATTTTGTACATCTTTTTACTTTTAGAAATAGTCTTAAGTTAATGGTATAGATAGTATCTAATGAGCTAGTAATTCAAATTTAAATATTTTATAATGAAATGTACATTACAGTAAAAAGAGAGATGATTCTCCATAAATACTCTACATTTGGTGTTTATAGGTAGTTACGAGTAAATACCGACTTCTTTGACAGTTTTTGAACTTTCAACCAAACGCATGCAGGCTTTATCACAGTAAATCTCGTGGTGTGATATGTATATTGCCCTCTGGTTTGGGTTGGATGGTGGGTTCGATCCTCGCTTATGGCATAAAAGCATCTAAAGTATATTCTTTTAAGTTTAATCAGACATAAATAGTCTGTAGATACAGCGATTCACCACACGTCACGCTGCGCGATGATGGAAAATGATGGAATGAAAAAAGCGTCGTGAGGAAACCTGCATATGTTTGAAAGGAAATTCAAAGACGTACTATAGTGCTTGAGTTACGGCGAGCAGAGGGTGTTCTAAGCATGCGCTGAAGCCATCGGGGACCTTTTTAATTTGGGACTAGGTCAATATTATGTATGGATTCATATTAAAATATACCTATAATCAAGTTTGCATTTCCGTATATTCGAATGTAACTATATTTGAGAAATGTATTTACGTCTTTTCGAATGAAACTAAAATCAAGAAAATTATTTACGTATATTCGAAATAAACTATAATAAAGAAATGTATTTAAGTATCTGTAATCGAATGGAACTAAAACCAAGAAATGTGTTTACGTATATTTACAGTATATTATATCTGACATATTATTATTTATAACCATCAGAATGTAAGATCAAAGAGACACTATAAAAAACGAAAAGTATTTATGTCTTAATAATCCGAACTAATGTAAAGAACGCGACACTGAGTTTCTCTAGTTTTGCGCTATTATATCAAAAAATCAACGATAACATATCGAGTCCCTAACGTCGTAGGCAGAGGGAGTGGAGCGCCAGTTTTCTCTAGGTGTACATATCTCGTTCGCTTCGTCTATATACATCAGTCTCTACAAGCTCGTCGGTTTCGAGTACTCTTGACGTTCCCATCCTTGAGCGTCCAATGGATTTGATATATGTAGTTGGTACGTGGTACTCTGCCTCTTCTTTCGAACACTTTCACACTTCACTACTTTTTACAAATCAACTGCTATCTATTGGCTATCTGTTATTAAAAAAAATACTAATCATGATAGCATATTAAATGTCGTTGAAATGTGAGTAACACCGCGGGGCTCGGCTAGTAATGTTTAAACTTGTATCTTTATTGTATTCATTTATGTGCTGACTGGTTCGCGTAAAAGAAGAAGCAGGTATGAATGTATGTTTTAATATTCTGAGCCGTGGTGGTCGTTGGGTTCGAGTAGTTGCCTGCAACATAAAATTTGCAAGTTTGAATCCCGACTATACCAATGATTTTTTCTGAGCTCAAGTACAGTGATAAGTACAGTGATTAATCACATAGTGAGCTTTACGTTGGAGCATAACATTGAGAAGGAACCTGCATACGTTTGAGACGAGATTCTATGGCGTATGTATAGTCGTGCTTGAGAAACAACGTTGGACTCGCCATGTATCGCAATGGCACCTACAAATATATCTCCGGCGGAAAGTGGCTGTGTAGATACCACACATCTCTGCCTACTCCTTCGGGGATCCTTGTGAGAAGGCATGAAAATGTACACAATATATATATATATATATATATATATATTGCCAATAAAAGATATGTATATTAAAGCTAGGTTTAAGAAACAAATATTAAGAGCCGTGGTGGCCGAGTGGCTCGAGCAGTTGCCGTTGCAAGTTCAAATCCCGACTGTACCAATGAGTTTTTCTGAACTTAAGTACAGTGATTAGTCACACCACGAGCTTTACGGTGAAGGAAAACATCGAGAGGAAACCTGCATCTGAGAAGAAATTCAAAGGCGTATGTATAGTCGTGCTTGAGTAACGGCGATGGACTCGCCATCTGTCACGTTGGCACCTAATATACCTCTGGCGGAAAGTGGGTGTGTGGGTATTACCTATACACCTCTGCCTACCTCTTCGGAGACCCTTGTGGGAAGGCGTGAGGATTTAGTCATTAAAAGTGTAATATATTAAAAGCAGTAAAATCGCAGGCAATTTTATTTCCCACATGAAAAGTAATAAAATCGCATAAAGCAATTACGACGGCATTCTAATAAACGGAAGTAATAAAAATGTTTTGATTCACGCTCGTATAAACTTCTAAGTACTTAGGATTTTCTAATTATTCAAACAAAATGGTGACGTCGTTTCTAATTATACCCGAAACAAAGATTAAGCGTGCAGAAGAAACTGTAACTAAACTCTTCAATGCCTACGAGGTCAATGTACTTATCTCATTTGTGTACGTTTCGAATATTTTTATCGTTTTTCTATTTTTGCTTGAAATTTGCTTATACGCGTGCTTTAATTAGTTCAAGAACTTTCAAACAAAAGCTAAAATCAATAATTCTTTAATAACATATAAAACAGTTGCTTTCTTAAAAATAACAAAACTAAGCCTAGAAAAACAAAATATTTACTTTTGTACCTTTACTTGTAACTATTATGTAATTACTTGTACTTAGTATGTAAGGATCGTAGCAAGTGGAAAGAAGTGGTCTCTGCCTACCCCTACGGGAAAGAGGCGTGATTATATGTAGTACCTTTACTTGTTATCCTACAACTGGCCAAGCATCAACCCAAATAACCCACTTACGAAACCTTCATGTTAATTTCACCCTACATGTGTCAAACTGTAATATTTTACCTTTCTACGTGGTTATTAGTTAGTTTATGGCAAGCGGCCATTTTAGGCATAAATAGTACCAGTGACTTGTAGTACAAGAATAGCTTAGACTCCTGATATGACGTTAATTTGCATTCAGTTTCTTGGTGTAGTGTGAAAGAAATAGCGGTTCATTGAACTCTGTTACGTTTGGAAAGTAAAGATATAGGTCGATAATATAATTGATACCTCTCGCATTTCAATAGCTTTTAGGCTACTGGTATTCGATAATATACATTAATAGGAATCTTTGAAGTAGGTACCAAAGATTATACAAAAGACTAACCTATCTATTAATTTACTTATTTGGTTAATCTGTGTCAGTTATGGTGTGCCTAATCTGCTGTGTATATAGCTTTGTTTAGGTTTAAGGTTGTTGTTAGTTCACACCTCTGCCTACCCCTCAGGGTTCCCCTTATATGAATATATATACTAACTGTCCCGCCCAGCTTCGCTCGGGTGAAAAAATACGATGGCGGCGCCACCTATCGGGTCAATTGTGAATCTAAATCCTGCTCGTGTCCACCTGAAGACACAGATAATTTCATTAGCATCTAGCCAGTTTATGAGGAGTTCAGGGACACACGTACAGAAGAAATGCATATCTATACTAATATTATAAAGAGGAAAGATTTGTTTGTTTGTTTGTTTGTTTGTAATGAATAGGCTCCGAAACTACTGAACCGATTTAAAAAATTCTTTCACCTTTGGAAAGCTACATTATCCCCGAGTAACAAAGGCTATATTAAATTGGACCCGATAGGTGGCGCTGCGATCGAGTTTCAAGAATTTTACCTTTTTACCCGGGCGAAGCTTTCTGTGTGTCTTAAGCTAGATTCGAGAATGGTTTAGATTTACAATTGGACCCAATAGGTGGCGCTGCGATCGTGTTACGGGCAATTTAACTTTTTCACCCGAGCGAAGCTGGGCGGGACAGCTAGTATAAAGATAAATAGAATGTTTTCCACTATTAATGATGAACGATCATCATCGTCCAGCTCACAATGGTAGTGGTATACTCGTAAATTATACGTCTGCGTTTGACAGACGTCAATCGCCAAACTTTATGTATTTCGGTAACATGGCTTTATTGCCGACAAACATAGTCTGTAGGCTAGGGAGAGGCGAACATGAGCAATGTGCGCGAATCGTGTTTATTTAAGGAGTTCACGTGCATTGTATGCTTATCAAATGGTAATATGATTTGTTTCAAAGACTAGTTTCAGTATTCAACGTACGTCAATACATTTTACTTTTAGTGCAAGCTTGTTTCTCTGAGGAAATTGTACAATTACACATTTCAACATATCTAATCTAGTTTCCCAAATGTAACACGTTGACTTTCCTTTCTTTGGGAACCACTAGTAATCGTTCGTAAGCATCATCCAGTTTTTCAATATCAGACTAAAAAGAAATTTTCTTTTATTTGAATGACCATTATGACATTAAATTGGATGCTCAAATTTTATTGCAGTTAATAAAAATCGGCAAAAACACACGCTCTTTTCTCCGGAGATATAATTGAGATGAGGTGCTTATGCAGGTTTCCCCTCGATGTTGTCCTTTAACTGATAAATATATATTATACTAGTTGCCCCGCCCAGCTTCGCTCGGGTGTAAAAATATGATGGTGGCGCCACCTATCGGGTCCAATTGTGAATCTAAACCATTCCCAGATCCCCTTGAACACACACAAAAAATTTCATCAAAATCGGTCCAGTCGTTTGAGAGAAGTTCAGTGACCTACACACTCACAGAAGAATTATATATATAAAGATAATCTACATTTAACGGATATGGAATTATTTCCGGAATATGATTCCAATTTTGAAGAATATTCCATGTAAGTACGTACAAGCCAACAGACAATTTGAGCGATAATATATTTTTTGATTTGTTCAAAATTTTTTATTTTGGTAGCTACCGTCTTTTGAACGAAGCCTCCCGTACAGTCATCGCCAGAATACATAAAACTGTTCGTAATTATGATGTGCCAAAAAAATTTCTTGCAGATTGTAATGCAATCCGCTACGACTACTCATAACTTTGAAATTTTATTCTCTGAAATCGCTTTTATACAAAAATGCACACGCAAACGAAAACTTCGTCCAAATTGTTCTTTTTTAAACATATTGCGATAACTGTCTTATTACGGTGACAACTTGGAAACGGTTGACAGTTGACAACCTGTCACTTGAAATGAAGTTTCGAACAAAAATGTAGAAAACATTAATCACATTCAGTGGAAGAGTTCGGAGCACGATGTTGCAATGGGAAACATTTCGTGCTGATATTGAGTATACAATTAAAAAGATTAAATATTTTTTTTTTTTAACTGCAAACACTGCTGCAACACTGCAATACTTGCGTAATGGAAACTCATCTTGTTAATGAAATCGAACAATTAAATAATAAAATCATAAAAATAAATTAAGAATTTTTTCGTCACAGATATATTTACGACCAACGCTTTTGGTGCCAGCGTGACAGCTGTTGAGCCCGTCGCCATCGAATTTTGTTTTGATTCATATTTTTGATAATATGATACCTTGCTAACCTTAATGATAATTATTATTCTGTACTTTATTTATCCTGTACTGTAATCTAGTAAATAGTAATTGCTACGGCCGGGATTCATCCTTGCATTCTGCTTGCGACTCCTCTAACCACGGCCCCGTCACGGTCATGACAATAAGCCGATTATAAAATATTCTCAAATCGCATTGTGAACCTTAACGACATGATTCGATGTTGATCTTTAATGGACTGTGCCTAAGCAGGCGTCCATAACATAAGCATTAGAATCGCATCGAAACCGTGCACAAAACGAACGAGCGAACTGCGAGCTAAATCTCTCCGACCATTCCGAGAATATCACAAACTTATAGGAACAAAAAGGATTGTTTTTCATGCATCGTGTTCAGACGCACAGCTGTTCTGTGCCAGAGATATCGATTGCAATAAATAGCTACTAACATAGGGCTTTACTTATGTATACAGGTGCTCGTAATATAATTAAATATTTCTAAATTTAAATACGTATTGAATTTATATCTTCAGATATATTTTCACAATATCCCACAAGGGTCCCCGAAGGCGTAGGCAGAGTAGTGTAAGTACTAAGTAGTGTAAGTAGTACCTAATCACCCACTTTCCGCTGGAGATACATTTAAGGTGCCAACGTGACAGATGTCGAGTCCATACCTAATAATTTATAAAGAGTAACTAACCATGGAGTTTTTTGCCAGTTCTTCTCCATGGAAACGACCAACCCGAACCGTGCACCTTTTTTCTTTTCCTCTCGTTCATCTTCACCGTAAAGCTCATGGTGTGACTAATCACTGTACTTAAGTTAAGAAAAACCTCATTTGTACAGTCGGGATTCAAGCATCACACATAATATAGTTTACATAATTACATTAAAGGTCATGCATGCTCGTATTTTCAATACAAATATAAATATATACCAATATTTTTAAAATTAATCCGGTTTGGTTTTTGGAAGAAAAACTGCTTATATTTTCGCCATACATGTAGGTGTGTAAATAATACTACGGTAAAGTGGTCTTTGTGAAAATGTACTTAACCTCACCACTCACCATGGTGTAAAATTATATAAGCTGCAAATAACATTTGGCACACCGCCACTATTGAAATACATATTTGAACAAATCAGTTACCTAAGGCTAGAAAAATAAAGATAATATAGAAAATGGCGTACAAGGTTGTTCAAATAGTAAATATTTCCATGTCTATAAAGACATAAATAATTAATTTTATAAATATTATATAATATTCTATTCTTTGCTGCATTTTTTTTTATTTTTCTTTTATATCACAAGATTGGCAAACAAGCATATGGCCCACCTGATGCGAAGCGGTTACCATAGCCTATTAACGCTTACGATACCGAAGTATTACTTACGTCCTGGCACTCTATGTTCGGAGAGTTATACTGTATTGGCAGCATAATGGGACTAATCCCTCTACTGCCAACATAATATAACAAACCTGCCCAAGTAGTTAATTGTTGGAAACCTTATTCATTGCACTGGAGCATAACATAAAAAATTATGTTATTTGGCTACGGACTTCTATAAGGTGGAAGTCCTGCCCCAGTCGGGCAGCTCCAAATTCGAACGGGAAACCCGGATAGCCTAAATATAAACAGGGTTGGTGCTTATTCTTGTACTCCCACTCTCTATATCATAGCTACATTTCCATACTGCATGCCTATTTGGTATTCTAATGGTATTTGCGGAAAAGAACGATAAGAGGACCCTCAGTGGGGGTGCCAACTGCTCCCAAGATATTAAGGTCCCATTAACGGTGGCACCGCGATAAAACAGCGACAGAATTTCAAATGTCCTATTAACAAACAGTTTTTTCTTCTCCTCACAGTATTTATTCAAATTAATTGCTTTTTTATGGACACGTTGAGATTTTACGCATTTATTTTTCGGAAGCGTCAATTGTCGGTGTTGATACCTTGTTTTCCGAGATTTATTCATTTTCATGTAAAATTGCTAGGAGGAAGTGTCATTAATTTTAAATAGGCGAAATAAAAAAAATTACATCTTAATGATAAAGAGCGATTACTGGTTGGTTGCACGATCGACTCATCCGAAAACCTTAGAGGTATTAAAAAAAAGTTAGGCGAGGAAAATGTGAATCCTTTGGTACTTATAATAACACATAATATATACATATATACATATACACATAGCCTAGCAGTATTAAAGAGATTCAGTCCTTCACTTTATACAAAAAATATCTAAAGCACCACATCTTTTCTCGATTGTAGATAAGTTCTGTTATTATTTCCAAATATTGCTATCTAAATTCCTTCTCGAAGCGATACCTAATAGGAACTACTGTATTCTTTACTAAGATATGTTATTTGCATATCAAGACTACCCACCTTTCGTTCTTTGAACCTTAATATTTATGCTAGTTATAAGTAAACCTGTATTTCTCTGAAATAAATGTCTTAAAGCATAAACCATATACACACTTCAAGTGTACTTGAACTGGCGAGCATGTATGAAGAGACTGATGAATGTGGACGAAGCGAAAAAGGCGCTCTGGCGCTCTACTCTATCTGCCTACCTTGTTTGGGACTCGGCGTGATATGTGTTTTGAGTAATGAAAATTTAATGATGTTATTGATAATACACACACAATAAATTAATCCTTGAGTGTCCGATCGATTTGATCTAAGTAGCTGGAACGTTGTCTTCGTCTGCCTCTTCTTGCACACACTTTCGCATCCTATATCTACTTCGGCAAACGATCTTCACTCATCCTTTCTATATGTCCAAACTCCAGGTATAAATAAGAAAAAAATTACATTTATAATGAATTCTTTGGCACAAAATATTCATTTATATAACTCAAAAAATTTTAAACAAAGCTCTTCATTTGTACTCCCCCAGTTCATAACTTTCCTAATTATTGAACGTCAATTAACTAGAAATTGGGACATTAATTAAGACAAAGTTTTCCTTTAAAATTTTCACTCAATTACATTGATTTACGGGACATTTCTCTTTATAGAAAATTAATGTCTTCTAATCAATACGAATCGGAAGTACTTAATTTCGGACCAAGTTAAAAACGATAGGCGCTTGACGTTCTACAATAAAATCTTACTAATATTATAGATGTGAAAGTTTGTAAGTTTGGATGTTTGCGGTTCTTTCACGGCAAAACGGCTGAATCGATTTGGCTGAAAGTTGAAATGGTGATAGCTTATACCTAGGAATAGGACACAGGCTACTATTTTTTTTCTTAAAGTTCTTATATTATAATGTATGATGCTCTTTCACGACATAGCGGCTGAACCGATTCTAGCAGGAATATTTCCAAAGCTACTTTATCGAACTCCACGCGGGCGAAGCCGCGGGCATAAGCTAGTCATTAATATGATCACGTTAAGCCACAAATTGGATAGGCAGCTAGAGTGTAGATTTGCTATTCGACCACGGGTCGTGACGCATTTTGGGAAGGGATTCGAGAGTGGGATAGAGTGAACGCGTATTAAATATATCGCCAGAGTAAAAAAAAAACAGTGCCACAGATAATTCATAATGTTATTTCAAGTTATTTATTTGTATTTCCAAGTAAACATCAAATATAATACATATATCATATACGTCATTGGTTGCTGTATAATCATAATTGCCAACACTAACCGCTAAGCTCACACTTTGTACCCTACACGAACAATACAATGTAGATTCTTCATTACAGAAAGTTGTTTACTGAAGACTAAAAACAAAATCGTCATTTCTGGCAGCTAAAGTATAACGCTCTGGGTTGGATATGAGGGGTTTTATGAATGTATCAAGTAAAAAACGTCCAACTGTAGTTTACAATAGTTTGAATGTAAACATAATCCGTAGCTTTTCTTATTCAGGTGCCTCTCTAACTAGTAAAAGTTGGCTATAATTTAACTCTCATTACCAATAGGTTATACTGTCACATAATATTTAACTTTTACTTTGTCGGAAAGAGTCGGGATTCGAACTTAGTCCTTAGTAACTTATTCGCAACCTTAGTGTTGTAGGTGACTACTCGAACCACTCGGCCACCACGGTAAACAGTAACAAAGCATACAAATACCTACTTAGTTCGCAAATAAATTTATTATCGTATTATGTACGTAAACTTTATTCGAGAACTTAGTTTAAAGTTATCGTTCTCCTGAAAATCCTGATAATTTTTCGGTTCTCATACCGCTAGCAACATGTCCAAGTTTTGGTAAGTTGTTTGTGAGTGTTGGAAAACTTTCCTATTGCTGGGGTTCCAACGATAACACCGTGAATGACCTGATAAGAGCAAACGATGCTGAGATCTCAACCTGATTTAATACCATCCGTTCCTCCCACGGGTCGTTGGCTTTATCAGCTAATACATTTTATTGGAGCAGATTTATTTTTACTTGTTTTTCCTGGTTTTCATTCTTGTATATCTGCATTTTCCCGCCCTTCCAAAGTGCAGGTACAGGTAGGAGCAGGTGTGAAGCTGTAGTACACACCCACTTTTTTCCAAAGATATATTTTAGGTGCCAACATGACAGATGGCGAGTATATCGCCGTTCCTCAAGCACGACAGGACATGTCTTTGAAAATCTTTTGAAAACTTAGCAGGTTTCCTTGCGATGTTTTCCTTCACAGTAAAGCTCATTGTGAGTCTAATCACATACTTAAGTTCAGAAAAACATGTGTACAGTCATCATTCGAACTTACAATCTGTGTGTTATTGGCGTCATCGTAGTTACGACAGCGGCAGTATAAATGGAAAATATATACATCCACTTTTTACGCCGGCGAGGCTAGACGCGAATATGCCGTAATGTTCCCCCTCGACCCCCACCGCAAACACCGGCCCGCGCCGAGCCAGACGCGCAAATCCCGCCTCCAACTAATATATCAATAAAATTAACAGTCCAGCCCAGCTCCCTCGCTCGCGATCCAGCAACGCCCTAAGCCGAGGTTCCTACCCCACAGGGGGTGCCCTTAGCTGTGTTGCTTAGTACTAAAGTGCCTGGCTGGAAGTCTAGGTCTCGCCATTGACCGGTTAAGTAGCAAAAGTTCCCGGAACTCACGCTACGAGAGACAATACAAAAAAAAATAACACTTTTTACATATCAATACAGAAGGGAATTTCAGAAACGCATCACTATTCACCACATATCCAAGCGTAATTTAACAATTTGTCATTAATTCCGTATCCATTGCTCGTTAAAAGTGAACGGTGTCGATCAGGACTGGAAAGCCGCAACGTATTGGTAACTTTTATTTATTCATTTCGGATATCTCGTGTTACCCGTAACGTGCACAAATAAATATAAAATGAAATCAATTTGCGCATACATTTTCATTAATTAAAAAACGAAATTGCCCAAAATTGTAGTCTAGTTGCTTATTGCAAGAAAAATGCCAGTTCTAAAGCCAGTGGTCTGTATTAATGAGTTAGCTGAAAGAAGGCATCGTTAATAATGCTATAGAAGAACTTCTATGTCATACATAATTAAAGTCATACTTGAAAAACAGCAACCGACTCGCCATCTATCCCCTAAATACATCCCAAGCGAAAAGTGAGGTTTTATATTGGCCTATCACTTTTGGTGGAAGACAAAAGCCTTATCACAATACAAAACGTAAAATAAAACCAACGAAGTTATACTCCGATATGACTAAATAAGCAATGTTTTCTTCTTTTCAATGCAAATGACAGTCGCGCCGTCCATTAGACTACAGCGTGCAAAAAAAAATTTAATATAGTGAATTGAAAACCTGCATTGGAATTTTATAATTTACACAAGTATGCTATAACCTTAAGGCAAGATGTACCATTAGACGTGCTGTACCAGGCATGTTGTACAATAAGACATACTGTACACGTAGGCTGTATAGTTAGAAAAGTTGTATCATCAGGGAGGCTGTACAACCAATTTAAGATCATACATTTGTTAAAAAATAAAACAGGGAAATTTTATTTATTCTTGATATACTATGCTTTGTGAAAGAATTGACACTATAAAAGGTAAGCGAAAATTATTATTTTTCGTATATTTCAGTGACAAAAAGCTTGGGCTCGTGTGCAAGGCTGTCACTTTCATAAAGGCAGTTTGATGAGGGTATCCCAAATGCCATAGACTTTCCGATAATACACTTGAATGTTTTTAAATGGTGGAAAAACATTGTCAACATTGTTCTTTGTTTCAATGTCTTCTACGAAAGGTATTTTTGCTTACGCTGTTATAAGGTTTCCAAAGTTAGAACTGCTATTTATATAGCAATCATGCCTGTTAGTGTCACCGTTTAGTGACTGTACATCTACCGCTGTGTTTGCAACATGTAAACTAATTATAATTCAATATTGACAAAGAGGTAGATGTATAGACTTCATAAGCATAGGAAGCTCAAACACGTATTTATAATCGTGCTTGAAACACTGCAAAGGGCTCGCAACAGGCTCGTCATTTGTCACGTTGGCACCTAAAATATATCTGATAAAAGGGGGTATTGTTACTGGAAATATTTTTGAGCTAGCGGAGAAATTAAAGTTAAAGTTCTATCTCTATATATAATCTCGAAACCTAATTATATGAAACGGAATACAAAATTTGTTCAAAATGTGCCCAAGTAATTAAAATGCAATATTATTTTGTAAATTGCCAAATTTATAGCCTACAAAATTCCGTCACTTATTTCTTGACCCCGGCGGGCGAATGTTTATAAGCTCCTGGGGTTTTGTCAGGAGATTAAAATAATTAAAATACTTGGCGAAGTTACGAGCCGCAGTCCTGGAGATTAAGGAAGTGGGCTCCGTACTCCTCTAGTTAATGTAGATCACCTTCGTTAGTAAGTTTTCGGTGATGACACGAAATTACAAAAGTTTAAAAATATATATTTTAAGTTTTTTTGAAACTTTGAATTTTTTCGCATTAAAATGTAAGTACTGTTGTGCTTGAGTTACAGCGATGGACACGCCGTCTGTCACGTTGGCACCTAAAATATATCTCTGGCAGAACATAGGTGTGTGGGCACTACCTATAAAACTCTGCCTACCCCTTCTGGGACCCTTGTGGGAAAGCGTGAGGATATATATAAACGAACATTTTGACGAATATTGATGATCCAAAAAAGTACACAGAAAAAATTACAAGGATTGAAGACGGTAGCTAGTAGACATTTGCAACTGCCATCAAACAAACCTTATCTTGTTATTTGGGTCTGTTTAGCGAGCTTAGACACTTTGTGACAAACTTGTTATCAACTCGGAACTTTGCCTCACTTTGCAACTTGACTACATTCAAATGATGGAGATGAGTTCGTAACGGAATTGTGAAGTCAACTGCCGACTTTCATTATGTATCTAATTTCTATAACAATATTTCCACATATTACGGGAGCGTTACAGTCGCGGTGGCGAACGAGGTTCGGACCCCGACTGTACCAACGAGATTTTCTGAGCTTAAGTACTGTGATTAGTCACACCGCCATCTTTACGGTGAACATTATTGAGAAGAAACATGCACACGTTTGAGAATTAATTCAAAGACATTTGTATAAACGTGCTAGAAACTCCATTAGTCTCGATGATCTCTTTGGCAAACAGAGGATGTAGTTGGTTACATCTTTGCTTACCCGTTCTTATTCTGTACTATATTAATCAAAATTCAATACTTCGTCCTTTTTACTAGCCTTTAGGGTCGTGGACGTAATGTTAAACAGTTTTAAGCCGTTTGGGTTATAACATACAAATCTATGCTAATATTATAAAGCTGAAGAGTTTGTTTGTTTGTTTGAACGCGCTAATCTCAGGAACTTCTGGTTGGAATTGAAAAATTATTTTTGTGTTGGATAGTCCATTTCTCTAGGAAGGCTTTAGGCTATATAACATCACGCTACGACCAATAGGACCGAAGCATAAATTAATAATGTTGCCAGAACGGGAAAAAATATTCCTTTTTGAGAGCTTCCGTTGCGTGCGCTGCGTAAACGGTATAAGTTACACAAATATCATGTATGAGGGAATTGTTTCTCTTTAAAAGTTCAAAAAAAAAGTCCGCGACAGCATATGTATAACTTTTAAGATTGACTCACTATAACCTTTTTTATGGTAATAACATTTGTTCGAAATCAATGCATTATTTCCGAAGATGTTTTATCAAGATAATATTAATCCTTATCCAAATAAATATGTTATTAATCACGAGTATTTAAATGTAAACGAAATTGTACTTGACATCACTTGATTTCAATCAACATCTTAGGAGATAGATATCATAATGTTAAAATCCCGCAACTCCGACGCGTGGTTGGCTCACTACGGAACAGTTGAACTCATCGAACTGATTTTTTTATTTGTTTTTGCGATATCTCATCGTAAAATAATTCTTTTTAAATTACTCTCACTCACTTCATTACTGAAACAACTCTCTCTCTCTTAGGTACGCAGACGGAGTTGCGCGCATCAGCTATCTTGATATATATAAATTACGTGTCACTTTGTTTGTCCGCGATGGGCACCTAAACTACTGAACCGATTTCAATCAAATTTGCACACCGTATGCAGTCTGATCCAACTTGAAAGATAGGATAGCTGACATCACAAATGGACCCGATAGGTGGCGCTGCGATCGTGTTTCAGGAAATTTTACTATTTCACCTGGGAGAAGCTGGGCGGGACAGCTAGTCATTTATAAGTGTCGATAATTTCAGAGTTCAATCATCTAAACCTTCAGCATAATGATAATATCACATATGTAATAACATGTGTGCCCATAAACCGTTTCTATACACAAATAAATAAGCTAGGTTCATTTGTCAGCGGTGCCGCGTTGTCTGTGCATGTGGGTTAAAATATAAGCTCAGACGAGAGAGAGCGCAACGAACAAAAAGTAATCAGAGGCATAAAAATAAGGCTTAACGGAAAAGGTTTCACGTTTAATATATGTTTAAAATGAACATTACATGTGCTTGGTGTTTTTATAAATTTATTTATTTACAAATTTACATATGTACATATTGGCATCAGCTGGAGTCACGGGTTATGCTGAGAGAGCGCACGTACTCTCTGGACTCTCAGACTTTATCATTCGCTTCATGCTCATGCTCGCAGGTTACAGGTACTTTTGACTCTCTCAGCATCCCATAACATGATGATTATAGTCGAAATTCAAGTCTATATGTACATATCATCAAGCCAAGTCCCTAACGGGGTACGCAAACAGAGTACAGTGCTAGGATATAGCATCAGAGAGGCTCTACTTATGTAGCTTAGATGAGGTTCCAATAATAAAAGCAGGTTATGATGTTTAATGACCTTCCTTTTCTTTGAAAGTGCTCCTCCAGCTTACAAATTAAGCTAGTCTTTCAGAGCACTGCGGTTGTGGTTGCGTATGTGCAAATTACATGCAATGCAACATTTTGTTTTAGAATTATTGCTTTACCATTCAACTAATTCAGCGTTTTATTAGTTCACAAGAGCCGTGGTGGCCAAGGGGTTCAAATAGTTGACTGCAAAACAAAAAAAAAACGATTTCCGACTGTACCATTGAGTTTTTCTAAACTTACGTACAGTAATTAGGATTACTATGAGCTTTAAGGTGAAGGAAAACATCAATAGGAAAACTGCATTCGTTTGAGAAAAAATTCAAAGGCGTATGTATAGTCGTGCTTGAGTAACAGTAGGGAGGCTCACCAGGATTGATCAATTACCATTCTTCTCTCCCTCACATCTTTCTTATCTCTCTTTAACGCTCATTAAATATCTCATCTTATACTCATACATCTTACATACTTTTACTCATACTTATTCTTTTACGTACTTCTACATATTTTATGCACAAATACTTTCCCATAGATAGATTCGTAATAGAGGATGTATACTACAAGTATGTATGTATACACACTTATGCCTACCCCTTTTCTTACCACTTTCACAACAGAAGGCGTGAGGATATAATGGCATAAGCATAATCGGCCATGTACGAAAAGACAGATGAATGTGGACAAAGCGAAAGAGGTTAAGTCTAAAGAGAGCTGGCGCTCTACTCTCTCTGCCTACCCCGTGAGGGAATCGGCGTGATGATATAAGTATAGTATGTATGTACAAACTTGAACCAACAGTCATGTATTAAAAAAATATTTAGATCATGTCCTTTGAAATTGATTTCGACTAATAAGTAACATTACAATTTTTTGAGCTCTCTCTCAATATTAAACTTGATCTAGAATTAATTGCAAAGCACGGTTTAGTCGGAACGTAATTAAAAAGAGCCCATTCCTCGCATAATTGCGGAAACGCGCGACGGGATGGCTGGCTTCTATACACGTTTATATTTAACCTAATGTACCGGGTTTCAAGATTTATACCACTAATAAAGTAACAAAGCTGACGACTATATAAGGTTTGAAGGGCGATTTAACTGTATTATAATACAGAGGTTTACTTACGTATCATTTCGCAGGGACAGGAAGAGATTACACTCTCTTTGTTCCTGAAACGTATATGCAAGATTTTTTACAATATTTCCCTTCACCGCAAATCTTGTCTTGTAGTGTGATTGATATATCATGCCTACAGGACACAGATAAATATAACTTATTAGTACTGTCCGTAGCAGACCGCCAGTATTCGATTTGCATAGAGAACTTTCCAAGCGACACCTCAAGCCACTCGTTCACCTCGGTTCAGTTGGTTCTCCCATTATTTTTTGTATTATCTCTCGTAGCTTGTCTCGTAAGTAAAACTTTTATCATGCGAGAGACTCAATAGCGTGATCTAGAAGTTGACAAATACAAATCAGCGCCATCTATTGACACACTCGTGAAACAAATCCATCTTAAACATATTCTACGCTATAATTCTAAATGGCTTACAAGAGATTTCAAAACTGCAGAGCTCTATATCTCGCGTACACTAGTGATTCCACAGCGCAGTTCATTGCACTAACACAATACATGATGCATGTACATTTGCTGAGCACTACAATAAGCACTCGCGGTTATTTCTCCAGGGAGTTACTGAATGCTGTCGACGAATGATCGGGCAATCATGATACCATCACACATATATGTAATATTGTTCAGTTTCTAGATCTGGCTGATCATTTTGTTTTAATAACCGTAGTGGTCGAGAGTAATCGCCTGCAAAATCTTATTACAGTTCGTAACACGAACTTTTACAATGAGTTTCGTCAAAATAAACATAAAAGTGATTCACAATCACACCACGAACATTACGTTAAAGAAGAAATTAAAAAGAAATATGTGAAGATAAAATAAAAGTAAATAATAATAAAAAAAGAACATTATGTATGTGCAAGCTGGGTTTTTTTACACCTCTGCCTACTCCTTAAGAGATTATTTTAGTAAGACGTGAAAATTACTTTTAAACAACTTGCCTAGCGTTGGCAGCTAGCGTCAATTTCATACGTAATAAAACACTACCCCAGAGCATTGCGTTTGGCTTCAGGCTTCTGTTAGGCAAAGATCCTGACTGTCACAGTCGAACAATTTTAACGTTGTATGAAATACAGTACTACTGGAGAATATTGCTTCATCATATAACCGTCTGTTATGTGGAAATTCCGCCACTTTCGAGCAATAGAACCGGAAATATCTTCCCTATATCTCTTGTATTGATAAAAATCAATAGTGAAAAAGTTTTCTTCAATGTAAAGGACCCACTTATCTACAAATAGAAAATTACCGTTACCACCGTTCCACCGAAAGGAAAAACTGTCAAAAGAAAAAATAAGTACCCAGGTTTTCTTATTTCAAAATGTTTCCCTTTTTTAGGGCTTTACCCCTAATGATAGGAACTACACCATCGTAACACTTAACAAATGAATAGCAAAGTGAGGATAGATATGCTGCTAAGTTTGGCGTAACTGCCTAACTTCACGTTGGTGCACGTTTCCGGTACAGTACGATGATAGATAATTCATGACTCCACTAAGCAAATTTCCTTTGGGAAATGTCGGCATTTGTAATAGGTACTTGATATTGTAGCACTTAATAACATTTCTACTAATTAATAATTATCTTACTATACTTATTTATATAATTAATAATACTAATGAATCCGAGAATAATTAGAGCTGTGGTGGCCGAGTGGTTCGAGCAGTTGCCTGCGACGCAAAGGTCGCAAGTTCGAATCCCGACTGTACCAATGAGTTTTTCTAAACTTAAGTACAGTGATTAGTCACACCACGAGCTTTACGGTAAAGGAAAACATCGAGAGGAAACCTGCATACAACTGAGAAGAAATTCAAAGACGTATGTATAGTCGTGCTTGAGTAACGGCGATGGACTCGCCATCTGGCATCTTGGCACTTAAAAATATACCTACCCACCTCTGCATACTCCTCCCTTGTGGGATAGCGTGAAGATGAATAATTATCATGAATATTGCAACATTAGTCCGTCCAATTAGTGATAAAGGCTTTCTCATGACGTATAGGGAGGTCCAAAAGGTTGAAAAGACTGCATCAGAGCCGCCGACAAGAGACCAGCTCTACAATTTGTAATTATGAAGTCCTGAAGAATTTTATTTTTAAGTAAGAAAATTTCCCTACTAATTTATTATTAACTCTTCTGTTAAGAAATAAAAATGTTTCTTTATCAGTATTTCTAAGTATTTCAATTATTTACGCTTCCATTCGAAACAATTAATTATGAAACTCCGTAGAAGGTAACAATATTATACGTAATGTTTTTTTCTGTTGAATGTAATCTCTGGTAATTGGTAATTTGAAGAGTAAGGTAAACAGGATCTCTTTTAAAATGTTCAAGGTTCAAATCTTCTGTAGCTAACTTAATAATTAAATATAATGACTTCAGATAATCTTAAAGCGTTGAAGGCTTCTGATCTTGAATAAAAATTATTACATAGAATGTTTCTAGAAATATAACAGTTGCTAAAATATGAGATGAGGGACAATAAATGGAAGCAAAAAGAAAAAAAATACAGTCGAAATATACATTTTTTTACCTTATTTTCGTAACAATCAAAAATTTTGTGAGGAAGGTTGTATATAGTTATTTATACCCGAAGAATCCCGACTCAATCAATGGGTTTTCTGAATTTAATTACATCACACCACGAGCTTTACAGTGGAGGAAAACATCGTCAGGAAAACGTTTAAGATATGCATACGTTTGAGAAGAAACTCAAATATATAGTCTTGCTTGGATAACGGCGATAGACTCGCCATCTATCACATTGGCAACTTTAATATATCTCTCGGGGAAAGTGGGTGTGTAGATACTACTTATACAGCTCTGCCTACTCCTACGGGGACCCATATGCGAGGCGTAAAGATATATTAGTAATATAAGAATTTTAATACAACATTCCATCAAATTCTTTTTTATAAGAACACCTGTAACAAGACTGTGATTTTAGTATGCGCCGTCACGCGACTGAGGATATATTACTACATGGCTTTGGCACGAAAGAGAACAATGTCTATCATGGAGCAAGAAAGTTAATACAAGTACACGGACAACTTTGATATGGCCTCGTCGCCTAGTCGAATTACTACGGATTTGCGAAGACAAAGCGTATTGACAGCTCGATAGCGGATTTGTAAATTATAAAAAATGAGACCCGTAGTAACACTGAATTTACTGTTTTTCTAAACTAGAGTTTCTAAATTATAGAATACAGTGATAAGTCACACCACTAGCCTTACAGTGAAGGGAAACATCAAGAGGAAACGTACATACATTTGAGAAGAAATTCAAAGACGTATGTATAGTCGTGCCTGAGTTACTGCGAAGGACTCGCCATCTGCACCTAAACGACAATCGTAAAGGGCGACAAACATATAAAACGGCATCGCACCTAAAATATTTCCAGCGAAAAATGGGTGAAAAATATCGGCAATGGTTCTTATAGCTACAATAAAATACACTGTCCAACTTTCGTAGAATGGTTAATGTTCATAGAAATTCCAAAATAAACGAACTTATTTTGAGAGTAAGTGCTTTCCCAGTATAACCAACGGGCCCCCCCGTTTGCCAGCACGCCTATTCCTTGTAAGTCTTATCAAGAACAGGGCTGTCTAGTTGCCATTTACAAAATGGCCTAGTCATGGAACAACAATTTTGAAAGGGAGATAAAACCTCTAAGGAACTGATTTGAGTAAGCGTATGGCTTGATCGACTTGTACCTAACTATATGTACGTATGTACTTTTATAAATGTGCCGCTATGATTGATCGCAACCTTGGTAATAAATAAAGATCGTACTCACGACCCGTAGTAGGTATCGTCACCCGCAGTAAATGTTTCAATGTAAGCTTGCGAAAGCAGTCTCTCGGCTCAAGTTGGAGATAAGAACTTTACTCTAGGTGAGCACGTGATGGGAATATCACTCACGTTACTCGCTTGCTTAGTTCGTGCTATTTTTATTATCAATTTGGTATTTTAGTTAAGAAGTTTTCTGGTAGACTTTGAGGAAGATTTATGATCCAAATAGAATAAAAGATTTTGAAACAAATCTGTCGATGTGTCTCTGTCTTCTGTGTATACAATTTTGTTATAAAAGCTTTGCTCTTGCTGACTGGCGCCTAATTGAAAATTCATGAAAATAATTTAATTAAATAATTGAGAGTGATGTACCTAACCGATATCAAGTTGCCATAAATTTTGCTATTCAATTAATTCATTGAAATCGTATTTTAATCTTCTTATAATTCAAATAATTAGGACAATGGAAAACATCAATATAACTTTTCGCAGAAAGTAAGATGTTGATATATTTCATCTCTATATGGACACTATGAAAAGTAAGATAAAAAATTTTTTTTGATAATATTAACAGATAAGTAAAATATAAATTACCTTTTTTAAGCTATTCCATAGCTTCTATTGCGGGCCTTAAGCGTGGAGACCGAATCCGTAACGAAAAAAACCTAACACCTTCAAAATTTAAACATATTCGAATATAGAAAGAACAGTTCCAAATTCACAATTGCCGGGAAATATGGACACGACAGAACTTAAAAGGCATGCCTAGTACGTAAGCAGCTGTTTGTGAGAAAGTATATACCTAGGTGTATTGCATAAGTTGAAAAAAATATATATGCAATAGCTTTACCACGGCAGTCCCCGAGTGCCACACGTTTATTTTTATTTTTGTAACAGATTATAAAGGTGTTGTACATACATATATACTGCCTACCCCGTAATGGACTCGGCGTGATTATATATATATATATATTTATATATAATCTAATATATATAATAATAATTATTATATATATATAATCACTCGGCGTGATTACTCGGTAGGCAGACAGTATAGAGCGCCATTTCTCTGTCTTCATTTATCATGCATCATATCATCATCTGCCTCTTTATACATGCTCGTCGGTTTCGAGTACTCTTCCCCGACCTTCAGCGTCCGATCGATTTGAAGTGTTTTAGTTGCCTATCATTAATTTACGTACTGAGTATATAATTTTATTTTTTTATATAAGAGTGCCCAAATAAGTACATAATATAACAAATAAATATAGAATCCCATACAAAGTGCAGATGGCAAAGCTTTGATGTAAACTAAAATAAATATACACATTTTTCCAACACATTCAAGCATTTCATTAGAATTGTTCCAAACGAAAATGTGTACAAAAAATATTCAACGGCTCTGAAAGTCACTTCTTGCTAACCCCACAAAATAAAAAGGTTACTCGCACAAATGGATGTAGGCACTATAATTAATTACACTCAGGTTAAGAGGACCTGGTGCGGATTAGGGTGGCTGTCGGATTTGGCAGGGTTATCGTGGTATAATCATCGGGTAAGTGTACACATAAAAAGAACATAATTACATGAAATGTGTTCTTACATTAGGGCCCTGTTGGCCGAGTGGCTTGAGTAGTCGACTGCAATACAAGTTCGAATTTTCCGAAGTTACGTAAACTGATTATTAATATATGTATAATATATAAGTCTTCGCAGATCGAACGATGTCATGATATCCGACGAGTTCGAAGTCATATAAACTATTAAAGTCAATAAGGCATTCGTATTTATCAGTAAATGTTTAGATATCTGATATAAAGCGATAGTCAACATTGTGTCTCAAAAAAACAAGATCACGATATTAATATTTGAATGTGATGATGATATAGTCCAACCGACTTCGCGTCTAGCGACTGCATCAACTCTAATTGAATTGTCTCTCGTGTGGCTTATGTAGACATTCGCACTATGGACATGTAAGCACACCATTTTAGTGTTGTTATGTAATAAATCGAAAAGATAATCTAAATTTACGACGAGAGACCTTAACCTATAGAAATATGACTATGTAAAGTATTTATTTAATCAAATTCAAGTGACTATTTTCTTCTGTAAAAAAATGCAGAAGAATACGAATGGAGTACGTAACTACGATACGTAAGAGTACTTAAACATTTGCAAAATAAATATGCTTTGATTATTTTTTCAACGTAACGGCTATTCTGCGAGATTTTTGTGAAATTTCACTGACACGTTGTCATAGAAACTACCCTAGCTGTATGTTTTATTTGTGTCAAAATTCATCCAATTCTGTATACCTGACACAACATAGTCAACATAACATCCTGACAAACTTTCGCATTTATAACATTAGTAAGGAGAAAAACTAAACGTTTCTTTTATTTAAATTAATAATACAACTTCAAAAAGTATGTTCGATCAGAGTATAAAGGAAAAAGAGTATGAATTTTGATCTTCATAGTAAGGGTACAGTAAAATGAAACATGAATTAGTGATGAGCTATAGATACGTAATAATTTACTCTCCCTTTGTAATTCCCTTCCTCTGATTGAAAATTTGATTACAAAAACTTTCCAATGTTTACAAAAGATATGATCAAAAAGCATTTTTAGTCATGATATTTTTCATGCAGCTCTCCCTCGAGAAATCAAACTTTTCCGTGAAAATAAACCATTCGCATTGGCTGCCTACTCCCAGAGCACAATCGTTTCCTTTATATATTCCTTGATTGAAAATAGAAATGTTGGTAACAAAATATTGGCCTGAATTACTGTGAATATATATCTTCAAGCCTTCCCATATGGATCCCTGAAGGGTTAGGCACAGTTGTGTAGGTGGTACTCACACACACTTTCCGCCAGAGATATATTTTCTAAGTGCCAACGTGACCATCGCCATCAGCGGTTTCCGTTACTCATGCACGATCATACATACTTTTTGCTAGCCTTTGAATTTCTTCTGAAATGTATACAGGTTTGTGGTTTACAGGTTACTAATTACTTTCGGAAAATCTTGTTGGTACTGTTGGAATTCCAACTTGCTATATTTGTGTTGCGGGTGACTACTACTCGAACCACTCGGCTGCCACGGCTTTTAGAGGCGGGAAATCAAGAGATAACTATAATATTTTATCTAGGTATCTATATGGGTAAAATGATGAAGTCTATTTTTCTTTGCAAGTGGTGGTTGTCATGTAACAAGTTTAATTAAAACCCAATTTTGTTTGAGTTAATAAAATGCAATTTAAACTTTTCCTACCGTTTAAAACTACGCTTTGGGTCACATTGAAACTCGTTTGTACGTACTTACCACGTTTCAAGAGCTAGAAGCACAGTATATGAGTACGTTATGCCATTAATCATGTTACTTTTCGAACTAACGCCAGGTGAGATGGAGTTTCAAGAAGTTTAGAAGCCTCATACAAAATGTTCATACCCTTATATTGTTCAACTGCAACTTCGAAAGCGTTGTGTATTTGAAATATTTCAAGCTATGGCTTGTCATACGTTTAAATGGCTTGGTAAGTGAACAATTTCTTGATAGCAGCCGCCAATGGCTTGCTGTGATGGATTGCGCCAGTTCTGTCTGGATTTTGCTTTAGTCTCGTACTAAATAAAATTGATAAATAAATGGTATTAGGTAAGGTGATAGGTTATGCTTTTACCATGCTTTGAGGTGGGCCGACAAATTATTTAGGTATGTATTATTTGCCCCGTTTGTAACATATTTTATACAAGAGGTATGTGCGAAAGCGTGTGCAAGAAGAGGCAGAGGAAGGCCACATTACAACTACCTAGATCAATCGATCGGACACTCAAGGACGGGAACGTCAAGAGTAGGTTCTCGAAGCTGGAGAAAATGTATGACGAGACTAGTAAATCTGGATGAAGTGAAAGAGGTATGTAAGTCTAGAGAGAACTGGCGCTCTACCTACCTACTCTGTTAGGGATTCGGCGTAATGATAATGTATGTATGTATGTATTTAGGTACGAAGAGTCAGATTTATAGGCATATAGTTTGAAAATTGTTTATAAATAATTTCTATCGACTGCATATGAAGAGACCTATGGAGGTGTATCTAAAGCTTGAAGTCCCTACTAGGAGAAGGTGCTGGGAGCAGACCGCCAGTCAAATCAATATGCCTCAACCACATTCTGTAGTATCTGACGAGTTCTGTTGTTATTTTTTTAAATGCAGGTTGTATACTGGCAACTCAGATAAAGCTAGACAACATTATTAAAGCTCATCTTGCTCACACCACACATTTGCAATTCCTCCAACTTTCCCGCGAACTCCCAGTTAAACGTGCGACAGGAACTAGTAAAAAGTCACGTATCTTCACAAGCGACCGACAAAGCATTTTTATTCGGTTAAAAACTCTGGTATAAAATTACACCGAGGTCACGTATGACTCCGGTTGTTTTATTCGCACCTACGCAGTCTGTGCAATATACATGGTGTTTCAGAATATACGAGAGTTGCTCAAATATGTCATAAGGCGAAATAAATACAGTGTATGTTGTAACGACAAAGTTAAACATGTACAATCTAACTACGTTTATATAATATATTTATATATCCTCACGCCTTCTCATAAGGGTCCCCGAAAGGGTAGGCAGAGGTGTATAGGTAATACCCACACACCCACTTTCCGCTAGAGGTATATTAGGTGCCAACGTGTCAGATGGCGAGTCCATCGCCGTTACTCAAGCACGACTATTACATACGCCTTTTGAATTTCTTCTCAGACGTATGCAGGTTTCCTCTCGATGTTTTCCTTCACCGTAAAGCTCGTGGTGTGACTAATCACTGTACTTAAGTTTAGAAAAACTTATTGGTACAGTCGGGATTCGAACTTGCGACCTTTGCATCGCAGGCAACTGCTCGAACCACTCGGCCACCACGGCTTATTACTATAACTTATAACTACGTTTATATCCATTTTATTTAATTACCAATTTCTGAATAAAGCAATGTATAGGAATGAATATTTTAATATAAAAAAGGTTTTTATTATTTTTGGAGCTACTCGTTTCATTCCACCTTGAGTATATGATATCACCATTCCCGACAAGTTCTAGAAGACAACTGTTCTATTTTCTGAGACACCTGTATATCTTCACCTTCCAAGTACTACGAAGACAGAAATTGTTGATTCATTTAGGCGCGTTAATCTCAATTACAGATCTGAGTTAGAAGAATAGTAATTACTTAAAATTCCCGTTTATATAGATGTAGATAGGCTATATCAGCATCATGCCTATCCGCAACGGTCCCCGAAGGGTTAGGCAGAGGGCAGTTTTCGCCGGAGATGCATATAATAATTTAGTTACAGATATGGAGTCCATCGCCGTTTCTCAAACACGACCAAACATACGTCTTAGCATTACTTCTTAAATGTATTCAGGTTTCTTATCGATGTTTGCTTCCTTTTGGCAAATTTGAGCAAATGTCCTATTTTCTGAGATTACATGTTAGTCTTAGGTACATAATAGTGACGATAACTAATTTGAAACCTAAAATTCATTCATGATACGATTAAAGAATTAAACATTTGAGAAATAAATCACGAACGTTTTTGGTGCCATAATTTATAGCATTTTTATCAGCGATAGCGTCAATTCAAATTTGGAGAACGATGCGAGGCCGGCGCGTTTACCTGGCTGAAAACTCACAGGGATAAAAATATACGCTAATTTATAATAAACACTGTAATAACTAGGTATAATTTTATACGATTTTGTGATTATTTACACCACTAGCTTCACGGTAAACAATTTCATAGACATGTATACTTGTGCTATGGATTCGCCATGTGTCACGTCGCCTAAAATATATCTCTTAATAGAGACCTAATTACCTAATCCTGCCTACCCCTTCGGATACCCTTGTCAGATACTAATATATAAATCTCTAGCTCTAGTCTTAGCGTCCAAAATAGATCATGTATCATTTCCTATTCAAGCCTATCAAAGCTTATGACAACCGCTGCGTGTCGATCGCCAATACGCTTCCCTGCGATCCTCTCGTTCTCGAGCTAGGCTTCTCGCGTACATTTCATTCGCTCACTCAATATATCTCGATCGGCGTGATTGTGGCTCACGTCCGTTATAATGTATGGATTTGGAAATAAGAGATACGAGCCTACGGTTCAAGAATTTGTGGCCCGGATGCAGGCATTTACATCAATATGCAAACAGTGTGCTATAAGATTTATAGTGTTGACGACCATGCATTCGAAGTATGGAAAGTATATTCAAATATCACTAATCTCAGGGCAGTATTATTAAGTAATTGATTGTTTGACGTATATTAATATTAACAATATTATAAAAGAAGTAACCGAATTGTTCTAGCAACACAAAGATTGCAAGTACGAATTCCGACTGTACCAATAATGAACTTAAGTACAGCCATTTGTATCAATCACCGTCAGAGTTACCACGACGGCTAAGATCGATAAGAAACCTGCATGCTTTTAAGGAGAACTAGGCATGAAGCCTTTACAGGTCTTGCCTAATAGTGTAGTTACAAAATGACGACTAATAATGTTATGATAACAATAATAATATCCCATAAGGGTCTTTGAAGGGGTAGGCAGAGTTGTATAGCTAGTACCTACACACCTACATTTCCCGCACAGAGATGTATTTTAGGTGCCAACGTGGCAAATAGCGAGTCCATCCCTGCTACTCAAGAAAGACCATAAAACATACGCATTTGAATTGCTTCTCAGACGTATGCAGGGTTCCTTTCGATGTTTTCGTTCACCGTAAAGCTCGAGGTGTGACTGTACTTAACTTCAGAAAAACTCATTGGTACACTCGCACGAATTGGCACGAACGTGCAATGATTGTGTTGCAAGCAACTCGAACTCACTCGGCCCATTAAACATACACAGATGTAATATCCGCAGATGGATAATAAACCAGCGAGCCAAGACAGAACTGCAAAGGGGAGATAATAAAAGTAAATTAAACTTGAATAACTAACATTGTGTACGAATGCAAGATATTTCATATTCGCATAACATAAAAAGTCTGGCCTTTGAGCGAGTGCTCTACGTAGCTTCAAGCTTTTCAAGATAAGATACTATTCATCTAGCTCTTAGCCTTGAGGTATGGGTGCAGGAGATGAAAAACTGGATCTAAAAGACAAATAGAAATTGCATCCCTTTGCTAATTATAAACCGCGATGGCTGATTACTTTGGGTAGTCGTCTGCAACGTAAAGATTTTGAATATCAATAACACGGATAAGTTTTTTCTTTCGGCAGCTTTAGCTTTAGCTTTCGATATCTGAAGTACATATATAAAATAGGTCTGCCTACCCCTTCGGGGACCCTTGTGGGAAGGCGTGAGGATATATTATTATTATTATATATAAAATATATGTTGAGCGTCTAGACTTTATGTCACAGACTTAAAATCTGCCCTATTTTTACAGACGACTATGACTTGTAACTCATTACAAGTCGTAGTCGTCTATGTATCCATGTATCCAATGTTTTTGTTTGCCACGTCGCCGGGACTCGATTTTGTGTATGCTACATACATCTTACGGAACTTATGATAACACACGCCGCTGGAAATATTGTCAGGAAGATTTATTGACCATTTTGTGAAAATATGTGTATAGGAAAGGAAGACTTTGCTATAAAGCAGGTTTGTTAGTAACACTGTCAACATCATTGTACATGTAAGTGCTGGGCTCCTGACATCATCAGTCTAGTGGAATTGGAGACGCAATCCCGCAATCGCAATCCCCAGGGATGGGGGATCCCTGGGGATTCGCATCGCATCCAACATTACAATATCTTGTACTCGCCAAGTCATGTAAGACTAGAGTCCAGCTCCTAAATTTCGACAGCTTTAATTCATTTAGCATCTTCTTCATCGATTCCTCATGTCTGAGGGTCGTTAGAGAAAAAATCACACACCCTTTTTTTTTTTTTTTTTTTTTTTTTTTGTATTGTCTCTCGTAGCGTGAGTTCCGGGAACTTTTGCTACTTAACCGGTCAATGGCGAGACCTAGGCCTCCAGCCAGGCACTTTATTTCTAAGCAACACAGCTAAGGGCACCCCCTGTGGGGTACGAACCTCGGCTTAGGGCGTTGCTGGATCGCGAGCAAGGGAGCTGGGCTGGACTGGTAATTTTATTTAAATATTATTTGGGGGCGGGATTTACGCGTCAGGCTCGGCGCGGGCCGGCGTTTGCGGCGGGGGTCGGGGGGTTACATTACGGCTTATTCGCGTCGAGCCTCGTCGGCGAGGACGGAACAGTGGTCGGTTTTGTGTAGTGTTGGTATGTTTTTGTCGGGCGTCCTGGAGGACCGTTATGTCGTCATCCGGTTCGATGACGGCGTGTCTTGGACGCCTTACCTTCGAGATAAGGGAAGGAGTGTATCGGGCGGCCGATACGACGAGGGGGTTGGGGTGATTTACAGCAGAATCGAAATGACGTTTGGACAGTTTTTTCAAAAACTGTTTTATAGTGGGGACTTTGAGGTCAACGTGGAGTTGACTATTACGCATGTACCACGGGGCACCTGTGGCTCTCCGGAGAAACCGGCTTTGGAGCACTTGCAGGGGGTTAAGTGTTGACTTGCTAGTGTGTGCGAACACTACACCCGCATATGTCATGATTGGTCGAATGCACGTCGTGTAAAACCTCACCTTGGATTTCAATGAGAGTTTACTTCGCGCATTCAACATGCTGTGAAGTCTACCGAGCGCGAAGGCGGCTCGCGCGCGTACCGCCTTTACGTGGTGACGGAAAGAAAGGCGTTGATCGAGGATCACACCCAGGTATTTGGCTTTTTCTTCCCATGGAATGGGTTTGCCGAAGAGGGTGATGGGGGCTACCCGTGGGCGTTCGAGGCCTTTCCAGAATAGAATGGCTGCGCTTTTGGTGGGGTTCACTTCAATTCTCCATTTCCGGAACCACCGCCCCAGGGCTGTGACCGCGGATTGGAGGTTGTCGTGAATTCCCTCAGGAGTTCTACCTTTGTAGTAGATAGCCGTATCATCGGCGAATAGAGCGCTTTTAACTCGTCTATGGAGGGGAATGTCGCTAGTATAAAGCGTGAATAGGAGTGGCGAGAGCACTGAGCCTTGCGGGACTCCTGCTCGTATGGGATGGGGGAAGAGAGTGTGCCCTCGACTCTGTAGCGGAAGGAGCGGTTCGACAAAAAGTCCCGTACTATGCGTACTAGACGGTCCGGCACGCCCAACTGGTACAGCTTGTATATTAAGCCGTTGTGCCAGACCTTGTCGAATGCCTTCGCCACGTCGAAGAGGAGCATACCCGTGGTATAACCGAGTTGGAAGCCGCTACTGACGTCTTCCACTATACGGTGGACTTGTTGGACACAAGAGTGTTTGGTTCGAAAACCGAACTGTTGGTCAGGTATGACTTTCTTTGAGTCTGCAAAACTCTTTAATCTATTGTAGATAAGTCTCTCGTAAATCTTGCCAAGGACGTTGAGGAGACTGATGGGGCGATAACTGGAGGCTTCGGTCTTGGGTTTCCCTGGCTTGGGAATACCTATGACCGTTGCACTTTTCCAGGATTGGGGGAAAAAGTTATTGCTCAGTGCGGCATTGAAGATGGCAGTGAGCAAAACTATGAGATAAGGAGAGAAGAGTTTGATAACTCTGTTAGTGATCCCGTCGGGACCTGGGGCTTTCCTGGGGTGTAGATCCTTGATCACTTTCCGGACTTCGTCGACCGTAATTGGGGCGATGGGGTGGTCTGGGTTTTCGGAGGGTGGGAGAGATAGTTTGCTTTCGACCTCGGCTTCCACCTTATCGAGATGGCGCGGGTCTACCGGCAAGGTGCTGGGCGTACATTGAGTCTCGAGACTGTCGGCCAGGCACTCGGACTTCTCGTCGTCGTCAAAGGCGGGCCCTTGATTTGAACGAGTGAGTGGAGGCATGGACGAGATTTTGTCCGATTTGAGTTTTCGTTGGAGATGCCAGAAGGCCAAGTGACTCGGTTCAAGTTCCCCTAGGAACTTGTTCCAGCGAGCGTCTCGCAGGTCTTTCATGCGGTATCTCAGCTTGCGCTGGAGTGACCTCAGAAAGGTGCGGTTCGCTTCAGTCGGGTGAGCTCTATGAGCTCGGAGGGCGGCGTTCTTTTCCGTCACTAGTTCACGCACGTCGTCGGGAAGTTTCCAGCGATGGTCTTCCATCACCGGAACTTGTCGTGAACAGGCGTCCACGGCTGACTGTACGTGAGCTGTGAGGGAATCGACCGCCTTTTGAGTGTCGGCTGCCGACTCTATGAGGGGCGGGATACTATCTAAAAAATCACACACCCACATTCCGCCAGAGGTATATTAGTTGCCAACGTAACAGATGGCGAGTCCATCACCGTTACTCAAGACTATACATACGCCCTTGAATTTCTTCTCAGACGTATCAGAGGTATGAAGGAAAACATCGAGAGGAATCCTGATTCCTCTCGATGTTTTCCTTCACCGTAAAGCTCGTGGTGTGACTAATCACATTACTTAAGTTCAGAAAAACTTATTGGTACGGTCGGGATTCGAACTTGCGATCTTTGTGTCGCAGGCAACAGAACTGCTCGAAGCACTCGGCCACAACGGCTTTTTTAGAGAAATCAAAAATACGTTTATATAGTCGTGCCAGTCGTGAAAGGCGATGGACTCACCATCACTCACGTTGGCACCTAAAATATTGATTACATTTAATTTTATGCACAGTTAAAGTAAGTTTGTGGAATTCATGCTTAAGCATTTTCTACCAAGTCAACCACCATTGACAGGAGAAGCCAGTGAAAGTGAAGTGGGTGTGAAAATATATCTCTGGCGGAAAGTGTGTGTATGTGGATTCTACCTACACACCCTTGAGGGAAGGCGCGAAGATATTTATATAGTTAATATCAAGATTCTAATTTACGAAAGTAACTAAGACATAACAATAAAAGCGAAACGTTATAAACGAACCAGTGCACGATAATAAAACACACAGATAAAACTCCTTTGCTACAGAAAGCAATCTGGGTGCCTCTATAATATTAAAAAGTGCTATAATTTTAAATCATGTAATGTTATGGAAAAGGAGTGCACAATGCAAGTTATATTAATGAGTTTTGCCAGTAGCGTTGGTATACAGGCTGCGGGGAACAGCTTTAGACTACATTAAGCTTTCAAATGTCCTAAAGTAGCAGAGGAAGGCCACGTTCCAATTACCTGGATCAAATAAATCGGACTCTCAAGGACGGGAACGTTAAGAGTACTCGAAACCGACGAGCATGTATGAAGAGACTGATGAATGTGGACGAAGCGAACGAGGTATGTAAGTCTAGAGAGAACTGGCGCTCTATACTCTCTGCCTACCCCGTTAGGTACTTGGCGTGATGATATGTATGTATGTATGTATGTATGTCCTAAAGTTGGCATCTAAATACAATATGGAATGTCAGCAAATTGCCATATGTATCAACAACAGACCCTAGCATATTCACATCAGCACTGTGGCAACATTGAACATTTTTAATCCAGACTTCCTGAAAAGGACACGGCCTTAAAATGTTAAGAGAGACTTTAGCCGCACAAAAGCTGTGGCCGAGCTCAGTAAATGGTTTCCCTGAAATATGAAACTGGTTTTGTTGGAGATTACCAAGTCTATGGCAGCGCTGGCGCGGAGATATTTTCATTTAACAATGCATTTACACTGAATTACATTGCATTTGTGAAAGTTGCAAATAAGATTTTCCGTATCTTAACGTCCCTCATCATAAATGCAGAACTATTTTATTATTTGTTTTTATCTCATGAAAAAGTTCAGGTTGGGTCTTTGAAGTATAGAAAATCGCCTGCGCGCGAAGTAATAATAATATATAAATAATATATCCTCACGCCTTCCCACAAGGATCCCCGAAGGGGTAGGAAGAGGTGTATAGGTAATACCCACACACCCACTTTCCGCCAGAGGTATATTAGGTGCCAACGTGACAGATGGCGAGTCCATCGCCGTTACTCAAGCACGACTATACATACGCCTTTGAATTTCTTCTCAGACGTATGCAGGTTTCCTCTCGATGTTTTCCTTCACCGTAAAGCTCGTGGGGTGACTAATCACTGTACTTAAGTTCAGAAAAACTCATTGGTACAGTCGGGGTTCGAACTTGCGACCTTTGCGTCGCAGGCAACTGCTCGAACCACTCGGCCACCATGGCTCATTATAGTAGTAATGTAACAATAAGTAATTATAAACGTAATAATAATGTTCAACAATAGTTGTAGTCTCATAGGTAAGTAATTTGCGCGGGAACACGTAATAAGGTTAATTCATTACCGATGAATTCAGGGCAGCAGTTGCTGAGCAGTATCACCCCCTAATGAAAACCGCCGATTTAATGTACTCTCTGCAGGCATGGCGAGTCCTTCACCGTTACTCAAGCACGACTATACATACGCCTTTGAATTACTTCTCAGTTGTATGCAGGTTTCCTCTCGATGTTTTCCTTCACCGTAAAGCTCGTGGTGTCACTAATCACTGTAATTAAGTTCAGGACAACTCATTGGTACAGTCAGGATTTGAAATTGCAATCTTTATGTTGCAGGTAACAGCGAACCACCACTCGGCCACCACGGCTCGGCCGCACGGCTAACGAAGTAAACTGAGAAAAATTTACACGTGATTTGTACGAACCTATTTTATGCAAACACCACCTGAATTTAATGTTCAATGTTCGATTTGAAAATATTTTATACATTCAAGAGAATCGAGGGTCAACGGGATACCAATCCTATTTGTTATTCAATAAATATTAACATACCGCCTCGAAGCCTTTAATTCTTCATGAGGACAAGAAACAGTCAGTCACTTATTTCAATACATAACACTACAATATCTTACGGTTCTGGATCCGAAATGATTTATTCACACAGCATCGAAGACATAAAGTATGCAGGAGTCCTCCAGCCGGCCGGTTATCCCGGTTTATCCGGTTAATATCTTATACAGCTCTTGGACCGGTTAATAAGCCTAGCACCGGGGCTTCGGCGGAGTAAGGGTTAAGGATCTTGAGACTGGCAGGTATTTTATATTGTGTTTTCGAACGTTAAGAAGACTGTTTGAAATTTGATGGAATGATTTAGTACTCAAGTGCATTTTGCTACCTTTAAGATTTTTACGGTGAAGGAAAATCTCACCAATATTAAAGGTCGAGCTTAGTTTAGGAATTGAGAACAATTATGTTATAAATAATTATTACTTTACTAGGGTCCTGGAAGGGATAGCCAAAGGTGTATAGGTAGTACCCACACACCCACTTTTCGCCGGAAATATATTTTATATAATTTTGTGACGACCGGCTGGCCTGTGTGTGTCTGGTCGTTAGAGCTCCTGACTGAGAAACTTGAGGTAACCGGTTCTGGAACCCGCTGAGGGCAGATATTTTTGATTATGGATGTCCTATGTATTTATTCATATATCTATTTAAATAAGTAAATATATCGTTCTCTAGTTACCATAGCAGGTATATTAGGTGCCAACATGACAGATGGCGAGTTCATCGCCGTTACTCAAGCACGAGTATACATACGCCTTTGAATTTCTTCTCAGACGTATGCAGGTTTCCTCTCGATGTTTTCCTTCACCGTAAAGCTCGTGGTGTGTCTAATCACTGTACTGAAGTTCTGAAAATTATTGGAACAGTCGGGATTCGAACTCGCGATCTTTGTTTTATTTTTTATTATTATATTATTCTTTTGCAGGCAACTACACGAATCACTCGGCTATCGGGGCTCAATGTACCTACATACTAACGGATAATGAAGCTTGTTTATTCCCGTTTGTGTCATTCTGCCCTCTATCTGAAATTAAATCGTGTGTGTCGATATGCAAGCGGTCGAGCCACTACCATGAAGTATTCTTATACTGTTGGGGGAGCTTTTTATTGCCTTGAGGTTGGATGTGGGGTTAGAAGGCTATGCCGGGAGATACACTGGTTATCGCCGCCCCCGGAGAACAAAATGACAATCGCTATTGTCTTTTTTTTAATGTTATACCATATTCGAGTCTAATGGAGCATAATACACCTTTACAATTTTTTTCATATTTTATTTGTCGTTACTCATAAAGTTATAAAATAATGCAATAGTATTCGAAGTTTTTATTACTTACAAAGTTTCGCGAATAAAATTGCTAGATAACAATAGTAACTCTGCCGTTGCCGGTCCCAAGCCCGGATGAGAAAAGAGGAGGGTTTGCTGAGAACTGCGAAATTCTACCTGTAAATATCTCGGAGGAAGTCAGCTGTAAAATTCGCCAACGCCGAGTCATGGGCGGCGGTAATTAACCCATCAATATGGCTCACCAATGGCCATGAGTGACTAAATATCCTCAAAAATATTGGGGGTATGCGCCTGGGAAACGCGTACTACTACTCTCCCACCCCTTTTAATATGAAAATGGAAAATAAAGAATGCGATTTGTCCTGCGATCCGGCTAACCCCCGGCGCCATGAGGTTCCCGGGCCTCAAGGTGTGAAATATGTTACCGAAGACTGTGCAGACGTGGGTAACCAGGCCTCTGCTTCAGTGAATGCTACTGGAAGACGTATATTTGTACAACAGGCGTTCCATCCAGGCCTTTTTACGAGAACTAGAAGTACCTCACTGGGAAGTATCTCCCAAATAGAACCCTCAATACAGGCAACACTAGGCAAGAATCTAGAAATAATTACTCCCAAACCGCCGGACTGGCAAAGAGTCCCAGAATCTAAAAGCCATAAACGGAAAAAATTGTCACGGACACCATCCCCAGAAACTATAAAAACCCAGAACCGCTACAAGGATTTATCTGTAGACGAGACAGAGAATTCTAGTCAACCAAAGGAAAAACGACCTAGCAAACCACCACCAATCATTTTATATGGTATTGAGGACGTAAACAGACTCACACAACTGTTGGAATCAGCAGCTGATCATAACCTCTTTACTTTCAAAATAGTAAATAGGAATCAACTAAGGGTCTCTTGTAAAGATGTTATCACCTACAAAAAAGTTATCACTGTAGTTCGAGAGAATGGACTCATAGGTCATACTTTCAACCTTAAGGACCAGCGCTGCTTTAGAGTGGTTATAAAAAATCTCCACCACTCCACTCCGCTCAGTGCAATTGTGGAGGAAATCGAAAAAACTGGAAACAAAGTCTATGGAGAGATTGTTAACGCCAAGTATGGACCAGACAAAAAACCAACATCTACGTTCTTTGTAAATATTGCCCCTGGGCCAAACAACAAGGCAGTTAAAGACATCAAATACATATATCACCAGTCAGTTGTCATTGAAGACCCCAAAAAGAGGACAACATTACCACAGTGCCAGAGGTGCCAACAATATGGTCACTCAAAAAATTACTGCATGCGACCATATCGTTGCGTAAAATGCGCTCAAGGGCACAAAACTGCTGACTGCCCAAAGAAAGATCGTAATACACCAGCCCTATGCGCTCTCTGTGAAGGTGAACACCCTGCAAATTATAAAGGCTGTGCTGTATACAGGGAGATCCTCGCTAGAAGAATGCCACAGAGGACAACTCACAAAAACACCACCAGACCATCAGACTCGAAAAGCACCACGGAAGCAAAACTCGCCAACCCTGGAGGAAGTAGACCAAATGACACCTATGCTGAAAGATTGAAGAAGAACACAAACGAACTGAATCCTGAAGTAAAACCATATAATAAATTAGAAGAACTCATATTAAAACAATCAGAAAAATTTGATCTTATCCTACAACAAATGAGCACTCTCTTGAGTCTCATAACAACACTGTTAGACAAAATCCCAAAATGACTTCTCTCAGGATAGCCACGTGGAACATTAATGGCTTAACACCAAATAAGTCCGAGCTAGAGGTGCTAATTACAAGTAATAAACTTGATGTTGTGCTCATATCTGAAGCACACTGTACAGAAAAAAGCAACATAAAAATTAAGGGCTGCTACACCTACATTACTTGTCACCCTGATGGCACTGGCCACGCTGGAACTGCTATAGCCATTAGAGCGAACATTAAGCACTATGTCATGCCCGAATATAAAACAAACTACATCCAGGCAACGTCTGTTGTAGTTGAGAGTAAGGATGGACCCCTCAACATATCTGCGGTATATTGCCCACCGAAGCACAGAATAGATAGTGCAAAGTACTCCGAGTTCTTCCACACACTGGGAAACAGATTCATTGTTGGTGGCGACTGGAATGCCAAGCACTTGTACTGGGGCTCCAGGTTAATAACAACAAGAGGTAGACAGCTTAAGGGATGCATTGACGGAAATAACCTTGACTCAATCTCATCCGGTGAACCGACATACTGGCCTACAGACCCAAAGAAAAAGCCTGACCTGCTAGACTTTTTTATCACCAGAGGACTCTCGAGACACTATCTCAAAGCCGAGCCCTGTTATGATAGTAACTCTGATCATTCCCCTGTAATTCTAACCGTAAGCTCGACAATAATTTGCTACGAAGAACCCGAGACATTGTCCAACAAATTTACAGACTGGGAAGGATTTAGGGAATACATAGAGGAAACTATACAACTACATGTATCCCAAAAAACATCAGATGAGATAGAAGAAGCCACAAGCTACATTACTAGCCTAATACAGAATGCATGCTGGAAGAACACTCCAATCAAAAAGAAAAGGGCTACTACTGGAAACATTCCTCTCGATATAAAAAATAAAGTTCTGGAAAAAAGAAGACTTAGAAGGGTCTGGCATCAATCTAGACATAGATCTGATAAGACCGCTTTAAACAAAACCGCAAGTGAATTGAAAGAAATGCTGGATAGTATAAATAATGCAATGCTACAAAGTAAACTGCAAAATCTGACCGCTACCGCATCATCTCAGTACGCACTCTGGAAATTCACAAAAACGTTTAAAAGACCACAACCATTTAAGTCTGCAATAAGAAACAATAGCGAAGGTTGGGCTAGGACTGGTAAAGAAAAGGCAGAAACATTCGCAAAACATCTGGCTAACGCATTTAAACCAAACGATAGTGAATGCGAAGAATTCGAGAGGGAAGTAGATAACCAACTACAGCAAGACCTTCAATTATCACTTCCACCAAGGCCAGTAACAGTGCGTGAGCTTACATGGGCCTTGAAAAGAATGAAGAACAACAAAGCCCCTGGCTTTGACCTAATCACTAAAGAGGTTCTTATGCAACTCCCTAGAAAAGCTTTAGTATTCATTACAACACTCTTTAATAGTGTCCTCAGGGTCCAACACTTCCCAACTATGTGGAAAGTATCCATCATCTCCATGATACATAAGCCAGGAAAACCTCCAGATTATGCTACATCATACAGGCCGATAAGTCTTCTACCTGTTCTGTCTAAAGTGTTTGAAAGGATTCTCCTGAACAGAATACTGCCGCTATTGGATGAAAATGAAGCCATCCCCAAACACCAATTTGGGTTCAGAAAACACCACTCGACCATCGAGCAGGTTCACCGAGTTTGTGACAAAATACGGCACTCCCTTGAAGCCAAAGAGTACTGCTCGGCTGTGTTTCTTGATATCCAGCAGGCATTTGACAAAGTATGGCATAAAGGCCTACTCTCCAAAATAAAAACTTTGTTACCACATACCTACTATACTTTGATGAATTCCTATTTGTCAAATCGCATGTTTCAAGTACGAGAAAGTGGTGATGCATCAGAAATCTATAAGATCTCGGCCGGTGTGCCCCAAGGCTCTGTTCTTGGCCCAATCCTGTACACCTTGTACACTGCAGACCTCCCTCAGTCAACACAAGTAATGAACGCTACATTTGCTGATGACACTGCATTATTAGCTAGCAGTTCAGATCCACAAACCGCTTCAAATATTTTACAAGAAAGCCTCAACAAAGTAGGTGACTGGCTGCAGAAGTGGCGCATCAAAGCAAGTGCTTCTAAATCGACCCACATAACATTCACGCTTAGAAAAGGAAACTGTTCACCCGTGCAACTGGGAAATAATACCCTGCCCCAAAGTGACTTTGTTAAGTACCTTGGAATACACCTAGACAGAAGGCTGACATGGAAAAATCATGTCAAAACAAAGCGTGATGAAACAAATATACGGTTCCGGACCATGTACTGGCTGATGGCACGCAACTCTAAACTTTCGGTGGACAACAAGCTTCTAATCTATAAAATGATTCTCAAACCTGTGTGGATGTACGGGATCCAACTCTGGGGAAGCGCTTGTAACTCCAATCTAAATATTGTACAGAGACTGCAGAATGGCATACTTCGTACCTTGTCGAATGCTCCATGGTTTCTCACTAACTCTGAAATCCATGAAGCCCTGGAAATTAAAACAGTAAAGGAAGAGATCCAACAGTCCTCCACTAACTACAAAAATCGGCTCGACAAGCACCCGAATGACTTGGCTGCCGAATTAACAAAAATCAGCTACAGGAAACGCCTTAAACGCCATGATATCCAGACTCTACATGCTCGATGTTAAATAGGAGTGTCTCCTGCTGGGGAGACCCCTCACAATGCTTCAACCGCCCAACAAATCTGCTTATAGTCCTGGGACTGATTGTAGATGCAGACGCACAAAAAAAAAAAAAAAAAAAAAAAAAAAAAAAGATAACAATAGTAAACATTTTCAACTACTATCAAAATGGTAATATCGATAGCCACAATATTCCCGTGCAAACGAGTCTGTAATAATAGTGCTCTGGATGTTGTCATTTTATTCTCGTAAAAATATACCTTTGTTTGGCAGCTAACGTTTGATTGAGAAAACGTTTCTCAATAGATAGCCTAATGCAATATTGTGTGTGCGTCTGCGTAAGTAGCAATGTTTGTTTACAAATTAAAATCAGTATGCTCATGAGCGTCCTAGTGTTGTCTTCAGCTTAGCTAGTCAAGTGTACACGAAGATCCTGACGATCAGAATGCAAGAGCGATCCGAAAGGTTTCTCTGGGAATCCCAAGGTGGATTTCGACCAGGAAGAGTATGTATGGATCAAACCTTCTCGCTTCGCGGAATCGGGGAAAAGTTTTTGGATAATAGCCAAAAGTTTTTCTGCACTTTCGTCGACTTAGAGAAGGCATTTGATAGAGTCGTACGAAAGGAACTCTGACACGTATTGCCTGGATATGGAGTGAGCAGTTCCCTATTGCATGCCGTGAAATCACTCTATAGTAATGGCAAGGCGTGCGTTAGGGTTAACGGTGAGATGTCACCCTGTTTGATGTGAAGTCGGGTGTCAAGCAAGGGTGTATCATGTCTGCCTGGCTGTTCGTTATATATCTGGATAACTGTCTGAGAGCATTAAGAAAGAACAGATGTGGAGTGAAATTGGGAAACTTAGTGGTCAACTGCCTACTATACGCCGATGACGCGGTTTTACTGGCGTCATCAGAGGGCGAACTGCAGTCACTAGTTACGGTAATGATAGAAGAATGTGAAAGAAAGAAGGGGCTGCGCCTAAACGCTGGCAAGACTAAGGCTCTGGCATTCGAAAAAATGAACAAGTGACCGAGTGAATTTGTATATCTAGGAAGCATGTTCACATGAGATGAAAAGTATGAAAAATATATTGAACGCAGGATAACTGCCGGTAATAAGTAAGGCAGTAAAAGTCTCAGCAAGAATGCCCGAGTTCTACAATGCGATATTGGTGCCTACTTTATTGTATGGCAGCAAATCCTGGCAAACAGCAGTTGATATGCGATCTCTTCGAAAAATGTGCGGAGTCACGATTTTAGATCGAATCCGCAATTAAGAGATTCGCAAATCAACTGGAGTGAATGAGGGCGTGATTGTAAAGTTGAAGAAAAGCATGTTACGTTGGTTTGGATATATAGAACGGATGAGTGAAGAAAGATTGACGAAACAGATATACAAGCAAAAGTGTGTGCAAGACTAGGCAGAGGAAGACCACGTTCCAACTACCTCGATCAAATCGATCAGATGCTCAAGGACGGGATTGTCAAGAGTACTCGAAACCGACGAACATGTACGAAGAGACTGATGAATGTGGGCGAAGCGAAAGAGGTATGCAAGTCTAGAGAGAACTGGCGCTCTATACTCTCTGCCTAACCCGTTAGGGACTTAGCGTGATGATGTACTAAATGCATAAGAATGTATACACACGGTACATACATATCTCAAAATATATTTTTTAAAACTCTATTTGTCTGTCTGTCTGTTTGTTCCGGGTAATGTCTGAACCGGCTGGACGTGTGAATTTGCCCGCCCTCTGAACTTGCCGCCCGGGGCATAGGCCCCGGCTTGCCCCCCCTAGATCCGGGGCTGCCAGATGTACACTATCATAATTAATGCCAAAGTTACTGGCGAAAAGTACACAATTAAAGAAATGTTGCAGAATGACTTTTATGACATAAAATAACAAATAATCAATAGGAATTGGGTCAAAGATGTAGCTGGTCAGAAAACATCGTGGTCTAAAATTATGGAAGTGAATGTTTCACATGTGCAACCTCATCTTCTATCTTACAAGTACGATTTTGATGCAGAGTATTCCCAAATGGATACTCAATTTCAACATAAATTGCCTCTGAACATCAATGGAAAGCAGCGTATACCGACCGTTTGCCTTTAACCAAGGCATTATATGCTGACCTGATGAGCCTGTGTAAGAGCGAAGCAATCCCAAGTTATTACCATGGGTTCTATGAGTCTCTGACCTTTATCGAAAGACCTATTGATGTTCAAAGTGAGGAAGAATAATAAAATTTTTCATTGTCATTGTATTAAAACATTCTATTAAATTAAAGCAACCAATGGTTACCATATAATTTGTTTTATTTTGAAGGCAAGAACAACCGTCCAAAGTTCTATTACCATACAAAAATGCAAAAATTCATACGAGAATACAATGATAAGTGACATTAAATTTCGATAATTTAGCTGTCAATAATCACTGAACAAAATTACAATGCAACATTGCAATATTTGTTTCCGCTTAGATGAACCGAGAATAAAAGGACAACGGACATTAAAAAATCTTGACGTCGATTAATTTTTATCAATATCTTTTTTTGTTAATATCCTATTTAATTATACTACTGTTAAATATAATACTTTGACAAAAAGAATACTTCAAAAATTAGCTTTCATTTGAGCTAATTCACTTACAATATTGTTCAGTGAATCACCAGAAATCAGCTAAAATCGGTTTTTTATTTTTCCTGAAAAGTTGTGATTTTGCGATTGCCATTTTGTTCTCCGGGGGCGGCGAATATCCCCTCTTTTACATGCCATATGTCTTTTGTTTTATTATATAATGATTGTCTTTATGTTTTGCTTGTTATTAGAAGTAGTATGATGATTTTGAAGTAGTATTAATTAAAGCTTACATTTATGTCTTCTCTATCTCACGCTCTACTCTCTCTGCTAACACTTTGAGGGACTCGCGTGATGAAATATATGTGTATGTCTACTAATGGACGAGTAAAAAAATTGAGACAGATAATCAATATGAAAGTGTGTGGAAGAAGAGGCAGAAGAAGACCACCATTGGACTATTTCGATCAAATCTAACGGACTGACGAAGAGTGAGAACGTGGACTCACTCGAAACCGGTGAGCATGTATGAAGAGACTGATGAATGTGGATGAAGCGAAAGAGGTGTGTAAGTCAAGAGAGAAATGGCAATCTATTCGCTCTGCCTACCCTGTGGGGAACTCAGGGTTAATATGTATGTGTTTTAATGTTGGATTTTTCAAATTGAACTAATCATTAATAACATACCCCCTGTTTCTCCTATTTTACAATTTTAAAATGCAATGATTTATTCTTTGATTTACACCCCAAGGTGTAAATAGGAGGCAAATTTTAGATCGTAACATGTTTTATTCAATACAGGTATGATAGACAGTTAAAGGATCATTATGGCTCACTGAAGCGAGCAATAATGGTCGAAACTCGTAACCCTGAACGATAAGGTTTGCATACAAAATAAAAATACAAAAACAATATATAATGAGCATGAATCGCCATGGCACACTTGCCACGTATCCGATTTCCTTGTAGGTCGCAGATGTTAGTGACATAACGGCGTCAGCCCAGTAATGGGCCTTTTCCCTTTTATGTGTAATATTTTCTTTTTGAAAGAATATAAAACAAAATCCCTGTCAAGTGAGAATTGTATTAACATTTTGGAGCCACAAAGAGCAGTCTTTTGCAGACATGTTTCCTACGAAATTATTTTCAGTTGTACATAGTTCCAGGTATAGAACACTTTTTTTTGCCGGACATAAGTGAAGCCGTGGCTGCCGAGTGGTTCGAGCAGTTGCCTGCGACGCAAAGGTCGCAAGTTCGAATCCCGACTGTACCAATGAGTTTTTCTGAGCTTAAGTACAGTGATTAGTCACACCACGAGCTTAACGGTCAAGGAAAACATCGAGAGGTAACCTGCATTCGTCTGAGAAGAAATTCAAAGGCATATGTATAGTCATGCTGGAGTAACGGTATATATATATATATATATTTATATACAAACATACATACATATCATCACACCAAGTCCCTAACGGGGTAGGCAGAGAGTATAGAGCGCCAGTTCTCTCTAGACTTACATACCTCTTTCGCTTCGTCCACATTCATCAGTCTCTTCATACATGCTCGTCGGTTTCGAGTACTCTTAACGTTCCCGTCCTTGAGAGTCCGATCTATTTGATCCAGGTAGTTGAAACGTGGCCTTCCTCTGCCTCTTCTTGCACACACTTTTGCTTTGTATATCTGTTTCGTCAATCTTTCTTCACTCATCCTTTCTATGTGTCCAAACCAACGTAACATGCCTTTCTTCATCTTTACAATCACGCCCTCATTCACGCCAGTTGATTTGCGAATCTCTTCATTGCGGATTCGAACTAACATCGTTACGCCGCACATTTTTCGAAGAGATCGCATCTCGACTGCATTCAAGCTATTTTCATACTTCCTCTGACATACCCAGGATTCGCTGCCATACAATAAGGTAGGTACCAATATCGCGTTGTGGACAGCAACTCGAGCATTCTTGCTCAGACTTTTACTGCCCATCAACGCCGACATGGCTCCATTCACCTTATTTCCGGCAGTTATCCTTCTTTCAATATCTTTTTCATACTTTCCATCTCGTGTGAACATGCTTCCAAGATATACAAATTCATTCACTTGCTCTAGAATTTGCCCATTTACCGATATTGCACACTCGGTCACTTGTTCATCTCTTTCGAATACCAGAACCTTAGTCTTGCCAGCGTTTAGGCGCAGCCCCTTCTTTTCACATTCTTCTTTCATTATGGTAACTAGTGACTGCAGTTCGCCCTCTGATGACGCCAGTAAAACAGAGGGATTATGCAAATGGGTCGCCAGCTTTCTGTCCAGCAGACGCATAAGAGTCGTCGTTGACGGTAGCTGCTCCGAAAGCATGGACATTAATGCTGGCGTCCCGCAAGGCTCTGTGTTGTCCCCGACTCTGTTTCTTCTGCATATTAATGACATGCTTTCTATTGAAGGCATTCATTGTTATGCAGACGACAGCACTGGGGACACTTACTACACGGGCAGTGCTAATCTCCCTCGTTCCACTGTGGAGGAAAGTCGCGAACGACTTGTGTCTGAAATCGAGAGTACACTTCGCAGTGTCTCCGATTGGGGTCGACTAAACCTAGTCCACTTCAACCCCACCAAGACACAAGTATGCGCGTTCACCGCTAAAAAAACTCCATTCGCTGTGGCTCCACAATTCCAGAACACTCCCCTGAACATCTCGGAAAGCATTAGGATCCTTGGGGTCGATATTTCTAGCAACGTTCAGTTCCGTGGTCATTTAGAGGACAAGGCTAAGCTGGCGTCGAGGAAGCTCGGTGTGCTCAACAGAGCTAAGCAGTACTTCACACCGCAACAAAGGCTGCAACTTTATAAGTCGCAAGTTCGGCCACATATGGAGTACTGCTGCCACCTGTGGGCTGGAGCCCCTGGATACCAGCTTGGGCCTTTTGACGCGGTTCAGAAACGCGCCGCTAGAATAGTCGATGATCCCATGCTCACAGGCGGCTTGGAATCACTAAGTTTGAGGAGAGACTTTGCCTCCCTGTGTGTGTTCTACCGCTTGTATAATGGGGAGTGTTCTGCAGAATTGTTCGACATGATGCCCACTTCCACCTTCTACCACCGCACCTCTCGCCATCGACGGGGAATTCATCCCCATACCTTGGAACCACAAAGGTCTCGCACTGCGCGGTTCCAAAGGAGTTTCCTTCCGCGAACGCTCAGGCTGTGGAATGAGCTCCCCGTTGAGGTTTTCCCTGGAGAGTACAGCATGGAGTTCTTCAAGAAGGGTGTGAAAAGATTCCTGCAGGGTCGGCAACGCGCGAGTGATACCCCTGGTGTTGCAAGCGTCCATAGGCGGTGGTAACCGCTTACCATCAGGCGGACCGCATGCTTGTTTGCCAACCAAGTGGTATAAAAAAAAAAAAAAAAAAAAAAACCGCGTCATCGGCTTATAGTAGGCAGTTGACCACTAAGTTTCCCATTTTCACTCCACATCCGTTCGTTCTTAGTGCTCTCAGACAGTTATCTAGATATATAATGAACAGCCAGGCAGACATGATACACCCTTGTTTGACCCCCGACTTCACATCAAACCAGGATGACATCTCACCGTTAACCCTAACGCACGCCTCGCTATCACTATAGAGTGATTTCACGGCATGCAGTAGGGAACTGCTCACTCCATATCCAGGCAACACGTCCCAGAGTTCCTTTCGTACGACTCTATCAAATGCCTTCTCTAATTCGACGAAAGCGCAGAAAACCCTTGGGTTAATATCCAAAAACTTTTCCGCGATTCCGCGAAGCGAGAAGGTTTGATCCATACATCCTCTTCCTGGTCTAAATCCACCTTGGGATTCCCAGAGAAACCTTTCGGATCGCTCTTGCATTCTTATCGTCAGGATCTTCGTGTACACTTTACTAGCTAAGCTGACCAAGCTGATGGCTCTGTAGTTGGAGCAGTCCAATCGTGATCCCTTTCCTTTATAGAAAGGCACGATGACTGCTCGCCTCCAGTCGTCCGGAACATCACCCCTTTCCCAGCAAAGATTGCATAGCAAATAGATGACGTCCCAGACTGCTGGTCCACCGTACTTGATCATCTCAGCCGTAATCCCATCTATTCCCACAGCTTTTCCACATTTCAGACTTCTTATCGCACTTACAATCTCTCCCATACTTATTTTATCCGCTATAGGATCCTCGACAGATTCTGTTGGAGGCAGCTCTATGAGTAGATCAGCGGCATCATCATCATACAGTTCTTTGTAGAATTCACTCCATCGCCTGAGGACGTCAGTTTTGTCAGTCAGTATGTCATTGTCCTTCGAAATAATCACATTCATCCTACTACTAGCTGTAACACAATTTCTGGACTTCTTAACTTCCCTCCAAAAAAGTTTTGCATTGTCCTTGAAATTATGCGACAGTTTTTCGTCTACAGTCATTTGGAACCTCTCACGCTTCTGAGCTATTATCTCTTTCGTACGATTTTTTTGCAGGCGATATTTTTCTTTCATCTTTTCTTTCATACTTGAGCTGGACATAGCCAAAATGTCTTGCCTTGCATCCTTCTTCTTTTTAACTTCTTCTTTCACTTCATCATCCCACCAACCATCGCCATTTTTGGTTGTCCGCCCTTTCGAAATGCCACAAACCTCTTTCGCGGTGCATAAAATGCTGGACTTAAGGAACTGCCAACAAACATCGACACTCTCAAACACATCTTTCGGGGGATATGTACAAATGGATACAATATAATACAAACTGCACAACTCCTACTCGGTATTCCAGGCCGAGCTCCTCGCCCTCTCCAAATCCTGTGACTGGATAGCCGAATCACAATATCAAGACATCACTATATGCACAGACAGCAGATCCAGCCTTCAAGAAATCGGGAATCAAAACTCAACCAACCCATTCGTCACCAGCATCCACCAAAAACTGCATAAGTACGCCGGACGCATCAAGCTGGTGTGGGTCAAAGCACACATCGGCATAGAAGGAAATGAGGAAGCCGACATCGCCGCTAAAGCGGCTGCAACCTCAGATAAAGCCCCAGACTACACTAGCTACCCAATCAGCTTCATTAAACACAAAACCAAACAAGAAAACAGAGCCCTCAGCAACGAAACATACCAAACCAGCCAAACCGGAGCCCACACACGCAAATGGTGTCCGGACCTGACCAGCATCAGCGAGCTCAACGCTGCGATCAAGCCGAGCTTCGCGCTGATTGTATATGCAATATATATAATATAATATAATAATAATATATCCTTACGCCTTCCCACAAGGGTCCCCGAAGGGGTAGGCAGAGGTGTACAGGTATAACCCACACACCCACTTTCCGCCAGAGGTATATTAGGTGCCAACGTGACAGATGGTGAGTCCATCGCCGTTACTCCAGCATATTTTATATATATATTATAAATTAAGGTGTTAAAGTGACAGATAGCGAGCCCCTAGCCGTTTCTCAAGCATCACATTATATATGTATTAATTTCATCTTAGCAGCAGGCTTTCTCACGATTGCTCCAAGACAATCACTGAACTTACGTTTAAACAATCTCAGTTTACAGACTACCAAAAGTCACACCTGCACCGTTGATTTTTGGGGGAGTACTTAAACCTCTCGACCTCTCGCTTTGGCATGGTAAGTTAAGTTGCATATCATAATTGAGTTATAAGGGAGTCAATTGAGTTAATATTATTAACATAGTAAACACGGAGAAAGAGATACATATTATATTTATAATTCATTGAAATTCCACGCGGTATTGCTCAGAGTTCTATAAAAAAATATCTTTATAAAATAGCTCTATATACATAAATGATCAATGATGGTGATGGATGATCCTACGTGAGCAGTATTTCTTTGGGGCTAGCAGATAGCCGTATATAGATAGATTATGTCTCATGCCGTAATATGGTTCCCACACACACACACATATCTCGCTGAGTTCCTCACTCGTACAGAGAGAAAATAAATATTTTTTGCGTTACACACTTTCGCTTCATCCACATTAATCAGTCTCCAAATATATTTGCCGCTTATATCTCGACGGACTCATCTTAGAGTTTTCGATTTTTGTAAGCCACAATATATAACTCAAACAGAATTTACCTGGAAGGCTCTAACAAATGGCCTCCTCCATCCCACATACGCCTGAGTAAATTATAGGTACTAAGCCCAAACAAATAGGTGCTTTCAGGCTACTTTGTCAGGGTGGTGCCGTATTTACCGGTTACATTGTCGCTGCAATAAAATTGCTGGAAAGTTCTGCATGCCTGAACCGTGTCCACGTTGGCAACACTTTAGCTTTCCTTTGGAATACTACGCGATTAATCTTTGATGTTTTTCTGTAGGTAACTTCTTACTTGCATTGCTAATTATTTTGTAATAGAGCCGCGGTGGCCGAGTTGTTAGAGTAGTCTGTTAAACATTTGTAAGTTTTAATTCGGAGTGAGTTCTTTTCTAAACGTAAGTACCTACAGTAATTAGTCACACAAAGAGCTTTACGACGAAGGGAAACCTGCATACGAGAGAATCAATAGAAAATATCAAGAATAAATTCAAAGACATATGAATAGCGGTAATTGCGAAACAGCGATGGGGTCGCCATCTGTCACGTAGACACCGTAAGTATAGACGCAACAGAGGTATCTACTTGTATACCTCATAAAGCATAAATGTGTTTCAACATTTAGAACTAATCCTATAACACCACCCAGTGACTTAAATATTAAAATTTAATTTGCGTTTAACGCTAGGCCTCCGTGTAAATTATTCTGACTGCGTGACGTCACAGGGCTACGAGTAAACTGCATAAATTAGAGTGCGGTCAAACTGGCGACCATAATACGGGTAATTAATCCGCTAGTTACGGTTAAGTGGTAGGTACGCGCGGATAACCTCAAAGGGTTATTTCACTGACGATGTTTTACAGGTAACTTTCTCTAGAGTAAGGGCGAACATGCAATCGCTTCGTTTGGATGTTTGTTAGGCAGCCGAGTGCTTTGAATTGTCATGTGCTAAGTCAAGATTTTTGGGTCAAATCCCAGGGTTATGTGAAGGTTTGCTGAAATTTTTCGTCACATCAGCTTTCCGGGGAAGGAAAACGAGATAGTACGAGTATTCAGTCAGTAAATAGTACAAATAATGATGTTGGTATATAGGATATTCATTGGTGCCATATCAGAGATTTTAATACATACATATCATCACGCTGAGTCCCTAAAGGGGTAGGCAGAGAGTAAAGAGCGCCAGTTCTCTCTAGACTTACATACCTCTTTCGCTTCGTCTACATTCATCAGTCTCTTCATACATACTCGTCGTCGTACTCTTGACGTTCCCGTCCTTTCGAGCGTCCGAACGATTTGATCCAGATTTGACTTGAATACGTAAAACATATATTTTTATTATTATTATTATAATAAAGAGCCCTAGTGGGCTTATAATGGATCAAATACATAGCGATGGGAACCTAAAGCACCCTATACCAAAGATCTGCTGCTGTGAGTCTGCTTTCTTAGAAAAACTGGCGCTTTAATTTCTCTGCCTACCCCGTGAGAGACTCGGCGTAATGGTAGAGACTGACAGTTTTGTGAGCCCAAATGAACTGCCATCTGTCTGAAACTTTTCTCCAGTATGTGTAAAAACAAAATTGAAAGTATTGTAAGAAAAGTTTAATAAAACTGCAGTAAAACTTGGACGAAACTATTGTAATTTGTGAATTTCTTCTAAACAACACGTTTGGCCAGCAAATGGTAGAACTTGTATCGAAGCAATATCAAAGTTTTGTCCAATATACTGAATTCATATTGGCCGCACTACTAACACTCGTACACACCGCTGTTGTTCTAAAAGTTTTATAGTATGAAAATTGTGTGTTAAACTATTTTAATATTGAACATTTGTGACTGGACGATAAGAGGGTAGGCGTTACACTAATCTATAGAATCTCTATATAAAGACAATACGGCGATCGACTCGCCATCTGTCACGTTGGCACCTTAAATATATCTTTGGTGGAACGTGGGTGTGTGGGTACTAACTATACACCCCGTCGGAGACCCTTGTGGGAAGTCGTGAGGATATATTAGTTATATTATTATTATTATTATTATTTATTTTAAATACATCTTATAGATTACATTTTTAAATATATATATAAACATATTTAAAAATATAAAATATAGGGGCCCACCGGTATCGGGATCAGGGTCCAAGGTACAGGATCCCAGAGAAAGAAATCTCCTCACAATACGTGCCGTTTCGAGCAGTACTGCTTTCTGCATCAGGCACTTGATCCAACTGTCTAACGAGAGCCTCTTATTATTATTATTATGAACATTTGTGCAGCCGTGGTGGCCGAGTGGTTCGAGCAGTTGCCTGCGACACAAAGATCACAAGTCGAATCCCGACTGCACCAATGAGTTTTTCTGATCTTAAGTACAGTGATTAGTCACACCACGAGCTTTACGGTGAAGGAAAACATCGAGAGGAAACCTGCATACGTCTGAGAAGAAATTCAAAGGCGTATGTATAGTTGTGCTTGAGTAACGGCGATGGACTCGTCATCTGTCACGTTGGCACCTAATATACCTCTGGCGGAAAGTGGGTGTGTGGGTATAACCGATACACCTCGCCTACACCTTCAGGGACCCTTGTGGAAGGCGTGAGGATATATTATTATATCTTATGAACATGAATTCACAAAACTTTATCAAAGCTCCGCAAAATACGAGTGTCAGTGGAGAGAAATTTATCTGACGTTAAAAATCTCATCTCCCGAAATGTAGTATTTTAGGGAGAGCGGCACTGGAAGTAGCGAGAAATATTTTTCAACACTTTCCAACTCCAAGAACTATTAGGTCGTCTAACTTGTGACTGAAGCTATGGCGCGTTTCAAATACCCCTACATAATACTAATTAAATATTTAATGTATGGACTGTAATGAGGCCATGCTCTATGTGGGAGAAGATTTCGCCTCTATTTAAGCAGGGCATATTTATGTAATTTGTGACGGCGCTCTCTCTACATGTGTGAGTGACTCGGCGCGGTATTAATGTATGTAACATATTGTTAAACATTGGACTTAATTGAGTAAATAAATATCTATCTCGCCTTCCAGTCACTAGTAATTAAGAGCGGTAGAGCATAACGGATTCTCCGTTCGAATTTGGAGCTGCCCGACTGGGGCAGGACCTCCACCCTATAGAAGTCCGTAGCCAAATAATACAATTTATTGTGTTGTAAGGTTTCCAGTAATGAGCTCCTTGGGGAGGGGGGAGGATTTTTATATTGTGTTGGCAACCGAGGGATTAGACTGATTATGTTGTCAACACAGTATGACTCTCCGAACACAGAGTGGCAACGCGCAAGTGATACTTTACCGTTCGAATTTGGAGCTGCCCGACTGGGGCAGGACCTCCACCTTATAGAAGTCCGTAGCCAAATAACCCAATTTAGGGCATCAGATAGCGGAGGCACGTCTGTTTTTAAGAAGTCCTCGAGAAGTCTTTGTCAGGCCTAGGCCTTAATACGAAGGCTATCGAATATTTAGCATAGCGAATCAGCATTGCCATACGACGTGGCAAATTTGCCAACCTTCTTGGCATCTTTCTGCATGACGTCGTTTATTTTTTTCGTAAATACGTGCCAGTGTAGTTAAATAAGTGCTAGAGTGGAGACGTTTATTTCATTTATATACATTATCTGTATACACAGCTAAAAAAACTGATAGTTTTTAGTATATATATATAATAGTAATATATATAATTTAGTATAGATAATTAACTTTTTAAAATAAATACTGTGTTAAAAGCTTTATTAGATGCAGTTATTATAAGCCGTCATCCATTAAAAGGGTGGCTGTCTACGCTAATTGTAAAACGTGTTTTTACTGAGCGACGGGAATCGGTTAACTGTTTTCTGAAAAACATTTAAAATTATTCAAAAACAATACATACATTACTTATACAAACAGAATTCCATTGCAGAAGGTGTTCGGGATTATTTTGACATGCCATTCCCCACGAGTTTTGCTAACAAGCTACAAATATTTGATTTTGTATTCAACGTATCTGCGGTGCGTTTATCCGATTTGAAAATATCGTTGTTTGTTTATGATTATGCCTGGAATTGGTAAATACCGTGGCTATTTACCCATGCATCGGTATACATCAAACAATAATGATTTGATTATTTTTATAAGGCCTAGTGGACCTCACCTGCCAGATGAAGATTCAAATATACTATCTGTAGTTTCTGAACGTAAGTACACTCAGTAAATGTAGACATGTGAATGTTTTTGGTATGGATATTAAACCTATGAGCAGTCGTACTTGAGAAACGGCAATGAAACCTGAAATAAATCTCCGCGAAAAAAGGGTGCAGTTACATCTTTGAATACCCTTTCGTCATACATGTTGTTTGTATTCAAGCAGTACTGTATATTATCTTTTAATATCCATACCAAAAGCAGTCACGTGTCCTAAGTTTTCTCTTTGCCGTAAGGGCTATGTGTACTTAATTTCAGAAAGAGTACAAATATCATATTTTTATCTTCATTTGGCACGTGACCCACTAGGCTTTAAAAACTAATCAATTCTTGGATGTTTCTACCGATACAATCATGACAGAAACCAATTGCCCCAAAAAAACAACAGTAAAGGACTTCAAAGTACATATATGTTTGAGTTGATATAATATGAATAAAAGGAAAATTTACTAATGTGCCGTGGTGGCCGAGTGGTTCGAGCAGTTGCCTGCGACACAAAGATCACAAGTTCGAATCCCGACTGTACCAATGAGTTTTTCTGAACTTAAGTACAGTGATTAGTCACACCACGAGTATACGGTGAAGGAAAACATCGTGAGGAAACCTGCATACGTCTGAGAAGAAATTCAAAGGCGTATGTATAGTCGTGCTTGAGTAACGGCGATGGCCTAGCCATCGGTCACGTTAGCACCTAATATACCTCTGGCGGAAAGTGGGTGTGTGGGTATTACCCATACACTTCTGCCTACCCCTTTGGGGACCCTTGTGGGAAGGCGTGAGAATATATAATTATTTTATTAATATTTACTACCAAACTTTCTAATCACACAGCTCATGAAAATATGTATATTTATAGATAAGATAACAGGTTACTTTAGAATTCAATTTTCGCGCATAGTATGTACCTGAAATTTCCCTGGGGTCCTATCTGTCAGATGTAACGCAATATTATGAGGTTGATGGTAGCAGGGAAGTAATAGGGAACTTTCCGTTTAACGCTGATATGGGAAGTGGTTAGGAGAAAGCAGGTGTGTGAAAATTTAATTAGATGGATGAGATTTTCAATGATGTGTTTCAAATGTGGATTTTTATTTTCAAGTGATTTTCATTTAATTTTACGTGGCAACTATTGTATTGTCTTTGAGTTGCTTATATTTAAAACTAATTAAATAATCAGACTACATACTATTGAGTGAGCCGTGGTGGCCGAGTGGTTCTAGCAGTTGCAATACAAAGTTTGCAAGTTCAAATCCCAACTGAACCAATGTCTTTTTCTGAACATAAGTACAATGATTAGTCATACCACGCACTTTACACACATATTATATATTATTATTGTCTTCGATTGTAACTGAGGCTGGATAAGTGTAAGTGACGTATGCGTCCAAGGTATCATGTTACCTGATTTTGCACGGCAATACTTTTTTCTGGCTCCATTAAACTGTGAGGAGAGGTACTATGTAAAATGAGTAATGCTTATCTTTTAAATCGGAATTTGAAATATACATCGCAGCAACTATATACGACTTCTAAAATTTCAAATCCAAGTTATCTATCTTGACGATATATTTCTACAAACCATTCAAGAAAAACTGTTTTTGACAACTAAATATATTCGCAAAGAACTCACGATAGAATCTTCAAAGTTTCTTTACATTATTTTGACCGGAAGCCTGAAAAGAAATCTAGATTTCTGAGTAATTCAATTTATTATATATGTTACAATTATTAGGCAATACGAATCTCAACGGTGTATTTGTAAAAACCGTTCAGGAAAAACTATAATTGACAACCAAATCTGTCCACATAGTACTCACGATAGAACCGACAAGGTTCCTGTACATTCTTTAGGACGAAACTTTAACAAAAAATCTCGATTTACGAGGAATGAAATCTGGTATAATATGAACCAATTAAAAGGAAATGCGAATTATGGCTATATCTCGTAAAATATTAATAAAAATAATTTTAATGTTTATCGACATACAAAGGTAATTACCGATCTTGGATTAATCCCAATCCCTCTTACAAAGGAGAGGGACAAACTGTGCAGTAAAGTGAGGGATAATACAGTGATATTGAGGGAAATAATAAAAGTTATATGTGCGTTATCGTAATAATATATCGGTCTGCAAGATTGCTTCCCATTAAAACTACGTTTGATGAGGAAGTTATTACGAATTGCAAACATAGAGATCTGTGCTATACGTATAAACAGATATTAGTTCCCTCATAAAATAAAAAATAATATCCTTACGCCTTCCCACAAGGGTCCCCGAAGGGGTAAACAGAGGTGTATAGTTAATACCCACGTTCCACGATGTGTGAAATGATTCCTGCAGGGTCGTCATCAAGCGAGGGATAATCCTAGTGTTGCAAGCGTCCATAGACACAGATAGTGTCTATAGGTAAGGTGAACGTTTTCCTTCAAGTGGAACACAAGATTTTTGACCAACTTTGTGGTAAAAAAAACGACATTGGATTTGCTTAATTTGCTGGGGTTGCCCAACCTTATAAAAAATGCTGCCATTTTAGCAGCTTTAGTACTAATCCATTTGGTCATATCTCTCTTAGAAATATAGTACATAAAGTATACATACTAACTATACCCTGTCGTTTCCCCCGCCTTAAAATTAATTTTAATAGCATGTTTTTAGCGAAATTTTGTACATTCCTGTTCAGCAGTTCTGGCGTCTTTGAGTAACACACATCCCCACAAACTTGCGCATTAATAAGTTGAAGAAGTTGAAGTAGTTGATTTTTATCCCGATTACCCCAATCCTGTTGGTTATTTGGCCAAACGTTCACCAACCTTGGCCGAAGTCGAAGCGAGGAAGAAATAGTAATCTGCAAACATGGGGCGACGGATGTTTACAAATATGACATCCAGTTAAAGTTTGAAAATTCAACAGCTGCGCAACATTTCTTGAACTTCGGGAGAGTTCACAATTTCAATATTTTATCTAAGATTTAAACGTTTTATAAGGTCTGACTTACACAAGGCTCAAATAAATTGTCGGCAAAGCTTTGATTCTCGTTATAAAACATGTTTTGGGACGTCTAATGGCTTCGTAGGCTTTCACAACTTGTTGTACATTTGTGTCTAGAATTCAAAACATCAGTTTGATGAATATGCCGTGTTTAAAATAAATATGTATCTTGATACATTATGAGAATATTTTATGGAGAATCGTTTTCTTATTACTAGGCTGGCTTTTAATTTTTACTTCGACTTTAGCGGATTCCGCGAATTCTAAAATAGTTTATTCAACGTAAAAGACATAGGGAATACAAATTGTAGGTAATAATCAATTCGCACCTTCCCACAAGGGTCCCCGAAAAGGTAAGCTGAGGTAATTGTTCTATAAGTTTCTAGAAACCGGTCAGGATCAGCAACTCTTAGCAAAGTCAAAACATTGAGGTACTGCCTCAGTTGAACAGCTCCAATTAGGAACGGGAGATCCGTTGTATGTCTCTTCACCTAGTTGCTTAGCTACACCTCGGAATCATTTATCGATGCCCAATCGAGGGTCAAGCCTCATTTATCTATTTATTTATTTATTTAATATTTATGCACAATTCAAGTACAATGGTGGACTTAATGCTAAAGCATTTTCTACCAGTCAACCACCGTTGACAGGAGAAACATGGAAGTGTGGACGTTTCACCACAATATCTCGGGATAACACATAAATTTGTTTACTTATTCTACGCTAACGAAGTCGAAGGCAGGAAATAAACTCAATCAGTTCAATACTGAATGCCGACTGCTTGCTCGGCAAATAAAGTTATACGTCGACTTTTTCCACTATATTATTTATTCGCCTCAGAAACAGCTTTTTGTCGATTCAACTTCGTATAAATAATTTAATGTTCTTAATTTGTATTGCCTCAACGTGACTTATTTCGCCGTTTCGTTCATGTTCCTCATTCTCGGTTGAACATATCCGTAATTTTAATGCAAGCTCGTGAGTGCTCGTGAGTTGGGTACATTCTGTTAAACATAGACTTATTGATCAAAGCGTACATGTCCACGGAACCTTCATCATTTTCTCATGTAGCCAATATTTCTCGTATTATATCTTCACAGCCGTTACCTTCACTTTGTGGGAAGCGCAAGGATCCCCGAAGCAAAATATAATAACAAGTTTATCTCCAGAGATATATTTGGGTGGCAAAGTGATATATGGTGAATCTGCCACTGACTCTAAGAAACAAACATGCATATGCCCTTAATTTCTTGTCCACTTGGTTGATTCTAATTCTAGAGCAAGTGAATGAATTTGTATACCTAGGAAGCATGTGCAGTTAAAGTCTGAGCAAGAATGCTCGAGTAGCTGTCCACAACGCGATATTGGTGCCCACTTTATTGTACGGCACCGAATCCTGGGTGTGGAAGTACGAAAATAGCTTAAATGCAATAGAGATGCGATCTCTTCGAAAATGTGCGGAGTAATGACCTTAGATCAAAACTGCAATGTAGAGATTCGCAAAACAACTGGCGTCAACGATTTGCGAATAAATAGTTGTACTTGCCGCCAGAAAAAACTCGAGAACTTTTTTATATATATCCTCACGCCTTCTCACAATGGTCCCGGGAGGGGTAGGCAGAGGTGTATAGGTAATACCCACACACCCACATTCCGCTAGAGGTATATTAGGTGCCAACGTGACTGATAGTCTATTACATATGCCTTTGAATTTCTTCTCAGACGTATGCAGGTTTCCTCTCGATGTTTCCTTCACCGCTCGAACCACTCGGCCACCACGGCTCTTTTATATTACTTACCAATAGAGTTGAACCTACAAAGAAAGCTTTACAAGTATCTTTAATTACTGGGTCACCGCATTAGTACTATGATATTACGGCACTACCAACGTCAAGACGTTCAACGTAAGAGAACACTTATTGAACGTCACATACTAAATAAGTTACCAAAGGCGTCGCTATTCCTTGATAGGCCCCTTCACCCGTTAGATTTAATAACAGCGAGAGAATTCCGGATGAGTAGGCCAACCTTACTATCGCCCCATCGCATAACCGACTATATCCTATTCATTACTAGCTCTGCCCCGTGTTTTCTCCCGCATAGAATTCAATTATACAAAACGAAAGTGTGTGAAAGAAAGGGGAGAGGAAAACCACGTTTCAGCTACCTAAATTAAATCGATCGATCGAAGGCGTGCTTCGCATATCACGTAGGGTTTAATCTCGTCTCAGTTATTATATTGTACTTAAGTTAAGAAAACTCAATAGTACAATCGGGATTCGAAATTGCGATCTTTGTGTCGCAGGCTATTCTCTAGGCTAGACTCGAACCACTTGGCCACCACGGCTTTTTATTATATTTTATTATATCTTTGTATATGATATCATATACTAAACTATATAATAAAATTGTATACCTAACAAAATTTCAAATAATCCGAATGATCAGCATAGACAAATTATCTCACCTGCCGTGATTGCCAACGCTTGTTGAACAACCAATAAACATTAAACACGACTAACTTAAATGTCTGCTTCCCGTCGGCGCAAGGTGAGGCCGGCTCGCTGTACCGTGATTTATTTTGTTACGTTTTAATTTTGGGAAATTTCTCATCGCCAGCCTCCGCCCGAAAGATTTACAACCTTATTTCGCGTTACGTTGTGCCCCATATAATTCACGGAGCGGGTTGGCGGATGTCATTATAATCACAATTTATAAATGCAAACGTTATCGTTGCAATAATGGGGTTGTTTGCGGTCATGTTTTACCAATGTTCAACTTGGTCACGTCACATTGTCTTAACATATTTAAATGAAACAAGGGAGTTTGGAATTCATTTAATTTTCTCCTTGCTGCGTTCTGGAGCTTGCCATTCTTTATGAAAAGAACATTATTAGAAATAATGTTGTTGAAATAGCTAGGTTTGCATGGCTATGCAAATCCATTTAGCATTGGCTAGAGTGCGTGGAGACCTTGCTGCCCTGTGGGCTTACAGCTATATACATGTGATAATGCAGTCCCGTACTGAGTTGGTAGAGAGAGTAATGCCTTTAGTCCTACAAACCGCCGCTTACTTTACATTAATCTGTCTCATTTTACATTTTCGCCAGCTTCGAATACTGTCATCGTTCATGTCGGTCGTTGTTAGTTATATGAATATAGTAACAATGCAAGTTATCCCTACTAGACGTATTGCAGGTAGGCGTTACTTAGACTTTTGTCAGACGCCTGAGGGAATTGATTAGAAATGTAATCCGAGCATTGTTTTTATGGCATTGAAATTAGAATGCCGAAGCCATGGTGGCCAACTGGTTCGAGTAGTTGCCTGCAACACGAATATTGCAGGTTAAAATCCTAACTGTACCATTGAGTTCTTCTAACTTAAGTACAGTAATTATTCATATCACGAGCTTTACAGTGAAGGAAAATATTCAGAGGAACCCTGCATAAGTTTAAGAAGTAATTTAAAGACGTGAAAACAATCGTGCGTGACTAACGGCGATGGACTCGCCATCACGTTACGTACATGACACGCTCATAAATACCCAAAATATATATCTGCCGGAAAGTGGGAGTGTGGGTAGTACACACCTCTGCCTATCGCTTTGGCAACCCTTGTGGGAAGGCGTGAAGATATATTTGTAAATGTAAGTCTTATTATTAAGCTGAACATTTGATACAAAAAAAATATGTTTCAAGTAGCGTAGCTATTTATTTGCAACCCCACGTATCAAGCGCTCATTTCCAAACATTCCCAGAGTTGGGAATAGCGCTACATCCCCCTTCAAGCTCAGTGCGTGCAAATGAAGGGTATTGTTGGGTCTTTTACTAATTATTAAACAAGTGACCTGTTTAAGCCAAAGCATTGTTCTACGTGTCCTGGTTGCTTCTTTAAATTGTAAGGTGAAAATTGATAACTTGCTTTGAGAAAGAGCACTGAACAGCGCACATATGATTTAGAAAAACTACATTTACAAGATCTTCACACCGAGTCACTCACTTAGTGGGCTGGAGAGTCCAGCGCCAGTTCTCTCCTAGACGTATATAGTTTGGAGTGTTATAGATTTATCTTAAATTCTGAGAAAGGATCTTTATAGGCTTATTAGACTTGTATGGGGATACATATCCCTTACTAAGAGGCCCTTTCGAGATTTTAATATAGGTAAAGGAAACATCTGGCGGATATCGACGGCCGTCTGGTCTAGTGGTTATAGCTCCTGACTGCGAAACTTGAGATCGCGGGATGGAATCGCCATCTGTCACGTTGGCACCTATTTTAGGAGCCAACATGATAGATGGCGAAATCTCCGGCGGAATGTGAGTACTAGCTGCACATCTGTGCTTACCCTTATAGGAAGATATACAAAATAAATTAGGAGGGCAAAAGATTGTAACTGAAAAATACAAAATTTTTTTATTTTTAGATTTTACGTGTTATGCTAATATTCTTTGGCATTTCATGTGCAATAATGTGTGAAATTACGAATGTGTATTCAATTACCTCCAATTTTATGTCAATTGCTTTCCAACCGGAAGCATCGTTAATTAGGTCAGCTCCGGCCCAGTTCGGCATTAGGCGATTTGCATGAATAAATACCAAAATGGAGAACCTAGCAGAGAGACTAGTCTTGTGTAGATAGTTACTGTTGATACCCTGGTACATCCCACGGCTGAATAAGATCCAGGTGTGACTTGACCCTTGGTAGTTACTCCAACTATTTATGATATCCTGGTACATCTGACGGCTCGGTAATGGCCTCCCCATATGATTTACACATGTATCTTGCGGCTTGATAGTCATTGTTATTGCTTATGATAACTTGGTACATTCCACTATTAGGTGAAGGCCTTTGGCCCATGATTATCATGTCTTGCGTCTAATTAATTACTCCTACTGTTTTTGATACCCTAGTACATTCCACTGTTAAGGTCAAGGCATCTTCCCCATGATTTCCACGTATGGCTGATATCTAGACAGCTTACTGTTACTGTTTATCATATCCTGGTACATCTGACGACTTGATAGAGGCCGCAGATTTCCAGGTGTCACACAGACGCACGGATATATATATATATATATATAATAATATATAATATATCCTCACGCCTTCCCACAAGGGTCCCCGAAGGGGTAGGCAGAGGTGTATAGGTAATACCCACACACCCACTTTCCGCCAGAGGTATATTAGGTGCCAACGTGACAGATGGCGAGTCCATCGCCGTTACTCAAGCACGACTATACATACGCCTTTGAATTTCTTCTCAGACGTATGCAGGTTTCCTCTCGATGTTTTCCTTCACCGTAAAGCTCGTGGTGTGACTAATCACTGTACTTAAGTTCAGAAAATATATATATATATATAAATATATATATATATAAAAAATAAATATATATAAACATATATATATATGTTTATATATGTATATATATGTCCACGGATTTTTTTCAGATATACCAGGTTAGTCTTTTGCAGACGTGTTATGTATTTGGGTATCATGTTAATACTGATAAATAGATTAAGTACGTGAGTACATATTATCACGCCAAGTCTCTAATGATATAAAAAGAGAGTAGAGTAAAGTAAAGAGAGTAAAGTTCTTAGACTAACATATAAGCAGAATCGAAATAACAGTGTCAAAAACAACCTGTGCTTATTGGACATAGGTAAATAAATAAATAAATAAATACCTGGGACAATTCCACACAAATTGACCTAGTCTCAAAGTAAGCAAAGCTTGTGTTATGGTAACTAGACAACGATATATTTACTTATATAGATAGATATATACTTAAATACATAGGACATCCAAGACTAAGGTACAAATATTCGTGTTCATCACACAAATACCTGCCCTCAGCGGGATTCGAACCCGCGACCTCAAGTTTCGCAGTCAGGAGCTCTAACCACTAGACCAGACGGTCGTAGGTATTATGTATATTCTTCTTCTGTTAGTGCCTCTCCATTTAATGAAGGTTGGCTGTCAGTTCAGAAAATTTCTGTCTGTCTTCGCAAGGCTAAACAGTTCAGCAGCATTGTTGATTCCGGTAGATGGAGTACAAATTTTATCACAATAAAAAGAATTATGTCACTTGTATAAACTACTTACTCTACATACGAGATAGACGAAAATCAATTGAATCCATTGTGCAGTCTTTCCGCAAAATGCAAAATACCGAAATTTACCGCCGTGAATGTTTTCAGTGGTAGTTACCATAAACGATCAGTTATAACATTTCTATTTATCACCCCATTTGTAAACAGGGATGTTAAACTCATTTAATACATTGATCTTAATATTAAGCCCCTGATTTAGTAATTGGCATTTTGACGACCGTCTGGTCTAGTGGTTAGAGCTCCTGACTGCGAAACTTGAGGTCGCGGGTTCGAATCCCGCTGAGGGCAGATATTTGTGTGATGAACACGAATATTTGTATCTTAGTCTTGGATGTCCTATGTATTTAAGTATATATACTAACCATAACATTAACCACCATAGTTACCATAACACAAGCTTTGCTTAATTTGGGACTAGGTCAATTTGTGTGGAATTGTCCCAGGTATTTATTTATTTATTATTATTAAATACACGATTCGGTTACTAATAGTCGTGAGTCGTGAGTTGAGTTGAGTGAGTAATGGTTGTAGTAGAGTAAGAGTCGAAGTGGATAGATAGGTGTATGAATCTTCAGGAAAACTAAGACTAACAAAAATTAAGTTGTATGGACATGACAAGAGATTTTTTGGTCAGTTCATGGCATAAGTATGACGTCTGCAGAGAGTGGGTCTGAACCCTACGTATAGTAGGCCGTCCTGAGATGGGTTTCTGATGAATACTGACCTTTGTCCAAGATCCAATGGGATGACAACCAGACAGATTGTGAGACTGCCACTGCAATCAATGCAATTCATTTGTTTTTAAAATAATTTTGCAACTATATTGGGCTGCTTTGAATTTGAACGGGAGCTATTGATACTCAAAAACGATTGCGTGCTGGAGTATCAATAGCTCGTACGTATTTGAATGTCTGCTCAAACGTATGCAGGCTTCCTCTCGATGTTTTCCTTCACCGTAAAGCTCGCTGTATGAATCACTGTACTTAAGTTATGAAAAATTATTGGCCTAATCAGGATTCGAACTTACTCGAATCACTCGGCCGCCATGACTACGTGATCAAAAGTATAATTCAAGTTTACTTGTTTTATTCATAGTGCCCTTACTTTAACTCTTTCGGGTATGAAACCTTCATGCATGATGCATACAGTTCAATAAAAGCATAAGTCAATAGCCTTATAATATTTCATGCAAACGCAAGTAATAAAAAGCCGTATCGTGCGCTGGTTATTTCAGACTTTTCGGGAGAAGCCTGAACAGCGGTTTCAAGTCATTGTGCCCTGAATGGGTGCATGAAAATTAAATGTCCGACGGGCGCTGCGAGCGACGCGGCCAAGCTTAAGAAAAGCACAGGAAATATTTGGAGTAAGCATACGTTCTCAAAGTTATTGGAAACGGTCCAGAAATATTTCAAAGAAGTATTGACGATAATATAACACAACCAATTGCATATTTGTGAAGCAAAACAGGAATGCATAGATATCATTTCAGCTCTTGAACATTATAACACTCAAGTATACTCTGACCTCGTAACGAAATTCTGTGGCAGTGATTTATAAAAAGAATTACTTATAATATTCCCTAGAGATGCGAATAGTCGCCTGCTATGACAAAGAGGTGTTTTTTAAACTTAAGTTCAATTACAATAAATGATCACACTACAAACCTTGTGCAGATTTATCGCGCTTGAGAATCGACATGTATCATTTGCATGTATCGCTGTTAAATATGTCTCGTTGTAAAGATAGTGCTACTGCACCTCTGCTTAACCATTCCCGAATTCTACGAGATCGGGATAGCGTGCCTAGTAAATATGAATAATTGTACATTTATTATAGTTCAATTATCAGGGTTGGCATTGCGCAAGCGATACCCCTAATGTACCGCTAGTGAATCAAATAAGCATAATTTCGCCGCTTAAGCTGGAAGCCGCTTGGTGGGAAGCGGTTACCTTCGCCTATAGACGCTTGTAACAAAGCTTCAATTTTTTTTTGTAAATATTGTTAATTTGATGATTTGTTTGTTGATTGATTGATTTGATTAAAAAATAAATATCCTCGCGCCTTCCCACAAGGGCACACCCATACACCCACATTCCGCCAGAGATATATATTTTACTAGCTGTGCCCGCGACTACGCCCGCGTGGAATTTGATAATTAACAAAGAAAAACTGTTTCTAAATTAAAAGTTGCCTTAGTTACTCCTTTTTACATCAGATATCTGCCAGTGAAAGTCCCGTCAAAATCGGTTTAGCGGTTTTAGAGATTAGCCGGAACAAACAGACAGACAGACAGACAGACAAAAATTATAATTTTTAAATTAAAAATTAAAAAAAATATATATTTTGGTGTATGTATCGTATATATATTCATATGCATGTAGTAAAAAGCGTTTATTTCAATATTACACACATACACTCAAATTTTATTTTTTGTGAATAGATTAACTAATTGTTATATTAAAATGGATTAATGCACCAATAGGTCCTCAAATAATATGAACCGCTATCGAGTTAAGTTTTGCAACATTGTGAATATTTTAATAAAATAAAGAAATCCAACGTTGCACGACTCCTGGCATTGTGATAACGCAGTACGCCTTCAACAGCGCACTTTATAAAATTATTTGAAGTGCACGCTATTAACGTGAAAATGGACCGTAGCTTCATGCATATTAGGTCGGGAATGCCTCGTTCCAACACTTTAAGACGAACAAGGAAGCTATTATTGTAAAAAAGTATGGCTTTTGTGCCTGAAAATAAGGAAAGGTTGGAATAATAAAAAAATAGTTCAGATTTTGTTTTGAAACTTTAAATTGTGGTTTATTCCTTGCAATGGAAAATACTGGAGAGGAAAATTAATTTTCTTGCGTTGAGAATGTGCATTCGCGTTTTATTATTCTCAAACTGTGAGAAACAAATTTAATTATTGCATATATTTCTAGTGTCTAACATTCTGCAAGCAAGAAAAGATGGTTAATTTGCTATGAACTATAAATAGTTTTTTCCTTATTCCCTTCAAATTAACTGTTTAAATTAATTAGTAGGCATACTTAATACTTTTTATTATACTTCAAGGGTGGCATGCGGTCCGCCTGATGGTAAACCGTTACCGCAGCCTATGGATGCTTGCAACACCAGAGGTATCGCTTGCACGTTGCTATCTTATATCTTTTCATACACTCCTTGAAGAACTTTATCTTCTCCAGGGAAAGCCTCTACGAGGAGCTCATTCCACAGCCTAAGCGTCCTGTTTCTGTTAGTTCTACCATTCTATGTGAACTTCTAGTAATATTACTAAGTGTGTGGAAGAAGAAACGGAGTAGGACCACGTACCAAATACCTAGATTCAAAGGTGGGAGAGAGACATCAAGAGAACTTTCACCTCCCTATAAACAAACCTTAAATATGAAAAACACTTTAGGTAATATTATAATAGTAATATATTCTCACGCCTTCCCACAAGGGCCCCGAAGGGGTAGGCAGAGGTGTACAGGTAGTATCACACCCACTTTCCGCCAGAGATATATTTTAGGTACCAATGTGACAGATAGTGAGTCCATCGTCGTATTACAAGCATGACTATACACACGATGTTTACCTTCACCGTAATGCTTGACTCGACCTATCACCGTACTTAAGTTCAGAAAAACTCATGGGCACATTCGGGATTCGAACTCACAATCTTTTGCAGACAACTCGAACCAGTAGGCCATCAAGGCTTTTTATGATGATAGATTAGATAAGTAAATAGGAGTAATTTCGACGAATGCGTGATACGTTTATTTATCCCACCAAGTGCAAAACCTCCCCAAAATAATATCTCATTTCACAACAGTAGGAATGGCTCACAAAGTGGCAATTACCATTTCGCACACGTAACATTGGCGTTGTATTTCACTGAAATATGTGAATGAAGCGACTTGGATATTCATAGTAGAGCCGTGAACGAATTTCAAACGGGCGAAGGCTTCGTCCTTCCCCGAAACTCGTTTGTAAATAGATTTGCAGTTCGGATCTGGTCCTTACATGGAATTTTTTTTATAGGCACGGTCGAGTTAGTCTAGTCGCCTGCAATGCAACTGCAAATATTACAAGTTCGTATCCCGACAGTTCCAATGAGGCTTTTCTGAACTTTTATTTCTTCTGGTTAATCGCACCATGAGTTTAATGGTGAAAAACAATAACGTACGACTATATACAGTGATATTCGAAGAACGGCGACGGACAAACCTCTGACATGTTGGTAAGTAAATAGATAATAATAATAATAATAAATACCTGGGACAATTCCACACAAATTGACCTAGTCCCAAATTAAGCAAAGCTTGAGTTATGGTAACTAGACAACGATATATTTACTTATATAGATAGATATATACTTAAATACATAGGACATCCAATACTAAGGTACAAATATTCGTTCATCACACAAATATCTGCCCTCAGCGGGATTCGAACCCGCGACCTCAAGTTTCGCAGTCAGGAGCTCTAACTAACCAGACGGCCGTAAATATCTCCTACAAAAAAGTAGTGGCTGCTCCACCTCTGCCTACCCCTTCAGGGACTCTTGTAGGAAAGCTTAGCTAAGGGATGTTTCAAAGGTATATTTTTAAGGGAGGGTCGTCTTATGTATTTATATTATTATATATACTAAAACCGCAAGTATGCCTGTCTCGGTCAGCTTAAATGTTTAATAAATAAATACCATCTTTCTCTCTCTCGCGCCGTCTAATCGCGACTTCTCGTGGCGGGCCAAAGAATCAGCATTGCTATCCAACATGGCAATACTGCTAGTCTTCTTGGCACGTTGCCTCGGTATATCGATTTGGGTCAAATATTTTATCTAAAAGTAGTTAGTTACAATAGTTTTTTGTAAATATTATTCATTGTTGTTATTGTAAATAAGTCTAAGTACTAGCTGTGCCCCGCAGTTTCACCCGCATAAAATCGGTATCTGTAAGGAAGAAAAAGATATCTGTAAGGAAGAATAGTGGGGTGCGTCTTCGTGGATGGCACTGACTATACGACCTCTAGGAAAATTAGCTCGTTAAGTCTTTGTTCCAGATCACCGTCCTAGAACTTAAGGAATTAAAGTATTGACTTCTCTGTTACTATTACACTGTTTAATTTAGCTATAAGGAAGTTCGTAAGATTAGTTTTTAAGCAGATTGTTCCAAAAGGATCCCCGAAGGGGTTTCAGGTGCCAATCTAAGAGATGGCGAGTCCATCGCCGTGACTGAAGCTTTCCCCTTCGGGGACCCTTGTGGGAAGGCGTGAGGATATATAAACTTGATTTCGCAGGAAACTACTTAACCCATGCCAGGTTAACGGTTTCGCAAAACCAAATAAAATAACGCAACGAAATACCATAATGCATACACTTTTAAGTTCGCGGTCACATCCGAGCAATTAGCACAAATGATAAATACAACGGTTAGCGTTGTAGTCGCTCCGGTGTGTACAGACCATTATAAGCGGGGAAGGTGGTACGACATTAATTCAATCCAACGAAGCGGAAGGATTTTCTTCATTCAAAGTGCTTTCTTTGCCACTGTTTGAGTACAGCTTTATCGGGGTTTAGTGCAGCTTGACACTTTATATTATTAAGATAAAAAATGGCTGGATTAGTGTTAAAATTTTGTAAGCTTAAGATTTTTCATCTGAAACTTTTTAATCCTACAGATGGGGACATTTCAGTACTTATCATCTGAGTATAGTGCGCGGAGAACTAGTTGTGACTAGTTGAAACTAGGTATGTGAGCGGTGGGACGGCGCGGGGGCGTTTACTGACAATACTAAGTACAGGAAGGCCACGTTCCAACTACCTGGATCAAATAGATCGGACTCTCAAGGACGGGAACGTTAAGAGTACTCGAAACCGACGAGCATGTATGAAGAGACTGATGAATGTGGACGAAGCGAAAGAGGTATGTAAGTCTAGAGAGAACTGGCGCTCTATACTCTCTGCCTACCCCGTTAGGGACTTGGCGTGATGATATGTATATGTATGTACTAAGTACATACATATAATCACGCCTCTTTCCCGTAGGGGTAGGCAGAGACCACTTCTTTCCACTTACTGCGATCCTTACATACTTCTTCGCTTCGTCTACTTTCATTATTCTTTTCATACATGCTCTTCGGTTTAGGGTACTCTTGACCTGGCCTTTTTTCAAGACGTCCCTAATTTGGTCTAGAAACGTCCGCCTAGGTCTGCCCCTGTACATACAAACGCATATGAAATTTCAAAAGCAAGATGAGTCCGCCGATAAACAGACAAGCTAAAAATGACATATTCTCAGTGTATAGGTACGTTTTTCAAAACGGAAAACCGGTGTTGATAATTTGGAAATATAAAACTAACTCAAATACAAATAAGGTCCAGAATTTAGGTATACATACAGAATAGAAAGTTTTGTGTTTTGTGAATGTTTTTTTTTATTATTTCTCACGCCTTTCCACAAAAGTCCTAGAAGGGGCTGACAGACGTTGTAACATATATTTAGTTAGTCAACATGACAGAATACCGCTAGCCCATTGCCGTATATAAACTTACAATAAATATTGAGCCTGATATGTTTTCATAGCAATAAACTTACTAAAAATTAGTGACGTCGCATTCTTTAAAATAAAAAAATAATATTATATAATAATAATAATAATAATATATTACATACATATATCATCACGCCAAGTCCCTAACGGGGTAGGCAGAGAGTATAGAGCGCCAGTTCTCTCTAGACTTACATACCTCTTTCGCTTCGTCCACATTCATCAGTCTCTTCATACATGCTCGTCGGTTTCGAGTACTCTTAACGTTCCCGTCCTTGAGAGTCCGATCTATTTGATCCAGGTAGTTGGAACGTGGCCGCTTCTTGCACACACTTTTGCTTTGTATATCTGTTTCGTCAATCTTTCTTCACTCATCCTTTCTATGTGTCCAAACCAACGTAACATGCCTTTCTTCATCTTTACAATCACGCCCTCATTCACGCCAGTTGATTTGCGAATCTCTTCATTGTGGATTCGATCTAATATCGTTACGCCGCACATTTTTCGAAGAGATCGCATCTCGACTGCATTCAAGCTATTTTCATACTTCCTCTGACATACCCAGGATTCGCTGCCATACAATAAGGTAGGTACCAATATCGCGTTGTGAACAGCAACTCGAGCATTCTTGCTCAGACTTTTACTGCCCATCAACGCCGACATGGCTCCATTCACCTTATTTCCGGCAGTTATCCTTCTTTCAATATCTTTTTCATACTTTCCATCTCGTGTGAACATGCTTCCAAGATATACAAATTCATTCACTTGCTCTAGAATTTGCCCATTTACCGATATTGCACACTCGGTCACTTGTTCATCTCTTTCGAATACCAGAACCTTAGTCTTGCCAGCGTTTAGGCGCAGCCCCTTCTTTTCACATTCTTCTTTCATTATGGTAACTAGTGACTGCAGTTCGCCCTCTGATGACGCCAGTAAAACCGCGTCATCGGCGTATAGTAGGCAGTTGACCACTAAGTTTCCCATTTTCAGTCCACTAATATATTAATATTATAATATAATATTATAAATAATGTATAATATTATAACATAAACAAAACGATATAATATGTATATTAAAACAATTTACTAAGATAAGTCACCAAAAAGCCAACGACACGTGGTGTTCCCAGGCGGTCACCCATCCAAGTACTGACCACGCCCGATGTTGCTTAACTTCGGTGATCGGACGAGAACCGGTGTTTTCAACGTGGTATGGACGTTGGCGTTCACATTGACGAATTTAATACTTATTGTATGTGTATTTAAGTAATTCTACAAATATTATGATTATGAGGAAGTTTGGCACAGAAATATATTTATTAGCTAGATTAACACATAGGAAATGTTTATTTATAGAGAAAATCCACCAAACGACTTGAAATTTTACGGATGGCACGGAGCACAACCTTTTTGGTTATAGCTATTAACCAATCAATACACAGTAATATACATTATTTGGCAGCTCTTGCAGGTGTATTATGGCAACAAACAATGTTCTTCTTAGTAGAAATAACAATTTGAAATTCGAACTTTTATTTATCATTAAAATAGCCCTTTAAAGAATTGTAACTTTTCACTGCGCCATTTTTTTAAGTATGTATCTATGCATGAATGCATGTTTATATCCATGTGTGAAAAAAAATACATTTTAAAGCACATTATGGATGTGTTCATATCCTGCAAATGAAGGCAACACCAGACAGTCCTCGTTAGGTATCTCTTACATAAATACTCTCTGGAAACTTTAGTAGAGACATTGTTTCGTTGTAATTAGCCCAAATTGTCCCAAGACCGTGTGGCACTAACTGCAAATTCACAACGAGGCACTTACTAAATGCAACTTGGAATTAAGGGTGCCTGCACATATGAGAAGTCAGGGGAAGATTAATTTCAATATTTTATCATAAGCTTATAGAAATTAATGCGTTGAAAAAATTATAATCAATAAATCACTATAGATCATAAGAAATCATAATAGCCGTGGTGGCCGAGTGGTTCGAGCAGTTGCCTGCGACGCAAAGGTCGCAAGTTCGAATCCCGACTGTACCAATGAGTTTTTTCTGAACTTAAGTACAGTGATTAGTCACACCACGAGCTTTACGGTGAAGGAAAACATCGAGAGAAAACCTGCATACGTCTGAGAAGAAATTCAAAGGCGTATGTATAGTCGTGCTTGAGTAACGGCGATGGACTCGCCATCTGTCACGTTGGCACCTAATATACCTCTGGCGGAAAGTGGGTGTGTGGGTATTACTTATACATATCTGCCTACCCCTTCGGGGACCCTTGTGGGAAGGCGTGAGGATATTAATTTTTTATCTATACAAATAAATAAAATTGGTGTGTCTGTTTGTAATATTCAAATAACCCCTTTTTACTAAATGCATATGGATGTATACACGGTACATATAACAAATATTTTTTTGGTTGTCTGTCTGTCTGTTTGTTCGGCTTTACGGGACTTTCACTGGCAGATAGCTGATGTGAAAAGGAGTAACATAGGCTACTTTTATTTTCGAGACCACCATTTAATTTATTTGTATGCTAGTTTGTGCAGACGTCTATAAAATACTTGTATATGAAATATTAAAATCGTCTCCCAAAGACATGTATGTAGTCCGCTACATGCACCTATCAGGCAGTGACCACATACTTCTGTGTTTCTCGAGAGTGCCCTAAAAGTCGTGAGAGGAATTTTATGTCTCTCTCGTATCGGTTGTAACTACTCTGTTAGTTTCACTCGTACACGGGCGTCATCAATACACTACATTGCTGATTTGAGGATGCTATTAAATTGCTCGCCCCTTAAAAGCACAAAGGATGCTTTAATAATATTTTACTCAATAAAACCTTTACCAGTCGAAATGTTTAATTTTAATTTTTTAGGGTTCCGTACCCACCTACCTACCCAAATGGTAAAACGAGACCCTATTTCTAAGACTCCACTCCAATCCGTCCGTCTGTCTGCCCGTCTGTCACCAGGCTGTATCTCATGAACTGTCATAGGTCTATACTCTCTGCCTACCCCGTTAGGGACTCGGCGGGATGATATGTATATGTAAATATTTAAGGGGTCTCCCTTTACTTCTATACAACAAATGTGATTGTTTTGCCGTTTACGGATAACGGTAGGTAACGGTACGGAACCCTGCGTGCGCAAGTCTGACTTGCACTTGGCTGGTTTTATTATATTTCAGACTAGCTGACCCGCCCAGCTTCGCATGGGTGAAAATTTACATACATACATACATACATATCATCACACCAAGTCCCTAAGGGCAGGTAGGCAGGGAGTATAGAGCGCCAGTTCTCCAGCCAGCGTTCTCCAGCGCCAGACTTTATACTTCTTTTGCTTCGTCCACATTCATCAGTCTCTTCATACATGATCGTCGGTTTCGAGTACTCTTTTCGTTCCCGTCCTTGAGCGTCCGATCGATTTGATCCAGGTAGTTGGAACGTGGCCTTCCTCTGCGTCTTCTTGCACACACTTTTGCTTTGTATATCTGTATCGTCAATCTTTCTTCACTCAACCTTACTATATGTCCAAGTCAGCGTAGCATGCCTCTCTTCATCTTTTCAATCTCGCCCTGATTCACGCCAGTTGATTTGCGAATCTCTTGATTCCGGACTCGAACTAAGATCGTTACTCCGCACGTTTTTCGCAGCTGATATCGCATCTCAGCTGCATTTAAGCTATCTTCATACTTCCTCTGACATACCCAGGGTTCGCTGCCATACAATAAAGTAGGCACAAATATCACGCTGTGGACAGCAACCGTTGCTGGCCATCAACACCGACATGGCCCCATTCACCTTAATACCGGCAGTTATCCTTCTTTCAATATCTTTTTCATACTTTCCATCTCGTGTGAACATGCTTCCTAGATATACAAATTCATTCACTTGCTCTAGAATTTGTGAAAAGAATTTAAAATTTGGGTTTTCAAAAGAAAGTTTGAAAGTGATAATAAAGTGAGATATAGGGCTCGTTTAGTCCCTAAGGGCTCTACCCAAGTAGAAGGTGTGGACTATAAAGAAACATACTCACCTGTATTAACACTGAGAATGTTATTTTCTTTAAGTGTAAAGTTAAATTTAGAAATTACTCATCTTGATGTTAACACTGCATTTTTAAATGGCTAGGTACCTTGATGAAACAGTATACATGCTAAAGTACGGTCGCGGAGCAGGAAGAATTTCGTACAATGACCTCTTTACCTACTGACAGTGGTCACAAACATTTTTATATGTGTGGTTTGCATGAAATATTTGAAGGATAGAAAAAAACTAGCTTATTAAATAAATTATTATTAGCTTATTAAATAAAAAAGGTCTTACCCGCATTTACCCAAGTTTCATCCAAGTAATATATTGGTCGTTGTTGCTGTCGGTAAGTTTTTATATTTTTCAAATATTTAATACGCCACAATGCTATGTCATCTCTGTCGATCAAACAATTATTTCGCCTTCGTTTGACATATTTAAACTTTAAATGTTTTAGTAATTGTTTCAACGATGTCAAGCCCATGTTTGGTAAGGATTCGTCTGCATTTATGACATGTAGTACCTTTTTTGTTGTAGGTAACTCTCCTTTTAAATAAAAGCTGTGCACTATTCGTCTGATGCACGATTTATCGAACTCATCAGTCTTTTCAATTACTGAGAGTCGTTTTTTCGGTGAAGGAGCCGGCTTGACGGTGTCTGTTTCGGTATATTCTTTTAAAATACGATATATGGCCGATTTTGAAATGCCCAAGATATCGGCTGTTTTGTCCTTCATTTCTTTTTTTGAAGGATATTTATCGGCAGGCCAGGATTCCTTAATGTATTTAAACACGTTAATAATCATAACCTTCTCAGATTCACTAAAGTGTGACATTTTTCTTTTCTTCCGCGGAGAAACAAACTTCTTGAATGGACGCGAGGTAGACGGCACTGGTTCCATTTTAAAACAGTAAATTAAACTTAACAAATCAACGAAACCACTTAACAATTAAAACAAGACAACAAAAACTAACAAATAACAACAAACTAAGATAAATGTGTTTCAAAATTGAACGAGCACTAACGCATCCCAAGATGGAATGTCGTTAGTTATTAAAAAATTATGAATCATGTCAAATACTTTTAATTGCGACCAAAACACCAGACGCAAGCAAGAACAAACCTTACGGTCTCAATTAAACGGTTTACAATCCCTGGCGACAGCGGTCATTGCATCTGTGCGAGCGAGACGCATTATATTTACGCGGGAGTGACAGAGATGGGTAATAATAGGTTATCGTACGAAATTCTTTCTGTTCCGCGACCGTGCTTTAGTACCACCTAATTTAGAATGTCAGAGTAACAGTGTACTCAAACTAAAACATGCAATTTGCATTGCAGTGGAATAAGAGAGTAGATGATTGTTTGTTAAGCCAGGGTTATATATAGTCTAAATTGGAACCATGTTTATATAGTAAAAGGTAAATAATGAACAAATTTTACAACTGTGTTTGTCGATGATTTTTTTCATATTTTCCAGTAGCAAGGCATTGACAGATGAACTGAAACATAGTTTAATGTCAAATTTCAAAACTAAAGATTCAGTGCAAGTGAAAGAATGCTTAGGTATGAGAGTAAAAGTATATAAAAATGGTTGTATATCATTAGATCAGGAGCATTTTGTCGAACATATTTTAAATAAGTTTAAGATGTCAAACTGTAATGTTGTTGATACTCCTATTGAATGTAAATTGAAGTTGGATAAGTCAGAAAATATTTGTAAATAATATCCTTATCAGTAACTGATAGGAAGTCTTATGTATTTGTCTATACTTACACACCCAGATATAAGTTACAGTGTCAGCTATTTAAGCCAATTTAACAATTGTTTTACTGCAGTTCACTGGAAAAACGCAAAGAGAGTGTTAGAATATTTAAATAAAACAAAATCTTATGGTTTAATGTTTACAAATGATAATAAAAACTTAGAAGGATTTGTAGACTCAGATTGGACATCAAATACTATTGACAGGAGATCTTATACAGGTTTCTGTTTTAAATTGTCTGGTACTGTAATATCATGAATGCAGAAAACAACCGACAGTGGCATTGTCCAGTACTGAGCCGAGTACATGGCAATGCCATTTTTTCAATGTCAAAATTTCAATGCCAAGGCAATTTGCCAACTACTGAAATGCCTGCTGACTTGTTAACGAAAGGGTTAAGTAGTTTGAAACATTACTATTATGTTAAAAAGTTAGGCATTAAAAGTATTGTTTAGGTGTAGTTTATATTCATTTATTGTTACATGGATATTAGATTATTTTGATAAGAGGTGAGAATTTGCCCTAATATGCTGAAGGATGATGGCATCATTTCTTGGTTACATTACAATATCGCGAGACTCCATATTCTCCCCAATCACGATTAAGGCAACATCATTTAACATTGGTGCATTGATGCCTCTCTCATGACATGTTGTCTCCTGCAGGTCGCTTGTCTGCTGTGATCACTATTTTCTGATTGTCCGATGGCATCACATTACTTGTAAGACAGTTTTGAACAATTGGATCAACTGATTATGTTCATGCAAAAGTTGTTGTAACTGCTAAATGATATCTGCGAACAGCGTTCATTTACCTCTTCTTCAGAATTCCCCAGGAAATAAATCTGGAGAAATTTGTATTTACCATTGCCTACGCTGTTCTTCAGTCTCATTAGCTCGAAGATTAATTATGAAACTCACACTAAAACACAACAAACATCTTTTTGCTTTTGTTGTTATGAAAGAAACTGTACTTAATTTGAGGTTTGTCAAAACTACTACTTGAATGAAATGTCAGTCTAGCTATACATAGGGTGCGTTCCACTAAGCGTTCACAATGATCACGCTCACGACCACAGTTTGCTTGTAAGCGTTACTGTCGTAACCTCAAATGGAATGGATTACAGAGCGTTTTGAGCGTGCAGGTAAATAATACAAACGGCGAGTTAGTAAAAAGAAAGCAAAAGATTTAAGATGATAGTTTATAATCTGTAAGCCTTGAAAATAAACTTGATTAATTTAAATAGATTTATATTGAAAAAAAAATATAATGTTTTTTTTATTTAATATTATTGGTGTTTTAAATTAATTTACGTTCAAATAGAATTAAAATGTCTTGCTCTCACTTGGATATTTGGTAAGAGGTACAGTCGCCATTTTATATGCTTTGAGTTTTGAAAATCACGCAAATTTTCTTCGATTCAACGATCACTTGGACCCACCTTTTTAGATGGGTCGTCGTGAGCGTAAGTTATGACATTATAATTGAAGTTTTCGCCACGACCACAACGACCGCGGTCGTTATGTGGATCGATTAGGTATAGGAGAATTTTCATTGTTGTGGGCGCTTAGTGGAACGCACCTTTACCATCAATATTTACACGTCACTCTGACAGAGTATTTGTCAATATATTGAAAACGTCTCAGTATCTTGTTGTCTGTCTCTTTCGCACACTCACTTTTCAGAGATTTTTTTAATATTAACTATTATTTATTTATATTTTATATAGCCTAAAGCCTTCCTAGAATCATGGACTATCCAACACAAAAATAATTTTTCAATTCCAACCAGTAGTTCCTGAGATTAGCGCGTTCAAACAAACAAACAAACAAACAAACAAACAAACAAACTCTTCAGCTTTATAATATTAGTATAGATCTGCACGAAACGTATATGAATAAATGAGCAAAGCTCAAGTTTTAATCAAAATACATGAAAATCAGTATGAAGAGGATGAGTAAAAAAAATTACTAATTTACTGAAATTAATTTGAAATTGTGGAAGACACAGAGTCTTCTTCTCTGACTCTGTGTCTCAGAGTCAGAGAAGTTAGATCATGTGTTAGCTCATGATCTAACTAGGTAGTTAGATCGGATATATATGGATGAAGCGAAAGACATACGTACACGTCTAAAGAGAACTGGAGCACTACTCCCTCTGCCTACCCCGTACCGTAAGGGACTTGGCGTGATGATTGCGAGTGACGGACTCACCACCTATCACGTTAATACTTAATATATCTCTGGAGAAACGAGGATAACACTGCTTGCTCTTTCAGCGGTCCTTGTGGGAAGGTGTGGAAAAGATGCAGATACATAAATGCATGGGTAACTTCTCCATTAAACCCCTCGAGACATCAAGGAGTGACAGAATGCTTATTCTCGACAGCATCTTCGGGATATTGAATACTGTCATAAAACATTTCATCGCAGGTGTACATGGTCTATAAAACTCTGGTATTAATCCTTAAGCTCGTGTCCTGCCACGTTCGACTTTGTTATTTATCAGAGAAATCATTTCTGAAGCAAAGTTAGTCTGTGCTAAGCGAGAAAATTATTTATACAACTTGGATCCTAGGGCCTTACCGTAAGGTACTTTTTCTATCGCCAATCAAGAACTTAAAAGTTTTCATAGGCATCTAACTAACTCAATTTTTTTTATACCATACTAATTGTCCCGCCCAGCTTCGCTTGTGTAAAAAATAAAAGCTAAGCTACGGCTACGCAGTGGTGTCACCTATCGGATCCAATTGTGAATCTAAACCATTCTCGAATCCACCTGAAGACACACAGAAACTTTCATTAAAATCGGTCCAGCCGTTTACGATTCTATAAAAGACATACAGACAAACATTCATTTTTTTATATATACATAGGTATTGGTATAGGTAAGGTAATGTGGAATGAGCTCCCCGTTGAGGTTTTCCCCGGAGAGTACTGCCTATTCTTGAGGGACTCGGCGTGAAGATGTGTACGCTAGTATAATATTCAAGGCGAGTCAGATCAATTGAACCTCATCCTTCACGCCCTCCCACAAGGGTCCCCGAAGGGGTAGGCAGAGGTGTATGGGTAGTACCTACACACCCACTTTCCGCCAGAAATATATTTAGTTACTACGTGACCGATGGCAAGCACGACTATACATACGCCTTTGAATTGCTTCTCAGACGTATGCTGGTTTTCCTTGAAGCTCGTGGTGTGACTAACCACTGAACTTAAGTTAAAAAAAACTCAATGGTACATTCGGGATTCGAACTTGCGATGTTTGTGTCACAGGCAACTGCTCGAATCACTTAGCCACTACGGCGACAATTGAACAACTGGTACAAGTGGGTCAAGAGTCTAATTCGGCGGACTGTATACTAAGGACTGTGTAATATACAAATTCATTTATATTTTAATAAGCATTAGCATGCATGAAGAGACTGATGAATGTGGACGAAGCGAAAGAGGTATGTAAGTCTAGAGAGAACTGGCGCTCTATACTCTCTCTACTCTATACGCTCTACACGCTCTATACGCCTACCCCGTTAGGGAGTGTACACTTTTTCGTACATTTATTGAAAAAAAAATTCTTGAGATCAGGATGTTTCACGATCAGATTCCAATGAAATGCTAAATTACACAAAGTATATACCATACAATCCAACGTCTCTACATCGTTAAACCATTCTCTCAGCACCGTCTTTGGACACAGAGATACCACCATAAATCAAGTTAACCACAAAGAGGGCACTTTATTCCTTTGAAAAACTGTAAGTGCTTCCGTCCGGAACTCGCATGTGAAATGAGCGTCTTTCTAGACCCGTTTTTCTTGTCCCCCTAATACAATGCCTGTTTGAAAACTGGCATCCGTTTCCCAGGGCGGGGAGTGTTCAAAATTACATTACGAAACGACACTAGTGAAGGAAAATGGGCTGTAATATACACCTATTCAAACTACCTGGGCCGCAGTTTCACGTGCTTCTCGATTCTACTGAAAATCTCACTTGAAAATATATCCTTTTTAATCCAACTAATAAGCTATTTCTGCCAAATTATATCAAATTTTATTCTATATCTCTATATTATATGAAAGTTTTTGGGGATGTTTCTTACTCAATCGCTCCAGAGAGAGAGAGAGCCAGGATATATTTATATCATTGAATAGAGCTGGGTCAACACATATCATATTATGAGCTTTAATCCAGAAAAAGCCATGGTGGCCGAGTGAAGCAGTCGCCTGCAACATAAAGATTGCAATTTCGAGTCCCGACTGATTATATGTGTTTTTCTGAACTACGTAAGTACAGAGCTTTACAGTGATGGAAAAAATCGAGAGGAAACCTGCAAACGTTTGAGAAGAAATTCAAAGGCGTATATAATTAGAATGCTTGAGTAACAGCGATGGACTGGCCATCCATCACGTTTTAAAATATATCTCTGGCAGAAAGTGGGTGTGTTGGTACTACCTACACGCCTCTGACTGCCCCTTCGGGGACCCTTGTGGAAAGACGTGAAGATAGATATATTCCAGAAAAACTATCAAAGAAATAAAAAATTACGTGGGTGCAACCGCGGAGCACAGCTAGTAAAAATATAAGTCAACGTCATTACACCGACCAGCCTAGTCAATTTGGCACCCGCAAACAATGTTACACGAGCAAAGTAATTAAAATTCCTAACCCCTTCCCAGAAACTTGTTTAGTGGGGACAAAATTTACCGTGAGGTTATAATTTATAACAGCCATTGTAAAGTACACGGGAAATGGTATGAGGGGCATTTGTTCCACTGAAACCTGTATCAACAGACGTATGTGGTTTGAGAGGCGGCGATGGACTCATCATCTTATACTTTGGCAGCTAAAGTTTACTTGCGGTGGAAAAGGCTTCGCTTCAATACAATAATATATACATCCTCACGCTTTTCCCACAAGGGGTATAGGTAGTACCCTACCTACTTTCCACGAGAGATATATTTTAGGTGCCAACGTGACAGATAGCGAGTCCATCGCCGTTACTCAAGCACGACTATACATACGCCTTTGAATTGCTTCTCACAAGTATGCAGGTTTCCTCTCGATGATTTCCTTCACCGTAAAACTCGTAGTGTGACTAATCACTGTACTTAAGTTCAGAAAAACTCATTGGTATAATCGAGATTCGAACTTGCGTTCTTTGTGTCGCAGGCAACTTCTCGGACCACTCGGCCACCACGGCTCTTAAATATCTACATGCTTATTGCTTACCTTTTACGCCTTTCTACAAGGGTCCCCAAAGGGGTAAGCTGTGGTATGATAACGTCCTCTCTTCACCCGAGAAATATCTCGGAACCATCACGATAGATGGCGAGACTAAATGGACACCGCACTATATAATTTAAATTTCAAAATACCTACCATTAATTTGTTGTTGTGCCAGCAAAAGCATAAGTCAAACTAAATGAGTAAAATTTCATATACATTTAAGCCGCAACACACTCGTATAAATTAAAGTTTAGCGTCTGCAATGTAAATACGCAAACACTCAAGCTACTATTGTTATCCATTAAAACTTTTGCAATAATAACGTAACAAAAAGTTTTTGGATGGAATTTTAGAAATTTTAGCAGTGCTCATAAAATATTAATTGTTAAAGTAATCTGAACTCTTACGTCATTTCCGCAGCTTATTTTCTCCAAAATTATCAAGGTTTCTAGAAATACACAATTGTTAACGGTGCAGTTTGCCTCTTTGAATACTTTGACAGTACATCATTTTAGTATTTTTAACTGTATAAAATCGTCACGACGAAACCCTAGCGGAGTAGGCAAATACCACTCTTAACACTGGCGCAGAAAAGACCACCTCTTCTGCACCAGTCTTCTAGAGACTTGTAGATCAATGTTGCTTCGACCATTGTCGTCAGTCTATTTCCATTCCCGTCCTTGAGTGTTTGATCAATTTGATCTAGAACGTAGTAACATGGTCTTACACATTTTCGTAATGTCTGTTTCATCAATATTTCTTTACTAATTCTGTTTTTTCTCCAGATCAACGTAACATGCCTTTCTTAATCATTACAATCAGACCCTCGATTAGCTATCGATTAGTAGCTTTGCGATTTTCAATATTTCGGATTCGTGCTAACAAACTGCATTTATACTATTTTCCGGCTTCTTCTGGTGTATACCAGACAAGACGTGAGAATTAAGTGGACCCTACTCTACCTATACATAAGTTCATAATTATATATGATCTTACATTATACAGTAAGCTTATATTAAACACTGCAAAAGGCTTTATAAAGTAAGCTGATATTGGGATTAAACACTGCAAAAGGCTGCAAAATAAAAGGGTTTCAAATAGCTGCAATAAATATGTGAGCATGGATAAAAAATTACCGAACTCCAAACATTTGGGAAATGGTGATAAAAATATAAATTTCGAATGGCATACCTTTAAATCTTCGCTCGCGGCGTCCAACACAGTATCACAAATTCAACAGAGACCATAGTACGGGGTGGAACATTCAATTTGCCTCGGCCAGTTTGTGTCCATTAAAGCGGTAATTTTGCCCATAAATATCACCCGGCTGACCACTCGGCTAATCGCGACGTTGCCAGTACGTTTTGTGCTTAAAATTTTAATAAGAACCCAGTTCCAACTGAACTTTAGCCCATTGTAACGTACAGTTTTATAAATACTGAAGGTTCACACCGGTAGAATTCGTTTGTGTTTGGACATGGAGTAAATTGAATTGACAAAAATACGGTTAACACACGGGTTTTATTATATTGGAATAATTAATACAAGGGATACGATGGAAACAAATATAGTTTTCCGAATCTTTTTGAATGAGCAAATACAAGATTCAATTACATGGCTCCTCTCTGGAGTTGTGATCTAGCCTCTAAGTAAATTTGTTCCTTTCCTCCGAAGTGTTACTGGGAACCTAAAATGTTACTCTCTCTCCATGTTTTACATAGCCTTAGTACCAAATGGTGCCAATAAATCAAAACAACTACATACATACAGACTTTTTTCATAAATAGTACTTCTATGATACCGGGGAGACCATTCACCACTACAGTGGTTATTGGTGAAGCCCCGTCGGCCATTGACACTGGTGAGTTTTATAGTTAAGGTGACTTTCACATAAATTGACCATATTTTGTTATTGTTACTCCTTTATGAAAAAAAGGCCAGGTCAAGAGTACCCTAAACCGAAGAGCATGTATGAAGAGAATAATGAAAGTAGACGAAGCGAAAGAAGTATGTAAGGATCGTAGCAAGTGGAAAGAAGTGGTCTCTGCCTACCCCTATGGGATAGAGGCGTGATTATATGTATGTATGTATGTACTCCTTTATGAAATGAAAATATGACTCGAGTCAGAAAATTTTCCAAACCAAATAAATATCAAACGTGAACAATATATAACTGTCACCGCACCTCCAAAAGAGATGATGCGGGGTCAAACACAATACAGTCTGTCGTTTCGTAGCATATTTTACTAAAATACATTTTACATGATTTATGGCTTCGCCCTAGGGCATCAGATCGTGGATTTCAAACAACAAAGGATTGGCCCTTTTATATAACATTGTAAGATGAAGCATATTTTAGTGTTAAGGATCAAGAAGAAAGTTTTGGAAAATATTCAATTACTCAATTGTGGGATTAATACGTGTGAATTTGAATTTTTATTTAAATACATTTATTTATATTAGTATTTCGATTAGTCACACCTCAAGCTTTACGGTGAAGGAAAAAATCGAGAGGAAACCTGCATACGTCTGGTAAGCAATTCAAAGGCGTATGTATAGTTGTGCTTCAGTAACGGCAACGCACTCGCCTTCACGTGGCACACATGTCACGTTAGCACCTATAATATATCTTGGCTGAAAGTGGGTGTGTGGGTACTACCGTTACACTTCTGCCTACCCCTTCGGGGACCCTTGTCAAGGTATTATTTATATTATTGCTACGAAACTGATTCTTAAAGAAGAGTAATAGTTAACTCTCATTAATTTCATTATACAAACTTCGTTAGAAATCTAGAAAAGCTTTATTTTAAATTTTTCATACACTTACCAAAGCTTTTATCTATAATTATATATTCACGCCTTCTTCACAAGAGCCCCCGAAGGGGTGGGCAGAGGTATCGGTAGTACCTTAACACCCACTTCACACCGGAGAAAAATTTTTGGTGCCAACGTGAAAGATGGCGTGTCTTTTGCACTTACTTCAGGCATGACTATTACATACATTTTTTTTATTTCTTCACAAGCAAATGCAGACTTCATATTACATTATAACTAAATGACTAGTAACTGGTTAACGGTGAGATGTCACCCTGGTTTGATGTGAAGTCGGGGGTCAAACAAGGGTGTATCATGTCTGCCTGGCTGTTCATTATATATCTAGATAACTGTCTGAGAGCACACAATGGGAAACTTAGTAGTCAACTGCCTACTATACGCCGATGACGCGGTTTTACTGGCGTCATCAGAGGGCGAACTGCAGTCACTAGTTACCATAATGAAAGAAGAATGTGAAAAGAAGGGGCTGCGCCTAAACGCTGGCAAGACTAAGGTTCTGGTATTCGAAAGAGATGAACAAGTGACCGAGTGTGCAATATCGGTAAATGGGCAAATTCTAGAGCAAGTGAATGAATTTGTATATCTTGTTCACACGAGATGGAAAGTATGAAAAAGATATTAAAATAAGGATAACTGCCGGAAATAAGGTGAATGGAGCCATGTCGGCGTTGATGGGCAGTAAAAGTCTGAGCAAGAATGCTCGAGTTGCTGTCCACAACGCGATATTGGTACCTACCTTATTGTATGGCAGCGAATGTTGGGTATGTCAGAGGAAGTATGAAAATAGCTTGAATGCAGTCGAGATGCGATCTCTTCGAAAAATGTGCGGCGTAACGATATTAGATCGAATCCGCAATGAAGAGATTCGCAAATCAACTGGCGTGAATGAGGGCGTGATTGTAAAGATGAAGAAAGGCATGTTACGTTGGTTTGGACACATAGAAAGGATGAGTGAAGAAAGATTGACGAAACAGATATACAAAGCAAAAGTGTGTGCAAGAAAAGGCAGAGGAAGGCCACGTTCCGACTACCTGGATCAAATAGATCGGACTCTCAAGGACGGGAACGTTAAGAGTACTCGAAACCGACGAGCATGTATGAAGAGACTGATGAATGTGGACGAAGCGAAAGAGGTATGTAAGTCTAGAGAGAACTGGCGCTCTATACTCTCTGCCTACCCCGTTAGGGACTTGGCGTGATGATATGTATGTATGTATGTATGACTAGTTACTGACTTTAATAACAATGCAATAGTTCTCCTATATGCAAGCCAACTTCCAACAGATCAAATATGTTTTACATGCACTAAGACAAATGTATAACCACATAATACCTATATCATCTCGGGATTTGGCAAGCGTTGGTTAAATTTTAACATAAGCTTGTTTCCGAAGTTGAGCGCAATGGCTATTTGAAAATGTATCGCTCCTTACGTTGGGTTATCGCTTAGGGTTGGGTTCGCGATTCTTGAGGGCGATCATAATTCTTATACGTTTTAACCTACATTATATTATATCTACCTATATCTTTACATACATCTTCACTCTGTCACTCACGAGGCACTTCTACTACTATTTCTCTCTATAAATTAATAATAATAAAATATTTAATATTTTTGTTGCTGATTATATTAATTTCAAAACTGACTCGTTTTTTTTTTTTTTATAAAACAAGAGTGGCAAACATGCATACGGCCCATCTGATGGGAAACGGTTACCGCTGCCTATTTATGCTCACGATACCGAAGTATCACTTGCGTGTTGCCACTCTGTGTTCGGAGAGTTATAGTGTGTTGGCAGCATAATGTGTTTAATCCCTCTGCTTCCAACACAATGTAACAATCCTCCCCCTCCCCAAGGAGCTCATTACCTACTGGAAACCTTATTCACCGCGTAGGAACACAACACAAGGAATTGTGTTATTTGGCTACGGACTTCTATAAGGTGGAGGTACTGCCCCAGACGGGCAGCTCCGAATTCGAACGGGAAACCCGTTATGCCCTACCTCTCTTAACTTACCTCTCGGTACTATTAGGTATCTAAAATTTAGGGTCATTTCAACCAGATTGTACGAATCCAATAAATATAATATATCTGCAAGCCTTCCCTTAAATTAAGGGTTGAAGGGGTGGGCAGAGATGCATAAGGTATTACCCTTTCAAACCCACTTTCCGCCAATTACATATTTTGAGTGCCAACGTGACAGATGGCGAGTCCATCGCCGTTACTCAAGCACGACCAGTTCTCTTCTCGATGTTTTTCTTCACTGTTAACCTCGTGGTATGATTAATCACCGTACGTAAGTTGAGAAAAACTCATTGGTACAGTCAGGATTCGAATTTGCAATCAACTGTTCGACCACTCGGCCACCACGACTGACCACGACGTGTCATATATTAATTCAATAATGACAGCTACAATCTAAATACTTAAAGCGGAGTCTTCTTCAGAAGAAGAAGAAGAGGAAGAAGGTTTGCTATCACCTCACGAAACTCCCTATCTTGCGCAAGGCGGAATAATTGCGAAAATAATGATAATAATTGGATTAAATAAAGCGGAATGAGACTGTGAATTATTTCTGTAGATAGTACTCATGCAAATAGACAGAGTGCTTTTATTTATTGAGCATAAAATATTTTTCAATTACACAAACGGCTGTTATAGAGAAAAACAAAGATATTGCGGTCCTTAATTGCCAATAAAGGGTTATGTATATACGGAAAGAAATATAAACAACGGGAGAAGGTTCTGCGTCCTTTTAAGGAAAACTGTAACAAGGTAGGGACCATATTTTCCTTTGCAGTGAATTCATTTATGAAGATACAAATTTCAATTATTTTTATAGATACAAGTTTATACATACATATATCATATATAATAAATAATAATAATATCCTCACGACTTCCCACAAGGGTCCCCGAAGGGGTAGGCAGAGGTGTATAGGTAATACCCATACACCCACTTTCCGCCAGAGATATCCAACGTGATAGATGGCGAGTCCATCGCCGTTACTCCAGCACGACTATACAGACGCCTTTGAATTACTTCTCAGACGTATGCAGGTTTCCTCTCGATGTTTTCCTTCACCGTAAAGCTCGTGGTGTGACTAATCACTGTACTTAAGTTCAGAAAAAACTCATTGCAATGTTCCAGGCAACTGTGTTGTGTGTTGTTCTATTATATTGATTTTATTTGTACATTAGTGTAGGTTTTCGTTCTACTCCTGTTAAACTCCTGTTGTACTAATATTTCTAATAAATTATTATTATACTTATCTATAATATGTGAATTGCTATGTAACTTATGTTATCTATATATTAAATTTTCCGAACGTTTCTGAGAATGCCTAAATCAGGCGCGCTTGGTATGGAAACATCAATTATTTCACGTCAAATCAGAATCGATAACGTTTGTTCCCGGGCGAGTCTAATTAAGAAGTTTGGATTGGTCGAGATAAAAGTTTCTAAGTCCGTATTGACGTTCCCACTTAGGAACGACCTCTTTTTTGTGTTTTCTGAACTTTAAGAAATTCGTGAGCCATAAAGTCGGGGATATTACTTAGGTGAGATATTATTACAAAAGCTGTCATTTGTCTTACCTGCCTTCAGTTGGAAACGGAATGGCGTATCCATTTCCGTTACTCTATATTTGTAATAAATTTTTTTTGGAACGAAGTTCCTTATCGCGCGTTGTGAAAGGGGGCTAGACGGAAAAAAATCTTACGAAAACTTGTCACGTCACTTTTTTTTTTTCGCGCGTTGTGAAAGGGGGCTAGACGGAAAAAATTCTTACGAAAAGTTGTCACGACACTTTTTTTTTTGCTGTATATTTATAACCCCCGTGTGAGTGACGTGTGCTTCTTGAACTTCGTTCCATCCGGTTGTCCCTTGACACCTCTCAAGTTTTTTTTCTAGAAGTAGGTATGTATTAGTGATGTAACGAATGCTGGATTTTTCACATTCGCGAATGCGAATGCGATTGCGAATATTTATCTTTAACATTCGCGAATACGAATGTGAATGCGAATATTTTAAAATTTCAAAAAAGCGCGCTTAAAATGTTTGACAGGTTTGACGTTTCGTGTCGACCATGTTTAAATTGAACTAAAAACTACTAACTACTAACCCAAAAACTATTACCGAAATAGAAAGCACAAACTGTTTGCGGTGCCATATTGCCGAACAGTGGCGCACGCTCAGTCTCCGATCCCGAGGTCACTGACAGCACTCAATGCCCTCCTGGACTCGTGTAAATCCTGAATGTGATGTGCTGGCAGGTGAATGGAAGGTGAATTTGAATGAGTGTCTGGCATACGCAGAAAGAAGGCCATCTTCTTCTCGGTAATACATTTATATTAACCTTATTTATTATATTTTTATTATTTATTATATTATTATTATATTATTTATTATATTATTATATTATTACTCATATGTTTTTTTTTTCAACTTATACCTCCTCATTAGCGTTAATGACCACGTTATCGTGCTAATTGTAAATAAATAAATAAATAGCCGAGCCGATAATTTGTTAATTGAATGAATTTAGTCACAGAAAGTTCATTCTAAAAGATTTGTTTTATTTTGTTTTGAGGTTAGTTTTATGTTTTTGTCAAATTTAACTGATATTTAAGGGACCAAGTGGCATAAAAACATGAGTAAAGCACACATCAAAATTTAATATACTACTAAATGAATGCAAACTTTACATAGTTGTAACAAGGCTGATTAATTTTAGATTTGATAAGATCTCTGAAGTTCTTTTTTCATAAGAGGCTTTAATTTAGAATGTAGAGGTATTTTTTAATAAAAATATCTAAGTGTTGTCTATTGTAATATTATTTCATATGCATGCATATAATAATTTCCTTTTTGATTATTAAAAACATTCGCTAAATATTCGCATAATTTTTGCGAATGCGAATACGAATGCGAATATTGAAAAATACGCGAATATTCGCGAATGCGAATGCGAATATCCGTTACATCACTAGTATGTATATGGTGTGTTTGAAGTGTAATTGGCAGTTACAAATAAATATGCTTATCTGTTAATTATAAATGAGGTGAGATAGATTATTAGCAAGCTGTAACATATAGGATGTTTTTTTTTACCAGAAAAAAAATCATTCGGGTAAAATCGCGCGGCACAGCTAGTAATAACATAAATGAGCCGCGGTGGGCGCGTGATCTAAGTAGAAATCTACCAAGCTAATATTGTCAAACCGGTGGTCTGTGCTTCTGAGCTTCAGTGCTACGATTTATGATACCTTTAAAATGAAGGAAAAGGGCGTACACTAGCAAACAGTAAATGTTTCGGAAAGAATTCATGGTCGTATGAAAAGACGGTGACAGACTTTTATCGCAATTTTATCTTCAGCGAAGTATATGTGTTTATTTATTTATTTATTTGGATCACCAACAGGTAAGAACACCTTAATATTAACAGAATATGCCATAATAAAACTTACATAAGTGTCCACTCAATTACAGGTAACCACAACTACTACAAGAATTAAGTAAAAGAGCTTAAAAATATAAAAAAAGAAATAAAAAACTAAGAAACTAGGAACATATTATAAAGAATATAAAAAAAACTGTAAGTGTACACACACACACATATATATACACATACACAGATACATGATGTGTTGTGAAGGACATGAAAGCTACCTAAGTTTATATGCTAGTATGTAACATGGAAGTGATTGTTTGTATGTATCTAACATTTTATGTCTCTTGTCTTGTTCTTTATTTTTTATATTGTCTTGTCTTAATTTAATATTGTCTTGTTCTTGTCATAGAACTTATGACAAGAACACAATTTTTATCATATTTTCGGTCCATCTGCTTATTCCGATTTTTTTTCTGGGACAATTCCACGCAAATTTACCTAAGTTAAGCAAAGCTTGTGTTATGGTAACTAGACAACGATATGTTTACTTATATAGATTTATATATAGATAACTACATAGGACATCCAAGACTATTCAATACTCGTGTTCATCACACAAATATCTGCCCTCAGCGGGATTCGAACCCGCGACCTCAAGTTTCGCGTCAGGAGCTTTAACTACTAGACCAGACGGTCTTCAAATTTGATGTCAAGTGTGATGTGAAGTTTTGACGGGACCCATTATTTGGAGTGACTATATTTAAAAAATGAGAGAGAGGCAGAGGGTGCAGGAAGAGGCAGAAGAAGACCACGTTCGAACTATCTAGATCAAATGGAACGGACACTCAAGGCTGGGAACATCAAGAGTACTCCAAACCGGCCAACGTGTATGAAGAGACTGATGAATATGGACGAATCGAAACAGGTATGTAAGCCAAGAGAAAACGGGCGCTCTATTCTAAATTCCTACCCCGTTAGAGATGCGGCGTGATCATACAAATATATGTCTCTCGCATAATTGATATTTGAATTTTTACCAAATTTATCCAGGCATAGTTTATCAGACACCACTTAAACAAGATCTTCCAAAAGCTCAAAGGTGAATAAAATGTAAGCGTACATGATGGGTCAATTTATACCGGTTACCCGTAAAAAATTAAGTTTATCACGAACAAAAGGTTTAAGAGATGACATACAGTGATTTATACGGGTAGCTGGCATAGAAGCCTTCTTTGTGATATTGTCACGGTGGAATTGAATGAAAAACTGCCTAGGGCTAACTTGTGTTGGGACTTAATTTTTCTGACAAAATTGTTACAAGCTCATAACTTATAAGCGACAACCGACAGGCTTGTGGTTAAACTGCATGTCGTATATCTTCATGAGCGTTAATTTCATTCATGTTCCCGATTTGGTAAGCAGACGTGATTGCCACTCAAATTTCGGCGCAAATATGCAAAAACAGATGTGCCCAGTGGAATCACCAGCAGCAATCTATTTGTAAAAAGGCAAATTTATGCTTTTTTCAAATAGGTTGAATTGCAAGTATTACTAGTACTAAGTAATCGTCTGCTACCGACCTTATACAATCAGTATCAGGAACGATTTTTTTCTTATTTACCATTTCTTTTTGAGTTCTAAAAAACTCATGAACCTCATGAAAACATACTCAAGAGTGCCATTTAACAACGATTTTCGGTACGTTTTATAACGTAATAAGCATATTTCTTTCCCAATAGCCCACAATGATATAAAAAGGCCACATTACTTGCAGAATGCCACTTATATATTCAGATCGCTTAATCAAGAAACCAATTCACATTCGCACAAACATCAAAGCGATACAACGCTGAAAGGGATCCGTCAAACACAATACTTTGATATTGTTGATGAAAAAAAAACGTAGGTACATATATATCTGATGTTTTTATACTGCTTTCAATATTGGTAATGGAATTCCGAATACTCATAATATGTTTTTTACGCGGAGCTGATCAAATAAACTGATGAATTATTTATTGGTTGCACTTAAGTCGTGGGTTTGTGAAATAAGACCATCTTTATTAGGGAATCAACTTTTCGAATTTGGATTTGTCCGACTGTATCTTCACCTAAGTGAATATCGGAGCTTGATGGCAGTGTTCCAGTAGTTCTGCCCTGTTTTATACCACTGAGGTGGCTACCGGGTGGCTACCGGCTATTACCGCTGCAGCTGCAGCAGGACGTATAACCATCCCAGGCACCAGGATGTTACCGCAGGAATCTTTTCACATACATGAAGAGCTCCATGATTTACTCTCTAGGGAAAAATTTCAGCGGGAAATTTGTTCCACGGCCTGAGCATTTGCGGAAGTCTTTTGAAACCACGCAGTGCAAGACCTGTTTGGTTAGAAGTGGCGATGAATTAGCCGTCGAAGGCTGTGGGCATCAATTCGTTAGAACTCTTAGTGTTACATGATCGGTAGAACCGCATACGGAAGCAAAGCCTCTGCTTCTGGAACGTCGACAGGATTATCAACGAGCGGAGCGTTTCTCAACCGCGTTTAAAGGTTAGTATGCTCCAGACCAAAATTAGTTGTAGTACATGATATGAAGTTGAAATTGACACTGATGAAGTTGCAGCTTTTACTCTCATGTAATTACTGCGCCCTATTGAGGTCACCAAGCTTCTTGGACGCCAGCATGACCTTGACCTTGCCTTAATGGGTTTGTAGCGGGTTAAAACTTTAAAACCAAAATTGCTGATGTTTTGAGTAGACTTTGAGGAATTTTGGAAGTGCTTCAGTCGGACAACTCCTTTGAACAATACACTCCATACACTTCTCATGAAAATGTTTCATACCGTATTGTCTCCACCCTCGAAACCTTTTGGTGTCAGAATATCCTGTCCGTTTCAAAGCAAACAAAATTAATTCAATAATGCACTCTTTCCTTTACGTGGCTCACATTGATAAAGCGGGTAATGGATTAAAATCTCTTTGTACCGACCAAAGCCTGGAAATGTTGTTAAAGCAATAAACTCACTGATTTAGCTAAAAGAATTACGGAAACGTACATTTTCATACTGTTCTTGATTTACATTTGGAGTACCGAGATAACGTTACATTGTAAAAGTGAATTGTTTTTGTAACAATATAAGATTGGTAATTAATTAACTAAAAAAGGAGAGTGATATATATATCCTGACGCCTTCCTACAAGGGTCCCCGAAGGGGTAGGCAGGGATATATATTTTAGGTGCCAACGTGACAGATGGCGAGTCCATCGCCGTTACTCAAGCACGACTATACATAGAAATCAACCAATGCAAAACGGCGATGGACTCGCCATTTGTCACGTTGGCACCTAATATACCTCTGGCGGAAAGTGGGTGTGTGGGTATTACCTATACACCTCTGCCTACCCTTGTAGCAAGGCGTGAGGAAATATTATTATTATTATACAAAACTAGACAAATTGTCCTATGAAAACTAGAGAACGATAAGTATTCATACCCACATTTATCTAACATCCAGTTCTAGTACTAATGGTCGAGATCACATACACGCCTGCCCTCAATATAAAGCTTATATTCGCTTATATTAGCTTCAAAACTGATGTAAATATTTAAATTAGACCCATGTTATATGAAAAGTTTGATACCAATATCCTATCAGTTTGAATAACAAACTCATCTGCTCTACATAACAAATGAAATCGATGAAATTGGAAAACACAATTCACACGCTCTGTGTGACGACACGGAACCAATTTATTGCCTTTAGAGTTCCGCACGTCAGGCCCGTCAAACGCATTGGCTAAATTTAATTGATGCAAACAATGGTATTGATATAAGACAACATGTGTAACGCGACATTGTATCTTATTGGCATGTTAATAGAGTACTCTTTTATTTGAAATAGTAATCGTCCGCTTAAAATAATGGCCTATCTTGGGTATTGCTCCCGACGTTCTGTTGATAATGACTTTGTAAACCTTTGAATTTCTACTCAAGCTTATGCAGGTTTCCTCTCGATGTTTTTCTTCACCGTAAAGTTCGAGGTGTGATTAATAACTTTATTTAAGTTCAGAAAAATTCATTTTTACAGTCGGCATTTGAACTTGCGATCTTTGTGTCGCAAGCAACTAATCGAACCACGCCGACATCACGGCTATGGTATAAATATACTAATGTTATAATAATAATATTTATGTGAATGTTTTTTTACTCGATCTCACCAGAACGGCTAAACGAAAATAGATAAAATTTTGTAAAGAGCTGAATTGTAAGCTAGATTAACACAAAATATGTTTAAGTCATGAAAAAAACTAACTTCGAAATCTAATTTCCCGCGGGAAATTAGATTTTGATACCGCGAAATTATTGTTTTCAATTAACCATTAACCCTACATACATACATACGTTTGAGAAAGTAGCAGAAACACTTGGATTGTGCTAGAGAAACACCGATGGACTCGCCATCTATCACGTTGGTGATAGTACATAGTAGTTGTAGATAGTACATCTCCACCGAAAAGTGGCTGTGTGGGTACTACTACAGACTTCTGCCTACCCCATCGTGGACCTTTGTGGCGGTATATATTCGCGTGAAGCTATATATTTCTATAACCTAGGAGAGAGTGGCAGTTAAACTATTTTTAACTTTTAAATTAATGTCTTAAAACTTAGATTGTCGTCATGAAAATGAAAATGATTCTGCGAATCAAGCTCTTCTTATTTGAAAATTGATAAGACGCTCATTAAACGCTGTAATTACTATCTTGGTCTATCTGAGACGACAGAGCTTGTAATATATATTGTAATATAGCTTGTAATATATATTGTAATATAGCTTGTAATATATATTTAAATATACATGGGGGTGCTTAAAAATTACATTCCAAGATGAAAATTGATGACAAAATTTTGGCATAAAACCTGTCGTAGCTATAAAGTAATATAATATTAGCAAAAGTGATATGAAAGTGTACAGAGAACTGGTGCTCTATACTCTCTGCCTATCCCGTTAGGGACTCGGCGTGATGATATGATATCCTCACGCCTTCCCACAATAGTCCCCCAAGGGGTAGGCAGAGGTGTATAGGTAATACCCATACACCCACTTTCCGCCAGAGATATATTTTAGGTGCAATACTTACGGCTTTGAATTGCTTCTGAGACGTATGTAGGTTTCCTCTCGATGTTTTCCTGGAAAAACTCAGTGTGTGTAGTGGTTTTTGGAAAAACACATGTTCGGAAATTCATGTTTCGGAGTAACATTACTACACCCTTTAATAGTATTGTAATTGTGTAGTAACATGCTGTAGCACCTCTGCCTACCCGTTTGGAAGTCCATGTAGGATAGCGTGACGATATATACAAATAAAATTAAGGAGCCGTGGTAACCGAGTGGTACGAGTAGGCGCCTGCAACGTAAAGATTACAAGTTCGAATCCCGACTGTACCAATGAGTTTTTCTAGACTTAAATACAGTGATTACTCCGACCACAAGCTTTACGATGAAGGAAAACATCGAGAGGAAACGTATGTACGTTTGAGAAGCTATTCAAAAACATATATAACTAGTTGTTCTTGAGAAATGGCGATAGACTCGCCATCTGTCACGTTGGCACCTAAAAGAAAACCTACCTGCAAAAGTGGTTGTGTATATACCTCTCTACACACTACACACCTCTACCTATCCCTTCGGGGATTTGGCGTAAAGATATATAATAATATCAAGATTAATGAAAACGCGTCTGAAAATATAAATAACTATATTCGTAAACCTGAAAAACGGCTATGGAAAGTAATAACAAGTCAATTTCATATTCGCGTATAGGGAAATAAAATAGCGTAGAATTCTGCCGGTTGTCGAATTGCGATATCCGCAAAGCATTTATAATGCACGTGTCTATAGGGGAATCTAGCTTTTGCCCGCAGCTAGCAGTGTTACGAGCGGAGCGGCCGCTACAGCGGGGCGATAGCTCTTAATAATATTAATCTATATGGACATGCTAGGGTTAGATGTACATTGACATTTATATATATTTTTAAATAAAATATAGCTTATTATATATATCACTAGACTTTACTTTTAAAAAAATAGATTAAATATGATTAGACGGTCTATTCTAGTGGTTAGATGTCCAGACTGTGAAACTTGTGGTCACTTTGTGTCAAGATTACAAAGTATCAACACCGATGGTCTGCACCGAAATCTTTGCTCTACTCGTAAGTACAGTGATTGTCAAAAGACCACAAATTCATTATGGTGAAGGAAAGTATCTTGTGGAAACTGGAAAGACGTACTAGCACATTTTCTTGCTTTTGGGACACCCTATGAAAAGCGTGGAAATATAAGTAACTTATCTGTCTTTGACAGATATTTAACACACGACCTATAACATCAAAATTATCAAATAGTTATTCGTCATTACATATTCATTATACACTGAAAGTACGTCAAGGGTACTCGAAACCGGCGGGCATGTATGAAGAGACTGATGAATGTGAACGAAGCGCAAGAGGTGTGCAATTCTAGAGAGAACTGGTGCTCTATTCTCTCTACCTACCCAGTTAGGGACTCAGCGTGATGGTATGTTTGTATGTATGTATATACGTATTCAGCGTCCATTATGGTTGCACGAAATCGCTATCACAACTACTGTGTTTCTAGCTCAACCAGTGATATACAGAAATACTGTGCAATAGCAATTCCGCATCGATAATTTCTACGTTTACCTAACAGTGATATTTTTCATATCATTACTCTAAAATGTCGCATAATGGCTGTGTGATTGTGGAGTAAATGAGTTTAATCAAGTTGCACGCTTGGGGTGCTTCATAAAAGGATAATAATATAAAAAATAATAATATATCCTCACGCCTTCCCACAAGGGTCCCCGAAGGGGTAGGCAGAGGTGTATAGGTAATACCCACACACCCACTTTCCGCCAGAGGTATATTAGGTGCCAACGTGACAGATGGCGAGTCCATCGCCGTTACTCAAGCACGACTATACATACGCCTTTGAATTTCTTCTCAGACGTATGCAGGTTTCCTCTCGATGTTTTCCTTCACCGTTCAGCTCGTGGTGTGACTAATCACTGTACTTAAGTTCAGAAAAACTCATTGGTACAGTCGGGATTCGAACTTGCGACCTTTGCGTCGCAGGCAACTGCTCGAACCACTCGGCCACCATAAAAGGAACTTGTTACATTACGCTTAACGATGTGATAACAGGCTTTAAATAAACATTGTATGTTGGTATTAAGTAAGTATAAAGGTACATATATAATACTAGCTGTCCCGCCCAGCTTCGCATAGGTAAAAAAAAATCCTGAAACGTGATTGCAGCGCCACCTATCTCGTCAAATGTTAATCTTTACCATTCTCGAATCCACTTGAACACACAAAAAAGCATAACAATCGGTTCAGCCGTTGAGGAGGAGTTCAATGACCCACACACATATACAAGAAATAAATATAATTCACGTTGGCACCTAATATACCTCTGGCGGAAAGTGGGTGTGTGGGTATTACCTATACACCTCTGCCTACCCATTCGGGGACCCTTGTGAGAAGGCGTGAGGATATATTATATTATTATTATTATGCACGAGGTTCCACTAGCATATTATCTACCTGCCGCTCTCTTTGTTATAAATATGATCATAATTATAAAGCTTTAAGCCTTCCCCAATTCTATAAGATGGGTCCTGCCCCAGTCGGGCAGCTAAAAATATGTATATGCAAGACGTATGTAAGTCTAGAGAGAACTGGCGCTCTATAGTATCTGCCTACCCCGTTGGGGACGCGGCGTGAAGATATGTTTGTATGTATGTGTATATGCACACCAAAATATAATATAATAAGAAAACTAAATAATGTCTATCCTTTGTACGCTTCTCATTCAGAAAGCATCGTATTTATTTTAATACTAGTTGGGCACGCTACGTTCGCGTGAAAAAAAAATACATTTCTAAAATAAAAGGCATAAGCTATCTGCTAGTAAAAATCCCGTCAAAATCGGTCCAGCCGTTTCAGAGATTAGCCGGGGCAAACAGACAGATAGACAGAAATTGTAAAAAAAAAATATTTTGGTATATGTACCGTGTATACATCCATATTCAGTTAGTAAAAAGCGTTTATTTTAATATTACACCAACACTCCAATTTTATTCATTTGTATAGATGAATAAAACGTATTTTCGTATTTGAACATTCGAGTAAACAGTATATTGACTGACGGAAGGAAAAAAGCTGATATCTTTGGACTGCGACGTTCGTGTTGTGAGAAAGTTGCTCAAACTTCGACATTGCAATGGACTGAGGCATCTTCGAGTGATAAATTGGAAAGTGACAATTTGACTCTGAGTAATGTATTGCTTTGTAAACAAGTCGCCAATCTTACGAGATGTATCTACTGTTACATTTCAGCTGAGTAACAGAAGCAATAGACTTCGTTGAAAATAATTTTGCGTTTTGATTTATTATTCATGAAAATTTTGCTTTTGACTTTGTTTGAAACTAGTCGTGACGGAGTACTTGAATAATTGATACATTTAGTTGAGTTGTAAAAGATAATGTTTTTCGTAATATTGCTTACAAAAAAGGGACTATTCATAGCATTCAAATCCTTGGAGATAGACCCAACCGATATTATCTTTGTCTACTCAAAAAGAACCGAGGAGTTTGTTCCACTTCTTTTTGCTGACATATTTTTTTTGAGAAACCGTGGCAAAAGTTATTTAATAATAGTAAAGCCCTAATAGGGTGCACTCTCGGGTAATTTAACTGATCCATTCTCTTCGGTAGAATTTTTTTTTTTTTTTTTTTTTTTTGTATTGTCTCTCGTAGCGTGAGTTCCGGGAACTTTTGCTACTTAACCGGTCAATGGCGAGACCTAGGCCTCCAGCCAGGCACTTTAGTACTAAGCAACACAGCTAAGGGCACCCCCTGTGGGGTACGAACCTCGGCTTAGGGCGTTGCTGGATCGCGAGCAAGGGAGCTGGGCTGGACTGGTAATTTTATTTAAATATTATTTGGGGGCGGGATTTGCGCGTTTAGCTCGGCGCGGGCCGGCGTTTGCGGCGGAGGTCGGGGGGGAACATTACGGCTTATTCGCGTCGAGCCTCGCCGGCGAGGACGGAACAGTGGTCGGTTGTGTGTAGTGTTGGTATGTTTTTGTCGGGCGTCCTGGAGGACCGTTATGTCGTCATCCGGTTCGATGACGGCATGTCTTGGACGCCTTATCTTCGATATAAGGGAGGGAGTGTATCGGGCGGCCGATACGACGAGGGGGTTGGGGTGATTTACAGCAGAATCGAAATGACGTTTGGCCAGTTTTTTCAAAAACTGTTTTATGGTTGGGACTTTGAGGTCAACGTGGAGTTGACTATTACGCATGTACCACGGGGCACCTGTGGCTCTCCGGAGAAACCGGCTTTGGAGCACTTGCAGGGGTTTAAGTGTTGACTTGCTAGTGTGTGCGAACACTACACCGGCATATGTCATGATTGGTCGAATGCACGTCGTGTAAATCCTCACCTTGGATTTCAATGAGAGTTTACTTCGTGCATTCAACATGCTGTGAAGTCTACCGAGCGCGAAGGCGGCTCGCGCGCGTACCGCCTTTACGTGGTGACGGAAAGAAAGGCGTTGATCGAGGATCACACCCAGGTATTTGGCTTTTTCTTCCCATGGAATGGGTTTGCCGAAGAGGGTGATGGGGGCTACCCGTGGGCGTTCGAGGCCTTTCCAGAATAGAATGGCTGCGCTTTTGGTCGGGTTCACTTCAATTCTCCATTTCCGGAACCACCGCCCCAGGGCTGTGACCGCGGATTGGAGGTTGTCGTGAATTCCCTCGGGAGTTCTACCTTTGTAGTAGATAGCCGTATCGTCGGCGAATAGAGCGCTTTTAACTCGTCTATGGAGGGGAATGTCGCTAGTATAAAGCGTGAATAGGAGTGGCGAGAGCACTGAGCCTTGCGGGACTCCTGCTCGTATGGGATGGGGGGAAGAGAGTGTGCCCTCGACTCTGTAGCGGAAGGAGCGGTTCGACAAAAAGTCCCGTACTATGCGTACTAGACGGTCCGGCACGCCCAACTGGTACAGCTTGTATATCAAGCCGTTGTGCCAGACCTTGTCGAATGCCTTCGCCACGTCGAAGAGGAGCATACCCGTGGTAAAACCGAATTGGAAGCCGCTACTGACGTCTTCCACAATACGGTGGACTTGTTGGACACAGGAATGTTTGGTTCGAAAACCGAACTGCTGGTCAGGTATGACTTTCTTAGAGTCTGCAAAACTCTTTAATCTATTGTAAATAAGTCTCTCGTAAATCTTGCCAAGGACATTGAGGAGACTGATGGGGCGATAACTGGAAGCTTCGGTCTTAGGTTTCCCTGGCTTGGGAATACCTATGACTGTTGCACTTTTCCAGGATTGGGGGAAAAAGTTGTTGCTCAGTGCGGCATTGAAGATGGCAGTGAGCAAAACTATGAGATAAGGGGAGAAGAGTTTGATAACTCTATTAGCGATCCCGTCGGGACCTGGGGCTTTCCTGGGGTGGAGATCCTTGATCACTTTCCGGACTTCGTCGACCGTGATTGGGGTGATGGGGTGGTCTGGGTCTTCAGAGGGTGGGAGAGATAGTTTGCTTTCGACCTCGGCATCCACCTTATTGAGATGGCGCGAATCTACCGGCAAGGTACTGGGCGTACATTGAGCCTCGAGACTGTCGGCCAGGCACTCGGACTTCTCGTCGTCGTCAAAGGCGGGCCCTTGATTTGGACGAGTGAGTGGAGGCATGGACGAGATTTTGTCTGATTTAAGTTTCCGCTGGAGATGCCAGAAGGCCAAGTGACTCGGTTCAAGTTCCCCTAGGAACTTGTTCCAGCGAGCGTCTCGCAGGTCTTTCATGCGGTATCTCAGCTTGCGCTGGAGTGACCTCATAAAGGTGCGGTTCGCTTCAGTCGGGTGAGCTCTATGAGCTCGGAGGGCTCTTCGGTAGAATCATGAGAATTCATATATCTAATCACGTGCAGTGATTTTTGTTGCCACTCTGTGTTCGGTGAGTTATACTGTGTTGGCAGCATAATGGGACTAATTCCTCTGCTGCCAACACAATATAACAATACTCCCCCCCTCCCCAAGGAGCTCATTACTGGAAACCTTATTCACCGCGTAGGAACACAACACAAATAATTGTGTTATTTGGCTACGGACTTCTATAAGGTGGAGGTCCTGCCCCAGTCGGGCAGCTCCAAATTCGAACGAGAAACCCGTTATGCCCCACCTCTCTTAAAATCCTCCTCCTCCTATAACGGAAAACTCGTGGTAAGATAAATCATGCCTAGATCAGTTTCCAAAAACGATTTGTATAAATCACGGCTAATATATACCTAAATATCTATTTGTTAGCACAGCACCTCCGCCTAAATCTTCTGGTAGCCTTGTAGGAACGAGTTCAAAACACACAGCGAGATCTTATTCAACTAATATTAACCTGCCACAAGCAGTTGCTTGGTCCTTCTTGAAACGTATTATCTAAAGCGCATTGATCACGCTAAGGGAACAAAATATCGTTCGTGACGCCCTGGCAAAGTATAACAAGCTAACAAGATAATCCCGGATTATTGTCACGTACCCTTGTTTAATCTCAAGCCTTGACCGTTATTCGATTAAGATACCGATTAAGTAAATCGGTGGGCCGTTCGAAAGGCATAGTCGGGTTTAATGGAATATTTACGGCACTAATCGTACCTATCATCATGCTGTAATGAAAAGCCTTTTTAATAGGTTCCTGTTCTACCGGATGTATAAATTTTGGTGCTAATGTGTCAGACAGATACAGAATTAGTTCGCTTTCTCTTGACAATTCCTTCTCCGCTTTTATGCAAAATTCCTCAAGATACTTTCCTTCAACGTAGAGATTGTGGTATGTATTTAACACCGTATTTTCAAGATATTAAAAATGCTGAAGTGACTTAAGTACCCTCACGCCGTCCCACAAGAGTCACCAAAGGGGTAGGCAGAGTAGGGATGTGATTTGATGTGAGATTAATGGAAAAGAATCGATAAAATTAAAATAGTTTTTTTTTATTCAAAATTAAATCGATTTCTGCGAAATATATGTTAGTTTTTTAAAGTACATGCTTTTCATATTCCAATAATAAACCTAAGAGATTCATGTTAAAATTATATGAATAAAGAAATTACCAATTCAAAACAAAATATCAATGGCAATGTTTCTTTAAAACTTCAAGGTAAGGAATTAGGAAACCAAATAGCATTATTGATTCAAATTTTAGTACTATTAAAAGTTTTATTTATTATAATAAAATAAAGATAGGAGCTGTTTCTGAAAATCGATTTAAGCACGTTATGTATATAATCGTAAATCGTAACCAAAAGTCGATTATTTTTTACAGACCTAAGGCAATTTTATATAGGTAGTACCCACACACCCTCTATCACCAGATATATTTTAAGCGTTAACGTGACAGATAGTGTGGTAATCCAGCTTATAATCTACCATTGTACCAAATTTCATCCAAATACATTCAGCTTTGATTGTGTTACCAACATCCTTAGAAACATTCGCATTAACAATATGAATGCGAAATAACTTATTTTGTTTCAAGCGATCCTACGCTTGGAACGAAACTAGCCCCAATAAATGAAACCAATTAACTCATTAACATTAACTAGACAATTATTAAAGACGACATTAACGTCAAGTCACGGATAAAACTACACTCCACACATGACCAAAGAGGAAATGGATCGATTAATCCCACCCGGACCCAGGATGGGACGGGGACAAATGGCTCGTGGTCAGAACTGGCCCTTTTTTGCTCGACAGCTATGCGATATGATCATTTTGATACTATATAATCTTATTTATTTATTTAATTATAAGGTATACCCACAATACACATAATATTTCAATTTTATCTAGAGTACTCGAAACCGACGAGCATGTATGAAGGGACTGATTAATGTGATCGAAGCGAAAGAGGTATGTAAGTCTAAGAGATCTGGCTCTCTATACTCTCTGCTCTCTCTAATGGGGTAGCCATTAGGGACTCGGCGTGACGATATGATACGTGATGTATGTATGTTTCCGTGATCTTTACGTGATCTTAGACCTAATGCGATGAAAAATAAAGTACTTAATTTCATGATGTAATTCATGTCATGATCATAACATTAAATCAATCAAACCCTCAAGAATGGGAACGTCATGAGTACTTGAGCGCTATGATACTGGCAAGTATAAAAAGTACATACGCATATTTTTTTTTCAGCCAGTTACATTTATGTAGGACGACGGATTATTGAGCAAAAGAGGTCTAGGTTCTCTCCCTGAATACTCCGTGAGGGACACACACGACGTGATGATATAGGTGTATGTAAACTAAGGTTTATGATAAAGTACAAAATCCAGCAACATAATTTGTATTCATTGCATAGCCCTCTGCTCTCTTGTTATCCATATTAAATAGATATTTTCCCACAATAGCTCAAAGGCAAAGGCACACTTTAGGTGCTAACGTGACAAATGGCGAGTCCATCGCCGTTACGCAAGCACGACTATACATGAGCTTTAGAATGTCTACTCAAACGTATGCAGGTTTCCTCTAATGTTTTCCTTCACCGTAAAGCTCGTGATGTGATTAATCACTGTACTTAAGTTCAGAAGAAATCAATGTTACAGTCGGGATTCGAATTTGCAATCTCTGTGTTGCAGACAACTACTCGAATAGTATTTTTGAATATCAAGCTTATTGTAATTGTACAGTCACAAACCGTTATTTGAATAAAGTTGACGTTTAATACAAGAACGTGTTATGAAAACGATTACACACTTAAGTATGTGAATAATAAACCAGCCAAAAACCTCACTTGCTAAGCATATTTTAAACTGATTAGTAACGCAATAAAATGAGGCATGTATGAATAATGAACCAAATAATGCCACCGTTGTAATTGGACAAGTTATGTGATAAATGTGTTTCAGCCACGAAAGCAATTAACTGGATGAAGTGAATGACATCATAATTTTGTATTATAATATTGTATAAATCATCGCCTGGTTAACGAGCCGAAGTGGTTCAAGTTATTGCACGTAGAATGAAAGATAACGAAACATATATAAATTTTTATTACGACTGACTGGCAACAACTAGACGCCAGTTGGGGACAAGACTTGATCAACACGTCCGTGGACTGGCCAACTGCAGCTTTGGACAGACATACTTGGAAATGACAACGGTACAGATGAGTAGTTCATTACTCAATCACGACTTTACATCACTTTTGAATTTCAACTTCAAGGCCCTAGCTTGAGGCCCAGCTAGGCTAAGGCGGGAAGTCTCCAATGGCGGGATGATAAAACAAGAACTCATAAGTCAAAAGTAGAAACATAAATTGTAGGTCATCTACAATTAACTGTGATAAACGCTCAAGGACGGGAACGTCAAGAGTACTCGAATCCAACGAAGCGAAAGATGTATGTGTGAGTCTAGACAGTAAATGTTGTGCTTGAGCACAGAACAAAGAAAACATTCCGTGTGCTTGAGTAACGGCGATGGACTAGCCATTTATCACATCGGTACTTTAATTATATATTTTCGACAAAATAATGGGATTTTGTTACACCTGTGCCTACCCCTTTGGAGACCCTGGTGGCACAGCGTGAAGATAAATATTTAAATACCCCAATAATATTGGCATATCGTTGGCACCTAATATACCTCTGGCGAAAGTGGGTGTGGGTATTACCTATACACCTCTGCCTACCCCTTCGGGGACCCTTGTGAGAAGGCGTGAGGATGATAGATATCTAATTGTCTCAAGTAATCCCACACGAAGCAACTATGATGCATATGCATTACGTGCCACAATTTTCATAAAAAATCCCATTGAAAATATTTTCTTCACTTCTAAGCGATAAAAAAGCAATATGAAGACATAATTTTCTGCAGTCACGCGACAATGTCTGCCCCAGCAATTCACGTCGACATCTAGTGTATTCATGCCGTTATTTATCACTGAGATGGAACCTTATAAAGTATGTAGGTATTCATAGACCCTGGGCGTTTGAACAGGGTGATTTCTATAAGAATTTTTATTGGCGATTATTGCACATTACTTGGAAGTTTTCCCAGAGAATACAGCATGGATTTATTCAAACAGTGTGTGTTACATGCATCCATAGCCGACAGAAACTTCTTATCAGCAGATGGATCGCATTATTGTTAACAAGAGGAAGATATAAAAGTAGCATTACATTACATACATACATATCATCACGCCGACTCTCTTACGGGGTAAACAGAGACAGTAGTGGGCCAATTCTCCCTAGCCTTACATACCTCTTTTGCTTCGTCCACATTCATCAGTCTCTTCATGCTGGTCGGTTTCGAGTAATCTTGACGTTCCCGTCCTTGAGCGTCCGATCGTTTTGATCTAAGTAGTTAGAACGTAGTCTTCCTTTGCCTCTTCTTGCCCACACTTTCGCTTGGTATATCTGTTTCGTCAATCTTTCTTCTCTCAATTTTGCTACATGTCCAAACCAGCGTAGCATGTCTTTATTCGTCGTTACGATTACATCCTTGTTTACGCCAGTTGTTTTGCAAATATCTTCATTGCGTATTTGATCTGAAATTTTTCGAAGAGATTGCATCTCAACTGCATATATGCTTTATCTGCCCATATATCAACACATCTCACAAAAACTACATATAAAAACTAAAGTGCCTCCAAAACTGCCAAAATACAATAGCTATTTTCTCATAGCCTATTTCCACTTCCATCATTATTCAAATGAGAAATAAACAAAAGAAAAGGAAACAATTCGCATTGGTATACAGTGGTCGGTGCGACTGAACGGGCAGTTGTTGAAAAGTAAGAAATAATAAACAATGCAGACACTGATTACTGCGGAATTGCCGGCTCCATAACCTCACGCTGTATTGGAGCCAATCAGAACGCGTATTCTCAACCATCGAGCCTTGCAAATAGAGCTTCAACTGATTGGCTATGTTGAGTAACGATATTGTTACGATATGACGCAAAGTCGATGTTATCGCGATAATATTGTGACAAAAGCTATGCGTATTGAGGAAGTGGTTACGCTACGTAATAAAATATACAAAATATTATATACGATACAATACAGTGGTAAATGGAACATGAAGATAGTAAAATGTTCCATAAAGACCTGAGATAGTATCATACAAAAGATATAGTGTATCCTCCACAGCCATATCAATATATAGAAGTTTGTGGAGGATACGCAGGCAACTGCAGTGGAGGATACATATGTGATAATAGAAGAATATATCTCTGGTGGAAAGGGGGTATGTGGGTGTTATCTATACTCCTCCGCGTATATCCTTAGGTGCCAACGAGACAGATGGCGAGTCCATCGCCGTTTCTCAAGCACCACTATACATATGTCTTTTTAAACTCTTCTTAAATGTACCAACGAGTTTTTCTGAACCTAAGTACAGTGATTAGTCACACAAAGAGTTTTACAGTGAAGGAAAACATCGTGAGAAAACCTGCAAACGTTTGGGAAGAAATTATATGTATAGTTGTGCTCGATAAACGGCGATTGACACGCTATCTTCACTTAAAATATGTAAATATATGACCGCCGCCCAGTGGGTGTGTAGGGTAGGTACTGCCTGCACCTACTCTGCCTACCCTCACTTCTTGCCTGCTGGTAGCTGCCTCCATGGCAGTTTGTTTGTTACAATATTATCATATTACATGAATGTGGGTCAAAAAAAAATGAAGAGGAAATCTATGCTCTCCTAAAATAGATTTATTCTCAATCCTTCAGATAAACGCACGAATGTCCCAAGCAAACGATAGGAATACAACGAAATGTTAATATTGAACTCAATGGCCTTCAGGATAAAGATTAAAGTTTATTGTTCGTCATATTATAGGGCAAAAATAGGTCGGTTCCATACGAGAGCTGTAGGAAACGGTTAAATGCAGCATAAGAGGTACAATTCCTAGCTCGGATTACTCAAGTGGAAGTTGTATTGAAAATTGCAATTAGCTACGCAATTATTCAGCTAGTAGCCTTAGTTGCGTTCAATAATAAGCTTTATTCCAGTTGTGATTAAGTCGGGAATCAAAGTTTAATTGGAATATGTAATCAAACGGAATGCATTCTAAGATTTTACAGGTACGTGCATTGTTAAAATGAATTTTTTTTTTTTTCAGAAAGCCACTCACTGTGTATGAAGAGGTACTAGAGAGTCAGTCCTCTCTAGCCTTACAGGTCTCTTTCGCTTCATCCACATTGAGATAACGTTTTGGTGGATATAAATATATTGTCGTTCTTCTAAATAAATGTCTGAAATTATTTTAGTCGCACTCAGATGAGAAATTAACATGCATGGTTTAAGGCCTGCTGTATGCACGCAATTACTCAAGGACCACTATACACCATTATCATTATCATATTCAGCCCACATACACCCACTGCTGGGTATAGGCCTCCCCAGCTCTACGCCAGTGTTCTCGATCCTGGGCCAGTCCCCGCCACAGTTTTCCAGCCGATTTAGGAATGGGACCGATGACATCCCGTCTGCCTGTCAGCATCCATCCCTTGGCCACCATTTGGTTATCGCTCTTGTCCACCTTCCGTCTCCTCGTCTCATCAAGTGCCTTGCCCGTCACCATTTTAATATACGTCTTTGAAAGTCTTCGCTTACGTATGCAGGTTTTCATCTCGATGTTAACCTTCACCGTAAACCTCGCAGTGTGACCAATCGCTGAACTTAAGTTCAGAAAAACTCCTTGGTACAGTCGTAATTTCAACTTATATCTTTGGGTTGCAGGCCAGGCCAGGTTGCTACTGGAACCACACGGCCACCTCGGCTCACATTTAAAAAAACTCCCAATTACGTGTCTTAATAATTTTATTGTAATTTTAATGACATTGAATCTCGGTGGCTTGTAATATTCTACAACCCTACGCTCGAATACGATATTAAGCACAACCCTTTTATAAAAATGAATGACAATTTTCAGAGAGAATGACCTACGCTTTGGAGAATATTTTAATTTCCGGTCGGGCTATCATCGTAACGAAAAATATTGCCATTTTGTCGGATCTTCTGAAATGTTTTCAGGGTACCGACGCCTAGAAAACGGTATGCATCGCTTGTTCTGAATGAATTGTCTCTTATAGATCGCTTATATTCAGGATCTTCAGTTAACAATATCGATATTCAAAGATTTGAAATATTGCTTGGAGTTTGATAGTTGTGGACTTGGAATAGTTAAATCATTAAAGTACTTTCTAATACCAGAATAACTACTAGAAGTCAACTTGTCAGTGATCCAAAATGCAACGACTATGGGGGTAGGCAGAGGTGTACAGGTAATACCCACACACCCACTTTCCGCCAGAGGTATATTAGGTGCCAACGTGACAGATGGCGAGTCCATCGCCGTTACTCCAGCACGACTACGATACGCCTTTGAATTTCTTCTCGGACGTATGCAGGTTTCCTCTCTATGTTTTCCTTCACCGTTAAGCTCGTGGTGTGACTCATCTAATTATCTAATAAACTAATATCTAATTAGTCACGACTATGGGAAAGGTCAAATCATTCTTCGAGCCTACCTACAAGGGTCCCCGAAGGGGTAGACAGAGATGTGTACTTAGTACTCACATACCCACTTTCCTCCATATATTTTAGATACTAACGTGACAGATGGAGAGTCCATCTCCCTTATTACAACCCTCTTTTGAACTTCTTATCAAACGTATGCAGGTTTCCTGTTTTCCTTCGTTGTAAAGCTTGCGGTTGTGACTAATCACTGTATTTAAATTCAGAAAAAACTCATTGGTTCAGACATGCTACGAACATGCAAACTTCGAAAAAATCGTATAAACTAAACTATACAATTACTAAATTTATACTATGCTATTCAAAAGCGAAGCGAAGGTTAATAGTGCAAATGGTTTGAAAAATAAATGAAATAAAACCATATTCGGGTAATACGTTACACGTTTATCGGATATGTTCACCGGAATCGAGTGAAGGTGGCGTTAGGTTGACACGCAAAACAATAATAATGCAAGTCTTATACATACTTTATTGGAACTGCCCGGACTTGGCCAACTGAGCTGCAATTGTTGGAATGGAAATTCATTTTTATATAATTTTATTTTGCTACTCATGTTACGCGGTTTCCCTAGCGTAAAATTTGATTTCACTGGGTTTTCTTTAAACGTTTTTTTTATATCCTCAAGCCTATAGGGGTCCCTCACCATACCATCCCACACCATAAGGGTCCCCAAATGGGTTAGCAGAGGTGTATAGATTGTATCCACACACTCACTTTCCTCCAGAGATATATTTTAGGTGCCAACGTGACAGATGGTGAGTCCATCGCCGTTATATACCGACTATGCATACGCCAAGGGCGAATCTATATAAATTTCTTCTCAGATATATGCAGGTTTCCTATCGATGTTTTCCTTCACCGTAAAGCTCGTGGTATGAATAAACACTACCTATACTTAAGTTCAGAATAACTGTATTTGTGTGTAAATCAGAAAAATCTGAAAAACTGTATTAATGGGGATTCGAACTTGCACTTCCTATATGATGTACCTGCATCAGAGAAAGTGCAAGTTCTATAACGTATATACATACGTCTGATCCCTACTACACGAACCACTGGGCCACCACGGCTCTGTTTCGTTTAAATCTAGATATTGATAATACGATACGTAACTGCTGTACACCACAGCTATCGCGTTCATGTCAAGAGTATTATTCTCGCGGCTGCATTCATCAATCATCCATCCGTATTCACATCAGCAGTTCGTTTCCTTTTGCTAATCAATCTGATTAACCTTTCCTTAATACACATCCACCGTGTTGCCACGTGCGTCAGTTTTACTTAAATACTGGGTTTTTAAATATCGATTTCAAGTGCGCAGGAGAAATGTGGTAGGTATTAACGTTTGTCAATGAGTAAACGCGAACCCAGTCCTACCGATTAAAGTCTTTGATTATATTCAAAAAAGGATTCCAGAAACTGTCATTGTAGTAAAGTTCAATTTTTGAAATAAGCGTTGATTGAACTAAATAATATAATTGATTTTGATAGAAACTCTCTCAAACTCTTCGCACCAACGCAAACCTCGAGCAAAAGATCTCCGTATATCTGGCAACACTTCCGAACACATCTCGTTCGCTCCCACATAAATCTACCATTTCAGGAGCACGCGATAGTCGCATAACTTACAAGTTATGGTCGGAGCATGACAAGTGTGGCCTGATTTATTTCGGGCCCGGTGCCACTGACAACGGGACTGCTACTGTTCGGGATATCGAACACTTGTTGATTAATTATTAGACTGTCATTAAATATATAAGCTGCTCGAGCCATAGAAAAAACTACGCAATTTGACGACTACCCGTTACCCTTGATGTTATTGTTGCAAATGTCCATAGGCGATGGAAACCACTTACCATCAGGCTGACCTCATCTTTTACCACCTTCGTTATTTAAAAAAAGATAATTACTATGAACTAGCTGTACCCTGCCACGCTTCGCTGTGGATATGTGACTGATGCAAAAAATAGATAAAAACAATCCTTGATGCGGATTATATATCATGCTAAAATTTCAACTAGATCGGTGCAGAACTTTTTGAGTTTTTGAAGCGTACACAAACCAACAATTTTTTTTTTCTGTATGTATATAGATTAGCAAGAGACATGGAAGCATTTAAAATGTTATGTACGTTTTAAATGCGTTTTCGTAATTCGGAGAGCGTTTTAAAACTCGTTCTATCCATGGTTTGCAGTGACATCTATCGTATTTTCCACACACTAAAGCTCCACAATTGTCAATTTTATTGGATGGTTAACAAAATTTAATGCAGATTGAGAAACAGTGGGTTGTAGATAATTATATTTTATATACCAGAATATTACAATTTATTTCTACTTGGTCTGGCATTTTTCTTAAATTAAAATAAACCAGTAGCCGATAAGTTTTTATGAACAGTGATTAGTCAGACCACTAGCTTTACGGTGAAGGAAAACATCGAGAGGAAACCTGCATACGTTGGAGAGGTAAATCAAAGGTGTATGTATAGTAGTGCTTGAGTAACGACGATGGACTCGCCTTCTGTCACATCAGCTTCTAAAATATATCTCTGGCGGAAAGTGGTACTACCGAAGGGTAGGTAGAGGTACACACCTCACCCTTCGGGAGCCCTTGTGTGGAGGTGGAAGATATAAAGCAAAAATTAAGCATCCCTTCATATTTTCTGTTTCATCAATCCCTCATAACAAATGTCACGTGTAATTAATCTTTTATGGTGGTGCGACCGGGCGATAGTTTAGTATTTTTCGCGTGTGACACATTCATTGTACTCGTATATTCCGCCCATTATGGGGTTCACGCGATTTTTCATCAGTTCCCTTTGAATGCCTGTCTTGATGGCTCATTGATGGCTGGATTTATTTTTATTGCATTTTACTTTATTTTTGCGGTGACAACTTTTTGTGAACGTATTTTGCATAAAACGTTAATAAATAACATACATATATATGTCACTACGAGTTATGTATACTAAAAGTACCCGGAGCTCACGCTACGAGAGAATATACAAATAACAAAAAGTGGAACGTTAAGTGTACTCGAAACCAGCGAGCATGTATGAAGTAAGTCTAGGGAGAACTGGCGCTCTATTCTCTCTGCCTTTCCCGTTAGGGACTCGGCGTGATGAAATGTATGTATGTAGTGGATCTTACCGACATGACGCATATTCGTTTATTTATTTTGTTTATCAGAAGTTACATACTTTTTTAATTATAGACCAATGATTAATCATAATGGTTCTTAACGTGAATGTGTAGTAGTTTGTGTAAAGTCTATACTAATATTATAAAAAATAATATAATGATTATGCGGGAATGATGCGAGAATAGATGGGATTACGGCTGAGATGATCAAGTACGGTGGACCAGCGGTCTGGGACGTCATCTATTTGCTATGCAATCTTTGCTGGGAAAAGGGTGATGTTCCGGACGACTGGAGGCGAGCAGTCATCGTGCCTTTCTATAAAGGAAAGGGATCACGATTGGACTGCTCCAACTACAGAGCCATCAGCGTGGTCAGCTTAGCTAGTAAAGTGTACACGAAGATCCTGACGATAAGAATGCAAGAGCGATCCGAAAGGTTTCTCTGGGAATCCCAAGGTGGATTTAGACCAGGAAGAGGATGTATGGATCAAACCTTCTCGCTTCGCGGAATCGCGGAAAAGTTTTTGGATATTAACCAAAGGGTTTTCTGCGCTTTCGTCGACTTAGAGAAGGCATTTGATAGAGTCGTACGAAAGGAACTCTGGGACGTGTTGCCTGGATATGGAGTGAGCAGCTCCCTACTGCATGCCGTGAAATCACTCTATAGTGATAGCGAGGCGTGCGTTAGGGTTAACGGTTGGATGTCACCCTGGTTTGATGTGAAGTCGGGGGTCAAACAAGGGTGTATCATGTCTGCCTGGCTGTTCATTATATATCTAGATAACTGTCTGAGAGCACTAAGAACGAATGGATGTGGAGTGAAAATGGGAAACTTAGCGGTCAACTGCCTACTATACGCCGATGACGCGGTTTTACTGGCGTCATCAGAGGGCGAACTGCAGTCACTAGTTACCATAATGAAAGAAGAATGTGAAAAGAAGGGGCTGCGCCTAAACGCTGGCAAGACTAAGGTTCTGGTATTCGAAAGAGATGAACAAGTGACCGAGTGTGCAATATCGGTAAATGGGCAAATTCTAGAGCAAGTGAATGAGTTTGTATATCTTGGAAGCATGTTCACACGATATGGAAAGTATGAAAAAGATATTGAAAGAAGGATAACTGCCGGAAATAAGGTGAATGGAGCCCTGTCGGCGTTGATGGGCAGTAAAAGTCTGAGCAAGAATGCTCGAGTTGCCGTCCACAACGCGATATTGGTACCTACCTTATTGTATGGCAGCGAATCCTGGGTATGTCAGAGGAAGTATGAAAATAGCTTGAATGCAGTCGAAATGCGATCTCTTCGAAAAATGTGCGGCGTAACGATATTAGATCGAATCCGCAATGAAGAGATTCGCAAATCAACTGGCGTAAATGAGGGCGTGATTGTAAAGATGAAGAAAGGCATGTTACGTTGGTTTGGACACATAGAAAGGATGAGTGAAGAAAGATTGACGAAACAGATATACAAAGCAAAAGTGTGTGCAAGAAGAGGTTGAGGAAGGCCACGTTCCAACTACCTGGATCAAATAGATCGGACTCTCAAGGACGGGAACGTTAAGAGTACTCGAAACCGACGAGCATGTATGAAGAGACTGATGAATGTGGACGAAGCGAAAGAGGTATGTAAGTCTAGAGAGAACTGGCGCTCTATACTCTCTGCCTACCCCGTTAGGGACTCGGCGTGATGATATGTATATATTATAAAGAGGAAAAATTTGTGTGTGTGTATGTTTGTAATGAATAAACTCGATAACTACTGTGCCGATTTCAATAATTCTTTCACCATTGGAAAGCTACATTCACCTATGCTATATTTATTACTAACTATATATATATTTCTTCTGTGCGTGTGTTTGTCCCTGAACTTTTCCTAAGGAACGATTTTAATGAAATTCTCTGTGTCTTCTGGTGAATTCAAGAATGTTTTAGATTAACAATTGGACCCGATAGGTGGCGCTGCGATCGTATTTCGTGATGTTTTGTCTTTTACTCGATCGAAGCTGGGCGGGACAGCTAGTTGTGTATAAGAAAGTAATAAAATGACATAAATGATTTAAAATAATGTAGCTTAATAGATTCTATTGGCGTCTCGAGACTTAAAACTAAACGCTCAAAAGTTTGTAGCAGTTAATTCCGACATGAAAAGTTAGGCTTCGAAGTAATTTCCAACTAACTCTAGCTTGTACAACACTTTAAGTATTAGAGTATTACAGTAGACACAAGGTGACTTATATCTGAGATCGTGTACACTTAATGCCAAGTACAAGCGAAGTCAATGAATACCTAAATGTTAAGAAGTCTACAAGAAAAGAGAATACGAACTAAATACGTAAATTGTCAAAACAAACTAAGTCCTTAATAATCTTTTGCCGAACGTTCTGAACAATCAATGGAGATCCTTTATATCTAAGGTAGATGCAGTGCAGTGCAGTTTAGTACATGGGCTGGGCAACACGCGTTGTCCTTGCAAAAATCTATTAAAAACGTTCTTGAAGAACTCAACTCAGAATGTTGTAGTATGTTCAAGAACTGTCTTGATACCCCCTGGAAGTACTCAAAATTTACTACTTACTACTACTTTAAATTCGAGCTTATGTATCATGTATTTCATTTATCACCATCATAATTCTTACATTAAGCTCCTAATGTTTTTATATACGTAAGAGCTATGGTGGCCGGGTGGTTCGAGTAGTTGCCTCTTCAGTTCCAAGTTCCAATCGCGACTGGACCAGTGAGCTAATTAATCACACCACGAACTTTACGGTGAAGGATAACATTGAGACGAAAACTGCAAACGTTTGAGAAGAAACTCAAGTACGCTTGTCTGTCAGCCGTAAGCTTGAGAAACCGTCATATACTCGACCATCACGTTGGCATTATATATCCAGCATCAAGAACGTAAAGAATCAATAAATCAGTTTGTGTGACTAGAAAGAGAGCCATTTCGATCATATTTGGAAGGTAATTGATACACGATAGCAATACCCTATTCGGTCCGGTTTTCCTCGTAAATAAGACTAGGCATAAAATATTCAACACTTCTAAAAAGAGGATACCACATAAAGTATTCGTAAAAAATTCAATCGTTAAATATGCAGCGGCTCAAACCAATCCTTTGTCAAACAGAAAAAAGTTCGGTTCGTGACTGCTCTCGAAAAAGCACAAGGCTACGTACGTAGGTATATAGCATGGCATTGTTTGCAGCGCGAGTTCCTCACTCTATTTGTTTATGAAAATTGTACCTAATCCGTATTTGCGCAGGCCCAGTGGGCAAACATCTATCGTGTTGCAAAAATGAATATGTAACGGGAACGAGGCTTAGTTTTTGAATCTGGGGACATGTTTTCGTTGAATGGTTCGTTGGCTACATGAGAGTAGAAGTGAGCGAAGTTTTAGCGAACCTTCGACATCCCACGAAGATCCTTATCATCCTATATAGAAACAAGCAGTCGACTAGGGCACAAGCCGTGGTGGCCAAGTGGCTTTATTAAACGAAAAGAAAACTGAAAAGTTCTGTCCTAATGAGTTTAAGTCTGAATTTAAGTATACATTATATATTACTAGCTGTACCCTGCCACGCTTCGCTGTGGATATGTGACTGATGCACAATGATTATAAGGGAGGGAGGGCACAACGGTTAATTCCCGTTCGAATTCGGAGCAGCCCGACTGGTACCATTACCTCCACCTTACAGAAGATCGCAGCTAAATGGCATTACCCTCGGGTGTGTCGTGTTCCTGTGGTGAGTAAGGTCGCCAGGCTCCAAGAGGAAGCGGTGTGTCGGCAGCACAGGACCAGTGGTGCAATTCCGCTGTGGTGGTGACCAGGCGCGGCATGTCGGTGCGGTTGTTAGGGAGACCCGGTGAAACGGCTGTCCGCTGGCCGCCCGCATATAGTAGGGGTCCCGAACCCAGGGATCACCTAATCTCCGCCCTGGGAGGCTGACCCGCACATGTGTGTAAAGTCCTTGGTGTAGTGGTCGTGCCGGAGGAGGAGACCGGAGTGGACCCGGCCGCTGCATCAGGGGGGGATCGGGGGTCCTTCCGACTTCCGCTCCGGCAATCCGCACTACCTGTACATCACTGCGGCGGATTGAGACTGCGCTTTGTCCTCTTTGATGCCGACACAACGATTCCTCTTCTTCCTTTTCAGCACCCTTAGAAATCTAAAATGGCCAAATTTAAAAATAGTAGAAGTTTCCCAGCGGCCTCCCCTTCCATATTAAAAATGGACTTTTGCAACATCAGGGGACTTCATTCTAATCTAAATGCAGTCCACCAACACCTTGAGACGACAAAGCCGAATCTGCTATTTCTGACGGAGACGCAGATATCCTGCCCTGATGATACATCGTACCTGAACTACCCCGGGTACAAGATGGAACACAATTTTGTGCGCCGCGCCGGGGTATGTATGTACTTCCGGGAGGATATTTGCTGTCGACGTCTCCACGGCCTTGAAGACAGAGACCTGTCAATTTTGTGGGTGCGCGTAGACTATGGTGGCAACACCCGAATCTACGCGTGCCTTTACACAGGTGACACAGACACAGTTCGCCTATTTGAGCACCTGCAATCGACAACGGACAAAGTACTTGAGCAGTACCCCTCCGCGGAGTTGGTGGTTTTAGGAGATTTTAACGCTCACCATGTTGAGTGGCTTGGCTCTCGGTCCACTGACTGCGCGGGGAGGGCTGCTTACGAGCTTGCCCTGGCTTATGGCTTCTCGCAGCTGGTACACGAACCAACCAGAATACCTGATATCGAGGGCCATACAAGCTCTTTACTGGACCTTCTGCTGACCACGCGACCGGACAGCTATTCCATCTCGGTGGGTGCGCCGCTTGGCACATCTGACCACTGTCTGGTCCGGACGCAAGTGCCGTGCGCAAAGGCCGAAGTGCCCCGACCCCCGGGGCGGCGGCGCATGTGGCACTACAAGGCAGCAGACTGGGATGGATTGCGTGAGTTTTACGCATCGTACCCGTGGAGGCAGATCTGCTTCGCATCAGAAGATCCAGACCCCTGTGCAGCAGCCGTCGCTGAGACGATACTGGCGGGAATGGAATGCTACATCCCAAACTCGCTAGTAGCTACAGGGGTAAAGAAACAGCCGTGGTTTAATAAGCCCTGCAAGGAAGCTAAATTATCCAAGCAAGCCTTGTATGAGGCGTGGACCACGGCTCGATCAAATCTGGACCCCAACATATCTGATGCAAAGCGGAAACTTAATGCTGCCTCGAGGCACTGTAAGCGAGCGATTGCCAGGGCGAAATTCGATTTCGTCAGCAGAATTGGTAAGAGACTCGCTAGCTACCCTTCTGGCAGCCGTGATTTTTGGTCCCTTGCCAAGGCTGCTGAGGGAAACTTTTGCCAGTCGTCCCTACCACCACTCCGTAAGCCGGATGGTAACTTGGCCCACAGTGCCAAAGAGAAAGCGGATCTATTGGGCTCTCTCTTTGCCTCGAACTCGACTATGGATGACGGAGGCGCCACACCGCCAACTATCCTGCGGTGTGAGAACTCTATGCCGGAGATAAGCATAACCCAACGGGAGGTCCGGCGGGAGATGCTGTCTCTGGACGTCCATAAGTCGAGCGGGCCAGACGGTATTCCGGCAGTGGTGCTTAAGCAGTGTGCTCCTGAACTGTGTCCTGTTTTGACGCGCCTATTCGCGCTTTCCTACTCCACCCAAAAAGTCCCAACTTCGTGGAAGACCGCCCACGTGCACCCAGTGCCCAAAAAGGGCGATAGATCAGATCCATCGAATTACAGGCCGATCGCCATCACCACCCTCCTCTCCAAAATTATGGAGCGAGTGATTAACACGCAACTCCTGCGATATCTAGAGGGTCACGGTTTGTTGAGTGACCAACAGTATGGCTTCCGCCACAGTCGCTCAACGGGTGACCTTCTAGTATATCTCACGCACCGTTGGTCACTCGCCATTGAGAGTCAAGGTGAGGCATTAGCTGTTAGCTTGGATGTGGCGAAAGCGTTCGATCAGGTCTGGCATCGCGGTCTTCTATCGAAGCTTCCATCCTACGGACTGCCAGAGGGATTATGCAAATGGGTCGCCAGCTTTCTGTCCAGCAGATGCATAAGAGCCGTCGTTGACGGTAGCTGCTCCGAAAGCATGGAAATTAATGCTGGCGTCCCGCAAGGCTCTGTGTTGTCCCCGACTCTGTTTCTTCTGCATATTAATGACATGCTTTCTATTGAAGGCATTCATTGCTATGCAGACGACAGCACTGGGGACACTTACTACACGGGCCGTGCTAATCTCCCTCGTTCCACTGTGGAGGAAAGTCGCGAACGACTTGTGTCTGAAATCGAGAGTACACTTCGCAGTGTCTCCGATTGGGGTCGACTAAACCTAGTCCACTTCAACCCCACTAAGACACAAGTTTGCGCGTTCACCGCAAAAACTCCATTCGCTGTGGCTCCACAATTCCAGAACACTCCCCTGAACATCTCGGAGAGCATTAGGATCCTTGGGGTCGATATTTCTAGCGACTTTCAGTTCCGTGGTCATTTAGAGGACAAGGCTAAGCTGGCGTCGAGGAAGCTCGGTGTGCTCAACAGAGCTAAGCAGTACTTCACACCGCAACAAAGGCTGCAACTTTATAAGTCGCAAGTTCGGCCACATATGGAGTACTGCTGCCACCTGTGGGCTGGAGCCCCTGGATACCAGCTTGGGCCTTTTGACGCGGTTCAGAAACGCGCCGCTAGAATTGTCGACGATCCCATGCTCACAAGCGGCTTGGAATCACTAAGTCTGAGGAGAGACTATGCCTCCCTGTGTGTGTTCTACCGCTTGTATAACGGGGAGTGTTCTGCAGAATTGTTCGATATGATGCCCACTTCCACCTTCTACCACCGCACCTCTCGCCATCGACGGGGAATTCATCCCCATACCTTGGAACCACAAAAGTCTCGCACTGTGCGCTTCCAAAGAAGTTTTCTTCCGCGAACGCTCAGGCTGTGGAATGAGCTCCCCGTTGAGGTTTTCCCTGGAGAGTACAGCATGGAGTTCTTCAAGAAGGGTGTGAAAAGATTCCTGCAGGGTCGGCAACGCGCGAGTGATACCCCTGGTGTTGCAAGCGTCCATAGGTGGCAGTAACCGCTTACCATCAGGCGGACCGCATGCCTGTTTGCCACCCAAGTGGTATAAAAAAAAAAAAAAAAAAAATAGATAAAAACAATCCTTGATGCGGATTATATATCATGCTAAAATTTCAGCTCGTTATATATTATGTATCTATTGCAACACCAGCTTTACGGTGAAGTGAAACATCTGGAAAAAACCTGCGTTTGAAAAGAAATTCCAAGGCAGAGTATAGTAAATATTTTTGTTACAAACGCCACAGATGGCAAGTCCATTGGCGTTTCTCAAACACGGTTATACTTACTTTGAAAAGTTTTATAATTTTGAATTCGTTTTTAAATTCCTCACAAAATTTTCTTTCACGGTAAAACTCGTGATTTCTCACTGTACTTAAGTTAAAAAAGACTCAACGATACAGTCGGAATTCGATCTTGCAATTTTTACGTTGCAGGTGACTTTATTAACCACCTAGCCACCACGGTCACATAAGTTATATTCAACGATCTACTTAGTCATCAACTTATTCATATTATGATGACGTCATATTGCAACAGGCCCATTATAATTGCAATGTGATTCCATATTGACGTATCATGACACAGAGCAGCGGTCTCAACAGTTCGCAATAAGCCAGGCCAGTGTAGCCTTTGTTGCAATGTACTGCGGCCAAGCTGGCTGCCATCCAAACCTATTATAAAAGTTTTAAACCACTAAGTAGATACCATCCGTAATAAAATATTGAAGAGGATCAAATGAAAGCTTTGCATTTCACCTTTTAATTGAAGGTAAGATTTTTTAGTATAGTATACACATTTGAGCATATATAGATACAGTGAAAGGTATCACAGCCTACATAATATGGCCTTTTTTCTGCGTATGCCAGACACTCCTACAAAGCCAGGACTTGCACTTTAGTCATTGGCATTGAGTGCCGTTAGTGGCCTCGGGATAGGAGAGTGAACGCGCGCCACTGTTCGGTAAGACGGCACCGCAAACAGATTGTGCCTGTTGGGGCAATAGTTGGCGTGCACAAAGAAGCCCGTTAGTTTATTGTGATGTTATGTGGATAGAACGAAAGATTTCTCTTAAGAACTGATGCTCTTCTCCCTCTGCCAGCTTCGCGATGGACTTGTCGTGATGTATACATTTGTATGTAAGACAAGTTATGTACACTTGAATAAGTTGTACTTCTTGAGACTCATCAAATAGAAGTAACATAGAAAAGATTATTATATTGCATAAAATATAGGGTCGCCTACGGGGTAGGTATAGGGGTGTAGGTAGTACCCACACACCCACTTTCCGCCGGATGTATTTCAAGTATCAACGTGACAGCTGACGATGCTGGCACCGATACTCAAGCATGACTATAGCAATGTCTTTGAATTTCTTCTCATACGTGAATCCTTAGATTTAAAAACTTTGTTAAATGCTGTCACAACAATAGTTTAAAGAATTAAAATGTGTTTTCGAATATAATAGTAGTTTAGTTGCATCTTTCTCTCCCTCTGGACACTATGTTTTGGCAACATTAATTTATTTAATTTGCACTAATTTTAATATTTATTCTAATGTAGCAACACTCGATCTCTTCCGTCAACGCCACACGTTAACATGTACTTGCAGTTTTAATAGAAATAAATTCTAATTTACACAGTTTCGGACTTTAACTTACATCAAAAGACCAGGTTTCCTCTCGATGTTTTCCTTCACCGTAAAGCTAGTGTGACTAATCACTGTACTTAAGTTCAAAAAATCTTATTGCAACAGTCAGGATTCGCACTTACAGTATTGTGTTGCAAGTAACTTCTCGAAGCACTCGACCACCAATGCAAAAAAGTGATATTGGGCAGGATTTTGATTTTTTTAGGCTAATTAATTTTGCTAATAAATTCAAAATCAAAATCAAAATATTTTTATTTCACATAGGCCCAGGTGGGCACTTGTAAAACGTCGAAAAAGAAGCACGGTTCGGGTTGGTCGCTTCCATGGAGAAGAACCGGCAAGAAACTCCATGGATTCCAATTACAAAAGGAGTTGCCTTTATTATCCAAATGTACAACAAATAATAATGACGTAATAACATCCAACTAAATTCGAAAGTAATTTTCTTTTGACGACCCCATTTATGCACATTTTACCCCTTGGGTACATTTTTTACAAACTTTGAATGACGTATTAATAAATGTATATATAATCAAGAGCCTACAAAATAAGTTTCAAGCTTAGAAGCTTGAAGCTTAAAAGGTTTTTATGGAAGTTTCGTCATTTTTGAAGCTAGACCTTCAAAAATGACGAAACTTCCATAAAAACCTTCTACACTTTACAACTCTTTTTCGCATTAAAAAGTAGCCTATGTCCTTCCTCAAGCTCTAGTCTATATCTGTACCAGATTTCATTTAAATCGGTTCAGTAGTTTAGGCGTGAAAAGGTAACAGACAGACAGACAGAGTTACTTTCGCATTCATAAGTAAGTAAGTAAATAAGTATAAGTAAGTAATAAGTAAGGATTAAGTGAAATACTCTTATCAATAGTGTAAAATTGTAAGCTTCTATCAAAACGACCTTTGAAAGCTTTATTTGGCTTGTGTAGAACTGTTTGAGTTGCAATTTGGGTAAACACTGGAAATCAATTAGAGCCCACAATTGGTTCGTGTTAGGTCACTATATGCGGTTGGTTGGTCGTGTGTAGATTATGTGTGAGGTTGGTGTGCCATATATATTCAAAATATATATAAAATCTACATTATAGTTTATGATATATTTACATACTAGCTGTCCCGCCCAGCTTCGCTTGGGTGAAAAAGTAACAATTTCTGAAACACGATCACAGCGCCACCTATCGGGTCTAATTGTGATCCTAAACCATTCTCGAATCCACCTGAAGACATACAGAAAATTTCATTAAAAGCGGTCCAAAAATCAAAAGGAGGAGTTCAGCGACATACACACGCACAGAAGAAATATATTTTTTTTCATACAAACCTTCTCCTGATAGTAAAGGATACATAAAAGAAATATTTATCCAATTAGGTGCAGTCGTTAGGAAGTTATGCGCGTACCAACATTTCTTTTTTTTTTTTTTTGAATTGTCTCTCGTATCGTGAGTTCCGGGAACTTTTGCTACTTAACCGGTCAATGGCGAGACCTAGGCCTCCAGCCAGGCACTTAAGTATTAAGCAACACAGCTAAGGGCACCCCCTGTGGGGTTCGGACCTCGGCTTAGGGCGTTGCTGGTTCGCGAGCAAGGGAGCTGGGCTGGTCTGGTATTTTATTATTATTTAGTTATTTGGGGAGGGGATTTGCGCTACTGGCTCGGCTCGGGCCGGCACTTGCGAGAGTCTGGGGGGAACTTTACGGCTTATTCGCGTCGAGCCTCGCCGGCGAGGACGGAACAATGGTCGGTTTTGTGTAGTGTCGTTTGTGTGTCGTCGTCGGGCGTCCTGGAGGACCGTTATGTCGTCATCCGGTTCGATGACGGCATGTTTTGGGCGCCTTATTTTCGATATAAACAAACATTTCGGGGATTCATTTTTATATATATAGATTGACACAATAAATACTGTTAGAAGGGTACAGTGCATCTGGAAGAGAATCACTCGAATTAATTTACTTTTTATGTGCTAATATTAATGTTCGAGGAACATAATATGTTGCTGGAATTATTAATTCATTATTCAGTTCAATTAGGTATAATTTGTAAAAATAATAATTGTTCTTGGAGACATTTTGAGAGTATAAAGTTATGTGTGATTGAAGACCCTACTTTTGCATAACAACATTTACTTTAGTACTGGAGTTAATTACTTATTTAACAAAAAGAGAAAAAAAAGAGGGGAAGAGAGATTGCCATCGTGACAGATGGAGAGTCCATCGCGTTACTCAAGCAAGACTATACATTTGAATTTTTCTCAAGGGTATACAGGTTACCTCTCGATGTTGTCCTTCACCGTAAAGCTCGTGGTGTGACTAATCACCATACTGAAGTTCAGAAAAACTCATTAGTACAATTTGGGATTCGAACTTGCAATCTTTGTGTTGCAGACAATTACACGAACCACTCGGCCACCACGGCTCTAATCACTGCAATAATCTTATATTTCATTATAAATGGAATATTCTCTTGATTATGTTATATTGTAAAGCCAAACATTATCCCTTACCTTTTTTCATAAATGTACGTGAAACAAAATTGTATAGGACGAACGCTCAATGGGTGCAACCATTCAACAAAATCCAACATCATAAAATATTTTTATCTTTCTTTTCAAATATAATTCCATCTCGCCGAGATTTTCACAAGCTCGAAATAATTAAATGACAATGATACCAAATCACTCCTACCGTAATAGGAGCTGGGGTTAGTGACTTACCCGTCTGGACTGACAGCCACTATAAAATTGGAGAAAAGTTAATCCCACGTTCCCGACCAGTGACTACAAAATAAACTCCGTACTTTATCCCATACAAGTACAGATAGTGAACTTTTTTCCCAGATAATAATTTTGCTGTTTACATTGTACTACGTGACGGTTTCTCTTCTCGTATCGTATGTACGGATTGAACTAGCCTATTGGGCGCCAAGAGAAATCGCAAAGTTACCTCGAAACGTTTGCATTCTATAACAGTTCTTGTTGTGCTTGGAATAAGGGTGGCGTTGTTGGTAAATATAACTTGGCTACGTTCATTGACTCAATCTTTTGAGCAAACGAATTGCCAGAAATATCGTAGACCTGCGTATAGGGATGCGTGATTTTTGTATTAGCTAACAAGAATTTATCTTATCAGCGTATGTCTTGGTTGATTTGTTTGCATCAATATATAATTGCGTTTACTTTTTTCAGCAGTCCACTTATATGATTGCAACCAAATAGATCACTCCTTCGGTGAGAAATGCATATTTTTTTTATACAACAAGAGTGGCATACAAGCATACGGCCCATCCGATGGAAAACGGTTACCGCAGCCTTTTTACGCTTACAATACCCAAGTATCACTTGCGTGATGCCACTCTGTGTTCGGAGAGTTGTACTGTGTTGGCAGTATAATGGGACTAATCCCTCTGCTGCCAACACAATATAACAATCCTTCCCCCTCCCCAAGGAGCTCATTACTGGAAACCTTATTCACCGCGTAGGAATACATCACAAAAAAATGTGTTATTTGGCTTGAATGAACTTAAGAGATAAGCACAATCAGAATTCAGTTAAACATTAGGAGCGTGCCTTATAGATAAGATATTACAATTGCAATAGGCTGCAGATAAATGCCTTTTACATACATACATATCATCACGCCGAGACCGAGTCCCTAACGGGGTAGGCAGAGAGTATTGAGCGCCAGTTCCCTCTAGACTCACATGATGTCCTTTAAGTATCCGCAATTCCACAAGCGTAAAATTATATGCCATTGGTAGTATTTTTTCCGGAATACAAAATATCCTATGTGTGTTAATACAGCTAGAGATTCGCAAATCAACTGGTGTGAATGAGGGCGTGATTGTAAAAATGAAGCAAGGCATGTTACGTTGGTTTGGACACATAGAAAGGATGAGTGAAGAAAGATTGACGAAACAGATATACAAAGCAAAAGTGTGTGCAAGAAGAGGCAGAGGAAGGCCACGTTCCAATTACCTGGATCAAATCGATCGGACTCTCAAGGACGGGAACGTTAAGAGTACTCGAAACCGACGAGCATGTATGAAGAGACGGATGAATGTGGACGAAGCGAAAGAGGTATGTAAGTCGAGAGAGCACTGGCGCTCTATACTCTCTGCCTACCCCGTTAGGGACTTGGCGTGATTATATGTATGTATGTATGTTAATACAGCTAATATTCTATCTCTGTGCCAAATTCCAGCCAATTCAGTTCACTCGTTCTAGCGTAAAAGAGTGACAAACATACACAAACGTTCGCCTGGAGGCATTTATTTATGTGAAACAGATTTTATTCATGTAACTTATAAAGGACAATTATCTATAAGAGTCGTAGGTAACATTGTCCGAACATTTCAGCCATCAATCTTTTTCAATGCCTGCTTAACAGTTCAAAGGATAAGGGATTCCCGTACAAGGACGTTGGAAGGATATTAGAGGCACTACTCCCTAATCCCGCTGAGAATTTGTTAACACCAATCCGTCTTGTTCGATTGAAAATTTATTGCCACCACTTTGAGACTAGAACTTTTCTGTTCTATTGAAATTGATTCAGTGCAACGTTAGTTTTTCTTTTGAATGCATTTTATTTTTCAAACCTTCTCCATATATAAAATTGTACAATTTACAAAGCACAGACATACATACACCTTTGAATTGCTTCTATTTATATTGCGTATGCAGGTTTCCTCTCGGTGTTTTCCTTGTTTTTTTTCACTGTTTCACTGTACTCAAGTTCAGAAAAAGTCAAGCAAACAAGCTTAGCTTAAAAATATTACGTTAATGTTTTGTGTTCGATTTTCACTCAAAAATGCGATATTATTATATGCATATAATTTGTACATGGATCTTTTAAGCCTGGAGTTATAAGATGTGAGCACTTTTACTTCACAGAACTCCTCAGATCTCGTTTGAACATGTGAAATTGACAATTTCGTATTTGTTTTGACTTAAAAGCGACGTAACGTAAATCAAAGGAAAACAAACAAGTAAGCTGCACCCTATCTGTGTCTCTTTCGGGTATCTAAATATTATGTATCGATCATACTTAACTGAAACCTTGTCATGAGTATACTGCTCCAGTTATAAGGAAATTTAATGAAGAACCCTTCATCGGTTTCACAAAAAAAAGGCATAGTACGTACAGTAGAGAGGGTTTCCTTAAACTTATACCTACCCCTTCGAAGACTTTTATAGAAAGGAATATTATTATATTATTATATATATATTGTACGGCAGCGAATCCTGGGTGTGTCAGAGAAAGCATGAAAATAGCATAAATGCAGTTGAGATGCGATCTCTAGGAAATATGTGTGGCGTAAGGATCTTAGATCGAATCCGCAATTAAGAGATTTGATAAACAGCTGGCGTGAATGAGGGTGTTATTGTAAAGATGAAGAAGGGCATGTTACGTTGGTTTGGATATATAGAAAGGATGCGTGAAGAAATATTGACGAAACAGATATACCAAGCGCAAATGTGTGCAATACGAGGCAGGGGAAGACCACGTTCCAAGTTTTTTCCTCTGGCTCTTCTTGCACACACGTTCGGTTCTTATACCTGTTTTGTCAATCTTTCTTCCCTTATCCTTTCTATATGTCTAAACCAACGTGACATAAGGCATGTTCAGTTCAAGACAAGATCTCTGCTTTGCGAATCTATTTATTGCGGATGCGATCTAATATCGTAAAGTCGTACATTTTCGAAGGGGACGCATCTCAACTACGTTTATGCTTATTTCATTCATTGTCTAACAAGCCCAGAATATATATATCTATCGACGATATTGACGACCGTCTGGTCTAGAGATCTCTTGACTGCGAAACTTGAGGTCGCGGGTTCGAATCCCGCTGAGAGCAGATATTTGTGTGATGAACACGATTATTTGTACCTTAATCTTGGATGTCCTATGTATTTATGTATATATAAATAAATACATATCATCACGCCGAGTCCCTAACGGGGTAGGCAGAGAGAATAGAGCGCCAGTTCTCTCTAGACTTACATACCTCTTTCGCTTCGTCCACATTCATCAGTCTCTTCATAGATGTATATATTTCACACATATATGTAAATATATCGTTGTATAGTTACCATAACACAAGCTTTTCTTTTATTTATTTTTTTTCTTCTATGTATTTGGGACTAGGTCAATTTGTGTGGAATTGTCCCAGGTATTATATATCTCTACCTGATGTTCCTTCAACCATCAATCCAATAAGCGAATCTAAATTCCTATTTCAAGCGTACACTGAAGAGATCAATATAATAATCTCGTCGAGTATTAGTTTCCGACGTCGTGTCGCGGTTTCTCGGAGTTTCGTTGGACTTAAACAGGTCCCCAGGGCAAAACCACTTGTATGGGAAGTTTTCGATTCATTGCTATTAGTGGAAAGTGAGACACTACACTAGATATAAAATGATATTGTACTTACACACCCACATTCAGTCGGAGATATATTTTAGGTGCCAACATGATATTTTTTTCTCAATTCGGGATATTTTACAATAATAATCTAATATCTTAATTTTTTTTTATTTATTTCATATCTTGCCCAGAATTAGTTACAGTACTGATGACAATATTTGTGTCACTTGTTTAATTTGTCTAATTTGTCTAATTTGTGAATGTGAGAACATTGTAGGCTTTGTAGATTCTTAGATCTTGCTAACATTGTTATAATTGTCTTGTTTTATATATGCTTTGTATAGTAAGCAACGACCTATTGTCGGGCCTACGTTGTTCCCCCATACTTGGGTGGGTACTATTGCTGTAACGAAAAAATATTGTTATTGTATATGCCTAATGATTTGAAAAGAGTAACCGTGGAATCTTCTCCATGGAAGTGTCCAATTCGAACCGTGCGAAAAAAAAGAATCTTTTTCGACGTTTTATAAGTGCCCACCTGGGCCTATGTGAAATAAAAAGATTTTGATTTTGTTTTTTATTTTGATAGGTGGCAAGTCCAGGGTACTACCTACACACCTGCCTTTCGGTGACCCTTGTGGGAAGGCGTGAACATATCTTACGAACAAAATACACAAGGTATGTTCACTGAAAACTATCCCTTACACAATTACTATTTCCTACATCAATCACTTGTTTTCCCAAGAGCCTGCCGTGCGAGCCTGAAGCAATATTTTGTTTCAATTTGAAATGCTCATATGATGGAATTAACAAATATTAATAACTCTCAATTAACATACTGTGTGGGCAGGTAACCTTTTGAAACACTGAAGTAAAGCAAACAGTGCCTGATACACTTTGAAATAATACCACTAAGATAGATAGTGTAGGGTCGTGGGGACCATTTATTTAGGTGCGAACGTGATAGATGACAAGTTCGTGATATTACGAATATACATATCATGTATTGATGGCAGGTTTCCTTTCGATGTTTTCATCATCATCATCATATCATCACGCCAAATCCCTAACAGGGTAGGCAGAGAGTATAGAGCGCCAGTTCTCTCTGGACTTACATACCTCTTTCGCTACGTCCACGTTCATCAGTCTCTTCATACATGCTCGTCGGTTTCCAGTACTCTTGACGTTCCCGTCCTTCGATGTTTTCCATCAGCGTAAAGCCCATAATGTAATTTATCACCATACAAGAGTTGAACTTGCAATCTGTGCGTTGCAGGCGTCTACTCGAACTACTCGGCTACGACGGCTCTGATTATAACTTTATAATTTGATAGCGGTGCCTCAAGGTATGATTTCAATACTCAGCATAATCAAAATGTAGTTTGAAACATTTATATATAAACTACTACTAAAAAAGAGCCGTGGTGGCCGAGTGGTTCGAGCAGTTGCCTGCGACGCAAAGGTCGCAAGTTCGAATCCCGACTGTACCAATGAGTTTTTCTGAACTTAAGTACAGTGATTAGTCACACCACGAGCTTTACGGTGAAGGAAAACATCGAGAGGAAACCTGCATACGTCTGAGAAGAAATTCAAAGGCGTATGTATAGTCGTGCTGGAGTAACGGCGATGGACTCGCCATCTGTCACGTTGGCACCTAATATACCTCTGGCGGAAAGTGGGTGTGTGGGTATCCCTATACACCTCTGCCTATCCCTTCGGGGACCCTTGTGGGAAGGCGTGAGGATATATATATATAAACTGTATGGATAAGAATTAATACCGTGTTTATAAACACATCAGGCAGAGAATACCTATATATACCTCTTTCGCCCATATTTATTAGTCTCTTCATACATGCTCGTCGGTTTCGATACTTGTGGAATAAAATTTATAAACACTTAACAGTTTTAGTTGAACTACATTAAAGGATACACATTATAAAACGATACTTTTAGGACGTATAAAGAGGAACAAATCCATCGTACATATCTGATTGCGTAACTTTAACCGTTTTCGCAACGGAAGCTCTGAAAAGGAATAAAGTAACCCCTTTTATTGCAATAGTTTTCATTGATACTCCGCTCCTATTGTTCGTAGTATACATAGCCTTCATACACAAGGCGCCACCAGGGAAATTATAAATCAATTAATCGACTCACGATTAAACAATAGATCAATATTAGCATATAAAAGATTGTTCCAGCGATCTCTCTATCCTAAGGATTTTCTCGGATTAATTAAGGCTTTTATAGCAACTATCTCAGATAACTGATTAGATATAATATATTAAGAAAACAGTTGCTTGAGAGTACAGTCACGATCATAAACATTATGTGTGATTCGTGTGCTACTTCGTCTCTGAGGGATTACTAGCTTGAACACCTCATTTCAGAACACTTTTGGGGATTTGGAGATGGAGATATCCATCTTTTCACAAAATCCCCATAAATAGTAATAAAACTGGAATTATTTCTTCTGAAACTGATCCGTAGCAATAAAGCTAAAATATATATATATATATATATATATATATCCTCACGCCTTCCAACAAGGGTCCCCGAAGGGGTAGGCAGAGGTGTATAGGTAATACCCACACACCCACTTTCCGCCAGAGGTATATTAGGTGCCAACGTGACAGATGGCGAGTCCATCGCCGTTACTCCAGCACGACTATACATACGCCTTTGAATTTCTTCTCAGACGTATGCAGGTTTCCTCTCGATGTTTTCCTTCACCGTTAAGCTCGTGGTGTGACTAATCACTGTACTTAAGTTCAGAAAAACTCCTTGGTACAGTCGGGATTCGAACTTGCGACCTTTGCGTCGCAGGCAACTGCTCGAACCACTCGGCCACCACGGCTTATAGTAATAAAATAATTATAATATATCCTCACGCCTTCCCACAAGGGTCCCTGAAGGGGGGCAGAGACGTATAGGTAATACCCACACACCCATTTTCCGCCAGAGGTATATTAGGTGCCAACGTGACAGATGGCGAGTCCATCGCCATCTGTCACGTTGGCACCTAATCACACATCACACATCATCACACATCGTCACGCCATCCATATATAAGTATATTAACATTATTTTAGTATTAGTAGCAGAGCAGTCCGCAGTCTGCTATCTAGATCCTATCGATCAAAACTCAAGGATGTAAACGTGTACTGAACTGTTAAAACACGGGTTCAATACAAGATAAACCCCTTTTACATCATCACGCCGAGTCCCTTACGACTTGAGCAGAGAGAGAGAACACCAGTAAAAGTTTCAAACTTCTTTCGCTTCGTCCAAATTTATCAGTGTCTTACTCGAATTTGAAAATAAATCATTCATGAAGAAATCTTATATAAATGTATTGCACACTCGAACTCACATTATGAAATACGATTGGATTGCAAACGTCTATATAAGAGCGTCAATTATATTCCAAGAGCCTTCATTGTACCGTGCCAAAGACGCACATACTGAAATTTCATCTCAAAAACACTCGACGCAACTTGAATTCGCACTTTGATTTCAAAGGTATAAGGATTTGCATTGTTTATTTTGTAAAAGCAGATGGTCTATTTTTTTTCTTTGTATATTTATTCTTGGGCTTTTTTCAAAATTTATCAAAGTGGCTGATTTGTAAAAAGGATAAGGCTTCTTTGTCCTTTGCTGGGCTATCTATCTATCTATCTACAAACCATTTATGACACGTTTACGTAATTATAAGTTTTAGTTTTTATGTTGGCCGGTAGATGGCGCTATCAACTATGGAACGATTACTGAATCTCCCTGCTATTGCGTTCTACGCATATATATACACTTGGTTTGCTCACTAATTAAAGTTTTTTGGGGATTTCTTGCCGTAACGAAACCGATCCCGGTAACAACTCAAGGAACGGAGCTCTAGTTTGTTCATGGTTAAATTATGTAAGAATTGCTACATAGACACTTTAGACTTCACATATTACAATGAGAGCTATAATAATAAGATTAGGAAGAATAAAATTTTTAGCTTGTAAGCTTAATTCCATTCATGTGATAGTTTAACCAAAAAGGTAAAAAACATACCACCATTTGCAGGTTAAGTAGCTCAAAAGGAGTGCAACATTCCAAAAGTGAAAAACCACAAACCGTTGAAATATAAAAAGAAGCCTCTCAAATATATATCATAAACGCAGACAGCGGAACGGGCAAGCCGAAGGTTTTATTTTACTTCCAGCGAATTTATCGCTCCCGCTTCCGTTACGATATTTGCGGCTCTATCGTTGTGTTTACCGATGTTTATCGGTGAAAATATTAATGGATTGTGAGCACTCTGCTGCTCCGTATTTAACTGGAAATTCAAGATCTGTAGGTTGCAAGGCAAGTATTGCGGTGCCAGCGGAAACATACTGAATATAACATCCATGATTCTATGTTTGGGCTTAGAAGGAAAGTTGGAGGTATTTCGGAGAAATATTGAAATATTTTAAAGGAAGAATAATCTTGAGCTCAGCTGATACTTATCCTGGGGAAGGAGTGTGACAGACGACATTGTGCGTTGGATGGTAGGAATCGTAAACGAAACTTTACCTGAAACTTTGATTTTAACCTTTTTTAACAATTTGCTATTAAAAGTATATCTTCAATAAATTCCCCGTTGAGGTTTTCCCTGCAGGGTAAATGATTCCATAAAGCTCATGGGCTTAAAATACTATTCATGAGCTATGTAATCTTACGAAGACTAGTATTTTAATCTCTCCGCCTACCCGTAAAGCTTGACGGGATATGCATTCAAAAGAAAATTAAATGGAAATAAACATTCCTGTAATTCTTGGAATAATGAAATTTTAATATAAATATTTTCAAATGTTATTGATAGCTACCAGTAGACCCTAAAGATAACTATATATAGCAGTTAACTAAAGAGCCAAGATTGGAAAATCTTAACCTGGTACTTAACTGACCTGACCTGGTGTTACAATTTAGAATGACTGAGATATCCGTTAGTTCACGAAACAGGTCAAAGTACACGACCCAAAAAACATTGCGCATTATATTATTTAGGGGCCGGATAAACACGTTTAAATTTATTAATTATTATTGCAAAAATGGGATTAAGCTAATGTAAGCCTTATTTTCATAAGCATTATAGCTGCAACAGTGTTTGTGGATGGAGAGGATGTGGTTAAAGATGTATATTATTAAACTATTAAATTAAAAGGTAACGAAGTATGAGAGCATCGGATTAGCAAAGTGGCTTAGAGGTTGGTTACTAACCAGTATCACGAAAGTCCTTGAAGGTGTAGGCATAACTGTTGTATGTTGTACCCACACACGCAAGAGAAAAATTTTGGTGCCAACGTGATAGATGGCGAGTCCACCACCGTTGCACAAGCACACCTATACATACGCCTTTGAATTTCCTCTCAAACTTATGCAGATTTCCTCACAGTGTTTCCCTTCACTGTTAATCTCGTGGGACTAATCTTAGGTCTACTTAAGTTTGGCAAAACTCATTAGTACAGTCTGGATTCGATTGAAATATTTGTGTTGCAGGCAACTAAGCAATCAGCCAACCCCGGCCCCTGTATTTTTTATACCTACATCAAGAGTGGCCATCAGGCATACGGCCCACCTGATGGGAAATGGTTACCGTGGCCTATTTACGCTGAAGTATTACTTGGACGTTGGCAAATTGGAATAGATTATTATTTATAGAAATGCGAAGATGTTTATATGACTTCCCTATGGTTTTGTGGGTATAACCTTAGTTCGCGAGTTCAATTAGCGCCGAAGTCGGATATTTTGTGACCTTTTTTTGGATATGCTATGTATTATATATATATACTAGTGGTCCCGCCCAGCTTCGCTCGGGTGGAAAAAAAAAGATGGTGGCGCCACCTATCGGGTCCAATTGTGAATCTAAACCATTCCCAGATCCCCTTGAACACACACAAAAAAATTCAACAAAATCGGTCCAGTCGTTTGAGAGGAGTTCAGTGACATACACACTCACAGAAGAATTATATATATAAAGATATATATATATATATATATATATATATATATAAGTGTGTATATAGGTGTGCGTATATATATCTATTACTAATATATGAGTGGGAATATAATTTTCTATGTTGTTTGAAATTTAATCAACATAAAAACTTTATATATGGATTAAATTTGAATAGAATAAAATTTTTAATTGTCATTTAAGTTCCGAGTTTTTATTTACATATTTTGTACATTCTAGTTTAGACATAGAAATAAATTTTCCTTAAATCTAAAAGTCAGATCATCTTGTAAGCCAAGTCTCGACGATTTAAGAGCAACCCTTAAGAAAAATCAAAAGGATCTTTACAAAAAGTAGACTTAAAGAAATAGCAACAATTAATTCAAATCGCTTACCCGGAAGGCTCTCACAACTTTACCTGAAACAAAAATATTAATAAATGAGAACAGAATCGTTTATGAGGGAATTATACGCAAGCAAAATGAAATGGCTTAGTTTCTTTGAAGTTTTATTTAATAATCACTCTTATATTGAATTGTAAGAAATAAAGGTAACAAAGAAGACCTATATAGTAAAATTATTGAATTGTTTTGTTTAATCTCCACGCCTTACTCTGAGGGCTACCTAGTATGGTAGGGTCAATATGATTGCGTAGGAGAATAAAAAAAGTTGTATGTTTTGTCAGTAGGGTGGCTATAATGTAGCAATTGACATATTTAAACAGATGGCTCTCTCAGAGACAGGTTTTCAAACACATTTAGAGATTTTTTAAGTTTTTTGTGTTGGTTGTCTGAGGAGAGAGTACGGGCCTTAGGGTGACGCCCTAAGGCCCGTGCTCTTTCTTTAGACTCAATGGTAATTTCTATACTCTGAGAGTACAGCCACACTGAGTTTTTTACGGGTATATAGAGAGGTACCAAATAAAAAAGTTCACAATTTTGGATTCACAAAGACAATGCCTGAATGCCTCATTAATACCACATTTTTAGGCGTTGGTTAAGGTTTTCTGCCAAGAGTAGCATTGAGTCCTTCATGTAGGGTATGAATAGATTCCTGCAGTATTATCAACGTTATAATATATAATATAGCCATATATCATACGTACTATATAAATATAAATCTATAGATAAGTAGATATATAGGCAAACATAATATCTATGAAGTTACTAGGAATTCCACCCAGCTTCACATAGGTGAAAAAAAAATTAACTGACACACGATCGCTACACCATCCACCGGGTCCAATTGTATTTTCAAACCACCCAGGAACCCACTGAAATATATACACATTTTTTTTACCAAATTGCGTTTAGGTCCAAATAGGTGACAAATATACGTACAGATTTATTATTTATAAATAAATATCCTCACGGCTTCCCACAAGGGTCCCCGAAGGGGTAGGCAGAGGTGTATGGGTAATATCCACACACCCACTTTCCGCCAGAGGAATATTAGGTGCCAACGTGACAGATGGCGAGTCCATCGCCGTTACTCAAGCACGACTATACATACGCCTTTGAATTTCTTCTCAAGCGTATGCAGGTTTCCTCTCGAAATCATTAATAGAAATTAATGTTAATAATATAATATTACCTATACACCTCTGCCTACCACTTCGGGGACCCTTGTGGGAAGCCGTGAGGATATATTATATATATTATTATAATATAATATATGTATAATAATAATATATCCTCAAATAAAATTATATATATATATATAATTTCTATTAAATCTTCTTTTTGTGAGCCAAAGTTGGCATACTTAATAAATCAATTCACAAAACCATAAGCCATAGTTAATGCCATCACAAATCCACAAATCGGGGATTATAGCGAATTAAAGTTTGAACTTATGTATATACGAATGGAAAGGCCATTGAATAGCTATTGTTTATTTTAGCTATAACTCTTGAAGGACCAAAATTTCATTCACACGTCTTTGGATCTTATTAACGTAGACATAGAGTCTATTTGGGAAAGTATTCTGAAGTTAGTCGGTAGGCTTCACCCATTGGGATACAACAGGCTTGCGGTGGATCTACAGGATTACTTTAGGCTAAGTTATCCCAACCCTGGGGTGCCTCGATCAGTGTAACCTTTGGAGTAGTTGCAGTTTTTGTTCTTTTGTTTGGAACTTTAACGAATTTGCAATGATAATCAGATAAGATGTAAATTGTACTCCGCTCATTTGAATTCTTCTTATTAGCAATTTACTCATTTTCAACTAATGTATTACATATAATATGTGATGACCCGACTTTATTATTTATTTCTCAATGACTCTCTCCCTACTTAGATTCTAGACAGGATTAGCCAGAAATTACACGAAAGCTTGACGAAACATATATAATTCGAAAGTGTCTGGAAAACAAGGCAGAAGACGTCCATATTCCATCTACCTAGACCAAATCGATGAAATACTGAAGGATAGGAAAGTTAAGAGTATACGAGCCGGTAAGTGTATATGAAGAGACTGATGCCTCAGCCTACTCCGTGAGGAATTCGGCGTGATGTGATAATGGTAGGTTAAAAAGAATCGGACGCTCAATGACGGGAACGTCAAGAGTACTCGAAACCAACGAGCATGTATGAAGAGACTGATGAATGTGAATAAAACAACAGAGGTATGTAAGTCTAATCCGTGAAGAATTCGGCATGCTATGAAAATGAGGTTAAAAAAATGTATACTAAGTCTATCGATGTCCCAAGCGAAAGTATATAAAAGCATTAAGCAAAGCAAGAGCAAGTTAACGGCAACACTCAACAGCCTTCAACTGATAACCGCAAAATGTTATAAAAGCAAAACAACGATATGTTTAAAATGTTAATATGAGCCTTAAATGAGGAAACTGCCATCGTCAGACCCGTGTTTGTGTAGCTAGTTACGGTTTAATTAACAATTAGGTGTAATTTCGCTCAGCAAGCTCAAAGTAGTGAGAAGAGAAGTTGTCGTGAGCACACGCCTTTATAACGTTTCCCAGCTGACAGGGCTAAAGGGATTCCAAATTGGCAGCTGTTTCGCACACAGTAAGGTTTAGCACCACCTAACTCTGTTATGACCCATATATCCTTTTTAACATGCATACCTTTTCTTGCTATGCGGATCGTTTAAGGTAAGCAATTACCACTATGAATACTTGCAACGCCAAAGGCATCGCCGATCCTATATTATTATTATTATTATTATAACGCAATGTACATTAAGCTGTAGAGTTAGAGAAGACATTCAAAGGTAAGTATAGTTGTGCTTGAGTAACGGCGACGGACTCGCCATCTGTCACGTTGGCACCTAAAATACATCTCTGGCGGAAAGTGGGTGTGTGACCTACACACATCAGCCTCCCTCCCCCCCTCCACTACCTACAACCTACCTTTGAACTTAAGAATCAGTTACCGCAACAAATTTCTCGTAAAAACCTAACCTAAGGCTTAGCTTAGCTCTGAGGATGATTGATAGTAATTGATTATAGCGTAGGATTACGTGTGAAAACCTTTATTACAAGACCCAAAGCAATTTCTAGAACCCTCAATCGATCGGAGACCCGTCTAGAAAGTTTTCACTATTTATAACCTATAATGTATGACTGTGGAGAGAGCACTAGCATTAAATAAACTTTGGAAAAAGCTATATTTTTTGGTTTACTACTTCCAACTTTATACATACATGATCATGATATAACCGGCAATAAATAACAATAAGAAATACCTTGGTACAATTCCACACAAATTGATATAGCCCCAAACTAAGCAAAGCCTGTGTTATGGTAACTGGACAATTATATATTTACTTATAGATAGATATATACGTAAATACACACAAATAGCCCTCAGCGGTAATCGAAGCCGCGACCTCAAGCTCAGGAGCAGTCAGGAGCTTTAACCACTAGATCAGACGGCCCACGGCAAGTAAGTATGTAAGTCTATGAACTGGCGGTCTTCTCTCTGCCTACCCCACTAGGGTTTCAACGTAATGATATGTTATAGAGTGCCATTCCTCTCTTGACTTACAGTATTCCGCTTCATCCACATTCATCAATATTTAACACATGTTCGCCGGTTTCGAGTACTTTAGACGAATGTATTTTGATATTCACCTGTATGTACCTGTAGTGACCATTGCATTGATTATAAATATAATCAAAATCGGTGCAACCGCTTAGGAGGAGTTCAATGACTAACACACGGACACAACGAGCTCTAACCACTAGACCAGACGGCCGTCGCCGAATATCTCAGAAGGAAATGCAGAGGGGAAGAGAGGGCGAGGAAGGCCAAGATTAACATGATTCAGGTCAAAGATAAAGTGTATCTCATGACGTACAGGGAAGTCAAAGAGATTGCGCTGAACGGAAGCAAATGGAAGGATTTGCATCAACAAGACGTCGACAAGAGCCATTATCTTAAATTTAAGATAATGATAAAAGATAGGTATGTGCATTCGATACTGATACAATCACGATTAATAGTTTGTCTGTCTGTTCCGGCATTTCCAAACGGTTTGACAGATTTTGACAGGACTTTTAGTGGCAGATAGTCAATGCTTTAAAGAACACACTATATTATATGTATTAAGCGCGGGTGAACCCACGGGCACAGCTAGTTCCAAGTAATTACATACATTGTTTACATGTGCTTGGGTTGTGATCAGACGAAAATTGGATTCGCTCACTTTGGTTGACGACTACGAAATAAAAGCATTTGTATTTTTGTAACATTTTGTATTTTAGACTAATTTTTCATACCAATGTATTGAATGTGTATACACGTATGATAACGTAATGAATATAATTATTATATACATGTGTATAATTGAATATTTTGTTATATATATACGATGGAACGATATACATTTTAGTTAAGCTAGAAATAAATTAAAATCCCTTCTAATTTTATAAATGCGAAAGTAACTCTGTGTCACTGTTACCTTTTCACGCCTAAACTACTGAACCGTTTTAATTGAAATTTGGTACAGAGATAGCCTAGAGCTTGAGGAAGGACATAGGCTAGTTTTTAATGCGAATAAGGGTTGTAAGGGGTTGCAATAAGGGATGAAAGTTTGTATGGAAGTTACGTCATTTTTGAAGCTAGAAGCTCGAAACTTATTTTTTAGTATTATTATACATATAAATTTATATTACATTCTAAGTTTCTAAAAAAATTACACTTTATTTAGAAAATAATGAATGCTGCTTAATATCACTTTGCCGCGCGGACGAAGTCGCGGGCACAGCTAGTTAATACATATATAAAAATAAATTGTGTTATTACTATCTTAACAAAAATAATATCGTTAGTTGTGATTTAACTAAATAACAACTAGGCCGATTTAAAAAAAAAATTAATAGTTAGAAAACTACATGTTATATTTCCCAAGTAACAGGCTTATTATAGGATTGATTATTTGGTTGTTTATTTGTTGAAAAAACAATCAATGAAACAAAATTATACGCATGAATCCGCGAGGCACGGTATGTCCCGCACTTTATAACCGTTAGGTCGTTCAAACTTTGGCGACTGGCTGGTGTAGTGGTTAGACATTCTGACTGAGGTCGTGGGTTCTATTCCCGCTAAGGACTGATATTTTGTGAGATGAACATTCGTATTCGTACCTTAGTCTTGGATGTCCTATGCATCTATCTATTATAATTTATTTACAATAACAACAATTAATAATATTTACAAAGAACAGTTGAAACTAACTACTTACAGATAAAATATTTAATTAATTATTTAATTCTATTTAATTAAATATACCATTGTCTAGGTACCACAAGCTATGCTTAATTTGGGCTATGTGAATTGTTTCAAGGTATTTATTTATTAATGTACTTATTTAATCTAAAGACTTTTCTAACAGTGAAAGCTTTCTCTTGAGACAGATTAATTGACTTACACCGAATAGACCTGACCATTGTCATGTGTAGCTTTGAGACTCGATAGTCTTCTATTGCTTGAGGGCTAAAGCCTTAATGGCTTTAGCCCTCAAACAATGCGACTTGTAGGACAAAGACTAAATTACTACTAATTTTGGACAAAAACGTTTAAAACCCATTGCAAGAATAGTCAATTTAAAGTAATAATAATTGTGGGAATATCTTGTAAGTACTGTACAAAACTGGGAACTTAATCATCATAATTCATTCAAAATAAAGTATGTTTCCTTTTCTTTACTTCTTTTGTTATGTTTTTTTCATTTACCACAAGTAAAGCTATTAATATCTATGCCTAAATTAAAGTTGCCATCCGTTTATTCAATTTTACAAACATCTACATAGTATAAATACTACCCTACAAGGGTCCCCGCAGGGGCAGGTAGTACCCACACATCCACTTTCCGCCAGGTATATAGGTTACATTATACTAGGTTACATTCTCTTTTGTTTGGTTTGGACACATAGAAAGGATGAGTGAAGAAAGATTGACGAAACAGATATACAAAGCAAAAGTGTGTGCAAGAAGAGACAGAGGAAGGCCACGTTCCAACTACCTGGATCAAATAGATCGGACTCTCAAGGACGAGAACGTTAAGAGTACTCGAAACCGACGAGCATGTATGAAGAGACTGATGAATGTGGACGAAGCGAAAGAGGTATGTAAGTCTAGAGAGAATTGGCGCTCTATACTCTCTGCCTACCCCGTTAGGGACTTGGCGTGATATGTATGTATGTACATTCTCTTTTATGTTCAGTTAAACTGTTATTTTAACATTCAAAACTAGTTATAATTTATCTTGTGCTGTGTAAACTAAATAACAATTATGCTCTTGTTCGTTTATTGCATGCCGTCGCCACCTATAATTGTAGTGGCACTGACCATGTATAGATGTACCATGTTAATTGATAGTTGTTTAAGTGTTTTCTATGTTGGTGGCCTTTAAATAAATAAAAAAAACTTGAGAGGTGTCAAGGGACACCCGGATGGAACGAAGTTCAAGAAGCACACGTCACTCACACGGGGGTTATAAATATACAGCAAAAACTAAAATAAGTGAATTTTAACTTGCCAGCATCATCATCCAATACCATCAATACCAGCAGAAATACCGCAGTATTTATTTTTTATTATAAATTAGCATAACAAAACAATCCGTGCAAATTCGCGCGTAATAATGGCTAGTGGTGTTGCTGATATATTAGTATTAGTTAAGATATCACTAATATTTGACGTATTCATGTATTAGAATCTGGCCATCTATGATAAGCTAATATTTCTCAGTCAACTAATATCTCTAGTGACCATCCAAAATATATCGGATTATAATACTTCGGATTCACTCGACTCAACTCGGCCGGAGTGATCCCGAACGTATTACCCGCTCTCATCGCCTTCGCACTGTAAGCAGTGATATCGTAACGACGCTGAGATCCTATCAACGTAGTTTTAAGGTGCAAATTCGAGTGACATCGCATTCAAGCGAGACGAAAAAATTGCTTTCTGTAAGAGAGAGAGAGACAGACAGACTCGTGACGTCAAAAAGTGTCGTGACAACTTTTCGTAAGATTTTTTTCCGTCTAGCCCCCTTTCACAACGCGCGATAAGGAACTTCGTTCCAATAAATATTTTATGGCCATAGCGAGTCTATCGCCGTTACTCACGAACGACTATGCGAGTACATACGCATTTTAATTTCTTTTCAAACGTATGAATTCTCTCTATGTTTTCCTTCACAGTACAGCTCGCGGTGTGACTAATCACTGTACTTATGTTCAGAAAAACTCATTGATACAGTAGGGATTCGAACTTGCAATCTTTGTGTCGTAGGCAACTAACCGAACCACTCGGCCACCACGGATTCTTAAAATCTAGCTAGCTTTATAGTTTGAAGGCATAATAACGACTTCGTTTGTTTTCAAGTTTCACAGCTTAGGAATTACACTGAACTATTAGATCACGTACACATTGGCGTAAGCTACTCAGCACACATACAAATTACGATCTAATCAGTTCCTTCAATAATACATATTGTTAGAGCGTTGTTGAACACAACTGTAGATCGGTTTGTTTGTTCAAATAGTTGAAGAGCTGGCGGTATCAGGATCAACCTCATTACACTAGGAATCTCAATGGAGAGATTCGCGACAAAGCATAATATGGCTATTTTATAGAATCGTATCAATACTCTTGCATAAGAAAGGGCAAAGGTTGGAAAAGGGACCTAGAATGTGTCGTGTCAATCGTAAGCGAAAACATAACTCGGTCTTTTGCTGCTAATAAATACTCATCTTATCGTATTATTTGTGTGAAGTCTATCATTTTGCCTAACGTAATAAAGATAGGTAATGATGAGTTAGGATACTTCAGTAACCTATCGTACCTTTACGATGAAGAAAAGCAGTGTGGAAAAAGGTAATATCCGAAATACCTATCTATGGCTTTGTTTCTAAGATATATGTTTGGCAAAATAGATTGAGATAATTGTAGTTGCCATGTATAGTCTACAGAGAGTTGGCACCCTACTTTTACTTACGCTTACCCCTACTCTACCCCGTAAGGAACCCCACGAGATGATGTGTATGTATATAATTGTATAAATAAAATTATCGTGGCACCAACTCTTGGACTAATCAGATAGCCTCTACGCAAACATTTGGAGTAAGTTTCAATACACAAACATATATGTAAATTGAGCTGGGGTATCTATCTAAGCTGTAAAAGTTTTAGTGTATTTTATGTATAAAATTTAATGTTACTCTTTGAAAAACTCAAGAAAATCTACGTCAAAGTACAAAGGAGGCTGTCGTTATGAATAAAACGGAATAAAAACTTGGAATTACTTGTTTCTAGAACTTAATCCTTATCGTAAGCTAGTATTGTTTTTAATTGGGATTTTTTATTTCATAAAACTTTTCTTTAAAACTAATCCGTATGAAAGCCAAATAATGTTGACCACCATGATTTCAGCCAATCGTTAATTAACCCCTAGAGATTAATAAATCTTAATAATATTTGGTAAAAATATCCACGAAATATAATCCAATTGACGAATTACTCCCTAAACCAAATGCCTATAATCAAATACGAATCCATTTCGTAATGAAACAAAACAAGATTGATATTCAATTATTTACTGAAACAAATCCCAAGGGGGATGCCGAATATAGGATTTATATGGTTCTTTAGAGGTTGATAATTCAACAACATATACGTGTCTGCTTTATTACTCGAACGCCAATTCGAAGCGAGAGAATTATTTTCATGTTGATGTTCTAACGCGATATTTCATATAGTACATGCAAAGAACCTGTATATACAGAAAATATTGACTTATAGACGTATATTTCTGTACAACCGCCAATACAGACATACGAACAAACAAGTTACATCTAATGAGAGGTAACAAAAAAGCACTCTTTACAATATTAGTATAAAGAGTTTTTTTTTATACGACTTGTGTGGCAAACAAGCATGCGGTCCGCCTGATGGTAAGCGGTTACCGCCGCCTATGGACGCTTGCAACACCAGGGGTATCACTCGCGCGTTGCCGACCCTGCAGGAATCTTTTCACACCCTTCTTGAAGAACTCCATGCTGTACTCTCCAGGGAAAACCTCAACGGGGAGCTCATTCCACAGCCTGAGCGTTCGCGGAAGAAAACTCCTTTGGAAGCGCACAGTGCGAGACCTTTGTGGTTCCAAGGTATGGAAATGAATTCCCCGTCGATGGCGAGAGGTGCGGTGGTAGAAGGTGGAAGTGGGCATCATGTCGAACAATTCTACAGAACACTCCCCGTTATACAAGCGGTAGAACACACACAGGGAGGCAAAGTCTCTCCTCAGACTTAGTGATTCCAAGCCGCTTGTGAGCATGGGATCTTCGACAATTCTAGCGGCGCGTTTCTGAACCGCGTCAAAAGGCCCTAGCTGGTATCCAGGGGCTCCAGCCCACAGTACTCCATATGTGGCCGAACTTGCGACTTATAAAGTTGCAGCCTTTGTTGCGGTGTGAAGTACTGCTTAGCTCTGTTGAGCACACCGAGCTTCCTGGACGCCAGCTTAGCCTTGTCCTCTAAATGACCACGGAACTGAACGTCGCTAGAAATATCGACCCCAAGGATCCTAATGCTCTTCGAGATGTTCAGGGGAGTGTTCTGGAATTGTGGAGCCACAGCGAATGGAGTTTTTTTAAGAGAGTGGTTCACTAGACTAAGAATTTTCACTACATCGCTTTTGCTTTAGCTATGTGTAGTGTGCTTCTGCCCCCTAATGACCCCCTAATGTACAGAAACTAATGCAAGTTTTTTTGTTTTCTTGGTAAATTGGTTTTCCTGACTTCATTTCGTTACCTTCGTTACGTTAACCATAGATACTCAATAGCAAAACTAGGAACCCTATACGCGCCAGTACTCACTGATTCAAAAACTTTGTTTAAGAATATGCTAGCGAAATCACTACCAGGTTTCCCTGTTCAGATAAATTGTTTGATTACAAGCCAATTCTGCAATTTTCCATCTCCGTATCTGACGACTTCAGCGGGGAATTTATCTCAATACAGAGAAGCCAAACATACTGTACGGTTTCAAAGAAGTTTCGTTCCATGCGCGTTCAAGTTGTGGAATAAACTCCCCGTTGAGAATTTCCCAAGAGAGAATAACAAAATGATTATGCGGTATACCTAAAGTTTTTCTTGTTTGTATTTTATAAACTCTGCTTTAAGACATACATATTCGATGTTCACAAAATTCGTGACGTAGCAATATTATATACAGTCTACAATATCCCTATATTGTAGATTGTATTAAACGAGTTGCTTTGCTTCCTTAAGCAAAGCAACTTGTTTGAACGAGGTTGAGGTTTTAAAGACGAAGAAAGTCGTAATATCGATCATAGTTTTATGGGGTTAGATTTTACATGTATATTATATCTACCTTTAAGATTAGCTTAGCTTAATTAAGTTAATTAATTTTTACTAGATTTTCGTCATTGTGCCCTATCATACCTGCTAACTGTTATTTTTTCTGAGAGAAAAGTATATGTGTATATTAAAAAGTAATGTTGTCAGTATTTGAATGTAACAAATTAAGTTTGTTTCAATATGTTTGATTCAATAGAAACGCAGACATGCGCTCACGCGAACAGTTCGATTGTCGAGTACCTAAAAATTAAACAGAGTGGCAATGCTTACCCGTCGCTACGTTTTGTCTCGCCCGTAAAAGTTCAGTAGGCGTAAACAATAAACTTATGTTTGTATAACTTGTGGCTACATAAGCGTAAATTTGAGTTATGAAAAAACGATAAAACCTTGTCCCAAACCTGCCAGTGGATTTAAGCATGCATGAAATTGGTGAAACACGTACCAGGTACCTTTGTTCCCGGAAATGTTTGGCAGAACTCAACAGGTAAAAAGGCCCTTGGTGTAACGAGAAAATTACGAAAACTGTATTTGCTTCCTGCGAATGATTCGGCCCGGAAGCAAGTGCTGTTGACGTTCTCTCGCTCGCTCATTTCCGCTTTCGTTGCCAGCAGCCGGTCGCTAGGGGGCGCGCTACTTCGCTACATTTTGAAGTCTAGTATTAAGAGTTTCTATTGTGCTCGTGCAGCTCGAAACGAGTTATACGGTTACAAAAAAAGCATGGATTTTTTTATCCAATGAATTCTTTCATTCTAGAGAAATTCAAATAAGTGCATAGTCGTGCTTGAGAAACGGCAATGGGCTCGTCATGTCATGTTAGCGTCACAATATATCTCCGACGAAAAGGGCGTGTGTAACAAAACATCACTGCCTACCCTTCGGGGACCGTTGTGGGAAGACGCAAAGATCATTAGCGTTTGAATTACATTGGGGAAAAATAGCCCAGTTTTTATCGTATGAAAATGATGAATTCACCCCCGAGCAGAGTGTCGTCGACATAAATCACGAAACAGCCCTTTGAGTAACAATTTATTTCAGTTTTAACACAAATCGCCCGCGGGACGTGTAACGGTTTCGTTAACAGTTGCAGGCCCGTCACGTATTCATTCGTACAGGATATAAATATCTCATTTCATTATTACTTTTGTACAAACATACTTCAAAGGGCCCACTGCTTCTTTGTGGATAATGATTACCGCTTAAAGGACTTTGCATTTTGATAAAGTAGACGTGCCAAACTTCACCCGCCTTAGCTTATACATAAAAATATGACACTCTCTATTGCTCTACTGCTCACTGCTCATCTCCCTAGGATAGTAACAAGATGTTACTATGCAGCCTATAGGTATCCTTAATAAATGACATCTAATACAATAATATTGAACCAAAAATTTAATTTGAAATGATGAAAACAAACTGCCTCTGGGGCCTTGGGGTCCTGAGGCTCACCATCTTTTTAAAGAGGTCTCGCGCCGTCTAGTCGAGACCACTCGTGACAGGCGGGCTAGAACATATCTCACTCAGAGAATCAGCATTGCTATCCAGCGTGGCAATGCTGCTAGTCTTCTTGGCACGTTGCCTCGGGATACCGATTTGGGACAAATATTTTATCTGTAAGTAGTTAGTTTCAACTGTTCTTTGTAAATATTGTTAATTGTTGTTATTGTAAATAAATCCAACGGCCTCTTGATATATATTAGCATCAGCAGGTTCCCGCTCGATGTTTTCCTTCGCCGTTAAGCTCGTGGTGTGACTAATCAATGTACTTAAGTTCAGAAAAACTATTTATTACTGTCGGGATTTGAACTTGCAATCTTGAGTTGCCGGCGACTACTCGGCACTACTCGACCACCAACGTCAAGTAATATTTTTTCGGTTTCTTGTTTTGTTCCTTTAATTGTATACCCGTTCAACACTGGGTGGGTCAGACTGACAAAATGGAAATTTGGAGTGTGATAATGCGAGCAGCTGCAATATTTATGTACAATTTTCGTGTCAGAAAAAAGGCGATTTGCGCGATTTATGGTACAGTCGCGGAAGTTATTCAGGAAATTATTTAAAGACACGAATATATCGCTGTCACCGGGTATACCGGATCATAGCATTAAGAATATGGAGCCGCGGCAACCGAGTGGCTATGAAAACATTGCAAGTTCGAATCCCTTATTTCGGATTATTAATATTATTAGTAAAGGACTGTTCCACAGTTACGTGAAGTACTCTGCCGTGCTTTAGCTAGAAAAGGGTTAAGCCCGACTAGTAAATTTTGAGATATCGTCAAAAAACGCGGGAATTGATGTCTTTAAAAATCTATTCAAGATGGAGTAAACATTCTTAGAGACAAAGTTAGCTAATATTTAACTCTACCTTATAGAATAATTTCCATCCTAAAATATTGTCTTTATAATACCTAAAACCTATTTTTTCTTATTTAACTAAGCATTTCACTCGTAATGTTAAACTTATTATGACTCTAAAACAGGGTTAACCATACCCTAACCCACTTTTAGCGTAGTATTTTGATGGAAATGTCACTATCAATAATTTACTGCAAAGTTATTCAACAATGCTTACTTATAAATAAGTTATCCACCGATAACTCATTTATAACTAAGGATATTACATCATAATACAGAATAGGATAACGACAAAAGTATTTTAACCTTTATTTAGGTAAGTAAAGGCAATACTTTTTTTTTAATGACTTGTATTTATGCAGTATTACTTAACTAAAAATAGGTTATGTAAGTATCACTCGTGGTTAACCCTTTTACAGCTAAGCTAAGTGGAATGATTAGTCGAGGAAAAAAAATATTTTGCCATAAAATAGTAATATTTTGCCATCTAAATTAAACAAAAGAACCAAATTTACTTAACCATATGCACAGATCAATAGCTAACTTCGTTTCTTTAAAAGTAAGTCTGTTAAAGTAACATGTAAGTAGGTAGGTAATTAAAATAAAATTCTATACCTGAAAAATTGGAAATAAAATAAGTACTTTTAAAATGAAACTAAAATTCCCTCGTTAGGCTAACTATTTAACTATTTAAATGCAATTAAATTAAAATGAGATCAATATAATCTCACAACAGCGCTAAAAATACTTTGTGATACACTGTCGACACATATAAGTAAAAATAATGCATGGACATTATAAAATATCAACAATAAATCACAATCTTATTGACAATAGAATATGTGCCATATTGGCATGCAGTTAGCAATCTCTCTGGTTTAAAGGTTTTTACTCTTATATAGTTATCTGGCCGAGGCAATGTTTCATAATATTTTTTTATACCACATGGGTGTCAAACAAACATGCGGCCCGCCTGATGGTTAGCGGCCACCTATGGAAGCTTGCAACACCAGGGGTATCGCCCACGCGCTGCCGACCCTGCAGGAATCTTTTCACACCTTTCATGAATAACTCCATACTGTAATCTATAGGGAAAACCTCAACGGAAGCTCATTCTGCCTGAGCATTCGCGGAAGGAAACTCATTTGGCACCGCGCAGTAAGAGACCTTTACGGTTCCAATGTATGGGAATGAATTATCCGTCGATGGCGAGAGGTATGGGGGTAGAAGGTAGAAGTGGGCATCATATCATGTCGAACAATTCTTTAGAACACTCCGTTATACAAGTGGTAGAAAACACACAGGGAGGCAAAGTCTCTCCTCAGATTTAGTGGTTCCAAGCCGCTTGTCAGCATGGGATCATCGACAATCCTAGCTGCGCGATTCTGTACCGCGTCAAAAGGCACTAGCTAGTATCCTGAGGCTCTAGCCCACATGTGGCAGCAGTACTCCATATGTGGCTTAACTTGCGACTTATAAAGTTGTAGCCTTTGCTGCGGTGTAAAGTTCTGCTTAGCTCTGTTGAGCACACCGAGCTTCCTGGACGGCTACTTAGCCTTGTCCTCTAAATGACCACGGAACTGAACATCACTAGAAATGTCAAAAAGGATCCCAATGCTCTCCTAGATGTTAAGGGGAGTGTACTGGAATTGTAATACCATAGCAAATGGAAGTGTTTTTGGGGGTCACCCCGCAAACTTGTTTCTTAGTGAGGTTGAAGTGGTTTAATCGGAGACATGACAGACACAGACCCCAATCGAAGACACTACAAAGTGTACTCTAGATTTCAGAGACAAATTGTTCGCGAATTTCCTCCATAGTGGAACGAGGGAGATTAGCATAGCCCGTATAGTAAGTGTCACCAGTACTTTCGTCTGCATATCAGTGCATTCCTTCAATAGAAAGCATGTCTTTGATATGCAGAAGAAACATAGTTCAGGGACAGCATAGAGCCTTGCGGGACGCCGGCATTAATGTCCATGCTATCGAAGCAGAGATCGTCAACGACGGCTCTTATGCATCAACTGGACAAAAGGTTGGCTACCCATTTGCATTATGGATTTGGCGTAACAACTTCCACTTCAACTTTGTTGATAAAAAAAAAATGACCTGCCAGTTGTCTCAAAACTTCAGTAGGTCATGCTCATTCTAAAAGTATACAATTAGCATGTAAAATCCCGAAATTACTCCGGGAAAAAACTTTTTTTATTAAAGTAACAAAATATTATAACAGAAGTTAAATTAAAATTAACAATATTTACAAAGAACATTACAGAACAGAACAGTTTACTAACTACTTACAGATAAAATATTTGTCCCAAATCGGTATCCCGAGGCAACGTGCCAGGAAGACTAGCAGCATTGCCACGCTGGATAGCAATGCTGATTCTCTGAGCGAGATATGTTCCAGCCCGCCTGTCACGAGACTTCACAAGAGGTCCCGACTAGACGGCGTGAGACCTCTTTGAAAAGATGGTGAGCCTCAGGACCCCAAGGCCCCAAGTGCATTATAGGCCAATTAATTTATTTTAATATTTCTTCAAATTATCTCTCTCACCATCTCACCTAATCTCTTTTCATGACTTTGATGGGTATAATTCACTACTCATTGTTTAAAAAAAAATACCGGTTTAGTGGAGAAGTGGCATACACTCCTTTTGAAAATATAAGTCCATGAATTTTAAAGAGAGGTTCCACTAGCACCGGTATTTATTTAAATAATGAGGAATAAAAGCCGTATAGATCTGACATACATAACTCGTGCGTTGCATTTTACTGCAGTTTACTTTGTTCTAGCTTAGGAATGAGGCTTAACCCTTCTTATACCAAGGTTTCTTCCGAAATATTAATTGGTATTACTTGATTTAAAAATGGTTAAGCGATCTTAACCTATTTATAGTTACGTTTTTTATGTTAACTTATTTATAGTTTATTTTTGTACGCCAATTTGCTCACACTTTACTTACTTTTAGTAGAGTTAATAAACCTTAACTTTAATTAAGTTAAGCATAAATAGATAACTTTATTTTTACTAGGCAAATTATATCAAAAAATATTTGGTCTTCCTAGGGTTAGGATACTTTTGCCCTCTTTTAGACTAGTTTCGTGGGTTAGCTGGTTTTTAGTTAAGAAAATTATAAAAAATGTGTCACTTAACTGTTTACTGAGTATCTGTATCTCTTTTATGGATAATGATAGAGCTTTGGTTCCTAGATCAAAATGTAGAGAATTTTGCGGTGGTAAAATTTGCATCATTACCTAAAAAACGACCATATGAGGGTTAACCCTTTTCTAGCTTAAGTACGGCAGTACTGTGGAACAGTCCTTTACTTTAACGTACGGTACGGTACGGTACGGTTTACGGTAGTTAATTATACATTAATTTGTGAAAATGAGTCAAAAGCATTTTTAAAGCAACCAAATTTGCATTGTAACCTTTCTTCACGAAAATCTTAAGACTCGTACCGTTTATATCGTTCCGAGTAATAGCAAAAAAAAGTTCATCACTCTGAACCAACACTCGACTCGGATGTCTTCGGGTTCATTTCACTGGAGACTTGCGTACAATAATCTCCTAGTAAAGCCACCGCGCCAGACGTTTTGCCCCGGGTGAGACTCCCCTCACTGTTTTGTGTTAAGGCACCAAGTACGCTGCAGTTGGTTACTGGAAAGAAAATAGCTAATTGTACGACTAATCCATAAACGCTTAAAAATAACCGAATGCGTACCATACAGCGCTGTATTGATCTTTACCATGCAGTTTTCTGGATGGTGAATAAGCAGTCGTTACCCATTATGTGATTAAAATCACAATAAAAAAGTAAAAATGAATATGCGTGGTATAAACAATTCATATTCAGTAATAACATTTAATATATTTGCATAATTTTTAACTAAAACAGTAAACAATTTATTTATTTATTTCCCAAATTGGCAGGACATGGTCATTTATACTAATTTTATGTTTATCATGATCTTCTAACAAGCCGTGGTGGCCGAGTGGTTAGAGTGGTTGCCTGCGACACGAAGATCGCAAGTTCAAATCCCGACTGTACCTGTAGTAATGAGTGTTTCTAAACGTAAGTACAGTTATTATTAGTCACACCACGAGCTTTACAGTGAAGGAAAACATCGAGGGGAAACCTGCATTCATTTGAGAAGGAATTCAAAGGCGTTTATATTATCTTGCTTGAGTAACGACAATGGACTCGTCATCTGTCAAGTTTGCACCTAAAATGTTACTCTTCACACTACGGGCTAGACGAACATGACTTGCCCGGTTAGAGCTCACTAAAATGAGGTTCTCGAAATAACTTCAAACAGTCAAGAGTACTTTACTCTCGTTCATTGAAGAGCTCCAAATGCTAACTATACCTCAACAATCCGATCCAATATTGAAACTTTCACCGCCCAACGAACGTATAAGATTTTATGTTTGAAGTAATTTACACGCCTAGTAGGTACTTGGAACGTTACCAAATGAAATTTTATCCAATTTGCAGGGCAGATTTAGTTGTAACTATAGAAATGATCTCTGCAAAATCAGTATCAGAAAATGTATGACAGGGCAGCATCGCCTTTGAACGATAGAATGCAATAATTTTTTACGTTATTGTTAATATATATCCTCATGCTTACCCACAGGGGTCCCCGAAGGGGTAGGCAAAGGTGTATAAGTACTAAAATTATGTATACTCATACACCCACATTTCACCAGAGATATATTTTTAGGTGCCAACGTCACAGATGGCGAATCCGTCGCCGTTACTCAATAGGAGGAAAACATTGAGTGAAACCTGCATACGCTTGAGAAAAAAAATCAAAGAAATGATTATGTTTAATCGTGCTTGAGAAACGGCGATGGACAAGCCATCTGACACGTTCCAAAAATATGTATATGTGGGTATTAGACACCTCTAAACACCCTTCGGGGACCTTTGTGGGTACGCGCCATATATGATTGTCAATTGGTTTAGTTCGCTGTTTATATATGTACGAGGTAAAATTAACGTTATGTTACGTTTGACTGTCCTCTTATAACTTGCAATTATGTACATTGAATCCTTGTTGAGCCAAGGTCATGTTCAGTTTAGTATTGTTTGCTTGTAATAATGAAACTTTATTAAGAGAAAATAAGTTCTTTCAGTGCCAACTCGCCAGTTGGCCGTTTGACAAAAATCCTTAATCTACGTTGATAAATTAATCTTAAAAGGTCTCTGGGTTTGTAATTTTGGATGCCTGCCAAATATATTTAGAGTATTTTATGATTGTGTCATTTTATTGAATGACGGAATTGTTAGCTTTCTGAGTATTAAACCATTTTTCTCTTGAGTTCCTCTATTTTATAAATATCTCTTTTTACTGCTTTTAACAATACCTTTATTTCAAAATCTAAATCGTTAACCGTAAATGAAGAGCTTGCTGAATGTGGACGAAACAAAAAGGTATGTAAGTCAAGAGAGAGCTGGCGCTATAAACTAAAATCGAAATCAAAATATTTTATTTCACAAAGGCCTAGATGGGAACCTATAAAACGTCAAAAAATAGGTGCACGGTTCAGGTTGGTCGATTCCGTGGAGAGAAACGGCAAGAAACTCTATCGACTGTTTTACATGGAGCTCATTCCACAGCCTCAGCGTTCGCGGGCTACTGTGTAGGGCGCGCGATAGGTCCGCACAAATCTCAGAAAGAATTACTCCGATTAAAGAATATCAACCAATTTATTAAGGAAGGCTATAGCTTATATTGTACCGTCATGCTATTATTCTAGGCAGCGGACAGTTATAATTATTAAATGTATGAGCAAAGCTAGTGGGGCACGGTTTATCAAAACGCAAAGTCCTTTAAGCGGTAATCATTATCCATAAAAGTATCAGCGGGTCCCTTGAAGTACCTACGTATGTATATACAAAAAACAACAAAATAATAATGAGATATTTGTAAACGAATGAATACGTGACGTTTCGGCCCCGTGCGGTGGTTGTAATTGATAATGAAACCGTTGTAAAATTATACTTCCTCCTCTTCGAGTCACACGTTTTTTTCATGATATTCAAGAGGCCGGAGGCTTTGTTGGGGAGACTTCATTTCTGTAATAATTTTTCTTACTAGGTCAAATCGAAAATCTTTTGCGTTGTATAAATTGGAATACCTACATACTCGTATACTTAAGCACAAAAGTTCTTGCACGGTTTTTCTTCCATATTCAAAGAAAGTAGCGGTTTTATTAAAGCTGTAGTGTGTAATTGCGTGCAGCAAAAAAAAAATAGTTTGGATTCCGACTGAGCCAATAAGTTTTTCTGAATTCTGAAACTGAAGTGAAAGTTTTGTTGTACAGTGATTAGTCAGACCATGAGCTTTACGATGAAGGAAATCAACGAGAAGAAACCTCGAAAGGAAACTTGCATACGTTTTAGAAAAATTTCAAAGACGAATATATAGTCGTGCGTGAGTAACGGCGATGGACTAGCCATCTGTCACGTTGGCACCTAAAATGTATCTACGGCGGAAAGTGTGGGTTCTACCTGCACTCTGCCTTCCCTTGATAATTAAGATATAGATTTTGATAATTTTGATCATACTTATACTTATCAGTGTATATCTTTTTGATAAGAGTATTGTTAAATTTAGAACACCTATTGATTAGGTAGGTACATTTATTGAGTTATAACTATTACATTAATATATTAATATAGGTACTAGTAACTACTTACTTACTACTAAAAAGAAAAAAAAAAAATAATAATAATATAATAACTAAAAAATATTCTTAAAACGAGTCCTTTTAGGCAGGGTTCCGAAGATACTGGAAGCGTTCCCCCTTTGAATAGCTAGGCTAATTCTTTGTCCGAGTTAGCTGCCAGCTCTTCGGTCTCCTGTGATGTCGACCAACCTTTTTGCTATTTCTTTAAATAGCTTTGTGGCACTAGGACCCCACAGACCAAGGGTCTCGACACCGAATGGGACAAAATCATATTCGGAGCCTAGACCCCTGTATTTGCATACTTTAGCTTTTTCAGCCGCTTGTTAATTTACGTGGTACTGGTAGTAAGGGGATCATGCTTTCAAGTGTCCTGACAGTTAGACTTTTGAAGAAAGAAATTAACCTAGTACTTTTTTTGTGTACGGAGAAAGCTATTTTTGTTCGGGTGAACCCGGCCAGGTCATCTAGCTGAACATGAATATTCATTAAGTGTTGGACAAAGCGAGTGTTTAATTAAACGGAGCGCGATGCAATCACATTGGACTTAATAAAATTTCTGAACATTTAATTAAACATAATAACGTTTTAGACGCTACCATAGAGCGAGCCAGGTCGACCACCCCTTACTATAAAATTTAATCGGGAACTTGTTCAAACAAGTTACTATCAGAAAGTGCAGAGTAAGATTTTAATTCATCAACTAATTTCAATATTCGAACTTAGCTACGAACTTCATTAAGCGCCAACTCGACTCTCTATCAAATATTTACAACAACTTCTACGCTGTTTCATCTTCATTATTAATCCTTTATCGTTTTATTTTGCTTTTACTTACTGCTAAAGTCTATCTAACGCAGGTCGTTCGGTCGTCTACTTTGGATGTAGAAAATTAGCAATAGGATTTGGATGTAGAAGGTGCTGAGGCGTACCTGAGGTGTGTGTGTAGATGAGAGCGATATCCAGTCGCGAAATCTTTATACTAATAAGGGGAGACTTGATTTGAGCCTCAGCATTGCGTTAGATAGTCAATTTACTAAGGAACTTTCAGACTTATAGAACTCTTCTGCTTCAGCCATATTTGTACGTATGTACGTGTATTTCAGTCTCCATTTCATTCAGAATCCCTCGCGGAAGAAGAGGAAGAATCAATAAAAACAAATGAACTGTAATCAAACCACACAATGTGTTCCTTTCTATACAAACAAAGAAACCGCTTCGCTTTCCACTCATCAATCAATTCCCGCATGCCAATTAGTTACGAGTATTTCCTCAAACGTCAATGAGTTCTTAGTAATTTGGTCACACTATGATCTGGGGAGATTAATTCACAGTAGTGGGTAAGACAGAACAATTCAAAGGCATGTTGATGCTGCAGTAACAGCTGTGGCTTGCCATCTGTCACGTTGACATCTAAAACATATCTCTGGCGGAATGTATGAATGTATATTTGTCTTAAGGTCTTAGCGTGATTAATACTTTCTTTCAGAATAACTCATTGAAACAGTTGGGCTTTGAACTTGGAATATTTGCGTTTCACTCGACTCTACCTTTTCGGCTACCACGGCTCTTACTACAATAATACATTTCAACAAATTTATTGAACCGGCTACGCAATTCGTTTAGAATTTCAGCGTACTTAAGCATAAAAATAATTGTTAGTCACAATTTTATCTCGTAAAATCCTTCATTGTAAAGAAAAGTTCTGAAATACAAACGATAATCTCCTTTTTAATGGCTATTTTCAGTGGAATTTGACCACGTACCGTGTAATATAACTTCTGCCAGCGACACTGGGCCCGCCCGTCTCTCATTTTGTCATAGGAACTAGTGATGGGGCATGCTCTATCAGTTTTGATATTAACGTCAATTCAAAGTTGACAGTTGATATCAAGATCAATGAACATTGGCTATCTTGTCCATAGATATTTTCCTTATATTTATGAATAAAAATGAATGATAAGCTACTGTGATATAACTGATTATGAAAATGACTTTTAATTATATTCAGCAGATTTTTTTGGTACGATTGTTTCGTTTAGATTTCCTAAATAAATATTTCTTTCCATAGGGAGTCCAGTATGAACCTTTTCTAGAAAAAAGATTTCTGCAGGGTAATAATAATAATAAATACCTGGAACAATTCCACAGAAATTGACCTAGTCCCAAATTAAGCAAAGCTTGTGTTATGGTAACTAGACAGCGATATATTTACTTATATATAGATAGATATATACTTAAATACACAGGACATCCAAGACTAAGGTACAAATATTCGTGTTCATCACACAAATATCTGCCCTCAGTGGGATTCGAATCCGCGACCTCAAGTTTCGCAGTCAGGAGCTCTAACCACTGACCAGACGGCCACTGCCACGCCGGCAGGGTGAGTGATCCTTGTTGTTGCAAGGGTCCATTCTCGGCGGTAGCTTCTTTCTATCAGGCGAACCACGTACTTGTTAGCTACCGGCCAATAATAAAGGAGGGAGATAGAAATTTGAAAAAAGAAACTTGATGCTACTGCACTCGTAGTGATAGATAAAAGTATTTAAAATAAAAAAATAAATTTAAATGAGAGAGCAATAAACATTCATTAGTTATTCATCGATCGGACGCTCATGGACGGGAACATCAAGACCGAGCATGTATGAAGAGACTGATGAATGTGGACGAAGCAAAAGAGTGTAAGTCTAGAGACTGGCGCTATACTCTTTGTCTACCCCATTAGGGATTAGGCGTGATTGTGTATGTATGTATGTCAATAAGAGTTAAAGTTAAAACTTATTTTCTTTATACTTAATTATAATCATAATAAATAAAATAATGGAAAGCCTTGCGCAAGTTTTTTAAATTAAATCCAATAGTAATGTTGCAGATGCAACATGTTGTTTAATCGAGAGATATTACCAGAGTTTATTAAATAGTGCGAAATAGATAAATGTACAGACGACTAATATATTTATATCTGTCGCTTTAAATATCACTCAATTGCTCAAGATTCTTTTCGGACCAATATCAAGATTTTATTTATTGTGGTCAAAATTTAATCACTCAATGGTTTGTCGATGGACTACGCGCTCGTCCCTACAAAGTCCCAAATTTTTTGCTTCCTCTTAATAATAATCGCAATATTATGGCCGAATGGTTCGAGTAGTCGCCTGCAACGCTCTTTGTCAACGCTCTTAAAGAAAGTATATAGCTCAAAAGCATACAACATAATTCCCGCCCCCAAATAATATTTAAATAAAATGACCAGTCCAGCCCAGCTCCCTTGCTCACGATCCAGTAACGCCCTAAGCCGAGGTTCGTACCCCACAGGGGGTGCCCTTAGCTGTGTTGGTTAGCACTCAAGTGCCTGGCTGGAGGCCTTGGTCTCGCCATTGATCGGTTAAGTACAGTTCCCGGAACTCACGCTACGAAACAATACAAAAACAAACATACAACATGACCGAATCAATCACTGCGGCTTGAATTTCCTTTCCTTGGAAGACACCATTTAAATTCCTTTATTTCCGCTCTAATTGTAATGAAGAAAGACTAACGGGCGGGCGGGAAATGGAATAGTTGTGTAACATGTTACTTTCGATTTTTCTTTTGTTAAGTTAACGACGCATTATTTTTTATATCTTTTTTCTCACTTTGTTTTAGGTTGATTATTGTCACGCCAAGGCCAAAACGGGGCAGGCAGAGAGAGGGAGAGTAAAACGTCTGTTCCCTCTGTCGCTTTACCCACCACATACACACACACGCGCACACACACGGGGAGGAGGGAGGTGAGTGCTAATGACATAGTTTACAATTACTGCAGGCATTCGCGGCTTCGCCCGCGTGGAGTTCGGAAAAGTAGCTTTAGAAATTTTCCTGCTAGAATCGGTTCAGCCACTATGCCGAGAAATAGCATCATATAATATAAGAACTTCGAATTTTCAGGATAAAAAAAGTACCCTATGTCCTATTCCTAGGTATTTATAAGCTATCACCATTTCAACTTTCAGCCAAATCGGTTCAGCCGTTTGGCCGTGAAAGAACCGCAAACATCCAAACATCCAAACTTACAAACTTTCACATTTATAATATTAGTAAGATTATCTGTGAACTCTGACGTTAAGGTTTCCAGACCTATAAATGCTGCTCACGATATCTCCACGCAACGCACGCTTGTAGCCTAAGGAAACGATTACCATCAGGCAGGCCGTATGCTTGTTTACCACCTGACGGGGCCTTTGTGGGCCTCGTCGCTCGATGAGCTGATGAGTGGAGTAAGAGGTATGAGCGGGGGTGTGAAGGGAGCGGATGGGCTGGCGAGAGTAGGTGAACTGACCTGATTTGATGGATGTTCTCCACGCGGCACGTGGCACGGGACACTCCTTCCTTCACTTATTGGAGATGTACACAAAGTCACTAAGTCTATGTAAGTTTCTAGTTTCTAGTTATCGAGCCGAGATATGAGCAGTGATGAGCGTGTTGTTATGAGTAATGTCACTGTATATCGAGCAGAATGATAGCTGAGAGAAGAGCAGAGTTAAGTACACGCGCCGCCTCGGACGGGGGTCCTCCGCACTCCCCCCGGGCGGACTTCACACCCGCACTTCTATATCTAAACTGCACTCTTGTATGGGTTGTATTGAAACGTCACTGTCAAAAGTCACCGGCTAACCGGGAAGCGCGCGCGCCGCGTTCCGTTCCGCCAACTGGCGGAAACACCACCGGTTTATTATATGTCACTTATTTTTTCAACGTATTTGTAGCAGAAATAATTACTCTATGTCTAATTCGGTAAATAATTTCTGGGTGTCTAGTTTGAGAAATAATTTCTGGGTGTCTACTTTGAGAAATAATTACTCTGTATCTGATTTGATAAATAAATTACTCTGTGTATACAATAAAGAACTTTGATAATTGTTTTTCGTAGTATTAGTACGATAGATGTATAGCATCAAAAGCGTGTGTAACCACAAAACTCTGAACTAATCTAGGTTTTTCCAGCAAACCAGAGTATTGTTGGAATCGTAATAAAAACTAAGCAACGTGATATAGTTTCTAACAAAGAGAAGTCAATACCTAGGGCCTCATTTGTCTAAGCCACACACTGAGCTGGTGCTAGCTCACGCCAGTGCAAAAAATGCTGAAACGGAATGTTATATGCAAGGTTCTGTACAAATTTCATCAATTAATTTTACAGGTTTTTTATTAGTCATTATGATAATGGTAGTTAGAAATGGTAGAAGAAAGTGGTATTTTTTTATGTAACATTGCAGATTTTATTCTCCCACATTTCTCTCAATGGTGTGTCAGAAGGCAAACGTTATACTTTTGAATTAATTAAATTAATTTATTCATAGGTAGTTTATGTCTATTAGTGAAATAAATAATTTGTATGTATTATCTCTCCTCTTCCCCCCGGACCGCCGAAGGGCTCGGTTGTGTTGCACAGTGTTTCCGTATACATTTTTCTTTTTTAATTATAATTTTAAATAAAATAATCAGTGCGCAATAATAGGAGTACAGAAATAGTTAGGAGGCCAACAGCACGCTCCTAGTACGCGAGCGAACGTTTCGTCGAAACGTCGAATAAAGAAGCGAGAAACTGAATTAGACCTTAAACAGTTGAAACAAAGGCACAAGTACAGTGAGTTACCAGATTTTCTTTCTCTCACTATCCCACAAAAATAATTAACTAAGAGGTCACATTAAAATTGACGGAAAGCAAATTAGTACGAAAACCTCCGATACACGACCAGTTTACTAGACCCCTCCATACGGCGTCGAGAGCTCAACTTATTTTGGACAGTTAAGCGATACTAAGGAAGTCATCGATACATGTCCACTCAGTGAGACCCCTCTCTGTAGTACACATTTAATAATCCTGCAAGTTTGTATGCTATCCTGGTACATTTCTAAATCAGCACGCAAATATGCCTCTCAGTCGTAGCCCACCTATCAATATACCACCACCACCATCATCTACAAACTCAACGAGTGCATCACCGTCACAAATAGCGCAACATAGTATTATAGACAGATCCCTTTCCGAGTCGAGATTAAACGAATATCTTAAGGAAAATGCGCCTGCGGATTATATTACACAGCGAAGTAAAAGGAGGAGGGGTGATGATATATCCTCAGATCTGGACAGTTTTAAAGAGGAAGTGAGATCGATGTTTCGCTCATTCATGGAGTCACAACACAAGGAACTGCAGAGCATCACTTCCAATCTAAAAGAGATTCAGCTAACAAACCACAATATAGATAGCTCAATTGCCTTGCTCACGAGTCAAAATGATGAACTGCGACAAATAATTGATCAACTGGAAGGGAAAGTTAAAAGAGACACTGAGCACATTTCTTTCTTAGAAGAAAAAATTGAAAACATACAGAGAGAAAGCCGAAAAACAAGCATTGAGATTAAAAATGTACCAAAAAAGAAAAACGAAAATAAAGAAGATTTAATCGAAATGGTTCTCAACTTGACTAAGAACGTAAACTGCATGGTAGACAAGCGTGACATCAGGGACATATACAGAGTGAAAGGGAAGAAAGATGCCGAAAAGAACTCGACCATAATTGTGGAAATGGGCTCGACTACTCTAAAGGGAGATGTGCTGAAAATGTGCAAATCGCATAATATAAAAAATAGCAGAAACAAACTTCAAGCAAAACACTTAGGATTCGCCAGTAATGAAGATGATCCTATTTTCGTATCAGAACAACTAACGCCAAAGGCTGCGCGGTTATATTTCCTGGCCCGAGATCTTACAAAAATAAAGAAGTACAAGTTCTGCTGGACATCTTTTGGACGAGTATATGTCAGATTAAATGAGACGTCGCCTATTATACTGATAAGGGAAGAAACTCAGATTCATCATCTTCTTCAAGAAGAAGCTGCCACATGACTACCCAGCAGTACAGTCTGTAAGACAACGCTTCCGGTATTTACTTCTAGTTTTGCACCTGTTCATTTCTTTTCTGTATATCTTTGTCATTTAATTATTATTGATGTAATGCTGAAACAAACATATCTAATATCGCCACACGCCTTAGGGCATACACAACCCAAAACAAATAATACATATTTCATCACCAACTATTTCAAAACTAACACTTATACACTATATTGTATTCATTCAGATACACTTCATAGCAAGAATATATTTTACCTACCACTCAAATATATAATAAAAATATACATTAAACTGAACTCGATACTAATCTATAAGCCACAAATTATATACACAAAAAAAGAATTTTATTATATACTTTACCACAGAATTTTATCATGTAGCACCTTGAACACTAAGCCACTCTTATTTCTTCATTTATTATTTAATGGCTGACACGCTTAATACATTGAAGGAAATAGATATTGTCGAAATAGCACAGGTATATGAATGCGAAGTCTCGGACCTTACAAAACATATAAATGTTAAGATAGGTGATCTCACTATAATTTCTCAAAATATAAGAAGTATTTACTGCAATTTTGATGATTTTATGATAACGTTATCAGACTGTAAATTTAATACTGATATTATAGTCTTAACTGAGTGTAGACTATGTAATAAGAAACCGATTCCACAATTAAGCCATTACTGTTCTTATGCATCCACAAACCATTTAAATCAAAATGATGGAGTAGTTGTGTACGTTAAAAATACACTCAAACACAAAGTTAAAGAAGTAAAGTTAATGCATGCGTCCTGTCTACAGCTGGATATTTTAGATACTGTGCTATTGTGTCTCTATCGCTCCCCATCGAACACGAATGCAGAAAGTTTTATTAATGGTCTTGGTTCCCACTTAGAGACACTTAATGCGCACAAAAATATTGTAATTACGGGTGATATCAATATAAACATAAAACCTAGAACCACAGAAGCGTCTTATGAGTATAGAAATAGAACGCACTATCTCAATATGCTTTCCGAGCATGGTATTCTCCCCGGTCATACACTACCTACCAGACAGAATAATTGCCTGGACCACTTTATGTTAAAATTCAACAAACTTAAAGTTTCCGCATCTATTGCTATACTACATACAACTACAACCGACCATTTTACCTTATTATTAAAACTTTCCAAATTAAAAATTGACCGAATTAGGTCGTACGATAAAATTACAATCGATTACGAAGATGCGATCAAATATTTAAAAGATAAAAATCTAGCCGAATTACTTTTTTGTGATGATCCTGATTTACTGATAGAATCACTTACTGACAAATTAATTCAGTCTCTTCAAGCTAGTACCACCATAGCGCAAATCCCTAATAGTAAGCGCATTATAAAACCATGGATTACGCTTGGAGTCCTACGCTGCATTAGGCACAGAAATACACTTCAAAAAAAACTTTGTAATGACCCTTATAATGACACATTAAAAATAACTTACAGACGTTACAGGAATTTCTGTAACAAGCTATTAAAAAATGTCAAACGAAAATATGAAAGAGAAATACTAGCTAAATCTGTAAACAATAATAAACTTTTATGGAAAAATATAAAAAATCTCACATTTGCTACTAAGTACAAAGATCTAAACACAGAGCTACTAAACATTAAGTCATCACCAACAGATTCGGTTAACTATATAAATGATTACTTCTCTAACATAGGAAACTTGCTTGCACAACAAATTCAACCACCTGTGACAAATATTACTGATTTACCTATACCACATGTACAACAAAATTCATTTGTTTTAAGGGATACTGATCCTGATGAAGTAGATAGCATTTTGATGAACCTGAAGTCTGAGAGCTCGCCGGGCTGGGACAATATCTCATCTAAATACCTAAAATCTGTCAGGAGTGAAGTTGTGCCAGTAATTACTCATCTTGCCAATTTGTGCTTTAAAAAGGCAACTTTCCCAGCTCTTCTTAAAAAATCTATAATTACTCCGGTGCACAAGGGAGGGGACGGAAGTGATATAAGTAACTATCGACCTATTTCAGTTTTACCAGCAATTTCCAAAATTTTAGAAAAACTACTAAATTCTCGTTTACTTAGCTACTTAAATGCTTATCATATTTTATCCCCTTCTCAATATGGATTTAGGCATGGTAAATCTACCGAGGATGCTGTAACAGCCCTTACCTCATTTGTAACAGAACAACTGGACAAAGGAAACAAATGCATGTCTGTTTTTGTGGACCTTAAAAAGGCTTTTGATACAGTATCTGTACCAATCCTTGTCAATAAGTTGGAAAATATAGGAATTCGGGACACTTCTTTAGCCCTTTTTAAAGACTATCTATCTAACAGGAAACAAAAAGTTAGGGTGGGACAAATACTAAGCGAAGACACTGATGTAGCATGTGGTGTCCCTCAAGGCAGTGTACTGGGCCCCACACTGTTTTTAATTTACATCAATGAGCTTTGCAGTTTAAGAATTGAATACGCAAAACTTTTTTCATACGCTGACGATACAGCTATTGTATTTTCTGGGAAATCTTGGCAATCTATTAAAGAACGTGTTGAATCAGGACTGATAAAAATAGCAGATTGGCTTAAAATAAATCTTCTTACTCTAAATACTTCTAAAACCAATTACGTATGCTTTAGTATCAGCAACCGTAATCAGCCCCTCCCTGAGTTTAATATAAAAGTTCACGAATGTCGCGATGTCCATGATACAAATTGTAATTGTCCCATTATTAATAGAGTATCATATACTAAATACCTAGGTATTGTGGTAGATAACAAGTTATCATGGTACCCACATCTAGAGCAAGTGATAACCAGAATTAGGAAGTTAGTATGGATTTTCAGTTCATTGAGGCATATTGTACCAAAGAATGAAAATAATAAAACAAACTCTCGGAATCTTTTGACAGAAATATATGTCGCGCTAGTGCAATCTATCCTTCTATACTGTATTCCCATCTGGGGAGGCGCTGCAAAGACCAAATTCATAGAGGTTGAGAGAGCTCAGCGGTCCCTAATCAAAGTAATGTATTTTAAACGTAAGAGGTACCCCACTGAAGACCTTTACAAAATTAGTAACGTGCTTACAGTCAGGAAGTTATATATCCTTAATGTTATAATAAAAAAACACAAAACATTACCATTTGACATTAGCTTTAAATCAAAGAGACTAAAGTATAATATTGCTCCTGTACCACAATGTAAGACTCACTTCGCATCCACACAGTACAGTACTCGTTCAGCTAAGCTATACAACACTGTAAACAAAACTATAAATATATATTCTACGACCTGTTTTGAACTTAAAAAAAATATAACTAAGTGGATTGTACCCCTTAGTTATGATGAAATTGAAACCCTATTGCAATGATATAATTACACACAACCACACACACACATATACACGCACACACACACGCGCACACACACACACACACGCTCACACACACACACACACATTTTCTCTTGTTTTTAATTCAAATATTAATAAATTTTGTACTTTAAGTAAATAAACTAAGCTATGGAAGAGCAGAGACTCCTAACACAGGCTTACGCTTAAAAGGGGACTCTGGTCACTAGTTATGTAATTTGATATTTTTGTTACTGAATAAAGTTTTATTTATTTATTTATTATTATTATTATCTATATACATATTAAGAATAAATAGATAACGTACTACTAATTAAGTTTTAGTGCATATTTAAATTTAAAAGATACGTCATAATTGAATTTAAATGTAATGATTCAAGGCATGTTAAGCGCCGAATCATTTGAACGTAAAGCTATTTTTAGACAATCATGGAATAATTTCCGGCAGCGAAAGGTCACTCAGTACGGACCCCTGGCAGTAACCCTGTCGAGTCATTAAGAAGCTTCCCTCGGTTTGTTACGACAATGACGGATTGCTACGTTTCCGCACTGCTCCTGCGGATCTGCCTTTTTGGAACTTTTTGCTCACTTCCGCACGGTTCATTAAGGTGTTTCAACCAGTTTGGATTGGTTTTCAGGCACTTGATTGACAATAGTAAGACTTTTGAGCTCTTCAACTACAAACCGCATTGAATGCTATAATTATTCTTAAATTCATTATAGCTTAAATGCAATCCTCGATGTATTTTTTTTAAGGGGATACCTTCTATTGGTCCACTCCTAGAATGGTCGGTTATCATCTAGGGGGGGACGAACGGGTTATGTGAGATTTCTACTCACTAAAACCCCCTCGGCGGCCGTCCTCTGTAAACATAGGAGGGCTCTGGGATCTCCTGAGGAACGCACCAGCGCCCTGCTGCTTGCATGTAGCCCACCCCATATTAAGGTAGCAAGTTGACAGATGGCGAGTCCGTCGCCTTATCTCAACACACGACTGTAGTACACTGGCGGTGACTCGCGGTTTCATAAACTCATAAAATTGTATTCCATTTATTAACTTCCCCTTTTTTTGTTTTCATCGATACTCTACACTTATTGGTTGTAGCGTGATGTTATTTAGCCTGTAACCTTCCACAACATATGTACCTAATGTAAAAGTGCTGTTTAGCGCGTTCGAACAATCAAACTCTTAGAGATGCCACGTCGATTTACTTTTTTCATTGTTAATGTCGTGGTGTACAAGTTAAATATTTGGTTTATTTGTTAAAAAAGTTTGAACGTGTTATATTTAGGTAGCAGGCGACTACTGGAACCACTCGGTCACGTCGACATTTTTACTCACTCTTAGTGTAAGTTAACAATTAAGTAAAAGCCGTGGTGGCCGAGTTCGAGTAGTACTGGACTGTACCAATGAGTTTTTCCGATCTAAAGTTCAGTCATTTATCAGACCACGTGATATAGTTATGATCTCACGGGAACAGGTATTTTATCCCCACTTTAAGCTACTTGCCGTAAGGGAGCCGTTGTGGCCGTGTGGTTCGAGCAGTTGCCTGCGACACAACGCGACGTTTTTCTGAACTTAAGTACAGTGATTGGTCGCACCACGAGCTTTACGGTGAAATCATCGAGAGGAAGCCTACATACCTTTGAGAAGTAATTCAAAGGCGTATGTATAGTCATGCTTGAGTAACGGCGACGGACTCGCCATCTGTTACGTTAGCACCTACAAAATATCTCTGGCGGAAAGTGGGTGTGTGGGTATTACCTATACACCACTGCCTACCCCTGCGGGGACCCTTGTGGGAAGGCGTGAGGATATATTATTATTGTTATTTTTTATTATTATATAAGTTCTAACAAATTATTTGTGTCAATGGCGCGTGATTATTTAGCTAACATACGAACACTCCTCTCAAGAATGAACGAACGAAAATATCAAGAAACAATTCGTTATTATTCAAGAACCCTCATTGACGTTTGTCGACGATTTCAGATTCTAGGAAAAATCCGTGCTACAAGCCCTCAGCAGGTCGAGTGTGGGGCTTTATCGGCAGAAAATTGCTGGATTAAAATGTAAGTGTTTTGAGATAGACAGAAATATACTTGAGTAACGGCAATGGACACGCTATGTGTCACGTTGGCGCCTATATATCTCTGGCGGAATGTGGGTGTGTGGATACTACTAATATACCTCTGACTACCCCTTCGGGGACCCTTGTGGGAATGGTGAGGATACAATATAATTATAACAAAAAAAAATACTAATAGGTATCGGCTAAATAGGTTTCCCGACAGTTGCCCGGCAACTGGGCAACAGTACGCGTCAGTGCACAACGGTAAAAGAAATAATCATTAGAAGAGTCGTAATTTTTCGATAAGAGCCGCTATGGTTAAGCCGCTGTCGTTAAAACGGAGAGTACAGCATGTTTTTTTTTTTTTTTTTTTTAATCAACAAGAGTGGCAAACAAGCATACGGCCCACCTGATGGGAAACGGTTACCGTAGCCTATTTACGCTCACGATACCGAAGTATCACTTGCGCGTTGCCACTCTGTGTTCGGAGAGTTACAGTGTGTTGGCAGCATAATGGGTTTAATCCCTCTGCTTCCAACACAATGTAACAATCCTCCCCCTCCCCAAGGAGCTCATTTCTGGAAACCTTATTCACCGCGTAGGAACACAACACAATAAATTGTGTTATTTGGCTACGGCCTTCTATAAGGTGGAGGTCCTGCCCCAGTCGGGTAGCTCCAAATTCGAACGGGAAACCCGTTATGCCCTACCTCTCTTTAAATGGAGTTCTAGAAGGGTGTGAAATGATTCCTGCAGGGTCGGCAACGCGGGAGTGATACCCCTGATGTTGCAAGCGTCCATAGGCGGCGGTAACCGCTTACCATCAGGCGGACCGCACGCTTGCTTGCCATCCTTGTGGTATAAAAAAAAAAACATCGCTAAGAAACCTGCTAAATATGTTCACAGATAAATGCAACCTTAAAATACATCTCTGGCGGAAAGTGTGTATGTGGGTACTACCTCAATACCATATATAAAATATAATAAGGCGTGGGGATATTATAGGAATAAAAATAATGTAAAGTTGTGCTTGAGAAATGGCGATGGACTCGGTATAGGTCGAGTTGGCACCTTAAATATATCTCCAGCACATGGGGTTGTGTGTTCCTATGTCTTTTAATTTCCATCCCCGTAAAGATAATCAATAGTAATCATATGTAAAGATCAATTAATAAAGTAGAAAAACTCATTGGTACAGTCGGGATTCAAAATTGCAATCATTGTTGTCTTCAACACGATTGATGGCAATTTTGAAAAACTTGAACACTCGGCTACCACAACTCCGAGCTATTATTGTAATTTTGATGAGCTTAACGAGGCTCATTTAAGAATGCCATATCATATACCCACAAAAACCTAAATAGATAACAACAGAGGAGCCCGGTCGTTCAACCCGAGCTGAAAGCCTGTGCAAGCATTATAAATTTTATATTAGCTTAATAATTTTGATGCATGCAAGGGTACAGGAGCGTGACCGCGCAAAATTCTGGACCGCATTAGCCAGTAACGAGCCTCCTCGTATCTGAGAGGTTATAAAATACCCTATCAGTAAAATGGCCGGCGAAAATATGGTTATGTGTTCTGAAGAGGCTTGGTAGAATTTAATACACGTAAGCTTTACTTACATAAGAATTGATATTCAGGCCAAAGAAAGTTGTAGAAGAAATTGGCGAAAAAAGGAAATGTGCCTACTCCTTCGGGGACTTGTGCGGGGAATAAGATTGAAATGTTTCTACAGATCAGTATATTTCCGTATAGCCATGGTGGCCGAGTGGTTCGAGCAGTTGCCTGCGACACAAAGATCGCAAGTTCGAATCCCGACTGTACCAATGAGTTTTTCTGAACTTAAGTACAGTGATTAGTCACACCACGAGCTTTACGGTGAAGGAAAACATCGAGAGGAAACCTGCATACGTCTGAGAAGAAATTCAAAGGCGTATGTGTAGTCGTGCTTGAGTAACGGCGACGGACTCGCCATCTGTCACATTGGCACCTAACATATATCTCTGGCGGAAAGTGGGTGTTTGGGTATTACCTATACACCTCTGCCTACCCCTTCGGGGCCCTTGTGGGAAGGCGTGAGGATATATTATTATATATTTCCATCAAATATATATAGAATAGGAACAAAAACAGTACGGTTTTCCTCCCTTCATGACTGACAATGGAGCGTGACACGCTCTAGGGTCATGTAGCGAACGCGGAAATTCGACGCCAAATAGATAGATCTCAATGGCATAGATACAGAAACACCATGAATAACAAAGCCGGGACTAGTATCTAGATACCAATATAACGAATAAGGAAGAAATCTTTGAGCAAACATAAAATATAGCAAAGTATATTTATTTATTTATTTATTTATTTATTTAGTATAATATAGATAAGTAAAAATAGTAGTGCAAAACAAGAATCAAATATTTTGTTTTATACGTATCTAAACGCCTTCCCACAAGGGTCACTGGAGGGGTAGGCAGAGGTAACAACATTCGTTTTTCGCCGGAGGTATATTTAAGTGTCAACATACACATACGTTTTTAAATATCTTATTAAAGGTTTTTACATTCATATCATCACGCCGAGTCCCTAACGGGGTAGGCAGAGAGTATAGAGCGCCAGTTCTCTCTAGACTTACATACTTCTTTCGCTTCGTCTACATTCATCAGTCTCTTCATACATGCTCGTCGGTTTCGAGTACTCTTGACGTTCCCGTCTGTTAACGTGTGGAACGTGGTGTTCCTCTACCGCTTTTTACACACTTTTGCTCTGTATATCTGTTTCGTCAATCTTTCTCCACTCATTCTTTCTATAAAAGATTTTTCCACCTAAAGGTTTTTTTTACATCATTGTAATAACATTTTATTGGTAAACCGTCTTAACGATTAGTAGTACAGATAAAAATCGTGATGGTAACCGCTTACCTCCAAACGACCAAATATAAAAGTCTTCATTTGTTATAAAAGTTTTTACAAAGTAAATCAAAACTGAAATGATTTCGTTGAGCCGAACAGAAAATAGCCTATTCGATGGAAGGATCCCTCAGACAAGTAACCAAACCCATAAGACATTACGAAGTACTCAAGTTTTCATTGAATTGCTTCAGTTCTTGAACTTGGGCCGAATCCACAGACTGATTTATCGTACTTTCTACTAAATTGACCCAATTCTGGGCTAACTTAGCTTACAAGTGTTAAATGAGACAAAAAATAGGCTGACCATTGTTTACCAGAAAAACGTCTCACATTTTAGGCTTCTATTATGTTTGCACAATGGTCCTCAAATTAGAGGGCAGTGGTGTTATAATACCCACATCTCGCCATTACATATATGTATCGCTACACGAGCTGAGCCACGCGAATTCACCCGCGAATAATCTAATTCATTGTATATTATATTTTATCTTATTTTTTGCCTTTTTTTAAGCCGTGGTGGCCGAGTGGTTCGAGCAGTTGCCTGCGACGCAAAGGTCGCAAGTTCGAATCCCGACTATACCAATGAGTTTTTCTGAACTTAAGTACAGTGATTAGTCACACCACGAGCTGAACGGTGAAGGAACACATCGGGAGGAATCCTGCATACGTCTGAGAATAAATTCAAAGGCGTTTGTATAGTCGTGCTGTAGTAACGGCGATGGACTCGCCATCTGTCACGTTGGCACCTAATATACCTCTGGCGGAAAGTGGGTGTGTGGGTATTTCCTATACACCTCTGCCTACCCCTTCGGGGACCCTTGTGGGAAGGCGTGAGGATATATTATATTATATATTATATTTTTTGCGACAACAAACGTAATATATATCTTTCGCCCTAAAATGAAAGTTTGAAATAGGAAAACTATGCTTATATTTAGTTACTCATTAGTACTGCCATCGGGTTTTGAATGAACACATTGACGTTGTAGGTATACATGACTTAAATTTTTTGAAGACTTTTTTTAAAATGTACGTGACGTTAAGTACGTAAATATTAAGTACAAACAGGTTTCATAGATTCCAACAAATTACAATGAAATGTAGGACAATATAAACATCCTATGCTTATTAGCATACGAGCGTTACAGTGAAAAACACATCGAGAGGAAACATGCATACATTAAAGTTTCAATGTCATATCTACAGTCCTGCTTGAGTGCGGCGACGGTTCTGCCACTGGTCTCGTTTGCGAATACATAAAGATTGGTGTACAGAAAAAGGGTTATCCCCTTAGAAAATGTAGCATGTAGCTAATGCTATACTGCTTTTGTACGCAGATGAAACTGCGGACGAAAGCAGTATAGCAATATATTAAGTCCTTAGCTATTTCTCCAAGAAGGAAATACTCGTATTACTCTTTCACATTACAACACTGTAATTACATCCTATCGATTTAATGCGATAAAAATCAACTAATGAGGAAAATTGGTGCTCTCAGCAAATCCAACCGCACGCGACGGGAAGCGATTAGGATATTTAATTGACTTGCGAGTTTTGTGCAAAGAAAAACGTGTTTGTTAGGTTGGAAAAGCTTATTGAATGTCAACTTTGGACGTTGTGACTCTATTAAGGTTATACGGATATTATTTGAATTTGGAATAAAGAGCCGTGGTGGCCGAGTGGTATGAGCAGTTGCCTGCGACGCAAAGGTCGCAAGTTCGAATCCCGACTGTACCAATGAGTTTTTCTGAACTTAAGTACAGTGATTAGTCACACCACGAGCTTAACGGTGAAGGAAAACATCGAGAGGAAACCTGCATACGTCTGAGAAGAAATTCAAAGGCGTATGTATAGTCGTGCTGGAGTAACGGCGATGGACTCGCCATCTGTCACGTTGGCACCTAATATACCTCTGGCGGAAAGTGGGTGTGTGGGAATTACCTATACACCTCTGCCTACCCCTTCGGGGACCCTTGTGGGAAGGCGTGAGGAATAAAGGTTTATACTTTTTATTGACTTGTATTGCTTAGCTATAACTTTACGTATTCCCGGAAGCGGCCACGAACGGGTAGGCAAAGGTACAACATATTTTTGTTCGCCGGAGATATAATTAGGTTTCTCGAGCACTATCCATACATACGTCTTTAAATTTCTTCTCAAGTAGGTTTCTTCACGTGAGTTTTCCTTGACCGTAAAGCCCGTGGTGTGACTAATCACTCTATTGTGAGATCTAGGTGTACCTGCACAACAAAATTACAAGTTTATTTCAATCATGTTTAATTTTTTTACTTCAATGGTGTTATCACCATATAAGGCCTCCCTATGGCAACACTTAAAAGCCTTGTATCCACTGTAAATTTTTATTTGTAAACGCATTGTCGTCGAATATAAGCTGAATGATGAACCCTTATGCGACATAAGGGATGAACTCATCTCCCATCTGCCAGCACACCCATTAATTGTGGATTTGGAAAACCGTACTTGAAATCTTCAAAAAGGTTGAAGTATACTTTTCCCAAGTCGGGTAATTCCAATATTTATCGGGAGCCGTCCACTTAATTATCTTTTAGGTCTTCTTCTCTCTACTTTTATCTACTTTTATCTATTTTATCTACTTTTAGGTATCTATATCTATTCTTATTTCTTCTGTACGTTTGTAGGTATGTCACTGAACTCCTCCTAAACAGCTGGACCGACTTTAATGAAACTTTCTGTGTATCTTCAAGTGGATTCGAGAATGGCTTAGATTTACAATAGGACGGGTACGGGTACGAACACAGTCGGGATTCGAACTGGCAATCTTTCATGTACAATTATGCATAATGAAAATTTCAAATACACAATATGACAGTAGCTATGCCAACTGGATAATGAAGATTCTGCAGTACGAACATTCCTTGTCGACTTCTGAAAATCTAAATCATCATCGACACATTACCCAAATCAGTGCCAATTAGCCCCGATCTCCTCTGAGGTACTGCCCTAATCGAGTGGAATACATTTGCGTTAAATTTATATACGTATAATATATTATAACTACCTACATTACATTTCATCCCAAAGTGTAGAGTACAATTAACGTGTACCAAAGAGATCCCTTGAAGGGACTGAGAAGAGTATCTCTCACAAAGGGAGCGATTAATTGTTTAATTCATTTTAAAGACACGTTTTAAGGCATGGACCCTTCTCACAGAAAGGACTTGCCTATTTCAGATACGTACAGTTAAAATGACATTTATTGGGGCACGATTCCGGATATTTCCTTCGGATGAATTCGAATGGATTTTACTAACATTTTGCTTTAAGTGTTCAGCTCATATTGTGTCAGCACCATGGAACTTGATATTGTATAATGACAATTATGCATTTAGGAAGTGAGAAGGTGTGAAGATATAAATGTATATATCATCAAAATACTTCTCATCAGATAAATCGAAATACCTTGCAAGTTTATGTTTTGTAAGGATTATCAGAATAATATGAGGTATTATTTATTTTTGAACATTTGATATGTATTCCTAAATATACACATTTTTCTCATCAGAAAAATCGTATGAAATATTGTAGTAGCCAGGTTATTCTAACTAACTTATGATATGAGCTCTCTGTCAGTGAAAGTCCCGTCGAAATCGGCGTATTCATTTTGAAGATTATTTGGAACAAACAACCATCTAGACAAACGGACACAACTTTTATAAATTTTATTTTTGTTTTACGTGACAGATGGCGAGTCCAAAGCCGTTACTCAGCACGACCATACATAGGCCTTTTAATTTCTTCTGAAACGTATGCAGATTTCCTCTCGATGTTGTCCTTCACCGTAAAGCTCGTGGTGGGACTAATCGCTGTACTTAAGTTCCGAAAAAATCATCGCTATTGACGGGATTGGAACTTGCAATTTTTGTGTGGCAAATTCACAAGCCACCTCAGCTCTTAATATTGAATAAAAAATATTCATTATACATACATACATATAATCACGCCTCTTTCCCGTAGGGGTAGGCAGAGACCACTTCTTTCCACTTGCTAGATCCTTACATACTTCTTTCGCTTCGTCCACTTTCATTATTCTCTTCATACATGCTCTTCGGTTTAGGGTACTCTTGACCTGACCTTTTTTCAAGACGTCCCTGATTTGGTCTAGAAACGTCCGTCTAGGTCTACCCCTTCCAACACTTTCATTCACACTCGCCTTATACACTTTTTTCGTCAACAATTATATCTCTTCTAAATAAGAAATAAGTATGCCCATTTCCACACAGTTTATAATGAAATTGATCAAATTATCCTTAAAGCGCCGGCAACGCCAATACAGCTCATCGGTATTGACGGACTCTCACCTTAAATCCAATCCGGATAATCTACTTGGTGTTTATTTTTATTAGAATTAGTATTTATGAAATTTCATAATAAAAATCTTTTATGAATTTCATAAGGTTTTTTTCTTTCAAACGGTTTTAATACACATCTTTAATTTACAAATTGGACGAAGAAAGCAAAGTACATTCGAATCATCAGGTTGAGTCTCTAACGGGATAGGCAGAGAGAGTAAGGCGTCAGTTCTCTCCAAGCCTACTTACCTCTTTCGCTTCGTCCACGTTCCTGCAGGGTCAGCAGCGCGCGAACCATACCCCTGGTGTCGCAAGCGTCCATAGGCAGCGGTAACCATTTGACATCAGGCATACCGCATGCTTGTTTGCCACCCATGTGGTTTAAAAAAAAAAACTCTTCATACATGCTCCCTGCTTGCGCCTATCCTTGAGTGTCCGTGTGTCTAGTTGGAACGTCATCAGTTGGGAGTCATTCTCTGCCTCTGCTCCTCCACTTTAAACTCATTTAAACAACAAACTTCTTGTTACGTTCGAACAAAACTGCAATAGACATCGCCCCATTAAATTAGAGTTTATTATCCTAATTACCAACCCTAGTCACGAATACACGAACCCTCTATAAGATGCAAAATACATAGTTATTACTGGTTCTCTCTAACCCTATCTTCATATATTCAAGGTATATATTAGTGTAGCAAGGTTCAGCTCAGCTCCTTATTCTATAGGTATCTGATTAATTAATTTGTCTAAACTCCGTTCAGAGAGTTGCTCGATTAGGGCAGTACCTCAGAGGAGATCGGGGCCAATTGGCACTGATTTGGGTAATGTGTCGATGATGATTTAGATTTTCAGAAGTCGACAAGGAATGTTCGTACTGCAGAACCTTCATTATCCAGTTGACATAGCTACTATCATTCGTTATTAAAGTATAGTAAATATTTATTGTTAAAATAATAATAATAATATAATAAATCCTCACGCGTTCCTACAGGGGTAGGCAGAGGTGCAGGAAATACCCAATAATACACACCCGCTTTCCGCCAGAGGTACCTATATTAGGTGTAAGTAAATATTTATTGTTTCACAAAGAAAATACATTATACATTGTTGCTGTAATTCATAAACTAGGCTATATATAAATTCGACTTCGTTGTTGCTTACCTCTTAATGTTTTAAATGTCCATAGGCGACAACTGCTCACCATAAGGAAGACAACGTACTTGTATCCACCTTAAAAAAAAGGATAGATAATAAAAACAGACTCTGTTTTCTTTTATGCCTACTGGACTTCTTATCACAAGGCAGAGTTTATAACATTTGGCCACTGGCTGTAAAAAAATGGTACCAAAGCTATCGATATCATTCGAAATGCAAGTAGTTTGTCACTTGTACCACACTACACAGAGCAATTTGGTAAAGGATATGCGATTCCACAGAACCATGTGTATTGTCTTTAGCGCGTCGACATTTCGCGTGATTGCGGCCAAATTGTATTTCCATGGCATTGTGTCAATTACCTACTGTATACGTAGTTTGATAGTTAGCAGTTGGTGTATTGTGTCTTTATAATGCTCACAATAGGCTTGTTGTCGACTTCTCAGATTGAATTTGTGATATGCTTACGTACTATGGCTTTGCGCACGTTGAGTTGATCAGATGAGTTGACTGACTGGAGTAGTACCTACTTCAGCATAAAGATGGATTCGCCGTATGTTTTTTTTTTTTTTGTATTGTCTCTCGTAGCGTGAGTTCCGGGAACTTTTGCTACTTAACCGGTCAATGGCGAGACCTAGGCCTCCAGCCAGGCACTTTATTTTTAAGCAACACAGCTAAGGGCACCCCCTGTGGGGTACGAACCTCGGCTTAGAGCGTTGCTGGATCGCGAGCAAGGGAGCTGGGCTGGACTGGTCATTTTATTTAAATATTATTTTTTTATAATATAAATATCATTTACGCGTTTGGCTCGACGCGGGCCGGCGTTTGCGGCGGAGGTCGGGGGGAACATTACGGCTTATTCGCGTCGAGCCTCGCCGGCGAGGACGGAACAGTGGTCGGTTGTGTGTAGTGTTGGTATGTTTTTGTCGAGCGTCCTGGAGGACCGTTATGTCGTCATCCGGTTCGATGACGGCATGTCTTGGACGCCTTATTTTCGAAATAAGGGAAGGAGTGTATCGGGCGGCCGATACGACGAGGGGGTTGGGGTGATTTACAGCAGAATCGAAATGACGTTTGGACAGTTTTTTCAAAAACTGTTTTATAGTGGGGACTTTGAGGTCAAGGTGGAGTTGACTATTACGCATGTACCACGGGGCACCTGTGGCTCTCCGGAGAAACCGGCTTTGGAGCACTTGCAGGGGGTTAAGTGTTGACTTGCTAGTGTGTGCGAACACTACACCCGCATATGTCATGAGTTCGCCGTCTGTCACGTTAGCATCTTAATATATTTCAGGCACAAACCTTTCGACTTTAAGACATCGGGGCAAGGGTTCATGAAGCAGTGACAGTCGCCCCCAGCTTCCTTAGGTAGAGACAGAAGCACAATTATGTTTTCCTCTGGATATCCTGTACACTTGCACACGCTAATATGGTCACCAATAGAGGTTTTAGACCTTATCAGCAAAGAAATGTTTACTCTTCAACTTCATGATTCCCCACAAAGGTTCCGGAACGGCTAAGCACAGGTATAACAACGCCTTATTTTGGCATATATTTATGTGCCAACGTTACAGATTTCGAGTCTATCGCCACACTTCAAACACGTTCGTCTCGACCGTATGCAGATAAACTACAAAAAAAATATTAGGTCTGGCTGGGATTCGATCCCCTAATATTTTCTTTGCTGGTGACTTCTAAAACCGGTGGTGTGGTGGCCGTATCCACCTTAGAACTCCCAGTTAGAATGTTAATATTTATAATTCACGTAATAAGTACGCGAGTACAGCCCTACTCCAGAGATGCCAATGCCCGCTCGAACAATAAAGACAAGGAGCCAAATAATAAATAACATAACTCCGTACATACTAATAAAGAAACAAAACAACACACGTTAAACAATACAAAACTACAAGCCTGTATTTGCAGAGTAAATCATAAGTCAAGCGGTGCATGAAAGCTGTGTTCCCACTCAAAGAATAACAAAAAATATAAACAGTATGAAACTTTGGATTTTAGGCCAGATATTAAATAAATATTAAAAATACATTCAACCCAAACATAAAGATGCAAACATGCACACGAGCTCAACTAGTTTTGTATTCAGTTTTATTTTATTATACAAAATCTATTAAACAAAAGGTGTAAGTTAAAGCAAATACGCTGGAACCGCTGACAACTGCACAGTTATTAGGTATTTACTTACTAGGAATCTCATTACACATACAATATTTTATTATACAAAATCTATTAAACAAAAGGTGTAAGTTAAAGCAAATACGCTGGAACCGCTGACAACTGCACAGTTATTAGGTATTTACTTACTAGGACACATACAATATTTTTCAACCTCACTATGTCATCGACATCGCAAGCCGCAGTGAGCTGACGCCAATGAGGCATTCAGATCCCCACCCTGACTAACCAACATGCACCCTTTAACCGCGTCTTACGAAAGTTAGAATGTACCTAGCCAAATTTATGTTCACTATTGGAAGTAGGTAGGTAATTGCAGATATTGTGAAGAGATTTTTTTGTTTTTTCTTTCTACCATAAAGGTAGCAAACAAGCATACGTGCCGCCTAATGGTAAGCTGTTACCGCTTGCAACACTATGGGTAACGCTCTCGTACTGCAAACCCCACAGAAATCTTTTCACACCCTTCTTGAAGAATGGAGTTCTTCTGCTGTACTCTGCAGAGAAAACCTCAACGAGGAGCTCATTCTACAACCGGAGTGTTTGCGGAAGAAAACTGTTTGAAATCACGCAGTCCGAGAACTTTTTGATTGCAAAGTATGGGGATGAACTCTCCGTCGATGGCGAAAGGTCCGGTGGTGAAAGGTAGATGTAGGCATCATAGCATATTTTTTTCTAGAACACTCACTGTTACACAAGCCGTGGAACACACACTGGGCAGTAAATAATGTCTTCTTTTTTTTAGATTCTTTGTTTTCTTAAGTTACTAGACCATTGCATCACTATCGTTAGAGCTAGATGTACTCAATACAGATTTTAGGTATAATATTTGTGGAATTATAAACAATTTCGTATTGGCAGGTTCAAAGTACCGATATATTTCCTGGTCTACTATTTGATAGGCGTATTTAATACCATCTACCAAATGTGTGCAGTTTTTCTGTCATATATACCTATCATGTAACTGTTGTATGGATTAATGTAACAAATAGTTGGTAAACCTAAATAAAAAATATCACGCCGAATTTCTCAGGGGATGTGCAGATACAGTTTTGCCTTGATAAATAAACGTACTTTACCTCTGAAAATCAACTGATATAGACTGCGCCATAAACCTTGCTATTCGCTCTTTATTTCCTACTAAAACCTTCCACAAAAGTAACCGTAATAAACAGACAAACAAACCGATGTCACCAAACCAGTGTTAAATAATATAGTTACACAATGAAACCGAATAACGGCAATAACTTGTCCCAAATAGCGCCTGTCCTTTCTGCCCCTTTTAAGTATTCTATGGCTGTGAGTCGGAGACTAGGGAATTGGGTCAAGCGTCTCAGAAATTAACGATTTACTTACGCTCCTGACTTCACCTCCAAAGCGTTTTAAGCGAACATAGCGTTTTAGTCCTTATGCAAACATAGTGTTCAAGCTTAAAGAGGTAGGGCATAACCGGTTTCCCGTTCGAATTTGGAGATATGTACTCCACACTGTGATACACAAAGAACAGATAGAACCTTCCCTTTCCGGGACCTTTATTGGAACACGTAAAGATATGTATTTTACCTTTAAACTTTTTCGCAAACGTGTTTTCCAGGTTTCCTCTCGATTTTTTCCATCACCGTAGAGATCACCATAATATATTATTACATACGTAAGCGTAAAACATTGCACTCAGGTCAATTAGCTACTTTGATCAAATGTCGTTTATAAAGTCGGCGTCTTTTGAGATAATACGATTATTATAAATTTATTCAGTTCCTCTTTTCGGATCAACTATATAAAGGCTCCGACGCAATAGCATTAATTCCATTCGGACCGAGTCAAAGAAAGATAATTCCACTTTGTTATTAGCGAATTAATGAATTTGAATTTCAATAATGAATTCGTATATCTACCTCGTTTCACTTACAAAAGTTTTCTGTTTTTGGGAAGATTTCAGCTGAATTGACTACGTACAAGCGTTATAGATAGTGCCATCCAAGAAGACGCGCCCCACCAATTTCTACTCGAGGAGTCGCAGGGAGAATAACCCGAGTCTATTAATTGTATAATCAGTGTGTACCATTGATGTAAAAAAGAATAGATACGTCTTACCGCCCTCGGCTTGGCTAACTCAACACAAGCTAATTGGCTTGAGTCAACTTAGTCGCAGCTTGACTGGCAACGACGTAGCACTCATTCAGCATTTAGGAAAAATGCCTTCTTAGGTGCTTAGAAACTGCAGAACATATACTGGACGAGTGTAAAAAAACAAGAAGGATGTGTCTTTTCATTTGTAAGTAGGTAATGTAAATTTGTTTTATCTATCAAAAATACGAAAATTTTACATTAAATTTTAATCTGAATTAACTCCTGCGACGATGCTACTGCGCCACTCGCGCGAACGAGACAAGTAGCGCGTTACGTTTAGGAGCGAAAGAGAGAACGATTAGCGCTCGACATATTGGCACGTGGCTGTGCTGTTATCCCTTTCTGACAACTAGGATTCATGTACTTCGTGTTCTGTTAATCTCATCAGTGTGCTTAATGCCGTTGTGTGAGTTGTGTACTGTAGCTATATGTCGGTATAGCATAAAATTTGCCATGCTTATACTTCATATTCAAGGAGTATAACGTCTCTATAGATAAAACCTCATTGGTGTGTACCGAAAATACTCAAACATTAGTGGAAGGCTGCACACTTACACTATTAGCCGTAGGTAGGGAAGAATAGTGGAGCGCGTCTTCGTTGCGCTATCTATATCCTGAACGTTACCCTGGATTTTGCAAGAGTCCATATTAAAACTGGGAAAAAAAACGAGAGGACTCAAATTGGGACGAACAATCACTATGATGACGTCAGATATACAATGCGAAAGTGTGTGCAAGAAGAGGCACAGGAAGACCACGTTCCAACTATCTGGATCAAATCGATCGGACACTTAAGGATGGGAATGTCAAGGGTACTCTAAACCGGTGAGCATGAAGGGACTGATGAATATGGCCGAAGCGAGTCTTGTAAAAGCGAAGTATGTAAGTCTAGAGAGAACTGGCTCTATAAGTACTCACTTTGCCTACTCCATTAGGGACTCGGCGTGAGGAATCTAAACACACTTTAACATCGCAGCGGGGACCTCAGCATACAAGACTTTGTGAAGTAGAATTTAACAATTACAGAGTTGTGTAAAATATCTTGGCTTGATCATAATCCACTGATCCCCGATGTAAATCGAGTATCTGAAAGGAGAGGGCAAGACGGATATCCTGTTTAAAGTAGAAGTTGATTTCAAGACATAGGTATTTTTTTTTTATTTATTACGGGACAAAAATATACGCAGGTATGTAAGATGTAAGCATAGCGATCCTCCCAAAATAAAACGTAATTAGATCTAAATTCAAACTCTTACATATATTCATCAAATCCTATACAAGTACAAATTTGCGAAACAAAACTGTACACACGTATACATCTCTTAACTCAAAGAAAGATAGCCGGAAAAAAAATCAGAAAAGCCTATCTCGGTCCGATTCTTTGCGTACTTTGCAAGAAAACTGATGAGAAACTCAAACAAAAGTCAACCATAATATTGTAACCTTAGAGCGGAGTACGGTCGCGACGAAAAGTTTGCAGGCATATGTAACCGTATAGTCATAAAAATTGCGTCCCGTTTACGACCAGCCGACGATAGCCGAAGATCACCGAAAGTAGCCGAACGGCCTTTACGGCCATCAGCCTCACTAGGTAGTGGATTTCAGCCAGCTACATGCAAACTTTTTGCGAGTCTTCGTGCTAAGAAGAATTTTATTTAGGTCAAAAGCTATTGAGGCTTATTTAAATAAGAATAATTTGCAGTCACTATTTTTTTACGAAAGGCTGTGTGTTTCGGTGACAAATAAAGGACAGAAAAAAAAAATCCTTTTAAATAAGCTCTCACACCTACTGAGCTTACACGTCTTAGCGTATTTCAGTGATAAGAATATATACTCGCAATTGTAAGCAAATACAATACATAAGTCTAACCGCAATCTGATTCATTTAATATTTCAAAGCAAAGCTCATGTATTCGTTTCAAAGCAGAACACACAAGCTAAACATACACATAAATCCTTGAGTACAATAAACGAATTAACTGCGATTTATCGCGGGACGTTACATAGAAACCGTTAAGGACGCCTGCTTGCCTGCATCGCGGCAGCTGAGAATATTCGTCACAATTCGGCATTCGTCGTGCTAACAATCGGCACGCGCAATTTTCATCCCTTTTCAAACGAGGCTGCGCGGGCAGGCATGCGCACAAGCGGCGCCCTGTCAAACGCCGTCAGTAAGCGGCGCGCCTCGCAGCACCGCGTTTTAACCGCACCCTATGTCGCTCCGACGTTACACATAAAATAACTATCAAAGTCAAAATTCGAATCGACCGAAAAATACCCGATCGAACGCGTAAATATCGTTCATTCAATTTCTTGAAAACATTTCGTTGCGAGTGTACCGTGTATACGATTAGTGTTAATACGTTAGTGATGTATTTTTAATGTGTACGGTAAAGTGAAATGGAATATATAGTTTTAGTGTGTGTGCATAGACATTGGACGGTTTTATGGTGAAAGTGGAAGGATAGTCCTAATGGTGAGTACTATAAGAAAATTGGTATATAGTATACATATTTATGTAAAACTTTTTGCGTTCATGTTCTATTCTCGGAACACTTGGTGTGAAGAATTAGGTAATGGTGCTGACTTTTACGCTAGTTTTAGTCTAAGAGAGATTGAAATTTTAATTGGTAATGTTTAATATATTAACGTTATTATATACATTCAGTATATTCTAGGTGAGATAAATAGATATAACGGTGTATTTGATCTATTCAGAAGATAAAGTTTTTATCTTCTAAATAGATTCGGCTCAAAAATTTCTTAAATTTTTCAAGGATAATAAATAATTATTGTAGAAGATTAAATAAATTGCCACTGATTCATGACTTAATAGGATAAATTAATATTTACCTTATTTTATGTCGTATCTTTTCTATATTGTAGATGACGTTATAATCACGTTTTATATTATTATTATTATAATCACGTTACAACACCAAATAGCTAATAATCAAATGATAGAAATTCTACTTGGACACGTAATTAAAATAAAAAAATAGCGCTTATGATGGACAGAGTATGTAAGCTCCTCCTAATATGACAAGCTTATGATCAAAAACTACTATTTAATACTTGCTTATGATGTTGGAAATTGTAGTTTCCCGACCAGATTGATTGTGACTTAGCACAAACTATTTAGAATTTTTTTTTTCTCACCGACGAATCGTAATGTAGTTCGTAGTTAGTTCGTGGTTCGTAGCTAAAAGCAATACATCCGCCGACCCGACAGTCCATTAGCGGATAAGTGTGCCTCCCTCCGCAAATTTCTAGGCTTACGAACATACTAAGCATGACATTTCAGCGACCATTTTTAGGAGACCATTTAAAAAGGATCATCAAACGAGCTGACTAATAATGTTCATACGTTCATATCATCACGCCGTATCTCTGGCGGAGTAAGCAGTATTTTCTGGTGAGATTTAGTTACAAATATCCGCACAAAAGTTCGCATATATTATAATCTTAGAAGGATAGATAACAGTTAATTTGCAACTAGATAAATAATATAATAATATATCCTCACGCCTTCCCATAAGGCTCCCCGAAGGGGTAGGCAGAGGTGTATAGGTAATACCCACACACCCACTTTCCGCCCGAGATATATATTAGGTGCCATAGTGACAGATGGCGAGTCCATCGCCGTTACTCAAGCACGACTATACATACGCCTTTGAATTTCTTCTCAGACGTATGCAGGTTTCCTCTCGATGTTTTCCTTCACCGTAAAGCTTGTGGTGTGACTAATCACTGTACTTAAGTTCAGAAAAACTCATTGGTACAGTCGGGATTCGAACATGCGATATTTGTGTCGCATCCAACTGCTCGAACCACTCGGCCACCACGGCTTGTTATACATAATGTACATAAATATAATACAACTGCTTCGGACTTAATCGACACCCGATTATTTATTTTAAGTAAACATACTTACAGTAAATTGAACTATAGTGATAATAACATCAATCGGACATTTAAATCTCTAAGAACGTCAATATATATATATGTATGTTTTTTACAACCTATAAATACATTTAATGTTTATTTATATAATATATAAATAACTCATTAAATATATGTTAGTTAGTCGTGGTGGTGGAGTAGTTCGAGCAGTTGCCTGCAACACATAAATTGCAAGTTTGAATCTCGACTGCACCAATGAGTTTTTCTGAACTTAAGTACAGTGATTAGTAACACCATCCCAATGTTTCCTTCACCGTAATGTGATTGTGTGGTGTGATAAATTAGTGTACATTAGTTCGGAAAAACTCATTTGTACTGTGACCGTCAAAAGCGTCAAGTGCTGACGTCACTGCAAATGTCAATGAACTCCATCAAATTACCAACAGGAGTACAACAAGCCACTAAGAATGTGTCGTTGCGACACAGTTGTTAATCGCTTAAATAGTGTTGTAGGCACCTAGTACACAATTGTACAGTACTGTGGCTACAAACTAATTTCCTCTCTAAAGTAAATCCGTCTAATTCTCGGCTACATTTGAAAGCAGCTTTCCAAATGGGATTAGCCCTAAGTTGTGCTATAACCTTTGTACCAGGTACTTCGTACACTCGCTCCAAGAGACTTCGCTTTACGTAACTATGTATTTAGGTACGCCAGGGTTTTTAAAATTTTACCTCTATTTCTTGTTTGCTTTGACGCAGAAACCTTTTCTTGCAGAAAATTCATTAGCACGTACGTTATGTGAAACGCAAAGTATTACTTAGTGTACTAGTAACAAAGTTGGGTTTTAATTGACGAACTTAACGTAATTTGTTCACATCTTCCCGCACGGATCCCAAAGGCGTATGTAGAGGCGTAATAACACTCACTTTTCACCGGAGTTATACACAGTGCCTTGGTGCCGAGTGGTTCGAGTAGTTGTCTGCAACACAAAGATTGCCAGTTCGAAACCCGACTGTACCAATGAGTTTTTCTGAACTTACGTACAGTGATTAATCACACCACGAGCATTACGGTGAAGTAAAACATCGAGAGCAAACCTACTGACATGCATCTGAGCAGCAATTCAAAGGTGTACGTTTAGTCGTGCTGGAATAACGACGATGGACTCGCCATCTGTCACGTTGGCACCTAAAATATATCTCTGGCGGAAAGTGGTGAGGGTACTATCTACCTCTGCCTACCCTTTCAGGGACCCAGGATGGCGCGAAGATATATTATTATTATTATATTAAGGTTTAAGCGAGCAATGGCAAGATGTCAAATTCTAGTACAACACCCACGTAGGCCTTTGAAATACTTCCCACACGACGTACCTAGGTTTCACGACTCGTAGTTTCCAGCGTTAATCTTATTGTGTGTTAAATCAATTAACTTCTAACAACATCTTCTGAAACGAATAGAAATTTCCTCGGGATTATTTCGTCACCGTCCAGGTTGTAACTTGAAATCTTGGCTTTCCAGACATCACTCGGCCACTACGGCTCTTGTTATTTAGCTTATTAATTTCTTTCTTTTTCTTAAGGTCAGGTACTCTTTGGTACAGTTCCATCTCGAACTTACAATCCCTACCTTGCTTAACCACAGCCACCGCGATGCCTACTAATTATTCGGCATTCTATATTGTTTCAGTCGGTCAAAACACCAACAGCCGACAAGCACCGCCGACAGCACAATCTGACACTTTCAAGAATACTCATCCTCCGCCCAGAATTTTTCACTCTTGTAATTGATTCATCAGTGCCTTGAGAGGTCGAGAGGGCCTCGGGCCTCGGCCTCCCTTCCCTCGTCAGGGGAGGATTTTGCGACAATGGCGCACAATTAATGGTCCCCACCCCTTATCTTATCCATTTTGTGGAAAATTCACGTGGCGCTCGAAAAAATGTTTCGTCGTGACGGATTTGATAGAGAAGTTTGTTTATTATGGTTGCTGGTGAGACATTCTTATCTGTAGGAAAACATGATATTTTTCGTAAAAATATGACGGCAAAAATCATATATATATACGTAATTCTATTTAGGTAACTTAAGTACAGTGATTAGTCACACCACGAGCTTTACGGTGTAGGAAAACATCGAGAGGAAACCTGCATACGTCTGAGAAGAAATTCAAAGGCATATGTATAGTCGAAGACGACAGAAGTCGAATTTCTGTCGCAAGTAACGGCGATGGACTCGCCATCTGTCACGTTGGCACCTAATATACCTCTGGCGGAAAGTGGGTGTGTGATTATTACTTAGACACCTCTGCCTACCCCTTCGGGGACCCTTGTTGGAAGGCGTGAGGATATATTATATTATATTATTATTTAGGTATGTATTGAAATATAATTACATGACAGCCATGATGGCCGAGTGGTTCGAGTTACATGCAATACAAAGGTTTCAAGCTCGAATCCCGACTGTACCAATGAGTTATCATAAATTAATCACAGTGATTAGTCACACCTCGAGCTTTAAGGTGAAGGAAGACATCGAGAGGAAACCTGCTTACGTCTTAGAATAACTATATGTATAGCCGTATATATGGCGGTAGAGAGTGGGTGTAAGTACAACTTACACACCTCTGCTACTTATATTTATATATACCTAAATATATATACCTTAAAATTTTTAAAGAAATATAGTTAAGTGGATTGCTCCCCTTAGCTATGATGAAACAGAAACACTCATAGATCGCTTAATTAATGCAATATTACTCATAAATAAAAAATGCAATTTTACACACACACACACACACACTGTTGTTTTTTACTGTAGTCTATGATTTGTTGAATAGTTATATTTACATAATAATTCTAGTTTAACGAAGAGCAGATAAAGAGCTCCTAGCACAGGCATAAATATGCTTAAAAGGAGTAACTGATCGTAATTTTATTCATTATGTAATACTGGTTATACATGAATAAATAAAAAAAAAATACATTCTAAATGTAATTAATGGAATTCAATGAAAGGAAGACAAATAGATCTTATTGCGATGCTAGTACGTATAAACAATATATTTGGCGTGTGACCAATCAATTGACCTGAGATTGCCAGTAGCTACTGTACATACATTCATATCATCACGCCAAGTCCCTAACGGGGTAGGCAGAGAGTATAGAGCGCCAGTTCTCTCTAGACTTACATACCTCTTTCGCTTCCTCCACATTCATCAGTCTCTTCATACATGCTCGTCGGTTTCGAGTACTCTTAACGTTCCCGTCCTTGAGAGTCCGATCGATTTGATCCAGGTAGTTGGAACGTGACCTTCCTCTGCCTCTTCTTGCACACACTTTTGCTTTGTATATCTGTCGTCAATCTTTAATATTTCGTCGTCAATATTTCCGGCAGTTATCCTTCTTTCAATATCTTTTTCATACTTTCCATCTCGTACTGTATATAATATTATATACGTTATAGTAATTAAGACACCTATATTGTTAAATATGGCAATTTCCTCAGGAATTGTAATAGGATTACATCAGTAATGGAAATGCGGGCGGGCGGCAACAATACAGCTATTGTGAATCGAAATTAAATTATAATCTTTGGGATACACGCACTGATCGATTTAAATAATTAATATATATATATGTGTACACTCCTGTGCGAGTGTATGTCACTGTACTCTTAATCGGCAGGACCGATTTTAATGAAATGTTCTGTGTCTTCAGGTGGATTCGATAATGGTTTTTAGATTCGTCATTAGAATTGGACCCGATAGGTGGCGCAGCGATCGTGTTTCAGGAACTTGATTTTTTCCATCCAATAAAGTTGGGCGGGACAGTTAGTAGACACACATATATCACACTTTTCTTTGGAAAATTATTAGTACCAACTTGATATATGATGCGGTTTCTGAAGCTCTACTATACACACGCCATTATATTGCTGTGTGAGGGCACAGCAATATAATGGCAATAGGGTTACATACATACATACATATCATCACGCCAAGTCCCTAACGTTGTAGGCAGAGAGTATAGAGCGCCAGTTCTCTCTAGACTTACATACCTCTTTCGCTTCGTCCACATTCATCAGTCTCTTCATACATGCTCGTCGGTTTCGAGTACTCTTAACGTTCCCGTCCTTGAGAGTCCGATCGATGGCAACAGGGTTTAATTTTATATTTAAGTATAGTATGTAGTCGCCGTGGTGGCCGAGTGGTTCGAGCAGATGCCTGCGACGCAAAAGTCGCAAGTTCGAATCCCGACTGTACCAATGAGTTTTTCTGAACTTAAGTACAGTGATTAGTCACACCACGAGCTTTACGGTGAAGGAAAACATCGAGAGGAAACCTGCATACGTCTGAGGAGAAATTCAAAGGCGTATGTATAGTCGTGCTTGAGTAACGGCGATGGACTCGCCATCTGTCACGTTGGCACCTTATATACCTCTGGCGGAAAGTGGGTGTGTGGGTATTACCTATACACCTCTGCCTACCCCTTCGGGGACCCTTGTGGGAAGGCGTGAGGATATATTTATGAGGTATGTTGTCTGTACCTAATAAATTAATCTGCTGACTCAGACTTCTGTCTAGTCTAGTGGTTTGAGCTCTTGACTGCGAAACTTGAAGTCATGGGTTCGATTCCCGCTGAGTGCAGATATTTATGTAATGGACACGAGAATTTGTACCTTAGTCTTGGCTGGTCTATGCTGGTGTATATCTATCTATATGAGAACATATATTGATGTCTAGCTACCATAACACTAGCTTTGCTTAGTTTGGAACAATATCAATTTGTGTGTAATTGGCCCAAGGTATTTATTTATTTATGCATTAATTTAGCCCCATTCATCAGTATTCATACATGCTTGCCGGTACTCTTAAGGTATCCTCCTCAAGTGTCAGTTTGATCTGGAATATTAAATTGCATATCAAAACTTTACAGCTGACCTGACAATGAATGAGATTCATAACCCCTATTCCAGCTGTGGTCGGATAAAAGTATATATTTCCGTCTCGGGTAGAGTTACAGTGACTGAAACGAAACGGAAATGGGTTAAAGTGTGGCGATGATAGCGCAGTTTTCTTAATTGAATTTCTTTGTAAGTTGTAAGTGATATCAGTAATAAGAAAAGTACTGGAACCATTCAATTGCCGAGATGGCTGAGTGGTTTAAGTGGCCATTTGCAATGTAATTGCGGGTTCAGGCACCGGTTGTTACTGTATATTTTTTCTAAGTTTAAGCACAATACGTATAATAACTTTGTCATACCGCAAGTTTTAAGATGATCTAAAACATTTGATAAATCTTAAATACGAAAAAAAATATGTAAATAATTTATATGTTTTTATTTACTGTTGTTGCCTAAGTTTTGAAAAGTTTTGCTACTTAAACGGAATAATGGCGAGACCAAAAGGCCTCCAGGTATCTGGACCGGTATACTTCATCTGTTTTGTTGACATCTGTATTTTTCTTTATTTTTTTCGTCGTTTCGTCATTCTTTCTTTAATCATCATCATATAGAAGTGTATATGTCTAAAGCAACGTGACACGCCTTTCTTCATTTTCATCACACCCTCGTTCACGTCGGTTGTTTTGCAGAAAAATGCTTCTTCTTCTACTACCGCACCTCTCTCAGTACAGTCGGGATGTAATGATACAAGAAATATAAGTTCTAATGTGAAACCTTGAAAAAATATAGTAATTAATTGCATTACTATTTTAATGATTAATCACACCACGAGCTTTACGGTGAAGGAAAACATCTAGAGGAAACCTGCATACGTCTGAGAAGAAATTCAAAGGCGTATGTATAGTCGTGCTGGAGTAACGGCGATGGCCTCGCCATCTGTCACGTTGGCACCTAATATACCTCTGGCGGAAAGTGGGTGTGTGGGTATTACCTATACACCTCTGCCTACCCCTTCGGGGACCCTTGTGGGGAGGCGTGAGGATATATTATTATTATTATTTTAATAATAGTCGTAGGTTGTTATAAATAAATAAGATACTGATAAACGCATAAAATAAGTCTTGTTGGACCGAGCAAAACCTTCTTTTAAACGATCAAATAAAGATGAAACCTGAAATAACATACTACACACACAAAATGTAGAGGAACGAGCTCTCGATAAATTAATATAAGAAAGTATATATAATATTCGTCTGTGAGTACAACAACCGGAATCGTATTGTACTAGTTTCCAATGAAATTATTTACTTTGCCCAATGTTATTGTTGACTGAACACGGTCCCGGAGAAAAGGGACCAGTCATAATGGAATAAAGTAACTTGCACAATATTGTATTTAAAGATTAAATTAAGAGAGAAAGATATATTATCCTCACGCCTTCCCACAAGGGTCCCCGAAGGGGTAGGCAGAGGTGTATAGGTAATACCCACACACCCACTTTCCGCCAGAGGTATATTAGGTGCCAACGTGACAGATGGCGAGTCCATCGCCGTTACTCAAGCACGACTTTACATACGCCTTTGAATTACTTCTCAGATGTATGCAGGTTTCCTCTCGATGTTTTCCTTCACAGTAAAGCTCGTGGTGTGACTAATCACTGTACTTAAGTTCAGAAAAAACTCATTGGTACAGTCGGGATTCGAACTTGCGACCTTTGCGTCGCAGGCAACTGCTCGAACCACTCGGCCACCACGGCTCTTCTTCTTCTTCTTCTTCATATATTGATATGGACAAATGTGCGTGAAAGGGGACGTCATATTCCTTGTGTTTACAGTCGTACGTTTGATTGCGGGCAGAATTAGGAGTGTCTTAACTAATTCAATAATTTTGTTATTAAATAATGTTCAATTTATTCGATACTTATTCATCAATATACACATCTATTAATTCCCTCAGTACCAGATGACAGATCTGATAACACCTTTAAAATCTTTTCGCCGTAAATAATTAGACACGACCTTTGTACATGTCTTAAATTTTTGTCTTAACCATATAACTTGCATATGCTTAAGACAATACAGACAAAGATCTTGACGAAGTTTTGCGACATCGTAAAGCTTTTAGTGTGATAAATCACTAAGCATACATTCAGATAAATCGCATTACTAAAGACCACCAGAGTTCGGGCTTGTGCCGTTCGATTCGCAGGCGACTATCCAAATCACTTGGCATTATAGACAGTATACAATGAAGAAACCAAATTGGTTGCATAGCACTGCAAATAAATGCTGCATTAAATGGAATAGCGGTGGTATTGCTTAATTGGATTACACTAGGTGGAGTATTCCCAAGATTTGTGTTAAGGTTCCCTTTACAAGACGCGGTAACGGAAAGTCCAGTTTGTTAGCTCACCATGCTCAATAGTTACAGTACAGAGTATTGTAAAGTAAAGTAAAGTTCGAATTTGGAGATGTCCGACTGGGGCAGGACCTCTACCTTATAGAAGTCCGTAGCCAAATAACACAATTATTTGTTTGTGTTCCTACGAGGTGAATAAGGTTTTCAGTAATGAGCTCCTTGGGGAGAGGAAGGATTGTTATATTGTGTCGGCAGCAGAGGGATTAGTTCCATTATTCTGCCAACACAGTATAACTCTCCTAACACAAAGGGGCAACGCGCAAGTGATACTTCGGTATTGTAAGCGTAAATAGGCTTCGGTAACCGTTTTCCATCAGGTGGGCCGTATGCTTGTTTGTCACTCTCGTCGTATAAATAAAAAAAAGATATCGCATGTCGAGTGGTTCGAGTAGCGCCTGCAACACAAGTTCGAATCCCGATGTACCAACGAGTTTTTCTGAACTTAAGTGCAGTGATCCAATATCCATACGTGCATACTCACAAACTTTCGCATTTATACTATTAGTAGGATTAATTAATAAAATTTAGGATTTGTAGTATCAAAATATTGTTTTTGTTCAAAACGTTTTGTCGTTAACCTGAGTGTAGCGTTGCAGTGTACTATCTTATAAATAAAGAGCTATTCATCATTTAAAAATAGTCTTAACTTACATAGATTGCGGATTATGTTACATTCACACATAATCCACCCAACCGCAATGGTAGTCGTAATCCGCAGTCATTCTCTAAATTATTTCAACCGATCAGATTTCGGGCTCCCTCAAACGATCTCTGCTTATATTAAACGTTTTTGGAGATTCTAAACTCGTTACTCGAATTTCTGAGCTTTCGAAAACTGAGCCCGGTCTATATATTAATGAATGGTTTATAAAATATCTTCAATGTTGTGTGAGTAATGTACATATTTCGTCGATTTTCATATTTTTTCTTATTTATACTATTCTTAATTCAAACGTATTAAACAAAAATCTACTTTTTAGTTGGATTTTCTATAAGCGCGTGTTTCTTGAACTAGTAAATTCTAAAAGAACTAGAAAAAGTAAATAAATGTAATTAATGGAATTCAATGAAAGGAAGACAAATAGATCTTATTGCGATGCTAGTACGTATAAACAATATATTTGGCGTGTGACCAATCAATTGACCTGAGATTGCCAGTAGCTACTGTACATACATTCATATCATCACGCCAAGTCCCTAACGGGGTAGGCAGAGAGTATAGAGCGCCAGTTCTCTCTAGACTTACATACCTCTTTCGCTTCCTCCACATTCATCAGTCTCTTCATACATGCTCGTCGGTTTCGAGTACTCTTAACGTTCCCGTCCTTGAGAGTCCGATCGATTTGATCCAGGTAGTTGGAACGTGACCTTCCTCTGCCTCTTCTTGCACACACTTTTGCTTTGTATATCTGTCGTCAATCTTTAATATTTCGTCGTCAATATTTCCGGCAGTTATCCTTCTTTCAATATCTTTTTCATACTTTCCATCTCGTACTGTATATAATATTATATACGTTATAGTAATTAAGACACCTATATTGTTAAATATGGCAATTTCCTCAGGAATTGTAATAGGATTACATCAGTAATGGAAATGCGGGCGGGCGGCAACAATACAGCTATTGTGAATCGAAATTAAATTATAATCTTTGGGATACACGCACTGATCGATTTAAATAATTAATATATATATATGTGTACACTCCTGTGCGAGTGTATGTCACTGTACTCTTAATCGGCAGGACCGATTTTAATGAAATGTTCTGTGTCTTCAGGTGGATTCGATAATGGTTTTTAGATTCGTCATTAGAATTGGACCCGATAGGTGGCGCAGCGATCGTGTTTCAGGAACTTGATTTTTTCCATCCAATAAAGTTGGGCGGGACAGTTAGTAGACACACATATATCACACTTTTCTTTGGAAAATTATTAGTACCAACTTGATATATGATGCGGTTTCTGAAGCTCTACTATACACACGCCATTATATTGCTGTGTGAGGGCACAGCAATATAATGGCAATAGGGTTACATACATACATACATATCATCACGCCAAGTCCCTAACGTTGTAGGCAGAGAGTATAGAGCGCCAGTTCTCTCTAGACTTACATACCTCTTTCGCTTCGTCCACATTCATCAGTCTCTTCATACATGCTCGTCGGTTTCGAGTACTCTTAACGTTCCCGTCCTTGAGAGTCCGATCGATGGCAACAGGGTTTAATTTTATATTTAAGTATAGTATGTAGTCGCCGTGGTGGCCGAGTGGTTCGAGCAGATGCCTGCGACGCAAAAGTCGCAAGTTCGAATCCCGACTGTACCAATGAGTTTTTCTGAACTTAAGTACAGTGATTAGTCACACCACGAGCTTTACGGTGAAGGAAAACATCGAGAGGAAACCTGCATACGTCTGAGGAGAAATTCAAAGGCGTATGTATAGTCGTGCTTGAGTAACGGCGATGGACTCGCCATCTGTCACGTTGGCACCTTATATACCTCTGGCGGAAAGTGGGTGTGTGGGTATTACCTATACACCTCTGCCTACCCCTTCGGGGACCCTTGTGGGAAGGCGTGAGGATATATTTATGAGGTATGTTGTCTGTACCTAATAAATTAATCTGCTGACTCAGACTTCTGTCTAGTCTAGTGGTTTGAGCTCTTGACTGCGAAACTTGAAGTCATGGGTTCGATTCCCGCTGAGTGCAGATATTTGTGTAATGGACACGAGAATTTGTACCTTAGTCTTGGCTGGTCTATGCTGGTGTATATCTATCTATATGAGAACATATATTGATGTCTAGCTACCATAACACTAGCTTTGCTTAGTTTGGAACAATATCAATTTGTGTGTAATTGGCCCAAGGTATTTATTTATTTATGCATTAATTTAGCCCCATTCATCAGTATTCATACATGCTTGCCGGTACTCTTAAGGTATCCTCCTCAAGTGTCAGTTTGATCTGGAATATTAAATTGCATATCAAAACTTTACAGCTGACCTGACAATGAATGAGATTCATAACCCCTATTCCAGCTGTGGTCGGATAAAAGTATATATTTCCGTCTCGGGTAGAGTTACAGTGACTGAAACGAAACGGAAATGGGTTAAAGTGTGGCGATGATAGCGCAGTTTTCTTAATTGAATTTCTTTGTAAGTTGTAAGTGATATCAGTAATAAGAAAAGTACTGGAACCATTCAATTGCCGAGATGGCTGAGTGGTTTAAGTGGCCATTTGCAATGTAATTGCGGGTTCAGGCACCGGTTGTTACTGTATATTTTTTCTAAGTTTAAGCACAATACGTATAATAACTTTGTCATACCGCAAGTTTTAAGATGATCTAAAACATTTGATAAATCTTAAATACGAAAAAAAATATGTAAATAATTTATATGTTTTTATTTACTGTTGTTGCCTAAGTTTTGAAAAGTTTTGCTACTTAAACGGAATAATGGCGAGACCAAAAGGCCTCCAGGTATCTGGACCGGTATACTTCATCTGTTTTGTTGACATCTGTATTTTTCTTTATTTTTTTCGTCGTTTCGTCATTCTTTCTTTAATCATCATCATATAGAAGTGTATATGTCTAAAGCAACGTGACACGCCTTTCTTCATTTTCATCACACCCTCGTTCACGTCGGTTGTTTTGCAGAAAAATGCTTCTTCTTCTACTACCGCACCTCTCTCAGTACAGTCGGGATGTAATGATACAAGAAATATAAGTTCTAATGTGAAACCTTGAAAAAATATAGTAATTAATTGCATTACTATTTTAATGATTAATCACACCACGAGCTTTACGGTGAAGGAAAACATCTAGAGGAAACCTGCATACGTCTGAGAAGAAATTCAAAGGCGTATGTATAGTCGTGCTGGAGTAACGGCGATGGCCTCGCCATCTGTCACGTTGGCACCTAATATACCTCTGGCGGAAAGTGGGTGTGTGGGTATTACCTATACACCTCTGCCTACCCCTTCGGGGACCCTTGTGGGGAGGCGTGAGGATATATTATTATTATTATTTTAATAATAGTCGTAGGTTGTTATAAATAAATAAGATACTGATAAACGCATAAAATAAGTCTTGTTGGACCGAGCAAAACCTTCTTTTAAACGATCAAATAAAGATGAAACCTGAAATAACATACTACACACACAAAATGTAGAGGAACGAGCTCTCGATAAATTAATATAAGAAAGTATATATAATATTCGTCTGTGAGTACAACAACCGGAATCGTATTGTACTAGTTTCCAATGAAATTATTTACTTTGCCCAATGTTATTGTTGACTGAACACGGTCCCGGAGAAAAGGGACCAGTCATAATGGAATAAAGTAACTTGCACAATATTGTATTTAAAGATTAAATTAAGAGAGAAAGATATATTATCCTCACGCCTTCCCACAAGGGTCCCCGAAGGGGTAGGCAGAGGTGTATAGGTAATACCCACACACCCACTTTCCGCCAGAGGTATATTAGGTGCCAACGTGACAGATGGCGAGTCCATCGCCGTTACTCAAGCACGACTTTACATACGCCTTTGAATTACTTCTCAGATGTATGCAGGTTTCCTCTCGATGTTTTCCTTCACAGTAAAGCTCGTGGTGTGACTAATCACTGTACTTAAGTTCAGAAAAAACTCATTGGTACAGTCGGGATTCGAACTTGCGACCTTTGCGTCGCAGGCAACTGCTCGAACCACTCGGCCACCACGGCTCTTCTTCTTCTTCTTCTTCATATATTGATATGGACAAATGTGCGTGAAAGGGGACGTCATATTCCTTGTGTTTACAGTCGTACGTTTGATTGCGGGCAGAATTAGGAGTGTCTTAACTAATTCAATAATTTTGTTATTAAATAATGTTCAATTTATTCGATACTTATTCATCAATATACACATCTATTAATTCCCTCAGTACCAGATGACAGATCTGATAACACCTTTAAAATCTTTTCGCCGTAAATAATTAGACACGACCTTTGTACATGTCTTAAATTTTTGTCTTAACCATATAACTTGCATATGCTTAAGACAATACAGACAAAGATCTTGACGAAGTTTTGCGACATCGTAAAGCTTTTAGTGTGATAAATCACTAAGCATACATTCAGATAAATCGCATTACTAAAGACCACCAGAGTTCGGGCTTGTGCCGTTCGATTCGCAGGCGACTATCCAAATCACTTGGCATTATAGACAGTATACAATGAAGAAACCAAATTGGTTGCATAGCACTGCAAATAAATGCTGCATTAAATGGAATAGCGGTGGTATTGCTTAATTGGATTACACTAGGTGGAGTATTCCCAAGATTTGTGTTAAGGTTCCCTTTACAAGACGCGGTAACGGAAAGTCCAGTTTGTTAGCTCACCATGCTCAATAGTTACAGTACAGAGTATTGTAAAGTAAAGTAAAGTTCGAATTTGGAGATGTCCGACTGGGGCAGGACCTCTACCTTATAGAAGTCCGTAGCCAAATAACACAATTATTTGTTTGTGTTCCTACGAGGTGAATAAGGTTTTCAGTAATGAGCTCCTTGGGGAGAGGAAGGATTGTTATATTGTGTCGGCAGCAGAGGGATTAGTTCCATTATTCTGCCAACACAGTATAACTCTCCTAACACAAAGGGGCAACGCGCAAGTGATACTTCGGTATTGTAAGCGTAAATAGGCTTCGGTAACCGTTTTCCATCAGGTGGGCCGTATGCTTGTTTGTCACTCTCGTCGTATAAATAAAAAAAAGATATCGCATGTCGAGTGGTTCGAGTAGCGCCTGCAACACAAGTTCGAATCCCGATGTACCAACGAGTTTTTCTGAACTTAAGTGCAGTGATCCAATATCCATACGTGCATACTCACAAACTTTCGCATTTATACTATTAGTAGGATTAATTAATAAAATTTAGGATTTGTAGTATCAAAATATTGTTTTTGTTCAAAACGTTTTGTCGTTAACCTGAGTGTAGCGTTGCAGTGTACTATCTTATAAATAAAGAGCTATTCATCATTTAAAAATAGTCTTAACTTACATAGATTGCGGATTATGTTACATTCACACATAATCCACCCAACCGCAATGGTAGTCGTAATCCGCAGTCATTCTCTAAATTATTTCAACCGATCAGATTTCGGGCTCCCTCAAACGATCTCTGCTTATATTAAACGTTTTTGGAGATTCTAAACTCGTTACTCGAATTTCTGAGCTTTCGAAAACTGAGCCCGGTCTATATATTAATGAATGGTTTATAAAATATCTTCAATGTTGTGTGAGTAATGTACATATTTCGTCGATTTTCATATTTTTTCTTATTTATACTATTCTTAATTCAAACGTATTAAACAAAAATCTACTTTTTAGTTGGATTTTCTATAAGCGCGTGTTTCTTGAACTAGTAAATTCCCCTCGAGTTCGATTTCACAATTCTGAAAACAAAAACAAAACGTTTTTTTGTTCACGTAACTATACTCTTATAATTGATGTTTCAGTGTTTTATTCATGGAAATGTAGACCACTTTATTTATTTAAAACGATTAAATACTCCGAATACATACTATTCATCTATACTAATATTATAAAGAGGAAAGATTTGTTTGTTTGTTTGTTTGTTTGTAATGAATAGGCTCCGAAACTACTGGACCGATTTCAAAAATTCTTTCACCATTGGAAAGCTACATTATCCCCGAGTAACATAGGCTATATTAAATTGGACCCGATAGGTGGCGCTGCGATCGAGTTTCAAGAATTTTACCTTTTTACCCGGGCGAAGCTTTCTGTGTGTTTCTGTGTGTCTTAAGCTAGATTCGAGAATGGTTTAGATTTACAATTGGACCCAATAGGTGGCGCTGCGATCGTGTTACGGGCAATTTAACTTTTTCACCCGAGCGAAGCTGGGCGGGACAGCTAGTATTAAAATATATTGGAACACGCAGTTCTATACAAAGTATGCACTATGGAATGTAATAATGGAAAATAAATTCTAAGAAAATGCAAGCTGAGTAGCCGTGGTGGCCGAGTGGTTCGAGCAGTTGCCTGCGACGCAAAGGTCGCAAGTTCGAATCCCGACTGTACCAATGAGTTTTTCTGAACTTAAGTACATTGATTAGTCACACCACGAGCTTTACGGTGAAGGAAAACATCGAGAGGAAACCTGTATACGTCTGCGAAGAAATTCAAAAGGCGGTATGTATAGTCGTGCTTGAGTAACGGCGATGCTGTCGCCATCTGTCACGTTGGCACCTAATATACCTCTGGCGGAAAGTGGGTGTGTGGGTATTACCTATACACCTCTGCCTACCCCTTCGGGGACCCTTGTGGGAAGGCGTGAGGATACATAATTTAATAGCACACATACGATTTTCCAGTTGACCTATGAGACTCAAACAACCTCAGTATACCTCACACTGAGACCTCACAAACTCATAAACACCCACCCATACTGATCATCCATACGACATACACAAAACTTACTAAGCAAAGTGAAGGGAAACCTCTAGAATAGTGATCCTTACTAATACCTTAAGACGTCTTCTAATCAAGGCAGCCTATTCGATTCCATAGAAATAACCGTTTCACGAATTAATCCGTCCCTCAAGTTGGGTCGACGCATAAAATATTCCGTGAGGGACATCCCTACATTTCCCGGCACGGATCAGGATGAAATTGGACGTACTCGTAAAAGATACCGAGTATTACCCTATATAACATGTGCTTGACATATCCTTGCATGATGGGGAAGCAAGATGCGCATGTCCCATGCATAGCCAATGTATCCGTATGTATATCATGTACCTAAGTATGTACTAAATGTACAATAAATAAGAAAAATAATAGTATATCTTCAAGCCTTCCCACAAGGGTCCCGGAAGGGTCCCAATCACTTTCCGGCAAAGGTGCTAACGTGACTGACTGATGGCGAGTCCATGGCCGTTATTCAAGCACGACTACGAGTATACAGACGCCTTTAAATTGCTTCTCAGACGTATACAGACAGGTTTCCTCTCGATTTTTACCTCTCGATTTCCTTTACCTTTAAGCTCGTGGTATGACATCACTGTATTAGGTTCAGAAAACTCATTGGTACAGTCGGAATTCAAACTTGTTATCTTTGCCTTGCAGGCAACTACTCGAGACACTCGGCCACCGCGGCTTTCACGTGCACTTCCACATGAAAATGAAAAATAGAATATTGTAAGCACATAATATCATCAAGCCAAGGCTTTGACGGAGCAGGCTGAGATTAAAGCGCCAGTGCTCTCTAGGCCTTTCGTTTTATTCACATTCATTAGGCCCTTAGTACATGCTCGCTGGGTTTGAGTACTCTTGATGTTCCCATCCTTGAGTACTCGATTGATTTGATCTACTTAGGAACGAGTATAAATATTTATGAAAAACACAAATGAATCAATTATTTTTAGTATCAGCCCGAAAATGTGCAAAATAATGATCGATCGATGATTGAATTAGCGAATCATACTTGCTGTACTGCTGGCAAAGCTGCTATGCCACTAGCTTTCATGGCACCTTTCCGCGTGACAAGAATTTTGGGATATATATTGTATCTGTAAATATTTGTGTTGTCTCGTAATTACGTTGTACGTAAATACAACATTTTTGTATTTGTTGTATTTTTGTATTTTAGCATCTACTTTCCATAACCACTTAATGATCATGTCCCTAAATTGAATTACACAGTTTATTTAACATAATTATTATATACCTGACATAGAAGGAAAAAGGCATTTGATAACAACGAGAAGAATGATAAGTGTGATACAAATACCTAAGTACTTACGAAACAACAAATCTGCGTCAATTTTTCCCGAGACCCCTTAAGGGTCGGTTCAGACGCTGGATATGGCCTGTGAATCATTCTGAGGTCGGATGAGTATTGATTTCCTTAAGGCTGCTCCGGTAACGACGTACAGTTTTTATGAGGCCGGAAGCTATCAATAATCTAACTTTGAACGTTACATGTCGTTAAATTACGAGGGGATTTGATTTGGTGCGGTTGGGGGAAATTTGTTGCATGTTCATATGCCACACACAAACACCACTTATTCAACCACTAGCTCACTACGCAGTTTGGCTCGCCGTATAATCTATAATAATAAGATGAACAAAGGCATGTTACGTTGGTTTGATAAAGGATGAGTGACAGATGATTGACGAAACAGATATACAAAGCAAAAGTGTGTGCAAGAAGAGGCAGCAATCGATCGGACGCTCAAGGACGGGAACGTCAAGAGTACTTGAAACCAACGAGCATGTAAGAAGAGACTGATGAATGTGGACGAAGCGAAAGAGGTATGCAAGTCTAGAGAGAACTGGCGCTCTATGCTCTCTGCCTACCTCGTTTGGGAGTCGGCATGATGTATGTATGCCTTTCGTACAAAGGACCCCGAAGGGGACTACCCCTTATAGAGGTGTATAGGTAATACCCACACACCCATTTTCAGCCAGAGATATATTTTAGATGCTAACGTGACGATGGCGAGTCCGTTTAATCTATGTTGAAAAAAGTAACACTATCTTTTGAAATTAATTAATACCATCCATCTCCAGAGAAAACAGCGTGATGTAGGAACGTTAAGAATAATGTGAAAAGATTCCTGCAGGGTCGGCAGTTCTCTCTCTGGCATACAAATCTGATTGCTTCATCCGGATTAATCAGCCTATTCATAAATTCTTGCAGATTTTTAGTACTGTTGAAAATTTATATTTTTATTTTTATTTTCATGTCAACAACTAAAATGTTTATGTGTTAAGTAGACTGTTATAAATGTTACTAATGTACCATGTAATATATACACATATACAATTAGTTTTTTTCTGACAATAAGGTATAGTGCTTACTCACACTACGAGCTTGACGGTGAATTAAAACATCGAGAGGATATCTACATAGAGTTGAATAGAAATTGAAAGACGTACCTATGTATAGTCGTGCTTCAGAGTATTGTATAGGCCTACATTTATAATGTACGCAAAATATTGACAAAAAAAGAAATACACATATTATAAACAATATTTCAATCCAATGAACAAATTATATGTCTAATAGAATTAAATATTCAAACTAAAGCCATTTAATAATGCCACCATACGATCACTCAACCGAATTATCAGCAACTCGATTCAAAATAACTATTGAATGGTTATGTTCGATAAATCGCATAATTGGAACTGATCAGATTACGAGCACTGATATCAACATAAAACGTCATACAAAGATCTAAATGGGAGCACTGCGGAGCAGGGTTAAAATCGATATCAAACGATCGTGGGATAACTTGGTGAAAGGGATATTTTACAGCTGAACTAATTTTATGTCGAGGTATTTCCTGGTTTTACTGTCGGGTAGCGTCACTTTGTCACGAATGGATTCTGGAATTGAATTTGGGAACATTCCAGCTGCCGCAAACATTGGGAAAAATTTGAACAATTTAGTCAAAGGTATTTTTCTATTATTTATTTGTAGCAAGGTTTTGTTATTCTTTTAGAATGTCACAGTGCCTTATGATACGATAAAAAATATAAATTTCCTGTATGGATAGTGCCATCCACGAAGACGAGTTCCCCCTATTTGTTCCATACAGTTTAAAGTGTAACTGTGCAACTTTCCACTAATGTTCTAGTATTGTCGGAAAACACTGATTATCTATAAGTGCACACGCACACTTCAATTAATACACACGAGTCATACCCCCAGCATCCCGCGTCCCCCTTATCTAGACAGGTGGGGCGCATCTTCGTGGATGGCACTATATGTACCTCGCGCGTATAACAATTAAATTTTAAGCGTTCACACAATATTTTCGCATAGATAAAGCATGACAGATGGCGAGTACATCGCCCAAGCACAATGTAACATACGTCTTAATGTTTTTCTTCGCCGCAAAGCTCGTGGTAATCACAGCATAAGTTTAAAAAATAGTGGAGTCGGTATTTGAACTTGTAATCTTTGCGGTGCTGGCAAGTCGAACCAGCTCGAACATACTGTAGTCTAAAGCAAAATTGTTCATAATAACGCACTCAATTTAACAAAGAACACAATTATTTCAGAGTCACGGGTTGGACTCCCGCGCGTGTGTGGACTGCTAATAATTGTTATATATGTTTGTGGGACCTCGGAGAGGAGCTCTAATGTAGGGCAGTGAGTGATAAACATTTGTGAACAGACCGAGCTACAACTGTAGCTAATGAACGCGATAAACAATGTCAGTTACTGTATTCAAACTACCCATGTTTGTACTATCTTCTGTTTATGTTTGGTGTATCATAACTGAGCGAAGGTGTAAACTCGTATTAGCGTGAGATGATAAGCCGGAGACATTAATGGGTTTGTAATTGATACAGACATCGTGCGCCTTGTGGCAAACTATGTGGGTATTATTAACCCATCGTCGATCACTGCAATAAGTATGTCATGTGACATGCGTAATTAGTGGAGTAACTGCAACCCGCTTGCTTGCGACAGCGGTTTGCGGCGATGGAAAAAAATATTAAAAGACATGCTTATTTCTTGCCGTGATCACGGAGAAGGTAGATAGAGTAGAGCGCGTTGTTTCTAGTTTAAGAAACCTCTTTCGATTTAACCCCAGTCTCTTTATAGATGTTGGTGTCATATGAGCGGGTGTTGTTACTCTGCCTAACCTTTTGGGAATCCTTATGAGAAGGTGAAGAAAACAAAAATCTTTAAAATAATTGCCAAGACAGACAGAAGATAAAATCCGCTTGACTCGAGTACAGCACTTGTGTTCTGAAGATCTCCACTTGCTTCAAAAGTTACTGCAGTTGAAGAAAAGCTACCTATTTGCGACGTAAATTCTCGCGTACAAGATAGATACTTGAAAAGAAGTTAATAGATAATTTTCGCGTCAAAGCTTTTCACCATTTCCTTAAAGATTAAATGGAAAAGAAGCAAAATAACGTCTTCACGCTTTCCCACAATGGTCCCCGCAGGGGTAGGCAGAAGTACACCACTTACATTTCACAGCATATATTGTTTCTCAAACGTATGTACATAAGGTTCCTCGTGATGATTCCCATAACCGTAAAGCTCAATGTGTAATTAATCACATAAATTCAGAACTTATTGGTAGTCACGATTCGAACTTGCAATCTTTGCGTGTAGGTGACTACTCGTATCACTCGGCCACTAAGGCTAAAGCAACATTTAATTACAATCAGTTCACTTAGCAACCGCCTTTAGAAGTATTATTATGCTACTGTCATACGTACTCTGAATGCACGTCCTTTCAAATCGAATTATCTCCGCTTGCCCAACATTGGTGCTATATAAGTATAGGTAAGCAAAGTAACATCACAGTCACTTCCCGAAGACTTGTCACACATGTCTCCTGCAGCTGCGCATCTCGATCATAATTGGTTAAGTGAATAACGTGTGCTTCTATCTATACAGTGATTTGAAGTGTCACGCCTTGATCTAAATAATTCTCAATTTATTTTACGACATATTTATTTATTACATACTAGCTGTGACCGCGACTTCGTTCGCGTGAAATTGTTTAGTTTTTAAAACTAAAGTTGCTTATGTTACTCCTTTTGACATCAGCTATCTGTCAGTGAAAGTCCCGTCAAATCAGTTCTGCCGTTTCAGAGATTTGCCGGAACAAACAGACACCAGTTTTTTTTTTTATATTAGTATATTTACTGTGTATACTATGCATTTAGTAAAAAGTGGTTATTTAATATTACAAACAGGCACTTAGATTTTATTCGACTACACTGGCAGGTAGCTGATGTAAAGAGGATTGACTAAGGCTTTTTATTTTAGAAACTAAATAATAACTTTTTTGTTAATTTCCACGCGGGGGAAGTCGCGGGCACGGCTTGTATCTACCTATAAATAAATTTTATTTTCGCCGAGTCATCTTTAACTCGTAGGTATAATTATTATTAATATGAGCCGTGGTGGCCGAGTGGTTCGAGCAGTTGCCTGCGACGCAAAGGTCGCAAGTTCGAATCCCGACTGTACCAATGAGTTTTTCTGAACTTAAGTATAGTGATTAGTCACACCACGAGCTTTACGGTGAAGGAAAACATCGAGAGGAAACCTGCATACGTCTGAGAAGAAATTCAAAGGCGTATGTATAGTCGTGCTTGAGTAACGGCGATGGACTCGCCATCTGTCACGTTAGCACCTAATATACCTCTGGCGGAAAGTGGGTGTGTTGGTATTACCTATACACTTCTGCCTACCCCTTCGTGGACCCTTGTGGGAAGGCGTGAGGATATATTATATATTATTATTATAATTATTATTCATACCGTTGTGTTTATCACACTGAGGAGTTCTAATAATATGTTACTTAATGCTAAAATACAAGTACCTAATTGATGTGACTTTTACAAACGAATAAAATATTGATGTTACCTACCAACATTCTGTAGAAGGCTTCCCCAGTTATTGACGACCGACATAAAAAGCAAACCGTAATATTACCTCGTATATCGTGGACACTGAAAAGGGTCAAAGCGTACTAAATATTTAACACTGCCCGAATTACTAGATCAATAAAGGCGAACGTTCAATTGATAACCTATTATGTGAATTCATAAGGTATATTTTTGCGTCAAGTGTTGGCAGCCACCCCTTTAGGTACGTGTGTCGGGAGCGACGTTTGTGACCTAGATACTCATGCTAACAATACGCGGTCGTCCAAGTTTAATCGTTTTTAATTAACCCTGCATAATACGTCCGTATTGACATCTGACCTCAACCGTATTTGTAGAGATCGTCAAATACGTAATTAAACTTTTAAGACCCCACTGTACCAGCGAAGTTTTACTGGACTTAAATACAGTGATAAGACACACCATATGAGCTTTATTGTGAAGGAAAACGTCGTGAGTAAATTAGCAATCGCTTGGTAGAAATTTATAGGCGTATTTATGCATGAATAACAGTGACGTACTCGCCATCTGTCACGTTAGCACCCAAAATACTCTAGCGGAAAGTGCGTGTGTGAGTTCTGCCTATACCTCTGTTATACCTATGCCTATACCCCTTCGGGGACCCTGTGGGGATTGGGACGATTGTTATATTGTGTTGGCAGTATAACTCTCCGAACACAGAGTGGCATCGCGCAAGTGATACTTCGGTATCGTGAGCGTAAATAGGCTACGGTAACCGTTTCCCAAATTTTTCCCGTTTCAAAATCAAAATATTTTTATTTCACATAGGCCTAGGTGGGCACCAATAAAATGTCGAAGAAGGTGCATGGTTCCGGTTGGTCGTTTCTATGGAGAAGAACCGGCAAGAACAAGAACCGGCAAGGCAGAATAGCAAGCAAATAGGCAAGCATGTATGTAAGGCTAGAGAAAACTTGCTCTCTTTCTCTCTGCCTACCCCGTTAAAGACTAGGCGTGATGATATGTATGAGCATAAATATCTGAATATAACGCAGAGTGGGGCACACCTGATATAAAATGACTTTGAATAATAACAAACTAACTTTATCCACTCTAAGCCCGACTATGTATGCACTGAGTAACAAAACCTTTACAAACATCAATTAGCAAGCCTAAAATAACATTTGTTAGACACAAGGTACCTATAACTGTTTACATACATCCCACGTGCCTCGTAATTACGAAAACAAATATTTCAAATTTCATTATTGAGGGGATATGTTATCCTCGATATATTGCCGCTCAGTCGATTTTTAATAGGTTTTTGCAGATTCGTACTCGCAAGGATTTGCTTGATTGATTTTTTTCATTTATAGGACTTCAAGAGTTACGTTTTTGTATCGATTCAATTTGATGGCGTAACATTTTGAGCTTCATCTCATGCATTGTTTTAAAAAATCGCAAGAAAATCTGCATTCTTTTAAAAAAAAATTGGTGCTCTCTAAAGTTGGTTTACGGACGGTAGTTTAACGTGACGACATCATAGCAAGATCGTGCCTTTCGCTCGCTCGAAACGTTACAATGAGCGTAACGGGACAATGAGCGTAACGGGATAATGTGTCATCCTTTTTCTTTTATTAGACGTTGTCACGTCAATATGTTTAAAGATTCAAATGACTAGCACGAAAGTTTAATTTGAGATTGATTGGCATAAACCTATAAAATATTTCAGGCTAAATATAAAATATAATATACCTCTGGCGGAAAGTGGGTGTGTGGGTATTACCTATACACCTCTGCCTAACCCTCCGGGGACCCTTGTAGCAAGGCGTGAGGATATATTATTATTATTATAAATATAAAATGAATAAAAGTATCAGAGAGGAGGTATGAACATAGCTTGAATGCAGTTGAGATGCGATCTCTTCGAAAAATGTGCGGCGTAACGATATTAGATCGAATCCGCAATGAAGAGATTCGCAAATCAACTTGCGTGAATGAGGGCGTGATTGTAAAGATGAAGAAAGGCATGTTACGTTGGTTTGGACACATAGGAAGGATGAGTGAAGAAAGATTGACGAAACAGATATATAAAGCAAAAGTGTGTGCAAGAAGAGGCAGAGGAAGGCCACGTTCCGACTATCTGGATCAAATCGATCGGACGCTCAAGGACGGGAACGTTAAGAGTACTGGAAACCGACGAGCATGGATAAAGAGACTAATGAATGTGGACGAAGCGAAAAAGGTATGTAAGTCTAGAGAGAACTGGCGCTCTATACTCTCTGCCTACCCCGTTAGGGACTTGGCGTGATGATATGTATGTATGTATTCTGTCGTTTCTGCCATCTATCGACATAGAGAGTTTTTTTAAGCCCTCAAACACCAATCATTATCTCTGTCTCTCACTCCCTTTCACTCCTTCGATTCTTCCTCAGTCTTTTCATTCCCTTTATTAAGAACTCAATTGCGGATTTTCATATTCGCCGTCAGTAGGCTATTCATATGTTACCTTCATAATTTATTAACCTATTCCTGCCTAACTAAATTCTGTTTTAATTAAATGTTATTATTAAAATTCAACGGTTATTTATTTAAAACAAAAAATATTAGTTCCCAAATTTGCCGCCCCTAAAGTCTTCCATTGGTTCTGACATACACAGCCCACTAAGCTGAACTTTCTAGGGAAAACTTCAAGGCCCTATTGAAATATATGTAGTTAGAAGTGAACTAAAAATATAAAAAATAGAATGTCAATCGTAGGTAACATCATTTGGGTAATAATTTTCAGTATTAACTCGTGGTGAATATTCATTCCATTCGCCAATATTAAGCATGATCGATGGTGCAATAATTGTACAACAAAGGGTTGCAAGTTAATTTATTTTACATACATACATACATATCATCACGCCAAGTTCCTAACGGGGTAGGCAGAGAGTATAGAGCGCCAGTTCTCTCTAGACTTACATACCTCTTTCGCTTCGTCCACATTCATCAGTCTCTTCATACATGCATGCTCGCTAATTTATTTTTTAATATAATTAAATATATTGTAATTCAATTATTTTCCGAGGTAGCACGTATGCACGACACATATACTAAAATAACATGTTTTAAAATGTTTGTCTGTTTGTTCCGGCTCATCTCTGTAACGGCTAGACCAATTTTTACGGGACTTTCTCTGGCAGGTAGCTGACGTAAAAAGGAGCAACCCAGGCTACTTATATTTTAGAAACTGTTTTTTTTGTCATATTCAACGCGAAGTCGCGGGCACAGTAATTCTATACCAGTCCAGCCCAGCTCCCTTGCTCGCGATCCAGCAACGCCCTAAGCCGAGGTTCGTACCCCACAGGGAGTGCCCTTAGCTGTGTTGCTTAAAAATAAAGTGCCTGGCTGGAGGTCTAGGTCTCGCCATTGACCGGTTAAGTAGCAAAAGTTCCCGGAACTCACGCTACGAGAGACAATAAACTAAAAAAAAAAAAACAGTAATTCTATAAAATATTACAAGTATTCGAAATTAACACGCGTTATACCGCGGAGCGAATCTGTTCTATAACATAAGTTATTTATTGGGATTAATGCTATTGCTAAATTGATAAGTTTAAAATAATAATTTCATACCATAGCGGACTCGAAATACACTTTGATTAACGATGCGCCCGTTAATCTGGCGCCGGGAGTCGATTAATGACTCGATGCCATTCGATCTATTCGATACTGAGTAATGAACGCTAGTCGAACCGCGAGATGGTAATATCGATTACAGCTTACGAGTTACTTTGTTGACTAATATGTTGCCCTTTATCATGCTCATAGGTAATTCGGTTTTGGCAACAATGATCGTTCATTTTCCGTTGGGTTTAAAACTTAGTCTTGAGAATTTAACTTTAAGAATCCTATCCTCACGCTTTCCCACAAGAGTCCCCGAAGAAGGCAGAGGTGTGTAGGTAATACCCACACACCCACTTTCCGCTAGAGATATATTTTAGGTGCCAACGTGACAGATGGCGAGTCCGACGCCTTTACTCAAGCACGACTATACATACGCCTTTGAATTACTTCTCAACGTTTGCAGAATTTCTCTCGATGTTTTCCTTCACCGTAAATTAGTATTAATAGATAGGACCTATAGGATTATTAAGAAAATAGGAAAAATGCGTAACATAAATGAGTAATGCAAAATAATGTGTAATAGGGCAGAACGAATAGAAGCAAACAAAAAATATTCAATATAAATGTAATAAAGATAAAGTTTTACATGTAGGTTACGTTTACGTTTTTATTTTATTGGAGTTTACTCCTTAAGAATCGATTTTCATATATAAGGCGCCCGGTATGAGAAAAATATGAGAGGTAAAATCTACTGATGAATGACCTCGTTACGTTTTTGGTGCGCATGCACCTATGGTGCGCAACTTTCTAATTTGGTTGTGACCAACCGCGCTCAGTACGCCGCCGCCGCTTGTGTGTGACAGTTGTACAATACGCTTTCAATAAGTTTGAAAAACAAGTGCAGATATGCCGTATTGCTCCATTCTTGAGTGCAGGAATGCTAGCCGGACAAAAATCTAGCTAATAGTGGCATTTCCTATCATCGCTCGGGAAGTGTTATTTAATTAAATTTTATTTTATTAGGTTAATTTTGGTTGATGTCAAATTTTTTTTTAATTGTACAATACAAAAATCAATCTTATGTAAGGGCAATAAGATCGAATTTTATCTGTAATAATAGTTAAAGAACTTTCTAGAAAATTACATCAGTTTCGCTCATCATTTCGCGCATCAGTTACTCAACCAGTGCGAGGGTGTAGTCAATAAAGTATCGATATCGATAATCCGATTTTTACGATAGTTTTACTACTTATTTATCAACATTCCTAATGAAATATTTGTGCACATCTGAAATTGACTATTGTGAAAAGTAAAATGTAAAATATTTCGCCGATTAGTTATAATAAATAATAATAATATAATAATAAAAATAAAATAATAAAAAAAAAAATAAAAAAAAAATATGAATATATATACATAATTTTTTTTTTTTAATTAAAAATATTTTAAACTGAAAATATTAATAAATAATTTAAAAAAATTGTGTGTGTCAGCTCCGACGCACGACTGGAGTTTACACCTTAAGTACGATTGTCTAAACATATATATATATATATATATATATATATATATATATATATATAAATTTGTTTATCTTATCTTTAGAACCATTGCATTTATTTTATCGTCTTAGGGATATTCACTTATAGAAGACAGTTGTACACTTTTCTGAGATACTCTAGTCTATCATTAGTTTCTCTACCTTATTTTGGACACCGCTCACTTTGAGAAGCACGTCTGCACAGTTAATTGAGGATTGTGAACCTTAGAAGAAGCGAGGTAAGAGCCTGGAAAAAGTTTAAGGGGATTACAAGTAAAAACATATTTCTTTTGCCACTGTATTTGTTACCTTGAGATAAAACCCTTATACATTACAAAAAAAACAGTCAAAGTTAATATTTTCTTTGTGGGGAAGGGGGGGGGGTTGGTGGTGGTTTAATTAGTTAGAGATTAAAAGGAGTTAGTGGAGCCAAAAGTTTAAGAAACCCTGCTTTAGAGGAAACAGCGTATAACAGAAATGCTCAACATCAAAACAAGAAAAGTATAAACCATCCAGGTCTTATTACAAAAATACTTGATTTATCACGACCTGACTCGATATGGCTTCTAGTACATAACAAAAAATAATGCTACAAATTCCATCCTACTGTCACAATTCATTATAAAATATACGCTATGCATATACACATAACGCCGCTAGTTGTATGTAATCGTCAAATGACAAAAATAAAGAGTATTTTTCTGCTCCCCCATTATTTAACGTCACAGTTTAAATGGAAAAACGTGAAAAGCTTGGATTTAAAAGTTCACCCTACAACTGTTTTAATATATTGCCGACGGGGTGTAGGGCTACCGCGCTAGAACAAAGATAATTTGTTTTGAACTACATATATATATCCCCACGCCTTCCCACAAGGGTCCCCGAAGGGGTAGGCAGAGGTGTATGTGTAATACCCACACACCCACTTTCCGCCAGAGGTATATTAGGTGCTAACGTGACATATGGCGAGTCCTACGCCGTTACCCAAGCAAGACTATACATACGCCTTTGAATTCCTTCTCAGACGTATGCAGGTTTCCTCACGATGTTTTCCTTCACTGTAAAGCTCGTGGTGTGACTAATCACTGTACTTAAGTTCAGAAAAACTCATTGGTACAGTCGGGATTCGAACTTGCGATCTTTGTGTCGCAGGCAACTGCTCGAACCACTCGGCCTCCACGGCTCGGTTTGAACTAAGCTTATTTATATACATATACATATCATCACGCCGAGTCCCTAACGGGGTAGGCAGAGAGTATAGAGCGCCAGTTCTCTCTGGACTTAAACACCTATTTCGCTTCGTCCACATTTATCAGTCTCTTCATACATGCTCGTCGGTTTCGAGTACTTTTGACGTTCCCCTCCCTGAGCGTCCGATCGATTTGATCCAGGTAGTAGGAACGTGGTCTTCCTCTGCCTCTTCTTGGACACAATTTCGCTTTGTATATCTGTTTCGTCAATCTTTCTATATGTTCACTCATCCTTTCTATATGTCCAAACCAGCGTAACATGCCTTTCTTCATCTTCTAAACTTATTTATCATATGTATATATGTATCTTTCCCCTCTTGAATCATTATTATCATACATTTATGAACTGGTTTTTGTCGGCGTCTCTAATTAAATTCCTTTTGCTTCTGTCCAGCGCAGTCTCTTTGACCTCCCTGTACGTCATAGAAGACACTTTTTATACACGCGTAAATTCCATCCAATAATTTTTTTCATTGCTTTACTATTTTTTATTATACATTATTTACTATATACATATTTATATTAGGATATATTAAGGACCCTGTGGGGCAAGCAATCTTTAAATCGGAGGGGCAGGAATTATGAAGAGGGGAATTAATTAAATTACTAATTTATTTAAACAAAAGTTTAATAAAATGGGTGTGTGGGTATTACCTATACACCTCTGCCTACCCCTTCGGGGACCCTTGTGGGAAGGCGTGAGGATATATTATTATTATTATGTAATAAAAAATAAATAATTGTCTATATAAATACTTATTTTGTAGTCACTCTCTTGAAGTTTTCAGTCTCAGTTGTTTTTTTCCAAGTTCGTTACAGCCCTGCATTAACCAGTGTAATATTTTAAAACAACACTCGCGTGACAACCATTTCCGTGACCGCGGTTATACAGAGCAAGGCCTTAATCACATCACAATATGACTTTAACATTTATTGTAAACAAAATATATTGTAAGTGTATGGATTACGGTAAATGCTACGCTTACGGCTACGATGTATACCTAGAAACAAATACATGCATATATTGTAAGGTATGAATAATATATATTTAAAAAAAGGCAACTGTATTGGCAATTTTGGCGACGAAAAACAAAAAAAAAAAGAATTTATTTGGAAGTGCTTGTAAAGATTTAAATAGGTATAATCGACTGTAAGGATAGGGTTGTTGGTTGGATTGTGATGCGTGACCCGGCAGTATGGCAGAGCGCGCGACTTGTATGTGAGATGGTGCCACCGAATTTAACTGGGAGAGATGTTTGAGAAAGACTGTTGATTTAGAGATTAATTTCTGAACACTAAGATAATTATAATTAATAATATCTGAGACTAATTCTAGTAAAAATACAAGTAATGCGTTATACAGTCCTATTTGACTCTGGAGGCTGTCTACTACAATATGTAAGTATATTAATATATTTTAGGCTAATTTCGTCTCTGTCGCATCGAATCGTATATAGATATTCTAATTTCATTTAGTTCGGTAGTTCTTGCATGAAAAAGGAACAGATAATATAATCATAATATATCCTTACAAATTTTGGATTGTAATGAGGACCATGGATTCGTGTTAATCCAGCATGTCCAACGATGAAGAACGGTTTCATCACTGACTTTTTAATCATTTTGCCAGCGAATGTATACTATTTAAAATATGTGACTTTGTTCTATGACTATTAAGGAACATAATGATTTGCAGTATTGGTTAGAACGACGCCGACATCAACTATATAAACAGACCTTAAATCACACGGATGACACACGGATAGAACACATTGTGTTACAGTGAACACACCGCCTTATGCGACACGGTCGCGAAAGCCGCAATTTCCTGTAACTGAAACCGAGGCCATTCCCTCCGCTACTGACAATATGATGCGGTTCTTGTTTTAAAACTCTGTTCATATATACTTGATTTAACGTATATGATAGGCTTTTTTTCTTTCCAATTTCACCGTTGAGATTTTCCCAGAGAGCTGACCATTGAGTTCTTGAATAATATTAATAATATTCTTTATTGTACACACACACACACATCTATAAAAACAAATAGTATGACATAAAAACAGAGAACAACATTTAATAGGCACAATAGGCGGCCTTATCGCAAAAGCGATTTCTACCAGGCACCCAAGTGAAGAGAGAATAGAAAATATAGTAGAAAAAGGCAGGTGTGATAGTTGAGCGGATGAAAATATACACAATTACTATCTATATATAAGCAATCTAAATAAATAAATACGAAATATACCTACTTTATATACATACATACATATAATCACGCCTCTTTCCCGAACGGGTAGGTAGAGACCACCTCTTTCCACTTGCTATGATCCTTACAGCCTTCTTTCGCTTCGTCCACTTTCATTATTCTCTATCATTTATTAGCATACAATAACATATATACATAAACATGCTTACATATGAATAAGTTATAAAGAGAAATAGTGTTCAAATAAAAGCTTCTTGAAGCAGTTTAATGTCTTTGCTAGTCTGATGTTCTGGGGCAGCGAGTTCCATAGACGGACAGCATGCTTGAATAAGGATGTAAAAAGATTTATGTAATGGACCAGCGATACCTTTGTTGTTACAAAAGCGGTCCATTGCTTGTTTGATAATTAAGGTAGTCGTGGGAGACGATTATCCGAAATGTAATTGTTAATTCATTTTACATTGCGTGCTGTGTTGCATGTCTGTGGACAGTGCTACTTGCGTGGCAGGAAGCACACGCTGCATATTTTATACATTAAGTATCTCGCATGAATAGGAAATACCCAAACATCCAGACTTAAAGTATGTATTTGTTAAAAGCCAGTGGTGGCCGAGTTCCATTAGTCGTCTGCACAAAGATTGTAAATTCGAATCCCTACAGTACCAATGAGTTTACGGTGACAGAAAATATCGAGACCAAACCTGCTTACGTTGAGAAAAAATTAAAAGGCGTATGATGGTAGGTATAGTCGTGCTTTAGTAACGGCGATGGACCTGTCATTTGTCACGTGGGCACCTTAAATTATATCTATGAAAATGAAAGTGTGAATCTATGAAAGTGGGTATGTGGGTACTATCTAACCCTTCGGGGACCCAAGTGGGAACGCGTTAAAAACGAGAGATATATCGTCAACATATAGAGAGTACCTAAGTAAAGAAGTAAAAGATAAAAGAAAAGAAAAGAACGAATAAAAATATTTAACAGAGTTAGTACCCTGGATTAAACAATTTTCACATATTTATTTCACAAAACTTTAAAATCTCGCTTCATATTCCGCAATCTTACGTCACTATAAGAGCACTTTACTTTTAAAACAATCTGAAAGTCTCATAAAAATATAGAGTCGTAAAGCTTTAGGGGTGAGTTTAATAACAGGTTGTAAGCACAAACACTAGTAAACAACCCAAAAGAACTGTTTTACAACATTCAACCTTATAATATTTTACTCAGGGATCTTTTCAAATTGCATTCTATGTCGTATTGATACGCAGTGTCAACATCACATTACATATTCACGCCTTCCCATAAGGGCACATCTTCTTTTAGCCTGGTACATATTTAGGTGCCAACTAGTCCTGGTTTCTTTTCAATACTTTACTTCACCGTAAAGCTCGTGGTGTGGTCAATCACTGTACCAACATAAGTTCAGAAAAACTCATTTGTACTGCCATAGTTGGTTCATAGTTGCAGTCTTGACAAATATTGAAAGATCTTTACTAATATTATAAAAAACAGTGTTTATTTCTTTGAACGCGTAAATTTCGCGACCAAGAATTTGAGTTGGAAAATACGTCTTCAGCATTAGTTATTTAGTATAAAAAATAAACGCATTTGGATATAATTTGGCACAGAGTTAAACGAGAGAAAAAAGAGTAACCATGGAGTTTCTTGCCGGTTCTTCTCCATGGAAGCGACCAACCCGAACCGTGCTTATTTTTCGACGTTTTATAAGTGGCCTGGTATTTATTATTAAAGATTAACTGTCAGTATACATAGACAGATTTGAGTGTAATTTTCAGGTTCACTAGCTTTGTCTCGCAGTTTCATCTGTGTAAAATTTGATTTCATTGCAGTTTTTTTTTTCGAAAATCATAATGCTATTTGTTAATCCAGCTGATAGTTTAGTCAAAATCAAAATATTTTTAATTCACATAGGTGAAACAACACAACGAAACTGCGAGACAAAGCTAGTGAACCTGAAAATTACACTCAAATCTGTCTATGTATACTGACAGTTAATCTTTAATAATAAATATCATACTCTTTATTCAGTTGCCTGCGACACAAAGATCGCAAGTTCGAATCCCGACTGTACCAATGAGTTTTTCTGAACTTAAGTACAGTGATTAGTCACACCACGAGATTTACGGTGAAGGTAAACATCGAGAGGAAATCTGCATACGTCTGAGAAGAAATTCAAATACGTATGTATAGTCGTGCTTGAGTAACGGCGATGGACTCGCCATCTGTCACGTTGGCATCTAATATATCTCTGGCGGAAAGTGGCGGGTGTGGGTATTACCTATACACCTCTGCCTACCCTTGTGGGAAGGCGTGTGAGGATATATATATATATATATATATATATATTATAACGTATTGAATTATACGCCTAAACACATTTCAATCTAGCTTAACAATGAAATATTTCGCAAAGTGATCTCTCATCCTCTCAGCCTCTCAATCTGTATCTCTCATTATTACAGTTCACTCCCTAGAATACTACACATTTAAGCAACGCTTCCATAATTATATTTTTATCAATAATAACGACAGACTACGACAGACAGAATAGCACCAAACCTTTGTATTTTGTAGTTGAATTCATCTTTAATATTTTCCGCCTTTGAAGTTGTCGCGAACTAAAAGCCAGATTAAAAAGGTATGGTGGTAGGCCCTTTGGGCTCGAATTACTTTAAGGGCGGACGCGAACGTCAATGCTCTAATGGAAAGCCATTCAGCTTACCGTGGAATGGAAGAAAAATATTCTGAGCCGGCTGTAAAGTTCGCTGGAACAAAAATATTCCCTTTATACTTTTTTGAGTAGATATCTATTCTAAATCATTTGAACACTTCCTGTTCACCTTGACTTGACAAGTTTAAGAGTCTTTGAAGCTTAATTAATGAGCTATAGTAATAGCGATTCAATAGGAAATAGCGTTCCTGTGCAGAAACAGTTTTCTTATCGGTTAGTCCTGTTGGTTGCAAATCTGCACTGGATATTCGTGTTCTACGCAAGTACTCATACCTAAGATACATATTTGGTTGGCCTTTGTATGTATCTATTCTTCTTTACAACATGCATATCAGTGTCTAGTTCCTATAGTACAAGTTTTGTTTAAGAGCAATGTACGATGCATTGTTATCAATCACAGATACAAATTTTGGTACAAGTTTTATTTAATATAATAAAAATTAAGATACGAGCTGTTTCTGAAAATCAATTTAAACACGTAATTAATATAATCAATTTAAAAAAACCTATTAATATTACTATTAAGATCGATAATAAAAATCGATTATAAGCAAATGATATTCAATTGAAATATTTGTTTTTAACATCCCTATTTAGAAGGCCAATTGTTTGATACCCCAAACAGGATATGTATGTGGATTGTATGTGAAGTGGAATCGTCCAAAGATTTTATTTTACCGACACATTATGCTCTCTTTTAAAAGTGTACGTATAGACTACAGTCTGTGATTAAAGGCCTTAATAACTAGCAAAAAGTGGATAGCTTTTTACCCATTTGTAAGCGCTCAGTACTAAACCAAAAACCTTGAGAAAGCTCGGGTAGAGACTCCAATTAATATAGAGGTCAAGGCTGAGACAAACATATTTATTGAGGACTAGTAGCAGTTTCGCAGTTTTTTTTTTCGCAGCAGTTTAGCAGCAGCGTCCATAGGCAGCGGTAACCGCTTACTATTAGGCGGATGGCATGTTTGTTACCCACTTTAGTGGGGTAAAAAATATGTCAGTTTGAGTCGGGTCAGATACCCACCGATAGGGACGATCCTGTCCCAACAAGCGGTTTGGTCTTTGGTAAACACAAAATGTCCATTTGCCTACACTTTGTAGTCACTTGTATAATGGAGAATGCTCAGACGAATTGTTTGACAGGTTCCCCCGGCTACCATCCATCACACGTACTCTAAGTATAAATCCAAAACTAAGTTCGCATTATATTTACCCGCGGTTTCACCCGAATAAAAATCGATTTATTAGATTAATTTTATCTAGATTTATTTTTGTAAATTAAATCAATCAGCAACAAGAACCCAAGTCATGCAAGCGTTGGATGTTCCCCGCACCCGTTTCGTTATTTTTAATTTTTTTATACCACTTGGGTGGCAAACAAGCATGCGGTCCGCCTGATGGTAAGCGGTTACCGCCGCCTATGGACGCTTGCAACACCAGGGGTATCACTCACGCGTTGCCGATCCTGCAGGAATCCTTTCACACCCTTCTTGAAGAACTCCATGCTGTACTCTCCAGGGAAAACCTCAACGGGGAGCTCATTCCTTCATGTACACCAAAAGATGTAGGTAAACCTTTTAATTAGATGCCAAACTTTCTTAAAGTTCCTAAGTTAGTAAAATATGGGTATTGTATTGGTACATATTTTGCTAAAGCAAACTCAGAGCTGTAGCGTAAAATTTCCATGGAATTAATTATGTACCAAGTTTTCGTTCAGAAATGGTTCCTAAGCTCGTTAGTTATCATTAAACGTAGATGGCAAATAATAATTAGGTATTTCACGAATATATGGTCCTAATAGTGCGCAACGTCGCGGCTTCGAGTCAAATACGACCAAACGACCAGAACACATTGAGCCCCCGTCGTAGGCTGCAATGCAAAGTAAGTATAAAAGTGTGATGGTTGTAAATATTATACAGAAAAATGGGCCTGTTGTTCAAATAGGTAATAAAGCATAATGAAGGGAAGCTAATAAACTTTAAAAAATACTTTTACGTTGACACATTTTTAAACTTATGTTGCATGCATGCATTTGTTTGCATAAAAATCTGGTGTAACGAACGATTAACTTAGACGTGTAGAATCTAATTACGTCTTTATTTTTTGATACGCCGAGTCCCTAACGCGGTAGCTCTGTCTACCGCGTTAGGGACTCGGCGTATCAAAAAATAAAGAGTAGAGCGCCTTTAATAATGTTTCAATTTTATTGTCTTTGGAGCTATTAGTTTTATTGCATCGTCATGATTATATCCAACACCCCGTAACACCGAGAAGACACCTGTTAAATTTTCTGCGACAACCAGTATAAGTAGACAACATTGGCGTCAGCATAAACCTGCGATATGCCCTAAATTGAAGGACATTAAGTTAATATTTAAGTTAATTTTTTCACACGATTAGACGTCGACGTGATTATTCTTTTTGTTACTCAATTATGTACCAAAAGCGTACTGAAATAAAATACAAAGTTGTTTTTCAAAAGAACGATATACTAAGATCTTCTTTTAAAACATATTTTTTTTCTTGATAAGATTTTTAAATACAAACTTTTTCATTAAATATACGCACACATATCATCACACCGAGTCCTAACCGGGGTAGGCAGAGAAAGCAGACCGCCAGTTTCCTGTAGTCTGACAGACTTTTTCGCTTCATCTATATTCATCAGCCACATCATACATGCTCGCTGGTTTTATTTCCTAGGCTCTCTATAGGAGAATGCATGTTATGTACGAGATTCAATACACTAATGAACGAAATGAGAGAGACTTGTAGTGGTCCTCAACACACCGCCTCTTGGCCCTCAGTCCCGCAGTCGTAAACACGTTTTGTTAGCTAAAAATATCCGTAATATATAAAATGCAGCACCATTAATCAATCCCAAAAGATAGCTTATCAATATTCTGGCTTGCGCGAAGATGTTTGGCTAATCAATCATTCGCTTAAATAAACCAATCATATCTGGTAAAGTCGGGGGCTTTATTATATTAGAAAGCTTTCGGATTACATTTTAATTGAATTATTTTCAGAAGATATTTTTTTGGGTTGTATGGGAATATTTTATAGCCGTCTAGTGGATAAAGCACCTGACTTCTCGATTCGCGCTGTGGGATATTTCGCCGAGATATTTGTGTGACGAACACGAGAATTTGTAACTTAGTCTTTTATGTCCTATGTGATATTTTATATGCCAGAAAAAACTATTGGAATCGAATTTTTCGCAAGTAAAACAGCAGGACATCTCTAATAGCTCATAATATCTGTCCTAAAATGGTGTCACATTACGTTGCGTCACCCGATAGAACGGCATCGAACGGCGAGACCGCAATTTCCCGCGTAGACTATTCAACCCCGCCATACAATCGTGTGCAAACGCCTGACAAATGACGGAAGGCGTGTGCGAGTGTGCGTGAGTAGGGTATTGTGGTGGCTTTGTATGTGTTTTGACGACGACATATTTGGGTGAGCTTGATAAAATATAAATCAAAGTCCTCTATCGAATTTCGCAGGAAGGATTGGACACGTTTTGTTCCATTTTCATACCATGGTGACCTAACACAATGACAACCCAGAAATTAGGAAATGATACCTATACTTAGCCGTGATGGGCGAGTGGTTCGAGTAGTTGCCTGCGACACAAAGATCGCAAGTTCGAATCCCGAGGAGTTTTTCAGAACTTAAGTACAGTGATTAGTCATTTCACTAGCTTTACGGTGAAGGAAAACATCGAGAGGAAACGTCTGAGAAGCAATTCAAAGGCGTATGTATAGTCGTGCTTGATTAACGGTGATGGACTCGCCATCTGTCACGTTAGCACCTAAATATATTTCTGGCGGAAAGTGGGTGTGTGGATACAACCTATGCACCTCTGCTTACCCTTCGGGGTTCCTATGAGAAGGCGTAAATTCAAACTATTACAAAATACAATATTGGTGTTAATATCTAATTTTGAGCAGAGTGTATACAGTTAGCAGTTCCCTCACATCACTTAATTCCACATCGGTGTATATCAACCTCAATGTTTCTTAGAACATAAACGTCAATTTGCTGTTTCCCAATACACTCCATTGGTTGGAACAGGAAACACTCGTAAAATCGGTTTTTAAGACTTCCATGAGTCATAAAAGGAAAATGGAAGACTTTTCGAAGTAAGTTCTTCTCGTATAATAAACTTACTTAAAAAACAACTCATAGGAGATTTACTCGACTGTCTCGTTTGTTTAAGATGCTAAACACACCGATAATGTAATTAAATAATGATATTTGTGCTACATTTATGAATCGCGAGTTACTTATTTAGGTGTTGGAGGAGCCCTAATACCTTAAGGTCTGTGGTTTAAGTCGTAAAGTCGAGATTACAGGCTCGTATCCTATCTCTCTATATATATCTATGTCTGCAGTAGTGAGTTTTCTGAGTAAGATTTGTTTATTGGGAGCTGTTGTAATGGTATTTTTGTATAAATCTTCACCAAGAAGAGGCAGAGGAAGGCCCCGTTCCAACTACCTGGATCAAATCGATCGGACGCTCAAGGACGGGAACGTTAAGAGTACTCGAAACCGACGAGCATGTATGAAGAGACTGATTAATGTGGACGAAGCGAATGAGATATGTAAGTCTAGAGAGAAATGGCGCTCTATACACTCTGCCTACCCCGTTAGGGACCTGGCGTGATGATATGTATGTATGTATGTATGTATCTTCACCTTATAGTGGTGTGTAGGTAGTAGTAGTACCTTCAGACCCACTTTCCGCCATAGATATATTTTAGGTGCCAACGTGTCAGATGGCGAGTCCATTACTACTTACCGTCTTACATCGCCGTTACTACTAGGTTTCCTCTCGACGTTTTCCTTCACCGTAAAGCTCGTGGTGTGTCGGTTTTCTGTACTTAAGTTTGGAAAAAATAATGGATACATTCGGGTTTTGAACGAGACTGGAAAAAGGGCTCATTGATTTATTTTGAATCAAAATTAAATACAGTTTATCTAATTTGCAACAAAAAATTAATTTTCTAATTCTAGTAAGAGGAACCAACATGCTATCACACTTATAATTTTCCTAGGATTTTGTCCTAAAGTTTATTTTCCGATTACTCTAGTATTTTGTACTACGGCTTATAAAGCGATATAAACCCCATCTATCAGCACAGTTGGAGTCCTTTGTGTCTGTCGACTTATCTCAGTAACCGGGCACATTGTGCTCACAATATTTAAAAGGCAGTGTAAAATACAGCCTGCGTAGCTCACGTATGGTGTGTTTGAATTTCTAACAAAGGTTGTATCTATTCTATATATAACTTTGGCAAAATGGCCCACGAGATACTATTGTAATACCTGGTACCATTGACCTTCCTGTTGCCATTCAGATCCTTAAATCAGGCACAGGATACAAGTTACTAGCTAGTCGAGGAGATCAAAGAAACAGTTTATTTCATGACGTAGACGTCAAAGAATCTCTTTGGATAAGTAAATGTTTGAAATTGTAATCGGCCTTTGCTACCAGGTAGTATTATTCCTGTGGCAAAGTTTCCAGAACTCCAGTAGACATAGCTTTTAGACCTTTAAAAACCTAGAATTGAGCTAAATGATATTTGTTCGGGCTGAATATATTTATTGGTGATGTCAGCATTAAAATAACATAAAACAAATATGATTCATTTACTGAAGGCTTCGTCAAACAATACAAAAGTAATCATTATCTTGCTTCAACAAAGTTTTTTCTGACTTTTGTAGTCCCGTTGCCCACGTAGGTACACGTTACATCCACTACAGACTTCTAAGCTCAAAGTACTTACGATTATTTCAGATTGCCTCATGGATGTATTCATGTGACAGAATGATTCCTTACTTCTTGTTTCCGACAAAGCGAGTGCAAGAAGAGGCGGAGGAAGTTCACGTTCCAACGACCTGAACCAAATCGATCGGACACTCAAGAACAAGAACGTCAAGAGTTTTTAAAACTGGCGGCCCCGGCGTAATTGTGACTGAAGCAAAAGAAGTATGTAAGTCTAGGGAGAACAAGCGCTCTACTGTCTTTGCCTAGTGGGGGATCGGGTGATGATTTGTATGTACATACATACATATCAGAGAGAACAGCGCCAGTTCTCTCTAGACTTACATATATCTTTGGCTTCGTCCACATTCATCAGTCTCTTCATACATGCTCGACGGTTTCGAGTACTCTTGACGTTCCCGTCCTTTTGTGTCCGATTGATTTGATTTAGGTTTTTAGAACGTGGTCTTCTTCTGCCTCTTCTTCCACACACTTTTGCTTTGTATATCTGATTCGTCAATCTTTCTTCATTTATCCTTTCTGTATGTCCAATTCAACGTCAAATGCCTTTCTTTATCTTACAATCACACCCTCGCTCACGCCAGATTTGTTGATGTTTCCGAAAAGCCCTAGTTTTCTGCAGTCCAGCATTACCCAGGAAAGGCATTTAATGGACTGCAGAAAACTGGGGTCCTCGTTATGTGTCATATATCAGTCTACATGAAACAGTTGAATTAATATACCTGCGATAAAATAGTCGTTACAGAATTAGCATCGCACGCCAGCTAACATGCGCGATCTGCATAATGGTAATGTCAGTGTACCGAGCCAGACGCGGTTGGCATTAGAACATGCTACGTAGAAAGCTTACTATTTAGTGGAAGTTAGGACGCCCAAAACAAAATGTTAGGCTTTCGAGCTTTACTCGTTTGGAAAAAAATTGTACTTACCACTTGGTAGAACATCATAGGAGATAAGGCATGCTTCATAGGGTATGAAGAGAGAGTAGATCACTTTTCTTCCCTAGACTAACGGACCTAAGAGGCTCTGTTACGGCATCATCAATAGGTCATCAATAGTCACTTCATTTAGGATAATTTCGAAAACTCTTGACATTGACATTGTTCGGTCGATTTGATCTTGACGCTCGTAGTTGATACGCGGGTAAAGTATAGTGCGAGGCATAGTAAGTATGTTGTAAAAAAAAAAACCCCTGGTAGCTGATTGGACCATATTACTTCCTTGTTTTGCGTCTAACGTTGTGTAAAGCTGTATTAACAGCATAAAAACTATTTGTATTTTATTCATGTATCTTCTCGGCCCCGAACAAGGGTCCCCGTAGAAGGCAGGCAGTTGTGCACACACCCAACCTGCATATGTTTCTTCTCAAACGTATGTAGTTTTCCTCTCGGTGTTTTCCTGCATTGCAAAGCTCGTAACGTGACTGATCACTGTACTTAAGCTCAGAAAAACTCATTGGTACAGTCGGGATTCTAACTTGGAATCTTTGAGCTGCAGGCAACTATTCCAACCACTATTATAAATATTAACAAAAGCAAGGAAAAACAGAAGCAAGGAAAAAAAAAGGATGAGTGAAGAAAGATTGACGAAACAGATATACAAAGCAAAAGTGTACGCAAGAAGAGGCAGAGGAAGGCCACGTTCCAACTACCTGGATCAAATAGATTGGACTCTCAAGGACGGGAATGTTAAGAGTACTCGAAACCGACGAGCATGTATGAAGAGACTGATGAATGTGGACGAAGCGAAAGAGGTATGTAAGTCTAGAGAGAACTGGCGCTCTATACTCTCTGCCTACCCCGTTAGAGACTTGGCGTGATGATATGTATGTATGTATGTAACAAAAGCAATTCAACCTCTAAACAAACAATTTCCTTCAATATACATGGATTAGCATCAAGCGGTGCTAATTAGGCCCAAACCGGAATTGGTTTGGGCTATAAAATATATCTAACATTTAATTATGAAAAAGCTCAAGTAAAGAAAATTATCTTTCTGTCCCTTAGGCCTTAAGTCTCATTTTTGTAATTAGCCGCTATATTCTTCATTTACAAGACCGGAGTCGTAACCAAGTTTAGTAAAAATGTACTCGCCTTTAAATCTTGTTTCCGTACTAGATTTTTGACTCGAAAAAATGGGAGGAATTCATAAAAAAATATATTTTTTGGGACAAATAAAAGTTACATTAAATTTTACAATACATGATAAAATTATATATAAAATACTAGTTGTCCCGCCCAGCTTCGCTCGGGGTAACGACGGCGGCGCCACCTATCGGGTCCAATTGTGAATCTAAACCATTCCCAGATCCCCTTGAACACACACAGAAAATTTCATTAAAATCGGTCCAGCCGTTTAGGAGGAGTTCAGTGACATACACACTCACAGAAGAATTATATATATAAAGATAATGGTTAAATGTAAAACTGTTTGGTCATACCCGAATCATTGATCAACATCATTTATAAAAATACGGTACGTCAGCACCGTAATTGACTGACATGCAACACACAGAAAGACATCAAATATATTTATTTTGTTATAGTTGTAATAACTACATCTTGTAATCATGAAACGTTTCCAATGCAGGATTTTACAATCAAACGTATGTTGCTTTTACAGCCAACAAAACTAACTATATATTTTTTTTGTCTACTATAAATATGCACAACTAAACTAAAACAAAATAGTGTTGTCCAACACTAGCATCCGTATGTAGCAACACTATAAGGGGATTTTTGTCAAAAACTTTTCGATAGCCCTACGTTTTTTAGTTAATTAATTTTTTACAATTTTTGTCTTAACTATACGATTTATTTATACCAAGCTATGCTTCATTAATATACACTTTGTTTAATAAGACTAAGTAATCGTGAAAGTAAATTATGAATGTATTAGTTTTTGTCCGTCAATTGTAAATGCACTCCCTCATTCTATTAATAAATAAAAAAAAGCCGTGGTGGTCGAGCGGTTCGAGCAGTTGCCTGCGACGCAAAGGTCGCAAGTTCGAATCCCGACTGTACCAATGAGTTTTTCTGAACTTAAGTACAGTGATTAGTCACACCACGAGCTTTACGGTGAAGGAAAACATCGAGAGGAAACCTGCATACGTCTGAGAAGAAATTCAAAAGGCGTATGTATAGTCGTGCTTGAGTAACGGCGATGGACTCGCCATCTGTCACGTTGGCACCTAATATACCTCTGGCTGAAAGTGGGTGTGTGGGTATTACCTATACACCTCTGCCTACCCCTTCGGGGACCCTTGTGGGAAGGCGTGAGGATATATTATATATCATTCTATTAATGCGATTATAAAGGCTAGTTCATGAGGATATTTGTAACATCAAGCCAGAACGGCAGAAAGGAAATAGATACAATTTGGCACAAGCATTTGGCACATAGTATATGTTAGATGGCCGTCTGGTCTAGTGGTTAGAGCTCCTGACTGCGAAACTTGAGGTCGCGGGTTCGACTCTCGCTGAGCGCAGATACTTGTGTGATGAACACGAGTATTTGTACCTTAGTCTTGACCTCAGTCTTGGGTCTCCTATGTATTTATGTATATATCTATCGATTTTAGTAAATATATCGTTGTCTAGTTACCATAACACGAGCTTTGATTAATTTGGGGTTGGGTCAATTCGTGTGGAATTGTCCCACAAGGTATTTATGCCATAAAAAACCTACTAATACATTTTACACAGTTTCACTGCGGGCCACATTTACTTCAATATAGTTTAAGTAACGACAATGTATAGGCCTCCCAGGCGTATAACTGGGGAAGCCTACCCAACCCAGACGGGGAAACCCAGTAGTGGGTGCATGTGGGCTAAAAATGATGATGATGAAATGTATCGAATGTCCACGCAGCGCATCACTATGGCCACTTAGAGCAGGAAACGATTTCTTCGGGGCGAGGACATTTTACGAGGTCCATTCGTGTTTACTTTATGTTTGTTTATCTGAACTGGATTTATTGCGTCAATAACTCCGCTAGGAGCTGGATGCGCAGGCCGACCTATAGTTTTGTTTGGTATCCTCGTTATTCGAAGAAGTCTTTTAAGTTGCTGTCGGGAAAGTTGTGGATAATTTGGGGATTATTGTTGACGTTAATGTAAGATTACACGTAGTCCAGGCTTATCTCGGTCGTGATTGGTATTTTATTATGGAACTTTGCCATCAATGTACGCGTGTTCTGTTTTGTTTCCCATATTCTACTTTGTAACTATATATTATCGTATCACATGCCTGTTTCCCTTCTTTTCTTCTTAAAGGTATAATAGTAATATGTTAGTCATGGATGCCAAGTGTTTGGTTGTAAAGTAAAGTTGGAAAAAGTTTTCATGAACAAATTACAGCGTTTAGATACAACTTCACGGTGAATGAAACCTACATAGATTTGAGAATAAAATAAATACTACAAAGTGATATATTTTTTGTATTCTAACGTTGAAGAAAAGTATAGAAACAGTTTCACGTATCATGCAGTCTGCTGAAATACTAATGAAATGTTTGTTTCAGATAACCCAGTAAATGGTCGCCAAAAGCACGCTCACACCGCATCATGGTCGACTTATAGCACTGAACAATCTGGGACATCACATCGAACGGTGGCGGTGGAAGCGGAAAGATGATAATATTGCTGATCCTGTATTTCATTACGCTTCCTGTACTGACGTCCAAGCTGGTCAGAGGAGAGACCGCAATGGACGAGAAACCGCCGCAACCGTTCATAAGTTCCAGAGTAGTAAGGACAAAGTATGGAGACATAAGGGGTTTCATAGTAACCCCTGAGTCGAGGTTCCTAGAACCGGTTGAAGTTTTCAGAGGAGTGCCGTATGCATCTCCGCCGATTGGATCTTTGAGGTTCATGCCGCCCGTATCGGGTGCCCAGTGGTCTGGGGTCAAAATAGCTGAGGAGTTCAGTCCAGTATGTCCACAAGTGCTACCAGATATCAGAAACGAAACGGCAGTGCTTAAGAGGATATCTAAAGGAAGATTGGAGTACTTGAAAAGAATTCTACCATTCCTGACAAACCAGTCTGAAGACTGCTTATATCTCAACATCTACGCACCAGCTCAAGGTATTTGGTCGATTTTTATCTATACTAATAATTATATTAGAGCCGTGGTGGCCGAGTGGTTCGATTAGTTGCTTGCAACACAAAATATATTGCAAGTTCAAATCGCGACTGTACCAATGAGTTTTTATGAACTTACGTACAGTGATTAATCACAACACGAGATTTATGGTGAAGTATACTGCATACGTTTAAGAAGAAATTCAAAGGCTTATGGCAAATATTGTTTTAATTTTTATATTTTATTTACAATAACAAAAATTAACAGTATTTACAAAAGACTATCGGATCACTAACTACTGAGAGATAAAATATTTGACCCAAATCGGTATCCCGAGGCAACGTGCAAGGAAGACTAGAAGCATTGCCACGCTGGATAGCAATGCTGATTCTCTGAGCGAGATATGTTAAAGCCGTAGGTTTAATTTTTTTATTGTGAACAAAAAGGCTTTAGTAAATTTATGTATTTTTGTGGTATTAACTATAATTTAAAGGACAATTGTTTAATATGAAGCGGTATTTTCAGTAAAAGATAATAATACCTCTAGAAGTATCTTTGTCTAACTAAGCACGCGATAAACGATGTTTATACAGCAAAGTAAAGTAGGCGTCTCATTACAATATCAAAGGAAAGGTTAACCTTACCAGCTGTTCACTCGAATAATACTGTAAGAAAAAACAGGCACACTTAAACATACCTATCTAGTAATCATCGTTGCTCTTATCTCACTCCCAATATTATTGTGAACAAGACTGTTTAAATTGATGTGGCTTGCTACCAGCATCCAATGAGCAGTGAATTGATGAATTGCTCCTCTTATGCATAGTTTATATGTAATTTAATCTTTTTCTACCCCTACGTAAAAGGGAACAAATGTTCCAAAAAATGAGAAAACCGGGGAGTTTGTTTCGCCGTTTTTCTCCTGGCAGGTATATTTCTTGGAAACGGTGGTAACTTTGGTAACTTTAGTTTTTATATTTTGATTTTGATTTTGATCCCTAGACAAAATCCCATTCTATTCTTGCTCACTCTGTCCATTGTATGGCACTGATATTAGGTACGGAAAATATAATGTTAAGTCTACCCACAAGAGCGATTGTTTTACAGTGAAATTCCTCAGCGGTGGTCACTTTAGAAGCCCCATTATGACACTCAAACGTTCGTCAAAACCCCTGCGCTGAAATGAGCTAATTTCCAAAAGAGTGTTGTTCCTGGCAGGGGAAATCGCATATTTTTACTCCAACGGCCGGGAAATATGAATGTCCGGGACGATATTAAAAATAAATGAAAGAGTATCATGACAAAATTGGGCGGGTGCGGCTAATTGGGTGCTGAGTGTGAGTAATGATGTTACGTGAAAAAAGAGATTAGAGGACTGGAATACATTGGCAGGGCAATTTCTGCCTCACGACAACAGGGTTTTAATTTGTTACTCGAGTGCTACCGTTTGAGAACACACAATTATTTGGCTTCATTTTAAATGCAATGCTGACGACAATCTGACATATAATAATATAAAATATACACGTGTATATCAGCCGTGGTGGCCATGTGGTTCAAATTGCCTAAGACACAAAGATCGCAAGTTCGAATCCCGACTGTACCAATCAGTTTTTCCGAACCTAACACAGGTACGCGTACACGGGCTTTACGGTGAAGGAAAACATCGAGAGGAAACCTGCATACGTCTGAGAAGCAATTCAAAGGCGTATGTATAGTCGTCTACCTACCCCTTCGAAAAAAACCTCATTGGTACAGTCGGGACTAAAACTTGCAATTTAGCGTTTCAGACTTCTCGAACTACTTGGCCACTAGAGAAGAGATCACGCCGTAGCTTAGGCTTGAAGGAAATATCTTAAATTTATTTCATGATTCCGAGTATGGTTGCTTCGAAGTAGAGTGTATAAGAGAGGTAGGGCATTACGGGTTTCCCTTTCGAATTAGGAGCTGCCCGACTGGGGCAGGACCTCCACCTTATAGAAGTCCGTAGCCAAATAACACAATTTATTGTGTTGTGTTCCTACGTGATGAAAAGGTTTCCAGTAATGAGCTCCTTGGGGAGGGGGGAGGATTGTTACATTGTGTTGGAAGCAGAGGGATTAAACCCATTTTGCTGCCATCACACTATAACTCTCCGAACACAGAGTGGCAACGCGCAAGTGATACTTCGGTATCGTGAGCGTAAATAGGCTACGGTAACCGTTTCCCATCAGGTGGGCCGTATGCTTGTTTGCCACTTTTGTTGTATAAAAAAAAAAAAAAGAAGAGACCCTTACTTTAAACACACAAATGAACCTTCTGAAAGCACTGCTGGCTACAAAAATGTCTTCAAAGCGAGTACGTATCAGTAAACCCCCTAAAAGAGCTCAAGGCTTGTGTTTCATCCCCGAATATTACGTGGAAATCCTACAAACACGTTTTTCTCTATCTACCTGTTCTCTACAGTGGCTTTGTCACTACGTAGGTACGCTGTGCATACATAATACTTTTTCACCCACGGCTTTTGGGAGTTGGCGCAAGTACTACGCGTAAGCGTACATTGTTCACACCACTGTTAAAAGAAACATAACTCTTAAAGCAAATCTACTTTAATTACGAAGTGGTAGGCAGATATAAGCATATATTTTGGTGCTAGCATGACAGTGCGTCGTCGTTTTTCAAGCAGTACTAGATGTTCCGCTAACCATCAGGTGGACAGCATGCTTGCTTGCCACCCCACCCGTTATGTAAAAAAAAATATACTACTTTAAATATTTTCTCGTAAGAATACTCGAAACTGGCGAGCTTGAAGGCAGAGACTGATTAATGTGGACGAAGCGAAAGAGGTATGTAAGTCTAGAGAGAACTGGCGCTCTATCCTCTCTGCCTACCCTGTTCGAGACTCGGCGTGATGATATCTATCTATATAAGTATATATATATATATATATATATATCGTCTAGTTCCCATAGGACAAGGTTTACTTGTTACTAGGACAAGGTTGAGTGGAAATTATCCCAAACTACTTATAAGTATATACTTAAATTACTATCTGAAGCCAACAAAGAGCTTGGCAGAGGCAAATAAGCAAGACGTTAAGATACATAATAATTATTTCATAAATATCGCTAATCGCTCTTAACTTACACTAAATACACTACATAGGTGCGGTTGGGATACGGGCCCCCGAAATAGTCTTCAGACTTTTTAATAACCGTAAATGACGCGCCTTGCCTTTCCCAAAAACACTCATATACAATACGTGACTATACTTGTGTATGAAGAAGCTTCATATCGCTTACGTAATCTGCCAATTGCTATGTATGAAATGCTAAGCATGAATATAAGGCGTCTTGCAGTAGCATTTTTCTGATTCACAAGTGTAATGGTGCTACGTATTTTTTTATACCATACGTGACGCAAACAAGCATGCGGTCCGCCTGATCGTAAGCGGTTACCGCCGTCTATGGACGCATACAACTCGTGGTATCGCTCCGCGCTGCTGACCGTGCAGGAATCTTTTCACACCCTTCCTGAAGAACCATGGCACTCTCCAGGGAAAACCTCAACGGGGAGCTCATTTCACAGCCTGAGGGTTCACGGAAGGAAACTTCTTGTGAAGCGAATTACGTCATAATCGTATAAGGAGATTTGTGCTGCTTAGATGGTAAAAAAACATAGCTCGACCGGTGTTAGAAGTATACAATAGGTATCTAATATTATTCCCGTACGTGCCCCATGGTTTAAAGTTGATGTTCACATCATTGAGTATCATATCGATCTGATCTAGGTAGTTGGAGCGTGGTCGTCTTCTGCCTCTTTTTCTACATTATCGCATTATAGTTAAAGTTGCAAAGATTTTATTAGTCTTGACATGTCCACAATACTGATATATGTTTTATATATTTTAAAACAATTTAATATTAATAATATTTAAATATGTAAACAAAACCTTTGACCATATAATGAAGTAAATTCTCCAAGACAAAGGCAAAGCGTGCAGAAACGGAACTCTGCATTTATTAAATTGCTTCTTATTTAACGTTACGTTCCCTATTTCCTGAATAGGAAAGGCGAGTACCAATTTTCTAGATATAATATTACGTATATTGCACAATGCACACATTGTTAAAATGCCCCATTACCATTTTTATGCAGGAGCGTCTCTGTTATCTCTATGTATAGCGTAACTCTAGTGTCATTTACAGTATTATTCTTAAGTACTTTATCAGGTACATAGGTAATCATCGAGAGGAAACCAGCATGTTTGAGAAGAAACTTAAAGACATATGTATAGTTTGTGCTAGAGAAATGGAGATCGTATCGCCATCCGTAACGCTGGCACCTAAAATAGTCCGGTAAAATGTAGGTGTGTAGGTACTACCAACAGTACGTTTCCTTGGGGGAAAGCGAGAATTTTTCTTTATGCATTAACTTTTCCTCATAAAGGCCACTATGAAAACATGTGCCTTCTAGGGCCCTCAAAAATGTCTGTAGAAATCCATCTTATCATTGGATGGTGATGAGCATATTTTCCTTGTTATTGTAATTTACTGCCTATATTGGTGTATTTTAAAATTGTAATACTTGTAATAATTAAATGTAATAATTTGCTTATAAATATAATGATCATGTTGGATAAGCAAAAGACCCGACAGTTTGTGCAGCTTTACCTGGTGGCTAGCTAAGGGCCTCGGCTTTACTGAAATGCACTATGCATGCTTGTTTTTATCATAAATATATAATAATATAGAATAAATCAATAAGTATTTACCTGAAAGAGTAGTTTATAATAGTTTCCTGTGCAGTCTTATTGATAGCTAACTAAGTAATCGTTACTAAGTGACAAAATAAAATTTTATACGAAACTACGTAGCAAATTCCCCAAGCTTTAGTTTTATAACAGAAATAAAAGAAAAATGAGAGAGCGAGATAAATGTCGACGTGAATGGGGTCATTCAAGCGTAAGCCGCTCTAGAAAAAGAGCTATGTCATGCTAAAGTAGCTCAAATCAATGACTGCGTAAAACTCTCAGTCTACGAGCTATTGACATTTTATTTGCACAATCATAATGAACAATTAATAATAAAAAAATATGACTGGTCTAGTAAAAAACAATACACAATCGAGTAACTAAGCAAACAGACCGCACGTGCGGTACTTGTATGCCAAATCGTTGAATCGTTCAGTCGTTGAAATAAATTTTGAAACAAATATAGTACGTAAAACGTGTCGTAGAGACTAATTAAAGCATTTTCACATTTTCGTAGCCCGCGTTTCAGAAAAGTTTCAAATTACGATGCACAATGCTCCAGTGTTTCCGACTATTCGGTATTCCGGCCGAAATGTTGTTATTGCGAACTGGAGTCCAGGCAAATTCGTACAACCCAAATGTGGTGAAACCGAATTGAATGTGACGCATAAATTACATTCTGGTTTGATCTCGATACGAGTTTGGTTAGTTTTTTACACGTAGCTCTGGGATTATTGCTTTGTGCTAGATAGATATTTGATGATAGATAGATCCATGGCATAATGAGTTTTGATATTTGGATGGACATTCGGTAATGCGGCTATTTTTAAAAATATTTTTGGACTTGCACCCGAGCACCTGAACCTAAAGAGAGGAGAAAAGCTTTGCCCAGAAGTGAGACATAGTAACAGTTTACATAGTAACTGTAAATGAACTTTGTTGTCTTGTGTCTGAAATGTCTTATAATTTCACCTACACTTTTCACCATTATTGTTAATTACTGTAATTGGCAAATTGGCATAAAAATGGCAATAATTATTGTCCATATAATAAGCTATTAAAATTCTGTTGATCAAAACAAAGCAAAGTTAATTTATTAGGAAAGATTAGGATAGGACAGGGTTTACTAATAGTCTGATAGTGGAAGTCTTCGGTAGCCAGATACAAAATGATTCAACCCACAACAACAACAAAAATGAGCTGACAGCAACCGACGTAAACCCTTGGATTTATACATCCATCGGTTGATTTATGCTCCCCGCTCGATCCATCACCCTGGATAACAGATAGTGTCGGATTTGCCATAAGGAGAGATCCACATATACGCTGTACCTGCCAAGCCAACTGACCCGCAATTGTTTAAAAGGTTGATATTATATTTTTAGCCAGTCACTAATTATTCAAGAGAGGAAGGGCATAACTGCTTTCCCGTTGAATTTGGAGCTGCCCGACTGAGAAGGACCTCCATCTAGTAAAAGTCCGTAGCCAAATAACATTTTTTTGCGTTGTGTTTCTACGCTATGGCAGGGTTTCCAATAATGAGCTTGGGGAGGGGGGAGGATTGTTATATTGTGAGGGATTAGTCCAACCGCTTCCCATCAGGTGGGCCGTATGCCAATCTAGTTGTATAGCATGTATGAAGGGACTGGTGAATGTGGACGAAGCTAAAGCATATCTCAGTGATATGTATATAATATACTATTTATTACACTAGTACTGGAGAATTGACTTTATTACAAAGTAATGATTGTAATTTAATGCTATTTGTTACATAAATCGTAGTGGTGTAAAGATACGCATTATCCAGCTAAAGACAAATCCCCATTTCCAATCTCAACATTCCCATTTCAATACGCACATTGAATCCTAATCAAGTATCAAAAGGATCGCGATATCTAACTTTTCTCCATTCACGATCGTTAGCAGAGCTCTTTGGCGACGCATTATAGGAAGGAGCTCATAAACACACAGCTATCTCTTTCCAACCCCTCATTACTGAGAAGATTTGCAGAAGATAGTCGCGTCCCGGGCAGTGTTTATGAAGGCCTCACCGTATGGTGTAAGTAACAAAAGATACTTTATGAACCTAAGGCTTATTGGTGTTCGGTGATGTAACGTTATGAGCTTGGCGGATATTATTGGTCATTCTTTTTGATGTAAAACTACTTGGCTGCGTAGAGATTTCAAGTGTCTTTCTCTTTATTTATCGTGGCATAGGACCATAAAATTATTGATTTCTCGCAAAATCATGACAGATTGCCATCTGGCATGATTTTGCTGAATACTTGAATTGGTTTTGAATTTCTTTCGAAACGCATGCAGGTTTACTCGCAAAATCAATGGATTCAAATTTAGAAATAAAACTTTGTTGGGATTGATTGTGCGAGTAAACCTGCATGCGTTTCAAAAGAAATTCAAAACCAATTCAAGTAATGTATAAGATGCGTTTGAGAAACAACCATCGCCATCTGTCACATTGATAGCTATAATATATATGCGATAAAATGTGGGTATGTAGGTGCTATTTCAATATCACTGCCTACCCCTTAGGGGAACCTTGAGGCTTAGCTAATATATATAGCCTAGTTTAGGATGATTGTAAAAATTTTGATTTTTCTGTGGGACATATTTACTTACCCACTTACATAAAAATAGGCAGAACTTCATGTACATGAGTATGTGTGAATACATACATTTACGTGCCTTTGCTATCTACCGCCTTAAATCTTCCCACACTCTTAACTGCCGACACGCAGTTTAGCTACCGTTGCAAAGACCTGAGAAAAACTTGAATTATCCCTCTCGCTGCCAATTCGTCACGGCTAAGATGTCTTATCTTACCCGTACAGGTACGCTTCGCAAACGTCGAGCGATAGTAGGAGATTAATGGCTGTTTTCTACGTTTTTCTAGAGCTTGGATTAGGTTACTGTAATTTGAGGTGTTGGTTTTTATATTATATAATATCCTCACGCCTTCCCACAAGGGTCCCCGAAGGGGTAGGCAGAAGTGTGTAGGTAATACCCACACGCCCACTTTCCGCCAGAGGTATATTAGGTGCCAACGTGACAGATGGCGAGTCCATCGCCGTTACTCAAGCACGACTATACATACGCCTTTGAATTTCTTCTCAGACGTATGCAGGTTTCCTCTCGATGTTTTCCTTCACCGTAAAGCTCGTGGTGTGACTAATCACTGTACTTAAGTTCAGAAAAACTCATTGGTACAGTCGGGATTCGAACTTGCGACCTTTGCGTCGCAGGCAACTGCTCGAACCACTCGGCCACCACGGCTTTTTATATTATTATTTCATTATTTCATTAATTTTCATTGGTTCGAGTAGCAACAAAGCAGGTTGCAACACAAGGTTTGTTAGTTCTAATGCCGACTATACCAATAAGTTATTCTGAACTTAAGTAAAGTGATAAGTCACGCCACGAGCTTTCAGGTGAAGGAACACATCGATAGGAAATCTGCATAGGTTTGTGAAGGAAATCCAAGGCGCATGTAAGTCGTGCTTGAGTAACGGCGATGGACACGCCGTCTTTCACGTTGGCATCTAAAATACATCTCTGGCGGAATGTGGGTGCTACCTACACACCTCTGCCTACCCCTTGGGCAAGTGGGAAGATCTTGCTTTAAACAAACATATATATGTAGCCTCATACATAGTTTATTAAGATATTGAGTACTTTTAATCATATTTCTTGCAATAAGTAGTATAGATTCAGTTGTGACTTATCAAATAACCTTCACTTAAAACTGCGACCACCGTCTGGAATCAGATCGAGTGCTAACAGATCAGAGTAATACTCGTACTCCACGCTCCCCTCATATTGGTTTCAAGACGCTCATAAAAATAATATATTGACATTACACCAGCCAGGCAATCGTTTTGGAACATCCTCAATAACATATTAGTTCTGTAATAGCTATTCCAATATGACCCCCTAGCGTTTCAATGTGTCATGTTTAGTTTTTCATTGCTCTTATATTTCGTTTATTACATATCGTTGTTTGGATAATTTATACCTTTTGATATCAATTGTGTTTGTAAGAGCCTTAGGTCGAGTTCGCAGTAACGCAAAGGTTGAAAGTTGAAAGAACCTAAATGTAGTGATTAATCAAACTAAGCTTTACAGTGTCGATAAAAAATGAGAGTAAATCGGTTGACGAAAGTATTTGAAAATATATTGAAAGACATATGTCTAGTAGTGCTTGAGTAACGGATTGAACAATTGAGTTACCTCTGTCTCACTCTTAGGTAATACTGAAATATTATATGTTAGGAGATAGGTAGGTAGATTTACTTGACTATATTTTATAGCACTTTTGTTTTTCCCCTAACGACATACGCCATTAGTGGGAAGGCATAATACTTACCTGTATCTATAAAAGTTTTAAGAGATTCTTCAAGACAAATGCAATTTACTGATTCGGGTGTTTAGAGGTTACGTTTTTACGGTCATGTTTGATTACGTCAAATATGTATCACGTTACGTCAAATATGTATACGTATCACGTCAAATATAATTTCTATGAGATTGATTCGTATTTGTATATATTTCCATTTAACATATTTGACTATGAAAAATATAAATAAAATCAAGCTGCAATACGTTACTGCTATGTTGGGAAAACATCGAGATGAAATCGCCGTCTATCACGCACCTAACATATATATCCGACGAAGTGGGAGTGTAATCGGTTCCCACAGACTTCTGCCTACCAACCCTTGTGGGAAGGACTCGCCATCTATCATGCACCTAAAATATATATCCGGCGAAAAGTGGGTGTATGGTTGGTTCCCACAGACCTCTGCCTACCAACCCTTGTGGGAGGCCGTGAATATATGATATTATAACTACACGAATGTATTCTAATATAGTGCCTTTCTTCAGCAGGTGTAAGGGACGCAGTGGCTCGGTACCCCGTCCTGGTGTTCGTCCATGGTGAGAGCTACGAGTGGAGTTCTGGCAACCCTTACGACGGCGCAGTCCTTGCTTCACATGCGGGACTCGTAGTAGTTACTATCAACTACAGGCTTGGATTGCTGGGTAACTATACAATACTCAATAAACTATAGTTTTACTAACATTATAAATGACAAAACAATCTAGTTGTTTGTTTTGAAAGCACCCTAGAACGACCAAAAGGAATTGGGAGGGCATAAACATTATTAGATGGATTAACACATAGGATATTAAAGTATGCCTGGCCGTGGTGGCCGAGTGGTTTGAGTAGTTGTCTGCAGTACAAAGGCTACGTGTTCGCATCCCGACTGTACCAATGAGTTTTTCTGTACAGTGAAAAGACACCACTAGCCTTACAGTAAAGGAAAACATCGAGAGAAAATCTGCATACGTCTGAGAGAAACTCAAAGGCGTATGTATAGTCGTGCTTGAGTAAAGGCGATGGACTAACCATCTGTCGCGTTAGCACGTAAAATATATCTCCCGCGAAAAGTAGGTAGGTAGGTAGGTTTCGAGGACCTTTGTGGGAATGCGTGAATATATATATATTTTTTATACAACAAGAGTGGCAAACAAGCATACGGCCCATCTGATGGGAAACGGTTCGAATTATCACTTGCGTGTTGCCACTCTGTGTTCGGAGAGTTATAGTGTGTTGGCAGCATGATGGGTTTAATCCCTGTGCTTGTACATTGTACAACACAATGTAACAATCCTCCCCCCTCCCCAAGGAGCTCATTACGGGACCTTTTTCACCGCGTAGGAACACAACACAAAAAATTGTGTTATTTGGCTACGGACTTCCATAAGGTGGAGGTCCAGCCCCAGTCGGGCAGCTCCGAATTCGAACGGGAAAGCCGTTATGCCCTACCTCTCTCAAAAAAAAATAACTAAATGAAATACAATATATATTTGAGTTGCAACAGCATTATTGTAAGCCGAGTCATCGCGTACATCATTTCCACATCGCTTGTTATTGCTCTGAAGCACGCAATGCGGTCATTACATATGTTCGCTTTATGTCGAACTTAAATTAATATCTGAAAGGGTATTATTGGGAGTAGTTATTGCTTCCATAGAAAGCTTGTCGGTTTTGAAGTATGAAATGGTTTTATGAAATAGCAAGTCTTCTATTTCTATATGAAAAGGTATCAAAGGATGAACACGCGTAGCCGAATGCTGTCGGTCTTTACAGAATAGAGTCAGATCATTTGCGTTATTTTGTTCTCTATCATTATGAGATTGCTTTTTAGATATACGCAATTAAATGTAAAAAATAAGATGTCTGTTGCGCTATAAAAAAACGTTCCATATAAAAGATTTGACTGCTCCCTAGGCCAACCTAGTGAGCAGTAACAATAATCTTCACTAAATGAAGTAAGTATGATTGAGAGATGGGGCATGTTAGTTTTCAAATTGACGTGTTCGATATAGGCTCATACAGTGACTACGGTAGATTAGAATGAATAAAATTTCCTTGGAAACCTTTAACACCAAATTAAAGTAAGCCTTCCGTGATACAAGATAGAAACCACATTTACTTACACGCTAGGAATAAACTCGTAAGTTTATAATAGCCTAATATTTTTTACAAAATAGAACGTTACGCCTAATAAAAACAAAGTTGACATTCCTTATAAGGCATCCTTTTATAGGGTAACAAAAGGCTTGACACATTGTTGGCGAAATTTTCGACTTTATCATACGTGTATGAGGTTGGTTACGGTACAGTAAAGGCGATTTGGATAACAATATTCCTTTCTCCAAGGAGTAGAATGTTGTACGTAAATATAGACATTGTGGGAAGCTTTGTAGCTTACCCTAAGGCACATTAAATGATTTATTTACATTGAATTAGGTTCAAATCTGTTTATAACACTCCACTCGAAGATTGCGTCACTATTTCGTTGGAGGGCGAGGTAGTCGATTTCGGAGTTCAACTCAGTGAAAGCTTTAAGTCCATTAGCATAGAGTAGACATTTATTTATAGATATATTATATATGTTGCTCCTCCACGCCTTCCACAAAAGGGGGGACCCTTTGTGGGAGGTGTATATGGAAGGTGTATAAGTTCTACCCACAAACCACTTTCCGAAAGAGATATATTTTTGGTGCTTACGTGGAAATTGGGGAGTCACGCTCGAGTAAAGCTCGTGGCTAATCTCTATACTTAAGTACATAACAGTACCAGAAAAACTCATTGATACAGTCGGGATTCGAACATGTAATCTTTGTTTTGCTGGCACCTACTCGAACCACTCGGCCACCACGGCTCATTTACATTACGCGTATACATTTTAAATGGGCGATAATATCAGGAAGATCGTTGATCGTTATCATGTTTCTATGATGATATTATACAAGATTGTATGAAGTCGAGGGAAATGAAAGTTAAACGAGTTTCTTTTCATTGTTCAAAGGATGACGAGGTATTTCTCTGCCATAATGATTGGAATGATTGGATCATTTCCAGTTACTGTCAAAGTTTACTACCGTTGGGAAAGAAGTACTTTTAGTAGGGTCGTACTAAAAGTACTTCTTTTCCAAATGGAAGCTCTACGTTTAGATAAGAAGTGCTTTAGAAATAAAAATAGATAAGGAAAAAAACAAAAATGGTTTGTTTCGTATTTATTATAAATTTAAAAAAATTTTTTTTCTATTATATTTATGAATTAATTTTATTTATTATTATATCCTCACGCATTCCCACAAGGATCCCCGAAGGGGTAGGCAGGGGTGTATAGGTGGTACACACACCTACATTCCGCCAGGGATATAGTTTAGGTACCAACGTGTCAGATGGCGAGTCCATCGCCGTTACTCAAGCACTACTATAAATTCGCCTTTGAATTGCTTCTCACACGTATGCATTCCTCTCGACGTTTTTCTTCACCGTATTTTTAATTAATATATATATTTTTTATGAATGTTGACGAAGCGAAAAATTTATGTAAGTCTAGAGAGAACTGCCTCAGCTTGATGATTTGTATGTATGTATTATTTTTTGTACATTATTTGTGTTACATAGAGTCAAAGAATTCTTGATTTTCAGCGTATACAATATTATTACAACAACTACTGGGATAAATAATGATTCGTTTTTCAAACATTATTAAGTTAGCGTCGTAGATTTTATAGAGCAAACACAATAAACAAATGTTGCCAGTATTGTAAAAGAAGTTTGCAAACAATTATTGGCTCTATAAATGTTTACGAAGCCAATATAACAGTTTACAAAGAGTTCGTATTTGTCTGTTATTATGAATACTTAAGAGAAAATATAGGTCTTCCACTGCCTCGTCCTTAGATGAATATTAAAAGGAAATATCGGAAACCTTTCTCAATGTAAATTCGAAATTTAAAAAATAATATAATAGCTGTGGTGACCAATAGGTTCGAGCAGTCGGCTGCAACACAAAGATTGCATATTCGAATCCCGTTTGTGAGTTTTCTGAACTTAAGTACTGTGATTAGTTACACTGCAAGCTTTACGGTGAAGGATATCATCCAGAGGAAACCTGCATACTGCTAAGAAGATATTGTATATATAACCGTGCTTGTGTACCCCTTGCCTACCCCTTTGGGTACACTGGTCAATAGGCGTGTAGATATAAACAATTCTATAGCGAAAACTGGCAAGAAAACTAAGTAGAGCCCTAGAGCGAAACCTATTGTCATATAATTACATCAATGATTTTGCATATAATTTACCTTTCCAAAGATTACCGAAGGGGTTGGCAGAAGTGTATCAACATCCTCTTGTCGCTGGAGACATATAGGCGCCAATGGACGGAGTCCGTCGCCTGTTCTCGAGCACATTTAATATATCTATTTAATAATAAAATATCTCAACGTAATTAATTGGGAATCAAAGAGCCTTATTCTATTTCACATGTTTTTCCTGTTACATAATAATATTGTTATCTCCAATTCAAAGTTAGAATAATTAAAAGAATTTAATTAACGTTGAGCAAATTTGTCTTTTTGCGGTTTTTTTAAAAGCACAAACGGCCTTTGGGAATGGAAAGCTTCCGATTTTTGTTTTGTACTTAAATAATGAACAAGGAAGCGATTGGTCAAAGTCAAAGGAGTTTGTTTTAAATTAGTATTGTTTGATATTTTTTATTAGGTACTTTTCCAACAGAATATACCTAACTTATCTTTACCATACTAACTGTTAGTACCTCACAAGTCTTTTAAAATGTATTCAAGACTCAACATAATAACAATTTCTTTTATCTTAACTTAACTAACTAACTTAAAAATTATTGTATAAACTCATGACTAAAAAGTAGGCTTTGAACCAGTAACCCGGACAATGAAGATAATGATGAACTCTATGACTTCATATTTGTTAAGGGTATGCATATTGTGTCTACATCAGGTCTCCACAGAGTAGGGATTACAGCTGACAGCTTTGTATTGAGTTCGCAATATTAGTATGGATACCACTGTATACCAATATAGGCGTGCCTGCAGCTTATATGTATATTAAAACGCCGAGTCCCCATGATGTAGGCGAGTGAGTAAAGCGCCAGTTCTCTCTCTAGACTTACAGACCACTTGCTTTACTTCGAAAGATAAAACTCTAAGATAATGAGTTTTTCAGAACAGAAGTAAAGTGATAAGTCACACTACGAGCTTTACATTAAAGGAAAACAAAAACGATAAGAAACCTGCATACGTTTGAGAAGAAATTCAAAGGCATATTTCGTAAAAGTCGTGCTTGAGTAACGGCGATGGAGTCGCCATCTGTCACGTTGGCACCTTAAATACATCTCTGGCGGAAGGTGGTTGTGTGTGTCCTACCTTCACACCTCTGCCTGCCCCTGCGGGGTCCCTTGTGGCGTGGCGAAAGTGTTATTCACACCGTACTAATCTAGTCCAATCGTCACTGTACATCAGTCCAGAAAACCACGTTAGTACAGTCAGGATTCGCAATCTTTGTGATGCCGGCAACTACTCTACATCCTATCTCGGCCACCACGGCTTTTACCAACCATTAAAACCATTATATTTATCTCCAGGTTTCCTGAACCCCAGATCAGACGAGTTCCCCCGTTCTCCAGCAAACTATGGTCTGATGGATCAGATAGCAGCCCTGCATTGGATCAAAGAGAACGTCGCCGTATTCGGAGGTGATCCCACCAACGTGACCTTAATGGGTCACGGGACAGGGGCCGCCTGTGTTCATTTTCTGTTGACGTCGCTGGCCGTTCCAGAAGGTGAGAACTATTTTTAATCAATATCACTGTGATTTCAGGAGTAATTGTACTTTCCTATGTGTCAGTATTTTCTACGTATGTCATATAAATTTATGTGGAGAAAGCAGATGAAAGCATTCAGTTCTTTATCAACAGTTTGATTTGATCTAAAACGGTCACTGTCTATGCGTTCCCGGAGGATACGTGGAACAATCCTTAATATACTAATACTAATACTAATACTAATTACTAATTACTAATAATATTATAAATGTGAATGTAAGTTTGTTTGTTACGCTTTCACGTAAAAACTACTTAACCGACCATCATTAAACTTTGTACACATATTCTCGGAGGTATTAGAAGTACCATAGGATACTTTTTATTGAAAAAAAAAACTATTTTACTATCGGGAATCGATATAGCTGCGACTAACACAAACGTGCTAGGGCCAGTCGTACATGATGCCTAAGAAGATGAAACACTCACTCAAATATGTAATGTATCGTTGTGAAAGGAAGCAAATGAAAATGAAACAATAAAAATCAAATAGAATGTCTATTTGATATTAATTTGTTACCATGTTTTCGCATAATAATCGGCTGTAACGATAAAGTTCATGTAGAATCTAACTACGTTTTTTTTTATCAAAATAAATTTAATCGTTCCTGAAAAAGCCCATACAAACCAAGTTTAGAAAGGTAGAAGAAAGGTTGACGAAACAGTTGTACAAAGCAAAATTGTGTGCAAGAAGAGGCAGAGGAAGGCCACGTTCCAACTACCTCGATCAAATCGAACGGTAGCTCAAGTACGGGAACTTCAAGAGTACTCGAAACCGACGAGCATGTATGAAGAGACTGATGAATGTGGACGAAGCGAAAGAGGTATGTAAGTCTAGATAGAGAACTGGCGAGTAGGCTAGAGAACTTTGGAGAGTGTATCCTCTAACCCTCCCTCCCTGCCCTCTCTGCCTTCTCGGCCCTTAAATAGTGTTGTCATTGTGCTATCTTAAGAGCTATTTCATGTCATGTGGATACACACAACACCCTATAACTTCTAGAAGACTATTTTCTGAAACGCCTGTATATCGTATCAGTTTGTTCTCTCTAGACCTGTGGTAAATACCGTAATTTATGTTTAAAGCGACTTTACTATGTAGGTGTTCGTTGTTAACTCTGAAAACCCAAGCAAACAATCCTCCAGCAATTTTCAGCTTGTTGATATTAATCCAAAGCGTGTTTAAAATTCACTTGCTCAGTGTATTTTCAGCTTAAGATTATTAATATATTTATATCCATGGTTCACTACAATTTCCATTAAGTTTATACAGCTTTGCTACTTACAGAAGGCTTTCCGAAAGGGTAGGCAGAAGTGTGTAGGTTATATTTTAGGTGCTAACGTGACGTGCGGGCACGGAATGTGCGTCTTTGAATTTCTTCTCAAACGTTTGCAGGTTTTTTCGATGGTTTATTACACCTTAAAGCTCGTGGTGTGTCTTTTAACTGTACTTAAGTTCGGAAAAACCTGTAAAGTTTGAGGAAGCTTAGAAATTCAAAGCTGTATGTATAGTCTTGCTTGAGTAAGGGCGATAGACTCGCCATCGTTCGCACCTAAATTAACCACGTTGGCACCTTAAATCTCCGGCGGAAATTGAGTGTGTGGCTACTATTTAAACAACTCTGCCTACCCATTTGGTGACCCTTGTGAGCAAGCCAGGCGTTTACGATATATAGGTTTCGCTTCATGGCATTACAATAACCATTTTTCTTACAAATCGATAAACTCACGTCGCTTTTACGTACTCGTACTCAAAAGGATTTAAGTCCCTATATATTTGTAAATCACACATTTTTTATAAGCAAAATGCGAGCGTTATGCTTATTTCCCACTTAAGTCAAGTCTGAAAAAATTACGACCGGTTTATGTTACCTTCCTTTGTATTACATACAAGTATGTTTAATACAGAAAAGCTGGTGAAAATGTACCTTATTCATATATGTTCAACACTTAGTTTCCCTTGAACAGTATTGAGATGACGTAAGTACCCGTTTTAGTACCTGGGAGCTTGATTACTTTCGACTTCATTACTTAGGTAAATTAGATTTTGGGCCCGCTCTTGACTTCATAACAATTTCATTTTCATCATAATAGTGTAATAATTTTCCCCTTCTACACATTGGTTCCAACAATTGGGCATCTCTGGTTTGCAGTTCTGATTGGCGAACTTATGTTGGAGAATATAGCGCCTACTGGAATGGCAAAACGAATTTTGGTGAAATTTTCGTATGTATAATCGTGCTTAAGTAACGGCGATAGACTCTGACGTAACGTGTACGCAGGTCACAAATAAAACTTCACTAATGAGCTGTAGCAGGTTGGACAATAACTGATTGCAGAAATGTAAAATAAAATGTCGAGCAAAACAATATATCTTATCCAATATATGAGCCGATCACACAGACAAGCACTTATTACTTATTTATTGCGTACTTAAGTACCAAACAATTAAATTAACTTAGTTGAACAAAAATAAAAAATACCAATAGGGTAGGTTAAAAAAAAGACTCCGAGAGAAAAAAATATTGTGAACAAATCGAGAACAAAATGGAGGCGTATGTAAAAAATATTGAGTGGACTGTATATTTAAGATTTACTGGACAGAATCGAGCTGAAATATGGGCCTAAAAACAAATAATTATGGAATTAGTGATATATAATAATGTGAATATGATAGTAGTGGACTGTATGTAGGCTATATAGGGGCAGATTCCAATCCGGCTCGATTGGATCAAAATTATGTGTCGGGGCCGTGCGGGTCCCGACGGTCGAGGAGCTGATGAGCGGGGGTGTGAAGGGAACGGATGGGCTGATGAGAGTAGGTGAACTGACCTGATTTAATGGATGTTCTCCACGCGGCACTTGGCACGGGACATTCCTTCTTCCTTCACTTATTGGGAGTGCACACAAAGTCACTAAGTCTATGTAAGTCACTAGGTATTGAGCCGAAATATGAACAGTGATGAGCGATGAGCGTTATGCGGGATCGAATCAAGCGAGAGTTAGACGCACACACGGCGGGGTTCATGCGCGCGGGCTCAGGGCTCGTACTAAAAAGTTATGTCTGTACTGTGTGCATACACGTTACAGGTGTGTTATGTACATGTCTGTCAACTCACGTTGACACCTAAAATATATCTCCTGCCTACCCCTTCGGGGACCGTTGTGGGAAGGTGTGAGGAAATATTATATATTATTATAAGAAACATTAATCTTGGTCCCACTCCTTATGTAAATTCGTAGCCCTCTCTTTGTAAGTCGGCTAAAATACCGTTTGTTAAAAGTGAGTGTTTAAGCCATTTATAGTCAGGCGTATGTGTTCTCAAAACTTTGGAGGTAGCTAAGGTAAAATTATCGTAAGTAGAACTTGGAACATCAGTTAAATGGGACACTTAGAATCTCACTAACTTCCGATGAGAGCCACCGTTAAGTTTGGCACGCGCCGATAAGTTAATTATAAGTTACTGTCAAGGTACACCCGACTTGGGTACACTTTACTTAGACGCCGGTTTATATTAAACGAGACATTAATTAGTAGCGATGTGGTATCGACATTTTATCAATCGGGACACAAATTATGTATTTCTAAAAACATGCATGCAGAGACTGATGACTGTGGACGAAACGAAAGAGGTATGTACATTTAAAGAGTAAATATCAATAGAATTTTATTTTCTTAGTGGTAGATTATGACACATTGCCTGGACTAGTCTACGCCTTACCCTTCTTAGACTCTTTTCTTGTAATCTCCCGAGATTCAGTTTGCGTAAGGTAATACGTGACACACGTCAAACGTCAAACGTCGAGCGTAAGTGCCGTTACGTGTATCGTGACGCTTTATCTTCGTCATACGTCTAGTGTCTAATACACATGATATACAATCGCGACGTTACGCGCTTAGTGGAACTATGGCCTTATTTTGGAGCCAGGAACAACTTGTACCACGTTATGCAGATTTATAATATTATATTATTTTTATATTTAATGAAACTGAAGCGAATGAGGACAAGAGCTTTTGTTATTGTATTTTGGTATTGTATACGAATACAATAAAATCCTAACGCCTTCCCAAAAAGGTCCTCGAAGGGGTAGACAGAGGTAGGTAGTACCCACACACCCACTTTCCGCCAGAGATATATTTTAGGTGCAAACGTGACTAATGGCGAATCCGTCGCCGTTACTCAAGCACGACTATACATACGCCTTTGAATTTCCTCTCGAGCGTATGCAGATTTCGTCTCGATCTTTTCCTTTACGTGGTGTGACTAATCACTGTACTTAAATTCAGAAAAACTAACTGTTCCAGTAAACTTCTGCTTACAATCTATGTGTTGCAGGCTAAGAAATATATTTGTACCCTTTAGTGATCCAGAAGTCACTATTCAGATGTATTTGCCACAATACAGGGATTCTTCACAACACGAACTTGACTGAAATACACATGACGCTAACATTTTTCATTCAAGAAAAAAAATGTTCAGTAACATTTTTTTTGTTTCTCTCTCTTTTGTTTAATTTCTGAAAAGAAAGGGGGAGGCGGGAAAGTAATAATAAAATTTACCTTAAATTATGATGAGCTTTAATATAACCTTTGCTTGAGACCCTATTTGGTACAGACGCGGTCCATAGTAATTAATTAAATTTTAAATTAAACATATCGTAACTCGTAACTGAAAAACCAATTAATATAAAATTTTATCACCTGAAAACAAATGAAACTAACAAGCTGGAACAGCCCAATACGGAAACGTCAAAAGCAAAATTCTAGTTTAACATCCATAACGCTCCTCCCTGAGTACCTATTAATATAATGAAATTGTTCGTTTAAGGGCGAGCCATTAACTCCCTGTAATATCCCGTTTAAAATACAAAACGACCCAATGACTATAAAGGCCAAATATCGCCTTCGGAAATCGCCGACGCGATCAAAATTCAAATTTTTTCCTCTCAAAAGTCGACGTGAGCATTTGCTGTTTGACGTTTCTGACGAGCGCTATCGCTTTTGAATTGATTTAATAAAACATTCAGCGTTCCCGTAAGTACTAGGAACTGATAGATATCAAGCGGTAAGGAAGATTAAAGAAGCGTAAGGTGCTCAGTTCGAGGTGAACAGAGAGGACATGAGCGTATTTACTAAGGCACGAGAGAGAACAAGAGCAAATTCATTAAATGGTTCCTCAATAACCACCTACCCTTAACTCTCGAAGATAATCTATCTTACTTTAATATTATAAATGTGTAAGTTTGTAAGTTTGGATGTTTGCGGTTCTTTCACGGCAAAACGGCAGAACCGATTTGGCTCAAAGTTGAAATCGTGATGGCTTATACCTAGGAATAGGGCATAGGCTACTTTTTTTAAAATTTAATCTCGAATATTCCAAGTTCTAATATTATACAGTATGATGCTCTTTCACAGCATAGCGGATTCTAAAGCACGGTCGCGGAGCAGGAAGAATTTCGTACAATGACCTGTCTCTACCCATCTCTGTCACTCCCGCGTAAATATAATGCGTCTCGCTCGCACAGATGCAATGACCTTGCATCTGTGCGAGCGAGACGCATTATATTTACGCGGGAGTGACAGAGATGGGTAGAGACAGGTCATTGTACGAAATTCTTCCTGCTCCGCGACCGTGCTTTAGCAGGAAAATACATAAGCTACTTTTTCGAACTCCACGCGGGCGAAGCCGCGGGCATAAGCTAGTCAGAAATAAATATTGAGAAAATATGAAAATGGCATCTTCTTTAAATCTTACAACACGTGTTTTGTTTAGAAGTAAGGCATGATTTTTAAATACTATCATAAATTGTTTTTCTATTTTTAAAACGTCATTGAAGTTCTATTGTGTTACCGTCGCGGTTCCTAATGTGATACTTACATTATAACGCGGATCATTCATGGCGATGTCGACAAACCTTCATGGTTTATTTCAATGCTCTTAAATACTGGTTTGAAATAATTTGATGATTGATAAAAAAAACAATAAAATATTATTAAATCAATATATTATTAAGTAGGTTAGCAGTTACATGACCCACTGAACATACCATTATAATTAGAATAGATGTAATACATAATTAGAATAGATGTGAGAGAGGAGCTTTACAATATTCAAATTGTTATTCTTGAGCTAATTAACTTCAGTAGACTAAGAGATTTGTTTAGCAGGTTTCAAGTATTTGTTGTGGTAATTAGATTTTTTAAGTTGGCAGTTCTGCAATTTAAATAAAGAACAGGCAGTCTGGAAAACCCACCGCCTTTTATTGACGTTACATTTGTGATCCATTCTTGATTGTTAGCACATACTCATATTGTTGATTTTCATTTTTGGAATATAATTAATAAAACTTTATCATTAATATAACTATACGACAAATCGCAAACTGAATTAATATTTAAGTACCACCGCGACAGAATGACAAGTCAGTCACAGACTATGAGTCATGATCTGACATGCGTGAATTTCTTTGAGATTGTTACGTAACCTATCAAGATCTTGGTGTGAGACCACTGTACATACATCGGAAAAACAGGTTTGCTGTACTTAAAATTTATCAAGACAAGACAAAAAAATTGTGTAGAGAAGGGGATATGACATAAATATAACGTGAGAAGGGCATCAAGTGTCAACTGCTTGACATATACGAGATTGTTTATTGATAGCGCTCGTTAACTCTGTTAAGTTATTATTAATAATAATAATAATAATATCCTCACGCCTTTCCACAAGGGTCCCCGAAGGGGTAGGCAGAGGTGTATAGGTAATACCCACACACCCACTTTCCGCCAGAGGTATATTAGGTGCCAACGTGACAGATGGCGAGTCCATCGCCGTTACTCAAGCACGACTATTACATACGCCTTTGAATTTCTTCTCAGACATATGCAGGTTTCCTCTCGATGTTTTCCTTCACCGTTCAGCTCGTGGTGTGACTAATCACTGTACTTAAGTTCAGAAAAACTCATTGGTACAGTCGGGATTCGAACTTGCGACCTTTGCGTCGCAGGCAACTGCTCGAATCAGTGGGCCACCACGGCTCTATAAATGTATCTACATGCATACATCAAGCCTCAATGTGTTGATGATCTTTGCCTATTTATTCAGGGCATTAGCCTAGATAATTGGACAATATACCCAATATAAGGATAAGAGGTGTTTGTTTAACGACTAGTTAATTCGTTTAGTTTGTTTGTCGGTTAATTAGATTTTGGTGACACTTATCCTAAAGGCAGTAATTTAATTCAGACTTTCCAAATTCTCTTTTAATAGCTACATAAGCCACAATAAAAGGTGCTTTAGTGCGATTCGAGACTCTAGGGATATATTTATATACACATAATTTATATACACTTATATATTTCTGTACGACATCTTTATTCCACGTCTTACTATTAGGGTCCCCAAAGGGGTAGACAGAGGAGTGTGACACTGTTATAGCCGGAAATATATTTAGGTGACAACGTGACAGATAGCGAGTCCATTGCCGTTTCTAAAGCACGACTATACGACGACGGCGGCGGACTGACTCGTTGGCACATACAATATATCTCAGGCGGCATATACCTACACACCTCTGCCTTTACATACTACAATGAATTTTTTTTCAAACATATGCAGGTTGCTCGATGTTTTATCTCATCGTAAAACTCGTCCTGTGATTAAATTCGAAACTGCAATCAACTGACGACCGTCTGGTCTAGTGGTTAGAGCTCCTGACTGCGAAACTTGAGGTCGCGGGTTCGAATCCCGCCGAGGGCAGATATTTGTGTGATGAACACGAGTATTTGTACCTTAGTCTTGGATGTCCTATGTATTTATACATATATCTGTTTATATAAGTAAATATATCGTTGTCTAGTTACCATAACACAAGCTTTGCTTACTTTGGGACTAGGTCAATTTGTGTGGAATTGTCCCAGGTATTTATTTATTCATAATAATAATATAATATATCCTCAAAAAAAACTCAAACCTCTGGGCCACTGAGATGTGTTCTGCCACAGTGTAAATAGGTACACACAATTATATTACACGTATGTTTGTAACTTCTAGCTTAACAATTCACTTACAGTATAATATGAATCAAGGAAGTCTAAGATCGTTAGCCTCCATTCAAAGACCGAGTATATCGTGCTTAATTTGTGTTTGATAACGTCAGCGTACGAGCGTAGTGTGGACGCCTGAAGTGACTTCACATGTTTTTACTCCAGTTGGGAGCGAGCCAAATGCACCCTGTGTTGTGTACGGACGCGTTTATATATAGCTGTCCATATATAACACAATAAGATTGTGTATATTGTGAAATCAATAGGTCGCATGGCGTCAGGCGGAATTTATCAAGCCACATTTAATGCTAGTTCCGTTCGGTACTGCTATTTTGGTTGGGATACTATGGCTATTACTATGTTCATTGATCTTACTCTGAATAAGATCTGAGTAAGTCAAGCAAACTTGCTTACATATAATACTAGGTGCCCCACCTAGCTTCGCTTGGCTTAAAAAATATCCTGCAACACGGTCGCAGCGCCACCTATCAGGTCCAATTGTGAATATATACCATTCTGGAATCCACTTGGACTGGAATTAAAATCGATCCAGCCATTTAGGAGGGCTTCAGTGACAACCACACGCACAAAAGACATATATAATGAATAATGAAGCTGAATCTGAAAATCTGAATGTCTAAAGAGAACTAGCACTCTACTCTCTCTGCCTAAAAGTTAGAATAGATGGATAAAGGTTTGTTAGCAAATTCCACCAGGCCAAAGAACATATTATTTTGGTTTTGAAACTCTTAAAAAGAACTAACATTTTATCTTGATTACGTATTAGACAATACGTTTGATTTTTTTTTTTTTTGTATCGTCTCTCGTAGCGTGAGTTCCGGGAACTTTTGCTACTTAACCGGGCAAAGGCGAGACCTAGGCCTCCAGCCAGGCACTTAGTGCTAAGCAACACAGCTAAGGGCACCCCCTGTGGGGTACGGACCTCGGCTTAGGGCGTTGCTGGATCGCGAGCAAGGGAGCTGGGCTGGTCTGGTATTTTATTATTTATATATTTAGGAACGGGATTTGCGCGTCTGGCTCGGCGCGGGCCGGCGTTTGCGGTGGGGGTCGGGGGGGAACATTACGGCTTATGACAATACGTTTGAACTTGCCTCTCATATATATTCATAAATTAGTAATGATTGCAAATAATTATACTCCTTTGAATAAATTACCAATAGCTGCCTTGTACTGGAATATCCAATAACTCCCACCATGGAACCACTACACAACGCAAAACTACAAAGAGAAATCCGCGAAAGCAGGCAGCTGATACACTGGAACGAAGCTTTCATTCTAATTACTATGGATTTGTAACAAAACAATAAAGGAACTGCGGTGATATAAAATATTTCTACAAGCGTCCGGCTCCGTACGTGAGCCGCATCCGAACTAGCAACTAGGAACTAAACGAAGATATTGTTTCAAAAGGAAATTTATATTGCAAGATTCAGCCGTTTGAGAGTTTATTAATGCTGTAGTTGCCACTAGTGTTGGTAATGATCCTTTTGGTTTGCTTCGCAGTGAAAACGTTACGAGTGGTTCGTGCAAAATTTATAGTTTAGCGGCCGAGTTTTTATGTGGGAATGAACGCTGCGAGGAAACCCTGTCTCAGAAATAGGGCAGTTGCTCAAATATGTCACACACAGGGCATAAAGAAAGGAAGCTAATTGAAATTAATTAAAATGAAAAAAAAAATTAAAGCTACGTAAAACCGATCGAGTATGAATATAACTATTAACAAAGTCACTGATTAAAAGAATGGAGTTGTCGCAATTTGATTTTTTTTATTGAATGAAAATAAAAGTTTATTGTATAAAAAGTGATCATTTTGTGGAAAAAAATAGTAATATTTTTATTTACATTATGCCATATGTAGGTATATACAAAATAATTTCGATGTTTCATATCTGCCAGGCGTCCCGTTTTTCATTCATTCATTTTCCAAGGAGGTATGCATAGTCGTGTTTGAGTAACGGCGCTGGACTCACCATCTATCACGTTGGCACTTAAAACAAATCTCCGTCGAAAGTAGGTGTGTACTACCTACACACCTCTTCCTACCCCTTCAAGGACCCTTATGGGAAGCCGCGAAGATAGGAGATATCTCCGCGCTTTGTAATTTTCTCGCATGCGGTACAAAATTCTGGTACCGCAATATTTTTGAAGCTGACACCACACAGCACACTATTCCTGTACGAGATCCCCTTAGCAAATCTTCAAGCCTTCCCGATGATTGAATAAAGGAGTGCCGGGAAAGGAAAATATCCGCTGAATAATAAAACAGGACGCGCCATATCTTGCAATCATTTTCAATAGATAGAACGAACAATGTAATGTGTAGTTTACTAACTCCATTCATAGCGTTTTCTCTAGCAGTGAGTAATTGGTTGAATAGAGTGGGCAGCTTATTTATGCCCATTTAGTATTTGTGTAATTCTAAGAGAGTTCTTGTAATAGCACATGCGTGGGAAGAAAATGATACCGGCTATCGTTTATTGTCAATATTGTCAGCCTTTGGTATGTTTATATATATTTAACGGTTATCACTGACTCGGATTGATAGAGGACCAGATTAATATTATGTATAAGATGTTATTATTATTTGAAGGAAAACATCGTGAGAAAACCTACATACATTTAAAAAGATATTCAAAGACGTATTTATTTATAACTAGCTTATGCCCGCAGCTTCGCCCGCGTGAAGTTCGAAAAAGTAGCTTTGGAAATTTTCCTGCTAGAATCTGTTCAGCCGCTATGCCGTGAAAGAGCATTATACATTATAATATAAGAACATTGAATTTTCCAGGATAAAAAAAATAAAAAAAAAGTTGCCTATGTCCTATTCCTAGGTATAAGCTATCACCATTTCAAATCGGTTCAACCGTTTGGCCATGAAGGAACCGCAAACATCCAAACTTTCACATTTATAATATTAGTAAGATTTATTGAGAAAGGGTGATGGACTCACCATCTGGCACAGTGTCGCCTAAATATATTTTAGACCAAATAACGGTGCTCTGATACAAATCTGCCTACTCCTTCGGGAACCCTTAAGGGAAAATCTTCTTAATTAAGGAAAGTAAATTATGGAAGTTAACCACACACACTTTACTTCAGAGATATATTAAGGTACCATGTGAGACCTGGCACTGTCTCTCAATCACATTATTATATACACATTTGAATGCGATCTTAAACGTAAGTATGTACGAAAATGTTTCAATTAAAAATACTTGTAGGGTTAATGGCCGATGGAAACAAATAATTCACTCCAAGTGTGGACTACTTGTTGATGACCACGATCCTCGGTCATGAGGGAACGACTAGAGAGAGAGTAGGATTAATGCTTCAGTTAAGAAAAGCTTCGAATAAATTCAGCTCGAGTACTAAGTAAAGTATGTACGCGATTTCAACACATCCGACAGAGAGTAGTAACTCCCCACGCTAGTTCATGCAAATACAGAGAGGCGACGCGAATGCGCCTCGATTTTTCATCTCAAGAACAGAGCGGCAAAATAAGAGCTTCAATTTCTAGTTTGTATGCAACGTTCCAGACCCTATTTCTGCACAATATTGTTGTAAATCTTATTCCACGGACATCGCCCTAGATCTGCGATGCACTTGTACTTTTATCAACAAAAGACGATACTGAAGCATAATATAAAGAAGAAACTTGAGGACCATTCATACTTTTTCTTTGACATCGGATGACAACGTGACCTCGACTGTAGCAGTTTTATTACTAGACAACTCGAACACGTTTGAAAAATAATACTTGGATTAAAAATGTATTTTTAATCCAAGTATTATTTTTCAAACGTGTTCGAGTATATATATATATATATCGAATACAAAGTATCGAGTACAAAAGTATCGGTATCGAAAGGAAGAGTATTGATACCACAAAGTATCGATACTTTTTTCGTGTCCCTATTTGAAAGTTTACTTGATACCAGTCAATACAATCACATTGCTCATCAATTCGTCATTTCTTTTACCCACGCAATCCTAGGCCAGTAATTTTATTAAATTTATAGAAAAAAAAATGATTTAAATTTTAGATTGTGTGGGCTAACACAGTAAATACAATAAAACTATAGTAATAATGCTCTATACTCTCTGCCTACCCCGCTAGGGACTTGGCGTGATGATATGTATGTAATGATGTGAGTTGCTGAAAAGTTTAATATCAACTTAAACTGTTTCATTATCTACAATATATATATATATATATATATTATATATATATATCTATATATATATATATATATTAGAATCTATATATATACAATACATATATTTAGATTCTACTAGCGAAATCAGTTACCTAAGTGTTCATTTGATGATACACTTAAAAGCTATACAAGAATATTAAAACAATTACGAGCCACTGGTGTGTTATTTGGACTTCAGCCGTTTATTAAATTTTTTAACGGCATATATTGTGTTGTGTTGTGTGTTGTCAATAATTAAGTATACAGCTCTGATATTATACACCAGGGAACTGTTTTAGTTAAAGGCAGTTTAAGGTGATATTAAACTTTTGAGCAACTCACATTATTACTTATTATTACATGTCTCGCCCAAAGTGTCATTGAAGTAGGACGTGTGTCAGTTTTTCCTTTTTAACTATCTACAATAAATATAATCCATATTCACCCGAGTTAAAGTTTACTATTATACAGTGGTTGCCGACAAGCAGCTAAAAGACGTGAGTAGTTCTGACCATAGTATACGCAAAAAAATCAAAGAAAAGACAAAATGCAGCGAACACCTACAGCTGATGTTCATTCAGTCAAGTACTCATCACATCCGGATCTGTCGATTGACAGCCAAGACATGAACATTATTAGAAATATTAACATAAGGAAAAGGAAAAATCCGGAATACGATCTAATCGTTGACATGAAAGAATCTATGATGCAGTCGATTAAAGAAATGTTCAACTCGGAGATTGCGGATATTAAGCAGCAGAATCATAAGATAATTGAGTCTAATACTGAAATAATACATTTACTCAAAATCAATGCGGCTAACTATAAAGAAATGTCTGAGAAGGTGGAAACACTTAATACCAAGCATGCAGCAGCGCTGGACCGCATCAAAGAATTGGAAACTCAATATAATGAAATCCAAAAAAATCTTCTTAAAAACACTGTTGAAATACGAAACATACCACAAAAGGACAAAGAAGACGTGAATGAAATTGTCTCAAGTATATACAAGATCTTAAATATTCAACCCGTTAATGATACTACAAATATATATAGAAGAGGTAGAAACAATGCGCCTATTGTTATTGGATACCAGGATCACAAACAAAAGGAAATACTCTTGAAGGCAGTAAAAACGTTTCATACAGAAAATAGAGATTTTCCACTAAGTCGAGAGCATCTAGGATATAATGGTGATAATTCTCGTATATATGTATCTGAATCATTGACCTATGCTACAAAGAAGTTATTGACAGCTGCGCGGGCCCTTGTTAAGAATGGTACATACAAATACTGTTGGACTTCGCGAGGAAATGTATTGCTGCGTAAAGATGATGGCCAGCCAATTATTGAAATAAAATCGCTTGATCAAGTTAACGACCTATGTCAAGACTGACTATCTGCAAGAAAGTTAAAGCTAACATTAATTTATAGATTCTTAGTTTTGTTATATAATAGGTTAATTTTAGATACATTGTTTTTGATCCTTCAGCTCTATATTAAGTTATTAACTTCCAGTATAGTGATTCTACAATGCTATTGTTTTGTTCTTTCTTACACTATCAAATATCATATATTATTTTACAGTTCCTTCATAATCTATCTTAATTGTGCCGAATTAAATACACAGGATCCCCAACCACATCCATTTACCTCAATGCGTTCAGCTCTTAACAGTAATGGTACTAAATGATCTAGGAGAGGTAGTCACCGATGTTGATAACAACGTCAACATAGGTGACTCATTCTTGGTTGGTGATCCTGGTGATTTCTTACAATACAGCCCCAATATGGTTAACTCGCTTAAGGTTATCGTTCAAAATATTAGAAGCATAGGTAAAAATCTCGATGATTTCAATATTTTCCTAACAAGAAGTCACATAGACTTTGAGCTCATTATTCTTACTGAGTGTTGGCTGCAAAACTCTAATCTAATTCCTAATATGGCTAATTATAACCAATATTACACATGTAAGTACATAAACCAAAATAGTGGAGTGGTAGTATATGCTCGGAATACTTTAGTGGATATAACAGTATATGAACCTAATCTTGATGATGCAGATTGTCTTGTTGTTGGGGTAGGTAAGGATCATTATTTTATTTGTATCTATAGATCTCCGTCTTTCGACTCACCTAAGAATTTCCTGAACTCCCTGGATACATTACTAATCAGCATAAAGCACGTACCGAATATATACATTCTTGGGGACATCAATATTGACATTTCTGAAACGAGCAGTGATTCAAGGTCTGCAGATTACTTAGATCTACTAGCAACCCACTGCCTTATGCCTAGTCATACATTCCCTACTCGGATTGATAAATGTCTCGATCACTGCTGTGTCAAAACTATGACTAAACTGACAACCATAGTTTGTGAATCATCTGTAACTGATCATTATAGTATATATCTCAATATTCCATTGAATCATCAACGTAGCTGTTATCAGAAACAAAGAAAGACCATACAGAAACTTGATTATGTAAAGACGCATGACCAATTACAGAATTTAGATTGGAGTAATACGTTACTTTTGAAAGATCCAAATAAAGCAACGAAAGCATATATAGATACACTAACTAAAATTATAGACAATAACACAAGCACACATTCAGTACCTAATAGAAGAGTGACTATACAACCATGGGTAACCCCGGGATTATTGCGCTGCATGAGATTTAGGGATACACTACATCGTAGACACTTAAAGTCCCCTAATAATAAAGTATTGGAAGTGTCGTATAAGCGTTACAGAAATTATTGTAATCAAATTCTTCGTAAGCTAAGAAACGAAAACGATAAAGATGACTTACAACGTCACAAAAATGATATTAAAGGTACATGGAATACAGTAAAACGAGTTTGCAACTTAAATAAGTTTAATAGATCTCAGCAACTGTGTGATTTACTCAAGATTAAGTCAACACCCCAAGAATCGGTTAATTTTATTAATGAATTCTTTTCTACTGTGGGTAATGGATACGCTAAAAAATATTAGATAAGTTAAAAGTATCAGAGGATAAATTAGTTTCATGCTCTTCTGATAGAAATAGCCCATTGAATTCATTTATGATGCTGGAAACCGATGAAATGGAAATTTATAAAGTAGTCATGTCCCTAAAACAAACTAATGCTGCAGGATGGGATGGAATATCATCAATTTTTATCAAAAATAATATTAAGGCTCTTGCCGCCCCTATAGCACACATTTGTAATCTCTGCATAAGATCAGGTATCTTTCCAGACCTATTAAAGCATTCAATTGTTATTCCTGTTTTCAAGTCCGGGGAAAGATATATTATCAATAACTATCGACCAATATCACTCCTGCCGACGTTATCTAAAATTTTAGAAAAAGTTATTAATAAACGCCTAATAAACTACTTAGAGAAAAATAGCATACTTTCCAATAATCAATTTGGCTTCAGGGAGAAAAAGTCGACAATTGATGCCATCGAACACTTAGTATCAAATCTAGCTCAAACTCTCGACCAGAAGCAAAAATCCATAGGTATCTTTTTAGACTTAGCAAAAGCTTTTGATACTGTTTCCATTCCCCTGCTAATATCTAAATTGGAAAAGGTAGGAATTCGAGGTACGCCTCTTGATCTCTTAAAAAACTATCTGTCTAACAGGTCTCAAGCAGTCAGAATAGGTGACATGTGTAGTACAAAGCAATTTCTTAAATTTGGTGTTCCGCAAGGTCCTGTACTAGGACCAACTCTATTTTTAATATATGTTAATAGTTTATGTAACTTGGAAATACCGGATGCTAAAATAATAACATTCGCTGATGACACGGTTATTCTATTTCATGGTCTAACATGGGACGATGTAAGACTATCGGCTGAGAAGAGTATGCGGGATATAACAAATTGGCTTGACTCTAATCTTCTCACATTAAATCTGACCAAAACAAAATACGTAACTTTTTCTATACGGAACAATTTACAGCCGAATACAGACTTTGCACTGAAGGTGCACACTTGTACTAATTCGAATGTGGATGGCTGCGAGTGCTATTGTCTCTGTCGTACTGATACTATGAAATATCTTGGGGTGGATATAGACAAGAATATCAACTGGAAACATCATCTCGATGGCTTAAAATCGCGTATGCGAAAACTCATACCAATTTTCAAACGAATTCGATATTTAAGGGATATGCAAATCAGTAAAATTGTTTATATAACTCTTTGTCAATCAATAGCGACGTATGGTATATCTGTATGGGGTGGTGCACATAAAAGCACTCTCTTAAAAATTGAGAGGACACAGAGATGTATACTAAAAGTATTGAACTTTAAGCCTTATCAATACCCTACAACATTATTGTATCAAGAATTTGAAGTTCTTAATATTCGCCAATTGTTTATCAAAACTCTGATCCTAAGACAACACTCTTGCCTGACACGGTTGAATATAATGTCTGCCAGGAGGATGCACGAGGTTTATAAGGTACCAACATGTAGAACCAAATTCGCTAACGGTTTCTCTTTTTACCTGGGACCATATTTATATAATCGCATTAGTAAGAAAATAACCATGAGAGATAAATCAAGGTATGTTTGTAAAAAGGCACTACATGAGTTTTTATGTAATTTAGATTATGATGGAACTGAAGATTTACTTAGGATAGGAATGTAGTTATGTAAATGATTGTGTATATATATATGTATATGTGTATGTGTATGTATACGTGTGTGTATGTGTATGTGTATGTATGTATATGTATATATATGTACTTATGTGTATATGTATATATATATATCCTGCATTTTTTATTATATTTTTTTCTGTTGTATACATTTATTATGTTGTTATTATTATTATTACTAGTATATAAGTTTATTATGTTGGCCGTAAAATAGTATGTAGGACATTAAATATACAAATAGCACAAACTACAATAGCCATATGAAATTTACTACAGAGATCTGGTTACCATTACTCTGATAATCTTGCGTGTACTACATGTAATTAGCAAACTGAGATAAGGAATTCGTTTCGAGACACACGTCTTGTTGCAATATTGGGCTCTATTTTCAATGCAATACAGCTTGATATCAAACTTACCTTGCCGTAACACAGTCTCGACTAGCACGGGAGGTAAAGATTAAAAGTTTATTGTCATACCGTCACAACCAACTCAATATTCAAACTGTTAAAAATTTTGTACATTAAAACACTAGTTACTAAGTACATCTAAATTCACAATGTTTTTCCAAATTATTGTCGATTACGACGACCACCATGTTTCTTGTTACCCACCTAGTAGCAATGTGTTGTTCTGTTATATTGATTATATTGGTACATTAGTGTAAGTAATTCGTTTTTACTCGTGTTAAACTCAGGTTGTACTCATTTACCTAAAAAATAAATTATTATTATTATTATTATTATAGTTTCATTGTATTTACTGTGTTAGCCCACACAATCTAAAATTTCAATCAAAGAATTTTCCTATACATTTTATAAAATTACTAGCCCTGAAGTAGAAGTATGTGAGAGTTCGGCTGTGCGGATTGCGTGGGTAAAACAAATGACGAATTGATGAGCAATGTGATTGTATTGACTGGTATCAAGTAAATTTTCAAAGTGGTAGGTGCTCATAGAACCTGTAATATCGACCGGATAATAGATTAATAGCTCAGTTAATTGTATCCGGAGACAGTTAGTTCCCATAGCTTCTAGCAGAATTAGCACATTATTTTATTAGAATAGCAGTTCGATAAGATCTGTAACTACGAAAATCTACAATGCAGTACTTGCGTGCAACGAAAGCGAAACCAAAGCGCGATGTAAAATAATACAAGTGCCATCTAGTGGCATACAAAGGAAGTAATGGACATTGATGGATTGTACAATTGTTCTTTATAAATATATAGACCTTACATAATTATTTTAAGCCTACAGCTCTAAGAAAATTTGTCTAATCAAAAAACAAAGGTATAAAAGAAGGAAAGAATGACGTTTTCGTCTACTTTTTGGGGATACTTTGTAGAACCAGGACCCAACGGATTTGCTATTCGATTTCGAATTGTCCGCCTGGGACACACCAACTTCTGGAAGATCTATTTATCATAAAGGTGAACCTCGCTGTTACTCCGCTCAATTGGAACCATTTGTAACGTAACCAGTTACTATAAAGCATCAAGTCGCCAAAAGTTGTTGTTAAAAATACCTATCTCAGTCGTATTCCCTCAAAATTGTTTATTCAATCTCCAACAATGTTGAAGTCTAAACTTCGAATGAAAATTGCAGAGTGTATACAGGGCCTAGCACAGCGTGAGATTTCCCTCGAGCTCAACCGAGCTTAAAATGTGGACAGCGTTTAGATGCTGTCGTTGACATAAACACAGTTCTCACTAATAGAGTTGGATTAAAATCTGAAACTGTTCGTAGTTATGCAGACAGCTATGATGGCACGCTTCGTGGATTCATAATCAACGAAAGTTTATTTTAGTACTTTATGTTCGGCTTAGTATTGTTTTAACACACTTCTAGTCGGAATTCGAAATTGCAACCTTTGTGTAACAGGCAAATACTTGAAGCACTCGTCCATCATGTTCTTAGACGTGTAATAAAAATAATAGTTTAAATAAATTCAAAAACACGCTTTTATAGAAATTTTCACTAAAAATATAATATAAATGTTTGACAAATTTGAATTAAGAATAGTGTAAATAAGAAAAAAAAAAAAAAAGCGGAGTGTGCATTATGTCAAAAGCTATAAATATTGTATTGACAGATATGAGTAGCTGGCTTATCAATTTTATAATATTTAAAAAAGCATTCAAGCTAATATTTATTTTTATTTTTGAATATTGAATTGTCATTGGTCCTTGATTAGTATGCCTCATTTCGATTTGATCCAACGTTTTGAAGGACTTCAAAATCATGTTCAAAGTTTCCGTTACATAGTAACATACGTATGAAGCTAAATAAAGCGTGATAAAAATACTGTATACAATATCCGTTGAAATGTTTTGTTTGTTTTAGGCCTACTCTTCCACAAGGCGATTCTCATGTCAGGGTCAGGCCTCAGTCCTTGGTCCTTGGTGGCGGATCCTAATAAATATGCAGCCATTGTAGCTACACATGCCAACTGCTCACCAGGTAATGCCACATTTCAATTGTTTAATAAATTTTTTTTATTCAGTAACCGAGATGTATCTTAATATAGTGACCAGAGTCTCATTTTAAGCTTGTATAGCCAGTGTTAGGAGGCCCTGCTCTTCATAATTTTTCAACATGGTTGGAGGTACTGTGTCTACCCTATAATGTGGTTTGATTTATATTCATTTATGAAACTAGTTCATTTATTTGTATCAAAATTGTACTATACAGTTATATGAAAAATAAAAGTATCTCAAGTTACACCTGCAACATAAGTGCCAGTGAGCTCCCGTCAGAATAAATCCAGCTGATTCAAAAAATTCGGAACCGCCAAACAGACCGCCAACAACTTATTAGTTGTTTGTTTTCAATACCATAATATTAAGCTATATCCTTCAATATGCATTAAAAAACAACTGGCATATTGCTATTACGTTTGTATTACCAATATGCCAAAATTAAAAACATTTATTTAAAGTTAACAGTATAGACAACAATAAAATAGTTTAAAAAAAAACTAAAAAACACGCTTTTTATAGAAAATCGAACTAAAAAATTGAAAATAAATTTCGATAATATCTTAAAAAGCGTGGGGTGCAAGGTGTCAATAATTTCGGTAATATCTTAAAAAGCACCCCACGCTTTTTAAGATATTATCGAATTTTTTTTCTATTTTTTAGTTCGGTTTTCTATAAAAAGCGTGTTTTTTAGTTTTTTTTAAACTATTATTTATTTTCTACTTTTTAGTTATTAGTGTATTGTCATCGGTCCTCGATAAATCTACAAAGTTTGAACGAAATCTGGCCGTTTAAAGTGGGTCAAAATCGAGCTCAAAGGGGTCGGTTACATACATACATACATACATACAGGTGAAGCTAATATAAAGCGTGTAAAAAGCACTTAATACTCAATAAAAACTACATTCTAATTATTTAATTTAAACTCATTTTAACACATAACGCTTTAATATTATTCCATAGACAAATCAATGAGTGTTCTTGCCCACAGAGCTGACACCGCCAGCTCTACTCCGTTGCTTACGTGAACGACCGCTAGAGGCGCTACTTTCTGCACCGGTGCAGGCACCTGACTTTGCCTACGCTTTCGGACCTAGCGTCGACGGAGTAGTCATTGGTAAGATATGAGGAAGAGAAGAACTCGGGTTTCTTTTATTCAACGTGCGAATTATATTCCTAATGTATGTCGCACCATATTCGTGTCCTATTAGTAGTATGAAATGAAATTTTGCCTTTCCACAAAGGTCCCCGAAGGAGTAAACAGAGGTATTTAGGTAATACCCACGCACCCACTTTCCGCCTGAGATGTATTTTAGGTGTCCGTCACCGTTACTTAAACATGACTATATGTACATTCATACCAACCTTATAACTACATACATTCTTCCGCGAACGCTCAGGCTGTGGAATGAGCTCCCCGCTGAGGTTTTCCCTGGAGAGTACAGCATGGAGTTCTTCAAGAAGGGTGTGAAACGATTCCTGCAGGGTCGGCAACGCGCGAGTGATACCCCTGGTGTTGCAAGCGTCCATAGGCGGCGGTAACCACTTACAATCAGGCGGATCGCATGCTGGTTTGCCACGCAAGTGGGATAAAAAAAAATACATACATACCACCAGCCTTTGATGATGATGATGATGATGAACAGCCTCTCGATGTTTTCCTTCACTGTAAAGTGCGTGGTGTAATTAACTATATTTAAATTTAGTTATCCAACACTCTAACTATCTTAACACACCAGGTGTGTAAGATCCACTTAGGATCAGGTATTTATTAAAAACCACCATCAAGTAGGTGTTATAGTATTAGGACCAACCTGTAATAATAGATTTAAAATAAATTAGCTATATATAGTTAAATTATTCGTCTTGGGCTATAGAAGCGACAAAAGGATACGGAATACGAACCAGTTCTGTGAAAGTTGCCTCGTGCTGTGAATACGCAATCAAAAAGTAATAATTTTTGTCGCGCGCTATAAGAAGACGGATTTTCTTGTTTGTCGCTGGGAGGGAGGTCGTAAAAGGAAGGCTCATTTTGATTCATTCGCTTGGAAGTTAATGGTCAGCGAAGAAAGTTAAATGAAGTGAATTTTTGGGGCATGGCGGTGCTTCGGTCACTGCGTTTTCCTAAAATGACTTGGATATTTTTGGATGGATCCTAGAGGTGTATTTTTAGAAACAGCTCAAATATTAATTTTGCTAACAACTTACACACACACATATCATCACGCCGAGTAGGAACTCGGCGCGATGATGAACGGGGTTGGCAGAGAGAATAGAGCGCCATTTCTCTCCTATATAAATATATGACATAGTTGTTTGCATACATACTTTAATGTCATCTAATAATATTTAAAATTATAGATAACGTCTGCCTTGCCTTAAAGGTTACAAAAGAGTAACTCCCTTGTGTTCAAGGGTCTCGAAGGGGTCCCGAAGGGTGTGTAGGTAGTACCCACACACCCACTTTCCGCCAGAGATATTCTGCCAACGTGACAGATAAAAAGCCTATGAATTTCTTCATAAACGGTGAAACAAACTCCCCAGTTTTTCAAACATTAGTTCCCTTCGTTAGGTAGGTAAGCTATAATTTTTTTCCGTTACCAGTAAACAATTAAGCTAAAATTATATTGAATATAGTTATGGATAATCATGGTAATTTTTATTCAGAATTATTGTCCGATCAAATTCTTATCAAGATTCTTATAAATTGCTGGTAGAACGACATGTTATTCATAAGCAGTCCAATCATAATCAAATTATGTAAGTAGAATATTTTGTTAATTTATTATTAATATTGATTCTAGTTAATATTTTTCCGATGTAAATATCACTCAAAGATGTAGGTAACTAGGACTAAATATGAAAGCTTCTTATTAACATGCCCTCATATTGGATAAATCAGCCAAAACGATTACATATAAACTAGGACATGGTGGATTTTAATTTTGCGAACAAAACAAAACGTGAATTATTATTCCCACAAGGTTCTCAGAAGGTGTTGGCAGAGGTGTATAGATAGTACCCACACACCCACTTTTCGCCAGCGATATATTTTAGGTGCCACCGTGATAGATGGGGAGTCCATCGTCATCAGTCTCAAGCCTTTGAATTTCTTCTCAAACGTATGCAGGTCTCCACTCGATGTTTTCCTTCACCGTAAAGCTCGTTGTGTGACTAATCACTATTCAGAAAAACTCATTTGTGCATTCGGGATTCGAGCTTGCAATATCTGTGTCGCAGGCAACTACTCGAACCATTCAGCCACCACGGCTAACTACTATTCTGATAACCGAGACATGTAATAACAGAACTATAATGTTCTAAAATCTAATAAAAACCTTGGGACAGTTCCACAAAAGTGAACTCCTCCCAGCTAGACAACGATGTACATTCATATTACTTGGTATATATGTATATATATATGACAACAGACGTCTAATTCTAAAGTACAAATTGATTCGACATTGTTTGTATATTCAATCTTAAGTCACGTGGGCCGTTTATAATTGTATTCAGACAAATTTCAACTCTAACGGCATCTTGTATTAACGTCGTGGGTGACATCGATCGTCGAACTCCAGCCAATTCAGTAATACAACCAAGTATGGTGTGACGTAACTTATTTCAGGTTGTAATAGCTCCACTGTTGTTTCCACATCGGCAGCATTCTTTCCGGTTGTCAGCCCTGCCGGCAGGGCGTTATTAAATTGTCCCGACGAAAGTTTTCTCATCTCGCCCTCTTGTGGAGCGTCAACGTTTTCAGTTAGCTCAGTTTGTTTTTCAACAAGAATTTTCTTTTTTCTTTTTCGTTGTCGAACGCGTTCATTCCTCTTCTTACCATGTTACATGGCATTATTAACGTCGCCGAGTCATTTTTGGAGCTTGTTTCGTATTCAGATTTGGCTGCGTATAAATCAAAGGGATATTTGTTATCCCACCATCTTCCAATATAATGGTAATTGCAAATCCGACGTTGCTTTGTACTGACAGTATCGCGAATACACACAAATAAGATGAATATTATATTGTGAGCAACACACGTTTATTCAACTAACCCTTAAACGTAATTATACTACATACAAACCCTTTATTTGTAGAATATTTTCTTATTCAAGAATATCACGTTTCATAATCAAAAATCTTTTATCCAACTTAAAGGACACAGGGAATGCTTATTCATAATCACATACTAAGTATAAAAGTACAGTTACCACCGTTTCCAAGAAAAAACCTGTCAGTTGAAGGAACGGGGTTTTACGTAGGGGTTGAAAAGGATAAAACTTACATATACACTCTCTACAAGAGGAGTAATGCATTGCCATGCATGTCTATCAATAATATAATCTGATGTTGTATAATAAGCTTTTTGAATTAGTTCAACATTTAATGACAGCTTTTTACTCTACAATAGGTTATTCAATTATTTTCTGAGGTAGCTTATAAAAAATAAAAATATCTTGCCCTACAAATGAGTTGCAAGTTTTGTGTAATCCAGCTGTAGCTAAATGGAGCTTAAGCTAGATAAGGCCTGTGTAATCTACGTTAAATAAATACGAATATACTAAGACACGGGATGAGTGTACTTATCATTACATCATGGAAATAAGATAAACTTGTAAATTCTCTTGAAGTCTCACGCCTTCCCACAAGGGTCCCCGAAGGGGTACCCACACACCCACTTTCCGCCAAAGATATATTTAAGATGCCAACGTGACAGTTGGCGAGTCCGTCGCCGTTACTCAAGCACGACTATACATACGCCTTTTAATTACTTCCCAAGCGTATGCAGGTTTCCTCTCAATGTTTTCCTTCACCGTATAGATCGTGTTGTGACTAATCACTGTACTTAAGTTCAGAAAAACTCATGGGTACAGTCGGGTTTCGAACTTGCGATCTTTGTGTAGCAGGCAACTGCTCGAACCCCTCGGCCACCAGGGCCTTGTAAATAACACTAGTTATTATGTGTGCTGGCTCTGGGATAACTACATGTGTGTTCTCTCCTTTTGAAGAGTTTCACATTCCTTCTCTTAAAAGAAAGCTGTAATTTCGTTATAAGTCACTCTTAGACGGCCGTCTGGTCTAGTGGTTAGAGCTCTGCGAAACTTGAGGTCGCGGGTTCGAATCCCACTGAGGGCAGATAGTTGTATGATGAACACGAGTATTTGTACCTTTGTCTGGGATTTCCTATGTATATATCTATCTATATAAGTAAATATATCGCTGTAATTTGGAACTAAGTCAATTTGTGTGCAATTGTCCCAAGTTATTTATTTATTGATTATTTAATACGCGTATTTTCTTAGATACAGGTGACCTACTCGTAAATCCAGAGAATGGCTACGAGTGGGGTGGCCAGGCGCTGGCGAGGGCACCAGTTGGAAGACAAGCACAGAACGCAATCAATATCATCAATGCTGTGCTAATGAGAAAGAGCGCAGTGGCGCAGCTGACAAAGTAAGCTTACACTATCATTGCCGATACTTGCTTTACCGTTAATACTGGCGTATTATATTTTTCGAATTGAACGTTTCGTATACTAAGAACTCCTCGTAGCGTTCAATTCGAATCCGTATCACGCAGAGTCCCTAACGGGGTAGGAAGAGCGCCAGTTCTCACTAGACATACATACCTCTGTCGCGTCGTCCACATTCATTAGTCTCTTCATACATCCTTGGTTTTGAGTACTCTTGACGTTCCCGTCCTGGATCCTATGTAAGGATATTACAAATATAATCCGCAATGGCCAGATTCGCAATGAATGATGGTGTGATTGCAAGGATGATGTCAGGCTTATTATGTTGGTTTGCACATTTAGAACGGTTGAGAGCTGAGAAAGGGTGACGAAATATGTACATATAAAATGCGAAAGTCTTTAGTAAGGGACTCCGGTCGACATAATTATCTTCACGCCTTCCCACAAGGGTCCCCGAAGGGGTAGGCAGAGGTGTATAGGTAATATCCACACACCCACTTTCCGCCAGAGGTATATTAGGTGCCAACGTGACAGATGGCGAGTCCATCGCCGTTACTCGAGCACGACTATACATTTGCCTTTGAATTTCTTCTCAGACGTATGCAGGTTTCCTCTCGATGTTTTCCTTCACCGTTAAGCTCGTGGTGTGACTAATCACTGTACTTATGTTCAGAAAAACTCATTGGTACAGTCGGGATTCGAACTTGCGACCTTTGCGTCGCAGGCAACTGCTCAAACCACTCGGCCACCACGGCTCTTAATATCCAACATAATTATCATCACTATGATTTCGATTACTCTTGAGATCTCAAGTTTCAAGGTTTTGATCTGAGTAATTGGAACGTGGTTTTACTCTATCACGCCGTGTCTCTCACGGGGTAGACAGAGAGAGTGAAACGCCAGTTCTCTCCAGACTTACATTCTTCTTTCGCTTCGTCTACCTTCATCAGTATCTTTTTTTTTTTTTTTTTTTTTTTTTTTTATACCACTTGGGTGGCAAACAAGCATGCGGTCCGCCTGATGGTAAGCGGTTACCGCCGCCTATGGACGCTTGCAACACCAGGGGTATCACTCGCGCGTTGCCGACCCTGCAGGAATCTTTTCACACCCTTCTTGAAGAACTCCATGCTGTACTCTCCAGGGAAAACCTCAACGGGGAGCTCATTCCACAGCCTGAGCGTTCGCGGAAGAAAACTTCTTTGGAAGCGCACAGTGCGAGACCTTTGTGGTTCCAAGGTATGGGGATGAATTCCCCGTCGATGGCGAGAGGTGCGGTGGTAGAAGGTGGAAGTGGGCATCTTCATAAATGTTCGCTAGCTTCGAGTACACTTGGAGTGTTCGATCGATTTGATCTGGTAGTTGAAACGTAATAATCCTTTGCCTCCTCTAACACATAATTTTGCCTTCTACATAAACTGTTTCGTCACTCTTTCTTCTGTCATCCTTTCTATATGTTCAAACCAACAATAGTTACAAGCTGATTATTCCTTTGGCAGATATGATTTGATGCTCGGCGTGACAAAGGCAGAAGCCTACTTCGCCTTCAGCGGGGACGACGTGCAATACGGCATCGAAGCAGACAGGAGGTCTAAGATTCTGAAGTCTTTCGTCAGAAATACATACAGCTACCATCTCTCAGAGATCTTGGCCACTATTATCAATGAATATACTGACTGGGAACGACCAGTGCAACATCCTATAAATATCAGGTGAGATGGTCTTCGATCACTACCAGTCCAGCCCAGCTCCCTTGCTCGCGATCCAGCAACGCCCTAAGTCGAGGTTCGTACCCCACAGGGGGTGCCCTTAGCTGTGTTGCTTAGCACTAAAATGCCTGGCTGTAGGCTTTGGTCTCGCTATTGACCGGTTAAGTAGCAAAAGTTCCCGGAACTCACGCTACGAGAGACAATACAAAAAAAAATCTTCGATCACTACTAGGGTTGGTCGGAATAAAACGTCTGGTTTATTGTCAGAGATAACTAACTATATAATATGATTTTGCCGCGACCAAGATTAAATACTATAGATAAATCTTCACACCTTTCCTACAAAGGTGGATGAAGGGGTAATCAGAAGTGTACCAACGCCTTTTCTCCAGAGATCAATTTAGGTGCCGACAGATGGCCTATCCATCGCCTTTCTCAATCTTAATTATATAAATACTTATGGATGCAGGTTTTTTCTCCATGTTTTCCTTCAGCGTCAAGCTCGTAGTTTGTTAAATAATTTTACTAACAACTGGTTTGAATTATTAATGTTGGCTTAAATTTTAGGTCGATATTTCTAAACTTAAAATTTGTAGCTTGCCAATTGTTATGAACAGGGATGAAACACTGGAAGCCCTAAGCGACGCCCAAGTCGTAGCTCCGATGGTCCTCACCGCGGACACACACTCGGCACTACGAAGAAACTCTTACTTGTACGTGTTTGATTACCAGACCAAGTACGGAGACTATCCACAGGTAAGAATATACTGAAGATCATGTATTTTAATACTTTTTATAAATTTTTATGTTCCTACCTCGGACTACGCTGAATTCGGCCAGAGATATATTTTAGGTGCCAACGTGTCGGATGGCGAGTCCACCGCCATTACTCAAGCGCGACCATGCACTAGCCCTTGAATTTCTTCTCAAACATATGCAGGTTTCCTCTTAATGGTTTCCTTCACCGTAAACCTCGTGGAGCTCGGTTATCACTGTCCTTAAGTCCAGAAAATCTCATTGGTACAATTGGGGTACGAACATACAATCTTTGTGTCGCAAGCAACTCGCACAACTCGGTCACCACGGCTCTGTAATTAAAACACTTAATTTAATACCATTAGCGTCATGTAATGGAGGCCTCCAAGGGATTTTTTCACCGGAGGTATATTTAGGAGCCATCGTGGCAGATTGCGAGTCTGTTACCGTTTTAAGCAAAAATACGCAACATTTGTTACAGTCTATACCAGAACCTGTTTAATTATTAACATTCAGCCAAAATGTTGATCTGTCATAGTCTCTAGTTGATCTGTCTAGATCTGTCATATACACATTCACTGTTGATTTCAGTATGTTGCCCACGAGATTAAATCATATACAAAAACAAATATTCACAAGAATCAAAATCGAATCGCGACGAATACGTTGTGTATTGTTTCGGTCGAGTCATCTAATTGAAATGAAGAAATATAATGTCAATCAGAAAAGGAATCCTTCTTTAGAACTGATTAGTTGGCACCCTTTTCAAATGAACACTGGGGGCAATCAAATTAAGCCCAATCCAGCCGGGGTTGCGCTGCTAAAATATTGCCTTCAAGAGTCTGGATGTATCAAATTATTCAACTGAACAGGCACTGACTATAACTGTCGGATTTCGACATGCTTCTGCTTTGTTAAAAGCCGCAAACTGCTACAATTGTTTAAGTTGAGAATTTCTCGTCTAGATTTCCTTTGCTAATTTAATGAAACGAATTCCGTCCACGGACGAGCTAAAATGATCTTTCACCCTTGTTTCAATGTTAACTTCTTGGTACATTTTAAACCTCAATTTTGTTAGTCGTACAATTTTTGGAGTGTTCTGTCCGTGGTTCTGTTATGATAATAATATTAAAATAGCTATAACTGAAAAATAATGAGCCATGGTGGCCAAGCGGTTTGAATAGTCGCCTGAATCACAAACATTGCAAATTCGAATCCCGATTGAACGTAAATACATTGATAAGTCAAACATCGAGCGGAAACCTCTATATGTTTGACAAGAAATTCAAAGATACATGTTTAGTAGTTTTAACGTCTACGTGGAACGTCACGTAAGCATCTAAAATATCTCTTTATATTATGTAACTTAAAAGGGTATTGGTTCCCAAACAAAGCTTAATTCGTTATTTCACTAGGTACTTTCACAGGTGTAATATGTAAGGTCCTATCAGGTTCGGTCAACGATACATTAAGCTAACATAAAAATACTGACATCCCTAATGGGAGGGGAAACATAAAACTTTATTCCCAAGAAGATAGTGTGCGTTAATCTACGTTAACAGTTTTCAATTTACAAAATGGTTTCCTCGAGCCATCCCACACTATCTCGTTATCTCCGATCCATAGCAAACAAGGTAACTTGAGACTTCGTCTCTTAATAATACTCTAGAAACTGCATGCTGACCGATCAATTTGGATCCCCCATTGGCTCCTAATAGCTCGACTTGCGAGCTTCCACTTAACTGGTCTACTAAGTAATTGCTTCCCTCAAAATGTAGTTAGTCGTTGGCGAAAACCGTACGTACGTACGGCTTCGGAAATTGTTCCCACCATACAATTTGGTCGCGTGTGATCAGTTAGTTAATGTGAGATAGTTAGATGAGTTTCATTTGCCTATGTACCACTTTGTATTACTGATTTTGTATAATTAGCTATGATTATTTGAGTTAATATTACAGGAAGTAGGTGTGGAGCTTGTTTGCGTTGAAACTATGATAACTATTACCATAGACGATCAAGATCACACATTGCAAATGTGTATGTGTGCATCTTGAGTATGGTCAGTTTGTTAAGACTATTCTTAGTTTATACCAAATATACTTTAGATATGGGAACGTAATATAATGTCGTTTCATAGGTAAAAATAATTGTAATACGATAATTTTTGCTCAGATTAAGTTAGCCAGGGCCATTGTCCTGGCTAACGAATCTGAGCATTGCAATCTGAGCTGGCATAAGAAATCTGTTCTATATAATGATATAGAACAGATTTCTTATGGACTTTACAATATAACAGGTGTATTAAAATCTTCTAAAGTTTTTTAATATTTCGAGCCTGATAGCCTTATTTAGATAAGATAGATTTCTACCTTCAATCGAAATGTCAAACAATAATTTTGATAAAAACAAAAAAGATGTGCATTTAAATAGAAATAATAAAATGCGACAGATGGCTTAGTTGGCAATTAGAAGACAGACCCCAAAATTTACCGACTATTTACTTATATTTACTAATACGTATATTGAGTGAGCGCGTAAATGATAGAAGGACCTGTAATTCTAACAATAGATTATTTCCAACAGCGTCAGGGATGTATTCACGGTGAAGAGTTAGCCTATATCTTCGGTGCTCCAATAGTCGGGGGCCTAACTCACTTCTCCCGCAACTACACGAAGGCCGAAGTATCGCTATCAGAGTCAGTGATGCTGTATTGGGGAAACTTTGCCAAAACTGGGTAAGTTGAAATGTGAAGGGAAGTAGAAACAGCATAAATATTGAAGTCTCTGAACTATTTGGTGACTGGAAACCAAACGGATCTCGAGCATGGTCCCAATCGTGACTTCTTCTGATTCAATGCAGTATCTATTCAATCAAATTTCATATTTTTGGTAAGCAAATTTCTTTTGCTAACCCAAGATTAAACTAAACTTAGTTTAATCCTTCGTACTGAAATCGCTGAAAAAATTTAGCTGAAATTACGACTGGAGATTTAAGTATGAAAGCACAATATCTATTTTATATTTAGAGTATTTTTTCTCAATAGGAATCCAAATGAAGCTCAAGAGAGCGATCCAATACGAGCTGGTAGGCAGGAACGAGTCAGAATGAAGAATATCGAATGGACAGCATACGAAGCGGTGCACAAGAAGTATTTGAATATTGACATCAAGTCAAAGTTGAAAAATCACTACAGAGCTCACAGGTAAGGGACAAAATACATTAGTCCATTCGCCTAAAATGGGTATTACAAGAACGCTCATCGCAGATACCAACATATTATGTTTGTGTTTTTGCCAATATAGTATTCCTGTCTTACAATGATCAGCGCATCTCAAGGTTTTCGGTGAAGCAAAACGCCATGGAGCCGTGCATTATATCCCAAAATTAATTGAATTGCGTGTGTAAAGATCTACCTAAGGGATCATTATAGCCCTATCACTTATTGAGGCAGTACCTCAATATATAGCACCGGTGTATTTTTAGCACGCCTTTGCTTATTGCTTATTTTGTGGCAAGGCATAATTTCCTATTTATCCTAAAGCTTTTTAGTCCCCCAGCTCGATAGGTGATAAATGTAATAGATGCTCTTTGGGCGTATTTTTATTAAGTTACTAAGCCTAACTGGAGTAAATAATATTTAAAAGCTATTTACTTTACGTTTGGCACGGTTCTTTTTATACCTCGAATAATAAATTCCTCTGTTTTATAGCCACGCTGTTACGTTGGGGATAAAAGCTCATTAAAACACCACTCGGATGGAGAAACAAAATACATTACGATTTCATTGTTCGCAGGCTTTCGTTCTGGTTGAATTTAGTACCGGATCTGCATCGCCCGGGTGGTGAAGATGTGCCGCCATCTCATCACCAGCTAGAGCATGAAGAAACATTGCTACAACCGACGTTAAAAACATTTACTCCACCATTCAAGAAGACAACGGACCTAGTTCTGACTGATACTGGACTGGTCACCAAAGTTCCAATAATGAGTGTCATAAATCTAACATCACCATTGAATTTCAATATAATCGGCTTAAATTCTGCTACTCAGAGCACTGCTGGGAGTTCTGATCTTCACAAAAATGATGCTTCCACTGCAAGTCCACCTGAGGATGGCTTCGCCGCCTACTCCACGGCTTTGAGCGTTACTATAGCTATTGGATGTTCTTTGCTAATTCTAAACGTTTTAATATTCGCCGGAGTCTACTACCAAAGAGACAAAACGCGAATGAATGGCCAAGACGGTCACACAAATGGAGCGCATTTAAAAAAACGATCCGAAAATGGCCAAATGCCCAATAATATTTGCGGTGACTTGGAAAGTGCATTGACTTATCAGACCAGTCTTAAAAACGATCCAGCAACGATACTGGGTCATCACCACACTCATTCTCATCACCAACTACCACCACCAGAGTTTGCAGACTTACCTGGCAATAACGTGGCAGGTATGGCGACATTGCCTAGAGCACCGCCTCCACCAAAAATTGGCAAAAGTAATATTAACACATTAGCGAGTGGACAACTCCAAGAGAATCAACCATTGCTATCAGCGCATCAAATGCAGATGATAAACACGAGTACTCTGACGAAGAAGAATACTCAATTGAACGCCAAGTCAAACGTGACAATGGAGGAGTTGAGAGTGTGACGTCAGAGGGCTTGACTGCAACGAGCCGGCAGTTGCAGTGACGTAGTCCACCACGACGAAATCGTGTGACTTGAGCCGGACCTTCTCCAGTGCGTCACGGATTACATATGAGACATTCTGTGCCACAAGAGAAGGTTTTTAAAGAATACTGACTAATTAAAAGTGAATTTGAAACAATGAGGCTATTATCATATCTATAAGTGAATGAATTATTGCAATACAGTTTCGAAGTGTATCGCGCTCCGTATGACTAGTGGATGATAGTGACGTCAGTGTATATTTGTGAATAGTAAGTGATACGTGACTTGTAAATAGTTCGCAGCTCGGCCGCATATCCATCCTAATTACAAGTATTGTAATTTTAATAGTAAAGTTGTTATTAAATATAATTGTGATGAAGTAAGAGATGAGATTATGTCAGTTTTCTATTCCCGGGTAAGATTGGTCTCTTTGAGAGGGTTCAATAAATTAAGGAGCGATTTTGGCTCTTTGCAAATAGAAAACTGAGATAATCAGATTTTTATAATGGAATATTGTGAAAATTAGGGATTTATAAAATACCTGAAGTTAAAACACCAAATTTTATATTTCAGTGCTGTCGATTCTTGATTATAACCACTTTGTTGATCTTTGATTTTTACATCAACATATTTGTTCTAACAATAATAAAATACAACATACAGATTACAGTTATTGTATCTCAATCAAAGGTAAAAAAAAACGAATTTAGTTGAATTTGAAAAAAGAACTAAGCCGTTTTCTATTAAAACTTTACGTAGATAAGTGTAATAATAATTTGTCAATTCATATTCAAACACGATGTCGCCTACTTCTTGAGCAAATAATTCTGTATTAATTTCTAAAATAGACGGACCAATAGCGTTATGTACATAATGTAAATAATGTTAGATGACGGTGTAACAGGTTGTAAATCAGTTGAGATTCCATTATAAACTATGACTGATTCCTTGTAGGAGCAAACAATTTAGGTGGAATAATTTTGTTACTTACCCATTCATCATTTTCATATTTAGCTATTAGTTGGGTATTGCGTGTTTGTTATTTGGCCAAAGTAGTGTTTCAAAGATCTTTCATAAATTCCAACTATACAGTTTACTAATTTTCATATCTGCTATGATTTAAAATAAAATATTCTCTCTGTTTTGCCCAAATTGCAAATATTGTTCCAACTGAGGTTAATGACTTAGTGTTTATATTTTTGTTATTCAAACTATCTTTTGTTACAATATTAGAATATTTATAGAAACAATATCTATTAAGTCTGTACGACTTCATGAATTAAAGTAATAAGTAAAATACAGAAATAAACATTTTAATAAAATTAAAAAAATATAAATTTCACGTTTTATTTTTTGACACTTTTTCTTGATCTTCCTCGCTCTACCTTTCCTTTTAAGATAATCCTAAAGTTTCCTAAGAACTCCTATTCGAGAAACAGTTATATAAAGTGAAATTGTGTCGAAGAAGACGCAGAAAAAAGTTCAGACTTTTTGTAACACTGGCTGATTGTAAAAAAAATTATAAAATGATTTAAACAAACAACAAAAGTTGAGACGAGTAATTTACCCGTATATTGCAAACCTCTGTGCGTCGTATTCTATAACTGTAGCTAATTAGTTGCCGCTCCGGATGCGTCGTGGCTTTTCTTCGTAGCCACAACGCGAATCACGCAAAGTGGAGTCTTTATGTAACCCGCAACCAGTTCTGTCTGTTTTTTGAATAACACGAATTGTTCGTTTTACAAAGAGCACAATGAGCGTATTCGTTATTTGAGTCTTATTACGTATAAAGGGTTAAATGAGACAGTTAGTAAAATTGTATAAATTACCTTTACTTACCTAAACTTTTAAAACCTACCCAGGTACAATGAAGGAAGCAAATAATAATAAAAACAAATTATAATCGATATAGTAGTTTTTGCCTACCCCATATATATATACGTGAGGAAACCTGCATACGTCTGAGAAGAAATTCAAAGGCGTATGTATAGTCGTGCTTGAGTAACGGCGATGGACTCGCCATCTGTCACGTTGGCACCTAATATACCTCTGGCGGAAAGTGGGTGTGTGGGTATTACCCATACACCTCTGCCTACCCCTTCGGGGACCCTTGTGGGAGGGCGTGAGGATATTTATTTTATTTTATAAATAATAATACATTACACAACTTTGCATACCTCTTTGAATCTCTACTATAACATTGATTGTATCCGTTACCGTAGAGCTCACAGTTTGATAAACCATTGTATTTACATACATACATAGACATCATCACGCCAGGTCCCTAACGGGGTAGGCAGAGAGTATAGAGCGCCAGTTCTCTCTAGACTTACATACCTCTTTCGCTTCGTCCACATTCATCAGTCTCTTCATACATGCTCGTCGGTTGTATTGTAGTTTCGTTATTAAAATTCATTAGCACAGTCGGAGTTTGAACTTGCATGTTTGCGATGCAGGAGACTATTGGAGTCACTCGTCCACCACGGCTCTCTTCACCATGTATATACTCGTAACATGTACTTCTCATCTTAGGGTTACGAAGCCAAGTTTAACAAACTCCTAGTCGTGTTTAGCGCAAAGTTCAAACTCGCAAGAATTTCTGCAATTAATCTTAGTAGGGCAACCGTGGCTAAATATATTGTGATATGTATTAAGAGAGCCTTTGGTAGTATCCGGTGTCCGCTTTGATACACCCGGGTTCTTTGCATTAATTTTCATGTACTAGGAAGGTACATGAGAAGTATTTTGATCCCGAAAGAGTAGTCACATGTAGTACATACCTACACGCCAAGATACCAGAGTAGCAGATGGCGGGTCCGTCGCTGTTTTCCTAGCACAACAATACAAACGTCATAACTCAAACGTATGAGGGTTTCCTCTCAATGTTTTCCATCACCGTAAAGCTCGTGGTACGTATCACTGTACTTAAGTTCATAAAAACTCATTGTTACAGTCGGGATTCGAACTTGCGATCTTTGTGTCGCAGGCAACTAATCGAACCACTCGGCTTCTCCGCCACCCCCGGTATCAAACACCGCCTAATTCAATCCGTAAAAGTAGCAACATAAGCGCGTATTATAACACTTAGCTTGGGAACCCTTATCTTGGCAGCAAACACCCGTTTCGAGCAAACATCCCTTGTGGAAACAATCGCGGCAAAGACAGAAATATTCCAAAGTTACGATTTGAGACAAAAACGTAAGATCGGTTTACACTGGTGGGTAACTCAATATCTGAAAAATTAATATTTTATCTTTTGCCTTATGACACGACTGAAATAAATGATACATTACTTTATTTTATTCATACCATTAATTACATTACATTAAGCTCGTGCGTGGCGCCTGCCTGCGCCGGTTAGCGGTTGCCGCTGCTTGGACACTTACAAGGAATATAACGCGCGTTGGCGACTCTTTTCACAACTTTCATGAAGTACTCCATACTCAATTGAATAAATTCTATAAAAAATAAATATTGGTAAATTATTGCACGATTCGCGTCATCTGGTAACACAAAATTATATAAATAATAATAATAAATATAAATAATAACAAATAAAATAAAATAAATAAATAATATGTACATACGTACATACCATCATTGCGATTACCCCTAGGTAGGTAGAGAGGTATTTTTGGCTTCATCTACATTCATCAGCTTTTTCATACATGCTCAGGTAGTATTCGCGTGGCCTTCCATCAACAAAAGTACAGTTCAGAGAGGTAACCTAATATTACGGCCTTTAAGTAAAAGTACTCGTAACTTGTAAACAGAAACAAACAAAAAAATTTACATACATACATACATATCATCACGCCAAGTCCCTAACGGGGTAGGCAGAGAGTATAGAGCGCCAGTTATCTCTAGACTTACATACCTCTTTCGCTTCGTCCATATTCATCAGTCTCTGAAAATAGCTTGAATGCAGTTGAGATGCGATCTCTTCGAAAAATGTGCGGAGTAACGATTTTAGATCGAATCCGCAATGAAGAGATTCGCAAATCAACTGGCGTGAAAGAGGGCGTGATTGTAAAGATGAAGAAAGGCATGTTACGTTGGTTTGGACAAATAGAAAGGATGAGTGAAGAAAGATTGACGAAACAGATACACAAAGCAAAAGTGTGTGCAAGAAGAGGCAGAGGAAGGCCACGTTCCAACTACCTGGATCAAATCGATCGGACTCTCAAGGACGGGAACGTTAAGAGTACTCGAAACCGACGAGCATGTAAAAAAAATTTGATGCATAAAAAATATTCCATAGATTATATGCCAGTTGAAAATATCAATATAGAATGAATGAGTAAAAAAAGACAGTTCCTTTGCAAAAGACTGTTTATGTTTGACGTTTAGTTTTTCTTTTCTAACTCATATTGAAAATTATATTCTATAACTATACTAAACACAAAATAAAAAAAATATATAGTTGTATTATCTTTGGTTTTTATGGTATATTTGTAAATATAATATATTCATATATCACGACTATCACCATTACTCAAGCACTATACATACGAAAATATAAATAAATGCAATGTTTTATGCTGATGTAAATATGGAAAATAAATCGCCGGTTTCAGGTGTAAATCCAACCAATACTAGCATTTTTGTTTTATTTCATAAAAAATTACCAATATGTTGTATACTTTCTTAGCTCTCAGTAAATTAAATTCGGCGAATTTCTTAGCAAAACAAAACAGTGAAGCCGTGGTGGCCGAGTTGTTCGAGCAGTTGCCTGCGACGCAAAGGTCGCAAGTTTGAATCCCGACTGTACCAATGAGTTTTTCTGAACTTAAGTACAGTGATTAGTCACACCACGAGCTTTACGGTGAAGGAAAACATCGTGAGGAAACCTGCATACGTCTGAGAAGAAATTCAAAGGCGTATGTATAGTCGTGCTTGAGTAACGGCGATGGACTCGCCATCTGTCACGTTGGCACCTAATATACCTCTGGCGGAAAGTGGGTGTGTGGGTATTACCTATACACCTCTGCCTACCCCTTCGGGGACCCCTGTGGGAAGGCGTGAGGATATATTATATTATATAACAAAACAGTCGCAAAATTGCATTAACGCCGAGTGTGTAACGGTTTTAACATAAGAAAATACGTTCCGAGACAGTCCCATATCTACGAGTACCCAAACGCACATGTTGAAAGCGCAAAAGCTTTTATTCTGCTTCCTTTACCCTTTAATGGCTAAGCAAATACTTATTCGTAGATGTTACCAAGTCGAAAACCCAGTGTGTTTATTCATCGAAGTTACGACAAAGGTACAAGAGGTTGAGGAAGTTTTTTAATGGAAAAGTCGAGCGCACATTTGAATATCAAGAAAAATCATCTAATTGGCAGCAGGAAAAGTTCCCCATTGTCGGTTAAAAAGAAGAGAATGTTAACAAACATTAAAAGTTTCTTTCGGTCCTTCGAGAGTAGCGCTGTAATTTTCATTGGCCAAACATTTTGAAATGCTCAAAATGTTCGTGCTTGTGTTGTCGTAACAATATGAGTTTGCGGAGGCGGAAATGTTTTCCTTTTTTCTTTATACGACTTTGATATGGTTAATGTCTCGTTAAAAGTTACTTTTCGTTCAAGTTCAGGAAAGCTACGACGAAGGAGTCTCCTAAACAATAGAAGTGGAAGCCGGTATGAAACAATATGCCGGTTTATATGATAAAGAATATGATATATGATCATATTCTTTATCAATATTTAAAATACTATATGATTATATAGTATTTTAAATGAAAAACTGGCAAATCATCATCATCATAGTATAAAACAAAGTCGCTTCCCTCTGTCTATCCCTATGTATGCTTAGGTCTTTAAAATGAACCGGATTTCGATGTGGTTAATGGATAGAGTTGTTAGAAAGGGAGGTTTACAGATATAATACATGCATAATATAGTAGAGAAACACTGATAATTGGAGTTTACTCCTTAAGAATCGATTTTCATATATAAGGCGCCCGTTATGAGAAAAATATGAGAGGTAAAATCTACTGATGAATGACAGCGTTACGTTTTTGGTGCTCTCGTACTCTCCATGGCAACGAGAATAACACAGAATGGCGATGTAATTAATGTTAATATTTACTTTCAATTGCATATTGTATTAACCTGATATTAACCTACAACAACTGTCTTGCTGAGGACTTGCGGAGGCTTTATCGTAAATTTTATATTTTATTTATAATTGATATAAATATAAATTTATATCAATTGATATTTATTTCAAAATTGAGAAAATTACTCAATGAATAAAAATCAATATATAGTTGTGTCATGCATACTCTAAGTAATATAAGAAATACATTAATTTACCCTTATTAACTAATCTATTTATTTTATAATCGTTCGTAAGGAGTAAACTCCAGTCGTGCGTCGGAGCTGACACACACTTTTTTTTAGACGTTTCTACCGTAATGTAACAATGTTTCGCTTGCATTGCAAACGCTAGCTGAATCCCACGAGATAGCTCAAAATAAAGTACCACAGTATTGTATACCTTAAAAAGGTCTACAAAAAAGTCCTCGATGGTATATATTTATCTCTAAAGGATAACACAAAGTAACCATTTTTATCTTTTACATATTGTTACGATGGAAGGCTCTGGAGGGCTTGCCGTGTGAAAGCCATGCCAAACAACAACACTTAGCCGGAAATATAGACAAAAGGATGCAATTAAGAAAAGACGCAAACAACTTGTTTACGTCGCCCGGCCATTGTTCCGCGGATGCATTCACCGGCGATTCTACGAAAGTCTTAATGGCGGTCTAGAACCTTCCACCGATATCTAGTATATCGTGCCGGTGCCATATATAAGGCGGTACCCGATGGGCACAAGTAGTTCAGTTGAGAGAGTCAGTTCAGTCAGTTGAGTTCAGTGCGAGTGATCACAAGTGTTTTATAGTGAGTGTACAGTATTAGTGAAGTGTTTCAGTGTCTAGTGTTTATTGTGTTCTACTGTTACTGTGTTGTAGTGTACACAGAGTAGAAGTGTTTCAGTACCTAGGGTTTACTGTGTTTTACTAGTACTGTGTTATAGTGATAGTGTACTGATTTATCGTACAAGTTTCCGGAATTATTCAGTGTAATAGAATAAAGTGTCGTTTAAAGTGCATCAACCGGCTATCATTAAATTATCCCGAACCCCAGCTCGTAACAATTGGTGTCAGAAGTGAGGGATAATTATGCCGGTTCTACCAAAAGACGACACTCCGGGAACTCGTACTAGGAGTCAAGGGCGCCAGTTGGAGGCTGCTCCAAGGCGCGAAGGTCCATCCCAGGCAGTGCAGCAAGAGCAGCAGGCTGCGGAATCGACGGCCACTGGCGATGCTAGGAATGCACCGCCAACGAATCCTCAAGTTCCAGCTACCATGGACGTAGCTGCAGTCATGGCGTTGGTAAAGGGGATGGAGCGACGTCAGGATGAGCAAATTCGACGTCAAGAAGAACGTCAGGAAGAGCAAAAGCGACAGCTTCAAGAGCAGCTGACGCGCGATAAAGAAGAGCAAATGCGACGTCAGGAAGAGCAAATGCGACAGCTTCAAGAGCAGCTGACGCGCGATAAAGAAGAGCAAACGCGACGTCAGGAAGATCGTCAGGAAGAGCAAAAGCGACAGCTTCAAGAGCAGCTGACGCGCGATAAAGAAGAGCAAATGCGACGTCAGGAAGAGCAAATGCGACGTCAGGAAGAGCAAATGCGACAGCTACAAGAGCAGCTGACGCGCGATAAAGAAGAGCAAACGCGACGTCAGGAAGATCGTCAGGAAGAGCAAATGCGACGTCAGGAGGCACAAACCCATCTCCTCAAGGAGCTGAGTGGTTATATCGGAAAAGAACTGACGGCAGTCAAAGAAAAGGTGCAACATCAGGAGACTCGCATAACAGACGTCGAGAACAGGATTGACAAAATTGAAGCCCAGATAGCCGTAATACAGAAGACGTTGGGGGCCCTGACATCCGGAAAAGGCATTGTTGCTCCGGTAACCACATTCTCGATGCGAGGATTTAAAGTGCCGCCATTCGATGGAAAATCTTCATGGTCAGCATACAAAGTCCAGTTCGAAGCTGTTGTTAAGGCCAACGGATGGAATGAAGCACAAGCCCTGACTGCGCTCACGCTGGGACTACGTGATCAGGCCTTAACCATATTGGAAGCCGTTGGGAAGGATGTGACCTATGAACAACTACTCGAAGCTTTGGAGTCTCGCTACGGTGATGCACATCTGGAGCACGTATTTCGTGCCCAGTTGAAGGACCGAACCCAACGTAGCGGGGAAAACTTGCAACAATGGGCTCTGGAAATCGAGAAGCTTGTACGCAAAGCGTACCAGTCAGCGCCTACGTTCATAGCAGGATACCTGGTCCAAGCTTTCATCGACGGAATACGTGACCTGGAAATACGAGCTGCTGTCAGACTTGGACATCACGAAAGCCTCAAGGATGCTTTGGCTCATGCCCTGGAAGTTGAGGCAGCACGTCAAGATCATCGGTCCCATCGTATCCGGGAAGTGTTAACACCTATCCGAGATAGTCGACCAAAATTTAGTCCTCGGTGCTTCCATTGTGGTGAAAAAGGCCACCTGAAATTTAACTGCCCAGATAGAGCAAGCCGAGACGGGACCAACATAAAAGCCAGGGCTAAGTGGCGAGTAGCGGATGATTTTAAAGGAGCCCCAAGACTATTGAACTCTCAAGCCTACGACAGAGGTAAATCTCACGGAAACGCAGACGCATTATCAAGAAGATCTTGCTCAGATGACTGCAAACATTGTGCAAGGAAAGAAATCAAAGAGACTGTACCCATTAGAATGCTGCGAACAAATGATTGGAAGGAAGCGTTAAGAACAGCGCAACGAAAGGATCTCGATATCAGGCCAATTAAGGGAAAGATGAAGACCCGTTGTAACAAAGATCTTAGCAGTCCTGGATTCAGCGAGGGATCCCTGGTGTGGCTTCACAATCCAGTACGCAAGAAAGGAATATCTTCGAAGCTACAAGCAAGAAGGGATGGACCATACCGGGTTGTCACTAGGATCAACGATGTGACATATCGGATACAAAAAGGACCACGAGGAGCTCCGAAGGTCGTCCACGTCGATCGATTGGCGCGCTACCATGGGTCTAACAATGCTCGGGACGAGCATGTCTAAGGAGGGGGCAGTGTTACGATGGAAGGTTCTGGAGGGCTTGCCGTGTGAAAGCCATGCCAAACAACAACACTTAGCCGGAAATATAGACAAAAGGATGCAATTAAGAAAAGACGTAAACAACTTGTTTACGTCGCCCGGCCATTGTTCCGCGGATGCATTCACCGGCGATTCTACGAAAGTCTTAATGGCGGTCTAGAACCTTCCACCGATATCTAGTATATCGTGCCGGTGCCATATATAAGGCGGTACCCGATGGGCACAAGTAGTTCAGTTGAGAGAGTCAGTTCAGTCAGTTGAGTTCAGTGCGAGTGATCACAAGTGTTTTATAGTGAGTGTACAGTATTAGTGAAGTGTTTCAGTGTCTAGTGTTTATTGTGTTCTACTGTTACTGTGTTGTAGTGTACACAGAGTAGAAGTGTTTCAGTACCTAGGGTTTACTGTGTTTTACTAGTACTGTGTTATAGTGATAGTGTACTGATTTATCGTACAAGTTTCCGGAATTATTCAGTGTAATAGAATAAAGTGTCGTTTAAAGTGCATCAACCGGCTATCATTAAATTATCCCGAACCCCAGCTCGTAACAATATTATTAGTACCTACCTATACGTAGTAGGTACGTATGAAGTATTTACATTCATCCGCTAGCTGTCAAGTTGTGTTATTTTTTTAAGTGACGACGTATGCAAAAACTTTCGGTTCTCTTTAATCACGTGTGGGATCGCACGAGCCAGCCGGTATACATAATGCAGGCGCTCAAGCTTATTGACCAGAGTTCTAACCGCGAAACTTGATGCGAATTACATTTCTGCCGGGGGCATATAGGTATGCACATAATTTTTTTTTTTATACAACAAGAGTGGCAAACAAGCATATGGCCCACCTGATGGGAAACGGTTACCGTAGCCTATTTACGCTCACGATACCGAAGTATCACTTGCACGTTGCCACTCTGTGTTCGGAGAGTTATGGTGTGATGGCAGCATAATGGGTTTAATCCCTCTGCTTCCAACACAATGTAACAATCATCCCCCCTCCCCAAGGAGCTAATTACTGGAAACCTTATTCACCGCGTAGGAACACAACACAAAAAATGTGTTATTTGGCTACGGACTTCTATAAGGTGGAGGCCCTGCCCCAGTCGGGCAGCTCCAAATTCGAACGGGAAACCCGTTATGCCCTACCTCTCTTAAATATAATATATATGTGATAAAAATAAATATTACTTTGCAGTTGTATGAAAATATTTATATCCTCACAAAGTGGTTTCCGAAGGGAAGACTATATTTTCGCCGGAGATGCTTAGATGTCAACGTTACAGATGTCGAGTCCATCGCTATTTCTCAAGTACGACTGTACATATAACTGTGTTTTAATTTTTTTTTAAAAATGCTAATATTAAAGTACGTCGTGGGGTTAATCTGCAGTGAATATTATTATTGTTAGCCTGGTACGTCCCACTGTTGGGCAAAGACCTCCCCTCGCCATTGGTACAGTTACCTATTCTGGGTAATAGTCTAGAGGGAACTGGCGCTCTACTCTCTCTGCATATCGTGTCAGGGACTCGGCGTGATGATTATGAATGTATGTAATAATAATAAATAATAATATATCCTCACGCCTTCCCAACAAGGGTCCCCGAAGGGGTAGGCAGAGGTGTATAGGTAATACCCACACACCCACTTTCCGCCAGAGGTATATTAGGTGCCAACGTGACAGATGGCGAGTCCATCGCCGTTACTCAAGCACGACTCTATACATACGCCTTTGAATGTCTTCTCAGACGTATGCAGGTTTCCTCTCGATGTTTTCCTTCACCGTAAAGCTCGTGGTGTGACTAATCACTGTACTTAAGTTCAGAAAAACTCATTGGTACAGTCGGGATTCGAACTTGCGACCTTTGCGTCGCAGGCAACTGCTCGAACCACTCGGCCACCAAGGCTTTATGAATGTATGTATACGGCTAATTCGATTTTACATTGCGCAATGTAATATAATTGGCATATACTAACTCCCGCAATATATAGTCATGTTCCTTTCAAGTTAATAGCTGTACAACTCTTCATATAGACGTCATAAGTCAAGAGAAATAACTTCCGAACATTGGGCATAACAAGCTGAATGACTATCGACATCGTACAATATTTTTTGTTTGTAACTGTCGCCAAGCACGTGAAGGAGTAATTTGTTTTTATATCCCTCCTACTGGCAGCTAGGGTGCTTTTAGTTGATGACAGAATTGGCTTCTTGCGGACATCAATACGAGTGATGGCAACATTACTAGTAATGGAAACAACATGTTTAAAACTGATCAATAATACAGGCATAGGTCACAAATGGAGATGCCTGCTGTAGACAATGCCATACATGAAGACGCACCCCACTAATTTCTACTCGAGGGGGTCGCGGGTTGCTGGAAGTATGATCCGAGTCTATTAATTGTAGCGTGCGTGTGCACTCATAGGTAATTAGTGTGTACCAATAACCCAAACATTTATGGTAGGTTGCACACTTACACTATAAACTATAAGGAACTATAGTGGGGCGCGTCTTCGTGGATGGCACTAGATTGGACGAGGATTCAAAATTATATGTGTTGCGTCAAATTTTTCTCACGTAGTAGAAAGAGACAGTAAGCACCAGGTCCCTCCAGAATTACATTCACCATGTCTCTTCTTCCATTCTCTCCAGTGATGAGAGGTATCGACATTTCCAATCTTGATTGTACGATCTCGATAGGTATATGTTTCGTCAACCTTTCTTCACTCATCCTTTCTATTACCAACGCAACATTCCTTTCTTCATCACTACAAATAAACCATCATTCATGTCAGTTGCGAATCTCTTCATTGCGGCTTCGGCGGCGATCTAATGTCGGTACACCGCATATCAACTAATATATATACCTACATATCACCACGAACACAAATTAGCGAACCTCGCTTCAGACACGCCAAGACAGACAGGCATACATCTCAGTGTCAAGACATTCATTGCGGACGAGGAAGCACCCATATTTACATATGCCAATCTCAGCTTAGCATACAAATCGAAACCCCACAAGTTTGGGCTGGACAAATTTGACGTTTAATTGGAGGTGTCTGAATAGCTGACATATCAGGGTAGCTGTCAATGGGATCTTGTGTTTGTCTAATTCATCTGACATAAGCATGCATGTATCTTGTGTTTGATATGGTAGTGTCACTACAAGTCAACAGTGTATGCTACGCCAAGTTTCTGTTTGCGTTGCATAAGGGTGGGAAATCCTTACAACCACTGACCACTGCCCTTAATACTCCTGAAGAAGGGTGGTCCGCCAATATTCTGCACCGTCCGAAATGCCTCTTATATCCGACTCGAAGGACCATTATGTACAGCAATATACCAGCTATTTGTATTCTTCTTGAAATAATAGACACGACTTTTGTCAAGATGAATTCCACATTTAATACAATTTTACATGCTAATTATTATCATGCTAATATTATGACAGTTGGCCGTGTTGATCGAGTAGTGACTAATCACTGTACTTTAGTTTAGAAATTACTCAATGGCACAGTCGGGATTCAAACGTGCAATCTTTGTGTTGCAGGAAACTACTTGAACCAATTGACCTCCACGGCTTTTGTGTGCTAATACATGTGCGTTACGCACATAATATGTGTTATAGCTAAAATCTGTATCTGTTGTAAATTTCATCCAATTACGTTCATTAGTTTTTGCGTGAAAGAGGTACAAACATTATAAGAGTCTCTATCGCATGTATAATGTTGGTAGGGTATCCAAAGCAATTAACTTAAGCAATTGTTAACTCGCAACTTATTTACATTAACGCCCCAACCCTATCGGGCGACAGTTACCTTGACTCTTGCCCATTTTTCAAAACTTAATCATAATACCCATGAAATATGAGGTACCAACGGCCGGGCTCCCCTCGCGCCGATAAATCAAAATAGGGCCATTATTAAAAATAAGCCTTGGCAGCCCTAACGGGTAATATATTATTAATATGTAAATTCCGTGACATACACATCAATCTACGTGCTTATATGACATGACTAGTTTTAACTCTTTGACACAAGATGTCGCTTATCAAAATTATAAAGAACTATCGTTTGGTTCTACGTTGTTATTACGACTTGCTGCTGATGCTTCACGTCTATACTCCGTAGGCTTGATCCTCCACATCGTCACGTGAAGCTGGTTAAAGAGAGGTAACAGCCGATCTCATTAAAATGACATACACGACTGGGGCAGGGCTTCTACCTAGAAGGGTTAGGAAGAGGTGTATAGGTAATACCCGCACACCCACTTTCCGCCAGAGACATATTGTAGGTGGCAACGACCACGACAGATGGCAAGTCCATCGCCGTTACTCAAGCACAACTATACATACGACTTTGAATGGCTTCTCAGACGTATACAGGTTTCTTCTCGATGTTTTCTTCACCGTAAAGCTCGTGGTGTGACTAATCACTGTCGCAGGCAACTACTCGAACCACTCGGCCACCACGGCTCTCTAACCACCTAACGATTCAGATCTAACAAAGCTAAGTTTTGTTAGGTAGGCACGTGTAATTGCGCGTGAGTTTAATATCCGGGGAAGTGCAAGCGTAACAGTACAGTAACTGCTTATCAAAATCGACCATAATGCTTGTTATAAAAAGTGCGCAGTAGTAGCGCAAAGTCAGTACCTACAAAATATATTATCGAAAATTGGATATGAAAAAGGCGAAAAAGGTGTGATTGTACGTTGGTTACGATATATAGAAATGTTGAGTGAAGAAAGATTGACGAAACAGATATGAATTGCTAAGGTGCAAGAAGGCAGAGGAAGACCAAGTTCCAACTAGATCAAATCGATCGGACGCTCGGCGCGCGACCAGCGAGCATTTTTATGAAGAGACTGGTGAATGTGGACGACTATGTAAATCGTGAGAATGTATTCTCTCGTTTATATTGTGAGGTTCGGCGTGAAGAAATATTTATGTATGAAATAGGCCTGTATGCCTGTAAGCCTGTAAAGAAAGATTCTCTTCTCTCTATGCATTCCGTCAAGGACCCGGTGAGATATGTATGGGATACAGAATTAAAATATATTCTATGATGTATGAACAATTAGTTTGCTGATAGGCCTCGTACATATTGGCAAAGTTGGTTTATACATTATAGAATTATATTATTAAAGATATAAACTAACCCATTTACTGGTCTAAACCACTATTGAACAGTCGCTATTATAGTTCAATTACTTGTTCCCACTTCGGGCCGCTAAACAGCGTATCGTGTCGCTTACGCATCACCCCTGCCACATTACTTTGACATAGCATACATTACAGGGACAACTATCTCACTTTGAGTTACGAGCGTGTGTACAGCCTAATGTGTATCGCATGCAATGGTTGTATTATGATGTTGTGTGCGGTTTCCTTTTTGTAACTATAGTGTATAGATAGTGCCATCCACAAAGACACGCCCCGCCAATTTTTTGCGTGGGGTGGTAGGGAGTGGGCGAGTGGGTCGAGTAGTTGAATTAGTAGTCGAATCCCGACTGTATCAATGAGTTTTATGAGCTTAAGTACAGTGATTATTCGAGCTTTACGGTGAAGGAAAACAACGAGAGGAAACCTGCATACGTCTGAGAAGCAATTCAAAGTCGTGTTGGAGTAACGGCGATGCACTCGCCATCTGTCACGTTGGAAGCTAAAATATATCTCTGGCGGAAAGTGGGTGTGTGGGTTACTACCTATTCACCTCTGCCTACCCCTTCGGGGTTCCTTATGGGAAGGAGGGATATATAATATATGCTTGATATTTTTATTTATCTTAAGCATACAAGCTTTCGAGCCAAATGTCAAGCTCGCAAAATAATTGTGCCCATTTCAACCTCGTTACACATGAGCGGGTCGTTCGTCACTTAACTCGTGGAACTTGCTCTTGTTAGCTCTGTACATCGAACTATACTCTAACAACAAAGTAAGTCGTTTAAATAATATTTAAGCTATTTTGGAGTTCTAAACAGTTACGTACTTAATAACAGCCCGCATGATAACTAACTTGACGACAACTTGAACCTTATCTAGAGACTTGTAATCAAACATGTTGAGCACTTTGCTTGGGTCATGATGGGTTTGAGTACGATTATTAATTACGACTATATTACTTTTTGAGACATGGTCTATATGTCTTTCACTTAATCTACATTTATCAGTCTTGTTGTATGCTCACTCGGTTTTGAGTAATTTTAACGTTTCGTTTGGGGGTTCGACCGATTTGATTAGTTGGTTGGAACTTGGTTTTTCTCTGCCCCTTCTTCCAACACTTTTATCCTAGTATTTTAATGTGAACGTTTCTTTGTGAGGATGTTGTTTCCTTTTTCATTTAGGCATAGACATAGCTGAACACATCTATGATTTGTATGTAAGTATGTTTGTAACGAATTGGCTCAAAAAGTACGGGACTGATTTGAAAAATTATTTCACCATTGGAAAGCTACATTTACCCTGCCCTACCCTAAGTGACATAGGCTATATTTTCTTTTATAAAAAAAAACATTATGCCCACCCGTGAGAAGCCGGGACGGACCGCTAGTAAGGTATAAATTATGTTCCATGCAAATAAATCTACCAAGAAAATAAAATTTTATGCAAGTGTACAGCTGGCTCGTGGGGTACAGTTGGCTGTTCAGTGGCTGGTTAAGAACCAATGTATCATGTCTTTTTCTTCTGGGGAAGACACATTAGTCAATTTATTTGTTAAAAAAAATACACTTATGTATATACTCCGAGCTCCTCACAGAGTGGAATGTCTTTCTAGAATTAGAGTCCTCTTACGCTACATTCGCTACATTGACGCCCTTCTGGTCTAGCAGCCAGAGCTCCTGACTGCGAAGCTTAAGGTCGCGGTTGCGACACGAGTATTTGTACCTAAGTCTTGGATGTTCTGTGTATGTAAAAATCTATCTATATAAGTATGTATGTCGTTGTCTAGTATAATATAATTGTGTAAGCTTTGCTTAGTTTGGGACTCGGTAAATTTGAGTGGAATTGTCCCAAGGTATTTATTTATTATCCAAATTCAATCGATCGAACATTCAAAGACGTTAAGTTACTCGAAACCACCAGCCATGTATGGAAAAACGAATGATTGGGAATAAAGTTTACACTCAACAAGATAACGTAACGACCGACCATCCGCCGCAATATATTGTCATTCCACACAAACGCTGAGGCTGTAACCCTGATGATAAATCTGCCCAACTAAACGTTAAATTAGAGAAATTGCTTAGTTAATATTCAAGTGCTGTAGAGGAAATTACAGTTATCCAATGCAGTCCTACGTTGGGCGATCGAGATACACCAGGATCAAGAAGTTACCGTAGCGATATCATTTTATCATCATCATGGTATCGAGTCCTTTACGTTACGGCTCTTAGGCAGGGAGAGTAGAGCGGCATCTCTCACTAAACTTACAATCCTCTATCTTTTCAACCACAATCAGTTGCCACATCTTACACACTGTATTGCGTGAGAACAATGCTAATATTATAAATGTGATAGTCTGCGAGGATGATGGTTTTTGTATTATGCCAATACGGCTGATGTGATGGTAGATAGATAAATTTCCTCACATGTAAAGTCATGCTTGAGTGACTTTACTTACTTACTTAATATATCTCTGGCGGAAAGTGGTGTGGTGATATCTAAAAACATCCGCCTACCCCTTCCGGTACCCTTGTGAGAAGGCGTGAAGATATAAAAGTACTGTAATTATGATATTGCAAACTTTAAATTTGTATTTATAATAATCTCTGCCTACCCCGTTAGGGCCTCTTCGTGATGATATGTACGTATATCAGGAAATAATATCTAAGTATACATACATACATATAATCACGCCTCTTTCCCGTAGGGGTAGGCAGAGACCACTTCTTTCCACTTGCTACGATCCTTGCATACTTCTTTCGCTTCGTCCACTTTCATTATTCTCTTCATACATGCTCTTCGGTTTAGGGTACTCTTGACCTGACCTTTTTTCAAGACGTCCCTAATTTGGTCTAGAAACGTCCGCCTAGGTCTACCCCTTCTAACACTTTCATTCACACTCGCCTTATACACTTTCTTCGTCAATCGTTCTTCATTCATTCTCTCGACATGGCCAAACCATCTCAGCATACCTTTCTCAATCTTCTTTCAGACCACAACGTTTCCTTATCTCACTATTTCTTATCCTGTCACTCAGTTTAACTCCTATCATACTTCTTAACGCTCTCATCTCAACTGCATTTATTCGGCTTTCATGCTTCTTCTGCCATACCCAACTTTCACTTCCGTACATTAGTGTCGGAACCAACATGCCTCACTGCCTCATCTCTTTCAAACACCAATACCTTCGTCTTCTTTACATTCATCTTCATTCCCTTTCTAATAAAAGCTCCACTCATAGCAGTTACCATCTCCTGCAACTCCTCGGCCGTAGACGCAAGTAATACTTGGTCATCAGCATACAGAAAACACTTGGACGAGTAACTCATTCATTCTCAACCCACTTTCATTATCTTTTAAATCTGTCAAGCAATTGTTCATGAACAGATTAAACAGCCACGGTGACGCTACACATCCCTGTCTAACACCTCTCTCGATATTAAACCATTCAGTGTAGGCCCCGTTTATCCTCACACAAGCACTAGAATCCCTATATAGAGATTGCAATGCCCGCACGAGGTTGCTGCTCACACCGTTCACGGACAATGCTGACCACAATTCATTCCTCACCACTCTATCATAGGCCTTTTCAAGATCCACGAACGCGCAATAGACCTTCTTGTTTTTAGCCAAGCACTTTTCGGCTATGCACCGCAAGGAAAAGACCTGATCCGTACATCCCATTCCCTTTCTAAATCCCGTTTGTGCATCCCATACCTTTTCATCTGTTTCATACACAACCCTTTCAATCAACACTTTCGCATACAGTATACATACATTTATATATTTGTAATCTATGTCGATTACACTTTCAGATAGGGTTTAATTTCGCATAGAAAATCTACAGAATTTCGCTTACATTATCTCACCCAAGCAGATTTTACAGGTATCATTTCGTGTAGCTCTGATTTTCTAAACAATAACAATTACCATCCTTTTTAATCTAGACGGGTTATATAGGCTTTTGGATTACATTCTAGAAAGGTACCTACGTAATTTCGTTCATATATCCCAACGGGAGGCTTAATATTCACGAGATATCACCGATATTGCTAAAATGAGTGGCTTCGGAACGGTAGTGGCGCATGATTGGGGTAGCTCGTAGTCGTTTGAGCGGTCGCCCTTTGAATATTGTAGCATGGATACCTGACGATTGTGAATTTCAGCTGGGGTACATTCAAAAGGAAAATATAACTCAACTAGCAGGGGACAACTTCTGGCAGGAATACTGATGAGTGTAGGAAACAAAAGAGCATTGTATAAGGAAGTAATGAACTTGCGATTATGTTAATAGCTTAACTATTTTCCACAAGGGTAGAGAAAGGTGTAATACTACCCTCTTTCAACCGCTCTTGTATATTTGTATGCCAATCAGACAGCTGACAAGTTTATAGCCTCTCAGTGTTTAGGTTTCATTGCAAAGACTTGCAAGCTTTTGTAACCATTTTTTTATTTACAGTAAGCCTGGTTCTTTACCCTAATGATGTGCTAAGTTATATAAATATAGAAAAACTTACATGTACTAATAGGGTTTGAAGCTTCTCTTGAAGAACTTGAACTACTCGGCTAGCACGGGATTTTGTGATACCCTATATAATCTTGTCCTAATCAAACAAACTAATCGAGAATCGATGTAAATGTAAACTAGTGACGTAAACCCGATATAGGCACATCTATCTTACCCGATTCTCTCACTCGATTACATAATCGATTATTCAGAGTCGGGTCAGCTATCGCGAGACTTTATTTACGACCGTTGTCAATAAATTAATGCAAATAAGTTCCTTTTTATGTTGACCTAGCGTCGTGAATTACAACTGGCTTTTACATCGAAACTTATATTATAAATGAATCGAACGGATTATTTTATTCCGCGCATGCTAAAAACGAATATAAATACATGTTTGAATTTCTTCTTGAACTATGGAGGTTTCCTCTTAATGTTTAATATGAATATATGACCACGCCTTCGCACGAAGCTCCTGGACGTGGTAGGCAGAACTGTATTGGTAGTACCGACACACTCACATTCCACCAGAGATATATTTTTAGTGCCAACGTTAGAGACGGAAGTCCATCGCTGTTACTCAAGTTACAAACGTTTTTTTTTTTTCTTTATTTCTTCTTAAACGTATGCAGGCTTACTCTCGATGTTTTCCTTCATCGTATAGCTCGTGGTGTAGCTAATCACTTAAATTCAGAAAAACACTTTGTGACCACCGAGGTTCAAACTTGCAATTATTGCACTGCAGGCGACTACAACGAGCCACTCGATCACCACGGTATTTTGTATCAATTACTGAAATATTGCAAGGTTACTGAAGGTAAAGTGAAACGTTTATTGGCTTCCTGGGAATTAGCAATAAACCTACTAGCTGTTAGAACTGGTCAGGGTTTGGTCTAAGCACAAGTGTGAAGCGTTAAAAAAACACTACATATAAGTTGATCGATATTATTCAATAGAGTCACTTTGCTTTGACGTCAAGAATTCAGATCGGCCCGCGGATATGTGAAAAGAGTTTTTTTTAAATGTTTTATTATTGTATAATTTAAACGAATTTTTATTAAATATTTAAATGTAATTGGTGTAAACCAGTTCAATTAAAGTAAGCAAAGTAAAATAAATATATATATATATATATATATATATATATATATATATTTTTATACCACTTGGGTGGCAAACAAGCATGCGGTCCGCCTGATGGTAAGCGATTACCGCCGCCTATGGACGCTTGCAACACCAGGGGTATCACTCGCGCGTTGCCGACCCTGCAGGAATCTTTACACACCCTTCTTGAAGAACTCCATGCTGTACTCTCCAGGGAAAACCTCGACGGGGAGCTCATTCCACAGCCTGAGCGTTCGCGGAAGAAAACTCCTTTGGAAGCGCACAGTGCGAGACCTTTGTGGTTCTATAATGTAAATAATAAGTATAACCATACATACATACATATCATCACGCCAAGTCCCTAACGGGGTAGGCAGAGAGTATAGAGCGCCAGTTCTCTGTAGACTTACATACCTCTTTCGCTTCGTCCACATTCATCAGTCTCTTCATACATGCTCGTCGGTTTCGAGTACTCTTAACGTTCCCGTCCTTGAGAGTCCGATCTATTTGATCCAGGTAGTTGGAACGTGGCCTTCCTCTGCCTCTTCTTGCACACACTTTTGCTTTGTATATCTGTTTCGTCAATCTTTCTTCACTCATCTTTTCTATGTGTCCAAACCAACGTAACATGCCTTTCTTCATCTTTACAATCACAACCTCATTCACGCCAGTTGATTTGCGAATCTCTTCATTGCGGCTTCGATCTAAAATCGTTACTCCGCACATTTTTCGAAGAGATCGCATCTCAACTGCATTCAAGCTATTTTCATACTTCCTCTGACATACCCAGGATTCGCTGCCATACAATAAGGTAGGTACCAATATCGCGTTGTGGACAGCAACTCGAGCATTCTTGCTCAGACTTTTACTGCCCATCAACGCCGACATGGCTCCATTCACCTTATTTCCGGCAGTTAACCTTCTTTCAATATCTTTTTCATACTTTCCATCTCGTGTGAACATGCTTCCAAGATATACAAATTCATTCACTTGCTCTAGAATTTGCCCCTTTACCGATATAGCACACTCGGTCACTTGTTCATCTCTTTCGAATACCAGAACCTTAGTCTTGCCAGCGTTAAGGCGTTTTAAGTATAACCAAAAGAAATATATCACCAAAACGTTTTATTTTTATTGGAGTTTACTCCTTAAGAATCGATTTTCATATATAAGGCGCCCGTTATGAGAAAAATATGAGAGGTAAAATCTACTGAAGAATGACCTCGTTACGTTTTTGGTGCGCATGCACCTATGGTGCGCAACTTTCTAATTTGGTTGTGACCAACCGCGCTCAGTACGCCGCCGCCGCTTGTGTGTGACAGTTGTACAATCCGCTTTCAATAAGTTTGAAAAACAAGTGCAGATATGCCGTATTGCTCCATTCTTGAGTGCAGGAATGCTAGCCGGACAAAAATCTAGCTAATAGTGGCATTTCCTATCATCGGGAAGTGTTATTTAATTTAAATTTTATTTTAATACGTTAATTTTGTTTTATGTCCAATTTTTTTTTAATTGTACAATACAAAAATCAATCTTATGTAAGGGCAATAAGATCGAATTTTATCTGTAATAATAGTTAAAGAACTTTCTAGAAAATTGCATCAGTTTCGCGCTACTCAACCAGTGCGAGGGTGTAGTCAATAAAGTATCGATATTGATAATCCGATTTTTACGATAGTTTTACTACTTATTTATCAACATTCCTAATGAAATATTTGTGCACATCTGAAATTGACTATTGTGAAAAGTTTACATACATACATACATATCATCACGCCGAGTCCCTAACGGGGTAGGCAGAGAGTATAGAGCGCCAGTTCTCTCTAGACTTACATACCTCTTTCGCTTCGTCCACATTCATCAGTCTCTTCATACATGCTCGTCGGTTTCGAGTACTCTTAACGTTCCCGTCCTTGAGAGTCCGATCTATTTGGTCCAGGTAGTTGGAACGTGGCCTTCCTCTGCCTCTTCTTGCACACACTTTTGCTTTGTATATCTGTTTCGTCAATCTTTCTTCACTCATCCTTTCTATGTGTCCAAACCAACGTAACATGCCTTTCTTCATCTTTACAATCACGCCCTCATTCACGCCAGTTGATTTGCGAATCTCTTCATTGCGGATTCGATCTAATATCGTTACGCCGCACATTTTTCGAAGAGATCGCATCTCGACTGCATTCAAGCTATTTTCATACTTCCTCTGACATACCCAGGATTCGCTGCCATACAATAAGGTAGGTACCAATATCGCGTTGTGGACAGCAACTCGAGCATTCTTGCTCAGACTTTTACTGCCCATCAACGCCGACATGGCTCCATTCACCTTATTTCCGGCAGTTATCCTTCTTTCAATATCTTTTTCATACTTTCCATCTCGTGTGAACATGCTTCCAAGATATACAAATTCATTCACTTGCTCTAGAATTTGCCCATTTACCGATATTGCACACTCGGTCACTTGTTCATCTCTTTCGAATACCAGAACCTTAGTCTTGCCAGCGTTTAGGCGCAGCCCCTTCTTTTCACATTCTTCTTTCATTATGTAAATAATAAGCCGTAATCCCATCTATTCCCGCAGCTTTTCCACATTTCAGACTTCTTATCGCACTTACAATCTCTCCCATACTTATTTTATCCGCTTTAGGATCCTCGACAGATTCTGTTGGAGGCAGCTCTATGAGTAGATCAGCGGCATCATCATCATACATATCTTTGCAGAATTCACTCCATCGCCTGAGGACGTCAGTTTTGTCAGTTAGTATGTCATTGTCCTTCGAAATAATCACATTCATCCTACTACTAGCTGTAACACAACTTCTGGACTTCTTAACTTCCCTCCAAAAAAGTTTTGCATTGTCCTTGAAATTATGCGACAGTTTTTCGTCTACAGTCATTTGGAACCTCTCACGCTTCTGAGCTATTATCTCCTTCGTACGATTTTTTTGCAGGCGATATTTTTCTTTCATCTTTTCTTTCATACTTTCACTTGAGCTGGACATAGCCAAAATGTCTTGCCTTGCATCCTTCTTCTTTTTAACTTCTTCTTTCACTTCATCATCCCACCAACCATCGCCATTTTTGGTTGTCCGCCCTTTCGAAATGCCACAAACCTCTTTCGCGGCGCATAAAATGCTGGACTTCAGGAACTGCCAACAAACATCGACACTCTCAAACACATCTTTCGGGGGACAGGCTAGCTGTTCAGATACCCTTTCTTGATATCTGTCTCTAATAGCCGCATCTTGAAGCCTCCAGCTTTTGATGCGGTCTGCGACTGCAGAACAGGGACCCCCAGCACGGGATCGCCAGCCCGCGAACAGACCCCTTATTCTAGTTATAACTAGAAAGTGGTCCGTTCCCAGGTCGGCTCCCCTATACACCCTGGTGTCCATCACCTGTGTTCTGAGTCGCTGATCTATTAGAAACAGATCTATCATGCTTCGCTCATTTTTCCGTTCCCATGTATACTGATGAATCCTCTTGTGGTCGAACATGGTGTTCGCCACAAAAAGGTCTCTCTCCATGCATACATCTAATATCAGCTTGCCTGCCTCGTTCACTCTCTTATCACCATACTTGCCGAGTACTGCCTCGTAATCCTTACGGGCTGTCCCGACCCATCCATTCAGATCACCACAAATAATCAGCTTTTCATTCCCTTCTTTCGTCTCTAGAACATTACTCACACATTCCCAGAACTTATTCAGGTCGCAAGTGTCCGCTGAGGCCACCGGAGCATACACCGCGACTAAAAATAGTCGGGTAAGGCCTATTTTAAAGCGAGCCCAAATAAGTCTGGGGCTCACCCCATCATAACTTATCATACATTCTGCCAAGCGGCTGGATAGTAGAATTCCCACTCCCTGGCAGGCGTGCTCGGTGTTTGCCACTCCTGACCACAGCACTAAACTCCCGCCCGGGAGCTCGTCTACTCCACTACCCTTCCGCTTGGTTTCAGACAGGCACACAACATCTAACTCGCTCTCTGTCATAACATCGATCAATTCGTTCATCTTATCAGCCATACCTCCTCTTACATTCCATACACCCATCCTACACTCCACACTCCACTCCCCGCCGTGAGGCACTCCGCGTGATGGGTGGCGGTCCCCATCGCCGCACTGTGCTGAATTTTTCGCACCAGCGGGGACGGACTGGTGCGCGTCGCCTCGGGGGCACGCCCTAACAGCCGTCCGGCCAATGCGCATCGAGTGGAATTGCAGCCCTCTGGGCTGGCAGGAATCGCGACGTGCACGCTTCCACTGTGATCCCCTGAAAAGTTTAATGTAAAATATTTCGCCGATTAGTTATAATAAATGTATATAAAATGAATAAATATATATATATGTATATTATTTTCATTAATTTGTTAATTTACCCTTTCATATGGTATTAATCTTATTTTCAGTTGGATAAACTCTTTTTGCGTATGTTTAGACAATCGTACTTAAGGTGTAAACTCCAGTCGTGCGTCGGAGCTGACACACACAATTTTTTAACCTATATCATAACGGAAACAGTCTATGTAGTCTTTTCTTATTAATTTTTTATAAGAAAAAAATGGAGTTCACGTACATAATTTTTTTTTTGTTATAGCAGATTTTCATTCATTGTCAACTAGCCATGGGATTTCAATTTCTTACTTTCATTTGTTGCCCTGTCTTGAGTCCTATAACCATATCCCATATGTCCCATTTTCTAATGCTGCCAGTATTTCTTCAAAAGAACGGGAAAAATATCAGAATTCGCTTCAACTCTTAACCTAAGCCTTCAGTAGTCTCCTGAAACGGAAGTGCTCCGCATGGTTTCAATTAGCTACGCGCCTATCTCTTAGCTACCGTATAGCGAGCAAATTTTTTCTATCAAAAAGTTTTAGCTGTAAAATTTGTTTTGATAATCCTGTTATAATACCATTTCAAACTCTTTACAAAATTGTACAACGTGATTAACGTTTTCAGCGCTCCGTGAGCATATCTATAACTTGCAGTAGAACTGGGTAAGCTTATACCCGTCTTTTCAAGAAATAGTGTACTATGAGAACAAGACAAAGACTTTCATACTTGCAGGATTTACGTATAAATACTAAGGGCTACTAAATAGAAAGACCACCCAACTACCCAGATCAAGTCGATCGAACAATCAAGGATGGGCAGGACAGACAGTACAAAAGTACCCAAACCCGAGATTATAGAAGAGGCTGATGAAATGCGGATGCAGCGAAAGAGGTACTCTCACTGCCTACTCAGTGAGTCTACGAGATAATATATATGTAAATAAATAATAAATATTCATGCTCAACATGTGTTTATTACGGTCAGCAACGCGTAAGCGATATCCCTGGTGTGGCAAGCATCCACGGGCGCCGGTAACCGCTTGCTATCAGAGCACCACATACTTTTTTGTCACCATTGTGGTATAATGATGATATGAAAGGAAAAGCCTGACACGATACCAACATTATATTACAAGTAAGCTTAAAAGTCCCCAACCGCAAACCCAGATATCCAATTACCAACACGTTTGCTCTTCCGTTCTCGCGTACTAACACTGGCTCACATTCACCATTACCACGCCTGTGTTCTCAGTATAACACCATAAGTGAACATATAGCCGATGTTGACATCTTTCATGACACTTTAAAACAATTTAAATCGAATGTACTGAAATCTTTTCACCCTTAAACATCTAATTTAAACCTCATATGGAATTGATACATACGAAGTAAAAACAAGATATATTTAACTAATTAAGAGTTGTGTATACCTATAATTGGTTCATATATTAGACCTATTTATGTGGCAATGTTTATTATTCGTTTTTGTAATATATGTACTGTTGGTGTACCTTAATAAATAAATAACTAAATAACTAAATTATCGGGGCAATCTTAAGAATGAATTCTCAGTAAGGTTTAGGAAAATTTATATCGATATTTTTATATTAAATATAAGCACCGAAGCTTAGCCTGACGCCGGAGCAGAAATATTGGAGTAAACAAAAGTCTATTCATGTTCACACGGTATCCTGCCTCGAGAGCCTTCGTAAGTGCGCGTCAAAGCAGAATTTGATCCTATTTTTCAATGGAAGGGACACCGATTCCTTATAACTATTACTTTATAGACAAACAACTGCGACCAATAAGCTATGAGAGATACGCGATTAACTTTCATATTGAATTCCCAGTTAATTTAGTCGCATGCTACAGTTGCCGACTGCAAAAATTAGTAGGTTCTCATTTCGGATGTTTATATTTCACCTAAAGTCTTTACTTTAGAAACTGGTTTGTTGGTCAAAACCATTGTATTAATTTAATCGTCGCTGTCTGCTTTGTGCGAATAATTTATGTGTTCAAATTAAGTAGTTATATATATACTAGCTGTTCCGCCCAGCTACGCCCGGGTGAAAAAGTTAAACTTCCTGAAACACGATCGCAGCGCCACCTATCGGGTCCAATTGTGATATAAACTATCCTATCTTTTAAGTTGGATCAAATTGCACACGGTGTGCAAATTTGATTGAAATCGGTTAAATAGTTTAGGAGCCCATTGAGGACAAACATTGTGACACGAGATTTATATATATTAAGAAGATATCTAGATCTTAATATAAAAATATCGGCATCTCTGTTTCGTGTGTCTCTCTGTATATATATATATATATATATACTAGTGGTCCCGCCCAGCTTCGCTTGGGAGAAAAAATTAAAGCCACGGACCCAGTGGCGCCACCTATCGGGTCCAATTGTGAATCTAAACCATTCCCAGATCCCCTTGAACACATACAGAAAATTTCATTAAAATCGGTCCAGCCGTTTAGGAGGAGTTCAGTCACATACACACGCACACAAGAAATATATATATTAAGATATATATACAAATATTATAAAAATGTAAAGGTTAAAATGTAAAGTGTGGGAACGGTTTTGTATAGTAAGCTACGACCTATAGTCGTTCCCACGCTGTTCCCCAATAGTTAAGTACTAATGCTGTAACATTATAATATTGTTATTGTGGACCTAATGATTTGAAAAGAGTAACCATGGAGTTTTTTGGCGTTTCTTCTCCATAGTAACGACGACTCTAACTGTGCACCTTTTTTGACGTTTTGTAAAAATATTTCGATTTTGATTCCGAAACATGGGTCTAGGTGGCAAGTTATTGTGTAACATCCTCCAGCTTCCACCAGCCCCTTATGCACACACTCACCTTAATACTGCGAAATTCAATCAATCGGTGTGAAAGCTTCGGTTTTATCTTTGAAAGGGTTGAAGGGATATTTCTACCTAATGGCTCGGAATTGTTAGCAGCGATAGGATCGGACTTTGCGTTACTTAGAGTACTTAATGGGCCTGCCGAGATCGTGTCGGCTTCAATCATAAATATTCTCCTCGTTCCAATTTCTTGAGGGCTTCGATTGTAACCGATAATTCGGGATTCGGTTGGACCCAATGGAATATAGTCACAACACATCTGAATATAAGATGTATACTGTTGCTTTATGAACTAGCTATTCTCGCGACATCGTCCGCGTGGAATTTATCAAAAAAGTTATTGTATAGTTTCTAAAATAAACGTAGCCAAAGTTACCAGCCTTTTCAGAGATTAGCCGAAACAAATAGACATACAATTTACAAAGAAATATATTTTGGTATATGTAACGAGTACTTTTACATATTCCATTAGTAAAAAGCGATTATTTTAATATTACAAACAGACACTCTAATTTTAATTATTTGTCTAGATTGGTTTGCCCCGCAAATTGAACCGCGAAAATCACGGCAATATTTTTTTCTGGAATAAAACTTTTAAACGGCTCGGTAGATTTTAATGAAATTTTCTGTCTACAGGTGGATTCGAGAATGGTTTAAATTCGAAATTGACAGATTGATTGATTGATAAGTGGCGCTGCGATCGTATTTCAGGAAATTTATTTTTTTCACTAGAACGAAGCCGGGCGGGACAACTAGTATTTACGTAAATATTTAATAAGTTTTCCTAGCTTGGGGTCCTGTATTGGATGCGGAAAGTTTTTATTGAAAATCTAGCGTTTTCTACGACCCCAGCTAGAAAACCAAGCGCCATTGGTATAAAGAACTCCAGTACAAAAGTACAATGACGAAGCAGAGTGAAGGATAGGACGAGGTTATTTTTATCAGGCACATTGTTATACTAAATTACTGGTCTCTTTGTGGAGGAAATTACTTAGCTCCATTCTAGCAAGAATTGCGAAGTTGGTCTTACCTAGTAATCAAAGTTAAATTTCTAGATAAGCTGTGTAAGCCGTTTAGATCTATGGAGCTTTGACTTACTTTGGTTATAATGTTATACATACTTACGTGTATTCATATACCCTCACGCCTTCCCACAAGGGTCCTCGAAGGGGAAGCCAGAGGTGTATACTTAGTTCCCACACACGCACTATCCGCTAGAGATATGTTTTAGGTGCCAACGTGACAGATAGCGAGTTCATCACCGTTACTCAAGCACAATACATATGCATTTGATCGGAAAATAATACAGGGAGCGAATTTGTGACTTGATGTTTTCGTACGAGTAATAAATACTCTTGATGTTGTAATCGCTAGTAGTTAGCGGAAATTGCTTACCATCTGGCGGACAACTTGCTTTTTTCCAACTTTGGCAGCTTAAAAGATATTTTATACTAACCTGATTCAAATGTAACTTTTTTATAGACAAAAATACTGAAGGGCGTTGGATATTGCTTAATCGGCTAACTTGGCACGCGTCGATGTGAAAAAATTCCGCCGAAAAGCAACTCTGAGGGAAACGTGACGGGAACGTAACGTCCCCAGGGACAGATGAATTCCTCACAAGCTTTGATAGTTAATTTTCCGCAACACCGGCAATCTTATAGAGCTGAGAAAAATAACAGCAAATAAATGATTGAAGGTTTTTTGACAAAGGTAGGGGTGGTAATGTTGGTCTGGCTTGTCTTGCACTAAATCTTATCGGGAAGAAGTTGGTCTTAAATAACACGCGAACACGAGATAATAATTATCACAATGTTTTGTAATACATATTATATGGGTGTTCTTTATTAGGTTCCTCCTCGACGCCTATTATACAGCTAAAATATCGCTTATTATAGCGTTCTTTAATTTTTTATTCAAATAGAATTTAATGTATTTAAAATATGCAGAAAAATTACAGCAGTTTAAAAATATGAAAAATTCCGTGTGAACAAAATAAAGTCTAAAATTGTGTATTAAATGTTGTATACTGGACGTGACTGTAATCAAATGTTAGACGACAATATTTACAAGAATGAGTAATGATACGATATAAACATTCATATCTTCTCACCTACCCACAAGGGTACCCGAATGGGTACGCAGGGATGAGAAGACACCTAAATTAGAAAATTGCTATAACAATGTACAAAATGACAGCGAGGACAGGTATACATACTTAATGCACAATTTCGTTTAAGGTACCCCTTTTCCTGAAAAACGAAATGTATAACAATTTCCGCTTATGTATGTAATTTGTTACTTTTGTCAGCTTGTATGAATATTTATTGTCGAGCGAATCTCGCCTCGCGGAGGTGACCAATTTAATGGGAATTGGTATATTTTTTGTAATGGACGTTTGTTTTATACACTGAGAGTAATAAGAGTCACGGCATCTGCACCAGAGCTGCGTGATAAAGTGTATTATGGCGTGAAGTTAATATACTATACGGTGCTAACTTTGGTGGTAACTTCGGTTTTTTATTTAGTCCTATGTGACGTTAAATAAGTGTTCCCTGTGTCCCTCACGTTGAATAAAAGATTTTGATTTTGATTTATGATATTTCGGGAGATTGGAATTCAAAACAAACCCACGCGGCTCTCGACAACATTGTTTCCTATCAGTATTCACGCTACCCGATGTATAAAGATAATGCCATCCACGAAGACTTTCTAGACCACGACTTCTAGTACTTATATATAAAGATATATACACAAATACATACGAAATCCAAGACTAAGGTAAATACCTGCCCTCAGCGGGATCCGAACCAGTGACCTCAAGTTTCGCAGTCAGGAGCTCTCACCACTAGATCAGACGGCCAAAAATTATATAGGTAGATATATGATGTATGGGAAGCGGTAAACAACCCATAGCCACACACGTGCACCTGAGCTTCGAGCAAATACCTCGCCGTTGGCATGGTAATGGTTCGTTTATGAACAACAAAAACTATTACACAGTTTGAACATTACCTCCATAAGTAAAGCGAGCAAATTAAAATAAAGCCTAGCTCGGCTTAGGGATCGCTGCTTCCACTCGCATTATTAACAAAATCGAATTCGTTCCCGACCCAAACAAAAGGTAAACAGTAAACAGTGAACTTTTTAACCCGTAAATATGTGTTCGTTTGAGGAATACTAAAAATGGACCCTCCACAATTGCTTAGGTAAACTACTTTCTTAACGAACGAGATAAAACCGGTTCTTATTAGACTAGGCTCTGTTACCATTCTTCACATTATTTTAGGCTTACATCAAATAGGTTATTGCATTTTGGAATCAATAAATCTACGTATGAAAATATAGTCCTGCTTGAGTCACAGCGATGGACTCGCCATCTGTCACTTTGGCGTGTAGGTACTACTTACATATAGGTAATATCCACCCCTTTCGAAAAAACCTACCTATGGGTCGACCTCAAAAATAATTAATGCCCCTTATTTATTTCAAACATTAATTTCAATTCGTCGCATAATGGCTAATTTCGTGTATAGAAAATGATTATATCATACAAATACTCAAACGCTAAAATAAAGCATTGACAACCAATTTTTTTTATTTTAAATTACATCTATTTGATTTACCTTACGCCTGTGATTAATCACGATTACGATTGATCATGGTTATGATTGATTACGCATCAATACGCAATTCACTGTAAGGTAATTGCATTATTGTAATATTGACAAGCAAACAGCAATAAGGGCAACCAGGCGTGTCCACAACTTCAGCAACAACAATAATATCGCGGACAAAGGGTGTGTTTATCCCCAACAAATGAATATTCAAGTAGCGCTTTGGAGTTGTGTTTTCAAAAACAAAATATTTCCGGGAATAACTGCCTACCTAGAGCTATTTTGCACATGTTGGTAGGGCCAGGAAATAGTTGCCAAGCGGGCAGGATCTATTGCCAAATGTGTATGGAGACAAAGTCTAGTCAAAGTTACCATAGCCGTCGGTGTACGAACGTACTTGAAATATCTTAATGTTTACCTACACGTGCCAAAATTTTTTTTATACCACTTGGGTGGCAAACAAGCATACGGTCCGCCTGATGGTAAGCGGTTACCGCCGCCTATGGATGCTTGCACAGTGCGAGACCTTTTTACTACTAATAGTTACCCACAAGGATAGGCAGAGCTGAAACAATACCATCCTTTCGCTGGAGGTATACTTAGGTGCCAACGAGACAGATGGGGAGTCCATCGTCGACTTCCTTTAAATTTCATTCGTATGCAGGTTTCCTCCCGTTTCCTTCGCCGTAGAGCTCGTTAATCACACTTAATCACTGTGCTTTAGTTTACATACAACTTATTAAAACCACTCGACTGTGTCTGTCTTGAAGAACTCCATGTTGTACTCTCTAAGGAAGCTCTCAACTGGGAACTCATTCCACAGCCATAGTATCGCGGAAGGAAACTCCGTTAGAAGCGCGCAGTACGAGACCTTTTTGTTCCCCGTGGATGGCGAGATGTGCGCTAGTAGAAGATAGAACTGGACAATAATGTAATATAAACGATGCATATAACCATCCATTGTTCTACTTCAACACGTACATAATACATTATCGTATGGTTGAATAATTTACGAGTTATCCTACACACCTGTATATAAATGTATATAATTACTGCGTCATGATTATAGCGAATTTAATAATCAATTAGATGAGATAACGACAGGTGAATATTGAAGCTCTCTGTGTAATTGAGAGTAATTCCCGGAGAGGCAGATAATCAGACACAAGAATATCTCACGTCGGTACGGCATACGTTCAACATGGTATTTAGTGTAGGTTATAATAATACGAGGTCCTAATTAGGGCTTGGGAATTCTCACTTCAGCTGCCTATTTTATGTTTAAATAAACAATGGTATATGTATTTACTAGGGGCTGTTCAACTACCCCTCACTCTCCATGCCTGCCTACGCCTTCCCCGAAGTCTTGGTGGAAGGTTTGAGGTATATAAAATATTCATGTAGATATACTTACAAAATACATATATAATTACGCCATGTCCTTCTCGGGATAGTCAGAGTTTAGAGCACCAGTGCACTCTAGACTGACATACCTCTTACGCTTCATCTACATTCATCAGTCGCTTTATACATGCTTGACTGTTTCGAGTCGTCTTGACGTTCCCATCCTTGAGTGTCCGATTGATATTTATTGCCCTTATTATTGAAGTCAAGAATATATAATATGTATAATTATACCTACATACATATCATCACAACGAGACACTCACGGGGAAGGCAGAGAGACAGTAGAACGTTAATTCCACCTAGCTAAGGTCTATCCTAACTAAATGTTGACTTCTTCAAAATATAATATACTCACATAGTACTTAGGATACAGAGGATATCTTAATATATATATTTCTTGTGTGCGTGTGTATGTGACTGAACTCCTCCTAAACGACTGGACCGATTTTGATGAAATTTTTTGTGTGTGTTCGTGGAGATTCGAGAATGGTTTAGATTTACAATTGGACCCGATAGGTGGCGCTGTGATCGTGTTTTAGGGCATTTACTTTTTTCACCCAAGCGAAGCTGGGTGGGACCACTAGTATATATATATATATATATTAATATATATTACCTATATAGTACTTATGATCAAAAACATGCCTTGTCTAGTTTGCTACCTCTCATTAGTACAATATAAGTTGTTAATGCATTTGCATGATCCGTAATGAAGCTTTTACAGTTAAATATTTAATTCAGTTACTAGCGCTCGTCGCTAAAACAAGAAACGCCTCATATGAAAAATAACAAAGTAAATTAATGACAGCGCTCGATACAACTGACAGCTCGCCGCCATTTTGCATCGGCGCCATTTTGTCCTTGTTTCTCGTGTAATGCTGACACATGTCACTTTCAAGGCATTCTTTTAACGATTTATTTGATACCAGGATGATTCAACATTGTTATTTTTGTTTCAAATTGACATGCAATGTACTACGTTCTTCAGTAAATGTGTTTCGCCGGAGGTGGATCGTGTTTTGTGATTTGTGATGTCAGCTTATTATATAAATAATCAGGTATGTACAAAATGCACCTGGGTTTAATAAGTATATATATAATGTCGTGCTTTCATTTTGATTTGATACTCAACTCGGGAGCGTTAATCTATACTAATATTATAAAGAGGAAAGATAATATTATAAAGAAGAAAGATAATATTATAAAGAAGAAAGTTAATATTGTCAAGAGAAAGATTTGTATCAAAGTATGTTTGTAACGAATTGGCTCAAAAAGCACTGGACCGATTTTAAAAATTCTTTCTCCGTTTGAATGCTCATTATCACTGATTAATATAGGCTATATTAATTGCAAGAAAAAAAATGTTTAAAAAATTAATGTCTCGTTACATCTCGGATATTATAGTCGCTAGTATAATATAACTTCAAAATGAGTGAGCTGTTGGTGGCCGATAGGTTCCAGTAGTTAGTAAATTAACATTGCATATTCGAGCCCCGACTGTTCCAATATCTTCGAAATTTACGTACAATGATGAATCTTGATATGTCACTATATTATATTTAAATAATCCCGCAACATACACCGCGAATACCTATTATTGAGTATACGCGAACTTGTACTAATATTATAAGAGTTTGTTTGATATATAGTTATGTAAGTATTGTATGAATATCAGAAACTACTTATCCGATTAGAAAAGCATATCCTTGCATTAGATAGCACGTTTATTGGAAAAGATATATATAAGGTCACGATACTACAGGAACAGAGCATAAATGAAAAGTATTGCAAAGACGGATAAAAAATAGTTTTATCTGAGAAATAAAGAGGGCACAGCTTATTTGTATATACACTAGTAGTTAGGTACAAGTTCTCTTCTTTTAGATGCGACTTTAGTACCTTTGTGTAAATACTTTCTACGCGATATCAGTCTATCCTTGTCCCCACCACCAAGCAACTGGGTTATGGGAGAAGACCTAAACACATATGACAAATCTACCGCTTCACAAACTTTAATAATACGACATTTACCACGACATAAAATAAAACCCGTTCTAAATTCAATCACCATCCCACAACTCATAGAACCAACAAGTTCCGCGGAAGGCTTCAATAGGTAAGTAATCATTAGCCCGTCGATTAAACGCAGTTTATCCCGCTGGTGTTTACGTGATAACCCGACTGATTTAAACAAACCGGGCTTAACACAGCCTGGTAATTGAAACCAGGTGTGCGGTAAAAAATTACTTGTTATACCCATGCGCTGGCTCCGTCATGTTAGCCAAGCAATTGGAGTAAATGTTCGTGTAATATTTCAATATCAGTTTTGTTTGTATATTGTTCCCGGTTCACGTTAATAACTATTGCGGTGTTTATCGGTTGGATGCTCGGGTTGAATTTCATAGAGTTTATTGCTGTGTGTGCGATACCCACTGAGCCTGTAAGTGACATAGTCTCATCAAACCTTATCTTATGAATAATGAACCGTGATGCCTAAGTGGTTGTTAATTTTATAGTTGCCTGAAACGCGAAAATTGCAAATATGAAACTCGACTACAGCAATGACGTTACATATGTATAGTACTTGAGAAACGGCGATGGACTCGCCATGTGCCAAGTTGGCACTTGGTATATATATATATATATATCCTCACGCCTTCCCACAAGGGTCCCCGAAGGGGTAGGCTGAGGTGTATAGGTAATATACCCACACAGCCACTTCCCGCCAGCGTTTTAGTACACCAACTACTCTTTCGGAATCCCTTGTATTATATAAGCATTAGGATATTTATACTCCTAATGTAATTAAAGTTTGTGGGGAAGCTTGTACCTCTAGGCAGTCTAGGCCACTCGAACGGCACATTTGGATGAACTTGGTCACAGATTCCAGAGAAAATATTACAAATGAAATCAAAATTTACGCGCAACAAACCGAGAGGCACAGTCAGTACTCTTGTAAAACTCCCAATATTATATTTCAGAGTTATGTCTCGAAAAATAAGCATGCAAATACATGCATCAAAGAAGCCAATATCAAATTAGCTCTCACGCTCTATTAGCCACCACTAATAGGGGATGATTACGTGACGCTAAGCGAATTAACTCAGTGCAGAGTAGTGAGACCATGTTAACTGCTTATTAATTTTATATCCAGACAAGACGTATGTATGTAGTTAAGTTTGAGAAACGGCAATGGAGTGGCAACCTGCTACGTTGGTAACTAAACATATTTTCGGTAACAAGAGGGTATTGTTGCATCCACTGCCTATGCCCTATGGCCAAATAATTGCCTGCAACCCAAATGTTGCAAGTTCGAATCCCGAGAATTAGAATGTACTAACAAGTTTTTTTAACCTTAAGCGCAGTGATTAGTGGTTACACCACGAGCTTTGCGGTCAAGCAAAACATCGAGAGGAAACCTGCATACGTTTGAGATATTTAAGGCCGTATGTATGGTCGTGCTTGATTAAATCATCTTTCACGTTGACACCTTAAGTATACATATTAGTTAGTTAGGTAATAGATATTAGTAGGATGTTAGTTAATTACCTTAACGTTATCTGGAAGAGAAAGTTGTTCTTGTTTGGAGAAGATAAGCTTATATTGTATCTTTATTGCAACCTACTTGATACAAAACCCTCAAAATATTATCATGACCACGTAAACCTTTTCAGATAAGAAAAGGACACCGAATGCAGTATTCTGAAAACTATCTGTTGGCTTAATCTATATTCACGCTCAATACGGACGGTACTCCGATATGTAGGCGAAAATATTTTGATGGTCGCTTGTCATGTGTACTGGCACAAATAGTGCAAGTATTCATCGTAAGACATATCTTCATGCCGTCCTACAAATTAACCGGAGGGATAGGCAGAGGTTTGTTACCACGCATCCACTTTTCGCTAGAGAGGAGGAGATATATTTCAGGCGCCAACGTGACAGGGATTCCGTCGCCGTTTCTCAAGCACGACTCTACATACTTCTTTGAATTACGTATAGTCATGCTTGAGAAATGTATGCCGATCTTATCTCGAGGTTTTCCTTCATAGTAAAATTTCACACGACTAAAGACTCTTCTAGTCTGATCAACGCCCTATTTTGTCCAAATTCATTTTAATCTCGTAAAAATTCCCTTGTTCAACATATGGAGTGATAACCATGAATGGCATTACCATGGCATAATTAAAAGAAATAAATCTCAATTTCTATTTTCAGCATGAAAGTTGATATTTTTGGTTACATAATCCATATTCGGAATATCGTTTTAATTGAGAACAATTGGCAATATACTCATACACATGTCATTACGTGCAGTTATAAATGCAATAAACGCAAATTAATTAACCTGCTTATTATGCCTAATTAAGAGCCGTGGTGGCCGAGTGGTTCGAGCAGTTGCCTGCGACGCAAAGGTCGCAAGTTCGAATCCCGACTGTACCAATGAGTTTTTTCTGAACTTAAGTACAGTGATTAGTCACACCACGAGCTTTACGGTGAAGGAAAACATCGAGAGGAAACCTGCATACGTCTGAGAAGAAATTCAAAGGCGTATGTATAGTCGTGCTTGAGTAACGGCGATGGACTCGCCATCTGTCACGTTGGCACCTAATATACCTCTGGCGGAAAGTGGGTGTGTGGGTATTACCTATACACCTCTGCCTACCCCTTCGGGGACCCTTGTGGGAAGGCGTGAGGATATATTATATTATTATTATATTATAACCTGCTCATTTAAATTTATCACCATGCATTCCCACCAGGGTCCCTGAAGAGGTAGACTGAGGTGTGTAGCCCACTTTCAGCCGGAGATATGTCTTAGGTGCCAACGTGACAGATGGCCAGTCAATTGCAAGTTCCTACCCAACTACACACATATATTTGAATTTCTTCTCAAACTTAAAAGTTTCCTCTCGATGTTATCCTTCACCGTAAAGTGTGATCGATCAAACTTATACAAAATTCAATTAATTCGTTAGCTGTTTTTCTGTTCTGTTGCAAATTCGAACCCCGACAGTGCAAATGAGTTTTATTTCTGCGCCAAGTAACCAACCGGCAGATACCTTACACAAAGCTATAAGGTGGCATCATGCTAATGGTTACGAGGCAGGTACTGCCGCTAAGGGGTGAACGATAAATCGATGTCTCAGCTAATATAATGTCGAGCGTAGGACCGGTAAACAGAGCCGACACGTAAAATCTGGTTTGTGTGTGTAAACGCACTCGATACTGTGTTATTGGCTATTAGCGTCTCGCGTGCGCCCAGGGTTACCACTAAATATAAGCTGAAGTGGTTTAAGGCATCTACAGTATACACTATTTCCAAACTGTAATGATATCCTCACGCCTTCCCATAAGGTGCAGAGGTGTATAGGTAATACCCACACACCCACTTTCTGCCAGGGGTATATAAGTTGCCAACGTGACAAATGGCGAGTCCATCGCCGTTACTCAAGCACGACTATACATACACCTTTGAATTTCTTCTCAGACGTATGCAGGTTTCATCTCGATGTTTTCCTTCACCGTAAAGCTCGTGGTGTGACTAAGCACTGTACGTTCAGAAAAACACATTGGTACAGTCGGGATTCAAACTTGCGATCTTTGTGTCGCAGGCAACTGCTCGAACCACTCGGCCACCACGGCTCTTTTTCCAAACTGCTTGAAATATAAGTCTAGTAGCAAAAGCTTGTGCAGATCTTGAGGTCGCGGATTTACTTTCCGCTCCGTGATGAACATAATATTTGTAACATAATGGATGAGAACGTCAAGAATACTCGAAACCGGTAAGTATGTATAATGAGACTTATGGATATGCATGAAGTTAAAGAGGTATGACCTCGTGCTACAATGTATGTATGTATGCATGCAATCGCAGCAGTGTCATATGTTTGCAAATAATTCTCTTGAATATGTATATGGATGAAGGGAAAGAGGTTTTTAGATCTAGAGAGCACGAGCGCTCTACCACTCTCTGTCTACCTATATAGTGTATGTAACAATTACTCCGGATTGAGATATTTGCTTCTTGAAAGAACATATTCATTTGTCTGGGAAATTCATGAGTATTTAGATTCGCCTTCGCTTGTCACTAAACCATGTCCTGAACTCAAGTATGCTTATCAAGGGCGTGTAACACTCTCGCCAGCTTACCAACAGGTCGAGTGGCCGAATAAGCTTATTCAGTTTCTTGGCCCGTTTTACGACGAATGTGCTACGATAAGTGCGGCCGCTTGTAGGCATAGGGCTGAGAAGGTTATTGCAGTGGGCAGGACTACGTATGATTTGGATACGTTGCTTAACGATTGAATACGTCTTAACGTAAGCAGTCATGATGGTCTAATGCAAGTACGAATCTCGACTGTATCTTTAAGTTTTACTCAACTTATGTTTAGTGATTACTAGCACCACGAGCTTTATGGCGAAGGAAAACATCAAGAGGTAACCTGCATACGTTTGGGAAGAAATTCAAAGATCTATGTATATTCGTGCTTGACAAACGGCAATGAACTCGCCCTCTGCAACGTTGGTACTTAAATATTTCTCCAACGAAATGAGGCTGTATTATACCTGCTATAATCTGCCTACCCCTTAAAATACCTTTGTGGGAAGATGTATTATACGTGAGACTTAACAATGATTCGTTCAATTAACTACATCTCACGGAATTCCTAAAAGACCCCGAAGAGTTACAGTAGTGTAAAATCTTTTCACTGCAAATATATTTTAGTCTCCAACAAAATAGATGCGAAATCTGTCATAACCTCTTCGAATTGAAATTCCGCCTTTGAATTTTCCTCGGACAAATATGCAATTTCCTCGATATTTTCTTACTTAATTTTTTTTGTTAAACTTTATGTAAATGTGTTTTCAGAAGAACGATAAGAGCTGACCTCAGATATAAATGTCCGTTGTAGAACTCAAATAATACTGTTTTAAAACCTCAGCAGGCGCTTACATTCCCCTTAAGGGCAGTAAATATCTACGGGAAGCCGACAATCACCCGCGAAGTGGGTCATAGGAAACAAGCTTCGAACTCGAGCGTTATCATTAGGTGTCGCCTTATCTGCTACTTGATGGGAATTTCATAGTCGCAGCAATTTCACTTTGTCATGGAAAGTAATAGGGGTGTTTCATAATTTATTGGCTGAATTATTGGTAATCGCTAACTACCACGCCATATGTTGCGAGCGTATGTGTTTGTTGCGCCTGACATAATTGTATGGTGTGTCCTTCGCAAAGAGTAATTAGGGGGATAGAGAACTAGACACAATTTTATTATATACAATAAGCTGTCTACTTCTGATGAAAATAATTTGATAGTTTTGCACATAGATATAATACTTAGTTGGATTAACACAAAATATATATTTATATACATATCATACATACGCCGAGTTCTTAAGGGTTAGGCAGAGAGTATAGAGCGCCGGTTCTCTCTAGACTTACATACCTCTTTCGCTTCGTCCACATTCATCAGTCTCTTCATACATGCTCGTCGTTTTATATATTTTATTCCATAATAATAGGCGGCTGAAACTCCGGGGAAGAGCTAGTAAAATCAATAACAGTTAACATTGTAAGGCATGTTACTTTTATAACTGAGAACTTTTCCATGCCGGGTAATAAAAGCTGAGCAACGTAAACTTTGAACTTGGAGCGATTTGTTACTCGCAAGTTAGAAGTATCCGCCTCGAATATACGCAAAGTTCTTTTGATTATAAATGATAAAAATATTTCTGCGCGGATTTATTTATGTAGGTGAAGGTAGCCAAACTCTTGTGGATTTAGGGCCGATACTTTGGAACTTCGGCAGCGAACTTCTATTGAGATACTAGTATGAATATTATCGGTGAGTTGCTGGAAGATTATTTCGTTTATCTAATTTTGTAATATACATAAGCAAAGAGTCGTGACGGGCTAGAGAGGTTCAAGCTATCGCTTGCATAAAGATTGTAAGCTGAGTGTACCAATGAGCTTTTCTTAATTTAAGTATAGTGACTAGTCGCACCACGAGCTATACAGTGTAGGAAAACATCGAGGGGAATACTGCATAAGTTTGAGAAGAAATTCAAACACGTATATATATAGACGTGCTTGAGAAACAGCGTTGGACTCGCCACCTGTCCGGTTGGCACCTAAAATATATCTCCAACAATAAGTGGCTACTACGTACACACCTCTTCCTATTTTGGTGGTACATAATGAAAAAGAATAATATTACAAATATAAAGCCGAGTCCCTAACGGGGTAGGGTGGGGGAATTGAGCACCAGTTATAAAGCTGCTATATCCGATTCTTATTTTTAAATCAAACGTATTTATTTAAACTTCTAACTGCAGTTTAACTCGATCTCGTGCTTCGAGACCGTAACTGCATTTCAAAGCAATCTTTGAGACGATCGCGTTAAAGAGAATGTTTTGAACTGGATTTAAGGCTTTTGTTGTACAAAAAATCTCGAGTTTCTCTCTGGTATCTTCGCATACAAAAAAAAATGCAAAAGAATATTAGAGATTTTACTAACCCACATATAATAACACCCCGCGGTGTAGGCAAGGTGAGTAGAGGACCAGCCTCTTTCGCTTCATTGACATACATCAACCTCTTCATACATGCTCGTCGGTTTCGGGTACTCTTGTCGTTCCCATCCTTTAGCGTCATTTGTCAGTTCCCATGTTGCCGTGTCTATACTGGGAGTTAAATATGCAATAAATATCTTTCAGGTAACTATTTAAACTGCTATCACAACCTAAATGATAAAAAAAACTTCCAGTTCAGTCCAAGTTGACTCCCGGCAATAAAGAGGACAAAAATACAAGATCCCACTATTTGTAACAATTACTCTCAAGCAGCGCTCCCAAGACAAACTACTTAATGCAGAGTACAATTTACATAATTACCTGGCTAATTAACTTAGCTGCGTTGTTGTCGAGGGGTCGATGTAACCTGTGTGTGTAGATCTGACCTACATCTTTATAGGCCGAACGCTGTACAAGCCAATACAGTTGCCAACCAAATGCGAATAATGAGACGGCGTTAGCAGTCCGCCCTTTTAGCCGACTTCAAAACAGGGCGCTATTCATTTGGTTGGTTTTGTATGATTAGTAGGTACTTAAAAAACTCCGGCATTTAGCTGATCTGAATTGATTTTAGTCCGGTAGAAAATGGGAAGAAAAACATTTTTGATCTCAATTTTCTTTTCTTAATACAAGTGACAAACAAACATGAGGCCCACCTGATGGTAAGCGGTTGCCGCTGCATATGGGCGCTTGCAACACCTATATAGTAGATATCCAGTATTAAAATTGTAAAAGTTGTATATAATATGTATGTTCATGCAAAACAGGATTAATGGCGATGGACTCACCAATTATCACGTTTGCACCTAAAATATATCTCTGGCGGACAGTGGGCATGTGGGTACTACCTATACCCCTCTGCCTACCCCTTCGGATATCGTTGTGGGAAGGCATGCGTGATTATGCCTGTTTTAATAAGCTACAGTGATATTATATTATTATATATATTTTTGGTGCTTTAGTTCGCTGTAAACTTGAGACTAGCTCGTGTGTATGGCATCCGCACGAGAGCAAGTATGCGTTGTTACTGGAGAAGGTGCAAAAGGCTTTTCTTCGATACCTCTATAAGCATATGTATGGCTATTATCCATACCTGTACCCCACTAACTTTCTCCTGGGCCACCTAGGTTACAATTCTTTGGAGGTAAGACGCACTAACGACCAACTTGTAACGATGTGCAAAATCCTACATGGGAAAATTGATGCGTCCGACCTACACAGTGGACTATCGCGCTTCTTTGTGCCCAAAAACTATTGCCGAAATAGAAAGCACAAACTGTTCGCGGTGCCATATTGCCGAACAGTGGCGCACGCTCAGTCTCCGATCCCGAGGTCACTGACAGCAGTCAATGCCCTCCAGGACTCAAGTGTAAATCCTAAATGTGATGTGCTGGCAGGTGAATGGAAGGTGATTTTGAATGAGTGTCTGGCATACGCAGAAAGAAGGCAATCTTCTCGGTAATACATTTATATTAACCTTATTTATTATTACTCATATGTATTTTTTTAACTTATACCTCCACATTAGCGGAAATGACCACGTTGTCGTGCTAATTGTAAATAAATAAATAAATAAATATATACTCAGTGAAGGAACACATGTTTTTTTTACAATAACGTATAAAGTATGCACAGCCCAACTTTAAAGACCCAAGGATTTTCAAATAATGTTTGGGGCCTAAAAATTCGGAACTAATAAACCACGGGCAGTATAGGCTTGTAAGTCGTGCCTTCGTAATGGTCTTTAAAGTCTTGCAAAGCTTGACACTTACCAAGTTATAACCTTTCCTGATTGAACCCAATTTTCTTCAATATTCATCATAGTTTGTTAACAGATATGTAAATTGCTCTTTCTTAAGGCTGCTATTATTTCACACCAAGCACTATGGTGCACTACGGTATACCATGTAGCCGCCATCGTATCGCTGTGCCCTCAAAAACAGTGTGTAATTTTATCTTTAAGCATAGCATCTTGTATAAATTATGTCGGTACTTAGGTAATTTTACATGTAATACATTGATTTGATTAGTTTTTTTTTATACAACAAGAGTGGCAAGCATACGGCCCATCTGATTGGAAACGGTTACCGCAGCCTATTTACGCTCACGATACCGAAGTATCACTTGCATGTTGCCACTCTGTGTTCGGAGAGTTATAGTGTGTTGGCAGCATAATGGGTTTAATCCCTCTGCTTCCAACACAATGTAACAATCCTCCCCCCTCCCCAAGGAGCTCATTCCTGGAAGCCTTATTCACCGCATAGGAACACAACACAAAAAAAAATGTTATTTGGCTACGGACTTCTATAAGGTGGAGGTCCTGCCCCAGTCGGGCAGCTCCGAATTCGAACGGGAAACCCGTTATGCCCTACCTCTCTTAATTGATTTTCTATTTTAAGGACAACAAACGATTCACGGGCGGACTGTATATGACTTTCATATCGTAGTAGTGTTTGAGGTTTCTGTTTCAGACTCAGCTTGATCGGTAGCTTAACCATACTTAAGTGGTCCTGAAATGTTGAAGTACTAGATTTAAACAAAAATGTTACGTATATTTCACTTAAAATTGGATGATGATTGGAGAAACGTCTCGCAATTGTAATAGACCCGCCATGTGACATTTTGGCACCTAAATATGTTTCTGGTGTAAAAATGGTGTCGTTATACTCTTGTCTACCACTTTGGAAAGGTGTGAAGATATATACTAAAGATCCCTAATAGAGAGCCGTGGTGGCCGAGTGGTTCGAGCAGTTGCCTGCGACACAAAGATCGCAAGTTCGAATCCCGACTGTACCAATGAGTTTTTCTGAACTTAAGTACAGTGATTAGTCACACCACGAGCTGAACGATGAAGGAAAACATCGAGAGGAAACCTGCATATGTCTGAGAAGAAATTCAAAGGCGTATGTAATAGTCGTGCTTGAGTAACGGCGATGGACTCGCCATCTGTCACGTTGGCACATAATATACCTCTGGTGGAAAGTGGGTGTGTGGGTATTACCTATACACCTCTGCCTACCCCTTCGGGGACCCTTGTGGGAAGGCGTGAGGATATTATACTATATCCCTCATCATCATCATCATCATCATCATCAGCCCACTCTAGTCCACTGCTGGACATAGGCCTCCCCTAATGAGCGCCATAGCGCCCTGTCTTCAGCTTGCCGCATCCAACATCTGCCAGCAGTCCTTCGCAAATCGTCATCCCACCTGGTCGGAGGGCGTCCTACACTACGTTTGCCTAGTCGTGGTCTCCACTGTAGAACACGTTTACCCCAGCGGTTGTCGGTTCTTCGCGAGATATGGCCGGCCCACTGCCACTATATCCCTAATGGGTAAAAAATATATAAAAAAGGGGTTGGCAGAGGTGTGTAGGTAGCGCCTATATACCCAAAGTCATAAAAAACACTATGCTCTTAATAGACGAGCCAGCTTAAAGGTGAATGACGATCCTGAGTCTTCCAGTTCATTGAACCGCAATCAATGACCTGGATGAATGGAATGCAAAGGAATGCATTTATATCGCTATCTTGAACACAAGCTTAGGAATAATAATAATGAAGGAGCGATCACACATTACAGGGCCGATGTGTGTTTCATTATACATTTAAGAAGTGGGCTCTTGTCGGCGTCTCTGATGCAATTCCTTCCAGCGATCTTTGACCTCCCTCCGCTCATACTCATGCCATATACTTTTTATTTAAGCAAAGCGATGGAATCCTCCGAATACATTATGTCCGTCGCCGTTCCTCTTTGCATTTCCGTAACCGTGAGTCTCGTGTGATTAATTACAGTACTAAAACTCCGATAGAATTAATTGGTACAGTTAGGATTCGAAGTTGCAATATTTCTCGGCCATCATGACTTTAAAAATATACCTATACATTAACTAAAAAACCACACCACGAGCTTTACGGTGAAGGAAAACATCGACAGGAAACCTGCCTACGTCTGAGAAGCAATTCAAAGGCGTATGTATAGTCGTGCTTGAGTAACGGCAATTGACTCGCCATCTGTCACGTTGGCACCTAAAATATATCTCTTGCGGAAAGTGGCTGTGTGGCTATTACCTATACACCTCCGCATACCCCTTCGGGGGCCTTTTTGGGAAGGCGTGAGGATATATTTTTATTTATTTTATAACCAAAAAAATATCCACCCAGAACCCAGACTCAATCATTTATATCTAATCAATTCGCTTCAGTGTCTGAGCAAATATCAGGTCGATTCTTAAATCAAGAGTTATGCAGGTTAATGCAGTTAACGCTCAGGCTGTGGAATGAGCTCCCCGTTGAGGTTTTCCCTGGAGAGTACAGCATGGAGTTCTTCAAGAAGGGTGTGAAAAGATTCCTGCAGGGTCGGCAGCGCGCGAGTGATACCCCTGGTGTTGCAAGCGTCCATAGGCGGCGGTAACCGCTTACCATCAGGCGGACCGCATGCTTGTTTGTCACCCATGTGGTATATAAAAAAAAAGATAATAGATAGTAAATTATACTATATTATTTTACCTACTTATAATCAAGCTAAAACTGGGAATAAGCCATACGAGTACCTATATTCTCATAGGAGAAAAACTAATTTTATGTCGGAGCAGCCGCGGGGTACTACTAGTATTTTCTTATATAAACTTCAACTAAAATATTGTATGCAAACTTAACAGCAGTCCATAAAATGCATAGTGCATAAGTGAAAGCACATGGAGCGTGAAAGGCTTTGAGATTTTATTCAGGAGTCGTTACAGGCTGCATATTTATGAGCAGTGTTTGCACTATCGAGCCATGTCCGACATTGTTCCCATGAATCTTTATAACGATATACGATAAAACGATGCTGAGCTTGCATATTTCGTGAAACTTCATTTACGCTTCTAAGAATTGCCTTTGCTGTTCTTATGTAATCAGTGATCAAACTTTTATATTTTGTTAATGATTGAATGAGTGATTACTGCGATTGGTTCATTTTCATCAGAAAGCGGAGCAGAGTATAGCACAGAGCCAGTTCGTCTGTTTTTCATTGACGTACCATCTTTACATAGTCTGTCTGTTCGCTTAGATCTTTAAAACTATTCAACGGATTTTAATGGCAATTATCAGCAATAATAATAATAATAATAATAAATACCTGGGACAATTCCACACAAATTGTCCTAGTCCCAAATTAAGCAATATCTATATCTATACATATAATAAATCTGTAGTAAAATCGTTTTTTTACATCGAATATATTTAAAAAAAAAATTGCTAGGGTGTTTGAGGATAACCAACAGAACCCATTTCCAGCATTTTTGGAGTTTTGTCTGTTTGTCTGTGAGCATGTTCAAGTATCACGTAAAATATACGAAACCAATGTAGATAACTTTTATGCGTAAAAATTGTTCGCAGCTGGAGGTATTACTTAGTTTTTGTTTCATCGCAATCGGTTCACTCTATAAAGAGATATTAGATAATATTTAGAATATAAAGAACTCTGACCGCGACTTTGCGCTCCCAGGAGAGCATCGAGGAACGCGAAGTGCGTCTATCAGCTGATCGAGAGCGTTGCGCCCTCTCAAGCGAGAATTGGTCTCTGTTGGCCAAAGAAGATATAGTTATGAGTAGAGGAATAAACCCGCTCACCTCAGTACGTTTTGCAAACATCGACAGTTTATGGGGAACAAATTATAAGAGAGTCAAGCAAATCAGAGCACGTGAATAAATTTTTACATCTAGGAAGCATGTTCACACGAGGTGGAAAGTATGAAAAAGATATTGAAAGAGGGATAACTGCCGGTAATAAGGTGAATGGGGCCATGTCGGCGTTGATGGGCAGTAGAAGTCTGAGTAAGAATGCTCGAGTTGACAGCAACTCGAGCATTCTTACTCATAGAATAAAGAAGGCACCAATTTCACGTTGTGGACAGCCACAACGCGAAATTGGTGCCTTCTTTATTCTATGGCAGCGAATCCTGGGTATGTCAAGGAAGTATGAAAATAGCTTAAATGCAGTTGAGGTGCGATCTCTTCGAAAAATGTGCGGAGTAACGATCCTAAATCGAATCTGTAATGAAAAGATTCGCAAATCAACTTGGGCGTGAATGAGGGCGTGATTGTAAAGATGAAGAAAGTCATGTTATGTTGGTTTGTACATATAGAAAGGATGAGTAAGGAAAGATTGACGAAACAGATACAGCTACAAAGCAAAAGTGTGTGCAAGAAGAGGTATAGGAAGATCACGTTTCAACTACCTACATGAAATCAATCTGACGCTCAAGGGCGGGAACGTCAAGAATACTCGAAACCGACGGGCATGTATGAAGAGACTAATAAATGTGGACGAAGCGAAAGAGGTCTAGAGAGAACTGGCACTCTATACTCTCTGCCTACTCCGTCAGGGACTCGACGTGATCGTATGTGTGTATGTAAAAGAGAATATGCGTCAGATATAAATTACGATTCAAAAAGTTTGAAGAAACACTGCAAAACGGCTGATCAAATTTAACGCCAGTACAGCGTCAAATATTTGATAGAGTGTGATGTAGTGTACAAAATACACTGAGAGAAATACTGTTTTTAGATGCACCCGATGGAACTCTTGAAATAACATTGGCTAACCAAAATTCGAATTAGGAGGCAAAATAAAATTGCTCTTGGCGCTGTCTCCTCGGGAATAATAGCAACATTGTCTGGAGGATAAATCTTCACATACATACATACATACATATATATCATCACGCCAAGTCCCTAACGGGGTAGGCAGAGAGTATAGAGCGCCAGTTCTCTCTAGACTTACATACCTCTTTCGCTTCGTCCACATTCATCAGTCTCTTCATACATGCTCGTCGGTTTCGAGTACTCTTAACGTTCCCGTCCTTGAGAGTCCGATCTATTTGATCCAGGTAGTTGGAACGTGGCCTTCCTCTGCCTCTTCTTGCACACACTTTTGCTTTGTATATCTGTTTCGTCAATCTTTCTTCACTCATCCTTTCTATGTGTCCAAACCAACGTAACATGCCTTTCTTCATCTTTACAATCACGCCCTCATTCACGCCAGTTGATTTGCGAATCTCTTAATTGCGGATTCGATCTAATATCGTTACGCCGCACATTTTTCGAAGAGATCGCATCTCGACTGCATTCAAGCTATTTTCATACTTCCTCTGACATACCCAGGATTCGCTGCCATACAATAAGGCAGGTACCAATATCGCGTTGTGGACAGCAACTCGAGCATTCTTGCTCAGACTTTTACTGCCCATCAACGCCGACATGGCTCCATTCACCTTATTTCCGGCAGTTATCCTTCTTTCAATATCTTTTTCATACTTTCCATCTCGTGTGAACATGCTTCCAAGATATACAAATTCATTCACTTGCTCTAGAATTTGCCCATTTACCGATATTGCACACTCGGTCACTTGTTCATCTCTTTCGAATACCAGAACCTTAGTCTTGCCAGCGTTTAGGCGCAGCCCCTTCTTTTCACATTCTTCTTTCATTATGGTAACTAGTGACTGCAGTTCGCCCTCTGATGACGCCAGTAAAACCGCGTCATCGGCGTATAGTAGGCAGTTGACCACTAAGTTTCCCATTTTCACTCCACATCCGTTCGTTCTTAGTGCTCTCAGACAGTTATCTAGATATATAATGAACAGCCAGGCAGACATGATACACCCAAGTTTGACCCCCGACTTCACATCAAACCAGGGTGACATCTCACCGTTAACCCTAACGCACGCCTCGCTATCACTATAGAGTGATTTCACGGCATGCAGTAGGGAACTGCTCACTCCATATCCAGGCAACACGTCCCAGAGTTCCTTTCGTACGACTCTATCAAATGCCTTCTCTAAGTCGACGAAAGCGCAGAAAACCCTTTGGTTAATATCCAAAAACTTTTCCGCGATTCCGCGAAGCGAGAAGGTTTGATCCATACATCCTCTTCCTGGTCTAAATCCACCTTGGGATTCCCAGAGAAACCTTTCGGATCGCTCTTGCATTCTTATCGTCAGGATCTTCGTGTACACTTTACTAGCTAAGCTGACCAAGCTGATGGCTCTGTAGTTGGAGCAGTCCAATCGTGATCCCTTTCCTTTATAGAAAGGCACGATGACTGCTCGCCTCCAGTCGTCCGGAACATCACCCTTTTCCCAGCAAAGATTGCATAGCAAATAGATGACGTCCCAGACCGCTGGTCCACCGTACTTGATCATCTCAGCCGTAATCCCATCTATTCCCGCAGCTTTTCCACATTTCAGACTTCTTATCGCACTTACAATCTCTCCCATACTTATTTTATCCGCTATAGGATCCTCGACAGATTCTGTTGGAGGCAGCTCTATGAGTAGATCAGCGGCATCATCATCATACATATCTTTGTAGAATTCACTCCATCGCCTGAGGACGTCAGTTTTGTCAGTAAGTATGTCATTGTCCTTCGAAATAATCACATTCATCCTACTACTGGCTGTAACACAATTTCTGGACTTCTTAACTTCTCTCCAAAAAAGTTTTGCATTGTCCTTGAAATTATGCGACAGTTTTTCGTCTACAGTCATTTGGAACCTCTCACGCTTCTGAGCTATTATCTCTTTCGTACGATTTTTTTGCAGGCGATATTTTTCTTTCATCTTTTCTTTCATACTTTCACTTGAGCTGGACATAGCCAAAATGTCTTGCCTTGCATCCTTCTTCTTTTTAACTTCTTCTTTCACTTCATCATCCCACCAACCATCGCCATTTTTGGTTGTCCGCCCTTTCGAAATGCCACAAACCTCTTTCGCGGCGCATAAAATGCTGGACTTAAGGAACTGCCAACAAACATCGACACTCAAACACATCTTTCGGGGGACAGGCTAGCTGTTCAGATACCCTTTCTTGATATCTGTCTCTAATAGCCGCATCTTGAAGCCTCCAGCTTTTGATGCGGTCTGCGACTGCAGAACAGGGACCCCCAGCACGGGATCGCCAGCCCGCGAACAGACCTCTTATTCTAGTTATAACCAGAAAGTGGTCCGTTCCCAGGTCGGCTCCCCTATACACCCTGGTGTCCATCACCTGTGTTCTGAGTCGCTGATCTATTAGAAACAGATCTATCATGCTTCGCTCATTTTTCCGTTCCCATGTATACTGATGAATCCTCTTGTGGTCGAACTTGGTGTTCGCCACAAAAAGGTCTCTCTCCATGCATACATCTAATATCAGCTTGCCTGCCTCGTTCACTCTCTTATCACCATACTTGCCGAGTACTGCCTCGTAATCCTTACGGGCTGTCCCGACCCATCCATTCAGATCACCACAAATAATCAGCTTTTCATTCCCTTCTTTCGTCTCTAGAACATTACTCACACATTCCCAGAACTTATTCAGGTCGCAAGTGTCCGCTGAGGCCACCGGAGCATACACCGCGACTAAAAATAGTCGGGTAAGGCCTATTTTAAAGCGAGCCCAAATAAGTCTGGGGCTCACCGCATCATAACTTATCATACATTCTGCCAAGCGGCTGGATAGTAGAATTCCCACTCCCTGGCAGGCGTGCTCGGTGTTTGCCACTCCTGACCACAGCACTAAACTCCCGCCCGGGAGCTCGTCTACTCCACTACCCTTCCGCTTGGTTTCAGACAAGCACACAACATCTAACTCGCTCTCTGTCATAACATCGATCAATTCGTTCATCTTATCAGCCATACCTCCTCTTACATTCCATACACCCATCCTACACTCCACACTCCACTTCCCGCCGTGAGGCACTCCGCGTGATGGGTGGCGGTCCCCATCGCCGCACTGTGCTGAATTTTTCGCACCAGCGGGGACGGACTGGTGCGCGTCGCCTCGGGGGCACGCCCTAACAGCCGTCCGGCCAATGCGCATCGAGTGGAATTGCAGCCCTCTGGGCTGGCAGGAATCGCGACGTGCACGCTTCCACTGTGATCCCGACATACAACTTTTAAAATACCCATCGATTTGGAGCACCCAGAGAGCCCCGTTTGCGACGTGTCTCTATCGCAAAAGTGATAAAGCAAGGGTTTTATGCGATTGCTTACTTATAATTTGGGACGAGCTTACGATGGCAAACCGCAAAGCTGTGGAAGCTATACATATAGAAAAATTATCGGCCAATGGGAGGTGCTAGGGTGCTTTTCTGTTATGACTTCAGGCAGCCACTCCTTATACTAACCCGAGGATCGAGAGCTGATAGGTGCCTGTCTAAAGTCTAAGTATTTTATGGCGTAGTGTTTTATCGACTCATTTGAACTTTAATATGCGAGCCCATTTAAGAGGCACCCTAAACGCGCAGAATTTCACAAATTTCTGCAATGCCGTCTGATGACGGTACATATCCCATTCAAGAAGGTGGTAACGGCACTCGGCTAAAAGTAACAAATCTTCAACGAAACCAAAATCTTAACAGGTTATTATTCCCAATAATTCACCTTTTTGATTCAAACGTGTGCAATTCCCAGTTGGCCTCCGTTACGCTATGACTATTAACAAAGTCTAAGGGCAAGCATTATCCGTTGCGGGGGTAGACCTCACACATCATTGCTTTTCAAATTTAAATTTTTATCGTGTTAGAAACCCAAACAACCTTTTTGTATATGCTCCGAGTGATGTTGTCGCTAACATAGTACATGAGAAGCATTAACATAATCAAGTGTCTCATTAAATAATGTTTTTATGTGCTTTATTCGCAAATTCTTTATTACCCACGTTCCCTTCTTATTGAAGGAAACGTGGGTATTCCACTATTATCTAAGCGACGCATTTTACGACGAACGAAGTCGCGGGCACAGCTAGTATATATATATAGTGATTCCAGAGGATGGTTAAAAATATGTATAATACATATATAGTATAGTAAAGAAAAGCCTGGGATAAAAAACAGGAATAATGCTGTGTGCTTAATTCGCAAACGCTGGCTAAACCTTACGAAATAGGTCAAATTAATGTAATACGGAAGTATTACAAGTGAGTTCGTGATAGTATATGTTTATCTCTAAAGGATAACCCACAATAACCATTTTTATCTTTTACATATTATTATTATCTAAATTTGCACCCTTGCGAAGCCGGGGCGGAACGTTAGTTAATTATATAATAAGCTAAACTAAAGGACTAGTTTCCAAGCAATCGCAATAAAGTACATACATAGTTGCAAGCATACCGTGAATTACTTTCATATAATATGACAACATCGCGTAAATCGTACATCGCATGCACAATTCTTGTCGCTGGGAATTGGGCCATCTCTTGCTGCCGGTAGTACAGCTTCATGCAGCTATCGAATCCATATGACACAGAGTAATCTGGGTGTAAAAATAAAAACTCGTACACGATCTCAGCGCCACCCAAGAGAAGTAAGGCATAACGGGTTTCCCGTTCGAATTTGGAGCTGCCTGACTGGGGCAGGACCTCCACCTTATAGAAGTCCGTAGCCAAATAACACAATTTATTGTGTTGTGTTCCTACGTGGTGAATAAGGTTTCCAGTAATGAGCTCCTTGGGGAGGGGGGAGGATTGTTACAATGTGTTGGAAGCAGAGGGATTAAACCTTATGCTGCCAACACACTATAACACTCCGAACACAGAGTGGCAACACGCAAGTGATACTTCGGTATCGTGAGCGTAAATAGGCTACGGTAACCGTTTCCCATCAGGTGGGCCGTATGCTTGTTTGCCACTCTTGTTGTATAAAAAAAAAAAATTACCTTTAGTGAGCTCCTTGGGGAGAGGGGAGGATTCTTATATTGTATTGGCAGCGGAGGGCTTAGTCCAATTATGCTGCCAACACAGTATAACTCTCCGAAAACTTTAACGAGTTAACTTCAAGCATAACTTAAACTTAAAAACATACATAATATAAATAAAGTAGTTTTCGAGTAAATTTATTGGTATGAGAAATTTGTAGCAAACGTTATTCCAGAGCTCTTAATTCATATCAACAGGCCTATTACGCACAACAACCGAGCAAAATGCTAAGGCTGTATTTCCTAAGCTACGCTCCACTAGATCCAAAACTCTGCGAAACTTAATCTCGCTAGTTCACACCGGATAAAACTCGACTATGTATGTAGGAGAGCGACCCGAATTTGTTCGCAGAAACTTTACTGGCGCGCGCGTTAATTGCATTATATTGTATACCTATCGAGTCGAGAGTCAACGTCCGACATGTTGTATTCATTACAGATAAGGTTTAAGGTGTGAAGAATATATTATCAGCTCAGACAGTTTGTCACTTGCCTTCGAAGCAAACGTTTTCGCCACGACAAGCAAAGAAGAAAGACAGTTTGTCACTTATGCGATACAATAATCTTAATTTCACTCAAATTTAACATGTTCTTGTTAGAACACAAGCACCAAATAGTTAATGAACTCTTTGATGTTGTACTTCAATCAAATAGTTACGAAGACCACGTCAACAGTACCAGATGAAAGGGTTTCCGGAGCTGCAAATATTTGTCTACAAATGGCAGACGTAGATTAGTGCTAATTGATTAACAAAGGATTAAATATACATTAGCTTAGAGCATAGTTCTCAATTTACCACCAAGCTAGCCAATTAGTTCGCGACGTGCAAATGGCTCTAATAGAAGAGACTGACATATTTCTGACATAGATATGCATGCTTCATAATAAATCTAGAAAGTCTCTATAAAAAAACGTTACGACGACCTACAAACGAGCTACGTCCACGAGTTAAAAGATTAATTACGATTATTAATTTATATCTTCACGTCTGAGGAGGTATGAAAATAGCTTGAATGCAGTTGAGATGCGATCTCTTCGAAAAATGTGTGGAGTAACGATATTAGATCGAATCCGCAATGAAGTGATTCGCAAATCAACTGGCGTGAATGAGGGTGATTGTAAAGATGAAGAAAGGCATGTTACGTTGGTTTGGACACATAGAAAGGATGAGTGAAGAAAGATTAACGAAACAGATATACAAAGCAAAAGTGTGTGCAAGAAGAGGCAGAGGAAGGCCACGTTCCAACTACCTGATCGGACGCTCAAGGACAAGAACGTTAAGAGTACTCGAAACCGACGAGCATGTATGAAGAGACTGATGAATGTGGACGAAGCGAAAGAGGTATGTAAGTGTAGAGAGAACTGGCGCTCTATACTCTCTGCCTACCCCGTTAGGGACTTGGCGTGATGATATGTATGTATGTATCTTCACGTCTTCCCATAAGGGTCCCGAAAAGGTAGGCAGATGTGTAGGTAGTAATACACAAGCATCCAGTTTATCCGCCATCCGGCTCAGATATATTCTTAGGTGCCAACGTGATAGATGAGGAGTCCAACGCCTTTTTTTTTTTTTTTTTTGTATTGTCTCTCGTAGCGTGAGTTCCGGGAACTTTTGCTACTTAACCGGTCAAAGGCGAGACCTAGGCCTCCAGCCAGGCACTTTATTTTTAAGCAACACAGCTAAGGGCACCCCTGTGGGGTACGGACCTCGGCTTAGGGCGTTGCTGGATCGCGAGCAAGGGAGCTGGGCTGGACTGGTAATTTTATTTAAATATTATTTGGGGGCCGGATTTGCGCGTCTGGCTCGGCGCGGGCCGGCGTTTGCGGCGGAGGTCGGGGGGGAACATTACGGCTTATTCGCGTCGAGCCTCGCCGGCGAGGACGGAACAGTGGTCGGTTGAGTGTAGTGTTGGTATGTTTTAGTCGGGCGTCCTGGAGGACCGTTATGTCGTCATCCGGTTCGATGACGGCATGTCTTGGACGCCTTATTTTCGAGATAAGGGAAGGAGTGTATCGGGCGGCCGATACGACGAGGGGGTTGGGGTGATTTACAGCAGAATCGAAATGACGTTTGGACAGTTTTTTCAAAAACTGTTTTATAGTGGGGACTTTGAGGTCAACGTGGAGTTGACTATTACGCATGTACCACGGGGCACCTGTGGCTCTCCGGAGAAACCGGCTTTGGAGCACTTGCAGGGGGTTAAGTGTTGACTTGCTAGTGTGTGCGAACGCTACACCCGCATATGTCATGATTGGTCGAATGCACGTTGTGTAAATCCTCACCTTGGATTTCAATGAGAGTTTACTTCGTGCATTCAACATGCTGTGAAGTCTACCGAGCGCGAAGGCGGCTCGCGCGCGTACCGCCTTTACGTGGTGACGGAAAGAAAGGCGTTGATCGAGGATCACACCTAGGTATTTGGCTTTTTCTTCCCATGGAATGGGTTTGCCGAAGAGGGTGATGGGGGCTACCCGTGGGCGTTCGAGACCTTTCCAGAATAGAATGGCTGCGCTTTTGGTGGGGTTCACTTCAATTCTCCACTTCCGGAACCACCGCCCTAGGGCTGTGACTGCGGATTGGAGGTTGTCGTGAATTCCCTCGGGAGTTCTACCCTTGTAGTAGATGGCCGTATCATCGGCGAATAGAGCGCTTTTAACTCGTCTATGGAGGGGAATGTCGCTAGTATAAAGCGTGAATAGGAGTGGCGAGAGCACTGAGCCTTGCGGGACTCCTGCTCGTATGGGATGGGGGGAAGAGAGTGTGCCTTCGACTCTGTAGCGGAAGGAGCGGTTCGACAAAAAGTCCCGTACTATGCGTACTAGACGGTCCGGCACGCCCAACTGGTACAGCTTGTATATTAAGCCGTTGTGCCAGACCTTGTCGAATGCCTTCGCCACGTCGAAGAGGAGCATACCCGTGGTATAACAGAGTTGGAAGCCGCTACTGACGTCTTGCACTATACGGTGGACTTGTTGGATACAGGAGTGTTTGGTTCGAAAACCGAACTGCTGGTCAGGTATGACTTTCTTAGAGTCTGCAAAACTCTTTAGTCTATTGTAGATAAGTCTCTCGTAAATCTTGCCAAGGACATTGAGGAGACTGATGGGGCGATAACTGGAGGCTTCGGTCTTGGGTTTCCCTGGCTTGGGAATACCTATGACTGAGTCCGTCGCCGTTACTCAATGACTATATATATATGCCTTTGCATTTCTTCTCAAATTTATGTTGGCTTCCTCTCGATTGATTTTAAAAGTATCGGGAGAAATGATAAAGAAAGTAATTTTATGAAATATCATCGCGTACAAAAACTGAAACTCCTATAAAAATCGTAATAGTTTGGTAAATTCAACTCGATATTATTAATGCACGAAATTTCGGCAAGAATTTTTTTAAGATTTCGTTTCGAGTTTTGATAGCTACAGTGAGCTTCCATTTTAGCATAGTGTAATGTTGAGCCAAGAACATCGAATGCAAGTGAAAAAGATGAATAAAACACGTACTTTCCAGAGGACATCCAAGATAAGGAATGTTGCTTTTCTCAAAACATATATTCAAAGGCGAGTCAAAAAAGGTTTTTATTCAATTCCAAGTAAAGCACGAGATGAATTACTGCAGGGAAATTGAAATGCTACAAAAGAGAATAACATTCTAAGAAAACCAAATAGTCAAATATGTTACGTATTGAAAAAAAAACCATTACTTTTCCTTACCCTGATTAGATTTTTTTAAATTCCCAATTGATTATTTTATTTGAAGTCTCTCTGAGTAGGTAGTGAGTAAAGCGTCTATTTCCTCTCGCTTAAACTTACAGCTCTCTTCCGTATCATCCACGGCATTTCTTCTCGGTCTCTTTACAGTCTCAATCTCGAGTACGCTTGTTACTTAGCGAATTTCAATCACCGTTTTTGTCATGTGTCACCACGCCAAGTCCCTAACGGGGTAGGCAGAGAGTATAGAGCGTCAGTTCTCTCTAGACTTACATACCTCTTGGGCTTCGTCGTATATATGTATACGTATAATTTAAATAATAATATTATTACTCTCTTAGGAATTTAATTTATTCTTTTTACAAAGCATTAAAAGCGCCGTATACAAGCTGAGCAAGGCGGTAATGTACAGTCGGAGCCGGTCGGAGTCGTGATGTACCGCGCCCGCGGGAACACTTCACTGACAAATAGATATTTTCCCAACATTTGCATAGGGCCCGCCTTATAATAGAAACTAGTATAATATTGTAATATGAACAAATACACACACTGTACGATATACGGTATGAATACAGAAGATAAATCTTTCGGTATATTTGTATCATGACTTGAGAACTGGCGATTACGCGTACGTATTTTTGTCTTCTATGAGTTTAAATTTTTTACTCATCTAAACCAAAATATAATTAAGCTCTTAGAACGCTGCTCTGTAAATTTGCGAGGCGCCAAGGTCATCCTTTTTCACCGTAATAACTAAATTGCAGTGTTATTGCTAAAGAGGCTCACGATTTGTTCGGTGGCGGACTTAATGAACGACAAGTAAATATCTTTAATGCGATAATTTGTACCCTCTATTTTGCCTATTAATTATGGACACACAATTCCTAAGACTCAAATTTAGAATGGATTTTACGCCGAGGGGCTGAGAACTACGTATGTTAATAGATGTTTCTGTTCGATTCAGAGAGTGGATTGTAAGTAATTTCAATATTTATTTAAAAAAAATTGCGCTCTACTCTTTATCATTGTTATTTGTTTTTTGATGTGTGTGTGTAGAGAAAACTGACGCTCCACTGATTACCTCGCAAGGGATTTTGCGTGGTGTGTATGTTTTTATTATCAAATATTAAGTATTTATTCCCTCATTAATCCCTAACACAAAGACTGCCAGCAAAACTAGAGGCTTAACTAGTATGATAAAGGCGCGAGCCCAGCAGGACATGATACGTGTGAGCAATTGGACCCTAGAGTCCACTTCCCGTAAAATAATGGCCATCATATTTCACGTGCGAAACTCACTCACTACGCTTATGAAAGGTCAAAATGTCGCTTCACAAATTTCACAGTTGGAGATAAAAACCTTGTGTTTGCTTCTGCCTGTCATATACAACATACATCGTGGCTTGAACATATAAAGTACTGTTCATTTTCATTTTTTCATTTCAAGTAAGTTCATTTGTATTTTTTGTTATAAAAAGTATTTAATATCCTTCCTAATACCTTAGAGAATATGTGTACAAAAGTTCATGATGATCGGTTAAGTAGTTAAAACGTGAAAGCGAAACAAAGTAAATTCACATTTATAATATTAGTAAAGATATCTTCACGCATTCCCATAAGAGTCGCCGTAGGCATTCCGCTTGAGATTTATTTAGGTGCCAACGTAACCAGTTTCAATTTCTCAAACACAACTAAATAAAACTTCATACAACACATACATCTTTGAATTGCTAGTTGAAAGTTTGTACGTTTACTCTTGATATTTTCCTGCGTAAAGCTCGTGGTGTGATTAATCACTGTGTTTACCAAGGTCAGAATAACCTTATTGGTACAACTGGAATATAAACTTGCAATATTTGCCTTGTAATTACTCAAACCACTCGGCCATCATAGCTAAACTTATAAGATTTTTCTCAAAATGAGAATCACAACACAATGATCCGGTTGGGTGAACATTGAACCCGTACTTGTTTTTGATAGATCTTTCAAAATCTCATTTGTTTCCATTTAAAATTTAAGATGGTATCACAAAAGAATGATAGCCACTAAGCTTTTCTTTTAAAAAAATATCTCAGTTACATTTAAATACTTTTGGAGCTTTTGTGACGTAGTCTTACTGTACTAAGCTTCAGCTGGTAAATAATTCAACAGGCTTTAACAGGCGTGTAAGGGGAGTAAGGGGAGAACGGAACATACCAGCCTTCCGACCCTAATGTCAACCTCACCTGCACGCGCCGGGTGGCGGCGGTGACCAGTCGGTTACCGTGGTGCTCCCTGCTGGATAACGGACGAGGCTCTGGCGTCCGAGTAAATGGCGGGATAACCATTCACCTGTGCCGGGAAACTGGCCAGAAGAGGCTACAGTGGCCTTGGAGTTTAAATCACTTCAAAAAGTCTGGGGCAGAAGGCAACGGGAAACCACTGCTTCTATTTTTCCCAAGAAAGTCATTATGAAGAGTCATGCAACGGATGTGAGTATGTTATACGACCCGGCTAACGCCCGGCGCCACCAACCCGGGCGTGGTGGTGTGAAATCTGCTACCGGCCATGCGCTAGTGGCTCGCCAGGCTCCGCATGGAAATTCAGCTACTGGTGACCGCAACACATGCAATTCCATCCGACGGCCCCACCGCGTTGGGACGTGGAATGTACGTGGGCTAAATCAACCCGGCAAGTTGCAAATAGTGGAGAACGAGATGCGAAGAAAGAGTCTAAGTCTTCTGGGTCTTAGTGAAACGCATTGGAGGGGTCAAGGTCACTTTTTATCTGGTTCTGGGAGCGATGTGTATTTCTCGGGACCTGAGGATGAAAGCAGAAGAGGAGTAGCTTTCATAGTTCCACCGGACATGGCCAAATGCGTACTAGGATACAGACCTATCAACGATCGTATTATCTCCTTGAAATTAAACACCTTACCATGCAAATTGAATATCATACAAGTGTACGCCCCTACAGCTCAGTCTACAGAGGAGGACTTGGAGGATTTCTACGCTGCCCTGGTAGAAACCCTTAGAGACATACCGCAGCGTGAAATCACTATGATTATAGGAGATTTTAACGCAAAGGTCGGCAGCACAAAGGACGACGTTTATCTTCGTCGAGTGGTAGGCAAATATGGCATCGGTGACCGGAATGAGCGAGGTGACCGTTTGTTACAGTTTTGCAATGAGGAAAGTTTCACTCTTACAAATACCTGCTTTCAGCAGCACATTCGGCGATTATACACGTGGATTTCTCCAGGTGACAGACACAGAAACCAAATAGATTTCATCTTAATGGGCATGCGATGGAGGACTTCAATAACAAACGTCACTACCCTTCCCGGGGCGGACTGCGGCAGCGATCATCAGCTCCTGGTTGCCACTATTCGGGTCCGCTTAAAGAAAATCCACAAACCGAAACCAATCCCTAATTTGCGAAGAGTGGATTTGGCGGGTTTTGCTAGCGATTTCGAGAAGCGAATAGCAAATGTGGCACTTGATGGCACGGCGGACACAAATTCGAAGTGGGAGCAATTGAAAACGTTGATAACGCAAACAGCAAGAGACCACATTCCCAAGGAACCCGGTATGAAGGATTTCATCACATCAGAAACCGGTCAGATCATTTTGGAGCGTCGTCAGCTGAAAGAGCATGGAACAACCGATGTGAGGAACCGGGAGAGGTACGCGGAATTAAACCGGGAGGTTCAAAAGAGATGTCGGCAAGACTACAATGCGCACATTAATAACATCTGCCTGGAGCTGGAGCGTAATTCTTTAAGGCACGAAACCAAACTACTGTTTCGCAAAGTGCGGGAGCTGACCGAGACCCGAATTAACAAACCTCTTGCGATTGAAGACGAAAACAAACGCCTCCTCGTCGATACAACGCAGGTACTGGAGCGATGGAAGGAATACTGCCGATCATTGTATGACACCGACTTGCCATCAACTGAAAAGGGTGAGTGGATGCCGAATGAGCCTAATATTCTACGCTCGGAAGTTGAACAAGCAATTAAAGCACTGAAATGCGGAAAATCTCCGGGTAAAGATGGGGTTCCCGCGGAACTGCTGAAAAACCTGGGTGACATGGGAGTAGCGGTTCTTTTAGACCTATGCAATTGCGTTTGGACAACAGGAAAATGGCCTGAAGATTGGACGGAATCTGTATTCATTCCCCTTCACAAGAAAGGCTCCACGAAGGTTTGTGGAAACTATAGGACCATCGCTCTTATCTCTCATGCAAGTAAGATCCTTTTGCATATTGTGAGCCAGCGGCTCGGCCACTACCTCCGTCGTCAGATCCCCGAAGAGCAGGCAGGGTTTGTGAGGGGCAAGGGCACGAGAGAGCAACTACTCAATGTTCGGCAAGTGATAGAGAAGAGCAGAGAGTTTAATTGCCCGGTTATCTTGTGTTTCATTGATTACAGTAAGGCTTTTGACTGCGTTCAATGGGAGAAACTGTGGATTGTGCTGCACGATATGGGGGTACCGCAACATCTGCTCAATTTGATTCGGTATTTATACGATGATAACCGGTCTTTCGTCAGAGTTGGTGCCGACTGTTCAGGTGTATTCGAAGTCAAGAAAGGAGTACGGCAGGGTTGCATTCTCTCTCCGGCACTCTTCAACATATACGGAGAATCCATTATGCGAAAGACCCTGGAGGATTGGGATAGAGGGTTCCCGGTGGGTGGTAAAAGGGTGTCGAACCTGAGATATGCCGATGACACGGTCCTCCTTGCCACCTCTATTGATGACATGAAGGAACTGTTCCAAAGACTCGAAACTGAAAGCAATAGCATGGGTCTTGCAGTGAACAGGAGCAAGACCAAGATTATGGTGGTGGATCGTGCTGGTCACTTGGCTGACACGGTAGACATCGTTCCGGGGGTGGACACAGTAGAGCATTACATTTACTTGGGCGCACAGGTTAACAATGACGGCAGTTGTGTGCCGGAGATAAAACGACGTATTGGTATGACCAAGGATGCTATGACCCGCCTGAACAAAATATGGAAAAAGAGGGGAATAACTAATAACATCAAGATCCGGTTAGTACGAGCCTTGATATTCCCCATTTTTCTGTATGGCGTGGAGTCGTGGACGATACGAGCTCGAGAGAGGCAGAGGATTGATGCCTTGGAGATGTGGTGCTGGAGGCGTATGCTTAGGATACCTTGGACGGCCAAGCGAACAAATGTGTCGATCCTCTCACAGCTCAAGATAAAAACCCGTCTGTCCACAATATGCCATCAACGAATTCTCTCGTATTTTGGCCACATAATGCGAAGGGGTAATGAGAGCCTGGAGAAATTGATCGTGGTTGGGAACACTAATGGCAAGCGAGCCCGAGGCCGATCTCCTACCAGATGGACCGATCAAATAAAAGACTCCAGGTCCCCGAGGTTTAGCTCCGTCGTCAGGGCCGCGATGGACAGAAGCCGATGGAAGCAAATTATTCACTCCAAGTGTGGACCACTTCTTGATGACCACGATCCTCAGTCATGAGGGAACGACTAGAGAGAGAGAGAGAGAAGGTTTTATAAGAAAAAAGATGTAAAATTAAGAAACCTGCCGTATTTTTCGACGAGTGAGAAGTAACTGGAGGGGAAACTGAACTTTGAACTCTGTTAGACATTAATACCGGACGGAAGTGAACAATTAATATCTCCGCCTACCACTCAGCGGAAAGACTGGGAAATGTATTACTGATTTTTTTTACGTTAATAAATTAATTAACATTATCCGACAATAATACAGCAAGTTTAGTCAATACAGGCCGTAGCATTTGCAGGTAACTAGAAAACTTTATATCCTATGGGTAACTGGCGAGCACGTATGAAGTTAATCTTGAATCTAAATAGGCATGAAAGTCAAGAGACAACCGGCCTGTTTGCCTATCCCATGAGGGATTCAGCTAAATGTAATACGTATTCAAAATGATCAAATTTCTATAGGGATCTCTTATACTATTGAATATCACATAGCTGGTTAAGAGTAGGTCACAGGTCAGGGGTAGAAACGGCCAAACAACCTGCCTGAGTTCTTTTATCATAAATATAACACACCTACAATAACAATTTAGAGGAAAATTTGGATAAACTCAAAATCTTCAGAAACGATTTTAATAATTTTAAAATTGTGCCACCGTTGCCCCGTCGTTCAAGTTCAAGTTCAAGTTGCCCGAAACACGAAGATTGCAAGATCGAATATCGACTGTACTAATGAATATTTCTGAACTTAAGTACTGTGATAAGTCACGCCACGAGCCTTACGGTGAAGGAAAACATCGAGAGGAAATCAGCATAATTATGGGAAGAAATTCTAAGACATTTGTATAGTCGTGCTTGAGTAACGGCGATGGACTCGCCATCTGTAATTGTGTTGGCACAAAGTTTATCTTCAGCGGAAAGTGAGCGGGGACTATTATATATATATATATGTGTGTGTAATAAAATGTGACATTATATCGTGGTTTCAGCCGCGGTATATTAAATAAATCTCGGCGCTTTTCAACGCAAGCAATAGTTTTAAATAGTTTAGAATCCCGTCCATTTTCCGTGCACGTACCGTGTAGTTCAAGCTCGATAAACAATTTACAAGGACCAAATGCGAGGCCTACTTCGGCTCTACACTCCGGGCCCGAGGACCCTGGAGGCTCTTCCGGGCCCACTCCACTTTCCTTTCCCGTTGTATTAAGTGAACTTAAGTGGTTTTGCGGTTTGCCACTACTGCGTTAAGTATCATGATTACCACTCTATTTCCTTCAAACGCAGTTTTGGTTGTAATCATATTTGACTACTATACTACTTGACTAATTTAAAACGGCGTGGTCTTCTGGGTATTGAATACTAAATTTATTTAATATATATCCTAACCCCTTCCCATAAGGGTCCCCGAAGGGGTAGGCAGAGGTGTATGGGTAATACCCACACACCCACTTTCCGCCAGAGGTATATTAAGTGCCAACGTGACAGATGGCGAGTCCATCGCCGTTACTCAAGCACGACTATACATACGCCTTTGAATTGCTTCTCAGACGTATGTAGGTTTCCTCTCGATGTTTTTCTTTACCGTAAAGCTCGTGGTGTGACTAATCACTGTACTTAAGTTCAGAAAAACTCATTGGTACAGTCGGGATTCAAACTTGCGATCTTTGTGTCGCAGGCAACTGCTCGAACCACTCGGCCACCACGGCTCAACTGTTCTTTGTAAATATTGTCAAATGCTATGAGATTATTGTGTTTCAAAAATAATAAAAGCGCGTGGCAGGATACTAGAGACTTATGTCCGTATAAAACAAAGACAAGACCTACTTTACCTACAGCTTAAATAAAAATAACCTTATAAAAAGCTTACAGCGACACAGTCATATTATAATAGCAACAGATTTTATCATTTTATTGCTATCAACACACGTAGTGAGGTAGTGTAAAATACATTATACCGTGTTTTACAATATAATTCCACACGTTCTATTTGGGTGTGGCATTGTTGCAGCTTATGTCAGGAAACAGAGGTTTAATATGATCATATAAAAATTTGAGCTGTAACGACCGGTCTGTACCGGTCTGAATTTGTATCTAAACTTTAGTCCAGGGCTACATCACTCGACGTGGCTAACATTGAAAATCGTCGAGGGGAGATATGCAAACGTTTGATAATAAATTCTATTATTTAGAAACGGCGATGGATTTGGAATAAACGTCGATAAAAAACTAGCTTTAGCAGTCATTGATAGGTTAATCACGGATTTATGTTTCTATTTAGGAAGCCCTTAGCTAAAGGAGTATTATATGTTAATCATTTTAGTAGCCGTAGTGGCTGAGTGGTTCTTGTAGTTGCCTGAAACACAAAGATTGCACATTCGAATCCCGACTGTGACAATGAGTTTTTCTGGACTGAAGAGTGAAGTGTGTGAAGGAAAATATAGAGAGAAAACCTTAAAAGGTATGCAACCTTTGAAATAAATTACTTAGTATTTTGTCACGTTGGCAGGTTAATTAATCTCCGGTAAAAGGTGGGTCTGTAGGTACTACTACACATTTCTGCCTACCCCGTCAGCGTCCGCTACTTGCTATGGAAAGGGACGCTGAAATATACATTGTGATCAAAATCGATAGAAAGGTAGGTTGACAATATGTATTTAAATGAAATGCCGAAAATGATTTGTCGCTACTTAATATTTTGAAGTCAGTTTTAAAATTAAATTATTTTGATGTCCCGCGAGAGAGCCTTGGGTGTGTAATTATGAACTGTTATTATAAGCTATGAATTTCATGAGCGGAAAAACAAAACCTATTACTCGACGTCGGTAGAACTTTTAATTAGTTAGTCGCGCTCAAGCCTTATTATGCAAGTAAGCCCTGGAAGATATAATTATTTAAACAGAAAAAGTTATAGTCTATACCTCTGTAATACTAGAACAATAGTTTTTCTTATTGCATATATTTAAGAGAGGTAGGGCATAACGGATTCTCCGTTCGAATTTGGAGCTGCCCGACTGGGGCAGGACCTCCACCTTATAGAAGGCCGTAGCCAAATAACACAATTTTTTTGTGTTGTGTTCCCACGTGGTGAATAAGGTTTCCAGTAATGAGCTCCTTGGGAAGGGGGGAGGATTGTTATATTGTGTTGGCAACCGCGGGATTAGACCTATTATGTTGCCAACACAGTATAACTCTCTGAACACAGAGTGGCAACGCGCAAGTGATACTTAGGTATCATGTGCGTAAATAGGCTACGGTAACCGTTTCCCATCAGGTGGGCCGTATGCTTGTTTGCCACTCTTGTTGTATAAAAAAAAATATATAAAATTGATACGGTTCAATTCAATTCTATTAAAAACACATTTATTAGCTACATACAAACTAATGTGGTACAGAAATCTGGGTTTAAATACATTAACATGTCATCACGCCGAGGCCCTAATGGGTTAGGCAGAGAGTATAGAGCGAGCATGGGTTTAAATAAGTAGTAAAATAGCTTTGTAGGTGGGAGTCAGAAGCCCTAACTAGGTTTCCCTGTACTGGATACAACGATACATTTACAGTGCATTAAGGAAAAAAAGAATTAGGTACTAGGTACTAAGTATTAAGGTAACTAATGTCATAACAACATTTAATTCTAAACATAGTAACAGAAGATGGAATACGTAAAATGGCACTGATAACATAAGCACAATTTTAATGAATATACATGTATTATTAATTTAAATAAAATTTTAGTCATAGACTAAATATGCAGATTGGCAGATAGAAGCGACTCAGATGTATCTCTGTCTATCGGTCAATCTGCCCGCAAATTGTTTTTTTTTTTTTTATACAACAAGTGTGGCAAACAAGCATACGGCCCACCTGATGGGAAACGGTTACCGTAGCCTATTTACGCTCACGATACCTAAGTATCACTTGCGCGTTGCCACTGTGTTCAGAGAGTTATATTGTGTTGGCAACATAATAGGTCTAACCCTCGGTTGCCAGCACAATATAACAATCCTCCCCCCTCCCCAAGGAGCTCATTACTGGAAACCTTATTCACCACGTAGGAACACAACACAAAAAAATTTTGTTATTTGGCTACGGACTTCTATAAGGTGGAGGTCCTGCCCCAGTCGGGCAGCTCCAAATTCGAACTGAGAATCCGTTATGCCCTACCTCTCTTAAATTGATTGACCGATTTTGACAGGACTAAGGAGTATATACTGGTATTAGTCACTCAGGCTTATAATGTTTTAAGACATATGTGTAACAGTATAACTCTCCAAACACATAATGACAACGCACAAGTTATGATTCGGTATCGTGAACGTAAATAGGCTACGGTAATATAACTGCTTCCTATCAGGTGGGCCGTATGCTTGTTGGCCGTTCTTGTAGTATAAAAAAAGGCTTATGTACGTATGCGTGTGCTTGAGTAACGACGATGGACTCGCCATTTGTTACGTTGGCACACAAAGTATATCTCAGGCGGATCTCAGGCGTAATTTTCATTACGTCAGTGAATCCGCGCAGCACAACTAGTCTTCAATGAAATCTTGAAGTAATAGCGAGTTTTTTCTGATTGCAACTTTATTACTTTGGTTTCAATCAAAATTTTTAATCAGCTCGCAACAATATCGATATCTCTCCTAAGTAAAACACACGTGCATAGAAAATACTTTACAGAATTCTTTCGTTGCCAAGATCGCGTCTGAACACCGCTCCCTGTTCTATAAAGCATTAATACTTTACTATACATTACGATCAGAGCACGCTGGACTTTGACAAATGCTCTGCCATAATTTCTAACATCTCGCCGGACTTAGCCAGTATATAATGGCCTCCCTCCCTTCCCTGAATGTATAGAAATGGTAAAAGAAAAGGGGTCGGAAGGAGGCGCCATAGAGGTCTGGACACAGTGGACGATGTAGAAACATTGGTTCGGGGCATTATCAAGGCGGTAAATGTGTTAAGTCAGGGCTATTTATCTGCCCTATTACTGACTAAGTGGTAGACATTTGCATTCACCATGTGAATCGGATACGTACGATGGTATGAGAGCTGAATACATTTGGTGCATTGAACGAGCGCCAAAATATCTAAGAACTCACTCTACGGAACATGATCACGCAATTGTCATATCTTATAGCAACGATACTGACCAAATTGTTATAAGAGAAAAATTAATATTTGACAAACTTATCCTACTAATATTTTAAATGCGAAAAGCCGAGGTGGCCGAGTGGTTCGACAAGTTGCCTGCAACACAAAGTTTGCAAGCTCTTGTCCCGACTGTACCAATGAGATTTTCTGTACTTTATGAACAGTGATTAATCACTCCACGAGCTTTACAGTGAAGGAACATCAGAAACCTGCATACGTTTGAGAAGAAATTCAAAGGCGTATGTATAATCGTGTTTGAGTAACGGCGATGGAATCGCCATCCATCACGTTGGCAACCTATACAACTCTGCCTACCCCTTCGGGGACCCTTGTGGGAAGGCAGAAGCATATAATGTATGTGAAAATGTTTAAACATAGGGTATGTTTTATTCCGGACAAAAAATATCAATATTATCAAATGCTGCTCATGATCTCAATGATCCAGGCCTGTAATCTTAAAACTGATAGTACACGAACGCGACTCAATAGTTTTCATACAGACCACGCCACAGAGTAAGCTGAAATACATTCCCCAATCAGATTACAGAGAAAACCTCGACAAATCCTACACAACAAACCACGCCAAACGTTAATGAATACAATTACAGAGCGCTAGTAACACGATAAAATAATTGGTACAGACGTGACACTCGCGGCCGCTATTTGTCAATTACTCCCTATGTACTTTGGGGTTAGTGGATTACGGCAGCTAGAGATTATAGGGTAAAGATAATAGGAGAAATATAACAATTTATGCTCGTGCCTTCCCGGGCACGGGCACGGAAGGCAGAGGTGTATAGATATTACTACATACACCTTTCAATTGTTTCTCAGACGTATGCAGGTTTCCTCTCGATGTTTTCCATCACCGTAAAGCTCGTGGTGTGACTAATCACTGTTCTTAGTTACAGAAAAAGTCAGTGCTACAGTCGAACCTGCGATCTTTGCGTCGTAGGCAACTCTGCCACCACGGCTTTATACGGAAAAATATTAATAGGAGAAAGGATATTCTAGTAAAAAGTAAGGTTGCCGTATGAAGGTTTCTACTTCCACAACCCAGGCTCGGGAGGTCGCTGTAGGAAAAGAGGGAAAACTCACATCATGTGGAAGGTATTATTGTAGAAGGGTCTAAAAAAGACTTATAAATAATGTCAAGCTTATATCCTAAGACAACTAAAAATCGATCTCTGTCCTCAATTTCATCCAACTCTATTTAGATTTGAGTGAAAAATTAACAAGGGCAGGGTATTATACACACACCCAATTTGCTGGAGATACATTTTAGGTGCCAACATGACTACCTATGCACACGTCTCTTAATTTCATCTCAAACGTAAGCAGGTTTCCTCTCGATGTTTTCCTTCACCGTAAAGCTCGTGGTGTGACTAATCAGTGTTTTACGTATTCCAAAAAATTCATTGATACAGTCGGAATTCAAAAATGTTACCTTTGTGTTGCAGGCGAATCTCAAACCACACGACCACCTAGCTCTGTATTATTTTAATTTACCAAGCATAATCTAATTTAAGGTTTCAACATTTCCACTTTCGTGGACCTTCGTAAGGTTTTAAAGGCTATAAACTTTTGGTGTTTCATTTTAATTACAAATGGGATCGAGTTTTGTTTATTTTCGTTGATACTTCCTTCATTATTAGCTTAGAACTACGACTTTATTCGCATTGAATTCTTAAAACAGTGCAACAGTAATTAAGGTATAAAAATACAAACGTTATGCAAAATTTCAGGACAATCGCTACATCATTTAGACTTGAAAGCGTATCAAATGTACCCACTGATTGAACTAAACCATCATCATTTATTAAGTTTATATAATTAACGTAACAAACAAGCACGTGATTCGCCGGATGGTAAACGGTTATCGCCAACACCAAAACAATCTATTAAAAAAAACGCTTTTTACGATTTTACTTAAAAATAAATTGTGAGCGTGCAATAGAAAGTAACCATAAACCAATGTTTGTATTCCATAAACGAAATCTTCTCAATCATTCAGACATGAAACCGGATCTATCCGCATCGTATCACTAATTCACACAGCGCCATTCAGCTCTCTGATACAACTGATTGATGTCGAGATGCAATCAGATAAAATACAAACAAATCCAGCGTTGCAAACGATGCTCCTATATTACAAAGTGGAATGCGATCATTTATATTCCTTTCACGCTTTAGCATTTAGCATGTAGCTTGTAACACATCAACATTTGTCGTCACGCCTTATTTCTCACAGGGTAGGCAAAGGGTAGAGCGCCAGTTCTCTCCAGTCATAGCTCTTTTGTTTGATACGAATTCATCAGATATGTAAGTTTAGAGAGTACTGGCGCTTCACTCTCTCTGCCTACCCCGTTAAAGACTTGGTGTGATGATGTATGTGCTTTCAATGTTCTATGTCCCTGACGTTGAATAAAAGATTTAGATTTATTTTAATTAGGTTATGTTTAGTATTTACATAAGTTAATAAGGTCAACCACTAGTAGTATATTTGCGACTATAAAATATTCAGATTCGGACGATTAATTGAACCGGAGAGAAGATCAAACAAAGATTAATTGGGCGTAAACTTTAAAATGCCCGCGGCACTCTGAATGTCACGGAATCTAAAACGACCTTGTTCGTTACGGTTAAACTTGCCAAATTTATAAAACCAAGTTTATATACGAAATTAAATAACATTTATATCGGCGGTAACTTCGGCTATAACTTCTTGGGCGTCACGAGCTCGGGCCCACTTCCCTTAATTAATAGGATTGGATTTTGATTAAGCAAATAAATGATTCATTTACGATTTTAAGCATTAAGCCCGCCACTTTCTTCAGAGTGAGGCTATTAGAATGTCTATGAGCTTACTCATTTCTTTTCGCCAGTACATTTAGATCTCTTGCTGTCTTAATCTTAACTGGAAGGGTATGACTCTTGTGCATCTGATGAAGCGCCGGCTATTTATCTCTGTCCAGAGCCTTTCTCTTTGACTTTATTGTATGACCCGATGGCTATTTTTACTTTTTCTTGCTTTGTGTACTATGTATTCGGTCTGCCTCCATCTCGCTTCTCGACAATATTCCCCTAAGTATATGTATGTATCTCCAATAATTTACCCTCTACTTTGTTTAAAAAAATGTATTCATGTTTTTCTTTCATTTACTTTCCTATAGAATTCATTTGAGACTTGATAGATCGAGAGGATAACCAAAGGTTGAGTTCAAAATACATATAACATGATGTATTACTTCTCACTTCATCTTTCGACTTCTAGTTCAATTTCAAGAGCCAAACTTCGCAGTAATTTTAATTTGAACTGTCGTCGAAACAAAAGAATATTTCTTGTTCCACCGTATACGTTGTTTTTATTATTTCTCTTATACTATATTTACTATATATAAGCCTACCCCTTCGGGGACCCTTGTGGGAAGGCGTGAGGGTATATTATTTTATTATTATATTATATTATATTTTCCAGAAATAAAATCTAAAAATCATATCACCTTACTAAGATTTCAACGCTCACCAATTCTAAATAAAATCAGTGCCGAAAAGACAAAAGACAAACGCAAAATTACGTTTACCGTTCGGAGGCCGTAACCGTAGAGGCTCGTTAAAAAAATAGAACCCTTTTCTGTACATAGCCCTTGGCGTATAATTACAGGGCAAGCCAAGCCCTTGATCACTGAGATAATATTTTAAGAAAATATCAAAAGAGTCCAGTGAGAGAAAATAAAAGACTTGGATTTCTTGTTCACAATTTTACCTATCAAATTGATTTGGTGTTGTAAAGGGGTTTTGTAGTTGTGACACAGAAATTATACCAGAGGATCTTTTGTTGTCTTACTCTACATAGCACCATCTTGAATTATATATATCTTATATACTATGTTCTCCGTGAACAAACTTCAACTGTAGGTACTCGAGACTAGCTGTCATTAAAAAACTGATGTTGATGAAATTAAAAATATCTCCTAGTCTTGCCAGGACTGGTGGTCCCCTCCGCAAGTGTCCTACAGACAGTAACTAATAAAGCGTGTTAAAATTAGAACGCCAGATCTCTCTAGACTCACGGACTACAGTTCAAAGTAAATAAACACTAAGTACGATAGAAACGACTTCAATATGACAATACATTTAAGGTCATACTTTACAGACCATATTTGTGTCACCTGTTTTATTTGTGAATTTGTGAACATTGTAGGCTTTGTAGATTCCCAGATCCAGAACTTGTTGACTAATATATATTTATCTTATTTTACGCTTTTTGTATAGTAAGCAACGACCTAATTGTCGGGCCTACGCTGCCCCCCAATACTTAAGTATGGTACAGCACTAGTACAAGCTGTAACATAATAATAAATATTGTAATACCAAATGATTTGAAAATAATGTGTATCTATGGAATCTCCATGGAAACGACCAACCCGAACCGTGCACCTCTTTCAACGATTTACAAGTGCCCATCTAGGCCTTTGTGAAATAGTGTTTTTTTATTTTGATGTGTAATGTGGGGCTTGTAGCACCAAAGCCGCAGGCTTCACAGACGTAAAAAGCATATTTAAACTAGTTCAATAGGTGTATGGGTAAGTGACAATACATGTTGAGTATCCTCTTTGCTTCAGAGAGCAAGTTAAGCTTGCCATCTTCATGTACCTATATATAAGATTGACAATGGCACGTGGCATTGTATAAAACACCCCAGAAATGTTCGGAAAAAGGCGAAGAAGATGAGATGAATACAATCTTTAAGGATAATTTTGCCTTTTATTATTATAGAAACCTACAGACTTCACAAATCAATGTATCAATCGAAAATTGAAGATAATCTCAGAGAATAAAGGCCGATAACGGCCCCGCGCCGCGGTCGGCGGATCACAAAGAGATCACAGGACAGATAACAATTCACTTAATACAAAAATCTCTCGCCTTTGTTGATTTTGCGCTAGATCTAAGGCTTGGGTGTGAAGCTGCAGCGCGGTACAAAGGCGATCTATAATGACACGCTATAGAAATAGTGTAACTATATCTACTACTAAAATTTGATGACTAGATAGTTGAGGTAAAAAAGTAATGCTATTCTATTGTAAATGAAAGCAGCGGTATAGATAGTGCCATCGACGAAGACGCGCTCCAACAATCTTTAGTCGAGGGGGTCGCGGGGTTTTTTTTTTTTTATACCACTTGGGTGGCAAACAAGCATGCGGTCCGCCTGATGGTAAGCGGTTACTGCCGCCTATGGACGCTTGCAACACCAGGGGTATCACTCGCGCGTTGCCGACCCTGCAGGAATCTTTTCACACCCTTCTTGAAGAACTCCATGCTGTACTCTCCAGGGAAAACCTCAACGAGGAGCTCATTCCACAGCCTGAGCGTTTGCGGAAGAAAACTCCTTTGGAAGCGCACAGATGATGTTGACAGACAGGGATGTTGGGAATATGTATGACCCGCCTCTATTAATTGTAGTGTACGTGAGCACTCATAGGTGCACTAAATCAGTGGGTACCGATAACACTCAAACATCAGTGGAAGGCAAACCTACACTATAAACTACAGAGAAGAATATTGGATGGGCTATCTATAGTGGCCAAGTGGTTCAAGTAGTCACCTGTAAGATAACGTTTGCAAGCTCGAATCCCGACTGTGATTAATCCCGAATACAGTGATTAGTCATACCGTGTACTTTAAGGTTTACGAAATCGGGATAAATATCAGTATTTAGTAATTCTTACAGTAACACAAGTAATATATACTATTGGATGTGTATTATTATAATTAAAGTACCCGTTTCATTTTCATCTCAATCGTCGCGTAAAAATTATCTCGCGTAACTAAATGTAAGATTTTTAAGGACGATTCTCTCGCTGTCTTTTTCATTTACATTTTACAAGGAGATCCCTTGAAATACCATTTTTGTAAAAAAATAAATTGCAAACTTCACGCCTATACTTAATATACAGAAAGATGAAAAGTCACGAAATGCTGAACAATTACAACCCTAAAGCAGTTGAAATCGGAGCCCGCCGCGTGCAAAGCCAAACATTTAGCAACGTGATACGTTTTCCAAACTTCTCCTCTGCTTACGATGTTTACCTACGTCAGTGATGTACGAACGTGAAAAGGTTATACACATAACGGCAATTTTAAGTATTCGATTTAAACAGAGCCGAGTTGGCCGAATATTTTGAGTAGCCTATAACATAACGATGCAAATTCGTATCCCAACTTTACGAATTAGTGTTTCTGAGTTAAAGTACAGTGATTAGTTGCCACGAGCTTTACAGTGAATGAAAACATGGAAATTTTTTAATTTAATTTTGTCACAATCACAAGCAAACCTCTCAGCAAACGATAAAGGATACATGTATAATAATAATGATTGAGAAACATTGAAGAACTCACCATCTGTCACGTTGGCACCTAAATATCGACCTGTCGATGTATGCGTCTTACAATACTCATTGTAGAGCACGTGGTTTATTCTTGCCCTTATTTTAATGTGCAGGTGTTATACGGTACTGTGGTATAATATCACATTTACTATTGTACATTTACCAATGTGACTAATTATAGTCACATTGTAACATTCCTGAACAGTAATGAGGACTGTGACAATTTTAATTTCTCTTTTAAATCAAATCAAATCAAAATATTTTTAGTGAAATGTATAGGCCTAGATGGGAACATATTAAACTTCGAAAAAGGTGCACGATTCGGGTTGGTTGTTTCCATGGAGAAGAACCGGCAAGAAACTCCATGGTTACTCTTTTCAAATCAAATCATTTGGTAATCTTTAAACTCACAAAATCTTTAAACATTGGTGTCAATATTGATGCATATTTTTTACAACTGGCACATTCTTTTCATTGGCACTTTTTAGCAATGCCTATGCATAAAACATATCATCACCGACCCACAGTATTCCAATGCTGGACATAGGTCTCGGCCTCTGATAAAACATGTGCATTGTTTTAATCCAGCTAATATAATACATATTTCTGTGCCAAATTCCATCTTGTTCCCTTCACTTGTTATCTCGTGATTGAAAGGAAATATACTCACAAGCTTTCGCATTTATATAATAAACAATATCAATTGAACCTCTATGGAGTTATCACATCATAGGAGCTTTTATAGATCACTCTTCTGCCTGATCATGAATACTATGAGAGCCTAAGCCTTACCCATCGCAGAAACACAACGCAGTGCAGTGTGCATTGGTGGTGATACTGCCTAAGAGAGCCGCGAAATAAGCGGGAAATCTATTCTGAGCTGCTCGTTTAAAATGCTCGCCAAACGATGATTACGTTCTATTTAAATTCGTAGTACATTATCTTTTTTCGCTTCTATCATTTGTTTCTGAAAAACTAGAAAATCTATTCGAATATACAATATATATGTTCACGCCTTCCCATAAGGGTCCCCGAAGGAGTAGGCAGGGGAGTATAAGTAGTACGCACACACCCAATTACCGCCAGAGATATATTTACGGTGTCCGACTATACATAAGTCTTTGAATTGCTTTTCAGACTTATGCAGGTTCCCTCTCGATGCTTTCCTTCATCGTAAAGCTCGTGGTGTGACTAATCACTGTACTTATGTTCAGAAAAACTCATTGGTATAGTCGGGATTCGAACTTGCGATCTTGGTCTCGCAGGCAACTCCTCGAACTACTCGGCCACCACGGCATTTTATTCGAATGTTAAGAATCCAAAAGCGGCTTTCCTTAGCCATTTACAGCCGGCTATTACCTATCTGAATGCTGAATGATAGGAATAAACATTTCAGCTGTCACGTTCGCAAAATAAACTTGGTTATGTTTTGTTAACATATAATTGTATTATTTATGTCGTATACGACTTCCAACATCGTTGGCTTCGTACTCCAAGTAATGTTTGTACAAATATTGGCCAACGGAAGTACATAATCCGCTGTGGTTTGCGAGTGTCGACCGCTTTGAATTACCGACAATACCAACATAACTTTATCACACAATGTAACATACCAATTCGGTAATATTTATGGTACTTAGGAAGGTGGTACTTAGGAATAGCCGTGGTGGCCGAGTGGTTCGAGCAGTTGCCTGCGACGCAAAGGTCGCAAGTTCGAATCCCGACTGTACCAAAGAGTTTTTCTGAACTTAAGTAATAATGTACAATAAAAAATTAAATGTACAATAGATTACAGTGATAAGTCAAACCACGAGCTTTACGGTGAAGGAAAACATCGAGAGGAAACCTACATACGTCTGAGAAGAAATTCAAAGGCGTATGTATAGTCGTGCTTGAGTAACGGCGATGGACTCGCCATCTGTCACGTTGGCACCTAATATACCTCTGGCGGAAAGTGGGTGTTTGGGTATTACCTATACACCTCTGCCTACCCCTTCGGGGACCCTTGTGGGAAGGCGTGAGGATATTTATTTTATTTTACTTAGGAAGGGCCGTGGTGGCTGAGTGGTCTGAGTTACTTGCAACTCAAAGATTGCATATTCGATCCCATTAGTATTTTTTGTGAAATCTGTCGCGATTGTACAAAAATGCAGACGAAGTAACCACATTTATACTTTCGATTTATCACAACTTCTCTACAGAACTCACATAACAAGATATATCTCAATATGTTGATTGTTTGTTATCTATCAATATCAGAATGTTATAAAGCTTTAATATGTAGGTTACTTTTACCGAAATCTCGTATATTAAGACGCGCCTGGATAATAAAGAGCGATGGTCTATGTTGTCAGAATAACAATGTTAATATTCATTTCACATACATTTTTAGCTCTACCTTGAGACTTTAACCATAGTATAAAGAGAGGGAGTAGGCTATCTCCGGCCCAATTCGCGATATAATTGCCTACTGTCTTAGGGTTGTCACTTTTAGCTAAATATTAGGCATACTTATTTTGAATTACGATTTTCTGTAAGTAGGTAGGTACTTAGTTACTATACCCACAATACTGAGAAATCGGCATAACTAAACGTAAACAAAGAAATAGCGGCAAACCAATTGCCAGATCAAAAGTACCTAATACATTCTAGTAGGAAATTAGGCCTACCTACCTACTTCCTGTGTGATAGAAAACTAATACAAACAAAAAATATGTAAGTACGTAGGTATCTCATCATCAAGTAAAATTATATTATGCTAGAATAAGTGACTAACTTACCTTTCCTGTTCAATAGGTAATCTGAACACAGACAGGTCTGGAATCGATGAATTATTAAGACACCCAAACACACAGCAATACGTTCTTCTGCGATTATCAGACATTTTGATGATGCTATTGATGAATAAATAATTTAGCGGTGCCGAAAAGCCGTGACGCGCGCGCGAACCTTGTGCAGTGTTAGCCCCGACTGGCGCACTGAGAAACGGGTCGAGATTTTGTTAAATTGTGCGTGCGTCGACACATAGATACAATAGCGCACACATACAAGCCGCGCGCGGTGCGTTTGTATGAAGATAACCTACTTCTCTTCTTTATACTATGCTTTACCACTTTCTAACTTATGTTACATAACCTGTAACCTGAAGGGACAGAGATGAAAGTTCAACGCGATGGAGTATATGTAAGAAAAGGCAGAGGAAGACCACGTTCCTACATAAGATCAAATCGATCGGACACTCAAGGACGGGAACGTCAAGAGTACTCGAAACCGGCGAGCATGTATGATGAATGAGGATGAAGCGAAAGAGGTACGTAAGTCTAAAGAGAACTGACGCTCTATTCTCTCTGCCTACCTTGTTAGGAACTCGGCGTGTTATGCAGGCGCCATCACGAAAGTGACCGAAATAACTTTTCGGTTCGCTGTAGGCAGATTTATTCATTAACCCTCACTTTGTGACTTGTCCGTGCGTATAAAGTACGCCTTGTGATAAAATACCACGCAACCCAGCTCCCTAGCTCGCAATCATCAACGAACTTAGCCAGACCCAACCCCTCTTGCTGTATTTGCTTAGCACCTACGAAAGGCCAAAAGTTCCCAGAATATAAATATTGTCTCTCGTAGCCTGAGTAGATTAATTGAAACACATACAATTTAAAATGTCTACGAATTTCGCCTATAATGCCATGGTTACCAGCACCATACTTCAAATGTGCATAATCAGACCGAAAAATATGCCAGGGCATGGTCCGTCCGCGTTGGTTAGACACTTGCATCCAAATTCCCATACGGCCTTCAACCTTCGAGCTCCACACCCAGCGCAAATTTACTCCAAGTCCTCAGCTCGTTAATCTTTCAAACGGTCGCTCAAATGACGTAAACGTCAAACGTTCCTCTCATTAGTTTTAATGAGTGCCGGCCGCTTACGGGTTCGTTAACACAACTCCGGTGGGCTGAACGCCTGCCAATTATTATATATGAGCTTAATCTTGTTTGTGCATTATGTTCCTGGACAATTTCAACGCCATATTTATGGGTTTTAGCGACAGATGGCGGGACATAATCTTATTTATCAAACTGATGACATGAAGCATTCCTTTATGTCTCAAATTTAAATGGTATTTTGTTGATTTTTGCAAATATCTTAATATATATAAATTACGCGTCACGTTGTTTGTCCGCGATGGACTCCTAAACTACTTAACCGATTTTAATCAAATTTGCACACCGTGTGCAGTTTGATCCGACTTGAAAGATAGGATAGCTTATAACTAAGTTTTCAGCCGCAATATTATTTTATTGCAAATTATTTGTCTATTATTTTTCAGTCACAATTATCTGTTTGCTCCTAAGGATTCTAACAAATGGCGATATCCATTGACTGAATTGAAGGAGGTAAGTATTTATTTACAATGTAATATAACAAAAACCTTAGCCACAGCAACACGTGGCCGGGTCTGCTAGTTTTATATAAAGTATTAAGCATTTGATTTGTATAAGAGTTATCAAATTGGTTGGCAAAGTTGTGACAATGTCGATGGTTTTTTTTATCTACCACTGGGGTTGTACCTACCCACGCGGCCCGCCTGAAGGTAAGCGGTTACCGCAACCTATGGACGTTTGCAATACCAGGGATATCAGTCACGTGTTGCCGTCCCTGCAGGTACCTATTCATACCCTTCTTGAAGAATAGAACTCCATGCTGCACTCTCTAAGGAAAACCACAAAGGTTTATTCCACAGCCAGAGCGTTCGTGGAAAGAAACTCCACTCCTTTGAAGCCACGCAGTGCGAGATCTTTGTGGTTTCAAAATATGTATTCCAAGATGTTGACACAACCTTCTGTTTGTCAAAAGTTAATATTTTTTTTACTTCACGGTTTCCCCAAAACATCTCCGAAGGAGGAATTACTCTATACCATATTTTCGCAGATTTTTTTTTATTTTGATGCCAACGCGATAGATTTTTTTATTGAAATAATGAATGAGATCGATTTCCGGGTGAAAATTATATCTGTTTTCAATTCATTACACCCACGGCGATATTTAAACTAATTGAGGAGTTGATAATAGTTCACTCCTTGAAACTATACAAGGTAATACCCACACACCCACTTTCCGCCAGAGGTATATTAGGTGCCAACGTGACAGATGGTGAGTCCATCGCCGTTACTCAAGCACGACTATACATACGCCTTTGAATTTCTTCTCAGACGTATGCAGGTTTCCTCTCGATGTTTTCCTTCACCGTAAAGCTCGTGGTGTGACTGATCACTGTGCTTAAGTTCAGAAGAACTCATTGGTACAGTCGGGATTCGAACTTGCGATCTTTGTGTCGCAGGCAACTGCTCGAACCACTCGGCCACCACGGCTCTATACAAGGTGCAAGCGATATTTTTTATTTCGCGAACAAAACAAGCTTATTTACGGTTCGTACGCGATTTCATAAAATGCACACGCAGCGTTCCGGCTAAACGTTTCGCAGTTATCTGTAACAGGTTTAAATGGAACGCTACGAGTGGTGTGCTGTAATCTCGTGTATTTGTCACTCTCCCACCCGACTAGTTTATGCTAAGTGTGAATGGGTGCGTGATAGTTATTCAGCCCCGACTCTGCCGGGTACGGGCGCGTCTAGTTATTAAAATGGTAATTACACACACGTGCGCCTTAATATGGAATATAATAACATATGACGTCAAAGGTGATTTTAATATTGGTGTTTAATAAGGCAACGCGATGATTTACGACACAGCTACTAACATGAATTTGAACACACTGATGAATTTCATCTACGTACTACATTATAATACTATATATATATAATACTACTCATATATATGTAAACTTTCCCGCAAAGGTCCCAGAGCTGAGAGGAACGTAGCGGAACAGAAAAAAACACTTCAGAAAAACTTTTTATGACTTAAGGTGGAAATATAACTGACCCGTGGTGTAATAATATAATAATATATCCTCATATAGATCAAATCGATCGGACGCTCAAGGACGGGTAGGTCAAGATTACTCGAAACCGACAAGCATGTATGAAAAGACTGAAGAATGTGGACGAAGCGAAAGAGGTATGCCAGTCTAGAGAGAATTAGCGCTCTATACTCTCTGCCTACCCCGCTAGGGACTCGGCATGATGTAAAACAGATGAAAATTGTAATATTATGTAGGTAATAATATCGAAATGATATAATGTTAAATTGCATTAAAATGTAATTAATTTAAGACTTATTATTTCACGTTAAATGTTAAAGTAATGTACAGTTACGGTCGAATGGATGTCGGGGCGATGCTTAATATTATGATGTACAAAATGAACATTTGCCATTTGCGTACTTTTTAACTCCCCGAACACAATTTTCAATCTCCATTAACACGCCAATGCAATATTAACACTTATACCATACTTTTAATTAATCTGGCAAAATACACGGTTTTTAATCTTGCGTATAATTATACTATCCTCATGCCTTCCTACAAGGGTCCCCGAAGTGGTGTGTATGCAGTCCTTTCCGCCGGAGATATATTTTAGGTGCCAGCGTGACATATGGCGAGTCTATCGTTGTTACTCAAGGTTGAAAATACCAAATGAAGACACAACTTAGGCTACTTTTATTTTTCGTATACAATAAAATCAAAAATCAATCAAAATCAAAATATTTTATTCAACGTAAGGGACACAGGGAACACTTATTGAACGTCACATATTTAATATAAACTAAAGTTAAAGTTACCACCGTTTCCAAGAAAAAATACCTGCCAGGAGAAGAAACGGCGAAACAAACTCCCCGGTTTGCTTTTTTAACATTTGTTCCCTTTTACGTAGGGGTAGGAAAGATTAAATTTACATATATAAACTTTGTATAAGAGGAGCAATTCATTGCCATGCATGGCCATCATTAAAATAATCTGATGTTTTATAATAAGCCTTTTGAATTAATTTACTTTTAACGACAGCTTTAAATTCTACAAAAGGTAATTCAATTATTTTCCGAGGTAGCTTATTAAAAAAGCGTATACCTTGCCCGACAAATGAGTTCCTAGTTTTGTGTAATCTAGCTGTAGGAACATGGAGTTTATCTTTGTTCCGTGTATTCACAGTATGCAAGTCGCTATTTTTCTTAAATTTTACAATATTCTTTCTAACATATAACAAATTTTGGAATATGTATTGACATGGTACGGTCAATATGTCAATTTCCTTGAATAATTCTCTGAGAGAATCCCGAGGTTTAAGGCTATAAATTGCACGAATAGCCCGCTTCTGCAGCACAAAAATAGATCCAATGTCTGCAGCATTACCCCATAAAAGAATGCTGTAAGACATGACACTATGAAAATAGCCGAAATAAACTAAACGGGCTGTGTTGATATCAGTCAAGTGTCTGATTTTTCTTACCGCGAATGCTGCAGAGCTGAGTCTATTCGCCAATCCATTAATGTGGGGGCCCCATTGCAATTTGTGATCCAATGTGACTCCAAGGAAGACTGTTGAATCCACAAGATCCAACTTCTCGGTATTTATACCTATAGGGGTATTTAAAACCTTTTTCACATTAGGCATTGTAAATTTAATACATTTCGTTTTCTTAGCATTAAGTACCAAATTATTTGCACTAAACCAATGAACCACGTCAGAGAGAGCATTATTTACATCGTCAAAGTTTTCTTTCTGTCGGTCTATCTTAAATAGTAAAGATGTATCATCAGCAAATAATACAATATCATGTTTATCATTTACCAGGTGAGGTAGGTCATTGATATAGATAAGAAAAAGAAATGGACCGAGAATCGAACCCTGTGGAACGCCCATAGCTACTGGGCACCCCCGAGATAGTTCCCCACGTATACACACTTTTTGTACTCGTTTACTTAAGTAAGATGATATAAGGTTAAGAGCTAAATTCCTTATACCATAGTGGTCTAACTTCCTGATCAATGTTTCGTGATGCACACAATCGAAGGCTTTGGATAGATCACAAAAAACACCTAAAGCATCCTTTGAATCCTCCCAAGCCTCTAGAATTTTCCTAATAAGTTCGACACCTGCATCAGTAGTCGAGCGACCCTTTGTGAAGCCGTATTGTTTAGTATGCATCAACTCATGTTTGTTAAAAAAGGCTAGCACCTGGTTAAGTAGAACTTTTTCAAAAATTTTGCTGAAAACTGGCAATATTGAGATTGGCCTGAAATTGTTTGGGTCGGTAATGGTACCAGTTTTAAATAAAGGAATGATTTTACTATATTTCATTTGATCAGGAAATTCACCACTAGCAATACACGCATTGAAAACTAATGCTAAGTCTACTGCAACAATGTCTATAATACTATTAAGAACTTTTACAGAGTGTCCCCATAAATCAGTAGACTTTTTCATATCAAGAGATTTAAAAGTTTTTATTATGTCTTCGGGGGTAACAGTATTGAAATTGAATTCAGTATCAGATTTTTCCACATGAGCTTTAAGAATTTTTTCAGCGGAGGAAGGTGATGAAGTTAATGATTTTGTTAATGAGACTGGAATATCAGCAAAAACTGATTCAAAAGCGGCGGCTACAGCAGAATCAGCTTCAATTAAACTATCATTAATATTTAATTTTATTCTATCCTGTTTTTGTGCCGATTTCCCAGTCTCACTATTTATAATATTCCATGTTGCCTTAGACACATTGGATGACTTTGAAATTTTATTTCTCACAGCAACAGACTTGGCGTTTGAACAAACCTTTTTAAACAATTTGGAATAACTTTTAACATAATTGATAAATTCTAAATCAAAATTAAATGTTTTCTCATGGTATAGTTCATACAGCCTTCGTCTACTTCTGTGTATACCTGTGGTAGCCCACTCACCGAACGCCATATGGTTACCAATTTGAACAGTCTTAGGGGTAAATATGCGCTCATGTTCTTTATGTACCACTTGGAAAAGAGAGTTATACATTGATTGTGGATTTAGGTGGTTACTTTTTAAAGGAAATTTACTGAGCACATTACCACGAAAACTATTCAAGCGACTTGCATTTACAGGTACATAAGTAATCTTCATTTTGGGAACTTTAACATTATGTTTTCTAAAACTTACAAATTGGCCGCAGTGATCTGATTCTAGTTTATTTATAATGGTTTTACTAATAGGCTCAAAATTTGTAAATATATTATCAATACATGTAGCTGATACGCTAGTTATTCTTGTTGGCTCCGAAAACATATTATTAAAATTAAAAGAGGCAAAAAGGCATTTAAAACTGCTACTTGTGGATGAGTTTTCTAGTATATTTACATTAAAATCTCCACATACTATAATATTTTTGCCTGTCTTATAAATTTTATTTAAGACTTCTTCCATCGCTTTTTCGAAATGTTCATAATCTCCACTTGGGGGTCGGTATACGCACACAACAATGTATCGCTCTAACTCTATACATGACAATTCAATAGTACGCTCAACAGAGAGATGCACAATGTCCCTACGTTCTTTATACTTAATATTTTTCTCCAATATTATCATGGAACCCCCACGTATTGCATCTTTCCTGCTGAAGGCACTAGCAACCTGGTGATTGTTGAAATTGAGCATGATCTGCTCGTCCCTTAGCCAATGTTCAGTTAAACATAAAATATTAATATTATTACAGTTCATGAACAATTCCAATTCTAGTTCTTTACTTAAAATGCCTTGTATATTCTGATGCACCAGGTTAAAAACATTTTCATTATACTTGTGAGTTGTGCCAGAGAAAGCCTCTGTTGTCTTAGAACTTAATTTAAAGTATTTGGAACGTATTCCAAAGAATAATTATTGTGATCATGGTTTGACTGCTCAATAGAAGCAGTATTGGTAGCCAATGATTTGGCTGAACTTAAATTAAATATGTGTATAAAATAATGTAGCATACTTGCTACTTGTCCCTTAAATTTATGGGAAAGATGATATCTTTCATTTATCAAATTATAATGTGAAATTATTGAATTATTATTATTATTCAAGTCAATGAATGAAAATTTATTATCATAATTGCTTATAATCTGCATGCAGCAATTTAATCGATATCTGGTTGAATTTTCCCTCTGTGACAAACCTGTGCTATAGGGAAATGCAAATAAAATTATGTGTTTTACACTAAGACAACTTAGCGAGTCAATTAGTTTGGTCATTTCATCTTTAGTCATATTTCCCCTTCTCCCACACATAATAGCTATGGTAGGACAGGAACTACACTGATCACCCAGCACCTCAGAGACCAGGTGTTTATAATCTGCACCAGGCACACAGTGGTTTTAGGCCTGGCAAGTACTGTGTGATAAGTGCAACCCCATATCCTTCCCTAACTCATCACTATACAGTAGTATTTTGTGTTTGCCGGTTTTTGGAAGTAATAAGTTTAGTGGAGCTGTCATTCAGCAATGGCTCAGACGGGAGCACGTGAGGCACATGAGATGGTTGTACATCAGACCCACAGTTACATTTATTTGACAAAGAAGTGAAGCGGTCATAGTTATATTTTGACATATCAACCACCTCACTTAGTGCAAGTATGTGCTCCTGAATTTCAACACGAGAGCTGTTATATTTCATAGTTACTTGCTGCAGCGATGCAGTAAGCGCAGTGACCTTAGATTCAAGATGCTGAATGTCAGCTTCATATTTTAAATGATTATTTTCTAATTGTTGTTTTGTCAAATTTAGCTTATGGAAAATGTTATTATGCTTTTTGCAGAATGCAAAAGCTTTGTAATTCGTTTTCAAAAGATTCTTTGTTTTCTGAATTAATCTATTTACTTTAATGTATTTTTTCAATTTATTTTTAGTTGAGGGTATTCTACTAGGAATCAGCTCATGGTACAGTGTCTGTGTCCTTGTGTCTTGGTGGTGCTGGTGTGATAGTTCCAGGGAGGCTATTGTATTGTTTGCATCACCAAGCTTGTGTTCTAGCTCGGTGATGTGCCTCAAAGTGTTCTCGAACTCCTCTCCGCACTGGCCAAACCCATTCACTATTTCCTGAAGCCGATCCCTTTGTGATATGGCATCTACATAGCTGGTATGCAGCTCTGCCAATTCACTCTTAAGTTTTCTGTTACAGTCTAAAATACTTATTACTTCCTTCTCATTATCATCTCTTTCCCGTAGGAGTTGGTCACACAAGTCTTTACTCTTCTTTAATTCTATCAGCGTCAGTTGGAGTTTATTCTCCTCCTGACGTGCATTAGCCCTTCTGGTCATCATTGTTATTATTGTTTATTTATTGTGTGTAATATTAATGTAGCTGGGTCAAATCAAATCAATCTTCTAGGCAACGTAAATGACACAGGTAATACTTATTGAACGTTATATGCCAAATATAAAAACGACAATTACCACAATATAGTGTTTCAGCAAGGTCAATAATATAGTCCTTTAAAAGTTTATGGCAAAGTTCGTCGCACCTCCAAATGTGACAGCGCCTCAGGGACAAGGGAGGGCCATTAAGAATCAGCACTCTTCCTACATTAGTCTATCGAAGCGTTCTCCTTTTATTTTTTCGTCGCCGCGTTTAATGGCTGTTAATAAATGACGTCGTTTCGTGCAATGCCTCTTGATTTATGGTGTTTTGGTCGGACGTTAATTACTTTTTTGTAATCGGCTTATTGACACAAAAGGGGACTGTACTTAATGTTAAAGTTATAAAAAAAAAAACCTCACGCCTTCTCACAAGGCAGAGGCTGGCAGGCAGAGGTGTATAGGTAATACCCACACACCCACATTCCGCCAACGTGACAGATGGCGAGTCCGTCGCCGTTACTCAAGCACGACTATACATACGCCTTTGAATAACTTCTCAAATGTATGCAGGTTTCCTCTCGATGTTTTCCTCCACTGCAAAGCTCGTAGTGCGATTAACCACTGTACTTACGAACTTGCAACTTTGTATTGCAGGCGACTGCCCGAATATCTCGGTCACTACGGCTCTATCGGTACATTCCGAGTCTGGATCCTGTTCGGGCGTCATTGATTAACAAAAATCCTCACAGAATTTCACATCTACATCTATTATGTAGTAAATAATTATTAATAGGTATATTATTTACTTGTCTATATTATTTACTAGCAATGTCTTGTGGTCGAATGTCAGAGGAACGAAAGTGTATAGTGACCTTTATTGCAGAGCAAAAGCTTGATCTCTGCGTATGTCTTGGAATTAAATGGTAAAGATGTACGCAGAAGTCCATTATACTATTAAGGCCCTAATTGCAATCCACTCGGCTAGTGGACCTTTGACTACAAACCGTCAAATTACAGAGTAATGAGTCTTCATTACTAGAGACCCTTTTCGCGCGTCAGCTGATTTGCCGTCCAAAGTATAATTATTTATGTACTGGTCAGAAGTTTTTAATGAACAACTATTTTGCGAATAGTTGGCGTAATTAAATAAATATCCCTTTTCTATATCTCCAACCTTAGTTTCTAAATATTATAAACATTTATTGGTACAGTAGGGATATTGAACCTGCGATCTCGATTTGATGGGTGCTTTCAACCACAGGTCAGTCACGACTTTTGTTCTTTATTGCCGACTTAACTTCACGGAACCTCAATGGGAATGAGGCCAATAAATCTCATGATTTAGTTGGCCTAAATTTGATTTCGTTGGCAGACTTTCCCTCAGAATGTTTCCCTGCAATAAAACCCATGTATCTATTAATTCAGCTACAAATCTGTCTGCTAGGTGTTTGCTATGTGCCAAGTTCCTCACAAACTTTCACATTTTATTTATATTAGTGAATTAAATACGCTAGCTCCATCTAATCATCTGAACAAACCCAATACCCTTAGCGGATTTACCCAATCCTAGTGCTCTAGTAGGCACAGGGAATCGAATTTGTAATGAAAAGACAACAAACATGAAAAGTGTCAAATCGTTAAGAGTTAATGTTTAATGAAGAGAGTTAGGGCGTAATGGGTTTCCCGTTCGAATTTGGAGCTGCCCGACTGCGGCAGGACCTCCACCTTATAGAAGTCCGTAGCCAAATAACACAATTTATTGTGTTGTGCTCCTACGCGGTGAATAGGTTTCTAGTAATGAGCTGCTTGGGGAGGAGGGAGGATTGTAATATTGTGTTGGCAGCAGCGGGATTAGTCCCATTATGCTGCCAACACAGTCCCATTATGCTGCCAACACAGTATAACTCTCCGAATATTTTTCAGGGTCAGCAACGCGCGAGTGATACCCCTGGTGTTGCAAGCGTCCATAGGCGGCGGTAACCGCTTACCATCAGGCGGACCGCATGCTTGTTTGTCACCCATGTGGTAAAAAAAAGGTTTAATTTTTGTATTATCTCTCGCAGACCGTGAGTTCCGTGAACTTGTGAACCTGGGTTTGCGCGACTGACTCGGCACGAGCTGGCGCGAGGGTCACGGGCCGTTAGTACGATGGTAATGCGATTCAGAAATAATTATAAAGTGGACAGAGTTATCTATCGGCAAAAATATGAACTAAAATCGTGACAATCGCAAAAACAACATTTTCATTAGACTTCTCTTACAAAATTAGAAGGACAGTTCTGTAAAATTTGTATTTAAAAACATCCTACTCACGTGATAAATTTTAAGATATTTATCACTATTTATTACACCAGAACGGCTGAACAAAATTTGGCAGAGAGATAGATAATTAGATGATTTATTGCAGAATAAAAAACCACCAATTTAATAAAATTCTAGGTAGGTAAGGCACGGGACACAATAATTATAACAGCCGTAACAATTACCGGGCTCCAGCGAAAAGTATCCAATACTAAGCGAATTTTCACCAATATTACTCCGACGTAAATTCCCATTCAATTTTCTTTCGGCCCGCCATCCCTAAGCGCTACACGTAATTACACAATCCGCAATCCCCTTTCACAGGAAAAAGAGTACAGTATATCTACTCAGTTAGAGGAAAGACCCGTACTCCGATCAGCGTCGCAAGAAACACGAAGCTTATTTTTTAATCTACGGAACACGGACTATGAGGAATACATTATTTTGTCTACAGAGCATGACGCCTTCGTAGCCAGCGAGAATACAAATTAGAGGCCAAAATCTTAACCAACATCGTTAGCGGAAATCTACACTCTATCACAAATACGATAGAATTTAAATTTGTTTGGTGACTTTCGCTGGGAGGGAGTCATCATCGTTAAAACCTAATCGTGTACAGGACCTCATTATGCAAAACGCTCGACATCTCCATTAAGGGGTCACCGCATTGTGAGTGAACGTATTTTGTGCATCCCTTATTATCAAAAAAATATATTGATATATTTTATATATTACATACATACATATCATCACGCCAAGTCCCTAAAGGGGTAGGCAGAGAGTATAGAGCGCCAGTTCTCTCTAGACTTACATACCTCTTTCGCTTCGTCTACATTCATCAGTCTCTTCATACATGCTCGTCGGTTTCGAGTACTCTTAACGTTCCCGTCCTTGAGAGTCCGATCGATTTGATACAGGTAGTTGGAACGTGGCCTTCCTCTGCCTCTTCTTGCACACACTTTTACTTTGTTTATCTGTTTCGTCAATCTTTATTCACTCATCATTTCTATATGTCCAAACCAACGTAACATGCCTTTCTTCATCTTTACAATCATTATGACAACGTGACAGATGGCGAATCCGCAAGCACGACTATACATACACCATGAACTGCTCCTCAAACGTATGCAGGTTTTTCTCTCGATGTTTTCCTTCACTTTAAAGCTCGTGGAGTGACTAATCACTGAACTTAAGTTCAGAAGAACTCATTGGTACAGTCGGGAATTGACCTTGCAAGCTTTATGTTACAGGCATCTAATCTAAACACTCAGCCACCACGACTCTATATATTTAAATATAAATTATGAAGATAATATAGATTAGGTTGAGACCTCTTAACTAGCTCTGGTGACCTATGTTTACCTGTCATTTCAATACGGCAAATCCCCAGCAACGAAGGGAAACAGATAAGCCGATTTATTAGAAGCCAACCGTGGGAGCAACAATTTTATATCGTCGGGATTCGCCTTGGAATTGAATAAAGTGAATATTTTCTATCGAGGCTTTCGTACCTTCAAGATATTGGTTCGTGTTACGGCGCCGCTGTGAAATTGCATATTTAAGTATGAGTTAGATGAATGAAAATGGAAGGTATGCAGGGATTTCGTGTGTAAAAAAGTACGATGAATGTAATCCAAATTTAATGAAGATGTATGATGCTATTTTAACACAAGTTAAAATATTAAGGGTTCGTTTTAGCTCTAAACAGATCAACATTTCCTAAGTTTTTAATCTAGGTCTGTATACCGAATATATTGTTAACAAATTTGCGTGATCCATATGATTTGGATGGTTGAAATGATTAGTAAAAGATTTAACTTAATCTTCGTGTGAATCTAAAGGAGTATTAAAGAGAGGCAGCATTTGTTTGTCTGTTTGGACACGCTAATCTCGGAAACTGCTTATTCAATTACATAAAAAGTTTTTTACTTAAAATAGTCCGTTTATAAGGAGGGCCATATGATATATAAAATCATACTACTACAAGTATAATGAAACGCAGGCGAATACGCGAGGCACAGCTAGTATGTTAGTATTTTAAAATTTCCGAAATTCATTAATCGTTGGACCAATGGACTCGAACCATTGTATGTACTCCATTTACTATACTGTAATGATTTTAGCACAAAAAACCATTTATTTTCTACGCCGATTGGTTTCCAATGCGCTTTCATTAGCAAATTAATTTTCAAAAATGGTAAACAAATTAGAACACGTAATGTATGTTTAGAAATTGAATAAATGCCAAAGGTATACAACTTTTCGCCTCCCCATTGCTGTCTTGAAGGGATAAGCAGAGGTATATAATACAACACTTTAATTTTGTGATGTATTCAGATGCCAACATGAAATATGGCCAGTAGTCGTCGTTCGTCGACGAACAGCATGCAGGCAGGTAAGGTATGCAGGTTTTCTTTCGATGTTTTCCTTCACTGTTAAGGTCGTGGCGTGATAAATCACTGAACGTAAGTTCAATAAGACTCATTTGTACAGAGCGCTGGTATGAGCTTGTACCAGACATAACAGGCTACTATAAATAGTGCCATCCACAAAGACGCGACCCGCGACCCCTTCAACTGGAAAATGGTGGGGCGCGCCTTCGTGGATGGCACTATCTATACAAACCCTTGTTCTGTCACTTTAATCAATCAAATTATTTGAAAAAAATATATATAACTACCATATTATTATGTGGTAATAAAAAGCCGTGGTGGCCGAGTGGTTCGAGTAGTTGCCTGAGACACAAAGATCGCAAGTTGGAATCCAGACTGTACCAATGAGTTTTTCTGAACAAAGTACAGTGATTAGTCACACCACGTGCTTTTCGGTGAAGGAAAACATCGAGAGGAAACCTGCAAACGTCTGAGAAGAAATTTAAAGGCGTATGTATAGTCATGCTTGAGTAACGGCGATGGACTCGCCATCTGTCACGTTGGCACCTAATATATCTCTGGCGGGAAGTGGGTGTGTGGGTATCACCTATACACCTCTGCCTACCCCTTCGGGGACCTTTGTGGGAAGGCGTGAGGATATATATTATTATTATTATTATGTTATATCTCGCATAGCGTAGCGTAGCTTCCCAATGCAACTGAGTCACCGGTCTCCGGGCACATCTATCTGCAACGTGCACGTTTGGTGTCGACGGCTGCCTCCGAGCGATACGCTTCGATCGCCGTTCAAACAAATACGCCCCTTTTGTTTCTTTCATTCCAGGAATGGAACCTATTTTAATGAAAAACAGTTCGTAAGTTAATGTATTACGGTGAATTTTTCAACGAATTTGCTTTAATTGCACTTGTTCATCCACATATTTTACTTTTGACGTACGTTAATGGATAATGCGCTTAAATCTTTAAGGAAGTTTTAATCTTAAAAAGCTTAGATAATGATTTGAAGCGAAAGAGGGTTGAAAGACTAGTGAGAACTGGCGCTCTACTCCCTGCCTACCCCGTGAGGGACTTGGCGTGATGATATGCTTGAAAATTGAATCATTATTTGACAGAATTTCGAATTACTTTAAAGTATCGCCTTTTCTGCCAAATTTTAATCCAAGCCTAATTATATCTGGATTAACAGTATGCTTACATAGCAAGTACCTAGAAATTTTAATAAGTACAAACAATTCACAATGTATGAAAACAACCAGAATACGTTATAAATTCAAGTGATAATTTCACTTGCATTGGACAGTATAAATATTTCTGTCTCCAGAGAATTCGGTGACGAAAGTGGAAATATCATTTTCTGGTCAAAGATGTCAAGTTAACAAATTTTAAATTCGTGCAAAAATTTTATCCAACCTGGCAGTCTTCTTGGCACGTTGCCGCGGGATATAGATTTGGGTCAATATTTTATCTGTACGTAGTTATACAACCATTTAGTTTGTAAATATTGTTCGTTATTGGTTATCTATAAGTAATGTTAGAATTAAATAAACATGACAGTTCTGCCTACATGCCGTGGTGGCCAAGCGATGGACTCGCCATCTGTCACGTTGGCACGTAATATACCTCGGCGGAAAGTGGGTGTGTGGGTATTACCCATACACCTTGTGGGCAGCCGTGAGGATGTTATTATAGTTCTAATTATACAATTTTAAAAAGAATTTGACACTTGAGAGAATTTCACAAAAAAGTAGTAGTAGTCGAAAACGAAATTATTAACTAAGTAACTGCTGTTGTGAATAATCTTTTTCGATAATGAGTATGGAGCAGTGATAATCCTTCATATTATAAGTAAAAAGTTAGAGAGGATGTGAAAAACGCCGTGCACGGATAGGTACGAAAAATATTCTTCCGCAAAGATTTTTTTATTTGAAGCTTTTTTGAGTGACTCAGCTCATTGTATTCATTTCTCTTTCAATGCAAAATTGACAGCGCGATACTTAAGTCTGTTTGGATGTCAATCACACGTCCATCACCAGTTTTTCCTTATCATGTGAAAAGTCGACATAATACAATTGGAACTTGTAATATAATCCATAAAACAGTCCAGATTAAGTTCAGATTAGTATCGAAGGAATATCCAACGTTCTTCCAGAAGGGTGTGGAAATGTTTCTGCCGAGACAGGTGATGATGGAAAACAGGGCCACTGCATACAAGCTGCATACTTCTTTGCAACTTAGATATTAAAAAAATGCAGATGAGATATTTCACAGTCATATTCTTTATCAAAAATTTACAGCTTCGAGTAGCCTCCAACGTAGAGATCGCAAATTCGAATGCCGAATGTACGAACCAATGAGTGTTTCTGAATATAGTTCCAAATTCAAACGGGAAACCCGTTATGCCGTACCTCATGCATACATGCATATCATCACGCCGAGTCCCTAACGGGGTAGGCAGAGAGACTTACATACATCTTTCGCTTCGTCCACATTCATCAGTCTCTTCATACATGCTCGTTGGTATATGCTTCAACATGCCGTACCTCTCTTAATTAAAGAATATTATTAAAGGAGGTAATATTCATTCCGAAACATGGGTTTTTCGACACACAATCAAAGATGGTTTATTATTAGAAAATATATAAATAAACAAAACCAATAGGCAATATTCGATAAAAGCAATCTAGATAGCGGCCGGGGTCCGATGGGCCCACACTTTATAGACGCAACAACTTTAGGAGGGTTGGATTTATCACGCGCCCTGACCCTACCTGAGAAGGGTCTTCGCGCCCCCCAAAAAATTGGCTAACAACGTTCTTTACTGCTCATGTTAATGTTTCGATATTTTACGAAGCTCGCTTTGAGAGTATTTCTGTGTTTCACGTTTACCCTAAAAAGGCCGTGGTGGCCGAGTGGTTAGAGTAGTTGACTACAACACAAAGATTGCAAGTCCGAATACCGACTATAGGTACCAATAATTTATAATTTAAGTACAGTGTTTATTTACATCACGAGATTTACAGTGAAGGAAACCACCATACGCTTGAGAAGAAATTCAAAGGCGTGCATAATTAGTCGTGCTTGAGATGCCATCTGTATCAAATCTATATCAAAAGTAGCGGCCTATATACACACCGCCTACCCTTTATGGGATCCTTGTGGGAAGGCGTGATGTTAAAAATAAAAAGGTATCAAGAGACTTAACACGTGTCTGATGCGAAATAGCCTGCCCTGAAAAATGTTATCAAATTCATATGTAGCAAAGTATATTGAATGCTGTGTATATGTGTCGTTGGTATAGATATCAAGTATTTAGTTACATGATTAATATTAGTATTTAAACTTGAAATTCCAACCATTTTGGATGAAGCAGAATGCAACTCATCCAGATATAAAGGTCGATTGACAACTCACATAAACTCTTTATCTAACATAGCAGACGTGCTATATTCACAAAGGAGAGAAGGAACAGTGGTTCTTTGCCAAGCGCCATCTTCTTATAACTCACCTGATTAAAGACTAGACGACTGATCGTAGTTTTAATTTATGGGAAAAAATTGGTTGTCTGTAAAGTCGGTTTACAGACGATAATTTTATGTGACAACGTCATAACAGATGCGGCGCAAACCGATCGCTCAAGCCGATCGTGCCTTTCACTCGCTCGTGTAGCGCTACCGCTCCGATCGTAACGTTACAATGAGCGTAACGGGACAATTAATCAGCCTTTTTCGAGCGTGCAGCCAAAAATTCAAACAGTTTCAACAAATTACTTTACGTTCTTATCCCGGTACATAACTAATATAATGAAGGGATGTTCCACAATAAAAAAAACGCCAATCAATAAAACATACTGACCAGTTTTCTATTCGTACTTTACAAATTGAGACACGCGCGAGACAATCACAAGATAGGGTCCGTTGCCCGCGCGGACGCGGCCATCCTTAATTTATACATTCAAAGGGGACCTAACAAGAGGCCACTCCGAAACTTTTAAACTGAAAACGTCGCAGTATAGTGATTTAGTGGGGTCTATGTCATGGGCGACTTGAAAATGACAATCAAGCAAATATTGTTGCACCGTTGCATTAAATATTAAATACATTTGAATCGTCCTTCTTCGTGAAACTTGCGGTCGCGGGTTCGATTCCCGCTGAGTGCAGATATGTCTGCAATGAACACGAGTAATTGTACCTTAGTCTGGGATGCCCAATTCATCTATGTAAATATCTATATATATGAGTAAATATACCGTTGTCTAGTGACCAATACACTTGCTTAATTTGGGGCTATGTCCATTTGTGTGGAATTGTCCCAAGGAATTTCTTTAGGTATTTAATATCTTCGTTCGAATCGCCGCTACTCAAGCACGACTACAATGCATACATCTTTGAATTTCTTGTCAAGCTTATCCAGGTCTGCTCTCGATGTTTTTCTTGACTGTAAAGATCGTGGTGTGATTCAAGTGCATTTCAGAATAACTCGTTGGTACCGTAGGGAATTCAAACTTGCAGTCTTTTCATTGCAGACTCGTGTGCAATCTAGCTAACTATATAGGTCTTATGTAGGTACCTTTACAGGCACGTCACAGTAAAAATATAAATAAAAAGCAAAATACTTAATAAGCCGTGGTGGCCGAGTGGTTCGAGTAGTTGCCTGCGACACACAGATCGCAAGTTCGAATCCCGACTGTACCAATGAGTTTTTCTGAACTTAAGTACAGTGATTAGTCATGAGCTTTACGGTGAAGGAAAACATCGAGAAGAAACCTGCATACGTCTGAGAAGAAATTCAAAGGCGTATCGCCATCTGTCACGTTGGCACCTAATATACCTCTGACGGAAAGTGGGTGTGTGGATATTACCTATACACCTCTGCCTACCCCTTCGGGGACCCTTGTGGGAAGGCGTGAGGATATATATATATATATATTATTTATAAAATACTTTCCGAACATTGTTAAATTTCCCAACGTCGTGAGGGATATATGGTACATTTATTGACCATCACATAAATATAATAGCACAAATACCACCTCACCGTTACCGAGAAAAAACACTCGAAACGCAAAACTAACTCCTCCCTTGTTTTCTTATTTAATACTGATTCCCTTTTACAGGGGCAGGAAATGTTTTATTTACATGTAACTTGCAATAGGAGCAATTCATTGCCATGCATGGCTATCATTTACCACCGGCGTCGCTATATGAATCGGCAATGTATTTCAAATCAATTCTAAATTACATTACAGAGGGTTAGTTTTAGTTGGTATTGTTTAATTTCGTTTCCTTCTTTACACTGATGCCTTGCGCCCAACACCAAACTTGTTTTCAATTCATCAAAGGAGCCAGCCAGAGAGAGTTCGGTAGATGTCCAAATATTCCACTGAAGAAATCTTAACTTGCTCTAAGTCATCCGTTCCAGTTATTGGCTTAGATATATTGTATCAAGCACGATATTATTATTACATTATACATATATACTTTTTAGCCATCAGCATCGAGTATTAACACTCGTAAGTACTACTATAATTAATACTATTAGTAATTAGTACTCAACCCATGTCCAGTGAAGCCTCTCGCTTTCCCAAAAAGTATACCGAAAGTGTAGGCAGAAGTAAAACTGTAAACGTGATTTTCGGATATACATTTTGGTGGTAATGTGACGGATACACATACGCATTTATTTATTCTTTTAATTAAAAAAATATTAAGTCATTATAAAAAAAAAAACGAAATAACGTGTGGCACTCGGTGACTGCCGCGGTAAAGCTATTGCATAGCATTTTTTATCAACTTATGCAATACACCTAGATAAAAGTTCCGTCGTGTCCATATTTCCCGGCAATTTTGAATTTGGAACTGTTCTATATTCGAATGTGTTTATATTTTGAAGGTTTTAGATTTTATTTATGCAATAGCTTGTTACATCTCCGGACATATGCACACCTGACGGTGATTGTGCAATGAGGGATGGGACATTATAAATTCGATCACCCACGAAGCGCGGCGCCTTTTGTCTTCCTAACATCGGACCAATCGGACACCCCTTAGTAAGTAAGTACTTGTATAATAAGTGTCATAGAATTAAGTACATTTTGTGGAAGTGAAATAAACACTTTAAAAATCTAAACGGTTTTTATTGAGATCCTCCGATGCGATGTGATGTGCATCCTGTAATTAGCTTAAAAATATCCAAAATAGGCAATAAAATAAAAAACGCAAAACAAAACACATCGCGACCACTGAGCTTTTCTCACAGAACGCCAAGAAATCCAACCATATTTTTCATCCAACGTCATACATGTACATATTCGTATATATGTGTGTTACTTAAGCCAAACGGCCAACATGGCTGACACGGCTTGAGTATTTCTTTGACCAGATACTAAGATACATAGCCTTTTGTCTATTCACTTACAAATTCAACTAGTGTATATAGTTCTAGCGAAACAAAAATGCGAAATCCATTCAGAGAGCCTTTTGATTTGCGGACAAAAGCGTCAACGTTTTGCTTTTAATTCCAGCGTTCGGGCTGGTTCTAATTGCGACGTCAGCAGGCGAGATGTTTAATTAACACGTCACAGAACGACGGTAACTAAATGGAAAATGCACCAGTTGTTTGGAACGACTCAAATATTCATATAGCGCAATTGAAAAAGTAACCAGCATTCCACGGCAATTAGCCAGGGTATTCAAATTTACGGACAATTTGTTAGGCATATATCCGAAACTACGCTGTTAGCCATTCATATCACTACGCTGTTATGGGCTAGGTAGTAGGTAGAGTGACAATTATCTCTCTAGATAGACATACTTCTTACGCTTCGTAATTTCTGGACGAACAGAATACAGATATCATCATACAATGCGTAAACGCGTAGATGAACACCCAGAGGGAGGTCACCTTTCATCTTCCTAGATCAAAGCAATCTGCCATAAATAAAAAAATCTGTATGAATTTATTCATTTATCATTAAGCTATATCCAAAGTCTAATGTCGTTTGATAGTTAATACCTCATATTATTTACTATTAAATGATATTTGACATATACTCCTAAATATACACATTTTTCTGATAATCTTTGGACAACATAAACTTGCAAGGTGTTTCCATTGTTCTGATGAGAAGTATGTAATATATACATCATCATACACTGCCACCACGGCTCTTTTTAAACCATCCAATAATTTATCTCTGTACCAAATTTAACCCAATCCCTGATAAACATCCTCAAAACTTTCAGATTTATAATATTAGTAAAATTCAACTGTTAAACTGCGCAAACATTACCAACACAAAATCTAGAACTACTTGTAAATTGGAAGAACTAAAGTTCAGTCGAGAAGTTGGATAAATACAAACAATGCTCGGCGGCAGAACATAAATGATGCCGTACAGCGCTGTAACAAGTTTGCCTTTTATGAGTGCAGTTGCGCTCAAGCGTGTTATTGTACGAACCTTATTACATGCAACAAGGATGCTCCCAGCTAAAGTAATTTAATGGGAGACATATATATACATATATATGTATATGCGTACGCTTCAAGAACTTGAAAAGTTCTGCAACGATTGTGGTAAAATGCTGACACCATGTACAATCTGCTTCTATGATGGTCTTTCGCGTCAGTAAAGGTTTTTAAAGATCTTTATCAACCATAAAACCACAGTTAAGCATACTGATTGGTTATATAGAATAGATGAGTGAAAAGAGAGAGATGTAGAGGCTGAGGAAGACCACGTTTCAACCACATAGATCAAATCGATTGACCACCCAAGGATAGAACGTCAAGAGTACTCGAAATCGGCGAACATTATGAAGTGACCGATGATTGTGGAAAAGCGAAAGACATAAGCGTAGAGAGAACCGTTAGGGATTTGGCGTGATGATAATAATCATGCAGGATTTAAGGCTTGTAACGATAATTGCCCCTTTTCACGTTAAAGCTATTGAAGGAACTGGATGTTTGGTACGGAGGTAGATTATTAGCTAGAATAACACAAAAGACAAGATTTATTTCAGAAAATTCTATCAATTAAATCATATATGCTGCAAAGGAAAACTGTTTCTATAGTCATTAATAAAAGGCTGTTATTCTTTCAATCTATAGCGGCTTTAATGGAAACATACCTTTTGTGAAATAGCAAAGAGATATCCTATGATTATAAGGTAACGCCATGACGTCTCAATATCGGGAAGTGGTCAATTTCAAAATTGTTCCGTTTCAAAGGTAAGGCCGTGAGCTGAATATGATAAAAAATTTAATAATTTACGCAAGTTAATTCATGATTTGGGCTACGAATGTCTGAATTGTTTGTTTATTTCTGATTTCAATTATACAGCGAAATTATATTTTACTGCGATTTGTTCCAAATTAGTTTGACGATGAACAATTTGTATGGTCTCGTGTAATTAAAACCCCAAAATTATCGTACCATTTAACAGCGTATAACTTTGTTTCTTTCCTTCAAACGAGTTTGTAATTGCTAAGCTTTCAGTCGCTCACAATTCATTTCATACCACAAAGGTGGCAAAAAAGCAGGCGTTTTATTTTTAATCATTTATTTTCAACACGAGTCGGACTAAAAACAATTGCATGCAATTGTTTTGCCATCGGACCGTACAAAGAGGATCAACGAGCTTCGTCAGGAACACTGACAAAAGTCATACACTTAAATGTAAAGACAAGGTATAAAGCGACCCAATTGCAAACAAACTATAACTAGATAAAATAAAATTGGATGAAATGAAAGTTGAGCCAGATAACAAAGTTCTGGTAATTTCACCGGTCCAAGTTATCTCCAGTTACCAGCTAAGTGTGGTTACACAGACTAAACTTTATTTTTACATCTTGAAACGTAGTTGGTAGAACGTAAATTAGCCATTCTATCTGAGTCTGTTTAATCTTCAGGGTTATTAAGAGGATTCACGGATTTTGGAGATGTTTAAGTAGTCCATTAAGAACGTTTAAATCTTAAAGGTTTCCTAGGAAGATAACGGCTTAGTGAAGATGAAACTAACGCTGCAATATCGCATTTCAAATATTATGATGTGCTTAAACTAGGTTTAAAATTGTATTGTATGTATACATTACCCCGCCTTCCCGTAAGGGCCCTGAGATAGGCAGAGGTGTGTCGACAGACCCACACACCCACTATAAGCCCGAGATATAATGTAGGTGCCAACGTGACAGATGGCGAGTACATCGCCGTTACTCAAGCACGACTATACATACGCCTTTGAATTGCTTCTCAGACTTATGCAGGTTTCCTCTCGATGTTTTCCTCCACCGTAAAGATCGTGGTGTGACTAATCATCGTACTTAAGTTCAGAAAACCTCATTAGTCTCACGAGTACTTCAAACACTCGGCCAACACGGCTCTAATTTCATGACCCTATAGACATTACATAAGGTGGAGAGAGGGTGTACTGTAGACCGTTTATGCCGTACTTCTCAACTGCTTTAAGCACCACCGGATATCCTGTCTTAGAATTCGAGGGTAAAAAGGGGTAAAGCGCTTGGGTGCATGTAGGAATCAAGGATAAATATTTTTTTTACATATCAATACGCCTTCGCACAGTAATCGTCTAAGGTATTGATAGAAGTGTAATAGCTCTCCGACCTTTGGTAGGAGATATATTGAGGTGGCAATGTGACAAATGGCGAGTCCGTCACCATTTCCCCATCACGACGCCTTCACTATATTCTTTGGAGCGTGTTTCCGAATAACTTTCTGCGGCTCCGCAAAGGTATTGTTCGATTACTCACTCATTGGTCCTTAACAATTCGAATTTGCAATCTTAATTTTGTAGACTTCTCAAACTACTCGGCCACCACGGCTTTGACTGTTCGATTATATTACGGTCGTTCCCATCTGAAGTATATATTCAGGAGTGTTAATCAAAACACGTGTTTCAATTAAGTTGGATGAAATATTAATAACCAAGTAATTCAATGCAAAGTGGCAACAGCCCAATTTTAATCCATTAATATCCACAATGCGTTGCCTATATCAATCCGCCACCATAAGCAGTTAAGCCCAAAATATATCATCAATTGCATTGATATTTATCAAACCACATCATATTAATGCCCAGGAAGCCAAACTTCACACAATGAATAAACAATGTAATTAGGTACATACAAAAGGAGTGAAATTATGCATAATTTATCTGATCCTAAAATTAGCGCGCGTACAAGGGAAATTGCTTAAAATTAATATGAGATTTCATAATCCAAAGGCCGTAAAAGGGTTGGCAAAGAACATAGGATCCACCCTTTTAGAAGTAAATAAAAAATTTATGGACATTTCTGTGCCCTATTTGCAATCACTGCGGACTCATTTCATGTTATTGCCGTTAAGGTTTTATTTTCACCTAATATATCCTCACGCCTTTTCAAAAGGGTCCTGTAAGGGGTCAGCAAAGGTATAAGTAGTACCCACGCTTCCACTTTCCGTTAGAGATAAGTTGTAGGCTACAACGTGACATGCACGACAAACGCATTCAGGTTTCCTCTCGTTGTTTTCCTTCACCGTAAAGCTTGTGATTTGTGTGATTAACACAGTTTAAAATACTACTACTACTACTAAACTAATAGCCGTGGTGGCCGAGTGGTGTGAGTAGTTGCCTGCGAGATAAAGATTGCAAGTTTTAATTCCGACTGTACCAATATGTTTTTTGAACTCAAAACCTGCATACGTTTAAGAGTAACGGCGACCTAAACTGATATATATCTCTGACGGAAAGTGGGAGTGTGGGTACTACCTTTACACCTCTGCCTACCCCTTCTAGGACCCTTATAGGAAGGCGTGAAGATATTATTTAAGCTACTATAATATGGCTGTGTCATACATACATACATATCATCACGCCAAGTCCCTAATGGGGTGGGCAGAGAGTATAGAGCGCCAGTTCTCTCTAGACTTACATACCTCTGTGTCATATAAAATATATTATATTATATATATTATGACATAACTTATAAAATGTATAATGGGATAAAATAAACATTTCGCCGTAGGAACGACGGACCGAACACCTGTATCAAATCCCTAACAGATCCGCACATGCGATATATCACAGTAGGGTTGTGAGAGCACCAAGAATTATTACCGTTTTAAAAAAATATGAAAACCTATTTTATATACTAACGGGCAATTCATTTGTGATGCATATAATGACTCAGAGGGTTAGCAGAGGTCGTTAATCAAAGTTATTCATAGCTCTTTAATGTCAAGCAGTTCATAGGCACTGATTAGATACCCTATATTTTTTTTTATATAATTTAGTATATATATTTTGGTTCGTATTTTGAAACTTATTTTTTTTTTAAATCTATCAACACATTACTAGATAAGGCAGAGAAAGTAGCAGTTCTCTCCAGACTTACTGACTTAATACGCAATGTATGGTACAGACTACGTAGTAAGGGAATCGGCGAAAAAATACGTACGTACGAAAATACTACGAATGTGCGTAGGTACGTTTGCACAATATTTTTATACAATTTAGGAACTTTTAAACAAGGAACAATTTCCTAAGCGCTGTGAGCTTTGATCTCACCGACCTAAAAAATAAACGAGCAACGTATTTTTTTGCGTTCCCTGCGCTCTGATGTACCCACAATTTATCCAAACACACGTCACCTCCCTACCTTGAAGCTACAAAACGTCCCGAGAAAATACCACCTCATCCATTTCAGTTCGCGTGAAATATGTCCGCGAGCTTGGTCGAATTCTTTGGAAATGCTCATAAAAAATATAATATATTGTTATTGCTTGGTATAAATTCCATTATCGTTCGGACGGAGCACCCCTTTTAGCGAAGACACGGCCATGGTGCGTATTAGATTCCACGTGAAGAAAGGAGAGTTATACTATACATCAATAGTCGTTCGGCATTGTATTTTAAACGCCCTGAAACATTTTTTTTTTCTTGGATACCATGTAATTTAGATTAGGTTTATGGGTAACTAAGTTTTAACTTAATTTTTTTTTTCAAACAACATAAGCGAGGTGCTTCATAACAGACTAAAAGTATCTTTAGAATAAAAGTTCAGAAGACTGCAACGGATACTACATAGTTCTGGATATTTTTACCTAACCACCGTGAGGTTTTCATATCTGCACATGAAATTGCATTGCATTGGCAGATGGCGGCGATCACGTCAGCTCCACGGAAGAACGACCACTCTATGGAAGGCGTAGCAGCATGGCGTATGCAGGCGAGCGCCAATGTGTGCAGGTGGACCCAAACGAGTGTAAAAGGGCGCAAGATGACGCAACGAGGGTCAGAATGACCTTGCCTCCTTGCATAAAATAATCTTCACACTCTATTTCATATGTAAAAAGAAAATAGCATAAAATGACAAGATAAGATACTTGACTAAGGTTGGGGTTCTGTCAGAAGGCTTTTTAAGAATTGACTTAATCCCAGTAACCCACTTCTTCAAAATAGGTTGCAAAGTTACGGTGGCATTCTCATTGTGTAAGAATATGGTCACCAGTTAAATAGAGTACAAATCTCAGCAATATAACTCACCCCTGTCGACATTCCTGCTGTGCTTTTATAAGTGAACCGAAGTAGTCATACACTGATAAAAAAAGTTTTTGCAAGGATGTAAGGTGATCTAAATAATTATTTAAATTAATTTACATAAATTGAAAGCAGGTAGTTCACAGGTATCTTCAGTTTCAGAGCTGAAATGTTATCATTCAATACCCTGTTGAGACGTTGGGACTATGGCCACATTACCTATTATCTCCTTGTCATAGTAAATTTGTCATAAAAAATAACTTCAAGAGTTCAGCATAGAGTTCTCCAAGAAGGTTGTGAAAATATTCCGCAGGGTCGGCAGCGCGTGAGTAATATTTGTGTTGCAAGCATTCGTAAGCGGTGGTAATAGCTTAACATCAGGCAGGCCGCGTGCTTCTGTACCGCTTAAGTATTCTTATCACATAGGAATATTACTGCTATACACTGAGGCCTATTAAGTTTTGCTACTGCTTAGGATTGTTTCCAGAAACTCCGTGATGCATTAAACTTGTGTCACCGTGTATTTTAATAAGATATGTAGATAGCGCCATCCACGAAGACATGCCCCATCAATTTCAAGTAGATGGAGTCGCGGGACTCGGGGAGTATGGCCACAGTCTATTAATTATAGTGTGCACTCATAGGTAATCAGTGTACAATACTCGTATAATAAACATAAGTGGAAGGTTGAACACTTACACCATACAGTATAAGTAGGAATAGTGGGGCGCGTCTTCGTATATGACACTATCTTTATATTATAGACTAGCTGTCCCGCCCAGCTTCGCTCGGGTGAAAAAGTTAAATTGCCCGTAACACGATCGCAGCGCCACCTATTGGGTCCAATTGTAAATCTAAACCATTCTCGAATCTAGCTTAAGACACACAGAAACACACAGAAAGCTTCGCCCGGGTAAAAAGGTAAAATTCTTGAAACTCGATCGCAGCGCCACCTATCGGGTCCAATTTAATATTAGCCTATGTTACTCGGGGAAAATGTAGCTTTCCAAAGGTGAAAGAATTTTTGAAATCGGTCCAGTAGGTTCGGAGCCTATTCATTACAAACAAACAAACAAACAAACATATCTTTCCTCTTTATAATATTAGTATAGATAGATATATATATTTTTATTTATGTATACGACTAAACTATCCATGTCATCTATAAAAATAAATAAAATTGGAGTGTCTGTTTGTAATATTTACTAAATGCATATATATGTAAACAAAGTGACACTTTATTTAGATTGTCTAGTTGAAATTTAACTATAGTGTATTATCTATAAACTTGTTTACTCTGTGGAGCTATCGGTCATATTGACATAAGAAATCACGAGGAATGATGATAGAGAGGTTATGTGAGAATAGCAGTTAAATAATGAAATATTGAAATTGTAATAATTAAATAAGTAATCGTAATTTATAAGAACTGGTGAAACAATAGCTTTAAATGTTGTTTCTCTTTTCAGGTGAGTTAGTGGTTCATTAGTGTTTTTAGAATGTTTTGTAAATGTGTTGAAACTAGTGTTGTAAAATAAAATTAACTCTTTTCAGAGCAACAAATTTGGTTATAGTTTTACATTAAATATATATATTTTTTTATTTTTGTCTGTCTGTCTATTTGTTCCGGCTAATCTAAGAAACGACTAAATAGATTTTCACGGGACTTTCACTGGCAGATAGCTGATGTAAAAAGGAGTAACTTAGCTACTTTTATTTTAGAAACTAAACAATAACTTTATGTTAAATTCCACGCGGGCTACTACTAGTTTTAAATAGGGTTCGTGTAAAAATAATGTGATATCTATGTTTTCTTTTTCCATTATTTGTAATCCAGCCAGTCATAACAATGGAATCCAATGACCAAATTTCGTAGTCATAAGCCGTAATCCTTCAAAAGCGTCTCCGCTTAGGTCCTAATTGCTTACAACCTTCTTTGTTAGTCTAAATACGCTCGATCCATAGCCTTGGGAATCCAGATGGGATGTTTTAGGTATAAAGGAATTAAGGAATATTTATGTATGTAAATGTAGGGGTAGCCCGCTACATGTGCGTTTGTGCTTAAAAATAATCCGTGTTATTCTGTTTAATTCAGCAGAATTATAACAACAGATATTTTATAATAAAATTATTTCTGTCATAGATAGCCATCTTAAGTGCTAATAAGCTAACAGGATCAATAAAAAAATGCGCAAATGGACTTTTGCGCAAGGTATAAACGAAATCATTAAAGCCTTAGCCCAGTTTATTTAAAAAAAAGTTTGTTTGGATAAAGCGAAGGCTATTTGATTACTTCACGAAATATATTATTCATTATATATAGGTAGGTATGTATATACGTACAAGGGCGTGGTGGCCGAGTGGCTTCGATCAATCGCCTGCAGCGGCAATCCCAACTATACCTATGAGTTTATTTGAACAAAAATACAGTTATTAAACACTCCAAAAGAATTGCGGTGAAGGAAAGAAAATATAGAGAGCACCACGATTGAGAAGTTTTTTTTTTTTTTTTTTTTTCTTTATTGTTTATAGAGGGTTTTTAATATAATTAATGCCACCCTCGATTGTACACTTACTAACAAACATAACAACAACTAAGTCTATCTCCGCCTTATACCCAATCCAACAAATTTTAATAGTACTCTGACTTCCCGTGACAGTGGATTCGACAGGATACTATTGTACAATCCCACATCGTAACAATTATTTGCTAAACTAAATTGTGATATAAAGGAGCGTCTCTCAGCTTCATTTAATAGTACTCTGACTTCCCGTGACAGTGGATTCGACAGGATACTATTGTACAATCCCACATCGTAACAATTATTTGCTAAACTAAATTGTGATATAAAGGAGCGTCTCTCAGCTTCATTTTGAGAAGTTGAAATACGTATATATAGTCGTGCTTGAAAAACGGTGATGGACTCGCCATCTGTCACATTAGCATCTAAAAAAGATAATTATATGCTCCTCCTCCTCCTCTGATAATTAAATGCTTATTTCCTAAGTATAATCCGTTAACACAGTTTGTTTAGCTTAAGCATCCGACTAACAGGATCATCTAAATTTACACATACATAATTATGATCACGCTGAATCCCTTACGGGGTAGGCAGAGATAATAGAGCGCCAGTTCTTGACTTCATGAAAGAAGTATGTTAGTCTAGAGAGAACTCCACATTCATCAGTCTCTTCATACATGCTCGTCGGTTTCGATTACTCTTTTATATTTGCTTAACGGAAAACCATTACAACGGTAAGCAAATCTGAATGTATATTGTAAGATTATCAAATAAGCTCATTTATTCATATTTCTAAATCCACGTTTTTACCAGTTTTAAACTTCTTTGGCTAACGTAACCAAACGAAGCGTAAACAAGACCAAAAATATTCATCATTGGTTTTCACTTTGTTGCTAACTCCTGTACTTATATAACTTTATCAAAAAATTTAACTCGCTATTCCTCAGTGAGAATTCTTAACAAAAGAAAACGCGTCGGATTGAGTTTTCTGACGAAAGATTTTAACTTGAGACTTAAGGGTCGGTTTGCATGTGACGCGATGCGACTAGCGTCGACCTTTTTCGACTCGAATAATATATATTTATATAAACATATATATGAAGAGAATGATGAATGTGGAGCGAAAGAGGCAGAGAGTATAGACCGTTAGGGACTTGGCGTGATTATATATAAAAACACGAAACCCATTAATATTCGAAGAAACCATCATCCAATAAATAAAATATTTCTCGGTGAGCTTAGCCTTAAGAGTCCAGTTACAAATACATTGCACTGCAACTATTCAAATGAAAATACTTGTTTCGATAAGATAATTATGCAAATAAAGCAATTAGAGAGACTGAGAGTGGAAAATGTTGGAAAAGTTCACTTACGTTTCTTTTCCCGCTGGCTAAGCCACGCGGTTACATAATAATTAAAAAAACGTAAAATTTGATGTCATGGTCAGGTATATTTGAGCAATTAACACAATGTGAGATTAGATAGAGAGTACAGGATAGTATAGAATTTGGTTTTACCTATTTATTAAACCTGACACCTAATGGAAGCATAAATTGATTATTGAAAACCTTACAGTAACGACAAATATTATGTTAATATATAATTTTATTCAAAAGAATGAAAAAAGAGAATTATTTTAACCAAGACAAATCCCTTGGAGACAAAGTTTGAATAATTCAATTTATTCGATTAAGGTGGGTCGTATTAATTCGAGTCGCGCCTCGAATTTGTTAAACAGCTTGCTTGGGGTGATGTACTCACGGGCTCGATACATGTGCGGGACCGCTCAGTAACATTTCGTATGTTAATTTTTTATATATATTTTTTTTTTATAAATATATCTTATATTGGTATGGTTTAGATATAACTTGGTTCGAGTAGTTGCCTGCAACACAAAGATTGCAAGTTCGAATCGCGACTGTACCAATGAGCTTGAACTTAAGTATAGTGATTAGACATGCTACGAGCTATACGCTGACACTTCTGCCTACACCTTCGGGGAGCCTTGTGGCGCGAGGATTTATATATATAATGGTTCTAGCTGTACTCTGTGGTTTCTCCCAAATTTAATTTCATTGGTAGATTTCTCCTAGATAAAATCGCTGGACACATTGGTAGGTGTTTATCCAGCTGAAAGTTCTTTGTCGAATTCCATCCAATTCCAATCAAACATTCTGGCGTGGTTGAGTTACAAATATCCTTACGTTTAATATAAGTAGAATTAACTAATAATAATTAGATCCAAAAAGAATATTAACTAAGCCGTTCGAAGACACCGTAATGCTGACAGCATTGCCACGGAGAGGCAATGCTTAATGTATGGGTTGTTTCAGCCTTCTTGAAACTAAGTAGAAGCCTCAATCGAGCATAAAATGTAATAAAAACAAAAGATATAGATATGTACAAGATACAGTTACGCCACAGTCAAAACCCAGTATATACTGCACCGACGGATTTTTATTTGAAGATACATATTTCATCAAATTCTTTGATCTGAAATGCTTAATGAAATTTCGCTACCGCGTATTCAAACGTGATACAGGGACGTGTGCTTACAAATACTTTAAGCGTAATGGTGGGGAATCGTTTACATATAATTATTCAAAGTACTCGTTAGTACAAGCTAAAATTGGTGGGTATAATCATAACATGAGATATCAAATGAAACCTTAATCACCCTTTAATACTGCGTTACATCTTTTGTTAGAAAGCATTCGTGATGAACAAATACATTAGGGGTAAAGTGGGTTACATTAATATGGATGTGACTAATGCTGCTACTTAAAATGTCTTAGGCATCTGATCTAAGTGCTCTTGCTTGAGAGATGAATGAGACAGCTTGTGATGTAAAGGGGCAGGTATACGTATTTGGATTGGTTTCACATATTAAGAATACGACGAACTTCTTATAAATGGTGCCAAATCTCACATTACTCTTTTTAGAGTTAATGACCCATAAATAAATACTCATGTATTTTAATAGACTTCATCATTTAATTTGCATTCTAGGTTTGCTACTTGAAACCAGCGAGCATGAATGAAGAAATTGATGAATGTAGAATAAGTGAATGAAGTCTTAAGTCTAGAGAGAATTGCCTGGCTGTCGTATTAGCACGATCTTTTGCCGGAGATATTTATTTAGATGCCTACCTAACAAATGGCAAGTCCCTTGCCGCCTCTGAAGCACAACTATATTACGTCTTTGAATTTATTCTCCAATGTATGCAGGTTACCTCTGATGTTTTCATTCACCGTAATGCTCGACGCGTGATCAAATCAGGTAATTGAGTTCAGAAAGAACTCATTGGTACAGTCGACATTCGAATTTACAATCGTAGCGTACTCATATATAATTACAATCCATTCGTCCGCTTAGACGTGAAAAGTTAATAAGGGAACAATCAGAGTTTCATTCGCATTTATGATATTAGCATGTATCAATATTTAATAAAGAGGTATGGCATAACGGGTTTCCCATTCGAATTTGGAGCTGCCCGACTGGGGCAGGACCTCCACCTTATAGAAGTCCGAAGCCCAATAACACATTTTATGTGTTGTGTTCCTACGCGATGAATAAGTTTTCCAGTAATGAGCTCCTCGGGCAGGGGAGAGGATTGTTATATTGTATTGGTAGCAGAGGGATTAGTCCCATTATGCTGCCAACACAGTATAACTCTCCGAACACAGAGTGGTAACGCGGTAAACATACTTCGGTATTGTAGCCGTAAATAGGCTGCGGTAACCGTTTTCCATCGGGTGGGCCTAATGCTTGTTTGCCACTCTTGTTGTATAAAAAATAATATACTGGTATACTCATTTGGACTTTTGGGAAAATTTCTGACAACTTAGGACTTTGGCTTTGTTTGAGATATAAAAAGTCTGCAACGGCTGCATTAATGACGTCACTAAGACTTCTATCCCAATAAATACAGTCGATAATACAGTAGATGCTCCGTAGCGAATCGTTTCCGGTTCCTAGACGTTCTGTATTTACAGATCCTGCCTTTGTCTTTCCGACGTTCAATTTTAAAGATCGGATTTCACCTACTTCCGTAAATGGCGCGCGACCTTATCCCGTTCATGTCGTTTCCGCTTATTTCTCAGACTTTTTCGAGCAAGTACTGTTAAGTACAATTGCTTTTTTAGCAAAACCTGAGTCTTATATCTGCATAGCTTCCTGAAAGTGTAGGTAGAGGAGTCAAACAAATATTTCGCAGATAAATGTGTGTGTCACGCGACAAGTGGCGTGCCCGTTTCTCAGCTACGACATAATTTAGGGTCGGCATCGTGCATGCGATATCCTTGGTGTTGCAAGCGTCCACAGGCACCGGTAACCACTTGCGTTTAGACAGACTGTGGACTTGAATACCACCTTGTCCTATATGGTGTATAAAAAAAAATTACTTAGAATTTACTCACAGGCGTCTACAGGATTTTACTCTGTGTTCTTTACCGAATGGATATCACAAATCTTTATCTTGCTAATAATAGTAATAGTAGTGGAGCATTAATAATAAATAATGTCGTATATCGCCCGTAACAAGCGTAAATGGTTTTGTTTTCTTCGGAAATATAGTTATTTTCTCCTCTACCTAGGTCCTACCTATACTTCTCTGCTTAACCTTTTGGGGATCCTTGTGAGATAAGGTTTGAGGATATTGTATACTATATATATGAAAAACTGAAATTTCTCGTTATAACATACGCTGACAGCTTAAGTCTAATGCCATTTCTCAAGCACTTACATAATTTATTTTTAAAGATATTGCTAGTTTTCTATGCTGGCCATACAGTCTGCTAGACTGCAGGCCATACAGTCTGCCAGGCTGCAGGCCACAGGCCAAGTCTGCAGGCCATATATGCCATACACCTGAAGACACAGAAAATTTCATTAAAAGTTGTGTACATTAAAAGTACATAAAAAAATCAAAAATTCCTAGCCGTTTGGGACGAGTTCAGTGACATACACACGTACAGAAGAAATATATAAAGATAAGCAAGCTACCTGAAACAAGAAAAGATCAACTCACAGAGCTTATTCACATAAAGTGAATAAACTTTCGCAAACACAATGTTTAGCTACCAGTCGGCACCCAGTACAAACACATTAAAACACCAAGTTCTAACTAAAGCACTAAGCACTAAATTCTTGCAAGCGAGGTTCGCGGTCACCCCTGCTACAATTTGTGCTAACATCCGGTGTTAAATATCAACAGAGATATTTCAAGGCGCCGTTCAATTTCTGTATACATACATATTGATTATGTATGTATACTACTATGCAGTTAAACTAATAGGACTAGTAGGATAAAGGTAAGATGTAGTAATGTTCCAGCGCTGGGTCCAATGTGATTTAGCTTCTGCAATTGCCAGACATGCAGCGAACGCAGCAATGTAAATCAGCCCGTTAGCCGGTATTGGAAGCTGTGTAGCTCGCAATAATCACATCCGCAAGATACGCCATCCACGAGATAAAGTACAGGAACTGGCCGTAATAATTCCATTTGCCATTCCAGACTGAGATATCGATACGGGATTACTGGGGAGCTTCGAGAATTTGTTGTATGGATATAAATTATATTTTGGTCTCTATACAAGCTTTGTTATGTAACGTACATTTTGAGTAAGTATATATCTTCACGCCTTCCCACAAGTGTCCCAAAAGGGGTAGGCGGAGTTTTGTAAGTTCCCACACACGCACTTTTCCACCGGATATATTTTTGGTGCCAACGTTAGGGACTCGTCGTGTATTAGCACAGTATAGGTCAGTTATGCAAATTCTTACACTTACAGATAATAATAGATTCGAATAACAGAGCACTTAAAAGGTTAAGAATCTTAAAACACACATAGAAGACAGTAGAAATAAAATAAAAGTCATATAATATAAAAATCGCCTATCATTCACCTGCCAGCACATCGCAGCCAGGAAATTGTACTTGAAACACAGGAATTGTACTTGTACAGAAGGGCATGGAGTGCAGTCAACGAATTCACCTTCATTATATATTACCTCACCTCCTTAGATTATCTCACCTCATTAGACACTAAATTCTTATCAAGCGAAATCAAGGTAAACAACGTCGATAAATCAACATTAACAACGAGATCAAAGTAATTAAACCCGACACGCAAATTTAGAATATATTACGTTAAGAATAAAGTTGAAATAGATTTAAATAATTCCAATCAGCCCCGATCGTTGCCAAAAGTTTGCGCATAAAGGCAGCCAGCGACAGTACCGCTTAATCAAAACTCGGGCCCACCATACCTGCGCCTGTGAATCAAAAACAAAGCAAATGCAATCAAAGGATATCCCGAACCCTTTTGTTTTCGAGTGATTTTTAAGGTCACTTAATAAATACCCCACTTGAAGTCTCTGGGATTGGCGTAAAGGAAAAATTATAGCGATTTTCCAACATTAAAGCTTTAGACGATTAAACGTGCAAACGGTCAATGCAATGCAGTTTGGACGAATAAGAATAATGTGTCAAGAAAGAGTTTCTAATTAAAGCAAGAGAGTTAGCATACAATGATCTGCGGTTGCGAGGAAAGCAAGTAGCTTTTATTTTGAATAGTATTGGTATTAGTGCTAAGATAAAGGTTCCTTGACAAGTAATAACTGTGCTGGTAAAAGAGATATCCTGTCATCCTTTATACTGCTGGCTCGGCAATTCCACGGATCGATTGCGTACCAAATGGTTATAGTACCAAGGAAACACCTAGAAAGGTATTGATGAATGTGGATGAAGTGAATAAGGTTTGTAAGACCAGAGAGGACTAGTGCTACACTATCTCTACCTATCCCGCAAAGGCCTCGGCGTGATTATATGGACCGGAGAACCTACTTAATAATAATTATCTATAAGATTGGATAGATGGCTAGAACAATAGCAGAGTAGCCAGAAAGGACTGAACATAGGATTTCAAATGCTGGAAAAGAGGAGTGAAGGAAAAGAGAGTGAGAAATGCTAGAGAGGTTTATTTTCAATTAAACTTGTTCTATATAATAAATATTAATAATACCCTTGAACTCTTTTGCTTGTAGCCTGGAATGTATAAGCACTTCACAAATCTCTCCACCACAGAGGTATTATTGGAAAAGTTATTAAGTGTTGTGTGGGGTCAGTGGCAAATAATTTTGATTATATAGTTTTGAACAATGTTAAATATGTTTTTACAATATAGATAACAAATAGGGTATGGTTTGTAAAGGAAGTTGGTGAGTAGAAATTCAAAGATGTTAGAATAGTCGTGGTTAGAAATGGCGATGTGGTCGCCAACGGCTGGACCCATTTTAACGAGACTTTCACTGGCAGGTAGCTGATATTAAAAGGAATAACTTAGACTACTAAATGTTTTGTTAAATTCCATGCGGACAAAGTTGCGGACAAAGTTGCGGGCACAGCTAGTTAAAATATATTATAAAAACATCTAAGATTGACGAAACAGATAAACAGTGTGAATGTGTGTAAGGAGTGGCAGATCACGTTCGAACTACCTAGATAAAATCGATGGGACACTCAAGGATGAGGTCATAAAGAGTACTCGCTACCGGCGAGCATGTATGAAGAGACTGATGAATGTAGTCAATACGACAATTTGTATCTTGTATTCTGGAGCTTGTATATGCAACAATTACATGAATGACTCTCAGAACGGATTTGGTTGGTTAAAACATATAAATATGTTTTTTTCATATTGGTATGTAACCATTGGCAGTATGGGTAGGTCTTATCGTCAGACCTCCTGGCTGCGAACTTGAGATCGCGGATACGATTCCCGCTAAGGGCATATATTTGTGTGATGTATATGTATATGGTATACATTGTTTATTTTTTATACAACAGTGGCAAACAAGCAACAAGCCCACCCGATGGAAAACGGTTACCGCAGACTATTTACGCTTACAATACCGAAGTATCACTTGCGCGTTGCCACTCTGTGTTCGGAGAGTTATACTGTGTTGGTAGCATAATGGGACTAATCCCTCTACTGCCAACACAATATAGCCATCCTCCCCCCTCCCCAGTAGCTCATGAATATCGTTGTCTAGTTCACATTGAACAAAGTTTGCTTCGTTTGGGACCAGCTCAATTTGTATGGAACTGTCACAAGGTATTACTTATAATTATAATTAAGCAAAAGTGTGTGCAAGAAGAGGCAAAAGACGACCACGTTCCAATTACCTGGATCAAATCGATCGGACGCTCAAGGACAGGAACGTCAAGAGTACCGACGAGCATGTATGAAGAGACTGATCAATGTGGACTGAGCGAAAGAGGTATGTAAGTCTAGAGAGAACTGGCGCTCTATACTCTCTGCCTACCCCGTTAGGGACTCGGCGTCATGATATGTTATAATCTAGGCCCACTTATTACGTTCTTATTGCAAACGTAAAATGCCCCTCACATTCCCTTTAATTAAACCACCCCATGCCCTCAGTGGCGACCGCTCGATATTGCATAACAGAGCCGCGATGCTCCGTATATTGGAAAACTTGCCAACTCGGCAACGGGTGCGATCCGATGCATTTATATGGAGACGATGACGGCTGAATGCAATTACTGGGTATATGTGACTCACCTTAGTCGGGGTATGCTTACAATGTGCAATATGACGTGTTATTTTAAACATAGAGGCTATATGACGAGGCTGCCATGACGTGGTGCCATGACATGAGTGTGAAAGAGATAGATATATTAACATAATATAGACATGTTTCTCATAAAAAAGAACCTGGGAATTTTTGTGGAATTGTCCCAGGTATAAAAAAGAACAGTTGTCTTCAAGAAGATATATGGTGTTGCGAGTATATCCTCATGACGACGCAATAAAGCAAATAGCTTGTCCGTAGCGGCGAGTCCATCGCCATTACTCAAGCGCGACTACACACGGCTTTGAATTTCTTCTCAAATATATGCAGGTTTGACTAATCACTATACTCAGGCTCATAAAAACTCATTGGTACAAGATTCGAACTTATAACAACTACATTTTACTAATAGGAGAGATGGTGTAAGATAATGCCAAATAAAGGGAATATGAAAAATCCACGGCTGGACTGATTCTAATGAAATTTTCTGTGTGTCTTCAAGAATCCACTTTATAGGAATTGCGAACTGATATCGTGTTTCAGGTTTTTTTATTACCTGAGCAAAGCACAGCGCGACAACAAGTATATTATAAATAGTATCATAGTATCATCATAATCAAATCTACTTAATTTTTTTTTTATACAACAAGAGTGGCAAACAAGCATACGGCCCACCTGATGGGAAACGGTTACCGTAGCCTATTTACGCTTACGATACCAAAGTATCACTTGCGCGTTACCACTCTGTGTTCGGAGAGTTATAGTGTGTTGGCAGCATAAGGTTTAATCCCTCTGCTTCCAACACAATGTAACAATCCTCCCCCTCCCCAAGGAGCTCATTACTGGAAACCTTATTCACCACGTAGGAACACAGTAGTATATAGTATTTGTGGTTACCTGTAATTGGATGGCCACTTATGTATGTTTTATTATGGCATATTCTGCTAATATTATGGTGGTCTTACCTGTTGGTGATCCAAATAAATAAATCATTGTAGATAGAAGTGAATAGTAAGTTAAATGTTTGAAAATTGAACATTCAAACTCGGAGTCGACAGCTGGCTGTGTTCGGTCACGTATGAAATGGTGAGTTCACCCGTCGCACATTTAGCGACAAGTAGGTACTATTTATTTGACAGTATATCTCTCCTCTCAATTTTTTTTCCAAAGCAAAGAACTATAAATAAAACCTATAAATATATTGACGGTCGTCTGGTGGAGTAGTCAAAACTCAAGCTTGAACCCACTAGGGGTTCGATTCTCGTGATATATATCACGCCTGATAGGTAGTACCCATACACCCTCTTTCCGCCAGCGATATATTTTAGGTGCCAAGGTTACAGATGCCTCGTGACGAGATTAATCACTGTACTTAAGTTGAGAAAAGCTCATTAGTACAGTCAGGATTCGAACTTGCAATCTATGTGTCGCAGGTAACCACTCGAACCACTCAACCACCTCGGCTAATTAAAAGATGAAGATATTCATTAACAAAAGTATGATAAGTGCACTTAATGACTTCCATTCGAGATAGTTTCCCTTTGATTTATTTCACACCATCCCACAAAGGTCATCGAAAGGATAAGCAGAGGTTAGTAGGTAATAAACACACAGCCACATTCCACCAGAGATATATTTTAGGTACCGACGTGACAGATAGCGAGTCCATCGCCGTTTTTAGATCCCCAAACAAAAGTAAACAAGCAATGTAGACGAGATAGCCATAAACACAAACACGCATTACAGATTATAACTCCGCGCTAAATTGATGTAACTCAATTCTCCTTTTGACATACGATAGCTGACTCTAATGGGCGATTGTTTACTCAATACAACAAAATATAATCTTATGTGTAATTGTATATGTTTGAACAACGTGCCTTTGTAATTTTGTGGATAACCGTTTACTTCTCGCTACGTTGTCGAATATTGAGCCCGTAGAAAAGGTATTCACGCCTTCTACAAGTAGCCAAAGAAGTAGCAAGAGTAGTGGTGGCCGAGTGGTTCGAGCAGTTGCCTGCGACGCAAAGGTCGCAAGTTCGAATCCCGACTGTACCAAAGAGTTTTTCGGAACTTAAGTACAGTGATTAGTCACACCACGAGCTTTACGGTGAAGGAAAACATCGAGAGGAAACCTGCATACGTCTGAGAAGAAAATCAAATGCGTATGTATAGTCGTGCTTGAGTAACGGCGATGGACTCGCCATCTGTCACGTTGGCACCTAATATACCTCTGGAAGAAAGTGGATGTGTGGGTATTACCTATACACCTCTGCCTACCCCTTCGGGGACCTTTGTGGGAAGGCGTGAGGATATATACAAGTAGCCCCTTAGGTAGGTAGAGTTGTTCATCTTTTCGCTGTATATTAAGGTGCCAACGTGACGAGTGGCTAATACATTGTCATAAGGATTGCAATAACGTTTCATGGAATCCCCGATTTATAGGTCACAACAGGTGACGCAAGTTTTTATAATACACACCCACATATCATCACGCTAAGTTCCTAACGGGGTAGGCACTTTATAATAAACATAATATCCTCACGCCTTGGACTCTTGTGGGAGCTGTATAGGGAGTACCCACACACCCACTTGCCGCCAGAGATACATTTTAGGTACCAACGTAACAGATTGCGAATCCATTGCCGTTATTCAAGCACAATTATACATACGCTATTGAATGCCTTCTTAAAGGAATGCAGGTTTCCTCTCGATGTTTTCCTTCACCGTAAAGCTCGTGGTGTGACTAATCACAGTACTTAGGTTCTGAAAAACATTAATTGGTACAGTCGACATTCGAGTTTGCAATCTTTGTGTTGCAAGCAACTACTTGAACCACTCGGCCACCACGGCACTATAATATTATGTATTATCATATTTAGATAGATAGAGTACTAATAATAATAATATGTGTTTTGTTATCAGTACCTGTATCAACTGGCGTGAATGAGGGCGTGATTGTAATGATGAAGAAAGGCATGTTACGTTGGTTTGGACACATAGAAAGGATGAGTGAAGAAAGATTGACGAAACAGATATACAAAGCAAAAGTGTGTGCAAGAAGAGGCAGAGGAAGGCCACGTTCCAACTACCTGGATCAATAGATCGGACTCTCAAGGACGGGAACGTTAAGAGTACTCGAAACCGACGAGCATGTATGAAGAGACTGATGAATATGGACGAAGCGAAAGAGGTATGTAAGTCTAGAGAGAACTGGCGCTCTATACTCTCTGCCTACCCCGTTAGGGACTTGGCGTGATGATATGTATGTATGTATGTATGTACCTACTGTATATTTGTTATTATTAGTAAACTTTTATTTTACACGTCACATACAGACACTTAAGTAATAATATAATATATCCTCACGCCTTCCCACAAGGGTCCCCGAAGGGGTAGGCAGAGGTGTATAGATAATACCCACACACCCACTTTTCGCCAGAGTTATATTAGGTGCCAACGTGACAGATGGCGAGTCCATCGCCGTTACTCCAGCACGACTTTACATACGCCTTTGAATTTCTTCTCAGACGTATGCAGGTTTCCTCTCGATGTTTCCCTTCACCGTTAAGCTCGTTGTGTGACTAATCACTGTACTTAAGTTCAGAAAAACTCATTGGTACAGTCGGGATTCAAACTTGCAACCTTTGGGTCGCAGGCAACTGCTCGAACCACTCGGCCACCACGACTTAAGTTTATTACACTTAAGTATCTTACTAATATTACAAAAGTGAAAGTTAGGTAAGTTTGAATCGGCTCAGCCCTTTTCGGCTGAAAGTTGAAATGGGCCATCACCATTTCAACATATTACAACATTATGTCTTGGATTAGGAAATAGGATACATTTAAATCCCGAAAAATTCAGAGCTCTAATATTATAAAGACAAAAGTTTGTATGTTGCTTTTTCACGGCAAAATCGCTGAGCCGATTTGGCTGAAAGTTGAAATGGTGAGGCTTACTATAAATTATAAAGGCAAAAGTTGAAATGGTGATTTCGTATACCCTGGATTAGGAAATAGGCTACATTTGAATAGGCTACATCTGAAAAAACTCAAAGTTATAATATTATAAAGTAGATTGCTCTTCACGGCATAGCGGCTGAAACGATTGTAGCAGGAAAATACATTAGCTACTTTTTCGAACTCCACGCGAGCGAAGCCGCGGGCGGAAAAATATATTTACAAAAATATAGATAAATACATAAACAATGTACTAAAGTAACACTTGATTGTACAAATTAAAAAGTTGGAGACACTTAACGTCGACCAATTAAGTTCGTAAAGAGAAATTCACAAGAATTATAATTAAGAAGGATGCTCTTAATTTGGAAACGTTTTTACTGAAACTTTTTTGCTTATTAGCGACATTTACCTCTAACAATTCTGTTAATTAGAAGCCGGGAGATCTATTGATGCGCTCAACGCTGCTGCTGTACAAGACTAAGACGATACAGCTCAGTTAAATTTTTAAACGGTTTTAAAATTATGATTATTCTAGTTTAATTAGGGACGTCTTGAAAAAAGGTCAGGTCAAGAGTACCCTAAACTGAAGAGCATGTATGAAGAGATTAATGAAAGTGGACGAAGCGAAAGAAGTATGTAAGCATCGTAGCAAGTGGAAAGAAGTGGTCTCTGCCTACCCCTACGGGAAAGAGGCGTGATTATATGTATGTATGTATTATTCTTGTTATCAACTGCATGTCTTTCCATACGAAGACGTAGGAAAGAGGTACGTAAGACTATCTTCTTTTCCCAAAAGAAATATTTCGGTGTGCTTATACAAACATATCATCACACCCGAAAGGGGTGGGCAGAGACAGTCGAGCGCCAGTTTCATTTGCAAGTCTGAAATAATTATTTAAATGGACCGATATGGCACCTCCATAGATCCTCGATGACAACGTGAAGATGTGATAATAATAATAATACAATTAATTATATTTATTGAAATAAACAGTAGCCAAAACAATAGTAGCTCACTTGGTTTATGCTCTCGCAGCGGAAATGCCTCATGAGTTCATTACTTAGCGCGGTGCAGCGAAGAGTTGTAACCTATTTGTTACATTGAAACCACTACCATGGGTGATAGTGAATATATACAAAAAATATTATATATTAAAGAGGCGTGGTGGCCGAGTGGTCTCAAATAACCTGCATCTCAAAGTTTAAGTTGAGTTGAAAGATTGCAATGCGTTTTCTTGCTCTATTTACAGTGATTAAGCACACCAAGAGCTTTATGGTGAAGGAAAACTTCTTGAATGACCAACATTCCTCACATGCCTACCATCCGCCAGAGATATATTTTAAGTTGCTCCAAATTTCCTTTGAGAAGGAATTCATAAACGTTCGTAAAATCATGCCTGGGAGTTGGCCACAGGCTTGCCAGCTGTCGTAATATCTATAAATATATGTACATATCTCTTTCTGTGACGCGTATGGGAAGACTGAAGACTTTCAGAAAGTCTTCTGAGCGTTGAATAGTATGTTGCACATATCTTTCTTCTCACAAGATGTTCACAAATAGTAATGTTGGTAAGTGATATTGAAACGGGAACCCAAGTTACGACCACACAATAACCAGCACACAGTAACTCAACGAAGACGAGGGATTCAACAATAAATTTAACATGTGCAATTTACCTGCACTTGTGTTTAGTGTGGATTCGTCGTGTCGTTTGTCATGCAAATGGACACAAGTTGGGGTAAACTCGTTTCATTAAAACTTAACACATCCGGCGCGGGTTGATTTGATGAATTGGTCCGTGTAATGGAATCCTAAAGTTAGCCTTTAGGCCCCTAGCTAAGGATATTCCGAAATTGGCATTCCTTTAGGTATCACCATACGTATCTCCATTGACCTCATAATAATATAAATATATCCTCACGCCTTCCACAAGGGTCCCAGAAGGGGTAGGCAGAGGTTTTTAAGTGCCAACGTGACAGATGGCGAGTCCGTCGCCGTTACACAATCACTGCTTAACATACGCCTTTGAGTTGCTTCTCTGACGTATGCAGGTTCCTCTCGATGTTTTTCTTCCTGCATGATGAAACCTGCATACGTCTGAGAAGAAATTCAAAGGCGTATGTATAGTTGTGCTTGAGTAACGGCGATGGACTCGCCATCTGTCACGTTGGCACCTAATATACCTCTGGCGGAAAGTGGGTGTGTGGGTATTACCTATACACCTCTGCCTACCCCTTCGGGGACCCTTGTGGGAAGGCGTGAGGATATATTATTATATAAGTTAATTTAATTGTCACTAACACTAGGTAGTAAGAAATATAGATATTAGCATTTTAATATGGAGATTTAATCTTTGATTATGTATTATTATTATTATTATGTTTTGTTGAAAGCTTTGACAGGTTTACTCTTTAATCACTGTACTTTAAGCAAAGAAATTTAAGGTATTTCAATCCATTGTATCGAAAGGTGAGTGCAGTATAGGGCTAATTTGCAAAGAGCTACGCTAACTTGACAAGACTTACTTCTCGCTAGAGCAATTTAAGTCAGCAAACGCTTGCTTCCTGTCACAGATTGCATAAACAAGGTAAGCTTTCTTAACCATAATTTAACCAAAAAGTAATTAAAATGATTCATTATCTTCGGAGAGTATCGAATACGTGTTTAAGTAACTTTTACATAGTAATTCGCAAAGTAAAGATGTTGATGGATCTTTAAACGATTTCCACGTAGCTGACAAAAACAGATAATTATAATAATATATAATATATCCTCACGCCTTCCCACAAGGGTCCCCGAAGGGGTAGGCAGAGGTGTATAGGTAATACCCACACACCCACTTTAATTTAATAATTACAGATAATTCTTACAATATATATCACAAAGCTGATTACCCATTTCTAATAACGACTACAGCTATCATATCAGTGGAGGACAATGATTTGTTGTTTCTAAGTGCCACGATTTAATTAACGAGACACGTACAATAGTTTTCCTTGATTTATCCAGAGCTATACAGTTTTATATAGTGACAAGGTGCGCACGACAAATCGTGAGCTAAGAAAAAAAAAATTTTTTTATAACGCAGCAATAACTCTCCAACGAATGCGTTGTGGTGATCTAAGTTAATACGTTTAGACTGGTAGGTAATGGCAAGCTTACCGGTATGGCGTGCGCTTAAAATTGGCAGTATGTTTGGTCATAGTTTAATATTAGCTAAGGCCATGTAATCGTAAGTTACAGTGGTAGTTAAATATCTAGATTTACGTCCTGTATTTTTTACTTTTATTTATCTCCCAAATTAGCGTAAATGAACACGTTGTCGTGCTAATTTACAAAAATAAATACATAGTTCCAATATGTATTAGATTATAAAAGATTATAAATGACATTTAAACGAAATGTTTGCGGTACAATTATCACAACTGATAAAAAGGAAACCTAAAAACTTTTATTCAACGTAAGCAGCATAGAGAAAACCTATTGATTTCTAAATATAAAACTACAGTGGCGGTTTAACCGTGGAACCGTTTCCAAGAAAAAAAAACCTGTTAGGAGAAGAAACGGCTAAACAAACTCCCGGGTTTACGTAGGGGTAGAAAAATATATTATTTACGTATAAATTCTTTGCAAAAAGTGCAATCTCTTGCCATGCATGGCTATCAATTATATATAGTGATATTGTAATATTAAGCCTTTTGAGTTAGTTTATGTTTTGATTAAAACCATATTCGGTCAAGCCACAACCGACTCGAGGTAAACTCATTTTTGTGCGATCCCACTTGTTTTACCGCGTGAATCCCTCAACGTTGCCGCACCGGCAATTATAAATGTCGTGCATAAATTTGGTGAGGTCTCGGAGGTGAGTTTATACATTAAATACACGTGTTCTAATTTATGACCAGCCCTTCTTTGCTGGTAGCGCGGTATTCTTAGAGGCACCAGCTGGTCGGGGAAGCTTGACCGTTACTTTTATAAACGTCAATTTGTTTAATATATTTTTTAATTATTAGCTTCCTATATTTTGCCATGGAATAAGGAATTGCGGTGGCCGAGTGGTTCGCGAAGAGTATCAATGAGTTGTTCAGAACTTAAGGATAGCGTGAGGGTATTTTATAATATAATATACATACATACATATCATCACGCCAAGTCCCTAACGGGGTAGGCAGAGAGTATCGAGCGCCAGTTCTCTCTAGACTTACATACCTCTTTCGCGTCGTCCACATTTATCAGTCTCTCCATACATGCTCGTCGGTTTCGAGTACTCTTAACGTTCCCGTCCTTGAGCGTCCGATCGATTTGATCCAGGTAGTTGGAACGTGGCCTTCCTGTGCTTCTTCTTGATATAATATGATTATTATTATACATATACAGCTTTATCACATATTTGAATTCCTACTCCATTTTATAAGCGAACCTGTATACATTGTCAGGTTCCGTCGAGTCCATAGGCAGCGGTAACCGCTTACCATCATTTGGGCCGCATGCTTGTAATAAAAAAAAACCGCCTCATAAGCCAACAGTATGCACTTTTCCCCAACTAAATACTGAATTGACCCAAACCAAACTAAACTTTCTAATATAGGAATATAGTACAGCATGCGGTCACCTACTCGTAATAAAAATATACATACGAGGGGTTAATTGAACCATTTCACCGCACAGGCCATAGGGACTGTAACGGTGATCGTAAAGTGTGAGTTAATAGATGCTTAACAAGATTGTGTCGAGTTATTAATATGGGAGCATATTTCATTACGTTTTGGGTTAGACGGTCTACGATTAAATGGTATGTGTGTGTGTATAGATTCATTAAATGGCCTCGAATATTTGATGGGAATATAATTAAGGGGATATAACACTGCCTGAACTATATTATATATCTTCACGCCTTCCTATAAGGGTAAAAGATAGGCAGAGGTGTAAAGTGTAGTATTTCATAATAATAATAATAAAATAATAATATCCTCACGCCTTCCCACAAGGGTCCCCGAAGGGGTAGGCAGAGGTGTATAGGTAATACCCACACACCCACTTTCCGCCAGAGGTATATTAGGTGCCAACGTGACAGATGGCGAGTCCATCGCCGTTACTCAAGCACGACTATACATACGTTTTTGAATTTCTCCTCAGACGTATGCAGGTTTCCTCTCGATGTTTTCCTTCACCGTAAAGCTCGTGGTGTGACTAATCACTGTACTTAAGTTCAGAAAAACTCATTGGTACAGTCGGGATTCGAACTTGCGATCTTTGTGTCGCAGGCAACTGCTCGTACCACTCGGCCACCACGGCTATTTACTTATTTCTATTGGCTATTATTTCATACCCACTTTCTAAAAGAAATAATATATTTGTAAGTGCCAACGCGACAGATGGCGAGTCCATCGCCGTTACTTAAGCACGACTATACATACGCCTTTTGAATTTCTTCTCAATCCTATGCAGGTTTCCTCTCGATGTTTTCTTTCAACGTAAATATGTCTAATCACTGTACTTAAGTTCATAAAATCTATAGTACAGTCGGGGCTCGAACTGGAAATATTTATGTTGGAGGTAACTACTCGACCACTCGGCCACCACGGCTTAAATTAAATCGATTTGATTGATGATGAAAATGTTTTACAAAGTCATAAAGGTGACGTAGAAATGATTTAGTGATGACAATCCTAGGAAGGAAGCACTATCTGTCACACCTTGTCAACGCTCATCCAGCTCATTTAATTTTACATATTTTTTGTATAATAAAAATAAAAATGGATTAGTAACAATATTAGTAAAAATACATTCTTATTATCATGCTGAATCCCTCAAGGATAGGCAGAGAAAGTAGATCGCCAATTCTGTCTAGACTTACATACGTTATTCGCTACGTTTACATCGCTCATACATACTCGTTGGCTACGAGTATTCGTATCACGTACGAGTATTAGTATAAACGTTGTAATACAAGAGATATCTAACGTTTTAACATACAGTTTAATTTGAAAATGGCTTCAAAACAAGTAAATGGAAAACAAAACATCGCATAGACACACAAAGGGTGACAAAGGAAAAATCACGGCTGCGTAACAACGCGCATTAGAGTCGCGTGTGATTCACGCATGTGCGATTAGACGCATCGCCGCGCTGCCGACTGAGTTCACCGTGAGGGCTTCGTTACAACAATAATAATATTTACTTTGGGGCAGTTCCACACAAATTGACATAGTCCCGATTTAAGCATAACTTGTGTTATGGTAACAAGACAACAATATGTTTACTTATATAGATAGAAACATTCATAAATACAAAAGACATCCAAGACTAAGGAACATATACTCGTGTTCATCACACAAATATCTGCCCTCAGCGGGAATCGAACCCGCAACAAGTTTCGCAGCCAGGAGCTCTAACCACTAGACCAGACGGCCGTCAATGACCCTGGTATGGCAAGCGTCCATAGACGGCGGAAACCGCTTACCTTCAGATGGGCCGCAAACGTCTGTTTGCCATCTCAGTAGTATAAAAAAATAATAATATATCCGGCGAAAACACAGTGTGGTTGCTTCTGTCGTACCCTTTTGAGGACCCTTGTGGGGTGGCGTGAAGATCTGTAGATTTAGAGTAGACTGGCATGATATGAAACTAAGCAGGTTCGGCCCGATGTGCCATACAGCATCAAAAGGCAGTTCTTCTTAGAACATGAATTCAAATGTATGGAGTTACCCGGCGGATTTGTTCACGGCACATTAGCCCACAAATTCTGGAGTTACGCGCAAAATTCTTTCACAGACTCCACATTAAAATTCAACGTGAAACTTTGGGAATGTTCCGCGCAACTTGCCGCAAACTTGCAAAAGGAAAAAGTTTGACATCTGCTCGCTCATGAAACTATGAAAATTGTTTACGCTACTTCAGAGATTGCTACGACTAATATGCGAGTGCGCTTTCGGAAATTCGAAGAAAAATATTGTAACTTTCTCCTTAACTTTGTTTGACCTTTAAGAGGTAAACATCAGTAATGCGAGTATATTTTTCGAGTGGTGTAACTTATTGTGAAGTAGTTCTTATTTCATGTGAAACCAATATTTGTAAACAGGATATCTTCCCATCTTCCTACAGGGGTCCACGAAGGAGTAAGCAGAAGTGTAAGAGGTAGGCAGAGGTGTAAAGTGTAGTATTTCATACCCACTTTCTAAAAGAAATATATTTGTAAGTGCCAACGCGACGGATGGCGAGTCCATCGCCGTTACTTAAGCACGACTATACATAAGACTTTTGAATTCCTTCTCAAACCTATACAGGTTTCCTCTCGATGTTTTCTTTCAACGTAAAGTATGTTTAATCACTGTACTTAAGTTCAGAAAATCTATAGTACAGTCGGGGCTCGAACTGGCAATATTTATGTTGGAGGTAACTACTCAACCACTCGGCCATCACGGCTTAAATTAGTACCTACACACAATTTTTTTTTCCGGTGGTATGTTTTAGGCCCCACTCGTTATCTATCATCTGACAGATGACGAGTCCATCGCCGTTGTTTAAGCACGAATTGAATTTAAATACATTATTAAATGAAATAAAATAGAAATTATAAAAAAAAAAGAGCCGTGGTGGCCGAGTGGTTCGAGCAGTTGCCTGCGACGCATAGGTCGCAAGTTCGAATCCTGGCTGTACCAATGTGTTTTTCTGAACTTACGTACAGTGATTTGTCACACCACGAGCTTTACGGTGAAGGAAAACATCGAGAGGAAACCTGCATACGTCTGAGAAGAAATTCAAAGGCGTATGTATAGTCGTGCTTGAGTAAGGCGATGGACTCGCCATCTGTCACGTTGGCACTTAATATACCTCTGGCGGAAAGTGGGTGTGTGGGTATTACCTATACACCTCTGCCTACCCCTTCGGGGACCCTTGTGGGCAGGCGTGAGGATATATATTTTTTATAAATTTCTTCTCAGATAAACAGTAGTACATAAATCTCTTGCGAGAAAGTGAGTACTATCTATGCACCTTTGCCTATTCCTTGGTGGACCCTTGTAGGAAGGCGTGAAGATATATATTATAATTGAGAACCACCACCACCACCACCACCTTCTAGAAAACACAGGAAGGCCTTAGAAGAAAATTTTTGAGCAAACACTCAGACTGAGGAATGAACTCCCCGTTGAGGTTTTCCCTGGAGAGTACAGCATGGAGTTCTTCAAGAAGGGTGTGAAAAGATTGCTGTATGGTCGGCAACGCGCGAATGATGCCCCTGGTACTGTAAACGTGGTCAATCAGGTGGTCTGCATACATGTTTGAATAAAAAAAAAAGCTAACTATGTATATTCATCTCGAGAGTACCTATAGTGACTAAGGAAGTGAGTCGGGTCATTTTTTCTTGCCGAGTAATTTGGTTTGATTTTTATGTCACTTTTTATGGGTTCCGTATTAGATTTGTCCGTATTCAATAATGGAAATACACTGATGGAGGCATTATTTTATGTTACACTTACTTTTTTATGACTCCTCCCAATTATTGGAGAAATAGGTACTATAATGCAATGAAGAGATTCGCAAATCAACTGGCGTGAATGAGGGCGTGATTGTAAAGATGAAGAAAGGCATGTTACGTTGGTTTGGACACATAGAAAGGATGAGTGAAGAAAGATTGACGAAACAGATATACAAAGCGAAAGTGTGTGCAAGGAGAGGCAGAGGAAGGCCATGTTCCAACTACCTGGATCAAATCGATCGGACTCTCAAGGACGGGAACGTTAAGAGTACTCGAAACCGACGAGCATGTATGAAGAGACTGATGCATGTGGACGAAGCGAAAGAGGTATGTAAGTCTAGAGAGAACTGGCGCTCTATACTCTCTGCCTACCCCGTTCGGGACTCGGCGTGATGATATGTATATGTATGTATTTATATAAATTTAGATCCATTCAAGACTATGGAACCAGTACTCGTGAACATACCACAAATATCTGCCCTCAGCGTGATTCGAACCCGTCACCTCAACCTTCACAGCCAGGACCTGAGACCACTAGATCACTAGGCGATCGTCGAAATATATAGGTACACCTATATACCAAGATACAATGAAAAACTACATTCGAAAAACAATTCTCAATCGCTTTGATTAAGGCCTTTAATCAATTGAGCCAACCTACGTCCGGAGAGCACCAACTTTACAAAACACCCGACATCGATCCCGAGACCCGTAATTTAGTCTGAAACCAAGCGTTTACGGAGTTTTAATCGCATAGGCATAATTACTTACAGAGAGTAATGCCCATACTTAACCAACGTAGTAAAGACAAGATTCATTGTTACGAGTCGAGTATAAAAAGCCTACTGAATCCCTATTTATTATACTCAATAATCGTCATGTAATTGAACGTAATGTCAAGATGGGACGTCAGTCTGGAATTACAAATGGCGGTTTTAAGTCACGTACTGTTTGGGACTTGGAGTGATTTCTATTCGTATCATGGCAAAGTTACGTAATGGAACTTAATACAATTTCATTCATTACATAATTTCACATGAGCTCAATTTTTTTCTTTATACCTAATGTAGGTAGAGGCCGTAGAGCGCCAGTTCTCGCTAGACTTACATACTTCTTTCGCTTCAGTCACACTCAGCGGTAGAATGAAAACAAACGACGAACGCAACGAAATATCCAAATATGGCCTTTGGGCTTAGCGCTCGGAACTCCTGGATGCCAAGCTTTGGGTCGCGGGTTTGATTCTGCTGAGGTCCAATATTTGTGTGATAAAAACGAGTATCTCTACCTTATTTTTGGAAGTGCTATACATTTATGAATATCTATAAGTGCGTATATCGATGTCTAGGATCCATAGCTCATGCTTTGCTTAATTGGGTACTAAGTTAATTTGTGTGGAATTTTATCGTGAAAATGTCAAAAGTTATTTAATATATTTATTTCTTTGTACACTTAAATGCAGCCGCGGATTACGTAGTAAACTCTCTAATGTTCCGAGCTTAGCGGAGGGTCGTGCATCTGTGATCCGCACAGGGCACGGGTTGACAAAGAAATGTCGCCGCCTAATACTGTTGCTGCAGTGTGCAAATGTTTGGGACAATTTCGTCTGTTTGTGGCTTTGTTTGGATATGTAAATCTATTAAAACACGAACTTTGACTTATTTTGAAACGAACAAGTTATCAAATATTTTTAGTGGGTTAGCGATTAGATAAAATCCAAACAGAGAATGTTGCAAACAATTCGGCTAACATAGAACTTCACACAAGTTGACCTAGTCCTGAACTAAGTAAAGCTTGTACTACGGGAATTCAAGATTAAGGTGCAAATACGAGATAAACAGATAAGCAGAAATTTAACCGGCTAACTTGGGCTTTACAGACAAGACCACCGCCCACTCGTCTAGCAAGGCAATTAGGCCATCAGGTCTCTATTCATTACTTGTGGAAACTAGTCGTTCAGGTTCGAAGCAATAAACGCTAATGATAAAGAAAGCAATAATAGCCGTGGTGGCCGAGTGGTTCGAGCAGTTGCCTGGGACGCAAAGGTCGCAAGTTCGAATCCCGCCTGTACCAATGAGTTTTTCTGAACTTAAGTAGAGTGATTAGTCACACCACGAGCTTTACGGTGAAGGAAAACATCGAGAGGAAACCTGCATACGTCTGAGAAATTCAAAGGCGCATGTATAGTCGTGCTGGAGTAACGGCGATGGACTCGCCATCTGTCACCTAATATACCTCTGGCGGAAAGTGGGTGTGTGGGTATTACCTATACACCTCTGCCTACCCCTTCGGGGACCCTTGTGGGAAGGCGTGAGGATATATTATTATTATTATAAAGAAAGCTAAGAGCTACGTCATTGATCTGAAAAATTAAAGATTCCGACGAATTGAAAGCCGTAATTGAAAGATTAAATAAAAATTGTTCTTTAATCGGGTAAAAAGGGTGAGTATTTTATATTTGCGAAGAATCTAATACCTGTCTCAATAGTAAAACAAGAATTGTCATTGGTTACATATGCTGGCACCGGATTTTTTATACCTAAAGTCACATGTTGCATGTGACGTACACATTATGCAACGGTAACTGGTCTTGCAAGCGTTCATAGGCGATGGTAATCCTTACAATCAAACGTGCGGTACATTATATGCGGTATATTATATTTTATTTTTATTCACGCCTTCCCACTCGGGTCCCAAAGGCTTCCCACTCACTTTCGGCCGGAGATATATTTTAGGTGCCAACGTGACAGATGACGAGTCCATTGCCGTTACTCAAGCACGACTATACATACGCCTTTGAATTTCTTCTCAAACGTATGCAGGTTTCCTCTCGATGATTTCATTCAGCGTAAAGCTCGTGGTGTGACTGTACTTAAGCCGTGGTGGCCGTGTAGTTCGAGTTCAGATGCCGACTGTACCAATGAAGAGTAAAAGCAATAAACAGTCCATTACCTTCCAAGGCACCGTACACAGTTACCATATAAAACAGTTGAAATAAAAACACGTAGTCACTTCATAAAAGATTCACCGTTGCGAGTTTATCAAACGTGTTAGTACCGCGTGAGTTTTTCATATAATAAAATATACGAGGCTTTTAGGGTGCACAGTGGGAAATGAAAAGTATCCTAATGGGTCGGCTTGTAAGCGTAGCAGGACATATAATGGATGACAGACTGTCACGGCGATATATTACACAAGAGCTGTGCTCCGCGGCTTTACTCGCATATAATTTTATTGACACACTTAAATATAAATACATAGGTATATATCACACCTCAAGTCTTCCCACAAGGGTCTCCGAAGAGGTATGCAGAGGTATTCAGGTAGTACTCACACACCCACTTTCCGCCAGAGCTATTATTTTAGGTGCTAACGTGGCAGATGGCGAGTCCGTCGCCGCTACTCAAGCACGACTATGAATACGTCTTTGAATTGCTTCTTAAGCGTTTGCAGGTTTCTTCTCGATGATTTCCTTTTCATTAATTCAATTGGTACAGTCGGAATTCAAACTTGCAATTTTTGTTTTGCAAACAGGTACTCGAACCACTTGGCACGGCTCACTCACTACTTCTAATCATTAGATATATATATATATATATATATATATATATATATATATATATATATATATATATATATATATTTATCTGTGAGAAAGAAGATCCTGACAAACTTTCGCATTTATAATATTAATGGTAGTCTTACATTTGCGTTACCCTTTCTCCAATGTCGTACGAGAGCATACATTTAACTACATGCCGCGAAGCATGAAACTGCAACAAACAAAGGCCGCGCAGCATCAGCAAGCCAGACTCTTACTGAAATGCAAACATTTTAAAACGGTCGACTTGCTTCGTACTTTTGTGTGCATACGAGCATCGTATTCAGTTACGAGACCCGAGGAAATAAGGAATACTTAAAGCTGCTCGTACAGCAATCGTATTTAGTATTAATGATGCAAATTGAATAGATTTGTCTGCACCGTGTGCCCGCAAATAACTACAAGGTGATCATCTAACAACGAAAATACAGAGTATTAATCTATAAAGAATTGCAATAATTGGCACCCTACTCTCTCTGCCTACCCCGTTAGGCAATCGGCGTGATAATATGTATGTTTACACATTTATTATTATCTCCACGCCTTCCCACAAGGATTGCCGAAGAGTTGCGGGGTACGCCGATTATATTTTGGGTGCCAACGTGACAGGTGGCGTGTCCATCGCCGTTACTCAAGCACGACTATACTCGAATTTCTTCTCAAACGGATGCAATTTTCCTCACGATATTTTCACCGTAACGCTCATGGTGTGACTATTCACTATACTTAATTTCAGAAAAACTCGTTGGGACCGCCGGGAATCGAGCTTGCAATCTGTGTTGCTACTACTCGAACCACTTGGCCACCACGGCGATTATTATCACAATTACTAACTAAGGGTAACATTCTATAGGTAAATAATCTAACTTAACAATTAACTTTGACCAGTGGGCCACCACGCTTATGAGAGTAAATTTACAAAATACACGCATATTACGAAAATGCGTTTCAAAGCACCCATTAACAATAACGGCTTAACGCAATTAATTACACATAATTTTATCTAAATTCGCTAACAAACGCAAGTATTTAAATAAATTATCGAACTTACAAATGGTGTGATAAATTCATCGGGGCGATGCTCCCTCGGGCTGGAACCGCAATTGTTATACTAAATCCAGGTCATACCGAACCCACCCCGCGCAAACACATGGGAACACTCTGTGAATTGACATCATTAGTTGAACGGGGTAAATTCATTTATTGAGATTTGTATGTGAAGTGCTTCCTCCGCTGCCTCTATATAGGTAGAGAGAGTTGAGCGCCAGTTCTCTCTAGACATACATACTCTGTCGCTTCGTCCACATTCATCAACCTCTTCATACATGCTCGCCGGTGGTATGCGCCGCCGGAGTACTCTTGACATTCTCGTCCTGAGTGTCCGATCGATATGATCTAGGTAGTTGGAACGAGGTTTTACTCTGCCTCTTCTTGCACAAACTTTCGCCTTGTATATCTGTTTTGTCAATCTTTGGTCATTCATCTGTAAGATACCTCAATTAAATTATAATAATAATATATCCTCACGCCTTCCCGCAAGGGTCCCCGAAGGGGTAGGCAGAGGTGTATAGGTAATACCCACACACCCACTTTCCGCCAGAGGTATATTAGGTGCCAACGTGACAGATGGCGAGTCCATCGCCGTTACTCAAGCACGACTATACATACGCCTTTGATTTTTTTCTCAGACGTATGCAGGTTTCCTCTCGATGTTTTCCTTCACCGTAAAGCTCGTGGTGTGACTAATCAATTACATTAAGAAAGTTTAAACATTTTGATACAATAAATGCTAAAACATACGCACAGATAAATCAAGATGAGCAACGGTGTTACAAAGGGATGGAATAAGATTTTAGCAAGACACGCGCTAATGATATGTTGCGTCTATAGGCGGAAGTAATCACTTACCGTTGGGCGGGAAGCATTTTTGTTTGCCTCTTTGGTGCTATAAAAAAGAAACATTGAATAATACTAGTCGTGCGCTGTGGCTTTATCCGCGTAAGATGTTTCTATTGGAAGGTTATTTTTCAGGAATGAATCTATCTTTGTGTCAAAATATATCGAATTCCGTCTAGCTGTTCTGTATAAAAACTTTCGCATTTTAACATTAGTAGGATTTACATTCATGGTGGCATAACGACTGGTCGCCTGCGAATCAATGGTCACATGTTCAAAGCTTACCAATTACTTTTCTGAAATAAAAACTTACTTAGCAAAGAGTTTTGTCACACGACTGGAAGGCGTAAAGACATAGTTAGGAATTATATTTAAAAGAGAACAGGCGGTCTCCTCTTTCTATATACCACGCGAGGGCCTTGGTGTATTTATATCATACAAATATGTATAGAAGATGAACCTCATCATTTATGTGAGCTAAGTACTTTGAAGAGTTTCATTTAAACTTTCCCAAAGCAACATAAAGTTTCCCCTCAGACTTCCAGTTGTACCTCTCGCACACAAGCAGCGCATCACTACAATATGTGTAGGCCTTACTTGGAAGGTTTGTAGTCTTGGTAAGTTTCGATGAAAGCCAGGAAGACTTATAATGATGACTATGACTTTCAGTCGAAAGCGACTACCTATCGAATACCAGTATAAACTGGAAGGCAAAATTTTGATGAAACAAACTAATATTAAAGACTTAGGAGTAACTTTCGACAGAAAATTAACGTTCCATGACCATATCGCCTTGCTCGCCAAACAATCTTTCAGGCGTCTTGGCTTTGTCTTGAGGAATTCCCGTGACTTCAGAGGCGGACACGTGGTAAAGCTTATTTTTGGTGCTTTGGTTCGCTGTAAACTTGAGACTAGCTCGTGTGTATGGCATCCGCACGAGAGCAAGTATGCGTTGTTACTGGAGAAGGTGCAAAAGGCTTTTCTTCGATACCTCTATAAGCATATGTATGGCTATTATCCATACCTGTACCCCACTAACTTTCTCCTGGGCCACCTAGGTTACAATTCTTTGGAGGTAAGACGCACTAACGACCAACTTGTAACGATGTGCAAAATCCTACATGGGAAAATTGATGCGTCCGACCTACACAGCGGACTATCGCGCTTCTTTGTGCCCAAAAACTATTGCCGAAATAGAAAGCACAAACTGTTCGCGGTGCCATATTGCCGAACAGTGGCGCACGCTCAGTCTCCGATCCCGAGGTCACTATCAGCACTCAATGCCCTCCTGGACTCAAGTGTAGACCCTGAATGTGATGTGCTGGCAGGTGAATGGAAGGTGATTTTGAATGAGTGTCTGGCATACGCAGAAAGAAGGCCATCTTCTTCTTGGTAATACATGTATATTAACTTTATTTATTATTACTCATATATATTTTTTTAACGTATACCACCACATTAGCGTAAATGACCACGTTGTCGTGCTAATTGTAAATAAATAAATAAATAATAATATAATAATCTATATATATATAGGAGATCCCATTTTTTTACTGACTCATCACGAAATCTCAGGAACTGTAAGGCCGATTGACTTGAAATTTGGTAGGAGTATTCCTTACGCGGTGTAGAGGTCAGCTAAGAACGGATTTTGTGAAACTCCATCCGCAAGGTGGAGTGCAGGGAGATCCCATTCGTGAGCTCACTCATTAGGATATCTCAGAAACTATAAGGCCGATTGACTTGAAATTTGGTAGGAGTATTCCTTACGCGGTGTAGAGGTCAGCTTAGAAAGGATTTTATGAAACTCCACCCGCAAGGTGGAACGCGGGGAGATTCTATTTGTGAACTCACTCATCACGAAATCTCGGGAATTAAGGCCGATTGACTTGAAATTTGGTAGGAGTATTCCTTACACGATGTAGAGGTCAGCTAAAAGCGCTCAAATATCAAACAATATTAATGACAATCGGATACCAAGACTATTCCAAATTCGCCTCTTTTTCTGTTATTTAATAAATAACGAAATATTCAAAGATTTGTAATGTGATCATAGGCACATATTTTTGTGCGCTTAATTCGCAAACGCTGGGTAAACCTTACGAGATAGATCAAATGAATGTACTACGGAGTAGCATATCTTCAAATGATCGATATAAAAGTCCGCGATTGTATTTAATTATCTCTCAAGGCTATACCACCATAACCATTTTTATCTTTTACATTATTATTAGTATCAATATTGCACCCGTGCGAAGCCGGGGCGGGCAGCTAGTATATAATATAATATATCCTCACGCCTTCCCACAAGGGTCCCCGAAGGGGTAGGCAGAGGTGTATAGGTAATAACCACACACCCACTTTCCACCAGAGGTATATTAGGTGCCAACGTGACAGATGGCGAGTCCATGGCCGTTACTTAAGCACGACTATACATACGCCTTTGAATTTCTTCTCAGACGTATGTAGGTTTCCTCTCGATGTTTTCCTTCACCGTAAAGCTCGTGGTGTGACTAATCACTGTACTTAAGTTCAGAAAAACTCATTGGTACAATCGGGAGTCGAACTTGCGACCTTTGCGTCGCATGCAACTGCTTGAACTACTCGGCCACCACGGCTGTAATAGAAAATATAATTAAATCGCTTAATATACACATGATTTTCTGAAAGATTAGAAGTAACCTAAAAAACAAGCAATACTCGACCTTATAGGGCAATAAAAGTGACAAGCCACACATTGTCGGTACTAGGGAAACTAATAAGCGAACTTGGTCACTGGCCGGGAGCCCAACTTGGGCGCTTAGCATTGCCTAGCTATTCGCTCTTATTGAGCTACGCCTTCTTTGTTATATATATTTAATTACATCGATACTTATGTATAGTCGTGCTTGAGTAACGGTGATGGACTCGCTAGATCTAATCAAATCAAATCAAAATATTTTATTTCACATATGCCTAGATAAGCATAAGCACCAGAGATATCTCTGGCGGAAAGTGTGTGTGTGTGGGTATTGCCTATACACCTCTGCCTACCCCTTCGGGGACCCTTGTGGGAAGGCGTGAGGATATATATATATGCTTAGATGGGCAGTTATTAAACGTCGAAAAAGGTGCACGGTTCGTGTTGGTCGTTTCCATGGAGAAGAACCGACAGGAAACAACAGAGAATTGGGTGTGTGGATATTACCTACACATCTTTGCCTACTTCTTCGGAGACTCTTATGGGAAGACGTACAGAGTACATAATATTTCTCTTATAATATTAATTCTGCGAGATCTTCTCTTAAGTAGGTACGCTGGTAACCGTGCACTACAATTCTCGAACACTGAGTTTCATTGCGGCCGAAAGTTTCGGCAAATTTTGAATCGAAACCGAAACTAAAGCCGAATGTACTCTCCTCTTCTTTGGGTTTTTCCGAAACCGTAATTTCATTCGGTCATTGCAGAGAACAAATCTGAACCTTTATATTCCCTTCAGAAATATTAATGTCTCAGTTCATACATGTTATATGTAGTATTTCTAGTCCCAGAATGTATACCACTGTAAAGTAGGTACGTGTCCTATTCAATTTAGTTGCATAGTCGAGCAATGTTTACATTTTACAGAAATTCTCGATTCATTCCACGCGCTAGTAACTTTACACCAGGATGTAAGGGAAATGTTTGAATACGAAGTCATAAGTGCGTACATACTGTGTGCAACGACCCTCGGTCATTTGAAAATACATAAAAATGTAGCTAAATATATTCAAGCGGACGAATTTGTTGTAATTTCCCATACATCGTGCTATTAATATTATTATGGAGTATTTATTATTATATGCCGTGGTGGCCGAGTGATTTGAGTAGTAGCCTGCCCCACTAAGATTGCAAGTTTGAATCCTGACCAATGAGTTTTCTGAACTTCAGTCCAGTGATTAGTCACACCACGAATTTTACGGTGAAGCAAAACCTGCATACGAGAAGAATTAAGAAAGTTAGAAAAAGTTGTTTAGAAAGCTTGAATAATAGTATATATTATTTTATAACTCGATTATTTTTCACTTAGATTTGATATCTGAAGCCGTGGTGGCCGAGTGGTTCGAGCAGTTGCCTGCGACGCAGAGGTCGCAAGTTCGAATCCCGACTGTACCAATGAGTTTTTTCTGAACTTAACTACAGTAATTAGTCACACCACGAGCTTTACGGTGAAGGAAAACATCGAGAGGAAACCTGCATACGTCTGAGAAGAAATTCAAAGGCGTATGTATAGTCGTGCTTGAGTAACGGCGATGGACTCGCCATCTGTCACGTTGGCACCTAATATACCTCTGTCGGAAAGTGGGTGTGTGGGTATTACCTATACACCTCTGCCTACCCCTTCGGGACCCTTGTGGGAAGGCGTGAGGATATATTATTTTTATATATATTATTGGACGTACCTACTACGTTAGCTTCTAAAAGGTAATGTTTAAAGTTTTCCCTCTTCCAGTAACTTGTTCAAAAAACCGGCAAAAGTATGACAAATTGACTACGCCAATTCCCAATTCAAAGTTCAGCATAACCGCAGTTCCGTCTGCATTATGACACTTGGTCGTGACGGCTTAAAAACTCGGCACCATAAAATCAAGTGTCCCAATATTAATGGTACAAACGAGCCGATGATTTATAGGTGCCGCAAGGAATCCAAGGAAACGGGACGGTGGACTGGCAACAGGCCAACCGACTAACTGCGACCAAACACGGGATTTAGCAATTTGAGAACGCGACCACATTAGGCGCGTGGTACAACCTCACAGGCGTTGACCTTTAGCCTTGCGACAGTCGATAAACCCAAAAAAAATGATAAGAACTGGGTGATTTAAGCACGGATGAAAAATAACATACATACATATATCATCACGCCAAGTCCCTAACGGGGTAGGCAGAGAGTATAGAGCGCCAGTTCTCTCTAGACTTACATACCTCTTTCGCTTCGTCCACATTCATCAGTCTCTTCATACATTCTCGTCGGTTTCGAGTACTCCTAACGTTCCCGTCCTTGAGAGTCCGATCTATTTGATCCAGGTAGTTGGAACGTGGCCTTCCTCTGCCTCTTCTTGCACACACTTTTGCTTTGTATATCTGTTTCGTTAATCTTTCTTCACTCATCCTTTATATGTGTCCAAACCAACGTAACATGCCTTTCTTCATCTTTACAATCGCGCCCTCATTCACGCCAGTTGATTTGCGAATCTCTTCATTGCGGATTCGATCTAATATCGTTACGCCGCACATTTTTCGAAGAGATCGCATCGCATGAAAAATAAAGAGGCTCTAAAACTATTAACCCATACCAGCATAAGATGAAATATCGACGGTGATGAAATTTAAAAACTATTGGGGTACTCGAAACCGGTAAGCACGTATGAAGCGATATAGGTATGTTAGTCCAGGGAGGACTGGCGCTCTACTCTCACCGTAAGAGACTCGGTGTGACGATAATATGTATGCATGTATTTATTAAAACGTTTCATTAGAAATTATGCCATTAGTTAACAACTCTAAACATAATCATGCTAATATTATAAACGCGTAATTTTGAAAGGATGCATTATGCTTTCTTACTCAATCACGCCAGAACGGCGGAACGGAATTGACTACAGAGATTATTAGCTGAATTAAAACATGGTTTATTTCAGAATAATACTACCAATTAAATCTAATTGGATTTAATTGGTCGTGGTTTGAGTTTTTCTGAGCTTAAGTACCTACATTGATTAGTCACATCACGAGCTTTACGGAGAAGAAAGACATCGAATATCGTCGATGGACTCGCCATCTGTCACGTTGGCATTAAAAATACATTTATGGCAGAAAGTGGCTGTGTTGTTACCACCTACACACCTCTGCCTACCCCTTCGAGGACCCTTGTGGGAAGGCGTAAAGATAATATATTGATTATAAATCCAATTCAAGAGAAACAGTGAAGCGTGGCCCAGCTAGTATAACAATAACAAGAACTAGTGTACGAAAAGCTAAAATCCAGCAATTGTTAATTTCCTCCCCTTTCCTCTTGCACCACGCAACAGTCAGGAACTTATAACGAGATAAACACTGGCTACATAATAGTTCCTCTTGCAATGCTGTTTATTGTTGTCTGACGTCACTAATGACACTAATGTGGCCACCATTCGGCCCCTGTGTAGTGGTTGACTGCCAGTTTTGGGCTCGTACGGTGTAATGTTAGCTGTTGGCGGTTATATTAACGTTTTGCAGACACGAAAGCCTGGTACCGTGATATTGTTTCACGGAACTCTCTGCGGAAGTGTTCTATTACAATTCTACTTACTAAACCGGGTTGTGGTACTGATTTGGTGAAGTAATTTTGATTTATGTGTTAATGTTTTAAACATTTTATTTATATCATTGTGAAGAGACACAGTCTATTTGTTTAAACGCGGAGCTCACTCCACAGCCTAAGCATTCTTGGTAGGAAACTCCTATAAAACCGCACATTACGAAACCTGTGTATAGATAGTGCTATTCACGAAGACGCGCCCCACTATTCTTGTTTGAGTATTATCGGTATACACTGATTACCCATGAGTGCACACGCACACCACAGTTAATAAAGTCGGGTCATACTCCCCGCACCCCGCGACCACCTCGACTACAAATTGGTGAGGCATGTTTTCGTGGATGGCACTATCTATAGGTTCAAGATATGGGGATGAATTCGCCTTCGATGACGTACCATCAATTTAACAAAAGTAAACAAATTGTATTATGAGTAACATACCTCCGTCAACTTAAACCGTTCAGTTGGTTGGCAGAATATTATAGAATATCAGCGACACTTGCGACACTAACATTCCCACAGGATTACTCTCAAACTTTCACGTTTTTGAAATAAGTCGGATTAAGCAATACAATTTAAACCAGCGCGAAGTTCCCAGACTCACTGGACGAAGTGATATGTCCTTGTAACTTTCAGTAAATAGGGATTGATCGCAGCCAAAGCGTTTGAGCACACATCGACCTATTGTGTTCCATTGTGCAAAGGTATAAAAATTCTACGAGTACACTTATAAAAGCCATCCTTTAAAATATCTCCGCTACGCTCTTTGATACGGAAACTTCGCGCAAGGAAAAAGCAATGGAATTTGCGATTGTCCAGTAGTATCGTTAGATAGCAAGTATTTTATTTGGATCAAATATCCTATATCTTATTCTAGTCTAGATACAAATATCTTGACTAGAATAAGGTAGATGTTTACCGTCCTGCACTTGACAAAGGATAGATTGCCCTTAATAGTCTCAAGGGATAATATTTATAATAAGGACAGGTCCTCAAAACGGATTGGAATAAGGACTGAAATGGCAGTATCCATACACCATTCTTCAAAACTTGAATCAATCTCTGTATCTCCATCAATATTATATCTATTCTTTCTCATTTATAATTTTCCAGTATTATAAAATATGCGAAATTTTTAGAGGACTTAATTGAGTGAACTTTGCCACAAAGATAGATTATTAGCTGGAGTAACACGTAGGATATGTTTTATTCAGGAAAAATAACTACCAAATAAATAAAATTATACACGGTTCACCCATGTATAATTTTATTTATTCAGTTCAGGGTACAACTAGTATTATTATAAAATTGTGTGTAAATTCTAATTATCTCTAAAATTATGCAAGCCTACAAAACCCTTAAATTAACTCCTACGCTCTCACGGAGACGGATTGATCTTTCAATTATCAGTAGATCTGTTGTGGACAGGATTGCGCCGCATCAGCAGTTCTGGAGCGACCGTGCGTGCTCCGCTAACTCGGCCGGACTCGGCATTTTGACACTCAATTAGTTTGTCTAATCAATTGGAGTAGCGTCCTGGACTGGTTAAGGTATCTAGGGATGTGCTATTTTCTCTCGCATACGAAGAAACTCAAGTCTACTTTGTAATTTTTTATGTATAATGTTATCACAAACACACGCGCAAACACACCCAACCAGACACACACAATGCCTGGGACACAGTCTACAACTACTGCTTATATTATCACATTATTACTGGTCTAACTGGTCATGGTAATTCCTTCCCACAACTCTCTGGCATTCATCTCATTTCTTCCAGACACTGTTTGCATTGTACATTTTTGTGTACCATTTTCACTCACTATGTCCAATCCAATTGAATATGTTATCGTACTTAGTTCAAGCCCCGAAAATGATAAATTAATAATAATAATAAATTATCATGAATACAAAATTCCCCATGAACTCATCACACCGCACGAACATTATAACATTGAAACTTATAGAAGCCAGTATCCCTCAAATCGTTAATATCAAAAGTTTTCGCGGCAATATTACCTATTGAGGTTTCAGGTTATCGCTCATTAAGCGGGACGTTATAAATGGTTGGTATCATTAACACCTGGCCGTAAGGAGGCTACATTTCAATTGAGGTAGTTAGTTAGGTTGAGTTAGTCAAGCCTTGCCGTGGTGGCTGAGTGGAACGAGTATTCGTCTACAACGCAAAGATAGCAAATTAGATCCCCGACTGTATCAATGAATTTTTCGGAACTGAACAGCATTACATCTTTACGATGGTAGACATAATTCTAAGGTATGTATAGTCGTGCCTGAGGAACGGCGATGGACTTGTCACGTTGGCACCTAATATATGTGACAAAAAGAGAGATACAACTCTGCCTCTTCGGGGACACAAGGGTCCTTATATACATAATTATATAAACATAGATATATATAACACTAAACAATGAATTACAAGCTGCGATAGGACTCTATGTACATATATTTAAGGATCATAATATTTACACATGAGCGTTCGGCTGTAGCATGGATAATTCAGCGAGTTCGTGCGATAAGCTATTAAATTATACATTTCATATTCAGTAACATTGTATTATTGTTTCAGTTAATAGTAGTCTGGTTTTAATATTAATACTTAATGTATTTGGGTTCAGCGTTATGCTCTATGCTCAAAGCTGAGGTTTAATATGAAGGACCAAATTTTTTGATCGTGTTAGATCATACTATTACCTGAAGTCGTGGAGTGAGCTCCCCGTTGAGGTATTCCCTGGAGAGTACAACATGGAATTCTTCAAGAAGGGTGATAAAATATTCCCGCACGCGCTCCTATTCCCGCTATACCCCTGGTATTGCAAGCGTCTATAGGCGGCGGTAACCGCTTACCATCAGGCGGACCGCATGCTTACTTGCCAATCGTGGTATATAAAAATGGTGGCACTTTATATTGTAACAGGGTCAGTTTATTTTCGCTATATTTTCTACTCGATATGCGACGCGGTTAAACCGGCAGATTTTTTTTTTATTTAACACCCACACAGACATACACAACTTATGTTACTAAAAGGATACATAAAAACAATCAATTAATCACTATGTTATGTTAAGCGCCTTAGTAGTGTGTGTATGGAACCAACTCAGTGTACGCTATGTTAAACACAGCACTGATTTTCACTCAAGCCTCAAGCATTGCACAAAAGGTCTCCATACGCGCACAAGGAATACAAAACAAAAAATAAAAATCAATAAAAAATGGTACATTGAAAAGGTGATAATGAAACAGTGAAAATTGAATATTTTTGGAAAATTTTGTTTCTGAAATAAGACATATCCTATGTGTTACTTAATCTAACTAATACCTAATTAACCTAACTCATGACAAAGTTCCGTGCAGTCGTACCGCCGGTATTGAGTAAGGAAAATCCATCCATCCGTCCAAACTTTGTTATATTATTACTAGCTATGACCCGAGGTTTTACCCGCGTTAAATAGTATTACATTGCTTAGATTCTCATATCCTCACGCCTTCCCACAAGGCTCCCAAAGGGGTAGGCAGAGGTGTGTAGTTAGTACACACCCACTTTCCGCCTGAGATGCCAACGTGACAGATGGCGAGTCCATCGCCGTTACTCAAGCACGACTTTACATACGCCTTTAAATTACTTCTCAGATGTATGCAGGTTTCCTCTCGATGTTTTCCTTCACCGTAAAGCTCGTGGTGTGACTAATCACTGTACTTAAGTTCAGAAAAAACTCATTGGTACAGTCGGGATTCGAACTTGCGACCTTTGCGTCGCAGGCAACTGCTCGAACCACTCGGCCACCACGGCTCTGTAGTAAGTATAGAAGTAAAGATAAAACTTTCAACGAATATAGTTTAAAGCGTTCGTTAACTGCAGTAGTATAAATCAAGATGTACCTTCTAATTAGTTCCTTCAACTCTTTCTCTGTGAATTTAATTACCGTTTCGCAAGTTTTAATGAGTATGAGAGCTTCTTTGAATATTGTCGTATGCAGCTGGCTATCAGGCGGTGCAAGTTCCTTGGGAAGGTGGGAAAATTTACTTAGTAATCAATATTATTAACTTGTATGGTCTATGATTGAAGTTATGAGTTCCATTCCCACTGTACATTTTTTTCATGAACACGCGTGTTTTTGCCTATGCATCAATTAAGGGAGAGATCAAAGAGATAATGATGGCGGAGATATAGCAACGGCCTTTTTTCGCCTTGTACCAACGTGATAGAAAATGAGTCCGTCTGCGTTACTCAAACACGACTTTATATAATAAATGTATGTAGGTATGTATTACTTTATGTATGTATAATGTCAATAACTGATAATATCTTATTTAGTTATGAGACTTATTATATATTCATACTATATTAGTATGAATGTTATTCATATATATTCATCACGCCGAGTCTCTCAATGGGCAGGCAAGGAGAGCAGAGCGCCATTTCTGTCTACACTTACATACCTCTGTCGCTTCGTCCTCATTCATCAGACTCTTCCTACATGCTCATATTATATTGAAAAAGGTATTAATGTTTAAATAAAACACGAGGCAGACTGGTTTCTTCTACGCGATAGCAATAGACTATAGTATTTTCTGTTCTTCAGCAATCCTTGAAGGCTATATTTTCATTTCAAATGAGAGCCGATTTGAACGAGATTCCTTTTTTCCACCCCTTGGAGCATTTCCTCCGAGTCTTAATTAAAACCGAACGTTTCCCGGTATCCCGCCGCTCTCTAAATTGACTCTTTAAAACTTGTAATTTGAATTCATTTTTTACGTGAGAAAGTTTACAAAGAAGTTTGGTTTAATGCATAAGGCGTTTCCGTTGTGCAAGATGCTAGATAATCCTTGCATAAAGCTAGGAAATAGATTAAGAATAATACGGTCTTGTAACGAAACCATGATGACACGGTTTACGCCATTTTCTATGTAGAAATTAATGAAATATATAATCATTTTCGTATTCCTGTTCTCACTGTAATAAAACTCATATTTTTAAGCGGCTTAATATTATTTATATCTTCTGACAAAGGCTACCCGAAGAAGTAGGTTGAGGTACATATATGTATTACATACTCTGTTTCCATTGGAGATATATTTGAGTGCCAACCTGACAGATGGTGAGTACATCCCCGTTCCTCAACACACGACTATACATACGTCTTTGAATTACTTCTCAAAGCTATGTAGGTTCCTTGTCGATGTTTTTCTTCACCATAAAGCTCGTGCTATGACTAATCACTGTACTACAAGAGCAGCTATATGAACTAGAATTCTTTTTATATTCACCTAAATATCATCATGTTGAGTCCCTCGCAAGAAAGACAAAGATAGAAGAGCGTAAGATCTCTCTAGAAATTCGAGACTATTAGTTGTTTTAATTGTACAAAAAAAATGTTTTAACTCAGAAATATTGTTGCTATTGTCATATTTTGTTTGGTCAACGGTGTGTTGAATTAAGTCTTCTTTATTCAACTTTATTAATATTAATCAATCGCTTCGTACATGCTCTACGTTTTCGTTTACTATATTCGATAGTTCGATCTTTGTTTGAAAATGTTTAAAAACTCGATCTTAATATTTATAATCTGAGTGACGTAATACGTGCTATGATTCCATTGCTGAAACAATTTGTGTATCGTATATAAATAATATTTGTTCGCTACTATGTAGGCATAATATACCCGTATATTTTGGGCTCAGCACACACGTGGTCGCGCATTAATCTCTGCCGTTGAATGTGCTTCTAATTAGTTGCGAATTTATATCGCGCAATGAGTTCACTGTAGTGTGCCCTATTAAAATGTATACAGTACTCTGAATTATTACCATTTTGGATTATTCAATTACGTAGCAGACATGTCATATAACAAAACTTTCTAAGAGGTTAAATGATAACCTGGACAGAAAAGGTTTCAAAGAAATATCAGGAAAGGTAAATAAAAGAAGAACGTTAATTAAAAATATTAAAAAAGATGCAAAATTACACTGGACACATTGTACGTCATGATGGATATTTTAACATAATACTGGGAGGGAAGATTGATGAGAACTGAGGAAGAGGCTTACCGAGAATAAGTACACTTAGGGAAAGACAAAATAGCAGTCGAGTCGTAAAAAGAGGTCAAGGACGCAGCTCTGGACAGAGACACGTGGAGGGAGCTTCATTAAAAACACTGACAGAGTCATATACTTAAATTTAAGAAGGAGATAATAAAACCACCAGCTTTACGGTAAAGGAAAACATCGTGAGGTAACCCGCATATTGAGAAGAAATTCAAAGACGTATGTATAGTCATGCTTGAGTAACGGTAGACTCTCCATCTGTCACGTTCACGTAACATCTAGCACCTAAAAATAAATCTCTAGCAGAAAGTGGGTGTGTGGGAACTTTTCCTATACACTTCTGCCTACCCCTACGGGTACCCTTGTAGGAAGGCGTGAGGATTTGCATTTCTTATAATTATCGCATTTAAAAATACAAACTCTGTCACTATATAAAGTTAGTACTCTAGGTACACTATGAAGCTTAAAATGTTTTAATCAAGATCAACTCTAGACGGATATTTGCGAAATAAAATAAATTACTTTCGGATCCGTTTACGATTTAAATTAACTTTTTATTTACCCTTACAGCGGAGTCAAGTCTCATTAATATCCCAACATGTCCAGTATTCACGCATTCAGAGGGACAAAAAGGACAGACGACACTTTCACAGGCAAGCAGAGCCAGTATTGGGTGATCAATCAGATGAATCGATCCATCGTGAATGCGTGAAGGCCACGACATTAATTAAAAATCCGCCGATCTTTTTGTTCGCTAATCGAACGTTATAATGGTTCTTTTGTAACGTTCTGGCGGTCATCCCTCAAAGTCATAGGTAGTTGTATTAATATCTATGGTAATGTGGCCGCTTTGTGATCAAAATGGAATGGTTTATTTAAGTAGGGGGCGAAGCGTAGGTCGGTTGTTACATAAAGGTTGGATTAAATTGAAAGTTGTCAGACATTCATTTTGATGCCGGTGGATTGTTCAAAGGGTTAAACCAGTAAACATTCTTATATTAATACTAGTGGTCCCGCCCAGCTTCGCTCGGGTGGAAAAAAAAAGATGGTGGCGCCACCTATCGGGTCCAATTGTGAATCTAAACCATTCCCAGATCCCCTTGAACACACACAAAAAATTTCACCAAAATCGGTCCAGTCGTTTGAGAGGAGTTCAGTGCCATACACACTCACAGAAGAATTATATATATAAAGATTATTAGCAATTTCTACTGTACGTGTGTTTGTCGCCAAAGATGGTTGGACCGATTTAAATGTTTTTTGTGTATAATTCCCTGTTTTGTGTATTTTTGTGTATGGTCCCTGGATGGTTTGAAAATATACTTGTAGTTGGTGGTGGTATTGTCTTGTTATAGCTTTTATGTTTTTACCCAAGCTTAGCTAGGCGGGATAGCTAGTATAATATAAATTCCATCAGACGCGGACGCAGATATAAAAAAAACAAAATTCTTTGGTCTTTATTACATACATACATACATATCATCACGCCAAGTCCCTAACGGGGTAGGCAGAGAGTATAGAGCGCCAGTTCTCTCTAGACTTACATACCTCTTTCGCTTCGTCCACATTCATCAGTCTGTTCATACATGCTCGTCGGTTTCGAGTACTCTTAACGTTCCCGTCCTTGAGAGTCCGATCTATTTGATCCAGGTAGTTGGAACGTGGCCTTCCTCTGCCTCTTCTTGCACACACTTTTGCTTTGTATATCTGTTTCGTCAATCTTTCTTCACTGGTCTTTATTATTATGTATTTTTCAGTTCATCTGTACTTTTGTACACGCGAACACTACTGCATAGAATATTAACGTACTGCATAGAAATAAATATAGTAGGTATTAACGTATAACTGGAGGTCTAATAATAACTTAAAATATAGGCAACATTTTAACCCGTTGTGAGCTCACTTATTAGGATATCTCAGGAATATAAGGCCGATGGACTTGAAATTTGGTAGGAGTATTCCTTACGCAGTGTAGAGGTCAGCTTAGAACGGATTTTATGAAACTCCACCTGCAAGGTGGAGTTTCATAAGACCTGCAAAGATTCCATTTGTGGACTCACTCATCACGAAATCTCAGGAATTAAGGCCGATTGACTTGAAATTTGGTAGGAGTATTCCTTATACGATGTAGAGGTCAGCTAAAAACGCTCAAATATCAAACAATATTAATGACAATCGGAAACCTAGACTTTCCAAACTCGCCTCTTTTTCTCTTATTTAATAAGTAACGAAATATTCAAAGATTTGTAATGTGATGATAGACACATATTTTTGTGCGCTTAAATCGCAAACGCTGTAAACCTTACGAGATAGATTCAAATGAATGTACTACGGAGTAGCATATCTTCAAATAATCGATATAAAAGTCCGCGATGGTATGAAATTATCTCTAAAGGATAAACCACCATAACCATTTTTATCTTTTACATTTTTATTAGTATCAATATTGCACCCGTGCGAAGCCGGGGCGGGCAGCTAGTATATATATATATATATATATATACATATACTAATAATACCTAGGGGAGGTTTGTTTGTTTATACGCGCTTCTTCGCGTTGCCCCTCTTAAATAACGTCCACTTTGATTACCAATACCGTGGATAATAAATAATGAAAGTCAGCTGAATTGTTCAATTTCCCCTTGAGTCGTGGTCCATTGGGATGCCGTATATTTTGATGGGCTCCATTACTAACTCAATAAATAAAACAAGGAACGTAACCCCATAGACAATGACAGATGACTTCCACAGACGCTGCTACCTCTAGCTATTAGAAACTATGTGTTATCTAAGGAAGTGAATGCTTTTTGGGAGGGATATGACATTACAAATATTAATCGTAATGTATATGTATTATTTAGCTCGTAATAATACAATTTTAATTCATAAAAAAGTACATTATTTATTATTAAAAATAAACCTCGCACCTTCCCATAAGGGTCCCCGAAAAGGCAGAGGTGTGTATATAGTGTGTATACATACCCAAACAGCCACTTTCCGCCAGATATTACATATTTTAAATTTAATTTATTTTATAACATTACTTACATACCTGCAACGCAAAGATTGTAAGTTCGAATGAGTTTTCTGATCTTAAGTACAGTGTTTTATCGCTCTGCAAGCTTTACACAGAGGGAAAAAATCGTAAAGCCACCTTAATTCGTTTGAGAAGTAATTCGAAGATGTACACTGTACTAGATATACGGCGATGGATTGACTATCTGTCACGTTCGCACCAATATATAATTTCCGGTAAATGAGGATGTTGTTCACGTCTGCCTACTCCTTGGAGCTCCCTTGCACGATAGAGTGTACATATATTTACCTTTACAAACATAATTATGGAAAAAATATATACAAACGTGGACTAGCGTGGAAGTTTTAAGAAGCTGTCTTATTCTTGCTCTTAATTAAGTGAATATGTACTTTGGACCGACCAAATAAAAGACTCCAGGTCCCCGAGGTTTAGCTCCGTCGTCAGAGCCGCGATAGACAGAAGCCGATGGAAACAAATAGTTCCAAGTGTGGACCACTTGTTGATGACCACGATCCTCAGACATGAGGGAACGACTAGAGAGAGAGATGTACTTTGACAAGGTTCTTTGGAAATATAACAGCCTTACGTATATTAGCTACTATGCCGAACCGCTAACGGGGTAGGCAAAGAGAATAGATCGCCGAACTTACAAACCTCTTTCGCTTAGTCCACATTCATCAGTCTCCTCATACACGCAAATTATTTCTATAGGTATATGTCTAAACCAACTTACCAACTAACATCGCGAACATAACAAAATTCCAAGGTGTAGTTGAAAAAACTTTTCATTGTTACGAATTAACTTACACGAAAACATAAATTGTACCCAAATCGCAACACTACATAATGCATTCCACGTTTGAAAAAAGGCTTAAGAGATTTGGAAGCACTGGGCAAAATAGACTTTGACTAATCAGAATAAAGGTGATATTTATAATGGAGAGGGATGAATAGTCACTTGCATCTTACTTCGCAATTTAATCCATTAGTAAGGGGATATTTTTCAGCGCGTTGATAGTTCACGTGGGAGTAATTACATAAGTTGCTGAGTTACGGCTGCCTCATCGGTTCGCGGTTCATTACTGTGCCGAGCCGATGGGGGAAATTGAACTTTTTTAATACCGAACAGAGTTGAATATGCACTGTAATGAAAATTTTTATTTTGTGATGAGATTTTTGTAAGGTCGGCAACGCGCGATTAATAGGTACTTCTGTATTCTGATGGATCATATATAGACTGCAGTAGCTATTTACCATTATACAGGTCATTATGATGTTTTTCATATATAATATCATATCCAAGTACATTTTTTACATTAAATATTTTTAATGATGTATAATTATTGCGTAATTTCTTTTGAGTATTGACATATATTCAACAACCTGCAACACAAAGAATGCTCGAACCCCGACTATACAAATGAGTTCCTTCAACTTAAGTACAGCGATAAGTCACACCACGAGCTTTACTGCTTTATCGTTCTAAGTTTTCGTCACGGAAATTACTTTAATAAAGGTATAAAGGTTTAAAGGAAAATATAAAAAAAATATATATATATTTTCCTTTAAACCTTTCCATGTTATTTTTCATCTTCACTGCATTCAAGTATCACTCTCTAAGGTAGTTCCGTCAGTGTGGTACTAAGTACTCCTTTGCAGACGTCTAGAATATGGCGCAAGGCCCACTCTCTTGCACACGACACTAAGGCATTGAAAGCGTATACTCCCGTTACCGTCTTTAACGTCTCTAGCGTCTCTAGCGTCTTTAATAAATTTGCCTCTTATCTTTACTTCACACATATGTCATTAACTCCTCCTAAGCGACGTGTATTTGACAGGGTTTCTTCGCTGTTTCAGATTAATAATTAGGCCCGTATTCCAAGACTTTTTTTTAAACACAAGAGATGCTAGGCGACTAGACTAGTAAAGCTTCATCTAGATACGCTCTAAGAAACCTAAATTCAAATTTGGCTTTGTCGCAACTAGATATTTTGGCATGACCTAAATTAATTTGGTTTTTTTACATACTACAAGGATGGTAAACAAGTAAACGAGTATGATGGTAAGCGGTTACCGCTGCTTGCATCAGTAGGGGTATAGCTCATACACTGCCGACCCTGCAGGAATTTTTTCTCGTCCTTCTTGAAGAACTTCATGCTCCATTGTATTAGCTGTAAAGACCAACTTGTCGATCTTGGGCTTAAAAGGCTTCCAAACCACACAGCTGCTCCATAATATAACATACACACAGTCATGAGTGTTATTATAGGACTGACACACTTCTACCCTTCCATAATAAATGCTGAAAAAAATATTCAAATCGGATCAAACACCTGAAAATGTACTTTAAAGACAAGTGCTTAAAGATAACACGAAGTGGATAAAACATTTGACTACCTATAAATGAAAACGAGATATTTGAAACACTTTTTTATGTAATACTAATAATAGATATTTTTTTAAATTAACCCATTTGGCCACCACGGCTATTTATTATTAATATATTGAGGTGTACAATATACTATATATTGAGGTAGCAAAGTAGATCCACCTAATGGTAAGCGTTTACCGCCGCCTATGGACGCTCGTGCAGCATAAAAAAAACTAAAAAACACGCTTTTTATAGAAAACCGAACTAAAAAATTGAAAATAAATTTCGATAATATCTTAAAAAGCGTGGGGTGCATGGTGTCAATAGTTATAAATATTTTATCGACAGATATTAGTAGAGTGATTATCATTTCGGTAATATCTTAAAAAGCACCCCACGCTTTTTAAGATATTATCGAAATTTATTTTCTATTTTTTAGTTCGGTTTTCTATAAAAAGCGTGTTTTTTAGTTTTTTTTAACTATTATTTATTTTCTACTTTTTAGTTATTAGTGTATTGTCATCGGTCCTCGATAAGTCTACAAAGTTTGAACGAAATCTGGCCGTTTAAAGTGGGTCAAAATCGAGCTCAAAGAAGTCGGTTACATACATACATACATACATACATACATACATACAGGTGAAGCTAATATAAAGCGTGTAAAAAAAGGATTGTTCATTTGCTCTTTAGACAAAACCATGATAATAATTATCTATTTGTATCTTATCTACATGCTGAATTTGTTCTTATAATATCGTATAACGTGCTCAAGTCGGCCGTATTAAAATAAGCATGCATACATTATTAAGTGTTAAGCTCAAAATAATTAGTTACTCCCTTCCTAAGCTGTAATTTTATTACATTCCATATGGAGTACTCGCAATTGCATAACAATCCAACTGAATAGAGTCGAATTGAATTGCAAAATTGCATCCCTCCCGTTAACAAGCCAACGCAGATTGCACCTCGGTGGAACCGTTGAGATTGCGTCGGTTTATCCGACCGGATATAACCGGCCTTAGCCGGACTCACCCGGCTTTGGACTTTCTTACCTTTGCCCCATTTCCTAAGGTCACATATATACATGGTCGATTTGTATATATTACTGTCATAAAATTATTATTGATATCATGTTTATAACTAAACTGACCATTTCTTCTGACAGGTTCTTTCCTAAGAAACAGTGGTAGCTGTAGTTTTATGCTTATGTGTCGTTCAATAAGTGTTCCTTACGTTGAATAAAAGACTTTTATTTGATTTTGTTTCGAAAATGCTTTCGACGTTTGAGACCATAAACTAGTTCAAAAGCATGGGACAATTAATATACATATAGAGCGGAGAGCAGAGAGTATAGAGCGCCAGTTCTCTCTAGACTTACATACCTCTTTCACTTCGTCCACATTCATCAGTCTCTTCATACATGCCCGTCGGTTTCGAGTACTCTTAACGTTCCCGTCCTTGAGAGTCCGATCTATTTGATCCAGGTAGTTGGAACGTGGCCTTCCTCTGCCTCTTCTTGCACACACTTTTGCTTTGTATATCTGTTTCGTCAATCTTTCTTCACTCATCCTTTCTATGTGTCCAAACCAACGTAACATGCCTTTCTTCATCTTTACAATCACGCCCTCATTCACGCCAGTTGATTTGCGAATCTCTTCATTGCGGATTCGATCTAATATCGTTACGCTGCACATTTTTCGAAGAGATCGCATCTCGACTGCATTCAAGCTATTTTCATACTTCCTCTGACATACCCTATTTATTAATTGTCTATTAAAATAGACAATTAATATTATGTAATATAATAGGTATAAACAACGCTATGCAACTCATCATAGAACTCATTTTCAAAATGTATTTAACACATAATTATAAGACGGTATTTGTACCCTAGAGATGAATGGATTGACTACAAACAGTATTTAGCTATAGTAACTTCGTGAACGCCTTAAACCACTGAGCAAGTCTGCTCTGAGGTCTCAAATCACGCGCCATTAGGGAGCTCTTGTAGCGGAGTGAAAACTAACCAAGTCAGGATTTGTCGCGCCCCACCCATTAATCTCCGCCGAGACACAGTTTAAACTCTTGTTTTTCACCGACTCCTCTTTGGAGCTAAAAACCACATCACGCCTGATCGTGACAAGCATACAAAAAAGACGTTTTAGGAAATTAATTATTTTGCCCCGAACTCGTCGCCAGATAACACAACCTGTTTCCTGTTTACTCGTTCATAAATAAGGAAGTTTGTAATTGACATTTGATAGTATTGAATCACTAAAAAACACAATATTATTATAATTACAGTCTGACTGATATATATAAGATGATGAATATAAGGAAATAATCCTAAAAAAATATTAAATAAAACAAAAGAAAATAAGGAAATAAAAATGAATGTTGATCCATTAAAGTAATTATTTTTTAATAATATTTTAAATTAATTATGAAGCTTATTTAAAATTAATCTTCAAAAAAAATAATGACGATTTGGGATTAATCAAAATGGCCTGACAGCTGTCAGTGAGTTTCGGCTTGGCGGAGTCACTTGCAATGACAGCTGTCAGTGACTTGTTGGCGGGCTTTGGTACATATGCGCGCCATTATCAATAAACCAGTGTTCTAAATGACATATTTTATTCTGCTCCATACATACGTAGCACCGACACTATAATTCATAAATACATATCATCACGCTGAGTCCCGTACGGCGTAGGCAGAGAGAGTATAATTAAGTACCAAAATATTTTGTTTTTCGTTCATGGGCAGATGGAATGTGACTTTCATAGTATGTTAATAGTTTGTAAAATTTTCTTACAAGATAAATCATTACACAACTTTGAAATCACGTGGTAAACGGTTACCTTATTACATACATATCATCACGCCGATTTATTCATGTCGTTGCCTTTTCAAATGTTGAAACACCAGGATACACACCTTAATATATAATACCACAAATAATAAAACCACCAGGCAAGCCACCTGCTAGCTCACCACCTTTGAAGTAGAGAAAATAAAAAATCTTTGCAAGTCAAAAGAAATAGAGTTCCAATACTTTTGAAGTCTTTCGTATCCAAATAGCAATCCTGATTTCTAATTTCTTACGGTCTTATTCATAATAAAACGCCTATCGAAGGTATAAAGCTATATTAGTAAAAACGTATTTTAAGCCTATCGAACGTTTGATAAAAATCTTTATTCATAATCGTTCATTATGCCTCCAATAACTAAAATGGCGTTATTGCACACAGTGATACCATTTCGTAGAAAAATCCTGGTTTTAATGAGTTTTTCACTATGGATCGGTACAAATAAAAAAAAAAAAAGTCAAATGTCAAACATCGTGTAAACAAACGGCTCAAAATGGCGGAATAGCGAAATAATAAAGTATTGTAAGAAACATTTGATATGATTTCTAATGCAAAAAAACGCGAGAGAAGTGAAAATTGGCTAAAAGGAAGACAAGCTACATCCCTCCACTTGTAGCAAACTACATGATACGGTATGTGTAATTCTAATATGCTTATTTTTATTTACATACACGCCAGGAAATACAGGCTCTTTTCCATATCGGCTTGTATTGTATTTGTAGTAAGTCGCGATCATACTCTCCCGTCCCTCGCACTCTCTCTGCGTTCAATGATCTCTTGGAGTCCAACTCTGATTGCGATTTGTTTGCGGATGGATGGCAGACTATTATGTCGGCTTGTCTTTGTGGCTTTGTGCAGTATTGGCAGGCGATTGTATGAATGTTGTTTAATACATTTTCATTAGTGTTGTGTATATGCTGTGTATATAATTCTACCTATTATGTACTGTATATATCGTGTACTGCATTTAGAGTAATTGGCTACTGGCCATTCTATTGTGTATTTCAAATAAATTAATAAATATGGGTGTAGTGCAATACTGGAATCAAATTATTTAATCACTATTATTTTTAGGATGATCTTTGAAAAGAAAACATTTCCAACAATCTTAAAGGAGTATGTTAAATATAAATAAATATCAAGGTTATTATTTTTTATATTTTATTAATTCCCTCATATTTTCAGGTAACTATTAATGTACACTGTAGAGGCACCCCCTTCTCCAATGACTTCAAGTTCACAATTGCTGGGCCCAAAACCTAGAAACACAAAGATAAAGGTATATAAAACACTATAAAAAAGTTGTAATATTAGGATGTTTTAAATTGTATTATATTGTTTCAGATCTACAAGTCAAGCATGACAGTACTTTCACCTGCAGGACAAGTTGTTGCTGGTGAACTTGAATGTAGGAGGGAACTGCATGCAATGCAATTGAAAAATTAACACAAAATAGATTATTATAAAAATAAAATATAAATGAAATTGATTATCTTATTTAAGTGATTTTCTTTTATTTAATGATTTAGCTGCAAGTGGGATGAACTTCATTCATTAAAGTGAGTTACTAAAAGCTTGCAAGATTGCAGCATTAGTAACTCTTCTGTACTGGACTCATTGTCCTTGATGGGAAGTTCCTAATTCGGCGGAATTCCAGCATCAGCTTTTGTTCCTCTGCAAGGGTCGTAGGCATCTTTATTAAATCGGATGAATGGCGCGCTAGCGCACGCGCCATTCTGTTGCATATACGGCTTGTAGTGGGTTGAGACAACCCATGAAGGTCTCCAGCATCTTGGATCTAAAAGCAAACGTTTTCAAACCAGTTAAGATGTTTTTATGCTGAAAAGGATGAATATACTAATTCTCAGTTCGCAAAAATATTTCAGTCCCAAGACATACCTCACAACGTCCCCAACATCTTATTGCCGTCAAAACTTGCAACTCTGGTGATGTGCCACAACCTTTAGCGTTCAGCTTCAAGTGTTCGCGGACTAAATTTATTATAAAATTTGCCGTTGATTTGGTGAACCGATACCGCTTGCGGAATTCTTCATCCTCCAAAGAAAACGGATTGCCTCTTTGCTGATATACTTTTCTACGTTGATTTACAGAGTTTTCAATGGCTGCAATAATTTGCAAGCTTTGTAAAGCTTGCATATTTATGAAGTTTTAGGTAACCTTTTTTAACAGTGTGCGTTGCGTACAAAACGATGTCGGATGTATTAGAAATCAAACAGTCATTGCATGCAAACGTCAATAATCAGCTGATTTCATGATTCAGCGGCCATGTTTTTTTCAAATATATTCTTATTGAAGGCATAAAGTAGGCCCTGAGGTGCTATAAATCTAAGGCATCTTATTGAAGAGTTAATGAACGTTTTAGCGCTATCGAGCTATTATGAATAACACTTTTTGACCGTCGCTCCTTAGCGAGCTTTTAAACGTACGATAAGTCATTATGAATAAGACCGTTAATGTTTAAAATTTGATTAAAAAATTCTAAGGCTTTTCTTTACTACTAAATACCTCAATTTACTTCAGTAATGATGGTGATGATGCAATGATGATGATAGTTTCGAATCGATCCCATCGAGCTTGGTACGCTCTCAATAGTACAGAAACAATCTTCGCCCACTAATATCGCAGCTAATGCGAAGATCCGAGGAAGCCAGATTGAATACTGAATGAGATTCGAGCCAGCGTTATAAAGTAGCCGATGCGATGCGTGCAAAGGGAGGCGGCGATAGAGAAAAGAAATATCCTATAAGTCGCCATTTACGTCAACACATACAATAGTAATAAAACACATTCGTAAATATATAAGGAACCGTGGCCGGCTCGAGGAGCGAGGTGAAAACTAACTAAAACGAATTCTGACTATACCAATGAGTTTGTCTGAACTTAAGTACAGTGATTAGTCACACCACGAGCTTTACAGTGACGAAATACGAAACATTGAGACGGAACCTGCATGTTTGTGAAGATATTCAATGACGTATTTATAGTCGTTATTGAGAAAGAGCGGTGGACTCGCGGTCTGTCATGTTTGCTGACCCTTATGGGATGCAGTATCTATATCTTCATACCTGGGATTCCCATTAAACTGTATAAATATATACATGAATTATCATACTTAACCGGGTATCCAAAAATATAGGCGTAATTCAGTTTGAGTGTTTACATTGACCGATCGCTGGGGGCGGTATTAATTCCCAACCGACATCGAGACAGTTTCAAGGAAACAATATAAAAACGAACCAACAATGAAACTGAAAGCTATGAAATGAGCTCGCGAAATTAAAATACCAGGAAACGGGGGTCCGTGAGGGATGTGACACCGGCAGAGTCATAATCACTTTTGCGGATGGCTTTAAAGCAAATTTTAAATAAAGAATATAGAAATTACACCAGCCGCTAACTATATTCCTGTTCATACAACAAGTAAATGTAATATCTTCACGCCTTCCCACAAGGGTCTCCGGAAGGGATAGGCGGAGGTGTATAGATCTACAAGCCCATTTTTCACTGGAGATATATTTTAGCAACGGCGCTTCCCGAACACGTCTTTGACTTTCTTCTCAAAAGTATGCAGGTTTCCTCTCGATGTTTTCATTCACCGTAAAGCTCGTGGTGTGACTAACCACTGTACTTAAAATCTGAAAATTTCATTGGTACCTGCAGTCGGGATTTGAACTTGCAATCTTTATTTTGGTGGCGACTATGAACCACTCGGCCAGCACCAAATACAGTGTATCTGTGACATCTGACAAAAAGCCGACTCATAAAAACCAACCAACTGCAAGCAGAGTACTATAGTTATGAGCGTAGTCCTTCAGGGGGAAGGAAGGCAGAGAGGATTAAACGCCCTTTCTAGACTTTAAACCTTTCTCACTACTACTACATTCATCAGCATCTTCATACAGTCTCGGTGGTTCGAGTACTCTTTTCTTGCACATAGTTTCACATCTGTATACATATCCATCTTATCAGTCTTCACTTGTCCTTTCTATATATTGTTATATTGGAACCTGGGAACCAGAAAGGTCTTCCTACCTAGGATTTTCCTACCGCGAACGCTCAGGCTGTGAAATGAGCTCCCCGTTGATGTTCTCCCTGGAGATAACAGCATGGAGTTCTTCAAGAAGGTTGTGAAAAGATTACTGCAGGGTCGGCAACGCGCGAGTGATGCCTCTGGTAATGCAGGCGCGTATGATATGATATATCATGATATTCATAGGCGGCGGTAACCGCTTACCACCAGGCGGGCCGCATGCTTGTTCCACCCCAGTAGAATAAAAAATAACGTATTTAAAAATTAGTTATACTGAACCTTCGATCATAAACTGCATTGAAGAGTATAATTCTTGTTTGTATTGTTTTATAGCGCCTCATTCCACAAATCGCTTATAAAAGACTTGTAGTATGCAAATTTTAATGGACTATTATCCCTGTACACAGTGTCCCGCAGGATCTCCTGTTTTATTTCCGACAATGGAAGCTTTCACAGAAATAAGTGCGCATTTTTACGTTCCCACAACCCACTTATATTTAAGAGCTGTGACTTCGCGAATTTAATCTACTAGTTATGATGGAGGGAATTGTGTATTATTTCAATTTGTTGTCTTCTTAGGATTAATGTATGAACGTGTTGACTTTTAGCTTGTAATATTATCTCTTATAATCTATATTTATAAAAAAGAAATGTTTGTCTATGTCCTTTATAGCATCGTAAACGGCCGGACCAATTTGAATGAAATTTTCTGTTTCTTCAGATGGATTTGAGAATGGTTTAGATTCATATAGGACCCGATAATAAACCCGAAAATAAACTTTTTCACCCAAGCGAAGCTGGGCGGGACAACTAGTTATTAAATGGTAGAATTGAAGCAAACCAGACTGCCCGTCTAGAACTTTCTTCAGAAGATCGATGTCAGTACTCACAGGTGGAATGAACTACCCGTCGAGGAGACCGTGAAAGAGAACCCTGGAGAGGACAGTATAGAGTTCTTCAAGAAGGGTGTGATTCCTGTAGCATTGGCATACCCCTGGTATTGCAAGCGTCCATAGGTGACGCTAGAAAATTTGTGTTATGTTAATAATTAAAATTAATAACAAATAAACATTGAATATAAGTTGGCAGAATTCGATCACTGCGTGTGGATCAGAGCTAGGCATCTCATTATTAACTCGGAAATGCAGGAGTGATACCTAGGCTATGCTAAGGGTTTGTACGGTACGGTAACGCATACCACCAGATATATTGTTTACCACTGTTTGTTTATTCATAATAATAATAATAATATACCCTCACGCCTTCCCACAAGGGTCCCCGAAGGGGTAGGCAGAGGTGTATAGGTAATACCCACACACCCACTATCCGCCAGAGGTATATTAGGTGCCAACGTGACAGATGGCGAGTCCATCGCCGTTACTCAAGCACGACTATACATACGCCTTTGAATTTCTTCTCAGACGTATGCAGGTTTCCTCTCGATGTTTTCCTTCACAGTAAAGCTCGTGGTGTGACTAATCACTGTACTTAAGTTCAGAAAAAACTCATTGGTACAGTCGGGATTCGAACTTGCGACCTTTGCGTCGCAGGCAACTGCTCGAACCACTCGGCTACCACGGCTTTTATTTTTTACCACGGCGTTTATTCATCAAATGGTGTTAAACGCTTGTAGCATTCTAATTTCTTACAAGTACTCTAAAATGTTAGACTACCTTATTTTTAGACCACGTTGTTTTTTTTTAATAATTCATCATCTTCTTGGCTTTACCCCAAACATTGTATCAAGTGTATCATATAGGTATAGGTAGATGTAAAAAATAAATTTATATAAAAATTATATTATCTATTTTTATATATACATACAAAACACTGCATCGAGTCCCTAACGGGGTAGGCAGGGAGGGTAGAACGCCAGTTCTCCCTAGACTTACATACCTCTTTCGCTTCGTCCAAATTCATCAGTCTCTTCATACATGCTCGCTGGTTTCGAGTACTCTTGACGTGACATGATCCATGTTTATAAATCTCTAAATAAATTATTAGCTAAATGTATGTACAATAATTAGGTATAAACCTGATGTGAAAACGTAATGTGACTTGCAAAGCTCGCAATTTTCGATTTATCGCTTAAAAAAACGTCACATTTTTCTAAATATGGATATACATATCTTTACCTTGAGGAATCATTGGTTGCCTATACAAACTTTCAGCCCCTATTTCCCCCCTTTAAGATATTTTTGGGATTAAACTAGATTTGAGAATTTCCTTTCCGTTCAAACTGTTCAACTCAGTTGTGAATGTAAAAAGGCAACAAACAAACAAACATAGTTACTTTTACATTAATAATATTAGTATGTATACGTCCAGATGTCGAGTAATTTACCGAAGTGTTACTTTTCGTGACATTACATAAAAGCAAACGAAACGAAATAAAAAAGCGAGGTTTGAATTAATTAACAATCCGACGCCGCCACGGCGGCCAGGCACGTCGAGGGCCCCGTATAAAAACACTGACGCACGTCGTTAAACTACAAACGTAGGTATACGCCATAAACTCAGAACACTTAAGTGACGAAACAGATATTCAATACGAAAGTGTATGCTAGAAGAGGCAGAGGAAGACCGAGTTCTAACTACGTAGGTACACCGGACACCCAAGGATGGGAACATCAAGTGAACTCGAAACCAGCGAGCATGTATGAAGAGACTGATGAATGTGGATGAATCGAAAGAGGTATGTAAGTCTAGAGCGATGAATCTGCCGTTACGTTGACACCAAAATATATTATAACAAAGAGGCTCAAAGACGTGTAAATAAATAAATAACTTGGGACAATTTCACTCAAATTTACCTAATTCCAAACCAAGCAAAGCTTGTAATATGGAAACTAGATAACGATATATAGCCTTAAAAATATATATACATAAATACATAGAACATCTAAGACTAAGGTAGAAAAACTCGTGTTCATCACACAAATATCTGCCCTCACCGGGAATCGAACCCGCGACCACAAGCTTCATAGTTAGGAGCTCTGACTCTCTAGAGTCTCTAGGTGTAAATTTATACCTCCGCTTATTCCTTTGAGGGACCTTGTGGGAAAGTCAACACGAAATTAATTTCAAATCGCTAAGCCAGGCACAAATTTGATGTGCTATAAAACGATAGATACATACATCGACCATTAAATTTGATACCCTCGACTAAACGGATCCTATCTAAGATCGTCGGACGTAGCTCAAGTGATTTGTAGACGGAATAAATCTTACGCATTGTGAGGGATATGAACGCAGAATCCTAATCGAAATATTCAAATATATATCTGCTTTTACTCATAACATTACACGCAATCTAGGGATTGAGTGTATTACAGAGAATAGTCTAGACCAATAAATTGAGTACTGAAACAAATTGATCAAGAAATATGGGGCAAAAATTATAACAAAACTATAGTGTATATATTTCCATTTCTTTCATACACGCTTTCAACGCGCTAAGAACATAGAATACGTTGATGTAAGTTTTTGAGTTGATAACAAGTGAGACGTTTAATTTCCCTGGCTCCATCCCAAACTATGAGGTGATCGGCGCAACTGAACACTCGTTGAAGTCATTGTTCGTCAATCGTTAATTGCGAATGCCTTATAGATTGCAGCTAAATGGCCCTGCCATCTCAGGTTATGTTCCACGAGTAGGGCTACCAAAACTATAAAAGTCTTAATTGTGCCGGTAAATGGGAAGTGCAATATTTTTTTATCCTCACGCCTTCCCACAAGGGTCCCCGAAGGGGTAGGCAGAGGTGTCTAGGTAATACCCACACACCCACTTTCCGCCAGAGGTATATTAGGTGCCAACGTGAAAGATGGCGAGTCCATCGCTGTTACTCAAGCACGACTATACATACGCCTTTGAATTTCTTCTCAGATGTATGCAGGTTTCCTCTCGATGTTTTCCTTCACCGTAAAGCTCGTGGTGTGACTAATCACTGTACTTATGTTCAGAAAAACTCATTGGTACAGTCGGGATTCGAACTTGCAACCTTTGCGTCGCAACTGCTCGAACCACCCAGCCACCACGGCTCTCGGCTTTAATTCTTTTTTTTTACACGCTTTTTATTAGCTTCACTTATATGTCAGTATGTCAGTATGTAACTCTCCGTGGGTAATTAGCGCGCCTGCGGCCTTTCTTGGTTCTCGTAGCCGTTTCTCTGGCTCCCTTTTGAAAAATATCGAACTAAAAAGTTAATAATAAATATAGTTTAAAAAAAAAACCAAAAAAACACGCTTTTTACAGAAAACAAAACTAAAAAATAAAAAATAAATTTTAATAAATTTGAATTAATAATAGTGTAAAAATTCTTAATAAATAATTTAAAAAAAGCGTGGGGTGCTTTTTAAGATATTGTCGAAATAATAAATCTTCTATTCTTATAGATATAAGTATTTTATTGACAGATATCATTAAAATATTTAGAACTATTGACACCATGCACCCCACGCTTTTTAACATTATTTATTAAGAATTTTTACACTATTATTAATTCAAATTTATTAAAATTTATTTTTTATTTCTTAGTTTAGTTTTCTGTAAAAAGCGTGTTTTTTTTAAACTATTTATATTTTTATTCATACCACTTGGGTGGCAACCAAGCCATCCATGTAGCCAAATATACTATGATTGCAAAACTGCTACGTTTAGACGTAGTTTAGTTGAGGCGTCTTACTTATCTATAGAATCCAACTACGTTTTTTTTGGTCTTATTAATAGCTTCAATAGTCTTAATAGTTTCAATAGTTTTAATAGTCTTATTAAAAAAAACAAAAAAGCATGTTTCCAAATAAGCGATTGTTAACATTGTGTTATGTCTGTGTGTGTTATGTGTTTTATTGCATCGTCATAAAGAGATATACGATATTTAATAGGGTAACTTTTGTAAGCCAACTGTTCTATTTTCTGAAACACTCTATATAACAATCTGAGCGTTGATTATAGTATGTAATGTATAACGAATGTTGAGGTCAACACAAATAATGGAAGGCAAAAAGCTCAGCAGGCGATTTAATAAAGCTCCCTGTAGTAACAAGGAATGCGTTTTCCTTCTCCAGTCGCGTCCTATTAGCGGGCACTTAGTGGCATTGAAAGCTTATTATCGACAGTTCAACCACCCAGAGTGGTGTGGCCAATGATTGTTTGATAAACTAACAGATTTTTCAATACAGATATTTTATTTAAATGTTGATCATCCTTTTGAAAGATTCATACTTATATCATGAATGAAGTCGTGATTATTATTATTATTATCATGAATGCGAAAATAACTTCTGAACTGAAGTACAGTGATTAGTCACACCGCGAGATTTAAGGAAGAAGGAACATCGAAAGGAAACCTGTATATGTATGAGGCGAAATTCAAAGTGGTATGTATAACTATATTTGAGTAACGCCGATGAACTCGCCATCTGTCACGTTGGCGATTAAATAATATCTCTGGCAAAAGTGGGTGTTTTCACTCTGGAATACGTAACTATTTTCAAGAAGTTTTTTTAAGATTATCCATAACAACGTTATAAACGAGCCATGGTGGCTTAGTGGTTAGAGTAAATACTTGGATCGCAAAGTTCGAATCCCGAATGTACCAATGAGTTTTTCTGAAGGTGAAGAAAATAACCGAGAGAAAAACCTGCGTTTCATAATAAATTTAAAGACGTATGTGTAGTTAGTAAAGACGTATGCTTGAGTAACGGCGGTGGACTATCTGTCATGTTGGTACCAATACTATATTTCCGGCGATAAATGTATGTGTTGGTACACCTCTGTCTACCACTTGGGCCTTGTGGGAAGGCGTGAAAATATAAAGTTACAAATAGACAAATCTTTCTTCTTTATTATATGCAGTGTAGATAAAGAGTTACGGTAAGTACATCAACGGTAGTAGCCAACAACAATGAGACACCAATAAAACCGTAATTACAGTCCAAAGCTGTCCCACAATAAAGTAATTCATGAAACTCGTTAACCCCCATTCTCGCGGACAATACAAAAGTTTGACAACTATTCAGAATATTAGATCTAATTTAACATAAATCGAATTTATATTTCACAGACTCCAATAATTGCGGCTTTGATGGAATTTTCAGATTTATAATTAACTTCAACAAGTTGGATTTGGAAATTAATTTTACTCTTCATTCAAGTTTGCCAAACGGTCTCACTTCACGCGAAACGCTCATTTTACCATGCAACATGCATTTGATTGATTGCAGATCTTACTAATATTATAAATGTGAAAGTTTGTAAGTTTTGATGTTTGCGGTTCTTTCACGGCCAAACGGCAGAACCGATTTGGCTGAAAGTTGTGGTGGTGATAGCTTATACCTAGGAATAGGACATAGGCTACTTTTTTTTAAATTATGAAAAATTCAAAATTTCCAAAGCTACTTTTTCGAACTCCACGTGGGTGAAGCCGCGGGCATAAGCTAGTATATACATATATCTTAGCAGTTATAGGTTCCCTGTATCTCAATCCCGTTAAAATGTATTAAATATACTCTGCTAAGAATCGTTTAACTTAAATTATTTCTGTGATCATAAGAGTATTTCTAATAATTTTTGTTTTATAGCAATATAAGGTAATTCAAATAGCCGTGGTGGCCGAGTGGTTAGAGCAGTCGACTGCAACACAAAAGTTGCAAGTTCAAATCTCGACTGTACCAATAAGTTTTTTGCAACTTAAGTACAGTCATACCACGAGCTTTACGGGGAAGGAAAACACCGAGAGGAAACCTGCATACCTTTGAGAATACATTCGTGCTTGAGTAGCGGCAATGGATTCGCCATCTGTCACGTTGGCACCTAAGATATACCTCTGGCAGATAGCGGGTTTGAGGATATTAATATTGCACACCTCTGCCTACCCCTTTGAGGACCCTTGTGGGTATATATATACATATATATAATAATACAGTATTGTATAAAATCAATAACGATGGCAATTTTCCAATAATTTTAATTGCACTAAGGTTTTCTTATTGTTTTATTAACTAGATCGACGACTGTCTCGAGACAGTATTGTCGTCCAACATCATTTATTTTAAACGAGCAATCCGGGGATAAAATTATATCGTGGCAGATATATTTGCACTAAAGACATTTATATATACAGATAGTACTTTTAAGAAGCGAAAGAGGTATGTATGTAGTAACGGAGGTCTCTTTAGTTGCTTTGCACACCCCGTGAGGGATTCAGCATGTTGATATGTTTGACTTTTAGAATTTTTGTGCGATACTATGTAACTATGTCATATTATTCGCACAGTATTTTAATGTCTTCAAAACCTTGTTATATTGTACTCATTAAGTTAACAAATATTACCATTTAAATGGTAGTAATAAAAAAACTTGCCAGAAAATAAACGGATGATGATGAGAGCGGCTGAGTGTTTCGAGTAGTTGACTGCGACACTAAGATCGCAAGTTCGAATCCCGACTGTACCAATGAGTTTTTCTGAACTTAAGTACAGTGATTAGTCACGCCACATCGAAAACATCGAGAGGAAACCTGCATACGTTTGAGGAGCAATTCAAAAGCGTATGTATAGTCATGCTTGAGTAACGGCGATGGACTCGCCATCTGTCACATTGGCACCTAAAGTATATCTCTGGCGGAAAGTGGGTGGTGTAAGGTACTACCTATACATCTCTGCCTACTACTTCGGGGACCCTTGTGGGAAGGCGTGATTATATACATTTGCTATACATTAACTGTAAACCACAATGTTTGTAAAAAATAAAATGGCGATGTCGACATTTGATTCGAAAGGCTTAATAAAACCCGATATCATCCCGTAACTTTATCCCTAAGGCATTCTACCTCACAATCAATTTAGTTGACGAAAATCGCGAACCATCCCAATGGATTTGTATCCATGTATTGATCTTCGCTCTTTACTAAACTTCGTAGATAAGCCTTAAGTCACATACAGGGAAGTTCAATACAAGTTTAAATTTCCCTTTGGGTTGAGTCGCGGAACAAACAATGCATGTTACTCACGACTGAAAATGACTACGCTATGAAACAGCTTAGCATACGTAGTTCGTGGACCTCGAGACAGAATTCAGCTGGAGGCCTTGGTCTCGCCATTGACCGGTTAAGTAGCAAAAGTTCCCGAAACTCACGCTACAAGAGACAATACAAAAAAAAGAGACTATTTGGGAGTTTAAGAGAGGTAGGGCATAACGGGTTTCCCGTTCGAATTTGGAGCTGCCCGACTGGGGCAGGACCTCCACCTTATAGAAGTCCGTAGCCAAATAACACAATGTATTCTGTTGTGTTCCTACGCGGTGAATAAGGTTTCCAGTAATGAGCTCCTTGGGGTGGGGGAGGATTGTTGTATTGTGTTGGCAGCAGAGGGATTAGTCCCATTATGCTGCCAGCACAGTACAACTCTCCGAACACAGAATAGCAACGCGCAAGTGATACTTCGGTATTGTAAGCGTAAATAGGCTGCGGTAACCGTTTTCCATCGGGTGGGCCGTATGCTTGTTTGCCACTTACACCTGTTGTATAAAAAAAAAGGTCTAAAAAAAAAAAAAAAAAAAATACAGGGAGTCTTAGAAGATAATACAGTTCTCTTGTCTTTAAGAAGTTGTAGTGGCACCTTTTACAAGAAATAATAATATTTATAAAATTTATTTGAATGTACATTAGAACGGCCAGTAGCCAATTATACTAAATGCAGCAATATTTCCTCACGCCTTCCCACAGAGTCACCGAAGGGGTGGCAGAGGTTTATATGTAGTATACACACACACCCACATCCCGCCAGAAAAATATTTTAGGTGCTAACGTAACAGATGGCTACTCCATCGCCGTTAGGAAGATGTTGTGAATTTATTTTCATGGCGATGCAATAAAACAAATAGCTCCAATGATAACAAAATTACAACATTATTAATAAAAGTAAGTAAGATTCATTCCTAAACATGGTTTTATTACTTCCAGAAACTATTAATAACACAAGTTAATAGTTAAGTTTCTGAAAGTAATATAACATGAAAAACATAGTTACATTGTAGATTAATAACTTCAACGTTAGGTACAACGTACAAATTTTCGTATAAAAAGGTGTTTTTACGAAAGTTAGGTGAATAAATTATGAACTTATTATATATAATTATTTTCTTTTTTTATTTAAATTACATATGCATCTCCGGAATAATATACTATTGTATAAGATAAATAATTTTTAAAATCGGTAAGTATTTGGGATGGATAAACTATTAGAAACAGACTTACAAACAGATAAAATCCTCCTTCTTATATTATCATTAAGTGTATATAACTGAATACATGTCCAAACTGATTACCGGTTTACGTTATAAACTCTTGGCTTACACAGTTTGTGAAAACTATGAATATCATGTAACATATTTAGTAATTAAATAAACTCAACCACACACTTCATTATTAAACTATCCATATTTTTTGTGGAACAGCCGCTGCTCAGCGAGCTGAATACATTAAAATTCATAATTCCGGTGAAACGGAAAGTTGCGGATCCGTGAATTATTGGATGTAACGGAACGCCCAAGGGACCGGGCCGGTACAGTGTTCCGGATTTGTTTCCGTCTATACATTAGTACGGCTGGTTATAAGAGTTTCTTATAATTTCTCCTGAGTATTTATGTATAAAGTGGTATTTTCCAATAGAAATACCTTTGATACTTCAGTGTCACTCCCAACAGTTTACATGAAAATTGTGCCATGTTCTTATTTGTACGTGATCACGAGCGAATTAACTACCAAGACTTAAGCAAGCATAAAACAAGAGTATTATGTACATAAGATCGCGTTGTGGCTACACCAATGAGCTTTTCTAAACACTGAAAGGTGATTAGTCACACTACGAGCTTTACGTTGCAGACGTCAAGAGGAAGAGGAGAGGCATATGTTTGAGAAGAAATTCAAAGGCGTATGTATAGTCGTGTTAAAGCAACGGCGATGGACTCACCATCTAACACGTTGATCACTACCTAGATCTAATCGATCAAACACAAGGATGGGAACGTCAAGAGTACTCACTCACACACTCTTATTTACACTCGAGCATGAGTGAAGGGCCTAATGATTGTGGATGAAGCAAGAGAGAACTGGAGAGCATTGTCTTGTGTGTGATACAAGTGATACAAGTGATACAAGACAAAAAAATGTAACATTGTTGTGTAAAATCAATAGGAAGAATTTAAATTAAACTCAAACATGCAACTGATACTATATTGTGAATTAATAACCAAGTTCCATTGACACACTTTCCTATTTCACCCAGTAGCAGCATTTAATTCTCTCAGGTACCGCCTACACCAAAAGGGCGGGTCGGTAAGAAATCAACTCAGAAATTTTCACCATTCCTGCAGCGCTGTGATTTATTGGTACATGGTCCTGCTAGCCAGGCGAAGACTTTTAGAATTCATGACTATTGTATATAATTAAATATCTTCTTTCTTCCTCTGCCTTTTCTTCCGCATTTTATAAATTGCTTGTTCAATCTTTCTTTACTCATCCTTTCTATATATACCTATGTCCAAACTGACGTAAGATGCCTTCCATCTTTAAAATCACACCCTCGTTCACCCTAGTTCCTCTGCGAATCTCTTTATTGCGGATTCTGACTTTAATTTTATTTTAACACCTTTTATATAAAGACAAAGCTAATAGAATAGCTTCAACGTGATTTCCAGTATTTTGCTACGTGCGTTTATCTCGTTAGAAGTACAATGCGAAACTATAAAATAAACTTAAAACAAAAAAGTTAAAGCCAATTGAATCGAATCCAAAAACAACCAACTCGTTTACAATGGAACGACAACGTCCACATTTTAACGGATTTTGTAAAAAAAGTCACGTTTTAAATCTGGACGTTCCACTCAATATTAACAGTTTATAGTGCTGTCTAAAATGGAATCGTGTTAATATAAATTCCTATCCTGAGACAATTACATTCAAATTGAAATAGAACAGTTACAATTCACAGGAAATTGTACTATCGTCCACCTAATAATAGGCACTGCTTTATGGTTCCCTATTTTAGACATCATTAATATAACCGAATTCTCTTGCGTACTTGAAGGTCAGCGATTTCTTCAACACAAGACTAACAACACCCCAATTAAACGTGCTTATACTATTCCTTATAATCACAGCGCCCCTTTTTTCTAGTAGTCAAGTTAAGGAGTTATTCGAAGCCATTCAAACCTTGTCGCCAGAACATAACACTAACCCAAAGCATCCATTTGATCCTATTTTCTGGGATCTGGGATCTATATAATTAATTAAACATTTTTTAATTCAATTTTCAAATTAATTTTTTTTTGTTAAATATCGCTCCTCACGCCCACGAGGGTCCCCGAAGGGGTAGGCAGAGGTGTATATGTAATACACCCACTTTCCCCCAGAGGTATATTTTAGGTGCCAACGTGACAGATGGCGATTCCACCGTTACTCAAGCACGACTATACATACGCCTTTGAATTTCTTCTCAGACGTATGCAGGCTTCCTCTCAATGTTTTCCTTCACGGTAAAGCTCATGGTGTGACTAATCACCGGACTTAAGTTCAGAAAAACTCATCGGTACAGTCGGGATTCGAACTTGCGATCTTTGTGTCGCGGGCAACTGCTCGAACCACTCGGCCACCAGGGCTCTTTCGCTTCGTTTCGCATCGCTGATACGCATAAGTTAATAATATATCGCTGGTAAAACACAATCTGGCCATAGCAGCACCTGTGTATAATAATAATACCAACAAAGTCACTCACTAAGATTGGTAACGAAGGAACGCCTTGAGTCAGGCCTGCAAGGTGTCGATCGTACCACCCTGTAATTGATTTGGATGACCCAAATCGACCCAAGTCGAGCTTATTGAACAATAACAGGACGGTGTAATGTAGAGAAGCAGCGATGTTTTGTAAATCTTGAGCTTGATGGAATACATCGCAATGACGGAAATCTAAGCTAATGGTTGCAATAACAGAGTTGAAACTACATTATAATGTATAGCTAGCTGGTATACCGATGGTAAACGGGAGCTTGCAATACGAGTGAAATAGATAAGTCACTCAAAGCATGACAGTACAAAATGAACATAGGTGGATATAACACACCTATTTTTTTTTACTTAAACAACAATTAACAATATTTAAAAAAATTGTTGTAAATCCAACCACTTACGAATAAAATATTTGTACCAAATCAGAATTCATCAAGTCATAGAAAATAAGAATAGAGTAATCTCCTTAGCTTGCCAGATATTTAAAAATCGAACGCTTTTGTACTCGGGCCACTTACCTGGTAATTATAAACGCGAAAACCCACGGTAATTTCCACCTTTGACCATGCTCGGTCCAATGACACCAATTACGTTGGTGGGATTAGTTAAAATAAAACCTCATAGTGATAAGGATATCCATCCAACCCCGGACGAGGGCTAATATGAAACATAAAATGGCAGCAGTAAACCCAATACACACTTAGGGAACAACCAGCCTAATACGGTCAGGCTTTTAAATCGGACCGTAAATCGTGCCAGCTCTTAACGTCAGTTGCTGCGTGACATCCTGACTAAAACTAGATATAAACCTTGATACAAAACTAGGTACAAATCTAGATACAAAACTAGATACAAACCTGCATTCAAACCTACATACAAACTTGGATAAAAAACTAGATGAAAACCTAGATTCAAAACTAGATGCAGACCTAGATACAAACCTGAATACGAAACAAGATGCAAACCTAGATACAAACCTCGATACAATACTAGATACAAACTTATTTTTATTTTATATAAGATACTATCTAATTTATACAATAAACCTTATAATTTAGGTGTTTATTCAGACAGGACTTGTAGTGTCTGAGAAACAATTTAAAAGCGAGTGTATAGTCGCGCTTGAGTAACGGCGATGGACTCGCCATCTGTCACATTGGCGCCTAATATATCTCTGGCGGAAAGTGGGTTAGGGGTATTACCTATACACTTCTGCCTACCCCTTCAGGAACCCTTATGGGAAGTCATGAGGGTGACTATTATAAAAATCTGATTATACCAATAACCATGACACACGTACATATTATGTATCTATTATAAAAAAGAGCCGTGGTGGCCTAGTGGTTTGAGCAGTTGCCTGCGACGCAAAGGTCGCAAGTTCGAATCCCGACTGTACCAATGAGTTTTTCTGAACTTAACTACAGTGATTAGTCACACAACGAGCTTAACGGTGGAGGAAAACATTGAGAGGAAACCTGCATACGTCTGAGAAGAAATTCAAAAGGCGTATGTATAGTCGTGCTGGAGTAACGGCGATGGACTCGCCATCTGTCACGTTGGCACCTAATATACCTCTAGCGGAAAAGTGGGTGTGTGGGTATTACCTATACACCTCAGCCTACCCCTTCGGGGACCCTTGTGGAAGGCGTGAGGATATATTATTATATTATTTATTATCAGGGATAAATGTATTTCTAAAGGACCTCACTAACCGTAATTCACTCACATTTAAAGCCAGTTTGACTGACGCTCTATCTTCCCTGCCTCTCTGATACAGTGTGATGTGTATGTATGGACTATGGAGCTGTGAACTTGTGAACACAGCTTACCGAATTTCCAGTGGAAGATTTCGAGACAACTGCAGTCCGAACAACGTAGTTGTTAGACGGATTAAGTATGGACCAACTCGGTCAGGTCCCCAAACGAGCTGCGCTTAAGCGACTGGTGAACGTAGGTATTACTGCCTGATGTTTACCCTTGCTATCTTACTAATATTATAAATGTGAAAGTTTGTAAGTTTGGATGTTTGGATGTTTGCGGTTTTTTCACGGCCTAAAGGCTGAACCGATTTGGCTGAAAGTTGAAATTGATGTGATGTGATAGGTGATAGCTTATACCTAGGAATAGGACATAGGGTACTTTTTTTTTTTTAATCCTGACAAATTCAAAGTTCTTATATTATAATGTATGATGCTCTTTCACGGCATAGCGGCTGAACAGATTCTAGCAGGAAAATTTCCAAAGCTACTTTTTCGAACTCCAAGCGGGCGGAGCCGCGGACATAAGTTAGTATTTCATAAAATCCATATATCTTTTTAAATAATCTTTTTAAAAAGTTTTTAAGAGTACTCGGAACCGACGAGCATGTATGAAGAGACTGATGAATGTGGACGAAGCGAAAGAGGTATGCAAGCCTAGAGAAACTGGTGCTCTATACTCCCTGCCTACCCCGTTAGGGACTCGGCGTGATGATATGTATGTATGTACAATATAAAAAATAACACAATGAGTTCAATCCAGTCTCCTGAATTATTCCGAGCCGGAGAGGGCGCCATAACACACAGTTGGTAGCAGACCATTCATTGGGCGCTTAACGAACCTATTCCCGGACCCGAAAGCTTAATGTACCGGAATGAATGACCACCAGAATGACTAATTAGGAAAAATCAGAGAGATGCATATTGATATGTGTTTTATCACTATTAAGTCCTACTTATATTATCAATGAGATAGTTTGTTCGTCTTTCACCCAAAAACTACGCAATGAAATTGCATGGAATTTGGCACAGAAATAGACACATAAAAAAATAAATACCTACAAATAAATATAAATAAATACCTGGAAATTTTGGGACTAGGTACCCAAATTAAGCAAAGCTTGTGTTATGGTAACTAGGCAACGATATATTTACTTATAATAATAATAAAAATAATAATATATCCTCACGCCTCAGACGGTCGTCGTGATCTGTTATATTCCAGAAGATAAATCCAGAAAGAAAATCTGAAACGACAGGGCTGTATTAAGGAACATGTTAACATTTTTTTTTAATATTAGCTATATAAGATTTAAACCTCCACGTCAAGGAGATCTTATTGCATTTGGTACAAGCCGGCATCATCTTTGCATTTGCCGAAAATACAGAGGAAAAAACACATAATAAATTTACTGTATTTGTATACCCATGAATACCGAATCGTTATTTATATGGCAATTACTTAGAGCAGACACGTCACGTCGGCGATAATAAAACCTTATTATGGTACACCAAACATCATTCTCATGCATAATTCACGTCATATATTAAAGGATCATTTTTTCACACACGGTTTCTTGCGATGCGAAAATAATGCATAAATATATACCCCATAAGCCTGTTCTCTAGAATTACAGACCTCTTTCGCTTCATCCTCATTCATCAGAAACTCAAGGATCAGACACTCAAGGATGGGAACGTCGAGAGTATTCGAAACTGGCGAGTATGTATGAAGAGACTAGGGAAAACTGGCACTATATTCTCTCTACCTTTCCCGTTAGGGTATGTAGTAACTGTAGAAAAGTGCCACGTTCAGTGTTTACAGATTTAGATTTTTAAATTTAAAAATATACCGCAAAATCTTTAGTTCACTGGTTCCTGAAAATCTGGGTCATTACACAATGGCGCATAAATTGTTTCCTAGGCAGTAAATGTGCCTTTAAATAATATACCCTGTTCGACTTATACGTAGATGCAGTTAAATTTGTTTTTCCCGTAATGGTAAATCTTGAAATACAAATTCGAAAAAGCATTTTAAGTTATCAAGAAACAAACAACGTTATAACATTAAATATCTACGTCCTACTCTATGTATTAATCTGGCTTATAAACTATCTGGGTGTTGAAATTCATCGAATTCCGCTCAGCCGTCCTGGAGTTATTGAGTAACAAACTAACATCCATGTATCCATTCAAGATTCTACATTTACATAATTACAATTTTATAAATTACCAGAGGAAGAGGAAATATGCTAGGCCATGGACGTATCTCATGACATATAGGGATGCCAAAGAGTTTGCACTAGACAGAAGCAAATGGAAGGAATTGCATAAGAGTTGTCGACAAGAGGCCAATTTAAGATGATGTACTGATGTACAAGTACTTATACATCTTCTTTCCTTCTCACAAGGGTCGCCGAAGATATCGACACACCTATTTTTCGCCAGATATATTTTAGGTGCCAACAACACAGATGGCGAGTCCATCGCCGTTACTGAAGTACAACTACCCGTATGTCTGTGATATACTGTAAAGCTCGTGGTGTGACTAATCACTGTACAAGTATACAACTCTATTATACCACAAATTTAAATGTCAAAGAGGCATAACTGCGTCATCTCGCCTTCGCAGTCTAGAGAGGCGACGACACATAATTATTTAATTAAAGCTTCACGCACTGGGGGAAAGATTCAAAGGTGTTGGTAATTCAAAGCAAATTATTATGCGTACGCGTGTAGACATTTTCCGTTGAAAGAAAGGTCATGATTTAAAATAACCCCAGTATAGTTGTGGCAATGATTTTGAAGAAGTAAATCACATTCGTCTGTTCAATATAAGCTTCAAATAAAATCTAACACGAACGTTGTAAATAATTTGTTATTAAAGTGCTTGCAAGAAGAGGCGGAGGAAGACCACATTCCAACTAGATCAAATCGATCGGCCTCAAGAAAGGGAACGTCAATAATAGTACTCAAAACCAGTGAGCATGTATAAAGAGACTGATTAATGAGGACTAAGCGACTCTTTCACTCAGGCCACATTCATACGTATGTAAGTCTAGAGAGAACTGGCGCCCTACTCTCCCTGCCTAGCCTGTTAGGGACTCAGCATGATGATAAGTATGTATGTTATTAGATCCGTTTTAGAACTGACTGAACGAAAGCATATGGTAAGTTTAAAAGGTTTCGGCCTGCAAATATATGACGTGAAATATACGTAAGAATCTCAATTAATTATTTCTTCCTAAAATAAGGAGGTTAAGAAGGGACATAAATGAATACCGTAAAAAAGGCTTCGCTGGGCAATAGGCAAAAACTAATTTCCGTCCATAATAACGGGCGAACTAATCCCCCCAATGTTGACACTCGCGCTCATCTCTCATTAGAAGGAAAAGCCTTCTCAAAAGTTAACGAAGGAAAATGCCAGTAATGCGATAATCCGGCCCTCAGAACAATCTTTTGTGACACAGCCTACAAAAATGTTACCCAAACGATTTTGTACGCTGGTAACTATGAACTATAACAATTCCACACGATGTACTCTGTGGTTTAAACATCGTAAAAATAAAAGTAAAACTCTCGGCTATACTGTAAAAAAGAGATCTTTATGAAAAATGTTGGGCGGTATTAAGGCAGGTAAGGCGATTTTGCCGCGGCTCTATTTAGCTTGCGACGGTAAAATTTTTCTTATAGTTCAAACTGCGAATAAATATAACTACTGTCATACAGATTCACGTTAATTTAACTTTTTTTACAGTTTCAAATTAGTGTACATGTGTTGGAACCAAACAGTTCTCGCACTGCGCGGTTTCAAAGGAGCTTCCTTTGCAAACGCACAGACTGTGGAATGAGCTCTCCGTTGAGGTTCGTTTTTGAGAAAGGGCATGAAAATATTCGTGCTTTAACCGATCATCTGCGGCGGTGACCGCTTACCTGCAGGTGAGTCTGTAGCATGTTTACCACTTTACTATGTATATCAAATCCAGGTCATCATCCGTTAACAAATCGATAAGTCTATTAACAAATCCGCAGAGCTTAGCTAATTGCTTAAATGTATAAATACAATTTTGTGTACAGTTGAATATTGGTCTTTAGGTCACAATATACAAACAATAATTGGAAATGTTAATAAGATATTTGCTAAGTAAGTATTACGTAATCAATGTTAAGTACACAGAGTAACGCTCACTAGATAACTACAATAATGCATTAGTATGATAAGTTATAAAGGATTTTAGACGGCCGTCTGGTCAAGTGGTCAGAGCTCAGATTTGTATACCTTAGTCTTTTATATAATAATATGATTATAAACCATACAACCCAATTATATATGTACCTATTTGTTTACTACGCGTTCTAAAGAATTGATGCCTTCTTCACCTTTAAACTTCTGCACTTCTCGCCATCGACGGAGAATTTTTCCCCATACCTTGGAATCACAAAGGTCTCGCACTGCGCGGGTCCAAAGGAGTTTCCTTCCGCGAACACTCAGACTGTTGAATGAGCTCCTCGTTGAGGTTTTCCCTAAAGAGTATAGCATGGAGTTCTTCAAGAAGGGTGTGAAAGCATTCCTGCAGGGTCGGAAGCGCACCCCTGATATTGCAAGCGTCTATAGGCGGCGGTAACCGCTTACCATCAGGCGGACCGCTGCTTGTTTGCCACCCATGTGGTATAAAAACAGGAAAAGCGTTTTCCACACATACTTACATAATCAGCCGAATAAATATAGCCGAATAGCCGAATCCCTATCGTGGATAGACAGAGAGAGTAGACCTGTTCTCTAGCCTTGCAGATCTGTATTGCATATCTGTATCCTTGCAGTATACGCGCGGTCACTTTTGACATTCCTATCCTTGAGTGTCCGATTATTCGATCTAGATAGTTGGATCGTGATCTTCATCTGTTTCTTCTGCAGATTTTCGGATTGTATATCAATTTCGTCAATCTTTCTTTACTCGTGCCCTCTATATGTATTCGAAGGGAACGCATCTTAACCGCATTTATGGTATTTCATGTGTCTTAGTCAAAACTCTTGCCCTGTACTGTAGCGGTCACCAATATCGCGTTGTGTACAGCAACTCTGCTCGAGTTCTTGCTGCTTCTTACTCAGACTTTTACTTATATCTTGTGTGAACATTGTTCTTAGATATACACATCATTATAATATAATTTCTTAGTGTATTTATATTAGAACCTTGACATTAAAATATCACACACAAGGGGGTGACCTAATCTGAGACACGCTAACCCATTTAATCCCTATAGAGGTCGCAACCGACTGCGATGACGAACAATCCTCGGATTACTTTGACAAATACGTCTCAATATTTGAGTGACGTTAGAGACCCCCGCTTTAAAATGGCTTTCAAACAAAGTGGAATTTAATAGGATTTTCAGAGAACATTGCAATTTGATTCAAAATGGCAACGGATTTTTCATCAGAATTCGGTTGAAATTTTACAAACGTAAGTATTCTTAAGGCTGGAGTCCTATTTTGATTTAATTGGAAGCCATGTTTCTGCAAATGGATTAATTTCCAAGCAGATACACAATGTTTCGGAGTTGCTTAAAATTTTCTTAAAAATTACAATTATATATGGCAATTTATCAAAGAGAAAGAGGTATGTAAGTCTAGAGAGGCCTGGCGCTCTATACTCTCTGCCTACTCCGTTAGGGGCGTGACGATGTATGTGTGTATGTAATTCATAATTTACATATATTTTTAATGGATACGACGACGGTCTGGAAGTTTCATGATCAAAACCCAAAATTACTCTTTTTTTTTTTTTTTTATTGTCTCTTGTAGCGTGAGTTCCGGGAACTTTTGCTACTTAACCGGTCAATGGCGAGACCTAGGCCTCCAGCCAGGCACTTTATTTTTAAGCAACACAGCTAAGGGCACCCCCTGTGGGGTACGAACCTCGGCTTAGGGCGTTGCTGGATCGCGAGCAAGGGAGCTGGGCTGGACTGGTAATTTTATTTAAATATTATTTGGGGGCGGGATTTGCGCGTCTGGCTCGGCGCGGGCCGGCGTTTGCGGCGGAGGTCGGGGGGGAACATTACGGCTTATTCGCGTCGAGCCTCGCCGGCGAGGACGGAACAGTGGTCGGTTGTGTGTAGTGTTGGTATGTTTTTGTCGGGCGTCCTGGAGGACCGTTATGTCGTCATCCGGTTCGATGACGGCATGTCTTGGACGACTTATTTTCGAGATAAGGGAAGGAGTGTATCGGGCGGCCGATACGACGAGGGGGTTGGGGTGATTTACAGCAGAATCGAAATGACGTTTGGACAGTTTTTTCAAAAACTGTTTTATAGTGGGGACTTTGAGGTCAACGTGGAGTTGACTATTACGCATGTACCACGGGGCACCTGTGGCTCTCCGGAGAAACCGGCTTTTGAGCACTTGCAGGGGGTTAAGTGTTGACTTGCTAGTGTGTGCGAACACTACACCCGCATATGTCATGATTGGTCGAATGCACGTTGTGTAAATCCTCACCTTGGATTTCAATGAGAGTTTACTTCGTACTTATTATTTAATATATATAGGTGTTTCCGAATAGAGCCATACTACGGTTGATTAACTTTTCAAATAACTCTTGTCGTCAACATTCAATTATTTTATGAAATACAGCTTATTATAACAAGATATATGTTTTCTGTATCCAAATAATACCTATTTGAGCTGGCTTTATAAATGAAAATAACAAAGCATATAATTACGATAAAATTCCTTCTCACAACTTCTACAAACAAGGTTCTTTTTACTTTGCATTTTCTTTGTCATCTCAAAATTGTGTAGCGAAATTTAGATGATAGGGACAATGGAATTTAAGCAGCAGTGAAATTGGTTTACACAGCATCTAAAAGCAAATTGGGTCCATTTAAACTGGAGTCGTATATAATTGTACTTAATTATTTATAAGTTCGTTGGTTCGCTTACTGAAAAGCTACGTATGTACGTCGAGTGCCCACGGCGCCTATACTTCCCAGACTTGCAGAGCCCTTTCACTTTATCCACGTTCCTTTGCCTTTTCTTTCCCAATTTTCAAAATTTCCAAACCAATGAATTTTATTACAGAATGTTTGAAAGCTAAATAGATTTTATATCCTCAGCGAAAACATCGCAAAATCGGCATGCAGGTAGTACTCACGGGTCGTGTATATTTTTACGACTTTTGCAATATGCAGAGTAGTTCGTTCCAGTTTCCAAATAAATCTTATTGAATCGGAAATCATGATTATGTATGTATATACCCCATGAGTCGTGATGGTCGAGTGATTCAAGTAGCCTGCAGCGCAAAGGTTAAAAGTTTGCGTCCCAACAGTACTTACTAAGGACTTTAAAAAATTTTAGTACAGACCTCCGGAGAGGTGTGGAACCTGCAATCTTTTCATTTGCAAGATATTCAAACCACTGGGCCACAACGGCTATTTATTAGTACACTGTAAGTCAGAACCTTTTTAGAAAAACAAATGCTTACACTAATTTATTTAATAGATACGCAATAAATTATACATAGGTCTTTTTGTGTAGAGTAAAATTTAATTAAGATAATTAAACATTCATCGTGAATTTCTACGTCAGGTCTCGTAATAGCTTTGCGTCTGGTGAAAAATTATACTCGGATGAGTATAGTCATATACATCTTACTAGACTAGTGCCTAAATATTGGAAACTTGTGCCTGGACGTGCATCCGGCAGAATGTAATGAATTGAATTGAACTGTTGTATTAAGCTTTGCAGTAGAGAAAGATCAAGTTATAACTACTTATATCAAATAGATCAAGCACTCAAGGCCAGGAACGTGAAGAGTACTCGAAATGTATGTATGAAGAGACTGGTGATTGTGTATGAAGCGAAAGAGCTCTGTAAGTCCAGAGAAAGCTGACCCTTTCTATCTACCACCTGAGGGGCTCGGCGTGATGATATGACATGTAATGTTGTCAGACGTAGTAGATAGTCAATTTGATCAGTTTCAATTATCTGTGTTTAACGCCCGTTGATTTTCCGTCTACATCTCAGCCTTTAAATTGACTTTTCTATGGAGTCTTCATATCTTCACGTCTTTCCACAAGGGTTCCCGAAAGCCGCACCCACTTTTGCCAGAGATTTACGACTATACAAACTTCTTTCGGTTTCTTCTCAAACGTATGCAGGTTTCTTCTCGATAATACAGATATAATCCAGTGGAGCAGTGGACTGAGTTTGTCTATTCGGGCTACAAATTAAGAAATTACTGCACGTATTTTCATATTGATTTTACTATAAATAGAGAAGTTATACACATACATCACATGAACACACCAATTCTCTAACGGGGAGACAGTGAGCGCAGACCGCCAGAACTCTGTAGACCTTTAGACCGTCCGCTTCATTGGCAAAAGTGTTAATGTTCTATTACCATCATTATGTTTCGTTTTGAGAGCAGTTACAATCTCCCACCCATGAATAAGCTGTCAGCAAGTAGATTTACTAGGTCCCTAAATTACAATAGGCTTGTCCATTCTCCATTGTCTGTTAATTTGTCTCTATATCTAATAATCCTGAAGCGGCGATCGCTACCGCCCGTCTTTTCAGCGGCAATAAAAGTAAATTATCCATCTCGTCTGGAAGCTGGTCTTTTGTCGGCCTCAGATTTATCTGTTACATTAGCTGCCCACATTCAGATAAAAACTTTCTTTATGACCTACCGAGGGATGCTGTGGGGATATTATTTTTGATACATATTTGTTTTCAGTGCAGGAAAGCTGCGACCTAGTAATAAATAATAGAATTATGACGTATTTTTCTGTCAATATAAAGTCACATCACAAGCGTTAAGGTGTGGGGGAATATCGAGACGTTTGAGAAGATATTCAAAGATAATTATTGCGTCATTTTTTTTTATGAAAGATAAGGGTGTAACAACACCAACACACGCCGCGGTGAATTCGTAATGAACATATATATTTTTATATACATACATACATGACATCACGCCGGCTCCCTAACGGGGTAGGCAGATCGAATAGAGCGCCAATGTTCTCAAGACTTACATTCCCTTTCGCTTTGTGCACATTCATCAGCCTCTTCATGCATGCTTACCGGTTTCGAGTACTGTTTACGTACGAGTCCTTGAGTGTCCGAACGATTTGATCTAGGTAGTTAGAACAGTCTTCCTCTGCCTCGTCTGGTACACACTTTCGCTTTGTATCTGTTTCATCAATCTTTCTTCACTCAATATCGTCTATATATCAATAGCAACATCACATGCCTTTCTTCACCTTTACAATCACACGTCAGTTGTTTTGCGACTTTCATTAACGTCACATCATAAACCATTCTGGTGACTTGTATAAGCCACTGGCTCTTTATAACCATTTACCTTCAGGCGCGTGGTTGTTTACCACTTTAGTGGTGGAAAAAAAACTTATAGTTTTGTATAAGCTCATTCGCAAACTAAATAATAACATCGTGTAATAAAATGTATAATTAGTTGGACAAATAAAACGCGCTGTATATGAAAAGTACTTTTTCTCGAGCGCTTTAGGTACTGCGCTTCACCCATACCCGCCATTCGTACAGTATATAGAAGCAAGGGCAGAGGTATCTACCGTTCATACAGTGTAGGCCACAAAAATTTATAATTGTCGAATGTAAATTTAATGGACGACCATACAGTCACGCACATAAAGCGCGGGTTTTATTATTGTTGTGCTTTTTGGGCAATTCGTATCTTTGCTCGGGCGCTCACGTCGCTATACCTGCAGTTTTATAGGTGCTTTTCACGGCCAGTTTATTTTTTATTTATTTTTTTTTTATTGAAAGGATCACCAACAATTGTTACATCAATACATGCATAACAGAACAATTACATAAATTATAGACTAAATGTACAATCACTTATAGGTGACCACCGCATGCAAAAATATATTTGCACAGTTTGTAAATATATATTTTTTTCACACTTTATCCTTAATTAGTTACGAAGACACAAAATATGATTTGATAATATTACAGAAAAGAGAGTGCTGAAAAGAACAAAGTAATGATGATGCATCTAACTTAATAAATATTATTTAACCTAATTAATTATTTTATTTTATAAATAAAAAATAAAATAAATATCCTCACGCCTCCCCACAAGGGTCCCTGAAGGGGTAGGCAGAGGTGTATGGGTAATACCCACCCACACACCCACATTTCGCCAGAGGTATATTAGGTGCCAACGTGACAGATGGCGAGTCCATCGCCGTTACTCAAGCACGACTATACATACTCCTTTGAATTTCTTCTCAGACGTATGCAGGTTTCCTCACGATGTTTTCCTTCACCGTAAAGCTCGTGGTGTGACTAATCATTGTACTTAAGTTCAGAAAAACTCATTGGTACAGTCGGGATTCGAACTTGCGACCTTTGCGTCGCAGGCAACTGCTCGAACCACTCGGCCACCACGGCTTTTTTTATTTTATTATATATATATATATATATATATATATATATATTTACTACACAAGGCGTTTTTATGGGCACCTGCGTGTTTGTTAGTGAAAATAGCTATTTTAAATACCAACAAAAGGTATTTATATGTCCAAGCTTCCCATAATAGGCCTCATACAGTCAAATTTTTTTATATATTTTAAGTGTCAACGTGACAGATGGCGAGTCCATCCCCGTTTTTCAACCACAAATACGTTATTTAATATCTTGTCAATTGTGTCCCTTCAACTTAATGCTGGTGGTGTGATTAATTACACACACAACCAATAGTAAATGTTGGAAGTTATCTGTTCACTCAATTTAATAGAGCCTATTCTTAATATTAAGTAGTGAACTTACCTTATTGCTGCATTTTCTTGCGCGGTTTATGAGTTTTCTATTTAGCGACGGTACAAAATTGGAATTGAAAGTTTTTTCTCGTTACCTGAACGCTCAGCGTCACACCGATTGTTGCTGGCTTACCCCAATTTGTTTTTTCTAAGTGCTGGCTTTATTGAATCTAGCCGGAAATGTGGTTTTAAACGTACCGTACATTGATTTTATTTATTCTTAGTGGACCTAAAACCTCTGCGCTCTACAGCTTATCATACAACCTTCGAGTAACGTTGCTAGCCTCTTCATTATTCATTTTTGTAAAAGTGTTTATTTATATTTGTGAAAGCTTTTTCGTCACACAGCGAGCTTTACGATGAAGGAAAACTTGAGAAGTAATGCAAATGCGTATGTCGTAAGTCGTGCTTCAGTAGCGGTGACGTACTCGCCATCTGTCACGTTAACACCTAAAGTATATCTCCGACGACAAGGGGGTGTACGGGTTGGACCTACACACTTCTGCCTACCCTTTCGAGGACCCTTGTGGGAAGACATTAAGATAATATAACATAATATACTAAGATACATATATATTTATACATCGCATATAAGTATCCACTATCGATGTAAAGTATACATCGGAAAGCACAAAGTACGGCCTACATCCGGCGAGGTCGTTCCACAGGAAACCGTAATCGGTCACCGGAAGTACCCTCGACTGTTCATTGTTCGCGTATAACGTTACAATGCTCATGAATTTTATACGGCAGTGTACATAATTTTATCTCTTTATTTAGCAGTTTACCGTCTGCTTTCAGAACGTTTTCATCTCATATGAGCTCTACATTGAAATGTAGAGAGAACTAGTTCGAATCCCGACTGTACCAATGAGTTTATCAGAACTTAAATACAGTGATTAGGATCACGAACTTTACGGTGAAGGAAAAGATCGAGAGGAAACCTCCATACTTGACAAACGGTAATGGAGTCGCCATCCGACACCGAAAAAATATCTCTAGAGAAAAGTTGGTGTATTGATACTCCACACCTCAGTCCACTCCTTGGGATCCCTTGTTCTTACAAAGACGTCAATGAAGACAACGTTCCAACTACATAAATACTAAATCTCAAGGATGGATGCAAGTAAAGACTGATGAATGAAAAGGTCTGTATGTCTAGAGACCACTAGCCCTCCTCTCTCTCTGAGTCGCCTTGAGGGACACGGACGGCGTGATGATATCAGTTTTCTCTATACTTAAAAACCTCTTTCACTTCACCCATATTCATCAATTTTTCACACATGCTGCTGGGCTTCCGTCTCCTCTCCAACACGCCGGTGTATGTGCCTATCGCGACCATTGTCCATATACCTGGTAATAATATCTAATTGAACACAGATCTGAATCAACATGTATGGGGCAACCTTGAGCACGATCCCGTGTGACGTCATTACCCACTCAATTATGAACTCATCGACCCCACACACGGTGCCCGATATTTAGCCAAGCCAATCTTGGGTCCGTTCGGTTTCGACGCAGTGTTTAAGTGTGTTGATGACTGAAATTGACTTTTGATACCAATATAATAATATAGAGCCGTGGTGGCCGAGTGGTTCGAGCAGTTGCCTGCGACGCAAAGGTCGCAAGTTCGAATCCCGACTGTACCAATGAGTTTTTCTGAACTTAAGTACAGTGATTAGTCACACCACGAGCTTTACGGTGAAGGAAAACATCGAGAGGAAACCTGCATACGTCTGAGAAGAAATTCAAAGGCGTATGTATAGTCGTGCTTGAGTAATGGCGATGGACTCGCCATCTGTCACGTTGGCACCTAATATACCTCTGGCGGAAAGTGGGTGTGTGGGTATTACCTATACACCTCTGCTTACCCCTACGGGGACCCTTGTGGGAAGGCGTCAGGATATATATAATGAATGCGAAAATTTGTGAAGGGTATAGATATTTGTCACCTAAACATGCTAGAGCGGCTGAACGGAATCGGATGAAATTTGGCACTGAGATAGATTATTAGCTAGATAAGGCTTTAATTGGATATGTTTTGTTGTTGTTAAGAAAAAATAATGCGTAGCTCATCTAGTGATTTCTAAAATACGTGGTTTGCATACTGTCACCATAGACTCGTGAAGACTAATCACTGCAGTTAAATTAAGATTAAATCATTGTTACAATTGGAATGTGCGTTTTTTCATGTTTGCGTTTCAGGCATATTGTAGTATACTTCAGATATAATTAAACCTTTTAATTATCTTCATATATGGTTTAATTAATTCACCTCTATGCAACGTGACCAATTCACAACACCCCAATAATGCATTACGCATCGTGTTTCAAAACACGCCAAATTTTCAGGGTCCTTACACTGCAGCTTACGTTTACCGATCCTCTGTCGGGAGGTATGAATGGAAATTAAGGATCGACCTACCCTCCTACCCTTGTCAGGCCACCAACAATGCTGTCGACTAATAAAACGCCATTGGGGAATTATATTATGGTATATTCACAAATATTAAGTCAAGTTTGATGCGGGTATTAAGTTTATTTTTTAATTATTTAACTTTACAAGATTTCTTTATCACTAGCGCATAATATAGAAAAAGCTTCGTTAAAATTATTTTGTAAAGCCACCCTTGAAGAGTCACACTGATAGTCAGAATAGTACTAAAGACAGAAGAAAGAAATGTATTAGTTTTGACTTATGGGGTCTATACAGACAGACGCATTAGAGCCTTTTATTTTATGTAGTGTTAATGATATTACTAATGCTAAGTACTCTATGCTTCAAAGCAGCGAGCATGTGGTAAGATACAAAATATATATAGGTAGATGAAGCAAACAGTTAGGTGACGAACCTACCCCGTGAGATACTGGGGGGATGATTGTCTATACCTACGTATTTAATTTTGTATGTATTTATTATAATTAAAGTATACTTCATTCCGAGAGCCGTGGTGGCCGAATGGTTCGAGCAGTTGCCTGCGACGCAAAGGTCGCAAGTTCAAATCCCGACTGTACCAATGAGTTTTTCTGAACTTAAGTACAGTGATTAGTCACACCACGAGCTTTACGGTGAAGGAAAACATCGAGAGGAAACCTGCATACGTCTGAGAAGCAAATTCAAAGGCGTATGTATAGTCGTGCTTGAGTAACGGCGATGGACTCGCCATCTGTCAAGTTGGCACCTAATATACCTCTGGCGGAAAGTGGGTGTGTGTATTACCTATACACCTCTGCCTACCCCTTCGGGGACCCTTGTGGGAAGGCGTGAGGATATATTATTGTATATATATATATATATAATATAATATATATATAATAATAATAATATAATATTGTATATATATTATTATTATTCACTCCGTACTTTGATTAAAATATGTATGAAGAGACTGATGAATATGGACGAAGCGAAAGAGGTATGTAAGTCTAGAACTGGCGCTCTTTACTAGGCGTGATGATATGGTGATACCTTGTTTAGACACAAGATTAAACACTTGTCGATTTGCGTTTCTAAGGTCGACTGATTCCAGTTGATTCCTGCAACTCAAAGTTTGCAAGTGCGACAGTACAAATTAGTTTTTCTGAACTTAGGTAAAGTAATCAGTCCATCTGTCACCTTGGCAAATAAAATATATTTAACCTCCGGCGAAAACTGGTTTATGTATTCATGGACCCTCGTGGAAAGACAGACATACTATGGTCTAAAGTTTAAGAACGAAAGAAAAATAAGACTTCGCGGAGCATTTAATTAAACACTTTGTAATCTACAAATACAGTAACATACAAAATAGTATATAAATGAATATTCTTAAACTTTCAAACTGAAACATCAGTCTGATCGGATTTTGGCCAGACAATCAGCATCTGTAATGGATGTTGGGAGTGATGTAGACGCTCATTTCACGCCACACGCGGCTGTGACAGCGCACACAGTGGGTTTGTTATACAGTTGCAAGCGACTTGTATTCGTCAGGGTGTCTTAGAATACAACAGTTGCCTTCTAGAAGTTGTAGGGAATTGTGAATATATATGATCAAGGTAAAGAAATAAAACAAAAAGCTCCAAAATAATTTGACAACATTACAGGGGTAATTCACTCTGAAACATTGTTTAAAAGTTTTGAATTGTTTGTAAGTATGACATTGAAAAAAAAATTAAATGTAGGTAAATTCTACATGCATATAACTTTGTCGTTACAGCAGATTATTATGCGAAAATATTATTTTTATTTTTTATATTTATTTTTAATAGCTCCTTAATTCTCACAGCTCCATTGTGACCTATTCACATATTCACGTGCGTGAAATGTATGTAAACTTGTTTCTTAGTACCATTTTCCTGAACAAACACTTTTTTTAAACACTTTTGTACTTAATTAGAACGGCTAACCAATGACTGTAATTAACATGGAAAAATACAAATAATTATAATAAAACTTTATTCCATAAAAAATTACAAATTAATATCTAGCCCCCCACACTAGGCAGTGCCTGACCCTTGTGGAAGAGAAGAGAGAGAGAAATAAAACAGACATAATTTAATTAACTATTTAATTGAAGACATCGTCTCAATCTCACTTTTTATATCACTTAGTAGATAAAAGCTATCGGGACCTCTTTTTGGTGTATCATAACGACCAGTTAGCATGGCGTTTGACTAATTAGTGCCGATTGTTGCGACCTAAAAAGTCGTTGACGACTGCACCAAGATATCATGTCGTATGTTTTCAGTGTAATGCCAGCGAAAAGTGCAGCAGCGCACTATTATCCGCGTGACTTGCTGTCAATCACACGGCGAGTAAATCCACGCGGCTTGCCGGTAATATTGCCTACGGGCTAGCTAGCGACAGTGTAATTTGAATCTTTCCCCACTAGACTAGCTATCTTCATGACGTCATAACACGTGGCTGTCTTGCCAACTCTATACGAAAAAAGAGATATGATGAATTGAACAGATTTCCATAAAACTTTCAGTGTAACCTCAATAAGAACCGTCACAATCCGATCAAAAGTTTTCAATGCGTGGACAAACATATAACTATAACATTTTGAAGGCGGAAGCCCCATTAGACTATCAAACCTATGTGAATATAATTGTAGTAAAAGCTAAACGTAATACCAACAATACATTTTTGTATATACTATTATCTATATAGCTTAAATAATGGTGACTGCCGTCTGGTCTAGTGGTTAGCGCACCTGATTGCGAAACTTGAGGTCGGCGGGTTCGAATGCCGCTGAGGGCAGACATTTGTGTGATGAACACGAGTATTTGTACCTTAGTATTTGATGTCCTATATGTTTATGTATATATATATATATATATAAGTAAATATATCGTTGTCTTGTTACCATAACACAAGCTGTGCTTAATTTGGGACTAGGTCTGTTTGTTTGGAATTGTTAAAAAGCTACTCAAAACGTACGTCGTGTATCCAATTTTATACTCAAGTATCAAATTTTACATCAAACTTAAAATAAATATAATCCTGGGCTATGAAAGTTTAAAACATGTTTTCGCCACTATCGTAAACACATGCAAATATACGTAATTAATTCATGCTCATTACGATGATTGACCAAACCAGCGCGTTATCTACTATTAACAATTCACGGATGGAATATACTCTAAAATATTGCAAAATGCTACACAAATTATCACGCTTTATCATCAAATCCTGTAGATCATGAATAAATGCAATGCACTATTCGCTGATTATTTATTCAGGTAATTAAGCTTTTAGCAAAATGAACTTTATCATGGCTTTTCCTGAACTAAAGTACGGTAATTAGTCACACCGCGAGCTTTGCAGTGAAGGAAAACATCGAGAGTAAATCTTGAGAAGCTACGTCTGAGAGGAAATTGAAAAACGTATGTATGAAAAATATCAAGAATGCAGAGAACCCCACCGTCGACATCGTCAACATTTGATAATTTAACTCAATCGGAGCCAGATCTATTTACAAAGGTTCCATTGGATCAGAGTTTTGTAAATACAAACAGACATAAACGACCCCGTACGGATGTGTCACCGGAAAAAGGTGCTTTCCAGGAATTTCAAAGTGAAATAAAGGAAATGCTGTCAGCATGGAAACTAGAACAGGAAAGCAATCTGGCACAAGTAATTACGCAACAAAATACAATGATGACGAAATTAGTATCGGACATAGCCGAATTAAAATCACAGAATTCTGAGATACAGAGAACCAATCTAGATATTGAAAAAGCAATGAGCTTTATTAGTACACAATACGAAGACCTAAGAAATGACGTGATACGATTGCGGAAAGAACGACAAGAACAGAAGGATTATATAGAACATTTGGAAAGAAAAGTTCAGGATATCCAGCTTAAGTCGCGCTCGTCTTGCGTAGAACTAAGAAATATACCACAAAAGGAAAAGGAAACCGCAGAAGACCTAACACAAACAATGAGTAACATAGGCAAAGCTATTGGAATGCCAGTTTTATCCACTGAACTTCGGGATATATACCGGATTCCCGGCAAACCTAATACTACTCGCCCCATTGTTGTGGAGTTCACATCTGTAAAAACGAAACAAAATGTGCTCACCGCAGTTCGGGACTTTAACGAAGAAAGCGAAAAATAAAGAGGGAAAGCTCAACACTGAACTTGCCGGAATACCGGGGCAGTGTCAACCAATATATGTTGCAGAATATCTGCCGCCAAGCATCAAGAAGCTGTTCTATCTGGCGCGCGAATTTGCAAAGAAGAATGAGTACAAGTTTTGCTGGTCAACAAATGGTAATATATTTTTGCGTAAAGACCAAGGGGATAATCAAATTCTTATCTCAACTGAAAAATGCCTTAATGAGCTGCATAAAGACATATGACTGGTTTGGTTATCGTTCTGTTATACACTTGTGACGTGGTATTATTATTATGCCAGGATTAAACTTGAACAGCGACACTCTCATAGGAGTTGTATATTAATGTATCTCATAACCACCATAGTTTGCTCCTGTTATTGTGCTAAAACTATAAGTACTCCTCACACTACATTAAAAGACAAACATACAAGATATATATGCACACTGTTACACAAAGCACACAAATTCACACCTCAAATACATAATCACAGTTTTCCACATATAAATGGTATTAGTTATATTATATTGGGTATGATTCAATTTCTGAGAAAAAAAAAAAAAAAAAAATATATATATATATATATAAATGGCTACTATAAAAGATATTAACGAAGAATTGGATTCCATTACAGGGGCTAACTCGTATATCTGTCGACCAGATGACTGTAATACACATTTAGAAAATCACGAAAAAGCCATTAACATTTTGCATTTAAATATTAGAAGCGTAAATAAACACTTTGATGAATTAATAGTACTCTTGTCCACTATAAAAATAAAATGCAACATAATTGTATTGACAGAATGTTGGTTAAGCAAGGTTGATAAAATCCCACTACTGGATGGCTATACATCACATCATACTAAAAATATAAATAATCAGAACGATGGTGTTATTGTTTATGTGGATAATAATCTTAATTGTAAAGTATCTGAACCTGATTTCCTGAATGCTAATTGCTTAACTTGTTGCGTTGATCAAAAGTTGGCAGTTATTGCCATTTATCGCTCACCATCCTATAGAGGTACAGAAAACATGGATAACTTTCAAAATAGTTTAAATAATCTATATGAAAACCTAGTTAACTATAGCAGCACAGTTCTTATAGGAGACATTAATATAGATATTAAAAATGGAACACGGGATGAAAGAAGTAACGATTATCTTATATTGAATGCAGCACATGGATTAATACCAACTCACCTGTTCCCTACCAGACTCAATAATTGCCTAGACCATATCTTTCTGAAGAGTAATTTACCAGCCACATCTCTAGTCTTAGAAAGTAACATTACAGATCATGCGCCAATACTAATCTCGATCCAAAACATAAACCATAAACTAAATCACATTAACTTCATGACACGTATAGACCATCAAGCAATAAAAGAAGACCTAGAGAACACAAATTTTACAGAAATATTAAATATAGAAGATGCAAACGAAGCGACAAATAAGTTTATATCCCTAGTAACGTCTGTCATAACCAAAAATACTCATACAATTAAAATATCTAAAAGAAAAAGAAACATAAAACCCTGGATAACCCCAGGACTACTACGTTGTATCGCCAATCGCAATAAAATGCATAAAAAATCTACCAAGTCACCTGATGATATAATTCTTAAAGTAACTTATACGCGCTATCGAAACTTTTGCAACTGCCTTCTTCGTAAACTGAAGAAAGAATATGAGAAAAAAGAAATTGAAAAAGCTGGTCGTAATTTGAAAGCCCTATGGAAGATTATTAAAGATATAACTAATACTAGTAAAATTAAATCACAGTCTACAAATCTTTTGAATATCTGTAATCAGTAATCTCCTAAACAGTCTGTTAACCGTGTTTGCAAATTCTTTACAGATGTAGGTAAGACTTTAGCAAATAAAATTATCGCTGATAATCATCCCGTACAAACAGCACCATTACAACATATATCATCACGCCGAGTCCCTAACGGGGTAGGCAGAGAGTATAGAGCGCCAGTTCTCTCTAGACTTACATACCTCTTTCGCTTCGTCCACATTCATCAGTCTCTTCATACATGCTCGTCGGTTTCGAGTACTCTTAACGTTCCCGTCCTTGAGAGTCCGATCTATTTGGTCCAGGTAGTTGGAACGTGGCCTTCCTCTGCCTCTTCTTGCACACACTTTTGTTTTGTATATCTGTTTCGTCAATCTTTCTTCACTCATCCTTTCTATGTGTCCAAACCAACGTAACATGCCTTTCTTCATCTTTACAATCACGCCCTCATTCACGCCAGTTGATTTGCGAATCTCTTCATTGCGGATTCGATCTAATATCGTTACGCCGCACATTTTTCGAAGAGATCGCATCTCGACTGCATTCAAGCTATTTTCATACTTCCTCTGACATACCCAGGATTCGCTGCCATACAATAAGGTAGGTACCAATATCGCGTTGTGGACAGCAACTCGAGCATTCTTGCTCAGACTTTTACTGCCCATCAACGCCGACATGGCTCCATTCACCTTATTTCCGGCAGTTATCCTTCTTTCAATATCTTTTTCATACTTTCCATCTCGTGTGAACATGCTTCCAAGATATACAAATTCATTCACTTGCTCTAGAATTTGCCCATTTACCGATATTGCACACTCGGTCACTTGTTCATCTCTTTCGAATACCAGAACCTTAGTCTTGCCAGCGTTTAGGCGCAGCCCCTTCTTTTCACATTCTTCTTTCATTATGGTAACTAGTGACTGCAGTTCGCCCTCTGATGACGCCAGTAAAACCGCGTCATCGGCGTATAGTAGGCAGTTGACCACTAAGTTTCCCATTTTCACTCCACATCCGTTCGTTCTTAGTGCTCTCAGACAGTTATCTAGATATATAATGAACAGCCAGGCAGACATGATACACCCTTGTTTGACCCCCGACTTCACATCAAACCAGGGTGACATCTCACCGTTAACCCTAACGCACGCCTCGCTATCACTATAGAGTGATTTCACGGCATGCAGTAGGGAACTGCTCACTCCATATCCAGGCAACACGTCCCAGAGTTCCTTTCGTACGACTCTATCAAATGCCTTCTCTAAGTCGACGAAAGCGCAGAAAACCCTTTGGTTAATATCCAAAAACTTTTCCGCGATTCCGCGAAGCGAGAAGGTTTGATCCATACATCCTCTTCCTGGTCTAAATCCACCTTGGGATTCCCAGAGAAACCTTTCGGATCGCTCTTGCATTCTTATCGTCAGGATCTTCGTGTACACTTTACTAGCTAAGCTGACCAAGCTGATGGCTCTGTAGTTGGAGCAGTCCAATCGTGATCCCTTTCCTTTATAGAAAGGCACGATGACTGCTCGCCTCCAGTCGTCCGGAACATCACCCCTTTCCCAGCAAAGATTGCATAGCAAATAGATGACGTCCCAGACCGCTGGTCCACCGTACTTGATCATCTCAGCCGTAATCCCATCTATTCCCGCAGCTTTTCCACATTTCAGACTTCTTATCGCACTTACAATCTCTCCCATACTTATTTTATCCGCTTTAGGATCCTCGACAGATTCTGTTGGAGGCAGCTCTATGAGTAGATCAGCGGCATCATCATCATACATATCTTTGTAGAATTCACTCCATCGCCTGAGGACGTCAGTTTTGTCAGTTAGTATGTCATTGTCCTTCGAAATAATCACATTCATCCTACTACTAGCTGTAACACAATTTCTGGACTTCTTAACTTCCCTCCAAAAAAGTTTTGCATTGTCCTTGAAATTATGCGACAGTTTTTCGTCTACAGTCATTTGGAACCTCTCACGCTTCTGAGCTATTATCTCCTTCGTACGATTTTTTTGCAGGCGATATTTTTCTTTCATCTTTTCTTTCATACTTTCACTTCAGCTGGACATAGCCAAAATGTCTTGCCTTGCATCCTTCTTCTTTTTAACTTCTTCTTTCACTTCATCATCCCACCAACCATCGCCATTTTTGGTTGTCCGCCCTTTCGAAATGCCACAAACCTCTTTCGCGGCGCATAAAATGCTGGACTTCAGGAACTGCCAACAAACATCGACACTCTCAAACACATCTTTCGGGGGACAGGCTAGCTGTTCAGATACCCTTTCTTGATATCTGTCTCTAATAGCCGCATCTTGAAGCCTCCAGCTTTTGATGCGGTCTGCGACTGCAGAACAGGGACCCCCAGCACGGGATCGCCAGCCCGCGAACAGACCCCTTATTCTAGTTATAACTAGAAAGTGGTCCGTTCCCAGGTCGGCTCCCCTATACACCCTGGTGTCCATCACCTGTGTTCTGAGTCGCTGATCTATTAGAAACAGATCTATCATGCTTCGCTCATTTTTCCGTTCCCATGTATACTGATGAATCCTCTTGTGGTCGAACATGGTGTTCGCCACAAAAAGGTCTCTCTCCATGCATACATCTAATATCAGCTTGCCTGCCTCGTTCACTCTCTTATCACCATACTTGCCGAGTACTGCCTCGTAATCCTTACGGGCTGTCCCGACCCATCCATTCAGATCACCACAAATAATCAGCTTTTCATTCCCTTCTTTCGTCTCTAGAACATTACTCACACATTCCCAGAACTTATTCAGGTCGCAAGTGTCCGCTGAGGCCACCGGAGCATACACCGCGACTAAAAATAGTCGGGTAAGGCCTATTTTAAAGCGAGCCCAAATAAGTCTGGGGCTCACCGCATCATAACTTATCATACATTCTGCCAAGCGGCTGGATAGTAGAATTCCCACTCCCTGGCAGGCGTGCTCGGTGTTTGCCACTCCTGACCACAGCACTAAACTCCCGCCCGGGAGCTCGTCTACTCCACTACCCTTCCGCTTGGTTTCAGACAGGCACACAACATCTAACTCGCTCTCTGTCATAACATCGATCAATTCGTTCATCTTATCAGCCATACCTCCTCTTACATTCCATACACCCATCCTACACTCCACACTCCACTCCCCGCCGTGAGGCACTCCGCGTGATGGGTGGCGGTCCCCATCGCCGCACTGTGCTGAATTTTTCGCACCAGCGGGGACGGACTGGTGCGCGTTGCCTCGGGGGCACGCCCTAACAGCCGTCCGGCCAATGCGCACCATTACAAAGTACAGCAAATTCCCCTTCCAATTCATTCCTCCTCTTAGAGACCGACAACAGGGAGATTGAATCAATTATACTACAGCTACGCACTGACTGTGCAAGTGGGTGGGACAAAATTTCATCAAAATTACTACAACAACATCGAAATATATTGATACCCCCAATAACACACATATGTAATAGATCGATAAAAACAGGTGTATTCCCGCAGGCACTAAAAAAAGCTTTGATTCACCCGATTTATAAAGGAGGAGATAAAGACTGTATCAGTAACTATAGACCAATATCCGTATTAACTGCAGTATCCAAAATTTTAGAAAAAATCTTAAACACTAGGCTCAATAAATATCTAGACAAATACGACATAATTGCAAATAATCAGTATGGTTTTAGAAGCACTATATCAACAGAAGATGCAGTATTAGACCTAACACAGTACGTTGCAACTGAATTAGACAATAAAAATAAATGTGCCGGTATCTTCCTCGACATGGCTAAAGCCTTTGATACAGTCTCAGTCCCCATCCTACTAAATAAATTAGAGTGTATTGGCATAAGAGGTATACCACTCCGAATGTTTAAGGATTATTTAACAAATAGAACGCAACTAGTAAAAATTGATTCTTATCTTAGTAATGAACAAATGACTACATACGGTGTTCCACAAGGCAGTGTGTTGGGCCCAACACTTTTTAAAATATACATAAATGATCTATGTAAAATGGAAATTCAAAATGCAAGAATATATACATATGCCGATGACACCGCCATTATAGTACACGGTCCTAATTGGGACACTGTTAAGAAACTAGCGGAACGGTCTCTTAGAGAAGTAATGAACTGGCTTAATTCTAACCTGCTTTCACTTAATTTAAGTAAATCAAGTTATGTTACCTTTTCGATAAGGAGCAATAGTAAACCACCTGAAAACTTTGCCATAAATGCACATTCCTGCCTAGAAGAACATCAAAATTGTAAATGCCCGTCACTTACACATGTAAGCCGGGTGAGATACCTGGGAGTACATATTGACGAAGGACTACGATGGGATGAGCAAATTAATAAAGTCGTAGCCAGAGTAAGGAGCATGATTTACCTTTTTAAAACTATTAGAGAATCAGCATCATTAGACCTCCTTAGAAAAATATATATTGCTCTTTGTCAATCGGTCATCCAATATTGCATACCAGTGTGGGGTGGTGCTGCAAAAACACTATTTGTATGCTTGGAGAGGGCCCAGAGGGCAGTACTCAAAGTTATGTACCGAAAACCCTTCAGGTACCCGACAACACAGCTGTATATTGATAGTCAGGTACTAACTGAAGACGCAGAAATAAATCCGCTTATCCTCTGACCACACACAAAACACAATTCGCAAAAAGACAGCATTATATAATGGGAACATCTCTATATAATAAAGCACATATTAAATTAAATATAACACAATTGAGCAGACATGAAATTAAAAACACGGTTAAAACATGGCTTACCAAAGTAGACTACCGCGAAACGGAAAATTTGCTCTTTCCAAGTGCATAATGTACTATGTACAATGTACAAGTAAACAAATATATATTATAAACACACACACACACATACACACACACACAGACACACACACAGACACACACACACACACACACACACACACACACACACACACACACACACACACACACACACACACACAGACACACACACACACACATGCGCACACACTAATTAATAAAGTGATATGCTATGAAATGATGTATATATATATAGCTAAGACAGTGACAAACTAGCAGTATGGGTTCAAATAAAAGCAAAATACATGGCCGAATACTGTCTCCTGAGATACAGGTCCCACCTAGTTCAGGAGACAGGTTCAACAAGTTTTGTAACCCCACCACCACCACATCTCGACTTGTTAATTAACAATTGTGAGTAATGATGCCATTTGGTTGAGAACTTAATATATTATTCCAGATATAGTAAAGCGTATTATACCTAAAGAAATGTTATTCGGATGTCATTAAACGTAATGTAATAGCTATAACAAGTGGTGAGAAATAAACTATTTTATTTTATTTTTATTTTATAAGGTTTACCGTGAAGGAAGCCTTCATACATTTGAGAATAAATTCAAAAAGTATGTATAATTGTGCTCGAATAACGGCGATGGGCTCGTCACCTTTCACCGTCTCGTTGGCAGCTAAAATAATCTCTGGCAGAAAGTGGGTGTGTGGGTACTACATACAAACCTCTGCCAGCCCTTCGGAAACCCTTCTGATAAGGCATTATGATAATGTAATAATCAGTGATTAATAAAAAAACGATTGTAAAAAAAAAAAAAAAAAAAAATGTATAGTCGTGCTTGAGTAACGGCTATAGACTCGCGAACTGTCACCTAAAATATATCTCCGGCGAAAAGTGGGTGTGTGCGTACTACCTTGATACCTCTGCCTATCTATTAGGGGGTCCTTATGCCCCTTAGGCGTGAGGATATATTATTATTAATCATACAAATTTTTTCAACGGTGGAAAAGAAGCACTAGAGCACACACTGAAACCGGCCAGTATGCATGAAGAGTCCTAGGAATGTACATGAAGCGAAAAAGGTTTATGAGTTTAAAGAAAACGTTGTCCTCTTCTTACTCTCTACGTATCACGGGAAGGACTCGGCGTGATGATATGTACACTTAACCTATCTAAACCGCACGACCAATATAGCACACACAATCAGAGTACAATTTACTATCAAAATGAAGCATATGTCGCCAGATGGACTGGGTACTAAACAAATGTTCCTATACCAAGATACCAACAATTTAATGAACATAATATTTTACGTTCGCGAATTTCCCTACTCGAACATCACGCACCTTATTTATATGCAAATTGGCTAAAACCATAACAACGATCAACTTAAAACACTTCCGCGTTGATATGTGTGTACATGGCTGAAAAAATATGATGCATTTTATAAACACTTCAGTGACACCAGAATAATATTTGCCGTAGCAGATAGTCGACCTATTAATACATAAACTAGGTTCCCCGAGGATATACCCCGAGGTATAACCATTCTCTTCTGGCCGTAGGTATAATAGGGTGCCAATTTGACAGATGGCGAGTTTCCCTTTCTTTTCCTTCGCCGTCACGTTTGTGGTGTGATTAATCGCTGTTCATAAGATCAAAAGTCATAAGGACAGGGCTTTTAGACGACTACTTTAATCAGTTGGACAGTCGGGATTCGAACAAATACAGTAGGTATTTGCGTGGCAGGTACGTTCAAATATGCTACAAAAAAGGTACTCTATACAACAAAACCAACTTTACAACAATAAACAATAATAGCAATATAGTATGCTAACACCTGAGTACTTATCAGGTGTAAAATCTTGTTAAAAAAGCAATCTATACTAATATTATAAATCTACTACAAAGGTAGAACTCCCGAGGGAATTCACGACAACCTCCAATCCGCGGTCACAGCCCTGGGGCGGTGGTTCCGGAAATGGAGAATTGAAGTGAACCCCACCAAAAGCGCAGCCATTCTATTCTGGAAAGGCCTCGAACGCCCACGGGTAGCCCCCATCACCCTCTTCGGCAAACCCATTCCATGGGAAGAAAAAGCCAAATACCTGGGTGTGATCCTCGATCAACGCCTATCTTTCCGTCACCACGTAAAGGCGGTACGCGCGCGAGCCGCCTTCGCGCTCGGTAGACTTCACAGCATGTTGAATGCGCGAAGTAAACTCTCATTGAAATCCAAGGTGAGGATTTACACGACGTGCATTCGACCAATCATGACATACGCGGGTGTAGTGTTCGCACACACTAGCAAGTCAACACTTAACCCCTTGCAAGTGCTCCAAAGCCGGTTTCTCCGGAGAGCCACAGGTGCCCCGTGGTACATGCGTAATAGTCAACTCCACGTTGACCTCAAAGTCCCCACTATAAAACAGTTTTTGAAAAAACTGTCCAAACGTCATTTCGATTCTGCTGTAAATCACCCCAACCCCCTCGTCGTATCGGCCGCCCGATACACTCCTTCCCTTATCTCGAAGATAAGGTGTCCAAGACACGCCGTCATCGAACCGGATGACGACATAACGGTCCTCCAGGACGCCCGACAAAAACATACCAACACTACACAAAACCGACCACTGTTCCGTCCTCGCCGACGAGGCTCGACGCGAATAAGCCGTAATGTTCCCCCCCGACCCCCGCCGCAAACGCCGGCCCGCGCCGAGCCTGACGCGCAAATCCCGCCCCCAAATAATATTTAAATAAAATTACCAGTCCAGCCCAGCTCCCTTGCTCGCGATCCAGCAACGCCCTAAGCCGAGGTTCGTACCCCACAGGGGGTGCCCTTAGCTGTGTTGCTTAGAAATAAAGTGCCTGGCTGGAGGCCTAGGTCTCGCCATTGACCGGTTAAGTAGCAAAAGTTCCCGGAACTCACGCTACGAGAGACAATACAAAAAAAAAAAAAAAAAAAAAAAAATTATAAAGAGGAAAGATTTGTTTGTTTGTTTGTTTGTTTGTTTGTTTGTAATGAATAGGCTCCGAAACTACTGGACCGATTTCAAAAATTCTTTCACCTTTGGAAAGCTACATTATCCCCGAGTAACATAGGCTATATTAAATTGGACCCGATAGGTGGCGCTGCGATCGAGTTTCAAGAATTTTACCTTTTTACCCGGGCGAAGCTTTCTGTGTGTCTTAAGCTAGATTCGAGAATGGTTTAGATTTTTTTACAATTGGACCCAATAGGTGGCGCTGCGATCGTGTTACGGGCAATTTAACTTTTTCACCCGAGAGAAGCTGGGCGGGACAGCTAGTATTAGATACGAAGATGTTATAACATCTTCGTTTCGCCGTAGATTTATTAAAGTGCCATCGTGACATATCGTCGACATCAGACTACACGCCACCTTTGATGCATGACTATAGTATAATATCTTAGTATTTCTTCTGAAACGTATACAGGTTTCCTCTTGTTTTCCTTCACCGTAAAGCTTATTGGCAACAGAACAGAACAGTATGAATTTGCAAAGCAACTTATAATCTTTGCTTCAAATTCATACTGTTTTTACAATAGTCCGCTAAACACATGGTGGTCGAGCGAGAGGCAGAGACTGCAAGTTCGCATCTCGACTTTACCAGATGAGTTTTTCGTGTTCAACGTAAGAAATGGCGAGTCCGCCGTCATTTCTTAAGCGTAACTTTAAATAATCCTCACGCCTTTCCACAAGGGTCCCGAAGGGGTAGGCAGAGGTGTATAAGTATTAACCACATACCCACACACCCACTTTCCGCCAGAGGTATATCAAGTGCCAACGTGACAGATGGCGAGTCCATCGCCGTTACTCAAGCACGACTATACATACGACTTTGAATTTCTTCTCAGATGTTTCCTCTCGATGTTTTCCTTCACCGTTCAGAAAAAACTCATTGGTACAGTCGGGATTCGAACTTGCGACCTTTGCGTCGCAGGCAACTGCTCGAACCACTCGGCCACCACGGCTTAACGTAACTATAAATACGTCTTTAAATAATTTCTCATACGTATGCATGTTTCTTCTCGGTGTTTTAGTTTAGCGTAAAGCTCGTGGTTGATTTATCACTGCTACTTAAGTTCAAGAAAATCTCGAAAATCAGAACATACAATCATTGCGCTACGAGTTACTATTATACTATTCGAACCACACAGCCTATCCATCATCCCATTGCTTACGAAGGCCTCCAATCATATTTTACAGAAGCAATAAGCGCAATATTTTTCCAATATGTAAGATAATCTCTGTCCAAACAACGCCATCATAATAATGTTAGAGCAAATCAAGTTTTAGATAATTGCGTAACGCAGGGGGCGAAATCTAATAACGTGGGGCGACCGCAATAAGAAATAAATGTACTTGGCTAGGTAAATAAGGACACAGTTTGGAAGCAGTTTTCGGTTTGTTTGAATTGAATAATCATAATGCCGTAGTGGCCGATTGGTTCGAGTAGTAACCTGTCACGAAAAGATTATAAATTCAATTCACTTAAGAGAGGTAGGGCATAACGGGTTTCCCGTTCGGGTTTGGAGCTGCCCGACTGGGGCAGGACCTCCACCTTATAGAAAAAATAAGAAAAAGTAAAGTTTTTGGTACCATAGAAATATTATTTCTCACATATTAATAACAAGCGTAATTATACTAGTTATTATTAATATGTGATAATTCCAATTATACACATTATTACTAAGAATAGGTACAGTAACAATGTAAGCAAACTTTGTTATTTGTGAAATATGGCATATTTTAACTAATTACTGCGTTTCACTTGACGCATTTGAAACAGCCATGGAAATAACGATACAAGAGTCGTAATAACATAAGCTCAACCCGTGAATGCAACATATAAAATGACAGTAAAATTTATTGAAAACAAAAGACTATCAAGTGCTTTTCAGGTCACAGTACAAAACAATAGAACAACACAGTCTACAGCAAACGCAACGATACAATGCAATAATTGAGTACAAGTGCCCCAATACATTTGCAACAATGAACACTGCGCTGAATGTACACTGAAAATGTCGCAGTGAAGGCCTCGTATCGAGAGAAACATGAAATTGATACCGTTGGTGTTTAGTTAGTACAATGAAGTGAGGGACAAGTTGCTGACAACATCTGACTGCACGTGACAGTTGGAATTCGCAAAGTTCACTGTATTGTCATCGCCACCTCAACAACTGATTTAATGTTAAATTGTTCCTGACACACAATGTTTGGTTCAGGCGGGGATCGAGTCCGCGACCGCACAGCTTGCCAAAAGGCCACGATGAAAAGGATTTAGAGCCAACATGTCTAATTCTCTTGTCTCATGGTCTAGCCTGTTGTATCGGCTTATGCCACTTTGTATTATAAATGATTTTTATTTTGGAAAATAGCACCCTTTGAAAAATGACTTCGCATAATCAAATCCCAAACATATCAGCCTTCAGTTAGGCGGAGAACAGTACGTAAATATTATCGCTGTAATTTGGATAATGTAAGGCATGTGAGCTAGATTATAAGGCTGCGTGTACACCAACGTTGTAAAAACCTAGAAAACTAAAAAAAAAACCAAACTTATTGCCATAGCGCCAAATTAAGGAAAGCTTGTGTTATGATAACTGGACAGCGATATAGTTACTTATATAGACACCTACATAAATACACAGGACGTTCAAGACTAAGGTCTGCCCTCAGCGGTAATCGAACTCGCGACCTCCAATTTCGCAGTCAGGAGCACTAACCACTAGACCAGACGGCCGTCAAGTATGGTTCCATAGTATGGTGTATGCACTATACGTATTATATATCACTTAGGTGGGAAAGAAGCATGAGGTCCACCTGATGGTAAGCGAGCAACCGATGCCTATGGACGCTTGCTTGTTTCCGACCGGGATTTTTCAGACCTGTCTTGAAGAGCTCCATGCGGCTCTAGGGAATAACTCCACGGGGACATCATTCCACAGCCTGATTGTTTGCGGAAGGAAACTCTTTTGAAACCACGCAGTGACCTGTTTAGTTAATATATGAAAAATACCTTGTCTTCGTATGTAAGCAAATACTTCACGACTTGTGAAGTTTTTCTGTGTATGCGCGCTTTAGCTCTTACAAGACGGCGTCCCTTAACTGTAAAATATACGCATACAAATATATCTTAGGAGGGCCCGCGACATCGAAGCATTAATAATCTGAGCGTCACGTGACAACGCGTTGTTTCGCACGAGCCTCGTCGACCTTGGGGTCGCATCAACGAATTTGTTGCGGAAAAAATGTACCAAACAACGCGGGAAAGATTTAATTAAATATCTTGTTATCAGATAGAGTTATAATATTAAATAATAATAATAATATCCTCACGCCTTCCCACAAGGGTCCCCGAAGGGGTAGGCAGAGGTGTATAGGTAATACCCACACACCCACTTTCCGCCGAGGTATATTAGGTGCCGACGTGACAGATGGCGAGTCCATCGCCGTTACTCCAGCACGACTATACATACGCCTTTGAATTTCTTCTCAGACGTATGCAGGTTTCCTCCCGATGTTTTCCTTCACCGTAAAGATAGAGTTATAATACATACATGTCATCACGCCGAGTCCCTAACGGGGTAGGCAGAGAGTATAGAGCGCCAGTTCTCTCTAGACTTAAACACCTATTTCGCTTCGTCCACATTTATCAGTCTCTTCATACATGCTCGTCGGTTTCGAGTACTTTTAACGTTCCCGTCCTTGACAGTCCGATCGATTTCATCCAGGTAGTAGTTATAATGATAAAAATAAAACTAACTCGAAGGTACTCGTATGAAATATTAAACTAGGTGAAAAATTGTTTCGAGTTCTGACAACCTCCTTTCTACCTCCGCCAACATCACCTTTCAACCTCTTAAAAACCTTTCGAAGTCGGGTAAACATATTTGGAAGAAATAACAGCTTCAACTACTATTTCAACCTTGTTACAAAATACAGTCTAAGAAAATCCAAGTACTGAGCTAGTTTCGTCTCTGTGAGAAATATGTGTTCGTCTAGCTTTGAGGTGGTCGGTGTCAAGAGAATAATATAATAATTCGTATGGATCTTGTTTGCAGTATACTGTCTGACTAAACTGGAGCTCGCTTGTCACCAGACATCCATAGTTAACATAATATCCATAGTAAAACATAGTGTTAGTAGACAATTGACTTAAAACTATGTTAGTGAACCCCTTGAAACATCAAATAAATTATTAAAAATAAAAAACAGGTCATAAAATTATTAATACTTGTGACGTACCGTCCACTTACATAGCTACAACTGACAGTTTCTGTATAGTTTTTAATAATATTTCCGAAGCAATTTTTATTTTTTATAATTATAACAAAGCAAGTTTAAGCATTAATCTCCATTCCATCAAGAGGGGATGTGCCATATTCTCTGATCCCCACTTTTGGTATAGAAACATACGCCAAGTCCCTAACGGGGTAATCTCTCTCTTTGCCTTTCAACCCCGTTAGGCAGAGACAGTAGAGCGCCAGTTCTTTCTAAAAGCAGCGCGCGAAAGGTCCGCAGCGCGCGAGTGATAAGCAGGCTGTTGCAAGCGGCCATAGGCGGCGGTAACCGCTAACCATCAGGCGCCACCTATGTGTAAAATATACATATCTGTCTCCATGTAGATAGATATTCTACAATTTTGTCTTTTTAGTGTCACATAACCTAAACCGCATTTTTAGTCTATAACGTAATAATGTGCGTAATATTATTTCGGTTAAGAGAGCACAGCCAGTCATTTGATATCCATCATAACTACGTAACTCAGTGGATATAATAAATTCGTGCCGAAATAGAGGGCGCGAAGCTTCCGACAATAAAACGGGGAACTCAAGAAGTGTTCTTCAAAAGTTTCACAACTCATTTGGAAGAGGCGAAAAAACTACCGCAGTACCCATTCTGACTGGCTTTATTAGGAAAACTTCAAACAAAAGTGGATCGACTTGAATGAGATCCAGTCGAGGACTTGCGGCTTGTAGGCGTTATTTCTTTCTAGAAAACGTGCGTAAAAACTTTTCGCATCTTTTCGTATCATAATAGCAAATGATTAGGACGCTATACGATCAAGCTAATATAGAAGACGGTCGAAGCTTGACAGTGGGGACTTATGGGTAGTTGCAAAAGTCTAGGTTTGTAGCTAGGTTTTATTGAGATTTTTTATATAAAGTGCATCATCTGTTTACCTTCATTCTGTGTGTCTCAGAAACTAGTTGTCTTTTAAAAGTGGTCGGGTGTTGTGAACATTTACTCTAGACAAAACAATTAAAAGGAAAAGCTCGAAAAATGTTGTCCTATTATAAAAGCGCTGGTTTTCTGCTAAATAATTGGCATATAAATGTAACTTTTTGTACCAAGACATTCTTAGAGTGCTTGGTACTGAGGTTTTATAAAACCGAAGTTTCCGATTAATACAGCCATAGGCATTCATGATTGATGCCGTAATTTATCTCTTAGAAGGACGCCTGTAAGAGACGCCGATAAATTATAACTTGGTACCAAGTTAGATCGAGTTAGTGCATCGGTCCAGCGTTAACTTAAATAACCTGGGCCGACGTACAGCACTACCCACTGAATACTAAAACCCTCATTTTTATTCCAAGACTGCCGCTAGTGTTGATTTAGGGTTCACTTAATACATTACTTGTGTAGTTACGAGTTACTTGGAAGTGTGAAAGAATTATATAATTGCAAGTTCGAATCCTAAATGTACTAATGATTTTTCTCTGAAGTAAAGTACAGTGATTCAATAATTTACTAAATTATAATAATTTTACAAAGAATATAGTATTATATTTATTATTTAAATTTAAATTTATTATTTTATATAATTATTAAATAAAATAATAAATAAAATAATAATTAATCATACCACCAGATGTAGATTTATATGTAGTGTAAGGACTAGGAAACCTGCACAGTTTTAAGATACAATTGATTTACGTATGTATTTTCGTACTTGAGAAACGACGTTGGCACTTAAATATACTCCGGCGAAAATAGGGTATGCCAATCAGTGAGATGGTAATATAAGCTTTTACATCACATACACAAGAAAACCTAGAACCTACTACGTTACGAGGGGAAAGTCTATGGTGCGAATTCTCATGTAGAATTTTAATCCCGGCGAAAATTGTGCGACAAAATCTTTTGTTTATCGTTTATCGTCATGCATGCATTGGTATGAAATAACATTGGAATTTGCTTGTAGACAAATATTTATGAATGATAGTAAAGTAAAGTGGGATTACTATATATATAGTAATCTATATATAGATTATATATATATATATATATACGATAAATATACTTGCGAGTAACATTGTTTTCGTCCCATAAAAGGGAACTGAAGTTAAATTAACCGGAGGCTTTGTTCCGCCGCTTCCCTAGCCGATTGTTTCCATGAAACTGGTGGTAATGGTAATTTAATATTTAACATATGACGCTCAATAATGTGCTCTTGGTGTGAATAAATATTATGCATTACAATTTTTGAAACTGCCAACACAGCACCCCTTTGCTGAACCTTCTGTATGAAAGTATCTCGTTACTTGAGTTTTGAGAACTTTTGCTACTTAACCGGTGAATGACGATCAAGAGAGACCTTCCGTCGGGTCTTAATTAAATGCTAAGCAACACACCCAAGGGTAACCAAGGGTAGTAATAGCCCAAAATGGGGCTGGGACGTCGACCTAGGGCACCGCCGGCTCGGAAGACGGCTGGGTTAGTCTGGTATTATTGATATTAACATAATCGAAGCCATTTACACTATTTACATAAATAGCAGTGGTGGACGAGAGGTTCGAGAAGTTGCCCGCTACACAAAGATCGCAAGTTTGAATCCTTTATTATTAAATCAACAAAATCAACGACGACGTATGTGGAAGACAGCGAATGCGACGCAACGATTGGAACCTATCATCACGCCAGGTCCCTAACGTGGTTTTCTCTGGATTTCATACCACTTTCGTTTCGTCCACATTCATCAGTCTCTTCATACATGCTCGCCGGGTTCGAGTACTCTTGAGGACCCGTCTTTAAGTGTCCTATCTAGGTAGTAACATAGGCAATACCTATTACCTATATTAAATAAATATATCTCTGTGTAAAATTAAACAGTGATATGAAATTTTACGCGGGTGAAATGCGTGCTCAGCTAGTAAGGTTAAAAGTGTAATGATTGACTCAAAATTAAAAAATAACAGCTGATTAGAAAGTCCTAAGATTTCTCGTCTGGACGGCTATGTAAAGTATTTGAATATTCCGCCAAACATACAGAGCCGGCTCTCATACGTTGCCCGCTAGATTACTCTTAACCATACATTCCAGGGCTGTCTCCGGTGCGTGGAATTACTAGAGCACGTTGGAGACAGGAATTCCTTGGGAACGAAATTATGTACTTTGTAGGCGCTTACCTAAAATTACATTGCTTTATTGTGGTGCTTCAAGGTTGTTGAAATTATCTTTCAAGCGATATTAACCTTTTTGACCCAACAACATGCATTACATCACTAAAGTTAGTAATGAGATTCTTCATTCAACTGAATTTTTCAAGCACATTACATACATAGTCTTTTGATGGCCGAGTGGTTCGAGCAGATGCCTGCAACACAAAGATTGCAAGTTCGAATCCCGACTGAACCAATGAGTTTTTATTTATTTATTTATGAGGTACACCAACAATACACATATTAAACATTAAAGTACACTTAATCATAACAATAAAGTCCTGATATGTGTATCAATGACAGGTATACACAACATTCACTTTACATAGCTACATAATATTATAATGGATATATGTAATTATAAAAGAAGTATATTAAAATAAGCATTTATAGAGCATAATTACAAAAGTTTTCTGAACTTAAGTACAGTAATTAGTCACACCACAAGCTTTACGATGAAAGAAAACAACAAGAGAAAACCTGCATACGTTTGAAAAGTTATTCAAAGTATGTATAGTCGAGCTGGAGTAACAGCGACGGACTCGCCATCTGTCACGTTGGCACGTAAATGTATCTCTGGCGGAATGTGAGTGTGTGGGTACAACATCCTCTGGTATCATTGGATACCAGAGGATGTTATTATATAAAATGAATAAATAACAATATAATAAATATATATTAATAGTTCGCATTGACACGAAAGCCACCAGATTGGTAGGCAAAAGTGTAATATGATACAAATTTATGAGCTAGCCCAATTTGTCCCAAAACGCGAATTTTCTAGAAACAAGGCAGCCCTACACAGAGCAAAAAGCTCGCATGATACATTTGGACGGTGTATTTACAACAACGCCCGAAATTAGACTAAACTGGCATAAAGCTCGTAACTTAAATTGTAGCTGTATTTATATACCTATAATAACATTGTATGTATAGAAATAGGATGTCAGACGAAGTGAAGAAAAACGAACATTAGGAATTATTTACTAGAACAGAAACAATTTGCTTGTATGTAAAGTCACGCGTGAGTAACGGTCATGGATTCGCCATCGGTCACGTTCGTTACCTAAAATATATCTCTAGCAGAAATTGGGTGTGTAGATACTACCTACACACCTCTGCCTGGCCCTACGGGGTCCCTTGTGGGAAGGCGTGAAGATACATAATACACAATATACCAAAAAAAACGGAATTTCTTTCTCAGTACTAATACTGCGTTCCACTTAACACCTCATATAGTACACGACTCTGTAAAAATATGGCCGTCCCGTAGATTATGGTGACAATTGATACTCACTTTTACCTGTATAAAGGTACCTTGACTGACGGCTTCATGAAACAATAATTTTGTTGTATTTGTAAGTAAACAGTGAAAGCCTCTAAAGTCTAAGAACTCAAATATGTAATATCAGAGACAGATTTAAAAACCATTCGAATCTCACATCAATACAATTATCTTTGTATACAGTGTAAACGACAACGTACCGACAAAGTAACGACTCTATTCATCCTTCCCGAGGACACAACAACAACCATAATCCCGCAAAGTGCATTGAAATAAAACCCGGCAGTTTTTCACACGCTATTGGCCGGGACACGAGTCTTCCATTCACTGAGATGTGTTCGAGACAGGTTCAACATTGAGACATTGTAATACTGAATAAAGATTGAAATTACAAAGTTGATGGTGTGGAGAGATATCATTCTTTGCCGTGTACGCCCTAATGGTGTGGCTTTGTTGCAAAAAGGGAACAAATTTATCAAATGGAAGCCGTATACATTTGGATATAAGTATATAATAATAAGGCTGTAATACTGGTAGTAACGTCATAGATAGACATCGTCACGATGTCTATCTATGACGAGACCCAAGCTGGATGAGCAGAGAGAGTAGGGCGACAGATTTACGGACCTCTTTCCCCTTTATTTCTTTTCATCTCAGTTTCTTCATACATGTTCGCTGGTTTAACTCTTCACTCGTTACGATTCCTTTGGTTCGATTGTTTTGATCTAGGTATTTGAAATGTGGTGTTCTTCTGCGACTTCTTCCACACACTTTTAATTTTACAACCACACTCTCATTCAAGCAATTTTCTTTGTAAAATGCACTGGCGAAATCAATATTGCCAGTCGTTACGCGACAATCCGTAGCCTCGTTAGGAGGTAGCCTCATTAGGAGCTTAACGGTAAAGGAAACAACAAGAGGTAACCTGCATATGTTTAAGAAGAAATTCAAAAGCGTATGTAGCTATAGCCGCGCTTGCAGAACGGCAATGGACTCGCCATCTGTCACCTTGGTTACCTCTGTTTATTCCATAGAATATACATACGCCTTTGAGTTTCTTCTCAAACGTATGCATGCAGGTTTCCTCGCGATGTTTTCTTTCACCGTAAAAATCGTGGTGTGACAAGACTTTATACTTATGTTCAGAACAACTAATTGTTCCAGTCGGGATTCGCACTTGCCGTCTTTTTTGCTGCAGGCAACTATTTGAACCACTCGGCCACCACGGTTAGTGTAGATATATAATTATTCAATTTACTTTTAATGCTCACGTTCGAGTCCCTCGTGGTGAAACACAGGATTCTAAAGCATATCGATTACATTTCACAAATTTGTATACTAAAAAGGTTATGACAAATATCCCCCTTGGAATAGGCCCTTTACATAAATAATAATAATAACCTCACGCCTTCCCACAAGGGTCCTCGAAAGGGTAAGCAGGGGTGTATAGGTAGTACCCACACGCCCACTTTCCGCCAGACATATTCAGCACGCCTATAGATACGCCTTTGAATTTCTTCTAAAACGTATGCAGGGCTCCCCTCGATATTTTCCTTCACCGTAAAGCTCGTGGTGTGACTGATCACTGTACTTAACGTTTTGAAAAGCTCATTCGTACAGTCGGGATTCGAAATTGCTATTTTTGTGCTGCCGGCACTACTCGAACCAAAGCTTGAGCACAATTTAGAGAGTATCATATAATAAATATGCTGTGACACTCAGATGAGGTAGCACCATCAAAGTATATTCAGGTCACGAGAGCCCAAACAAACATCCATGAGACTGTTTTCACAATAAACCAAATTCTAATACGTGCCACATCTCTACGGATTCCTAAAACAATATTTATGATCTGCAAGCGGAGGCAGTGATGCGATCACAAGAGCTTCCCACTCGATTGTTGGGAGTTTTAATCGATTTTCAAATGATATACGCTCGCATGATTTGGAATTTTAATTTGCTTGGTTGATTCAAGATTTTTAATATAATGTTCGATAAGTAGGAATAAAATTGCATCAACTAAATCGAAATTAATTTATATAATTCTTAGTAAACAAAATAAGTAATTATGGATAACTATTTATATTACATAAGGGGTAGGCAGATGAAATAACATCACCATTTCGTCGGAGATATATTTAGGTGCCAAAGTGACAGTCGGCGATTTCTTAAGCTATATTCGGAAATACATACGTTTTGGAATGTTATCAAATGTATGCTAGTCTAGAAAAAACTGGCGCTCTAAAATGTAACATGCATGTAGAACATATAACACTACTACAATAGCGAATTTGCGTTTTTTATTTGCCAAGGACTACATTTTCCAATTCCAGTTTACCGAATGCTAATTTACAACATCAATCGATATAATTGTAAGAATTCAAAATGGCATCACTATTAAATTGGCCTAGTAAAACACGCCGTGGCAGTATTGATGTAAATGAACAGTCATATACGGAGTAATTAATTTAATTCTGAGCTTGTATAATCACGAATAGGCACATTAACTGACTAATTGGTGCCATTGTACCCGCGCTATCACTCAGCCTCTAAGGAGTAGGTTGTAGGCAACGTGGTTGTAATTACCCGTCATGGCACGAAACATGCTCATACAATTCTATATTAGGCGCTTTGGAAGTGCCTTTGAACTCCCTGGCAACCTTATTTATTTATACGGTATACGGTTTTCGTAACGAAACATGAAATTTTAGAAGTATCCCGTATGCGAATATAGACAAATGTTCAGTTCGAGTAGTTGCAACCGAAAGATTGCGAGTTCGTAAACCGACTGTATTAATGAGTTTTTCTAAACAGTGTACGAAATCTGCATACGTCTGAGAAGAAATTCAAAGGCGTATGTATTCAAAGTTAGATTCGAAAGATGGCGATAGACTCGCCATCTTTCGATAGCACCTAAAATATAATATAATATAATAATAATAATAATATATCCTCACGCCTTCCCACTAGGGTCTCGAAGGGGTAGGTGGAGGTGTATTCGCTAGTAGCCACACACCCAATTTCTGCCCTGTATATACTGATACAAAAAAAATGTCACTGGCGGAAAGTAATAATAAGTAATAATAAGTAATGATTTCATTGAAAATTACGTCTAAGATTGATCACATACCTCACCATCGGTCTGTAGGTACCAGATTCGCATGCCAACACAAAACAATTTGCTCATCAGTCACCTAAATGGATAATGGAATTGAATACATGCGCGTTTGCTCAATCATTTTTTCCTCAACACAAATTACAAAACAGTAACGAACGCTCCGCGCTCACGGATCACCTGTCAGCCTACGTCATCCATCATGGCCGCCACGACTCTCGCCAAATGCGAACGCTTTTGTGCACAAAATGGCGGCGCGTTGTCTTTAATAAATGCACGTAATCCGCCACCACGTCCAAATAAATAATTTCGGTGTCGTGTTTAAATTTGCAGGTAAATTTATGTAGCTTATGAAGCTAACAGAAGTAGACTACAAATACGAGCTCCCATTATTAACCGGCATTTTTTTATTTTGTACGTAGGTGGCGTAGTCCTGGAAATTGGGATAAAAAATTAAATGTTGTAATACATTGGTCCTTATATCGAAGCCTTCAAGAGAAAAAACATCTAGTTTTAATAATTGATAATTTAATCTATTTATTTATTCTAACCCTATAATTAATAAAAAAATATATACCACGAAGGTGGTCAACAAGCATACGGTGTGCCTGATGGTAAACGGTAAAGAAAAACAAAAAAAATAAAATATCCTTCACCGCTTCAGCCTTCAGCACCACTTCCGGTAATAGTCTGATCCACTCGACGTGTGGATGTCCAGAGATGGCATCTCCCGCTGGATCTCCCGCTGGGTTATGCTTCTCTTCGCCATAGAGTTCTCACGCTGCCTATTATCCCGATAGGTGGTATGGCGCCTCCTTCGTCTTGAGGGAGTTTGAGGCAAAGAGATGATTGTCTGATTGGATCGAGCCGTGGTCCGTGCCCCATACAACGCTTGCCTAGCATATCTTGCAGCTAGATGCCCTAATACAAAATAACCTAATGTTATAAATGATTTGTAATGAATAGCAACAAAAATATGTAGGTACTACTTAATAAGCAACCGAAAGTCTGAATTACTCTAATTTATAGTAATTTGAAATGACTATTATTTATAATAGATACAAAATTGCAATGACAGATTTTCCAAAGACAGATTTTGAGAAAGGTAGGGGAATAACGGGTTTCCCGTTCGAATTTGGAGCTGCCCGACTGGGGCGGGACCTCCACCTTATAGAAGTCCGTAGCCAAATAACATTTTGTTTGTGTTATATTTCTACGCGGTGAGTAAGGTTTCCAATAATGAGCTCCTTGGGGGAGGGGGGAGGATTGATATATTATGCTGCCAACACAGTATAACTCTCCGAACAGAATGGCAACGGGCAAGTGATACTTTGGTATCATGAGCGTAAATAGGCCGGTAACCGTTTCCCATCAGGTGGGCCGTATTCTTGTTTGCCACTCTTGTTGTATAAAAAAAAGTACAGCTAATATGAATAACTAAACAGTACACCCAACTCATCTTAAATCTTTAAGACCAGCTCCAGCCTGATTCGTAAAGTAAGTTGCGTGCCGTGAGCTCCGAGATCAGGGGCACATTGTACATTATGCAGCGCATAAAGCACAAGTCAACTGAACATATACATGCGTTATGCATGTGCTTGTAAAGCAAGCATTAAGCGACCAGATGCATTACGTATAAGGTTAGATGCAACCATTATTGCATAAATTTCACTTGCTTCGGACGTTTACCCAGTTAATGGAGCTGAATTTCAGTATAAGGTAATAAATCCCTAGGAGCATTCTAAGAGAAGCATACATAACATTAAAGAAATTCACGGTAACGTTAAAAAATACTTATCTATACTAATATTATAAAGAGGAAAGATTTGTTTGTTTGTTTGTTTGTTTGTAATGAATAGGCTCCGAAACTACTGAACCGATTTCAAAAATTCTTTCACCTTTGGAAAGCTACATTATCCCCGAGTAACATAGGCTATATTAAATTGGACCCGATAGGTGGCGCTGCGATCGAGTTTCAAGAATTTTACCTTTTTACCCGGGCTAAGCTTTCTGTGTGTTTCTGTGTGTCTTAAGCTAGATTCGAGAATGGTTTAGATTTACAATTGGACCCAATAGGTGGCGCTGCGATCGTGCTACGGGCAATTTAACTTTTTCACCCGAGCGAAGCTGGGCGGGACAGCTAGTTTTAAAAATAAACTACAAAAATGTTTTGAATTTGGTTCGACGACAATTCTTCAAGGGTCTAGAAGGGTAGGCAGAAATCAGGCTCGTCTATACAGTTCTCACTAATATTCAATCCGTCGAGTCGACCGTATCAACCAAATCCAAAAATAGCGATGTACATACATTATATATCTTTATATATGACCCTATGTAGGTAACATTTGAATCCACCAAAGCACGCAACTAATCCATAACATTTTTTTGCAAGAATAATACCTTTTACCGCAACATCAGAGTTTACCGAAAGCCTGAATATCATGTTAGCACCAAATTGCGTATGAAGCGTGAAACCAAATAGGTATGTATCGATTTGAATAGGATGAACGTAAAATATTGCTCAATGGTATGTCGAGAAATGATACAAAAAACGGGTTTCCGAAATGTAGACCAATAACTTACCAGTAATCAAATCATCTTTTTATCAATTTTAGTGAGAGAGCATAAACAAAGCGGCGCCTAACAGAATTATTCATAATGTTTAATTTATCACGACCAGAGGCAGATCACGTTCACCCCACCTAGATCGAATCGATCGGACCCTCAAGGATGTAAACGATAAAAGTTCCAAGCTGGCGAACATTTATGAAGGACTGATGAATGTGGACGAAGCGGAAGAGGTAATGTAACTGGCTCAACTCACTGCCTAGCCCTTACTAGACACGGCGTGATGTAATGTGTGTATTTAATTTATCACGTTCAAATCACCCACATCACACGTCAATAGAAAAATACCAGCTGTTGTCCGTGACTTTGATAACTGTAAAAGATAAGACATACGTAAGTCTCTATGGCTACAAACAAACACGAATAACGAAAATAATAAGGGTTGATTTTTTTCTTTTATTATAACACTTAACCATCCACTATATAAATGACTAGCAGTCCGTCCCGGCTTCACACGGGTGGACTTAAGATTTTTCTTATTTAAAGGAAAATATGGGGTATATAATGGTATATAATTACTCAGGGTGAATGTTTTTTTCAAATCGGTCGAGTAGTTTCGGAGCATATTCAATACAAACAAACAAATAAACAAAAAAATTAAATCTTTCCTATTTATAATATTAGTATAGGAGTATAGATGTACGAATAAGTACATTGTGATGTAGGGACTAGGGAGCTAGCGCGTCGTACGTGATATAAGCAAATTGAAGTTATTGCAGCGTAGGGTATCTTGCTTGTTATCCAGCCTGGCGAGGAGCGTGCGATGAGAGGCGCTTTTTATACAGACACACCTTTAGCACTAGATCATATAACCTAAGTAATATCAAGTACAACGAAACTTAAAGATGTCAAACATACTTGCGCTCCAACCAATAATACCTAAGCGGAACCGCTGCCTTTAGGCGCTTAAAACATTGAGGGTATAGTTCGCGACCCAGCAGCAATTTTTCACATCCTGCTTCAAAATCGCGATGACAATTTTAAGAGAAATTCTCATATCAAAAGACCTTACGATCTTCGAGGAAAAATGTGTATGGAAGACAAGTGTGCATTTAAAGTCTCAAGATGATCAAGCAGACTTTTGCGTAGAATTTGAAATTGTCTATTTGCAAGCGAAGTCTAGACATTGTAAAGTCCTAGTTGCTCAGGCGAGACAGAACTTGTGCCATGCAAATTACAGCACTATCCGTGTTGTTAGTAGTTCCACTGCTGCACAAACTGCGAAGGAGGCTTGGTAGTTTTAATGGGAGATTTAAATGGGTGTGCCGACAACATAACAATGATTCTATAAATTTTAAAACAATGGTCTCATGGGGAATATTGGAAAGGGAGGGAGGGCACAAAAGGGAGGGAGGGCACAACGGTTAATTCCCGTTCGAATTAAGGGAGGGAGGGCACAACGGTTAATTCCCGTTCGAATTCGGAGCAGCCCGACTGGTACCATTACCTCCACCTTACAGAAGATCGCAGCTAAATGGCATTACCCTCGGATGTGTCGTGTTCCTGGGGTGAGTAAGGTCGCCAGGCTCCAAGAGGAAGCGGTGTGTCGGCAGCACAGGACCAGTGGTGCAATTCCGCCGTGGTGGTGACCAGGCGCGGCATGTCGGTGCGGTTGTTAGGGAGACCCGGTGAAACGGCTGTCCGCTGGCCGCCCGCATATAGTAGGGGTCCCGAACCCAGGGATCACCTAATCTCCGCCCTGGGAGGCTGACCCGCACATGTGTGTAAAGTCCTTGGTGTAGTGGTCGTGCCGGAGGAGGAGACCGGAGTGGACCCGGCCGCTGCATCAGGGGGGGATCGGGGGCCCTTCCGACTTCCGCTCCGGCAATCCGCACTACCTGTACATCACTGCGGCGGATTGAGACTGCGCTTTGTCCTCTTTGATGCCGACACAACAATTCCTCTTCTTCCTTTTCAGCACCCTTAGAAATCTAAAATGGCCAAATTTAAAAATAGTAGAAGTTTCCCAGCGGCCTCCCCTTCCATATTAAAAATGGACTTTTGCAACATCAGGGGACTTCATTCTAATCTAAATGCAGTCCACCAACACCTTGAGACGACACAGCCGACTCTGCTATTTCTGACGGAGACGCAGATATCCTGCCCTGATGATACATCGTACCTGAACTACCCCGGGTACAAGATGGAACACAATTTTGTGCGCCGCGCCGGGGTATGTATGTACTTCCGGGAGGATATTTGCTGTCGACGTCTCCACGGCCTTGAAGACAGAGACCTGTCAATTTTGTGGGTGCGCGTAGACTATGGTGGCAACACCCGAATCTACGCGTGCCTTTACAGGTCCCATAGCGGTGACACAGACACAGTTCGCCTATTTGAGCACCTGCAATCGACAACGGACAAAGTACTTGAGCAGTACCCCTCCGCGGAGTTGGTGGTTTTAGGAGATTTTAACGCTCACCATGTTGAGTGGCTTGGCTCTCGGTCCACTGACTGCGCGGGGAGGGCTGCTTACGAGCTTGCCCTGGCTTATGGCTTCTCGCAGCTGGTACACGAACCAACCAGAATACCTGATATCGAGGGCCATACAAGCTCTTTACTGGACCTTCTGCTGACCACGCGACCGGACAGCTATTCCATCTCGGTGGGTGCGCCGCTTGGCATATCCGACCACTGTCTGGTCCGGACGCAAGTGCCGTGCGCAAAGGCCGAAGTGCCCCGACCCCCGGGGCGGCGGCGCATGTGGCACTACAAGGCAGCAGACTGGGATGGATTGCGTGAGTTTTACGCATCGTACCCGTGGAGGCAGATCTGCTTTGCATCAGAAGATCCAGACCCCTGTGCAGCAGCCGTCGCTGAGACGATACTGGCGGGAATGGAATGCTACATCCCAAACTCGCTAGTAGCTACAGGGGTAAAGAAACAGCCGTGGTTTAATAAGCCCTGCAAGGAACCTAAATTATCCAAGCAAGCCTTGTATGAGGCGTGGACCACGGCTCGATCCAATCTGGACCCCAACATATCTGATGCAAAGCGGAAACTTAATGCTGCCTCGAGGCACTGTAAGCGAGCGATTGCCAGGGCGAAATTCGATTTCGTCAGCAGAATTGGTAAGAGACTCGCTGGCTACCCTTCTGGCAGCCGTGCTTTTTGGTCCCTTGCCAAGGCTGCTGAGGGAAACTTTTGCCAGTCGTCCCTACCACCACTCCGTAAGCCGGATGGTAACTTGGCCCACAGTGCCAAAGAGAAAGCGGATCTATTGGGCTCTCTCTTTGCCTCGAACTCGACTATGGATGACGGAGGCGCCACACCGCCAACTATCCTGCGGTGTGAGAACTCTATGCCGGAGATAAGCATAACCCAACGGGAGGTCCGGCGGGAGATGCTGTCTCTGGACGTCCATAAGTCGAGCGGGCCAGACGGTATTCCGGCAGTGGTGCTTAAGCAGTGTGCTCCTGAACTGTGTCCTGTTTTGACGCGCCTATTCGCGCTTTCCTACTCCACCCAAAAAGTCCCAACTTCGTGGAAGACCGCCCACGTGCACCCAGTGCCCAAAAAGGGCGATAGATCAGACCCATCGAATTACAGGCCGATCGCCATCACCTCCCTCCTCTCCAAAATTATGGAGCGAGTGATTAACACGCAACTCCTGCGATATCTAGAGGGTCACGGTTTGTTGAGTGACCAACAGTATGGCTTCCGCCACAGTCGCTCAACGGGTGACCTTCTAGTATATCTCACGCACCGTTGGTCACTCGCCATTGAGAGTCAAGGTGAGGCATTAGCTGTTAGCTTGGATGTGGCGAAAGCGTTCGATCGGGTCTGGCATCGCGGTCTTCTATCGAAGCTTCCATCCTACGGACTGCCAGAGGGATTATGCAAATGGGTCGCCAGCTTTCTGTCCAGCAGATGCATAAGAGCCGTCGTTGACGGTAGCTGCTCCGAAAGCATGGAAATTAATGCTGGCGTCCCGCAAGGCTCTGTGTTGTCCCCGACTCTGTTTCTTCTGCATATTAATGACATGCTTTCTATTGAAGGCATTCATTGCTATGCAGACGACAGCACTGGGGACACTTACTACACGGGCCGTGCTAATCTCCCTCGTTCCACTGTGGAGGAAAGTCGCGAACGACTTGTGTCTGAAATCGAGAGTACACTTCGCAGTGTCTCCGATTGGGGTCGACTAAACCTAGTCCACTTCAACCCCACTAAGACACAAGTTTGCGCGTTCACCGCAAAAAAAACTCCATTCGCTGTGGCTCCACAATTCCAGAACACTCCCCTGAACATCTCGGAGAGCATTAGGATCCTTGGGGTCGATATTTCTAGCGACATTCAGTTCCGTGGTCATTTAGAGGACAAGGCTAAGCTGGCGTCGAGGAAGCTCGGTGTGCTCAACAGAGCTAAGCTGTACTTCACACCGCAACAAAGGCTGCAACTTTATAAGTCGCAAGTTCGGCCACATATGGAGTACTGCTGCCACCTGTGGGCTGGAGCCCCTGGATACCAGCTTGGGCCTTTTGACGCGGTTCAGAAACGCGCCGCTAGAATTGTCGACGATTCCATGCTCACAAGCGGCTTGGAATCACTAAGTCTGAGGAGAGACTTTGCCTCCCTGTGTGTGTTCTACCGCTTGTATAACGGGGAGTGTTCTGCAGAATTGTTCGATATGATGCCCACTTCCACCTTCTACCACCGCACCTCTCGCCATCGACGGGGAATTCATCCCCATACCTTGGAACCACAAAGGTCTCGCACTTTGCGCTTCCAAAGAAGTTTTCTTCCGCGAACGCTCAGGCTGTGGAATGAGCTCCCCGTTGAGGTTTTCCCTGGAGAGTACAGCATGGAGTTCTTCAAGAAGGGTGTGAAAAGATTCCTGCAGGGTCGGCAACGCGCGAGTGATACCCCTGGTGTTGCAAGCGTCCATAGGCGGCGGTAACCGCTTACCATCAGGCGGACCGCATTCTTGTTTGCCACCTGTGTTGTATAAAAAAAACTACTCGAACCTATACATAAATAAAAAACTTTTTAACATCAATCGTTATTAATGTTTCAAAAATGGGAATATCAAATTGTCCACACAATTGTTTTGACCCTTCAACTACAACACAAAGTGTATGCGCCTACAAAGCAATCGTTGCAATACGAAGTTCTATGAAGTGTCCTTCAGTTGGTATCCAAAGGAATTTATGTTTGTGCAGTCCAATCCTGTTGGGCTTTGTGCGGCCGGATGTCGCTTCGCAAGCTGTAAATGAATATTAATCTTAGCTCAGTATGAATAGGTATTGTTTTGGATTAAATTCATCGGAATGACATGGAGTATGAGTATTGTCGCGCATGCCACTCCACTAAGTAATTTAGTATGGCACTGCATCTCGTTACCTTAAATCATTTTACGAAGCGAGCGACTTGTCGTTAAGCACGTTGGCAGAAGTTCTGCCTTCTGTGTATAATTTGTCTTAATTCGATCCAAATCCAGTAATTATTTGAGTGATCCATTTTGTTGTTATATCCAGGGACTAAACAGAATTTCTCAGATTATAGAACAATTGTCTTCTCGAAGTTACAGGTGTTGTGATATATCCTCATGGCGATGCAATATAATAAATAGCTACAATGATAAAAAAAGGCAACATTATTAAAGATAATTTATAATCACTACGAAACATAGTTTAATGTTTCGGAATCTATTATTGATTTAAAAAGTAAAAGTATAATTAGTTTCTTTTGTATACTTTGGGAAAATTTCACCTAAATTGGCCTAGTACCAAAGTAAGCAAAGCTTGTGTTATGGTAACAAGACAACGGTATATTTACATATACATATAGATATATACATAAACACATAAGACATCCAAGACTAAGGTATAAATACTCGTGTTCATCACATAAATATCTGCGGGAATCGAACCCGCTCAAGTTTCGCAGTCAGTAATTTCTAAACACCAGACCGTCAAACGTCAGTTGACACTGTGTGAGGTCTAGTTAACCGAGTTAAAAAAGGTGGACTTCCATTTGTGATGTTCCACTGTATTTTTTTTTCATATCTACGACGGAAACATGTAAGCTAAGCGTGCGGTTCTTATATTTTTTGCAGAGGAATTCCTAGAAACGATTAGTTATTAAATTAAACACTTTAATGGATCACGCTAGATATCTGAATGTGTGAATCTAGGCATTATAAATGTAGTTTTATAATTTACAACTCTAGCGAAATAGTGTGAAATTCTGAACAGGTTTCTAGCTAGCAATACCCTCGATATTGTGGTCTGCCTTCAATATTTCTCCCTTGGTGATTGACTACCATTTCCAGACTGAATAATGTTTAGTACTTATTCACTTCGGCTAAACTAAGCACTAAATGTTCTGGCAGGTCTACTTGATGTTCTGGAATTCAAATCATTGACAGTTTCGTATTTAAATAAAATTACAAGGTTGATAAACTCTATTTGTACTTCTCTTTTTAGGTATTATTTTAAGGTATTTTCAATTCACAAAGGAGGTTAAGAATTTACATAAATTGAGCAAAACAGCTTAAATATTATCTTCACGCCATAAGGGTCCCCTAAGGGCTATATTTTAGGTCCCAACGTGTCAAATGGCGAGCCTATTGCCGTTACTCAAGCTCAACTATACATACGTCTTCTTGAATTTCTTCTCAAACTTATGCAGGTTTCCTTACGATGTTTTCCTTTACATTAAACAAAGCTCGTCGTGTGGTTTATCAGTGTAATAAAGTTCAGAAAAACTCATTGCCAACGGGGATTCGAACTTGCTAGGTATCTTCATGATGCAAGCAACTACTCAAACCACTGGGCCACCATGGCTGTCTTTAATCATAACAAAATATACATTGCATTTAGCTTACTCCTCTTCCCCCCGGACCGCCGCAGTGCTTACTTGTGTTTTACGTTTTTCACAAATTTTATTAAATTAATCCAAAGTTTCGAAAAATATTCCGTGCGCAAAAATAGGAGTGCAGAAATATATAGGAAGTGCGTTGTGCGTGACTGTGACCAACTATACCTGTCTCTTTCACATCCATTCACCCCAATATACGTCTACACAAGCAGATCTCCAATACGACACAAGTCAATACGTTAAGAGCTCAAGATACATTGGACGGATAACCGCTTCAAAGGATAACGTCGATCCGTGACCAGTTAGTAAGACCCCTCGCTCATTACATTAGATAAAACAATTTAAAACTATCGACGGACTTTTCGTCTTACTGCAATTAGCGAAGAGTATATTTTCGAATAGAAATATTTGATTTTCAACCATTTTAACTGCTGCCCTGGTACTTTTAGAGTGTACTTACACTATGCCACTCAATCGCAGTCCACCAACATACGTTCAAACAAAAATTTCACCTGTGCCTTTACCGACACACAGTATGGACAGATCACTCTCGGAATCTAAGTTAAATGAATATACTCTGGAAAACACGCCCTCGGAACACATCACGCAGCGCTTTAAAAGAAGAAGGGATGATGGCGATTCTATGGACTACAATAGTTTCAAGGAAGAGATGAGATCTATGATCCAGTCATTCATGACTACACAACAAAAGGAGCTGGAAATCATCACTTCCAACCTCAAAGACATACAACTCACCAACCTAAACATAGATAGTTCAATTGCCCTACTTACGACGCAAAATGATGAATTGAAAAAAAAAATTAATATACTGGAGGAGCAAGCAAAGAGTGATAGTGAACGCATCTCACTACTTGAAGACAAAATTGAGGACATGCAGAGGGAGAGTCGCAAGACAACTTTCGAAATTAAAAATGTACCTAAAAGGAAAGACGAAAAGAAAGAGGATCTAATTGATATGGTTCTCAGCCTCTCCAAAAATGTGAACTGTAAGGTTGAAAAAGCAGATATAAAAGATATTTATAGAGTAAACGGAAAGAAAAGTACAGAAAGGAGTAGCCCGATTATTATAGAAATGGGCTCTACTCTGTTGAAGAATGAGGTCTTAAAGATGTGTAAATCCTACAATATAAGAAACAGTAGACACAAGCTTCAAGCTAAGCACTTAGGATTCACAACCCATGAGGATGACCCTGTCTTTGTTTCTGAACAGCTAACGCCCAAGGCTGCGCGCCTGTACTTTTTGGCGAGAGATCTCACTAAAACCAAAAAATATAAATTCTGCTGGACCTCATTTGGCCGCGTGTATGTAAGAATGAACGAGACGTCTCCTATAGTTCAAATAAGAAAAGAAGCGCAAGTCCATCATCTGCTTCAAGAGCCTCAGCTCACATGACTAGTCTCAAGTATCTGCTATTTGGCAACTTTTTTTATTATAATTTCTTTCTTCTGTGCAATTTTGTATAGTTTACATTTTTATCTAATTCTATCATATTATGTAAATCTAGCAACCACAAGCAATTCCTTTGTCTTACAACACATTTACTCTACACACCTACAATTACACAAACACAATTCACTACACAAAAAACATATACATCTAACACTTAGGTATTCAAAAACAGAAAATGAAAAATATGCATTAGGCCCATGTTCTCATAAAAAGAGAAATTTGTTACATGTTTTATCAAAAATACAGCAACATCCACTTCTTGAATTAATCAAATTATGGCGGACACTCTTCAAACTTTGAACGAAATAGACAATGTTGAAATAGCACACTCAATTGAATGTGACATCTCTGACCTTTCTAAACACATAATCATAAAAGAAAAGGATTTAACCATTATATCTCAAAATATTAGGAGCATATACAGCAATTTCGATGATTTAATTGTTATGTTGACAACATTACAATTTGAAGTTGATGTAGTAGTACTAACGGAATGCAGATTAAGTACAAATAGATCCATTCCTGAACTCAATAATTATAGCTCTTATATATCTACAAATCACATGAATCAAAACGATGGAGTCGCGGTATACGTAAAAAGTACTCTCAAGCACAAAGTAAAGGAAATAAAACTTATTCATGCTTCTTGTCTGCAGATAGATATCCTTAATAGTACGCTCTTATGTGTTTATCGATCACCGTCTAACAATAACGCTGATCAATTTATTTATAGTTTGGATGGTCACCTTGATAGTCTTAGAACACAAAAAAATATAATTTTAACAGGAGATATAAATATAAACATTTTGTCAAAACCTACCCAGTCATCGTATGAATATAACAATAAAAACAACTATCTAAATATGTTGTCGTCACATGGCATCCTCTCTGGACACGTTTTACCTACAAGAGGAAAGAATTGTCTGGATCATTATATGTTAAAATTCAATAAACAAAAATTGTCAGCGTCCATTGCTATACTACAAACAACGGTAACTGATCACTGTGCATTATTTCTTTCATTATCAAAAGTTAAAAACAATTTTTCCATATGTAATACTAAACTATGTCAATGGTGCCATTGATAGGGAGAAAATAGCTTATTATAACTTTTACGTGAACAATAATATAAGAAAACCCAAACAGATGTGGAATCATTTAAAACGAACTAGCACATTGGGCAATAATTTGCCTACTCAGGTAATTCCAGAACACCTTAATGATCCGAATAAAATAAAAAACTTTTTTTCTAATGTACCAGGTAATAATAAAGTGGACGAAAAAACTTTTGATTACTTTAATCAAAACAGATATACACAAAATACGTTCGATCTGCAAACTACAACCGAAACTGAAGTATTAAAGATTATTTCAAATATAAAGACAAAGGCTAGCGGACACGACCAAATTACGATCCAAATGTTAACCATTACTTTACAAGTAACACTGCCCATTTTAACTGAAATTATCAACAACTCTATTAGATTGCATGAATTTCCAGAATCATGGAAACTAGCAAAAGTAATTCCATTACCCAAGAATAACAAAGTAGAGGATTATAAGGACTTAAGGCCTATTAGTTTACTACCTGTATTATCAAAAATATTGGAAACAACAGTGTGCTCACAACTTACAGAGTACCTAGAGAAAGAAGGTGTTTTACCTGGTATACAGTCAGGTTTCCGTACTGGCTTTAGCACATCTACTGCATTACTTCACGTTACAGATGATATTCTAGCGGCATCGGACAAAGGCATGGGCAGTTTGCTCACGCTACTGGACTTTTCAAGGGCCTTTGACTGCCTCAACCAGGAACTACTTATGGCTAAACTATCATACTACGGTGTATCGGAGGGGTCCTGCAAATGGTTCCACTCATTCCTGACTAATAGACTGCAGTATGTAGAAACAAAAACAAAGCAAGGCGAGCCATTGTACTCAGATGTGACCCACCTAAATAGAGGCACACCGCAGGGGTCCATCTTAAGTCCAATCCTTTTTATAATATTCACCGCAGATCTTCCTAGGGCAATACGGTATTGCCAAGCTCATCTTTACGCTGACGACACCCAAATCTACTACTCTTTTAAGCCGGAAAATACTCAGAGTGCTATTGAGTATATAAATAAGGATTTGAGGGCCGTAGCAGAATGGGCAGATAGAAATTCGCTCGTTTTAAACGCTGCGAAGTCAAAATTTATGATATTAGGAAACAAATCACAACGCCAAAAAATAGCATCAAGTCATACACAGGTCAATATTGCGGGTCTCGATTTAGCTGAAGTGCAAAGTGCAGCAAACCTGGGGTTAATAATGGACAGCGAGTTACGCTACGTTGAACATATAAATATTAAAATAAGAAATGCTTTTTACCGCCTCAAAGCACTCTATAGGATACGAAAGTATCTGTCAGTTAAAGTAAGAGAGACATTAGTAGAATCCGTTGTCTTATCCCAGTTCAACTACTGTGACACTGTATATGGACCACGTATTCTCGAAGTCACAAAGAGAGCCATTCAAAGAGTCCAAAATGCTTGCGTTCGTTTTTGCTATAATGTTCCAAATCGAGATCATATTACACCCATTCTTAATGTGAAACAAACTCTGAAGATGGAAGCACGTCGGAAATTACATCTCACTTGCTTAGTATACAAAATTGCAACACAAGGAAAGCCGAAATACCTTTATGACAAATTCAAATGGGTTAAAGATGCTCAGAGAAAGAATACGAGAGGGGTGGAAGCAAACAATATGGAAGTCCCAGCCCATAGAAAATCTAGTTACAAAGGAAGCTTTAAATACTCCGCGTCAAAAATCTGGAACGATTTACCCCCACCCCTGCGCAAAAATATGACACGCGCAACAATAAAAAAACATACAATGGAAAAATTTTTGATTAAACAAAATACTATGTAGATTTAAATTTTTATGTTTTTATTATTATTATTTTTTATCCAGATGATAACGCTTGTCTGTGGGTGGGTACTGTATTAGACCATAGCACATTGTCCTTACTGTGTTCCGTGAAAGTGAATTACTGTCTGTATTTGTTCATACTACAATACTTTTCCTGATTTATTTTTTAAAACTCAAATTGAAAAATATGTATTCCGATGCGATACCGATACCGACATACCTTTTCACTGTACTATTTCTTATTTTCTATTTTTTGTTTTGTGTTCCTTGTGCGCGTATGAAGAGACATGTTGTGCAATGTTAGGGGCCAACTGAAAATCAGTGCTGTGTTTAACATAGCGTACACTGAGCTGGTTCCATACACACACTACTACGGTGCTTAACATAACATAGTGTTAATGTAGTTAAATGATTGTTGTTATTTATCCTTCTAGTAACGTAAGCTGTATTTGTCTGTGTGTGTGTTAAATAAATAAATAAATAAATAAATAAATAAATAAAACGACTACCGATTACGAAAATGCATTAAAACAATTAAAAGATAGCAATATATCTAACTTACTTTTCTGTGAAGAGCCTGATTTATTGATAGAGTTACTTATAAATAAACTGACTGAGTGTATTAAAGCAAATACTACGATTAAGCATATTCCAAATAATAAACGTATAATAAAACCATGGATTACCACTGGTGTCCTCCGCTGCATAAGAAACAGAAATAATTTACAAAAAAATCTTCGTGCAGATCCTTACAATGGAACCTTAAAAATAACATATAAAAATTATAGAAATTTCTGTAACAACCTAATAAAAAAACTAAAAAGACAACACGAAAGAGAACTGTTAGCTTCCTCCATACATAACAATAAACTGTTATGGAAAAACATTAAAAATATAACATACACTAATAAAACCAAACTTCAAAATATGGAACTCTTAAATATTAAAGAATCTCATATTGAATCTGTTAATTATATAAATAATTACTTTACAAACATTGGGAAATCTCTAGCTCAACAGACTCAACCTAACTTACCGCTTATAAATCCTGCTCTTTCTGTGACATCACAAACGCAATTAAATTCACTTGTTCTCTTAGATACAGATATAGATGAAGTGTACAATATTTTAATGAATTTAAAGTCTGATAGTGCGCCGGGGTGGGATAATATCTCCACCAGCTTCTTAAAGTACGCCAGAACTGAAGTGGTTCCAATCTTAACGCATCTTATTAATATCTGTTTCAAAAAGGGTACTTTTCCTACACTTCTTAAAAAGTCTATTTTAATACCAGTTCACAAGGGTGGGGATGAATGCGATATTAATAATTATCGACCTATAGCAATTCTTCCAGCAATTTCAAAAATTCTGGAAAAGGTACTAAATTCACGCCTACTCAATTATCTAAATTCATTTAATATTTTATCTACGAATCAATTTGGCTTTCGACAGGGAAAATCCACTGAAGACGCAGTAACAGCCTTGACTACTGAGGTGGTAGAACAGCTAGATAGGGGCAAAAAATGCATATCAGTTTTTCTGGATCTTAAAAAAGCGTTCGATACAGTATCCATTCCTATTCTTGTGAACAAATTGGAAAATATTGGAATAAGAGGTACATCTTTGGCTCTATTCAAAGATTATCTTTGCAATAGAAACCAAAGGGTAAGGATAGGTAAAATAGTCAGTAATGATGCTGAAATTAGCTATGGCGTCCCACAAGGTAGCGTGTTAGGCCCGACACTATTTTTAGTATACATTAATGAACTCTGTAATCTGAAACTTAAAGATACAAAAATATTTACGTATGCGGATGATACAGCCCTAGTCTTCTCAGGGAAATCTTGGCAATCTGTGAAAAATTGTGTTGAAAGTGGCATGGCTCAGGTTTCAGACTGGCTTAAATCAAACCTGCTCACGCTCAATACTCTAAAGACAAATTATTTATGCTTTAGTATTAGTAAACGTACCGAACCGCCTATTGAGCTTAATATTAAAATTCACTCATGTCAAAACCCAACGAACACAAATTGTCAATGTCCATTGATTGAAAGAGTAACACTTACAAAATATTTTGGTGTTGTGTTGGATCAAAGACTATCCTGGTATCCACACCTCGAACAAGTCTGTACCAGGGTTAGGAAATTGAAATGGGTTTTCAGTTCATTGAGACATGTTGTTCCTAGGATTGAAACAAAAGAAAAAAGAAATCTATTAAAAGAATTATATATCGCTCTGGCTCAATCAATCTTAATCTACTGCATACCTTTATGGGGAGGTGCCGCTAAATCCAAATTTATCAATGTTGAGCGAGCCCAACGTTCATTAATCAAAATAATGTACTTTAAAAACATTAGATACCCTACAGAAACCCTTTACAAAATAAGTGAGTTTCTCTCAGTTAGAAAACTTTATATATTGCATGCAGTTTTTAAAAAACACAAAACACTACCACTAGATAGAAGTTTCAAACACAAAAGGGTAAAATATAGAGTTGCATCGGTACCAACCAATAAAACTAAATTTGCATCGTTTCAATTCAAAACACTTTCTGCAAAATTATATAACTCATTAAATAAGAAACTAAGCATATTTGAAAAACATCATTATGAATTGAAAAAGTGCATTCCTGAGTGGATTCTTAAACTTAGCTATAATGAAACTGAAAGCTTACTACAACAACCAGAATAACCTTTACATGCAAGGCACACAAATTCATACACAATTTTGAAACACACGAACATATACACACATACACACACACACATACACACATATATACATATACACACACATACACACATAAACACCCACACACTCAATATGCACCGCTAGTATCTATAACCTCAAATAGAATAATACTCCAGATATATATCTCAAATTGTTAACATCTTAGTAACCACTGTAAATGTACTAGTAATTAAGAAGAGCAGGGCCTCCTAACACAGGCATTTCATGCTTAAAAGGAGACTCTGGTCAATAGTTAAAATTAAGTCAAACTTTGTTACTGAATAAATTATATTATTATTATTATATTATTATTATTATAGCTTACAGTGTTTGTAGGTAGATGTACGTAACTCTATAGTCTGTGGTGTACTGATAAACTCGCCATCTACCACGTGGGCACCTAAATGTATGTTCATAGGAAATAAGGTGCTATTACACCTTAGGATAATAGTTTGAATAAATACACAACACTTTAAAACTTCTAAAAGACAACTACTCTGTTTTCGAGACACGATGTATATCTAATTAAGAGTTTTATAGTCCATGCACAGCAAAGCGCTTTAGGCAAAATTATTTTCTGTTAGCAGTTCGCGATATTCAATGACACTAATGTCATTGCTTTTGGAATTTTGTTAGCGGGAACGTTAACAGAACAGGATTTTTTCAAGAGCCGCAGAGCAGCTAATTAACGAACGCCAAGGCAAAGCAAACTGTCTGATTGCGTACCATTCATCATCAGGCACAAATGAAACGGCCCGTTATATTGTAGTTAATTTGTCACACCTCTCAAACTGGCGCGCTGTGTTGACTCGATTTAATAATCATTATCTGCTCGGGAGTTTAATTTGTTATCTCGTGAATATTCCTACGAATATTATACTGTGTGTCTTTAACAGCTTGTATAACGAAGGGTGTTCTGAAGAATTTTTCATGCTTACTTCTACCTTTTACCACCTTTTAACATCAAAGGTAGCATGCATCATGATAAAACAAATAGGCCCTTGTAATACTCGCGCGTTGCTTACCTTCGTTTAAGAGAAATATAGGATTCTTTCTCTGCTAGAACTTGGTTGTTCAATAGTTTTAGTAACCTTGCTGAAATAACTCAAGACCTCCCCAAGACCTATTTGGAGTGTGTGCACTGCCTCAGCCGAGCCACTCACAATTTGGAACGATATTTCGTGTGACCCGCCCGTTATAATGTCATGTTGAATTTCACAATAGGATTCTCACCTTTTCATACCCAGAATGAATACTGATAAGGTTGTTTATTCAGGCTAGTTGAAAAGCCTGAGGAAATTGTTATTAAGATGAGATCGCATAAAGAGGTTAAGACATTTAAGCCTAATTTGTATAATAGTTAATCTAATAAGAAGAGGCAGAGGACGACCACGTTCGTTGGAACCTAGATAGATCAAATCATTGGACAATCAACGACGGGAACGTCAAGAGTACTCGAAAAAGGCGAGCATTATAAAAATACTCATGAATGGAGACGAAGCGAAAGAGTTATGAGGGCCAGGCCTCTCTGCCTACCCTGTTAGGGACTCGTAGTTAATCTTAACTCAATGCTTATCTTCAGTTGAGGCAACCAATAGGGATATACCATGTAACCTGCGTCTGAATTAACGCGATGATTTGATTGATACCTTCAAGATTCTAGACACAGGCCATGGGCTTGTGTGAACGTATCATGCGACAGGACCAAGGCCCAATGAGCACGATCGAATCCATCAAACCGATCCAGTGATATCAACCGTAGCAGATAATCGGCTACAGTCGTCCTTCGGCGCGTCTGTGCGGAAGATGAAAGTGTGATTCACCCTTTACGAAGTGTTCATATTTTCGGTACGCTTCGATTGTAAAAGGGGGCGTTAGCGATCATTCTTCCTAATTAATTTTATCAAAATAATAAAGAGGATGATATTTAAAAAAAACTAATTTTATGTACAAGCATACAGGCTATTTTGATGACGTATTATTCTGAAAACTAGTGACATGACCTAGGTCAGATACATACAATTAAAAAATATACCAATATTCCAATGAAAGAACTTCCTCCTTGTATGACTTGAGTCAGTTAAAAAAGTAAATGATTTGCCAAGAACTTATTTAAAAAAAACTCACTTTAGAATAGTAGACCCAGTCAGTTTCAGAATGTTCATGCCTTCCCGTAGAGGCACTTGACACTCACTATTTACTGGACATGGAAACATGCCAACATGACAGATTACGCTGCGCCTTGATACCTCCTGAATTCTCGTCGATTTTTCTAGACGTATTGTGGTACAGATCGCTGGGGCGTTAATCTGCACCTTACCTAACCTTCACATGCCTACTTTGGCCGCTTGGCCACAACTTGGAACAAGATCCCGTAGAACAATGCTACTTCTCCTGAAAGTCCAAAATACAGTGTATGACATGAAGCCTGATTCCTCACGCTCCCCTCTCACTACGAAATAAAATAGATAAATAAAAATTTAATAAAATTCCGAAACGAGTGCTAGAAAGTCACAGGCCGCATCCGTATGTTTTATTGATAAGGTGTGACATGGCGAGCTTTCGTGAGATTTATCGTCTCGAGAAACAAATATTTTACTACCACTTTTGACCTGGATTTCCGTTAGCCCGGTATTTTGTTCGGTTTTATTTTGCACGACGACAGCTACTGCTTGCCACATTGGCACTTAAACACATCGCTAAACATGGCTTGTTACGACTCGACCTTATGCTACGACTTTGAGAGCAGGTTCGGAGATGCAGCTTACAATTCGAATTCCAAATTTCATAAATTTATTTTTAAAAGGTCAAAACAAACATGGCGAATACGACGGCATAACGAACACTTTTTTTTTAATTAGAAAATAAAGCTGCGATCATGAAATTGAAGCAGTGAATGAAATGAATTATATTTCTTACCATTCGGTCATTACTCACTCTATCATCTTACCAGGAATCTACATAAAAGGAAGTCGCTTCCGTTGTCTGTTCACTTAGATCATAGACTACTATTAATTGACTTAGATCTTTTAAACTATTCCACGGATTCTTATTATTTCAACAATAGGAATTAAAAGCTGAAAATTCAAGATTTGTAATGTGATGTCAAACATATTATTGTGCGCTTAAATTGCAAACGCTGACTACACCTTACGAGATAGATTGAGGTCGCTAGTATTGAATTATTTGTGAATATCGTATTCTACTAACGTGTCTTCATTCTTCCTGGCAATAAGTCCAGTGTGCCCAAAACTAAGCAAAGTCGGAAAAGTAAAAAGAGCTAAGCATACGGTGCTTACAATAACTGGAATACTTAAAACGTCCGACCCGGGGCATTTTCTACAGGAAACGGCGTAATCGCGCGCCTCACAGCGGATGTAGTGCTTTCATTCTCTGCTTTGTTAAATTCCTTTAGCTCTGTTGTAGGGCTCGGTTCAAATCCGTAATGAGATGACGTTACTATTGTCCTTATTTTCGATGACAGGAGATTTACAGAACGTATAGGTACCTACATAGGTACATAATTATATCATCACGCCGAGTTCCTCGCGGAGTAGGCAGAGACTAGAGCGAGTTCTAGCAAGACTTACAGACTCATATGTATATAATTTATAAACTAAATATATAGGTAATTGTATGCCTAGCGGACCTAAATGTACCGCATAAAATCTGTATGTAACCCACCTATGTTCACAAAATGAATAATTTGAATGTGAATTTGAACATACATTTTACTTACTCCGATCTAATATTTAGTTAGTATAGTTAGTAGTATTTTATGACGAAGCATGTGCTGATAGCTTTTCTTTTTGTATGACGAAGCCTGTGGCGAATGCGTTTTATGTTCAACCGACGAAACCTGCGATGTGGATAGCGTTTGTAGATTTTATTATAAATATGTTCTTGTTGTAATAAAATTTTATGGATAATGAATAATTTTACTTACTTCATCCCCATTTTTGTATTGTCCTTCATACATAGGTACTCTCCAATTACAAATAGTCGTGATACTATGCTTGAGTGCTTCTTCCATAAAGGTGTGTTATGATAATAATAATAATAATATATTCTCACGCCTTCCCACAAGGGTCCCCGAAGGGGTAGGCAGAGGTGTATAGGTAATACCCACACACCCACTTTCCACCAGAGGTATATTAGGTGCCAACGTGACAGATGGCGAGTCCATCGCCGTTACTCAAGCACGACTATACATACACCTTTGAATTTCTTCTAAGACGTATGTAGGCTTCCTATCGGTGTTTTCCTTCACCGTAAAGCTCGTGGTGTGACTAATCACTGTACTTAAGTTCAGAAAAACTCATTGGTACAGTAAGGGTTCGAACTTGCGACCTTTGCGTCGCAGGCAACTGCTCGAACCTCGGCCACCACGGCTTTTTTTTTGTGTTATGATAATCCATCATATTCTAGAACCACAGAACAATTATACCTAAATTGTGAAACTAGTATAAAAACGTGTACGCGCGTGTAAGCTAATTATATTTGTGGTCGAAATATAAGCGCTTGCAACACTGAAAGTATCAACTATGACGTCATAGTTTTGACACATTACGTGACAACGAAGATAATCTAGGACTAGCGGTGGCTAGTAATATACCAAACCACCCTATCCCCATGCATGTACGTACAGTACCTATACAGTATGTAGGTAAATTGTATACCTACTATTACAGTTATACATTGGCGTAGACCGAGGTGCAGGTGGCCAGGACAGGGAGAGTCTGTAATTGCATGTCGTTGTTAACAAGATTGAGGAGCTCCCACAAGACATAGGACAGCAAGGATTGATTAGTGCGCGTTGGAGATATTGCCCTGGATTTCAGGGTGACCTGTACCTGAACGCCTATTAACATACATGATACGTTATGAGTTAAAGCATAATAGTAGCATATATTGGCTTTCGATGGCATCAGTTCTCGGCCTGCTATCTCGTATTTAACCTACCTATTATATAAATGATGTAAATATCTGTGCTAAAAGTCAATTTAACACTATAATCAACACTACCAATTAAAGATAGCCAAAAGTTTTGAAAAAAATATATATTTAACAGATTAAACAAACCAAATTAGGCCTGTAATTCTATTGCCGTGATTATTAGACTGTGTCGCATAAATTTATGCATTTAAGAACAAATACATTATAAGAAGTGAAGTGAAGTACATTATGTATTGGGTTGTAGTAAAACATTACTTATACGCTGAAAATAAAAATCGATTACCAATCTATTATAAACGCTGGCAAGACTAAGGTTCTGGTATTCGAAAGAGATGAACAAGTGACCGAGTGTGCTATGTCGGTAAATGGGCAAATTCTAGAGCAAGTGAATGAATTTGTATAACTTGGAAGCATGTTCACACGAGATGGAAAGTATGAAAAAGATATTGAAAGAAGGATAACTGCCGGAAATAAGGTGAATGGAGCCATGTCGGCGTTGATGGGCAGTAAAAGTCTGAGCAAGAATGCTCGAGTTGCTGTCCACAACGCGATATTGGTACCTACCTTATTGTATGGCAGCGAATCCTGGGTATGTCAGAGGAATTATGAAAATAGCTTGAATGCAGTTGAGATGCGATCTCTTCGAAAAATGTGCGGAGTAACGATTTTAGATCGAATCCGCAACGAAGAGATTCGCAAATCAACTGGCGTGAAAGAGGGCGTGATTGTAAAGATGAAGAAAGGCATGTTACGTTGGTTTGGACACATAGAAAGGATGAGTGAAGAAAGATTGACGAAACAGATATACAAAGCAAAAGTGTGTGCAAGAAGAGGCAGAGGAAGGCCACGTTCCAACTACCTGGATCAAATCGATCGGACTCTCAAGGACGGGAACGTTAAGAGTACTCGAGACCGACGAGCATGTATGAAGAGACTGATGAATGTGGACGAAGCGAAAGAGGTATGTAAGTCTAGAGAGAACTGGCGCTCTATACTCTCTGCCTACCCCGTTAGGGATTTGCCAATTGATCAAGCCTTCCGTCGTGCCAATGTGACAGATGGCGAGTCCATAGCCGCTACCCAAACACGACTATATATACGTCTATGAATTTCTCCTCAAACGTATGAAGGTTTCCTCACGATGTTTTCCTTCACCGTAAAGCTCGTGTCGTGACTCACTGACCTAAGGTTAAAAAAAGACATTGGTACAGTCGGGATTCAAATTACAATCTGCTTGTTGCATGAATCTACTTGATCCACAGCGTATAAATGAATTAATTTTAATGATCCAATTTATAATCGACCTCTCAGTTATTATATTAAAAACTGTAAGTCAAGAACCTAAAAGCTCAGCACTAAATGACACTGAAGTAATAAACGATTTTACAACAATGGAAAATATAATATAGCTTCTGTTTTCTTAAAACATAATATTTTGTAATTTTGGTACATTATCCCAATGTACCTACATAATTTATCAATATTACAGTATAGTTACCGTTGTATAAATTATGCGTTATATACGATTGTATAACAAGTTTGTGGCTTAAAAACTGCAGTTGACCAAACAGCTTCAATCCTGTCATACATTATAATCTTTGATCCTGTCCAAGTACCTAGCTTTTCAGTCTATATTACTTTACTCTTTGACCTAGCTTATGTTATTATAGTCAGTGGACTAAAATATCTTGAATAGCGCCATCTGCTAACAAAACCTCGTACCTACTGGAGATCGTAAAAAAGCTGTTTCAAAGTAAAATTGTGAGGAAGTCCAATGCGAAAATAGGAAATGATAAAATTACATATCGTATTAAATAGCACCTCGTATCTGATGTATAAGCCTATATGCCAAATAAACAAACTAAATAAATTATTTAAAAAAATTAAATAAGCATAAATAATTCGAAAGGCCTGTGCCCAGAGCCGTAATATAAAAAAACATAAAGTAGCTACTCTTTGGCTTGCAAGCAATAAATTTTCCTGCCGGCAGTGCCGGCTGTCAATTCTTATTTCACTCACCGCCATCGCCGGCTGTACGCGTTGTGTGCAGATTGAAAACTCAGATTTTATTCAAGTAAGTTTTTTTATTTCTTTGTTTTCTCATATTTTCAAGATCGATTAAATAACTACTGAGCTAGTGTTATATGACTGCATAGTTACTGGAAGTTTTTAGAAATAAAAACCACATGAATAGCACTGTTGAATGAGGTGAATGGGAAGATTCGTCTAGAAAATGTTAAGACTTTTTTTTTCACCTTGACACGTTTGTTTAGCACGAAGTGCTGGTGGTGTCACGAAGCAGAATATTATAAGTACTGTGTTGTACTCGAGTGTTAACATTAATGATGATAATTTGTATGTTGTACTTGTATCTGCCTACCTACAAATTTTTTTTTCGTTTTAAAAGGTTGATAATGCCAGAAGAAACGGTTTTTAGGAAAAGATTTCGAAGTAATTCTGATGAAATCAATGGGAACGATGCTAAAAAGTTTCTGGGAGAGAGGTAGGGAAAAAATTTGTATGTCTGGGTGAGGTGGCAGTGCTGCATGCGGCAGAACCATAAAACAATTAAGTTACAAATAGTTATTAAAACCTTCTGTTCGACAGAGTTGTTAAAACATTTTTCTATCAGACCTGCTTTGGAATACTGGTTTGTAATCAATAATTTGTATATATTGAGGGATAAGTAAACATGTGAATTACTTGAAAGAATGCACTGAATGAGTATACTTACAAATGACCCATATGTGTTACAAGGAAAGACTAAGCATTTTATGATGCTATTGTATCTACAGTTCATAATGGAACTATTCCAAAACCCATTCCATTGCATCAGACATCCTTAGTTATAACTTGATAACTTGGCGGGCTTGATATTGTGAGGGGGTCATACCACAGTCTGCATGCAAGGTTTGCTCCAGTGTTTCTATTCCACTAGATTAATACTCCAATGCTTATAAAATTAGCAAATTTGCTTGGAATGAATGCATGACCCATGTTTGTAGTAGTTACAATTTGGAACTGAGTCAAATCATTTTAAGGTGTTGCAAGTTTACTCACGCAATCAGCTTATTGATACCTGTATAACTCTGAGCTCTTCATAATGACTATTACCAATATCTGGCTGAAGATAAGGTTAACTTCAAAAGCTATTATAATACCTGTAATTACTATACTTATACTTATCTCATTACTATACTTATACTTATCTCATTACTATACTTATTCATACTTAAATGGATAATGTTATAAAAAGTTGATAAAATTCATTTACTATTTTAATGAGATATCCACCCTGGCAATTTTGTAATAACACCCTAGATTAGGAAACTGGGAAGGAATGAACTTGGCATAGGCCCATACCTGATACTAAAGGACTGCGCTGTGGCCAAAGATATTGGTAATAAAGTATATTATTATTTATATAAAATATATTATTTTATCTTTAGGGCCACGTTTTTCTTTCATGAATTATAATTAATCTGATTTCATCTATTACTCAAAGCATGCATGCCCCTACAGCAGTCAAATCCTTAAGTGCCAGCTGTCGAACATGTCTTTGGAACACAAGTGCTATTGTCGAGGAGATGAAGTCACCAGCTTGGACTTGGACAAGCCAGAGCACCTCATGCCAATGATGAGACCTTTCTCGATGAGGTGGCTACATATACCTGTAGTTTGATTGGAGACCAGTCTGTAGAATCAATAGATACATAGACTATTGTCCACAGCTTTACCCTTCTAGTTTGAACTTGATTTCTGTAGTTTGATGATTAGATAAACAATTATTTGTATGTATGGAAAATCTATTCCTAAGCAGTTAATAAATTAGCTTTTATTTAATTTTTATTAATTTATTAGTATACCAGACGAATTGAGAATCCTTTTTTTTCGTCAGTAAACAATTGCAGTCTAGCAACAGTTTATAGTGTGGGTATAACATATATAATATGTACATATCTGATAATGTATTTTTTATATTAGTAATTTTTAAGTGCTTATGCAACAATGCCAATTTCAACTTTACATACAATTGGACATTGCATCAGAACAAAGTTAGATTCCACTCCATAGCAATGGAAAATGCAGTACAACAATAAATATTGAACACAAAGCTTGTTTCAAGCAGTGAAGCTGTCAAGTGAAGTTGTTAATTCCTAACTAAACACCTAGAGTTACGAACATATTTCATCACATACTTATTCATTCATGACGTTTTAAGTTGCACGTGTTTGAAAACGTAGTGTCACTTCGGGAGTTCACGATTGGTCATACGATTGGATGGAGTCGTATGTGGTTTTATTATGGCATCTAATTGATAAGATAGGCTCCTTGGTTAGTTGTTGTTTGTTCTGATCGTGTTGGTTGATGCCTTATTGGTCCTGTGCATTTCAAATATGATGAATGTGTATAAGTCAAGTTTGCTGGATGCAAATCGTATTCTTTTCCCACATACACGTGTATAAGATGTACCTACTAAACGTTAAATTAATTATATAGTCTCATCCTTCCACGAGAATACAATTCAGCTTCATAAAGATCCGTGGTGGCTTGTAGTAGATTTTTTTCTGAAGTAAGTAGGTACAGGTTTTCGTCACACTACGAGCTTAACAATCCAGCAAAACTACGTTAGGGAAGGGCTTGTCTTTACCTACCCCCTTCCCTTGCGGAAAGGCGAAAAGATAAAGTAGCTTCATTAAGAACTATAGTCACAGTCTATATATTTTCAACATCAGTTGTATTATTACAATTACGTACACTTTGACAATATAAAAACGGCGCCTCTCGTGGCAAACAATTGTTTTGTGTCTTCTGAAGCCACGCACGCGGATGAAGACACAGGACTTTCAAGGTTAGCAGCAGGGCCCACAAGGCACAGTTCCTGGTAAAATGTGAGATTATCATAATTAATGAATATTTCTTATTGCGACTGCTATATTGACGTCATCTGAGTTGCTATAAATGACTCAAGGCTCCGATATCTAAATGACTATTCAATTTATCGAAAGACTAAGACTTAGTCTAGACATGCTTTAAAGTGATATCGTCGATCGCGTAAAACTGATAATCGTTCTGCCTGATTATTCGGCCTTCTATTTTCGCTGATCGCTTATCGACACCGTTTGCAAAGTAAGTAGGTACCTCTCAGAACTTTGTCAATTGATGGCAAACTATGCTGTTTAAGTTCGAATTAAGGGTAAAGTAAGCGTGTCCCACGGTTTCTCCGTGTTAAATTAGATATAAATGGTAGATTTGTTTCTGTAATAAAACATATTGTATGTGTTAATCCAGGTAACAATCTATTTGTGTACCGAATTTCATCCAATTTCGTTCAGTCGTTTTAACGGGGTTGAGTAACAAACATTCTCACGAACTTTCACATTTGTAATGTGGGTATACCGCTGCTTTGTAACAGTAACTTCAACAATACCCACAAACTGGTTTCAGTACTAACGAGTTCAAATGCTATCTTTGGGCCTGGGATACCATCGTCTATTATCATTGTTGCAATTCACAACGGTGACCGGAATCTGCATAATATTTTTCCATATTGGCTTTCAATTCTCTCAATTTTTGTTTTTTTTGGATCCGAATAGGTAGTTCTACAACTGCGTCTTCCCTTGTAATAATTTTTAACTTAAGTATAGATATCGAAGTAATGTTAAAATTGCGAATTTTAGTTTGTTTCTTTTTAGCGTTTTCATGTCTTTTGTCAAGAACATTTGGAGGATATATCTATAGTAATATTATAAAGCTGAAGAGTTTGTTTGTTTGAACGCGCTAATCTCAGGAACTACTGGTTGGAATTGAAAAATTATTTTTGTGTGGGATAGTCCATTTTTCTAGGAAGGCTTTAGGCTATATAACATCACGCTACGACTAATAGGAGCGAAGCAAAATTTCCAAGAACGGGAAAAAATATTCCTTTTTGAGAGCTTCCGTTGCGTACGCTGCGTAAACGGTTTAAGTTACGAAAATATCATGTATGAGGGAGTTGTTCCTCTTTAAAAGTTCTAAAAAAAGTCCGCGACAGCATAATAGACATATTTTTAAGACTGACTTTTAAGATTGACTTACTAACCTTTTTTATGGCAATCAAGTCCACGATGGGCTCCTGAACTACTTAACCGATTTCAATCAAATTTGCACAATCTTTCCAGTTTGATCCAACTTAAAAAAAAGGATAGCTTACATCACAATTGGACCCGATAGGTGGCGCTGCGATCGTATTTCAGGAAATTTTACTTTTTCACCCGGGTGAAGCTGGGCGGGACAGCTAGTACACAATAAGACATGGAAACAAAAATTACAGTGTGCCGAAGTATTGAAAAATATTTTTAGACTGTCGTTCGGCATAACTGCTCGACCTCGAAAATTGAGCCTGAATTCGAGACATCCCGAAAATGGAAACATTATCGCAAAGCCGCGACTAAAAGCGCTAACTAACTACATCTGTGGTTTCCACTTCCTATCTTATTCTTTATATGAACCTGATGAATGTAAATGAGGTGAAAGTGGTCCGTAAGTCTAGAGAGAACTGGCGCTCCGCTTCTTCTGCCGAACCCATGAGGGACACTAATTCTTTGTCCGTATCCCCAGAGTGGCAAACCTAGAAGCGATCCTAACAAACATGCTAAGTTCGGGGATTCTCACTGATTATCTGTACAATGGCAAAGGGAACCTTCTAGTTGGCTTGTGGAAGAAAACTGCTAAGATCGACTTCGATGTCCATGTCATTGACCCCGAATACATAGAGGCTTATCTCCTTCATGACGATGGGTTCGTTATCCCTGCAGAATTATGCTACACACTTATGACTTAACTGTAATTTGTATTATGTAGTTTTCGTGGCTAGTCTAGTCTGAGTAGCCTTAAGGTTCACCTCCGTAAAATTAGATTCCATTGGGTTTTTTTTCTGGAATAAAACATATGCTAAGTACGTGTTAATCCAAAAGTCAAACTTTATTATAATAATAATAATAATAATATCCTCACGCCTTCCCACAAGGGTCCCCGAAGGGGTAGGCAGAGGTGTATAGGTAATACCCACACACCCACTTTCCGCCAGAGGTATATTAGGTGCCAACGTGACAGATGGCGAGTCCATCGCCGTTACTCAAGCACTACTATACATACGCCTTTGAATTTCTTCTCAGACGTATGCAGGTTTCCTCTCGATGTTTTCCTTCACCGTAAAGCTCGTGGTGTGACTAATCACTGTACTTAAGTTCAGAAAAACTTATTGGTACAGTCGGGATTCGAACTTGCGACCTTTGCGTCGCAGGCAACTGCTCGAACCACTCGGCCACCACGGCTTACTTTATTAAGTAAAATAAAATTTATTAATTATTCAAACTTTATTAAGTAGTTTTTGCGTGAGAGAGGAACAAGCATCCGTACAAACTTTCGCATTTATAGTATTACTAGCAGTGCCCGCGACATCGTAATTGAATTAAAAAGTTGTTGTTCAATTTCTTACAATGAAAGTAGTCTAAGTTACTCCTTATTACATCAGCTATCTGCCAGTGAAAGTCCCGTCACAATCAGTCTAGCCGTTTCAAAGATTAGTCGGAACAAACAAAGTTATTTTTTTTACTATGACGTGTTAATCTATTTACTCTATATCAAGCTCCATGCGGCTATGAGAGTTTTTCTCAAATACATTGTATTGTACTTTTGCACTGCTGAAATATTCTTTATTACAATAGTTTCCTTAATGCTAAATACACATAGTATCTAAGTTTATCTTTATTTAGAGATAGTTTATCGCAATTGATTCCAGGATAAAAGGTCCGTTCTTCGACAATTCGTTCTTCCGTTACTGATAGCTGTTTGTTTTTAACGTGTATTCAAGAGTATGCTTTAGTGGTATAAAGATAGCATTAAAATCCTTATGTCCTTACGCTTTTTATATCGACTAAACCTGTACCTACGTATTTAGCTGTTGTATGTCGCATTTTCATATCATATGTTTTGGTTCCCAGCGATTGAACCATATGTTGCAGGAAAACATCTTTCTCATTGAATAATATACATATTGCTGAGATATTGTCGATCTTATGACCTACGTGATAATGTTATCTTGAGAGTTTTCAAGATAAAAGTGTTATTCGAAAAGCTTGAATCGGTGCTATATGAGGTCTTCTTAAATTTGAATTTCTAATGTTGGTTTTTTTTAATTTCGAACAGGTTTGATTAAAAAAAGAAACGAACGCCATTTGTTAGTATCATAGACAATTACACGTAGGTGGGTTAATTTGATTTAGTAGCATTAGTTACGTAAGTACTTATTCGTACATTTTGGCGTAAGTATAGCATTATCACAAGCGTCACCAAATGTGGCATTAAATACTACAACTGTAATACATATTCTATCAGTTGCGTGATACGTGTCATTTTCCATTACAGTTTCAACAGAATGCCTCTTCAGCTGACCAAACCCGCGCCCCAGTTCAAGACCACAGCGGTCGTCAACGGAGAGTTCAAGGACATTGGCCTCTCTGACTACAAGGGGAAATATGTTGTCCTGTTTTTCTACCCCCTTGACTTGTGAGTACATACATACATAAATACATACCTACCGTAAATAGAACTGCTTGCAAAATAAAAACAGGTAATATGCCTTGTTGGTCAAACAATAGTATTTATACCTATATATCTAAACTAGCTTATGCCCGCGGCTTCGCCCGCGTGGAAAGAGCAACATACATATTTTTGCCTTTATAATATTAGAGCTTTGAATCTTTCGGGATTCAAATGTAGCCTATGTCTTAATCCTGGGTATAAGCCATCACCATAAAAAAATATCAGTAAACCGACTTTTTTCAGTCGTAAAAAAGTTCTTATACCTCCAGGAATATGTGTACAAACTTTCATGATATGTTATTTATATATATCGGTTATGTAGTTTTTACGTGAAAGCGTACCAAACAAACTTACATTCACATTTATAATATTAGTAAGGATGATAGTTGCGTTCATTTTAAACATTATTTTAGAAAAATGCTTTCCACTGTTTAAAAAAATCCAGTCTGGTGATGAAACGGCGAAACAAACTCCCCGGTTTTCTTTTTTTAGGTTGGATTTTATATTTATATATTTATTATGTTTAATTTACATACTGGTTGTGCTCCGTGGTTTCACTGGTGTATAAAAATATTTCATACATATATTTGCATTAAAACACCTCATATATGTGTGTTAGTCTAGCTAATAATATTCTAACGCTATGCTACATTTCATCCAATGTCGTTCAGTAGGAACAAAAATTCTCCCAAACTTTTATTCAAGGGTGCTTGTAGTACTTACTGCTGATATAATTGCACAATTCGGACGAAGAATACCGCCTTAATCTTCCAGACAATTGCACAGTTCGGACGAAGAATACCTCCTTAATCTTCCAGACAATTGCACAATTCGGACGAAGAATACCGCCTTAATCTTCCAGACAAGATTAAGTATGTTATAAAATGTATACCCTCCCCAGAGCTCTCATCTCTGAGAATTGTATATATCCGCTTGTTAGAATGACTTGACTGAGAAATATTAACTTGACGATACAATGTTATCGCGGCTCAAGGTCAAATGATGATACTCTTATAAAAACAGCGGTGGGGTCGAAGGTGAAGTGAATATGTAATCACATGATTGAACATACCTAGTATTTAAAGCATTTAAGTTCATGTCTTGCCGTGGTGGCCGAGTGGATCGAGTAGTTGCCAGCGACACAAAGATCGCAAGTTTGAATCCCATACTGTACCAATCATCATCATCCCACACTAGTCCACTGCTGGACATAGGCCTCCCCTAATGAGTATAAATGATTATTTTTGAACTTAAGTAGGTACAATAATTTATAGTTACACACGAGCTTTACGGTGAAGGAAACACCGAGAGGAAACCTGCGTACGTCTTAGAAACAATTCAATGGCTTGTACATAGTTGTGCTTGAGTAACGGCGATGGACTCTCCATTTGTCACGTTGGCACCTAAAATATATCTGGCGGAAAGTGGGTGTGTGTGTACTACATTTACACCTCTGCCTACCCCTACGGAGCCCCTTGTGGGAAGGCGTGAGGATATATTATTATTATAGTTCATGTCTTAACTAGCGGTGTTTCAATATTTCTTTCCGCCCGACCTTTGCGTCAGTCTGCCAGTAGCTTTGATCGGTCTTTATATTATTAATTACACAGTCTTAACTACCTTTCTGTCTTGTTTCTTCACGCCCTCCCGCGAATCACCGAAGGGTTAGTCAGAGGTGGGTTGACCATCCTTTTGCCGGAGGTTCATTAATGTGCCAAGGTTGCAGATGGCAAGACCGTCGCCGTCTGACTATACATACGTCATTGAAATTCTATGTAAATACCCTCGAGATGTTTTCCTTCGTCGCAAAGTAAAACTCGTGGTGTGATTAATCTTTCTGCCTTACTTTTATAAAGTAACCCATAATGTATTTTTTTAATATGAGTGCCTACGTAACATTATGGAGTGAGCGAGTAATTTCTCAAGTCATTGATTTAAAATATCATATAGAGAAAGAAATAGGGTACTGGATATACTTACCTAAAATATATCTCCAGCCGAATATGTGTGGGTACTTCCTACTAACTTCTGCGAACGCGATGTCATGAAGATATAAATATCTTCACACAAATATACATATGTATCTGTTTGTTACATAGTACCTACAGAACCCCCGGATTTATTTATTTTTCCTTTAAATACCATGTAAATTAATTCCGTAAGTACATTGAACTGTCACGATTTTAATTATTGTAACTAGGTTCGCTTCTAACCCGCTATGTTATGTTACAATGGAACATGTTAATTAAGCTCGAATATCTTTACATAGAAAAAACAAGTCGCTCCCCGCCGTCCGTACACTTAGATCTTTGTAACTACGCAATGGATTTTAATGCCGTTTTCATCATTAGTATGGATATGCTCATAATCGTTTGCTTGTTTTCCAGCACGTTTGTGTGCCCGACCGAGATAATCGCTTTCTCGGAGCGCGCGGATGACTTCCGCAAGATTGGGTGCGAGTTGATAGCCGCCTCCACAGACTCGCACTTTACACATCTTGCGTGGATCAACACTCCACGTAAACAGGGTAAGGGGAATAAGACATTAATATGTTGTAATTTGCGCCATTGCGTCACACACACGCTCGCAAATACGCACCCACATCCACGTTCATACGCACGCTTACACACACATACACAATTACACACACACACACACAAACTTCTGTTCATGAACACGTGACTAGCGTTTGATGTAAATGTATACACGTGCCTTTGAAATGTCCTTAGATGTGTATATATATATATATATATATATATATATATATATATATATATATATATATATATTTCTTCTCGTCTTCTGGAGGTATTTAATGGTGTGTCCTTACGTTGCCAGGCGGGCTGGGCCCCATGAACATCCCCATCATCAGCGACAAGTCGCAGCGCATCGCGCGCGACTACGGCGTGCTCAACGAGGAGACCGGCATCCCCTTCCGCGGCCTCTTCATCATCGACGACAAGCAGAACCTGCGCCAGATCACCGTCAACGACCTGCCCGTCGGACGGTAACTAATATTCACTTATACATACATAGGTACTCGAAACTTGCGACCATGTAGAGACACGCATTTGAACGAAAGTGGTAAGTCTTCAGAGAACTGACGTTCCACTCTCTCTGCCTACCCCGTGAGGGACTAGGACGCTGGGATAGAAGACCAACATAGCCTTCATCATCGTTTTTCAAATCAGATTTTTGGTTCCTGACATTATCATGCTCAATCAAACAAACTGCAGGTTTATAATATTTGTTTAGATGAAAAAGTTTTTGCGGACGTTCGCTACTCAATCCGGCTAGAACGGCTCAACGAAATAGGATGACATTTGGCACAGAGATAGATTATTAGCTGCAGGATATACCATCATTCTAGACTACTTATGTCCAACGAGGAAATCAAATTTATGCGGCTGAAACCCCGGGACATACCAAGCTAGCCCATACGTAATTTGTTAAATGAATATACTCCCATTACGAGCATGTATGAAGAGACTGATGAATGTGGACGAAGCGAAAGAGGTATGTAAGTCTAGAGAGAACTGGCGCTCTATACTCTCTGCCTACCCCGCTAGGGACTTGGCGTGATGATATGTATGTATGTATGAATATACTCCCTCATACAAATTTCCATTACATACAATATTTTTTTATAATTGTATTCATGTGAAGCAGGGGCGGGTCGCTAGTCTTACCATGTTGTTACGTATGTTACGGCTGCACCTCCAATTGTACATCGTCGAAAGTCTTTATCAAGCAGACATGTCTCACGTATTATGCGATATGGGGAATGGCTTAGTAGATTTTATCTTGTTGATTACAATAAGTATGTGCCAATTTCGGTAGTACAATTGATGTACTACTGAGATTACAATGGTATATCAATAGCTATATGAATAATATATCAATAGCTATAGGAGAAATACAAAAGCGAATGTATAGTCGTGCTAGAAGACGGGCGATGGACTCTGTAGTTTGCCAGTTACATGACACCCCTTAAAGTCACAGAGCATAAGTCAGTTGGCTGTATAGGAATTAACTACATATAAGATTTTTTTCAATGGTTTTTATAGCAGTGACGTTTGTTTACACTCAATTCTTAGTAGGTATATAATATAACATCACGCCCTGTATTAGGGCACATCAATACAGTATGAGCTATCTGATACTCTATGAATTTAAACATTACTAGCTGACCCGCCCAGCTTCGCTTGGGTGGTAAAAATCAATTTCCTGAAACTCGATCGCAGCGCCACCTATCGGGTCCAATTTAATATAGCCTATGTTACTCGGGGATAATGTAGCTTTCCAAAGGTGAAAGAATTTTTGAAATCCGTCCAGTAGTTGCGGAGCCTATTCATTACAAACAAACAAATCTTTCCTCTTTATAATATTAGTATAGATAAAGATAATAATTATTTAAATATTATGGTTCAGTGTTAGGGAGTAAGTATGGAATGTGTTCCAGGTCCGTGGAGGAGACCCTGCGGCTGGTGCAGGCCTTCCAGTTCACGGACAAGCACGGCGAGGTGTGCCCGGCCAACTGGCAGCCCGGCTCCAAGACCATCAAGCCCGACACCAAGGGGGCCAAGGAGTACTTCGTCGACGCCAACTGAACACGCCCACACTAACACACTATACTTGATGGTGCCCACGTATCTCCAAATTTAAAAACTAAGCGACTGAAGGACTTGTATCCATGTAAATTTTTCAGAAAAAAACATAACTTATGGCTTACATTCGCTGCAATGCAGTGAACGCAATGTATGGGAAAGGACTTGTTTCCAAGACAAATTTATTAAAAAATCTCCCAATTATGAATTACAAGTATTCATTCGCTTCAGTTGAATACATTAAATCTACATTGCATTCCAAGTATTTGTTTTAAGAAAGTATAATAATTCCAAGTACATTATTATAGATGAATAACCTAGTTATGTCTTGTAAAACAAGAGATTGCGATTCAATTTACTTTCTGTGGTGCCATCAAACGTGTTAGACCTTAGATTAAAAATACATTTCATAGGGCATTTGTTGCGTTTAAAGGCGAAATATTTTTCTATAGAATATTTGATTTTTATGCAAATAATGTTCTAATCTATATTTAACCAGAGAAATAGGCTGCGAATCTCAGAACCGCTGTTTATCGTCTAGATCCTTCAGAAGAGTGATGTATAATCGTCGAACCATGTGTGATTCGTGGATTACACACCAGTTGGACAATATAGTAGAGGTCTTGCCTTGCCACTCACAATTGCACGAGCAGTATTCTCAAGGTGTCCTATCCAATGTTGTATACGAGGCTGTAATAAAATGCTGTGTTGATTAACTTGTTTATTTATTTTCTTATAAACATCTGTGTTTGCATTGTTAATGTTATGCATAATTATATTAAAGCAACTCTGTTTGTCTGGTGCGTTTCACGCCTAATCCAATTTTGACCAATTTTGGTAGAAAAATTCCTTCTGTGTCGAGTAATTCGCGTAGTTGCCTGTAGCGCAAATATTGCAATGAGTTTTTCTTAAGCTAAGTACAGTAACCAGTCACAATACGAGCGAAGGTGAAGGAAAATATCGAAAGAACCAGCATACGATACGCTTGAAGAACTAATTCAAAGACGTATGTGTAGTCATGCTCGAGAAACTGCGATTAACTCCCATCTGTCACTTTGATACATAAATTTATATCGGGCGTAAAGCGGGTGTGTGAGCACTACCTACACACCTGTGTCTACCCCTTCGGGTACCCTCGTGCGAAGCGATAGGTGAAAAGAAAATGGCTCTCATAATTATAACTATATTAAAGGCGTAAATAGGAGATGGAACTATTTTGGGGAATCAATCATTCTAGTTACCTGTGAGGGAGCGTGATGATAGGTATTGCAAGACATCGATGGTATTGCACGTATATTGTAATAACTACTAAGCTCATGCTACGCAGATAGAGGCGCGGACAACTCGTAATAACATTAATACAAGAATTACACGACTCTAACGGATGTTAGGACCAGCTAGTCGAGATTGTTGATCGATGTAGGGACGGATAATCTGGATTTCTGCAAATTTCGTTCTCTAGTTGTATGGCTTCAAGCAGACTTGAATGATGAAACTATCTGAATTACGCAATGAAAGCCCAATTTCTCTTTGTCCTTCAGACAAATCTTGTCATTTGCTGAATAGCTATTTATATCCCTACTATCCCTACTAATATTATAAATGCGAAAGTAACTCTGTCTGTCAGTTATATTTTCACGCCTAAACTACTGAACCGATTTAAATGAAATTTTGTACAGAGATAGCCTAGAGCTTGAGGAAGGACATTGACTTTTTAATGCGAATAAGGGTTGTAAGGGGATGAAAGTTTGTATGGAAGTTACCTCATTTTTGAAGCTTGAATCTTATTTTTTTGTATTATTATACATATAAATTAATGTTACACTCTAAGTTTGTAAAAAAATTACACTATATTTAGAAAAAAATTAATGCTGCTTAATATCACTTTTCCGCGCGGACGAAGTCGCGGGCACAGCTAGTTGTTTATATATTTGGTGAACAGTGAAGGATATATTAATTACACTCCCTTCACGTAAGTTCGAGTCAGTGCTGAAGCAAGTAGATATCTCTGTTACACTTCATTTGGGGTGGTTGATCCTTAGGTACCTACATATACAAATTAATGCAACTATAAGTTGTAGGTAGATTGCACTTATTAGTATTAAATACTTTACTAACAAACTTAAAATACTTAATACTAACAGTTTGCTCTTCTTAAAAACATAGGATCCAACTTCATAGCTATAGCCGTCAAACATCATCGTCTCTTAATAAGTAACTTGATAAAATAAACAGAATGTATACAAAACACCAAGATTTTCGAGTACCTACCTCCTTGTCGGCAATTTTTTGCCGTCGAATCGAACGTGAATTTGAACCAATCGCAGAGCTTCTCTCGCTCGTATCGTACAGATCGTACTGCGTGGTACTTTTTTTTTTTCATTCCTCCGAGTGGCGTCACGGGTTGCGCGTGCGTTGGTATAGTTCCAAATTCGAATTGTTATCCTTTAACGTCATGGGTCTAGATAAGTTTAGTGATTATGGCAGCGCCAGTTCTTCGAGTTCGGTAAGTATTTATTGATTTAATATTCCGTGATCATTACATTTGAGACATTGTTAACATGTTGCGACAAGCAGGTCTTTATTGCCAGTATGTATTGTATTGAGGCGTCCCTTGTTCTGTATTTAAACTTCGTCTTTAAAACTATTTTACAAATAGGTACCTATTACTTTTTAGCATTTAAACACTTTTTAATACTTGTTAAACCGATCTCCTAAGGTTTTTATTGTAGGTACTTAACACGTTTAATTTTGTTATAAACGATTTTATGTGTGACATCGATCTATTCAACAATAGCTATATCGATGTTTGAAAAACGTAATTAGATTTTGATCTGGTAAGACAATTTATTTTTATGAAAGAAGCCAACGCTGCAGTTAGTCTGTATGACTACCTACCCGCTACACGCCTTTAACAAATTTGCTTTCATACTTTTGCTAGGCGCTTTACATATATTGTTTGATTGTATCTATATTGGAGTATATCATATGCATCATTTATTTCATGTTACTACCGTTACCTACGTACATAATTATCTTTATTTTTCAAATCTGAAATTCTTTTTGGTACGGAGGCAGTTTATTTTACCCTTGGTAGTATTGAGTTGTACAACGTGTGGAAAACTGGCGAACATACTCACCTGACGATAAGCGCTTACCCTAGCTAGCCAGGCGTTGCATGCGAATTAGTTTTTACTCGTGCAATGAGGGCCTTTCGTTAGTTGGGACAAACATTATATTCAATTAATTAGTTTTTTACCAAATTAACCATATATTATTTCGTTTGCATTTACGAAAAAAGGTTATTTTGATAGGACAAACATCTACAGGCCCTTGGATATGAATTACCCCCTTAGATTTAAGTCTATGACCCTGTCAGTCCTTGACCTCTTTGAACGACCCGTCTGCTATTTTCTCTTTCACTTAATAATAATAATATATCCTCACGCCTTCCCACAAGGGTCCCCGAAGGGGTAGGCAGAGGTGTATAGGTAATACCCACACACCCACTTTCCGCCAGAGGTATATTAGGTACCAACGTGACAGATGGCGAGTCCATCGCCGTTACTCAAGCACGACTATACATACGCCTTTTTGAATTTCTTCTCAGACATATGCAGGTACTTGGTGTACTTATTCTCGGTGTGCCCCTTCCTCGCTTTTCTTCTATCTTCCCCTCCAGTACAATGTTCAAATATCCACCGTCACCTACAATATGTCCATTCTCCCCCTTCTTTGTTCAATAATATTAATGAATGTTCTTCAGTCTCTTCACTAAAGGTCAGCTTCCAGGCTAGCTTCCAGAACGTCCTAATTAAGTACATTGTGTTAAGGTCCATGTCTCACCCATACGATGTTAAGCTCTAGTACATTATTAGTATAAATTATTCCCATCGCAGGCTCCATGGCTAAATCCAGAGAGCAGCAGCTGGCCACCTCATCAGCCTCGTTCCAGAAACATGGAGAAGTCCGCGCAAAGGCCTTCCAGTTTTCTGGATTGTGAGTCAATTGAGAATTCTTCGCTATATACCTACTGCCTAAGTACTTATCTAGGTGCATGGTTTTGTTCCAAAACGCTAATATACATACCCACGTGTGTACCTATGTACCTATATTAAATATATATACCTAATGAATAGTCAGGTCAAATATCAAGTCAAGTCTAAGAGGAGTAAAAATTAACCCATAATTCGTAAACACGTGTCAATTGGAGGTCTATAAAATAACAATAAAAATTATATTATATTTCTCTCGTCGGATTGTTTGTCGTAACCGGCGAAAGAATAAGCTGGGACAAATATAGACCTAAGATAATGATACTATTTGCATATTCGCGACTGACGAATAAGGATCAAGCGGAAGCTGTCTGTAAGTCAAGAGAGAACAGACGCTCTACTATCTCTGTCTTCTCTATTCAATACTCCTACATATGTATATGTATCAGAGCCCCTCATGGAGTAGGCAGAGAGAGAGAGAGTTATATAACTTAACTCCCCGTTTTCGGATATTCAATATACATATTATATAAAATGGTTGGTAATTATATCTCATTTCCTTGTGTGCAGTGGCCACCGGAAAGTGTACTATTGAGGACGTGATGCTAGAGTTCAGAATGAACGGGTACGACTCGCCCTACAACCCGGACGACGACAAGGTGTGGAAGCCGAGAACTGGTAGGCAGAACATTCATTATAATATATATCTTCATGCCTTCCCCCGATGGGGTAGGCAGAGGTTAATAGGTAGTACCCACTCACCCACTTTCCGCCAGAGATATATTTTAGGTGCTAACGTGACAGATGCCGAATCCGTCGCCTGAACTCAAGCACGACTATACATACGCCTTTGAATTTCTTCTCAAGCGTATGCAGGTTTCCTACGATGTTTCCCTTCACCGTAAAGCTCGTAGTGTAAGCACCGTAAAGCACACTTAGGTTAAAAACTCATTGGAACAGTCTGGATTCGAACCACTCGTCCACCACGGATCTTATATTATATTTACAATTAGTGTGTATGGCCTGCCGTAGGTGTCCCGGCAGACGAGCTCTCAGGCTTGGGTCCGGCGGGGCCGTTCCTGCGCCAGAAGTCGTGGCCGGAGCCCGAGCGCACGCCCGTGGCCCGCCTGCCCGACTGGCCCACTGACTTCACCACTTCTACACCTATTAATGATGGTAACACTTTTCATTCATTCTAGCTTCACGTTTTCCCTCAAGATCTTTTATCAGTTGCACCAGCAAGGATCATACATTTTAACATAGGCATGAGCTCCTTCGGGAGGGATTGATATATTGTATTGGAAGCAGAGGGATAAATCCCATTATACTGTTTACAGTATAACTCTCCGAACACAGAGTGGCAACGCGCAATTGATATTTCGGTGTCGTTTCTACTCTTCTGGTATAAAAAAAACTCTTATATGTAAGACTAACTGCTGTGCCCCGCGGTTTAACTCGCGTACAATTTAATTTCATTGCTCGTTTTTTTCAACAATCTAAATCAAATGTTTCATATAATATAGTCTATGTTACTCGGTAAACGGCTTTTTAATTGTGAAAGATTTTTTAAATTGGGTTGAAAAGTTTTTAAACTTTTTTTTTTTTATACAACAAGAGTGGCCAACAAGCATACGGCCCACCTGATGGGAAACGGTTACCGTAGCCTATTTACGCTCACGATACTAAAGTATCACTTGCGCGTTGCCACTCTGTGTTCGGAGAGTTATAGTGTGTTGGCAGCATAATGGGTTTAATCCAGAGGTATTCCAACACAATGTTACAATCCTCACCCCTCCCCAAGGAGCTCATTACTGGAAACCTTATTCACCGCGTAGGAACACAACACAAAAAATTGTGTTATTTGGCTACGGACTTCTGTGGTAGTGGAGGTGTGAGTAAGGTGGAGGTCCTGCCCCAGTCGGGCAGCTCCGAATTCGAACGGGAAACCCGTTATGCCCTACCTCTCTTCTATCTATCTAAATGGTAACAAACAAACAAAACATCTTTCCTCTTCATAATATTAGTTTTGATTAAGGTTTCGGCGACATTATATCGAAAAGAATTTGTATGGGTAATTATTAGTATGTGCAAGCAGCATTGTAAAGAAATAAGGAATGAAAGAATGCCCCAGCTACCAGAGTAGTGGCTGTCACTCTTCAGTGCTGGAAACCTTCACGGATGGACTAGACTTCGCTGTGTATAACGTCGCCCGAGGTGTGTCAGTAATTCAATCGGATTTTCATTGAATAAAGGACTGGTTATGTGATTTTCCCAGTGCCTGACTTCACCTCCCTGTCTGCAACTCCACCCCAAATGGATGTGCTGACGGAGGAACAGCTCCGAGTGCTGAACTCGCTCCCCAATACCGTTTTGTACACTTTGCTGCGTGGTATGGAGACTGTTCGCGGAGATAGGAGAGTGAAGAAGCGACAGACAGAGGTGAGGAAACGAAACTAATTTAAATTATTAAATATTATTACACTTCAAGGGATAACATAGGTTTACGCCTTTACACACTCTCCTTCAAAAGGTGCTTGACCAACAGGGGATTGGGGGTGATGTCAAATTGTATTTTGCCTGTGCATATCAGGGGCGGCTTTGTCTAGTGTAATGGACTAGACCCTCGTCGTTACTTCGACAACGAGCGTTATCCCACACGCATATCCGCGCTGGCTTCCGGCAAGCCCGTCGACCACATTTAGTCGCCACCTACGACACGACTTAAGAGGTAAATTCTCAAGCCAGTCGGGTGCAGTGCCAGACCGAGTCAGATTTGGATTCGAGCGGGGTCAAGTACTGATTCAAAGGCTTCGCATCGCTCGCTGTCTTCGCACTGCTTGGCATCATATGGTCAGACAACAAAGCAGGGCTATCGGTGTGTGCAGCACGAGTGCCGTTTCTGCAAGAACAACGGCGAGCGCGAGTCGTTCTACCGCTCGCACGCGCTCAAGGAGGCGGGCGGCCGCGTGGCGTGCCCCGTGCTGCGCGCCTTCCGATGCGCGCGCTGCGGCGCCACCGGCGACCGCGCGCACACGCTCAAGTACTGCCCGCTCACCACGCACGAAGGTACGCCCCGCTGCTTACGTACTGTACGCACGCAGTGACGTAGCTAGGTAACCGAAGGACCTGGGGACAAAAAAAATATGAGGGCCCCGACTAAACTACATATTTAAAAATAGTTTGTTTTCGACGTACTCCAGATTTGCCGTTATCCAGATTCGTCGTGCTCCAAAGTTAAAAACCAAATACACATTGTAACTTATTTTAATGAAAAATGTGTTGCCATTATTAAAGTCGCATTCCTGGGTTTATTTAAATTCCGAACGTTGGAGACATTTTTAGTAGTTCAATATATAGTGTAAGTCAGTGTCCGAGGGGCCCCGAGGCACTGCCCCGTCTATCCCCTAGGTATAGCTACGCTGCTGTACGCACGCAATTGTTGCTGAGCTGTGCCGCTATGCCGATTAATATAATCTTTAAAATATAATTAGTTGTTTCATATTTTAGAACGAATGAAGTCAGTGGCGATGATGCGAAGCGTACGAATGGCATCAGGACGGCGCCGCTCCGCCAATTTAGCGTCATCTAGCAACAACTATGCCACATACAGTGACACGCCATCTTTCGGACAGAATAACAATTTGTACAATGATTACAGCGAGTCGGCCCCTCTGGACCCTCTGTGGGCCGCGTTGGAGCAGAAATTAATGTTATAAACGAATCATTTACGAATTCTGATTATCTTATATACTTTCAAATCACGAAATCACTTTTTTTTTAGTTTTATGACAACTTTTTTTAAGTAGCTACGTCATTACTCAATTGACATTTATTATGAAGTTGACGATTTTACGAGTCGAAATACATTCATGATGTATTCATATTTATCGTACCGAAATTTTAGAGGAACATAGGTACCTATTGTATTTTTATTTCTCCAAGCGGGGATAATGTATTCTATTCATGAATATTTAAATATACTGTTGTATTTAAAGAACATTAAATATTTTATCACAAGATGGCGCTACTAACTGAATTATTAAATGCTTACGACTACTTACAAACAAATCATGGAGTAGACTGAGATATTAAGTATAATATGATATAATATCAATTTATTATTCCTTTGGACTGGCTTATAATATATATACATAATAGAATATTAACTAGACTGCATACATTTTCATGTAGATTCTTACGTAATCTGTGGAGTGACCGTACATTTTTAAAATCAACGTTATATTTTTATTAGTGGCAACAAAATGAATATCGAAAGTTCAATAATGACAATTGATACTTGAAATATATCATTTGTTACACGAAACAATTTTGTTTTGTATTAATATCATCAATGAATTACAGTTCTGTTTTCACACTCATCCAGAAATAAATTTGGTAATTTTCGGATAAATTAATAAATTATTTCTGTTTAAAAATAAACTATCTGCACCATAGACCTCATAAAATGGCAGTCGCATGTCAAATTCTTTAGTAAATGACAAATTATATTGACATTTTGCAAAGGTTTAACAGTATTCTGAATCTCAGTATTCTATTAATTACTTTTTGCAGCATAATGCTGCCATAGATTTATTGAATTGTTGATTTATTATAGAAATGTTTATATCTTATATTCCTTTACTTTCTTATTAGTAACATTTTGACCGAGTTGTAATATTATTGGTGGTGGTCTTTTGGGTCTAAGAAATAAAGTTGATTTTCACAATTGTTGATTTTTTCAAGTTTCTGTTAGCCTGCATTAACATACCGTTAGTAATAAATAAATAAGTCTTTCTTCACCGTATTTTTTTAATAAATATACTTACATGATGACGGCCGCTTAGTTTAGTGGACAGAATTCCTGGCTGCGAAACTTGAGGTCGCGGTCTCGATTCCCGCTCAGGGCATAAATAATATATATATATATATATATAATAGCTTGGGACTAGATTAATTTGGACCTGGCCCCAGGAATTTATTTATTTAAATTTATTATATGAAATAAATAATATATTTATGAACCAAAACTATTCATCTTATGATTAACATGGCAGGATTATTAAAAGGTCTACTATGTTCAGCACATACCGTGTTCGGTCAATACATATATCATCTTTGTTTCCACATGTATTGCACTGGAATTGTAGATTTGTTGTTAAACTTAACTAGCCTTATGCGCCTGCAAGTCTTGAATAGCAATGCGACGTCCACACACGTTGCTATTAAAAAATACACAAATGTGTTATTTTTCCGCCCTAAAATTGTAGTGCCTAAAGCAGGTTTTTGAGATTTTCCCTGGAGAGTACAGCATGGAGTTCTTCAAGAAGTGTGTGAAAAGATTCCTGCAGGGTCGGCAACGCGCGAGTGATACCCCTGGTGTTGGTGGTGGTGGTTGTTGTGGTATAAAAAAAAAAAGCCGAAGACTAATGATATTAAAAACTGGTGGTAAACGAGTAGTCGAAGAGAGGTAGAGTAAAATGGATCTCCTATAATGTTAAAGATGTCCAGTGTGTAATGTGTGTAATACTTCCTGGTAATGAGTTCCTGTGGTAAGTATGGCGAGAACTGTGGTGCTGCCGGAAAAGGGGATCCGGTCGGTTCTAATGCTGCTAGCTCAGTAATCCACTAATGCTAACAACACGGAAATAGTATCTGATATTTTTAGCACCTGTAGGCTAAGGTACTTCCAATTAGCTGGATCTTCTGCTTGATGTCACCGATTTGGTGTGCCCACACCGTTATAGAATTCAGACGTATGTATACTGCGCTTGTGAAGCGGGGAATGATTCGTCATCTGTCACGTTGGCACTTAAACATATCTTCGCTGTAGAACGTGAGCTATGGGCTATGGCTCTGGGATAGCAGAGCCGTAGCTCACGTTTTTTGTGGTACGTGCTTTGTGGAAATGTATGAAGTTTTGGGACATAAGCATTACACAATCTTATGCGTCGAAGGTGTGCAGGTAACATAAGTCATCTATCATAACTGCGGCAACTGATAGTAAAAGTTGACACTACCGCTTCTACGTCGACCCGCGAACATCGCAAATCAAAACAAATTCCCAAAAAACATCACACGCCATCCTTTCTGTTCAATATGCAAACATAGTGTGACATACTCACGGACCCAAAATATCACTGTTCCATTATCTACTTTATTGCTTTAAGTTAAGGTTGCAAGTTCGCCAGCAAAAAGGTCAAGAAGTCTTTTAAAAAACGTCCAAATTTAAACTCACGCATCGAGACTGCGCATACCGTTTTGAATTCATTGATCATCGATTTGCAAACAAGAATCGGCTTTATTTGACACGGTCCAAGACTTTCTTTCGTCTGCACAAACAGATACCAGAGCATTGTATAGTCTATACTGAGGTGATAGGGTAAAAATTAGCTTGAAGCGAGTTCCAAAATATCTAGGTCTCAATCCGGTTGATTTGGGAATGTGTGGCGCGGAAGTAGGCTTTAGCGGGGCCGGGTGGTGAGGGGGGTCTTCAAGATTATGCACATCGATATAATGGTGGACATTAAATATTGTAAATAGTGGCTTGGGCTGTCACAAAGATAAGAACGTGTCTCCTGAAGCTATCAAAAACTTGGTTGACTAGGAGGTACCGGTAAATCTACTTTTTATCTTTTGATAACTTCATACATAATTGACCTTTTAGGCTAATACGGCCGTTGTATATTACAGATTTAGATTCAGATATTGTTTGAGAGAGAGGAAACCTGCATACTTTAGAGAAGACTTTCGTATGTATGTATGGATGGACTCACCATTTGTCACGTTGACAACTTAAAACAGCTCTGGTGGAAGAATGTGGGTACTACCTATACACCACTGCTTACCCCTTCGGGGACAGTCGTGGGAATGCGTTAATAATATAGGTATCTTCGGCGAATAGATGGCGTTGTTATAAATCCTATCAAACTCCTTCGGGGAGCGTGGTGGAAAGGCGTGAAGATTGTAAACTGTAGATGCAACCACGGTAAACTTGTGTAAGCAAGTGGGTAAAAGTGTCAGCTGAAGTACTTCTTACACACTCCACCCACCCAGCAATGAGTACTCGGTGAGATGACTGCAAACCAAACACTACTAATATTCGGGTCATTAGTTTAATTAGCTCCGCCCACGATGTACAACTGTATTGTACGCATTAACATATACTTAAGTATTTTTTCATTCATAATTTATGTGCGTGCAGATAATGTGTGTATATAAATATTTATTTGTATTTATGACATGATAACACTTCCACAATCCCTAGTTTATTGTGAAAATTTGATAATTGCTTATACCTTAATAAAAACATGGTTGACAAATCCAATCGGAGGCTCCTGCAATTTCTATTTATATATATCTTGCACAATATTATAAAATTGCGTAAAATGTAGATGCAAAGCACGGAATTTTCCCGTTTCTTTCCGGACTAATATTTTCAGTGCTTCATATTATAATTGATGAGTAATTTTCAAATAACTTATATTATAGGGCCCTTATATTATCTAGTCTGAAACATATTCAGACTTCCTCTCGCTCTTTTATTTCACCGTAAAGCTCGTGCCGCCTAATCTCTGTACTTGTTCAGAAAATGCTCAATATTACAGTTGCGGCTGGAACTTGCAATATTTTTGGCAATGATAAGGTACCTTTAGAACTAACGTAAAGTAGCGAACAAAATAGCAAAGTAAAGTCGCAGTCATACCAACGCGCGCCTACGCATCCCTTGCCCCACCGCGCAGAGAGAAATGCCTCGACCTTGTTTGTTGACCCACTGACGACGTCGCGGCGCAGCACCGCTCACACACACAGCCACACAGCCTCACACACACAGCTACACGAATGCACAACCTCACAAAGGCAGACAAGCAGTTTTCCGAGCTTGATAAGCATTTTCCCATTATTGGTTGTTGTATGTTGTTGAATAGGGTTCTTTGCAAACACTGAATTGTGATATTAATAATAATAATAATAAATAAAAGCCGTGGTGGCCGAGTGGTTCGAGCGCTGCCTGCGACGCAAAGGTCGCAAGTTCGAATCCCGACTGTACCAATGAGTTTTTCTGAACTTAAGTACAGTGATTAGTCACACCACGAGCTTAACGGTGAAGGAAAACATCGAGAGGAAACCTGCATACGTCTGAGAAGAAATTCAAAGGCGTATGTATAGTCGTGCTGGAGTAACGGCGATGGACTCGCCATCTGTCACGTTGGCACCTAATATACCTCTGGCGGAAAGTGGGTGTGTGGGTATTACCTATACACCTCTGCCTACCCCTTCGGGGACCCTTGTGGGAAGGCGTGAGGATATATAATAATAGTAATAATAATAATGTTTATTGCATTTCAAAAGTATACGATACATATGATTTTTTACAAACTGTATTCTCCTATTAAGTATAAAAATACCTGTGCCAGGAGAATCGGCTCTTCCAACATAAATTCATTGGTCACTTGTGCAAGATATATTTTTTTTTCTACATATTTAAATCGTTATATAAAGGTAAACGTAAGCTATAATATTAACTTAATAATAATATTTTTATATAGCAGTGTGTGTGTGTGTGTGTGTGTATGTGTGCGTGTGTGTGTGTGTGTATGTGTGTGCGTGCGTACATGCGTGCGTTTGTGTGTGTGTGCGGGAGTGGCATACTTAAGTCGTGGACCTTTACATTATACGAGCTGTTGCAGGAGCGATTCTGTCTCATCATATGTAAGATTTGTTATCCAGTTTATGACACTTGTTTTGCAATCATACCATTGTTTTGGGTAAATTCCTAGTTCTCTGTTAATTTTATTGTAAATTTTTGACGAGCGTACTTTATAATGTTTACAAGCGAATTGGGTTTTACATTTCGGTATTTGTGCAATCGTTACATTTCGTCTTTTAGAGTAGACTGGTGTCTCCGAAGGAAGGGTTTTATGCTTTTTTAAGATCAAGTTCACGATTTATAATTTTTTTACGGAGAGTAATTTACTTAATGAATATAGATTGTCATTTGGGAAACGAATATTTTTAAAGTGCATTACTTTTAGTATTGCCCGCTGGGCCCGCTCAATCGCAATGAATTTAGTATTTGCTGCACCGCCCCATATGGGGATACAATAAACTAAGATAGATTGCACAAGTACGATATATATTCTGTTTAACAAATTTTGAGGAGACCCAACACTATTGTTTCCATCTCTAGGAACGACATGTCGGAGAGTTCTAAAAATCCAGATTAGTTTTCGCATCCTATTTGTAATCTGCTCCAAGTGCGGGTACCATGATAGCCTACTATCTATGACAATACCTAGGTATTTTGTTTTCACCACGTGGTTAATATTAGGACATCTGCAATTTTTGTTGTAAAGATCTTGACACTCGTGTACTTTGATATTAAAATCTTGACTCGGCTTGCTCGGGGATCACAGTGGAAGCGTGCACGTCGCGATTCCTGCCAGCCCAGAGGGCTGCAATTCCACTCGATGCGCATTGGCCGGACGGCTGTTAGGGCGTGCCCCCGAGGCGACGCGCACCAGTCCGTCCCCGCTGGTGCGAAAAATACAGCACAGTGCGGCGATGGGGACCGCCACCCATCACGCAGAGTGCCTCACGGCGGGAAGTGGAGTGTGGAGTGTAGGATGGGTGTATGGAATGTAAGAGAAGGTATGGCTGATAAGATGAACGAATTGATCGATGTTATGACAGAGAGCGAGTTAGACGTTGTGTGCTTGTCTGAAACCAAGCGGAAGGGTAGTGGAGTAGACGAGCTCCCAGGCGGGAGTTTAGTGCTGTGGTCAGGAGTGGCAAATACCGAGCACGCCTGCCAGGAAGTGGGAATTCTACTATCCAGCCGCTTGGCAGAATGTATGATAAGTTATGATGCGGTGAGCCCCAGACTTATTAGGGCTCGCTTTAAAATAGGCCTTACCCGACTATTTTTAGTCGCGGTGTATGCTCCGGTGGCCTCAGCGGACACTTGCGACCTGAATAAGTTCTGGGAATGTGTGAGTAATGTTCTAGAGACGAAAGAAGGGAATGAAAAGCTGATTATTTGTGGTGATCTGAATGGATGGGTCGGGACAGCCCGTAAGGATTACGAGGCAGTACTCGGCAAGTATGGTGATAAGAGAGTGAACGAGGCAGGCAAGCTGATATTAGATGTATGCATGGAGAGAGACCTCTTTGTGGCGAACACCATGTTCGACCACAAAAGGATTCATCAGTATACATGGGAACGGAAAAATGAGCGAAGCATGATAGATCTGTTTCTAATAGATCAGCGACTCAGAACACAGGTAATGGACACCAGGGTATATAGGGGAGCTGACCTGGGAACGGACCACTTCCTAGTTATAACTAGGATAAGAGGTCTGTTCGCGGGCTGGCGATCCCGCGCTGGGGGTCCCTGTTCTGCAGTCGCAGACCGCATCAAAAGCTGGAGGCTTCAAGATGCGGGTATTAGAGACAGATATCAAGAAAGGGTATCTGAACAGCTAGCCTGTCCACCGAAAGATGTGTTTGAGAGTGTCGATGTTTGTTGGCAGTTCCTTAAGTCCAGCATATTATGCGCCGCGAAAGAGGTTTGTGGCATTTCGAAAGGGCGGACAACCAAAAATGGCGATGGTTGGTGGGATGATGAAGTGAAAGAAGAAGTTAAAAAGAAGAAGGATGCAAGGCAAGACATTTTGGCTATGCCCAGCTCAAGTGGAAGTATGAAAGAAAAGATGAAAGAAAAATATCGCCTGCAAAAAAATCGTACGAAAGAGATAATAGCTCAGAAGCGTGAGAGGTTCCAAATGACTGTAGACGAAAAACTGTCACATAATTTCAAGGACAATGCAAAACTTTTTTGGAGAGAAGTTAAGAAGTCCAGAAATTGTGTTACAGCTAGTAGTAGGATGAATGTGATTTATTCGAAGGACAATAACATACTTACAGACAAAACAGACGTCCTCAGGCGATGGAGTGAATTTTATAAAGATATGTATGATGATAATGCCGCTGATCTACTCATAGAGCTGCCTCCAACAGAATCTATCGAGGATCCTATAGCGGATAAAATAAGTATGGGAGAGATTATAAGAGCGATAAGAAGTCTGAAATGTGGAAAAGCTGCGGGAATAGATGGGATTACGGCTGAGATGATCAAGTACGGTGGACCAGCGGTCTGGGACGTCATCTATTTGCTATGCAATCTTTGTTGGGAAAAGGGTGATGTTCCGGACGACTGGAGGCGAGCAGTCATCGTGCCTTTCTATAAAGGAAAGGGATCACGATTGGACTGCTCAAACTACAGAGCCATCAGTTTGGTCAGCTTAGCTAGTAAAGTGTACACGAAGATCCTGACGATAAGAATGCAAGAGCGATCCGAAAGGTTTCTCTGGGAATCCCAAGGTGGATTTAGACCAGGAAGAGGATGTATGGATCAAACCTTCTCGCTTCGCGGAATCGCGGAAAAGTTTTTGGATATTAACCAAAGGGTTTTCTGCGCTTTCGTCGACTTGGAGAAGGCATTTGATAGAGTCGTACGAAAGGAACTCTGGGACGTGTTGCCTGGATATGGAGTGAGCAGTTCCCTACTGCATGCCGTGAAATCACTCTATAGTGATAGCGAGGCGTGCGTTAGGGTTAACGGTGAGATGTCACCCTGGTTTGATGTGAAGTCGGGGGTCAAACAAGGGTGTATCATGTCTGCCTGGCTGTTCATTATATATCTAGATAACTGTCTGAGAGCACTAAGAACGCACGGATGTGGAGTGAAAATGGGAAACTTAGTGGTCAACTGCCTATTATACGCGGATGACGCGGTCTTACTGGCGTCATCAGAGGGCGAACTGCAGTCACTAGTTACCATAATGAAAGAGGAATGTGAAAAGAAGGGGCTGCGCCTAAACGCTGGCAAGACTAAGGTTCTGGTATTCGAAAGAGATGAACAAGTGACCGAGTGTGCTATATCGGTAAATGGGCAAATTCTAGAGCAAGTGAATGAATTTGTATATCTTGGAAGCATGTTCACACGAGATGGAAAGTATGAAAAAGATATTGAAAGAAGGATAACTGCCGGAAATAAGGTGAATGGAGCCATGTCGGCGTTGATGGGCAGTAAAAGTCTGAGCAAGAATGCTCGAGTTGCTGTCCACAACGCGATATTGGTACCTACCTTATTGTATGGCAGCGAATCCTGGGTATGTCAGAGGAAGTATGAAAATAGCTTGAATGCAGTCGAGATGCGATCTCTTCGAAAAATGTGCGGCGTAACGATATTAGATCGAATCCGCAATGAAGAGATTCGCAAATCAACTGGCGTGAATGAGGGCGTGATTGTAAAGATGAAGAAAGGCATGTTACGTTGGTTTGGACACATAGAAAGGATGAGCGAAGAAAGATTGACGAAACAGATATACAAAGCAAAAATGTGTGCAAGAAGAGGCAGAGGAAGGCCACGTTCCAACTACCTGGATCAAATCGATCGGACTCTCAAGGACGGGAACGTTAAGAGTACTCGAAACCGACGAGCATGTATGAAGAGACTGATGAACGTGGACGAAGCGAAAGAGGTATGTAAGTCTAGAGAGAACTGGCGCTCTATACTCTCTGCCTACCCCGCTAGGGACTTGGCGTGATGATATGTATGTATGTATGTAAAAAAAGGGTTGGTCCCAAAACGCTTCCTTGCGGGACGCCATAAGTTACATCCGTATCGACACTAATGAATTGTCCCACCTTAACCCTCTGTTTTCTATTAGAAAGATAGTCTCTTAAGAGAGCCAGCGGAGTGTTCCTTATTCCTATTAATTCAAGTTTATGGACAAGATGTGAGACGGAAACTGTATCAAATGCTTTTTTTAGGTCTAGGAACACCGCTAAGCATTTATTCCCTTTATCAAGATGTTCAACAACCAGTGAAGTGAGAGCAGTTATAGCATCCTCAGTAGATTTTCCTTTTCTAAATCCCCGTCTAAATCATCCAAAAAAATATTGAATACCCGGGAATATGAAAGGAATTATTATTAAAAAAATCGGATTATCGATATCGATACTTTATTGACTACACCCTCGCACTGGTTGAGTAGCGCGAAACTGATGCAATTTTCTAGAAAGTTCTTTAGCTATTATTACAGATAAAATTCGATCTTATTGCCCTTACATAAAATTGATTTTTGTATTGTACAATTAAAAAAAATTTGGACATAAAACAAAATTAACGTAATAAATAAAATTTAATTAAATAACACTTCCCGATGATAGGAAATGCCACTATTAGCTAGATTTTTGTCCGGCTAGCATTCCTGCACTCAAGAATGGAGCAATACGGCATATCTGCACTTGTTTTTCAAACTTATTGAAAGCGGATTGTACAACTGTGACACACAAGCGGCGGCGGCGTACTGAGCGCGGTTGGTCACAACCAATTAGAAAGTTGCGCACCATAGGTGCATGCGCACCAAAAACGTAACGAGGTCATTCATCAGTAGATTTTACCTCTCATATTTTTCTCATACCGGGCGCCTTATACATGAAAATCGATTCTTCAGGAGTAAACTCCAAAAAAAAATTCGACGTATACATCCGTGTATACATTCATATGCATTTAGTAAAAAGCGGTTATTTAAATATTACAAACAGACATTCAAATTTTATTTATTTATATAGATATGGTTAATAAAATAACGCCCCCACTCAGTCCAGTTGTTCACGAGCATCGGTCCGGTCGACTTGCATATTCACATACAAAACAGTAAATTAGCTTCTCACTAATGTCGCGAATCCGGCCAAGTGATGACGTAGGGTTGGCATCATCACGACTAAGTTAGGCAATGCACTATGAGACAACTGCCTGTATCTGAAATGACGTCATATTAGTACTTGGTGCTGGGACAGATGTGTCCATTATACACACTATTATGTTTATGCAGGGTTTATTCCAAATCAGGTCATTGCTCTCATCGCATCGCATCGCATCTGCATCGCTCGCATGCAGTAGGTGGCGGGATGTTTCATCAAGGTAAACGTCAGCTTACAATTTAGCAATAACTAGGAAAGAGTCCTAAGAGACACATATGACAGATCCTGCCGTAATAATTTTGCCAGGAGCTCTGAAAGTCTGACAACTGCCTTTTGCCAAGTGACCTGCGTTTCCCGAGGCGTGTGTTAGCAGTTACGGGAATATGATGAGATAATATATTAGAGCAGTTAGATACTTGCACTGTTGCCAGCCACACGACGTGGTAACGTCTTGTGTCAAACGTGTCAGGACAACTTCTATGGTTTTTTTATAATTATATTATGCTACTTGTTACTTAAAAGCATTGAGTTTTTCTAAATAAAGGTTGCTTACTAGCGACCCGCCCCGGTTTGCTCGGATACACGTGTTTTGTTATACTATAAGAGAGGTAGGGCATACATAACGGTTTTCCCGTTCGAATTTAGAGCTGCCCGACTGGGGCAGGGACTCCATCTTATCCGTAGAAGAAGTCCGTAGCCAAATAACACAATTTATTGTGTTGTGTTCCTACGCGATTAATAAGGTTTCCAGTAATGAGCTCCTTGGGGAGGGGTGGAGGATTGTTATATTGTGTTGGCAGCAGAGGGATTAGTCCCATGATGCTGTCAACACAGTTTAACTCTCCGAACATAGAGTGGCAACACGCAAGTGATACTTCGGTATAGTGAGCGTAAATAGGCTACGGTAACCGTTTCCCATCATGTGGGCCGTATGCTTATTTGGAGCACTCTTGTAGGATAATAATTGTAGGATAATAAAAAAAAACTTAAGGTTAAGCTAGCGTATTATTTTTATTTTTGTATTAATGAGGTAGCATAGATAAAGACTCCCACACGACCTGGTTTTTTTCCAACCTTTTCAATATTTAGCACCATATTACAGTAAAGCACCAATTTACGGTAAATCTGAACAAAATGGGTGTGAAATAAACAAGACCATAAAATTATGCCAAGCAGCCAAATTATTCGCACGTTGCGATTTTCATATTTAAACCGTAATCAAGTTACAGTAAGTTTGCCATTACTGACCTCTGCAAATTAATTAGTCTGCATTATCCTCAAAAGTAGAGAAAGAAAGCGAGTATCTTGAGCGAAGCGATCCCCTTTCCGCCGAGTTAATCGCCAAATGACATACTTTCATGAAAGCGGCTATATAACTACGAATAATTGCGCCGGAGCATGCATGGTTAGTCGATATAAAATGTCATTATGCGTTTATTAAATGCGATGAGCGAGCCACATTGTGTGCTACTTACCCATTTAATATGATCTAGTCTCGAAATGAGAATTGCGAGTGGACTAGTCGGACTGCAAGGGTGTTTGTTCCCTTGCTGTTATTTTGTATATAATATATGTATGTATTACAATGAATTACATTTCTCTTGTATCCATTTAATTTCTCATCAACTGAACTGAAATGAATGTGGCTGAAATAATACTATTATTACCTACTGACCTATTTTCTTACACACCCTGTATATGTTACATTTAAGTAAAGTGTGCTATGAACGCCGGCGTGGATATTAAATTCTGGACTGACGACGTTTGCCTATGGGCTTGCATAAGTCCTACATACACGACTACTCGCACCACCGCCTACGCGTTATTACTTCCATAATCCTCATTCCCACAAGGGTTCTCGAAGGGGTAGGCAGAGGTGTATAGGTAATACCCACACACCCACTTTCCGCCAGAGATACGTGACAGATGGCGAGTCCATCGCCGTTACTCCGTTACGCCTTTGAATTTCTTCTCAGACGTATGCAGGTTTCCTCTCGATGTTTTCCTTCACTTTAAAACTCGTGGTGGGACTAATCACTGTACTTAAGTTACGAAAAGCTCATTGGTACCGTCGGGATTCGAACTTGCGATGTTTGTGTCGCAGGCAACTACTCGAACCACTCGGCCACCACGTCTTTTCTTTCTTTTCTACTTCCATAACATACATACATATATACATATCATCACGCCAAGTCCCTAACGGGGTAGGCAGAGAGTATAGAGGGCCAGTTCTCTCTAGACTTACATACCTCTTTCGCTTCGTCCACATTCATCAGTCTCTTCATACATGCTCGTCGGTTTCGAGTACTCTTAACGTTCCCGTCCTTGAGCGTCCGATCGATTTGATCCAGGTAGTTGGAACGTGGCCTTCCTCTGCCTCTTCTTGCACACGCTTTTGCTTTGTATATCTGTTTCGTAAATCTTTCCACACTCATCCTTTCTATGTGTCCAAACCAACGTAACATACCTTTCTTTATCTTTACAATCACGCCCTCATTCACGCCCGTTGAATTGCGAATCTCTTCATACTTCCATAAGATTATCTATAAATTCCCCATTGCTAGGTAAATATCAGCATTTCACTCATACCTCTGTATTTGTCCCATCACGCGATGCTCTCAACCAACAACCGCACCTCGTCCGCGTACAGATGTTTGTCTACTTTTCCTCAGTGAAATATCCCAATAGTACAAAGACCCTCTGTAAATCATCTTTCCACCTGCAGAGTTACGTTTCTAGAGAGGTAAGGCATTATAGGTTCCCGTTCGAAATCGGAGCTGCCCGACTGGGGCAGGACGCCTCACCCATTATGCCGTACCTCCGATCTGTTTGTAGGTACTATTGAAATTCTGAAAGGGGTTTTGTCCAACTTTTGGGGCCGCACTTCTTGCCTACGACCGTAACCGAATAAGAAGTGTATTACGGGTTATTATTAAGTAAAATGTTAGTTTTCAGTGCATCCACAGTGTTTACCGTTCCCGAGTACCGTTCGCGACCGTTGCGTGCGTTACGTAGGTGAGTATTTTGGATCGCGAGGCTTAAGGATTCCAAAAATAAAATATCGCGTGCATCGTAAAAACGACATTACTGATTATTTGGTAAGCGAGCATGGGTGGACACCGTTAGCTTCTTGTTTGGTTTATTGCTCTAACGTTAGTGTTTTATTACTAAATTATTGTTCATGTTTACAAACTGTTTACCGCTGTAAACGTTAAGCGCAGGTTAATTCTTAAAATCCTAGGATGAATTTGGCAAGCCGTGGTTGGCGAGTGTTTCGAATTGCCCGTATGGGAAAGATTGTGAGTTCGAATCCTAATGCTAATGAGATTTTCTTAACCAAAGTTTTTTATCACTTCACAAGCTTTATAGTGAAAGAAAAATCAAGAGATACCTATTTGCATACGTTTGGGAGGACATTTAAAGACGTATGGTATAATTGTGCTTGAGAAACTGCAAATGCCATCTGTCAAGTTGGGGCCTAAATATATATCTTCCTCTGCCTATGTGTGGCGTGTGGATATAAGAATACTCTTTCGTAGTACCGTTCAACGGTGTACTGTGCATACATTGACGTTCAATGGCGATTTTATACATCGTACGCGAAATAATCAATTCTGAGAGAATCAAGACCAATGAGTGAGACCAAACCAAACCAATGAATTTTTCTGAATTTAAGTATAGTGATTAGTCACATATCTGCCTACCTGTTCGAGGACCCTTATGGAAGGCGTGAAAATTTTTTAGAGAGTTTTTAGAAGACAATTTAATTTATGTATATTTATTAAGGTGAAGCCGTGGTGGCCGAGTGGTTCGAGCAGTTGCCTGCGACGCAAAGGTCGCAAGTTCGAATCCCGACTGTACCAATGAGTTTTTCAGAACTTAAGTACAGTGATTAGTCACACCACGAGCTTAACGGTGAAGGAAAACATCGAGAGGAAACCTGCATACGTCTGAGAAGAAATTCAAAGGCGTATGTATAGTCGTGCTTGAGTAACGGCGATGGACTCGCCATCTGTCACGTTGGCACCTAATATACCTCTGGCGGAAAGTGGGTGTGTGGGTATTACCTATACACCTCTGCCTACCCCTTCGGGGACCCTGTGGGAAGGCGTGAGGATATTAAGGTTAGAATAAGTCAGTAAGTTACCTATATTGTTCCCCTTTTTATAATTAGTGTCCCTCTCACAAGTTGTTGTGCCCAACAGGCTCCACTGTATACCCTGATATTATATATTGTGATATTATTGTAAGTGGAATAGCAATAAATAATTATGATTATGATATAATTCTGGAATGGATAAGTTTTATTTATTTTCAGCGTACATTTCCTAAAACAAAGCCTTTACCGCGATTTTTACGTTGGAATCACAACAAACAACCCACGTGACTGTGACGTGTATTGGAAATGGTGTCGGCTTCAAAGCATGCGCACATCGCTAAGTGGGCCGCGAGAGCGAACCCATGTACAGTTAAGCAGACGCCATGACTTTTACTTTTCTGCCCCCCCCCCCCCCCTGGCCTCCCAATCCCCTCGCTCGCAGACCCCTGAATCTACACGTGCATGTGAATGATACTATGGCAGTTTGATTTAACCGACTTATACGTAAAAGGCTATTATTGTGAGTCTAATTCGCACAAAGCCCCGCCCTGACATTAGTTTCTACACGACAGAGGAATTAATCCTCTATAACCGAACTTCTGTAAACGTTAAGCTTTTAGAATGACATTAAGTCAGTAATATACTCCTCGTGGTTGCCAAAAAAATATGTTTACCGTCTTGGTTAAATTTTAAAATGGTCATCTTGTGATATTCTGTAGGGCATCAGGTGATTCAACGTACATTGCCGTAAATCTTCCACAATAAGATATCTTGTAGCAGAGTAAACAGGGTTCATAATGCTTTCGATCATAAGGCTATATATATATGTAACTTTAAAGAACAAAATTGTGGAAATTAAAATCTAAAAGAAGAGAAGCATAGTGTATGATAGATCGAGCTGTCACTTCTTTGGTATTACAAACCGCACACTTTCAGGTAGGCTAAAATTTTACCCTCATTTTGCTTATTATTTAAAGTAATCACCATTTTCGGGACATCTTCGTAAACGCTATAACACAAATTTTGTTTATTTATTCCATATAATAAGTCTACATGTTAACGTAATGGAAATTGTTATCGTAGGTCGTAATTGAAATGTAAGCCGCGCCATGTGACCCAATTTCAATACTACAGTCCCGTAGCGTTGCTACGTTGCTTGCTACGCTGGCCTATATCCTGCTGGATAGATTGGTTGACACCGAATGTATTTCTCCAGAAAAAAAATCTTGTATGAACTCTTTAATGACGTCAAAGATTACGCTGGTATATATACTAGGTAAATGATATTTTTGTAACTAAAATATTGCCTAAAACTGTGCATTAGTATTTAATTTAAATATTTAAACATACTATACCGCTAAATAAACTTCAGAAACAAGGTAGAAGTCTGATACTTTCGGTAGTTTATTTATTTAACTAATAGAACAGTGTGAAATGTAAAGTAATAATAAATATAAACTAACTATAAATAGAAAAAAATACACTTTTACGTGTAACAAATTTTATTGCCCTATAATTTCAAATGAAAGTGTATTTTCAAACATCTTTTTCAACAATCAAAATGTATTTTATAACACACCCCACCATACAATCTAGTATTGAGGCTTTATATACTAACCCACCTACCTACTCTGGTCTCAATACATTTGGCAAGAGTTTAAACTGGGGCTAACTTTTCTTTTGTTTTGTTATTTTGTGGTACCTATTACTGCAACTAGTTATTTTTATACTACAGTGAATGACAAGTATTTATTTTTTAATACAAGTATTAAATGCATCCTTCCTAATATAGGTAGTATGGAGCGATGTAGTCACATAAATACTTATCAATAACATACTATTAGTCCTTCTCCAAAAGGCATTATTCTCTGTGTAAGCCGGACGTGGCAATGTGGGCCACGACCCACTCTCGACACTCGCGGCTCCCGCTCGACGCGGAAGCCGGAGTCGCGGTCAAGGTTATGGGTTAGCCATTTTGACACTTGTTTTAATATACAGTGCATACATAAATGTTAACGGTTAAATAAGCCGTGGTAGCCGGGTTCGAATCCCTAATGTACCAATAAGTTTTCTGAACTTTGTACCTACAATGTTTTTACATTTATAATTACAGAAAAACATCGAGACGAAAACTGCTTATGTTTGAGAAGAAATTTTAATAAAAAAAAGAAAAAAGGATAACTCACGTACATATAGTTGTTGTAAGAGTTAAATACGATTAATGAAATATGACGGCTAAGAATATGTATGTTGCAAATTAAAAAAATACTTTCTTTCTTTTAAATTCACAGGAAATGTTATACATATTTTGTTAATGGCTAAGAAAGAATAGGTCGTAAAGCTCGCTGGGAAACACTCACACGTACGGCCTCTAGCTCCATAATAATTTATGAATCCATTTTAATAGTGTAGGTAAACAAAAAGTGAAATCAACAATTTGAACAACAACAGTGGGTTTATATCACTAAATTGTCCTATAAATTAAAATGAATCTACAGTAAGTTAGCATCAGTCGACCGACACAATATTCAAATTTGCGCGATTAATAACTTTAACCTAAAATTTTATTTTAAAGGTCGCGTCGTAAGTCATGAGTGGCGAGAGAAATGTAATACAAACTCGATAACTGTATTTATTTATATCTTCGCGCCATCCCACATGGGTCCCCGAAGGGGTAGACAGAGGTGTGTAGGTAGTACATATTTTAGCTGTCAGTAGAGACATATTTTAGCTGTCAACGTGACAGATAGCGAGTCCATCGCCGTTACTCACGTCTAGTCTTCTCAAACGTAAGCTGGCTTCCTCTCGATGTTTTCCTCCACCGTAAAGCTTAGGTGTGACTAAACACTGTACTTTTGTACTGAAAAACTCACTTGCAACCATTGTGTTGCAGGCTACTCGAACCACTCAGCCACCACGTCTTTTTTCAAATTATTTTTAGTATATTGTTAATGACTTCAAATATTGATGAACTTAAAACATTTCAAACGAAGATATGCTCTAAAAATCGACGAAACAAGAATACTGCTAAGGCCAGTCGAGAGGTGGAGGAAAGATGATAGGTCACGTTATACGATATGTTTAATCCCGATGTGTTCATCAGAACATAATTTATAACAATACGTATATTACATATCATGCTCATGCCTTCCCAAAACATTTGGCGAAGGGGTAAGAAAAAAATAATATTCAAATGAAATGCAATAAACTTCAGTACGAAATGTACAAGACATTTTGCGAGTTGTTTATTGTCGCCAATTAGTGTTTCCACACTACGATCGCAATAATGTCAGTTTCACGTTATTCTTCCATACCATCAGTTTACCAACCTGTCAAAATCGTGTCCTCCCATGGCTCACGCCGCGAAGGTCAGTCAAGTTCAAGTATGAAGGGCAAGCACATTTCACTTGCCTCGAGCGAGCGAAAAGGTTGCGGAGTCAATAGCTGCTCGCGAATGAATATATATATGTGGTCTTATGAGTTAGTTGCGACGCTATGACCGAATTAAATTACCGTATTTTTCGATTATTAAAATAATACCTTGGGACAATTCCACACAAATTGACCTAGACCCAAATTAAGCAAAGCTTGTGTTATGGTAACTAGACAACGATATATCTACTTATATAGATAGATATATACTTAAATACATAGGACATCCAAGTTAAGGTACAAATACTCGTGTTCATTCAGCGGGATTCGAACCCGCGACCTCAAGTTTCGTAGTCAGGACTTCTAACCACTAGACACCCTGAGAGGGTAGGCAGAGAGAATCGAGAGAATCGACAATTCTATATTTCAATAAGTCTCTTCATACATATACCTAATATCTATATTAACAAATAATAAATAAAATATAGTTTAGTATTCATTCCGTCCTTGGTATGTCCTCATTTTGAAAGATTTGACATATTGGGGTTCACCTCAGAATGACATATAATATGCACAAATTCATTAATAATAATAATTCATTAATAAGTGGCAATATAGGAAGCAAGACGTAACGTTTTAATAACAACGAAAGAAATGCAAGGGAATACCTATATACTCGCACATTAGCTGAATATCAGTCTCATTTGTGGAGGCCGTATAACCTACTTAGCAACGTATGTCTATACGACAACTTCTAATCAAATGTAGGTCATGGACATTATATATTTCCATGCAAGGATCACACCCGCGACCCTTAGCGTCGTAGGCCAAATGTACAAGCAAACACCATACAGCCACAAGGCTTACAAGTGCAGCTATTGGCAGTAAATATTGCAAGGTCCGTGATACGGCCGTGTGTGCCGGGCGGCGGTGAAATCAAGTCGAGCTATGTAAGTGGGTTGGTGAAAGAATTTCTCCGACGTACCGTGCGCAGGCGCATGCTCGCTATTTATTCATATATCTTTGTTTCGCAATTTAACAGTTCAGTTTGCTTTATTGATTCTGATATTATTTATTCTCTATTTTATTATTTTATCTTTATTATTTATTCAGATTTGCTTAAAATTTTCTCGTGGTCTCCAACTTAATTTGAGGTGTTAACTATATGTGTATGAAAATACTGATGAATGTGGACGAAGCGAAAGAGGTATGCAAGTCTAAACAGAAATGGCGCTCTATTCTCTCTGCCTACCCCGTTAGGGACTCAAAGAATAAAATATATGTGCGTATGTTTGTACTACACGTGTAATCAATTATTGTAATATCTTCCTTCCGCAACCGTTCAGGCCGTGGATTTCTTCTCGCTGAGGTTTTCCCTGGAGAGTACAGCATGGAGTTCTTCAAGAAGGGTTTGAAAAGATTCCAGCAGGTTCGGCAGCTACCATAGGTTGTGTTAACTTACTTACTAACAGATTTCCTCTCGATGTTTTCCTTCACTGTAAAGCTCGATGTGTGATAAATCATGTATAAGGTCAGATAATTGGCACAGACTGCCGAGGTTCAAACTTGCACTCAGCTACCACAGCTATTTGATCATATCCAATTTAATTGTACTGCAAAATTATGCATTGTATGGGAATGGGATGTACTTACAAATAAAGTGATCTTTTACCTAGCTATAAAACTTGTATACAAGATTTTAGTTTGTACGTATGAGAAGGTACATATCATTTATTTAAAATGTAAGAAATGTAGGTTACTTTATGAACTAGAATCTTCAATCTTTGTGGGTAATTTATATTCTTAATTGCGTTGTAGAAATTATGACAGACAATTTGCAATTTCTCTGCCAATTAATAAAATGAGACGGAACCGGTGCAAATTAACTGATCATGAAGCAATGCCGTCTAATTACTTTTGGCATTGTGACATTTTAACTGAATTTAAGTCTTTATACATCGAACATAACTCTAAAAAAGGTGGTAACAAGTGGGCTGGCTTGCTAGTGAAAATAAATATACAATGAAATGCGATTCGTAACATAATAGCTACACGAAAGCTGTGTCCGAAGAAAGGATAAAATTTTCGAGATATGTATTTTCAGTGGTGTTGTGTCTCACCCATACCAAGGTGTCATTTCCTTCTTAAAAATTGCGTGAGAATGAGATTTGTACGGATATGGGAGTCCGTTTAGAGCCTTTTACATAGCCTGCTCATAATCATAAGTTTGGAGCTCGTGTGGGATCAAATAATTTGGTTCAAAATACAGCGTACTGTCGAAATTCTAGAATCGGTTCGTAAATATTTATCCATACATTAAAATCAATTTTTATTTACGTTTTATCCTAGGCTAAGTTCTGGAACTCTTGCTTATTAATTAAACAATGGCGACAAAACAGAACGCCTCCAACCAGGGGCTGTCTAACTGATAAGCAACTAAGCTAAGACCATCCCCTGTGGGCCCAGTATAAGGCGTTTAAAAATATGTACTTCCAATTCTTCCAACCGTACGTGTAGTGTGTGCGTAGCGCAGTGTCGCAGCGTCTCGTTCGCACGCATCGCTAGTGTGCGCGCGCGCAGCAAAAAGGCCATTCGTCGTATGTGTGCTCTATGACGATTTCCACATCCGACTTTCTTCCGAGGCGCATTACGTTGCGAACTAAACTTTTTGACGACTCTTTCACTCAAGTTCACACCTTTGTTCGTGGCCCACTTACTCGTGTTGTTTAGAAAATTCCGAGCTCACGTTGAATGGAGGTGCAAGAAATGTTATCGGATGCTCAAGGTTGAACTATCTAATTACATTAAATCGACCATTCTTCCTCTTTTTACCTTTCATGCGAAAATACGGCTTCTGTCATATACTTATTTTGTACGTGTCACAGTTGAGGTAAAACACAAACAAATGTCTATATATCATTAACAAAAAAATCTCCATTTATTTTTACAATGATTTACAAATTTACTTAAAGTCGAAAAAACCTCTTGAAAAGTATAACATTCATTCTTAAAATTAGAAAATTACTATCGAGTTCGCCCACGTGTTTACCGTATTCTACAAAATTGGAAGGATTTACATGAGACATAATAATTACAAAATACAAATAAATACTTACATCTAAGGCCTACCTACTAGCAAAAGGTACTTTTATTAATATCTAACCGCACGCTACGTGGGAAACGCCGCGGGTGAAACACTTGCTAAAATATTGAGCATTCGTTTAGAAATGTTGAGTTTGTGACAAAAAAAAATGCTAATACAGATACAATGATAGGTGAATACAGACTCAAAAAGATTGAAAGTCAGACGTGAATACAAAATGAATGACCATAAAGAATGAGTGAATGATATCCTATCATGACCAGCTACAGAGTGCAAATGAAACATGTCCATAAATAAAAAATTGCATGATGTCTAGTTTTTTTGTAAAAAGTGCAGCGTGCCAGTAACCTTTGTATTTTGGAGAAAGCTCGTCATTGGACGATATGGTCAAATATTGCTTTCTTTTACAATAATTAAATTTATAAAAGGTTATTTTGTTAAATGGAGCGTTTCACCACCGCGCGTTTAGCCCACGGCGTGCGCTCGCGGCCTGATCGCCCACATCGGGCTGGGGAACCGCTACGTGCCATCAGACAATAAACTCATGTATTTATGGTTAATCAGGAAAGTGTTAATTTATGCGTAACAGCCTAGAATAAAACAAATATGTATGAACCTGTCATCATCAGGTTACGTATCTAAATAGCATCTGAACTTGGGAACCATTCACAAAGTCACAAAGTTCGAAGACTTGTATGGATTAATCTCATGATAATAATGTAAAACAACCGCCTCCTCTCTATTACTCCTCTGAAGGACATACCACTCTATTTATTTCCTTCTCTTATCCAAATACTTTTCTTTTTATTTTTCGTTTATAATCTCAATACATTGTATGATAAACCTCTAGTAAAAACCAGAAACTCTAATGGAAATGTAGGTTTGACAAAAAAATAAGTAAACATTTTATACCTACCATTAAAATGAACAACATTTCAAAGTATTAAGAATTCGCCAAGCTTGGAACAGGCTCTGTTTGGGATTCGGATTCCGGATGATGTGTGTTCTTTGAAAATGTTTAATTTATGCTGTAACAGTAATTATAAACTGCCAATAAACAGCAACATTGTGCAACAACGGATCATTATTATTAGAACACGTGAATTTATATTTTTTTCCCGTCCGCTTCCCGGACGCGGCTAGTTCCGCTGCTCGCGTGCGCCCGCGCATCGCGTACCATCGCTAATTCTCGATCATTAGGATATTATGCGATATATTTAGGAAAAAAAAAATATTGATCGATGACCTTAAAGCTTGATGCTTGACTCCGTTATTCTATTAATACATTATTTGGTCCCTTTCAGTGTTGACAGAGTAGTGGAATGTACGTCGAACGTCATTCGACGATGTTTCAGCTTTGAAATACTGAACTTTGATACTTATCGTAACTTACATCATCTAAGGTTATTGAACTGATGACTTCAAGGCATGTAAGGTTGAATTTCATAAGTTTATGACAAGAATGATTTTAAAAAGCGAACGACAGAATTGATTAAAATTTTGGAAATATACAATTGGTGCTACACCAATATATACACAGCTATATATTAAATATCTTAAAGCTAAACTGACAGCGAAGGAATGATACATTGTTAGCCTCAACTGCTTTGTCATCTTTGTGTCCTATAAATATGTATGTGGTTAATATAATATACATTTATAGCTAAATAATATCTTGACTATAAGTAGGTAATCGGAGTAACCGCTCATTATGCACGAAAGATATAAATTAATGAATTAACGAACAATACATCTAAACGTAAATACCGCGCGATAATGAATTGAATACAGCACGGTGGCATGTTAACATCAGACGATTATTGATAACAGATAAGTGCTTCTGGCTAACAGGACGAACAACAAACGATCTTGGAATGGAATGCGCTAATACTTAAAGAAAACTACTACCTCCGATACGCAACAATATTATAAACAATCTATCTACATCTTTATAAATCTGAAGACATCTTAAAACTAGTTAACATTGCACTTGTCCTTAGGAATGTTATACTAAAGGGTTATTATACGAAATACGCGGCCATAGCTCTTATTACGTGAGGCCGAAGTACGAATGTACAATAGAAGTTAGATCCGGCACTCACAGTCCATTCACGCACTACACACACTACTTAACTACGAAATGCGGGGCGGAGGGCTAGTCCCTGCCGATCCTCTTGTGTATTTGTTGGTGCTTGATCAGATGCGCTTTTTGGCGGAATGCCTTCGCGCACACGTCGCACCGGAACGGCTTCTCGCCGGTGTGCGTGCGCAGGTGCACCTTTATATTTGACTTGTTCAGGAAACCTCGATTGCAAATACCGCACCGGTGCACAGGCTTCTCCTTGCCCAGCAACCCGCTCAGCTCAGCCGCAGTCGCCGAAGGGAATGCCAGCGAACTACCGTGCATACTTCCGCTGTTAGCCTGCTTCGCCTTGGCTCGACTTCTCTTGTTCTTGTTAACAGGCGTTACAGTCGTCGTGTGCGCATGCGCGTACCCAAGTAGCCTGTCGGGACTGCACAGACCTTCTTGCTTCAAGCCTAGAGCATAGTGAGACGCGTACCGCCCGTTAAGAAGACTACTGACACCATCAGTCGTAGACACGGCGTTACCTGGTGGCGATGACGTCGAAATGACGTCCATTCCGTAACTTGTCGAGCTCGGTGCCTCTTGCTTTACAGGTGGTCCGTTCTGGAGCCGACTATGTAGCAGCGGCATGTAGCCGTGCGTTAATAGGTTCTGCAGAGTCGAGCCCGCCGATAAGCTCTTTGAATAATCTTGTCCAGTTTTACCTGAGAAATCAAGACTGGAGTGATGGTTCTGCTGAGGAGGCGGCGAGTTTGGTAGACCAAATTCGGCGAGATCTTGTTGAACAATTTTATCGCCATGCTGACTGTACGCGCCGGCTATCCACGCGTCGATATCCATCCAACTATCCCTCGAGTCATTTCTCTCCGGGTTCTCGGGCTGGGACGGGACAGTAGTGTCTGCTATCGCTGAGCCGATGATAGCTGCAATATCTTCTATAGAACTGATGTCTATATTATGGGAATCTTCGAAGAGTTTTGCTGGTGGTGAGCAGGACGCAGCGCAAGAGTCTGGCGCGCCTGTAGACTCCGCGAAGGGTTTCGTATCAGGTGTATCTAGGAAAGGTTTGACGTCCTCTAAATCTGGAGGCTCCGAATCCGCCGCACACGTTGACGAGGATACGACATCGTGGTCTGTCCCGTAGCCACTTTGCGTTGGGTAGTTATTATTTTCTTCAGGGAGCCGTTGAGCAATGGCATGATAGTGATGCCCAGAAATTCCGTTGATAGAGAGATGGCCGGTGTAGCCCGTGAAGGGAGGGAGGGGTTTAAGCTCCGCGAGGGGAGGGGGAGCGAGGAGAGAGTCGAGCAGCTCGTGGCAAGTGGGGGGCGGCGAGTTGTCCAGCTTGGGATCAAGCCAGCAGCCGCCTAGCAGCAGCTCGTCGCCGCCGCACTTCATGCCGCGCCTCACCGCGACCCCGGACCCCACAGAGACCCCTCCGCCGCCATACTTGGACGCCGCCACCCTGCCGTGCTGTCTGTAACAAGGAAAATATACGTTAGCCACTTGAAATAATGAATTGTGACACTTGGTCAGACTATTTAAATACCGTCCCTTATTTGATAAATAACACTAGAAAATGAACAAAATGACGAAGATAGCAACACACCAGCTTGTATCACACTCACATGCGGTATTTTATTATGCAGTATATTAGTGGACATGCAAACCATTTCAACTATAAAGCGGCACACAAAAGTGCGCAATCAAAGACGTGGGTGCAAAATAATCGCTTCCACAAACGCCGCTCCGCTTCAATGGCTATCCGTGTTGCCAATACATACCGCGATATTTTATTTAGTTTGCCTACTTACGTACTTGTTTACGACTATTTTGTGGTTGAAATGGATTAAAAAGTCTAGTGTATATATCGCCAGGCCAGCTCATCTAGGTATCGTGGTAAATATTGCTTTCGCGTGAAGAATTTCTCCAATTATCTATTTTAATGCCCTGATACCTAACAACAACACGTTCAACGTTCAACTAAGCAGAGTATGTACTATGTATTAGAAACATATACAAAGAAACTTAATGGGCCTACAAATGATTTTGCCAGCTTAGAACCCACGACCACGAGCACAGAAACCGTGTAGACGGCGAGTCCACTCACGATATTAAAATTATATGTGTCGTAAATAAGTACAGTCTTCCTCTTTGTCTTGGGAATTTATAAGCAATGTATGTATATAGCCCGCGAGTGCGATGGTAGATAGTCGAACAATACACGTGTACCATTAACACAGTTGCTGGCTGACCGGGGATCCTACAATGTACTGGCTAACGAGACGGATACAAGTTCATATAACTTTATTTACTAGTAGCTGTGCCCGCGACTTCGTCCGCTTTGAATATTGACTTTGGGAAGCATTTTAGATATATTTAGTGAAGCTTGCCATTAAATATATTAGTGAAATCCACATCTAAATCGGATAAGCCGTTTCTGAGATTAGCGTACACAAACGCACAGATAAACGATAAAAAAATCGAATAATCATTGTTTTGGTTGCTATATGCCCTGATAAAGGTCCCAATAATATTTTTTCTCATATATCTTCTATGCACAGACAGTGATCCGTAACATTTTTATTATATGTATTGAAGACATCGTTCACCGACACAGATACCTCACTTTGCGAGTCTTATCTTAGTAAAGTATTCTTTGTACTATCATCTGTATTAGGTTTGATATTTAAATTATTATTAATCCACGTAATCTGTTGCTTGATTTGGGAGTTAGTAATTTTATTTTATCAAGCAGTGGCCAAGTGTTTCGAGCAGTCGCCAGCAACACCAAGTGTGTAATATAACTCTAATTCCGACTGTACCAAAGAGCTTTTCTGAACTGAAGTACAATATAACTGAAAGTAAGTATACCACGAGCTTTTAGGTGAAGAAAAGCATCAAGAGGAAACCTCTATAATTGTTTAAAAAGAAATTCCGAAACGTATGAATAGCCGTACTTGAGAAACGGCGATGTACCTGCCATCTTTCACGTTGGCGCCTAAAATATATATTCGACAAAAAGTTTGTGTTTCAGACCTACCTTGCCTTCCCCTCCGGGGAACCTTTTGGGAAGGCATGAAGATATATATGTGTTCAATTATAATTAATTTATTATTTAATTATATCATTTTAATTAAACGGTGGTAGTGTGTTAGAGTTTAAAGCCTGCTGTGTACCGATTATACAATTATTTTCCGAACATCAACTGATGATTAGTCACACCTTACGCATTACGGTGAGGAAAATCATCGCGATGAAATCTGTATACGTTTGAGAAGAAATTCTTAGACGTATGTGGTTTAGTCGAGCCTGAGATATAACGACCAATTTGCCATCTGACGTTTTGGAACCAAAATATCTCTAACGAAAAATGGTGCTATAAAATTACGTGAATAGATAATAAAATAAAATACGTAAGCGTAAATATATACTGAAATTAAAGGCGTAGACTGTGGAAACAAGCACCGTTTATTATTAATTAGTTTACACAAGCACGCCAATTGTCAAACTCGACTGAAATTCTCCACATCAAGCTAATAATTTATCTAACTTTTCACAACCAACGAAACTGAGTGAAAAAGTTACCACAGTATGCAACACGCATTTGTTGGCCAACGACAGTGCACGCAGCTGCTGCAATACTGACCTCAGAAAAAAACTGAATACTATTAAAAATATAGATTTGTCTCGCCACCGAGTCCGTGGCCTTGATTGCTTTTCGCAAAATCATTTTGGTGTGAATAAAAGGTTGATTGCAGGTCGCCGGCCCGTGGCGATCGCTGTTGCAACGCCAAGCAAAAACTATTGCCAAGCACTACTATGCAACGCTCAGAACGTGACTGCAGCCTTTGACGGCGCTGACAAAGCCGCCCTAGCCCCAGCTATTGTGGGTATTATTTTTGTATAACTGCAACATTTAAAAAAAAGCAGTAGCAACAAAATGGACTAAGAAACATGCTCATTGACATTCAATATCAATTGCTAATGGAAGCGCGACGCAATTCAGATTACAAGCAGTATTATATACTTAATTCAAACTGTCGTTTTGGTTACCGTATAAGAGTAAAGATTTCAAAGAAACCGAATTCGGAAATAATATACATAAATAATCCTACTAATATAAAAGTCTGGAGATAGCTGGCGCTCTATTCCCGCTGCCTACCCCGTTAGGGACTCAGAGTGATGGTATGTACATATATGGGTGGGGATGTTTGTTCATATTTCACGGATACGGAGGGAACGGAATTTAGGACAGTTATATATCGTTAGCTGCATTAAAAACATGTTTTATACCAAAAAATAAAATACCAAAAAATTTCTCGCGAGTGAAACCGTAGCTTTCAACTAGTTATTCAGACATGTGACGGATCTCTGAGTACTTTGGTCAGGTTATCAACTAAATCTATGTATACATATGTGTATCGGTGTGTGTGTGTGTGTATGTGAGTGTGTGTGTAGATTCATATACAAATTCGTATAAATCTTAAGTACATTATCGTAATTACGGATGTGTTCCTCAAATGTAAGTGTTAAGTTGTAACATAGATTTGCACTAAGCACAAGTTGGAGTGGATCCAGTCTTGACATTTGCATGAGTGCTCGATTTATACAAAGGATTGTAACACACAGTAACGGTAACCCAGCGGGCAGACGAACACAGATGAGTTGCTATGAGTAACAGTGTATAGTTTGAAACTCAAATTTAATTTAACTAACTGTGTGCGTTTTACAACCATGGATATAAGGCTTATTTTGATCCCGCATTTTACTTTGTTGGGAGATGATTTTGGAAAGTCACTAAGCATGAGGAAACTTCTGTGATACGTTTTTTTTTTAAACTTCTGAGTATGTTTTCATTTATTTGTGACTAAGAAAGCTTATAGTAAACTTAAAGCATTATGCCGCAAGTTTTAAATACTACACTGTATGATATTTTTATATACCACGCGGGTGGCAACCAAGCATGCGGTCTGCCGGATGGTAAGCGGTTACTACCGCCTATAGAAGCTTGTATTGCTTGACAACTTAATGCATATTCTTTTATTGTCTCTCTTATCGTGAGATCCGTAAAATTTACAAATGACGAATGATATTAATGACGAGGCCAAAAATCCTTTTCTTTTCACATTCAAACTTTTCACTTCTAAAGTGCTATTTGAACAGAGCTAAGACTGAGGTCTGAATCACGACTTACAGCGTTGCTGATTCGCGAGTTAGGGAGCAGGGAAAAGGTGATGCTCATACAAAGAATTCAATACAAATAGCATCTTTCATAAGTTTTCCGAAGGTATCTTATCTTTTATATAGCGGACCTTCGAATGTATAACCTTTTATTCTAATACGTACTTAATACATACTCTGAATTCAGAACGCTTTCTTTCTTACGGGCAGAGACCATGAATTGTATAAAATTTAACCAAAATTACTTTGGTCTATGAAATTGTGACAGTTTTGTCTGTTGATTATCCGCTCCGATGATAGCGAGTGAAAGTTGTTATGATAAATGTTTTCAGGTTAACTATGTACCTTGCTTCTTGCTTGTAGCCATTATCTAGGTTAAAACTATGCGGATCTAAACGCTAAGCTCATCTTTCTCGTTTTGGTAGCTCACTTTGCTGAGCTAAAGAACATGCCCTTTCACCAACAGCATAAAAAGTTTTGGTAGGACAAGTACAGAACAAGGCATGCTTACCTGAGGTAACAAACAACATTAGTAGCGAGATGAAGATATTAATTGCTATATGTAGATGTTCATTGCAATGTTTAGATGTTCATTGCAATGTATAGATGTTCATTCAAATAATAAAAAAAAAAATATAAGTAGCAACGATTCATACCGTCATAATAAATAATTTTTCATACATATCATCACGCCGAGTTCCTAACTAGTGGAGCCATTTTTCGGTAGACTTACATGCAAACCAACGTAACATGCCTCTCTTTATCTTAACATATCGCCCTTATTCACGCCAGTGGTTTTGAGAATATCTTCAACGCGGATACGATCTGAGATCGTTACTCCGCTTATTTTTCGAAGAAAACTACATTTATGCTATTTTCATGCTTACTTTGTCATATCCAGGGTTAGTATTATATAATAAACAATTTAAATTCTAAAATCACTCATCAAATATGTTTTTTGTCCTACCTGACTAACTCGGAAAGTTAAAACGTATACCTATGTATACGTTTTAACTGTATATTAATTACATTTAATTAATTAAATTTAATTAACCTTATTCTGTTAATGCATTTCACTTAATGTCTAAACTATAAACTATAAGTATAGCTTTGCCCGTAGCGTCACCCGCTATCGTAGTAAATATTTATGAGCTAGAAAGTTTGAGCGCGGAATACTTAATGTGATGGAATGCATGTGGGCCAATATGATATTCCTCGTTAATTTTATCATTAATATGGCATTTCGTCAACCAGCTGTAGATAAATCAAATTTATACTAACACGTAATTGGATGCGAAGATGTAAATTACGAGAGGCACAGCTCCAATGGACCGACAGTCTAATTAAGATGATGAGGCTGATAGGTTTTGATAGCGTTGTATGTGTGCTCGTCATCGTCTATATGTTACTATGAAGGAGTTCACAGGTAGTATAATTTATAATAATATGTCCTCACGCCTCCCTTCTCCTCCTCTCCTCCTCTCCTCTCCCACTGGTGGAGGAGATATTATTATAAATTATATATATAGGTTTGTTGGTACCCACACAGTACCAACAAACCTCTACCTACTTCTTGGGAAATCCTTGTACGAAGACGGGAAGATTTAAGAATATTAAACAGGTTAAGGTATTCAAGATGATAAGTATGAGCTTATAAATATATTATATGTGTATCTACCAATAATTGGCAAGAAACAATCAATGTTGAAATTGTCCGGTTCTAGAGTAATATGAATCCAGCCTGCTGCATTCATATAGGGATTGTAAGTTAACGTGTTAATATCCTAAAGTAACTTTTACTTTGCTTTGTTTGTTAATCCCTGCGCGAGAATCACAGTTATGCGTGGTAGAGCAAATTATATTGATAAATTATACATCCTTACGCCTTCCCACAAGGGTCCCGGAGGGGTAGGCAGAGGTGTGTAGGTAATACCCACACACCCACTTTTCGCCAGAGGTATATTAGGTGCCAACGTGACAGATGCCGAGTCCATCGCCGTTACTCCAGCACGACTATACATACGCCTTTCAATTTCTTCTCAGACGCAGGTTTCCTCTCGATGTTTTCCTTCACCGTTCAGCTCGTGATGTGAATAATCACTGTACTTAAGTTCAGAAAAACTTATTGGTACAGTCGGGATTCGAACTTGCGACTTTTGCGTCGCAGGCAACTGCTCGAACCACTCGGCCACCACAGCACGGCTTGATAAATTACCTAATTTTTTTTCGGGATTCATCTTGCATTGCAATATCAACCTTAATCAGCCGCCCTAGAAGACATATTCGCTACAAAGTCACGCCTGGCACTTAAGCCTGAGGTGTTTAAATGAAAGGACGTTGACTCAATGCATTTATTTCATTATCAAGGACGAGTTCACACCTGTTTATTGAATAATTACTGGCGATAACGCTTGACATAATGGTTTATGTACTTCAAATACAATTGGGGTGATTAAACTCAACGCTGGAGGTAGCCTAAATGATACATATGTACACGTGTTCGTACACAGACGTTTTGTTTGTTTTACGCAAGTGTATCGATTTTAGTGGCAGATATCAGCCTTATAGTCATTTGATAGCCGTCTGGTCCAGTGGTCCGAGATCCTGAATAAGAAGTTTGCGGTCGCGAGTAAAATTTTCCCTGGGGGCAGATATTTGTGAGATGAACACGAGTATTTGTACCTTAGTCTTGGATGTCCTGTGCATTTATGTATATATCTATATATGTCGTTGTCTAGACACCATAGTGAAAGCTTTGCTTAATTTGGGACTACGTCAATTTGTATAGAATTATCCTAAGGTATTTATTTTTATGTGTTCGTTTCTCTATAATATTACACATCTGCTTTATTTTAAATTACAGAATATGCTTCTTCTTTTTTATCCTTACTTTAGGTTCAGATAATAATCGCTGTAAGCTTTGAAAAGCATATTTCAGTACTAGTTTCAAATCAATAGATCAAATTCCTACTTCTATTTTAGGTCAGTGTTTCAATCTAACTGTAGCACTGAAGGTTCTACGAAACGTCTACGATATCCGTAGCAAACTCGTAGATCTTATTTATACCTATAATTATAAATATCCTCACGCCTTTCCACAATGGTCCTCGAAGAGGTAGACATAGGCGTGTAGTACCACTTTCCGCCTTAGATATATTGTAGGTGCCAACGTGACAGGGGGCGAGTCCATCGGTGTTACTCAAGTACGATTATTCATACGTGTTTAAATTTCTTCTTAAACGTATGCAAGTTTCCTTTTGATGTTATCCTACACCGTAAAGCTCGTGGTGTGACTAATCACTGGACTTAAGTTCAGATAATCTCACTGGTACAGTCGGGCTTGTAATCTTTGTGTACACAACTTCTCGGACTACGCGGATTTTAATCATTCTTTTAATTATCTTTTTTTTAGCTTATTGCATTGCATATATACTTAGCATATTGTTATGTACCCAATTTGAAATTATTACTATTTAAATTAAAGAAGGGACTTCAGAGTGCTTTAAGCGCAAATAATTGTTAGTTAAAAAGTAAAATAGATAAACCGGTCGGTGGTTAGTTATTTAGGACTAACATGTTATCTCTAAGCCAAATATGAATTTACATCTGGTATGCAAAAAAGAAAGTTCTACAATATTTGCCCACATATTATCCAATCATTAAAATAAATATAAAAATGTAATGACTGGCAAATAGACACAAAGACACAATAGACTGGCATCAGTCTAGCCTTGAGGTAGGTTTAAAAACTGGACTGTGCAGCAATCATCAAACAGAAGCGGACATCGCACCATTGTAGTGAATCAGCACCGTGAAAATCGAAAACCAGATCAGTTGCCATGCGACTTCCGATCGTAACTGTACGGGTCAAGGTTGGAAACCAACTGCGGTATCAAAGGCGGTTGTTACCTATTACAGTGGGAGTACGCTTTACGCCACTGACACACTTCCGCGTGCGTACCGTTAGCCGGCCTTCTTTCGCTATCGACTATCTCTTTCACTCTCGTTTACTTCGCGCTGTACGTCTCTGTCGGCGCGCGACAAATTTTCGATGCGGGCGCCGCGTGTGGGTTGGCCTAAAAATTAATTTCGTGATACGATTTTTTTGAGAATCCGTTTGGTGGTAGTTCTTTGGGTCAGTGGGTCGTGGCTTATGTTCGGCCATTAGTGCCAGTTGGGACTTGTCCGCCAGCGATGACAACTTTCTGATAATCCGCCCCTGTCACCGATTGATGAGAGAATTAAGATATTGCTCCGCTTCTTTTATTCTATTCAAGTTTATTTTGACAGAATGGATTGAGCGATGAAACTGGCCGGTAAAGTTTTATATTTAACGGCGATTGTACTGAACGTTCACAACTTTCTTCTTGCTAACGAGTTACAAGCGTTTGCTAAGTTACATTGTAATCATTTACGCCAATTACTTAGAAAATCTCTACATATGAAAATAAATACAGTTTGCAATCATTTTCCGAGACAGTATACATATGTGAGCGCAGTAATAGGTACTGAGGTGATGTGGAGAGAGCAGTCCGAATTAGAAGATGTTTTAGGTCTATGTAAAATTAACGTACGGAGTGACATATTACACACATATAGCAACTACACTGTGCTAAACTAATCTAAGTTTTTCATATTTACGAAAAAAATACTAAACAACGTGAGTTTTAAAAGTCTGTAATTCACCAACCTGCATTTAAAAGTTTAGAAGACCTCTGTCTAGCCGTTCGGGGTTCTTTATGAGAGAAGTGAATATGTATATAAAGTTTGTGCCTCAATCATGATTTGTCCATAACGGGCAAATTGATAGAGATCAAAGCAAAATTTTTTCTCACGGTCAAAACAAAAAACTTGAAATATTTGGTTCGATACGCCACGACTTTTCCTTGCTCATAAAATTTACATCACATAATGTCCGAAATATATGGTTTTCTTAAAACAAAGCTTTTTGCATTACAAATATAATTTAAAAACTATTTCGTTAAATATTTTTTTAACGTAATAAAATGTTCTAGGTGCATATTTTATACCTACAGTACAATTTGAGATTAAAATTTTCTTCTTTCTTTCCCATTCTATTTTCTATTTTTATTTCAAACTAAACTCTAATACTACTACCGTTAGTATTTTATGTCTCAATAAAACCTTTCGTGTTTTTTTTATTATAACTGGCAATAATACAATTGTTATTCAAAAGGGCGGTTCATTTGATCCTTCTTAATTGGTGTGTTTGACAAGGCGGGGGTACCGTTAGGAGTCAACGGGTTTTTGGTGGTATGCGACCACTGACCACCAGCCAGCCACGAGCGACCGTCAAAATAATACGCGTTGTTGGAATATTGTTGCTAATAGAGCTGTTTATGAGAAACAGTAAAATATTATCTCTGGAAATATGAGAATGTACGAAGTACGAGAGAGATTTGTGAAGTGACTGATGATTTGGCATGAAGCCTAGAGAACTAGCACTCTACTATCTCTGCCTACCCGCCCGGGGCATCGGCTTAATGTACGCGTACAAAGTAAAAAAACATTCGATTGTGTTACCTGTATTCTATTTTCGAATCATTGTGCAAAATGTTTAATTGTTGGAGAAAGATTATTTCTTGTTGGTGAAGTGGTACTTATTGAAATATTGAGGCTCTTCTGGGAAGATGAAAAAGTTTGTATAAAAGGAACGTATTCTCTTCTCTTCTCTTCTCTTCTTGCACACACTGTCGCATTGTATGGAAATAAAATTAAAATTTCAACGTGACCAATTACGTGGCCATATAGCAATTTTTGAAACTTTATGATAATGCTTTTTAGCAGTTGCATAAGTTGTAGTGCTTTAAATGTTTGATATAAGCTTATCATATGCGTTTTCCGTTGTCATGAGAGATATAACTTGCGGGTACAGTTGCGCGGGTACAGGCAGTTTGAATTTTATGTATTTAGGTTTATTGTATTTTCTTGAAATTTGGCAACGGAGTCGTCAACCGACGCGTTCACACCAGTTTAAGTGAAGGTACATATATTTAAGTGTTAACTTTGAAAATCAAAGTTCGCATGTATCTCCGGAGTAAAGAGGGTGCTAACAAAGCTCTGCCTACTTCTTCGCGATGTATATTTATTTAATAACAGTCTTTAATTATTTCATTCATAAAATAATATTACATCAATTATAGAAACTTCTAGCTTTATGTTATATATGTTATCTGTGGACACTGTGGACACTGTTTGTCTATGTATTAACTTTATTTTTAATTTATGTTCTTCGTTTCTTTATGTGAGACTGTTTGTGTTCCCAAATAAAGTAAAATAATAAAATCAAAATATGTATGTATGTATCAGTCTACAAGTAAGTGTATGAGCTACCAATTATTGTATGAAAGGTTTATGTCAGCGAGCGATATCCTGACTGACTTGAATGCAATATTTTAACAGAACACACACCCGCAGTAATACTATTTAAAAGAACTGTATAAGTTTTACAACACTACACAACAAGTTAATTTAAGTTAAAATCTAGTACGGAAATTAATGCAAGAACTGCCACGAATTCTTGGGAAATGTTACAATACATATTTATTTTGTTATATTGTGTTGTAAACGATTGTTCGCGCAACACTACAAACAAGTTAAAGACACAAAAAAGCCCTTCTATTTGCATTTAAGGAAACTAATATGCAAATTCTGGGCTACTGACAATGCAACGCATCAATTAACATGACAAATAGGGCGCAGAGCAACTCTATTTAAGATGTTCAGTTTCGGTGAATCGTAAGGCGTTTTTTTGGGTTATGTAAATAATTAAATTGCCCTTTATGGTTCTGGATCGGGTTTGGTTTCGTTTTTAAAATTTTGTTAACAATACTAGGATGAGAACGACAAGTATTCAAAAATATGTATCCTCACGCCTTACCATAAGGGTCCCCGAATGGTTAGGCAGAGGTGTATAGGTAATACCCATACACCCACTTTCCGCCAGAGACATATTAGGCCTGCGATCTTTGTGCCGCAGCCAACTACTCGAACCACTCGGCCACCACGGCTTTCAACAATATGTATTTGAGTATAAAACTAGGAATCCAGCAGACTAACTTTTTCAAAATTGATTCTACTCAGTCAATATTTACCTTTATTATATATAGTAAATCAGAAATATTGTTTGGTTCCCATCACACCTTATGTCCAACATCCTTCCGAGGTACGAACCTCATCTCTGTCCGGCGCGGGTCGATGTCCTTTAGCTTTTTTGGTTTTGGTCGGGATAGCCCGGGATCTCGCATTTACAGTTATGAATGTCTAGGGTTGTCGCTGTGAGTAATTTTAACCGCTTACTTACTAGGCAGTGCGCAGACATTTCGTTTTAGTTTTGATACTCATTCGATAATATGTTTTGATAAAAAAAAGGTTAAATAACATTAATAGGAGAGGATCAATCATCGTCTTTAGTTTTAGAAAAGAGTTAATAAATGCAACAAATATTTTATACATAAATAATACGTTTTAGAAGTGGTATTATTCGCACGTGTGAATCCTTATAAAAGCAATGTAATGTCGGGAAACACACCTACTATAAAGTCGAAATTACATGTATTAGCTATCATTGGTTTACATTTAAAGGTTAATAATAATAGAGGTCTGTAAGTCTAGAGACAACTGGGACTCTACTCTCTCTGCATATTTTGTGAGGCACTCGGCATTTGAGTTTTTTTTCAGGAAGGATTACATATTTTTCGATAGTATAAGAACATTTTATAACGACTTGTTGATAATAAAGAATCATCGAAGTAAATAAAAAATAGCCAATGTACACCCTTAGTCTTGAATAAGGCAGCTCCTACACTTTGCAACGAGCACAACCCTACTCATGGGGTCGTCGCTCCCAGCGGCCACGCGCGGCCTTGAGGGTCCTCCGTGAATATGTTATGTAAGGCTTACGTACGCGACGCACTGTTGTCTAAAGATTAGCCCACCGGCTGATAGTATTCGGCATTTGTGTTGACACGATAAGCTAAGAGTATGTGTATATCTACTGATTGTGATGAAAAAGTTAATAATTGGTCGCTTGACACGCCTTTTCATGTAGTTGCGGTACCACCTACGAAGAAGCGTGTTTTGTAAGGTTACAGCGCTTTATACAACATATTTTTTTAAATTTCGAACTCATTTATCGTCCCTGATTTGGTATTTAAAGTCCATGTTTCTCAAAAGCCATTATACCCAACAGACCTCCACCTTGCCTGCATTTACATAGAAATGTACTCCACTCCGTATCTTGTGCGTGTGACGCATGCGCTAGACCGCTGTGACGTAGCGACACTCCCCACTCTACAGGACGGCTAGTTTTGTACCATCAATTTTACTAATATTATTTATGAAAATGTCTGTGAGTATGTTTGCTTCTCGTAAAAAGTACTGAGCAGAATTGGATAAAAATTGGCTAAGAGGTTAATTATTAGCTGGATTAACATTTATAATATATTTTATTCCCTTCTTGTTACTTCATGAAATTTTACGAGGTTGAAACCGCGGGGAGCTCCTAGTTGACTTATTATGTATTATCTTCACGCCCTCTGACTGGAGATCCCAAAGGTGTAAGCAAACCCGCCTTTCATCGGACATATAAGTGCCAACTTGACAGATGGCGAGTCCGTCGCCGTTTCTTAAGCAAGACTTATACAAAAGTCTGAATTCATCTCAAACATGAGTGCGTTTTATTTTCCTTCTTTCGTTTCGAAATATTTTGAATACGTGAAGTTTAATAAGTTCGTTAATCATAAATTCGTTCAAGGGTGACGTTGTTAGCGGTTAGCTTCGCTGTTGTTCATAGTGACTTGGTCGCGTTGTGGCCCATTTAGTAACGAACTAGATATCGACATGGTTTGTTACAAATTACTCAATAGCAAGTTAATCGAGAATTGTCGGCGAAATTACAACAAAGATTGAAGGTTTTTCAACACGCGTTCATGTCGTTTTTCTTTTCTTGTATCTAGAACTAAGACTAGACATATTGACAAAAGTCTGCTGTAATGAAGTAACTTAAAATGCGTAGTCTTAACTGAGGAAATATCATCCCAAAGAAACAGTTCTTTGGGATGCTTTCGAGCTAAGAATTACGCACTGATTCCAAACTTGTTACCGCGACTTTGATATTTGGCTACAGAAACGTTTGTAATTCTAATAGTACAAGATCTGCTTGGATAACACGATGGTTACATGGACACTTATCATCTTCAATACGTTTCAATCATCATCTTTACATGACAATAGACATTTTAAAACACAAACCGACTTTAATGCAGTTTGTATCCACAGATAGAAACATTCAAGAAGAAGGTGTATATGTACAGTTGAATATTGTACTATCCAAGGGAGCAGAGAAGTAAACGTTACGTTACATTACATATCATCACGCCAAGTCCCTAACGGGGTAGGCAGAGAGTATAGAGCGTCAATTCTCTCTAGACTTACATACCTCTTTCGCTTCGTCCACATTCATCAGTCTCTTCATACATGATCGTCGGTTACGAGTACTCTTAACGTTCCCGTCCTTGAGAGTCCGATCTATTTGATCCAGGTAGTTGGAACGTGGCCTTCCTCTGCCTCTTCTTGCACACACTTTTGCTTTGTATATCTGTTTCGTCAATCTTTCTTCACTCATTATGCATATATGAACATCGCGCAGATGAAGCCGCAGCGATTACCTAGTTAACGTATACAACATAATAACTCTAAAAACTGCAGTAATTAAATCAGCCTGTGTGTAGTGTAGAGCGAAGCGACGAGCTGCCCGCGCTGTCCGAGTCAAGGTGGCTGTACAGTTAGGTATTGTTTACACATAGTACAGGTGCGTGCACTGGGCACACTCGCGCCTCGAGCCACGCTAAGGAAAAACATTAAAGGCTATAAGCAGGGACCACCTACACTTCGCGTATCGATAAGCGATATTAAGCCTTACACGCAATAATACTGAGTCGATAATTGAATAAATCATTCGTTAATCAAATTGAACATACATTTACTAAGAAATCAATTAAAAGCTAATTAGTAGTAGTAGTTAGATATCGCCCGTTGGCTGGGCGGGCCAAATGTTTGCTTGCCAACGCTGTGCTAAAGTATAAAGACCCATCACCTAATTACATATATATGATGTACAATGCAAAGTGTGCACCCTTAAACATCTAATTTAAACCTCATATGGAATTGATACATACGAAGTAAAAACAAGATATATTTAACTAATTAAGAGTTGTGTATAATAATTATAATTGGTTCATATATTAGACCTATTTATGTGGCAATGTTTATTATTCGTTTTTGTAATATATGTACTGTTGGTGTACCTTAATAAATAAATAAATAAATAAATAAGGCAGAGGAAGACCACGTATCCACTACCTAGCTAGAAATGTTGACGATGCGAAAGTCTTGAGGCCTAGATCTCTAGGCCTCAAGACTTTCGCATCGTGGCTGGCGCTCTATTCTATCTGCTTATCTATCACGTGGCACTGGGACTATTATCTCATTTTAACTTTGATCTGATTCTATTAATGAGGTCATGCTAAAATTTACGTGTTTGTTTCCTTAAATGTTAATGTACAATAATATAATTTTGAAAATATTGAATTGCCGTTAGTATTTTGGTTGCCATGCAGCGCCGCTGGTAGGAGTGGCACGTCCGAGCGAGCTGGTACAGTTAGGTATTGTTTACATACGACACGAGTGTAGCCGACTGTACCGGCCACGCTGAGCCTCGTACTCCCCGAGTTTTTGTCAATCGCGAGCAATGAACTTTCAAGGCTCTTTTATAAGAAAAGATTAAGAAATAAGCACGTTCCATTGTGCAAAGATAAAAAATATAGCATTGTTGCCAATAGTTAAAACTTATTAAAAATCTGCCAGCTTGTATACTGTAAACTAGAAATATTTGTTTTTCTATAAGAGCCTTGGGGGCCGAGTTGTTCGAGTACCTGCAACAGTAAGATTGCAAGTTCAAATCCCGACTGTAGCAATGAGCTTTTCTGAATGTAAGTGTTTAGTTACACAACGAGCTTTACGCTAAAGGTGAACATCAAAAGGAAACCTCTTCATACATCATTCAATTTTAAGGCGTATGTATAGTCGTGCTTGAGTAACGGCAATGGACTCGCCATCTATCACGTTGGCACCTAGAATATGTCTCGGGGAACGTGGTTGTGTGGGTTTAATATAGGGAGATCAAAGAAAGCGGCAAAGAGGTAAATGGAAAGAGATACTTTATGTAATAGCTAACCTCGCGGGTTCACTCGTGAAAAATTTGAAAATTGAATTTATTTTTCTTTTGCATTACACAGTATCCTATATATTAATGAAGCTCCTGTGCCCGATTTCATACAATTTTGTTCAGTAGTTTTTGCGTGAAAGAGGAATAAATATCTGTATTAACTTTCTAATTCATAATATTTGTAGGATAATTGTTGTCATCCTCCATTTTGGACATTGAATGCGTAAAAGTTTTAGGGGATTATCTATAGTTGAATACCATAGAGTTAGGGTGTTCTATCAGTCTCTTATTTTGCTTTTAAGCTTCATCAAACTGCTTAGTTTGATGAAGCTTAAAAGTCTTCAAAGATTACATTGCAGTAAAAGAAAGTTGCTATACTTAATATGCTATAATTAGCTGGAACATGCAATCCAAAATACACACCTAGCGTCCTCCGTCCAGTGGGAGGTCGTTCACCCCGCGTATCAAGTATAATTATTATTTAATTTCGGATGCGACTTCGTTAAGCTACGGTCGCAGGTGTAGCGAAAAATATAAAAGTCGTAAGTTGGAAGTTGATAGTTTTCAATACTATTGTTGTCTCTTTTCTATCTGACTACTGTGGCAGAAAAGGTTAAAATATCGTGAAATCGTTCAGTGCGAACCGAATAATGTCTTAGCGTGTATGACGTCATCAAATCAAAAAACTTGCTACTTTCTTCACCTGTGAGCCTCTCTAAACTTAAGAGCCTATAATTAATTGGCCAAGTGATCAGACTTCTCAGACCAATTGGACTGAAGGCTTGCTTACCACTTTGGTAGTAAAAAAATAAATGATACCCAATCAAACAAAAATATTGAGTAATTTGTCTATTAGTTGTAATCAACATGTAATTTACCTAAACTTAGATGAGCTAACGCGATTTTAACCTCATTTCTAAATGATTGATATCTAGTTCCACCAATCATCCTGAAAAAACATCTACATGTATTGTAAGTAAAAAGTACGAGGCGCTTCAATCATTTCGATCTCATATATAAACTATGCGCAGAATCGTTGGTCCTTCGAGTCGAATATACGATTCAAACACTGTTGAGCCTTGAGCGACAGACTTGCCACTTACAAGTATGGCAGCTAGATATAATTTTAGCGCGTGCTGAATCTCTGCCCTTGTGTAATTTTAATTCGCTGTTCGCTTATATTTGAACCTTGCCTTAATTAGCATCTAATTAGACAAATGACTGACAACAGAATAAAATGTATAGCTATAAAGTGGTAATCGTTTTAATGAATCTACAGAATGTACCGCCATCGCTGTATTTGTTCAACTGGCGCATTCGTACACTTGTTACGAAAATATAATGAGCTTTGTAAAATTGAAGCTACATTTTTAGGTGTGACCGCTAAGTGTTTTTAGTTTACTGTTTTATCGCGTCGCATTAACTACAGTTTGTGCAAAATTTTGATAGCGCAACATACCTTCATTTAGTCATACAAAAACTAAATTTCAATGAGATAAATTGTTAATTCATCGAACCTTAAGTAACGTAATCAACCCCTTGATAATAATGGAATAATCATAAAATGTGAACACAATATCTTGATTGTCCAACAATGTTGAAATTGAACTATTATTTACACAAGTGATTAATAACTCCAAATTACTAAATGTGCGGAAGAAGAGGCAGAGGAACACCGCAGACGGCGACGTCAAGAGTACTCGAAACCAGCGAGCATGTATGAAGAAACAGATTTACATTACATACATACATACATACATATGATCACGACAAAAATGATGATACAGCCCTTTTGAAGGTAATGAAATGCGTATTTTTTCAATTACTAATTGAAAATTCAAGTTAAGTGTGCGCACATATTTAAATCAGGTTCCGGACATAAGAAGTGTAACAAGACTTTTACTTGGCAAATAGAAAACTGTCAACGCAAGCCGCCATTCTTCAGCCTAGCGTATAAGGTATATATTTGCGTACGTTGCGTTTGTCAAGTGTCAACTGTCGACTTTTATATTTCGCATCACGTCACTAATACGGTTTTCTACTTTAGTTACTGCGTTTGTTCAAATATTGTGCTTTTTTTATTTTGAAAATGAAAGTTTTTTGCATAACAGATAAAAGTATTTGTCACTAATCTCCAAATATATGAACTTAGATCAGCAATTAATAGATTCGCAAAACAACTGGCGTGAACGAGGGTGTGGTTGTAAAGATGAATAAAGGCATGTTACATTGGTTTGGTCATATAGAAAGGATGAGTGAAGAAAGATGGCGAAACAGATAGAAGAGAAAGAAGGATAACTGCCGGAAATAAGGTGAATGGAGCCATGTCGGCGTTGATGGGCAGTAAAAGTCTCACCAAGAATGCTCGAGTTATTGTATGACAGCGAATCCTGGGTATGTCAGAGGAAGTATGAAAATAGCTTGAATGCAGTCGAGATGCGATCTCTTCGAAAAATGTGCGGCGTAACGATATTAGATCGAATCCGCAATGAAGAGATTCGCAAATCAACTGGCGTGAATGAGGGCGTGATTGTAAAGATGAAGAAAGGCATGTTACGTTGGTTTGGACACATAGAAATGATGAGTGAAGAAAGATTGACGAAACAGATATACAAAGCAAAAGTGTGTGCAAGAAGAGGCAGAGGAAGGCCACGTTCCAACTACCTGGATCAAATAGATCGGACTCTCAAGGACGGGAACGTTAAGAGTACTCGAAACCGACGAGCATGTATGAAGAGACTGATGAATGTGGACGAAGCGAAAGAGGTATGTAAGTCTAGAGAGAACTGGCGCTCTATACTCTCTGCCTACCCCGTTAGGGACTTGGCGTGATGATATGTATGTATGTAAGGACATGATTTAGAAATTTGGTTGAACGGCACTGTGAATGCGTGCCGTATGAAAGACTTCAACGCGTGCAAGTCTCTTTACAATTCATATCAACAATTAGTAACAATAAAAAGACTATTATTTTAGAACATAGCATACGAACGAGAATGCGAAACTTTCGTGTTCATCGACGAAACGTGGTTGATTAATGTACTCCTTTTCAAATGTCCAAAACATATCCGATAAAAAGTATAATTGTACAAAAATCGCGTATCTAGGTTAAGTAGAAAAAAGATAAAATGAAAGAATTTCTCCCGCAAAGGTCACAGGAAAGGTGCGTCTCCATTTTATACTTGTCGTTGGAATTCCACAGTTGTTTTTATAAATGGTGTTTGTGTGTCAATAAAGTTGTCTGCGTAAGATAGGTTAATTTCTTGAAAATATACGTAATAACATATCCCCACGCCTTCCTACCATACTAATTCAATTATAGATTAATTATTTCCTTGAGAAATTTGCTAGTCGTGCAAAATAAGGATAAATGCTTTACAATTTATGTATACCTACATGCATATCATCTCGCCTATAACGGTTTAGGCAAAAAAAGTGCAGCGCCAGTTTTTTTCATACCACTTGGTTGGCAAACAAACGTGCGGCCCGTCCGATGGTAAACGGTTACCGCCACCTATGGACGCTTGCAACAACAGGGGCAACACTCGCGCGTTGCCGACCCTGCAGGAATCTTTTCACACCCTTCTTGAATAACTCCATGCTGTACTCTCCAGGGAAAACCTAAGCAGGGAGCCCATTCCACAGCCTGAGCAGTCCTCTTTAGACTTACATACTTCATTCGCTTGGTCCATATTCATCAGTCTCTTCATACATGCTCGCCAATTTCGAGTACTCTTGACGTTCCCGTCCAAGAGTGTCCGATTCACTATAGGTACTTAGAATGTGGTCTTCTCTGCCCCTTGCACACACCTTCGCATTGGATATACCCTCACGCCTTCCCACAAGGCCTCCGAAGGGGTAGGCAGAGGTGTATAGGTAGTACCCACACACCCACTTTCCGCCAGAGATATTATTCGCATTGTATATCTACTTAATATATCATAGATAAGTACACGCTTTGAGAGTGCTTAACCCAGACAACCGACTGGCCATAAATAGTTCCAATAACCGATTAATACGTCCATTGGCAAGTTCAATAACTCATACAATGAATATAACAAGATTTTAATTAAATTATTGTATTGCTAACAGTAACATTGTCCTCAATCTCCCAATGGGGTTATCTATAATACAGATCTAGCCACTTAACAGCTGGCAATAGAGATCTATAGATCAAACGGCGGATCTATAGATCGGGTTCGCGATACATCCGCGCCTGCTCACCGTTTGGTCACAGTTTATTTGAGTCATTACAGCCTTTGCAAAATGTAGATTGGATTGTGTAAAATTTTATTTTTTGTTCACTCATTTCATTTCATAGCCTTTTAAAACTTGAATTTGATTATAATTTGATAAAAACTTTTGATTATAATTATTATTTCAGAATTTTATAAATAGTACCGAATGGTCCAGCAATCACAAAGATTGCAAATTTGAACCCCGACTGTACTAATGAGTTTTATGGACTTAAGTACAGGGACACCACGTAAATAAGTATAGTCACACCACGATCTTTACGGTGAAGAAATATATCGATAGGAAATCTACATACGTTTGAAAATAAATTCAAAGGAGTATGTATAGTTGTTCTTGAGAAACGGCAATGGACTCGATCTGACCCGACCATCTGTCACATTGACATCTAGAATATATGCCTTGCAAACATTGAGTGTGCGGGTACCTCCGTCGGGAACCCATGTGGGATGGCGTGAAGACGTTACAAAAGTAAACAGCATATCTGTGGCTTTCTTTTTTACACTGTGTCGAGTACCATTAGATCAGTCGATATTCGTGTACTCACAAAAAGTGGTGGCAACAATCAGCAGTTGCTATTAATCTACCATCTGTCAGATCCAAACTGACAACTCTATTTGGGATAGTTGGTTAAAAATAAATACTGCAACGTGATTAACACGAGCTTCGTTGATCGATGATTACACTTTATCGTACGTACAACCGTTGTATAGACATCTGAACCGACTGAGAGCGTCTTTATAATTTCCTTCTATGATATGTTCGACTTATTTGTATTTGCGAATACTGAACCGCCTTCAAATGAGAATTAGTACATTTTGGACAAAAAAGTACTGGCTTTATACTTATGGGAGGCTTCGATAAATTATTTTGCAGACGTTATGCAAAAAGATCGGTGACGTCACGTATGCCACAGATTAATTCAATTATATGCCGTTAGCGACCGAAACACGCGGTGGAACAACGTAGACAGACAGGCAGATAATTAAACTAGAAGCTATTATTTAGCGGTATTCCGACAAATTACCTACAGTGTTTTGTTACCGTACTGTATGCATATTTTTGTATCGTTTTATTGTACGTTATTACACGCAAATAATTCGCATGAAAATGGCCACCTTCAAATTCTTCATGGCTCTGTGCTAACATTGGCAGGTTCGATTCTCACTTGCTGAATCTTGTTATGGTATATATTCAAAGCAAATAACTTGTAAGTTGTTTAAAGTTCACCCGTTTTTGATACAGGCGAGGATAAACCTGTGACCACCACTGGAAGCAGAGCCTTTTCAACATGCTAATTATAAGAGGCATTTTCCCGCACGTCTTTTAATTTCCTAATGTTGTCTGTACATACACTGCTATTAGAAATATTAAGCAAAACAAATTGGTCACAATCAGATTGGTATCATTCTGCAATGATCGTTTAGAGCTATCAGATCTAGTATCACCGGCGGCCATTCATTATTATACCGACGGATATGTGACGCAGCTAGGCTGGAAGCTGGTGTCCTTAAATCAAATTATTGACCACACATACAGATGCCATCATGCATAGCGTCGTATACAAGGATCTTTGACACAACTTCATACTGTACCTATTTTAAATATAATTATTACCACTCAATTGTTACTATTATTGCTACTTTCATTTTCATCATTCACAGAAATAATTTTTATTTAGACTACATTAAAAGTTGAAAAATAACATACAGACGTAGAAATGTCAGAATGTAATATATAGATAGTCGAAATATTACGTGGATGTTGTATGAAATAGTAACCTCAGCTCCCAAACTAGATTCAGTGGTGGAATAATAATTGAATAGTCGCGTAACGGGTTGCAATCTCATGTAATTAGACGTTCGCACACTGAATAAATACGCAGAATACTGTTACCGATATGTTAAACTGTGGCGTATCTTGACTCGAAACGTTATAAAGTAACAGATTTTATAATAAAATTTAAGTTATACTTTTTACCGTTATTTAGTATGAGGATGGAAGGAATGCTGCGTTAAAAAGAATCCTACTAATATTATAAACAGTTTGACAGTCGGAACGGCTCAACGGAATTTTATATACCTTACTATTTTGATACAAGTTTCCTCACGAGTTCCCAAAAAGGTTTCCAAAGGGATATGCAGAGGTATAAGTATAAGTAACCAACTTTCCGCCAAAAAAATATATAATGTGCCAACAGGAAAGATGGCGAGTACATCGCCGTTACTGAAGCACGCCTACACATGCATACGCCTTTGAATTTCATCTCAAACGTATGCAGGTTTATCGTCGTTTTCTCTAGATGTTTCACGTAAACCTAGACAAAACAAAGTACTTCAGTTCAGAAAAAAACATTCGTACAGTCGGCATTCGAACTTGCAATATTGATGTCTTAATTAAGCAAATGTACAAACACCGAAAAAAAACCATTATGCTTAGAAAGGAAATACGTATATGATGCTTAAGAGGTGCTTGCGAAGTGCTCATTATAACCTCTACCTGGACAAACTATGTTAGTATTAGTACTTGTCAAATCATATAGTTGCCTTATTAATTCTATCAAACCAATTACTCCAATCGACTGATCGATAGCTAAGTACATGTTAAGTTGCGCGCGTAATAACACCACTTATTCTATGCTAATAGAATTATTTTGATACAAGATTTCATCATTCATTAAGACTTAACAGAACATTGACGTTGAATAAAAAACGTATGGATGAATGTTAGTAAAATAATTTAGAAATTGATTTAGGTACGTAACTACTTGTAATACATTCGTTTAGTCAAAGTAAGTCCTATATTCGATAGACTGTCTTATATTGAGTATATCATAGAACTATATTTCCATGCAACTTTTAAATGTTTAGTACTTGAATCGTTCTGGCCACTTTTTGTTGCCCTAAAAGTAATGAAAAAAAAAGGCAAGAAAGCTGAACTGAAAAACCAACACACGTGTGTCGTACGACTCACCATCAGTTTATTTCAATGGGAATACAGGAAGTAGAAGCGAGCTTTAATCATTTCATTTGGTCCCAATTTGAGTGCCAAGACCGTTACGTATCGCCAACAATATTACACTTATGACAATTATAGAGAACCGTAAGGAAATAGTTGCCACGTCATCTTAATCTTTGCAATGTACCGTGTATTCCTGTAATATGATGAGGCAGTATAAGCTTCAAAAGCAATTGATAGGCATACGAGCATGTTAAGTATTTCACGCCACATGGGTACCTATACTTACCATACGGGGGTTATAGGGTAGGCCAATGGAGACAAATAACAGACCGCCGTGCATCAAAAACGGACTAAAATGCAAATTAAAAAGAAAGAACTGTAATTTGGCCACAAAAATGTGGCCTCACGATGTAGGTTTACGATCATGCTATACATGTGTTTGTGTGTGATATGTTTAGCTGTCTTGTGTGCGTGCGTGTGTGTGTGCTCCGTATCACGCGTTCCATACAAAATGTGTTACCCTAGGCTTTTTGGCGAGTAAAACAGTGTCTACACAACTTAGCTATATAAAATTTCTACAAATAATCTCACGGATCACATTGCAGGCACTAAGTTCTGATAACTCTAGTGTACCACGCTGCTCTTGTGGTTTGTGCATTTCCTACAAACAAGATTGTCAGTTCGATGAATTCCTTTATCATGAGTAGTTTAATAAAAATACGACTGCGAGAAAATGTTTGTATGTTTATACAACTTTACTGTAACCAGTCAGTATATTTACACAAGAAAAGATAAAAATAATAAGTACCTGGGACAATTCCATTCCACACAAATTGACCTAGTCCCAAATTAAGCAAAGCTTGTGTTATGGTAACTAGACAACGATATATTTACTTATATAGATAGATATATACATAAATACATAGGACATCCAAGACTAAGGTACAAATATTCGTGTTCATCACACAAATATCTGCCCTCAGCGGGATTCGAACCCGCGACCTCAAGTTTCGCAGTCAGGAGCTCTAACCACTAGACCAGACGGTCGACGTCAAAATACCAAGGCATCTTTCGAATGTCATCAAATCAACAGTAAAAATATTTTTTTATGCACAGATGGCGTATGTCGGTCTCATCAAACATTACAGATGGAAATCATAAAAAAAATCTACTTTTAAGATTGACCGATATTTTATTACTGACTTGAACCATCGCAAATACAAGTCATTACACGCCCATTGAAATTACACCCACATCCATACAAGTGGCACAATAAAACTACGAGTTCAGTAAAAACAGCTCACACGTTTTGTAGTATCATGCTACATAGAAGTGCAAGTGCGAGTATAACGGACCGACCGGACTGCTCGAAGACACGTACAATAGAGAATCATATTACAATAAAATTAAGTCCGATTGGCGCTCAGTGGGTACTCTGCCAAATTGTATTGACATACTGACACTTGCCTGTGCTATGGATTTGTAATAAATTCTGAAGTGTTGTTATTCATTCATATTGATTGGTGTTCACTTTTTCTAAGGCCAATTCAATTAACCTTTACTTTTTTTTTTACTACAGGGCTTTCCACAATACAATATTAAGGTGCTACGTGCGAATTGTCTCCGTAATATTAAGCAAACGAAGCTTATTAAACGAGGAAATAGTTTAAATTTTACAGCAAAATCAAATCAAATTTTAAATTTTTTTATTCAACGTAATGGACACAGGGAACACCTATTGAACGTCAAACACTAACCATAAAACTACAGCTAACACCGTACCCAAGAAAAAACTCTGTCAGTAGAAGAAACGGCGAAACAAGTCCCCGGTTTTCTTTCTAACGTTCCCATTTTATGTAGTGAAAGATTTTAATTACATATTAATACGTTGCAAGGGGAGAAATTCAATTGTTTTTATATTTTGATACTGTAGACAAATAAATATTCTAGATTGATAACTGACACTTGACTGTCTGCCTACCCCATTAGGGACTCGGCGTGATGACTATTTGCAATTTCTGTATATTTGCACACTGATAATATTTATAATAAATAATAATAAAATATAAGAATAACTGAAACTGGCTTTCATGTGTATATAGATTGTTGAATGAGAATGAAGCAAAAGTGGTATGTAAATCTAAAGAGATCTAGCACTCCACTCTGCCTGCCTACTACGTGAGCGACTCAGCGTGATGATATGTATGTATGTAGTTTTAGTGTATATGCTGTACTACTAGGCAATATCGTTCAGCTTATTTATCGTGCGCTATAGTTTCGCATGACACGACCAAAACCTCCTGCTGTCCTCACGCAAGACCAATGAGTACATAATGACCGGGTGTCGTTGAATCCCGAAAAATAACAGGTTCTTAGCTAACGGGACTCGCGTGACCCCAATACTCGCCTTTGGACATCCATGGGTTACGACTTCTACTGAAATGAGAATATCACTTCAGTGGAAGTTGTTTAAAAATTCACATATTGGGAAGCAAGTTATTTTTTCACATCTCTCGTAGTTTTTAACGCAACATGATATAACAGTAATATCTAGAGTACTTTAGCTAAGAGCTTCATAGGAGATAAAAAGATCTAAAAGCATCCCCGTCGGGGTATGCTCTTTCATTCTTCTTTACTGTTATTCCTTGATGAAAGAGTCTCTGACCGTTCCTTTTGGGAAATGACTATTTCCCAAAAGTTCGAGTAGTTGCCTGCGACACAAAGATCGCAAGTTCGAATCCCGACTGTACCAATGAGTTTTTCTGAACTTAAGTACAATGATTAGTCACACCACGAGCTTTACGGTGAAGGAAACATCGAGAGGAAACCTGCATACGTCTGAGAAGCAATTCAAAGACGTATGTATAGTCGTGCTGTAGTAACGGCGATGAACTCGCCATCTGTCACGTTGGCACATAAAATATATCTCTTGCGGATAGTGGGTGTGTGGGTAGTACTACCTATACACCTCTAACTACCCCTTCGGGAACCCTTATGGGAAGGCGTGAGGAAATATATTAATAAATAAAATATATTGTTCTTATGGTATAACGTGTAAGATTTACACGTGTACACGTTAAATGATTTCCTAAAACTAATATAAAGATGCAAATAGTCGTCGTTGTCTGATAGGTAACCAAAGTAGAAAGTGCCTAAGCAATAAAATATAGTTTTAATTATTAACATTGCCGATTTGTACGAGAGAAATGGAAGATAATTTTGTAAAAACAAAGAAAGGTAATTTTATCTTATAATTGTTTAATTGTAAAAGCAACACAATATTTAACTTCTCTTCATTATCACATCAATCGTGTATTGTGACTGGGTAATATGTTTAAGACTTTCACTTTTGCATTTCGACTCAGCATATATTCATACTTTTCCTCAAAGTTGTCTTAAATTGGGATAACCAAACTAATTTGGCTTCTTGCGGGACATTCTTGGCGATTTTTTATAGCATCCTGGTTCGTGACGACATCACCAAATTCCCAGAAACGAACCCCGTCTTTGTCGGCTTACGGGTGAGAGAGAATTTATTGTGTACGAATTATATATTTTTATTTATGTAAGCGATAAAAATAGACAAGGGACAATAGACATCGAAGATTGATAACTAATGAAAAAAAATATCGTAATTTATATATATCGTGCTGATATATATAAATATGATAGTGAATTTATAAAATCTATTCTTACTTCGGTGCTCACTCAAACTAACCGGAATATTATTTTTATTACCTAGAAAATTTGATATTAGGTGAACAGTAATTATATAAATGCGCCATCTCATTGTTTTTAATGGAACCAACTTGATGTTCATTGCGAGCCGTAAGCTGGGCAATTAACGCCGTGTCGCACTGAATCAGCAATGTACTGTTAGAGACATTTCACTTTTTGAGACGATACCCCTCCCCCGAACCACCGCCCCCCGCCGGCCCACTGGCCGCGAAACCTCCTTTCAAAGTCAAGTACAAGACACGTGACCGTGAAAACAAAAATGCGCACGTTGCTCAGTCATGGGGCTTACCGAAAAACTTAGGCACACTGAAAAGTAAGGTATACTTTTCTATACGTGTAGTATTTTATATCTTCTCAAACTTTAATATGGTCATCTGGTATCTATGATCGACCTGTCCACTTAAGTGGTACTAAAGTTGTGATGATATTGATACATAACTTCAAAATACGCGTCAGTTAATTTACGCGTATAATTATTACCTTATCAGTGCAATCAAAACTGTGTCAAAATCAAAAAATCGAGGTTCATTTGGTACCCAACCCAACAAATGTATTTTTTTTTTGTGTTGTAATGTATGTTTGGAGCAACATGAATTTCTGAAGATTGGATGGTGTCTACATATTTTGTGTAGACTAGAAAAGCAATCAAATCAAATAAAATAAAGTAAAAAAATTATTTCACATAGGCCTATATGGGCACTTATAGAACGTCGAAAAAGGTTGGTCGTTTCCATGGAGAAGAACCGGAAAGAAACTCCATGGTTACTCTTTTCAAATCATTTGGTATACAAGAACAATATTATCTATACTAATATTATAAAGAGGAAAGATTTGTTTGTTTGTTTGTTTGTAATGAATAGGCTCCGAAACTACTGGACCGATTTCAAAAATTCTTTCACCTTTGGAAAGCTACATTATCCCCGAGTAACATAGGCTATATTAAATTGGACCCGAGAGGTGGCGCTGAGTTTCAAGAATTTTACCTTTTTACCCGGGCGAAGCTTTCTGTGTGTTTCTGTGTGTCTTAAGCTAGATTCGAGAATGGTTTAGATTTACATTTGGACCCAATAGGTGGCGCTGCGATCGTGTTACGGGCAATTAAACTTTTTTACCCGAGCGAAGCTGGGCGGGACAGCTAGTTATTAATATTCGCGGAGAGCAACCACAGTGTGCTCAATACACGGTTGAGTCTACTGTAATTCACTGTGTCGTAGAATCCTCAACATTGTAAATTAAATCACAAATTAAATATTCATGAAGCGATCGGCATGCGAGTAAATTATATTATTATAACGGAGCCAACCCAACCGCAGAATACCCCAGTATCTAGATGCTATTATAGACCTAAACTACTTATTTACTACTTTCCCTTAGAAAACGGATATTTTTGCCAAGCTTAATGGAGCGTACCACTTGAATATAATAAAATATAGCTATAAATTAATCGATTTATCTATTCTGCAAGAATCAGCATTGCCATGCTGTATGGCAATACCGCCAGCCTTCTTGATACTCTCCCGCGAAACATGAATTTGTGAGTTTTTTTCATTCGTAAATATAAATACAATGTGATTAGTTGTCTTTTAGTTTTATTTTTTTATTTGGTTTTGTATTTTTTTTAAGCTCATAGTCGTATGTATGTAGTCGTGTTTGAATAACGACACCTAAAATATATCTCCGTCGGAAAGTTGGTTAGTCAGAACTGCCCACACACTTCTGCCTACCTCTTCGAGGACCCTTATGGCCAGGCGTGATGATATGAAGTATTTATTTTTATTATTGAATAAATAAAATAATAAATATATATCCTCACGCCTTCCCACAAGGGTCCCCGAAGGGGTAGGCAGAGGTGTATAGGTAATACCCACACACCCACTTTCCGCCAGAGGTATATTAGGTGCCAACGTGACAGATGGCGAGTCCATCGCCGTTACTCAAGCACGACTATACATACGCCTTTGAATTTCTTCTCAGACGTATGCAGGTTTCCTCTCGATGTTTTCCTTCACCGTAAAGCTCGTGGTGTGACTAATCACTGTACTTAAGTTCAGAAAAACTCATTGGTACAGTCGGGATTCGAACTTGCGACCTTTGCGTCGCAGGCAACTGCTCGAACCGCTCCGCCACCACGGCTGTTAAATAAATAATTTATAATAAGAATAAATAATTTTTCCAAAAAGGAATTGCTTATTCTGTATATAATTTTGTAAATTAAGGTTACTGTAATTATAAATGTATACCGCTATAAATACATAAACTATCAACGAATTGCTTAGATAAATTATTAATAGCAATCAAATATACATCGGTGGAATAAACGGCATCGCGAGAGAATTAATGCCGCAGGCGCATGTCTACTTAGCATTGTAGGACTTTATAATCGGCGGAGACATTATTTTTTATTATTAATATAAGCATTTAAAACTTAGAAACCTGTTCGCGCTTCGGAAACTTGACGGACTCGCCATCTGTCACGCCGGCACAAATATTTTTATATTCTATATGTAGCTCAAACTCACATGAGCAATTATTGACAGGTACCTTTGAAAATGTAAATGCTCACTTTCTTGCTAATTATTTATCACTATAACGTTCTTCGTCACTATTTTTACTAATGTCAAGGTCGAAGCTTTCCTATGATCATCATAGAACTTCACATATTATCGGTTAGTTCTTTTAATGACTGATTATGTGCAACATCACAAAGGTTGGTTTAAAATGTAGCCTCACTATAGGTATGCTTAGTCCAACCACATTGTATATTTATAAACGAGAGCAAATTCCTTGTATTTATTCCTTAATACTGCGTCATCATATATGTAGATAAAGAGGCAATATCAAGTTTCATATTATCCTGCTGAAAGAAATTCTAAGAATGTCTAACATGTTTCCCGTGAAATAGTGTGCATAACCCTATCCAGTGCGGTATCCCATAGTCCAGCATGAATGATGCACCCCACGTGCAAGTGCGGCCTTGTTCGCGCTCGGCGGAGCGTGCGCGCAGTTACACTACGTCACGGCCCGTACGTTAACTGTACTACACGTGCTGACTTCATATAATACTACATCGATCCTTTTTTTTTAAATCTCCTGAAAACTACGTTCTCACATCGGTTACGGTACGGTACGGTCAGTGGTATAATAGCCTCTTTTTTCGCCGTAGATATTTTAAGGAACCAACGTGACAGAGACACCACAGAGACAGACAGGGACCTCAAGCCTTCCTGCAAGGGTTTTTGCATGAGCCGTGAAAATGTGACAACGTGACAGATAAGGGCGTTACTGGCACCTCTTAGACACGACTACAAATCGATCCGAAACGTTTGGTAAACGCCTTTTATCACTTGATATGTCACAGGTCATGGCCATGTTTTATAAAAAAGTTTTAAAAATATTATGCATTCCATATCAACGCCAAATTCTAAATGGTATGTTGAGCAATGCGGTTCCCCTCATAAGTATGCCAGTCACAAGCTACATTCCCTACAATGGATCGATATGCAATGATAAGCGAGGCTGTCTGTGGCCTAGCGTTGAAAAAGATATCAAAGTTTATTTGTGAGCCGATTTAACGCGATATTGGTAAAGATGCCGTGACCTGAAAAGTAGCAGATAGATCTACTAACCACGTATTAGGTGTTCTCAGTGAAAATAATTTGGGAAAAGCAATGGGAATTAAATTGGTCACATTCATTGAATATTAAAAATTATTAATTATTTGAAAAATTTACAGATTAAAAATGATAATGAACAGGATTGATAATATATATATATATATATATATATATATATATATATATAATACGGTATCAGGTCCACATTTTTCGTATATTCTATCTTATAAAATAATCAAAACTGATTTGAGGAACGAGTGAGCAGTTTAACAGTTACTCAAATGATAGTTTTTAATAATTTGAAAAATATGATATTTAACATTTTTATGTATGTACAATATCTCTGTCAAGTCCCGAAACGTTATAAAACCCCGAAATAGTAACGGGTACCAATGACCACAGCACCGTTAGGCCGGACAAGGACCTCTGAGGGTTAGCGCGCGGGCACACTGACCGATTTGTCACGGACTTTACCAGCCAAAGTAACCTGTGCTGACCGTTCTATGAGAAGGTGTGTTTATAATTAATTGCTCATATGTTTTAATGAGTCAAGGGTTATGTATGATGATATGTCTAAAATGCATACATATTTTGTTGATTTGAGAGAAAAAAATCATCTTCTATTATTGTATATGCGAAAATTGAGGATGTTAGTTAAGCTCCATGCAAAGACTACACAACGGAAATGGATGAAATTCGACACAGATATAGGTTACTATTATAGCGAGAGAAATCATTTTTTAAACGGAAGGAACCGCGAGGCACACCTATATGCCAATAAATATATTGTCTTGAAAAAGTAGCTCGTTTCCAAATGTAACTACAGTATATAAAAATAATTTTAATACATAGAAAGAATAGTATGAATTGCAGACTAAAAGTAATAAACTAGATGTTATACGCATGTATTTTCTTTTCATTTGAGAATAAGGTTATTTTTAATTTAATCTCTAATACATCGTAATCTGTTGCCAATACGACTTCGCCTTTACCAAAGATTCCTTCCAGACTCGCTCGCAATGAAATGTGGGTCAAGTTTATTGACAAATCAGGACGTTGCCCGTGCGCTATCCCGCGCGCACACATAGCTCTATCCCGCTCGTGCACAGGCTATCGTGTTAGGATGAACATGGGAGTTTTTCAAACTTCGTGCCTACGTTTGAATAATCGATTTTTAAGTTCACACTAAAAAGTGACTTTACAAATGTACTGTCGTTGTGTAAATAAGTAAGGGAGTGGACGCAATAATGTATTTAATAAAAAAATAAGTTTTCGAATGGAGAACCTCCTTTTTTAAGTTTGTTAAAATATTTTTAGTAACAGTCTTAAAAAGGATGTCATATTTTTTGTAGCTTTTAAAAGGGTATTTTTTTTATTAATCGCATCCAACAGTACATTACTTATTTGGGAATTATGTCTGTAATTCCCAAATAAGTAATTTGCTATTGCTGCTATTTTACCATAATGTGTCTAGGGTAAACTTTCTTAAATTATTAATTGAATAAAATACGCTTCTCAGAAAAAAAGGTAAGTCGAATTTAATTCCCACCATTAGGGGACTCAGCAAAAAACCCAAGTTAAAACCCTTTACTCAGATAATATTACAAAAAAGCCACCCCTCTAATCGAACCAGTAACAATACAACAAGAGGTTGTTTACATCAGCAAGGCCGGAAGGAGCGGATATCGTTTTAATAAACACCGGATGTGATATCAATGTAATGCGAGTACATCCTTCACTAGGTTAATGGGTGATGATTGCCACCTTCGAGTGATTTTTTTAAGGAATCGAGCCAATTTAGGGAAACGAGCCAATAGACACAGCAGATCTCCCTTATAAAAAAATACAACGAATGTTTAACAATATAACACGTGATGATCATCACGTAAAATGTGACCTATGCTAAGCAATCATTAAATCTTTTACCTAAAAGATCAAAAGGGGTAGGCAAAAGTGTCAGAGGAACAACCTTACTTGCTGCAGGACTTACATTAAGAAACCAACGTGACTGGTAGCGAGTCTGTCGCTCCATCGATTCGCGCGCATCCATTTAAAAGCTGAGCTCTTGTCGGCGTCTCTTATGAAACTCCTTCCATTTGCTGCTCCAACGCAATCTCTTTTACCTCCCTATACGATTATATATATACGAGCTTCTACTGGGTTGAAAAAAATAATTTCCTGAAACACGACCGCACCGCCACCTATCGAATCCAATTCTGTAACCACAAAAAATTCATCAAAATCGGTCCAGCCGCTTAGGAGTTCAATAACCAACACACAGACATAAGAAATATATATAATAGATAGATATACCTCTTGTAATATCATCTCAATTTTGTTAACAGACAAGTTATCTATCAGATCTAATTCTGACAATGTACCAAGGATTCCGTGTCGCAGCTCCCACCTGACCTAACCCGAACTGTCGCGTCAATCCTTTCACACATAATCTCAAACCACAAAACATTCCAAAATTCCCAAGCACATGTGTTACCTGCCGAATTCAAATATTGATTGAAGGGCTCCCAGCGTGCCATCTGTCGGGAGAAAGCATCACGCGATGGGAAGCCTCGACATGTGCTGGGACACATGTGTACTATTGAATTGCCGAATTGTTTGTGCATCAATAGTGTATGACGTGAATGTAAGGTGCTATTGAGGCTATTGTGTACCCCCACGTTATGTAACCTGCGGGAGTTATTGTGAGCAACTAAGTGGTACCTATACGTCTTGGTGAAAATATTTCCTTGGTATTCCAGGAAGTATTGGCCGTGTTCATAATAATGTCTTTTCAGAAAGCAAGCGTGGATGTTTTAATTTTATTTATGAAACAGGAAAACTTAAGACATATAACCATAAACACACAGATTTCCGTCACCTTATATTGGGAATCGATACATACACATACATACGCGAAAATTTATAATCAAACGAAACAAGTACCAAATGGCACCTAATGGAAGGCATCCAATTTATCTAAATATACATTAAAATCTGGAATATTATTCACAGTACGGCACTACACAGCATACGCTAACGTCGCATACATTAGACATCAACGGGCGCTGTCTAGAATATCCTTCCCTTTCATACAAAAAATATATAAGATATTTATGAAGTATAAAAGCACTGATTTAATTAGTTTGAAACGTGGGCGATATTGGAAAATATATAAAAAATACGTAATTTTTTTATTCACAAAACCTAGTATTCAGAACAAAATATGTTTCAGTTGCAACATTAATTGTACTACGAAGCTTCGAGAATAAATTACATGTTCCATTAGACCTAGATATGTGCCCGACGGCGCTGCCCGCTATCTCTCACTAGAATAAGATTATCGTTCAACTGATCCACAATATAACGGAGATATTAGTAAGCACTGAATACCATCTAGATTCATTATCCCGAGTGTATTCAATGCACTGATTCTGATCTGCCCGGCTTTGTTCGATACGGTCTCTTAATACAGTAATTAAGTGAGAAAAACTTCACTTGCTTTCTGTCCCGATGGCTGTGCCAAATAGGTTTCTCCTGAAAGAATGGTCGTCGTGAATTTAAATTGTGTTTTTGACTTCTATGAAACTACACTGCACTGGTCTACAAGTACTACACGTAATTTATTCTAGAGGAAACAGAGTGGAATTTGTCAACAAGGGTGTGAAAAGATCTATCAGGGTAAGCAATTCGCGAGCCATATCCTTCGTTTTGCACGCGTCTATAGGCGACGATAAACACAAAAACATACTTAGAAAATATTTCTGTTAAGGGGTAATTAATACATATATATACATTTCATCACGCCAAGTCCCTAACGGGGTAGGCAGAGAGTATAGAGCGCCAGTTCTCTCTAGACTTACATACCTCTTTCGCTTCGTCCACATTCATCAGTCTCTTCATACATGCTCGTCGGTAGTACATGATCCAGGTAGTTGGAACGTGGCCTTCCTCTGCCTCTTCTTGCACACACTTTTTCTTTGTATATCTGTTTCGTCAATCTTTATTCAGGGGTAGTTTAAAAAAAATGGTATTCTGAATAGCACGAAGTACATAAATCAAAGTTCCTTAAGCAGACCTTATTGAGTACATAATAATGTCACGTGACTAGGTCACAGGAGCGCAGCGTCTAGCTACTCATACAATCGGTTCTCTAACTAGAGACCGGTCCGACGGCAATCAGCATGTACCAGCTGCTTTCTCCTCATCGCGCGCATCCGACATTGAACTCTAAAGCCTCACAGCTAAGGGTCATTGTCAATGCTTTACTGCTACTTAGTTGGATGACTTTTATGGTGATGGCAGTAAGGGTGATTGTTGGGTGAAGTGGGGAGTCTATGATGGATTATTTGCTAAGGATGTCAGTTGAAGAGTAAATAAGGTCTACATAAACGATTAAAGTCATTTTGCTGATTTCAAATTGCTGATTTCGATCGTGAAGCAGATTTTCACGATACAAAGGTATCAATAGATTCAGAAATGTTATTTAAATACTTGGGATAAATAGATGATTTGTGTTCGGCGTTAAGGGAATAAGCAAATAATTCTACTGGGGAGGCAATTTACAGCAAGACTAATACAGGGTGCCTAAGAAAATAGGACAGTTGCTCAAAACAATCCTAGGGCACAATGAGATGGAGCAAATAATATAAAAGAGCAAAATAAAAAAAATTTAATCTATTTAATATTATTAAATTCTAAATTGACACCAGTTGCTTTAACCATATTTTCTTCTCCTACTATGTGTAGTATCTAACTACGTTTTATTTTGTTTATGTAATTAAAAATGTCTGAAAAAAGCATACGGTTTTATGCTTTTTTATCGGAGTGAATGTTGCCCCCCTTATTAATGTTATAATTTTGTTATTTTTGGATTTATTTATTTTATTTATTATCTCGAGGTGTCTCCGATGACTTCTAGAAGACAACTGTTCTATTTTCTGTTACATCTGCGTAGACAGTTATGAGCGTTTAAGCGATAAAATAAATTGGACTCATTTTACGATCTTCTCTTAATTTGAACCAAACATTTTGTATCAGAGCAATGCACATAAATTGTCAAATAATGTCCAGATTAGATGTGACAAGACCTTTAGTAAGTGTTGCCAAGAGCGTGTACCTGGCCCTAACCACTAGGCCCGGGTAGCAGTCAGCTGATCGCCGTCATCGCGCTTTCTCTCGTGGCCAATGTCCGCCTATTGATTGTACTTGCACGTCGCGTGCGCCGACTGCGCATGCATACATGCATACCTAGTTGCACATTCTACTCGTCTGCTACTTACAATATTTTTGAGAATACAAGATTATCGTTTGACGAGGGGTAAACCAACGCTTAAAGAACTTGACAGAATAATGATCACTTCAAGTTTAATAAATAATTACTACTACAGAGAATTAAATCGATTTATTTTGCTTAATTATATATATTCTAGAGAGAACTGGCGCTCTATATTCTCTACCTACTCGGTTGAGGACTCGGCGTGATGATATGTAATTATATGTATCCACCCCGTCCCACAAGTGTCCCCGAAGGGATAGGTAGACCAGCATCCACTTCTCGCAGGAGATATATTTTACGTGCATGGCAGATACCGAGTGAATCGCCGTTGCTAAATTATTCCTTCACCGTAAAGCTTGTAGTGTGACTAATCACTGTACTTAAGTTCATAAATATGCTTTTATCAGTCTGAAACTAACTATAAAACCTAAAATATCTTCTACTACATTATGTAGGGACATTGGTTTGGACACAAGTTGTCAACAGAGTTTACATAATCGTTTAACAAAAAACATAGTCAAGTTGAAATTTAAAATACTATAATTGCTTGTGTATCAGCGTGATGTCTGTTTCGTAGAGCTATTCACTTTTTGTATCACATCGTTATTCGAGCGTGCTAGTACACGTTTTTAGTTTAGTTGCTTAGTGCAGTACCTACTTACACATACCACTATAATGTATACGTACATATCCTCACGCCCAGTCCCTTATTGGGAAGACAGGGAGAATAGAGGGCCAGTTTTCGCTAGATTTCCATACTTCTTTCGCTTCGTCCATTCATCAGTCCCTTCATACAGGCTTACTGTTGATAATGACATCCTTGAGTGTCCTTGACTGTCGAATATTTTGAAGGAAACTTTAAAAACTACTAGGTACAGTTCTGGAAGGAAAACTATTATAAAATTCAGATATTTTGTGTGGTAGTTTCACACAAAATATCTCATAAAAATTGGTTAGCTCCTCTATATAGAATTAAGGAAAAGCTGACAATAATACTTGTATATTTAAAACATATTTGGAAAGACTTGATTGTGAATGTTCGCAACAAAGTGTTGACAAGTTTTGAAAAACTTTAGTCCACTTGTTTGTGGTCTTATATTTTTCTTTCCTTTTCTTTGGGCAGTGGTGACGTATCGTCAATATTCAATGCACATTCGTTGAAGCAATACCGACGATACATATTGCAAAAACTGGCTAATGTAAAGTTACTGTAAAATTACTTAATAATGGTGATTACTCGAATTGTGATCAATATTTAAATGTATGAAAATGCTGAGGAACGAGAGTAAAGTGTTATATATTAATAAAAGTCTAGAGTTGAACGGCTCTTAACTCTCTGCCTACCCCTGAAGGACTTGCCATGTGATATACAGGCCTTGGAGGTTAGCATAGATTCCTTATTGCCGCTTATAATAGGGCGTGAAAACTCAGCCCATTGAACGTCAACGGTTCATGAATGTATGAAAAGTTAGTTTGTTACCGCATATAGCGGTATCACGTGACAGATCTCCAATCACGCATAACTTCTGTGTCAGACATCAATGAAACACATCCTTGACAATATGCAAACATTGTTACATAATTAAAGTGTTAGCTGTGATTCACTTCTTCGACTTACTGTGTGGTAACTGGGCAGTTGCATTTTACTGGAAAATCCGAGATTACAGCTCCGTGTGCAAAATCATATTACAATCAGAGCTACACACATTTTAGACAAGCTGAAGGTTTTACTTGAAGATATTTTTGATAAGAATTTGAAATTACAAGATGAAGCCTGATTCAAAATACGAATTATCGAAAATGAATTATGTAAGAAGTTAATCTGCGTTGATGTCTTTTCTATGTAAAATATCTCAACCCTTAATAATCAGTGTCGGTCGATTACAAATCAATATCAGAGACCAGGATATACCCTATACCAACAACTAACTGTATATTACTCAATTATACGCACGTGTACGTGTTTAAATACGTGTAGAGTATTTTATATATAGATAGATACATCTTTAAGTTCTTTGCTTTCTATGCATGATTTATCTTTCGACGACCGTCTGGTCTAGTGGTTAGAGCTCCTGACTGCGAAACTTGAGGTCGCGGGTTCGAATACCGCTGAGGGCAGATATTTGTGTGATGAACACGAGTATTTGTACCTTAGTCTTGGATGTCCTATGTATTTATGTATATATCTATCTATATAAGTAAATATATCGTTGTCTAGTTACCATAACACAAGCTTTGCTTACTTTGGGACTAGGTCAATTTGTGGGGAATTGTCCCAGGTATTTATTATTTATTTATTATCTTTGGAGGTAGGCAGTAATGTGGAATTGGGTAGACCACAGCCGTAGTTGTCACTTGTTTAAAATGTGATTATGGAGGTACAAACCTCGCTGTTCAAATAATTACGTTTTTTAAAACAAACAATGAGAATTTCGTTGGAGGGAAGCATATATTATGTATACTGTGAGTAGAAATGTAGAGAATCGTGTCCAAAATGTGTCAGACTCTCTATTTTTAGTATGTATGATGAGGTGGTGTGTTATTGCAACTTCGCTAAAGTCTACGACACTAACTTCTTCGGATTGCTTGTAGGAAACTATTAAGGGTGACAAGTATTAACGTAACCTCGAGCTATTTACCCTGCTAATATTATAAATGTGAAAGTTAGTGCAAATGTTTGTTCCTATTTTACGCAAAGAATTTGGCACAGGAATAAATTATTAACTGGATTTACTTATACGATAATATTTATAAAAGAAATTTATATATAGTTTTATATGAAAGTGCGGGGCTGAGCTAGTCTCACATATTTCTATAAATCGTTGTAAAGAAAGTAACAGATCGTAAGAATTCCTTGAATTTAAAGCTGGTGTCTAGATTACTCATCTGTAAGTATCGAACTATATTTTTTCCTCTTACAACTTTCACTCAGACCTGTGCTTCGCTACGTCAGTATTCTATGGATGTCTTTCTCAACGGCGTAATATCATGTTTGTACTCATTGTAGTATTGAGGTATTGGGATTACCATAAGTAGAGTGAGTCTCACACAGATAATGCAACTATGTTGTTTATTGAATAAGGTGCATTTTGACTTAAGTTATTTATACATATCATATGTATATCATTACGTAGAATCCCTCACGTGGTAGGCAGTGCGTCTTTCGCTTCATCTACATTCATCAATTTCTACATACATAAAATCCGTTTTTCGTTCGGGCCTTTAAATAGATTGAATAATATTGCTCGAATTTTTCTATATCGAATGATAGTCTATGTGCTAATCCAGCTAATCTCTTTGTTAAATTTCATCCAAGTCCTTTTGTATATATTGTGTTATATTTCGATTGAATGTAACTTAAGTCTAGTAGTGTGACCGTAGAGGCTCAGAAGGCACCGAGAGCGTCAATTTTGCGCAGTGCACTTGACACCGCGCATGGTCATTGCCGCGCAAGACTTTCACTCTCCCCCCTCCGCGGATATATGTCACAGCACTCCGCATCTCTATTTGTACGCGCGTGTTAGTCGCGCTAGAAATTGTGCACGTTGATATGTGAATATACCTATTACTTCAATTTACTGCTTAATAATCATTGAATTATCAGACGGCAGAGGAGCAAAGATTGCAAGTTCGATTCCCGACTATACAAATGAGTTTTTCTGAACTTAATTACAGTGATTAGTCACACCACGAGCTTGACGGTGAAGAGAAATATCGAGGGAAAACCTGCATATATTTGAAGAATTTGAGAAGAAATTAAAAGACGTGTCGTGCTTGATAAACGGCGATGGACTCGCCATCTATCAAAGAATACCTTTGCAAATAACACACAAAGTCTAATAGATCTATGTTAAGCAAATCACCACAATGGAAGCTTTATCATAGCAATATTACAACCGAATATTATGCATATTTAGTACATTTTATTTAAGGGCCATATATACGTGTAAAGGTCTCGAGTAATTGCTTTTAATGTAATTTCAGCTGTGAACTACTAGATGCTGCTTTGTCTATAAATATTGTAGTAATTTTGCATTTTTACCATACATTACTCAGTATTCAGTACATTGGAATTCGAACCCACAATCTCAACGTCGCAGACGACTACTTAAACCAATCACCTTGCACGACTCTAAGCCATGTTTACTTATCTTAATGCGAGATGATTCAAGTTAACAGTAAATCAACTGATATGTTAGTCAACTTGAATCACTCGAGAGACCTTTTGTGTTCCGAGATATTTCCTAACAGCCAAGCAGGGTCATTTGATATGACTAAAACTATTTAAGGTCACCGATGTTCTAATGAGTGAATAATCACAGGTGTGTCAAATAGCTATCCTTTTTGTGTTAAAAAATTACAAAAGTTTTGTAAGTATTCCTTCTTTAAATCGCGATAATCAAGAGTAGTTTAAACTGTCTACACTGTGCGAAGACAACGAGCACAAGCAAAAGAGGTCTGTAAGTCTAGACAGGACTGACGCTGTTCTCTCTGCCTACCGTACGGCATGATAATACGCATGTAACTAACACTACCGAGAAAGAAAACATCGAGAAGAAACCTGCATACGTTTGAGAAGAAATTCAAAGCGTATGTATAGTCGTGCTTCAGTAAGGGCGACGGACACCATCTGTCACGTTAGCACCTAAAATATATCTCTGGCGGAAAGTGGGTGTGGGGGCACCTATACACCTCTGCCTAACCCATACGGCATGATAATACGTATGTAGCTTACACCCTGTTATTTAAAGGTGTGCGTATGCGTCATATTATGAAGCCACCCTGTGGGCGGTATGGAACACAATTACCATTATCTAGAACAAACTCTTCGCAGATTTAACTTTGAGTATTAATTGATTGATTGATTGGGAGATCGTATCTCCATGATGTTTGTAATGGACTGATTGACAATAAGATTAGTTTATTAGTTTCCTAAAGACAACGGTACAATACATTATAGTGGTATTCTTATACATCAATATATGTAATACTAGAGGCCCGTCCCGGCTTCGCACGGGTGGACATTTTTTTACATTTTGGCATAATTTTTTTATTTCTTACAATTAAAATATCTGTATTAATCAGTGATAATGTAACATTCAAAATGGTGAAAGAATTTTGAAAATCGGCCTAGTACTTATTAAGCCAATTCCTTACAAACATACTTACATACAAATCTTTCCTCTTTATGATATTAGTATAGATGTAAAATGTAGCTATTTGCTAGTAGTTAGCTTTCGGCTAACTGAACATGACATAAGTATGTATATCATATTAACAGGCATCACACAAATAGCTTTGACCCAGTTAAACGGTACGATGATAAAATGAGTCAAAAACCGGATCCTAAAATTACACTTAAGATCAATCTCACAGCAATTAAGTTATCAGAATGAGCTTCGGGCAATACTTTCGCTGGAGGAGATCGCATTAGGCCAACCTATTGTCTTTGCAGTAGTTTTACTACGGATGTATAATATAATACATATCTTTCACGTAGTGACCCAGTGGTTAAAGTAGTAAGCTGCAGAGTGAAAATAGCAGGTTCGTGCCTCGGTAGTTTCTAAAAATTATCTGAATGTATATGTTACTGAATGTTGATGCTGACATTTTCGTTGCAATAAATCTGCATACATTTGAGAAAAAGTTTTACGCGAAGGAAAACATCTAAAGGAAGCCTGCATACGTTTGAGAAGAAATTCATATCAGTTTAGTCGTGCTTGAGTAACGGCGATGGACCCGCCACATGCCGGCGGAAAGTAGGTGTGTGGGTAATACCTATATACCCCTGCCCACCTCCTATGGGAAGGCGTGAGGGTATTTCATTACACTACATGCAACTTAATATTTAGATAAAACTATGTAACTACGTTAATATACGAAAGTTAAGAAGATGATAAGTCATAAGCTCAATTAACACCATTTAAATATATTAGCAATACATTTTACTTCTAACGATTCCCGTATATCTCTGTCCAATACAGGTTGTCGACCCGTGTGTTGCGGCCTTGTAGGTCATTCATTCCAGCCGCGCTTGTCTACGGTCAGGTAAAACTTTATCCGACCGGGCAATGACTTTATTCGGACGAAATAAATAAAAATAATAGGGATATATCCCATAATTTAATTAAAATCTGATTATTTCTAGATTGCTCATCTTACAAAGCCGAAATACCTAAATATAATACATAAACATCATCATCATCATTACATAAACATCATCATATCATCACGCCGAGTACCTAACATAAACATAAAGCCTTTTATTTCCAATGGTATAAAAACCCAGCCTTAACCTACAATATGGAATCTTTTTGAGTCATTAAAACTGACAGGCGTATTTAAAATCTATGCCAACCCAGATTAACCCAGCTTAGTTTTAAGCTAAATCATCTTTTGTAATAGGGTTAAGTAATGCCTTAATTTATATCGATACTAAACCCAGTCAGCCAGTAAGGTCCGGTACAAAGATTTCAACGATTTGGTCCAAGAATTCTGTTACACCACTATGTAATGTACAGTGTTAGTTATTTAAACATACATTTTACTCACCTAGCTAAGTGTAGCAAGATGATAGTGTAGCACAAGTGTCAAATCCACATGATACGGTATAGTATTGTCGCACTGTGACTTTGAGCGTCAGTGTCAAATTTGACAGGTCACTAATGTCAAACGTCTCGACAGGTCACAAGTCCCTTAGACAACACGGGGGAACAATCCGGGGTTCAAATAGCAGGGTAGAAGAGGACTAGAAATAAAGATAGGCTTAACTATAGGTGCGGACGTTATAGGAAACTTACCTTAGCGTGTTAATTGGTGATGAATTATCAATGCAAGATGATTAACTGTGACGGTGATGGAATGACTACAATCAATCATGAGGTGATCCAGAAAATGATAATGATTATGAAAATGAGAACCCATGAATTTTATGAAAAAATAATTGTATTAAAATTATTTTATCCCTATAATATAATATGGGTCATGGAACATTATCTAATGACGCTCATTCCATATACTACGTTAAACTCTGGACTAATTGAATTGGACAATTGTGACATTACTTTAATTGTAATTACTTATAATGTAATAACTAATTGCGTCCAAAGATAACGAGCCAACTTTTTGCCAATCAATATTATTATTGAAAATATTGGGCAAATTTTAATGATTAAAAAAATTGGTAAAACAAAGAAACAGGTACATATGTGTTTTATTAAGTTGATGCAAGCGGGCGGGAGCGCCGTTACAACTGTAAAAAAACCAGTCGGCCGACCTTCGCGCTATCAGCCGAAAACCGAACTGTGGCGATACTACGCCACGGAAAAGGCACACTTTTCCGATTGATTACACCTAACACCAACGCCAGTACTAAACCGGCACATTTAAATATATCATACTATGTGTATAAAAGGAACATGCGGTTAGTGAACGAGAGATGTTAATACTAATAGGTAAAGAAAAAAAAGAAAAAGGGAAAGATGTGATTGGCATAAATAAAAGAATTACAAAAAAAATAACGAAAAAATATTCTCTCGAATATTTACAAGGAGGGTGAAATAAATTAAAGTTAATTTAAAAAAATAACTGGCGTCCAAAATTTATCCACTGTGTACTCCAAAATCCAAGGCACTGGCACGTCACAATTTTTTTTCTATATATATTAATGCCAATTACAAACATTCCCAAAACGCATTGTTCCGATTTTCACAATGTAAAAAAAATGAAAATAGAAACAAGGTCGTGTTTTGTTTTTCTTTTTTTCGTTTGAACGTACACTGTTTATTCCGTGGTAGCGTCACTGTGATCTCAACAATTTGGTACAATTTGGAACACACTGCACTGTTTTGGTGTCACTGACCGGTACGAGCGCGGGCCGCGCATGCGAGCGACTGACTGGTGCGCGGGCGCACCCCACTCACTTCCCACTAAAAATTTTCTACCACCACCGAGTGAGTTGAGAAGACAAACTGCGGCCCGCTACGCTCTAGGCGAGTAACGCCCGCCTGGCTACGTGACGCTACGATCTTACACGCAAACCTCGAAGACTGTATTGCGTATTTTAAAACTCTTGTTTTTTTATATACTTCATCAACTTTTATCATTATAGTTTTTTTTTATACCACATGGATGGCAAATAAGCATGCGGTCCGCTTGATGGTAAGCGGTTACCGCCGCCTAAATATAAAATAAATAAAGTTGACATAATTCTAAATATAATAAATGAAAAATAGAGTCCAAGAATTTCTAGATTTCAGTGAAAATTATATTTCGAAAATGCATATTCAAAATTTTATAGAACGGTACATTTTCCAAATAGCTTCTAGTATATTTTTTGTTGAGCAGCGAGTAGTAAAATAATTGCCGTATACAATGTATGGTATTGTAAACGGAGTAGTGGCCGATTGTGTGAGGAAGTTGCATCGGATACACGCAATTCGAATGCAGTTATTATGTTCAAATCGACACGCCAAATCAACTGATAAATTTATTTAATCTGCGTACATTATAGCGATTTTAAAAGGCCCTATAATTAACTGAAGAACGCTTACACATGAACAAAAATTATTTTAAACGAAATAATATTAACTTGCGGCGCATTTCTCTTTAAGTTGACAAGACCTGGCGCCTGCTATCTCCATGCGTACACGCACACTGTGTCACGTAAACATTCTCACGCACACACACAGTCACTGACAGGCCTACAGACCTACAAATAATACTTTCACTAGCAGCAACTCTTGCTGCCGTCACTTTAAAGATCATAATGCTTTGTTCCAGATGCAGGAGCTTAGTTGCAGTCAGCTGGTAAGTAGGACACCAATGATTTTCTTTATGGGTCTACCGCGGCCGTGGCAAGGTCCTCGTTTAGGTTATAAGCTTTAATGTTAAGGTTATGGAATATACTCAGGTACTTAATAGCTAAGTTCCCGAAGAGCGTCGCAGTTATGATCTATCGCAATAGCGTACTCAAAACGCTACAGCGACATACTAAGTACGACTAACGGTGCAATTATGAGGTTAGTGCATGAAACAAACTAGAAAAATTCAGTCGTCTTTACCCGGTTAGTCAAAAGCTCCAAGTAAGTCCACTTATTCAAGATCCGTTTACTGTTAATAGGGTATCGCAGTGACGTCATTGCGGATCGAGGCATTGTTTCTTCACAGTAAGCGCATGCGCATAAAATAGCGCGACGTCAGATATTTTTTCTAAATCTTGTTGAGTATCAACATATACATTATTTATAAGGTATTCGTAGGTAGACGTTTATAACTATTTGATAGTTTAATATTAGAAAAGTCATAAATCTTACTGCTTAGCTTCGCCTTAACGACGGCCTGAACATAGAGACTAATTCTCGTTATGATAATTCTGTCCTTAATTACTGCGCGATGATAATCACTGGTCAAATTTGCACCAAAAAACAGCGAATCCGACGACGTTTTAAACGCACCGTAACCCAGATACCCGGGTGTGACGGATGCCTTATTTTGTTATTTATTGTTTGTGAGTTTATTAACGAACTATAGACAAAGCTAATATAGCATAAGCCGTGATTTTCCTTCACTGTAAAGCTTGTGTTGTGACCAATCACTGTACTTAAGCTCAGAAAAGCTCATTGTTACAGTCACACACACATATCACCGCGCCCTAACGGGGTAGGCAGAGAGTATAGAGCGCCAGTTCTCTCTAGACTTACATACCTCTTTCGCTTACAGTTATTTATTGTTACAGTCAGGATTCGAAATTGCAATCTTTGTGTTGCAAGTAACTCGAACCACTCGGTCAGCGCGGCTTTTAAGTGTCACAAATAATTTAGCTACGTCTTCAAACACTTTGGACCACAAAGGCCCCACACAACCTTCACTAGAAGCTTGCAGGCACACCTACACAGTGAATCACACTCATTAAATTCTAATCAACATTACTTGCACAAAGAAATGAATATGTTTGCTCATTGATCCCATTCTCAAGTCTAGACTCATTATTTTGGACGATAGTGAGCTAGCGGTGTGCAATTCTAAAACGAATACTCATTCATACTAGGTTGATAATGCTTTGCAAATTGCGTGTGTGGATTTTCTCAATGACTGTAGCAAAAAAGACATACAAGTTATAAGTATTATAAAATTGCCTTCTTATGTCGTTCTCAATAGGTACTTTGCTAATTTTCTTTTATTAGTGATGGTATATATCTTTATAGTTGAGGTAAACTGTTGTTCTTTATAAATTTACAGTAATTTATCCATCACAGGCTATTGTTCGATACTGGTCTTAGTTATGATATCTGACGTTATTGTCACAAAGAAGGCTTTGATTTACAGTATATTCATATCATCGCACCAAGACTCTCACGCGCCACCCTTCGTGCCGCCCTCAGTTACACCTCTTTCGCTTCGTCCATATTCATCAGTCTCTTCATACATGGTTTGAGTACTTCTGACGTTCCTTGATTGTCTGATCGATTTTATTTTTTTATCAAGTTGTTCGAACGGTCTTCCTCTGCCTCGCCTTAAAGACATTTTGCAGTAGTAATTTATGGATGAACTACAAAAGTGTTTGTTACATCTATCGATACATCTAGCTACGCATTTGTACACACAGGTTACGGAACTCACGTAATGCCTTTCTAACATTTCCCTCTAAGTAACTCATAAAGCTGGGTTTCATCTTAAACGTCCATGCATATGTATGACTTTGAAGTCGCGTGAATGCAACCCAATGAGTGCTAAGTGACCTGTTAGTGTATAGTACGCAGTAAGCATGCTCGTGCTTTGGTTGGCAAAATGTACTGTACGTTTGCCACTAGCTATTTACCATCGGCTCACTAGCAAGTAGATATGAAAAAACCTTTTGAAAGTTGTACACCGCTCCAGAGGTATACAAATGAACGATGCATTAATTTTTAACATAGGTACTAGTTCGGATCGGCGATCGTTCATAAAGTAACTGGTATGAACGAGGGTGTGATTGTAAAGATAAAGGAAGGCATGTTACGTTAGTTTGGACATGTTGACAAGATGAGCGAAGAAAGATTGACGAAAGTAGATTACCTACCTACAATGCGAAAGTGTGTGGAAGATGAGGCAGAAAAAAACCACGTTCTAATTTTAACAAGCAAAACATTTTAGCAAACTCTACATTGGATATTTAATGACACAACCCGTTCGGGAATTAAACCCTTTGATATTACGTATGCTACTGCTATTTACATATTACGTAATTTAATTTCACAATTAAATCTAAATCTAACCTGAAGCCGTGGTGGCCGAGTGGTTCGAGCAGTTGCCTGCGACGCAAAGGTCGCAAGTTCGAATCCCGACGGTACCAATGAGTTTTTCTGAACTTAAGTACAGTGATTAGTCACACCACGAGCTTAACGGTGAAGGAAAACATCGAGAGGAAACCTGCATACGTCTGAGAAGAAATTCAAAGGCGTATGTACAGTCGTGCTGGAGTAACGGCGATGGACTCGCCATCTGTCACGTTGGCACCTAATATACCTCTGGCGGAAAGTGGGTGTATGGGTATTACCTTTACACCTCTGCCTACCCCTTCGGGGACCCTTGTGGGAAGGCGTGAGGATATATTATATATTATTATTATACAATTAAATCTAGATTAATTTCAACTATCCAGATCAAATCGATCGGAAACTCAAAGATGGAAACGTCAAGAGTACTCGAAACTAGCGAGCACGTACGAAGAGACTGAGTGTGGAAGAAGTCGGTAAGTGTAGCGAGAACTGGTGCTCTACCCTGCCACGTGAGAAGCGTGGCGTGATGATACGTACATATATATATATATATCTTCACGCCTTCCCACAAGGGTCCCCGAAGGGGTAGGCAGAGGTGTATAGGTAATACCCACACACCCACTTTCCGCCAGAGGTATATTAGGTGCCAACGTGACAGATGGCGAGTCCATCGCCGTTACTCAAGCACGACTATACATACACCTTTGAATTTCTTCTCAGACGTATGCAGGTTTCCTCTCGATGTTTTCCTTCACCGTTCAGCTCGTGGTGTGACTAATCACTGTACTTAAGTTCAGAAAAACTCATTGGTACAGTCGGGATTCGAACTTGCGACCTTTGCGTCGCAGACAACTGCTCGAACCACTCGGCCACCACGGCTCTCAGAGCCTCTCTCATTCGGCAATTAAGATTTTAAGACTATATTTCGTCCCAATATTACATATTAAATACATTTCCGACCAGTTACTCTTTTTAAGCATGGTTTTGCCTGAAATAGAAGTATCCGCTCTTTCTAAATTTCTTCGTAATTCCTAGTATTACTTAGTAAATATACTATACTTACTATAAATGTATATTTAACAAATTCATTAGACCTCTCCACTTGATCATAAGTGTGGGTACTATTACCGAGCATAGCATAACAGTAAGAACACCTAAAGAGAGGCTACACATTAAAGGCTACATAAAACGTGGACATACCTAAGCCTAGTCTAATACAAATCAGATCATAATACATACAAAGTAAGGACAATCTGAGGCGCATATTTCGCATGTAATTACAATACCGTTGCGGCACAACTCATACGTCAAGTGTATGAGAGACCATCATTACGGCGATGGATGGCGGATTGCTTTCTTATTATAGGTTCGCGAGGTGTCAGCCTTAGTGGGGCACTGAGCGGGCGGAGTGAGCTTTCGTCTGAAGTTTTAATCCAACTAGTATTGTATATGCGAAAGTTTGTGAGGATGGTTCTCCCTTACACGCTAAAACTACTGAACGAAAATTTGATGAAATTTTGCATTAGGATAGATTATTAGCCGGATTAGCATACAGGATACAATTCAACGAGGATAAAACCGTAGAGCATAACTATATATCCTCACGCGTTCCCGTAACGGTCCCCGAAGAGGTAGGCAGATACAATAATGTACACACCCACTTTCCGCCAGAGATATATTTTAGATGCCAGCGTGATAAGTGTGGAGCCCATCGTTGTTTCTCAAGCACGACAATACATAGGCTTTCGAATTTCTTCTCAGGTGTATGTAGGGTTAATCTCGATGTTTTCCTTCACCGTAAAGCTCGTGGTGAGACTAATCACTGTACTTAAGTTCAGAAAAACTAATTGGTTAAGTCGGGATTCGAAGGTTCAATCTTTGTATTGCAGGCAACTACCCGCACCACAAAACCACTATGTACGAAAAAAGATCCAGAATGGAATCGCAAACTAGTCTTAACACGCATTAAGAGAGGTAGGGCATAACGGGTTTCCCGTTCGAATTTGGAGCTGCCCGACTGGGGCGGGACCTCCACCTTATAGAACTCCGTAGCCAAATAACACAATGTTTTGTATTGTGTTCCTACGCCGTGAAAAAGGTTTCCAGTAATGAGCTCCTTGGGGAGGGGGGAGGATTGTTACAATGTGTTGGAAGCAGAGGGATTAAATCCATTATGCTGCCAACACTTCTTCGGTATTGTAAGCGTAAATAGGCCGGTAACCGTTTCCCATCAGGTGGGCCGGATGATTGTTTGCCTCTCTTGTTGTATAAAAAAAAATACCTAAGTGTAAAGCTAATAATATGATAGTAAGGTAACTATCAAAATATAGTTCAATCTAGAACACCAGTAAATGTGATACTATCTGTAATAGCAACATAACATGATGTTTTCATTAGGCCACCTGAGAAGTACAGTTCATTGGGATAATGCTAATTGATGGGCACTTAGCAACTTTTGCCTTACTTAGCGAAACGTATGTTTTACACCTTCGGTCTTCGAATTGAGACAAAGGAATGTGAACCAATAGTGATGCCTCAGACACGGCTAAGCATTGTGGTAACCGCCTAACATCGTGCAGCCTTAATATTCTTTATCTTATCTATACATATATTTTAATGAGGAAAGATTTGATAATGATGCGAGCCGTGGTGACCGACTTTGAGTAGTTGCCTGCAATACAAAGGAAGCAAGTTCGAATCCTGACTGCACCAAGGAGTTTTTTCCGATCTTAAGTACAGTGAAGGAACTTACGGTGAAGGAAAATATCGAGAGGAAACCTGCATACGTTTGAAGAGAAATTCAAAGGCATGTATAGTCGTGCGAGTAATGGCAATGGACTCGCCATCTGTCACGTGGGCACTTAAATTACTACTACTACCTATACACCTTTGCCTACCCCTTTGGGGACTTTCCGCCAGAGGTATATTAGGTGCCAACGTGACAGATGGCGAGTCCATCGCCGTTACTCCAGCACGACTATACATACGCCTTTGAATTTCTTCTCAGACGTATGCAGGTTTCCTCTCGATGTTTTCCTTCACCGTTAAGCTCGTGGTGTGACTAATCACTGTACTTAAGTTCAGAAAAACTCATTGGCACAGTCGGGATTCGAACTTGCGACCTTTGCGTCGCAGGCAACTGCTCGAACCACTCGGCCACCACGGCTTTTAACATATTAGGGCCAGCTTTGTCAACATATTAGGGCCAGTTATAACGTGTACAAAGATATAAACCGCTCGCGCACATGTTCTCGTAAATCATTGTAGCTCTAGCTTTATTGAATTCGTTCTCAGACTAATGTTCGGCACACTGACACACTTGTAGCGTTGTCCCTGTCTTATTGTCTTAATTTTGATTTATTTCATTATACCCATCTCCCTCGCCCATTCTTATAAATGACTCAAGTGGAAAATGTTATTGTGTCCATAGATTGGTGTTACCATTAATTTCGGCTATGAACTGTTATTCGTCGGTACTTTGAAGTGTTAGCTGTGAAAAAGTAAAAGTGACGGATTTCATTGAAGTCTACTGCTTTGTACCACTTGTAATGGCTTCAAATGGAATGTGTAATCACTTTGATGGCCGATGATTTGGTGTCAGTGTTAATTATTCCCCATGACTGATGAATTGTTTCAAATAAAATCATGCTACTTTAGATTACTTCTTTGTTCAAGAAGGTTCTCGTCTATTAACACACGCTCTTTTCACTGGAATCCTTTCTCAAGCATACGCCTTTGAATTAATTCTTACAGTTATCAGTCTCGCTGTATCCTTCACCATAAAGCTCGATATTGGTAATTACTGTCACATCATAAAACATTGGTACAATCGTAATTCGAACTTGAAATATATACGCTGCAGGCGACTAAGCAAACCACTCGGTCATCACGGCTCTTTAAAGTGTGGCTAATGAAGCGTGGTTACCGTAGTCTCAGAAAACTAACAATACTCTTTTTATATGGATATCCGTAAGCTATGTATATAGCTCGATTCAGGATAAAGAAGTTGGTTACAACACTTCAAATGCTGTTAATAAGCGCAGTGGAAGCAATCGCACAAAGTATAATGCTTCAATTCGTGTGACTCAGCCGATGCTGTGGGCCGACCGACCCGGAAAGGAACCCGTTTGCAATAAGAGCTTAAACCCGTGCATATGCTAGGCAGTCTCACCCTCGTGGATGCATTTCATGTACATGGCTTATTTTAATACTGATTGAGTGGCTTTTACGGTATACGCCAGAGACACCTTACTTCAAAGCCAACACCGTGACGTGTGACCACTAATAGAGCGTCAATAAACACCAATTTACCAGAATGTTATAGTATCTTTTCATATTTTGAAATACTTTTTTGAGTTAGGGCGTAACGGGTTTCTCGTTCGAACTTGGAGCTGCCCGACCGGGGCAGGACTTCACCTTATAGAACTCCGTAGCCAAATAACACAATGTTTTGTATTGTGTTCCTACGCCGTGAAAAAGGTTTCCAGTAATGAGCTCCTTGGGGAGGGGGGAGGATTGTTACATTGTGTTGGCAGCAGAGGGATTAGTTCCATTATGCTGCCAAAGCCGTGGTGGCCGAGTGGTTCGAGCAGTTGCCTGCAACGCAAAGGTCGCAAGTTCGAATCCCGACTGTACCAATGAGTTTTTCTGAACTTAAGTACAGTGATTAGTCACACCACGAGCTTTACGGTGAAGGAAAACATCGAGAGGAAACCTGCATACGTCTGAGGAGAAATTCAAAGGCGTATGTATAGTCGTGCTTGAGTAACGGCGATGGACTCGCCATCCGTCACGTTGGCACCTAATATACCTCTGGCGGAAAGTGGGTGTGTGGGTATTACCTATACACCTCTGCCTACCCCTTCGGGGACCCTTGTGAGTGTATTGTTATAAAAAAATAGGATCACTGTACCTAATATGTTGGTCTAAAATACAGTGACTGAATGTAGGTCGAGCGTCCCAACATTTCAATATCCAACCTTCTTCACTCTTGTCAAATATGTAAGCGAATTAATAAGATAACTGTTAAAATTGTCTACATACGTGTAAAGTGTCATGTAGTGATTGCACAATACACTGTAATTCGGACTACATCCGATGGCGGGTGATGCCGCGATGCTGTGTGCGGGCAGTCATGTAACTGTCTCTTTATTTAGGCAACACAAGTGTTGCTTTACAATATTGAATTCGGTAATTTTAAAATGTCCTACATAGTACCTACACTTGTCTAACTGATTGTCGCATACAATCAATATTGCGTATTCGAATCTTGTCGGTCTGTACCTGTGTATTTTTTTTTTTAATTATATGATTTGTCACACCAAGAGCCTTACTGGAGCATGGTGAGAAAACTTACATATGTTGTGAAGAATGAAGCAGCTAAGGGCTCGTGATCTGCCACTTTGACACCTAAATATATATTTTGCAAGCTACAAACTACAATAAGATCGCAAGTTCGAATCCCGACTGAACCAATGAGTTTTTGTGTTGTGATTAGTCACACCACGAGCTTTACGGTGAAGGAAAACATCGAGAGGAAACTTGCATACGTCTGAGAAGCAATTTAAAGGCGCATGTATAGTCGTGCTGAAGTCACGGCGATGGACTCGCCATCTGTCACATTGGCACCTAAAATATATCTCTGGCGGAAAGTAGTTGAGTGGGTACTACCTATACACCTCTGCCTACCCCTTCGGGGACCGTTGTAGGAAGGCGTGAGGATATATTATTTTTAAGTTATTTGTTTAGTTTTATATTCAATCATTACGGTGAATGAATGTGGACGGCGCGAAAGAGGTCTGTAGGAAGGCGTGAGGAAAACATAAGTGATCCAACTTGAAAATAAATAAATTCCTGAGACCTAATGCAAACCTTAAAAAATGTTGTACTTCAATTGATAGCGACTGGGTAATTTCAAAGCAAAATATTTACTAGGCCTGCCGGCTGTCAAATGCAGCTTCAAATATAGATACCACTGAAAATTAAATAAATAATGACTTCATAAGCAATTTATGTATAGAAGGCGTGGGTCTCCGAAGGGGTAGGCAGAAGCGAGTAGGTAGTACCCATATTTACCAGAAGGGTTTGTATATAAGATACTTTTAAATTACTGTTTATTATAATATAATGGATAAGCTTAATATTCGTAGGTTAATAATTTTACCGTAACCATATCATATCTTAATATCATCACACCTAGACCCTAACGGGCTAGGTATAGAGTATAGATCGCCAGTTCTCTCTAGACTTACAGACCTCTTTCGCGCCGTCCACATTCATTCACCGTAATGATTGAATATAAAACTAAACAAATAACTTAAAAATAATATATCCTCACGCCTTCCCACAAGGGTCCCCGAAGGGGTAGGCAGAGGTGTATAGGTAATACCCACACACCCACTTTCCGCCAGAGGTATATTAGGTGCCAACGTGACAGATGGCGAGTCCATCGCCGTTACTCAAGCACAACTATACATACGCCTTTGAATTTCTTCTCAGACGTATGCAGGTTTCCTCTCGATGTTTTCCTTCACCGTAAAGCTCGTGGTGTGACTAATCATTGTACTTAAGTTCAGAAAAACTCATTGGTACAGTCGGGATTCGAACTTGTGATCTTTGTGTCGCAGGCAACTGCTCGAACCACTCGGCCACCACGGCTGATTGAATATAAAACTAAACAAATAACTTTATGGCATAAAACAAATAAAAAACTTAGTACCCGGACTGAATGTCATAAAAACAATGTTACCAAACGCTCCAAATAGTGATGGACAAGTCATAACAATTTGATGCAAAACAAACAAATAACCAAATTAGAGCATCACCTCACAGTTACACTACTGTTAGCCAGGTGACTATGCGCAGGCGCAGGGCGCTCGACCCCGTTCCGAATAACGGTACATTGTCGCGACACTTTTTGCCAACACCAAATTTGCCAGCATCCAAGGTATATGCCTAATTCTCTTAGTTTTGAACCTACCATTAACATGACCAATAAGAAAATAATACCCACTTTAAAGGCCGTACCATGAGGCACGAGGACCTACACACGTGTTACAAAGTGGTCGAGAATGTTTGTAATTATTAATATTATTATAATGATCAGGTGGAGGATAATAATATAATATAATATAATAATAAAATATTAATAATTAATCAGGGATACCACTGGCAGCTAAGGCCCTGACCCTGATAATGGAGGGCCCAAAGACTATATGTTTTTAAATATTATTTTTTTGTAGATATGTATATTTAAAAATGTTTTACAGGTATAAAAACTCATTTGAATAAAGATTTGCTAATACTAAGCCGTGGTGGCGAAGTGGTTCGAGTAGTTGCCTGCGACACAAAGATCGCAAGTTCGAAACACGACTGTACCAATGAGTTTATTTTTTAACTTAAGTACAATGAATAGTCACACCACGAGCTTTACGGTGAAGGAAAATATCGAGAGGAAACCTGAATACGTCTGAAAAGCATTTCAAAGGCGTATGTATTGTCGTGCTTGAGTAACGGCGATGGACTCGCCATCTGTCACGGTGGCACCTCTTGTGGACCCATGGATAATATTAAGATTAAAAGCAAACAATATAGCACAATACCAAGGCCTGTTGCCATAGCGACCGCAGCCATCTGGGCTGAGCAACGGTCCATGCAGCCTCCCAAACTAGATAATTCGTGAACCAGTATTTATTTACATATTTGAAATAATTGACCTGAAAAAGCTTTGAACAGTAATAAATTGCTTTTTAATAGGAGATCCTCTATCACAACATTTTGAAACGATAATTTTGTGTTTAGTAGTAGTATTTATTTTATTTTTTTTCATTGTTCCTTATCCCATATTTAAGCAACTGACCTATTTTCTGTATATTATACTACTTTAAATTTTACAGTATTACAAACAGACACATGGATTCTATTTATTACTATAGATTTTTTCCTGCAGGGTTGGCTACGTGCGCGTGATACCCCTGGTGTTGCAAGCGCCCATAGGCGGCGGTAACAGCTTACCATCAGGCCCTGGGAATCAGCTTCAGGGAAGCCCTAACATTATATTTAAATATTATAATATGATTTAGGTATGTATATTATATTATATTTGTTTTATAAATGTATATATCTTATACTTGAGATCCTTTTTTATACATATAATCATATTCAGAGCACTCATGCGTATGTCTTTAATTTAGAAAACCGATTTCGAAGTCCCGCCTCTTTCGTTTACCATACTCATATGATTGCTTGGTTACGCTTCAAAATATCTGACGGCTGAGAATTAAGACCGACTTACCTCATAGCTACGGACACAAGCCCTATAACAAACCCCTATTTTTTTAAACCAAATATCCGCCCACTGACATACGCCGCCGTCCGCATTCCTTCCAATTTGTCGACACAAGTCAAAACATTTATACACAAAAACTGGCAAAATAATACCGTAAACGATATGCCATAATATTTTACAATCCGAGCCAGGTAAATGACTATACTTTACACAAAATAGTGGTCGAGTTCTGTGTGTTCGTTTTACCGGTTGTAATTAAGGTAGGCCCGTGACGGATCGCCTATCAACAGTTAGATGAGGACCCTACGTTACTGTAAAGTGAACCTCACACACTCACATATTAAGTTGAAAATGGTTAAACGTGATGCATGCCGCCAACTCAGGTGAAGATTCTATTACTGGTCGGGACAATGAGTTATCGATCTCGATGCAAAGGGGTTGTTCTCATTGTAGAGCCATAGTAAGTAGAATGCAATATTTTATTTGTTTATTTCTAAGTGAAAGGTCTTGTATGAAAAATTGTGTTGATCTGATTCTGAACTCAGAAAATATTTTTGTGATTAGTATTTTTTTAATAAGAATCTCGATGAAAACTAACCAATTGTCAGTTGGCTTTGTGTGAGATGTCAATAAAACAGAAGTAATATAATACTTCTATACTTAGATACTAGTTGTAGTAAAACATATTCTATGAATTCCGATCCCACCCATAATTTGCGAAAATCCCGAACTTTCGCATTCATAATATAAGCTCTACTAGATGGCGCTGTTACATTTCTGCATCGCGCTATGGTTTCATTCCTCAGCCAACATGACTGTTTTAGCAATTCCATTAAGTATAATATTACGATAAAGGTATTTCACCTAGTTCTTGTATTATATACAAAGTATTTTTGGCTAACTTCGCGCAATTAAATGCATGTGAAGTAAGATAACTCAATGGAACCAAAGGAAGGATACGATCGATATTCGATAATAATACTATGAAATATATCAATTCTCAAAATCTTGATAGCTCAATTAAAAATAACATTATGTCTATTCTATTGCTTCACTTCACGTCACGTACTACTGGATGTAAGTACCCCGCGGTTTCATTTCACCCGCGCAAAATTTTACTTATTTTCCTTGGAAATTGGAATTAAAGGCAAAAATATATCCTTTGTGTTTAATCGATGTAAGGTAAGGATTAATTAGGTATGAATTGGCCGTGTGAAGATATTCTTTAATTGTCTCTCGAAACGTGAGTTCCGGGAATATTAGCTATTTAACCGCTAGGCAATTGTTATTTTAAGTACCAAGCAAACGCAGCTAAGGGCACTCCTGTGGGGATTCGCGAGCCTAAATAATTTCAGGGCTGCTTTAAAGCTACTAGCGCAGTATGTCAGTTAATAGTCTGTTCATTGTATCTTTATACCTGTTTACGCCTATGGAGGCATAAAATCTTCTTTTATTATTTCTCTTACATACAATTGACTTTCATTTGTTTTGTAATGAAATCAATCAATGTCATTCTTTTTTTGTTTTTTCTTCACGTTCTAACATGATATATACAAGAAGCTACATTAAAAAAAACATCCTATTTTATTTACAAGAATTCCTAACTTCAATGAGTTATGTCGAAGTACGCAACAATACCTTCTCACTAGGTAGAGGTTGTCGAAGGGGTAGGAAAGTCTGTAACACCCACGTTTCCAAGGAGATATATTTGTTTAAATTGTGGACGTCACAGATGGCGGGTTCTAATACAAAACATTGAATTTCTTCTAAAACATAAGCACGATTCTTCTGAACGTTTTTCTTCAAAGTAAAGCTCGTAATGTGTTTAATCACAACATTTAAGATTATAAAAGCTCAAAATCAAATAAAATCTAAATATTTTTATTTCACATAGGCCTAGGTGGGCACTTATAAAACGTCGAAAAAAGGTGCACGGTTCGGGTTGGTCGCTTCCATGCAGAAGAACCGGCAAAAACTCCATGGTACAGTCGGAATTCGATCTTACAATCTTTGCGTTGCAGACGAACTCGAACTACTCGGCCACCACGATTCTTAATTATTGTTGACGCAAGTTAATGATTCATTAAAAATAATTTCCAAAAAAAGACATTGTACAAGCTTTGTACACTGGTGTTTAACCTTAAACAAGTCGACAAAGGGAGCAATGTATTATTGAAGACAAAACAACACATCATTGATATTTGTTTTCGAAACAAACCTGAAGAAAAGAATCATTGATCTTTCTTTATGGTTATCTTTTCTTGTGTTCGGAATCAGAGATTATATCTTTTCAAAATGTGTCCCAAGATGTGTTCACGCGTTAACTAAAAACACGTGTGATTTTTTGTTGAAAGAAATGTTTTGTTGTTTTATGGGTTTGAAGTATTGTCTGTCTATCTTGTGTACAGTTAAGTAAAACGAGCTAATTGCAATGCAGTCGTAAAGTAGATATCCAAGTGTTTTTATATTTATTGCTTGTAACGGACAGAACAAACCGGTCGGCATCGTTTGAACTCAATATTTTGCGATATTTGGTTACGGCACACACAAAAGTGATGAGAGTCCGTCTTTGTGCGTCTCAGTACAAATGCGAAGTACTCATTTGGCATTAGGAATGTACATTGGCTTATCGATCATTAACTTTTTAAGTTCCAAAATACACTTTAATACACTCGGGATTCCAACTTGCAATCTTTATGTTGTAGGTGACTACTTGAACCACTCGACCATCACGACGATTATTATATTTCCTAAGTGATCATCTAGCTTATAATATATCTCTGTGCCGAATTTCAGTAAATTTCGTTCAGTTCTACAAACTTTCGCATTTATAATATTAAGTAGCATTGTGTATCAGCCAAGAAAAATCGATAAAATTAAATAACTTAAATATTTAACTCAACGTATCACCATAAACAAGTAATTCAACGTCACATACTAAATATAAAACTACAGCTACTTAGTAACTTAGTTTACGATTGACAGCGTTAAACTCTAGAATAAGTAATTCAATTATTTTCAGAGGTAATTTATTAAAAAAAGGTTATACTTAAAAAAATGGCCAGGTCAAGTGTACCCTAAACCGAAGAGCATGTATGAAGAGAATAATGAAAGTGGACGAAGCGAAACAAGTATGTAAGGATCGTAGCAAGTGGAAAGAAGTTATCTCTGCCTACCCGTACGGGAAAGTGGCGTGATTATATGTATGTATGTAGGCTTGCCCGATACACGAGTTGCTAGTTTTGTGTAATCAAGCTATAACGTGGAGAGAATAAGATCCACGCAGGTGAAAACGCGGCCCGCGGCTAGTTGAACGATGTTTATAAATAAATGTAATTCTGCCAATAGTCTTATATTAATGAGCACCGCGCAGTATCGGGCAGTGTGTCAAGCAAGAGGAGCTATCCGCGGCGGCGCGGGCGCAGGTAACCCAAAATACAAGTGGAGCGCGCGGCACCGTTTCCCTCAGTTCCGAACCTCCGCGAGGCGGCACACTGAGCGCTCTAACGGACACATGCATGCTGTGAATAAATCTGCGAAAAGTTTATGTTACTCCTCTGCATGCCGTTCTACCACGCCTCGAGAAGATATAGAAGTATTTCTGTGAATCTTCTCCATAGCATCTTGATGTTCGGCGAGAAGATTATTATATACATAAATATACAGCTTTCTAAGCTGTAACAATACTAGAAGTAATATTCCACTATAATTAATACGATTCCATTTTTTGTGTGACCTTTCTATAGGTGTGCTGAATCAGCTGTCTGGTAATGTGAGATTTCCACTCGGCGGCCCTCTTCCGTAGGACGGGAGGGCTCTGGGATCTCCTGAGGAACGCAGTGCCCTCCTGTACTTTGCATGAGCGCACCTAGGGGCATGATAGTATGATACTTATGTAGGTATGTACTTGTTTATTTAGCACAGTATTTGACATGTTTAGTATATTAACATGGATAGCTGAAAGAAGCAAAATGCGACCTTAAACATCAAGAGGAAACCTGCTTACGTTTGGAAAGACGTATTTAAAGACTTCAAAGACGTATGTATGGTCGTGCTTGAACGTGCCATCAGTCACTAAAACTTTAAATTTATCTCCAGCGGAAAGTGAGTGTGTGGATACAAATTATTCACCTTTGCCGCCTCCATCAGGGACCATAGTGGAAAGGCGTGATGATATTTATTCAGAACCCTCCCTTGTGCGGAAGTCGGGCCAAAAAGTTATATATCTCAGTTAGTAGTATTTTATGACGAAGCATGTGCTGATAGCTTTTCTTTTTGTATGACGAAGCCTGTGGCGAATGCGTTTTATGTTCAACCGACGAAACCTGCGATGTGGATAGCGTTTGTAGATTTTATTCTAAATATGTTCTTGTTGTAATAAAATTTATTTTTCAATATATCTCAGTATGTCTTCAACTTTTTGCACTTTGCCGAAATCGAGAGCGCGTCGATTGGTCTCGGTGACAAAGCAGAGCGCGGCATCCATTATGCGCGGAAGCCTCCATGGTCCGTCTGCCGGATAATAATAGCCTCTTCGGCGTAGACTGGGTATAATAGCCACTTATTGTTATAAACAATAGCCACCCTATCATTATTGTGGATGGCACAAATAGCCCGTCATTATCATGTCCAGGGCGGAAGTATGCCGAATCGGTAGAATTAACAAGTATCGTCAGATGTTCATTTGAGTTGTAATTTAATAAACTCCACGTCTTTCTTCAATGGCTTTTGAAGATGTAGGTGAGGTGATAATCCTCTTTTCCGACATATATGTATTAAGTAGTATACAGATGTGGGCTCGCTGTAGCCGAATCCCACTTAATACTAATGTTTAACGAGATATCTATATAATATAATAATATATAATAATATATATATATTTTTTTTTTTTTTTTTTTTTTCTCTATTTCTTTTCTCTCTTCACTTGGTTGCCTGGAAGAGATCGCTTTTGCGATAAGGCCGCCTATTGTGCCTATTCCATGTTATTCTCTATCTTTTTGTCATCCTATTTGTTTGTATGTGTGTGCACAATAAAGAATATTATTATTATTATAATATATCCTCACGCCTTCCCACAAGGGTCCCCGAAGGGGTAGGCAGAGGTGTATAGGTAATAAATACCCACACACCCACTTTCCGCCAGAGGTATATTTGGTGCCAACGTGACAGATGGCGAGTCCATCGCCGTTACTCAAGCACGACTATACATACGCCTTTGAATTTCTTCTCAGACGTATGCAGGTTTCCTCTCGATGTTTTCCTTCACCGTGGTGTGACTAATCACTGTACTTAAGTTCAGAAAAACTCATTGGTACAGTCGGGATTCGAACTTGCGATCTTTGTGTCGCAGGCAGCTGCTCGAACCACTCGGCCACCACGGCTTTATCTATACAAATAAAGCCTATATAGCATTCGACAAAAAATATCTATACTAATCCCCCATAGGAAACACTAACTAACCGCTTACCACCCGAGTGGTCGAAATAGAATAGCACCTTCCTTAGCCTTCCCTTACTGAATACTATTCCTGTTAAATGAATTTTTCATCATTAAAGACTATAATTAAATAATTAACCATTGACAAAAACATATTACAATCAATTAGTTTGAATATCATATTAATTGAATTCATGAGCTCGCTTATGATCCATTTAATATCCGTAACATAAAAGGTAATAACGATTTTAATGAGACACGAAGACGAATCGCTATAAAAAGTATTCGCACACGCACAAGGCGGAGACAAATGAGAGAGTAAGAGCACAATGGCTTTGCGAGTACATCATTAATACTTAATCGCAATCAATCCATAAACATTGCCATCAGTACATCTTTGGAACCACTTTGGTTTGGAGCAACGTCGGGTGAGGGCTGGCACTGGGGGATGTTTACAAATGTGAACTCTCCTAGTTGGAGTTTTAATCAGCGGCGTTCCTCAAGAAGGATGTATAAGATTCCTGCAGGGTTGCCGTCGCGTGACCGCAAGTGAACGAAGGTAACTGCTTACCATCAGGCGGGCCGTAAGCTTGTTTGCCAGTTTAGTCGTATAAAAAAGCTATCAGATGATTGCACCTTAAATCGCCGCAGCGCTTTATAGAGGTGTATGGGATATATGCATGTGGCTAACACATTACACAAACAACTGTCATTAAACGTAATATAATTCAAAAAGCTTATTATACAAGTAGCCGTGGTGGCCGAGTGGTTCGAGTAGTTAAAGATCGCAAGTTCGAAACCCGACTGTACCAATGAGTTTTTCTGTAGAACACGTGCTTTACGGTGAAGGAAAACATCGAGAGGAAACCTGCATCTGAGAAGCAATTCAAATGAGTATAGTCGTGCTTGAGTAACATAGAGAACTACAATTATTATGCTTATTTAATTACTCCATTAAATGTAAACATATTTTAAGACACCATCATCGCCAAACTGTTCATCGCGCGATAAGATAGCTGGTAGCCCTATTTGTTCAACCGCCTCGTCCCACTTGGGTCTCTGACTAATGTCTCTCGTTCAATGTAATGGGAGTTTGACACCCGCCTGTTTAATATACCAATTATGTGTGAAACACTGTTATTTAGTTGTCGATTCGTTTAACTTGATCAATGAGTTAACGGGTCTCGATACCTACCGTCATTGTGATAGCTATTGATGTTGACCTAATTTTTCGACTTATGTTTTACTAAGAAATTATTTTTTTTATCCCACACGGGTGGCAAACAAGTATGCGGATCGCCTGATGGTAAGCGGCTACCACCGCCTATTGTCAAAGAGGGTAAGGCCACTCATATTCAACATGAAATAGGTTCCTACGTGACTGATGACAATTATGCCTAAATCGGATCCTTTGAAGGCTTTGAAGTTAACATACGTATACAAGTTACCTTTAAGCTCGTCGACAAGTACTGAAGTTCAAAACCACACATTGATAGTGACGACCGGCGTTTGAGCCTAAACTCTTAAATTCACAAGTGACTATTAACCACTTAGTATTCTCGAATTTTTAGATATGTTGAAAACTGACTGTGTATAACACCAGCGTAAATGTATGTTAAAAATGTCAGTTAGAATGAAACATATGTGCTAATAATCTACCTCTGTACCAAGTTTCATCAATTATTTTTGCGTTTTGTTCAGTAATTTTTGCGTGAAAGAAGAACAAACAACCTCACAAGCTTTCGCATGTACAATAGCAGTAGGACTTCTAGATTTGCTAGTGGTACGAGTATGTAGGTATTTTCCATTCAAGTTTAATTGCGCCACGCCTTAAGCGCCCGCGTCTACGCCCGCGCTCTCAGCGCACGCATTTTACGGTTTGTTCGTACGAAGATGAAACGTTAAATATTGAGTAATCAAGTAAGCTTCTTACGGAAGCTGATAGAGGGTAAAAACTTTTTACGATCATTTTGAATAAGTATAAATCCATACGGATCGAATTGAGAACACCTACCGAGGTCATAAAAAATACTCCGTCTCTAGTGTCGTGTATCGGACCGCCCGGTAACTATTCTTCTGTTATTCTATGTTCTGACATTGTTTCTTTAAGAACGAAGAATGAAGTGACTCCATGTTAACGTGGGGATTTATAGAATGCGCCAAGGGGGAGCAGTGGCTTAGAGCTAAGGGTTCTGTACTTGTATTGTATGTAGTATTTAAGTATTTAAAATATACATAATATTCGGATTCGCCTTTAAGATCAAGTATCACTTACCTACTTAACTTATGTACTCTGTTAGAACTTTTTAAGCTATGTTGTTTTCCTTTGTAAGCTAGCTCGTTTGAAAATATGGGACAGCCTTAATTTCCCTTAAACCTCCATTCCTAATACCCTTTAAGTCGGATGAGTACCTTATTTCTTACTCACTCCAAATGTCATACGTTCAGCGAGAGAGCGTAGAGTATCAGTCCTCTCTAACTGTAGATATAAAAACCTCTATCCCTTCATCCACACTTAATAGCGTGTTGATCGATGGTGGCAGATTTTGAGTATCGAGGGACGTGACAAAGCAGTAGGTACTTCTTCAAAATATGAGTAAAGATTACAACCTTTGAATCAAGTAACCAGTGTATGCAATGTATCCTTGAAAGCTACTGGTTATGGGACCCTAAACTGTCGCTAGGACTCCTGTAAGCACCCCGCAGCGGCCCAGTTCAGGCGAAACAAAAGTTTGACCAAAATATTTACCTTTGACGAGCTACCGTGCGCACCTTCAGCTAAAGTTGTTTGCTCTTGTCTCGGACGTGACAATGCGACGCTCGTTCCGTGCTGAAGCCAGATTTATGACCGCTTTGTCACGTTGTACAATTTGCTTTATCTAAAACAATGGTATGTTTCGGTAGCCCCCTCACCTTTACACATAATCGCACCTGATTTTCGAGGAAAGCTTGGGCGTAGCATTTAGCTACCGGCAGCTATTATTGCCAGTGGCTATTGTTTAAAGGGGAATTTATTAGTTCGTCAAAAGGTATGTTTTATTTATTATTTTTAACATTTTCTAGTTTTTTGTGACTACTTAATAAATAGAACGTTTGTCTTTAATATGCTTATAACTTTTTCTTTATTATTATGCGTTTTTGGCCCTATTTAAAAAATCTTAAAAATCACCTGCTTGATATTTATTTGGTAGATTTGAGTATTAATAACATTCGGAGGGTCAGACTGATTACTAGCGGATGAGGAAACATAGGTACAAACAAAAAATATGGTTGTAAAAATAGATTGAATTTCTGCTAGATATAAAAAAAATATTTTATTTACATAACTTCAACTACAAGGAGGAAATTTACATTTTTTACAACATGCACATCTTCCAACATCAATTGGGACTGTGCTAAGTTTAAACAGAAATAAATCGTATTACGCCATCTTTAGTTAATATTTTGAAGTACAGTGTATAGTTAGACTCAGGTACAACGTTCAAACTTGAGTAAAGAATGCTACTGTTCAGTATTACTAGATGGCGCTACTATTTATTTATTTATTTATTTATTTATATTTCATATTAGAACGGCCAATGCCACTTACACTAATATGTGCACGCTTTCATACTGTCTTCTCACAGTACTCCAGACATACTAACAAGATATCCTTCCAGTCATCCGCAAACAAATCACATTCAGGATATTCCTCCAGAAGAGCGTTGAGTGCGGAGAGGGTGCTCGGAACAGGGGAGCGCGCTCGCGCGACTGTTCGGCTCGCGGGTACGGCAAACAGCTTGTTATTGTTACTATGTTGTTTTAGTGTTACCACTAGAGGTAGCTTTTACTTGCAACATTATTATATGCGGTGCAATTGTTTTCTATCCAACGCTCAATATTTAAATATGAACAAACAAATATAACGTGCATCATTAGCGCCTTTAACCATCATTTAAGTAAATTATGTATCGTTTAAGTGATGATATGAAGTTAGTTCTTATAATTATCGCTAGATGTCACTACTTGCTTTATTTTTTATAAATTCATTAAATTAGGGATTGTTATAGCTATAAATACTCGTAACTAAAAACAAACTTAAATATAAAAGCTTCGAAAATATCCCATCTTTATTATTTTGGAATAAAAATTACTTACGTTGAACCGCAAACGTCATAGCTTCCTGATACCGTCGCGCGATGGCACTACTAGCGTTTTAATACTTACGTTATGATCACTTTGACCGATATAACTACGATAAGTTTTGGCGTCGGAATGAAAAATTATATTTTTCATTGATTTATAGGTCCAATAAAATCAGCCTATTGAAATGAAATAAAAAAAAAACGTCTAGTCCAATTAGAAGGTAATATATTTACCAACTGACAATACCAACTGGTTTCTTCTTCCTTCTTTTCTTTCTTTAATCCTTCTTCTGGGTTGACTTACAAACTTACCATCGGGTGGTGACTGACGGTTTTTTTATTAATTGGTTAAAATATCATAGCTGTTACATAGCATAGGTACCTACTGTGTTAACTGGAAGGTTTCGATTTAAAGGTCATTAGTAGGTACTTACAAATCTCTTCAGTAGAAAGCACGATACTCAAGTACTTAATACACAACTGCGCATTCCACTTTGGTTTGAATACTTAATAAGTCTGTGCACTAAGAAATCACGGTTTCCTATTGTTAAACTTTCCCACATTTTCTCATACATTTTCTCGATAGCAGTCACATACCGCTATGTGTTCCAGCTAAAGTACAATTACACATTTGATACGAATATCGTCCATTCATAAAAATTATACCGTAGTTCTGCAAATTCTCAAATTATTTGAAACACAGTACTTACGCCTACACTTAATTATGTTCGCAATTAGTTCTCTTTGCAATCATCAATGCATATAATGAAAATGTAACGAATCGTTGTCGGTAAATGGAAGGTATATGAGAAATAATATTATTGCGAACTTTGTCGGGACGAAGTCGCGGGGCACAGCTAGTTAAAAAATAAGCAACGTGTAATTTCTAGCTACGCTAGCTACGCTAAGTAGCTACTAGCATCTTCTATGTAAACTTTAGTTAATGAGAACAAAATAGGCATCTTATATTTTGTTGTTTGTAAAGTTGTTGCTGTCGAAATATTTAGTTATAACACAGTCATTGTCAGTCGATGACATTTGATGCTTATCAAATACATTATGTGTGAAAGAAAAAATATTATGTTTTTTTGCCTTGTTAAATTGTTAATTCACATAGCTATGTTTGAGAAACAAGGTCAAAGATACATTTACCTATATTGCAAAGTTTTCATCTCATCAGATTCTATTATATTTTTAAATGGCATTCCACGAAATTATAAATGTAATATTTATACAATTATAAATGCATGTTACGTTGATTTGGTCATAATAAATAAATAATAAATAAATACCTGGGACAACTCCACACAAATTGACCTAGTCCCAAATTAAGCAAAGCTTGTGTTATGGTAACTAGACAACGATATATTTACTTATATACATAGGACATCCAAGACTAAGGTACAAATATCCGTGTTCATCACACAGATATCTGCGGGATTCGAACCCGCGACCTCAAGTTTCGCAGCCAGGAGCTCTAACCACTAGACCAGACGGTCATCAATATTGAGATGATGCGTGAAAGAATGACGAAGCAGATAAATAATGCTAAAATGTGTGGAAGAAGAGGTAAAGGACGTTCCAACTAATTGGATCAAATCGAGCACTCAAGGATGGAAACATCAAGAGTCCTCGCAACCGGCGAGCATGTATGTAGATACTGATGATTGTGGTCGAAGCGCTAGAGGTCTGTAAGTCTAGAGGGAAGGCTCTGCTCTTAGAAATAAATGCTAGTAAATGCGAATTGCATCCCATTGGTTCCGCAGCTATTGTTAGCTTAGAGGCCCTTCATCCAGGCTAAAAGTGGTCGACAGGGCTTCCTTCACACTACTCGGCGCACCAATATTATCTAACTAAAGGAGTTAGCAGTGAAAAGACCACAGCTTCAAAGACATCTACGAAATATCTACACACTCTTTGTCTCTGCATATCTCGTCGTGATGATGTGCATAGAAATATATCTTAAACTCACATATATGTTTCAAACTTTATCGAGTCCTACTTACCGACAACGTATCATGTTATCCAATCGAGACCAACAATCAATATCAGCCACTGTATAGTACTACTGTAGCTATCGTTCCATCAATAGTGGATATTTTTAGGTTTTCCCTTGGCCGGGAACCAAACCAGGTCGAACCATGGCAACAGAGCCCACAACACCACCGCTCCTGAATAAATCAGCGTGTTATTGTTTCAACGATATTTTACATTCCATTTGTGACCGTAATGAGAAATGCATTATGCATTCTATAGCGTATAGTATTACTGCTTTTCAATAAATTAATTGGTGTGGTGCAACATGGTTTTAATGGATACATATGGTCAAACCAGCCTCACGCGGAAGGCAGAGAGAATAGAGCGCCATTTCGTAGAGTTCCAGGACCAATTCAGCTCATTTTTGTGCATATATGAGTGAGTTTCAGCATGATACGATCGTGTTTCAGCTGCAATATTTTTAATTAGCTAAGCTAAGCTGGACGGGACATAATATAACAGTCGTACATCTAAGAAAATGTATGTTACGGGTTAACTTTTCTCATACCTCGCACTGCCTCTCATCGTGCAAGTATACTGTATCTGACAGCAAATGGCCGCTTGCTCAACTTCGCAGATCAAAGCGTTTAAGCGTCCAAAAAAGCTAAATTGCCAAAGCCAATTTTACCTCAAAGTTCAACCTCGGTTCAATGAACTCTGTTATTTTGGTTCAGGTATAACTTGTACTTATGTGCTTTTCGCTAATCGGGACCCTGTGTTAAGCCCAATGAAATTAATGATAAGGAAAAGAAAAGACAAGTTTTGCATAAATGGGTTCGTTGGCCCCATGATCGTTCCGGTGTACCTGAGAGGATCTTAGTGTGTTATTTATCTTTTTGGTTATTAATGAGCGTTAACGAATGTTCATATATTTAATACGATGATAATATTATAATAAAATATCTGAAAGATGATCTATAATCACAGCAACACCAATACGCTGATATGTGACCTACATATGACGTTTACCGACCCTTCTTACAAATTATTAGCCCGATATATAATCTTTACGATTTCCCACAAGTCCCGATGAGTTGGGCAGATCTGGGTAGGTAGTATCTCCACACCCACTTTTCACCGGAGATACTTTAGGTGTCCATTTAACTCACGACTATATATGTACATAGTAGGTATGGCTCTTAAATGCATGCAAGTTTCCTCTTCATGTTTTTCTTCACTAAACCTCGTAGTGTGACTAATCTATTGAATTTTAAAAGAACTCATTGGTACAGTCGGGATTCGAACTTGCAATTTCTGTTTTGCAACTGCTCACACCACGGTCACCTCAGCTCAATTACTTACATACCTGCTAGTATTTTAACTACTAGTGTGGTGGTCGAGTGGTTTTAGCGGTAATCATTACACTGTGGTGTCACACTCACAACGCCGGTGTTTAATGCTAATTAGTTGTGCAGAGATTAACCACATTATAGACTCTACGGTCGCGGCCAAAAGTCTAGGCTGACAGTTAATGGGAAGGCGTTAGGATATAATATCGTATTGATAGTGGTAGCTGACATCTCCTCTATTTTGTCACTGTGACAGATGTCAAGTCTACTGCTTAAACTCAAGAACAGCTATTATTTTGCACTTCTTCTAAAACGTGCATGATTCTATTATCATAAGAAACCATTCAGATGTAAGACCGATCGACGCTACGCTTTCCAAATGAAAGTTAATGAATTTTAAATTCATGGAAATAAATTAATAATTTATAGAAAACCTATGACCATAATAACTAGTCACTAGTAATATGTATATTACCTAATTAGTCCCTCTAGCACCTAAGTAATGCTATTATGTAATCCGTGGTTAACGTAGTTGGCTTCATAATGAGTAAAATGTACGTACCCTATAAGAAGTTGACATGTGTATTATGTTGCTGTTTGTTTAAGCCGTGTTGGCCGAGTCGTTCGTATAGGCCTGCGACACAAGGATCGCAAGTTCGGATCCCGACTGTACCAATGAGTTTTTCTGAACTTAAGTACAGTGATTAGTCACATCACGAGCTTTACGGTGAAGGAAAACTTGGAGAGGAAACTTGCATACGTCTAAGAAGAAAATCGAAAGCGTATGTATAGTCGTGCTTGATTAACGGCGACGGACTCGCCATCTGTCCCGTTGGCACCTAAAATATATCTCTGGCGGAAAGTGGGTGTGTGGGTAATACATATACACCACTGTCTACCCCTTCGGAGACGCTTATGGGAAGGCGTGAGTATATATTTTCCCATAATAAATAAAAAAATACAATAAATAAGCCATAGATCTTAGAAACCTATGTCTTAGCCAAGCTTAGTTATTAGTACGGCACAAATATGCTTAAAATGTTAAATAATAACGATTATTAACGCTGTAGGAAGTCATAGTTGTGGTGAGCTCGACACGGGATGTGCCGCGGTATGGCCGCAGGCTGGTGTTATTAAACCACAGGCTCAGTAAATGGATGCTGCGGGTTGCATGCCAACCGAAACGGGTTTATTTCCCGGTTGGGTTAGTTAAATCATGCTTCCTTTCATTTTGCAAGTTTTAATGTTTGTATTAATATATTTTTATACCGCCTGAGTTTGAACCTGCTTTCATTGGTTTGAAGAAGATTAATAAAAATTTCAACCTGTATGACTTCTCTAGCTATCACTAGCGATAATTCCACTTCGTTGGTAGATTTTTTCTTTTAATAAAATATCCTATTTCATGGGAATAAATCATATCCTAGGTGCTAATCCCGCTAATAAGCTATCTTTAATTCCATTGCATTCAGTCCCAGTTCTTGCTCCTCCAACATCTTCACAAACTGTCGCATGTATAGCATGTCTATTGTGACAAACCAACTTATACTTAATCAACTACTACATATATTACTTCTAGCGATATGACCGCAGGCTATCAGCTCATGAGGCTCGGACGTCAGTACCATTAGGCAGGCGGATCACGCAGGTGAGCCGACACGCTCCGTGGTTCGGGGGGCCGGGCGCAGACGGTGTTTCGGTTTGAATCGTGCGCATTGTTTTAATGCAACTGGATTTTGTATTGTTTTAACTTTGATCGAATGGTACTCCACTGGTACCAAATTAAACTTACTTTGTAAGAACAACGCTTTAATTATGGGCTTTAATTTTAAGTATAACCTTAGTGTTGTGTTCTGGAGAGAAGGTTTTATTTTTGTTGTTGTAACACTAAAAAAGCACTTGCAACACCAAGTACCACCCAAGTTTTGCTAGCCCTAGAATCTTTTGATTCAGTAATTGGAGGAACTGTGCTCGAGTGAACCGATCCGTAAATCGTTTGGGGCCTTTACGATACCTTTGTACCGAATGAGGATGTAAATGAAAGATGTATTTCAATAAATTCACATTTTATTCTCTTTAAAAATATACCTCACTACATGAATGACCCGAACAACACAGGTGAATACAATGGAATGCGTGAGTACCTACAGACCAGTGATGAGGCGATTACTAATAAATATTACACGAAGGCGACTGACGTGATACATTTACATACGAGTTATACGTTATACCGCAACTATTGTACTGAATGTTCATTGCAATATATTATGATCCTTGAAGTTACAGTGCTAAAGTATAATTTCATAAAACTTAATTATCTTGTGCTTAGAAGGTTGGTAGCTAGTACCTACACGTTGCGGCAATGCTGATTCTCTGGACAATATACAATCCGGCCTTCTTGTCTACAAAGAAAAGGTCTTAGTGAAACGACGTGAGGCCTTATTTGTTAAAAGCAAATGGATGCTATATACATATTAATAATCGTACTCAAATGTCACACTGCCAGTCGCTCCTACAACAAAGGAGCCAAGGGCCGCCCAGATAATTAACAAAATTTTTTTTACAAATAAAATTTCTAATAAAATTTCATCTATAGTGTACACTTAAATTGCCTACTGTATATACAACATCTAAACATAGTAATACATCAACTGGATCGAGTACTAGTCTTACCCTGGTATTTACAAATAAACTCCAACATATACAACATAGAACTATGTATACAATTTTCCGTTTTAGGCGTTTTAGGTAAAATGTGCATTGATGCGGCGCTATAACTAAAGATACTATTCTAAACCATAATAGTGTTTCCTATGATGCTCTCCTTTTCAAGAAGTTCGGAGTAGCCCGACTCGTCGCTACAGGCGCTGTCGTTGTCACCGGAGCTTTTGAATACTTCGACGTCAGCGCTGTCGACATCGGTCAGATTGTCAATCAGAGATTCAAATTTCCCGTCCAAATTGGTAAGGATGTCATCTGCCCGTAGCGGCGGGTACGTCGACCGACGGCGGAATGCATTCTTCTCCCCTATCGGCACATGATTCACTTCCTCGGATATGTTCGAACACACCTCACTATCTGACATGTGAATCGAATGGGAATAGCTCCTGTTGCTCGCTCTAATAGAGTCGCGCCCGAATGCGTGCGAGTCACTCACATGTTTAGGCAAGTCGTCCTGTGGGAACGAGGGGAGCGATGATGGCTCGGTATCGGAGTTGACCGTGCTGGCGGTCTCGCACCCCGAAGAAACAGATCCGTCGTCGCTATCCGTGACGAGGAAGTTACTTTGAGATAGCATCTTACATTCGCCATCAGTCGCGCTCAGTTCGGTCGATTCAGCGATCGATTCCAACGTTCGCAATCTCGATTCATTGTCCACTTGCTCGTGACTAGTATCGTTATCGGTGTTTTTATTACATTCTTTAACGATAAGATGTAAGAGCTCGTCCGACACAGCGACGGAAGCGCCGGCTGAGTCTGAAAGTGTCCGATTCATCACGCCTTCTGGACACGACAACTTTCTCGGCGACTTTGAATCGGGTCGCCGTCTGTCGAGCGTCTGCGTTAAGTAAGCGTGGTCGTGTGCCCAGTCGCGGCACATGTCTTGCTTTGCGTTCATTTCGGCTTCTTCTTCGTCCTCCTCCGAACAGAGTTCTTCAATAGCGCCTAACTTAGGCGCCGATTTGGATCTCTCGAGCGGCGGGCGATAGTTCATCGAGCCCACGCTCAGGAGGATCTTCCTGCGCGGCATGCTAGGGTTGTCGTACACGCTGTTGGCGAGACTGAGCCTCGCGTTTTGTTTTGAGATTCTTTCCTTCTTGAACTCGACGAGTGCTTGCTTTAGTTTGATCTGGAGCTCCTCTGTGATTTTCTTTGATATGGATTCTTTGGTGCAAAGGACGGCGTGGCAGCGAAGCTCGTGTTTGAGCTTCTTGCCCTCGTGCCGGTACACCCAGCAGAACAGCTTTGGGTAGTGCGGGGGACTGGCGCAGTAGGTAATGCGGTGGGACCAGTATTCTGTGAGGCCGTGCTCTTTGGTGAACCCTTTGAGACCAGAGTTGGTGACTGACAGTTTCATCACGACGTCTGGTTTAGTAGACTGCTGGTAGTTGCGCCACAGCGTCGCCAGCGGCTTCTCTATGCAGCTTTCACCTGGAATGAGGAAAAAACAATATTAAAGCCAGAAAGTAAAGCAATATTTTTATTGAGATTTACACTGGATATCCACGGAAGTACAAAATCAAAATGATGGTACCATTATAGACACTAGGACTAGGACTTAATAATCATGTAATTGGGACAATTATAGACCATATGGGAATATAGTAGTAGACTGCTCTTGGTAACATTACCAAAAAAATAAGCTATACGTTCATATATCATTTCGCTCTCCAATGATTAATACATAAAATTTAAATAACACTTTTCCTGTAAGTTTATTACGATAAAGTTTGAAATACCAACATGTATGTAGATTATATCTGCACTGGACTTAATACAGTAGAGAAAGTGAAAGTTACAAAGACAAGTATAATGTGCAAATGTCTCAACTGAATAAGACAATAGTCGGATCAATCAGCAACTATATTATACGGAGTGACCTGTATAGTAAAGTTAACACCATTATATCATACTTAATGGATATATGACATCAATAATTAAGATAACAGTGTTGAGATTTTGGTTAAACTGTTCTATTTATCCTAATTACCCTTCAACGACTCGAAAGAGTCACAAAATAGGAAACAACGTCAAAACTACCTAAAGTATATGTAGGCGTCAACATATAAGTTTTTGGGACTAAGTGGGTAGTAGAATTGTCCTGAGGTATTAAGCTGAAGACACTGATGAACTTAGATGAAGCGAACGAAGTCTGACGTTTAGAAGGAAATGGTTCTCTACTCTCTTTGCCTACTCTGTGTGTGACAGCGTGATGTTATGTATTATGGGTATTTTCAAAGGGTAATTATAAAATGCTTCGCATTGTTTTAACTTCTATAATATGTATAATGGTTGGTTGGCAGCACTCATCGCTTCCGTTTCTCAGTAGGCGGAGTATGGATCGCGGTCGACTTCACCTCGTACACACACCTATTCCGCTTCCTTTGGACAAGCGCATTGGTGTAATGAAACCAATGAGCTGCAGTCAACACTTCCTCTATACAGATGCCATAGATAATGAAATAATTGCTCCAATTTGGGATAAGCCACAAAAATAGGAAGAAAATAAGTGAGTGTGAGTGAATGTTTGTACGACAGTGACTTTAGTACGATCTTATATATATATTGCTCTGGTGAGCGTGCAGAGCAGACGTGTCACTCGAACATAATTTAAATATTTTAATTCGACTTCATTGAAACTTGAACTTTACATCGTATTAAAAAGAATAGTAATTAGTTTGCAAATATAAGTGCATCATATAACATTACTATACTAACTGACGCCGGCTAACGTCGAGGTAACCGCTCCTCTCCACCTTGGGTAAAAGAGACGGGACCATTAACTACCTTCTTGCTCTCTCCATCTTTGCATATACGCCTTTCAAGTGGGTAGTCATACCAAGGATATACAATGAACAAAATTTTGCACTCGCCTACTAGAAGTGCCATTGCGGACCGAAGTGGCTCACAACCGAACCTATCAGAAATGCATGAATCACCGCTGATCACCTTCCGCAGTAAGAGAAAACATGGACTAAATGAGGACGACCAGGTCAAAACTGAGCTTGGTGAAATTCGAAAACAAATGTCTGAAATGATGATTCTCTTAACTACAGTGAGTAATAATCAGATAGAAAACATGAACAAACTCGCTGCTGACATTACCACAATTAAGAACCAAGTTAATAATATTAACCAGACAGTCGAACTATTAGCGAATGAACAGGATAAGATAAAAACTGAAATGACTGTAATAACTAGCACCACAAATCAAACTGAAAAAAGGGTTCAAGCACTTGAGACCGAAATGCTTTCACTGAAAAAAGTCCCATACGTGGAATCCACTACTTCGAATAATACTGCTGCGTACGAATCTATCCTAGCTGAGGTAAATGAGCGTAACATTCGAAGTAAAAATATTGTAGTCACAGGTATAGCTGAGCCAGAAGGCATGAGCGAAGTAGAAAGAAGAGAATCCGACTCACGTGAAATAATAAAAGCTCTAAGGTTAGTAACCCCTAACATTTCAAACCCAATACGAGTCCTGCGTCTCGGAAAGTACACTCCCGGTAAAACACGTCCAATTAAGGTATGCCTAGATTCACAAGATACTGCAATTACGATACTAAAATATAGAAACAACAGTAACTTAGATCCCATCAAGATATTTCCTGATCAAACGCCACAGCAACAAAAATATCTGAAGGGTCTTAGAGAAGAGCTTAAACTGCGCACTGAAAGTGGTGAAACGAATCTCACAATAAAATACACCAAAGGAATCCCAAAAATAGCTAATATGTCTACAAAAAACTCATAGATGGAATACCCCATTATCCTCTTGTCATGAATAACAACACCTCCTACCAACTTATTGAAAACTACGGAGACGCAATAACTGCCATAAAATCCTTAAAATTCCTTTATGCCAACGTTCGAAGTATTGTAAGACCTGGGAAATTTGATGAGCTCCAATGTGTTATAGATTCTTTTTCAAATATCATCCACGTCATAATACTCTGCGAAACATGGATCAAGTCTGACGATGAAGCCAAAAGATTCCAGCTACCAGGGTACAAGCACTACTATAACCTCAGGACTGAAAGTCGAGGGGGTGGAGTGTCAATCTACGCTCATAGCACCCTTAAACACCATCACATTGACGATCTGTGCCAGAATGATAATCACTACCTCTGGATCCACCTTGAAAAGTTCTCTTTAGACATAGCGGCTATATACAAACCAGGAAGTACACGATCAAAAGACTTTCTTGATACTTATTCTCAGCAGTTACAGAAAAGTAACAGAACGATAATATTCGGTGATTTTAACTACGATATACTGAGCTCAGGTCGAGATATTGATAATTACAAGGATACTTTGACTGAATGCGGCTATAAAATTTTAAATAATATTGATGACAAGTACTGTACTCGACAAACGGAGTCTACGAAAACAATTTTAGACCATGTGTGTACTAACCTAAGAAATAACCGTTTCCATTTAGCAATAATAGAATCTGCAATGTCGGATCATAAGCAAATATATCTAGAAGTAAATAAATATGAACAAAGCCCATTAATTAAACAAAGATTCGAAAAGATAGACTACGACAAACTTTATACAACTGTTAAAGAAGAGAGAGGCTGCCATCTTAATGAAAAATATATATATGAAATACTAGAGAAAAAAATTATAGCAGGTATATCCGAAAGTAAGGAAATAAAAACCAAAATACTAAACCCACCAAATAAGGATTGGATCAACAGAAAAATTATAGCAGATATAAATAAAAGAAATATTTTATGGCACCAATACAAGAGTAATCCTAAAGATAAGACTATAGAACATAATTATAAAAAGAAAAGAAACGAAGTATTGAACGCAATTCGAAAGACTAAGAAACAATTCTATTATAAAGAGTTCATGGGCTGTAAAGGCAAACCAAAAAAGATGTGGAATTTAATCAACCGCCTATCCTGTAATAAGAACAAAGAAGTAGTAACAGTACCAAAATTAAAAACCCAAACAGGCACAACAACAACCGACACGAGGGATATCTGTAATTGCTTCAACGCCTTCTTCTCGACGATCGGCCCAAGTCTGGCAAATTCAATACCCAAAACCTACCAAGACACTGGGAAGAAATCGTCTCCTCCGATACATAAGCTTACTGAAATTGAACCGGCCACCGCTGACGAAGTGAGTAAAATAATTGATGATCTAAACTCTAATACTAGTTCAGGTATAGATGGTATAAATACTAAGTCACTAAAACGAATTAAGCCATTAATATTACATGAACTAACGAAATGCATTAATAGGTGCTTAGAGCTAGGAAAATTTCCAGATACATTAAAAATTGCAAGAGTTACACCGATTCATAAATCTGGATGCAAGTTAGACGCAGGTAATTACCGCCCAATCTCAGTGCTGCCAGTACTGTCAAAGGTATTTGAAAGAATTCTTTACAAGCGACTAGAAAAATACTTGGATTCAATCAAATTTCTCTACCCAAAGCAGTACGGATTTAGACCTAAATCTAATACATTATCAGCAACAACCGATCTCGTTACAAAACTCAATATTAATATCGATCAGAAAAAAATTGGACTTGGGATTTTTATTGATTTGAAAAAAGCATTCGATACGGTTAGTCATGAACTTCTACTGCAAAAGTTAAAGAATATTGGAATAACACAGAAGGCTCACAATATTTTTCAATCATACCTCACCAACCGCTTTCAGGTCGTTAAAATCGGTCAGCATCAAAGTGATAGCATGCCTATAACGTACGGCGTTCCACAGGGTTCAATATTGGGGCCATTGTTTTTTCTTATATATATAAATAGTATACAACATATTGGTCTAGCTGGTGACATCACTTTGTATGCGGATGATACCAGCCTTTTTTACTTCGGGGAGTCTATTGAAACTGTGATCAATGACGCACAGGCTGATCTTATATTGCTTAACAAGTGGCTCCTTTCAAACCTATTAACAATTAACGTAGCCAAAACAAATTATGTAATTTTTTCTGCCAAAAACAAAATAATTAAAAGTCATCAACCTCTAAAAATTAATAACAACATTATTACAAAAAAAACTCAAGAGAAATATTTGGGCCTTACAATAGATAGTAATTTGACATGGAAGGTACATACTGATAATATTAAAAACAAATTAACGTGTCTAACGGGAGCACTCCGAGGTATTGTCAGTTGTCTACCACAACAAGTGCGGTACACAATATACAACTCTCTGATCAAGCCACACATTGATTATCTCATAGAGGTCTGGGGCACATCGGCTAAAGTAAATCTTGATACTATACAGAGAGCCCAAAATAAAATAGTAAAAACCCTCTTCAGTTACAATTACCGAACGCCAACTGAGAAAATATACAAGGAAACTAGGCTTATGAATATAAAACAGACATACATATACTATACTTGCATACTCATACGTAAAATTATAAATAAAGAAATACACATACAAATAACATTCACAAAAAAACACCAAGTACAGAAAATAATGTTAAGACGGGCAAACGATTTATGCTTGCGATCACCAAGAACCAACTATGGCAAGAAAAGTATAGTTTATGCAGGGGCACAATTATATAATAAGCTCCCAAAAGACATAAGGGAGGTAAAATCTATGTATATATTCAAAAAAATATTAAAACACTACGTTACTCAATATATCTTTTGACTTCTATATTCTAATAATATATATTCTAACTTAATACATCATACCTGAACTAGGCCACTTCCAGCAAACTGACTTTGTGTCATATTCCAACAACAAGTCACCGCGTGGCCGGCCAATTTATTTTTCTACCTTATTATTGTTATGTTATTTGTTTTTGTTGCACGCTCATTAGACTAAAATGTATACTTTTGTAATAATCTCACGCAAGTGAATTTGTATATAATTCTTGTGGAAATAAATTTCTATAAATTTTTTTTTTTTATTGGTGGATATCGAATTCCACTGCAGATGAAATACCTGAGCCGCTACGAGTTGTGTCAAATCACGAACCCTTTTACCTAGAACAATTCGCACTCCACGCCGGAATTTGAGGAGAAACATTTAATTTGGACATTCCTTAGATTCATAGCCGCTTTTTGTTAGATACTATTAAAGGCTACTTTTATTAACTTGATACATTTGAAATATAAACGTTAACCTCTTATTACTTCGATCTGCGATCTCATTTTGTTTCTATTGAGGTATTTGACAAAACAACATAAAATACGGAAACTTTTGTTTTATATCGATAAAACTCTTAAATACCCCAATTATTTTATGAATTTATATATTTATGAAACATTTATATATTCTTTATATATTTATAAAGATGTTTTTTTCAAAAACCGTGTTGATGCTCAGCGCGTGTGAACTACATACAAGTGACCGGATGAGATAACCCAGAACTAATTATGTAGATAACTTTAATTAAATAAGAAATACGGTATTAGTTTTACAAAGGGGGAATACTCCCACTTCGATATCTGTTTGACACTTATGTCATAGTATAAAGAAGAGAAGTAGGTTATCTTCATACAAACGCACCGCGCGCTTGTATGTGTGCGCTATTGTATCAGCTATGTGTCGACGCACGCACACTTTAACAAAATCTCGACCCGTTTCTCAGTGCGCCAGTCGGGGCTAACACTGCACAAGGTACGCGCGCGCGTCACAGCTTTTCGGCACCGCTAAATGATTTATTCATCAATATCATCATCAAAATGTCTGATAATCGCAGAAGAACGTATTGCTGTGTGTTTGGGTGTCTTAATAATTCATCGATTCCAGACCTGTCTCTGTTCAGATTACCTATTGAACAGGAAAGGTAAGTTAGTCACTTATTCTAGCATAATATAATTTTACTTGATGATGAGATACCTACGTATTTACATATTTTTTGTTTGTATTAGTTTTCTATCACACAGGAAGTAGGTAGGTAGGCCTAATTTCCTACTAGAATGTATTAGGTACTTTTCTGAGGATCTGGCAATTGGTTTGCCGCTATTTCTTTGTTTACGTTTAGTTATGCCGATTTCTCAGTATTGTAGGTATAGTAACTAAGTACCTACCTACTTACAGAAAATCGTATTTCAAAATAAGTATGTACGAGTACCTACCCTAATAGTAAATCAAATACATATAAAACAAAGTTCGAATCATAACAACAAATTCGATTATAGTCTAAGAGACAGTCGTTAGTTTTTAATGTTGTTTTTATTTCTTTTAATGATAATATTTCATTCACTTTATTCATTTTTTATTATAGATACCTAATTACCGCTGTTCATGCGGTTGCTAGCGAAGCGCGAACAGCCGCGCCTAATATTTAGCTAAAAGTGACAACCCTACGACAGTAGGCAATTATATCGCGAATTGGGCCGGAGATAGCCTACTCCCTCTTCTTCATACTATGCTTATGTTTACTTCAGGATAAGATGTTCAGTCAACTTTAAATTCCGCCGAGATGAAACGAAATAACTGCTCTGGTTTTATAGAAATCCATACAATATTACTTTGGCGGAAAGTGGGTGTGTGGGTACTCCTACCTACTGACCTCTGCCTACCCCTTCGGGTACCCTTTAGGAAGGTGTGAAAACATAAAAGTAACGATAGCTTTATTACCATGCTCATTCCATATTATATGTACATTGTGTTCATTTATATCACCACACCGAGTCTCACACGGGGTAGAGTAGATCGCCAGTACTCTCTGCACTTACAGCCTTTTGTATCTCCTTCTCATTCAACAATCTCTATATGCATGCTCGCGGTCAAGAGTACACGAGTACTCTGAACGTTCCCATCCTCTTTAATAAAAATACCTGGAAAACTTAACTCTGCATTTTATTATTATTGACCTCACTGACATAAGGTATAACTAATAAGCTAGTACATAATAATGTACGTGAATAGATACCGTATTCCATTATTGTACGTAAAGCAATCTTGGCTTTATTGAAATGTACTTTAAAGGAAGTCGGAAAACTATTGTCCGCTCGGATTTCCTTCTAAGTATATACACTTATGTTCTCTACTGAGATACAGGAAACGAGAAATATTTTAAAGGAATGTCTGCCGTGGAGGAACAGTGTTCCAGCTCACCGAATTACATCAAAGGGCGAAATGCAATGGGACAGTTGAAACCACTGAGCGTATAAAACATTGGTTTAAAAAGAAGCCGTGGTGGCCGAGTAGTTCGAGCAGTTGCCTGCGACGCAAAGGTCGCAAGTTCGAATCCCGACTGTACCAATGAGTTTTTTCTGAACTTAAGTACAGTAATTAGTCACACCACGAGCTTTACGGTGAAGGAAAACATCGAGAGGAAACCTGCATACGTCTGAGAAGAAATTCAAAGGCGTATGTATAGTCGTGCTTGAGTAACGGCGATGGACTCGCCATCTGTCACGTTGGCACCTAATATACCTCTGGCGGAAAGTGGGTGTGTGGGTATTACCTATACACTTGTGGGAAGGCGTGAGGATATATTATACATATATTTAAAAAAAGGTTATTAGTTGCTACATGCAACCCTACGGATTACGGCTTTATTTATACTATCCAGATTATTCTATCCAGATGTAGCTCTCAAATCTTTACAAGAAGCGAACTACCAGATGACAAACCTCAACACTTTCTTAAGCTTTGGTTATCTAGGCTTACCCAGTCATTAACATGTTTCCACGGACTATCAACATCATCATCATATCATCACGCACGGTAGGCTGAGAGGATAGCGCGCCAGTTTTCTGTAGACTTACATACCTCTTTCCCTTCGTCCACATTCATCAGTCTCTCATATGATACATGCAAGTCGGTTTCGAGTCCCATGCGGTCTTCCTCTGCCACTTAATGCACACACATGCGCATTGTATACCTGTTTCGTCAATCTTTCTTCACTCATCCTTTCTATGTCTTATCCAAAGTAACATGTCTAACTTCATCTTCACACTCACTTCGTACGTTCCTCGAACTATTCATATATATATGTATCTAATCACTCAAAGGGTAGATTGAAAGAGTAGAGCGCCAGTTCTCCCTAAGCTTACAGGCATTTTTTGCTTCATCACCATTCATCAGTCTCTTCACTCATGCTCGCCGGTTTCGAGTACTCTTGACGTCCCATCCTTGAGTGGGAATTATTAATAAAATTATAGTGATACATCCACTAGATTAGTCCATCCGGAACCAGTAGGTCACGAAATAAATCCGCCCCGAGCAATAGATCGTGTCCCGGCGGCATCGTGCGATAACATAGATTAGCTAATTGATAACAGACATGTTATAATTGCATTAGTGGTCACGAACACACGAGAGCAACATTATCGTATGTTATAATAATTCGTTTTCACCTGATATCTTAGGCTGGTTGCACATGAGGCGATAAAAAAACGGCAATATTAAAAAATTATATCACTGTTAAGACGCCGCCTATTTAAGGGTGATTTACCAACATAACAATTATATATCAGCAAAGCTGTTCTTCATAAGTTATAGAATTATGATTCCATGGTGTGTGATGATGTTATGACAATCTTTTTATCCAACGGGAAGTTGTGAATTTTGTATGTAATTTGACGTCTTTCCATAAGGATTCCTAAAGGGTTGTAGAGGTGAGTCGTAAACCGGAGAATATTCAGGAGAATTTTATAATACTTCAATTCACTTGCCAATTTTTTTTAAATGGTTTGTACTAGATAAGTAACGAAAACGGAAATATGAAAGCTGGTCACGATTCAATCACAGCTTATGCAAATACAATTGTGAAGGTTGTACAAGTACCCAGGACACTCCTTCGCTCTATTACTAATTATTTATGAAACAAAACCCTTAATTTCTCCGGAAATATATTTAGTCATCGTCACCTTTTGTCAAACACAATTTTATACATGCGTTTCAATATATCTTCACGCTTACCCACAAAAGTTTCCACAAAATGAATAGGCAGAGGTGTTATATAGGTAGTACCCACACACCCACTTGCCGTCAGAGATATTTTAGATGTCAACGTGTCAGAGCGAGTCCATCGCCGTTGCCGTCAAGCACGACTATACACACGCCTTTGAATTTCTTCTCAATCGTATGCAGTTTTCCTCTCGATGTCTTCTTCAACGTACTTAAGTTCAAGAAAATAACTCATTAGTACAGTCGATATTCGAACTTATAACCTAGTGGCAATTTTTTAAACAAAATATAGGTGGGTATTTATTTCCCCTATGTGTGTAAATAGCCTTACCTAACATAATTATATATTTAAATAACCAAACCGCAAATTTTTGTTAATACCAACCTATGTACTTATAATTTTAGCGCATGGTATGTGCTCGCAGTCCAATGTGTCCAATTAGAGCCATGTTGGCGCCCAACATTGCAAGTTTACGCTTCCACTTTCATACATGTCATTTTAAATTTCAAATATTTTTCCCCAAGTTATACATATTTTATTATACATATATCTTTGTAAAGAAATCTCGTTTCATGTAGATCTATGCGGTACATCTTGCAGCTCTCCAATCCCCCTTTATGCCAAGCCTTGCATAAAGGCATAAAAGTTCAGGTGCTTATGTGACATCAGACAGATATAGATTATAGTGGCAGCACCTGACTTTTTTTTTTTTTTTTTTTTTTTGTATTGTCTCTCGTAGCGTGAGTTCCGGGAACTTTTGCGACTTAACCGGTCAATGGCGAGACCTAGGCCTCCAGCCAGGCACTTTATTTTTAAGCAACACAGCTAAGGGCATCCCCTGTGGGGTACGAACCTCGGCTTAGGGCGTTGCTGGATTGCGAGCAAGGGAGCTGGGCTGGACTGGTAATTTTATTTAATTATTATTTGGGGGCGGGATTCTGCGCGTCTAGCTCGGCGCGGGCCGGCGTTTGCGGCGGAGGTCGGGGGGGAACATTACGGCTTATTCGCGTCGAGCCTCGCCGGCGAGGACGGAACAGTGGTCGGCTGTGTGTAGTGTTGGTATGTTTTTGTCGGGCGTCTTGGACGCCTTATTTTCGAGATAAGGGAAGGAGTGTATCGGGCGGCCGATACGACGAGGGGGTTGGGGTGATTTACAGCAGAATCGAAATGACGTTTGGACAGTTTTTTCAAAAACTGTTTTATAGTGGGGACTTTGAGGTCAACGTGGAGTTGACTATTACGCATGTACCACGGGGCACCTGTGGCTCTCCGGAGAAACCGTCTTTGGAGCACTTGCAGGGGGTTAAGTGTTGACTTGCCAGTGTGTGCGAACACTACACCCGCATATGTCATGATTGGTCGAATGCACGTTGTGTAAATCCTCACCTTGGATTTCAATGAGAGTTTACTTCGTGCATTCAACATGCTGTGAAGTCTACCGAGCGCGAAGGCGGCTCGCGCGCGTACCGCCTTTACGTGGTGACGGAAAGAAAGGCGTTGATCGAGGATCACACCCAGGTATTTGGCTTTTTCTTCCCATGGAATGTGTTTGCCGAAGAGGGTGATAGGGGCTACCCGTGGGCGTTCGAGGCCTTTCCAGAATAGCACCTGTGACTTGGTACTCAATTAATATTTGTGTTTTACAGAAAACCTGTACTTGAGCTAATCAGTACTTCACATTAGAACAAACTTGCAGCTGTATAAGTCTCAAATTCGACCTCAAAATCAAAATGAAAATATTTTTATTTCACAAGACCTAGAAGGGCACTTATAAAACGTCGAAAATGGTGGTCTCACACGGAGGACTACTGCCACCTGAACGCGAACTATTAGAACTACTTACCTAATATTTAGAACGCGTACTACAATATACAGGATTGTTAAAACTGTAGTTCCAAGAGATAACACATGCACGTATATTTGTTAGTGCTTGTAAAACATTAGTATTTTTGAAATGATGTTCTTACAAAATTAATTAATTGTATACATTTGCTTACACCCTACTTAGGTAGCAAACAAGTTCTGTCTTACCTACTAAGTTACTAATCAGTATCTATTAGATAATGACATGACTTATAAATTATTCAATATTATTAATTACCCCTACATATATATATTCATAGCACATAATATTAAATCATAATTATTTCCTATAAGCAGCAACTCTACTGCATTTTTTAAAAGTTGAATGTATTTTTGCATGTTTTTCTCGCCCACATTCCAGCACTTCTTTAGGTCATTGGCCTTTGCTAGATCCACTTTCATCCCTCAGCTTCTCGACGCCGTTCTAGCAACAGTTAAATCATAAACACTTCTCCAGCGACCTAATAAACCAGCTCATAAAAATAATCTAACAGTATTTTATACGCGTATCCATTGTCTACTGCGTATATTGACGTCTCAAAGTGACAGTTATGGCGTCAGGTTTTATAGACGTTACTTCGAAACGTGATCAAATAGGGTTTAGGTCCAATAATCCTGATGAGTCTAGCTACTTATAAAATCTCTATGGAAAAACCTCGCACTAGATATTGTGAAGCCTGGCGACCTCCCATTATGATAAGGTCAGATAAAGGTCGGTGTACATTAATGGTTGTTGAAATAGATCGAATAGCTTTACAATGAACTGATACGGCCCTTATATATTATCTGTCAATTAGAGCTTGAGGATATGAGGCTATGAGGAGCAAAGAGATACATTGAAAGTCGTACTAGAGGAACTATACAAACGAGCCAATTGTCACTCGTCATCAATTGTCTATTATTCATAAGGAAAGTCTTGAAAATATGGATTTTGAATGAGGCCATGAAGTACAAGCTCTATATCTAGAATCGATTGTTATATTTCTAGTGTATTGCTCGCGCAAAGAAGAAACTGGAAGCGTCCTCATATTACTAGAAATCAGCAACATTTTTTAAATCAATTAAACTAATGACTGCCATCCTGTTGATAATGAGTACGTAGCGTTTCGGGTTCTGATACAATTATATCGATTACCACCTTGAATACATCCCGCGAGGATGTTCAATATTAGTATGTGAAACTATTTATTCATAATGTTAATTAATGGCTTTATGATCTTTTACGATTATTTTGTTTATAAGAGCCGAGGTGGCAGAGTGGATCGAGTCTCATCACTCTCTCTGCCAATACTGGTCTCCAGTATTCATTTGAAATAACTTACACAGAAATTCGGTCCACATTTTGAGCCCTCTTTGTAGGTACATGACATCTCGATTCATAATATAGACAGATATATTCGGATGTACATAGGTACAAGAAATGCAAGTAATATCAATACATCACGCCTGCATTGTGTAGGTATAGCGGTGGGCGAGCAGTGTTTAAGTATCCGAACTCGACCCATAACGAATGTAGTCTATGCATTAACATACATCAACTTTGAAGTAATCATATATGGGTACAGTTCACATACTTTACGTATTACCGCCTTATAAAGTCGAAGTTTCTCTCCATTGCCTTGGATTCTTGGTAGTTTCGCCGAAGGAATCTGTCAACATTTGACGTTAATGGGAACACCGATTTGTCCAGATGGCAAAATACATATTTGCATGAGCGTTTGGGCATACCAGTCAAGTGACATGCTAGGGTTGTCGAACTATGCCAATGAAAATGGTTATCTTACATTTATCGCTATGCTACTGGGATGACAAATATTTTGCTAAGGTTATCTAAAGGTGATGCTTTGCTTATGATTTCAACACTTGGAAGTATCAAACCAAATTTTACAACTTAGGCATAACTAAAAGTACTTATATTTTTACTTCGCGTACGAATTTCACACCAGTTCTTAAGAACTCTGCGCGGACAGCCCTATTCGATTTTGCGCGGTCGCATTGGGCAACGCGTTACATCAGAGTGTAAAGCCCGCATTGTGTAACCAGGCTTATGTGGCCGGTGTAATCAAGGCAGGTAATCATAGGTGTCAGGAGAACTTTTCGACTAATGGAATACGAGCATACTGCAAGCAATGACGGCCGTATGATTAGTTCACCTACAAATTGCAGATATGGAGTTTGAAACCTGCCTGTTGCAATATCTACAAACTTAGTCATTTTTTTCATATTATGTTATGATAACATTCACACCTGCATACGTATTAACGCGTTCCTTACGAGTTCAACAAAAGTAGGAAGTAGGTAGAGCACTAATTCCCTCTAAACTTACAGGCTTACAACTCCTCATATATGCGCGCCGGTTTTGTAAAACCCTGGCGCTATTCCATAATGTGAAATGTTCCTAGATAGATAGCTAGTATATAGTATGATATCTGTTCAATTGGTCCAAGAACGTGACAGGGATTTATCGTTTTTATCCAAGCAAGGTGTTTACGCAATTCTACACGATTCCAGTGCATGAATTACAAAAATGTTTGTCTTCAAAATAGACTTTCAATGTAGGCCCTGAAAAACGGAATTCACGTTTATAGGCAAGCGTTTCACACCTGAGGCGGGATAATGGTAACAGGTTGGATTCTCAATTTACAATCGGGCAAACCTCTGTGTCCATTCATCGGCTCCAGTGTCCACAGCGACCCGACTTGCAGGTAAGTGAACTTGGCAACTTTCGCTCTCCGCGCTGGCGGCCCCAGTTCACTGAACCTTGGAACACATCTCTGTTGTTTACAAAACACTTCGTGACGTGAACTCGGCTAGCCGTGTGCCAATAGTAGCCTATTCATTGCAATGAATTGATAGAATATTGCTACTCTTTGGAAATACGTTTTGGAATTTTGTTGAAATAAAAGTTTGTTTCGAAGGTCAGCTGTCTCTTAGCTTACCAGACTATAAACAAAGTCATTTTATAAGTCCTGTTAACAATAATACACGAAAAAAGGACGTAAGACTTGTTGCTCGCGATAAGAAAACCCACGCAAATGATACTAAAAGTGCGCCAATATTTTTGAAACAACTTCCTACAACGCTATGCGAGAGAGGCAGGTGCTTGCGTCATTATGAATAAATACGTTGATAATTACTATAATATAGTTACGTGATTACACATGCCAAACGAAGTTGCATTTCAGGACCATGTCAGTATGTAAGTGCACTTATCTAACTGGAAGTATACGATGACTATATACTCAGCTTCTAATGTATTGCCGTATGTTTTGCTTAGCCCTTTAGAACCCTGTTCTTGTAATACGAGCAGCAAGCTGTATTGGGTTACGAAATGTCCTGGTGAATTTTTACGCAGCAGCACAATTAGGTCCACAGTAACAACTGACGAAGGTTTTAATATCCTCTCCCATTTGGTTTCGAAACAATTGAACGATTATCCATTCGGAATAAAGGTTAGCAAGGAATATTCTAGCCTTCGAAAAACGGTGCTTCAAGAATCTTATACATACCAAAAGATTGTTAAGTACCTAACGCTAATCTAATGTAGTCTTGGATCCTAAAGGAGTTAGTGTGCTAGAAGTAAGGGAACCAATTTTTCGCTACCAGCATTTTCTATAGATTTTGGTTAAAGATCGTCTTTGAATTTATTATTTTTCGATGAATTAATTTATCAATAATGTTTGTTTTAGCAACATGTAACTTGACCGACATATTCAAATAAACAGTATTAAGTCACTGTAGATCATGCACGTATGGTGATGCAATGATCCTACGGCTGCGTTAGTATTCATGCTAAAAATATACAACAATATTAACATTCTACTCGATTCACGGCTACTCGGTCCAAATTATAAAATATAGCCCTGCAACGTTTTACTTGAGGAGCATCGCTAATGAAGTACCAATGGGAAACTATTATAGCGTGAAGGTCAGTCGCTAATCTTAGGTTGGAAAACTCTGATGCGCTTCCTGGTAAATAGTGTCCGGAAATACGAATAAGATAAAATGTTTTATTTGGCGATAACTGTTCTTTTAGATTGGGTGTCAACCACTGTAGTGTGGCAGTGAAGCACGCATATTTTAATATACATACATACATATTATCATCCCTCCCTAATGAGATAGGCAGAGAATATAGAGCGCCAGTTCTCTCTAGACTTGCATACTTCATTCGCTTCGTCCACGATCACTCTCTTCGTACATGATCGCCGGTTTCAAGTACTCTTGACGTTCCCGTCTTTTAGTGTCCGATCGATCTGATCTAGATATTTGGAACGTTAATCATTTAAATATGCGGCTCAATGTATTTATATTAAGAGAATCTTCAAAGGTTCTAAAGGTTTCCTTCCACGAACGCTCAGGCTGTGGAATGAGCTTCAGGTTGAGGTTTTCCCTGGTGAGTACAGCATAGAGTGCTTTAATAAGAGTATGAAAAGATTCCTGTAGGCTTGGCAGCGCGCGAGGAATACCCCTAGTGTTGCAAGCGTCCATAGGCGGCGCTAACCACTTACCATCAGGCGGACCGCATGCTGGTCACCAATGTTGTATAAAAAAGATTCAAATCGCAAATTGTAAGCTATACAATTCCTGGTTTTACTCAAATTTACTCAAATGTGCGGGGTAAGAGTGATCACCGACGTTTAATGAGATGGAAAGTTATCTTGTAACAAGAGAATGTCTTCGCATAAAACAATTGCTTACTTATATAATTCCTGAACTGCTGTTAGCAACAATTCTGCTAACGAATAATACAAACACCTTATTACACACTTGTTTACTAATTTAACAGTAAACTTATAGTTCCGGATAAGTTGATTATGCATTGCTAGCGCGGAACTGTAGGCACGCGCGCGCTCTTTAGGAAACGCGCGATGAATTATGTATAGACGTTTTGTCTTGATTCAGGAAATGTTTTCTATTATAGCGTCTGTTTACTGATTGAATTACGACTACTGTTCACAGAATATGCAAGAATCTGGCTAAAAATAATATTGTCTTACGCAGCTGGGGTCCGCGGTTTCACCGAGTAAAATTTGTGTTTCTTTTTCTTGAATCAAATATTATTTAATAATATGCGTTAATGCAGGGAATAGACACGATACCGTCATGGAAAGGTTTGAGGCGCCAAATGTATCGCATTTGAAATTCTGATGTTATCCACTTTATTCCCACGTATAGGAACATATAATATATGTATATTTAACATACATACATACACACACCTGATGGCACACCTGATGGTAATGCATTGATGCTCAGCGTGATGACACGTTACATACATACTCGTACATGTCATCTCGCTGTATGTATGTTTAGTTCATACAACAAATGTGTGATTTTTAGATAAATTGTATATGTACCCATAAAATAAATTAGTAATTAACTAAACGCTAGCATCATCAAGGTCGTCTTACCTGTCGCAGGAACAAAATACAGCATTTGAAGTATAATAATTGGCTGGTATATAACTATCAATGTGTACTTTATGGTTGAATCTTATCGTCACAAGTCAAAACGTCAAATATAAGACACTCGTACTTTGAGTTTGGACACAGATACTCGACCCACTTGCTATCTATCTGCTATTCAAGTGTTCCAAAATGTGTCAGCTGTAGACACTTTCATACATTTCGTTTGATATCAGATGGTATCGACTCGCTGAGTGGATACAGCAATTGCGAAAGCTCTTGGTATTTGTGGTGAAAGCGGATAGCGCCTACTTACGTCGATGCAAGTGCAGGGCCTACTAGTGTAAGACCGCGCTTAATGCCAACAACATGGAGCTTAAAATTGATAATTACATTATTTCTATGTATTTATTTACAATCAAGTTCGGATCCGGACTGTATTAATAAGTTTTCCTCCTTGGTAGAGTCGAATATAAACTGGAAGGTACCTACTTTGCCTGCGTAGAATTCGTACTGCTCAAAAATGATTTTTTCGTGATCAAAGTCTAATTCACTATTTCAATCCTTTCAAGAAAACTTTATTTGAAAATTTTCGCCACAAAATTTATTGACATGCAAACAGTCAGAGTTACTTATCTTATTTACTATATTAGTATGTACGCGCGGAGGTGAGATGTAGGCAGTAACTAGTAAGCGGCAAGCGATAAGACATTTAAAACCAGGCAGTGCATATTTTCGCATTTAATTAAACCCCGGAAATGTTCTCAAATCATAATAATATAATCTAGTTTCGTTCAAATACCAGTTCGATAAAAGAAAATTTCACTTACTTGGGTAAATACTTAAGCGCTCTCAAGGATAGTTAAATTGTATTTTTAAACCGTTTTGCCTTCAAATAATCTTAAAATTGAACTTGTCCTCTTTTCATTATTTGTTTCCGAGATCCGACCACTACAGTGGCATGAACGTTTCCTCATGACATACTTATGATGTTGCCTTACGTATATCTAACTCAATGAAAGCCTAAGGTTAAAGCAAATGCAACATATTGTTTCAAATGGATTATTTACTTACTAGCTGTGCCCGCGACTTAATCCGCGCGGAAAAGTGATATTAAGCAGCATTTTTTTTACCCCCTTAAGGGTAACATTTTTACAAACTTTTAATGTAATAATAATTTATATGTAATCAAGAGCCTAAAAAATAAGTTTCAAGCTTCTAGCTTCAAAAATGACGAAACTTCCATACAAACTTTAATGCCTATTTCAACCCCTTACAACCCTTTTTCGCATTAAAAAGCCTACGTCCTTCCTCAAGCTCTAGGCTATGTCTGTACCAAATTTCATTTAAATCGGTTCAGTAGCTTAGGCGTGAAAAGGTAACAGACAGGCAGAGTTATAATATTAGTAGGCATATTATTATTTATTTTGCTTTTGAGCAATCGGTTCACTTTACAGAGGACTGCACACACAAACAACGAAACAACTACTACAAGATTAGTAGCAGTGTAGTCTAAAAAAAACCAGCACGAAGTTTCTCAAGAAGTGAGGTGAGACTACTGCTTGGTCGCGTCCATAGGCAGCAGTAGTCACTTATCATTGGGATAATGATAATTAAATAGAAAGTTTGTTGAACTTAGTTTGAAAAGCATATTATATAAGTGTAGGTATATAAGGCAGTATAGAAACTTCTCTAAACTGCTGTCTCATTAATGTTGTTGTTTTAACCGTCCATAGGCGTCGGTAATCGCTTACCAACACGTGGACGGCACGTTTGTTTGCCAGTTTAGTGGGGTAAAAAAATATTTTTAACAACTGCAATTCATCTAGTGCCTCACACTTAGTTGCTTGTTCGATTAAATCACTAAAACTTTCGTATTCGAGTAATTTGCCTTCCTTTGTAAAAGTATGATGATTGATCTTTTTCTTTTTTTAAAAAGATTTATCAGATGTTGATTATATTCACATACTTAGATAGATTTCGCTGGGAATCGGAGCAGGCATTAAACAACCGTTAATTCAAACGCTAGTCGTCAAATCAAAGCAAAACGAATGCGAGACATGAGTCACAAATGACTCGTCGGGGAACAATACTGCGGCGACAAATGTGTACCGTACATCATATTTCGGTGGCACACAATAGGCAGCCGCGGCGGGGAAATGGAACAACTGCTCGTGTATTGCGCCCACTCAGGCGCGGTTGATATATTCTATAGGAACGAATTACTACTAAGATCGTCATATTCGTCATATCATATTAAAGTAGTAATTGACACTCAAGCATTACATAGATTTTCTTAAGGATATTTTCGTATCACATCTTTAAGGGTACACGACATATTTGTCATCGTCTCCATTACTCTACATAACTACTTCTCCCTTCTACTACTTCTCAATTAGTTAACATTTGTATCATTCCTCAACCTTCATTGAAACTGCGCATTATTAGGTACATCTTGGTATTCCCGAGCCTCGAAGTTGTACTAATAAATCCATGGCTAAGATACCCTGGTTACGCTTGAATGGAAATCCAATGAAGTCTGTAGTCGTGCTTGAGGACTAACTTGAGGTACACTTCGGGTGACTGATCCAGGTTTCATCCATCCAGGTGCCATAGCTATAACTTGATAATATGTATAATATAATAATAATATATCCTCACGCCTTCCCACAAGGGCCCCGAAGGGGAAGGCTGAGGTGTATAGGGAGTACCCACACACCCACTTTCCGCCAGAGATATATTTGAATACCAACGTGACAGATGGCGAGTCCATCGCCGTTACTCGAGCACGACTATACATACGCCTTTGAATTACTTCTCAGACGTATGCAGGTTTCCTCTCGATGTTTTCTTTCACCGTAAAGCTCGTGGTGTGACTAATCACTGTACTTAAGTTCAGAAAAACTCATTGATGCAGTCGGGATTCGAACTTGCGATCTTTGTGTCGCGGGCAACTACTCGAACCACTCGGCCACCTCGGCTCTTGATATAACCACATATAATAATCGCGAAATGCATTTGGTTCAACAGGTCGCTCTCACGTCACAATAGCTCATCAGTCTGATGATCGCTCGTGTGTGAGAATGCCAATGCGCCGCTAAAGATTTGAACTATGGTGACTATTGACCTCAGCATACGATTTGAGGTTTAGCGACTTGCCTTCGTCACCAAATAACGGGGCGTATGATTGTGTGTGGATATTTTTGTGGTCAAAGTATGGAGTAGGTACTATGCCCCGAGGCTACACTAGTATTAAAATCGTGTTTATGATTGCGGCTAGCCTCCCTATAGGTAGTTGCATGATGAAGCATTCCGCAATAAATGAGCCATCTAATGCAAAATATGTTTTCATATTAGATTGGTAATGCCTAAAGATTAGCGCATTCAAACAATAGAACAAATAGCTTCTTGCTCGAATAATAACGTACACAAATTTTGGATTTCTACCGAATACTCATTGTAGAAAGGTACGGTAAATCACATTTCCCCAACAATGTTTGGGAATATGATCCGAATTGGTAATTGAATTGTATGTATATATATATATATACATACAAAAAAAAATATATATATATTTATATATATATACACATTAACATTAACAATAAATATAATATCCGTGTGATAGCAATTTGTAGACTTTATGGCGTGTTGCGCAACTGGAGACAATAGCAGGAACCATTGCCGGCGGATATTTAACGCAATATTATTACACAACGTGAACTCGGAGCTTGGGTTACGTAAATTGTAACGAGACACTTGGTAGATTTTTGCAATTTTTATAGCTGGTATGTGAAATATAATACAAGAATTTTGGAAGCAGTGAATAGAAGCTTGTCACAGCTGGAATTGGACTGCGGTAAAGATAACAGCATAAGACAGCATTTGTATAAAACATATGCCTACTAGCGTTGAAAACCTGCAAATTATGATGGGCATTTTAACCCAGCAGTGGGATATACAGTAATCAGAGTACTTAGTTTCAGTACGTTGGCTAATAATGAAAAATATATACTAATATTAGTCTATATTTATAAAGCCGTGGTGGCCGAGTGATTTGAGCAGTTGCCTGCGACGCAAAGGTTGCAAGTTCGAATCCCGACTGTACCAATGAGTTTTTCTGAACTTAAGTACAGTGATTAATCACACCACGAGCTTTACGGTGAAGGAAAACATCGAGAGGAAACCTGCATACGTCTGAGAAGAAATTCAAAGGCGTATGTATAGTCGTGCTTGAGTAACGGCGATGGACTCGCCATCTGTCACGTTGGCACCTAATATACCACTGGCGGAAAGTGGGTGTGTGGGTATTACCTATACACCTCTGCCTACCCCTTCGGGGACTGTGGGAAGGCGTGAGGATATATTATTATTATTATATCTATAAAGTAAGTATTATGTGAACATCAAGAGTACTCGAAACCGGCGAACATGTATGAAGAGACCGCGGAATATTGACGAAGTGAAAAAGCGAAAAGCGGTGTTTGTTTGTTTGAATGCCGTAAAATCAGAAAAGACAACGATTTAAAAAAAATATTACACCAGCCCGTTCATAGTTTATAGTAGCTTAGTCTTGGATGTAAGTCTAAGGAAGGGGGAGTTAGCGCCATATATGGTGTTGTGTTGCGAAGAGGAGGGCATAAAGGCGTAATTCAATAACGAATTTTAATAAACCTATTGAAACTTGATCTAATAAGTCTTCAAACAAACCATAGATTGGCCTGAAGCGATTGAGTTCAAGTAGGTACACTCGTGATATCGGACTACCCTACAAACCTATATAGTACCTATCGTGACGATTATCACAAGTCGTTATCACAGCGCACACTATCAGATACTGCCATTGACCAAGTTGCAGCAAAATGTTGAGTCTTTATTGTCGGCTTGCGTGCTTTTGTACTTGGCCACACTATCTTGGCAGCGACCTATAGAACAGCCAGCCATAAACATGCCGCTATCCATGTATCATTGCACCAACATTGCGGTAGTGATACCTATTAATAGCACTATATTGTTAGATTCATTCTAAGTTTACTCGCTTTCTGTGTTAAGGTCATTTAGAGGTCGTCCCGTGTACCTATTAACTCAGCGATAACGCATGTAATGTTTTCATGAATTATTCATATGTTTACACGAAAAAGATAGTTACACGAATTCTTAATGCATAATAAACAAGTAAGTACTTTTCCAGCGGCGGTGGCCGAGTGGTTCGCGTAGTCAGTCGCCTTCAACGCAAGATTGCGAGTTTGAATCCTAACTGATCCAATAATATTTCTGAATTTAAGGAAACCTGAATATGTTTATTAAAAAGTTCAAATGAACCATAGTCGCACTTGATAAACGGCGATGGACTCGCCATGTGTGACGTTGGCACCTTAAAAATATCTCCGGCGAGTAAATGGTGTTTTTACCTCTCTGCCTACCCCTTCGCGTATCCTCGTGGGAAGACGTGATATACATAAACAAGTAGTAAGATCAGGTAATCTATTTAAGTGTTATTTCATATCAAGTGTTATTTCATACGACCGTCTGGTTTAGTGGTTAGAACTCCTGACTGCGAAACTTGAGGTCGCGGGTTCGAATCCCGCTGAGGGCAGATATTTGTGTGATGAACACGAGTATTTGTACCTTAGTCTTGGACGTCCTATGTATTTATGTATATATCTATCTATATAAGTAAATATCTCGTTGTCTAGTTACCATAACACAAGCTTTGCTTAATTTGGGACTAGGTCAATTTGTGGAATTGTCCCAGGTATTTATTATTTATTATTATATGATAATTCTTATCCGAATTATTAAGTACATTTATAAACAAGCAATTTTCACTGAAGGCGGTGTCGAATCTGCCTCCTGTCCCGTGAACCTTACATACGTCTATATAAGACATACGTCTTTCTATTTCATCTAACATACGCGGTAAATATTTCTTTGAATCTACGTGCAGATCAAAGAGTCGAGAGATGTAACCACGAGATCTCATGTTACGCTTAATGAGCCGAGTGACATGTAAGAGGAAGAATTTCCTTCGATTTCCTGATGACACACCTGGTAAGACGAATCTTTGAACATACAGTGGGAAAACTCTTGGACAGATCTTTTTAAGGGCTTAAGCTTACAATGTTGTCTTTACTCGTTTGGCCCTTCTTTCCATAGTATTTTTTATCGAATTGTTCAGTAATCCTTTAAACTATTTAACGATCACACGATAAGATACCCATGTAGAGTATATTGTTGTATTAAAATGCCATCTTTATGTCAAGTTAAGTGAGCTTATTGTATATCCTCACGCCTTTGCACAAGAGTTCGCGAAGGGGAAGGCAGAGGTGTATAGGTAGTCCCACAAACCCACTTTCCGCCAGAGTTTATTTTTTGGTGCCAACGTGGCAGATGGCGAATCAAGAAAGAAGAGATCTTATAGATTTCTTTTAATATTTTCAATTATAATATAAGTGTTCCAATATTAGCATAGACAGCCACTTGATCCGGAATAACAAGTGTGATATAGAGCGCCCAGCTATCCCCTCTAATGTGCTTACTCTCAACCACGGCTTGTTTGTTTACGTGCGTGTAAACACCGACCATACGGCTCATTTTGCTGTGTAACTATTCTCATATTCTAAAGTGACCTTGAATGGCTTGTACGTAAACATTCCACGCAAAATTGTACCTTATTTTCCACTGGTTTCAATCGCCATAATAATTGGTATTCAGTGGCGAAATATATATGAATATAACAAATTCTAAACAGCTATATCCTTTTATCTTGTCTATCGTGCGACATTCCAGCTGAGAAAGTGGGACGCCCCACGTTTCCGTCCTAATAGGCTTTATAGCTGGTATGTACCGTAGCTCTACATAATTCAATAACTGCAACACAACAGATATGTAATTACGTGATATTTATGTTAGAAGAGTTCAAGAAAGGTGTGACAAGATTTTTAAAAGGTGCGAAAATACCACCTTTGTTTGATCCAACCGCTTTTGAGATCGGGCGGGCCGCTTGCTTTGATAGGTAGGTACTAATTACAATAGGTTGGTAACCCCTTGTAAAATAATGTACAATTTCTGCACAAAATTTGTTTAACAGCCGTAGCCGTTGAATGCTTTCAGTGTAGTATCAAATGTCACAATACAACTAGAGATAATAACTTCATTTTAAATCTATACACTTATACGAATTCTCAGTATGCAATCATGTTACGAAATCGAGCGAACTACCGAATGTTCCCACACCCACACGTCCCGTCGGCGCGTGTGTGTTGAATTAATGCCAATGGCACAAATATGCATACGTATCATCACGCCGAGTCCCTAACGGGGTAGGCAGAGAGAATAAAGCGCCAGTTTTATTCGTAGACTTACATACCTATTTCCAATGAGGTTCTTTTTTACATCAATGCCTATTTCCCTGTAACCACATTCATCAGTCTCTTCATACATACCATTTCGAATACTCTTGATATTACCGTTCTTGAGTGTCCGATCGATTTGATCTAGGTAGTTAGAACGTTGTCTTCCTCTGCCTCTTCTTGCACACACTTTCGCTTTGTATAGCTGTTTCGTCAATCTTTCTTCACTGATCGTTTCTATATGTGCAAACCAACGTAACATGCCTTTTTTCAACCTTAACTTGAATATATACTATAAACTTAAAGGGGCTGTGTAAAAATTGTTAACTCTACTTTCTGGCATGTTAAGTGACTTTGTAGGTTTTTAATTGTATTTACATATAAACACGCTACATACCTCTGTGTGATGCAGGACTAGAGGACTATGCTAAGTAATATATAGTGGCGTCCATAGCATTAGTAATCTATTAGATAGGCCAACACCAGCGAATTGAACCTCTAATGTACGATGCTAATAATAAATATTACAAGTATGAATAAGTTTATTTCGTTCATCTTATAGTGAAAACAGATGGCCTACGCATCTGATTTATTGACATCTTTATTGTCTTAAAGTACACAATTTAATATTGGAAAAGTTGTATGTTTACGTACACTTCAAAACAACAAGAACGTTGGACTGTTTGCGTACTCACTCGCCTAATACATATAATGTTATTTATGGATATAGAGTCTAGAGAGTACTGGCTCTAATCTCTATGCCTACCCCGTGAGAGATTCGGCGTGATTGTGATTTATAAATGAAGTGATAATGAATTGCTATCTAAATGTGCCTTCTCAAAGTGATACGTAATAGGTACACTGTACTAAAACATGTTATTTAAATACTCAAGCCTCCTCACATTCCGTTCTTCGAACCTTAATATTTGTGCTAGTAGTAAATTAAACTGTATTTCACAATTAAAATGTTTTTTTTTATACAACAAGAGTGGCAAACAAGCATACGGCCCACCTGATGGGAAACGGTTACCACAGCCTAATTACGCTCACGATACCGAAGTATCACTTGCGCGTTATAGTGTGTTGGCAGCATAATGGATTTAACCCCTCTGCTTCCAACACAATGTAACAATCCTCCCCCCTCCCCAATGAGCATCATTTCTGGAAACCTTATTAATCGCGTAGGAACACAACACAATAAATTGTGTTATTTGGCTACGGACTTCTATAAGGTGGAGGTCCTGCCCCAGTCGGGCAGGTCTAAATTCGAACAGGAAACCCGTTATGCCCTACCTCTCTGTATGAATTGTACCTTTTTGGAAAATAGATGAAATAGATGTCTTAAACCATATGGAGTTGTAATTGAGCACTTGAGAATCTCTAGTATCTAGACAAGTATAAAGGAAAGTTAATTGTCGATAACAATCAATCCACCTTATTAATCTAACTTATCCAGGTTATTAATCTAATCAGTAATTATTTTGATAAATGATAAATAAGATAAGATATTAAGTCCAAGTATTACATTCCATATCTTGGTAAGTACTACTATAAATATGAAGAAAGGCAGGTTACGTTGGTTTGGACATATAGAAAGGTTGAGTGAAGAAAGATTGACGAAACAGATATAAAATGCGAAAATGTATGCAAAAAGAGGCAGAGGAAGACCACGTACTAACTACCTAGATCAAATCGATCGGACGCTCAACTGATGAACGTCGAAGAAGCGAAAGATGTATCTAAGTCGAGAGAAAACTGGCGGTCTATTCTCTTCACTACCCCGTCAGGGACTCGGCGTGATTATATGTATGTAATTAAGTATTTAGATATAGTCTCCCTTGTTGCTTAAGGGCGCCTATTACACGACACGTGTTTTAATATGAATGTATATCTAGTAGTGAGATTGAGTCGTATGTTTACAATATTAATGTAGAGTTCATTGCGGCGCGTTACCCTTTATTTGTGTTATGCGCTAACATTAGCGGCAGTATTGTCGCAACGGTAATTAATCATCTTTAATGATATCATTGAAACAATGACATGATTTATTAACCGCCAATACGCGTCAAGCGTGCATATCGGGTCCTACTTCGTCCGTATACATCCACTACACATGTTCCTTATAAGGAGCTGAGTCTGCTGCTTCGCGTGCCGCTTATGGCTCCCGCCGCGTAATAGCGACCTGCAGCATGTAGGTGTATCAATATACAACTAATACTAAACCTACACGCCTTTGATATAAAGTTGGATATCCAATGGAGGGCTTGCAACCCATTCAAGTATAGCAATTGGGTTAGTTACCGTAATGGCCTTGATATTAATATTGTAATGATCTTGACGAAATATTCAATGAGAATTTTTCATGGCTTTCTTATATTTTACTGCTAACTTCAAGGGCAGATTTTGTGTCGAAGGACCATGAGTGTACTTGACATAGATTGGATATTTTAGGACCCTTAAAGATTGTGGATACTCGATAGATTGAAAGGATCGGGTCGAGTTACAAGTAGTGATGTTTTGATAGCTTTAGTTAGCGCTTTATATTATAATAAATAAAATAGTGGGTGTGTCGGTACTACCTATACATCTCCTACACCGCCTACCCCTTCGGGGACCTCTGTGGGAAGGCATGAGGATAAAATACTATAGAAAATATTTGACTCCAAAAAGTCTCAGGTAACGATCAACAAGTAGATATGCCTTCCAACAAAGCAATTCAATTAAAACGTTGAGCATCGATTACATTTTCTTCAACAGCGTGTTTTTTACAATAGGTTAGTATAGCGCGCAGTTCTCACAAAAAGTGTCGATATTTTAATTTCCCGAGCTGTATTAATCATCGTAAAATTTGATTGTAAAGTATTTTTATGAAGTTTATCTACTTTAATAACCCATGTATAGCAATAAATATACGAGATATTACGTCGCAGAATTGTATAACGACTAGGTTTTATGTTATTATCTTACTTTAAGAAAAAGTCCGTCGTTTAGAATTAATTGTTTTTTACTTACTACATTGGAGTGTACATCTGCAGTAACAATAAGTAATTGATCATTATCTTATGATTGCGTACTATTATTATCTATGTATATGCACTATTATATTAGGCATGAGGACCGGTCGTGTCCAATTTCCTTAAAGATTTTTTAGTACTTGCACTCCAAATTGGGCAACTACAATTTTAAGCGGCAGATCTGCTCTCTATATTCTCCCAATCTACAATGAAAACATTTATTCGAATCCCGACACTGTTGTCATTTAATCTTGGCTTAATAAAAGTTCCCTGTGGCACGTTTCAATTATAACATACCATTGCCGTATCGCCGTATTTCGTACAATATTCTCTCACCTGTAACAAAACAAAATTACAATTTAGCGTGATAAATAAATCTTTGTATATATTTTTCTCTGTCGGCCATACTTTGTGGCTTGACAAGGTAATTAAAATTTGCGAATCGAGTCGCGGCGAATGCTTTATAGTTAGTCAAAATAGCTTGAAGTTATTCTGGGAATTGTTTAGCTGTTATGTAACAAATGTTATTGAAACATACTGAAATTGCATAATTATTACATGATATTATGATAATTGTATTATATCACTGTACACGACACGCTCCCGGTAACTGTAATGCTACATACAATTGGTAGATGTATTTGTATTGCGTTGGACAAGTCCGATTATGTAATTTTTCATAAATGCTTAAAATTTAATTCACTTACAGTTAACTAACAAGAAATAGTATTCTCTCTAAGCTTCTTTTCTGAGAATATTTTTCGCACTACAAACTACTTAAGTGCTTTATCTGGTATTGATTAAATAAGGTAAAAATAACATTAATTTCGTCTTCCACATACGTTGCGCAGTTACGTCTCCATAGAACCACTACATCTACTACGCTACACACTACACACTACTCATAGCTTTCGTATAGTACGTATTTTTAAGCAATAATTATGTTCTTAGTTGCCCACATTGCACATTTTTTTAATGTGCTTCAATAACAATGTGTAGTAAATACCGAATTATAAAATTATTTATTTTTATTAAAGAAAGGTATAATACATTCAGTTCAGAAATTGTTGAATTGAATAGAAATCATTTTCAATCAAACCTTACATGTCAAATTAGCCCAAAGCCCAGAAATGCAATTAGTTGTCATTTTGTCATAACGGATGTGTGGTGATGCCACGGATATGAAACATGTGACTTCTAAATAGTTAAACACACCGTTACAAGTAAGATAAGCACACACAAGGTGACAACATGCGAAACTCGGCACTTATTCAATATCCATGCGGAAATATTACATAGCTTGTTAAAAGGGGAACCGGCCCTCGAGTGTCATTACCATTGATAATAATAATAATTCATTTATTTCAGATACCAAAATCCATACATCCATTGTTCGGATTTTTGGAGTTTATCAATATTAAAATGTTCATACATTTTATACTGACATATTATTAGCCGTGATGGCCGAGTGGTTCGAGCATGTGTGACGAGTGGCGCCTGCAACACTAAAATTGTAAGTTCGAAGCTCTACGGTGAAGGGTCTTCCTTCACCGTAGAGCTCGAGGTATGAGAGATTGGAAGAAAACCTACATACGTTTGAGAAGAAATTCAAAGACGCATGTATAGTCGTGCTTGGGAATGGCGAAGGACTTGCCATTTGTCACGTTCACACCGAAAATATATCACCGGCCATCGGTGACCCTTGTGGGAAAATATATTATTATTAATATTTTCATGAGCCGTTAAAGTCTATCGCCAACGTAAGGTCCCCGATCGATGTAAGGTTATAATTATATCCATACATACATACATATCATCACGCCAAGTCCCTAGCGGGGTAGGCAGAGAGTATAGAGCGCCAGTTCTCTCTAGACTTACATACCTCTTTCGCTTCGTCCACGTTCATCAGTCTCTTCATACATGCTCGTCGGTTTCGAGTACTCTTAACGTTCCCGTCCTTGAGAGTCCGATCGATTTGATCCAGGTAGTTGGAACGTGGCCTTCCTCTGCCTCTTCTTGCACACACTTTTGCTTTGTATATCTGTTTCGTCAATCTTTCTTCGCTCATCCTTTCTATGTGTCCAAACCAACGTAACATGCCTTTCTTCATCTTTACAATCACGCCCTCATTCACGCCAGTTGATTTGCGAATCTCTTCATTGCGGACTCGATCTAAAATCGTTACTCCGCACATTTTTCGAAGCGATCGCATCTCAACTGCATTCAAGCTATTTTCATACTTCCTCTGACATACCCAGGATTCGCTGCCATACAATAAGGTAGGTACCAATATCGCGTTGTGGACAGCAACTCGAGCATTCTTGCTCAGACTTTTACTGCCCATCAACGCCGACATGGCTCCATTCACCTTATTTCCGGCAGTTATCCTTCTTTCAATCTTTATAATTATATAAATATTTTAAATATGTATTAAAGTAATTTTATTTATTTAGTTCTTGAATTTCAATAAGTTTAATAGTATCCATGTTTAACAGGACCTGCTCGATCGACTGTAAGTTACTTCGTGTGACAAGCCCGAAGTAAAAACATAACATGAGATGTAATTACCTACATTTACTCACGCTAAGCCACTCACGGGGTACGCAGACAAAGACCAGCGACATGTTCCCTAGACTTACAGATCACCTTTGCTTCATCGAGATGCTTTCAATAAGTGTTCCCTGTGTCCCTTACGTTGATTAAAATATTTTGATTTTGATTTTTTTTGCAGCAGAGTCTTAATACATACTCGCCAGTTTAATATACCATGTATCTTTAAGAACGCGAGGTATGATTGTACGATTAATTTGATCAATTTGGTAAAATCTTTAATTTATAATAACAACAATTAACAATATTTACAAAGAACAGTGAAACTAACTACTTACAGATAAAATATTTGTCCCAAATCGGTATCCCGAGGCAACGTGCCAAGAAGACTAGCAGCATTGCCACGCTGGATAACAATTTGGATATGTTCGATTAATTTTATTAATTTAAAAAACAATTATAGTTTTGTATAAGCGATTATCTGGAAAATTATTAGGTACACAATATATTAATATATTTATTTCAGCCTTCACCCAATGCAAGACTGCCTTGTCTTCTTTCGAGGAAGAGGAACTATTGTTAATAATAAAACTGCCAAACGGTGTATGTCGTACAAGGCACAGCCATTGGCTTATAAGGTTTAAGTCTTATTTTGAAAGCTAATGAAGGCAGTTCGTGTTCGAACTCGACATTGACCCATATGCATTGATGTGACAAATTGCGAGTGTGAGGCACTGTGCTCGTCTGTTTGAGGGTCAGTAGTTTTGGAAAAATCATTAAGTTTTGAGGATTGGCAACACGACGTACCTAATCTTATGTCGTGATGTCACTAGTGTGGCAAGGTTTTGGCAACTGCCTAGCTCCAGATTCAATAAAATTTACCTAGTCGAGGGTTCAAAGTACTTCCTAAGTGTAATAGTTCACTAGTTCAATGTACAAAAAATCTCGAAGAGATTAGGCTAGTCGTGGCTTACGCATGGCAACAGACTTGTGATCTGTCACAATCAGACCTTATCTTCTGTCCAGTATATGAATGGACACCTCTATTGAGTGGAGTACAATTGACCTTATGGTAATGACATGAAGAAAAACTGTAGTTCTCGCGTGATTGCAATGTGTGTTCTAAACTCAATATGATGTGAAAGATAAAGAAACGAACAATATTTTTCTTAACGATACCACAACATATTATTATGAAACTAAGTTTACTGCTGCCGCCGACTTTGCCTGTTTGCGCGCTTTGAATTTAAAAATACTGATACGAGTGATACCGCTGGTGTTGCAAGCGTCCATAGGCGGCGGTAACCGCTTACCATCAGGCGGACCGCATGCTCGTTTGCCACCCAAGTGGTATAAAAAAAAATACTATTGAACGGATTTACATACGGTTTTCGTATAAACATTGAAGGAAAGTTTATATAAAAATATTACCTAATTCGTGCTATACATTCTAATTTGCACCCGTGTGAAACCGGGTCGCTAGTTATAACTTATACTTAGGTATAAGCATAATATGCATACATTTTAAGTCGGCCAAATGCAAATATTCGATTCATTAATAACAAGTTTCCAGCCGATATCGCTTTACGCATCTGAGATACATTTTATTACACACAATTAGCATTTTGAATATAGATCTACAATAATACTAATTCCATATGATTTTGGAGCTGTTTGAAGAGAAATCGCACTGAGCTTGGAGAAATCATAACAAGGCATAAATATACGTACAAAGAATACATTTTGGAATGTACTACAATTTTGCAGTATTTATTTTAATACCTAGGCTCATTGGGTTATACGCACAGTAGAAACCAGCTGTATAAAATAAACACATTTTAATTACGTAATAGAAATTTTCAAAAGATTGGAACTACAATGGTAAGCTCATTAAGATGAAACTGTAAGTTTATAAGTCTAGAAAGATCTAGAGCTCTACTTTTTCAGCTGACTCTGTGAGGGACTAGTGTATATGTGTTTCTAAATTTGACTCCCATGATCTTAAGATCATTAATTTAGGTATGACAACTTGATATTTATAAATAATAATATATAATATATCCTCACGCCTTCCCACAAGGGTCCCCGAAGGGGTAGGCAGAGGTGTATAGGTAATACCCACACACCCACTTTCCGCCAGAGGTATATTAGGTGCCAACGTGACAGATGGCGAGTCCATCGCCGTTACTCAAGCACGACTATACATACGCCTTTGAATTTCTTCTCAGACATATGAAGGTTTCCTCTCGATGTTTTCCTTCATCGTAAAGCTCGTGGTGTGACTAATCACTGTACTTAAATTCAGAAAAACTCATTGGTACAGTCGGGATTCGAACTTGCGACCTTTGCGTCGCAGGCAACTGCTCGAACCACTCGGCCACCACGGCTTTTTTATTTCTATATTATATCTATATTTATATTTCTGTCACTATATTAGGCAAACGGTATTTTAACGAGACGGGGGCCTTATCGGTTAAGAGACATGAGCCCTACAAGTGTCAGGTTATCGGGGAGCGTGTCAAACGATAACTGGTCACACGTTCCCACTATGATGTTACTAATGGATAATCGTCGGATTATCGTGTTTATGATAGCGCGACTGGCAAGCGAAATACAACCTAGGAACGGACACGATAAGTGCATTTTTGCATGTCCTTTGAGCTATAGCAGCAGAGGGTTTTGTCTAATTATTCTGCCAACACAGTATACTATCCAAACACAGAGTGGCAACGCGCAAATGATACTTCGGTATCGTGAGTGCAAATAGGCTACGGTAACGATTTTCATCAGATAGGCTATGCTTGTTTGCCACTCTTGTAGTATAAAAAAAAATGTTTAGGCCAATTCAGGGCAAGCTTATAAGTTTAAAACTATATAAGTACATATATTCTATAACTTCGTGCACTGGGTAGGCAAGGGCTGGCAGACCTTGTCTACTGAGTACCCTACTCGCGTGTTGCTGACCTTACGTTATCGACTCACGAGAGGATCGCTGTGCTACAGTTTATGGTGCTCTAGTAACCTTAGCCACCTGCTAATGGTTCTTGGCATTGTATGAAAATACTAGCCAATGTTTAATTTATCACGTAACTGCCTTGACATTGACCGCATAAAATATAACGTGAGAATATAATTATTGGTAGCAGTTGTTTTGTTATATACTGTGTCTTAACTAAATAATGTTCAAAATGTTTACTATGTTAGACGTAGTGTATTTTTTACTAAATCTACCGATAATTCTCCAGCGTATGTGGCATGCTCGATTGGATATGCAATAAGATGTTGCAAACGATTGCGCCGCTGCTGTTAAATATTCGCTTTGCAACAGGATATCGTTTTGTAGTCGCAAAAATTTCACAATTGTGTCAGTATTTTTCACATTTTTTTGTACGACGATATAATTACAAAGATTGCGTAAGACATACTCATGTATTTATATATTATATGATGTGAAACTTGAGTATAGCCGTCTATGTACCGAAGTAAGCTATAAAACTCAAATAAAGTATTGCTTGAAAAAATTACATTATGATAAAATTAAGATGTGGAATTTTGTGTTAGAAATAAGAACGCTTTGCGCACTTTATATCGCGCGAAAATAATGGATTTTCACCTGGGACTATGTCTAAGTAACCGCTTGGGGCCCTATTTAATTATCTATATTGTATAAGTACAATTAACGCTTTAACTAAATCGCGTTCGTATTTGCATAGAATAATGTTACGTATCTCATATAAAACTTATTAGATCTACTACTCGTTCAAGGCACGTGACATCGCTCGCAGCGCATCGCATTTCATGAGATGATTCATGCACTAATTAACCTAAGCGTAGTTCAACTGAATTAAAAAAGGCCATGAATCTGACCTGTGCATAGCGTAACCCCTCATCGTAAGATATACACATTAGAAGCACGCAATTTGGTGATTATCCCTCTGGAAGGTTTTGTTAAAATCGCCCAGTAGTTTATTACTTTACGTATTAGGTAATTATTAAAGCAAAACAAGCTTTTTATGCTGTCTATATGGCGGAAATTATTTAAATGTTTTAAATGACAAGTTATTTATCTTTACCGTAATATTTTTTTTATTAAGGCGGTATACTCGTCTAGTCTAGTCCTTGGGCGTATTTTCTATGTATATATGTATATGTATATGAATCTATGTAAAGGTAACTTTATATTCTGTACGTTTTAGTGCAGAACGCCGCGATAGTACAAAATATAATAATACGTTGAATTACTAACTTTGACAAAATGATTAACAAAACGTAAGCGACGCGACGTAAAATAAAGCCATTGTTTTTATTGTACAAAATCATACAGATCTAAATGTATGTCATAACATTATTGTTCATTTCAATGCTATAATAATAACAACCGCGTGCAAAAACTATTTGTTTCATCCAGCGCGTCCCAGCAACCTACATTGCATTAGTAACGTGATCGTGTCAACGTATAATGAGGATTCCACGATTGGCTTTCATTTCCATTCATTAACGAGGTGTCGTGACTAGAGCCACTGGAGCTAAACAATTGCTCAGACAAGCACGCGTGCTAGGGACGGCCGAATGTGGAAACATAGTTATAGCTCACTTTTTAATGAAGTCTAACGAATACCTTTGTTGGTTTTAAGATTTTCACCGTACTCTAGTAAAGCTCAATTAAGATGGGAAGTGAAAATCTTATTGAGTGTTTCGTAATGCTCTCGCATAACCTTTCTATATAAAACCTTCAATTTGACATTTAGACCTTAAGTAGCCTTTACGAATTACATTTCTAAAAGAATGCTCAATTGGGCATTATGCCTCGAGACCCCTGTTGGAAACCTCCAGCTTTCGTCTTTTACTCAACGTAAGGGGTACAGGGAATAGTTAAGTGCGTCACATACTAAACAGAAAACTTCCGTTATACCTCCGCTTCCAAGAAAAAACATGGCATAGGTTAGGAGAAGAAACTCCCTATCACTTATCAGGGGTCCAACAGTTATCAGAAGCGTATTTAAATTATACGCGAATATTATATAATAAGTAATTGAGGTCAGGTTAGTTATTAAATATACCTCTTATATTATAAAATAAACTCGAATATTCCCTCGTTCCGAAGTCATTAATACTAATTTAAAGAATGAAATATTTTTTTACTATAATCGGATTGATCTGAAAGCGAAATATGTACTATAATTCATACGGTAAATGTTAAATACATTACACATATCCACAAGACAATGTAGACTCAAATCCATTTGGGTATTCTACACGCGAGTGCTTGTCTAGTAAACGATAATATGTTCGTGTGCGATTAACTAACATTCTATCGGCGCTATACTGTAGTTGGTACCGACAGGTTTCTATTTCAATAGAATTGAATCAACCGTAGTGGCGGAGTTGTTCGAGCAGCATGCAACACAAAGATTACACGTTCGATTCCCGATCGTACCAATGATTTTTTTTCTTAAGTACAATGTGTAGTCACACCACGAGCTTTGTGGTGAAGAAAAATATCGAGGGGATGTACGTTTGAGAAGAAATTCAAAGACCTATGAATACTCGTGCTTGAGAAACGGCGCGGCGATAGACTCCACCATCTGTAACGTTGACATCTAAAATATACCTCTGGCGGAAAGTGGGTGAGTGAGTATTACCTACGCACATCTGCCTACCCCTTCAGGGATTCTTATGCGAAAGCATGAAGAACAATACTTTACTAATTAGTCAGGTTGATGTAAAACGATTTGCTTCATCATTAAAATGACATAATCATTGCGTAAAATAATGAAATGCAATCAAATCACAGTATCAGAGTTGGTTTCTACTAAGCAATTCGGAATGCAACAATTAAAGAATGCAGTTACAAAACATGTGTTCCATTTCACTTGCACAATGATGATGATTGCAACAATGGCGTTAGCAGTTTGTGATAACAGTTGAATACTGTGTATTGATGTTTACTGCAGACAAGGTCATCACCTGATGGGAGATCTATGGCCTTTTGCAGTATAGTAGATGCAAACTAAGCTAAGCTTGCACTATGGGAACGTGTTCTTACTATTTTAACGATGAATAATTTATTTGTTTGATGGAACTAATCTCGGGAACTAATAATACGATTTGAAAACATATGTTTGCATTAGATAGGCAATTTATTGAGAAAGGCTAAGGCTATATACCTTCACGATACAACTAAATAGGAGCAGAGTATTAATGAAAAACGTTACCCAAACTGAGATAAGCACTACCTATTTTTTTTTTTTTATTGTCTCTCGTAGCGTGAGTTCCGGGAACTTTTGCTACTTAAGCGGTCAATGGCGAGACCTAGGCCTCCAGCTCGGCACTTAAGTATTAAGCAACACAGCTAAGGGCACCCCCTGTGGGGTTCGGACCTCGGCTTAGGTCGTTGCTGGTTCGCGAGCAAGGGAGCTGGGCTGGTCTGGTATTTTATTATTATTTAGTTATTTGGGGAGGGGATTTGCGCTACTGGCTCGGCTCGGGCCGGCACTTGCGAGAGTCTGGGGGGAACGTTACGTAAGCACTACCTAATAATAATATCATACTTAAAGAAGATGTCTAAGACAAAGGTACAAGTATCCAAGAATCAAAACCGCGACAACTAAGCCAGACGACACGCCACAGGCCAGGCGAAAAAATTTAAAGGTTAGTTATTTTTACAACATTTCTTTTGTCCACAATATACATTGGCAGTATGCCGAATCCTGTTGCAACAGTCGGATACTCAGATCGCGATTCCTTTAATACGCGTAGGTAAATGTCCCGCCGAGAAGTACCAATTATTCGCGTGATTCACGTCAATTGACCTCTCACTAGAATTGGCCCTTGCAATTTCCCAATGATTTAATTGGACAAAGGTGCCGTACGACCCTGGCAGTAGCTTATATAGCAAGAGGGGAATTACAGATACCACGATGCGACTTAATAAGCTCTCATGTTTCGACAGGCATTTTCGAATGAATTCCTTATTTTAATATAATTTCTGTGAAAGAGGCTGTATATGTGTGTTTATATTTTTTTCGAATCAATCATATTTGAGTTGTTTCATATCGTCTTGTCGTTAGTATGATAATGGTATTTTTTTTATTTATCATATGAAAAACTATTAAAGGAATATTTTATCTGCTTTAACCATTGCATATATTGTATATACGTACATATTATCACGCCGAGTTCCTTCACAGTTTAGTATTCTATAAATTTTAGATACATTTGCTCGAAAGCACGTCTTGTACTCTTGATCTGCTTTTCCCGTAAGATGTTGAGTCACGTGGTCTGTTTACTTTCTACTATCGTCTTGGAACGAATCAATTACTCGTTGCGACATGCCTATAGTTTTTACCTTTCCTCCATTATGGAATCTCCGGCTGCATTGTAGTATAGGATGTAATTTAACTAAGTAATTTAATACGTTAGCCCTAGCTTCTGTAAGTATTCCGTATTTAATTGGACTTAGAATTAAACATATAATAAAAAAGCCAAGGTGGCCGAGTGGTTTGAGTAGTTGCCTGCAGCACAGAGACTGCAAGTTCGAATCCCGACGAAAGTGAGTTTTCTGAACTTAAGTACGACGATAAGTCACACCACGAGCTTTACGGTGAAGGCAAACTTCGAAATGAAACCTGCATACGTTTGCGAACAAATTCTAAGGCGTATGTATAGTCACGTAAAATATACCTCAGGCATAAAGTGGGTGTGTGGGTATTATATACGCCTCTGCCTTCCCCTTCGGGGACCCTTATGGGTAGGCGTAAGGATATACATACATATATAGTCTAGTCTTGTCTAAATAGTCGTCCGGCACCGAATGTATAAATAATGAACTTTCTGGGCTCATGTATGTACGTTTGTGTGTAAAGGAGATTGTTTGTCCGCTAACAGCTGTGATTTCTGTTAATAAGATATGATAATTAGATTTTAATTAGAGGTTTCAAGTATTTGTGTAATAATCGTCTGGCTGAAAAAGTCGCGTGCCAATTACATAACAATTGTGATGCTTTAAGTGTGCTCATATATTCATACATACATATAATCACGCCAAGTCCCTAACGGGGTAGGCAGAGAGTATAGAGCGCCGGTACTCTCTAGACTTACATACCTCTTTCGCTTCGTCTACACTCATGAGTCTCTTCATACATGCTCGTCGGTTTCGAGTACTCTTGACGTTCCCGTCCTTGAGCGTCCGATCGATTTGATACCTACATACATATAATATGCTAGACTTCACCGAGTCATCGTCGAAACCGTGATTCTTTGCGCGTGCTCACATAACATATTAAAACGTTATGTGCACAGCCGGTCAAAGCCTCAATTGTGCAAAAGAAATGACACAGCGCATTGTATATAAATATATATGAATTGTGTATGTGAAAATCAATGACAAATTGAATCCACAACCACGCGCAAATAACCCAGATCGGTAACATACAAATCCATCGGTACAACGTTCTTATATAACTGTTACATAATATTTGAGGTGAAGATAACAGCTGCTTTATCTAAATCGTATTGTTGTCTCTAAATTGTTGGCTTTATTACTAGGAAATATGTTTTCACGGGTTTAATGGACGATATTTATAGTTCAGATAACACGTTAATGTGCTTTCGTATGGACGCTGCGTAGTTTATATCGAGCTAATAACGGAATTTAAAATTGCAACCGTATATTATTAATCTTAATATACGAGTAGTATTGCCAACTAATTGCCTCACAGGGGTCAATAGCTTGTGACTTGAGTAATTTTGAGTGTGTTTTTTCCTCAGCGACTCGGTCAAATCGAATTTGTTAAGTAATAGAGTTGATCCTGCTATATAAACCCATGGAATAAATTAATAATGAAATATTATGGATGTGACAAATGCGATATACACCCAATCCACAATAAGGAATCGTCTCATCCATACATTAGACCTACGAGTACGAAAATCTCCATATCGATTCCATCACATTATTTCAATACCATAATAATTTATTATATTAAATTTAATGCATGAAGAGACACACCTAAAGCCGTAGTGGCCGAGTGGTTCGTGTAGTTGCCTGGAAGTTTGCATACGCTTGAGAAATAGCTATTCAAAGGCGTATGGCGTATATATAGTCGTGCTTGAGTAGCGGCGACGGACATGCCATCTGCCATATTAGCACCTAAAAGATTTACAGGTGTATTAAAATTACATGGTTGACATAACATGAAAAACTTACTTACTACTAAAAAGAAGAAAAATAAATAAATAATAATATAATAACTAAAAAATATTCTTAAAAGGAGTCCCTTTAGGCAGGGTTCCGAAGATACTGGCAGTGTTCCCCCTTTGAATAGCTAGGCTAATTCTTTGTCCGAGGTAGCTGCCAGCTCTTCGGTCTCCTGTGATGTCGACCAACCTTTTTGCTATTTCTTTAAATAGCTTTGTGGCACTAGGACCCCACGGACCAAGGGTCTCGACACCGAATGGGACAAAATCATATTCGGAGCCTAGACCCCTGTATTTGCATATCTTAGCCTTTTCAGCCGCTTCACAGGCCGCACCAGCTCTGTTGTTGGTTCCATGTAGATGGGAAGGGGCCAGCGTGTCTGAACAGGTTGCATCCCATACCAGCACCCGGCCCATCTTCCATGGAATCAAACTCATACCGTCCGGTCTCTTGCCGTCGTCTCTGGCAATACCAGTCGGCTCAAGTAAACTTGGCACGTTGACGGTGGCAAGGGACCGGCGTATGATATCGTTGAGTGCGGCATGTCTCGAGAAACGGCCTGCACTTTTTTGGCATGACAATCCGTGATGTCCTAGCTTGTCGACATCACTGCCACAGGGACATTTATGAGCACCTAAAATATATCTCGGGCGGAAAGTGGGTGTGTGGGAACCACCAATGCACCTCTGCCTACCCTTGGGACCCTTGTGGGAAGGCGTGAGGATATGTATTATATTATATTAATATTTCTTTTTAATATTTATTTTCATTATTATTATTATATATATATATTATATGATATAGGCAAAGTCCTATATTTTAAGCAGTTTATAAAATGTAATTGTTCTACAAATATTTTACAACATATTAAATATTGCAAAAGCACATTACATATATTGCTTGTCGCTGACGGAATATATACTGTATCGTTGCACCCGGAAAGTTAAAATTAACTTGCGCAATATTTCCATGAAACTTCCTGATCGCCTTCTGATTAAGATGAAGCGTTACATGAACTTATTTGACTTATCGACAGGTATTGGTGAATAGCTGGCAGTGGAAAGGCAGCGGAAGTCACGTGGCGGCAAGATGGCGCCTCCACTTCCGGTATTGCGCGTGAGTATCACGTACTATTGTTGTTTATATATTGTTTGTAGAACGATAAGCAATATTGTAATATCTATTATGTATGTTATGCAGAAGCTAAGGTTTCGATTTATTTATGGATTGATTTTTTTTTGCGTTTACTAGCGCTTATCTTGCGTGTCGTCATTCTAAATTCAATTTTGTCGCTTGGCGTTAAATTTCCAATTTATATGAACAACGCCCACTTGACTATCAACAGGGTAGAATGTACTCTTTGCGAGCAATACTTCGTTATCTCTTCACCTTTCCCCTTCATAGATACAGAGCATAGACGGAGATATAAAATTGTATCTTCACAGGTCAGAAGAGGTATGCAGAAGTTATACATTTTGCCTGGTGATACTAAAATCTATACGACGGTACGCACCAGGGATGTTGCGGATGCCGAATTTTTCACATCCGCGGATGCGGATGCGGATGCGAATATATGAAGGCTCACATCCGCGGATGCGGATGCGGATGCGGATGTTTAAGATCTGATATAAATCTATACAAATAAATACAATTTACTTAATACATATGGATGTAACACGGTACCAATACAAACATTTTTTTTTACTTATAGTCTGTTTGTCGGTCTGTCTGTTTTTCCGGCTAATCTCTGAATCGGCTGGACCGATTTTCATGGGACTTTCACTGGTAGCTGATGTAAAAAGGAGTAAACTTAGCCTAATTTTATTTCAGAAATCATACAAAAAAAATTATGTTAAATTCCACGCAGTCGAAGTAGCGGGCACATATAGTATTACATATGAATGAAGAATTAAAACAATGATAATTAAAATTGTAATTAAACAAAATAGTAATGTAAAGTGCTCCTATTTTTTTAACTTCACTTACTAAGTTTCATATTAGTAAGTGAAGTAAAAAATAGGCGCATTATACTAAATAAACTAAAAACTATAAAACAGGGTCCACTGTATACCCTGATATTATCGTGATATTATTGTAAGTGGAATAGCAATAAATAATTATGATTATGATTATGATAATTAAACAGTAATATTGCCGCCTTTTTTATTCAAGGCGGTTACATTACAATGGACGTGACAAAACGTAAAATTTTTAAGCGAAAAACGCATTTTAAATTGAATTTAAAAAATGATTTCTTTTTAACTTTAATGTTGATATTAATTAGCTCTTCAATAATAAAAAAAATATGTATAATCAGCCTTTTTGACTAAAACACCAATCACAGCACATGGCGTCATACCTACGAGCTGCTTTCGTGCACTATTGAAAAAGTAATTAAAAAACGGCTTTAAAGTACGCTAAATCTTAATTTGTTACGGAAAATAGACTTTTTTTCGTAAATAGTAATGTGTATTATTACTTCATTATAGGTTCAAAATCTTTCGTCATGCCTATTCAATATATTACTTTGTGTCGGTGGTGACATTGTTAATAAACCTGTTAGATAACCAATAACGGGAAAGTCGCTGAAAAAATAAAGGATATTGTTATAAAACAATAAAGTTTACCTACAATATAACGTATTACCGGTGTAACATAATGGCATTTCCCTGGCGATTTTAAAGTAATAAGCTGAGCTAATGCTAATATAAAGATTTCCCAATAAACAATTATTTACACTCAATGATCACTGTATCACAATAACACTCAAAATATATGTCTATACGATAATTAATCAGCGTAAACAAACACGTAATGATTTATTTACTAGAAAAACGCGTAGGATCTCGTCAACCATTTTTAACGCTCCTATTGGTCATTTTCACATGCGAACGGCACGCGCCATTCCCGGCCCCGCCCAATTTCTTTATTGTCGCAACTTGTATAACATTCGCATCCGCATGAAAATCCGCATTGATTATTGCGGATGCGGATGCGGATGCGGATGTCAAAATTGATGCGGAAGCTCCGCATTTGCGGATGCGGATGCGAATATTCGCAACATCCCTAGTACGCACACATTCTCAATTCTATCGACGCATACCGATTTCCACATCAAGGTTTCCTTCACCTTATAATTTTTAGAGTAAAAACCACTGTAAGTAGGCAAGAGGAACTTGAAAAGAAATCAAATTCATCATATTTACCACCTAGATCAAAACGATCGGACACTCAAGGACGGGAATGTCAAGTGTACGCGAAACCGGCGAGCATGTACGAAAATACTGATGAATGTAGACGAAGCGAAAGAGGTATGTAATTCTAGAGAGAACTGACAATATTCTCTCTGCTTATCCCATCACGTCTCGGCGTGATGATATATGTCTGTATGTATATATTTTTAATTAAATACGAGCCGAAGCGAATCGGTAAGTCAGTATAGCGTATGCCTTACTTATGCGAAAATCATAATAGTTCTGCAGGTTGACATCACTGTCTGTTTGGTATGAACAAACATACGAATCATTAAGTAGCCATCGCTCACGAACATTCCGCAGGTGTTTTTCCATTCAATGATCATATATATATATATATATATATATATATATATATGTATGTTATGTCGATGGAAACCTCTGAGCTCAACATAATATTTACTTAGTTTTTGTTCACTCTGTATATACTTTTATGTATAATAGTGCCCTTAGCCTGTACTTCATCGCTTACTTCAATGAAAATATTGCCCAATTAAGCCTATCATATATTTTATGAAATTGATTTATTATTTATATATATTATTTCCATACTAGAACTGCACAAAGCCTTAGTATACTAATAGAAACACACATTCATACTGTCATCTCGCAGTTCATCGTCGATCGCGATCACCATCGCATCCATCCATCCACCTTTTTATAAGACTTCCAACCGCATAGTTACATTTAGGCAGTAAATTATTCAGAATTAAAACATTGGTCTCATTGGTAGGTAAAGCATTGTATCATTGGCACCTATTATTATTAACTTTGGCACCTATTATTATCAACTAATATAACAGTTAATATGTTGGTGTCTGTGACGGTCGATACCAGTTTTGGAAAAAAAGTACAATTTTATCGCACATAACTTGTTTCATAATTTTTTCTACGAACATGTATCATCATTTTGACTTGACATGTAGCCTAAATCCGGCGATCACGAATGAGGATGCTGATTGGTTAGCAAGAAGCGAAAGATTTGTCCAAGTCTAGAAAGGACTGACGTTCTACTCTCTCTTCCTTCCCCGTGAGGGATGATACGGTAAGGATAATGTAGGTCGTGTCTTAATTCTCGTAATTTTTTCTTATTCTACAAATCTTTGTTTTGAGAATCATACACGGAGATGGTCAGACCCCCTGCTGCTAGCACCAAGGAATTCATATTCCTATAACGTCAAGAACGTTATTTGGTCAAAAAACTTCATACATACATACATATCATCACGCCGAGTCCCTAACGGGGTAGGCAGAGAGTATAGAGCGCCAGTTCTCTCTAGACTTACATACCTCTTTCGCTTCGTCCACATTCATCAGTCTCTTCATACATGCTCGTCGGTTTCGAGTACTCTTAACGTTCCCGTCCTTGAGAGTCCGATCTATTTGGTCCAGGTAGTTGGAACGTGGCCTTCCTCTGCCTCTTCTTGCACACACTTTTGCTTTGTATATCTGTTTCGTCAATCTTTCTTCACTCATCCTTTCTATGTGTCCAAACCAACGTAACATGCCTTTCTTCATCTTTACAATCACGCCCTCATTCACGCCAGTTGATTTGCGAATCTCTTCATTGCGGATTCGATCTAATATCGTTACGCCGCACATTTTTCGAAGAGATCGCATCTCGACTGCATTCAAGCTATTTTCATACTTCCTCTGACATACCCAGGATTCGCTGCCATACAACAAGGTAGGTACCAATATCGCGTTGTGGACAGCAACTCGAGCATTCTTGCTAAGACTTTTACTGCCCATCAACGCCGACATGGCTCCATTCACCTTATTTCCGGCAGTTATCCTTCTTTCAATATCTTTTTCATACTTTCCATCTCGTGTGAACATGCTTCCAAGATATACAAATTCATTCACTTGCTCTAGAATTTGCCCATTTACCGATATTGCACACTCGGTCACTTGTTCATCTCTTTCGAATACCAGAACCTTAGTCTTGCCAGCGTTTAGGCGCAGCCCCTTCTTTTCACATTCTTCTTTCATTATGGTAACTAGTGACTGCAGTTCGCCCTCTAATGACGCCAGTAAAACCGCGTCATCGGCGTATAGTAGGCAGTTGACCACTAAGTTTCCCATTTTCACTCCACATCCGTTCGTTCTTAGTGCTCTCAGACAGTTATCTAGATATATAATGAACAGCCAGGCAGACATGATACACCCTTGTTTGACCCCCGACTTCACATCAAACCAGGGTGACATCTCACCGTTAACCCTAACGCACGCCTCGCTATCACTATAGAGTGATTTCACGGCATGCAGTAGGGAACTGTTCACTCCATATCCAGGCAACACGTCCCAGAGTTCCTTTCGTACGACTCTATCAAATGCCTTCTCTAAGTCGACGAAAGCGCAGAAAACCCTTTGGTTAATATCCAAAAACTTTTCCGCGATTCCGCGAAGCGAGAAGGTTTGATCCATACATCCTCTTCCTGGTCTAAATCCACCTTGGGATTCCCAGAGAAACCTTTCGGATCGCTCTTGCATTCTTATCGTCAGGATCTTCGTGTACACTTTACTAGCTAAGCTGACCAAGCTGATGGCTCTGTAGTTGGAGCAGTCCAATCGTGATCCCTTTCCTTTATAGAAAGGCACGATGACTGCTCGCCTCCAGTCGTCCGGAACATCACCCCTTTCCCAGCAAAGATTGCATAGCAAATAGATGACGTCCCAGACCGCTGGTCCACCGTACTTGATCATCTCAGCCGTAATCCCATCTATTCCCGCAGCTTTTCCACATTTCAGACTTCTTATCGCACTTACAATCTCTCCCATACTTATTTTATCCGCTATAGGATCCTCGACAGATTCTGTTGGAGGCAGCTCTATGAGTAGATCAGCGGCATCATCATCATACATATCTTTGTAGAATTCACTCCATCGCCTGAGGACGTCAGTTTTGCCAGTTAGTATGTCATTGTCCTTCGAAATAATCACATTCATCCTACTACTAGCTGTAACACAATTTCTGGACTTCTTAACTTCCCTCCAAAAAAGTTTTGCATTGTCCTTGAAATTATGCGACAGTTTTTCGTCTACAGTCATTTGGAACCTCTCACGCTTCTGAGCTATTATCTCCTTCGTACGATTTTTTGCAGGCGATATTTTTCTTTCATCTTTTCTTTCATACTTTCACTTGAGCTGGACATAGCCAAAATGTCTTGCCTTGCATCCTTCTTCTTTTTAACTTCTTCTTTCACTTCATCATCCCACCAACCATCGCCATTTTTGGTTGTCCGCCCTTTCGAAATGCCACAAACCTCTTTCGCGGCGCATAAAATGCTGGACTTCAGGAACTGCCAACAAACATCGACACTCTCAAACACATCTTTCGGGGGACAGGCTAGCTGTTCAGATACCCTTTCTTGATATCTGTCTCTAATAGCCGCATCTTGAAGCCTCCAGCTTTTGATGCGGTCTGCGACTGCAGAACAGGGACCCCCAGCACGGGATCGCCAGCCCGCGAACAGACCTCTTATTCACTAGAATATAATATAATTATATAACTATATAACTAGAAAGTGGTCCGTTCCCAGGTCGGCTCCCCTATACACCCTGGTGTCCATCACCTGTGTTCTGAGTCGCTGATCTATTAGAAACAGATCTATCATGCTTTGCTCATTTTTCCGTTCCCATGTGTACTGATGAATCCTCTTGTGGTCGAACATGGTGTTCGCCACAAAAAGGTCTCTCTCCATGCATACATCTAATATCAGCTTGCCTGCCTCGTTCACTCTCTTATCACCATACTTGCCGAGTACTGCCTCGTAATCCTTACGGGCTGTCCCGACCCATCCATTCAGATCACCACAAATAATCAGCTTTTCATTCCCTTCTTTCGTCTCTAGAACATTACTCACACATTCCCAGAACTTATTCAGGTCGCAAGTGTCCGCTGAGGCCACCGGAGCATACACCGCGACTAAAAATAGTCGGGTAAGGCCTATTTTAAAGCGAGCCCAAATAAGTCTGGGGCTCACCGCATCATAACTTATCATACATTCTGCCAAGCGGCTGGATAGTAGAATTCCCACTCCCTGGCAGGCGCGCTCGGTGTTTGCCACTCCTGACCACAGCACTAAACTCCCGCCCGGGAGCTCGTCTACTCCACTACCCTTCCGCTTGGTTTCAGACAGGCACACAACATCTAACTCGCTCTCTGTCATAACATCGATCAATTCGTTCATCTTATCAGCTATGGCTGATAAGATACCTCCTCTTACATTCCATACACCCATCCTACACTCCACACTCCACTTCCCGCCGTGAGGCACTCCGCGTGATGGGTGGCGGTCCCCATCGCCGCACTGTGCTGAATTTTTCGCACCAGCGGGGACGGACTGGTGCGCGTCGCCTCGGGGGCACGCCCTAACAGCCGTCCGGCCAATGCGCATCGAGTGGAATTGCAGCCCTCTGGGCTGGCAGGAATCGCGACGTGCACGCTTCCACTGTGATCCCCTTCTTAAATAAAAAACTTCATGATACGATAATAATTATCATCATTAAGTTTCGTAGAAAATTGCTTTGTTGTTAGTTTAGTAAATTTGTATAAAATAGACAACGTCACTTATTGAACTTTTGGGGTATCAAAACTAACGTTTATGTTTTTTGCAGATGTCGAAAAGGTATTGCCATTTGCTAAATCCGTTCCCACCCCATTATTGTTACAGCTACGTGAAGAGGTTGTTGATCTTTAGCTTATTATTTTATAATTGCACATACGTTACATAACGTTTTGTTTAAATAATAATAATAATATATCCTCACGCCTTCCCACAAGGGTCCCCGAAGGGGTAGGCATAAATTAATAATAATACAACTGCATTGTGTTTGAAAGGTCACCACAATCTCGCTGCGGTTGGTGCTTTGATTGGGAGTGGGTCTTATCTAGCATGTCGTGGACAAAAGGCCTGCAGGTCGCAGGCAGTCGAAAGCAGGAAATTTAACCAAAGTGATAAGGAAGATTGTAATGAGAAAATTGTTCAGATTGACATTTTACGGGGAAAGGTCTGACCCTCACATTCAATTTGCAGGTAAAAGTTAAGCTTCCTTACCATTTCTTATATGTGCATGTAATATCAATAACATTTACCAAAGATAATTAAGACAAGGAAGATAATGTGAAAAACTCGATGTTTTGTGTTTGAAAGGGGTTACATGGCATTGAATTGACTTCTCGCAGGGCTCTCATGGAAACAAACTACCATTTTAAAGACAATCTAAGTATGACACGGAAGTACGATAACCTACCAGCATATTATGTAGTAATCAGGACTGGACTTTTGGGAGCTCATATAATAAAATACCTTTCCATAAACTAAATTAAAGAAAAAAGGTCCTAAATGCACACCTTGTGGCACACCACGTACATAACTACTACGCGGTCACATTAACTTGACGCATGGCTTTGATGACGTCACTTTGGCGGTCAGGTAAGGTGCGAAAAAAAAAGCATGTAGCTAAATAAAAACTATATTTTTTATTTTGGAGCATAGGTTTTATTTGTTAATCTTGCAATATGTTGCATCATGTATTTTTTATACAATATTATTGAAAACTATTTTGTTTGTTTTAAAACACTTTCAACACAAGATTTCTCCCTTCACTGTGTATAGATTTCCCCATGTTCAAGAATTAGTAGTAACAAAAATTGTCCAAAATTAACAAAAACAGTCCAAACTTAAACAATAACGAAAACGTAACAAAATATCCAATAACAACAATAGCAACAGAAAACTAGTCAACATATCGACGCGCGTATCGGTAACAGAGATGCTAACCATACTGACGATTTCCGGGCGAGCTAAGGGAATGCGGGGGGAAGCGGGCGGGGCCTCGCATTCCAGCGATGCGTCAAGTTAATGTGACTGTACTTATAATGTTCAATGATGATGACGATGGTGATGTTGGGATGATGGTGGTGATTGGTGGTGACATTTCACATAGTCCCACTCAAGACTACGCAGTAAAACACGGTCTTGGATGTCCTTCATATCGGAACACTATTCAAACGCTACAAACAAAAAACTGGTATAATTTTAACTATAAATAAAAAAAACGGCATCATGAATATTTTAACACGTATACGTACCGGATAACAATCATATATATTATATGATAGCTTGCTTGTATGTAAACTTTCCATTAAGAATGGTAATAAATGTTAAAGTGAAAATTGCAACGGCCAGATGCCGCGCTTCACTTGGCCCCGTTTCAAAAGCTGGTTTCGATGTTTATAGAACATGATGCGAGGTCCCAATACAGCTCGGTCCCATTCTCTGATGTAATGGAATTATTCGTAGTAGCTCTGTCCCGCTGTATCAATGAAATAAACACCCAAACTGCCTCTTTATAATATTATAGTATCGCATTAAATTAATATATGTAAATGAATAACATCATACGCTCAAAACGCTAATAGCCGATGCGGTTTGCCAAGCTACCCGTCTTCAATGGGATACGGCTGGACACGTCTGTCGCATATCAGATGACTTGTCGGCCAAACAAACGGCATAATGGACTCCACATAACGTGACGCGCAGACGTGGAAGGCCAAGAAGAAGATGGCGGATGAACTGAACATGCACCTGAGCAGTTGGTCGGAGCATGATGTAATATAGCAATAATCGGGCTATTTAATGTAAAAACATTTTTCAAATCATGTTGAATGTGTGGGTACTACCTTCACACTTCTGCCTACCCCCTCGTACAATCTTGTGGGAAGGCTTGTGGGAAGGCTATGTATATATGTATATAATATATTATAAAACGCGTCTCATTGCCACGCGTTCGGCGAAACAAAGTTAATGGTAGAAAAAGTAACCTCTACCTATGAATTTATCGTAAGCCTAAAAACTAATATGCCGATTATTATTCAGAGTCGCGTTCTAATGTGACTATATTTTCCACTCAAAGGTATAATGAATTTCCGTCAACACAGAACACGTGTATCAAAGCCATTAACTGCCATTAAAATCGCGTTTCCGATTGTAATCTCAAACGGATTAGTAATTAAAAGTTCTGGAATAATTCTATTTTTTTATTGAATACACGAAAACAGCGAGAAAAACATTTTTGTTATTTTATTCCGGGTGCACATGTAATGCATCTAGGTATACCAGTAAATAAAATTGAACTGTCGGTGCAATATTAATATATATTTATTTAATTTAAAATTTTAATATTTAATATTAATAATATTTTTTATTAATATTAATTTATAATATATATTATCGAGTTGCTGTCTACAACGCGATATTGGTACCTACCTTATTGTATGGCAGCGAATCCTGGGTATGTCAGAGGAAGTATGAAAATAGCTTGAACGCAGTTGAGATGCGACGACGATGAGAACGAATACGAGATGAGAGTCTCTTCATACATGCTCGTCGGTTTTTTCATACATATTTTTATCTGTCTGTATGTTTGTTTGGGCTTCCAAATGTCTAGACCGATTTTGTCGGACCGATTTTATAACGTCCTTAGCTTACTTGTTTAATTGTACATAATTTTTCAAATGCATTTTATGAGTCTGGAAACGAGGGGTGCAACTATTTACTAACATACCAGCTATGTTCTGCGATTTTACCCGCGTTTTTCTGGAATACATCATGCATCATGAAACATTTTCATTGCCGGTCCGCTTTTATTGGTGGTAGCGAGATAAGCCTTCAGCCTTACTGGATAAATGAGCTATCCAAGACAATTTTTCTTTTTCAGTTCGAAGTAGTCCCTGAGATTGACGCGCTCAAACAAACAAAACTCTCCAGCTTTCTAATATAAGTATAGTGTTACGCTGAGTACTATAGCGTATAGGTACTGGCGATATCAAATTACGTGAACTAACGAGCCTTTGAGCCAAGGGACATTATTGAGGACGAGATGAGAGCCAGTTAGCGTCCTAACAGGATATTGCTACTTGATGCCGGCAACCATTACTATTACTGGTGGCTTGCAACACACGCGCGCGAAACTGCTCACAATAAATGACTTTATTACCTAGCCTTTAAAGACTTGTTTTGTACTGAGCTTTATCTCATTTTTTTCTAGTTTTATGTATCATACTAATATTGTTTGTTCCTCTTTCACGCAAGAACTACTGAACGTAATTGGTTGACATTTGGCACAGAGATAGTTTATTAGCTCGATTAACACATAGTTATATTAGTAACAAACGTTCCAGAAAAAAATTACCAATAAATCAATATTTATGCGGGTGAAACCGCGGGGCAGGCCTATAATAATTATGAGGGATATAATAATCTGGACACCTCACAACCGATCAATTGATCTAAACTAGGCAAGAACTGAAATATAGATACCCGCGATTGATAAGCATACTCAATTAGGCGTAAATACTTTATTGGTATACATCGGGGACCCATGTAAATATTACACGTCCTCAAATGTGTCACCATCGTATCATCGGAGATATGCATATTACAAAACAAACCAATAGGCAATTAACATTATAATTTGCTACCGGCGTGAATCGAACCCGCTACTATAAGTACACTAAGTAAAGCCACAAAAAGGTAATAAACGTAATCGAAAGTACCGTTTAAAACTAGTATTATTTTAATACTAGTTTCAGATTGATTGAATGTCGTTTTGCTTATATTATATCATAGCTTGTAAGAAACATTTTGCTCGTGTAAGCGGAAGACGTTCGCTTGTAGATACCTACAGTATGAAATATAAGCTTTACCTGTTTTGAACGATCAGTAAATAAAATTGTCAACGTGTTTTATTTAGTCCATGCTACGCAAAATAAATAGGACAATCATTGTCGCTGAATATTTTGGTTTCAAATATAATAATAATAATATATATAATAATATATCCTCACGCCTTACCACAAGGGTCCCCGAAGGGGTAGGCAGAGGTGTATAGGCAACACCCACACACCCACTTTCCGCCAGAGGTATATTAGGTGCCAACGTGACAGATGGCGAGTCCATCGCCGTTACTCAAGCACGACTATACATACGCCTTAGAATTCTTCTCAGACGTATGCAGGTTTCCTCTCTATGTTTTCCTTCACCGTAAAGCTCGTGGTGTGACTTATCACTTTACTTAAGTTCAGAAAAACTCATTGGTAGTCGTCAGTACTCAGTCAGTCGGAATTCGAACTTGCGACCTTTACGTCGCAGCAGTTGCCTGCGACGTAACTGCCTCGAACCACTCGGCCACCACGGCTCTTACTTCAATATAATTGCATTTAAGTTATTATTTTATAAGAAGCTAGCTGTGAGCCGCGACTCCTCCCACGTATAATTTCATAATCGTTTCTAATAAATAGCCATGCCACTTTCAGGGTGAATGTAGCTTACCAATGGTGAAATAATTTTTGAAATCGGCACAGGAGTTTTTGAGTTTATTCATTACAAACATACACACACACACACACACACACACACACACACACACAAATACAAATCTTTCCTCTTTATAATATTAGTATAGATGTGGTAACAATATTATTATATTGTATTACTTGCGCTAAAGTAGGTAATATTTAAATGGAGTCTCTTTCGACAGACGACTGGGTCTGTAATGTATACATATTATTACATTGATATGATATCGTTCATATCATAATGACATTGAATGTTATTACTTCTTCCCGTCGTCGTACGTGGACCAAAACCATGTTTTTCATACTAAACTGCTCGTTAATTGTTTACATCAAAGTTAAACAGACACTTGTGCGAACTTAAAACATCATCATCCGACCTTTACCCTGATTGTTACACAAAACGACTCATTTTACTGTGAAGATTACCTGAAAATACGATTATCCTTCTAGTTTTAGGTAACCCTAGATTGGAACTGTCAAACTTTCCAGCTAACGAATGTCAACAGCTTATTTTTAATTGGCACCTAGGACCGCCGGCTTATCGTACGTATAATACGTACCCAGTGTAGGATGAATGTGAGCGGCTGCTAGGGTAACGGGATTGGATTGGCACGGAATGGCACGCGCTCCGCCTAGCTTGTACGTTGACCGATGTTTTATTGAGTGCAACAGTTGAATGCATAATGTGAATCAATTGACTGTTTTACACACACAGTAAAAGTTTAAACTAACATGAGGTAGGTGGCATGTACACAGCCCGCCTGTTGTTGAGGAGTTACTAAAGTCTATGGGTTTGTCATGGGGCTGATAATACTGACGTAACCTAGGAGGCCTACACCCAGCAGTGGGTGCCTGTGGGTTGGATATGATGATATAGGTCTTCGATATTTTCATATCCAACTTAACAGATAAATAAAAGGTTTTAGAAAAATGCTTCTAAGTAATCATGAGGACTGTAGTAAAGATCAAAGAGTTACTTAAGATAAATAAGTGCAGGATGTAAAACCATAGCCCGAGGCGTGGTCAATAAATTGAACGTAATTAAGCAATAAACACAATATACCTATCAGAAGTTCACAAGAAAAATCCTTCATTATGGATTTCCTGTATCGTACACAAATGTATCGGGGACTTCGGTCAGTCACTGGAAAATGTACAAAGAACATTACTTGCATCACGATATTGTATAATGGCATGTCGCTTCGAGAATACCTTTTGTCTCTTGATGAGGGATCGGACAGGTTGAGACGAGGATAATGTTGGTTTTGGTAACACAATACATTGGGCTTGTGATAAATACACGGAATAATTTTGTCTATATAATACATACATATTTGGTTTCGTGATAACGAAGAAATAAGAGACGACATATTAATAAGAAATCAAAATGCTATCTACGTTAGTTAAGTCAGCCTTGGTGGCCGAGAGATTCGTCTGCGACTTCGGATCCCGACTGTACCAATGTGTTTTTCTGAGCTTAACCACGTGATTTACACTCCATGAGCTTTACGGTGAAGGAACACATCGAGAGGTACCTTGCATGCGTTTGAAAAGATACTTAAAGGCGTTTGTATAGTCGTCCTTAAGAACGACGATGGGCATCTCTCACATTGGAACCTAAAATATATCTCTGGTGAAAACTGGGTGAGGATTATTTCTACACACCTCATTCTTTGGAGACCCTTGTGGGAAGGCGTGAAAATACGTTAATATACCTAAACCAACGTATGTATATTCCAGTAATTTACCAATTATTTTGTTCAAAATATATATGTTTTTTTCATAAATACAACAGATTCACTGTCAAACCGCCAATATTATTGTCAATTAGTGCCAAAATTTCAGACTAAAAATAGACACACATTAGTTTAAAAATCGTTGCCGAGAGCAGTAGTCCCTCGAGCTGCTCGCTCCTATTCTTAGGCTAGTTATATAAAGACGTATCGATCGTTAATCATGCAATGGTCACGGCCACCGTCCTGGTGCCACGTGGTGCCACAAATGAAATATAATAAATCAGGCTGGTCAGGCTTTTACCGATATTAGATTCCATCATACAGATTAATGTTCCCACCTGAACTATTCCACAAGCATACACTATTAAAAGGAATTTATTGGATAGAATACGTGGTGGCTACTAAAATATGTTAATGAATTTAAAGAACATTCATTTAACATATGAAATTCATACATATAACATATGCCAATAGGGTATAGATGTTGCCTTTGCTTCATCATCAATGTCTCCACATATACCAGCTGGTTTCGAGTACACTTATCGTTCCCATCCGTTTAGGTGGTCCGACTACCCTAATACTAATACTTAAAATAGATCATCATCTCTTCACGCCTCCCTATAAGGGTCCCCGAACGGGTAGGCTGAGGTGTGGAGGTAGTATCCCCACACCCGCTTTTCCGCCGGAGAAAATGTTTTGTGCCAACGACATACGCCTTTGAATTTCTTCTCAAGCGTATGCAGGTTTTCTCTCGCTGTGAAGCTCGTGATGTAACTAGTCACTGTACTCAAGTTCAGAATATTATATGTATAGGTACAGTCATCTTTGTGTTTTAATAGATTAATTAATCAATAAGTTATAAACAATAATACAACACTTTTCAGGTCACATGTTTACGCTCTTTAATTATCGAGTCCACTTTTCTTTGTCACCCATTGTCGCTACAGGTTAGAATGGGACGTTTGACTGCCAACTGTCTGTACACTATGTAATTAGCAACCATAGCTCTCTAATGCCCCCCGCACCCCCTCCCACTCAACCTAGCCACAGTGTGATTTCCCTTTATTTGTATTATCATTAGACTTGCAGAACAATAATTGAGTACTTCAGTGAGGTTAAAAAAACATGTGAAGTTGTCTTTAACCGGTGCCAATGTTATTCTCTCTAAACTTTCGAGTTAATTAACTGAATAAACTTGACATGTTTTTATAAATACAGACGTTTATTCACCATCACGCTAATCCTTAACGCAGGCAGAATAAAGCGCCAGTTCTCTCTAATTTTTGTCTCTATAGTGAACAGTTTGGTATTTACAGCGAATGAAAACATCGAAACGAGAACTGCATACGTTTGATAAGAAATTCAAAGACATTTATATTACAATGTCGTGCATGTGAAGTGGTGATGGGGTCGCTGTCTGTCACGTTAACAGCTTTCTCATTAGCGGCAAGAAGGTGTTTTACTCCTAGGGCTTATGGGACTTTTGTGGGCAGGCGTGAAGAAGATATAGCTTGGTGTTAGATAAACGAAGAAGCATCTTCTCAGGTCAACTGAACTACCAAAGCGTGCACTTCCTAGTTAAATAAAGTCGTTATGCAATGTATCGCCGGTTACCCAACGATGCTACGGAGACGAGTCACAAGAGTGCCTACTTTCACTCCCCGCTCGAGTCACCCGTACATTGCACATCCCATATATTAACTTATTTGATAAGTAAATGAGTATGTATTAAACCTTTTAATGTTCACCCACGTCAGACTTTACTATACTTATACATATGTAATAAAAAAATAAGAATAATGACTCAGGCTACTCCAGAATCATCGTTTTTCCATTTATGAAATATCTTTTTAGGAGTTCATATTATAAAATAAATTCTGTCGCGTCCACGCGCCTGTCTGAAAGTAATGAACTCAAAACTGAACGGATTTATTTTCATTCCAATACTTAAAAATATATAAGTTAACCAGCATTGCCATAAAACGTGGCACGATTTGGGTATTTTTTTCTGTTTATGGGTAGTTAATTTATTATATAGTATATTATATTTGTACATACATACATATCATCACGCCAAGTCCCTAACGGGGTAGGCAGAGAGTATAGAGCGCCAGTTCTCTCTAGACTTACATACCTCTTTCGCTTCGTCCACATTCATCAGTCTCTTCATACATGCTCGTCGGTTTCGAGTACTCTTAACGTTCCCGTCCTTGAGAGTCCAATCTATTTTATCCAGGTAATTGGAACGTGGCCTTCCTCTGCCTCTTCTTGCACACACTTTTGCTTTGTATATCTGTTTCGTCAATCTTTCTTCACTCATCCTTTCTATGTGTCCAAACCAACGTAACATGCCTTTCTTCATCTTTACAATCACGCCCTCATTCACGCCAGTTGATTTGCGAATCTTTTCATTGCGGATTCGATCTAATATCGTTACTCCGCACATTTTTCGAAGAGATCGCATCTCAACTGCATTCAAGCTATTTTCATACTTCCTCTGACAAACCCAGGATTCGCTGCCATACAATAAGGTAGGTACCAATATCGCTATTATATTTGTATAGTTTATATTTAAATCGGTTCCTTAATTAACGAACAAATGTTAATGCATTTCTTTTATTTTTTTCAAATTGCAGCCGCGCGTGCGAGCCGAGTCGAGTCGCTTATTATTTATGTTTTCAGTTAGCTTGTTGAAGAATTCGATTCTTTCTCAGGTTGAAGTTCCAGTCGCAAGCTTCCACAAACTTATTTGCTCAATACATTTACACAAATGTTTCTCAAATTATGAGAGTGCACGCGATTATATTCTTTATGTTACGTCTGTAATGGATACTGCAAATTAATTGACTCCTTTGTTTTAGAATGTTTGATTCAGCACCACAAGCAAATAGTAGCCTTGTTTAGTAATTACTTAGCATTGAGTTTTCCTCAATAATTTACATTATTCAATGCTTTCAAACAACGGTTACGTCTCCTTCTGCAGCTTTGTCGCATTGGGTACCACCTGTCATGATAATATAAATATGTAAATAAATAAATAAAAGACAACAACTGATAGATATGTATAGTATACTATGAAAAAAATATACTCGCAGCGCTTTCACGCAATGTATTTGTTCCCTGCAATATAAGACTTTATTTATTTCATGGTACACGAACAATATGCATATTTAGGCACTATATAAAAAAAAATACTTAATATATCTGCCTACCCCTTCGGGGACCCTTGCGGGAAGGCGTGAGGATACTTAATATATCCATCAATAATACACAACACTTTTGTAACATAGAAAAATTTAAGGAAAATAAGTGATTTCTGTTTTGCTTATCTGTAAATATTATCCTAAATGTTTACCTTAGTTTTAAACAGAGTTTATGGAGAGGTGAAAGATATTAATACCTTCTAGGCTTCCGCGAATAGAATTATATCCCAAGCAAGGCTTATAAACTTAGCTATCATGATAGGCTACTCAAGTTGTTATAAGAAGCGATTCCCACAATTGTTTGCTTAATGGCTAATTCAACCAAGTATAATTTTGAATGTCGAGGTCTCAGACTCGAGTAGAGGTGATCGTGTGTATTTCTAACCGGACAGTGAAAGCCCATCGGGTATGTATGTATGTAAGGTGTTGCACTACCTCTAGTTCTGCCTTCTAATAGTGATCGGCTGGATCCCCAAATACAGTAACATTTGCGACACAAAGTTTATTTATCCATCGTTAACGGCTACACTGCTCGTATATTATGTATCTGCTGCTCGTATATTATGTATCTGCTGCTCATATATTATATATCTGCTGCTCATATATTATGTATCTGCTGCTCATATATTATGTATCTGCTGCTCATATATTATGTATCTGCTGCTCGTATATTATGTATCTGCTGCTCATATATTATATATCTGCTGCTCATACATTATGTATCTGCTGCTCATATATTATGTATCTGCTGCTCGTATATTATGTATCTGCTGCTCATATATTATATATCTGCTGCTCATATATTATGTATCTGCTGCTCGTATATTATGTATCTGCTGCTCGTATATTATATATCTGCTGCTCATATATTATATATCTGCTGCTCGTATATTATGTATCTGCTGCTCATATATTATGTATCTGCTGCTCATATATTATGTATCTGCTGCTCGTATATTATGTATCTGCTGCTCATATATTATATATCTGCTGCTCATATATTATGTATCTGCTGCTCATATATTATGTATCTGCTGCTCGTATATTATGTATCTGCTGCTCATATATTATGTATCTGCTGCTCATATATTATGTATCTGCTGCTCGTATATTATGTATCTGCTGCTCGTATATTATGTATCTGCTGCTCATATATTATATATCTGCTGCTCATATATTATGTATCTGCTGCTCGTATATTATGTATCTGCTGCTCATATATTATGTATCTGCTGCTCGTATATTATGTATCTGCTGCTCATATATTATGTATCTGCTGCTCGTATATTATGTATCTGCTGCTCGTATATTATGTATCTGCTGCTCATATATTATATATCTGCTGCTCATATATTATGTATCTGCTGCTCATATATTATGTATCTGCTGCTCATATATTATGTATCTGCTGCTCATATATTATGTATCTGCTGCTCATATATTATGTATCTGCTGCTCGTATATTATGTATCTGCTGCTCGTATATTATGTATCTGCTGCTCATATATTATATATCTGCTGCTCATATATTATGTATCTGCTGCTCGTATATTATGTATCTGCTGCTCATATATTATGTATCTGCTGCTCGTATATTATGTATCTGCTGCTCGTATATTATGTATCTGCTGCTCATATATTATGTATCTGCTGCTCGTATATTATGTATCTGCTGCTCGTATATTATGTATCTGCTGCTCATATATTATGTATCTGCTGCTCATATATTATGTATCTGCTGCTCGTATATTATGTATCTGCTGCTCGTATATTATGTATCTGCTGCTCATATATTATGTATCTGCTGCTCATATATTATGTATCTGCTGCTCGTATATTATGTATCTGCTGCTCGTATATTATGTATCTGCTGCTCATATATTATATATCTGCTGCTCATATATTATGTATCTGCTGCTCGTATATTATGTATCTGCTGCTCATATATTATGTATCTGCTGCTCGTATATTATGTATCTGCTGCTCATATATTATGTATCTGCTGCTCATATATTATGTATCTGCTGCTCGTATATTATGTATCTGCTGCTCGTATATTATGTATCTGCTGCTCATATATTATATATCTGCTGCTCGTATATTATGTATCTGCTGCTCATATATTATATATCTGCTGCTCGTATATTATGTATCTGCTGCTCATATATTATATATCTGCTGCTCGTATATTATGTATCTGCTGCTCATATATTATGTATCTGCTGCTCGTATATTATGTATCTGCTGCTCACATATTATGTATCTGCTGCTCATATATTATGTATCTGCTGCTCGTATATTATGTATCTGCTGCTCGTATATTATGTATCTGCTGCTCATATATTATATATCTGCTGCTCGTATATTATGTATCTGCTGCTCATATATTATGTATCTGCTGCTCATATATTATGTATCTGCTGCTCGTATATTATGTATCTGCTGCTCATATATTATATATCTGCTGCTCATATATTATGTATCTGCTGCTCGTATATTATGTATCTGCTGCTCATATATTATGTATCTGCTGCTCGTATATTATGTATCTGCTGCTCATATATTATGTATCTGCTGCTCGTATATTATGTATCTGCTGCTCATATATTATGTATCTGCTGCTCATATATTATGTATCTGCTGCTCGTATATTATGTATCTGCTGCTCATATATTATATATCTGCTGCTCATATATTATGTATCTGCTGCTCGTATATTATGTATCTGCTGCTCATATATTATGTATCTGCTGCTCGTATATTATGTATCTGCTGCTCATATATTATGTATCTGCTGCTCGTATATTATGTATCTGCTGCTCATATATTATGTATCTGCTGCTCATATATTATGTATCTGCTGCTCATATATTATGTATCTGCTGCTCGTATATTATGTATCTGCTGCTCATATATGATGGGGTAGACAGGGATTTGTAGTACCCACGTCCACTTTCCGACGGATATTTTTTAGGTGCCAACGGGACTGGTGGCGAGTCTATCGTCGTTACTCAAACACGTTCATACATACGTCTCTGAATTTCTTATGAGACGTATGCAGGTTTCCTTTCAATGTTTTCCTTCACCGTAAAGTTAGTGGTGTGGCTAATCACTGTACTTTAGTTCAGAAAAAAATACTTGAACATTCGGTTTTGCAATCTTGATTTTGCAGGCGACTAATTAACAAATATTATAATATACATAAGTATATTTAACACTAGTTCAAGCTCAACATCTCAGATAAGGAAACCGTTAAATGAAAAAGTAAAAATGACTTAGTTTTTTTTTCTTTTAATTTATGAATTATTTTACAGTCGAACAGGTATTATGTAAATTATTTATCCGGTCGCAAAGAGCTGAGCTAGAATTCCGAGACATATTTTACGACGACCAGTTTTGACGTCACTTCGCACAAGTTATGACACGACATTATATACTACTAATTTTATACATACATGCAAAAGTTTGAGAGCTTGTTTGTTCCTCTGTCACGCAAAAACAACAAAATAGAATGAAATTAAATTTGATACAGTCGGGATTCGAACTTGCCATCTTTGTGTTGCAATCAACTGCTCAGCCACCACGGCTTTTAAAAAAATATTTACCAATGAAATACAAATCTAGGCGGGTGACACCGCGGGATTACATTATAATTACTCAATGTGTACGTCGTGAACATCAAACAAATCAAACATCGAAACATCAATATGACATCAAACATGGCAGTACATATTTGTAAATCTTTGGCAATATTTGTCAATTGGAGTTATCAATTACATATTCGTTCGAAATAAAGATTAGCCGATATATAGATATGTCTCACATATATCTTGCTAAACAATTCCAAGAATGTTAGATAAGTTACTGATTATTGTAAAGTAAGTATTCCTATGTCCCAATCCTACTTTGTGTATGCTCATGTTGGTTGTAAGTTTTCGTATTTGATTTTCCTGTTAGACGTTGAAGGGATTCGTTGACAAGAAAAACGTTCTACTGAGAATTTTTGTAAGAACAACGGGCATCAATTAATTTAGAAAAACAATGCACGTAAGATCTTCTCGTTCTCTCTCTCCCTCTCTCGGCATTTTGTGAGAATGTAATTTCATATCATAAATTACACAGTTTTACGTAGAACCTGCAGCAGTGTACCTCTATTCCTTTCTTTTAATTATTGATCAGTAAAATTGTGTATTAGGAGTTTTTGGAGTCTTACCGAAGCCTTGTACCGAAAAGTATTTAATTCCGCACGCCCTCGTGTTCACCATCTCAATCACGAACGACCCTTTTCAATTTATATTTTTTTGGTTGAAATCTAATTATTTTCACCTTGAAATTAATGACACCAGTGCCCTTTGTAATAAAATTTCCAACCAATAAAAAACCTGTAAGCTTAAAAATATTATATTAATATTATATTTGATTTATTATATTTGCGATGTTCGCTGCGGCGTCCTTGTGGCGCAGGCGTGTCAATGACCGTTCAATGTATCATGGAAGTAATTATTGGTCTCTTAGCAAAAGGTGAATGAGTGCAATTTTGGTTTTGAAGGCTGTTCACATCCATGAATCCAATCGAGGAAAAATTAAACGCTCATTGAACTTATATGTGGCATTTTACGTAGATTAATCTTTTAACGGGCAGAATAACAAAAATACATACGTGCAACCATATTTAACTTACAGTAGGCTCAAAAGAAGCTGTCAGATTAAAGTTACAGAAACTCGAACAGAGCAGTACCTCCCCATATGTGTGCAGATGGTAAGTTATGTTTCTCCAATGAGTAAGGTTATCAGAAAATGCCGAGCTGACAAACAGACTTCAAGAGAGGTAGGGCATAACGGGTTTCCCGTTCGAATTCGGAGCTGCCCGTCTGGGACCTTACAGAAGTCCGTAGCCAAATAACACAATTTATTGTGTTGTGTTCCTACGCGGTGAATAAGGTTTCCAGTAATGAGCTCCTTGGGGAGGGGGGAGGATTGTTACATTGTGTTGGAAGCAGAGGGATTAAACCCATTATGCTGCCAACACACTATAACTCTCCGAACACAGAGTGGCAACGCGCAAGTGATACTTTAGTATCGTGAGCGTAAATAGGCTACGGTAACCGTTTCCCATCAGGTGGGCCGTATGCTTGTTTGCCACTCTTGTTGTATAAAAAAAAAAAAAAAGACTTGTTTTTCGTCCCATGGGCCGTAGCCGATGGCACAATAACTCTTGAGCTTATAATTACCAGAAAAGTTACGGGAAAAAGAAAAGCGGAGCGTAGGTCGAAGGCTTAGTCGCGTAGCATCCGAGAGTGGATTGTTACTGCAAGTGCCGCTGATCTGTGTCGCCTCCCAAAAGATAGGGACATAATGTGAATCCTAGCTCTTATGTCATTTATGTCAGTGCTTACATTATACAGCATACTTTGTCTTAGATATACAAAGGTAAAATATGTCAAAGAAGAGGCAGAGAAGAACACGTTCCAACTACCTAGATCAAATCGATCTGACACAAGGATGGGACGTCAAGAGTACTTGAAAACTGGCGAGCATGTATGAACAGACTGATGAATGTAAACGAAGCGAAAGAGGTGTGTATGTCTAGAGGGAGTGTGCGCTCTAATCTCTCTGCCTACCCTACCTACTTAATACTACCTTTATGTAGTGTAGTAGTACCGACATCCGATTCACGTTGCGTTCCATTTGGATATTAAGCATAGAGTAGATAATTAAGTTGTGGAATGCACTTGATTGTGTGCATTACCCACGAATCACCAACGTTTGTGTAATTAGGTGTTTGTGTAATTCCAACAACGGAGATCGCGTAGTAAGGTCATAGTAAATAATGAGGGAACTTAGATCATGCTATTTTTGTCGCGTACCGCACGCAGTGGAATTACAGCTCCAGTTGAGCAATTCCAAATTTGATTGGGAGACCTACTGTGACCGAAATGGAGCCAGCGCATGGCCCGATGGTGGAATACTTTTACGACACCCTATGGGCGCAAGGACTAACAAATATCATTCGCGCGTTGCTTACTAACAAACGAACGGGTATCGCTTCTACCAATGCTGCTGTTACCTGTTCGTTCTAGAAGTTCGCCTACAATCTTACAGTTAGGCAATTCAAATTAAGAACGGAAGTCTACCTCTCTTATAGAGTTACAAGTTCCATTTAAACTCGCTATCGGCTTGTAGTTTTCATCGTAAACGTCGTTATTATTATTGAAGGTCTCAATATTCCACAGAATGATTATAAAAATGTTATTGAGGCAGTACCCAATGAGGTATTATCCATACATCAATGGCAGTACCTAATGGCATTTGTAAGAGGGATGTTAATTGCAATAACATATAATTAATGTTCGTTCAAAGACCGAAAATAATCACTTTAATTTGTTATTCGCTTCACTAGTTTTTTAGATAATCATCAATATACCCAAAAAAATCTGTTAACCAAAATCCATAATATACGAAATTTTGCACTTGTTGTTATGTATTGTTGTTAATTGAGATATTATTTCTTACCGCCAGCGCGTGATCGATCCAATCTGCTCATTACTTAAATCCTTGTAGGTATGAAGCCACTAGGTAACACATGTGAATACATATGTATACCTGGATATTTTAAATTGTCGGTATTATATTTTCTATTCAAACGTATAAAGAATTAAATTTGCAAGAAATACTAACGTGGATTAATCTGCCAAATGGCCACTTTGGAACTAGTTAAGCCAGTTCGAGTTAGGTGGAAATCGAAATTCAAATAACGACTTTATATGTTTTGTGAAGGCCAAGGTTTTTATTGTGTCGTCACATTGAATGTGAAGGGATATATAATATAAGGGTAAATAGGGTACATTAAAATGCTGATACATTAAAATGCATCTAACTAATTCGTTCTGAATTTTACACTAATATAATAAAGAGGTAGAGTTTGTCTCGCAAATCTCAGAAACTACCAAACCCATTAAAAAAATATTTTTGCATTAGACAGCCCGTTTATTTATTAAGGCTATAGGCTATATCATCACGCTACAATCAATAAGAGTGAAGCATCAATAAAAATGTTGCAATAACAGGGACAATGTGCGTTTTATTCAGGAATAAAATCTAACTAAATCTAATCTAATAAAAACCTAATAGTCGTGCTTGAGTAACGTCGACGGACTCGCCATCTGTCACGTTGGCACCTAAAATGTATCTCTGGTGGAAGGTGGGTGTGTATGTGGGTTACTAACTATACACTTCTGCCTAGTTTTGGGAAGGCGTGAGGATATATTATATATTCTTATTATATCTATGAATAAAATCTGACAATAAAATCAAAATGTAAGCAGGTGAAACCGCAGAGCTCACGTGCAAGTAAGAATGGTGGTGACCGAGGTTTGATCAGTTGCCTTCAACGTATTTTTTACATCATATCATCGTCATCACATCATCACGCGTAGTCCTTAAAGGGGTAGGCAGAGTATAGAGCGCCAGTTCTCTCTAGACGTTATTTTTTTCACAAGCAGGTTTTTTTTTCCTTATAATTCCCGTTCTCGTATCAATGAAGCCAGTATCTTAATAATATAATTGGTCATTGCACAGCATGGAACGCTATAGTAAATTGACAGAATCCACTGCGGTCACTTGTCAAGTGGCATTGTATAAAACCGTAAGTAAAAAGCCTACATTATGGTACTATCTACTCGCACGGCTCCGCTCGGATAAAATAATTATTTATCATATTTTTCAGTCGTAAAGTCTCCTGTTGCTTCGAATACGTGGACGTTGAATCCTGTCTGAAATATAAATGCAAACGTTTATGAGCATGTTTGTTCCCCTTCCATGTAAAAAGTACCGAACACAGAATTAGATTGGTGGCTAGATTAACACATAGGATATGTTTTAAGAGTCCCCAAAGAGGTCGCATGCAACTACTCGAACCACTCGGCCACGCCCACGTCGCCCACGGCTCTTATAAATAATATAATATTATAGATAAAATGTATATATCCACATAAATAATGCTATCTATTTTGAGAGCCCGCATAAAGATCTATTCAGTACTTTTTACGCTTATCGCGAACAAACAGACAGACAGAGGTGGGAAACATTATAATATGGTGATTTGGAAATTGTTGGCTATAAAGGATTTCCGACGGCGCCACTGAACCAGTATCTTCTATATCTACATATATTGTACTCAATGCCAGATACCGGTTCCTGGTGACGTCACGGTCGGATCCTTCGAGAACTTTCCTCGGGGCTGGGCCCCAGTCAATTACATTTTTGACATGCTACACGTGCTGCGCGTTTTGAAGGTCGCCAAAATGGCCGCGAGGAACTGTATTTTTTTTCTAGGCTTACTTAACTTTTAGATATTTGTTTGACATTGAGAAACTAGTCAAAAATGGTGGGTTCAAGTTGCAATCCATGTCTTTATTTACATTGAAATGTGCCATGCACCAAAAGTCAGATTAATATAATCAGGTATATTTAAATGGAATGTAAATGCATCGCTAAAATACCTACATTTAGTGGTCATAATTTGAACTTGTTATAATAATTATAAAGCCATATAATGTCAATAGCACAAGTGTTCAAACCCTAATGATCTTTCATGATCATTAATGTAATTAATACATTGATCATGAAACAGGCTCGTGGCATGGGAGCAACAATAACAGGGCGACCAACGACACGACTTTGAACCAAGTATCGCATGCAGTTAGGAATGCTATCGTGGAATTTTTTAGACCAAATCGGACACTCAAGGACGGTAACGTCATAAGTACTTGAAATGGAAGCAGAACCGATGATGACGAGTGTGGATGAAGCGAAAGAGGTAAGTTGTACTCGTAGAGAAGACTGACGCTCTACTCTCTCTACCTACTAGGCACAATGATATCATTATTGTATGTATTATTTGTATGTATGGATTTTCTTTTATGAATGTAATGTACAGTACTATTTGAGCGTTAAGTTAAGTCACAAATGCCACATTAGCCTCAACCCTGAGTTCAGCATATGTGGGTCTATTATTCTGGTTTCATACAGGCTAATCTCACACTTCTTAAGTTCAAAAAATGTCCTCTTTAATTAATTATTATTGTCTACTTTCTTGTCTCCCTCTTCTCCTCATTGCAAGGTACGATATCCTGAATACATATCATCACGCCGAGTCCTCAAGGGGTAGACAGACAGAGCAGAGCGAATTCATGAATGGACATAATTTCCAATATACTACAGTATACAGTATATAGTGTATGGGTATAGGGTTCAAAATGTGTATATTATGGTTATTATGTAGTAGAAACATTAACTGTCGACTTACGTTTTTATCTGCATTGATAAATAATTTATAAACAAAACTAGCATCATACAAAAATAGCCCGTATGTTAAATTAATCGTGACATTGATAAATCAACAAGATACCTCACAAACTCTAACTCAGTAAAATGATTAACGATTTTATAACTTGAACTTTGTACGGAGACGCTCTGGTAGCGGTTGTACTGTGAAATATTCATAATAATATTTGAGAAAACAATCCACCACATTGAGGCGATCTCATTATTATTCTGGGGGTAGTCTATTAATGCAAGTTAGTACTTAATCATGCTCTTTACGAAGCTATAAACGCTTTAAACTCGGGAAAACCCTGTTAATATTGAAGCCAAGAGTATTTTTTCCATTCAACACTGGATTTTACCCAATGTTCTGAAGAAAATTTTACCACCTGTGTCTCGTACGAGTCAAAAATACACTAACTATTGCACTATCAGTTTTGTAAGTGGTATCACTCACGTTATCCATTCGTGTCTTCTAAGTATATATGTTATAAAACTATTCCGGTGTCTTTGACCGTTGCCTTAATTGCTCTATCTCAGTGCTCACGAGCACTCAGCACAATGGCTGTAACGGTAAGAGCCAATTAATCATTCGGTCTCGTTCGAAACTGGCAAATACGAAATTTGAATATTGCATTGCAAGCTACGAATATTAACAAGACTAAATGTGTATTTTGGTAAATGTGGTGGCTGAGTGGTTCGAGTGGTTGCCTGCGACACAAAGAGCGCAAGTTTGAATGCCGACTGTACCAATGAGTTTTTCTGAACTTAAGTACAGTGATTAGTCACACCACGAGCTTTACGGTGAAGGAAAACATCGGGAGGAAACCTACATACGCCTGATAAGCAATTCAAAAATTGTGGGAAGGCGTGAGGATATATTGGTAGTATTTATGATACTCTCATAATATAACTATAAATATGACTGACTGACAGTCAACGCACATTCTAGACAAGCTTAAAAGACATGGTGTATAGAAGTTTTCGCACAACCTGTTTTGGTAGTACCTAAGTAATAAAATGTACTAACATCAAAATTACTTAACGAGAGGTATCAAACCGTGTTTGCCTTCGCTTCAATTTGGTCTAAACACAACTAATGAAGGGAATTGCTCAAAGTATTAACGACAATATTACTACATGTTCTGTTTCCAACTTTGCATATATGTAGCTCTATAGCGTCTCGCTTATGTACATTTACTTTTAATATTTCTTGGATAATTAACCTCTGCGGCTTCCTAAAGGATCTGGCGGAAGGCAATAAGACTAACACTCCTTCCCAGTCCATGTACGTTTTAAGCAAGGGGTCGTTGAACCTGTAACCTTGTGTCAACTCAGTGCACGCTACCTCCAAGCAAAGCTGAAAGACATAAGAAATCAGCAATGTTTTGTACGCACATATCGCATTGTTTTATTAAGCAGTAAGACATATTATCGGAATTAAATTTCATAACAATTGCTTGCAATGCACAAAAGGTATTGTGTAAAATGTTTCCTAATTCTTTTTTATTTTTCATAGCGACTTGCGCACTTCTCTGCACCCAATTTGACAAAAGTATTTTGGTTTCCCAGCTATGCCGTCTCAAACCTAGTGAGTTTGCCACATGTTGTGAATGCGAACCCTAGGAATCCCATTTGGGCTTTAAAATCTGTCTAAAATAAAGTGACAGATTCCACGGCCTTGACGGTGAAGGCACACGGCGTTAGGAGGTGCCTCTGACTAAGACTATGTGAATTCAATTCAAACGCTCAAGGACGGGAACGTCAAGAGAACTCGAAACCGACGAGCATGTATGAAGAGACTGATAAATGTGGACGAAGCGAAAGAGGTATGTAATTCTAGAGAGAACTGGCGCTCTATACTCTCTGCCTACCCCGTTAGGGACTCGGCGTGATGATACTATACTATATTTCAAAAGAAAAATATATGTTTTATAAAAAACCATTAAAAACATTATATATTTTTACACAACATCTTATATATATTTTTTTATGTTTACTGGTAATTTTTTATATGTTTTGATATTACGCTTCTTAGTGTATATTTTCTCGGAATATCTTCGCATTTCGTAAAAACTATAGTACCTATAATCAAACAGAAAAACAAATATAATTTAGTACCAGAACAAAATACGAACGAACAATTCCCCCAAAAAATAACCTAGTCCCAAACTAAGTTAGGCTTGCACTATGGGAACTAGACAACGATATACACAAGTACATAGGACATCTAAGTTATAGATACTCATAATCAAAGCTCAGATCCGCTCTCAGCGGGATTCGAACCCTCGGCGTCGAGCTTCGCTGGTAGAATTTATGATTTTTAGACTAGGTGTCGTCGTTAGATAAATATAATAATTGTATAATATACAGTTATGTAGACTCGAGGGACTATCACGGAGTACGGCGTCTACAAACCAACCGAGCCTCGTGTTATCTCCACTCAGCTTATAACGTGAGGACTACTTAATATTTCAACATAGCCTGAGCTCGACCTTCGCGGCGCACTTTCTAGGGGCAGTCGCGCGTGACATTACATACATGTGCACATACATACACGCTTCCAGTAAGTTTGGTACACACAATCCGATTCTTAAGACATCTATACAAAACACTGCGTGAGGCATTTCACATTATCTCTTTAGCCAGATATCTATACTAATACCGTTTTGAATTTGTTTGTTTTGTCCTCACGCCTTCCCACAACGGTCCCAGAACGGGTAGGCAGGTGTGTATAGGTAGCCCACACAGCCACTTTCCGACAGATATATATTTTAGATGCCAACGTGACAGATGGCGAGTCCATCGCCGTTAGTCAAGAACGACTATACATACGCCTTTGAATTGCATCTCAGACGTATGCAGGTTTCCTAATGCTGTTTTCGTTCACCGTAAAGCTCGTGGTGTGACTAATCACTCAACATAAGTTCTGAAAATCCCATTGGTACAGTCCACCACGGTTTTGTGAACGCGCTCTACTCAGTTACATAATCGTGAGAAAGGCAATTGGCTGCATCCATATCATGATATCCAAGCGAGAGGAGCAGGGCCATATATGTGCATATCTAGACTGCGTTATTACTACAAACTTGAAGGTTAAATTAGGTAAGATTACTCAAGTGAAGAAATTATTTATCAGACGGAGAAGTTAACCGTTGTGACTAAGCTCGCATAAGTCTGAGAACAAAATTGTACGCTCTATATTATGTCCCGTGCACTCCACGCCGCCTGCGCGGTGAACCAAAAGCCTTCAACTCCGAGTCGGTGCCCCGGCGGTAATAATAATTATGCTTCTTACTTCACATAGACAATTTAATTTTAAGTAAAAAAAGGAACAAGTTTTTACTAATATATTTAAGTTTTTTTTATTTCTTTGAACGAACGCGCTAATCTTCTATAACCACTAATCCAATATTTTTTTCATTAGATAGCCTGTAAATTGTGAAAGAAAGGCTTTATATCATGATTCTACAACCCAAGAGAGTGGAGAAGCAAAATGAGTGCGGGAGAAGCGTCTTCTCGTGATAGTTTTTTTTCTTAGAAACTTGTAGTTCAAATTGAATATGTATCATAAATTACGACCAATAAGTGTTCCCTATGCCCTTTACGTTTAACAAAATATTACGATTTTCAATTTGAGTTGAGCTGGAGAAGGGTTATGAGAAAAAAACTTTAAATAATTTCTCCTTTAAAAGTAGAGTTATAACTCTTCTAAAACAGGTTATAATAACTTAAAAGAAGAAATCCCAATCCATGTCATATATAATTTGTGATTCAATATATAATTTAAAAAAAAAGAGCCGTGGTGGTCGAGTGGTTCGAGCAGTTGCCTGCGACGCAAAGGTCGCAAGTTCGAATCCCGACTGTACCAATGAGTTTTTCTGAATTTAAGTACAGTGATTAGTCACACCACGAGCAGAACGGTGAAGGAAAACATCGAGAGGAAACCTGCATACGTCTGAGAAGAAATTCAAAGGCGTATGTATAGTCGTGCTGGAGTAACGGCGATGGACTCGCCATCTGTCACGTTGGCACCTAATATACCTCTGGCGGAAAGTGGGTGTGTGGGTATTACCTATACACCTCTGCCTACCCCTTCGGGGACCCTTGTGGGAAGGCGTGAGGATATATATATAATTTTACTCTATAACACACAATATAAAACAATAAGACGGTAAGTAACGTCATTAACATTATTTGTATTATTTGTAATGCATGTAACCCGGCCACTTCTGAAATACTACATGAAACTTACGCTCGGAATTCTGTCTGTCTTCATTATTTCCGTATTGACAATGTTTTATGTTAATCTTTGACTCTGAGATGTGCCGGCAATTCCAGACTAGCGGCGTTCTCGCAGGATAAACATTTGGGTTCTTATCGATGTGGAAATAAAGAGATTTTAAGGTTTGTTTAACTGTTAATGTTACTGAGGCATACCTCTGAGAAATGTTAAGGGCACGCACGCGTTTCACTAAAAATGGCCATTAATGGAATAACGTTAAACTTAAATGTTTTGATGTAAATAGAAATTCTAAAAGAAATTCACGTAACTATAAGTATTACATTACGCCGTATTTGTCATGAGGCAAGTACAAATATAGAGCGCCAGTTCTGTCTAGACGCACAGACTCTTTCGTTTCATCCATATTTATTAGTCTCATCATAAACTATCCTGTTCTTAATGCTTGTTTATTTGTAGGTGCCTTCGCGACAGCGAGTCCATCGCCGTTACTCGAGCACGACTCTACATACGCCTTTAATTACTTCTCAAACGTATGCAGGTTTCCTCTCGATGATTTCCTTCGCCGTAACGTTCGTGGTGTGTCTAATCACTAAACTTAATTTACTGTACTTAATTTCAGAAAAACTTATACAAGTACTCAAACCACTCGGCCACCACGGCTTGTTAATAATAATGAATCAATATAAAATCATTACCATACGGACGAAAGCGAAACCTCTTGCTAAATGTAAATCAAAAAACTAGCCGTCTATATCGCTCACACCTGTTATAAATTATGTATATGGGTTAACAACCGCGATAACCGCTAACTCTGGTTATCGTTGTTACGCCTGGCGGGCGGTTATCGGCTAACTACACTTACACCAATGTAAGTCTTAATACATCATGCGTTTGGTTGGTTTTACATAAGCAGGGCACTCATTCTTTCCCACCGGTGTGACATCGAACAATAGTTAGTGCTGGAATGTGAAGACATATAATTTGTATGCTGTCTTACCAGGTCTTCCGGTGTGACATCGAACAATAGTTAGTGCTGGAATGTGAAGACATATAATTTGTATGCTGTCTTACCAGGTCTTCCGGTGTGACATCGAACAATAGTTAGTGCTGGAATGTGAAGACATATAATTTGTATGCTGTCTTACCAGGTCTTCGCGTAATAATTATTGTGAATTAGAGTAAACGTACGTGTAGCGACCATTTAGTTAAACATAGCATCTCAATGATAACTGTGCTAGAACAGTGAGTTAGGAGAGCCTAGAAATTGTATTTCTTGGCACCACGTTGCATAGAAAATGTAATTTTTTTTTATATCACTACTATTGCAAAAATAATACCGGTTACCGTACCGGTACCGGCTACCGCCGCCTGAGGAAGCGTGCAATACCAAAGTATTGCTTGGACGTTGCCAACATTACGAGGGTCTTTGTGCTCCTTTCTTTAAGAGCCCCAAGCCGCACCCTAAAGGCTTTTGAAATTACCTTCTTTATATATTTTATTATAAAAATGCATGTAGGTAAAGTAGCATACTTGGTGTTCAACGGTGCTCAAATCCGGCAGAGACCCTCTAAAAGTACACCAACGCCGGCGCAGGAACCAGTAAATGTACTTGTATATTTTGTTGCTACTTAAACTTGGTTCTTACAAAGTGTAATGGGAGCTGCATGTTAATTATTCTACTGTTTTCATAAATTTGCAATGTAACTACTTGTATACTTACACAGTAACAGTACACAAATGGGCATTATACGTGTCATTAACTTTGTTTTAATTACCTCGACGTGAGTACTGAGGAGGCTTAGCCGTCATCACGAGTCAGCCGTTTTACAAACCAAAAAGTTTAGTCCAAATTTTACCGCTTTGGGTTAAATTAGCGTAAACCGTCAGCACCATAGTCCCCACGAGCGACTCGGCGTAATGATACGAGTACCTATTTACCGTACCAGACTGCCGTCTAGTCTGGTTAGAGCTCCTGACTGCGAAGCTTGAGATCGCGGATTCGATTCCCATTCCCGAGGGCAGATATTTGTGTGATGAACATAATTATGTCTATCTATATAAGTATGTACATTTATCGTTGCTTAGTTACCATAGTTCAAGCTTTGCTTAATTTGGAGCTATGTCAATTGGTGTGGTATAGTACCAAGACATTTATTATTATTCAACCAAAGATAATGTTTAGCTGTTTTGCATTATAGTTTATAATTCGATGCCTTGCTATAACAATCCCGAAAGGAGAAATAAAATAAATAGATAAACTAAATTCATACATATCAGTAGAGTAAGAGTAGAGGTAGAGTAAAGTTCTCTCGCTTTTCTCTACACTTACATATATCTTTCGCTTCGTTCACATTGATCAGGCTCTTCATACTCACCGGTTTCGAGTCCTCTTGATGTTTCAATCCTTGCGTGATAAATACTAAATCAATAATAATCATTAATAATATATCTCCGGTGAAAAGAGTGTGTTGTTCCAACTCTGAAGGGCTACTTCGGAGACCCTTGTGGTAAAGCGTGTCGATGTAAACCTAACGTATTATAAACCTACTATAAAAATATCTATATATATAAATAACTATAAAACATGAGTTTTTCTGAACTTAAGTACAGTGATTAGTCACATCACGAGCTTTACGGTGAAGGAAAACATCGAGAGGAAACCTGCATACGCTTGGGAAGTAATTGAAAAGGCATATGTATAGTCGTGCTTGAGTAACGGTGACAAACTCGCCATCTGTCACGTTGGCACCTAAAATATATCTCTGGTGGAAAGTAGGTGTGTGGGTATTACCTATACACCTCTGCCTACCCCTTCGGGGACCCTTGTGGGAAGGCGTGAGGATATATTCTATTTATTATTATCATTATATAAAAGCACTAAACCACAACCATTCTATATTTGTGAGTGTGTTTTTCATATTATGATGTAAAGAAAATGTGTAATTTAGTGTGTTTTAATACAAAGCATTTTACGTGTTAAGATAATCGCTTGACGCGATTCCCAGGTTGAACATAATATAACAACTAGGTACACTGTAGGTATAATTAATTCGTTTTTGTGAAGCTTAACAAACTTGCAGAGATTGTTAACATAGTTTCTTACAACAGCTCATACGAGTCCGGAATAAATAAATGAAGAATGTAGCCAGCTGACAGGTGGCGAGTCTGTGACCTGTCACATCTGTACACACGGTTGTCACATACGTCATTAATATTTTGCTCAGACGTGTGAAGGCTACCTCACAATGCTTACCTTCACCGCAAAGACAAATCTTTTTACTTAAGTATAAATGACGACTTTCTGGCGACTTTCCGACAGTGTGGAAAGAAGCCCAGCTTACACCTCTACCTAAAAAAAATAACCCCACATCCTTTTCTGAATTTCGCCCTATATCCATTTTACCATTCCTCTCTAAAGTCCTTGAGCGCCTTGTACATTATCAACTCAGTGCTTACCTGACAAAAAACGATCTCCTTAATCCGTTCCAATCCGGTTTCCGTCCCGGTCACAGCACGAGTACAGCTCTGGTTCATATTACGGATGACATACGGCTAGGCATGGAATACGGCAAGGTGACGGTACTTGCATTGCTTGATTTTAGCAATGCATTTAACACCGTCGACTTTGATGTAATGCTCAGTATATTGTGTTCTCTTAATGTATCTCCTGATGCAATTGATTGGTTTCATAGTTACCTGTGTGGCCGTCGGCAGCGCATTCATATCGAGGGTCAATGCTCATCGTGGTGTAATATAACTGCCGGCGTACCACAGGGCGGCGTTCTTTCTCCTTTACTTTTTGCAATTTTTATAAATACGATTTCCAATGGACTCTCTTCTTCCTTCCACCTATATGCAGATGATCTTCAGATTTATACTCAGGCTCCTGTAGATGGACTGACAGCGGCTATTGACTCAATCAACAGAGACTTGTGCCACATATGTGATTGGAGTAAGGCGCACGGCTTGGCAATTAACCCTACAAAGACTCAAGTGCTTGTGGTTGGGGGACCTAGAATGAATGCCAAATTTCAATTGTCTCAACTTCCCCAAGTTTTTTGTGATGGCTCCGTTATTGAATATAACGATCAAGTAAAAAACTTGGGGATAATCATAGATAGGAATCTTTCCTGGAACCCACAGCTACAAGAGCTTAGTCGTAAGGTATATGCTGCAGCCGGCTCCTTACGAAGATTGCGTAACTTTCTTCCCATTCCTACAAAAATTTCCCTCGTGCAATCGCTTCTTTTTCCCATCCTTGACTATGCTGATGCCAGCTATCTAGATCTCACCGAAAACCAACTGAACAAACTTGAGCGCCTTCAAAATTTCTTTATTAGATTTATATTTGGCTTGCGCAAATATGATCATGTGTCCGAGTTTCGCACTAAGCTCAAGTGGTTAACAGTCCGCCTTCGTCGGAATACTCATATTCTTTCCTTACTTTTTGCTATTCTTTTTTCTCCTTCTTCCCCTTCTTATCTTAAAGATCGTTTCGGGTTTCTTTATGAGTCTCATTCCCGACTGTTGAGATCATCGGAAAACTTAAAGCTGAGTACGCCGATCCACACGACACGCTATATGGACCAATCCTTCGCCGTTCAAGCAGTGCGCCTGTGGAACGCGCTGCCATTGACCATAAGGCAAGCAAAGACATCTCATTCCTTTAAACTACTTGTGAAGGAACATTACCTAAATTCTCTGCAATAATTATAAATAAATATATTTGTATCGACATGTATATATATATATATATATATATATATATATATATAAATTTCATGTATTTAATTTCTTTTAATAAGATGCCGTACACCTCCAACTACCAAAATCTAAATCTAAATATTAATGTATTCCATCCAATGGTTGTCTGGAAGAGATCGCCGAGTGCGATAAGACCGCCAATTGTACTTTTAGCCTATGATGTACTATCTAAATTAAATATAGTGTACAATAAAGCATATATAAATAAATAAAATAAATAAATGATTTATCTACCTATTTAATTTATTATTTAAATTGTTTTATCAGTTCTTCTCGGACTACACAAATGGGTGTGAGAGAGAGAGCTAATATGTAAAAAAACACAACCTGTTGCTATGGTATAATGACGCAAGTGTCACTACCGAACCGATAGCAAGCTGGCTTGCTTGTACAATAACACGAGTGTAAACATCAATTTGTCTTGCGAGAGCAACCACGCACAGACACGATCAAAGTCGACTACGCTGACAAATGCTAACAAAACCTGAACAACTGAAATAAAGCAATGGGGACCTTAAATTAAGTAATATTAGAGTTTATGGCGACCGTAAATCCGGAACAGTGATTATGCAGACGGTGTGTGTGTCTGTGGGAGCCAACGGACAAACAATGACACTTGGAATGTGATTCGAAATAAATGTGTGCGAGCGAGAGAGGTGGGTGGAACAAGGAAGGGGCGAAGTAGCGCTTCCGCCTGGGCTCCCATTTTGAAGCCTTTTGAGTATCAGGTGAGATAGAATTACAGATTGGGTTTATTGACCAATTTTAAAAGATTAACGTCATTTTTTGTAGACTCGATGACACCTCATCAGTGGTCTCCTAAAGACATAACAGTTTTTATAAGGATTCGGTGTCATAACTTTTTTTGTGACCATTTAAACCGCTTCCTTATAATCCATTTTGGTATGTATTAGTCGCTGTTATACACAAGATAACACAGGCATTTGTCAATACAGGAAAATATTGCATTGTTGTCATGTATTTATTGTATAATAATAACAACCACTAATATTATGTTCGAGCTATAGCAGTAAGCTCAACTGAAGATAAAATATTCTACCCCAATTGGTCTTTCGCGGGATAATGAATTCTGGCAACATCGAGCGAAATAAGCTCCGGTCCGTTCGTTGAGCAAGACATATTAGATATAAACTAACATACATCTAACCTTAATCACTTCTCGCGGGACACGTACTTAATGCTACGTGAATCTGCCAGGGAAACCCCAGTTCTTTTTGTTCCCTACCAGGCGTAGCCAGGTTTCCTCACATCTCTAATCACTTAATATTGTAAAACTGAGAAGTCTATGAGTTGCAAGCAAAAGGAAACAAGTTAGCGTCCGTAAGAGAACTCGTATATTGAATGTATGGTCGTACATCAATTGTTTTTCCTCTGATGACATTTGTCTTTTTGCGCCATAATCATTCTATGGTACCAGTTCTTCAAAAACAAATCCTCGTCTGTATGTCTGACTGCTCGCGATGAAATCAAAAACTAGAGAACGAATTATCGTTGATCCTGTCACGAACAGCTAGAATAATTAATGAGAGGTTTAAGTGCAATATCGGTAAATGGGCAAATTCTAGAGCAAGTGAATGAATTTGTATATCTTGGAAGCATGTTCACACGAGATGGAAAGTATGAAAAAGATATTGAAAGAAGGATAACTGCCGGAAATAAGGTGAATGGAGCCATGTCGGCGTTGATGGGCAGTAAAAGTCTGAGCAAGAATGCTCGAGTTGCTGTCCACAACGCGATATTGGTACCTACCTTATTGTATGGCAGCGAATCCTGGGTATGTCAGAGGAAGTATGAAAATAGCTTGAATGCAGTCGAGATGCGATCTCTTCGAAAAATGTGCGGCGTAACGATATTAGATCGAATCCGCAATGAAGAGATTCGCAAATCAACTGGCGTGAATGAGAGCGTGATTGTAAAGATGAAGAAAGGCATGTTACGTTGGTTTGGACACATAGAAAGGATGAGTGAAGAAAGATTGACGAAACAGATATACAAAGCAAAAGTGTGTGCAAGAAGAGGCAGAGGAAGGCCACGTTCCAACTACCTGGATCAAATAGATCGGACTCTCAAGGACGGGAACGTTAAGAGTACTCGAAACCGACGAGCATGTATGAAGAGACTGATGAATGTGGACGAAGCGAAAGAGGTATGTAAGTCTAGAGAGAACTGGCGCTCTATACTCTCTGCCTACCCCGTTAGGGACTTGGCGTGATGATATGTATCTATGTATGTAGGTTTAAGTGTACAATTTGTTATAGTTATGGGTAAATTATGCTCTACTACCCGTGCGTGGCCGGGGCGGGTCGGGGTCTAGGGTCTAGGGTCTATTAAACCAACGACATCGAGCTTTGGATGCAAGAAGCATATCTGCTCACAACAATTAAGCCACTCTTGATACTTTAGCTTATCGTACATGTACATACGGATACCCATAGAATAACTTTGTTCTACATTGCTAGGGTTAACCTACAAGCGTGGTTGTAAGTGTAATAATAATATATAAATGTTTACGTCCGTGACCGCATGACCGAACCGAGTTCACAAATAGTCCCAATCAACGTATATGTGTGAAAAGTTGTATCTACATTTCTCTCAAATAGTGTATATCAACGCGAAATTCTGCTGCTCTCCATGGCTTCAGCAGTTTAAGTTTGTAAATGATAACTGTAGTTTTATAATTAGTTTAAAGGTTGAGTGAAGAAAGGTTGACGAAAAAGATATACAAATTGGAAGTGTGTACAAGAAGAGGCAGAGGAAGACCACGTTCCAACAACCAAAACAAATCGATCGGACGCTCAAGGATGGGAACGTCAAGAGTACTCGAAACCGACGAGCATGTATGGAAAGACTGGTGAATGTGGACGAAGCGAGGTATGTAAGAGGGAACTGGTGTTCCATACTCTCTGCCTACCCCGTTAGGGACTCGGCGTGATGCTATGTAGGTATGTTATATTTAGTATGAGACGTTCAATAAGTATTCCCCGTGTCCCCTACGCTGAATAAAGATTTTTTATTTTGAGTTCACGAACTTTGACATCCCTACTCATTCCCTTAAGGGTTAAATTTTGACAATGTCCGTTCCTGATTTTCAAACCATTTCCCTAACAAATTTAAATCGAAATCTTTTCGATCATCGAATCAGATCGATATTCGCATAATTTGAAAAACTAAAATAAATACATGACCCTCCTTTTCGAAAGTCGGCTACAGAGTACGCGTGATATATATTTAAGTAGGTATTGTTCAAGATAAGTATGCCAGCTTACTTACTGCATGTTATCGAGAGTATGAACAAATTCATGCAACAATTTACTTAACTGCGCAGTAAATCATGTACTTATAAGTTAGAACATAATGGCTGCCCAACCATTTATACACGAACGCGATTGATCTGGCATCCTGTTGAATAAACAATTATAGGTACTTAGATATTATATAGGAATACATTGCGTGAATAATTATTTAAAAACGAATTGGTTACATTAATCGGGCATCGCAGTGCGAGCGCAAAACTATTCGTTTTTTTTAATACGAATAACAGATTGATCGATTAGGTTTCAACTTCTAAAGCACTTAAATGTTCAGAGCGGTCGAATTATATCATTACATACCTACACATCTATATATAAATATATATCCTCACGCTTTCCCATTAAAAACTCATTGGTACAGTCGGGATTCGAGCTTGCAATCTCTGTGTTGCAGGCTACTCGAATTTCAATTCAATTCAATTCAAAGAACTACGCTGTTTATAAAGGAAGGCTATATATCATATATATGCTAGGTACTATTTAAGGGGGTGGTAAAAATATATATGAACCTAACGCAAAAAATAGAAGCCAATATAATATTAAATAAACCTAACTGATAGCAAACTCGCTGTCTGCAGTCAACGCATACATACCCAAACAGTGAGCTGTTTGAGAGATTAATGAATGTAATTGAAGCAAAGTAGGTGGTAAACCACAGATCACTGATAAAAACTACAGCCTTTACAAAGGACCAGTTTTTAATTGCTTGAAACGCGGCGATTAACGCTTCAATATACCTACATACATATATTTAAAAAGTTAATTAATATCTTAGCAGATTACATCTCCCTTACGTCATCCTTGTGGATTGTCAAACACCAGAGCCGTTATTGGCTTAGCCATGATCTTAACATTCTGCGCAGTTTGAGACAAGCTTATCTGTTGACGTGGACGTCATCAAAGTATACAAAACCATGATTATCCCACTTATACATGGATTACTGAGGCTAAGTACAGATTTGGTCGAAACCCATAGTTTTCTATGACCACGTCATACTTAATTTGAGTAGTCGGTAGTTTTCCAAACTGCCTTGTATTTATATGGTACTAATAGCTGTGCCCATGGTTTTACTTGCGTTTAATTAAATTATATATGTATATGAAATAAATATCCAAACCTAAATATCTCCTCATTACATTAGCTATCTGTCGAAACGCACAGACAGACACAGGTATTTTTTAATACTTTTATAATGTACTAGTTGTCCCGCCCAGCTTCGCTCGGGTGGAAAAAAAAAGATGGTGGCGCCACCTATCGGGTCCAATTGTGAATCTAAACCAATCCCAGATCCCCTTGAACACACACAAAAATTTCATTAAAATCGGTCCAGGCGTTTAGGCTCCTCCTAAACGCCTGGACCGATTTTAATGAAATTTTTTCAGTGACATACACACTCACAGAAGAATTATATATATAAAGATTTGAAAGAAAACTGTTTTTGATACTATTTATGAGAACGACATGTGAAAATAACATTGTCATGTTAACAACAGGTAGTTATTTATACATTCCTCAACGACGGCAGGAACCTTTGAAAGAGATGAAGTAAAAGTAGCCACTTTAGGATTCCTCAGCAGTACATACTTTCACTATCGCAGACGGAACAACACAACCAGGATGACCCCCGCCTTGACATCGAGCACAAGATGTCTCATCATTATGTACTGAGCTTTATGCTATCAACAACTTTTAGACTTGAACCCTCCTTATAAAGCATTTACATACAAGAATGATGATGGACACAATCAATTCTAATAATAATCCTCAAGATAAGAAAATACTTAACATATCAGACAGCATCAATATAATGTTAATAATCCCACAAATATTACGAATGCGAAAGGTTGCGAAAATGTTCGTTACTGAATCACACCAGAACGGCTGAACGCAATTGGATGAAATTTGGCACAGAGGTCGATTAAAAGCTGCATTAACACATAGGATATGTTTCGTTCAGAAAACAATCTACTAACAAAATAAAGATTTACGCAGGTGAAACCGCGGTATTTATCTAGTTTATACTTTAAAATAACGCTCAAATCTGTTACGTGGGTTACAACAACGATTATTAATTTATTTACAATAACAACAATTAACAATATTTACAAAGAACAGTTGAAACTAACTACTTACAGATAAAATATTTGTCCCAAATCGGTATCCCGAGGCAACGTGCCAAGAAGACTAGCAGCATTGCCACGCTGGATAGCAATGCTGATTCTCTGAGCGAGATATGTTCCAGCCCGCCTGTCACGAGAGGCCTCGACTAGACGGCGCGAGACCTCTTTAAAAAGATGGTGAGCCTCAGGACCCCAAGGCCACAACGATTATTAAATTTAAATGCTTTACGGCCGACAAATCGCAGTAATTGTGCAAAATCATCAAAAGACTCCGCCGGCGTACTGACCGTAATGAAGTCCATCATTCGCTGGAGATGATTTCAAATAATTTCGATCGTTAGAAGAGACGCTCACGCATGTCAAAATTGCCCAGAAACGAAAGTCTCCAACTATGTAGACTAAAACTGATAGCTCTACTTCCATACGTATTAATGTATTCATAATAACAATATAATTTTCTTCACACAACTACTTTTATGTGCTTCAACATCGGTAACGGCACACTAAAGAAATCTAGCAAATGAGAATTATTCAAACGATATTCTATTTATTGTGCGATAAAACACGTGAGACACGCCGGTAGGACAGGTTCACAAAATATCTACGACATGCCTTTTTAAATATAATATTATTCGTCTTAGATTATGGTAAATTTATTTAAATTAACTTTAATGTATCCTCAAAGAGTTGCTAACAGCATCTGCTAGTTCCATCCTTAGAGTACTTGACAATCGTTGTAACTGAACTACCGCTTATCCATGGTATCACATCACCATTAAATGTAATGTAAGAAACGTTGGCCAGCATTTGGAATTTAATCGACTGATTTGAGAAGAAATCGTTTTGCTCGGATGATTTACCTTGGACCACTTATGCAATGCCAAACTTTACCGCCTCGGCATTATTTATTCATTTGTTCACTTGACAAGCTATCAATGTGTGGCCTGTTTCTTTTTGCTAGCACTGTGCTCATGCCAAATGCATCACAGTATTTGAGTCCGTATTCTAAACTACTTCCGTCTAACCTTAATAGTTTATGTACTACAAAGAGCCTATCAAGATACATTTTCAATTGCTAATGAAATATTTTAAACTGCTGTTTTATAGTTATAGTCAGGTGTAGTTATTTATATTACGGAGTACAGAATAGTCATGGAAGGTGTGTTTCTCATCTTGATCTGACTATCAATTTGACCCACATAATTCATCTGATAACTGAAATATTGTGCCAGTTTCACAACACCATATATATTGACTAGCATAATGATAAATCTATAGATAGGCCACTCACCTTTAGCCCAGCCGGTGAGCACGTTGCCGAGATAGGCCACCTTGTACACCGGATCGGGATCACTGATGCGGACGCTATTTGTACGCCGAAGCAGCTTCCCGATCCCTCGCGAGAGCCGTCCGATGGCGCGGGCAGTGAAATCCTTCCCAGACACACCGTCCGTGAGACACACCTCAGCCGGTAGGAACGATTTACAATTCCCACTGTCCTGAGTTTTCAGTCCAATCAGTCTCGGCATCGTTAGTGGATTTTTCTTCTTCTCCGGCGTCAAGGTCTTAGCCTGGTTGACACTGTACACGTTGCAGTTTTTCTTAAAGCTCTGGCTGTATACTTCTTTGGTTTGGTCTGCATCCTCAGTCTTATCTCTGTCGAGCTCGCTGATCTTCAATATGGATATTCTTCCGTTCAGATTATCGTTGGAAGAGTTGTTGTTATCGCTGAATCCGTCACTGAAGCGACGCTCGCTCGTCCGCCGCTTCATGAGAGAGGGATTCCTTAATAAGATGCTCGTCTCACTAGAGCTCCTGTTCTTGAGGATGTGTATTTTCTTCACCCGCGTAACCGCGTGATCGACCTCGTCTGAGCTTACCATTCTTTCCGTCTTTCCTTCCTCATCCAGGAAGCGTACTCTAAGTCCGCTTAGTTTGCAATCATTAGGTGGTTCCGCTTGTTGCAGCCGATCGCCCTGGCTTTTTGCGCCTTCGTCTAGGCATTGGCGCTCATTTTCACTCATTGTTCCGCGAGCCATATTTCTGTGTAATTGTTTCCTATCTGACTCTGTTACATTATGTTAGGAATTAGAAACACCAGAAAGTTTTCACACCTTGCTTTGTCCAAATCACAGAAGCTTTCGAGCCTCACTTCCTATCTAAATAAACAAACGCCGGCACATAAACCAGCCAGTCACTTGGCTCGATAACTAATAAAACACACAGAGTAGTATACACCTCGTCCATTAAAGAACGACACCGGTTTGGAATGTAGCCTTCTCCACACTTACTCAATTCAATGCACTTGTCCGTAAGGAGAAATTGTTAACAGACGCTTAAAAGCAATTAAAATTCCGATGTATTCACTCAATTAACAGGTATTTAGCCAATTTCAGTTCAAATAATCATTGTATCACTAAAGTCACTTGTTTCGAAACTGCGTACGGTCGGGGAGCGAGTACGACGCGTGCGTCGAGCGCGGCCCGGGGCGGTAGAGTGATGGCGGCGTGGAGTGGTGGTGCGCGGGCGCAGCGACCGGTCTCTTGATCCAAGCTTTGATTTTAATGATCCAACTACTCGCTTGCAGTACTAATATGCAGGCATGTCATCGCTCCATCTGAAATATAATTCATTGGTGTTGTATTCCGTTGCACATTTTCTGACCACGGAGGCTAGTGCTACTGTAGTACACGAGTGTAACATGTCCGTTATATATTGAAACTCTCGTATCAAAGCGCTGCGTGCCATTACGCGCAACAGGTGTGATGTGACGCTCGGCACGTTATTGTTGTACGCAATGAAAGATATACATTATTATAAATACGGATAAGTATATTAATACAATTATGCGGTCCTTTAGCGTTGCGTACTTGTATAATTATGTTGATAATATAAATACTTGTACAATGTATGATGTCGCATTATTTTCTGCTCGATAAAGTGTAGCTTGCATTTAGCTTAGCTCAGAGACGCTCGGTACTACAGAGGTGTAAATTGGTATGATAATACATTAAACAGCGCCGACAAAATTGTAATACAAAATCTTAAATAAAAGTTTGATGAAAATTAAGAATAAAAAATTACAAATCGTTAGATAGCTTATTACAAATAGTAGGGGTATGTTAAGAACGCTTTACGATTTAGGGTTTCATTTACGAAATATTATATTTTAAAGCTGTAATTTTTAGTAAGAGTCACGTGTCCCTCCCTCTACCATAACCGTTGTTTGTAGATATCTAAATAAAACACACGAGTAGTATATGTATATGATGAATTTAAAAGGAAAATTATATATTTATATATTATTATATATATACTTATATTTAAATATATTTATATTATATATATATATTTATATTATATATATATTATATTATATAAAAGGAAAACTGTCACGGCTAAGTTGGCTTTACGAGGCAGGTTAACGAGTCGAAGTTAATAGTCGGCCAAGTTATAAGATGTACTTGGAATTACGGAACACTGCGCGTGGCCTGACACGCTCTCGACTGGTGTTTATTATAAATAAATAATAATATATAATATATATAATAATAAATAATATACTTTAAAGCTGTAATTTTTTGTAAGAGTCACGTGTCCTCCCTCCCTCTACCATAACCGTTGTTTATATAATAATAATAATAATAATAATATATCCTCACGCCTTCCCATAAGGGTCCCCAAAGGGGTAGGCAGAGGTGTATAGGTAATACCCACACACCCACTTTCCGCCAGAGGTATATTTTGCTGAATTTCTACATAATCTAATACCTTATGTACTAGCTGCCATGCTGAGGGCGGAGAGTCGAGTTTTGAAAGATCGCGTTCTCAGCGGAAGTCTGGCCGCCACTGGCTGGTGCAATAAATCTTATCTTGGGATTTAAATAATATATTGGTTTCCAAAACCAATTTGAATATTCCATTTTTTGTCTGAGCGGGTGAGCATGTAAATTAGATTTAGAATTAATAAATTACCAAATTAAAATGTTATGCAAATGTGACAATTGGTGTGCAAAGAACAAAGCGTTATGGGATGTTCCGACTATTGTATGTACTGTAAAGTAATTGATACTGTTACGTCGGCCCAAAGCAATGTCTTATTGTTGTCTTAAAGAGAAAAGGTAATATTTTGCCAAATACCCTACATAATTATATCAATTTAAAATATTCTTCAACAATAAGTATCTCTTCTTAGTAAAGAGTCAATTTTCTTCGAAGTTATTTTAATATATATTTCTTACTCCAGAGCCCCCAAAAGTATGCCCCTACGGGGATACACCCAAATTTCGCCAGAGATTTATTTAGGTGCCAACGTGGGATTGGCACAATTATATGTTCGTCTTTAAATTTCTTCTCAGATGTATGGTTTCCTCTTAATGTTTTCACCTCTCGACCCTCAGCATTGAAGAAGAGAAAGCAAAGAAAGAGGATAGACTCTGAGTGTTGCCTACCACAATGTTGTTTTAACAGGAGATACAATTGTGGTACCATTCAGTCAACGATGGAAAGTATCAACGTATATGAACTTCAAATGCTATATCACACGATGAGAAATCGAACAGGGACAGGAGATAAAACGATATTGCTGTAACTTCGATATCGAAAAGGCACAGAACAAAACTTAGTTTCCGTCGCGTACACGTAATGACTAACTTAAATTCAATGCCTAAAACACATACAGCATACCACAAAACCAGTTATAATAAATTGTGCTTCAATAAATATTCCGCGATGTACGTATGTATGTATGACCTGCCGGGCACACGTGTACAAACATGTAGCTAGATGTGCTGAGCTCACAGCCTACTAATGAAATATAGAGCAATTTGTACAAGCTTAAAAACTTGATATTTATATCAATTTTGGTAATTGGTCAAGAACGACCAATGTTAACTTGTTTAAATAGCGCTTATCTACGCTATCTCTATGTAGGTCTAGACATGTGTGTATAGACATATATGTATATGAAATACATATATATACATGTTTGTATTGTAGCTATAAGAAATAAATTAAAGCTTAATATTTCGTACAAACGGGGCAAAAGAGTTATGTATGTTTGAGGGAACTGGCGTTGTACTCACTCCGTCTGTATATATATACAGTCTATATATATATATATATATATATATATATGTATAGACTTTATTTGGCGTAACATTATTTCCACAATAGTTGCATGAACATTAATTAGCAACTAAATACCTATACGAGCTTTACGATGACTGGTGACCGCAACTATCTATAAATAAATGTTACTTATTGGATACACATGTGTCGTGCCAGCACTTATCCACTTAAAGCTTACCTATTTGTTTTATGATGTATGTACTATAATATAATATTGAGCACCTACTCAAACTTTGATGAAGGACTCCAAGGTATACGATCTGTTTATACGCTTGTGACACTTAAATACCTAGCGCGTTTACTTACGTCTTATTGCATCGATGGCTTCTATGGTATTTAAGTTGTCAAGGCTTGTTAAATATAGCATTGGACGATACATACAATTTGGACACCGCTACGTGGAGCAGAAACATTTTGTTTAGAAACTTTTAATTTACGCACACTAAAACAGATCCTACCGTCATTGTCATTATGTAATCATGTCGAGTCCCTTACGAAGTAATAAAGGTGTAATAAAAAGGGTTCTCTCTAGACTCTCTATTCCTTTATCCACATTAATGGTTTCATTTTCGTCTTTCTATATCTCCAAACCAACATATACTCCTTTTCTTCATAATTACCATCCCTAAGTCTTAGTTAATAATGCGCGGCTATAGCGGTAAGCGGGGTACATTTATGAAGGATTTGTTAATTTTAGATGCTAATAATAACTATCTAAATTTTGATCACATCAAGGAGAGAGTGGTGGTGGAGAGTGCAGCATTGTTTATTTGTTGTTGTCACAAGCCTCAAGTACGTTACGTACTAAACTTCGATGCCAGACAATCGATCAGTAACCACAACTACGCAACGTTGTCGCGATAATTATATAACGATACACCACACGCCCTATATTAACAATACTTGTGGTTCTCACTCACTTTGTTTTCGCAAATAAATGCCGCGTCTACACCGTTTGTTCGTAAACCGCGGATATATACCTACTGGTGTACGCTGAGCGCCACCAATACACGTCTAACATAACGGTTATGCAGATTCAAGCTGTTCTGTGGAATGTTATTGACATAGGAAATGTTAGTCTGTACCATAGGTGAGCTGCCCCGATGTACTCACAATAGCATGTAATATATTATTTATACGAACCACGAGCTTTACGGTAAAGGAAAAAACCTGCACACGAAAAGAAATTCGAAGATGTATAAAGTCGTGCTTGAGAACGCCGATGGACTGGCCATCTGCCACGTTGGCACCTAAAATAATACTACACACCTCTGCCTACCCCTTGGGAAATTCTCGTGAGAAAGCATATAGATAAGTAATTTTATTAATTCCAATAAAGCTTTAGACATAGGTACGCTATTAAAATGTTATTACATAATGTATCTATTCTATTAAAGACCTGTATTAGATCTCCTAGCTAAACTGATTAGTCCCACCACGAGCTTTACGGTGAATGAAAACATCGAGAGGAAACCTACATACGTCTGAGAAGAAATTCAAAGGCGTATGTATAGTCATGCTTGAGTAACGGCGATGGACTCGCCATCTGTCACGTTGGCACCTAATATACCTCTGGCGGAAAGTGGGTGTGTGGATATGACCTAAATACCTCTGCCTACCCCTTCGGGGACCCTTGTGGGAAGGTGTGAGGATATATTATATTATTATTATGTAGCTCAACTGATAATACGCTGATTCCAAGTCAAACACTCAATGAAACTGAAATCCCTATCGTTCCTCCGGCATATTAAACTACCATTTAAATGCTTATTTCCTGCTTTATATGCTTGGCAACCCTACCAATAAGTTCCTGTTTGTATTCACCGCATATAGCCGCAGCTCTACCATTCACTATTCACGAGGTCTCACAAGTGGAACCTACGGGCTCAGCCAGACTTTTATTATTAGAATCTGTCAGAGCTGTACTTAAGTATAACATAATTTATATCAATATAGTGGCAAACAAGCATGTAAGCCTTGCGACACCAGAGGTATCGCTCGCGAGAATCCGACACTGCCGAATCCAATCCGAATCTTTTCAAAAACTAACTAAGACATAGCTCCATGCTGCACTCTCTAAAAAAAAACAAGAGAAAGTTTGTTCCACAGCCTGAGCGTTTACGGAAGGAAACTTCTTTGAACCGCGCGGTGCGGTCCAAGGTGTGGGGATATGTTCCCCGTCGATGGCAAGAGGCGCTATGGGCACGATTATGTAGAAGTGATCCAATAACACAAACCATTCGTGTCAAAAGCTGTCGTCGATTGTAAGACCAAAGAAGTCATGGTGACCGCTGCCAATTCAGTTCCAAACATAGCACCGTCCCGCGTCAGTCGAGAGGAAATCCGGTGGATTGTGTACCTGACGTACTGTGCCGAAAATTGGTCACAAAAGGCCATCCACGTACATACATGTACACTACAGTATCACGGTGTAAGATGATCTTTCTTTACACATCATCCACACTATGAATTCCAACAGCGAACACACAACTATAACGTCTGTACTCACTGCAACCTAATAACTCAGTAACTTAGTCAGCTTGAAATTCAGCTACAACATCGAGTTTAGCGTAATTGTTTTCGCTTAACTTCTGAGAATGCGCTGTCAGTGCAATTTAGGTGCAACTAGAAAGCAATCTAAACAGTTTAGCTCTTTAATGTAAGCTCCATTGTATTTATGTTTTGGAGTTCGAAATTAGCTGCGGAAACACCGATACAACGGTATAAATGTGGATAGATCATTAGCAGAGATGTGCAGCACAACGGATCTCCCGTTCATATAGGAGTTGGCAGGCTGGGGATCACCTTTTATAGAGCTACCCAAAAAAGTATATCATACTAGATGTGATTCAAAAACGGCGATAGAATAGTGCGGCTTTCACATACATACATACGTGTGGCTTTGACTACTAGATTGCTTCATGATGCAGGCTTATGCCTGTAATTTTATAAGTGAAATTTAATCTTAGAAAAACAAAGACGCTTTGATGCTTTCTCGACAACGCTGTCCCCCGGAATCCCTTAGGAATATTACAAAATAGTGTTCCCAGGCGGAGCGGGTCAGGTTTGCTTTGATAAATATGTAAAAAAGAATATATAAGCATGGTCTTCCGTTTGTGAAGGTCGTAATCAGAGCGTTGTACGTAGTTGAATTGGATCGTTCACGCAATCAATTAGATTCGGCGCGCGATCACAATACCGGGCACGCACCTGTGTGCCAATACTCGGGAGATACACTTCAGGACATTACGCCGGCACAATGGGGTGCCTCACAATGGATCGCACAATGCGCGCAGGTACACCTTGCGACACTCGTGACGTGAATGCGGAAAATCAACACATACGCCACAATTCACAATCAAATCCCATCTGGGATTCACGCTGTAAAACAGATACGGTGATGATATCACTGGCTTTTGAGGAAATTTGTCGCTACTAAAGTCAATGCGTTGGGTTAATTGGCATTACCACATAGATTTTTTAAGGTGTGTTTCGGATTTGCTTTATTTTACAATCGTGTTGCTTAACATGTAACTTGTCGAAATCATACGTTCAAACTTCAGTCAGTAACAATAAGTATTTAAAAAAAATACAGAATAATTTTCAATACAACAATACATCGACAGGAAGCCTAGGTACATACTCCATATAAATAGAAAAACATTGAACTAAATACAAGCGGCACTTACCTACTGATAAGGCATATTTTGAAAACAACTAGGTCATTTCTCCACCCATGGCAATGTATAATAATATAACTGCATATAACTGGGTATATTTACAATGTTTGCTTAAGTATGAAATACGCACATTTGCAAAATAACCTTACATCGCCACATTCCGCCAGAGATACATTTTAGGTGACAGGTGACATGTCGAATCCATCGCCGTTACTCAAACACGACTATACATACGCCTTTGTATTGCTTCTCAGACGCATACAGGTTTCCCACATAAGTACCTGGATTGTCACACCACGAGCTTCACAGTAAAGAAAAACATCGAGAGGAAACCTGCATACGTTTGAAATGAAATTCAATGTACTAATTCTACATGTATATTTAATATTTAGGTGTTATCCTTTATTAACGGAAGTATGATAGTAATGATAGATGTTAGTAATAATAAATAAATAAATAAATAAATAAAAAATGTATATATGTACCTAATATGGAACAATACATTTTCATATATTGATATTGTTGCTGAGTGCCACAATGGGCAGTACCCTACTGCTAGAGCAACTATGTAGTCTGATCAATTACCAGTCTGCAGATCGTTCCTGAGATTTCGGTTTGTCAGTGAGTAATATTTCGCATTTATACAACTACCTACGCGGATATTGTATGATGATAAGGCGCGCATCGTTATTGTTGTGTGTTTTCCTCAATTATATTATTATAATTGCCCTCCATGGCTAGTTATATTTTCCCGTCAACAATGTTATAAAATATTAATCACATAGTATAGCCGTGGTGGCCGGATGGTTCGAGTAAACTAAGAATACAAGTTCAAATCCCGACTGTACAAATGAGTCTTCTGAACTTAAGTACGTAAGTAAGTAAAGTAAGTAAGTAAGTAGTAAGTAAGTAAGTGATTAGTCACACCACGAGCTTTACCACTACCTACACACCACGGCTTTCGGGGATCCTTTTGGGAAGGCCTAAAAATACAATTATATTACAGTATGCATATATATTCTTACTACTGTCTACTACATTTATGTTGACATATGGTGATAATAGATGATGCTGTAATCTATAAGAACAGGCTATGGCGGAGTTTTTTGAACAAAGTTAAAAATAGGAAGCCCTCAATTCGCTGGAATCTAAAAGACCTGGACCGATTCGAGACATATTTATTTTGTTGTCCTACTCTCTATTAACCATAATAATACCTTTCCGGGATATTATATTTTTAATCACAATTTTCCGGCTATATAGATCCTGAAACACTACAGCCTGGTGCTTGATTTTTAAGTATGTCTATTATTGTAAATGCGAGTTTGTGAATATTGTTAGTCAATCGCGCCAGAGCAGCTCAATGGAATTGATTGAAATTAGCAACATATATATAATTACTGGATTGACATTGCATATGTTTAATTAAACTACTATTGATATCAAATTTAACGGGGATGAGGTCGCGACGCATTGCTAGTACATAAATGTATTCATCTCACACAACACCCCGATACTAAGCTATCTTAATAGACTCCCGTAACGTGCCATCGACACGTCAAGATATAAAAGACAAACAAACAGAAAGGTAGAGAATTATATTTGCATATGCCGATTTTTAAATGTAAACGATTAAATGTGCTCAAGCAATAGACTGTTCCGTGCTTTAAGCTAATGTTGAATAACCGGTAAACTTGCAACCTTTGAACATACCTCGTTTCGTTAATGGGTAAAAAACCTGTGAAGATATTTGTTTTATTTAATCGTTATTTTAAGTGACGTGGTGGCCGAGTGGTTTTTTTTTGGAGTTTACTCCTTAAGTATCGATTTTCATATATAAGGCGCCCGGTATGGGAAAAATATGAGAGGTAAAATCTAAACTGATGAATGACCTCGTTACGTTTTTGGTGCACCTATGGTGCGCAACTTTCTAATTTGGTTGTGAGCACAGAACAAAGAAAACATAGAATCCTAAAGTAGGCGTGGCACGCATGCCAACGATAAGCACTGCAGTGCTCAACCGCGCTCAGTACGCCGCCGCCGCTTGTGTGTGACAGTTGTACAATCCGCTTTCAATAAGTTTGAAAAACAAGTGCAGATATGCGTATAATGGAGCTACATTCTTGAGTGCAGGAATGCTAGCCGGACAAAAGTCTAGCTAATAGTGGCATTTCCTATCATCGGGAACTGTTATTGTTTGTTGTGTGTTCGGAGAGTTATAGTGTGTTGGCAGCATAATGGGTTTAATCCCTCTGCTTCCAACACAATGTAACAATCCTCCCCCCTCCCCAAGGAGCTCATTACTGGAAACCTTATTCACCGCGTAGGAACACAACACAAAAAATTGTGTTATTTGGCTACGGACTTCTATAAGGTGGAGGTCCTGCCCCAGTCGGGCAGCTCCGAATTCGAACGGGAAACCCGTTATGCCCTACCTCTCTTGTTCGAGTAGTTGTGCCAATATGAAGATTGCGAATTTGAATCCCGAATATAATTACCTCAGTTTATGTTCACACCACCACTGTGCTTAAGAAAGAAAAAAGCATTAGCGTCATGTTAATATAAAGCAGTAATATTTTTAGTTGATCAGATTATAGGTACGTGGTTTTTGTAAGTATCTTAGATTAAATCTCCAGTTAAGTCTATTGTGGTCCCTAACAATGTTGCCGCATAAGAAATTCAATAGTAAGCAAAATATATCTACGAATAATGATAAAAGTGTGACGTAATATTATCAGGTTTCTGCACAGAGAGGTATCACGTGGTGTGATTGAGGCCCCTGGTGACAAGAGGCTTATTTTGCGCAAAGTGTCAGCATTGCCATACAGCGTGGCAATGCTGCCAGCCAACTGGGCACCCTGCCGCGGGGACGAGTTGGGACAGGTGTTCAATTTCGTTAAGTCTAAATAAGTACTAAGATACTATTTACTTAAATTATGTTTTACAATTCTATTTAAATTAATTAATATAAGGTATACATCGTAAATAAAACTAATGAAATAACACTCATACTAACGTATTATATTAGACACCGAATGACGTCATCACACTCGATGTATAGAATAACACATTCCAGAGAGAATACACGTTTATTGTTCTGCTATATTATTGGGTCATAAATCCCCCGCACTTGAATATCGGCTAGAGACGTACACGATAAATAGTCAGTAGTTATTGTACTTGACGTACGTAAATCATGACACAAATAGCTCACACAATTACCATTGCGAATATCCACTAAGAACGCCCAGCGGACAAATAGATAGTAATTTCATGTCTGCTTACCTATACGTCGGTATTTCTTTGCACTTTGGTCAACTACCGCTGGTACAGAAGACACGGCTGTTGCATACTTATGATACGCTAATTACACAATGTTTAAAGAGATCGAAGTTGCGACTACTGCCTGACCACTACACTAGGCGGCCGTCATTTCTATATGAAAACTAAACGTATGTATATATCTAGAAATGAATCCTCTACACACCAGTGCATAGTTTCCACAACAATAGAAATCCAATCTGCCAGCACAGTTACCAGGGGCGTTCCCCGCACGTATGTCAACCGAGCCACCAAGCGTGTGCTATCATTTAACCTTGCAAGTGGTCTATCATTTCACTGTTTCCTACCATTTAGTTATAATTAGGGGAAATCTTACTTGCTAGTTACTTTCTTTTTATTAACACTCGACGCAAATAGAGGGATGTTATGAGTTAGCCATGTGTGTGTGTGTCTGTCTGTCTGTGGCGCTGTAGATCTTAAGTGAATGAACTGATTTGGATGCGATATTTTTATTTGAAAACAGATTTGCCATTGATGAACATGTTTCATCAAAATAGGCTCAGCCATTGTAAGGTTATTTTGATACACCCATGTTCATAACTCCGAGTTATCCGATAATCATCACGCCAAGTCCCTAACGGGGTAGGTAGAGAGAATAAAGCGCCAGTTCTCTCTAGACTTACATACCCTTTCGCATACTCGTCGGTTTCTCTTGACTCTTGACGTTTCCGTCCTTGAGTGTCCGATCGATTTAATCTAGTAGTTACTAATTTAATGCACGATTGAAATAAATAATAAATCATACAGATAATATACTTATATACATAAGTATCTAGGAGATCCAAGACTAAGGTACAAGTATTCGAAGCAAGCGAACGCGCAATCTCAAGCTTCGCAGTCAGGAGCTCAGACCACAAGACCAGACCCAAAATTTTTTATCGGCGTTAATTTTATTTTTTATTTGTATTGTTCCTTTATCTGTCTACCATCTACCTTCCTTAACATGACTAGTATAGAATGGGAACGACGAAGCTTACTTGACTTGAGTTCGTCTGTAGTGGCGTTCGGATGAAATTGCGCAATTGCCAATAATGAAATAAAGTCGTGTTATAGTGAAATAGAGTCATACACTTACATTGTAAGTAAGTGACTTGGAAGCCAATATACAAGCCCACTTTGAGCGATGGATCCCGCGCGTGTGATCGAACGACGATCATTCTTTTATTACGGGAAATTGCCTATCATTTCCTTGTTACTATAATCTACCAAACATTTCACTTGACTTTTAAATCAAGATATTTTAGAATCAAATCTTATTTGGGTATGCAACAAGATTATCATCATCACGCCAAGTCCCTAACGGGGTAGGCAGAGAGTATAGAGCGCCAGTTCTCTCGAGACTTACATACCTCTTTCGCTTCGTCCACATTCATCAGCTCTTCATACATGCTCGTCGAAAAAGATTATAAGGGTACATATAACGTACTTATATGATATAAGAACATGAAGCGCAAGTGCTCTGTTACTCCATAGAGAACTGGCCATACTTTTTGGCTACCCCGCTAGGGATCCCGTGTGATGATTTGTATATATTTAAAAAATATATATTTTAGCTGTCATAGTCATATGGTTAAAACACTATAAAATATACTATTTGAACATTTAGAATGTCAAGCACGACTATACAAAAGTCTTTGAATTGCTTCCCAGACGTATGCAAGTTTCCTCTCGACGTTTTCCTTCACCGTAAAGGTCGTGGTGTGACTAGTCATTGTACATAAGTTCAGAAAAACTCAATGGTGCAGTTGGGATTCGAACTTGCGAATTTTCGAACCACTCGGCCACCACGGCTTCAAATTTTCTTAGGCTTTTTCTTATACTTAGGCTTGAGATAATTTCTTGTTTGCTAGGTAACTTCTTCTTTAACATCTGCTACATAATTTTGTCTTCGCCAAAAATGAGTCTCAAGTGCGCGTATGCGTAGTATCGATGCGCTGAAGCATTGATTACTAGATAACGAATGCGAATATTTATATTACTAGCAGTCCCTCACCTTTGCTTGGCTGTAGTAAAAGTAAAAACTCCTGAAACAGGATCGCAGCGCCACCTATCGGGTCCAATTGTGAATCTAAGCCATTCTCGAATCCCCAAGAAGACAGTCCAGCTGTTTAGGAGGAGTTGAGTGACAAACACACGCACAGAAGATATATATATAAAGATGTATCAAGTCCCTCCCTTGTGATACTGAAGCCGCGTACTGACTTACCACGTCACAACTTAATACTTAGCTTTTGTTATCGCGGACAACAACAAACTAACTGAGCTCACTAATGCATACAAATTGGCAGGACGAGACAAGAACGGAACTCATCGACACAGCTTTGGAATAAATGATTTTCATCTATTTTGCACGCGTATTGGATTATAAAATGTTTTCAGTGAGAGTCTGACGATACAACGCACAAAAAGTGGCTAGATTCTAGTATAGTAATGTCTTATTGTTACTTTTTCTGTACCCTTAAAAGGCGAAGCTTATATAATAATGCATAAGTATATAAATAGTATGACGAGGAACTATAAGAACGTCAAGAGTACCCGAAACCAGAGAGTGTGTATGAAGAAACAGATTAGAGAGGTCTGTAAGTCCAGAGAGAACTGGGGCTTTACTCCCTGTTTACCCCGCGAGCGAGCCTGCGTGATGACATTTATGCATGAATTTCGATAATCAAATAATCGTTTAGGGGTATGTCAATTCACCATACAGCATATTAGCAAAATTTATGTGAAAATTAAACTCTGATAATATTTAAATATTTAATAAACTGAATTACGTTTAAAGTGAGATTTTATTTCAGAACTGTTTTCATTTTGAATACGTTTTCCAAGTGGAGAACAATCTTAGTAATTTCACTTTCCTGCAGTGTGCTTCCATTGTAGGCCAAGCACGTTCCAAGGTACTTCAAGACGCGCTTTCTCGAAACTTATAAATTAGCTAAGAGCCCCGCAATCTATGAGTGTTACATACAAATAAACAATCGCCAAGAAAGCGCTAGATGCTATTCGCCGCATGATGTTCTGTATAAATCAAGTTCAGCTCATTTGCTATATCACGTCTTCCCATAGGGCTTCACGAAGGGATTCACAAGTGATATACCTATTTTAGGTGACAGCGTGACAGATGGCGAGTCTATCGCCGTTTCTCAAACACGACTGTCTTTGAATTTCTTCTCAAATGTATGCAGGTTTTCTCTCGATGTTTTCCTTTACAGTAAACCTGTCACAAACCAATTACTAATATCAGAAACCTCACTAATATAGTCAGTGTTCGAAACTGCAGTGTGTCAACCATCGGAAGACAATTTATACATGTGGAAATAATACGACTTTTTCTCCATTACATAAATTCCTGCACCAATCTGTCGTATGGAAATGGACCAGACGATAGACATAACGATAAGCTTAATAATAATAAATAATATTATGAATGCTGCATTAAGCGTTTTATAGTACTGATGTGGTCGAAGCGAAAGAGGTTCTCTCTGCCTGTTAGGGACTCGAGGTGATGATATGTTTGTATGTAGTGGCTGTGGCCCGTGGTTTCAGCTGCGTAATATTACAATGCATAGGTCGTTTTTTTTTTTAATTATAGAACATACTTAATGTGTTAATTCAGCTGATTATCTATCACTGTGTGCAATATCATAGAATTCCTTTCAGTATTTTATCCATGGAAGGGGAACAAAGATCCTCCAAAACTTTCGCATTAATAATTTTAGAACATCAATGTATGTGTTTGCTTCGTATTAGTTAAATATATAATAATATAATAATATACTTAAATATAGTAAATATCTTATCACTTTCATTAGCAACGTCAACAACTCTGACTAGAACAATTTAATGAACTGCTTGACATAAATCCAGTCAAATGTATTGAGCTAGGAAACTTCTGCTATTACACAAGCCAAGCCAAGTACCCTCTGCCTGTACAGAGTGGCACACTAACGATGGATTCATCTATTCACTGTAGCCACCAAGGGGTAAAGTTGATCTGCACTGGAGAGAATTCAGTGAAATTTTAATGCAGTGTATTCTTTTTACAATAATATTTTATTCAACACAAAGGTTGCAACATTTAAATCCCGACTGCACCAATGAGGTTTTCTGTACTTAAATATGATAAGATAATCACACCACAAGCTTTACGGCGGAGAAAAACATTCAGAGAAAACGTATATGTTTGAGAAGATATACGAACATCTCAAAGAGTTTAGTCCCGCTTGAGAAAAGGCGATGAAGTCGCCATCTGTCACTTTGGCATCTAAAATATTTCACGCCCGGAAAGTGGGTGTCCTACACACAAGCTTACATCTTGGGACCTTTGCGGGAAGGAATTGAAGAGAGGTAGGGTACAACGGGTATCCCGTTCGAATTTGGAGCCGCCCGACTGGGGCAGGACCTCCACCTTATAGAAGTCCTATGTGTTGTGTTCCTACGCGGTAAATAAGGTTTTCAGTAATGAGCTCCTTGGAGAGGGGGGAGGATTGTTATATCGTGTTGGCAGCAGAGGTATTAGTCCCATTATGCTACCAACAAAGTATAACTCTCCGAACACAGGGTGGCAACGCGCAAGTGATACTTCGGTATTGTAAGCGTAAATAGTCTGCGGTAATCGTTTTCCATCGGGTGGGTCGTATGCTTGTTTGCCACTCTTGTTGTATAAAAAAGGGTGTGAAGACTCGCCATCCGTCACGTTGGCATCTAAATACCTCTCTAGCGAAAAGTGGGCGCTGTCCTACCTTTTATTACACTTTCAGAGACCCTCGTAGGAAGGCGTGGAGGTACATATAATGGCAAGTTTAGGTTAGGCCAATGGAGCAAAATATTCTTTTCATGATGAGACAACACAGGAAATGCTGATGCACATTTTTTTTGCATGCGTCAAAGTACACGCTGAACACAGAAGCAATAATAGTATTAGGAATTTAATTGTATATTCAGTGCTGGATCAGCAGTAGCCATCCTATCGACAAATTCTGCTGACATTGTATGCAGAGTGGATAAAATATAACGGCGGCCATATTGATCGAAATGAGCTGACTAATGTGTTCATGTCATTCAGTGTCATGTGATTCAGTGGGTGGCTTTAATGTTCCATAGATTATAAACTATTTTTTTATCTGGTGACATGTCATACAAAGACAACAAATCCTTTGTCTTTTTAATTAAAGTACGTATGGATAATGCCATCCACGATGACACGCCCCACCACTTTTTAGTCGAGGGGGTCGCGGGATGCGGGAATTATGACCCGACTCTATTAATTGTAATGTGCGTGTGCACTCATAGGTAAATCAAAATAAAAGTATGTGCCGATAATACTGAAACATTCGTGGAAGGTTGCACACACTATAAACTATGGGAAATAATAGTGGGGCGCGTCTTCGTTGATATATGCATTTTAAAATAAGTTTGCCTTTCCCAAAAATGTTTGTTGTTCAAATGACATTTAATCTATTTCGCAATACAAATATTCTATTAATGTATTTTGATTAACTATTCCAGTAATTTTACATTTCAAATCTATAATCGCCATCCCATTTTACACACAACCCATTTCCAGATTAAATAGTATACTTAATCGGACACTCAGTAAGCCCGGCGACTCATTAAGTAACCGACGAAGGTGGCCCCTCCCACACATGTTCATTTCAGATGTATTAATTATTCAGTTTGCTTGCTTCAGATGAATATACAACACTATTAGCGAGAGCGATGTTTCATAGAGGTTCAAAGTGCCTGCAAAAGTAAAGTAATACATAGGCAAACCTATGTCCTAAATAAACCACTGTCCTCATGGGATCATAGTGATGCCAATTAACCTAATAAGTAACCAGACGTAGGTCATCATCATCATATCGTCACGCCGAGACCCTAACGAGGTAGGCAGAGAGTATAGAGCGCCAGTTCTCTCTAGACTTACATACCTCTTTCGCTTCGTCCACATTCATCAGTCTCTTCATACATGCATGTAGGTAGATAGTTACTGTAATATACGGTTGAAAGTAATTCTGAGACCCCAATGCCTTTTTTAGGCTCAAGCTAATCAAGTATCAATTATATAGAGATGGTGTATCAATACCGTACGCCCCGCTTAAGCGGTTCAAGTGATTACAATTTCGTTAATTAACTTATTGAACTAGAACGAGATTCCCCCTCTACCTACCCCTTTTCTCCCTCCTTGTGGTAAGGCGTGAAAATATACATTAAAACCAGAGTTGATGACTAGTTAAAATAATATGATTTTGCTTTAGTCAAACTGCAAAACATAAAAAACCTGCTAAGCTTTACGAGTACTTGTTGAAAAGCTTCGTTATTTATACAATAGAAAACTCAGCGAGCTATGTCTATTGCAAAAGCACTCTGCAGTTAGTGAGTTTATGTGTACTCAGCTACAAACGTCGTTGGTTCGTTCAATCCGAGACACGGGGAGCGTCGAGTGCCGTGCAATCCACTTGACAAGGGATTGCGAATAACAATGGAGAGACGAGAACTGAAATCCCAATAAGGGTTTACTAAACGTTCATTTGATGCAGTTTGATGAAACTCGTGTTCGAAAACATCTGAAATCACTGCATACTCTACTGTAGTCTGTAGTGTAAGTGTGTAGTATGTACACATGTGACAGATGGAGAGTCCATCGCCGTTTCTCAAACACGACTAAACATATGTCCTTGAACTTCTTCTCAAACATATGCATGTTTCCTCTAATTTTCTTCACCGTGAAGCTTGTGGTGTAAATAATCACTGTACTGAAGTTCAGTAAAACTTTTTGGGCCAGTCTGGATTGGAACTTACAATCTTTCTTCATTTCCTTCTTCCAATAGTTCTACGAGCAATTCGGCCACTACGGCTTTTTATATTATGTTATTTTATTTCCTTGAAATAACACAACTTTTAGTTTTAAGCTACTAGTCCTCCAGGTCTTTTGAAATTTCACTGAAGGGCCTCGGCTAAAAAAAGAGCCGTGGTGGCCGAGTGGTTCGAGCATTTGCCTGCGACACAAAGATCGCAAGTTCGAATCCCGACTGTACCACTGAGTTTTTCTGAACTTAAGTACAGTGATTAGTCACAGCACGAGCTTTACGGTGAAGGAAAACATCGAGAGGAAACCTGCATACGTCTGAGAAGAAATTCAAAGGCGTAGTCGTAAATGTGTAGTCGTGCTTGAGTAACGGCGATGGACTCGCCATCTGTCACGTTAGCACCTAATATACCTCTGGCGGAAAGTGGGTGTGTGGGTATTACCTATACACCTCTGCCTACCCCTTCGGGGACCCTTGTGGGAAGGCTATATATCTCACGTATTTATTAATATAAACTAAACCATGCTAGTAAAATAGTTTAACCGCAGACCATATACAGTGTAAAGATGTGTCTGAGTGTGTATGACCCAGTATGGCTGGCCCCAAAGTTCTTGGTTATGACTACATGTCCTTTCAAATTAGTTATTTACGAACTTAAGTTACATAGACTGTAACTTGGAAACTTGTTGGTCACTTGAAGGCTAAGTAGTAGCTTACACAAAGGGCTGTATGTCAGTCGTTCCGCCCTTGTGACTGAAAGCTCTGACATTGAGGGATCAAAGTGTAACGTTCATTGTTTATACTTTACAAACACGTTTGTTGCAACGTGCTTAACGGTTACGTACTTTTGGTTGTTGTCAAGCTATTAATGAGAGGTAGGTACAACGGAAATGTGTCAAAAGCTCCTGATATTTCTCTCGTAAAATATATTTCCGAATGATTAACATAATTTCTAAGCAAATAATGCTGATTGGATCCATAAGCTACCCCGCGATATACTTCAACCAAGGGACATGAAAGTTAAGTAAAGTAAGATCAGTACACAACATGATCAATGTTTAAATATGAACATATACATTAATCGTCAGATACACAGAACAATAAATCCGATGTAACATTAAGTATGTAATGATAAAAAATAAAAATATCCTCACGCCTTCCCATAAGGGTCCCCAAAGGGATAGGCAGAGTTGTATAGGTAGTACCCACACACCTACTTTCCGGCAGAGGTATAATTTAGGTGCCACCGTGACAGATGGCGAGACCATCGCCGTTACTGAAGCACGACTATACATACGCCTTTGAATTGCTTCTCAGACGTATGCAGGTTTCCTCTCGATGTTTTCCTTCACCGTAAAGCTCGTGGTGTGACTAATAACTGTACTTAAATTCAGAAAAACTCTTTGCTACAGTCGGGATTCGAACTTGCAATCTTTGTGTCGCAGACAACTACTCGAACCACTCAGCCACCACGGCTTTTTTTATATTGAATATTAAAGATACATATATGTATATCGAACCAACGACCTTAACCTTTACAGATAGATCTGTCCGCTAGACAAGACCGCCGTCAAATATATATCTGTCTTGTCGATCTTTCATCACGTCAGCTGTTGTTATGTACAAACCAATGTAACTTGAACATTAACTCACCTCCATCACCGCTTTACTGAACACACAGACATGCGCGTAGTCGTCCTATAGCTACTACGTACACCTAGTAGTAAGTAGGACGACTACTCTCGGCATTTCCGTTGCGATAGGCCTTCAAAACGATTCCAATGCGCTTCTGCATCCCTCTGCGAGAACAGATTTTTGTTCCAACTGAATTATGGGCTAGGAATAATAAAAACGATATGTAGTATAATTATTTCTGCTAACTGCTAACGACCTAAGGTGACCTAAAACCTAAGGAGACCATCTAAAACTTAAAGTGCAATCTAGGGAGACCATCTGATACATATAGAGACCATCTGACAATTAGGAGACTTTCTGACACCTAAAGGGATCTTCTGACACCCATAGCGTCACCTAAGGAGACCTTCGGACACCCATATAGGCACCATAAGAAACTACCTGACACGTGGCTCCACAGAAGGAGACTTCTCTATGACAGGAGATACAATCTAACTATTTAAAAAGAGAACAGTGGAGCTAAGGATAGTAAACTAAATACCTGCAAGTGTGGGGAAAATTATAAGAAAATAATAATATTTGATAGCTACAGATTTTTTTTATAATTAGAAATGTGCGTTCTGACAATAGCATTTAATAAGGAAAATAAACAATAAAAAATGTTGTTAATCAAAGATGATCATTTGAACTTTTTTATTAATCTTTAGTATAAAAATTCAATTATAGAACGAGTTGCACCGGCGCCCCTCCCCCCCGCGCCCACGCCCCAGCCCACTATCCCCGCACGACCAACCCAATCACTTTACCCAATAACTTTATCTCCATGAAACTTCCATTTTGATTCAGCAAGTTGTTTTCACAAGAAGTTCTAAAACACACACCTGTAACCTATATCCAATAATCTCGTAAAAATATTATATATCTTCACGCCTTCCCACAAGGGTCCCCGAAGGGGTAGGCAGAGTTGTATAGGAAATACCCACACACCCACTTTCCGCCAGAGGTATATTAGGTGCCAACGTGACAGATGGCGAGTCCATCGCCGTTACTCAAGCACGACTATACATACGCCTTTGAATTTCTTCTCAGACGTATGCAGGTTTCCTCTCGATGTTTTCCTTCACCGTAAAGCTCGTGGTGTGACTAATCACTGTACTTAAGTTCAGAAAAACTCATGGTACAGTCGGGATTCGAACTTGCGACCTTTGCGTCGCAGGCAACTGCTCGAACCACTCGGCCACCACGGCTCTTATCTATATATATATATATATATATATATATATATATAAATATTATCTAAAAGTATACAAAATGGATTGAGCCCGTCAACGGTCAATCAAAATATTTTATTCAACGTAAAGGATACAGGGAACACTTATTGAAGGTCATATACTTAATAAAAACTAAAGTTACCACCGTTTCCAAGAAAAAAACCTGCTAGGGAAGAAACGGTATATTAAATTCAATTTGGTTCTATGATAAAAAATAACATTATGTATAAACGTGACAAGTTCTCATAATAACGCAGTCGACGTGAAAGCAATCATAGGAAATATACCTCCAATACAATATGATACGTGTATCCGTGTGAGAATTTTGATGCCCATTGACAAAGCTCAGGACTATGTTTCTACATCCTTTGCGTAAAGTTTCATAATCTGCAGTCTATTTAAGGGAATGACAAAGCCTACTGTGTTTGCTTTTGCATATCATATTATAATACATACACGTACTTTCCTATTTTTGATATATATTTATACGTGTTTACTTATATCTGCGGTGAGATAGAGATAAAGAGATAGGCAAGAGATAAAGAGAGCTTGATATAATTATATGTGAGTAGAGATAACTCAAAGGCTAACCATACTGTTGCAGCAAAGACTAGCCTTCGATAAATAGGTCTAACTATCACAAAACCATAGCTACCAATCGAATTTAAACCTACTGTAATGAGCCAGAACTCTCTACTCGAAATATGAAATTTGATTGCTCCTAAATTCTAAGCATGTGTGTGTGTGTATGTGTCCAGTGTACATATGTATGAGTGTATTAACAGTGACCTTGTGTCTGAAGGCCAGCGCACACGCACCGCGGTCATGGAACATGCAATTTCCGTGCTACATAGATGCATAATATATGCAACCATGTGCACAATGGTTGCATTTTACGACATTGTGTTAGACAATGCAATGCTACGTAGGTACTGAAGAAAATTGCTGAATATTCCTTTTATTGTTGGAAAAACCCACTCAAGGCCACAATTAGGCTGCAAATGGAGTTGTCAACATTATAATATTATCTCCATTATGGGAGTAACTTACTTTGATATTGCACATATAATAAAAATAAAATTAGTTAATCGGATTTTAATATATTTTTTAAGATGTGAAGAGTCGTTGTAGCCGAGTGGTTCGTGTACTCACCTGCAACACAAAGAAGTTCGAATCCAGACTGTATCAATGAGCTTTCAAGAACTTAGAACGGTGATTAGTCACTCCACGAGCATTTCGGGGAAGGAAAAATCGAAAAATCATGAGGAAACATGTATATGTTCGAGAAGAAATTTAAAGATGTAAGTAGTATTATATAGTCCTGCTTGTAACGGCGATGGACTGTCCATCTGTCACGTTGGCACCTAAAATGTATATCCGGCGAAAAGTGGGTAATACCTTACCTACACAACTCCTACTGTCGTGGGTCGTCGTTTCTCCTGTGCGTTTGTTAGTCACCGAACTCCTACTAAAAGGCTGGACCGATTTCAATGAAATTTTCTGTGTGCCTTCAGGTGGATTCGACAATGGTTTAGATTCACAATTGGACCCAATATGTGGTCCTGCGGTCGTGTTACGGGAAATATTTTTTTTCATCCGAGCGAAGCTGGACGGGACAGCTAGTATATCCATATATCTATATATGGCCGATAGGAGAGCTGTTTGGTCCTCAGTCTTATTACGAGTAATAACGATAAATAAGGATGCTTAAGTAGGAAGTAATTACGGGCACTTTACGGGGCTCTACCCAATGAGCCGCTCCTAAACGTGCCACCGCTGTAGTCCAGGAAAAAAAATATATTTATTTATTCTTATTCTGGGATCTGGGAACACTATTATAAAGCAACAACGATTCGTCTTTTTGTCAAACTCCAAGATATCTGACATAAATAAATAAATAAATAAATAAATACCTTTTCTTAATATATAAATAAATTCCACACAAATTGACCTAGTCCCAAATTAAGCAAAGCTTGTGTTATGGTAACTAGTCAACGATATATTTACTTATATAGATAGATATATACATAAATACATAGAACCTCCAAGACTAAGGTACAAATACTCGTGTTCATCACACAAATATCTGCCCTCAGCGAGATTCGAACCCGCGACCTCAGGTGTTGCAGTCAGCAGCTCTAATGACTAGACCAGACGGCCGTCAATAACACCAACCGTAATCAGTGTCCTACGCCCAGTCCCTTTCCAAAGCAATCCTGTGTGCGATTAAACCAGCCCTAAATTATTAACACTTATCAACATCGCCCTAAGCCAGGACCTCGGCTCAGGGCGTAGCTCACCAGGTGGTGTCCTTAGCAGCTATGTTGCTAAAATCGCTTATCACATGAACCGAATTACTAAACATAATAAATAGCACGTTAATGACCTAGACAAGTAACGAACGTGGCTCTAAGTAAGATCTCTTTACAAGGAATGAGATACCGAACTTGATGTCTGACATTAGATGAGATGTCTTGACATTAAGCTTTAGACAAGACAATTATTAGTCTCTGCTCTTAAAATACATTTGTTTCAGTTAGGTAAATTGGCTCATTGCAAGTTAGTTTAGTTAAAACCTATATAGATTGTATATATAATATCTGGACCTTATATATAGTATCTACGAGACTCCCCGAAAGCTCCCGCTTTTGTATTTAGCTGCCAAATTGACAGATGGCAAGCTTATCGCTAGTCTTTACGCCTTTGAATTAGTTTTTAAACGTATGTAGGTTTTCACACGATGTTTTCCTTCATCAGAAGTCTCGCGATATGATAAATCTCTGTAATTAGGTTTATTTAAAACTCTACCCATCAATAATTACAGACCGTCGGGCTTCGGACCCACAATATTTTTTATACAAGCAACTATTTAAATAACTCAGCCACCACTGATCGTTTCAAATCAATAAAAGATGTTTATATAATCAAGTATGGTTGATCCTTATTTCAACTTATTAGGATACGTTTTAATGTAAAAGAACCCACTTAAATATTTGCATTTACTAATATTAATTTGTTTGTTTTATAATTCCAATCTATAATTTAACTTACCTCGCAAGTTTCCAAAAACACGCAGACCAATGGAGCCCGCTACAACATACGTACACGTAGCTCCGCGGTGGCGTAGCGCGAGCGGCTGGCTTGCGTAGCGCGCTACGACTGAAGCCTACGAGCTCTCAAGGGTGGGTCCATATACAATGTATGATATATACCAACAAGTGTTCATATTGTATACCTTTGGAAAGGTTTATTGAGGTCTCCTATTATTAATTGTTTAAGTTTTTTAACGCTTGGTGTTTGGAGTTAAGTTAAGACAACAGTTAAGTTATGGCTCTCTTAAGTTAGAGCTAAAAATGATAGTCATGTTTTAAATGTATTAATAATTTAATATTTTTTACAAAACACATTAAAATTATGTAAATCCATAACAATATCAGATTTTTTAACGATTGAAAGTAACGAGAACAAACTCGTAACAAAGTTCAGAATAGGATATCAATAAAATTGATGTACAAGTTGTTGTCAACTCGTAATTAAAATAAAATGACAAAGTCTCGTAACATCAATATCAATAATTAATTTCACGTCGTCGTTACTTTGACTTGGATGGATTCAAAGTTGTAATTGAAATCTTGCCTGAGTGGTTGCCAACTTAACAGACGACAAACTCGCGAGTCTGTCCTACGTCTTACGTTAGCATCTAAATATCTTTGGTGAATATTACATTATTGCCATTCTCATCTCAATAGGGTCTTTAAAACAAGATTGAGTGAGGATAAAACAACAATATGTATAATTCTAAAGCCATGATGACTGAGTGGTTCGGGTAGACACCTACTACGCAAAGATTGTATAATCAAACCATGTCTGTACCAATGAGTTTTATCTGAACTAAAGTATAGTGATACACACCACGAGCTTTACGGTAAAGGTAAAAACATCGAGAAAAAAAGCTATATGCGTTTAGGAAGAAAAACGTATGGATGCGAGAAATGGGGATGGATATGCCATCTGTCACGTTGGAGCCTAAACATAACTCCGGCGAAAAGAAGATATTGGTTCACCGTTGCCTACCCTTGCCCTGACCCTTGATTTACTGTGAACATAAAGCTTTGATTAGTTTCCTTGTTACTTTACTGATCATTAACGAAGCTGAGTCGGCCAAGTTCTAACTAGAGCGTAGCCTCTATCTACTCAGATAAGCTCACATCGATGCTCGTTTCATCAAATTGATGGTAAAAGCTTTCTCATTAAGTGGACAACGTAATGGATACCTTATTGAAAAGGAGAGTGTCATTTCATATTATTTTACACATTCCTGAGTTTCTTTCCGGTTTCTTTTGGAAATATGTTCATTAAATATGCTACATAAATATGATCATCATACAAACACTTAAAATAGTCGGGGATCGAATCTGCGACCAGTACAAATGTCAAGTCCGGTGTTAAGACGACAGCTATCGTGTTCGACCGATGGTAAATCTTTAAATCTTTATTCTTTTTAGGTGTACAGAAAGGAGGCCAAGATCTTCGTAAAAAACACTTCATTGGTTCAATAAATTATCGTAAATGAGCCGTGCTAGCGCCTCGTATTAATAACACATTCGGGTCAATGTCGCTCAACCTGGTCGGACCCCGTCGTAGGCGTCAGGGGTCCGAACCGCACCTGAGGCCGCAAGAAACGAGCTATGTATCATAATTGGATGTAATTAGTGAAGATGGGCTCTTGATTTGCTAATACTGACAGGTCTCTTAAAGATTAAATCCTCATTTATTTGTGGTATAATAATAGTGATAATTTAGGTGTTTTATGTTGCTCTCCATTTTGTAGGCTATAGGTGCAAAACTCAATACCTAATATGATTTCCGGATAGTGCTCACCGCGCCGCGTCTTGCTTACAATCGGACAATCCCAATTGAATGCGAGTATGGAAAAGTAAATGCAGCAAAATATTGCTGTTTTATTCGTACAATGAGTTAAGTTTTCAAAACTCCACGAGACTATGTACTCGTCTATATACCTGTCAGTACAGCATGGCGCTCTTTACGTGTGAAAAGATTCCTGCAGGTTCGGCAGCGCGCGAGCGTTACCACTGGTGTTGCAAGCGTCCATAGGCGGTGGTAACCGCTTACCATCAGGCGGACCGCATGCTTGTTTGCTTCCCATGTGGTATAAAGAAAATGTCGAGAATGTAACTCTGATTTTAAGCACTCACACAGCCCATTAATTTTTTTGAGTTTTATAAAAATAATAACGGCGATGGACTCGCCATCTATCACGTTAACACCTAATATACCTCTGGCGGAAAGTGGGTTTGTGGGTATTACCTATACACCTCTGCCTACCCCTTCGGGGACCCTTGTGGGAAGGTGTGAGGATATTATTATTATTATTATGACTGAAGTATCGAATGAATCCACTTAAAATTACTGCTTAGTTTAATGATGACTAATGAATAGCTCAGTGTACTTGTGTAAACTTACCTTAACTAACTTCCATGCTCAAACTGAAAGTGGAACGAGACCATGTAGGTCATTAACAAACTTATTTAATTAGCTCAGGGCTGCACTGAGAGATATCTGATAAGCCGCGTTGTACCTTCGTGTTTCGGTTGGGTGGGCGGCCGGCAGCGCTTTGTAGTAGCTACTATTTCAGTGTTCTATATTTGAAGAGTTCTACAAACACCTATTTAACGCCAACTATAACAACTACGCCAATATTTGGTGCTAACATGCCAAATAGCCACATTACCTCGCCCTCGGAATCACATTTCACATTCGCACTTCATATTCGCTTTCAAATTGTAATTGTTTACGTATCTAATGTTAGTACGTCATAACATTAATGAAAAATTGTTTATGAAATAATAGATAAGGACACGATTATAGTTCAGTTAACGTAATTGCCAACAAGGGTTGTCTTTCAAACCAACACCAATATACCACAGTATTCCAACGTAGCAATAACTGTCAGATTACATTATAAGCAGTGGAGCTGTTAGCTTCGTTTTACAACGTCGTAACGCGTGTTTTATCGGCAAATAAAAATATTACTATGTTTTACTTTAACGGCCACTAATGTCTGATCTTGAACAAACCTTCGGCCGCTGTCAACGACTTGGTTGCATCGGAAACTACTTTACTAATATAATAATATAATATATCCTCACCCACACACTCCAATTCAAATTCCACCAGGGATATATTTTAAGTGCCAACGTGACAGATAGAGAGAGAAACACTCAAGCACGTCTATACATACATACGCCTTTGAATTGCTTATCAGATGTATGCAGGTTTCCTCTCGATGTTTTCCTTCACCGTAAAGCTCGTGGTGTGACTAATCACTGTACTTAAGTTCAGAAAAACTCATCTGGATAGTCAGGAAATAGCTCGGACCACTCAGCCACCACGGCTCCTACTTTAATAAAACCCAAAACTAAAAGCATATACTAGATACCGGCGAGCTTGAATGAAGAGACTGATGAATGTGGATGAAGCCGAACAGGTCTGTTAGTTTAGAGAGAAATCACATCTTACTGGCTCTGCACCCTGTGAAGTACTTCACCGAGTATGTAGGTACTACATTCAGAAGCGAACGAACTAGAATCCTGAATATGTAAATATTATCCCGCTACTCACGACGTAAGCAAAGCGCATAAAGAGTACTATTTACATATCTTCACGTTTTCTCCCAAGGGTCAAGAAGGAGAAGGCAGAGGCGCAAGTTTTTTTTTTTTTTTATACAACAAGAGTGGCAAACAGGCATACGGTCCACCTGATGGGAAACGGTTACCGTAGCCTATTTACGCTCACGATACTAAAGTATCACTTGCGCGTTGCCACTCTGTGTTCGGAGAGTTATAGTGTGTTGGCAGCATGTGGGTTTAATCCCTCTGCTTCCAACACAATGTAACAATCCTCCCCCTCCCCAAGGAGCTCATTACTGGAAACCTTATTCACCGCGTAGGAACACAACACAAAAAATTGTGTTATTTCGCTACGGACTTCTGTAAGGTGGAGGTCCTGCCCCAGTCGGGCAGCTCTAAATTCGAACGGGAAACCCGTTATGCCCTACCTCTCTTTTCTCTCATTGTCGCTCTTCTGAATACTTGGATCACTTGACCTTGACTTGACCTCGACTTTATTAAATTATAAGATACTAGCTGTCCCGCCCAGCTTCGCTCGGGTAAAAAAGTAAAAAAGTTGAATTTCATAAAATCCTTAGCTGACCTCTACACCGCGTAAGGAATACTCCTACCAAATTTCAAGTCAATCGGCCTTATAGTTCCTGAGATTTCGTGATGAGTGAGTTCACAAATGGGATCTCCTATATCTTTATATATATAATTCTTCTGTGAGTGTGTATGTCACTGAACTCCTCCTATAAATATACAACTATATAAAAATATACAACTCAACAGTGTTTATAATAATAAATGAACAGTCTTCATGAAGCGGGAGCAGTGGTTCTGCAATTTCTTGATTGTTAATAAATATAAATTGTTAAAAAATATAATATAAATAGTTTTACGTCACTTGTAGGTAATATTTATCATCCAACTACATACATAATAACTAATAGCAGACTCTCGTTGTTATTATGTAACCGATTTTTATCTTCTAACAAAGCAAGATTCTTTTGCTTCACCTTTAAGATTGCGGTATTATCTTTAATCTATACATATAATAAAATTGGAGTGTCTGTTTGTAATATTGAAATAACCGCTTTTTACTAGATGTATACACGGTACATACACTAAAATATCATTTTTTTAATTGTTGTCTGTCTGTCTGTTTGTCTGTTTGTTACGGCTAATCTCTGAAACGGCTGGACCGATTTTGACGGGACTTTCACGGGCACATAGCTGATATAAAAAGGAGTAACTTAGGCTACTTTTATTTTAGAAACTGAACATATTTTTTTTTGTTAAATTTCACGCGGACAAAGTCGCGGGCACAGCTAGTCACATCATAATATCCAAATGTCCTATCAACTTGGAGGTACCCGCGAGATCTTAATAGTAAGGGTAACCGCTTACCATTGGGAACAAAACTCACTACTTGTATCACATAGCTCTTTTTTATAATATTCGATGACACCCAATGAATGTATCCATCAGAACATTATTGTTAATAATAATAAATACAATTTTAATTTGATTCAAAGGGTGTTTAATTTGTACTGAAACATGTCAGGAGATAAAATAAAGTAACACAAAGTTAAAGTAACATCACATTAACTGCTATTGTTGAGCTTTCCTGCAATATCGTCCTTGAATCTCTGACCTGTCAGGGGCGGCGACCCTGCCCTGCGGGTCAACGACCTGCCGCGTAGGGGACCAAGTTGACACAAGATCACCTCTTTCACACAATTGGCAAATTTATTGAGAGGCATGCTATGGAGGAGTTCGTTCATTACGTTAGGTAACTCGATTCAGAGTTTAGCGGATTAACAGGTTGTTGATCTCTATCATCTTAATTCGGCATGAGTCTGAACTGACCCGACCGCGTATCATAAATTTTCTGTTCAAAATTAGAAATTAATTATATTATACTATATCACATTCGGGTTGTAATAATACATTATGATGCTTTACCACATGGGTCTCTGGAGGGGTAGGCAGAGGTGAACAACAGCCTCTTTTCACCGGATATATATTGAGGTGCCAACGTGACAGATGGCCAGTTTGTCACCATTCCTCATACATACTCATAAATCTTTGAATTTCTTCTCAAACGTACGCAGGTTTTCTCACGATATATACCTTCACCGTAAAGCTCATGGTGTGAAAAATCACTGCACGCAAGTTCAAACAAAACTCATTGGTAAAGATCGCCGAGACTCGAACCTGCAAGCTTGAATTCAGGCGACTACTTAAACCACTCGACTACCACTGTCACGGTTTCAACTGATGCGGGGTGTTGGTTGCAACATTAGCAAGGCACTTTACCGGCACCCGCGTAAAGATCTTGCGTTACAGGTTAAATTTGATATATATAGACGTCTTTAGCTATAAATAGATGTGTATATGATAGTGCATGTGGAGTAATTGCTCCGTCCGAGACATAATTATACATGTTCCGAGTGTCACGAGATGGGTCGCTCACATGCCGTGCCCCGTGACATATGGCTTGTGTGCGCTTGCTCAGCTCACGGACGAGCACCAATATGGATTGATGGGTACACCAGGAGCAACTTTGTGTCACACTTCCCCCAGGACCTGGTTGACCATGTTAAGGAATCTTCAAAATGATTATAAATATAATTATTCAGGTAGTGGTAGTGTAATGATATATAGCCTATAGCTTTACTAAACGGGCTATCCATAAGCGGCGGTAACCGCTTACCATCAGGCGGACCGCGTGCTTGTTTGCCACCCGTGTGGTATAAAAAAATAACGAATGCTAAAATATTTTTTTCATACCAGGTTAGTAGTTGTTGAGATTAATGCGTTCAAACAAACAAAATATGTCTCTTTAAAGTAGCTTGGATGTACCACATCTTCTTACGGTTCTTGCATTCACCTACAACCGTATGTCAATAGCTTTTAAGGGTGAGTATTAATATTGGAATATAGTTATTGTATACGTGTGTCGATCCCATAGTCCATCAGTGGATATCAATAACAATCTACATTTATAATAATATATCCTCACGCCTTCCCACAAGGGTCCCCGAAGGGGTAGGCAGAGGTGTATAGGTAATACACACACACACTCTTTCCGCCAGAGGTATATTAGGTGCCAACGTGTCAGATGGCGAGTCCATCGCCGTTACTCAAGCACGACTATACATACGCCTTTGAATTTCTTCTCAGACGTATGCAGGTTTCCTCTCGATGTTTTCCTTCACCGTTCAGCTCGTGGTGTGACTAATCACTGTACTTAAGTTCAGAAAAACTCATTGGTACAGTCGGGATTCGAACTTGCGACCTTTGCGTCGCAGGCAACTGCTCGAACCACTCGGCCACCACGGCTCCTTCTACATTTAATATCATGTTTCCCATTGACGCAGTCAGTTTAAAGTTTAAATAAAACCTAGAAGCTTTGACGTCAGACAGGTTCGTAAGATCTTAAAAAGCATTGCCAAAACCACAGCAATGTGGGACAGAACACCAGAATCGAAAATATCATATCATAAATAGCCCAATATTAACGACTGCAAAAGGCCTGGAAAATCTTCTACATAAGTGGATTCCAGAAAATGAAAATAATAAACCATTAAATACTATGTTTGATCAGGCATGAAAACCAATCCATGCGGAATAATAGGGTTGGCATATTGGCGCGGAATGAGAGGCATGATACGGATAAGGCGAAGGAGGTATTGGCATACATATATCTAGATTGACTAGATCTACAGCGTTATTTCTCCTTAGACATATAAGCCACCTAAATAGTCTGCTTCATATGACACACACAATCATTCCGCCCGCCTAAAATAGTACGGGGTTACCGGTGTCTATGGACGCTTGCAGACCAAGGGCATCGCTCACGCCTTACCAAAACCCTACAAGAATATTTTCACGCCCTTCTTGAAGAACTCTATGCTATAGTGCCAAATGTTGATAAATTGGATCTTTTAGCTGATGCAATCGTCGCAAGTCGATGCAACAGTTGAAAATCGATAGTATAAGACCTAAATGATAGCTTTAGTATACCTTGCGGTGAGCATTGTAATTAAGCTAAGCCGCCATGTACTACTTTGGAATGGAATGCAGAGCAAATATCACCGCCACTGCCACTTACACTGCAGTGTCTCCACTGCAGTGTAAGTGGCAGTGGCAAAAGACTGAAAGTTAATATGGATTGTTATTTACCATTTTAAGATATGCAGTGAGTGACTAATTAAGTGAGTAACTAAGTCATGTGAAATATTGTGAACTGCTGACCCAAATTTAAAATGTATTTATTGCAATACGATAGCTTGAAATCGCATCGCTTTTGCAGTACTAAGTGCACACGTGGTGCGATCAGTCAGAGGTTGGCTCACGTGCTCGGAGCTATAAAGAGTCTATAATTAGTTTATAGCGCTGCTCTTCAGTCGTGAAACTTAAAACGATGAATAGGACTCGATATCACAAGGTATTCACGTGGAGGATCGCGTCCCTACACGTGCTAAGTATGATTTAGCGATGTGTGTATAGATGTACCTGCAGCATGATAAGTACCTATAGAAGTCGTTGGTTGGTTCTATAGAGATGTAGTTGTACCTATATATGTATGTATGTAGGTCGTTGGTGTTTTTGCAGACCGTATCTTAAATTTGAACTTGACACGACCGTTGGGGCAAAAACACAACAAGCATTTACTTATAGCGGTCACACTTGTTTTTGTAATTGGTAACACTTGAGGTAAAATAAATTATAAAATGTGCTAGCAAAATTTCAGACCAGAATTTTCCGTGTGTTGTTTATTGTGGCAGAGCGATATCCTCGTACGTCAGCGTTTGATTTATCAAAACGAGATCACGCTGGCTCGTGAACTACATTGCATCCACTTAATACATGGCTTACGTAAATCCACACATACGAACATATTATATAAGTAAGCATTTTTAATTTTCTCGCCAGTAGTTACCAAATCCTTAAATGTAATTATAAATAACTAGCTGTCCCGCCCAGCTTCGCTCGGGTGAAAAAGTTAAATTGCCCGTAACACGATCGCAGCGCCACCTATTGGGTCCAATTGTAAATCTAAACCATTCTCGAATCTAGCTTAAGACACACAGAAACACACAGAAAGCTTCGGCCGGGTAAAAAGGTAAAATTCTTGAAACTCGATCGCAGCGCCACCTATCGGGTCCAATTTAATATAGCCTATGTTACTCGGGGATAATGTAGCTTTCCAAAGGTGAAAGAATTTTTGAAATCGGTCCAGTAGTTTCGGAGCCTATTCATTACAAACAAACAAACAAACAAACAAATCTTTCCTCTTTATAATATTAGTATAGATTATTATGCTACATATAAAGTACAAGTTGTGTTTGTGTTCAATACATCGTATTACTTATTTTCAAATGTTTTTAATCGAATGAAATAAGTTCACAAAGTGCACTATTTCATTTTGTCGTTTGCGAAACCTTATGTAGTCGGTGGCCGGTGGTCACAAGCGTTCGAAACCTTATGTAGTCGGTGGCCGGTGGTCACAAGCGTTCGAAACCTTATGTAGTCGGTGGCCGGTGGTCACAAGCGTTCGCAGGCTACTACCGTATTCTCTCCGTTACCATATACATACTTATCACTTCTGCCTTTAGACCTTATTCTTGTATAGTAATAGAGTTTAAAATAATAATTATTATTTGCCATAAAAGTCCCAGACACTAATGCTCAGATATTTCTTCCCATAGCAATATGCAAAATTAAACATTCGCCCGCAACTAGTAAGGCGTATTATGATAACAGTCGTGTGAGCTTCACACCGAATCTATTGAAGGCAGTATGGAACCATTCACATTGCTTATTCTCGCCCGGATTGGATTACAATATAAACTTCGTTGTATATGATGGCTATGAAAGATGAGATAGAGGAATACTTTCAACTACCTATATCAAATCGATTGAAAATACTCATACTGGGAACACCTAGAGTAGGTACTCACTCGCAACTGTGAAATTACGTACTACAAAAGTGCATCGTCTGTCTGATATAACGCTATGTACTGGTCTTAGTAATGTTAAAGGAGTAGCCGCCAAATTAGGTAGACCATAAATAGGTCGGTAGGTATTCACACAGGATCTGGGCAATTGCAATGCGACCACGGCTATTCTTGGGCCCGTCCGTCATCATCCAATCACCAGGATAAGTAAGATGACGCTTATTGTAGTCAAGTGTCTTTATAAAAATAAGATCACGTGGAATCCCCCACGGGGTAGGTTGAGTATAGCCCCCCCCCACACTTTTACAGACCTCTGTCGCTTCATCTACTTTTATCAATCAATTAATACATACATACATACATATAATCACGCCTCTTTCCCGTAGGGGTAGGCAGAGACCACTTCTTTCCACTTGCTACGATTCTTACATACTTCTTTCGCATCGTCCGGCAAGCATGTATTAATTAATATTTATTAATGCTTGCCGATTTCGAGTACTCTTGAAGTGCTCATCCAGTGTCGAATCGATTTGATCTTACCTAGAACGCGGTCTTCTTCTGCCTCTTCTTGCACACACTATAGCTTTGTATATCTATGTCGTCAATCTCTCTTCACTCAGCCTTTCGATTTGTCCAATGCTTAGTGCTTACTATGCGTATCTTCATATTTACAAAAAATACATTCGTACAGTAGTCGCTTTACAAATGTATTGATTATGGATTCGATCTTATATCGTTACGCCGCACATTTTCCGAAGGGCACGTATCTCAACTGCATTTAAACTCACTGTTTTCATACTTACTGACTTCCAGCTTTTGCTGCCGTACAGTATAATAAAGTACAAAATGACAAGCGGCGGCCTTCTACGTTATCATTATACAACAGAGTATTTTACTGAGCACAAAACCCCAATAAAAGCCAACAACCTAATACAGACAAAAAACTAAAAACGGTAATCCTGCACCATACAGAACTGGTTCTCGTGTTGTCTCTAATAAAAAACTGGAATCCAACCAATTACGTGAGATCATGGAGGTATATCTACATTTTTGCGTGGATTAGCCGATTATTATAAAAAGAACAAATCTATCCGAATTAAGTATTGCATCACATTAGTAGTCCTATTATCGTAAAACCCCAATCTAACGCTGGGTATTTAAATCTCGCAAGATTTTTGCAAAAAAAGTTATAAGCGACATTTTATCGCTCGCAATTTCCTCGATGCGCAGTGGGACTCCCGCTGAGTGGAGTTGTCAGCGCCGGGACGCTTACCTACTTACTGGTCTGACGTTCAGCAGTTCTCGTCTGCATTTGTCGCGTGGTTGTGATAGACTTATGTCTATTACACTGAGATTAAGATTAGCTGATAATAATTTATAGTTTATTGGATGCTTACAGTTGAGTTGAGAAACTACTTTTTTTTTGTCGGTTTAAAACAAGCTATATCTTTATTTTCTCCTCCACGTATAAATACATATATAATAAATCTAAAGTCAGTTCTACTCTTTCTGCCCACCCCGCGAGGGTCTCGGCGTGATATGTATGTATAAATCGAATGATTTTTACGAGTTATCCCTAATAACATTAATAATAATGTTATTAGGGATAACTCGTAAAAATCATTCGATTTATTTTATATTAATGTAATAATAAATTCCACAGTTGATTTAAGAATAAACATAAGGACCCATTTCTGTTTGTTTGCAGATTGCAGACAGTGCAAATCAAAGCAAAATTTTTACATTTTTCCTCGCAAATAGAGTTGAATAAAAGGAAATATTTGAAATAAAATTACGCATACATATACAATTTATCTATACGATTTTTTATAAGAATAATAAGTACTGTAATATTATTATAAAAGTCAAGGATAGGAGCATTAGGTGTACTCGAAACTGGTAAAAATGTTGACTTAAAATCATATATTAACGAAATAATTTCAAATGATCAACGTGTCTCCACACGTGCGCTCATTAAGCACACGTTTTATTACGTTATTCAAGCTAACGTGACTAAAATTTGCTTTGACCAAAGAGCCGTGGTTGCCTGGTGCTTCACGTTGCATACAACCCACAAGATTGCAAGTTCGTATCCCGACTGTATCAATGAGCTTCTTCTGCATTTATGTATAGGGCTCATTCACACCACGAGCTTTCCAGTAAAAAAAAAACATTCGGGCATGCTTGAGAAATAGAGATGGATCTGTCACGTAGGGAGGTGAGTATATCTTGGGCGAAAAGCAATTGCATTACTCCACTCCTCTGCCTCCTCCCTGGTGTGTATGGATGTAAGCGTCTAGTTCCCAAAGTACACGTTTGCGTAGATCAATCTGAATAGAATCTTCCCAAGGTATTACATGATATCAATTATCTAAAAAATATTTATTACATGCCATTAATGACTACACCTCTGATCAAGCAATAATTATATATAATAGTTTTCCAAGTGTTTGTTGCTAGCATATAATATTCCAACTAAGTGTTGGAACTGACGCAAGCTGTCCATTCTTTGACGTCTCTTTACGCCAATTTTCGGTCAAATCACCAAAATTATTGTGTTAAGATTTATGTTTAACATGTACTTTAATGGGCAGTAAAAAACTAAGCAAGAAAGCACGAGTAGTTGTGCACAACTCATTATTGGTGCTCACTTTATTATCCTGGTGTGTCATTGGAAGTATGAAAATGGTAGAAATGCAGTAGAAATGTGTTTTCCCTTCGAAAAATAAGCGATCAAGTCCGCAATGAATTGATTCGCAAATCAACTAGCGGGGACGAAGGTGTGATTGTATAGATGAAAGAAGCATATCTAAGCGAAGGAAGATAAAACAGTAGATATAATGCGAAATTATCAGGAAAAAGAGACAGAGGAATACAAAGATCAAATCGATCGGACACTCAAGGATGTGAACGTCAAGAGTACTCGTAATTGGTGTGCGCGTATGAAGGGACTACTTAATGCGGATGAAGGAAAAGAGGTGTGACTGAGCTGGCGCTCGACTTTTTCTCCCTGTCGACTCGGTGTGATTATTAGTGTACAAACATACATACATATAATCACGCCTCTTTCCCGTAGGGGTAGGCAGAGACCACTTCTTTCCACTTGCTACGATCCTTACATACTTCTTTCGCTTCGTCCACTTTCATTATTCTCTTCATACATGCTCTTCGGTTTAGGGTAATCTTGACCTGAACTTTTTTCAAGACGTCCCTAATTTGGTCTAGAAACCTCCGTCTAGGTCTACCCCTTCCAACACTTTCTTTCACACTGGCCTTATACACTTTTTTCGTCAATCGTTCTTCATTCATTCTCTCGACATGGCCAAACCATCTCAGCATAGACTATTACTGTATATGTACAAATTTACTTACATGAACTGTTCTACCTGTCACTATAAGTTCTCCGGGGTGCGTTGTTACAATTACAAGTATAGTGCATGGAATCGATGACAGCGTGATCGATACGACAACTAGGTATCCGTGTCACGGCTGTTCCATCTCTCCATACAGGCTAGGGGCACACCGGGGCTGTCTGCATTATATATACACACTAACATATACATGACTACAGAGCTGGGATGGCCGAGTGCTTAAAATAATCGCCTACAACCCAAAGATTGCAAGTGCAGTGCTTTACGGTGAAGAAAAACATCGAGACGGAGACGTAGAAGACGTATGTACAGTCGTGCTTGAGACTGTCTGACACATGCTGCAATACATCTCCCAGTGAAAAGAGAAATGTTACTACACACGTCTGCCTGAAATCAGTTAAGTAGTTTTACAGCCTTAATTAAATCTCTCCTGTTCCCAATATTAATGTATAGAAATAAACTCTAATAAATGTCTAATTTATTTGCCCGGCCTTTGCCTATGCTATTAACATTATTTGCGGTGAAAGCTATTTATATATAGGACGGCCAAAACAACGATACATAATGATGTGATATACATTTATGACATCCATGGCCTGAAAACACAAGTTTGTTGATGTGTTTTGGCACTTTGAGAAGCAGATCAATATATTTACGTCAGAGATACCAATCGTAGTGATCCATCAACCATTCGAATACAATCTTAATATATTTATGGATGTTCACCGGTACCTCGTTTTCGACCCTTGTAGGGTCACCACAACGGGTAGGCAGAGGTGTACTAATGAAGAGAGTACATCTTAATAGATATCTTACTCGTATGATCGTATGTTTAATGTATTTTGCTTAAAGTTATTTGTCACGTAATGTTTTATTATACATCATACCTATATATGAAAATAAAAGTAGCGTTAAAACATTATTTACATACTTCTTATAACCTTAGCTACCTGCCAGTAGAGTCGCGTCCAAATCAGTCCAGCCGTTCTTATGAAACAAATGAAATTGAGTTTTTGCTATCAGTAAAGTGTAGACATTCATAATATTATGCATTTAGGAAAAACAACTATAATTTTAATATTACTTACAGTCAAGTATTATTTATTATACACTAATACGACTAGTATCGATATTGAATCATCTCCAAGAACTGAAAGTAAAATGTGTGTGATATATACAAGTGTATTGGTATATACCGAGCTTTAAAGCGTTTCATTTCATTGCCGTTATTACGTTGCCAATGCGAGCATAGGTGCATGCCAGGTTAGTACCAACTACAATGTGACTAATGGAAACACAACATGCTTATGTCAGTTTGTCCAAAATGGAGCTGTGTCCTAACGAGAATACCCAGAGGATTCGCGTGCAGAATTCATGTAATGTAATGCTGGGGCTAATGGACATTGTTATCAAGCTCGCCTGCTGCATCGATGAGGTAAGTGCATACTGCGCACTATACATATATAACACCGCAGTGTCACTCGCGTTTTTTTTTATACCTCATGGGTGGCAAACAAGGGTGCGGTTCGCCTGATGGTAAGCGGTTACCACCGCCTATAGACTGAGATGAGCTCATCCATTAGCTACAAGCAATTTTACACACATACCAACAGTAAAATTATTCTCTCGATAATATGAGTATATGTAAATAGGTGCCAACGTGACGGAAGCGAATCTGTTGCCATCTCATGATAATGCAAGTAGTGGAGTGTATCGCAGACTTTATGGCGCAGTAGTGTGCTCGGCCAGGCATTGTCTGATGAGAGTTACCACTGACACCAGCCGGGGAGGACCTCTGTGTGTGCAATTGTACTATGATCGATCTCATGGTATACATTTTAACGCACTACAATAATATACTAATAATAATAATATTTTTTGTAATAATGTTTGGGGCAAAATCAAAAATTTTATTTCGCATAGGCCTAGATGGGCACTTATAAAATGTCGAAAAAGGTTTACGGTATACTTTTTTCTAGGGAAAACCTTTATAGGTACTCGACCATCCTACACACCTAGACCTTGGCGAATCCATTAAACAAATATGTATGGCAATAAACTCAGCTAAGAGCGGAAACCGAACATAGATACGCCACAACATGGGATGGAATATATGTTTTCTTAACTATATTATTGAGCATTGAGCTTGTAACATTGAAATCAATCGACATCTTAATTATTAGTCCAAAGAGGTAAATGTAATAGCAACGCTTACTTATATAATAAAGGAAAAATGTGCGAAAATTGTAGTAAGTAAAATTAATGTATTACAAGCCACCAGTCCATAGAGAGCGTATGACTGCCTTGGACAGCTATTCATTTAGCGGAGCGTACGGGCGAGGTGTTACGGATAGGGTCATGGTGGCCCAGTCGTTAACTATTGTCATATGGCTAATGACTGGGGAAATACTATTAATATACTCGTACTTTTATTAATATTAATATTACGAACGTATAAACGTAAAGTAAACAGCCTTATGGCCGACTACTTATGGTAGCCGGCTACAGATACCGTACTTGGCCAACTGTATACCTATAGTACTGCGAACTGGCAATGCCCTGTGGTTTTACCCGCGTTAAATATAATGATATCTTTATATATATATTAATTATATATATATATATATATATATATATATATATATATATATATATATATATATAATAATTAAATAAATTATAACTAGTACGCTTCCTAGGGACAGCTTGATGAAGGCCTTTCGCAATAAACGGTTCTTATTTTTTCTAATCGGATATGTAACCTTTGTACCCATAGATAGATATGTAGTTATATTCCTGATCCGAAGAAGAGTTAATGGTGACGTGACCACACCGGGGAAGCACCAAATAAGATGATTACAGACCAATAGAGCGGACGCGGCGAGGGGCCATCACTCAACTGTATCAAAATAACTGCCGGCGAACATTGCCCTTCCATCCTGCTAACGATTGTTTAATAGGAAACCTCATTATATACTTTTTTATAGGCAGACCATCGTTTGGACATTTTTGTTTGTGGCTTAGTAGGTACCTAACATTTTAATTGTATAACGTGCAGTCATTACTGTCACCACGAGCTTTACGGTGAAGGAAAACATCGAGAAGAAACATGTATACGTTTGAGAAGAAATTCAAAGGCGGATGTATATTCGTGCTTGAGTAACGGCGATGGACTCGCCATCTGTCACGTCGGTACCTTAGGTTAGGTACCTACCTTATAAACTATATATTGACGTTATATACCCAGAAAAGATTCGAGGAGTTTCGCAAAGCAACTGGCTTGAACGTGGGTGTGATTGTAAAGAAGAAGATAGGCATGTTATGTTGGTTTGGACATATAGAAAGGATGAGTGAAGACAGATTAGACGATAACACTAACCCGTGGTCCGTACCCCACAGGGGGTGTTCTGAGCTGTGTTACCTTCCACACCCTTCGTGGAGAACTTCTTGCACAGTAGCAGTAGCACCTAAGTGGTATACAAACAAAATAAAACTTTTCAGATGTATTTCTTCAATGACACGCTACTGAAGTTTACCTAGGGAATATAAAATGGGTTTAATCAAGAACGGTGTGAAGTTTCGATGTTGCCTGCATTCGTAGGCAGCGGTAATGCCAACCATCAAACGGGCCGGAAACGAGTTTGGTGTCTCAAAATTATAAAAATAGGTATTTATAACAATTGTAATAAATTTCCGGGCGATTATTACAACATATTTACTATGTTGTATATAAATTCCTAGTCAAAGTATCCACAAACATCGAGGCTTGAGGAAAACCGCCTCCACTCTAAAACAAAGATATAGATAAACTACAAGCTCCAAATGCCTCTTGGGCAACAGACTATAGATTATAGCTGGCAGCTAACAGCTTGGAGGAAAATATATAAACTTATTGTTGATGGAGTTATTCGACAAAATAAATTACAATGGACAACGATTAGGTAAGTACCAACTTGAGAAGAAATAACTCGGGCATTGCTTTCCTTAAGCAAACACGTTTGGCACTAATATTCTTCACTGACAGGGGTTGATCCCTCAACTACTATTGTAATAAAATCTTGGTGAACAGTCAATGTATGGATGGATTGTATGGATTTGTAACCTTGCATTAATTTATACCCCGAGGATTCGTCTAAATGAGTACAAACTAAAACAAATGATAATTCTCCAAATGTCAGAAGGGAAAAAGCCTTGGCAGTCGAAAACAAGAAAACTCCTTGTACAAGTAACTGAATCTAAAATCGTATACTGACGTAATAGCCAGCCACATGGCTAACGTAAGCCACGTGGACGGACCACCGGCCCCGAGCACGTGTCCGACGCCTGAGGTTTCCCTATTGTCTTACCCGCAGACCTAAGTTCTTACTAAGCCAGACAGTATCACATTCAAGGAAATACAAAACTAAGTATTGTAGTTACATATTAGGCGACTATACTTATGTAGGTACTTATTAAGGTACCTACATCGTCGTTTTATTATCGAACTCCCAGCATTGATAACTTCTTTTGCTTGGATTTATAAAAAAAATGATTCTATGAAATTCTTATAATCCGATATACCATAACTACTACCTACTTACGGTATAACGGTGATTAGTTACACCACGAGCTTTACGGTGAAGGAAAACATCAAAATAATAGTAAAAAAAAACTAAAAAACACGCTTTTTATAGAAAACCGAACTAAAAAATAGAAAATAAATTTCGATAATATCTTAAAAAGCGTGGGGTGCATGGTGTCAATAGTTATAAATATTTTATTGACAGATATTAGTAGAGTGATTATCATTTCGGTAATATCTTAAAAAGCACCCCACGCTTTTTAAGATATTATCGAATTTTATTTTCTATTTTTTAGTTCGGTTTTCTATAAAAAGCGTGTTTTTTAGTTTTTTTTAACTATTATTTATTTTCTACTTTTTAGTTATTAGTGTATTGTCATCGGTCCTCGATAAGTCTACAAAGTTTGAACGAAATCTGGCCGTTTAAAGTGGGTCAAAATCGAGCTCAAAGAAGTCGGTTACATACATACAGGTGAAGCTAATATAAAGCGTGTAAAAAGAAACATGCACACGTTTGAGAAGAAGTTCAAAGACGTATGAATAGTCGTTCATGAGTAATGGCGATGTACTCGCCATCTGTCACGTTGGCACCTAGAATCTCTGGCGGAAAGTGGGTACAGCCCACACACCGCTGCCCACCCTTGCGGGGACCCTTGTGGGGACCCTAGTGGAAAGGCATGAAGATATTGATGATATAGAGAAGATATTGATTATGATTGACGCACGGAAACCTAAATTTAGATACGCACAATTTAAATTACTTTAAAGTAGGTACTTAGTTATTAAAAAAGATACAGTAAAATTATAATTAAGGGATCTACCTGCCTCTGCCGAAATATACGCGCTTCATGTGGTTCATCAACCTCGACCCCAAACAAAAATAGCTCATTACCTATATGTCAAGTATGCGATAGGTTGGTTATTCGTCTCTCATTAGTTTGTGTCCATCTGCTAATATAAGTATCCCTAACCCATTTGTGAGTCAATCATGCTTATTTTCTGGTACCATACAATTTGTAACGTACCTATTTCAAAATGAAATATGTACCAGAGATCGAACGCCTAACCAACACTAACAATGTAACCATTGATTGTCATTAACTTGCTTTACATTAACAACCAGGCGGTTTTAGGAACTGTTTCACACAATTTGAATGAAGCTAGGGATCGTTAGCCTTTATATCAGCATTTTGAAGAACCTACGGAATAATAGTCTGAAAACCCATTGGTAGCAATAGGTTTTCAGACTAATATATTAATAACTAGCTGTCCCGCCCAGCTTCGCCCGGGTGAAAAAGTTAAACTTCCTGAAACACGATCGCAGCGCCACCTATCGGGTCCAATTGTGATGTAAGCTATCCTATCTTTAAGTTGGATAAAATTGCACAATGTGTGCAAATTTGATTGAAATCGGTTAAGTAGTTTAGGAACCCATCGCGGACAAACAACGTGACACGTGATTTATATATATCAAGATATCCTCACGCCTCCCCACAAGTTCGTAGGTAAAGCTCGTGGCGTGACTAATCGCTAATACTTAAGTTCAGAAAAACAGTTCAGAAAAACTCATTGGTACAGTACAGTCGGGATACGAACTTGCATTCTCTGTCTCCACTCGGCCACCACGGCAGACTAATATATAGCTTTATTTATATTGAATAGTATAGGTAGTGTAGATGCAGGTACAAGATCTCGAATTCGACATTGTGCTAGCCCGACTGAGAAATTACCTACACCTAACAAAATAACGCAGCCAAATGGCACTGCTTCCGGAGTTATTCTCCTGCGGTAGCTGAGAGCCGTGGTGGCTGAGAAATAACGCAGCCAAATGGCACTGCTTCCGGAGTTATTCTCCTGCGGTAGCTGAGAGCCGTGGTGGCTGAGTGATTCGAGCAGCTGCCTGCGACACAAAGATCGCAAGTTCGAATCCCGACTGTACCAATAAGTTTTTCTGATCAAGTACAGTTATTAGTCACACCTAGAGCTTTACGGTGAAGGAAAACATCGAGAGGAAACCTACATACTACTCTGTGTAAAAAGTATCGGGAATATGTCAATAAAAAGACCCGTGTAAAAGAGGTCGTTCTAATTTTTTTACTGCATGTTGGTAGCACTGTACTGAGTTAGTGCGCAAAGTTTGAGCGGGATCTGTCATTTAATTTGTTTTAAACTACACTTTTTGTTGGTCATAGTCTTGAGTTCTCGGCGATTTTTACAATGGAAAATATTGTTGAACAAAGAGTGTGCCTTAAATTTTGTGTTTCGAATGATATTTCATGTGGTGAATCACTAAAAATGTTGCGAAATACCTACGGCGAATCGTGTATATCGAAAACAAGGACTTATGAATGGTATAAGGCTTTTAAAGAAGGCCGAGAAGTAGTAGTAGACTTGCCTCGTTCTGGTAGACCTTCAACAGCTACGACCAAAGAAAACATCGACAGAATCAAGAAGCTAGTGCTCGAAAATCGACGTATGAGTCTGAGAGAGTTGGCTAGTGAGGTGAACATATCTTTTAAGTCCGTCCACAACATTCTCATTGACATTTTAGGCATGAAACGCGTCGCCGCTCGACTAGTTCCAAAAGAGCTCAATTTTGTTCAAAAAGCGCAGCGAAAGCATGTCGCTGAAGACATGGTTTCCCGAGCTTCTACGGATCCGACCTTTATGAAACGTATAATAACTGGCGACGAGACATGGGTTTATGAGTACGACATGCAAACAAGCCAACAGTCTTCAGAATGGCGTCTCGAAAACGAGCCGAAACCCAAAAAACCGCGGCAAAGTCGCTCCAAAATCAAGGTGATGCTGACAGTTTTTTTTGACTACCGTGGTGTGGTTCACTCCGAATTCCTTCCAGAGGGAGAAACAGTGAATAAAGAATATTATTTAGGCGTCATGAAGCGTTTGCGTGAGAGTATCCGCCGAAAACGTCCAGATTTGTGGCAACACAGCTCATGGATGCTGCACCATGATAATGCACCATCACACCATTATAGTGCCAGCCATTATAGTGAAAGAGTTTTTAGCGAAAAATTCAACAAAAGTTCTCGACCAAGCACCGTATTCACCTGATATGGCTCCGTCTGACTTTTTTTTATTTCCCAAGTTAAAATTACCACTTCGAGGAAAACGTTTTGAGTCGATAGAAGCCATAAAGGAAAATTCGCTGAATAGCCGGGTCCACACCGGACGATCCATCGCGCTCCGATCGCGCGCGGCAGCAGCGCGATCCAAAGATGCAGGCGGTGTGGACGTGCCGCGCGCGATCCATGCGCACGTATTGGAGCGCGCGCTCCCTACCTCGCGCGATCCGTGTGCGGTCGGTTTTTGTGCCAGCCTCAAAGGTGCCTCAATTGCGTGATGCGCGCGGTGTGGACGGTTGTGTTGGTTCGCGCGATCCACCTCGCCATGGACATCTCAGAAAGTCGCCGTTTGATATCGCTTTATAAAGAATTTAAATGTTTATGGGATCCCAAAGATTCTAATTACACCAATAGAGGTGTTAGAGATGATGTTTGGCGTCAGATTTCTCGTGAAATGGGGAATAAGTCGATCGAGAACCTAAAGAAAAAAATGCGATCTCTGGCGGGAGGCTACAGAAGGGAGACATCGTACAAGAGATCGGAGAGATCGTACAAGAGTTAGACTGGCTGAATCACGGATCGCCTTAGGATCGCTTGGAGCGCATATTTGGGATCGCAAGTTTCCAAAAGTGGATCGGCCTAACACGATCCACGATCCACGCTCCGCGATCCTGGATCGCGGATCGCGGGATCGATGGATCGTTTGGTGTGGACCCGGCTAATGAGCTAAAGGCCATACCGCAAATAGCCTATGAAAAATGTATGGAAGACTGGGTGAAGCGTTGGAGATGTTGTATTGCAAGCGATGGGGCCTACTTTGAAGGCGATAATATAAATTTAGATGAATAATTTGTATTTTTTGTTTTATTGACAAATTCCCGATATTTAGTACACAGAAGTACGTCTGAGAAGAAATTCAAAGGCGTATGTATACGTATACGTACGTATGTTGTGCTTGAGTGACGGCGATGGACTCGCCATCTGTCACGTTGGCACCTATACCTCTGGCGGAAAGTGGGTGTGGGTATTACCTATAAGCCTCAGCCTACACCTTCGGGGACCCTTGTGGAAGGCGTGAGGATATATATATAAATTCAATTCCAAGAGGTCCAAATATAAATTCTGTGAGGTTCGAATTGAGTTATTTATACCTTATTCTCCCGTTAGATTAATACATTCGCAAAATACCTTATGTGAGATAACTACACACAGATTTTTCAGATTATATTATAATTCAGTTTGGTTCTAATCCAAGACCTAATAATGTCTAAATGTCTATTGCTTTATTACATATTACCAATGTAACTATTGAATGGATAACTGCATTAAAAAAAAACACATATACTGTTTTTTTTTGGGTTTTTATTATAATTTTATGCTTATAGTACTTAACAGGAAGATCTTAGATCCTGGATGGATACAGCATCTGAAACAACATTAATCCTCATTAGAATATGCAGAGCTGCATCATCTTATACTACATTGTTGGATTAATAATATCAGCAAGTTTTGTCCACATTCAATTCAGGTTTCAAATGTCTAAACATCATATATAACTAGTTATAAGTTAGGTACCATGGGTTGGGTTGAGCCCTACATTAACAAGTTTCAAAGATATGAGTTGCAAAACATACTGAATTTGAATTATAAACTATTAGAATAATTTGAAAAATATTAAACGTTGAATTTGAGTTGAAAACAGGAGTAATAAATAACTTCAATATTCAATTGTCCTTGGTAACATTTGCAACATCATATTTAGCTGTAACACCACATTTGGGTTATCCTATAGGGTAGCACAACACTTATCTTGTGTTGTTATTGTTGCGTTTATACTTGACTGTACTAGCAAAATAAGTAGTAAAAAGCAACATAATAATCATTATTGACAGCCACAACCAAAATCAAAATATTTCATTTCACATAGGCCTAGATGGGCACATATAAAAAAATTTAAAAGGTGCACGATTTGGGTTGGTCATTTCCATGGAGAAGAACTGGCAAGAATCTTGATGGTTACACTTTTCAAATCATTTCCTTTGGTAACGCTGAAATAAGCAATATTGTAGTAATAGTGCAGATTTTAAGAATCTAATCTGGTCATTTGTGTAGTATGCTTATTAATTAAACAACATGCTTCCCCCAAGCTTACTTAATAAAAGTAATAGTCTACAGACTGATCAACTTGGATGATGGAGGTGCAAGAAGTCTGTACGTAAAATCTGGCTATACTCTCTCTGCGTACTGAAATTGGAGGGATGATATTCAAGTGAAAATCTAATTGGCTTGTGTAAGTTTGGAGGCTTTAGATTATGATGGCATGCTCAAACGTTTCAGACTATGGAGCATCACTTTGGTAGAATGATGACAGTTTTAAATTGTTAAAGGCACATCCAACAATGTCATTGTCCTATGGCATATGTTCATGCAGTAGTGCACTGACCACGCGTATTCTGTGTCCCATGGCGTGAGCAGGCAGGTTGGACTTGAAGCGCGCGCGAACACCTCCAGAGCTGCCATGAGGGCGGGTCACCTTGCCCCAGATGGCACGCAGCTTGGTCTTCTTGCCACGAGGACCTCCAGCAATGGGGGTGCGTTTTTTAGCTTTGTACACATACACACAGCGCTTGCCAGCATAGAAGATGGCATCGTCGCGGTTCTTTGTGCCTTCGATCTGTAAGTTCAGAGTAAATAGTTAACATAAGCAATACACAGTACCAACAAATTTGGATTAGTAACTTTTATAATCAGTGAGAATATTGTCCACATAAGATTCAGGTTTCAAATGTCCAATGCATCATTTTATAATTTTAACCTCAGTTACAACCTCATTTCCCAAGCATAAGTTCAGCAACCAAACAAATTATTTGTTATGAAGAGGAATAAATAGCACTGGGGTAAACCACACTTTAAACAACAGAAAAACTAGGTAAGTTACTTGAAATCTTGTGATTGTTCTCACAATAACACTTTCAATACATTGTCTCATTTGTCACATCACTGTAGTATATCTATACTCATTTTATTTGTTAAAAATTCATTTGAATACTAATATTTATAAAAAAGGTTTATTCAGTGTTGTTAAAGATTGTGCTAAAGTGAAATCACAGATTCATCTCCCTACTCTCTCCAGGGTAGTAGTGTAGGGTCACACCTCAGGTCAGTCATGACCTAACTAACGAACCTTGAATAATCACAACTAACCTTCAAGAGAGCTGTATTCTCGTGCTGGTTGCGAAGACCACGCTTATATCCTGTGAATACAGCCTTGGCGTAGAGCCTGCCGTGGCGGGCCTTTGAAGACACCTTGCGAATGGGCTTCGGAGTCTCAGCGGGTGCAGCGGGAGCTGCTTTAGCGGCTTTCTCTTTGGGCGCCTTTGTTTTAGGCGTTTTCGCCTTAGGCGCTGTAGACGGCGCAGCGTCTGCCATTTCTAAAACACCAATCGAAACTTAAGAACGTAAGGCCTAGAACTTCAGAACACACTTTGAGGTTATGTTGACATCCAGCTCAGACTCTAATCTCAATGTATCCCTATGAAAGTTATAAATCCGGGGTAGTAACACGTCCCATAAGAAACACTTAATTGCCTACTCCGAAATTGTACGTTTATTTTGCGCAATTTACTCAAAATACTTTAATAAATTATAAAAAAAATATCAACCAACCGGATTATATTTTCTTTGAAATATGAAAGAACAAATTTCAATGTTGCCGCAATAAATATTAAAAATCTACCACTTGGCAATTGCTTTTTTTTAATATTACTATTTTCGTATTAATGTATAAAATGGCACATTATGTATAGGCAATTTGCAGAAGAGAAACATAATTCCTAGGTGTAATTACTGTACACTGAGTGCTTTGTACATATATTCACGTTTTATGTAGTATGCAATACCAGGGAAATAAGAGTAGACTATCTCGATCCTCTTACTGGCTTGTTGACAAATGTACATTAGATTTAGGTAAATAAATCGTTTAAAATAAATGACGTAATGGTGAATAATAATAATATAATAATATATCCTCACGCCTTCCCACAAGGGTCCCCGAAGGGGTAGGCAGAGGTGTATAGGTAATACCCACACACCCACTTTCCGCCAGAGGTATATTAGGTGCTAACGTGACAGATGGCGAGTCCATCGCCGTTACTCAAGCACGACTATACATACGCCTTTGAATTTCTTTTCAGACTGGTGAATAACTTTATTTATGTACAAATGCTTCAGTTATACTATTTAAATGCAAATAGTGAAGAAATATTTATTACACGCGAAAAAAAGATATGTATAATAAAAAAATATGATTATAAAGGGACATTTATTGTAAATTGCACTTAACATTTCAATAACTCTTTCTTGCTCAATGAAATTGGTTTCCATTTTCTTTACATGTTGATAACAGTTTCGCCATACTTAGTCTAAACCTAATTTTAAGAACATTTCTGTGGATTACTTACATGCCTATTTAAATCTGATATGCTTTTGTAAGCTTAATCGAATATAATCTTTTTATCATCAGATTCTGGTAGACCTTTACATATATCTTTACGCCTTTCTGCATACCGGTACCGGTCACCGGGGTGTGACTTATGATTGTACTACGTTCAGAAAAACTCATTGTTACATGCGGGGTTTATTTAAACTTCACAACTTCAACAATATTGGTGTTACAGGCAACTAATCGAACCTCTCGGTCATACGGCTCTCTAAAGTCTGTATATTGTTGGATAAATAAATATATATTCTGAGAAATGTATGCGGCTGAAGGACTAGTAGCCAGAACATGTTCAACTAAAAACAACAATGAAATGTCTTGCTTGTGACTTTTTTCGTTGTCTGATTTGGACCAATCACAGTAAACCACGAAAAGAGACAAACCAACGATGGATAGTGGCTCTGTCAAATATTATTTTGTATCGAAATAAAATAGAAATACTGTGTGAACTACGTGAAGACTGTTGTAATTTATATATATTAATAATGGACTACTTAGCAAATATTAACTGGAACAAAGTCACGCCATGCCTTGTGTTACTAGTGCTAGAAGTAGTATTAGAATGTAAGTGCTATTTTGTGGTTATGAAGTTTTGTCTTCTAGACGGTAGTTTAAAATAAGATGATGTAGTTTCAGAATGTGCGACGCCAGCAGAAGTGAACAAACATCTAGAGCTTGGACGAGATTTCTTAGCGCGTGGTCAGCTATCTGACGCTCTGACACACTACCATGCAGCGGTTGGTAAGTGCCTGCATCTTCGTTACTTTGTCCTCGTAGGTCAGTACCTGTCCTTGGTGCGAGGCCGAGGCCGAGGTCGAGGCTGTTCGTAAACAGAGCGCTCTTTGTACAAACAATTAATGAAAGCAGTTCAAGTGCAACTATGAAAAGTTATATACCAATTGTCAATAAGTCAATTATTACACAAATTATTGAGTGATGTCTGCAAATGTAAATCTAAATTTATTCGTTTCATAATTAGTGTAACCTGTTGTTGGACAGAGGGTGACCCACACAACTACCTCACATACTTCAAGCGAGGCACAGTGTACTATGCACTGGGCAAAGCCAAGTTTGCCTTACAAGACTTTACTAAGGTGAGTACTTCTTTAATGAATAACATTTTAACAAATATGGACTGATTGATATATTTAATAGAAAACTGTAGACTGACTAGATTGTACTTATTTATGAACAAAATAAATGCCCCATATCACAGATTGCATACATTTGGTAAATTCCTTTTTTATAATTTGTTCTATATCTACAAGTACTACAAATAATAAGGTTTTTTATAAATACTTAAACCTATAATGTAATATATAAAACAGTATGTAGTTTTAATATTATGATATTTAGAACATAATGATCAAAGAAAGTACATGTTAGTTTTGCATTTATGTAATAAATAAATAAATTTCAAATAAACAGATTAGCATGTCATTTTCATAGAATTTATTTAGCCTAACTTAAATGAATGAATGATGTATAAACTCTTCTAAGATCTACATTTATAATATGTGGTTCCTAGCTCACTTCCCTTCAAGCTTCACTATTGGTGTGGCTAGTCAGTCATCCATAGGTGGCCGCATGCATGTTTGTCACCTTAGTGGAATAAAAACTGTGCATCATAGTTGTACTGTGGCAGGTGCTGGAGCTGAAGCCTGACTTTACGACGGCGCGCCTGCATCGGGCCAATGTGTACCTTAAGCTGGCACAGTACCAGGAGGCCAGGAATGACTACCTCGAAGTGGTGAGTTCCGGCTTGGTACCCAATATATTAACAATTACATTCTCCTGAAATCATAGTTTAGTAGTCGTTAATTTTGAAAAAAACTTTATCATCCTCTTATTCAGTTTATGTGTATTATATTTACATACATTTAACACACGTCTAATCGTCATGGGGTAGGCAGCGAAAGTAGAGACCAGTTCTCTCTAGATTTACAGACCTCTTTCTCTTAATCAAAATTCATCAGCCTCGTCATGCATCGACGATCTAAACTATTGACATTCCTTTAAAATGTACAGTTGGTTCTAGCCCACTTATTAACTGTAATTATATCTTTTTGTTATTTTAAACTTAATGATTTGCTGAATACTTATTTATAATCACAAACAAAACACACACAAATGCACAACAAGCATGCGTGTCGTAATGCCACGATAATAGACATGTAGCTTTGTTATCAGTTGCCTCACTGACGTGGCCTGCTCCAAGCGTATGATAGTCACTTAACATACGGTCATAATTGCTTCTCACCCACAAGAGACGCATTTATTATACCTTCAAGCATTTCCACCAGCGTGCACGTTGGGTAGGCAAAGGTGTAACAACGGCCTCACTCGCTGGAGTTGTATTTAGGTGCCAACGTGACAGATGGCGAGTCCATCTCCATTTTTCAAGTACGACTATACATTCATATACTGCATATAACTTTGAATCTATTCTAAAACGTATGCTCTCCATTGTGTACGAGCCGGCGACTCGATAAAACTATCTTGCATCACCGGTTAGTGTTGTTCTTGTGACGAATAGTGACTTTGCTATTAGTAAAACAATACTGTGGGATGGGCTCGCCGTTCTGCTTCTCCCTCGGATTTTCGGGTCGGTAGCGCGTGATACCCCTGGTATTTGCAAACATCCATAGGCTTACCAACAGGTATCGCATGTTCGTTTGCCAACTTTGTGGTATAGAAATAAAAAGCATTCAAAAATATTGTATTGATTTTTTGTTAGGTATGCAATAACGCGACGCTCGAATCCACATACTCTTGTGTTAATGTTGTATATATGTTTATATTCTTTATAAGCAAATAGATACTTACGTGTTTTTATACGTGTCTTTACGTGTATTTGTTGCATCATTTGGTCTCAAGTAAAGTTGACGCAATGTTCGGGCGCAAGGCTTTTTACTTTTACCGGTGAGTGTTTGTGACCGCTCACATCACATTATGAAGAGTTGGCACACCTGTGTTGCATGCCGCGGTATTATAGACTCGTCTCTGCAGTATTTAGATAGGTGTTATATGTAACAAAGACCACGTGACAAATGTGATGTGCCACTGATTACAGGCTTGTATCGAATTGTGTATTCTCGTACACATTCGAAGCTAAGAGCTTATCTCGTACTCTTCTTTCGTACCTCTGGAGACTATCGCAGCGCACGCGGTTTCTTAACGTTAATATGGTAAGAGAAGAAGATAAGAAGAGGCGAAAATTCGCGATATCACGAGTCGCTACGGCAAACGCCCAACGCATTATCACTAAAACTAATTTCACGACGATAACTCGACTTACACGCAGTACGACCGACAAATATCTTCGCTCGGTCAAGCGCGTCCAATTCGCAAATGAAGCGCGTGTGCGCCGCGCGATTAGCTCTTTTAGTAATTTAACGAACGGCGCTGTAGTGTCGCTCGTGAGGGAATACCCGTATGTGTCGTGTCCGCAGACGTACGCGGAGCCGTACAACGAGGAGGCGGCCGCAAACTTCCACCGCATCGAGGAGCTCGCCGAGGAGGCGCGCCTGGCGCAGGCCTACTACCGCGGGGGCGACCACCGCGCCGCCGCCGCGCTGGCCTCGCGCCTGCTGGAGGCCTCGCCCTGGGCCGCCGCGCTGCGCCAGCTGCGCGCCGACTGCTACGTGGCCATGGTACCTGCCACCTGCCCACCCCCCCACCGCCCCACCCCCCCACCGCCCCACCCCCCTGCGCTTAGGCCCACAGTGCAACTAATCCTAATCGGTGTGTCTGTAGAATGACCTGTTCTCGGCGGTGTCGGACATCCGATCCGTGAACCGGTTGCAGCAAGACTCGACGGAGGGGTACTACCGGCTAGCCACACTGCTCTACCGGCTGGGACACGTCAGCGACGCGCTCAAGGTGCGTACGGCAGAATCATCGAGCCTTCTTCCAGTAGTTCGTTTCGACTACGGTCTATCGTCTACGGTCGCGTCCCGTCGAGTCAGAACGACTCCGATCGATACCGATATGTACCGTGTCGTACAGGAGATCCGCGAGTGCCTGCGGCTGGACCCGGAGCACAAGGAGTGCTTCCCGTTCTACAAGAAGGTGAAGAAGATCGACAAGTGGCTGCTGGAGTGCGAGCAGCTGAGCGGCGAGCGGGACTTCCCCGGCTGCGTGGAGAGCGCGCGCCGCGTGCTGCGCGCCGAGGAGGAAGTCACGCTGGTCGTGCTCGAGGCGCGCCGCTGGCTGTGCTCGTGCTCCGTCAAGGTAGGCCCCCTCTCCCTGTATATAGTATAGCCCCCCCCCCCCCCCCCTCCCCCCACCCCGCCCTGACCGCCGCGTGTTGCTCAGGACGAGCAGTTCAGCGAGGCGCTGGCGCACTGCAACTCTGCGCTGGAGCTGCAGCAGGACGCGCGCCTGCTGTGCGAGCGGGGGGACGCTCTGCTCGGCCTCGACATGTTCGACGACGGTGAGCGCCCGACCCTGGGGTGGGACACTGGGTGTGTACTGCACCCACTACTATACCTATGTACGGACGTGTAATGGTCCTCACCGCGCGCAGCGATGCAGTCCTTCAAGCAGGCGCTGGAGCTGGAGGAGGGCCTGCAGCGCGCCAAGGACGGGCTGGCGCGCGCGCAGAAGCTGCAGAAGCACGCCGAGCAGAGGGACTACTACAAGATCCTGGGAGTCAAGAGGTCGGCCGCGTTGTTTGAATATTAACTAATGTATTTGTTACTGGATATGGTATTATCAAATAATGTAACGTCCATTGAGCTAAGAGAAATGACAACTACAATAGATCTTTTACTTTAAATTGCACTCGAGTGATATTGCTTTTTTGCTCGTAGTTGGATATCGTAAGTCGTGGTGGCTGAGTGGTTCGAGTAGTTGCCTGCGACGCAAAGATTGCAAATTCCATTTCCGACTTTTCCAAAGGGTTTTTCTAGATTTAATTACAGTGATTGATTAGTCACACCGTGAGCTTTACGGTGAAGGAAAACATCAAAAGGAAACCTGCTTATGCTTGAAAAGAAATTCAAAAGTGTATGTATAGTCGTGCTCGAGTAACGGCGACGGACTCGCCATCTGTGCGTCTAATATGTGCCCCGTGTGAGGATAAATAACTTTGATTCTAAAAAGGTTTGTACATTTAATTGATTGCGTATCGTGTCGTGTGTGGGCCAGGTCGGCGAGCAAGCAGGAGATCATCAAGGCGTACCGCAAGGCGGCGCAGAAGTGGCATCCCGACTCGTACCAAGGGGACGAGAAGAAACTGGCCGAGAAGAAGTTCATAGACGTCGCCGCCGCCAAGGAGGTTCGCACGCACCATACATACATTGCTTGTTGCCCATCGCTGCATGCACACACACTAATAAATACATCTATAATCCCACTCATTTTATAGATGTGAATGTTCGTTCCTCTTTCACGCAAAAAGTACTTAACGTAATTAATTTTTCCTTATAAATATATAAGAAAAATATATATTAATAATATAAAATTTAACACGCATGTAGGCACGGCTAGTGTAATAAAGAAGATTTCTTTACTGGAGATTAATGCTCAGCTTATACTTATGTTAGTACTTTTTAGTAGTGTGTGTAGCAGTTTGGCAAGTTTAGGGACTGACATTGCTGCTATAGAGCAAGCGATATACGCTCCCGCTACCCACAAGGGCGCTCGAGAGGGTAGTTATGTTATGTCTATTGTCGTTTCTCTAGCACGAATATACATACGTCTTTGAATTTCTTTCTAAAAGTGTGCAGGTTCTCTCCTCGTGTTTTCCTTCGCCGTAAAGCTAGTGGTGCGATTGATGACTGCACATAATAAAATAAAGAATGAGTCCGAGACCATTATCATCACGATGGAGCATAAGGTGCCTGCCTACATCGATGCGCACAGTGCCCCTCGCGGCGTGCGGCGTGCGGTGTGCGGGTAGACCGGGTAGGCCGGGTAGGCCGGGTAGGCAGGCGCTGAGGCGGTGTGTGCGCGCAGGTGCTGACGGACCCCGAGAAGCGCGCGCAGTTCGACGCGGGCGTGGACCCCCTGGACCCCGAGGCCGGCCGCCAGGGACACAACCCCTTCCACCACTTCCAGCACGGGAGCCCCTTCCAGTTCAAGTTCCACTTCAACTAGCACCACCACCCCCTCCACCCCCTCCACCCCCTCCACCCCACACACCCCACTCCGAAGTTGCATTGGGATACTTACTGCGGATTGGAAGCTATTTTTGATAGCAGATGTCGATATACGAGTGTGTTATAGTAATGACGATGGCAATGCGAGGGAGAGCGAGGGACGTGCCTGGCATGGAGGAGAGGACTGTCCCTGGTTAGTAGTATAAGGTACGTCCCTCCATTGGCACTTGCAATGGTAAACTCCACGCCCTGTGCGACGACTGAGAATAGTTCGCATTCGTCGATCGGATAGTACAAATGTTGAAATTGAAATTCTAAAAGTAAATTACACTTGCGAGTGAAGTTCCACGAATTGTGTGTGGAGTTGTATGTGTGGTATTGCCGGGCGGCGGGCGTGGGACAGCGATGGTGCTTAAACTTCTATTCTTCTTAACCTTCCCAATCGTGCAAGACACATAAATACCGCCGAATTAATAACGATAAAAGTTTGTGTTTGTTTAAAAATATCATAACAAAATTTTTCCTTCTACATGCTTATCAAATTACATTATATTTGTTGATCTGTCAGTGTCAGCTGGGCCGATTTTAAGGGGATCCTGGCAGATAGCTAATGACATAACCTTGGAACTGCGGGGTTGCAGCTAGTCGAAGAATTAGTCACGCTAAATCGTTTATCCGCCGCGGGCCGCCCGCGCTCTCCCGCTTTTCGTATTGTCTCGGACGTTGGAATCATTCTGTGATACAAGTTCTTACGATTCACCTTTTTGTATAACCGAGTGGTCAGAAGCTAGCCGCAGAAGCAAGTACGACGATAGGATAATAATACATTTCTGTTTGTATGCCTCTAACATGTTTCGCTCGCTTTGGTCTCTGACCAGGCCTTCCCACCTTTCAGTGTGCTTAAGGCGAGTTCAGATTATGATACTTTTGTATTACAATTATATTGCGCAATAATTAATTTAAGACATAATCTGCACTTGCCTTTATTTTCGTGTCTTACGTTGGAATACTCGCTATCGTATTCAATTCTATGCTAAATATTCTAAAAATTGTGTCAAAACAAATAGACGATTGTGTTCCATCCATATTCATACACACACAATTATTTATAGTTGCCAATTGAAAAAAAGTAATAAATACAGATTCGCTAATTAAAAAACAGTCACATGCTAAGATATTTGCGAATCTGTCGTGAAGCAGCTATTATTTGCGATAATCAATAAATCGTAACCAGATTTTCACATATATGGTAACTGCATCATCACCATCACCATCTCCAAATCGTTATCAGTTGGGCGATGATTAATTTACGGTTTACTCGAAATTTGCACTACATTGAGGCAAATTATTTGCGAGTATTCCAACGCAGACAGCGATTGGAGTGTTTTATACTAATCCATCTCAGGTAGGTAAAGAAAGGAAATCACAAATATGTAATCGACGGATTTATTGTCCGCAATGATGAAAGGGCCGTCTTGCTCGGCGCTGTTTGGTGCCAAGACATATATTGCTAACGGTCAGCCTTATGACACGTTTATGTGACGTTACATCTGTCACTGGTTGGTAATAATTCAGTTAAATAGGTGGCAACACGGCTCTTCAAACAGTGGCGTATCTCATTTTCCAAATATCAATATTTATTTTATGTAAACGCACAACGCCATAATGTTCCCTAGACAGGTAGATAATGCGTCAAGTTTATTTCAATAGTGACAGGTGTTCTCTGGTCGTGCCAGAGGCCTGTCATAATGTGTACAGTTAGCGGGCATCGGCCTCGGCCCCAATTGCCACGGTGCCCGCCACCGCCAGCAGTCACTAACTATGTTATATTTATTTTAAATAAGTTATTTTTGTTATGACTCGTAAAGTTTTGTAAATATTCTAAAATATAAGCTAGTGTATAATATTTTTGGTTGTTTTCTTACTGTTATCCATCCTTACATAGTCTATATACGACGAGAATATAAATTATACGTCATGTCGCCCATAACATCATTTTCAGTTCTCCAGCACCAGTGTCGTATTCTTCTAACATTTGACACTGGCTGCTCGGAAAAATACCTTATTGAAAATTATAGGATACAAAATAAATACTTAGCAATAACGAGGATTTAAATAACATGACGATAGAATCAGCCGTGTTAGTCTGGAAGCCGTTAGGTGCCGGTGCCCGCCGCGGGGGTGGAGGGGGGCGCCGGGGGGGAAGGCCTCGGGGCGGGGGGGGCAGCTTTGGTGGCCTTCTCGATCTCATTGCTCAGGACGCTCTCGTCTTCATTGAGCTCGCATATATATCTGTCGGCATAGATTTGAGAGCTATTATTTCTAATTAAAGTTATTACATTCAAATTGAAAGAGTTCAGGACGTATCTAAGTATAGGAGGCCCCGGGTACGGTGTCCGCTGTACCTGTGCGGCAGCGAGCAGTCCCTCCCGCGGTAGGCGTATGAGGCGCGCGCGGCGTCGTGCGCCAGCGCCAGGCAGCGGCCCTCCCCCGGCGAGGGCGAGGGCGAGGCCTCCAGCGGCCGCGCCGACTGCGACCAGATCCACAGCAGGCCGGGGTTCAGCCCGCCCGTCCACCAGTCCACGCCTGCGACGCGACACCGCATGAGTACCGTTTATCCGCGCCCACTGGCCGATATCACACTTCGGTACACCTTCGAGCTCGAAAACGATCACATGTAGATTTCTTGATTAAATTTATCGAACAGCATAACTGAGGAGATCGATAACGTGGACTAAAGCAAAATGCGTTTTCCCTGGAGGAGAATGAAGTTCTTCAAGTCACGGTGTCGCAAGCGTCTATGGCTGGCGGTACCTAACCGATCACCATCAGGCGGACCGCCTGCTCATTTGCGGTATAAAAACGAGAACCTCGGCCACCGTTACACCGCCGCGCTGACCTTTGAGCGCCCTGTCGGCCAGCAGCGCGTGCTGCAGCCGGTTCCGCTCGGCCTCCCCGCCCCGCACTGACCTTTGAGCGCCCTGTCGGCCAGCAGCGCGTGCTGCAGCCGGTTCCGCTCGGCCTCCCCGCCCCGCACTGACCTTTGAGCGCCCTGTCGGCCAGCAGCGCGTGCTGCAGCCGGCTCCGCTCGGCCTCCCCGCCCCGCACTGACCTTTGAGCGCCCTGTCGGCCAGCAGCGCGTGCTGCAGCCGGTTCCGCTCGGCCTCCCCGCCCCGCACTGACCTTTGAGCGCCCTGTCGGCCAGCAGCGCGTGCTGCAGCCGGTTCCGCTCGGCCTCCCCGCCCCGCACTGACCTTTGAGCGCCCTGTCGGCCAGCAGCGCGTGCTGCAGCCGGCTCCGCTCGGCCTCCCCGCCCCGCACTGACCTTTGAGCGCCCTGTCGGCCAGCAGCGCGTGCTGCAGCCGGCTCCGCTCGGCCTCCCCGCCCCGCACTGACCTTTGAGCGCCCTGTCGGCCAGCAGCGCGTGCTGCAGCCGGTTCCGCTCGGCCTCCCCGCCCCGCACTGACCTTTGAGCGCCCTGTCGGCCAGCAGCGCGTGCTGCAGCCGGTTCCGCTCGGCCTCCCCGCCCCGCACTGACCTTTGAGCGCCCTGTCGGCCAGCAGCGCGTGCTGCAGCCGGCTCCGCTCGGCCTCCCCGCCCCGCACTGACCTTTGAGCGCCCTGTCGGCCAGCAGCGCGTGCTGCAGCCGGTTCCGCTCGGCCTCCCCGCCCCGCACTGACCTTTGAGCGCCCTGTCGGCCAGCAGCGCGTGCTGCAGCCGGTTCCGCTCGGCCTCCCCGCCCCGCACTGACCTTTGAGCGCCCTGTCGGCCAGCAGCGCGTGCTGCAGCCGGTTCCGCTCGGCCTCCCCGCCCCGCACTGACCTTTGAGCGCCCTGTCGGCCAGCAGCGCGTGCTGCAGCCGGCTCCGCTCGGCCTCCCCGCCCCGCACTGACCTTTGAGCGCCCTGTCGGCCAGCAGCGCGTGCTGCAGCCGGTTCCGCTCGGCCTCCCCGCCCCGCACTGACCTTTGAGCGCCCTGTCGGCCAGCAGCGCGTGCTGCAGCCGGTTCCGCTCGGCCTCCCCGCTCCGCACTGACCTTTGAGCGCCCTGTCGGCCAGCAGCGCGTGCTGCAGCCGGTTCCGCTCGGCCTCCCCGCTCCGCACTGACCTTTGAGCGCCCTGTCGGCCAGCAGCGCGTGCTGCAGCCGGTTCCGCTCGGCCTCCCCGCCCCGCACTGACCTTTGAGCGCCCTGTCGGCCAGCAGCGCGTGCTGCAGCCGGTTCCGCTCGGCCTCCCCGCCCCGCACTGACCTTTGAGCGCCCTGTCGGCCAGCAGCGCGTGCTGCAGCCGGTTCCGCTCGGCCTCCCCGCTCCGCACTGACCTTTGAGCGCCCTGTCGGCCAGCAGCGCGTGCTGCAGCCGGTTCCGCTCGGCCTCCCCGCTCCGCACTGACCTTTGAGCGCCCTGTCGGCCAGCAGCGCGTGCTGCAGCCGGTTCCGCTCGGCCTCCCCGCCCCGCACTGACCTTTGAGCGCCCTGTCGGCCAGCAGCGCGTGCTGCAGCCGGTTCCGCTCGGCCTCCCCGCCCCGCACTGACCTTTGAGCGCCCTGTCGGCCAGCAGCGCGTGCTGCAGCCGGCTCCGCTCGGCCTCCCCGCCCCGCACTGACCTTTGAGCGCCCTGTCGGCCAGCAGCGCGTGCTGCAGCCGGTTCCGCTCGGCCTCCCCGCTCCGCACTGACCTTTGAGCGCCCTGTCGGCCAGCAGCGCGTGCTGCAGCCGGTTCCGCTCGGCCTCCCCGCTCCGCACTGACCTTTGAGCGCCCTGTCGGCCAGCAGCGCGTGCTGCAGCCGGTTCCGCTCGGCCTCCCCGCTCCGCACTGACCTTTGAGCGCCCTGTCGGCCAGCAGCGCGTGCTGCAGCCGGTTCCGCTCGGCCTCCCCGCTCCGCACTGACCTTTGAGCGCCCTGTCGGCCAGCAGCGCGTGCTGCAGCCGGTTCCGCTCGGCCTCCCCGCTCCGCACTGACCTTTGAGCGCCCTGTCGGCCAGCAGCGCGTGCTGCAGCCGGTTCCGCTCGGCCTCCCCGCTCCGCACTGACCTTTGAGCGCCCTGTCGGCCAGCAGCGCGTGCTGCAGCCGGTTCCGCTCGGCCTCCCCGCTCCGCACTGACCTTTGAGCGCCCTGTCGGCCAGCAGCGCGTGCTGCAGCCGGCTCCGCTCGGCCTCCCCGCCCCGCACTGACCTTTGAGCGCCCTGTCGGCCAGCAGCGCGTGCTGCAGCCGGTTCCGCTCGGCCTCCCCGCCCCGCACTGACCTTTGAGCGCCCTGTCGGCCAGCAGCGCGTGCTGCAGCCGGCTCCGCTCGGCCTCCCCGCCCCGCACTGACCTTTGAGCGCCCTGTCGGCCAGCAGCGCGTGCTGCAGCCGGTTCCGCTCGGCCTCCCCGCTCCGCACTGACCTTTGAGCGCCCTGTCGGCCAGCAGCGCGTGCTGCAGCCGGTTCCGCTCGGCCTCCCCGCTCCGCACTGACCTTTGAGCGCCCTGTCGGCCAGCAGCGCGTGCTGCAGCCGGTTCCGCTCGGCCTCCCCGCTCCGCACTGACCTTTGAGCGCCCTGTCGGCCAGCAGCGCGTGCTGCAGCCGGTTCCGCTCGGCCTCCCCGCTCCGCACTGACCTTTGAGCGCCCTGTCGGCCAGCAGCGCGTGCTGCAGCCGGTTCCGCTCGGCCTCCCCGCTCCGCACTGACCTTTGAGCGCCCTGTCGGCCAGCAGCGCGTGCTGCAGCCGGTTCCGCTCGGCCTCCCCGCTCCGCACTGACCTTTGAGCGCCCTGTCGGCCAGCAGCGCGTGCTGCAGCCGGTTCCGCTCGGCCTCCCCGCTCCGCACTGACCTTTGAGCGCCCTGTCGGCCAGCAGCGCGTGCTGCAGCCGGTTCCGCTCGGCCTCCCCGCTCCGCACTGACCTTTGAGCGCCCTGTCGGCCAGCAGCGCGTGCTGCAGCCGGCTCCGCTCGGCCTCCCCGCCCAGCTCCAGCAGCGCGGCGCCCTGCGAGCGGCAGGCGCGGCTGGCGCCCTTCCAGTCGCGCGCCTCGCTGGCTAGCAGGTAGCAGCCGCCGCCCACGCGCGTGAAGTTGCCGGCGCACGGCTCTGGGAATACAGCGCAGTCAGTCGTTAGCCCGCAGTCATGCGCAGGCGCGGGGTGGGGCGCGGGCGCGCTCTCACCGGGCAGGGCCTCGGCGCCGGCCACCACGCGGTGCACGGCCTCCTCCATCTTGCGCAGGCGCTTCTCCATGAGGTCCACGCGGTACACGAGCTTCTCGATGGCGCTCAGCAGGAACAGGTCGGTCTCCGACACCAGCTTCTGCGGCGCGCTGTCCACGCGGTCGGCGGCGCCCTGCAGCGGGATGGGCCGCCCGCCCGCGGGGAGCGGCTGCGGCTGCCCACGTAAACCACACTTATACCACAATACTATACCTACATACGCTACGATCTGACGGGATACTTACGGCGTTAGACATGTATTCGATCAAATATTTATATGTTAGGTAAGTTTCGAAACTCCAGGCGGAGGTAACTTTTTCAAAAACGAAATATGTACGTCGAGTACGGGTGTAGTATTTATACCTGTGGTTGGATTCCACCGATAAAAGATTGAAAGTATAATGTAAATAGCTATACATAAGTATGTAACGACTGGAAAGAGATACTGACATAGTGTTGCTGGTAGGGCTTGTCCCTGTAGGGCGCGGGCGGCCTGTTGACGATCTTGCTCGCCGCCGCGCGCCAGCCGGGCCCGGCCGCGCCTGCACACACCACACATTGCACCACCACACCACACCACACCACACCACCACAAGACACTGCCATCCAGGGCTGTGAAGTCTACCGCTTAGCTAATGCCGGTCGGTCTTGTTACAATATGATGACAGTACTATGCACACAAAGTTGTATTTAATTTTGCTATTGTGAACGTGAATTCATGCTACTGTAAGGATGTTTAGGTGTGTGTAAATAAATAAATAAATAAACAAATAAATGCTAATTAAAGCCGTGGTGGCCGAGTGGCTCGAGTAGGTGCAACACAAAGATTGCGAAAAAAGTTCGAATCCAGACAGTACCGTTGAGTTTCTCTGAACTTGTGTACAGTGATTATTCACACCGCGAGCTTTACGGTGAAGGAAACATCGAGAGGAAGCACACTTTCGCACTTAATATAAAGTACAAGTAAATGTTTGCCAGCCGTTTGTGTGACAATATGGTATTGGCGTAGTTACTTGGCACCGGCGGCGGCACCAGCGGGCCGTCCATGCGCTCGGCCACGTAGTAGCCCGGCGACGCCGGCAGCGCCAGGATGCGCCCTGCAATGGTCACACGTATAATACTAAATACTTACTGTCTAGTGCTTAACAGTTCAAATATAAGCTTTAAAAACAACTTAGCAGCCACCGAGTATAGAGTAGGACCACATTTTTGTTTGCCACCCTTGTAGTATAAAAAAAAGTATAGAGACCACAGACACAGTGAGGGGACGCGAGTGGAAAAGGAAATTAGTGCAGTATAAAGGAAAAATGCATGTGCATAATGTTCTGGTACTACAGCTAATGAGTAAAATGGTCATTACCGTGTCTGGATGATGTTTCGTTCGCCGAGGTGGCCCAGTCCTCCAGTAGAGCGCTCCAGGGCCCACAGGTATCGTCTGCGGCGTCAGCAGATGCGCCGCTTGCCGCCAAGGCCAGGGTCACCACAACAGCCCACGAAGGACACATTCTGAAATTAGTTACGTTCGAAGTTATGGTTTATACTTAGTGCTAATAGTACCTACGTACTTAACAAGGCTTATTCACGCCCTTCGACAAGGAGGTCCCGAAGGGTTGGACATAGTTGTGTAGGTAACACACCCACTTTTCGCCAAACTTTGTATCGGGTGCCAAAGTGCCAGATGGCGAGTAGTCAAGCACGATACATACGTTGTTCAATTTCTCTCAAATGTCTCAAATGTATGCAGGTTTCTTCTTGATGTTTTCCTTAACCGTGAAGCTCAAGGTGTGACTAGTCACTGCACTTATATTCAGAAAAACTCTTTGGTACAGTCGAACCTTAAACTTGCAATCTTTGTGCTGCAAGCGACTATTCGAACCACTCGGCCACCACCACCACTTCCAAATAGGGTTGTGTTAGATTTGTTTTGAAATAGACCGCGTGTGTTTGGTTGGTGTTACATCGGCGGCGTGCGTCACACTGTCGGCGACGCGTCGCTATATTTATGTATACATTGCGTAAGGCGGGAGAAAGCGGCCGCATCCGCTTCGCCCACCACAAGGATAGGTACACTCGGCTTGGGAATTACCCACTATTATGAAAGTTGCTTACACACTCGGTCCAATTAAATACTTTATAATGCATAGAGGTATACGACAGTGACAGATATGTAATACTGGCCAGTTCTTATCACGCAGGAACCTTAGAAAAAAAAGATAAAATGGTTTGAGATCTCGGTCGCATAGTGTAAAAATTCTGCACGGTTACTCAAATGACTGAATGAGAAGCACCGGATAATGTTCTACCTTTGCTGTTTACCTATCCTTTTTAAACCTACATTGTCTAGAACACGTGCGCGAAAGTTTTCTCGAACAAACCGGACTAGTGAGTGTCTCGCGCATCTGAAGCAGGGATCTGAATGTTCCCATGGAAGCCTCTAGGCACACTTTGCGTATTACTGATATAAAGGATATTTATTGCTATTATATTTGTCTTTTTCCTTCAAAAAAATCTGTATGTACTAATTATCTATTTTTATTAGAAATATTAATTTTGGTATAATTATACTGCGTAGAGAAATTAGTGGGTCACTTAAGTGATGGAAACACGGGCGTTAAAAGGTGGGAAAAACACTGCGTAACTCCCTTCGTTCTTTTAAAGTACCCAAGAGAATTTAATGCGGTTTCTATCAATATATAGAGTGATTTAACATATAGAGTGATATAGAGGGATTCAAAAAGGAATATTAGCACTACGGAGTAAGCACGGCTACTTAGTTAATTAATAATAATACTTTTATAATCAGTAACTCAATGAAAACGTGGATTACAGTCTCATACCTGCTCTCGAAATATTTTGATATTGTCCAACGCTCGCGTCGTCTAGCACGAAAATTTACGTGGAGCCGCGACCACACGCACGGTCCGTCAGAGATGCACTGACCCGCTGGCTTCAGAGTACCTCGTACTTCCAACGCTACTTGGAACTAGCTATCAAATATCAAGCAACTCGATCAACCGCATACTACCTCACGTAAGTGCCGGCTCCGACGCGACAGTTGTCTTGTTGCTGCTGTGAAATTACATTCATTCACTCTGAATGAATGAGGTGGGTACCTATTTTTTTTTTTTTTATACAACGAGAGTGGCAAACAAGCATACGGCCCATCTGATGGGAAACGGTTATCGCAGCCTATTTACGCTCACGATACCGAAGTATCACTTGCGTGTTGCCACTCTGTGTTCGGAGAGTTATAGTGTGTTGGCAGCATAATGGGTTTAATCCCTCTGCTTCCAACACAATTTAACAATCCTCCCCCCTCCCCAAGGAGCTCATTACTGGAAACCTTATTCACCGCGTAGGAACACAACACAAAAAAATTGTGTTACTGGGCTACGGACTTCTATAAGGTGGAGGTCCTGCCCCAGTCGGGCAGCTCCGAATTCGAACGGGAAACCCGTTATGCCCTACCTCTCTTAATTAACCTATTACCTAAGTCATTCATTCAAACTTTATTTACCAGACTCTACCTTGGAATTAAATTACTAAACGTATTTATATTTCAATTAATATGTTAGTAGGTATTTTTTATTGCAGAGAATTTATATGTAAATTTAATATTTTTCTACCACTACGTAAATGACAGCCGGATCCTGAAGGAGTAATCAGAGGTAACAACACCAACTTTTCCCAGTCGGCTCTCGGCAGTATCACTGTATGGTGGTGATAAATATAAAACGTATGCCAGTCCGTATTTATCGTTTTATCGCCTGCAATGGAAGCTCTCTAAATTTCTCCTGCGAACTGAGACGCACCTAAATATATTTTGAGGAGGTACCTTCGTAAGTAGGTATATTTATTTCCTACATACATGAGCCGTGGTGGCCGAGTGGTCCGAGTAGTTATTTGCCTGCGACACAAAGATCGCGACTGTACCAATGAGTTTTTCTGAACTTTAGTACCTACAGTGATTAGTCATTACAGTGATTAGCTTTACGGTGAAGGAAAACATCGAGAGGAAACCTACATACGTCTGAGAAGCAATTCAAAGGCGTATGTATAGTCGTGCTTGAGTAACGGCGATGGACTCGCCATCTGTCACGTTGGCACCCAAAAAATATATCTCGGGCGAAATGTGACTGTGTGGGTACTACCTATACACCTCTGCCAACCCCTTCGGGGACCCTTTTGGGAAGAATACATTTGTATTTCAGATAATATTCTTGATAACATAACTAATATAGAGGTCGTCTTAGTAAATTTAACAAGTCCTCAAATATGTAATAGGGCATAATTCAATATATTTTTACCTCATTATCGCATAAAAATCTACAACATACATGTAGAATCTAAAAACAAACACAAAAACATATTTCAAAGTGAGGAACTAGTCTGTTAAATATTGTTGCACTTTATAATATTTAAAGCTATTTATTGTATTACATCTGCCTACCCCTTCGGAGACCCTTGTGGGAAGGCGTGTGGATATTACATCACCATGACGATATATTCACAACACCCTACAACTTATAGCAAACCGCTTTTCTATTTCGTGAGACGCCCTGTATAAAACCGGCATTATATTCCCTGACTGCTCGAGACGAAAGTGCCAAACGTAACGAAATGCAACTTTCACATTGAAATTTTATAAATTATAGAGTTAGCTCTATAATTTATACGTTATAATTTGTGACTACAACGATTAGCGATGGACGGTATGAATCAGATAATAATATCGCATTGTTATCTGATTAAATCAACTTCGCTACTGAATCAGATTATAATTTCACACGCCTTCTCACAAAGGTTCCCGAAAGGGGGCACGGGTGTATAGGTAGTACCAACGTGTCAGATGGCGAGTCCACAAGCACGACTATACATACGCCTTTTATTTTCTTCTCAAACGCAGGTTTCTTCACGATTTTTCCTTTACCGTAAACTAAAACTCGTGGTGTGACTTACTGTAATCACTGTAAATTCAGAAAAACTAATTGGTACAATCGGGACGTGAGCTTGCATTGTGTAATGTCTAGTGCGATTTGGCGGCAAATTCGAATGTTAAGGGGAAGCCTTCATTTAGGCAAATATTATAATATTAAGGCGACGCCGGTTGGTTCAGTTATGCCTGAACACACAAATTTTCTTATTTATGGATTTGTTTTGGATAAAGGCGTAATAGCGCTTCTCTGTTAATTATAGAATAAACTACATTTTCATAATTCAGTTGGTTTAACACACGGAATGTCACTTGACATCTGTTAAACTGTGGCTAATAAAAAAAAAACAAATTTAGGAAAACAGTAAAATTAAAAAAATCAATTTTGCTGCATGATAGTCATTACGACCAGCCAGTTGGAATTTCAGGAAGGGAAGGTAATAAAAACAGATCTAAAAACTCAACATATATATGTATACATCAATTAACAAGTCATAAACTAGACGCGATACACACGAAGACATGCGTGCGGCTTCTCTGATCAACATACATATATTTACTTTTATATACATACAAATAGGTAAAAAGTTGTACATTATTTATTTACAAATGCCATAATACAATCTAAGTATATTAATAAATAGTCTACATTATACACTAGTGGATACTGTTAACATCTTGAGACCTTTTGGCGTCTTCGTAGTTACCTAAGTGTTCGATTGGTCAATTCGTTGCTCATTTGGCTCAATACTCGTCAGTTTCATTGTAAATTGGGGCTTTTCTGTAGGTAATTATTTATATTTCAATTTAAATACACATCAGTAGGTACCTTTCCAATTTTTTTAACGCATAGAGTATCCTAGGCCGCTCAGGGTGTATACTCTAATAACAATATAAAAAGTCCAAAGCAATGGAATAGGTCTTGCTAATATTTCTCTTTGCTCAGTGTTACCTACAAATCTATTTTAGTACCGTAGTTTCCTTGCTTGCTTGGACGTCCTGCCTTTGCTGTTGCACAGTCGGGAGAGACGTGTTTATATTAAATTATTATTCACTAGCTGTACACCGCGGTTTCACTCGCGTATAATATTATTCCATTGATGGAGTTTTATTTAAACAAAACATATCCTATGTGTACTAATCTATCTCTGTGCCAAATTTCATCCATTTCCCTTCGTATTTTGACTTTGAGACCAAACATCAGCATTTATAATATCAGTAGGATGTATGCTATGCTATGTACCCGTTTGACGTAAAATAACATATCCTTGGTTAGTGGTAAAGTGGAAGGACCCGTTCGTCCTCACGTTCTCACGTATTTCAAGTACATAGATTCCATATGTATATGTAATACAATTACTTACAATAATTCAAATCCTCTTAGAAGACCACATAATACGTAGGAAGACGGATATTATTTTCAGTACAATTAAAGTATTATCACTGTTGATAAAAATAGCGATTGCTGTTCCTTTAAAATGGCCTGTATCTCTGCAGTCCCATGCTCATCCCCACTCTAGAGAACACTGCTGGCTGAACAAATCTTGTCCGAAGTTTTCTAGGGTCTATCGTGGCGTATGCGGGTGGGGGACCGTGGACCACACTGCCCCACGACACCGGACCAACCTCGAACATAACCGGACCTCTTGGGGCTATGAATCTTAAAGACTGTGGTACGAATGCGGTGGACATGGGGAATGGCCTGATAGGTAAAGTTCGATTTGTTACCATTAAAGGGTATTGTACTAATGGTGCGGGATCGGGGTGCCGCCGATGGCCGGAGTCTGAGATGTTTTTGGAAGGCGGCGGAGCATTTTCCACACAAAAAGTGGCTTCTGGTATGGGATCACTATTACTTAGTGGTGGATAGATTTGGTTTGTATCGCATCTGTTAGGTGGCGGCTGGCTAGGATTACCTTTAGTTTTAAATTCAACATTTCCACGTGAAGTGTCTTTGTTCGCGCTGGGCACGGCCGAATGCGATTGGGTTGGACTGGGTAGAGCATAACGTTTATTATGATTCGGATAACTTGAGGAGGCCGCATCAGATTTTAACGTAGCCTTGAGGGGTTTACTATGTTTCATTGGACCTGACAGCTCTGATCTAGAGGAATGCATCGTCACTGGTAGCGATTCTGGAGGCGATGGCGAACTGTGACTCCTGATACTGCCGCCAGTATTATCAGTAGATTGCGAATTTTGAGTTTTAGTCGGATCTACATCCGAAGGCTCAATCGACCGGCGGCGCTCAGTCATGGCGGAGGCGGTCAGAAGTACACGGTGAGGTTCATGTCGGAGAGAGCGGGGTTGGTCGCGTCGTGCACCGGCTCGCTGCCCGCGCTGCCCTGCAAGGGTACCTCTGTTACTCGCATTTAGTACTATAGGCCCGGACGTGCGGGGGCGAGGACAGAGCTGCAGTCAGGCGGGGGGTGGGGTGCGGGTGAGCAAGGGTTGGCGTGCGGCGTGTACCTGCGGGGGCGCGGCGTCCCCCCAGCTGAGCTTCTTGACCCTCGCGGGGATGGTGGCGGAGGGCCACGCCACGCCCGAGCGGCCCGCGCCGCGTGCCAGGTGGTCGCTCATGTGCGCCAGCCCGCCGCCGGGGCCGGGACCGCCGCCGGGGCCGGGGCCGGGGCCGCCGCCGGGGCCGCTGGGGGCCGCGCCCGGGGGCTGCGGCGCTACCTTACTGCGTGACGCTCGCTGACTCGTCCGCCCTGGAATTAGTTTAAAATGTTTCAATTTCTGAACACGCCAAAGCTGTGTATATATAGGAGTGAAAATTTTGCGGGCTTAGCAACGGTGTCTGTCGGTTACCTGCGGCGGGCTCGTGGTCGGCCAGCTCGAGGCTGGAGGAGGAGTTGGCCAGGATGGTGCTGGCGCCCGCGCTCACGCTCAGCAGCGAGCCCGAGCCTCCCCCCGCACCCCCCTCGCCTCCCGCGCCCCCCGCTCCCCTGACGCTCGCGGGCGGGGAGGCCAGGGTCGACGGAGCGCTGACTTTCTCGTGGCCCACGATGTTTGTTTTACTATTGGACGGAGTTGGCTTCGACCGCCGTCTGCTGCAACCAAAAGGTATAAAGAGTAAAATAATATTATAAGTTATTTGACTGTTATATGCTTTGGTCCTTACCAAGTAAGCAAACATCGAAAGTAGCCATGAGAGAAAATCCACATAAATTTGTATCTAGTCTGCTTCACGTTGGCTTGGCTGGTGGTCTAGGCCAGGACAGGTCCAGGAACAGTTACCTCCTGTAGATGTAGGCGAGCAGCCCGCCCACGGTGGCCAGCAGCGCGGCCAGGGCGCCGCCCAGCGCCGCCGTGAGCGCGGCGCCCCGCCCGCCCCCGCCGCCGCCCGCCCGCTCGCTCACGTGCACCACCACCGGGACCGACGTCTGCAATGCACGCACTCCGAATCTTATACACAAATCTCACTGATGCAACGTCGCTCTACTCCAGCAGTAGAGCGACGGTATACCCTTTCCGATACATACACAAGAATGCCGGCAATATCACACAGGGCGAATCAAGGTTTGATCTTTGATTTATGAATATTGGGTGTGAGGCAGGTTTATAAAATAATCGGTTGCTTTTATTAAAAGTTTGGCGTGCCCGTGCGCGTAGGCGACAACCGCCAAGAACCGTAGGAGGCACTAGCCCTAGAGTGGCGGGTGGCGGTGGGTCTGCGCACCTGCCGCGGCGGGCTGCCCGCGTCCACGGCCGTGGCCACCACGTGCAGCTCGCCCTCGCGCCGCGCGCCCAGCGCCTCCTGCCGCAGGAACAGCTCGCCCGACGGCTCCACGGTGAACATGCTGCACACACCACCACACACGTACTACAGGGGTCGGCAACGCTCTCTCGGTACAAGAACATGGCGAATACCACCTAATTGTGATCGCAATAATATTAAATTATACAATTTATTATAGTTCCACAGTCAGGAAGCAGTTTAAGAGAGAGAAATGTAGTAATATGTATCGAGCCGGGCCGGTCGTACCTGGCGTGCGGGCCTTGCAGCTGCAGCGCCACGTGGCCGGGCCGGTCCCCGTCGTGCGCGTCCAGCCGCCCCACGCGCACCAGCCCCGCGCCCTCGCGCGCCTCCACGTGGAACGAGTACTGCGGGTAGCGGAAGCGGGGCTCCCACTCGTTCACGTCCACCACTGTCAGGTTGATCGTCGCCGTGTCGTTCTGGAAACATATGACAACGAGGGGGGTGTCTCCCGACCGAACACTACACTCTGCATCGAGAACCGAATTATAAAGTATACTTACGGAAACACCGTCGGTGACCATGACCTGGTACAGGTACGAGTCCTCGGTCTCGTAGTCGAGAGCTCGCCGCAGGAGTAGCTCGCCGGCTGCGTTGATGGCGAACTTATCGAGGAAGCTCTTCTCCGACACATAGAATTGCAGCGGCTTCTGCAGCAATATATTATCGGGTGAATTATTGAGTCGTATCGATATGAAGTCGGTCGTGTCCGCGAGGCAGACCTGTTCCGTGGGCGCGGGCAGCGTGGCCAGCGCCAGCAGCATGGCGCCGGGCCGCGCGTCCTCGCGCACGGCGGCGGCGTACAGACGGCGCACGAAGCGCACGGCGCCCGCCGCGCCGCGCCGCGCCGTCACCGTGGCCAGCGCGTAGCGGTCCGCGTTGTCCACCTGCGTCGCCTGCGGGCCGCGGCAACATGTGGTCAGCGCCGCCGCCGAGCACGGGGTGGCTCGGCGGCGGTACTCGCGCACTGTACCTTGATGACGAACGTGTGCGACTGCTCGGGCTCGGCCAGCAGGCGCGCCGTGAGGGCCAGCGCGCCGGTGTCGCGGTCCACGGAGATCAGGTGCGCGTTGTCGCCCGTGGCCGTGTAGTACAGCGGCGCGTTGATGCCCGCGTCCTGGTCCTTGGCCGACACGGGCTCCGGGGAGGTGCGAAGGATCGTACCCTGGAACGAACAAAATTGACCATTGGATCGGATCGTTGAAGACTATCGGTTCGACGATTAACATTATCGCCCGTAGAGATAAATACCTCCTCGGCGTCGTCCGGGACGAGCGCGGTGTAGTGCTCGTGCGAGAACCTGGGGTTCTGGTCGTCGGCGTCGAGCACGAACACGTCCAGGGTGGTGTCGTTGTGCAGCGGCGGGTCGCCGGCGTCCTGCGCGCGCAGCCCCACGCTCACGTTGCGATGCGTCTCGTAGTCCAGCGACTTGCGCAGGACCAGCGTGCCTTCGAGCTCGTTCGGGAACGAGAAGTATTCCTGGCGGAGACGACCCCCATTAGACTGCGTCGCGTCGGCGGCTAGGGCGGCTAGGGCGGTGCACTCACGGCGTAGCGGCCGGGCAGCACGGAGTAGCGCACGCTGGCGTGGGGCCCGGGCTGGTCGGCGTCGGCGGCGCGGATGGCGGCCGGCACGCGCGCGCCCGGCGCCGCCAGCTCCGACAGCCGCGCCACGTACGGCGCGCCCAGCCACGCCGGCGCGTTGTCGTTCACGTCCCACACGCGCACCGACACCGGGATGATGAAGCTCTGCAAGCACCGCCCTGTCGATGTCCGCGCCGCAGCTCGCAGCCCGCAGCCCTTAGCCGCTGCCGACCTCGCGCGTGCTCACCGGGTCGCTGGTGCCCCGGCGCTCGCAGCGCACGTTGACGTAGAGGCTGGCGGGCCCGTCGCGCAGCTCGCGGTCCAGCGCGCGCGCCAGCGTGACGTCACTGGAGCCCGCCGCCAGCGCCAGGCCGGCGCCGCGCTCCTGCAGGCGCAGCGAGATGTTGCCGCCCGGCCGCGGGTCGCCGTGCACGCTCAGCGAGCCTGCAGCCCGCACCGCACGTTTCAGAACGAATACCGGAGTCAAATCGCGTCAACATAACGAATGAAAACCTGCATACGTCTCACAAGATATTTTTTTATAGTGAGGTTGCAAACGAGCTTGGAGTCTGCTTGGTGGTAAGCAGTTATCGCCGCCTATAGACGCGTGCAAACGCTGACATTCTGTCAGCGCTGTGATTAAAACCAATGTTAAATAAATATGTCCCATTATATATAAGTTGACCACGAGCAGCAAAAAATACATATACATTATAAGGTATATACATTTGCAGACTAGGAAATGACCGACCGCGACCGCGGGCGGGCGGCGACGCGAGCGCTCTAGGGCGAGCTACTATTACGAACAGGGTTAATGACTTTGATAAGGAAGAAATATAATCCGTGTTTCCTGCATATTTTTCCATGTAAAAATACGAAGCGATTTATATTTAGTGTATTTAGATATGTATCTATTCAGAACGAGAATCAGGTATACCCTCCATCATGGCGTCATGTACCAGATACTTACCGATGACGCTCCCGACGGGCGTGTCCTCCGCGATGTAGAAGCTCTCCACCGCGCCGCCGTTCATCAGGTAGCACCGGCTATCCTGGATGGCTGCCACCATGCAAACAAACATTGAATCAGAAACAGGCATTGCTTACAAAGGTCATAATAGCCTTCATTCGCATCCATTACGGTAATTGACTACTCAATCACGAGCTTTGGTACTGTCTTCGACACAAAGCTTTAACAAACATGATTACTATAATGTAACGTTATATAGATACTTTGTAATGTCTAAGTTTTGGATGTTAGGAATTCAATCCAGGTCGTCCTAATCACGGTCACGCCACGTATCCGGGGCGGGCGGGAGGATTTGTTGCCCCACAACTGCCTCCCCTAATGTTTGTAACGATTTAATTTATACACCGCATGCTCTAATTATACAGGTTGCCATTGCAATATCGCGGCTTTGTTCCTGGCGACTACAAATATAAACATAAACTACGTATATAATAATAATAATCTTTATTGTACACACACACACATCTACAAAAGAAATAACAATGACAAAAACAAAGCAAAAATATGTATTATGCACAATAGGCGGCCTAATTGCAAAAGCGATTTCTACCAGGCAACCCAAGTGAAGAGAGAGATAAGAAATAGAGAAAATAATAATGGGGAAGAATTGATCAGTCTAAGTGAATTAATGTGAACATAGCGAAAAAGTTTTCAACCCTAGAGTAAACTGGAACTGGCGCTATACGCTCCCTGTCTATCCATTGAGGTACTCTGCCTTATGATATGCCCGTATACCAGGTAGAGAGGCATTGCTGAGACATAGGACGATCGCACAGTGTCCGAGCTCGTCGCCGTCCAGCCAACCGCGACATTCAGACCATTTACTTATCATAAACAACCGTGTGCTCCACTAACGCGGACTGCTGGTATACTTGCTCACTTGCATGTGCCTCGTATCATCCTCATTTATTCCCCAGTACCACTACGTCTAGAATGTGCGGCAGCGGTGCAGTCAGTCGTTACATTACCTTATTCCATTGTACAATAGTGAACGGTGCAAGGAATGGCGGCGGCCGCCACTCACACTGACCGGTCGCACCGTCCAGCGGCGTGTATGTGATTTACTCTTATTTCGGTGAAAGTGATACGATACGAAGCGAGCGGAAACATTTATATATAACGTGCCTCAGTGTGTCGAAAACGACGCTACTTGGCTAGGTACGGAAACAAAACAGCTAAAGTTACTGAGTGATCGGGTGCCACTACTTGCATACACTATCGTCGTCTGTTCGACCTACTGAGCGTGCTAATGATATTGAAAAGGTCAGCAATTGGTCTGCGACTACAGTGGGGCATATCTGGCGCTGTGAGTGAGGGAGCGGGTGGCGCTAGCGTCGCTCACCGCGCGAGCTGATGGCCAGCGCCAGCGCGGCGGCGGGCGCGGCTCCCGGCCCCATGCGCTGCGCTGCACAGGGCAACAACCGAGCGGGTCACTATTACGCTCACAGGTTTCGTCGCAATCCGAATACCATTCGGTACACATGACCAAATATCCTCCTGATACATTTTGCTTAGGAACCGGGTCGTAACATATTATAGAATACCTACACACATGATAAGACCCTTCATTATTATCATTTTTATAAATGGTTAATAGTACACTAGCGAATGGTTGAACTCGATCCATAGTCACAAGAGTAGCCGAGGTAACCAGAGGAGAAATTTTGTTCTGGGAAACTTGGAAAAGATATCAAAGGTTTGTTGTGCTACCACTTCTAGTATATGAGCGGTGATAAGTTAACTTAACTATTCATTGAAAATTTTGAAGAGACGATGTTGATGCAACCTGTCTGATGTTTGATAATGTTGATGATAGAAGTTTATATAATAATATAGGATTGGTGAGATACGTCTATGTAAATTCCAGTGCAGGCAGGCTGTTTTAGCATTATTTAGAACAGATTCAACCGCTCAATCAACTGCGGCACATTGTAATGCGCCGCAGTTGATGGAGCGGCAGTGCGGTCATGGCAGGTGCGCAGAGACAAGTGGCCCACCGGAAGGCGTCTTGCAATAAATCCCCTACTTCCGGCGCGGGCCATAGCCCCGCCGCGCTGCCCTCACTCTCCATTTCGTAGACACGCAGCGCTTGTACTCTGTTTTTTGCCGACTACCCTAGTTATGATAAATTCCAAAGGAAAGGTAAGAATATTATTTGCGATAATCAAAGCTACTTTGGTTTCAGGGCTTCGGGACAGAAAGTGATGGGTTTTTTTTACTTTTACTTTAAACGCAACACATACGTCTTTGAATTTGTTCCCAAACGTATGCAGGTTTCCTCTCGATGTTTTCCTTCACCGCAAAGCTCATAGTGTGACTGATCACTGTACCTAAGTTCAGAAAAACTCGTCCATTCGGGATTCGTAGTTTCAATCTTGTGTTGCAGGCGACTACTCAAACCACTCGACCACCGCGTCTTAATAGCATATCATACACCAGTTTAATTGAATGCAGTAATGACGTGTTCAGATCGGGGCGCAGTGGGCAGCAGCAGGCAAGGGCACGCATCACCGCTAATACTGATGAGCATGGAGTGGGAGCGGGCGCCTGAGCATGCTCCCCCACACAACTTGACCGGGCAGTAACGGCCACCTTACTATACTTTATGTGACTCATACACGGAATCGTTTCACTGAATAATACATATACACACTAGTTCTGCCCGCGGTTTCACCTACGATAAATGGTATTTTACGTGTATGATTATAAAATTACACAATGTCATAATGAATTATAGCTTAGCACCAATGCTTGTTGCATTATTGTACAGTCTCATTACAATGCATGAAGTAGTTTTTGAGTGGAAGAGTACCACACATCCTGACACACTTCATAACGTTCACGTTCATAATATTAGTAAGATTGCAAAAGTCATTTTAGTCTATCACATAGAAATGATAGTTGACAAAAGATTAACGAATCAGATGCAATGCGAAAAAAATTATAAGAAGAGGAGAGGAAGACCACGTTCCAACTATCTAGATCAAATCGATCGGACACTCATGATGGAAACGTCAAGTGTACTCGAAACCTGCGAGAATGTATCAAAAGAATAATTAATATGGAGAGAACTAGTGCCCTACTCTCGCGCAGAGGGACTCGCTCAGTCTAATCAAACAGTTATAGTGATGATCAAGCAGATGTATCCTAAGCTCAATGGACATCAAGCGACGCCCGAGTTATCTCTGCGGAGAGAGTTGTCTCCGGACACTCGAACTTCCCATTTCAATCGCGTGTTGCACTCTGACCCCGAGCTTGCTTATCATTATTGTACAAGATGAGATAGCGTCGGCCGATTACGGCGGCGCTGGAGAGCAATTTCGCGATTTCTACTAATTTGAAGGCGATTTATGATTTGAATGAGAATTGGCGAAAGCTGGCCGCTCGCATTAGCCAGTAAATGTACCCATCGAGTAAGTATTGTTCCCGATGCCGGCCGACACGCCGCCCGCCGCCTGCCCATCGGACGGTCATGCCCATTATCGTATTACATATATTATTTACACTCAATGCATACTTTCCCTTTTACATTAATACGTGCTTCTGCCGAGGGCTTTAATTTATCTGTCGCTGTCGCTCGATGCAAATTGATGATTGATTACTCTCGCCAAGTGTAATAAGGTATTATCAAGTCGCAGTTGTTGATCATAAAGTATTGATAGACTTTTATAATTATTATAATGGCTAAAAGCATCTACATTAGTACCTGTTTGACTTTCCTGACAAATTGATAGACGTCTCGTAGATAGGTTATTAGACGAACGATTGCAGATTCCGTCAGTGACTTTCTCATATAAAATAAAGCAAGTAGGTACTAAGATTGGGTATCGTTACTCTATTACCTTTTACTCTAGAAACACTGTTATAAGTCCATGTCAATGAGATTTGTTAATGTACTAACGAACGATTAAGGAATTTGTCGCATAAAACAAAGGATAATAAGAGAGTATCAGATGCGGGGGCGAGGGCGGGGGCGAGGGCGGGGGCGCGCGGCCACGCGTGCTTCCTGCGCCCGCCCGAGGACGCCGCACACAACATACTCGCTATTATACAACATACTTATACATGGCCACCCTTCCCGATGGTACTGGTGTTTATACGACAACGTTCCAAATACGAAATATAGTATCCGTACAGACGTACTACACAGCTCTACGCGCGCCATTGATTCATCTTAAGTTCCTTGTGAGCATATCGACCTTTGAACCCGCTATTTCTGGCGTCATCATACCTCAATTTATAGCTTTGTAATGTTGAGATAATTTCTTTTTTATAGAATCCGTGTGAGTGTATGTAAAGGTCATGAACACTAATGTTGTGAATAATAAGTCCAAGATGTCAAAAGCTATTTAGAAATCATTCAATGAGGGTCGAGAGCGGCAATTAGCACACAATAACCGTCGCGAACGGGCCGCCAGCGAAATGTCCCGTTTCAAAAGACATCAACGCGCCGTCTCCGCCTGGAGAGAGTGTGACCGCCGGATTCCCACTAATTATGCAACGGTAGCATCAATCGCAATTAAACTCGCTTGAAATTGAACAAAATCAATTTACTGTGGCATTCGTTATTAACGGAAAAGTATATTACCGCCTTGCGTAAACATGAACCCAAAAAAAATCCATGGCACCGCTAGATTGATATTGGATTTACTTGGAAGTCACAGGCCAATTTCAAACAAAAAATCTACCTCGTATATTATGTCAGCTGGTTCATTATGCGCTCAGGTGGATACGACAACCTTCTGTTCATTTGACACGTTAACGCAGAGCCAAATTGCGACGCTATGACCTCGGTAAAGTGTTATTATACATATAGTTATGTGTTCGTAGAAACCAAGAGCTTGAGAAGGAACAGGAAACCGTTTAGCTATTAGTTAAGACGAAAACAACGGCGCGAGGAACAATGGGCTTCCGACAACAGTCTCGTCCAGCTCAGCACATAGATGACGAGAATGGACGGCGAGTTGTTGTGCAGTACCTATTATGTGTACACCGCATTGTGAGATAAACGCATACGTCTTATATATTGACACTAGTTAGTCGTTCTTGTGATCGTTGCGGTGGCAGAGGGAATCTTTGATTCTTTATGATGCTAGCCCAGCGACTCCTTTCAGTATACGGTGGGCAAGCGCGTGATAGTCCACGTATTGCTATGGTCAATACTCTAGGTATAGTTATTGGTAACAATCAGGTAGAATTGTGTGATCTTTCACCACTTTTGTTGTAAGAAGGTGTAATTTTTTTTATAAAGTATTAGAACTGGTAATGAGCCTGGGAGGCGGCGGTAGGCACAACGGTCACGATGACACGTAGATATTATTATTCTGTATTTTCTACTACATAATACGTTTATTAAAATTAATTATAACTCCCATCTAGATATTACTTTCCTAATATGGTAGCAGTAAAGTCTATTCATAATGACGGAAATCAAGATGAAGAACGTTTAGCTGACTTAAAGCGAATCAATTCAGCGGAGGTTTGTTTAGAAACCGAGCATAAATTTCATTACGTGAGTTCCCGTCGGTCACAGGCGGTCACAGGCGGTCACAGGCGGGTGTCGCAAGCCTCCCAACGACGCCAGGAAGTGCCGGCCTCGCGACCCGCCCGCTGCCATGTTGCGCCCACCAGCCGCCCGCCACCAGCCCCACGCTGCGGGCGCCTACTACATAACTACCATCACGTGGTCCCTACATTATGTTACTAGATGTGCATCCGCCTAAAATATCTATCTATGTGCTAACTTTCATTCAATTCCATTCAGTAGTTTTTGCGTGTTACAAACATCCTCACAAACTTTCGGATTTACGACATTACTTATAGTAGGATAATAAAAGCTTGTGACCCCGAGACACATCTATACAGATGTTCTTCTCTTATGTATAGTCATATTATTATTATTCACAGAATTCAACTTGTCTTGACCTGGTCGTAAGCTATTTCTGTTGCGCACTGACAATAAATAATGCAATAAAACATATTTTGCATGATTTTCAAAAGCAATCAACATGAAACACATGCAATAGTAAAGGACGCGCGTGCTAACACAATGTTTAATTGAAACGGTTTCTGTGCAAGCTGATGCAATCACGGTAACGGTATACGTGTCTGTCGTTAAGTTTTGTAGCAATAACGTCGCAACCACCCAGACACGACCGTAGGAGGTCGTCGCGGCGGGCATCGGTCACACCAATAGCTCACGGACCCTTCACGGATCACTTTGTACCAGAAGTGTGCGAACGACCGGCACTGTTGCCACTTCGCAAAAGCCCACAAGCACTCGAGGGTGCAGCAGACCAGATACAATGTATTAATAGGAGTAAATAGAGTAGCCAGTGTGGTGGCGTGCTCGCTGTACTGCCGGTGGCGAGCTTTGTATCGATTGGCCAGCATTGTAATGCCACTACAGCCGTGGGTCGCCGACCTGTCAGCTGGCTATAATAACCTTCTGCAACACTATTCGCAAGGAAGTGTACCGTACTGGGGTAGCGGCCATCGAACCGTTACCTAATTATATGGCGGCCCACTTACAGAAAGCTATTTCATGAATGTACTCCGTAAATAATTGGGGAGTGATAAGTATATACATAATATGTATTACCTGAGTAGCACATACAAGTTATGTTGAAAATTAGCGTCATGAACAAATAGTCAATGAGGTGTACGGCCCGTGTGTGTGTTGTGTTACATGGCTAGTACGCACGCTGCTACGCATTCACTCCGTGTACCTACATTCATTATATATTAAATGTCCCTAAAGTACACAATATATATATACATACTCTCTGGTGTATACAACTATTACTTTATTATTATCGAGATCCAAAAGACATTACACTCCCTAACTTCATAAGAAACTAAAGTAATTCAAAATAAGGCTAAAGGTGAACATTCGAGGGTAAATTATGTGTGTCAGAGCTGAGAATATGAATGGGGTTGCCCCCATCGCGACGGGGTGGATGGGAGTTCAGCGAACGACCTCAAACGACAACAAACACGTCAACCTAATGAGTTGGCTACTTGTGGAGCTATCTGCTTCATTAATGTCCCCCGGCCGATGTGTCTCGTGAACAGATCAAGGGCCGGCGGTGCTCTTAGTAAATAGATCGCGAATGGCGTGTGAGGGATTCAGCGCAATCAGCGCCATTTAGACACGCGCGTGGGGTTCACGCGTTCAATTAACTTTATTACTCGCCTTTAGCCGCCAATAGCCATTCCACCTATTGAGTACACACGCTATTGTATTGAACGACCAACGACGCAGACATTATCGGTAAAAGTTGTTCTAAATATTTAACCTCATAGCCGCTTAATTCCGTTATAATGAAATTGTAATGACTCTTTTTTTTTTTTTTTTTTTTTTTTTTTATACCACTTGGGTGGCAAACAAGCATGCGGTCCGCCTGATGGTAAGCGGTTACCGCCGCCTATGGACGCTTGCAACACCAGGGGTATCACTCGCGCGTTGCCGACCCTGCAGGAATCTTTTCACACCCTTCTTGAAGAACTCCATGCTGTACTCTCCAGGGAAAACCTCAACGGGGAGCTCATTCCACAGCCTGAGCGTTCGCGGAAGAAAACTTCTTTGGAAGCGCACAGTGCGAGACCTTTGTGGTTCCAAGGTATGGGGATGAATTCCCCGTCGATGGCGAGAGGTGCGGTGGTAGAAGGTGGAAGTGGGCATCATATCGAACAATTCTGCAGAACACTCCCCGTTATACAAGCGGTAGAACACACACAGGGAGGCAAAGTCTCTCCTCAGACTTAGTGATTCCAAGCCGCTTGTGAGCATGGGATCGTCGACAATTCTAGCGGCGCGTTTCTGAACCGCGTCAAAAGGCCCAAGCTGGTATCCAGGGGCTCCAGCCCACAGGTGGCAGCAGTACTCCATATGTGGCCGAACTTGCGACTTATAAAGTTGCAGCCTTTGTTGCGGTGTGAAGTACTGCTTAGCTCTGTTGAGCACACCGAGCTTCCTCGACGCCAGCTTAGCCTTGTCCTCTAAATGACCACGGAACTGAACGTCGCTAGAAATATCGACCCCAAGGATCCTAATGCTCTCCGAGATGTTCAGGGGAGTGTTCTGGAATTGTGGAGCCACAGCGAATGGAGTTTTTTTTGCGGTGAACGCGCAAACTTGTGTCTTAGTGGGGTTGAAGTGAACTAGGTTTAGTCGACCCCAATCGGAGACACTGCGAAGTGTACTCTCGATTTCAGACACAAGTCGTTCGCGACTTTCCTCCACAGTGGAACGAGGGAGATTAGCACGGCCCGTGTAGTAAGTGTCCCCAGTGCTGTCGTCTGCATAGCAATGAATGCCTTCAATAGAAAGCATGTCATTAATATGCAGAAGAAACAGAGTCGGGGACAACACAGAGCCTTGCGGGACGCCAGCATTAATTTCCATGCTTTCGGAGCAGCTACCGTCAACGACGGCTCTTATGCATCTGCTGGACAGAAAGCTGGCGACCCATTTGCATAATCCCTCTGGCAGTCCGTAGGATGGAAGCTTCGATAGAAGACCGCGATGCCAGACCCGATCGAACGCTTTCGCCACATCCAAGCTAACAGCTAATGCCTCACCTTGACTCTCAATGGCGAGTGACCAACGGTGCGTGAGATATACTAGAAGGTCACCCGTTGAGCGACTGTGGCGGAAGCCATACTGTTGGTCACTCAACAAACCGTGACCCTCTAGATATCGCAGGAGTTGCGTGTTAATCACTCGCTCCATAATTTTGGAGAGGATGGAGGTGATGGCGATCGGCCTGGTCGATTGGTCTGATCTATCGCCCTTTTTGGGCACTGGGTGCACGTGGGCGGTCTTCCACGAAGTTGGGACTTTTTGGGTGGAGTAGGAAAGCGCGAATAGGCGCGTCAAAACAGGACACAGTTCAGGAGCACACTGCTTAAGCACCACTGCCGGAATACCGTCTGGCCCGCTCGACTTATGGACGTCCAGAGACAGCATCTCCCGCCGGACCTCCCGTTGGGTTATGCTTATCTCCGGCATAGAGTTCTCACACCGCAGGATAGTGGGCGGTGTGGCGCCTCCGTCATCCATAGTCGAGTTCGAGGCAAAGAGAGAGCCCAATAGATCCGCTTTCTCTTTGGCACTGTGGGCCAAGTTACCATCCGGCTTACGGAGTGGTGGTAGGGACGACTGGCAAAAGTTTCCCTCAGCAGCCTTGGCAAGGGACCAAAAAGCACGGCTGCCAGAAGGGTAGCTAGCGAGTCTCTTACCAATTCTGCCGACGAAATCGAATTTCGCCCTGGCAATCGCTCGCTTACAGTGCCTCGAGGCAGCATTAAGTTTCCGCTTTGCATCAGATATGTTGGGGTCCAGATTGGATCGAGCCGTGGTCCACGCCTCATACAAGGCTTGCTTGGATAATTTAGCTTCCTTGCAGGGCTTATTAAACCACGGCTGTTTCTTTACCCCTGTAGCTACTAGCGAGTTTGGGATGTAGCATTCCATTCCCACCAGTATCGTCTCAGCGACGGCTGCTGCACAGGGGTCTGGATCTTCTGATGCAAAGCAGATCTGCCTCCACGGGTACGATGCGTAAAACTCACGCAATCCATCCCAGTCTGCTGCCTTGTAGTGCCACATGCGCCGCCGCCCCGGGGGTCGGGGCACTTCGGCCTTTGCGCACGGCACTTGCGTCCGGACCAGACAGTGGTCGGATGTGCCAAGCGGCGCACCCACCGAGATGGAATAGCTGTCCGGTCGCGTGGTCAGCAGAAGGTCCAGTAAAGAGCTTGTATGGCCCTCGATATCAGGTATTCTGGTTGGTTCGAGTACCAGCTGCGAGAAGCCATAAGCCAGGGCAAGCTCGTAAGCAGCCCTCCCCGCGCAGTCAGTGGACCAAGAGCCAAGCCACTCAACATGGTGAGCGTTAAAATCTCCTAAAACCACCAACTCCGCGGAGGGGTACTGCTCAAGTACTTTGTCCGTTGTCGATTGCAGGTGCTCAAATAGGCGAACTGTGTCTGTGTCACCGCTATGGGACCTGTAAAGGCACGCGTAGATTCGGGTGTTGCCACCATAGTCTACGCGCACCCACAAAATTGACAGGTCTCTGTCTTCAAGGCCGTGGAGACGTCGACAGCAAATATCCTCCCGGAAGTACATACATACCCCGGCGCGGCGCACAAAATTGTGTTCCATCTTGTACCCGGGGTAGTTCAGGTACGATGTATCATCAGGGCAGGATATCTGCGTCTCCGTCAGAAATAGCAGAGTCGGCTGTGTCGTCTCAAGGTGTTGGTGGACTGCATTTAGATTAGAATGAAGTCCCCTGATGTTGCAAAAGTCCATTTTTAATATGGAAGGGGAGGCCGCTGGGAAACTTCAACTATTTTTAAATTTGGCCATTTTAGATTTCTAAGGGTGCTGAAAAGGAAGAAGAGGAATCGTTGTGTCGGCATCAAAGAGGACAAAGCGCAGTCTCAATCCGCCGCAGTGATGTACAGGTAGTGCGGATTGCCGGAGCGGAAGTCGGAAGGGCCCCCGATCCCCCCCTGATGCAGCGGCCGGGTCCACTCCGGTCTCCTCCTCCGGCACGACCACTACACCAAGGACTTTACACACATGTGCGGGTCAGCCTCCCAGGGCGGAGATTAGGTGATCCCTGGGTTCGGGACCCCTACTATATGCGGGCGGCCAGCGGACAGCCGTTTCACCGGGTCTCCCTAACAACCGCACCGACATGCCGCGCCTGGTCACCACCACGGCGGAATTGCACCACTGGTCCTGTGCTGCCGACACACCGCTTCCTCTTGGAGCCTGGCGACCTTACTCACCACAGGAACACGACACACCCGAGGGTAATGCCATTTAGCTGCGATCTTCTGTAAGGTGGAGGTAATGGTACCAGTCGGGCTGCTCCGAATTCGAACGGCAATTAACCGTTGTGCCCTCCCTCCCTTAACTCTAGACAATAACCCTTCAATGAATAGCCGGTACAAAACCTTGTGCAACTCTGTCTACCCGTGGTGTTGTGTGAGGGACGCGCATATTGCATGTTATATAATATTAACTATAATAATATATCCTCACGCCTTCCCACAAAGGTCCCCGAAGGGGTAGGGGTAGGTGTATAGGTAATACCCACACACTCACTTTCCACCAGAGATATATTTGAGGTGCCAACGTGACAGATGGCGAGTCCATCGCCGTTACTCAAGCACGAATATAAGTACGCCTTTGAATTTCTTCTCAGACGTATGCAGGTTTCCTCTCGATGTTTCCTTCGCCGTAAAGCTCGTGGAGTGACTAATCACATGTAGGACATGTGTTTCGTTGACACACGTTTTGGGCAATACTGGTTAGTGCCCTTAGTAATAAACTAGGTCTGAGGCTACAAGAACCATGAGGCATGTTCATACGTCAGGTTCACTCAGTACTGTGATGTTACGTGTTTAGGTTAACGATCATACGAGATGTGTACATACCCTGTGCCGCCGCGGCGCCCGCGGCCGCCAGCAGCAGCGCAAGGCGCGCGAAGACATCCATGCTGCCTACTGCCACCTTTGCTGCCTACCGCCGCGGCATACCGCCTCTGCTGGCACCTTCGCCCCCACCTGGTGATATATTTATTGCTGTAGCATTGTTATGTCTAAAAATAAGTATAAGACTAAGGTAATAGGAAACCTCAATGATTTTTCAACGCCTTATTACTTTGATTTATTTATTTATTACAGCCAATAATATGAACTAAGGGCTAAAAGCCAACAGGTGCATACCTTCAAATACTAAGAAAAAATTTAGACATAGATTACAAAGTTAAGAATAAGATAAGGCAAAGGGTCAACGATACGAACGACTTATATTTATTCTATGGTGCTATGAAGTCAAATAATGTAAAACTCTTGTGAATTTCTCGAAAATCTCTAGTATTTTGTTATTTTCTTTCACGTGAGATTGCGCTTTGTGAAATGCAAACATAACGCAACGCATTTCCCGACAATGATCAACGTTTATAAAGATCGCGAATCTCTTGTTTCTTTTGATAGAGATGAGTCCGATTCTACTCGATGTCTCCCATACTTAATCAGATAGAGTTGGTGGGCTTCAATACATCTTTGAATTATTATTTTATAATATACGTAGTAGTTTAGGAGCCCATCGCGGACAAACAACGTGACACGTAATTTATATATATTAAGATTATTACAAAATAATAATTCAAAAATGCCTACCTACCTATATACTTCCCTCATGTTCCTTGCAAAGCAAAGCTCGTCTGCTATTGATACAAATTGTACAAAAACTCATTGGGATAGTGGATACAAAGGTACGTCTAGTTCACAGGCCGGCGTAGGTACATCCCTGCGCCGTCTCATTTGAAACTATACCGAAACCATGTAGGTAGCGTACCCATCACAGTCGCTAGCATGTGTACTGTAAGACAATTATGGTGATTTGTTTCCTCGATCATAACGGAAGATAAAGCTCGAAGAAAGTAGGTACGTGACAAAAGTACAGGCTTAACATCGACCACATGGAATCCCATAATATTCACCGAATGGGAGAGACGATACCTAATGCATCTCTTCGGCGCCTGCGCATCCACTGCTGCGTAAGCGCACTGAGCCTCGCTCGGGGCAGTATTTAGAAAGCGGAAAATAATCAAAATCGCTATCTTACAGGCAGGCACTTTTCGCTTTCTTAGACCGCTACGCACGTGTGTGTGCCGTATTGTTTGCATCCGTTGGCACTGATGTCATTAAAGTAGCCATCCAGATTGCCAAAGACTCACCCTGCGTAGATGACATTTATCCTGTACTCTCACAAGTAAGTTAATCCATTGTCAAAATGTACTGTTTATCTATGTTAAGGCGGTAAAATTTACAATCTCTAGTAAGGCGCGAATGTGTTGCCAAGAGAAGAGAATCCGCTGTAGTTGTAGCGTGGTTGTCGCATCTCGAGCGCTAACCACCGTCTCATCAGACGACTTTGTCTGCACGTTTTTTTTTAATCCATACAAATAGTCGTTAATGGTATAATACAGTCGTTACATTGATAAATGGCCACTCAACCTGCGGGTGTCAACGTCGGTGGGAAGTGGTGCACAAGCACTGGTATTGTTTTCACAAAGCTCAATACTCTCAATTCACCAATGGTTGTGGGTTAGTACCATGAAGTCCAATACATCGACATACGGATATTTCTGAACAAACTTGCGAAATGATACTATTGATAAATTAATACATCGACTGACAATGTGCTTAATAATTCGTTTGATTTTTTTTTTTTTTTTTTTTTTTATACCACTTGGGTGGCAAACAAGCATGCGGTCCGCCTGATGGTAAGCGGTTACCGCCGCCTATGGACGCTTGCAACACCAGGGGTATCACTCGCGCGTTGCCGACCCTGCAGGAATCTTTTCACACCCTTCTTGAAGAACTCCATGCTGTACTCTCCAGGGAAAACCTCAACGGGGAGCTCATTCCACAGCCTGAGCGTTCGCGGAAGAAAACTTCTTTGGAAGCGCACAGTGCGAGACCTTTGTGGTTCCAAGGTATGGGGATGAATTCCCCGTCGATGGCGAGAGGTGCGGTGGTAGAAGGTGGAAGTGGGCATCATATCGAACAATTCTGCAGAACACTCCCCGTTATACAAGCGGTAGAACACACACAGGGAGGCAAAGTCTCTCCTCAGACTTAGTGATTCCAAGCCGCTTGTGAGCATGGGATCGTCGACAATTCTAGCGGCGCGTTTCTGAACCGCGTCAAAAGGCCCAAGCTGGTATCCAGAGGCTCCAGCTCACAGGTGGCAGCAGTACTCCATATGTGGCCGAACTTGCGACTTATAAAGTTGCAGCCTTTGTTGCGGTGTGAAGTACTGCTTAGCTCTGTTGAGCACACCGAGCTTCCTCGACGCCAGCTTAGCCTTGTCCTCTAAATGACCACGGAACTGAACGTCGCTAGAAATATCGACCCCAAGGATCCTAATGCTCTCCGAGATGTTCAGGGGAGTGTTATGGAATTGTGGAGCCACAGCGAATGGAGTTTTTTTTGCGGTGAACGCGCAAACTTGTGTCTTAGTGGGGTTGAAGTGGACTAGGTTTAGTCGACCCCAATCGGAGACACTGCGAAGTGTACTCTCGATTTCTGACACAAGTCGTTCGCGACTTTCCTCCACAGTGGAACGAGGGAGATTAGCACGGCCCGTGTAGTAAGTGTCCCCAGTGCTGTCGTCCGCATAGCAATGAATGCCTTCAATAGAAAGCATGTCATTAATATGCAGAAGAAACAGAGTCGGGGACAACACAGAGCCTTGCGGGACGCCAGCATTAATTTCCATGCTTTCGGAGCAGCTACCGTCAACGACGGCTCTTATGCATCTGCTGGACAGAAAGCTGGCGACCCATTTGCATAATCCCTCTGGCAGTCCGTAAGATGGAAGCTTCGATAGAAGACCGCGATGCCAGACCCGATCGAACGCTTTCGCCACATCCAAGCTAACAGCTAATGCCTCACCTTGACTCTCAATGGCGAGTGACCAACGGTGCGTGAGATATACTAGAAGGTCACCCGCTGAGCGACTGTGGCGGAAGCCATACTGTTGGTCACTCAACAAACCGTGACCCTCTAGATATCGCAGGAGTTGCGTGTTAATCACTCGCTCCATAATTTTGGAGAGGAGGGAGGTGATGGCGATCGGCCTGTAATTCGATGGGTCTGATCTATCGCCCTTTTTGGGCACTGGGTGCACGTGGGCGGTCTTCCACGAAGTTGGGACTTTTTGGGTGGAGTAGGAAAGCGCGAATAGGCGCGTCAAAACAGGACACAGTTCAGGAGCACACTGCTTAAGCACCACTGCCGGAATACCGTCTGGCCCGCTCGACTTATGGACGTCCCGAGACAGCATCTCCCGCCGGACCTCCCGTTGGGTTATGCTTATCTCCGGCATAGAGTTCTCACACCGCAGGATAGTTGGCGGTGTGGCGCCTCCGTCATCCATAGTCGAGTTCGAGGCAAAGAGAGAGCCCAATAGATCCGCTTTCTCTTTGGCACTGTGGGCCAAGTTACCATCCGGCTTACGGAGTGGTGGTAGGGACGACTGGCAAAAGTTTCCCTCAGCAGCCTTGGCAAGGGACCAAAAAGCACGGCTGCCAGAAGGGTAGCTAGCGAGTCTCTTACCAATTCTGCTGACGAAATCGAATTTCGCCCTGGCAATCACTCGCTTACAGTGCCTCGAGGCAGCATTAAGTTTCCGCTTTGCATCAGATATGTTGGGGTCCAGATTGGATCGAGCCGTGGTCCACGCCTCATACAAGGCTTGCTTGGATAATTTAGCTTCCTTGCAGGGCTTATTAAACCACGGCTGTTTCTTTACCCCTGTAGCTACTATCGAGCTTGGAATGTAGCATTCCATTCCCGCCAGTATCGTCTCAGCGACGGCTGCTGCACAGGGGTCTGGATCTTCTGATGCAAAGCAGATCTGCCTCCACGGGTACGATGCGTAAAACTCACGCAATCCATCCCAGTCTGCTGCCTTGTAGTGCCACATGCGCCGCCGCCCCGGGGGTCGGGGCACTTCGGCCTTTGCGCACGGCACTTGCGTCCGGACCAGACAGTGGTCGGATGTGCCAAGCGGCGCACCCACCGAGATGGAATAGCTGTCCGGTCGCGTGGTCAGCAGAAGGTCCAGTAAAGAGCTTGTATGGCCCTCGATATCAGGTATTCTGGTTGGTTCGTGTACCAGCTGCGAGAAGCCATAAGCCAGGGCAAGCTCGTAAGCAGCCCTCCCCGCGCAGTCAGTGGACCGAGAGCCAAGCCACTCAACATGGTGAGCGTTAAAATCTCCTAAAACCACCAACTCCGCGGAGGGGTACTGCTCAAGTACTTTGTCCGTTGTCGATTGCAGGTGCTCAAATAGGCGAACTGTGTCTGTGTCACCGCTATGGGACCTGTAAAGGCACGCGTAGATTCGGGTGTTGCCACCATAGTCTACGCGCACCCACAAAATTGACAGGTCTCTGTCTTCAAGGCCGTGGAGACGTCGACAGCAAATATCCTCCCGGAAGTACATACATACCCCGGCGCGGCGCACAAAATTGTGTTCCATCTTGTACCCGGGGTAGTTCAGGTACGATGTATCATCAGGGCAGGATATCTGCGTCTCCGTCAGAAATAGCAGAGTCGGCTGTGTCGTCTCAAGGTGTTGGTGGACTGCATTTAGATTAGAATGAAGTCCCCTGATGTTGCAAAAGTCCATTTTTAATATGGAAGGGGAGGCCGCTGGGAAACTTCAACTATTTTTAAATTTGGCCATTTTAGATTTCTAAGGGTGCTGAAAAGGAAGAAGAGGAATCGTTGTGTCGGCATCAAAGAGGACAAAGCGCAGTCTCAATCCGCCGCAGTGATGTACAGGTAGTGCGGATTGCCGGAGCGGAAGTCGGAAGGGCCCCCGATCCCCCCCTGATGCAGCGGCCGGGTCCACTCCGGTCTCCTCCTCCGGCACGACCACTACACCAAGGACTTTACACACATGTGCGGGTCAGCCTCCCAGGGCGGAGATTAGGTGATCCCTGGGTTCGGGACCCCTACTATATGCGGGCGGCCAGCGGACAGCCGTTTCACCGGGTCTCCCTAACAACCGCACCGACATGCCGCGCCTGGTCACCACCACGGCGGAATTGCACCACTGGTCCTGTGCTGCCGACACACCGCTTCCTCTTGGAGCCTGGCGACCTTACTCACCACAGGAACACGACACACCCGAGGGTAATGCCATTTAGCTGCGATCTTCTGTAAGGTGGAGGTAATGGTACCAGTCGGGCTGCTCCGAATTCGAACGGGAATTAACCGTTGTGCCCTCCCTCCCTTGATATTGATTTCATGGCAAATACCTACCACTACTGTTGTAATAATTATATGTATATATACTCACGCCTTCCCACGAGGGTTCCCGAAAAGGAAGGAAAAGTTTTCGCCAGAGATCTACCGTATACTGGTTGATCTAATGGTTATAATTAATGTGGATCCCGAGCACTAGTGCCCACAAGGACCTGACCTGTCCTACCATCATTTAACACGTGACTGAGCCTGGCGGTAACAACCACGCGTCACGCACGATAACTACTGCACGCCAACGTTAAAAGCTTTACTGCATCGCGGGAAACTTACCAAATAGTTCTACATACAATTAACGTATCTAGTACTTGTCTGTCAACGTTTACCTGGATCACCCCCATGCACTCAGTGGTTTCGTTACACACGCCATGCGCCAAGACAATTATAGTTTTCACATCATATCTTTATTTGTGTTCATCGCAGTATTCAGAGTGTAACAGATGCATGATAAAAGTGACATTTTGTAATTAGCGGACGCTGCAGACAATTAGCTCAGTCCAGTTGGAACCATAGTTGCTAGTATTGTGAGATGTAGTGCAGGAGTTGTAGGATACAGCGATGAGTCAGCCCCAATGGTTTACATGGAGTCAGCAATACGCTGGGCGTCGCGCCCCGCCGCGCGCCAACTGGCTCGGAACCACTGTTACGTTAACGTATCTACCGCTTCTCGTGCGCGAGCTCTTGTCATCCAATATTGCTAGCTCCAGCTAACACCGACCAACAACACGTGACCTGATTGTGAAGGCACCACCGTGCTACCAAACAAGCATTCATCATTGAGAAGCGGTACAATTTTTACACTCCTTCTCTTCGTCTATAAAATATGAGACATATATTTGGACAAAACATAGTCTATAAAAATGCTTAGAGCCTATTTGAAGGCGTTACACATTGGTGTTCTAATTTTGACCGATATTGCGACAATTCGGCACTTTCCTCTTTCCTTTTCCTGCCTCAACAATCCCAGCTTTGTCCCCACACAACACCTACTTGGTACATCACCTACATGATAACATAACTTTATCAACATGGTAAATCACACAGCACCATTTAGCTTCGTGCTTCGAGGGATTTCGCAACTGTGCTTGTAGCAATGTGTTACTAGATTTCCCTAAGTAGGTAACATTTTCCGAACATTAAAAGTGAAATCTTTGTGGTTTACTTTAGTATACTGAGGTTGGACAAGTTTTTCTTCAGCTTTTGTAAATTGACATTCCTATAAGTATTTTTCGAATAATTTACATAATCGTGTTCCATCATTTGAAAGTACTTAATCTCTAGGCGCTCCTCCTCCTTAATTATTTTACACCAGATCAACTGTTATGCACATTTAACATGATATGTATGCACAATGTATATATATATGTGTTTGCATGATATCAAACAAATCTGCACTTACCAAATTATTTCAAAATCAAACTCCGAGGGTGCTTTTTCCAATTAGGTATTTCAAAGTGTGAGTGATTAACCACTGGCTTAGAGCTATTGAGCTATATCAAACTTTGGATCGTTGTTCCAATAAGACACCAAGAACCACACAAATTCACACAAAGCTAAAGTTAGTTTAAAATTTGCATTAACTACACAGAATAGGGTGAAGGTACGCGTTCCGCGTGGTGTAGCAGGTGTAGCGCGGAGTGATCGCGGCTCGCGGCAGACTGCGAGCGCCCCTGTGCCTCGACTATTTGATTTTGAACACAACGCACTTCTAAGGCGGGCGCAAGCTGCGATACCGGCCGAGGGTGTATGTGCATTGTGTAGGGTGGGGCGACCAAATGTCCAGTGGAAGTATAGTTGATGGCTGGATGCAAGTGAACATAAGCGATATATAAAACTTATTACCTAGATATGTGAAATATCTAATTGTATTAATAATTGGAGATCGCGGTGTGACCTACTTTTCTATGGCTGTTCGTTTAGTTAGTACTATCTGGGTAGTACAGGGTTTCAAACCTTAAAGAAAATATTCTGCAGATAACGATACTACCAGTTTTATTTTTGTTATAAATAATAATATATCCTGACGCCTTCCCACAGGGGTCCCCGAAGGGGTAGGCAGAGGTGTATAGGTAATAAATACCCACACACCCACTTTCCGCCAGAGGTATATTTGGTGCCAACGTGACAGATGGCGAGTCCATCGCCGTTACTCAAGCACGACTATACATACGCCTTTGAATTTCTTCTCAGACGTATGCAGGTTTCCTCTCGATGTTTTCCTTCACCGTAAAGCTCGTGGTGTGACTAATCACTGTACTTACGTTCAGAAAAACTCATTGGTACAGTCGGGATACGAACTTGCGATCTTTGTGTCGCAGGCAACTGCTCGAGCCACTCGGCCACCACGGCTTTTTATTTATTTATTTATGGAGCTCCAACAAAGGATACATGAAAAGTACTCAAACAATATTTACAGTCTTAGAAGAGCGTGTCCCTTCAGTTTCAGGAGACTACAGAATGCATTGACATACAAAAATAAAAGAAGAAAATATTTAAATTATTAAATTAAAATAAAATTTCATAAAAATAAAGCAATCGAGAAAACTCATCGGATGTATCAGGTAATCAGGTAATCATATCCTGAATCATCTGTACAGGTAGTAAATAAACAACTTGCAATCTTTGCCAAGACTTTAGGCAGATCGCAGTCTCAGTAAACCTAGTTATTATATTATGTAAAACTAGGTACAAACATGCTTTGCTCAAGCATATTTCTATTCACCTTAATACCATTTTCAGACCATTTTTAATTGGTATTATTACCTATTAAATTCAATGAGGGTGTGGAGGCCCGTCTATATCCTCAGGGATATAGCCTGAAAAGTAGATGTTTGGATCATTATTTTGTCCTGTTTGTATATACTGCTAATCATAGTGAAATGGATTGGAAAAAAAGTGCTTATTTTTCGACGTTTTATATGTGCCCACCTGGGCCTATGTGAAATAAAAAGATTTTGATTTTTAATAAATGCCATATTTTTATCTTGTGCGTACAACGAATTGAGAAGCGCTGATATTTTTTTTTATTCCGTTGTGATAATGATAACGTTTATGACTGAACTACTATTATCCATTTAAACGTATGTGACTACAAAAAAAATATTAAATTGACATTTTTATTTTATCTTGCCTTGGCTGTCATTAGAAATGTCACCTTAGAGAAGTCAAGTCAATATTTGTAGTTTGTGACTCGTATTTACTTTTTAAGAATTCTTCTATGTGAATATATACATTTCTTAATTCTATTTGGCATTTGTTTCCGAATGGTTACTTAGTTGAAATTAGACAATATAATAATTCGTCTACATGAGACACACACACAAGTATGCAGGATACGGATAAGTTGCAATGATCGAAATGGCCGAGTCAAGTGCATTGAACTCGGATAGCAAAGTGGGGCAAGGCGAGGATGCAGTGGAGATAAAGATAGGAATTGGTATCAAGAAGGAGGTGGAAGTGACAGTGAAGCCGGAGCCACAGGAGTGCGTAGTGTGCGTGTCTCGTAGTCTGGATTGCTACAATATGTACGAGACCCTTACGGCGTCCGGCGCTTCGCTCCACCATTTCCTGTGCAAATTCACACACGTCGATCTCGCCGCCGCCCAGAACTGCTCCAAGCTCATCTGCAAGGCGTGCCTGGACCTCATCAATGTCCTCGAGCAGGCTGAGATAGAGTATGTCAAGCTCAAGGAGACCTTTGAGGCTATTATCAACAAAAATCCACTCTTTGAGTCTTCTCAACAGCCCATTTCCCTCACTCCTGTCAAAGATGAGATTTATCATAATGGGGATAAGGTAAGCAATGAGGTGGACTCTGAAGATGAGCCATTGGCTCACACCAAAAGAAAAAAACCCCGCAAGGAAGTCAAGAGAAAGAAGAAATCATCAATTAATATTACTAAACGGAAAGTACGAACCAGAAATGAGACACCAAGTGACGATTACAGGTATTCCTACTTCAGTTCACAAATTCATTAAAGTATGAAATAATGATTAACCTGATCCTTAATTTACGGGAGTACTGTGAGACAACATTCTTTTGAAATTGGTATAAAGTTCAAACACTGTAGTTTTATATTGTTTAAGGTGGCAGTGTGAGGAGTGTGGCCTGTCCGGAGAGGGAGGGGCAGTGATGGAGGCAGCTCACAAGTTGTCTGCGCACACACTTTGCAATGACAGTGAATTAAGGGATGTTAAAACAGAGGACTCTGCTGATGGGTACTGTTATTGTTGTAATAAAATAGTTTACTTTAGTTCTTTTACAATGCTTTATGTATAAGCAATATTTAAAACAATGGGGACAGAATTGATACAGTTGATGGATTGCCATTGGTATATGATACTGTTTAGTGCTCTACATATACGACTTACTATGATTTGCTATTTAAATATTAATTAAATAAATGTTTGCAGGTCTCAAAGTCCTTATTTAGATAATTCTCCTATGGAAACGTGTTTGAAAATAGAGTTTGATCAGTCAGATGATCACAGTTCCACCGAGACCTCTGAAAGTGTAAGCAATGATAAAGGAAGGCAGAAGAAGAGTGCAATGAACAGAGGCAAGTCTGTGAAAACTAAATGTCTCCCTGTACAAAAGAAGAAAAAGACAAAAGTTGAGCACCAATGTGACCAGTGTGACGCTAAATACACCAGCTGGAGTAAGTCCATTTTTTATCTATTCAGCTGCTCAATACCATACTGTGAGTCTACTCTCCTACTGGTGTTTTCTGACAACACAACAACAGAGTTTTATGGTTGCCTGAGACAATTATACAAAACTGAAATAATTTATCATTGAAATGCCTTAGATTGTAAAGATTAAATTGCAAAAGGATTCAAAAGAAGAGTGAAAACATTTTTGTTATTTATTTTTTGTTCCCTACAGTGTATAAGAAGTATACTATAAATATAGCAGTTAGAAATTGAGATACTTTCCTATCCTATAAGCTTAGCATTTTTGTTATTGCATCAACAAATTATAGGCAACAATATGTGTAGTATGTGAGAATTGTGTGTTGTCAGTTCGGATGGAGCGGCACAAGCTGACGCATGATGGCTCCAAACCGCCCTACATCTGTGAGGTGTGCGGAGCGCACTACAAACACAAGCGTGCCTGCGACATACACATCGCACTGCACAAAGGTAAACTTCCTCCTGCCATACACCTGCCCGTCTGTGTTCTCTTTATCATGAGATTGTATTTATGCTTCTTTATATTTTACAGGTATAAGCAATTGGAAGTGTGAAGAGTGTGATAAATTATTCCCATCAAAGAGTGCACTACAGAGGCATAATAATATTCACACGGGAAAACTGAATTATCAGGTTTGGTTTTTATTAGTACGTCTAAATGTGTAATATCGCGGGGTACGACGAGGCTTGTATGAGTGGCGCGATCGTTGCAGTGCGACCTGTGCGGCAAGTCGTTCATCCACACGTCGTCCTTCAAGATGCACAAGCTGTCTCACTCGGGACTGAAGCCGCACTCCTGCGACGTGTGCGGCCTCGCGCTCATGACGCGCTCGCACCTCAAGCGGCACAAGCGCGTGCACAGCGGCGAGAAGCGCCACGAGTGCCCCATTTGCGGAAAACGCTTCTCCGAACGGTAAGCAACGGCTCACCTCATAGACAAATCACCATTGTATGTCTTGAGTGCCTCGAAACGCCTCCTCGACGTATGTCGATACCGATCCGCGACGTCCCCGCGGTGCTCGCCCGCCCGCAGCGGCGCGGCGGGTACGGCGGGGACGGCGGGTACGGCGGGGACGGCGGGTACAGCGGGGCGCGCGTGGTCCGCAGGTACAACCTGGTGGCGCACAGTCGCTCGCACGAGGCGCCGGCGGCGGCGGCGGGGCGACCGCCGGCGCGGCGCCTGTTCCGCTGCCCCTACTGCCCCGAGCGCTACGAGCGGCGCTACATGCTGGAGCGGCACACGGCGCAGGCGCACAACTGCCCGCTGGAGCGGCCGCAGCCCACGCCGCGCAACACCATGAGCAAGCTGCTCAAGGCGCAGGCGCAGCGCCGCGCGCCCGCGCCGCCCTCGCCCAAGGGCGGCCGCTCGCCGCCGCCCGCCGCGGCCGCCGCGCCCAAGCCGGCCCAGCCGGGGGCGGCGGCGCTGGGCGCGGCGGGCTCGTGGTCGGGCGTGTACGCCGCGGAGTTCGGCCTGCGCGGGGACTTCCCGCACTGACCCGCGCCTCGCCTTGCGCGGCCCGCCGTATTACGGGCGCACGTGTTGGCATGTTACATCCCTCGGGGTGTATTATACCATTTCCATCGTCTGTCAGGGAAACGCGTAAAATTAACGAACATAGAGGCAAACGCATATTCCGAACCCCCGTTGCATGTACGAAATTGTGGATAGTCGTTTATCTACATGTCAGGGCAAAGTTGCCATTTGCGAATATGACAACCTGTAGACAAATATTTGTGGGAGAGTATTCACGCCCCATATACAACTTTTCCTAATATAGAAATAACTTAATTATGCACAAGATTATTGTAAATACATATAACGTTTCAAACGTGGCTGGTACACACATGTGTACTAAAAATAAATATATCTTGCAACGGTAGGGAGAGGTATGTTGGTAGTACCCACATACTTTCTTTTCACGAGAGATATATCAAAATAAATGATATGGATAAATAAATTGTAAAATAGAGACCTATGTATATCAGACTATACGGCCACATGAAGACAGAATCATTAACGTTTATAGTCATAGCGCAACACCGATTTTGAACTGACCCCAGTAGCCGCTTGCCTCCTGCAAGTTGCGACTGGCGCTACTTCGAGGAGCCGACATCACCGTTCAGTCACAATGCTTGTAACGGAAATACCTACTGACAGTCCATAGAGCAATGGCCCCGAGCATGAACAGGACTAATCGGCGTCGTTGTTTTCAGCAAATGAATGGTGATCAAACAACAGATAATAGATATCATTAAACTATTTTTATACTGATGCACATCACACTGTAGGCAAGGTTGCCGTATACGCCTGCACAAGTGACGTGCGGGCTGACGTAGCAACAGGACACCTGTGTAATTATTTATATTAACTAGATTCATAACTATAATTATTGCCTAATTTGTATGTTTATCTAATCACTTGATTAAACATGTTTATTTAAAAAAAGTATTTTTATTTCTAAACCAAGTAACATTCATACGTATAAAAACACAACTGGTATCGCCAACCACTTCACCCGCATGGAAGTCAGAAAATGCCAGCGTGTTCGTATACCAGATCAGGTGTAGTGATTCTTTATTAACAGCATTTTATTTAGCCTTTCACTATTTACGAAAGTGCAACGAAAATATCAATAGCCTTATTAGCCGTCTGGTGGACCATAATAAGACCCCGATGAGTTTCATTCATATTTAGCTGTCAACGACTAATTAAGTAAACCTTTATCACTCGTATACAATAATCGATGACACCGGTGAAGGTGTCTTAAGTAAGTTACATAGGTACTTGTATTGTATGTTCAAAATAGTAATATAGCGCCATCTAGTTTTTCATGAACGTACTAAATTCGTATAACGAGTTGGACGTCACCAATTGGGTAATCAATATGTATTTACTTAAATCTTGTACAAATGTTCTAGTTTCTAGCGCAACGGAATAAAAAAGAAAAAATAAGCAATACATTGTCTCTATTTATAGTGAAATCACAATAAAAAAACTGCATCCTACATTCGTCATGATAAATAATAGAAATAATCTCCACTGATTATTCATAAACCCCAGTACCCCACTGTTAGAAGGTTAAACAATCCATGTGTATGGACGGAGAGGCAGAGGAAGACCACGTTCCAACTACCTAGTTCAAATCAATCAGACACAAAAGGTTGGGAACGTCAAGAGTACTCGAAACTGGCGAGCACATATGAAGACTAGAGGATCTGGCGCTATACTCTCTCTGTTTACCCCCATGAGAGACATGATGTTATGTATTGTATGTACATATGTACAACCCAAAATTAATTTGGGACACATGTTGTATTTTTCTGTGACATAGCATATAGATAGTTCTCGGCACAATGGGCAAAGCTGCAGTAGTCAGCGTCATAGTGTTCTGTGCAAATAGTAGAATATGTAAAAACAAAAATTTCGTAGGCAGGTTGTTTTGTTACTGGCCAAAGATTACAATGTATACTGTATTACTGGCGCTCTATACTCTCTGCCTACCCCGTTAGGGACTTGGCGTGATGATATGTATGTATGTATGTATTACTGGCTAAGGGTTGTAGCGTGTCTGTCTGTCTGTAGTCAGTTGATGACAATTAAATTTTATGTCAAATGTCTTTTTAGTGTCATGGTAGGATACTGCATAACAAAATATTTTGATTTTGACTTGATTGATTGGTATTTTGATTTGACTGATTATTATTACAAAGAAAGATAGGCAAGTTTTCTTAGTGAATTTTTCATATTCTGGCGTTTCAGGTTCCAGCTCATAATTGAAAGAATAAACAAAAAATACTTAGTACTTCGAGTGGATGGGCACGGGTGTACATTGTCGTGCCGGTTAACTTAATATTGCATATAAACCCAAATAATAAGTAAAGATCACGTATTATTGTATACTGGGTGTCAACATTTTGAATTAGGATCAGCTATGTCTGATAGCCACCACAAATCTGGGGATCAATATAAAGATGGAGAGATAATTATTCGTGCTGCCTTAAAAAATGATATGACTGCCGTGTCCGAAATGATTCAGGTACATCTCCGAGCAAAAAAAAAACTGTTGAACTCATTGAATTAAGCGGGTACACATTTTTTGTTAATTGCTGCTGTTTGTTTATCAATTGCAGGAACTAGCTGACTTCGAACAAATGCCAAATGGGCCCAAAATGACAGTTAAAGGTGAGTAGGTATTAGGCTGCATGGGGTGTCATAAGGGTATAACTAATGCTATATAAGTACACCCATAAAGTAATCAAATGCAGTCTTATGATGGTGTACCTATCACTTTAAGGGTGAGCTCTAATTTCCTTCTTAGTAAGGTATACAAATAAAAGGAGTGAAACAATTGAATAAGCAACTGGAGATATAACATTTTTATTTGTTACATTATGCCTTTATCTGGCCTATTGCTGTAATCAAAGTATTATTCATTTACTTATAAATTTGGTGTTTGGGTTATAGGTACAGTACCTACATGTGCTAAGTACTTATACTGTGCTAATATTATGTTTACATATATTCAATAGGTGAGTGTCATTTTCCTAAACATTTTTTATTTAGATCTTGAATATGATGGTTTTGAGCGCCAACCACCAGCATTCAAATGCAAAGTAGCAGAGGTTTGTGGGGGCATTGCACCAAGTGTGGTGGGATATGCACTGTACTTCCCTACTTACTCCACATGGGAGGGGTGTGCCATGATGCTGGAGGACCTGTATGTGCGCCCCAGTGAGCGGCGACGTGGTGTAGGGCAAAGACTTTTTAATGAAATTGCTAAGGTGACTTATAAGATGTATAACAAAAATGCATACCCTTTATACCAATAGTACCTAAAGCTAATGTGATTTTTGTCACAATTGTAGGAAGCATCGTTGTCAGGTTGTTCCAGGCTGGATTTCCATGTGCTGGAGTGGAATCCCGCTCGGTCATTCTATGAGAGGAAGGGAGCTATTAATTTGACCAAGTCAGAGCAGTGGTGCTACTACCGACTGACGGGCGAAGATGCTCTCGGTGAGGGACAGTCACACAAATGAAACAAGTTTATAATGTGCTGAAATATCTGTATTCCTAATACACATCAATATCCTTTGTACATTTGTAATACACACCTAATTGATAACATAGTGAATATTTACAGGTTTTTATATTATATAAAATAGCAAACTTGTCATCATGCCTGTTGTACTCAAATTGGCAATAATTTTAAGAGCCCACACAGACTGTAAGGACAGTACATGATATTACTTTTATATATGTTGTCACTATTATTGCAATGTTTATAGTAGCTCATAACCTATTGTCACTTGCGATTTGCTCCGGGTCCTAAGATAAAAATGCTTACACATACCTACCTATACATACTCACTTGTTGTGTAGGCCATTATTTTTTTATCTATTCAATATTTACATCTATTAAATGCCATTATTTTTCCTACATACTAGTTCATGTTGCTTAACCATTATACTGGTGGCAGTATCCTCCCACCCTCCATTCTTCATCATCCTTTGCTTTAAAAAAATGCTATTATTTAGATTTAAGATTATAAGATTTAAAACAATTATTATTTTTGGGTTCCAAACGCCTTGGATTAAACATTGAAAAAGTAAATATTCACCTACCATACTGCTTCTGTACATGAAACATGATCGCTTTTACCTCAACACTGCCCCTTGTGGCCCCACGAATGTAACTTGCCCAGTTAATAACCATAGACTAAATCTACACAGTTATTGGTACAGAGGAAAACAAGATTAGGTATTAACTACAAAAAGTATTAAGCTACCTACCTACATTTCATGACTCGGGTATCTTCATAAATACTTCGTTCATGTGAAGTGTATTGATAGTGCCATCCGCGAAGACGCGCCCCACTATTCTTCCGTATAGTTTATAGTGTAAGTGTGCAACCTTCCACTAATGTTTGAGTATTGTCGGTACACGCTGATTACCTATGAGTGCACACGCGCACTACTTACAATTAATACAGTCGGGTCATACTCTCAGCATTCCGCGACCCTCTCGACTAGAAATTGGTGGGGCGCGTCTTCGTGGATGGCACTATCTATACTCGCATGTCTCCTACATTGTAAAAGGGGCTTGGTTCGTATCACGTAATGCGTGGAGGGTTGTACAACTACGTATATTGCAACAACTTGTGTATACAAAATTACTTAATATACGTTATGAAAACATTACCTAAACTTGTCATCGTAATATAAAATTTGACTGTATAGTTCAGTCTCCTGCAGGCCCGGCCGCGCGCCTGCCTACTTGATCATAACTAACCTTAGTAATATTGCAGCAGATCAACAATACTGTCATGTATACTCAACTACTTGCACTATCGTTAACATTCTGAGTAACTTATTAAGAGTTCGTTTAAATTAATTACGAGTTAGTTCAACGACACGTCTCGTGTACCTATGAACACTCAAGGAACCCGAAGCCTCGTCTCCGCGGAGGTATGAAGCTTCGAGTTGGAAGCTCGGAGCCACTGCACGTCATCGCTCGGAGACTCGGGTCTGAGCGCCGCCAGCGCTACGTGGAGGCCATGAGCTTGGCGTGCGCGGTCACGTTGCGCTGGTGCAGGAAGCCGCTGGCCTCCTCCTCCTCGCCGCCGCCCAGCCCGTACTGACACACACAATACATCATTAGGCGTGGAGTATTACACTGCTGCCATACCACAGCGGTAGTGCCTGCGTGCCAGGTACTATGCTGTTATATACCAGATAAGTGGGTAGGCATACCTGCAGCGCATGCAAGTAGTGTTGCTGCGAGTGGTAGTGCTGCGCGGCGTGCGGCGGGTAGGTGTCGTAGGCGGCGGGCGCGCTGGGCTCGCTCTTGATGTTGAACAGCGGGTTGGCCAGCAGCGGCGCCGCGCCCGCCGCGTAGGGCGCGCCGCCCGCCCTGGCCGCGCCCGCCCCCGCGCCGCCGCCCCCGCCCCCGCCCACGGCCCCGCCCTGGCCCGCCGCGCACAGGCCCGCTTTGTCTGCAACGTCCGGCATTACTACTCACCTTATTTAAGGTACAAAAATAGCCTCGGTGGCCTGCGACACAAAGATCGACCAATCAATATTTCTGAACTTAGGTACAAGTAACACCACAACGAGCTTTACCGTGAAGGAAAACATTGAGAGGAAACCCTACGTTTGAGAAGCAATTCAAAATCGTGATTGAGTAACGGCGATGAACTCGCCATCTGACATGTTGGAACCTAAACTATATCTCTGGCGGAAAGTGGCCCGTCTGTGGGTACTACCTATACACCTCTGCCTACCCCTTCGGAGACCCTTGTGGGAAGGCATGTGGAGGCTTACAAAAAACGTTAGTATTTTAGGACTAGGTATATTTACACAACATCATAGTAGGTCACAATATGCAAATAAATGTTATTGCCTAAACTTCATCGATCTTATCATATGCCCACTATTGAATGGGTAGATTGTATTGTATTGTAGTAGGTGGTGGGATGTTAGGTACCATCGACTCCGGGAGAGCTGTGTCCGTCCTTCTTAGTTGCATCTTGTGATGGTTTTGAGCCATTGCCTGCTTTCTTCGGTTTTCGTTTCCTTGTCTGGATGCCATCCTTCCTCATGGCCAGGGGGCTGTAATTAACACATTTACTGACACTTAGTGAAAAATTACCCAAAGATAGTTATTATTATTACTAGACCGACTACCTTATTTATTTTACCTACCTATTTATCCCTAGATCGAAATCTGTGCAATTCCTAAGTGAAACTGATATGGGACATGTTTGGAGAAAGTATAGGGTCCAGTTCAATTATGTGACAATCCCCAGGCTCTCCAATAGCAACAGAGGATAACCATCGAAGAGTATAAGGGAGCCAAATCTCCTATTACTAGACCGCCCCCACCCCCAAAAGACACTTGGGAACTCAAGGAAGGTTTTTCAAACATTCTATCTAAGATAGGTACAGCCGATAGAACTCATTGTTCAAAAGAGTAATTTAACCCAAGCTGCCTTTATCTAAAAGTTGTGATAATATGATTTACACAGGGCAGGCAGTCAGTCAGTGTAGGTAGATGTGTTCAGTGAGAGGCGCTCACCGGTTGATGCCGTGCAGCTTGTAGTAGAGGCCGCAGGCGTTGCACACGGGCTCGCCGTCGTTGTTGCGCCGCCACAGCGTGGTGTTGCGCGAGCCGCAGTTGGTGCAGCACTGGCCGTGGCGACGCGCCGCCGACTGCGGACCAGACACACGCTCTGCTTATTACACATGTACTAACGTCACCACGACATCACCCAGCTACCGACACCCAACCATATTAATATGCACACCGGATATACACTTATTGATTCAATGTTAAGTAGATGTCGTCAGCCGCGTTCCTTCCGTTCGTATCTTCACGTAGGAATCTCCGCATCTACAACGACACACCCACCGCCGGCTGCGTAGTTTATTTGTAATTCACGACAGCGCACCGAGTATCCGCCATGTTGTTCAATTATCTGGCGCGGAGAAGCCACCGCGCTAACCGCTAACCGGCAGCCCGCGCCAATAGTGAGGGCGGCGCGGGCGGGGCCGCCGGCCATTGGGCGATGCCACCTGTCCTATCTGTCGCCGCGGCGGCCGCCTCGCGCACAAGGCTCACAATCAACTACTACATTGAATAAATAAAACTGCACCGGCTCTATTGGATGGGAATGCACAATGCCCTGTGGCTCCGCACTACTAAGCCGGTAAATAAAGGTGAAGCGGTGCTCAAGTTGTGTGATACATTTACATGCTTTTGAACTTCGTGCTATTGGGATACTTTATGTGCATTATTGAGCGAGAAAGTCTGGAGGTGAAAATCTATTTCCGATGATATTAATCAAGCGATAGTAAAAGAGGTGTGAAACTGTGCAAGGAGCAAAGTGCTTTCAAGCCGAGGCAGCACTGGGAAGTGGGGAGCGGTAGCGTGTAGTCTCCTAACACTCGCCAAAGCCCTCGCGGAATGTACGGAAATGGATAAAGTAAGGTCGCGCCCGGGAGAAGCATGCACTAGTCTACACGCCACCGACTCACCTTCTTCATGCCCCTGGCCATGCCCTCCACACTCATCCATCTCTGCACGGAGCCCTCCTTATAGAAGCGCGTGAGCAGCTCCGCGTCGGCACCTGTTCGGAAACAGAGCGCGTTACTAATGGAGGGAAGCAGCACTCACCAGCCGTTTGCTCGGCTTCACGAGCGGCCGGTTGACGCCGTTGATCTTGTGGTAGAGGCCGCACGCGTTGCACAGGTAGTGGCCGGTGGAGTCGCGGCGCCACAGCGGCGTGTTGTTGGCGCCGCAGTTGACGCACTCGCGCCCCTCCTCGTACACCTCCAGCACGCCATCTGATCGCCAAACTGAGCTCACAACCACCACCACACTACACGACACCCACCGTCTGCACCTCTACCTTCGACCTACCAACCTGCCAATGTCAAAGAGATCTGGTAGCCGAGTCGTTATGGTATGTAGGTCACCTCCTAAATCACCTGCAAAGCTATAAGATTGCATATTCACAAAACCATGGTGGTCTGTACTAGGTACTAGAGTCTCCCAACGAGCTTTTCTAAGGAAGGATTTGGTACACTATGAATATATCTCTGGCGGAAAGTGGGTGTGTGGGTATTACCTATACACCTCTGCCTACCCCTGCGGGGACGCTTATGGGAAGGCGTAAGGATATATATAATATAATAATAATGAATAATAATAATGAATAATAATATAATAATAATGAATTTTAAAACATTGTGAGGAAGCTGGCATACGTTTGAGAACAAATTGAAGTATGTACCTAGGTATAATTAGTCGTGCTTGAGAAAGGACGATAGAGTCGCCGATTGTAACGTTGGCACATATCAGGGCATTATTGCAAAGGGGAGTATATAATCCAGGACAATAATAGTTAGTAGATCAAAGCCGCGCGGCCCCCGAGGCTAGTGAACATTACTCAAACGTTGCCATCTCGCCTTATTCAATATCATAATTCAAATTCAAGCAATAAACCCTTTCTGCTAATTAGTTATTATTGTTATATAACTGTAGTTGTATGTTGTTATATAGCTTCGTGTGAGCGATAATTCATGCGGGACCATTGAATATATTGCTTGCTGTTGTTCTGTTACAGTATTTCTTGAACTTATTATAAGTACCTACGTAGATCCTACATTTTGGGAACGATCTGATTGTTATAGGCTGCAGGGAGTAGGTACCGTAGGTACGTTATAAAACAAACATTTTGTAAACTTAAAATCTCGAATTTAGAGATGCCGTCTACCACCTTAACGGCTTCTAAATAGGTATACCTACTTGGTATACTCGATAGATATGTATCAAATTAGGTAATAACACACTTGGACGATGCAGATAGTATCTATGGATAGAGGACAGTCTCTTATCCCTGGAATATCAAAATACAACTTATAATAGGATACAGAATTGAGTTTGATTACGAATGTTTGCGTGCGCGTGTAGCTGTTGGTAATACCTACGTATTGATAACACTAACCACACAATTTACGGACCTACTGAGTAGCGTAGTCACTTGCGCTGGGACTTGGGATAATCTAATTATATCTACCTAATTATGTACAGAAATAAACAGGCCATTTTCGTCCACATCTAGCTACAAAAGTGTCGATGCAACTACAATAATGTTGTTAGTAGTTAATTTTTTATGGCAGTATTCCAGGAAGTGTTTTTTTTTAATTTATTAAGTAGGCAGAAATTTGTAGTTCGCGTCCTCTTTTCGCCAGTGATACCTACTATATTTTAGGTGCCAACGTGATAGATGGCGAATCCATCGCCGTTAATCAAGCATGACTATACATACGTCATTGAACTTTTCTCAAATCTAAGCAGGTTGCCTCTCGTAAAGCTCGTGGTGTGACTAATCACTGTACCTTTAGTTCGGGAAACTTATAGGTACAGTCGGGATGCGAACTGGTCAAGCTCATTGCTACTTATTGCTATGAGGTTATGTAAAGGGCTACTGCAAGTGGATATAATTGCAAGGGTAATTATTGCTTTGCGATGCCGAGAATGAAGCAGCAATGACGTCACTACCGGCCGGCCGTAAGATAACAATGATTCATGATATCAGGAGCTATGCTAATCATCAGTCAATGGGTACTTATTGCTCACACGAGTGTAGTTAGTAGGAACCTACCTAGTTGCTCTTCCTATGTATTGTTCATGTATGACAACCCGCGCTCACATTTTGTACATCTATGACGTAAGCAATACTTGTGGGGAAATGACTGCTCATGGCATTTGGAAACAATTCCAAATCCAATAGATATTATTACAAATGCGAGAGTTCGTTAGAATTTTTGTTCCTCTTACACGCAACCACTACGGAGCAGAGTTATATGGAATTTTGGCACAGAGATATATTATTAGCTGGATTAACATTTACTAGGATATAATGTTAATGTTATAGTCGAGAAAAAAAACTATACGGCTGAAATCTGTATGCACTAGTGGTGTCAACAGCTTTACGGTGAAGGAGAACATCGAGAGGAAACCTGCATACGTTTGAGAAGAGATTCAAAGGCGTATGTCGGCACCTAATATATATCTCTGGCGGGAAGTGGGTGTAGGTAATGTGTTAAGAATATTGTATTTTTTCAAATAAAGGCCAAACAAACGTTCAGAGAGTGTGTATGATCGTCAGATGATGGTGGGAAGCAACCAATGCTCGAATATAGAACTATATTATTGGGAGCGAACCTCCGCCCAGTGGTTCCACATGGACGTGAACTCATGTAATTATAAGTATGTCATGTTCTAATAATACCACTGTTAGTTTCCAAAAAGTATAACTCTTTATTGTATCGGAGCTGGCTTTGTTGTTATTATCCTTATAGAGCTATCTCATTGTGTCGTCTGCGCGATAAGCCGCTTGTATGCGCAGCGAGTAGGTACCTCCTGCACTGATAAAGGCAGCTCGGCGATAACACGCCTCAGACTGTTAGCATCTGCTCGGCTGGTCATCATCCCGGCGACCACAGCACACTTAACGTAATCATTTATTGAACGCACCTACGTTTTACTAAAGAGCTGTACACCCATCGATGATGACAAGCGGTTACCTTAGCTTATGAACAGTTGCTATTACGGAGGCTTCGTACGCTAGTATTCAATAACTGTGTAAGTGAAGACTTATGGGTCCCTCTTCTGGCAGCCCTGCCGTGGAGTTAAATTGTGAACCGTATCTGTATCCATATTTCTAGTTGAAATCAATAAAAACTATAAGGAAATAAATAAAAGGAAAGAATGAAGGACAATAGATGTTGGTATAGGTAAATATATGAATGAAGAATGAGGCTCACCATAGGCGGGCGGGCGCTGCAGCGCATCGTAGGGCGCGCACCACGAGCCCATGACCACGTTCTGCCCGTACAGGCCGCCGCCCACCGAGCCCACGCCGCCCACGCCGCCCACGCCGCTCACGCCGCCCACGCCGCCGCCACCTGCGGGCAACAGGGCGCGCGTCGTACACTTGCACACTGCACTCGCTGCACTACACGCGGCACAACCGTATCCGCGGCGGCCGCGAGCCGCACCTGCCAGCAGCGCCATGCTCCTCAGCCAGTTGGGGGGTAGCGACATTGTATCCATTTCGCAGCCAGTGGCACAGTGGGAGCGACTCGCCCGGTCAGAGGTCACGGCGCGCACTGACCGCGGCTGGCCGGCCGCGAACAGCGCGGGCTTATCGCCGCTGATTCACGCGCACCAGCCTTCCATTGTCGTCCCCGAGGCTGCAACTCAGGGGCGACTCGCGGATTCGACCCTCCCACTTGCCGTTGCCACAATCACTCTTAGCCCTGGACTAGTTTGGTCTGTACTGAGAGCATTTGTTTAAACTATTGTAAATACTCAACCAACACATTTATGTGTTTGTTTGTTTGTTACTATGTAAATATCTGTGCAGCTAGCTAATATGGAATACACGGGCACTATTGTATCCCGAACAAATATCACTCTCTCCGTTCATTATTCAATTATATAATAGCCGCTTACCAGAATGTAACACCACAGGGTACTTTTAGGATTAACTCCGAATAAAGCCAATAACCGCGTACGCCTGTGTACTGTACCCACCGTATATCGCGAATCGCGCGTCAACACATCGCAGGTCGCTACAAAAACAAGGCGTTTATCCTTCAATAGGGAAAATCATATCTTACTGGGAATTAATGAGCGATTTGAATCATTATTGCGGTTAGTGCTTGCGTGAGCAGAAGAGGTAGGTACTCCTAGATAAGGAGCAAACTGCTTTTATTCTGATCAATTTGTAATCCGAGAGCCCGGAGTCGGGCTTGTTTCATCTCCAGGGTGGGTATTCAAGAGATGAAACAAAAACAGAGGCATTAGTTTACTCATACGTTAAATAAATTCTTCCATTTAGATGCGGTATGGGCTAGGCTTTGGAAGTAAATAAGTATTTCGTTTTAATAGATCCGATCCATAGTCGAAAATGATATGTAAAACATTTCGCAAACTTTTTGATAAATTTCAACGTTGATTATTGGCGATAAATTGAGGTGTCCTCAATTACGTATTTACGTTTGTAAATGAGCTTCAACTGTTATCGGCCCCGCACGAGCAACGAGATTATGTTTACGCAAGTAGGCACTTATATGTTCGTGCATCTGTTTTGATTTTTTAAAGTCCTAGAGTAAGCAGTCACGGACTCTGTTTGTTTACAATGTAGGTACTCATTCATGCAAACGAGTAACGGCAATGAACTGTACGCGAGCTCTATGACTAAATTGTTGTGAATCGTTATTTGTTTTCGGGTAAATCCCATTGTTTATCCTCCGCGCTAACCTCAAAACTGTTAGGCGAAATGGTATTGAACGGACCATGACTTTATTGAAATCACGAAAACACGCACTCAACAATGGTTTGTGTTTGATTTGCAAGTGTCCATAGGCGGACTGCATGCTTGTTTGCCCCCAATGTGGTATAAAAAAAATATATTACAATTTACAATGTAAATAATTGAATGAATGAAAGATAGTCGCGTCGGTGAGGGCCGGGAGCTACCGAGCGAGAGTTACTGCAACACTGAGTCCACTCAAGGTCGGCGACGCACGAGTCATACCTACACCTGATGTTGTAAAGGTTATTTAAGGCAGAAAAAAAGATAATTTAAATACCATTAATTCTAATTAACTGCTCTAAATCCAGATTAATGATATTGATATCTACCTATAGGTAATATGTAGGTAACCATTGGTCTGCTTGCAGAGTACTTTACCGCGTCAGTGATGAGGCTGAATCTGACTGAAGCGACGAATTATTTAATTAATAATTACGTTAAGTTAATGATTACCATCTCGAGGTTTCCTCGAAGCTATTTGGAGAGAAGAAAATACTTAATGACATAGCTCCTATTGTACCAACAAGCAACAATTATTTAAATGGATTTATCATTGAGGATAATAGCAATTGCATATGGGGAAGGCGCGGGCCACCGACGAGCATGTCCCGAGGATGGCAAGCGAAGGAGGGCTGCGATGCAAGGTTTTTTTTCCTTTATATTGCGTATTTATATGAACGCCTCTTTTGCCTACTCCATGGGAGACATGCGACCATATACATAAATGTATGCAGGAAGGAAGGTACTCGCATTTTATCCGTTAATAAAGTTATTTATGTCTATGTATGTAGTCGAATATTGAACAGTTATGATTATTAAGATTCGCACTTCGTGCATTCATTTCGCACCAAAAACTATATTCTAGAATAATACGTCGTCAGAAAACCGATGGAAGTCGCCTACTCTACGTAAAAGATCAACCTCGATCACAAAAAAGGCATATGTTAACATAATTTGGATGCTCTCTCGGCTACTTAACATAATTGGAAGTATGCGGCCGTCGGCGTCGCTGGCGGCTGGCCGCTGGTCGCTAGCCGGCGGCCGCGTTACATACTAGACAACATTCTGACACAAAAAGTTGTGAAATAAATAAACGTCTTCTTTAGTATTTAATGTGTAAAGACGAAGAGAAGCGTGTTACATTGGTTAGGACACAGAAAGGTTGACGAAACACATATTATGCAATGCGAAGGTGTACATGAAGGGGCAGTGGAAGACCACGTTCCGACTACGTGGATCGAGTCCTACACGTGTAGGGGAAAATGTATAGGTACGCATTGCGTCACCTATCTATTTTTTTTTTTTTTTTTTTTTATACAACAGGAGTGGCAGCCTATTTACGCTCACGATACCGAAGTATCACTTGCGTGTTGCCACTCTGTGTACGGAGAGTTATAGTGTGTTGGCAGCACAATGGGTTTAATCCCTCTACTTCCAACACAATGTAACAATCCTCCCCCCTCCCCAAGGAGCTCATTACTGGAAACCTTATTCACCGCGTAGGAACACAACACAAAAAATTATGTTATTTGGCTACGGACTTCTATAAGGTGGAGGTCCTGCCCCAGTCGGGCAGCTCCGAATTCGAACGGGAAACCCGTTATGCCCTACCTCTCTTAAAACTATTATCTCTTATCTCTTATCTAGCATCTTGGACTAGCCATAAGCAGCAGTCGTCGCCGGACAACCGCGGTAGCTGAATGAACGTCGACAATATCAACTCATCTATCCGTGTGCTCCGCTCTGGTAACACCGATTGCGAGTGTATGGTGTACAGCTGTCAGGTTGTGTCGTCTGCTCAATTTCCTCATTGGGCATTATTACTGTCCGTATGGCGTCATACCAATTGATAAACTACACGGATAATATAATGTACACAATAACACGGCGCGTGTATTATAGGTACAGCATTCGGGAAAGACCGCGGAGCATTGATTGTTTCGTGTTTATATGGGGATCATATAATATATCCTCACGCCTTCCCACAAGGGTCCCCGAAGGGGTAGGCAGAGGTGTATAGGTAATACCCACACACCCACTTTCCGCCAGAGGTATATTCGGTGCCAACGTGACGGATGGCGAGTCCATCGCCGTTACTCAAGCACGACTATACATACGCCTTTGAATTTCTTCTCAGACGTATGCAGGTTTCCTCTCGATGGAGGAGAGGGGAGTTTGTTTCGCCGTTTCTTCTCCTGGCAGGTATTTTTCTTGGAAACGGTGGTAACTTTAGTTTTTGTTAAGTATATGACGTTCAATAAGTGTTCCCTGTGTCCCTTACGTTGAATAAAATATTTTGATTTTGATTTTGATGTTTTCCTTCACCGTTCAGCTCGTGGTGTGACTAATCACTGTACTTAAGTTCAGAAAAACTCAAGGGTACAGTCGGGATTCGAACTTGCGACCTTTGCGTCGCAGGCAACTGCTCGAGCCACTCGGCCACCACGGCTTAAATACCACGGGATAAAATTTATTGTTTCGATCACCTAATTATGAAGGACACATATGACGGCCGTCTGGTCTAGTGGTTAGAGCTCCTGACTGCGAAACTTGAGGTCGCGACGGGTCCCGAGGGTTCGATTCCCGCTGAGGGCAGATATTTGTGTGATGAACACGAGTATTTGTACCTTAGTCTTGGATGTCCTATGTATATATGTAGATATATATGTATACAAGCATACGGCGCACCCGATGGAAAACGGTTACCGCAGCATATTTACGCTTACAATACCGAAGTATCACTTGCGCGTTGCCACTCTGTGTTCGGAGAGCTATAGTGTGTTGGCAGCATAATGGGTTTAATCCCTCTGCTTCCAACACAATGTAACAATCCTCCCCCCTCCCCAAAGAGCTCATTACTGGAAACCTTATTCACCGCGTAGGAACAGAATACAAAAAATTGTGTTATTTGGCTACGGACTTCTGTAAGGTGGAGGTCCTGCCCCAGTCGGGCAGCTCCAAATTCGAACGGGAAACCCGTTATGCCCAACCTCTCTTGTGCCAAACTTAACTGTGTAGCACCAACTTTAAATGTGTTTTAGGCGATGAGGCTGGGGAGTGGTGAGTGGGGAGTGGGGAGTGGGTAGTGGGGAGCGCGTGCGTACCGTAGGAGTCGTGGTGCGCGGCGTGGTGGTGCCACACGTTCTGGTGCGGCGCGAAGGGCGCGTACTGCTGCAGGCGCGGGCCGGCCACGTAGCCCAGGCCGTAGGTGTCGGCGCCGTCGCCGCCGCCGTAGCCGCCGCCCGCGCCGCCGCCGCCGCCGAACATGCTCGCCGCCGCTCTAGCGCACCATCCCCCGGCGCCGCCACCACCTGCAACACACAAAGAGGCATATCATCACGTTACTATACGATAAGCAATAACGACTCTCCTTCCTCGATGTAGTGTCCGGATGAAATGGAACTCAAGTGTCTTCAACTTAACGGTAGGTACCTAGCTGCTGATATAAAGAAAAAACTATGAACCGATTTTTTTATATCAGCAGCTAGGCATGTTCAACATCACCTACAGGACTTTGTAAAGGAAGCAACCTTGGATAAATAACCATCTTCGGTTTTCTTTTTGCATAGAACACCAACTAAATACTTAGGTACTCGTTATTCCAATAGGTATCTAGGTAATATATACATGGAGCGGAAGAGGTATGTCAGTTTAGTTAGAGAGAACTGGCGCTCTACTCTCTCTGCCTTCCCGTGAGGGACTCGACGTGATGATATTATGTAGATATATCTATCTATCAGTCCGTATGTCACACGCTTACATCAAGGTGCGGTCATCTGTTGTTCAAACATATATCGCTTGCCCAATAAACATTAATTAAAATATCTGTTAATTTATTTATAGAATCGTGGTGGCCGAGTGGTTTGAGTTTTCGCCTGAGAAACAAAGTTCGCAAGATTGATCTTTATCCCAGCATAAGTTATCCCAGCGCGACATTAGCGGCGAATGACAAACAGTTTAAGAAGACATTTAAATACAGGTGTTTGAGAAACGACGTCGAATTGCCATCTATTACGTTGGCACCTAAATATCGTGTAAATATCCCTGCGTCGAAAAGATGGTGTTCCCTAAAGGGTACCCGAACGAGTAAGCAGAATTATATATGTAACATCACGCGGAGATAATCTCCTGTGTACCGGCTAAATGCTAAACAACTCTTTTTGTGTACGTACTAAATTGTACATAAAACACAAACGGGTCGCTATTGTTAGAAGGCACATTTGTAATTTGGCCACCATATCTGTACAATTGAGCAAGTTTGGTGATTTTTTAAAGCTAATAAATGTCAGGTGGGATTGTCTTCCGTGGCTATGGTTACTTAGTGCGTTTGGGTAATTAGCATCAAAAGGTATTAGCATATGTTTTATGCGAATATACGTTATAAGCTGCAGATGGGTCGAGATGCGGTCTGTGTGATAGTGACCGATTGTAATTATGGAAGCGCTGGCCTTTTGTAGTGAGGAGGTGCACGTGTCGGCGCAGCGCGATTGTGCGAGTCGCTTGGTCAATCTGAGCAACGATTGCGGCATATCGGGCGGAATGCTCGCGCAGATAGCGATACAGCACGTAGCGCACCAACACTAGCACACACACTACCCTAATTGCTCACAACAATGTACATAGAGCCACGTACCTACTCGCCTCGGCCACGCCATTACCTAATGTCATTATAATGAAATCGAACGCTATCGTTGTATTGCGACAAGTAACTGTGCCACTGTCACCATTATTGAAGCCGATCTGTATTCCTATTTACGTGAAGAACGTTGCCGGTGCAATAAACTGCATTGCTCAATAACCATCTGGTGTCATATTTATTATGCTATGATTGCGTTCCTACAGAAAGGGTGGAAACTGGAGTGCAACTATAAAGTATCCAGTTTTATTTCCTTCGGGACGAGAGGACGCAATTTGCATGTGCCAGTGGTGGCTTTATGATATTTTTTATTGTAATTAGTTGGTATTTGAGGCTCGTTGTCGCCGGATCGCTTGCACGGAGGAATTATATTTTCTCATTTTATGCAAAATGTGTGGTGCATTTGTTATCGGATAGTGCGACACAATCTGCGTCCATTGGAAGCGCGGATCTACACGCCCTCCTCGCGGGGTGCCTCGCCGTGTCTGCCGTCCTTACCGAGGAGCTCAAAATACTTTGGACTACGTACAGTTCCGTGCTTGCTACCGTCTCGTCTCTCTGAAAACTGATCGCAACATAGATAGGTACCATTGCTTATGACAAATGGGTAGATATGGTTTTTGTCGAGTTGTTCATTGCCTAAAGTGTCGCTTACAACACACATGTCATCGCTATCGCGTTACAAACAGTGTATCTATTAACGGTGGCGCCCAAACTCGACGTATCTAGTAGGAAGGTAGGGTGGGTACCTATAGTAGAGTAGAGGATGCAAAAACGGGCAGCACATGTGAGCGAGTAAGTGGTCGATAGCCGCGCGAGTGGATATCGACATGTGGCCAGATTTATAGCGGTCCGTGGCAATTAGGCGCGCCGAGTAGTGCGCCGGCGCAGCCCACTCGCCGCCCTCACTTTACTGCCTAGCCTCTATCTGCTTCATTATGGCTCGCTTTACACAACGCGGATATTGTAAATTCACGATTATCTCGTAGCCGGCCCTTAATCGGCCGAGCAAAAATGTGTGTAACGACTATCCTGACGTGGCTGCAATATTGTCTTATGCTGACCGGCTTGTTTATGGAAGGTATAGAGAATCCATCAAGACGATTGCATGTGGGCATGTTTACAGGAAACCCTCTACTGTCTGAATGAATGCATCTTCATATCTTTTTAGTTGCAGTACCTACACGTATCTGCATGAGGTTGGACCTTATAGGTACCTACTGTTTACAGGTAATTTATAACTTTGCGTGTTCATGTATGTGTCTCCCCGCGGGTCGTGTGTGTATTAGTAGCAATGTTTATGTCCAGGTGTGATGTACCTGCGTGGTGTCGTGTCCCGCCACGTGTAGTCTGCTAGCTGTAAATCAGCTCCCCGCCGCTCGCACCCGCCATATATTTAGCGCTAACGCCATGCCTAGCGCCTGAGCCCGCCATAAATAACTGCCATGGGCGCGTTATTGACAAACAGCGCACTCGCGTTACACGTCCCACGCCCTACTCTAAATAACCCTTTGCTTAATGATCTCTGTGCTTCGTTGGAGTATTGCAAGCGCTGCATGTTGCGCACGTGCGCCGCTTGCCTGTCGTATGCACATAGTACAACCAAGATATAGTACCTAGTACACGTATTTATCCCCAGCGACAATCAAGTAGGTATTAACAGCGATGCCAAGCAAGCATCTGATTGCTGGCCCGTATACAATCCAATAGACTGCGTGGATACTTTGAGTTATCAGATCGTGATGCTTAGTAGTGCAGCGCCACGTACAGGGCGCGTTGTTTTGGGAACCGAAGAGGTGATGCAATCGCGGCTCACGTCGCTGCGTGCTAGCACTCCTACACACACACACACGCACATGCGCGCGCGCACACATACACACATTATGAGTTTATTCATTTGATAATAACTGTGACACCTATATAGTCACATTAAGTTAATCATTGTGGATACACTACACTATCAATACACGCAATACCTACAGTAAGTTTACTAGGTACGTACCTAGTAGGTGTTTGAAAGTTTTGGAACTTCCTACACACCTCTGCCTACCCCTTCGGGGAAGTGAAGATCATAGGTGTCTACGTATTGATTGACAATGATTATTTTTAATTAATACAATCACGTGAGCTTTCATTATTTTAACAAGGATGCGGTCCGCCTGTAGGTAAGCGGTTACCGCCGCCTATGGACGCTTGCAACACCAAAGGATCTCTGCCTACAGTACACAGTATAGTATGATTGTATATTTGAGTGTGAGCGTGTTGTGTAAAGGTCCGTCTGAACACGAGCCCACAGTAAATATCGTAGTCGTGCGCCACGCCGCCGCCATACATGGCGCTCCATGCGGTGTGGTGCCTGCTCGTACAAATTCACTACGGTTACTGGGCCTGTTCATACCTGTGCTAGTGCTACGATACTCCCCATTGTCCACCGAAGATTTTCTTAGCTCGTCTTTATCTTTAAATAATTTTTGGCACACCTGACTATCCTTACTGACCGTGATTGTGTGAGTTTCCAATTGAGTGCATTGTAATGGCTGTGCACTGCAATGTAGGTCATACCTACGTGGTGTGACCTATTTGCATTGATGTCATTTTGTGTTTATTTTTATGTAGTTTTTATTGCCATTATGTTACGTACCTATTGGTTTATAATAAATAGCGGCTTCGCACGGGTGGACATTAATTCATTAAACATTTTGGCATAAAATGTATTTTTTTTCTAGCAATTAAAATAGCCTATATTAATCAGTGATAATGTAGCATTCAAATGGTGAAAAAATTTTTAAAATCGGTCCATACTTTTTGAACTCACTCTTTACAAACATACTTATGTACCTAAGTATGTTTTGTACTTATGTAAGGAAAGATTTGTATGTACAAATCTTGCCTCTTTATAATATTAGTATAGATAAGAGGACTTTAATTACAAATATTTCCTTAATGTATAAATTAATAAAAAAAACATACATACATATCATCACGCCGAGTCCTTAACGAGTTAAGCAATAAAAATATCAACTAGTCCATTTTAGAGGTGCATTGGAAGTCTCAAAAACTATGCCTAGTTCACGAACTAGATTATTAAAAATATTCATTTGGCAAATTTAGTGCGCTGGTAAATTTGTTAGTGCAAGACAATGCAAGGCTCGCGACTCGGTCGAGCACTGAGTAAATCAACGAGTTTCCCGTATTTATGTACCAGTTAATGTTCGGTGTGGAGCCACATTGGTGGTGGTGGAGCAGCCCTGGTGGCGGCGATAGGCGCGCGCCGGCTGATTTACGAGATGCATTAGCGGCGGACGCGACGCCGCGCTATATTCGCAAGGATTTATGGCCGACGAGGGAAAATTATGTTCATACATTTATATTGCATGTAGTGTTTCCACCTTGAGGCCAGCCTTTGAGGACAAGCGTTGCCTCCAGACACAGCGGGGTCGTCACAGACACGTCTGCGAAGAAACGCAATGTCGCTATGCTAGGCAATTTATTTATGTATTCAATATCTAGTTATAATGGCGTTTGCACTCTCCAATTACAATAATAAAATAGTAATACAGCAACGCTAATGCAAACACGCTTAAGTCTCATTCGTATCAAAATTAAGTACCAACATCGTGTTCGTGACAGAATGGCGGCGAGGGCGAGTCATACAAGTAGGTATATGCATAAGGCACATGTCTACCTAACTGTTGAGTGATCATATCTCTATACCTATAACAATTGTAACCGTGCGTTGATTCATCTATCAACGAACGTTAGCCCACAGAAGTGATCCAATGCGATCCTATGCACATCTTTTTGAGTTACGTTCGAACCAGTTTAGGTCTAACTATGATTGTTATGTTATTTTTTATTGATTGTAATTTGTTTTGTGCATTAAATAAATAAATAAATGCTACGATGGTAAGTCAGTGCGTGCGGTTTGATGTCGCTTGAAAATACCATTATTTCACAGTTGGAATCATGTTAAGTGACGAATGGATTCCCTTACTTCAGATTAGATTCAAATAATAAAGCATGTACCTAGTTATTGTGGATGAATGGGAAATGAGCAAGCTTTAGCGACCGATAAAGCAGTGCTATGAGCCAGGGGCTATGCCCCTATGCTACGTCTATGACGTCACTGTTGATAGCCACTCGGCCATCGGCGCCAGCGTGCTAGAGACAGTAGTGGTGCATGCGGCGAGAGAGCCCGCGTGACCTAGGGCAACCGGCGGCGGGCGGGGGCGGGGGGCGGGGGCGGAGGCGGGCGGCACCTGACGCATTTAGAAGCACTCGAGAGCGCGCCTGCGCGCCGGCGCCACTCGCCACTCAGCCGCCGCCCGATATACCATCCCGGGGTGACGTGATCCCGTATCTGGCGTATCGCACTCGATAATCAATCAATGTTCATTACGCACAGATATTATACAAACATCCACTTTGGCCGCACCGGCGTGCGCTTACCGCTCTATGGGCTGACATCTGGTCTATGCTTCCCGAAGCTTTTGTGCTAACATTCACGTATACCTGATTGGATGGCGTGTTTTATAACCTTTATGAACATGATACTATAGGTCTTCGCCTTTGATAATACAGGATTGGAACGGTGATAGACATCGCACCTCGGTAGCCGCGTAAGTAGCTATCCCGAAAACTCCCCAAATCAACCCAGATCTAGTGATGTATTGTGAAACAAAACAAATAGACAAAAACATTTTTGTTTATATGTACCCTCAGACCAAATAATGTCAGGTACCTTTCTAACTACATTAAAACAAGTCGCGAATTCTCTCGACAAGACTTTATCCCTGACCAGTGCATTATTAACAAGGTCACAAATTGTGCTCTCATTCCTGTCTCGACGACGTGACTATAAACAATCTAGTCGTAGGTAGTATTACATAATTGCTTCATTTACAACCAAACCTATCATAAAATAGTTGTCCTCATGAGTAGGTCGTTGACATAAAAGTTTTGTATGTATATATTATATACTATATTGAAACCGAGTGGTTCGATTAGTTCGTGGAATCCGAACTGTAACAATGAGATTTTCTGAAGTTAAGTACGGCGATTCAAACCTTCTGCTTTAATGTAAAGGAAAAGATAATATGGAAATTTACATACACACGAAGCGAAAGAGGTATTGTAAGTCTAGAGACAACTGGCGCTCTGTACTCTCTGCCTACCCCGTTAGGGACTCGGCGCGAATGCTTTGTATGTACATACGTTTGAGAAGACATTCAACGACGTATATAGTCGTCTTTAAGCGATGGACTCGCTATGTTTTACGCTGGCACCTAGAATATATCTCCAGCGGAAAGTGGGTGTGCGGGCATTACACACGTCTGCCTACCTCTTGGAGCCCTTGTGGTGAAGCGTAAAGACATTATATGTTATTCGTATAGCATTCATGTAATTTACTTTAATGCAAAGAATCTCTCGCCGTTTTGACGAGAGAACACGGGTGGGTCAGCTAGCATGAGAGGTAAATATTCACAAATCAATATAAGTACCTTCAAAATATACTTCAGAGAAATATGCCTACAAAGGTTAGTACACGCATTGCCATATTGTGAAGTGGTGTAGTCGTCTATCAATGGGTGCGCGTGTCCAGCTAAGTACACCCAGCGGACGTGACAAGGCCTGATATAAAGCAGTCTTATTAGTTTAGCCTAGTATAGAGTTCATATTAAAACGTGCTGTGAATGCGTATGAATATGTATGATAGTGGCATTAGTCTGACGGATGTTTTAGTAATGAGCTCCAGTGCGGGCCTGGCGGTGGCGGCGACCTGAGTAACGGGCCCTCGCGGCGGTTCCCACCCGAGCAGTGCATCTCGAGGGCGCATGTGGTGTCAAGTGGTTGCGGCCACAGGTGCAGCCTCTCCACGCGGGCCGCTGGCAAACACTTCACATTTATTATGATTTTTTACACCGACTCCCAAGGCAAGTTAATAAAACGCTGCCTTGACAATTTACTGCTACGTCTACTAAATATGCCCACTTATATCTACATACCGCATATCTAAGTATTACGAAGCCGCGATGGCCGAGTGTTCCGAGTATTTTCCTGCGACACAATAGTAAGTTCCAATCCCGACTATAGCAATTAGAGTTTTTCTGAACTTAAGAACCATGGTGAACAAAGGGAACATCAAGAACTTGCATACGTTTGAAAATAATTTAAAAAGACGTATGTATAGTCAGTCGTGCTTGAGTAACGGCGATAGACTCGCTATCTGTCATGTTGGCACCTAAAATATATCTCTAAATATATATTACCTATGCTTACCCCTTCGGGGACCCTTGTGGGAAGGCGCGCAGATATATTCTACTTTTCCATATCTCCAATGTCTATAATCTGACTATAATAGTAGATGGACCTAGTACCTAACAGCTAGCTCCACTACAAGTTGGGTGTTAGGGACGCTAGTTTGCGATGCAACAGCCATCCGGATGGGACAAGTAGCCCGTTATATACCTACAGCTTTGATCGCCTCCACACTAGCGGGTGTTATTGATACCAATACATTGATATCATAGCTCTCCCCTGGTGTTTGTAAATAATGCCTTGCCGTTGGCTACCTCAAAGGCAAGCCAACGTTAGCTAGTATTGCAGCACAATTGTAGCAGCCTATTGACTCTATGCACACACTCCACATCTATTTAGAACCGCATTATATTGTGGTTATGCTCATCATAACGATACTCAGGTATTTTTGGATCTGCTCTGCCTCTGCCAATGCACAATGCGCGGAACGGATTGGTTCTAATTAGGTAAGTGTGGTGTGGTAAGATTACACTGGGTGTGCTAGTTCAAGCGCCTGGGCTGGTCTCTCCATAGTCCCGAGTTGCTGACGCCGACACTACCCATTCATGGTGGAGAATACTGAAGCTTGTGTTGACGTGCCTAAGCTGCTCAGCAAACCATAATTCGTAAAATGGATTAATGAATGGGGACCATGCGTGTGCGCACCGCACTCACTCGGTATTAACGCCATGCGCACACGCAAAATGTGCACGGCGGGGCTCGACAGGGGTGCCTGTCACCCATCGCTAGATTAGATAGCGCTGAAGTATTGTACCTATACGCCGATAATTAAATGTGTTCGCCGCCGACATACGGGCACAGGCGTCCATTGCTGCATCCTTGCTGTTGTTGTATTGCCTAATTAGGTAAATTTCCCCTCAAATGCGTCCTATCTAGTGGCCCTCTTGCCGAATAACACCACTTAAACCCAAATCCATAATGGTGATGACACTGCATGCAACTAGAGCTATGTCACCATCATATTGTATGTATTTGTGGGAAAATGAAAATTATGAGTGTATATCTTCAAGCTTTTTCACAAGGGTGCCCGCCTACCCCAGGCAGTGGTGTTTCAGTCGCCACACACCCACATCCCACCAGCGAGCGCATTCGCCTTTGAATTTCTTCTCAAACGTGTGCAAGTTTGCTCTCGATGTTTACCTTCACCGTAAAGCTCTGACTAATCGCTGTACCTACTTAAGTTCAGAAAAAATTATTGGTGCAGTCGGGAATTGAGGTTGCAATTCAACAACTCGAACTACTTAGCCACTACGGCTTTTATCAATTGGGAGTGCGTGTGTATGCCAATTTCCATTATTGTTACCTTCCTATGATTCAAGTCTTAACCCTATGTACGGCTGAATTATCCTGCTTACTAACTGTCTGTATTTTTGCGGAAAACCGACGGCGTCTTAGGGATATATATAATGTATGCTTTTATCTTATTTATATCAAAGACAAAGACGAAGACGCGCTCAAAGGAGTCCAGGAATCAAGAGAACCTTCTGCTAAAGACAGTCGACAATACAAGGGAACTATGATAGGCCACCTAATACAACATGATAGCTTCTTTTGGAATATTTTAGAAGGAAAGGTAGAGGGGAAGAGAGGACGAGGAAGACCAACATTAACAGATATGAATCAGAGATAGGTAAGAGATAAAGTGTCTCTCTAAACGTATGGTGAGGTCGAAGAGATTCGCGCTGGTCAGCAGCAAATGGATGGGATCGCATCAAAGACGCCGACAAGAGCCTAGCTCATAAATGTATGACGTTATCCTATTAATATATACAATTAACTGAGGTCGTCCGAGGTCGACCGAGGGCTGCATCATCAGCAAAGCAGAACCGCCATGTGCCATTGCGAGCACTATTGAGGGATGGCCCTCCGATGCGATGTTCCTGTTTTGTGTATCCTCCGGCAAATGATTGGCCTTTGGTTGGGGTGCAGCTGTGGACGAGGCTCCTTAATGTTCCGTGCACATGTATCGAGCGTTCATGGCCTTAGAATAATAGTTAAGCACTATAATACTACACATGTGCACACAAACACGTTTATAATAGATTAATACAAGTCTGCGGTGCGCTTCATTAGAGGCGTTGTCTTAATGTTTGCCAATTGTGAACAAAACCTATTATCCTAGTTAATACTAACCACTTTGTTATCTAACTGCGAAAACATGCAAATTATTGTCCCAACTATCAAATTTATGTCAATGCAAGTATGTAGCACATATAAGTAGTTACCTCAAATATACCAGAATTTATATAATATAAAGTAATTACGGATAATATCCAAGAAATGGCTTCTCGCTATTATTGTTTGATTTCCAGGTTGTGTCGCGGGGAGGTAGTGGCGCTGCTGATTATTTATATAATTATCAGTTGGAAGTATTTATCGACGAATGAGCTATTACCAGTGGCAAACTAGGGAAAATAACTATATTGTAGTTACATTTCTCTACTGCTTGTACAGAAAATTTAAATGTGTAGAATTTAAACGGGAGCATATGTCATTATCGGTTTTTTTCAACTTACTGTAACTTTGATTGTTCACGAGGTGTTAGTTCGTAAATTGCCGGCTGCCCCCCGGCCGGCAGGTCCTTGCAGGCCGCGGTGGCGGGAAGTAGTACCTAAGCCATAATATGACCCCCCACGTAGCGCTCGTTAATTATGATTGTTGTCGGCAGGGAGTGCAGCGTTGATCTTGATATACGGCCCGGTACCGCCTACTGCGTAATTAGTGCACCTCCCGGCGGGGGAGAGGGGAGGGGGAGGGCACGTGGCCTCCCGCCGCCGTGGCCTCCACGCGATCCTCGATACATCCACCTTCTCAAAAGTCAACTCTCAGCCCGTGTAAATATTGTTCCCCTTCCCCCAACTAAAGTATCAGAACGTTAACGTGAAAGTACCTACCTACCTTCATGTTGCTGGAAGTTATTCCAGCTATTGCGCCATAGATTCCTAACAATTTTCGTATTTAGATAAGCCACATGTTGATAAGATCTAGCTAGCGCTATAACATGAGCACGGCTCAGGAACATTACCATCGTCTGCATCTTTGCAAGGAGGAGGTACCCACTGGAGACCATGCTAGTACCGGAGATCACGTCATGTGTATTCATAACCTAAGGTATCGAAGGGTTTAGGGCCCCAAGACCAAAATTAAACATAAGTGGAAGTTGTTGGTACAACCCACCCACTATAAAGTAATACTACCCTCCTGAGGGCTACCCTTATTAAGCGTCACAGTTGGTTATGGCGTGGCATCTGTTTGGGACTCGCCGTAACTGTACGTAATATTAATCCAGGGTGAATAAAAACTTACTTTAATGTAGCACATTAAAGGCGGTCACCATTCACATTGCATATACATACAATTATTACAATACTTTGTACTGCTTAAAGTCGATTCCAGAGCATGATAGCGAGGAAGTTGTATAATAAATAACATTGTTGAATAACAAGTAGCCTACCCAATGACACGGCTCGCCGGAGCCGGCCGCGGCCTGCATGCTAGCGCCCGCACGATGCGGTGGAATGTATATAGGTAGCTACACGTGGAAATGCCCTCCGGAGTTATGATAATTATTGCCGTACTATACTCTCTTATGTTGGCATAAAGAAAAAAACAGTGTGAGTGGGCGCGTGCGCGGCCCGCCCTCTATCCTCCGCCCTCCGCCCTCCGCCCTCCGCGGCCGCCCACCGCCGCCGACCCCGCCGCGTCACCCCTCGCCCCGCTGCATAGTGATCAAGCGAACTGGATTACTGCAGGCAGTGTGAGTGTGCCGCAGAATATGATGCAGCTTATATTTGTTGCTAATATGGCCGCTTGTGAACATCTATCCCGAGGCAAGAGCTTTGTGAGCAAATGCTTTGGCGCGCCCAGTGGCGTGCATTGACCAGCCTCAGCAGCGCGCTCAGTATCTACCTACATGAGTATAGCTATATGCGCGACGAGGCAGTGCCGGAGAGCGCTCCGAACGGGTTTGACCGCGCGACTCACTGACGTAGCTCCCATGTAGTGGGTACATCTACCACTATGTACGTATATAAATATTGGTACATGATTCGGTAACATTACTAATGCTAAACGGACGCATTTCAATGCACAAGAACTGGTTTCGTGTCGTTTAAAAGTTATTTATGTACGCGAGGGAAAATATGTGATGTTGTATCGGTTTATAAGTAATGAGTGGTCATTATTATTTGAGTGCTGATGTAGCGTTCTCAATAATGAATCAGTAGAAAGAGAGGTGTTGTCCAAGTGCAGGCCAACGCCGCGGCCGCCGCTGCCCGCTATCGCAGCGCGCACTATCTCGACATCTTGTCCGACAACTGCGGACATCTGTCCGTCGACGATTTGCATTTTATGTGCTCTCTGGCAGGGAGGTTGACACACATGCTCAGCACCCGAGGTGCACCTACGATGCTATCTACACGACAGTGTCGGGATATCCAATCAAAGTAAACATTATTTAAATATGCCAATTTTTATATTAAACCGGTGCCCATGTGCAGCCGCCAAGTACATAGAAACGAAGTAGGTATATGAAAGGATTTTAAGTGGCAAGTGGAAAAAGTTTTTTCTTTTAATGCCAATTTGGAACGCTGGCACTTATCAACACATTTAGGTATTTCTCATATATATTTAGGTTAGGTTACCTAGATCCTTTGAGGGGTTGTAGTTTCTATCATTCCTGACTGATTTGTGTTTGACTGACGTTTTTAAGATACTTATTGGATTTAAAGATTTTTATAAAAATGCCCAATTTGTTGTCTATTGTAGATTATTTATTATTTTCAACACTAATATTGCAGACAAATTAACAAACTGTGCGCAAAACGAAGTAAATTTGTACACAGTATTTATTGTGAAGAACATGTACGCTATGTGTTTATCTTTATTATTTCGTGTGTTCTCTTTTAATTATTTTGTTATTCTTTTAAAAATTTTTGAACAATTTAGATTTAATTCAAACATGAAACTTACACATATACAATTTGCACAAACCTTCATAAATACACCAACACACATAAACTCACAACTTCATGAGATTTTCATGTTAATCAATAATACGAATGGCTCAACTTTTTACGAATATACTTTATACCACTACATTGGTAATGGATGATCTCAATTATATAACGTCGGATATTGAAAAAATATCCACCTCTAAATCATATATGTGCACCCCTGAACAATGTCCACAATATTTCATCAATACACACAGACATCTTAAAGTTCTGCAGGTTAATATTAGAAGTATAAACGCCAATTTCAGTGAACTACTAGCTTTATTACACAGGATTAACCTTAAAATTTACATTATTGTGCTTTCTGAATGTAGGTTAAGCAAGTGCCCGTATATACCTACTATAGATAGGTATGTCTATTTTAAAACTAGTTACAACAATCAAAATGACGGCGTTGTTACTTATATTCTGGACACTTTAAAGTGTGATGTTAGTGAACCCGCTATAAATGATGCAAATTGTTTAATGCTTAAATTTTCTACTGATTTAGTATTTCTGGCTATATACCGTTCCCCTTCTTATAGAAATACTGTCAGTATTTCTATGTAGTATGTAGTATTTTATAGGTAGCCTTGATAAAATTCTTTCCGACCTTATTTCGTTCAAAACAGTTGCAGTTATTGGTGATATTAACATAAATATCAATAGCAACATGGACCCTTCAACTGATAAATATCTGAATATAACTGCTTCTCACGCTATGCTACCGGGTCATATTTTTCCAACACGTAAATCTACTTGCCTAGATCATGTCATTATCAAACCTGATAAATTTGCTACTTCTCTAGTGCTTAGCTCCACGATCACTGACCACGCTCCTGTACTTGTGTTGTGAATTAAAGCCACTCTCAAATAATGCCAAACGTTTTATACACAAAATTGATCATTCTGGGGTAGTAAAAAGTCTTGAGAAGATAAACTTTGGGTCCATACTGGTTACGTCTGATGCCGAAAAAGCAGCTTCAGATTTAGTGCATGTTTTATCTGCAACCGTCAAATCCCACTCAAAGAAAGTAATAATTTCAAGCAAAAAAAGAATCATAAAACCATGGATCACGAACGGCCTTTTGAAATGTATCCGAAATCGTGAAAAACTATACCGTAATACAAAAAAGGACCCTAATAATGAAAACATTTTAACCATTTATAGAAGATATCGCACCTTTTGCAATAATCTCTTAAAAAAACTCAAAACCCAATATGAGACTCTTGAATTTCAAAAATGTAAAAATAATTCGAAAGCTACTTGGAAATTAATTAAAAAAACAACAAATATGAACATCACTTCAGGGTCAGCTTCGGAACTATTATCTCTATCAGATGATCCATCCGCTTCTCTAAATTCTGTTAATAATTTCTTCGCTAATGTAGGAAAAACGAATGCAAATAATATTCTGAGAACTCCAAAAAAATTGACCCCTCTTCCCCACGATAAATCAAAGCCTCTTAATATACTAACCTCGATGGTTATGCTACCCACTGATGATAACGAAATTGAACGTATTATCAATGGTCTTAGGTCAAATTGCGCTGTAGGCTGGGACGATATACCTTCGAGTATTATTAAAGCGGCAAAACACATTCTCATTCCAGTTTTTACACATGTATTTAATCTTTGTCTGTCTACTGGCAGCTTCCCTTCCGTTTTCAAAAAAGCTTTAGTGCATCCTATTCACAAAACCGGTGTTAAGACTAGAATCAATAACTATAGACCTATTTCCGTACTATCTGTGTTATCTAAAATTTTAGAAAAACTTATAAATTCTAGATTTCTGAGTTACTTAACAAGAAATAACATTTTGGCTGATAACCAATTTGGTTTCAGAAACGGGAAATCGACGGAAGATGCAGTACTGGACTTAACTACCTCTGTTATTCGAAACCTAGATTCTAAAATGAAATCTGCTGCTGTCTTCTTAGATTTAACTAAAGCCTTTGATACCGTGTCTATTCCTAACTTACTTTACAAGTTAGAATTGATAGGTATAAGAGGTGTAGCTCATGATATTATAAATAACTTCCTTTCCAGCCGTACACAACGTGTTGTTGTTGATGGATACATGAGTGACGAGGAATCACTCACCTACGGTGTTCCACAAGGCAGTGTGCTTGGGCCCACTCTTTTTCTTGTATATGTCAACGAGCTCTGTAGACTTACTCTCACCTGTTGTAAAATTATTGCTTATTCTGATGATACTGTCCTCATAATACAAGCTAAAAACTGGACTGACGTAAAAACGTACGCTGAATCTGCACTAAGCTCCATTTTATTTTGGCTCTGCGATAATAGTTTGACTTTAAATCTTAATAAAACCCAATTCATGACTTTTGCAATAAGGAAATTAGATCAACCTTTTAGCATTCATATTCGAGCACATACATGCGCTGGGAAATCAGATGACAGATGTGGGTGTCCTCTCTTGGAGCATGTCCATAAAGTAAAATATTTAGATATTATTATTGATAGCTCACTAAATTGGAATGAGCACATTACTATGCTTGTAACTCGAACTAGAAAGTTAATATACATATTTAAAAAACTTAGATCAGTAGTGAACTTTTCAACTCTAAAATCTGTGTATTATGCTCTTGTCCAGTCAATTTTATCCTACTGTATCACTATTTGGGGAGGTGCCAATAAAACACAGGTTCTTCGGCTGGAGCGAGCCCAGAGGGCGGTTCTTAAAGTGATGTTACGCAAACCTATACTGTTTCCTACACACCAACTTTACTCGTTATGCAATGTTTTATCAGTTAGAAAAATGTTTATATTGAATATTATTCTCCGAAAACACACGACAACTCCGTTCAACCTCGATCATACTAAAGCCAAAAGAAATTGTAGGAATGTCTGTGAACCAGAAGTTCATCGAACATCATTAGCCAGCCATCATTACCATATAGTTAGCTCTGTGTTATACAACAAAGCAAATCAATTTTCAAAAATTGTACACTTATGTTCACATAAATGTAAGCGACAAGTTAAATCGTGGCTCTTCACTCACGTACGAAGAAACCGAGAATCTCGTGAAGTCTTCTATGTAACTTTTATATCAGTAATTTATATCTCACACATACACTACTGACACGCACAATCACACACACACACACACACACACACACACACACACACACACATACACAAACACACACACTCACTCACACACACCCACACACACGCACACACTCTGTTATTTGTGTTGGGATGAGGATGTCTGCGACACAGTTTATAACTACTGCAGGCATTATCGCATATAATTTTGTACTATATTTTTGTTCCGTAATAAATATAAATATAAATAAATAAATTAAATTGTTCGAGGAATATTTAACAATAGGTATATATGTACATACATGTATGGCAGCTGTGTTGTAGAATATCTGCGTTTCTTCAGCTCTCCAACAAGGTATAAAAGTCTAGGGTCCTGACACAATTCCTTGAAAATACTTCGACGAAAGGTAAGAGGAAGTGGTAACAAATAACGGGACTACTTACTGTAGTCCACTTGGCAAACTGCTTATATACAAATAAATCTTATCCCATAAATATAGATATCTTAATCCCATCACGATTGCCAATAGCTTTACATTAAAATATACCTTTGCATTGGACGTGCTTTGATGTCAGGAATCTTCTCTTCTCTCTCTCGCTCTGTTTCTCTCTTTCTCTCTCGTACGCCAAATTTGCGAACATAATACCTATTCTTGTCTACTCATATACAATCCTACTGCAAAAAAAAACCCACGGAGTGATGCTGGTGCAGAAAGATCAGCGAACACAAGGCGTCGAGACCAGTATTAAGTCACAGATGGGCGCACTACACTATTCCTTACATACCTACATATAATTGATTGATACAAAAAAGTTAAAGTTGGCGTTTTTACTATTGCATCTTTGTCTGCATGCATATCTACTTGCTTGTAATCACGTGAACAATTCACTACCTAAATGTCACCAATGCGTTTTCTTGATCAATAAAATAGAGAGCTTATCTCGGTGCAAAGAAGATAATTTCTTTTTATCTTCTTTCTATCATCGGACTAAGTATACATGTGTCTCAGGAAATATAACAATTGTCTTCTAGATGTGGCTCCAAAAATAGCAACATTTTTAAAGGGTGTAATATTGTTTCCGAAACATGGCTTTATGGGCTCCTTGCACAAGCTATTATGACATAATGAAAACAGTAGTTACATTATATATGTATAACTTTATCGCAACAGCTGATTTTTATGCGAATATAAGATAAAACATTAACATCTTGGTATGAAATATTTTTTATTTGCTTACGTTCATAATCCCTACCACATATTTGAGCAACTGTCCCATTATCTGAGACACCCTGTATGGTTAATAAAAAGTATAGTTAATAAATTCGACAATGGGTTACTTATTAGACCAACAAAAGTGAGGGGATTTGTTTATAATCCTGCGTTAAAAATGTACATACATACATAAATACCATCACGCCAAGTCCCTAACGGGGTAGGCAGAGAGTATAGAGCGCCAGTTCTCTCTAGACTTACATACCTCTTTCGCTTCGTCCACATTCATCAGTCTCTTCATTCATGCTCGTCAGTTTCGAGTACTCTTAACGTTCCCGTCCTTGAGAGTCCGATCTATTTGATCCAGGTAGTTGGAACGTGGCCTTCCTCTGCCTCTTCTTGCACACACTTTTGCTTTGTATATCTGTTTCGTCAATCTTTCTTCACTCATCCTTTCTATGTGTCCAAACCAACGTAACATGCCTTTCTTCATCTTTACAATCACGCCCTCATTCACGCCACTTGATTTGCAAATCTCTTCATTGCGGATTCGATCTAATATCGTTACTCCACACATTTTTCGAAGAGATCGCATCTCAACTGCATTCAAGCTATTTTCATACTTCCTCTGACGTACCCAGGATTTGCTGCCGTACAATAAGGTCGACTCGAGCATTCTTGCTCAGACTTTTACTGCCCATCAACGCCGACATGGCTCCGTTCACCTTATTTCCGGCAGTTATCCTTCTTTCAATATCTTTTTCATACTTTCCATCTCGTGTGAACATGCTTCCAAGATATACAAATTCATTCACTTGCTCTAGAATTTGCCCATTTACCGATATAGCACACTCGGTCACTTGTTCATCTCTTTCGAATACCAGAACCTTAGTCTTGCCAGCGTTTAGGCGCAGCCCCTTCTTTTCACATTCTTCTTTCATTATGGTAACTAGTGACTGCAGTTCGCCCTCTGATGACGCCAGTAAAGCCGCGTCATCGGCGTATAGTAGGCAGTTGACCACTAAGTTTCCCATTTTCACTCCACATCCGTTCATTCTTAGTGCTCTCAGACAGTTATCTAGATATATAATGAACAGAACAGAATGACAGACATGATACACCCTTAAAATTGTATTGTTAAAAATGTAGTTAAGTTACTAATGCCGTACGTTGAATATGCTTAATACAATGCTGTTATTTAGGAACTCGCACGAACCCTGCGGCGGTGTAGCTGTTGTATGCGGTTTATGTGGGCGAAGTCACGGGCCCAAGCTAGCAATGAATAAAACTACCAATAGGTTACTATACAATTGAAAAAGTTTGTGTCTGATGCAAACACTACTGAACGGAATTGGATGAAATTGGCCACAGATAGATTATTGGCCACAGATAGATTATTAGCTGCACTTACACATACAATATGTTTGATTCCAGAAAAAAAATACTGAAAAATACAACTAGTGAAATGAAATTGTCCCCAGCTGGTATAAGTAGAGGAGCAGTGAGGGTGCCAGCCCCGTGGGCGGGTGACCGGTGGCTTGATCTGCTAAGACTCGCAAAGGTTTGGTTCGTGGCCGGGCAGCGGCTGCGGGGCACCGGCGGCTCGTTACTTCGCCTCCATATTCATAGCAGAGTTCATTAAGGGAACAACTTAAGATTACCGCGCGAGTGGCCGCGCCTCGGAGACGGAGAGAGGTCGCTTCCCGAGCGATAAGTATATTTTATTATTCATCTAACATCGATAACTGAGAGGTATCTAATACAGAATGTAGTCATGTGTGCGTGACCGCAATAGATCCCGTCAAATTATAATGGTGATGGTGGGCGCAATTCAGATATTGGTCGGGGACAGTTCCCATGGCGCTGGCCCTTATCGAGCGGCGCCCCCCCTCCCCCTGCCCCCCTCCCCTCCCCCGCCCTCGCCGCCGCCCGCGCCCTCGGCCCGCGCCCTCGCTGGCGCCGCCGCTCTTAGCGCGACAAGTTCCTTTTTTTGTGTGCTCTCCATGTCGAAGGTAATTAATTAGGACCCAGCTCAGCCTGCCTCGGAGACGGCGGCGACGTTTAATTGCATTCGTACCGTGATTTGCGATCACTTACATTCTCAACGAAAAAGCTGCCTCATACTACTCACGTTGAAACGGAGAGCCTTATCTGGGCTCCCATACAGCCCATAGCTACAGTGTAACAGCTTACGTACTATCCAACAAAAGTGACGTATGCAAGTGTTGATGTGCCTTCGCGTATCAACAGATTGGTATATATTCATATATACCTAAATATTATATTTGTATTTTCACTGACCACGAGGCTTGATATCGCCGTGTGACAATCTCACATGTATTTACTAACAATACAACTTTGTTACCCAATGAGCGTAATAACTTCTGTAATGACTCAACACATCTGTTGTCCTTTTATGATAGTGTAGAAGATGTTATTAGGTAGGCTTCTACGATCGAGCCCTCGCTCACAAGGATCTGGGAAGATCTTCACTGAAGTTATTCAAGAGCCAAGCGCATGTTAATAATGATTTCAGGAAAGTTCATTAATATAGTTTGTATAAGTAGTTATTTGATCTGAGTCATTCCTTGGAATTCGTATTCTACCCGCGCCGAGAAGCAGGACAGTTACTAGCCATAGAGTGAAGCAAAAGTCTCTCATTGTTCGGGCACCGACCCGTTTCTATTGCGTAATGATCCCTTTACAAATGAGTCATCGCGAACACGATGGGTGCAACGATAAGGGAGCCTACACACCCGATACAATCGCAGGCGCCGGTGGCACCGCGGCCGTGCGGGGAGGCCGGCTAAGGGCAGAGCCTGCGGGACACTCGCTGCACCTTTGTTTGTTGCCTATTACGGACAGAAAAACAAGCCGATCGAAGTGGATTAACACATTAACAGGTCCCGCGTCGCCGGTATAAAAGCATTCCCGGTGTATGTCGGGAAACAGTGAGGTAAAAAATTTGGTGACACGCCGGAGCGCGCGGCCGCCGTCAATTAGTAGGACTTGTCGCGGGCGCCGCTTTGTGCGCGCCGCCTAATGGACCCCCGCCCTCACCTCCCTCACCCCCTCCCCCCTCCCGCCCTCGTCTCACGTGCACTCGCGCTTTGATTAATAACGCGCACAAGGCTACGTCTCATTATGCGCCCAGGACTCCTTACCTGAGCTACCTCTCGCATTGCCATTAATCGCTTTCTAATCCTGTGATACTTGTATTGACACTAGCTTTGGTTTTTTTGGTATCGAAAATAAATATATCGACTCCCAGAACAAAACGTATTATCTTTTGTCTTGATCCAGCTAACAACGTTTGTGCCAAATGTCATCCACTTCCGTTGTGTAATTGTTGCGTGAAATAAGAACAAACATCCTCACAGACTTTCGATTGAACAATATTAGTATAATGATAAAAGCTATGCCGCCGTGTGGCAAGTGAATATATTGTGTATTTGAACGGTCATAAGATACATAATAGATATAGATATACATAGATAGGTCTCGGCCTTGGAATGATAAATATGTTGCATTAGGTTCGTATCTAGTAGTGAGGAATCAATACCGAAGACTAATTAGTCAGTTATCGCTTTGTATGCAGATCGCATGTAGTGTACCAACAGGTACCGGGCAGCGCTGTAACGCCGGCCAGTAGGTACCCAGTACCCAGTACCCAGTGCCCAGTGCCCAGTGCCCAGTACCCAGTGCGGCCCGACACAGGCACGGTCGGGCGGCGGCGCTAGCGAGTCCGACGCCCGTCACTGGTTGCGGTTGTGGTCGCTCCAGATTTACGCGCTAATCACTGCTGACACAGATAACGCTAATGAAGACAATGTTGTTTGTTTGTCCGCAGATAGCCCCGCTATTGACGCACGTACACTACTCATCACTACGCCCGCTATACACTCGGCAAATGCAGCTTTAGCTCTACATCCAGCCAGCTGCGTGCAACTGGGGCTCCCTCGACTAGCTCACTTTACGTACTTTCCTGTCCTTCGATTGTCCTTCTTTACTAAAAATAACTCTTTTTCTCTTGTTCTCGATCTTGTCATTAACACTTTCAACTTCCAAATAGATACAATTTTACTTTTTATGTTTAGAATTCATTACTACTCACATTTCAGATACACTGCATAGCTAGCTGCACCGAATACCTATGAATAAATATACACCAAGCAAAATATGCTCTACAGGCCGTAACTGGCGCAATGCAGCGACGACAACGAGTCGGACAGGGGAAGAACAACATGAAGGCTGTACTGCCAGGATGCACCTCGATGCCCTCGAGGCTTACTCCTCAATACATAGCATAAGGTTTGTAAGTCTAGAGAGAGCTGGTGCTCTACTTTCTTTGCCTACCCCGTGGTGGGCTCGGCGTGATGATATGTATGTAAGTCTAGAGAGAGCTGGTGCTCTACTTTCTTTGCCTACCCCGTGGTGGGCTCGGCGTGATGATATGTATGTAAGTCTAGAGAGAGCTGGTGCTCTACTTTCTTTGCCTACCCCGTGGTGGGCTCGGCGTGATGATATGTATGTAAGTCTAGAGAGAGCTGGTGCTCTACTTTCTTTGCCTACCCCGTGGTGGGCTCGGCGTGATGATATGTATGTAAGTCTAGAGAGAGCTGGTGCTCTACTTTCTTTGCCTACCCCGTGGTGGGCTCGGCGTGATGATATGTATGTAAGTCTAGAGAGAGCTGGTGCTCTACTTTCTTTGCCTACCCCGTGGTGGGCTCGGCGTGATGATATGTATGTAAGTCTAGAGAGAGCTGGTGCTCTACTTTCTTTGCCTACCCCGTGGTGGGCTCGGCGTGATGATATGTATGTAAGTCTAGAGAGAGCTGGTGCTCTACTTTCTTTGCCTACCCCGTGGTGGGCTCGGCGTGATGATATGTATGTAAGTCTAGAGAGAGCTGGTGCTCTACTTTCTTTGCCTACCCCGTGGTGGGCTCGGCGTGATGATATGTATGTAAGTCTAGAGAGAGCTGGTGCTCTACTTTCTTTGCCTACCCCGTGGTGGGCTCGGCGTGATGATATGTATGTAAGTCTAGAGAGAGCTGGTGCTCTACCCCGTGGTGGGCTCGGCGTGATGATATGTATGTAAGTCTAGAGAGAGCTGGTGCTCTACTTTCTTTGCCTACCCCGTGGTGGGCTCGGCGTGATGATATGTATGTAAGTCTAGAGAGAGCTGGTGCTCTACTTTCTTTGCCTACCCCGTGGTGGGCTCGGCGTGATGATATGTATGTAAGTCTAGAGAGAGCTGGTGCTCTACTTTCTTTGCCTACCCCGTGGTGGGCTCGGCGTGATGATATGTATGTAAGTCTAGAGAGAGCTGGTGCTCTACCCCGTGGTGGGCTCGGCGTGATGATATGTATGTAAGTCTAGAGAGAGCTGGTGCTCTACTTTCTTTGCCTACCCCGTGGTGGGCTCGGCGTGATGATATGTATGTAAGTCTAGAGAGAGCTGGTGCTCTACTTTCTTTGCCTACCCCGTGGTGGGCTCGGCGTGATGATATGTATGTAAGTCTAGAGAGAGCTGGTGCTCTACCCCGTGGTGGGCTCGGCGTGATGATATGTATGTAAGTCTAGAGAGAGCTGGTGCTCTACCCCGTGGTGGGCTCGGCGTGATGATATGTATGTAAGTCTAGAGAGAGCTGGTGCTCTACCCCGTGGTGGGCTCGGCGTGATGATATGTATGTAAGTCTAGAGAGAGCTGGTGCTCTACCCCGTGGTGGGCTCGGCGTGATGATATGTATGTAAGTCTAGAGAGAGCTGGTGCTCTACCCCGTGGTGGGCTCGGCGTGATGATATGTATGTAAGTCTAGAGAGAGCTGGTGCTCTACCCCGTGGTGGGCTCGGCGTGATGATATGTATGTAAGTCTAGAGAGAGCTGGTGCTCTACCCCGTGGTGGGCTCGGCGTGATGATATGTATGTAAGTCTAGAGAGAGCTGGTGCTCTACCCCGTGGTGGGCTCGGCGTGATGATATGTATGTAAGTCTAGAGAGAGCTGGTGCTCTACCCCGTGGTGGGCTCGGCGTGATGATATGTATGTAAGTCTAGAGAGAGCTGGTGCTCTACCCCGTGGTGGGCTCGGCGTGATGATATGTATGTAAGTCTAGAGAGAGCTGGTGCTCTACCCCGTGGTGGGCTCGGCGTGATGATATGTATGTAAGTCTAGAGAGAGCTGGTGCTCTACCCCGTGGTGGGCTCGGCGTGATGATATGTATGTAAGTCTAGAGAGAGCTGGTGCTCTACCCCGTGGTGGGCTCGGCGTGATGATATGTATGTAAGTCTAGAGAGAGCTGGTGCTCTACCCCGTGGTGGGCTCGGCGTGATGATATGTATGTAAGTCTAGAGAGAGCTGGTGCTCTACTTTCTTTGCCTACCCCGTGGTGGGCTCGGCGTGATGATATGTATGTAAGTCTAGAGAGAGCTGGTGCTCTACCCCGTGGTGGGCTCGGCGTGATGATATGTATGTAAGTCTAGAGAGAGCTGGTGCTCTACTTTCTTTGCCTACCCCGTGGTGGGCTCGGCGTGATGATATGTATGTAAGTCTAGAGAGAGCTGGTGCTCTACTTTCTTTGCCTACCCCGTGGTGGGCTCGGCGTGATGATATGTATGTAAGTCTAGAGAGAGCTGGTGCTCTACCCCGTGGTGGGCTCGGCGTGATGATATGTATGTAAGTCTAGAGAGAGCTGGTGCTCTACTTTCTTTGCCTACCCCGTGGTGGGCTCGGCGTGATGATATGTATGTAAGTCTAGAGAGAGCTGGTGCTCTACTTTCTTTGCCTACCCCGTGGTGGGCTCGGCGTGATGATATGTATGTAAGTCTAGAGAGAGCTGGTGCTCTACTTTCTTTGCCTACCCCGTGGTGGGCTCGGCGTGATGATATGTATGTAAGTCTAGAGAGAGCTGGTGCTCTACTTTCTTTGCCTACCCCGTGGTGGGCTCGGCGTGATGATATGTATGTAAGTCTAGAGAGAGCTGGTGCTCTACTTTCTTTGCCTACCCCGTGGTGGGCTCGGCGTGATGATATGTATGTAAGTCTAGAGAGAGCTGGTGCTCTACCCCGTGGTGGGCTCGGCGTGATGATATGTATGTAAGTCTAGAGAGAGCTGGTGCTCTACCCCGTGGTGGGCTCGGCGTGATGATATGTATGTAAGTCTAGAGAGAGCTGGTGCTCTACTTTCTTTGCCTACCCCGTGGTGGGCTCGGCGTGATGATATGTATGTAAGTCTAGAGAGAGCTGGTGCTCTACTTTCTTTGCCTACCCCGTGGTGGGCTCGGCGTGATGATATGTATGTAAGTCTAGAGAGAGCTGGTGCTCTACTTTCTTTGCCTACCCCGTGGTGGGCTCGGCGTGATGATATGTATGTAAGTCTAGAGAGAGCTGGTGCTCTACCCCGTGGTGGGCTCGGCGTGATGATATGTATGTAAGTCTAGAGAGAGCTGGTGCTCTACCCCGTGGTGGGCTCGGCGTGATGATATGTATGTAAGTCTAGAGAGAGCTGGTGCTCTACTTTCTTTGCCTACCCCGTGGTGGGCTCGGCGTGATGATATGTATGTAAGTCTAGAGAGAGCTGGTGCTCTACTTTCTTTGCCTACCCCGTGGTGGGCTCGGCGTGATGATATGTATGTAAGTCTAGAGAGAGCTGGTGCTCTACTTTCTTTGCCTACCCCGTGGTGGGCTCGGCGTGATGATATGTATGTAAGTCTAGAGAGAGCTGGTGCTCTACTTTCTTTGCCTACCCCGTGGTGGGCTCGGCGTGATGATATGTATGTAAGTCTAGAGAGAGCTGGTGCTCTACTTTCTTTGCCTACCCCGTGGTGGGCTCGGCGTGATGATATGTATGTAAGTCTAGAGAGAGCTGGTGCTCTACTTTCTTTGCCTACCCCGTGGTGGGCTCGGCGTGATGATATGTATGTAAGTCTAGAGAGAGCTGGTGCTCTACTTTCTTTGCCTACCCCGTGGTGGGCTCGGCGTGATGATATGTATGTAAGTCTAGAGAGAGCTGGTGCTCTACTTTCTTTGCCTACCCCGTGGTGGGCTCGGCGTGATGATATGTATGTAAGTCTAGAGAGAGCTGGTGCTCTACTTTCTTTGCCTACCCCGTGGTGGGCTCGGCGTGATGATATGTATGTAAGTCTAGAGAGAGCTGGTGCTCTACTTTCTTTGCCTACCCCGTGGTGGGCTCGGCGTGATGATATGTATGTAAGTCTAGAGAGAGCTGGTGCTCTACTTTCTTTGCCTACCCCGTGGTGGGCTCGGCGTGATGATATGTATGTAAGTCTAGAGAGAGCTGGTGCTCTACTTTCTTTGCCTACCCCGTGGTGGGCTCGGCGTGATGATATGTATGTAAGTCTAGAGAGAGCTGGTGCTCTACTTTCTTTGCCTACCCCGTGGTGGGCTCGGCGTGATGATATGTATGTAAGTCTAGAGAGAGCTGGTGCTCTACTTTCTTTGCCTACCCCGTGGTGGGCTCGGCGTGATGATATGTATGTAAGTCTAGAGAGAGCTGGTGCTCTACTTTCTTTGCCTACCCCGTGGTGGGCTCGGCGTGATGATATGTATGTAAGTCTAGAGAGAGCTGGTGCTCTACTTTCTTTGCCTACCCCGTGGTGGGCTCGGCGTGATGATATGTATGTAAGTCTAGAGAGAGCTGGTGCTCTACTTTCTTTGCCTACCCCGTGGTGGGCTCGGCGTGATGATATGTATGTAAGTCTAGAGAGAGCTGGTGCTCTACTTTCTTTGCCTACCCCGTGGTGGGCTCGGCGTGATGATATGTATGTAAGTCTAGAGAGAGCTGGTGCTCTACTTTCTTTGCCTACCCCGTGGTGGGCTCGGCGTGATGATATGTATGTAAGTCTAGAGAGAGCTGGTGCTCTACTTTCTTTGCCTACCCCGTGGTGGGCTCGGCGTGATGATATGTATGTAAGTCTAGAGAGAGCTGGTGCTCTACTTTCTTTGCCTACCCCGTGGTGGGCTCGGCGTGATGATATGTATGTAAGTCTAGAGAGAGCTGGTGCTCTACTTTCTTTGCCTACCCCGTGGTGGGCTCGGCGTGATGATATGTATGTAAGTCTAGAGAGAGCTGGTGCTCTACTTTCTTTGCCTACCCCGTGGTGGGCTCGGCGTGATGATATGTATGTAAGTCTAGAGAGAGCTGGTGCTCTACTTTCTTTGCCTACCCCGTGGTGGGCTCGGCGTGATGATATGTATGTAAGTCTAGAGAGAGCTGGTGCTCTACTTTCTTTGCCTACCCCGTGGTGGGCTCGGCGTGATGATATGTATGTAAGTCTAGAGAGAGCTGGTGCTCTACTTTCTTTGCCTACCCCGTGGTGGGCTCGGCGTGATGATATGTATGTAAGTCTAGAGAGAGCTGGTGCTCTACTTTCTTTGCCTACCCCGTGGTGGGCTCGGCGTGATGATATGTATGTAAGTCTAGAGAGAGCTGGTGCTCTACTTTCTTTGCCTACCCCGTGGTGGGCTCGGCGTGATGATATGTATGTAAGTCTAGAGAGAGCTGGTGCTCTACTTTCTTTGCCTACCCCGTGGTGGGCTCGGCGTGATGATATGTATGTAAGTCTAGAGAGAGCTGGTGCTCTACTTTCTTTGCCTACCCCGTGGTGGGCTCGGCGTGATGATATGTATGTAAGCAGCACAGGTATTTACATACATTTTGTTAGTTTTAAAATGTATGACATTTCTTTAATTATTTCACTCACTATTCATATTGTGTTCGCTTTTGCTATTGACAACTATGATAGGCCCACGCGTAGTGCACATTTAGTAAACCAATATATTCACTTTGAGCAGTCCATTATAAAATGGAGGCTTTTAGTGAGAGGCCTCTCGAGAATCTAACACTGTGACATGAATATCCGGTATTTGAACGTGACCTTTTTGCCCGAACAAGAGGATAAATCCTATCCATTGACAGACAGACAGATAGATATCAGACACGAAATTGTTCTCGTATGGGTTCAAGGTACCGAGTAAGGAGCCCTAAATACGTAGCGGCAAACGTTAGTTGGTTTATTCAAATAGGCCTACACTCCGCCACACGCCGCGGCCGCGCGCTGCGGAGCTCGTGTTGCGAGTACTATGGAACCTCCGCTTGGCTTCAATTATGGGACGACGCAACATGCATGGCCAGGCTTATGAATATCCTAGCTGGATCATGGCATCAATCGCTATTACAATAGAAATTGATGTTACCGCAAAAGTTACACTATTCAATAAACAACATGACCTTCCTAATTTGCTTTATCTGCATGTATTAAGCCGTGTAAAAAGTCTTGGTGACCGAATGGTTCGAGTAGTTGCCTGCGACATAAAGATCGCAAGTTCGAACCCCTACTGTACCATTGGGTTTTCTGAACTTAAGTACAGTGATTAGTCACACCACGAGCTTTACGGTGAAGGAAAACATTGAGAGGAAACCTGCATACGTCTGAAAAGCAATTCTAAGGCTAATGAATAATCGTGCTTTATTAACGGCGATGGACTCGCCATCTGTCACGTTGGCACCTAAAGTATATCTCTGGCGTAAAGTGGGTGTGTGGGTACTACCTATATAGCTCTGTCTACGGGCACCTTTGTGGGAGATCGTGAGGATATTATGCATTTATTATATATCATTCCACGCCTTCATACAAGGGTCCGCCGGATGATAACATCCTCTTCTTCTCAGGAGATATTTTAGGTAACAAAATTACCGATTCATGGACGACTGTAGTTATACAATTGATTTTTCTGGTCGCATTGGTATTCTTGTTTCCTCGCAATATTTTTCTACACGGTGAAACTCATAGTGTGAGAAATCACTGGTCTCATAATAATAATAATATATCCTCACGCCTTCCCACAAGGGTCCCCGAAGGGGTAGGCAGAGGTGTATAGGTAATACTGGTCTCATGTTCTTTGAAATTCCTTGGGTCACACCGCCGGGGTCAGAACCTGCTATTACGATATGGCGGGCTATTATTTAAGCTGGGTTCAAAGTATTCCACTAATAATATGTCGTAACTCTTCGCAACACATAAACCTACTTGATAGGTTAATATATATATCAGTCGAAGGGTCTATGCCCCCGTTGCTGTCGATCACAAAGCACGTGACTATGAAAATAACGGTATAGTTAATGACGTCACGAGCCTTGCCTGTCAAGGTTACACTTAACAAGCTCAATGCAGCGTACATTATGACAGCGTTATTATTAAGAGGAAAGATTTGTATGTAAGTATGTTTGTAAGGAATTGGCTCAAAAAGAACTGTACCGATTTTAAAAATTATTTCACCATTTCTACGCTACATTATTCTTTGTGCCCAAAAACGATTGCCGAAATAGAAAGCACAAACTGTTCGCGGTGCCATATTGCCGAACAGTGGCGCACGCTCAGTCTCCGATCCCGAGGTCACTGACAGCACTCAATGCCCTCCTGGACTCAAGTGTAAATCCTGAATGTGATGTGCTGGCAGGAGAATGGAAGGTGATTTTGAATGAGTGTCTGGCATACGCAGAAAGAAGGCCATCTTCTTCTCGGTAATACACGACGCAAAGGTCGCAAGTTCGAATCCCGACTGTACCAATGAGTTTTTTCTGAACTTAAGCACAGTGATTAGTCACACCACGAGCTTTACGGTGAAGGAAAACATCGAAAGGAAACCTGCATACGTCTGAGAAGAAATTCAAGTCGTGCTTGAGTAACGGCGATGGACTCGCCATCTGTCACGTTGGCACCTAATATACCTCTGGCGGAAAGTGGGTGTGTTGGTATTACCTATACACCTCTGCCTACCCCTTCGGGGACCCTTGTGGGAAGGCGTGAGGACATTTATATTAACCTTATTTATTATTACTAAGCCGTGGTGGCCGAGTGGTTCGAGCAGTTGCCTGCGACGCAAAGGTCGCAAGTTCGAATCCCGACTGTACCAATGAGTTTTTTCTGAACTTAAGTACAGTGATTAGTCACACCACGAGCTTTACGGTGAAGGAAAACATCGAGAGGAAACCTGCATACGTCTGAGAAGAAATTCAAAGGTGTATGTATAGTCGTGCTTGAGTAACGGCGATGGACTCGCCATCTGTCACGTTGGCACCTAATATACCTCTGGCGGAAAGTGGGTGTGTGGGTATTACCTATACACCTCTGCCTACCCCTTCGGGGACCCTTGTGGGAAGGCGTGAGGATATATATATATTATTACTCATATGTATTTTTTTAACTTATACCTCCACATTAGCGTAAATTACCACGTTGTCGTGCTAATTGTAAATAAATAAATAAATTAAATTAAAATAAATAAAAAAAGCCGTGGTGGCCGAGTGGTTCGAGCAGTTGCCTGCGACGCAAAGGTCGCAAGTTCGAATCCCGACTGTACCGATGAGTTTTTCTGAACTTAAGTACAGTGATTAGTCACACCACGAGCTGAACGGTGAAGGAAAACATCGAGAGGAAACCTGCATACGTCTGAGAAGAAATTCAAAGGCGTATGTATAGTCGTGCTTGAGTAACGGCGATGGACTCGCCATCTGTCACGTTGGCACCTAATATACCTCTGGCGGAAAGTGGGTGTGTGGGTATTACCTATACACCTCTGCCTACCCCTTCGGGGACCCTTGTGGGAAGGCGTGAGGATATATATTATTATAAATAAATTATCACTGATTAATATAGACTATTTTAATTTTAAAAAATAAATGTCCACCCGTGCGAAGCCGGGACGGGCCTCTAGTGTTTCATGAACCGGGCAGATACTAGTTACAAAATATTGGAGCGCCAGGAGTTAAGGACTGAAGTTCAAACATTGAGATAAACTAGCATATTTGACATTAGTAAGGAGTGCAAGCTTTGTAGCCAATGTCTGAGTGAGCGTCAGCCAGCGGCGGGAGCGGTTACTCGGCATCGCAGTAGGCACTGGCGAGCACCCCGTGCCTACTACATTCTCATTAAATTAATTGAAAAGCTATATCAAAACCTTTACTTTATATAAAAATTGTTCCGAGACTACTTGACCTGTACTGTATCTATTCCAATTGATTTATGATGCGCTTTCAGGTTTGACTGGTGTCTGTCTGCGACTACCTTTGGTTTACGATGATTGCAATTAGCACACCTCTTTAGTTAATGAATACCTATTGTATATGTTCAAGTCAATAAGATAAGGCTAACGATGCCAGTAAGTAGCCGCAGCGGCCTCCCTCCGTGAGGAGTGGCCCAAAGCAATGCACATGCGGGACCACTCAATGATTGTGCCTACTCCTGAGCTATTTATTGCCTGCTCCTTACTGCGTGTTATACCTATACATAATGAAGCGTGAACAAACTTTCTTACGTGTTTTATATGTTTCTTGTTTAGGCAATAGCAACATCCAATACACCAACATACATAACATACAATATACATGTAGGTATGCAATCATTGCATATGCAAGTTACTCGAATTCACTAGGCTACCTAAAATCGTGAAGGAAATAATTTTTCTCGTAGGTAAGCCTACTATGAAGCCGTGGTGGCCGAGTGGTTCGGGCAGTTGCCTGCGACGCAAAGGTCGCAAGTTCGAATCCCGACTGTACCAATGAGTTTTTCTGAACTTAAGTACAGTGATTAGTCACACCACGAGCTTTACGGTGAAGGAAAACATCGAGAGGAAACCTGCATACGTCTGAGGAGAAATTCAAAGGCGTATGTATAGTCGTGCTTGAGTAACGGCGATGGACTCGCCATCTGTCACGTTGGCACCTAATATACCTCTGGCGGAAAGTGGGTGTGTGGGTATTACCTATACACCTCTGCCTACCCCTTCGGGGACCCTTGTGGGAAGGCGTGAGGATATATTATATATTATATATATATATATATATATATATATATACTAAACTGTGGGCAGAGGAATGCCCCCGACACTGCATACAATGGTACAGTGGCAGCCTCCATCGGCGGAATGATTTTTACTAAATATCAAGGCTCAATATAATTTCCGTTGGAATCAATTTAAAGAGATTGATTTAATTGCGTGCGAGGCGAGCCGGCGCGGGCGGCGGGCGGCGGCCGCTCCGAACACGGAAAGGCTTTTGAGGCGGCGCTACACACGGCGCCGCCGCGACACACGGCGCGGCCGCTCATACTCATACCGCATTGCCTTATTTATGGCCGCGATACTGGCACCGGCTGCCCCGTTCATTACACCGCGAGCAGTGCAAGCCCGCCTCAAGACTGTCTACCCGCTTAACGGGCTTGCCAAAATTACAGATCATGATCGGTGTGCGAACTTCCCTTATAGTCTAATACTTATTGGTTGCCAAATTAAATGTATCTATATATAGATATATATATAGCACGCCATAAAATAACAGCAGCTTTGTCACATATGTATATACGTTGGGTGTCCGCGGACCGGGCTTGTAAGCTGTCAGGTGACGTTGTGGAGAGCACATCGGGCGTGAGCGAGCAGTGTGTCCCCGCGTGGGGCGCCGGCGCCCTGAGGGACGCTGCGGCCGGGCGGGAGGGCGGCGGGAGGGCGGCGGGAGGGCGGCGGGAGGGCGGCACACGCCGGGGACTACACTCGATGTCTGCTCCTGGCGTAGCGCCATACATTCAGAGGCGGTATACCAGCGGGCGACACAGTCTCCATACACTCTGTACCGACATATTATGTACACATATTAACGCTTTAATATTCATATGGACAGTATGAAAATACCTCATGACGATTACTGTACGTCGATCTCCGAACTGTTCATGGCAAAAATACTCTTGGATACAGACCGCCGAACTTGCAATGTAGTTTTTTAATTTTAATAGTGAATAATTCTCATATTTAGAATAAAATCTACAAATGTTATCCACATCCACTTTTAATTAGGCAGATAGTAATTAAATAGTCAATGCATCTTTCTTGATCAGGCAGACGTTATTGATAAGTAATAATTACAAAAAGGTCAATACGAATAGAAGTCATGCATCACATTAGTCCGTAGAACATATTTATGTGAATTCCTTAAGTTGTTCAATATGGCATTCTCAGGCCCCGACCTGTCGCTATACTATATACCTAACGGACCAGTCGGCGCCTACATATGTATGCACAGCACACATTATAACATATATACATGATTATATTCGTGTGAGTAGGTTTGGCGTAAATTATTATAAGCACTGCCATTAGCTGGAAATTTATTAATTATTACAAATTTAATTAACATTATACATAAAAAGCATTAATATGATACAGCTGTCGCGGAGTGAACAAGTGAATGTTCCCACGAGCGGCGCGAGAGGTCGCTTACGCTGCACTCAAATAAATGTCAGCCGGAGTCCGTGTGCTCTGCCACAGCTATACTATAGCCACAGCTATCATGAGCCTTTGCCGGGGGCTGGCAGCCAGTGCGCGGACTATATACAATACTAGCTTATGCCCGCGGCTTCGCCCGCGTGGAGTTCGAAAAAGTAGCTTTGGAAATTTTCCGACTAGAATCGGTTCAGCCGCTATGTCGTGAAAGAGCATGATACATTATAATATTAGAACTTAAAACTTTTTCAGGATAAAAAAAATAATAATCTATGGTCTATTCCTAGGTATAAGCTATCACCATTTCAACTTCCAGCCAAATTGGTTCAGCCGTTTGGCCGTGAAAGAACCGCAAACATCCAAAGTTACGAACCCTCACATTTATAATTGTATTAGTAAGACATTATAATACACCGCGTGACATACAACCTGCAAAGTACTCACATGCCAACTCTCTATATTATAAACTTTAATAACGTTGGTTTATACAAAATTAAGCGTAACGCGTATCTGTCTGGACAATTTGGTTACAAATCCGTACGAGGATGAAGTCAACCAGTGACCCAAACAAGTAAAATAATTAATTTCAAGGGCTTACATTTTTTTGGGTCGGATAAGGCCTTTGTTAAATATGGGCTTGCTTGCCGCTATTGAACTTTTGTTGGCTTGAATTTAAAATTGAATACTTCAAAAGTAATTACAGTAATAAGAAAAAAATCCTCCTGTATCTTACTGAGTTATTAATAAAACTAAAGTTAAATATTATCACGCCGAGTCCGTCACATGGTGGGCAGGGAGAAGAGAGCCTCCGTTTTTTTTGTTTAACGAGAAAAGCTCTTTACATTTTAACCTCTTAACCTCACTTAGGGTTACAGGAAAAGCTTCATATATTTTTATACTAAATTTAGATTGAACTCCTATAAATATTCTTTACACTCATCGTACGGAATCCTCTCGATCAATTTAAACTTGTCCGTTATTATGATAAATGTATGAAAACAATTGTGATCTTTTACATTTGTCATTGAGTTATATCTGTAACGCTTTTGTATGTTGGCAACATGTGCCAGAGACTGTCAGCAGCTGCTTAGTTCTAATGTGGTACCTAACGGCTCTCCCGTTCACAACTGTGGTTGTGCGACCCGCGCGATATGGCCGCACTGGGAGAAGGAGATCATTCAGTATCCATATTTAACTCCAACTTATGTAAGGTCCATGACGCGCCAATGATTACTTCGGGTATAGCTGACGCCAAAAGGATCTGATTACCATCAGGCGGCATACGACCTATTAGAGTTGCTGCGCTAGCACCATAAATGCCATACGGTCCCCTATCTGCCGGCGCAGCCAGTCCCTGAGAGACTCGGAAATTTGCTCACCACCGTGTATAAACGCGAAAATTTGATGCAAGCACACTGCACATCTGCTCTCTGAGACTCTGCTCTCTGAGAGCTCAGAGGTCTCTGAGAGGTTTTTATACAAGGGCAGTAGTGCTTATATTATTTGCCCATCACAGTAAAGGTCCAGACGTAGGTACTCATATGTTGCCAAGCTAGGGCAATATGACGCCATTCTATATGAGCGCACGTGCCTTACCCATGTGGATAATAATTGATGAAGTGGCCGTAACGAGCCAAAGGTGCCATTGACGCAATGCCTTATGTGTTAAATACTAATGCAATATACTCATTATGATTGTATTGCCGCAGAGTCACGCCGCCGGCTAGCGATTACAGCCTCATCGTTCCACATGATACTTCTGCAAAGCACAATGGCTTTGATTTGTAGCTTGTAAAAGACATCAACGCGCGCTCGCCCTTCGCTCCCAGCGGGTAATATTTGGCATTAGCAAAATCCTATTGTTTTTGTAACTACGCGGAATTAACTAGGTACTGTTCATTGAGCTGCGGGGTCGCTAATCCAACGTGGCAGTACTCGGTAATTAGTTTCTAGGAAAGGCCTCTAGTGGAGTCGTTCCCACGCTCTGGCTACTAGGTACACACATTGTGCCAATGAATGGCATCAGGCCTGCCTGCTCTGTGTTCCGGGTAGTGTAGGTATATGTCTTGGAACTAGTGCCGCTAGCTCCTGGCATCCGGCGTGGGAATGCTGGCCACGCACAGTGCTACAGGCTCGAGGTATCTAACACCAAGTGACTACTAGTCTTCGCGTAGTGACAATATTATCGTAATACATAATCCTCGAATCCAGAACCTATTGCATGTACGTCATATCGTCGGATCGGTTTTGTATTTGGCGATCAAATATATAAATGTGATAGCCCCGAGCCTGATGGTAAGGATTGTGTCGCTACTACGAGTAGCTTGCGTAGACGCAGCGTATAGCCAGGCCGCTTTATGGGTGAATTGGAAAAGCGCTGTTATGACATTATCGGCCAAACCATTTGAAAGAGTATGTCGCCGCTAGCCTGCAGAGAGCTCACTTGCCTCCTCCACACCTGTTTGGTCAGTATGTAAACGATTTGCATAATATTCTGCATATGAAGCCGCGGAGCATCGCGCCTGCGGCTGCGGACTGGTTTTTGTCTCTCAGCCTCTTCATCTCCGAACGGTCGAGTATCCAATAAGCATCCAAATAGCATGGCTATGTTGCCAGCCATAACATATTGTGAATTGATTCGGCTGTGGTTGTGGGTGAGGTGGAACACGTTTGCAAGGCGGATGCCAGCACTTTTTCGTTTATTGGACTACTCGTGTGCACAGTACTTTTTAGTTTTTTATTGTATTTATTAATAGACACGCCAACACGCCAAAACATTCAAGCTGATAACTAATAAAATATAATTTTGTATCAGATGTGTGTGACCTATGAAAAACGTGGTCATTATTCTCTCAGTAGTTGCGCCATTAGGCAGTTATGGTATGTAACAATATGCATCTTAGAAGTTTAAAGGAAGATAATAAGGAAAAATAGAAGAACTATATAATACAATGTAATTATTATCTTGCCAATGAATCTTACGTCTGAATAAATTAATATTATAGTTTAGTATGTATTATTAATATTTTATCTCTGGGCCAGAGTAGCTTTTGCGTGAAAGAGGAACAAATATCTGCACAAACTTCATAATTTTTTATATTATTCGATGTTAGTATGTCTTTACTTTAGACATTAAATAGTTTCAGATAGAATAAAGGAAAGGGATCACGATTGGACTTCTCAAACTACAGAGCCATCAGCTTGGTCAGCTTAGCTAGTAAAGTGTACACGAAGATCCTGACGATAAGAATGCAAGAGCGATCCGAAAGGTTTCTCTGGGAATCCCAAGGTGGATTTAGATCAGGAAGAGGATGTATGGATCAAACCTTCTCGGTTCGCGGAATCGCGGAAAAGTTTTTGGATATTAACCAAAAGGTTTTCTGCGCTTTCATCGACTTAGAGAAGGCATTTGATAGAGTCGTACGAAAGGAACTCTGGGACGTGTTGCCTGGATATGGAGTGAGCAGTTCCCTACTGCATGCCGTGAAATCACTCTATAGTGATAGCGAGGCGTGCGTTAGGGTTAACGGTGAGATGGCACCCTGGTTTGATGTGAAGTCGGTCAAACAAGGTATCATGTCTCATGTCTGTCTGGCTGTTCATTATATATCTAGATAACTGTCTGAGAGCACTAAGAACGCACGGATGTGGAATGAAAATGGGAAGCTTAGTGGTCAACTGCCTACTATACGCCGATGACGCGGTTTTACTGGCGTCATCAGAGGGCGAACTGCAGTCACTAGTTACCATAATGAAAGAAGAATGTGAAAAGAAGGGGCTGCGCCTAAACGCTGGCAAGACTAAGGTTCTGGTATTCGAAAGAGATGAACAAGTGACCGAGTGTGCAATATCGGTAAATGGGCAAATTCTAGAGCAAGTGAATGAATTTGTATATATAGGAAGCATGTTCACACGAGATGGAAAGTATGAAAAAGATATTGAAAGAAGGATAACTGCCGGAAATAAGGTGAATGGAGCCATGTCGGCGTTGATGGGCAGTAAAAGTCTGAGCAAGAATGCTCGAGTTGCTGTCCACAACGCGATATTGGTACCTACCTTATTATACGGCAGCAAATCCTGGGTATGTCAGAGGAAGTATGAAAATAACTTGAATGCAGTTGAGATGCGATCTCTTCGAAAAATGTGTGGAGTAACGATATTAGATCGAATCCGCAATGAAGAGATTTGCAAATCAAGTGGCGTGAATGAGGGCGTGATTGTAAAGATGAAGAAAGGCATGTTACGTTGGTTTGGACACATAGAAAGGATGAGTGAAGAAAGATTGACGAAACAGATATACAAAGCAAAAGTGTGTGCAAGAAGAGGCAGAGGAAGGCCACGTTCCAACTACCTGGATCAAATAGATCGGACTCTCAAGGACGGGAACGTTAAGTGTACTCGAAACCGACGAGTATGTATGAAGAGACTGATGAATGTGGACGAAGCGAAAGAGGTATGTAAGTCTAGAGAGAACTGGCGCTCTATACTCTCTGCCTACCCCGTTAGGGACTTGGCGTGATGATATGTATGTGTATGTAGTTTCAGATGTCAAAGTATGTCGACTTTTTTACACGCACTACAACGACCACTTAAATATACCTCCAGCGAAAGGTTGTTACTGTTACACTACCCCTTTGGAGACCCCTTGTGTGTTTTGGGTTTCTGTACTCCGAGACCAGTTCAGACTCTCTCTGCCTACACCGTGAGGGACTCGGCGTGATGAAATCTATGTATGTATGTATGTGAATGTTAAAATTTTACTCCACTTTCCCTGTTTTCCTTCCTTAATGTAACCACTTTTGTTCGTCAATTCTGGTCAAAACTCTGGACTCATTATTCAACAAGTGAGCACTTTTTTGTCTGCGCCTGCGCCACTTCGTTCCATGGCTCTGTGGCAGTTTGTGTCTGTGGTACTTTATAAACGACCCCGTGTGTTGCAATACAAGGCCAAAAACAGGTGTTCGCACGTTTATTTTTATAGAACTACTTAAGTCTCTGGATTTCACGACTTCTTTCAATGGCTAAATATTCCACTGGCTATGCTTTTATTATTATTTTGACTTGTTTGATCTTCAGGTGATATGAGTTGTCCCAGGTGTGTGTGTCATACTAACATATTGTAGTAAATGGGCACTTATTGTTTATAATTATTTTGTGTTCATTATCAGGTCCACTCTCATAGCTTAGTGCGTCACATTACACGTGTTTCTTGTAAGCTAGGCTTCTTTACTTGCCTTTCTCCGAATTCAAGTGTTATATGCAGTGGTCATATTGTGCTCTCTGCCATTCAAATGGGTTATTTAAGTGCAAGGCAACACTTGCCACTGCTACTATACAATAATACAATGCAATTAATACCGTCGCTAGCTAGGTGCGAGTCATGTATTAAGTGCTCATAAGGTATCGTGACACACTAACCAACAGGTGTTTCATTTGCTAAATAAAAATGAGTACTCGAAGACCTAACAAGGGCTTTCAACTGCATTACAATATCCGCATTAATAATGTATTCGCTTGTGTAATAAGGCATAATCAATCAGGCCCGAGCGCGGCGGGTGAAGGGCCGGCACTGCGCATGCAAAAAATGGCGTAGAAAATAAATAAGGGCAGGCACGAGCCCTTTGCGCAAGCGGGCGGGTGCGGGCGGGGGCGGGCGGGGCGCCTGCAAACAAACACCAACACAATGGTATTGAGCTATCGGTGACAGGCGCGGCTAATTGCCGGCGGGAGCGCAATAATCCCCTATAAATAACCCAACCCTAATGCGCAGGCGCCACCATTTTTTACCTTCGTCCCCGGGCGAGGGGCAACCTATACCACAAGATACTTGCACTTGACATTTTTTTATTAGTCGTTAGATATTCTTTATTCATTTCGTATACTGTTAATACTGACTCGTTGTGCCTCGCCCTTTTATAAGGGTTTATTTTATATGAATATGACCTATTCTTGTACTACATATGTATGTTCTTAGCATTCTTGTTTTTTGTTTTAATATGTTAAATTACATGTGTGACAAATTTCATCCGATTCTGTTCAGCCGTTCTACTATGATTTTGTAACAAATACCCTCACAAACATTATAATATCAAGTATGTAAGTATATATTAACGGGTTATGATGTATGAACGTGGCAGGCCAATGGTCCGTCCGTTATGAAGTGCGCATATTTATTCTCTGCATCATGCCAATCTGACATAGAGCAAGCCACTTTGTCGTCTAATTCTGTTTGTAATTTTATTTTTTGTTTGCTTAATTGAATCGTCATACAACTTTATATAATAATAGCCGCTGTGAAGCAGCAAGGAGCAAGTCATATCGGTCGCGGTAGAGCGAGGCGAGGGGCGCAGGCCGCGTCACCGAGGTGCCAGCGCTAAGTGCGAAATGTAACCGGGTTCCCGCGCGGACATTTTTTGTTCACTTTATGAGACCTTAATCCGATGATGACGGCCGACCAAAAAACTTAACTAATGGCTCGCACTCACGTATCACCGGCGGGCGCTCGTCATGCCACCAATATACCTATTAAATATGCCACCCAAACTATCTGCTCCCTATGATATAGCTATCGATGCATAAATAATTATTGTGCGCTTAACATGAATTGATTGTTGCGTACTTGCTCTTCACTCGGAGCATTAGATAATGGCCGGGCGGCCTCTGATATAGTTTGATTATTACTTTAGTCAATTCAATTAAACAGGAGTATTCTACACATTAAGACATTGGAAGCCAATGTATGAGGGCTGTATCTAATATAGGAATCGAGCTAATTGTGAGGCGCCTCCCCTGTCTGTCCCTATTGTGTAGGTAGGGAGGTAGCAAGTGCCGATAGGGATCGCGCCGCACGCCTCGCCGACGAGCTCTCACTCTCGTTAGATCAGATCAGATTACCGAGACCGTCCCAAAAATCCGGAACTGCGTCCTTCGGAACTAGATCGGTATCTCTTCTGAAGCAAATTCATTAATTGCCGTCCCTGCCCGTCGTTCGGTGGAGAGCACCCATTATTTAATAGTGTCACGGCCCTTATGGCTCCACTAATTACTGCGCTGCGGCTGTGTCCACACAGATGGTTAGGTTTAGCCGTATCCAAGGCACGTCTGTACATGTCTGGACGTCATCTCAATCGTAGGGCGCTTACGATGTCCGGGGTGTAATAAAGATGTGACTTAGGACTTCGAAGCTGCAATATTGACTTTGCAGGTGACCACGCAAACTCCTCGAACACAATAGACCTAAATTCCGCCCCAAAATAACACTTGTGATGTAATAATAAACAAACTGTCAACGGAAGTTACCCAGCACCATTGTGACTAAGAGACATCATAAAGATGCTCGCGTACCTTTGTACCTGGCGCGGGGACAAAAGTGTAAGCAGGGGGTGCCAGTGGCTGCGTTGCGCAAGTGCCGCTGAGGCTGGCACCCGCCGCGCCGGCGCCGGCTCCGTCACCTACACCTCCTCCTCCACCACGCCACCACCACGTCACCACCACGACTACAATCACGTCACCACCCAGGTACCTACCTAGTTCCGTCTGCTCCGGCAAACTTATGTTGTGTCATGAATCACTAGGTAAGTAGGTACAGTTCCTAAGCCACGGTTTGATTCATGGTTTCTACTAGGTATTAGGTATTTAATTAATATATTTCTGGAATATTTCATCAAATATACCTAATACCAATATAAATCTTACTAATATAAGAAACTAGCTGTCCCGCCCAGCTTCGCATGGGTGAAAATTTACATAATGACATATGATAACTCTTTCATCTCATGTGAACATGCTTCCAAGATATACAAATTCATTCACTTGCTCTAGAATTTGCCCATTTACCGATATAGCACACTCGGTCACTTGTTCATCTCTTTCGGAAGTGAAAATTTAAATTTCATGAAACACGATTCCCGTATCCTATGTCCTTCTCTTAGTTCTTAGCTACCTTCGTACCAATTTTCAGCCAAATCTGTTCAGCCGTTCTTGAGTTATAAATAGTGTAACTAACACGACTTACTTTTTTATATATAGATGTGAAAGTTTGTAAGTTTGGATGTTTGCGGTTCTTTCACGGCAAAACGGCTGAACCGATTTGGCTGAAAAATGGTAGTGAGGTAGCTAAGAACTGGGAGAAGGACATAGGATACTGGAATCGTGATGGCTTATACCTAGGAATAGGACATACTTTTTTAATCCCGAAAATTCGGGATTAAAGAAGTTCTAATGTTTTAAAGTATGGTGCTCTTCCACGGCATAGCGGCTGAACAGATTCTAGCAGGAAAATACATAAGCTACTTTTTCGAACTCCACGCGGGCGAAGCCGCGAGCATAAGCTAGTATACTATATACCTACAGTCAAGTAACGTATGCGTAATTAAGGGAATACCACTACAGCCTTCATTCATATCTAGTAAGAATATTTTATAGAATCCTTTATACAAATGACACGACTAGAGATTAGGTACATGATAACGTTGAGAACTTCGTTATAATGAGCTATTATATACATACGTATGTTATGGCGTTACTCTTCTCTTTAATCTGGTTAATCTTCTTCCAATCCATTGAAATGTAACGCAGTGTATACATATTTTAATAGAATATACCACTATACACTATTTGTATACAGAGAGACACACCGTCTGTGTACATTGGTGTGGTGGCATCATCTTGCCACCAGCCGTCCTCACTCCCGCAAGAACTCCCCAAGGGTGGTGCCCGGTGGCTAGGTAAGCTAAGGGCGACGACAGGCGGTGCCATTGTCACGCTTATATCATTATGTAGACTAATTAACTGCCTTGAACTTTGACCACCTAGTAAACTTAGGCCAATAGACATCTTAATATCATGGCTACCTACGTGCTTCTCACGTACTCGTCATAGCACTTATTTGAATGAGCACTGAGCTGAAAACTGAGCATTGAGCTCACCCGGTAGTTGTTCGGCGTTATTGTGGGTCCATTGCAATATGTATTGCGTAATATCATAATGAGTTGGTAAGATTAGTGATTGCATCGCAACTATTTATGTCGTCGAGGTCTCTCGCCACCCATTGGTACATATTAAAATGACCCTAAGCCCGAGCAGCGCCCCTACGCGGCCCTTGCTTACATTCCCGCCCCTAGCCCGTCGCTAGGGGCCCCTACCTTAAGCCCGGACCTCTGCTATTTATCGAAGGCCCGACCCCATCGCAACGATCATTTATGGAATATGCAAATTGCATTGTGATGCGCCTGCAAACCTTGCATGATGACACAGGCATTGCAGTCATTTACATACACTATAATTAAATATAAAGCATGAAAATCCGTCTGATGCTTAGGCACAGCTTACATATGGCTTATACGAGTACAGTAGTGGCGTAGTAATAATAATAATAACATAGAGATAGGCGTAATAGTGTCGATGGCTTTGTGTGATATTACAAGATATTATTTGACGTCACGGGCCATACGAAGGAGGTGTGGCTCCCCACCAACAGTTCCCCCCGAGCCACTCTAAGGACCACCCTTTAATATGACTTATGGTGAATCCAGACATTGATAATTGTACAAAATATTTTATATAGTTATTATAAAATATTATGCTGTGCCAGACATGTCGCCAAGGATGCGGGTGGAGTGGTAGTCTATTATGCAATTAATTTTATTATTGTGCATTGATGTGTATTTGTCGTTGAAATTTGTATCCAGATATATATATAAAATAAATAAATTTTTATTATTTTTATGTGGCTACACTGCACATAGCCAACGTAACGTAACGTATCAACGTATGGCAATTAGAATCAATATTGAATACCGGAGTCAGTTAACAGATAAAGAGTATGGACTAATTCAGTCCCATCGTTACTGGAATCGTCACAAGGTACCGACACTTACTAGTAAGTAACAATAAAAGCAGTAATCTGTGGCGGCCTAGGTGGGTACTCAATACACAGAAGCCAGGGTACTGGGGGACAGACTCCGCCTCGAACTGATATATAACTATTAACTAAGGGCGCCGTAGGCATAGTTCAACATTTTCAATAGTTTTCGTTAACTAGGTAAGAAAGTCTGTCTAGTTTGTCTGTCATCAATCCTGAAAAATTGCACCAGACTGGCATGGAGTGCTGTCCCATTCGCCTATTAATGACTGCCTCGAGTGTTTGTTAAAACTGTGTCACGTATGTTTCTAATTGATAACTCTATACTAACCGGATTATTTATTGGTGACATTATGCCAAGAGACATCTGACAGATGTCTCTTGGCACAGTAAAATAAAATAAGTATACAGGATACCTAAATAATATATATAACGGGCTACATAGGTGTATATACTTATGGTCAAATCAATTGAAGCAATAACGGAACAAACCTCACTCGTCTCCGACGGTCGCCGCTCGGAGTACAGGGTATGCAGCGGACGCAGAAGCAGTGTGTATTGGTGATGATGAGTCAGGCGGCTATGAGCACGCAGCCGCTGCAGTATCACTGGGTATCACTCGCGCACGTGCCGCCGGCGGGCTCGGTCTCAGTCTCAGCAGAAGGCGCAGACGGCGCGAGGCGTGCGTATGTCCCGGCGCGCGCGAGCCTACTGCGGTCAACCGCCCGCCGCCGCCGCCGCCCTCCGCCCGCCGCCCGCCGCCCGCCGCTAGGGCGGGGCTGGCGGCACACCCCTCCCTGCGACATGATACGCTCGCATGGAACTGCCCACACTCTACCGACAAATTAACGGCTAGGAATACACACTGCGCCGTCAAATATAGACACCGTATTAACTCGATATAAGTATGTGCTATATCACGTATTAGATCAATTGAAATGTAAGGAAGCTATCTAGGTGCACACTTACTTGCTATTGCAGTTATTGCAATATAAATATTGAGTTGGTGACAGCTTGTGGTCCGACTCGGCGGGCACGTGCTGAGGAGGGCGGCAGGCGGTGGGCGGGCGCGAATAATGGGCGCCGCGCGGAGATTTATTACGGGGTTCGTTTTCGGGGCCTAATGGAATTAGTGGTGCGTATTGTTTATGGCGCGGGCCCCGCAATCAATCCCCGCGCTCGCCTCTCCGGCGGCGCCCTGGCTCTCCTTAGCCGATGCCGCGGCCTGCTCCTCCGCCAGGACAGCTGCCCGCACTGTATAGCGTCCAAGCCCTCACCGCTATGCTTGCACACGGCCTATTCATTGCGGACAGTCTGTAAATCAGTCGGTGCCATAAATGAGCCAAACAATAATACAGCCCGCCTACTGTTTACGTGTAGTCGCAGCATTAGGGGCTTCAAAGTCCAAGTCCAAGGGGGCAAGGGTCAAAGATAAAAACTCACGGGACTGTGGAAGATAGCTCCTAATCACAAGAACTATCTGGTTGCTATTTTCTGTGAGCTTTATTAACTACTCCTGCCTGGAGTAGTGATTTTGGACGGAGTGGTATCATGTTATGCTCTGCAAGTTGTTGGGCCAGCAAGAAGTTAGAAATTATATACGTTCCTATATGTATAGATATATAATGGCCCATTGGAGCTCATGAACTAGTACCCGTTTGGTCTAGACCCACTCGTCCTGTATTAAGCCTCGCACCAATTACGATCAGGGACAGGTACCTATGTGCCCATTACACGAGTAATCAAGCACCAACAGACGCTCAGTGAAATAAAGAGCAATAACAGTTCCACCACAACATATATATCTAGCTGAAGTAATCAGTCTGATTAGTGCAGCAGCTCTGGCGGCGGGCGAGTGCAGGGCCTGGCTGTGGCATAGGTATACCTATGCTAAATGGTACCTGCCTACATGACCATAGGGCCTATTTCCAAACATACTACATGTTTGACTATGATGTAGATATTGGTCATAAGAATCTTCAGATTCATATACAATAACTAGCCTTGCCCGCGACTGCGTCCGCGAGAATTTTAACAAAAAGTTATTGTATATTTTCTAAAATAAAAGTAGCCTAGGTTACTCCTTTTTACATCAGCTAGATGCTGCTAGCAGATGCCAGTGAAAGTCCCGCAATAAGGTACAGCCTTTTCAGAGATGGGCCTGAACAAAAAGACAGACAGATATATAGATAAAAAATATGGGTATATATTTTGGTATATGTACCGTGTATACATCAAAAAAATAAAAAGCGGTTATTTTAATATTACCAACAGACAATCCAATTATATGTATATATAGATTCAATATTAATAGAAAGAGAAATGGGGTAGTGCTTCTACGCGGAGCACACTAAATGGCAACTGCTTTTTGTATAGTAATCGTGTTTAGATCATGTAACGGGGCCAACCATCACCAGGGCATGAACCTAATCGTTTGAAAGGTGTCCCGGGTTGTTAGGTGCCATAATTGTGTTTAATTGAGGCGGGTATACTGCATTGTACCCAGATACCTATTGGCGCCCAATCCCCGTAAAATCTACAACGGTCGATGACGTATTCAGGCTGTTGTTAAATATATATATATATCCTCACGCCTTCCCACAAGGGTCCCCGAAGGGGTAGGCAGAGGTGTATAGGTAATACCCACACACCCACTTTCCGCCAGAGGTATATTAGGTGCCAACGTGACAGATGGCGAGTCCATCGCCGTTACTCAAGCACGACTATACATACACCTTTGAATTTCTTCTCAGACGTATGCAGGTTTCCTCTCGATGTTTTCCTTCACCGTAAAGGTCGTGGTGTGACTAATCACTGTAGTTAAGTTCAGAAAAAACTCATTGGTACAGTCGGGATTCGAACTTGCGACCTTTGCGTCGCAGGCAACTGCTCGAACCACTCGGCCACCACGGCTTTTAAATGATGTTGTTAAACGATGTATTAAAAACAATTACCGAACAAACACACGTCCTGCCTGTAACCTTTTACCCGTACGTAGTAAGCGGGCTACCGCCGCCTAAGGCCCTTGCAAAGCTAAAGGCTAAGGCCAAGGATAACGCGTGCATTATTAAGCATATCACTCGCACCTGTATGATCTTATTCGAGAGAAATCCCTGTTCCCCTGGAGGGGTCACATACGCGTGGAGCTAAAGGGAGCGCACCTGGCAGCTCAGGGCCATCAATACAAGAGAGCACTGTAGTTGGCTCTCTGCAACTTGCTACTCTCATAATGGGGTATCGAAGTAGGGATGAGGGCTGCATCATCATCACCCACAGGGATTTGTATGCCAGTATATACCGCGCAGTGTAATACTCGCACATGGCTCGGTCACGCACTAGTAAGTTAGGTAAGTTACCTATTTATATCTGAGATGGTGAATGTGAAGGAGCGTGCAACCGCTGTTAGTGATAATGGCGGCTGAGGACATTCCGCCGTTATCAGCAGCGGCTGCCACAATGGGCCGCCATTGTCTCGGCCTGCTGCTGGCGGCGCTGACTCACGCGCACCCGCTGGCAGACGACCTTGCCTCCGCGAGGTATGCTACCGTTGCACTAACACTAGTGAAGGTTCAAAAATCTCACTGTCATTGTAATTTGTTTCTATTCCAATTACCTTTACAGTTTGCACCATATTAAAAGACTTGCTCTATATCTAGAACTACTGAATACGCGTCATCGAAATAGGTTAATCTCTTGTTACGTGATATTATTTGCGTGTGTGTATTTATGTGTTCTTGGCTTTAGCAAGCAATAAAGCAGCGGCGGCCCGCCCACCCAGCTTGGCTTGGGTGAAAAAAATAAAAGCCACGGACCCAGTGGCGCCGTCTATCGGGTCCAATTGAGAATCTAAATCATTCTCGATTCCACCTGAAGAAAACAGAAAATTTCATTAAAATCGCTCCACCCGTTGACGATTCTATAAGGGACATACAGACAAACATTTATTTTTATATATATAGATATACCAGTAAGGTAACAAGCAAGCAGTCGTACGTACATATGTACATACCTACATATATACCAGTAAGGTAACAAGCAAGCAGTCGTACGTACATATGTACATACCTACATATATACCAGTAAGGTAACAAGCAAGCAGTCGTACGTACATATGTACATACCTACATATATACCAGTAAGGTAACAAGCAAGCAGTCGTACGTACATATGTACATACCTACATATATACCAGTAAGGTAACAAGCAAGCAGTCGTACGTACATATGTACATACCTACATATATACCAGTAAGGTAACAAGCAAGCAGTCGTACGTACATATGTACATACCTACATATATACCAGTAAGGTAACAAGCAAGCAGTCGTACGTACATATGTACATACCTACATATATACCAGTAAGGTAACAAGCAAGCAGTCGTACGTACATATGTACATACCTACATATATACCAGTAAGGTAACAAGCAAGCAGTCGTACGTACATATGTACATACCTACATATATACCAGTAAGGTAACAAGCAAGCAGTCGTACGTACATATGTACATACCTACATATATACCAGTAAGGTAACAAGCAAGCAGTCGTACGTACATATGTACATACCTACATATATACCAGTAAGGTAACAAGCAAGCAGTCGTACGTACATATGTACATACCTACATATATACCAGTAAGGTAACAAGCAAGCAGTCGTACGTACATATGTACATACCTACATATATACCAGTAAGGTAACAAGCAAGCAGTCGTACGTACATATGTACATACCTACATATATACCAGTAAGGTAACAAGCAAGCAGTCGTACGTACATATGTACATACCTACATATATACCAGTAAGGTAACAAGCAAGCAGTCGTACGTACATATGTACATACCTACATATATACCAGTAAGGTAACAAGCAAGCAGTCGTACGTACATATGTACATACCTACATATATAACAGTTCTGACTATCGAAACAAATGCTATCTTAAATATCTTGGCTACAATGGAACCAATTTCATTGATACACGAGGTCCTTCGCGATGATACCTACATTACATAGGGGAGTGATACAGGGTGGAGTTGTACAGTTTTGAAATGTGTTTCAATAGAGTATATAATTTGTCATCAATTATTGGGAACCATGACAAGTGTATGTGTGATGCTGATGAGCATCAAACACGCTCATCACCATAGAGGGCAGGCCGCAAGGGGCGGGGGTGGTGAGGTGCCTGCGCTCTAGCGGGCGTCGAGTTTATCCTTTCTGAAAAGGTAACATGGACACTACGTTGGACGGCAATAGTTACTATCAATGAAGGTCATTCAAAATTATAGTAACTATTGACATTAACCGGTATGTTGACATTATCAATAAATGTGGATAATACAAAATGTACAGTCTATGTTATACCTAATAGGTACGTATTACTTACGTACGAGATCCGTGGGGGCCGGGTGGTTCTAGTAGTTACCTGCAACACAAATATGGCAAGTTCGAATCCCAACTGTATCAATTAGTCACACCACGATGTTTACGGTGAAGGAAAATATCGAGAGGAAACCTGCATACGTCTGAATAGAAATTCAAAAGCGTATGTGTATAGTCGTGCTTGAGTAGGTAACGCCAATAGACTCACCAACTGCCACGTTGGCTGGCACCTAAAATATATCAGCGGAAAGTAGGTGTGTGGGCACTACTTGTACACCTCTGCCTACCTCTTCGGGGACCCTTGTGGGATAGCTTGAGGATATTATTATTATTATTTACGAAAAAATAATGTAAAAAAATCATACTATAATATCTCGTATCGATATTTTCCACAACTTTTCATGTGGGTGGGAAGCGAGTTAATTCTTTCCGAAGAAATATTGCTTACTTCACTAAGTAGAATATGAGGTGCTTAGGTAGTTATGTACATTTTGTTTGAGTACGAGGACATTAATGTAGATAGGTACGTTGCATTGTTATAGGAGTTGAATATGTGTGTGTCGAGAGCCCCATAGTAAGAGTCCAGTGCGAGCAGTATGCCCTCGGGCGGGCGCGGGGCGCGGGGTGGGGGAGGGGGGGGGGGGGGCAGTGCGGCTGCTTTATACCAATTCTATTATTTCATGATCCGATAAAAAGGAATAAAGGCTCGCGGCCTAAACGCAAGAATGTTGTACATTTTTGTTTAAGGCTGGCGCCGGCGCCGGCCGCATTAATGTCGGCGGCCGCGACAACGGTTACACATTAGGGGACAGCGCGCGCCGCCCACGCCATAAGCGCCCTTCGGACCACGCGCATACAGCATAGTATTGCTTGCCTTTACACGGCTATGTTCTCTTCTTCCCGATGCTAGCTCACGAACGGTCTCGCTTACAAAGGGCCTAACTAAGTTACCGACCGGACAATCTTGCAGCGTAATGGCGGTTCAGTGCGCATGTTTATCGCGTGCCGGCGGCGGCCGCTAGCGTTGCGTGAGCGGGCCGCGTCTCACGCCCACTTATCGATCGACAATTTAGCCGATACGCGTACCTCTAGGTGCGCGCTATGTACACAGCGCGGCGGGGAGCTGTAGGGACTATGGGCCATACCTATAACATCTATTATTTATCTATGTTTCAGTACCTAATTGGTATCGGCTTTTTTGCATACGTTCTACCTGACGGTAAACGGTTACCCCCATCTAAGAACGCTTCCAGGGGTGTCTACTAGGCACTATAGTTTTCGTGATACAAAATAATAAAAAGAAAACAGTCAGCCGTAGTACCTACACACCCACCCACGGAAAGTGTGTGGGTGGTTCCGTACCCACTTTCCGCCAGACATATATTTTAGGTGCCAAGGTGACAGATGGCGAGTCCATCGCCGGCATTCAAGCACGACTATACAAACGCCATTGAATTGCTTCTCAGACGCAGGTATGCAGGTTTCCACTCGATGCTTTCCTTCACCGTGAAGCTCGTGGTGCGATTAATCACGATGCTTAATTTCAGAAAAGACTCCTTGGTACAGTCAGTATTCGAACTTGCGATCTTTGTGTCGCAGGCAACTACTCGAACCACTCGGCCACCACGGCTGTGTCAGTCGTTATGACATTGTTATATTGCAGCTGTTTGAAACAACTCAAGTAGCGCTCAAACACAAACATGAACATTCCTGACTCTGAGCCTTACACCCAGCACTGACAGCTACTAGAATGTTTGATACACATTATTACAACAGAATACGTCGAAGATATAGCGTAGGGGACACGTAGGCACCTACTTAAGTAGAGCTCGCCTTATGGAGACCACGCCGTGACGGTCCACATACCAACAATGCGGCACCGTGCTTAATCAAGTGTTTGAAAGCAACTTTGATGCGTAAGGCAGATATTTTTTCGCCGGGATATAGAGTGAATTGTTCCCTGCTGCGTGCAGTGTAATTACTATAGTACAGTGATAGCAGGGCATATGTTAGGGTTGAGGGTGTCACCCTGGTTTGATGTGAAGACGGGGGTCGAACAAGGGAGTGTCATGTCTGCCTGACTGGTCATTCCATGTACGTCTAGATGTAGAAATGGCATGTGATGGGGCGCAACTATCTATAGGGAGCAGAGGATAGGTACTCCTATTAAATGTATAACCTTATTATCGCATAATGACCTGTTGTAACGGTAGGTACACATGTAGGACCTAACTTATTTGTATTAAGCTAATCCTTGGAACTATTTGTTTGATTGCACTGATATGATGATAAAGGTATTTACAACGCTCTATAACTTCTAGGAGACAGTGAAGCCAGTGTGCTATTCTTGAGACACCCTGAATAGAGTGAGTGGGTGATTGACATATTGGAGAATATTGGAGGAATATAATCGCAAGGCTCGGGTACATTAGTGTGCCGGAAGCTGTTTGGTGCACGCAGGGACGCAGCCCATCCAAGTCAACTGTCGCCATCTTGATATATATCCATCTTGATAATTTGGCTTATGTGCTTAGATCAAAGCTTATTTTATATATTATATTATCAAAGCTCAACTTCATTGCCCGTGTCAATTGAAATTGACCATAATTCTGAAATAAATAAGTATGTATATTATTTAAATATTATTTAAATATATGTACCTACCTACCTACTAAGAAAATAAAAAAAGAGTATATGACGTGCGCGACGCTACACGCAATACCTACAAATAACAAAATAAATAATAACAATTACTCAGAGTATAATATAAAATCTCGGAAATACTACATTTTTTACTTAAATGTAAAAAAAACTGTAAAACACCCCGACCAGTGAACAATAGCAACTATTAAATAAACTGGAAGTATAGGAACATTTACAAATTATTAGTTTAAACCGAAACGCTGAGGGTCAGCCTCGGGTTGGTGCACGCTGCCCCCCCCCCTCCCCCCGCCTCCCCCGCCTCCCCCGCCTCCCCGCTCAACATTAGAGCGCTACTGGCGCACCACCACCATCGCCTGTACTCAAGCAATGGCACTACTCCTGGAGCCCTCCGCTCCCCGCAGTCCGCTGCGGTAACATTACCTGAACTCCTTGGGAAATTGTTGCGCTAAGAAAAGGGAGAATCGTTGGACCGTTTCCTTACTGCTCTAAGGCAGCAGCGCGAGTGATGCCCCGGCTATAAACTATAAACTGCTAACTGCTTACCGTTAAGCACTAGGGGTTGATTGTATGCCAATGGCCAACTATGGGGCATATTTGCGTACGTACACCACTTTCGCCCGTCCAGTGCGTGCTCTGCATGTTCCGTGCATGCACATTATAATGTACACGAATTAAACCAATTTCACAGGGTAGAGCGCCAGAACCAATTTCAGAGTAGCGTCATCTATCAATGTAAGAAGACAGACTCACAGATGCAGCGCCATCTATTGTACTGTGTTCACATTAAATAGGGACTAACAGGTCGTGTGGCGGCGTATCACTTTACATTGTTATCAATGCCACCGCCCGCCGCGGTGCGGCGCTGACTCCTTCCTCGTGCAGTACATAATATTTTATGTATTTTGCCTTTCGTTGGAGGTAAAGTTTTAAAAACCCAAATTAAAATGGACCCTAAGGTATGTGTAATAACAAGCTCCTTTGGCTACACTTGTAACCTGGCCATGGGCGAGGTAATATGAGTCATTCGAGGTACCTATTTAGTTACTACATCTTCAGGTAGATGGCAGTAGGAGCAAGCATTTGCTTTGTTTCGGACGGGCACGCGCACAGAACGTGTCTTGTTGGTATGATTCGTCCTAGTGCTCTAAACGTTCAATATTAGTATTTGCTCTAAACGCTCAAGTTACTCTGTCTGTCTGTCTGCTGCGGTTTCACGCCTAAACCGGAAAACCAATTATGGTAAATAACATAGATGGGTTCTAGGAGAGCGATGACTTGTTGTTGCAAAAAATAAACTTCAATTGGTTTGCAACTTATATGAGTAACCGGTAATTTATTTGTGTACTTAAATAGTAATAAAAGAATATAACTTTTATGATTATAGCAGTTAACCTTAATAAATGTGTTCTTGATTGAACGAGTTGTTAGTCTACTTGTAATTAAATGCAAGCAAACCAGCGGGTACCAGCTATGTATGTATTGAGATTTACTGTACGTGCCCTCCGCGGGCAGCAGCGAGTGTGCTACATACCTCACGCAGCGTTGGCACCCACTACTGCACTACTGCACTACTACACTACTACACTACTACACTACTACACTACTAGGCCGCCGCGGCCGCGTCGTGTGACGTAATGCTGCCAGTGCGCGGCCTGTGTGCGGAGGGAGGTGACGTGCCAGACACTCACCGTGCAGCTCATGGAATTGTATCACTTACTAGCGGTTCCACGTTAAATGTGTTTATCCGCTCTCTTGGGTAATATATATATAGATATATACTAGTGGTCCCGCCCAGCTTCGCTCGGGTGGAAAAAAAAAGATGGTGGCGCCACCTATCGGGTCCAATTGTGAACCTAAACCATTCCCAGATCCCCTTGAACACACACAGAAAATTTCATTAAAATCGGTCCAGCCGTTTAGGAGTTCAGTGACATACACACTCACAGAAGAATTATATATATAATAGATACTTATATCATATATACATAGCCTATATATAGCCCATAGGCTTCCTCAATAATCGAGCTATCTAGTACAAGCATACATTTTCAAACATGATTAGCAGTTCCTAAGATTCAAACAAACAAACTATAAACCTATTGAAATTGGTTTAATACGTCTACTTTAAGAGTGGTGAGGCATAACTGGTTCCCGTTCGAATTTATAGCTGCCCGACTGGGGCAGGACCTCCACCTTCTAGAAGTCCATAGCCAAATAACACAATTTATTGTGTTGTGTTCCTACGCGGTGAATAAGGTTTCCAGTAATGAGCTCTTTGGGGAGGGGCGGATTATTATATTGTGTTGGCAGCAGAGGGATTAGTCCTATTATGCTGCCAGCACAGTATAACTCTCCGAACATAGAGTGCAGCGCGCAAGTGATACTTCGGTATCGTGAGCGTAAATAGGCTGCGGTAACCGTTTCCCATCAGGTGGGCCGTATTCTTGTTTGCCACTCTTGTGGTACAAAAAAACAAACTACTGGACTAAGAGACTTCCAAAGAGAAAATTTGTAGTAATACAGGTATTTATTAAAAATTAGTAATTTGCTAACATCCTGTATGTTTCCAATGTAAAAGAAACATATTAACCCACATTGTATGCAGGTGACCAACTTTAATATACAAATTCAAATTCAATATATTTTATTCAACGTAAGGGACACAGGGAACACTTATTGAACGTCACATACTTAATATAAACTAAAGTTACCACACACAATAACCAGTGCTATAAAGATGGCATGTGTCTGGAGATCTTCTAGTTATGAAATGACGTAGGTGTCTGTAGACCGTGTGTAAGCAGCTCCTGGTCACGTGTCGGAGTGATGGCCGGTACCAGCAGGTATGATGTCATATGATGTCAGTCACTAGTCAGAGCGAGCACAATCCAAAGTCATTCGCTGAGGGCATTCCAATCGGTGGGTACATGTGTCTTAAAACATTATACATAAGCGAAGCCTCTAATACACAAGACAAGCAGCTATACCCCTTACCTACCAATAAGGCACCAAAGTCATGCCGGGAACTATCAACAAACAAGTATTGCAGCTACTTGAAAGTAAAGCAACTTTTAATTTGATGGTTCAGGTACCTACAGCTAAACATGAAATATATGTTGCACTGAGTTAAGTAATATACATATATATGGGCAAGGTATACGCTTTTTTAATAAGCTACCTCAGAAAATAATTGAATTACCTTTTGTAGACTTTAAAGCTGTCGTTAAAAGTAAATTAATACAAAAAGCTTATTATACAACATCAGATTATTTGAATGATGGCCACACATGGCAATGAATTGCTCCTCTTATACAGAGTTTATATGTTATTTAATCTTTTACTACCCCTACGTAAAAGGAAACAAATGTTAAAAGAGAACCGGGGAGTTTGTTTCGCCGTTTCTTCTCCTGGCTGGTATCGTTCTTGGAAACGGTGGTAACTTTGGTTTATATTAAATACTAGTGGTCCCGCCCAGCTTCGCTTGGGTGAAAAAAGTAAATGCCCTAAAACACGATCACAGCGCCACCTATCGGGTCCAATTGTGAATCTAAACCATTCTCAAATCCATCGGAAGACACACAGAAAATTTCATTTCAAAAACTCATTGACATAAATGAGTTTTCGGACTTTCGATGTTTGTTGCAGGCGACTATTCGAACCACTCGGTCACCACGGCTAACTATAACTTATATACATATGTATGGGGATTGTAATCTTAAAACCCATCGCATTGGTAGTTTTAACGTGAGGCTTGTACTAACAAAGAGACTAAGTAACTAAAGATTATATTGAGTCCGAAGAATATTCCTAATATCCATAAAATAATACTTCTATCTATAGTAACTTAAATGGCGTCACAGACGAGTCACAACCGGACGCTTTGTAATATCGATTGTGTTTGCCTTTTACGGGTGGAGCTAGTTTAGTACCTTTGCTCGCTACCAACGGAGCGAGGCACCCGCGGACGGTCCGTAGTGTGGCTCGTAGCCGGCTCGTAGCCGGCTCGTAGCACGGTAGCTACGGCGCTAACAGTGCGGCCACGCCACAGGAGGGTGCTACGTAATAATGTACTTGTGTGTCAAATGCGTTGCTGGGTCGCATCATGTCGACTTAACAAATATAATATTAATGTATACTGTGCAACAGTACTGGTGGCGTGTTGCACATAGACAGTCATTATTTCATAATTCTACGAATTCATTGGCATTAACGTTTGGTACTCATTAAAACAACATGCATTATGAAAACATTATAATAACGTGCAATAACATTGACACACTCGCCCGACAACATACACAATCAAACACACCATTTAAACGTAGGTATAAATACATGTAGGGGTCAACAACGTAACAACTCTGTGGAGCTGGAGAGTACTGTAGCCAGTGGTGGCCTGGCGCGGACACACGACTCACGGCTCTGAGGTACTATCTACGGCTACGTCTAATGTCTACGTTCATATATTATATATTATAATAAATTCGTCACATTATACAATTAGTCTACTATTATTATACATGGCGTATAACCTGTCATATTTGCGCACCCAAATACTACATCCAAATAACAATATAATTGGGTTTTACAAAATACAGTTTTCTTAGCAAGATGCAATTTGACAGGATGATAACCATAAGCCCAGTGCCTGCCCCCGAGGCAGCGGCAGGCAGCGGCAGGCATCGGCCACCTCCCCGTGTGTCTGTACTGACCAGCCGCGCCATAGTATAAAGAAGAGAAGTAGGTTATCTTCATACAAACGCACCGCGCGCGGCTTGTATGTGTGCGCTATTGTATCTATGTGTCGACGCACGCACACTTCAACAACTTCAACACGCAACAAAATCTCGACCCGTTTCTCAGTGCGCCAGTCGGGGCTAACACTGCACAAGGTTCGCGCGCGCGTCACAGCTTTTCGGCACCGCTAAATGATTTATTCATCAATATCATCATCAAAATGTCTGATAATCGCAGAAGAACGTATTGCTGTGTGTTTGGGTGTCTTAATAATTCATCGATTCCAGACCTGTCTCTGTTCAGATTACCTATTGAACAGGAAAGGTAAGTTAGTCACTTATTCTAGCATAATATAATTTTACTTGATGATGAGATACCTACGTACTTACATATTTTTTGTTTGTATTAGTTTTCTATCACACAGGAAGTAGGTAGGTAGGCCTAATTTCCTACTAGAATGTATTAGGTACTTTTGACTTTCTGGCAATTGGTTTGCCGCTATTTCTTTGTTTACGTTTAGTTATGCCGATTTCTCAGTATTGTAGGTATAGTAACTAAGTACCTACCTACTTACAGAAAATCGTAATTCAAAATAAGTATGTACGAGTACCTAATTGACTAATAGTAAATCAAATACATATAAAACAAAGTTCGAATCATAACAACAAATTCGATTATAGTCTAAGAGACAGTCGTTAGTTTTTAATGTTGTTTTTATTTCTTTTAATGATAATATTTCATTCACTTTATTCATTTTTTATTATAGATATCTAATTGCAGCTGTTCATGCGGTTGCTAGCGAAGCGCGAACAGCCGTGCCTAATATTTAGCTAAAAGTGACAACCCTAAGACAGTAGGCAATTATATCGCGAATTGGGCCGGAGATAGCCTACTCCCTCTTCTTTATACTATGGCCGCGCCGCTGCTCACGTTGAATACTAATATTATAATCTCTAGTGGCGCACATCCTGCGGCGGCGGCGGATTGTCACTCTATGGCGTCACCACTGCGTTGCAGTTACATTAACGCTTAATTTGCTATAGCTTATAACTACTTACATACATTTTATATACAGATAAGGAAACCTCAAGAGCGCGGTGATGATATCCTATCGTGTGGCGGAATGTTCCCTGACGATACGGCGGGCGGCAATCCTAGCTCCACGCTCAGGGCCAGTCTGGGCGGCTAGGCTAGGCGCCACTACACGCGGCCACGATCACTAACTAAGGCCACTCCTCGACAGACGGCATGACGCTCACTGGACGGCGGGCCGGTAGGTACTGTTCATAGGAGCAAGCTGCAGGAGTTCACCCAGCCGAGGCCGGGCGCGGGCAATGGCGCGAGCGTCACCACAAGGTCCCCGACAGCGCGCCGCCCGCCCTCGCGGCCACGCCGTGGCCGCCGCCCATGCTCTTGGGCTTGCGCTTGCGCGTCTGGATGCCGTCCTTCTTCATGCTCAGCGGCCGGTTGACCTGAAACACGCGGCCGCGGTCAGGCGCGACACGACCCCCAGCGGCGCGGGGAATCCCCTCCTAATCGGCCGCCGCGCGCTCCTATCATCCTTTAAACAAGCGTATCTACTCGCGAGGAGATAATTGATAAAAGATTATTTATCTCATTATGAATATTCGTGGTCGCGCAATGATAATTCTCTATCAGTCGGTAGCCCCGCGTTTTATCTCGCGAGATTAGATGAGACCCTGTGTTTTGATTTTTTTATACAGACCCAATATTTACCGAGGAGTTCCCTGATAAGTGAGTGCAGCTCCGATTAGATACCTGCTCCGCCGCGTCTAATCACGGCCACAGGCGGACACCCGATACCGGCGTCGGCGCGAATGGGTGACTTATGGACGTTGCGTTCGAACACTAGACAAGGCGACGGCGGTCCTTATGTACACCCCGTCCGTACGCCTAGCGGTAGCATGAGCTCGGGCCCCGCCAGGACCCTGCGAGTACGTACATTGTGCAGCTTGTAGTAGAGGCCGCAGGCGTTGCACACGGGCTCGCCGTTGTTGTTGCGCCGCCACAGCGTGGTGTTGGAGGTGCGACAGTTGGCGCAGGTCACGCCCACGCGCCGGTTGCCGTTGGTGGGCTGCGGGGCACACGGGGTCAAGGGCTGATGGCGGGCGGGGGGCGGGGGGCGGTGGGCGAGGGGGGAGAGGGGGGAGACTCACTAGGGGCTGCTGCGGCTTGGCCTTCTGCCCCTTGAGCGGCGGCCGGTTGACGCCGTTGATGCGCGTGTACAGGCCGCAGGCGTTGCACAGGTAGTGGCCGGTGCCGTCGCGGCGCCACAGCGGCGTGGTGGCCGCCGCGCAGTTGACGCACTCCTTCACCTCCCCCATACCCGCCATACCTGCGGGGACACCCGTCTTACGCTGCCCGTCATCGCGGCATTGAACATATAATGCGGCGACGAGAACGTACTAGGGTCGAAGCCGTCGTCGATGGGCAGCAGGTTGTGGGCGGGCCAGGCCTGCGCGGGCGCGGGGTAGCCCTCCACCAGCAGCCCGCCCTCGTAGCCCGACACGGGCACGTACTCGACGCCGCCGCCCTGGCCCAGGTAGTGCTCGCCGCCCACCTTGTACTGCACCGTGTTGCCGTGCGTGTACAGCGTCACCTAGCGTTCACGACGTTCGTCACGCGGGGGCCGTCCTCGGGCGCCGAGGCCGCGAGCGGGCACCCGTCACCCACCTGCTGCGAGTTGGGGCTGGGCGGCGCGTCGTAGACGGCCTGCGACTGCGGCACCACGGAGCCGTAGACCACGTGCGCGGCGCGCGAGGGCAGCGAGGAGGAGGACAGCGTGGGGTCGCTGCGGTACAGCAGCTGGCCGGGCGGCGACTCGTCCCCGCGCCCGCCCGCCCCGGCCGCGCCGCCCGCCCCCGCCGCGCCGCCCGCCCCGCCGTACAGCGTGAGCAGCTCCTTGCCGCCGCCGGCGTAGGCGCCGTACGCGCCGCCGTACTGCGGGCTCTGGCCGGCGTAGGCGTAGCCGCCGTGCACCGAGGTCACGGGCTGCAGGCTGGCGTACGTGGAGGGCCGCGGCTCGCCCTCGGCGCGCGCCTCGTACTTGACCTGCTGGTAGGCCACGCCCACCGCCTGCTGGTTGCTCAGCGACGTGGTCTGGATCATCTCGAGCGAGGAGGCGGCCGCCTGGTCGCCCAGCACGGCGGCGTACTGGCGCGCGTCCAGCGGCGCGGCGCCGGCGTCGGCCGCGGCGTACTGCAGCTGCTCGTGCTTGTCCTTGGGCGCCAGGAAGGCGTCGGCCTCGCCGTCGGGCGCCACGATCACGTGGTGCGGCGCGCCGTAGCGCAGCGCCAGCGAGCGCGCGTAGGGCGGGCGCGGGTACTGGGGCGGGCGGCGCTCGGCGGGCGGCGGCTTGAAGGCCAGGTAGCGCGCCGTCTCGGCCGAGGCCAGCCGCAGCCGCTCCTCCTCGTACTGCGGGGGCTCGCGAGCCTCGCCGCCCTCCAGCGCTGCGGTCGCCACAAACACATCTGGTCACTCTCAATGCCCTCCACTATTGCAACAAACCATCCATAAAGCGGCAATAGGGACTATTATGCTTATATGAAACGCGTGGAGTGTACCCGAGTCCTCCAGCTTGGGCGCGTACTGGTGCTGGTCGTGGTCCAGCGGCGCCTGCTCCTGCGGCTCGTCCTTGACGGGCTCGTCGGGCTCGTCGTCGGTGGTGATGTGTCCGGCGGCGGTGATGGTGCGGCGCGAGGTGATCACGGACTGCGGCGGCGAGCGCTCCTCGCTCTTGACCAGCTGCAGCGCCTCGCCGCCCGCGTCCTCGCCTCCCCCTCCCCCTCCCCCTCCGCCTCCCCCACAGCCCCCGCCCTCACCGCCGCGCTCCACGCTCATCTGATCCACGCCCTCCATCTGAGTCCTATAAACGACCACGTATTTGTATGGTATTCATAGATAGGTACCAGGACAATTTTCCATGCCGGCCACTACAGAGCCTCGTCACAGACGAACGTCGAGGGACGCTACGCCCTTACGTTGGACAATAGGATTCCCTGAATAAGGCATAGCCATAGCTAGTTACAAATAAGGCATAGCCATAGCTAGTTACAAATAAGGCATAGCCATAGCTAGTTACAAAAAAGGGAAGAAACAAAAAATGTATATTTGGACACGGATGACGGAAACAGATTATCTGGTGTTTGTTATGTCATCAACAAACTGTAGCCCCGCGATCGGTGGCGCAAGAGTGGGGGCGTGTAACAGCTCTCAGATTAACGTGTCCTCTATCATAAGGAAGAATACGTGTTCACGGGCCGAAGACCAGATACTCCGCCGCACCACCGCGGCCACGGCTGCTGCGACAGCGGAGTCGTCGGGACTACTAAATAAACAGTAGGATCGCAAAGAGCCGATTCATATCATTAACATGTGCGAGCTAGCATTATGGACCAGTCCAAGTTGAGGTTTTTATAAAGATAACATATATTCGAAACGGAAGAACCAAACTGGTGCGGAAATAGCTGTACAAACACGGCCCTCGGCGCCTCGCCGCGCCGCCCACTGCCCACTGCCCACTGCTGGGCCGGCGGCTGGGCCGGCGGGTATCGCGCTGCACTCAACTAAACTATCTGTATGCTTTGTTCGCTCCGCTGCTGGAAATGTTATATTTGTGGGTATTATATAACCTTTAGGTAACATTTCCTTCTGGTTTTCAAGGCACTCTGTCAGCTAATCCAAAGAATTGAACGTGGACATGCGACGCAATCCCCCGAGATGTACGAGCTGACACTATACATCATGATAATATTTGTCTGTTAACGATATAATATTGGAGGCAATGTGCGCCGAGCACGGCGCGGCTGTAGCGGCGCCGTGTGCTCGGCGGCGGGCAAACAACGCGACCCACTTACAAATATGAGTTTTTTTCCAACCTTATACGGTTAATTTTAGTGTTGCACAACAGCCGTGTAAATATGTGGTGGAAATGAAGCGAATGATCGAGCGCTCGGGCGGCAGGCGGCGGCTTGTGGCGAGCCTTGTTTGCGGACGCCGCGATAACCGCCGAGGCGCCGCCGGGCTCGGCTGCATCTCGCTCACTCCCCTCGCTCCCCTCACTCCCCTCGCTCACGCAGCCATTGCCTTAGCCCCAGCCGATTGAGGCCTTTGCTTTTATGAATTGTGCCTACATGAGGTATCGCAGGATTCCTCTAGCTCTAGATACGTATAGAGGTAATAAAGCAACTGCGTGCTAGGGACTCTACCGTAGAGGGCTGGGAATCCTGTGACTGCCGTTTTTCGGTAGTAATAGATACATGTAGAGGCGTAGGTCACCCCAGCCATGTGGGTGCCACTGGGACCGATATTGTAGCCAACGCACACTGAGGACCGAATAGGTTCTTTCCCGGCTTTGATCGTGTAGCAAAGGCTGGCAAAATCACCAAAAGAGTAGCAAAAGGGGAGTGATAGTTTCTCCATCTGCCCGAAAAATTTGAGTGGCAACTGCGCCCACGAGCAGGCTGCCTTCCAGGATCACGCTCAGTGGCCGAGTGGGCCAAGTAGTTGCATGAAACACTCAGATTGCAAAGCTGAATCACGACTGTACCAGTGAGTTTTTCTGAACGTAAATACAGTGAATAATCTCACCTCGAGCTTTACAGTAAAGGAAAACTTTGAGAGGAAACCTGCATACGGCTGAGATGAAATTTCAACGCGTCTATGTGTATGTATAGCCGTGCATGAGTAACGGCGATGGACTCGCCACCTATCACGTTGGCACCTAAAATATATTTCTGGCGTAACGTGGGTGTGTGGGAACTACCTATACACCTCTGCCTTTCGGGGACCCTTGTGGGAAAGCGTAAGGATATATTTATTTTAAATGCTGTAGTTGTATAGCAGATATTGAGTATATATTCGTGTGAGCGCTAGTCGCGGGCGTCGCCGCCTGAGGCCGCACACACGCGGCAGCACTCGAGCGAGCGGCTGCCTTTGGGCCTACGTGGCACACAATACCTGCACTGAGGCACTGAGGCACTGAGGGAGCGGCCAGCAACTACGTTATCCGCTAGCCATTAGATGGGCCCTACGATTGACCAATCCAGCTCTCACATCATTAACGTAGTAAGGTGTGCCATATATTATTGTAATTCAAAATTAAGCAAACACCTAGGTACTTAACATTCCCCAGAGTTACAGTTGGGGCACCCACGAGGAAAGGTTCCAAATCCAGGTTATAAATAAGCTGCCTGCCTCATCCGGTATTGTTGGTGACAGAATGATTTATACTTTTATTTTAAAATATTGATGAAGCTGCGTTGAGCGACGGCCCGTCGGCCGCCTGTTGCGCTATAATATAATATTGAAAAATAGCTGCGCTCGGTGGGTAGGTATAGAAGGTGTGGTCTGCAGTGAGCACTTTATTAATTTCTTTCAGGCCAGGAACGCACGGCCCCAGGACATCTGGCCAAGGCTTCATTACAAACACACAAACATTTATTTTTAATATATTAAAATATAAAGTAGATTTATAGGAAGATGGTCCGGCGCACTGGCAACATGACTTTCCAGAAAGTTCCTCTTTCATTGTACAACACAATTTGATACTTGAGTTTTCACATTGTAGGTATAGGTAGACTGAGAGATACCCATTGGTATTTTTGGCAATGTGAATCGCTTATCCTAACAGAGCGACGCTTATCACGATAACAGTTATATCTCGAAGGTGTTGCAAAAGACGGTTGTGGGAAAATTAAAATAATGAGAAACATTCGAATGGGTAGCTAGCGAGGCAGGTAGCTAGGCAGGGACTCGCAGGAACCATCGCGTGTACCGTCCCCAGCCAAGTGCAATATCCTATACTATATTAGACGTGGATGTATCCCTACCAGCTGCGTAGATATGAGGAGCTAGAGGCGGCCAGGCAGTGGCTGGTTAGCCTTAGCAGCCGTTACAGAAGTGGCAAATGCTACGGGCCCCGCGCCCCAACGCCTACTGACCGAAAAATGTATGTAACTATTTCGAAGTCTTTTGTTTTATTTAATACGCATAACGTAGGTAGCTTAAATCCAATCCAAGGGCCCTAGAGAGACTTCGCCCCAGGCCCCACGCTGCCTTAACCCTGCTGTGGGTTGGCCCCGTATTACAAATATTACAATACCAGCATAGTGACCAGTAGCTGGAGCGCACGCGCTTCACTGCCGTGGAAATTGTCATGGCATTTGTCGGTTGCTTCCTGTCCTAATATTTTTTGTTCTCATTGGTGGTTTTATAGGTTTGACCATTGGCCGCGTTGCCTAGTATTTCTTATGTGTGGCAGACAATCATTTGAATATACACATGTATAATTTGAACTCATCTAAAGCCAACTAAGCGGGCTGCAGCTATTTGCTTCTCATAGAGATCCTTTCCCGCCTGTGCGTGTAATGGAAGTGTATCAATGGGGAGCTATTGTTGGGGTGCTGGTACCTACTCACCACAGCTACAGAATAGTTCCAGTGTACACTAGTAACGTCCGTCAATTTATTCACGTCTTCAAAAGAGCATCACTCAAGTACGTATGTGTCACTGGTACTGATAGGTACTGGCACTAGCACTGGCACTATCACTGTCACTAGCACTGTCACTGCGCTGCAAGGGGCGCGTATCTACGGGCGGTGGCGCGGGCCCGCTCGGTCGGAGTGGCGCAGGTTTTCCAGCAAGCTTTCCCCGCGCGCGGCCGTGTGTGCGCGTGTGTGCGCGTGTGTGTGTGCGCGTGTGTGCGTGCCACGCCGCGCCGCCATTGGCCACCAGCCCCGCCCGCCGCCGCCCGCCCCCCCATTTCCCACCGTGGCCGAGTTACACACCGCGCTACTATTGTTGCCGAGCCCTTCGTAATACTTGCAGGCTGTAACCAATGGGCCTCTATACCTACAATAATAGGTCACATATCACGCCACCGTATGACACTCCGGTGAGCCTCTCAATATATATATGTATGGCGATACTGCCTATAGCTCGCTATCCCAAGCCTGTATGGTAAGCGAATACCTTAGCTCATCCGTCCTTCCAATGTTTGGGATGGATCTCGCGTGCTTCCGACCTTATCGCTACGAAGAGGGATTAGCTGTGTCAGCAGCATAATCAACGAACTGTCCGCCCGCGCACTATTATCCTATTCTATTACCTTTCCGTCCTGTGAGCTGTAGCATACTTCACCGCAGGACCACAACTCTACCCAGGAGTAATGCCATTCGGTTTCGACTACTCTAAAGTGGAGGCACCTAGTGCCCTTGTCGGGGAAATCACGATATAGGCAGTAGGTCAGTTGTGACCGATTTTCCTTACCCGAAGGTAACATACATACTTTGATGATATAATTATAATTTATATTTAATATTTTATAAATATCGTGTTTATTTCATTATTTAAGGCTTATTACTATTATAGTTATATTATAAACCAGCAATATGGCAATAATATTTATATTATAAACCAGCAATATGGCAATAATATTTATATTATAAACCAGCAATATGGCAATAATATTTTGCAGACTTCAGGAAAACATTTTTTGGACGGGTTGAAGAAATTGGAGCATCGCTGGGCCAAGTGTATTGAGTTAAAAGGAGATTATGTAGAAAACTAAATCGACACTTTTTGAAAATGTTCGTTTTCTTTGTAGGTTAAGTATATATTAAAATACCCTCGTACAAGTACCTACTTGCCTGGTGCGATGTGAATCAAAGCAAATAAAACCTTGCTGTCGTCTGAAGTAGTGGTGTACATACGGTCGGCTAGATGTGCGGCTCCTACATCACGACTGAAGCACGTGGCGGGTTGTTGGTCACGTGATGGCGGGTCACTGGAGGGGCCCGCGTGCTGATGTATGATCTATGATGGGCCGACGTGACACTATACATAATGTAAAGTATGAAGTTTCCTCACGATGCTTACTGCACCTTGGCCCGTGGCGTGAAAAATTAGTCCCTCAATAAACAAAATACATGCGCAGGTCGCCAGAAGATGGAGCAAGGTACAATCTTGATTAGTTTTTCATTGGGCTAAGGTGATGTTACGGAAATGTAGCTCTCAGGGCTCCATTGTTTCACGGTCAGCCGTTTTTACAAGTAGCACAACAGACAGCTACCTCCTACTGGCGGCACAGTGCCTCCTCCCTCAGCGGCTGCAGCGCTGCAGCCTGCTGCCTCGGCCGGGAGCGGCAGTGCTGCAGCCTGCTGCCTCAGCCGGGAGCGGCAGTGCTGCAGCCTGCTGCCTCAGCCGGGAGCGGCAGTGCTGCAGCCTGCTGCCTCAGCCGGGAGCGGCAACGCTCGCTGAGCCAGCGGCTGGCTCTGGGAGGCTTATCGATACTGGCACAATCACTCGCCACCATTAAGTGGTAATCACAATATCTTTTGTGATTGTGTCAGCTATCGCAACATCTGTCCATTGTGGTGAGGCGAGTGCGAAGAGGTCGCTCTGCCAAGCAGCGGCCTACACAGGGCGGGGGCCGCCTTCGCTCTGGGGGCCGAGTAGGTACTCGCTAATAATCTTTAAATTATCCCCGAATTTATGTCAATAATATAACTTATGTAGGTAGGTACCTACTGATACTGAACGCAATTATATTATTGTATTTACGATATATATCTTAACAATAAAAATGTTGATAAGACGTAATGCGCTGAAAGCGTTTATCTAATCAATAAAAGGCTTACTTGAGACATCGATCATCGCTCTAATTACTGGCGAGGCGGGCCGCCCTCGCTCTGGCGGCCGCCCTCGCTCTGGCGGCCGCCCTCGCTCTGGCGGCCGCCCTCGCTCTGGCGGCCGCTCTCACACCGGCAGGCTGCTCGCCCAGCGCTGCCCGCACTAGTCCTCACGGGGCGAGACACATTCGATAGCTTCATGCTGATGGTTTCACACAATCTATCGGACATGACTACTGTACATAGGTGTTTGCGGTAGCTGATTTTATTATAACATGATCAATGATATACTAGGAACGAGTACTGTGGGGGTGGTCGACCATAGCTCGGATGGTAAGAAGCTAAGTAGCGACGGGGCCCCAGCCCACGCGCACCATAGCTCGGATGGTAAGAAGATAAGTAGCGACGGGGCCCCAGCCCACGCGCACCATAGCTCGGATGGTAAGAAGCTAAGTAGCGACGGGGCCCCAGCCCACGCGCACCATAGCTCGGATGGTAAGAAGATAAGTAGCGACGGGGCCCCAGCCCACGCGCACCATAGCTCGGATGGTAAGAAGATAAGTAGCGACGGGGCCCCAGCCCACGCGCACCATAGCTCGGATGGTAAGAAGATAAGTAGCGACGGGGCCCCAGCCCACGCGCACCATAGCTCGGATGGTAAGAAGATAAGTAGCGACGGGGCCCCAGCCCACGCGCACCATAGCTCGGATGGTAAGAAGATAAGTAGCGACGGGGCCCCAGCCCACGCGCACCATAGCTCGGATGGTAAGCAGATAAGTAGCGACGGGGCCCCAGCCCACGCGCACCATAGCTCGGATGGTAAGAAGATAAGTAGCGACGGGGCCCCAGCCCACGCGCACCATAGCTCGGATGGTAAGCAGATAAGTAGCGACGGGGCCCCAGCCCACGCGCACCATAGCTCGGATGGTAAGAAGATAAGTAGCGACGGGGCCCCAGCCCACGCGCACCATAGCTCGGATGGTAAGAAGATAAGTAGCGACGGGGCCCCAGCCCACGCGCACCATAGCTCGGATGGTAAGCAGATAAGTAGCGACGGGGCCCCAGCCCACGCGCACCATAGCTCGGATGGTAAGAAGATAAGTAGCGACGGGGCCCCAGCCCACGCGCACCATAGCTCGGATGGTAAGCAGATAAGTAGCGACGGGGCCCCAGCCCACGCGCACCATAGCTCGGATGGTAAGCAGATAAGTAGCGACGGGGCCCCAGCCCACGCGCACCATAGCTCGAGCCTGCGCCCGCTGGCTGAGGGAGGCGGAGGCTGCGGACCCTCGCCATGTCCGGCCGCATTTATCGCGCGATAGGTATGTCAGTGTCCGCAAGGCTTGTACTTAGGCCGCGCCACTCGGTGCTCAATGATTCATCTTTGACTACGAATCATAATTCCTTGTTCAATTGCCAGCGCTCGGTGTGTCGTTGACAATACTATGCAGGTATGTATTGATAACACCGTACCTATATCTCTCTATATGCATGTACCGACAGACAAAGTACAGTACATACGCAACCACAGCACTGGCTCCCTCAAACCTAATTGTCTGGCTGTTCTTGGTGATCGATCGTGGCCGCGTAGCCGTAAGGAGACTTGCACCGGATCCAGTAGTGACGGCGATAGACTCGCCATTGCAGGCACAGCTGTCACTTACTACTTAAATGTAACTTTGGGCGAGAAGACAGCGCATACCTACTGGTGGTCAAAGTCAATGGGACTTCGGAGACCCTTGTGCGTCGCCAGTGGTAGAATACTCAACCTTAAGCGACTTATAATTTCATTCCCATGCTCGATGAAATACCCAGTGACATGATGAATTTATTTTATAATTTTTCGATAAAATTTTCGATGAAAATAGTCGAAAAGAAGTGTGTTCTTGAGCGGAAAATTTGATGGACGGTTTGAACCCCCTGAGTTTTGTGAGTATAATTAATTTCGTGGGCTTCGGTGAGATTTATGATCAAAGGTACCTCTGAGAACAAATGCAAACACGGATGTTTGTCCCTACGCGCCGGTGACAATATCCACAGTAAGGTATCTCAGGGGAATGCTGGATGTTACTGCACCCTTACATAATAACAACATTTAGGTAAGCGTGCATTAAACATTACGATGTATTTTGTGCATGTCTCTGTATATATTATGATGGCCAATTGTTAGAGGGACGCAACAAGCGCGGCCGCGGCCTGTACGAGCTGCGCGCTAAGGCCGCTCCGCTTACGATAACAACCAGTCAACTGAATCACTGACACATTCAGCTATTTCTCAATATCGTTATGACGTGTCTTCTTCATGCCTGTAATCTGAATGTTGCAATACTCTAATTATAAAGGTTGGTGGTGTTGGTCACCATATGTTGTCATGGCAATTGGTGAGCCTATTGCACTGGTGCCGGTGCCTTCACCTAAATGGATACACGTTCTCTATGCCCAGTGGCTTGTGCGCTAAAGCGCATTGCGGCCGCTGTAGCCGCAGCAGCCGCAGGAGCCGGGTGTTGCGCCAATGTCTTATAATATAATAATATAATAAATAAATAAATATGATTCGGTTTCGATTTGTATGTGAATTGTGAGAGATAAGTATTTATGTGTCATGAACAATTCCACACTTGCAGATAATGTTGGTATTAATATCTATGATACCTACGTCATAGGTAAACTTGAGTACTCAGAGAGCCAAAACTGACAATACAAACAGGCCATCGACCTGCCATTTCGGGCGTTATTGGTTCCATAGTCGCCGCAAAATGCCTAAAGCGTTATGGCTCGGCCGCCATGACGCGGTGCGCCCAATACTTGGATTGGCCCCTAACCCGCTTGTAGTCGCATGTTATCAAAGTATAGCTGTATTAACTAAAACAGTGGTACATTACTAGCAGCTAAAGCAGCGTGCTGTTACAGCGCTTAGTGTGAGCCAGTGCCAGTAGGTACGGACGAGTACCGACACTATCGTCGCAAGTGAGCACCTACGCACTTGAAATCATGTGAGAGACACTCGCTCGTCAGGTGCGGTGTCCTTATCGGCGCGGCGGGCGCGGTGACAGCTGAGCTGACAGCTCACGTCAATAACCACCTACATTACAAAACTGGAAAAAGATGTAGAGATACAGCAAATATGCAGACAGTTCGCAGTCTCTCCGACGGAACCTCCGCATGAGGTGATCTCGAGACTTGGCATATAGAGCACCTCGCGTGAGTTACGCATGGAGAGCTACTCCGAGGGTTGATGTAGTGCGCGGGGGGTCAGCACGGGGACATACCTAGACATACCAGCTTTACATAATACTGACACTAAATATACATACATACATATATACTTAGTATCTATATATGTAGGTAGGTACCTATCGTAACGAGTCGAGACACACTCGAGCCACCTACCTACTACGCACCTACGATCTCAGCTAAAGTACCTGCATGGTACCAACTACCAACTACCAATTTGTACTAAGGTTACGACAAATCGTTTTTATCCACGAGTGATGTATTCGTACAAATGTGAATTTTTGACCGACAGCGACCGTGTCTCGGCACCTAATATATCTACTAAGATAAACATTAGATCCCTTCTCAAAGACGGTGCTCCCCTCCCACTAGGTCCCGGGAAGCAGATACGAGGCAGAGGGCAATGACCTCGTGATATAACATTCCTAGTTATGTCTATCGCGCTTTTCTTGAGATATGCAAATTGTTATCTCGTTTATCTTAACTAGGCGCTAATGTGTGACCGGCTATCTTAAACGTGTGATAATCGTATCTAGCAGATACAGTATCTAGCGGCCAGCTGTTGGCCGCCTGCGCCGGGCACTCGCGCGCTGTGGCCCTTCCTGCTCGGGGCTGGCTGCTGCTGCTGCTGCTGCTGCAAGCTGCTGCTGCAAGCTGCTGCTGCAAGCTGCTGCGGACGGCGGCTCACAACGAACGCCTGGAGTGGGCCGAGGTCCTATGAAGTAGGTAGCGTGTGTCTGAGGGCCGCGTGGTGCGCGATGGTTAGCATAATTGGGTGACGGCCCGCGGTGTTGTGCAAGCGTGAGGCGGCTCAGTACTGGGTGTGTTCGCGAGTGACGCGATAAGGCGAGCAAACAACGCGACGAGCGCTGCGCAAATATTAGTAGGGAGCGTCGCCAGCGGCCCCCCGCCCGCGGTCCCCGGCCCCCCGCCCCGGCCCCCGGCCCCCCGCCCGCGGCCCCCCGCCGCTGCAGCCGCCGAGGGCATATCTCGGGCCTGAGATACCACGATACCATCCCTGATACCGGCTAATTATCAGATACAAGGCCTACAGATTTGATTACGAGAGCGCCTATCTGCATCGGCGGCTCATTACAGTCGGCACAGCGCCCGCGCGACCACCGCTGCCGCGCCGGCCGTGCTCCAGGCCCACCCCACTTGGCCCCCGCGGGCCCCACGCCCACCGCTGGGCCTCCGCGGGCCCCACGCCCACCGCTGGGCCACAGCGCGCCCGATTGCTGGCGCGCTCGGTGCGGTGTCGTGCAGTTGAGTGGAGTGAGCAGTGAAGCGAGGTGACGCGGTCGCTCGGTACCTACCTGCATAATCCCCGCTCCGGATCTGATAGCCGCTCGATACATCGACGGATTATTGATGGGCGCCGCTCGACCTCATCGTGATCTTATCAGTTGTTTTTTTCGTCGAATATTTTCCGTGAAAAGCTAATAAAGAGTGCGCGAGGGTCGAGGGGCGGGGGGCCACGTGACGCGATGCCCGCCGATAGCGGCCGCCATGTTGCCCGCCCCCGCCCTCGCCCCCGCCCTCGCCCCGCTACACTGAACTAGGCAACTCATCGCTCAGCTTGCCGTATACCTACAGCCGGCCTAGTACCTACATCGAGCACTACTTGCGGCCGCGACATTACTTACAAGTTAATAAGTAGATATGTAGTGGAATGCGTCGCATGCGGCCCTTTACAGGTACCTGCCTTCCTACGCGACTTACAGGCGCGCCTTCACCAAATGTGTTGAAATCGACCGCACTCGATGAGCGATGCGCGTGCTAGGCGATACGAGACACACTACACTACACAGATGATGAAGTACCTATAGGAGGACAGGTATCCACGTGGCAGCCGCACGTAATACTTACCTATCTATGTAAAGGGTTCTAGGTCCTGATGCATATTTGCTAAGAGGTGTTCGACAGAGATGAACTGACTGAGTGTGTTATCGCACCATTCCTGGAATAAAGCAGTAAGTGTATTCCACCAACTTTTCAGGAGCGTAAAAAACCGCGCCACATTTTTATTATTAGTCCTAGATAATATCTTGTAAAAAGCAGTCATAGCTAACACTAACCTTCGTAAGCATAATATTATACATTTGATGATAATTAAATATAAACTGAGATTATCTTAAAACATACTGTTACATATTTCTTCCTCAAACCATTAACCACATGTGCAGCAGTAAGTTGACATATTGCTTTGCTATGTATTTAAGCCATATATCAACTGAAGTATGTAATTTCACTTATCCATTTATTCACTGTTGAATCTTAGTGTAATCAAAAGTTGTCAGTATGTGTTACATAGTTTTTCCACGAGCAATTCATTATTACTGTGGTGAAATATGTGTTTAAGTTTATTTACAAAAAAAAAAACTATTAATCTTAGTGGATATTTTACGTAAGCATTATTACGATTTAATGAAATGGGAAAATTGTTAATCAAATAAATGTATATGTGCCTACTTCTTTATGAATTATTTTTTCATTTAGTTTCGCAAAACATATTTTTTTTGCGATCATTCATTGATTATTAAGTCAGGTGGAATTTTGGTCAGAAGGTGTAAACCGTGATACACTATGCAATGGTGCAATAAAAAAAATTACGCAAGTGCACTTGCTGCTTTCTTCCAGGGGTGGTGCGTTATATCGGTAAATAGAGCAAGCGGAAGCGAATTAATGTGTTCCTATACCCAGGAAGCAAGGTCACACGAGATGGTAAGAATAAGGAAGACATTGAAAGAAGGATAACTACTGGTAATAAGAGGCATAACGGGGTTCAGTGCGGAGGACCTCCACCTCATAGAAGTCGTAGCCAATTAACAAGACTTTTTGTGTTGTGTTCCTACGCGGTGAATAAGGTTTCCAGTAATGAGCTCCTTGGGGAGGGGGGAGGATTGTTACATTGTATTCATGTGTTGGGAGCAGAGGGATTAAACCCATTATGCTGCCGACACACTATAACTCTTTGAACACAATGGCAATGCGCACGTTATAAGTACTCGGTATCATGAGTGTTAATAGGCTACGGTAACCGCTTTCCATCAGGTGGGTCATATGCTTGTTGTTTATGTTTATTCTACAAATAGAGGCACCTATTGTAGTATAAAACAAATATATGGGGCCGTGTCGGCGTTGATGAGCATGAATGTTCTAATAGCTGTAGATATTGGTGGCCACTTTATGTATAGGGGGTAGGCAGGTAGGCAGGTATGCACGCCGTTGGGATTCGTAGCGCAATGAAGAGATTCCCAAACCAACTGGCGTGTACGAGGGTGTGATTGTTAAGATGAAGGAAGGTAGGTATGTCACGTTGGATTGGACACTGAAAGGATGGGTGAAGGAGGATTGACGGGACAGATATACAATGCGAGAGTGTAAAATAATATTCCTGTAATTATTGAAAGTATAATATTGGTGAGCTTCGGCATCGTTGAGGCAGACATTACTAAGTAACCATAGTTACCATCGGCGAAGAAACAGCGAAACAAACTCTCCGGTTTTCTTTATGAACACTTGTTTGACGACCGTCTGGTCTAGTGGTTAGAGCTACTGACTGCGAAACTTGATGTCGCGGGTTCGAATCCCGCTGAGGGCAGATATTTGTGTGATGAACACGAATATTTGTACCTTAGTCTTGGATGTCCTATGTATATAAGTAAATATATCGTTGTCTAGTTACCATAACACAAGCTTTGCTTACTTTGGGACTAGGTCAATTTGTGTGGAATTGTCCCAGGTATTTATTGTCCCAGGTATTTATTATTTATTATTTGTTTCCTTTTTCGTAGGGGTATACCTAGTACCTAATTGACTAATAGTAAATCAAATACATATAAAACAAAGTTCGAATCATAACAACAAATTCGATTATAGTCTAAGAGACAGCGGCATTGTGGGCCAATAAAATACTGCCGTTCAATTGATATTTTTAATTCATATGTACTTTTCATTGCTTAGGTATATAACATGTATTTACAGACGATGGCCTCGCGCCACATAAATAGTTTAATAAGGCCTTCATGCCGCGACCGTGACCGCCCGCCCACTGGCTCTAGCACGTGCGACTCCTAGCCCCTAGACTCTGCCCCATCAGCCCCCTCTACCCCCCTGCCCCCCCCCCCTCTACCCCCCTGCCCCCCCCCTCTACCCCCCTGCCCCCCCCCTCTACCCCCCTGCAGTGCCCCACGTGAGCGCGCGGCCACGACGCCTCCTGCCTTACATCGGAATATATCCACGAGTGTCCGCGACACGTGCTTATTAACATCTATACAATATCATATATTGATGTCCATATATTATTTATAACGCATGCATTATGAACGTACTGTTCCACATAAATTTTAAAAAATAACAGCCGTGAGGCTGTCCCCGGCGTGGGGCCGTCCCCGGCGTGGGGCCGTCCCCGGCGTGGGGACACGGCTCGCCCTACAGCGTACACTCAGTAGGAGGGCCGCACGCTTTACGTGTAAACATTCGATTTGAGCAATTCAATAACAGAGGTCATATAATTCGGTTCGATAACAATAGAGAGCGGGCGCGGCTGCAGGCCATGGCCGCCCTGCACTGCACTACACTACACTACACTACGCTACACTAAACTACACTTACATTACTTAACACGTGGATAAAAACAATTATATGCAACTCTTGGCTCCCACCCGTCCGGCGCTGTGTCGCACCAGCCGGGAGGGTATATAGATATTATTTCATTATTATGTAAGGCAACAATATTTAATTTAGCTAACTTAACTACACCGATTACAATGTATACATACATCCATTCACGCTCCAAGGAATGCAACATACAATAAGGAATGTTTTGGTGCAGTCTCTTACTCCCCGTGTCGTATCATACACGAGTCCTTTGGTAACGGTTTGGTGTGCACGACGCCGCCCAGGCCGAGGGCCCCGAGCGGGGCTGTGGACTGTGGGCTGTGGGCTGTGGGGCTGTGGGCTGTGGGCTGTGGGCTGTGGGCTGTGGGCTGTGGGGCTGTGTGCTAAGGATTGGGACACTACATATCGCACGCCCATCACAGGTACCCAACAGACTTAGCTACAAGGCAGCGCGTAGGGCATGATATAGGAGCTAGCCCCCAACCCTGGGCCGGGCCTGTCCTGCGACTGTACTCGACTATAATAATATATTTGGTCAACTAGCGTTTTCATGACCCTTTGGTTAAGCTCCGTCACCCTTCCACTCAAAAGGACTTACAGAGAAACTTATATAACTGAGATTCTAGGTTATTATGTCAGGATCGCGATCACGAGATTCACGAGGTTTGTTCCACCGGGGCGCCCCGCTCACGGCGGTAGGCCGCCGCCCCGCTCGCGACGGTAGGCCGCCGCCCCCTCGCGACGGTAGGCTGCCGCCTCCTCGCGACGGTAGGCTGCCGCCGCTCAGCTGCCCAGCGACACGACGGTAGGCCGCTCGGGCGCGTCGTGGCGGCGGTAGTCGGGCGCCTCGTACAGCGCCGCGTGCGCCAGGGCGGGCGGCGCGCCCTCCGCCTTCAGCGCGTGCTGCATGTAGTAGCCCAGCGCGCGCCCGCCCCCGCCCCCGCCCCCGCCCCCGCCCCCGCCCCCGCCCCCGCCCCCGCCGCCCCCGCCGCCCCCGCCAGCGCCCGCCTCCACTGCACACAGCCCTTATTACACCCAGTGCCGCGTCTGGGGTGGACGCTAAGCGCTTTGTACGTTTTACTAGATTACATAAATCAACACATCATTCACTCTGTGGACGATATAATCTTTTTTTTTATTCACGTGTGTTAAGCGAGTGCCGACCTGGATAACAATAATGAAATATCCGACATTTTAAATATCCCTCGATCTTAACTCATTCTAGACACATACACGTGACAGATACTCGTTCGAGCCGAGGTGGCCGAGCGGTTCGAGTAGTCGCTGGAGACAGCTGAGCGAGTTCGAATCCCGGTTGTACCGATAAGTTTTTCTGAACTTAAGTACGGTGATTAGTCCCGAGACGAGCTTTACGGTGAAGGAAAACGTCGAGAAGAAACCTGCATACGTCTGAGAAGTAATTCCAAGTCGTATGTACGCACGAGCACGTGGGTAGTGCTAATGAAAAACACATTGGCTTCACCCTGTCATGTCACGTGATCATTAGCCAGCATTAGCCTCGCCTGAAGGTGCGCAGCCAATCATTGAGGTACTTACATAAGTTTTCTATTTTCACCCCCGAAGATACTGTGCGTTTCAAACTTCGTTCAGTCTTCGAACTGGTTTTCGGTTTCCGTTTCCTCGTCTGAAAATACATATTGGGACCCATTGAATATCATGAAACAAATACAAGTTTAATTCATACTAGATAATTTTAAGAGCTATTCTAAACATTGAGTGAATCGATTGTCGGGCATATAATGCCTGTACCGCCGGGGGGTGGGGGGGTGGGGGGGTGGGGGGGTGGGGGGGGGGCGAGGGGGTGCTGACATTACGTCACTCTATACTACGTATACTACTGACTCTACCACTAAGGTGGCAGACATGCCCGCGGCCCGCCTGGTGTTGGCCGCAATATCCAATGTAGCACCTTAAGGGCGGAGCGGGGGGTTGCTATAGTAGCAGAGGGACGAGCAGCCCTCTCTAATATTTCCCAAGTACAAAATACTGACACCCAGAATGCGTAGCGCATGCCCAGGCCCAGCTGTAAGCTGCTAACTGGTAACTTTAGTTTATATTAAATATGTGACGTTCAATAAGTGTTCCCTGTGTCCCTTACATTGAATAAAATATTTTAATTTTGATTTTGATTTTGATTTTTGCTCGGTCAGCACCACCAGGGAATCACGCGTGGGGAATAGACAAAAGTAGGCAGGGGCGGCGGCAGCGCGCTGCCTACCTGTATGGAGTCCTTCTTCATGGCGAGCGGCCTGTTGATGTTGTGCAGCTTGTAGTACAGCCCGCACGCGTTGCACACAGTCTCGCCATTGGCGTTGCGGCGCCACAGCGAGGTGGTGGTGGTGTGGCAGTTGGTGCACGCCACGCCGGGACGCTTGGACCCCATCTGCGCAGGCGGGGGGTTAGGCGGGGCGGCGAGCGGCGCCGGCAGCGAGCGATGGGGCGGCGGGGAGGGGAGGGGAGGGGAGGGGGTGCGGGGAGGCCGGGGCACGTACCCCTTTCTTCTGTTTGTAGTCAGAGGGGGTGGGGGCGGCGAGCGGCGGCGGCGCGGGCAACGAGTGCGCGTGCGACGACGCGATGCCGTTAAACAGGAAGCCCTTGTAGAAATCCGCGCCCGGCGGGGCCCCCTCCGCGGCCACTGCAACCAACACAAGTGTTCACTGGGAGTTCCCCGGGAGTCGGACGCTCGGCGGGCGCGGATTCCTCGCGGGCGGGCGGGGAGGGCGGGCGGGGGCGAGCGGGGGTATGAGCTGCGTACGTCGTGGCCGGGCGCGGCGAGCGCGTGCGCGGCGTGGCGCTGACGTACCAGCCGCCGCGGCTGCTTCAGCGGGCGGTTCATGCCGTTCATCTTGTTGTACAGGCCGCAGGCGTTGCACAGGTAGTGGCCGGTGCCGTCGCGGCGCCACAGCGGCGTGTGGATGGCGCCGCAGTTCACGCACTCGCGCCCCTCCGTGAACAACTCGGCCATCTCGACTGCGCGCAACACACGCTCGTTAGCAAGGCTCCCCGACCCCAAGGCCGAGCGTCCGCGGACACTTTACACACTTACGCTTACGCTTACGCTTACTGCACATCGCACGCCACCTAGAGCGCGACTGCGAGGAAGGCACTAGCACTAGCACTAGCACTAGCACTAGCACTAGCACTAGCACTAGCACTAGCACTAGCACTAGGCACCCGTCGGCGGGGCAGCTACTGGCACACGATACACAATACACGGAACTGAGCGCGGTGACAATGCGCCGCGGCCGCGGGCACGCGCCGCACGTGCGCACACACACACACGCGCGCACACACACACACACACGCGCGCGCACGGACACACACACACACGCGCACGGACACTCGCTATCCCGAACATTTAACGTTGCTAAAGCGCTTAAAGTTATTGATATTGTATCTGGTAAATGAGACATACATCCTTTGAAGCTAAATATGAATATAACCGAGTCTGTAACCGAGTTTTCCTCTAACTATAATACCTATTATTAATTATAGCGCGCATCAACTATTATGTAAACAAAACTTTGTTACTGAGGTTCACAAGAATGAGTCGGTGCCACCGCAGTGGACACTCTTATCACTGGTTTGCCGCACATTTGCGTTTGGCTCGCTGTCCCCCATTAGGTACGGTACCCCCTCGGGCACACTGGCTCCATCCATTTACCACGTTAGGGGGCAGCTCGCTGTCCCGAGTTGTAAGTGGCACTTACTCATGTGTCTCACATTAAACACGCCCTTAAAAAGGTTATCTGACTACCTAATGTATGTATGTGTCGAGCCCACATATAGAATGCAGTAATATAGACACGTGACCTTCACACCAGCCGCCAGTAGCTGAGCTACACACGTACGCGTGCATACGGCCCCAGCACGGCCCCAGCACGGCCCCAGCACGGCCCCGCACGGCGCCAGTGCTGCCTGCACACTGCACACTCCCTAGTTCCCTACGCGGACGCTGGCCGGCCTCGGGTGTACACTAGCGCGCCCCGCGGCTGCACCCGGGACAATTAGGGACATGAAAAAGTATCGATACTTTGTGGTATCGATACTTTTCCTTTCGATACCGATACTTTTGTACTCGATACTTTGTATTCAATACCGTGTCCCTAGGGACAATGCGGGATGGCGCGGGATGGCGCGGGATGGCGCGGTCGGCCATCTTATTAATAGCCACCATACATTTATACACTTATATAATATTATTAGGATAGTAATAAACAGAATTGACAGATATTCTAATATTCTAATTGTTCTAGAATAATGTAGAGACTTGACCAGGTGTCTATCTGTATGGATGATTGATGTCTTGATGAGCAGCAGGGTGAGTGCTAGGAACTACAAGTAATAATTATTTCCACCAAATAAAAAAAAGAGGAGGTTGTCAATTCAACGCGTATTTTTTTGATATATTTGTGAGTCTTTGGGGTTGTCTGTGGTAATCTCTGGATCGATTTAACCGATTTTTGGAAATTCTTTCATCATTACAATCCTACATTATCCCAGATGGTCATAGGCTAATCTTACCACGGGAATACCTAATAAAATATGGTTTATTTAGGGAATACGGGAATACCTAATTGAATGCGGTTTAATTAGGTATTCCGTGATGAAATAAGGTTTGGCTGGGCACCGACTTCACACAGGTCGCTAGGTACATGGCAGGCATATGTGATAATACTTTATTTGAATTAATAGTTAACAGGTGTGGACAAATTGTGTCAATAAGTCATCATGATCTGAATTGAATGTTTCATTAACTTTATTGTTCGCTTTTTAGTGCTGATGTTCTTTTTTTTTAAATCGGTTTTACTTTTTATACCTTTTTTATTTGTCGCCACGGATTTGTATCAGATGGGAAGCGGTTGGGAATGGGAACCGTAGTCTATTTACCACGCTGTACGAGTAGGTATAGCACGATGTATCACACGCAACGCAACACAAAAAAAATATATTTGGCTACAGATTTCTATAAGGTGGAGATCCTGCCGCAGTTGGGCTGCCCCAAATTCTAATGGGACTCGCGTTATGCCCCACCTCTCTTAAAATTTAAAATAATTGTAAAAAATCGATAATTAGTGTCGGGATTAAACGTGACAAACATACATACATATATATTTACCTATGTATGTAGGGATAAATATACATGTATATAAATTTGTACATTTGTTTGGACGCCCGACTAGACAATCTTATGTGAATATTAAGCTATTCCCTGAATAAACTCTGTATATAGTCGCAGTACTGACTGGCGACTGCGGAGGACACCTACTGTCTGTGTCTCATGTGTGCCTTGGGACTTGGGAGCGAGCCTCGGGCCTGACTACGGCACTGGCGCCTCTGCCGCAATGGTGTGCCCTGGCCACGTGACCTGGCCCACGTGACCTGGCCCACGTGGCGCCGGGCCATCAGCGCAGATGCCGGTAATTAAGAGTCAGCCGATATCAACCGCCGCTGGCCGCGACATGTGGCCGGATTGAATGACACATTCATGTGCGCGAAACACATAACAGAGATTTTAGCTGTCAATGATTACGGCGGTTCCGATTACTCGTTGCGCCGCAGCGCTGCGGCCGCCGGGTAAGGCCCCGGCCCCGGCCACTGATGCGTCGGCCCCGGCCGCCGGGGTCTCGGCCCGGCGCGCACACACGCACACACGCACACACACGCTCGCGCGAGACAAAGGCCGGCCGAGCGGCCGAGGCCGGACGACACAATGTTTGCGCGCGGCACGTGCCTTATCCGATACCATTTACGGAATGCGATTTTAATGCGCTTAAAAGGGTACAACTTCATTTTAAACGGAGACATGTTTTTTGTCGGGTCCTAGGCAAACAGCGGCCGCACTCTCCGACACTATCCACTTTTACGATCCTCACACCCTTGACTCGTCTGACCCCATTTTTTTATTCTCGAATTTGGTATTTGTACATTTATAGACTCTACCTCGTGCGTACTCATAAATATATAATATACATACATACATACATATCATCACGCCAAGTCCCTAACGGGGTAGGCGGAGAGTAAAGAGCGCCAGTTCTTCCTAGACTTACATACCTCTTTCGCTTCGTCCACATTCATCAGTCTCTTCATACATGCTCGTCGGTTTCGAGTACTCTTAGCGTTCCCGTCCTTGAGAGTCCGATCTATTTGATCCAGGTAGTTGGAACGTGGCCTTCCTCTGCCTCTTCTTGCACACACTTTTGCTTTGTATATCTGTTTCGTCAATCTTTCTTCACTCATCCTTTCTATGTGTCCAAACCAACGTAACATGCCTTTCTTCATCTTTACAATCACGCCCTCTTTCACGCCAGTTGATTTGCGAATCTCTTCATTGCGGATTCGATCTAAAATCGTTACTCCGCACATTTTTCGAAGAGATCGCATCTCAACTGCATTCAAGCTATTTTCATACTTCCTCTGACATACCCAGGATTCGCTGCCATACAATAAGGGAGGCACCAATATTGCGTTGTGGACAGCAACTCGAGCATTCTTGCTCAGACTTTTACTGCCCATCGACGCCGACATGGCTCCATTCACCTTATTTCCGGCAGTAAACCTTCTTTCAATAACTTTTTCATACTTTCCATCTCGTGTGAACATGCTTCCTAGATATACAAATTCATTCACTTGCTCTAGAATTTGCCCATTTACCGATATTGCACACTCGGTCACTTGTTCATCTCTTTCGAATACCAGAACCTTAGTTTTGCCAGCGTTCAGGCGCAGCCCCTTCTTTTCACTATATAATATAATACATTAATTTAAATAATTTATGGAAGGATGCCATGTTCGAAATTCGTTCGGTGGAACGAAGCACCGACCGAGCCGAAAACGCAATTCGTAGCTTATCTAAACACTGAGGATCTGACAAAATACGAACATTGTGTGTCGATTCCGAAGAAAGATGAAGGTTAAAGTGGCGCTTTGGGTAAAAAAACTAAAATGTAGAATATGTAAAGGGGCCGCGGTGTGTGCCGGAACCGCGCAGGCTTATCTGTCGCTGTCTTTGGGGAATTATGTACGGAGGCGCCCGACGCGGGGCTATCGGCTGACCCGGCCCGCCTATCTGGCCGGCTATCTGGATCATCGCGCTTATCTACAACCGCCTACTTTTTACGAATAACATTATTTCAGTCCCAAATAGTTCCCGCTAGTCGGAACGGTACGGACATTGCGTCGCTCAAGGCTCACAGTGCGGCCGACGGATGGCGCTAGCGGCGGGCTGAGGCGGGCCGGGACTCGGCGCGAGGCGGAGCGGTGCCACCTAGGCAGGCGGGCAGGTAGGCAGGTAGGCAGGAGGTACTCACTTGCGGAGAGGCTGGCGGCGGCGGACAGCTGCGGCCGGCGGCTGGCCTCCAGGCCCCACGCGTCCTGCAACACGCCACGTCAGCACTCTGGGGGCCTCTACCACGAGATCTGGTCCTTTGACTCGACATCCGGACGATGCGTGCGTAACTCAAACGTTATTGACTTCACATTCAATTCGTCATAAAGCATTGAGCAACCGTCTCGTGTGTGTGCGTGTGTGCGTGTGTGTGTGTGTGTGTGTGTGTGTGTGGGGGGGGGGGGGGGGCACTGACCGGGTGCGCGTACGTGTTGGGCGGCGTGTAGTGGCGCGCGGCGGGCGCGAAGGCCCCCCCGAAGCGCGCGCTGAAGGCGGGCAGCGAGCCGCCCGGCGACCCCGCGCCGCCCTCGCCGTAGTCGTCCAGCGCGCCGCCGCCCAGCGCGCCGCCCACGCCGCCGCCGCCGCCGCCGCCGTAGCTCGGGGAGCCTCCTGCGCAGGCGCCGACGCGCGCTTTACTCACGGCGACCCTCCCGCCCGGCCCCGACCTCCGCGGAGGGGCCGGGCCCGATCGAATCTTGTCTTCGCAATCAGAGTCCGGTCCACCACCGTTCTCTTGCAGTCGATCCGGATAGGCAGGATGCTCACCTGCGCTGGGCGGCCACAGCTGCGCCTGCGCCAGCTCGGGGGCGCCGCCGAAGTAGGGCGAGCCGCCGCCCGAGTACGCACAGCGGGAGTACACGCCGCCGCCCCTGAGGACACACCACCGCGTTACACCTCGACACCTCGACACCTCGACACCTCGACCCGTGCAGCAGGCTTACTCACTAGCTTCTCAGCAGTAGGTACCTACACATAACATTCCTCCCGTTCCTCATGTACTTATGTAATAATGTAAGTATCCTTTTTAAGTTCAGGTCAGCGTACATGGCATTGTATAAAGGAGGAACATGCGCGAGTTGTAAATAACACGCCGCTCCACCTGCCTGCCGAGTGGCTGCCGAGTGCCTGCCGAGTGCGTGCCGAGTGCCTGCCGAGTGCCAGGGTCCATCGCAGGCAGCCCTGGCCGCATGGGGCGCATCATAAGCTGCCTGCGCCGCTGTATCCGACCTATACTCTTCAATAAGGGCTCCCACTCGTGGGCAACGGCACGCTACGATACATAGGTACTTCACTCGGGATGAATCTCAAGATATAATTTGCGGGCAACTGTAGCCGCGCCAGCCGGCACAAAAACGTGAGTAAATTTGTAGCAGCAATAAATTACAAATTGGGAACAGCACACAGGGCCACACGAGCCCCCATCCCAGGCGACAGCGCCCGTGCGAGCGGCTGCCGAGCCTACGTGCAATAATGCCAGCGCGCTCGCCGGGTTGTTCAAATTAACCATTAGCATGGTTTTAAAATACGATGTAGTGTCGCTGTTAAGTAGAGCGCAGTGAGGCTAATGGCTCGGAACGTCTCGGAAGTAGGTACGCGTTATCGCACTGCGCCCCCCCCCTCCCCCTGCCTGCCCCGCCGCCGCTCGCGAGCTGCCCCCCCCCGCCCGCCCCCCGGCAGCGCCCTCGACCCGCTTGCATTCATTAGGCAGGCGCCGCTGCAGCCGCCGCCAGCCACGGCCGCGGCCCCCGCCAGCCACGGCCGCGGCCCCCGCCAGCCACGGCCGCGGCCCCCGCCAGCCACGGCCGCGGCCCCCGCCAGCCACGGCCGCGGCCCCCGCCAGCCACGGCCGCGGCCCCCGCCAGCCACGGCCGCGGCCCCCGCCAGCCACGGCCGCGGCCCCCGCCGAGCGCAGGCCTCTCCCGACGGAGCGGCGCGCCCTCCGCACCGCCTCGGGGCCGTTCGTTTGGTGCCGTGGGGGCCGATAACGAGCCGCCGCGCGGGCCTCCAGGCATTGCCATGGTAGGCAGGTCGCATTGCCCCGGGGAGGGACCGGCGTCACTGGTGCGGCGGTGCAGTTATTACTTGGGCCATATTTATGAAAGAGGGCGGGCGTGCCACGAGCTGGCCGGCATCGCGAGCTGAAGGAGGCCACCCGAGGTACATATACTCGGCTACTACACAAATTATTGATAATATAGTACGGGGCGAATTAAACAAAATATAAGCTCGCGTTGAGATCTATCGGCGCTAGCCGCCTATGGCCCCCGGCTGGCACCCAGGACGTGCTGGCTCTCTACATGACTCGACACACTTAAATGGGTGTCGAAGCAACAGGTCGGAGGGCGCCGGCACCCGCATGCGGCCGGCAGCGGGCACCCGCACCCACGTGGCCGCCAGGCTCCAGTGCTCGGGACGCCGAGCCGAGCCTCTATGGAAACTGTCACTATTTGCCTATCCCGCACCGGAGCGCTAAGAGCCTATACAAATAACTCATTTAGACACTCGAGCCGACGGCTCGACGAGGGCAAAAAATTGAGAATACAAATTTGGAAACGATCCGAGAGCTCTTAAAACGTGTAAAATGCGCGCCGGGTCGCCTCTCGTCGCATCTGATACGAAAGGTTGTTTGTGGAATATGTTGGACGAGAGGGGATGTCGACAAACACGCGGCTAGCGCCTCACCTGCGCCCGCTGCTGCCCCCCCCCCCCCCTGCCTCCCCTCGCCTGCCCCCTGCCCTCGCCTGCTCGCCAGGGGGAGCACGGGGCCCTCCTGCCTTGTGCTGCTGCTGCACGAGCAGATGTAGGTAGGCCTTCACACACGCCGTTAAGTATTCAGTGGAATTTTCCTCATACTCATTTGTGGCGGTAAACAAATTCAGACGGCGTGTTATATTTGAGGAAAACGTTCGCAATAATATATGTACCTACCTACACGCATTAATTAATAAGTTTCACCAAACAAAATACATCGGTTGAATTTACACTACTTGGCAGGAGGCAAGGGGCCGGTGGAGCCCACCACTGAGGGCCTCGGGCAAGGGGCCGGTGGAGCCCACCACTAAGGGCCCCGGGCAAGGGGCCGGTGGAGCCCACCACTGAGGGCCCCGGGGACGAGCCTAGCACTGAACGAGATAACTCGTTATCGAGGCCCGCAGCCGAATTGGCAGTCGCACACGGGGATTTCTATCATAATATCCGCTTTGGTTTCCTGGGCTCGGAGAACAAAAAAATAATCCCATGAGCAAACACAACCAACGAAGGTAGAGCCCGATGAGGCTGTTTGCACAAACAATTGGCCGCGCTCGAGGGATCAGTTTGCTTACAGCTTTAGTGTCGCGGTTCGAATTAATTCGACTCAACGGCTCGTTAGACGTCTGTTTGCGCTCGCTCCAGTTTGAGTGCCTACACACGTACACTCGGGTACCTATGTGTGTGTGGGCGTAATGATACAGCGCAGCAGGCGCAAGGGCGGGCGCAGGAAGTGCTCGCTAGCCGCTAGCTAGTAGGTACCTACACTGCTCATTCGCAGAAACCGCGCACTGCTCGCGTAGTGGCGGCCAGCGCCGGCGACCTGTCGCCCGCCGCGGCTTGCATTGCTCGCTGCGGTGGGCGCGCTCGCGCGACACATTGCATGCGGCTGCCCATGTACACGAGACGCGTGATCCACTCGACGATTGTGGTTATCTATCGACTAACCCGTTGGACACGCCGCAGAGTAAGCACCTAAGCTATAACCATGAATTGGCTAGTTATTATAGTGCAAGTCAATGAAATTGTATTTACATCTGGTAACATGAAGTGTGAATGAGATGTTGAAGGATGGATTGCCTACTATCGGTAAAAAAGTGAACGCGGCCATATCTGCGTCGGTAAGCAAAAAAGCTCCGCAAAAAATGCCGAGTAAGTACCTAGCTGCGCCCAGCGCGACATCGGTGCCTTCGGCGGAGGGCTCGGGGCGGGGCGATGCTGAGCTGAGAGGCTGAGGGCCCTCTCTGGACTATTATTGAGTGCGGCACGATATGAGGCTGAAGCTGCACTTGAGTCGCAAACACTTGAGGCGGATGAGCAGCAATCCCTCCATTAATAAGAGCAAGTTTTTAAGGGATGAGTGACAAAACTTATATACAACGAGAAGGTGACTGACTGCGAGAAGCTGAGGAACTACACGGAACGTAAGCCTACAACTCATCGATTGGACGATCGAATATGGGAGGGAGGCCAAGGCGGAGGACTGGCGCATTACTCCCGCTGCCCACCTTTGGAGGGATTCGATTGATGATATATACCTAGCTACGTATATAGAAGTATGCGAGTAGTAGGTATATTGCGCGGGGGCGTTCTCTCCCCAAAGTACACGCACATATTCATTCATAGTGGTAGGTACTTAATATATCCATAGTACAACTCCTCCTGTCCATGACTGCTATATAGGGAGACAAGCTCAGCCAACGCGGGCAGATTTGCCAACAATAATCGTATCGTAATCACATCGTGATGCTCGTCGTTACAATGTTACATGCATTGTATGTCGGAGTGTATCCCCGAGCCGGTGCCGGCGGCTGCCTACCACTGCAGCCCTGCAGCCAGCACTGTCCCTAGCTGGGGGCAGCTCACTAGTGCGCGGGATGCGGCCCGCTGACGTCGGCCCTATCTCGGGCGGCCGGCCCGCCCTGCACCTACTGCAGTGCGCTACTGCGCAGCCAGCAACAGTGCCAATAGTGCCAATAGTGCCGCGACTGCCGGCGGGCGGTGACGTCACTCGCTGCTGTGGCTCGCCGCAACACTACAATGGCGAGCTTGCACGCGCGATGGTATGGGCCGGCGCATGCCTCGCTGATAATGGACGAGCTATTGTTGCCTAGTGAGGCAGTGAGGCAGTGAAGCAGTGAGGCAGTGAGGCCGTGAGGTCAGTACTCGGGTCGACGCACCAAGGTGTAGGTACTTTTAATTGTAAAGTTGAAAATCTTAGCGTGCTTTGTTGTCTGTGAAAACATGTCTATCTCTACAAAGTAAGATATGTACATACCTACCATGTACCTGCCTACTGGACACATAATTACACTATAATTATATATGTGGACGCCTTCCCGGAAGCTCCCCAGAGTATTAGTACGCGACGCACTGTAATAATGGGCATGTAGAGTACACGCATACGACCTATTCATTTGGTAGAGGTTACTTGTTCTACTGCATATATATACCTAGTTCCGCCGATCGCATGGCAATTAATTATACGTGTTTTAATGATATATGTATCTTCAAGCCTTCCCACAACAGTGTCCGACGGGGTAGGCACAGGTGTACTAGCTACGTTTCGCCGGGGATATAATTTTGGATCTGTTGGACACCTTGAATCTCATCAAATTCAATTCAAAATTCCTCTCGATTTTCTCTCAATCGATGAATAAACTGTGACCTGTGCGGAGTTTGACGGCGACCCTCGCGTGCTCGCCGGACAGCCAGTGCATAGCTTGGATATCACATCAGACCCACTAGGAACAGGTACATATATATATATATATCACTATGTATGGATACATATAAGAGCCGTGGTGGCCGAGTGGTTCGAGCAGTTGCCTGCGACGCAAAGGTCGCAAGTTCGAATCCCGACTGTACCAATGAGTTTTTCTGAACTTAAGTACAGTGATTAGTCACACGGTGACGGAAAACATCGAGAGGAAACCTGCATACGTCTGAGAAGAAATTCAAAGGCGTTTGTATAGTTGTGCTGGAGTAACGGCGATGGACTCGCCATCTGTCACGTTGGCACCTAATATACCTCTGACGGAAAGTGGGTGTGTGGGTATTACCTATACACCTCTGCCTACCCCTTCGGGGACCCTTGTGGGAAGGCGTGAGGATATTATTATTTTTATTTATTATACATATATTGCCAAGGGCACTCTAATGCACTCATATATACAACCTTCTGTTGTATGCCTAGCGTAGTGTACGTCTTCGGATGCCTACCGCCCACTGCCTACAGCTTACAGCCTACGACACCGTAACCAGAACCTTCTGATGTACCTATGCCTAGTGTAGTGTACGTCCTCGGATGCCTACCGCCCACTGCCTACAGCCTACAGCCTACGACACCGTAACCAGAACCTTCTGATGTACCTATGCCTAGTGTAGTGTACGTCCTCGGATGCCTACCGTCCACTGCCTACAGCCTACAGCCTACGACACCGTAACCAGAACCTTCTGATGTACCTATGCCTAGTGTAGTGTACGTCCTCGGATGCCTACCGTCCACTGCCTACAGCCTACAGCCTACGACACCGTAACCAGAACCTTCTGATGTACCTATGCCTAGTGTAGTGTACGTCCTCGGATGCCTACCGTCCACTGCCTACAGCCTACAGCCTACGACACCGTAACCAGAACCTTCTGATGTACCTATGCCTAGTGTAGTGTACGTCCTCGGATGCCTACCGTCCACTGCCTACAGCCTACAGCCTACGACACCGTAACCAGAACCTTCTGATGTACCTATGCCTAGTGTAGTGTACGTCCTCGGATGCCTACCGCCTACCGCCTACCGCCGAGAGCCGAGCGCGGGCCCCGGCCAGTGCGCAGTGCAGCGGGCAGGCCATTAGAGCGCGACCGCAGCAGCGCATTAGCGGCCCCAGCCCGGCCACTAAGTGCATATTAATATGGCAGCTCATCGCGCGCTCACCGCACTCCGCACTCCGCACTCCGCACTCCGCCCTCCGCACTCCGCTCACTGCAGCGGCCCTTAATGTCACCACCGATGTTGTTTGCATTAACTTGTTCCTTCAGAAGACGTGGTTGTGCGTCATGTCCCGCCCGCCTCTGGCAGCTGGCGCTCCTTAGCGAACCCTAACTCGTGCTCGTGTAGCTATCGGCTATCCGGTTGTCGCAAACGCAGATCGCGTCCATTGAATTTAAATTGTGTTTTTATTTAACTACCTAACTGTAGTAGCGTAGTTGACGAGATCTAACTTAAAAAGCTTTTGCAACATGATCGATGTATTTGTAATATTTTTGTCGTTATATCCCGATGTACAGGTACTATTAGGTATTTGTAATAATTGGGACCTTTAAGTACCCCACGGTCGACACGACCCCGTACGATAGCGGCACAGTACCTGCCTACCTACCCACCTGCCTACAGTGTCGGCGACGGGCTATTTTGACAGCACTCAGTCGGGCACGATGCTGCGAGGTGCCTTATGATATGTCCGACCACAGCTTCCAACGCGCCCTGGTTAGCCGGTGAACCGAACATATATTGCGACACTAGCTTTGGATGCAACAACAAGAATGTACCGTCGGCGTGAATTTGGGTGACAGTTGCAGCTATGAATTGAGTCCGCGATAAATGTAGTCGTGCGGGCTGGCAGGGCAGGACACCTCCTGCTGGCACGCTCAGTGGGGGCGGTGGCGGGTAGGCAGGCTCCTGCTGGCACGCTCAGTGGGGGCGGTGGCGGGTAGGCATGCAGTCTCAAACATCACTTACACCAAAAAATAGTGACAAGCTTCAAATGGTTATGATTCATGGCTGCGGTCAGCTCGCATTGAGTCGAGCACGCGACTGGCATTGTATACATATACATAGGTACATATATTGTGCGCGTGCGCATCGGACGGGAAGTATCACGCACGCATTGGAAGCAGGAGGACTGCCAAAGGTGCGTGTAACAGTTTTAGGCCTGCAAAAATGCTGTGCTTGTATGAATGAAGAAGGCATATATTGCGTCAGCCATAATGCGAGTGTCTGGGAGGAGACGCGGTGGCGGCGAAGGGGGACAATGGACACGGCACAAAGGTACCAATACAAATGTATGGAACACTCGCGGGAGCCGTGACGTCATGTATGGAGGTGATGGGAGCCGTGACGCCATGTATGGAGGTGATGGGAGCCGTGACGCCATGTATGGAGGTGATGGGAGCCGTGACGCCATGTATGGAGGTGATGGGAGCCGTGACGTCATGTATGGAGGTGATGCGAGGACTCTGACAATGTTGGTGTTCGCGAATGGAAGGCGGGCATGCTGCGAGCGAGTTCCCAACGCATCTCAAGCTGTCCCCTGAGCCCTGAGCCCGGCCTGCCTACTGCCTACAGACTTGTTTATCATGTCCGTAGAGCGTGATACACACGCATACTCAGCTACCTACGCCGAAATACCTAGTGTACCTACTCATTATTAGCTAACACATAGGTATATATTCCGTCCGGCATCTCCTCGAGCGCCGCAGCAATGATGCAGCCTTTGTTACTATGTGCCTATGATGGAATTTTCATCGTCGTTTCGGCTAGTGCAATAATAGCGTAAGAGGTAGGTATATTGCCTGAGGTACGTAAGGTTCGCTCGGGCAGAGGCATGTATGTCTATGTTAGTGCGCGCCGCACGTTTGTGAATGTTAAACGAGCACACGCCGCCCGCGCCTGCTGGCTCGGACACAGGCCACAGACCACAGACCGTAGACCGTAGGCCATAGGCCATAGGCATGGGCCGCAGGCCCGCCGGGCATCGGGTTGTCGTGCGCAATATTACAGATTTTGTAATAACAATGAAAGTTGGCTATAATTTAAGTCAGCCCGTCACCCAGCCCGTGCTCCTGCCGCGCGGCCCTGCGCAGGACGAGGCGGGCCGCAGGCTCCTGCCGCTACTGCCGCTACATTGACGCACTCATAGACTCATTCGACATACGACATACGTACCTACATAACATAGATAACGGGACACATTGAACTAAAATATTTAAGTACGTGTTAAAATAAAAAAACATGCGACGAGTCGCCGTCGCCTCCGGCCGCTAAGATCGATACGTCGGGCGAGGAGGCCGAGGGCGGAGGGCCGAGGGCGGAGGGCGGAGGGTACTCACGCGTCCAGGTGGTGGTGGTGGTCGTGCGCGTAGGTCTGCGCCTGCGGCTGCTGCGGCTGCTGCGGCGGCTGCGGCGCGTGCGGCGCGTAGGGCTCGTAGTGCGCGCGGTAGTCGTCGCGGCGGGGCTCCGGGCTGGCGGGGCTGCGCCCGCGCAGGTAGGCGCCGTCCGTGGAGGCCGGCTTGAACAGCACGTCCTCGAGGTGCGCGTAGGCCTGCATGTCGCGCGCGTGTGCGGGCCGCAGCTCCTGGTAGCTGCGCGAGCGGGACGGCGACAGCGGGGGGGCGTGGCCCGCCGCCGGGGGCGGGCTCTCCGCCGCCGCGCCCCCCCGCCCCGCGCCACCCGCGCCACCCGCCTCGCCCTCTGCGCACAGACACGACGCTCGCTCACAGTGTGCGCGGGCCGGCACTGCTGGCCCGGACGCCGGCAGTTATACGGCATATATATGTTACTAGCTGTCCCGCCCAGCTTCGCTCGGGTGAAAAAGTTAAATTGCCCGTAACACGATCGCAGCGCCACCTATTGGGTCCAATTGTAAATCTAAACCGTTCTCGAATCTAGCTTAAGACACGCAGAAAGCTTCGCCCGGGTAAAAAGGTAAAATTCTTGAAACTCGATCGCAGCGCCACCTATCGGGTCCGATTTAATATAGCCTATGTTACTCGGGGATAATGTAGCTTTCCAAAGGTGAAAGAATTTTTGAAATCGGTCCAGTAGTTTCGGAGCCTATTCATTACAAACAAACAAACAAACAAATCTTTCCTCTTTATAATATTATATTAGTATGTTATATGTATGGAGGACCGAAAGCTTTTTAAATAATATCTTAACTGAGCGCAACCCAATAAAAATTGCAGATCGTTTTACATTAGTAAAACCATAATTAAACGAGGGGTATGCGGTGGTACCGTTCGAATGTGCCCGCGAATACATGTCAAAGGCTAATTTTAAAAAGGTATTGGGTAGCAAGCGCCTCTGCGCCCGGCGACGCCATACAGCAGGCCAGGTCTAGGCCCAGGTCCAGGCCCAAGCCCAGGCCCAGGCCCCGAGCAGGAGCACTCGCTTATCGCCGCCATTAGCAGTGGACAAACAAGACGTAACGAGCGCGCCAAGTTCAAACTATGTTTACCTATTAACTAATGTACTCTCATTAGCTAACGTTCACCTCCGCAGCATTAACGACAGCGACGCGAGTACCCCGAATGTGCCTAACTACCGACGTTAGCGTGTTTTTGTTTGCAAACAATCGTTATTTAATGTTCCCCGTCCTTTAAGTACATTACGACTACACAAGTTTTCTTTGTTCTCAGAATAATACATTTACAATTAGCAGCTAGGTACCGAAGGTATAGGATACGTACACTACGGGCCTACCTCGGGACCTCATCCGTAGGCTATAACACCGGGATCCCTAGCACCTAATACAGTCTTCATTCAAATTCTAAACATACACAAATTATAAAATAATAATAAATCAAATCAACAGTTCGATCTCAGCGATCGCAACCAATAGTGACAATTTGCGCGTACGGTACGACCGCGGGCTCAGCCTGCGGTGGCGAGTCTGCGGTGGCGAGAGGCTTGGCTTACCTTTGAGGCAGTTGTTGTTCACCTCCGCTATGAAGGCCTCCAGCTCGAACGATTCATTTTTGTGCCATGCACTGGGCCACGCGTCGTGCAACATCCCGCCTGTTCACTGATGTCGCTCAAACACGCGCGCCTAGCGACCGATAGCGAGCAACGAGCAGCGAGCTGCGCGACACGACGTGCTCTCTCCGCGACAGTCGCGCGGACACTGCGGGTGTGCGGGACGGGACGGCGGCGGACGGCCACCACCCGCGCCAGACACCCCGGCGGCCACGCCACCAGCCGCACCACCGCACCACCACCACACCACCACACCACCACACCACCACACCTCTGTACGCCGTATATGGGCACATTGTATTCTAACGCACGTTTTGCTCTAGCCATTCTTCTTTGCCTAGGACGACCTTAACTTTTCTTCCAATCTTTTCCGGGGCTCAGGGGTGTGTTCGGGGTAAGGAAAACGCTTTAACGACTAAATTAAATTTAACGCTTTTTTTGGAAGGCTGAAAGATATCAGGAGAGGCTCATTACATGAATGAGCAACTCACAACTCATTAGATAGGTATAGCATAGTATAGTATAGCGAGCACTGGCAGGTGGCACACGAGGGGCGCGGGCCGGGCTCTTGGCGCCGGACACGTCTCCATTGTTAAGACGAGTGCTACGACTACTATGGGCCAAGACAGGCCGCGGCTGCGGGCGGCCGCCACAGTAGGCCCCGGCGCTGGGGCCCCGGCGCTGGGGCCCCTGGGGCCGTGTGGAGGGGCCCTGGGCCGAGATGGTGCCGCGAGGCGCGGAGACGCGCGCGCTGCAGGAGGCGGCCGCGAGCTGATAGCGGCCGTCTGGCACGGCGGCTGATAAGGCGCGCGTGCGGCGCTTATCGCGCCATCTCCCGACCTACGCCACTGCGCGCGCTGCGCCGCCGCGGGGCCTATGGGGGCCGCGGGGCCTACGGGGGCCGAGGGGCCCGGCCTCCTCTACTACGCTTGCTAAATCCGGGGCGCGCCGGGGGCTCCACTATGGTAAGCAGTTGTCGCAGTAGGGCCATACATCTGTAGTCATCGTGAGCGGCTCCGAGGCTCGGTACGACGGTCCCGATGCTCTCAAACGAGGTCGCGTGTATCGATAGGCGAGCGTCGTGACCCTCGCCGGCCACGTGCAGGGTGGGGCCACGGACTAGGCGCGGGCGGGCGCGGCGACGCTCGCATCCCGGGAACCTATAAATTTTATTATATTAGCGGTAAAAGTGCTGTAAACCATAGATTTGGACACTTTTTCACGGTTCCGGGTATCGGTCGGTCGTCGCGGCCAGAAGGAAAAAACTGTTGTGACAGCGCGAGACGCCCCGCGGAGGGCCCTAATCCCGCGCGCATACACACAGACACACAGACACACAGACACGCAGACACACAGCACGCAGACACAGCCGCCACGGTTGGCTCGGCCGCGCCTGTGTAGGCGCTGACACCGCCGGCACTGGCACATGTTGCCGTAGCATGTTTACTACCACTTTAGCGCACTATTCATGATTGTGTGTCACTAACGACTGTTGTTGTTTTTTCTTTTGAGCAGATAACGAGCGCTATCTGGCTGACGCTGCACGCTGACCGACGTGGGCCACGTCTGCGGGGCTGGCAGCATGCTGGCACCCGGGGCGGGAGCGTGGCGACTGTGGCGAGCGTGGCGAGCGTGGCGAGCGTGGCGAGCGTGGCGAGCGTGGCGAGTGTGGCGAGCGTGGCACAGGTCATCTGCCACGTGGCCGCCTAATATGGCATGCGCAGCATGCCCCCAGCACGCTGACAATAAATTTTACTTAACAATTCGTTGTTTTGCTGATTTAATAAGATATTTCGGGTACCTATATTAATTAAACGAAAAGGATGCAGCTATTTGAAATACAATAAATATTTCAAACGATTTGTATACCTACATACTCAATATGAAATTAAGTTTCTCGTGGAATATAGCAGCCGCATGATATTTTTAAGAATAACGCATTATATCGTAAATGCCTACCTACGAGCCTCCCGCCTATGGGAAGTGAATCAGGGCCAGTTCGCTCGTTAATGAGTTTTATGAGAAATATGTTAATCCTAGGTGCATTGTGGAATTAGGACAATGCCAGCTAGCGGCGGCCGCGTGCTCCAGTAATGAGGTGTTCGCGGAAGGCCGTGGGAACAGAACCCCCGCCCCCTCCCTCCCCCTCCCCCTCCCCCTCCCCCTCCCCCCGCCCCGCGCCCCGCGCCCCCCGCCCAGGCAGCGCGGCCAGGTCCCCGCCGCGCCCTGAGTAAGGGCGCTGGAATGCGGTGTGTCACCGGCGGGCGCCGCGCCGAGCCGCCTGCCTACCCGCGCGAGTGGGTGCCTACTGCACCGCGGCTACGACGTACATAAGTAAGTAAGCAAGTTCTTTATTGTAATAACTGTGTACATTGTGGTGGTTAGGACGTAGGCAGACATTGTCAGCGTCGGGCAGTGCGTCGGTGTGGGAAACGCATCCAATACACGAATTCGGTTGGCTAGCATTAGATAGGGGCAGCCGTCGCATCGCATGTGCTCACTCGGCAGCCACGCTTGACTACGTATATGGCGTTCGTGCTCATGGCCTCCCCACCAGGTCTACTTTTCGTCTGAGATATAATTAAGGTGCCAAAGACAGACGGCGAGTCCATCGACGTTCCCCAAACGCGACTAATCATAGGTACGCCTTTGATTTTCTTCTCAGACGTGTGCAGGTTTCCTTCACCGTAAGGCTCGCGGTGTGACTCGCCACACCCAAAGATAATGCTGGTCATTATTGTAAATTGGTGTTAATGCTCACTATGTATACGAATGCTCCGGCTGTAGCGCTGTTAACTTACATGTTGTTGGATAAACAAATCAAATGGTAGGGACTGTTACGAACATAATTATATTTCACGACATATTGATCCACCGACTCGCAGTGGCGCTCAATACTTGCCTCGAGCATTGAGCGCGGTTGTTGTCCCTCGTGGACCTCACGAGTGTACCCAGTACCCTGTCCCCTGTCCCCTGTCCCCTGTCCCCTGTCCCCTGGCCCCTGTACACTTGTGTGGTTTGGAGTACCGGAAGGATTTCCATAAATGCCGCGTCCGCTTTACTCAAGAGCCGCGGCGGCCTCGCGGCTCGCGCGCGCGTCGCTACGCGTGCGAGTAGGTTCGAGCCCCGGCGGGCCGCATGAGCCTCTCTGACCCCATAAACATACACTCATTTATTTATTTACTTTTGAGTTCGGTTCGATTCCCGTCTCCAGCATCACGTACGAGCAGCCGCGTGCGTGCTGTAGGTGCCCAAGCTATGTAGCAATGCAGTGAACCGAACGCAATACATTATCTGAATGTTATCGCATCGTTCGGTCGCAGCGTCGCTTATCTCCTGCAAAACCAAACACAATAGCGCGCGGCCGAGGCGCCTTAGTCATGGCCGCCTCGGGCTGAGCCCTCCATCGGCGCTACTGGTGCCTACTGGTGCCTACTGGTGCCTACTGGTGCCTACTGGTGCGTACTGGTGCCTGGCTGCCTACACAGGGCCTGCACTTGTACAGAGCCGCTCTCCCGCGGGCTCGAGTGCGCCCGCGGTAGTTCTAGTTTGTGTCCATGAGTAGCTAGTGAGGCTGAGAGCTCCCTCTCTGTGAGCACACAGCGCCGAGTAGGGACTGCGGCCTCCCAGTTAGGATGGGAGCTCCCTCTCTGTGAGCACACAGCGCCGAGTAGGGACTGCGGCCTCCCAGTTAGGATGGGAGCTCCCTCTCTGTGAGCACACAGCGCCGAGTAGGGACTGCGGCCTCCCAGTTAGGATGGGAGCTCCCTCTCTGTGAGCACACAGCGCCGAGTAGGGACTGCGGCCTCCCAGTTAGGATGGGAGCTCCCTCTCTGTGAGCACACAGCGCCGAGTAGGGACTGCGGCCTCCCAGTTAGGATGGGAGCTCCCTCTCTGTGAGCACACAGGCCTCCCAGAGGCCTCCCAGAGGTACCTCAGAGAGGCCTCCCAGCTAGGTATAGCCAGCGCGACTATACCTAGCGCCTAGCGGACACCGGACGTGTTGGTTCATTCAACTTATAATATTTATTTATTTACATTACATTAACAGCCGTGTTGGCCGAGTGGTTCGAGCAGTCGACTGTAATCACAAATATTGCAAGTTCTAGTCCCGACTATATTTATGAGTTTTTCTGAACTCGAGCTTAGTGACCGGTCACCGCGAGCTTTACGGTGAAGGAAAACATCGAGAGGAAACCTGCATACGTCTGAGAAGAAATTCAAAGGCGTATGTATAGTCGTGCTTGAGTAACGGCGATGGACTCGCCATCTGTCACGTTGGCACCTAATATACCTCTGGCGGAAAGTGGGTGTGTGGGTATTACCTATACACCTCTGCCTACCCCTTCGGGGACCCTTGTGGGAAGGCGTGAGGATATATTATCCCTACTATCCCTACTATCCCTCTTAATAATATAAATGCGAAAGTAACTCTGTCTGTCTGTCTGTTACCTTTTCACGCCTAAACTACTGAACCGATTTAAATGAAATTTGGTACAGATATAGACTAGAGCTTGAGGAAGGACATAGGCTACTTTTTAATGCGAAAAATAAAAAGGGTTGTAAGGGGTTGAAATAGGGGATTAAAGTTTGAATGGAAGGTTCGTCATTTTTGAAGCTAGAAGCTTGAAACTTATTGCTTAGGCTCTTGATTACATATAAATTAATATTACTTTCAAATTTTGTAAAAATGTTACCCTTAAGGGGGTAAAAAAATATGCTGCTTAATATCACTTTTCCGCGCGGACGAAGTCGCGGGCACAGCTAGTTTATTATAAATATTTGAACATCATAATGTAACAATTTATATGTTATCACAAAACCAATGACTTAAGCAACCAATTAATTATCCTTTTAAAACTATTTTCGACTTCTGCGCGGACGACGTCGCGTGCAAAAGCTAGCTAACTTATACAGTATCTCGCACTGCGGCCTGACGGGATGGAGCCAATGCAAGGCAATATATCGCACCTACCTTAGGTTTAGTTAAGCAGGTGCTGAGCTGAGGTGCTGAGGTGCTGAGGTGCTGAGGTGCTGAGGTGCCCCAGTAACATCAAAACATGACATTCAAAATCGATATCATTATAGGAATGAATACGCAAGTCACTGCGCAAAAACCCGGCCTCTGCTATGTATAGATAGTGCCATCCACGAAGAAGCGCCCCCCCCCAACTTCTAGTCGAGGGGGTCACGGGATGCGGGGAGTATGACCGGTAGTGTCTGTGTGCACTCATAGGTAATCAGTGTGTACCGATAACACTCAAACATTAGTGGAAGGTTAAACTGTAGGGATGAATATTGGGGCGCGTCTTCGTGGATGGCGCTATCTATACCTGTTGGGGAGGTCGCGATATCTGCGGGGGCGGTGCATCCTGGCATGCTGGTGACACGCGGAGTATGCGGGTGGTGGGGTAATTTAATGCGATATGTATATTGTTTATAATGTAGGTACCAATGATTATTTAAAACAACATTCTCGGGAGGCGCTTACGCTTGATTAGAGGTCTATCACACCGAATATTGGCACTCAGCGTGTCTATTGCACCGTGCGACCGCGTCCCGTGCCTACGTAAATAAGGTCACTCGCCGCCCGCCGCGACGCTGGGCAATGTGCGCACCGGTACCCACTACCCAGCCCTACTACACATAGTGCCCTGCGCCGCTAGGCCCTCACCGCAGCTCACATATAAGCCCACACGCTCGCAGTACATATTTGGGGCGCTCCTTACATTACTTACATGGCGCGGTGCGGGGGGGAGGGGGTAGGTGAGGGGGGGACACTCGCTCAAATAGTGATATTAATATTTTTAAACGCAGAGGCCGGAGGTCGCCGGTCACCCGCTATCAGCATACCCCCCCCCCCCCTCCCCCTCGCCAGTCCCGCCGCAGCCCGCACCGCATCACTCAGAATAATAACATTATGTCCACATTGTCCGCTCGTGTAGGTACCTATTCGATCAGATGATTTGTAATAACGCACGTATCTTATAATGTCACTGCTGCGACAGATAAGCTCACCGTGCGACTGTCCTTACCTGTACACGTGACGTGTGTAGGTACAGGGCGCTAGGCACCCCTGGCGATGCTACCGTGCGACTGTCCTTACCTGTACACGTGACGTGTGTAGGTACAGGGCGCTAGGCACCCCTGGCGATGCTACCGTGCGACTGTCCTTACCTGTACACGTGACGTGTGTAGGTACAGGGCGCTAGGCACCCCTGGCGATGCTACCGTGCGACTGTCCTTACCTGTACACGTGACGTGTGTAGGTACAGGGCGCTAGGCACCCCTGGCGATGCTACCGTGCGACTGTCCTTACCTGTACACGTGACGTGTGTAGGTACAGGGCGCTAGGCACCCCTGGCGATGCTACCGTGCGACTGTCCTTACCTGTACACGTGACGTGTGTAGGTACAGGGCGCTAGGCACCCCTGGCGATGCTACCGTGCGACTGTCCTTACCTGTACACGTGACGTGTGTAGGTACAGGGCGCTAGGCACCCCTGGCGATGCTACCGTGCGACTGTCCTTACCTGTACACGTGACGTGTGTAGGTACAGGGCGCTAGGCACCCCTGGCGATGCTACCGGGCGACTGTCCTTACCTGTACGCGTGACGTGTGTAGGTACAGGGCGCTAGGCACCCCTGGCGATGCTACCGGGCGACTGTCCTTACCTGTACACGTGACGTGTGTAGGTACAGGGCGCTAGGCACCCCTGGCGATGCTACCGGGCGACTGTCCTTACCTGTACACGTGACGTGTGTAGGTACAGGGCGCTAGGCACCCCTGGCGATGCTACCGGGCTCGCTACGACCTCACGGGGACTGTATTAGTACCGAGGGAATCCGACAATACTTGGGTATTGACATTAGGTATATAGCTGTGGACTGCCGACTGGCCGACTGTCCCAAGGTTGGTGCGACTAGTGATGTCGACAATATTATCTATTATCGACTACCTTCACCTTCCGCCATGTAAAGTACAACAACATCGAAGTCAATCATGAGTGTGTGCCGTGAGCCTCCAACCTCCAACCTTAAACCGTCTCCGGTCTGACAAATTTTGGGAAACATGAAATGTTACCGCAACTATTAATGAATGCACACGTTGTTTGTGGTTGCATTGCGCTTTAGGCCTTCGCATGGCCGTCTGTAAACGAAGCCTCGTGACGAAGCCTTCCGTGGCTGCCTGTCCCGCTGCCAGTTTGCTCCTAACTTACTGCACCGATTATATTGAAATTCGGTATATAGGTATTTATGTGACCCCAAACACGGACGTATGACGCCAATAAATGTTTCCCGTAACTAATGCTATATACCTCTACCTACTATGACAAACATATAATAGAGATAAGGTTACCTGTCTCCGGTATCATCGAGCCTAACATTATATGGAAATTGTCTTGATGTTGGATGTAAACAGTTCACCAATACATAGTTCACAAATAGTATGTATAGATTACAGGCAAACACGTGTTGGTATGTATTAAGCAGGAGCTGGTACATCTTTCGCTATTGTGGGCACTCATTCCATCACATGTGCCGTTTGCAGTTGGTCTGGGAGGACATGCTCACCCACCACTATCAAAATTGGATCCGATTTGTAAAATATCTAAATATAATATTGTAAAACACGGTCACATATTCAACGTACGGAACAACCTCATTGAGGTCAGCTCGCATGTGACCGCTTCTATCAGTGGTAACAATGTCCGCGGCTGCAGGGCTGTGGTACTAATAATGGCGGGTCACACGCGGACTGCTCCCAGAGGGAGGCAGCCATCGAGTCCCTAGCCACTACTGCGCTGCCTACCGCTATTATATTCATTAGATTCACCTATTTACATTATTTTAAATAAATAATAAATGAATACCTGGAACAATTCCACACAAATTGACCTAGTCCCAAATTAAGCAAAGTTTGTATTATGGTAACTAGACAACGACATATTTACTTATATATATATAAATACATAGGACATCCAAGACTAAGGTACAAATATTCGTGTTCATCACACAAATATCTGCCCTCAGGGGGATTCGAACCCGCGACCTCAAGTTTCGCAGTCAGGAGCTATACCCGCTAGACCAGACGGCCGTTTATTATCACAAATGATACGTTTACGGAACGCATCGCGAAGTATTGTTTGATTTGAATTGTCTCTTAGAGCGAATATGAATATAAGTTCAATAATGACGTATGATATTGTATATGTAGTAACAGCGGCCACTCGCGGCTGGTGTAGTCATGTGTAGTAGTGCCGGGTACCTCCCTAGGTGTTAGTGCACCCGCGGAGGCAGGCACCCACACACGAGCCCAGTACGTACATGGCGGCAAACGTGATACATGCTCACTTTTGTAGAAGGTGCGGCGAGCTGAGCCTCAAGTAGGGGATATGTTGCATCATCCAAACACAAACAGCCCTCGCGGCAATGAGTTACGTGAACCCCTTCTCGTTGGGTACATATGTGTGCTGCACTCCCTATCCAGGTGTTTGTATTGCACTGGGCGCGCGTCTCCCCCTTCCGCGCCCTGCGCTCGGATTGGTGTCAGCCCGCCCTCGCCCCCCCGCCCTCGGCCCGCCCGCCGTGGCGCCGCCCGCCCTCGCGCCGCCCTCGCCCGCCCGCCCTCGCACCGCCCTCGCCGCGAGCAGCCCCGAGGCCGTCTCTGGGCTGCAGCCTCAGTGACAGCGTATTTGCTGGTTGCGCAATATATTGTAGTGGCTGCCTGTGTTTACGTGCGAGCATGCCTCAGCCTGCTATGAGGTACATATGTAAGTATATAGAGATGCACCAGAGCGCCAGGACAGGATGCTCGAGCAGCTGCAGATGTATAGTAGGGGGTGGCCGATTGGTTCCTAACATAATTTTATTAATAAAATAATTTAAATTGGCAGATAGCTGAGGAGTAACTTAGGCTACTGTCATTGTATACAAATTAACAATAACTTTTTAGTTAAATTCCACGCGGACGAGGTCGCGGGCACAGCTAGTCGCTTGTGTAGGTATAGGAGGAGTAGGTCGCGGGCACAGCTAGTCGCTTGTGTAGGTATAGGAGGAGTAGGTCGCGGGCACAGCTAGTCGCTTGTGTAGGTATAGGAGGAGTAGGTCGCGGGCACAGCTAGTCGCTTGTGTAGGTATAGGAGGAGTAGGTCGCGGGCACAGCTAGTCGCTTGTGTAGGTATAGGAGGAGTAGGTCGCGGGCACAGCTAGTCGCTTGTGTAGGTATAGGAGGAGTAGGTCGCGGGCACAGCTAGTCGCTTGTGTAGGTATAGGAGGAGTAGGTCGCGGGCACAGCTAGTCGCTTGTGTAGGTATAGGAGGAGTAGGTCGCGGGCACAGCTAGTCGCTTGTGTAGGTATAGGAGGAGTAGGTCGCGGGCACAGCTAGTCGCTTGTGTAGGTATAGGAGGAGTAGGTCGCGGGCACAGCTAGTCGCTTGTGTAGGTATAGGAGGAGTAGGTCGCGGGCACAGCTAGTCGCTTGTGTAGGTATAGGAGGAGTAGGTCGCGGGCACAGCTAGTCGCTTGTGTAGGTATAGGAGGAGTAGGTCGCGGGCACAGCTAGTCGCTTGTGTAGGTATAGGAGGAGTAGGTCGCGGGCACAGCTAGTCGCTTGTGTAGGTATAGGAGGAGTAGGTCGCGGGCACAGCTAGTCGCTTGTGTAGGTATAGGAGGAGTAGGTCGCGGGCACAGCTAGTCGCTTGTGTAGGTATAGGAGGAGTTTTTTTTTTTTTTTTTTTTTCTGTCTTTTAGTTCTTACTAAAAGTCCCCGCGATGGATACGGGCGGCTTTTAGCATTTGTCATTTGGTTTTATATTAAGTCTGTTGCTTTTGTTCTCTTCTTATTCCATGGCATAGCTTTAGGTTATGCACATGGTTTGTATATAATGATGTTGGTATGTCTATATGTATGTTTTCTGTCGATTTCCTTTTATGTATTGTTGAATGCTTTTAAGTTGTCTACTATTGCTTTAATGAATTTTAGTAATGATTCTTTTGTTTCTTCTTTTCTGACATTTTCTAATATGTTATATGGGTCGATTTGGTATTCGTTGCATATGCTTTCGTGGTTATATCTTTGGAGGCAGAATTTTGGGCAGGTTTTGAGGAGGTGTTCTATGGTCTGGCTTGTGGTGCTGTCGCATGGGCATGTTTCATCGTCGACTATATTCATTCTTTTGAGGTATGTTTTGTGATATCCGTGGCCTGTGATTATTTGAGTGAGGGAGAATGTGAGGTTGGTGTGTTTTCTTAATTCTCTAATTGATTCTGTGTCTGGTAGCCATTTCTTTATTTCGCTTCCTGTAGGGGCTGAGGTGTAGACTTGATTGCTTTCCTTTTCTGTTTCTATTTTGCTGTGGTATTTAAAGTGGCTGATGGGGAATTTGGTGAAGTCGGGTTTTTTGTGGAGAGTGGCGGCTTTTTTGGCTTCCAGGTCAGCTTCCTCATTTCCTGGAAGTCCGTTATGGGCTTTAACCCAGATGAGTGTGATGTCTCTTGTATTTGTGATTTTGCGGATGAGATTCTGAATGCTGCTTACTGTTTGGTTTAGGCTGTTTTTATTCGCTATTTCTTGGAGGGCTGACATGGAGTCGGATAGAATTTTGATGTTGTTTGTCTGGTGAGTTGAACAGTGGAGGCAGGCTTTTTCAATGGCCAGGCATTCTGCCTGGAATACCGAGCAGCTGTCGTGTAGTTTCATCCTGTAGACTCTTTTGGAGCCCCCAGGGTTGAAGACCACGACAGCCGCTCCGACTTTTCCATCGTGTTTGCTGCCGTCGGTGTAAATTTGGGTGTCTTTTGGTGTGCATAGTTGTGTTAGGTCTTGTTCGTTTTCAGCTTTTTTGATTTGGATGGTGGTTCTTTCGGTCGGATGAGGGAGTTGTGATACGAGTATGGGTTTATCTATTTCTATGTCAGTCGGTAGGTATTTTGAGATTCCTGTCCGTTTAGCGGTTTGTATTTCTGCGATTTGTTTTATTCTTAGGTCTAGTGGGGTGTAGTCTGCTAATGCAATCGCTCCTGCTGTCGAGATGGTTCGGAAGCCTCTGATGGCTTTTATGGCAAAGCCTCTTTGTAGCGATCTTAATGATTTGGTGGGTATAGGAGGAGTAGGTCGCGGGCACAGCTAGTCGCTTGTGTAGGTATAGGAGGAGTAGGTCGCGGGCACAGCTAGTCGCTTGTGTAGGTATAGGAGGAGTAGGTCGCGGGCACAGCTAGTCGCTTGTGTAGGTATAGGAGGAGTAGGTCGCGGGCACAGCTAGTCGCTTGTGTAGGTATAGGAGGAGTAGGTCGCGGGCACAGCTAGTCGCTTGTGTAGGTATAGGAGGAGTAGGTCGCGGGCACAGCTAGTCGCTTGTGTAGGTATAGGAGGAGTAGGTCGCGGGCACAGCTAGTCGCTTGTGTAGGTATAGGAGGAGTAGGTCGCGGGCACAGCTAGTCGCTTGTGTAGGTATAGGAGGAGTAGGTCGCGGGCACAGCTAGTCGCTTGTGTAGGTATAGGAGGAGTAGGTCGCGGGCACAGCTAGTCGCTTGTGTAGGTATAGGAGGAGTAGGTCGCGGGCACAGCTAGTCGCTTGTGTAGGTATAGGAGGAGTAGGTCGCGGGCACAGCTAGTCGCTTGTGTAGGTATAGGAGGAGTAGGTCGCGGGCACAGCTAGTCGCTTGTGTAGGTATAGGAGGAGTAGGCCGCCGGTAGGGCCGCTGTCGCCGGCCTTCAGTTAACCCCTATTTCAGCACCTTAAGTGCAATTGGTCGTACGACGTTTCCTCAACTCCGCTAGTCAGTGAGTTGTCTCAGTAGGTAGCCACCAGCCCCGTGACGCGGAGGGCGGGCGGGGGTCGGGGGGCAGCTAATGCCGCGAGCGGTGTATACTAGGTATCATGTCCATGAGTCGCACAAAGGAGGCGCACGTGTCGCAATTCCAATGTTCGATCGATAATCGAGATGTACGTCACGTTCCGTTGCAGCGGCGGCCGCCGAGCCAGGCCGCGGCACGTCCGCGCCCAAGCCGCGGCCTGATAGCGCCGCGCCGCTTATGAAATATACTTTACGTTTCATTTAATGCTGAGCGTTAGTGGCGGCCGAGCGGGGCCGGGGCGGGGGGCAGGGGGGGGGGTTTGGCAGGGGGCAGGGGGGGCGCCGGGTCAGCGCGGGCGCCGCTTATCGCCGCGCTCGCCCCCCCTGCCCCCGCCCCCTGCCCCCGCCCGCGCCCCGCGCCCGCCACTTCATCTCCAGCGCTAGTTTACAATGAATGATGACGAACGGTGTGATGTATGTATACTGTATAGTGTATAGTGTATAGTGTATAGTGGTGGTTGCACCGCTGCGCCATAATAGCGGCCCTCGCTAGGTACTATGGCGCCGTGTGGCTATCGTCCACCGTAGGTGTAGGTGCGCTATCTACGATACGGACATGTATTTCCTTGAGAGTGAGCACGGAGCCTCGAGGACAGGGAGGCAGCGGCCCTCGCCTCTCGCGCTTACAATATTACCAGGATAGTGGGGCTTAGATCCCGCGACCTCTCAGTGGCACGTTGCTATGTATCTACAATCCTGTTCGTCCGTCTACTCATTCGTGCAGGCTTCGCGGGAAATTAAGTTAATTCCGAATGCGGTGTATTTCCCAATAAATAGTTGCGTGGCAATCGGGGTATGCGACCGAATGATATCAACATATTTTTATTTTGCCAGGTACTTGTGTATAGTCCACTTTTAGGTGTGTTCTATAGACGGCGCTATAATGGCGGCCGTGGGATGGCCGTGGGATGGCCGTGGGATGGCCTCGTATAGAGCAGCCCCGCGTGTGCCGGCTTGGGCTCAGCCGGCCGCATGCTGGCACCTACTAGAGGCACCTACTAGAGGCACCTACTAGAGGCACCTACTAGAGGCACCTACTAGAGGCACCTACTAGAGGCACCTACTAGAGGCACTAGGCAGGGACCCTCACAATGGTGCGAGGGCCGTTCTCCCCTTGCATTGCTCGCGGACGAAGTTGCCGGTTAATGGATAGCTCTTGAATAAAATACGAGATTCCTATATATGTATGTACTGTACATGTATCACTATGACATGATACCTTCCTACGTGAGCAGAGTTTACATCTCATAATATAGGTGTCTTCGAGTGAAAGTCCCGACCGCATCGGTCAGAACGAACGTAATATACCATAATTAAATAAAAATTATCTAAATGGAAAAATATGTACAAAAACAAAATATCCATTCACAAAATAGAAGAATTACATTAAAATGAGCATACGTAGGTATGTCTATACGCGAAATGATAAGGTAAACTCGCTGCGAACTGAAGACAAGAAAGTTGTTATTAAATTCCACGCGGGCAAAGTCGCGAGCACAGCTAGCGCGGGCCTTAGAAGCCTAGTATAATAACATGTCTCATTTGACGTGGCATCGGTGTGACACTGCAGGGATGTTCATACTAATACATACATACATACATATAAGTACATACAATACAACAACAAAGGCATTGGTTATGTTTAACTGGACATGCTCACCATCACATGGATTTAGGAAAATACTGTTATGTCGGTGGCTATGATACTGGATATTACTAGGTATGTGTTTACAAAAACACACAGACACTTCAATTTAATTATCTAGTTATAGATAAAAGAAACTATGTACTTATTTATTAACGTTACACTAGTATGCAACTATCGAGAATAGATTTTCCAATCTGCCTGTCAATGGCAGTCGAATATCTTTACGAGGTTTTCAAATAAAAAACGGTAGCAATTGCTGCGCTAACTGGAATGTTTGTTTTTTCTATACACCACAAAGGCGATAACAGCGTGTGCGTGTGTGTGTGCGCGCGTGTGCGTGTGTGTGCGTGCTCACGGCCGCGACACGCACACACACGCACACACGCCACCGCGAGCTGCACTTCCGTCCTCTCTCCAGATACCTACCCCCAGTAGGCCAGTAGATTCCTGCGAGCGCCCGCGAACGCTAGGCCTACTGCTGGCCTAGCGCAGGCGTGGAGGCCTCAGCGGGCGATCAGGGAATGTGACATCGCGTTCCACTCGAGTCGAGGCAGTGGCGCCGGCCTCGCACCGAAGGCGCCCGTTACTGGTTCACTAGGGACGAGCTCGGACCGCATCCCGGCCGGTTTGAATCCCAACAGTGTTTCCGCGGTTACAGGCGGGCAAGTAGGGGTACTCGGAAGTGATTCCGCGTGCATTGTGACCCTCCGTCGAGAAAGCGGGTCAGCGGGCGCCGGCGCGGGCGCGGTCAACAGCCGCTAACAATAACAAGGAAGCCGCCGCCGCGCGACACCCTGCTGCCGCCGAGGCTCGCTCCGCACTCTACGCGCCACACGGCGCACTGCGCACTCCACGCTTTAAGCGATTGGGCTTTATCTAATCGTCGGATGATAAAGAAGAGCGAGCCGCTCCGCCGCCGCGGGTTAGGCGCGGGCGAGGCGCGGGTTAGGCGCGGGTCAGGCGCGGGGTAAGCGCGGGCTAGGCGCGGGTGCACCGCCGCAGGCAGCAGATCACGGCTGGGCTCGGCGTCATGAACTCCAACTAGTGCACGGGTATAAAACGGCATACGAGCGAACGCCGATAAGGGCTTCCGACAGCCGCGAGAAGGCCGCATGCGCCACATGGCGCGCGAGCGCGTGGTCCTTGTGGCGAGGGCGCAGGGTGCATGTTCCGCTGGCCCCGCGCGGCGCTTGCGTCCCTCTACTGCGCACGCTCCACGGTAACTGTGGCGCCCGTTAAACCTAGGCACCGCAATAAATGCCGACTGCGATCCGTACGAGCAATTGCATTTTCGTGCTCGCCTTCTGTCTCCGAGGATACTCGACCGCTGTGTCGCACTGCAGGTGCCCACGGCCGTCGCCCTCGCTCGGCCATCACACCGGCCTCATTATGTTGCCAAGCAAAGCGTCGTACTCGCTTTCTTCGAAGCTTCGGTTGCTGTAGATATGCACATGCAGAGTACCTCTGGGCCATCTCCAGCATTAAGTCCCCGCGGCTCCATGGCAGCCAGTACAGTCCAGCAGCGCACCAGCCCGCAGCCGGCAGCCGGGAGCCCGCATCGTCACGGCGGCCGTGGTAGCCCCCATTGTTGTGCGAAGCACTTTATCTTGTTCCCAATTATAATTGGTTATTTAACGCCATATTTGTTGTTTAACGCCAGGTACTTGTGTGTTCTGCTCAGTTCGTAACCTATGCTATATTAGCTGGTTGCGTTGCGGTGGAGTCTAAACGAACATTGGACCTCATTTGACTAATCAAATATTTAGTTCCTCAGCTGCGGACACGACGACTGCTGTAGGTCGCCAGCGGTATCATTAATATCAGCTTTGACAAATATAATGATACGCGGCCCTTAGATCTATAATTTGGCAGATTTTTGAAGTGATAACGAATTTAACGTTCATCAGTTTCCTCGTATGTGACATGTCGTCACACGTGTCGTGTGAGCGGAGGCGTGCAGACCAGACGAGCTACATGCCATTGTACCGAACATGCCCCTTCATACGTAATATGGCTGGCTGCCTCGAGTGCTAGCGACCTGTATGTGTTCAGGTACCGAGATAGATACACGCATAGATAACGACTTCTGATTTCGGCACTATTATGATAGATCTAATAACTACATATTATAAGAATGTCCCGGATCGCTGTCTGTACATGGAAGATATTTAAGAAATAATATTATTGCGACCTTTATGAACACAAATATTACACACCCAAAACAATGACTGTTAGAATTTTTGTCTGTTTATCTGTGCGTTTGTGCACGCTACTCTCAGAAACGGATTATCCGATTTACAGGTGGTTTTAACAAATATATTGTGGTAAGCTTCACTTAACATAATATAACAAAAAAACAAAAGATAGAGTCAGTATTCCATGCGGACGAGGTCGCGGGCACGGCTAGTATCTACATTAATGTTTGATCGAAGGGTAACATGATGTGGAACAAAAAACTGGTCTGTTTCAAGTCGTGCCACGTGCCTACTAGCTGCTAGCTGCTAGCTGCTAGCTGCTAGCAGGCACCGGGTACATATGCACATATATACATACATATAGCACGCGAGCTGTCGCTGCTGGGTGTGGGTGTGGTCACGTGGCACCGGCAGCAGGGCGGGCCTAGCCGGCTGTCGCTGGCCGTAAGGTTTAAGGACCTGCCCAGTCGGGGATCCAAACAAATATCTAGAGGTGCAGTAAGTAGCAGCAGCTGATGCTGCCTGCTATGAGCGAGTTGATAACACTAGCCATATGATAAGTAAGCGCGCGCGGAGGGTGCCGGTGGGGTGTGTACGCTACGTGCACCTAGTTATCCATTTGGTGGTCACCGGTGGTCACTGGTGGCCATCTCACCGTGCCAACTACACAGTATTTAATAACTAATAACGCACTTTTAATGTATTCGTAATGATATTATTATAGCAACTAAAACACGCAATACACGATACCTATCATATGATACAAGTGATATTTGCACCGACACGCGGTGCGAGCGAGAGAGACACATTCCACAGGTGATGGGGTCGGGCCCGCTCACTAACTTTGGATTTTGATCTTATTTACACAATATGACGACAGAGGAAAGGGATCAAATCGTATGCATTTGTAATTTTAATTGTAATATTTATGATTAAAAATCACTTATGTACCCGTACGTACACCTATTCAGATTAACTCGGCGTGTGATAAAATTTGCTTTCCACCACCGAGAGGACCGAGGCACGAGGAGACAGACCACGAGCATAGAGCGTAGGGCGCCCGTCGGGACAGGCGGGCCGGCGCTAGGGCGGGAGGTACGTGTGGTTGCACTCACCGAATCGGAACTCAATCTTGGTGTCTATGTCGTCCATGGCTGGTGTCGTCGGTGTCGGCGGTGTCGTCGGTGTCGGCGGTGTCGGCGGTGTCGGCGGGCGGTGTGCGCGAGGGCATGGCGCGCGCTGCGTCGCGCTGGCACGGGCCTACTGGCGCTAGCCGCCGCCCGCCGCCCGCCCCCGCCGCCGCCGCCCGCCGCCCGCCCCCGCCGCCGCCGCCCGCCGCCCGCCCCCGCCGCCGCCGCCCGCCGCCCGCCGCAGCGCACAGACAGCGCCGGCCCACAGCCGCCCACCGCGCCTGCACCGAAGACCGGGCCTCCTGATATTGCTGACACTATTATTCTGCAATTTCTCTTCATTAAACATAAAAAAGAAAATTCGACGAAAAACGAAATAGAATTCGACGCGAAAGGTCGAATTGCATGTTTCGATGTTTAATACGAGTATTTATGGGATACCCTGTTAGAGACTTAGCATGATATGTATGTATTAATCCTAATAGAATTTTTTTTTCAGAAATAGTTATACTTATTACTTGCTTATACCACCAGTGGGCCGCCAGTGGGCCGCCAGTGGGCCACCGCTGGGCCACCGCTGGGCCGCCAGTGGGCCACCGCTGGGCCGCCAGTGGGCCGCCAGTGGGCCACCGCTGGGCCACCGCTGGGCCGCCAGTGGGCCACCGCTGGGCCGCCAGTGGGCCGCCAGTGGGCCACCGCTGGGCCACCGCTGGGCCGCCAGTGGGCCACCGCTGGGCCGCCAGTGGGCCGCCATTGGGCCACCGCTGGGCCACCGCTGGGCCGCCAGTGGGCCACCGCTGGGCCACCGCTGGGCCACCGCTGGGCCACCACTGGGCCACCGCTGGACGACCCCTGGACCGACACAACGCTAGGGCGGTGCCTCCTTCGTAGATTGGTGGCCGGCCAGTGTTGTGCTCATATTTGCGGCGACCAAGGTTTTTAAATATTTCCAAGGTACTAATGCCACTGATCACAGGCTAGAAGTGTGGAAACATTAATATCTTAGATCAGGTCACGCCGCAGAAGGTACAGAAGGTATGAGTTGTACGAAAGGAATTCTGGATCATTTTACCTGGCTATGGAGTGAAGTAAAATTCCCTTTTGCTTACGCGTAGAGTCTACTTCACAGATAACAGGGCATGTATCAGGGAAACCGGGGCTAACCGATGGATTGTCATGCCTGGTTGTTCACCATACCACCATATTATAACCAACTGGAGAGAACGAACCCAAAGAACGAATTTGGAGTGTAAAACAGAATTAATAGGAAACTAGAAGTTTAAGTCCGTCGATCCCTACCATTTGTATAATGAAACGTATGCTTAATCAAAGTTTGGAACGCTATTAATGCCATCTATAGACTTACAAGCAAACATCAAGGATTAGGTCGCAATGGAGACTAACTGTTCCTTTACACCGTGCTAGAGGCAGCGCCATCTAGTTACCTACTTACAGATGCATTAACTTGAACGTTTTTTTTAAAGTGTACGAACCTCACTTTTAAACAAACTCTCGTGTTTAAAGTGACAGCTTTTATTGTATAATATCGTAATAATTACTATTTTATGACATACAAGCTGAATTTCATTATTATTATTATTATATAGCTTTAAAACTCCAATGTAGTGGTAGTTTTTCACTTGTTTACTCACTTAAGTTGTTTGATGTTAAAAGCAAATATGAAAACTTTTTGTACTAGGGTATCATGACTTTTTGGTATCGTTCGAAGTAGGCTTAGGCCGCGTCGTCGTCGCGTCTCATAGTTTATAGCACAGTTTAACTTACAAAACAGTGTTTAAAAAGTGTTATGTATACATGTAATTAATAATACAACCCACCCAAATAGATAAGAGTATTACATAGAGCAAAGATAGGCAAGTAGTGGCCGTTTGTACACATTCATGACTAACGCCATCTAGTTGAGCTACACAAAAACCTCGTTGATAACTTATGTTTAGATAGTAGGTATTATATAACTTGGAAGCCTTTTCTAATTTCATGGTTCCAAAACCTATCTAAATAAAACCACTTATTCGATATTTCAAGATTTCTTTAAACCTTTACAATATAACTTAATACAATATTGTAAGTCTTACAAGACAACAACATTGCTTTGCCTTTCCCTTTTCCAGCAAAAACATTGCTCAAAAAGTGTTTATTTCTTATTCTTCTAAACTACTATAGCATGGTAATAATGAAACCAAGACTGCGTTCTGAACTACTGTCTCTTATTGTGATCAGATTAAAAACAGAACAAATTTATTCATTATTCACTACGAATAATAATTATACCTGCGGAACAAAACATTAGCCCGTTCTATTTTAGATAAGCGCCATCTAGTGGATACTTGTGAACCAAAAATTAGATTAACAGCAGCCATTTGGTCACAAAAAAAATAACACAAAATTATTTTCAATGTCGGTTAATTAAAATTATGTAAAAACCTTTATTCAGTCCCTTACGTAAGGACTGAATAAAGGTTTTTTTTTTTTTATGTGAAACATCTATAGCCGCACGTAAAACCGATTTCTGGCGTGGCGACGCATGCCGTGGCGACGCGTCGCCATACTTCAGTTACCATTGTTACAGTATACATTGTAATCTTTGGTTACCATCGACCAATTGTCACAGTAATACCGTCCTCAGAGGCAACGTCGAATATAACTATTACCGAAGTCGACGACGTTACGAAATAAGTAGTTACGATTTGAAATAAATTCGTAAATTTTTGTATTTAATGAAAATAAATGTTTATTCAATAAATAGTCATCGTTATCTAGAAAAAAAAACGTAATATTTTATTTTATCATTATGACATATTTAGTTCCTATCACAATCTGTTCTTTTCTGCATATTACTTTTACAAAATAATGTCGATGTTTCACATAATATGCCAGGCGTCCCGTGACGGCTCACATTTTTTTTATTATTCATTTTATTCATATTCATACTGTTTAACTACTTATTTCATGTCAAACAAAGATTGACTGAAGGCTCAGGATCCATGTCACAAAATATACCTTAATAATAAAAATACAGGGAATATAATATGACTGTCAACTGTCAAGCAAGTACTGTACAAAGCTATAATCAGTAGGGATGTGAGCTAATTGAAATGGAATCGATTAAATAAAATATTCTTTTCTTTATTCAAAATTATACAATTACTCAAAAATCGATTTTACTAAAAATAAATCGATTTTGCATATAATTTATTATCTGAATAAAAAACCAACTCAAAACTAAAATAATAGTTAAAAAAAAACTAAAAACACGCTTTAAAGCGTGGGGTGCATGGTGTCAATAGTTATAAATATTTTATTGACAGATATTAGTAGAGTGATTATCATTTCGGTAATATCTTAAAAAGCACCCCACGCTTTTTAAGATATTATCGAAATTTATTTTCTATTTTTTAGTTCGGTTTTCTATAAAAAGCGTGTTTTTTAGTTTTTTTTTACTATTATTTATTTTCTACTTTTTAGTTATTAGTGTATTGTCATCGGTCCTCGATAAGTCTACAAAGTTTGAACGAAATCTGGCCGTTTAAAGTTGGTCAAAATCGAGCTCAAAGAAGTCGGTTACATACATACATACATACATACATACAGGGAAGCTAATATAAAGCGTGTAAAAACTAAAAATCAAAGGCAATGTTTCTTTAAAAATTCAAGGTAAGCAATTAAGAAACCAAATAGCATTAAAGATACAAATTTGAGTACTATTAAAGTTTTATTTATTTTAGTAAAAATTAAGAATTGAGAGTATTCAAAGCGCTTTCAGGCATCGTGCTTACAAATCTTCTGGAATTTCTCATAGAAATACCTTATGATCAAAGACTGTCTTTTTTCAAATGGCATTCTCTCAGCAACCGTCGATTACCTCACGATCTAGTATTTTTGCATAAAGTAATCAACGATAAAGTTGACTGCAGCTACATTACTCTAAGATACTAATTTTAGTGCCAAGGAAGCTTCCCCGTCGTACAGTCCAAAAATTATTTCACATACTATTAAGTAAAAAAAAAAAAAACAACTATCTGAACGGTGTTCTTACATATATCACTCAATATCTTTCAAATATATTAATATAAAAAAAATATATTAAAAAAAAAAAAAAGAATATATATATATATATATATATATATTTTTTTTTTAATGTAACAGATTAAAAAATGTGTTATGTGTGCCTATTATTGATGTATATGTTAGGTTTTTAATTTCCAAATATGTATGTTGCTGGTGTATTTTAATAAAATCAATAAAATATACGGACTGTTTCTGAAAATCGATTTAAACACATAAATTGTATAATTGATTTATTAAAAATCTATTAATATTATTATAAAAATCGATAATAAGAAAATAATAATCGATTTAGGTAAAAATCGTTTTTTTTTTTTTTACATCCCTAATCAGTCAGTCAGTCACATTAATAGTAGTCTATGGTCAGTCAAGTCAACTCAACTCGCACGCAGCCTATATTAATATTGATAGGTGGGTACATACATAGTTTAGTTCCTTGGCTACTGGTGCATGCATTGCACTTGTATGAGTATCATTATTCTGCGTCTCTATTTCGAGTGAGTCGCCCTCAACAGCCCTTACGAGTGGCCTACGATACGCACAACACCGTGGGCAACTCGATAATAAATTGTGGTCGATCTACAAATGGCTAAGAAATGGAGGTAGCTAGGTATGTCAATTGTCATTTTCATATCAACATGCAGTCGATAGCGCGTCCTAGCAAGTGAACAACTGTTAAACGTCGGCAGATAGTCAGGATAGTCACAATAAAGAACACTATGGCACTTTGTCTTATATAATGATTTATATACAATCGGGCAGTATTTCCCCTTACAACTGTACTTGGTAATGGTTACAACACTATTATTCTAACTTGAGACACACCGGGTTTTATATACTAATGGATATCCTAATCATGCATCAAACTATTTACTATAAAGTCATCATAAATAGTAATAATTAATATGAATTATTACTATTTATACTCAAAACTAATCAATGGTAATTATTAGTAATTCCAATTAACAAAGATACATTCTAAACACTTGGTATGTCTCGTTTGGTGATATCTTTGACGGCGTCAGGCCGTCAGTCCACCTGGTTGGAGATCTTCCTCTACTCCTTTTTTTTTTTTCCTTCCATGTGACCTACAACAATAAGTTTTCCAGATTGTCTGGATCTCTTCTAGCCACGTGTCCAAAGTACTGAAGTAGTATCTGGAGGCATTTTGTGGAGAGCCGAGTTTGGATGTTTAATTCTTTAAGGATAGATGCATTGGTGCTGTGTGCTGTCCATGATATTCATACATTCATTCACACATACATTCAGATGCTGTGACAGTAAGCGATGTCTCTTAAGTAAAGCAGTGATGATTTTCAGGAATATATGAAGACAACATTATGAAAAGACTGTTGGCAGTAATGACGTCTCATATTGCATCTTGATGTGTGCAATAAAACATCAGTTTGCTGTGCTGTAGGTACAAAAGCAATGACAAAAATACACAAAATAGTGTGGAAGTGTGCCCAGAGAATAAGAAATCAAGAAAAAAAAAAAAAAATAAATAAAAATAAAAAGCAATCCTCTCTTTTGAACAAAATTACTCAGAGGAGTCTGAAATTGGGAACACTTGTACTATGTATGTATCTGTCAAAAGGGTGCTCAGAAGGTATTGGTAACCACTTCTGTTATAATCTCATGCAAGTGCATTTGTATATAATTATTGTGGGAAAAAAAAAAAAAACTATAAATCCATGCATTTATTGTGATGAATACAGCAAGCAGATGCACAGCCCACTGCCTCAGCCCTGAAGCCATGTGTGTGGTGACATTGCTTGCTGGTGATGCAGTTAATGGCTTCAAAGAGGTACATTGCATTGTGAGGCTGGAGCCATCTCTACTCTGCTCATGCAGCTGCAATGGATGATATCTAGGGACACAAGTACATGTAAGTGAATCCTTTTGATGGGTGCAACACTTGTGCCACTAGTTGTGGTACATCAGACATTGTGCTACAGATGGTACAGGCAGTATCTGCATTCCTTTATCTTGTGAAAATTCAAGTAATGATTCATCACCATCACCGTCATTGTGCACCCCCCTCAGGGATAATAAACACGTCTAATAATCCACTCTAACACCTTTCGTTTCACGCGAGATGGCGTTAGTTGTCACCTCTGATGTAACACAATATTTCGAATTATTCTTCTTGTAATGGCTTGTTACAGTGATTGAGTCAACAATAATGGCTGCGATCAATCTAGTTGGACGCCGGCTTTGGATGATAATAATGGAACACAACTTTCGGGTAGTCATTTAAATAAGGCCGGCGCAAGCAAGTTTACGTGGACGGCATCTGTTTCCAAGGACCCATCTGGTGGTCATAAAGTGACTGAAGGTATGAAGTGAGACCCAACAGGAGAAGACACCGCCCCATCGGATATCACATTCAGAACACGCCATTCACAATTGTGGCAGGAGGGCTGATCCCCAACTTTCATATTCTGAAATGGTATTATTTTGATGTATTACATACTTGTCACTAGATGTCGCAAATCTGATTTTAAAACAAGCTATGGTTTCGTTCTTGCTGTTGCATGAATAGCTTGCAATGTAGCCCGGGTTCGAGAGAGGGGTTTAGGTTTTTTTTTTTTTTTTTTTTTTTTTTTTTTTTTTTAAGGTTGACTGACAGAGTCCCTGCGATTTGATACAGGCTAAACTGTCAGTTTATTTGCATATTTACCCCTGACGTGGTGATCAGGGACTTTATTTGCTTGTTGGGTTTTTCGCTTGTATTTTTCGTCTTTTCCGGCACTGTTATTTTGTATTCTACTTTTATTTTTATATATTTATTATTGTTTTGTACACTTTATTTATGTTTCTTTTATTTTTGACACTTTTATTTTTGTATGCGTTATATATATATTGTAACACTTTTATTTTGTATTCTTTAGCACTATTATTTTGTATATATTTTTACGCTTTTATTATCGCTATTTTATATTATTTTTATTTGTTTGCACTGTTTTATATCTATTTTTTTTCTGTTGTTTTTTCCACTGTTTTGCTGACATTTTTGATTGGCACTATATTTATTTCGCATTCCTATATTTATTTACATTATATTTATTTGGCACTATATTTGTAAATCTGAACTTTATTTGAGGCTATTTTGTTGTGAGGTTTCGGTTTGTGTTTATCGGTTTGGTCTATTATTTATGTGTAGTAGTTGATACCCACGCGAGAGGATCGATCCCACCGTTGCCATTCGGGACACTTTTGGCTGTAGGCAGGGTGGTTTGCCTCTTTGTTCACTTTTTTACAGTTGCAGCAGGTGGGTTCTCTTTCACGGTTGGGGCACTCGCGTGAGTCGTGCTGTTGGGCACAGTGTCCGCAGCAAACACTATTAGTGCAGTCTTGAGCTCTGTGCCCATAGTTTTGGCAGTTGTAGCATTGCAGTAGAAGTGATTGGTTTATGACTGTCACGATTTTGTACCCTATACGTATGCGGGTGTCTACCAGAACTCGCCAGACTGCTGGGGTGCACTGCACTATCACATTGCAGACACCGTTTTTGTTAGGCTTAGTTCTCCGGTAGACGATCCATTTTGCTTGGAGTGGACATTTTCTGAGAGGATCAAATGTAGATGTATTCTGTACATATATAGCCTTTTCTATTTCTGTGTCACTCATCTCATGATCAACGCCGATAAGCCGTAGCAGTGGGTATCTCTCGGCTGGCTCCCCGATTGTAAATTGTTCATTTTTCTCCTTGAGGACTTTCTTAACTGTTTCGCGGCCGCCATGGTCGTTGCAGGACACTATCACTTTTCCGTTTTTAGTTGGTCTGATATTATTTATTCCCACGCCGAGGCTGATCACGTCGACGCTGGATTTGACAGTTTGGATGATATCGGTGCTTGTTTGTGTGGGGTCTGTTGACTGTACTAGTATGGGGAAGTTGGGTCTAGGTATGGCTTTGTTTTTAGTCAGCGCTGCTGCGTAGGTTAACTGTGGGTTGGTCGCGACGGTTGGTTGCGGTTTGTTTTGGAGGTCTGTGACTATTTCCTTAATATCCTCGGTGTCCCTTTTAATTTTATTTAGCTCGCTCCTGATGGCCGCTATCACCTCGACTTTTATGTCGACCTCACTGTTCCTCTGTGGAGAGGGTGGGACGACGGCTGGGGGCGTAGGTGGTGCAGCCACCAGGGTCGGTAGGGAGCTAACAAGTTCTTTAATCTCCAGCGCCGCGGCTACTATTAGGCTTTTATTGCCGCTGGTGACGCTCTTTCCTTCTTGGACTGCAGATGTTATGCTGTCCGCCAGGTAATTTAATAGCGAGACGCAGGAGTTTATATTGGTGCTATCGAAATCCGGGCCACGAAAGACTATAGGTACTGTTTGCTTCCCTTTTTTGGGAGCAGTCTTGGCCTTGGTCTTCATAATGGAGGGACCGGGTTGTGGAGAGCCTTCGACGGTGTCGTGGAACTCGTCCACGCCACTTGATCTACGACTCATGCTGTAAATTTGCTAAAAACTCGAGAGAAACGATGAAAAACGAGCGGAAAAAAGAGCAAAATTTGGAAAACTGCCTACCACAAATTGGTAGGCAGGGATGGATTTTTTCCGGCGACTGTGTTAGATGGACAATTTATTGAGGATTCTAGAGAGGTATCGGTTGTATTTTTACGACGCAGGATAACAAAGATATAGCGGAATTACGAAAAAACGGGATTTTTGAGAATGCAACTGGCCGCAATAAAACCAGGGCGGGTGGGCGGGTTCTTTATGAAAAATTTTTTAGGTACGACGCTGAAATTCGGTAGGAATACGGAGGGGAGGTATCCGAAGGGGATGGCGAAGCTATTTGGTAAGTATCGTGTAAGTATTTAGAGTTATGATTTTTATTATGTAAATTTGAAGTCAAGATAGGCAAAAATTTGAAGTTTTCGGGGATTATAGAAAAATCCTGAAGGAATACGAACAAACGGTTTTCGGTAGGTGAATCCTGTAGCTGAGATCTATTCAACGATGTATCACACTTGGGGTTAGGTCACAATTTTATATTTCACTATGATAAATTGTATGGGCGAATTCACTGACCAAGTAACCTCGGTTCGCAGAGTTGATTTTATGTAAATGTTTAATAACTTTTTGAATTTTTTAGGTACGACGCTGAAATTCGGTAGGAATACGGAGGGGAGGTATCCGAAGGGGATGGCGAAGCTATTTGGTAAGTATCGTGTAAGTATTTAGAGTTATGATTTTTATTACGTAAATTTGAAGTCAAGATAGGCAAAAATTTGAAGTTTTCGGGGATTATAGAAAAATCCTGAAGGAATACGAACAAACGGTTTTCGGTAGGTGAATCCTGTAGCTGAGATCTATTCAACGATGTATCACACTTGGGGTTAGGTCACAATTTTATATTTCACTATGATAAATTGTATGGGCGAATTCACTGACCAAGTAACCTCGGTTCGCAGAGTTGATTTTATGTAAATGTTTAATAACTTTTTGAATTTTTTAGGTACGACGCTGAAATTCGGTAGGAATACGGAGGGGAGGTATCCGAAGGGGATGGCGAAGCTATTTGGTAAGTATCGTGTAAGTATTTAGAGTTATGATTTTTATTACGTAAATTTGAAGTCAAGATAGGCAAAAATTTGAAGTTTTCGGGGATTATAGAAAAATCCTGAAGGAATACGAACAAACGGTTTTCGGTAGGTGAATCCTGTAGCTGAGATCTATTCAACGATGTATCACACTTGGGGTTAGGTCACAATTTTATATTTCACTATGATAAATTGTATGGGCGAATTCACTGACCAAGTAACCTCGGTTCGCAGAGTTGATTTTATGTAAATGTTTAATAACTTTTTGAATTTTTTAGGTACGACGCTGAAATTCGGTAGGAATACGGAGGGGAGGTATCCGAAGGGGATGGCGAAGCTATTTGGTAAGTATCGTGTAAGTATTTAGAGTTATGATTTTTATTACGTAAATTTGAAGTCAAGATAGGCAAAAATTTGAAGTTTTCGGGGATTATAGAAAAATCCTGAAGGAATACGAACAAACGGTTTTCGGTAGGTGAATCCTGTAGCTGAGATCTATTCAACGATGTATCACACTTGGGGTTAGGTCACAATTTTATATTTCACTATGATAAATTGTATGGGCGAATTCACTGACCAAGTAACCTCGGTTCGCAGAGTTGATTTTATGTAAATGTTTAATAACTTTTTGAATTTTTTAGGTACGACGCTGAAATTCGGTAGGAATACGGAGGGGAGGTATCCGAAGGGGATGGCGAAGCTATTTGGTAAGTATCGTGTAAGTATTTAGAGTTATGATTTTTATTACGTAAATTTGAAGTCAAGATAGGCAAAAATTTGAAGTTTTCGGGGATTATAGAAAAATCCTGAAGGAATACGAACAAACGGTTTTCGGTAGGTGAATCCTGTAGCTGAGATCTATTCAACGATGTATCACACTTGGGGTTAGGTCACAATTTTATATTTCACTATGATAAATTGTATGGGCGAATTCACTGACCAAGTAACCTCGGTTCGCAGAGTTGATTTTATGTAAATGTTTAATAACTTTTTGAATTTTTTAGGTACGACGCTGAAATTCGGTAGGAATACGGAGGGGAGGTATCCGAAGGGGATGGCGAAGCTATTTGGTAAGTATCGTGTAAGTATTTAGAGTTATGATTTTTATTACGTAAATTTGAAGTCAAGATAGGCAAAAATTTGAAGTTTTCGGGGATTATAGAAAAATCCTGAAGGAATACGAACAAACGGTTTTCGGTAGGTGAATCCTGTAGCTGAGATCTATTCAACGATGTATCACACTTGGGGTTAGGTCACAATTTTATATTTCACTATGATAAATTGTATGGGCGAATTCACTGACCAAGTAACCTCGGTTCGCAGAGTTGATTTTATGTAAATGTTTAATAACTTTTTGAATTTTTTAGGTACGACGCTGAAATTCGGTAGGAATACGGAGGGGAGGTATCCGAAGGGGATGGCGAAGCTATTTGGTAAGTATCGTGTAAGTATTTAGAGTTATGATTTTTATTACGTAAATTTGAAGTCAAGATAGGCAAAAATTTGAAGTTTTCGGGGATTATAGAAAAATCCTGAAGGAATACGAACAAACGGTTTTCGGTAGGTGAATCCTGTAGCTGAGATCTATTCAACGATGTATCACACTTGGGGTTAGGTCACAATTTTATATTTCACTATGATAAATTGTATGGGCGAATTCACTGACCAAGTAACCTCGGTTCGCAGAGTTGATTTTATGTAAATGTTTAATAACTTTTTGAATTTTTTAGGTACGACGCTGAAATTCGGTAGGAATACGGAGGGGAGGTATCCGAAGGGGATGGCGAAGCTATTTGGTAAGTATCGTGTAAGTATTTAGAGTTATGATTTTTATTACGTAAATTTGAAGTCAAGATAGGCAAAAATTTGAAGTTTTCGGGGATTATAGAAAAATCCTGAAGGAATACGAACAAACGGTTTTCGGTAGGTGAATCCTGTAGCTGAGATCTATTCAACGATGTATCACACTTGGGGTTAGGTCACAATTTTATATTTCACTATGATAAATTGTATGGGCGAATTCACTGACCAAGTAACCTCGGTTCGCAGAGTTGATTTTATGTAAATGTTTAATAACTTTTTGAATTTTTTAGGTACGACGCTGAAATTCGGTAGGAATACGGAGGGGAGGTATCCGAAGGGGATGGCGAAGCTATTTGGTAAGTATCGTGTAAGTATTTAGAGTTATGATTTTTATTACGTAAATTTGAAGTCAAGATAGGCAAAAATTTGAAGTTTTCGGGGATTATAGAAAAATCCTGAAGGAATACGAACAAACGGTTTTCGGTAGGTGAATCCTGTAGCTGAGATCTATTCAACGATGTATCACACTTGGGGTTAGGTCACAATTTTATATTTCACTATGATAAATTGTATGGGCGAATTCACTGACCAAGTAACCTCGGTTCGCAGAGTTGATTTTATGTAAATGTTTAATAACTTTTTGAATTTTTTAGGTACGACGCTGAAATTCGGTAGGAATACGGAGGGGAGGTATCCGAAGGGGATGGCGAAGCTATTTGGTAAGTATCGTGTAAGTATTTAGAGTTATGATTTTTATTACGTAAATTTGAAGTCAAGATAGGCAAAAATTTGAAGTTTTCGGGGATTATAGAAAAATCCTGAAGGAATACGAACAAACGGTTTTCGGTAGGTGAATCCTGTAGCTGAGATCTATTCAACGATGTATCACACTTGGGGTTAGGTCACAATTTTATATTTCACTATGATAAATTGTATGGGCGAATTCACTGACCAAGTAACCTCGGTTCGCAGAGTTGATTTTATGTAAATGTTTAATAACTTTTTGAATTTTTTAGGTACGACGCTGAAATTCGGTAGGAATACGGAGGGGAGGTATCCGAAGGGGATGGCGAAGCTATTTGGTAAGTATCGTGTAAGTATTTAGAGTTATGATTTTTATTACGTAAATTTGAAGTCAAGATAGGCAAAAATTTGAAGTTTTCGGGGATTATAGAAAAATCCTGAAGGAATACGAACAAACGGTTTTCGGTAGGTGAATCCTGTAGCTGAGATCTATTCAACGATGTATCACACTTGGGGTTAGGTCACAATTTTATATTTCACTATGATAAATTGTATGGGCGAATTCACTGACCAAGTAACCTCGGTTCGCAGAGTTGATTTTATGTAAATGTTTAATAACTTTTTGAATTTTTTAGGTACGACGCTGAAATTCGGTAGGAATACGGAGGGGAGGTATCCGAAGGGGATGGCGAAGCTATTTGGTAAGTATCGTGTAAGTATTTAGAGTTATGATTTTTATTACGTAAATTTGAAGTCAAGATAGGCAAAAATTTGAAGTTTTCGGGGATTATAGAAAAATCCTGAAGGAATACGAACAAACGGTTTTCGGTAGGTGAATCCTGTAGCTGAGATCTATTCAACGATGTATCACACTTGGGGTTAGGTCACAATTTTATATTTCACTATGATAAATTGTATGGGCGAATTCACTGACCAAGTAACCTCGGTTCGCAGAGTTGATTTTATGTAAATGTTTAATAACTTTTTGAATTTTTTAGGTACGACGCTGAAATTCGGTAGGAATACGGAGGGGAGGTATCCGAAGGGGATGGCGAAGCTATTTGGTAAGTATCGTGTAAGTATTTAGAGTTATGATTTTTATTACGTAAATTTGAAGTCAAGATAGGCAAAAATTTGAAGTTTTCGGGGATTATAGAAAAATCCTGAAGGAATACGAACAAACGGTTTTCGGTAGGTGAATCCTGTAGCTGAGATCTATTCAACGATGTATCACACTTGGGGTTAGGTCACAATTTTATATTTCACTATGATAAATTGTATGGGCGAATTCACTGACCAAGTAACCTCGGTTCGCAGAGTTGATTTTATGTAAATGTTTAATAACTTTTTGAATTTTTTAGGTACGACGCTGAAATTCGGTAGGAATACGGAGGGGAGGTATCCGAAGGGGATGGCGAAGCTATTTGGTAAGTATCGTGTAAGTATTTAGAGTTATGATTTTTATTACGTAAATTTGAAGTCAAGATAGGCAAAAATTTGAAGTTTTCGGGGATTATAGAAAAATCCTGAAGGAATACGAACAAACGGTTTTCGGTAGGTGAATCCTGTAGCTGAGATCTATTCAACGATGTATCACACTTGGGGTTAGGTCACAATTTTATATTTCACTATGATAAATTGTATGGGCGAATTCACTGACCAAGTAACCTCGGTTCGCAGAGTTGATTTTATGTAAATGTTTAATAACTTTTTGAATTTTTTAGGTACGACGCTGAAATTCGGTAGGAATACGGAGGGGAGGTATCCGAAGGGGATGGCGAAGCTATTTGGTAAGTATCGTGTAAGTATTTAGAGTTATGATTTTTATTACGTAAATTTGAAGTCAAGATAGGCAAAAATTTGAAGTTTTCGGGGATTATAGAAAAATCCTGAAGGAATACGAACAAACGGTTTTCGGTAGGTGAATCCTGTAGCTGAGATCTATTCAACGATGTATCACACTTGGGGTTAGGTCACAATTTTATATTTCACTATGATAAATTGTATGGGCGAATTCACTGACCAAGTAACCTCGGTTCGCAGAGTTGATTTTATGTAAATGTTTAATAACTTTTTGAATTTTTTAGGTACGACGCTGAAATTCGGTAGGAATACGGAGGGGAGGTATCCGAAGGGGATGGCGAAGCTATTTGGTAAGTATCGTGTAAGTATTTAGAGTTATGATTTTTATTACGTAAATTTGAAGTCAAGATAGGCAAAAATTTGAAGTTTTCGGGGATTATAGAAAAATCCTGAAGGAATACGAACAAACGGTTTTCGGTAGGTGAATCCTGTAGCTGAGATCTATTCAACGATGTATCACACTTGGGGTTAGGTCACAATTTTATATTTCACTATGATAAATTGTATGGGCGAATTCACTGACCAAGTAACCTCGGTTCGCAGAGTTGATTTTATGTAAATGTTTAATAACTTTTTGAATTTTTTAGGTACGACGCTGAAATTCGGTAGGAATACGGAGGGGAGGTATCCGAAGGGGATGGCGAAGCTATTTGGTAAGTATCGTGTAAGTATTTAGAGTTATGATTTTTATTACGTAAATTTGAAGTCAAGATAGGCAAAAATTTGAAGTTTTCGGGGATTATAGAAAAATCCTGAAGGAATACGAACAAACGGTTTTCGGTAGGTGAATCCTGTAGCTGAGATCTATTCAACGATGTATCACACTTGGGGTTAGGTCACAATTTTATATTTCACTATGATAAATTGTATGGGCGAATTCACTGACCAAGTAACCTCGGTTCGCAGAGTTGATTTTATGTAAATGTTTAATAACTTTTTGAATTTTTTAGGTACGACGCTGAAATTCGGTAGGAATACGGAGGGGAGGTATCCGAAGGGGATGGCGAAGCTATTTGGTAAGTATCGTGTAAGTATTTAGAGTTATGATTTTTATTACGTAAATTTGAAGTCAAGATAGGCAAAAATTTGAAGTTTTCGGGGATTATAGAAAAATCCTGAAGGAATACGAACAAACGGTTTTCGGTAGGTGAATCCTGTAGCTGAGATCTATTCAACGATGTATCACACTTGGGGTTAGGTCACAATTTTATATTTCACTATGATAAATTGTATGGGCGAATTCACTGACCAAGTAACCTCGGTTCGCAGAGTTGATTTTATGTAAATGTTTAATAACTTTTTGAATTTTTTAGGTACGACGCTGAAATTCGGTAGGAATACGGAGGGGAGGTATCCGAAGGGGATGGCGAAGCTATTTGGTAAGTATCGTGTAAGTATTTAGAGTTATGATTTTTATTACGTAAATTTGAAGTCAAGATAGGCAAAAATTTGAAGTTTTCGGGGATTATAGAAAAATCCTGAAGGAATACGAACAAACGGTTTTCGGTAGGTGAATCCTGTAGCTGAGATCTATTCAACGATGTATCACACTTGGGGTTAGGTCACAATTTTATATTTCACTATGATAAATTGTATGGGCGAATTCACTGACCAAGTAACCTCGGTTCGCAGAGTTGATTTTATGTAAATGTTTAATAACTTTTTGAATTTTTTAGGTACGACGCTGAAATTCGGTAGGAATACGGAGGGGAGGTATCCGAAGGGGATGGCGAAGCTATTTGGTAAGTATCGTGTAAGTATTTAGAGTTATGATTTTTATTACGTAAATTTGAAGTCAAGATAGGCAAAAATTTGAAGTTTTCGGGGATTATAGAAAAATCCTGAAGGAATACGAACAAACGGTTTTCGGTAGGTGAATCCTGTAGCTGAGATCTATTCAACGATGTATCACACTTGGGGTTAGGTCACAATTTTATATTTCACTATGATAAATTGTATGGGCGAATTCACTGACCAAGTAACCTCGGTTCGCAGAGTTGATTTTATGTAAATGTTTAATAACTTTTTGAATTTTTTAGGTACGACGCTGAAATTCGGTAGGAATACGGAGGGGAGGTATCCGAAGGGGATGGCGAAGCTATTTGGTAAGTATCGTGTAAGTATTTAGAGTTATGATTTTTATTACGTAAATTTGAAGTCAAGATAGGCAAAAATTTGAAGTTTTCGGGGATTATAGAAAAATCCTGAAGGAATACGAACAAACGGTTTTCGGTAGGTGAATCCTGTAGCTGAGATCTATTCAACGATGTATCACACTTGGGGTTAGGTCACAATTTTATATTTCACTATGATAAATTGTATGGGCGAATTCACTGACCAAGTAACCTCGGTTCGCAGAGTTGATTTTATGTAAATGTTTAATAACTTTTTGAATTTTTTAGGTACGACGCTGAAATTCGGTAGGAATACGGAGGGGAGGTATCCGAAGGGGATGGCGAAGCTATTTGGTAAGTATCGTGTAAGTATTTAGAGTTATGATTTTTATTACGTAAATTTGAAGTCAAGATAGGCAAAAATTTGAAGTTTTCGGGGATTATAGAAAAATCCTGAAGGAATACGAACAAACGGTTTTCGGTAGGTGAATCCTGTAGCTGAGATCTATTCAACGATGTATCACACTTGGGGTTAGGTCACAATTTTATATTTCACTATGATAAATTGTATGGGCGAATTCACTGACCAAGTAACCTCGGTTCGCAGAGTTGATTTTATGTAAATGTTTAATAACTTTTTGAATTTTTTAGGTACGACGCTGAAATTCGGTAGGAATACGGAGGGGAGGTATCCGAAGGGGATGGCGAAGCTATTTGGTAAGTATCGTGTAAGTATTTAGAGTTATGATTTTTATTACGTAAATTTGAAGTCAAGATAGGCAAAAATTTGAAGTTTTCGGGGATTATAGAAAAATCCTGAAGGAATACGAACAAACGGTTTTCGGTAGGTGAATCCTGTAGCTGAGATCTATTCAACGATGTATCACACTTGGGGTTAGGTCACAATTTTATATTTCACTATGATAAATTGTATGGGCGAATTCACTGACCAAGTAACCTCGGTTCGCAGAGTTGATTTTATGTAAATGTTTAATAACTTTTTGAATTTTTTAGGTACGACGCTGAAATTCGGTAGGAATACGGAGGGGAGGTATCCGAAGGGGATGGCGAAGCTATTTGGTAAGTATCGTGTAAGTATTTAGAGTTATGATTTTTATTACGTAAATTTGAAGTCAAGATAGGCAAAAATTTGAAGTTTTCGGGGATTATAGAAAAATCCTGAAGGAATACGAACAAACGGTTTTCGGTAGGTGAATCCTGTAGCTGAGATCTATTCAACGATGTATCACACTTGGGGTTAGGTCACAATTTTATATTTCACTATGATAAATTGTATGGGCGAATTCACTGACCAAGTAACCTCGGTTCGCAGAGTTGATTTTATGTAAATGTTTAATAACTTTTTGAATTTTTTAGGTACGACGCTGAAATTCGGTAGGAATACGGAGGGGAGGTATCCGAAGGGGATGGCGAAGCTATTTGGTAAGTATCGTGTAAGTATTTAGAGTTATGATTTTTATTACGTAAATTTGAAGTCAAGATAGGCAAAAATTTGAAGTTTTCGGGGATTATAGAAAAATCCTGAAGGAATACGAACAAACGGTTTTCGGTAGGTGAATCCTGTAGCTGAGATCTATTCAACGATGTATCACACTTGGGGTTAGGTCACAATTTTATATTTCACTATGATAAATTGTATGGGCGAATTCACTGACCAAGTAACCTCGGTTCGCAGAGTTGATTTTATGTAAATGTTTAATAACTTTTTGAATTTTTTAGGTACGACGCTGAAATTCGGTAGGAATACGGAGGGGAGGTATCCGAAGGGGATGGCGAAGCTATTTGGTAAGTATCGTGTAAGTATTTAGAGTTATGATTTTTATTACGTAAATTTGAAGTCAAGATAGGCAAAAATTTGAAGTTTTCGGGGATTATAGAAAAATCCTGAAGGAATACGAACAAACGGTTTTCGGTAGGTGAATCCTGTAGCTGAGATCTATTCAACGATGTATCACACTTGGGGTTAGGTCACAATTTTATATTTCACTATGATAAATTGTATGGGCGAATTCACTGACCAAGTAACCTCGGTTCGCAGAGTTGATTTTATGTAAATGTTTAATAACTTTTTGAATTTTTTAGGTACGACGCTGAAATTCGGTAGGAATACGGAGGGGAGGTATCCGAAGGGGATGGCGAAGCTATTTGGTAAGTATCGTGTAAGTATTTAGAGTTATGATTTTTATTACGTAAATTTGAAGTCAAGATAGGCAAAAATTTGAAGTTTTCGGGGATTATAGAAAAATCCTGAAGGAATACGAACAAACGGTTTTCGGTAGGTGAATCCTGTAGCTGAGATCTATTCAACGATGTATCACACTTGGGGTTAGGTCACAATTTTATATTTCACTATGATAAATTGTATGGGCGAATTCACTGACCAAGTAACCTCGGTTCGCAGAGTTGATTTTATGTAAATGTTTAATAACTTTTTGAATTTTTTAGGTACGACGCTGAAATTCGGTAGGAATACGGAGGGGAGGTATCCGAAGGGGATGGCGAAGCTATTTGGTAAGTATCGTGTAAGTATTTAGAGTTATGATTTTTATTACGTAAATTTGAAGTCAAGATAGGCAAAAATTTGAAGTTTTCGGGGATTATAGAAAAATCCTGAAGGAATACGAACAAACGGTTTTCGGTAGGTGAATCCTGTAGCTGAGATCTATTCAACGATGTATCACACTTGGGGTTAGGTCACAATTTTATATTTCACTATGATAAATTGTATGGGCGAATTCACTGACCAAGTAACCTCGGTTCGCAGAGTTGATTTTATGTAAATGTTTAATAACTTTTTGAATTTTTTAGGTACGACGCTGAAATTCGGTAGGAATACGGAGGGGAGGTATCCGAAGGGGATGGCGAAGCTATTTGGTAAGTATCGTGTAAGTATTTAGAGTTATGATTTTTATTACGTAAATTTGAAGTCAAGATAGGCAAAAATTTGAAGTTTTCGGGGATTATAGAAAAATCCTGAAGGAATACGAACAAACGGTTTTCGGTAGGTGAATCCTGTAGCTGAGATCTATTCAACGATGTATCACACTTGGGGTTAGGTCACAATTTTATATTTCACTATGATAAATTGTATGGGCGAATTCACTGACCAAGTAACCTCGGTTCGCAGAGTTGATTTTATGTAAATGTTTAATAACTTTTTGAATTTTTTAGGTACGACGCTGAAATTCGGTAGGAATACGGAGGGGAGGTATCCGAAGGGGATGGCGAAGCTATTTGGTAAGTATCGTGTAAGTATTTTGAGTTATGATTTTTATTACGTAAATTTGAAGTCAAGATAGGCAAAAATTTGAAGTTTTCGGGGATTATAGAAAAATCCTGAAGGAATACGAACAAACGGTTTTCGGTAGGTGAATCCTGTAGCTGAGATCTATTCAACGATGTATCACACTTGGGGTTAGGTCACAATTTTATATTTCACTATGATAAATTGTATGGGCGAATTCACTGACCAAGTAACCTCGGTTCGCAGAGTTGATTTTATGTAAATGTTTAATAACTTTTTGAATTTTTTAGGTACGACGCTGAAATTCGGTAGGAATACGGAGGGGAGGTATCCGAAGGGGATGGCGAAGCTATTTGGTAAGTATCGTGTAAGTATTTAGAGTTATGATTTTTATTACGTAAATTTGAAGTCAAGATAGGCAAAAATTTGAAGTTTTCGGGGATTATAGAAAAATCCTGAAGGAATACGAACAAACGGTTTTCGGTAGGTGAATCCTGTAGCTGAGATCTATTCAACGATGTATCACACTTGGGGTTAGGTCACAATTTTATATTTCACTATGATAAATTGTATGGGCGAATTCACTGACCAAGTAACCTCGGTTCGCAGAGTTGATTTTATGTAAATGTTTAATAACTTTTTGAATTTTTTAGGTACGACGCTGAAATTCGGTAGGAATACGGAGGGGAGGTATCCGAAGGGGATGGCGAAGCTATTTGGTAAGTATCGTGTAAGTATTTAGAGTTATGATTTTTATTACGTAAATTTGAAGTCAAGATAGGCAAAAATTTGAAGTTTTCGGGGATTATAGAAAAATCCTGAAGGAATACGAACAAACGGTTTTCGGTAGGTGAATCCTGTAGCTGAGATCTATTCAACGATGTATCACACTTGGGGTTAGGTCACAATTTTATATTTCACTATGATAAATTGTATGGGCGAATTCACTGACCAAGTAACCTCGGTTCGCAGAGTTGATTTTATGTAAATGTTTAATAACTTTTTGAATTTTTTAGGTACGACGCTGAAATTCGGTAGGAATACGGAGGGGAGGTATCCGAAGGGGATGGCGAAGCTATTTGGTAAGTATCGTGTAAGTATTTAGAGTTATGATTTTTATTACGTAAATTTGAAGTCAAGATAGGCAAAAATTTGAAGTTTTCGGGGATTATAGAAAAATCCTGAAGGAATACGAACAAACGGTTTTCGGTAGGTGAATCCTGTAGCTGAGATCTATTCAACGATGTATCACACTTGGGGTTAGGTCACAATTTTATATTTCACTATGATAAATTGTATGGGCGAATTCACTGACCAAGTAACCTCGGTTCGCAGAGTTGATTTTATGTAAATGTTTAATAACTTTTTGAATTTTTTAGGTACGACGCTGAAATTCGGTAGGAATACGGAGGGGAGGTATCCGAAGGGGATGGCGAAGCTATTTGGTAAGTATCGTGTAAGTATTTAGAGTTATGATTTTTATTACGTAAATTTGAAGTCAAGATAGGCAAAAATTTGAAGTTTTCGGGGATTATAGAAAAATCCTGAAGGAATACGAACAAACGGTTTTCGGTAGGTGAATCCTGTAGCTGAGATCTATTCAACGATGTATCACACTTGGGGTTAGGTCACAATTTTATATTTCACTATGATAAATTGTATGGGCGAATTCACTGACCAAGTAACCTCGGTTCGCAGAGTTGATTTTATGTAAATGTTTAATAACTTTTTGAATTTTTTAGGTACGACGCTGAAATTCGGTAGGAATACGGAGGGGAGGTATCCGAAGGGGATGGCGAAGCTATTTGGTAAGTATCGTGTAAGTATTTTGAGTTATGATTTTTATTACGTAAATTTGAAGTCAAGATAGGCAAAAATTTGAAGTTTTCGGGGATTATAGAAAAATCCTGAAGGAATACGAACAAACGGTTTTCGGTAGGTGAATCCTGTAGCTGAGATCTATTCAACGATGTATCACACTTGGGGTTAGGTCACAATTTTATATTTCACTATGATAAATTGTATGGGCGAATTCACTGACCAAGTAACCTCGGTTCGCAGAGTTGATTTTATGTAAATGTTTAATAACTTTTTGAATTTTTTAGGTACGACGCTGAAATTCGGTAGGAATACGGAGGGGAGGTATCCGAAGGGGATGGCGAAGCTATTTGGTAAGTATCGTGTAAGTATTTAGAGTTATGATTTTTATTACGTAAATTTGAAGTCAAGATAGGCAAAAATTTGAAGTTTTCGGGGATTATAGAAAAATCCTGAAGGAATACGAACAAACGGTTTTCGGTAGGTGAATCCTGTAGCTGAGATCTATTCAACGATGTATCACACTTGGGGTTAGGTCACAATTTTATATTTCACTATGATAAATTGTATGGGCGAATTCACTGACCAAGTAACCTCGGTTCGCAGAGTTGATTTTATGTAAATGTTTAATAACTTTTTGAATTTTTTAGGTACGACGCTGAAATTCGGTAGGAATACGGAGGGGAGGTATCCGAAGGGGATGGCGAAGCTATTTGGTAAGTATCGTGTAAGTATTTAGAGTTATGATTTTTATTACGTAAATTTGAAGTCAAGATAGGCAAAAATTTGAAGTTTTCGGGGATTATAGAAAAATCCTGAAGGAATACGAACAAACGGTTTTCGGTAGGTGAATCCTGTAGCTGAGATCTATTCAACGATGTATCACACTTGGGGTTAGGTCACAATTTTATATTTCACTATGATAAATTGTATGGGCGAATTCACTGACCAAGTAACCTCGGTTCGCAGAGTTGATTTTATGTAAATGTTTAATAACTTTTTGAATTTTTTAGGTACGACGCTGAAATTCGGTAGGAATACGGAGGGGAGGTATCCGAAGGGGATGGCGAAGCTATTTGGTAAGTATCGTGTAAGTATTTAGAGTTATGATTTTTATTACGTAAATTTGAAGTCAAGATAGGCAAAAATTTGAAGTTTTCGGGGATTATAGAAAAATCCTGAAGGAATACGAACAAACGGTTTTCGGTAGGTGAATCCTGTAGCTGAGATCTATTCAACGATGTATCACACTTGGGGTTAGGTCACAATTTTATATTTCACTATGATAAATTGTATGGGCGAATTCACTGACCAAGTAACCTCGGTTCGCAGAGTTGATTTTATGTAAATGTTTAATAACTTTTTGAATTTTTTAGGTACGACGCTGAAATTCGGTAGGAATACGGAGGGGAGGTATCCGAAGGGGATGGCGAAGCTATTTGGTAAGTATCGTGTAAGTATTTAGAGTTATGATTTTTATTACGTAAATTTGAAGTCAAGATAGGCAAAAATTTGAAGTTTTCGGGGATTATAGAAAAATCCTGAAGGAATACGAACAAACGGTTTTCGGTAGGTGAATCCTGTAGCTGAGATCTATTCAACGATGTATCACACTTGGGGTTAGGTCACAATTTTATATTTCACTATGATAAATTGTATGGGCGAATTCACTGACCAAGTAACCTCGGTTCGCAGAGTTGATTTTATGTAAATGTTTAATAACTTTTTGAATTTTTTAGGTACGACGCTGAAATTCGGTAGGAATACGGAGGGGAGGTATCCGAAGGGGATGGCGAAGCTATTTGGTAAGTATCGTGTAAGTATTTAGAGTTATGATTTTTATTACGTAAATTTGAAGTCAAGATAGGCAAAAATTTGAAGTTTTCGGGGATTATAGAAAAATCCTGAAGGAATACGAACAAACGGTTTTCGGTAGGTGAATCCTGTAGCTGAGATCTATTCAACGATGTATCACACTTGGGGTTAGGTCACAATTTTATATTTCACTATGATAAATTGTATGGGCGAATTCACTGACCAAGTAACCTCGGTTCGCAGAGTTGATTTTATGTAAATGTTTAATAACTTTTTGAATTTTTTAGGTACGACGCTGAAATTCGGTAGGAATACGGAGGGGAGGTATCCGAAGGGGATGGCGAAGCTATTTGGTAAGTATCGTGTAAGTATTTTGAGTTATGATTTTTATTACGTAAATTTGAAGTCAAGATAGGCAAAAATTTGAAGTTTTCGGGGATTATAGAAAAATCCTGAAGGAATACGAACAAACGGTTTTCGGTAGGTGAATCCTGTAGCTGAGATCTATTCAACGATGTATCACACTTGGGGTTAGGTCACAATTTTATATTTCACTATGATAAATTGTATGGGCGAATTCACTGACCAAGTAACCTCGGTTCGCAGAGTTGATTTTATGTAAATGTTTAATAACTTTTTGAATTTTTTAGGTACGACGCTGAAATTCGGTAGGAATACGGAGGGGAGGTATCCGAAGGGGATGGCGAAGCTATTTGGTAAGTATCGTGTAAGTATTTAGAGTTATGATTTTTATTACGTAAATTTGAAGTCAAGATAGGCAAAAATTTGAAGTTTTCGGGGATTATAGAAAAATCCTGAAGGAATACGAACAAACGGTTTTCGGTAGGTGAATCCTGTAGCTGAGATCTATTCAACGATGTATCACACTTGGGGTTAGGTCACAATTTTATATTTCACTATGATAAATTGTATGGGCGAATTCACTGACCAAGTAACCTCGGTTCGCAGAGTTGATTTTATGTAAATGTTTAATAACTTTTTGAATTTTTTAGGTACGACGCTGAAATTCGGTAGGAATACGGAGGGGAGGTATCCGAAGGGGATGGCGAAGCTATTTGGTAAGTATCGTGTAAGTATTTAGAGTTATGATTTTTATTACGTAAATTTGAAGTCAAGATAGGCAAAAATTTGAAGTTTTCGGGGATTATAGAAAAATCCTGAAGGAATACGAACAAACGGTTTTCGGTAGGTGAATCCTGTAGCTGAGATCTATTCAACGATGTATCACACTTGGGGTTAGGTCACAATTTTATATTTCACTATGATAAATTGTATGGGCGAATTCACTGACCAAGTAACCTCGGTTCGCAGAGTTGATTTTATGTAAATGTTTAATAACTTTTTGAATTTTTTAGGTACGACGCTGAAATTCGGTAGGAATACGGAGGGGAGGTATCCGAAGGGGATGGCGAAGCTATTTGGTAAGTATCGTGTAAGTATTTAGAGTTATGATTTTTATTACGTAAATTTGAAGTCAAGATAGGCAAAAATTTGAAGTTTTCGGGGATTATAGAAAAATCCTGAAGGAATACGAACAAACGGTTTTCGGTAGGTGAATCCTGTAGCTGAGATCTATTCAACGATGTATCACACTTGGGGTTAGGTCACAATTTTATATTTCACTATGATAAATTGTATGGGCGAATTCACTGACCAAGTAACCTCGGTTCGCAGAGTTGATTTTATGTAAATGTTTAATAACTTTTTGAATTTTTTAGGTACGACGCTGAAATTCGGTAGGAATACGGAGGGGAGGTATCCGAAGGGGATGGCGAAGCTATTTGGTAAGTATCGTGTAAGTATTTAGAGTTATGATTTTTATTACGTAAATTTGAAGTCAAGATAGGCAAAAATTTGAAGTTTTCGGGGATTATAGAAAAATCCTGAAGGAATACGAACAAACGGTTTTCGGTAGGTGAATCCTGTAGCTGAGATCTATTCAACGATGTATCACACTTGGGGTTAGGTCACAATTTTATATTTCACTATGATAAATTGTATGGGCGAATTCACTGACCAAGTAACCTCGGTTCGCAGAGTTGATTTTATGTAAATGTTTAATAACTTTTTGAATTTTTTAGGTACGACGCTGAAATTCGGTAGGAATACGGAGGGGAGGTATCCGAAGGGGATGGCGAAGCTATTTGGTAAGTATCGTGTAAGTATTTTGAGTTATGATTTTTATTACGTAAATTTGAAGTCAAGATAGGCAAAAATTTGAAGTTTTCGGGGATTATAGAAAAATCCTGAAGGAATACGAACAAACGGTTTTCGGTAGGTGAATCCTGTAGCTGAGATCTATTCAACGATGTATCACACTTGGGGTTAGGTCACAATTTTATATTTCACTATGATAAATTGTATGGGCGAATTCACTGACCAAGTAACCTCGGTTCGCAGAGTTGATTTTATGTAAATGTTTAATAACTTTTTGAATTTTTTAGGTACGACGCTGAAATTCGGTAGGAATACGGAGGGGAGGTATCCGAAGGGGATGGCGAAGCTATTTGGTAAGTATCGTGTAAGTATTTAGAGTTATGATTTTTATTACGTAAATTTGAAGTCAAGATAGGCAAAAATTTGAAGTTTTCGGGGATTATAGAAAAATCCTGAAGGAATACGAACAAACGGTTTTCGGTAGGTGAATCCTGTAGCTGAGATCTATTCAACGATGTATCACACTTGGGGTTAGGTCACAATTTTATATTTCACTATGATAAATTGTATGGGCGAATTCACTGACCAAGTAACCTCGGTTCGCAGAGTTGATTTTATGTAAATGTTTAATAACTTTTTGAATTTTTTAGGTACGACGCTGAAATTCGGTAGGAATACGGAGGGGAGGTATCCGAAGGGGATGGCGAAGCTATTTGGTAAGTATCGTGTAAGTATTTAGAGTTATGATTTTTATTACGTAAATTTGAAGTCAAGATAGGCAAAAATTTGAAGTTTTCGGGGATTATAGAAAAATCCTGAAGGAATACGAACAAACGGTTTTCGGTAGGTGAATCCTGTAGCTGAGATCTATTCAACGATGTATCACACTTGGGGTTAGGTCACAATTTTATATTTCACTATGATAAATTGTATGGGCGAATTCACTGACCAAGTAACCTCGGTTCGCAGAGTTGATTTTATGTAAATGTTTAATAACTTTTTGAATTTTTTAGGTACGACGCTGAAATTCGGTAGGAATACGGAGGGGAGGTATCCGAAGGGGATGGCGAAGCTATTTGGTAAGTATCGTGTAAGTATTTAGAGTTATGATTTTTATTACGTAAATTTGAAGTCAAGATAGGCAAAAATTTGAAGTTTTCGGGGATTATAGAAAAATCCTGAAGGAATACGAACAAACGGTTTTCGGTAGGTGAATCCTGTAGCTGAGATCTATTCAACGATGTATCACACTTGGGGTTAGGTCACAATTTTATATTTCACTATGATAAATTGTATGGGCGAATTCACTGACCAAGTAACCTCGGTTCGCAGAGTTGATTTTATGTAAATGTTTAATAACTTTTTGAATTTTTTAGGTACGACGCTGAAATTCGGTAGGAATACGGAGGGGAGGTATCCGAAGGGGATGGCGAAGCTATTTGGTAAGTATCGTGTAAGTATTTAGAGTTATGATTTTTATTACGTAAATTTGAAGTCAAGATAGGCAAAAATTTGAAGTTTTCGGGGATTATAGAAAAATCCTGAAGGAATACGAACAAACGGTTTTCGGTAGGTGAATCCTGTAGCTGAGATCTATTCAACGATGTATCACACTTGGGGTTAGGTCACAATTTTATATTTCACTATGATAAATTGTATGGGCGAATTCACTGACCAAGTAACCTCGGTTCGCAGAGTTGATTTTATGTAAATGTTTAATAACTTTTTGAATTTTTTAGGTACGACGCTGAAATTCGGTAGGAATACGGAGGGGAGGTATCCGAAGGGGATGGCGAAGCTATTTGGTAAGTATCGTGTAAGTATTTAGAGTTATGATTTTTATTACGTAAATTTGAAGTCAAGATAGGCAAAAATTTGAAGTTTTCGGGGATTATAGAAAAATCCTGAAGGAATACGAACAAACGGTTTTCGGTAGGTGAATCCTGTAGCTGAGATCTATTCAACGATGTATCACACTTGGGGTTAGGTCACAATTTTATATTTCACTATGATAAATTGTATGGGCGAATTCACTGACCAAGTAACCTCGGTTCGCAGAGTTGATTTTATGTAAATGTTTAATAACTTTTTGAATTTTTTAGGTACGACGCTGAAATTCGGTAGGAATACGGAGGGGAGGTATCCGAAGGGGATGGCGAAGCTATTTGGTAAGTATCGTGTAAGTATTTTGAGTTATGATTTTTATTACGTAAATTTGAAGTCAAGATAGGCAAAAATTTGAAGTTTTCGGGGATTATAGAAAAATCCTGAAGGAATACGAACAAACGGTTTTCGGTAGGTGAATCCTGTAGCTGAGATCTATTCAACGATGTATCACACTTGGGGTTAGGTCACAATTTTATATTTCACTATGATAAATTGTATGGGCGAATTCACTGACCAAGTAACCTCGGTTCGCAGAGTTGATTTTATGTAAATGTTTAATAACTTTTTGAATTTTTTAGGTACGACGCTGAAATTCGGTAGGAATACGGAGGGGAGGTATCCGAAGGGGATGGCGAAGCTATTTGGTAAGTATCGTGTAAGTATTTAGAGTTATGATTTTTATTACGTAAATTTGAAGTCAAGATAGGCAAAAATTTGAAGTTTTCGGGGATTATAGAAAAATCCTGAAGGAATACGAACAAACGGTTTTCGGTAGGTGAATCCTGTAGCTGAGATCTATTCAACGATGTATCACACTTGGGGTTAGGTCACAATTTTATATTTCACTATGATAAATTGTATGGGCGAATTCACTGACCAAGTAACCTCGGTTCGCAGAGTTGATTTTATGTAAATGTTTAATAACTTTTTGAATTTTTTAGGTACGACGCTGAAATTCGGTAGGAATACGGAGGGGAGGTATCCGAAGGGGATGGCGAAGCTATTTGGTAAGTATCGTGTAAGTATTTAGAGTTATGATTTTTATTACGTAAATTTGAAGTCAAGATAGGCAAAAATTTGAAGTTTTCGGGGATTATAGAAAAATCCTGAAGGAATACGAACAAACGGTTTTCGGTAGGTGAATCCTGTAGCTGAGATCTATTCAACGATGTATCACACTTGGGGTTAGGTCACAATTTTATATTTCACTATGATAAATTGTATGGGCGAATTCACTGACCAAGTAACCTCGGTTCGCAGAGTTGATTTTATGTAAATGTTTAATAACTTTTTGAATTTTTTAGGTACGACGCTGAAATTCGGTAGGAATACGGAGGGGAGGTATCCGAAGGGGATGGCGAAGCTATTTGGTAAGTATCGTGTAAGTATTTAGAGTTATGATTTTTATTACGTAAATTTGAAGTCAAGATAGGCAAAAATTTGAAGTTTTCGGGGATTATAGAAAAATCCTGAAGGAATACGAACAAACGGTTTTCGGTAGGTGAATCCTGTAGCTGAGATCTATTCAACGATGTATCACACTTGGGGTTAGGTCACAATTTTATATTTCACTATGATAAATTGTATGGGCGAATTCACTGACCAAGTAACCTCGGTTCGCAGAGTTGATTTTATGTAAATGTTTAATAACTTTTTGAATTTTTTAGGTACGACGCTGAAATTCGGTAGGAATACGGAGGGGAGGTATCCGAAGGGGATGGCGAAGCTATTTGGTAAGTATCGTGTAAGTATTTAGAGTTATGATTTTTATTACGTAAATTTGAAGTCAAGATAGGCAAAAATTTGAAGTTTTCGGGGATTATAGAAAAATCCTGAAGGAATACGAACAAACGGTTTTCGGTAGGTGAATCCTGTAGCTGAGATCTATTCAACGATGTATCACACTTGGGGTTAGGTCACAATTTTATATTTCACTATGATAAATTGTATGGGCGAATTCACTGACCAAGTAACCTCGGTTCGCAGAGTTGATTTTATGTAAATGTTTAATAACTTTTTGAATTTTTTAGGTACGACGCTGAAATTCGGTAGGAATACGGAGGGGAGGTATCCGAAGGGGATGGCGAAGCTATTTGGTAAGTATCGTGTAAGTATTTAGAGTTATGATTTTTATTACGTAAATTTGAAGTCAAGATAGGCAAAAATTTGAAGTTTTCGGGGATTATAGAAAAATCCTGAAGGAATACGAACAAACGGTTTTCGGTAGGTGAATCCTGTAGCTGAGATCTATTCAACGATGTATCACACTTGGGGTTAGGTCACAATTTTATATTTCACTATGATAAATTGTATGGGCGAATTCACTGACCAAGTAACCTCGGTTCGCAGAGTTGATTTTATGTAAATGTTTAATAACTTTTTGAATTTTTTAGGTACGACGCTGAAATTCGGTAGGAATACGGAGGGGAGGTATCCGAAGGGGATGGCGAAGCTATTTGGTAAGTATCGTGTAAGTATTTAGAGTTATGATTTTTATTACGTAAATTTGAAGTCAAGATAGGCAAAAATTTGAAGTTTTCGGGGATTATAGAAAAATCCTGAAGGAATACGAACAAACGGTTTTCGGTAGGTGAATCCTGTAGCTGAGATCTATTCAACGATGTATCACACTTGGGGTTAGGTCACAATTTTATATTTCACTATGATAAATTGTATGGGCGAATTCACTGACCAAGTAACCTCGGTTCGCAGAGTTGATTTTATGTAAATGTTTAATAACTTTTTGAATTTTTTAGGTACGACGCTGAAATTCGGTAGGAATACGGAGGGGAGGTATCCGAAGGGGATGGCGAAGCTATTTGGTAAGTATCGTGTAAGTATTTAGAGTTATGATTTTTATTACGTAAATTTGAAGTCAAGATAGGCAAAAATTTGAAGTTTTCGGGGATTATAGAAAAATCCTGAAGGAATACGAACAAACGGTTTTCGGTAGGTGAATCCTGTAGCTGAGATCTATTCAACGATGTATCACACTTGGGGTTAGGTCACAATTTTATATTTCACTATGATAAATTGTATGGGCGAATTCACTGACCAAGTAACCTCGGTTCGCAGAGTTGATTTTATGTAAATGTTTAATAACTTTTTGAATTTTTTAGGTACGACGCTGAAATTCGGTAGGAATACGGAGGGGAGGTATCCGAAGGGGATGGCGAAGCTATTTGGTAAGTATCGTGTAAGTATTTAGAGTTATGATTTTTATTACGTAAATTTGAAGTCAAGATAGGCAAAAATTTGAAGTTTTCGGGGATTATAGAAAAATCCTGAAGGAATACGAACAAACGGTTTTCGGTAGGTGAATCCTGTAGCTGAGATCTATTCAACGATGTATCACACTTGGGGTTAGGTCACAATTTTATATTTCACTATGATAAATTGTATGGGCGAATTCACTGACCAAGTAACCTCGGTTCGCAGAGTTGATTTTATGTAAATGTTTAATAACTTTTTGAATTTTTTAGGTACGACGCTGAAATTCGGTAGGAATACGGAGGGGAGGTATCCGAAGGGGATGGCGAAGCTATTTGGTAAGTATCGTGTAAGTATTTAGAGTTATGATTTTTATTACGTAAATTTGAAGTCAAGATAGGCAAAAATTTGAAGTTTTCGGGGATTATAGAAAAATCCTGAAGGAATACGAACAAACGGTTTTCGGTAGGTGAATCCTGTAGCTGAGATCTATTCAACGATGTATCACACTTGGGGTTAGGTCACAATTTTATATTTCACTATGATAAATTGTATGGGCGAATTCACTGACCAAGTAACCTCGGTTCGCAGAGTTGATTTTATGTAAATGTTTAATAACTTTTTGAATTTTTTAGGTACGACGCTGAAATTCGGTAGGAATACGGAGGGGAGGTATCCGAAGGGGATGGCGAAGCTATTTGGTAAGTATCGTGTAAGTATTTAGAGTTATGATTTTTATTACGTAAATTTGAAGTCAAGATAGGCAAAAATTTGAAGTTTTCGGGGATTATAGAAAAATCCTGAAGGAATACGAACAAACGGTTTTCGGTAGGTGAATCCTGTAGCTGAGATCTATTCAACGATGTATCACACTTGGGGTTAGGTCACAATTTTATATTTCACTATGATAAATTGTATGGGCGAATTCACTGACCAAGTAACCTCGGTTCGCAGAGTTGATTTTATGTAAATGTTTAATAACTTTTTGAATTTTTTAGGTACGACGCTGAAATTCGGTAGGAATACGGAGGGGAGGTATCCGAAGGGGATGGCGAAGCTATTTGGTAAGTATCGTGTAAGTATTTAGAGTTATGATTTTTATTACGTAAATTTGAAGTCAAGATAGGCAAAAATTTGAAGTTTTCGGGGATTATAGAAAAATCCTGAAGGAATACGAACAAACGGTTTTCGGTAGGTGAATCCTGTAGCTGAGATCTATTCAACGATGTATCACACTTGGGGTTAGGTCACAATTTTATATTTCACTATGATAAATTGTATGGGCGAATTCACTGACCAAGTAACCTCGGTTCGCAGAGTTGATTTTATGTAAATGTTTAATAACTTTTTGAATTTTTTAGGTACGACGCTGAAATTCGGTAGGAATACGGAGGGGAGGTATCCGAAGGGGATGGCGAAGCTATTTGGTAAGTATCGTGTAAGTATTTTGAGTTATGATTTTTATTACGTAAATTTGAAGTCAAGATAGGCAAAAATTTGAAGTTTTCGGGGATTATAGAAAAATCCTGAAGGAATACGAACAAACGGTTTTCGGTAGGTGAATCCTGTAGCTGAGATCTATTCAACGATGTATCACACTTGGGGTTAGGTCACAATTTTATATTTCACTATGATAAATTGTATGGGCGAATTCACTGACCAAGTAACCTCGGTTCGCAGAGTTGATTTTATGTAAATGTTTAATAACTTTTTGAATTTTTTAGGTACGACGCTGAAATTCGGTAGGAATACGGAGGGGAGGTATCCGAAGGGGATGGCGAAGCTATTTGGTAAGTATCGTGTAAGTATTTTGAGTTATGATTTTTATTACGTAAATTTGAAGTCAAGATAGGCAAAAATTTGAAGTTTTCGGGGATTATAGAAAAATCCTGAAGGAATACGAACAAACGGTTTTCGGTAGGTGAATCCTGTAGCTGAGATCTATTCAACGATGTATCACACTTGGGGTTAGGTCACAATTTTATATTTCACTATGATAAATTGTATGGGCGAATTCACTGACCAAGTAACCTCGGTTCGCAGAGTTGATTTTATGTAAATGTTTAATAACTTTTTGAATTTTTTAGGTACGACGCTGAAATTCGGTAGGAATACGGAGGGGAGGTATCCGAAGGGGATGGCGAAGCTATTTGGTAAGTATCGTGTAAGTATTTAGAGTTATGATTTTTATTACGTAAATTTGAAGTCAAGATAGGCAAAAATTTGAAGTTTTCGGGGATTATAGAAAAATCCTGAAGGAATACGAACAAACGGTTTTCGGTAGGTGAATCCTGTAGCTGAGATCTATTCAACGATGTATCACACTTGGGGTTAGGTCACAATTTTATATTTCACTATGATAAATTGTATGGGCGAATTCACTGACCAAGTAACCTCGGTTCGCAGAGTTGATTTTATGTAAATGTTTAATAACTTTTTGAATTTTTTAGGTACGACGCTGAAATTCGGTAGGAATACGGAGGGGAGGTATCCGAAGGGGATGGCGAAGCTATTTGGTAAGTATCGTGTAAGTATTTAGAGTTATGATTTTTATTACGTAAATTTGAAGTCAAGATAGGCAAAAATTTGAAGTTTTCGGGGATTATAGAAAAATCCTGAAGGAATACGAACAAACGGTTTTCGGTAGGTGAATCCTGTAGCTGAGATCTATTCAACGATGTATCACACTTGGGGTTAGGTCACAATTTTATATTTCACTATGATAAATTGTATGGGCGAATTCACTGACCAAGTAACCTCGGTTCGCAGAGTTGATTTTATGTAAATGTTTAATAACTTTTTGAATTTTTTAGGTACGACGCTGAAATTCGGTAGGAATACGGAGGGGAGGTATCCGAAGGGGATGGCGAAGCTATTTGGTAAGTATCGTGTAAGTATTTAGAGTTATGATTTTTATTACGTAAATTTGAAGTCAAGATAGGCAAAAATTTGAAGTTTTCGGGGATTATAGAAAAATCCTGAAGGAATACGAACAAACGGTTTTCGGTAGGTGAATCCTGTAGCTGAGATCTATTCAACGATGTATCACACTTGGGGTTAGGTCACAATTTTATATTTCACTATGATAAATTGTATGGGCGAATTCACTGACCAAGTAACCTCGGTTCGCAGAGTTGATTTTATGTAAATGTTTAATAACTTTTTGAATTTTTTAGGTACGACGCTGAAATTCGGTAGGAATACGGAGGGGAGGTATCCGAAGGGGATGGCGAAGCTATTTGGTAAGTATCGTGTAAGTATTTAGAGTTATGATTTTTATTACGTAAATTTGAAGTCAAGATAGGCAAAAATTTGAAGTTTTCGGGGATTATAGAAAAATCCTGAAGGAATACGAACAAACGGTTTTCGGTAGGTGAATCCTGTAGCTGAGATCTATTCAACGATGTATCACACTTGGGGTTAGGTCACAATTTTATATTTCACTATGATAAATTGTATGGGCGAATTCACTGACCAAGTAACCTCGGTTCGCAGAGTTGATTTTATGTAAATGTTTAATAACTTTTTGAATTTTTTAGGTACGACGCTGAAATTCGGTAGGAATACGGAGGGGAGGTATCCGAAGGGGATGGCGAAGCTATTTGGTAAGTATCGTGTAAGTATTTAGAGTTATGATTTTTATTACGTAAATTTGAAGTCAAGATAGGCAAAAATTTGAAGTTTTCGGGGATTATAGAAAAATCCTGAAGGAATACGAACAAACGGTTTTCGGTAGGTGAATCCTGTAGCTGAGATCTATTCAACGATGTATCACACTTGGGGTTAGGTCACAATTTTATATTTCACTATGATAAATTGTATGGGCGAATTCACTGACCAAGTAACCTCGGTTCGCAGAGTTGATTTTATGTAAATGTTTAATAACTTTTTGAATTTTTTAGGTACGACGCTGAAATTCGGTAGGAATACGGAGGGGAGGTATCCGAAGGGGATGGCGAAGCTATTTGGTAAGTATCGTGTAAGTATTTAGAGTTATGATTTTTATTACGTAAATTTGAAGTCAAGATAGGCAAAAATTTGAAGTTTTCGGGGATTATAGAAAAATCCTGAAGGAATACGAACAAACGGTTTTCGGTAGGTGAATCCTGTAGCTGAGATCTATTCAACGATGTATCACACTTGGGGTTAGGTCACAATTTTATATTTCACTATGATAAATTGTATGGGCGAATTCACTGACCAAGTAACCTCGGTTCGCAGAGTTGATTTTATGTAAATGTTTAATAACTTTTTGAATTTTTTAGGTACGACGCTGAAATTCGGTAGGAATACGGAGGGGAGGTATCCGAAGGGGATGGCGAAGCTATTTGGTAAGTATCGTGTAAGTATTTAGAGTTATGATTTTTATTACGTAAATTTGAAGTCAAGATAGGCAAAAATTTGAAGTTTTCGGGGATTATAGAAAAATCCTGAAGGAATACGAACAAACGGTTTTCGGTAGGTGAATCCTGTAGCTGAGATCTATTCAACGATGTATCACACTTGGGGTTAGGTCACAATTTTATATTTCACTATGATAAATTGTATGGGCGAATTCACTGACCAAGTAACCTCGGTTCGCAGAGTTGATTTTATGTAAATGTTTAATAACTTTTTGAATTTTTTAGGTACGACGCTGAAATTCGGTAGGAATACGGAGGGGAGGTATCCGAAGGGGATGGCGAAGCTATTTGGTAAGTATCGTGTAAGTATTTAGAGTTATGATTTTTATTACGTAAATTTGAAGTCAAGATAGGCAAAAATTTGAAGTTTTCGGGGATTATAGAAAAATCCTGAAGGAATACGAACAAACGGTTTTCGGTAGGTGAATCCTGTAGCTGAGATCTATTCAACGATGTATCACACTTGGGGTTAGGTCACAATTTTATATTTCACTATGATAAATTGTATGGGCGAATTCACTGACCAAGTAACCTCGGTTCGCAGAGTTGATTTTATGTAAATGTTTAATAACTTTTTGAATTTTTTAGGTACGACGCTGAAATTCGGTAGGAATACGGAGGGGAGGTATCCGAAGGGGATGGCGAAGCTATTTGGTAAGTATCGTGTAAGTATTTAGAGTTATGATTTTTATTACGTAAATTTGAAGTCAAGATAGGCAAAAATTTGAAGTTTTCGGGGATTATAGAAAAATCCTGAAGGAATACGAACAAACGGTTTTCGGTAGGTGAATCCTGTAGCTGAGATCTATTCAACGATGTATCACACTTGGGGTTAGGTCACAATTTTATATTTCACTATGATAAATTGTATGGGCGAATTCACTGACCAAGTAACCTCGGTTCGCAGAGTTGATTTTATGTAAATGTTTAATAACTTTTTGAATTTTTTAGGTACGACGCTGAAATTCGGTAGGAATACGGAGGGGAGGTATCCGAAGGGGATGGCGAAGCTATTTGGTAAGTATCGTGTAAGTATTTAGAGTTATGATTTTTATTACGTAAATTTGAAGTCAAGATAGGCAAAAATTTGAAGTTTTCGGGGATTATAGAAAAATCCTGAAGGAATACGAACAAACGGTTTTCGGTAGGTGAATCCTGTAGCTGAGATCTATTCAACGATGTATCACACTTGGGGTTAGGTCACAATTTTATATTTCACTATGATAAATTGTATGGGCGAATTCACTGACCAAGTAACCTCGGTTCGCAGAGTTGATTTTATGTAAATGTTTAATAACTTTTTGAATTTTTTAGGTACGACGCTGAAATTCGGTAGGAATACGGAGGGGAGGTATCCGAAGGGGATGGCGAAGCTATTTGGTAAGTATCGTGTAAGTATTTAGAGTTATGATTTTTATTACGTAAATTTGAAGTCAAGATAGGCAAAAATTTGAAGTTTTCGGGGATTATAGAAAAATCCTGAAGGAATACGAACAAACGGTTTTCGGTAGGTGAATCCTGTAGCTGAGATCTATTCAACGATGTATCACACTTGGGGTTAGGTCACAATTTTATATTTCACTATGATAAATTGTATGGGCGAATTCACTGACCAAGTAACCTCGGTTCGCAGAGTTGATTTTATGTAAATGTTTAATAACTTTTTGAATTTTTTAGGTACGACGCTGAAATTCGGTAGGAATACGGAGGGGAGGTATCCGAAGGGGATGGCGAAGCTATTTGGTAAGTATCGTGTAAGTATTTTGAGTTATGATTTTTATTACGTAAATTTGAAGTCAAGATAGGCAAAAATTTGAAGTTTTCGGGGATTATAGAAAAATCCTGAAGGAATACGAACAAACGGTTTTCGGTAGGTGAATCCTGTAGCTGAGATCTATTCAACGATGTATCACACTTGGGGTTAGGTCACAATTTTATATTTCACTATGATAAATTGTATGGGCGAATTCACTGACCAAGTAACCTCGGTTCGCAGAGTTGATTTTATGT